>CM057384.1:115440000-120440000 GCA_030015415.1 Cynopterus sphinx | reverse complement strand
CCCAGATTATTGGCTACAGCCAATTCAAAGGAAGGAGTAGGACTCTGGGATATTCGAAAACCTCAGAGGTAAGATGTTAAAACTTTTCCCTTCCTCAACTCTCAGGTAATGTGATTAGCCAACAAGGGTATGAGAACTTGTTTGGCACTTGATCTCAATTGGACGTCTCCTAATATGTCCTGGTGTCCCTGAAGCCAGGCAAGTCCTGTTCTCAAGGGAGAGGCAGAGTGAGAAACCCATGCTTTTTGCTAAAGAAGAGCCTAGACTCTGTAGACAAGATAATTCTAGGCAAATATATGAAGTAGTGAAAGCCTCTCTTCAGTACTGTCTTCTGTGCTCAGGTCAGGCTTCCCCAGATACCTGGGAGATTTGTTAGGGGACAGTAGGAGTGAGGTGGATATGTCAGACTCATGGCCACTGTACCAGGGATTCTTAACCTTAGGCTGGAGGGGTTCCCCAGATGGGCTTTGGGAGAACCATGAACCCCTCAAACTGCATGGAAATTATACTTGTATTTATTTAAGTGCATTTTTCTGAGAAGGGAGTTTGTTTGCTTTTTAAAATTTTTTTCAAAAGGACCAGCAACTAAAACAATAAAGGTTAAGATTCATTGCACTGACTACAGTGTTAGCGATGTAATACGTTTCCTCGTCCTTTTGCATTATTAAAAGAGTACACTTAGGACAGTCCTAAACTGATGGTGTGAATCACAAACAGGGGAATTTCAGGAATTATTAAAGGAAATATGTGGATTGGGGCAAGTGGGAGGCTTTTTATCCTGTTACTTAAATCTCATGGGGGTGGGACATCTTTTAGGGCACTTGTACATAAAGCTGGCCTTGCTTTATATAAGATTTAACATGTATTGCTAGCTCCTCTGGAGATTCTACATGGAGGTAACTTCCCACTCTGTCAAGCAGTATTGCAGAAGAATATCATGGAAAGTAAGATTATGGTTTATCTCATGGGCCTCAAATGAAAGAGGCAAGTAAGTACAGAGGATTATCTTCCTTGGTGGGTTTTAGCCCTAGCTAATCCTCTCCATGGGTAGTCAGAGGGAGTTGGAACCGTTGCAGCAGATCTGGATAGCCCAGAGGGGCATCCCTGGTGTTGAGCAGGTCTTCCTGAGGTTCCTTAAGGCAGCAGAGATTTTTCCTGTCCTTTCTGTTGCACATATATCTGCCTCTTGCTTTTATACGTTGCTGAAATGCATGGTGTCAGGACCCCCATTGTGCCTTAGGAAGCTTTGTTCTTGCCTTTGTCCTATGTTCAGCTGTAGCATTCTCTGCCACTTCAAACTTAAGAACAACTGTTCTGCTTTATCCATACTACAAAGGGCAGGATTTGGACTAATTACGTCAGCCTTCTCCCAATCTACTATGTCTCATAATTGTAATGAATAGGTGGCAACTGGAGTGGAGCCCTGGACTATTCATCCCCAGCAGAAAGCTTGAGTAGTTCATGATGTCATAGGGAATGTCTTGAGAGAAGAACAGGGTTGAGTGTTTTAATTCTGCTCCTGATTTTCCCCCAGCAGTTTCCTACTATGTGTTATATTTGGGCCCTCCTCCCCTTTCCACTATCTCCTCACTACATATGGCTTCTTTTTAAAAAATTCTAAGTGAGGTTATCATTTTATTTTTTCAAAGTAACATTTATTTGACTTTGGGTTTACATCCAGAGAAATGTAATGAAAAGAAAAAAATCTCATCTTCAGATTATCTCTCATTTTTGTTTTTTAAATGATTGTACATTAGTGTGATTCTTTTCCTTCCTGATCTCTTGTTACTCTCTCCAAAGGTAAAAACCACAGTGAACAATTTCTTATGTATCTTTCCAGAACATAATTTAATGCATATAACAACATGTATATTTATCCCTTAAAAAATTTATACTAAATGATCCATGTAATAATACCCACTGTTTTCAATTTCTTTTTTTAATTAATAATATGTATTAGAGCTTTATTCATATCAACACATACAAATCTAGCACATTCTTTTAATGGCTGCATGATATTCCATTTATATGATATACCCAACAACCAGGATATCTTGTTATCAGTTTGGGCCATTATAAACAATGCTGTATTGAACCTGGTTACATATCTATCCCCACCTACCTTTGCAAAAATATCTTTAGGGAATTGCTGCACCATAGGTTATGTGTCTTTATGTTTTTGATAAAATTGTTAAATTGTTCTACCATCACTTATTTACAAACTCACCAACTGTGCATGAGACCAAACATTTCTCCAGAACCTCACCAATACTTAAACTGTTGCTAATCTTATAGGGGGAAATATTACCTTCTCTTTTTGATTACTTCTTCATTTACGGGTAAGGTTATACGGTTTCTTTGGTAATTTATCATTTTCAAAGTCCACATGGGAGAAAAGTCATCTAATAATGCTAATGGGTAATCTTGGCTAATTCCTGTGTTATAAAAGAGCGTAATGCTGTGAATAGTAGGATGTTTTTACCTGTTTCTTTCAACTTTTCTGAGGTTCTGTATGGTTTTATGGGTATGAAGCAGAAAAAGGGCATGAAATATTCTTGGGGTCCAATTCTTCATCCACAGGTGTTTTGTAATTAAATTTCAGATTTTTGTTTGAATTCTCTCAGTACAGTTGGAGTTGGGGAAGAAGAGAGGGCCCTTTGTCTTTTCTATGCAGGATTAATTATACCAAGTTGGACTAGATGACTTGTCTCCTAAACACAGCTGCCTAGAAAATCCAACCCAAATCTCGAGGCATTTCTGAATCCCCTAGGAGGACAAGCCTGAAACTGGATAGGTCTATTTCAGGGACACTTAGAGTCAAGGGAAAGATTGTAGGTTAAGTTGTGTGTGACTTAGGAATCTGAATGAGCACACATGGATTTTTTCGAGGGACAGAGAGTATGTACTAGGTTCTCATAGAGACCCTTGACCTCCGAGAGGATAAGAGTCACTTGATGTTCTAAAGATTATAGGTTTATAACTTATTATGGTTCCTTAGCAGGCTAATAAGTGACTAGCTTGGGCATGTGAATGCATTCTTGGCTTACTTGGGAGGGCTGGCTGGTAAAATGTCAGCTCTGGGAGGAACTTTAGCTATCATTTGATCTGATTTTCTTATTGTACAGACCTAGCCTAGCAGGGCAAAGGGAAGCAGAGCTTGATGGTTTAGAGTGTAGGATCTGAAGCCATACATCCTGGGTGGAAATCCAGGTAGTACACTTCAATAGCTGTGTGGTCTTGAGCAAGTTATTTTATCTCTCAGTGCCTCATAATAATAATAGCTAACATTTGTTAAGCATTACTTGCCAGAGATGACAATTATATGAATAATTCCTTATTTAATCTTTATGATAGTCCTACAAAGTAGGTTCTATTCCTATTTTAATGATAAAGAAATCAAGACACAGAGAGATGAATTAACATCTGTGTGTGTGTGTGTGTGTGAGAGAGAGAGAGAGAGAGAGAGAGGAGAGAGATACCGATACCGAGATACTCCCTTTTTTAATCAGTTAGGGTCCTGTGCATTCTAGTTCATCTGTGCCTCCTCCTTCCATTAGAACTTTGTTAGAATTCTTCTCAAATTTTTCTAATATGGACCTGTATAGTTCTGAAATCTGAGTCCTTTAGACTTTCTGCCTATAAAAATTAAACCCCTTTTCACTGTTTTCTGGCCCAACCCCTGTCTACATGCTGGCTTTCCTAGTTTCTTGTTCTTCTAACTAGAAACTTGCATTTCTATTTATTTTGCTAAAAAGCTTTAGAATAGAGATTGTAAACTCGTTGCTCATAGGCCATATTTAACCCATAGAGATGTTTCATTTGGCCTGTATCAGTGGTCCTCAACCTTTCCTGCTCCAGGGACCAGTGCTCTTATGAGAGTCTAATGTCTGGCGATCTGAGGTGGAGCTGAGGCGGTGATGCTAGCACTGGGAAGAGACTGCAAAGATAGATGAAGCTTCCCTCGCTTGCCCGCCACTCACCTCTGGGTGTGTGGCCTGGTTCCTAACATGCCACAGACTGGTACTGGTCTGTGGCCCAGTGGTTGTGGATCCCTAGCCTATACGATGTAATAGTGTTGGGAAAGTTGTACAGAAAAATCACAGTTTCTAACATTTTTTGAAAAAATCAAAAGATCCGATTTCATTGGACCTTTATTATATAGCAACAGCCAGCTGAAGCTAAGTCATGAATTCTTTAAACCCTTAAAGGGATGTGTTAAGGATCCTGCTACCCCTTGACATCTTAATCCCAGTGTCCTTTCCTCATTTACTTTACTTGCCTGGCCCTGTAGACATTGGAGTTTGAAGGGTCTGCTTTAGGGATTTTAGTGGTAATGAGTGGGTCATATAGAGTGGGGAGCTTGAGTGAGAGTGGATAAGAGAAGACTTCACATATACAAGTGTACATTGAATGTTTGGACAAAGTTTTACTTATTTCATTTAGATTATTTCTGATGTCCTCACAATCATCTTCTCCTTTGTCACTGCTAACATCCCAGTTATATCTTGCTTGGACTGTTGCATTGGTCTCTAAACGGTTTTCAGACCAGAGATCCTCTAACGTCTAGAGCGTTCAGGAAAAGTGAAGTTTCCCCTGCTGTGAACTCTCCTTGTCTTACCCTTTTCATTGCCTGTTTTGCTTTCTACTCACTTAACCAGTTCTGTGACAGGTAACAGTGTCTTGCTTTGACAAGGATAATAACAAGAATGGTTTTTTCCCACTCAATAATAAAACTAGGGCAAGCCAGGAATTCCTGTAAAGACTTGCCTTATAAGAAGATGCTCTTAAGTGTTGTATGAATGACACATCTGAAATGGGCAGTGAGTGCAAATTTATACTGTCAGAAATAAATTGCTCTTAGGACCTTGCCTGGCTTTGGGGGCCTCTAGGTTAAATGTTCTGCAGGGCCAGTCCTACTTCTGTAAAGGCTAAATTAAGTGTAACTCCTTGCTCCACCTCATCTCTCCAAATGCTGCATGATGGTGTGGCTTTCTTATCTTTCCCCGGGGTGGGTGTAGGCATGGAGTGTCCAGGGGCTACCAAGCCAGGGCCTCATCTATTTCTTACCTCTGCCTTCCTTAGTGTCACCTCCCTGCCTCCTCCTCTCCCCACTTCCTCCTCTCTGTGTGCCTCAAAAGAAATGGGTTGAGTGCTCAAGGAGGCTATCTGAGTGGGGTGGGGAAGTAGGAGGACCTGCGATGGGTTCTACTCACCCCCCACTGCAAGCCGTAGGAGCTCTAGCCAGGGCTAGGGAGAGAGGCAGCTGGCTCTGTGATGTCTTCACCCCCCATTGCTATTGCTGCTGTCTCATTTTAGCCACCTCTCCTGCCCTGTCCCTTTTTCCCCACTGCTGTCCACTGTGGGTAGGAAAAAGGTGCAGTTCCCAATCCCTACCCTCCAGGTATGTGTTACTTACTTGGTTTTTAAATGATTATTTGGAATAAAACCCTCAAGAAATAAACTTTCAGTGGATACCGGAAAAAAAAAAATAGTGCAACTCCTTGATTTCTAAGCAACCCAGATAATCTCTGCCACATTGCATTTGAAGGTTGCTCATACTGTTATATAGAAAACAGAACCTGGATGCAGCTTCAAATGCTGGACAAGGCTCTGATGTATTTTGAAATTTTAAAGAATGAGGCTCTCTGGACCTTGGCCTCTGCCCTCTCAGAATGCAAGACTATTAGGGTAGATAAAGATTTATTAAATTTCTTAAACAGGACCCAAAAAGCACTATGTATGAAAGGAAGAAAAATCTAAATTACGTTTCATTCAAATTGAGAACTTTTGTTCATCAAAGACACCATTAAATGTAAAGATGAGCCAAAGAATAAACCATAATCTGGGGAAAAAATAATTTACATTACATGTATTGAGCAAGAATTCATTCCAGAATAAAGGCATAAAAATTAGTAAGTAAAAGACACAAAATTCAATTTTAAAAATGAGTAGAAATGTTAAATAGGCATTTCACAAAAGAAGCATATCTAAATAGCCAATAAGCTTTTGAAATGTACTCAGCTTCATTACTCATGAGGGAAGTACAAATTAAAGTCACAGTGAATTATCACTATACACCCTGAACGGTTTAAAATTGCAGAGACTGATACTACCAAATGTTGACAAGGTTGTGGAGCAACTGAAACTCATGCATTTTAGGTGAGCGTAAATTAATAACAACCACTGGGGAAAACTTTGTCAGCATCGACTAAAGCTAAACATATGACTCCATGACTCGGCAGTCTCCCTCTTAGGTGGTATAGCTAAGAGTACATGTTTCCACCTAAGACATGTATAAAAATATTCACAGTTGCTTTATTCATAAAAGCTCAAAGCTTGAAACAACCCAAATACCCGTAAAAGGAGGATGGATAAGCAGAATAACCATACAATAGAATATTACACAGACATATAAGAAAGAATTAACTATAGAAAACACATTGACATGGATGAATCTCATAGCCATAATGTTCAGTGAAAGAAGCCAGATACAAAAGAGTACATGATTCCATTTGAATGCTGTTAAGGAACAGACAGTTTGTCGAAGTTAGGATAGTGGCTACCTCTACGAAGGGTACTGACTTAGGAAGGCATGAGGGAAACTTTGGGGTTCTATATCTTTATCTGTGTGGTAGTTTCATGAGTGTATTTATTGAGCTATCTGCTTAGAATTAATGTGCTTTAAAATACATTAAAGTATTTTGTACTATAAAATATCTTAAAGTACATTTTAAAAAAAGAATTCAAGGTTATTATTTCCTTCAAATGAATATTCACCTTCTTCCCTACGATTTCAGTTGTTGTAGCACTGTCACTTGCTCTTTAAGGAGCAGCTTGAAGGGACAAAAGAGGGAGAGAGGAGTCAGGAGGACCCAGAAATTTAGATGGTATTATAGAAAACTATAAGAAGAGCTGGGGATCATTTGCAGTTTAGTAGTCAGAATGATTAGCTCTAATCAGGGGACATGCCTAATGGTCAGCCAGCCACTCCTTTCTTCTCCCACTCACTCGTCTTTACTATCTATGCATATATGTACAATACTCAGGGAAGTGTTCCCACCTACTGAAACCTATAATAAAAGCTTGTTTTCTCCCGCCACTCAAAATTTATTCCTTTTTTAACTTCATTTTTATATATGTCATCATCACTCTTATAATCATCCTTAGCTGAAATCTTAGCGTCCCATTTGTCTTCTGTCTCTTTACTCGTCTGCTATAACTAGTCTTATACTCTGTGTTTAGTGCCTGGACACTATTTTCAGTTCTTAAAGACTCTGCCCTGTTTCAGACCCATGTCACTCTTTCCATAAGGTAGTTAGTTCATTGGCTTCTTAACTTGCCTCTTGCTTCTGGCATATAGCATGTATCCTTAAACAATCACATCTGCCATTATCCTACCCAGGAGCTTTAGTGGCTTCTCAGTATTTTTGTTCATGGCCATATTCCCAGAACCTATTATGTGGGATGCTACAAGAAAATGTTTTTCTGGAATGACTGTATGACCCATTTTACTGGATAAAATAAAACTCCTTAAGCAAGCATTCTGCCCCTTCTCTGGTGCCAATGTTCCTTCTTCCCCTGTTTTCCTCTTCCACATACAAACACACAATAGGAAAATCTCTCCTTTTATCTTAATTTTTCTTTGCCTATTTAAGTCCTAGTTAGCCCTTAAGGTCCAAGATCAAATGGTAGCTCATCAGGGAAAACATCCTTGTTATATCTCCTTGTTTCATATTCTTAAAGTTTCCTTTACTTAACTTACTGTGTCCCTGGCACCTAGCACAGTTTTGATATAGAGTATGTGTTGAATGAATGATGCTTTCTCTTATTTCTAGAGGAAGGATTGCTCCATTTAGAGCCTCTCTAAAGTACTTATGGTCTGTGGCATTCATGTTGCATGTCTCAGTCAGTGCTTTTGCCATCATTGTTATCTTTAGTATGACTGTGCCTTACATCCAGCTAGATCAGTATTATGTCCTTGATTTCCTTTCCAGTGCCCAGGAATTACTTCTCAGAAAGGAGACACTTGGACGGGATTCTATAGTGTAGGAGTTAGCACATCTGCTTTACACGCAGAAGGTCCTGGGTTTGCGCCCTAGTGGAGCCGCAGTGCATGATCTACGGCTATGTCACCCTGAACAAGCCCGATGTCTGATCTTGGAAGTCAAGCAGGGTTGGGCCTGGTTAGTACTTGGATGGGAGAACACCTAGGAAGACCAGGTTATGTAGGCATAAATAATAATAAATAATTAATTAACTGTTACTTGCCATATTTTCTGTGGATTTTTAAGGACAAAGCCGTGTTTTATTCATCTTTAATCTATAGTGCCTAATATACTTTGTATTGAATGACAGCACAGTGTTTTACTCACCTTAAATTAATCTCTATTTTAAAAACTAGCTTTCTATCTATAATTTTTTCTGGACCTATTAATTCCTCAAGTATAATGACATAAATCAAAATGTCTCTGAGGAAAAAACCGTTAGAGGAGGTTGTAAGAGCTCTTGCTGGACTTTGAAAGCACGTCTGTGTGTTTTGTTGAGGAACCGGAGATTTGCTTTCTAGCTTTTAGACCACAAGGTGGAGCTCTACAATCGGCTTTGTCCACTGGAATTTACCAGGGCTCTGGTATCCTAAACAAACGATTGCAAAATCATATGGGGAGCTTGTTAAAGTGCTTCTTTCTGGTGCTCAGACCCAGAGGTTGAATCATTAATCTGGGTTGGGACCTGTGAATCCACCATTTTTTAAAACAGATACCCAGGTGATTTAGCAACCGCTTATATTGCAAAATGGAAACTGTGGTTATTAGAGGTCTTTGTTGAATTTGCTTCTGTCTTCATTTGGACCCAGGGTCATTGGGCTTTAGGCCAGAGTTTCTCTCTGTCCATTCCTTCTCACCAGGCACAAATGTATCTTTTATAACAAGAGACTTAGCTTCAGACCAGAGCATCTGGAGAATGTCTGCTGAATGAATGGGAGTTCTGGAAGCATTGACCAATTCGTATCTGTCTTTAATACTCCCAAGTCTTGTCATTCATGAGGAGTTGATAGCAAATCTCTAAATCAAGTAGACTTTCTTATTGTAAACCCAAATTGATTTTGCTTTTTAAAAAACTTTTTATGGTTAAAGAAGTTTCATGCATATATTAAGGTGGAATAAAACTCAGCTATAGCTATCACCAAGAGCCAATAATTAAATCCTAGACAATCTTATTTATTCCTTTGTGACCTCTTTTCCGAATTATTTTGAATCAATTTCAATATAACATGTTTCCTCTAAATACTTTAATATATATCTCTGAAACAATTCTTTTTCAATTGAAGTAAAATTTATATAACATAAAATGTACTTTAAAAGTGAAAAATTTGCTGGCATTTAGTACATTCACGTCATACATGCACCACCTCTATGTAGTTTCAAAACATTTTCATCATCCCCAAATACAACCCATACCTATTAAGCAGTTACACCCCAGAATACTTCCCTCACACTGACTTCTGGCTACCACAGATCTGCTTTCTGTCTCTGTGGATTTAACTGTTCTGGGTATGTCATATATCGTGTGAACTTTTGACTGGCTTCTTTTATTTGGCATAATGTTTTCAAAATTTATAACATTGTAGCATACATCAGTACTTCATTTGTTTTTTATGACTAAAAAATATTTTATTGTATGGCTATACCACATGTTATCTTTTTACTCATTGATGGACATTTGAGTTGTTTCCACCATTGACTGTTATGAATAATTCTACTATTAACATTCATGAATAAGTATTTGTTTGAGTACCTGTTTTTAGTTCTTTTGAGTCTATACCTAGGAGTGGAATTGCTGGGTAATATGGTAATCCTATGTTAAACTTTTTGGGGAACTGCTGAATTACTTTCCATGAAAAAATAATTCTTTTAAAAAATATGTTAATATCACACCTAAAAATTTAACAATAATTCTTTGATCTTGTTCCATATTTAATTAGTGTTTAAATTTCCTTCATTGTCTCATGAGTGAATTGGTTTTTATGAATCAGGATTTAAATAAGGTAATATAAAGCAATATTTAGCTGAGATGGCTTCTAAGTTTCTTTTCATATACTGGCTCTCCTGCCTCTTAATATTTTTCTTGTAAATTTATTTGTTAAACTGGATTGTTTATCCTATGGAATTTTTCACATTTTAGATGGTACTGATTGCATTCTTATACTGTTATTTAATATATTCCCTCTGACCTTAGTTTTGTTCATAAATTAGTATTAGATCTATAGGCTTGAACAGATTGAAGTTTTATTTTTTTTTGGTAACAAAAATATTTCATAGATGGTGTTGTGCATATCCATAAAGAAGCCAAAAATGCCTAGTTTTGTCTCCTTTTGTTTTAAAATACATTGACCGACTTCTTAGTTTAGCTTTTTAAAATACAAGTAATACTGGTGAAGATATGGAGAAACTGAATTACTCATACTTTGCTGGTGGGAATGTACAATAAATAATACCAGCCACTATGGTATAGTTTGGTAGTTCCTTTATAAATTAAAAATGCACTTACCACATGATTCACAGTTGCACTTTTGGACATTTATCCTGGAGAGATGAAAACTTAATTTTCATACAGAAACTTGTATATAGTGTTCATAGCAACTTTATTTATAATAGCTAAAAGCTGGAAGCTACCCACATGTCTTTCAATGGGTGAATAGTTTTAAAAAGCTGTGGTACATTTATTCCATAGACTCCTACATAGTAATAAAAATCAGTGAACTATTGACACATGCAGCAATTTGGATTAACCTTAAGGGAATTATGCTGCATGAAAAAGCCATTCTCAAAAGGATATATGCTGCATGGTTCCATTTATATAACATTTATGAAATAATATAATTATAGAGATGAAGAACAGATTAGTGGTTGCCAGGTGTTAGGGATGGGAGTAGAGGGGGTGGATGTGACTATAAAAGGATAGTATGAGGGAGTCTTGATGTGATGGTACAGATAAGTATCTTAATTACGGTGGTGGTTACTTGCAGCTATACACGTGATACAATTGTATAGAGCTACATACACATATATACACACACAGTGCATGTATAACTGACAAAATCTGAATAAGCTCTGTATATATATAAATAAATTTTTCTGGTTTTGATTTTGTACTATAGTTATGTAAGATGATAACATTTGGAGAGACTGGGTAAAGGTACAAAGGACCTTGTACAATTCTTTGCAACTTCCTCTGAGTTTATAATTATTTCAAAATAAAAAATTATGTGTTACTGGTATTCTTTAACTTTTTATCAGTCTGAATGTTTATTACTATTTTGTTTTTAATTATAATTGGGTAGGGCATATTTTCAAAATCTGTGAAATTCACTGGCCATTTTCTGAAACCTGATAGATGAGTTTTCTTTTTTAAACTTGTAATTGACTTCCTAAAATTTAATTATTAATTTCTATTTTGAACGCTTATTCTGCAAATTATATATAAGGTATAATTAAGGCACTTATTTACCAAACTCTTCCTTCTTGTTGGCTACTTAGTAACAGATAGATGAATTTAATTCACTTGAAGGATATATGACAGTGTCACCTGAAGAATGGGAGACCTGGATGGTCACTGGCAAATCATTTTACTTTCTGGACCAGAAGAAGTGTTTGACTCAGATGATCTCCAAGCCTTCTCTTGTTTTTCAGATTTTATGCTGCTCTGCTGCTTGCCTGTCAAGATTAGGTTTCATGGGCAATCAAGAGCCATGAGAATCTTGGTAGAGCCTTTTTTTTTTTAATGTTCTAAATCAGAGTTTTTCAAACTGCTGCTCATGATCAATTCGCTCGTGTATTCAACAGCTGTTTATTGAATGGCTATTATGTGTCTGGCACTGGTTAAGCACTTGGGATACACAAGGAAAAGATATAAAAGCTAGTGTTCTAGTGGAAAAGGACAATTAGGAAAAAATAAAATATGTACAAACACATGGTATGTAAGTTGGTGATTTATGTAGAAAAAAATAAAGCCGTCAAAGGAGACAGAGAATATTGGGGACATTGCATTTTTGCATAGGGTATCATGAATAAAGAAGGGAGTGAACTATGCTCATATCTGGGGAGTAACATCCGGGGTTGCAGGATCTGCTAGCACAAAGGCCCTGAAGCAGAAGCACGCCTGATGTGTTCTAGGAACCGAAGGGAGCCATTGTATTGACAGTAGAGTAAGGTGAGCTCTGAGAGGTGGAGTCAGAGACAGAAGGGATCAGCAGAGTAGGGAGGGTATTTCAGGGCCTTGTTGGCATTGTAAGGAATTTGCTTTTTACTGTGGTTGAAACTGCAAGCCACTGTGGAATTTTCAGCAAAGTAATGAATAATGATGTGATCTGACTCATGTGGTTCAGCATCCATCCCTCTGGCTCTTTTCTTCAGGATAAACTGAAGCATGGGCCAAGAGTGGAAGCAAGGAGTCAGGTAGGAAGTTCTCTCAGTGATCCAGTGGGTCATAAAATCAATTTAGATGTCACAGTATTTATTAAATAAAAAATATATAGAATAGAAAATCAATACATTACATATAGTAGGTGGCAAGTATTTAATGGGTTTATACTAATTAAGTGTAGGTATACTGAGATACAGTATAAAATGTACTTATTACAAAAGATTACTGTAAAAAAAGTTTGAAAGTCATTATTTTAGTACATTTATATTATTGCCAACTGGAGGTGACTTTGGTTTTTGGACATATGTGACTTTTACAACTCCAAACATCAAGGAGAAGCTTGGTATTCAATCTGAGAAGCAGGCCCCAAGAAGTAATTCCAGCAAAGAAATGTTCCTATAATGGCCCTAAACATAGGCATTGTTGGTGGCTCCCATATGAAACAGGCTATCTTCCTATAATTGTGTCTCATCAATTAGCAGTTTGGCCTTCTCACCCCTTTCCTTTATGTTCCCCTCCTCTCATTTTTGCATGAGTCCTTGATAGAAGGTACCAAATTGTAATTTTTATTTTCAGACCCTTTTATGCTTAGGATATTTTCCAGAATTTGCCTCCTTAACATTTCTCTAACTCTGTGGCCTTGTACCCTATGAGCCAGCACAATCATTCCAGTGTCTGCCTGTTTACCTGCATAAATACTCACCCACTTCCTTAGCACTGTTATAGTTGCTATAGTAACTGGCATTTCAGTCTTTCTTCCTTCATCCTGCCAACCACTATTCATTAAACTCCCCAGTTTTTTAAAATGTGAGGTCAGGGCTGATGCTATGTCACATCTTTCAGGAGGTAGAACCAGGAATAGTTTTAAGATGAAGATTAAATTGCTGTTTACAAAAACCCCTGCTATTTTTTGCAGTTTGGGGTAAAGGGTTTTTTTTTTCTTTCTTTTTTTTTTCTTTAATAAGCCAAGGCCATCTGATTAACTGAGATGAGTAAACGTTGAGTCCCCAATCCTGTATAAAAGTCATGAGTGTTCTAAGACAAATCTGTTATGGTACTGACTCTTAATTTATTTTGAAATCTTGGTTAGTTCTGTGTGGCTTTTGGTTATCTTTGAGTCAAAGGCAAAAACTTGGGCTCTAGGTCACTCAGCTAAAGAACATGGAAGATGATGATTAGAAGCACTGCAATGTGTGTCATCCATGTTTACTTCGTGGAGGAACTGGATATGCCATTTGATTATCAGAAAGTGAGTTTGTTCAATCACAGATCCCAGTGTGTTCTTTTTAGGCTGCTTGTCCAACAGTTCTGGTTTCCTCTAGAGAAGTCTCAGTCTTGGAACTGAAGATTATGTTAGAAAAACAAAAGAGAAAGCCCAGGTTCTTCTCCTTCTAACTTACGTAAATAAGAAATAGTTCAGGGATCACTGGGACCTTGAGCATACTTGACTGGAACTGGTATTGACCAAGACTCCATGAACTTGTTCACTTTTTACCTAATGCTAATGTTCTCTAGGATTTGTCATGGTCCATGGGTTGTGTTATAGGAAGTACAAAATGTACCATATTCCTTATAGGTCATCCTGTCCTAAGGCAGAAACTGGAGGAGAGAGATTTCCCCCTTTATAGGATCCCCCTTATAGGATTTTGCCTCTCTGGTTGTATGGTACCAGCTGGAATATCTGTAATTTGAGATAGCAGTGCCTTGTCTCCAAACATTTCACAGGTCTTATGAAACTTTCACAAAGAAGTGAGGGAGAAATTCATGCCAGAAGTGAGTGGAAAGTACTGTTGGAATCTAGTTTCGTGGAGCCTGATCTGGGAACCTTTATTGATGCTCTGTCTTGTACTTCTGGACAGGATACTCCTAATCACGTTCCCTGGAAATAGTCTTAGTTCGTTTCTCTTCTGTTCCAAGACCAAGTACTTCGTAAAATGTTATTTTTATCTCACCCAAGCAATAAGAAAGTTCAACTGAGTATTTTTGAGGGTCCAGAAAACCAGGAGGCCACACCAGTGAAGAAGGATTTTCCTGATATTTTGAGGTTCTCTTGCTTTTCATCCTGGGTCTTTAGCATGCTAACCCTTGGATCACCTCTTACCCTGTTCTTGTCGCATTTTATGACAAATCTTGGATTGGGAATAGATTTATTGCTCTTATTTTTAATTGTTTTATTTTTTACTGCTTTTTTTTTTTTATGGGTGTATTTTGATTTGAACTCATTTTTAACTTGTTGCTAGTCCTTTCAAGGTACTGCTTATCTCATTTGGATGTGTTATGGTGGCCATTTCTCTGGAGGAGTGGAGATAGTGGCATCTCCACGATCAAGATCAGAGTCTAGAAAGCACGTTAGGATTAGGCATTCTTGTTATATACAGGTATACTCAGTTCTCCAAGAGAAAATGAGAAATTTCTCCATCAGGGGACGTATTGAGGACAGGAAAAAAAAACATTTCAGGCATTGTTGGTGGAAAGGAATTGAAGTCTTTTCTGCTAATAGACATGGGACTGTAAAAAGTGCCATATAGTGTGATTGACTTTTCATTGAGTCTCTAGTAATCTGCTTTCTCTCCACCTGGTTTCCTCCCCCAACGTTCCCCCATCCCCCAATTCCAAAATGAAACCCTGTTTCTCAAAGTGTGGATTAAAAGTCATATATATCAGAATTGATTTGGGTTGCTTTTTAAATTCAGATTCCTGGGCCCACTTCTCAGCTTGAATTAGAATAGCTGAGGGTGGACTTTTAAAGAGTCCCAGATGACTTCTCATGCACTTTACACTTAGAACCATAGACTACAGGATCTTTGACATTATCTTTATGTCTGGGCTGTGAAGGCAAACTACTTCTAAGACTTTTCTTTCTACTGAATTAGATCAAGTTTATCATTCTCATTAAGAGGAGCTAGCTGCAGAAGCCCTGCTGAGATATTACTATTAACAGCTCACTTTCTGAATTTCTGGTGTCATTCTATCCCTCTGGAAGGAATTGAAATTTGCGCCCAAATGTGAAATATTCAGTTTTAGTTGCTGCTACTCTTTAGATAGCACCCCGAAACAGTCTAGGAGCAAGATTCCTATGTACCTACTCTCTCTGTGTGAGAAAGGGGAGTTCTTTGCCTAGAAGCATGGGAAAGAAAAAAGTTTGTGACTCTTCTGGGAGACCACTGTAGAGTGACCAGATTGCAAACGCAGGTCAAGGAGTTTGGGTGGGGATGGAATGGGTCTCGATGCCTTTTCTGGGAAGACTCCTACGGGCATGACTAGAATCTACAGAAGTTTTTGTTAACAGATGGAAAGGGTGTTTGCCAGAGGCCCCAGCTTTCCTGTCAGGGATGCCTGAGCTGATACAAACCCCTGCTGTTATGGCTAGTGGGGCTGGCCAAGTTTCTTTTTGTTAATTCTTGTTTCCACCCCCAACTCCTCTTCAGTCCTATAGATGCTGATTTATTTGCACACTCCATGCTGATCTTGGATTGAAAGCCTCTCATTGTTTTTGAGTTCAATGTTTAGATAACACCCTGTAAAGGAAATGCCTGGACTCTAACAGCCCCAGTCATTCATTCTTTGTTTGTGAGTGAGTGTGGCCTGTGTTTAGGGCCATTATAAGAACATTTCTCTGCTGAGATTATTACTTGGGGCCTCCCGCTCAGATTGAATACCAGGCTTCTCCCTGATGTTTGGAGTTCTAAGGACTGTTTTCCAAGTCTCTTCTCTCTCCTGCCATTCAGTCATAACAGATTTATAAAGTCTGCTTTGCCCAAGACTTGTTTCACTCATAGCTGGAATACCAGAGCCTTCTTCCTCTGGTGAGAAGGCTGTTTGGGGGACAGGGGAATGACTGGCTAGCAGTGGTGCAGACTTTTTATGGCCAGGTGAGGTTGGAAGCTAGCTGCCTTTGCACTGTAATTTCAGGTGCTCTTTTCCCATGTGATATCTCTTGTTCCCTTAATCTTCCCCATCACTCCCTTGCCAAAAAAAAAGAAAATGTGTTATCTTCTTTTAATATTAAATCTCTGCTGGTAGCATGTAGCTTTTTAAGTTTTCACTTGGGAAAATGGTATTAAAACTTCTTTAAAAATATTTCAGATAAACCTGTTTGACTCTCATTTAGGTATCTTGAGGTGCTTTTTAGCTCTGTGATTCCGTAGAATTTATAAACTTTTTTTTCTAAAACTACTAGGGTCACTTCCTTTCCATGACAACAATGGCTGTGTGAGACAGAATTAGTAGTTCTGATGTGGCATTCATTTCTGCGGCATCTCTGATGCATATTTTTACCCTCACTTTCCTACCAGTAATATAGTGCTCCAAGAACTAAAGAAGAAAAAGTTGGTTATGACACAGTGAGCAGTCATTCCTCCATGATAAAATAATGCCCAGGTAATGAAGGATACTGACTATAAGAAAGATAAAACACAAACATACACATGCACACTATTATTTAGTATGGTATAATTGTGAATGTTCATGCCATCTTAATCACTGTAAAATTGAAAGTATCTTCTGAGTCATCAAAAGAAATTATTTGGAACCACACTTTGTGACTTTTAAAAAATATTATGAACCCACAGAAAAATATTAGGAGGTGAACCAGAACATACTACTCTCTAGCGAAGCTGGATAAATACAGTTATATATATTAACCAAATATAATTCAAAGCTGAATATAAATTTGTTGGAAATTATAAAGGGAAACAAGTCATCTTGCTTTTCTAATTGTTGTAACTGATTGCTCTGCATTGAAAAAAATTTTTTTAGTATGCTTGAGTCATGCTGTATAGAATATAAAAATTCTCTGAACAGATTAAAAATTGAAAAATGATGCATATGTAATAAGGTGATTATTATTGAAGAAATATGGAGAATAAGCTATAAAGTGTTTGTTTTTCTTTCTAATGGGTCTTGAATCTCTTTCTTAAATAGCATCCATGGTAGCCAGTTAGAGTAGACATGGCTCTCCCAGGGTCTTAACAAGTATCTACTTGATTCTGAAGTTACCTCGGGTAAATGAAATAACTGATTATTTAATATGTCTTCTTTCAAGATGTTCCTGTTATCCTTTTCCTATAAACTTACTGGCAGTTCAACTTTTGGAGATCAGAAAGAGGAACTGACAGGTTAAATAATTTTTTTTATGTAATCAAGGAGCTACTCCTATCATCATTACCTTCTAGCCTACTTCACAGAAATACCTTTCTGCCAAAATTCACATGTACAAGCTTGACAGGAGGTCCTGGGCACATGTTGAAAAGAAATGAGTGTGGTGTATTTTGCAGACTCTTGTCCAGCCTGTCTCATGCCCGATCCCTGTGCTTTGTATCTTCCAGTTCTCTCTTACGCTATGGTGGCAATCTATCCCTTCAAAGTGCCATGAGTGTACGATTCAATAGCAATGGGACTCAGCTCCTGGCTCTGAGGCGTCGCCTGCCCCCTGTGCTGTATGACATCCACTCCCGCCTGCCTGTATTCCAGTTTGATAATCAGGGTTACTTCAATTCTTGTACCATGAAAAGCTGCTGTTTTGCAGGAGATCGTGACCAGGTAAGAGCCTTTTGCCTCCTGCATCCACATTCATGCATTCCTCATAGATTGCTCTTTCTGTATTGGTCTTTATTTCTTTTTAGCATCATGTCAGATTGAAACAATAAGGGGTAACAGTAAGTGCCTGAGGGTATATCTGACTTAATAGTGAGTTTCTTCTTTAGAGCTGGCATTGTGTAATATGAGGCACACGCCGTAAAACAAGGCTGACCGCAGTATGGTTCTGAGCAACCTAGCTCTGCCAAGTTTCTGAACAAATTTTAAGATTCTAAGAATATGTCATTTTAAAAGAAAGGAGGAAGTCTATGAAAAAAGCCCTCCAAAAAAAGAGAGGCTTTATTTTTTTGGTATCAATAAAATAGAATAATGAATAGGACACCCTAAGTACCATCCAAGAGACATAAATCCTGAATGACCCCTTGGGGTGGCATCTTTTTCTTGGATGAAATGGGCTGAGCAGCTTTGTTTGAGAGGAAGCCAGATGCTGACTCTTTTTCTTTTATTGCCAGCATCACAACTGAGAAGGAGAACCTAAGCTGTGTTCCAGCCTTTTCAAAGTCTCCATGGGAGTCAGGATACTGATATTGACTTAGCACTGGCAGTTTAAAAACATACTTACATTCTTGACTATCTGTCTTGGCCATAGAAGTTCTGGAATGGGTGTTAGTGGACCAGTTGGACTGGTCTGAATAATCATGCTGAATAAAGACAAATATAAAAAAAGAACGGTCAAAGAAACAAATAGATTTTTTTTCTTTTCCAGCACAACAAATCTTATTGCTATTTCACATTTATTTTAGAAAAAGAGAAACCTTATCCTCTTGCTAATGCTTAGTGTTCCCCTTGGGTCCAACAACTATGTCAGATTGCATGCTGTATTCCATCTCTTTAGAGTTATTTGTTGACCAGGAACATAAAAGAAATAGTTCTTTGAGAACCTATGGAGTCCCTGCTCCTCGAAGGCACTAGCTAGGACTTTTCTTCCTAGACTAAAGTTGCTAGAAACTCCTCAGTGTTATAATTTAAAGATTGGTATATGTAGTAGAAGCATAGTAAATGCTTATTGAATTGAGTGGAACATGAAAGAACCTGAAAAAGATATTTTAAATTGTCCGGGCTAGGGATTTCCCCTCTTGTAGATAGAGAAAATATATCCAAATTCAGAATTATATTGTTGGAATCTTAGGGCCTGCTTAGCTGCAATCCACACTTGAAACCACTAGGTGCCCTCAGTTATATAAGCATTGTCTCCCTGGAGAGGCCACAATGCCTGAATGACTGTTTTTACAGCCAATTTGTTTCTTGGGTGGGAAGAAACAATTTCTAGAGATGATCGGACTCATGATAGAACAGATAATTGTCTACTTGGAAGAATGGTTGATTTAGTTTCATTTAGCTGTGGAAATAACAGCCATGCATCACTTTCTCTCTCTTTCTGGCTTCCTTATTTCCTTTCTTCTTTGCTTTTACTGATTATTCATCTTCCATCGACTTTTTATGTATGTATGAGATTCTTACTTCATTTAGCAATAAAGAGTAGGCACTAGATATAATGATTTATTGGCTTTTTACCAGAAACACAGGTACTCAGGGAAAGGTGAAAGAGGTGAAGAAGAATGGATGATGTGTTTTGTTTTAATTCCTATATTAGCAGCCAGAACCTGTCTGCATGGAGTCCTTAAAAGACTCAGAATAAAGTCCTATAGCCATTGTGTAGAGCATCTAGACTGTGATTTCTTAACCTTAACATTATCAACATTTTGGTCAGATAATTCTTTGTGTGCGGGACTACCCTATGCATCATAGGATAGTAGCATCCCTGGCTCTTCCCACTATATGCAAGTAATATCTACCCCAGCCATCTTCAGACAACCAAAAATGTCTCCAGGCATTGCCAAATGTCCCCAGGGTGGGGGGAGGTTGCCCCTGGTTGAGAACCCTGACCTAGGTTGTAATTATCCATATTCCCCAGATATACTGAGACAGGTAGTACCATAAATAGAGCCACATAGGGTATTTTGTGATGGTCCTGGTTATGTACGTTGACAAGACGTAGTTGTTTTGCCTTTCAGGTTATATGTAATGATAAAAACATTGACTAGCTTTTGATTGTCTCTGTTCAGATTTGACTTATTTATTATTTGTGACTTTAGTTCTGTGGGAAAAGTTTATGAGTATGGGTACTATATCCTCTCTGACAAACTAGACTGCTTTTTGGTTGGGTTAAGTGGTTTTCCGAGGATGAAGGAGGATTGGAAGTCATTGAATCTAACTTTGGACTGGTTTCAGAGTTAAAGTCTTTAAAGTCTGTTTGTATTCCCCATATAGATTATTAAAAGTATATAACCTAAGGAATAAGAAGTACAGAGATTTATGTTTGCCTCTGTTGTTTACTCTTTGGGGACTAAGAAATGTAGCTGATTTGACATTGTCTTGTCTCCAATGCCTGGCACACAGTGAGAGCATCATAAATATTTGTTGAAGTGAGTGAGTCTTAAGTCCTTTGGTGAATGTGTGGGTTTTAGCTATTGAGGGCTACAGCTTCTCTAATTATAAATCAAGGTTGGTAAGTACTATTTTTCCTGTTCAAATTCCAGAGTTTTAGGAGGATGAATTGAATAATGGATTTCCAGTGAAACTAATCTTCTGAGCTTATACTTTTTAAGTGTGGCATAGGAGGCCAAACTTCATGTCTTATTCCTGGAACATGTTTTTCAAAGGTGATTTATAGACTCTGACTTACCACACTCATGGCTAAAGCAGCAGCTGCCGTGGTTACAGTACAATCTGCAGGACTGACATGCATAGTCTTTGACTAGTCCAGACAGGATATTTTTTACTGCCTTCAAATTCCAAAACTTACCCTTTCCATATATTGGTCTTTATATTTGATCTTGTTCTTGTATACTTTGAGAACACCCACAGCCCAAGGCTCTGTGCTCTGGAATTCTTCATTTAGTCATAGGCTGGGTAACCATCCCAGAGAGAAATTTGAGAATTTCCATAATAGGAATGAACATGGTCAGGAACAGCACTGAGTGACCTATCTATCTAAGATGGTCTTCTGGCTTTCAAATATAGTGAGATTAGTCAGTCCACACAAATGGATGCAGATTTTATGCCAGAGGGCCTGTACTTCCTTTTAGACGATCCTGTGTTCACTAGGTGATTTATTAGCCTCAAAATGAAATTAACATTTCAAGAAATTGGACTTAGGGAATAAAGTGTGAAATAGGCTGAGCCTACTTTGTGTCTCTCCTATGCTCATTGTGTCATTGTATATAAATGCTAATTATAGACCTATTAGAGATCGTTTTATATAAACCTTTTACAGATGGAAAAACTAAGGCTCAGAGAGTTTAGGTACATGAGTCAAGACATATACAAGTTTATAGCTGAGCCAGGACTAGAACCCAGATTTTGGAGCTCTCAGTAGAGATCCCTTTTCACTACACAAACAATTGTAACATGCCACAGTAGCAAGGCAAGCAGCAAAAATAAAGTGATTCGGGTGAGAAGCATAATAGGGAATGGTGGGGACTGTGGCCAACTGAAGAGCCCACACCATCTAAATCTAAATGAACCCCATCTGAAGCTTTGACTCACCTTCAGACCATTGTTGCCACAAGGGCCTCTACTTCTTTTCCAAAAGAAGCCAGAAATAAAGAATTATATGTGAAGTTTCCTGATTTTTAAGTATTGCAACAAATTCATACTTTACTATATGGATAAAACAGATCTGCATACCATACCTTTTTTGCTCTAGAGCCACCAGTTTGAAACCTCTGTGCCTCTGTGCTTCAGCAGGATGTTTTTCTCTCACATTTGGTTTTGTGGTCTGTCACAAATTCATAGGTGAGTGGAGACAAGTTCCTTTTAACTGTCTCCTACTAAACCCTTCCTAAACTACATGTCTTTCACCTCCTTCATCTTTTAAATTAAGAAAGCAGATATTTAATGAGCATCTACTTGTGCCAGGTGCTGTGGTAGACACATTCATGTGACTGCCAGACAGTACCCTCTTTGAGATTTTTATTCAAAGACCTATATACAATTCATCTTCCCCACTTTTGACTACAAATACATGGTTCGTTTATTTCTAGTATATTTTAATTATACAAGTTTAATAACTTATCATCAGATAAGGTGACATAAATAACATCAGATTTGCTGGGCATCAATAGAAACAATTAGCGTGCCCCCCTCACCAAAAAAAAAAAAAAAAGGCTTGGACTTATATTTTTTTACTTTCTTTTTAGCCAGCTCACCATCTAGTCTTACAGTATAGTAAGGAATCTTGCAGCAAAACAGCATTCCTTTCTAGAGGCTGCCTGAAACCAAGGGTTCTCCTCGCTTTCTTGTCATACTTGGATTTTTTTTGTTTGTCTTTCATTTTCTCTCTGAAGCCTGACTGGGTACATTTTGTCTCTCAAACTTCACAGTCCCCTCTGTATTAGTCAGTGAGCCAATCTCTTGACAGCATTAAAAAAGAAGGCCAATTTTCCACCTGCTAGCTTTTCTGGCACACACTTGTAAGACAGCACTCAGCTTTTGTTCCCTTTCGCAATTCCTTAAATGGCTCTTGTCCTAGATTATGAGAGCCCAGCAGAGCAGCTCAGGCTTCTGGGAAGTAAGTCTTTAAGGCTAACAGGTATGTGTTGCCTAGAAGTGGACAGTGTGGTAATTTTAAAATCTTCTCTTGCTTTAGCCTCACCTAATGTTTGTCCACCTTATGAAAGTGAAATGGGGAAGGAAGAAAAAAGTATAATAGTTTTCTTGAAAGGGTTGAGTTCTGGAGTGTGTGAGCCCTGGCATTACTTCACACAGGTCATTTTTTAAAACTTGATAGATGGCAAGGTCTTCAAAATCTTAATAATTAAACTATTGTATCTCATTCCCTAGAGAAGAGCTCACTTGTACCCTGTGAATCCAACAAGATGGCCTTGGAATATGTGGCCTGGCCTCAGACATTACATCACCACTCAACTTTTTTGTGTTGACATTATATGGGTACAGCAGAGGTACAGAAATTCACCAGTAAGTGTGTTCCAGGCCAGTGAAGTACCTTATAAAGTTATAACTTTACTTTTTTATATAACTCTACACAGTCCTGAGTAATCTCACTCAGGGCCTGGCAACCTATATGTTCTTCCATCTGAAGTAAAGGCACGCTTAATGGGAATTCAACTCTTGGGTTCCATCCTATGACTTGCTTTATGACTTTAGGCTAATTTCTTCTTCTCTTTGCCTTTCTTTTACAGCATATATTTTTAGCCCTTTAGCTTCTAAACTGTTTTCTTTTATATTAATCCTCAGAGACCTTTGGGTTTATTTCATTGGAGAGGTTTTATCCCCATGTGAAACTGAGGCCTAGAGTGGTTTGGAATGGCAGATCTAATCCGTAGCAGAAACAGGACTAGATACAGTCTCTTGCCTGTGATTGTACCTCTTCCTCATAGACATGCTGCCACCTGTATCATATAGATGAAGCAGTGATAGCATCTTCCATGGGCTGATGAGGAAGAGCTGAATACAGAGTATTGTGGCAGAGGAATTCTTTGTTGTATATATTATTTAGGTGAATATTTTAGGAAACATTTTATAAAGAGAATATAGCATGAAAATAACTTGTTGATTAAGTCAACTATTTATATTTTTGAATCCCAAGCTCCTTTGAAAGTCTAAAAGCTATGAATATTCATTTCAGAAAAAGTGTACATATGCACATAGCTTTGTATATAATATTAAGGAGTTTATGAAATACTTAAGACCTAGGAGTTTTAGGTATTAGCCATCCTGAATTAAGATTTTACCCATGGATTATGTCATCTTTTAGTCCATTTGCTGGTATAGTTTTAAAGCTTACATAGCTTAAAACGCTTTGGAGTGTATGTAGGCCTGCTTGATATGGTCTGGTTTATAATTGTTCAGCTGAAAAGGAACACTAGGGACCTGAGTTCTTCTTAGGAACAAATGGAATTGATGTGCTCTGGTAATACAACATGACAGTTCTCCTTTAATCTATAGTTCTGGCTAGGAGCCTGGGCACTACTAAGAAATCCCTGGTAGATATTAATGAAGGAAGCAGAGCATAACTTTTTCTGCTCTACCTGCCTCATCCTCCCTAGAGATTTTTACTTTTAGTAGCTTTGCCCCTTTTTGGGGTATCTTCAAAAAAGTAAGTAATATTCCTTCCTCTAAGTGATTGAGACCTTTGCTTGAATGAAGAGTGTAAGTACTCATACACAGACTGAAATGAGGGATGCTATCTTCCCACTTCCCAGTCTGCACATACAGAAGCTGAGGCCCACAGAGGAGAGATTGATTGTTGACATCCTTTTGGTTGACAGCCCCTCATCTTGCCCATGTTTCCAAAAGAGTTCTTGCCAAATAAAGATTCATCTTTAAGTAATGCAGGCTACTTTGTTACAAACAGCTGTTGGAGATTTAGAGCATTTTAAAAATATTTCTTCCCTACTGATTATTTGACTGTTATTGACTATGGAATGTTTCTTCAGAACCCATAAAGGTTAGTTATTTTAATAAATCAAAGAATTCCAGGAGCCTAATGGAGCTGAAACAGTAAATGGTCCAAAGAAGCAAGAATCATGTAACTTCACATACAAAAAGTAGTGTTAATCTTATGGGTATGCGTATTGTATGACTTTATTGGGAGCTAGTGGAATTCTATTTTCTTCTACCACAAATAAAATAAACCTATGGTTTTGGCCATTTCCGAAGAAAATTTTTCCAGACTGTGTTCAACAGTATCTGTGGCAGGCACTGAGTATAAATGATATGATTAAAGGTATATTATATACCAATTTCTGGAAATAGTCTTCTAGAGAACACATCATGAAATTGTCTGATCACATATCTTCCCCCTTCTGAGCTTTGGTGATTTAAATGTTAAATTACTGTCTCTCTGCTGTTATTGATCCAGGCTAGAGAGCCATCTGGCTTTTCTATACTAGTCAGTACAGTTAATTAGACAGGCGTGCCATTTCCTGGAGAATAATTAATCAATTACTATGGAAGGACCCTTGGAGAGCACTATGTAAGTTGATAAGTACTCATTGAATAGTAACTGATTGATGCTTCCTTCTCCATCAACAGATGTTGAAGAATATCAAACGCTATGCAAACCCACAGAGAGAGGGAGATAGGGAGAGGGGAAGGAGAGGAAGGGAGACAGAGAGGGGGAGAGAGAGGGAGGGAGAGAGGAGAGAGGAGAGAGAAAAATTGTAGTGCCTGTTAAGACATATTCTGGGTTGTTCTTGGAGTATATCTGGTAAATGGTCTGTCCCTCTTAACTTGTAGAACTTTTTCCTCTTTTTAAGATAGATTTTGAGTGGGGATGGGTAGCATTTTTTGCTTATATCCGTATTTCTAAACCCAATGAGGTCTTAGAATATAATCAGTAGAAAGTTATCTGTATTCCAAATCTGTCCATTCCTTGGTTTAACTATTAAGGTTTAAATAAAGGTTTTAGGGAGGGAGAAGTAGTTGCTTTGCTTGAAGATGGCTAATAATTTTTTTTCCAGTAAGCTTCTATTCAGTAAACAGTTTTGCTATGGAAGGCTTTGTTTAGGTCCTTCTTTGAACCTTCAAGTTATTAAAAATTTCTTGTGATTTAGGTGACTCTACAAAAGTGGTCTGTATTTTAATCATGGGCATCTCTGGGTATTCAGCTAGCAATGGTCTTAAGAGCATGTGCGATTCAAGAATGCTAAGAATTGACGAAAGGGGCTAGAGTTCTTGGAGGGAGTACTGGGCATCACAGCAGTCTCTCAGAGAACAGGGAGTATTTTTTATTTGAGGTGGTATTTTCCGTATTGGTTAGTGGATTGACAGAAGACATGTGGGCAGATGAAACAGTAACAGAATATAAATATGGTAATCTCTTTTTTTTATGTTGGTGGTGGTAGTGGTCATGGTAGTGGTACCTTCTTGAAATCTATTGAGCAGTTGTTGCTCTGTCCTTAGTCTTAAAAGCTATTATCTCCATATTGACAGTGGATTAGATTAAGAGATTAGATAAAATGTACTGGCCTCAGGTTAACTTTACTTAAAATGACTGGGCTGCATCATGATCAGTAAACAGATTGGCTCTTGGACAGAATGAATGATCAATAATTTGCATTGATATCACCTATCTTACACCCAAAGCCAAATTAAAATGAGGTATGTCTTCTACTCTCTGATCTGAAGGAGGCTGTGGGTCTTCTACCTCACTTCCACCCCCCAAAAAACTAAAGCATTTTGGGAACTGGGGATTCTGTTGCCTGGATAATGGACTACCTAAAACATTCTTTCTTCTCTTTGGAGGTCTAATCTATTTGTCTCATTTAGGATAAAAGGTAAAAGACTCCTGAAGTGAGTTTTTAATTTGTCATTTACCCCTTACTATTTAGAATGAGATCAAAGAAAAGACTTAAGAGAAGATAATGAATTCTTTATATCTATGTCCCCCACTAGGTCACAAACTTAATATCATCTTATTTAGTTTTTGCTTTTCTAAACCTGAAAGGTAATCTTTACATTTTTTCATGGTGGTGTTTTAAATGTGAATGTTGGTTATGAAGTCCAGCATCACAAAAGGGAATACAAATGTTAAACTTAGGAATTTTTGACAACCATTTTTCTCTCTTGTGTTTCTGAAGCTTACGTATTTATAAAGTGCTATCTGCTGCCGAACTTTTCTGTTATCTGGGCCAGAATCCCTTTATTCCAGGTCAGTTTCAGATTCACTACCAGATTGCCTAGATAGGAATATATAGATACTGTTTTAAGTTAGGAAAAGGAGGAGAGAAACCTATACCTCCAATGTCACTGCTTGAAGTTCAGTTTTCTGGTTAATTCAAATTGTGTTTCATAAATTTTGATATAATTATGTACTTTGGATTTCCTTTGGTAGTGATTGGTGTTGGCACTGTTTGGTCTTTGGTTATTTTGCTCCCCATAGCAAATATTTAAATATTTGTGAGATGGCTAATCAAGACTCAGAATGCTTTTTTTGTCTTCTTAAGCACTAACCACTAGTAGGGCCACAGTCAGAGGCTCCAACTCAAGTCTGGGAGAAGATGAACTCCTCCAATACAGCTTTAGAAGAGAGGAATCTTTTTAACAACTCTGAAGATGTTTTAAATGTATCTCTGCACTCATCCCAGTTAAAATAATATGAATTTCCACAAAGCTTTAAAAAGAAAGAAGGAAGAAAGGGGGGGAGAACAAAATAGCTCTTTTGGCTACCTCTTATTTTAATACAGCCCCAAACTCTGTCCCCTCTCCTGGAATACTTATTCACATAACTTACTCCCTCATTTCCTTAAGTGCTCTGCTCACAAGGCCATTTTATCAGAGAAACCTTCTGTGACCACCCTATATAAAACGGAAACTAACAACCCCAGCATTCCTTACATACCCTATGTGATGTTCAGTTTTTCTCTTTACCACTAGACATCTTACATATACCTATTCTTTAAATTTATTTTTCTCCTACCCATTCTTCATTCACATTATATGTGTATATAATTCTTTTCCTCTTCCCACCCAGTAAAATGTAAGATTCATGAGGGTAGAGACAGGGTGTTTTTTGATCAATTCTGTATTTCATTTCCTGGAACATTGTTCAACATATAGTCAATATTTAATAAATATATGTTTAATGAATAAAGGGATAGCCTCATTTTTATTTCAGCCTCCCACAGTCAGCAGTATCCGAGGCAGCCAATTTTGAATGCTGGAAGGGGCCCAGCAGACAATCATGAAATGTCATAAATGAATTCCTCAAGGAAGTTTTGTGATTGTAGTGTGTGCGAACACTTAAATGGTCTGTGACAGTGGTGGGTCAAGAAATCATCCTGACCTGTTTCGTTATGGTGGTTCCAAAGGGAAGAGGGGGTCAGAAGTTGCCCTTATTCTTTGTACACATTTTTTATGTATTTTAGGAGCTGTCATATTAAATCCAGAAGCCTCCACTCTGGGAGTTTTCTTCCTTCTAAGGCAGTCTTCTCAGTCAGCGGTCTGTCTGCAAATCCACTTCTACCTCTTCATGTTATTCCCTGGTGAATAGCTAAATAAAAAGGAAAGCTCTTCACAGTGAAATAGTAGAACCTCTGATAAGCCCAGCCTTGGTTCACTCTTTTTTAATGTTCATTTTTGTTCAGATTGGGGAACATATGGGGGGATAGAGTTGTAGGAATTCTATATGAAATTTTATAGCCTCTTTTAAACAAGATAGAGCATGAAATGATGAGATGTTGAATAATAAATTACTAATGGACAGTTCTTTGTGTCCTGTTTTCCTGTCTTAATTTGGGTCAAGTTTCAGGTGCAAGAGGTTTATTTGGATATATAAGAAATAGTAGAGGAGTGAAGTGAGATAGGGAAGGGAAGAGTGATTTCTTGCACCAACTACAACTGAGCAGTTGGAGTTAAATTCTGAAGGAAAAGGATATATAACACACTCTTCAGAGTTATTCCCCCTGGGGACAAGGCAGCTGAGATATTGATATACCACCTCCCTTCTTCAGTCATTGTGTAAGCCTGTTAACAAGGAATTTTCATTCCCTAAAGCCTGCAGCCTACTTGGCTTTGGAGAATCACTTGGACAAAGAGACATGGATCCTGGCAAATTAGAGATCCAGTGGAGTATCCAGAGCTGTAAGGCCTGAGGGATATGAGCAAGTATCAAGGAGTGAGCTATGCCTTGCTTCCTGTTACTGTTAAATGGTTATTCTGCAGAGCACCATCGCTTTATCTCTGCTCCTCCTTTCACTTTTTCCCCCACATCTTTACCCAAGGCTGGCTCAGTGCTCAAATCTATCTTGCCTTGCCTCTTTTAGGAATCACCAGGCATCTTATTTCTAATGACACTTGGTGATTTCTACTTCATGGCATGGTAGTTGTGTACCTACACATATGTTTTCTATTTGATTTAAGCTCCTTGAGAACCCAGGTATTACCTTATATATCTTTGTAAGCACATAAGTGTACTTACAAAGATATATAAGTGTGCCCGGCACATAAGTGCTTGGTTAGTTAGAATGAATCTTTCCCCCCTAAATAGTAGGTAGTTTTGCCAAACTGGCTGTGAGAGGAAAGCCCTTGGGCTTCCGAATTCCAGCTTTCTAACTTTAACCAGAATAGTGTCATAAACTGCAGGAAGTTATTGGATGGACCCTAAAGTCAGGACAATGAGGATTTATCTTTTTTTTTCCTTCTTTTTAAGGAAAAAATTTTAAGTATACAGTTTGGTATTAAGGACATTCATTTAAAAACATGGATGGACCTAGAGGGTATTGTGCTGAGTGGAGTAAGACAGTTAAAGACAAATGCCATATGATTTTACTTACCCGTTGAATCTAAAGAATAAAATAAACAAAACAGAAGCAAATTCATAGATATATGAGAACATTTTGATGGTTGCCAGATGGGTAGGGGGTTTAGAGGGTATATGGAAAGGGGGAGAGATTAAAAAGTACAAATTGGCAATTACGAAATAGTCATGGGGTGTAAACTGTAGCTTAGGGAATATAGTCAATAATATTGTAATAACTATGTATGGTGTCAGAAGGGTACTAGATTTATCAGGTTGATCACTTTGTAAGTTATATAAATATCTAATCACTGCTGTACACCTGAAACTAATATAATATTGTATGCCAATTGCAATTGAAAAATTTTTTAATTATTTTAAAAAATAACACGGAAAAAAAATTAAGTACATTTACATTGTTATATAACCATCACCACCATCCATCTCCAGAAGTTTTCATGTTGCAAAACTGAAAGTTTTTACCCATTAAACACAAACTTTCCTCCCTGCCCTATCCCCAGCCCTTTCTATTTTCAGCCTCTTTAAATGTGACTACTCTAGGAACTTCATAAGTGGAATCATACAGTATTTTGTCTTTTTGTGACTTGCTTATTTCATTTAGCATAATGTTCAAGATTTATCTGTGTTGTAGCATATGGCAGAATTTCCTTCCTTATTAAGGCTGAATGATATTCCATTATATGTGTAGACCACATTTCATTTATTTATTCATCTGTTGATAGACACTTGAGTTGCTTCCACCTTTTGGCCATGTGAATAATGCTACTATGTAGATATAAAACCATCTCTTAGAGATCTTGCATTCAGTTCTTTCAGATATATATATCCAGAAGTGGAATTAATGGATCATATAGTAATTTTATTTTTAATTCTTTGAGGAACTAATTTCTATTTTTTAGATAGTAACCATCCTAATGAGTGTGATAGGGTATCTCATTGTGGTTTTGATATGCATTTCCCCAATGAATAGTGATGTTGAGCATCTTTTCATGTGTTGATTGGCCTTTTATATATAACTGATAATATAGTTCTTTGAAGAAATGTCTGTTCAAGTCCTTTGCCTGTTTTTTTAAATAAGTAGTTTGGTTTTTTGTTAAGGAAGCTTTTATTGAAGTATTATAGAGTTAGTCTTTTGATTTTCCTTGCCTTGACTATACTTATGTCGTGATTTGTCAGCTAACCATAGGCAGGAAGCTTAGGGATTTTCAGCTCTGATCTGGCTTCCACCATTCCTTCACAGAGTAATCATAGAATCTTAGAATTAAATGAGCCTCAGTGTCTAGTCTGCTCTGGCTGCTGTAACAAAATACTACAGACTGGGTGGCTTATAAAAACAATAGTAATTTATTTTTCACAATTTTGGAGGCTGGAAGTCCAAGATCAGGGTGCCATCCTGGTCAGGTTCTGGTGAAGGCCCTCTCCCAGGATGTAGATTTCCAGCTTTTCCTTATTTCCTCACATGGTAGAATGGGGCTAGGGAGATCTGTTGGGTCTCTTCTGTAAAACAGTGCTAATCCCATTCATGAGGGTACTGTCCTCATGACCTAATCACTTCCCAAAGTTCTTATCGCCTGATGCCATCATATTAGTCATTAGGATTTCAACATGTGAATTTGGAGGGGGATATAAAAATTCAGATCATAGTGGTGAGTGACCACATGAGAAAACAGCCCACCTCTTTTTCCACTATGTGCTCTGGGCCAAATCACCTAGCCCCTGTGGGTAGCATTTTTTTCGTCTTTAAACATGCTTTTCTTTTCTTTCTCATGTTTATACAAGTGTTTTTGAAAACTGGTTAATTGATTTTTAATGATGGCAAAGTATTTACATTAGGCATGAGGGTTGTGTATATGTTGCACTTAATCTTTTTTGAATTGTTCACAGTGTCATTCTTAAGAAACTTTCTTCAGAAAACTGTAGGCCCTTCTTTTTTCTAGGGAAATAAGCAGATGGGGCCAAAAGGCAGTTAGTAATGCTGACCTCAAGTTAATGTAAAATACTTTTGTTAATTTTTGGAAATAAATAAGCTCTCAGAATTACTCACTGGTTGCAGTTAGACAATGCGTTTATGAGTCCTAATTAGGATATGTCCTGGCTTAGTGTCCTATCTTTTTGAGATCAAGTAGTTTGAAGCTGCCACATAAAAGGCTATTGCTTATGTCCCTGGCACTAATTTGTGCCTGGGTTGGTGATGGCTTCCTGCTCAAAGATATCAGCTGACAACAGAGAAGTTTAGGATCCTTGCTTGGCCTTGCATAAAAGATCTCTGGGAAGGTCCTAAATTTTTTTTGCTGCATTTAATTTTTGTTTAAACTGTGGTAAAATATACATAACATAAAACTTACCATTATCACTATTTTTAAGTATACATTTCTGTGGCATTAGTGCATTCTCATTGTTGTATAAACATCACCATATTTGTGTCCAGAACTTTCATCTTCCCAAACTGAAAGTCCATACCCATTAAACAGTAGCTTCCTATTTCTCCTTCCCCCTAATCCTTGTCTATTAACAATTCTTCTTTCTGTTTCTAAATTTGTCTATTCTAGGCACCTCAAATAAGTTGGATCATACAATATTTGGCTTTTTTGTATTTGGGTTATTTCGTTTATCATAATGTCCTTAATATTCACCCATTTTGTAGCATGTGTCAGAATCTCCATTTTAAGGCTGAATAATATTCCATTGTATGTATATACCACATTTTGTTTATCTGTTCATTGATGGGCATTTGGGTTCTTTTCACTTTGGGGCTATTGTGAGCTTTCCCCTATGAACATTGATATATAGATATATCAAGTCCCTGCTTTCAATTTTTTATGTATACCTAGGAGTGGCATTGTTGGGTCATATGGTAGTTCTGCATTTAACTTTTTGATAAACTGCCATACTGTGTTCTGTAGTGGATACATCATTATATATTCCCACCAGCAATGCACAAGGGTTCCAATTTCTCTGCATCCTCTCCAGCACTTGTTTTCTGTTTTGAGTTTTTTTGTTTGTTTTTGTAATAGCCATCCTAATTGGTGTGAAATAGTATCTCACTATGGTTTCCATTTTTATTTCCCTAATGATTCATAATGTTTAGCATCCTTTCATGTGCTTATTGGCCATTTGTATATTTTCTTTTGGAGAAACAGCTGGTCAGGTCCTTTGCCTGATTTATGAATCAGGTTGGTTGGTTGTTGCTGAGTTTTAGCCAAGGATTCTTTTGATTTGCCAATACTTTTAAGAGGGTGTTTGCTGAGTGGTGCCTTATGAATACATATCATTTGTTTTATTTTTAAAAAGTCTTTCTCTGTATAGATGGGTAGATAGATATGGGGGTATTATCAATATATAAATAGTTTTTTTTTGTCTCAACAGTATATCCTTTCGGGCTCTGATGACTTCAACCTGTACATGTGGAGAATCCCTGCGGACCCAGAAGCAGGTGAGCATACTCCTAGTGTGAACCTGCCACTGATATTGGCTCTGTTGACCTTTGTCATGCTGTGCCCTGAAAGGGCAGTTCCATAGCAGTATAGGAAAATATTTCTCTTTTAACATAAGAAGTTTATCAGAAAAGTGACCAGAGGAAATTTTTAAATAAAAATTAGAAGCCAGATTTAACTATAACACTTCATACATAGCCATATCTGACACAATGATGCTCATTGTTTTCCTCCTTTAGAACTTTTCTTTAGATTTCATAGACCTCCTTTATGTCCATTTTTCTCTCCTATTTCACATCTGGAATATTTTTGTCTTGCTTTTACATGTTTTTCCTTTATTTTCCATCTGCATGTTCCTGCTTATTACTCTATAGATAGTTGTTAGGGCCTCTTCTTTTCCTTTAGGCTCCCTGGTGATGTTAACTAAAGTGAACCTTTCTTTGTTGATGGACAAGTGCACTCCCTGGGGTTTGGCTGATCCCAGACATCAAAGAAATTAGGAAGAAATATTTCTGCATTTGGTCTAGAGATATTCTGAAAAAAAAAATCTGTAGCTTTCCATAAATTTGGATCTAGGCCAGCTGAGGTTTCAGATAGCATGAATCAGTCTTCATTCTTGATAATAATGTCCTTATATGCTCAGTTACATGTCGCACTGGTTACTTCCTACTGGGAGAAGAATATCTGGTTTTTATTCTTAGGACAGCTCAATATTGCCATTAGCTCTGAGTGATAGATACATGGCATCCAACTGGAAAATGGCTATTAGGAAAGTGAGAGAGAGCTATACCTAGTGTCTTGCACAAAATGTGTCTGCTTATCAGAGTTTAGGGAAGTTGTTGACTTGCCTGTTGCAGAATTAACAATATTATTACCAAACAGCTACCTTTCAAAACTTGTTGAGGCCCACCTTTGGTGTAACTATCCTATTGCTGTGGTCTGGTTACTAAACATGTTGCAAAAGGCCTTTTTTTCCTTCTGGAATTTGAAAAGCATGAGTGGAGCAGCTTACCTTTGAAGCACAACTAGATGGGACAGCAATGTCTATCTGAATAAAAAGTGATTTTCTAGCACTAGAGATAGTTCCATATTAAGTCTCTTGCCCCATAAATTCTAGATTGATTAGCTTGGAAATAACCTTTGGGCCTAATTTTATCTTTACCTGATCTCGAAAAACTTTTAATTAAGTCAGTATGACTTTAAAATACAAAGTGGATAGTTGGCCTTCTCCCAGGACTGCTCTCTGAAATTTTTTTGTTGTTTGTATAAACAATGAAAGGGGAAAAAATTAGCAAGATTTCTATACTGACTTAGGGTATGGGCCGCTGTCAGGCTGGACTTTTATAAGTAGTGATTATGTAACCTCTGGGTTGGCAGGGACATGATAGCTGATTTAGGATTCCAATTTAAGACTGGGAAATGGGTACCTGGACTTTCCAAGGGTTGTTTGTATAAGCACAGGTGGTTTAAAGGAAGCCATTTCTGGATTCTCAGATTCCATATGTATTCTTTCATAAAGTCAACATTTCTAAAAAGGTACTCATTCTCCTTTCCCCCATTTCATTTTCCCTCTGTCCTTCTCCTACCTTAACGGGGAAAAAAAAAAAAAAACAGAAAACCAAAAATACTCCACAAATTTCTGACCATTTGAACCTTAGCATGGTACATTTGCCCTGGGATGTGAAAACCTTAAAGGTGTCAAAAAATCTAAAGCATTTTTTAACTACTGGGCTATAACCCCTACCCCACCCTCCTTTTCTCTCTTATCTTCTTATGAACTTATAATAATTGCTTCCATTTATATATAACGTTTTTATAAAACATTAAAAGTTTATTTATCAGTTGTGTTCCAGTAATAATTGTAATGGTAATTCTAATCCAAGACAAAAATGTTAGTTAACACTTAGAGCCTTATGGTTGCAATAAATAAAGAAAATTTTTAATTTATAATTATATTTTTATTTGTGAAACTATAACATAAATTTTCATAAAAATATATTAGGTTGAAATTTTAGGGGGTAAAGTGGAAATATTTCAAGGAGGAAAAAGGAATGATGTAAAATTTTTATTAAAAAAAGAACATGTTAGACTTCAGATTCTACATAGGGTATTATAGGTAGCTCCCACTGCAGTAACTACAAAATCAAATTACAAAAACCATATTTTTTTTTAAGATGTCAGAGAGCTATGGCAGCAAAATGTGCTAGAAGAACTAAAGTTCTGAAGCAGGAAGAGCCTTTCTTAGCCAAGCACAAGATGCTGGCCATTTCCTTTCCTAGGGGCATTCATGCACAGACTGCAGATTGGGCTGCCACGGACAGACTCTCCTAAGGCCAAAAGAAATCAGTTTTCAGTGGCCACATGGGTTGATATGACAGATTGGAATCTAGAGGTACCACAAACACGTGGCCAGCCTTTCCTACAGGACATTTGCTAAGTGCTGGATTTGACTGGGAGCTAGGGGGCTGGGCTGGAAAGGCAGAATGAAACTCTCACAGTAATACAGTGCTTAGGAGACAAAGTCCCCTTAGTGGGAGGGGCCTGCCACACAGAGCATTTGCCATATTTTGAACCTGCATAGGAAATGAGGATAAAAAGCTAAGCTTAAAACCTCCAAAGGACAGAATATTCTGAGCAGAGGGGAATAGAGACTTGGCAGACTCTTTATTGAAAGCCCAAAGGCTAAACTTGAAAATGGGTCTAGACCAAAAAGGCCAAGTGAAATATCCTGTAATCTGGTATTTAGGACACAAATTCCAATTAGAGGTAGAGAACTGGCATAAGCTCCCTAAAGGTCTTTCCTTTAAGACATTTGAAACCAGAAGACTTACTCCAACTAAAGAAGTAACCCAGCCCTGACTTACTTCTTCCTGATTGGATTGAAACTGTTCAAGGGTTTACCTAATTTTCTCAAGAATGGCATGGATACATGCTGTATGGAAGAAATCAGCCTTAGTCTCTTGTATTAGTGTGCTACGGCTGCCATAACAAAATTCAATAGACTGGGTGACTTAAACAACAGAAATGTATTTTCTCACAGTTCTAGAGGCAGGAAGTTCAAGATCAAGGTGCTGTCAAGTTTGATTTCTCTTGAGGCCTCTCTTTAGCTTGCAAATGACCCCTTCTCACTGCATTCTCACATGGCCTTTTCTTTGTGCACACACATCCCTTATGTCCCTTCGTCTTCTTATGAGGTCACCAGTCCTATTGGATTAGTATTGTACCCTTATGACTTCATTTAACCTTAATTACCTCCTTAAAGACCTTATCTCCAGATAGTCACATTGGGGGTATGGCTTCAGCATATGAATTTGAGGGAGGCATAATTTAGCCCATGAAAGTTTTATGGTTCTTTTGTACTCAATGTCCAGCATACAATAAAAAATATGAAACATGAAAGTAAAGCTAGTAATCTAAAACTAAGAGTTTATTCGATGGGTTTAACCTATAGAGCACAGGCTTGGTGAATAGACAGGTCAATAAAAGATATCCAGATTGAAGGACAAGGAGAAAAGAAAATGGAAAGAGCAGAACAGAATATAAGAGACAAGTGGAACACAGATGATCTAATATATATGAACTTTAAGTCCCAGAAGGATAAGAGAGAAAATGAGGCAGAAGCAATATATGAAGAGATAATAGCTGAAAGAATTTTCTAAAACAAGTGAAATATACCAATTCTCAGATAGAAACTCAGTAATCACAAGTAGGATAAATACACATTATAAGTCAAACTATTAAAAACAAAGATAATGAGAAGCCCAAAACAGCCTGAGGAAATGGATGAATTACCTATAAATAAGCAGCAATAAGATTGATGGCCAAATTATACTGTGGTGTAATAGAATGATATGTTTAAAGTGCTTAAAGAATTAAAACCTAGAAATCTATATCCAGGAAAATATCCTTCAAAAATGTAGGTAAAATAAAGAATTTTTAAAAAAGAAATTACATAATTTTATTTATTATAATTACCCTAGCTGCCTTCAGTGAATTAATGCATCTAAATATTGAGCATCCACAGTGGCTAACATCACAAAAGAAAGGCAATTAGACATTATGTGCCTCTTGATAAAAAAGAAAAACACAGTCCTACCTATAGTCTTGCAAAATAGAACTACCCTGAATCTGATCAGACCTCATGATCAGCTTTCAATTTGCAGGAAGTACAGAGGTCAGAGGAGTATATTGTAAAGATACAATCCACAAAATCCAAACTGTCAGAAACCATCAGACTGATGTTCTTCAACAGATAACATTCTGATGAAAAAAGGAAAGATGGACAGGAAGAGACCTATTGTTTAAGAAACCTAAAAGACATTAAAACAAACAAACAAACAAAACAGGCAAAACTAAAGTATTTAGGAATGCACACTTGGATAAAAAATATTTTTAAATGCAAAGAAGTGATTAATACAGAAGTCAGGATAATGGTTACTTTAGAAGGGGTTGTAATTGAAATGATGCACACAGTGGCCTCTGAATGACCAGAAATTCCATTTCTTGACCTGCATGTTGGTTATAAAGGTGTGTACTTTATAAAACTTTATTATGATGTACTTTTTATGCTGGTTTTCATATCTTTTTAAAATTCTTCAATGGAAAAATAAGAAAAGAAAAATTAGAAAGTAACCATGGGTCAAAGATAAATCACAATAGAAATAAAATTTTCTTAATCGAATAAAAATGACAGAGGGGCATTTAAGTACTCCAGGGTATTTGGCTCAGATCAGGGGTCTACAAAATTTTCTGTTCGCGTACCCATCCCAGAGTCATTTTTTTTTGAGTTATACCTGACATATAAAAAGTATATATTAAAGTACACTTCTACTGAGGAATAATTTAACCCTCTGCTAATATGCCCCTTGGGTGCTTGCTGCCCTAGTGATTAGAGAATTCTTCCAAAAGTCTTACTCTGCACCACTGTAGTGTTTTGAGTGTTGGCTTACTGAGAAGGGCCTTATTATAATTTTTCTTCCTCATAGCCTTTTACTCTTTTGAAGGAAGTTCTCATGTCTGCTTCTAGTTCTCCTCCAAGACAGTACTCCCAAGTTTATTTAGCAGTACCTTAGAGAAATGGTGTCAGTTTCTTGGATGTACTGGTTTCTCTCCTCTGGATTTGTTCTACCCATGTTTTAAGGATTAACTGAATAAGTTCAACAGATGTAGTCAGTCTGACTAGGCCAGAGAAAATCTTTGACTTCTTGACATTAAGTGTGCTACATGGAGTTACAGAAAGTATACTCAGGATCATACAAACTGTTTTTGGAGACCACAGAACCTGTGATCTGCTCATACTTAGAGTTGGCTAGAAGCCTCATGGTTTCCACATGAGCTGTGGGTTGATCCTGGATCCATATTCTTTACTTGGTGCTGGGGTTTCTTTGTACACAAGGACAGGACCTTATGATTATCTCTTGTTGGATTCACTAACTGGTAGTTGAGGGGTTTGTTTTACCTTTCAACATTATACCATCAGTCTATCACAGTAAGTCTGTCTCTTTAATCATAATTTTGCTCTTCATATAACTAAAGTACCTTTTTGGATTATTTTTAGCGAACCTTGGCTTGTTTGGGGATTCAGCCGTCCTACTATTCTGTCAACCCATAGACATTTTTTTCTTTTTTCTTGTTTATATTTCTTTTCATTTTTTCAGTCCTTCCTTCCTTGTTCTTTTTTCATTTCTTTTTATATATTTTTTAAATTTATTTTTATGGTGACATTGGTTAACAAAATCCAGGAAGTTTCAGGTGTACAATTTTAACAGTAAGGCATATATATATACATGTGTGTGTATATATATATATACACACACACACACATATATATTGCATTGTGTGTTTACCACCCATAGTTAGTTAGATGTTTTTCTTTTACCACACATTTGACCTTATTTATCCCATCTACCTCCCTCTTCCTCCCTCACCCCTATCCTCTGGTAACCACTAGTCTGTTGTCCATGTCCATGAGTCTCTGTTTGTTCTGTTCGTTTGTTGCTTTTAGATTTATATCCCACATATAAGTGATATCATGTGATTTTCAACTTTTTCTGTCTGGCTTATTTCGCTTAACATGATTATCTCGAGGTCCATCCATGTTGTTGCAAACGGCAGTATTTCATCTCTTCTTATGGCTGAGTAATATTCCATTGTATATATGTGTCATAGCTTCTTTATCCGGTCATCTGTTGTAGAACACTTTGGTTGCTTCCATGTCCTGGCCACCTTGAATAATGCTGCTGTGAACATTGGTGTGCAAACATCTTTTCGGATATGGGTTATCAAGTCTTTGGGGTAAATACCTGGGAGTGGGATTGCTGGATCATCTGATAGATCAATTCTTAGTTTTTTGAGGAACCTTCATACTGTTTTCCACAGTGGCTGTACCAATTTGTGGTCCCCCCAGCAGTGTATGAGGGTTCCTTTTTCTCATCCTCTCTAACATTTCTTATTATTTGCCCTGTTAATAACAGCTGTTCTAACAGGTGTGATGAGGTAGTATCTCATTGTGGTTTTGATTTGTGTTTTGCTAATAGCTAGTGATGTTGAGAATCTTTTCATGTGTTGGTCATTTGTATTTTTTCTTTGGAGAAGCATCTGTTCGGGTCTTCTGCCCATTTTTTGACTGGATTGTTTGTTTATTTTTATTGTTTTTGATTATATGAGTTCTTTGTATATTTTGGATATTAGGCCCTTACAAATATATTTGCCATCTTTTGATATTTTTATAATTAACTTATTATCAAAGTAATATAGGTATGTACATTTTAAATAATATTGCAAAGATTTTTTTTTTAATTCAACAGTTTATTTATTTCCCCATAACATATGCATAATATTTTTGAATTTTCAATTTTGGACATTCTGTATTGGCTTTCTACTATTGAAATCACCCAGTTTCCCAGAATAGAAATCTTTGATCTCCTACCAGGGGGGCATTTGCCTGGCAATTAAACTATGGTTCCAAGAGCCAAATAAGGCAATAGATCTGTAGCTCTCATATCTACACACATATTTTTGTTTAATTTCACCCCCAGTTTTGCCTGGTGTCTTAGTTCAAAATTTTTTTCTGTCATCAACCAATACCCAGGCTTCTGCTTGTTTTGCAGAAGGGGTAGTCTCCTGGGTATGTGTGATGGTGAAATTACTCTTTATATAGGCTTTCAGCTGATCCTATTTACAGCCCTACCCTTCACCCTGGATTCAGGGATATTTAGCACCTCTCATTTTTACACATAATGTATTTTTAAATGTTGGCAATTAATTCATAATTCAAAAAATGTTTGTCAAGGTTCAGCAATCCAAACCTTACATAAGAGAACTAGATGAGGTTCTTGGGTTCTAGCTTAGATGACAAAAAGTCTATGAGGAAATTTCTAATCTAATCTACTGCCTCTGACTAAAATGTGGAATGAGGCTGATGTGCATGCTAGTTGAACATAAGACACTAAGGCGGGTTCTATTGGGAAGCTGGCTTGTTGTTATATGCCTTAATGGCGTAATCAGATGAAAAGCAATCAACATATATTGGATGCCTGCTGTGTGTGTGCTTCACAGATCATGCCAAATGCTGAGAGAACTAGATGAAAAGAAGTCCTGAGTGTGAGCCAAAAGCAAGGGCATTTTTTTCTTGACTCTTCTGTTCAGAAAGACTGACAATCACTGGAGAAATTTTTTGTTTTTGCTACATAAACTCCAGAGAGATGAAATTTATTTATTATATAAACAGCAGTGACTTAGTGAATTGGATAAGTAATTCACATTGGGCTTCCTAGTGGGCTGAGAAAGTAATTTTGAGATGGAAGATCTAAACTTGCTACCTGGCAAGATTGGGCTTGATTTTTTTAGTTGGTGTCAAATAACTCATTTCTAAAAACCTCTTTAAAAATTAGAGGAAGGAATAGAACTGGGAATTTTGCTGTGGCAAAGAAAAAGCCCATCAGAATATGTTTTACACCTCTGAAGTACGTAGGAAGAGCATCTGTTTTTATGTGATAATTCTGAAAATAAACAGACCAGCAGTTATGTATAGAGTCAGTGTGGTATATTGGAAGGAGCATTAGGCATAAAATCATACCTGGTTTTGAGTCCAGTGATGCCACTAACTAGCCAGTTGAGTGATTCATTCTAGGCAGGTTATGTAACAGCAATAGGCTAAGCCTCAGTTTCTGCTGTAAAATTGCCTCTGCCCCCACTGCCTCAAATCATAAGATGATTTAAAAGTCTTAGAAACTTTTTGAAAATTACATGCTTTCAAATGTAAGACATTGTTATTGCTATATATAATAATATCAGTGTCCATGTATCCATAGTTTTCAACACATTTGCTCCCCAGTAACTTAGGTATGGAAGTAATGAATTTGGCAATGTGTGGTAGAGGTGGGTGTCTGGAAAACATTCATACTGCCTTTTCCTTCCCATTCCCCTAATTCTTGTTGGAAAGGGCTTTAGGGTTTTCACAGATAGAGTTGCTTTCCCTGAGATATGCCTCTACACTAAGACCTTACTACTTATGGAAAGAGGAACAACATAATAGAGTTGGTAGGCCTGGGTTTAAATTCCTCATTCATTCGTCTTCCTAGTTAAAGGCTTTGGAAAGATTGTTTTATCTTACCAGATTTCTGTTTCTTTATCTGTAAAATAAGAATATTAACAATACAAACAATAACAACAATAGTTATATCTACCTTCTTAGGGATATTGTGAGAAGTACTCATAGCCACTCAATGATAGTTATTCATCATTAAAGTTTTCTCCCTTTTAACTTTCCTCTGAAAAACTCTTTAGAGACCAAGACATTGTCCTCCTCTGGTGCCCTCCTGAATAGTCTGTAAAGCTGTTTTTACATTCAGGTTGCTCTTAGTAGCTTAAGAGCGGGGAAATTATATGACAAATTTTCTCCTGCATGGTGGGGGGAAACAGGCAGTTTCCTTTGCCAAGTCATTGCAGCCACTCCCGCTGCCTGTAGGCCTAGTTAGCAGGCTAGAAAGAGCTGTAAATGTATTTTCATGGCCTGCATGTGTGTACATGCTCTTTGTCCCCTCCATTTTCCAAACGTGCATTTACTCTTAGTGAGTTAGGTCTGGGCCCCTGCTTTTTCCTTCCATGTAATTGAAAGAACAACTGTTTTTAATTGATCACAAGTAGTTGGTTGCAAATACATGTGAAGTACAGATGATGAAAGAAGAACTTAGCATTATTGACTATTTCATGCATTTAAGCATTGTTGTCTGTGGAACTCATCCCCGTCTGACTTTTCTTAATTCTTAAGTGGTTCATGATCCCAAGGAGGCAGTCACTATTCTGTCTTGTCAGTGCCCTGATTGTATTTCTCTTTATGGTTTGAAATTTAGAGACCTTGGGAATGCTCACAGAGGACTTCTGGAATTGCTAAGAAGTTTAGACAACTCTTAGATATAGTGAGGAAAAAAGTAGTCCATTATCTCTTGTAGCAGTAAATTCTTAATTCTGCCAGTGGAGTCGGGAATGAAATAAATTAATTGCTAAAAGAAGTACTTTATTTTGGTGGATATTAGCTTTAGCCTTCTCCTTCAAGCCTTTTTCCAGAGAAAATGATGAGATTTACTTTAATTTGTTTATTTATTGGGTATCCTTAGATAAGACATTATGCAAAGCCTGATGGGCAGTTGAAAGATAAACACTTTCTTGCCCTCAAAGAACTTCCAGTCTAAGAGGGATGAAAAAAGGGTGTGTGGGTGTGTGTGTACTCAATTTAAAAGTGGGCTCAAAGGCCCATAAAAAGGATAATTAAGGAGGGCTTGAAGAGATTTTGGATATCAGTTAAGTTTTTGTGGAATTAGCATTAGAGAGAATTGTGAAGGTAGAAAGGATTTCAGACCCCTTTATTTCTCTGCTCTTAATTAAAGTAAAATTACTAAAGAAAAAAATCGATAGCAGGAAGATGAAGAAAGAGAAACACTTGGATAATCCACATATTGGATGATGGAGCCCACTAGTAGAAACTGGGTTTTTTCCTGAATGCTTTTATTCTACAGTCTAATACACTCATGTCTTTTCATTCATTTATCAAATATTTATTAAAAACTTACTGTTTTTAGGCAGTGTTCTAGAGGATTGGGTACAACAAGGCAACAAAAGAACCCTGCAAACATGGAACTTAATTCTAGAGAGGAAACACAATGAATAGTAGACACCATGAATTATATAATAAGTTTAAAAGGTTAGAAGTACTATGGAAATAGAAAAGGTAGAGCAGAATAAGGGGGATAGGAAGTGGTATGAGGGTCAGGGAAATGCAGTATTAGGTAGGGTTTCAGTATAGGCTTCAATGAGAAGGTCATCTTTGAACAAAACCTTAAAGTGGTAAGGGAGTTAGCCATGCAGAAATCTGAGGGAAGAGCATTTCAGGTAAAACCAGTGTAAAGGTTCTAAAATGAAAATGTGCCTGATGTGTTTAAGAAGCAGCGAGGAAATCAGTGTGTTGAAGCAGAGTGAGGGAGGGAAAGAGAAGTAGGGGTTGGAGTCATAGAGGTGAGTGGAGCACAGGGGTGTCTAGTCACATAGGCTTTAACTGTGAGTGAAATGGGGACCCATTAGAGAATTCTGAGCAGAAGAGTGACAAGATCTGACTTACTTTAACAGCATCACTCTAGCTGCTGAGATAAGGATAGATGATGGGAGTGGGGCTGCCAAGAATAGAAATGAGAACCAGTAGGAGTTTCACATAATACAATATGGCTTAAACCAAGGTAGTAAGAATTAGAGTCTAGATACACTTTGAAAGTAAAACCATCAGGATTTCTTGATAGAATAGACTGGGAGATAAGGGGAGCAGTGTCCTATTCTGTAGCCCCAGGTATCCCTGAGGACCACTTCCTAGTGTGACTGGTAAGTTGCTGTCAGACCAAAGCATCAAGAACTCTTGACCAGGTTGCTTTTAGATTTTGAGTGGAAAGCATACTAGTCATTCTCGGAGGACTTTGTTAAAGCTAATTAAATTGACAAGAAACAGAAATAATAAGTTGGTGAGAAATAATAGGCATCCAGAACTTTGAGAGGCCTGAGGGGGCAAATCTCTGGCTGTATGTTATGAAAAGAAGAGCTAGCTAGGTAAGGAAAGGGAAGGGATTAAAGACCTATATGCTAGACCCTTGTCTTCTCTGAGAGGGATATTTGGCCTTGGCATTTGAAAAAGGTCCTTTTCAGAGTTCTAAGCAAGGGGTTTTCTCTGAGTCCCTTGTGTTTTCCTGGGATCTCCCTAAGTGAGTGAGTCACTGATGTTGGAATCTTATGATATGGCCCAATAATTTTTTTTTCTGAGGTCTTGCAGTAGAATAGATAAGATGATTTATAGCCTTCCCTACCTCCCTAGCAACCTTTCTGAATCAAAGGAAAGATGGAGAGAAGGGAGCTTTGGTCTTAACTTATAAAAGAATCCTACAAAGTAGTGCCAGTATGTTTGGCTGAGCCAGCTAAAGGAGATGGCCCAGAGAAATGACCATTGGTTTGTACAGAACTGAATAAACAAATGACAGCTCAAGGATGGGTAAGGTCCTTTTTCCTGGGTATATACTATTTTTATTGGTACTCCATTATTAGTAATTAGGTTAGTTAATTCGCTTGGTAACCATGGGTGAGGTTGATCCACTGTCTTAGAGATGATCCTCAGGGGAGATTATGTAGGTTATGTAGTTATTGGAAAAAATAATCTCTACCATATCCTTCCAGTTTGATCCTGCTACTGTTGGTCAGGGTCTGGGTAGGTAGTGGAGTAGAGGCGACCCCAAGTTTTTACTGATACTGACACTTTGACTTTAGCCACTTCAAACTAAGAAATCTATCTGAATTATTCAAATCTCCAGGACTGATAAAAATTTAATCTCCAGAAATCCTGTGTCTAAACTGTAAGTAGCAGCTGTACTCAGTCATTTGAAACCTGGAAACTGGGAAAGGGACTCTCGACAACCTTTCTGAACCCCATTCATTGCTGATTCTGTGTACATAGCCTTGGTTACCTTAAACAAATGGCAGCAATAATTATTCCTGTACCAGTTTATACCATCAGTCTTAGCTCTATTGACTTCCTCATTTTTTCACATTTTCTAAGTACCAGCGTGGGTGGGAAAAAGGAGAAAAGATCTTGTGTTAGAATTGCTACCAAGAAAAGAAACCGTACAAGGTCACAGTGCAGAAAGAGCAATAGAAACAGTTTTTCCATGGTATGGAATTTTCAAGAATTGATACCCTTCAATTATTCTTCACATCTAAAAGTTACTATAATTGTATTTTGAGTAACTTTTGACAGAAAGATAGGTCAGGTTGATAAACTTTAGTTCTGTAGTAGCTAATTCTTTAAGACATGAGAACCCTGTCTTCCTTTGGTAGCACTTATTCTAGAATTGCCCTCTCCTGAAACACTGTCTATTCAATAAGAGCTTACTGAGTCCCTGCTTTAGTTTAGGTATTGTGCCTCAGATTCTAGGTATTCAAGAGATCCAGTTCTATTCTCATAATCTATTCAATGTTGTTAATGTGATGAAATGTACTGTGGTGATACTCTAGAGCTTGCACTCAAGATACCATTGGATAGAGACTCCCCTTTCCTTTGTTTAAATTTAGGACTAAAAATGAAAACCAACCTGTATGATTACTTCCAGAAAGATCTAGAAATCAGTTATGAGCTTCTGACTGTTCCTATTCAAACCCTTTCTTTTCTTAAAGGCTACCAGTATGGTGGAAAGGGCATTATTGCCAAACAGACTCTTGTTCAAATCCTGGCTCTGGCATTTACTAGCTATATGACTTGGGAGAAGTTGCTTAAATTCTCTGAATCACTTAAATTCCTTTTCTTGCAGGCAGTAGGATTAAACAAAAGATTGGTACTAGATTGAACCTGAGGTTTCTTTACTAAAGACCACCCCAATGGAGGTTACCGGTAGGAGCAGGATGTTGGAAACATAGAATTTAGATAAAATAATGAGCAGGAATGCTATTTGTTGAATAGACCTGAAGGAACTCCTTGGGGGTGATGAGATCCTGTATCAAGACAACTGTTTTAAAATTCCCATGGATCCCTTTTATTTTGACTAACTAGACTTAGGTAATTTTTCCCATTCCAACCTGTGAATGCAAGGCACTCAGGTTTGCCTAGAGGTTTCCATCATGAAATCCTGTCTTGGTGCTTAACTTTTCCTGATCTTTTTTTCTCCATGGAAATGCACCATTTCTGTCTTAGTCACTCTCTTTTTCTTTATGGTTTATTAGCAAACTGGATGATGTTGGGCTGATATATGAATAACTTTAAATGTATTATTCACCCTGAATAATTCAAATATTAGTATTGTCAAATAAGGAAACAAATTTAGACAAAGGACATTTTTGCTACCCACCAAGTAGAGTAAACACCTAGTGCTAGCTAAATTGGCACCACCACAGATCGGCACAGTCTGAAATCTCTTGCTGTTATTAAAAACAAAAGATGTACGTGGCAGTAAAGAGCAAGGTGTCTTCCATGAATCAAAAAAGGAGTTGTGTCAGGAGGCCAAAAGCAGAAGAGACCTTCTCTAGAGCCAGATTATTTCTGGAGAAGGGATGTTAGTTTTAGTCATGTTCCTTCCAATCACTGAGACAACAAATGATTGGAATGAATATTTGAACAAGGTGGAGTTAGAAGTGAGATGGAGGCATGTGGAGCCGAGACTATACTTTACGCTGTAGTGGTGCCCGTACTCCTGGTAGAGACTAAGAAGGTATTCATTACTTAAATAAGTGAACACTCATTTTTCTGTGTCTGAATGCATCATATTCACCAGTTAGCCAAGGACACAGGTTGTCTATCTTATATATCTGTTGATGGTTGCCCAGAAGTGACCTTGTTCAGAACTTGGATACATATGTTCTGTGTGAGTGTAATGCCCATACCAGTGAAGTTGAACCTTTGAGATTATCTCAGGTTTATAAATGATGCCATCTTCATCTGCGTTACAAGTTCCAGGCCCCTGGACTTTTCTCAGTCATTGAAGTAGAAAGCCTACAAGATGGTCTTTAAAGTACAGCATCCTATCAGGGGCCTGTTTGTTTGTTTCCAGAGTCAGTTCCCTGTATTTAGTATTGATTTTTACTCTATTAGTGGCCTCTTAATTTTAATTCATACATGGTTTCTTTAAGGCCCACACACTGTAATTCAGATTCTCAGTACTTGGGCTCTGCTTATCATGGAAGTAACCCAAACTTCCTTTCTTTATCCTTAGTTCTCCCTGCTATCAGGGCGAAAAAAAATTTTTTTCCTGTATTTTCCCAATGGTTTTGTATGTTTGCTTATTTTGTTTGCTCTCTGCATCATAGAAATTGAAAGCAAATGGATCAGAAATGTTTTTGTACATGTAAGTAATTATATGCTTCTGGTTCTGCTTGTCCATGGGTCAGCTGCCTAACTATTCCCAAGCATTTTAGTTTCATTTTGCTCATGACTAGCCTTTTCTAAGGTAACACTTGGATTCTATCTTGGTGATCAAAAACTTGAGAAATGTTTTAAGTGGCTGTAGCTTCATTGACAATGGAATTACAGTGGGTGGGTGTGGGCAATGCTTAAAGGCTAAATAAAGGCTCTTGGTAAGAGCACATATGCTGAGAGAGATTTCATCTTCCCTCTTTCCATAGCAACTTTATCTGTAAGATTAAGCTTTCCACTGGTGGTATAGTTAATAAGAAATCTCAGCTCCAGTTCAGAGCTGTGTGCCTGCCATTACTGGAGCCTGATACTTTCATCCATTTCATCATTTGATTTTTGTTTCCTTCTTTCTTTCCAGGTGGCATTGGAAGGGTGGTCAACGGAGCCTTCATGGTGCTGAAAGGGCATCGGTCTATTGTTAACCAGGTTCGATTTAACCCTCACACCTACATGATCTGCTCTTCTGGTGTAGAAAAGATTATCAAGGTGAGGCATCTTCCCTTTCTGTCTTTTCAGAGAAATTGTTACAATTCATAGTTAGAAGAAAACAAAACAATATATGTAGGGCCTCATTTCTAACATACTAAAGATCTATCAAAATTCTCAGTTATTTTGACATATTACAAAATATTGAAAACTCAATATTAAAAAAAATGACTTGAAACCCTCCTTTCAGGACCATGTTTAAAAGTAGTCACTAGGCTTTGAAACTAGTACACTACCTGTGTACTGCTACATGTCCAATGGCCTTTGATCTTGAGTCTGATAAATTTTGCTTTCCAAACCTCATCTGGAGGTTAGGAAGCCACCATCCCCTTAGCTACTCAGTGTGTCCTTTGCATTAATTGCTGCCACTATGGCACAAAGATAACTAAGTGACTGCCAGAACCACAGCTAAATTGTGTCAGAACATATTAAAAAACACTCCATGTGGTTGGAATTGAGGCTAAACGCTCAAATCAATTGCACATCAACTGAATGAACTTAACCCTGCCAGTGAATATTTTTAGAGCTTGCAACTTAGAGACCCAGCCTGGCTTATGTCCACAGAAGGATGGCCCACTGCCCATCACTCACATTCCAGTTGCTAGTAACCTTTTTCTACAGGGTTTGGGGCAAATGATGAAATCTTGAGGACCCTGTGATAGACTTTCATATATGATCGATGATATTACCCTGTCCCCCAAAAGTTAAAAGTCTTCAGGGTCCCCCCACCCCCACACTTTAAAATGGCATTGAAAACCTGAGGGAGATGTCAGGGGAAAAGGGAAAAGTAGTCTGTGATGATTTGGCAGTTTTCATTTTCTTTTGTTCTTTTAAAAAGAAAAAAAACTATTAAGAGAGAAACCAATTTGTTTATGAGGCAAGGGAAGCTATCAGAAATGTTGATGTTGGTATATGGGTCACTATGCTTATTTGTCCTTATTCCAGTTTTAATTATATTTTGTTGGTCTTGTGTGGTTCAAAGCTGACATTCATGATTGCACAGATTTCTGATAGGGCTAGAATAGGACTTACAGATCATTTTTACTGATTTTTTTCTTTTCACACATGATGATATTTATATTATAAATTGTCTCAGGTTAATTACATAGCTAATTAGTGGTAAAGCTAGGTTAGAGCCCTTTTCTTCATTCTTCCCACTATACTGCCATACTCACCATGCTGTGGAAAGGCAGCTGGCAGCCTGATAGTCCTGCTGGATTTGATCATCACAGTAGTCTTTCTCTTGGGCAGTCATTGAATTGGCCTTGTCCCTTGTGTTGCTTTTTTTTCTCCTTCAGCCTATGACTAATGGGTTGGCATGGTAGCATGTCCTCTCCAGGCCTGCTGACATCATTTTTCTCAGAGAGCTCTGCTTGGGCATCTCCTTTCGAAGAGATTCCTACTTCACTATGCATTTTGGGATGCTTCTGTGCTGAGTCTCCCCAATTACTATTTTAGTCAATTGGAGTCTTTACCCTAAAGGTCATAGGTTGGAAACTAGCCAAGTTCTCAGAAGAGAAAGGGAAGAAAATGTTTTCTCTGTGAGGTCATCCAGACTGAACTATGGAGCTCGCTGTTTCCAGGTTCCATTGGAGTCTGAATCCTGCCCAACCAGGAGGGAAGTTTAGCCATTTGAAACCTTAAGTCAGTATAGTTGGTTCTCTTGAGCAGCTCTTTGAGTTTGTCTCCCATCTGTCAAGTGAGGACATGAACCGGTGACTTGCCACCCAGGAGTGCCTTATGAATTACCTGTGCCTATCAGTTTCTATTTTAATGTCACTTTCTTACTTGCTGTTTCTGAGACGATCAATGGCTCAAAGAACATCATCCCGCCATGTTCCAGTACAGCCTGACACCTGCTTCTATCTCTCTATTTCTGTTTCACCCCCCAAGACCAATATTCATTTATTCACCCCACATATGTAGAATACCTGTTATGTTCGTGCCATTTGTGTTAGGCCATATGAGGAACACAGGTAAAGAAAGGTGTAATACAGGTCCCCCTAGGAATTGATGACCTTGTAGGAGAGACAAGAAATAAAGATAATGGAAAATGCAATAGGTAGACAAGGACATAAAAAGAAGTACTATGGGAGGAGAGGGAGATTTTTTTCTCTTTGTGGTAAACTCAGTGTATATAATATTTAAACTAGATTTTGAATAATTAAAGACTGCAGAAGGAAATAGTAATATTGGAAGAACATTCTAAATGGAGGAAATTGATAATTATTTTATTGAATCATCAATATTTATTGATCACCTACTGTGTTCCAGGCATTGTGCCTATGAATAAATGCTTAGAAGCAGCAAAACGTAAGACCTATTCAGAAAATGATCATGTTTGGCCAAAGTGACAAACACAAGAAGGGAAGGCTAAGATACAAGGCTGGAAAGGTGGGCTAGGGGTAGGCCCAGACTGTCTTAGAAGCCAGATTACAAAGTGTGAAGAACCCTTGAGTAGCAATTTAGGACCTTAATAGTGTAGTTTTTCTTGGTAAATTTCTAAGTTTAATGTAATAGTGCAAAAGAGAGAAGTGGGGCTTACAGCTGCTACCTCAAGCATATCATGGTCACTGGTGTAGATCAATACACTTCTTAATTGCCTTCCATTCTGATGATGTTTGAATAAGCCTCTTGAGGTAAACTTTTCACTGTGTTTGGAGAGATTGCTGCTCATCATGAGGTTCCCTTTCTCATGAACCTTGCCCTATGAGGAGGCATGTCTGACTACATTTAACATGTCACAGGAAGTTGTATTTTCATTGTTTCACTTCTGAGTTGTTGACTTTCATTGTAAAGAAATAATTTCATAAATGGTTGCAGTTGCTATTTTATGGCTAGAGGACCAAGGTAATAGGGACTGTCAGTACTTCAGTACTTCTAGAGTTCAAAAGTTCTTTGAGGATGGGTCTTAAACTTTCTAGTTGAGGTATTCAGCTGCTAAATGAAAGAGAAAGCACCACATTTATTGGTGCTTTGATGTCGGTTATGGAAATGATTCTAATTACTACAGGTAAGAAAAGGCTGAAGTCATTTGCCCAGGGCCATGTGAAGTGGTGGGGTGGGGTTCCTATCTGCTCTTCCTGCTCAGGTAGCTCTGTGATAGGGTCTTTGTTTTGCTCTGAATCTTAGGATTGGATGACACTTATCTGTTCACTGCTTAGATGAGGGAGCTGAGCTTCACCCAAGGTCACCAGCCAACTAGGAGCTGAGTGGGAACCCACACTCAAGTTTCTTGCCTCCTCGTCCAGTGTTTTGCTCCATTACTCCAAGCTTCAGGAATGAAAGTCTACCTCAGCTTAATATATTCCAGAGCCCAAATAAAAGCTAACTTTCAGTGTTATGGTTTTCATTTCTGAAGTGAAAACACAGGGCTTTGGGTAGTAGATTAGAATCTAGAAACTGGTTTGTTGGATAGATGGAGTAACATCTTGCCATTAATATTTTGTACTTCTGTTAACAAATTCTGAATTTCTGTAAAGTCCGTATAGATTTATCTTCATGTTAGACCACATGGTTAATAGCATTTTACTATTTTTAAATTGGGGAAGTAGATTTGGCCCAGAATTTAGAATGAAATTCCAAAACATCCTGAGGCCTTTGTCCCCTCATTTTCCCCTCCATCCTTAAGGACCCCTCATTTTCCTGTCTAAGCCACCAAACTTTTATTGTCTCAGATATCTGTTTTCAGATGTAGTCATTTATAGCTTGAGCCTATTGCAGAAGGCCATGTTGAAATGTTTCTCAAACTTTGAGTCTCACAAAGAATCTGAGTTATTTTTTTGCTACTTATTTTATGCTAACTATATTCCAGTGTTTCACACATACTTACTCCTTCCTTGAGTGCTTGTTTAAATTGTAGGGCTCTGGTACCTACCCATGATTTATTGAATCAAAATCTCTATTAGGGTGGGGTTCAGGAGTCAATACTATAATTATTCTTCAGGTGATTCTTGTGCACTCTAAAGTTTGAGAACCACTACCTTAAAACTCCCCTGAGTGAGATTACAAAACTGGAGAGGGGAAAACACTTGAAGAGTTGTGGGCAGGAAACAGAGTTGAAGAAATGAATTCAAGTTGAGAATTAGTCAGAGGAGAGCTAACCTAGAATGTTTCTCCAGCCCCTCTTGAACTGGGGATCCTCCAAAGAGGTGCTACCACCAGGAGTTCAAGTAAAACACAGAGAGAACAGGCTTCAGTCAAGAACTCTCTCACAGGGAGGCAAATTTGTCCTTGGATAGCTTTGCAGAAGCCATCATCTTGATAGAAGATAGGGAATGAGGAGCCACTGTTTCCTGGGTTGGGTGCCATCTAAAGATAGACACCAGCCTGTCAGGCAAGAAAATCACCTGGAATTTTATCTAAGTTGCCATGGCTACCAGTGATATAACCAGGTTGCTTTGTGCTGCTCTGTGGACCAGTCTGGCAGTCAGGTGAAGCTAATTGTTCTCACTTGCAGTGACAGCTTAATTACCTTAACTTGATTTTTGCATAACTTATTCAATTTGTTGAAGGCAAGGTTGAGCCTTTGCTTTGCCTTCAAATAGACCTGGGTTTGAATCCTAGTTCAGCCACCTTTTTGCTGTGATCCCATGTCTCTGACGATGGAGTGGAGGGGTATTAAGGGATGAGGCTGCAGTCTTGAGGCAAGGGTGCCCTACCTAATCTTGAAGTGGCAGAAGAGTTGGGTAGCAAGCCAGCAGCTCCCTGGTTAAGAGAACCCAGTTTCCTGGGTAACTGATGCCTGCATGTCCTAGAGGGAACTGCAATGTAGGCAGTTGGCTATTCTCATCAAGCTCCAGTAAGCAATTCCCATTAGTTAAAAATAGAAATGTTGCAGTTGAGAAGTGGAGTCACAGGCTGAAATATTAACTGTCGCAGAGGACTGACTGCTGGGTCTGTTTTCACTTCAGCAAAGTGGTGCCTCTCTGTGCACAGCTTCAACCTTCTGAGAATTTTGAACATATTGGCCAATATTTAAGTTCTCTTCTATCCTCTGAGATTATGAAAGGGGTTATTATAATTTTCCATATTTTTAATAGAGGAAGCTAAAGAGGGGGGATTTGGGGGAAATGATAGGTGATTGTCCTGGCCCTAGAGACAGGACTGATCCTGCCTAATTCTGTGCCATAGTCTATGTTTTTTTTCCTCCACATCTGACTCTAGAAGCCTGTTTTCATATGTGCCTCACATAATCCAGTCTGAGAAAGGATGTATCTTTAAAGTTTGTTGGCAAGTCCTGGCTAAATGATGAGGGAGGTGTGGGGAAGTTCTGTCTTGTTTTTTATAGCCACCAACTTTAGAATCCTTTCCAATCAGCCCTCGGTGGTCTTGTTTTCACCTTTTGTGCAGATTTGGAGCCCGTACAAGCAGCCGGGATGTACCGGAGACCTAGACGGGCGGATTGAGGATGACTCCCGCTGCCTGTACACCCACGAAGAGTACATCAGCCTTGTGCTGAACAGTGGGAGTGGCCTGTCGCATGACTACGCCAACCAGTCTGTGCAGGAAGACCCCAGGATGATGGCCTTCTTTGACTCCCTGGTGCGCCGCGAGATCGAGGGCTGGAGCTCCGACTCGGACAGCGACCTGAGCGAGAGCACCATCCTGCAGCTGCACGCCGGGGTCAGCGAGCGCTCGGGCTACACCGACTCCGAGTCGTCGGCCTCGCTGCCGCGCTCCCCGCCGCCCGCGGGGGACGAGCCGGCCGACAGCGCCTTCCAGCTGGGGCCCCTGCGGGTGGGCGCCGCCACCGCCACCGCCACCGCCACCGCGCTGGCGCCGACCCCGCCGCCGCCCGCGCGCGAGGACGCGGCGGCGCGGCAGCAGCGCCTGTCGGCCCTGCGGCGCTACCAGGACAAGCGGCTCCTGGCCCTGTCCAACGAGTCCGACTCTGAGGACAACGCCTGCGAGGTCGAGCTGGACACCGACCTCTTCCCGCGGCCGCGGTCCCCCAGCCCCGAAGACGAGTCCAGCAGCTCCAGCAGCCCCAGCAGCTCCGAGGACGAGGAGGAGCTGAACGAGCGCCGGGCGTCCACGCGGCAGCGCAACGCCATGCGCCGGCGGCACCGGGCGCCCCGGGAGGACAGGCCCGGCGCCCCGCCCAAGCCGGCCAGCGCCTACATCGGGGAGGACAACTACGACTATCCGCAGATCAGGGTGGACGACCTCTCCTCCTCCCCCGCCTCCTCCCCTGAGCGGAGCGCATCCGCTCTGGAGGTTCAGCCCAGCCGGGCTTCACCGACGTCTGACATGGAGTCCGTGGAGCGAAAGATTTACAAAGCGTACAAGTGGCTCCGGTACTCCTATATCTCCTACTCAAACAACAAAGATGGAGAGAGCTCCCTGGTGTCTGGGGAGGCAGATGAAGGGAGAGAGGGGACCAGCCACAAGGACAACCCAGCCCCCTCTTCTAGTAAGGAAGCCTATCTGAACACCACCATGGCCCAGAGGAACCAGGACCTGCCCCCTGAAGGCCACAGCAAGGATGCTTTTAAAGAAGGGACTTCTTCCAGAAATCCCAGCAGCGGCCCAGGCCATGAGCACAGCAGCCATTCTCGGGCAGAGGCACCAGAAGACACCTCTCAGGACACTAACAACAGTGGCTCTGTAGAACACTCTTTTGAAACCAAGAAGCTCAATGGAAAGGCCCTGAGCAAGGCCCTGAGCAGCCGGGCAGAGGAGCCACCCTCTCCTCCTGTCCCCAAGGCATCTGGCTCCACTCTCAGTAGTGAGTTTGGCAACTGTCCCAGGACCCAGTCTGATGACAGTGAAGAGAGGAGCCTCGAAACCATCTGTGCCAACCACAACAACGGACGCTTACACCCCCGCCCACCTCACCCCCACAACAATGGACAGAACTTTGGGGAGTTGGAAGCAATGATCTGCTCTTCCCCAGGGCATTCGGACACTGACCATAGCTTGTCTCTGACAGGGACACTCCTACACAAAGATTGTTGTGGGTCTGAAATGGCCTGTGAGACCCCCAGTGCTGGAATGAGAGAGGACCCCACTGACACCCCAGGCACAGACAACAGCAGGGCTGTTCATGGCCATTGTTGCCTCAAAAGGCATCGAGTTGAATTGGAAGATACAGATTCAGAGAATTCCTCCTCAGAGAAGAAATTAAAAACATGATAAATACAAAGGGAAGACAAAAAGCTACAAAAGGAGCTTTACAAAAAAAAAATTTAATCCTATTTAGTGAACACAGAGGAAAGGAAAAAAAAAGTATTAAAGGCACATAAAACCGGGGCCTGAAATTTTGTGTCTGATGCTGCTCCCTTATATTCAACAATGGGTCTGGTGTTTAGCTGGCCATTGGCTTGTGCTGTGCTAAGAAAGGGGGGGAAATCCAAGTGATCCTTTCTAGTAAAACTTGAGCATAGTGTACCTGTGCAGATTCTGTTAAAGTAAACCCTCGTTGAGACGTTTGACTTGTTCTCTTCTCGTGTGTGTGCACTGGCACGTGTGAGCTCATTGTTTCAGACTTTAAGTTCTCTATCAGAAAGGATCTATGGATCTGTATTTTTGCCATCTCACCTTGTTTACATGCCATTGGTGTTCTGGTCTTAACGGTGCCTGCTAAATCAGGTGGTGCTGCCAGCAAGTAGAAGATTTATGCTGAAAGGCTGGGGAGGAGAAGGGAAATAGGCCTCAACGCACTGGCTGTGCTGGGAAGGAAAGCATAGTTCCTTTCTTCAAGAAATCTTCCATGTTTTCTCTCAGTAGCACTTCTGCCTTGAGCATCTAATGTAGACTTACAAAAAGTGGAGCATTTTTAATGCTAATAAGAGGTTAGCACTTAAGGTCAGATTCAGGAGAATAAGAGATCCCTGATGAATTTCACTGATTGCAAATGAGTGATGCTGCAACGTGTACTATATGGAGGCCATAAAATTTAACTAATTGTGGGTAACACTTTAACCAGTTAGGTGCTTAGTTAGATCCTAAAGAGGCACTCAGAAGGCCTGCAGGCGCTTCCTTGGCCCCATGTGATGGCATATTGAAAGGGGGAAAGACAGCTCTAAAGAACTTTGTGCTCAAACTACTAAAGTGGATGTTGTAGGTGTGTTAAAGTGTAGTAAAGAGCAGAGTGTGATACTGTGTTAATTTAATTCAACCCAAAATGATTGGTAAGAATCGATGGGCCTGGCATCTTCCCTCAGGCTCGCAATTGGCAGAGGTTGTGGTGGTCTGACTAGGTCTTGCAGAACTAGATCTTTCATTTCAAAGTAACAGATTCTTGTTGAATAGGTCTGTTAGGAGGCGGATGGTTTAGAGAGAGGAGTCACTGGTCTAAGACTCCTGGCTCCTGGAAGAGACTCCATTTTATTGAGATAGATAAATATTGAGAGGGGAAAAGACCAGGAGATTTTCAGCATTGCAACTGTGGTTACACTCACTTGGTTATCAAGGAAGGGTTGTGCAAGATAGGAAGACCTAGGAATGACCAGACATCTTGTTGGCATAGATGTCATGAAAAGGCAGGAGGAGAATACTGGCAAGAAACGAGGAAGAGAGAGAACACTCTTGACCACAAAGGTGCTAGACAACTAGGAGCCCAGCCAGCATTGGTGTAGAGAGGGGCCAGTGTGGGACTGGTGTGGTGGCCTCACTGATCCTTTTATAGGAGGACTTTGTCCTACTGGAACTGGGACCAAGGGGAAACAACCTGTGGAGGATGAAGATTTGGATGGATTTAGGCACTGGGGGAAGGGAGTAATTTAAAAAGAAAGTTGTTGATCTAAGCCAGAAGGAGATATCATCTTGTTAAGCTTTGTGAACAGAAAGATGTGCCTGGTATGTGTGATGTGACAGGTGTGAAAACACTGTCTTAGGAGGAGATGAAGGAGTGTGAGTAACAGTGGGGATGCTTACAATTTAACACCTGTAATCTCACTGGGGCAGTGGGAAAGTGATTCTGTAACCATTAGAATTACTTTGGATTTGTAATCAAAATGGTTCTATCATTTGTCTTTGACTATTTCACAGATAATTGTAAATTCTGGTTTTATAAGCCCAAGTCATTTTACATTTGCTTTTCCAAAATTTATTAAATTGGAATTTTTTAATCCTTTATATACAAAAAAGGTACAATCACTCAGTGTGTGTTTCTCTTCCCTTCCTAGTCAGCATACCCAATCTTTTTGTTTCATTCAATCAGTAGGGAGCCTCTTCTGACTTCTCTAAAGGCAATTCACATTATCTTCCTGGAGAATAAAGAAGCAAAGTTCCCTTGGGAACTAGCCACTTGGTAGTTATTCCCAAATGCAGAGTTTGGTCTTTACATGTTAAAAGCCTTGATCTCATTTGGGAACTCAAAAGAGAAGTCAGCGTTTATTCTGGTTAAACTTCAGTATCCAAGAAAGATTTTTTTTTTTAACTAAGGATGCCTACCATCTATTCTTGGGAGAGACTTCCCAGCACCCCAGTTTCACCTAGCCAGGAGATAGGCCCCACAGGAGCAAGCTGAGAAATGCTTGTCTCTTTAGCTACTGCACTCTCATTTCCAGAACTCTCCTGTCTGTGATCATGTTCTGGAAACCTGGAACTATTTCAGGGTTCCTTTAACTAAACACTTGTAGAATTGAGGCTCCAACTTTGGAGGCACATTTAATCGCCAGATTCTTTCATAATAGGTATTTGTATTAGCAAGACAGATGGCACTGATTAGATTAAGAGCTGTTTGAAAGTGCCTCTTATGTTGTTTTCTGCATCCTGTACATAAAACTTTAAGTGGCTGGTCCAGATATGTAAAACCGTTTCCACTTTTATTTTTTTGTAAGTGATTCATGTGTCTAGGACAGCAAGTAAATGAGTTACAAGGGCAGTTAGCTGGCTTGGGGCAAACAAAGGTTGCTACTGGGCTTGGTTTACTAAGTCTGGAGTCCCTTGTTTGTCAAGGTGCCTTCCTCTGCTGAAGCCTTACCTCCTCAGAAGCCCACCTCTCTCCCAGCAGTGCTGACTCTTCTCCTGTGTATATGCAAATAAACCTATTATTCACTTCTCAACGGCTTCCTCTTCTCTTCCAGGGAAGACTTGGTTGCTTAGACACCCCTCCTCCATTTCTTTCCTGTTTTAGTTCTTGCCTAGTTGGAAACTTGTTTCAAAGCTACACCAAAGACTGGAAGAAAAACTGTAATACTCCATATCCATGCCAGTGGTCGTTGGTTGAGACAAAGGTCACATGTGGACAACAAAATGTAGGGTAGAGGGAAGTATCTTCCTGGTCTTTTTTAACCAGGCTTAGATGGACTCAGGATAGTGAAGTCCTGGAATTGATCCTTTTATTAGTTGGAGCTGAGGGAGTTGTGCAGTGGAGTGATACTACAAACAGCCCCCAAAGAAATGATGTTTTCTGACGTTTCCAAAGATTATCAGATTGCTTTTCCTGCCCTATCTCGGGCATGCAAGGCAAAGTTTTTTTCTGAAAAGAAAAAAGCCCTGTCTGTAAACCTGCCTTCTTCAGTTAACACAAAAATACCTGCTGACCGAGACTCTTGTGAGGAGAATAAACCTTCCAAAAGACCGACCTTCTGACCTGAGCAAGGCACTGTGCCAGGGCTGAAACACTAAAGTGAGGTAAGGCTCACTGAGTCCAGACTTGCCCACAGCAACAGGATAATGGCTTTGGGCAAGGTGCGTAGTTCTCTCAGGTAGGATATTCCAGTCCAAGTGCTTATTTGTCCTTGAGTACTCAAACGAAATAACATGAATTCAGGTAGCTTGGAAGTAATTTTGAATTTCTTTAAAGAACAGTGCTTCCCACATAAAACAGAAAAAAGGTATGTGAAAAGAAAATCTGAGCCATCTGCGTCCCAGTTGCATTTCACTGTTAGAGCAAAACTGGTAAGGTGCTTCTCAGAATGGAGGCCTGGCAACAAAGATAAACTTCACTGGGGCCAGGGACAAGCAGAAGGGGTTGCGCAGTTTCCTTCACTCAACAGAGTACTGGAACTGTGCATAAGGGTCCTGTGCAGGACCCTGTCTTATCTACAAGACAGTCACACTGTAAGGAAATGGGATATCTAGCATTTCAAATTACTGAAGTTGGGAAATGACTTCATTTTTGGAGGCCAAAGCCATGAGCTAATGAAATATTCCAGCTGATGTATAGAATACTAGCTTACAAGTCTCTGTCTGTCTGGCTTTGTTAGTATTCTCATCAAGGCTGGAGAAAGGCAATAAAACAGTGAAGTATCTGGGTGCCAACCCAGGATCCTTAGGCATGAAAGACATTCTTGTGGTCTAGGGAAACTGAGAGGGGAGATGTTTGGAGGGATGGGGATTAGGAAGACTGCAGTGGAAGAAATAAAATGCTCAGTGGTTTGATAGCTTTCCAGATCCATAGAATTAGCCTAGTGCTGAACATGCCATGGACTGGCCTCTAACTCTCAGTCATCAAGTAAAATCCTAAATTTACAATAATGGACATTAGTAAAAATGCAGGATTAGTTTGGGGATTCTCTTTCTAGAATGCATGAATTTCATGAAGTAATGATCATGTAATGCTCTGAACATCAGCACGCTGAAACAGGTGAGTGTGTGGTCAGTGGTGGCACATAGGCGATCGTAGGGAGACCTCTCCCTGTTTGACTCAGCAACTGTGTGGGGCCCAAACCTACCACCTTGTTTATTTTCTCTTCATATCTTGGAGTCAATGTTTTTGTTTTTGTTTTTAACATTTCTAGTCTCTCCAAGACCCTACCTTAAATTGTTAAGGCTAACTTCTCTTCCTCCTGTGAGATCTATGAGTGGGATGGAAATGGCATTGCACTAGCACAAGAAGTGAATTCTATAGTGGTTCTTCAGGCTGCATGAGCCTTGGGCAAATTACTCAAACTCTTAGAAATATGGAGACCCTCTGAACTCTAAAACCTGATTTTTTTTTAATCCATGAGCTGTCTAGATGAGCTCTCATTCCTGAGACATCTCTGTAGTGCCGACCAGCACCAGTTGGTGCGCAAAGGTTTTTGGCAAGCTCATCTGCAAAACGGGGATGAGTACCTGTCTTGGCCTATTGTTAGAGAATTAAATGAGTATATATGTACCTTCAATCAGTGCTTGATTTATTAAAAGCAAGCACTAGTGCTTGTTTCAGTAGCATATCCTCTCTTGCAATAGCAACATGCACACCTCAGAACGTTTTTTGGTTTTTTTGGTGGGGTCTCCCAAAGAATATAGAAAGTAAGTTCTTCAGAAAGAATTTACTGTTTACTAACAAACTGAAACCAGGAAAAGAATAAATTATCCCTGTTATAGTGGACTGCACTGAAGTTGAGTTTGGGTCCTTGGACACCACCTCCAACTTGAGCCAACAACCCAAAGGCTCTGTCTGAGAGCTGGGAGCTCAACATCAGGTCTGGCTGAGAGACCTCACAGATCCTTGCTTACAGCAGCAAGTCCGCAGCAAGTAGGAGAGGAGTGGTGGGTTTCCTTAAACTGTAGTCTTAACATGGTGGTACTGGAAATGGCCCAGACCTTGGGAGCTGGGACAATGAACTTCTCTCGGGCCTTTCAAGCTGAAATTCCCTAGTCTGGCACTGGACCAGCCCTAAAGAATCAAGAGAGTGGCAAGCCATGGAAATGCTGTGTTTGTGCCAAAGAAAAGTTTTGAACAGAGTTTTTCATGCAGAATTGTTTTGTGTGTGTACGTATGTGTGTTAAATATTTTATAACATCTGATTCAAGAAGAAGCTAAGTCATTAAAAAAAAATGCCAAGAAAAGTCAGACTAGGCCAAGGGCAAAGGGTCAGAGTTCAGTCCCAGCCCATAAGCTCTCAGGACGGATCTGGAATATAGATTCAAGAGCACATTCGTGGCATTGGAGAGAGGGGGCAGGCAGAGAAATATGAGAGAGGAAGGTTTTGAATTGCTGATGGAAAAGAGGCAATGGAATTATACTTACGAGAACAAGCTTTTCAAATGACACATCTGCCAGAAAGAAGCCAGAGCAAGGGTGGGGGAGACTGGGAGGTCATGGAAGAATTCAGGCTTAAATTAGCGTTTTTGACCTTATACTGAAGAAAGTGGGGGTGGTTAACTGCATCATCTAGTTCAGCCCCCTCATTTCAGAGACTGAGATCCCAAAGCCAGATAGTGTGGCTTGGTCTGGCTTCTAAGGCTAGTGCTCTCACATCTTGCCTTTCCTATATGTGGTTCTCTGGAAGGAGGTGCTTACCTTGGTCTTCCGATCTGATGCCAGCAGAGGCTTCTGCTTACAATATGCAGTTGTAGCAAGGGGTTGAAATGGACTGAGGAGGAAAAAGCCTTGTTCAAAGGAAGAGGAAAAGAAGGGACCTAGGAATGGGAGCTGAAGTTGCTAGGTTTTAGGAATGCAGGGACTCGAGAATAGAAGATCTTTCAAGGTATAAGCACCCAAGGACCAGACCAGGAAGGAACAAATTTTAAGTGGAATCCACCAAATTGAAGGCTCAGGAAGACTGATTCACATCACTGTTCTCTCCTCAGTTGTGGGTCCTGGTAAGGCCGTTTCCCTAAACTAGCTGTGAGAAGCAGCTTACAGCTCAGACCCCTTTACCATGATCAGTTTTAAACTTCCCTGCCCAAAGGAAACTCCCAGCACTTGGTTCAAGCAGCTGTCTGGGTTGGAATTCATGGGCAGGAGCCGCCAAGTTTAGTTTCACTGGAGAACGCTAGTCAGCGCCAATGTGACAGCCTTGGGCTCAACCCCAGGAGGTAGAACAGCTGGGGGAGACTGCCTCATTCCACGTCTGGCTGACTGTAGGGATGAGAGTTGGCACAAAGGCAAATTTGCCCTACTCAGGCCAGAGTCCAAACCCTGTACGTACCTTCCCCGGCTCGTCCAGTGGAGAGACCCATGAGGATGTCCCAGGCTTGGGCTCCTACTGAATCAAGCTGCTCATGAGGCCAGTTGAGTCCAGTCAGCAGCTACCTCTGGCCCACTGATGTCCTTTCTCTCATCCCTTGATTCGAAATGCAGTTGGCAACCTCACTTCCTCATAAGACTTGTAGGCATACTTGAGGTAACCCTGAGGCAGGGATGGGGTCTAGACCCCCTGCTTGCTAAACATCTACATTGTTTTTACCTCTTCAATTCTCAGGTTAACGTATATGCAATGAAGAATTCAGGGGAAAGGGAACTCTTGGGTTCCACTCGAAAGGGAGGGAAGAAGAGGGTTGGCTGGGCTGATCCTGATGGTACACTGGACAACAGGGCCAACGGGGAGCCAGGAGGAAGACGGGAGCCTGAAAAGGCAAAGGACCAAGGCAAGCAAGCCTCTGGTGTCTCCTTCGGGAAGAAATCAAACCTTCGAGATAGACTGAGATTGCTGGCGCAGCAGGCCTGAGAGACCAAGCTATGTCTTCATTCAGAAGGATCAGCTATTGTATCCAGTGAGATCGTTTAGAATTTGTTTTGCATTATGATTGGCTTTTGTGATGTTGATGCAGTGATAGATCAAGGACTCTGCCACTTCAGCCCTGGGTGCCTATGCTGCCAGGGTCAACACCTTGACAGCCATGAGGGGGACCTCTGGCCAGGAACAGCTGACCTCATAACAGATAGTGTGGCCTCTTCAATTCCTGGACGGTGCTCAAGCTCCAGGGTTCCCACCTCCAAAACCTAGAATAATGGGAAGCCTCGCTAGGGTGATTTCTAAGCACCCAATGGCAGGATTACTCCTATACTTCAGCCTGTGCCTAACTCTGGGGTTTGCCACTTACGCTGTGGTCTAGTTGATGGAATCTCCCAGAGTACGGGAGGCATAGCCTGCTCAGCCATGCATCACAGTCCTGCAAGTTCCATCAAGTGAAGCTCCCAGTCTAAAAAGGGAGGCATCTGAGCCCTGTGGTTCCTTATTCTCCCTCCACATCCCATGCCCAGTGCATTATGGGCTCTCCCGTCATATTTGTTTTCCCCTCTCCTGACTGGCCCACTAGCCCCACCACCAGCCAGACTCTGGAGCCCAGGTTGTCGCAAAGTCAGGGGTAGAGGGAAAACCCCAAGCCTCACACACATTCATGATACCTGCTGAGCCCACAGTGTGACTTTACGGCCCAGGAGAGGTCCTGCTGCCCAGTTTCCTAGGCTGCTTCTGCTGTTCAGTCCTCCCCTGAGTACAAACACGCTGTAGGCCCTGCTTGGTGTCGGGCAGTGGGATCAGAGGGTGAGACCAAGAAGCAGCTTCTGCACCATCGCTGCTTTCTCGTGACCAGACCCTCCTTCACCCCTTCCTACCCACTTCTGGGCATTTCTCTCTTGATGCTGCTTCCCCTCTGTCCCAGCAGAGAGGAATTAACATGCTTATTCTAACTCTAAACTGCTTCCTGAACCTCATGTCCCTCCTGGTGCCAGGGAACCTCCTTTCCACATGTTCTGAGTCAGAGCCCGGCACCCTAGAATAGCAGAAGTAGTGAGAGATTCAGGGAGAGATGAGGCCCTTGGTGGGGCAGAAAGTGGGGGTCTAGGGAAGCCTGGGGTAGTAGGAAGAATATGGCAGGTAAAGCCAGGGAGTCTTAGGTAAATCTCTGCTTTGTGACATGGGACAGGCTTTGGAACCTGAATTTCTTCATACACAAAATCGAGAGGCGACTTACCTTGCAATATTACCAAGTAGATGAGTGAAAATATATGTAAATCACCAGCACAATGTCCAGCAGGCCATAGGCATGAGTCAAGGGAGCTGCTATTATTGTCATCTAACCATTTTTTTTCGGGTCCAATGACCTGCTGACCACTGGCCCCATGTCCATGATGCTGGTATTAAGCAAAATTTTGAGGACAAATGGAGGTAGGGAGTCCTGCTGACTTCTCCAAAGATGTCATCTCCTATTCCCTCTCAGCAATTATGAGAAGGCAATACTGGAAATGAATGTCAATGTTGTGAAATGCTGGTTCTCTTTTTGTCCTGAGTACTTGCAAATAAAGCCAGCTGTAGAAGCTGCTCCACAGAGCTAGAATTTGAAAACCAGAAGCTGGCGGGGCAATGAGTAGAGGGAGCACTTGGCACTAATGGCCACTGTGTCCCCTCCCAGCTTCCAGTCAAGCCCTTCCAGTGACTTATTGGGACTGTCCAGACAGAGCTTTGATCTATCCACCAAGAGTAGGGCCTTTACTTCAAGAAAAGCCAATTATTAGAAATCCAAACAGGAGAAACCAAAATGAGGACAAAGGGGTTCACATTACCTACAAAAGGATTCTTTGCAAAAGACTTCTGATGGCACCCATCTGTTGTGTAAAAAGAGGCACCCTTAGGTGTGAGATCGTAGGGTGACCTCGGAGTGAGTCCTTTAAGATGAAACCACTCCTCTTCAGTAGACCTGCAGTGATATGTCAACCCTGAGCTTTGCCAAGAGGATCAATGGCCCCAAATATAGGAAAGAAATTTATGAGGTTCCACGACCCATAAGACTTTTAATCTCTCTCTAGGAGGTCACTCCAAATCAGAAATAAAAGTTCCCAGCTGATCATTGAAATCCTCCCTGTCCACCTGCTCTTTGGTGCTCCTGAGTGCTGGGATGGGTTTTAGGAGCCAGTTCCTTCCCATCATCTCCTCTTTGGTTATACAACACAAAGACGGTCATTGTAGGGTCACAGTTCTTTATATCCCAAGAACAAAGTTTTGGGAAATTTTCCTTCAAAATTTCAATCCACCAGGGATAAAGAACCACCTCATTTTATGAGACTAGAATGTTTAAATGGACTCAGTGTTCTAGAAACTTAGCAAAGTGATCTAAAACGTGAAACAAAAAGATACGTCTATCTCTTTGCTTCAGTGGGCACAGTGCATCTCAGTCCTGGTGACCTGAAGCTTTGGAAATCTTTATGGAGAGTGTGTGTTCCGTCTATTATTTCTGCGTGGGGAAAATGGATGAAACAACAATCTCTCTCCGTGTGTCTCCAGTCTTGTTGACTGCTGTCAAGAGACCGCGCACAATCTGGCTCCACTGAAGTATGTGCACATTCTGTGTCCCAGCAATCCACTCCTGGACATACACTCTAGACATTCTGTCCCAGGTCTGAAGGGGACCAGAACCAGAACGTCCACTCTGGGTTCGTGGGTGGTGCCAGGGTGGTGGGGACAATAAAGTATTCATTCCTGTGGGAAAGGATGTGCAAACTGTGGTAGCAGCCCACCTCCCGGGGCCACACAGCAGTTGGCAGTAATGGATCAGAGGTACTACTCACGGTCACATAAATGGATATACAAACACAATGCTGAGCGAAGAAAGTAAAACAGAATAAGAACTCTAACACAGTACCATATATGTACATTAAAAATGCAGATACACAAGAGGATACACATTCATCATAAACACACAAAACAAAAGCTACGCATTACATACCCTGCAGCTGTTCACCTGTGTGAGAAGAAGATCGAGGAACGGAGATGAACCCATAAATAAAGCCAGAGAAGAGGGGACCACGCAAAACTCTGTATACGAATGTTCATGGCAGCATTATTCATAATACCCAAGAAGTGGAAATGACTCAAATGTCCATCAACTGGATAAATGGATATATAAATAAAATGTGGTATATCCGTGCAATGGGGGATTGATGGCCATAAGCAGGAATGAAGTCCTGATTCATGCTATCACACAAATGACCTTCGAAAACACTATGCTAAGTGAAAGAAGCCAGTCACAAAAGACCACATATCGTGTGCTTCTATTTATACAAAATGTCTAAAATAGGCAAATCTAAAGAAACAGAAAGTAGATTAACGTTGCCTAGGGCTGAAGGGAGGGGAGGTGGGGGCTAAGTGGGAAGTAACTGCTAATGGGTATAGGGATTCTTTTGGGGTTGAAAGTGTGCTAAACTTAGATTGCAGTGATGGTTGTACAACTCAGCAAATATGCTAAAACCCTTCGTTGTACACTTTAAATGGGTGAGTTCCATGGTATATAAATTATATCTCAATACAATAAAAAATGTAAAAAAGAAATAAGGGGGAGTATATACCCACGTGGTTGTCCTCTGGTCCTTCCGCTTTGTGCTTCTGGTTTCATATGGGAACTGGCTGAGGTTCACCTACCTTAACCCTGCCCATGGGCCAATGCCCTTGCACTCGTCTTGGCCCTTCCTGCTTGAAAACCCAGCACTGGCTCCCAGGAACTGACTTAGAGCTGACTCCAGGGCAGAGCTGATGGTTACATGCAGACCACTTCCTCCAGTGCCTGAAGCGGCTCCCTACTGGATTGCCACAGAGAGTTTTCTCACAATGGAAGTTTGAAGGGACATTCAGGGCCTTTCTCGCTCTGTTAACTAACCATGAGTTTATCATCAGTCAACAGTGTGACTCTGAGAAGATGTGTCTTTCCTTCTTGGCTTTACCAGTATTACCTGTGTGACTTTAAAATGCGACTTCTCTAAGTCCCAGCTTCTCTGTTGGGGAAGTGGGCATAAAATTAATGAGAGCAGCTTGGGAGAGTAAATGAAGTGATTTATGTGAAATCACCTAGCCCTGTACCTAACACATAGACAGTAAGTACTTGGTAGATGGATGCTGAATCTGCCTCTTCCAAAACTTAACATGCTCCTCCAAACAGACAGCTGAAAATGCCAACACAGTCTTGAATGTGGCAGAACTGGTAGAAGAGTCCAGGTCATGGGAAGTAAAGTCATAATCTTCACTGAGAATCTATTAGGGGCCAGACACCATGTGTGCTGCTGGAAAACAAAGGTGGATGGAATGGTTTTCAGTCAGGTATCTTGGGTGCAAGCAACAGAAACCTAACTTAAACTGGTGGCAGCAGAACAAGGGAACGCGGTAGCTCAGTAACTCAGCTGAGTTACAGGCACTTCCTCCTGCTTTTCATCCCCTGCATCATTTTCTGTGGATGGGTTTCTGCTGTGTGGCCTAGAAAGGTTCCTGTCCCTCCTAGCTTGCTGACCGAGGTGGGAGATGAGGGGACTCCTCCAGCAGATTCCTAATCTCCCTTCCTATGGAAACAGAGCAGGAATATTCAGTGGTAGGACTATATTCCTTGAATAGAAATGACAAAGAAGCCAATTTCCTATCAGGAATTTCAGCACTTTTAAGCCTGAAAGAACTCTCTGCTCATTTGGAGATTGGTACTGGCAAGTGACAGAAAATACAGCTCAATCTGCACAAACAGTGATGGTGATTTATAGGCTCCCAGCATAACTGAAAATTTCTGTGGTAGGGTGGCCTTACAATTTATCAGGGCTCTGTCTCTCTCCCTGCGATTCTCTTGGCTCTGCCTCCATGTGTGTCTGCTTTGTCTCAGGCTAGCTTCCTCCATCATCATCAGAGCAACACGCTGCCTCGTTCCCTAGGGTTGGATGGCTCTGCCTGGACCATCCATGGCCAGGGCAAATCCCATGATGACTCCTGAGTCATGATGGAAAGAGTCTGGGCGTTGGGCTGATGCATTTTGGTAAATTAGAGTCCACTTAGAAAAGTACAACTTGCCTCACAGTGGGAGAGAGTGGAAGGACACTGAGAGCACGAGCACAGTGCCCACCGCAGGGTCGCCAATCTCATTTAAAATGAGGAAATTGGAACCAAAGACCTCCCAAGGTTTTACATCTAGTTCGGGGCAAATCTAAGACCAGATATCAGTGGTCTTGGCTACAGTTAGCTGCTATTGAATCAATAATGGAGTATGAGGCCTTAATGGGTAACAAAAACCCATCACTAAGGAGATTCTAGCCAAGGCTGTATGGCACCGTAGCTATAAAAGGAATTACCACACTGATCTCCAAGGGAGGACAGAGGCTTCTGTCATTGGTGCTCCGTGGGAACAGCACGGAGATGAGACAACTAATTCCAGGATGGGATAGTGGAGACAGGGATGGGCTCATCCTGTCTACTTTCTTGGATTCATAACTTGCTGAGAGAACCTCTGACTCCCCTCTGCCTTCCCCGCCTCCCTGCCCTATCCCCAAGCCAAGAAGGACAAGCCGGGACTGGTAATTGTGTTAGTTCAGTTTCCTCTCTGACCCTGCCCTCCTCTTAATCTGATTTTCAAGGGACGAGAAATGGCAGGGCCCAGGCTCAGGAAGAAATTCACTCCCTTATGTCTGTTGGGTCTGCTAATTTGATAGAAATACTTGCTGAGCTTCCACAGAACCCCCATTAGGGAAGAATTTTCTCTGGTTCCCATAGCCCTGGCCCTGGAGAGCTCTCCAGGTCTCAGCTCAGAAGGAAATCCAACTTTCAATTCAATTTCTGCATAAGGGAATTAAGTCTTTATTATACTAATAGTAATCTGAGATTGAGTACCTACTGTGCGTCAGAAGCAGCACCAGGTACTCTATATCTGAAGACTCACTAGGTATGATGTCACCCTTGTGAGTTCACAGGTACTCCAAGCTAGGCCCTTGGTTAGTGATCCTGTTGTCACAGGAATCTCTCTCCATTTGAATGGACTTGCCTTTGGGCCTGGAGCCTTCGGTCAGCTCTTCTGTAATCTGCAGAGTAGCTGTGTTTCTAGGGCAAGGTAGCTATCTGAGTGTGAAGCAGGATCTGACCTAAGTCTCCTCTCCCATCGAAGGGCTCCTGGTGTCTAACAGGAGCCCATCGCCACTTGAAACACTCCTTCGTTAACCCACCCCAGTGCCATAACAACTACTAATGGCCATGCACCCCATTCTAAAGCTCAGCCTGCCAAGCGTCCTGGAGGGAGTGGATAGCAGGGTGGAAAGACACTGGGCCCTGGAGAGAAGTAAATGTGCCACCTATTAGCTGTGTGGCCGTGAACATTAGTTATCTAAACTCTGAGCTGGGGCTTCCTCATCTGAGAAATGGCAATAGTATAACCTACCGTATAAGGCATTTGTGAGAATTAAATAAAGTAAAGGATGTGTAACCTCCTTTCCATTTTACCGTGTGGGGTGAGAATTATGAATCGCCTCCTGCTCATGTGTTTCGCCAGAGCATGAGCCGCCTCGGTGCCTGGCCCTCTGGCCTTCCACTTTGACTTCCCTTCATGGAATCCCAGGTGCTCATGGGATTGAGAGGGTAGAAGAGGACTTTGCCAGATTGCTCATCCCATGGAAACTGGGGTTACCAGCTTGCTCTTCAAGGGTCCCTGTCCTCATGGACACAGATGGAAAACAAAGAAGTTAATAAACATATAAAGTATCGTGCTGTGAAACATGCTCTGTCTCAGTAGACATCAGAAAGACGACTGGGCCTCCAGCTAGGGTGCTGGTGGCAGTGTCACCCAGAGAAGTAACAAGTGACTTTTCATTCACCCTTCACCCAGACAACAGGCACCTGTTTCCCCAGGCAGTCAGCCTACTACCAGAATCAGTCTGGATGCCAAAGGTACAGCCTGCATTCTCTCTTACCACACCCCCCAAAAGCCCCTTCACTCAAGCTGTTTTCAAGGGACAGACCTGGGATCAGCCTCTTGCTTTTGCTTCCACTATCGCTGTGAGTAGAGTGCAGATTCTGGGCAGCGCCGGGAGATGCCAACGCCCCCTCTCAAAGAGCTCTGTGTCTGGCTCTCCCTAGCTTGCTCCTCCGCCTCTTTCAAATCTATTCAAATGTCATCTCTCCAGGGAAGGCTTTCCTGCCACCTGATCTAACTGAGCCAGCCCCACATATGACCCTCACCCCACTTTGTCTGACTGCCCATCTCCTTAGACAAAACTAACAGTGAGTTTAACAAGGTTTTAGTACACAAAGTCAATATGCAAAAATCAATTGTATTTCCATGATTCATTTTGAGGGTTTTTTTAAATTATTTTTTAATTTTTCAGTTACAGTTGACATACAATATACTAGTTTCAGGTGTACAGCATAATGATTAGATATTTATATAACTAATGAAGTGATCACTCTGATAAATCTAGTCCCCCCACCTTACACCATACCTAGTTATTACAATGTTATTGACTATATTCCCTATGCTATCTATACTTTACATCCACATGACTGTTTTGCAACTATCAATTTGTAATTTTTAATCCCCTTTTTTATGCGTCCTCCTAACCCTGTTTTGTTTATTTGTTATTTTGTTTTTTAGACTCCACCCATAAGTGAAATCACATGGTATTTTTCTTTCTCTGATTTATTTCATTTAGCATAATACCCTCGAGGTCCATCCGTGTTGTTGCAGATGTCAAGATTGCATCCTTTTCATAGTTGAATAATATCCCATTGTATATATGTGCCATTTCTTCTTTATCCATTCATCCGTTGATGGACACTTAGGCTTCTTTCATATCTTGGCTATTTACATATGCTGCAATGAACATCTGGATGTATATGCCTTTTCAAGTTAATGTTTGGGGTTTCTTTGGATCAATACCCAAAATTGGACTTGCTGGGTCCTTTGTCTCTTGTTATATAGCCTTTGTTTTAAAATCCATTTTGTCTGGTATAAGCATTGATTCTCTAGTTTTTTGTTTGTTTATTTGTTTCCATTTTCATAAGATATCTTTTTCCATCTCTTTACTTTCCGTCTGTGTATGTCTTTTGATTTGCAGTGAATCTCTCATAGGCAGCATATGTAAGAGTCTTGTTTTCTTATTCATTCAGCCATCTTATGTCTTTTGATTGGAGCATTTAATCCATTATATTTAAAGTAATTATCAATAGATGGGTAGTTATTACCGTTTTATTATTCCTATTATTAATTTTATTTTTATTTTTCTTAAGGAAGTCCCTTTAATATTTCTTATAATACTGGTTTGGTGGTGATGAACTCCTCTAGCTTTTTCTTGTCTGAGAAGCTCTTTATCTGTCCTTCAAAATTCTAAATGATAGCTTTGCTTGGTAGAGTAATCTTGGTTGTAGGTCCTTGCTTTTTCATCAGTTTGAATATTTTGTGCCAATCTCTTCTGGCCTGTAAAGCTTCTATTGAGAAATCAGCTGACAGTCTTATGGGAGCCCCCTTGTAGGTAGTAACTAACTGCTTTTCTCCTGCTGCTTTTAAGATCCTCTCTTTGCCTTTAATCTTTGGCATTTTAATTATGTTGTGTCTTGGTTTGGGCCTCTTTGGGTTCTTCTTGTTTGGGACTCTATGAACTTCCTGAGCTTGTATGTCTATTTCCTTCAGATTAGGAAAGGTTTTTGTCATTGTTTTTTCAAATAGATTTTTAATTTCTTGCTCGGTCGCTCACTCGCTCTCTCTTCTCCTACTGGTACTCCTATGATACGAATGTTGGTACAGTTGATGTTGTCCCAGAGGCCCCTTAAACTATCCTCATTTTTAAATTCTTTTTCTTTTTGCTGCTCTGATTGGTGTTCTTTGCTACCTTCTCCTCCAAATCATTGATTTGATACTCTTCTTCATCTGATCTACTGTGGGTTCCCTCTAAAGTATCCTTTATTTCAGTTATTGTATTCTTCATTTTTCACTGGTTCTTTTTTATGTTTTTTATCTCCATGTTTATGTTTTCTGTCTCTGTTGAAGTTGTCACAGATCATTGAGCATCCGTATAACTAGTGTTTTAAACTCTGCATCTGGTAGATTGCTTATCTTCATTATGTTTAGTTCTTTTTCTGTAGTTTTGTCCTGATCTCTCATTTGGGACATGTTTCTTTGTCTCTTCACTTTGTCTCCTCCCTGTGTTTGTTTCAGAGCTGCTTTGTCTCCTGGTCTTAATAGAGTGGCCTTGTATATTAGGTGTCCTGTAGGGCCCAGTAGTACAGTTTCCATGGTCGCCTGAGCCAGGTACTCCAGTTGTGTTCCTTGTGTATCTTGTGTGTGCCCTCCTGTTGTAGTTGAGCCTTGAATGCTGTTGGCTCATCAATGACCCTCAAGGCTGACTGGTTGTGAGGACTGGTCATGACTACATTGGATAAGCTGTTATACAAGTGCTAACCCTATAAAATAGGATGTGCTTTAGCGGGGCTCTGGTGCCTGCTGAGTCTGCCCTTTTGGTGTCATTTGTGGAGGTGGTTTGGTGGTAATCTAGTGTGGTCTGAAGCTGGCCACCAGGTGTGTTGGTTCTGCTGCCTCTTGGGAGGGGCTCTGGCGCAGACCAAAGTCAGCTGCTGCCTGTGCCCTGCCGGGGGCCACCTGGTGTGAGTTACAAAGTAATCTGCAGATGGTTGCCACTAAGCTGTGAACTGAGGCTGGCTGTTGCTAGTGCTAGGCTTGGAGCTACTCACCAAGAGGTATGGGGCAAGCCGAGGTCAGATGCTGCTTGTTGGGGGTTTGTGAGCCTTTGAGAGAATTTAGGAAAGTCCACAGCATGAGCCAAGACAGGCCATTTGTATAGAAAAGCCACTGGAAGAGACTTAGGTGGGCCTGCAACTTGGGTGAGGCAGAGTCTCAGAATCACTAGGGTAGGGCAAACAGTGTTAGCTAGGTTGATGGAGACTCAGAGTGGTAAGAGGGCTCAAACAAAGAACAACGGCTTCTGCCAGCACTTCTTTCTGGGAGAAAGCTTCCCCTCTAGCCTTCGCCCTTAAGCCAGACCATTCAGTTCCTCCCTATATGTCCTTGGTGCCTTTCAAGCAGGTACCCAGATATGGAGCTCAGATGAGTGAGTCTCTTGGTAAGTATGTGGGCCCTTTAAGAGGAAAGTTTGGGACTCCAGCCACCTTCCACCTCACTTAGTCATAATCTCTTCTGGTTTTCACAGCCAGAAGTCACGGGAACTTCTCTTGCTGACACTGTCCTTTAAGTGTGTCATTTGTAGATGTGGTTGGGTAGAGGTAGTTGGGTATGGACCTGGAACCCCTCACTTCTCAAGAGGCATCTTCGCAGCCAAGATAGCCCTCCCAATTTTTAACAACCGCACATGGGTGTGGAACCACCCTTCCTATCAGTCTCTAGGTGGATTCTTCTATATATTCTTAATTATAGGACTTCTGTTTGGCTAGATTTCAGGAGATTCTCAATGACAGTTCTGTAGTTTAGTTGTAATTTTGATGTGGTCGAAAGAGAAGGCAAGGACAGAGTTTACCTACTCTATCATGTTGACCAGAAGCCCTGAGCGTCTTTTCTGAGTTAACTATTGTATATGGTGTGAGGTATAGGTCAAAATTAGTTGTTTTCATATGTGTTTCAAGTTGTTCCAGCACCATTTGTTGAAAACATTGTTTCTCCATTAAATAACTTCAACACTTTTGTCAAAAAGTAGACCGACTATATATGTATTGGTCTATTTCTGACTGAAAAAACTTGTCATTTCTGGGTACATTTTTATTGCCTGAATTTTTTCCTCATTATGGGTCATATTTTCCTACCTCTAAGTACATGTTAATATTTTTTTTTATTAGATTCTAGATATTGTGAATTTTACTTTGTTGAGTACTGGATTTTATTTTATTCCTTTAAAGAGTGATGGACTCTATCTAGCAGGCAGTTAAGTTCCATACAGATTAGTTTAATCCTTTCAAGGCTTCTGTTTAAGCTTCTTTAGGGGTAGACTACAGTAGTCTTTATTCTAAGGCTAATTTAGCGGGTCTTCTGGGGTCTCCACTGAATGCCCATGTGTTTAGCAAGGTTTCTCCATCCCAAGTAGAAGAAAGCTGAACCATTCTAGGTCCCCCATGAGCTCTAGGAATTGTTCTATTTACAGCTCCCCAGAATAGTTGTTTTTTGAGAAATTATTTTTGCTGGACCACATGGCGTTTTAGCTAAGCATGCACAAATTGGTATTCAATCAAAGACTCTAGGAGATTCCCATGAAGATTTCTGGGACTCTTCCTCTGCATATCTTTCTTCTTTCTTGAACACTGCCCTGCGATTTTAGTTGCCTCAGATTCCCCCAAACTCTGACCTGTCTCCTTAACTCAGTAAGACTACCAAGCTCTCCTTAGATTCTCCTATTGGTGCTTCAGTTTGGAAACTGCCTCTAGGCAGTAAGCTGAGGTAGTCATATGTCTCACCTCCTTTTCCCCTTCTCTCAGCGATCACTGTTCTGCACTGCCTATTGTCTGACGACTGCAAACAGTAGTTTCATATATTTTGTCCAGTTTTGTAGTTGTTTGTGGTTGGAGGGCAATCCCCAAACAGCTAATTCTTCCTGAACAGAAGCAAAACTTTCTTCTTCGAAGGAAAAAAAACTCCAATTTTATTTATTTCAGAATGTTCTGTACTCACCTCACTTACAGTTTTTGCCATATAAAGGTTATAATAAAGTAAAGCATATTTTATTTACTCTCAAAATTAATAGAAGTGGAACTCTGAGAATACTTTTTGAACAAAATGGGCATATTCATTGAACAAAGACTGACCGTTCAAACCCAGGGCATAGGAAAGTCCAAGGTGATTTGTGTTCTTATCTTCAAAGCACAAGATTACAATATTTGAGGAGCTATGCTACCATTTTTTATCCCATTCTCCATTTTACCATCGAGACATTAGGGTAACATAGGCTTAGGCTCAGAGAGACTGGGTTTGCCTCTAGCTAGGGACATAATGAACTTGTCTAATTTGTAAGGACTGTCAGATCCTTAATGTAAGGTCTACATTCGTCTCATTTTGGGGCTTCCAACAGCTGTTAACTTATCCATATGGGGAATGTACAAAAAAAATCTAATAAATTGAATTATATTTCATAAATGAATCCTTGCCAATGTTGATGACTGATAACATGATGATGATGATCTGTCCAGGTGACATACTTGCATCTGAGACATAGTTTCGCTGCTTCCTGAAGTGATCAATGGGGAACACATTTTGATCTGATAATCCAAGTTATTTGGGAAAATTCAACAATTACATAACCACTAAACCATGGGTTATTGGAAATGACAGGAACTACCTCTCCATGTTGTTATAAAGATTAAATAAAACAATGCATTAAATTAACATATATTTATTGAGCACACACTACATACCAGGTATTATTTTAGATACCTGGGATACAGCAAAGAACAAAACAGAGAAAAATCTCTATCTTCATAGAACTTATGCACTAGTAGAGGAAGACAAACTAAGCATAATACATAACCAAAACATGGTATTTTCCATGGTATTATGTGCTACATTAAAAAATAAATACTTAGAATATTAGGGGGTTCAGTTTTCAAACCAGGTGATTATAGAAGACCTCACTGAGAAGATACTTTAGTAAAAATGTAAGGAGGTGAGGGATGAGTCAACAGGTCTCTGGAGTAAAAAGGATCTAGCTAGAGGGAACAGCAACTGCAAAGACCCTGAGGCAGGAACATTTCATGCAAAGGAATGACATAATCTGACATTTTAGCAGAATCACCCTGTGTATACTGCTGTGTGGAGAATAAAAAAGAGAAGTAATCTCTAATGCATGGATTTGGTCGACTGGGTTAGTTTCCAGGAGCAGAAACCCATTCACACTGTCTCAAATTAAAATAGTCAGGTTTAGGAGGTGATTAATAGGACAGAAGGGAATCTGGATTTGGGAACCAGAAAGTCAGCTGGTGGAATTCTCCCCCATAGGTCTCTGCTGTGGTCAGCCATCTCTCACCTACTCCCAGCTTTCTTTGCTTGATCAGCACTGGGCTGAAGAAGAGCTGTCCTTTCCCACTGACCAAGGCTGGCAGCCCCTCCCCTTTTCACTGGCCTGACTTATAACCACTAATTAGACAAAAACAGCTCCAAAAAAGCTCAAGTCTCAGCCTCTCAAAAACCCTCAATCCAGTGTTATTACTAATAATGATTTAAAATTTTTCCATTTCTGTCCATGTGTCATAGTTTTTAAGCCCGGAAAATAGCATATTCCAGGAGATCAGAAAGCATTATGGTTAAATTCGGTTCTAGAACTCAGTGATTGGAGCTGCACTCCCAGTTCCACCACTTATCAGTTCTGTGACCTTGGGAAAGCTACTTATATCATTTACAAAAACCATTTAATGTGTTTGTTTGAATAGTTAATCCATGCACCTGTATAGCATTCAAATAATTATCCTCCCACTCCCGTCTCCAAAGTCATCAATCCCCACACAGGAGTTATCTACAAAGATCAGTTTCTTACTTAACCTTTTGGAACCTCAATTTTCTCTTCTGTAAAATGGGAGCAATGGCACTTACCCAACCTCCCATCCAAAGCTTCTATAGAGATCAAATTAAATAATACTTTTGGAAGTGCTCCATTAGCAAACTGTAGAGCCCACACAAATGGAAGGCGGCAGTTCACATGAGTCAGGGACATGACTCTTGAACTTTCACAATGGCTGGGTCATGTCACACCTTTGGATACCTAGCGTTTGTCAGGTGGTCCTCATTGATCTCAGGTTTCAATTTTATTAAGCTGAAACAAAAAGATTTGTGGAGTCTTGCATAATTTTGGACTGTTAAAATCCTACCTGTCTTTCATACCCCAGCTCAGGTGTCACCTGTACTTGGAGGCTGTCCCTGGTTCGTCGTGTAGATCCCCCAGATGTGCTTGCTGTCTCTTTGAGGCCCACAGAATCTCCTTCTAGATCTTTCTGTGCTGCAGGAGGCCTTCTCCTTGTTTGCTGACGTTGCAAAGCAGCACCATGGCGTAGAATGAGCAAAGCTTAGATTCTTGTGTCACCGTACATGGGCTGTGTGACGGGCAAGTAATTTAATCTCTAAACCTCAATTTCCTTATCCACAGATTTTAGTTAATAACTTTACCTCTAACGTAGCTGGCCTCAATCTTTTGGTCTTGAGACCCCTTTAGACTTTGAACAATTAAGGACCACAAAGAGCTTTTATTTATGCATTTTATATCTATTTATTTACTTATCCATATATTTACCATATTAAAAATAAAAACTGAGAAATTAAAATGTTTATTTATTCATTTAAAAATAACAATAGCCAACTCATTACATGTTAACATAATTATCTTTAATTTCAAAAGTACTTTCCAAAACAAAAATATTTACTGAGAAGAATGTGTTCTTTTACATTTTTGCAAATATTTTTAATAGAAGATAGCAAGATTCTCATATTTGTTCTACATTCAACCTATCAAGGTATGTACTTTTGGTTGAAGCATATAAAGACAGACCAACCTCATGCATATATGTACCTGGAAAAGGAAGGAGTATTTTAGTAGCCTTCTCAAATTATTGTGAATATTCTTCTTTGACATTACACCAAAAATCAATAAGCAGTAGTTTCTTATAGATCAACTGCAATGTGAAATCTGAAACTACTCAGTAATCTTTTCATATTCTGTCCCATAAAATCCACAGGTCTATCTTGTATTTTAAGAGAATCTTTAACCTATGCATAATTTTTTAACTTACTTTGCCCTTTAGTTATTTGGAAAGTTTTGTTTTATAGAATATGCAAATCTTCCAAAAGTTGACACATTTTATTATCAACATAAAATAATCCCATGGCTAATATCACCATGAAACACACACACACACACACACAATATTAATAATATATATATAACTTAAAATATCTAGGAATAATTTAAATGAAATATGTGTAAGACCTCTATCTTAGCAATGACAGCACATTGCTGAAAGAAATTAAAGAGCTAAATAAATAAAGTGAAAACACATGTTCATGGATCGAAAGAACCAATATTGTAAAGATGTCAGTGTTCCTCACATTTAATGTGATGGATTCAGTGCAGTCCTAATCAAAATCCCATCAGGACAAGTCAATTCTAAAGTTTATTTAGAAATGCAAAGGACCTATAGTGGCCAAAATAATTTTGAAAATTGTAGAACTTATTCTACCTGGTTTGAAGACTTACGATAAAACTGTGATAATCAAAACAGTGTGGTCTTAGTAAACGTGAACAAAGGTATCAGTGAAATAGCAGAATCCAGAAACAGATCCACAGTCAATTGGTTTTGACAGAGACATCAAGGCAATTCAGTGGGTAAAGGAGCTATATTAACAAACTGTGCTAGGACAAGTTATTCACCAGAAAATAATGAACTCAACTGTTAATTCATACCATACACAGAAAGTAACTCAAAATTTATTACAATTTTCAACATGAAAGCTAAAACTCTAAAGCTTCTGGAAGAAAACATGGAAGACCATTTTCACAAACTTGGAGTAGGCAAAGATTTTTTTAGATAAAGCACAGAAAGCAATAACCGTAAAAGAAAAAAAATCGATAAAATTTCCTCTCCTTCTAGAAGGGTCCCAGAATCTCCTTCCACAGCTGCCGCACCCACCCTGTGCCTCTGAGTGCCAGCACTCCCCATGCGCTCCAGGCAGAGCCCCCAGCCCTTCATTCCCATTGCCACCATGTTTCCCCAAACTAAGGGCCTTTGGGAGTCATTCACACAACTCTTGCCACAATTTACTCAACATTTCCCTTTAAAGCAACTCACTTCCTTTTACTTAAATCTTTGCCCTACCTTCCTTATCTTTGTCTTAAACAATAGTTGCTGCAAAACCTCTAGTTCAATAGGTATATCATTTTCTTTATTACATATTAAATGAAATCCCTATTAAAATATTTTAAATGTAAGAACAATCTAACATTTTTCATCTATTGCACTTTTTATATGTTCTTGAGAATATGTGTATGAATGTGTGTGAGCATGTATGTGTGCATCTAATAGTGTGTGTGAGCATAGGGGTGCATGCGTGTGCATGTGGGTGTGGGTGTGAGTGTGTATGAATATGTATGCGAGTGTGTGTATCTGTGTTTGGATATGAATGTGTATCAGAATGAGTGTAAGTGTATGTGTTCCTGAGTGGGGTGTGTGTGTGTGTGTGTGTGTGTCTGGGTGGGATGGGGCTGGAGGAAGACTAGACTCTACATAAAAGTCCTAGTGGAAGGTGACTACCTCCCCCTAACCCCAGCAATGAGCCCCACTCACCAGGAACCAGGCAGGGCAGAAAAAAAGACATGTGGGTCAGCAGCCTCTCTAGTCACTTCCCTGCTTGTTTATCCACAGGTCCCCAGAGGAGGAGAGGTCCCTCCTCAGCCAAGGGAGCACCTGGTTACAGCCCGCATCCTGGCAACCATTGCCAGGAACTGAGAGTACTTCTGAGAACAGCCGGAGCCAGCAGGCGGGGGCAGATCCTCCACTGCTATATTTACAGGTCTGGATTTAGGATAGGGGACCTTGAGACAAGAGACTAAGCTCCTAAGTTTTCAATATGTTCATTCTCTTGGCAATCTTATGCAAGGGATATTTTTCAGGAGTTCAGAGAGGTTAGGTAAATTGCTCAAGGTCACACAGCTAGGATATTCAGATCCAGAGCAGGACCCAGTCTTCTAGCTCTAAGGTCAAGGGTTTTCCACTATCGCACAGGCAGCACTTCACCCACAAAGTGTGCCAGGCATTCCCTGGACATGAGAACCCTGGCATGAATACCTGGTGCCACATGACTTTACTGTGGCTGTTATCGAATATGGGTCAGCTCCTGTGGTCTTAGCTCAGGGATTCTTTTGCCCATTCTCATGTCAAACCCCTCAGTCAGGAAGCAGTTGGTGTCTTGGGTACAGAAAGCCCATGAGTGGGGTGACACTCCACATACCACTGTCAGTCAGGTGCACTGACCAAACAGAACTGACTTCAGCGTGAGGAGCGAGGGCAACGTCCTGGAGGTGGAGGAGGGTCTCTGGGAAAGGGCAGGGTGGTGCTTGCAGGAGGCTCAGGAGTGTGACTACTTACCAAACAGAACAGAAACGTTTCAGTATTTAAATAATTCTGGCCCCTTCTGGCTGCATGTTGACTTTGTGCAAAAAAGAACCCGGTATTTTCACACTCCTACTCCCTTGCATTATGGACTGGGTCCTTTAGTGCCAGACACAATCCTACAGACTGAAGATGTTAAAATGCAATCCCTGCCTGCACCCCAGCAGCTCCTGTCCTACTTTCCTAAAAGGTATTCTCTCAAGAATCCAGCCAATCCTGGGCTGGAGAGGTTCTAGTTTGGTAGTGGTCAGGGGCAGTGCTCTCTGGGAGCCTGAGATCCGTGCCACATGTCACCGTGTAGAGTCTGGGGCAGACGTGTTATGCATACAGGACACTCAATGCCCCACTGTCTTGTTTAAGCCTCACAGTGGCAAATATATCCAGGAACTTTTTGGGCGAAAGAGGCTTCATATTGATTGAAGAGTGGGATAAACTCTGTGGCCAGCTCAGGGTAGATAGTTATTGAAAGGCCCAAATGGCTGCATAAGGACCTGCCTTCTTCTAACGTAGCAGTCTCACATTTTAGTGAACATAGTCATCCTAGGGGGTTAATAAGATTATTTTAATATGAAATGGAAAAAAAAAAAAACAAAGCAAGAAACCTGTTACACAAGGGATTTCACAGCACTCTCCACGGCAGGTCCTATAGGGGAGTGCTGGGCCCCATTGCTGGAGCAAGGGGCTCCAGCATTGCTTCCAGCTCTGGATGACTCCACTCCGAACTCAGAGTCCTGGGGGAGGGGGATGGAATGACAACACCACCAGGACTGTCCCAAGATTGCCCTTAAAAGCAAAATCTGGGTGCTGCTTTCTAAAGAAGGGTAGAATATATGCTGGACAGATGAATGACAGCATACACCCCAGATGATTTCAGCAAGAGGAGGGTGGATGTATAGAAAGAGCATGGACTCTGGGGCCAGGGAGACGTAGGTTAAGACCCCAGCCATGGCATGTCTGGCTCTGTAACTGTGGACATCCTCTACTCAAGTCCCACATGGACTTCCAGCTGCTCCTAGGAAAAAGCCCCAAATCCTTCCAAATCTTGTGATCTGATCTGGACCTGAGCCATTCCTTCTCTCCACAAAGTTATCCCTCTTCTTGTCTCTCATCTGAATAGTTCGCGCTTCCTCAACCTTCAGACCTCATTCGAACGCCTCCCCTGCCCAAGGAATCCTGTATTAGTGTTTTCTATATCTCCATCTATCTATGGAGAGGTAGAGAAGATTTTAAGGAACTGGCTCACATGTTTGTGGGAGCTGGCAAGTCCAAAATTCATAGGGTAGGCTGGCTGACTGGAAGTTCAAGTAAGATTTCACATTTCAGTCTTAAGTCTGAAATCCACAGGGCAGTAGGTTGGAAAATCAGGCAAGTTCCTGCGTTGCAGTTCTGAGACAGAATTCCTTCTTCTGAAACCTCAGCCTTTGCTCTTAACGCCATCAACTGATTGGACGAGGCCCACCCAATTATGAAGGGTCATCTGCTTTACTTAAAATCTCCTGATTGTAAATGTTAATCACCTCTAAGAGCTACCTTGACAGCAACACCTAGACTAGTGTTTGGCCAAACAACTGGGTACGAGAGCCTAGCCAAGTTGACACATGACATTAACCACCACACCTTCCCTGACCTCTAGGGATGATGAGCACCTCCTTTTCTCTTCCACTCCCTACTTACATGCTGTTCTAGGACTGTGTACTTCTCCTTCACATAGCTATGACACTTTCTAATACTACCTACTCAGCTTTGCTTTTCTCAAGACTTTCCAGCACATGCCTAAGGTGAAATTTCATGTTATTTATTCTTCTCAGGGCTCTAGATCCTTTTTCAGATGATTTAGTTTTTTTCTTCAATTTTGATTAATTCACAGTCATTAGTTCTTCAAATGCCTCTCTTCCCTCAATCCCTTCCTATTCTCCTGGTATGCTAGTTAAGATGCGCTATATCTCGTCATTTTTTCTTCTATGTCTCTGAGCCATGGTTGCTTCCATATTTTCCCATATTTTTCTTCTCTTGTTTTTCTCATTGTGCTATTATCAGAGTGATTTTTTTCAGAGGCATCATCCAGTTTGCTAAATGTCTCTGTAGCTATGTCTTAGTCTGCTGTTCACTTACTAATTTTAAAAATAATTTATTAAGACAGTAGTTTTCATTACTAGAACTTCTATTGGGCTTTTTTTCCCATCAATTTTTAATATTATCATATTTTTTGTCCTCTTTTAAAAATTTCCTTATGATCACTTAGAATGTTTATTTTACATTTTCAGATTTTTAAATCATTTTCACTTCTCAGAATTCTTGTTATTTGTTGTTGTTGTTGTTGTTGTTGTCTCTTGTTTGTTTTTTATATTTACTGATTATCTTTTATGATAGTTTGTTTTCTTTTGTGGTTTATAATTTTTTTTGGGAACTCATCGTCAGTGGGCATTGTTTTTGCTGTGTGATATCTGTGAATCTTGAGTTGTAAAATGTTCTTACAGACTACTTTGAATTTTGCTTCTGTCAGGGCCCTAAGTCACGAACTAACTTTTATGTTAACTTTTGGAACAAGAGTCCTGGGACCAACAGCATGCCAAGAGAGGAAGATGTGGTAGGAGCAGCCCACCTCTCTCCTCCATGTGGGACAGGCCTTCCTTTCTACCTTTCACAGGAACTTTTCTCCCACCCAAGCTCAGGACAGAGAAAATGTTTTGTTCCTCATTCTGTAGGCGAGCTTGGTAGAGTTTTTCCAGCCTGCCTTTTCCCCTGATTAGGGCTCTCCTTAAGGCTCCAAGCCTTTAAAGAGATAAATTCAAGGGATAAATTCCAGCTCTCCTGCCTCAAACAGCCCAGGGCCTTAGAACTCTAGGCTCCAGGCTTTAGGGCCTTATCTAGTTTTTACTTATCTAGTCAAAACTCTGCTAATCATAGGCTTAGCTTTCACTCTTCATTCTGGCTTTGAGTCTTATATGATCTATGGTTTACCTTTCTTTCTTTTGAGCCTAGCTTTGTGTTTTTAGGATATATATATAAATTTCTACATGGTAATAAGAGAGGATTGTCTGAAATAGCTCAATCTGGCATGTTTCCAAGAGTGTTTTGATACACTGATCTGTGATTATCTGAGTAATAGTAATCTTCCCAACTAGATTGCAAACTCCATGAGACAGGGACTGTGTTGCCTTTTGCTTCCAAAAAAAGAACCGACTGAGCATATGGTAGGAGCTCAATAAATATTTTTGAATGAATTAATAAAGATACACTCTCTGGGGACATCAGAACCTAATTCATAGGCTTGTTGGGAGAACTTAACAAGAGAAAGTATGCTAAATTCTTGGCATATGGTGAAAGCTCAGAGACAGTATCACATGTATTAAGGCAAAGGCTCAATCATGATGTTTGCCTATAATTCAACTCCCACCCCTTGCCTCAGATGTTAGTCCTGGTAGACAGGTTCTGTGATTGTGCCCTCCTGATATTCCTCAGAGTACAAAGGTCAGCCACAGCATCTTGGTTTAATCTGAACCCCAAGGCCTGCATATGAATTGACTAAAGTTGTCCTGCCACCACCCTCCAGTTGATCCCGACCTGTCTAGGGGTCCCTGACCATGCCATTACCAGTGATCTCTTGTACTGCCGGGATTTTTCTTTAGGAATCTTACATTTGAGAGTGTATTGAAGAAAAATGCATTTAATAAGTAATAATTGATTTAATTTTGCATTTTATTGATCAAAGGCATTCAACTGCTAGAGCTTCCAAATCAGCATGAGGTAAGATAGTTTTAGCCCAAAGCAAGGTACCAACATTTTAATCAGGCTGTGTAGCTTATGCTGGGTGAATGCACTGGGGACCCTGCTCCCATTTCTAAACCAGGGATTTGGAGACTCCAAGAGGAAAAGTTTCACTTGAAGGGACCCACCAGCAGCAGAGGTGCATTGCAAATTGGACCCAAGGAGGATACAAAGGGGCTTCTAAGATGGCACCCATGGGGCCACCTAATAAACATTTAACTCCAAGAAACTAGTTGGCAATGGTGAGAGGCATGAGGGGAACTAACAAGGTTTACAATAGGGTTTATAAACGCTATTTTCAATTCTGAAACAGAATTTAAAATGCGCGCGTGTGTGTTGTAACATCTCCTTGACATGTTGGAAGGTATACTCAACCAACGAGGGGAAGTTTGAGCTACAGACTATAAGTCATAATGCATATTAAATGTCCATTATGTATCAGACACCCTATTAATTTAATGTTATTCCTCAAAACTTAACTGTGAGGTTACCTTCCCCCAACTTTGTAAATGAGGAAGCTGAGTCAGAGGGATGTTAAGGAACTTGTCCAAAGTCATGCAGCTAGTAGGTCAAGAATAGGTCAAACCTGTCTGACTCCTAAATCCAGTCCTGGGCCACCAGAGGACTATCTCTCTTGTGCTTTAGAAATGAGCCTTGCAAAGATTCCCAACTTTGGCTGCTTACTGGAATCTCCTGAGGAACTTTAAGAAATATTGATCTTTGGGTATTACTGCGGGAGATTTAATTTAATGAGATATCAGAATCTAGAAAGCTCCCCAAATGATCCTAAAAGGCAGCCAAGCCTAAGTGACACTGGCTTCGTGATTACCAAGCCCCAAATCCACCTGGCTTGACCATTCCTAGGATTAAGGCAAAGGCCAGAGAAGCCCAAGGCAGGAGTTCAAACTCAATATCCAAGATGTGTAACTGTGGCCGACCCAGAGGCAATCTTGGAAATAGACAACAATAATAAATATGAAGATGACAAGAACAACACAAGGCTTGTCACAATGCTTTGGTAACAATTTATTGTGCTGTGCCAGGTGCTCAACATGCATTATCTCATGGCAACGTTCCTCACAGCAATTCTATGGGACAGGTGCAATAGTGAATTTCTCCACTTTATAAATGAGGACACTGAGGCAAAGACATGTTAATTGGCCAGTGCAAGGTCACTAAGCTAGGCTGGGTTAGCCTGTGTTCTGAACCCCTGTCTTCCCTATGCCACCTTTCCAATCCAGGGTCATTTCCAATTTTTTTTTTTTATGCCGACAACACCTGGTCTTCCTAGGTGGTCTCCCATCCAAGGACTATCCAGGCCTGACTCTGGTTAGCTTGGGTCACTTCCAACTTTGTAGTCCTTGGGCCCTCTCAGAACTCTCCCACCACCACTGTCACACCCCACCCCCAGCCCTGGAGCCTGATTTGTACTGGGGAGGTGGGAGTGGGTCACAAAGGTGGGTTGGGGGAATCCTGTCCCCAGTCCCACTGGATCTCACCATCTTGGTAGAGGAGGTGAGGCCAGAGCACCTGGGCTCCCAGAGCAGATGGAATGAGCCAGGCCTTAGGTGGATAACGTGAGACATGTGGAAACAGAGGGTCCGGGGAGGGGATGAGTCTCAGCCTCCAGCTGATGAAGGGATCTTAACCTAGGCAGCAAGTGGTCAAGGACCCCCTACCCCTCGGGGGCCAACACTTGGGTCTGGCTACCTGGGCCCTGATTCTGCCTCTATACAGCTCATGGAAGGAGGATAGTAGTTAACACATACCTGGGTTCGAGGCCCAGGTCAACTCTGTGCATCTCTCTTCCTTGCCCCTAACATGTCCTCCTGGCAGGTTTGTTGGGAAGGATGAACCAACTTAGCTGACCTGGCACAGGGTGAACCCCCTCGCTGGCAGCCATTTCCTTCCCTTACCCTGTACTTCATCACTAGAGCCTGGAATGGTGAACCACTTCCTGAACTCTGGCTTTCCAAGGCAAGCAGAAACTCTGAGAGGAACCACGTCTCTTTATATTTCCCCAGCAGCCAGCAAGAGCCTGGCACGGGGCTCCTTTGGAATTCTGCCAGGCTGAATCGTTCATGGCTAGCATTGTGGCCGAATGACTCAACCCCCGTCCGGAGAGATGCCCATGTTATCCCAGAGACGCCATTCCAGTCAACGCTTGTGACTGAGCACCAGTAAGCCGGTGGTTCTCAGCCAGGGCTGCACAGGAGAGTCCGTGGGCGATAGGAGTGGTGTAGGGTGGAGAGGAGGGGGCTTGAAAAGTCCTGAGGCCCTGACACACCCAGACCAGCCAAATCAGGATCTCTGGAGCTTAGGCCCAGGCACCAGCATTTCTTACACTGTTCCTTTCAACGTCATTTGAGGGTCTTTTGTGTTAGAAGTCCAGAGTGTTTGTTTAAAATGCTGATTCAATTCCAGGCCTAGGCTGCAAACCAGAATGAATCAGACCCTGGGCATGGGCCCCAGGATTTCTACACCTTTAACCACTTGCTAAAGAGTTTCTCTCTCTTTTTCTTATTTTTTAATTTTTTTATCTGCACAGTACCATATGGAAAATTCTGATGCTTGGAGGAAGCCAGAGTGATGAACATGCTGGCCCAGTAACTGGTGCACCTGGACTAGGTGAGGAGGTGGTGAGCCCTGGGAGGGAGGAGAGCCTTGGCTGAGGGAGGGCTCATTCCCCGAGGGCCAGGGAAAGGAGGGCTGGAAGGCTTCTTGGAGGAGGTGGAGCTACATTCCACTCATTCCTTAAGAATGCTTCTCTGACTTCTCAGCCTGGGCTGAAAGGACTGGCAAAGGGACACACGCCATCCTTCAGGGAAATTAAACCCTGGAGGGAGAGGATGTGGGTGTAAGCTTTCAGTCCCAGGAGAACTCCCAGGAGCTCCAGATCCTGGTCCAGGGACCTGACCTGGCTGTTTGTAGGGATGTGGAGACCCAGGAATGGGAATGAAAGAGATGAGGGTCCAACTGGTCCTCAGGGCTGGCTGAGAGATCCCTGGGAGCCAGACACAGGAATCATAGCTATGGTCAGGTGACCATGGGGCCATCCCTAAACAGTCTCTGGCTTCTTCTTTAGGAGCAGTTCTGAGGGGGATGGATATATGGTCTCATAGGCAGATCAGTCTGAGCGAAACACCTTCCTTGCTGGGAGGTTTCAGAGCTGCAGACTGATAGACAGGAACTGCTTGCTGTCTTAGTTGGGAGTCCACATGTCTTCCCTGAGATTGGAAGGAAAGAGAAAAGAAAAGATAAATATGTCGATAACTCTGAAGGAAGCAGAGGAGGGGGAGGTAAGGCTGGAGACACACACTTCATCGGCTTGTACTTGGATCTGACATCTATGGGGCGGTGGTGATGCAGGACAGGACAACTTCCCCCAAATCGGGGGACACTCAAGCCCTGCGCTGAGAGAGAAGAGGGGCCTTGGCGGAAGGTGTAAGAAAGAACTCAAACAAATGCCAGAGTTAGAGTCAAAAGGAAAGTTTATTAAAGAGGGGGGAAAGCAAAGACGAGAGAAAGCAAAGATTAAAAGCCAAGACAAGAAAAAAGATCAGAATGGCTGGGTGTGGATCAGTTTACATAAGATTCTTTAGTTCCTGTGAGTTACAGTTTAAAGACTTTGTTTACCCATTTTCCTTTGATATGGACATACAGTGAGGAAGGATAAGAGCCTGTCGCTTGTAAGAATAGGCCTGCTGGCAGTGCCCAGCCTTTAATCCACAGGTTCCCTACGGTTTTAACTATAGGGAATTAATGATTTTATTTTGTGTAGGGCGCCACTTAAGGACTGTTTTTCCTGTTTTCCCTTCACTGGTATGGGGAGATAAGTTGTTAGCAATCCCAGTAGAAATCTTCCTTTGTTCTGCAGGTGTCCTCCTGGCCTGGCTGCATGGCTGATAAGCATATTGCAGTCTCTGGATATAGCTTGATTGAACAGTTTAGTTCTCTTGCTACATTAATGGGATCCCTGGAGACATTTAGAAAAGAGAGGAAAGGGAATAGGCACTGAGCCCTATGGCTCTATCATGGAGAGGTCCAACATTGGAAGCTGAACCAGCCCAGGAGAGTGAAAAAAAGCCAGGGACGTAAGAGTGAACCAAGCCTGGGGCGTGTGCGGATGCAAATGAACTCAGACAGTCAGGGGAGAGGGAAGACTTCACTAAGCTCAAAGCTGCCATCCATCCATGCTAAGAAAGGGATCAACCCCAAAATGCTTAGATTGTCAAGTTGCAGTTCCTGGGTGACTTTGACAAGAGAGCTTCAGTGGGATGGTAGGGACTTAGGCCTGATGAGAGGAGTACAGGACTGAAGGTGATGGAAAGAGCAGAGGTGCAGGACCGACAAATCAATTTGAGAGATGTTGCTATACCCAGGAAGAGAGAGATGGAGCCATTGGACTAGCCGGTTGGACCTGCAGGAAGGAGAGTCAGATGGTCACCGATGACCTTCCTGGAGCCCTTCCAGCTGTCTCATTGTTCCCAGAGGGCTCCCTGCAGCCACACCTTTGAAATAATGAGGGTGACCTTTGAATTCAGAAAAAAGATGTAGGCGTTAGGATGCCCTAAATCAATGCAACAGTGAGACTCGCTGCTCAAAGTGTGGTCCCTGAACCAGCAGCATCAACACAATCACCTAGAAATACTGACCCTCAGACCTACAGAATCAGTCTTAGTTTAAAAAAAATTCCGGAATTCTTATGTGCTAACTTAACCACTAACTTTGAGAACCACTGAATTAAACCATGGGGATATTTATTTTGGGAGTTAACAGTCCACGGTAGCTCGTGTGTAGGTTCAGCAGGGCCCTTTATGTAACTGAGGAAAAACCAATATCTGAGGATATATGTATTGTTTAATCCTTACACTTGTTACCTCATAGTAATTAGATGGCTGCCACAGCGCCTGGAATCATGCACCCACATGATAAGGTTCAAAGGTTGGAGAAAGGGTACGGGATCGAGATAAGAGAGTTTGTTTTGTGACTTCCCTCCTTTTGTCAAGCAGGGAAAAACTCCCAGATCTGGGTTCTCATTGAGTAAAGACGGGTCATCCTTAGCTGCTAGGGAGTCTGGGAAAGTATATTTTTAGCTCTTCATTTTCCATAGTAGGAAGCGAAAAATGGAGAAGAGGTTGGAAAGGGCCACTGGGTAGTCAGCCATTAGTGTGCGCCATAAAAGGCACACGTGAAATACAAATGCCCACGCGGCAAACTTAACACATTTACTAATTAAGTGATTAGCTAATTATTTAATGAGAGAAAACAGGAACGATTAGGTCTTTCATGAATTTTCTGTTTTGAATCTGATCAATAAACTGATCATTTTTTTTGTTTAATTGATTTACTTGATGTTTGTCCAGATCAAAAATCAAAAGGTTTTCTTTTAAAACAAGTTTTTTTGTAAGCAGAACTTCCCATCTGAATGTAAGCTTTGTGTGTTATTCCTGGCTCAATGTCACGTTCAGTAAAAATACAAGTGAAAAGACCAAGAAACAAGGGAGCAGACCATATTTATTAATGCTCTTCAAACTAACGCGCGGTCCACAGCAGCCGCATAGAAAAACCCTTAGAATTTTACATATCCCTTTTAAGAAATTCCACTTTTGGGAATTAGTCCTGAGGAAATAATCATTTGTGCATTTCAAGCTGCTTATAAAAATTGGGAACAACTTAAATGTCCAATAGTAGGGCTTTGGTTGAATGATAAAGACATACAATGGGATACTACATGCCATAAGAAAATGACAGCATTGTGTGGTATTTAATGACATGGGAAAATGTTCACAATATATCATTAAGTGAAAAAAGCAGTTTATAAGTATTACATAGTATAGTCACATTTTAACTTTTTAAAGTATATTTATGCTAAGAAAAAAGCACTACAAAGAGACAGTATGAAAATATTACCTTTTGGGATGGTAGTATTACGTGAGGTATTGATTTTTGACTCTAGAGTAAACCTGTTTTATTTTGCTATAAGGAGAAAGAGTTACTCAGATGAAACAACCTAGCAAGTGTTTCTCCCTACCCTTAGGCTTCACAAGAAGCAACCCCCACTCTGAATGTTTATGGAGACTTCTGGTAGCCCCGCCCACTTGGCCTAGGCTATGTTTTGGTGGAAACTCTTAATGTTTCCATTGTCTGACTCAAGAGTGTTAAATTATTCATCTTAATTAAGTAAGGCCGAGGTGTTCTTTTGACAGACTCTCACCCATAGATTTTCTTTACCTCTTCTTTGTTTTAGAAGCCAAGAATGAAAAGGGTTTAGAGGGAGGGTAGGTTGCCTGCCTTGCAATACTAACATCTGAAAGGCAGCCATTCTGTTGGAAGGAAGGACAGGATGGCCCCAGGCTGGCCAGACTTCCCACACAGACTTTCCCTAGAGTCTTGAAATCCAGCAAGAACTGTATCTTTGCAAAAGTAGCTGCCTGGGTTCCAGACTCAAATAACATCCCTTTTCTAGTAGGCCAGGTGGTAGTTTCATGAGAGCACATGTATTCCCTCAGCTAAGATGTACTTTCCTACTGGGAGTCGGGCGGTTTGTGGGGATAGAGAGTGAGTTTAAATAGGTGACCATGGACTTTTGAGCTGAAACTTGAGTGGATGTCCACCCATGAGCAAATCTGGGGGAACAGGGTTCCAGACAGAGGAAAGAACAAGGGGAAAGAAAAACTCATGTGGTACAGAAATGAACTTGATGGTTTCTAAGAAGGAAGAGAAGGCCAGCAGATCTTTTCCTGGGATAGAATCCCATGAAGCGTGACAGAACATAAAGCTATGGACATTTTTATGACTCTCTATTATTTTCCAAAATGAACTTATATAAGATCATATGCCTAATTGTTAACAGTCATTATCCCTGGGAAGTAGAATTCAGAGGTTGACAGGATAGGCAAAGGGACTTTAAAGTTTTCATCTTCTGCATAATTTGAATTTTGTACCAAGAGTATATGTCATTTTTATAATTTAAAGTAATCTAATGTTTTAGAACATTGATAATAAGCAGAGTAGTAGGTATATTGTTTTACTATTCTAAATAATATATGTATTATATAAATTTTATCATATATGAAATATTTAATACTAAAAACTGGTTTTTATAAAAGGTATTAATTTATACACCAACAGGTGGCTATAAATGTGACAATTTGCCCACATATGCATGAGGACTGACGATTATTACTCTTTAACATTTTTGCTTCTTTATTCGGATTCAGGCTCTGATTTGTTCTGATGTTAGAAAAGTCACTTTATCCTCTGTAGGTTTCAGTTTTGGGTCAAATGGGAAGAAAGTTGTGACTAACCTCTCAATTCACTAACGAAATTGTTCAAGAAGTTAAGTAAAATAATGAATGTAAAGCCACTGAATATTTTAAAATGCAATAGAATAGAACAGAGGAAAGAGAATTAGAAAGGAATTTTCATCTCGAATGGTTTTCCCCTTTATCCACATCTTACTGAGGTCAGTGGTTACTCAATGTAGCCTTCATGGACTCTCCTAATTACCCTAATCTCTCCTTTCTCTAAATTCTGTCTCAGATGTTCTTAAACCTAAGGCTATACAATGTGACACTTTAGTAGTTTTGTATGCTTTAATGATGACCTTCTCCAGAGGAGGGTCCAGTGAAACCATGATGTCCTGATGATAAGATTTTAGGCATTAGTGAGTAAGTAGGGGAGAGGAGATGATTTTGAGGAAAGAGTGGTCTTTCCAGATACTAAAATGACAGGGAGTTGAATGTGTTTGGAAGATCTTCAAATTCAGCATCAGAAGAACTAGATTTGAGTCTGGGTGTTCCAGTGACTACCTCTAAGCATGTCAAGTCTCTTCACCTTCCTGGTTTCAGTGTTTTGAGCTGTGGAGTTCAAGAAACAGGGCTATATGATTCGCCTTGCTGTATTCCTTAGGGTGTTGTAGGGATTTGGTGAACCAGTGTGCACTAAAAAGCTTTGACAATGATGAAACTTTGTGAAAATATACTCTAATTACATAAAACCGCTGAGATTCTTGGGGCTGTTTGTTACTGGAACACAACCTAGCTGCTTCTGGCTGCTTCACAACCTGAGTCTCAGTTTCTCCTCCTCTGGGAGAATAATACCTATTTCACATAGTTGTGGTGAGAAGTTAATGAGAGAATGTCTGTTCAGCTCTTAGCTCAGTGTTGGCTCATGCAGGGAACTCATGAATTGTTTGATTCTTGTGCTCCCCTAGAGAGATGATCATTCTTGGCAAAGGAAGACAAGGCCACCTGACCAGACCTTCCCATGGACTTCAGGGCCATAGCAGTGAGGTCAGTAGTTCCTCATGGGAGCAGGCTTGCAGCCTTTATTAAGCAGCAGGTATTATGAGTTCTGTCTCTCCACACTTCCCAATTCTTCCCATGTAAGTCCTGGGGCTGTAATTTGGAGCTGTTGAGAGAGGTGGTACTGACAGCCCCTGACATCTACCTTCCATTTGCAACAAGCCATGGCACCTCCACGTTCCCCACACCACTGCCAGCGCTGGCCTCTGTCCTGCTGGGGGGAGAACTGAGTGGTTGGGTGAGGGAGAGCCTTCCCGTCTCATTTACCACAAACTGTCCCTTTGGTGCCAAGAAGCACAAAAAAATTGTGGGGCATATCGGCATTCGGTAGGGCCTCTGAACCTCACTTAGCCCATGCCTTGATTCTAATGACAGCAAAGTTAAAAGACAAATACATAAAATAAAAACAAAACTCTGAGCTTTACCTTTTTTTTAAAGTAAAATTTAATGAATTGGTAGTGGTGTTAGAAGCAAAACATGAACATGAGAGCTCAACAAGGAGAAACAAAAACCTCATGGAAAAGCACCTTTGCTTGTAATAATGGCTGGATTTGTCTGAGGCAGAGTCTGCATGAGGGTTTCTGCAATGAGGCTGATACTTTCAGCTGCATCAGGACAGCAATCCCACAGTGAGGGAGCGGAGATGTTAACGAGCCCTTAAAAATTTAAATCATGGCTATGGCAGTATTTCCTAGAGCCAATGATTTGAGATTGCTCACCTGGACACCTTCCCCACCAATACCCACCCTCCTCTCTCTCTCTCTCTCTCTCTCTCTCTCTCTCTCTCTCTCTCTCTCTCTCTCTCACACACACACACACACACACACACACGCTCATACACACTCATCTCATCCAGTTATGAAAGAGAGGATGGGAGCTTAGAAACTCTTTTAGCCTAAACTTTGAAGACTCAGAAGAAATTCAAGTCCATTTTCAAAGTGTAATGAGGCCTTGTCCTACTTCAGTCCCTCTCCTGACCCACAGATGATGTGGCCAGGCTAGTAACGAGCTATCCCAGACAGTTCAGGAAAATAGATTCTACCCCAGCATTTTGCCTTATGAGAAACAGATGACTCTATTCTCTGAAATGGCAAGTGCCTCCAGAAATCCATCCTTGTCCCTTCTTTGTTCCAAAGCAAACACTTGTCTTGGCTTCTGTCCTCGTGCCCAGACTTGCTCTACGGGAGCGGAGCGCCTGAGCCAAGGACCTGGAACTTGAAGTCAATAAACCTATGCATGAGCTGTGACCACAGAGTGTTGGGACTGCTTTCATAACCGATGTTCTAGACTTACACATCCAAACTAGATTTGTCCCCTTGAACACAGTCACCTGGGTAGGCTATAGGTTTACTTCAAGGGTGATAAGAATACCAAGGGGTCAACATTTATGGAGCTTTTGCCAAATGTTAGGCTCTGCGCCAAGGGCTTTATGAGTATTTCCCATTTGACCCTGACAGCCTTATAATAGACAAGGAAATGGAGGTTCAGAGAGATCAAGTGTTGTCACTAAGGCTGGGAGTCAAACCCTCCCCCAAAGCTCTCTACTCCAGGGTTAGACTGAATTCAGAACTTGGAATGAATGCTATCCTACCAGATCCTGACTGGATGGCATGAAGACTCACCTTCATTTAGGTTCAACCAGGGAAATCAGAGACTTTTTACATCCCTTCCTTATGTCACTGAAATCTCACCACACCGGGTGGGTAGGTAAGCCTCACAATCAGCTTAGGGAGGAAGCCCGGGAGCTCAGAGAGGTTCAGAAACCTGCAGTAAGTGGCACTGCAATAACTCTTGGGACGGACTCGAGTTTTAGAAACAGTCGAAAGCTATTTGGAGCAAAGACTTCTAAACTAGGTAATTATTCTAGCTTGGCAAAATTAGGCATGTTCAATGTAAATTTACAGAAGCCTAAAAGTCTTGTGTGGTTCATAGGCTGGTCATGAAGGTAGTTGCAGAAGAGGAATTTCAGGAAGAGTTAGAACTTTCTTCCTAGTCTGAACCCACATCTTCCTCCTTATAATTTGCTCCTGTGGCTCCAGTTTGAATCCGGAAGCCATACAGAATTGACCCCATCACTACCCCTCTCTGTACTGCACTACATCCTGATAGGATTCATTGTCTGATTGCCAAACCAGCAGATTAGAAGCAGCAAATTCGAAAAGATGGGCATGCACTTTAGAATCACCTGGGACTTTTCTAGCTTACCAGTTCCCAGGTTCTACCCCCAGAGAGTCTGATTTTACAGGTCTGGCTTGGGGCCTGAGCATGGTTGTTTTTTGAACTTCATCACGTGATTTTAGCCAGGGTAGACAGCCACTGTGTTCAGAAGAGAATTTAAACTTAGAGAGGTTGGGTAACTAGCCTACGATGTCACGTGAACCATGTCCCAGAGCTAGGCTTCAAGCCACCATTTCCCTACCCTTCACTTCCTCTGGACACGCCCACCCTCCTGACCTGAGTGGGGGGTCCCTAAGCAGGGGGTCCCAGCAGGGACAGCAGGAGGTAACAGTTGCTGCCATCTGCCCAGTTCCAAAGATATGGCTCCTCATTCCCAACAATATTGGATTGCTTGTGACAAAAAGCATCTAAATCGGATGTCCTGCCTGGAATGCTGGAAATCTGGGTGTAGAGGTGCTCTGGGACTCCGGATTGCTGACTCTGCTCAGCCCCCAATGAGGACGTGGCCCTGGTGATAAGACTGGAGTCTACAACCAGGAGGGGCCATGTTTGTGAATATTCTCTTGACTTGCACTTAGATTGTTAAAAGCACATTCTTCTGGAACCATAGCATAAGCTTTACTATAATAGAGTAAGAATTCCACATTTCTGGTGAGATCCTCCTACCTCCCAGGAATTGAGGCAGCCGCCTCTCCCTACCTCCTCCAGAATGCTGAGGGCTGAAGAAGCTTGTAGAGTGACTCTGCCTTTGTTGTTGCCTTGATTCTGATAAGATTTCAAATCCTTGTCTAATTTAATCTAAAGCCTTACAGGAATTGTGTGTGCATATAAGCACCAGCATGCATAATCTTTAGCTGGGGACATGAGGACAGACTCTGTGTCCCTTCTGGCCTTGATAGGAGTAGCAGGTCTCAAGGAACCAAGGCAAAGATTGCCTCCACTGTGACTCCCTAGGAGAGACTCTACCACTGGCCAGGCCTTGCCTCAGTCCCTCTTTCTGTAGCCCTATATTTTAGCCTTTCTAGTTGTCTGTTTTTTCTTCATCCCAAAGTTCCCCTGGTTGCTCTTGTCCTGGGTCTCTGTTAGCTTTTTGAACTAACAGAAACATTTATCTAGTTGCTATTCCCCTTGCCTTTTCTTCTCATGGCTGTCCCCACCCCTCTTCCCTCAGCTCAAGGACATACTTTACCTTGGAAATAACAGGATGGGATTTCAGGCCAAGAACAAGACACGAGTATAGTGATAATTCAGCTGACCAACACCATCTATACACACAAATACAAATGAATCGCTTCCGCATATGCAAGTTCATTCGGTACATCTTCAAAATAACCTAGAGGGATGGTTAATTTTATGGGTCAACTTGACTGGGCCACAGACGCCCATATATTTTGTCAAACATTCTGAGATTTTGGGTGAGATCAACATTTAAATCAGTAGACCCAGTGAAACAGATTGCCCTCCTTAATGTGGGTGGGCCTCATTCAATCAGTTGAAGGCCTGAACAGCACACAAATGTTGACTCTCCTCTAAGTAAGAGGTGATTCTTTCTACGTGTTGGCTTTCAAACTGGGTTGTTGGCTTTTTCCTACATTTGGACTCAAATTGAACTGAAACATTGGCTCTTCCTGAGTCTTGAGCCTAATAGCCTTTAGACTGGAACTATACATTTAGCTTTCCTATTTATGGGCTCTTGGACTCAGATGAGAACTACACTATCAGTTCTCCTGAGTCTCCAGCTCTCCAGCTTCCCCTGCAGATCTTAGGACTTGTCTACCTCCATAATTGGGTAAGACAATTCTTTGTAATAAATCTCTTTCTGTATATACATCCATCCTATTGGTTCTGTTTCTTTGAAGATCCTGACTAAGCACCTTGCCTCATAGATATTGCTAACATCCCCATTTTGCAGATGGAGAAAATGTTTCAGAGTCACGGTCACCACCACCCACTCAGGTGTACACCGCCCTGCCTTCTCAAGCAGTGTTGTCTGGATCTTGCTCATTCTAGCTCTGTTCTCCTTCCCTCCATTCTGCACAGGTCTTTGTGTATTCCGAAGCTCATCTTGTCCAGGTGGAAGCTCCGTCTCCACTCCCTTTTCTACTGGGGCCAGCCCATGCGTGGATCTAGGATCTGCAATTCTTTCCTAGTTCTTTTACAGGGAGTTGGGCATATTAATATTCATGAGGGAGTTAGACACATTCATTAGCTTTTCCTGGTTCAGCAGTCACTTCCCTTTTAAACAGTTGAAAATCTTTCAGAACTCGCATATTCCATTGGGTTGTCAAACTACACCATTGTTTTGGAGAGAAGGCTATGTTTCCTGGAGACTATGTCTTTCTAATCTCCATTTTTTGCCCCACCTCTTTACACATTCCTTTTCCACTCCAGATAATTTCACCCTGCTTGCAGGTTTATTTCCAAAACAATTCAGGCAAATATGTTTGGCCCACACATTTTGACCTGCTGTGATTCCCAAACTGTTTTGGAGATACCTAGGGGGTAGGTTAGCTTCTTGGCATAGGCTGGGTGGTTTTTTTGCGACAGCAAATATATTCTCACTTTTAGATGGTGGAAAGAAAGGAAGAACAAAGACAAGGAAACACAAGAAAAGAACCAATAGTCCAACAACCAAGTTTCTAAGTACGTTATGGTAATAGTTCGGCAGGAATGACTTGTACTTGCAGACAACTTTACCTCAGGCCAACCAAGATCTGGGGGCACTAACAACCACAGCAAGCCATGTGCCAACTACAAGATCATGTTTACTCAGGTATTTTATTTTATTTTTTAACCATCCTCAGTATTTGAAAACATATCAGCACATTTACAGTTAATAATTCTTCTTCCTCCTGAGCATATGTAGGAACATATGGGTTATGGACCCAAGGATTATGGACCAAGGTAGAAGACAAGAAGGTCACTGAGGCCTGAACAATGTCTTTCATGAGGCTTCTCCTCAAGGGTAGGACCTGAGAATGTAGTCTTAAGCTGTGCCAAAATGGAGTTAAGGGGAATGTGGAGGCGGGCTTTCCAGAAGGCAAGAGTATGGAAGAGGCTTGTGGGAAGGTGCCAGGAGGGCCATGAGGTAATAGTCCCAGAGCTCTTTAGCCCTCTGGTTAGAGAACCATCTAACCAGAATTATTGTGCTGGCTATTATTTGTGTCTGTAATAACAGTCATGATAATGGATGCCACAAAGGTCAACCCAGGGGCTCCTGTTGCCTAATGCATTTAGTAAGGGCTGGAGGCGGAAATGAGCTGATGAAATTTCTTGTTGATACAAACACGTCTCGGCTGGCTGAGGCCACGGAGGCCTGTGAGAAACTCCAGATGGAGTTAACCTTCTCTGGGCCCAGGCAAGGATGGCAGCTAAAATTTAACTTGAACATCTTCAAGGAAAGGCATGTGGAGTGAAAGCTCATCTCTGCTTCTTTTATGAGATGCTGGATCTGGTGAGGAGCCAAAGAGACAGGGACTGGCTGCAGAGAGTAGGCCCTCATTCAGTTCCAGGTATAGGGCCACTTTAGTCGCCAGAGCAAGTTCTGTGCCAGTTGTAGAGAGGCCTTGGGCTCTGGTCTCCTGAGCAACTGCTAGACCCGCAGAGGTCTGGGCTGCCCCTTTCTGTTCAGAGTCACATCAACCCACAAGGCATTGCTTGATGAAATCTTAGCACCTGTACCTCTTCATCCTACATTTGATAAGGAGACCCTGAGAGGTAAAGAGAGAACTGCCCATGGTCACCCAGTTAGATGGAAGCTGAGCCAAGACCAGAAGTTGGGGCCCTTGGCTTCCAGTCAGAGTATTTGCACTACATCTTGTCTGTAGGCCCCACTGACCAGGGACAGGTAAACAGTAACCTCACAGCCCCCAGCTGGAGTTTGTGGGGGGATGGGGAGCCCAGTTCTCATTCTCTTTACTCAATCCTTCCAACAAATGCTTATTGGGCATTTAGTATATTTCATGAACTGTTGCATGTGATGGTTAAAGGCATAGAGTTTGGAGTCAGGCCTCAGTCATTTACTCCCTATGAGCTTTCATTTCACCTGGAAAACGGGCAACATTAATCCCTGTGCCAAACACATATAGTGAATTCTCCATGAAAAGTTGGGGGCCAGGATCCCAAGAAATTCTTAGTCTTTCAGGGTAGCCAGATTCATCAGTAACTATACTCAGTGTGTATAAATGGGGTGGTTCAGGAACAGAGGAACAGAGGAAAGAATAAATAACTAACTAGGGTATACCCAAATTTGCTCTGTCGCTTACCAGCTAGATGACTATAAGTGTGTTCCTCAACCTCTCTAGAAGAGCCTAAATCTTCTTATTTGTAAAATGAGATACTATAAATAGCACATGCATTCAGGGTTGTGGATTTATGAACTGGACACAATAAATTTGAAGTGCCTGATCCTCAGCAGGCATCAATAAGGTAATATCATCATTTTGGGGGTGAAGTCAGAAAAATCTTCCCAGAAGTGATGACGTTTGAATTGAGTTTTGAGAGATGAGCAGAGCTTTGCAGAGAGCAGTTAGAACAGCATGGACAAAGACACAGACACGTGGAAATATGGCATGTTCCCAGAAGAGCAAGTGGCCTGGAGATTCTGAAGCAGATTTTATAGGAGAGTGGTAGAGAGTACCCTAGGAATGAACTGTGCTGGGCCTTATGCCCAGTGTAAAAAAGTTTATAGACTTTTGGACAGTGAGGGCCATTGGAGATGTTAAGCTTAAGTAGGAAAAGACGGGATTGGCATTTAGAAGATATGCCTTGTTAGCACTTTCTTGGCTATTGGTGTTTTGTTTGCCAGTTTGTTTTGCCAAGAGCAAATAAGACAATCGTGATAAACTTCTGAATAGCTATTAGAACTCTATTGGTTACAAGTGACAGAAAACCAAATTCAAATTAGGTGTGGTGGCTTTAAACTATGGCCACGAATTTTTTGATTCTCTTCACTTTGATAGTTGGAGCCTGATTTCCTTCTCCTTGAGTGTAAGCTAGACTTGGTAACTCACTTCCAACAAATAGGTTAGATGAAATTGACCGTGTGCACTGCAGAGGTCCTAAATGGCACCCCTCACTTGCTCTTTCTTGAATTGTTCATTTTGAAGGAAGTCAGCTGCCATGTCGAGGACACTCATCCAGCCTATGGCATGAAGGAGCCAACAGCAGTATGAGTGAGCCATCATTAAAACACACGTTCCAGGCCCAGTTGGGCCTTCAGTGTCTTTGCTAATATCTAAACTAAAATCCTAACAGACCCTGAGCCAAAATTATTTTGGTCACTCCCAAACCCCTGTCCTACAGAAACTGTGAGATAATAAATGTTTGCTTTTTCCAACCACTAAGTTTTGTAGTAACTTATTATGCATCAATAGATAACTAATAAATCAGCTTAAGCCAAAAAAAAAAAAAGTGTTGGGAGAGGGAATTAATTGGTGCACATATCTGAGAAGTCCAGAAGTGGTACCACTTGATGCAGGTGGTCAAGGTCATAAATGTCAACCAGGACTCAATTTCTCTTTACTTAGATCTGTTTTCCTCTGCACTTTTTTCTCGGTTTCCATATGGTGGCTCCTGAAAGCAGCTCATATCATCCTTACTACTGGGATCTCCAAGGGAAAAAGATAGTGTGCCTTTCTCCCAGGAGTGCCCTTCAGAGGCATTCATTCTGATTGGGTCCCATGCCCATTCCTAACTAATTGTTGTGTTCTGATTGGCCTGGCTCATCATTTGCCCAGCCCTGAGAGTTATGGGTGGGGTCAACTCTACCTGCAGCACAGGGACTGGGGGAGGGGAGGTGCCTCCCAGGGGAAAATCCGGGTACAGTTGCTAGGAGGAGAAATGGTTGCCTGGCAGTGAAACGATGGATATCTCTTAAACACACATTTGTATTGTATTTTTCCGTGAGTGTCTCATGTGCATATACCACTCTAGCCCCCTGACCTCCTGGCTATTCCTTTAATGCTTTTGCTTTTTCATCTGTTTAAATCTTAAATGTTACCTTATTAATGAAGCCTTCCCTGAACACCCCATTAAAAAAATGTAATCCCCTCTACTTCTTCCCTGCGATATTATGATTTTAATAAGAAATATTTATTTGGCTTTGGTCCCCATTTCTGGCACAGAGTTTTTAGAACCCTTGGAATTTGCTAAATGATAAGAACAATAAAGGTGTCTTGATATTCTTAGTGAATGCCTTTCAATCACACCTGAGTTTATGGTAATGAGATGACTTTTGAAAAGATCCTAAGGATGGGGGCTGGTTGCCAGGCGAGCCATCCCTGTGATTGTAGGGTTGAACCTTTCATTCCCATTCCCCTGACCCTATGTGTCTCTTCCATCCTTCTGTTCCTGAATTATATCCTTTTATAATAAATCGGTAATCTAGTAACCAAAATCTTTATCTGAGTTTTGTGAGCTGCTTTAGCTAATTAATCAAACCCAATGAGGGGTGGTGTGAACCTCCTGTCTATAGCTGGCCAGCCAGAAGCACAGGTAACAACCTAAACTTTCAGTTGGTGTCTGAGTTCTTATAAGAGCCCTTAACCTGTGGAATCTGATGCTATCTCCCAGTAGATAGTGTCAGAATTGAGTTGAATCGTTGGGCACACAGCTGGTGCCAGAGAAGTTTATGGTGATGTTGGAAAACCCACATATTAGGTCCCCATACTCTCTATTTTCCTTGCCTGCTTAACTTTTTCCCTAAACACTGTCATATTATTGTCTTTATTTATCATAGTAACAAACAGTGTCTCCTACTGGAATGTAAGTGTCGCAGGACAGGAATTGTCCATTCTGGTCACTGCTACATGCTCTGTTCCCAGAACAGTATCTGGCACATAGTAGGTACTCAATAAACAATATTTGGATGAATGAATGACTGTTCACAGCCATCCTGTGGAGTAGGTAGATGTAGGTCATTCTCCTTCCCTGGTAGATAAGGACATGGAAACTGGAGAGAAGGATCTTGTTGGCAAAAACATTAAAAGGACAAAAAGTTTTTAACTTTAATTGTTGAGAGCTAATGAGAAAACAGCAGAGGGGAAATGAATGCATCACCGTGTGTTCCCACTAAGTGAAGGTTAAATGGTGCCCTGATGCAGTGGTTCAAATAGAGTAGTAGAATTGAGTCATCGCCTGGCATCCTAAGCTCAGAAGAGCCACCTGCTCTATCACAGTCAGAACTTAAATCATGCTGGGAGTAGTAGTTTAGTTTCGGCAAATTGCAACAGTCACATTTAAATTAAGATGGCTAGTTAGAATCTTACTGGTTTGATAGTTTCTTTTAGATGGAATTTGTAAGCTTGTTTTGATTTTATTGTTGCAACCTAAAACCTTAGGAAGTTTGTACCTAGTTTAATGTCTGTGCATATTAAAGGAACATCAACGCAAAAATTAAGTAACTTTATGAGAATTTGTATCCTTTTTAAAGGAACTTCCTTAGTATTTGAGGTTGAGGAACACTTTCCGAAGACTCAAACCCCTCTTGTCATTGGAGAGAGAAAGGAGAAGCCTGAGAACATGTTAGAACAGGGCCCGGAGCTGAAAGACCGTCTGGTAAGTCCAGCCCTCCCATTTTACAGATGAAGAAACTGAGCCCCAGGGAACTCAGATCTCCTCACACCGGTGCTCTTTCTCTGCCACCCAGAAAAGGACACTTGCTCCCCAAAGCTATCCCATTATGTCCATAGAAGTGACCTAGGCAGGCCTCTAGGATTGAGCTTCTGTAGAAGACCAGTAGGAGCAAGTTGTTAAGAGCCGGGAAACTAGGATTAATCAGACTTCCCTGCAGCTCACTCCCCAAGCCTGGAATCTGCCTACCAGCTTCCACAAAGGCGGGGGTGGGGCAGGGAGGTGACTGTTCTACTCAACAGGAATTTTCCAGCTGCTATTTGGGTGTTTTGCTCTGGTATTTGCTGGAAACTGGAGATAGCTGGGGGAGAGCTCCCCGCCCTCCTTGAAGGGCTTCGGTTGGGCAGCTATCAGTCATGACTATCTCTTGCTCACAGAGCTGACCTCACCTATTACGTCCTAGGCCCTGTGTTAGGTTATATGGGGGAAAGAAGAGAGGTGAGACCACATAGGGAGAGCAGGAGAGAAAATGTGGACAAAAGATGACAATAAAGCGGAGAATTCTATCTCAATTATAAATGGCATGCTATAGGAGTATGGGGGAGAAGCAATTGTTTTTGGGACTGGGAACAAAACTCAGGTCTCTGGCTTTCTGAGCTAGAGACCCAAGAAACCATAGTGATTGTCTCTCCTTGCTTCTAGCCTTGTACAAATACTGTTGTGGCCTTAGGTCTTAGGAAGAGCCTGTAGGGACACTATTCCCATTAGGCTATAAGGTTAGAGATTAACAGCACAACGAAGGAAATCCCCAGATCTCTGGGCTGCCATGTCCATTGTGCCTTTAGTTTCCACAGTCTTGCAGATCCTGCTTGTTTGTGTTCCCCTGCAAGGACTTGCATGGGCAGTTTCACATAGTAGGGTAAGAAAAAGGACCTTATAGTCATTGAGGTGGCCTGCATGCCAGCACCGGGCTGGCACTTTACCTTCTTTACACCATTACACATCAATCCAACTCATTTCTATTTCTTCAAACTGTGCGTGTTGGTAACTATCTGTGGGGTGGAGAAATTCTAGGGGAGGAAGCCCATGAATTGGTCCAGCTAGACGAGGAGGTTTGGGATGACCGGGGCTCTTCTTTGGGTCTCCTTGCATTCTGCCTGGGCCAGAGAAGATGCTCAGTAAGTACTCCCAGAACTCATAGACATAATAATTCCTCCTTCCTTCCCAGGGAAGTTGGGTCACCCACTCCAGAAGTAGGTTCTTTTAACAGCAAAGCACCTGTGGCTTTCTGGGTGACTCATCTCCGGCTGGACTGGGGCAGAAGCAGCTGCCTGGAGTGCTGGTAATGGATTGGGTTAGTCTCAGAGCTAGCTGCTGCTGATGAGTCAGGAATTCTCCACTTTTTCTGAACAGCTTCAGAGAAAGGCCTGGCTGGTGTTCTCCTTCCTGTCACTGACCTGAACAAACTGCTTGAATCTCTATTAACACCCACTGGCCAGTAAAATGGCAAAAACTCTGCCCACAATCTTAGTTCCTTGATAAAAAAAAAGGGCAACAGAAGCTGAGCCTCTGGGAAGAAAGGAATCAGGATTGTTCCTGGAGCAATCCTCCCGTTTTCCTTCAGGATTGTACCTCACTCCGCCTTAGCTGCCCACATGATCTCAGGGATTTTTTTTTTAAGATGTGTTTTTCTTAAACTTTATTGAAAAGTCATATGAACTAGACCTGCTCCAACTTCCCACTAAAGCAAACCAAACAGACTCCCAAAATAATTATTCATGGAGTATCCGTCAAGCATCTGATGTCTGTTCTAAGGGAGGGAGACCTATATCTGTCTTGTTTGTTTGTGCATCTTTATTCTCCAGCATGGTGCTGGGCAGAGGACAGTTGCTTGATAAATACTTGTTCAATTAATTAAACTTGGGGAAATTAATAAAGCACCCATGCCATCATCCCTTTTCTCAAGCAGCTAATAAACTGAGAATCAATTGCTATCAGAATCAATGGCAATAGGAATGGAACTTATTTATTCAAATGATCAATGAGTATATGAAAACATTAAACCTTTCAAAACAGGCCACTATTCACCTATTTTAATGGCTAAAATTAAAAAAAAAATTATGGGGTGGTGGAGGATGTAGAGCAACTGAAATTCTTATACCCTGCTGCTTGGAGAGTAAATTGTTACAGCCAGTTTGAAAAACTGTTTGGCAATATATACTGAAATGAAACATATCTACCATATGACACAACAATTCTATTCCTAGGTATATACTCAAGAGAAATGAATGCATATGTTCACTAAAATCACACATAAAAATGTTTATGGCAGCTTTATTTGTAGTAGCTCCAAACTGGAAACAATGCAAATCCCTACCAACAGGAGAGTGGATAAATTACTTATGATGTATGTATCAATGGACTACTATAGAAGGAAAAACAAACAAACAAAAATAGCTACTAATACAACCCACAAAATAACCAAATCTCATAGAGTAAAAAAATCCAGAAATCAAAGTGTATATACTGTATAATTCCATTTGTATAAAGTTAAAAAATAACTAAAAATAATCATTGCTGATAAGAAGTCAGAATACTGGTTTCCTCTGTGGCCTGGGAGTATAGATTAGGAAGGGGCGTGAGAAAACCTGAGGTGCTGGAAATGTTTTATATGGGTGTAGGCACATGTAAAATTTCACCGAGCTTTATGCTTAAGATTAATGTACTGGATTAATGCATTTTACTGTTACCCCAATTAAAAAAAACTAATGAATGTTATAAATATGCATACATGTTGGCATCCCTAAAAAATCAACACATTTAGTAACTCTGTTATCTCTATAGAAGATGGTATTAAATAGGACAGTGTTGCCAGTGGGGACGGCCATTAGTGAGTCCTGGATCGAAAGATTAGTCAATTCATCACCTTGGATCCATGTCTCAGGGTCTCCTCCCTACTGAGAAGATCAGATCATCAACTATTGTTTCATCTCACTCTCTCACCCACTTCCCATACATTAATGGACATCCTCATGCATCCTTACTTTTCCCCCACTCTCTCAGAACATAAGGTTTTTCCTCTTCTTATTGGTCAACCTTTTAGCCTGTGTCCTTGAACCCACCTGGACCTGTCTCTGCAAGAACTTTGTGCCACCCCTCAACTTTCTTTAGCTTACATTTTCAATCCTTTCTACTCAAATGAATTTTTCCTCTCTGACTACAAACAACTCAAGTTTTTCCTATTCTTAAAAAAAATTCCTCTTCTGACTCGTTTCCTTCTAGCTACTGCCCAATATTTCTTTTTCTCTTCTATGTTCACTGTCTTCATTTAGAGCATCAAGGAATTTTCAACTGTTACAACCAAAGAACACCTTTTAGGACTTACTTTCCAGACTTTTCTGATGTATTTGATGTTGCTGATTTCTCTCACTTTAAAATTTCCGTTCTTTGACTTTCATGACACCATATGGTCTAGGCTTTCCATGTTACACTGACCATTTCCTCTGTCTCCCTCAGGGGTTTTGGTTCTTTACACTCCCTTTCTAAGTGCTGCTTTTCCAGGTTCTTCCCTTGCTCAGCTCCACTTAGGCATTCTTCATGGATGGTCCCATGGTGGTAATGACCACCTATAAGCAGATAACTCTCAAGTCTTTGTTTCTCCTGAGGTGAGGATTACACAGTAAACTGCTTGCTGTACAGCTGAATCTGGATATTCTCAGAGCACTTCAAGTTCAGATTCCACTCCCGAAACTGAAATTCTTTATCTCAATTGGTTGTATTTTCTCCACTTACCAGAAGTTCAAACTAGAAACCATGGTTAAAGCAGGAGTTCTCAACCTCAGCGCTATTGATATTTTTGGCTGGATCATTCTTTGTTGTGGGGAGACTGTCCTGTCCATTGTAGGATGTTTAGCAGCATCCCTGGTTTCTAGCCACTGGATGCCAATGGTAGTAACCTATCATCAACTGTGACAACCAGAAATGTCTCCACACATTGCCAAATATCCCCTGGGAGGAGGGTGTCAAACTAATTTAGGGTTGAGAACCACTAAGGTAAAGGCATGGGTTTAGGAGTTATATATATCTGTGTAACTTTAGACTAGTAAACTACCTCTTGGAGACTTATTTGGTTTTCTCTGTAAGATGGAGGCAATTCTCACCTTATATGTGGAGCTTAAACAGGATAATATAGGTGAGGTGCATGGTCTGCTCCATACTGGACTTTTGTTGAGAGCAACAAACTCCTCTCTCATCCTCATACCTAAACTCCTAGGCCTCTCAATTTTATCTCCTAATTATTCTTGTCTATCCACTCTTCTCCATTTGCTATAGACTCAATGTTCATGTCCCTCTTGAATTTATATGTTGAAATCCTAACCCCTGATGTGATGGTATTAGGTGAGTGATTAGGTCATGAGAGCAGAGCCCTCATGAATGGGATTAGTGTCCTTTTAAAAGAGACTCCAGAGAGCTCCCTACCTCTTTTACCACAGGAGGATCCACTCAGGAGATGGCCATCTGTGAACCAGGAAGCAGGCTTCACCAGACACTGAATCTGCTCTTGGACCTCCCAGCCACAAGAACTGTAAGAAATAAATGTTTATTGTTTACCAACCTTTTTGGCCTGCTGATCTGAGATGGAGCTGAGGCAGTGATGCTAGTGCTGGGGAGCGGCTGCAAATACAGATGAAGCTTTGCTTGGTCCCCCGCCAGCCGCTCACCTCCTGCTGTGAGGCCCAGTTCCTAACAGGCCACTGACTGGTACCTGTCCACAGTCTGGGGTTTGGGGACCCTTATTTTAAGTCACCCAGTCTATGATATTTTGTTATTGTAGCCCAAAAAGACTAAGACCCCATTTCTATCTGGATTATTACAACAGTTTTGCAATTGATTGTCCCAGTTTCTAGCCAGCCTCATTCCCCTCACACAGCACACAAGGTCTTCATGGTCTGGCCGCTTCCCACCTCTTCAGTCCAACCTCTTGCTCTTCCCAGCTTTGAATTTCTAGTCTAGCCACATTGAAATGCTAGGCATTCCTTTTACACCAAGCAGTTTCCTGCCCCCATGTATTAACTCACACTGTTCCTTCTGCCTGGAATAACTTCCCACACTTGTTATCTGGCTGACTCTTGTTCTTAAAGGCTCACTTGAATTTACCTCCTCCAAAAAATTATGCCTGGAGATTCCTTTCCCATGCTGGGTTCAATGCTTCTCCTTTGTGCTTTCCCAGTCCCCTGGGCAGATCTAACTCCTTGCATCTCACTGCAGAATATTTTTTGTTTCTGCATCTGTCTCTGCTGGGCGGCATAGGAACAGAAATGATCTTTCTCATCTCTATGTACGTAATATATAGCATATCCCCTGACATACAGACGGTGCTCAGCAAATACTTGAGTGAATGAATGGATTAAGTACCATCATTACCCTTTATGTTAGGTTTAGAGCCATAGTTTAGAAATGGTTATAAAATAGTCCATAAATCTGCTGTCTGTGAGGCTCAGAAGCAGTGCTTCCTCAGCCAGGTACTTGTGGTGTCACAGGGCTGACCAGGAGCACTTGCATAAGCATGTGAGATTGACTAATGATGCACAGAACACCACCACCGTGGATATCTGCTTACAACAGCAGCAGCTGGCTCTTCTGAGAGTCAGAGGCACTACCTTCACCTTTTCCATCTGTGGCCTTTCAAGTATCCTAATTCATGGTCCTTCCTGTCAGTGAGCTTTTCCCTTTAGCTCTTTCACTTAGCTCGGGACTCCCACACTTGCCTTTTTTGCATTTGACTCAGCCATCCCATAGGGCCAAATATAAACTAAGCACTACTATATGCATGAGCTATTGAAGGTCTCCTTACAGCTGTTCTTCAGTTTCAGGGTCCTTCAGGGGAGCCCACCAGGTTGAGGCCTGCCTCTTCTAGGTGTCTATCACTCCTGGGGCAGGTATTTAGACCCTCTTACTAATCAGGTCTGAGGAAGGAAGCCCAGATAGGCACTAAGAAGTTGGAGGTGTTTATTATAGTCAATCTTGCCCTCCTTCCTCCTCTAATAATAAGCCTTATTGGTATAAGGTTAAGGGTATGGCCTGTGGAATCTGCTAAATCCCTCAAGTTCAACTCCTTGGGCCACTCAGTCTCCTCACCTGTCAGTTATGTGTAATGAGTGGAGGGAGAGGCGTGGAGCAGGTAGATCACTCGGGGCCCCCTCCCTGTTTTCAAGATGCTTCCCGGGTAAATCTGCGGGTAGGTCCGACCCCGCCAATCCGCGGGGACCCACAGGTGATCCCGGGAAGCTGGGCGTCTAGCCACCACGTGGGAAGCCCTGTAATGTAGTCCCCAGAGCTTGAGGGCGGGCCAAAGAGACACTGCGGCGAGGTGGGAAAGCTCTGTGGCCTCCGAGCGGTGATGGCTGGTGAGAACCTGGCTCCTGGAGGGCAGGGGTTGGCCAATCGATCCTGGCGGGGCTGAGGCGGTGGGGGCGGTGGAGGCAGGAAATTCCCAGGAAATTCCTTTCCATTCCCGCACTCCCCGCCCCTTTCCTTGGGTGCCGGCCTGTTCGAACCCTGGGAAAGAGAAAATGAAATGTTTTTCGGATTTCCTCGCGTCCCTCCTCCCGCCCCTGGCCGCCTGGATTGGGAGCACGTTGGGGACAGCAGCACAGCCGCTGCGCAGGAGCTCGGGGCCTTCCCGCGGGCGCGGAGCGTGTGCCATCCCCGGCGGCTCCCGGGTCTCCGGAGCGCGCGGCCACCGGTCCCCGAGCTCGGGGAGGCGTCCCCCGGCTTCGCTCCCGTTCAGCTTAAGCTGGTGTCACATGAGCCGCGAGGGAGCAGGCACCCGGGGAGTGGGCGGGGGCGTGCGCGCTGGGAGGGGGCCGCCCCGTCCACCTATATGCGCCGCGGCCCGGCTGACGGATGCCAGGAATTCCCAATGAGAGGCGATGGGGGGGAAGTTTGGGCAAGTCGGCCTGGCCAATGGCGAGCCTCGGGAGGGCTCTGCCCCGTCCCCCGCCCCCGCCGCCGGGCTCCCGCAGCGCGAGCGTGTCCGCCCCGCGCAGTGTGCGTGGAGATTAGGTCCCGGCGCCCGCCCCGAGCCAGGCAGTTCGCGAGCTCGACCCGCCAGCGGCCGCCTTCGCAAGCAGCAGAGCGGCGGAACCGGGCGCAGGGGAGCTCGCCCGGCCCCGCCAGTCCGACCCGACCCGCCCGGCCCGGCCCGGCCCCACTCCCGCCGCACGCCGGGGCAGCCGCTGCCGCCAGGAGAGAAGGTGGAGGAAGCAGCCCAGCCCCTAGCCCGCGCGCCCCATCACCATGGACCATTATGACTCCCAGCAAACCAACGACTACATGCAGCCCGAAGAGGACTGGGATCGGGACCTGCTCCTGGACCCGGCCTGGGAGAAGCAGCAGAGAAAGGTCAGCGGCCCCCCGGGCCCCCGCGGCCCCCTCTCCGGCCAGCCCGGCCTGCTTGCTGCGCTCGCCGCTCCGGACGCGGGGCGGGGGGTGCGCGGCCGCCGCGAGGTGGGGTGTCGGGTTACAGGCGCGGGGCGGAAGGCGCGGCGCCCCTGCCCCGAGCCCGCCAACGTGCGGCCGGGGGGCAGGTCTTCTCGGGGCGGGTGATCCGGGCCAGCCGGCTGCCGCCGCGCGGGTCCCGCGTGGGCCGGCCGCGGGGGCGCTGCTCCCGAGGCTGGGGCTGAACCCCAGGCTCCGTGGCTGCTGCTCGGGATCGATGTTCCCTTCCCTCCTCCGTCCCCTGGCCGCCTGTCCAGATGGCGTGCGGTGGCAGCGCCCTTCCTGTCGCCCTGAGCTGGGTACCTGGAGGGGGCACCCTGGCTGCATGGGACTGCGCCTCCCGGCCCGCACGCCGAGGGGGACGCGGGGGCCGGTCAGCCTGGAGGTGGACCAGCTACAGGGGGGTTTGGGCCGAGAAAGCCCCGGGCTCTGTGCAGGCGCCCCAGCGGGCCGTGTGGGGGCGGGGTCAGGACGGCGAACCGTTTTATTGATTCACTCAGGGTGGTAGCAAGCGGGGGTGGGCTTGGTCTACGTCCTGCCCTTCTGACCCCTGCTCCTTCCTGGCAGAACGCGAACCTGGGCAACTTGACCGGAGTTGAGAGGCTCCAGGGCAGGGGATTGTCTCCGTGGGTATTTGGGGTCACTCCTTGGGGATCCCTGCTTAGCCACCAAGCCGCGTCCCAGGCGCCGTGTGCCGGGTGCTCACTCTGCCGCCGGGACTGGGCTCGCAGCCGGCGATAGGACTCCGGCACAGTGGCCGGTGGCAGGAAGAGGTCAGAAGCCACTCTCTTGGTGGGGGGAGGGCGCCCCAACCCTGCCTTTGCTTCCTGCCTGCGCGGTGAGCTCTTGCCCCAGGCGGCCACGTACCCTGAACACCCCCCTGCCTCCTCCCCCGCTGCCCGCTCCCATCCGGTCCCTCCTCGTTTCATCCCTCCTCGCCACCCCCCCCCCACCCCGGGCTGATCTGGGAATGGGTGTGGGGGGGGACAGGATGGCGCGCGTCCCTCTGGATAGTGCGGTTAGGGCTGGGCTTGAGGGAGAACGCTCATGTCCAAAAATGGTAACATTCATTCCCTTTTTTAAACTTAAAAGGGGGGGGAGTTTAGGGAGCCGACTGAAGTTTTTTTTTTTCAGCCAAAGGCATCCTGTATTAGCTCACTCAGGAATCCTAAGCCCTTTTACTCACTTCATCAGACAAGCAGAGGTAATTTAAAACACACGCACAAAGAGCTTCCTTAAAGCCCGGCGACCTGAGACCCAGGCCAGTTTCTGCTGGGCCCAGCCAGCCCTATACCAGGACACTGAAAGGTCCCCCGGCTGTGAGCTGACTTCTTTGAAATGCGGCGGTTTCTCAAAGACCCCTCTTCCTCTTCCTGTGGGCCCCCTCTGGAAGAGCTGGGGGAAACCTGACAGACCCCCCCCCCCAATCACCCGCTTATTTCCTGAGACAATTGAGCTGTTGGAGTGAGAATGGAGAGGCTAATTGAGATATTCAGCTGGCGACAAGGCAGAGGAACACTTCTGAAAATTTCAAGGTGAAGCCTTCTTGAGAATAGATTTTGAATTGGACAAGAGCCGGGGGATTAGGGTGCTGGATGTCTTGGCATCTTCCATATGGAGTACTGAGCACTTACTGTGTGCCAAGGCTTAGAGTGACAGGACCGCCCAAGAATTAAGAATTAGACCCGTTTAAGGAATGTGGGAGGATTAAGTTCCTGAGGGGGCAGAAAGTCCTTTTTCTGCAGCATGGAGCACTGGACCTGTAGTAGTATTCAATATTCTCAAGTGAATGAATGAATGTTAAATGTAGTTGGGCAGAAAAACGATAGTCTCTCACTTCGTATGTATTCATAAAGCTCTGGCCTGGCTGGTGTGGGTGTGCACCAGGCCTCTGGGGAGACAGGTGGGAACAGGGTCATTTGGGAAATTTGATAATCCACAGGGCAAACTCGACAGTTCTAAGAGCTGGCATTGGCTGACGTGTGCTAGGCATTGTTCTGATCTTGTCACATATATTGTTTCAGTTGTTACTCCCAACAACTCTGTGACAAGGCACACAAGAGGATGAGGAAATGAGGGGAAGAGGGGGAAGTAACCAGCCCAGAGTCCCAGGTTGGTGTGTGCTGAGGCCGGGATGCAGCCATGTTTGGGGTATGCAGCTTCCCCTCACTTGTCCCTTGTTGGTGAGGGAGGCAGGAAAGCTGGGCCAGGTCCTGCCAGGATCTCTGGACCAAGGAGAGCCAATACCTTCTTTGGTGGGTTTAGTGGAGGGGGTGGTGGGACATGTCACAGTCTGCTGGCCTGACTGAAAATCTTGTCTAAAGGTTTTTTTTTTCTGCCACAAATTCTGTTACTGTGCGTGGACCTCAGTTTCCTCATTTATAAATTTTACCTAGTTCTCAGCAGTACATAAAGGAGTAGTATTACCTGTGGAACATCAGACTTAAAGTAACTCGTTGCTTTGGACACCCTCTCTGCCGACCCTGGGAGGCAAATATTGAGTGAAACCAGAGCTGACAAATGGACAGTCTGACCATTCCAGGTGGAGGCAGGAGAGTGAGTGGGGGGTGGGAAGGACACAGTGCAGTGGGATGCAAAGGCCCCTGGGTGGGAGGCAGAAGATTCTGTTTTTAGCCTTGGTACAAACAACTATTTGTGAGATGCTGGACAGTCATTTCACTTCTCTAAGCTTTTATTAGATCATTCAACAAATACTTTTGGAGCGCCTACTCTTTGCCAGTCATGGTTTGAGGTGCTGGGGATAGAGCGCTGGACAAGACAGATGAGGGATCTGTTCTTGTGACATCCCCATTCTGTTTCCTCTTATCTAAAGGGGCTGTATTCCTGCCCTGCTACCCCCGCGCCTGCCCATGGCTCTTACAGGATCAGATTGAATGATGTGGTAGGACTCACTTCCCTGGTGAATGGTGATGCCTGATGCAGCTGTAGGTAGAAGTCTGTGCAGGCAGAAGGCATGATTCAAGAGTCTGCAGTGGGTTGGCCTTGGCTTGTCCCTTCAAAGAATGTTTCAGTGCAGAGTTCACCAGGCTGGGCTCCCTGGCTCCAGACACAAAAGGCAGTGGATTAGAGGAGTTACTGGCTTTCCCAGTCTTCCTGACCTTCGAGGCTGAACTCCAAAACCGCCTTTCGTAGGGGCAGCAGGTCTGAATGCCCATAGTCCCCAGTTTATTCCCTTATGTGGATCTTGCTCATGCCCTTATGTGTATGTGTGCGCAAGTATCTGACAGGCTGGAGAGACATCGACTTTGAGTAGTATCCGGCCTCTACACTTTCAGGCGTGTGGCTTTGGGCAAATTACTTAATCTCTGTCAGCCTCCTGTTCCTTACTTATAAAAAGGAGCTAAGAACACCCTCACATACACATGCTCTGCTGGGTTGACAGGAGAAGATATGTAAAATGGCACCTCTGCTGTTAAATTTTATTCTCTCTCCTTAAATCCTGGAGTCTCTGGTTTAATGTGTATTTTCACAGGTGGCAGCCCTGGGTTTTGTTTTGTTTTGTTTCTTTAAAATAAATTTTTTTTTTTTTTTACATGTGAGAGCTTAATCAATATTTGTTGAGCTAATGGATGTTGAAACAGAGAGGTGGCCCAGGCAGGTGTAAGAATGTGGTTGTAACTAGGCCCAGATCCTAATTCTGTACCCATGTCAAGCCAGGTTGTCATGCCTGGTTGCAGGAAGAGAAGCTGCCTTGTTTACACTTGCTTCTGGCCCGTCTGACCATTACAGGAGCTATCCAAGGCCACCAATCAGGGGAGAGGATTGCTGTGAATGGGGTGGAAAGGACACCTGCCTGCTCTGAAGGTTAGGAGTCTGAAAACCAGAGTATGTCTGGCGGAAACAAAACCTGTGAGAAGAGAGCTTTGACTCTAGTGTCCATCCTCATGCCCCTGTCCTGACTCCTACCTGCTTCACTCCATGCCAGTGTCTGTGGGCATAGGACCCAGCCTCTCCTTTCTGCTGAATCCTTAGTGCCTAGCACAGAGTCAGGCCTCCTGTAGGAGGTGAAGAAATAATTGGATAAATGGTGTCATGCATGGCTCCCAACTCAGGGCTGGGGGTGGAGACAGGGATGAAATGCTTTACATTCCAGATAAACCACCCCCTCCTGGAGCTTTATCTGGCTCCAGCCTCTGCAGATCAGCATGCGCTGGGCACACTGGGTTCACGTCTCTGCCCCTCCACTGATCAGCTCTGTGATCTGGGATGAGTCACTTACCTGCTCTGTACCTGATGATACCAATGGAGAAATGCAGATAATAATTCCTACCCGATATAGTGGAGTGGAGTTTTAAACCCAGTAAGGTACACGGGGAATTTAGCATAGCACTGAGCAGGTAGCAAGTGCTCAATAAATGTTAACAGTTTTGGGGAGCAAGAGTTTCTCTGGCCTTTGGGATGTGCTTTGAGATAGATGTAGTATATAAACCTATCTTTGAAGGAGCCAGGTTTGCCTAGGAACGTATTAGAGTTACGTTGTTCTTGACCTCTGACTCTGAAGTCAGCTCTGGCTTATTCAGTGTCACTCATTCAGTGTCTGACTTCTCAGTCCTTTCACCTATACAGTAGTGTGAAGCCCTTGTTCACCTTCTTCCTACTGCCTGGGTGTCCAGAATGGAGAGATGCATGTTAAAGTGCTTGTCAGATTGTTATACGACAGGTAAAATGACCTCAAAATATGAATTTCATCTGAAAGAGACAACTTGGGGTGTCTTCAGACCCTGCTGTTAATAGCAGGTCCCCCCACACCGCCCAGCACTTATCCAGCCCTGCTTTGCTCCAGGACCTTCTACAGTTACTTCTACAAAGACTGTCCTTTGTGGCTATGCTGAGAACAGGTGTCCCACTGGATGGCAAAATGATTGACAAAGCCTGAAGGAGAGATGGACAGGGGCCTGGAACATCACAGCTGTGGAGGCCAGCTGGCCTGGACCAGGCAGGCGGGCTGCTTCTGCCTGTCACTTAGGCTGCTGTAAGACAGACAGGTGTGAGAAGCCTGGAGTGCACTGAGATCCAGCCGTTCCAGTTTTGAAGAGTGATGGGACCTTGAGGGGCTTTTGGGGTCACTGGAGAGGGGCTTGTAGGAGTGCTAGCAGGCTCTTCTTGAGGAATCCTTGGCCATCAGTCTTTTCAAATGGAAAAGGAAGAAGCGCATTTCCTGCAGTCTCACTCCTCAAGGTGGGGCTGGAGGCTGTGCCCAGTGGGTGGAGGTGGGAGAAGGCCCTGACCCCTGGGACTTTCCTCCTGGGGCAGTTCTGAGTGTGAGGAGGTCAGACCAAATGGGCCTCTTGTAGATTGGGGTTTGTGGTTGGGATTTGGGCTTCCTATTTTCTCATCTTTTTATGAAAGCCTGGGGCTAGGTGCCTGGCCAGTGGTCATAAACCATAAACCTGGCGTGAGGATTTGTCACACAAGACCTAGTGCCTCCTGTAGGTCTGGAGCCTAGGTGGGCCAGTTCCAGCCTGAAACAACCTAGTCACAGACCTGCTGCTGTGTGTCTGTAGGGAAGAGCAGGTGTCTGACCTTTCACCTTCTAGTCCCTTATAGGATAAGAGCACTGACAGTTTCTCTTTGTGGAGTCTGTCAACGAACACTGATTTAACCCTTCCTAGGTATCAGATGCTACACTCGTGTGGGGTCATGGGAATCATGGTCTTGGTGGAGAGGGGACCAGAAAGACAGAAAAGCACACCCAGCTGTGGCCAATAATGGCCAGAAGCATGGCTGAGACAAATGCCGTGGTCACTGCAAGGCAGGAGCCAGCACTGCGACCTGTAGTGGTGCAGAAGCTGTAGGGCTGGTGGCATTTGAGCTTCATCTCCAAAGACAGACAGGACTCGAAGGCTCCACTTGCCCTTTCCTATTCTCTTTGTCCCTCTCAGATCTGACCTCTCACCTTTCCGAGAGGCCCGGCTGCTCGTACAGCTCACAGGTCGGGCCCTGGAGCCCCACACCTCTGTGCATCTCAGCCCTGTAACCCCACATGAGCTGCTTTCATGCGTGTAACCCTCCCAGTGTTCCTGGGACCTCGTGTATGGCCGAGCAGCTGTGGTGTGAGGGCACCTTCCTCACTGGCCCTTCTGTTGTCAAGTCTGCCATGTAACCACGGCCTACATCCCTGCAGAAGGGCCCCTGAGCTGGGCTGAGTTACTCACCAAGGACATTAGAGCAGTCCCGGAGCCCAGCAGCTCCCCAGTGAGGTCATGGCCGAGAGGCTGTGGGGCAGAGGAAACCCCCTTAGCCTCTTTCTTAGTCCTGGCCAGACGGTCACCCCGTTCGGACTCATGATTCGTTCCAGAGTTCTGTCTCCATTCGCTGAGGTGCCAGCATCCTAAGTACTGATTGTCCATACCTGGCCCAGGCTGAGGCCAGGAACCTTGGGAGTATTGGGGGTGGGAGACTCAGGGCTCAGAGCCACCCTGGAAGCGCACCTTCCTCTTAACACATGACTTGAGATTTCTCACTGGTTCTCAGGCTGAGCATCGAGCCCCAGAATCCATCCTTCTCAGTAGGTCGGGGGAAAACACAAGGAGAGGGCTGGTCAGGCGTTCTCCGCCCTGTCTCACCTGCTCTCCCCCATCATGTCCTGCCTGGGGATTATCCAGCAGGATCTCGATGTGCAGGGCACCATGAGTGCAGTGCAGTGCTGTGATGCATGGGACCCAAAGCCAGGTTGGCAGCAGTCATGGCCCCAACCTGCCCCTTCCATGTGCCCATTCAGCCACCCCAAATAGCGCCATTGTTGCAGAGGGGAAGGGCGGGAGTGGCAAGGCATTAGTCCAGTTCCATCTGATTTGCAGACAAATCAGCAAAATCTGTGGTGGTCTCTGGCAGCCTGAGCAGAGTCATTTTCACAGACCAGAGCTGGAGCAGGACTGGATTTTTTTTTTTTTTCAGTAAAAAAAAATTTTTCTTGTTATCATCATAGCTGCTCACTCTTTCTGAACACATGCTAGGTATCAGGCACTCTCCTGAGTACTCTGTATGCATTTGACACATCCAGTCCTGTGAGGTGGGTACTCCTGTTACCCCATTTCACAGATGAGAGAACTGGCTCAGAGAAGCCACATCACTCTTCCAAATTCACACAGCAAGCCAGAGGTGGAGCTGGGATCTGGAGTTTGCCTTCTCAGCACTTTGCTCTGCAGCTTGTAAAACAGATGCTCACCTGTCTAGGAACATTTAACGAAAGGCGGACAGACATACAAAACAAAACTCCGTGATGAAAATGTTCTGGAATTAGATAGCTGTGATGGTTGGCAGCCTTGGCAATGTACTAAAAATCACTGAATTGTATGCTTTAAGTGGATGACTTTTACGGTGTAATAATTACCTCAATTAAAAAAACCCTTGGAATGTGATAAGTAATATAATGAAGAAAATGACAATTGCCTGTCATCCTACCTCTCAGAGTTAAACACCTGCAGAGGAGTTTCTGATGCTCTCTGCCATCTGCATCTCTCTCCCTCTCCTTTGTGTGTCCCCCTTTCTCTCTCCCTCACTGTTTACACAAAGGTCAGGGATCTGGGTTCATGGTGAGTGAGTGGGAGAAGAGGAGAGGAGAAGAATCAAGAAGAGCAGCTTTTATACAAAGCATGATGTGGTCCTTTTCCTGGAAACTGCTTAAGAACAGATCACAGATAAGCACAGACCAACAGAAGGATGAGATGGGAGAGAGGGGGTGGACTTCCTCATTTCCCCACTGGACCTCTGTCCATAAACCCTGTTGGTCTGGGATTGCTTCTCACCTTCTGCCACCCCCAGGGTGGGGGCCTGAGGCCTGGAGAGTGGAGGAGTGGGCCAGGGTCCTCCCCTAGTAGGCAGCTGTACCACTCTTGGGTTGCCTAGCAATAGTGGGAAAAGGTGATTTAGCCCACTCTAGAGGAGAGAGGAGAATAACTGGCAACCAGGGATGGAAATTGGGAGTAGATGCAGAGGATGCGGTTACCCTGGAAACTGCCTGCTTGGTCCTTGGCTGCAGCAGGCTACTTTTGGGCTGGGATTAGCTTTTCATTGAGGGGTTGTGGGGTCCTCTCCAGCCCTATTACCCACAGGGTTGAGTGTGGGGGCACAGAGAAACCAGTCTTGCACGTGGCCTTTGTGTTTGCCGTGTTCTGTCAGCAGCCTCTTTAACATTCACAACAACCTCGTAAGGTATGTGGGATGATTATACTTGATAGATGAAGATCCTGAGCTTGGAGATATAAAATGACAGGCTCACAACTGCACAATGAGGACGGGCTGGGGATGAAGGTGCTGGCACCCTTGGTCCTTACAGGGAACCTTTTGTTTTGATGTAAAGCATTTCACAAGTTTAAGATCTGGGAGGTGATGTAAATACTATTTACTTCCTGGGAAGGGAAGAGAAGACGAGAGAAGGAAGGCTGGAAAGGAGAGTTATCTGTTTTATATCGAACAACCAACCAGCCAGTACTAAGAATGTCTTGGTTCCCCAAATAAGTAAAAAGACTAATAGTTCACACTGATTGATGGTTGCATGGTTTGGATTACCTCAGGCTGTCAAATACCCCTTTGAGGAAAGGTACTGTTATTTTCCTTGCTTTACAGGCAGGGAAATTGAGGCCCAGAGGTTAAATAACTTGCCCCAAATTGACCAGCTAGTAAGCCAGGTGAGGAATGAAGCCAGATGGATTGACCTTGGAACTTATCTGTTAACCAGCGGACACACCCTTTGCGATTCTGGAGTTTGTTTTAATTGAGAAACAAGGCTTATGTAATTGAAATAAAAAGGAACAACTCAAGATGGTGTATAATCAAGTACTCATTATGTGATTCATGATTTTTAACATTTGTGCTTTCACATGTGGTTTTCTTTTCCATTAATCATGATGAGCCAACTTGTGAGGTCCTATCTCCATTTCCTAGACAGGGTGAGTTCGGCTCAGAGGAGTCGAGAGTCTCTCCCACTGCCCGAATGCGAACACTTGGTTTGGAATCCAGGCCTTTGACTGGAGAGTGTCTGGCTAAATGGGTGGGCAGCGACCTTTCTGAAGTTCTTTTTCCAGGGTTGAAAAGATAAGGAGGGTTCTGGTCCCATCTCTCCACACTTGCAGTAGAAGGAGTAACTGTCAAGGATAAGCTCAGGTCTCCTGAACCTGGAGGCCTCCCTAGAGCTGACCCCTGCGTTTGGGGCCTGGCGACCCTGCTTTAAGATTCAGCCGTGTCCCCGCCCTTGCTACTTGGGCTCCTTCAGTGTCACCTGCTTCTGTTGGTCCCTCCTCACCCCCCGTTTTTTATCTTTGTCACCAGGGGGATCTAAGAGACTTTGAACCAGGTAGCTGAGGCTCAGTGTTTATTTTGATTGTAAAAGCCTGTGTCTGTGAAACCCAAGGTCAGAGGTTCTTGTGGAAGCCTCGAGACTGTTAAGAAAGTTGGTGAGGGAAAGCTTGGGGGCCTAGGCTGTGGTAAGCGGTTCTGGCTTTAAGCTCCGTGGGCCAGGCCAGAGGGAGGACATGCCCTTCCTGATTCCCAGCTTTGAACCTTGGCACCCAGGGTCTATGTCTAAGACCCCAAGTGGTTCAGCTGAGGGCAGAGCAGCAATCATGGTGGGGGTGGGGGAGGGGCGCTTTCTGGCAAGCTGCCTCCTCTGCCTTGTTTTTCCTGTTTCTTGGGGTGATTGGAGCCGGGGGCTGTTCAGGGGGTGGTCACAAGCCTTTGAGACCAGGCCAGCGCTTTCAGGGGAGCATGTTTATGGGCCTGAAGATTCATTTTTAGAAAGCCATCTGTGATACTGATGGGCAGAGAATGGGGTGGTGCTCAGCTCGATTTTCCAGTCATCTGTAGGTGAAATGGCACCAGGGGAGGCAATGTCAAGGTGAGTGGCCCCTTCAGGCAGGTCTGCTAATGGAACTTGTCCTTCCATCTGGGAAGACAGGCGGCAAGCCTTCTTTGCAGGTGGGAAAAGGCGCGATAAGTCAGACTATCTTTTCTCATGTCCCATGTAGAAATGTCTAGAATTTGGAGATGGAGAGAACTTAATTCTTCTAAGTTTCAACACCGGGGCACAGGATCCCTACCACCCCCAGCGTGAGGGCCAGGGGGTGGGACATGGGGGAGGGGAAGGGCAGCACCTTCTGCCGTGGTCTCACTAGCACTGCCTTGACCTCCTCGTTGTCTGGGTCTGTGAGTGAGTGTGGGGTGTGTATCAGGGGGCGTCTATGTGTGCAGGCCCGTGTGCGTGTGCGTGTCCGCACAGCTCTGTTGTTTTTGGCCACTGCCTTGACTTTGGCACAGGACTGGTGCCCTTTCAAACGCCGCAGACATCCTCCAGATAATACATAATGGCACTTTCCAGTGCAGTTCCCGATATTTTGGAAAAGCTTTTCTTTCCAGGAACCCAGCGTGCTTCTGCAGACTTGGCCCTGGGAGTTGGAGGAGGCGGCTCCTGAATCTCGCTTTCCCGGAGGAGGGGAAGTGGGGGCCAGACCCCGGTTTCCTGCCCTTCGTCCCATGGCTGAAACTGTTTGGAGTGATCTTCACATCCATGAAACCCTGAAGCCTGTCTTGAGAAACGTGGATCATTTTCCAAACTTAAGCCCCAATGAAAGCCACTTGTTTATCTATCTATCTATCTATCTATCTATCTATCTATCTATCTATCATCTATCCATCTATTTAAAATTAAGCAACAGTAGATTTAGAAGTTCATTGTACATAGTTAACTTTTTTAAAAAGTTAAGGAATGCCACACTGGGGTCTTCGTTCAGTGGGCCTATTTGGAACCCCTTTAAGTGGGGCTGTTTGGCAGAGGCAGTGAGGCCACAGTGGGGTCCAGGGGAGCCTGGTAGAGGGACCTGACCCTATTCCCTTTCCGCAGAATCTGCTGGTACAGGAGAGGGCCCAGCTTAGGCCCACTTGTGGCCCAGGGACTATATCTGGGAATATGGGGCTGAGTGTACAGCCTCTCTCCCCCCAGCATGGACTAACCTGGAATTGTGGTGTGGGCCGGGCAGGTTTCTAAGTGTTCTACAGATATTAATTCATTTAATCCTCACAACACCCTTATGAGATGGTTTAGCTGGAGGTAAGGAAATTTAGAAAGGCCTGCAAGGGCTCAGGTGGTTACGGCCGTTATTTCTAGATTTTCTGCTCTTGAATCTGGTTCACAGAGACCATAAACATTATAGACCTGAGGCCCTGGCAGTCTCCCCAGTCCCATTGCCTTCCCTCACTGGAATGAACTGCTATCCAGCTTGGTGTTTTCACTCCTAAATGAGCATCTGTATAGTTCCTGCTTGTGTAGTTGTCTCTTTTATTTTTTTGCGCCTGTTTAAAATTTATGTACCTGATATCATTTCCAGCATCTCACTGTGCACCCTGCCTTGTCTGCTCACACCTCTCCCATGCCCTGGAGTGTCGAGACAGACTCAGCATCCCATTTTGTGGATGAGATTGTAGAGGTCTGGAGGGGCTGGAGGACTTGAGAGACTTGCCCAGGTCACACAGCTGTTTTCAGGTGGCAGGTGGAAGCCTGACTTCCTGCCTCTGTGGGCGGTGCTCTGTGTTAACACCTGGCACTCTGTGCTGGAGCTCAAAGGCTGGTATTTGATGAGGGAGGACAGGAGAAGTCAGTTTTAGTTTCTTCTTTCCTCCCATGTTTTTTTTTTGGGGGGGAGGGGGCACCTGGCTCCCCTCCCCTCGGCTGCCCTCTTTTCCTGAAGCTCTGAGAATCAGGTTCTTAGGGACTCACACCATCTTTTCTCCTTCCTGGGTAGCAGCTGTGCTTTTATTGCTCCTTGATGAAGCAAATATGCAATGACAGAAAGCTACTGTGAATGTATTTGGGGATGCTTCTAAGTGAGTTTCTATTTCACGTCTCACTGTGGCGTCTTGCAGCATTTGAAAGTTAGTCGTTCTCGGCATGTGGAGTTTTGGAGAGGCCGGAGGAGGGGAGGCACAGCTGAGCCCCTCTTGGCTGGGCCCCAGGGCCAACCGTAGGATTCCAGTTATGTCTTCTTGTTCCTGCTTGGTTTTCTGGCTCTGGCTTTTTCTTCTTTCTCCCCTGGCTCTGGGCCACTCAGCCCTTGCCTCCCTCACTTAGCGCCTGGGTAGAGGATGGGCTGGAGAGAGCTGGAAAGGACAGACGTGTTGGCAGCCTCTTGGCAGTCTCATCACACTTGCTTTGGCCACTGTTGTGAAACTCTTGGCTCTGAGGACATTTGGAGGGTTCTCAGGGGATGTCATTGATCTGTGACTGACTTGGGCTCCTCGGATGATTGAAGGTGGGTTTATGGGGTCTCCCAAAGCCTCCTGATCTGTTATTCAGGATGCCTAGAGTCTATGCCACTGGAATCCAGACACACTCGTGCCACCTCAACCCAGATCCCTGAAACCTAGAAGGATGGGGATGGCTTGTGGGGTAGGACAGTGGTTCTCAACCTTGAAGATGCACCGGATCACCTGGAGGGCTTGTTAAAACACAGACTGCTGGGTCCCATCACCAGTTTGTCATTCAGTAGGTCTGAGGTGGAGCCTGAGAATTTCCAGTTTTGACAAGTGAGAGAGCACTTCAGAGTTACTTGAAGAGAAGGGACATACAGGTGGGGTGAAGAATTGGGGCTGTTTTTGCAACTACTGGAGAAGTCTGGAGCCAGACTGTGACTTGGCTGATATGTTTTACCTCGTACCTGCTTGCCTTCCCTCCCAAATAAGTAAAAGCTGTTTCTTTCTCTACTGGAGAGGCTCAGACTTGGGGAGGAGATGTGCTTCTATACCCCAAGCAAAGGTAACTCCTCAGGAGCATCCTGCTGGCACATAGTAGGTGCTCACCAAATATGGGATGTGATGAACAGCGATAGTGCCTTTGACGGGGCTGCGGCAGCCAGTCCAGCAGAAGACGTCTGGCAGATGCTAAGGTGCTATGTGGCAACTCTCTGAGTTACCCAGGCCACGCTGGTGACAGGGCTGAGTCCAGAACCCAGAGCAGGCCTCGGGCTGGTTCCTTGGCCTCAGAGGTGTGCTCTGGGGTCAGGAGGAGGCCCAAGGCCAAGAAGCTGGCCTTATGCCTGGGACGGGGTCCAAGCCTGCCACACCACTCAGCACTCCCTTTCCCCGGGTGTCCAATTGCTGGGTGGCAGAGCCAGCACAGGCCCCTGGCTCCCTTTTAGCCAGTACAGCTGTGTTTTTTCCTCTTTGGGCCCAAGGCCCACTTCAGATTCCTCTCCCGAGGTACTGACTGTGCTGACATGTCCCTCTGTTCCCTGTCTTATTGTATTTGGCTAGGGCCCCAACTTCAGAAAATCTTAGGGAGTTTCCGGTTCTCTTGTGTGGGTTCAGGGGCCTCAAAGGAACTAAAACCTGGGTCTCGGTTTTCCTTCTCCTTCTAGTCCAGTGCTGAGGATTGTCTGGAGTGTGGGACGTCAGCAGCCTTATGTCTTTAGGCACAGCATCTGGGGGTGTGGAACCAGACAGAACCTCTGGACCCTCCAGCTCTTTAGTACATGGGGTCCAGCAGGACCTTGTTCCATCTGCCTTCTTCCTTTCTGTTGAGACCTTGTGGGGTGGCATTTAGGAGAGGAGTAGGTGTGGAGAGACATTTTTTTTGGTATTATTAGGCCTGAATACTGCTTGAGGGGACCCTCTCCTGTTCTTTGGGAACAGGGAGGACAGTTGTGTATTATGTACCAGGAAGACCTGGGGTCATTTCTTAGAGCTACCCATGGCTACTGTGATGCTGGACAGGGCACACCTGATCCTTACCTAGGCAATGAGGGGGTTGGGTGGTAGGATGGTGGTAGTTGCTCTCTTGTAGATGTCTTACTTGGGTTATTGGATAGAGATGAATTCTAGGGTCTGGGACAACACCAACTTTCTGCATTTCTGTCTTTTTGGGCAGGGGAGTCACTCAGCAGAGTCAAGGACTTCTTGAGGTGACCTTGGGGTTGATCCCAGGGCTTCCCAGCCTGTCCTTGAAGCTAACCATTCTGCTAACACACAGTTTCTTATCTTTTGGCGTCTTCTGTGTCCTCAGCTTTCAGGAATTTGTTATTACCATCCAGGGAGGGTGTGGGTGGGCCAGGTAAATGCACTTCGCTTATGGACCCAGAAGTGCTGTGTGTCTGGGCCCTGCTCTTACTCTGGAAATACCTGCTGGGGTGTGGCCAAGTGGGGAGGTGCCTGGGGAGGGGAGAGCAGGGAAGGCCTTGTTTGAGGTTGGTGAAGCTCCCTGAGCTCTGTTTCCTAACCTGATAGCTCCAGGTCTGTCTGGGGGCAGGGAGGGCGCATAGGGGTAGTTCAGGAGGAGTGGGGAGAGCATCTCTGTCCACTGCAAGAAGGACCGTTTATAGTTGGTTCTGTGTGTAGGCTTGGCTGCCTCACAGGCCTGGTGTGAGGGAGGTGGCCTGCTTGTGGGCTCAGTGGGCAGGAGAAACTCCAGCCAGAGCAGGCCAGGGAGCAAGAATTTCATCCTGGAATCTGCCAAGGGACTGGTGTCAATAGGCAGCCCTGCTTTTTAACTTTGTTTACTCTCAGAACTCAGCTCTATTTCTTCTCTCTTAGCAGTTTGAAGAAATCAAATCATAGAATGTCTGAGCCAGAAGGAACCTATACTGTCACCTGACCGTCCCCTCATAGATGAAGAGACTGAGGTCCATAGTGGTGATATGACTTGTCCAAGGGCACTCTGCATGAGTTCTTTTCTTGTGGGGCTGGTTTTGGTAAAGACCCCTTATTCCAGGCACATGAAAACTATCTTCTGAAGTCATCTGTGTGGGTGGGCCTCAGAACACCTGTTGACAGACAGGCAGGGCGAACCTCTGTGTTCCAAAGAAGATGAAGCTGCTGAGGTCCTGGCTAGATTGTGGGTGGTCAAGTTCAGGTGAATTTCACACATGCTGACACTACGCTCTGCCGGCTTGGAGGTGGTGATGGAAAGGTGGGCCCTTTGCATGTCTGTGCTCGAATTCAGATTTTCCTGGGACTGACTCCTGATTTTGCAGTTGAGGGGGGGAGCAAGAATGAGCCAGAGGGGGCAAGTGGTAGTGGTGGTACTAGTGGTCCTGGTTCTGATCTTAACAGCTGACACTACCACACACCGAGCTCTGTGCTAAGTCCGTTGTCAACGAGCCATCGTAATCACCTTATGAAGTATAAGGTCTATCACATTTTCACTTCCACTTTACAGAGAAGTTGAGAATTGTTGAGATTAAATAATTTGTCCCAGTCCCCTCAGCTCTGGAGTGGGAATGTGGCCTGTGAACCCAGGGCTTCCTGGCCAGAGCCCACACTCCTAGCCACTGCCCTGGCTGCCTCCTCTCGTCAGGACACTCCTGCTTGGCAGTGAGTTAGCCCTGACTAGAGAAGAGAAGCCCCTCAACTAGAGATGGAGCTGGGTCTCCATCCTCCTCAGGCCCTAAATAGCTGTCTCCTGACACGTCCCTGTGCATTCCTGAGGAACAAGGAAGTGGTCATCTCTCTGGTCCCTGATGCTGCAGGTCCCAGAGTTGCATTGAGCACTGGAGTTGGGGGTGGCTCAGGGCCACATGGGGGTTTTTCATTCCCCTTCCATACTTCTTTTTGCCTTTTCCCTTTCTTCTTGTCTGCCTTCCTTCCGTTTTGCTTGGCAGTGGCGCCCCAGGCCCTGTCCACCCCTGAAGATGGTGTTGGGGCGAGCCTCTGCCGGGCCTTACCTCTGGGGAGGGGTGGCTTTCCTCCCGTTGCTGGGACCACAGGGGCACAGGGGCTCTGGCTTTGCTTTGGCTGGGGGGTGCTTTTTGGCTGTGTCAAGGTTGGGCTGCTCCTGTGTCCGTAGAGATGCTCCAGGCCTCCGCTCTCTGACATAGTCATGGTAGTGTTTCTTCTGCTTAGTTGCAGGCTGTCCACTGGTAGTTTTACATACATACTCTGATCTTGTCCCCATAACAAGGTGGGAGGAATTAGCCCCCTTTACAGGTGAGGGAGTCAGAACCCTGAGAAGTCGGAGAATGTGCCGAGTATATGGGTGACTGACATTCCACACCCAGGTCTGTGGGGCTAATGTGCCTCCACCCCCCTCCCCCCCCCGGGCACACAACACACCCAAAGTGAGCAGAAAGTGGCAGCCTGCTCAAACACAACACAACACAACACAACACAGCACAACAAAACACCCCCTCCCCCAAAACATAAAAGCAAAAATAAAACTCCCAAGCAACAACAACGAAACACTTTCCTCGGCCTGGCCGCAGCATCCTGGTGTGAGTGGTCTGGAGGGCCGCTGCTGGCCTCCGCGGTGAGAAGAGGCAGATGGGAAGCACTTACAGGCTTGTGGGCACCTCTTACCCATGAGGATGGGGCTGGGGCATTGCTCAGAACAGCTCAGGCCATAGAACACATGGATGCAAGGACAGCTGGAAGCCAGTCCGAGCCTGTCCCTGAATCTGGCCATTCCTCTGTGATGAACTCTTTTCAAAGAATGTCAGTGCCCATCATTACCTGGGCCCATAAACGGGTTCTGGGAGCCTGGAGGATGTAATAATAATAATAATAATAATAATAATAATAATAATAATAATAATACTCTAAGAGCTATACCCACTAACTCTTCACTACCCTTAGCTTTTTACATGTAAGCACTGGACAAGAACTTTCTATGTACTAACCATTTTATAGTTAGGAAAACAGGCCCAGAGAGGTTTAGTAGTTGGCCCAAGGTCCTTCCTACAGCTAGTGAGTGGCAGAGCTAGGATTTGAATCCGAGGATTTCCAGACAATAAGACCCTGATTTCCATGAGGCCAGGGGCCTGCCTCTATGTGGCTTTTATTTCTGTCCCCAAAGCTGGCCTAGAAACTGATGCCGAGTGAGCTCTAGGAAAAATTGTGATGATGGAATGAAGGGCGTTTGGATCCTGCCCTTTGAGGGGACGTTGTCTTTAAGTTGCAGAGAACTGGCATGGCTTCTGTGGGTGTGACATTGGCTACAGACCTGAGGCCCACTCTTTGCTTCTTGCAACCATCTACTGAGTAGGGGGACGTTCTAGTATATGGGGAGACTTCAGTGTAGGTGGAGTAGCCAGGGCTGGGGAAACAAGCCCAGGAAGAGCAGTGCCCACCCCTCATTAGCTATTCATTCCTTTGGGGTGATGGTCAGCACAGCACAAGTGCCATTGGATGTTTTATTTCCAGGGAGGGATAAGATAGCAAATAATTTAGAATTTAATCAAGTTATTAATTCATGGGGGTGGATTATTTCTTATTTTTGTCTTTATACGTGATGCCTGGCACGTGGTAGGCACTTAAGGAATGTTCGTTGCATAAATGAATGAATTTAAAAAATACTCATTATGGAAAATGCAAGCACAGGAGCAGAGAATAGTGTAATGAATCCCCATGTACCCATTATCCAGCTTCAACAATTAGCAGCAGAACCTGCGTGCCATATTTAGCCATCCGGGTTATTTTACAGGGACATCAGTGCGCTAGTGTGAACTGCTAGGCACTTCTCAAGTGAAAAGGCATGAGCGGAGATGAAATGATACTCTAGCATGAAAAAAACCTCACCTTCGTATCACTACTGTGCCAGGCACATTTCAGGTGCTTACCTGAGGTTTGAACTGACTGCACTTGATACCTGGCCAGGTGGCATTGCACTTCTGCCCCAGGGTGAGAGGAAAGTTCTGAAGAATGAGGTCAACAGATACATGAAATGCTCAAAATTATACACTGGGCAGAAGGCACTGCAGCCAGTGATAGTTCCATCCACTCAATTCACATTTACTGTGGGTCATTTTTTTTTAAAATGACATTTCAAATATAAGAACAAGTACGGAGCATAGTGAAACACATACCCATGTGCCTGCCACCCAGACGTAATAGATAACAAGCACTTGCTCCTTCTAGATCAGGGCCAGTGCATGCTCCTGGCCTGTGAAGAGGCCAGTGGTTGAGAGACCCATGAACTGGCATTTCCCTGTCATATTCAAAGATGTCATATCCTGTGTAGTGAAGGGAGCCCAAGGAAGGCCCCCATTCGCCTTTGGGGGAGACAGGTAAGACTTCTTGGAGGAGGTGATAATGTAAGTTAAAGTTTGAATCTGGAATATGTAAGAGTGAGTCAGGCAAGGGGTTTGATGGTGAAGGATGGGGGAGGTGGCCCAGGCAAAGCGTTACCAAAGGTACTAAACGGTGAGTGTCAAGTTCTGGGAAGGGGGAGGGTCAGGAGATGAGTGCGAAGGAGTGGGAGCAGCTGGAAAGAAAGAGGCCTGGGGGTGGGTGACAGTGAGTACAGGCTGAGTCAGTGGAGGGACAAGCTCTGGCCACCTTCAGGCTTGTCCTGAGTCCTGCTCAGCACTCAGCCGGTTGAACAGGACACCTCAAGTTGAGAGGATGAGAGACTAGTGTAATATTTTGGAGTGGGTGGGGAGGTGGGCACTGTGTCAGAGGCATGTTGAAGGAACCTGGCTGTTTGGAGAAGGCTCAGGCTGTCACCTGGAAGAAGGGCTGTGCTGGACTTGCCGTGTGGTAGGTCCCCAGGGGAGAAGTGGGACTTGATGAGAGTTGGGTAGAGAAGGAGTCAGGTTTAGAGTTTCTCATAGTCAGACTTTCCAAAGGAGGACTAAACTCTTAGGTCATAAATTTCCTGGTCTTCCCCCCATCTCCTCCCCCGTATTTGACCTTTTATTAATATATAACATCCTTTGTCTCATAATAATGTTTTCAAATATATATTTTTAATTTTTCCATTATAGTTGACATATAATAGGTGTACACCATAGTGTTTAGATATTTACATAACTTACGAAGATGAGTTTTCTGGTCTTGGATGGGTTTAGGTAGACTCAGGGTATTGAGGCAGGTGAAGGGGGGAGGTATTGGAGAGCTCGCTCTACCTTGCCTGGACTTCAAGGCCTCTCCTCAGTCTGTGTTCTGAGGGTTGAGGCTGGGGGAGGGTGGGTTAAGTGACCCGTGGGCATAGGCAAATGGCGCTCCAAAGAAGGTGGCTGTGGAGGAGGTGCTGGCACGTTGCCATGGGAACCATCTCAGCTGTGGGTTTCTTTTGGAGGATGCTCTGGAAGGGAATGAGCTCACTCCACCTGCGAGGTGATGAGTCAGCCTGCTTCTGAAGTCCTCCTGGCTCTCCAGGGCCGTGCAGGAAGTCGAGCGGCAGATCTGGCCCCTGCCCCTCCTCAGGCCACTGATACTCTTTTGCCCGATGTGCGCTGTTGTCATCAAATGGTGGCAGTAGAGGCAGCCACCAGCCATTCAGGCAGCCCTGGGGTCAAGCCTCTAGTCCAGCTGGCCAAACCCTGGCCCTCAGCAGGGCTCATGGAGATAGGCACCAACTACACCTGTGCTGGGCCTGGGGCTTGCAGCCCTGTGAGCGGGGCGCCCACTGAGAGAGAATGTGATTTTAGGTGTGCTGAGGGTTTTGAAGGAGAAGGATGCAGGCTGTTGGTGAGTATCTGTTGGTGAGGTATGGGGGTAGGTTCTGGGGGTGGATGAGGAAAGTTTTCTGGAGGGAGTGACATTTGATCTGACACAGAAGGCTGAGAGGTCACTCATTTTCCAATCAAATCCTAGGTATTTGGAGGTAGGTCTAGGAGTCATGGCTCATGGCTTCTGTCCCCATTCCCCTCACCTGCACCCCAGCTTTGTGTTCAGGTGTCTGGTTTTGTTCTTGTGGAGAGAGCGCTCAGACATGTCCGCTTACTGAAGCAGGTGACAAGAATCTCAAACAGCTGTGACTTCAGGGGACCAGTCGTCTCCCCTAGACCTCAAAAAATGCAGGCCAGCGCTCCCTGGAGCCAATACCTAAGGATCCAACGTGGGGCTTGTAGTGTGTCCCCGCCCTCCCAGTGTGGCAGCCCGGGGGGATGACATTGAAAGGCTAGATAACTGCTTTTCTAGCTTCTGCTTGCCTACCTGCTTCACCCACATGGGCCTCTTTTTTCCATTTCAGAAGGTAAATAACTTGGGGGCAGGGAAATGATCATTTTAACCCTTTCACCTAAACACAACTACCTGTATTTTCAGAAACTTATTTTTGTTTTTATCCTCAGGCCTGCATTATTCTGCTAGTAGTAGTCAAAGTGTATATACAATGCAGTTCTGATTTTTTATTTCCCACTTGGCATTTTATTGAAGACATTTTTTCTTTTCTAGACACACAGCCTTTATGTTCCTTCCCGGGAGAAAGTGAGATCCAAGTATAGAGATTGTTTCATGAAGATGTATTTATTTGTACTTCCCGGTCTCTTTCCAAAAAACATTTGAGGAGAACGCATTAAAAGGCTCATGTATAACAAGAGTTTTAAATTAAAGATAGAGAACCTGGAACTTTGTCAGGGTAGGGTTGAGGTAATCCAGAAAACAGCATTAAAAGAAGTTTTTGTAAGTCAGCGCTGACCCTAGTTCTGAGCTTCCTGGCAGCCAGAACAAAAGGAGAAATTAGAATTATCCTAGGTTTATTTCCTCATAAAAGGAAATATATCGGTTCATGGGAAGGAGGCACTGTGTAAGCACTGAATGCCGAGGGTTTTCTATTTTAGGAGAGCAGCGAAGTGGATGGTGCTGTCAGTGTTAGTTTCGCGGAACCCACAGAGACCTTTTCTGTACGATGGTTCTAAACTCGATCCCCAGCAGAGCCGAAGGCACGGTGTTAGGTCACACTTGTGTAAAAGCATTCCTGTGGGGAGCTGAGTAATGAAGTCTCGTTCCGCTGTTTCAAGAGGACCAGCCTGAGTGAGGCCTCGGCCCTTGGGGATGCTGGGCAGCATTTCCCGGAGACTCTCACTTGTCTGACAGGAGCTGGAGGGCAGTCTCTGGGTCCCCGGGCCTGTGTTCAGAGGCCTTCCCTGAGAAGAGAACCATTTGCGATGGTTGCTGGGCACATGAGGGCAGGGCCTGAGCTGCAATTTGGTTAGGGAAATGAGAGTTTGGCCTACTTCACCTTTTCCCAGGGAAGGCTGTGGAGGCGAGTGCCGCCTTCCAGAAGCACTTTTAGGTCCGCTCTGTTTCATCGAGGTGCTCCTGGCCTCTGGCTCTTGGCCACAGGGCAGGGGTGAGATCGTTCAGGAAGGAAGTGGTGTGCCAGTCGCGGCTGGGCCTGGGCATGGCACTTTTCCTGCTGCCTTACTCCTCAGCTGGGGACAGACACTCGTCTCCAAATCTCTCATTGTTGGGCATTTTCACGGTTTCCAGTTTTTGGCTATCTTAGATAACTCCTCTCTAAATATTCCTGTCACATGGACATTTTCCTGCATTTTAGGATAATATCTGGGAGCTGAGTTAATTGGTCAAAAGAGATGATCATGTCTATGAATCATTTTACATGTTAATCTGTTACCTTTGTAAGACAGGCTAGCCTAGTGTGTCATCAGCGATACACAGGCTTTTTTTTTCCTTTTTTTTTCCTTTTACTAATTAAAAAAAGTAATATTTATTGTGGAAAATTTGGAACACATAGCAAAGTACAAAGAAGAAAATAAGGATGACCCAAAATCCTGTCACCCTGAGAATGTGCAGGAGTTGGTTTGCTGTGCTGCTTCATTTAACTTGTTGCCTCTTGTCAGGCAGGGGTTTGAGCTGGACAGTCCTCTGTTAGTGACTGTCCCTAAGCACCCCTTACCTGGAAGGTGGGGCACCCAGTTTTCCTTTGACACAAAATATGTTCTCAGCACTGGCCTGTCTGGCTGCGGGCTTACATTTCTAAGGTTCCCGAGGCCTCATTAACATTTGAATCTGGTGCTAGATATGTAGAAGGTGGTTTGGAAACTGTCAGGATTTAAATATCTGGGAGGAAAACGTGAAATAGTGTCACCCCCCGCAGCTCGCAGGTTCCTCAGTAGCTGCCACCGGCCAGGCAAGCCCGAAGGTGCTGATGAATGTCGGTGGGAGACGTGGTCAGGAAGTGGAATCTGAGTCTGAGAAGGTTCCTGACCACATTCCCCGGGTTCCTCTCTGTCTGCGAGGCTTATTGGAAAAGCCAGGGTGTTTGGTAAAATTGAAGGGAAGTGGGAGAAGTCATAAACGAGAACCTAGGCCTGCCGTCTGCACCAGTCTCTCACTTCCTCCGCGTCATTCTCTCAGCCAGACATTTCATGGTCCAGGTAACACTGTCCTCCTCCCCCCACCTTTAGGAGGAAGCCTCCCTGGTGGGAGAGACCGCTTCCTGTGCTGGCTGGGCCCTTGCTGGACTCTTGACCAGGGCACTGGTTCTGGCTGAGGGTGCCAGAACAGTTACGTGCCTGGTCGAAGCTCACAGGTGCTGAATGGGAAGAAGAAGTTGGATTATTCGTGTAGTGACATGATGTAGGCCTTAGTCCCTAGGAATTGTCAGAGTTGACTAAAGATGGCTCAGGTGGCTTCAAGTGCCAGAATAGGGGAGTACGTTGGGAGCGTTTAATGCTGTGCACGTGATAGTGACACACTTGGATGTCTGTGTCATTTGCAGTATGTAGGAGGTGACGCATAGAAGGTTTCTTTCCCTGCATCTCTGGCCCTCCCGTGGAGTTGGTGGGATTTGGGCAGAGCCATAACTGGAGATCGATCTACAGGTGTTTCTGGGGGAAGGGAGAGATGTTACTTAAAGGATTGTATCTTGTAGTTACCCAACCCCCTACCCACACGTGGAGCTCTCAGGCTCTCTTGGAGGTGTGCCTAGGGGATGCTTGCTGTCCCTAGGGCTGAGTGTCCTATGGCCAGCCCACCTGACAGTTAGGGACAGTTTTCCAATGACTAGGGGCTGCAGATAATCAGAACTTTGGAGCCATGGAATTCACCAGAGAGAATCTTGATGCTGGGACATTTCCTTGAGGGCCGTGCAGGCAGAAGCCACTGGAATGTCTCAGCTGCTGTTCAGATTGTTTGGGTAAATAGCTCAGCTCCATGTCGGCTCCAGTTGGTGGCCATGTGCATGACCTGGGATTGATTTGTTCTCTCTGGTTTGTGAGACACTGGACCCTCTTTGCCTCTCCCCACCCAGAAAACCACAATGAACTATAAAGGCTGGTCCACTTAAGATTCCTGGTAATTGGAAGGGAGAGAGGGTTTCCTGAGGAGACAATGGCTTGTGCTTTGCTCTGTGAAGAGGTTCCTTTGCTATGATGAGTGGATGCAGGTGGCAGTTAAAGGCCTCCTGTCTGTACCTTATTAAATGATAACCCGCTTCAGGTAACCATACTTCTCTGGAAGTATTCCGGTTCCCATGAGCATGTCTACCTCTACCACCCAAATGGAGAGTTTCACTCCAAGGCCATGTTCCCTAAACCTTGGTCTCTGGTCTCCCTTGCCCAGACCTGCCAAACCAAATGCTCTGGGTTCAAGCCCCGGAATCTACATTTCTAGCAAGCTCCCTACTTAATTTTCAGATAATGCTAGAGACCTCAGTGTAGGATTACCCGGGGAATCTTATTGCTCTATTCTGAATGGTAGTTCAGCTCAACAAACTCAGCTTCTTCATTCCTTCCTATTCCTTCTCCCTCTAGGACATTGATGATGATGCTTTGTTTCCTTGTAGGCTCAGACCATGAATTCATTAGCTGCCTCAAATGTGAACCAGATATCTATTCTGGACCCCAAGCTCCCATGACTTAGAGGGAAAGTGAAGAAAGAACAATCTGTTCTTGCTTCCCTAACTGTAAGTTGTTTTTGGCTTTGGAGCAGGTGGGCCGGGAGGCTATCTACAAGGCTGTTTTAAAGCAATGTTGCAGTGATAACGGAGACTATGCTTATTCATCCTAGGCATTCCTAGGGGCCATCTGTTGGAGACAGGCGGCCCACCCTGCCCACCAGTTCCTCAGCTTGCTCAGTGGGCCCTCCCCGCCACCAATCACAAACATCTGTGTCCTGCAGTGACTTGCCAGCTTGGTTGTTTGGTTTCCTGTGGACAGAGGAGTTCTCAGCATTCTATATCCTGCCGCACCCTCCACCATCCCTCCCCCCCACCTTAGTGACCTCTGATCCTCTAGCCTTAGTTGAGCCAAATCCTGGCTGTGGGATGTCATCTGGGTTCTAGCTTTCATCCAGACAGCATAACAGGGGTTTGGGTTGGCTCTAGACTGTGTGAATGCCTCCTCATTATCATGATACTGGATTGTTTCATCCTGGGGGTCTGCCAGCAATAGGGTGTTTTGCTGGCATAGGCTTAAACTGCCCCTCCCCCACCCCCAGACAGGGACCTAGGCAACAGGAAGGCCTGTAGGACTCTGGTTAACAGGCAATTCTGCCAATGACTTCATACTCCTAGGGGTCATTTTGGTGGATCCTGATCAAGAAACCCTCTGGTTGCCTTTCTACCTAGTGGGGGTTCCTCTGGGGAGATGTGACTCTATGGGGGTCTCATTGTAGAAGGAGACCAAGGTCTCAGAAGTAAGGGGGATCGAGTTCAGTAGGGAAGGCGTCGGGAGCCACATGCCTGTTGATGTCAGAATGGACCAGGCTTACAGGGTTGGCATAGAGGATGTGGGACTTAGAGCTAGGGTTGAAGGCAGAGGATCCCTGGAGCACTTAACATGGAGACCCAGAGAAGAGGAAATCTTCCAGTCAACACACTGAACTGAGAAATAATTTTTAAAAGAAATAAAGAATTCTTAGCAGGGCAAGGTTGAACAAATGGGTGTGCTGGTTTCCGAAGCGTGGACGTTTGGTGAAGCTCGTGTGTGGGTTAGTGGCGTGGCTTGTGTATGCAGCGAAAGCTGTGAAAATGTTCATTCCCTTCGGCCTGGTAATTCCACCCCCCCGGGATTGTACCCTAAGGAAACGGTCCAACTAAAACCAAGAGATGCTTAAGAATCTTCTCTTTGCAATCGATAAGGATAAGAGCCAAACTGCGGGGAAAGCTTTCATGTCTTAAACTTTAGGGGAGGAATTTAACAAACCATCTTGATCCATGATAGTGATGGAACAATTTTTCAGCCTCTAGGTGTGACATTCAGGAAGGTTATACAGGAAAAATATAATCAATAGGCTGTTCAAAGAGATGCTGTATACCATGTACGTTATAATTGGTTGCAACTGCAAAACCAGTGCGAACAGGAAGGTACTATGCAAAAATGGAAATGGCTGTGTTAAAGTCGTAAGATTAAGTACTTCTTAAGAAAAATAATATTTAAGTTTTATAGCAAGTCAGGGAGTTTCTGTCCACTGTCTCTCTCCGAATATTTTCTACTGTCGACTGTCCCTTTGCTTGAGTTGCGGCAGCTCCGTGAGATTTAACCATCTGTCTTGAGCACTTCACTGTGTGCTGGGCGCTGTGAGGTGCTTTGGAGTCCACAGAGGGTGGAAGACCTGGTCCCCTGAGCTGAAGGGCAGGGGAAGACAAGATGTGCCTCTGCTGGACGATCTGATTCGTGCTGAGTGCTGAGATGAGGCCCTGGCTCTGGTGGGGGCTGAGGGGAGGGCATGAGGGAGGTGGGTGGATGGTCTGGGCCTTCAGCAGGGTTGGGGGGATCCATAGGACCAGGAGAGCTTTCAGGACAGGGGAGCACCTGGCCTTGCAGCTGGGAAGCCTGCAAAGCCCAGCGGAGTCCAATTCCCTTACGATGGGTTCTGCCTGGATCATCATAGCTTTGAATGAGATTAGTTAGATGAGATGTCTGTTATTCACTTCGTTTTCTAGGGACTTGGAAACTCAAGTCCAGGAAATGAACTTTTACAGGAATCTGCAGGGTCCCCCAGACAGGGCTGGTATGCAGCCCCGCTTCCTGTGGGTTGGCTGCCCTCTGTTTGCAAGCCCTGCCTTCGCCCTCCCTGGGGCAAATCCCCAGGTGTGGCAGCCACTCTGTGGTCCCTTTTGGGCTGCTGGTGGAGGATCAGCATTCCTTCTCCATTGACCCGGTCCTGCAAATCTGTCCCTGGCCGTCGTGGGTGCCACACACTCCTGGGGGGCTGCCCAGTCCACACATGCCATTTGGCGACTTTGACATTTTGTTTAGGTGGGGATGTGATTGAGAGCATGTGAGGGTGAGAACCAGAGGCGCTGGCTCTCTAAGGCATGGCCTTCAAGTGAATTCTGGCAGAGGAGACATTGAACATTTAATTTTAGGGCCGGGAGGGGATGGGGGAAAGTCCCTACAGCATCTGGTTTATGTTAAGCCCTGCCCTTTCAGAAAAGGCCTGTGTTTATGGTCCAGATGCGGCAGAGGTGGGGCGGGAGGGGTGCCGCTCCCCCCCACAAGGCAGTGATGCAAAGGGAATGCCCGAAGCTTCCTTTTGCTCCTCCTGCCCCTCCTGCCCCATCTCAGGCTAAATGCTTCTAACTCTGAGAAAAGTGTGACATCCATTTTATTCCTGGAGTTAAAGCAGATGTTTGCCTTCAGATGGCCTCCAGCAGCTGGGTCTTGCCAGGTGGAGCTCTATTCGAGGGCCCCAGGACTCCCTGAGTTTGCTGTTGTTCAGCTCAGCTTGTCTGGCGTCCCCACAGCCCTGGATGGCAGGTTTGTCTGCTGTGGTCCCAGGGTTGAGGCCTTGTGTCCCAGAGATGCCCAGGCTATCTCAACTGGAAGGCCCTGTAGAGCCCCTCTTGACATAAAAGGACCCGAGGCCCAGAGGGCTGGAGAAGCTTGCCCAAGGTCACACAACAAATGAGCAGCAGATTCGGGATTCAAACCACACTCTCCTGTCAGTTGGGTTTGGTACTCTTTTTGGCGCCCCATATGGCTTCCCCCTTCTGCCTGCTGTTTGTATTACTCTTCCAGGCTCTGCTCCCTCAAAGGGCTGGTCTTGGGGACAGGGGGAGGGGTGGCAGGTCTTGAAACTTGGTGGCAATGTTCAAGAGGCCATGAGTGCTTCCCAGTCTGGACTGACTCGCTGTTCTGGATTAGAAAATGGCTCAGAGAATATTGAAGGAATGAATGACGAGGTAGTTTGGCCTGAGAGTGGGTGTGCTGGTGTTCCAGTTAGAAACATTGCATTTCCCTCTGAGTCTCCTTACCCAGACTCCTTGTTTCGAGGCCATGTCCTGTCTTCAGGAGCCCGGAGGTTCAGAGCTGAAAGGAACTTTCAGTAGCCAAGGTCCCATCGCCTTCCAGGTGCAGATGAGGAAGCTGAGGCAAGGCCGCAGAGCTGGTCAGTGGGAACATGGACCAAGTCTGCATCCCTCCTGGTGTGTTCGTGGTGGGCACTGAGAGTAGAAGGAGGAAAGGCCCATCTTGTCCTTTGTGCCTCCCCCATCCTGTGTCTTCCTCAGTCGGGTGAGCTGTTTTTTCTGCCTCCCTCTCCATGCTAGCTTCTTCTCCCTTTGCAGTGGAGGATGGTGGGATGCTTTCACTAGAGGATGAACACGTAGGGATTGGGCCAAGTCATTCCCTTGTGCCTTCTTAGGGAAGTGGGGCAGGCTGGCTCATTTCCTTCCATGGAAACCAAAGGCAGAGTCACCCTGGAGTCAGAGCCCAAGGAGGGGTCCCCCAGCCACCTGTTGTCCTTGGCTCTGGGGGATATGTCATTCTTGCCATTTTCACTAAGGGCCAGAGGAGGCCCCGTGCAGTCTAGCTGGCCCCCAGTCCAAGTCTGCCTTTACTGATTTGTGGGCGGTTCTTGTCCTTCTCTGTAGGGCAGGCTGGTGCTGGTGGCAAGGAACCAGGTGATAGCATTGCCCTGTTCTCTAGGGAGAGTTCTTAGAACACCCTCATGAGTCACGAGTTCAAACATTTTTTGGTTTACAGGTCTTCGATGCCTTTTTTGTTTTATTATGAAGTATGACATGCTCCTGGTAAAAAACAAACAAATTAAAAAACCCCAAAGAACAAAACGAAAACAATGCAACAGTTCCCCACAGGTACCATACATAATTATGTTTCTGTACAACACATAAAATTTTATGTATTTCATCTATCTCTATTTTTTCTGGTAAAACATACATAACATCAAATTTACTTTTTAACCATTTTTGAGTGTATGGTTTAGTGGTGTTGGTGTATTTACACTGTTGTGCAACCATCACTACCATCCATCTACAGAATTCTCTTCTTGAAAAATTTAAGACCTCTGCCATTCCTTCGAAGTCCCCATTCCTTCCTCCCTCAGCCCCTGACTACCATCTTTCTCCTTTCTTCTCTGAATTTGACTGTTTTGGGAACCTCATTAAGGGGGAATCATACAATATTTGTCATTTCAGGACTGGCTTATTTCTCTTAGCGTGATGTTCAGGATTCACCCATCCTATAGTGAGTGTCAGAATTTCCTTTCTTTTTAAGGCTGAATAATATTCCACTGTATGTATAGACGACATTTTGTTTATCTCTTCATCCGTTGATGGACATTTGGATTGTTTCCACTTTTTGGCTGTTGTGCATGATGCTGCTGTGAACATGGGTGTGCACATATCTGTACATATCTGTTCGAGTCCTTGCTTTAAATTCCTTTCTGCATATACCCAGAAGTGGAATCACTGCATTTGATTTATTTACTAATTGTGCCTCTCAGAGGCAGGAGCAATAGGTTAGCATAGGGTCCTGGACTCCATCCCTCTTTCCTTCTCCCCTAGAGCTGGGTCCCTGGCTGGCTGGATCTGCCACAGTAGCTGGCAGAGGTGGGTGGGCTGGCCAGTTGGATCCCTATGGGCATAGCACAGCTCTGGGGAAGTCTGGAGTGGCTGAGCTAATGAGAAGCTCTGGCATCTTTTGGTGGAGAAGGGTCTTGTGGGGCCAGTTCCCCGGCTTCCTCCTGCTGTAGACCCTGGGACAGGGCTGAAGCCTCCTGGGCACCCTGGTCCAGAGCCAGCTGGCCCTACTCTCCCCATTGGCCTGTTTCCCCAGTTCTTCCTGTCCCAGGCTGTTTCCCTCCCACAGGCTTTCCCGGAGGGATAGTGTGTGATGGATTTTTGGCCAGTGAGTTACAGACACTAATGCAAAAGTCGCTTCCTTTGGAAAAAATTTCTGTTTCTTACTAAGAGAGCAGGATCTCCTGGTTCCTGCTCTCACTAAGTCTGCTGTACCCGAAGTCTACCACTGTCTCAAGTTGGGCCCCCAAATATGGGTGCATCCCAAGGCCCCACGCAGTACAAACTGGTCTCTGCCTGCTGGTTGGTGTGGACCTCCACCAAGAGCTGTGACACTGACTGACTCCTCAAAAGGATCTGCGCATCATTTCCTCTTGGGTGCTCAGTCTGTGCCTTACTGGTGAGGGGTGCACTTACCTGTCAGCTCGATCCTGGCTCCTTGAGAGCGGAGCGTGTCTTGCTCTGGTAGTGGCTGGTCTCATACCCTGGACCTGATAGATGCTCAGTGAGAGAGGGAAGGGAAAGCAGTGGGGAGAATCTGGGGTTTGAATGTATACAAATATTGAATTATTACATTGGAAACCTGAAATGAATATCGTGTAATATGTTAATTACATTTCAATTGGGAAAAAGAAAGAATTTTGCCAACGGGGTTACATAATCCTCTGGGGCGTCAGTGTTTCCATCTCTCAAATGGGGATTAAAATCTGCTTCTTCAGCTTGTTGTGAAGAGTAAATGTGATAAGGGTAATGTGCTTAGTAAATAAATGTCACTAAATGTCAGTTGTTGTCACTGTCATGCCCTCTAACTGGGAGAGGAGTCGCCAGCCACCAGGCCTGGGCAAGGACCCTGTGCAGGAAGGTGAGGCTTCAGGACTGCCGTAGTGCTTTCCCGCTGCTTCTCAGTTGTCTGATCCCTGGCCAGGCTCCCTCGGAGAGGCTGGGTGACAGGAGGAAAGGGCTGGGTGCTGCCGTCTGGCTGGGTGGCGGCAGCTTCCTCTGCAGGAGGAAATTGCTTCCTCTCCAGAGAGATGGGAGTTGCTGAACTCTGCCATAGAGCCAGCTGCTGCTCGCTCAGCTGGAGTTACGTGTTGGGGGAAGAAGGGCTTTGGGGTATCTGGGACTTCATTCCAGATGCAGCGGTGTTCTCATATCTCGGCACCCTTCCTTGCCAGGCCCTCTTGGGGCGCCTCACTCCAGTGCCAGGTTTTCTGGCTCGGCTCTCCCTTGCCCTGGGTTGCTATATGACTATTTCTTAGGTGGGCCCTGGCTGCCTTTCTAGCATGCAGGCTCCAGGATTCCTGTTTCTCTCCTGTTTGAGGACAGAAATCAGTGGCCACCACCTCCATGCAGCAGGGTGCCCCTTTCTCTTGCAGGAGAGGATGCTTGGGACCACTCATGCATGGGTCATGTCCAGGTTCTGGGGAGGGTAGAGGGTAGTCCTGCGTGGAGCTGCTTTCTCCTTTCTGTCTCGCCCTGCAGAAGAGCCCATCTAGCTCTCCCTGCAGAGAGCATCTAGCAGAGGCTGCAAAAGTGTTGGAAAGAGCCCGGCTTTGGCGTTAGCAGGCCTGGGGGAGAGGGGAGTTCTGCCATCTCACTAGCTATGTCTGGAATGGGCCCTATTCTGAGCCTGTTTCTTTATCTATAAAGAGAAGACATCTACTTTGCATAGTCATTGCCAGGACTAAACGAGATGATGAATATAAACCACTCAGGTTGGCACCCTGAGTGGGCTCCCAAAATGGGGGCAGGTACTCTTACTTTGTGTGCGTGCACAAAGCCAAGGAACGCTCTTAGCAAACCCTTCTTTCTCTTCTCTGCACAGCAGGAGAGGTGACTTTCTGTCACCTAAAGACTTTCTGGATATTTCTGGAGCCCAAAGTTTCCCAAATTTGCCTGATTACAGGATTCATTTGGAATACTCTATACTTGTTAAAATACCAATTTTGGGGCCCCTCCCAAAACTGAACCAGAATGGTGGTTGTTGGGGTATGATCTGTATGTTCAACATGTTTTTAAGTAGGCCAATTTGGGAAGTGTTGCTTCTCTTGGCTCTCTCAGTGGTTGTGAGGCAGGTGTGAGGCAGGTATGGCCTCACGTAAAGTGGGACCCTTCAGAGGTAAGCCAGTGATGCTTTAAGGAACAGACCTGAGACCCTTAGCTCCCTCACGGTGGAACCAGAATTAGAACTCAGATCTCCCAGTGCTGTGTGTCCATTGTGCCTGCAAACATTCTATTAGAGAGCATGGGAAAGGTGGGGGATGGAGAGACATGGGGCGACAGGAAGGAGGTGAGTACCAAGGCCGTGGAGGGAACAGTGGCGCCCTTCTGCTGCCCTTTCCAGGAGGCCTGCAGAGACCAGCCATGGGAACAGGAGTTAGGATGTTGGGGGGGAGCCCTGACCCCCACCAGGATGCACCCCAAGGTGTGCCTTCTAAAAGCCAGGGCCCAGGTGACTGTGGTAAGCCTCGGGCTTCCAAGAGCTACTGGGAATCAGCGGGTATCAGCGTGCAGGGAGGTTACGGAGCTGGCATGGGCCAGGTGGACAGGGAGGTTGACGTCCTGAAGTTCTGTGGGTAGGTATGTCCACCCGCCCTTTTATGGTTAGAAGCACAGACGAGGCTAGCTCCCTTGTTCAGGCAGTGGGAGGGAGAGTATGTGGGAAATGAGGCATAGGTATTGCTGGGGCAACGGGCCATGTCATTGCTTCACCTGCTTCCTTATTTCCAAGGTCAGTCTAAAAGAAAACCACTAAACCACTAAAAGAAAACCCTTTAGGTCCTCTGTACACCCCACTGCTCCTTTCCAGTCTCCCCTAAGAGGCTCTTAATGATGTTTTCAACCTGATTTTCTACTGGTTTTGGTGGATAGGCTTGGGGAGTGTGGGAGGGGAGCACACCAGTCCATTAGGGTGTTCCAAGTTCAGGGTTGTCTGTCCTATCTTTATCTGGGGAGCTTTAGGAGTTGCCTCTGCTGGGCCCCACCCCTGCAGGGTGATCTCACTGGGCTGGGGTGAGGTGGGTTGGTGGGCAGTGAGAGTAGAGGAGCCAGCTCTGGGCTGAAGCACATGACCTGCTGCTAGGCCCTTGGAGGGTCAGGAGAGAGGAGGGAGTGAAGTCCAGGCTGACCAAGCCTGTGCTTAGAAGCATGGGCTTCATAGCCTGAATTTTGGCTTTTCCATCTACCGTTCGCTGTGATCTTGAGTGACTTTGTGAGCTTCTCTGTGTCTCAGTTTTCTCGCCTGTAGAATGGGATTGATGATAGTACCTACCTCATAGGTGGTTGGGAGAATGCATTCATTGGTCTCTGAAGTCTTTGCGCTCTGACCTTCAAATTAGATTGTAAGACTGGGGACTGTAAATCTTTGGTAATCGTGGCGAGCTGCTATAGGTGTCAGGTGGGCAGGGGAGTGGGGTGGAAAGCATGTTTCAGTGGATGGCACCTTCACCCATTCATCACCTGTTGGATCAGGTCTGAAATCTGGGTGTGACCTCTGATCCCTCCCTCCCTGAGTATCTCATGTATCCACCCACTTCTCTGTCCCCACTGTGGTCTCATGCGTGGACCTTTGCATTGTCTCCTAACTGGTCTCTGCTGCCATTCTTGTCACCTCTGATCTGCTCTTCACACTGTAATTAGGAGTCTCTTTCAAAGATGCAGGTGTAATTATGTGTAAACCAACATCTGTTTCCTGCGCTCCCCAATCCTGGGCTGAAATCAAACAAAATCTCTTGGTGGCTTCCATTGTTCTCAGGAGAAACCGTCCTAACATCTTGTGGGAGCCCCACACCCTTGCAGCCTGCTGAACTCCTGCCTCTGGCCCGCCTCCCACACCAGCCCCAGTGGCCCTTGTCCAGTGGTTTGAGCAGGCCTTATTCCCTTCGCCCTAGAGACTATGGTATTTTGCATCCTCTGCTTGGGTGGCACCACCCTGCTGACCATTCCCGACTGCACACAGGTGCGTAGGGTGACTGCACATCTCTGCTTGCACCTGTTGTTCTGATGTAATTATTAACAGTATCTTTTGTTTTCAGGTGCCCTGGTTTGGATGATAAATTATATGGTCCCCTTTCACATTTACAATCTTTTCATGTAAAATTCTTCAGCTTTAAAAATTCTCCGACTTCCTCAGGGAAGTGGTCACACACATAACACACACTCTGTGGACTCGTTTAGGGCCTCATTTTAGTCTCGTGCTTTCTGGAGCTTTTCCTGTATGCATTTAAGCTCAGTTGCAAATATGTACTTATTTATAATTTGTCATCCTTGTTACACTAAAGGCTCCTTGGTTTAGGAACTGTGTCTTTATTTGACCCCAGTTCCTGACACAGTTGGTGTTCGATAAGCATTGAGTGAGTGAGTGAGTGAGTGAATGAATGAATCTGGCTCCAGATTACTGGAGGGGGTAGTCTGGAGCCTGGGTGAGTCAGAAACATCTGCGGTGGTCTGCTGTGAAGAAAGCTGCTGACATCAGTCCAATCCAAGCCCAAACAAACTGGTGGCCCACACTCTGGCATACATGCCACCTGACTTGGCTGCTCTTTAATTATTCATGGTCTCTCTCAATGGGCTTTGTGTCTGGAATGCCAGAGGAGATGAGTTCAACCTCTCCACCTAAGGAGACTGAGAACTTAGAAGAAAAACCTGCCCAGCCCATTCTGCATCCCTAGGGAGACACAAGGTCCAGGACCTTCTCTCGTGGCTGCATGTGAGTGCCGGGGGTGGTTCTCAGCTCAGTGTCCTGGGCTGCCCTTTTTCTCTCCGTGGTTCAGGCCCAGGGACGGCCTAGAGGCAGCTGCACAGGTTCCCATGAGGCTCAGCAGGTTGGTGGGCAGAGCTCAGTAGGATGGCTGGGGCCGGTGGTGCTAGCTGATTCCTCATTAGTCCTCAGCCTGACTGTAGGTGGAAGGCTAACCTAGAAGAGTCTCAGTCCCCAGGATAGTGGGAAGGGCTTAGGCGCCCTGTAGACCTTAGTTAAAATCTCAATTGTACCTTTCAGTACTGTGAATGGGAAGGTTGCTTAAGGCCTCTGACCCTCAGTTTCCTCCTCTAACATAAGATTGCAGAGTGGGTTTTGCTGAGATGGCGCACGCCTCACTAAGTAGTAGCAGGCCCCATCTTTGAGCAAGTCCAGGATCTCATTCCTTCTCAGGTTCTCTTCCTAACAGGCTCCCAGAGGTCGACAGCCTTCAGTGTCCCCATCTTGAAATTGGGGACAGCGTATCACTGTAACAAGGTTTGGGGGAGGCTGCAGCCCCTTGGGGTGGCTGAGAACCACCCCAGCGCTGGGGGACAAAGTGGGCGTGATTGCTGAGCTTCGAGGAGGGCTGTGAACACACTCACCCACAGACAGAAGCCCGGCATTCTGCCTCGCCCCAGCAGAGTTGAAGGGTCTTAGGCAGATCCGCCTGTGGCTGCGTTTCTTCCCAACCTTCCAGAAATGTGGAAGTTTCCACAGACAGATTTCTGGTCTTCAGCCTCATGCTCCCGGCTGCTGATCGCCCTGCTGTCCCGTCTCTCAAGCTGAGCTGGCCATGCTGAGGCGTTGGCTGGCCGCCTGGCCGGCAGGCCTCCGTACTAGGCTGCAGGTGCCCTAGACTGCTGACAGGTCTAGTGGACGGCTGGGAGGGCAGTGATGGCAGTCCTCTGGGGCTTGGGTGGGGTTTTCTCTGGCTCTCAGGTTCCCTGTGGCTCCTTTGGGGTTTCTGTGCACCTTAATAATGTGCTGATCTGTGCTTCTGTTTTGGGAGAAGAAACTTTGTTTTCCTTGGACCTTGGGTGAAGAAAATGGACTTAATTAGGCCCCTCAGTTCATGGCCCACTTTCATCACAGGTGTTTTATTTCTTGAGCTTCCCTGCCTCCCCCCCACCATAAATCAAGTACTATGCTGTTTAATTCTTACTACGACTGCAGGAGGGATGGATTTTATCATTCCCTTTTTATAGATGAGACTGTTAAGGCTTCAGGATGCAAAGCCAAAGGTCACTCCTCAACTATGTGGAGGAGTCAGGTCAGGCGCTCGAGTCAGCCAGACCACAGATCCCCATATTTAATGAATCCCAAGCTGGTCCCAAAACTTGTCATCTGGAGACATTCTCTGTAGAATTGAGTGGCTCGTAGCCCTCAGCATCTGTGCCAGAAAAACCAAATGACCTCACTTTTGGGTGGCTTTTCCTTCTTTGGGGAAGGAATGTGTGGGCCATTCCTGTGAGCCATGGCCCCAGAGGCCTGTGTGCTGTCAGACCCGCGAGGGCTGGAGTCAGACTCCAGACGTGGGGGAGGTGTTACAGGCAGGACCGAGCTTGGGGACAGCGGCAGGGAGCTGGCTGTTCTCATACTGGCCTCCAGAGCAGGGTGCCGTGAGTGTGCCAGGGAGGAGCCTACTGGACTTTAATGGTCAAACACATGCCCTGGGGCTTGACCTCTTCTTCAGAGTAACCACCAGCTGGGGAGGCCACCGGCAACTAAAGCTGACGACAGACAGTTCAGGCCTGGCTCAAATGCTACATGTGGCCAAAGATGAGACCAGGCCCACCCACCATGGAGTCCTCATCTCTGCTTACTTACGACCCACCAGCTAGTTACTACAGTACCTGGAGTGGGTGAGGGTCAAGGGTCTGCCTGCCTTTGAGACTGGTCTCTTGCCCCTGGGCCAAAAAACAAAGCAAAACCAACCAACACCAAAAACAAACCAGACCTCGATAATAGGCGGGTCCTGGAATACATGATTTTTTTTTTTAAATAACTTTATAATTCATATACCATACAATTTGCCTGTGTAAAATATACAACTTAATGGTTTTCAGTATGTGTAACTATGACCACAATCAATTTAGATAATTTTTATCACCTCAGAAAGAAACCTTATTCTCTTAGCTCTCACTCTCTTACTTCCCCCGCCCCTAGCCCTAAGGTACCAATACCAATACTTTCTGTCTCTAGATACATTTTTTTTTTAATATCCAGTGAGCACTTAATCTGTGTCTGGCACTGGGTTGGTTAATAAGCCCTTTGAGTTGCTTCACACAACCGTCTCGCTCAGCAGCCTCACAGGAAGATGCTCATTTTGGGCTTCGTTTTACTGATGTGGAGGCCGAGGCTCATGAGTCTGGGATCATAAAGGCCATAGGTGACAGAGCCTGTGATGGCTGGACCTTTGGTCCCTGGGAGAGGCCAGGCTGTGGATGGTGGCAGGTTGGTGGGGCAGCAGACTCTCATGGCCAGCCCTTGTTTCTTCACTGGATCACACTGCCTAACTTTTAAAACCACTCTGAGTTCTCTCAGGAGCCCTCAGGTTCCACCTGCACTGGCAAAAGGGCTCAGAGTTGCCCACGCAGTGGCCTGCCTTTCGAGGAAGGTTGGCAGGAAGTGGGTGCCCAGCTAGGCCTCATGGAAGGCTGGGAGCCCTCTCCAACCTGGCATGTTCACTAGGTCAGACCGTCTCCCAGATTGAGCCATTGGGTCCCCTCCTCCTTAGCCACCCTCTGGGCATCTGGTGCTGTGTCTCCTGAAATGGGCTGCAGGTGGACATAAATCAGGAAAGGCGCAGGCCCCTGCTTTTCTTCCAGCACCCTAGCTGGGAGGCTGGTCGGTCTTAGGGTTTCATCATCAGTAGGAAAAAAATGACAGGACCTCTTTCTTTTTGACCTGCAGAGTTCTGTGAATGATGAACTTTGATTTGCTAGAAAGGGAGTGGGAAGTGAGGGCCCTCCGACAGCAGGCATTTATTAGGCTCCCACTCTGTCCTGGGCAACTTGCTGGCTATTTAGTATCCATCGTGCTTTGTCAGGACAACCATGGTGCAAAGTAGTGATATTATGTATCCCCACTTGTCAGATGAAGCACCTGAAGCCTAGACGGGTTAATTCAGGTCACACAGCCAGGGAGTGACAGAGGCTGGCTGGGTTAATGTTTTTAAGTGTCTGCTGTGGACATAGCACCAGACTAAGTACATAAGATCTAATTTGGTCATCTTGAATGCTTTGCTGTCATGGGTGGTGATATCTCCATTTCACAGATGGGCATCCTGAGGCTGAGATTAAGGATCTGTCCAAGGAGACTGCTAATGAGACGTGGAGGCTGGGGAGCCCCAGCTCTGACTGATTGCAAAGTCCAGCTCCTTTGGGTGCCCCCAGCTACCTGCACTTTGAGTTTCCAGGACCCCAGGATTCACATGGCGTGGGGGCGGGGATGAGCTGTTAGAGAGATGCTTTTTTTGAGCAGAGGAAACTGCCTGATAGTTCTGTTTTCTCAGCAACCCCTCCCAGGTGGGTGGAAAGTAAATAGAACTGGGTGGAGATGTCTTGAGGACTCTGCTTTTCATCTGTGAGTGAACCAGCTGACAGCTTGCTTTGAAAGGCTGGCAGTCAGCCCCCGATAAGTTAACCAGATACTCCTGTTTACGTTACCAGAACACTGGGCATCTGAGATCACTCTGGCAGACCTTTGCATAGACAAACCACCATTGCCCACGCCCTGGCCACACTGGCCGTGTGTGGAGGTCAGAGGGACTGCAAGGGTGGCTGAAGGGAGCAAGAATGCTCCCTGGCTGTCCCCCTGGCCGCTCCACCGAGACCTCCTCACCAGTAAATGCTGCAGAGAACTCAACCATACGCACACGTGCTGGCCCAGCTCTCTAAGGGGGCCCTGGCCGGACACTGTTGGCCTCCTGTTGGCCTCACCTGCCAACAGTGGCAGAAGAGGGTCAGGCTCTGACTGGCAGCCTTGGCAGGGCGCTCACCTGGAGGGGCTGGGGGGATTGGAGGGAGCTGATATTTGACTTGATGAGCCTAGACTAGGGTCCTGGTTGGTCTACTTCAGAGAGGGAGAGAGCATGCAGTGAGAAGCCAGTTTTTATGGGAAGCCTTGTACAGCCTTCAAGAGGCTTAGAAACTTATTTTTGTTTTTTTCTGGGGTCACTTTTTCCTCCACAGTTAGCCGTTTGTTGTCTAACTGTTGGGTGGACATGTGTGCACAGTCGCTGGCTTATTCTCAAGTCCTGGTCCCTAATTCTGACTTTCTTTATAATATTTTAACTGATAGGACACTTTGTTTTTAAGTACCCTTTCTTTATGTAATATTTAATTCTCTTACTAACTCTTTTAAATAGATGGGATACTTTTTTCATTTTTATTTATTTATTTATTTATTTATTTATTTATTTATTTATTTATTTATTTATTTTTGGGAAACATCTGTTTTTTTCCCCTCTGATAATAATACTGATAATACTCCTCTCCCCCCCCAAAATTCCCAGAGAAATGAGAAGTCCCTCTGTCCCATCCCAGAGGTCTGACTTAACAGAGAAATGTACATACTTCTGGACAAACTTTTCTTACATTTGCATAGCTTAAAGAAAAACACCCAAAACAATAGATAATGAATGCAAATGGTATAAAATTGAAAAGAAACAAAAGGGTGTTTTGTGAAAAGCCGTGTTCCTCCCTCCTGTCAGGAGCATCCTAGCTCCCCTCCCTGGAGGCAGCCAGGGTTCCAGGCCCTTGTATGCCCTCCCAGTCAGTAATCTAACACCAGGTGCCTGGTGGTGAGGGGGACCTGGCAGTCCTGGGGCTGAAACACTGGTCATACTTTGAGTCCATTAAGATGAAATTGTCCCTGTGGAATTTACTGGCCTCTTTGATGAGGAGCAGAGCCCACCAATCAGAATCACCCCTACACAGGAACAGAATCCCTGGGCACTCTATTTAGTGGTGTCTTTTTAATTAGGTGCATTGTGATGGAGAAAGTTGCTGGATTCCAGCCTGCAAGGGACTGACTGGTTTGGAGTTACACGGCTGGAAGGGGTCGAGGTGACTTATCGAGGTTACATGCATGCCTAGCTGAGCCAGGGCAGGATCCAGGTTCCCTGACCCCTGTCCTCTGCCCAGTAATTCTTCTGCAGTGACCCATGGCTGGTTTTGGTCCCAGGGGAACAGGAAAATGTGTGCCGGGAAGGGCTGTGGTCAGCACGTGAGCCCCAGTCTCATTTGGCTGCGGGTAGGTTATCTTGTTTACTCTGCTCTTAATACAGTGCAGTAGAGAAGGCACCTTTGTCAGTGGCGGCTTCTCCGGTAAGGTTAGCTGCAAGTGTACACAGCCTGGGATTGTGCACCAGGTCAAGTCAACATCAAAAAGGAGAGCGTTCACAGGGACAAGGGCTGGGAGTGGACTGCATTTGCAGCTGCCTGGGCAGGGAAAGCAGAGGGAAGTCATTGACACTGCCATGACAGGAGCACAAGCTCCGTCTGCATTTGGATTAGCTTTGTTTCAGTTTTCTCATTTGTGTGATCCCTCATGTAGTTTTAAACCCACGGTATATACCATTTTGTGTCCTACTTTTTAGTTGATAACATATAAACCTTTTTCCATAATAACATACAGTTTCAGAACCCATCATTTTGGCCCTGGAATGTTCCATTAAGTGGATAAACTATATTTACTTAACTAATACTTTATTAATATAGTTCAGGACTACTTCTGATTTTTTTTTCCTCTCAAGTATGCTGGCAAGAATATTTTCATGCTCACAGCCTTTTCTTTATTTAGCATTATTTACCCAAGAGAGAGTCCCAACTTTGGGCTGAGGGTTTATGCCCATTTTGGTTCCCTTAGTGAGTTGCTTTCCACACTAGCCTGCCTTCTGTGACATGTTGCGGGCTTTTGTCGCTGTAGCCAGCCTACAATGGGGATTAACAGAAACTTCTTTTTGAAAATGTAGCAAGTGAAAATGGGTGCTTCTGTCTTAATTAACAAAGCATGGCAGTGTGCGTGCACAGGTATGTGTCACATCTCATTGTTCCTGCTGACAGGTCCTTGATCGAGCCCACATGAGGGGAGACTCTGCCACCCTTCCCAGAAAGTCCCTGCAGCTTTTGCTACCTGTTCTCAGATGGCTCTGTTCGGAGTATTATCTGTGCTGGGCACGGCCGTCTGGGGAGTGCTTATTTTCACACACACTATGGTTTGGATTTTTGTTTTGTTTTGTTGGAAGATTTAGAGAGATCTCCTATCTCCCATTGCAGAACCTTAGACCTTATGAGTCTCAGTTCAGATTTATCCTGCTGATATATTTCTGGCGCTTGTGGGATATCTTATTTTTAAATTGTATCAGCATTTAAAAACTAGGGGATTCACATGAAAGTCCTGATTTCTGGCCTCCTCTTCATTGGTGGTCTGGCAGCCGAGGGCCCACATTCTCATGAGGAGACGAGGGAAGACTATCCCCGTCCCCTCATCACCCTGCTCTGATACTGAGGCTGTGCTGCAGTTGCCATTTATCAGCTTGTATATTTGCAACCATTTTCCCCTGAGTTGGAAAAACAACGGACAGCCCGAGATGGCCACTGTTTAAAAAAAGATGCATGTAAGACTAAACAGTCCCACTTTTTTTCTTACACTTGCCCCTTTTGCTCATTTATTAAACCTCGCCGTGCCTTAGTTTCCTCCTCTGTAAAATGGGGACAATGATAGCACCGCCTCGTAGTGTTGTGGAGATTAAATGAGTCAAAGCGGATAAGGCACTCAGAAGAGGGTCTAACACATAGTAAGTGCTCAACAGATGTTAGCTGCTATTATTGTTGTTATTGTTGTCACTATTATTTATGGCAGATGTGTTTCTCTCCTCTAGACTAGGTTCTCAACTGGGAGTGCTTTTGGTTGCCACAACTTGAGATGAGGGTATGTTATGGCACCTAGTGGGTTGGGTCCAGGAATGCTGCTAAATTTCCTTTGATGCATAGGACACCCCCCTCCCCCCAAAAACAAGTAACCAACCCAAAGTATCAATAGTACTGAGGATGAGAAACCCTGCTCAGATATTTAAGTGTGTGACTTTTGTTCTTAATGAACACATCTCTAAACCAACTTTCCAAGGGCTGCCTTGGGCTCTCGAATTATCAGAATTATAAGGGACTTTATTTAGCTCAGCCCCCCTGGGGGAGCTTGAATCCTTTCCCAGCACCCTCATCAAGCACATGCCTTTGGCAGGTAGCACATTACATCCAGTTTTCAGTCTTTTCTTTATCATGTTGAAATCTCGTCTTGCAGCTTCCTATTCTTCATCCTAAGGGTAGCAACAACTTGTTGAGCCTCATGTATGGGTGACTGTACTTATTAGCATCCGCTGTGTGTCATTGTGTTGATCTTTACCACCTTTGAGGTAGGTTCTATTATTATACCCATTTTACAGATGTGGAGATTGAGGGTTGGAGAAATGAAGTCTTGCCCAAGGTCCCTTAGGGTCAGAGCTGGGCCTGGTTCCAGGTCGGCTTTGCTCTAGAACCCACACGTTCCTTGCCATTGGTGTGTGCTGCCTGCTTTGCTCTGCCCGGGAATGTGCCCAGCAGGTTTATTTGCTTGTCCATGGGAAGGTCTTTCAAATATTTGAAGTAAGCCCCTGAGTCCTCCATCTCTCCTCTAGGTTAATGAGCCCAGTTCTCAGAGTTTCCCCAAAGACATATTTCTGATCTGCTCACCATCTAGAAAGTTCTCAAACCTCTGGGCAACCAGTTGATTGCCCTCAGGCTCTGTTCCCCTCCCCTGTCTCTACCACACTACCCCCAGAGAGGCTGCCCATCCCACATCAACTCAGACGCTCTGTGCCAGTGCTGGCCAGAGTCACACACATCCCATCTGGTTAGTGTTTTCACAGTGACCCATTTTCAGTAATAACTGCATGAGATTCAGCCCGCCCTTCTGGCTGCATTTACAATCTCGGCCTTAGTTCTGCTGTTTCCTCCTAGCACCCCACCTGTACCTGCACCTGAAACTCACACCGTCCTGGTGGAGCAGAAAGTGTATGAGACCGGGAGTCAGGTGGCCAGGTTGTGAACGCGCCTAGCTGTGTGGCCTCGGGAAAGCCGTTCACCTGCTGTGGTCCGTGTGTCCTCAGTTGTAAAGTGAAGTTTTGACCTGGGTGATGCTTAGCATCTCTTCCAGCTCTAATGTTCTTTGATGACATGTGTTGAACAGCACACACTTGCAATAGTTATAATTATTGTGGTAGCAGTAATAATAGGTAATTATTGAGTAGTCACTCTGTTCCAGGCCTTCTTTTCAGTGTTTTAAGTGGATTGTCTCATTTACTCCTCCAACCAGCCCCATGCTATTATTACCCCATTTTACAGACGAGTGCCTTGAGGCAGAGCCATGTTGAGTCACTTGCCCAGGGTTACCACCTGGCTAGATGTCGATGGGCCTGCAATTTGTGTTGTCAACTTTAGAGCGATTAAATCCTTCCAATCTCTTGGGTGTTTGCTCTGTGGAGTGATCCTGTGACCTTTCTGTGCTTCTGCATCTTGTGTTTTACCACCCCCTCCTCCCACCAAGATCAAGACTATGAATGTATTTGGCCTCAAAAGTCAGTCCCAGACTCATGGCATGGGTGATTGATCTTTGATACCTCTGATCCCAGTTGAGTGTGACTATCAGATATCCTTTTAGAATCTAAAATTTAGACATTAATGATGATGCTAGTGACTATCTTGCCCACTTACTATATTTCAAACACATTATATTAATATAATTAATTAAATATTAATATGTTAATATATTTTTCAATTTTGGGTTGTGAAATAGACTATATTATTTAATCTTCATCATAGTTCTGCCCAGTAGATGCTATTGTTTCCATTTTTCAGATGTGAAAATTGAGGCTCAAAGAGGCCTAGGTGGCTAAAATCACATTCTAGTGCATCTGATCTGGGGCGTAGGGAGAGCATGTTTTTAAGCCGTTTACCCTCTCATTCCATTTTAAGAAAAATATGTGGACACGATACTTATTAAAGATATAATGGAAACATATGAGAGTTCTGTGGGAAAGCAAGTCTGTGAGACCCTGGAGAAGGTGGACAAAGATGCTCCTCTCTCTTCATCAACTCCATGGACCTCAGCTAAAGTCAAGTGTCTCTGTCTCCTGCCCGTGCCTGCCACCTCCCCGCTCATGGAGGCTGGCCAAGCCCGTTGGCAACCTTGAACTACAGTGCCATTAGGCATGGGTAGATGCTTCAAGGTCAGTGAGAAGTTGAGCTGGGGTCTAGGCTCTCTGCCAGCTCCTCCTCCCTTTCTGTCTAGGGCTCTCAGAGGCTGTGTGGAGGAGCTGGAAGCAGATAAAGTGAGAAGGGAATTAGCCCTCACTGCGGCTCTGTGAGCACTTCTAGCATGGTGACCTAGCCTTTTCCCTGAGACCTCTCAGCATCCTTGAGCCCATTTCTATAACAGAGCAGGGTCCGCTGAGTGCCCATCATCTACTGTCTCCTTAGCGAGGCTGAGCCAAAGTAAGGATGCAGTGAATGGGCTCTTAAAGCACGGGGAAGGCCACACAGGGCAGGGCCCGGCTGGGACTGAGGCAATAAAATGTGCCCTTCCTTGCCCTTTATTTGTATGAGGCTGGACCATAGGCCTGCTGGGGTAGTGTTGCTCACCATGTTGAGGCTTCCAGGCTAGAGGACATGGAGCCCTGCATCTCTATGTGGCTGTTGGCTTTTGCTCCTTGCTGGACCCATGGGCACTGCTAAGGGGCAGGTGTCCTTCTCTATCATAAGCTTCAAGGCCAAGGCCCGCCCTGCACCCAAGGAGAGGCTCTGTGTGCATGGATACCCGTGCTGCTGACACTGCTGTCTCCCCTCTTTGTCCCCGTTAGCCTCCTCTGCATGGGGTCCACAAGGCCTCCCCACTCACTCCCCCCCACAATTTAACTCTTTCCCATAACACATCGGCACTAATTAAAAAAAAAAAAAGATTTTCTCAGACCTAACTGGGTCTTGAAAACGCTGTGAGCTCTTGCAGCGGTAGAACCCAGGATGGGTTTGGTGGGCTGGGAGCACAGAGGTGTGAGTGCTCTGAGGCCATCGTCCATGAGAAGGGTTTAGGGGAGCTCGTTCTTCTCCTCTTACCCTTTATTGAGCACTTTCTAAGTGGCAGGCACTTCATAAATATTTCTGGTTAATCCTCCTGGTTTTTACGAAGTGCTATCACTATCCCTGTTTACTGGTTAGGGAACCAAGGCTTATGGAGGTCAATCTGAAGGTCACGTAGGCTGGTAAATAGTGGATGTGAACATTGAACCCAGACCCGGGGCACTGGGAAGTACCTGTGCCTAATCACTGGGTCGCCTCCCTTTCCTCCTCAGGTCTGAGCTTCCTTACAGGTGCTGCTTGTGGAAGGAACTTTCCTGCTTGGGAGGGGCTCAGAGGCTCCTTCAAGGCCAGCACCTGTGGGAGCTGGGCTTGGGCCTTGCAGGTTTTAACAAAGCACAGTCCCTGAGGCCTCACAACAAGGCTTTGTTAGGGAGACCTGAGCAAACAGGGGTGCGGTTCCATCTCCCGGGCTCTGAGTCCGGCTTCCCCAGGAAATGGGGCCAGGCTTCTTTCAACGGTACTTTTCCTCTTGCAGAGCAGTATCTCTTTACAAAAGCAGCCTCTTCCTCCTTCCTGGCACCCCAACCCGCCTCCACAACTGGGTGGTAAACAGTGAGGCTCCCCAACCCCCCAACCATGGGGGTACAGGCAATTCCCAGCAGAAACCTGGCCAGCCCGGACCTGAGACTAGCCTTTGGGTTTTAAGCATGGTCCTCATCCCTGAGTCCCCAGGGAGAGGCTGAGTGTGGGCCTGGAATGGAGATGAGAGAGAGCAAGGTGCTGTGGCAATACAAGATGGTCATAAATGAAGAAAGCCCCACACCCCATGAATGTACGGTGTGATGACACTTGGCAGAAGTGCATATATGGACAGACGATAGCTGGGAGAGAACGTGGAACCACAAAATAAATTGTATTTATTTTAAAGATTTAGAAACTCTTTATTATTTTTTATAACAGCAAAAGTTACAATAAAATGAAAATTAAAAGCCAAGTGTGTGCACTCTCATCTCCTGCCAGGTTTATGATGCCAGCGCTAGAGGGAGGGCACGCAGTAGACACTCTCTCCTGTCCTGACGCATTCCCTTCCCTCTGAGCTGTCTTCTGCTTCTGGAGGGTCCCTGAGAGCTCCGTGTGACCCTTCACCCCCTGCACCTACACCGTTCAGCATCACCCACACATGCAGTTGGACCTCACAGGACCTCCCGTTTGCATGGGTTCCTAACTTGCTCCTTAACCAGTTGCCTGATTTTTATATCCACTAGAATGTGTCCTGCACAGGGCAGGGTTTTTTCCCGTTTCCTTCACTGCTGTGTTTCTGCCTTGGGACTCCACGGAGAGCATGGAGTCCATCCCAGTCTGGAGGCATGGAGCTGACAAGTGGCCAGGCAAGGACCATGCAGTGGATGTGGGCAATGATGGAGTGGGTGCAGGATGCTGTGGGCTCTGTGCCCGCAACCCAGACTTGGAGGTGGCTGTCAGGAAGGCTTCCTGGAGGGGGTGATATAGCTTAGCACAATCCTGAAAGATGAGTGTGAGTTAGCCAGGCGTGATATAGAGGACATTCCAAGTTAAGGAATCAGTGTCCGTCCCATGCTTATCCCCAAGCTCTGTCAGTCTTCCCAAAGCTTTGGGACAGCACGCATAGGAATGTGTCTGGCCTACAGAGTGGAGATGTGTTTGTAGGGGCAGAGAAGTATCCTTTATAGGTAAGTTCCTAGGGAGGCATGATGTAAAGATGGGGTAGGTATCATGACACCTTGGAGTGACACCTTCGTGGACTGACCTCTCTCTTCCTTGCTCACAGGCTTTTCAGTTCTTGCGTATAAACCTATGCAGCCATTTATTTCCTCCAGTAATCACTGGTGTGGCGTTCTCCTTCCCATTCATTGCCACTTTACTTTGGATTCTCCAGGGCAAGGAGCAGTGGTAGGAATCATGAGTCTGGTGACCTTTCCAAGAAGGAGGGGGATTTCTAGTGTGGCTGCTACTGTTGTGATGAATAATGCACTGCTCACCTTTGCAACCTGAAGGGCAGGTGGGAAGAGAGCTGAGCTGACTGGTCCTGCGGTGGGGGACTGAACAGTGGCTCTTGAAGTGCCCCCCGTCGCCTCCTGTAGCTAAGTGCTGTTTGGTGCAGAGAAGTCTGGAGTTGCCAAGGAGCAGGTTGGATCTGAAGCAGGAGAGCGCTCCTGTCTGTTTCCAGGGGATTGTGTCCGCCGGGGAGAGACACCTGCCCAAGTCGTAGACAGGCAGGCGAACTGTGAGCTTCTTTGTTTATCGAGTCATCCCGTTCCTTGCCCGAGCCCGAGCCCCCAGGGGTGCTGTCGGCACAGGGCAGCTCGTTTGGTGGCCTGCCCCCCTGGTCATCTGCTTGATGAAGCGGCTTCATGTTTGCTGCTCTCCTCCCACAGACTGGAATACTGCAGCAGCGATGGTCTGTCACTCAGTCTGCTTACATCCCCTTTCTGGAATTCTTCTGCCTGCTTGTGCCGCCTAAGATGCCTTTCCTCCCTTCCCCGAACACGCAGGCCGACACACTGAGCGCTTACCTTTCTCGTTCCGTCTCCCGACATCACGCCTCCGAGCTGTGTCCCTCACAGGACGGATTACTCTTTTCCCTCAGCCAGTTGCAGAGTGGACAGAGCTTTAATAAACAAATTCACCCTTGAGGTGGGAGTGAGGTTTAAGGTGTCCCCTCTGCCGTAAAACTGAAGGGTGAAATCAAACCTTGTGACCGAAGAATTCCCGGCACTTCGACGTGTGTGTGGGGTGACGTTTTCGGTAGATGGTTGGGAGTGGATGATAGAGGAGGGTGCCGCTTCGTCTGTCCCTGCGGTGCTCACCCACGCCTTACACGGAACAAGCTGAAAGGTGGCGTGGGGCAGGCGGGTCCCCAGACCCATGGAGGCCTTGCACGACAGAGACCATGACTTGTGGGGAGTCTGACCAGCCCCTCGTCTCTTCCCAGACATTCACGGCGTGGTGCAACTCCCACCTCCGCAAGGCGGGGACGCAGATCGAGAACATCGAGGAGGACTTCCGGGACGGCCTGAAGCTCATGCTGCTGCTGGAGGTCATCTCAGGTGAGAGGGACCACCTGGCCCAGGATAAGCCGCTGTCCCCTGGGTTCTGCCGCTTTGGGACTGGCGCCTCTGGTGCTCACGCTCTCTCATTGCTCATGGCTAGCTTTGGGTCTCTTGAAAGAGGTTGGGGGTGACCTGTGAGGATTCAAACGGGGATACTGGGCTTAGTCCTGGCTCTGCCATTGGCCACCCACATGTCCCTGGACAAGTTCTTGCCTTTCTGTTCCAGGATCCTCATTTGCAAAACGATGGGGTTTCAAGTTCTGTATATTCCGTCTCCCTCTATTATCCTTCTTTTACCCTGGCTACCGTGGTGTTAGTGTGGGCCTGTGTCGACTGCCGCTCAGTTGATGCCACAGAAGCCCTTGATCGCCTCCCATCTCCTCCTTTCCCACTGCAGTCCGTCATCCACACCATAGCCAGAGGGTCCAGGCAGCCACCAAATATGGTTGCGTGGTTCCCTGGTCGAAACGTATCGGCCCTCCCCAGGGCTTGGCGCCCGCAGCCCACATTCCTTAGCATAGCTTGCAGGATCCTTCGTGAGCTGCCACCTGCTTTATTCTCAACCAGCTGTTCCTAAAATGGCCTTGAACCTAGGGCCCTCTGCCACCTAGAGACGTGCAGCCCTCCCAGATGACATGCTCCCTGGTCTCTGTGCTTTTACGCAAGCTTTGACTGTTTTTTTTTTTTTTTACCCCAGTACTTTGGTCTATTTCCCTTTCCAGTGAAATCTGTTTGTGTTGGGGGTGGGTTTGTAAAATATACATAACATAAATGTGCATACTGTAACGTTTACCATTTTGACCATTTTTAAGTGTACAGCTCTGTGGCGTTAAGTACATTCACGTTGTCATTCAGCTGTCACCACCATCCATCTCCAGGACTTTTTCATCATCCCGGACTGAAACTCCCCATTCCTCCCTCTTCCCAGCCCGACCACCACCATTCTACTTTCTGTCTTGATGAATGCGACTACTCTAGGTACCTCATATACGTGGAATCATGTAGTATTTATCCATTTGCGGCTGACTTATTTCACTTATCATAATGTCCAGTTTCTTGCATGAGTTAAAATTTCCGTTTTTTATTTTGAGGCGAGTAATGATCCACTGCATACACACACCACATTTTGCACATTTTGTTTCTTCATCAGGAGTTAGCACGTGGGGTGCCTCCACCTCTTGTGTAGGTAATGCTGCTGTGAACATGGCCGCACAAATACCTACGTGAGTTCCTGCTCTCCGTTCCTTTGGGTGCATATTTAGAAGTAGAATTGCTGGGTCATATGGTAATTCCATGTTGAAGTTTTTTAGGACCTGCCATCCTGTTTTCCTCCAACTGTCTTTCCCTTCTGCTTCCCCCAACATTTCTTAAAACATTTTTTTCTGGTTTAAACAAACAAACCTGGCATTGTTCTTTTTCATTCTTCGGAACTCAGCTGAGAGGTTTCTTTCAGGGTGGCTTCCCCGTCTCCCACACCCCCGCCACTGCAACTTGAGGGGTTGCCCTCCTGGGCCCCAGTAACATCCCGTTAATTCCTCTCTTGTGTCTTTGCCACATGGTTTCATCATTTTGGCACTCAACGCTGAGGTCCTTGAAGCAGGGACGGCCCCGTCTCTGTGTCCCAAGTGCTTGGAACTGTCCTTGGCATGTAGGTGATGCTCAATAAGTATTAGAGGGACTGAATGCCTGAGATGGGCTTTTCTGCGTCACCACGAGTGCATTCCCACTGAATGGCCAGCTTGCGCCCAAGGGGAACCTGTGCATGTCTCTGAAGTGGGCTCTTCTCTTTCCCGGGCCTGAGGGAGATCAAGTCACTGAGACACTGAGTTTTTCTCCTTGAGCATCTCTGGAGATAGGTAGGATGACGGGAGAAGGAAGGGGATGCTGCCTGCAGAGGTCCTCGAAGTGTGGTTCCTGCACCACCCACAGCAGAATTGGAGACCCCACCCCAGACCTCCTAAATCAGAAACGTAGGGGTTAGGGGAAGGGGCTCGACATCTGCACTTAGCAGGTTCTCCAGGTGGTTTTGTGATGCTGAAGTTGAAAACCATTGGCCTTGCCCTCTCCACTGTCCTGGGGGAGAGGTCTAGCCAGTGTGCACAGTGGGTGGGCTGGCTGGGAGCTCAGGCTCAGCAGGGCCTGAGGGCTGGAGCATTAATGGAAGCTGCCTAGGTATGGGGGTGGGGGGGCACACAAGGCATTGTCTCCTTCCCTCCTATGGGAGGGAGCCCCTGTGGCTTCTCATCTGCTCAGGAGGACGGTGGGGTGCCTTGCCAAGGAGAGGCAGGACAGCAGCCACAGCCCCCAAAGAGCCAGAAGTGGAAGGTCTTGATTTAATAATAAAAACCCAGCTGTGCTTCCATGAGAGCTGCCAGGCCCAATCACATCTGTGGCAGGAAGTCTGCTCTCCTCTAGAAGCCGGGGGGCCCCTGAGAATGCTGCTCTGACAGGGTGGCCCCAGCCCAACTGACCAGCCCCTTGATCCCTCTCAGCCAGACTGCTGACATTCGTGGGGGAGTGAGGCTGGTCTGGTCTGGTTTGGGGGTCATGGCAGACACAGGGAACCTGTGTTCAGGCTCTAGGATGGTGGTTCTCAGCCTTTTGGGATCCCTGGCCTCTTAGAGACTCTGAAAGCTGGGTGCCCCTTCCCCAGGTGTGTGGCACATACTTTTAAAGATAGTTTCAGGAGGTTTCTGGATGCCACTGCACTGGGATAAAGGTGTTTTCAATGGGGTGTTTGGAGAACTAGCTCCTCTACCTCTGTTTCCTCTCAGCTTTTGGCTCTAAAACCTGAGCCTCAGAAGCCCACATTTGGGAGGTGGGATGGGGGTGGCGGGTTGACTTGGAGCTGAGCCAAGGGTGCCCCTGGGAAGCAGTAACGAGACAAGAGCTCAGATTCTTAAGTGAGAGAGGGATACTGTGGGTAACTCCATTTTAAATACCCTGGGAACTTCTTCAAAATACTCTAGAGTGACCTACATCCCTTCCCAGAACTGGACAGTCCAGACTAGAGGGAGTTCAGGGTCTTTGCATGTGCTGTTCCTTCTGCCTTGATCACTATTCCTTGTATGTAGTCTAGGTCTGGCTGCCTTCCCTCTCAGGCCTTCCCTGACCCCTCTGAAATGCCTCATCCTCCAACCCACCCTCCTCCTCTGCAGTCTCTTTTTAAGCAATTCTTTTAGCATTTATCCTTGGCATTTATTCCTGGTATTTGTACATATTTGTGTGTTTCTCTGTTGAAGGTCTGTATCTCATTCTGGACCCTAAGTACACGAAGGCAGCGACTGTTTTGTTCACCCCCACGTTCCTAGCACCCAGCCGAGTTTCCTCCAACACATCTTAGGGGCTTAGTACAGAATCGTCGTGTGGAGGCAAGCAGTTTAGATCTGAGACGTGTAGGAAATAGAGGCAGGGGAGGTGTGTGCTCTCACTCCCTGCCAGGGCAGTGTCCTCCTGCACAGAAGCTGCACAGGCGTGTATTCGTCGATGCTGAGCCCTGAGCGGGGGTGTCGTGGCAGTAACCCCGGCTTCTGCAGGGCAGCATCTCACCTCCCCTTTTTCTGTTCTGGGTGTCTATTCAGGTGAACGTCTGGCCAAGCCGGAGAGAGGCAAAATGAGGGTGCATAAGATCTCCAATGTCAACAAGGCCCTGGACTTCATAGCCAGCAAGGGGGTCAAGCTGGTGTCCATTGGAGCCGAAGGTAAGGCCTGCCTGCTGGCTGCTTCTTGGAGCCTAAGTTTCTGCTCTCCTGGTTCCCTGGACCCTTTTTTCTATTCTGATTCCTGGGCCCACGCATCCCTGGGGGCGTTGGGAGGCAGGGCGCCCACCACCTCCATCTGGTCGACCTGTGGATTCTGCATGTAGCAGCAGCGCTTTCCAGCCATTGTCGGTGTCGCCCACGCGTTGGCACCCTCAGTCAGTCCCAGCGCTGGAACCCTGCGTGCATGCAGGGCTGCCTCCCTCGTCGCAGGTCTGGCTTCGCTCCCCAAAGCGGGAGAGGGTGCAGGCGCGGGCGGTGGGGGCTCACGGCCGTCCTGAGTCTCCGCGGAGCCCCGAGAAGACCGACGCCCACAGGCCCGGAGGGACGTTCTTAGCAGCGTTTCCCCGCAGAGCGGCCTCTTGGCTCTTTTCCCTTCACTTAACTTGGTTAAAGCTCCGTTTGAGGTGTTTTTACCGTTACCATGTTCTTAATGGCTAGAAGGAGGGAGCACGGCCTTCGTGTGTACTGTCTGGGCTTTGAAGGATGCGGGGAGGGTCGAGGTAATTAGGATAGAAATGGAGGGATTTATGTTGCTACATCCAAACGAGACACTTTAGCACAGGCGTCTGCAAGCCATAGTCCATGGGGTCAGATCTGGCCAGCGGAGGTTTTTGTAAATACTGGAGCTCGGCCACACTGTTTGCTCACACATTGTCGTGGCTGCTTTCCTGTTAGGACAGCAGAGTTGAGCAGTTGCGACAGACAGTATGGCCTACAAAGCCAAAACTGTTTCCTGTCAGGCCATTTACAGAAAAAGTTTGCTGACCCTGCCTTATCGGGGACTAGGGCTGGGGCTTGCAGTCACGGGTGGTGCCGCATGCGTCCCAGCAGCCCCTTCATGTGTGAGGCAGAAACAGCATCTTCATCTTCTACATCCTTGTGGCCCTAGGTCCCCGCTGTGTGATGCACATAGTAGGTGCTCAGTCGATGTTGGAAAGACACACATAGCAGGGTATTTTGCTGTGTGAGTGGGAAAATATTCTCTGCCTTTTAATAAAAAAAAAAAAGAGAGAAAAGTAGTTCAGCTAGGGACTTGGCAAAAAAAAGTGTCAACTAAGCAGGGATGGGAGGCCAAAGAAGTTGCCACCTGGGTGGTCTGGTGCAAGCTCAGATGCCCGCGGGGCTGGGAAGTGACTGAGGTGTGGGGTGGGCCAGTGACGAGGGGTAGGGATGGTCGGAGACTGTGGCAAGCCTGGCAGGGCATATCCTTCTAAGCAGGCAGGGGCCACAGGGGTCTAACCCACTGCTGCTGTGTGGGAATGCAGGTCCCGCACTGCTAGACCGATCACCTTTTAGAATGCCAGAAATCTAAATTTTTAGAAAGAAACAATTTCACAAGTACCTGAGAAAAAACCTTTTTAAGACTTTGATCAGCAAAGGAGAAAGAGGGAGAGAACCGCACTTGCTCCGTTCCAGACCTGAGCCTGGCTAGACGGGACGCCTTGCATGCTTGTCCCCCTTCCCCTGGGAGCGCATCTGGAGAAGGAGCATCACCCGCCACAGTTCACGGTCCCGAGAGCTGAGTCTCAGCGGAGTTGCTGGCGTGGAAGCTCGTCGGGAGGCCGAGCCAGGCCCTGGGCCAGACTGCCTCCACGTGGCGGAGCTGGGACCGAACCAGGGATTTGGGCTCCAGAACCGAGGTCTGAGCCTGTTCCCATCGCCCCCAGGCATTGCTGCCTCCCTGGCCGGGTGCAGGGCAAAGCTCTCACGTGTGATTTCCCCCAGCTGTGAAGTAGCAAGTCCGAGGGCTGTGCTCGCCTCAGCGGACGGGTCAGGAGCAGAGACGGAAAGTCACCACCGCCTCTGGTGCCCGGGAAGTCGCTTAGGCTAGTGACCCGGTTCGCCAGTCTCTTGCACACGGGCCTCACTTCTTCAGATTTTCCAAAGGCTCCTTCAGAAGGAGGTAGTTAACTTCTCGCTGCCCTAGGGAGCCAGCGCTTTAAGCCGAGGCTTCCGCCTTGCAGTCGCCTCTGGTTTCGAGCTGAGCCTCAAGCTCGTGCAGGGATGGCCCCTCTGCTGGAAAGGAGATGAGCCGGGAAACTACGGAGACTCCACATGGGATCTGCGTAGTTTAATGCGATGGAGTTTACTGCCGTTGACTCAAACAAAAGGCAGCGGAGCGGATCCCCCGCGGGGAGCTCTCCTGGGGTTAGGGTGGGGAGATGTGTCAGGGTGTCCTGACTGTGGAGCACCCTGGGCTGATGCGCTGTGGGGACCAGGCCCTGCGGGGACAAAAGACTCAGACCTCTGAAGGATTGCCAGGATTAAACTCTCTGATCGACCCTGAAGTGCAGAGCCAGGCCTGGAAGCGAAGGCCGCTGGGTGATCGTGGGTGACATGCAGAAGTGGGGACTGGACTGCGGATGGGGAGCCTGGGTCGGGCACATGATCCCTGTTCCCGAAGGTGTTCAGATAGAGGCCGGAGGCCAGGAACCTCCATACCTCGGGGAGGGGTCAGTTAGAGCCCTACGATATTGTGTAAGATCCTTGATTCTAGACTCTTAGAGTCATGATTGGAGCTTGACCTGGGTGAGTGGTTTAACCGAGTAAGAGGATCTGAGTGGATTTTTTTTTATTTTTTAGCCCTTTGGGCAGGGGAAGCATGATGGCTCTGGGTGCCAAGAGCCCAGGGGTGGTTGCGATGACTAAGTGTCTGTTCTCAGATGGAGGAGGCAGTGGGTGCAATAGCTACAGCGTCGGTCTGGGATGTGGTGACTCCGAGGGTCTAGTTTCTGTCCTGGGCAATTTCTTCAGCATCATTCATTCTACTGTCTGAATGCTGCCTGGATGACTGTGACACAGGGGGCTGAAGGTGTGAAGGGAGAGGCAGGTGCCAAGCAAACACCAGGATGTCAGTCAATCCTGCGAATAGCTTTGTAGACCAGGAATGTCAGAAACATGCCTCCTCTTCTTCCCACACCCGTGGCAGATGTTCACGTGTCGTCCTGGTTTCTCCCATGGGGCCCAGTCCTGGCATTGGGACCCTCCTTTTGGACCAGCATTCCCGGTAGCTTCTAGACACAAAGCTAGCTGCCTGTGAGATGAGGCTTCCCTCTCCAAACACAGATGCCTGGGGAGAGGATCTGCCATTCTGGGGAGGGTTACACGCTGAGGGTGGACGGGAGTCAGGTGGGCACTGGGGCTGGGGTGCTGCACAGGGTGTTCGCAGAAAACACCCCTCTCTCTGCCTGCGCGTGGCTCCTCTGTTTTCTGGAATGAAACTGCTTTTCTGGTATGAGTGAGGATTCAGTAAGTAAAAATCCCTGAGGGTTTCTGGGGAAAGAGGGGAGGAGTAAGTAAGCAAGACCCAAGAAAGAAGCCGCCTTATCTTCCTTAGTGCAGGGAGGGCACTGAGTTCAAGGCCAGCGGGAGGCCCAGGTATTTGGCCTTCAAAAGTGGGGCAGTGTGTGGGGGGCACAGGGTGGGGAAGAGGCCAATACTGCAGCCTCCACTCCTGGAAAGGCCAAGTGACAGCATCACCACCTGAGCTTTTTCTAGACCTTAAATAAATTTCCCCTTGTATTCAAAATGCCCTTCATCAAATTTTGTAGCTGCTTTTTCTACCTTCCACATTACGATATAAAGATTTTCCCAAGTCATTACAACTCGTGAGTGTAATTTTAATGGCTGTGTTAACCATCTGTTTGCTGGGTACAGCTGCCCTCTGTCCCAGACCTGGGTCCTTCCTGTTGTGTTCTCGGGGCTAACAGACCTGTGCTACTTCTGCCCGTTCACCCACGTGCGGTCAGTGTCCTCCAGTGTGGTTCGTTCCTTTATTGGTTCATTCGTCCAGCAAACGTGCCAGGTACTGTGCTGGGCTCTAAGCAGTGATTTAAAACAACATTTCTCACATGGAGCTTATGTTCTAGAGGTGGGAGAGAGAAAATAACACACATGCCTATGTCAGATGGAGAAAAATTACAGCGAGGAGGAAAGTGGGTGGTCAAGGAAGGTTGCAGTGAGGGGGAGGAGGGTGAGTGCAGATGGGAGGGAGGTGAGGGACGAGCCCTGTGGATATGCAGGGAGGGGAGCGGGTGGAGGGAGAGGTGTCTGAGGGCCAGAGGCCCAGCTGGCCACCAGCCTTGACTCTGAGTGAGGTGGGAAGCCATGGAGGTTTTGAGCAGAGGGGTGACAGAGTCTGGGGATTTACTCGTTCACACTTGTGCTTTGCACATCCATCTGGCTTCCGCCTTGGGGCGTGATAAGTAACCGCACAAGCACCTGTATATGGCGGCCTTACTCTGCATTTCACATCTTTGCCAGGGATAGGTTCCCAGAGGTAGAATTTTTCTCTCAAAGTTGAATAGCTCCAAGATGCTTGCTCCCCGTTGCTGAATTATTTCCCAGAAGTTTTTTCTTTTTTTTTTTTAAGCCCATGTCCACTTTCAGCCACAGTGTGGTAGCCTTACCGTGAAAGTTCAAGTTTGCTTTTTAAAAAATTTTCCTCATTTAATAACTGGGAAAATGGTGTCTTATTTCTTTAATAAAGAGACTGAACATCTTTATGAATGGGTTATTTCCAGTTTACCTTTTGTGAAGTGTCTAGTCATGTCTTTTGTCTATCTATTGTGAATCTAGGCTTTTATTCTTGGAGATTTATACAAGCTTTTTAAAGGCTACAGATGTGAAACCATTGGAAGTCGCAAATGAGAGGGTGTTTTAAACGTTTAAAACCTTTATATCGTGATTCTTACCTTGTTAACTGACTCGACTTCCCCCAGCGTACTCTGCAAAGTGCTGGCTGCCTGTTTTACTGGTTCAGGAAAATGGTTGCATGCAGCTGTAGGTCCCTGTCTCCACCCTAGGCCCTCTGATTCGGTGTCTGGGGCTCTGGGAGGGGCGTTTAAGCCACCCTGTGAGCAGGAAGAGTTAAATCCTGTCCTGTGTCCAAAGTGGACACTGCTCCTCCTCTGCTCAGCATCCCATTGCAGGCTCAACAGCCACCTGTCTCTGAGAAGCAGCAGCAGTGCCCTGTACCTTGTTGGTTGTAGAGCAGTGTGTCCTCCTTTCTAAGAAAGGGATTGAGCTCTTAGGGTATCATTTCCTTAAAGGATTCCACTCTTGTTTAAGGGGCATGTGGGAAGCAAACCCTAGTGGGTGTGGACTCAAGGAACCAGGAGTCCCAGGAAGTTGCCCCTTCTCATGGTTCTGTTTGTGTCTCCCCTAAAAACTGGTGTTGCACGTAGGAAAAAATAAAGAATCTTTGGGTGCCTAACTCTTCACTGAGAATACCGTACCACAGGCTCAGGTTACTGCCTCCTGGTCTGGAAGCCGGTGAGCGTAAGGAGTGGACATTTGATTGTCACCTGCTCAGCTCCCAAGACCACAAATGACTCCATGTCTCAGGCGCCTTCAAGACAGGACTTCTTTATGTTTGTATTGCCTGATACAGAAAAAAAACTACTTCATAGAATTTATAGCATATTTAAAAAAGTCTAAAAACTGCTGCTTGGACTGAATTTAGTGGGGTAGCTCTTAGTCGTGATCTTAAAGCTGTTTGACTTTTTTTTAAATTAAAAAATACCCAACTAATGGCATTATGAGTGAGGTTGATGTGAGAGTTTGTGGCTCCTTCAAGGTGGCAGTTTACAAACCTTTCTCAGGTTCTGTTGCCTGTACTGGCTTTCTGGGTACGGATGGCTATTTTGACAGTTGCAACTCTCAGAGTTGCTAGAACCTTTGCAATGGCTTAGAAGTCCTCCCTCTTTGTCAGGCTGGTGACCACGGCTGGTGGTTTAAGATATCTCCTCTGTTGCCTTTCCTGACCTACCCAGTAGAATCAACCACCCATACCTCATATTCCCAGAACTTCCCAGGTCTTGTTACCCGTGACACATAATTAATTACCCACTTTAAACAACATGCTGACTGCTCTACAGAAGTGGAACTGTGTGGTCTCTGATTCCCTACGTGGTGTGCAGAGCTGCACGGGCACTCGGGGAATTTTAACTCCATCCCCTGCTAAGACCCATCCTAACATGTCTGCTGTTCCTATAGAAATTGTGGATGGAAACGTGAAAATGACCCTGGGCATGATCTGGACCATCATCCTCCGCTTCGCCATCCAGGACATCTCTGTGGAAGGTAGGTCTTCTGCTCCGCTCCATTCATCTCATCTCCCCTTCCCGCCCCCCAAGTGCCTTCACCGTTCGTGCTTTCCTCCCTGGGCTCAGCCTGGGGAGCTCTCCTGCCTGGGCAGTGGGGCTTGATCATGGGCCACATCCCGAACTTTCAACCCATTGTGACATCTCTCCTCTCTCCTAGTCTGTAGAGAAGTTAAGAACTAATTGTGTGGAGTGCGGGTTCCCACAGGTGTGGTTGCCCTTGGGAACTCTCCCATCCCCCACTTTGAGAAAGCCCAAGGCTGCTGTGGCGAAGCGAATTGGAAATCCCACCTGGCTCTTGGATGGTTAAATCTGAAAGCGCAGGGAATAGCAACCAAGAGGGACTGGGAACCACCTCTCCCTCCCCTCCAGCCCCAGGGCCTCCACTGTGCTCCCAGGGCACCCTCTGGTGGCCACTTCCCGGATCTGCAGGGGCCACCACCGCAGTTGGGTCATTGATCTCTGAACTTTTGATTCCCAGCGGCTTTTAGGCTGATGTGTGTGTATTTATTTTGTCAAAAATTATATTTAGGTGTTGCTCTGCATGTTATAAAACACATACCAAAATAAAATTTAAAAAGATCGGATAAAGATATTTTAACAATATTTTAAATTCACTTTAACATCTCATACATCTTGAAAAGATTTGTATCCAAAGTAACTTTTTCATGAGAACAGTGTGGACTGAACTGCTTTGTCATGGAAGTCTTGGCTTGACACGTGGTGATACAATGATGTGAATGTCTGTTTGGTTTAAAAATACTTGGTATTTAGGGCGGAAGTGGTTTAAAAGATGCCCACAGTAGTCACTTAGGCCATGGTTCTTGTTAGTGGTGGTCGAAATAAATCCATCTTTCAAATAGCCTTCTTGATGAATTGGATTGTTTTGAGCAGGTTTCTTGTCAGCTCTGACTGAATCTTGTAGAAAATTTTAATCTTGAAGCTTTTAATCTTGTAGAAGCTGATGAAGAGCTTGAACTAAGAGCGGTAGCTTTTGCTCACTTTTTAATGGTTTGTGCTTGAATTATGTTATTTTTGTAGGAATTGTTTAATGTCATTTTAAAGTCTGTTTTGCGAGTTGAAAGTAAATGAGACCCAAGAAGCCACTTCACTGGGCAGCATAACCTATAATTCACAGGTGTGAACACGCAGGCAGTGTGGTTTGCAGCTCCCCTGTGCCGGGTTTCCCGGGGTCCCCTCATATTTGCCTTATCTTACAGACTTTGCTGTTGATGCATGTGTTAGATATAAGGAAACCTTGTTTTTTTGGACAAACACTAAATGTGAATAGGAGTCCTAATGCTTTTTTCCCTCGTGGCTGCCTGCACTCCTATCTGGAGGTTCATAGACATTAAATGTCCTCTAAATCAACTAATTGGGCACCTGACCTAGGTTGCCAACTCGTTTTGTATTGCTATCATTTCTTAAATAAAATAGAGTGACAGGGAGATAGTCTAAAAGGCCAGTCTCAGTATCTCAATGTGTAATGCGGCCAGCTCTGAAAAGCTGCCTCGCGTGCTTTTGTGTTTTATCAGATAATTTCTCAACTTTTGTCGGGGAAATAGACTTGATGGCCTGATAGCAGCAGGGCTGGAATATAGGGCTCTCTGTGTGGACCCCTTATGTGAGAGAGCATGGATCCTGTGGTCACAGTGGGGCCTCTCATGAGTCAACAGCCCTCCCTCCACCAAGCCAAGCCACTGACCTCTGCTCATTGTCCCCTTCCCTCCCTGACTCTCTGCCTGTTGTCCCTTTCTCCACAGAGACTTCAGCCAAGGAAGGGCTGCTCCTGTGGTGTCAGAGAAAGACAGCCCCTTATAAAAACGTCAACATCCAGAACTTCCACATAAGGTGAGTGGCATCTGAGGGGCACTTACAGAATGAGGCCGCCTTCCTCAGGCCCCTCAGGCCCCCTTGGCTGCGTGGTCTCAGCTCTAGTACAGAGCAGAGGCCCCTGGGAAGGCAGTGCTTCCAACTGGGGTGCCCCCTCTCCCTCCCAGCGCTGTCTCGGACATGGCTTCAGCCTCATATTCCTTTGATCGATGCTCGGACTACTGGGGAACTCCCTAAGGACAGTGTCTGAGAAGTTCCAGCCTGGGGCTCTGGGATGGAGCAGGCAGGGCCACGGCCTTGGTGGAGCGTAGAGTGGGATGTGGCATGTGTATCTCAACTTGCCAAATCCCACAAAATCTTGACCCCAGCGCTTGGGGTCATGGTGGGAAGAAATGTCCCTTTGCTTCCTGTCTTCTGACTCCTGTTCCTAAAGGTTACGGGTTCACCTCCAGAAGAATGGGGACCCCCGCCTAGGGTTTACCCCTAGTGCTCAGCCCCACTCACCAGCTCACCTTACCCTCTCTGTCCCCCCTGGGCAGCTGGAAGGACGGCCTTGGCTTCTGTGCCTTGATCCACCGACATCGGCCTGAGCTGATCGACTACGGGAAGCTGCGGAAGGTAGGTGCAGCTCACCGACCGCCCACTGCGGCTCCTGGCCCCCGGTCCCAGGTGGGTGGGGGTGGGCCCCTTCTGCTGAGAGCCTGTGGCCCCGCGTGCGGGGTGCCAGTCTCCTTAGATTAGCCAAGGGGACAGACTGTCTAGAGGTAAGAGAAAAGCACCTGCACTCTTCGGGCCGCCTCAGTCCTGCCCTTGCCCAGCGCGTGTGCCCCATGCATGCCCATCGGGAGGCGTGAGAGCCACTGCAGCAGCTTTGCTTCGGTGGTGGAAGGACAAGCGGCGTCCTCTCCTGGTCTTTCTGGGTTTCGTAAGGAGGACGTGCTACTTTCGTAATTAAAATGACGCATAGTCTTCGGAGCACTTATCTCAGCCTCGCCCGAGGCTCGCTGTGCAGTCCTGGGACGGTTCCCACCACGGATCTGGTTTCTCTCGATGCTGGAATTTGGCTGTAGGAGTTTCGTTTGCTGCTCTTGATTTCTTTTATGTTTTATACATGACGCTGTCGGGGGATTTTCTCAGGTGCTGTGTGCTGAGCAGAATACCAGGAGGTGGGAACTGTGTCCCTAGCCTCATGGTGGTTCTTAGCATCTGGCCTGGGTCTTGGAGCCTGTACTCACCCTGTCTTCCCTCTCCACCCATCCCGCGCCTCAGCCTCCCCTGGAGCCCTCCCCTGGAGCCCTCCCCGTGCCCCAGCTGATGATTTAGGGCTTGGGTTGGAATGTTACCTTTCTATGCTTGAATCTCTTATTTCTCTGCTTGATTTTGACACTTGGAGAGCACAGTGTTCAGTGAAGGTCCCCGCCTTGCCCGCGCCCCCATGAAGGGCCTCTGTTGCTTCTCTTGCTTTGCAAGGCTTGCTGTTGCCAGCACCAGGCCCTCGGTTTCCAGGCTTTGGGGGAGTGAGGATTTGTGAGAGAGGAAAGAAATTGATTCTCATCCCTTCTCCTCATCCTAAGCTGGGCCTGAAGCTTGAGGCTGGGGCCTCTGCCTACCAAGAAGGGCCTACCTTCTGAAGGAGAGGCGCCTGCTGCCTGGCCCTCTGCATGGCTGTGTCCAGGTGTGGGTGTCCAGGGGACAGCCCTTCCCAAGCTAGTCTCTTAGGGGTAAGAGGGCCCCAGCCCTCTAAGTCAGCAGCTTTGCAAAGACAAATCAGAGTGAGAACTTCGTTGACCTACCTGAAAGCTCTGTGGCCAAATCAAACAGGACAGAAACCAGAAATCCTAGAGGTGGTGATGTTTTCTTTTAAGGCACCTTCACCTCCTAACTGTTCACCTGATGGACCTTGGTTGACAGGTGTGCATGTGTCTGTGTCCCTGTTTGGGTGTGCTTGGTGGCAGTGGCCAGTTAATCCACCCCCACGTAAAGTGGGCTTGTGCTGACTGTGGCTCTCTGGTCCTTCTCCCCATCCCACAGTCTCCAGGTGCCTCCTCCATTTGGGAGTTGAGAATCCAGGTGTCTTTGTCTGATACCTGGACAGCTCTCTCCCCGCCCTTCAGCCCTCTCTGTGTCTTTTCATTTCTCTCTGTTCACTGTGTCTGTCTCCTCATCTCTTTAATTCAGTAGTATCAACAAAATCCAGCCCAATGTTGGCGTACACCTGATCCCACTAAACCGTTCTGGCAAGCATAGGGTGCCAGGGCCGCTGGTGCTTGGACACAGGGGAGAGCCAAGGGGCTCTGACCAGAGGTTCATCCTTCATGCACCAGCCTTAGGTGGGCACGGGGACTGGTGGGCCCTGGGAACCAGGTGGGGCAGGCAGGTGCAAAGCCAGGGCTAAGGACTGCTCAAGGCCCAGGGCAGAAATGACCTTTGCTGCTTGACAGATTTGTTTTTTTTTTTTTTAATCATTCTGGAAGCTGTTGGAGACTTTCCCAGAAGGACTCCACCTTCTCTGTTTTGAGTGATTTCTTCCTGAAAGTGTCACAAATGAATGTATTTATCTTTTTGTGCCCTGTATTCTTACCTTAGCAAATGGGGAAACAGACCTGGGCTGACAACCAGCTTCCTGTACTCTGGGGAGCCAAAATGGGAGGTCCAGCAAGGCACTCCCCCAGTAAGCTGGGGCTTTTTTTTTTGCCACATTAAAAGTTTTTATTTTTAATTGTGGTAAAGTCTGCCTAACATAAAACTTGCCATTTTAATATTTCTTTGTTTTCTTTTAGAGTTGGCACACACTATATTAGTTCCAGGTGTATAGCATAGTCATCAGAGATCTATATCTCACAAGTGATCACCCCAATAAATCTAGTACCTCCCTGCTCCCATACTTATATATTAAACTTTATTGATTGTATTCCCTATGCTATACTTATATCTCCATGACTATTTTCTAACTACCCATTTGTATTTCTTAATTCCTTTGCCCTTTTTCGCTGACCTCCCATCCCCCTTCCATCTGGTAACCCTCAAAATACTCTGAGTTTGTTTCCATTTTATTGCTGTTGTTGATTTTATTCCTTATATTCCACATGTACATGAAATCATACGGCATTTGTCTTTTTCTGTCTGATTTACTCCATTCAGCACAATACCCTCTAGGTCCATCATGCAGTACCTTTTTCCATCCCTTTGCTTTCATTCTGTGTCGTCTTTTAATCTAAAGTGAGTCTCTCGTAGGCAGCATATGTAAGAGTCTTGTTTTCTTATCCATTTAGCCACCCTGTTTTTGTTTGGAGCAACTAATTCTTTTTCATTTGAAGTATTTGTTGATATGTAGTTATTGCCATTGTTTATTCATATTTTTGGCACATATTTTTCTTCTTAAAGAAACCCCTCCGACGTTTTCTGTAACAGTCTTGGTGATGATGAACTCCTTTAGCTTTTTCTTGTCTGGGAAGCTCTTTATCTGTCCTTTGACTCTAAATGATAGCTTTGCTGGATGAAGTAATCTTGGTTGTAGATCTTGGGTTTTCATCACGTTGACTATTTTGTGCCAAGCCCTCTCCTGTCAAGTTTCTTTTGAGAAATCAGCTGCCAGTTTTATGGGAGCTCCCGTGTAACTGCTTTCCTCTTGCTGCTTTTAAGATTCTCTCTTTGTAGTGAACCTTTGGCATTTTAATTATAATGTGTCTTGGTTGGGCCTCTTTGGGTTCACCTTGTTTGGGACTCTCTGCATTCCTGGGCTTTGTATATCTATTTCCTTCATCAAGTTAGGGAAATTTTCCATCATTATTTCTTCAAATGGGTTTCCAACTTCTCTCTCTGCTGTTTTTCTGGTGCCCCTATGATGCAAATATTGTTTGGCTTAACGTTGTCCCATAGGCTCCTTAAATTATCTTCATTTCTTTAGATTCTTTTTTCTTACCGATGTTTTGATTGAGTGCCCTGTGCTACCTCCTCCTCTATATCGGTGATTTGATTCTCTGCTTTGTCCATTCTTGATTCAACTAGTATAGCCTCCATCTCAGATATTGTATTCTTTATTTCTGACTGGCTCCCTTTTTAATCATTTTTAATTGTACAGTTTAGTGGCATTAAATACATTTGTATTGGTTAGCAACCGTCACCACCACTGTCTATCTCCAGGACTCTTCATCTTGTAAAACTGAGTCATATAGTAATTCTATGTTTAGCATTTTGAGGAACCTCCAGACTGTTTTCCATAGCAGCTGCACCATTTTACAATCCCACCAACAGTGCACAAGGGTCCACATTTCTTCACATTCTCACTGATCCCCAATAAGTTTTCTTGAGAAAGTAGCAGAAATCCAAATCGCCAGAAGGCTGTGGCTATTTGAAGGAGCCCCCAGATTTCATGGAATATGAGCACCAAAGGGGCTCGAGAGCTCCTAGTCCTGCTCGTGAGTAACAGATGTAGAAAACTGAGGTCAGATTACTTTCCAGTCCTGCTAACTGATGGCAGAGCTGAAGCCAGAAGCCAAGACTGATGACACCCAGGCCAGTGCTCTGTAATCACCTTTTAGCAGTTCTTTCTTGAGCTGTCGGCCAATATTTTTTTTTTTTACCCCATTTCTCTGACAAAGAAACTGAGGCTTGAGGAGAAAAGATGGCTTTTTAAACCTCCAGCCAACGAGACCTGGTAGTGAGACCAGGTTTCTACACCCAGGGGTGGCTCTTGAGAACCTAGCTTGGGAGGGGGTGAAGTAGTCTCCTCTGTCCCCAAGAATGGGCAGGCACCCTGGTTGGAGTAGCCAGTGACTTGTCATACCTCTCACTGTCTTGCTTCTCTTCTCTAGGATGATCCACTCACAAATCTGAACACGGCCTTCGATGTGGCAGAGAAATACCTGGACATCCCCAAGATGTTGGATGCTGAAGGTAAAGGCTTGATCTCCGGGATCTCATTTAGGGAGCCTGGGGTGTCACCTGCCTGTCAGATTCCACAGTTCCCTGAGGCTTGGAGAGAGAGGTGATAGCTGCTGCTGGAAGGGACTGGAGGCTGCTTCTGCTTGACCGCCTAAGGGGGAAGGGAAAGGATCTTTTCCCCTTATATTTCTTGGTTCTCCACCTGGGGCCCTGTAAAGTCGAGAAAAAAACAGATGAGCAAGAGAACAGCAAACAAGCTTATTAATGTGTGCATCACACAGATACAGGGGAGTTGGCAGTGATGAGTAACCCGAGGAAGTGGTTAGAGTTTGGGGTCTATGTACATACCTCACATCGTAAAGGAAAAGAAGCGGGGAGAACTGTCACTTAGGAAAATCAAAAGACTTTTTGGAAAGACGAATGGTCCCTTTGGAGATGTGATAGTTGGTGACAGTCGTTGTGTGAGGGGCCGTTTTCAAACATATACAAAAGTAGAAAGAAAAGTATAATGAACTTCCATCTACCCAGCATCCAGATATAACAGTTGTTGGGATTTCGTCTTACTCTTTTTCTTTCTCTTTTCCGTTTTCCTTGTTGAAGTATTTTAAAGCAAATCCTAGACGTCACAGCATCTCACTGCTACATCCTTCAGACTACATACCTTTAAAGTGTGGATATTTTCTTAGGTAACCGTAAAGCAATGTTCCTGCCTTGCAAAGTGACAGTAATTCCTAGATGAATTAAAATTTGAAATTAAAATTCCAACTCCACATTCCCCAGTTGCTTCTTTTTAGCGTTGATTTGTTTTAATCAGGCTCCAAACAAAGTCTGCACCTGGCATTTAGCTATTATATTTCTTGTCTTTTCTAATCTGTAGCCCTTTTTCCTCCCCCTGACCCCTTTTGTTCCTGCCGTTGAACTTGTTGCAGAGACTGGGCCAGCTGTCCCATGGAATGTTTCTTATTCTGGCTTTCCTGCTTCCTTGAGGCCCCATCTCACTTTCCCCTCTTATTCCCGTAAGTGGAAGTTGATGCCAGAAGATGGTTAGATTCAGGCTCAGTATTTTGGCAGGAAGACTTGCTGGTTCTGGGAGCATCACATCAGGAGGAACATCACGTGTTCACCAGGTGACTTTAACTCCAGATTTTTCTTGACAGACATCGTTGGGACCGCCCGACCAGATGAGAAAGCCATCATGACTTATGTGTCCAGCTTCTACCATGCCTTCTCCGGAGCCCAGAAGGTACTGGGGGCCCCTGCTCCTTCCTTGCCCAGCACACCTCATGCCGGACTCCAAGCCATGCCTTCCTGCCCACCCCCACCTCCCCTGTGGCGACAGGGTCTGGATGGTCTGTCTCTTTGGTAGAGTTAGCCCCTGGTGCCACTGTGGCATGTCGTTCTTGCTCAGCTCCATCCCCTCCTGCACCGCTGCTCTTTTCTCTCATCTTCCTCTTCTGTCTCTGAGAAAATTGGGTAAGAGCTCAGCTTCCAGGATCCAGATGACTGTCTTCAGCTGGAAGGGCTGCAGAGGGGAAATAGCCAGGGGTGGCTGTGGAAGGCACTGTGGTCAGCAGCCCCTCTGTGCCCACCTCCATCGGAGCTAGAGGCTTGATCAGAGCTGCAGGGCCTCCCCTAGGCAGGCAGATCTGGGAGGTATCTCCTGTCTTCGCTAGCCTATTTGGCGAATGTGTCACGAAGCCCCCACTTTTCTTCCATTTGGGGATGTGATTTGGTAAATCTTTACACAGTCCCTTTGGGCTTTGGTGCCTTTTGCTGTATCCTGCCCAGGATCTCCGAGCAGGTCACTCTGCACGCTGCGTTCCTGGACATAAGCACAACGCTTGTAAGGAAGAAGGCGGAGTGGTGGGCAGCTGTGAGCCCCTTCAAGTGTCCTGGCCCAGTGTTTTCAGAGAGGCCTGAGGTTAAAGGCCAGGTGTGCCTGTTCTGCAGGATGCAGGGCACTGCAGCTAAAAGGCATCGTTCACACTGCAGACTCTGATGACTTGAGTGTTTTCCTTACCAAGCTTGCTTCAGGCAGCAGAAGCCAGGTTCCCCTCACAGGCAGGAACGCAGAACCATAGGCTTGGCCTTCACGGCTTTGGGCTGTGGACCTGTCACGTGCTCAGGCAAATTTCCCACCCTCAGCATGGCCTCTGAGTGGCCTGAACTGAAATGCACGATGGAGGCACTTTCCCCACCTGTCCGCATCTGCCCAGTCTTCCCCCGACACTCACTCCCCCTTCCCCGTCTCAGACTGTGCTCTCTTCCATCCCACCCCCTTTCTCTTCCCATCATTTCATTTTTTCCTTTTTCTACCCATCCCCTCATTTCTGTCTGTCTGATGTTTTTTCTGTCCACCGTGGCTGTTTGGGTTTATTCTGTGCTGCTGCTGTCCACTTTCTTCTCTCAACCTCTTCTCCTTCTCTGTGCAGATGTGTAGGCACGCTAAGGCTGGATGGGAAGGCCATGTGACCTAATGTTTCATGTCACTGCCACGCCTTCTCGGGTGCGCAGAAGGTGAGCTCTCCCTTGGCCTCGCCCACTCTCCCTGCCGCCCTCTGCCCATCTCTCTATCCTCCCTGGATACTCCAACAGCCTCTTAGGGCTCCAGCTCCTGAAATGAGAGGAGGGGTTAGAGACGCCCCTTCCTGCTCTTACAGGAGGGCAAGACACTCTCTGAACCTTGGCCAGGGCAATACTTGAAGATGCCGGAGAACTCCAGCCTCTGGATGGCCTCTCGCACCTCTGTCCTTACATACATGGCAGAGTTGGTGTCACAAACCGGAAGGAAGTCTGTGGTCTCAGCGCCTTCCCTGGTCCCTGGCTTGAGAGCTCTTATCCCAAACAGCACAGCTCTTGGCTGTGTTTCCTGACTATTCCCTTAAATATGCAGGCTCCCTTCACTTCTTTCTCTCCCTCCTTCCTATTTAAGCAAGGCCATCTTCTCAAATAATCCAGCAGCCAAGGCAGGAAGAAATCTTCCCGCCTTCTCCCTGGGGTCCAGGCTGGAGGCTCAGAGCCCTGCCCGATCTTTCCAGCCAGGCCTGCCGTGGACCGCAGTGCAGGTTGCACACGACACAAAGGTGACCTGTGTGCACCATAGACAAGGAAGATTTGAATATCTCTTAACTAAAACCCTGTAGAGAGCAGTAAAAATGTCCTCTAACATATTCACATGACGGTTTTTCAGCAGAAGTGCCTTGAGAAAGAGGTACCTTTAAAAATTACACAGAGGCACTGTTTGGGCCAGTGGCAGCCCTGTTGAGTGGCCTGGAGGCACTCAAGGCCTTCCTCACATTCCTTCCAGGCTTCATTGGCACTGAGCGGGGCAAGATGCAGCCCCTCCTGGAGGCTCCCTCATAGGCGTCCCGGCCCTCCCAGGGTGCCCAGCTCTTTCCAGCCTCTTGCAACCTCTTCTCTGGCCTGCCTCTTGCTTCTTTCCCTTTGTCCCACCTCTGCTGCTGCTCTCTCTCCTGTCAACTTCTTCTGGGCCCTCTTAGCTCCGACCTTTTAGCCAGGATGTGAGCAGCATTGATGGGCTCCCAGCCCTGATACCAGACAGTGTGCTTGCCCGTGTTCATGGCCAGGCTGAACTCTCTGCTGCGGTTTCCCCTCTTTCCAACTCTTTCCTCCCCCAGAGGTTCTGTCCTGGGCTTCATGCCTGTTGACACTGGCCTTCCCTTCTCTGAAGCTTTCCCTGTGTTTGGCTGATGATAATGCTTGGAAGAAGGTGCGTGCGTGTGTGTGTGCGCGCGTGTGTGCATACACGTGTGTAGCAGCCTGCTTTTCTTGCCTCCCACATCTTATACCATCTCTTGCCATGCCCTCTTCCTCTCACTCATCCCTGTTGCAACCATTTCATGCTGCTTTTATCCACATCTGAGGACAGTTGGGTGGGGGTTGGGGATGAGGATGTGTTCTTCTCACATCCTGGTCAGGGGCCTCACCCAGAGTTGCCCCTAACCACTTCTAAGGATCCAGGCAACTACTTAGAGCAAAACAGGTCAGTGGCATGGGGGGAGTCTTCCCCTCTCCTGTGGAAGGAGGGTTCTTTCAGACTCACACACTCTTTTTGTCTTGACTGTCTCCAAGTCTAGAGCCAGTGAGGGGAAGGGAGTCTTCCGAAACCCATGCCCAGTGCCCTCTGTCCTCCCCCAGTGTCTTTCTCTTGCCAAACCTAATACAGTGGACCAAGAAAGGCAGCAGAATCTAATTCATGCTTGCACGTGTGTGTACACGTGGGCATGCATGTGTAGCAATTCATGGACCCACACGGGCGAGTGTCATGCAAGTGTGCATGATTGATTTTACTAGTCAGATGAGGGCCCACTTTGACCTGTTGGTTTTGGTTCTAATTCTTTCCTCTCCCCTCCTCTCCCCTCCACCCTCCTCTGCTTTCCCTATTTAGAATGGGAGAGAGCAATCAGATTTTGTTGATGCAGTTTGTAAAGCTTCAAAGTTCATGGTCATGGTCTACTGGGAACTGTTTCTGAGAAACAGCCCTTTAAGGCGTGAACTGGATCTGCTCTAGGGGTTTCTGGATGGTTTTAGGAGGAAACTGTGCTGTTGACATCTTCCATTTGCTCATCAGTTGCTTTATTCACTACTGTGAGTCTTCAAAGGAAAATAAACTCTGTCCCTGCCCTCAAGGAATTCATGGTCCATATGGAAAAACTCTTAATAAAAGTAAGTCCAGGATGGCTACTCTCTAACCAGTGCTCTGCTCTGCCGTAGACCCGAGCAGGGGAGGGCAGGCCAGGCTGTAGGGCTTCAGGACAGGAGACTTTCTTGAGCAGGAAACACTTGAGTTTGGGGGTCTTAAGGGTCAAATAGGGACCCACAGGTGAAAGGCTCAGAGAGGGTTTGGAAGGGCAGCCAGTGCTGCTGAGGAAGGCAGTGGCGGCTTATGCAAAAGCTTTGAGGTATGAGAGTACCATCTGCAAAAGGAGAGCAAGTTGGTGCTGGTTTGGGTCTTGTCCCGCTGCCTGGAGCAGGTAGTACTGGGGGAAAGCCAGAGACGGCAGAGGGGGACAGGACTGGGCCACGTGGGGTCAGCTCCCCGCAGTCTAGGAGGCTTAACTGGCTGGGACACCAGGGCTGGGTGCTGACTTGGGAAGAAGGAAAAAATAGGCAATCCTAGTTAAATTTGGGACATTTTAAACTAAAAATGTCACCGATGAGATTGTTGTGGCATTCATGTGAATTGGTGGGTTGTGGGTGGCAGAGCCATGGTGTGTCATTTGGCCACATTTGGATGTTTGACGTCACCATCATTGAGGATGATTCCTCTTCAAACTCAACCTGTACCAGCTAATGTGAAGCTGATTTTCAGAGTCGTGGAGTGGCTTGGGATAGCTGCATTTCATTTGGGAGTTCTAAGTACTCGGGGAATAAAAGTCCATTCTTTTTTTTTTTCAAATAACTCAAAACAAAAAAATACTGTTTTGTGTTTGGTTGTAAAATAGTACAACTTAAATAGGTCATGAAAATATAAACCAAGGAAAGGTGAACACAAATTTCTACAAGTCTTTTCCTTTGGACCTTGGGAATAATGTTTGCCTTTTCCTGCAACATATTTTCTCAGCCCATTGACGACCTTATACCCTTATCTCATGCAAATTCTGTGTCCATCAGAAAGGGCTGGGCATTCTGGTTCTGCTTCTTGGCTTCCAGAGTAGCCTGTCTTTGTAGAATAGTCTGAAGCCATAACCCTGAGTTTCCCTCAGGGAATGAATCTTTCCTCCCATAGAACAAATCTTTCCTTGGAGCTCCTGAACTAAAGCCATCTCTTTCTGAGTTGGTGGTGTTGGGTGCCTCTCTCCTAAATCTCCCATAGTCCTGGAGTTCCTATCACCATGAAAGGATAAAGCTAGAAAGCCAGGGAACTGGGATGACAGGGGTAGGCCCAGATCCTACCCTTAGGAGTCTCGCTTGCCTTCCACTCCAGGGTATGTCCTGGAGGCCTTACCAAGCTTGGACTGGGCTGGCCTCTCTGACCTTTTAGGCTGAGGTTGGTGGGTGACTGGATCTTTTTCTGTGAATGATTGATGTGGAAGCAGGTGCAGCTCATCACCTAGCAGGCTTCTGCAGGGGGCGCCTGCCTGCCTGTGGGGGCAGGTGAGCAGTGAGAGCGAGGGAAGGTTGAGGTTCTGCAGAGTCTGCCTGTCATTTTTCTTACGTGAACTCTGGATTCCAGGAGCTTACTTCCCGGTGGCGGTGGAAACTGGTCATCTCTCGAGGGGAAGACAACCCTGATGGAATTTGTAGACAAGCCATCGCCTTTTCTAAAGAAAGCCTGCTTTTGTTCCACGATGGCCATGCTTTATTTCCAAAGATAGATTTCCTGGTTATGATTGGGTTTTCTCAGTCTCTCCTGGTGAGACCAGCCAGGAAAGGGCAGGCTTGGGAAAGAGGTTGGGTCTCTGTGAAAAGTCCCCAGGAGGCCTGCATGGGAACTCCCCCAAATTTTATACAGAAGGAGTCTTCCTTTGACCCTGGAACAGCTAACAGGCTCTGAGAGTTGGGCAGGGCTAAGATCCACAGGACATGTTTCCTAAAATCCCATGAACGCAGGCCACACTCCATCCACCAATTTGATAAGTTGATGCACAAATCAAAGTTTATGACTTCTGAGCCCAAGATTTTAGGATGATTCAGGAAGATAACAAGGTTAAGGAGGGGGCTTTATCCGTGAAACATCACAGTGGCAGCTGCTGCCCACCTGCCAGCAATGGCCATCTTCCCACTGATTCTGACCTGATGGGGCAGGAATCCTCGCAGCTACCCCACACGCTTACATAAATGTCAGCGCAGAGCAGAGCGTTGGCCTCCCTCGGGGCCCCTGCCCTTGCTTTAAGTGGCCCCAGTGACTGCAGGCAGACTGCTATCCCCAGCCAACCTCATGGGGCTCTTTGGCCTGGTTCCCATGACCCTGCTCTCTCTGGGGCCCCACATCTTCTGGGACAGGCTCCAGGAAGGAATTTCCCTCCTTGTTAGCTCCTAGGATTCCCCGTGGTGGTTTCTCCAGAGGAAGGGCCATCAACCAGGACTTCTGTGTATGAGGCGGCCATGCCATTTCTAGCACAGAGTTGATGCAGGGCAGAGGATGAGGGTCTAAAGAAGTGACTCCTTGCCTCAGTTACTTGAGACCTGGCACCTGACATCTCCATCTCACAAGACCCTTAGCTCCCCCTCTGGCCACTCCTACAGTTCTCCGGGTGGAGGCCCACCCTCTCTGACTCCTCACCCTGGAGGGTGCAGTCTCTTGACCTTGAGCTTGAAAGGACCTTTATGATGACCTCATTCTCCCCCCTCCGCACACACACACACACACACACCCCAGCACAGTCACCCTCAAATCATATGATTTGGTGGATGTATGTCCTATTTGAAAAGCCACAGGGAAAACATTTACATTTTCTTCGTCATTCCTTCCCAATTCAAATTCCTTCCTCGTTCTCGGGAAGTTCTTCCTTACGCCTCTCCTCAGTCTGTCTTGCCACTGTTGAAACTCATTTTGTTTGGCAACCAGTTGTGAGACCTCATCTTTCTACCCCTTAAGCCTTTGTCCTTCTTTGACATCTGCAGAGTAACTTTCTCCAGGGCCCCAAGATGCATATCTGTCTTCTTACAGGCATTATCTGTTTTCTCTTCTACCCCAGGACCCAAAAAGGCTTTGAGTTCCCCCCTTGGAGTTGTGTTAGGATATGCACAAGAAATGCTGAATTGAAGTCACCTGAATGAAGCGGATTAGGCACGCCTAGCCCCAGTGGTGTGCGGTGCACGGTGCCCTGCACAGTGGGGCCGGCAGTGTCTCCCTGGGGTTTCCGGACCTTTTTGTCCGGTTGTCATTTTGTCCTCTTTTGTTCCTCTGGCTGCCAAGGCCCATCTCAGGTGTCAGTGTGCCGCGCTGTCAGTGCACCATGTGTGCTTAGCTTCCCAGAGTTGCCTGTGCTGACTTTTGGGCAGGTCACTTGGTTTTCTCTAAAGCACTTCAGGTGCTGGACCAGGAGCCTTGAGAGATTCTGCAGGAATTCTGTGAGGTACACTGCTTCTCAGTCAGCACTTATTCCAGGACTCCCAAATTTGAATTTCTGCATCTCCAAGATTCTGGAAAATTTGGCCTGAGATCTTGAGCCTTGGGGATCCCAGGGCCTCCACTCGGAATTCCAGAATGTTCTCGAAGTCACCTCTCCACCTGACCCGAGTCTTCTGACTATATCAGTCATTGGATTTGTTTCTTCCCGACATGTGTGTTGGGTCTCAAACTCAGGCCCTTCTCCAGGGGCCTAGTTCAGCCACCAAGACTGCTGTCTAGGCTCCCATGATCCATAGGACTCAGCCTGGGGTGGCAAAGAAGATGGTGGGAAGGGGCGAGGAGGATGTAAATTCATAGCCTCAAGAGCTGCCTTCAAGCCAGACAGAGCTGCAGGGGCTGGAGGTGGCTTTGTCGACATAAGTGTGTACCAGGTGTTTCTGCTGCCGGTGGCTGACCATGACCCTCTCTGTCTCTCTGTCTTGTTGCCAGGCGGAGACAGCAGCCAATCGTATCTGCAAGGTGTTAGCTGTCAACCAGGAGAATGAGCAGCTCATGGAAGACTACGAGAAGCTGGCCAGCGATGTGGGTACCCCCGAGTTCCCTTGGCCCTAGCAAGGCCTTGCTACCCCACCCAAGAGGAAAGGGAACCCCAGAACCTATACCCCAGATCCATCCCCGGGGCACAGTCAGTTGGATGATCCCAGCACAGCTGACCTGGGCAGCCCCGTTCTGGCCCTCCCAGGAAGGCGGAGGTGGGTCAGGAGCCAGTCTCTGGGCTTCATTCAGAGAGCTGAGTTCCAGGCTCTTTCTCTCGTCAGCTTGGGAAATCCCTTCACATCCCTGGGTCTCGGTTTTTTTGTTTGTCAAGTGAGAGTTGAGTCAAGGGATCTCAGCGTCCTTTCCAGCCTGGTGTACTTTTCTGTGAGTTTCACTTACATTACTCAGAAAGTACTGTGTTCAGTTCTGGGAGGGCATGACCTCGGGACAGTTTAGTGCTGGCTCAGGCTAGCTCAGGAGCTGGGCTCACCCAGGGGACAGGATGGGACAGGATGGGACAGGGCTGGGTTTGCTGTCCGCTATTGACTACTTTTGGGTTAAGGCGCCACCTGCTTCTTCCTTAAAATAATTCAGCTTTCTGAGCAGTTCTTGGCAGATTGCCCATCCAGCATAGTAAGAACCCAAGTTCTGGAGCCCAGGTACCTGGGTATAAATCCCCGCTCTATCATTCCAACTGAGTCACCTTTCCAAGTCCCATAACCTTGCAGTGCCTTGGTTACCTCCTGTGTAACCTGGGGGAGAATCACAGCACTTAACCCCATAGGATTCCTGCGATTGACATGCCTGGCATCTTGCAAGTGATCAGTATGTTTCCTGTCATCACTTTCACTTCTTTATCACCTCATCAAGAAAACAATCCAGGCTGTTCCCTGCCTGAGCCCTAAATGCCAGTCACTTCCCTTTTGAGTCAGGGATCATATTCTAGAATCTCAGAAGGTCAGGTAGCAAAGACCTCAGTGAACAGCTGTTAGCCTCGTCCAAGGTATAAATGAGGAAGCTGAGGCCAGCTAGGTGGTAGACCTAGAACTAGAAGTCAGGTCTTAGTCAAGCCGTCTTCCCACCATGTCTCTGGTTCTTCCCTTGGCAGAACAGGGAGGCTGAGTGATGCTGGCTGTGAGTTAATGTACCCTAGTGGCCAAGCTTCATGAAACCTGTGCTTCTCAGAAGAAACACCTCGGAACCTGGTCTCATGGCCTGGGAATGGCCTAGGGTGGTCGCTGGGAAGGAGTGTACTGTTAGGAGAGTCACTCCCCGCTCTTCCTGGCCACTGGAGGAGCGGGAAGCCGGCCCTTGCCCCTCACCCCCGCATCTTCACACCCTGACCTCCACCCGCCCCCACAGCTGCTGGAGTGGATCCGCCGTACCATCCCGTGGCTGGAGAACCGGGCGCCCGAGAACACGATGCACGCCATGCAGCAGAAGCTGGAGGACTTCCGCGACTACCGGCGCCTGCACAAGCCGCCCAAGGTGCAGGAGAAGTGCCAGCTGGAGATCAACTTCAACACGCTGCAGACCAAGCTGCGCCTCAGCAACCGGCCGGCCTTCATGCCCTCCGAGGGCAGGATGGTCTCGGTGAGCCTGGCGGGTCAGCCTGGGCTGGGTCCGCCTCCATCTCTGCGCTGCTCCAGTGCGGTGCGATGGCCCACTCGGCTGCGTCGTGCTTTCTTCTGCCTGCACACACTTCTCCAGAAGGCCTTTCTCCCTCCAGGTTTCCACCAGGCTCCAGTCCGCACTCAGCGATGCGGGGTGGCTCCTCTCCCCAGGGGGGGAGTCCCCTCTCTCCTGACCATTCCGGGTCAGACTTGCCCTTCCACACCCCTAAACCATCTACCTCAGGCTCCCCAGCTCCACCAACTTCCCCCCACCCCTCAAGATTCATCTTTGCACACAGAATGGCTCTTGACATATTGAGCCGAAAAGGGCATAATTCAAAAGATAATTTTACTTCCATGGAATCTTGTTTAAGCCCTCCAAAAATAATTATTATCTTAAATAAGTAACAGATTTTTGTGGTCGGGTATTTCTAAGATACAAATAAGTGAAATACAGAAAATAGAAATGACTTATCAACTTAAATTTCATTTGGGGAAAATACTCTTTTAGTCTTTTTATATACATACATTTTAAAAGTGAATCCTAAAGCATGTTTTATTTAATAAGCTGCTTAAAAAAACTAACATATTGTGACCAGCTTTTTATGTCGTGAAATACTCCTCATTTATGTTAACTTTTATGTGATTCCTCCCTCCTTACCCTCTTCTCAGTACTGGGGGAGAAATTTTATGAGCCAGAAACATATGCAAATGAAAATTTAAGAATTCACCAGGGTAGAGCTTTTGCCCTTTAAAATGGAGAGTAATGAGGAGACCTAGGCATATAAGACAGGAATGCGAGTGAGCAAGTGAAATGTGCAAACAGCGTTGGAGGGAGGCAGTTTGGAAAATGGCAGTCCTTTCGTGGGTTCCAGGTTCAAACAGCAGGTTTTAGGTGGTCAGAGCTGCTGCTGGCTGAAGGGTGCTTGGTGTGAGTTAGAGAAAGTGCACTCGCTTGGGCAAACGTAGCCTAGCCCCAGGCATAGAGTGGGGACCAAGTTGGGGAGTTGGGTGGCACCCCGGACAGGCTCAGCTGGTCACTGCAATCGGATACCCTTGTGTTGACCGTAAGGAGCAGCCCTATGGTGGCTTCCTGTCTGCAGAGCTGTGGGTTTGAGCTCAGCATGTCACTCTTCTCCGACTCTTAGCTGGCTCTCCCAGGCCAGGGTTCCTGAAGGCTCCAGGCCGCATCCCAGAGCCCATCAGCAGATCAGAAATGTGGGGAGGTAGGGAGGCTCCCACACCTGCTTGCTTCGTTTAATTTCTTGTTCTGTTTCCCTGGCTGGTGCTGCATTCTGTATGGTGGGTCAGAGTCCTGTTGGAAGTCAGTCCTGTGGCCCCAAAGGGCCTTGGGCTCCTTCCCCACAGGGCTGTGCACCGAAAGCCCCGTAGCTGCGTGACCCATGTGGACTCTGGCCTCGGAGCCTAGGGAAATACCTTGGGGTTGGGTGGGTATGGCCCCGACGGGAAAGAGGACCCTCGTGGGAAGCATGGAGCAGCTGTGGGAGTCTTGGGCCAGGACTGAGCCAGGCCCTGACCATGTACTTCCTGTCCCCACAGGACATCAACAATGCCTGGGGCTGCCTGGAGCAGGCAGAGAAGGGCTATGAGGAGTGGCTGTTGAACGAGATCCGGAGGCTGGAGCGGCTCGACCACCTGGCAGAGAAGTTCCGGCAGAAGGCCTCCATCCATGAGGCCTGGACGGACGGTAATGCCAGCTCAGCCTCCCGGCTCCATGAGGGTGCTGGCTTTGGGGCTCCCCCATCCCAGCCAGCAGCCACAACTCCTTTCTTCTCTTGCTTTCTGTTAGTTTTCTCTTACTAGTTCTCTGACAGTAGGCAGGTTTATTAACCCTTTGGTTGCCTCAGTTTTCTCATCTGTAATGCGGGGATAATAATAGTACCAATTTCATAGATGTGTGAGAGTTAAGTGAATTAGTGCATACGAAGTACTGAGATGAGTTCCTGGCATAGTACACTGCTCTGTGCATGCTAATTGCTGATTTTTCTGGTCACCGTAATGCTTGCTTCTTCCCCGAATCAGTTTGGGTGGAGTTTGAATCCTGCCATGCTGAAGCAGTGTAAATTTGGACTCGTGACTTACACCCCATGCCTCATTTCCTCATCTGTACAGCACAGATGATGATGTGCCCCCTGTACTGGCTTCCTAGGGCTGCGGTAACAAGTTACCACAAACCGGGTGGCTTAACACCATAGAAACATGTTCTGTCACAGTTCAGGAGGCTAGAGGTCCTAAGCTGAGTGATGGCAGGGTCGGCTCCTTCTGGAGGCTCTGGGAGGGAGGCCGTCCCATGCTTCTTGCTAGAGTCTGGTGGCTGCCGGCATTCCTTGGCATTCTCTGGCTTGTATCACTCCCATCTCTGCCTTCATTGTCACGTGGCTGCTTCTCTCCATGTTTCTGTGCCTGAATCTCTCATTTTTCCAGAGAAAACACCAGTTATTGGCTTTAGAGCCCATCCTAATCCATTATGACTTCATCTTGACTCATGACATCTGCAAAGACCTTATTTCCAGACGCAGTCAGATTCTGGATTTCTGTTTTGGGGGGACACTGTTAACTCGGTATACCTCCTCATGGGGCTGTTGTAGACTTAAATGTCTTAAGCACATTTTATACTTAAGTTGCGTGTCCGGCATATGGCACACAGGCAGGAAATGGTTGCCCTGGGTATTTTTCCTCCACTGCCTTCCTGCTTTCTGTTTCTGGCCTCCAGTTACAGCAAAGCAGAGCCCTTGCTGCAGCACCTGTGTGTCTCTGTGACCCTGGCCTGGAGGCACTCGGGCTACGTCTGGTATCTGTGTATCGGCAGCTAAAGTTAACTCCAAAGAGAAAAATCAACCTGGAATAGTGTTTTCCTCAGAACCTGAGCTGGGGCTGGAGGAGGGGACTGGAACTGCCCAAATCTTAGGGCCCTGTGGCCTTTTCAACTGGCACCTCTGAGGCAGACCTCATTGGCCAGTGGAGCTCAATGCCCTAAGATCCCCTCTTGGCTCTCTTGTGTCCCTCACATGTTGGGCTGAAAATGTGTAGGGATGGCCACATCCTACGGCCTCTTGGGAGTGACTCGGCTTGGTTGGGGATAGGATTGTGCTGGACTCAGCCAAGGGGTCAGGTTGGGCTCCCCGTTGTAAGTACAGAGGCTGAGCTTCGTACACAATGCTTATGAAGCTGCCGCCTGCCCTTTACTACACAGGTGTGGAGTTACTTATCCTGGTGGTGCAGGGTGGAAGGGGGATGGCAGTTGTACTGATTCACCCACACGCTTCTACTATGTCCTCTCTGGGGACCAAGAACAGCTCACAGTGAGGTACAGGGCAGTGATTGCCTGTCAGCTTGCCAGCCACCAGCGAGGGCGTGAACAGTGCTGGCATGCTAGCCGTAGGTGCCGGCGCGCCCTCTGGCAAAAGCAGTCCTGGCTGCATGGATCCATACCCAACGATGTTTTCACCTTCTAACTCGGGAATTCCATTTCTTGAGACTGTCTAAAGAATTAATCTTAAACATGGGGGGCATCTCGTGTCTGTCGATGTTTGCAGTGAGACCATCTATAATAGTGCAGACGGAGGGGCCTGGCTCCCATAGGAGGTTACACCAGTGGTGGCTCAGCCACTTGACAGAAAGTTACGCAGCTGTCGAAGGGGCACGTTCGGAGACTGTGGGGCCAAAGTAGAAACTCTGATGATATGCTGCTGAATGTTTTAAAAGCAGTAGCATAATCTATATATAATCTATGGCAGGGGTCTCCAGCCCCCAGGCTTGGATAGCTGTCGGTCCGTGGCTTGTTGGGAACTGGGCTGCACAGGAGGTGAGCAGTGGGCCAATGAGCAAAGCTTCATCTGTATTTGCAGCTTTTCCCCAGCGCTAGCATCACTGCCTCAGCTCCACCTCAGATCATCAGACATTAGATTCTCATAGGAGAACTGGTCTCTGGTGCCCAAAAGGTTGGGGACCACTGCCTGTGGTTTCAACGTAACATCCATGTAAGGAAAGACTGAAAAGGAGTAGATATGTGGGCTCCTCTGTAATTTTTTCTATTGTATTATTATTCTGACTTAAGAGTTGAGGGAAGGAAAGAAATGCCGTATTAGGCACAGCCCTCAGCATCTCAGCCCCGCTTTCATTCATGTGAGGGGCTGAGCATTCATGCCGGGTGCAGACATGGGGCGGGCATGCAAGAAGGCCTGGTCAGCTCCTGTCCTGTGCCAGTCACTTCACAAGGTGGCTGTCCAATGTCATCTATCAACAGTCCACCGGAGGTCATATCTCATCCCATTTTCCCACTCAGAAATGGAAATCCAAGAATGCAAGCCCTGCTCACCCCAAAAGAGAGAGGACAGTGTACCTGATGATCAGAGAAGGTTCTGGCCATTGATGGAGATTGTGTAGAGTGCCCTGGACACGCTGACCGCACTGAGTGTACTTGAGCGGGGATGGTCCCTGCAGGGCTGCTGGGGGCTAGCAACAAAAACTGGAGAAACTGTAAAGATGGGGTACCTACCCCTGACCACTTGGCTCGTTTTCTCCTGGTTGTATATAGGGTATAAGTTGTGTTTCCTGCTGTTTACAAAGTTGTTATACCCGTACATCCCCATAGTCCTGCATAGCCTTCACGTGTAACCACCTCTGATGGCACCACACGTGCTCTGGAGAGTAGTAACTTTCCTGGCCTGACCCCCTGGTGGATGCTCTGGTTGCACATCTGCTTTCTCTCACTGCGGGTGACTGATATTGTATGGTGGGCATGTCCTTGGGATGTACCCCCAGAAGTGGTGCTCCGGGGGTCCTGAGGGGTAGATGGTCAGTTCAAGAAGGTGGGGCCTCCGCTCACCCTCCAGCTTCGGCTCAGCCTTGTACGATGTCTCCAAACCCAGGCAAAGAGGCCATGCTGCGGCAGAAGGACTACGAGACGGCCACCCTTTCGGAGATCAAGGCCCTGCTCAAGAAACACGAGGCCTTTGAGAGTGACCTGGCTGCTCACCAGGACCGCGTGGAGCAGATCGCCGCCATCGCACAGGAGCTCAAGTAAGTGCAGCCTGCCCAGCCTGGGGCTGCGACGGGAGATGACACGTGGCTGTGATAAGTGAGGCGGGTGGGTACAGCCCGGCGCCTGGGCAGGAAGGTTGTCAATGCAGAAGAGTAAGAATGTCCCTCCAGGTAGGGAAGGAGCCCACGACCCTTCCTGTTACAGGCCTTTGGCCCTTACCTGAGCGCTCACTGCCTCAGTGGTTCCCTGATGCTGGGCATCAGGTCGAGGCTGGCATCGCCTGCAGCCAAGGTTGGGGCGAGGGCCTTTGCAGAGGACTGGCCTTCCTTGGTCTCCTCCCAGTGGTGTCCTGGAAGCCAAGGAGTTAAGGGGTTAGGAGGGGCACCTGGAAGGTGGATGAAGTGAGCACACCTGGCCTTCAGCACCACTAGTGCTTCCAGCCTCAGGAAGAGAACGGCAGGCCACAGAGGCAGCCTGGGTCACCTGACTCTTCCTGTCTCTTCCCTCCCAGTGAGCTGGACTATTACGACTCACCCAGTGTCAACGCCCGGTGCCAAAAGATCTGTGACCAGTGGGACAATCTGGGGGCCCTAACCCAGAAGCGGAGGGAAGCCCTGGAGGTGAGGGACCCCAAGGGAGATGGAAGCCTGCTGTCAGCAGCTCTGTCTACCCTTTCCTGCTCTGTGACTCCTTTTGTTTGGGCTAAAAGACTCCATTGGGTCCCCCAGAGCTCCTTCAGCCCTGGCCAGAGTGTGCAAGGCTCACACTGTCACTGGATTTGGGCTTTGCTCTGTGGAGAGGCTTCCTTTCTCGCCCTAACCATATCTCATCACCCAGTTTTGTGCACTTAGCCCGACCTCGGCCATTTTTACTATTCTAGACACCAGACTGGGGTCCAGGGTGTGCGACTCTAACGTGGGGTGGTCTGTACACTCCACCGTAAGAACAAGAGCTCCAGAGAGAGGCCGTTCTTTCTGCCTGCTAGTCTGATGCTTCCAGACCTGGACCCCTTGGTGCCGGCCTGGAGGATCTTGGAGGGTGGGGAGGGATTCTATGACTCTGCTAAACATCTCCCCGCCCCTCCCCATCTGACACTCCCAGCGGACAGAGAAACTGCTGGAGACCATTGACCAGCTGTATTTGGAGTATGCCAAGCGGGCCGCACCCTTCAACAACTGGATGGAGGGGGCCATGGAGGACCTGCAGGACACCTTCATCGTGCATGCCATCGAGGAGGTCCAGGTGCGCTGAGGCCCCCCACCCCGGAGGCCGGCTCCCCCAGCCACCCACGGCCTAACTCTTATCAGTCCCACTCCTTTAGGATCCCCCACTTAGCGAGAGGACTGAGCACAGCATCCCAGGATTTTATAGATTCAAAACCTTTGTGTTTTACTTATTTTGATTAGGTAACACATACACATGGCACAAAATCTAAAAGGTTAAAAGGACGTGCAGTAAGTTCTTGGTCTTACGCCTTGTCCCCTAGGGCCCCACGCCAGAGGCAGGAGCGTGGCCACACAGTCTCTGCATACATGAGCAAGTGTGTTTAGTGAACACATTCTTCTCCACACCTATTTTTACACAAAAAGTAGCTCTTACTATATATTGTTTCCTGAACCTTTATTTTGAACGGTTATCTTGGAGCTTGTTTCGTATCAATAAACAGCTTCTTCATTCTTCTGTACAACTGTGGAGTGTTAGAGCGAAGCACCGAGGAAGCCTGTGTTGGGGGAGGTTGCCTGGGAGCAGGTCTTGGCGCACCCGTTGACCCTGACCTGACTGGGGTGGTGAATGCCCCAGGGACACTGACCTGACTATGGGGTGGTGAATGCCCCAGGGTTGCTGCCTTCTTCGCCAGAACCGAGCATGAAGCTATTGCTCTGATGGCTCTGCCTTCGCCTTCCTGTGGCCGGTCGTGCCTTCCTGGGTCCTCGCTGTGAGAATCCTTGGTTGATGCCTCCAGGCCTCTGGGGGCCCTTTCACCCACCTCTACTTGGGACACCTCTCCCTTTGCTCATCTCGCCCATTCGAGGCACGAGCCCCTCCAGTCACTATATTTCTCCTGCATCCCTGTCTCTGTCCAGGGACTGACTACAGCCCATGAGCAGTTCAAGGCCACCCTCCCTGACGCCGACAAGGAGCGCCTGGCCATTCTGGGCATCCACAACGAGGTGTCCAAGATTGTCCAGACCTACCACGTCAACATGGCCGGCACCAACCCCTACACAACCATCACACCTCAAGAGATCAATGGCAAATGGGACCATGTGAGTCAAGGGTTGGATGGCACATTGGCTGAGCCATTGTAAGTTCCATAAGGGCAGGGATTTTTGATTGATTGGTTGATGGATTCTCATCAATTTATTTATTTATTTGTTTATTTGTTTGTTTTGGAAGCATAGTCAATTCTCATTATCTGGCCAGTTAATGAATGCCTGAATTTCTAGAACAGGTCAACGCTTTCTCTCCTGTTACTGACTGGCCCTTCCCTTCATGGGGCCTCTGTTTGCTCATCCGAAGTATGAGGCAGAGGGCCGGTCCACCCCCAATGTGCCATGGTTATTCCCATCCCAGGTGCGGCAGCTGGTACCTCGGAGGGACCAGGCCCTGACGGAGGAGCATGCCCGCCAACAGCACAACGAGAGGCTACGCAAGCAGTTTGGGGCACAGGCTAATGTCATCGGGCCTTGGATCCAGACCAAGATGGAGGTGGGTCCTATCGTGGGAGGCAGGGGTGGGCCTTCTACCCCTTCCCAGCACCATCCCAGCTAGACAGGCTTGCCTAGTCTCCTCCCAGGATGGGAGGGCTGATGGTCCTGAGCCCATGGTGGTCTGCTGCCCTACAGAAGGTATGGAGCTCATGCAGGAAAGCCTGTGGGCTGAGCTCAGTGTCTGGCTTTGGTTGCAAAGACCCCCACAGGGACACCACTAAAGAGCCACATAAGAAAGTCCCACAGGGGGACCAGCACCTTGTTGCTTATCTGGCTGGCAAGATCTCCCTTCCTCCATTATCTGTGCTCTTGAGCAGTGAGCTTGGTCAGGGAGGGTGGTCTTTCTAGGGAGAGACCTGGACCTCAGGCCAGCATGGAACTTCTTCCTGAATCGTGTGAGTCAGATAGCAGGATGCTGTAGATCAGGGAAGGGTTAGAGCGTGGTGTCCCTCTGAGCTCCTTGAGGTCAGAGTCCAGGTCGAGTGCACTTTTGTGCATAGTAGGTGCTCAGAAGATGTTTGCTGGATTGAATCGAGTGCACAGGGAGGTTTGTTTACATGGATGAAGGCCAGACAGAAACGAGGATTAGACCTGGCCCACAGAGACGGGTGGATTGAAGTGGGCCAGGCAGGCATCCTAGTTGCAGAACAGCATGCAGGAGCATGGCCACTGAGGTGGGAAGCCAGGCGCACTGAGGCTGTGAGGACCTGGCTCACTGGGCACAGCGAGCATTCCTGAGGGGAGCGATGGTCAGGAATAAGGTTTAGGAAGTGAGTCGAACAGCAAGCGGAGATCAGGTTAGCAGCTGACCTTGTTTCCCCTTCCTGAGGCTGTCAGGTGCCCAGGACAGGGCAAGTGTTGCATCCGCTGGTAACAACAGTGCCTTTCACACACCTCTGCCATGCTCTTTACGTACCAAGGAGCACCCATGCGGAATGTGTCTACCTCTGGGCTTAATAATCTCTGGTGGGCTCCCTGGTGCTGAGCTGGGAACTGAGAATCATCTGCGGGGTTGAGCAATGATGGTGTCTGGGCGGGGGGAGCCCAGCCTCACCCCGGGGGCACAGAGTTGGGAGGATTTGACAAAGGCCTCCTTCCTGGGTGAGCAGGAAATTGGGAGGATCTCCATCGAGATGCACGGGACCCTGGAGGACCAGCTCAGCCACCTGCGGCAGTACGAGAAGAGCATCGTCAACTACAAGCCCAAGATTGACCAGCTGGAAGGGGACCACCAGCTCATTCAGGAGGCGCTCATCTTTGACAACAAGCACACCAACTACACCATGGAGGTAGGTGGCTCATCCTTGCTTCTCTGCGGAGGACGCTCCGGATCTCCTCCTCCCCTTTCCTGGGCTGGGCAGGGGGAGGCTGTGATCTTTCAAGGCCACCGTAGGATAAGCTCTCCCTTTGAAGTGAGGGGATACTCACTTCTCACCCAGGAGCTCTGGTCTTCAGTCTCAGTGCCTCTGGATTTCCCCAGGAGCTTGTGGACATAGATTTCCAGAATGTGATTCACTAGGTCTGGGGTGGGACTTGGGAATCCAAGTTTTTAATAAGCACCCCAGTGACTCTGTTGCTAGTGGTCTCCTCACTCTGGCTTAGGCACTCACGTGCTAAACAACTGTGTGTTTTGACCTTGAAGAAGTGTGTGTGCACGTGCGTGTGTGTGTGCGCGCACGAGTGTAGTTATGGAGTTGGATGTTCAAAGAATTACCCATTTTTTTTTGTCCTGTAATCGTTTCCACAACCAAATTTTCCTTCCTTCCTACCCTGACCTACACTGGCGGTTCCGGTCTCTGCTGTCCCAGGCAGGGGCCACCACCCTCCCTGCCCATGCTCCCCCATTCGTCCTCTGGGTCCTCTGTCCTGGTTTCTAATCCTGGTTCCCCCGCCTCTGCTGAAACTGTGAGTCTGGATGGAAGGCCAGGTTTGATTGCTTTGACCATTATGGGAAGGAGTGGCCAGGGGCAGCCCCGGCCAGGCCTAGGCCCCTATGCTGACAGGCCCTTCGCCCATCCCCAGCACATCCGCGTGGGCTGGGAGCAGCTCCTCACCACCATCGCTAGGACCATCAATGAGGTGGAGAACCAGATCCTGACTCGGGATGCCAAAGGCATCAGCCAGGAGCAGATGAACGAGTTCCGGGCCTCCTTCAATCACTTCGACCGGGTGAGAGATCCACCCCCTGCACTTGCTCAGGGCAGCCCCCAGCCCCTGCCCCAGGGCCCTGGAGGGCATTGCCCAGAGTGTGGGCAGCGATGCTGGACCCAATTCCTGGGCAGGTGAGGAGGAGGAGGAGGAGGAGGAAGGAGAGGGAGGAACTGCTGTCAGCCTGCCCTGACTCTGCACCGTACAGTGCTGGCCTTGGAAAGCCAGCCCTGGTATCCCATGAGCTTCTCTGCTTTCCTGGAGAGAGAGCTCATATTGTGGGTGGAGAGAAGACCCTTGACCCCTGACCCTTGCTCTTCTACCACGAGTTGTCAGCCCTTGACAGCAAGGCTGCTATAGCCTCAAGCAAAGGCCTTTTTGCCCCTGACTGTGGGACTGTCCCTCACCTCTGCCTCAGGACAGAGGAGTGGAAGTTCCATTCTACCTCTACCCCACCCCTGGGACAGCCTCTGGGACACTGTGGAGATGTCAGAATTGTCAGCTGGGTTTTCATTCAGCTCTGGGACAGGCTAGGTTTTACATGGGTGCCCCTCTCAGTGCCCTGGGGCTTTGGGGTGACCACCTCGGGTGGGAGGGGAGGGAGGGAGCATGGGGTTAGGTGCTGCCCACCACCCTGCCTGCTTCACTGCCCTCCTGGTGCCTGGCTGGGTGAAGCCCTCCTGGAAACGGGGGTGGGGCATCAGTCTGGAGGAGGGCTGGGCACCTCTGGGGGCTTCTCACCCCCTGTGGCTCACTGTGCTCCCTTCTGGCCTGCTTTCCGAAGCAGGGCTTTGTGTGCCAGGGAGGGGACACCCTTGGGACCTCGTCTGTGTGTCTAACCGTGTGCACTTTTATTTTCCCTCCTCCCCCACCTTATCCACCCTCTACCCTCTCCATCCGCATGCCTGTGTCCCTGTGTCTCCCCACACACGCCACCCTCCCCCTGGGGCATGTCCCACTCCTTCCCCTCACGGCCTCCACCTCCCTGGCACCGCATGGCTCGCTGCCTGGCGCACGGCGGCCCCAGGATCACTCCGGCACGCTGGGTCCCGAGGAGTTCAAAGCCTGCCTCATCAGCTTGGGTTATGATATTGGCAACGACCCCCAGGTACTTGCCTCCTGCATGGAGCACACTCAGGGGTGGCATCTGGGGCGAGAAATAACGCGTTTCTCCTTTTTCTCTTCTCTGTCTGGATCTCCCTGTCCCCCTCTTTCCTGTGGGCCGTGGGGCTCGTCCTCTCCTGCTGTCCCTGCCTGGCCCGTGTTGGGCTCCTCCTCCTGCTACTCCGACCTCTGACCCTGCCCTCGGTTGTCTTTCGTGGGACCGGCTCGGTGCCTGCCCTCCTCTCTCCTCGCCGTTCTCCATCCTGTGGACGGAATTTTGCATCTCCCTGCTCTTCCTTTTTCCTGTGGACAATTTCCCTGGATGTGTATTTGCATCGATTCCTCCTATGTTCCTCTTTCCTTTCTGACCCCAAAACCGTATACCTCGTCTTCCCCTCTGGCCATCTGTGCCCCTGTCTTCCTGGCCCGGGGCCGGCCCTTCTCCTCCTGTCTCTGGCCCTCCTTGTGTCTTGGTGCCACTGCGCCCACAGAAGAAGACAGGCATGATGGACACGGATGATTTCCGGGCCTGCCTTATCTCCATGGGTTACAACATGGTAATGTAAACCCCACCCTCTGTCCTGGTGAGGGGCAGCCAGCTGGCTGTAGAGGCCCAGTCCTAGCTGTGGCAGTCTGGAGGCCCTCAGGCCAGGGGATGCTCTCCCTAGAGGGGGCTCAAGATTCTGGTCACTGGGGAAGAGGCTCCCTGAGGGCAGAGCCCAGCCTCAGGGTCTGTGTGTGTCCTGCAGTCCTGGCCTTCTCGCTCTGGTCTGTGCCGGTTTATCTTCTGGTACTTACTGTGGAGACAGGCTTTCTCATTCCCACCGTGGATGGCTGGGCTGACCCCAAGGCTGGCAGGAAGGGCTGGTAGTTGGGACATTCTGCATTTGGATTAGTTTGCTTCATCTTGTATAAGGCACAGAGATTTCTACCTTTTCCCTGATGGCTCCAGCCAAGCCTGCTGCCCCTTTGCCATTGCCCTGGGCTCCTCCCCAACCTTCTCAGCTGCCTGCCCTCATGCAGGGCCTTAGCTGGGCAGCTAGGTGACTCCTGAGCCAAAGTGCCGAGCCCTCAGGCTGCCAGGCACAAGGGCTCTTGGAGCAGTGGATCCAGAGGGTAAATCCCAGCCCTGCCATCACCAGCTGGGGGCTCCAGTGAGGTGAGGGGACTGTGGGACTGTTGTAAGGGTTAAATGAGGGAACTTACATGAGTGTTATGCACTTGTCTGGCACGCAGAAAGTACAGTATCCTAGGGAGTGCACAGGTTGTGGAGCCAGACCGCCCAACTTCAAATCCCAACTCCACCAACTACTGGCGGTGTGACCTTAGATGAGCCACTAAGCCTGTCTGGGCCTCAGGTTTCTCATCTAGAAACCTGATGGAAATGATAAGCACCTACTTCGTGTGGTTATGGTGTGGGTTAAATGAATTAAAACGTACACAGCGCTTGGAATAGTGCCTGGTAGATGATATCTGTTGCGTCGGTATAAGCTGTTGTTGTTGTTGTTTTTATCAGCTTTATTGTAACTTGCTCTAATGAGAGCCCTGGCACCTGGAGGGGGTGGGAAGCCCTGAGTGCCGGCTTCACTGTTGGGTGTTGTGTCCCTGTAGTACCCTCCGGACACCCAGGCTGGGACAGAGTTACTGTGCCCTCCTAACGGCTCCAGGCTACTCTGAGCCCCCGGGCCTTCAGGGGCCTCTGAGAGCGTCCCAGCCGGCTGTGGCTCAGAGGCTGAGAGGCCCGGCATTGGCTCTTCTCTCCAGGGAGAGGCAGAATTTGCCCGCATCATGAGCATTGTGGACCCCAACCGCCTGGGGGTAGTGACATTCCAGGCCTTCATCGACTTTATGTCCCGTGAAACGGCTGACACGGATACAGCAGACCAAGTCATGGCTTCCTTCAAGATCCTGGCGGGTGACAAGGTGTGTAGGCTGTGGTGTGGGTGCCATGCTGGGGTGGCAGGCCCTGGCTGGGCTCTGATCTGGAGGGGACTTCGTGAGCTTCTCCACTGTCCCCTCTCCCGAAGTCGTCCCACAGGGTCCCACCGTGTGTGCGTGTACGCATCCGTATGTGTGATGCACACGTGTGTCCGGAAATACGGGGTTGGAGGGTCTGGAATGGGGATGGCGCGGCACCCGGCGAGGGGTGCAGCTGCCCGGCTTCGGGGCCACCTGACGCCCTGTCTCTGCAGAACTACATCACGGTGGACGAGCTGCGCCGCGAGCTGCCGCCGGACCAGGCCGAGTACTGCATCGCGCGGATGGCCCCCTACACCGGCCCTGACGCCGTGCCCGGTGCTCTGGACTACATGTCCTTCTCCACGGCGCTCTACGGCGAGAGTGACCTCTAACCCGCCGCCACTCACCCAGCGCCCCCGCCGCGGGAGCCCCGACCTGCACCCCCGCTGTCCCCCCTTCTCCCGCCCGGGGTCGGTGCCCACACCCAGCTGGGACCCACCGCGGCACCGATCCTCCCTGCCCGCCAAGTGACAGTTTACAAAATTATTTTCTGCAAAAAAGAAAAAAAAATTATGTTAAAAAAAGTAAAAAACCAAAAAACCGCATATTTTATTATAGAAAAAAGTATTTTTTTCTCCACCAGACTTAAATGGAAAAGAGGAAAAATTAACTATTTGCACCGACATGTTTTGTTTTGTTGTGACATAGGAAAATAACTAAGCACAATGTTATATTTCATCCTTTTTATCGACTTTTTTTTCTATCTGTCCCATCTGCTGTATTCATTTCTCCAATCTCATGTCTGCCTTGATGTGGGAGTGGGGGGTGGGAGGTAGGGGATGATCTTGTCAAAGGCACATTGGTGCATGTGTGTTTGCTAGCTCACTTGTCCATGAAAATATTTTATGATATTAAAGAAAATCTTTTGAAATGGATGTTTTCGCAAGGAAGAGAATTTCTGTGGCTTGTCTCGTTTTTAAGTCTAGAGGTGTGATTCTCCTCTTCATCAGCGCACTTTTTTTTTTAACTATAACATCACCTATTACAAACGGTCAGGACGAAGTTGGAGTATGGGCAACTTTGATATTGCTTGGCACAGACCGTATTAAAGCAACGATGCTCCCGTGACAGCTCTTGGCTTGCTCCTTGCTTGCTGGTTTCCAGAAGCGTGTTTCGGTTCAAGGATGGTACGGGGCACCCGTACACACACCTAATACGGTTTTGACCCCGGCACATTCATTCTCTTTGTTTTAAAAAGGAAAAGGTGGTTTCCTCAGAAGTCTCTGGTTTGAAAATAAGGTCATTGGATTTGTAAGGGACGCCCCTGATGATAAGCCCACCTTGTTTGTCTCTGCAACATCAAGCAACTTTGTGACGTCTCCCTGCTCCCCATGCCTTTTATTTTTGCCACCTGAGACAAATTGAGTTATCTCAGTAAGGGTGACCTCACCCCCTTGCTATTCAAGATGTCCCACAGATGACCAGCATTGCCTGGGCGCTTATTGGAAATGCAGACCTCAGGCGCCGCCCCAGACCTTCCGAATCAGAGTCCACGTCTTTAACAAGACACCAGCGGATCTGTGTGCACCGCTCTAGCTTCTGTTTTTCCTCCTTACTCTTCTCTCCAAGGCTATCTTTTACTCCAGGTGCAGGCGATGAAAACAGCCGATGATGCTATCAGTACTCACAGTGCAGTGAGTGGGTCACAGAAATGTAAGAAGCAACTGAGGCTGTGGGTCTGTGTCCAGTGGTGGCGTGGCCAGGAGTCGAAACAGTTTAACAGTTACAGGGAGTCTGCGTGCCAGAGTTCAAATCTATGACTGCCATTTCCGAAATGGGTCCACTGCGCTACTGATCTCTTAATAATAAGTGGGGGTGACAGTGCAGCTCCCCAGGGAGTGCGATGGAACAAGGCCAGAGTCTGGTGGCAGAGAGGCAGAGCTATCACGTGCAAGCCTAACCAAGGGCACGGTAGTAAAGGGGTTGAGGAGACGGGGAAATTGTTCCAACAAGAGTTTTCTGAAAGGGCAAACTCTCTAACATGCCTCAATTTCCAGAGGCAGGGCCAGCTTCCTTATCAGAGCTCACTTTAAAAAACGTGTGTAAGTCATTTGAATGCAAGTGTGTTTAACAAGTTGTTCTACAACCTTCAGAGAAATGCCGTTATCTGAGTTTCCCAATGTCAAGGATGCTTAAATGTGTGCGAATGACTATAATTAATTTTCAATCCGTTAAGAAGTAAATATTAAATCTATTTCTTAAGCTTTTAGGGTCATCATGTACACCTTGTTATACTGATAATATGAATTTTTTCTGTAAAAACAACTTTTGCTTAACCTAATCATTCATACATTTAATGGGTTAAATCCTTCTATTTGCAAACCTTGTTAAATTTCTTTAAATATTTTAGACATATTTCCAAGTTTTAAAAATCCTTTCCAGGACATGAGACTGTCAATCCAGATAGATTCAAATCTAAGACGTGAAGTCTTGCCTGGAACAACTGAAAAATTATCAGCTTAGTAATCACTTTCTCTGGAGCAGTTCAAAGCTTTTCAGGGTTTACTAACGATTCTCTTACACCTCCAAAGTGAAAGCTACACATCTAATTTCAGTTACACATTTCAGATGAAAACCACAGAGCTAATTGATGCCAGGTTCTCTTACATGTTCGAGCACCCTAGATTAATCCACAGGTTGTCATGATTCGTACAAAACTGCTGACGACACCAAAATATTAAGACTAAGAGTTTGATTTACTCCATCTGTTTACTTATTTCTAGACAGGTGATTTTAGGTCCCCTAACTAACTTGTTGCTGGTTTTGGAGTCAAAGTTGAGAATTGTGATGTATCGTATGTCACTTGGAGATTCTAAACCAGGACACAAGATGAGGTCACTTCCAGGGCGATTCTCCCCAAGGCACAGGTGACTTCATGGCATTGGTTCTAACAGACAGTCTGCCATGTCACTAGGGTCCCCGAGCCCATGTCTTCCATGAGGCATTTGATTTGTAACCCATTGCATTACTCATCCCCCTGTCTTCTTTGGTATTTTGCCCTTGCCCAATTTTCTTTGTAACCTATTCCAACTTAAATGGTTGGGTAGATGGAAGTCTCTACCCTGATCCAGGTGTCAGTTAATAGTTTCTTTTTCAATGGGATGAAAGTCCTTGCTTCTCTTTCCTGCCTCGGTGGAGCATGCGTCTCTTTTGTATTTCTGTCTACCTCTGTACATCTGTAGGGACTTTGCTGATAGCCTTGTGAAGGCCAACTACAAAAATAGCTCCTCTTTCTAGGGCCTGTCAACCTCTTAGCAAAATCCTAATGACCAATCCAAGTACCTGGCCTGTCTCAGGAATGTGCTGTGTCCTTCGCTGGCTGCTCAAAGCCCCTGGACACGGGATCAGCGCCCAAACAATGCAGTCACGAGGCTGAGTGAGGTAGGACTGAGAACATATCAGACTGAATTACTTAGGTTGTAAAGAGAGATTTGGAGGCTTTGTCAATTCTTCGGCCTGTGCCAGGCCCTCTGGTGCTCAGTGGAGAGGATGTCTAAGAGTCCTGTGAATTTGGGAGGTGGGGGAGCACCTCTGAGCTGTTCAACCTAAACAGACTTTGACTAGGGCCAGCCTTTTGGTCACAGGGAAGAAATACAACCTCTTTCAACCTCAGTACCTTTCAAGGGCAGATGACTTCCCCAGATGCTGCCTTCTTCCTGTGCCTGGCACATAGTAGGCATTTTGTAAGTGACAGTAAGTATTATTAATACATTCTTTAAAAAATCAGCTGTGGTTTGTTGTGCTATTGTAAATATTCTTAAAGAAATAGGTCTGACTATTGAAAAGTGCTGTTAAGGGGAGCCCTGCACGGTCCCAGGATGTCCACATTCTGATCCCTGAAACTGTGATTATGTTACCTTACATGACAAATAGGACTTTGTAGGCAGAATGAAATTAAGGCTCTTGAGATTGGGAGATTATTCTGGATTATCTGAGTGCCTCCTTGTGTCAGAAAAGGAGAAGGGAAGACAGAAGTTGAGGTTGGAATGACGTGAGGCCACAAGCCAAGAATTTGGGCAGCCTTAGAAGCCAGAAAAGGCCAGGAAAGAGGTTCTTCTCTAGAGCCTCCAGAAGGAACACAGCCCCGCTGACCCATTTTGGATCTCTGACCTATAGAACTGTAAGATAAGAAATGTTTTGGCTTTAAGCCACTAATTTGTGGTAATTTGTTACAGCAACAGTAGGAAACTAACGTGCTTTGCTGTCGAGGTCTCTGGCAAGCCTGGTGGCCTCCCTGATGTCACTGGAGATTTTGAGGAAGCAGCCCAGCTTCAGAGGCCTGAGCTGGCAACGTTGGCCCTTGGAGGCTGCCTTAGTTACAGGATCACAGTTCCTAACCCCAAAATGCTAATTCACAGAGGAGGCGGATGGATGCTGCTAGCTCTGACAGCCTCAGAGGGCCAGGACGATGGCCCAGCAGGAGGTCAGTGGCCTGGTTAACTCAACTAGTTGGTGGCATTGAGCTGAGGCAAGGGGTGGAAGGCTGTGGGCTTAATCCCTGAATGGGATAGATTACCTCACATGGAGAAGGTCCCCAAGGTCACAGGCTGCTTCCTCACCCCCAGACTAGGCAAAATTTAGGGGGACAGGATGGATAACAGTATTAGCACTACCACCAAAAACCCCGTCTCTGTGCAGTGCCCTGGAGGATGGCAGGCACCAGGTGCATAACAAGCCCCTCTCACACCAGGCACCAGGGAAATCTGTCAGAGCTGGAAGCATATATTGAGGCCAAGTGGGTCCAAAGTTTACAGGACACCACTTGATAGGGTCCTTCAGTTACCTCACAGCTCCAGGAGTCACTTTGTGACCATCTAGGCTTACGAAGTCCCAAGAGTGGGGGGGAAGGTCCTGTCTGAAATGCAATTAAGACCTGAGCAAATGCAGCTAAGGAGATGCAGTGAGAGACCCTTTGTCAGTAACAGGACCAGCTAACCAGCTTAGAGACAAAGTGGAGATAAGGTTTCAGGGTGTGTCAGAACCCTGGAGCTAGAAGGCAGCCTAGCTTCTTAGGGACCAGAGGCTGACCCCCACCCTGCCCAGTGTTTAAACTTCCTCTACACAAGAGGCCAGTCCAATTCCAAGTTTACAGGAGCCACTAGGGCCAGTCTCTCCTGGTCTGAAAGGGTTTTACCTAGCAGTGAATGAAGCTGAGTCCATTGCTCAGGGGCCAGGCGGGATTTTAACATCTCTAAGATTGGGATGCAGTTTACAACCAATCTCACTTTAGAATTAACCCTGTCCTATCATTCCTGTAGGCCCAGTGGCATTCATGACTTACTGTCCTTGCCCAAGCATTTTGATATAGGAATGTGAATCCTGCTTTTGTCTTAAACTTCCATTAACACATTCTAGTAAGATCAAGCACCAGGATCAAAGCCTGTAGAAAGACAGGCAGACAGAAAATCGTGGGACCCACACCCAGTCCTCACACAGTATCAGAACACTCCGACCCACTGGCTGAAGAAGACATCCCTGCTGCTGTGTTGAGAAGGGAACCCCAAGTGTGCAGGGAGGGGCTGTCACCGGCCTCTGGGCTGCCTTCAGGTTCATGTGCAGCCACCAGCCGGCAGGGTGGGAAACCAGGGAGCTTCCTGGGGACCCGTGGGTGGAGTAGGGAGTCCTGGTGATCATGCACATGCGCACTCAGAAAACTGTCCCTGGGTACCTGTAGGAGGGCCCAGGTTTAGGAACAAAGTATTTCATAATTCAAGGCAATGGGAAGACAGGGTTCTTTATGTAAAACTTCCCTCTATAGGTTATATTTTAGAACACATCTATTCACTAAGGGCTGCCAGGGGCAGGGTGGATGTAAATATAAAATCTTGGGGCAAAGCAACCAACCCAGAGTCCAGTAAGCCCCCATTAAGGCTTCTACTTTTCCCACACAACTTAGCAGAAAATGCTGCTTTTGCGAAAGCTGGTCTCTAAATGAGCTAGGTGGATGCTGCCGTCCGGTGGCCAAATGTGTCCTTGCAGCGTTTCCCGTTAGGGGCAGGGAGGAGCCACAGCCCTCAGGCTCCCGGCTTCCCTTTGCCCTGATCCAACAGGTCCCAGCTGGCTTATTCCTGGAATGATGAGGGACCTTTATCTGTGCCACAGAAGGACAGCAGAAGCAACCGGGCAATTGTGCTGGCCCTTGATGTTGTCAGGGACCTCTGCATTGTCTGGCAAGAGACGTCGAGTGAGTGCATGAGAGTAAGTGTCCCACCTGCAGTGCATAGGCCTGGGTGAGGGTTTGCTGGGTCTGTGAGGCCACTGCCCCAGGTGTCAGCAGGGTAGCATCCATGCTGGTATCCGGAGCAGCTGGTCCTTAGGAAAGGTCCTGCAGGGAAGATGAGGTGCTGTGACATGGGAGCCAAGTCCTGGTTCATGGGGCTGCTTTTCAGGGAAGCCCACAGGATGCTAATAAATCAGGACACATCCTCCACAGCGGGGCGATCCTGTGCGGGCATGCCCTGGGTTTGCACGGGGACTGAGGGAACAGCAGCATGAAAACTCGGAGGCAGGCTGGGAGCAGGGAAGCCAGCTTTCTCACAATTGGGGCTCTACCACTGCTGCTGCTGCACCCAGTTGAAGCCATGGCCAGTCTAACATCTGAGTAAGGGCCTCCAAGGGAGATAGGAAAACCCCCTGGGGCATTGGTCACAGGCCTGTTGGTTTCCCAGGCTCAAGATCTTAAGGATCCTGGGGGCCTCTGCCTAGAACTTCAGTGCTTTGTGTAGAAAACAGACCCCCTAAGTCTTCCAACCCAGCTTTGTGGTACAAGGACCGGAGCCCTCACGGCTGTGTGCAGGAGGGGTTGGCTCCACTAGGCCCTGAGGGGCCAAGAGGTGAATGTGCTCCACCCTGGGGGCTCAGGCCCTCCAGCCTGAAATGGCCTACTTGTTTCTGCGAGTTGTGTATGACAGGGAGATGGGGCTCAGCCTGGATCCCCCACTGGTGTGGAAGGAGAAGCTGGGCTTGTGAACAGCGTATTTCCAACTTCTGCTTTACGTGTGGGTGGTCGATGTGTGGCCTTTGGCAGCTTTCAAACTGTGTAAGCTTTAGGTTGGGTCTAAGCCCTGGAGCCAAGGATGAATTCTGGGGCCAGTGTGCCCTGGAGGGCCAGTGGCTGGGGTTGGTGGCTGACCTAGCTGCTTTTGCACAGATGGTGGGTACCTAAGTAGGAGCCTTGTCTGCAAGATGATCCTTGCTTTGCTTCCAAAAACCAATAAGATGGCCCTCCCAGGGCCCCCACCCAGAACTAGGGCTTCCCTCACTCCTACCTCCTCATAGTGCTCCTTTAGAGTATGCCCCCACCACAGACTTCCTCTTTATGCCATTTTGTACTATATATTTTTTTGCATGAAGCAAGTGTTACTTTTATAATTATACACACACACACACACACACACATTTTTTTTTCATTTGGGGAAAATTACAAATTGGATGATCCTCAGGAACACAGGCAAACTCAACTAGAGCAATAACTTCATTTAAAAAAAAATATGTTCTCACAGAACAGATTTCTAAGAAAACATCCCAGAACCCAGTTTGAGAAAATCCTCACTTGGTAATTTAAGGTCTTACTCAATGTAAATGTCTTTCAAATGTGAAATATCAGTATAAAAACTTCACCTTTAAAATTTGTAAAAGTTCATAAAATTACTTATTCAAATAAACACACAACTTAAAAATGCTCCTAGGAATTTTGATTCCTGAGTGTAGGCAGATCTGAGGACCCTGGCCTGAGAGACACTAAGGTTGAATGTGTATGTGCCAGGTTGACGCTGAGATCTTTTATTTTCCTTGGTGTGGCTAAACCTTGCTCACTAAGAAATACAAAGTATCATCAATTATGTGAGAAGACTAGTGATGGCATGGAGGAATGCTAAAGGAAATGGTAGGGTTTGGAAGGGGGAAAGTGTCTTTCCTTTTACTCTTCTAAGTTCTTGACTGAGGCCTGCTAACAGGAGAAAAGCGTATACATTTATTTAATGTAAGTTTTAAGTGAGACGGGCGCTGTCATAGGAAATGACCCAAAGAAGTGGTTAAACCTGACGTTTTCATGCTAAATTTAATGAATGATAAGTTGTGACGAGAGATGATGGGACATAGGGTATGAGCTAAGCTAGTGACTTAGGGGGACTCAGCAAGGCCTGTTCATTCAGATTCTTCTCCGAGTTCCTCCATCTTGGAGATGAGGATGCTCTTTTATAGGCCAGAGAGGTCAGAGGTAGGGCACCTCTCACAGGAGGGTTTATGACCTGCTTCAGGAGAAGGTCAGAAAGTCTTTCTTGCACCTGCTGCTTCTCAGATTCCTTCAGCTTAAAGGACTCAGTATGCCAGGTGCCATATTTTGGGGTAGCAAATGAACCCCATTATTTGAAAACTCAGGCTCCAGAGTCTGGTTGCTTATGTCCAACTTGACCTCTGTTCCCAACTGCATGACCTTGGGCAACTTAATCAATTCTCTTAACCTCAGTTTCCTTATGGGGTTTGTTAGAAACACGACAACAGGCCCCAAATGGAGTCACTTATGCTAAGCTCCAGGTCACCAAACCAAGACCCAATTATAGCTTCAGCTCTCCAGGAACGGTATCCTAAACCAGTCAATCAGGAATCGCCAGGTCAGTGCTAGTTAGGTCATCTGTGGGATAAAACCCTGCCATGCTTTAAAAAAGTAACCTTGCAGTAACCAGCCTGCTTTTTGCCTAGTATAACTTCCTCGTCCCTGCTCCCTTCTGCCCATTAAAGTCTTTCATTTTAGGCAGCCCCTCGGGGCTCCTGTCGATCACCTCGACCTGATAGCACCTGATTTGAATTGGTGTTTGCTCACATAAACTCTTAAAAATTTTGCTACACCTCAGTTTACCTTTCAATAGGTTAAACGTAACCTCCGTTTGAGGGCTGTTTGGAGGATGAAATGGGGTCGTGGAGGGGGAAGCAAAGCACCTGGCACAAGTAGTAAGCCCTCCACAGTAAATGCATCCTATCCCAATATTGTGTCTATACAGCAGTGAAAGACTATATAGGAAATACACCCCAAATATCCAGTGTTTATTTCTGAGTGGTGGTGTCATGCTGACTTTGTATTTATACTTTTCTAACTTCTTCATTAGAAAAATTGACTTTTTAGAATAATTAAAAAAAATTTTTTTTTCCTACAGAAAGAAAGAAATGGAAAATGCTGCAGGCAATGCAAACAGGGGGCACTTCTACCTAGGTCCTCATCACAGGGCTGCCTCAGCTTGGTTTGGAGGTAAGTCAGACACGGGTTCAAATCCCAGCTCAGCCACTTTCTCGAAAGTCCTGTTTTCTAATCTCTTCGCTAAAACCGGAATAATATCACCTTAGCAGGGTTCCTGGGGCGGGGGGGGGGGGTGAAGTAAAATAACCAAGGCAGAACCATCTGCCTGTAGGCAGCCCTGTTTTCACTATTCATTTGTGTTTTGCTCCACCAGACCCAATGTGGGGGCCGAGAGGACCTGGGTAGTTGCTGTGTACGGGGGCCTGGAAGTCTGTCCTGTCTGAGGGGTGCGGGTTGTTGCACCTCCTTTGCAGCCCTGAAGGGGTAATCCTAGGCGGAGACCGGAAACACTGGCCTCCACAGGCTCTCCCCTACTGAGAATGCTGGGTGTCTGTGGGTCTGAGGGAAGAGACTGTGGGCTTGGCCTGGAGGAGGCACTGGGCCACAGGCCACAGAAAACCTGTCCTGTCCCCTGACTGCCCCATGCAGCCACTCCGGTAGCTAGATTTCGAGGGCTGGGAGGTTTTATATAGAGAGAGACACACGCATATAGATTTGTGTGTATACATATGTGCACATCCTTATGTGTGTGTATGTATATATATGTTTACTTACACACACAACCCTACATAACTGGGAGAGAGAGATGGGGAGAGGGGGACAGAGAGAAACTGGGATTACAAAGGAGCCTACATTTTTTAAGTGTTTACATTTAACGAATGCATCACGAATCACAGCAGGATTAATACGCATTTTAATTCAACTGCCATAGGCTCTGTAATTAGACGTCTCTCATCATAGACCTCTAATTTTAACTGTATGCTGAACCTTCCCCTCAAATCTTGTCAAGGTGTCTGTAGGCAGTGAGGAGGACCAAGTCCGGCCTGAGGCCCTGGCCACATAGCCCTGTGGCCTGGTGCCTGAGCCCTGACCCCGGTCACTCCTCCAGTGAGGACGGACTGTGGACCGACACTGGCTGCACTGCCGGAGCGGGCTCATTTCTCAGTGAGGTGCTTCTAAAGCAGGACCAGCAGTTTGTAGTCCCAGCAGCCTAGCGAGGTCCTCCTGGGGACGCCTGCAGGCAGCAGTGCCCTGCAGTGTTGATTTGCGTGTCCCTGTTTACCCGAGCGCTCTGCCTCTGCCCCACGTTCGTGGTGACGTGGGTTTTGTATCACAACCTTGGCTGAGACTTGGTTAAGGCGCAAAGTTGGGGGTGGGGGACGCGACTGGCTTACAAAGTGTCTTATGAAACAGCTTTGTAGCAGCGATGGAGTATTTCCTTTCAAAGAGAGAATGGCCTCTTTGGGTTAAGTTGTGTATTATCACGACAAAGCCTTGCTCTGCTGGGGCATGAGGGCCCAGAGGGGTCAGACAGTCCAGCTAGGGTTCACATGCCAGCGATGCAGGCCTTGGGCAAATCATTCTACCTGGTTGAGCCTCAGCTTCTTCATCGATAAAATGGGGTTGATGAAGGAGGAGATGATGGTATGTAAAACACTCATCTGGCCTGTCTCTTGTTTTTAAAGTTTCTGGTCTAATTCTTCCCAAAAGACTTTCTCTGTATGGCTTCCATAACATGTCTGCAGTCTGCTCCCTGAGCTGAGCCTATAGTGACTCTTAAACTTTTTTCTTTCAGTTGTGGTTAAGTGCACATAACAGAAAGTTACTATTTTAACCAATTTAGCTTGTAAGCTCTGTGCCATTAAGTACATTTGTATTGTTGTGCAACCATCAGCATCACCCATCCCCAGACCTTTTTAATCTTTCCTAGTGACCTCTACCATCAGACACTCCCTGGTTCTCAGACATTTTGGTCTCAGGTCCCTTTATGTAATCGAACTGCTCATCACAGGACTGCCAATACGTCGAGTGACAAGGGGCAAGGAAAGCAACTTTATTTGGAAAGCCAGCAAGCCGAGAAGATGGCAGACTAGTGTCCTAAAGAACCATCTTGCGAAAGTACAAAATTCAGGCTTTTTTTAAATGTCAGGGTAAGGGGGGTTTGCGGTCAGGAGGTGATTATTGACCACAGGCATCTGGACACACCAGCCAGAGTCTGAGGAGGATGGTGGAACTTCTTTGCTTTTGGTCAGCAAACTCTGATTGCTCTGGTCCCAGTCACAAGGTTCCCATGAATCCTCTGAGAATCATGATTTTGGTATGAAATCTTTCTTATCTCCTTGGGGAGGTAGTTTGGAGCAGGGAGTTTGTTTCAGTAATTCCTAGGCTAGAAGTTAGAGTCCTTTAACTGTTAGCATATCTATTTGCAGGACTAAGCAGAAGTTGCAAACAGACTTGTTCTGGAAATTGGGTAGGCTTGAGTAAGACCAAGTTAGAAAGACTATTTTATCTATTACATTTACGCTCTTAAAATGTATTGTGAATCACCCAAAAGTTTTGTTTATATAGATTACATCTATCAATGTTTACCATGTTATAAGTGAAAATTAAGAAAAATTTCAAATAAAGATGGGGAGCAAAGTTTGCCACCCCAAAATATGCCTTTTGGGATATTGATTGTTATTATTTTTTTAAATTTTAATTAAGTTTATTGGGGTAGCATTGGTCAATAAAATTATATAATTTTCAGGTGTATATTATCATCTGACATCTGTATATTCTATTGTGTATTTACCACCCAAAGTCCAGTTTTCTTCAGCTACCATATATTTGACCCCCTTTACCCTGTCTACCTCCCCACTCCTCTCCCACCCCACTAGTAACCATTAGTCTATAGTCTTCTGGTAACCCCTAGCCTACGTCCATGTCCATGAGTCTCTGTTTGTTTGTCCTGCTTGTTTGTTGCTTTTAGGTTTAAATCCCACATATAAGTGATATCATGTGATTTTCAACATTTTCTGTCTGCCTTATTTTGCTTACTATGATTATGTCAAGGTCCATCCATGTTGTCACAAATGGCAGTATTCCTCTCTTCTTATGGCTGAGTAATATTCCATTGTATATGTGTGCCACAGCTTCTTTAGTCAATGATCTAAATGATCACTTCGGTTGCTTCCATGTCCTGGCCACTGTGAATAATGCTGCTGTGAACACTGGTGTGCAAATATCTTTTTGGATATGGGTTTTCAAGTCTTTGGGGTAAATACCCAGGAGAGGGATTGCTGGATCATATGGTAGACCAATTCTTAGTTTTTTGAGGAACCTCCATACTGTTTTCCATAGTGGCTGTACCAATTTGCAGTCCCACCAGCAGTGTATGAGGGTTTTTTTTTCTCTGCATCCTCTCCAACATTTATTGTTACTTGTCCTGTTGATTATAGCGATTCTAACAGGTGTTAGATGATATCTCATTGTGGTTTTGACTTGCATTTCCCTAATAGCTAGCGATGTTGAGCATCTTTTCATGTATTCGTTGGCCATTTGTATGTGGGATATTGATTATTTTAAGCTGGTTATTTTTAAGAAAAAAAAAAAAAAGACTCAGGAAATACCTTGACCTTCCCCCTACCTGCCTCAAAGAATTTAGATAGAGGACCTGCTCCAGAAAGAGATGCATTGTCATAGATAACTATAGTTTAACATGAACTAGCGCGTGATAGAGAGGAAACTAGCAAGGCCCATTTGATCAAAGTCCTCTCTGTGCTCCATTGTAAAGGTGGCCCAGCAACCATTTATTCACTAAACATCTTTTTAAATCTCCACGTGAATTGCCTTCCTGCCCTTTGAAGTTCTAAACCACAGCCCCCACCGTCCTTGATTGAGCTCTGATGTGGCATATAAGCCTGAACTGTCCCCTTCTGTCCTTGGATCTCATCTTCTTATGGAACCCCATGTGTATACACATAATAAATTTGGTCATTTTCTCCTATTAATCTCTCATGTTACCTTGATTATTAGTCCAGAGAGAAGGCTTTACAAGGATAGGAGGGAAAATTAGTTTTCCTCCTCACAATTGCATTTATTGATTAAAAATATTTTTATGTTTGTAATAAAATATTTTTAATAAAAATAATTGCGTCTTCCAAAAAAAGAATAGAAACTCAGTATTTTAAATAGATTTTTGAAAATCCCTTTGAGGTTTAGCTTCAAACAATAGCTGGATTCTCATATTTGCTTCTGCATTCAATCTATTGCAACATTACATGTCAAGCATCTGGAAAATTCTATTGTACACCCTTGGAAGAACAAGAGGACAAAATGCTAATGCCTTAGTATTGTTGTAAAATAGTTTTGAGTTCATGGATTTTATGAAAAGGTCTCAGGGATCCAGTGGGCAGAAAAGTAGCGCCTACCCTTGGGAGATGCCTACCCTGTGGTCTGGTGGGGGCAGAGTCTCCGGTCTGGGGAGGGCTCCGTGTAACACACTGTTGTGCCTCACCCAGGTGTCCTTGGCATTCACCTCTATTTGAGCAGGCTGCTCATGGAGAACACCTGCCACTTGAAGGTGGAAGGTTCTTTCCTGGAGTCAGAAACAGGTTGAGTCAAGCACAGAGCCTGCTGGAAGAGCCCAGGGCCAATGCCTGAGTGAGGACTGCCAGTGGTGGCAGATATATGTCCCGGGTTCCTCGTGGCTAGGTAGATGACTGAGGTCTGCTCCTCACTGTCAGCTGTTTTGAAAGTGGGAGCCCTGGCCTGACTATCCCACTAGCCAGTTTCAGTTTGACCAGAGAACTTGCAATAAGAAAACTGCCACTTTGGGGAGCGCCTGTGGCTTCTTTCCCCAGGTTCTGGGGTGGATGGAGGAGCAGGGGCAGGCTGGTCAGTAAAGACCACATGGGCCTGGGAAGGCAACAGGAAACCCATAATTAGAGCTGGGAAGGGCGGGCGGTGGAGATGGACAGGCCACGTTTACGGAGCTGCCGCAGAGCCAGGTGAGCTGTTAGCCGTGAACCAGGGCTTCCTGGAAGCTTCTGAGCTTGGAGCTGCACAATAAGGAGCTACACAGAGCTGATGGGAGTTACCTACCTGCCCTGGATCTTACTAAGCAGCAGAAGCAGGATTCAAACCCAGGTTTGCTGGACTCCAATGCCCCTATGCTTCCCACTCTGTTGTCCTAGTCGCTTTTCTTCTAGATAAAGGGTCCTGGATAATTCCTGTCAGCTTTATTTAGGACATAATGAAACAAGTCACAGGCTCTCTCAGCCCCGACTGAGATGTAGACCTGACTATTTGTGTCCCAGGGGCTGATTATGTGTGTGGGGGTCTCTGCACCTATTGCCCACCCAGACACAGGCCAGGATTTGACTTTCCCATCAGTTCTGTCAAATGTTTCCTTTATTTTAATTTTTTATTTATTTTAGTTTTTAAATTAAAATTATTGGGGTGATATTGGTTCATAAAATCAAATTAGTTTTAAGTGTTTAATTCAATAATATGTCATATGCATATGGCATTGTGTGTTCACCAACCAAAGTTAAATTTCCTCCTGCCACCAAATATTTGGACTGTTTTCTTTTAATACATGACTCATGGCTTTACTTTCCTCTTGTCATGGTCTTAATGTAAGACTGATGGCTAGAAATCAAACATTCGTTTCTGAAATTGTTGTTTTTGTTGTTAACTTGCTATGTCTTGGCTAAAAGTTTGAGGGTTCTTTTCCCACCTAGTGAAAATTACAGCTGCATTTCCAAACCCATGGATCCATTCATGGACTCTCTCAGTTAACTCTGAAACCCTAACTGTGGCCCTGGGCACTCAGACACCAAGACAAACGGGTTTCTTTGGAAAATGTGCCATCACTTCTTTTTTGCTAATTGGAGAGTGCGGGTTTTGGAATCAGACAGACCTGATTGTCAGTCCTGGTTCTGGCGCTAACTGGAGACAGACTCTGGGCAAGTGTCAGCCTGTCAGCCTCAGTTTCTCACTGGGGCAAGGGAGACACTCGTAACGCCCCTCTTGGAAGAATCGATTGAAATCATCTGTATAAAGTCCCTGGTGTGGCACTTTATATACTGAGCAGGCATCCAGCAATGCCACTGCCATTCAGCTCAGCTGGCTCTGCATGCAGCGGTGGCTGAGCCACTCACGCCGTGCTCATCGAATGGTTTGACCTTTGCAGAGCGGGCATTACTGACCTGTGCAAGAATGTTGAGACAGACATGTCCTTTGATGTCCCCGACGTTCCACTCAAGGATTCAATCCTAGGGAAGTTGTAGGATGAGCACAAAGATATGTCACTGGAGGGCCATTGCAGCACTATTTATAGAGCAAAACTCTGGAAGCATTCAAAACATCCAAGAGAGAGACTGGTTAAACAAATTAGAAAATGTCTGTGGGATATAACGTCACGAATGTGTTAAAAGTATGTTCTTCAAGAACATTTCAAGGACATGGAAAGTTTTTTATGATATGAGAATTGGTAGGTAAAAAAGGGGATGGAAAATTATTTGTAGTTCATTCATAACATTATAAAACAGAAAATATGTACACACAGGAATAGGCCGAAAATATACCAGCATGTTAACAGTTGCTGTAATTGTGTAGGATTTTGGTGATTATTATTTTCTTCTAAAAAGAAAAAATAGTTTTCTGTATTTAAAAATTTCTATAATAAATGGGTATTTTTCTGAAAATTCAGAATATTCAGAAAAAAAATCCACACTGTGGTGTGTGTGTGTGTGTGTGTGTGTGTGTGTGTGTGTGTGTGTGTGTGTATTTAATCTGGGTCTTATCACCATGGAAAAGTTTTCTTCAGATTCTGTTTATGAGGAAGTGTCTGGTGTATAAAACCTAAGTCTTTGGTAAAAAAAAATTCCCCTTTTATTTAAGTTGTCAAAATATTTAAATAATTTTTTATCCTATTTAATTCTTGGGTCAAATACTGCCATGGGAACTATAGAATGATGAATGTAACTAATAATTTAGCAAAAGAGCATGCATGCTCATAGTAAAAATATATAGGACAAAGTATACATAATAAAAGTTTTCCCACGCCAAGAAGCAACTACGATTATGTTTCTTATATTTTTCAGAATATTTCTATGCATATACAAGCAGACGTGATGATACATGTACTTTTTATTTAGTTTTACAGAAGAGAATGCATAAATGCTTATGGTCTTTTTAAGAAAATAGCTTGATTGAGGTGTAATACATACTATAAAATTCACTCATTTTAAGAGAACAATTCAGTGACTTTAAAGTCCATTGACAGAGTCGTGCAAGCCTCACTACTGCCCAGAAAGTACTTCCTCACTTGACATTATGACTTGGAGATGGATCTGTATTAGCAGGTACAGACTCCCCTCATTTTTTTCAATGACTAGTTGCCCTCACATGGATGGACTATTATTTATTTAACCAGCGTCCTCCTGGTGGTTCCCACTGATTTGTTATTATTAACCACACTGCAGAGGCAATATGTCTCTGCAGCAATGAACATGGATGTGTCTGTAGAGTTTATTAAAAGTAATGGGATTGCTGCCTTGATGAGTATGCGCTTTTATAATTTAAGAGACTGAACATTACTTCTAAGTTACGTTCCCATAAATTTAAAGACGAGTTCCCATTTGTTTAAAGACGAGTTTAAAACTAATAGGATAAAAACTGCATAATCTAATTTGAGAAGTGATGGAGATTGTCAATTAGATGTCTTAGTATATTTGTGCATATGTATACAAACACATAATTTTTTCGTTGCCTAATGTTTATAAAGTGTGTGTCTGGTACTTTTTAAAAAACTGCTTTATTGAAGTTTTAAAAGCTGCATATACAATCTCTACAAAATATTTACAAAAAGCTGTGGATGTTTAATGTATACAACTTTATGTGTTTGAATCTGGTATGTATTAAGTTTCTTCATCCCTGGAAATCACAAAATTTATGTATGTGGGGGCCAATAAATTAGACTTCACTGTTGTCACAGGGCTTTTAAAATGGAAAACGTTGAAGCTGCCCAGGAGAGCTGGAGGGGGAGGGTGTTCTTGCCCCTGAGTTGGGCGGGGGACTGTGCCTGGGTGAGGAGGCCATGCTCACCTCTCTCCGGGACCGAGCCTGGGTCCTGCTTTGTGCCGGCAGATGGCGCCTGTTCTCTCCAGTGGACACCCACTATGAAACTGGACTTAATATAGTAACCCCACGTTGCCCTGAACATATAATTTTCAAGCCTCCTATCCCACCACAAGGAAAACCTCGGAGGATTTTCTTCTGGGAAGAGCAATTAGCCTAACCTCTTAGGGGGAGAAATTGCATTGCTGAGCTTGCCTGGGAAAGTGAAATATCTTCCCTCATTGGTCCTAGGTGGGTGGGGAGAAACCACAGAAGGTCTTGCGGGAGGAGAAGGGAGAAGGTTGTGGGAGGGCTGGGAACTGAAGCAAGGGGTTAGGGCCTGGAGAGGGAAATGACTCGGGTCTGAGGACATCCAATCCCCAACTTGTGGGCCTTTGGTTTGGGCCAGAGGGTGATAGAGACTCTGAAGAGGGCAAGGTTAGGTGGGGTGTGGTTGGGACGGGCCTCTCACCTGTGCTGTGCTCAGACCATGGGACCAGGCCCTGAGATCCTCTTCCCCCATCCACCTTCTGTGACTAAATGCCACTGGGGATGCAGCTGTGACAAGAACGGCCTGGTCCTGCCCTCACAGAATCTGCATGCAGAGGAGAGTTTTGGGGGTGAGAGCAGAGCAGCCTTTGGTGGTGTCTCCTGCAGGTCAGGGGACCTCGGTGACTTCTGTTCCATCCTCAGACACTCTGGGTTGGGAGAGCAGACTGGAAGGAAATATTTGGGAGCAGATCTGGGCTGAACCAGAAGGGGTTGGTCTGGAGAGGCCCACCCAGCAGGGGGAGAGAGCAAGCTGCTATGGGTCAGTGGTGGAGAGCAGGAAGCTGGTGGCTGGAGGGTACCTACACCAGAGCCTCATGTGAGTAGAGAGTGGAGCCGATGTCCTATTACAGATGAGGGAGTTGCTTGGGCACTGTGCTGTGTCCTGTTTTGAAGAAGAGCCCCTGCTTTGGCAAAGGCTCTGACGGGGAGTGGAGAATTTTCCTGTCTATACCCTCAAGCGCAATGTGATCTCAGTGGAAAGAGAAAACAGAAGAGTATGTGAGTGCGTGTCCATGTAAGCACCATAGCTGTTACCATAAAGCTGTCAGTAATTAGAGCCAAAGGAAGCCTGTGTGACCTTGGGCAAATACTTAACCTTTCTATACCTCAGTTTCCTCATCTGAAAATGGGAACAATCTTAGTAATGATGTCGTAGGGCTGTTAAAATGGTTAAACACAAGATAATGTTTAAAAAATGTAGCACAATCCCCAGCACCTGGTAAGATCTCACAAGTGATTGCTGTTGCTATTATTTATCATAATTATTATTAGTTGTTATCTGCCAGAAGAGGAGGCCTGGGAAAAGATAGGATATGGGTGGCCACAGAGGGGCAAGGCATTGGTTGGGGGAGGCAATGCAAGCGCAGAGGGGGAAACAGTGGGAGCAAAGGTGAAGAACTGGGACGTGTCGAATGACAAAACTAAAATGATTTAGCAATGAGTTCAATGTCCTTAATTCAAGGGGAAACAATCCACGAATTGGGGGGTACAGTGCTGCACAGGCAGTGGAGTACGCTTCCCAGGGGATTCAGGGCAAGAGTGAGTTTTACAGAGCATTGGGAAAGGCAACATGGAAGCAGGGCCTGACTGGCTAGGAGGGTGGGGATGTCCTAATAAGGCCAGCAGGTGCCTGGTGTGTGTGTTTCCTTGACACTGAGGCATTTCCTGTCAGTGCAGACTGCCTTAGGTTTAGATCTGTGACGTGGACTGGGCCGCTGGGCAGCCTACGTTTCGTGGGTCCCGATGTACAAATTACCTTTATCAGAAGGTAACGTTCTAAGTCCTTGCTACTCGACTGTAGTCTAATGACAGCAGCAGCAGCAGCACTTGGAGCTTATAAGAAATGCATATTCTTGGGCCCCAGCCCAGGCCTGCTGACTCCGAAGGTGCAACTTATCAAGCCGTCCAGGTGATTTGTTCGTGTGCTGGAGTGTGAGAAGCATGGCTCTCGGTCACAGCTCATGGGAATAGCAAGTTTGGTAAGGCAAGTGGAGAAAAGCCTGAAGAGGAGACAGGTTGGGACAATCAGTACACGTCTCACTAAAGACTTCCACATGTAAGTTATTAACTAGGATTTAATATTTGTTTATAGATTTTTTTTCCTTTGGGGTACAACTTATATGCCATAAAATGTACATATTAATTGTCCCTTTGAGTTTAACAAATGCACTCATCAATGACACCAGACTCCAACCAAGATATAAAACATTACCAGCAACTAGAAAATTCCCCCACACCTCTTTCCCATCAATCCTACCCCAGTCCTTCAGGTTTAACTGCCATTCTGATTTTTTCCCCTTCATAGCTTATTTCCCCCTTTTTAGAACTTCATATAAATAGAACCGTACATAACACCTTTTTCACTCAGCACAGTGTTTTTGATATATTTATATGTGGGAGAGGAAAAAAATTTCCCTCCTATCCTTATAAATTCTGGCTGAATTATAATAAAATTGACACATGAGACTGAGTAGCCAGAGGAAACATTTATTACATATGCACATACGGGGTTTCTGTAAGAATATGAGCCCCAAGGACAGAATGGGCAGTTCAGGCTTATGTGCCAGCTTGAGTTGGCACCTAAGTGGGGGTTGTGTTTTGGGACGTCAAAGGGCAGGAAGGCAATTCACATGAAGATAGAAAAGCAAATGTTTCCAAAAAAAAAAAAAGGCAAATGTTTAGTAAATAAATATTTGCTGGGCCATCTTTAACAATGGGACACAGAGAAGACTTCGATCACATGGGCCTTGCTAGGTTCCTTCCTGTCTAACACATACGAGTTCATATCAAACTATGGTTGTCTATGATGGTAGCTCCCTTCTTGGAGCAGGTGCTCTAGGTAATTCTTTTAGGCAGTTAGGGAAAAGGTCAAAGGTTTTTTCTGAGTCTTCCGTTTCTTGAAAATAATCAGCTTAGTAAAATAATCGATACCCCAAAAGGCATATCTTGGAGTGGCAAACTCTGCTTCCCCTTACATGTCATCGTGTGTATCAGTAATTTGTCCCTTTTTATTGCTGAGTAGTGTTCCATGGTGTAGGTAGGCCACAGTGTGTGGATCTATGAGGCTGTTTCTAATTTCGGGTTATTATGATTAAGGCTGCTAGGAACATTCCTGTACAAGTCTTTTTGTGGACATATGCCTTAATTTCTCTTGGGTAAATACCTAAGAGGTGGAATTGCTTGGTCACAGGGGAGGTATATGCCTAGTTTTATAAGAAACCACCAGACCTTTTTCCAGCGTGGCGGTACCATTTTCTGCTTTTACCAACAACTGTGACGTTCCAGTTAACACCCCCGTTAGCACTGGGTTTTGTCAAGCTTTTTAAGTTTTAGCCATTCTGGTGGGTGTGTCGGCATAGCTCGTTGTGGTTTAATTTGCACTTCCTAATGATGACTAATGAGGACGTTATCTTCTCTATGTGCTTATTGGCCATTCATATATCTTCTTTGGAGAAGTGTCTGTTCACATCTTTGGTCTCTTTTTAAAGGGGGCTATTTGCTTTTTTTCTTGCCAAGTTATACAAGTCCTTTCCGTGTCCTGAATACCAGTCCCTTGTCAGATAGTTTTTGCAAGTATTTTCTGTGAGTAGATTTTTACAGGAATCTCGGGTATGGGGTTCAGCCCCAGGCAGGGCTTATGTGGGTGTAAAGCTTGAAGCTGGGGCTGTGTGTTGCAGGGGGCTCCCACCCCACCCTCGCAGGGCTGGTGTGAAGCACGAATGACGTGACACAGGTGAAAGTCCTTAGTAAAGTATAACAAGATAAGCGAGGGTTTATCATTGACCCTTTTAACCGTGAGAGGATAGGGGCCGTTTCCCTGCCTTCTGTCTAACAGTGCGGTCTCTCTTGGGAACAGACAGGAGAGGAACATCTACCCCTTGGCTGGAAACAGCCTCTCGGTAAGATCTGAGCCTTTTGAGCGTGGAGTGTCTCAGAAACAGGACACATTTGGCATCACACACCCGTTCAAGTCCAGGTCCTGCCAATTACTTTCTGTGTGCTCTGTGCAAGCCCCCCTTTCATTTGAAAATGGAAATAATAACACCTCCCTCACCGGGTCATTGTAAGATCAAAGCAACTTTGAATTTGGGTGTTGTCTTTATTAGTAGTCGTAGTAGGAGAAGGTATTTCTAAGAGGGCTGCAGTGTGGTGCCACCTCACAATGTCCTTTTGATGCACCTCAGACCCACTGTGTTTCTATTCTTCTCTCTCTCCCTCCCCTCCCTCCGTCCTTCTCGCCTGTCTCCTGTAAACTGCAGGCTGTAAACTGCAGGCGGCTGGAGGATGAGGCTGGAGGATGCCCTTGGAGGCCGCAGGCGGCTGCGGTTGCGCCTGTGCCCTCGAGTCCGGTTGGGGAGTGTGGCTCTGTGCCCCTGCGCCCCATACAGCCACCAGAGGATGCTCCCTCCTCCGTAGGCATCGTGCGGAGGCGGTGCAGTCCCCGGCCCCAGACTCTGCTTCCCGCTGCCATCCTGCTCTGCCACCAACCTGGCCTCTGTGGCATTTTCTAGGATGGAGTGTAGTCTCCACAAGGTCCCCCTTTGGGGGTAGGGACTGACAAGCTGGAGGGGCCCTGCACCGAAAGGCCAGGGAGGACAGTGCTGGTCTTTGTCCTCTTAAAGGTCTTCTTGGGGCAGGGGCTCCTGCAGGGCCAGAGGGCAGAGGGGAGGGAGCCAAGTGGTGGAAGTGGTCGACCAGTTTTCTGTATACCCTGCTTCTGACCTCCTGTTACTCCTCTGGACTTCATGTCTCCCCCCACTCCCCTCCATAGGAGGCAGGGATAACGGCTCATGACTGGGGCTGGGTGAGGGCAGGGCCTCTGGGTCTCCTTTTGGCTTTCTCTGTCCCAGAGTTGAGCAGTGTCAGGGACTTGCTCTCCAGAGACACGTGGGCCCCTTGCTTTGCTTCTGTCTTCCCCAGAGAGTTGGCTGGGCTGTGGTGGGGGGAGTCCTCTGTGTGCTCTTTAAGTCTTAGAATTGCCCTTGACTTGGTCCAATTACTTTCCCTCTGGGCCTCATGGAAGGTGTTGTGGGGTAGGCTCCTAGACCCCGAAGTGCCCCTCCTTGCAGCTAAGATACTAAGATTCACAACCCCACATTACAGCAACAGCCTCATCATGACTCTCCTGTCTGCCACAGTACCCCCATTCTTGGGTCTAGTCCAGCCCACTCCACCCCTTAGTCCAGGTCCCAAGTGGAGCCTTTCCCCTGAAGGAGGGGCCCTTGACCATCCCTGGCCATGGCAGTGACCCCTTGGTGAGCTACTTCCATGCTAGCTCACACCTACCCCTTAGTCAAATAGGCCCAGGCACTGACCTGGGGCCTAGTGGCCAGTGGCCAGAGTGCCATCCTGGCCAGACCTACCTGCCCACACAGGGCAGCAGTGAGGGCCTCTCGGCCACCCACCCCGCCTCAACTCCAACACAGGCAGGGCCAATGGAGCTCTCGTTCCTCTTTACCTCCCAGCAGGTGTGGGCAGGTCAATACCTGGCCCAGGGTCTTCTTAGGCAACAGAGCTCTTGATGGCCTGTGGATGATTGATCAGGTCAGCCAGTTACTTGGTCACTGATTGTGTGTGTGTGTGTGTGTGTGTGTGTGTGTGTGTGTGTGTGTGTGTGTGTGTGTATCTGGCAGACAGGGTCCCTGGGGCCTCCAGAGCACCTTGTTCTGGGGACTTGCTCTCTAGGGAGGGAGATCTGGGGGTATTCTTCATGTTAAGCCAGCACCCCAATGGGCCACCCAATTTCTCAGAAACCACATGTCTTCCTCTCTCCTAGAGGCCATGTGACATAGTAGCAATTGCTTCTCCCTGCAGTTGACCCCTTTAAATATCCTTTTCTTTACTAGTCCGCTTGTTCACTCATGCACTCACTCCTCCACTTCCCCACTCGCTCACTCACTTGTCCACCTGCTCATCTGCTTGCGGGCTGTGGGAGAAGTGAATGCCCTTCTCTACGCGCTGGTCCTCACATTCACCCACTTGTCTACTCTCTTGTGTACGAGCATCTGTCGGTGTGGGGCATAGCCAGCAAGGTGGCTGTCAGCAGTTGAAGGCAGAATCTTTGGGGTCAGAGGGATGGCACTGTTTCTTGACCATGCCACTATGGGCACGTTTCTCACGCTTCTGAGCCTCAATCTCCTCATCTGCAAAATGGGGATCCTATGCACCTTCCTCCTCCCAGGGCGATGGATAGATTGGCTTTGGGATTAAAGTGCAAAGTACTTGGACCAAGGCCATCACATGTGCCCCGGGCTACTCCTGGGCAGGTGGTCCCCACACCCACCACTGAAATGGAGGACGATAATCACTGGCCTTCCTACACAGCCTTTTCCTCTGCCTTCTTGCCCAAAGGGCACTCTGGGGTTGCAAAAGGTCAGCCAAGACACCTGGAAGAGTTAGCTCACTCCCTCCTATTTTACTGCCCAGTTCTCCACGATGGCTGTGGGGGGACAGGCCTAGAGCATCTGACCCTTTGAGGGATCATGTCCCCTCCCATCTGAAGCCTGTACACAGCCAGAACTTAGCCCCCACCCCACTGCCTTCCTTTCATGGGCTTAGTGTGAACAGTTTCCTCTGGCTGTGTGTGTGAAGTGTCCCTGGAGGCAGAAGGTGCTTTGGGACTGCAGAAAGACTGGCTGAGCTGGAAGAGGCAGCTGGGTGGGGGAGGGGAGAGGGGCAGGAGCATGGTTGGGGTGGGGCTCTGGGTTGAGGGATTTTCTCCCTCTCTCTTAGACAGTCTGGCCGGTAGGCTGCACTGTACACTAGGGGTGCCTATGCCAGCCTTGGCTGGGGAAGCTGTGTAGGACTGCCATCCCGGACTTAGGAGTGGGCCAGACCGTTTGGTCGACTCTATTTCCCAAGCTTGTTATTCCATTTTTCAGCTGCTGTAGTGTGTTCTTTATCTCCAGAAGGTCTATTTGGATCTTTTTGAGGGTTTCAGCCTCCTTGCTAAAACACTCATTCTGCTCTTCTAGTTGCTTTTTAAATTCCCGAAATTGTGGATGGGATTCATTTCTGATCTCACTGAGTTTTTTTCAGAAGTACCCTTCTGAATTTTCTGTCATTTAAGTCACGTATTTCTATGTCTGAATGCTTATTTTCTGGAGATTCTTCTCTTTCTTTTTGACATGCCTTGTCACCTTGGTTGTTTATGGTGTTTGGTGGACTATTTCTCTGCCTGGGCTTTAATAGAAGTGTGTTCTACTTTTCTTTTTTTTCCAGAAAGAAGATTTATTATATAAGGGTCCTTAGCCTGTTGCAAAAAGGTGTTTTTCTTTTGGCTTCCAGGAGGTGGCGTCTAACCCTGCTGGCCCTCTGCTTTGTATAAAGTGTCTGTAATGTCTCCCCCTCAGATGTTTAATCATGCTCACTACCCTCAGTCTCAGTTCCTGTCAGAGCTAGTGACAGTTTTGGTAGCATTTGCTCGGGTTTCCCTGGGGCTCTGCAGCGTTCAGTCTCAGAGAGTGTGGGGGAAGGGGCCCTCCGGGTTGGGGGTTGGAGGCTGTGGCTCAGCTTCTGATTTGCAACCACAGCTGGTAAAAATGTCCCTGCTTTTCTGCCTTCTTCCCTGACGATTGGGCCCTGCCACCAACCTCGTGGAGCTCACAGCACTCTCAGGCAGGGATGTTCAGGGAGCTCGCTGCTCCTGCTCCCCTCCCGCTGCTCCTGCAGGGAGCTCCGGCCCAGCTGTGAGAGGAGGCTTCTTTGACCCACCCAGTCCACCTCTGGACACCCAGGCTTCTAACCTGCGGTCGCTCTTATGTGCAGATCCCACGCTCAGACGTGCTGGTGTGCAGTTTGGGTGTTTTTTGTTGAGTTTTAGGTGTTGGGCTTATTGTTTCAAGGGGAGAGGTCTGAGGACGTCTCTCATGTCGCCACGTCTCATCCAATCTCCCAGGAGTGGGTCACACCAGAACGCAGTTTCTTCACTGGCACCGTGACCTTGTACAAGTCACTGGTAAACATCTTAGTGGTTTAAGAAATGCACGTGCCATGCTGAGCATGTGCCTGGGACCTAGGAAGTGCTCTGTCAGCATGAGGCATGCTGCTGCGGGCAGTGGTCACGTACTGGCCTGAGTAAGTCCCCTGGCCATTCGGCTCAGCCCAGCGCCCCGACTGCTGCCTCCTAGAGCAATGTGATAAAGGGGTCTGGGGAGTCCTCTCCCTCCCTCAGCCAGTCTTTAGGGGTCCCTTTGGGGGATATTTCCTTGCTGGGGAAAACCTGCATCCCAGATGGGGGTGTAAGTAGGGGTGGAGGTTTCAGGAGCCCAAAGCCCTCCAGCTCTGTTTCAGCCTGTTTTACTGAGTAGACCTGCCTTTTGGGGGGTTACAGTCTAGGAGCTGGCTCAGTGGACAGTGAACACCCACGTTCCAGCTGCAGCTGCCCCACGGGGTTGCAGCCCTGGCCATGCAATCATTATTAGTTTGCTTTGTCTGCTCAGTTTTAAGCTCCCAAAGGACAGGGATTTTTATTTTTAAAACTTTTGGATATTTGTTGCCTAGTAGTATGGCACCGACTGAGAGAAATGAATGAATGTGTGGACACAAGGCAGGCGCATGGTCAGGACAGGGTAAATGGCTGGTGAAGACTGTGTTTTGCTTGGGCATGGAGCGAGCCAAGGTGGGTATCCCCAGGCGGGAGTTCTAGAGTCCTGTACACTGCCTGCCCCATGTTCTCCACCTGAATTGAGATGGGAGGTTGGCAAGCTGGCATGTATGCAGCCTTCTTGACCGAGGTGAGGGATTCCCTATGTCCTGTTCCTTGGTCTCAGCACCTGCTTTCTGTTCAGAGGTCAGTATTCTCAGAAAGGGCACCTTAAAGGTGGGGGTCACATGGCACCTAGAGTGGGTGCCTGTCCATTGAGGTATCCACTTGTTGGATGGGCCTGGCAGTTCTGCCCAGGGAAACCGGTTGGGGACAGTTCCCCTGACCTGGCCTGCCCACAAGGCTGGCCCTAGGGCCGAAGCACCTCCCAGTCTCATGACCCAGTGGAGAGGGAGGGTTCAAACTCTGGGAGTGTCTGGGCCTGTGGGTGGCCAGGAGCTGGAAGAGGTGGCCTCTTCAGCCACAGCCCTAGCCTTGCCTGGGGCAGGGTGACTGGGAGGCCACCTTGCCTACACCTTTGAGCCTGTGCTGAGAAGAGGCTGGGTCACAACCGGGGGAGCCAGAATCCACCCCCAGTGACTGCCCTCTTCCCTGGATGGCAGTGCCTGGATGGGGCCCTCTGGGGAACAGGGTCACATGACCACATTTCCTCAGTGTGGACTCAGGCTGGGATCGAATGCCTGCTCTGCCACGACTGGCTGTGACCTTTGTGTGTTGCTTATTTGCTCTGAGTCTGTTTCCTCATCTGTAAAATGGAGGTGCTTGTGTGCAATGGCACATTATTCAGCCATAATAAAAAAATGTAAGAGCGCAGACCCCGCTGGGCAATTTTTAGGAACCTCACAGTTCTCGTGTCTGTTTCCCCACAGAATGCATATCCACAGGAGGAAATACTTCATCTATTCTGTTCATAATGGTATTTCTAGCACCCGGCGCCTGGCAGACAGCAGGTACTCAATAAATGTCTGTCGAATGAACAAATGCACAAATCCTCATTCTTTGTACAGCGAGTTCTAAGTGCTTTCAGTTAATAGCTGTGAGGTCAGGGCTGTCATCCCCTCTTTGCAGATAAGGAAACTGAGGCCCTGGCACACTGCATGGCCACCCTGGAGATGGGATCTCAACCGGGCAGCCCAGCCTCAGAGCCCTTCACTTTGACCTTCCTTGCCCTAGGCTGGCTTCTGACCTGGGCGCTTCTGGTCTGGGAGGCAGCCTGGGGCCTGAAGCAGTCTGCCCCCTCAGCCATCTGTCTGCTCCCACTCCCAGGACCTGGGCAGCCCCGCCCCCACCCCCTCCGCCTCCGAGCCTTTTTCTCAGGCTCACAGCCACTGCCCCAGCTCCCTTCCCTGAGAACCTCTGTCATAAAGAAGGCGAGGCCCTGATCTGGCCTGTCTCTCCACCCCCAGGGCCTTCCTCACCCAAAAGCACCTTGGTTATAAATATGGGGGTCACGCCTTGCATGTGTATTAAGCGGCTTTCATCTGGGAGCTCCTGGCTGCAGGGAGGCTAATTAGCTGCTCTCTGGGAAGAGTGAGTAAAAGCTGACTTCCCAGCCTGGGCACTGCCTAACTAGACTTGGGGCTGGCCACCTTGAGAAGTGGGTGAGCCAACACCTCAGGCCACCCACCCCTCCCCGTTTCTCTGTGCTGCAGGAACTCTTCTCAAGGGTCCCTTCTTGGGCTGATAATGAAGGCCACCACTTACCGAAAGCTCGCTAAGCCCCTTCTGCCTACTGAATGCATGGACGTGTGCAGAGTACTGGGGGCTGTTGTGAAGTTAAACAACCATGGTCCCCAACACAGAGCTGCACTCCTTATTGGCATGGGGCCAGTGCTTCCCCGCATGACCTCATATAACTGATGAGAAGCCCTTAGCGCAGTGTCCCACATGATCCGGATAATCACTTGGTAAATGGTAGCTATGACTATTAATCTTCGGAACAACCCTATGAGGTAGGTACTCTGTTCTCTCCTTTTCTCAGATGAGGAAGTCGAAGATCAGAGAGGTTAAACCACTTGGTGGGAGATCACACAGAAAGTCAGGAGCAGAGCCAGCATTTGAAATGGCTTGGTTTGACTTGAAAGCTGCACCTAGTTTTTTGGGTGCTTTTCCCTCCCTCCCCCGCCACAAGCTGGAGGCTATTAACCCCAAGGCCTGACTTTGCATAGCTGTAGGGTCACCAGGCAGGTGCATTCTTTTCATCCATCTCTCCAACAGTGCTCTGGTTGGCTAGGCTTGGACCAAAAACCCTTGGGAGTCATCTAAAACAACTCATTCCCAGCCCCCATTTTTCAGATAAGAAAACTGGAAGGAAATGACTGTGCAAGGTGACAGGCCTCCCTCCTCATCAAAGCATGAGGAGTAAAGACGCAGTGGAGAGCAGAGGGTGCCCACCCACCTGCTCCCATCAAGCTGGCATCGACACCAAGTAACGGGAGTCCTCACAAGGGGATATGGTATCCCTCACTTTTCAGAAGCTCGCCTTATGCCACTTCACTTTTATGAAAGACCCGCATTAGTATCTTTTTTACTAACTGAAAGAAACCTAAAAAGGATTTTTGCTTTTATAAAAAAAGGTGAAAGGTGAAAATAGCATTCAGATTTTTGTGCCACGAGGTTTCAGAGAGGCAGCAGCACCACCAAACTCCCGCCCTGGTCATACCTTTAGCCTCTCAGCGTCAAGTCCCCGTAGCTTGGAACTATGCCCGCGAGCATCTGTGCTTTGCCTCAGTTTACTTTGTGCATTCCCGCTTTTACTATATGTCAGTGTTATTTTGGGTTTTATGTGTTATTTGGTATGATTTGGTAGGTTATTTTTTGGGTCTGAGAACACTCCAAAAACTTTCCACCTAAAGTCATGGTAGTTGCTTCTTCGCTTTACCTCATTTTGGCTTACGAACGTTTTCGTAGGAACGCTCTGCTTTCGGAAAGTGGAGAAAATCTGCACGTGGCTTCCATCTGCCAGCCTGGCTCATTCTCAAGGGGCTGCCACGGGCACTTTGGGCTGGGGTCCGGGGTGCGTCAGCAGGTTGGGTACTGGGGGCAGGGATTTCTCCACCTGCCCGTCCCACAAGGTTCTTGGAGCAGAGTGAGACTGCAGAGCAGGTCTCATCCCTGGAGGCACATCTCACACGTCCCTGTAGCTTAAAGGCTTCCTGGAGAAATGGCTCTATCCCGGTCCCTTAGTAAGGAGATGAAACATTGGATGCACGGATGGGTAGACGACATACCATGGCTTCTCACCACGGCTCAGTGACCCTGTGCCCATCAAATGCGACTCTGTTTCAGGCTTTGGGAATGGGCCTATGCAAAACCGGGTCAGGCAGTGAGAAGTTCATGGGCCATGGGCTGAGGTTCCTAAGGACAGGACACTGTTTTAGGGGACTGAGGAGGGTGGCTAAGAACTCAGGATCCAGCTTCTCTCCTCCTCCTCTCTGAATATTGCCCCTTCTGTCTCTACCAAGTGCATAAACCCAGAGCTCGGACCTTCTGCCTGCAGTTTCACCCCTCCAATTTCCACATCAATATCCAGCTCTAAAGATTCTCACCTGCTCCGCCTGAACCCTCAGTCCCTTCTCCCTTTCTAGGATCCCTTCCTTCTTCCTTCTGCCCTCAGCTTAAGAGTTTCCTCAGAGAAGCCTCCAACAGCCTCCTCATCCCAAATCTAAATTAGTTGCCCATGCATGTGTGTTCTTCCAGCACCTTATTCTTTTTTCCTTGGAAATAGAAAAACTTTTCAAACAGAATCTTATATTTATTTATGAGATTATTTCTTTAAACAAGTCTGTCTCCTCTGTCAGACTACGCTCCACCTAGTGTGGTGGGAACTTGGTCTTGGGCACTTCTTGTCCTCCATGCCCAGCAGGGTGCATTATGCACCCACCGAGTGGATGCCAGAGCTCCCTGGATAGAGCTGGAGACCTGAGCCAGTGGTTCTGCGAACGTGGACCCAGGACCAGGGAGGCAGCATGAACAGTAGCCGCAGCAGCATCACCTGGGAAAGTGTTAGAAATGTAAATTCTCTGGTTTTGGGTGTGAGACCCAGCAATCTGTGTTTGAACCATCTCTCCAGGGGATTCAGGTGCCTACCAACGTTGGAGAGCCACTGGAGGCAGCAAACCTCTTGCTGTCCTATCAGTGTCCACTGTGGCACAGGGCAGCTTGGGCCGCCCATGAGAGGAGCTGGGGATGAGCAAGGTCACGTCGTCAAAGGCGGCAAAGGCGGCCCGCGTCTCACCAGGGGCGGCCGGGCCTGTGGACACCGCCTGCCCCCCCGCCTGCGTGCGGTGCGGCAGGCTGGCCACGGGAGGGCAGTGCGGCCACGTGCATCGCGCCCGGGAGTGTCGGGCGGGAGCAGCGCTCAGGTCTGCCCAGCACGACCAGCTGGGGCTGCCTCAGCCGGGAAAGGAGAAACACAGCAGCCTGGGCCACGAGCCGCAGACGTTCTTAGAAGCCCCAGGGTCTCAGCTGGTGCGCACCCCTGGCCCCTGTGTCTGGGGGCGGGGGGGGGGTCCCTGCCTGGCCCCTCCTGGTGCTTGAGTTTGGCTCGCCTTGGGCCTGGAAGGTTCGAGGCCCCAGGACGTGCAGGACGCCCAGGGCAGGAGATACTGTTCTGCCTCCTGGGGCAGAGCGCCAGAGAGGGCAGTGGGACCTTGACTGCCTCCCCAGAGGCAAAGGGCAGCCTCCCGCGTGACCCCCTCTGAAGTGCAAAACAAGCCGGCCATCTCCCGGTGGCTTAACCCGCTCCTGGCCAGCCGTTGGGCAGGCTCAGGCTTTGGAAGCTGAAATGCCTTGGGAATGGGGAGGAACTTCTAAGAACTTCAAAAAAACTTTGGACCCTGCGAATTCCCTGAGGCCGCATGGAAATCCCATTCCATTCGCCATCAGGAGCACTGGGCTTCTGTAAGTGAACTGGATTCCTTCCAGTCACCCTCTTTCTTCTTGCCCCATATTCAAAGAGCATGAAGCCAGGGGTAGTAAAAGCTGCTCCTGGTGGTCATCAGGTGTTTGTCCTGCAGCTGAGTGTCAGGATCTCATCCAAGTGTAGTATCTTGTTGCTCACAGCATGAAATGCACCTCTTTCCAGGTGGCACCAGTCTCTAAGCCAAGGGTCAGGGACGGGCAGCCTGGCACTGAACCTCAGTGGCTGACTCTTTTCAGCGCCTCCCCACCACCAGGATTTTAAATGTCATTCTGAATGCTATTTGGGGAGCCGCAGGCCCTACTGGGCTGCACCAATCCTGTATCTTATATCGCGCTTGGTTGACACATTGATGGTATCTGTCATTAGGGTAACTTTTAGCTTCTAGAATGTCCTTTTTACTTCATCTTGTAGATTCTTTAAGGTCCAGTTTAAGGATCAGATTCACCAGGAATCCTTCCTCAGTTTCCCTCCCCTCATCTTCAGCGAGAGCAGTCTCTCTCCTCTTCTGCCCACCTGTGGCACCATTCGCTTCTGTTGTAGGACCAACTCTCCTGTTTTCCTTGGCGCATCCTCTGGCACTGAACTGAAGGCACCAGGAGGGTAGGAACCGTGTCATACCGGGTTCTGTGTTCCGCATGGCACCTCACACATGTGAGTCATTCAGAAAAGCGTTGTTGAAAGAGAATCCTGAAATTATTGAATGGGGTTGAGTGTTGGAAAGAAAGTTCCCAAATGTTTTGAACCTTGGGCAAAGGAACATGTAATGTATTTTCATAAGCCTTGTAATGGAATCCTTTTGTGTTTCATTGCTTTATTTTTAGTGAAAATTTCAGGGTGCCATAGGAACAAAAACCATGGGTCTGAGATTGACTGAGAAGACTAACCACCCAGTCCCGTGTTGGTTACTTCCTCTGTGTGGCCTTGGATAGGAGCCTGTGACATGGGGTGGCAATCAGCATGTCAGGCCCCAAGGACTAGCCAAGGAAGGTCCAAACTGGGCTTGAGGTCATGATTTTAGGCTGAGATCTTCTGAGGAGGCAGAAAAGCAAGTGCCTTGAGAGTCTTGGGGAAGGCTGGAGCTAAAGGAAGAATCCTTTTTCCTTTTAGAGTAAGCCAAAAGTGCCCGATGAAGGACTCCAGAAAACCCCTTGCATGCCTCACCCACAGATGATTTGCTGAACACTCATTAAGGGGAAAACAAAGAGGTGGTTTTGTTTATTTATTTAAGAGGAAAAATAAATGAGCTGTGACAAAACAATTTGAAACCAGGCCCCTCCGAGACCTGGGCTTTCACTTCCTTGATGGGAAGTAAAACAGAGAATCGAATCCCCCTCCAAATAAAAGTGAAGTTAATAATCAGACAGCTCGAGCCCTGGCCACATCCTGTGTCAGCTCCCTCCCTCCCTTGGCTCACTGTTTATAGCTGCAGAACCCTCCTTCAGAGCCCAGAGTCGGCTTAACTCTTTCCTCCCTATCCCAGGGAAGCCCAACCCTGCTCTGAGGCCGGCAGGCTCCTCACACCCTCTGGTGCAAGGCCTTCTTTCCCCAGGCCTGCCCATGTGAGTCTGAGCCCCACCGGGCAGCCAGCCTGCCTCTAAGCCCCTGACCAACGTGTTTAGTAAGGGCAGCTTAGATTTGAGTGATGTCTTCTGTTTGTGCTGCACAAAACCCAAAGTGTCGCCTTCCCTCGCCACCCCTCCAGGGAGACACTAGGTAAACATGTTCCTCCTCCAGACTTAGGACCTCTGCTCCATGCAGCCTCCAGCATCTGCTGGTCTCCATGAGCTGCATTTTGATGGAAAGAAACACAAATCTTTGCAGCTTTTGGTCTGTGTTGAACGCAGTATTCTGTGCATGTCTCTGAGCTGCTTTCTATGAAAACTTTACACTTCCTTCAAATGCCTTTCCATGTTGTAGCAGTTATTTCTCCCAGGACCTGTGGGGTCATTGTGAGCACATCCCTACTGGGCGGAGGAGGAGGCCTTGCTAACATTTATTGAGGGCTTTCTACTTGCCAGCTACTCGTGTAAGCAACATCTCTGCCCTACAGAGCCACTGTCCTCATTTTATAGAGGAGGAAATGGAGGCACAGAGGGGTATGTACCTTGTCCATTGTTATAGGGCTGGCAAATAGCAGAGCTGGGATTCGAATCCGAGCATTGTGCCTCCGAAGCCTGTGCTTTTAGCCCCTGCACTCAAGCTCTCACAACAAAGACTGCTGTCTTCTGTGGAGCTGAGGGACTTTGGGGAGCCTAGAATAATTTTGTGAATGCATTTTTGAAGGTCCCAAAGCCCAAGGACCTTTTAAGAATATTGGAACTTTGTCTTGAGTGGTCCTCCCTCCCTTCTCTTCCTTCCTAAGGAAGAAGGTGCAGAGAACATGCAGGGGTTTGGTGGACAGTGGCATCAAGGAGAGGCTGGGGCGGAGCAGCTTGGGATGGGACAGAACCCTTTATCCACTTGGCAGAAGGCCGGAGAACAAGAACCCAAAGACTTGGGGTAGCTGCTGTCTCTAGTGACTGGACTGCCTTCTGCTTACTTCCTCTCCTCCCTTCTAATCCTATAGCCTGTGGGTTCCTCACCTGAAGTCACCAACACCCTCTTCTGCCTGAAACTTGTCTCACAGGAAGCCACTAACAAGTTGCCTGGGGGCAAGTGGCAAAGACTGAGGAACTGGCTGTGTGGGCCACCTACTTAACTCTCCTGGGATTCCTTCCCCGGCATGCCATGAGTACTTAGATTTGTTCTTGGAAAAGGGGAGGGTGCATGGTGCTGCCCCCTGCTGTCTGGAAGTGTTCTTGACCACTTGCCCAAGGCTCAGCTGGGGAAGCCTCCAGAAGCTGGGGGCTGGGGGTGGGGTGGGGGTGGTGAGAGTGTAGAGCACAGGGCCTGCGGTCGGTCTGTGTACTCTGAACCCCTTGCTCCTTCTTTGCGATTAAGCTGGTCTGCGGAAGGTCTGATTTCTTGAAATGCATTTCACCATTCACAGCCATGGGCAAGAGTAGGCAGTGCCCCATTCCTCATTTTCCAATTCATTCTCCAACCAGAGAGAAAATGGTGGAAGCTCCATCCCGAGTGGCCTGTTCTTCCCAGAGCTGGGGTGGTTCCTCTGGGAAGGGAGGAAGACAGCAGTGATTTATCTGTGACACCCGAAGGTCACCTGCCTGGATCAAAAAGGTCTCAGCATGAGTGTGCCTTGACTTTTGTTTAAGTGTATCATCTGTAATTCAAACTGAGTGCCCAAGATGGGGTGGCTCCACTGTGGTCCTCAGAGGCTAAAGGCTGACATTTGTCAAAGCCCCTCAAATCAGACGCACCCCTTATCAGTGCTAACTAGTGCAATGGTGTTTCATGCACATTAATCTCATTTACCATCACCCTAGAAAACGGGGTACATGTGATTGCCTCCAGTTTCCAGTTGAGGAAAGTGAGTTTAGAAAGGTTGAGTAGCCTGCCTGTTCTGCTGGGGGGAAAAAGTTCACTCTAGTTTAAAAGACATTGAAACCAATTTAAAAATCATTTTCTCTGAGTTTAAACAAGGCAAAGTGGATACCAGTCTCTCTGAATGTTTTCTTCCCCCCAGTCCTGGGGGGCAGGACACCATTCTTGGTCCTCAGCATGTGTGGGGAGTGGGTCTGACGCGCCCCCCTGACCCTGGGGTGGTGGTCTTCCTTCTGGCTCGCCAGCCCTCCCTGGCTTCTGGCAGATCTCCCCACACAGCCTCTTTTCTTATCCAAGAACACACGTCCTTAGAAAGTAAAGATCATGTTGTAAGGATCAATAAGACAGGAATTCCTGAGTTGGAATTCTTTCGGCTTTTATGAACTTAAAACATTTTAGTATGGAAAATTCCAGACACATACAGAAGGAGACAGGGTAATAAGATGAAACCTCATATACCCATCACCAACATTATCAAGTCCTGGCCACGTTTGTTCATTTATATCCTCATCTGCCTTCCTAATTCTCACACAATTTTGAAGTAAGTCCTATGTATCAGATTATATCATTATCAGTATAGCAGTATGTATCTCTAAAGAGAACAGACTCATTAAGCATAGCCACGCGGTCCTTATTACACCTAAAAATTAACAACACCCCTTAAGTATTACCAAGATTCAGTCGGTGTTCACATTTCCAAACATTTTTGAAAGTCTTTGCCTTTCTCCTTAAGGGTGGTGGTGGTGGTGGTGGGGGAACTGCTCTAAAATAGAATTTCTCGGCATTTGGTCATGTCGTTTCAACCTAGCTTCTAAAAGGCCAGATTTCTGAATTTGGGCAGAAATGCCTGGTTATCAAGCCTCGGAGGCTGACGGGCACTTGCCCCATCGTAGCTCTCCTCTTGACCAGAGCCGTGCGCATGGTGGGTGCTGGGTTAGTGGGCGCTGAGCTTCATGGCAGGATGCACACAGGCGCGGTGGGGCTGCAGCCTCGCTGCGCTGATGCGGGGGGACTGCCGGGCAGCCCGTCCTCCCACCCACGCGGGCGCCCGGCTGTGCGTGGCTGGCCTTGGCTTTCTGCGCAGGACTCCACCCACCAGCTGCCTGGGCCTCCTCTGGGACCCTCTTCTCTCTCTTGCTCAGGATACTTGATTGTGTTCCAGTGGCTCCGTGGAACCCCGCTTGGTGGGGCCTCTGGCCTTCTTCTCGGGCTTGCCAATTTGCTGTTTAACACACAGCAGCAGTTGACTGGGGGTGCTCACATGTGGCAAGCGCTTTGCTCTTCTGTCCCCACAACAGCCCCAGGAGGTCAGCATTGCTGTCACTGCCATTTCACAGCAAAGGAGACTAAGGGAGGGCAGGTAAGTAAGTCCCTCGCTTGCTAGGAAGTGGCAGTGCCAGGATTTGAATATGGTCAGCCTGAATTGGGTGCTCTCCATTGCAACATATTGGTTCCTAACTGTTACGACTCGTTTAGCAAACTGCTAGGCAACTTGGCCGAGGACCAGGCACTTATTCTTTTGAGGACAAATCTCGACAAGTTGGGATCTGCAGTAACCATGCACTTTTCCCTGAAATGTTCACATCTTCCAGAACAGATATAGCATGACTTATTATTTTACACACCCTTATTAGCAGATTAGCTCAGTTGAATGCAATAAATTTTAGGTCATTCAGCCTCTAATTTCCTGGTTTGTCTTTTTTCATGGTTAAATAATCGTTTGAGTCACAGATGACATTACCATAACAGGGTTGAAGGTTAGCAGGGCTGGGAAGAAACTGGGTTGAGTATCCAAGGCTATAACCTAGATATTACCCCTTCTGCACATTTTGTCATATCTCTCAGTTTTCAGTTTTTGATAGGAGAATAATGTGACTTATAGAATGTACAGAATCAGGGTCAAGTACGTAAGACTTCTTAGAGGGAGAAAGGCTGGCATTGGCACCATCTTCTTTGTCCCAGTCAATCAGAGTTCACCATGTGGCTTCCCCTTGGCTCAACTTTGGAGGTGCAATTTTGGATGTCTTGGTGAGGCTCAGATCCCTTACCTATTGGGAGCCTACCTCACCCACTGTGGACAGCCTTGGCACGCCAAAGCTGGATGCTAAACCAAACTCACTTGCATTTTTACTGCCTTCGCTTCTTGATTTTGCCTTGGTTTGCTTTCTTCCAACTCCTGCTGTCCTAGAGAAATAGAAGGGTGGGGAGAGGTGGGTTTGATTAAGAAAGGGAAATGGAAAACCCAAAGCAAACACAGAGAACAGAGGCATCAGCAGACTCCTCGGAGAGAGGCAACAGAAGGCTGAAAGAGTCCGAACACGCAAAGGGAGCGGAACCAGCATCTAGGTGCTCATGGTGTTTATGGGCACACAGTCCATATGAACTTCAGCTGTTTGCCAACCGTGGCAACAGGAAAGCTGTGGCTATCTTTAGGTCTCCTGGCGAGCGCCTGGGAATTAATTTAAATTACTTGTTTCCAAAAGTGGCATTTGCTGGGACACCTCTGGCTTTGAATAGAGTTGGGGAGGCCAGTCTCCCATGAACCCCAACTGTTCCAGGATGGTGTGTCTCTGGATTGGTTTAGCTCTGATCCACAGAGCTGATGGCTGGAGAAGCGTCTCCCTGAATGATACACGGCTGATTATCAGGGCTCCATCACACCTAACGCTTCTCCTGTCTGCCACAGGGCCTCTCCTGCTCAGATTCTCCAGCGAGCCCTCCAGAGGGCACCATGATGGAAGCCACCAAACTGGGGTGAATGGAATGGTTCTCGGCCTTGCTAAGGAAGATGAGCCCTCACTCTGCAAAAGACCAACAGTAGAGGTAAGTTGGGAGAATTGTAGGAAAATCAAGAGCAAGTGGGAAGTGTTCTTTTCTAGGACTGTCCTTGCTCAGTGTTTGGAAGAGTCTGAAATCCACAAAAAGCAGTGGGACTGAGAACATTAATGAGCGTGATTGGTTGAGGCTCAAAGCAGTTGTTTTCAGTTCATTGCTGTCTCCTTTTCTCTCCTGGGTCTCTCTTTATTTTTAATTTTTTTCTGGTGTTGTTTGCTTTCACATTCTTTTCTCTTTGCAGAATATTTATAACTGCCCCCTTCTTCTTTTTCCATCTTCAGTTCCCCTCCTCACCCTACTCTGCTTTCTTAGCATAATTTTTCTTTTCTTCTGGTCTTCCTTGTTTTACATCTGGATTCCCTGATGGTTTATTTTATCTGTTTCCTGAATTTCACTCCTCTCCCATTTCTTATAGTCTCTCCTCCCTAACCCTCCCCACCCTTTTTCTTCAGCTTCAGTTCTTTCCCCTAAAGATTTCCTTGGGCCACACAGGCTTTTATTCTTGTTCATCTGTTTAAGCAGTGCTGGCAAGAAGGAGGCCACAGCCGGCAGGCAGAACCACGATGGCAGAAGAGGACCTGGGCATCTGAAGATTCTCCCTCAGCCCCAGTGTCCTTGGAAGAGGAGCTTCTTTCTGGAGAGGGGGCTGGGGACAAGGCTGCTCTCCCCCTGTGAGGGTTGAGATCATTTGCCAGGACCAGGCTGAGATCTAGGGCAGATGGTGTTTCCTCCACGGTGTGTGGGCCTGGGACGCATTGCTTAGGGAGCCATGGAATCCGCACTTCTCTGTGTGGACCGATGGGAGATTCATTTGCCAGGTTCCTCCCCTACAGGCTGAGACTCAGGTGAGGTGCACCTACTGGGCATGTATCACTTGCAAAACTCTGTGCTGTGGGTGGGAGATTTGCAGCATAGGGTCTGCCTCTTTGGGGGCAGATCCTCACTCTCTGGCTGAAGTCAGCCTGGGCATCTGGGGAGACAGAGGCAGTTTTCCAGCAGAAGATCCTTCTAATACCCATCCCTAGCCAGAGGGCATGTTCAGGCTGCAGGGTGAATGCAAGAAGAAGCTGATAATTGGAAGGAAGTATCATAAAGGCTCTTGGCCACTGGAAAGCAACACAAACCCCACCTGTGAGTCTTGAGGGTCAGCCCTGGTACTGATAGAAGCAGGTGGCACTTCTTGATGGGCGTGGTGGCGGAGAAATCCTAGAAGTTGCAGCCGCACCCCTCCTTGTCTGGAGTGGTGGGAGGGGTGTGAGGAGCGTCCAGGCTCTGCTCCCCAGCTGTCTGAGGAAAATCGACTGCAGTCCATCTGGCTGTCGCCCCCGGCCCAGGCTTACTTCCCACCCTGGGGCGTCAATGCCATTGGATGCTGGCTGGGTCCTTAGCAGGCCCAGCGGAGGGGTGGATGCGTCAGTGCTCTGCCTGAGTCATACCTGGAGCTGAGTTGCATCCTGGGGCCCAAGAACACCTTGTGGATGCCCATTTGAGCTGCACTGTCTTTTCCTAGGGCCTGTGGTGATGGTGGCCATATGCTTCTCTGGAAGTGCCACCAAGGGCCCCCTCACCTTCTCCACGCCTTGTTCTTTTGCCAGGTCCCATCCATCCCTCCTGCTCCTCATCAATGCACAATGTTCTCTGCCACTTTCAAAAAGCACTATTGATTGTAAAGAAGCTTGAGAGAAACCTTTGCTTATATTTTATACTCTGCTTATAATTTGCTTATGTTTTCTAAGCCTTCTATTTCAGAGTCCAACTTTTAGAATCCAGCATTCTTTAAGACCCTAGAACCATATGATCCAGGAACCCCCAGGCCCTTACCACTAGGCCTTGTGGGTTTGGTTTATCTGTGATTCAAGGGCTGTCCTAGGCAGGAAGGCTGGTTAGGGGACTGACTGGTGATGAATTTTCTTCTAAGTTTCCTCAACTTTGCCAGGAGGCTGGGGGCAAGGATCTGGCCTCTTTGATCTAGGAATTCGTGTGGAGATTAGGATCCCAACAGCCTCTTGCCCTTCCCACCTGAGCCCAAAGTGCAGGCTCCTTCAGTCTGCCATCTCAGCACTGCCTTTATTCCTGCCACCTCCCTCTGCCTTCCCTCTTCCCATGCACCCACGTTGTATAAATATTTACACCCCCGGGCTGGCAGGAATCTTTCTCCAGCTGCTTCCCTGGTCTCTGGGAGAGCTTGTTCTCTCACTGAACAGCTGCAGCAGATCTGGTTGCCTTGGTCAGACAAGGGCAGGCCCTGGTTTGGGGCCTGTGGTCCCCCGGGGGTGGAAGACGCAGTTGGCGGGAGAAATTCACTTCTAAAGAAGCCACAGGGCTGTGGCAAAGATCCATCCTCTCTCCTCTGCTGGCTGCCTAAGTGGCGACCCTCCAAGAGCTGTCTGATCCCTGCTTTAGCTGGGGAGGTGGGTCCTGCTTCTCCAGGGTGGTATCTGCTCCACTCTGGACTGGGTTTGGCTAGAGAAGGCTGGTGCTAGGACAAAAGAGGAACTTAGTTTACTTGGGAGTGTTGTATAGTTTATATGTGTTATATACCCTTGTTCACGCTGAAGCAGACCCTGCAGTTCAGAGCAAGAATCTTCTAGGGAATCTTCATACTGGGCCTCTCCCAAACTCCTGCCCAGGACTTCGTCCTTCCCACCAGCCCCTGAGCAGTCTTTCTACTTTGGGGCTGGGGAATGAAGAGGTCAGATGCTGCTCTTCCTTGATTTCTTTGGTGACCCAGGAAGCAGGAGTTTGCCAGGGAAGCAAACTAGCATTTGCTGGGTTCCCATGGGCTGGGCACTGCATGAGGCACTTCCCCATATTCTCATGAGATTAGTTAAGTCTTAAGCCCGGCAGATTTTTGAACTTCCTTGTGTGTCTCCTCTTCCTGCCCTCACACAGAAGCCACACAGCAGCGAGCTCCCAGACACAGAGCCCATCTCTCTCCCATCCTTTCAGGCTCCGCAGGCACTTCCTAGAGCCAGCAGGTCAGTGGACGCTGTTCTTACCTACCCACAGTGGGTGCAGTTTGCCTGCTGCCACCTTCCCTCCTGTGTCTCAGTTTCCCCCATATCTGTGGGAGGTAATTTACCTTTTCTCCACAAAGCATTCCAAATTCAGCAGAAGAACAGCTTTTAAAAAACAAAGTGGTAGTTTCATTTAACTCCTTTTTCTACAGGGGCAGGATGTTCAGGTATCAGGCACTAAGAAGAATGTGTGTTCAGTGCTTTGGGGAAGCTGAGCAGAGGGAACACAGTGATAAAAGGGCCTTGGTTACATATCCAACAACTCCCAAAAGTCAAGTAGTGGAGCCACTGGGCGTGAGGGTGTAGGACTGGGGATGGGGTTCTGATGGGGGCTGGGGACAGAGGCTCTAGTCTCCCAATACCCACACTTGTGCCAGAAAGAAAACAAATTCAATATCCCTCTCACCCCAGACCCCTTCCCGTAATGAGAGAAAATCTGGCGTCAAAGGTGCCTGGGTGAGACTGCAGAGAGAGGCCTGGCCCCGTGCTTGGCATTCAGTGGGTAAAGGGCCATCTGAAGGTGAGGCAGGGCTGGAGTGGGCTGCCTGCTGGGGAGGATGCAGGGAGAAAGATGGGAAACCACAGCTCAGGCAGTGCAGCTGTGAGATATTCCTGCTGCCTGCCTGTCTCCCCACCCACAAAAGGTAAAGCAAAACCCAAATAAAAGTCTGACCTGGCAGATATTAATACCCCAGAGCCAGGGCTAGTGTGCAAGCCGCCAGCCCCCTCTCCCAGCTCTGTTTCTATAAGCAGCTGAAATAAATTTAGCGAAACAACCCCACCCGTCTGAGGGCCTAAGATTTCAGAGCAGTGGGACTCTTTACCCTGAAAGCCCCTGTTTTTTCAGAGCTGAGAGCTTTTTGTTTAAATTCCCTTTGGGAGTGGAATGCTCTCAATCTAAAATAATTATTTTACGGCAGTCATTTATTCCTCACAGATAAATGCTTTGACACAGTATGGCTTGCCAGAAAGCTGATCTACAGATGCTCTGCAGCTTAAAATTGTCAACTTCATGGGGCCAATGCCTATTTGGATCCATTAGAGTATTTATTGTGATTATCTTTTGCGAAGTCTGTGCATGTTCAGCTAAGTCCCTCTGTTGTCTGTCATATAGAACAGTGGTTATAGTTTGCTAAGCTGCCACAGGAGAGAAATACTTACTGAGAGCCTACTGTGTGCTAGGCCTGTGCCAGGCACTGGGGGATGAGTTGAGAGCAGAGACAGACTGCTCTCATGTAGCATACGTCCTGATGAGAAGGGAGATGTCAACAAGCTAAAAGATTACAAAAAACCTGGTGATTAACTTCATACTTAATAGTGAAAGACTGAATACTTTCTTCTAAGATTGCAATCAAGATGAGGGTATTAACTCTCATCATGCCTATTCAGTGTCATATTGGAAGTACTAAACAGGGCAATAAGGCAAGAAAAAGAAATAAAATGCATAAAACTGGAAAGCAAGATATTTAAATATTTCTATTCGCATATGATTGTCTATGTTGAAAAACAAAACAAACATACACACACAAAACAAAACTAAGGAACCTACCAAAAAACTTCCTTATAACTAAAGTGACTTTTTAAGATTATATGATAAAAGGTCAATATAAAAAATCAACTGTATTTCTATAAAGTGTAAGAAACTGGGAATTAAAATAAAAAAAATTTACAACAGTTACCCTCAAAAGGGAAATAGTAGGTATATATCTAATGAAACAGATATCATATCTATATGCTAAAATCTATAAAACACTGATTAAAGAAATTAAAGAAGACCTAAATAGACATACCACATTCATGGATTAGAAGATTTGACATAGTAAAGATGCCAACTCTAGAGAATTGCTCTACAGACTTAATGTAATTCCAATAAAAATTTAGTAGGTTTTTTTGTAGATACATATAAGCTGATTCTGAAATTTATATAGGAAGGCAATGGAATGAGAATAGTAAAACAATTTTGAAAATCAAGAATAAAGTTACAGGAATTATACCATCTTATTTTAAGATTTACTATAAAGCTACAATAATCAAGACAGTGTGGTACTGGCAAAGGAATGAACACACATCAATGGAATAGAATTAAGAGACCCATATCTATATGGCTAACTGAATTTTGGATAAGTGCAAAAGCAATTCAATGGAAAAAATGATAGTTTTTTTTTTTTAAAATAAATAGTGTTGGGATTGCACATCCATAGGAAAAAAATGAACCTCAACCTAAATTTCACATTTTATATAAAAACTAACTCCAAATGGATCATACATCTAAGTATAAAATATCAAACTATTAAACTTTCAGAAAAAATAGAAAATCTTAATGACCTAGGGTTAGGCAAAGAGTCCTTGGAAGTGACATCAAACGCATGACGCACAGAAGATAAAACCGATAAATTAGATTTCATTCAAATGAAGAATTTTATGAACATACTTTGTTGAGAGAATAAAAAGATAAGATACAGACTGGAGAAAATATTTGCAAATCACATATTCGACAAAGAAACTGCATCTAGGATATATAAAGAACTTAATATTCAACAGTAAGAAAACAAACAGGCATTAAAAAATGGGCAGAAGGTTTGAACAGACATTTCACCAAAGAAGACATACGAGTGGCAAATAAACACATGAAAAAATGTTCACTATCATGATCCATTAGAAAAATGCAAACTAAAACCACAAGGAGATACCACCACACACTTATTAGAATGACTAAGATAAAAAATACTGACAATTATAATTGCAAGGAAGGATTCAGAACAACTGGAAACTCTCAGATATTGCTAATGGAGATGCAAAATGGTGTATCCACTCTTGACTGTGATTTGGCAGCTTTCTATAAACTTCATCATATTCTTACCATATGGCACAGCGATCCCACCCCCAGTTATTTATCCTAGAGAAATAACTTATATTCACACAGAAATCTTTACATGAATGTTTATTGCAGCTCTGTCACAATGGCCCCTAACTGGAAATAATCCAGTGACCTCCAACAAGTGAACGGATAAAAAACGAGTTGTATACCCATACAGTGAAATATTATTCTTTAGTTAAAAACAATGAATTATTGATACATTCAATAACATGGCCAAATCTCAAAGGCATTATGCTGTGAAATCATACAGACTGTATGATTCCATTTATATGCATTCTGGAAAAGACAAAATTATAGTATAGAAAACACATCAGTGGTGGCCCAAGTAAGAGATGGGGGAGGGTGTGACTACAAGAGGATAGGATAAGGAAGTTTTCTGGGGGTGATGGGACTGTTCTGTTTCCTGATCATGGTAGCGGTTACAAGAATCTATTCAAATGTCAAAATTCAGGGAACTGTATACCAAATGAAGGTCAATTCTACTGTATGTTAAATTAAAAAGTGAAAAATGGTTACAGGAATGAATCCATACTCACAAACCGCCATAACTACTTTGAAGGAAATGAACATTCCATGAGGACTTAAGAGAGAAGGTAAACATCTTGTCTTGATGGGGGAGGTGAGCATCAAGAATGGTTGAGGAAGTGTTGCTAGAGCTGGGTTCTAAAGAATGATTTAGAATTTATTTGGGTCAAAGGAAGGTCAATTCAGATAGCAGAAATAGCATGTGTCAAGGCCCTGGGGCAGGAGGAAGGATGGTTCATCTTCACCTGAAATTGACTAGAGCACAGGAAGTGCCCTGGGGGGTGGGAGAGGTAATGGTGGGGAGTGTAGAGGGTCTGAAAGTCGCTGGAGCAGTGAAAGAGTCAAATTATGCTGCACTAAGAGTTTGGTTTTTATTTTAAGAGGGATGGGTAGCTAAGGTATTTTCACAATTGTTAACACAAAATCAGATCTAGGTTTTGTAAAAGATCACTTGGACTTCCATCTGGAGAAAGGTTTGAGGGAGGGTGGGGATGGAGCCCAAGTAAGTATGCAGGAAACTTGGAGTTGGAAAGAGCTTTTAAAATAGGGTTTCTCAGTCTTGGAAATACTGATATTTTGGACCAGATAACGTTTTGTTGTGGGGGTTGTCCTGTGCATTGCAGGATATTTAGCAGCCTCCCTGGTCTCTGCTTTCTAGATGCCAGTAGCACTGACCTTTTCCTCTCCAGCTGTGACAACCAAAAACATCTCTAGACATTGCCAAATATTCACTGGGGATAGGGGTGCAAAATTCCCCTGGTTGAGAAGCAATGCTCTAAAATAACTAAATCCAGTGTTTCTGGCTTCTTAATAGAATCATCTGGGTAGCTTAGAAATACAAATGGTGGTTCTCACCCTAGACCAACTGAAGTAGAATGTTTAGAGGCAAGTGAGGCATCTACATAGTTTTAAAAGCTCTTCAGGTGATTCTGCTGACAGTGGTGTTTGACCACCACCTGTCTAGTTCAACACTCTCCATCTACAGATCAGAACACTGAAGCCCAGAGTAGAGAATGACTTGCTGAACCTGAGGCAGAGTAGCTCTAGAACCCAAGATTCCTGATTCCTAGACCAGTGCTCATCCATTAGACCACATTGCCTCTTTAACAGTTGCACAAAACACGCCCACAAAATACAGGCACACTAGAAAACCAGCCTCCCTGAGTTACGAGCTCTGGTCTTCTGAACATTTCAGTGTTAAGGCTGCCATTCCCATGCCTGCATAGTCCAAGCCCTCCCTTACTGCCACCCCTGGAACCTCTCTGCCTGTTCCTTTGTCTATTCCTGCTGCTGGATTTAGGGTGACCAAAGCATCTTAATGGGTTCGACAACAAGGGCTCTGTGAAACCTGAAAAAGTTTACTATGTACCAACTCAAGACCTACTTATGAGGCCCAGGTAATAGAGAAGCATTTGCCTTCCAGGAGTGTATAGTTTAGTGAGAAGTAAACAGATACTTTCATAAACCACAGTTAGTATGCTAGAGCACTACAGGCCTCAATGGCACCATCATGAGGCTTTTTGTCTGCTCAAGAACCTGCCTGAAGCCCCAGCAGAAGGAACCTCTTGAACAAAGCTTCAGGGAGGGGTATCAACAACTGCTAGCAGTTTGGATTGGCTGGAGGGAAGATAACTATTTGACCTAAGCACTGGCCGGAAAGAGCTGCTTTTGCTGTTCTGATCATCCTAGAGGCTAAGTGACCTGTTCCAGGTTGTGCAACTTGTGGCCAATTGGCGGAGTTGGGCTACTCATAAAGTCTAGTTGGCTCAAAACTCATGGGCTATCCTGTCTCTAGACAGGTCCAGGCAAGGAAGGAGGACATGCATTTGTGGGCTAGCTTGGGAACTTAACTGAATTGTGGAACAACTCTGTAGGGAAAGTGTTAAACAACTGACCTAAGAATGAGGGTTTAGGTGTCCCATTTCAGGCTGAGCAAAAGGCTGAGAACCCCTGCCATACACATACGCCAGGGCCGTGTTAGCCTGGGGTAGGATTTTCTCAGTAGTCCTAGCAGGAGGAGGCTGACTTCCTGAACTCCACAGGTTCCTGACACTGCTGCATTTATAGAAGACCCTCAAATGCCCTTTCTTGAGCCCTTTGTATGGTTTGGGGTGGGGCGGGGTGGGGGGGGAATGTTGGTGGTCAAGCAATGCCCACTAAGCAGTCTGAGGGGCTTGAGAACTTTGATAGAAGAGTCGGCTTTTACTATCAACAGAGGCCCAGTGATCTAGTGTTTAGAAATATTTGTAACAATAATCAGGTGTTTTTCAGTTGGGCAGCAGGTTCCCATAACCTCATCCTGACTCACCTTACTCATCCCAGGCTCCTGGCCTGTGCCCTCTCTCCTTTCCAGGCCTCAGGGCCTGTCTTGTCCAGGGCTGGGGGTGGGGACCAGAAAGTGATACAGATCAAAGTTATCAGTTGACTATTTCATGGATATGTATACTGAAGAATCTTTTTGCAAAATGTATACCGCCCAGAACTGTTGTGGTATGAGGACCCAAGAACGGTTAACATACAAAGGCCAGGCATTTAACAGATTTCAGCTAGGCATATCGGGCAATTTTAGGCCTATTTTATGTCTCAATAAAGATACTTTTTGAGATGAGACACTTTGGTCAGTGTCTTGAAAGTCACAAGGCCAAGATCTGGATCCAGAACAACCGAACTTCAAAATCCTGGACCACAGATTCTCAAACCTCAGTGTTTAGGTCATTAGCAGGAAATTTATAAAATGCAGATTCCTGGCCCCATCCCAGGGCGTCTGATTCAACCGGCCTGGGTCAAAGCTGAGGAACCTGCATTCCACAAGCACGACAGGTCAATCTAAACCAGGTACCTCTCCAGCAGCACTTGGCCCTCCCTCTCCTCTCTAATCCAGGGACATTGCAGCTGTCCCAAGATCTCAGGTAGCAGAGGTTGAGGGACTGACCGGGCCCAATCCAAAGAATTGGGAGGATTTTGCAAATAACTTGAAGCCGGGGAGGAAGTGGAACACCGCAGGGCTCCTACGATGGCAGGTCCTGTGCTACAACCAGGGCCTGGAAGGGACTTTGGGGAGGAGGAGCCTTGGGAGAGCGCTGGTTACAAGGCCCAGCGATCTAGGGCTCAGCGGCTCAGCGGCTCAGCCCCCGCCGCCCCCACTCTCACCTGCCGCCAGGAGTGCCCCGGGTCCAGACTGGTCAGTTAATGCATCCGTCGCGTTCCCCAAATTCCAGGACTTTCACTTTTCCCCTTTCACAAAAACCTACTCATATCCCCAAGCCAAATACCTGGCCAGGCCCTCCTCGCAAGGAGCCGGGTTCCAAAGGAGAGCGAGGGGGGCCCGTCGCCCCCAGTCGGAGCGGCCGGGGAGGTGCGCGGGCCCGGGCCGGGGGCTCGCCGCCGTCCCCGTCGCCCTCGGGCACCTGCCGAGCACGTCTGGGCGGGGACCGGCCCTCTCTGGGCCGCAGACCCCCCCCCCCCGCCAGGCTGGACGCTGCTGGGTCAGCGAAGGGTTAAGGAGGCTCGCTTACTCCCCCTTGGAAAGTCCCCGAAATGACGTTTCCACCCGACAATTAAAAAAAAAGAGTTTAATTATAGAGACAGCCTCTGGGAGCTGGAACGAACCCGGGCGGTCGGCGGGGCCGGTAAACAAGTCCGGAGCGAGCGAGCGGGCCGGGCCGGGCCGGCCGCCGCCCCGCGCAGCCCGCGCCCCCGGGGGCGGGGGCGGGGGAGGGGCGCGCCCTCCGGGACTGGGAAAAGCGGAGGAAATTCGAGGAATCTCTTTGGGGGGGAAAAAGAAAACACAACTTTTGAGTTAGCCCCGGGGCGCCGAGGCCTCGTGACGGCGCTCGGGCCGGTCGCGCAGCCGCGGGGAAGCGCGGCGCCCTCCCCCCTTCCCCTCCCTCCCACCCCCCGCGAGAGGGGGGGACAGCAGGGGCGGGCCGGCCCTGCCTACGGGCCCCGGGGCCCCTTCCCCCCTCGCTCCTCCACCCCTCCCTACCCCCAGCAGAGCTTCGCGAACCCTCCTGGCGAGTTGGGCCCATGGGCCCTTTTTGGGGGGTGGGGTGGGGGGAGAATAGAAAACAGAACTAGCTTCCCAGGAGGACGCAGACTAACCTTGTGGTTTAACGCGCACCCTACTCTGTCCTGAAATCTGGAACTCATTACCTCATCGCCGAGAAGCTGCACGAAACCGCCCCCCCTCCTCCCGCCCCTCCTTGGGGTTGGGGGAAGGAGCGAGCACACATCCCTTTCAGGAAGAACCCTACATCGGACTGATTTAAATTAAGGTGGATGGAAGTTATTTCCCTTTCGGGCGCTTGCCAGATTTCAAGAGAAGCTGCAAAGTGGGAGCAGGGGGAGGGAAGCAACAGGCGGCGGGGCAGCAGCGGCAACAGATGAAGCAAAGGGGCAGCCGCCGGGTTAGAAGCGGGGGCCACCCGTGTCCGCGAAGTCACGTCGGAGCGGCCCGGGCCGGGGACCCCGTCGATCCGTGGTTGCAGCAAAAGTTGTGTTTCGCAAAGACGGAAAAGAGCCGGTTCCCGAAACGGCTGTCGTTTGGAAGGGGTCCCTAGGTTTGCTCGGAGTTGTCGAGCAGCTAAAAAATGCGGTATAATGGGTGTGTGTGCGTGTGTGCGTGTTTGTGCGCGCGCGCGTGTGCGCGGCGGTGGTGGTGAGACTGCGACTCCAGCGCTCTGCCCGGCCCGCTCCGTCCTTTCCGGAGAAGCGTGCTCATAATGGGGTGACCTAATTACATCGCAATGGAACCCGCTCTCAGCCACTCGGGCCCCGCGTTCAGAGCAGACCCGGCGGCCCGGCGCGCGGGGCAGGACCAGGACCGGACGCGGGCCGAGGCGGCGGCGGGGCCCGCGGGGGGCCGGGGAGGCGGCGCGGCCCGCGGTGTCCGCCCCGGGGCCTCGCTTCGGCCCCTCGGCCGCCGCGGCGCGGGGCCAGGTGGGGCACACGCGGACAGCTGACCTGGGTGAGTGCGGGACGTCCGAACCTAAGCAGAAATAAAGACCTACTATCCTACCGTGTTGAAGGAGTCATCCTCTATGGGGGGGGGGCTTTCGGTTTCGAGGATCCCACACCCCTCCCCCTCTCCCGCCCAAACAGAGCAGCGTGACAAGCCATATGTTCCGTTCCTGTGGGGGCGGGGGCGGAACAAGACGTTGAAAGTGTCGCCTCCCCCCCATCTCTTGAATTCCATTCTTGCCAAAGTAACTTTTTATCTAAAGTCCAAGCGTCTAGGCGTGCGTGTGCGTGCGCGTGCGTTTCCCAGCGCTGGGCGCGCGCGGGAAGTTGTGCTGCCGGGTGGGGGGGGCAGGGTGGTGGGAGAAGGGGGGGTGTCCGTGAAGATGCGGATGCTCTTGACACACACGTCTGAAGATTGGACGCGTGAAATAAAGACAACTCCCAGACCCGCTAAAGTCAACAACTCGCCTGGGCGGGGTTCGTGCCCCCCCCCCCCGCAGAGTGCCGGCTGCAAAGCGAGCGCGAGTGTAGACGCGTGCGGCGCGCTAAACCGCGCTGCGCTCACCCCCGCCAGGCCGGGCCCTCCTAGGGGGAAAAGTCCCAACCCCCGGAAAAAAACAAAATCTCCTAAGATGTGGAGGCTTTGTACGTCCCCCATCGCCAACCCCCTCGGCCAGCTGGGTTAGGAGAGAGGCGCCGAGCGAGGAAGAAAAACTCGAGAGAAAAGTGGTCCGCGGGGCCTTTGGAGAAGTTTCGGGAAAGATCTCAAGATGGAAACCACAGCGAGGCACAAGACGGGCTTCTGGCTCCCACTTGCAAAAAAAAAAAAAAAAAGAGAAAGTCGAGCTCACCTTCCTGCCCGACCCAAAAAAACCCCAAAACACACACAACAGCACAACAAGCACCCCCAAGAGTGGAACGACTGATGTCACAGAGCCGGGCCCGCGGGCTGACAAAGGGGCGCGCCCCTCCCCCCGGCCCGAGCCGACTCGAAACTTTTCTTCTTTAAGAAAAAAAAAAAAAAGTGGAGCGCGGCTCGCAGTGGTGGTTCCCCCCCCCGCCTCCTTTCCTCGTCTCCCCTCCCCCTTCTTCCTTTTGAAAGTTTTTCCTCCCCCCCCCCCGAGTTTGACCGCATGGCTGATTCAACTGCAGTGTCAATCAACTTCTCTTTCCTCCTCTTCCTCCTGTAAATAAGGGTCAAGCTCCTCCCCCCCCGGGTGACTTTATAAGTGGGGCTCCGCGCGCCGCGGCCGGGAGAGTCCGCAGGGCTGTGGGGCCGCCGGGCGCGGGCGTGTGGGATTCCAGCCGCCAGAGCCCAGGCTGCGCCGTGCCCTCCCGGGACCCCCGCCACGCGCCAGCTCCCGCGCCTGCCCGGTCCAGCGCCCGCGATGACCACCACCCTCGTGTCCGCGACCATCTTCGACTTGAGCGAAGTTTTATGCAAGGTAAAGTGAGGGCGCAGCGTTTGCTTTCCACTTTTTCTTTCTTTTTCTCTTTTTTGCTTGAAAAAAGAGAAGCCCCCGAAGTTGAGGTGTGGGCACAGGGACGGGAGAGCGGGGGGCGAGCTGGGGCTTTGCACCTCCCTTTCCTGCCTCCCCCTTTCGCTGGAAGGACTGTGAGCGCTGCCCTCCCCGCCCTTTGAGTCTCCACGGCTCCCGGGGGGGACGCCACGGGAACCTGGGGACTTCGGAGGGTCGGGGGGCGGCGTCCGCGTGGCCGGGCTGCCCGCAGGCGCACGCGGCCCGGGGCCCGATCGGGGCACTTCTGCGGTCACCGTTCGTCCGCAGCGTGCAGCTCGGTGTCCCCGGGTGTCCCCGCCGCGGGAGCCTCGATTCCTCAGCCCCACTGCCCGCTGTGGGGTCGGCAGGGGGCTCCTTGGGGTGGTGGTGGGGGATCTCAGGCCCGCGTTTTGCCGGGAGATTTTCGCCCGTTTGGAAGAGGCTGGGGATGTGCGAGCAACAGGTCGGGAGTGGAGATTACAGGGGAGGGGTGCTGCGAGACGGGTTTGCAGCGAGCGGGGCTTCAGCTCGCCCCAGCTCGGCCAGGCGGCCTTTGGGGGACACACGGTTGTCTGCAGACTCCGGGGGGAGCGTGGGACCGGGCTAACCCGCTTGTGGCTGGGAGGGTGGGCGAGGGGACGTGATGACACAGTGTCGGTCTGAAGTCGGGGGTCTGCGCTTGGAAGGTGGGTCAGGGGTCGGGGGCGGGGAGGCCCCCGAAGCTGTGTGCCTTGCCAGCCAGTGCGAGGACGAGCAAGTTTCCAACCCGAGGTGTTCCAGCAGGGTGGTTCCAGTGTACAGCGCAGAAAACAAAGCAAAGCAAAGCAAAACTGGGACGTCCGTCTTCCCAAACTTTTCTTTCCAAAGAAAGAGGGAAGCTGCTGCTGGGCTGCCTTTAATTGCTGAAGCGTTTTACCTCCTCCTAAACACGTCGGGTCATGTTGCCCGTCCTTCCCAGCTTGCTTCTCCGGTCGGCGCAGCTGCGAGGCCCCAGGGCTGCAGGCTTGGGGTGCAGGGACGCCGAGGCGCTGGAGAGAAACTTCCACAAAGTTGGGATCTCAGCCTCCTGCCCTCCCCGCACTCCCCCCAGCTGCAGCTGGCCCGGCGCGGCCCGAATTCTCCCGCACTCTTCCTCTTCCCGCAGCTCTCACTCTTTGATCTACTTCTTTTTCTCTCGCCCCCTCCCCCCTCAGGACTTTTTAAATGAACCTCATTGTTAGGAACCGGCTCTCTACTTGGTTCCTGTAATCCGCCCCGTGGGGTGGTTGCAGTTACAGATTCCCGATCACCCGCAGCTGATCCTAAGGGACCAACTTGAGAATTTGCACAAGGACACCCACCCACATGGTCTGGGAGCCAGCTCCCAGTCATGTCCCCTTCCCCTCCACCCCCCAGCACCCTCTCCAAATCTTGGATACACTTTGGGCAGGTGACCAGGGCTCCATTGGAACAGAAACCTTCCTGTGGTCACACTGCCCCCCACCCTTTGAATCCACTGTGTGTGTGTGTGGGGGGGTGGGATTTGGTGCTTTCCTTTTCCTCCCCACCTGCAGCCCTGTGTTAAAGATTAAACACTGGTGCTCTTATTCCAGCCTGCTCATGGAGCCAGAAGACTAATTGCAAAGGCATCTTCCCAGTGGAGGGAGGTGGGGTGGGCAAGGAATAGCGGGGAGAGCACTCCTTCCGGGAGCACGGGGCAGTGAGTTTTAGTTTTAGGAATCCCTCTTCCCTCCTGATGCCAGACGGGATTTCTCCTCCTCCCCACCCTCCCCAGCAAGATAAAGCAAAGGCAGTCTGGAAACCTGCTGCCAAAGGAAGGGAACTCTTCTGAAGGAGGAAATTGAGAGTCTGAGGTCAGGTGGTGGTGGGGTCAATTAAGCAGTGACTGATTAAAAGGGGACAGAGCTTATAGTCTCCTGAGGCGTTTTTGTTAGGGGGAGCGGCAATTAGAGAGGTCTGAGTGATGTGAGATATTTTGAGTTAAGGAATCTATTTCGGAGGTATAGAAGTTGGATCTGGGGGTGCATTCCAGGGGACCGCATGAGGTAGGGTGTGTGCATAAAACAATTACACAGGACAAGTGTGTGTGTGTATGCATGGGGCCAAAGTAAACCCAGGTGGCTGACCTGGTAGAAGGGGGAAGGGGGGCTCACCAGGGCAGGGGTAGGGATGGTTTCTTGGAGAGAGATGGGGCATTTCTGATTGTGGAGGGGGCTGCCCTTAACGAGTGCCCTTCTTGGGCCTGGTGGATGGGCTTTGTCAGTAACCATCCTCTCTCCCCTCTCTTTCCTCCAGGGTAACAAGATGCTCAACTACAATACTCCCAGTGCAGGGGGCTGCCTGCTGGACAGGAAGGCAGTGGGCACCCCTACCGGTGGGGGCTTCCCCCGGAGGCACTCCGTCACCCTGCCCAGCTCCAAGTTCCACCAGAACCAGCTCCTCAGCAGCCTCAAGGGTGAGCCAGCCCCAGCGCTAAGCTCTCGGGATAGTCGCTTCCGAGACCGCTCCTTCTCAGAAGGGGGCGATCGGCTGCTTCCCACCCAGAAGCAGCCGGGGAGCGGTCAGGTCAACTCCAGCCGCTACAAGACGGAGCTGTGCCGCCCCTTCGAGGAGAATGGTGCCTGTAAGTACGGGGACAAGTGCCAGTTCGCCCACGGCATCCACGAGCTCCGAAGCCTGACCCGCCACCCCAAGTACAAGACGGAGCTGTGCCGCACCTTCCACACCATCGGCTTTTGCCCGTACGGGCCTCGCTGCCACTTCATCCACAATGCCGAGGAGCGCCGTGCCCTTGCCGGGGCCCGGGACCTCTCTGCTGATCGTCCCCGCCTCCAGCATAGCTTTAGCTTTGCTGGGTTTCCCAGTGCCGCTGCCACCGCCGCTGCCACGGGGCTGCTGGACAGCCCCACGTCCATCACCCCACCCCCCATCCTGAGCGCTGATGACCTCCTGGGCTCACCCACCCTGCCTGATGGCACCAATAACCCCTTCGCCTTCTCCAGCCAGGAGCTGGCGAGCCTCTTTGCCCCTAGCATGGGGCTACCTGGAGGTGGCTCTCCGACCACCTTCCTCTTCCGGCCCATGTCCGAGTCCCCTCACATGTTTGACTCTCCCCCCAGCCCTCAGGATTCTCTCTCGGACCAGGAGGGCTACCTGAGCAGCTCCAGTAGCAGCCACAGTGGCTCAGACTCCCCCACCTTGGACAACTCAAGACGCCTGCCCATTTTCAGCAGACTTTCCATCTCAGATGACTAAACCAGGGTAGGGAGGGACCCCCTGCCCACTCCAGTCCCCCACCCCAGACCCACATCCCCCACCCTCACCTCCCTACCCTACCACCCCTACATTAACAAGATTAAGCTCAACCTCTTTCCTCCAGAACCTTGGAATGCCCCTCCCTCTCCCCCCCTTTTAACCCCTTACCTTGAGGACAAGTCAATTTGTCAGTAGCTTCCTCTGGCTTGAAACCCTCTCCCCTCGATTTTATGGCCCACTTACCAAGTGTAACAGACAAGTCCCATATTTGTCAGTAGATGCCTTTTTTTTCTGGCTTAAGCCTTAAGTGCCAAATCACAAAAGAAAAAGCAGTAACAGTTTACAGAAGCAACTTAGTGCCTTGTAATCTAACTTTGTCACTGTGACTACATTACCTCTTCAGCGCCAGAGGGCACCCGTGGGCCTCCCGGAGCCTCTGCCCATGGGGAGGGGGGAGGGGGAGGGGACCCAGGACCAGCAGCTCCCTCCACTGGCGATGCAACTGCACCTTCCCTTACTTCAGCCTCCCACACATTTCCTTTTCCCCTCTCCCCAGTATACATCCCTACACCCTCTTGGGAGAGTTATTGCCAGACTTGGGTTTTTGGGGAAACGTATCTTGACGTTCAAAACCTTTTTCTTCCCGACCTGAACCTCTGTTGACTGATCTTGCCTGGGTTGGTGTAGGTCTACAGGAAGGAAGATTGAAAAAGTGGATGAAGATTGTTGTGACATAAGTGGGACTTTGTGATTTCTTTTTTTTTTTCTTTTTTTTTTTTTTAAGTGGGGAGGAAGGGGAAGCTAGATGGACTATGAGAGACTTGATTTTGGTGCTAAAGTTCCCCAGTTCATATGTGACATCTTTCAAAAAAATAACAAAAAAAAAAGAAAAGCTAAAAAAAAAACATGTAAGGGGTGAGAGTTAATGGTATTCATTCCACATACAATATCTGTGTAAAACGATTTCCCGTAGAAGTAGCTTTAATGGTTTTTGCTCTAGAATACCGTAGGTCTATCCTTAGAGCACTCACGCCATGCTTTTTTCCCTGGGTTTTAAACTTCATATAACTTTCAGAAATTGGAGAGCAAAAATTTTGCTTGTCACTGCACATCAATATAAAAAAGCTTATTTAACTTATCAAAACGTATTTATTGCCAAACTATGCTTTTTTTTTGTTAATTTTGTTCATATTTATCGGGATGACAAATCCATAGAATATATTCTTTTATGTTAAATTATGATCTTCATATTAATCTTAAAATTTTGTGACGTGTCTTTCCTTTTTTTCCACAGTTTTAATATATTATTCTTCAACGACATTTTTGTAACTTTACACTTTTTTGGTTATTTTATTTTAAAAAAATGAAAAATTAATTTAAAAAAATGCAAAAAACTGTTGGATTATTTATTTTAGAAATTTCCCCCCTTTGTGTTGGACTGCAAATTGAGTTTCTTTCTCTTTAGGCCTTTCACAACTAGGACTGAGAATGTATGTAGAAGTTCTGTGACAGTACAGAAGGAAAACAACTTTCCATGTATAGCTTCTAAAAAGGAAAAAAAGAAACCCTTTGACTTCCACGTGCCCATCTCAAGACATTCCGATCGCAGATTTATGGTTCTGGATTCCAGGCTTGGAGTTTTCCAATGTTAGTGCAAACAGAACTGGCACACACACGTTAAGATGAATGTAATTATTATTCCTCTTGCTGGTCACTATCGTTGCTTTCTATTTCCTCTTCTTTGTGTGAATTTATTTAAAGAAAACTTTTTGTAACGACTATTTGCAGTTTAAAAATCAATAAACCCCGTTTTTTTCAAGAAACACTGATCGTGACGCTGGTTTTACTTGGTTTGTGGTTTTTGTAGGTTTGTCTCCTGTATATGTGGCAAGTAACAGGAGGAGAGAGCATGGTCCGGTTTCTTAACCTTGCAGCTAAAATCAATGGCTACCTCTGTCGATGCTAAAAATCTGTTGAGCTTAGAGGGGGTTGGGTGGAGGTTTATTGCAAAGCGGCCTATACTTCCATATTACCTGCCCCATGTGTCAGTTGTTGACTAGGGGCCAGCCTCGCCTACTGGTGTGGCCTTGGAGGTTCTTCAGGAAAGTTGAGGCATGGGGGCTTCCAGTCTTCTCTGCCCAGCCTGTGATCTTAATTCATTTGGGTGCTGAAGTGTTGAAGCGGGGACATGGCATATGGAAAGTCTGGATTTACGTGAGCTGTTGGGTTCTTCAGGCTCATTTGTCACGGGAAGTTGACCCTGAAGCCTTATCCTTAACCTACCTGGGATGAGTAGGATGAAACATTGCAGGCTTGGAGAGGAGCATCCAGTGTGGTGAGGGGCTCAATCCCCTGGGGACCTGGTTTCACCTGCATCTGACATGTGCTGCTGTATTGGGAGGGCTGTTAAAGGGAAGTGGGTATTAAAATGGCCAGCATAACAGGAAGTTGTGAGTAGGTCCCAATACCTTAAGTCATCTTTACACCCTGATGCCATGCAGACTTGGTAAGTTGTCATCTTGGGAGGAGTGAGGTCTTGGCTAGAAGCATCCCAGCCAAGGCCAGATGACCACGTAGAGGAGATGTTTTGCTTCCCAGAGAGGTTGGATCCTTTTGAAAACCCCCTACTCTGGTTCTTGAGAGGATTTCTTTTTGGGGAGGCAGGGATGGATATTGGTATTTGAGGGAGGCTTGGCTGCCTTTGGTTACTTGCACTCAGTAGGTTTTTTTTTTTGGTGGGTGGTGGTAAGCTGAATTTCCACCTTGATTCTACTTGGCCTCTCCCAAGGCAGATGGGTCTGTGGCAGATACTGGCTGGGCAAGGGCTGTCCTTGAGGCTAAGACCTACCTTATGTACTCTGTTGACTTCCTTCCCTGGCCAGCAGGTAGGTGGTTGGGGGACAAGAGTATGAGGTAGAACAAAGGTTGGTGTGGAGGAAGGGGAAAAGCAGGCCTCTTGGGTTTGAAGTGAACCTGGGCCTCTGTCCCTTGAGGGAATGACCATGTATGGGGAGGGGTGGTGGTGGTAGTGGTGATGATAATGGTGGCAGTGACATGTGATCTTTCTCTGACTAAAGGCAGAAAAGACATTTAATCACTCACCTTGAGTTCATTCCCTGTAGGCATAGAAGGGCATATGGCAGACATCTTACTAATTTCCCACCCCATGGTGACACTGGTTGGATTCAGAGGGGACTAAGCATACCACTGTCTTCCCAGAATTTCCTACATTGTCAGTCTCTTGAGTGATGATAAAGGTGGAGGCATTGAGGCTTTGACTCTGGGAAGCCCTGGAGGGTGCGGGTTGTCTGTAAAGACAAGTGGAGGCTCTCTGTGGCCTGGGGAAGCTCTATGTCCCCAGGCTTTGTCTCCATGGGAAACACACAGGCTGGGATTTAGTCACCCAGGCTCATGCATGGTCACCCAAGAGCATAATTTTCAGATCTTAAAGGTTGAGGAAATAGGTCCAAAGCTACTTGGGAAAGAAAATAGAATTCCTTCAGACCCATTCTTTTTCTGGGACATTAGATGAAAGGGGCTCAGCAGCAGTCCTTTGCTCCAGGCTTGCAGGGAGTCCAGGAAGGTGTGAGTCCAGAACTGGCAAGGGACCTCATCACTGAGCTCATCTACAGCCTGGGAAAGATAGGAGCCAGGCAGAGGGAACTGGAAGTAAGGTCTACTAAGCAAAGGAAAGTGGGGCAGGAAAGGCCAGGCCTGCCTTTGTCAGCCAACTTTCTGGGGCACGAGGCCTACGTTCCTACCTCCTGCCCTGGTTTGGGGGCCTGTACAGGTCTGCCCTGGGTGGGCAGGGCCTCTGAGGCAGTTGGCCCTGCAACCCCATGGTCTGGCCTTTGGTTAAGGTCTTTTCTTGGAGCAGTTCAAAGAAATGAACTATTTAGACTACTGAGCAATGACCTCCCTTTTTAGTCCTGGAAGCCTCATTTTAAGGAGAAAGACTTGAGAACCTGCTGTTCCTCAGTGGCATTGTGGTGAGAGGAGGGCCTTGGAGAGAATGTGAGGGTAGACATAAGCTGGGCTTTGCAGCCATTTGGGTCACGAAGCACTGGATACTAAAGGGGCAGACAGGGTCATGACAGGAGGAAGCTTCCATGGCATGGAGGAAGAAGGGTGTTGGAACCCTCGAACCTGGGTTCAAGTGCCAACTCCCTTTATGCCACATTGTACATTGGGCAACCGACGCAACCTTGGATTTTCATCTGTATTTCATAGGATGATTGTGAGGATCAAGTGGGCCATTAACCATGAAGCTCTTCATAACTGCCAGGTAGTCTGAGAACATGTGTGTTAACTTGTGTTCACAATGACCCCATGGAGGAAGTTCTGTACTATCCCCATTTTATATATGGAGAAATTGGGCTGCAGCGTTCACTAATCTGTTACACAGCTAGCAGTGTCAGGATTCGAACCTGGACAGGCTAGCTCCATCACTGCATTTCACCACCATGTCACAGGCTGGCACATTGAGTCCATTTGGCATAGTCCCCAGCACATAGTAACTGCAAATCAATTGGAGTTAGTTCCCATCTCTCTTGGTCTTTTGTAATTTTACAGGGTCACCAGAGGCAGCCAGTTGGATTAGATGACTGCACACACCCTCTCCACTGAGTGTCATGATCTCATGTCCAAAGAGGCCCTGGATTGGTGTGTTTGGAGGATGGGGCCTGGGAGGAGGGGACAGGTCACCCCTTGGACTTTCCCCTTCTCTGCCTGTGGCAGGGTAGCTTCTGTTAATGATCAACATAAAAAGAATGCCCTGGGGCGCCTTGAAGTTGGCCCTGTGCCCTTCTTCCCCCTGGGGTCTCCCCACTCTGCACGTAGCCAACCATTTAATCAGGTCTGGTTGGACTGACTGGAATGCTTCCTGAGTTCCGAGGGGGCGGGGGCCAGGAGAGACCAGTCAGGCTCTGCACCATTCACTTACTGCCTTGTGGATGGCCCTTCTCAGGCTGGCCTCTGGTCTGCTGGGCAGCAAGCAGGGGATTCAGAGAATGGAGAAGTAGGGCAAAGCATCAGCCTTTCCTTGAGTCAAGTCAGCACTGAGGGGCCCTGTGGTGACCTACCTTCTCGTGGGTAAAACTTGGGTTACAGAGAAAACTTCTAGCCTGAGGGCCTACAGTGCTTTTTGGAGGAGTCCCAAAGGGTTACCATTGTGGGAAACTAATCCCTGAGGAGCCAGGGCAGGGGCTGCCCATGTGCCATGTCAGGTTCTCTTCTCCTGCCCATGAAAGTCAGCTGCTGGTCAGGCATGAGGCTGCCTCCACTGTTTTAGGCTGCTTGCATTTGTATCAATGTGTTGGCAAAGGCCAGGTCTCAAGGTACAGGGCTGAGAGTGACGACCACACTTGTGCTATCAGCTTGGGGTAGAGTGAAAGTAAATATTGGCAATGGCCAAACCTGAGGCAGTTTTTTAACCACCTGGAGCCGGTTAGGTAGTTGCCCCCTGACTCCCAGTTGTACCTCAGGGAGAAGGACCTGATGACCACACAGGACAGAGTTCATTTCTGTCCACGCCAGAACTTCAAAGGGATGAGAGACTCCACTGCCCAGGGAAGAAGCTTATTTTGAAGTCAGGGACCTGGGTTCAAGGCCCTGCTCAGAGTCAACTTCATTGTGTGACCTCAGACTAAAAACTTAGTAAGTAGCTTAAAGTCCCAGTTTCTCCACATACAAAATGGGGTAATGATGATGACGGCACCTAGTTCAATGGATAAACAAACTGTGGCCCAGTTACACAATGGAATTCTAAACAGCCATATAAAATAATAAATTACATTATAAGTCTATATGCACAGTGACATGGATGATTTGCAAAAACATAAAATGGAGTAAAAGGAGCTTGTCACAAAAGCGCACATATTGCACGTCCATTTATACGAAGCATGAGCAGGCAAGACTCATCTACGTTGATACAGATTTGATTAGAAGATAGAGTATGTGCACATCAAAGTTCATGGAGCTGCATGCCAAAGTTCTATATACTTTAGTGTATATAAGTTACACCTCAAAAATAAAAACCTGCAGAGTCGTGAGTTTTAAATAATATATATATTAGAAAAAAATGAAATTCAGTACCTGACCCATTGTAGACACTACATGCTAGCTGATTTTTGTAATAGCAACAACCTGAGGATGGCGGCACTGTTCCCATCCCCTTTCTATAGATGGAGGGAATGGGCTCAGGGGAGGTGAGCACCTTGTCTAGGTGAAGTGGGATTTGAACCCCAGAAGAGCAGCTCTCAACCCTCCACAGCTGCCCACTATCCCAGAAGTCCCCTTGGAGCACAGGTGGTGTTTCTTTATAAAAGCATTTGAATACGTATTAATCCAGACTCCAGCAAGCTAATTGTAAATGTAATCATCCAAAACACTAGAAAAAAGTTTATTTTTCTAGATTCAAAATAAACCTGTAGTTAGTTTGTGCCTCCCACACTTTGTGTGAGTTACTGGGAAGGTCGAGTTGGGGCCTAGCTGGGTTCTGAGGGCTGGAGAGAGGAGAGCTTAACTGGGCAGGCCAGTATCAAGAGGCACCATCCTGGGAGATGTCCACATGGCCTGCCTGTCCCGACCCACTTCTCCCTAAGGCTGTTGGAGGCTGTGTGGCCTCCAAGGGGCCTGGCCCAGACTGTTTTCAGGCTCAAGGATTCATGGCAGCCTCAAGCGGCTGTCATGACACTACTTCTTCCTTCTATTCCATTCCACTCTTTTGGAAAGTGGGTCCAGTAGCAGGACTCTGGAAAAATGTCCCTGGATTCTGACAGAGGGAGATGCCCGGCTCAGCCAGTGGATTTGGCTGCGGCAGGGCTCTGGGGGTAGGTTCACGCAGGGCTGACCTGCAGTGGCAGTGTGCGGGGAGGCAGCAGCCTCAGTGCTCTGGGAAGGGCCAGTCAGGCTGCAGGGAAGAACTTAAGGAGACGCTCACGCTCAGGGTTGAGCAAGTGAGTGCCACCTTAAATTTTGTACCTGAGGCACCTCACTCACCTTTCTCTCCTTCCAGCCCTGTCAGGCAGTGCTGGACTTGTGACTGCTGTGTGACCTTGGACAAATCACTTAACCTCTCTGAGACTCATTTTCCTCCTCTAAGTATAGACTCAGGAAGCATACTCACCCAGCCCTCCTTATAGGGCTGTGGTGAGGATCAGATAAAATAGAGAGGAAGGAACTTTGGGGATGAAAATACCCTGGACTAAGGTGGTATTGAGAGTGTAGGCGCAGCTTGCAGCCCTCAGGGCGACAGAGCCCTTCTTCCAGAGAAGTTTTGGTGTCACGACCTGGCCCACTCTCTGGATCTCCTGCCTCAGAATCATGGTGGTATGTATGTCACAGGTGATTTTTAAACATTTATATAGTAAAAATAATACCACGATTCAGCATTTGCCAAGACCTACCATGTGTGCCAGGTGCTGGGCTAAGCCCTCCGTCCCGTGGTCTCATTTGAAAACACCTGTGAGAAGGGTGCTATCGTTAGACCCAATTTACAGGTGGGAAGAGTCAGGCTCAGGAAGAAGTCACTACTCCCAGTCACATAGTCGTAAGTGACCCAGCCGGGATCCCAGTCTGTCTGATTCCAACACCCAAGCTCTCAACCCCAACACTCAACTTGGGAGGCAGATGTCAGATGGCACTGGAGTCACTCAGTACATCTGGGTTCTGATATTCACTTTCCCCAGGGGACCCAGAGTAATGGAGGAGAATGTGTTTCCTCCCAGCCTGTCCCTCCCTGGGATGTTTCCATCCCATCTGGTCACCCTCTCGGCAGCCCAGGGGGCTGTGGTGGTGAGCAGAGGGTGGCTTGTTTTATGTCTCTTTTATAAATGTGGGAACTGAAGTATAGTATGACAATGGCAACTGCACTGGGCTCAGCCTCAGGTGCAGCAGCTGCATTGAAAACCAAGTCCCTGCCTCAGCTGTGCTGGTATGTGGCTAGTGGTAGCGGGAGTAATAATTTACCACTGAGAGGGGTGTCGTCCTGCCTGATGAGTGATGGAGAGAGCCTGGAGAATGCAGATGATTACTCTCTAATCAGCTACCAGCCTTATTGTCTGCCTGAAACTTGGACCCTGGGGGCCTGCTCTGGAAGGCACCAGATGGTGGCTGGAGTTGGTGTTCTTGTTTTTAGTACTTTCTTTTCTGAGAACTGGTGCCCATAATTATTGAATTGCATTCCAGCATTCCCCCTCCACCCAAGGAATTCATTTATTCCTGCTAATGCGGGGGTCAGAGGGAGGAAAATGGTACGTTGTCGGAGCTCCAGCTGCAGCAGAAGCCAGCAAGGGCAGAGAAGGAAGCACTGCCAATCAGCTATGGCCACTGCTCGAATCTTCCCCAATTGCTTCAAGCTGGGGGAAGGAGGAGGGTTGGGGGCTTCATTCACTGGTTCAAGGCCGGTCTCCTCAGGCCTCTTTCTTCCTCTGTAACTGACCACTGTACTGCCCAGCCTAGAGCACCCCGAGGCATTGCGGGAGGACTTCCAGACTCAGGTAAAAACTGAAATACTTTTAGCTTCTGTGTTGTCCCTGACTTTGGCTTCTCTCGCCGCATCCTACGGCTTTTGGTTTGGTTTGGATCAGGAGCTGAGTCTTTCTGCGCAATAGAGGATGCCTGAAAATCAATCAAAACATCACCCAGCCCCATTGTCAGCTGTCTGGACGGTTTCTGGACTGCAGGTTCCTGTAGAAAGAGAGGCAGGGAACTGGGCTTTCTCTTCTTAAACACGCATTGAAAATCGTTGAAGGATTGGAAGTCCATGCTAATATGCAAGCAAACCTGGGGCTTTTACGTTCGTGCAGTTAGCCAACCATACCTAGCCTGGTTTGGAGGTTGAAGGGGACATAACTTGCTGATGGTCTGCGATGGTCACTTTTTTCCAGGCTTCCGTTTCCTTGTCTATGAAATAAGAAGGTGGGAGCAGATGAGTTCTATGATTCCATGAAAGCGAAACATACAGAGCCCAGTTTCCTTTGCCATGCTGAATGATGGTGCGATGGAGCCAGCGCGTCAGTGCTGTAAAGCCCCAGTGGAGTTCTAGACAGAAAGGAGTTGGTGCGTCCTGTTAATGATGTCAGGTGACTCACGTGGATGGGTGTGGAACTCTAGAAACTGGCCGTCTGAACTTCCTTTGAAGTGCTGATTTGAAATACTGTTATGAACTGGGGGTTGAATGAGAACATGTAAGTCATCTCCTTGGTACGTTGCATTTTCCCAGACACCCCATTTTAAATTAAAACACAAAAACAACTATCTTGTTTTAGGACAAAGCAGCCCCCTCCTCCTCACTCCCTGTCGTACCATCCTGGTTTAGTATTTAAATACTCATCATTCTCTGAGAGTGTCACGTTCATTAATTTTCACTTGTCAGTCATCATCTCACCAAACTTGAAGGTAAATCTGGCAAAGCAGGTGCGTGGGTCTATCTTCAGTGTTGCATTTCTTGTCATTGAGCAAACACTTAGCGAATGCTAGATGGACAAAATCTTGCTATTGGTATGGCTTCCGATTCTACGAATTCTTCGTCCTGTGGGACTCGGCCTTGGAGGGCCTGCTGCATGAATCTGACGGAGCCGTGGTGTTCCACGGAGAACATGAGTGCAGCGAGCAATGGGAATCAGATGTGTATAGTTTCTCGCATTAGCTGTGTGTCCTTGGGAGAGTGACCCAACTTTGTTGGGTCTTGGTTGCTTCATCTATAAAAGGAGAAATTTGGATTCAGTTTTTTTCAAGGCTCTGTGTTTGCACTCCTCGGTACTCAAGCTGTTCGCTCAACTCTCTTTTATTAGGGGTTCTAGGCCTATTAAAACAGAAAAAAAAATTAAGCAGCCTTGGGAAGGGATGGGAAGGGAAGAATAAATACAAGTGCAAAGGAATTATTTTTTTCTATATAACAGATTACAAGGACTACAGCTGGACACCAGGGGAACTGGCTCAGTATACATTCACATTTCAGGGTTATTGTTTTCTCATGCCTCCTAATGGTGCCCTCAGCCTCAACATACCTAACATTCTCTGGTTTTAAATATGTTTTATACATGAAGATGGCTTATGCATTTTTTCTTCTCTCTAGCCTCTCTAGGAGATGACTAGTAAGCCTCAATGATTCCATTTTACTGGTGTGAAAGTTCTAAAAGTCTGCTCTGAATGACAACATAAAAACAGCCCCTGTTGCAAGATTGCATATTGTGGTTGGTACGTGCTGATGTAGAAGGCACAGAGATGGCTAATCTTGCTGTTGTTAGGTAAATTTAGGATTGGCTCCTACATAGTTCTCTTTCTTTGTATTCCTGTAAGAAACTTCTTCTGTACTCTGAAGTGATTCACAATTACTTCTGTGATGAGTCAGTCACATGCAGGTAGGTACTGAGTACCGTGTAAGAGATGTGATATGATTCAGGAAGACGTGAAATGTCCTTATTCATAAAGAGTTTGCATTTTAGTTGGAGAGACAAGACACAGACCAACGAAACTGTAATTAGCAAGACTTTGTACTTTGCTGGTGTTATATGCTGGTACAATAAAGACTAGCTGGAGATAATTAGAGCATATTAGCTTGTGACACTCTACTAATTGGGTAGTACATTCAGTGCCAACAGTCAGCAGAGGGAGAGATTGGCAAGGGCCCGTGTGTGTCAAGAGAGTGGCTTGCTTGTACCTCGCCTGGTCTGGTCCTAGGGGTATAGGAAAGATGCTGCTATTGCTCTGAGCCATAAGTCTCAAGGAACTGAATGTAAGTGGCACCCACTAGAGCAATATAGTGTGGTGGCTGTGCACCACGAACAGCACGGACTGCAGAGACCGAGAGATGAGCACAGGATGGAGAGGTCTCTCTGCCCATGAGTTTGTCAGCCTGAACACCCACTAAAATGTACTGTACCGCACACGATATTTCTAAAAGTTTAAGCCAACGTTTTAAAATCAAGAGATTTTTAATAGTAATCCAGATTCTGGCATCTCTTGGCCGTGGAAAACCCATATTCCGCTTGTCATCAATTGTGGCATGAGTCATACGGATGTAAGTAGTGTCAGTCATTTTTGAGACATGGCTTGTGCTCCCTAGTCTGCCCCGGTCGCCACCAATCCCTGTGTTTCCAGGACTACCTGAACCTTCTTTTCCTTAATGGTAGAGAAATGTTTCTTTGTATTCACATCTCTATCAATGAGAAAAATAAAAGCTCTGAACAAGGCCGTGTGTGTTTTTTAAGAAGCAATAATGAAAAGGAGTTTTCTCCACAAAAGTGGAGAATATGCAAACAAAGGGAGGCTATGTTGAAGGGATTTAGCCCACCGGCTTCACTCATGTGCATTGCTGTGGGGTCCTGTGCCAGTGGAGTTTGTGGGAAACAGGGTCGGTCATATAACAGAAAGGCACTGTCTTCGGGATAGTCCTAATGGCTGAGGCTTATTAAGTGCTTATGTGTGTCAGGGCTTAATCTTCCTGACAACCCTGTGAGGTAGGTACTGTTATTTTCCCTACCTGTCAGGGGAGGAAACAGATACAGAGAGGTTAAAAAATATACCCAAGGTCACATGGCTACTTGATGGTGGAGGTAAAGTTTGAACACAGGTTTGCCTTACCTCAGAACCCGTTTCCACTTCTGCTTCCTATGCGCTGTGAAGCTCCAAGACAGATGTCTCTAGCCGGGGGTGATGGCTAAATGTAGTGTGTGTGCACGTGTGCACGCGCATGTGCACGGCACCTAACAGGCGCTCAGTAAATATCTTTGAACACACATGCTGGGCAGATGGTCCCTGAGCCATCATGGCCCCCCTGCTGTTTGCTGAATTTGTTCTTCTGAGTACCACATCCTGCTGGGGGCTCAGGTTGGGCTTTTGGCCAGATTTGAGAAGGATCAGAGGGACAGGCAGGGACAGGCTATCCTGCTCCACAACTTCCCCTTCCAATTCTGGTTCTTCCTCTTATCTGTCTTTCCTCTTCAACGCACCTTCACCCTCCAGACCATGAGATGAAGCAGTTGGTGCATTGGGGAGTAAAGGAAAAAACAACACAAGCTGACAAAGTCAGATGGTGGCGGAGTGGTTCTTTAAGCCTTTGAAGCCCAGTGAGTGGCTTCCCTGGATGTCTGTGTACAGGGGCAGTGGGAGTGGGATAGTGGGTGGTGTCAGTGCTGCTGGCTCCCTGATGCGTGGGGGATCCTGTGGAACACGAGGCGAGAGGCTGACGACAGCTGTGGTTCTGTGGGGGAAGCTCCATCTCAGTGCCCACTGGTCTAGGTTGCTTTGAAGCAAGCCTGCAGATAAGGATTTGAAGGCAAGTAGTTTATTTGAGAAGTGACACCAGGAAGCACCAACAAGAAAGTGGGGGAAAGTGAGTCAGAGAAGGGAAGGCAGCCAACAAAAAGTTTGTTATCAATTTAGTCATCCCCTGGGATAGCTGGACCTTGATCCTGCTGGGATGATCTGGGAGCCAGGAAAGGACAAATGCCTCAGAGATAGCACACCCAAGGGGCGAGGGAGCTGGGGTATTCACACACCAATCCCTCAGTCATGGGTGGAGGGCTGCTTGGCACTTCTGGCCTACTGGGAGGGTGGACAAGTGGATTCTCATGGCTAGAAAATGCCCGCAGGGAGAGATACAAGTGCTGGCACTTGTCAGTTGGACAGGCACGCATTGGAATGGTGAGGGCGAGGGGATGTAGGTGGGCATCGACCGTATCTGTACTCCCCCTTGTCCACAGAAGCCAAGCATCATGTCTGGAGCCGAGGGCGCTTTGCAGAGGTACCACACCAGTGCCTTATCAATGAACTACTACATAAGAGACCTCCCCAAGATTTATTGGCTTAAAATCACCACCATTTATTTAGCTCCCACTCGGTGGGTGGGCAATCTGGGCTAACACGAACTGTTGCTCTGATATCAGCTGGACTCACTTGTACATCTGTGGCCAGCTGACGGGTGCGCTGGTCTAAGATGGCTTGGGCTGGTATAGCATGGCCTCTCGCCTTCCAGCAGGCTATCTGAAGCTTGTTCTCACTGCGGCATCAGCTCCCCAAGAGAATGAGCGTAGGTGGGAAAGGGCTCTGAAGGGCTAAGCTTGAACCTGACACGTCACTTCCACCATACTCTGTTGGCCAAGGCAAGTCACCAGGCCTGGTCAGATTCAAGGGGTGGGGAAATGGACTCCATCTCTTAGCGGGAAGAACTGCAAAATGGTACTTAGAGTAGGTACAAGAAGAGGTACATTTGCGGTCATTTTTACAAATCTACCACATGTCCCATGTCTATAGGCATCTTGCGATCTGGTGGACAAGAAAATCCAGTGTCTGGGTCAGGTGTGGGAATGTCTCTGTCCTACAGTAGCTCCTCTACTGATGCTCTCTGATGCGTCTTTAAGAAATCAATTATTTCTGAGGGATAACACATTAAGTCACTAAGTACCTACTAAGACAGTAGTTCAGGGTGCGGGGGTGGGCAGAAAAGATCTGGGTGGTTTTGGAGAATGTGAGGCATGTTTACTTTTTTTTTTTTTGCCAGTGTCAGAACCTTTCCCCATGTTTAGGGAATGTCTACATTTTTTTTTGTTTGTTTTTGTCCTGATGGGTTGCAGCAGCGCCTGCCACTTTAGCAGATGAAATACCACGTATTTCCTTTCCCAGCATCCCTTTGCAGCCAGGGAATATGACCTGGGCTTTGGGGACGTGTCTGCCCCTGGACTCAGAATAGGAGCTAGTGAAACGAAGAAGTGGGGGATCAGTAAACCCTCTCCAGATGTGGTCTGAGTTCCTGGGGCAGTGGTGGCTGTGGGGCTAGAGGCTGAATCTGGTGTCCAGGGACAGTGTGCTGGTGGCACAAGGTACCCAGTGCCCGTGGCAGCGGTGTTCTCTCTAGACAAGAACTGTGGTGAGTTTTAGGGGAACCGATTCTGGCTGCAGAGTCCCAGACTTGGTTCTCTAGGTCTCCCAGAGATTACGTAAAGTACACAGTGTTCTTTTAATAAATTTTTGTTTTGCTTGAATCAGCCAGACTTTATTTCTGTTGCTTGCACCTAAGAACCCTAACTTGTATGGTAGGGATGGAGAAGGGAAATGTACAGGAAGAAGGGAAGAAGTTGAAAGGAAAAACTGGTTCTACTTCAGTATTTTGCCTGAAGCTGGCCCCACTGGGAATTATAAAGAAAACTGGGTAATTGCTTTTGAAAGCATGATAGTTTTTTTTTAAATGGAATTTCAGAAGATAACAGATTTGCCCCTTTAAGAAGCCACTTGGAAAATCAAGGTATGACTGTCTGAGAGGAAGGGGCTGACATGGAGACACGGGGATGTTGGGTCCTTCTGGTTTGGAGCTCTGGAGCAGACATAAGGGGCTGGGACACCTTTTTTTTTTTTTTTTTTGGTGGAAGGAGAGAGGTGGCTATGGATCACAGTTATTGATCTCAGAGTAAAAAGACCAAGTATGAAATTCATTATTTTTCTCTGAAGGGCAGTTAGGGTTGGATGGGGACATCTAATAGTAAAGTTGAGTGAAGAACATGTAATTTGTATTTAGTGCTTTACTTTTTTAAAGCCCTGTACTGACTAGATTAATAAGTATTTTTTTTTCCTTAATAGAAGGTATTTTTTGTTGAAAAAAACATATGTGAGTGGATCACATAGGATGTTACCGCTTCTCTTGGTTAATCAGCCCTTAAAGAAAGCTTTCTTCCGAGCTTAAGGAAAATTGGCAGCTACTTCAGATGTAGGTGATATCACCAAGAGGTATTAATTCACCTCCCAACATAAAACACAGAAAAAATACGCTTGCAAGAGCCATGTCAAAGAGCTTCACAATAGTGTATAATATGGCCTTGCCTTTTACCTTGGTGCGGTAGTGATAGTTCTTGTCAGACACGGGGTGGGAGGGACAGGTGTCCAGCCATGGTCTGTTTCTTAGGCTGCCTGGGGTCACACTTCCACTGTTGGGTGATTCATCTCTTCCCATCATAGAGCTGGTGTCCACAAGCCTGAACACATCCCTGGCCTTTTCTTCCTCCCTGTACTTCTCTTTACCTGTGCTGCCGTGTAGAACCCCATTGCATTCTTTTAGCTCAGAAGGGAGCAAATCCTGGTGTCTCCCAAGGTCTATAGAGCCAGGCTGAGCAGGGAGGAGAGAGACCCCAGGCCAACCCGCCTCAGAGTGGGGAGACCCTCTGAGACTTAGGAGCTAGAATTCTACGTAGAGAAGGGCATGCGAGCCTCTGGCCCATCCTTGTCCCCTGGTGGTATGGGTTTGCTGAAAGGTGTGGAACGCCTTCAATATTAAGACATCAAGTCTGCAGTGACTGTAGTGGAAGCCCCCCCTACCAACCCAGGAGGCAGAAACAGTCTTGCAGTATCTCTACGTGGGACCTGCTGGGTGTGCCTTAAACATGCAGATTTCACATGTTCATGGGTCAGGATAGATCTGTGTGAGTGGCCCTCACCCGAAATGCTCACCATCCATCTTGGAAATCAAAGGAACATTCTTCCAGGCTCTTGGTGCCATTGACTAGGGAATCTTCAAATGGTCGACCGACCCATAGCCATTGTGAACGATTGTGTAGAAACGCTTCACCTCAAAGGGCTCTGATTTCCTTTGCTTTTTATCACAGCTCCCATTTTACGGATAGAGAAACTGAGGCTCCTAGAAGTCAATGATTTGCCCAAGGTTATGGAAATAGTAAGAGGGAAACTAAGTCTTTTCTTTCCAAATCCAATGTTCCTGTCAAAACACCTCACTTTTTATCTGGCATTTGCTCAAATACTATGTTGACATGATTTAGAGATTTGAGAATGGTCTTCCTACAAAATGTTATGCACTTTAGAAATTTTTCTGGCCACTTTTTCCATGGCATCAACCCCGTAATGGTTAATTTTATGTCTAAACTTGGCTGGACTAAGGGATGCCCATGTAGCTGGTCAAACATTTATAGGAACATTTATTTCTGGGTATGTCTGTTAGGGTATTTAGAAGAGATTAGCATTCAAATTAGCAGACTGAGTAGAGAAGATCATTTTCGTTAATCCAATTTACTGAGAGCCTGAATAAAACAGAAGGTTGAGGAATGATGAATTTGCTCTTTGTTTGAGCTGAACATCCATTTCTACTGCCCTTGGACATTGGTGCTCCTGGTCCCCAGGATATCAGACTTGGGAGGCGATTTACACCTTTGGCTTCCCAGTTCTCAGGCTTTGGGACCCAGACTGGGGGACCTGGGACCAGGACTTACACCATTGGCCTCCCTGGCTCTCCCAGGCCTTCAGGTTTGGATTGAACTACACTGCTGGCTTTCCCGGGCCTCTTGCTTACAGATGCCCAATCATGGGACTTCTCAGCCTCCATTGTGGTGTGAGCCAATCCTTCATGATAAATCTGTTTCTATATGTCTCTCTCTGTCCTATTGGTTCTGTTTCTCTGTATTAGTCAGAACTCTGACTAATGTAAATGCCAATTCCCCTTCCCTACACTCCCAACAAATAAAACCTTCTCGCTGCCTCCAGCCCACGCAGCCTTCTCCTTCTCCCCAAGGAATATGGCAGGAAGAGTGTCTCAGCACTCTTCCCTACCCACATCATTGCCTTTGGGTAGTTGGTTCCCAGTGGGGTGTCAGGGAGCTTGGGAAACTGTAGGTCAACAGGTGCATCTTCCCCTGGCATCAATTTTCCTGAAAAAGTTTTTGCGGGAGGATAATATTATAATACCTATCTACCTATTATGTAGGAGAAAGTATACTTTGAAGTATACTTTTCAAAGTAATCAAAAAAATTCTTGCTTGTAGCCACTGTTTCCAGGCAGCCCTGGATCTTCTAGAGATGGCTCAGTCTCCTAGGCAGACTGAAGGGGTTATTTGCTAAAATATAATCTTCGTTATCTGCAAGGCTCACTGGGTATCTACCCTGTGCCCCAGGATGATATGCTGAGCTGTTATTTTTCTTGTGTATTGTTGGATAACTTTTCTTTTCTACTCTGTTAGGTTATACCTTTCTTGAAGCTTTTGTGGTAAAAACAGCAAGTACTTACTATGTGCTCGAGTAGGGCTGGGACTAGGGTGAGGCACGTAAGGCAGCTAACATACAAAATTTAAGGAGGTGCCCTGGTGCCAGGCTTGTACCGCATGAGCTTCGTGCTGCATGAGAGAATGCCTCACTGAGTTTTGTACCATAGGCTCCCTGCATGCCTCACCTTGCACCTGCCCTGGCTAGTTTCTTTAAATATATTTTTCTCATGTCATCTTCACAGCAGCCTAATTATATAGTTGAGGAAAATCTGAAGTTCACGGTGGGTAAGAAACTTGCCCAAGGTCCCGGAGCTGGTTCCAGCACACTGAGAGTTGACAATATCCCTTTGGTTTTACAACAGCCCTGAGCAGTAGCTGGTCATGCGTAGTATTGGTTCATGAAAGGTGACTGCTAAATTTCCAGGAATTTTGTGAGTCAGTAGTTAAACACAGCCATTATTACGTAGTAAGGCATGCAAACTTATCATTAATTAAATACATTGTATTAGAAGCACATACAACAAATACTCCCAACTCATCACATTCTGATTCTGATTCTGGGAACTTGCAGGTCAAGTGCCAGAAAGAATAAAGCCCTTCAAACTTTTCAGATGGTGGGTTCTAGTGCGTGCCACACCCCAAACAGGCAGGGGGCCGAATCCAGACTCTGTACCCAAACCCTCCCGTGCTCCCTGTTCAGGAGCAGGGCAGAGGCAGCTGCTGCTTTGGAGTAAAAACTCCTTCTCTGCAGGGCGGGAAGAAGCCACTCCTCACTGCATCAACCGGAAGCCACTTCTTCCAGTCATTCTCAAGGACAGATACATCGTAGGAACTAGCCACCGAGGCCGCCACAAGGAAGAAAAACACCCGCTTCCCAAGCTCCCAACTTGGGTGACGGAAAACTCCAGGCTTGGCTCCCTGAGACCTCTCCCTGGGTTCCAGAAGAAACAGGCTCCCAACTGGGATGACGTGCTTTCCTAGCCACAGACCCCGGAAAAGTTTGACAAGAGAGGCTATTGCTTTGAGGCTGAAGAGCAGAGGACTTGCTAGAGAGAGCTTGGCTTTGGGTACCAGACACACCTGGGTTTGAATCTCACCTCTCCTGTTAGGAGGTGTGTATCCTCAGTTAACTGTGCCCAGCTTCAATTTTCCCATCTCTGAAATGGGAGAATATATACCTCATACACTCTTACGGAGTTATGATTTAAAAATCAAAGAAATGCGTGTAAATCCTATGAGACACATGGAGAAATGGAATAAATTCTGAGTGAATGAATACCCATAGCAGTTGTGTGCCAGGCACTGTGCTAGGCAAGGAAAAGTCCATAGGGGTACAACAGAGTCACTTCAGGACTCCCTGTGCAGAGGCAGAGCAACCAATCGAGAGAGGTGATTTGGGCGTGGTGCTGTGGTAGCGGTGTGGGGGAAGATTCGGGAACATGGGACTGCTCCTAATTTGCCCTGCACAGGCACTTACTGAACAAGTAGTTGGTAAAAATGACTCTGTGCCTGTGGGTATTTTGGGGGATCAAACTAAGCCTGGTTACCAGCTGTTCTCTATCTCCTGGTGACAAGCAGGGAGCTTAGGCCGCAGTGGACAGCGTATCTGAGAGGGGCCAGAGCGACAAGAGCCTGCAGGATTGTTGGGCTGCTGTGAACCCTCTGGCCCTGGAGGTCTTTCACAAACAGGATAGAGTTTCATCTCTCTAGAATGTGTCAGGGCATCAAGGCCCACCCTGTTCTCTCTGTGCAGATGAGATTTGTCTTCCATGAAGGGCCAGGCCCCCTCTCACAGCTCCATTGAACTCCATGCACTACATAGAACACTGAGAGCCGATCATGGCACGCCACCTTGAAGTAACATCTTTCTCCAGGTACATGTTTCTTTAACTCCCTCAAAGACGAGGACCGTGTCCCATAGATAGCCACATGTCACTTACCACAGGTGCTAGATACTTATTAGGTATCTCCTAAGGCCTTACAGCAGTTATATGGCTGCCACTAAGAGGAAAGCAAAGCTTGAGAGGATGGGTCATCAGACTGGTAGGTTTTGAAGAAGACATTAAGGGCTTGGAGTCTGGGGTGCTGCCTAAGGAAGGTGGCTCCACAGTGGGGCAAAGTGTAGGGTTCAGAGCTGGGGATAGCCAGAGAACATAGTGGTCTGGGGAGAAAGGGCTGGGATAGAAAGAAGAGGTGTTGGGACGAGGAAGACACTGAACTTCAGACTTTGGATGGGAACCATCTGTGTAGTCTCCCATGTGGCCTCCTTCTGTGTAAGTGTGGGGTCCAGACCAGGTAGGCCTCTTCTGACCTCCAGCTAGATGGAGGGGGTGCAGGGGAAGCATGAATGAAATGTGGCTTCAGAAGAGATGGGAACTTGAGTGGGTGGGACCAAAAGATGAGCATCCTGGCCAGGAGGGGCATGGGGAGACAAGACACTCAAAATGCCAAAGACCACAGGGCTTACTGCTAGCTTGGGAATGTGGCCAGGCCCTGTGGCCTTAAAGAGAAAGCGAGTCCTGGGGTCGGCAGAGAATGAATAATAATAATTTTAATAATAACAACCACGATAACACTTTACATTTGTGTGGCATTTCATAGTTTACAAAGGGCGATCACATCTATTAGCTCATGAACTGGGAGAGGATTGAGGAATTTCGGTTGCCTCCACCCCATATACTCCCAGGGGATACTTAGCCCTGATGCTCTCATTTTTCACCTCCCTGTTTCCGGGTCTGAGAACTTGTACGGGGTTGTGCTGTCACATTCAGCTTTGCAGTAGGGCAAGAGGAGGAGATAAGGCTCTGGAAAGGTGATACTCCCAGCAGCCCTACTTACTCTTTCTTAATCCTGCCCCCTTCTCCTTCCCAGAGACATGTCCCCACACCTGGCTTACCTTGATTCTCTCTTCCTGTGTCTCCCAGAATGGAGGAGCTCTGGGCTCGGAGGGGGAACAGATCTCCTGGCACCTCGTTGACATCACAATAACCCTTGTTCTTTTCCTCACCTGTCCTACAGACTAGGTCCACCAATGGCTTTCAGTCTAGCTCTGCCAATGGCTCTGTGGTCACCAGCCATGTGAGGCAAAGATTAGTGCCTGTCTCCTACACTGAGTCAGGTCCTAGCCTCCTTCATGCCAAATGGCACAGATGGCAGCCCCATTTCTGGCCTGGATAAATGCTCCAATGTTTTCCATAAGCACACCAATTGTTTCAGCTTGAGGATTCTAGCTTTGGAAACTCCAGCTACCACCTGCAGCCTGCCCTGGAGTGGCTAGGGAAGGATCAGGGTCAGAAGAAAGGTGGGCAGAAGCCCAAAAGACAAATGCTTTTGACAAGGAAACTGGGGCATGCACTAGAAGCACAAGAATGATTGGCCACAGGAGAAAACTGTAGACATGGGATGAAGATGGCTAACGTGAAACTCTCTGAACTGAGAATGTAGGATGAGGAAGAGGAAAGTTGACTGGGCACAGACGTGCAGGTAACGTCTGGCTACACATAAAGTACAAATCAATTTGATGTATGTGACTTTGAACTAATAAGACTGTCCTATGAGGACATGAATACATTTCATATAACCAGTGGTCTCAACTAGAATTTTCAGGCTAAGATACATAGTGTGAGTTAATGTTCCTCGTATTAAAAAAAATGTGATATGACAACCCAGATCTACCATACATTGTCCTTTAGGAGTCACAAAAAGAAGGAATGGTCAGTGTGCCTATAACAATAAAACATAGTAAAATGTCTTATTGGAAGGCCTGTGTTCTACAGGAACAACGGTGAAGAGTCCCTGCAGTCTACGGAGAGTTTAATGTCATCTAATGGAATCGGTTGATCATTTTCCCGATGAGAGTTAGTGGAGAAATAGAAAAAAAAACTGTAGTCAACTTTACTGGGACACATCTAGAGTACAAAAACAAAGTCAGGATGTGTGTGGTTATGCTGTGGTGACTACCACAAAATCTTGGTGGCTCACAATAACAAAGGTTATTTGTCATTCGTACCACATGTCTGCTGTGTGTTGGCTGTAGGTCTGTTCAGTGGTTTTCACTCCTGGACTGATAGAGGAGGGACACTGGGACTTTTTGACCTTGGACACTGAGGGTTTTATAGCAGAGGGAAAGAGATTAACATGATGAATCAGTCACTGAACCTGAAAACTCTGGAAGGGACACCTGTCACTTTTGCTCACGTTTCATTGACCAAAGCAAGTCATATGGGTAAGCCTAACCTCTAGTGAACAATACCGAAGTCTCTAAATGTCCCTAAAGTCAGTTCTGGCCATACTGGGGTCCAGCCTTACTCCTTCTTGTGAGATGTGGAGACCTGAGAATCCAGTTGTGAACAACCGTTTTAGGATGGAGTTATTCACCAATCACTTGAAGTCCCATGAAGGGTGAGTCTTAACTTAGTCTGTTTTGTTCACTAGCGCATCTCAAGGGCCAAGAACAGGTTCTTCAACATATATCTGTTGCTGAATGAATTATAACTGGGTTTAAGATCCAAAATGACCCTTCTTGCCTCAGCCAAGGACTATCTCCTCCTCTGCTATCTTTGGGTGTGGAGACTGATACACTCAGAGAACCCATAGCTCTCTGATGGAACCAGATGAGTTGGGACTTTGGGATGCTGTGTTTTTAGCCTGTTTTGGTCTAGCCTAGGAGTCAGCAATTTTTTTTCCCTATAAAGGCCAAATATTAAATGTCGTAGGCTTTGCAGGCCCTATCATATGGTCTCTGGCACAACTACTAAACTTTGTTGTAATGGGAAAGTAGCCATAGGCGATATATAAACATACTGGGGTGGCTGGGTTTCAATAAAACTTCACTTGTAAAGATAGGTGGTGGGCCAGAACTGGCTGGTGGATTGTAGTTGGCCTTTCCCTGGTCCAGTCAGCCACAGGCTGGCTTCTCAAGCTCCTGCTTTCTCCAGTGTCCCTTTCAGAACCACTTCAGAGTCATATATTTATCACTCTCATCTCCATAAAATGAAGTGCCACAGTATCATAGTTTTGAGACCTTTTGTCATCTGCTTTGGTGCTTAGGGCTTTGGTTTATTTTCATTCAGGGAGCATGTTCGTTTCCAAATATCCCTGAACTGGGCCTCACTCTGCTGTTATAAATCTTAGGTGCTCCATTCCATTGGTCCCCTCACCTGTCTTGCTTTGGGGACATGGATTCAGTCTGTTGTTTGACCTTCTCTAAGGGCCCCCTGGACAATCATGGGGGGAAAAGGAGGGAATGTGGTTGAGTGAGTGGGGAGGATCTCAACTAGGTCTGAGAAGTGAGAATCTATTTTCTTAGGGATGTGGCTCAGATATTTTTATTTCACGGAATCTGATGCCTCAGACTTTTTTTTCAGGCTGGAATGCCTCTGGTGTAATATGACAGTCTGGAGAGTATTAGCCAGCCACCCCCTCTTTCTGGGTCAGTACCAGGCTTATGTAATTAGAAGTCCAAAGAGGAGAGAGGCAGACAGACTCACTCCAGCCAACAACCTTCCCCCGCAGTCTTCTAGTTGATTGTACAGACTTTTAGAGCAGGAAGAGACCTTACACCTAATGAACTCTTGTCCATTTGATTCCAACTGGATATTTGAACATCACGAGAACCCAAACGCAACGCTCTTGTCCTAAGTGTCAAAGCCAGAGCTTAGGACCCCATGGGCATGCCACACCCTTCAACTAACTTCCAGACGCTGCCCATCATCCTCCCCATCTCATCTAACAAGATAAACACATCTGCAACCCCATCCGGAGGGATCTGGGAGGGAAAGAAGGAGGGAGGAGGGAGCCTCCTCCTCAGTACAGACAATCAGAGGCCTGGCCTTGACTTGGACTTGGCCTGTGAAGATAGGACTGCCTCCTTTCTCCAGCTGGTGGGGAGCAGCGACCCCAGGGAGCTCAAGTCACGGGGGAGGAGAAGTTGGGCAGGAAAAAAAACTAAGGAGGAAAAGGGGGGAGTCTGGCTAGCTCCCACCTCCTGGCTGTGGGTTTAGCCAAGAGCCTGAGCTGGAGAAAGAGCGCTGATAACAGATAAGGGTTCTTGCTTTTCTGTGGCCTTGTTTACACAGGCTTGGGTTCTTGCTGCTGGTCCCTGTGGGTGGGGGCGGAGGAGCTATGTGGGCGGAGGACAGCATGGGGTTCCTGGAATGAGGTTTACTCTCAGCTGGCCAAGGCCTGGGTGGCTCATAGATCTCCTCCTTACTTCCCATTGCCCACTCTCCCACCCCATTCTCACCCCCAGACTTCCTAAAAAAAAAAAAAAAAAGCCTGCTAGGCAACAGCTTGAGCGGAAATGCAAGGATTTCTATATGTGGAGTGAACATGGCACCTCTGCCTCTAACCTGGCCTCCTGGGTCTTTGAGTACCTGGGAAAGAATTTCTAGCCACAACAGAGCCTTATGGTAACATGCTTAATTAAGCTAACTCAAGGGTTCCTCTGTACTGCATTCCTCAGCCTCTCTGAAAGATGGAGTCTAAACTGTACTCTGAGGAGCTGAAATGATCAAAGAGCAATTGCTACGTGCCAGGTGCTCTGCTAGGGAATAGGCATAGAGTAACGAACAAAAAAGATACAGTGCATGGAGATTAAAAGTAAGCAAGTGATTATATTAATTATGAGCCAAGGTAGGATGTGCCATGGAAGCATATAGCAAGGACCTATTTTTTCTCATGGTCGGAAAAGGCTTTCTGAAGGGTGAGTAGGATTATCTAGAAAGCTGAGAGAAGGATACAGGAAGGGCATCTCAGGCAGAGGAAATAGTACAGATGAAAGCACCGAGAAAGGAAAAGGAAGTGGGGTGTTCACAGAGGAAAGAGAAAATGGTGTTTCATGAGCCCCAGCGGGGGAAGGAAGCAGTAGTGAGAGATAGGGCTATAACGGCAGGCAGGGCTGGGGGCTGGATCGTGGCGAGCAGATAGAAAAAAAAAAAGAGGGGACCTGGAGGGAGGAAAAGAATGGGAACAATGATGAACTAGTTGGGATGGGAGGTGGAAGGACTCCAGGAGACTGTCCTCTTTAGGGAAATGGGAACCATAGTCATCTCTGAGATAGTCTTAGATGGTAACTCCTAGAGCAGAAGGCTCATCAGCCTTTCCTGGTTGCATTCCAGTGTCAGTGCTCAGCAAGTGCTTGCGGGTTTGGGGCTCCCTCCCAAGAATGTGTTCCCCTTGGCCTCAGCCTCATCTGTGGCAGGTTTCTCTTGGGTCCCTCAGCCAAGTCTCGGATAGTTTGAGATGAGGCCAGACTGGTGATGTTGTCCTGGGTGGTCAGCATCTCTGAAGCAGGACAGGTGGGGAACAAATTGAGACCTGAGCTGCAGCTCACCTAGGTAGGTCCTGAGTCCTCTGAAGCCGTCTTCACCTGCCCGCCATCCCACGTTGCCTTTGTAGGGTGGTGGTTAGAAGGATCCAGACTACCCTTGCGGACGGCCTACTCAACACTTCCTTCTGTGTAGTCACCCCAAGACCCCCAGGAAGTCGTTCATTTGCCCCCACTCATCCCTTCCTTCCTTTCATTCCAGCCGATGGTTATTGAGTACTTGTTGATTCTCTGGCACTAGCATGCAGGTGCCTGCATTGGCTCATAGACCATTCTTGGTCCAGGAAATCACAGAGTTGGAAACATTAAGTATGATGGATAAGAGTACAGGCTCCAATGTCAGACTACTAGAGTTCGAATTTTCTAACTCTCTCAGCGACCTGGGGAAAATCACTTTTGCACTTCAATTTCCTCTTCTGTAAAACAGGGAATGATAGTGCTTACTGCATAGGCTGTTGGTGGATTAAATGAGAGCATTCCTGTAGAAAACTGTGCATAGTAAGTGGTCAACAAATATTAGTTGCTACTGTTCACATATATCAGCTGCTCACTTGGTGAACAGAAAATGGTTAGGAAGGAACCTTTTTGGTGTTTTTTTACTGAGAAGGTAACACTATAATATTAAAGATATCTACCCCAACAGCAACTATTTTTACTTTTTATATTGGCTTCCAGTATTCATTTGTGAGATCATAATAAAAAATTCAGTGGACCTTTATGCTTTCTTTTCTTTTCATCTACCCCAGTAAACCTGCTATATATAGACTCAGGAAATGACTGTGGTGTATGCAATCCACCCCCACACCCAAGCCGAGAGGTGAGAACCCTGGATTCATATATTCCTGTTCCATCCTTTCTGTCTTGTATGATCGTGGATACATTTCTTAGCATCTTGGAACCTGTTTCACCTCCTCTGCTAAGCAGAGATAATAACACCTTCTGTGGGTTATGGGAGGTGGTGCTAACATGGGCAAAGTCATTGGCACAAAATAGAGGATTAGTGAATGCTGGCTTCCTGCCTCTCCCTCTGATTTAGCGTGGGGTTTAGAAAATGGGAGGTGTCAAGGGTTGTTGCCACCAGGAAGCAGCAAACCCACCTGCCACCTTACCACAGGAAGCCCCTAACTTACTAGAGTTGACAGGGTCCCTGCTCTGCCTTAAAACCAGGGGTCAGTCAAGCTCTGACACATCTCCAGGAAAAGCTGAGGCCATGCCATCTTTCCCAGGGTTGCCAGGTCAGCTGGCCTATTGGAGGGGAACTGAGACAGGAAGAAGGCAAAGAGAAACCCTTTCCTGAGAGCCTTTGGGTGCTCCATCATCGGAGGTCAGGATGGACTGACAGCTGCTGGGGAGAGGAATGGTGGGGTATGTGGATGGGTGAGCTGAGGTTGCAGAGTTCAGAAAGCTGATGAAATGAGCCAGATACAATGAGAGAGATGTTCCCATGACAAAGAGGTGGAGGGGGAGGTCATTAAATTGGGCTGTTGTGAACAACCTAGCTGTTATCCAGATTCCCTTCCATTTCCTCCACAAAGGGCCTTTCTCAAATGCCTGGAGAACGTCATGTTAAGAACGAATAATTGCTTATATTTGCAGAAAACTTTCAAAGTACAGCATTCTTTTCCATCTATCGTCTAATTTCAATCTCACAAAGCAGTGGAAAGGGAGGTAATATTCCTCTTTGACAGATGAGAAAACGGAGGCTCAAAGGGGCTAAGAAACTTGATCAAGTTCACACAGCTACTGAGTTGGGACGTCAAGCCAGGCTGCCTAGTGCCAAGGTGCCCACCGCTGAATGATGCTTGGGAGTTCTCCAGACAGCTAGTGATTTTGTCCTTTGAATAAATTAGAACTTTCTTCATTAAAATAAAAAAAAAAAAGTATTATCTGGCCCTTATTCCCATTCAGATTCTTCGTTTTCTTTTCGGACTGGGAAACTGAGTCCCGACATGGAGAAGAGTCCTGGGAACAGAGATGCATACAGTACCCTGTAGCTGGAGGGATTTATGGCAGCCCTGAAGGAGGATTTTCAGAGCTGCTTGTTAATAGGTGACTAATTGAGGTTACAAAATCAGGCTCTCTAGACATCAGCTGTCACCCGTAGGATTAGGGGCCTCTTGTCTGTATCTAAGAGCTCGCACCAACAAACAGTGTAAACAGGGACCTTGAGAAACCCCCTCTACCTCCCTGGGCCTCAGTTTCCTCATCTGTAAATGGATGAAACTTGTTCTCCACCCACCCCCACCTGCCATCCCAATCACTTTAATTTGACTTTCTGTGTGCAGGTTGGTGGAGCAAACATTTCTTGAATTCCTGGGAACCAGTCCAGCTCTGCTATTACCAAATGATGGCCCTAGACCTGTCACTTAGCCTCTCTAAGGGGTCATGGTTTCCTCATGTGTAAAATGCAGAGTGAGGGGCTTTGGGGGGGTCTTTCCAGCTCTAAGATTCACTGCAGAAGCCACTTACCAGGAGTGGGTTGAAAAAACTGGTAGGAAAGTGAGGCCTGAAGGCTGGCCTGGGTTCTGAGTGAGGGGACCAGGAGGGTGAGCATGGGGTCACAGAAGTCAACTGAGGTGGAGTCAAGGGAGAGAGCCTAGAAGGGTAGAGTTAGAAGATGGGGGTGGTCAAGAGGGAATCAAGGCACCCTTAAAGGCCTGGCCCATCCTACTGGGTCTCCTCAAAAGAGGTTCTAAGGCCCAGGCCCTCCCTCTGAAGAAGGCGGGGTCAGTTACATGGCTCTATCCACTGAGACAGGCTTCCTTACCTGGCAGGCTTGCCTGGTCAGTTCTTTGCTGAGCAGATCCATCTGAGACAGGAGAGAAGGAGAGAAATCCCCCATTTGGACCTGCAGGTGGAGCACAGCTGGGTTAGCTCGGGCTTAAAACTAAGCTCTCCAGGCAAACAGTATCCTTGCTATCTGATGTTTGAATGCCAGCATGGAGGAAAGGTGGAGTCCAAAGATGGCCAGCTGTGTCCAGAGCAGTGCAGGGCAGTTAAGGTGGGAGTGGGAGGCAGGCTAGGTCTGCAGATAATGGCCAAACTGCATTCACTTTGGCTGTCTAGTCAGTTCCCATCAGGGCCACTGCCTTTCTTAACAAGTGCCCTGAAGCCACCTCCAGTTCAGCTGCTTTGAGAGACCTAGAAACTCTTTCTCAGACCATGGTGAGGTGTGGAGGGGTCTTGGAGCTATCTGTGGCCTCTTGGCAGATAATGGGACCTAAATTTCAGTTTCTGCAACTCACTTCTGGCAAACCTAATCTCCCCTCCATGACTCAGTGTCTCCACCTTTAAAAGTAGGCTCCTTTAGCCACCCCTCTCATTCTGGCTCGTGAGGGTATCAGGAGGATATGTGAGGTCATGTCCATCAGAGAGCTCTGGGTCCTTAGAGCGACCCTAGGAAAATATGGAGATTTGAGGTTCAAGAAGAACCAGATGGTGTTATTACTCATTAGGTCCCAGTCACCATGCTGATCTCAGGTGGGACTTGGTTAGCCAGGGCCAGACGGAGCAGGAAGCCAGGTGCACTTCCTTTTTTTTTTTTTTTTTAAGTATAACCTCAGAAACCTGGGTCTCTCAGCCCTTAGAATCAGCTGATGCTCCTGCCCAGCAGGCAGGGTGGAGGTGAGGGTGTTAGTTTCTGCACAAGGTCCCTGAGTCCTCTTAGGAAATGATGCATGACTTTAATCAGCCCCACAGGCCATCACCAGATGAAACATGTGACTGTGGGGCAATGGCCCTGAGAGTTAAGCACCCTCTGCTGCGGGAGGGTAAGAGTTGGGGGTGTTGTGAAAGGTGCCTCCTATCAGTTGGAGACCAGTGTCTGAAACCTAGAGTCTGAAGGGATATCCCAGTTCTGCTGCACGCCAGCCGTGTCACCTTTGTCATGCACAAAAGCATTCTATGCCTCGGTTTTTACATCTGTAAAACCAACACCACAATAACAATACATGCCTTGTAGTGATATTGCAAGAGCTGAACGTGATCTAGAACGTTAATGGTCCCAGTGGAACATCTGACGCAGTGAAAATGCTCAATAAATGTTATGGAAGGGAGAGAAGATAGGATGTGAGGTTAATATAAGCAGACTGCACATCAAATGACCTTTGCTAACCTTGGGACGCCATAAACTCAAAACAGCTTGGAGTGGAAGTCCAGCATAGACCCAAAGACATGGCTGAAGACATTAGTTCAGGGGTGTCTGACCCAGACAACAGCATTCTTTAGATAAACTTATTTGGATTAAGAAAACAGAGGTTACAGGGTACTCCTCCCACCAGAACCCACAGACACTTTAGCTCTTGAATACCCAGAGCCCAAAGGTTTTTGGAGGCAGGAGTGGGGAGAGAGGGTGGGTTTTGTGGTCAGAGCCCAGGACTGGGCACGGAGACCTCTGTTCTCCTGGAAGCTGCCTGTTACATTACCTCGAACAAATTTCTGAACCAGTCATTCCTGGGTAAAGGGTGAGACTGCAGATAATATGTCTTGCTCCTTCTGAGTCATGTGACCTTGAGTATGTCATTTGATGTCTCAAAGCCTCAGTTGCTCATCTGTGATGGGAATCATAATCAAGGCTCCTTCGGATTATGGTGAAGGTGGGATGAGTTCACCATGTGCATTGGCACTGCCAGGTGAATGGAAGGGGTGTTTACGAGGAGCAACCTACGCTCATGTCAAGGCATAGGGCTGGTCACCACCTGCAGTGAGCAGGAAGCAATGCTAGGACTTTCTCCATCCCAAACATGGCCTTCAGGGAGCTTAGGCTAAGGGTACATAGGGCCACCAGCTCAGTGGGCAAGGCTGAACAGGGAGGGAGGGAGGGTCTCAGTTAAACTCTCCGATAACTTTTTGGTGCTACCTTCAAAGAAATCGATTCATCTGTAAATCGAGCAATCCTACCCCTTTCCTAACAGAAAAGATAAACGAGAATTAATTAGTAAACATGGCTGTCAAATGTGGTTGGTGTTATTATTAGCTTAATGTGTTTGTTTAAAGGGGAGGCAGCTTGCTCCAGTCCCGGCATGTGAGCTGCCGGCCAGCCAGGTTTGATGGGAAATCCTGTAGATTGTTTCCACATGGGAGTTTACAGCACAAGTAATTCATTGCAGCCGTGGAAGGCCTTGGAGGCAAGGGGTGAGGGGCTCTGATGATGGATTTTGCAGTCCTTCATCTAAAATGCAGAAGGGTCCCTAAGGGGAGGAGTTATTGTACTGAGGAGAGGGCCTCCCAGGGACCTAGGTAGCATGTTCTGAAGCCAGCATGCAGGGCGACCAGTGGGTGGGTGGGTGTACGGTGGGGGTGGGGTGTAGGAGAACTGGTGCTGAAAGGCTGGTTAGTAACGAACAACCTGGTCTTTCCAAAACGTGCTGTCGTGTGAGGGTCGGCAGAGAGCCTCTCTGCTCTAGATGTCACTTTAGTTGACTCTGTGGCTTTGGCTTTACTCACAGCTTTTTCTTTCTTTGTATGTGCTGGGTTCCCACACTTCTTAGTCCTTTTGTTCCCAGGCAGCATAGGGTAGTGGCTAAAAGCCTGGACTCTGGAGTCAAACTGCTTTGATCAAATATTGGCGTCACGGCTTATTAACTGTGTGACTTTGGGCGAGTTACTTTGCCCATCTGTGTCTCAGTTTCCTCATGTGTAGAATGGGAGTGATGGTATCTTATAGGTTTGATTGAATTTATTCAATAACTTCACATTGTTAAGCTTTTAAATCCATGCCTAGCACGTGGTGAATACTGTGTAAATTCTCGTTGCTCTGATCCAGTGGTGGAGTGGGCTGCTTGAGGTTGCCCATATCTCTCTATCATTTCCTCTCCACTGAGCCATTTCAACAGTCTAGAAAAAAAAAAGTTTGCTTGCTATGCATTCCAGTCCATGTCTCTTCCCGACCCCCTTGGCAGCTCATAATCTGCCCTGAGCACACTATGGCTCTATGAATCAATTTTTCTCACCGAGGTCCCTAAGCCCTGCCAACTGCTGTGTTCTTTGTTCTTTGAAAGATGATTCCTCTTCATCAGGGAGGGTGAGCCCATCCTGTAGTGCATCTGCCTTCAAGTGTTGGTCATCACCTTAAATTGAGGAGTGCACTGTTCTTTTGGGTGTGGGGTGGGGGTGTGTTGGGGTGCTGCTGTATCCGTTTTAAGTTCTGGTTTGTATCTGGAATCCTCAAAGTGCCTGTGGTTATCCGCTGCCCTGGTTTTCTACGGGGTTAGGCCAGAGTCTTTTATGTATCAATAAAGGACCTTTTATTGACTGTCTGCTCATTCCTTGCCTACTTTATTGTGACCCAACTCAATATTTTTGGTAATAAAGATAGAACGTTGCTGAAAGAGAGCTGGGAAACAAAAGCTAGTATAAACCAGCAATATAGATAAGTAATTGGCCACTGACTTTTCCCTGAAACCGGAGCAGACTGTGCTTAAAAGTATGTACAGGTGTGTTGTGTGTTTATCGAGAGTCTTTAAAAATTCACATCTTTGACAAAATATCCCTGCTGGGAACCCATCCTGAGGAAATGCTATAAATGTGCAAATGCTTTGTGCACAAAGATGTTCTTTACACAGCTATTTATAAAAGAAAAAATCATAAATGACTGACGTTCAGCATTGGGGGTAAGGTGATATAAAATTTGTTGTACTGATTTTAGTGGCTTCCAAACTTTTGTAACTTTATGAGTTGTTTGATAAGCTCATTAAGATGAGGATTCCCAGCCTCCACCACTAGAGATTTAACGGGTCTGGGATCAGATCCAGAAATCTGCATTTTTAACATACACTATATAATTCTGGGGCAGATGTTATGCAGTTCACATTTGAGAAAACTGATCAACTTAATGGGATACTTTGTAGTCATTTAAAATGATGTTTACAGAGATATCATAATAATATGAAGAAATGCTTTATAAATAAAAGGGATGTAAGGCTGTATATATAACTCTGTCTCCAATTATGAAATACAACAATGTAAAGCAAAGCAACAGTGGGCAAAAAGTAAACAGAAGTGGTCTCATTGTGATTTTCTTCCCTTTTCTACATTTTTTATGTTTTCCAAAATTTCTAAAAGTATATTTTTTTATCACAAAACTCGATAAATCCATACTTTAAAAACAGAAATTATCGTTCTTGGAACAAATGAAAGGGCTTCCTGTTTCCTGGGATTCATATACTGAACGGTTTTATTTTATCTGTAAACAGGACTTTGCTTCAACGAACTGTAGTTATCCAAAATACATTTGTCCACCTCAGTCATTGTTAAGAGTTTTCAGCTAGAGAATTCCTAGTGTGGGATGGTACTGCTGATTATTTCGTAGAGCTGGATCATCTTAATGCAGGTCTCCCGAGAAATTTTTTTAGCTGATATTGTGATTTGTACAGGATAATGATATCTTCTCTCAGGAAGCTGGAGATATGGAAAACAAGGGATGTATGTGTTAGTTGGCTAGGGCTGCTGTAAGGAAGTACCACAGACCAGGTAGCTCAAACAATAGAAAGGTGTTATTGTCTCCGTTCTAGAGTCTAGAAGCCTGAGACCCAGGTGTCAGCAGGGTTGGTTCCTTCTGAGAGCTATTCCAGTCCTCTCTCCTTGGCCTGTGGATGGCTGTCTTCTCCTTGTGTCCCCACACTGTCTTTTTCCTGTACATGTCTGTGTCCATATTCCCCTTTCTTATAAGGTCACCAATCCTATTGGAGTAGGGCCCACCCTAATTTAGGGCCTCGTTTTAACTTAATCACCTCTTGAAAGACTCTATCTCCAAATATGGTCACATCTGAGGTATTACAGATCAGGACTTTGACATATGAATTTTGGGGGGGACACAGTTTAGTCCATGCGAACACATTACTAGGCAACTTATGGTAGAGGACAGAGATGTTCAAAGTTTAAAGAGATGGAATGGGTCCCCAACACATCAGATTTAATGGCTGAAATGTGTCAGCTTGAAAATGAAAGTCAGAGGCAATGTGGGCTATTTATACTGAGCCCTGACCGGGGAGAGACTGCTCTTGCCCAGGGTTGTCACCTGTCTGGTCCTGCTGATAAGTATGTACCTCTGCAGTGAAGACGAGCACATCTGCTTAACTAGTTTCTAACCAGATTCCGTTGTGGCTCGCTGACTTTCCAATCACATGACTGGGGGCTGGTTCAGCTGCCTCTCTGAGCCTCCCCTGTAGAAATGGAAAAAAAATGTATCCTGCCTATCTTTTAGGCAGTTGTGAGATAAGATAGTGAAGGCACTGCACCAGTTGCAAAGCCCTTTCTGTCCCCAACAAGCAGACAGAGCAGTGAACAGCCTCTCACCTGGCAACAGGTGAGCATGATGTTCTCTGAAAGCTTTGTGCTCAATCATACTCACAGGAGTGTGGGACTTGAAACACTGTTCAAGGAGGTAAGGTGGATTTGACTCTGGTCATGGCATATGTTTGTTGCTAGAACACCATCATAAGGCCCATCACCAAAGGCCTCTGTACGTTCTTAAAAAAATAAAACAACCTTTTAATGAAAGTCACATATGTTCCTTATATAAAAATTTATAACTTTGATATAGAAAAATAACAAATAAAAGTCCCCCATTCTCTGCCCCCCTACTGCTTCCTACCATCGAGAGCCCCTCCTTCAGGTGACATAATATCTTCCTGATGTTTCCTAAGCTTATAAAAATATATATGTACATATTTTAAAACACACAATTTGGTTTGTACTGTTGGAAAACTTGTGTTTCTAACTTAATGAGTAATTGTGGGCTTCTTTCCATGTCATTTCATGTAAATGGATCAATGGATCTTAACCTTATTTTTTCAAACTGTTGCATAGCATACCATAAAACAGATATACCATACATCATTTAACTATTTCTTCATTAATGGACACTTAGGTTATTTCCAGTTTTTAAAAATATGATAAAAATGACTGCAATGAAGATTTTTGCTTGTTTCTTTGAGTACGTGTGTGAATGGATCTTTGGAGGATGAAATTCTAGACATGAAATAATTGAGTCAAAGGGGATATCTATAATTTAAAATTTTGATAGGTTTGTAAATTGTTCTTTAAAAAAAAATTATGTCAATTTACACTCCCTCCAACAATTTATGAGAATTCCTGTTTCCTTACATCCTTGCCAACCATGGGTCTTATGCCTTTATTTTTTTTTTTTTGGCCATGCATTCTTCAGGATATAAAGGCCAAATATTATTTTGAGACTGTGTTCTTTTAATATCTCCCCAGAGATAGTTAAAATCATGATCACAAGCCCTTTTGGAGAGTAGCATCTGGGTCTAAGATCACAGGAAATTGTCAACAGATTTCCCAAGGAAACCTCTGAGCACTGGAAGTTTATTCGAGGGGGACCAGGATTTTGTACCTGAACCCAGATATGACACTGACCCATGGAGGAGATACACATCTATCTTTCTTTTCTTGTGAGAGGGGCAAAAGGTGACACAGATAAGTTTGAGCATCCAACCAAACCCACTGACCTTGAAATCGTTTTTTAGTTATCTCTATCTAATTATCTCATGACCTCATCAGTTTTTCTGTTTCTCTGAGTAGAGTTTATAAGGGGTGCCCCTATGAAATGCTTAGAGTCAATCAACTCCTTATCAGTGGGAAAGATTTTAGACACAGCCATCTTTCTCAGAGTTCACTCACCCCCGATCTTGTGAGGACACAGCAGACCAAAGGGCCATTGTACCAGCAAGTCAGGGGTGCCAAAGCAATGAGGAAAAAAAATGCAGCTCTGATGAAGTTATCCAGAATATTGTGTTTAGAAACATCTAGAAAGAAGCAATTTTAACTTTAACATACATGCAAGTTTTGTGTTTTGTGAATTTGTAGCGTTTTTATTTTGAATCACATTGCAGACGGTGCCATATGTTTTGAGTTTAGGCTTCTAAAGGTTTGAATCAGCTCTTCCTATATCTTCTCCCCACGCCCAAGTCATGGCAAATTAAGTGCGTGCTGAGGCTCTGGAATTTTTGAGGCCTTTGTGGAGGCCCTGCCTGCTGAGATTCTAGAGATGGGCTTCGTTTCAGGGATGCGTTCTGACTCCTGCATTTCATCAGAAAGCATTTGAAGGCACCAGAGGCGTGGGTACTGAAGCAATGTTAATTTTCTCTGCTCATTAGGAGCTGGTTCCCTTTGAATTATGGGATTAGCAGAGTGAGACTTTAAAGACTGTAAGAAGTCCTTTACTGTTGTATTTACAAAGTCCTAGAGAAGTAAAAAAAGAGAAGTGTGAAACTGGAATATCATTATGTTCTCCATAGGCGTAGCACATACATGTGCTTACAGAGGGTCCATATAAATAGTTTCCCACTGAGTCGAGTTGAATTGAATTAAATCATGTTTATATTTACCCTACCCAAGGTAAAACATGTGTAATTCATGGTGGGGCAAAAGCTTTACGCTTTCCTGAAACTTTGTAATTTCTACCATTTTCATTACCTGTGAGAAACTTTTATCCCTTGTTGGGGTGAGGGAAATAAAACTACATTTCTATCAGATACTAAGCATAATGTCTCATTTTACCTTCCCAACAGCACTGGGAGTATTCTTTTATGACTGAAGAACCAGAGATTCAACCATTTCTTCCCAGATCACGTAGGTGACCTTGGGCAGAGCCAGGACTGCAGCCTTGTTCTCACCTCACTTGTCACCTCCGTGGTGTCGGCCTGGGCTGAGTAAGTCCATTTCAGGAATGTCAGGTCATTACTGAGTTTCAGGTCTGAGTATAAACAGAATCCCTGGTTCTCACACCTGCAAGCTAGCTTGAGTTTTTTTTGGCCACAGAATGTCAGATGGCTTGGATGCACCAACCACTGCTGTGGGATAAAGCTGTGTCATCCAGGGCACAAGAGCCAGGCACGGAGGGACGAAGAGGCCTCCACAGTGGTCATGTCGATGGGAGTTTGCAGCCTCCTCACAGCCCAGGCTCTTCAATGTGTCCTGATCAAGATCCTTCCAAGGCCCCTTTCTTAGGAGAGGTCTGCCCTCTCTATTAAGCCCCAGTGGGCCACGGCAGCCATCTAGAGCCCATTCATTCATGTGGTTAGCTTTTCATTCATTCATCCAGTGACTCCATTGAGGGCTGCCCCACCACTGTGCTCCCCCACCCCCCAATCAATTACTCTAGGTGCTGAGGATAGAGCAGTAATAAAGGAAGCCACTCTCCTTGCTCTCCAGAGGCTAACCAGGTAGCAGGGAGTCAACAATCACGGAGGTCATGCATTAATCATAATGTTTTAAGTGTGACAAAAAGAAGTTGCATACAAATCTAGAAGTAACATTTATACTGAGACCTAAAGAGGAGCTGCAATTGGCCAGGGGGAAGGGGTAGGAAGAACATTTACTGAACAAGACTACTAGGCATATCTCAGTGCTTAAAAAAAATAAACTCACTTAATCCTTACAACAGCCCTATAAAGGGGCACTATTGTTATTCTCATTTTATAGATGAGGATGCTCAGGCAAAGAGAAGTTCAATGACCTGTCCAAGGTCACTCAGCTAGGAAAGGGAAGAGCCAGGATACAAACTCATCGGCATATGGATGGTTTGCACTGTGGGGATAGGATGAGATAGCCTGGGGACTGAGCACAGCCAAGAAAGGAGAGTTCCTAGGATGGAGCCCAGAATCATGTGAACCGAAAACAGTAGTGACGAAGGTAGAGTCAGAGGCAGGCATGATGGGAGAAATGGAAGGAAATATTTCTAGAAAAAGGGAGCGATCAATTGGCCAAATGCTGCTGCTGGTGGAGGAGGATGAGGACTGGGAACTGACCAGTAGATTCCGTTGTGACCCTTGGCAACAGCAGTTTCAGGGGTGTGGTAGGGAGCGAAGCTCAGTTGTAAAGCGTTCAAGAAAAAATAAGAGGAGAGGAAGCAGTGACTGCAAACATCAATATTTCTTTTGATGATTTTTTTTCTAAAAGAAAGAAGAAAAATAGGGTGGTAGCTGAAGAGTGACCTAGTTCCAAAGGATATTTTTTTGTTTTTCTTCCTTAAATTTTTTTTTTTTTTTTTTTTTTTTTTTTAGATAGGAAGAAGTAAAATGGGTGTGTGCTGATGGGAATGCCCTGGGTACAGCACTCTGCACTGGGAGCCACGAGGGGATGGAGCCAGGTGGAGTGGAGGGCTGGCCTTACACACCCCAGGGGCCACCACAGGTGGGCTGACCACTGCCCTGTGCAGCCTCCTCCTTAGAGTCTTCAAATGGCAGGTCCCTAAGAAGCATCTCTGTGGAAACAGCGTGGTTGGATTTTTCCCTTTCACTCACTGTGATCTTAACAGAGCCACTGAGAGAGGGAGGCAACATTCTTCTCCCACAGTGCAAGGACAGAAGGGCATCTCGTGGCATTCTGACCCCCAGTGTCACCAGCCTCTGTCCATGGCACAGGCTGAGAGGAGGGTGGGTGATAGTGGTGAGTGGGCGTCAGTAGCAGATGTGCCCCTTGTGGTGCTTTGAGCTGAGCGACGAGGAGAGGGTTAGCTGCATCGACTAAGGGGAATTTTCTTGTGTGGAGCTTGTGTTTTAGGGGCTCTGGGGGTCTCTGGTCACGTAATAAACTTGAGGGATACATAGCATCAGCTTACTGGACAACTGATAGCTGTGAACAGAATTCTAGTAATTTTACTTAAACGTAACTTAAAGTTTCTAATGTAAAAATTAGCCAGTTAGCACCCTAGGGTTATTTACTCTTTTTTAAGATTTGAACTTAAGAAATGCATAGCGCACAGGAGCCTCCTCAGATTCCATCCCTGCCCTTCAACGTATACCTTCTCAATCCACTTTTGTTTGACGGGTAAATACACAATTAAAAAGAGGGGAAGAACTAAATTTGGAGAGCTTTGAATGTAAAATCAGGGGATTCCCCATTAGGGAAAAATTCTTCTAGTTAAAAAAAAGAATCGAGTCAATGAGGCAGAAATACTAGGGGTGTAAGACACCCTACATACTATAGGCCTGGTTACTTCATTAACCATTTTCTCACTAAAAAAACAACAAAAAAAGTCTTCAAAGTAACACATAGGTATATATCTCAGACCTGCCACCCGGGAGAACTTGTTTAATTTCTCTTTCCCCAATTTATTGTAGGTTGTATTGTAAGTTGTCTTCCTACAGAGCAATAAAATGTAAATGTGGGTTTTAGGTATGCTAATGTTTGGGGTTGGCTGAGCATGAATTCCCAGCCAGTTATGGATTGAGGGGCCTAAGTGGAAGCTGTGAGAACTGAGTGGGAGTTGGAGAGGAGAAGGGAAACAAAAGTTCCCCATCGTTCCAGTTCGAGAAAACTGGGATTTAGGATACCCTGTGATTTGTTATGAGCTGGAGACACCGGGGAACATCAGAAGTGAATCTATACATTAACCATCCAATGTCAAGTTGGCTTAAGAAAGGGCTGAAAGCAGTCATTTAGGAAACTCTCCCACTGCAGAGGAGTGGTGAAGGGACCACTTCACCTCCAAGGCAGGGGCCAAGTTCCCTATCTCTGAGAGTCTGAGCTGGACTCCTGCTGAAGAACCCCTGCAGAAAGGGGGCCGAGAGAGGGTGAAAGCGAAAGGCTGAGGTTCCTCATGGAACAATTGTGGAACAGAACCCAGGCTGAACTTCCCTGAGGAACATGTGGAATAGTACCCACCCAGGCTGTGGTTTCCCAAAGAACTTTATAGAAAGGTCCTTGGAGTGGGGACCCGCAGTTGCCCCAGCAGAATGCTGGGAGGCCTTCCATGAGCTCCTTTTCTTTTAAACCCTTCTTCCAATTCAGCAATGGAGATGGTGGTGAGAGAGAATTCATGCACCGAAATTTGTTAAAACCAAGTTGATTTGGTAAAACGGGGGTACCAGAGGCTTCAGGGTGAGATGTGTCTGGAAAGACTTCACAAAAGAAGATACTTGGGTTTCATATTTCTGGATGGAAAATCCAACTTTCACTACGTGTGGAAGGCAGGCTGGGCCCAGTGGAGACTCCAGGGCAGCTGGGGAGACACCACGATGGAAGAAAGGAGGGATGGTGAGGGGTGTGTGAGGATGCTTGGGGGTGTTGCTTAGGCGACCAGACAGAAATGAAGACCAACAGGTTGGGGGAGGGCCTGGCCCTTATTGACAAGCTTCAGGGAAGGTGATTTGGTTCAAAGTCCTCTTAAGGAAGGTAGGCAGGCGGGAGCGAGGGCAGTCTGAGAAAGGGCTTCTCTCAGCCTGCAGGTGCGTGAAGAAGTTTTCGAACTGCGGTGAGAGAGACAATTGTGAAATGAGAATGATGCTGAGAAAGAACCATCAAATTGTGGAGAACCACAAAAGAGATAAAGAGTTATTAAATGAGGTGAATCGAATAGAAGAGGAAATGGCCGTCAAAGCAGAGAAGCCCAAGGTGTACATTCCTAACCGTTGCCAGGCTCTGAGGCTTTATTAGGTGCTGCCAGACTATGACCAGAGAAGGAGAGAACACTATTCCTGTCCCCAAAAGAGTTGTCTTAGGTACATAGGGCTACACAGCAGATATCAATGTAAAATGACGTCGGGTTGTCCCGTGCCAACTCCCATGGGCTGTGGGACACAAAGGGCGGGAGTTGGGGTGGGGTGAGAGAGGAGGGAACACTTTTGGGGCTTCCTGGGAAGGAGTCATTGAGCACATAGGACAAAATCCACATGTGTAAATGTGAATAATATTGACACCAAATCACAATCTCTTATTGGCAAGGCTGGAATCCAAAGATCTCCAAAAAACAAAAAAGACAAACTCAAAAAGTTTTGTTGTTGTTGTTGTTGATGTCAGTTTGGTGCCACATCTTATCTGGCAGCAAAACTTAACCCAAACAAGAGAGGCTCTTTTACCGTCTTTATTTAAACCCCTCCCAGTGAATGCTGACGTGTTTGCTGCAGAATCATGATCGCATTTGACTGTGGGGCATTGTCCTGGCACCCAGCAAGGAAGGTAAATTAGAGATGGTTGTGTACCATATTACCTTCCAAAATAAGAAAAATTAAGTACAATAAGTCAGATAAAGACAAATAGTGTATGATCTTACATACACGAGGAATCTAAAAAAAAGGAAAAACACCAAACTCATAGATAACATTGGTGGTTGCCATGGAGTGGGGGTGGGCAAAATGGGTGAAAGTGGTCAAAAGGTACAAACTTCCAGTTATAAGATAAATGAATCCTGGAGATGCAATGCACAGCATGGTAACTGTGGTTAACAATACCATATTGTATATTTGAAAGTTGCTAAGAGAGTAGACCTTAAAAGTTCTCATCACAAGAAAAAAAAATTGGTACCTCTGTGTGAGATGAATGCTAGTTAAATAAACTGATTGTGGATATCATTTCATAATATGCACATATCTAAAATTATTAAGTTGTACAACTAAAACTAATACAATGTTGTATGTCAATTATATCTCAATTTTAAAAAAGAAAAGTTATGATCTTTGGCCCCAAGGGTTTTGAATGAAGGATTGATAACCCGTATTCCTTGTATGATAGACCATGTGAACCAGTCATTTTGCCAAGCGCATTATTCACATTACCTCATTTCATCCTCACAGCAACGCCATGAGCCAGGGCTGATTATTACCCCCATTTTGCAGATAAGGAAACTGAGACCATGGAAAGTAAATAGCTTGCTCAAGGTCACAAACTTATAACTGATGGGGCCTGGTTTGAGCCAAGTCCTTCCTGTTTGGATTATAGCATCTTGGTGATGGCCTTCGTGGGAAGTTTTAGAACCAAGGTAAAGATGGAAGTCAGTCTATGGGGGCCCAACAAGAAGGAAATGTAGAGGAAATGGGACCCCAGGACTGAGTTATCCATCTGGATACTGACAAGGAAGGGAGGGCAGGTGAGGGTCTGAAGTGACAGCCAGGTCTAAAGCCATGCCACCCTGAACAAGCCCAATCCCATCTGATCTCGGAAGCTAAGTAGGATCAGGCATGTTTTATTTGGATGGGAGACCACCTAGAAAGACCAGGTGCCATAGGCATAAAAAAATAAAAAATAAGAGATTGTAAACTGACAAAGTCCTTGCAATCTGTGAGGTCAACCAAGGGTTGCCTTGCCTAAAAAAAAACAAAAGAAAAATGAAGTGACATCCAGATCAGGTGGGCCAGGTGGGTAGCCAGGGTTGGGGGCTCTGGGGGTTTGGGCTTCTAAGAAGCATCAAGGCTTCCTATGGCTGAGGCTGTAGTTTGGAGAGTACAGGGCCCCAGGGAGCCTGAGTCCCCAACCTTGGCCTTTAACGTGTCACCTATTCTCAGACATAAATGGCAACTTTTAGGCCTGCAGCCATTCCCCTTTCTATTTAAAGAGGAAGCAGCCCCAGAAGGTCCCCTTTACATATTCTCTGTGGTGTGCAGAAGAGGAACCTGGATCTGATTTGGATTTTTTGAAGAAATCTTGCTTTGATGTGGTCCAATCCAACTTCTTCATTTGCTGGTCAGACAGGGACCATGGTGGCTATGCCTCCTCAGGGGCCGGCCAAGGGGACTCTCTCAGCCAGAGACACTTGAGGGTGGAGTTTCCCAGCCCTGGCTCCATGACCCTGGGTGCCGCTATTATCTCCAAGTACAACTGATACATTGAAATAAACTTACTGGAAAAATAGACCTATGGGGAAACAATAAGCATATACTAACCAGTTTTTTTTTTCTTTTTTTCTTTTTTTGGGAGGGGGGGAAAGGAAGTGGGAAAAAGAGCTATAATTTCTTTTAAAGATACCAGTATCCTAAAAACATGGGCAATTAGATGACGTGTGAGGGAAGGCCTGTGTTCTTGTCTTGGCTCTATCATTTCCTCAGTGTATAACTTTGGACATATCTTTCAAAGTCCTGCCAAGATTTCTGGGATGATTAAGCAAGATGGGGTCCATGAACATGCTTTGTAAATTACAAAGCTCTGTGCAATGTTGAGAGGATCAATGCTGCCTGTTTATCATTCCAGAGCAGAAAATCTTACCTTCTGACATGTGTTGATTCTATTTTCCTGATGGTGGGGGGATCTGATAGGAATCAGTCAGAGTTACTCAAAATCCATAATTTCCTTCTCTAGGCCTCGATTTCCATATTAGTCAGGCTAAGTCAGGTCACGCTTCAGTGACAAATCCCCACAGTTCAGCACCTCACCACAATCAAGCTTTATTTTTTTCTCAGATGGGGATGGAATCTACCTCTTCCATCATGTAACCATGCTGTCAGAGCATGGACTATGAGATCACAATGGCAGGGAAGAGAAGAATGGAGGAGGTGGATTATCTAGCTATTTGGGTCTATAATTGACACATGTCACTTATAGTCTATTGATCAGAATGAATTATGTGATTCCTACTTAGCTACAAGGAAGACTGGAAAATGAAGGGAGAGCATATGAATTTTCAATAAGTGCTAATGGACTTTGCCAGTTTCCTCTCTAAGATGAGAGGGTTGGACTAGATACCCTCAGAGCAGCCAGTTCTGGTTTTTTAGAATTGTGTGAGCCAGACACCCAGAAGTTGATGACCTATGTAGATGGTAGTACCCTGGGTTGTTGCACACAGCTTCGTAGGAAAAACTATACCAACTCCCCTGAATCAATTTCACTTTTTCTCACTTTCCCCCAGACCCTCTCTGAGCTCTTTGACCTCTGTTGCCCCAGCATGAACTCTCAAGTCCCAAATACTCCAGCCTGTGAGGTAAAATGACCTTCAGGTGACCCCAGATCAGTGCAAATGGCTTGCTTTCTGAGAGAAATGGGGCCAGCCTTGAAGCAGGGTATTGATGAAGAGCTAAAAGCCAGTCTTCTGGCAGGCTGGGAGCACCTGGAATGATTGGGTCCTGGGATCCCCCTCTTTCTAGTGTGCTGTAGAGCAGTGGTCCCCAACCTTTTTTGGCACCAGGGACCAGTGCTCCTATGAGAATCTAATGCCTGATAATCTGAGGTGGAGCTGAGGTGGTGATGCTAGTGCTGGGGAGTGGCTGCAAATACAGATGGAGCTTCGCACACTTGCCTGCCACTCATCTCCTGCTGTGCCACCGGCCTGGTTTCTAACAGGCCATGGCCTGAGGTGTTGGGGACTCTGCTCAACAGGAACTTAGGACTAATTTAAAATTCCTTCTTCATTTGCTTTTTCCTATTTCTCTTTTGATTTGCGTCTGCCTATTCCCTTTTCCAGTCTGGTCTCACATTGATCTCAGCCAAGATGGTTACAGGTGGTCTATGTCTGTTTAAAAAGCATGGTGATCACTAAAAGCTGGCATGGGTTTACGATGAACAAGCCTTCGTCCTCTTCCTTTTTTTGATACGATGTATGAATTATCAGATCAGGAATATACCATAGATGTAATATTTTTAAATTTTGGCAAATCTGTTGGTGCTCAGCTAAATCGTGCCACATGCTGCCGGTCTGACCCCATGCATGCCCCATTAGTGATAACTGGGCTTCTGCCTTCTTCAGGAGACCTGGTACTCACTTTGAATCTCTGTTCTGCTAGAGGGTCCTTATTGTGATAGCCTGGTCCATGGTCCTCTCTGCAGGGATGTGAGGGGCCTCTGAATAGGGCTTCTTCTTGATTAGTTCTCACCACTGAGCAGCTTGCCAACCAGGACATACACTCTTATTTGGTGAGGGAGCCCCACCTCTAAGCGCGTCTTCACCTGGGCGTAAGCTTCCTGGGGTACTGTGGCTGTTCTAAAATCTTTGACATTCCTTCCATCCAGAGGTGGGTCTATGTTCCCACCCTTGAATCCGATCGTCCAGACTGCTTTGATCAACAGAGCATGGAAAAGGTGATGGTCTGTGACTGAGACTTGGTCAAAAAAGGCCCCCTGGTTTCTGCCTGCTTCTCTTGGAATCCTCATTCTTAGAGCCCAGCTGCTATTTTATGAGACATTCAAGATACTTGGAGAAGCCACATGCTGGTCTAAGTGGGGCAGTCCTACCTGAGACCAACCTTTGAGTCATCCCAATGCCAGTGCCAGACGAGTGAATGAAGAAGCCTTTAGATAACTCCGGCCCCTAACTGTTCAGGTCACCCACTGTCCTCTTGTCACCTACCAGAGCCTTAGACATGATGGAACAGAGGAAAGCCATCCCTGCTGTGCTCTGTCCAAATTCCTGACTCCCAGAATCTGTGAGTATCATAAAATGGTTGGCGTTCTCCATTGCCAAGTCTGAGCTTTTATTTTTTCCACAATCGGACCACCTTGGCGCTCTGCTATCATATCAGTATGGAGATGAGTAGATTCACACCGGCTCCTAGGATGGAAGTCTCCAGTAGCAGTCCGCAGGACCTGTTCCTACCCAAACTTTTTGGCGATAAAGACTTACAGGGCACCATAACAACAGCAACAGTGAAACGACAAAAGGTTGATTGGAAATCATGGATGTCACAATTGAGGTAGATAGGCATGACACTGGAGGATGAGATTAGCATCCTGAAAGACATCAATTGGCTAAGATGAACCTAAATCCTGCACTTAGGTTTTAAAATTTAAATGTAGAGAAGTACAGGGTGAAGTAGGGATTAGCCAGGTGGAGGGGAGTGTTGGCTGTTCAGACAAGAGGGAACACATGGGTGACAGGGCAGGGTGTCAAGTGGGTGGGGCACAGAGGATGGGGAGTGAGTGACTCCAGATGAGACTGGTCACTCTGTAGGGTTGTGTCAGACAGGGTCTCAAGGGCCATGATAGGAAAGTTGTTAAAAAGTACTGGGACCCTGGGATCAGTTTACCCTCATCCTTGTCCTTGGGAGCTCAGGAATCTAATGAATCTGGCTATTTAGAATCTTGGGTTGTCGATCCTCTTTGCAGATCCTAAAATGGTTTAGAACTAGTTAAGCCAAGAGCTTCTAAACATGCAACCCAGAGACACAAGGACAAAAATGTCTGGCCTTCCCAGGAATTTATTTTGTTCAGGTTCTGCTGGGGCCTCCCCACCATCCAGTCCACCTACAGGACTGCACACTGGAGTGGCCCCGTGGAAAGACAGCTGGACTGGGTGTCCGTGGCCTCCTGACTCCTTCCTGTAGTAAACAGTTACCCTAACTGCTCATGGATTATGCTGTGGGTCCCCATTTCACTTCAAGAAGTTCTTGAAAAGGCTGAGTTGGGGAGGACCCTGGTTGGGAGTAAATTCCTAGGGCTACCGTGCCTTATTCTGAGGGGATATAAGTATTATGGACACTTATTTTTATTCAGGGTCTGGTCTGGGTGCAGGGCCTGGGAAGGGTGAGGGACCTGCCCACACTTGGCATCTGGGTGGCTCAAAGGAGGTGGGGTATTATGGATGCCGGTGGAGCACAGCACAGGCCTAGCCTGGCCTCTGGTTCTCTCTCAGAGTATATCAGGAGGCCATGCCATAGCCAGACTCAGACCTCCTCTAGGCCTGCAAGCCAGGACAATAAACTGGAACGTAGCTGGGTAAGCAGGCCATGGCTGTGTGTGGAAAGAGTGGCCCTCTCTACACTGCCTCCTGTGCTTTGTGGGTTTGTCTTCCCAGGGCCAGGAGATGGAGATGCTTTTAGAGACACCAAGAAGGGAGCAGGAAGACCTTTTCTTTCCCCTGGAATTTGGGAGACAGAGGCCCACACGGAGACTGCTGGCTTGACTGGCTGCCAGGGGCTCCCTCTCAGCAGTAGTTGCCACCACGTTCTTTAAAGCCAGCCTGTGCACGAGCTGCCCACAGCCATGGGCCCAGTTGTTGCTGGAGCTTGGGTGCTGAAAGGCAGGTGGAAGGAAGGTGGCTGTGGCTACTCTTTGAGCATTTGATTCTACCTGACTGAGACTTTTAATAGCATCACCTTAATCTAATCCTCACAGTAATCTCCTGAAATGGGTATTATTCCCATTTTGTAGAGAGGTTAAAAGTATACGCAGGTCATAGCCTTGTTAGGGGCAGAGCAAGGACACAAACCCACAACTGTCTGACCCTGAAACTAGACATTGAACAGCAAGGTGGAGACCCTCGGGGAACATGAGCAACTGGGAGTGGGGGGTCCTGAGCCTTATGGGTCAGGGAGTAACCTCATGGGAGACGTGAGTTGTGGATGGTGGTCCAGCAGAGGTGCCCCCTGCCTTCCTCATTTCCTACATGAGCTCAGCTGAAGAGCCCTGACACGGTGGACCTTTTGACAGGATCTCAGGCCTCGTCCAACTGTGACTTGGTGAGAGGTGCCTGGAATCCCCCAGGCCACACCCGCCACTCAGCTTCCAATCTGCTCAGGGCCACGGGGTGGGGGTGGGGGGCAGGAACTGAAGCTCTCAGTCCTGGGAGGGCTGGCCTGGGAAGGGGACAGCTGGTGTGACCGAGGACTGCTCAGGGCCGGTGGCTGAGGGAACACTGGTGTGGTGGAGCAGCCTGCGGGGTTTTCCCCGCAGGGAATGTGGTTCTGGGCACTGGCGCTCGCTGCACAGAGCCCCACAGTGGGGGGCAGCCTGAAGCGTGGGTTCTGGCCGCTGAGTCCTCCATTCTGGGACTTGAGGTTCCCGGTGCTCTCCAGGAAGGGAGTGTCTCTTTCTCCTAAATGCCGAGGCCTGACATTCTCTCTCTGCAATGTTACTGTTACTTCTCTGTTAAACACGCTGTTTTAAGTTCCTTGGGGAACCTGTTGAACATGGTGCCTGGATGTGAAATCTCCTAGGGTAGACAGGAGGGTTTAAGGAGATGTGAGGCAGGATGGGGGATTAAAAAATAACCAGATTTGGGTCTAAGTTTTGGGTATGGAGTTGGATGGGAGAGAAACATGGAAGCTGGCTGGAGAGAGACCATATATTCTAGTCATGATCACCTCGGGGTTCTCATTCTCTTCTTCCTTCTTCTGTCTTTGTCTTTGTCTCTGTCTCTGTCTCTCTCTCTCTCTTTCTCTGTCTCTCCATCTCTCTGTTTCTGCCTCTCTCTCTGCAGAAAGGCACCGGGAAGCTACTACCTATTGATATGATAAGAATTCCAGACCCTTTGCTGGGTGAAAAAGCCTGGGGCATGATATTATGTAAGTATGGTATTATGTGACCTTGGTGCAGAAACAGAATGGAAAAAGTATCTATAATCATATTTGCTTATAATTACATAAAGAAATTTTGGAGGGATATATAAGAAATTAATAAAGATAATTAATTATATGGACATAAGAACTGGACAGATAGGGGATAAGGTGGAAGTGACGCATTGTCACTTTCTGTTTTTATTGTTGACCGCGTGATTGTACTACTTAGCTACAAAGTAAAGTAAAATGTTCTTTTTTGCTTTTGACCAAAAAATTTCCTCCAACTCGTAGGTGCTCTCTGGGTTATCGCCTGTCATTTCCCACCCCTATTTCTTCCTCCATTTGACTGACATTATCACTGCTTCTTTTGCCTGACTTTTACCTACGCCCAATTCCAGGCCTCCTTGTTTAAAACAAAACAGAACAGAACAAAACAAAACAAAACAAAAAAACAAAGCCTTTCAAATCTAAAATCTTCTCTGTGGTGTTTTCCTTGAATAAAGAGCAAACAGCATGGCAGTTCATCTCATTAGGACTTAGGCCCCGAAACCTGATCGTCCAGCTCTCCTGGTGAAGGCGAGGCTGTCCCTGGCCTTGACAATCTGTTCTACTAACCAGTTGTCTTCAGCACATTCTTGAACATTCCACGTCTCTGCTCCTGTTTGGGTCTGCCATTCTGTGGTCATCAGCTATGGAAACACACCTCAGCCATCACCCATCAAATAACCAATCCTCACCCCCTTCACTATTCTTTAGTTATCTCTTGGTCCTTTTCTCTCTGGGCTAACTAACCTTGATTTCCATACTGATTTTTACAATCTAGTCATCATTGCTTCTTTTGGAATCCCTCCAAGCATCTCTCTTAATTTTTAGAGGCTCCATTTTAAAACGAGAGGCTTAGCCCTAAGTACATAGAGATCAGTGGAGAGATTGCCTCATGGCTTATCTCTGCATCTCTGCTTGGATCCCTGTCGAGCAATCACTCAAATCTCTTACATGTCATTGTGCTTTGCAGTTGCAGAGCACCCCCATCCCCTTTATCTCAGTCCATCAGACCTCCTTACTTACTGTCTTACTATTTCCACTGATTCAGGTAAGTGTGGCCTGCTGTGATCTTTATTTAGATCCTCTTTATCATACCTGTGGGTAGACCTTGTAAGTAGGCCCTAGCGCAGGTTTATTTGTCGGTTTCCTTTTAAAAGGTCAGTGTGAAACAGGAAACGTGACTAAGAAAACCTTCCTCCATGAAGCTTCACTTCACTAACTGGAAAAAGGCCCCTGTCCCCTCTCCCCCAAGACTTACTCATGGCCCAAACAGACACATTTCAAAAGAACACATAGTTCCCAAAACACTGAAACGTGCATACTAAGGCTCATGTGGGGAGTGAGTGGTTATTTGTCAGGGCTGCTCTGTCTAGGGTCCATTCTTGTGCCAACATGTGATGCCTGTCACTATTCTCCACAGAACCTGGGGATAAGAAAGGACCTGGGAGGTCTGAGAGACCTTGTGGCTGACCAAGGGAGAGAGTGGAGCTTAGGAGCTGGAATGGTCAGCAATCCTTAGTGGACAGATGCCGAACCAGAATGAGTATTTGGGTCTTCTCACTCTCAAGGCACGTTTGCCCAGTTAAAACACACGCCTACCTCCTTAAGTTTCTGAAGGGCCCCCCTGCATCTTTCTTCTTGTATTATGTAAGCCAGGTGCTGCTGTGGCTTGGGCACGTGGTTGCTGAGAGGCCCTGACGCCAGCAGTCTAGGCTTCCTGACTGGGCTTCCTTGGGGAGCCTGCACTATTTGCCCAGTAGTTGCTTCGCTTGGCATTGTCTGGTTTGTAACCTTGTTTCGGTTTCCTCACCCCTAACAGAAAAATAGTTGTCTTTATCTTAGAGGGTTATCATGAGGTGAAAGAAATTAATACACAAAAACCAGTTAGAATAGTCTGGGCATATAATCACCCTGTAAATGTTAGCTATTATCTGTTTTGTTGGTCAGCTTTCCTCCATGCTGTTCAACTCTACAAGAATTTGGCACCAACCATGGACTTTGCTGGGGTTGTAAAAATGGCCACATTGAAGCTATCCCTTAACCCTGGCCAGCCTCCCGATGGCTAGCAGATTGTCTTAAGAAAAGTTGAAAAAAATAACGTAGATGGTCCAATGCACAGTCCACACTGACGGGACCTTTGCAGATAGTCTATGTGGCAGGAAACCTACCTCTGAGAGCCTGGTTCTGGGCCGCTAGCAGTGCCCACTACTCAAAGACTTGGTGTGAGTGGTGGGGTGGGCCTAGTATTGGTTCTGGTTTGGCAGCAGATACTGTGATGGAGAGTATGGATTGAGGCGCAGGAGCTTGGGGCTCCACGTAGTTGGACCAGATGCAGAGAGTGAGTGTGAGATGACATGAGGGGAGCCAGAGCCAGGCTCAGAGGTGCTGAGTCCCAGCTTGATTCCCCCTTCCATCTGTTGCTCTCACTCTCAAGGCCTTTGTCTATATGCTGCTGGGAAATTCCTGGGGGGAGGTTAAACCCCAGCCCTGAAAGGCACGTAGACGCACGTACACGCTTCTCCAGGGCTTCCAGTTGCCTAATTCTGCCCAGACGCTTCCTGAAAATGTAGCCTTACCACAGCAGAGGAAGGACAGATCATCTGCAGTGTGTGACCCATGTCAGCAGGATTTAATGGGGGTGGTGGGGCCGGGAGGGCGGGTTGCCAGAGCTGCTGCTGAATATGTGAAAGTTAACAGGGCTAAACTTTTAATAAAACCACTATTTCTATTGCTCTGATGTTGATTATATCTCAATAAAAGGAGGGGGAGGGGTGGAATTAAATAGAATGCGCATGGCACATAGCAAGCATTCAGTAAATACAAACAATTACTACCTAAAACAAACAGATAAATACATTTGCTCTGTTTCTAAATGGAATCAGAATAATCCTTAACTTCTGCTATGGATTCCTACCTGGGATCCATTCAATCTTAAAACAGAATGACAGTGGGTCAGACTTCTCATTAATTTCTAGCTGATTTGTGATAAAATTAAATTCTTGCATAAAAAGAATTTTTTTGTAAACTTAAAAGTGAGGCTCTAGGTGTTTCCCATTTATTAACCTAGCATTGAAGTGGATTATGTCTTGATTTTCTTGGTTTTTACTGTGTCTGAGTTCCTTCACTTTCCTTCCAGAGTTCCTTATGCAGATCTGGGAAGAAACAGCAGGGGGAGAAAAGCTGGAGTTGGTTTGGGGGTTTGAAATGGGATAGAGTAGACATTTCCAGTTTACAACATCCCTATTTCCTGAATATTTTCTGAGCCGGAGAAAATGGCTCTCGTTCACTATATAGTCTTGATGCCGGGCTTGCTTCTCCAGTAGCCCCTGGGCCTCAGTCACAGCCCAGGGCGGGTGGAGGGTGGGGGGTTTGGGGGACAGGCATCCCCACTCCCAGCCTCCTGGGCATGGATTGGGGGGGAGGATGTGTGTGCAGGGATGGGAGCTGCACACCCTAATGGGGCTGAGCCCGCCACACTGCCTGTCTCTCCCAATTAGTTCTCCAAAGGGAACAAAGCCTTATTTCTCTGCTCTCTCCGTTCCCAGGCGATGGCCAGGGGAAAACAATCCTTGGCAGTTCAGGGGTTAAAAATAAAACACAGCGAGGGGGAAAACAAGCGAGGCAGCTGCAGCGGCTCCTTAGAGCCCACTCCAGGCTAAACAGAGGCCCCAGCAACTCCTTGGAGACTTGAACCCTGGGCGATGGAATTTTCCCTTGCATGGAGGTTATTGTCCTCTGGAAAGGGCCAGGGCCAGGGCCAGAGGAGGGCCTGGGGAGCACTGATCTCCCCAAGCCCACAGCCAGGGAGCTCCTGAGAGCCCAAGGGCTCCGTGCCACCCAGCTGGGGTTGGGTGAAAAGGCAACGGGGTTGCAGCCTCCTTTGAGAAAAAGTGGGGGGGGGCAGGTGGGCTTGGGGGGTTCTTCTCGAGGCCTGGGCACCAGTCTTTACCCCAATCCTCAGTCCCAACCAGCCAGTCACTGGGACGGAATAAAAGACTTGGTTCCCTTGGCAACCACAAGGTCTACCAGTCTTTCAGAGTACAAGATGGGCTGGGGGTTGGGGGTGAGGGGCAGTGTTGGGGGAGGCGAGGAGGAGGGAGAGGAGCAGCCTGTTTACTAGCTATGTTCTAGGGAAGCTATTGTAGGTTCCGGCCTGGGAAACACAGGGTACCCTAAGTGTGGGAGATGTTCTAAACTGCTTCCCAATTTTGAACCATAGTTGATGGTCCGTGGTGGAAATGGGACTATGTAGGCCTCATGTTAACTTCTTGGATGGCTCAGGAGTGTTTAGAAGAGCCTACCTTCATAGGTACCAAGGCCTGGCCCTGCTTTATAACTGGAGACCCCTGGAAGTGTTGATAGATGCTTGAGGCCATAAAGAGCTGTTTGTGAAGCAGAGATTAGAATAGCAGGCGCCTGTCTCCTGGGTCTGATCTCAATGGACTAGACAAAGCTATTTTTAATATCAAGCAGGAGAGTTGCTGAAATATGGACAAAGTGCAGAACCTGGGCTGACTTTGTTTCAAGCACTAGACTTTATGAAAGGAGTTAAAAAATATAGTCACATACCAAACAGATGTTTAGCCTCAGTGAAAACAAGTGATAAGGGACAGAAGACCTTGACCTAGAACTTTACCACGAGTGGTCCCAGCATGTTGTTACTAGCACAGAGATGTGTGGGACTCTTGGTGTAATCGTCTCCTGAGGTTTTAGATTGTCTTTTTCAGCTCTAAGATTATGTGATTCTATATCTGTGCCTCTTATGGTGCCCTCAAAAATGTGGCATCTACCAAATGGAACAAAAGAAGCAGTCAGTAAGTTGATATGGTGGCTTCGGAAGGGAGATGGATGGTATAAATCAGCTCACTGTTCAGGAGTCTTTAGATGCTTTTTAAAAATCCAAAACCAAAACCAGAACTTCTATCTGGTGTAGCCAGGCTGTCCTTGGAGACATTGAGAACTGTTCATGGCTTCCTCTGGTGGAAAGCTTGCTTGATTCTTCTGCTTTTGTTTGAGGCTCTGGGGGAGGGGTAGGGTGGGGGAGAGGTCACTGTTTTCCTGAGAGAGTGGCTAGGGCCATCATCAGTGAAGTACTTCCTCATGCGCCCCAGGGCCAGTTCCTTCAAAGCTCCTCTCTAGTGGGTGGGTCTCATCTGGAAGACACAATTTGAGGAAACCTAGAGGGTGGGTCCCTAAGATGAGGAAACACCTGGGTGGCAGGTCCCTGATAAAGAAAAATTCTGAGATAGCACTGCAGCTGCTTTGCATGCATTGACCTATGGCCAATCAGATGGCCACCTGCTTTAATAATCATCATCAAAATAATAATGATGATGATAATAATAAAAAAGATCAAGGAATCACTTATCACCTAATTAATTTACTTGCTGACTGGTGAATTGGCAGAGAACAAGTCTGGGCAATACAGAATAACAACTTGTTGAGAAGATATACAGAGAATGAGAACCCAGAGAAGAGAAACTCACGTGAACTCACCGTGTGAACAGTCTTGTGTGTATATATAGTTCGAGGAAAACTCAGTGACGCTGGTGTGATTATTATTTCCATTTTGGAGATGAGAAAACTTAGGCCTGGGGAGGTTAACTAACGTAAGCAAGGCCTCGTAGCTGAAGGTGGCGAGAACTGGGTTAATAATCTTACATGGTTATTCTAGATCTATATAACAGCCACTTTCAGGTATGAAATCTCTCTTTATTCTCAAATCCACTTATTAAGGCAGGAGGTCATTCCCGTTTACAGCCTCAGAAGCTGAAGGTCATGGAGTTTAAGTGACTTGTCCCAATCACAAGAATCACAAGACTAGTATGTGATAGAGCTCTGACTGCTTTGGGGCTTTTCTCACAACGGCAGGAAGCCTGGGCTCAAGTTCCATTCTCATAGATCCCAGAAGATTTTAATGCCCATCATTTACCCAGGCATGTATTCATTCAGCCATTCAACTAATATTTGCTAAGTAATTATCAGAAACAAGGCATCAAAAAGACTAGAAGACAAACTAGATTTTTAAAAAAGGCCTCGTGAGTAAAAGGATTTTATAATCTTGCAGTCATGGCTGTCAGTGGAAATTTTCCAAAATCAATTTACTAGCGACTGATCTGTCTCATTCGATCACAGAGAGAGAACTCGCACATGAAGAACTACGGAGTCACGGACGCTCTGGGACACCTCGCTCCTTAAAATGGACAGAGTGATTCAGCCAGGTTTGGCTGGCCTCACAGCGACACCTGAGTGGAGGTGGAGGGAACTGAGTTTTTGCTAAGGCTCCCTTGGGTGGTTCACGACTGCACAGCGCCTCAACCTAACTCGCATTCCTGTGTCCCCTGGCTCCACAACTCCATTGTGAGGGGGCCCCTCCCGCAGAGGACTTCCTCTCGGATCTGATTTCTTGCTCCAGCTACTTCCTGGACAGGACCAGACGCTGATCAGATGCCTAAACTTACACTGGCCGAGTCAGAGTGTGTGCCGGCCATATCCCCTACTCACTATGTGTATGGGATTACCAATTAGAGGTGATTTCTCACAGGGAACTGCCATGGGAAAACCTTGCCCCACGAATGACAAGAGTCACCATCATATACGCAGGGACGCTAGAAGTCAGGTGGAATGTGTTTGTTGCCTCTGAAGGCTGGCCCGTGAACAGGACCTCCATCTCTGTCCGTATGGCCTGACATTCACTGATTCACATGGATCTAGGTGCAGGTATTTATTAGAGTGCAGTGTGAGGGAAAGTTAAGGAGTTTTTACAAAGCGAATGGAGATGATAATGGAATACTGAAGGATGGGTTTTGAAGAGAGGTGGCTGACCCAAGTAGTCATCCAATAGATGCACGTAGTGAGTATTTTCCCAGGGACCTGGGGTTGCTTTTGTTTAGGTGGTGCTGGCACTTAGGAGGTTTCTGTGACTTGAGGACAGGACCATATTGCACAGGCTCTTTCGGAAACGAGGAGCGACCTCTGAGAGGGTGGAGGGTAGATGGGAAGGAACCTGAAGAGCTCAGGAGCTCTAACGCTGACATAGACTCCCGTCCGAATGACTTGGGTTTTGTTGCCAAAAGCCACCCAGGGCATGCTTGATGGGGAGACATGACTGCCCTCCAGGATGGGAAACGTTTAAACATTTAGAGGCTCGATTAGGAAACTTTCACGTTCTTTTTGGTAAAGCACTGATGACTCCATTATTTATAAATGAGACTCAAATGTTAAAAAAATCTTTCACATTTTGCTATTACTTTACTTCGTTTTATCGCTCAGAGATTCTGTCTCTTTTTCCTTCTGCCTAGCTTCCCCTCCTCAGACAGGATTGCTCGATTTAACAAATCACAATAAGAGATACTTAGTTAAGTTTAAGTTTCAGAGATCAACAACAAATAATTTTTTAGTGTAAGTATGTCCTGTGCATACTTATACCGGGTGTCTTATATTTTATCTGGCAACCCTGCCCCAACCTTCCACACCCAAACCTCTTTGAATTCATTTTTATTGCCTGACAGTATGCGGCACCTCTCAGGGAAAAGAGTTTCAAGGTTTATTATCTTCTGTGTGGAACAGAGTCATGAGTTATCTTCACCTCTCTTCACTGGGTGTCTTCCCATATGCTTCAGAAAATAATATATTTCTGCTGAGTTTATTTTCTCTTTAATTCTATGGGGGTCCATGTTCACATTTGGCTTTCCAAACAGGAAAGTGCTAGGCACATCAGTGTTTTCATGGCTAACTTATATTTCCTCCCCTCTTTTGGGTCACCATTCCTCAGGTCTTGACTTCTGAATGGATAACATCCAGCAGTACCAGACAGGAAGACCAAGGGGATAAATATTGGCAGGAGGAGATTCTCTGAGGTTTTTCCAATGCTCTTCCTGGTGATGTCCACATTAGTCAAGAACCAAATGTTTATTGAGCACAGAAAATGTTGATAAGGTCATAAGGTAGCATAGGCCCATTTGGTAGGTTCTTGAAGTCTACCTAATTTACCTTTTACGTGTGTGTGTAAAACAACTGAGAGAATAGAGAAGAGAAAGCAGTTAAGAAAGATCATATTGTGGTCTTGACGGTATTTTCATTGCAAGAGAATATACCATGGTGATGGTGGCTGTGTTAGGAGGGTGGAATTATGATATTTCACTTCTCTTTTCTGCTTTCCAAACTTCATGTAATATAGTTCTCTAATTTAAAAAATAAAATAATGTCTATGGCCATGCTACCCTGAATAAGCCCGATCCCATCTGATCTCAGAAGCTAAGCAGGGCTGGGCCTGGTTAGTACTTGGATGGGAGACCACTTAGGAATCCAAGTACTGTAGGCGTAAAACATAAAAAATAAAAACATTAGGGATTGTAAGCTAACAAGGTTCTTGCAATCTGTGAGATCAACCAAAGGTTGCCTTGCCTAAAAAATAAAAATAAATAAATAAAAATAAAACATTTGAAAGAGTGCTTAAATTCTCATTTAAAAAATGCAAGGCTTTGCTATTAAAGGAGTGTTGACTATAAAAAGAAAACATGGCATTATTCAATTATGAAAACAGTAAATGTTTATAAGCTTTACAAGCTGTTTTCAGAACAACTTTTCTGCACGGTAGTGTTGATGGAACTGGAACTCACATCTGCCTGGCTTCAAAACCCAGGCCCTTCCATTATGTCATAGCAGGAATTTTGCATTTGGATCTTTAGGAATATGTCTGTTCAATCTCAGGAGCAAAAGTCGCATGGATTTTAGCACTTCATTACTAAATTATTTCTCTATACTCTGAAATCTAATGTTGCCTACCTACACAATAATTGACTGATTCTTCTGCACAAAGTTTCTGGAGCCTATGAATGAATCAGCAATGAAAAGCCAATTTTAATAAGAGCTACTGTTTCCTGGATGCCATGTGCAAGGTACTGGGATGAAATTTTACTAATTTAATCCTTGCAAAATTCTGAGGTCAGTTCTAGCCCTACTTTATAGGTGAAGAAATAGAGATTCACGGATATTAAGATCACACAGTAATAAGTCTGGAAGCTGAGATTCAGAATCAAAAGGTACTTAGCTGCGATGTATTTCATTGTATGCTAATCCTTGAAAACTGCGATCACTCTTGTAAAGTGTAGTAATTCTATGCATCAGAAAAAGAGTGCTTTCTTCCCATCCTCCTTCTCTAAACAGTAAGTAAACAGTTCCCTCAGGTCCTTAAAAGAAGAGAATAAGAGCTAATACTCAGATGCAACCACAATCCAGAGCTGATTTAACCCTTTAGATGGTTACAATTAAAGTGGGAGGCAGCTCTCTGAAGGATTCACAAATTTTAGATGTTTTTGCACCCTGTTAAACCGCCCCTTCCTTTGGAGTTTGTGTTGCAAGGAAATCTGCTTCTTTGTTTCTTCCCAGGCCTTGGGAGGGTCATTTTTTCATATTAAACAGAGCATCATACATTCCTGAGAAAGCCTCTCCCACTGAGTTGTTTGGACGACCAGAAGGAAAGTTGGTAGGCCTGTAGAATGGGCTGCATGATAATGCAGGATGATCTAGGAAAGCTCCTGCCAAAGCAACTGTTGTTTATTTCTAGTTTCCTCTAAAGCTGGGCTTCTCAGAGAGCTGCATTTATCAAAGGGGTGACACCTCCCTCATCAGAGGTGCATTTGGAGGCTTCTGTCAGTCACCCTGATGGTGATTCGTTAACTGTAGGTGCTTTGGTCAAAGGTTGTTTATGTGTTTCAGTGAATGGGTTGAATGTTTATCAACCATTATTGGTATTTCATAATCGTTCCTCTTGGTGTCGTAATTAGAATTCTTTTGTATTCTTGAATCTTATGATTTTTTAAAATAGGACATTTTGGTTTCAAACTCATGTAATTTGCTCTTTTGTGTGTTTGCATGGGAACATAAAAAGAAATTGGGGAGAAAAGGTTCTTTTAGGACTTTTACTCACAATGCCTTCTTTTCAGAAAGCCCCACTTCACATTGTTTTGGCAATCGATTTTGTGATATGTTATAGATTTCCCTTCCTTGCTATCTCTGGGGCAGGTATTACTCACTATTTAATAGGCAAGGAAAGATTATTGCCTAAAATCTCAGTGATTTTGCTTCCCTAACAGAATAGTACTTTTATCGTTATTTAGCAAGAATATCAACACGGATTTATTGGGTAAAGCTTCCATTCAAAGGTCCAGGTACTGATTAACCCTGCCTGGCCCACTGAACAATGGGTGTAGCCGGGGCTTGATAAACCAAATAAGACCTTTGTCTTGTTTTGCTAGCTGCTCAACATTGCCTCTACCATAAAATCATTCAGCCTTCAAGGAGAGGCCAGGGTTCTTTTTGTAAAGACCTGGTTTTTATTTCCTGTCCTTGATGGCTAGTTGAAACAAGTAGGGGTGCTGATAGAGAAGGCCTTGAGGACGTGTATGTGCTTGTGAGTGGGTCTATACACACTTGTACATATGCTCACATGCATGCTACATTCCACTGGGATCTGGGTTGGGGGTATGGGATGATGAAGCGGTTAGTTTACCTGCATATCAGGTAAGGCTTGAACACAAATTATTTGCTCCCAACTCTTGCTTTGAGGTATCCACAACATCTTCCTCCCCTGCACTGGTCTATTTAGGCCACTTTGCCCAAGTAGATAAAACGAAAGACTACAGAAGCTCTAGTTCCAGTAGTCTGCTAAAAGGGCTCCTGTGCTATCCTCATAGGTGCCTGGAAAATAGCTAACGTGAACATGAGTATGTGACTAGACTTGCTCGAATCCACCCCTCTCCTGGGAAAATTGCTTGGGCTTCTTCCAGATTGTGGTCAAGAGTGTCACATTTATTTCCTAAAAATACTCCAACTTGCTAAAAAGATAAAAAAAAATAAAAATAAAAAAGAAAACCCTCCTATACCATAGTGTAGGCCTTAAATTTCTCAGAAGCACTGCCTGTAACTTTGGGCAAATACCTGAATGGGTTTTCCACCCCAATCAATCTCTGACATAGACCTGGTTTTCAAGGCAAGGGAAAGAAGCTAATATTAGGAAGACTATTCCGCTGAATCTGATGCCCGTCCATGGCTATGTTTCATAATGCATTATTTGGAGGAAGAGTGAATGGTTAGCCTAGGAAAAAAGCTTTCAAAGGGGATCAGGCTTACAGCCTTAAAATATCCAAAGGCTCTTATAGAGTGTAGCAAATAGACTTATTCAAGCTATGACAGAGGATGGAATTTTCCAGAAGGAGTATTTTGGTTTGCTATAAGAATGACTGTTTAACAATGTCTAACAATAATCCAATGAATGGAAAGCTTCCTTAAGGTGCTGAGAAAGGACCCAGTCCCAGGACTGTGTAAACAGAGGACAGCAAGGACATTGTCATGTGAATTCCAGAAGTAGGCATGAGGTCTAACTGATGACCTGCAATGTCTTTTTCAGCTCTAAGATTATGTGATTCTATATCTGTAATTTTCCATTTCCCTATTAAGAAGAAATTTTCCACATTTGAAATTGTTTTAGTATTTGATAACGTTTGTGGAGGATTTCTGCTCTGTTTGCTTTAACACGGGGCTTCCTCCTTATGGTTTAACAAGAAATAAACACATCAGTGCTATTTGTCAGGCAGAGCAGATGGGAGTTTACTTCTGTGTGGAAAGACCCTGTTTAGATGGAGCTTAGCATGGAGGGGTTGGGAACTCCATATCTTGCCCCTCATTCAGTCTCTGAAATTCCTCTACCCAAAGGACCTGGGCATCTCACTTCAGTCTAGATGGTGGATGCAGCAGGAGTGATCTGGAGCCAAACTGCTCCTTTCACCAATTTCCTCAGCAGGTCTCTTAGCATCCTCCCAATCCCCTCCAATTCTGTAACCTCATGGAGCTTCTTATGAGAGGAATATCCTAAGGAATCTTTTGAAACTCTGACCTCTTATATCACCTCTTCCTTACTTGAGGACAGAGTAAACATTCTTTGAAAAATAACCATCTCTCTTTCAAGTGCTCCTGCCATTAAGCTATCATAAAGAACAAAATTTTCTTACAAAAAAAAAAAAAAAGAGAAACATTAACCTAAACATCCATAACATACTAGATTATAACTTCATCTGACTTTAAGTGCAAAGTTCTTTTGTTTAAACATATTTTGATCTTGGCCTTGAAGGTTGACTGTTTTTCTTACAGTTACTTTAAGAATATTCTTTTTCTGTCTCTCTGAGGTTAGGGATATGTTCCACATAGAGTTTTAGCAATTAGAAATAAAATACTGATAACTGGAAAATTAACAAACTCATACCCTCTGAATTAATATCTATGTTTACTTCAATTGGTGGTACATGATTAAGAATCTAGTATAAAGATCTTTATGGTGCTCCCTGGGGCAACCCAATTCTGGCTCTTCAATCAGCAAGAAGAGGTAAGTATTAGTTATCAGATCCCTTTAGCTAAATTTTAGACTAAAGACAATAAGCAAAAATACTCAACATAATTAATCACCAGAGAAATGCAAATTAAAACCACCATGAGATTCCATTACACATCCATCAGAGTAACTAAAACTTAAAGATACTGATATATTCAAGTGCTGGCAAGGATGTAGAGCAACTTGGAACTCTCATGTACTACTGGTAGGAGTGTAAATTAGTACAACTACTTTGGAAATCTGGTGATATCTACTAAAGTTAAAACTATCCCATGACCCAGCAATCACACTCCTAGGAATATACCTATGAGAAATGAGTTCGTATGTCACCCAGAAAAAATGCACAGGTCTGTTTTTTGTTAACTCCAAGTTGGAACTGACAGAAATGTTCGCTAGTAGTAGAGCAGATAGATTGCAGCATATTCATACAATGGAATACTACACAGAAATAAAAAGAACAAACAGCTGAAACAATTGATATAACTTTTTTTTTGAGTGAAAGAAGCCAGATACAAAAGAGTATATACTTTGTGATTTCATTTATATGAAACTCAAGAACATGCAAACTAGTCTATGCTGATACAGAAAAGGGATCGTTGTGGGTAGAGGTGTAGTGATGGGAGGCAAAACGGGAGAAAATGTTCTGTATTTCAGTCTGGGTGGCAACTTCATAGATATATACATTTGTAAAAGTCCACCAAACTGTTAAGTTTCATGCAGTTCAAAACCACAAGGAGATACCATGGGGAATGCTAAAGCGAAAAAGGCAGATGATAACAAGTGTTGAAGAGGATGAGAGAACTAGAGCCCTCAAATATGGTTGGCGGCATTATAAAGTGTCATTTCTAGAAAACAGTGTGGCAGTTCCTCAGAAGTTAAACCATATGGCCAGCAATCTACTTCTAGGTAGAAACCCAAGAGAACTGAAAAGATATGTTCACATAAAAATCTGTATGTGAATCTTCATAGCAGTATTATTCCTAATGCTCTCAAAGTGATAATAACCCAAATGTCTACCAATTGATGAGTGATAAATAGGTTGTTATATATTCATATTGTGGGATATCATTTGACAATAAAAAGAAATAAAGTATTGATACATCTATAACATGTATGAACCCTGGAAACATGCTAAGTCAGGGAGACCAGTCACAAAAGGCCACATCTTGAGTAATTCCATTTATGTGAGATATTCAGAATAGTAGAAAGAAAGTAGATTAATGGTTGTCAGGGGCTCAAGAGAGGATGCCATGATAAGCGACTACTAATGAGTACAGGGTTTCTTTTGGGGGGTGGAGGAGATGAAATGTTCTTAAATTAAATAGTGGTGATGGGTGAATTTTACGGTATGCCAATTATATCTCAATAATGCTGTTATTAAAAAAAGATTAGTGTATTTTACTGTGTATTTATAGTTCCAAAAAAGAGAGTAAACAGTAAAAATGAATAAAAAAAACAGGGAAAGAGGTGCTAGTTCAGAAGAGAGAGCAGAGGACAAATTTGCTTAAACATCGCAAAATGCCAAGTACTTTATGTATAGTAGTGTTTCATTTAATTGTCAAAGAACTCCTGTTACATGTGTATTCTCAAGTTAAAGGTGAGGAAATTGTCTTCTTCAGTGATTTCTTAATATTTCCAAAGCTACAATTTGGACCCAGAGCTGTTTCTTTTCCATTATATTTCTCTGACCCTCAGGGGGTTAGACTTGGCCTTGGAGCTGACTTTGTCTGGAATACTCATTTGACAGAAGAGGACCGTGAGACCCAGACATGTGAAGTGACAAAAGATCCCATGGCCAGTGTAGAGTTCTTCTATTAATTGTGGATAAAGTTAATAGCACTATACCGAGCAACTTATTAAGGATCTATTTGGTTCAGTCATCCCAGAGAGCAGTCTGGAAGGGCTCAGTTTTGTGAGAAGGTGTCTACCTACGGCACAAAAACCCCTCCTGAGATTCTCACACAGAGCAATTGTCGCAAAGGCCATCCGCCTCTTCATTCTAGCCTTGTGTATGGCAGCCTAGTTGTCCATCACCAAGTGAATGGATAAGTTAATTGTGGTAGACACATACTCTACTCATACCTCTTGGAAGCAAGGAACTACCTGCACGTGCCATAATATGACAATTACCTTAGAGCTGGGGCAAAAGCAGACAACCAAATGCGATTTAGAGCATACTATTTATAAATTAAACATCACTCCTCACAAAATAAAACTACATATTTTACAAAAAACATCTAGAAACACATTAGTGTAGGGCCTGTTGGGGTGAGGGGAATGCAGCAGGCTTGGTAATACCATGAATAGAATAGTATGGTTAACTCAGTTCTTTACCCCTGAAACCTAAAAACAATTAAAAAAAAATCTCAGCATCAAATATTTTACAGAAACAGAAATCTGTCTCCTTTATTTAACTGAGGCCTGAGTTCACCTGAAGTCTCTAAATCAAAACTGACAAAAAAAAAAGTGCCTTTGGAAATAAGGAGAGAAGATTGCAGAGAGAGATGGTCTCTAGCTGGGTGGTTTCTGGGATTTTCTGCAAATGTAGCTGGCTTTTCAAGGACAACTCAGAGACAGCGGGGCTTCTTACTGCTTCTTCTTACTGTCCTTGACATTCATTACATAGGTCTTCCTTAGGCATGTGACCACACCACCTTCCTCAGAAAGCCCACCAGCCTGGAAATGAGTTTCGAGTGAAAAAATAAAGGCATAGAGTGAGAACTTGATTTGGCCAAGTAAGGTATTGTGAGCTGAATTGTGTCTAAAATTTGTATGTTGAAGTCCTAAGCCCCAGAACCTCAGAATGTGACTATATTAGGAGGTAAGGCCTTGAAAGATGTAATTAAGTTAAAATAAGGCCATGAGGATGGACCCTAATCCAATCTGACTGGTGTCCTTATTAGAAAAAGAAATTGGACACACAGAGAAACATGAAGAGGGGGTATGTGGGACACGCACAGAGAAAACGCCACGTGAGGACACAGTGAGAAAGTGGCCATCTGCACATCGAGAAGAGAGGTCTCAAAAGAAACCGAACCTACCAACGCCCTGATCTTGGACTTCTAGCCTCCAGAAAATAAATTTCTGTTGTTTAATCCGCCCAGATTATTATTGACTGCTAACAATTTACAAGTGCCACGGCCCTGGGTACAGATGTAAATAGGCATCTGCTCAATTCTGTGGGATTTCGTTATGGCAGCTTCAGCAAATGCATATAGTAGGAATTAGGAGAGCTGGGACCTCGCATCTTAAGTTTAACAACAAGCCTTTGTCCTGGGTTTCTTGATTAGTAAAGTTATCCTGTATTGTAGGTCTTGTCTTAGTGTGCAAAACTCTGGTCAAATTTTCCTAAAAAAAGATACCCCTTTCTTTTGGGGATTGGAAGGGCTGAGTCAGGTGGACCTCTGGAAAGAACAAGAGGAGTGCTATGAGCTCACCCAGTCCCATCACCCTACCAGGTAGCAATTAGGGAAGCCTTGGGCAGTTGGCCTACTGATAGGACACCTGGCAGTTATCAGGCCCCAGGTGAGGGGAGTCACCACACCTTGGGAGAGACATTCAGCTGGAAGGGCCTCTCAACGGCCAGTAATTTCTTTACAAGTGCCACAGGCCAGAGTAAATATGTACTTCTCTTCATGGACTTTACTAAAGACGGCTCACTCAAACAAGCCCATTGTAGGTGTTTGAAAGCACAAGTTCCTTCTGATATCGGAGCAGAGATTATTGTTCCTATATCAGAGGATTAATGAAGGTCAACAAAGCTGAGGAATGGAGGGGCTGAGCCCAGGTCAATAAAGGGGCTGGGGAGCTGTGACAGTAGTGTACACACTAGGAAAACGTCCCAGCAGGGAGTGGAAAACGAAGGCTACTTCCTGCGCTCTTGAGTTTCAGCCATGCTGAGGCAAAGAAATGCTCTTGCTTTTGACGTAATTCATATTGCCCACTGGTTGGCAGTTCCCTCACCAGTCTTCAAGGAACCAAGGAATTTCACTGGTAAAGAAAATAGATATTGTGTATTTGTGTATTTGTGGGGAGACATTGTATCAAGGATTTGGGGTGCATACATGTAATGGTAGGGTGGGGGTAAACACAGGTAGAAAGGAAGGAAGAAGAAATAGCCTGAGCTCCATTGAGTACCCTGAAAGGTTGAGAACGTCCTGAAACTTGGGCTCTTTTCAACCAGCACGTGCTGCTTGCAAGCCTGCTTTGATAAGGTCTGTCTACTGTTCACAGGCAACACCTTTCCCACGCTGTAACCCTGTTGGTCCATAACAAATCAAGCCAAGTCCTTTAAGACTGAGGGCACTCCAGGCCTGTCTGGGCCATATGTACTTGTTTGCTTAGCTGGTCTAGTTGATACACTTGTTGAAGAATGTATCCCAGATTATTTGAGTTCAGAGGGTTACCTACTTCCCGTAACCCACACAAGGCACTGTGTCCGGAATCTACCCAGCCAGTCCTGGGGGTTCAGATTTTACATCTGTAACTTACATAGTGTGGCCCCATGGTGACCAACCTAACTCTTGAGCCTCAGTTTGTACAACTATAAAATGGGAGAATAATTTTGATTTATAGGTTGGCCAAGAAGAAAATATAAAATAAGAATATAAAGTGCTCTTAGCCCAAGGTGGGCATTTAAAAATATTAGTTTCCTCCTTTTTACTCAAATATCAGCTGGGCAGTTTGTGCCATTCATTCATTCATTCATTCACCAAGTGTTTACTGAGTGCCAACTAAATGCTGGTGAATGGTGTCCCCTGCACTTAGGCAACGTGATGGCCCAGGTGTTCCTGCCCTAACAAGACTCACTGTCTAGTGGTAAAAGTAAAGTGGAATCAGGTGTTAGGGAAGTTGTGGCCTCGTGTTTTCTCAGCCTTGTTCTCTGATGTCTTGTCATTTGGCAATGAGGCTACACATGAACACGATACTCAAGGGGAATTCTATGAACCAACCTTGAGAACAAGACGGTAGTGGCGGACGACAGGTTAGCTTCCAGAAGCAGCCAACCGAGAGCCGGGGAGGAGTTCTGGGACTTAAGCAGCTGTCACAGCAATCATCATCTATTTATGTGGGACTCTTCTTCCCTTGCAAGGTAAGTGCTTTGCGCACATTACTCAGTGAATTCTCACAGCTTCCTCATGGGACAAGGAGGAGGCAAAGATGATTAGAGATGAGGAAACAGGAATGGCAGAAAGATAACTGCCTTGCCTGAAGTCATGCAGCCGGCAGAAGCACTAGACCCAGGACTGGGTTGCTCAACTCGGAGTCCATTGGCTCATACTCTGACCATTAGGGCAGTGAGGTCAGGATGTGTGACTGTGGGAAGCAGGGCTTGTTGGTGCTAACTTGTTCTGGTACTTTCCAAGTATAGGCTCTAATTCCACACCCTATTCTGTTCACGTGGCTCTGGACATTACGTTTAGGAATATCTCATTGGTGTCTCCCCTGTCCGTTCATACTGTCCTTAGGATGATAACGTGATGAGACCTCAGAGGTAACTCAATCCAGTTCCCTTGTATCACAAATGAGAAAACTAAGGCCCACAGAGATGAAATGATTCCCGCAAGGTCATACCGATAGGAAGGGCTGAACAAGGTCTAGAACTCAGCTCTATCAGTCACTACTGGCCCAGGATTCTTCCTCCTCCCCCAGGAAGGTTCCCAGTAATGGCTTTGCTTCCAGTTCCAACCCTCCCAGTTCCTGTCTGCAGCAACTCCTAGCATCCCATGTTGAAGTGCTAGGTCTCTAGTTTTGTCACCAGCACACGTCTTTGAGATTTTTCTAGGAGTACTGTCTGCCTAGGAGGCTGTCTTGAATTAGCCACAGGATAGGGGCCTGGAATTTCAATGAATCCTGGGGATTCAAGGATGGGAGCCACAAGCTTCTCTCATACTTGCTTTTGCCTGCAATGTCAGTCTTCTGAATCACCTTTTTTGCTTGAGTGCCGAAAGCACTTGCACATGTGGGAATATTTTCCGATGACAGCGACTTCTGCACCATTGATAACATCTGTGTTAGTAAACTCTTTTACCTACCAAGCTTGCCTCTTTCTTCCATCTCACAGTCATATTACCTCGGAGGCCTCCTTGTTCAGTCACGTGCCGGTGTCTCGGGCCAACCTCAGGTTATGGCCTCTGTCCACTGACTGTCCTGCCACCCATCACTTGCTTCAGGACCCTTATGGACTAGCCAGACAGATCTCATTCTGCTTCTCACTGTGCTGTTTCTGCACTTGAAGCCCTCTGGTGCCTATGTGGGTAGATGGATGTTGGTAGAATGATCTACTTTTCATGTTTATTTTTTGATGTTGACTTTGTGTTGTTTTGTTTCTCAACCTTGTCTTTCTTGGGGTCCTGGGAGCAAGGAGTCTTCTCCTTTGGAGAACCCCTCGTTTCTTTGCTTGGTGCATTCACGTGGAGCTCACAGACATGGCTGTTGCTGGGTGGTACCACTGAGGACTTCTCTCCAGTTTTTTAGAAGTACAGCTGGCCTAATCCCCACCTTCCCTTAGGAGCTCACTTAGGCAGCACAGTTCTGGTTCACAGAAAGCAGGAAGAGAGACGGGAAAGATCCAGGTGCAGTGATGGTGAGAAATTGCCAATTCTGTTGCTAAAATGAGTATCCTGTGGCCAGACGGTGACGCTGTCCTGTGACACAGTTCCAGGATCCAGCAAGCATCGGTGGGAGGTCTCCCAGTTGAGATGAGACAGAGCTGACCAGGGGATGTGGAGGTGCTGGTGTTGGGAAGCTGAACACCAGATTTGAGTACACACACTTCCCAATTTTGAGAAATCTGTTTTGGGTGCCTGCTGACGTTTCTGTGTACTCCCTGCCCCCTTGGAGTTATCTAGTGCCTCTCTTCCTTGATGCTCTAAGTACTTTACATTTATCTCGCTCATCTGCACACTCTGAGACGTGGGGAAGGGACAGGTATTATTATTGCCATTTTGCAGATAAAGAAACTGGGGCGCAGCGCAGGTGCGGCACGTGGGTGGAACCAGGCTGAGAACACAGCTCTGACCCCAGTTTGCAGTACATACTGTGTTCTTTCCTCTCTGAATTCTCCCCTAACCCCAAACAGCAAGAAAAAAAATAGCTTCAGAAAGAAAATAGTATAAGCTTTTTAGCTGATGGCAAACCTAATATATATTGACTGTAAAAAATTCAGATGGGCACCAAGTTTGAGATATAGGTTCTTCCTGAGGGGAAGGAGTGGGAAGGTGATGGTGCCAGGATACTTTGAGGACTTCGGTTGTAACAGTAATGCTCTGGGTTTTTTGTTTGGTTTTTGTTTGGTTGGCAAGCACATGGGCACTATATTTTTCTTTATTTCCTTTCTGTATATCTTAAATATTGCAAGCTAAATTAAAATCATCTGGACAATTCAAAAAGCATAAGATTATTGTTTAAAATGTAGGCTTTTAAACTACTACTTTCAAGACTGGGGCATTAAGGATTGAAGGGATTGTTTAAGGAAACAAAGGGAGGTGTGTATTGCTAGTGGGAATGGGAGGGTAACAGTTTGGTAGAGAAGCAATCATGGAATTCATGATTTTGAAGTCAAAAGTTAAACCAGGCATTCCACAAATATTTAATGAAGGTCTACTATGTGCCCAGCACTAGTTTATGTACAAAAAATGTAATATGATTCCTGTTCTCATGGAGCTTTGATTCTAATGAGAAACAAAGGTAAAAATAGGTCAGTAGTCAGCAAATATTGTACAAATTCGGCTGAAGACAATAGGAAGGGACTAGAGATAACAGCTCAGAGAGAGAAGGCCTCTCAGAGGCGGGAATCCTCTAGCGAACCAATCTCTTGGTCCTGAACGGCTTCTCTGTTATCTCCCACTGCACAGATCTGGGGAGCAGCACAGCTCACTCAGGGGGAATGGGGTGAGGGTGGGGACAGAGCCAGTCTGAGAAGCACCAAGGAGGCCTAGAAGCTAAAACCCGACCAGTTTGGGTGCTGGTTCCACCCTGGGTGTGCCCAGGGCCTGCGCATTATACTCTAATGAGGGGTTGGACCAATGGTGGTGTGTTTCTTTCTTTTTCTTTCTTCTTTTTTTTTTTAAAGGAGGTGTTGTTTTGCATAGATAAATACTATGATTGTGATGTGGGAACCAAAAGGCAGATCATTATGCAAAAAGCACAGGCAGAGGTGAGATTGTGAAACCAGTTCTGCTTCAGGCCTGCTGCCTGAGCGTGGGAACTAGGAGGTGTCTGTCTGGGCCTCAACCTGGGCCAACTGGATTGAGGCCACCCTCTCCAGCTTGTCTCATGACAGCTGGGCCCTGACAAGAAGCAGTCCTCTTCACTTTTTACTTGAGATTCAGAATCCTAGGAAGGGGAAGTGAGTTTGGAGACGCTGGTGACTCAACACTAACCTCCCCACCCATAGGTATGGTCTTCAGTCTGTTGGAAAAGCCCTGCCTTTCACATCTATTGAATCAATTTCTGATCATGGAAAATAAGAGCAGGGACTTCAGGTGTCCCACATGAGGCTCGAATTGACCTTAGGCCTGGGAGGAGGCAGAGAACAGGGAAAGAAAAAGTGTTCTTGGTCTGTAGCTGTGGGGAGAGGATCTCCAAAGAGGAGGTGGAGACTTACGGAGAGACACTCCAGGCAGGCTGAAGAGAAATGGAGAAGGCAGCTGAAGAAGAAGAACCAAGGCTCCCGTTTCTAGTGGAAGTTGCTCCTGTGGTGCCTCATGAAAGGGAGACTCTGTAACTGCTAGAGTGGTCGACCAGCTAATAAACATACTACACATAGGTTGTGCTTCGAGATACCCATCAGTCTGCCTTTTGCCCGGCTCAGAAAACCTATTGAGAGTGAGCATTGTTGAAAGTTTTCAATAGGTCAGATGCAGGAAACAAATAAAACCAAGATCCGCTCTCCCCAAGATGGAGACAGACAGAAATCCTGTGTTAGCTGGAGTGAAGGCTATAGTGAGAGTGCCCCCTACAGAGAACATCAGAGAGGGGCAGCCCGAGGGGCTCAGGAAGCTAGGCAAAGGCGCCAGTTCATCTACTCCATCAACAATATTTGTTGAGCACCCACTGGGGTGTCAATAAAACAGAGATCCTGTCTTCATAGAAGTGAAATCAGAATAACCTCTTTATGTAACACATCTGGAGCGCAACCAGATTGCTCCTCCTGGGTTTTCCCTGGTCCCTCAGCACACTGTTACAACATCAGGTCTAAATGAGAAGTGAGACGCCGCTAATGGTCTTCATTATAGCCATACCTCCACCTGCATCTGCTGCTGGTGGAGCAGCTGGGGAGAGGGAAGGTTGCCTGGAACTGGGGGAGTTGGCTCCACCCTTCCCAAGGTCTTGGGCCTGGATGAAATGCGTCTGGATGTTACCTAGCCGTGTTGGGTGGTGTGGCAAGGAGTGTTAATGATGCAATTCAATTATGCCAGGCTGGTAATGAGCTAAGTGCTATATCTTCATTATGCATCATATACTGGAACACATTTCTTACCTACAACGTCTCAGGCCTTCCTGATTCATACTACACGAAGATCACGATTCTGTAAGAAGCTCAGAACTCCAACTTCTTCAATGACCTGACCTTAAATTGTTCTGTAAAACTGCGACCCTTAGTCTCAGGGTTCCATGAGAGTGACTTAATGGAGAATTACAATATTAATGTTCCATGCCAGCCCAGGAATAGTCTTTGGACCTTATTCTACTCTTTTCTCACTGTAGGGAACCACTATAGATTCCCAGCACACCACTAATTTCAGTCCTGGAAATGAGTTCTAAGGAAATCATTGAACAGAAGCAAAAAACTGCATGTTTAAAGATGCTCATTTTTGCTAACAACTCAGCACATAGGAGACATAAAATATTAAAGGACTAGTCAAATAAATTATAGCAAACCTGTGTGTGGCATCTCATACAATCTTTAGAAATGATAATACCTTTGCAGAATGTTGGAAAATGTTTCTTGTGTAGTGATAAATGGAAAAGGTAGAATAAAAATAGTGTGTACATTTCAACAAAGTATGCATTCATGTTGAATGCTGTTTACCAACAGATAATGATGTTAGAAGGGTGGGATACAGGTGACTTTATTGTTTTACAAAATTAATGTTAATGCAAGATGTAATTTTAAAGCATTCTAAGAGAAAAAATGTCCTACATTAGAATATCATAGTAACTCTTCGTGAGTAGCCGTTTCCCCATCACTCAAAACCTGATTTTCAAAGTGAGGTGTAAGATTTCCTGGCATCTGAGTGACCTTGGGATCATATTCAACATGCTGGTTCCTGGGCCCTGCCCCACCCCAAACCAGAACCCTGGGGCTGTAATCCAAAAATCAGCAGTTCAGCCTAGCTTTGAGGTGATTCTAACGTACACTCATGTTTGAGAAACACTGTTCTAGAAGTTCTCAGAATCAAATTATAAACAAATGACAACAGGGAGAAATTGATTTTCTCTCATGAGTAATTCTCTCAGAGCCAAGGTACTCAGAAATCAATTAATCAATTCTTTGAATTTACAAAATTTGTCAATTTACCACACTTGTTTTAGGTAATAATTTAAAATATACTCCACAAATGTATTTTCCATGAATATCTGATTGTATTCTGTTAGAATGTGTTAGTAACCAGGCATTAAAAATATATTCTTTTTTGATTCAATATATTCTTCATGAATATATTTCTTGCAAATATATTTATAAGAAAAATGAAATATTTCATTAAATGACATTGAAAAGAAAAATATATCCATAAGATTATATTCATAAGAAAACGAAATCATTCTAGGTCTCTGCTTTTAAAAAATTGAATATTCTTTAAATTGCTGTTAAGAAAAATATATTCCTTGAGAACATCCAAGAAGTTTTTGTGAAACGAGTGAATTTAGTGAATTCAAAGAGTTGTCATTCAGCAGATTGATCCTTTGGGGATCCAACTTTTGTTGACTTGACCTAGAAAAGGCCAAGGGACCCCAGCCATGCTGAGATTCAGGAGCAAGCGGCGGCCTAGGAGGCTGAGGATGTGTTGGCTCTTCCTCTGCCTACATCCAGTGGGGCCTGGAGCCTGCTACCCTAGAGCCTACTAGCCGTTTCATCACAGTGTGAGTGGCTCTTACCACCTTTTTTGAAGATGTGAGACTCATTCTTTTGGGAGCTTTGCAATGGAGAGTAATGAGTTGCAATTTAATTGGAGAATTGGGGACAGTCTGTACTCATCTAGGAGGCCACTGGATCTCTTGAACACCCTCACCTAGTGGGAGACTTCCCCACTGAAAACCTCCTTTTTCCTCAAGGTGACCTACCTGTGTGACACTGCCAGAGCTCTATTGTTTACACAAATTCACACATGACTGCCATTTTAAGTTTTACCCTGACAGCTTAGCAGCCAGTGAAAGAGTCCTTGGAGGGAGATTGAGCCGAGGCCAGCAGCCATAGACGACAATGTCAGCCACTTTGGTTGAGTGCTTTCTGTGTAAGCTCAGTGTCTTCACCAATTTTTGTGTACTATCTCATTTAATTCTCACTACAATCCTCTAAGGTAGGTATTAGTATTATCCCTGATCTACAGATGGAGACCTAGAGATGCTAAATCATTGCTTGAGGCTTCACAACCTCTTAGCTATTGACCTGATCTTTGAAACTGGGCAGGTCGGTTCAGAGCTTCTGCTTCCTTTGGTTAGCAAGAAAGACTCAGTTTTATGACCTGAAACCCATCTGCCGCCAGTATAATCTCGAAGACAAATGTTTAAAGAGAAAATGAGGGAATAAAGGAGTAGGTATTCTCACAGGTGGCCTGCTATGAGCTTGTTACAGATGTTCAGACTGGTCAAAGGCATTTACATGGGCTCCAGGTCTTGGAGCCCATAGCAGATGAAAGCTGGTCATTCTCTACTGAATAAAAAAGGAACCAATCAACAATACAGGTTCTGAGGAGCTCTCCGAGTGTCAGATCCCAAGGGAAATGGAAAGTACCAGACAAGGACTCAAGCTCTCTTTGTTGAGTTGCCAGAGAAAATACAGGATGCTCAGGGAAATCTGACTTTCAAATAAACAACAACTAAGATTTTAGTATAAGTATATTCCACATAGTAGATGAGATCTACTAAAATTTTTTTGTTATCTATTTGAAATTCAAATTTAACTGAGGTTTTATATTTTTATTTGCTAAATGTGGCTAACCAATTTCTTTGGGAAGACAGCTCACAACCCAGGCAGTGTGTTAATAAAGATGGAGTGAGAAGTACAGATAAAGAGGCCTTTGGAGAAGGGAGAGTTCTGTATTTAAACCCAAGAAGGGAAAACGATCTCCTGGGTAACAGACTCAGTGGAAAGAGCCTTGTGATGGAAGGCTTCCTAGCAGAGCTGGTTCCTAAGGACAGGTGGGAAGGATCTGCAAGGACAGAAAGGGAGGAAAGCACAAGGCATACATAGGGACAGCAAACAGACAGTGAAATGTCTAGAGAAGACTTCATGTTGGGGAGGACCAGAGGTGGAAGATCAGTCTCTGGAGGGGCTTGAATATCCTGCTAGGGATTTTGGATGACATCATTTGGACAAGAATGGGTGACCAATAGAAGTAGTATTTTAGGACAGTTTCTCTGGTGATGGCATGTAAGATGGGTGGGGATGGGGAATGGGGTGGAGAGCTAAGCAAGAGGTGGTGAGAACCTGTGGGAAAGGAAGGGTGACCAGAAGGACATTCCAAAGCAATGGCCTCATCTTTCAGGTAGGATATCTAGATGTCCATCAAGAGGATAGATGGCCTAAAGTGGCTGTCTCCTATCAAGTGAGAGATCTGGGCCCCGCTGGGTAGAGATGAGGAAAAGGCAGCCATGGGTACAGAATCTCCTAAGAAAGATCTTTAGTTTAGAGGCAGCCTCAGAAACCTGTCACATAGGAAGACAAACGGAGGAAGGGAGAACGAATGTTGAATCTTGTTCTGTTCCACCCTCCTCTTCGCAACATTCTGCCCCCCTCCACAACTATGTGCCTATTAGGTTTGTATAGATTTCCACAGAAAGTGAACTCTTATTATAACCTCAAATAATATTTATTAAGAATGCAATTTCAGCCTTTAGATTCTGTTGTTTTGCTTCCCTGGGAGCCAATCTTTTAAAGCAACGGTCCCCAACCTTTTTGGCACCAGGGACCAATTCTCCTATGAGAATCTAATGCCTGATGATCTGAGGTGGAGCTGAGGGGGTGACGTTAGTGCTGGGGAGCGGCTGCAAATACAGATGAAGCTTCATTCACTTGCCCGCCCCTCACCTCCTGCTCTGTGGCCCGGTTCCTAGGGGCTGGGGACCTGTATTTTAAAACATCCATTCCACCACCAAAGCTGTCACTGGTTTGAGATGTAACCCTTTTTTTCTGGGTTCTCCTATAGAGGGTACAATCCCTATTTCTTGTAACAGTCTTTGAGGTCCTCTAAAGAAAAGAACTTTAGCAGCACATGAGACTGCTAATCCTGAAAAGCCCATTCAGCTGTTCTAGGTTTTCCCAGAAAAGCTACCTGGGCAAGAAAAGAGAGGTCTAGACATGTTGGAAATGAAAATAGTTCCAGCCCTTTCCTGGGACTGGGTGGGTCGGGAGAGACCCACAGGGGCAGGGCAGGTGGGAGGAGGCTCCTCCAGCAGGGGCTGAGCCCTGGGTGCTCTGGCTCTAACAGATCCTCTCCTTGCCCAGGGATGATTGAGGGCTGGGTTTACAGCAAGGGTGACTTTCCAAAATGGCCTGGAGGAAAGGTGTGGCCCCAGTGGGCCAGTGCCTGGTGAGGATGGAGGACATTAACCTCCCAGTGGGTGATCCCTACTCAGTGAAAGCAAGATGTTCAGATCCTATCTCAAACATACCGTTTCCTGCCTTCTGCCTGCAGGTCTTGGGCCAGCTGACTGTTACTTCTTCCTCTTGCTGGGCAGGGCAGGGTGGGGGTCTCAGTCTTTCCCATGGAACTGGCCAAGGCCAAGTGTACTTGGGCTTAGGTCTTTTGTAGGAACAACAGCTAGATTGCTCACGCCGGGACAGCTTGACCTCCACATCAAGGTGACCTGAACTTAAGTGGTAAAAATGGGGGATGGGGAGGTGAAGTGTAAACTGCCCATTCCTTCTCAAGGCCACCAGTCACCTTCCCATGGGAACAACTCATTCCATCCTCATACCCCATTGCCCAAGGGCTGCACTGTGCTGCCCACCAGGGATCCTACATCAGTTCCACAGACCGGTGGGCTTTCTCTGTTCTTTGGGCAGCCCTGGCTTATGCTCAAGACTATGTACCCTTTCCCTGAATGCCCTTCCTCCACGGACTTCTCTGCTTGGCAAATTCCTCATCTGACAAAACTTGCTCCAAAGTCACCTTCCCTGTGAAGACTGCTGGGTTTACTAACCCACATCATTGTCTTAGGCCTCTTGTCTGTCCCTTTGCTGGAGAGAGAACCCTGGAAGCTTTATGTCCCCAGACTTGCGTGAGACTCCAAAACTGGTTTCTATCACCTCCCTGACCCAGCCTAGGTCCACTGAATGTTTCGAGTCTAGGCTGCCTGGACTTTCAGGGTCACTGGGAGGCAGTGCCTAGCACTGGGGCTCTGAGCTTCCTTTCAGGTCCTGGAGGCCTCCCCAGGAGTGGGCCACTTAGCAAGCAAAAAGTGCCCAGGTCAGTGTCCATGCACACCACCTGTGGCTTTGCTGCAGCCTCACACCCATCCTCTCTGGCTCATCTCTGAGGCACTGGATTCCTCCTTTATCCCCCAGACTCCTCCACTGACCGCTCCCTGGCCCAGCGCTGGCATTTCTTGCCGAGTCAGCCGTCTGCTAATTGCCACCAGCTGGGCCAGGCTGCCTTCCCAAGATGCAGTGGGCTTCCTGCATTTGGAGGCCAACTTTGGGCGGCCCATTTGCTAGGGAATTGGCATCGCTTCCTCTGTGAATATTGGGGGAGATATCCCAGCCAGGCCTGGGGGTTGGGTGAGGTGGGGAGGAAGATCCAGAAGAATGTGGGGGGATCGGGAATGGACCTGTGAGGGGAGAGGGGAGCTAAGGGGACCTCCTTTAATGCCCATAGCCTTTCTTTAGAGCAGTGGTTTTCAACAGAGGCAGGTGGTGATTCCCTCACAACTCCCAGGCATTTGGCAGTGTCTGGAGACATTTTCCGTTGTTACAAGTGGCAGGGGGAGGGATTACTACTGGTCTTTAGTGTGTAGGATTTGAAGAAGCTTCTAAACACCCTACAATGCACAGGACAGCCCAAAGTGTCAACAGTGCCAAAGTTGAGAAGCTTGCTTTAGAGAGAAGAGACTGGGTGGGGCCTGCTGGGAAGGGGGGTGGGGCTCAGGTTTGAAAAGTGGCTCAAGTGGGTTTTCATGTGTCCAGGATGACTTATTCTTGGAGCACATATGCAGTCTTCTCTGCCCCTTTCAGGTCCTCACATGGAACCATAGTTCTCCCGGCACCGGACCTACTCCTCACTGTCCACCCCCACCCTCAGCTCCACAATCAGGGCTGGGGGCAATTCCTACAGCCAGTGGGTATTAGATGCTGAGAAAACCCCTTACTGTCTTTTATTTTGTTCAGATCAGCCCATAGTTTCAAGGGGGGGAAGGAATCAGGGGCTTACCGTTTTTCCAAAAATGCTCTATATAAGGGAACTTTTATTTTTTTATCCCCTATATGACAATAGTACTACCATGCCTCGATTGCTTATTTTGTACCAGGAACTTTCACATACATGATATCATTATCACAACAACCCATAGGCAATGTGATTACTCCTTGAAAAAAGCCAGCTAATGTCCAGACTGGTTATGTAATTTGCCCAAGTCCCATAGGTAGAAAGGGCAGTGCTGAGGTTGGGACCAAGCCTTTGGCCCCCAAATTTGTAATTAGAACATCTCCTAAGATTTCTCCTGAAAGACATCATTATCATAGAAGAGGAATCTTTTAAGTGAAAAGGACCATGAGGGCTCTTGCGTCTGCCTGAACTGTGAGGGTCTGGGTAGGGGTGACCACAGGAGAAGCTCAGGCAGGTAACCACAGGATAGGGGCCTCCTAAGGAGGAAGAGGCTACTGCAGGATACAGGTGGTTCTCATGAGAGGGTGGCTAATGCTACCATGAGTCAGCCTGGGCCCTGGAAGTGTCTTCTCTCTCCTCCCAGGCCCATATCCTAACCCTGAGGAGGCTGGCCCCTGCTCCCTAACCCTGGGGTTGATTCAACTGTCTGAAAGGAAGGACCAGGATGGCCCTCCTCACCCAAGAAAGCAGTTGTCTCGTCCCTCTGTTTAGGCATCCATCCTGGGAGTTCTGGCTGGGCTGCTGGTTGCTCTGGAGCTTGGAGGCTGCAGGAGGCAGGCGGTAAACAGGAAATGGTTAAGTAAGAGCAGGTGGAACATGCCGGGTGCTGGAGCAGGGCAGGAAATAGCTGAGCAGCTGAATGGACTCAAAAGAATGCTCTGCCCTCCTCCCTGAAGCTCTGGCAAATGGGCTGTCCACCCACTCCTGCCTTGCACTGCGAGGTGCCTAGTCTGGCAGCAGCCTGGCAGCTGCCCTCTCCACCATTGCTGGGGCTGGGGGAGGTACTGGGAGGAGAGGGGCCCAAGGCACCAGAAAGTCCAGCAAGGACAAATGTGGCAGGAAGAAGGGAGTTCCTTCTCTCACAGGGCTGAGTCCAGGTGTGAGAGCTGTGGGCAGTGGGGAGACTCTTCAAGAATCAGGGGTTATTTCCCCCTTGCTGATTCTTATTTCCTAGAGGGCCCTTTGCACTGAGTGGGGCTCCCAGGAACGTTGCATCCCACCCTGGGTAGAGTGCACAGCCAGGTGTGTGGCCTGAGAATGGGGAAGGCAGGCTGGAAGCACAGGGTTCTCTCCTGCTCTCTCCCCTTTACTCCTTACGACAGCAGGCGCCTGGGGAGGAAGTGTACTACCCTCTAAGGGGAAATGAGGAACCTGGGTTCAGAGAAGTTAAGTGGCTCACACAGTGAAAGGGAGCTTGGGCTTGAACCTCCTTCCTGCCTCCCTGTCTTTCCTCTGCTCTTTCCTCTGTACCACAGTGCCGCTCGTGTTCAGGTGGTTGTCTTTGTTCTGCCCCAGAACAAAATCAGTGAGGCTCTGGGTACTCCCCCTCTTGGGGGAAACTAACCTCGTGGGCAAACAGGGCTCTGCTTCTTGCATGTGTGCACAGGCTTCCACCCTGCATGGCAGATTGTCTAGCTGCTCTGGCCTTGAAGTGTCACTGATAGATTGCTGTCTGAGGACTCTGGGCATCCAGATATGATCTCCTGGCTCAGGCCTCATCTGGCAAAGATTACCCCACTTCTGGGTACCTGAGTGTTACACAGAGCCACTGAGGCAGGGGTAGTCTGTTCTCAGTGCTGGCTGTTGCCTGTTCCCTAGTTTGTGGCTCCCAGAGAGCAGCAGTGCTACAGTGAGGAGCTGATGGCCTTGACCACTGCGTGTGTGTGGGGTGACATGGTAGATTTTGAGACAGGAGAATGGATGGGCATGGGGAATGTGGAAGCAGGGAGTCTGGCATTCAGCCAACCCAGGAAGTCAGGGAAGATATCCTGAAGGTGAGCATACCTTAGCTGAGTCTTGAAGGACATCCAAGTTAACCTGGAGAAGGAAAAGGGGTGGGGCAAGGCAGAGTCGAGGCCTTCCAGGCAGAGGTTACAGTGTAGCCAAAGGCTTGGAGGCCTGACATTACAAAGTAAAAGCAGAGAACAGAAGCACATCTCCATTCCCAGAGGCTGTGTGACAGATGAGCCAGCGGGGTTTGCATCACAAGGGCCTGCAAAGCCACATCAGGACCCTGGAACTTTGTCCAGCTTCTGCCTCTTGGCATGAAAGACCACAGGAAAGAGGAGGGACTTGTAGAAGAACAATGCCTAGGTAGACTCACTCTCCCTGATTTCAGAATTACTAGTAATCAAGACAGTGAATGGATGAAAGGATGGACATTCATAATAATGAAACACAACAGAGAGTGCAGAAATATACCCACACATGCATGGGCAGTTAATTTATGACAAAGTGCAAATGGAATTAAATAAAAAAAGGATAGTATTTTAAAAAATAAGTATGCTAGAAAATTTATATATCCATAAGCAAACAAAAAAGAGAACATATGCCTATGACTCAATATGGATCATAGACCGAAATGTAAAACATAATAGTGTAAAAGACAGAAGCAGAGAAAGTATAAAAGAAAAAATCTGAGTGCATAAAGGAGAAAATCAGGAAAAAAATTTTTGTGACTTGGGTTAGGCAGATTTCTTAGATATGACACCAAGAGTATGATCTATAAATGAAAAAGCTGACAAATTTAATCTCAAAATTAAAAACTTCTGTTTTCCAAAAAACACTGTTAAAAAAATAAAAAGACTAGCCACCAGCTGGGAGAAAATGTTTGCAAAACCTAAATCTGACAGAGGACATGTATGTAGACTAGATTAAAAACTCAAAATGTAATAAAAAACTATTCAATTTTCAAAATGGGCAGAATATTTGAACACACACTTCACCACTGAAGAAGCATGGGTGGCAAATAAACACGTGAAAAGATATTTAGCATAATTAGTCTCTAAATTAAAATGATAACGAGAAACCACTATACACCTTTTAGAATGACTACACTAAACACCTTAAATATGAAAAACTGACAATATCAAATCCTGGGCAGGATGTGGAGCAACTAGAACTCTCGTCGATTGCTTGAGGAATGTAAAACGGTGCGGCGACTTTGGAAAACAGTTTGGAGGTTTAGTGTAAAGATAACCGTATACTTATCCTATGACTCAGTGATCCCAGTCTTGGGTATTTACCAAGAGAGATGAAAACTGATATCCACACAAGTCACGTATGTGAATGTTTACAATGGCATTACCCAGAATAGCCAGAAACTGGGAACAACTCAAGTATCCCTTGATTGCTGAATGGACGGACAAATTGTCATACATCAGATAGTGGAAAGCTACTCGGCAATGACCATGAACTGTTCATATATGCAGTAGCATGGTTTACAGGCTGGGAAAGAAGCTAGACTCTGGTGGCTGCACGTGGTACAAATCCATGTACATGACATTTGGAAGAGGCAAAACTACAAGGACAAAAATTGAAAAGTGCTTTTCAGGGGCTGGGGCTGGGGGCACGAGTTAACTGCAAATTACACTGGAGAATTCTGGGAGGTGATGGAACTTTCTATATCTTAACTGTGGTGATGGTTGCGTGACTGCGTACATTTGTTGAAACTCATACAATTATATTTTTAAATGGGTGGATTTTACTGTATGAAAATTATATTGTAGCAAACCTTGCTTAAAAAAAAACCACACCATGGTATTAGGTTGCAGAATCTGGTTCTAGGACTGAGAGTTGGGGAGACCTACACTGAGCTTAGTTCCTAAATGCCTTTTTGCCTCCTCAGGCCCTGTCCAGTCCTGGAGGACCCAGTAGCTCTGACAGAAATTTTGTTCCTTGTGGTTTTGGAGGGCCACAAAGAGAAGTATTAATGAGGCCCTACTTTGTAGTGTAGAGACCCTTCTTTTTATTAAATGCAAGTGCCCCTGGGTTGGTGGTGACTAGCTTAAGCTGAGGAAGGCTCCAGCAGAATGAGAGAGAGAAAGGAGGAAGGAGGGAGACAGTTTCCAAGAAGGTGGAGAAGGGTGGGGGTGGAGGAATAGGCCTTCCGTGAGGTTGGCAGCACTGGGCTGTGCCCATCTATTGTGGGCATGTAGGGGTGGGGGCTGGGAGCTCAGTGAAAGACAGAGGCCCCACCTCCCCACATCATTGCCTTTGCTTCGTATGCGAAGTCCTCCCTCCCCACCTGGCAACTACAGCCCTGGCCTGGGCTTCCTTCCCAACACCTCACCCCCACCCCCATCCCACCTCCTAATTATCCAATTCAAATTACAAATTGCCCAGACAGCTTTGGGGGATTATTTCTTTATGACAACCAAACACAAAGGCCTCAGCTCCCCTCTCTTGGTATATTTCTACGCCCCTGAGTTTTTCAGGGTCCAGATCACCTTTGGTGTTTCTGTCCTATTGGAAGTTTTCTAGCCAGGGAGAAGAGCAGAGGCCCTGAGCAGGCATCAGGCCCCAGTCTTCAGTGGTCTGGTGGTGTAAATTATGGGGTAGGCGATTGGTTGGAGCATCTGTTTGGCCTCTGTAGTTGATACTTATATTGTTTTCTACAGCATTTTCTTCAAATGTGCTCTTTATGCGCATACTTTTCTTTCTCCCTGAGGCTGCTCACCAGTGCTCTGAAGTTTAATTAAACCACTAATTATTGTACTTTACTGTGTGCCTGGTGCTGAGAATGCAGAAATAAATAAGACAAAGCTCCTTATGTAAAAGAAGACTTTGGACTAGAGAGAATGGTGGTGGTAGTGGTTAATAATAATAATAATAATAATAATAATAATAATAATAACAACAACAGCAGCAGCAACAAAACTGGCAGGACCTTCTAAGGAGCACCTACTATACTCCAGGCATTTATGAACAAGATGTCATTCAAAACTTACAACAGTCCTTCAAGGTCGTCATTAGTATTATTCCCATTTTGTAAGTGAGGAAACTGAGGATCAGAGATGTGAAGTCATTTGCTGAGCTGGTACAAGACAGAGTTGAAACTTGAGTCCAGTCTCTGGGTCTCCAAAACCGTGTTTATAGCCACAGGATTATCCCACGACATCCAGAAAAGTCCCCCTCTGCCTCATGTGACAGAAAGCTGCCATCCAAGTCTAACTGCTGCTTGTCATGTCCTCAATTTGGTCTGCCATAGAAGGAGTGAAACACAAAGATAACATTGGTCTATCTCATGGGGTGCAGGCTGCAGCTGGAGGTGCCAGCCCAAGACTGTGGGCAAAGCAGGGCTGGGCCAGGGTGCCACACTTGCTGGCCGGCCAGCCCTCATCTTTCCTCCGGGACCCTTTCTGTTCCTTGCATTCACAGGGGGCATTTTTCCAAGGTGTGAAACATAGAACTGACTGTCCAGGGGTGACCAGAAGCCTCGGGGGAAATATCCCGAGGATGGGCCTCCCTGACTCAGCGCTCTCATACAGCGTTTTTGGACAGAAGGAAGGCACGTACTTGATGCTGGGCCCACAGCAGACCGATAAGTCATGCTTGGGCTCTCAAAGTCCCGGTTGGGCTCTGCTGTCTAGTAAACCGAAGATAATCATTTATGAATAATGCGGGCGTGATAGTGTGTAACAGTGATAGTTGCTGGGCCTGGTTTGGGGTGGGGTGACTCACTTCTGAAGGCCTCGAATCAGACAAATGCTATTTCCTTTGGCTTCCAGTGGACTTAACCCTGACTCCCCTAAACACCTGTCTCAGTCACTGAATCAGAGATATGGGCTCTGGTTGGCGGTGGAGAACTGTGACCCTACTGTGTCCCGTGACCAGTTAGAGAAAGATGCTGTTGAAGAGATGATGTGACTGGAATCAAGGCTTTACAGGAGGGCTGGTGGGTGAAAGTGGGGCGAGGAGGCCTGGTCCAGGTGACAGGGTGTAGATACTGAGCCCGCAGACTGAAGGGAGTGTAGATTTTCTTGAAGTCAAGAAAGTTTAGAGGCAAAATGTACAAAATAAAATCCTTGACCAAGATTCAATTTCTCTTTTTTCTCCCTCTCTATGCCTCCTTTCATGAGATGGACAGAGGAGAAGCAAAAGTAGGGAGAGCCTCTGGATAAAGGCAGCCTTTGGAAAGGCCAGGCCTTGATGCCTGCACTAACTACACTGCCTCCAAATGACCTCGAGTGAGACCTGACCAAGCAGAGTCCAGAGCTGCTGACCAAGGGTGTGGGGCTGACAGCTTCCCATCACCCAAAGGCATATTGACACTCCCAGCGGAGCAAAGCAGGGAGATTGTCCTTTTGCGGAAGCCCCCTGAGGGCAGGGTGGAGTCCTTCCTTCTCTATTCCTCTTCCTTCTACCCTTCCCTTCCCTTCCCTTCCCTTCCCTTCCCTTCCCTTCCCTTTCTTTCCCTTTTTTTCCTTCCCTTTTTCCTTCCTTCACACCCTCAGTGCCTCCTGAGCTTTGGATAGAGTAAGCACATGCTCATCAAGGAGGAAAAGTCCTAAAGAGGGTGTGGAGGAAGATGTTGGGTGGGTGACTATGGGGTAGTCACCAGGGGTCGGAGATGCCAGCAAAGCCAAATAAGGAGGCCAAGACTTAAGAGGGACGTTTGACAACCTGTGCAGATCTAGGTGAGAGGTGCCCGGCCACACAGTCAGTGTTCTTGTTACTGTTAGGGATGGTGCAGGCTTCAGGAAAACTCAAGATACACGACAATGACCCAAATGATCCAGTATGTACGGAAACACTCTACAAAGATTGACCTCTAAATGAGACATCTAAAATGATTACTTGTGAAGGGGAGCAGACTAGGCCACCTCAAAATGTGCCACTTGGGCATGTGAATTATTTTGAGCTGAAGGCAATCCAGATCCAGTGGACTCAGAAAAAAAATTTACCCCTCCTTTAACTGCCTAAAAGAATTTAGAAAGGGGGCCTGGCCCAGAAAGCGAGCTATTGCCAGAGATAACATTTATCTGAAAGACTTAGCTGCACAGCAAGGCAAACATCTGATCACCAAACATCTGCTCTTATCCTGGGACTTGCCCTCCCCCTGGAAGCCTCAGGCTCTGCCCCATTTCTTAGCTCAGATGGCATATGAGCCTCAACTACCTGACTGCCTTTGGGGCCCATATTTTTATGAGGCTTCATATGTATGAGAATGAATTTCTTTTTCTCCTGTTAATGCCTCAAGTAAATTTAATTATTAGACCAGCCAAAGACCCTAGAAGGGTAGAAGGAACATTTTTCCTCCCCAACACTTGAATTATACCATTTTAACACTAGACAGTGTCGGGGGACATATCTATTGCATGAAGTAGATCATTTTCATGTGATATGTGTGAATGGCAGGTCATTCACCTCCTGGGTCTAGGGGGACACTATAAAGATGAGGGCTCAGAGAGCCTGCCCTGCTCTTTATTTTGCTCCCTATCTCCTTTTGTGACTTCAGAAGTCCCATCCCAGGACAGTCTGCTCTGCAGAGATCCTGGGCTCTTTCTAGATGATGTAAGCTGTAGCAGGGAGCTAAAATGCTGACTGGGTGGGCTTCCCTACTTTGGGGCACCAGCTTCAGCATTACAAAATGTGGCCCTGGAAGACTCTTAGAGACCCTAGTCTGGTCCCCTCTATGGAGTTTCTTCTATAAAATGCCAAAGGCCGCTCTCTGGCCGGTGTGGGGCATGGGCAGCGTTTTCACTCTCGCTGCTCCACCTTCTTCTTACTGCCTTGTCTGCTAACGTTGCCAGGCTCTGTGTGGTTCACTCCAACTTTCCCTGTCATCCTCACCATTTTTCAGGGACGGGGAAGTTTTTGCTCAGAGTTCTGCTCACACTCCCATCTCATCCAAGGGATTGAAGTGATGAGTCCTGTCTGTGGCAAGGCCTCTGAGAGGAGAGCCTGTCTTGCTCTCCCAGTAGAGCTGGGTAAACAAAGGCTGGATTTGAGCCTGTGCAGCCATACCAAAAAGCTAGCAGTGAGGGTGAACGGGAGGCCGTGGGCTAGAATGCAGCATTCCACTTGCTCTTCTTCCCTGTATCACTCCTTACCTTGCTCAGTGCTCCCTTTGCTTCACATGCTTTGAAGTCCAGCCCCACTTCCAGATGCCTTGGCATGGCGTTCACAACCTTACCTCCCTGCCCTTGCAGGTTCATCTCCCTCCAGTTCTTGTGTGCTGGCCATGCCAATCTGCCTAACACCAGAACCTGTGCTGGGGTTTGGGCACCTCCAGGCCTTTGCACTTGCTGTTCCCGCTGCCTAGAAGACACTTGTTTCTCTGACACAGAGAATTAGGCAGTCTTAATGCATTGCTAGGCCCATTATGAAAGAGAGGGTTAATCTAATTGCACTGTAATTGACTGTTGGCCCGACTGTCTAATTCCCCTGCTTCAGAGTGACCTCCTGGGAGCTCCTGCTGCTCTGGCACACAGTAGGCACTCAGTAAATGGTCACGCGAGTGAATGAACAAATGAAAAAAGGAATCCTGCCTCTGAGAACCTTACTCAGGCTGTCCTCTCTAGAGGTTGCATTGGGTGCTGCTCCTGCCCCTCCTGTCCTCCGTGCTAAGTGAGAAGTTCCTCTAGCTGCTGTGCCACCTGCCCAGGCTCCTAAAGGATTTCTTTGTGGCTGTTGCGGCTTTTTTGGTCAGTCCAAAGCACGTCTTGCCCATTTGGTGGGAACTTGAAGGCCAAGAAAGCCTGGGAATCAGGTCTGGGTTAAATTAGAGGAAGGACCTTATGCTTTGCAGTGAGATTGGAGAGTTTGCTCACCGGCGGCAGGAACAGACAGGAAGGAAAGGTTCCAGAGTTTGTGGATGATTACTTTGGGGGACAGGAAATAATAAGAACAATTTATTGAGTTGAGGTTGGGTGGGAGGGCGCATGGGGCTGGTGGCAGGGGTGGGGAGAGAGTGAGTGGATGTGTGTGGGTGTATGTGGGAAGGAAGGGTGTGGGTGAGGTTTCACTGTGAGGATAGGAGGGAGCAGGAGTGACTCAGTGGCCCAGCTGTATAGTGCTTGTGCAGGTTTGCAGTGAGAGTTGGAGAAAGGAAATGAATCAGTAAAGCACAGGGGCCAGGGTCATGTCGGAGGGGAGAGTCACTGGGGCAGTGAGTGCTCTTGGCTTGAAATTACTAGCCCAAACCCAGAGGTCACTCAGGGCACAGATTAGGGCCCCTGGAAGAGTCAGAGGGAGCAGGAAACAGATGCGAGGACTTGGACAGTGCCATGAATGGTTCCTTCCATCCCCCCATATTCTTACAACACAGGCAACAGGAGGGATGTGGGGCTCGGGCTAGTGCCCTGTGGGATCAACCCCATGCTGCTGAGGAGTGCCAGCAGCCAGTTTCCTCATCTGCCCCCCTTCCCATCTTGCAGTTTACTTACTAACAGCCAACAGCACCCCAGGAAAGGGTGAACTGGGATCCATTTGTTTTTCCAGAGTTTGACCTCTGGGTAAAACTCTTCCCCCAAAATGTGCCGATTTAAGTGAAAGCGATAAATCAGCCTCTTTGAAATGCAGAAGTAGCTCGGGGAAGCCCCCTTTGATATGCAACTTGGAAACGAGGCACTTAAAACCTGGGTTAATTCTCCGGCTTTATTGGAGGAAGAGAAAGGGAAGAGGAGGAAGCCCAGGGCCGGTCATTAAGTCTGGGCACTTGAAAAGCCTGGGACAGGGGTGCGAAGGGATCACGAAGGCCCAGCGGCCCTGGGAAAAGCATCCTCAGCCCTGATGAACTCTAATCCTGGTTCCCACCCAGACAGATGAGACGTGGAGGGCGGTGGAGAGGAGGGCCAGGCAGGACTGGGGAGAGGCTCCCAAGGATGGGGAGGCGGTTGCTATGGAAACGGAGTGGGGCCCTGGGAAGGAGAAAGCCAAGGACCAACTTGGCAATTTCCTCAAAAGAGCTGAGAATTCAAGAGAGTGTGTGTCCCATTCACTGGGCAGCCCCTGCTTTCTGAGAACGGCGGCTGCAGCCCCTCCATGGGAGCCAGGGCTGCAGGGCTTGCCTGTTACTTGGGGGCCCTGGTCTGGACCCTCATTATATACATCTGTTCTTAGAGGCACTCAGCGTCACGGGGCTGTGGGGAGGATGAGGGGGGATGGAGGAATAATGCCTGAGGGCACCATGCAATTTCCAGACAGGAATGGGGCTCTGAGGATGCTCGGCTCCCCCCTCCCCCCGACCCCACTCCCAGAAGGAAGGCCAGGCTGGGTGTGGAGGCACAAGAGGCCCAAGGCCACTTGGCTCTGGTCAGGTGACTCTGCATCCTGGATTTCAGGACAGTTCTCATTGTTATTCCTGACAAGGAATATTCCTTACCAGGAAGAATGCTCAGTTCTGGGCCTGGGACAGTCGCCCCAGCAACTCTACTCTGTAGCAGGATTCTCTAGCGCCTCTGAATGTAGTGCCCACAGCTGCTGGCTAGTCCTGCCTCCTCCAAATGGCTGCTTGAGCCACCCGTGGGCTTTGGACAGGATGAGCGGGAGGACAGTTTGGTTGCTGCCTGTCCATCCCTGCTCTGGTTGGTCTTTTATTTTTGAGGTGGGTCGGGGGTGGAGGACGGGAGTGAAGAAAAGAAAAACCAGACCCTCCAGAGCTTGCTCCTGTTACTGCAGACAGGCCAGGGTGAAGGCAGCTGACAAGCTCTTGCCACCCCGTGACCCCTCTGACCCTGGGGTGCTGAATTCTAGGAAATGCATTTCTCATGCAGCTGGGCTGGCTTTTTGCCCCACACAGGTGCTGGCTCAGTGGGCTCGGGGTTCGCATACACAGACACTCCGGGTAAGCTTAGCAGCCAGTGACAAAGGCTGTTTTTGGTCCCAAACACCTCCCCCACTCCATCTCAGAACTCAAGAACCCGCGTCTTATGGAGAAGCTTCACCTCCACTAAGTCTCCTACTCAAACACCAGCTTGCCTTGGGCGGAGCAGAGCCTCAGCGTTCTGCCCCCAACCCCCGAAGCCTTTCCTGGTTCAGAGCAGCATTCTTACAATTGCATGCCTCAGTAGGTCCCAGACAAGAAGTCAACTACACAAGTTGCAGAAATAACCTACTTTAAGCTCTTCTAACTCAGGACAAGCTGAGAGCCCCTGTGAGGCAAGGGTAAAGCAGCGATTTCTCTGTGTGCCCCGCTCCACGCCGCCTCGGGGGTGTGAGAGAGGAGGGGCAAAGGACCCTGGGCAGTGCCAGCCTCCCACAGGGCTACTGCCCACCTCCAGTCCCTCTCCTGCCCTTGGGGTGGCCAAGAGGTGGAAGGCCCCCCGGGCCTGGTGTATCATCCTCTCTCACCTTTAGTCTCCATATGAAATTAAATTATAATAAACAGCCCCAGAGCATTTCACCTGAGCTAAAACAGCAGGAGCTGGGTGACTCCAACCCAGCTCCCTGGCTTTCTAAAAGCCCAGGGCAGAGGCACCATTCTGTGCTCCTCTCCCCACCCATCGCTAGGATGATGGGACTCGGGAACAAGGGTGGGGGGTGGAGAGCTGGGGGGTTGGGGTGTCAAGTTCACAAAATACCTCTTTGGAAGCAGAGCCCAGCAGGATTAAGAAATGGGGGAAGGCCATGGGGTCCACAAAGGCCCTAGGAACGGAAAGATGATGGATGGAAAAGGAGGAGGTATGTGGGTGGAGGGTCTGGGAGAGGAAGGCAGGAGGAAAAAGGCAGACCACAGTGGATGGCCGAGGGGATGTCAGAACCAATCCAGGGTCAAAGCGAGTGAAGCCCCAATTCGTGCTGTCTGAGGTGTTGCTGAGAAAAGCTCTGTGGTGGTGGTGGTGTGTGTGTGCGCGCCTTTGTGTGTGCACGAGGACAGGATCCCGTGTGCACACACACACACACACACACACACACACACACACACACAGCCATAGGGGAGGCCTGTGCCAGAAACTGCTGCATTCCTCTCAACCGCAAGGCCGGCCCTCTTTCCAAAATGCTTTCTCATTATGCGCGGGCACATTTTCCCTCGCCACACTCGGCTCTTGTTTCTATATGTCTGCAAGCTTGCTGCCATTCAGACGCTTTCTTCTCCGCCCAGCAACGCAACTGTAAAAACACCTGCATTTTATTAATGCTGCCCGGGCGCCCGGCCCCTCTGCGCTGCCCCCAGCTCTCCTCCTCCACACGCTCACTCCGTGAAGCGAAGTGCAGGGGTTAACCCTGTGTGGCTGGGTCTCAGTCCCGGGGCTGTGGGTACCCGTGAGAGGTACCGAATGTGCAGAAGAGGCAAAGGCCCCCGGGTCCCATAGACAGCGGGGCAGCTCCCTGACTCCATGCTTTCCTTGCCCTAAACTTTTGGCCTATTCTTCTTATCACCGCCCCTCGGTGTTTCTCTGCAGATTATGAGAACACCATTCTGTCATGGAAGGAATTCTTGCCAAGTTCTGAGAGACACTCCTCAGAACGCTGGCCCTTTAAGCCTCTACTCCATCCTTTTGCCCTTAGGAGCCAGTGGGACGAAACCATTCCAGAAAAATAACCGCTTTTCTCTTTAAAATACTTTAAATAAGAAAAGCATAAAGAAAATAAAAATGGTGCGGAAGCCTATTACCCTGAGAGTCCCCTTCATTTTTCTTTTCCTATGCATACAGCTAAAAACAACAACAAAAACAAGCATAAGGAGCTATAACGTGAAACTTGAGTTTCTCTCCCGTCACACCACAGTTGCTCCTCCCAACGGTAGTGATTGCTAACAGTGATTGTGTATCCTTCCAGGAAAGGAATTTGAATGTACACTGACATTTCCCTTTTTTCATTAAAAAGAAGTCTGGAATCCTCACCAATATCGGCACAAGGAGACCCCCCCCTTTTTTTGTTGATGGTTGCACATTCATTCCCAGTGTGGCTGCACCGTGCCCCAGTGATGGGCATGGAGGCCGCCTGTAGTTTCTAAGTCTTACAATGCTGCAGTGAGGACCTTTGACTATATGCCTTGGGTGTACGAGTGTGAGTACATCTTCCGGGAAATGTCTCCCAGCACAATTGTGGGGTCCAAGGATGTCTTCATTTAACAATGTGTCTACTCTCTCTCTCTCTTTTTTTTTTTTTAAAAGTGTTTTTTTCCCCCTGCCCTTCTCCATTTTTTTCCTACCAGGCAAACTCCTAGTGACCTGTCAGAATCCCCCTCAGATTTCATCCCTCTGTGAAGCCCTCCCCGACTGACCCAGGAACACACCGGTTCCCTCTTCTATGCTTACCTAAACCTGGTTGGAACTCAATTTTTTAACCATGTCTGTTCTCCGCATAAGACCGTGGTGTGAGCACATCGAAATCTTTTCTCCTGGGGCACCAGCTTTTCTTTTAACATTTTTCTTCCTGCAGTTCTAGGAGAGCTGAACGACTGTACACCCATGTTTATAGTAGTGTTACTCACAATAGCCGAAAGGTAGAAACGACCCAAATGTCCATCACAGGTGAACGGATAAAATGTGGTATCTGCGTACGATGGAATATTACTCAGCCTTAAGAAGGGACGAAATCCTGACACCTGCTACCACGTGGATGAAACTTGAAGATGCTATGCTAAGTGAAATAAGCCAGTCACACAGAAAGAGACAAGTACTGTCCAATGCCTCTAACGTGAGATACCCAGAGTTGTCACATTCATAGCCAGAAAGTAGAAGGGTGGCTGTCAGGGGCTGGGGAGAGAGGGAATGGGGAGTTAGTTTTTCATGGGGACAAAGCTTCAGTTTGGGAAAAAGAAGAAGTTCTGGAGATGGATGATGACGATAGCTACACAATAATGTGACTGTATGTAATACTGCTGAACTGTACCTTGAAAGTGGTTAAAATGGCAAATCTAATTTTTTATTACGTATATTTTACCACAATAACAACTTTTCTTCCTTCATATGAAAATTGTAGACGCAAAGTTCCTGGCTGGTTCCTCGTCACGGGTCAACGTAACCATCCCCTCGCCTCAGGGCAATGCTGACCCATCCAAGGTTGGAGAGTACTTATCCTATTTTCAGATATTTCCAGGGAAGGGAGCCTATTACATTATTAGGCAATCTTTTCCAGTGTCTCAAAACCCCAGACATTCTTGGTACCAGACCTTTCCTGCTGCACCTGAAGTTAATTTTTCTTTGGTCAGTAAGTGCTTTGTCAGGCACTGACTCTTCACACACTCGAAGGCTCTTGTTACATCATCCCCCAGCATCAGAGCTGAGGGCACTGAGAGCAGGCTGGTGAATGGACTTTGAGGGCCTCGTGACACTTCCTCTTAAGCTCCCGTCTCACCCGCATTCTGGATCAGCATTGCTGGGCAACACTGCTAAGCAGAGCCTGGCACGCAGGACCCTGGGGCCCTGGTAGGTAAAAGAATCCACTGATCTCTCCCCTCATTTGAGATGCGGTTTGTTGGGCACTTAGAGCTTTTTCCTCTCGGGAAAAAAAATGCCTTGTGAGATACTCCATCTGCACCCTTATGTTGAAGGTCTTTTGCTGACAGGGCAGAGCTCCCTGAAGGACAGGGGCAGAGCTCGTGAGTCATTTCAGCGACCTCCTCTGTCCTCGGACCAGAGACCACACGACATCTTATTTGGCTGCTTGGAACAGGTATCTGGCTGCTTGTTCCCCACAGCCTGGAAGATGCTGACCTTGTCAGCTTTAAAACATCAAAGCGCTAATAAGAGAGAAACAGGGGCTCAGAAAGACCTCGTCACCCCGGTGCCTGTCAACCGCAGGCTGAGAAATGTTGTCGGGAGCTGGGAGGAAGTGGAGCCTTCTCTGCTGTGAGGACCTGCCCCCAGCTCCCTTCCGAGGTACAGAAAGGGAGGGGGCGAAGCTCAACGGTGGCCTCACGTTTAGTGACTCAGATGTCACTGGTACCACAAAGGGAAATCCGTGTGGGGGTGGGCACCTCCAGAAAACTCAGTCACCTGCAGTGTGGGGACAATAAAATCACTCCTGTGTTCACGTGCCAGGAACATTAGTCAACAAGACTGTGTTGACACCTCTGATTTCAGCTTATGGCTTATATACGGGACCTGGCCTCAGGAAGGAACTGAGGCCCGAGGAAGACAGTAGCCCTCAGGTCCTTCCTGCAGCTGAAGCTGAGATGGGGAAGAAGAGTCCCCGTGGGTCAGTCTAGTCATGGTAGCTTAACGTGAGTTAGGTGATGGGCATGAACATTAATAGAGTTTGTGAGTTGTAGGGTGGTCTTGGTCCTTTCTCCTTAAGCTGAAATGTCTAACCGTAGATTCCAGATTCCCTGCCAGAATTCTACTTATGATCAGGCTGCTAAGGGACTGTCTTCTACCTATAACCATTTTGGAAATGTTAGTGTATGCTTGTTTTTTTTTTTTTAAATTGTGGCATGTGTTTATTTTTTGTTGTGTTTGTTCCTGTCCCATCCCTCAACCCCCAGACTCGCCCACCTAAGTTGCTGGTTTCAGGAAACTCAAGAAATCACATGCTGCAGGATGTATGAAAGAGCTTGCCCAGGTTTCATGAGAAGAAAGGGACTATCTCTGTGTTGTTCAACACAGCATGCCCAGTACCTTGCATGTTGTAGCCATATAGAACCTTCGATTAATAATAGCTAATAAATCTTGAAAGAGGGGAAATAGTTGCAGAGAGTTCCCCTAAATTGTCTGAAATTTCGTAGCAAGCCAAAAACCAAGCTGGGAGACTCTACCCTTCCAACTCACAGGCCAGGGCTCTGTAGGAGGCCATGCTGCGTCTCTTTTTGTGTGTCCTCGGGGTGGCTTTAGGTGTCAGTTAGCTCTACCGGGGAAGCAGCAGCCAGGTTTGGGGTTCTAAAGCTCAGGACTGGCTTTGAGACTGTGCCTCAGATAGGATGGGCAGGGCTCAAAGGCCTTGAAGAGCCGGGAAGGGCCCTGATTGTAGAAAAAATGAGCCTTCCTGAAGCAATTGGTAGGGGGGTTGACTTGGTCTTTGGGACTGGAGTTCCTTTGGCCCATAATTGCCAAGCAGCCAAGTGTTAGGACCTAGGTCTCTGGAGATACTCCTGGGAAGGGTCTTCTCTCATCCTGGCCTGTGGGGCTGAGGCAGGGTGGGATGTCTCTCCTCTAGGACAGGCTCAGAGAGTCCAGAACAAAAAGGACAGTGCATCTGTCTTGCTCCTCCCGCATAGGGCTTTGTTCTCTTTCTTCAGGAGGAGGTTTCCTGCTATTTTTTTTTGTCATTTGGGTTCAGAAAGGTCCCCTCCCCATAGACAACTTTGCTGGATCAGAATGTGAGTAGGAGGCAAATCGTGACTTTCCAAGAGTGCTTTGTGCTTAGACTGGCTATCCTTTGTGTCCTGGTCCCGAGAGCCATGGGACTGAAAGCGTGAGACAGAGCTAGCGACTGAATTGGGCTTTAGAACATCTTTATTTGCTGTTCCTCTGTTTCCCCTCAGGACCTGTCCACCAGGATTTGAAAGCCAATCCAGAAAAACACCTGAGGTTATAGGCAGCTCTGGTTTTTCCCCAGCTCCCGCCTTTCAGACCTCCCCAGAGTCAGATGTCCTTCCACATAAATTCTTGTTTGTTGTTCGGTCTGTGGCCCAAATAGCCTAGGGTATAGTGGAGGCATGGTGGTTTTCTTGAGGCCATCAGAAAAGCTTACCAAGCATGCTTGGCTACTGGTGGGGCTCATGCAATGCTCTCGTGTGGGCATTGGTGTGGGCTGCCACGGGTTCCCTATGGGACCGTCAGCTCACTCAACTACAGGCCATCAAAGGACTTTCAATATTCTGGTCCCTTTCGGTTCATTTTTCCTCTCCCTTAGGGACTGTCCTCCTCACAGCATCTCCTACTGTCTCTCCTCTTTCTAAGCTCTTTCTAGGCACCACATAACTGCAAGGACTCTGAGACCTGGAACATCTCACAGAGCCAGCTTTTTTCAGTACAGGCTCCATCGCTGTGAAGTGTCTGAAAGCTTTTTTTCTTTCAAAGATAAGTTGGAAAGAGGGTTAGAAGAGTGCTGAGAAGTTACGCCTGTTTCTTCTTTCTTTTCCTTTCCCCCTCTGGGGCTGAGAGACCAGATTTTTTTTTTTTTTTACAGTACATTTTGGCAGGCCCCATTTTTTTCTGACAGAAAAAAAATAACAGGCATATTTTGGGCGATTACTCAACTGGGGTCCTTTGTGACAGGATATGCAGCTGCGTGACTAATGGAGCTGGCTTTCTCCTGGCTTCCTTCCCCTTTCAGAGCTCTTGTTTACTGCCCTATACCAAAAAAAAAAAAAAAAAAAAAAAAAGCAAAAAAAAGCCATAAGCTACACATTTCTATTAAAAAAAAAAATGCCTTGTGAGATACTTGCAGGCAATACATCCTTTGGATGTTCCATTTCCAGGGCTGCGAACTCCACGCCCTCTCCCACTTTTTCTTTTCGAATGATCAAGCTCTTGACTCATGACACGTGAATCTTCTCTCACCCCCACATCCCTGCCTTCTTCTGAACATATGTCCAGCAGATCATGTATGTGTGTGGGGGTGGGGTGGGGGAGGGGAGCAAGATGGGAACCATATTTTTGGTGCTTCACTCAGCAATTTTTAAAGGAAGGAATAATGACTTCCAGGGACCTCCGGACCTTTTTCCCCCAAGGCCTGTGTGTTTCCACAATCTATGGCAATTTTGTGTTGTAAGCAAAAGTTATTATAAAATGTGGAACTAGCTTAATGAGGAAGAGTATGTTCTAAACAGGGAGGGACTGTCTCTTTCCAGAGGATATCCAAATTCAGCTGGCTTTGAAATTCAGAGTCCTTGGGCTTCTCATAGAACTTCTGGAAGAGTCTCTAGTTAGTAGCATTTGACAACTTGAACCGGCCTTGTAGTTGTTTAAGAGATCCATCAGCTTTTTTATTTCAAATGGTGTCTGGCCTATGGATGGGGAAAAAAAATGACCAGCTAGTTAAGTCTGACAGAAACAGATTGATGTAGATGAGGTACAAGATTTGTGACCAAGTGAGGGGTTTGAGTCTCAACTGTGATCTGGAGCATGTCATTTAACATCTGTAGGTCTCAGCTGCTCCAGTGTTAAAATTCAGACAGTGTCCTCTCCCCTTAGGTTGCTGGCAAGAAACATGAGAGGTTAGAGGTCCACGGCATGGGAGGGAACTATAAAGAAGTACGCAGCAATCGCTTCTAATGCCTTTTCATCCAAAGAGCCGGCTCTTACTTTGAACAGAGGAGAAAGGCTTGTTCCCTGAGAACTACTATGTCATCTGATGAACAGGAGAGAGGTTATTTATACGGTGGCACAGGACACAATATTACTGGGGTGTTTTGAGGCTGGTATTGCCTCTAAGTTTGCCCACTACCCAGTCATCTTCCACTCAGGTCTCGGCATCACATCTTTGATCACATTCTTTTCCTACTCAGAAAACTGTGCCATCAAATCCAAACAAAAAGCACTACTAACCCCATCGCGCCTGCCTGTTCTTCTGTAGCTAACTTATGTTTGCACACACTCTGTCCTAGGGAAATGAACACTGAACACAGTTTATTCAGCCCCTGGCCCAACATTTTCACTGGACATTGCTTAGAAACCCACTTCCTCCTTCACCTTCCTTCTAGTCCTCTTCCTTTCCCCCCTCTTCTCTGTTAAATCTTGTTCATTTGTTATTTCTTTTAAGATTTCACCTAAAACTCTCCTCTGCTGGAGTGTCCACTGATTAATAACACTTCATACCCTCCACTAAACTCTAACAATTGTCTGTCTTACTCCCCATTGCTTATGTCTAACGTCCTCTGCGAAGGCAGTTGATTTAATTTCGCCAGAGAGTAAACTGAGGCACCAGCCAGGCAGCTCACTGGCTAGGGATTACACAGCACACCCTGCCACGGACAAGAATAGAAACCCTACAACCTGATTCCAGTTTGCTTGGAGTCTAAAGAGGCACCTTAGCTTGGATATCCCAGAATAGCTTCTCCCAGGATGACCAGCTGTGATGTGATGTGTCACAAGGGTTATTTTTTGCCTTGGCTTAACGCTTAAAAAAACACCCCAAACTCCTAAAATCAGCCTAAGAAAATCCATTTCTCACACTGTCATCCGCTTGCCCATTTTAAACCCAGTATATTACAGCAACGTTAAGGTATCTGAATTAAGTTCAGAAATCACAGTTTATTGAAGGAAACAGATCATTAAGTCATTCCACTGGACTGAAGCCGTCGACATTGCTTTTTTAGAGACGCTGAGCATTGAATAATGTTCTCTCGATTCATGTGGACCTGAACTAGCTGGAGCTATTTAACAAAAGGTGTGGCCATCAGAGAGCAGGAGGCCCATGGGGGCTGATAGGAAGAGGGGGAGCGACAGCGTTGTGCCGGACCTGGCTTGCACTGGCTGATAAATTTTCAGGAATTTTGTGAGTTGCTTGTTAAACACAACCATTATGAAAAATTAAATTCTATAAACTTTAAATTGTATTCAAATCAAAGTTAGTAAATACTAAAGACAGATCACATGCTAGTTACTTTGCTACAATTTACTATTATCTATGCTCTTGAGCTGTGCGTGTATTGTATCGATAGGGTGGGAATACTACACCCTGTGCATCTCTTCCCAATTCCGCATTCAGCAACATCACATTGGGTAGGTTGGAAACAGCCACGGTGAAAATATTTATACCACAGGAATGAGCAAACTCTAGAAAACAGAGCTTGGTTTATTGTTTTGTTGATTGTCTAGACTTAAGAAAGTGAATGAGAAAAAATGTTAATAAGATAGATTAAACATAAAAGTATATCACATCTGTAGTAAGGACGTTGTGAATAACATAATCGAGGTAATAGCCTTCCAATATGTAAAGTGACTATCCAGGTCAGCAAAGAAGTCACTCCTGTCATTGACGGATGAGTGAAGTTGTAAAATACAACGGTGTTGTTTCACTTTTGTCTATGAATTATTGTAGATGAAATTATTTACCGACGTTCATGTTAGTTCTCCACTTGGAAAACTGATTGTTCAACATTTACCATCACCCTGCTGGAAAGGAGTGTACGTGGAGTACTCCTGTGGGATCCCAAAAGGAAGACCATTGTGGAACACCTACAACTCAGCCGTAAGAAGCATATTTGAGGGACAGCTATGGAAGAGAGCAACACAAGTGATACAGTTTAGAGCCAGCAGCCACAGACTAGCACATCAGGATGGAAATGTAGAAAATAGACTAAATAGGCCAAATTCAAATATTCAAATGTACCACTGGATAGTAACCAAGTTAGACAGTAGAAAAGCCATAATGACTTCTAAATTCAAGGTGAAGATTAAATCCCACATATCACAGGGCCCTAAAATTCTAAAGGCTTTTCGTATGCATGAGCTCATGTGACCACCAGAACAGAACTGTGAGGAAGATGGATAAGTTAGCTGTCGGCTTCGTACACACTTTACAAGGGAAACTGAGGCAAAGGATGGTTAAGTAGTTTGTTCATACCACAGTTACTCCTATTTAAATGGCTAAGTTTGGATGTGATGGAAAAACAGAAATGACATCGACTTTGGGGTCAGATACACCTGGGTTAAAAACTCAACCTTGTCATTTATGTGACTTTGGTAAAGTTACTTTAGCTTTTCGTCTAGTTTTTTTTTTTTTTTTTTAACTTTTAATGCCTAGGTTGGTTTAATGCGATAAAAGGTACTGGTACTTAGGAGGCCATCCATAAATGTTCATTTCCTTCTCCCTCTCACCATGATGTTTTATAAGTATTTACAGTTGATTTTGAAATGCAGTCTAAGACTCTTGGCTAACATATTTACTTTTCTAATTATATTTTTTTAGGATTAGGTAAAATTACTCTGCATGGTTATAGGCCAAACTAATTTGAGGGGCTTGGGGCGGGGGCAGGAGGAAGGAAAGAGGTGGGCCAGATTTAGATGTTATAAAAGGCTCCTTCACTCACTGGTAATCAAAGGGAATCCATACCTGCTATCACGTTCATCAAGGTCATTCTGTGAAGCAGGAACTGGAGCTCCAGGTGGACAGCCCCTTTCTAAACCTAGGCCTCCATATCAGCCCTGGCAAAAATGAGGAGGCCCAGCCTCTTACCCCTCTGTACCCTAAAACAGTCAAAGCGTAACCACCATGCTCTGCCTTGGGGCAGGATGCACCTCAAAGGAAGCAGAGGCCTCAAGCCAGTCCTCACGTTCCCGGGCAGCAAGGCAGCTCCTCCTCCACAAGACCTCAGGCTCCTCCTTCCCAAATTTATCTTTCTTCTTAGCACTTACCATCATAGGGCATGCTATATAATTTACCAGATTGTAAGATCTACAAGGGCGGGGGTTTTGTGTATTTCATTTGGGACCTAGAATAGTGCCAGGGGGACACAGAAAGCCCTCAGTAAATAGTTACTCAAAGAAGAGAGTACCACTGGATAATGAAACGAATCCTCACCCCACTCCTCAGCTTTTTTCTATTTCAAATAACAATCCATTCTGTGATCAAGTTCAGTGCACTTAGATTTGGCTCAGGCCTAACAAGTATGAACTGTGGCAGTGGAGGGTGTTGTCAAAGGCAGAGTTCCATGAAGAAACAGGCGTCCCTGAGAATGGTTCACTGACCAGCCCACAGGGACTGAACAAGGTGGTGTAGCTCAGCGGTTAAGAAGGTGGTGGTTCAAATCCACCCCCTACCACTTATTAGCTCTGTAAACTCAGGCAAGTTATTTTCTCTCCGAGTCTCATTTTTCTTATCTGTAAAATGTAGATTAAAATATCCATAAGCTTGCGGTGTGGATTAATGAGATAAAGCATGGTGAGTGCTTAGCATAGAGCCTGGCACGGGGAGAAGTGGGAAGAGCACAGCCCAGGGAACTGAGAAAAGCCAAACAAGCTGAAAACCTGGCCTTCTGTAAACACAGGCGGCACCTGACCAGCTTGGCATGCAACACTCATTGCAGAGGGGCTTTGTATGAGGGCAACGATGCTGATCCAGGAGGACCTGGTCGAGGCTTTGGGGATGTCACTATGGCAGCCTAGTTGGACCCAGAGGCATGGGAATGACTCCAGTGAGTTCAGGTATGGTGGTATTTAGCACGACTTTCTCTTCTTGGGTAAAATAACTGCCAATGCACCTGAACACATTGGACCATGTGTAGGGGGAAGAGCGCTGAAGCGATGTCCAGGAATAAAAGATACAGGGTCAGTAGACACGTGGAGTTGAGAACTGCAGGGTTTGGAACAATAGGAAGAAGCAGGAGTGCAAATGGAGAGGGTGGCCTCATTTTCCTCCCATGAGACAGTTGTGGTTTCCTTATGGGACGTGGCCATTTAGGCGGCATTGAAAGGAGCAGGTGTGGTGATGCAGCAGGAGAAGAGATGTCAAGGACAGGAAGTAGCATATATGAAAGTGTCAAGTCCGATGTGAAAAGGACTGGACAGGGGGAAGCAGGGCAATTGTGGGGAGCACAAGGAAGCTACAAGTCCACCAGCGTCTAGTTGGCCCAAATATATCAGTCACTAGGTAGATAGTCTGCCCCCTGAACTAGTTCCCAAGGGCTGGCCCAATGTAGGTCCAAAGGTCCCTATTCTACCCCATATTTTAAATGCTGTGGGTGCTCAACAGTATGGTATATGTGAAGATAGGCCTGGAACAGGGGCCAGGAGATGTAATTTGAGGTTCCCCAAATGTCATTTTTCTACTTTGACCTTGAGCCTCAGTTTCTTCATCTGTGACAAAGAGAGGAGCATACCTGGCTCCTGCATTAGGTCATTGCCCAGGCTGAATGAGAGAAAGCACTGAATGTACCAGGTTAATCTCACTAGCTTGTCTCTGGCCTGCCTTTGGGTCTGGGTACTCTGTGGGCTCCTCAGTCCAGCAAGCCCACCGGACTGGTGTGGCCCTGTGTGAAGAGCAGAGCCCGCCTGGTTGACTCTGACTTCCCGACGACCTGCCTGTACGTGGAGACACAGTCAGTTGTGAGCCAGTCAGTGCAACTCAGGCGCCAAATGCATGAATGCATGCCTGCAAAGCACTCTGTGCTCTTTGCTTGAAAGCCACTGAAGCAAGACTAAAGGTGCCTTCCCTTGCCACATTCCTCAGCAGGGGCTCACCCCACCTACGTGACCCAGCAGCTCCAGTGCAAGTGTAGACATGTACACCTTCCTGGATGCTGGCTCTTCCCTGACAGTGTACTATGTAGGTGTAAATTCCAATCTCCTGTAGTGACTTCTGCCACTAGGGATGCCACGTAGCTGTAATCTCCCCATGTCTGTTTTCAGAGCTACAAAGTAAGAGACACAGACACACTAAACCCCCTGCCTACTGAAAAGTATCTGGAAAGCTATCAAGGATGGTTTTAGGTTCTCTGGGACCTGTCTGGACCAGCCTGCATTTCCAAACCAAATGAAGCCATTGCCCTTGTCCTAGCTCAGAACCTTTGGTGTCCCACCCGTCACCTACTTGGAGGGTCTAGAGCCAGCCTGTTGAGACGTGGTTCTAACTTCCATTTATTAGCTGTGTGACTCTGGGCAAGTCACTAACTTCTTGGTGCCTATGTTTTCTCATCTCTAAAAGGAGGAATCATAGTTACACTTACCTCATAGGGTGTTGTGTATACTGTATGAGCTCATGCAGTTAAGCTATGAGATCATGTATGAGTTAACACAAATCTATGTGTTCATACTGTGTATGTGAAGTGCTTAAATCAGTGCCTGGCGCATAGAAGACCAATTATAAGTGATAATAATGCTAATTATTATTGTTATTATTATTATTATTATGTATTTCCACCACAGTTATTATTCTTGTCTCATCTTCCTGGCTTTCTCACCATAGCCTCAGCTCCTGGCCCTCTCTACTGTAGGTTTGCTATTACCATGAATACTCCAAGACTCATGGAAGAGAGGTTGCATAAAGCAGGTTGGGATGGAGGATGAAGAAGAGGACATGGCTCAAGGGAGGACAGAGGAAGGAAAAGGTCATAGAAAACAGGATGAAAGAATAATGCCTGGGCTAGCTTCTCAGAAGCCTATGGAGTTGTTCCCATATCTCAGCTCTCTCAACATTTACCTTAACCTGATTTTTTTTAATGTGTACCACATTTAGTACTCCATGGTGTAGAATAAATTAAACTCTCTAGACTTTGAATTAATTGAGGGTGAGGCTTCATCTTTGCGTTCCCTGTGTGGGATGGGGCCTCAGTTGGCTCTTGAGTCAAAGTGCATTGAAAAGTTAGTGTATTAACCACCTACCTCCTCCCTTGACTTAGACTCGAAAGTTGAGAATGACTGTGGCCTCTTGCTCCCAACCCCAGGCCTTCTGTTACTGTGCTGACCCATAAGGGAATCAGGAATCTTCAAAGGCACTCAAGCTAGGGTGAGAACAGGAATGCTATCTCTTGCCTGTTTGCCTAGACATGGCACCACTTCCCTCTGTCATTTCTAACCCACTCTGTGACCCTGTGTTGGATCTGTGCCAAATAAACCCAAGAGACTTGAAATCTCCTCAAACTGTATTTCAGAAAAGCAGGGCCTCAATCCAGACGTTTTAAAATTCCCCTAAACTCCCTCTAGATATTAATAACAGCTCAATCCTCAAGATATTATCTCAAGGAAAGGGAGTAGGAAAGGCCTGCCTTGTCTAACTGCTGCCTCTCTTCCTCCCTCTCTTCTGCTTCTCCTCCTGGCTAGAAGGACTTTGTACTCTCCTTGCCCACCTGGAGGATCTTTGCTCTGTCTTTTCTGCATTGTGGCTTATAGTAAAGCCCTGTTATCAGACTTCCTGGCTTTGCTATTGTGATATAAAAAGATTTAGAAATTTAAGAATCCTTTTTCCACAAAGTCTCCAGGAACTCAAGAGAGTCAGGGTGACCCCTCATGGCTGAGTAGTGGTCCATGTCCCAGGTGGTGACCCTGCACAAGAAGAAGCCGTAGCATGAGGTCACTCACAAGGGAAAGGAAGACATGCTGGTTTAGGATGTTTATTGTATTACCGAGAGTACTTACCAAATAAAACGTATATCTCGATGCTATTTCTATATAATTTGACACATCATTTTATCCTTATGTGTGTATATTTAAAGTAAATGGAAAGGGCATAGAGCAAATGAAAGTGGTCTTTCCTGAATGGTGGGAATAAATGTGATTTTCACCTCTTTCTTCTGGTTCGAGCATATTTTCTGACTTGTTTTTACAATTAATATATGTTACATTAGTGTAAAAATAAGACAGAATTGGTGGTTTCTTACATTTTATGTACAATTTTAGATGAAATATGAAAATATATATTTCACAAATACATTAAAGTGTATAAATAAATATTTTATATGTAAATATTCTATATACCTCTTTATATAATTATGTATTTCATAACATGTAACAATACATATAACATACAACATAATATATACTATCCATTAGCATATAGGTGACTATTCATAGTGAAATCCTGGAAGGCAGTACAAAATACTATTGATAGTTTTCCTATTGTGTTTTTCTATATTTTCAAAGTTTTTAAATTAAACATTTATTATTTTTGTCATTTGGAGAAATAAAACTGTGTATGGATTTCACTTGAAAAATAAATTTTCAAGTTGTGTTTAGATCATTATTTTTGTTTTCCAGGTACAGATTATCTGCTTTTCTTAGCATGAAAACAGGTACAACCTTTTTTTTCCTGTTCAGCAGCCTCTAAAAGTTGAGCTTAGACCCTGAAGTTATGACAAGATTTGATGTTTCAGTTTGGCAAGATCTGGCCTGTCCACAGAACTGGTCGCGTAAACTGTGGATGAGCGTCTAGAGTTGTTTATAAACAGGAATGAATGAATGAATGAATGAATGAATGAATAAAATGTTCTGGATTTTATTTCCACGCATGATGAACTTCGTTTTATGTTTGCTTATCTGCAGAACGATGTATGAGAGATGAATCTGGAACACTGCTCATAGTCCAAAGAAAGAGAAAGGTGAAACACCTTCAGAAGGGGGATTGTGGGGCTGCAACTTGGCTGTTCAGGTCCCTGGGAGAATGAACATGATGATCTCATGGTTATTTTCCATCCCTTATGATCTATGGGACTTCCCTGATGCTTATGAAGCTGTTCGTAATTTGTTCTTTGGCTAGTACTTTCTAGATTGCTCTGAGGGAAAACACTAATTTCTCCATTTGTATTCTGAGACATATAAACATCAAAGTCTGCAGTTCCCACCCTCTGTTTATGGATTTGCCTCAGGAAGTTTTATCCAATATAAAAATGAGCTAGAGAGAAAGAAAGGCCTTAAATAGTTGAGTCTAGACTCTATGGACCCTCTGGGCCCTGATGGGTCCATTTGCAAACAAGGACTTACTATTCCTACTCCCCACCCTGCTGCCCTCAGGGTTCTCTGAGGGCGGACAGGCCCTCATCTCAGCCTAGAATTTTGAAATTTTCTGATGGAAGTTTTGGTGTAATGGCAAATGTCATTTTGAGGCCTCAAAATGTTTTCCACTCATCACCAGTCATCCTTCCACAAAGCAGTTTTTAAATCCTTCCCTAGCACTAATAAGGATTGAGAAACAATAGAGGTTTCACGCTCTTGTCCAAACTGCATGGAAAGTTCCAGGGGCTACAGGAGGGAAGGATGGTGAGGAGAAGAAAAACAGAATGTCAGGGTCTCAGGACGTCTAGCTTAAAATATTAGCCTCTGGGACTCACTGCTTCAAACATGTCACTGAGTCTATAAATACCATTCTCATCACCTGGAGTTGTAAAACTAACATTGTTGAGTTCCCTGGTTTTACATTTATGGTCTTGTTTGATTGCAGGACTCTCTTCACTCAACCACCACCTTCCATGAGCCTCGGTGGGATTCTAGGACTATCAAGGGACTGCCTAGGAAGGAAAACCTGTTGCATCACTGCCCCCAAGAAGGGACCACCTGGGCCCACACTCAATTTCACTAAACATTTCTATAGTTATTCCAGGTTAAGTATCTTTCTGAACATTTAAATTCCTTTTTGGATAACCAATGAAATCCATAAATATTGCCTAAGGCCCTACAGTGTTCAGAGCACTGGGGTGAGGCCATCCTTGAGGCAAGATTCTGGCATAAGGTTGGGGACGCAGAATCAAGGTGACAAAGGCCAACACATCTGAAAGAGAGAAAACACATGAGGGTCCTCAGTACAGAAGCAAACTGTGTGGAGTAGACAAAAAGTAGCATGAGTGGAGGAGAGGGGAGGGAGCTCCAGGATTCCCATAAGTATAGCCAGGGATGAGGGTTGAGGGAAGAGCAGGGTTAGAGCTGGACCTCAGAAGATGGGCAAAATTGAGATGGATATTGTGAGCAAAAGGAATGGAAGGAGCCAGGATAAAGAGCAGGGATGGAGCAAGGTATAGAGTGGATTTATAGGTCTGGCTAAGGTGGAATTCACATGGGGGAAGGGATGGCAGAGCAGACTGGAACAGGGATAGGGCAGGGATACATCATGGAGGGCTTTAAAAATTTTTCTACTGTGAGTTCTTATGTGCTTTTTTTCCAGATAAAGATGCTACCAGCAATGGCTGGTCCAAAAATCTGGCATTTGCCCCAAACCTCTTCCTTCTGCCTTTTTCCTCATGCTGGCTCACTATTAAGTCCCTAGGTACTGATCAACATAAGACCAGTGGTTTGCTCATTTATCGTGGGTGCCTCATGGGCAGTCCAGGCTGGCTTTCCTTTATGGCAGGGATTTTCAACTTACCAACAGAACTGAACTGGAAAGAGGCTGGATCAAGGTTTAGACTGTGTCTCTATAGGCTACCATCTTGGGAGGGCCAGTGGCAGATGCCAGGAGCCGGCTGGCATTGATGTGCAATCTGGTAGCCACTGAAGAGACCCTCCTCCTTGGAGGATTTGTAAGCCCACGGACACCTGCTTGGCTCAGTTTGCTTTGGCTGGGAGCATTTCCGACAGAGACGGATGGCTTGTTGAGAGCGGACAGTGAGAGGGAAGAAAGGGCCTTCACGATGAAATGAGATATTTGTGAGACCCTGGCTACAAATGGCCGAGGGCTGGCCTTTGACAATGTAGTTGGCAAACTTGAATCCAACTTTGTTGTTGCCTGAAGCACTCCAGTGGAAGATGAGGGTGGGACAGACCTGCCAGGGCTGCTCCCTATGTGAAAGCAAGGATTAAAAGTAGCAAACGGCAGGAGGGCAAGGTGGACCATGTAATGAGACCGAGGATAGGAAGGGTCAGGGTGTGAGAGGGAGAGCCATCGCTGGGGACTGCTGGGACCTGGGGGCTCTGAGGGATGGGAACTATGGAAGCCGTTCCTCAGCCCTTTCCATGTCTGTGCTCCTAGCCTGCTGCCCTCTACATGGATTCATAAGACCAAGAAGCAAATGTGAGGGAAGAAGGGCTTCTCAGCAGAAACAAAGGCTTACCCCACCAGCAGAGCTGCAGCGAGGGGGACGCTTGCCACTCCCCACTGCCTCATAACCATGCCTTTCCCACTCAGAGACTGTCTATCTGTCCAGTCATTCCGCCAAGCCTCAGGGCCCCATGCTGGTTTCCTCTGGAAGAGCCCCAGCTCCTGGGGTGACTTCTGCAACAGCAGGGCCCACGGACGACTCCAGTCGCAAACTTCCCACCACAGGCAAGGGTTGGCCTGTCTCATGGAAGTTAAAATAACACACTGGCTGTTTATTAGCAAGGGCCCTCAGAGTCATCAGACGGTTCTCTCGTCAGCGTGTCTAATCTTCTCTGGCTGCCTATCTGGGCTCTGGGCTCCCAATCTATTTCGGTCTTTCTTCTTTAACCCATTCTGGAACTTTTGTGCCATAAATCTGAGCCCCCTCCAGTGCCTAGTCTCATCAACAGGCAGACCATTCAGAATTAGCTGTGGTCATGGTTGTCCAAACTGACAGGCAGGGAAACTGAGGCACAGCAGGCTACGGGCCTTGTGCCACCTCCTGCAGTGATCCAGCGCCCAGTTGCCAGCAAGGCCCAGGGTTCTGGCTGGGATTTTAACACTGGAGCTTGTGGGGAAGGCTGGGGGCCATGTGAACTGTTATAAAGCTCTTACTGGGCCACACTTGACCACAAATCCCAGAGCTGTGTGGCAAATGAAATTGCAATGAGGGTGGTGTGTGTGTGTGTGTGTGTGTGTGTGTGTTGCAAGCTTGATGATGGTGTTTGAAATCCTCCCCATGCCTGGAATTTGACAAGCACAGAATAGAGAAGTACCAGAAAACCCAAAATAATGGGGGTGAGAGAACAAAGAGCCTTCCCAAAGCTATGGTTCAAGCTGTGGGTAAAATGTCTTCCTGTTTCTCACACAAAGCCCCTACCCCCAGGCCCAAGGGGCTGGCTAGGCTGGTTTGGCCAGTCCAAGGCCATGGCTGAACTCCTGATTCCAATTCCTCCTCCTGCCCCAGGCTTTTCTGGGTGCCGGGCCTATGTGATCTGGAGGCGGGAGTTGGGGAGGCTGGAGTGGGGGTGGGAGAGGGAGTGAGGGTGTGGGGGCGTGTTAGGGTTTCAGACACTTCTAGGTGCCTCGGGGGACCTACATATTTCTATGTAAAGTTAAGTCTGTTTGCAATTAGGCCTCTTTTCTTTGCTTATTTCCGGAGAGATTAAAAATAGTGAAATCAGCTTAATCTGGGACTCTCTGAGATCAACAAGGCCACTGTTTCCAACAGCATGAAAATGCCAAGCAGTCCCACCCACATTCATGGGTCACACTGCGTGGCAAGCCTGGTAAAGCTTTCTGGAATGAAGGAACCTTAAGTTGAACGAATTCTTGACAGATAAAACTCTGCGTTTGGACTCCAGCAAGGATATTTTCAACTAAAATTGGAAGAGGAGCAACTCTGTTTAGGGCCTGAAATACTCTTTTCCTTTTCTTCTAAATGCGCCCAAAGCTATAAAAGTCTTTTCAGGAAAACCTACCTTGGTTCAATTACTTCACCAGTTTTAGGCTTTCCTTAGGGATTTGGGCACATAATAGATCCTGGGCAGTTTTAGACACAAGGTACTGATTTTGACCTGTCAAGTGTCCGAGGTGGTTTTATCACAGGTTGGGGGGAGATGTCGCTGACTATCAGTTAACTGGAGGAGGCACAGTCCCTATCTGTGAGATGGCTTACTGGGCTGAGGAGGGCTATGCATCCGAGGAATACTCCCTTTTATGCTCTATATTAGTCAGAATGGGAAAAGCTATGCTACAGTAACAAACACCCCCCCCATCTCAGTTGTTATGCCATCTGAAACTCGTGATAACAAGACAGTTGTAGTCAGAGGAGACAGAACTGAATGGTTACTGAAATGTTTTTAAAGGCCAGATCTATAAGTGGCTGACATTGCTTTTGTCCACATCCCCTTGTGCAGAATCGAGTCATACGTCCTTGACCTAACTGCAAGGAAGGCTGGGAAATGTAGTATTTTGGGGGAGTAGGCATCATCAAAGACTTTGACCTGACGTCATCAGCCATAGACAACAAAACCTAAAGAATATTCTCAGAAAAACCTCTCATGAGTCTGTAGGCGGAGTAGCACTGTGTGAACTGACTGGCCTGCTGATTGTCCCCGGACCATTCCCTTGTGGCACAGATGCCCATAGGAAAATAACTGCTCCAAAGAGACATCCTGGAGCATAACCCTGGCCTGGATGCCAAGACAGAGCTATAGCATGTAACTGGAGAGAATAAAAATAAGTACCTGGTTATCAATATAGGTAGATGGCTCCCAGACCATCAGAAAGCAGGATGAAACCCTTAGGTTGATAGCACAGGGACTGGTTAGAACTTGTTCTCCTTGGGGCCACAAGTCAGGTTCCCCAGCAGGCCCAGGCCAGGCAAAATGTCTTCTTCATGTCTGTTCAGATAAGGCTCTCCCTCAGGCAGCACTCACGGGGCAAATGCTTTCTCCCACAGAGGGTACCTCTTCCCACCACCCCAACACTGACCTTCCATAAGGGCACAGTGTATGTACCCTCACTGGGGGCGATGGGGCAGGGCTCAAGTGCTTTTCTGGAATGGTGGCTGGGAGGGCAATTCTGCAAACAGTGAAAGTAAATCAAGGGAGTTTTAATAAATGGGATGATTTGCATATTATAACAGCAACAGAAATAATAAAGCTTTCTGGCCAGGCTGACTTCAGTGATCATGGATTTTTTTCTATGTTAGGAACTAATACAGCCTTGTCAAGGTGATGTTGTCTGTAGTGTCCACCTTGATAATGGCTTGAGAATCCAATGCTGAACCATCACTAATATGCATATGACAGGTGAGAATGTAGGTTCAAACTGGGTGTGATGGTTAGTTTCATGTGTCAACGGGGCTAAAGTGCCTGGTTATTTGGTTAAACACTAGCCTAGATGTTTCTATGAAGATACTTTTTAAGATGTGATTAGTAGTTACAATTGGTTAATTTTAAGCAAAGCAGATGACCCTTCCGGATGTGGGTAATCCTCATCCAATCAGTTGAAGGCCTTCAGACCAAAGGCTGCGGTTTCCTGAAGAAGAAAGAATTCTGCCTCCAAAATGCAGCACAGAAGCTCTGCCTGAGTGTCCAGCCTTTAAACCCAAGAGTATGATATCAACTCTTACCTGAATCCAGCCTGCCTGCTGCTGCCCTGCAAAATTCAGGCTTGCCAGCCCCATAATTCAATGAGCAAATTCCTTTAAATTTCAGTCTCTCTCTCTCTCTTTCTCTTTCTCTTGCTCTCTCTTTCTCCCCTCTCCCTACCCCATGTGTATATACACATACATATGTGTGAATGTCAAAGTTCTCTGAAGGAGTAGAACTCATAAGATATACATAAGGATATACCTATTAGTTTTATTTCTTAGGAGAACTCTGGCTAATAGAACTAGGGGTAAAGCAGAGTAAATTAAATATATTTGTGGTTAATAGACATTTTTATTGATTCAGAGGGAAAGGGAGCAAATTATAGGGAATTACAAGTTGTGATGGTATAAATGAGGGGGTTTCACTATAGCAGTAGTATTTACTATTACATTAAATACTAAGTGGGGTATAACAAAGACTAAACTCAACAGAAATGGTCTGGTCTTTTAGTAACTTCCATTCTAACAAGGTGGTGGTTGCTGGGGGAACTTCCTGTCTGGGCTGTTTCTCTTCCTGTCTGGGCACATCCTGGTGCTGCTTTCCTCACATTAAAGTGAGTGGTAAGCTTCTGTGTGTGCACTCAAGCCACAGATGTTGCTTGCAAATTTAACTTTAGTGCTTGCCCTGCCCCCTTTCTATTAGTTCCATTTTAACTATGTACATAGTTTTAACAACTAACTGTCAGCTAGGGCTCTTTGGTTGCCAGGGACAGAAAAACCTGTTTTAAATTGTTTTAGCAAAAGAAATTGCTAATGGGTCATGCAACTGAAAGATCCAGAATTAGGGCTAGCATCAAACAAACAAGGCTACAATAAATGTTATTGATTACTTTTCATCTCTCAATGCTGCTCTCTGCTATGTAGGCTTCAGACTCAGGTTCCACGCAACAGAAAAAGACAGCAGTTTCAGGTCTTATGTCTCTCAGATTCGAGGTTCTGGGAAAAAAGAGTGAGTCTTTTTTCAGAAGTCCTAGGGAAAACCTCAAGGTATCTTATTGGCTCTGAATGATCAGATGCCCATTCTTCAACCAATCATTTTACCCAGGAGAATGGACTGCACTGATAAGCCTGGGTAATGTGCATCAGCCTGAGTTGGCGATGGTGTTGACTGCACTGGAATTTCATGGCCTGCGAACAGAGGGCAGTGTGGAATTCCCCAAGATGAAAACTGGGCATGTGTACCAGAAGAGAGTGGATGAATGCTGAACAGTTAAAATGACAAATGAGAAAGCTTAAACATTCATAATCTATTTATTTATGGAAAAGCACATCTGGGGGCGGTGCCAGTGTGAAGTTGTTTCACTTTTTTTTTTTTTTAACTGTCCCAGGATCCCTGTCCATAAGTGTTTGGTACAATTGCCACTGCCAGGGTGATGCAAGTTTTATTAGCAAAGTGTTCTTCTCTTAAGTCCCTTTCCCAATACAGCTCTATTTCCAGAACCTGATTATAGACACAGTTGGGGAGGAGGTGGGGGAGTATATTTCTGACAAAGCCATGTTTCCATTTTACACATATGACTAATAAGGAACTTGCCAGGAATAGTTCTTTATACACTTTTGGAAACCTTAGCCTAGATCATAAATCATCGAATCAAGCTCTATGCACATCTTTTAAACTCAGTTTCTCTCTTCCCCATGTTCTGCCTGAGGAGTGCAGCAACAGAAGAGCTGACACTGAGTATTCAGTGGCACTGAGTCATCCCATTGGGACAGCCCCCAGGCCGGTGGGGAGGTCACCTTCCCATGGCATTGCCCTCAGCAGCAATCTGGGGTCAAGCAGAAACTCTATGATTGGTCCCTCTTTCCCTTCTCCTTGCTTCCTTGTCGATACAAGCCTTAAAAGCAATGGAAATATCTCTGGTTTTCTAACTTGAGAGATTCTAGCAATGGAGGTCAGAGAGGAGAAGGTCACGTAGGAAAATGTGGAAGAGCAGAAATCTCTGGGCAGGATAATGCTTGCCCTTGGTGCATCTGTGTGAGTAAGGGGAGAAAGGGGCTAAGAGGACAGAAGGAACATGGCAGAGCTTAGGAGGGGGTCTCAAAATAGAGAAATAGTAGTGAGGGGTATTGGCATGACAAAGTCTGCCTAGGTCGAGAATCCAGGGAACTTCATTATGCATTTCTATTAGGATAGACATCCAGAAAACTACTGGGTGTCCAACCCAGGAGACAGAGGATAATATGGCATGAGATGGCCTGTAGGATGAGTGGACATGTTAATAGTTTAACAGAAATGGCTCAGTAGTAAAGGTTGGGTTTGGAACAGCAAATAAGCAGACCAAGTCAATGTGTCTGACACAAGCAACACAGAACAGGTGAAAGATCCACTGGCAGCAAATAGATATCCTGGGGCACTGAAGGAGGGAATTGTTCTCTCTCTTCCAACAGGGAGAGCTGTATCCCTCCATCTTGGCAGAATTTCCAGCTCTCACAGGACCCAGATCTATGGGGAAACTTGTTTTGCCCCATGCCAGCTAAAAATAGTCAGGCGAAATGTGATCGACCAGAGAACCTTTGACCTCTTTCAGGTTTAGCTTTTGGATAGACTTAAGAGATTGCCTTCTGAGCCTAATTTTGGCAAGAGCATCATTTGGGGGTGGAGTGAGGGTGGGAAGAAGCTCAGTAAAGGCAGGCTAAAGGGCATCACATTTCCTTACCTTAAACACGTAGGAATTGTATTTTGTGGATGGGGAATTTTAAGACCAAGCCAACAGTGGATAGAAAAAGGGTGTCAGGTAGGAAGTAACAAATAGCTTCCTAGAGCATTTTTTTGTTAAGTTTTCTCTTGAAAATATGTACTAGAATTGAAAGGCTTTCTAGCTACTAAAATAACAGAAAAGATAATGCTTATGTTTTCTTTCTCCTGTAGCATGGGCAGATTACCTGAGGTCCAAATTTTCTGGTAGCCATAAATAGTAAAACCTTGTAGCATGTGCTCACTTAGCTTAGCACCAAAGCAACACCCTTGATGGTAAGATTTTCTGTTAATAATAAGCTGGAATACTCTCATTTATTGAGTGCTTATAATTTGATGACAAGCTTGATGCCACAAAACTAGAAAATGCTAGAGAGAGAATTCAACCCTAGTCAGTTAGACTGAAAATTCTCTACACTTAACTACTATACTGTTCTTACTGACACCTACACTCCATAAGTCTTTAGACAACATGATTCAAAAATATAAGGGCATCCGTCAGCATCACGGCAGGAGAGAGATGGAATGATCCAATGGGATAATTGAGAAGAATTTGGAAATACAGGTATGAGTAAGGTTAAAGGAAACTAATAAGCCATGGCGAGGCCTGCCAGTGAAGGGCAAAGGGAAAGAGGAATGAAAAAAGGTGCCTGGGGTGTTCCATCTGACAGGAGCCATGGCTTCAGGTAGAGGAAGAATAGAGAGACACAGCCAAGAAGGGGCCAGTAGAGAGGAACCAGGAGAACGCATACCCTGACCTTCTCTTGTTGGTGGCTCCCATTGACTGAAACCAACGGAAGCCAGAGGGCCAGGGCACCCAGTGACGCAATCCTCATCAGTCTCCTGGGGCACAGAGCAGGGGGAGAAGAATGGTGTGTGTGTGTGTGTGTGTGTGTGTGTGACGGGGGCGGGGAGTGAGTTGTGAGGGAGTCTGGAAAAGCAGATGAACATGCCTCGCATAATGTTAACAAGTCTGGCTGTCTGAGGGCAGCTCCTGCTTTGGGGTTCAGGGATAGTCTCTTTAATCCACAGGCAAAATGATGGCTTCTGAAGACTTGAGAAAGAAAGTTGGAAATCACTGTGGATTCACCAAGAAAAGAGATGGTCTACCAGTTTACTTTTTTGGGGAGGAGAGGATGGGACTCTTAAGGTGGAAGCTCATGGTATTGCAGTAGGCAACACAGCAGGTTCCTTATGGTGCTCTTGAGGACAGTGTGGGCTGGAAAATAGCAGAAATGCGGTGGTTAGGGAATGTGCTGAGTGACTGGCCCTAGAGCACTGATAAACAGATGCATATCGGGCTGGACAGATGATCCCATTCAGTGTCCTAGAGCTCTCCCAGGACCCTTACATTTTGTCAGTTCCATCAGAGATGAGGAAGAACTTTCAGAGTTCAGACTTACTTGCAGCTAGAAGGCGTAGCTCTTACCTTAGATAACAGAATTAGAATCCCCAAAGATCCCAACAGTTTCGATTAATTCTAGCTAAATGTAACCTAATGAAATATAATAGGGTTAAATGTACATCTGGAACCACTGAGTCAGAACAAATGGAACTATACATGTCTAGGATGGGAGGGATGAGAGAGATTTGGGGGTTCGTGTTGACAGTAAACTTGACATGAGTCCACATGCATGATTACTAAGATAATTGATGTGATCTTAGGTGACATTAACCAAAGACGAGCACTAAAGGTTAGGGAGGAATTTCTCTTGTTGCACTCTTTATTGGTCTGTCCTTCCTGAAATATCATGGCATTGCTTTTAAAGAAGAGCAAAAAGAGTTGTACTGCGTTTGGAGAGAGGCGTGGGGATAGGTGAGGGGGCCTGAAAGCATGTGACATGCGGAACACGCGAAGGACAAGCGGAAGACACAAATAAGGGAGGGGACAAGTAGAAGAGAGATCTCTGAGTGTTGTCAAGGTGGTCATATCGAAGAGCCTTGCCTGTGTAGAAAGAAAACACTACGACCATTGGGTGAGGGCTGAAGGAAGGCAGATTGAAGCTCAGCCTGCTGGTAATCAGAGTGGGGAGTGCAGTCGTGAGTCTGCTCTCCCTAGAGGTGGGCCAGCGAGGGCTGTTGGGGAGGAAACTGAGGCATCGAGTGAAAAGGAGGGCCATATTGCTTCAAGGAATCTCTGTCGAGTCCAGATGCCTGGCCACACAGGTAATGTTTACAGGCTTCTCCCCCTTCACACTGACAACCCACCAGCCGTGGTGGCTCATGGTGGAGAACACCTAGTCACTGTTTGAGTACCTTTGGGAATACAGGTTTCCCAGGGTGGCGGCTTTGGGTTCAGGCAGACCTAGGTCTGAATCTCCCAGACCACTCACTCAACTCCTAGGTGCAGGCCTTGTGCTGGCACCAGGGCTTCACTAGTGAGTAGTGACAAGCTGTTCTTGCCCTTGGAGAGCTAACCTCCCCAAGTCCGTCTCCTCTCTCTAAGAGGGGAACAATCACTACTGCTCTGTACATAGCGTGCTGTGAGGAATACAAAGACAATTATGTGGGGAGCTTGGAGTCAACCAGAAGGGCTTCCCTTTCCATTCCCTTCCTTGACAGGAGCTCAAAGCTGTGGACATTGGCAGGAAACCATGGGTCCAGAAACCCTCATGAGCCCTTGTGTGAAAACTGTCCCCCTCTTTCTTTCCAAAAGGTTGCTGAGCATCAGGCCTCCTGTCCCTCCTTCCTAGACAGCAGCCCTGCCTCCAGGGCCTGCAGTCAGCTCATGTCCTCGCCACCCACTAACTTTTCCTTGGAGATCGTGCCCATAATTTGGTGGCAGTGGGCATGCGCAGATGGGTGGGGACATCGGTGGCAGGAGTAGGGTGGTCACTTTTTCTTAGCAGGCAGAGCCCTTCTGTGTCTGTGGTCCTGGGTCTTGATTCTGCAGAGTTCTTGATGTCTTGGGGTGGGGTAACAAGCCTTCCAGTGTCAGGATTCACGATCAGCCTGAACAAGTGGGTATTCCGCCCATTTCTCAAGGCTCAGTCCAAGTAGGAAGCATTGCCTGGTTTCTCTCTGTCCCCTGAATCACATAACCAAACACTGTCAAGGGTTTGTCTCACTTCTGTGTCTCTCTGTCTCCCCAACAACAGTGTAGACCTCTAGGGCTGGGACCAGGCTTTCTGATTTTCTGAATGGATCATACTGTTCAGCTTCATTTGGGAAAGACAGTAGGTCCCCGATGAAAGCTTGCTGTTTGATTCTTTTTCAACCTTCCTTTCACAAATCCCTTTGTTAGGTCCAGAGCAGGAGGGGTAGACAGCAAGTTAGCATTAATTCATTCAACCGGCATTTCGCAAATGTCTCACACCCGCGATTCAAAAACTAATGCCTATCCACGGGCATGCCTCATTTAGCTGACAATAATTAAAAAAAAAATTATTGTAAATATTTAAAAAAGCAAACAAACAGGAGATTTTATACAAAACTGAATTTCTGGGCTTTCTGAAATATTCAGCTGAAATGACTTGTGGCTGCCCCCTTTAGACAGGCCTGCCCTCTCCAGGTCACAGGCGTCCCCACCCACCCTGCTTCTCTCCTTTGGGTTACTACCAGCCCCCATAGGCATTTGAGTTTAGTTTAAGACCTTCGTTTAAGAACTATTGACATCAATAAGAATCTTGTGAAATTTTGAGCTTAGAGACATCCAACTTCCTGGGTTTCTTTCCCTGACCCCCTGTAGGATGTGCTCTTCCAAGCCAGTCCAGCCCAAGATTCTTTCTCCCTTTGACGCACCAAATCCTAATTCCCCCTGTGGGTGCCCACACCTCTCATGGGCCTTGCTGACAGCTCTGCTGGCCCAGGTCCCTGCCCAGCTTGCGGGGAACACTAGGTGGGCAGGTGTGTGCCCCAGTAGGGCACAGCTCCAGGTTGAGCCCAGAGGGCCCCAGCAGCTGTTCTCCATGTGTTGGTTCCCAGGCAGAGGGAGGCTGTTTGGAGAGACCACCCACTCAAAGGCTGAGCCACTTCTCGAGAACCTCCTTTCAAAATCACCCTGGGAAGTGACCCTCCGCTTGGCCTGGTGCAGAGACCTGAGTTTGCCCACGCTCTCTGGGCAGGAGAGACCATGCTGAGGTCCCGTTTCCTGCCCTCTGCAGGCCCAGATTTCAAAGCTGTCGATTCACTCTTCCTTCTCCTCCTGCCCGCCTCCCACCCTCCTCTCCTCCCCAACATTCTTTGCTTCTTGTTTATATTGCAGAAAACATCTGCGAGAGTAAATGACTGAGATGAAAGATCTTGGCAAAGAGCTATTTTTCTTTGCTTGGCTTAAAAGGGGACAGATGAAGACTTCAGCCTCCCCCTCTCCTCCCCCAGTGTGACTCTCTCCCCCACCTCCCCGAGAGGAGAGAAATGGGATCCGAATGGAGACGGACCAGAAGGTGGCCCAGCCGGCCCCAAGTCCCCAGGCAGGGGAGATTGTTTTTCCAGTGGAACAGGCTGGCCTGGAGGAAAAGGCTACACTGAGGGTGGAGGGAAAAAAAGATCAGCATGCTTCTGCAGCTGGTTCTACACGGCATGTTTCCTGCCAGGTCTCCCCTCTCTGCCCTCACTCTAGGCAGCATGGCCACCTCTGTCTGCAGCAGACCCTTTGTTCTGGGCTCTAATGCAAGATATGGAGGAGAGACCAGCCCTCCAAGCTCTCCTCCCTCTTGCTCTCCTCTCTTGGTGGTTGTGCAGTTTTGCAGGGAGTGACAGCTTGGTTTCGCGTCTTCTCTCCCACCTTAAAGGAGCTGAGTGGATTTGGATAAGTTAGTAACTTCTCTGATCCTCAGTTTCTCCCTTTGTGAAGTGGGGATAATGATGCCTCCTTCACAGAGTTGTAGTGAGGATGGAATGATGTAATAAACATGCTCCACATAGAATAAATACTTAATAAATGGTGACGACGAAGGTGGCGGCGATGCTAATGATGATGAAGATGATCTGATGGGATGTGGGGTGGGAGGGAGGGAGAAAGCTAATGCTGACTTTTTAGGTGTCTATCTGAACTTCCGTCTTCTCCTCTGTAGGTGGAGCTGGGTTCTTTCTGCCCTCCTCTTTCTAAAGGGATTGGGATGGTGAACTAGCACTGAGCGAAAACACTTGGTGCATCTGCGATGAAGGGCGATGGGGAAACCAGGCTTTACCACCATTGGCACAGTAAGGGCCTTTTGACTTCGCATCTGTTGGCTCCCTGGCACTTGCCAGCTCTTCTGCTTGGTCAATGACATCTGTCATCTAGATGAACCCCTGGTGCCATGCACCACGAGGACAGGTTTGTCAGTGCTGGCTGGTGCTGCGAGTCCTCAGTTCCCAGATTTTGGTCCCGCAGCTTCTGCTGGCACGCCAGGTAGTACTAGGCTTTCTAGGATACCGACTCAGAGGCTCCCACAGAAAAAGGCAGAGAATGTGGCTGCCCTGAGAAAACATCTTGGGGAGCTTGTCTCACCCCATCTTAGCTGCCCACCTGGCCCAGAACCTCACTGCCTTTCCACATTGCCTGACACTGCTCTTGGCCATAAGGGCAGGGACAGATCTTCAGAGGACATCTGTATCTGGGACTATGGCAAGGCAGTGTCATTGGGAAAAACCATGAACAGATTCTTACCAGGATGGGGCAGGGGACAGATAAGTCTGATTCAGGCATGGGAGGAAGAAAAGCTGGCACACTGACATGGCTGAGGAGGAAAACAGCTGGTAACTGAGGACTGGGGCGGGAAACTTCATCACAGCCACAGCATCGTCCAGCCTGGGTCCAGTAGGCTCACCAACAAAATCCAGGGATGCTGGTTCAAAGAGGGCCAAGTTGGTAGGTACAGAGCAGAAGGTCCAAACGTGGAGGTCTGTCCTAAAGCTCCCAGACCTGCCCTGTCAAATTTTTTATTTGCTATGGAGAGGACCTTTTCCTGTGCACGGGCCTTCCTCAGCGGAGAAATACAGACCTGGGAAGGAAAAGGCTGGTTTTGTCTTCTCCTAAACTTGGAAGCATAAAGCCCCCAGACGGATCTCTGCCAGCACTGTGCAGCACTGCCCAGGGTGGTGGTGGTGGTTGGATGCACCTGGCCAAAGCAGCTACCAGCTCATCTCTGCTCCTGCGAGCTGGACCCCCAGGGCTTGGTGGCAGGCTACACAGAAGCCTGGCTCCCACTCAGCTCACTTAGGATGATTATTAATAATGGGAAAACTGGGTTCCGAGAGGTCAATCAACACAACCTAATCCCACGTGGTGAGTCTAAGTTATAGTCAGGATATGAACCTTGGTCTGTGTGGCTTAAAAGCCTGTGTCCTCTCCCCACTAGACGAGCACTGTCCAAGGGAAAGTTCTGCTAGTGCTGTGAGTGGACTGGACTATCTTTTCTTGCCGTGCTGTTTAAACCATTTTATTTGGTGACAAACTCATCTGTCCTCCAAACACTTATACCTTCTCTCCCTACCCTGTCTGTCCCCAAGGAATGGGCGAGAACATTTGCCCCCTCTGAGAATGAACAAAAGTACTGCAGAGCCGAAGGACAAGCGCTCCGTGAGCGCTAGGAGCCAAAAACTCACCTGTCTTCCCTGTTACCCTGCACCTTCTCTTCTGAGTCTGTGCAGAATTAGGGCCTGGCTGGTCCCGTCTGGGTTGGGGAGCCTTGGGGTCTAACTCCTTCACCCACTGAGGCAGGCCCAAAGGTCATGCTGCCAGCCTGCCGTCGCCTTTTCAATCACACAGCTCTCTGAATAGGACCCTGTGAGTGAGCTTTGCATAAGAGCGCAAGAGAAAGGGGCTCTGTTTGGGCGTCTGGGAGCTGTTCTGAGCCCCACACAGAGACCAGTCCTGTGCAGCACTGCCCAGGGAGGTCGGGGCCCAGAGTGGGCAGTGAGCTCCAGCATCACACATCAGCCTTCCTGTTCTTATCCTGGCTCATCTGTGATGAACCATAATCCCTCGTTATCTTATCAGAAAAGGGGGAGAAGAAGAATATTAAGATCAGACAAAGGTTCTAGACTTTGTCAAGGGGTTTTGTGCACAGTCTTACTGGAACCTCACAGCCATCCTCAGAGGTAGATGGGGCCCCTATCTCAGTTCTCACTGGTGGATTGAGATAACTGGAGCAAATGGAGAAATTTGCCCTAGATCACTCAGCTAGACAGTGATAGAGGAAGAGGATGCTTGAAGCCAGGTGAACAGATCACCAAGTGTCTCAGAGGAACTGAGGATGCTCTTATATGGATTTGCTTTGCTTGAGCCTATTTCTTTGAGTTCTCTGTTAACTGGGGCTCCCAGGAAGCAGGGACCTTGATATGTTCCTTGGTAAAATCTAGTGCCTAGACCATGTCTGACACTTAGAAGGCCCTCGACAGCATAAGATAGATGAATGAATGGCTGGGGTTGAATGCAAGTGAATACATGGGGCAGTACTGTCACCTGGCTTTTGTCTGCTGTGAGGCAGTTACATAACTCAGAGAAATGAGTTGATCCCAGAGCCTGGGAAGGTGCCATCTCTATCCTCTCCTTAACCAGACACCAGGACAGGAAGGAGGAACATGATCAATTTGTAAAACCAGGCCTATTGGAACAATTGTTGCTCCCAAATCTTAGGAACGGTCTCCACGTCCTCTCTGGCCCATTAGCTCTGGCTGTTGGAAGCCAGAGGCTCTCTCCAGGGGCCGACTTCCGGGGCGGGCTCCCTGGCATGCCCAGGGCTGGGCAGAGACTGTGTAACTGGAGCAGGAGCCGTGTGTCAGAGGGGACAAGCTGCACAAGAAGACCTCAGCCAGGATGAAATAAATCTGCCCATCCCCACCCCCTTGCCTGCCCTCTCCCCCGACCTGCACAGGTTTGCAATTCATCTGCCGTCTTCAGATGCTGTTCCTGCTATCAGATGATGAAAATGGAGATTCGTCTTGAAGAAAGAAAGAAGTAGCTTGCTTCCCCCATTTTGAGTCTATTTGAGCCCCTTCCATCCCCCCTTGCCATGTGTTCCTGAAACCTGGGGCTGTTCCAAGTCCTAAATGTGCTGGAAAGTATATCCCTGAGCAGCTGCGAACCTGCTCAGGCTGCAGTGGCCCGGGGTGAATCAGAAACCAAGAGATAGGCAGGCTAACAAAGCAGCCTCTTGTTCCTGCACCGAGAGAGATCACCATCAGCACTGGGGCTCCTGGGAGTGTGGGGCAGTAAGCTCACACACACACACACATGCGTGCACGCACATACTCATTCACTTATCTGCACACACATACCCACATACTCCTGGCACCATTCACCCACCTTGCCCACACCAAATAAACAGTGGGGAGACGTGTTCCACAGCAGGCCGGAGGCCATCGTGACTGGCCAGCTGGGCCAGTTTTTCTCTAAGTTGCCTCTCTCCCAGGATCCTACTCTTTCTGTTCACTCTAACTTAACTAGGTAGGCAGGGAGGGGAGCTGTAGGGAAGGGCTTGCGTGATGCCAAATGGAGTGGCACTGTCTCAAAGTTTCCCATTAAGCTGGGGGACCATGAAAGACAGTGGGATGCACAGCAAAGGGGCTTCTTGGGGCTTGAGAAGGTTTTGGGAAGCCTATTTGCAGACACCAGACACCCTGGAAAAAAAAAAGGAATTTGCAGGCAAGTCTCAAAGCAGGCCCAGTCACGAGTTGGCAGTCGCTCAAGGCCGCGGTGGAGTCAGGGGGCCTTTCCATCAGGCCTGATTACAACCACTCACAATCCTGGCCAACTGCAAGCATTAAGTGCCAAGTACCTATGGGGGTCCAAACCACCCACAGAAGCTGCCCTTTTCACATTCACCACATCCTGGTGAGGCGGGGGCGGTATCCTCCAACCACAAATGGACAAACCGAGGCTCAGAGACACCTGACTGCCAGGCAGTGACAGCGACAAAACCAGAAGCTCAGTTCCTTAACCCAATTCCTGCTGCTTGGGTTGTTTCTACTACAGGACTCCCATGAGCCTGGTCTAAAGGCAGGTGAGAAAGGATTAACAAAAACACTCCCAATGTTAACGTAGCCCCCAAATCTCATTTTCCCGTGAGAGGCAGGCAGAGCCTGAAACTCCAGAGTATTTCCAGGTTACAAAAAAGCCTCAACTCCAGGACTGATGCCGGAGGATTCCATCCACTCTGAAGCATCAGGGTCACCTCCAACTCTATTCTCTTTCTTCATCCCCCATCTGCTGTGTGTAAGTCCTGTGTGTTCTGTCTCAAAGCCTCCCCTTTCTACCTCTTCCCAAGGGCTGCTGCCTTAATTCAAGCTCACATCATCTCCCTGAGCTACCACCGTAGCTTTCCCCTTCACCATGTTATCATGCCCAAAATGCATCTGTTCATGATGCTTCTCAGCTCAAGAATCTCCTTGTTTTCTCTTAACCAGGATCAAGTGCAAGCCACTTAGTCACACAAGGCCCTTTATAAACTGGGGCCAGGCCCAATTTGTTCTCATCTCCTGTTGTTTCTCCCTAGGCACATTGAAATTGTTGCCTCTGTGCCTTTGCACATGCTATTCCCTCTGCCTAGGGAACCTCTAATGTTATCTCTACCTGGAACACCTATATCCATCCTTCAGAACACGGCTCAAGTGCTCTTTAACTCCACACACAGTCCCATGTTCACACTTCTGTTGTAGGGCTTCTTTGAACTGTAACCATCATTTCTGTATTTGTCCAGCCCCACTAGACCAAGGATTCTCAACCCTAGGGTAATATGGCCTTCAGGGCACATTTGGCCATGTCTGGATACATATTTGGTTGTCACAACCTTGGGAAAGAGTGCTACTGCATGTAGTGTGCAGATTCCAGAGATTCTGCTAAACACCCTATAATACCCTGGGCAGCCCCCACAACAAAGAATGAGCAGGCCCAAATGTCAATAGTGCCAAGGTTGAGAAACTCTGCACTAGAATGTGTGTCTTTTGAGGTGAATTCTCATTTATATCTTTTTGTCTCCAGTGCTTGGCCTTGAGAAGTGTCCAATAACTGTTTTTTGAATAAACGAATGAACAGACTGACTGATAGTTATATATGCTCTCTACCTGTAGCACATGGATCACTTTGAGACTGCCAACTTAGAATGCAAGAAAGCTTGCCAATAGTGGCAAACATATTGTAAAGGATGGAATAAAATGGGTCCATGAATCAAAATTTGCTTTCAATGTAGAAAAGGGCCAATATTATATCATTGGAGTGGATCTCAAGTTAGGTATGAACACACATCACTGTGGCACTACTTTTTTAATTGAGCAGTATCAGGTGAATTCCTCCAATACACTCACATAGTAGGAGTCGAACCCTTATTAGGGCTGAGGACTCAAGGCCTGGCTCTGCGGCCTACACGGAACAAAGCCAGCTTGGAGATGGCACAGATAGCATCTGTGAAAATGATTATAGCTCTGGGTGCCTCGACCAGAGGAACAGAGGCAAAATGAATTGATATTATTTAACCTGAAGAAAATGATGGCTGATGTGTGTCCTAACAACTATTTACCAGTAACATAGGAGGCTGCTAAGCAGAGAGAGTGACCAACTGCTCTTTGGAGCCCAGGACCCAAGAAGGAGAAGCCAATAAGGGACATGGAGTTTAAATGCTTTCTGTACGGAGCAAGGAAGTGAAGGGATGGCAAAGAATCATGGAAGCTCATTGCCGAGTCAGAGAGGACTCTATGTTCCTTGCCCCTTCCTTAGATTATATTCCTAATTCACAACTAGCATCATTGGAGAGCTGGGGAGAGGGCTGTCCAGGTGTCAGGCCTTGCTTCTAGAACTTTCTTATGAATTGAGAAAGCAGGAAAGACAAGAAGAGCCTGGGAGGCAGAGGGTGGGAGTTTCAGGGAATAAAAAAAAGTGAGAAAGAAGAAGGGAAAGCAAGCGCAAAGAGGCAGCTGGAAAGACATCAGGAAAATGTCGAGGCCTCAGCATCTGGAAAACAGACTGGGGGCTATATTTAGACTGCCATGACTTGCAATAATTTGTGTGAGGGGGAAAAAGGGAAATGTGAAGTTGGCGTCGTTTTGGGAAGGGAGTGAGTTATAAGAAAAGAATGGCTTGATGGGGAGAGCAGTGTGAAGCCTCAGTCTTTGGATCTTAGGAAAGGGCGTCTAAACAGAGCAGGCCGTCAAGAGTGAGCGATGGTGTTTATTCAGCCCAATGTAGCTCATGCCCCTGTCCCCAGACAGACCCTGTGTTCCCAACCAGGAATGTGGGTGCATTCCTGGGCATGCCAGGTGGCCTGTGTGCCATAGCACCAAGACACGTCCACTATGATGTAGGGTGTTTTCTGGAGAAGTGAGGGCTGAGCCAGGGGCTCTGCATGGGGGCTCGGGGCTACGTGAGCAGCACTCTGCAAATCCTAGGAATTTGTATACATTGCTGAGGCCTTTCTCCAACTGGATTATAAATAGAGGATTAGTTCAAAGGCAGGCAGCCTTTTAAAGAGATGGTGCCAAGTGAAGCCTACAAACCAAATACAGTAAAACCTCTTTAAGCCCCTGTTGGTTTATTCCAAATAGCATATAAGTCAAAGCAAAAGCATTTCTCTGGCTGAGTAGGTGCCCTATTTTCCTTTGGAGAAAAGTCTAGAGAGTTCAAATGGAGCAATAGTAAAACCTCATTTATCCAGAAAGAAATATGTTATTCTAGATAGTGGAGCTTTCTAGCTAGCTAAAGATTTGCCCATTAAAACATCATATTTAAAAATTTAATTATTTTGGATGAAAATTTGTCTTTAAAAAAGGTCATATATATCCTAGGTTTTAAGATGGAATAGATAGATCTTAATTTAACATTTTTACTCTGCTTAGGGTCATTTTTGTAAACTCAGTTACTGTGCTATTATTCCAGTAGTGCTGAAACCTTTGAGATATGTGTGGTCATTTGTCTTTATTCCAAGTTGCTTCATATCACTATGCATTTGGGTTTTCTAGGTCTACTTTTTAACCAGGGAGTATGCTTCTTTACCTGTAGAGACCTTATGACCCAACTTCTTTTAGTCTGTTATGAGTTGAGAAACCAGATATGCAAATGCATTAAAATTCTGTGCACATGAAAAGTAGATAGATTATGAGTGAGAAACAGGTTTTTTTTTTTTTTTTTTAAATTTTATTCCTATAGGGTCAGTCTTTCTTAGGAGGCAATAGTTCATCTAGCCCTCTGGGGACAGTTGTTTTGAATTAAATGCTACTTTAAATAAGCCAATATGAGCCTGTGCAGATAATTTTGGCTGCTTAGACGTCACTTGGCACATCTCCAGGTTCTGGTCTGATTTTATATAGCGAGGTGTCTGGGAAGTTATGTTTTGGGTAGATGAAGCCTATTCTAATTTGAAATCTATGTTCCCAAAGCCCTTGCATTTGAGGTAACTGGTTTTTTGTTTTTTTTTTTTTGCCTGACTATATTTGAGGCTGGTAGTGTGATTAAACCCAGCACAGGAAAAAGACTGTAAATACTGACCCCACCCACTTGTTCATTAATGTCTCAGTTTTTATGTCCTGGAAGATGGTAGAGATTTCTGGGCAGGATGCTGAGCAGAAGAGCCACCCACATGTAGCATCAAAGAATGGGAGGATAGTGAATCAAAGGTATTGGATTGTATGTTGGTTCAGGAAAGCTGGTAGAAACTGGATAATCAAAGTGGATGAAAACAGGCCAAGCCAACCTGGGAAGGCCAAGGTCCTTGGGTTGTTTTTGGCATCTTCTAGTTAAGCAGTGAAACTCTGTCTGCGGTTAATCAGATTTGGTGCTTTGTAAAGTCCTCAAATGGCTGATTGCCCATCAGCAAAGATCAGACATTACTAACAACGAAATTAGGCACCAGCAGAAGTGACTTTATATTCTCCTAGGCCAACAGGCTAAGAGGTGACTCTCAGGTGGGCCTGGGGGGCGGCCTACAGGCCCGGCCACTGCCTGCAGCCCTTTGTCAGCATGCCTCACAGCAGGAGGAGGCTCAATTTTTTTCAAAGGGTGTCCTGAGAAGGATATTTACAATTTACTCCCAGGGTTGGACTTATTTTATTCTCATATCAGAATCAGATTAAGAGGCAGTTGTTCCCTTTGTTGAAGATGTTCATCATGGCAGTCTGCCCACGTGCTGATCTGAAGGATATCTGCCCTAAATAGCCATGTTCTGGAGCACATGCCCCATGTCCCTTCCGCATATGACCAGGGGTGGGCACCTGACCCCAGGGTGACCCACTTGTTGGTGACCCGCCAATGAAGAGCAATGATTGGGGTGGCCTGGCTCAAAAAGATGAGCTAGGGCAAATAAATCTTTCTAGGAGAATCTAGAATTGAAAATGGATAGAGTAGGCCAATTGGCAATGGACAAAGAAGTTGAAATGAAGCTATGGAGTGGAGAATCATAATGTCCGTCTGTACGCTGACCTTCCAGTAAAGTGGGAGGCAGGAGTAAGAAGAAGGGAGCAGAAGTTCGGAGATAGAACTTGTAGAATATACGCTGCTTAGAGACAGATGTCTAAACTCCTAACAGCTTGTTCGTTTCCATGAATCCTGGCTACACTTACGTTTCTGGCTGTGGATTCTATGAACTAGCTTGAGCACGTCTCTTATTTTTTGCAACAAAGAGACCTTCATCTAAGGCTGCCGCAATCTCTATAAAACAGTTGCTCAAATGCCAGGAGCTGGAGGCTACATCCATCTTATTATGTCCTTCTCTAGCTTGAGGAATTCCACATCTTGAACCTTTTCTCAGAGGACCCATTTTCCAAGGCTTTAATCCTTATGTGGTCTTTCTCTGATCCCTCCTAAAGATTTCCAAATCCTTCATGTTCCATTGCTCTGACTGGTGCCAGCGTTGCCCCTGGGGACAGCCAGGATTGATTGTAATGCACACTGTGCTTCTGGTCGTCAACCTTAGAACTGCACTCTGCTTGATTTCCTAATGACAGAGCTGTCCTGCTGACTGACACGCAAATCTGCTTCTCACCTAACCCGAAACCCCCCCAGGGTCATCACTGTTACAAAATGTCAGTGCAGGAAGGGGCTTGGAGGTCATCTAGCTCAACCCCATCATTTTAGTAATGAAGAAACTGTGTCCCAAAGAGGCTACATAACTTGCCCAAGGTCAGGCACAGATGAATAACTTGCTTTTCTTTCAGTGTGTGTGTGTGTGTGTGTGTGTGTGTGTGTGTGTGTGTGTGTGTGCGCGCGCGCGCCATTATTGAGCTTTATCCCACTAGGTTAAAAATTCTTCTTCAAACTTCAGAGGGCATTTTGAACTGTGCATATACAAATTCGGATGTGTTATTTGTGGTCCTCAGTGACTGATGGACATGAATGTTACAGATGTGCCGTGGAATGCTGTATATGTCTTGGGTTGAAGAAATCCACAACTATCTCACTAATACTTATCTTCCAGATGACTGGTTTCTAAAGCAGGGTATGTGCAAGCTGATTCATTGGGATAAAGGAAAAAGATGAGAATGTCTATTTTTATTAAAAAATTAATTTGTTGTATTTTATTTATATATATATTCTCAAAATTTTTTGTTAATAGGCATGTGGAATTAAGATTGACCCATAGTTCAATTTCAGAGATGTCGTTGACAAAAACACTATATAATATAATGTGGAGGGAAGTGTGTGTATTCACCCTAGTTCTGTCTCACACAATTCCATGAAGCAAGTAGTAATTGTACTTCAAAATAAAAAACTCTTAAAGAAAAACTCATACAATAGTCTAAATTGGTCCTACAAAATACATTTAGTAAAATTAATTAATTATTTCTTATTTTTCTTTTAAAAAATATCTTAGAATAATAAGAAACAGTCATCTTCTTAACAGAAAGATGTCTTTTTTTATACTAAATCAAAAACCAAGGCTATTTTTAATGGTTGTTTTTAATTTAATAACATTAGATGCATTCTTATTAAAGGCAGAGATAAAATAAAGATGTCAGTAGTTACTTTTACTATATAATTTTATTATATAATAATCATTTTGATATTTCTTCCAATGTAATAAGACATGATATAGCAATGAGAGGTAAAACTCTTGGAAGAGAGATGAATAAAATTAAGTTTCAGTAAACTAGGTTAATGTAAGACTCATATATAAAAATCCAACACTAAAGCAAATTATGTCAATTTTCTCCAATGATCCAAGAATAAATAGATAAAATTTCTCTTATGTTTAAAATTTTAATGCTGGAAGAGATCTTAAATATGTACTTTCCCCACAGAAGATGTTCAATAAATATTCATTGAGTACATGAATGGTTAAATGACATGAATAAGATCACTTTTAAGAAAAAATGGATTTCTTTCTGGGTAAGACTCAGAAGCACCACACATTGTTGAGAAAGGGAGAATTTTATTCAGCAAATAGAACTGAGATAAATTAGAGATTTGAAAGAAAAATTAATTCAGAAATTCATTGCACATCATTTCCAAATAAACTCCATATGGTTTAAAGAGTTAAATGTAAAAAAGCAATAAAAAAATACCCACAGATTTCTAGAAGAAAATATAGGTGAATAGATATACCTAACCTCTAGATCAGGAGGGACACTAGACTAAAAGTAATGAAAGAATCATGAAAGAACTAGAGATTTGACTACATAAAATGTTTAAATGTCTTCATTTTGGAAAATAATAGAAGCCTAATTAAAAGACAAACAACAAGCTGGGAGGAATATTTACAAAAAAATGTTAGAGACACAAGGACATGTCTTTTAAGAGCTCATGTAGTTTGACAAGAAAAACAAAAAGATAAATGAGCAAAATACAGGAACACATAGTTTATTTAAAAGGAAGTGCAGAAGGCCAACCTTTGGAAAAAAGGGTCAACTTCATCGATAATCAGAGCTTTATGAATGATCATTTTTTACCTACCAAAGCAGCAAAATTCTGTTTATTTTTAAATGAAATAACTCAAGGCTACCACTTTTGTGGGAAAATAGACATTTTCATTCACTGTTGGGGGACGGAAAACTGGCACCACTTTACTGAAACAACCTTTGGTCATATTGCAGCCAGATCCTCAAAAATGTTCATCAACTTTGATCCATTAATTCTACTCTTGAGAATTCTACCTACGGTAAGTTTGCCAGGTTTAGCAAATAAAAATATAAACACTGAGTTAAAGCTGAATTCCAGATATACAATGAATACTTTTTAAAATTGTTTGTCTCTGGAAATGTTTTGGGCAACTTATATTAAAAGATTATTCGTTGTTTATCTAAAATACCATTTAACCAGGCATTTTGTATATCATTTGTCAATCCCTGCTTATGGAAATAATGTAAAATGCAGCAAAGATTTATACACAAGTCTTTGTTGCAATTTTATTTATAATAGCAAAAATATTGAAATAAAAAAATCTTAAATTTCTAACAACAGAGAATGGGAGAGGGGTCTGTATTTGCCATTTGTAATGACACCACTTAAAATAGAATGTAAACTTAAAAAAACCAGCAGGCACCTCACACCAAAAACAGACAGAAAATAACAAATGTTGGGGAGGATGTGGAGAAGGAAGAGGAACACTTGTCCACTGTTGGTGGAAATATAAAACACATAGCCAATATGGAAAACAGTATGGAAGTTCCTCAAAAAATTAAAAATAGAATTACCATGTGAACCAGCAATTCCACTTCTGGGTACATACCCAAAAGAATTGAAAGCAGGGTTTTGAAGAGATATTTGTACATCCATGTCCATAGCGGCGTTATTCACAATAGCTACAACATAGAAGCAAACCACGTGTCTACTGACAGATGAACGGATAAGCGAAATGTGGCATACACCTACAGTGGACTGTTATTCAGCCTTAGAACGAAAGGAAATTCTGACGCATGCTACAACATGGGTGAACTTTGAAGACGTTATGCCAAATGAAATAAGCCGGACACAAAAGACAAATTCTGTATGATTCCACTCACATAAAATATTTAGAGTTGTCAAAATCACAGAGACAGAGAGTAGCATGGTGGTTGCCAGGGGTTGAGGGGGAGGAGGCGATGCGGAGCTATTATTTAATGGTACAGAGTTTCAGGTTTTCAAGAAAAAGGGTTCTGATGCTTAGCGGTACAACAGTGTGAATGTACTTAACACCACTGAACTGTACTCTTAAAAATGTTTAGATGGTACATTTTATGTGTATTTACTACAACATTAATATCTGGAAAAAGAAGTGAGGTCAAAGTACAGAAAACAATATGCGTAGGAGAGTAATATGAGATGCCAACAGCGACTCTCCTGGAGTGCTGACTGTATGAGTTATGTTTATTCTCCTCTTTACATAGTCCTGCATTTTCTAAATTCTCTTTAATGAGCACATAAAATCTTTTTCAGGTAGTGGAGCTAATTAAGAAAATAAAAATAAAACAAAAACCGACCAGGATGTGGAGAAACCGGCACTACTGATGTTTGATGATATATCTAGGAGAGTCTGAACTAATGACACTCTGAGGTTAGATGGGAAATAGAGTTGGAGGTGGCACTTCTAACATATCCTTCCTCAGAGATTCAATAAGGAGGACAACTCTCAGGGTGGTTTGTGGGCTTCAAAAAGCAGCAGTGGAACTTGGGCCCTGTTTCTAGGAAGGGCTGCAGGAAGGTGTCTGGAGAAGAGATGCTGCAGATGGTCGGTCCTTAGATGGTCTCACAAGGAAGGATTCTGGGGTTCATAAGTGGCAGAAAGAGGTCGGTCCTTTGGCCACATGATCAGGAACAAGAACTGCAGCAAGGTCCTGGGAACCAGAGAGGGGCAGAACCCACGGTCCTGAATAACCCTCCCCCACCCCTGAGACCTTAGGGGCAATCTTCATGTCTGAGCACTCAGTAAGTGCTCACTGCACGGGTTATGATGAACAGGTAAATGCTTGTTTACAGGATGCCAGTGGTGCCCAGGCAAGACCGAAACAAGATCTGGGAAGAGGAAGGAAGGGAAGAAAAACATGGGCAGAGGAAAGAAGAAATGGAGACAGTATGGGGTTCGTGAGGCAGGTGGATGGCAAAGTGCCCCCTCGACAAAGGGTAGGCAGCCCTGGGAAAGGCTGGTGACAGATACTGGGAGAGGCAGTCCAAAGCGGAAGCCGAGAGATGATGGCCTACTGGAGCCAGTGTCTTCTCCCACCCAGAGAGAGGCCCTGCCCCCAATTTACATCTCAGCTGCTTGCTTCTGGGAACCTGCAAAGCTCTGTCCAGGGGAAAGCTGGGACCTGATGCTGCTGTGTTTGAGGCGGGGTCTTCGAGGAGGGGTGGGTGGTCCTTCCAAACCTTCCAGAAAACGGAAGACACGGGACTGGTCTGGTTTTCTGACATTAATGCGGTTAGCATTAATAATGTTTTACATGAGTTATATGTTCTGAACATGTTTGTCCCTTCCTCAGAGGTGCAGGATAAAAAAAGATATAAAAAGCAGGAAAAGAGAGCGACACTACTATCCATCCGTGACCATTCCTTTTCTCCTCTTGGAAATGAGAAAATACAAGGCTTTGCTAAACCACTTCCTTATTTGAGACTGATCTGGTTTACTCTTTCCTCCCCTGATGCTCTCACCCTCCTCTGGACTCCCCTTCTCTCTATAGCCCCCAGAGCAAGGCTGACAATAAAGATGGTTGTCATTTATAGCCATCATGGCCATGTACATCTGCTGGGCTCCTCCATCTGCTGCCTTTTCAACAGCCTCAAACTCACCATTTCCCAAACAAACTCCTCTTCCCCCTACACCTGCCCTCATCTGGCCTCAGTGGCAGGTGGAGGCATCACCATCCCAGCCTCTTTTTCCTCACCTCCCTTATTAAAGTTGTCCCCATGTCCCTCCATGTCACCCCCTTGATGTTTCTCAATTATCACCTCTGGCTTTGGGTTAGAATCCTTGGCTCTGCCCCTTACGAGGTATGTGAACTTTGGTTAGTTACTGACTCTCTAGGTCCCAGTTCCTTATTTATAAAATAGATGTAAAAAAAGATGAGTAAAGCCAATGTGTGTAAACCTCTCAGCAGAGGGCTGGCGCGTGGTGCATATGCAGCACTTGGTAGGCATGGCGATCAGCCATCATTGCTACCTCAGCGCTCTGCAGACCTTCATCGTCTCATGTCTGACTTGTGCTTGGGCTTTCTTGCCTCTAGTCTCCCCTCATCAAATTTCACCTCCAAATGGCCACCAGGGTGAGCTCACAAGATTGCATACGAGACCATTATCAGTCTCCTGATCAAAGCCCTGGAGGGTTACCCATTGCCCACAGGGTGGGTCCCTTAACACGATGGACAGTCTCCAAGTTTAGGATCCTGCCTACTTTCCCCACGTCATCGCCCATTCCTTTGACTTCAATTTTATGGTCAGAGACCCTGCACTCTGAGATTTGCACCTCACCCACATCCCAGCATCTGCTCCAACACACACACGGTGCTGCTGTTTATCTCTGCCCCTTTACTCAGTTCTGGAACATTCCAGTCAGCCGTTGGAGAACTCTTCTCTACTAAGAGCCGGCTGGTCACCTCACCCACCAATCTAGGGATGGGTCTCCCTTTCTAGAAATAGCTCTGTCACTGCATTTACCACGTTGTGTTTTAAGGATCCGCTTCTGTGTTTGTTGGCCCTGCCAGAGTATAAGCTTGGAATTTTGTTTGGGGCCTTTGAATACCCAACAGCTGATAAGGTGCCTGGCCCTCAGTAGGTGCACAACAAATGTTTGATGCACTGGCACCGGGTGAAGCACTTTACAAAGCAAATTACTTCTAATCCTTACAACAAGCTTGAAAAGTAGGTACCAGTATGCCCATTGAATAATGAGGAAAATAAAGCCGAGAGGGTCAATTCTTGGCTCAGGGTCAAGGTGGCAATGCCTGGCCTCAGACCCAGATCTTCTGACTCAAAGTCTATGTTCTTGCTGCTGCCCCAGAGCAAGTCCCTGGACAGGTATCTCTTTTGGGGCCCCATTGGATATTTGGAAGTGAGGTTAATGTCCTACCAGGGGGCCATGCACACCTGTTTCAAGAATGGCTTCTGGAAAGTGCTAGGGAATCATTGCTGGCTGCTCCCAGAGCCCTGAAACCAGTCTCTGCCCTCTTCTACCCCAGGCCTGGAAGGACTCAAATTGAAGGGCTTTTTCTCTGTACCCCATGTCCATGAAGCCTCTGAAAAACTAACCGAGTTTCTCTATTTCTTCTCAAGCTGCTTCATTTGATTCCTTTCTCTGGCTTCTTTCCCCTCTAACTCCTAAATGTAGACACTCTACCTGTCAAATAGAAAAGAGTTCCATTTCTCTTATGGACATATTCCATCAAATCTCAGTCCCTGTCCCTGTCCTTGGCAGAGATGACCACCAATGCTCGCAGAGATGCATGGCCATCCAGGGGCCACTCACCCCGGCCCCCTGCCTGTGGGTGGGGCCATGTGGCTGAGTTCTGGCCAATGGAGCGCCTGGCTGGTAAAAGCCTCCTGTTAGATCCCCACCATTCTCCTGTGCCAGATCAATGTTAATTGCAGGGTGACCCCCAGAGCCACATGTCAAAGACGGCAGAGCCCCACCTCTCCAGCCCTCTGCCAAGTTAACTTTAAGTGAGCAAAAAACAAACTTCTACTTGTATCAGAGGTTTGGGAGTCTGTTGCAGCAGCTAACATGTCTTAACTAATTCAGACCCTCGGTAATCTTTGCGAACTTGGGCTCTCCCCACCCCCAGAGGCTCCCCATTTCACTCTACCCTATACCTCACTGCCAAATCAACCTTCCTTCAATCTATCTGCAGACTCAAGGGCAAGCTCTTGGAAGAAGCATGAAGGCCCCGGGCTCCAAGCCCCTTCCCCACCACTTACTCTTTTTCATGTTCTTTCACTCTTGTCGAATCTCAACACTCTGACCTGCCTAAATATATACTGCCTACTCTCATCTCTGCTTCTTGTTGTTTTCTTTCCAACTTTGTCCAAACCTTCCCATTTAAAATGATTCCTTCTCTGAGATGGACTTTTCAGGTCCTTCAGCCACATGGAAAGATGCCTCTCGGAAAGCTTGTAGAGCTGTGCCTGTCTCTCATGTGGGGTCCGTCAGTTGTCACACTGCACTATAATGGCATGTGCCTGCTCAGCCCTCCTGCCCACCCCATTGGACTGCTGGCTCCCTGAGCACAGACCTGGGTCTCTGTTGTCCCTACCAGGCCAGGCAAAACCCAGGTACAAAGTGGGGACCAGCTTCCCACCCCTACCCAGCAATATTCTTTTTCCTTGAGGGTGAGGCCAGGGAATTGCTGAGTACACACAACCAGTTCATCTATCTTCTTTCTCCCAACACACTGAGAGAGCTAACTCTGTGACCTTTTGCATCTGTGGATTCCAATCTCTCTCTCGCTTTTCTTTTTTTTTTCTTTTTGAACACAGGGTCTTGGAGCTTGCTCGGAGGCCTGGCTGGGCTGGGAAGAAGTTGGCTGCTCCATTATATTTAGGCTAGCAGAGACATCAATCTAAGGCTCTTTAAAAATAAAGTCCTGTTTCAGCTGCATCCCCAAGCATATTGCCACCCACTTTTGTAACAAGAAGCTCATTCGCCTCCTCTGGGTCCCTAGTCTCAACTACAGACCCTTCACGTGGCCCACACCTGTGTGAATGTGTGTTAGGATGTCAGCAAACAATTGCTCTCCCTGTCCCAGTTCAAAGGAGGATTTCTCCTCTCTTCCTGGCCTTCCTCAGCTGGGCTTTTCTCTCCTTTTGTCCCAGGGGAACTTGCAACCTCTATTGAGGCCCCCTCTCTCTCAAACTAGCCAGAAAACTTTGTTGAGGAGAAGATACTCCCTCATCCTGAGTTTCTGAGTCCTTCCTGGAACATGAAGGGCATCTTCACGGCTACGAGAAACAAACAGAAGACAGAGACCAGAGATGAAGCAGAAAGCAGGGTTTGCAGTTGTGCTAGAATGTTTGGTGGGGACCTTTGATGAATGCTCCTAGTAGGCAGCCTGTGCATCTGTGTGCATGTAACTGTGCACATATGTGTGTGTAGCACACCGAGGCTGTATGAGAAGCAGCACATAGGAATGCTGGGGCCAACTCTTCCTCCTCCTTGCCTTGGCTACTGCAGCCCTGGTTCTTTTCCATCCCCACTGATGAAACGCTTCTTTATGTCTTATTCACATCCTGTCTTGACTACCACAATTGTCTCCTTGCCGGGCCCACATGTCTCTCATCACCAATGGGATCCAAATGTTGCTGACAAAATAATTTCGCTGCCTTTGTGCTGCAATCACATTCCTTCATTTTTAAAAATTCTTCTCTGTCTCCCATTACTGGGGGAATCACACACACAGACCACCATCTCTCTGCTTCTTCACATCCCTCTCACCACCCTACACCACTTCTCTCTGCCTTTCCTACCAGCTCCTTCTCCTCTTGCTATTTCTAAGATCACAGCTCTTTTGGGCCTGCCCAGTACTCCTGGCATGACTTCCTAGTACTATTTATTCAGCCAGCAATTGTTTATTAAGAGCAACAGGCACTTTTCTAGGTACTGGGGTGCAGGAAGAACAACATGGAGGACAGCAGTTAACAAAGCAAACTAAAATAAGATGTCTGAATTATAAGTACTTTGCAGAGAGCAGCTTTTATACAGAAAGGGTGATCACGAAGGCCTACCCATGGAGGCCTGGAGCCTGCTCCCCACCTTCCTCCATCTGAGGCTCAGGGCTAGCATCTCTAACATGCTCTTGCTTTGCCAGTGGCCTCCCTTCCCATCCTTCTCTGTGTTTGTGTCATGTTTATCTTGATCTTAAGAGCAGAGGAAGCTCTGGGCATAACTCTGCTGCAGCAGGAGACCTGCTACATATTAACTCATTAAATACTCACTGTGGGCAGAGCACATGCACGCAAATTGCTAAACATAGACCCAGTCCTCTTCCGTTTCCCTATCTAGAACACAAATGGTCATTTAAATGGAGTGAACTAAGAGTGGGAGCTCTGCCTAAGGGTCCTGTCAACTTTTGAATTGTGTCACCCCTTGCCTGGAACCAGGGAGCATCTATTGGCATTGGTGACCCAAATCTGGCTCTGCCTACTCTAGCTGGCATTGCCCACCCCCTTCTTCAGACAAAGTGCAGCAAAGCTCCCTGCATGGATGCTGGATGCCAATCAGCACTGTCTTTGCTTTTAAACAGGTTACAGGAAAAGCACCAAGTGATAGAGGCTTCAATAAACAATTTTATTAGCAAGTGAAATGACGAACATGAAATAGCAGCAGTAAAACTTGCTGTCACTTAAAAGAAAAAGTCGTTGTGTATGTGTGTGTTTCCCTTCCTGGAAGGGGAAAGGCTAGGAGGGGTAGGAAGATGAAGTCTAAGTCTCCGTTTAGCCTGGGAATAAAGTCGTGGATTGCTCATCTTTTTGTAGGGCCTCTCTCTGGCAGCCAGATCCAGGCGACAGTCCCAGGTTTCTTTTCCTCATCTGTCTAGATCCTTCCTGCCCAAGACAATAGCCACTGGCCACAGTGGGCTACGGAACACTTGGAATGTGTTAATCTGAATCGATATACGCTATAAGTGTAAAACGCACTGGATTTTGAAGAGTAAGTACAAAAACGAATGTGAATATCTCTCATAGAACTTTTAACATTGATTCCATGTTCTAGTGATATCTTGGGGCTACAAAGAATGCATTATATTAATTTTAATAAATAAGTAGTATATAAGTAATCACCGTAATAAATGAAATGTATTCTTAAAATTAATTTTACATTTCATTTTTACCTTTCTAAGGTGGCTATTAGAAAAAATAAATTTCCACCTGGGCTTGCATTTGCATTTGTGGCTTGGTTTACATTTCTATGGTCTAGCATCCAGTCTCTGGTTTTTAACATGTTGTTTACTTTGCTCCAGGAAAATCTAATTCGGAACTGCACTGTATAAAAGCAGGTAAAAGTGGAGCTGTCCAGGTGGACAAGGGGCATATTTGTAGGCAGCAGAGTTCGGGGTGCACGGTGGGAAGCTGGGAGCGCAGGAGGGACCTTATCTATTATCAGAGCCTGGTCTGGCTCATTTATTATTGGATTGGATGGTGCGTTCATTTGAAATGGTGGGGAAAATACTTGGAGGAGGCCCCCATTCAATCATCCTAAGTGGAATCTGATCGTTATCTTGGGATAAACATTCCAAATGGAAGGTGAGTGCTGGGAGATAAGAAAGATAAGGAAACCATATGGCCCTGTCAGGAGGCACCCAGGGCCTTATTCTTGAAAGGATTAATGAGTCCAAAGTGTGTGTGGTGAGGGGTCATCTTGGTTCTGTTTTGTGGAGTCAGAAGGCCCAAAGCACCCAAATAGGAATGTAAACTATACTGAGGGAGGAAGGATTGGAACTCGAAACCCTCTTTTGCCTTTCCTGGGTTCCTCACCCATGGGTCCATCCCTCTTCACAACCAAGCCCTTCAGACTGGTGGAAATGGACCCCTGATCTCTAACCTGCACTCAATATCCCAGGCCTTCAGGGTTTGGAGTTTGGAATCCAGACCCCCCCCCACCTTGATCTAGCAAAATTTCCAGAGACTCCACCTCTGCCTCCAACACCTTCCCCACTACCTATTGGTGGCCCCCAGGGTGGTTACCCAGGGGAGAGGGGCTTTCCTGGCAGGGGTGGGGTTTCAGTGGGTCTGCTGGTCCACATGGCAGTGGAGTGTGTTTGCCATGGGGGAGGGCAGGTAATATGAGCCCTGGAGAAAGGGATCTGGGGATGAGGGGAGGGGAAGGCAGAGGCAATGGGCTTTTGAGCACGTTCTCTCCTCCCCTACGTCACAAAGCACTTCATCCTTCATTCCTCTGGCACTGCTGGTCTTGCACAGCTGTTCCCTGACCCACAGCTGGAGACTGTCAAAGGCATTCAGTTTAGGTGCAAAAGTGGGTGCTCGAAGGAGGGAGGGTGGCTTCAGGGTTGTGTGACAGTAATCACTGGTAAGAATAAGTATAATAAAAAGAATAACTAGCTTTGACTGAGGGCTCATTTTGTGCCAGTGCCTGCATTGTCTCAGTAAATCCCTAACAGCTCTACAAGATAGGTATCATATTACCAAGGAGGAAACTGAGGCTCAGAGAGGCTGTCACTTGCCCAAGGATGTACAGCGAGTTAGAGCTAGGGCCAAGAGTGAAACCTAAGAGGCTGAACCTAGGCGCCCACATTCTTGATGCAGACAGGAACCCAGGACATAGTTATTCTTGTTAGACTTCCGCAGCTTGGTCAGTGACAAACACTCAGTAGAGACCTCCTGCCCACATTTTACACAGCCCCAAAGTAACATGGGCAGTTGTACCTGGCTGCCAACCAAGCGAGCCTGAGCTGCAGCCTCATATCTCGCTTGGTGGAAAAATCCAAGCCTATTGTTGTTCAAAGGGCTCTGACCAAGAGAGGCCACCCCCTTGTCCCCGATTCCCAGCATGGTCACATCTTAGGGAGAGATCACATCCTAGGGAACAATCAGGGTGCATGTAGGGTGACAGGGATCCTGCAAAGTTCCAGACACAAGCTTGCTTCCCTACCTCAGGCTGGCCCTGGTTGATTGCCTGGGTTTGGGGCTTTTCTGTGCTCTGAGCACATCTAAACATTTGGAGATAAACAAGAAAGCGAACAATAGAGTCTTGTGGGCTAGAGGACAGGGCTAACTTCCCCCTGGGACTCAGCACTGTTCATAAACTGCTCCAGCTGCACTCTCACGGTTAGGATGTCACTGGAGCCTGGCTGAATGGCAGCCTTGTCCTCGCTGGGGGACGGCTACTGGCTCCTTTTATATACAGTTGGGGGCATGCAAATGCCGGTAGAGGAGATGTGTGCTTAGGAGGAAGGCATGTTTTCCTGCCTGAATTTGGGGAAATCACACAGTAAAGATACATCTGAGCCTTGGCATTGTGGCTCTGCCAAGTTGCCCCCAACAGACATGTCCTGATGAGAGCTGTTTGCCCCATAGGAAAAGAATCAGCTTTCCATCAAGTGGACTCTGGGTACTGCCCCAGGGAGCTCAAACTCCGAAGTATCTGAGAGTAAGTGGGAGATCTGGTGCTGAGATCAGTTTGGACAGTTGGAGATGGCTGTGGTGTCTTCAGAAAGATGCTCTTTGGGCATCACGACGGGTGGGACGGGAGGTGAGCCAATGATGGGCTGCTTTGAGCTGCCCCCCTTTCCCACGGCAAAGCCTTTTAGACAGTCATCTTCCATTGTCACAGCCAACAACAGCAGGATAGGGTGTTTTAGGCCAAGAGTCAGTGGGTGGAAGGGCGCTTAGACCTCTTTCTCATTCACAGCTAACCCAGCCATGCCAATTGAGACCCAGTCAGGCTAAATTCCCCGATCAGGCGCTCCCCACATCTATATCCTGGACCCCCAGGCAACTTCGAGGGGCCGACGCGAGCGTGCCCCTCTGGACAGCCTCCCTGGAAAGGGCTGGAGCATTTCTGCAGAGGCCGTTCAGACATCACATCACGGTCCCAGACGGCCACACGGTTCTTGCTCTCCCTTGGCCGCCCTCCCTGGGAAATGCTTTGGATCAGACAGCATTTCTGAGCTGTTTTTGCCTGAGGAAAGTGGTAAGAATTCAGCAAGAATTGCATGGTTGAAGTGAAAGACAGGGGATTTACTTACTAAAAGTATTTGTAAAAACTGTACAGGGGGTGTGAAGGACAGTATTGCAGGCGGGGCCTGAAAACACTGGTGTGGGCCATGAGTCCCCCAGATGAGGGTACTTCAGGGACAAAGAAACAGGAATTTAGATACAAATGATTTGGCTTCTGGAGAATAAAGAATTTTTCAGTGTCTAAGAAGTTCAAAATGGCTGTGCAAGGTCACACCTGCAAGAATTGCTCAACAGTGTTGTGCTGAAGAAGAGTCCCTGAGGGTCTACACTCCTTCTATCCTTTGGTCACTTAGCAGACACCTACTGAGGGCTGCCAAACCTGAATGCTGAGGGCATGAAGCTGAATAAGAAACCCCCTTGTCCCCAAAGCTCTCACAGACAAGCTAGTAATGGTTACATGGTATGGAAAGAGCAGAGACAGAGGGTGGGCAGAGAGTGCAGAAACCGGAGCTTGGGTGGGAGGGGAGATGTGGGAGTGGGGGGCGGTGCAGACGCCTGAGCTGAGTCTTCAAGGATGAGCTGGGAGTCAGCCAGGCAGCTCAAGAGGAAGGACAGCTAATCCAGACAGAGGGCACAGACTGTGCAAAGGCTGAGAAAGAAAGTATGACCCCCTCCCCAATCCCAGGGACAGCTGGGACAATGGCTATGAAAGGAACTGGTGCCCAAAGAGAAAAAGGCTGGCCCCACATTCTTTGCTTTTGACTCTCATGATTTTCTGTCAGCCGGTCACATATGGGCTATGAAAACCTCCCAGCACAAGGGCCTCTGTTAAGTTGCATCCCTTCCAACACACTAATTAAAGGCCTTGTCCCTGGCTTTGGTGTTGGGGTGACCCCCACAGAGAACGTGTCTATAGCACACCCTCTCCTTTCATACCTAAAGCTTCCTAAAAATCGCTGGTCTGACATTCAAGAGGCAAACAGCATATTTGCAAGTTATAAGGGAAGATTCCGTTCCCAAGAAGCTAAACAATATCATCGCTGTATTTTCTTGATTTCCAATCTCACTTCTCCCTTACCCCAGCTCCAAAAATCTGTCATTAAATCAATGCAGAGTTTTAGGACTGAAGGAATATGGGAAATCCCTAATCACACCCCATCTTTAGATATCATCTTTGTCCACAATTTCATATGCTTTCTAGTTTAATTCTCTTCCTTCACAATTGAACTCACAGTCGCTGGCTTAAATCCAGCGAGCCTTTGATTGAGACTAAAACTCTCTCGCTTTCGGCACGCCTAATGATTTCCATCTTTGTCTCAATTCTGTTAGGTTTATGAGAACTGCCCTTCTTATCACGAGCATCAGCACTTCATTTTTCCATTTTCCACTCATTCTTATAAAATAATAAGGTCAAAATGCAACAAAATATTCAAATACTTGCACAAACACTGCTGAACAGTCAAAGGTGACGTTGCTGAAACTGAACTGTTGGCCGCCAGGCAGTGTTCCCATGCAGTGGCTTAAATGTTAGTTCATCAGCCATCCTGGGAGAGCTTGAAACCAGCAGATGACTCAGGAGTCAGGTGATGGTGCTGGTGGTGTAGGTCGATGTAGAATGATCCCAACCCCTGAAGCTCAGTGGGGTATATATTCTGCCACCTCCTGCCCAAATGGGCAGGCATTGCCATGCCATGAAGCTGTTGGCGATAGCTTTTCTCTAAGCAGATTGCATTGTGTTGCAGACATGCTTCAGTGAACCTTCCAACATCTCTGAGTTTGCAGGTGTGTGAGGGGAGAGGAATTGTAGGGACCACCATCCTGTTTTACACCTGGGGAGATTCTGCTCACTAGTCACAGAGGGAAGTCAAGTTCCAGGTAATGCTTTTCCCCTACAACTCAGTCGCAGGCTGATCTGCCGGCAGGGGGACTGGGGGCTGCTAATCATCTCAAGAGATAGGGGGCTTACCGGCCAACAGAGTGGTGAAAGGACACTTAGTGTTGCTTGAAGAAATTCCTCAGAAGGCTGAAGAGTGCCTGGAAACAGACATCCAGGATTTCTCTGCCACTTAGCAACCCTGGCAGTGGAACGGGACTTAAGGGTCTCAAAGCCCGTAGGCTAGTGTGGTCCTTGTAAGCTTCGCTGCCGCAATTCCTAGTCTCTCCCCAGAGCTGCCTGCATACCAACAACCTTTCCTCAGAACTTCTTACCCTTGATTCAGAATCTTTTATGTGGAATGGATTTCTTAAGGAAGCAGTAGGTGAAAATGGCTGTCTTGTCTTTCTGAGGGGTCTGGACAAGTTTCCTAATTTGCAAAATAAGAGGGTTGGCCTATATGAACTCTCTCTGCTCTGATACTCAAAGTATTGGTGAAATGAGACATGTGCAATGTGAACATTTTAAAGTACGATTTAAAAAAATATATCTCAGGGAAAATTTGTGGTCTTTACAGCCAGAGAAATGTGCCAAGGCAATATAAGTCCGACTTGGAGATCTATAACAAACGATGAGGGAGGATTAGTGGGCTCCCAATCAGGCCTAGAAGCACCACGACAAAACTACACAGCCCTTTGCTTCTGAATCAAACTCCTCCTGCCAGTCAGGTCCTCCTCCTTCACCTGCCCTGGGTGGAAGGGTCACAATTTCCCTTCAAGATTCTCAGCAGTAGGCGGGCTTTGGCTGCAAGCTGGGATAGGAAAATCTCCTTTTGATTAGACGTAAGACTAAGCACACTTTGCAGGGTTGCTACAGCCCGCATTTTCTGTTTTAAGTTTCCTAACCAGAAAGGCAGTATTTTCCCTACCTTGAGAGAGAGAGAGAGAGAGAGAGAGAGAGAGAGAGAGAGAGAGAGAGAGAGAGAGAGAGAGAAAGGGAAAGAGAGGTGGGTTTTGCAACTCCTGTTTTGCAAACCTCCCCAGAGTGCACGCACTCCTTCCCTGCAGCAGCAGGTAAACAGACACCTGAGCCGGGAAGAGCTACTCAGTAGCCTGCAGGGACCGCCAGCGAGACCAGAGGAGGGCGCGGGCGGGGGCTGGGGCGAGGCCAGCTCTCCCGCGAGCTGAAAGCCTCCCTTTGTGTGAACCCCATCCCAGTCCTCACCTCCCACCCCTTGGGAGGGAGGCGTGTTTCCCACAGGCGACCATTCCTGAAAGGAGCGGGAGCTGAAGGCCGCGGGTGCGGAAAGCCGGGCGAGGCCCCTTCTGCAGCGCCTCCCGCACCCGACCGCGGGGGGAGCAGGCTCCCGCGCCCCCCGCCCCGCGTTGGACGGCGCGGGAATGCCTCGCTGTCCGCAGTGGCGGGGCCATGGCACCTTCTAGGCGCGCACGGCGGCGGGCTGAGGAGGGGCCGAGCGTCCGGCTTCGCGGGTTCGCCCCGGCGGGCATCCTGCCCCCCCATCCCCGCACCCCACGCCCGCGCGGCTGTAACCTCGGCCCCCCCCCCAGGCGCGCTTAGGACCCGCATCCGCACGCACCCAGCTTCCCGCTCTCCACTTTCTGTTTCTGCGAGGAGGGAACCGAGGACGGCGGCGCGGCCCTCGCGTGCCCCCCCCCTGCACCCGCCCCCGCGGCTCGGCCGGGTCCACGGGCCGAAGCGGGCGCGGCCCCCGCGCGCGGCCCCACAATGCGCCCTTGTGCCGCGCCTCAGCCCGGCCCGGCTCTGGCGCGAGGACGGGGGAGCAGTCGTCAGATCCGTGAAACGCAGCCGGGGACAAAGGCGCCTTTGTGCCCGAGGAAGCCGCGCGGGGAGCCGCCCGGGGTGGCCCCTAGGCCCCCCGCCCCGGCCCGGCGGGAAGAGCGGCCGAGCTCGGTCTGCTGTCCAGCTGAACCAGTAGTCACTGCCCACGTTTCTGCAGAAAGCACAGACCGTGACACTGAAATGGGGACCCCCTGGGAACCCAGATTTAGGTGCCTGGGATTTCATGGGACGCTCGGGCCCTGTCAGGATTGAGGCTTTTCCGAAGACAGCACAGCCCCCCTTAAAGGACCTGCTGCTGCTGCCGTCCCTCCGGTGCACGCTGGGCGACCGGCTGCCCCATTTTCCTGTTTACTGTCACCTGGGCTTCGGAAGATGCGCTGGTTGTTGTCAAGGCTTTTGCTTGGGGTTGTGGGCTGGACGGTGTTTATTTATTTTTGAAAAATAACTAAATAGAAGTGGAGTGTGCATGGCACAGAGATGAGACTGGGTCATGAACGAAGAAGTATAATTGATCCAAACTATGCATGAGAGTTTCTTATAGAAAGAGGGAGCGAGAGAGGAAAGAAGATGACAGTTGTTCTTAAGCACATTTTGCTGTTGTCCGGGGAAAAATTCACTGAGTGCTCTCAAGTAGGGTCGACTGCGAGTGACTTGGCAGGGGGATGGCATGTGAAAAGTACCCATCCTGCTTTATACTGGCAACGATTGCCTCCCACATGTAATGGAGGAGTGAAAGGCAGAGGCTGGAGGAAGCCAACGGAAGACTTAGAAGTGACTTATCCTCGAATTATCCCAACTGGTGGGAAGGGCAGTCTCAAACCACCAGGTCATTCTACAGCCTTCCAAAAAAAAGACTCCTGGGCCCAAGTCTAGCAAGGTTAGATGGATAGCCCCTGGAGAAGCAAGTCAGGGGAAGGGCAGGGACTCAAAAGGCCACCTTGTGATTTGTATGCTACGACTCTGTGCACAGCCCACTCTGCTCTGCCCGGGTACACACATCTGAAGAGTTTCTGGCTCTCTTTCTATCCTCCATAGCTTAATCACCAGATGGTCACAAAAAAGCAAAGAGATTTCTATGTGAGCTCATCTTGGCAACAAACTCCCTTACCATCCTTGACCTCCAGGTCTCCAGGGCAACCACTGCTAGGACGTCACTGGTCATCCCTTAAAGGCCACGCTGCAGCAAGCCCAGATAAACAATTTTGGGGCAATAGTCACGTAGCAAACTCTCAGATGAGGCCTGGTTAGCTAGGATGACATAAGTGGTTTTTTCCACTCTCTTTCACATTCTGGCCCAGAATCCGGGGCCTAGAACATACTCTAAAAATGGACCTTGGGGTGTGAGGTAAGAGAACAGTGTGGAGAAGGACTTGGAGAAGTACCTTCTTCTAGACAGAGGGACAAAGTCCCTTTCCTCTTGGTTTCCCCAGCCTATAGCTCATTTCTTTTGCCTCTCAAAGCTCAATAAAATAATTTATCTTTACATAAAGGAAGTTGTGGTAGACGGTCTCTGAGATGGCAGCCCTCAGTCTTTCTGGTGTTTGTGTGCTGTTTCTCACCTCTTGAATTTGGGCTAGTCATAGTAACTTGCTTGACCAACAGAATATGGTGAAAAAGACATTCTGGAACTTTCCAAGGCTTGGTTAAAAGAAGCCTGTGATATCTACCTGGGTCCTGCAGAACCTTCACTTCTGGGACATTTGCTCTAGAAGCCAGCCACCATTTTCTAAGAAGTCCAAGCCACATGGACTGGCTAGGAATAGGTGCTCTTGTCAAGAACCTTAGCTGAGCTTGCCCCCAACATTCGTGGAACTGCCAGCCCCGTGAATCAGTGACGTCCACTTGGCCTTTGATGACTGCAGCTCTAGCCACCATTTGACTGTAACCACAAGAGAACCTAAATGAGAACCAGCTGGCTGAGCCCAGTAAGAGATAATGATCAATTGTTTTAAGCCACTAAGTTTTAGGATAGTCTGTTATGTAGCAATAGATAATTGACCAGGAATGAAATGCTGGATGAGGAGTGAAGAGAGGGGAGAAGAACTCCTGATATCTTAGTCATGTTGAGAGGCTCTATTTGTGTCTTTTTTGTCTCCCTGTATACCCTCAATACCACCCTTCTTTCTGAGCTATGCTTGGCACGCAACACATAAACCTTGTACTGCTGTTAATTGTTCCATGGGCATTAGTTTCCTTAATGTGATGAGGGAGTCTTAACCCCACCAACACTCTGGCCTCTCAAGGGAAGGAGGGCAGAGCCAAGGGTACAGGTGCATCTCCTGGTTAGGTTTGTCCCTCTGGGGGCTCTAGTACCAGGGAGAGGACATGTGGAACACACTGACAGCTCTGGAAAATGTGTGGATGGGAGCAAATCCCATAAGGGTATGAGCCCCCAGGACTCATATGTGGGGCTCCCAGCAACACCCAAAGCCCATGGTATGAAGAACACTTCCACGTGTTTGATTCCTTTCCCAACTTCCCATTTATGGACACGTGTGCATGAGCCACACCAAGGTCAGTGGTGGAGAGGTAGGTCAGCTTGTGTAGGACCTGGTACCTACTGGGCACAGCATACTCAGATCTGGGGAGAGAACAAGGAGAAAAGCAGGGCAGGGGCAACTCAGGAGGAGTTCCTTTATCCCTTCAATAAACACTCAACTGTGAGACAGGTCTCCAGGTGCTGGGGATACAGTAGGGAGCAAGCAAAGTTTCTGCTCTCAGGTTAAATACCTTCTGGGGAAGTTGTATCCCAGACACATATTGTCACTTACATAAGCAGAACTTGGCTACAATGAAAACCAGGGGAGCTGGGGTCTTCCCTCCTCAACATATATAAGCCTTCTGGCTCCATTAAAGACCTGGAATTCTCTGTGCTTCAAGGTAATAATGGGTGAGGGCACTAACGCCACATTATCTGGGTTCAAGTCCTGGCTTCACCACTTATTGGCTGTGTGATCTTGGGCACCTCTCTGAACCTTTCATTCCTCATCAGTGAAAATAAGAATAGTAGCAGTGCTTTATCTCAGGGTTGTATGGGGATCTGATGAGCCCCTGCTGGCAAAGTGAGCACAAAGCTCCATGCCTGCCAACTACTGTGTAGGAACTGTTGACTCCTGTCATATGTGCTTCCCACAGGCATGGGAAGGCTCTGGCTGTGAAATTATCTATAAGGTCCTGACAAGTAGTACAAGTAAGTTTGTTTAGGGGGAAAGAGATAGAGAGAGAGGGAGAAAGAGAGAGAGAGAGAGAGAGAGAGAGAGAGAGAGAGAAAGAGAGAGAAGAGGGAGTCTCACACTTGGGAATAAACTTGCCCAGGGTCCTGGCTGCTCCAGTCAGTCATCTACTTCCTGAGAGGGTTGCATAGGACTCATATGACATCAGTCTGATTTTCCTAGCCAAGATGCAGATATGAGTCCTGTCACTGAGAACTGCCTCTGTGTACTCTGGGTTTCACACGGCCCTGAGAGCCTAAGCTCCTCTGCCTGAAACTTGGGATAAGCTGAGCCTCCCTTGAGAAAGACCAAGTGTCAGTTCAAATAATTGTCTAGTATTTGGGGTTATGAGGACAGGGGTCTGAGGTTAGGGAGTCCCCAGAGTCTCAGCAAGCTTTTCAGGTCCATCCATTGACCCTGCTTCAAACTCCAGCCTATGGAAACACCAGAAGCACTAGGAAAGCTGTGGCCCTGCTTCTTACTCATCTTTCCTCTCAGCTTCCCCCCAGTCCATAGCTCAGTTTTTTGACCTCCAGGAAGACTGGGCAAATGGGCTGAGACCAATGAGATCATGCTGGGCAAGTGTTTCTAAGAGGGGTTGCCTCGCCTGCCAATGGGTGTGAATTACCTTTGCAATGTAAATGGCCCTGCAATGTCAAGCAACCAGCAAGGGGGTCACAGCCCTTTCTTCTGTATCCATCAAGCATTTCCCGGGATCCTTGTTCTTTTCCAAGCAGCACATCCGTGCTGTGCCACCATTCAGATGGCACTGTCAGCAAATCATCCTGAGTAAGGAGTGTGTTGGCTGGTGAGAAGCCTGGCCCTCCTAGTGGAGGGTCGTTTTTCTGAGAAAATGCCAGCTTAACCTCATTTTTCAGGGGCCCAGTTCATGACCAACAGGTTCAAGGTAAGTGAATTTAGAGCCCAGAGTCTGGGAAGGATTCCAAACCCCTGGTGTTTCCAACACTGAGGGGTTATACTTACTGTAAATCTGTACTCTCCTTAAAGTAGTTTAACAGAAAGAAGACATTTGATCCTTCCTTAGTACATCTCAATAGTTCAGTTTTCACTGTCATCTGAACTTGGGACATAGAAAAATAAAACATAAAGCCTTATTGAGCCTATTAGTTTATCCATCATATTCTATTACCATCTAAGAAGTCTACCTTGTTAGCACATCTGATCACTTGAGGAACACCTGGTGATTGTGTAGGAGGTGGTGGCAAGGGAAGAATTGGCTTATTTTCCTTCCCAGATGTAGTTCTTTGGGCTCTCCACCCAGGGTCACTGCTAGCCCATAGGGCACCTATGTCCAAATGTCTGTGTGGATGCAACCATGCCAGGGAGCATAGGTTGGCAAGCAGAGGGAGGCTGGATTTCAGTCTCCACCTACCTCTTGTGCAGCAAACAGCCTGCATGACTGTGTATGGTGGCTCTGCCTCCACCCAATGTGACTAGTTTTAATTTCTCTTCTTAGAGAGGTGCTTACTGGAGAGAGAGGAGAAAGAAGATGCTCATTGCTATATGTTAGAGACAGGTCCTTGGAGGCCCGCAAGCAATAACTTAATTATGGGCATATTTTGAGTTCTGGGAGAGTTTGGGGTATTTCACAACAGGGCCTCCTTTTCCTGGGACAGAGAAGGTTTTGGAGTTAAGACAGTCCCAGGGGGATGGAACAGCTGTTCAGTCTGCCCATAATCCTGCTGGAAAACCTGACAGCAACCAGCTCTGGATTTGCTCTTTTGGATGCTTTACAGGAATTTCCAGGAACCCTTTACCCTCTTCTGAGAAAGAGAGGGTAGGCTGATGGCACTATTCTCCCCTTGCCTTGTCTTGAGCTTTGGTCTGTAGTTAGGATATCTGGGCACAGGGAGTTTTAACCCATCTCTGCTTTCAGATATAAATCCAATCACCTGTCAAGGGGCTGGCCTTCCCTGTTCTGGTGAGTCCATTTATGGCATTCTCCATGGTGTGATCTGCAGGGGAGGGGGTGAGGCCGGAAGACTCTCTGTGGGATCTCAGGAGTATCGTCTTCCCCGGCTGTGACCCAGCATACTCACCTTTAAAACGGAATGAGCAGCACGCAGCACGTCCACAACATGAATAGACCTCACGAGGACTCATGACTTTAAGTTTAGTTAGTTTTTTATGGTAAGTGGATACGTTAATAGTCCCAGCACCAAATCCTGTAAGTAACAAGAGATGTTTGTTCATTTCCTCATCCATTCATTCGACAAACATCATGTGCCAGCCCTGCGCTAGGCTCTGAGTGAAGAGGCCAATGAGACAAACACATTTCTTCTTTCTGTTTAAATGCCATTTCCTAGGGAAAGCCTACCTTGATTATGCTCTCCCCAGACCTAGAACCCTCTGTGTATACTGCCTTTTGGTAAAGAGCAACAACACACTTTAATTACTTGATCCATTTCTGTCTTTCCCACTAGATAGCTTCAGGAGGAGAGGGACCACATTCAATCTATATCTACCTAAATGTGCCTGCACCAATACTGGCCCAATGTGGCTCCAAATAATATGGGTTGACTGAATGCATTTCGTCCCCACCAAGTGTACTGGAAGTCAGAATGGCTCCCTCTCCTGTGATGCTCCCATGGTTAGGAAATCCAGATCCTGTGGAGGGTCTAATTCTAGGCAGGGATCCATCTGCTCCTGAGAAGGTCCAGATCAGATGATTGCCAAGGTCCTTCCAGCCTAAAGCCAGAAATTATAGGACAGATGGGGCTCTGAACGCCCAGACAGTAAAGAGATAACCAGAGCATGGGAGTGCAGGCTAGGTTAGAAGCCTGCTTACAGAACAATTCCAGATGCCCAGGCTCTAGGCCTGATCCTTCTTCAAGGGGGAAAAAAAAAAGATAGAAACCAAGAATGCAGCTCTGAAGAGGAGCTTGTTATAAGCCTGAGGCTGACCTATCCTTTACCTCCAGTCCACGTGCTCCAGATGGGGGAGACTGAACCACAATGAATCTGTCAGATGCAGGAGGAGACAGGGAGAGGGAAGTGGTGCCATGCCTTGGGTTCAGTTACATTCATTGTCACTATGCACAGAAGCCAGGTCACTGCTGGAAGGAGATTAACTGGGCCCCAGTGACTGAAGCACTATTTTATTTATGCCTGGCCACTAAATCTTGGCTCTGTTGTTCTGTAGTCAATAGCAATAGGAAGAAAGACAGATTTTTTCTGTGTTGGAAGCTTATTTTTCTCTCCTGGAAGTTGGGCTATAACCAGCCTAGGGCCTTAGTATGGGGACTTGATGCCCTGGGTGCTGCAGTAAGGCTTTAAAATCTAGACCCTGGTGGCCAGTGTGGAAAAGATCTGCTTAACTGTGTCCCAGGCACACTGGACATGGCTAGGTTGACGGGGAATGGGGAAAGAGGGAGCTATCAGCTTAACTAGGATTGGGCTCAGCTTCCTCTTTTAGTTTTGAATGGCTACAAAGTATCCATGGTGGTTGTCTTGGGTGGGCCTAAAGCATAGGAAGTGGAGAAAGAAAAAGGAGAGGATAAAGGAGAGAAAACAGAAAAGGAACTTAAGAGCAGAAGAGAAAAGTATGAGGAGGGAATAGAAAGAGGAGAAAGGTGTCTGTGGAGAAGTGCAGTGACATCATCAGCCACCTCAGGCATCATTGTGATATGAACCCAACTTAGGTGACCCTCACAGGCAAGGATGGAAACAACAGGGTTTCTCTCAGGCAAAGAGCTTTTGCTTCCCATTGGGAAAGAGCTGCCATCATGGACGGGTGAATGGACAGATGGATGTATGAAAAGGACAAAGATCAGTGGGAAGGATTGGCCAGGAATTGAATGAGTAAAAAGGGGGAAGAAGCAAGAGAATCCAATGATGGGGCAAAGGACTCTTACCTACAACGTTGGTGCCAAGGGGTGGTTTGTGGGGGCCTTCTCCCCCACTGTCTTCCAAATCCATTCTAAATAAACATGCAGTCTAAGTGAAAAACAGTGTGTGCTATCCAAGCATGCTGAAGACAAACCCCCTAGCTTCTGTCACTCAGCTTTCAGCTCTACGTCCTCCTTTAGGGAAACTCCAGCTGCCACTGGTTGTATCTGCTTTCACCAAATCCCTCCCCAGACCAAGTGAATCAGGCTACAGGTAGATGGGTGAGGGCTTGAAACATGATTGGAGGAGGTGGGGAAAGTAAGGTTCAGATTAATTTGAGAATAGGAAGAGTTAAAGAGCCTTAAGCCTTTCAGTCACTCCTACTCAGAGATTTTGAGTATTAATAAGAGCAAATCAAGGAGTGGATTACCTCTCCTCTCCCTTCAGTAAAAAGTGCTGAGTATAGGCTTATTCCTAGGAAAGGCCCAGTGGGAATGGTTCATCAGGGTTGGGGTCAAGGGTTAAGGGTCAAAGACTTATATCTTCTAAGCCTTGAACCAACAGTGGGGTGGCTGGCATAAGGATGAACAATGCTTCTTTCATGGAAGGTTCTTATCAGAAAACAGAGCTGCACAGAGGAACACTATGAGTCGGATTTCAACAGCTACCTGTGGTAGGGGCAGGTGAGAAGGGCCATCGAGTAGGGGCTATAGTGAAGGGAAGCCATGCTCAGGCCTCCACTACCTCTGGGGCCTGCCAACTCACTTGGAATCCCAGGGCTTGAAGACCCAGTCCTACAACCTGTCAGAGTATGTTCTCAGCTAAGTTACAGTTACCTTTAATATCAACACATCACAGGAAAACACTTGTCTTTTCTCTAAAAAAATGCAATGTCATATTCAGGTCTATGTAAGAGTAAGGATAAGGAGGCCTGATTCCCAAAGCAGTCTAAACTTCACCTGAAATCTTAGAAGGAAATTTAGATGAAGAAGGAGAGAGAAGGGCTGCCCCAGGAGTAGCGATCCCAGAGGTTTTGGAACTGAGTGCCAACCTGGGCAGAAAAAAGTGCATTTGTATATGGGGTAAGGGTCATTGAAATTCTAGGAAAAAATGTCAACCCTGGAGAATGGATAGGCTTGTCATATCAGAATCCTCAAACGGGTCTTCAGTGTTCTTGAGATCAAGGAGAAGACACAAAAGTTTCACTGTACAGAAATGACCTCCCCAAGAAGGCAAGTAAGTTTAACCAGTTTTCACAGAAGTGCAGGAGACCATTTAATCTTCCCTCACTCAGCACAGGAAGCTGGCAGGTTATGGACAAAACAGGATAAGGCAGGACACCGAGAGATTATGGTCTTCACTGTGGCCTAATGTCTGTCAGGGTAGACTGCCACTAGCTCTGGTTCTCCTTGCTTGTAGATTTCTTCCACCATAACTTTGGCTTCCATTTCTAAATCTGTTTTGGCCAGGGGGAGGTTGCAGTGCCCAGCTCTGTCCAACTTGCTTTCTTGACCTCAAGATTACCTGTAAATAACTCTAATCTTTAAAAATTCATGACTTTTTCCTTCTTATTGCTTAAAACCCCAGTCTTTTCACATTTTTCTTTACTTGTGCTATTTATCTGCTTTTCTACTTAAAAAATAAAAATAAGTTTTTTTTCTAGGGACCATTCATCAAGATAGATTATGATTTGGGCCATAAAAAAAAAGACTAAAATTTTTAAAATTTGAAATCTTATCACAAAACAATTGAATTAGACATTAAAAAAAACAAAGATCTTTGGAAAATACTCAAATATTTAGAAGTTAAACATTACATTTTAAATAACCCATGGGTTAAAGAAGACGATGCAAAGACAATTTAAAATTATTTTCTGTGAACAAAAACGAAAGCCTAACACACCAAAGTCTATGTGATGTAGCTAAAGCAGAGTTTGAATGGAATTTAAAAAATCTTATTAAAATCATATTTATCGAGGTATAATTTACATGGTATAAAATTCACCTGTTTTAAGTGTATGGTTCAATGAGTGTATGATATATCGTCAGTAAATTTACAGAGTCATGAGACTATCATCACAATCTGAATTATCTTCTATGGTTCCTCAGAAACTACTTTACACCGTTACTGCAATAAAGTTAAAATTGTCAACTTTTCTTCTTACTCATGCAACCAGCTTAACATTTTAAAAATTGAGATATAATTTAGATAACGTGAAAGTCATCATTTAAAAGTGTCTAATTCAGTGGTTTTGACTATAGTCACTGTTGTTCAACAATCACTAGAACATTCCCATCACCCCAAAAAGAAACCCCACACCTATTAGCAGTCAGTTCCAACATTCTCCTCCCTCTGATTTCTGGAAATCATTAATCTACATTCTGTTTAATTTAGCTATCTGGACATTTCCTATGAATGGGTTCTTTGTCTTGTTTCTGTCACCTAGAATTCATATGGAATTTTAAAGTTTTAAATGTTTATATTAGAAAAGAAGAAAGATTCATTTTTTGACATGTTTACCAAGACAATTTAATAGGGATAGGATAGTTTTCTTTTAACAGATGGTGCTGAGACAAATGAATAGCCATATGCAAAAGAATGAAGTTGGACCTCTATCTCACACTATACAAAAATGAACTCAAAATGGGTCATAGACTTAAATGTAATAGGTAAAAATATAAAACTCTTAGACAAAAACATAAGTATAAATCTCTGTGACCTTGGATTAGGCAATGGTTTTCTTTAGCTATGAAACCAAAATCACAAGCAACAACAAAAAAAAGAAAGTGGACTTAATATTGCGTATCAAAGGATACCACCAAAAAGGTGAAAAAAACCCATGCAATGGGAAATATATTGGTAAATCACATATTTGATAAGGGTCTCATATCTAAAATACATGAAGAATTCTTGCAATGCAACAATAAGAAGACAAATATCCAAATTTTTTAAATAGGCAAAAGATTTGAATAACTATTTCTCTAAAGAAGATATATAAATGGCCAACAAATACATAAAAAGATGCACATTTTTAGTCATCAGGAAAATGCAAATAAAAATCAGAATATTACTGCATGCCTACCAGTATGGCTGTAATAAAAGAGATAGACAATGACAAATATTGTAAGAATGTGAAAAGATTAAAACCCTCATATACTATTGGTGAGAATGTAAAATAGTAAAGCTACTTTGGAAAATATTAGTTTCTCAAAAAGTTAAACACAGTTATCATATGACCTATCAATTCTACTCTTAAACACATACCCAAGAGAATTAAAAATACATCCACACACACACTTGTTTATATCTGTTCATAGCAGTATTATTTATATTAATTAAAAAATAAAAATACCCAAATGTGCACCATCTGATAAATGGGTAGACAAAATGTGGTATATCCATTCAAAGGAATGTTATTTAGCCATAAAAAAGAATGAAATTCTCATACATGCTACAACATGGATGAACCTTGAGAACATTATGCTAAATAACAGCAGCTAGACACAAAAGGTTACATACGGTGTAATTCCACTTATACAAAATGTCCAGTATAGGCAAATTCATAGAGACACAGTAGATTAGTGGTTAGCAGCGTCTGGAAGGAGGAAGGAATGGGGAGTGAGTGCTAAGGAATGTAGGATTTCTTTCTAGGGTGACAAAAAATATTCTGAATTAGACAGTAGTTATGGTTAAACAATCTCATGAATATACTAAAAAGTACTGATTATAAACTTTAAAATGGTGAATTTTATGATTAAAAAATTAATTCAAAAATAGAGATCTGAGAGAAATTAAATCTGGGAGATTTTATGTCCCAGTACTGATAACTAATAAAGGCCTAATGTGCCACTCTTCTGAAGAGTATGTGATTTAACTTAGGCCCTCCCCTTTACAGCTACAGAATCTATTTTTTTAAAAAGTCTAACTCCTAGGACTTTTGATGTCATTCTCAGCTATGGTTGCTACTGGGCCACCTTCAAATCCTGCCCTACAACAGACAGTGCAGGTTGAATTTGTATTTTAGGATCTATGCTAACTTTCCTGTACTCTGAATTCTTTAAAATCTGTTGCTAACTTGCTCTAATAGCCAAGCTCAACTAGAAGGATAAAAGATGATGGCGAGGCACTTTACAGTTTACAAACAGCATTTTCATATTCACCATTCTCTTGATCTTAGGCATGTAAATCTAAATTGTGCATTATGACTGGCCACACAGTGTCAGACCCTGAACTCTAGCCCCAATTTCTCTTATTCCCAAATCTAGACTTTGTCAGAGAAACTGAAATGCATTTTTGTACATGTTATGGAGAAAAGGGCTTCCACCCAGAGCTCCAAAGATATCATGCAAGCTCTTTGGCATTTAAACAACAGCTTCTACTAAGAATCTTCCGTGGTCTGCATTATAAGGAATGACCCCCACGTTAGACATGGGGAGCACTCAGAAGTTAAATGGCTTGGTCCATTATGCTCCACACCTAGACAATGCTGTTTGTGGATCCATGTTCACTCCTGTAATACCATATACACCCACAAAATGTGCACATGTGCGCAGAAACACACACACACACACACACACACACACACACACACTTTTTAGATCTGGGAATCGAGTCATCCATCTGCTTTCTCTCAGCAGTGATGTGACCAGGGCTGAGTTCCCACTCGTATTTTTTTGTTTCTTTTTTAATTGTGGTAAAACAACACAGTTTAACTCGTTTTAAGTATATTGCTCTGTGATGTCAAGCATATTTCCATTGTTCACTATACATTTCCAGAACTTTTTTATACTCTCAGACTGTAACTCCATATCCATTAAACACGAAACTCCCCATTTCTCCCAACTAGCCCTTGGCATCCACGATTTTACTTTCTGTCTATGAATTCGACTATGCTCAGTACGTCATATAAGTAGAATCAAATGTCACTTGCATTTCTTGATGGCAAAAGGTCATCTGGTTCCAGAGCTGGCGCATGGGACTGGGTGTTTGATGGGATAACCAGCCCAGGAGGTGTGATAGGAGAGTCCAGGGCACAAAAACAGCTACCGTCAGAATCAGGGGAGCTTCTTGCTCCAACAACAGCTGGAAATTCTTTCTGCTCTTCTGTAAGTCCGGTGTTACCAACAGGCGACTGTTCAAGCCTTATCCCAAACACAGGAATCCTCCCCTCGTCAGCCTGTCTCCTGGGCTCCATTGAGACAGCTGGACTTCCCACGCAAACGAAAGCATTCGGCTGTGAGGGCCCTTTCCTAGGTCAGCCTGCTCCAGCTTATCCGAGAAGGAGAACATAGACTCCTTCATAGAAATAACTATTTTTTTTCCCAAGTGAAATAGAACACAGCGTGGGCTACGAGCAACAATCGAGGTAATCTATGCCATCTCAGGTTGGCATGAGAACTGTATTTACTTAGCCAGTTCTTTGAATTTCACTGCAAGGCTTTGAGTCTCATGCACGATCCTTCCATCAGCTTTTTGTGAAATTTCCTTATGACAGAAAGAGAAAAATCCTTCCTTATTTTTGAGGTAAGTCCATAGCTTGACTGGAAGCAAGGAGACCTGATCTAACAGGCTCTGTGATGTCCAGACCAAATCTGGATTGTGGACAACTGAGTGTACTCTGTGTGTGGGTGCCCAGGCACAAAGACTCTGAAAAGCTTCATCAGGTGAAATAGCCTAACTTCCTCCAATTCCTCTGTGAAACCTCCTGTATGAACAGTCACACAGACAGGTGGTTCTATTTGATTTTTACAAAACATAGTATTTGTTTTACATAATACATTTCTTCCTAGGAGCTAGGAGACTTACTAGGCTTCAGGAATCCTCTCACGATAAGGCAATGCTGTAAGGAGGGCAGGAGAAGTCCTCCCATCCCTGCAGAGGACACAGGTGGAAAGAAAGATGAATCACAGTGCTGAGGGTTGGAGAGATGGGAGGGAGACTTAGAGAAGAGGAAAGAGAGATTTTCCACTGGAAACGTCATAAGATGATAACATCCTTTGCTGAAAAGTGAGAAAGAAATTTCCCTGGAGGTTCAATAAGACCAGATTACACTTGCAATTGGCTATTCAGTGTAGACCTGGGGGTGGTGTTGGAAAAAGAGGCCAGTGACCTCTGGTTGCTTGTCTGTGATCTCTCTCTTCTGATTTTAGTCTGCCCATCTTGTAGGAAGAAGAGGAGAGTTGAGGACCATGCATACATCTGTGGGGGCCATGTGTAACCAGACATTAGGCAACTGAGCCTGGAATTCTTCATTTCCTGAGTACTGCATCCACAACCAGGAGAATAAGGCTGGGATGCGATTCTGCTGCCAACTATCATTAAAGACCTGAGGCCGCTCTGGCCACAGTTTTATCATCTGTGAAATGGGGGAATAGGACCTGATTCAAATGCAACAAACTCTTATTAACTATGTGGTGGCTACAAAGTTGAATAAGAATTGTTCTTTGGCTTGTAGGACTACGCCACCAGGGAGATGAGACACATATACATTCAGATACAGCTGTAATAGGAAACAAACACTGCTCTAAGGGAGAATGGGGAAGGGGAGATGAATCTTACCTTTGGAATCCTATAGGTCTCTTGGAGGAGGTGGGCTATGAGCTAGGCCTTGAGTGTAGTTGTATCAGATGCTGACAGACGGATAGAAGAACAAAGAAGAGAAAGCATCTCTGGCAGAGGAAACAAGTGAATAAAATAAAGAACGAGCAAACTGGGTGAATGCAGGGTGGCAAGGAGTAGAAAGTAGGTGACTATGATCTGAGCACAGGTACATGTCACATAGTAGGCCCTCAGTCAATATCTGCTGAGTGGTAATGGCTGCAGTAAGGACTGGGCCTGGAAGGGGAGGAAGGGCCTCTCCCTGGCTGGGAGACATGAGCAGAGCAGAGTCCATAAGAGTTTCTGAAAGGAAGGCAGACCACTATGGTGGGCTCTGTGGATAAGTGGACCATGGGAGGGGTGACCCAAAGCTGAGAGAAAAGGTGTAGGAGAGAGATGACAGTAGCTTGAATTTAGATAGCAACATTGTAGTGGGAGGGATATAAAAAAATGGTGCCAAGGAAGATTCTTCTGGTTTCCAGAAGCTGACCAGGTGTGCAAGATGAGGAAGAAGAAGGAGATGAAGACAATTTTGAGGGTTTTGAGTCTGGGCAATAACGAGGGTAGAGATTCATTAATAGAGACAGGTAAGTTTAAGAGAGAGAAGGGTTTAGAGAGGAGACGATCAGTTTAATTTTGTGCAGAAAGACTTTGGGGTGTCTATAGGGAGTCTGTGTAGCTACAGCCAGCAGGCAGGTGGAAATGTGGAGTAGCTAGAGTTGGGATTCATGGGGTTAATCATCGAAGGGTATGGATGTGGATGAGATAGTGTGTTGGGAGGAGAGGCTGGCTGGACAGAGTGGGTGAAGAGTGCGTGGACAGAGAGGAAAATGGAAGCCCATGGGGAGCAGCCAGGAGAGCCCAAGGAAGGAGTATGAGTGGTGGGTGGGGGCTGAGTCATGTGAGGACGGGGCTGTGGGGTTGTCTCCTGGGGAAGGAGAATGGCCTAAAGCATCGGCCATTTGCCAGGGCCTGAGGAAGCAGGTGAAAAGGATCCTATAAAGAAGTTTGTAACAGAAAGAATAAGAGCAGAAAGATGGTGAACTGAGAGAAAGCAGGGTCGGGGCGAGCCGTGTTAGGATAAGGGTGACGTGGCCACGCTTTGGGGCCACGCTTCTCAAACGTGATGTGCATTCAGACCACAGGGAAGCCTGTTAACATGTAGCTTCTCACCCAGGAGTGAGGAAGGGGGATGACATGGCATGGAAGAGGTGGGAACCGACAATGCCGTCCTGGGCCCAGGTAAGTAAGCTAGGTAAGTAAGGAGACGGGAAAGTCAGCTGCTGTATGGCTGAGGGAAGGGAGACAGGGTGGTGTGAGGGATCTGTCTGGTGAGGAGAAGGAGACAGAGGGAGTCCTTGTGGAAAGGCCCGGACATTCTCTGCAAATGGAAGGTGGAAGTGGGGACCTGGAGGTCTGAGGCGAACAGGGGACACAGGTGAGCCAGGCAGCCAGTGTGGCGGCCGAGCCTCCGGCAGGGCCTAGAACCTGCAGAGTGAATGGGCCGTGAGCCCTGCTGCGGTCCAGTCAGGGGCTGAGGATTCTGAGGGTGCAGATGGTCTAAAGGGAAGCTCCTGAAGGGACATGGGGAGGGGTGTGGGCACAAGAGACAGGGTGAGAGAGGAGGGCAGGGGAAAGGAAGGGGTGAGAGGAGGGGAGTTCTCAGAGGCGTCTGAGAGGGCCAGGTGGGCAGGAGACCGAGACACAGCAGAATAGAGGCTGGAGAGACAAGGAGGCGGAGGGTAGGCCCAGCGTGGAGGGGCAGTCTGGTCTCCTGCTAGGGCGATGAGTGACTGGGGAGGAATCAACAGCACCAGAAGGGGTAGAGCTCAGGGCCTGGCCAGGGAAACTGCTGTGGAATGTTCTTCTCACTAGCCACAGAACCTGTTGGAGGACAGGCTGCCTCCCAGGAGCAGAGGCGGCCTGCCCTGCTCGCGTTTACTCAGCCTCCACTTCTTGAGGTTCTTTGAGCAAGGCCATGGGCCGCGATGCTGAGGCTTTAGGACTATGACAGAAAGGGGAGGACGTGGCGAGTGAATCCTTCAGCTACTGACCCCCCACCATGCAGCCTCCTTAAGGGCACTCAGTGGTCATTCCAGCTACCGGCAGCTGCTCTCCTGGGCCAGGGAAGGTTAAAACCCCATTCTGAGGTCAAGCCCTTAGGCGCTGGATTCCAGCAGTTCCCGCTTTCCCAGCTGTGGGGACCACCCCATGCCTCCAAACTGCAAGGCCTAGTTTGAAGAGGGGGAGTGTCCCCTGCAAAGACCGGAGCCAGGGAACTCTGCTAGGGAAGGAGGACAGGCCATCGGCATTTCCTGCCTTAGGACAAGCCAACAGCTCGGCTGGACACCCGGCTCTCAGTTTGTTCGGCTCAGTTTGATTTTCTTTCTCTCCCTGGTGAACTCCAGCTTGGAGTTGTTTCCTCTTCATCAACAGTTTATGGAAACGGTGGTGTTTGGGGAGGAAAGGAGAGGGGAGGATGCTGTGCTGGTGCCCAGCTGCGCCTGGGGTGGCCTCCATGGACACATGCCCACGCCCAGCTCTCAGATCCGCAGCCCCTGTCAGATGGCCTCACGTGGTGTCCTTTCTAGGCCTCTGGGGACCAATGACCTCATACTGTCCCTTGCCAGAAACCGCCATGGGCTCCTTCCCTCCAATTCAGAATCTTCTTTTCTTTCTTCCCTCTGCTAAGGTCTGGGATTTCTGTGCCTTTCAGCCCAGCTCTTCCTCCCTTCAGGAGTCTTTGCAAGAAAGGGGCAGCAGGTAGGGCGCCGGGCTTCCTGTGGCCTTGTCCTCTCTGGACAGTCCTCACTGGACGATCTCTATTGCTGCTCCTGTGTTGCCAGCCCCACTCTTTCTCCCCAGCACTACATGGGTCAGCCTCTGGTGTGTGCCTCCTCTGTATCCATCCATCCATCCTTGTGTTCCTTGTCCCTTCCCCGTGACCCTGGTTATTTGTCTGCAGAGGGGGAGGGAAATGCTAAAGGATTTGTGCAGAGACCTTGGGCAGAAGAAGATAAATGGAATTTGCAATAAATCCAGGAGCAAAGTTGTAGCTTGACTTAAAAACAAACAAAAGGGCCAGAACTGCACTTAAGCTCAGCAGAAGCTCATCTCCCAGTGTAAACAGAAAAGGGCGGACGTGGGCTGAAGGGCCTCACTCAAGCCAGGGCCAGCGAGGAAGGGAGGGGTCTGGAGCAGGCTGGCTGCCCACTTCCTCTGGAAGGGATGGGTTGTGGGGAAAGGTCTCTGTGGCCTCGTTAAAGGGGAAAGAAGATGCTGGCATTGCTGTTGTTTGCCACTCATTTCTCCACGCCTTACTCTTTTGAAGAGACAGTCTCAGAACTGGGACAAGAAGGTTGTTTGTGGGAAGTGCTTTCTTAGCCTGTTTCTGGGGCTGGGGCTGACCAGACAAAAGCTTGGAGCAGTGGAGGGCAAACTGAAGTGTGGGCCTCAGCCTTCCCCAGGACTGCAACATCAGGACGTTCCCCCGGACCTTCAGTGGCTCAGAGGGGCAGGGTGTATGACACTGGTCTCCCCTCAAACACGGCCTGCTCAGCATGGCCCTGCATGTGTCACGCTTGCTGGAATCGCCGTGCCTCACCTAGAAGCACTGAGTTGTAATTGCAATGATAATAATTACAATTATAGCACCTTGCCTTGACACAGAAAGTGCTTGCACACAGATCCTCTGAGGTGGAACAGATAGTCATCAGCATTTTCTTAGCAGGAAGTTGACACAGGGAGGTAAAGAGACATTTCCAAGGTCGCACAGCAAGGCAGCAATCGACCTAGGTCAGTGCAGGGGGAAAGGTGGGTCCTGAGGTGGAGTTCCCGTTCAGCTGACGGCAAGCTGTGTGATCTTGGGTGAATTACTTTGTCTCTCTGGGCACAAGCTTTCCTCTATATGATGCCCTTCCTTCCAAAGTGTAAACAGACTGGCCGCTGCCCCCGCTAACTCTCTGTGGCTGGGCTTTTCAGTCAGGAAACTCAGGGGGACTTGATGGTGTGTCAAGGAGTGTACAAAGCCACAGTTTAAGTATCTTCTGGAGCCTCGTTTGTATACTTGAATATATCTGGAGGGAAAAATAGCAGTGTTTAAAAAAAAAATTGTAGAGCAAGATACTATAGAGGACGTTACAAAATTCACACTTTAACCGTCAAACAGGAAACTTCGAGGACATCTTGTGCTTGCTGCTGTCAGTGTCAGGTCCCCCAAGTGTGTTTTCACTTTCTCCTGCAGCCCGGGGCTAGGTCAACATGTTTTGTCACGGGTATTTGGGGCCTATCAGGCAGCGAGTGGTAGAAACCTATATTCCTGGTGAATGGGGTGGGGTGAGGTAAGGGGGGCTGCATTCCCTTTTCTAAAGAGAGAGCTGTTTTCACAGCACCTGACATGGTTGTTCACATTCCAGGCTTCTCAGAATCACCTGATAAGCTTTTGAAAAATAGCTGTTCCAGATCCCACCGACACCAAGAGAAGCAGAATTCCTGGGTGTGTGGTGAGGTCTCCGTGTGTTCCGAGAGCTTCCAACCTCTGCCTCTCAACTACTGCTTAGACCAGTGGCAGATGAGAACATTCCAGAAGCTCTCACCCCCAACTAAAGGACAGGGCAGTGAGGCTGGGGGAAGGGTATAGAATAAGATAGAGTTTTGCTGGGCGGGGACAGGAAGGCTATACTGGGTTGGATAAGTCCCCCCCCCCATCCCCAAATTCATGTCCTTCCTGGAATCTCAGAACATGACCCTGTTCGGAAAAAGGGTCTTCGCAGTTGTAATTAGTTGGGGTCACACTGGAGTAGAGTGGACGCTTAATCCATATGATTGCTGTCCTTACATGGAGAGGAGTGACACACACACAGGAAGGCCACGTGAAGACGGAAGCAGAGGCTGGCTCGTCATGAGGGGGCTGGGTTGATGAGCACTAAGATTTCTTCCAGCTGTGACAAGTGGTGACTGAAAGGGAGCAAAGAGGGTGGCCTGGTTTGAGGCCATTCCGCTGCCACTGGGGCATTTCGGGCCTGTTTCTGCCTGGACAGGGCTGAGGAAGGGTGGCAGGGGATGCGTGCCTCTGAGGACATGGAGCCAGAGCCCTGCTTCCCTGTGCAGGCGCAGGTGATGAACCATGCTTCACCGGAAGGTCAAAGTGGTTGGGGGCAACTGCGGGCCCTTCCTGACTGGTGCAACCCCTGGCAGGACGCTGTAGGCAGGGAGACGTGCTGTGGTGGCCACCTCTAATTGTACAAACCCCAAAAATCTCAAGAATATTTTCAGCCCATTTGCACTTATCAAGTATCACACTGGAAAGCTCAGCAATTTGTGTAGGATCCTTTCCAGAACGAGGGGGATTTCACAGACTTGGCGCTGTGCAGGGTGAGTTTCTTGGAACTTCAGCTCGGGGTGGGCCTGGCCTCCTTCATCTGGTTTCCCCCACCTTCTGACACGGCCCAGCACACCTGGCCACACTGAACAAGACACACTCTGCAGTCACAAGGTGTCTGTGTTCCTCTGGCCCTTTGGCTTCTCCTTCACATTTTTGGGAGTTCCGTGGCCCTTGGCAGCCGGTGACTCTGGCAGTGGAAGAAATACAAAGTTCAGGGCCTGAGGCCGCTGTGGTTTTTCTGAAGCTCCGATTCATTTCGGCTAGAGGTGAACACGTCCCTCCGGAGACCCTGGCGGGCAGGGTCTGAAGCAAAGTTCAGGGAACAGTCGCTTCCACCGCGGCCGGGTGTTGATTGCCTGGCACGACGAGCACAGCCTGAGACATGCTGACTGGGCCCAGGAGCGGCAACAGGGCCTATGGACTGGAAGGGTGGCCAGAGGCAGGCTGTGGGGAGCCCGGGTTCCCTGTTTCTTCCCAAAGACAGTCTACTAACAGCCGTGATCATTTACTCTCCGAAGGCTTTTATTAAACGTCCCACATTACCTGACACTTGAGCATAACTGAAACAGAACGACCACTGTAGTCAGCTTTACCTGTTGTGACCTCACAGATTTTTACAAGAACATCCCGGACTGCCTTCTTTCCAAAGGAAAGCCAAGAGCTATGCTGAGGGCCCCATGAAAGAGTGGAGAACGGAACCCCAAATCTCTTCATACTCATAAGGAAAGATGAAAAAAAAAACATGTACTGTTTTTATGGTTATAAAAGTAACATGTGATCCTGGAGAACAGTTCGGAAGACACAGAAAAGTATAAACACTCCACCAGCAATCCCAGCCCTGGAGACCCCTGCCAGCGTTCTGGGGTATATATAACTTTTGCGACTATGAAAACATCTTCACATCTGTATCTTAAAAATAAAAACAGAAACAGACTTTGGCACTACAATGCCGAATTTCATAAATGAGACCCTAAAGTTTGTTATATTTCAGGTGAATCTGATAGAGGGAGCAGTAAAAACATCTAATTAATCCACAGGTAATTGGGGGCCTGGTTTGTGGAAAGCACTCCACTGGGCGCTGTGGGAGATTAGAGAAATCTGCAGCACGGCTCCTGGCCTCGAGAAGGTAGAGGGGGAAGACAAGTAACATGTAGAGTGGCCTTTGATATTTGTATCTTTGGCTCCTAGCAAAGCTCACTATTGGGGTCTCAGAACGGTTTGCTGTGTTGAGCTGAGCAGTGCCCATCACAAAGGTTATTCCATTATTCATCCATTCACTACGTGTTTACCTTGTGCCTGCTATGAGTCAGGGGTGAAGGTGTTTAGTTCTGGGAGCAGGGAACCATTGAGATGAGAGTGATGTTTTAGGCTAGGCTGTGGTAACCAGGTATTTGGTGAAACATCCGTCTAGGTGTTGCTGTGAAGGTCTTTTTTTAGATGCGATGAACGTTTAGACTTTGAGTAGAGCAGATGACCCTCCATGATGTAACTGGGCCTCATTTAGTCAGTTGGAGAGGGAATTCTGCCTCCACACTGACTTTGGACTTGAGCTCCAGTATCAACTATCCCCTGGTTCTTCAGCCTGCTGGCCTACCCTGTACATTTCAGATTTGCCAAACCCCCAGATTGCGTGAACCAATTTCCTAAAATCAATCTCTCTCTCTCTCTCTCTCTCTCTATATATATATATATATGAATGTGTACATGTGTGTGTGTCTTCTATTGGTTTTGTTTCTCTGGTTTTGTTTCCCTGACTAATACATTCTCTGGTTTTGTTTCCCTGACTAATACAAATGGGAACGGAGAAAGGCAGGAGTAAGGAGACTTGGCTACTCAGAGGGGTGGGAGAGGCCATTTTAACTTGTCAAGATGCTGGGAGGGTAGCAAAAACACGTGTGTGTGGGTGTATGTTTGTGCCTTTGTGTGTGTCAGTAGGTGTTTGTATGTTTGTGTCGGTGTCTATATGAGTATTTAGTGTTTGTGTGTATCTACATAGTGTGCATGTATCTGTGTATATGAGTCTGTATGTCTGTGGGTGTCTGTGTCTCTTTTGCTCAGTCCCATCAGTTTTCTGGGAGCAAGCATAGAAGCTGGGTTTGGGGACCAAGAGGGCCTGGAGTCAAGGGGGTGCAGAGAGACGTGGGAGGCAGTCTAAGGACGTACATGCATCATACCTGTCTTGAGTCTAGAAGTTTCATGGGGCCAGGGACAGGTTTTTGCAAGGCTCGAGCAGGCTGGGACAATAAAGGCCTGCACTGACGGGTGGCAACAGAGAGGGAGATCTGGACCCTGAGCCCCATGAGAGAGTGAACAGAAATAGGGCAGTCAGGGGAGGGGATTGATTTAGGTATGATGATGACTTCAGTTTCAACCCGTTGGAATTGAGGAAACCACAAAATAAGACTTTCAAAGATGAGCAGCTGGTTATGACCAGTGTCACAGTCCAGAAAGGAGAAAGAGAATGAGGAATGAGAAAAAGACAACAGTTTTGACAATTAGGGGGCCTTGGTAACCTCTGTGAAGGGGATAGAAGCTGGTATAAGGAAAAGAGGCAGTGGGTAAGTCTGGCAACATCTGTTTGACCTTAATATGATATATAAAAGTGAAAAACAGCAACAGCAACAAGATAATAACACACGGACAGCAGAGCTGAGTGATGGGAACTCTGTGTATATCTGAATGAAGAATGAAACTCAACCCTCAAAATAGTCAGCCCTGATCTCATTAAGTACTTCCTCTGAGAGTTAGCAAGCTGTTATCCTTTAATCACGCCTTATATTTATAAAGGCCTTTCTCCAAGGAACTCCAAGTACTCAACAAATATTAATTAATCCACTGTCCCATTCTCTTTCAGGGAAAAGTTGGTGGCAAGTGCCATGATTATTGTTTATAGGCACGAAAACTGTGGCCGAGATGAGAATGATGTTGCCAACTGAGGTCACAGAGCTAGTCAGCGTGGGAGGTGTCAGACCTGGCTCCTCTCGCCAACCGCCCCACCCCCCGCCTTTTGCTAGGCCATTCTTCAATCCCCCACATCTTTCCAGGACCCCCAAGTTCCTGGTGAGACTTGGCTATGAGACCAGCTTCAGGGTTCCAATGCTTTGGGGGGTGGCTGCAGGCTAATCCCAGAAGGATCCTAGGACCGGCCAGCTGTGGGACTGGGAATGGATCTTTCGGTTGCTCAGTCCTTGACCACATGGGGACCTAAGCAGTTTACTCTGCTGAGTCCTTAAGGGTCACAGCAAATGCTGAATGTAAGCGACAACAAAATTGCCGAACTCCAGAAAGCGCGCAGTTGTTCCGTTTGTATTTCATCGGTGCCCTTATACAAGAGATCCTCTAGTGCCCTCGGGTAGGGAAGTACTCCCAATCTTTACACTTCAGGCTGTGCATGACCCAACCATTTGCTCAGAAGCAAAACGACCTCTAAATGCCAAGAATAATCAAGGACAGGCCACTGGAAAGATGATTTGGTCACCTCAGGTGGTAACTTTGGGCTTTATCAGGCCACCACAGGAAGGGAATCCCAGAGGCCCCAATGGAGGAGGTGTCATGCTGTATTTGCAGGGTGGGGCCTCCTGACACTCGTGAGCTAGTGATACTCTGGCTCTTAGCTGATGAGGACCCAGGCACTTATGGGGTCACCTAAGCAGTTCACATTCCCAGTCCAGTGTTCATGCCACTTGGATGAACCTGGGAAATTCAAATGCCACTGGCACATTGGCCCAAAGACAGAGTTTAAAGGCCTAAGTCTCCAGTGATTTCACCAGGGGCCTAAGCCTGTGAGGCCGGCCAAAGGGAGAAGCATCCTGATGAGGATGATATGGCTTCTTTTGAGTCTTCTCCTCAACCCAGGGCTTGCGGAGGCCTTGAGTGTTAGTGCGGATAACCTCCTTGAAGTCATGGAGTGGCCTGCACAAAACCGAGGACCAGCCTTGCACCAGGCAGCCGAAATGTGGCACCTACCACATCAAGGAGGTTGCTTTCCACAACCTTCTGCTGCGAGCTGTGGAACGTGGAAGTCCAGGAGGACAGAGGATCGATTAGCCCAGTAACACTTTCATTTTGTGGTTTCTGTTGAAGGATCCTTGATTTTTGGTGAGAAATTACCCCAAATATGTCCTGTTCAGAAAACAAAATGACTTAGCACTGACTAGCTGACTAGTCAGCCACCTACAGGGCAGAGGTCTGGGACTGACAGGCCAGGCCTGCTCTCTAGGGGACCAGCAGACTCCGGGGAAGGAAGAAGGGGGTGGGAAGTGCTTCTGATAGGAGGAAGGGCCTGAGACTTTCAGAGAATTTCTGTCTTCTCCTTCGTGTTCCCATCCCTCTCTCATGGTCTTGGAGCAGAGACATTCCAGCTTCTTACAGTCAAGGTGAAGAAGGCCAGCACCAGAATGGGCACTCGTGGCACAGACCTATTAGGCCTGGGTGGCCAAGGGTGAGAAGAACATTTCCACAAAGCTGATTGATAAAGGACACGGGTGCCAGTTTAACAAAGGGGGTGGGGGTTGGGGGGCTGATCAGATGGAGGGTTGTGGGAAGAGAACTGTGAAGTCTTGTCCTCCAGCTTTCTTTTTTTCATTTGAAGGGAGCAAAGAGTAAGTTCTCAGGTCTTGGAGTCAGATGGCCTGAGTTCGCACCTTGGAAAATGGTGCTTGGAAAAGCGGTCCCACGCTATTTGGGAGCCAACAAGCTCCAGGATTCCTCTACCTGCACTGAGGCCATTGGGACTCCCAAAGAGAGCAGGACCAGGTTTCCGCTTCATGGGGAGGGAGCATGCTAGCCTCCTGGGCGATTATACATGAATCATAATCTATAGTGTTAGGACGGCCTCTGGCACGTAGTACTGTGTGTTAGTCCCACTGCCACCACCACCATCATCATGAGCATCCTTCTCAGTCTCATGGGGAATGTCCGCACGGCCGGAGCTGCTGTGGCCTCCATGGGGCTCACGGAGTGTGGGAACAGGGCACTGGCCCGTGTTGGATGGTCAGCACTGCTGTGGGCCATAAAACAGCGGCACAGGGAGTGGCCGGCCCAGATAGGGCGCTGGAGATGAAAGCCGCCGTGTTTGCCTTTCCGAAGTGCTGCTGTGTTCCTGAAGGCCTGCAGCTTCCTCTGCCCTGCTGAGGTTTTTTTTTTTTCTTCCCAGTTCCTCTCAGTGATATCTTAAGAGGCAAACTTCCAGCACTAACAGGAGGTCTTTTGTTCTCCTTTTTCTCTAAGTGGACTTTAACCCAGTTACGACAGATGAGTCACTGTAAAAACAAACAAATAATAATACTCCATTTTCTTAAAGGCTCTTCCATGCCTGCTGACAGAAAAGTGGGAATCTGACACTGCACTGGGCCGGTGGGGCTTCTCCCTGCCCCAGCCTTCTAGAGGCACAGCCCAGGAGAACCTTCCAGAATATACTGGAGCGCAGCAGTGTGGAACTGCTCAGCGAGGCTCTGGCTTGTTTGGAATTTCATCCGATTTGGGGTGGCCCAAGGGTTCTGAGGAATTTTGGTCTCCACACAGTCCTGGTTGAGATTTATACTCCTAGATCTACCATGGACTATATTCTGGATTTACCTCCCTTCACACTTCAATTTCTTTTTATGTGAAATGAAGATTCGACACTGATTTTTATCAGGAAGGACTTTGCAATAGAATATCTTCTGCTCTGTTAGAAGAATCCAGCGCATGCTAAGCATACAAGTGCAGCCCTCATCTATTCAATAAAAGTTCACCTGGCACTTAGGCACAGGGGCTACAAAGCTGAGAAAGACCCACTTCCTGCCCTCAGGAAGACACATGGGTAAATAAATGAATGCCATGACTTTTGAGACAGGTAAGATGGGACATGTGCCAAGGGATGGGGTGGGGTAAGAAGGGGGCAGACCATTTGTTCCCAGAACGTTGGGAGTCTTCTAGAGAAGATGACATTCGAGCTGAGTCTTTAACCATGAGTAGATGTTTACCAGGAGCTTGGGTGTGTGTGGGGTGGGGGATCACAACCAAAGGACACGGAGAGTTTGGACCCGCCTTTGTGAAAACCCTCTCCAATCGTTGCCCAGGCACGTTTGCCTACCCGCTTATGAAGAGCGTGATCCTCATTTTCCTGAGAAGGCGCTGTCCTTGGATGAACGTGCCATTAGCTTCAGGGCTCTGGGCCGAGATCTCTCCTGGCTGCATCAAACGTTAAGGCTTGCTTTGGGCCACCGGTAAGCTGGGTTTGCTGCTGAAGAGCACAGCCATCGCTCCTGATGGGTGGTGGTGTACAGGTTCTCCAAAAGGCTGTCATACACGGTCATAGTCACTGTGTTCTGACTTCCTGGAGCTCAGATGCATGGTAAAACACACACATCTACAATGAAAACATCAGTTCAAATGCCTGGAAAACTCCTACTCATTCTCGACCCCCAACTCACACATCTCCTTTGCACTGAAGAGCCCCAAGAAGCCGTGGGTAGCATGAGTGGCATCTTGCACTCTGTGGCTCCTTCTTTTTACCTTGCTTTAGCCTCTAACCATGATCTATTGTAATTTCTGTTTCCCTGAGTGCCCTCCTCCTGGGAGGGGATGGTAGGTAATGCATAGCATTTGTTCATGTACATACAAGGTGTTCAATCAATGTTTGTTAAATGGACAGGTGAATGAAGAAATGAGGTTTGAGGGGTGTGTTTTATATAATTTAACTGTGATATCAACGGAATGCTTCACCTTCATCATCTTCTATAAAAAATGATAAGGCCTATGGATTTCCTTCTGAGATAACCATTTCGTGCATAAGTAGATTTCTCTTCCCCAGAAGATGCTTGTACTCCAGGATTTAGATTTAAAATTAGATTGAGCCCACATTGGCACTCTAGGGCAAAGGGGGCCTTAGTCTATTTTCTTCAAGCTGACTTCCCTGCTTTAGCAAATCCTGTTAACTGACACAGTGAAGATCCTGCATTAAATCTGTGGGGTTTGTGTTCCCTGAGATAGAGTTCTTTACATTTTTGTGTCGACCATCTGAAAAGTGAACATCTTCCCATCCCGTGGTCTGGAAGGATAGAGTAGGGTAGACTTCACCCCATTTATGTTTGTTTACCTATGTCTACCTTTCTGTCTGTCTGTCTCTCTTAGGAGTTTTATCAAGGGCACAGTGTGGTAGGAGCCTTATTCTCCAGGGGAAGTGCTCTTTGGATGGCCTGTCCTTCTTCACTCTCTATTCAGGCTTCTTCAGATGCCCTGGTCAACTAAGAGTAGATGACACAGAATGATTCCAGCAGCAGGGCTGAGTGGGTGTGGACTCTGGACTCAGTGCATAGCCCAGCCCAGCCTCACCTAGTTTCTCTGCTTTGGGAGGACTCAGGTCCCTGCCTCAGACCTTGTCTCCAGGGGTTGGATTGTGTTTATAAAAGAAGGAGTAAAAAATTCCAGGAACAGGTCTTAACGATAGTAGCTGGTTAATTACTTCTGAGAAAATGGGAAACTTGGTCTCCTGATGTGTGCAATGATAGGCACAAGAGGAATTTTCCAATACAATAGGGGCATACATTTTCCTAGGATAGGGTGACTGAGAAAAACCACCATCTGACCATGCACCAGAATCAGTTAATGTGGCATCCATGGAGTGGCAGAATCGGCTGGCTGGAATAGAGGACCATGAGGACAGCAGTGCTCCCTACTACCTTCTAGGTGTGTCACCAAGATCTGATGGGAATGAGGATTTCAAGACAGCTGGAACACTTGTAGTGTCATTTCCTATGGCGAGAGGGAGATGACCTTGACCATTCTGCTTTGGGAGGAGTAGCAATGAGAAGCAGCTAAATGCTAGATGGGTTCTTAAATCTGTGCCAGAAATAGTAGGTACCAAATGGTAGCAGATTTTACAGTGGCCTGTTTCCTTCTCTGAACTTATTTGTTACTCCCTTCATCCACTCTCTGGCAGTCCTCTGTGCAGACAGCTGTCCTATGAACTAGGCAAACAAAGCCGAATTGTCTCAGTCCCTTAGTTTTTGTTCTCTCCGATTCTCTTTATCATTCTTCCCTAAAAGGATATGGGCTATGGTTCTCCCAGCCCATCTTCATGGCGACAGCAGATTTTCAAAACTCCGAGGGATACGATGCTGTGAAAAGGCCAAGGAGAAGAGGTGAATCACTCTTGTGTTTGAAAACCCATGGAGCAGCTGTCGACATTTGGAATTGTCCTCTGTGGGCCCCCATCCAGGTATTTAAGATCCCTTGGAGAAGCTCATCCCCAATTAGGAAAAAATAATGGTTTTGCTATGATTAATTCCCAGTGCTCGGTAGAAATGAAACCTTCCCAAAGCTGTTGCTGTCAGTGAAGAATTTACCTTGGCGCTGCTTCCTTCAGGACCTCAGCTACTTCAGGCCTCTTGCTCCATTCATGTCTGCTGTGGGCTGAGGAGTTTGAATCTCCCATACGAAATGGAGTATAGACATGGGATAATAAACAGGAAACACATCTGCTGATTCCTCATATAATCTTTTACTTTTTAATATAATTTTTTCCTGAGTTTGGAATGACATATGTTCATGGAAGACAATTTGAAAAATAGAGACAAATCCAAAAAAGAAAATAAAAGTCAAGCCAAATTTTATTACCCAGAGATAGCACAGTTAATGTTTTATACATATTCTTCTTGTTAAAAAACACACACAATGTTTTTTTTTAGAAGACTACTATGTTCTGTGCACACTGCTTTCTAATGTGCTTTTTTCCCATTGATGATATGTTGTGAGCATTTTCCCATGAGATTAAGCCTTCTTCTAGCACATAATCCTAATGACTGCCTAGTGCTCCATCATACAGATGTTCATTCGACTAATACTCTGTGGGCAAACTTTTAGTTTGTGTCTATTTCTTGCTCTTGTAAATAAAATAATGTACACACTGGGGAGACTGACTCAGGCTGCTCCATTGTGCTGGTCATAAGTCACTTAGTCTTTCCTCAAAACCCATTTGTCATTTTGTGGGCTGGAGAAACTGCATTACAGTTGACTTCACAACTTTTGCTCAGAACACAAGGACATACTTAATCAATCCAGGCTGGCAGCAGCTCCGAAAGTTCTCTTAATCCCACAGAAACGGCCACCAATGAATGTACAAGACAGCTGCTCTCAACTCACTTATTCTTAGATGCATTATTTCTCACAAAACAGGGTCCCTTGACTGGTTCCCCTTTGACCCTGCTCATCTTTTCACCAAGGAAGGCAAACTCATTGTAAAAGCAGTGGAAGCTTACAATGAGCAAGGTAAATCAGCAGAGATTACTGAAAGCAGACATTCTGGAGTGAATCATTTTAAATCGTCTTCCATGTTTAGTATTTTTGGTGTCAGGGCTCCTGACATGCCCAGGAGTTTCCCCAAACACTGTGATTGGCCTGGACAGATGGGAAAGATGGGCACTGAGCAATCTCCCAGTTGAGAATCTGGGGCAAAATCTAGGCCAACAAAATCTAGTTCCTGGTTCAGCTCAACTTCAAGAAACTCAAGCTGCCACGTGGGGTGTGCCTTCGGTATCTCTTGTTTCTATATCACTGGCCAAGGAGGAAATATGCTCTGAGGTGGAGGGGCTGTGTACCTGGGAGTTGGATCTGGTGGTGATGGTTGGGGGGCCAGGAGAGGGGGCAGATCAGCAGATCACCTCCCACACCTTTGCCTCTTTCTCATCCCAGTGGCTATGCACACATCTCCAGCAGCCATTGGATGATGCGATCTCGAAGGAAGTTTTCATTTCAAAATCTAGATCTTCTTGCTTTTCTCTTAGGCCCTGAAGCTTCCAGAAGAGACTGGTAGAGAAAGACTTCATGGAGAGAAAATGAATTCAAGGGGAATGTCATGGGAATGCTCACGATGGTTGAAATGTGCAAAGAAGTTTAAAAATTAAAAATATGTGGAGAAGGAATATGGGTGCACTCATATCGTCACTCAGTGACTGTTTAATGGGGGTTCTGGGAGAGGAAATTGTGGCCTCCAATGCACATGAAAAATCCTGTGGGGAGCTCTCTAAAGAGAGTCAGAGGTGAGTGGTTGGAGGAATCGTAAGATTGTCCTCAGGGAAACATGTTTGTCCCACCTTCCAAAGGCTGTCCTCCATTCTCCGTTGCTCTGTTATCAACACCTGACCAGTCTGACAGTCTCACGTCCACAAACAAAGCACCCCAGTGAGCCATTCCCAAATTGCTGAGGGTTCTTCTCATGGTTGGAAAGGATTCTGGCTAATGAGCTCAGCTGTCTCCTTTCCTAGGAAAGCAGGCGGGGCTTCTAGGAAAGATTTACTGTACTAGAACGTGGCTGCCTTCCACCACATTCTCTGGCCACCTCTGTCTTTCTTCCAAGCTGGAGACTGAGGTTGGGAAATTTTATAGAGCATATGGTGGGAATAGATCAATATTCTTGTACTGGGTGATTGAGAAACTGTGCAAATACAGTGGGAGCCTCTTTTTATGCCCATAATTGGCACCACTATAGATGCCAGCCCAGAGAAATTCTGCATTTCCAACTAGCTCAGGCACCAGGCCACCTGCATTTTGGCCTCTGACAATTAAGAAGAGTCCCATGTCTATTATTTGCCAACCTATTATACCAAGGATGTGCATTCCCTTTCCTATCAGATTTCATCTCTCCCTACCCTTGAAGATGACAGAGACAGACCCTAATTCGTTCTTTTTATAGTTTTCTCCCTACCAACTGGGACAACATGGGCCCTACCTGCAGCCTCTGCGTAGCTCAGCCTCAAAGACCTAAAGAGATCATAGGCTGATGAGAGCTTGAAAACTGACCCAGAGAGCCAACCATGGTCCAGGCCCTGCTCTAAGGGCATTTTATATGTTAACTCATTTAGTTCTTACACAACTCTATAAAGTGGTTACTGTTATTATCCCCATTTTCCAGATGAGGATACTGAGGCTCAAAGAAGTCCATTGACTTGCCCAATTCATACCGCTAAAAAGTGGCAGAATGAGGGTTTAAACCTGGCAGCTTGGCTCTGGAGTCCTGCTCTTAAGGCCACACTATAGGTGGAATAAAATGGCTTTGGTTCTATCTGTCCTGCTGCTGGCCCAGACCTGACCTTGGGCCTATTCTGACAACAGGATGCTTGTCTTGCTCCTGTGGCAAGTTTTCTTCTTTGGAGACCTCCTGGTATCCTCATCTCACTAGGATACCCTAGGATGCCCTATGCCTACCATCTCACGTTTCAAGTTCTGGAATCCTACCCTGAGCCCATTCTGATGGTTATGGCCATGGGCCTTGCGATAGATCCCAGACAATAAGATCAATGTCTTACTCAACTCTGAATCCAACACAAAGCCCCTAGTGTAGCACCTAACACCCAAGAGGTGTTGAGTGTACATTTGTTGAAGGAAATCAGCATCAAAATGCCCTGTGCCTCAGTTTCCTCATCTTCACAATGAGATAATAGTGTGCAGAGTGTTGTGAGAATAAATTAAGCCAATCTATGTAAAGCACTTAAGACAATCTGGCGCATGGCCAGTGCACTCTAAGTGCAGGCAGTTTTTATTATTGATATATTTATCATTGTCTTTACTACATCTGGGTGGAAGACTTGGGGCTCTGGGTCAGAAGCCAGGGTTCTAATCCTGGCTCTGCCACTTCTCAGACCTATGATCATTGGCAATTGACCCAAAGTTTGTTTTCCCATTTGAAAAATTACATACTAATACTTGTTACTTATAAGTTTTTTTTGGTTTGAGAATTAAATGAGATAATACATGCTGAGTGCCTGACATAGAGAAAAGTCTCACTAAATAAGAGGCAAAAAATATTAGTCACACTAATGTGATTATTTTAAAACTAGGAGCATATGTTTAAAGCATTTGGAGCCACTCAGTCTTCTTTTTGGGACAGATTCTTCCCTTTGATATTCAAGAAAGACCTGCTCCCCTCTTCTGTCCCTTCCCTTGAACACACACACACATTCTGCACACGTATACACTCTGCACTCATACACCACACCTCCCATCACACAACACACACATAAACCCACACACACCACACACATACACACTCCACACATACGCCACCCAGCCCCACACCACACACACACAACCCGCGGCACCCCTGCCCTTACATTTACAGTGCAATCAAGCTCTCTGGGCTTTGCAGGCTCCCCACCAGCACAGGAAAGCAGGGCCCCCTGATACAAGGAGGGGGTTTGGTTCTTGGAGTCCCGGAATGCATCTATTTCCTCACCCCTGGTATGGAGGGTGTTACGACTCAGCCTCCAAAACACAAGCAAGAACCAGGATTTTAACTCGGTTTCAATAGGAAGGAAGGAGGAGAAGGCTTATGGGTGAGATGTACCTGGCAACACTAACTATCATAATGTGGGGGGGGTGCCTGGCCCTTCTCAGGCGGGGATGTTGAAGATGGGACATTCTGAAGACTCAACCCTCTCTCATGGTCAGCGTCAGGATTGTCTGCAGTAGTTGACAGTTAGCTCAATTATGAATCTACCTTGAGAGGTGAGTCTGTCAGTAGACACTCAGGTAGAAATGCTGCAGAGGCATGGAGGAATTATGATCGGATGCTCCTCACAGTCAATGGGCTAACCCCAGGTAAGGCAGCAGGTGGTGTCAACATTTAGCACTTGGGGTGGATCTGTTTATACCTGCAGTGGGAGCCCAGAGGAGAAATCCAGGTCTTGGAGAAAATTAGGGGTTCTGAGCCCCAGGTGCTTTCAACATGAACAGACATTCAGGCGAAGACCTGAGGTCTTTGGCCTTTCTTTGCTCTGGGAACCAGACCCTGAGGCAGGTGACCCCAAATCCTGCAGGGCAGATGAATGAGAACACCTCACCTAGCTTCCAGCTGGGTGATTACAGGTGTGGATGTGAGGAGCGGCCAGACTGGTTTCAAGCTTGTCACCTACCCATGGAAAACTGGTTCTATTTTTTTTTAACAACTGTCAATTTGGCCCCACCTGAGCCTGGGCAGACTGGCTGGCTGGGCAGTTTGAAGAGATGCGTGGCAATCACAGTCTCATCAATCAGAAAACTTTCCTAAACCACAGAGACTGACAGAGATGGAGGCTCCTCATGTCTCCTTGAGGGACAGGCAGGGGGCCAAGGCCGGTAAGAGTTTTCAGAATCAGCATCTGGGAGGACACACCAATCGGTTGCCCAGGGGTGACCTGTGTGAGGACAAGCAGGGGGTGAATGTGAGCATGTAGGTGGAGGCCGGGAGGGAGGCTTTGAAATAGGACTAAATCCGAAGTGAAAAAAATGTTGGTGCAACGTTGGCAAATACACACCACGCACACAGATCCGAATGTATGTGGAATGTGTGTATGCATGTGTGACTTGAAGAGCTAAGGAATAAAGGGGGAAAAAGGAAAAGGTAAAAAAAAAGGTCTTTCTATCCTTGTAATCATTAGAAAGAAAATGAAGTCCAAATTGCGTTCAGGGCTGCTGGGACAGAGGAAGAGAAGCAAGAATGGAAAAAACAGGCCATAAAGATGCCAGGGTTGCTTAAGCAGAAACATCTGTTGAAGTCATAAGACCAGGGGCCTGGTCAGGCTTCTAACAAACCCAGGAAGAGAAGAGTCTGTGCTGGATCAGGACGAGCCTGGTCCGCCCCGCGCAGGGCCCCTGGGACCAGCTTACGTGCGGAGGACATACCTTCCCGAGAGCTCAGCCTGGGCCTGGCTTCCAGCAGGAGAGGAAGTGAACGGGAGGGGAGGGAAAGATGTTCCCTGATTAGGAGGGGCCTGCAGTGGTCATGGGGGCAGGGATGTGACAGCAATCTTGAGCATGTATTTATTTAAAGCTTTAAACTCACTGGAATAGCCTAGTGAGCCACATGTCTCAACTCCAGCAGCTAAGGAAACGAAAAATGAAGATGGGGGAGGGGAGGGTCAGTTACTGACCTGCACAGGAGTGGGGAGGCTGGGCTTTCTGTTTGCAAATGGAGGCCACTCTCTTATTTGTTATTTTCCACCTAGGTCAACTATCCAAGGCCCACCTCTTCTAACAACCACAGGAATGGCAGCTAATATGTATGGATCATACACTTCTCTCTACACCAACTTCCTTGTAAGTATCACCTCATTTAGTTCTCCAGCAACCCCATTGTCCCTGGAATCGGTAGAGACTTGCATGGCATCTTTGGGGAGGTTCTCGTTTTAGCGCTGTCATTCTAGGAGGAATCTGAGGCTTAGCAAGGTTAAATGACTCGCCCAGCTGGCCAGGTCACCAGCCAGCACATTCCAAGGAATACCCAGGGGCTGTCCCTCTTTTTCCTAAAACTAATTTGAAAAGCAGCTTCAGCCAAGCACCGCTGGGAAAGAAGTTTTGCAAAATGAGACCCTGAATTCATGGAGACCTCGAGGTCCCAGCAGGCCCCTGTGGCTTGTCCATCTCAGCACTCTGTTACATTAGCCGGGGAAAGCAGAGGGAACTATAGCTACAGAATGCACCAACACAAAACAAAAGGAAGTGGCTTAGTGCCCCACCCCCATGAGGACGGAATCCTATCGTCTCTCAAGGAAACACAGAGATGGTGAGAGAGAGAGAGAGAGAGAGAGAGAGAGAGAGAGACAGAGAGAGAAAGAAAGAAAGAAAGAAAGAAAGAAAGAAAGAAAGAAAGAAAGAAAGAAAGAAAGAAAGAAAGAAACTTCAGATTCTATATTACCTGATTGTGAGAAATGGTCAGTGAGCTGTTGATAAGGCTCCATTACCAACGTCAGATGCTGCGTCTCCTCTTCCTCATGACCTGGCTCTGCCTGTCCACATTCACCCAATTCCCACATCCACCTCTCCCCCCACAAGGGCAGTCAGGGCCCTTATTTTATATGGGCAATAACCGGAGATGAAAGCCTTCAGTGTTCATAGTCGAGGGTCTGTAAATGCTCCCAGAAAATACAAAAGTGAAATAGCAAGAGGGCCAAAGTCTTATCTCCTGGGCAGCTGACCTGGGGAAGCAAGTGACATGAATGTTCCCTGGGTGATCAACTCTGTGCTGCTAGCATTTTCTAGGGTTGGAACCTACTGGTGCCAGGCCTCTGCCTCATGTCAACCTTTTATGAGAGGTACCATCGCCTCTGCTTTAAAGGTGAGGAAACTGAGGCTCACAGAGGGTGCTTAACTTACCTAATGTCACAGTTACTGAGTGACAGAGCGAGAACTAGAACCCAGGAGGTTAGACATGGAAGCACCCATATGCATGTTCCTTCCTGTGCTCCCATCAGCTTGTTATCTTGTTAAAACACATCCTCTGATTCAGAAGGAGCCTGAGATTCTGCATCTTATCATGGTGGCCACTACAGGCCTCAGGACCACACTCTGAGTTGTGAGGTTCCTTCACCCACGCTTATCTGTGCTGTTGGGGCTGACACTTCTCTGCCTCTTCAGTACGGCTTTGCCACCAGAACAGACCAATAAAACCACGCGTGCAGCCCAGTCAGCGATGTTATGCACCTAATTATTAGTTGGCTCATTCCTCCCTGTTACTTGGCTGAGTGTTACAAACCCCAACATTGGTTTGGGGTAAGAAAGTCTGTCAGTGGCCTGTGCCAGTGAGGCGCACAGGACGGATGGTGGCTTCTCTGTGGCCAAGGTAAGACTTTGATAAGGTTCTGTATCTTGGGGGAATTAGTGTGATGCAATCTCCACCCTGCCCCACCTAACCCTCTACTTGCCCACGAGTTGACAGGCATTTCCTGCTCTGACCAGCAGAGGAGCTCGGGGTTTGCTCCTCCATGGCAAATCTTGGAGAAAAGGAACAAAAGGAACAAAAGGCAAGCAGGCAGGCGCTGCTTTCATGTAAGCCCTCGCGGTTTGGGGTCCCAGTTCTGCTCCATGTGTAGCTGGGGAGGGTGTCCTCTGGTTTTTTCTTTGCAGCCCCCTGGGTTGGCTCGAGGGCTCTGAGTACAGATTTTCCAGGAGGCCTTGGGTGACCTGCATCCATCAAAAGAAGGGGTTGGGTGAGTCTGGGGTTCAGGTTTGCTCAGGAGCACAAAGGCAGGCTAGAAAGCATCCCAGAAACCCATTCTCTGCGGCCCTTTCCGTCTTTCTCCTTTCAACAGACATTACTGAGGGCCTCCTATGCACAGGGACAGGCTCTGGGTGCTCATTCCCTTCCTGGCTCCTGGATGTCTTTTCTCCAAAATGAAACCATCACCTCTTTGGGTTGATTCATCCACTCTCATACATTGCCTTGCAAACGTGTCTCCCTTTGTCCCTTGAGCAGCCTCTACCTTCCCTGATACCCTTGTAGAGCCCACTGGACACCTTAGTGGAAACCAGAGGCACACATGGGGTGCACTTCGGTGGGCATCTGGAACTTATCAACAGAGGACTGGCGAGGTCATTCCTTGGGAACTCTGCAAATGTTTGCCTGGGTCGAGAATAAAGGTGTGTGTGGAGGGGAAAGGTCAGGTCAGACAGGGAGGAGACAAGAGTCAAGGCTGGGTGTGCAAAATGGAGGAGGAACTGGAACTGGAGTGCTGCCGCACACTGGGTGCATGGGGCTGCTTCCCCCCCAGCCTCCAACGGTCCTGGGCAAATCACCGCCCTGGGAACAGGACGATTGCAGCTCTGCCTCTCCACACCAGTCTTACAGAGCTGGGATCATAGCTCTTCTCCACTTAATTATCTCTTCCACAGGCTAGGAGGTAATGGGGCTGTTTGGAGGAAAGCTGATGGCAGCAGATTCACTATTAAAGAAAAAGTGTAACGTGCCGTGGATGCTTTGCAGGGCGTGATGGGATCAGCAGCAGATGAGCAGTTGCCTTGGTGACGCTAATGAAAAGCAGGCCTTGGAGAGGTCCAAGAACCCCCGTGGGCTGAGTTATCTGGCCCCTTTGCTGCTCCCCTTGCCTCCCCACCACCAGCCTCAGATCAAACTCCCTGAGTATTTATAAAATCTCTACCAGAAACAGAGAAAGTCAGCCGCTCAGCCAAGTGTCTGCCCACGTCCTTCCGGAGCTGCTCAGGTGACACTCTCCGACGTGGCTCATTATTCTATTTTTCTTCCTTGCAGTGAGCAGGCAACCAGAGATGAAGGGAGAAAAGAAAAATGTTTTCTCTGCCCTATTCTGGCTGATTTTGAATCGGGGAGTTCACTTGGAGTTTAGGGTCCTATTTTGGGCAAGTCACCCTGTCCCTAACACTCCCTGCTCTTCTGCCCCCAGTCTGTTTTTCTCTTGCTCCACCCTCTGTTAAAGCTGGGCTCCAACCTAGACACTCGGCTAGGTTACTCTGACCCCCTCCTGCGGTGGCCCACCAGCATCCTGCCGGCAGCTTCTCGCCAGTCAGCTCTTGGGAAAGCTGGAGGGGACACTTGTTAAAATGCCATCTATGCTTCCAAAATGAAAATGCAAGGGATTAGAGGGATTGGCAGCAGGAGGAGCCGGCAGTGGGCAGTGTGATAACATCTGCTTCTTAGAAGATGGCGAACCTGCTTTGAGTGACTCCCACCAACACTCCAGCAGTAAGCGGTGAGAGGAAACCAGGTAATTGGAGGCCAGGACCCTTGGTCGTTGGCTCCTGTGGTTCTAAGGAAGCTTTGGGTGCTGGTTCTCCACAGAAACGTCCTTTGTCACCTTTCTGCCAAGGAGCCCAGCCAAGTGGCACAGGCTGTTGGGGATTAGAGTCAGGAAGTGTGAGAGGAGGAAAACACATGCCCCACTGTGTCAGGAATATGAGACAGTGATACCTGAATGACCCTGAGGCACGAGGTGTAAGGGCAGACACCCAGTTCAGACAGGGAGGAGCCTGGGCATCCCAAGGACTCTTCTAGGAAGCCTCTGAAGCTCCTCCTTCCCGTTTTCATTGGCTACCCTCACTCCCACTAGGCACTGGTCCACGTGTTAGGGGTCTACCCTCCAGCCACAGCCCAGTAGACATGGGCCAGGTATCTATAGGTTAAAGGGCCGTGCCCACCAAGAGCCCACACATGTCCCGCTGCTGGACCTTGCTGCTGGATTTCCTTGCCCAATACCCTGAGCTTAACCCCTAGGGCATTGCAGGCCTCTAAACCAAGTGTATCCTGCCAACAAGGGTGGACCATGTCATGGGGTATGTACCTATGAGCCTTAGGGGTGACAAAAAGGCAGCTTTTGGGGGTGTGGACATGGATCTTGGACATGTGGGCTGAGTGTCCACATATGTGTGCTCAAGACCTTGCCTAGTGCCCGAGGGAACCAGGTATAAAGCCAGCCCTGGGCTGGCTCCTCTTAGGCCACCATGTTCCAGTGTGAAACTCTGAGGAATCCACCAATTGTAAATTCAAACTTGGCCTTCAGGATATCATGAAGGTCTACTTATCAAGGTAAGAAGAGAGAACATGTAATACTTAATAGTTTGTTAGCTCGATTTCTAACTTTCAAATATTTAGACATATAGAAACTGGCCTCCACTGTGGTCTTGTATGGACCCCCAGACGTTAGTGGGCAGGTCTATATTTCTGAGCCCATTTTGCAGCCTGTCCTCCAACTTACATGATTGTAAAGGGTGACCTGGTCTCTGAAGGGTTCATCCCCTGCTGATAAGCCTGATGGGCAAACCCAAGGGACACGATTCCCTTCCTGCAGCCAGGAGGCACAGCAGCCTCAAGTCCAGAGAGTCCTATACTCTCCCAAGTGTGTCCCTCTGGCTTGAGCACTCATGAGGCTTGTGATCCTGCGTGGGTGTGCAGGACCTGCCATACAGGAAGGCAGAGTAGGTCCCTGTGTGATCTTGAGAGAACCCAGAGGATTTTGGCTTGCCAAAACACTGCTCACCACCGCATCCTCTGCCTCCACCAGTGAGGCCTAAAATTTCTTTACTGGTGCCAAAGCTTTTCAGTCCTGGGTCTCAACTCTGGGCCTTTGCTCAGACTGTATATTGTACTCTGTGTATTTTCCCCCAACTCCCACCTAAATGCATAGTACTGAATGAAGATGGCCCGAGAGCCCGTCAGAAGTGATCCATCCCAACTTCAAAAACCACACGTCACTGCAATTATTATTATAAAAATAATTAATGCTCTTGAAAAAGATTACATATCCTAGAGGAGTAGAAAATGAAGAGCAGAAGCTCCCTCACCTTTCTAAGCCCTTCTCCAGAGATGACCACAAAATGTAGCTGTTTGCATCCCTTGTAGAAATAGTCTGTGCATATCCAAGGCTAGACACTCTTGACATTCCCATGTTACTTAATAAGTCCAAGGGAAAAAGATACAGAGATGAGTATAGAGCCATACTTAGGAAGAACTTTGTGGAAATGGGCCTGGTTAGATGAGACCAAGAGAGGCCGGTATCCGTGAAAAGGAAGCAGAGATGTCAAAAACAGAAAAGAAACATGAGAGTGTATCCTTATGGATACCATGAGAAAAGACAGTGAGAGGTGCGTGTTTGGGGATGCAGAGGGCCCAAGAGGGCTGAAGAGGGCGAGAACTTAAGAATAAAATCAGCAGAATTGATTGAGGGAGCCGGTCAGTGGAGCAGCAGGGACGGAAAACAACCCACATGTATAACAGTGTTTTTCCATGCTGGTCACTATTCTAAGCGCATCCAATATATTAACTCATTTCATCCGGACAAGAGTCCCCTTTTGCAGATGAAAAATGCAGAGTGTTAAGTATTCCAAGGTCATATGCTGAGATGGGGTTTGATCCCTGGGAGACTAACGTGCGCTATCCAGCCAGTCACAGCCAATCTGTGAGCAGGAAATGAGGATGGGGGCAGAGCAGTGGGGCCTTCTGAACATGGCTTCCACCATGTCCAGAACTGTCCATGAGGTGTCCTTGTCACCACCTTCCAGAACACTGAAGAGACTGTAGAAGGAGAGGGGATAAATGAAAACGGTGAATGAGAGGGATCCGTCCTGGGATAATGGGGCCGGGAGAGGCCTCAGGATAGTTGCTCTGATTTGAGAATTGCTGGTGTGTTTAGAAATGGTGCAAATAGGGTTGCCTGATAAAATACAGACAGTAAGGAATAATGTTTTTTAGCATAAGAATGCTAAAATTATTTTATGGAAATACTTATACTAAAAAATTACTCACCGTTATTCTGTTCTCTATTTTTATTTGCAAAATCTGGCAATACTACCTTCAAACACAAAGCCCCAGACTGGCTCCCAGGACTCGGTCAAAGAGAAACCCCGGCCAGTGCTCTGCCTTTGATCTAGTGGACCTGCTTAAGTCCTGTGCTCCAGGAATAAAAGAAATCTTTGAGCTGCTTTGGTTCATTGTTTGAGAAGCTCAAGTGCCAGGTTAAGAGGTCCTTTCTCCAAACCACTCTGGAATTATATCTCTGTGGGTGGTAGCTGAATGGGGGTAGAGGGGGAGCTTGGTGGTTTGGAAACAGTTGGACAAAGGTCTTGAAACAGAACACCAGGGGCTAGTTTCTCACATGGGAGGCTCTGAAGTGACTTAGTTTTAGACCCTTGAATTTTCAAGGTGAGTGATGCCATGTGTGCAAAGGGAGAGATAAACCATGATTTCTCAGCTTTATTACTTCAAATGTCCAAGGGTAGGACAGGGTTTTGAGGCCTGAGAGTCAGACTGGTGTGGTCAGTGGTGTTTTGGTGAAGATGTGGCTGCTTGTCACCCCTGGCTTGCTGGAGTCGGGCTGAGGGTAGAGAGAAGAGCTCTGGAGTCCTTTCAGCAGGTGAGCGAGCACCCAAAACAGCAGTCAATGAGAATGGAATATTGATCTTAGCCCAGAAATATGCATCACAAGCTCTTCTTTGCCAAGTTGCGTGGAGGGAATCAAGCATCAGGGAGAAGCTAAATCTTCATCTGTGAGCTGAATAAGGTTTTTTACCTGATGGCCCAGGAACAGCCATAGGTTGAGACTTGGGGTCTAGATGGTGTCTGGAGCCTCCCAGAAACATCAGGCTCCTTAGAGGAGTCCTGGGGCTTCAGCAAGTCCTCAACAAGTATATGCTGAAGCTTTGTTCCCAGTGGGAGAGACAGATGATAAACAAGTACATATCACATGTGTTATCTGTTGACAATTGTATGGAGAAAAATAAGCCAGGTAAGGGAGATAGGGAATCTTTGGGTAGGGCTGTAAACAAAGGTAGGGTGTTTTCTTTATGTGGAATATCAGCAAAGACCTCCTTGAGAAGGGAATGAGCCAAGATATGGGGATGGAGGAGAACAATCAGGGAGAAGGACTAGGAAGTACAAGGGCACTGAGGAAGGCAGAGTCTGGCTTTCTTGAAGAACAGCAAGAAGCGAAGTGTGGCTGAAGAAGAAGAGAGAGAGAGGAGGAGACAGCAGGAGGTGAGGGCAGAGAAGACGCGGAGCTACATCATGTGGGCCTGTAGGCCACTGTCAGTCTCTGCCTTTTGCTGAGTAAGAGGGGAGCCGCTGGAGGGTCCCGCACAGAAAAGGGACATGATCTGAGGTATGATGGTGCCTCACGGCCTGGGTTTGAATACTGACTCCATCACACACATCCTATATCACCTTAGGAAAGCTGTTTAATCTCTGTGCTCTGTCTCCTAACCTGCAAAATGGACTAGTACTCATTCTTCATAGGGTTCTTCTCAGCATTGTTATAAGCATTAAATGAGGTAATTTATGCACAGTGCCTGTTAGGCAGTAAGAGCTCAAACATGAGCTATTATTTTGCTGCTGCTAATGCTGCTAGTATAGCACAGACAGTTTTGAGATGTGAAGCCCAGGTCTACAGGGCAAAGGGTATCAATATTGAAGTCACCAATTTGAAGATGGTTCATGGAAGCCAGGACTCACTGGGAGATGAGAACAAGCAGTAAGTCGAAGTTGAGCAGACAGAGCAGCTCCAGAAACCAGGTGATCGTCTGCAGGTGGGCAGTGGGGTACCCCAGCAGTTATCTGGTGGCTGACTGAAATCAGGAGCCCCAGGCAAAGACACTGGGAAATAAGGAGTTGGGTCCTGGGCAGAGCATAAAGAAGGGGCTCCACGAGAGGTCCAATTAAGGAATTGTCGGTTTTGGGGGCAGCTCAAGACCGGGTGACCAATGCCCCCATTTTATTTCAAGGGTTTTGGTGGACTTCCCGAAGAGCAAGCTTCAGCTTCCAACAAGGCAGGAAGCAGGGCAGCTGCTGACAGTCCAGCTTTCAAGAAGTGAAGTCTGGGAGGCAGCTGGGCAGGGCCGATGAGGCAGGGTTGGTGCTGATGTGGGAGAGGGACTTAAACCCACTGCAGGGTTGAAAGGCGCCAGTGGACCGCTAGATACTTAGCAGAACCCACTGGTATATTTGGGCTAGAGATAATATTTCAAAAGATTGACCAGACATTTAAAAATTGATTACAAACATCCTGCTTCTAAGCCAGAGGATATGGGACAGAAACCAAGGACCTGAGGCCAAGTTTTTATATGGAATATGCACTGGGGCCTCACGGGATGTGCGGGCTAATAAACTTCTCCAGAATGGCATGTTTTCTAGTTCTTGGGATTGTGCTTTATACATTTATTCTGATATGCAATGAGATAAAATCAGTGTTCGCTTCCCGTGTCTGCCTCCAGCAGCTCCTCCTTCCCCTTAGAGACTGCGCACTCTTGCTTTGCCCTTCTAATGAACTTGATTATCTGGCTCTTGGATGAGGACCTGAGGGGGTGTCTCAAAAACGGTCAAACAACAACCAATCAACTAAACAACTAAAAACTGACCACCAACAACTAACCTACTAACGTATCTGGTAGGCAGAACAGAATGTCCACGTCCCAATCAAGAATGTCCATGTCCTAATCTCTGGAACCTATGATAACGTTACCTTACGAGGCAAAGGGGAGTTAAGTTTGCTCATTGCTGGCTTTAAAAGAGGCCTGTTGTCCTGGATTATCTGGGGGGGCCCGAGGTAATCACCAGGGTCTTTAAAAATGGAAGAGAGAGGTGAGAGAGGAGGTCAGAGTGATGAGATGTGAAGACTCAACCCTCCATTGTGCCTTTGCAGATGGAGGAAGGGGCTGCAATCCAAGGAATGGGTGCGGCTTCCAGAAGCAAAAAAAGGGAAGGACATGATTCTCTCCTGGAGCCTCCAGGGAGGAATGCCACTTCGATCTTAGCCGGTGACACCCATGCCAGACTTCTGATCTCCAGCACTGTAAGGTAATACATTCATATTGCTTAAGCCACCAAGTTTGTGGCAATGTGTTACAGCAGCAATAGAAAATGAACACACTACCCATCCAGATTCTCTCTCTGTTCTTCAGGGTCAAGTTCAGGGCAGCAGCGTGTGGGGCGCTCGGCCTGGTTTTCTAGTCTTAATTCACCATGTCACCTGTCCTGTGCTCCAGCCAGTCAGGGAAACTTGCCACTGCCTGATTGTCCCTGCCTCTCACTTCAGCCAATGTTGGAGATTCCTCCTTGGAAGGTCATCATGTTTTACGTTTTCACAGAGCTTTCAGGCTTACGAACCGCCTGCAGTTGGTGTGATGCTGAGAAGAAATGACACACGTGCGAGCGCTTTGCAAACTGGAAAGTGAACACAGACATGAAGTAGTAAGAGATATTTTTCGTGTTTGGATCTCCAGGACTCTCCAGCCATCTAGCCTAAGGCCTCTGAATGCCCTGGGGCTTCTCCCTTTAGGGTGTGGGTCACACTGTCTCAACTGAAAGCTTCATGTTTGCAAAAGCTACCCTCTCACTAGATTTGAAGCCTCTTTGAGGGCAGAGTTCTTGACTTAAGACTTTATCTTGGCAACCCTAATATAGAGAAACTTAGCTGTGGTAAATGGGCATGGGGCTGAAAACAAGAGAGTCAGACAGTGACAACAAGTTGCCAAGGGCATGGGTCACACCTCCCCGCTCAGCCACAACCCCCAGACTCAGACTTCCAGATGACAGGGCCAAGCTTTTACCCTTTTAAATAGAGTGTTCATTACACAGTTGCTGGAAACATACTTTTCTTAGTGACTCCCCCGGTTTCTTTAAGGTACTACCATGCATTCCTCCAGATGCCTCTGGCCCTGGCTATCCTGGCCTGTCCTACGTAAAGTGGCAAGACCAGTTTCTCACAGCCTGGTTTGGTCACACACCTTTTTACCTATAGTCAAAGGACCCGTTAGAGAGAGTTTTAGTTCGGGGCCCTCTCCTAATCTCAGGCTCCCTTACAGATCCCGCCCTGGCCTCAACAGCCCTCTGGCTACTCCCTCTTCCCAGAAGTGAGAGGAATGGATGCAGAACAAGGAGCCACAGGGCAAGGAGACCTGGGTATGGGGACCCAGGGGCCACTGGAGGAGGCTCATTCTTCCCTCTTGTTGGCACTGCCTGTCCTATTACGCTGGGCCACTTTAGGTAAACAGGGGAAAGAAAACAATGTCTGTCAGTTACAAAATAAACCCATCAGGAAAGGAATGTTATTGCCAAGTGTTCTCAGAGGGCATGACAAACAAAGAAGGTGAAAACCTATCTTTAATCTCAGGCCCCAGTTCTCCACCACAGAGCCTGGTAGCCATTCCGTGAGCAGAGGCCTGCTGGTTCAGAAAGAACCCCTTTCTACCTGCCTCTTTTCACTTTTCTGGGAATGCCTGTCCTGTTCCCTCAGCTCTTGGGTGAGGGGCTTCCACGCGAATGGCCAGTGGGGGGCGGAGGCTGCCAGGATTCAGGCTACTGCCAGGCTGGGCCCCGTGCAAACCTGAGAGCCCACGGCAGAGTTGGCTGCTGGCTGTGCCCTTTCAGCAGTGGCATTCCCATCTCCAAGGAGGCAGCCACTCAATACAGGACCTTCTGCATCTTGCCCTCTGGGCGGGCAGAGGTGTCCCATGGCAACTAGGGCTGTGATCTGCATATGACAGCACATTGCATCTATTCAGGACTTTCTTTCCCCTGCTTCCTTTGAAAGAGCTTGCCCTATATCCAAGTTCCCTGTGAGCCCCACACAATGAAAACAGCAATTGACAGGTTCCCTGTAACTCGTGAAATCTGAGTGCATCCAAGGGGAGAAAGAGAGTGCTCATTACTGAAACACAAAACGAGCTCCATTCACGGCATGGCTAGTTGGCCCTTCAGTTTGCTGCCCCTGACCTCACTGCCCTTCCAAGCACAATAAGCAGAGGGAGGAAAGGGAGAGAGAGGTCTTTACTCCTTAAGTTGCCAATTGATCACCCTCCTAACCCCTATAGGGACTTCTTCGTGCAAACAATTCAGGTGACAGAGGTCAGGGCTCCAGCCCATTCCTCCAGGGAGATCTTAGCCCTCCCTGCAGGGACTTTCCCAGGTGAAACAAAGACTAGCCCTAGAAGCCTTAAACAAACTCCCGCTGATGACGCACATCGGAAACAGAGAAAGGGGAAATTAGAGGTGCCCAGAATCACAAGGCTGGGCCTCAGGCCTTTCATCCAGCCAGACCCCAACACTCTTTTCACACTCTGCCACCGGGCTGTGCATTGCGAAAGCCAAGTCATATCCAAACTTTGTCATGGTGGCCAATGACCAACCACCTAACAGTTGGGCTGGGGAGAAGAAGCCATGCATGGGGCAGAAACTGCTCAACTTTTGCCCACACTGGCTTGCAGCTGATTAACCAGACTTCTGATATCCAAAATATCAGAAGATGAGAAAGAAAAGGAGTGGAGGAAGAAGAAGAAATTTATGAGTTAGGCTCAGACCATGTAAGTTTCCACAGAAAGCCTGTAGAGGACTGCTGCCTGTTCCTGGGGCAGTCCCAGGAGGGCTCTGGAGGATCAAGGCCCCTGCTGGAATATACACCCTGTCGCACACAAAGCATAGAGGAAAATGTGACTGAAAAAAATACGCAGGGCCTCTAGGCCTTATTCCACCCAACCTTCAGAAGAGTAAGAGATGGCTAAGCAGGGTCGGGCTCTATTCTTTCATTTCTGATTCCAGGAGAAGTAACAGAGTGAGCACACAGTCCCACTGTGCCAGTGATCTGGTATAGGGTTACTTGGAGACGTCAGGCAATCATTTAACCACTAGGCTTCCAATTTTATCGTCAGGAAGGAAATTGTACCACTTGTAAGTCTCCATGCCATGGACTTTCATTTTTCCAATGTTGCCCTTTCCTCCTGGAATGCCCTCCACCCACTCACCTCCCAGGCAAGTTCCTGCTGATTCTTCACGCTACCTATCAAGTGCTATATTACTTATATGTATATCATATCTTAGTAGCGTTCACATTGTATTATAATGATCTGTTTATTTAACTTTTCTGTCACAAGACTGATTCCTTTGAGGGTAGGACCACTGTTTAATTCGTTTTGGAATCTTTGGTGGTTAACATCTGAATAATCACCTGAAGATTGAACTGAATCATGATAAGGATAATTGTTTATTTTTCAGATCCTAGACTGGGTTTCATTCAGTCACAGAAGACTTGAGAACAAGGCGATGGCACTGCATAACTCCAGGGTTCCCATTAACATGTGAACGAAACCCCTAGAGCTATGTTATATGATGGCTCTACTCATGGAACTCCTACCACAGGCAGCTACTTTGGGAGACTCCAAGTACCAGATGCTAACTCTAGTTACAGAGAGAGAGCTAATATGGAGATGGCACAGTCAAGGGTGGGTGCAGCAGGAGGCCTGGGAAAGGAGAGATCTGTGTGGACTAGAGTCAGTGGGAAAGCTCTGTGAAGAAAGCAGAACTTGCACTATCCATAATGACTATCCATGGGGTATGAAAGAGAATGATAAAGAGAAGGTATGCAGAACACAGAGGATTTTTAGGGCAGTGAAACTATTTTGCATTTTATAATGGTGGGTACCTATCATTACACATTTGTCAAAACCCATAGAAAGCACAACACTAAGGGTGAGCCCTAATGTAAATGATGGACTTTGGGTGATAATGATGTGTCGATGTAAGTTCATTGACTGTAGCAGATAGACCACCGTGAGAGGGGATGTTGATGGAGGAGGAGACTGTGCATGTATGAGGACAGGGGGTGTACAGACATTTCTGTACTTTTTGCTCAATTTTGCTATAAGTCTAAAACTGCTCTTAAAAAAAGAAAGTATATTTAAGTAAAAAAAAAAAGTATAAGCTTACTTGGGATATTAACAAAAATAAGCATACTAAAAAAGGAAGACACAGGGAAGCTAATAAACAATGTGGCCTTACCATAGGCGGCAGAAGGGAGTGTAATGAGAAATTAGGTTGGATAGGCCAGGTGGGGTCAGGTGATGATAAATTTTAAAAGCCAAGCAGAGAATTTGGGACTTGATTTTGGAGACAATAAGAAGACCTTATGCGCTTTAGAGCTGAGAAGTGATAGTATAAAAATAGTAGCTATAGTAGTGGGGTTTAATGAGAGATTACAGTAGAGACTAGAACATTCTCCCAGTCATCAAGGCACCAGGAATTTCTCCCAGGGTAGTAGGTGTATGCTACGGTCTCCTGACTACACACAGAGCTGTGGAAGAGCATGGTTGATCTGACAGCAGTGGGTGAGACCTTACAGTGCTCCATGAGTATGAACTTTCTACAAATGGGTCACGATCACATTACGAGTGAAACTGGCTTAACAGGGCATGTGAGACAAGAAGCATTCAGGCTTGAAGGGCTGGCCTAGCTTTGCTGCCTACTTGATGTTTGAAATTTGGCCTTAATATTATTTTCCTAACAATTAACAAGACGATAAATATGACAGTTCTGTGGACAATGGCCCAAACTCACCTTCTTGTCTAGTCTCTGAATTTTTAGTACAGAGTATAAGAGACACAGATGTGGTTACAGATGTGGTTTTCAGCATCTTGGGAACCATTCATTCAACCAATAGACTGAGAGGGTAGAGCGGCAAAGAAAATAGACAAAATCCCTGTCCTCTCAGGGCTAACATTCTAGTCAAAAGCCCTGTAGTTAGTTTCTCATCAGTTATAGAGAAAACTGTGTCCTAGAACTGCATAACCGGGAGAATCCAGGAGAGAAGGGTGACAAAAACCAGGGAAATGTAACGGGTTGGCACCAAGAAGAGGGAGCAAGCTTACCTTGTTCTAGAAAAGTAGTCCCCAAATTTTCCACCCAACATACCCAAGGGATGCAAACAGATACATCTCCCTCTGCAAGAGTGGCTTGAGGCCACAGCCATACTAGGGAAGGATGGAAGAGGAGAAACACCCCAAGGAAGAAAAGCTCCAGATACATGCTCCAGCTGCACTGGGATAACATTATGGAGTGAGACACACAGGAGAGCAGTTGCTTCCTCTGAGCACATTCTCCAAAAATAGCAACTTTTCAGCAATATCTCAAAAGACAATATTGCCATGAAGATGTTAAGCCTGTCATGAAAATACACTAGAGTGAAACAAAGAGTCATTTTGTCTAATATGTAATCAAAATATTAACGATCAGGTATGAGATGTAAAGAGAAGGAGGGGTGGGGGGAGAAGGGGTCAGCTTTTGTTACACATCTGCTTTGTTATTGGAAACTGGCTACCCTGCTGTCCAGCTCTTGGGAATTACTGTAAAACTGGGTCAATGGATCAAAGTCACAAAGTGGCAGTTCTCAACATAAGAACTTCCCGAGTAAGAAAACTTCCAAACAATGGCTCAGGTGTCTTTACAAAGTAGTGTGCGCCCCATCCTGGAAGAATTTAAACCCCAGGATGGTCATGATGGAACATCCTGTATCAGTAGGGATGCTGGTCTCCATGACCAACCAAAGCTGTCCAGTTCTCCAAATCCCAGATGCTGGTAATTCAAGGCAGGGATCTGAGGAATCTGAGGACGAGACTCACCCAGAAACCAGAGGAAAACGTTTCAGCAGCACTCCTAGAAGCCTAAAGGCTGGTTCTTAAACCTGAATGTCAACAGAATTCAGCTGTTTGTCACCAAGGGTTTAGCAGTCATTCCTCTGCATCATTATTCGCTGCGTAGAGGCATTTTAAAGATGGCTAAAATGGAGAGGTGAGAAAGTGAAGGGCCTTGTTCAAGGGAGACAATTGCCTGGGACTAGAACACGGTGAGGTTTGCTCTCAAGGTTCCGTACAGAAACTCCCAAACAGGAAGGCCTGGCTCTGACAGATTCAGATCTCAGCTGCCCCTGGATCCTCCTCAGCCTCCTCGGAGGGTTGAACAAATGGCTCTAAGTCACCTTTTGCTGGAGGAAGCTTGGCCCTCACAGGAGGCCCTGAGATTGGCCCCTGATAAGGTAGCACGTCCTGTCTGGCTCCTCGTCCACACCCTCGCAGCTGGGCCTGCTGTGGATGCGTCAGAGTTCAAAGGCACTGCTTCCCTTGGACCCACATCAAGGACTGAAATGAGAAAAGGGTGCTTTGACCTCCTCATAGTGAGAATGGGATCACCTTTGTATTGTATGTATGTGTAGGGGGCCAAGGGGGCGTGGATTTTTCCTGTCACTATTGTGTTTTCATGCACTGGATGTAAAATATCTGAACACAATCATCGGAAATAGTCTTTTACCTACGGCCAGAGGCTGGAGCCTGGCCCAGGGTGGGGTGAGGTTGTGTTCACCCAGTGGGAACCTCGTGACCCACGTTAGGGATGCTCACTAGGGGGCATGACTGGCCTTTCCCAGCCCCTGCTCCTAACACTAGTGCTCCGAGTTTCCCTCGACCAACCAGGCCTTGGGCTCTGATTGGAAGTGCCTCCTGCCCACCAACTTTCTCAATTGGAGGCCAAACTTTATCCTCAGACCAATTATCCACCTTAATATTAAGGTTTTCCACCTCAACTTCGACCCAGCCAAATCAAGACCATTCCATACCTGAAGTCTATCCCTATTCTGGGTTCTTAGGAAGGTGCCTTGTGGTGGCACTGAGCCATGTAGGGGGGACAGTAGGGTTTCCATCCATCTTGAGGTTAAGGGTACTAGGTGCTGGGTACTAGGCGCTGTGGCCATAAGTAAGGGGTGGGGAACCTCCTCCAACACAAGCTCCCCCCGCCCCGCCGCCAAGCCTGCACCGGCTTCTGCTCTTTCTCACAGGCCTGCCCCGCACTGGGACAATGTGCCCAGCTACAGAGGCCTCTCGTTAGCAGAAAGTCCCACAGCAATGCTAACAGGGGCCATCCAGGCCTCTGCGGTGTGACCTCTCCTGAAAGGAGCCTGGCCACGCTGTGGGCCAGCACCCACAGGCCGGAAAGGAGTCTGGGACCACTGCGGACAGAGAAAAGGATCAGCATGAGGATTCGCACAGAAGGGGACTGGCTGTCGCTTTCCCTGCCACTCGTTGTCAACCAGGAGGGTTAAAGGATCCAGTGAAGACAAATCGGGCCCCGAGCCAATTACGGTAAAACGTTCCGAAAAGGTGCAGCTCGGCCCTCTTCTGCCCCAACCCCAGCCAGAACCAATGCTGGTAATAACCCCTCCTCCCCCTGTCCACCGAGGCACGCAGGACTGCAGCCTGCTCCTCGGACACAGCCAGCTGTTCCGAAACAGGTCGGAGAAAGTGATCTTGGCTCATAGTGGAAAGGGTGTGCGTGCGTGTGGGGGGCAGGGGGTACCCACGAGTTCTCCTCGGGGCCAGCATTATTTTTAATTGCCGAGAATCGGCCTGTGGCCGTTCCTCAAGGCTGCGGCGCACAGGGTTGCCAGGGATTGGAAACGATTTCAGGAAAGGCAAGAGAGCACGTCCCAAGGACTGTTCATTACCGAGCTGTCATTTCTTACGGAAAATCAGGTGACGCCTCAGAGTTTATACAGTCCTCTCCCTATCACCTCTCCTCCCTTCGTTCCCATCTAGAAAGAGAGCAGTGAATTTGAGCAATCTGGGAATTTTGGTTTCTGCCTTCCCCCTGAAGCATGACCGATGGCCCATTTTTCAAGCCAAATCTCACCCCTTGCAGGCAGCTGTCAGGAAACCACAGAAGGTGCTTGAAGGAGCACAAGAAATGGCTGGTTCTAATCTGGAGAAAAAAATGAATTAACAAGGCAGCTACTTATGGAAGAATGTTTTCTTTTCTTCAGCCTCAGCCTGCATATTTTCACAACATGTGTACTCTGTTACCTTGTCACTTCCTTGTTTTCTTTGGGTAAATAACCAGGCTCTTGACTTAGGGAAAAAAAAAAAAAAGAAAGAAAGAAAAAAGCCAGCTCTGGAGTGTCACTGGGATGGCCTGCTTGGCGGAGCTGGGAGGGAAGCATGAGCATGGGGATAAGACAGGCTCATCGCAAACCCATCCTGTCCCATTCTGGATGGGGCTTTTTTTAAAATTCTGCAAGTCACCATGTGGGAATCAAAGAAGGGAGGGGCAACCTGCTCCCTCAGCCTTGGGGCTGGCAGGCCCGGAGGCTGAGGGAAATAAAGGACTTTTCTCCTTGGCCAAGGCAAATGGGAAGCCCTCTCTGAACTTGACAGAGTCAACAAGACACATTGTGGCTCTTCTCATAGCCTCTGCCTTCCCACCGGCCAGGGAGCTGTCAGGGTGAGGGAGGCTGGCCGCCTGGTGCCCTTCTGGGAATGAGGGTAGGACCCAGGTCCTTCTGTGGAGCCCAGGAGTAAGGTCTTCCCTGGGGAGATACATGGTCAGTGTTTGGATGTGTAGGTAACGATCTCCGCCTAGAAAATGCCCAGAGGATTCTGAGTCTCTGTCTTATAGAGATGTTGCTTTGTTTTTCACTTTTCTTTGGGTAAAGAATACTCACCTTGAGATGTCTGTGCCACATACCAGACGAGCACAAAACAACACCGGTGTCGCCAGCCAGGATAGCTTTTAGAAACGCACTGCTGATGAGGGCCCAGAAGGGTGATTAGCTGGTTGGAGAAACGCTGGCTACTCTGCTAAATCAGGATCTTTTCTTTATAACACAATAATGATTCTTATTCTCTTAGATCCTCACGGCTGGTCATTAGAACAGAGAGCCAGTACTAATATTGCTCCTGATATTGCGCAGCATGTAAAAGGAGTTAGTTTACCGCGGCCCGCAACACACCTGTGATGCTGGCTCCACCGCGCAGGGGGAAACCAAGGCAGAGAGTACTCAGAGGCTGAGACCAGCTGACATGGCGAAGGTGCAGGGGCATTAACTGGGTGCTGTCTGGGCCTTGGCGTATGCGAATTTCTTTTCTCCATCTGCCCAGGGACCTTTGATTCCAACCTGGAACTCCCTGTCTCACCTTGTAGATCACACAGTCTTCGTCAGGCAGAGGTTTGGAATTCAAAACTGGGCTTTTTGGTTGCAGAGGTCTGGCCCCCATCTGTTGAGTGGTTCCTTCAGTCTCCCTGGAAGGGCTGTAACTGCCTCGTGAGGTGGGGTCACTTGGTGAGGAAGAGGGATGCTGTTGTAAGCCTGTTCCCAACTGGCACTTGCAAGGGTGTCAAAAGCTTTCAGAGGAAAACACGGTGACACCCAAAAGCTTTCTGGAAACAATGAGATAAAGACAGTCACAGGCTATCTAGATCATTCCTGTGGTCTGATTCTGCAGGAGACAGCTTTGGAGACGGACCGTGAGGCAGAGGGAGCAGCCAGGAGCGCAGATGACAATTCACGTTCGTTGAGCCCTCGCTGCTCCCAGGACTGTTAAATACCGCAAGTATTGCCCTATTCAATCTTCACAATAACCCTCTGAGGTGGGTGCTATGACCTTCCTTTTTCTGATGGAAAGTGGAGGCACAGAGAGAGTATGGAGCTTGCTCAAGTTCACTCAGAGACTGGACAAGTGACAATCACCCAGGCAGAGTGATTCCAAAGCCAGGGTTTTTATTCACTATGCCTTGCTGCCTCTGAAGAGCAGCTGAAGGAGCTTCCTCCTCAGAGTTATGGCACTAAGGAGCAGCTCCCGTCTGGCTTGATGGCCCACCCCAGATTCAACCCAGCAGAAGGTTTAAACGTCTCTCCGGTCACTGTCTCAGCACTGTTTCCATGTAGAGCCCCGGTCCCTGAGCTGGTCCCTGAGCCGGTCCCTTCCTCTCTCTATCCACCTCCCCAGGCCCAAGGCCACGCCCACACACCTATCTGGTTTATATTGGTGCCTCAGTCTGTACCCCCACACTCTAGTCTTTACTTCCTTCTAGTCACCTCCCGGAAGTGCCATGGGTACGTTTTGCAAAGCTGAGACCCTGTGTAAGCTTGCCTGATCAGGAATTAAGCCAGACTTCTCCAAGGGTGGCCCCCAGAGTACAAGCACCAGAATCCTCTGGGATTCTTCCAGAATGCAGATTCTCAATACGATTTTCAGCCATGGATCTGGAAACCTACATTTTTTAAACAAGCTCCCCAAGGGATTCTGATGTTGCATAAAGTTTGAAGTTTGCAATTTAGGCTTTTTTTTTTTCTTTCTGAATTAGAATGTGTTGGACCAGGTAGCATCACACTGAGCTCTGCCTCCTATCCCTCAGCGTCTGTGGAGTGGGCACTGTGCAAAGAGCTCAGAGTTTATTTGGGTATAGGCATTGGTGTTCTCTAATGGGGAGGCTGGGTGAAAGGAAGTGGGGAGTGTCAGAGGAAGGTGTAGGAGGCTGGGAAATATCTCTGCCAATCCATTTGGAAGTCCTGGATGGGCGAAGGCCTTGGCACACATTTCCAAGCAAAAGTTCCAAGCAAAAGTTCCAAGCAAAATGCTTCCAGAACTCCATTTAAAAAGCATTCCTAAATCTGGCCAGTTTCCTGCTGGATGATCCCTGCAAGCAGGATGGAGAGTGAACCAGGCCTGCGGGCTTTAAGAAGAGAAGCTGGGGCAGCCTTACAAAGTAGAAACAGCAGAGTGGAGATCCAGGTAGGCTGCATGGGGCAGAGGAGTGCATGTGAGGGCAAGAGCCATTTCGAGGCTTCTGAAGGCCACTTTCAAAGAGGCAGCTCTTGAGAGACCTGAGTCTGCAGCCCATTAATTAAAGACATCCCAGGCAGGCCGCTGTGTCCAGAAAATGAGATTAAGCTTTTGGTCAGTTGGTTTGGAATTTGAGAAAATGGAAAAAAAAAGAAAAAAAAAAAAAAGAAAAAAAGAAAAGAAAATCCTTGATAGAATTGAAAAAGGAAGGTTTCCTCCCCCACCCTCATCTCACTGATGACTCCAGAAGAACTGAACATAAAGTACTCTAAACTTGGATTGTAGTAAGATCTCCATGAAAATAATTTCTCAGCTCATTTGAAATAAAAATAGTGCTATTTTTGTGACCACCTAGGCATGCTCAGTGGAAGTAACTCACGTGAAAAATCTGGCTTTTAGTCAGAAAAGTGGGCAAGGAGGGGATGGAGAAGGAAGCTCTGTGAGTAGGGGGTGTCTTTAGGTGCGTGGAAGCACACTTCTGCTTCTAGAAATGTTGGTGTCCACAGGGACCTGGATAAGCCACTTTGTGTCTCTGGGCCCAGGTTTTCTCCTCCGAAGCATGGTAGGGAAGAACCCTGTGCCACCAGCAGAGTTGCTGCCCTGTGGCACTGGGGACACCTAGGCAGACACACAGCACCTCTGTCTACCCCACACGCTTGAGTCCTCTTCAGAGTCCTAGTGCTGGTGTCTGTGGCATGGACAGACTTTTCCCATCATCTTTTTACTGGGGAAATCACAGAAAAAGGACTGAGAACAGCTTTGTAGTCTTATTCTCTAGATTAATAAAATTAGGGTATTACTCAGAATGACTCCTATGATTTGTATTCCTATAGCATCATATGTACAGTGTCATATATATTTATTAGTGTCATATATTTATATTATGTCATACACCACAATGCAAATCAAGAATACGTGTCATTTGTATTTATATAGTGTCATATATATTTACTGTCATATATATCATATAAATAAACTATTAAATACAAATCACATGTATTCATATATGTACTATAAATACCTATTATAGGTATTCATAGGTAAATAACTGTTTATTCTAAGTATTTGTAGATCTATACATATACATATACACACATGCATATGTGTATTTGTGGATATATACATATATATGGCACTATATGAATGTAAATCACAGATGCACACACACACAGTCACTGGTTAAGGGACCTAAGTCTTCCCAATGTGGATGTACACAATAAACATCTGACTCCTGTTATGGGTTGAACTGTGTCCCAGAAAGATATACTGAAGTCCTTACCTGTGGATATTTAGAAATAGGGTCTTTGCAGATGTAACTAAGATGTAAGTTAAGAGGAGGTCATATTCGAGGAGGATGGGCCCTTATTTTAATATGACTGGTGTCCTTGTAAGAAGAGAAGGAACATAGAGACCGAGGAGAGAGGAGAAGACAGCCATGTGAAGGTGGAGGGAGAGACTGGAGTGATGCCTCTAAAAGCCAAGAAATGTCAAAAATTGCCAGCAACCAACTGCTGCCAGGAGAAGGCAAGGAAGTCACCTTCCCTAGAGCCTTCAGGGCAGCACGGCCCTGCTGACGTGTTGGTTCGACTTCTCATCTTCATAACTGTGAGAGAATACCTTTCTGTCATTCTACGCCACCTGGTTAAGCACCAGTGTGGGGAATTTTGTTAGGGGGCCCTGGGAAGCTAACTTGACTCCCATCACAGAATGAAAGGGAAGCTCAGCCTGTCAGTCAGGCTTCTGAACCCGCTGAGCCCCCAGTTCTTGGCTCCTTTTCTCAGCTCTCTTTCTCTTAAGAGGAGGAATGGGGTGGAGATATTTACTGTTTCCAACTGAAACCAACACTTGAAAGGTTATGAAGGCCCCTACACCCCTTATTCCTCTGTGGTGATGGCTATGCGGAGGCCACACTGCTACCACCCTAAGCCCAAGCTTGATCATCTGGAAATGGGGAGCTGAAAGAAGACAGCACTTCAGAGCCTCACTCTCCCTACCCTACTCCCTCCCAGCACCAGAACAAGGGCTTTGAGTTCTCAGAGGGTGGTAGAAATTTACGGTTAGTATGCCTCTAGATCGAAGTTCCTGCTGTTAGAGGGTTTTCTTTTTTCACTTTAATGGTATACAAGAATTCTACCCCCTCACTCCCCCCAAAAGCCACACATCTTTTTAAAATTTGCACCTTTTTTTTCCCCCCAGGCTAGTTTCCTATGGTGAAGGAGAGGCTAGGAAATGCCCAATAAATCATCTGTCTGTCCTCACTCAATTGCAAGGCAGGAAATGCTGAGAGCAGTCCCCTTACCTTTTCCACTTTGCATATAACTAGAGCTATCAGAACCCTTTGAAGGGCAGTCCCTCTGACAGCAATATTAATTCGCCAAGGCCACTGGAGTTGTTTCTAGGGACCAGGCCCTAAGGGGGCAGGCCCATTTGGGATGCTGACTGCCTCTGCTACCAGGCCCTTCCATGGGAAGCATTTCCGGGACTTGCCCTGGGAAGTTGATTTAATTAGCAATGCTTTAAGGGGCTCCATGTGCAGGGTATGGTAACAATTCTGTCCAGGATAAAAGGAATTTTAATCCTTCATTCTTGTCTTTAAGGAGCTTACAATCTAGAGGGTGCAAAAGCTGAGCCATGTACGTCAAGACAATGACCCCAGTACAGTGGAGTTTATGTAAAATGTTCAAGGAGAGGTTGGGGGTGGGGAAGAACAGAAGATGCTTGCTGGTGGAGGAGGCAAGAGAAAGAGGAAGCTCTGAGCTGAGGCACGGAGCCTAGGTAGGGCTTGGGAACACAGGAGGGAGGAATGGCAGGGCTGAAGATGCAGGGATTCCCAAGAACAGCATGGAATGGGGGATGAGAGAAGTAGGAAAGCATGTGGCTTACTCAGGGGACGGTGAGAAACCCAGGGTATGTGGAAGAGATCGGGTGGGTGTGGATGAACTTTCACGTTTGAGGTCTTACCTGACTGGCAGTCATGAGTCTGTGTCTGTTCCCCTCATCACGGCTTCTCCAGGACCCAGCATGGCCCCAGAGACATGGTGGACATTCAATACATAAATGAATGTCAGGATGAAGGGATGAGTGTGACTCAGTAGTGCCCCAGTGAAGAGAAGGGACTCTGCAACCCCCTGGCAGGTGATCTGCTTCTGAACACACTATCCCAAAGCAATACGTTGGCATATTGACTAGTTTAAGCTGAAGGAGTCTAGGAAACAGCAGAAGCAGGAAGGTCATTTTGATTCCCCACCCCAGGCTTCTCCCCTGGAAGATGCCATAAAACCCTCAGGTGAGAGGTGCCCTCCCGTTATCTCTGAAGACGAAGGGAGCTGAGAACAATCTTTACGAACGGGCCTTGCTGTGTTTTCCCCAGCCGACCACTCTTCCCTCATTTTCCTTGAAATCTCATGTTCCTCCACAACTGCCCACTCTTCATCAAACCCAACATAAAGACACTCAGTCAAACCATTTCTTTGGGACTTCATTCCCTCATGCAGGCTCTTGTGTTATAGAAAACGTATGTTAAATAAACGTGTATGCTTTTCTCCTCCTAATTTGTCTCTGTCGGTTTAATTTTCAGACCCAGTCAGGGACTCTAAAAGAGTCAAGGGAAACTCCTTCCTTCCCTGCACAGGTGAATGGCAGCGTCCCAGGATTCACCTGCGCAGCCGTGGTAGCGGGCAGCACCTCAAGCAGGCAGAAGAGAGGGGCCTCACCCTACCTGGGCCCTCCGCGCCTGTGTCCTCTTTTCCCCACACCGATTCGGACCTTGGCAGAATCCGACAGCACTGGAATCACCTCATCCTCCCCCACCCCACCCCATTCCTCCACCGCCCTTCACACCTTGTTTGACGACAGACTCTGGCTGGACGGATCAGGGTGTGACTTGCCCACTTCCCTCGAGGGCCAGTGTGAGTTTTTCCCCTGCAATATCTGCTTCATGGATTGGAGAGCAAAGCTTAATGTGTTATCTCTTCCAGAAATATTTTAATTTTAAAAGACAACTATGTTGAGCGGATAACTCTGTTGAGCGGGAACCAACACGCACGGATTCCCTGCAAAGAACCAGGCACCGAGCTGGCGCTCTGGAGGATGGTGTATTTACTGTAACACCTTCACTGCCGTCCATTCAGCAGTGACTTACTCTCTGCGCACCTGCCACGTCCTAGGCATCTTCTAGATATGGGGAAACAGCAGAGGACAAAACAGACAAAAATCCTGTCCTCATCACATTTACATCCTAGCAGAGAAAACGAATAGTGAGCAAACAACGCGGGATAGAACGGATAGCATTTTACAAGGTGATCAACGGTATGGAAAGAAACGAAACAGGGAAGGGAAGCGGGAAGTGTCAGTAGTGGGGCTTGGCAGTGGGAAGGATGCAATTTAGAGGTGGTCAGAGAAGGTGCCAAGGAGAAGGTGACATTAAAGCAAAGGAATGAAGAGATTAGGGAATGGGCCACGGCTACATCTGGAAGGAGAAGACTGTGGGTGCAAAGGGAACAGTCCCGTGGCAGGAATGGGCTTAGTCTGTTCAAGGCACAGAAAAAGGATTAGCCTGGTAGGTGGAACTCTGAGCTGCCCTCTCAACATAGGGAGAATTGGCTTTTCCTGGTAACTCACCTGGTTAATTCATCTCGCTAAGGAGGTCAAGGTCACAGGTGTAGGGTGTGTTTTCCAATAAAAGTCAGCTTGCAAGGACAGAAGAGATGGGCACAAGAGAATGGATTAATTAGCACACCTCTGTCCTTCATGCTGGTCTGAAGCCTGATTCCACGGCTGCTACCTGTCCACACGTAGACTAACCTCGCTCTTTGAGCCTCAGTGTTCTTTTCTGCAAAATGGGGGATGCATTTTAAAAGGGCCACTCCAAGAGATTGAGCTAATATAGTGTAGAAAGCACTTTGTAAACTGTGACGTGCTGTCGAAATTGTTCATTGTTATTGTTATATTATAAAAGCAACTCAGGGTCGATGTCCAGCTCATGTTGGGTCTCCAAAGCCATTTTAATAGGTAAAAATTTTAAGTTCTGTTTATTAGGTTGCAAAGACTATTTTTACTTAGGTGTTACAGTCATCTTGCTATTTTGGGCAGGAAAAAATTCATGAGGCTCTCACCAGCCTCAATAAACTTTGGCTGGATGTGTCAGGCCATTTCTCAAACCTGAGATAATCCTACTCTCCCACCTTTACCCCCACCCCACCTTGGCTTTTTTCTCCTGGCCTCACCGGAGAGAGTTGCATGTCTGTGCCAACAGCCTTTATTACTACTAAATCCCATGCTGTGACCTCGACTGGGTGCTCAATGCTGCCAAACGATTTTCATCATTTGGTTAAGTCCTTGTTTGCTTCCTGCAGGGAGAGCTCCAAACCCAAGTTCCCAGCCCCACATCCCCTCCCCTCACTCTGGGCAGATGGCCTGGCTTTGGCCACACTAAGAGGTGCAAGTTCACCAACGTGGGCTCTTCCCTGCCTGGACATTCCTTAAGAGACCTCAGCCTACTCTTTACTCCCCACTCTTTTCTAGATCCAGAGCCAACAACATCTCGTAGTGGAGGGGATGATTTCTTTTGCTGGCAGCCATATCACAGTTTCTATAGAAGTAATCAGAGTGACCCAAAAGGATTTATGAATAAGGAAGTTGATTGCTATACTGTTTATAATAGCAAAAACTGAAAAGCGACTCTATGTCTAACAAAAGGGTATTGGTTAAACAGATTATGGGAACAGCCATGAGTTGGCAAGGAACACTTTATAAGCAGTATGATCCCAGTCTCGCTAAAAGCCAAACAAAATTGGCAACAACAAACACAAATCTGTACGCAGGGGGAAAAAAGGACTAGAAAAATATATACAAAAATATAAAGTGCTTATGTTCAGGTGATGAAATTATGAGTGATTTGAACTAACTCTCAGCACTCTACTATATTCTGAAGTTTCTTCTGTAAGCATATAACTATTTCAATAATTAGAACAAAAAGCGAAATATTATTAGCAACACTTCTCTATAGAAAAGCTGCATGTGATTCAGTGCTTCTTGCTGTCCCTTTAAAAGCAGCCTTTCCTGGGTGGTGTCTGGTTGACAGCTGCACAGTAACTCTCGTTACATGTAAGGACTAGAAGCAAAGAAAACCATAACCAATTAACATTACAGGGGGAACTGAAGCATGCAGAATGGAAATGCCTCAATGGGAACATGTTATTACTAATTTTTTTTTTCCCACTCTGGGACAGGTGTTTAAGGGAATGCGCTAAATTTGCTCCAGATAATTTATTTTTAAAAATACTGTGATTACTTCATTTCTGTGCCTCCGTTTTCATGGGAACTTTTAACATGTGGAACCATTCAGTTATGGATATTTCATTCTAAGTCCAATCGATTGACCCTACTGTGTGCCAGCACTAGTGATATACAGGGTTTCCTGCCAATGATTCCCACCAGAAGATAGTGCGGCACCCCTTGCTAGGGGCTTTGAAAATGAGTGGGGGTGTTTCTGATTGTAAAAATGATAGAAGGAAGGGTGTTACTAATTTAGTGGGTGAGGGATGGGGTTGCCAAACATTCTATAATATGTAGGATAGTCCAATGTAACCAAGAATTAACCTACCCCCAATGCCAACACCCTGGGGGAGAAACCTGAACTGGACAGTTGGTGCAGACAATGTCTGGGAGGGACAGAGAGAAAGGAGGGGACAGCTGTTTCTCAGCAGCGGCCTGGCATTGCCACGCTGAGATTCAGGGTTACTGGCTCTCCCAGGTTTTCCAGTGAAGCCAGAAATGTAGATGATGATGTAAAATTTCCTGATTTTTAAAAAACACTGTGTGGGCCAAACAAAACACATCTGTGGGCCAGATTTGGCCCTCAGATTGCCAATTTACAACCCTAGCTTTGGGAAAGACAGAACCTTGTCTTTGTGAGAGGAGTATAACAGAGCCTTTCCGAGTTTGAGTTTGAGTTCGAGTTCGAGAGTGGACAAAGCTGGGTTCAAATCACAGCTCTGTCATTCACTACCCATGATTTCAAGCAAGTGAACATGCACTGAACTTAGCTTTCCTACCTCACAGAACGACTAATAGGAACACTCATTGGTTTGTTACCAAGATTATTCCAGGCGGACGTCCCCAGTGACTTGCACACAAGAAATGCTTAATAAAGTAGAATTATTATTATTATTAAGGATATCACAGTCTAAAATAGGCACATACTGCGCTAGGTGCTGAAGGCTTGTCAATAAGTGTGAGAGAAAACCCTTGACCCAGAGGTGTTTTCATTCTGGAGAGAGAGATAAACCCTGGACATAAATATTGTGAGCTGGCCAGATATAAGAATGTGACCTATATCACACAGTTAAAAAAGACCAAAGGCCAGCACGTCGTGTGAAGGTGCTGGTGGTGAGGGGTGGGGGTTGGAGTCCAGCCAAAAGGGACAGGGAGGAGTGGCCTAAACAAAGGGTAGATTATAAAATCATATAATCAAATTATATATAATAGAATTAAAATTATATAATCAAAGGATAGATTATAAAATCATAACAAATCATAGCTGAGTGTTTATCGCACCGTCAGGCCCTCTCTCAGTTCTCCATGGGGCGGTAAATATGCTCCTTGGCCTCATGGACAAGGGGTGAGACTGGAAAAGCTGCATGGTTATAAGCGCCTTCTTAACTATTTTTGAAGATTTTGGAAGCTACTCCTTCTGTCGTGGATGTGCTGTTACTTTCAAATGTGTCCGGAAAGCCTGGGCCGACACCCCCTCCCCGCTGCCACTGCCTCTAGAACACAGATCACTGCTGGGGTTCTTGGTGAGTTGGCAGCAGCAAAACTTGCAGAGTTGTGACCCATTGGGGCTGGCTGCTATGGAATCCCATCCTGCATATGAAGGAAGAGTGTGCATGCACAGCAAATTCTGTGAAACAATTTTTTTCAGGGAAAATTTTTAATCCATTAGAAGAAGACACGGCTTCCGAGTGCTCCGATGCCATTTACATTCCAAGAAGCAACATGCTGTTTATCCGGGAGGCCCATCTATTTTCCAAAGTATACCTACCCACACCTCTCCTAGGGAAGATTTTGTTAGCTGTGATTCTGGTTTATGCTATGAGATGGAGAATGATAAATCTATTTCGCTGGAGATGTTTGATGCCCGAGGTTCCTCAGACCATCACCTGAATTAGTCCAAACCAGCGCAATTTCATTGCAATGCATCTTTAGCATGAAAAACTCCATGAATAACCACTTAACACCTCCCCACCTCAATAACTGCTGTATAACTTAACAGTCCTCCAGGAAAAAAAAAAAAACACATTGCCTGAAGTGAATAAAATGCCCTTGTGTCCATATTTCTAGGAGGAAAAGTAAACAAATGTAATGTGTGTGGCTAAACTCCTCATGGGACAGAAGGGACAACTCTGTAGCTTGGACACAGGAAGGGCCTGCGTGAAGGTGAAAAGGTTTCTCCACGTTGTACCCTCAGGAGATATCCAAGTCCCACCAGCTCTTTTCCCAAAGCAGGACCGCCTATACCCCCCTCCAGAAACCCTCTCACCCCCACCCCATCAGTGAAACAGATGCTGGTGGACAGCAGGACGGCCTGCAGCAGGAGTTATTAGACAACAGTCAGAACCATCCAGTACTTTCGTAGGCTGCCTTGTGGATGGCATATAAGCAGCGGTGAGCAACATCAGCTCAACATATATCAGAAGGGGTAGCAGTGGGATTGTGCTGTAGCTTCCTCCAGGAATCAGTAACAAAGAAACACCTAGCAGACCCTCCTTTCCTTCTTCTGGAAACCTCTATAAAGATGTGTCCAGGGCACGAACTAAGAACCGGATATGGGCTAACGATGTGATCACCTGACCTGGAGATTTGGCACAAGTCATTTCTCATCCATCAACTGGGCGTTTTAGGTTCAAAGGAATCTGAGCCGGCTCCTAGACTGGAACATTTCTATGACTTATAGACGGTGGCTCAAAAACTGGGACTCTTCCAAACCCGCCTCAGTGCCTTGGAATTGAGATTGTCCTGCGGAGGCGGGACAGACAGCTGGAGGCATATCTGGAGGCTTTTGAAGGGCCTGACTTAGCCCTAGGCTCAAAACTCTCTCAGCTCTCACCCCAACTCCCATTGCCAGAAATGTCAGCCTCGCAGTTGCTCCCTGGAGATTTAAATCCAGCGACTGTTCAGGGATACTTTAATCAAATGCAAATTACATCTTTAAACACCAAAAGGGTGGGAGCAGGGATTAGTTGACAACCCTGGGAGCACTGCCTAAGGCCCTTGGGACTGACAGCCCCCCACAGGGGAGGTCAGAAGGGAAAGAACAGAAAGGGGAGAGAGCTCTGGAGGGGTCAGAGGCCTCTAGCGGCCCCCACTTCATCTTCAATGTGCCTCCTGAACACGGCCTTGAGTGGGGGACTAATCCCTGGGCCTCCTGCCCTCAGCATTGTCTTGGCAGGGTCAGGACCCCCACCCCATGCATCACTGACTACACTTCTGGCCCCTCAGGGTGCTCCGTGCTAACCTGTGTTCTCCAGGCGGAGAGCCTAGACTTGTCTCCTCTGTTCCTCCCAGTCCTCCCAGGCTAAGCAGAGTCAGGACTGAAGACAAAAATGGGGGTGGGGGGTGGAAGAGGGGGCCTGCCGGGGCCAAACTCGGAGACAAGGGACGGAGAGAGAGTGGAAGAACTAGCATAGAATCAGCTCCATCAAAGTAAACCAAACTGCTCTCCTCCCTGCCCCGCAACCCTTTCCAATCAGTGAGTCTAAAATTACCATATTTACAGCATCTGCAGCCAAGCCAGCACTAAACAAGATGAATAGCCATGACGCATGAGCTGAGTAAAAGTATGCAGCAGGGTTGGGCTGGGTGAGCCACAGCAGGAAAGCAGGCTGGGTGATGGACAGGATTCACCCAGCACTAAAGGAAGGTGGGAGAGCGGTGAGGAAGGCCTAGCGTGCCAGCCTTCCTGAAAAAGAGAGAGAGGGAGCAACTCTCACACACACACACACACACACACACACACACACACACACACCTCTCTCTCTCTCTCACTCTCTCTCTCTTGGAGAGAGAGAATGAAAATGAAAATGAATATGAGAGTATAATGCCAACTTTAGAAAGTTTCTCCCTTTATTCCTTCTGCCCCCACTCCCCCAAAAAGCTGTTGAGGCCTCCATGACATGATCCCTTAAATTGAATTTCTCTCTCTCTCTCTTTCTCACTCACTCTGTATGTGTGTATGTGTGAGTGTGTGTGTGTGTGTGCACACGTGTGTGTGTTGGGGATGGAACACCCATGCCCGTGAGTCCCTTTCCCGAGCAGCCTTTTCCAGGGAAGCTCAGGTCAACCCACACAGACTGAATGACTCCATTCATAATAAAAGGCCTGAAAGTCTGGGCGATAGCACTCTGGAAGGGACCAGGACAGGAATGATGGGAGCATGTTCTGTGTCAGGGTGTCCCAACACTCTGTTTCCTAGGAGGGAAAATTCCCAGGAAAAGAGTGGAGACTCATGACCCACAGCCGCTCTCTCAGAGAATTTCAGAGCCAAGAGGGACCTAAATACAACAGAAACAGGGAAGAGACTGGTCTAAGGAATCTAGGCCCGCAGATTCCGAGACCAGCGCTGTTTCTCCCACTGTTTCTCTGGCTGCAGAGGCTCACAGGGCGCTGGTGCTCTAGGACGCTGGGTGAGTGGCACTCCTAGACCTCTCCCCTCCCCCTGTTAGCCAAGCTGTCTCCACTTTGGTCTATTTGCGTCCTGAGCTTTTCTCTAAGTTTTCATTTCATTTCTTCAATATCTTTAGCGACTACAATAAGTATGGAAATCATAGGCCTATATTAGTAGGCAGGGTAGCTAGAAAGAAAGCAGAATGACGTGTCCATAGAAAGGGGATTGGATGTGGCAAGGAATGAAAAGAAAAGGAGCTGAATGCTGAGGGGGTGGGGTCAAGATCAGCACTAACTTGTGAAGCAGCCCCCAGAGGAAGACACCTCCCTTGAGAAAACTAGAACCAGCCATTCTCTGCAATAAGCCTGCTGGAACTTGAACCCAGGGGGGTCATTTGTAGGCAACTGTCTAGTCCACATGAGCCATCCATGGTAGGAGGTGATAAAAAGCAGGATTTGCTGGTGTTGGAGTTGTAGTTGCCCACCCAAAAAATGTTTCCAAGCTGAAGACCTCCTCAAATAAGCACACCATTCAGCGCAGGACTGAACCTGGCCCGATTGTCAGGGTCTGTTAGAGGAGACAGTCCTGATAAGCTACGCAGATATGTTTCCATTCTTCGCAGTGACGCAGAACTGCTAAGACGCCATTCGCCATTAAAATGGGCAGAGTTAGTCACCCAAGATGACAGCCCCTATTCCCATCGTTCCATCCTAGATAGTGGACAGGAGTCCCCCTCTCTTCTTCTACTGTTTAGACCTCACCTTCTGTTTCCCCCATTGGCTCCTGTTTCCTACCCTCCCTTTAAACAGTGTTTCCTCCAGGTTTGAGCTTCTGTTTTCTCTTCAAACTTTGCTCTCCTGAACAACTTTACTCTGCTGGCTTCGTTCAGACCAAACCAACCCCTGAATGGCCCACATATATTTCCAACCATCTGTTGAACATCTCCAGTTGGACATTCTACAGTTGTCTCAAATCACACGTGTCCAAAACTGATCTTATTATCTACGCTTTCCTGCTTCCCACGACAGGCCCCTCCTCAGGTTCCTCCGCTATCCTTTCTCTCTCAGTCAATGATATCACCAGCCACTTACACATCCCAATGGAAACCTCAGAGTCACCTCTGACCCCTCCCTCCCCTTCATCAAAGTCTGTTAGTGTGAACTCCAGTGAGTTCTTTAAATCTCTCTCCCTTCCATCTGTGCCACCATTGCCCCAGATCAGGCTCTTCGCATCTCTCTGCTACTATAATCCCTCCTACCGATCTCCCAGCCTTGGACTTCCTTCCACTCTACAACAGTAGACAATTGTCTAAACACAGATCTGATTTAGTAGATATTTGCTGAGGGCCCACTTTGTGCCCAGAACTGGGCATACAGTAGTGAATATGACCAGTAGGGTCCTTGTCCTCACAGGGCTCACATCCCAGTTGGGGAGCCAGACAGGAAACAAGCACTAAACAGACAAGTGGATAAATATTTCTAAGTTGTAGTAAGTGCTATGAGAGAAACAAGTCAGGACCTGAGATGGCAAATAATGGAGTGGGGTGGATATCGGTGCCACCTCCTGCATCAAGAACTTCAAAGGCTCCTCGTCACCTATGGAACAAAGTTTACACTCCTCAGCTCGGCATACAAGGCCCTTGCCAATCTGCCCCAGTCAATTTTCAGTTCCTCTTCTACCACCTCTTCCCTCCTGCCTCCCTTTTACTCTATGCTCCCTGTCCTATTCATCTTTGAATCACAAGCCACTTGTTCCTGGCAAATAACAAGCAGGTAATTCATGTTTGGTGAATCAATGTGTAGATGAATGAATGCTGGGTAGGGTCCCCTTTATAGTCATGCCTTCTCCCCTTTCTCACATCTGCTCTTTGGTGAAGCTTCTTTACTATGGTTTCTTTGCCTGAGTCTCTATAGTGTGTCTCACACTGTTTCTGCCCCGGGAACTTCTTTTTGACTGTCTCTCCTGCTAGACTGCTCAGGTATTCAGGGCAAGGGCATCTTGTTCCATTTTGGAAAAAAATGCCTGGTAGACAGTGGCATCTGAAAAATGCCAGTCAGGTTGGCTATGAGGATCATGAAGCAAAAGGAAGTAATTGTTGTCTTTTTAGATTGTTTCTTGATTAAAATAAAAAAAACCTCCAGTGGCCAAAATATTTGAGTGAAAAGCAGGAGTGTGAAGACATTCATTGCCAAGAAACAGCCAGAGGCACGCACTTCCTCTTGCTCAAGGAACATCCTCAAAGAGCCCAACTTTGTCACTAGTCTTTGACTTTGAAATATATTTGCTCAACCAAAGCAGAGAACAATGAAGCAGATACGTGCCCATGGAAACTGGTGCTCAAAGATCTGCCTGTATCCATGTGAACAGTAACTCCCCTGGGTTGGAAGTTCATTCTAGGGCTCAGTTTATCCCTTCATAAGATCTGTGAAGAACCAGCTCCATTTCCATCCTAGCAACCTAGGATACTAGTTTCTTTCCAAGGACCTTGAATAAAACTTAACATCTCTGCTGTTTCCACATCCCACTTTTGGAATTCCCTCATCATTATTCCCTAAGACCTGAATAATTGAACCAAGGGTCTGTTGGTCTTTGGCAAATACACTGAATCTCTGCCTCCTTTGGCAGGATGGGACTGGGGTGGGGGAAGTGGACAGGGAACTAACCATAAAGAATTCCAATAAAAAAAATCTGATTAAAGGTAAGAATAAAAATAAGAGGTAGTTTTGTGACTTTTTTTAGGCTTGGTGCCTGTTCTCAGAAACATGTCCTGGGCAAATGCCAATCTGCCTGGCTTTCCCAAATCACTGTTGATTCGTTCGAATTTCACACATGGTCACCTTGTCCTCCTTTCTTTTTTCAGTCTCCCCAGAAATCACCCCACTCCTGACCTGAGCATTTCATTAGTCCTAGAGTCTGGGACTAATTGTCTTTAGGGACCATTTCATATTTTTCATGACAGTCTTTTTTATTCACTCTGGTTCAATATCGCCAACCCAACTGTCCACAGCCAAGCCTCCAAAGGAAATATGATCCACTTGCTGCGTCAGATCATTTGGAAATAGATAGGATTGGCTTGGAGTCACTCCATGCGGGGCTGTAAAATTGCTCTCTCTCCTTCTAAGTGGGTTGGTTCAAGCCCAAACTGAGGCAAGAGGCTTCCAAGGAATACAGAGCAGAGGAGTGTAGTAAGTGATGGTGATTCAGTCAGTGGTCCTCTTGCTTCTGAGTCAGTATTAACCTTCTTCTGGCAGCAAGTATGCGTAGGCGGCCTTCACAGTCAAACAAAACAGTGAGGTCTTCAACACTGGGGTTCGTGAAACATTTTACAAGAGTAGCGGGGATGCAGGCTTGGTGTGAATCTCTTCATTCAAGCCAAGTTCTAGTCTAAAATTTTGTTTCCAAGATAAATGAAGGTTAGTTAAATTGATTTTGAGATTTATGTATCTTGTGCAAACTTGGCAGGGCGTCTACACTTCTTCCATTGGGCCAACTCCACAAAATACCACTGATATTCTTCTCACATACATTATCCTAAGGTCTCTTAGGAATTTCAAATGAGATTAATTTCTTCTTTGAATTAAATTTGCACTGTATCACTTTGGTCTAATTACCTGAGAGGCTGTCTGGTATAATGAAAGAGGATGCATTGTGAATTAGAAAACCAGCGTCCAAGTACCAGCTATACTGTTCACAGGCAAGTCATTTAGCATGACTCAGTTGCCTCATCTAGGAAATGGGAAATGTGTGACTTGCTTTGAAGAGCAACATATATATATACAGGAAGATTTTGGCCTTAAAGTGTTTGTGTGGTAGAAAATGAAGTGATTCTCCAGGTTCTACTGAAGCTGTGAGCCAAACAATGTGACAGGGACATGAATGGTGGTGGTCAGGTGAGCAGGACACTGACTGCCCTGTTAGAAGCCTACTTTCAATTCAAGCCAAATCCTTTAATCTCATTATTACAATTTTTATATAATCTTTTATTTGCGATAATTCTTAGAAGTAAACCATTCAACCTTACATTCAATAAAATATTTTTTCTTAACTCTTTCATCAAGAACACCATGAAGATGCTTGATAATCATCAGCATGCCTTAAATAAATGGCTTCTAGATCCCAGACCCCAGCTTCTAGGGAATAAGAATAAAAGTCCTTGACTTCAAGGTATTCAGCGTTTTGGGCAAGATGTGCTTTTAAACAGACAGACCATCATGGCGAAAAAGCTAGGAGGGGGACACTAGAATAGTGACAAACTCTCTGGGGCAGGGGTTGGCAAACTAAGGCTGTAGGGCAAAATCTGGTCTACTACCTAGTTTTGTAAAGAAAGTTTTGTTGGAACACAGCCATGTTCATTTGTTATTGTCTGTAATGCTTTAGTACTACAAAGACAGAATGGAGCAGTTGTGACAGAGACAGTATAGCCTGCAAAACTTAAAATATTTACTTTCTGGCCTTTTACAGAAAAAGTTTGCCAAACTGTGGTCTAAGGGGATTGGGTCTTTCAAAGATTTAACCTGGATACTCAAAGTTGATTAGGAATTAGCAAAGTAGAGAATGGGAGGAAAGCAGGCATTCCGGTTGGCTGGAATAGTAAGTACAAAGGAGAGGAGTTATTAAAAGATATTTCACATTTAAGAAGCAATGAGAAGTCTCAGTGGTACATAACAGGAAACAATAGAAGAGGAGGCTGGAAAGATAAGCTGAGGTTGGACAGAGAAATGTTCTTCAAGTGAATGCTAACGTGTTTAAAATGAATCTTGTAGACATCTGATTTCCAAAAAGGATGCACACCCCAGAGTTACACAAGGTGATCCATTAGGATTCATGCAGAAATTATTAGAATTTTAACTTTATTTTTATCTAAGAAATAAGAAATTTGGCTTTATAATATTTAATGTACACACTGACAATGGAGTCCTCACTCCATCCGTGGCATATGGCCACATGTCATAGATGGTTCATGAGATGAAGCATTCTTGCACAGTGAAGAGGGGTCGACAGTGGTGTGCTCAGCCCTCATTCTTCCCTGAGCTTTGAACAATATGAGCCACTACGGTTTACATTTTCTTGGTCACTGGATTAGGCATATTATCTAGCTTAACCTAACATACACAAAATGGACAGGGACTAAAAATATTCTTGCATAAAAAGAACAGATCAAAGACGATATTAGTAGTATAAACAGATAAATAACAAACATAGTAGCATGACACTCCTCTTAGAAGTTTTTTCAGCCATATTCTATTTGAAAACAATGACCAAACTTTCAGATGTGACAAGAAGTCAAGCCACAACCGTTAGAAAATTCCAAGAGAACTATTAGACATATGAATTTACATCCACCATCATTTATGACGAACTTTGCCTGACATACTTATTGTATTTTGTGATATTAGTTAATGATAGTACGAAGAAGCCAACACAATTAGCAAGACACTTTAACCTATTTCTTACTTCATCTTTATTCCATCCTTTAAAAATTTAATTCTGTGTATGTTGTATAATGTACATAATGTATAAGTAAAGTAATCAGCATATGCAATGTAAAAATAAATATACACATATTGGGAGTACATGTTCAAAAATTGTTTACTCTTAGAGAGTTTAATAAAAAAATGTTTAGGGACTGCTTCAATAGATGATAGAGAACCAGTGAAGGTGTCAGTACAGGGAGAGATGGTTTTAGGTCCATTTCTTAGAAAGATGCCACAGGTTGCTGTGTGGAAGATAAACTGGAGAGGAAAAGACATGTTTAAGAGTGACCACTTCCAGTTATTTTTAAATGCTTGGAGATCTTGAAACAAAAGGTGTAAATTCTAAGAGCTATTATTACAACAAATTCCACTCTACCAGTTGTCTCTTCTATCAGAAAAGAACAGCATTAGGCCCAGGCGAGGCACAAAGATTTGCACTGACAATATAGCTTTGCTATAAGCAAAGTTAGTTGAGTGACATAAAAACACAGATTGGATTTCAGGGATGAGAAAACATACCCTGAGAATCCTTCATACTAGCCAGACTCAACTTTCCCCTCTGACCTACATGGGTTTCCAAGGCAAAGAATTCTTTAATCAGGAGGGATGTAGCCACTGTTTCAGCCAGAGAGGCCATTCCTACCGCTGACAGGCATGATTAATTAATTCAGAGAGGCAGACACATTCTATCGAGATTGTGCGTATAGAATGTGGCTTCTGGGAAGGACTATGGCTTTTCTCCTTGGAAAGGGGCCAGGTACCATTAACCTATTACAGCCAGTTCTCCTTAGGCATCTATTTCTTGCCACAGAGAACTCAGCTGACAGATTTGAAAAACTTAACCTATATCTTGTCAGGTCTTCAAAAACAGAAGAGGCTAAACTGAATTGGGCAGGGCAGGGATCTGTGGAATTCCCTGAAGAATACTGCCTGGCAGTCCCTGAGAGAGAAAGAAGCACTGGTCTTGAGCCTAAACCTAGAAACCCTGCATCATCAAAGAGTGTTTCCTTCTCTGTGCTCCATGAAGGAGGGCATGCCCTTTTCCCTTCTGCCTTTCCCTTAAAAGCACTTGGTGGTGGGGGCGAGGGAGTGGGGAGTAGTGTGGAATGAAAACAGAACAAAAGTAACAAACACCACTTCTTATGGCCAAAGATGGAGTTAGGAAGAACAAAAAGCACACTCTGGCTTTCACAACTCTACATCTATATCTTAAGTCTTATCCCTCACATGTATTCTTTATTCCAATAATATCTGTTTCTGTCTCTCAAACACACCATGCAATTTAACCCTTTGCTCTTGGTTGAAATTTTACTCAACCTTGGAGCACTCGAAAGCTTCCATCAGCTTCATAAAGCTGCCTTTTCGCTCTTAAAGCCACACTCTCTTCATCCTCCAGGTTAGTCAGAACTGCACATTCAATTAGGTCCCCTTATGTGTTTCACTAATTGTTTCTGGTCTCCCTAGCTGACTTTCTTTTGGAGGGATGTATCGTTATGTATTTCCACAGAACCTAGAACCATGCTAAACTCAAGTTTACAAATACTTATTGTTTGACCATCCAGTTGACAGTAAGTGTCATACAGAGAAATGAGTGATCAAGTTGAAGAATAAAAAAATCCTCTCGTTTCTTACAAAGAGCAAGATCTTGGAGTGGTGGCAGGTGAATCAAATGGAATGGGGAGAGATGGATTAATGACTTTCATGGTCCGTGGGATCAGAACTTATATCAATTGTCAAGGATTTCTTGCTTTTAAAGAGTTCTGATAAGACCCACTCTGTTGCAGTGTGGTCTGCAGTGGGCCCCTAGCATTTTGAGTTCAAAATGAGTGCAAGGAACTCAGAATTCCTCTCTTCTGTTTGACCTGAGCAGATTGTTTGAATTCTCTAGATCTTGTATTTAAAACAAAACAAAATAAAAGAACAAGATGAGATTTACTCATGACCTGGAAGCACTTGGAAGGGGCTGAGAACAGACAGATCTGTCTAGTGGATTCTGTCAGTCCGAATTACTTTGGTACAGCTGCTGGGGACAGATGCCAACACAGACATGATCTTACAAGGACACATTCTGCCAGGATTACAGGGCCTAAAAGAAACACTGACACAGAAGACAAGCCTAACACCCTTTCTTATTGCATCTGTGAAAAACAGCAATCGAAGGAGGCTTAGCCAACAGCAGCCTGGAGGATGTGGAGCCCTGTTGGAGGCCACAGTTTAGCATCCTTCGACCTAGATGAGGGAAAAAATCCCTCCTTTCTCACCCCTTCCCCAAAATTAAAACAATGAAAACCAGTTCTCATTAGCCCAATAATTAAGTTCCATTCAGCTAGCTGACAGCGGCCAAAGAATGATTTTTCTGTGCTGCACTCTGTGGCTGCCCTCCATGGCCCCATTCATGGGCCAGTGTGTGCATTTAATCACCCTTAGCAGGCTGAGCTAATGAAATGCTGAGGCCTTGCCCTGCCCTGACCCTGCTGCTATTTCTATCTGAGCTCAGCACGTCCCTTGCTTGACAGTTGCAACCGAACAAGCAGATTTTTCTCTCCCATCTATGGAGTGTAAAGAGCCTATTTTGGCAGCCTGTGGGGCTGGGGACCCCACTGGAAACCCAGTGAATGTCCCTGGAGGTTAACTTGCAAAGCTGTTTTCCAGACTGAGAGGCGGGGTGGAGGAGGGGGTAGAATGTTAAAGAACTGAAGCCACTGAGGGCTGCAGCCCCCATGCACAAGAGAAGAAGGGCAGGGGGCTCCTCTGGGGCCGAAGGGGAAGATGAGCCTGGAAGAGTAAGGGGCCATACAGGGGAACAAGCTGATTTATCCTGACACAAACCTGAACAAAAGCTCTTTGTTGGTTATCAAAAATCTCCCTCCCTCACCAGGGTCAAAGTGAGAAAATCCATTCCATTTGGTTTCCAGCTCGCATGGCCTGGTGAAAGAGGGGGTTTCCCTGCTGAGACAGTGCTCCCTTGAAATTCCTAGCTGTTGTTTTAATGATTCCCCAAGATTCAGAAGTTGGGAAATAGGATGCCAAAATTATACGCATTTATCCAAATTGAAATTTAGAGGCCTACACTTAGCTAATGAAAAAAAAAAAAAAAGGACTATTTTCTTGGAGGAAGTTGGAGAGGAGAGGCAAAAAACGTATTCGATGTGTTAGCATAGTGGCTTTACATAGAAAGGACATATCTAATGAAAGACTTAAAGCAAGGGTGACAAACTCAAATGCCCCCATGGGCCAAAAAGGTCACTGGAATGAGTGAGGGAGACAGGTGGGAACTGTGGCCAATGAGAAAACATCCGCCCCATCTAGAGCAGGCAGTTACTACACAGCCTCAGACCCTTTCTACTGTACAGGTAAGCAGGCCCTGAATGACATGATTTTCAGTGTTTTGCTAAAAAGAGAAACCAGAAATCTCTATTCTTATATGAAATCTTCCAAATGTTGGAAACTAATTCAAGATGTTAGGGAAAAAATACAAACCCTAGAATGTCAGCCAACCAAAATATGTTGGTATACTGCAAGCACACCCCTCACATTTCAGAGCCTGAGGCAAGAGTACAAACGGAGGCCCACATATTGTCTAAATATTGAAGAAGTGTAAGTCAGGCTGATTAACTGTAAAATGAAATATGTTCTGTCTTCCTACAATGAAAAACGATGCCTTCCTAAGGACCTGGAAGCCAGGTGTGTACTCAGAGTTCTGGGACCTCTTGGACTTCCTCATGGAATTGGGGCAGCAGGGGGAGAACTGGTTCCTGGCCCTCAGCCCTTGGCTCCATCCTGCATTATCAGGACCTTGTACACCTATGTGGACACTCCAGACCACAAGTCCCAGCTCTGGCTGTTCTCACCCCTCAAATGGCCACCCCTTGGCTGTTCCTCTGGCTTAGTGGTGCCCACATCAAGGGTGCAGTCTCCCTTTGGGAGGACAGACACAAATGGGCTTGGAAACATGTGACCTGTTCTGGGGTCCTGGGACCACTGTGGTCTAGAAGGAAGAGCATAGGCTCTGGGTGGTCAGATTTCTTGGCCTATGGGGTAAGACAAAGACCAAAATGAGGTCCTTTAAAGAATAGGGTCCAAGGCAAGGCAAGTGTGGTACTAGCATCAGTTTGAGATCCCTGACTTAAATAATCAAAACGGAAGTGAAGACATCTTGAATCTTGGCCTGGTTTTATGACTAACTAGCTATGTGGCTCTAAGTAGATTACAATCTTTTGATGAATCAGTTTCTACATTAATCAAATGAGGACAAAGTACTTCTACCTGCTCATTTGAGAAATAGAATAGGTCATGAAGCAAAAATACTTCAAAAGTAATAACTAGATAGAGAAATAAAAAGGATGATTAAGAAAATAACTGCCATAGACACAAATTTTATCAAAGGGAACATATATATGAAGTTCTCACTCAAGATATTCAATTAAAATATGTGTTTTTACTACAAGATACAGGCTAAGTCTAGAAGAACTGAACAATAGTACTTTTTATTGAGAGTCTGTCTTCCCTTTCAGCAATAATAATAATAATAATAATAATAATAAAACTAAAAATTCCATAAAGATCTAAATCAATAACAAGTCAGGAATCTTATTTTTACAATAATCTCTAATTACAGAGGAAGACAAAATTGTACGAAGGGTAACTTAGTATACCAGGAACCATTTGCGTGACAGTAAATTTAAGAGTTCTTTTTAAAGAAATATCATTTGATATTGATAATCATGTCAAAGCTTGCCTGGCTTGGTACTAAAGGACTGACTCTGATAGTACAGCAAAGAGAAGATGTTTCTGTGTCTTCTTATATTTAACTATCTACAGAGGAGTTGAGAATTGTGGGTGTTTGCTGTATTAGAACACCTAGCACCCATTTCCCCTTCCTAACAACACACTGTTTCCTTTTTGGGGGATAATTTCTTCCTTGTAGGATAAAGTCTGTGGTTAGAGTCATCAGGAGGTTTGTGACCTAAGTTAGGCCAATCAGATGTTCCCTTAATGTAATGTGAGTGAGTTTTGAGCAGAGGGACAAATAGAACGAAAACTCTGGGAACATCGTCCCATCCAAATGAAGCATCCTGACCAGACTTGTTGAGTCCTGCCTTCTAGCTTCTTGGAGCTTGATCACCTCTTGCCTATTTCTGAGACTGGTTCTCCAGTCTTTCCTCAATCCTGTAGGTCCTCAATATCCTTTTAAATTCCATTCAGCTTATGTTAGCTAAAGGTGTTTCTGTTACATGCAACCAAGGAAACTTAGAAGATATAATAGCACCAACGCCCTGTGGGTATTGACCTTCAATCCAATTAACCAGGTGCTTATTGAGACCTTCCATATACCCCAATCTCACTGATGGATATGATGCAGAGGCTCAACACAGGAACAGTGACACCATCCCAGGCTTCCTCTGCCCAGTTACGCATAGTCATTTTCTTCCTTGGTTTTCCTCCCATGTTGGAATGTTCAGTTAGTTTTTCATTTCACAGTATGAGCTGTTCATAAGATGGCCAGCGGAATCTCAGCACTTCAAAGGGCACTCCCACAATGACTATGTAGTTGGAATCAGTATGACAATGAGTCAGTCTGGTGATCCCAAGGCCTGCTGTAAGATCGATGTGTCAATATCACATGCTTAGAAACTTGGTTCCAATGCGCCTGACCGCCCTTGAAAAAGTTAGTGGAAAAGGCTGAGGATTTGCCAGGTGGAACTAAAAATAACGAAGAAGGGAGATGGAGATGGGGTGGTGGCAGTAAAGATATGGGGAAAGGAAATGAAAAGAACTGAAACAGATAGAGAGTGCCTATGTCACGTGAGAGATGAAAAAAAGTATATGACATTAGGGGCAGCAAATGCCTTACATTGCCTTTTAGACTAGCTTTTGAAATCAGTAGTAATATTTATTGTTTAACTTTTAGCATCATTGCTATTTGGTCATTAGTCATCACTTGGGTTCTTATCTCATCTTGACATTGTTCTGTATGTCCACCAACCGTGGAGAGGGGTGGGTGATTTAGAGGTTAAGAATACAGGAGCACTAGAGTCAAACTACAACTAGAGTGTGTTTGAACTTCACTTGCTAGCCCTATGAACTTAAGCAAGTTATTTAACCTCTCCATGCCTCAATGTTTTCATCTATAAATTGGGGTGGTAATAATAATACACATAAAGCACTTAGCAATACCCTGGCACATCGGTGCTCAATAATTATTAACTACCACTATTCATTCAACAAATATTTATTGAGCATCTATGATGTTCCAGGCATTGTTATAGTCCTTGGGATACATCAGTAGACAAAAGAGACAAAGATCCTTATCCTCACAAAGTTTATATGCTAGTGAGGGTAGGAGTTGGGGGGAGACAATAAACAATGTTAGTGCTATTATTCATATCTGACCCAATTATTATTGTCTGACCCAATATGACTCCTCCATTAATCTTTCTGGGACTCCTTTAAATCCTTTCTTCTTTAAACATTGTTAATCTTGGTTCCTTAACTGAAACCTGCTTGGCCCTGAGGATGCAGTTTTTCTCATTGCACTCAATAGTGGAATTTGCTTTTTCTTTCACTGTCTACACAGCTCAGATCCTAAAGATAAGAAAGTTGGCTTTTTTGCTCCCCACTGCTACTTCCATGCCTTTCCTCCTCCTTATCCTATAAAAACTATAGTTCTTTGGATGCTCATTCCTTTAGACTATATAACCCTTCTACCATTTTGTTGCTATTATCAACAATCTTTCCATTACTCATTCATTGAACACTGTCGTATTCAACCCACCCTCCTCCCTTTATTCTGGCTTCTGTCATCATTCTTGGTGACTTTAATAGCCCTGCTCTTTGAGTTCCTTGACCTCTCCACTTCTGATGATTTGTTCTTCCACCTCCCACAGTTACTTTACAATGGTCACAGCCTAGACCTTGCCATCGCCACTTTTCAAGTCTAGAGTTTAATTGTTATATGGTCCAATTACCAGTTTAATTTTTTCAGCCAACCTTTTCTAGTATTTCTCCTCCAATCAATTAATCTCACCTGCTTGTTTATTTTTTGTTTGCTTTGTTTTGTTCTATTTATCACCTTCTCACATATCCTCATTTTTCTCTTTACCTATCATCAATTCTATGGCCAATTATTATAAAACAGCCTACAAGTATCCTCAACTTGTTTGCTCTCTCTCTTCATGCCAAACTTGCCTAGCATAACCTCAAGATGGTTAAATCCAACTATTAGCTTAGGCTATAATGGTCCTGGGACAGTTTAAAATTAATGGAAAAAAATAATACACTAAGTTGACCAATCACACTTTAAATCCATGATTACTACAGTTCTCAAATGAGTACTCAGTGTTGCCCAGAAATCCTACATTGCTTTCTAGCAAGTGCATTCTGATTTTTTGAAGATCACTATTTATACCTGTCATTGACACTGTAATACCACCTTTCTTTTGGTTAGCATGTCCTGGTATATGTTTTGCCGCCCCTTTATATCTAACCTTCTGTGTGATTTGGCCAATGCATATCTTTTGAAAACAGGCTTACAGCCAGATACTTAAAAATTCTAATCTGATAATCTCTGATTTTTAGAAAGTACATTTAATCCATTTACAATTATTATGGTTACTATTCTATTTTACTTATTTCTTCCATTTTATTTAGAATTTCTATTTATCTTCTTTCCTTGTTTTATTTTTAATTCTTTCTTGCCTTCTTTTAAATTGATAAGATTTTCTATAGTCTATATTTACCTCTTTGTTTATTTGTAAATTATAGATTCCAGTTTCAGTTCAGGATTACCCTAAAACTTTACCATAAACATTTAACTGTAAATGTTTCCAAGTATAAAGATTTTTAGTATTTTATCTTCCTCTTGACCAGGCAGGAGCCTTGGCATACTCTTTCTCCCATAATATTGTCTTGATTAATATTTTGATTTAACCTTTATTTTAATCTCCAGATTTAGTTATTTTTATAATAGTTGCATTTTAATCAATTTATTTCTATGCCCACTATAGTTTTTTTGATTTGTATACTTTACTCAAGACTCAGTTTTCTTTTTGTTATAATATACCTTTAATAGTATTTTTAATGATGGTACAAGACTTCATTTTTTTTTTTGTTTAATTTCTAAAAATTCCTCTATTTTTAATTCACTTTTAAATGCTAGTTTAGCTAGGTATAAAACTCTAGATTAACATTTTTTTCCCTTTCAGATCTTTGAAGATACCACTCAACTGTTTGCGGGAATCTATTGTTGCTCTTGAGAAATCTAACATCAATGCAATTGTCATTCCTCTATAAGTAATCTCTCTTTCTTTCCTGGTAACTTTAAATATTATTTTTTTTTTCTCCTTGAGCTTCTATAATATCACTACAGAATAAATAGATGTGGATTTAATTTTTTATTTATTCTGTTCCATATTCAAAGTCTATTTTTTTCAGTTAATATCTTTTCATATGTTGCCTCTTTACTATCCTCTCAATGCCCTTTTTCCAAACTCCTCCATAATGTAAATTGGAGCTTCTCAATCTATCTTCTATGTCCCAACTTTGACTGTGGCTATATTTTGGGTGACTTTTTCAATACTACTTTCCTTACATTTACTACTTTCTTCTTCATCTATGTCCTGTGTTCAGTTTATCTTATTTATAGGTTTTACTTTACTATTTGGTTCTTATTCATATTTAACAATTCTTCTTTCATTTATGCTTTCTTTATTTCACAATTTTCTTTGAAAAAATAGATGTTATTCTTCTTTGAGTATTTAAATACGTTTAAAGGCTTTGTCTGATTGTTCTATTAATTTCCTTTGGACAAAATTAATCTAACAAAGGTTAATTTTGTTGACTACTTTTCTTAGTGTTGGAGATCTTTGTTTGGGTGCTAATTTTAATACAGGGTTCTCTTTCTCGTGTTCTCTTCATCTTTTTTATCGTAGAATTTTTATAGAGGTCTCTGGTTCAGAATTAAGTGATGGTTTGAGATTCTGCCTAGTCATAGTATTACTGAGCTCTCCTTGAGTAGTGGAAGAATCCTGGGTTTTGGCTACTGGACTGTGACTACTTTTTCCTGCCTCCAAAAGTATAAAGTTTCATAGAAGTAGTACCAGGAAGTGTCATCAGCATCTTTTCTCAACCTCTTTTCCTAGTGAGAAAGTTGCACCACAGTGTTTTATTTCAAGCAGTGAGCCGAACTCGAGTCATCTACCATGCTTTGAGCAATTTAGTCTCTGCTATTCTATGGGAGTCTCTTGTCCTGCTCCCGGATTTAGAACTCAGCCAACTGTGGCTTTCACCCTGTTCAGCATTTCACCATAATTCACCTAGAGAAAGAAAATCAACTGCATTTGCTGAAGTTGACTTCAAGGTGGACAGACCAGAGGGGCAACCACTAATTCATCACTTACTAGCTGGAAGATCAGGGGAAAGTTATCTAACTTGTTTGAACTTTCATTTTTTTGTTTCAATTGAAAATGATAATACCTCACAAGATTGTTGGGATAAAGTCTGAAATAGTGCCTGGCACCCAGTAGATGCTCATAACCAGCTTTAGAATGAATATTAAACAATCATTTTAAAAGTAAAATATTTAGTTTCAAACAAATCCATATTTGCAGTCAGGATTTTTCTCCCTACTAAATATAGGACCTTAATTTTGAGACTTTCTTCTTCACACTCTTCATGCCTCCCTTCTGCTACTTACTGGTCAAGATGTTTAGTAACATGAATTTTAACAGGCTGATCATGGGTTCTTAAAAGAGATCAGGTAAAATTTCATTTATTTTGTTTGTACCTTATAATTGATAACCAACTTTAAAGTATGCTTGAGATAGTTTACAGCAAAAGACACATGTAGAATAAGTTGGATGAATAAGAAAAAGAGGAATTTAAACCATAGAGAAGGAAGAGAAAATAATTATGCCAAAAACCTGAGCTAATTATTACTGTAATTGAGCATTAAATTTGTTCAAGGCTTCTTGGCAGCCAAAGGCAAAAAGAGATTGGGTGACATAGTTCTCAATGGTTAAAGTTTTCTCTTAAATAGTTTAACAAGGTTATGATGGGTTAGAAACCACTTGGGGGTTAAGATCCACTCAGGCTACATGGTGCAGAAGAAGAAGGAATCCTTTACAGATGAATGGTACAGTCTATCCTTGTGGCTTTAGCTGTAGGTTGGATGACTCTGGTTTTGGATAGCTTAGTTCAAATTTAACTGGAGTCAGGGAACTGGGATTGATGACTTTCTAAATAATAATGGTTTTAAAATTTTAGATAATAAAATATTAATATTTCTAAATCTTTAATAGTAAATATTTATTATTAAAAGTTTAGAAAATACGAAAGAGTATAGAGAAACAAAAATGTCCTCATAATTCTATCACCTAGAAACAATTATTAAAACTTCATTTAATTTATTTTCAGACTTTTTCTATATTTATATAGCTGACTTGTTGTTTTCTTCTATTTGGGTGACTCTATAAATCTGGTGACCTTTGGCCCAAGTGGCTATTCTATTTAATAATAAGAGCAGCTACTACAGACCTAGTAAACTCCTAATGTGCTCCAGACACTGTATTGGTTATTTTAGTCCTACTAACGCCAACAAGTACAAGGCAGTTTTTCCTGTTTGCAGAGAGGTTATATAACATTCTAAATCACACACTAAGAAAGGAGGAGCAAAAACACAAATTTGGGTGTATCTGACTGTGCAGCATAGTCTCTTTCTTCTACCAGGTGCTGCTTCTCTGAGACACAGGCATGTCCCTGACTCCTGCTGCTCACCTGGGACTCCTGGGAGGAGGGGGTGCCTGCATCTGACATTGGCTCAACTGGCACAGGGCCCCGAATGGTCAATACAGAAAGCAGAAGGAGCTCATTCTTTCCCTACTCTCTCTCTTTTTTACCCTTTCCTCTACATGCTGGGGGTTAAGAAGCTAAATTGTCTACATTTCCCAGTTAAATCCAGAAGCTGTTCTGATGGTTTTTGCTTTGATACAGTATTGTAATTCAAACCTTTTTTATGAAGATGAAGGTAAGAAAAAGTTGAGAGTCTCGGTTCTGTTGTTTTCAGTCTCAACAGTACCATAGGACATGGAGAATTTTTGTTTGTCGTTGATTATAATTGTCATGGTTTATAATGAAGCTTTGGGCAGATGTAATGTTCTTCTCTCCTGATCCCCCTTATCCGCTCAGAAACTTCTCTTTTGAGCCAGTCACAGACCAAAGTGACCTGCAGCAGCCCCCAACTAGCTACCAAGAGCCTGCTTCCTCTGTGCACAGCCAGGCCACAATGTCGCTAGAGCAGGCTGCTGCCACATCCAGAAGGGGCAGCCTATTGAGTGGCCTCTGGCCAACACAAGCAGTGTCCTGGGCACTAGGAGTGTTTCCTGGTTGAAAACTGGCCAATCTTTTCCCCTCTTCATCACCATTTTTGGGGACCTCTGAGCTAAATCTAGAAGAACCAAGAGGCCTAGATATCAGGGCTCCTGATTGGCCACCCAGTGAGCTGAAATTCTCTGAGTAGACAGCTCTGAGCAGTCTGGATGAACTGGGCTGGGGTGCCAGTGGGCATGAATCAGCAACTCAGCTGCCCTAACTCTACTACACTTACATAACTCTAAGCACAGGGCTTTGTCTTTCTCATCACTCATCTGGCCCTTGCACATCTTCCTGAAGGAGATATTTGTGGGAAAGGGGGTTCTAAAAGAGGATGTTACACACCTAAGCTTCAACACTCTGTGGCAACTCATCCCAATTGCCGTAAGTATAATATATTTCAAACCATGAAGGAGCTGGTTTTCCTTATGTGCCAAATGACTCGCCTCTGAGGTTTAGGACCCATTTAATAATAACAGATAGAACAACATTAGCAATAGAAACAACAATAAACACTTACATAGCATTAAATGTGTGCCAGACAGTTCTCTAAACACTTTACATATATTAACTCATGTATAAACTTACATATATTAATTCATTTTCCCCATTTTACAGATAAGAAAACTGAAGCACAACAACTTTAAATAATTTGCTCAGTGTCACAGAGCTCGTCAGAGGCTAAGCCAGAACCCAGCTTAAAAGTTTGACTTGGATGTTCATATGAGAGGAATGGCAGAAGACTGGAGAAAATCATCAATTTTTCCAACAGAATGCTTCTCAAATCCAAGGATGGCTCAGGTTGTCCCCGACACGTAGCATGTCTAGGTTCTATGTTCCAGAGCTCATAGAAGTTGCGGCTGGCTATCTGGAAGGGGTGAAAAATCTTCCAAACCTTGTGCTGGCTGGCAGTGCTTGGCATTTTGGATGGGAGTGAAGAGCAGCTTGCTGTGATGCAATAGAGTGTCTGGACCACACTGGGGAGAGGCCCTGCAACTGTCCAGAAGTGAAACATCCCAAGTCAAGAAGAGGCCCATCCAGGGAAAACTCTGATGGCTGGAGGGAACCCATGTAGAGGAGGCTTGGCCAGGAGGACAGTGAGAGTTTCCAGACAGTCATTGAGAAAATGCTGAGGTGGCCATCATGGTTTTCAGCACCCAGTCATGAGACCTGGAGGAGGTTGTTGTCTTTTGTGTTGTGGTTGTCAGCTGGGCCCTAGATTAGTTTTCTATTACTTCTGTAACAAATTGCCACAGGTGCAGTGGGCTTAAAGCAATACAAATTTATTATCTTATAGTTTGGGAGGTCAAAATTCGGACACAAGTCTCATTGGGTTAAAATCAAGGTTTTGGAAGGGCTGTGGTCTTCTCTAGAGGCTCTAAGGGGGAAAGTCCACTTCTTTTCCTTTTCCTGCTTCTAGAGGCTGCCCACATTTCTTGGCTTATGGCCCCATTCCATCTCCAAAGCCAGCAAATGGCCCACGAGTCTTTTTCACATTGTGTCACTCTGATGCTGACTCTTCTGCCTCCCTCATCCACATTTAAGAACCCCGTGATTACACTGGGCCTACCCATATAATCCAGAAAATATTCCTATTTTAAAGTCAACTGATTTGCAACCTTAATTCCATCTACCACCTTAATTCTTTCTTGCCATGTAACATATAACATATTCACAAGTGCCAAGGATTAGGACATGGACATCTTTGGGAGGCCATTGTTCAGGTCCCAAATGGAACAACTTCTATCACAAACATACACAGCCCAGTTGAGTCTCTGCTGCACACTGGAGAAGACTCACTGGGGACCTTCTTTGGAGAAAAGGTTGGAAAATCACATGCATGGTGTTTAAAGAGCTACAAATGTACCCAACTTCTTGAGAAGATTCAAACAACTACAAGTCTAGAGGTTTAATGCTTCTGTTCCTGTCAGAACCTAGAAAAAGAACTGTCCCCTGGGGTCAAAGCAATGACACAGGCAGCTGGGAATCCTCCTGAACAATGACCACAAGAGACAGTTTGTAGGGGAATGTGAGTGTTCTCCACACTTAACTTAGCTCTAAAATCTCAAAAGTATGTATCCAGAACATTTCTTAATCGTGTGTTTTGGATTGGTTAGACACTCTGTATTTAAAACCAGCTTGAGCCTATGGGCATGTTTAGCCCATCTAACTACTAGGGTAGTAAGTATAGAGCTTGCAATGTGCTTACATTTCTTGGTCTTGAAACAGCTCCTTCAGGGGTATGCAGAAGTGAAGCCTCTAATTCCAGCCCTCTGTAGGATTACCCACTTAGGTTTTACCAGTCCATATACTTTAGTCTGTCAATCCTGAAAAGGTTAGAGTTTAAAATTTTAAGCATATTGCTATTTTATTTTTTTATTATTATTTTTTTAACTTGTTGGTGCTTCTAAGCCACTTGGGATCATGATAGTAGCTCTCTCTGCTGGTCCATTATGAGCAGTGCTGATCCTGTGTGTGATCTTGGGTAGGTTGCTTGACTGTTTCTTGTCTCATTTTTTTTCATCTGCAACATGAGGATAATGACAGCACCACCTCCCAGGGCTGGAGTGAGGGGTAAATGAGTGAACCATGCAAAGCCCTTAGAACAATGCAGGGTACTTAGTAAAGCTGTGATATATCTTGGCTGTTGTAATTATCAAAAGGCCTAATAAGACACGAGCCTCTTCTCTTACTGTCATAGAACTGGCCATATTAATGTCTCCAGAACATTGATATTCACCCCACCGTGAGCACAGCAGACACATTCCTAAGCAAAGTTTCTTTTCGTTTTCCTCTACACTATTCCCATAAAGGGCGTTTCTTAGAGTCAAAGGGACACATCAAGGCCCATTGTCAAGTGGGTGAATGCTGGGCAGATGGAGAGCTGGGCACTTATGCCAAGGCCAAGAAAAATCTCTTCTCAGTTTGGAGTAGATACAGTGGAGGAAGTTCTCTTGGGGCTTGTTGGTGCCCACAGCTTACCCTAATCCAAACTCAGATGGGAGTGTTGCAGAACAGCGTTGTGCTGCTCTGAGAGTCAACACGGTCCTAGTAATTCAAAAGGCCACCTGGACAATCCTCCTCATGAACAGAACATGACCAAGACCGTCTCAACTGGCTTCAAACCTCCATGCCCCAGCTTCACTTCCATCTCTGTACTTTGTGGCACTGTATTGAGCACCACAGGATACTCCTTGGGTTTTGTAAAGAAACATGAGCCCTCAGGCTTCATGCCCGAACCCAGGGCTGGTTGCTGCCTCTGGCACCATGCCTGGCATTCTACTTCGCACTCTTACAGCAGTAGCCACCCAGCCTAGATGACCAGGTTTCACCACCAAGCCCAGAAGAGCTTCAGGGCCAGAGAACCTTAACTCCAAATGGTGTACGGGCCACAATTTCTCAAATATATACCCCAAAACAAACGAGTCCCTGAGGTTTTAGTTTATCTCACCAAGTTTCAGCTAAGGGAAAAACATTCTAATGGCATGTAAGGAAAGCTGTCAAAGAACTGTTTTGCTCAACATCAAATGCATTCCAGGCCTTATCTAATCAGGGATTCTTCTTCACAGCTGATGCAGAGGCTGTTGCTGCAAACGGTTCCTGAGCCAGGGAGAGGGGCCTTGATTTTAAATACAAAATAATGGTTCTTTTGGCACCGGCAAAGTCGGTTGGCAGCTGGAGGTTTGGGGTGACCCCTGACCTCTCCCACAGTTCCTCTTGAATCCCACTGCACAAAACTAAGCCAGCCTCAAATCCCAGGCTCTAATTGGCTCTGGTTTGTTTTGCTTTTCTATTCTATCCAGAGCTTCAAAAGGCGCTTCCATAATTGTTTGAGGCATGAAAAAGGCAGGTTTCAGCTTTCCTAACTGGAATTGGAGGTAATTACTGTCTTGCACACACGAGCCGGTACATGCTTCAAATCAGATGGCTCTGGGTTGTTTTATAAAGTGCAGCTAGGCCTCTAAGCCAGGAGAGGGAGGGTTATGGAAACTTCCAGAGGCTCTGTTCCAGAGAAAGAATTCGAACATCTCAGAAATGGTGAGGGAGGCTTCCTTGTTCTGCAGTCACTTCAAGCTCAACCTAAGAGGTTTGGCCTAAAAAGACTATGTCTTTGACTTCATCCTAGAAAACGCAGGAGACATTTTTTGGTCCTCTCAAAAGACAGAAGCTGACAATTCACTTCACTCCCATCTTTTTTGTAATCAACCACTATGGGTTTGGCTTGGGTTGTCCTCCTGTGAAACCTCAGAACAGGGCCAAACTGAGGCAGGGGTAGTAAGAGCCACCTCAGAGAACCAAATCAAAGATTCATTTCTGTACGTTCAGGACAGCAAACCCAAATATGGGCAGTCCTAGGCTTCCATCTTACTCACACCACCCTCAGTGTGTACTGGGGAGCTAGACCCTGTTTCTAATCCCATGTGTCCACAGGCAGCTTGACTCACGTTGCTTATCCTCATAGGGTTGCTGTGACATCTAAATGAGGTCGACAAATGTGAAGTGCTTGGTACAGTACCTGCATATAGTACTCAATAAATACTCAAAAAGTGTCAGCTATTATTAACACACATAATTGTCAGGGGCATGGCCACAGGTGCCGAAGGAACCACTCTAAAAATGGTAGAGGTTTTCAAGGTTTTAGAGATTCATAAATGGAGGAAGGAAAATGTTACAGGAATAATGTAAGGAAGCTGGGGGCAAGGGGAGCAGAGTGACAGCCCCCACCTCAAAATGTCTCCCCTCCCAAGGGCATTACCTTAAACCTAGTAGGTTGTTGAACTTAATGAACTGCTGCAAGCCTAAATGTCTGACATGGGGACTGCCTAAATCATATTCACAGACATGGCTGACTCTCAATTATTCATTCCAGTGGATAATCTAATAGCCAATAATCTAATATTTCGTAATTTAATAGTTTATAATCTTGAAAGTTTAACATGTGGCTTTGGATTATGTTACTGAATTTGCATCAGGACATAAGGAGCTCTAATGGTTTAGGAATTCACAGCACTTTGAGCTTAGATGTCCAATGTCACTGTCCCAGACTCCTACTAAGGGATCCTCTGGGGTCACACCACATGCAGAAAAAGTACTGTGTTGTACTTGGGAGGAAGTGGGTTTCTCAGTCATAAGAACTGGGGTCCACACTTCAGCTTTTCCATTTACTGGCTCTGTTTTCGTGTTATGTGGCCGGTGTTTGTTTTCTCATCAATACTCTTTTCCCAGGACTGTTATGAAATACAGGCAAGTTCTCAGGAAAAATTAATCTGAACTACTTCCTCAGGTAGATAAAAAATAAGTCAAAAGCCGAGTTAGGGCCTCTACAAACTTTCTGTTTCACATATGAGAAAAGAAAGATTGCTCTTTTCTCCTCTTTTTCTTTCTGCGTTAAAGGACCTTCTCTTCCAGGCCTAGTGAGCTAAAGTAAACAAAGTCCTTGCTCTACAAATCAGATCTGGTTGTGAAAGTTCCTGCTAAAGCCTGTATAAACTGGAAACAAAAACGCTGTCCTGAGCAAGTTAGTGTGGACCTTGAGTTGTCCCTGGGCTCCATGGACCTATTGATAGTACAAATGATGGTGACCATTCATGTTGATGCACATGTCTGGGGACTTGCTCATGTCTTGAATCTAAGTCTCAGGGTTGGAAAGTTATCCTGAGATCCAAGGCAGAACCAATCATGTTGTCAGTGGGTAGCTGGGACCCGAGTTCCCAACTCCTTTTCTTGTCATGAAGTTTATATCTCGAGGGAAAACAGCTGTCCATTCTCAGGCCAACTGGGACTGAAGCCAACTGTCCCTTTCAGATGCCAAAAGCCAGATGTACACCCACTCTTCTCTCCCACTCCCTAAGTCTGAAGTCTCGAACTTTATTGAATTTATTAATAACCTTCACAACTTGCTAAAAATGCATTCTCCCCCACCCCCATCTCTCCCCTCCTGAGAATCTGATTCAGTTAGTTCAGATTGGCCAAGAAATCTGCATTTTAAGTAACAACAACCCCTTCCCCCATACACACCCTTTTCTTTTCCCTAGAAAATTTAGATGTAATTGGTCTGAGAATCATACTTTTAGCAACGATCTCTATAGTGAAGGCCCTGGCATGCAGGTAAATGTTTAACAACTAGTTTTGGAGGTCAGAAAGCCTGGTTTGTAGTATGTAAATATTCCCACCATGGTCAACTCAAGCCACCAACACGACATCATGATTCTGAAGCTGGGATGAGGTGTGTGCAATCGATCCTTACAAGCTTATGGGAACCGGTTCCAGCACGCCACTGGGCGGAAGCCTGTGGATGCCTCCAAATGGGGCTTCCTGTACTCTGGCATAAAGGGGCCACTGTTCGGTTCATGATGTTACTTACAGCCTTTAGTTTTCTTTCTCCCTAAATCCTTAGCTTTTGAGAGGTTCATTTTGGTGACTGGTTCCTAGAGTTTTCTAGAGGTTCCAAACCAGAACAAGAGGAAAGGGAGAGAACAAGAGCTCCAGGAAAGAATATACAATTAGTGGGGTATGTTGGTTTCAGCCACTCTGTCAACTTACTCAGCTCTGCTGCTGGCTGGCAAGAGGCTTTCGGACACCTGCTTCTGCCTTTATTTGGTAAGCTTTTTGGTTGACTCACATAAACCTGATCCTGCTGGCCTGGAGAATGATGAAAAGGCTGAGTGTTGGGGACCTGAGGGGATGAAAGGGGATGCGGGAGGACTGTGGGGGTCCTTATGACCCCAGGTCATCAGAGGCTTAAGGCTTCCCCTTTGTCCCCTTGCTCCAGCCCCAGGTTGGAAGGTTTTGGTGATTTCCTCTGGCCTCCAACTAGGCAAACAGATGTGGAAAGGTCTCCAGTTCCCAGGGCTGCGAACACAAGTGCTTGTTGTTTCCCACCTGCTGATGGGGCCTACTGTAGCGACAGCAGTGACACGGTCACTCACCAGATTGCTGAGGCCAGTCAGGTGCAGGGTTCAAACCTACTCTGCCTTTCTGCAGTGAAAAGGGTGTGTTAGCTAACTGGACAGGGTGAAAAACAACCACTGCCCTCTGTCTCGCTCTACGTCCACTTTATAGGAATGGAGAAGGACCTTAGGAGAGACAATGCCTTTAGCTCTTCCACAGCAATAAAGTCTTCTGGGTGCCAAAACCATCTGAATACATGTAGCCTTTTGGGCCTGCTGGTTCCCAGATTGCGGGTACTGCCGATGGGAGTTAGACCTCTGCCCACTTCAAGAATGGAACTGAAGGACCCTGTTCCCCTGAAAAGGAGGTCGTTTCACAGCTGGTCGGATGAAAGGGAGAGAAGGAAAGGGGTACAGAGGAAGAGGTACCGGTGTTAGCCTCTCAATTTACCTTAATTATTCAACAGTGGTAAGATGAAGAATTTCTCAGAGTCTAGCTTCATATCACCATCCACACATCTTTTCAAGTGGGGCAAACAAAGGCATAAAAATGCCTTAAGCTCCCTTAAATAATGAAGCTGTTTCATACTTAGTCCATCCACAAAAATAAGCGGATGTCCCGTGAAATGTGCTCTAGCATTTGTGATGCAATGAATGGTGGTCATTACAATTTTACACAAAGACCTGGTACATGTATGTATGTCTTAGCATGTAGCACATTCACCTAGAAATGCTATAAGTAATGGAACAGTATCCATTTCCCTAAAGCAACGGTTCTCAGAATGAGGGCTGTGGCCCCATTGGGTCCCTGAGACCCTATCAGGGTATGTGCAAGGTCAAGATTGCTTTATAATAATATCAAGATGTTATTTGCCTTCTTCACTGTATTGACATATGGGTAAAATTGCCGGCGCCAGACACTGTACTGGCAGTCATGATATTCTTCACTGCCACAAAGTTACAGAACAACAACAAAAAAAAAAAAAAAAAAGAAAGAAAAGAAAAGAAAAAGAAAAAGAAACCAGTTTCACTTAAGGATGTCCTAGATAAAGCAGCAGGAAATTATTAATTTTATGAACTCTTGTCCAAAATACATGTCTTCTTACTGTTCTCTGTGGCAACTCAGAAAGTAAACATAAAGCACCTCTGGTGTATCCTGAAGCATGAAATTGGAGGAAAGGCATTTGTGATAGTGACTGGGTTGTGAGCTGAACTAGCTGCTTTCATGGAACACCACGTTCACTTGAAAGGACGATATAACCATGGTCATTCAGACTTTGTTATTTAACAGACATGTTCTCTGAAGTGAACAAACTTTGAAGCCCATCACTTCAAAAAAGGTAATTGATAGTATTTGTTGCCAAAATAAAAGCTTTCAAGCAAAAAGTAGAATTTTTGAAAACTTTTCTCTGTCATAGCGAGCTTAACACCTTCCTAATACTTATGAGAGCTTGTGGTGAGATCAGTGGTGATATCAACAAATGTGAATTTAGCATTTTCATCATGAAATAGTGTATCAAATTTGAGAGATCTGCATCATTTAGTGAAGCAATATTTTCCAAATGATCCACGGATAGTATTACAAAATCATGCATGAGCAAAAGATCCACTCAAAGTGCAAGACAGATCAAATGGATTTTAATATAATTGAGAACAAAAAGTTCATTGATATAGTTTCAGATTCCACGTTGCAACTAACGTTTAATAAAATCCCACTTATTGAGTTTTGGTACAGTGTCAAAAAAGAGTATCCACAATTATCTGAAAAGGCTATTAAAATATCTCTCCCTTTCCAGCTACATGTCTGTGTGAGGCTGGGTTTCCTTCATATACTTCAACCAAAACAACATTATCACAGTTGATTGAATGCAGAAGTAGATACGAGAATCCAGCTGTCTTCTATTAAGCCAGACATTAAAGAGATCTGCAAAAATGTAAAACACTGTCATTCTTCTCACTAAATTTCGTTCTCTGTGTTGGAAAACAGTTATTTTTACAAGATTATGTTACTTTTAACTTTTGAACAAATTAATACATTTATGAATTTTAATGAATAAATATAAATTTACTCATATAATATTAAATGGATTAAATCTTTATTAATATTAATTAAATATTAAATGCTAAACATTTTCACTTTGGTTTTTAGTATGGTAAACGATACAATTTTCTATCACCGCATAGCAAAATACTCCAAAACCTAGTGGCTTAAAGAACAAGCATCATCATCAGCCCACCGGTTGGTTGTTGTGGATCAGGAATTCAGCTATGGCTTGGCTGGGCAGTTCTGCCTCAGGGTCTCTCATGAGGCTGTAGTCATCTGATGGTTTAACTGGGGCTGGAGGGTCTGCTTTCAAGGTGACTCTCTCACAGGTGTGGTCAGTTGTTGCTGGCTGTTGGGGGGGCCTCAGTTCCTCTTCATGTAGGTCTCTCCCAGCACACTTAAAACATGGCAGCTGGCTTTCTCCAGAATGAATGACAGAAACCCAGTGGAAACTGGTAGTCTCTTTTATGACGTAGACTCTGAGATCATACACCCTCACTTTCGCATTTTCTATGGGCCACATAGACCATCCCTCATTCAATATGGGAGGAGAAAACACAGAGGGGCATGAATACTTGGAGGGTCATTGGGGGCTATCCTGGAGGCCAGCTATCCCAGGACTTATCAGTAGGTGCAACCCATATAAGCAAAGGTTTTTGGGGGAAGTGGAGAGGGGTTCTTCAGCAGATTTTGAGTAAAAAAGAGTCCTTAAAACCAAAAAATTTGAGAGTTAGCCTAAAGGAATTGGTTTATATCTTAAAAGGGTTGATGCTCCTCTTCCTCCTCCTTCTCCTTCTTTTTTGTCTTGTTGCTCATAGTTTAGGCTGTTTAGGCTGCTTCTTGCTCACTTACCCTCCATGAGCTTGGGTACAGTTCCTTCTAGCTCTGTTTCTTTGAACTTGAATTTCCTGGGGTCTCCCTTATATGTTTATCCCTTGCTATAAACTTGGCTTGTTGGATTTTTTTTTTCTTTAATGTTTGGGGATCACTTCAGCTGTAGTCATTCTCAGATCAGGCTTTTAAAATAGCCCATGTCTCCAACGGAGGATCCCTGACAGACAAACTTGGGTCACTAGTGGGCAAAGAGCAGATCTGAGCCAAGGGCCTGCAGTCACCAGAGAGAGAGAGTAGCAAATGAAACAGAACAGGTCCCTGCCCTCATGGAGCTTAAAATTCTAGGAATGAGGTGGGAGAGAAACAATAAAGATAACCAACATGCAAATTGTGTAGTATGTTAGCAAGTGATAAGTTTTGTGTGGAAAAAAGAATTGGGTCAAGGTGAATGGGACTGCAAGGGGGTTTGTAGAGCTTGAGGAACTAAATAGGGTGATCAGAGTGAGCCTTGGTGAGTAGGTGAACTTTTAGTGAAGACTTGAAAAGGTTGAGGGAACAGCTGCAGCAAAGACCCTGGTGTAGATTTGTGACTGGTGTGTTCGAAGAAAGTGAGAAGGCCATGTGACTGGAGAGGAGTGAGTGAGGAGGAGAGGGAAGGTCAGCATTAACAGAGGCCAGATCCTTTGCAGCAGTCCCCAACATTTTGGTACCAGGGAATGAAGCTCCTATGAGAATCTAATGCCTGATGATCTGAGGTGGTGCTGAGGTGGTGATGCTAGCTCTGGGGAGTAGCTGCGAATACAGATAAAGCTTTGCTCACTTGCCCACTGCTCACCTCCTGCCCTGTGGTCTGGTTCCTAACAGTACAGATTAGTACCAGTATGTGGCCCGGGGGTTGGGGACCTCTGCATTTAGGACTGTGATACCACTGCAAGGACTTTGGCTTTCCTCTGAAAGAGATGGGAGTCATTTTGAAGCTATCTGGGGGTTTGAGGCAGAGAAGGATATACTCTGATCTGGCTATTCTGTTGAGAAGATACTATAGGGTGAGTAGAAGGAGGGAGACCAGTTGGTGGAATGTTCACAGAAAGAGATGGTAGGAGGTTCTCACTGTTAACCGGAGAAGAGATGGTGGTGGCTTGGACCAGGATATTGGCAGTTGGGGTGGTAAGAACTGGTTGGATGCTGGAGTGATTTTGAAAGTAGAACCAATAGGATTCTCCAGTACCTTGGAAGTGAGGTATAAGAGAAAGTCAAGCATCAAGGATGGCTCCATTTAGGTTTTTGGCCTGAATGGCTTGAGGATTGGAGTTGCTATCACTTGAGAAAGTTTCAGGTGGAGCAGTTTGCAGGGTGGAGAGATTTAGAAAGTTCTATTGGACACATTAACACCAAGCTGTTCCCTGAGTTTTCTGTAAAAGCCCAGTTGCATTTGTTCTTCCAGGTCCTACGCACGCCTCCCCAGGAGCAGTGGTTCTGATGGCTTGTACAGGCCCTTCCAAGCCTGCTTTATAGAAGACAATAAAGAAAACCACGCACTGTATTCCATTTTATTTTAAAACAGTGCAAGAATGTTGTACTTCAGCACCTCACCTTATTATTGTTGTTATTATTTGTCTTTGTTGGAAATGAAAGAAAACAACCAGGGGAGATAGAATCTCAGGTCTAGAAATCCTAGCCATTTTTGAATTGAAAACAAATCTCCCCTGAAATGTATCAAGCAGGTGAAGGGGATTCACTCTTAAACCACACCTTATCCTGGCCTAGAAAATAACTTCCTTCTAGCCCCAGGGCAAATCCCAACTTCCACCCACCTAATGCCTGCAGTTAATAAACGTTAAACAACAACAAAATCCCTAAGTGGAAAAGGAAGACTGGAGGCCCAGATACCAGAAGACTGCCTGAGAGCCTCTCCCTGCGATCTGCATCCACAGAAGGAGCATTTAGCTGAAGAAGCAAGGGACCCTAGACATGGCAGCTTTCAGAGCATCAGAGCAGAGTAAGTACCTGACTTGAGTCAAAATGATTATTTTTCTTGATCAAAGTTGCCTACTTGTTTGATTAGAACTTCATACCACTAACCACGTTCAAACCCTTCAAAATGGCTAAAATCTCCAAAATCTGCTACTGAGCCACAATATAAGTCATGCCTCCTGCTAAGTATGGCAGGATTGGAGACTCTATACTTGAGTCTAGCCAAGTCAGCTAAAAGTAGGCAAGGAAGTTCTCACAGGTCCACGGAGAACTGAGAGGAATAAGGGTCATGTTACATTGTGGGGAATTCACTCAGCATTACTTGTTATTTCCATTTTAAAAGTCAGAAAACTGAGGCTCAGAGAGGTTGTGTGACTAGCCCCACAGCCAGCTGGTAGCAGAGCCAGGACAGAGATTCCTGTGATAAATCTTGGTGACTATCAATTTGCCGAGTCCCTATAATGAGACAGGTGGGGTACCCTGTGCTTTGTGCTTGTTAACGTGTTCATTTCTCACGGGTTACTTCCTTTTTAAAGTGAAACTGTCCAATAGAACTTCCTGCTACGATGAAAATGTTCTACATCTGTACTGTCCAATGCCATGATAGTCTCCAGCCCACGTGGCTACTGAGTGCTTGAAATGTGCTGAGTCGGACTGAGGAACAGATTTTTTTCTCTTCATTTTAATTGACTTTTCTCCTCTTTTTAATTGATTTAAATATTAGTAGCTAGTGACTACTGTCTACTGTATGGGACAGTTCTAGGAGGTTCATCAGCTTTTCCAAAAGCTCGTTAAGTGGCAAGGCATCCTGGGGCTGACTGAACTCAAAGTCCATGCGTTTCCCTTCTCTTTTTCATTTTCCAGTGAGGTGGGCTGCATTCTGCAAAGGGAAAGGCTCTGGGAAGGAATCTGACCAGACAGTACCTAATCAGCCAAAAGTGAAGCCAGATTCTCTAAAGGCTGGGTCTGTATCTGAGCCTGCTTCTTCTCAGTAAGTCTGGAGACCCCAACAGAGGCCCTAACAGGCAGCCAAACACTCCCACTGGGGGCTTGAGACCCCTGCACCAGTGACTTCCCAGAGTCTACCAGTGATGGCCTGGTTGATGGAAGGTTCTATGACTCATGGGTCCCAACCCTGCTATTTAAACAGCAGTGTTTCCTTTTTTGGGGCTTAAGACTAATTGGTAGAGAGGTAGTGAGCTCCCAGGCTCAGCAGAACCCTGTCCAAACACGTAGCCCTCAAAGGATTTCACTTGAGGAATTGCCTGTGAGTGCAGCTATCCCCTGCCATGTAGCTGAGCGTAAACATTTAACTCTATCTGGGCCATCACTGTTTCATCAGCCTCTCCACAGTCTTCCATGTCCATATCTACCACATCACTCTCCTGCTCCAAGGCCTCGAAAGCCACCCCGTGGTGCTCAGAACAAAGGCCAAAGTCTTCAGAGCTGGCCACTGCTCACTTCTCTGACCTTAGGTCCTACTGTTGTCCCCATTGCTCACTCTGCTCCAGTCCCTGAACTTGCTGTTTCCCAACACATCAATTTGTCCCTGTCCCAGGCCTTTGCACGTCTGGTTCCTTCCACGTGGAAGGCTCTTTCCTAGTGTTGAACACGGCTTACTCTCTCTTCATCCAATCTCTTCCCATCACCTCTTCAGAGAGGTCTCTTGACTCTACTCTGTGAAATGGAGCCTCACTCCTGTCTCTTATCTTTGCTTTACTTTTGTCAAGGCGTATATACGTGGTTGTTTGGTTAGTTGGCTTATTGTCTGTCACTCCCACTAAGATGTAAATGGTCGGGAGGGACATTGTCTTTTTTTACCCTGTATCTCCAGTGTCTAGGACAGAGTCTGGTACATAGGTACTCACTGAGTTTTTGTTGAATGAATCAATGAATCAGTGAATGAATACCTACATGCATGACTGCTTACTGTGAACGGGGAGTGGGGGGAGGCTCAGGCTTGGCTCACTCTACACAGACCAGTGACTCCATGATTTGGATACAGAATCGTGAGAAACAAAGACATTTGTCAGTTTAATTTCTTTTGCCTTGGGAAAGTTAAAGATCACAGAGAATCCAAAACTCGGTGCCAAGGTCTCTGATTTATAATCGAGTAATTATTCCCATTGTGGTAAACAAGAGCAAAGGACTGGCAAATAAACTGTAGAAGGAGAATGAAGGGAAGCAGACTGAGGGACCCCTACAACCTACATGCCTTCAACTGGCCTGGATTCCTACCATTACTCGCTTGAACTTGGATCCAGAAAATTCCTGATAATTTCACTCCTGGAAACCTCTGGGCCAGGCTGCCCAGGTGGCTGCTGGGAGTGAGGCAGTGCCTATAAGCAGAAGCAGCCTAGGAAGTCCTATTCCTACATGACAATGAAATCATTTGGCCATCTGAAAGGATGCCAAGAATGGCAGGCATTTCTTAAGGATGCCCAGGCTCACAACGTTTTCCTAAAACCTGGGTTTTGGGGGGAAGATATCTTTTTCTTCTTTAATGCATTCCACAGAAACGTATCTCTTTTATTCTACCTCTAAAAACTTCTAAGAAACAGAATTAGTAGTGCCTAGAAGTGTCTGACTCTAAGAGGTAATCAAATATGGAATGAATGAAACGTCAAGGAAAAGGGAACTGGGGCCTGGTGAAGAATGGCAGAGCTGAGCGAACCCTGATAGTTGGGAATCACGGGCTGGACCCCTGTAAGGCCTCAGCTTCCCCGTCTGTAAGACGAAGGCCTGGACTAGCGGGACTCGAATTTCCTTCCCAGCTCTGACTCTCTAAGTCTCTGAACCGGTCTTCACAGCTTTACTGTGGATTAGGTCCCACTGTGTCCTCCTGAAAGCAATGCCTGCTGCTCTGGAGACCATCCATTGTTTTTAAGCCCCAGAAGTTATTTAAGAGTAATCCTCCCTGAACATTTTTTACGTCCTCCATGAAAGAAAGTTCTGGAAGGTAGCCACCTTCAAAACAGGAAGTGAAGCCAGGCTGGAGTTCCATTTATCAGATAATACAGGCTTAACCAAAGTTCCTGTAACCCTATATGGTGATTCTGGGAGCCTGACCAGGTTTCAGAGGTTTTATATTCAGAGTGGTAAGAAATCATCTCTGTGGCTTGTGGGATTTGGTACCTGTTTCCCTCCTTTCTGTAGCTCAGAGACGCGGTGCCAAGCGAAAGCTCCAGTGACTCTTCTGCTCTCAGTGCCTCAGCACAGCCATTCTCGTGTCTGAGGAGTGCTCCCTCCCATAGGCACCTTCAACATGCCCGGCACTGGCCGGGTCATTTCCCTGTCCACCGCAGCATTTTAGTTTAAGCTGCATGTGAGTTGGACCATTTCCTCCACTCGTAGGAGTGTCCCAAAGCACCAGCCCAGTAGGATTCAGACTTCTTCTCTGCCTTTCCAACTCTGTTTAAGCCTTGATGCACCAGGATTAAAAAGAATACTCGATCAGGACTTCGAGAGCAGAAGTCCAGCCTGGCTTCACTGGGGCGTCTCTCTAGGCCTCCGTTTCCTCCAATGTGAGGGCAGAAAAGGGTGCTGGCTCGCTGCCCTCCCTCTCCCTCTTCCCTCGGCCTAGAGGCAGAGCCAGCCCTTTCCTATGAGGGAGTCACAGCATGTATGTTATGTAACTTTCGGAAAGGCTTTTCCTTTTAATGTTCTTAGGTACTCTAGGAAGAGAGCAACATTTTTATGATCCCAGTAACCAAACAACATAATGAAAATCATGGCAAGCATTAGCCTAATAAAACCCATGGCAAAAACTTCCACATTCTCAAACAAGACCCTGGGAATCCAAAGCTCTCTGAAGCCCTAAGTGGCCAGGGCCTCGCTGAAGGCCTTGGGATGCTGGCTGATGGCTGATGAAAGGATTTTAACGCGCCACTGAAATTCTCTTTTCCAAAATAACCACTTTGAAACCTGTTAATTACAGACACAATCAGCCCCAGCCCCCCGACAGACCCGGGGCTTTCACCGGGGAGAGCCCAGCTCCAAGGCTGGCCGCTTCCATGATGCTACACATGCTTTGTGTTGGGTGAATTAGCTCCAGGAAGAGAACCCAAAATAATTAAAACCACATGGCCACTCCCCTCACCCCCAGCCTCCTACCCCACCTCCCTCCCCTGGAGACAGAGGCCAGTTCAGTCTAATTTGGTCCAGTGTTTTTGTTTCCTAAAATCTGTCTTGGGCTCTGGGCCATTAATAGGTTGCAGCTGATTTTCATCTACATGAATCAGAGACCAAGCTTCTTTGGTTTTAAAGAGATTACAAATTGTGTGTCCCACAAATGAGATGGAGGGGAAAGGCCCTGGGTGGGGAGCAGAAGGGGGACAGATCCTGGAAGTCACAAAAATTCTGCTCTCCATTAACCGGTGGGTTTAAATGAACCTGTGATCTCTCAAAGCTGGGGGAGGAAAGTAAAGAGGAGGTGAGGGTCTTGCCGCTGTGACCTTATGGCAGGACGCAGAAACTGGGCCTGTGAAAACAGTTAAAATCAAGGATCTAGATGAGGAGAGAGGCCTCACTCTATTCACCTATCTTCAATGAATTAATTTCCCAAGTTTTCACTGGGAACCTATCACGAGCTAAAGCAGATGTCAGCAAACCGTGGTCCATGGGACAAATCTCTGACAATATTAGGCTCCCATTTCACAGATGAAAGAACAGAGTCACTGTGCTAAAGCAACTCACTGACAGTTACATGGGAAGCAGGCAGCACAATTAGGAAGAGCCAGGCCTCTGAATTACAGAGAGATCTGTTCATGAGATGACAGTATTGAAAGGAGCTGGGGAACTTTAACATAACAACATCATCCCTCTATGTGCATTGCACTGGCCTTTTCACAAGTGTCTTCATGTATGGTTCTACAAACAATCCAGTGAGAGGCTCAGGGTAAAGAAACGTAGCACTGAACTTCATTGGATGGGGATGAGAATCAGGCTGGACCACACAAACCCCTTGAAAAGAACCTTTACCCGAGGCCCAATGGCTAGTGAGCGCCGAGGCACTCAGCCCAGGCCTTCTGGGCTCTAGGTGACCTTCACTCAATCAGGAACCCCAAGCTGCCCCCAATCTCCTCCAAGTGTGCCTGTAAGATAGCCCTTGGCCTTCAGAGACTTCTAGGCTAGCAAGAAAAGACATAAAGGAGAGAATTAGGATTCTATGACAGCCACAGAGATGAAGGGGTGCATGGTGTATTTGGGGAGGACAGAGGAAGGGAACTCAGCCCTTCCCTAAAAGCAAACCCCTTTGTAAGGAAACTAGAGTGAAAAGCCTCCAATGTAAATGCTACAGGATGGAAATGCAATCAGGCCCCCTTCCAAGGCCGTCAGAGGTGGATCATTGTGGGGACAGGCAGGGAAGCCGGAGAAATCAGCATCCTCTCAGGGATTAGTCTTGGCAGATAAACGGACGATACTAAGAAAGCTGCTGCCTTGCAGCAGGAGGGGCAAGTGCAGGCCTCTCCTCATAGGAACCTATTTCTTCCAGGGCCAGGCCTGGGTTCCAGGTGGAGACCCTTCTAGCTAAGGAAGGATGTGTCCCCAGGATGTGATCACAGTAGCCCGGAACACTCTGGAAGGTGGTTGATTATGTTGGGCCTTGAACAGAATCACAGATCAACAGAGGGCCACACTAGTTTGCATAGAATATTGATTCTATGTAATGGTCTCCAGCAAACAGGAGCTGAAAGTTTTTATAAAGATAATGAATGGTTGGTGGCTCACTGTCTCTGTCTCCACTGCCATCTCCAGGTCCCTTTTCCTTGGCAGGCTTCTCCCTGAACTTCAGGCAGTGCCTCAAAGAAGTGTCAGAACTCACTGAGGAGTCATGGGTCATGATCTTTAGAGTCCTGCTATTGTTCAGAGGTGTCAAAGTGACTAAAGATTGTGAAGTGCCTGAAGGCGACAGAGGGACACCGACTGAGCACGGGTAGAGTGTAAAGCATACTCTTTGACCATAAACAACTGAAGTCCTGCACTGGACCAGAGCAAAGCCTGGGAATTGGCCCCATCAGCATCTTTGGGACCTACCATCAGAGGGGCTCTGTGCTCAGAAATAGCTTTAAGCAGGACTTAGACCTGGGTGGAGAGAGGACAAGGTATGGTTACCCCGGCTTCTACCTCCCAGTGAGCCTCTAGCACATTCTCTGATTAGAACTCTTTGCTTCTACTACCCCTAAGGATTGTGAGTTTACTCCTCACAGCTATTTTGTCTAGACTTGGTTTCCTGATAGATAGGTTCGGGCCCTCTACTCCATGGAACCCAATAGCCAGGAGATTTTTGCCCCTGCTTCCTTGAGTCTAGACTAGAGGAAGGGCAGAGGCTCCTGACTCTCACATGGGTGCACCAGGAACACATGCAGTGTTCAGGACGCCTGACCCAGCATGGACCTACGCTGCGCTGAAGAGGGATTGTTGGCTCTGTTGACTCTGCTAATGGCTTCATGGCCCTTGAATAGAAAGGAATGCACCATGGTTAATTAGCAGCCACTGAAGATTTATTAAGAGATGGGTGCCACATGGATGAACACACTGGCAAGACAGGGTCTGAGGACGTCACATGCCCAGGAGTTGTTTGCAGAGTGCAGTTTCTCCCCATCTCGAGGCATTCAGAAATGTCTGCCCATATGCACACCACAGTGGGGCTGGGCCAAACCCTCCAGCTTCGCTGTGGGTGCCAGCCCTAGGAGCCTGCGTGACCTGGGGCCTTCATACAAAGAAGAGGGTGCTTAAGTCAACTCTACCCTTCTGTGCCACCAGACAAAGGTGAGGCAGAATAAAGCAGAGTGAAAGAGCTCATGGACACTTCCTGAGGCTGGGCTCACTAACTAAAGCTCAGCGTAAAGCCAGCCAGACAAGTTTAAAAACACATGAACACACAAGAGTGTCCAGCTGCTGTTGGCTGGGCAGCCTGGGCACTAAAATGGCTTCAGAGCAATAAAGGAAGACAGAATCTAAAGTAGGGGCTCTCCCAGGCATAGAAGGGTGGGCACTGTGGATTAACAATGTAAATGGATTTCACTGGTCCTTCAAAAGACACAGGGCCGCGACGGCCCCGCCCCCACTCTCCTTCCTCATCCTTTCAAAATACACTGTCCCTCCAGTCACCTCTGATACCTGCAGCTTTTGCTCTAAATCATATTTTGTGTCTTGTATAAACAAGGGCCGGTAACTGGTACAGGAAATGAACTTCACAAGCACTGAATGTGTACCAACCTGTGGTATGGGGAGTTGCCAGATTTTTTTCTGAGAATTTTCACAGACTCTCAAAGCTTTTCTCAGCTCCCCCTCTGCACACCTGAATGCATGCACAACCACCGTGCACTGTGAATCGCCTGAAGGTGACGGAAGGACTCCAACTGGGCAGTGCCCTATGAGCGCACGCCCAAACACAAAATTTCCGCTCAGTTTCCCCCAACACACGTACACAGATAAGTGCTCTTATATAGACACACTCTCATTCTCGAAACGTCCCCTTGGGATGCCCGCCCCCTCCCCCCATAAATTTGGGCATGTAGGCTTGTGAGCTCTCTGTCACCATCTCAGACACACACACAAAACTCTCCCCCCACTCAGTGTACCCCCTCAGCACACAGGAACTCAGAGCCGAGTGTGTTTATATTCACACGTGTAGGACACACGCAGCCACACACATTCCAGCTGACTCAGTCATAGCTGCGACAGGCCCGGGTCTGCTTGCCACTGTTTCTCATTTGCCTCTAACGGGAAGTTCATGTAACAGAGTGTGCCGTCTGTTTTGCAGAATTCACCCCGAGCCTGCGTGCTGGGAAGGTGGCTTTTTAAAAGTACGTGTGGACGGATGGCACAGTGAAAAGCAGGGACAAAGAAATCCCTTCCGATCGACTGCCTGAGTTTCACACACTAATGGGAACTGTTCTGGATTGTTCAGGGGATTTCTCTATTTGTTGCCTTGTCTGAAACCAGACTGGGCGGGTGGAGGCTCAGCCAAAGAACTTGTAGAAGTCCTGTCTCGGGGTCCTGCTTTACCATCTCTTGTCACTGCCATTATTCCAGGTCTAGGCTACCTGAGAGAAAAGTGCGTCTGGGTGGGAAGCACCAGCCAAATGAGCAAATTCGAGTAGAAACGAAAGGAGATGAAAATGGGCCCCAAGTGACTACTACCCCTTGGGAAGCTGTGGTGCACAAGAAGAGCTGGTATGCAGGATGTCCTCTTTTAACGCTGTCGATAGGTTCTGCAACTATAAGCAAAATGACGTGTAACACAACCAGCTTTACCCCAGGCTGGTTGATATAAACGAGAGTTAGGTTCCTACTGCACATTCTGGTCACTAAAACATCACCAAACTTCTAAATAAAGCCCCAAACACTTCTAATATTCAACATTGAAATGTGAGCTCTCCATACACTTAAGAAAGGTGAGTGGAAACAAGTAAGGTCATTAGTTTCCAATCCACTTACTTATTGTAGTTCAGGGTCTTGGGTGGCAGGAGCGTCACCTGCAGCTCGGGGCACACTTGGGCACTCACTCCGGACAGGACGCCCTTCCATCGCGGGGTGCATCCACACCCACATCCACACTCACTCAGACTGGGACCGAGTAGACACACAACTCACCTAACATGCACATCTTTGGGATGTGGGAGGAAACCAGAGTCCCCGTAGAAAACCCACGTAGACATGGGGAGAATGTGCAAACCACACAGACAGTGGTTTTTTTTTTTTTCTAATCAATGTTATGACAAAATGAAGTTGAATGAAACAGCTTTATGCGATGCCCTGCTGTGTAGAGGACTCCCTGCTGCCCCCACAGCAGTCAATGTTGCACCACACAGCAAAGGGGGTACTGCCTCCCCATTGACAATCGGACTGGGTAATGTACAAGTTCATGTCTTATTTCCAAGAGCCAGATGGACTTTTGATTCATCTAAGAAACTACCAGACCTGGGGTGCTTACTGTGTGGGTCTGGACAGAGGTAATGCCTCCCATTGCATCAGTCACATACCAGTTCACGCGTGGTATGCACAACTGGGGGTGTCACAGTTTTTCACGGTGCTACACTGAACAGTGGCAAGGGGCTGGCTAGAAGAGTCTCCAGCCATTGCTTGTAAACTCCGCCCCACTCTCCTCTCGTGCAGTCCTTTCTTCATAGAAAATCTTACAAGAAGAGGGATGAGTTAGTTATGTTTTTTTTTGGTGGGGGGTCCCATTTTCTCTGGCTCCATCCTGATCCTTTCCCCAGCTATACTTCAGGGACTCTCGGAGGTGTTCCTTTATTTTAAGTTTGAAAACCACTACCACGATGCAGGCCCTTTCTCATAATAGTCGTTGAACCATTGTGTGTACCCAAGAAAATGCACAATGACAAGGAGCTGCTAGAAATTTGACAGACTTTCCAAATTAGCCTTAATTTCGCATTCTATTGATTCCGGCTGTATTGATGTTGGTGTGGTATACAGAATTAGGGACCCCTTGCTGAGGCGCTATAGCCCCTTACAGGTCTGTGGCCCACCAATGGGGAATCACTGCACAGAAATTAGGAGAGGAGCAAGAAATAAGAGTAGGGTCCTAGATGGAGTCACACTATGAAAGGGCTCCAGGATCCAATGACGGAATTTGTGCTTAATGCTCTCTGGCAGTGGAGAGCCATTAAAAAGCCATGTGGAATTATTATTATTATATTATTAAAGCCAAAAAATGACATGCTTGGATGTGAACCAGGAAAAAAAATGATTACTCCTTTGCAATTAAGTCTCTTTCCCCATCTCCAGCTGCCTGAGCCTCCCATCCCCTGTGCCCATCGGGAACGGTTTTCCCCAGACCTCATGGATGGGTATCAGCCCAGATACTATTTTCCAGTCTTCGTCAAGGGTGCTTATTGTCTGGTGCGGCACAGCCTACAGTGGGCACCCAAGCCCAGGCCTCTGGGGCTTGTGACTGTGAGCACCCTTGGTGTATTCAAATGAAGACTTACCTAAACTAAAGAATGTGCATGTAATTACATGCAAGTAAAGGGGGATTCATACTGGGTGCGTGCAGAAGTGAGGCCTGAATCCTCAGGCCTGCCTCCATTCATTTCTAGGCCTTCTGAGCCCGACTCCCAAACCTAACAAAGATGAACCTGGCTTCATTTGCTGAGCCGGGAAACATAGAGGTACAGCCAACACGGTTTGGGGAGGGAGGCTGAGCTCCCAGTTCTGACCCTGTGCTGTCTGCCTTGTGGAGAACTACTAAAGCTTTGGTACCCAAATCTGTCCACGCCTAAAACGAGGGGTACTGTTGACATGCGTCTCCCAGCTTCATGAAGGGCCGTGGGGATGCAGGTATGATTAGAGCCTGTGAACGCTCTGTGCTTCCTGGATGAAAGACAACACTGTGAAGTTTTATTATCTACCTACTCTGCTTTTTATTGTTCCAGTTCCCTTCTGTTTTTCCTTTTGGGGGTCCGTGTAAACTTTATTAGGTATTAATTTCAAAAAAGTCCTCCTTGCACCTCAGAGCAGCATTTTATTTGGTGCCTCAGAGAATTCCTTTCCGTAACCCAGACCCTCAAAGGGTTCCTCTTGGTCAGGGTGAAAGGGCTTGCGTGTATTCAGCTACTCGGTTCGGTTCCATTTAATCAATATTTATGGAGCATCTACTAACATATACCTAGCCTTGAGAGGCAGGGCAGAACCGGAGAAGAGTGGGGTTGGTTTATGAGCTTTGGAGCCAGGCTCCCCGAGGTTGAGTTCTAGATTGACAATTCCATGGAGAGCTTCAGTCCCCTCTCAGAATCTCTGTTCTGTCACCTATGAAATGGAGACGATCCCGTCCATCTCAGGGGCAAAGTCAAAAAAATATGCAAATGTCCTAGTGAGTAGTGGGTCAGAGCTCAGTAATCCGGGCTGCTTCCTCTCTTTAAGGTCCAGCCTCTGGAGAAGGGGGAAAAGAGATGCCTCGCCCTCAATTTCATTTCTCCTCTCTGAAGCCCTTTGCCCAGTTTTTGTTCATCCATTTTGGAAAGACTGCCAGCTGGTTAAACCAGTGGTTCTGGAACTTTCTCATCTAGGTCTCCCTCCCTCCCTCTCTCCCTCCCCCATGCTCTTGGGAACCCATCTCCTCTATACGTCCCCTCCTCCACCCAAATGCCTCCAAGGCCACCACATAAGTCTTCATCCTCTCCCTTGCCATTCTTTTAAAAGAGGAGCACAGTAAAAATGGCTTTGTTTTCTTGTGTCCACTTCAGAAAAGACCAAACTGTGGGCCCCGTGAAGTGCCAGTTCTCCAAAGACAGGCTTCAGGCAGGAAGGAAGAGGTTCAAGGCCAGGTCGGGCGGACTGAGGCTGTCCCTGAGGGGCTAGTCCAAGCAGGACAGACACGGTGTCCAAGGTAGAACCAGTTCTCAGACGCCCTCACTCTCAATCCAGCCTGGGTGATGCCTCTAGAATGTTCCCCGGCAGATAGTGCTGTCCAGTCTGAGAGAAGCATGCTAATGGCATCCACATAGGGCCCTCTCTTCCCCTGAATACGGCTTCTTGCTGTTTCTCAGGTTGCCAGGGAGGAGGGCGGATGTAAGGAAGCCCTGGGAGAGGCACCACAGAAGCCAACGCAATTTAGATTAAGCATCGGTGCTTGGAAGGGGCCAGGCTTCCCACAGCCCCCCACCAGTGCATGGAGCTTTGAGGCTGTGTGTTCACTGTGTTTGTTCTTTTAGAAGTACGCCTGGGAAGCAGGAGTTATTTGTTTCTGAAAGGTAGGCGCTCATCAGGTGGGTGGTCTTCGCATTTTCTGTGAGCTTTGATTCCCTGCCTCTCCCTTTCAGGACCACTGAGGGGTTTATTTTCCCCTCTCCCCGCAGTGCTCAGGGGTTTGGCTGCACAGTGCATCTGTGCTGGGTTTTCCCACAGGCCCCTGCAAAGGCAGCCCCGTTGCCTTCAGAAAGCCCTGAGCAGCCCCCTGGGGGAGTGGAGCTGCAGCTGTGGGCCACCTCCCCTCTGCAGCAGGCTTTGATCACTTTTTGTGGGGGCTGCATGCAGCCTGACCTCCCCTCTCCAGCGTCTCTCAGGTGGAAAGTTCTGTTCAGCCTGTCTGTGGCTTCAAAGGCTCTCCCTCCTTCAGGCTAGGACGAGACTGATAATGGTTCTCATTCTGTTGTGTGATCGCCCAGCAGCCCCCATCTTCCAATTGACAGGCTTCTGCTTGTTTGCTTGGGCTGTTTTGGCCAAATTCAAACCACCTTTCTGGTTGAGGAAGCACATTGACATCCTCCCCCATCCAGGCTCCTTTGATGGCTCAGACATGACCTCCAGCTCAGACAAAGGTGACCAGGTGGCTGCGGCTGGGCACCTGGTGAATCAGGCTCTGGGTGTCGGCAGGGCAGACGTCCCAGAGAGGCAAAGGACACCCTGAGCCTGGGCGGTCAGGGGAACCTGCCGCTCCACCCTCTGGCCTCTGAAGCCTGGGCTGGAGGAAGCCCGCGCTTTCTGCTCTAGTTCCCTGCAGGAATCCGGCCTGGGGGCCGACGGTGCTCCCTGCCCCACGCCCGTGTCCAATCTGGGCTGAGCATAGGAAAGGTCACAGTCCTGAGGTTGACTGCGTTACTGAGAACTTGAGCTATTCACTGTCATGAGCAGTAGGCACTAGGCCAGCCCAACTCGGGAAGTTCCTTTTTGCCTGTTATTTCCAGCAGTTCTGTCCTTACAGCCTCAGCTCTTAGCTCAAGGGGTCAACAATAGCTAATGCAGCCAGTCCAGGGCCCATTTCCAGCCCCCCCCCCCCGCCACACACTGCCACTGACCCTGTTCTCAGGCCTCCCGGACCCCTAGTCTGGGTGAAAGGATGAGGGCTGGACAGCCATGGTGGCTGCTGGGCGTTCGGACAGAGCTGCTGCCTCACCAGGGGTCTGACAAGGTCCCAGCACGGCCCACTGTGCCTCATCATGCGGATGGGGTTAGGCTGCACGTTGCCCTTTGGTTTCCTCAGATTTAAAATGAGGGTGGCCAAGGGCAACAGGAGCGGTCAGGAGAGCATCCTTCTCCCCCAGCCTGATAGCACAGGGCTCTTCCTTCCTTTGATCGTACTCAAAACAACTCCTGCAATAGAACAATGAACCGGGAGGAGGCCGGAGGGGAATTTATTATGCTGTTGTCCTGGGGCACAGCCTTGCCTGACTTTATCTTGCACAGAGGTCTGTGTGGGAGGAAATCTGGCCGGCCCTTGGGTCGTCTCCCTGCTCACGCACTCCCTCCAACGAGGGACGCTGGAAGGACGACGGCAAAGCAGCCACCATATTAGCCATCCCCCAGCCTCAGCTGTAGCAAGAGGGAGGTCAGCCTTGACCTCTCAAAACTCTGAGAGGGATGACGTGAAAGACACAGGTCCTCTGATGTTCAGAGCCTTGCCTGAGGCCATCCTGATAAAGGGAGGGCCCCAAATATTGTCGGCCTGCTCAGGATAAGACCTTTTCAGAGCCTTTTCTCCAGACAGTTTTCTCCCTTCTCAGTCCTGGCTAAGGGAGTGAGTGATGTGTCCTCTGCTTGTGACTGCAGCTTCTCTCACCTGAGTGATCTGTGGCCTGTTAGGAACTGGGCTGCACAGCAGGAAGAGAGCAGCAGGTGAGCAAGCGAAGCTTCATCTGTATTCACAGCCACTCACCAGCGCTAGCATCACTGCCACAGCTCCACCTCAGATCATCAGGCATTAGATTCTCATAGGAGCACCAGTCCCTGGTGCTAAAAAGTTTGGGAACTGCTGCTCCAGGGGCGCTGTGGGGCACTGTGGGGTGCTGTGTGGCACCGGACCAACTGTTTTTGTGGGTTAGAGCCTTTCGTGATGCTGTGGGTTGAGCATAGTAGACCTGGTCTTAAGGCCTGGCTCCATCATCACTCACTGAATGACCCTGAACAGGCTCCACGACCTCATGGAGCCTCCGATTACTCATCTGTAAGATGGAGTTGAGAATATTAACCTTGTAGGATTGTTTTGAGGATCAAATGAGATAATGGGTATAAGTTATCTAGCGTGTGTTAACTTATCTAGCATCCAGGATGATCTCATCTCAAGAGCCTTAACATACATCTGCAAAGACCCTTTTCCAAAGGTCACAGTCACAGGTTCCAAAGATTAGGACATGGACATATCTTTTGGAGGGCACCATTTAGCCCACTATACCCACTTACCCTGCAAAATGTCCTATTGGATTATAACTAGAAAGTCAAGACGAGCTCTCACTTGTGGCTGGTGAGGAGGCTCTCCCCTCTCTATGCTGGCATCACTGGTTCTCCACTTGCCCACAATGAGGGAGTGTGGCCCATCTTCAAAAGATAATCGGGCTATTTATTCTTTCTTTATTCATAGGTAGTGAAGATGAGTCCTTCCTGCCCTGTGAAAAACGGAGACCCCACTTTGTTCAATGGCTCAAACCAGAGCTGTGTCCTGGGGACACCTGCTCTTAGCCAGATATGTTGGGGTTTCCAAGCACATTTTGCCCCTGAAAGCTTGTGAGTGAACTACAAAGACCTACTTCCAGATGGTATGGTGAGTCTCCTTCCTGCCAAGGAAGCATTAATTCTCCCAGTGCTGAAACCCTTCCCCTTCTCCTCTTCTCCTTGCCATCCTCCCAAGTGTACCCCCCCCCCCATCAGAAAATGTCCAGGAGATCCTACTCCTCTCCTCTCTCAAAGGCCTCCTCTGGCCTGGCTCCTCTCGCAGGGCTGTGTTCCCCCTGAAGTATCTCCCTTCTCTATTTCTTCTTTCAGCCTCTTGTTCAGCATAGAGATCCATGTCTAATCAAATGGACATAGACCCAGGGCTTCCCAGGCCCCTCTCAGCAAGCCCCCCCACCCCCAAATTGCTGCTACTAGACTGCAAGGGAAGGAAGATTATAATACAATAGTATTTTTTTTATTTTTTTGATCAAAAATATACTTATATATAGATTTAACACAGGCCTTAGTTCCCCCAAGTGGTTTCAAAAAAGAAACCACTTCTGTGCCTTTCCCTCCAAAGAGTCTAATTCAGCAGGCGCTGCCTGATGGCCTTGCCGTCTCCTCCACAGCTACTATTAATAACTCTGCTTTTGTAGCTTTCTCTTTAAAGGTGTTCCTCCTGTTTCTGGCTTGCAGATGTTGATGAGTGGCATGTGTACAGTTCAACTTTCACAAATGCGGAAGCTCTAAACACTGAATCACACACTAACAGAGTCTCACATGTTTACTGGAATCAGGCTAAGGGTGGGAAAGTCACTATGACCCTACAGTCTTGAGTAGTGAAATCTAACTGGAAAGAAACAAAAATAAGACATGTTAGAGACAATGAAATTCTCTAGTTTGTTCCTGGCTTAGCTAAGGATAGCATGGCAAGGAGACAGGTCGAGTCCATTATTCTCTGAACTGTCCTTCAACTTGTCTACTGAGAGCTCCACCTTCTCTTTTTTCTTGTGCAGAATGTGTTTCTTTACATGTAGACCATGAGTTCTGTGTGCACAGAACACAGCCCTTGAGACCTGGAAGAGTCTCAAACCACTTTAGAATGTGACTTGCAAAAGGATAAAATCTGACCTGTCTGCCTACGTTGCGGGTGGGAATGTAAAATGGCTCTGCCATGGAGGAAAACAGTATGGCAGTTGCTCAAAAAGTTAAACATAGAATTACTATGTGGCCCAGAAATTCTGCTCCGAGGTATATACCCCCAAAGAATTAAAAATGGTTCTAAAATAAATAAATGTGTGCAGAGCAGCACTGTTAATAACAGCCGAAGGGTGGAAACAGCCCAAATGTCCATCAATGAATGAATGGATAAACAAAATGCGGTATGTCCACACAATGGAATATAATTCAGCCATAAAAAGGAAGAAAGTACTGATCTGTGCTACAGTGTGGATGAACCTTGAAAACATTATGCCAAGTCAAAGAAGCCAGACCAAAAGCTCACATTCTGCATGATTCCATTTACATGAAATAACCAGAAGACATAAATCCACAGAGACAGGATGCCAACTGGTGGTTTCCAGGAGCTGAGAAAAAGGGGGTTTGGGGAGCACTGCCTAATGGGTACAGAGTTTCCTTTCGGGGTGATAGAAATGTTTCAGAACCAGACAGAAATGGTGGTTGCACAAGACTGTGGATGGACTAATTGATTCTGAATCCTTCATTTTAAAATGTGGTATGTTATGTGGATTTCACCTCGATAAAAATTTAAAATGTAAAAACAATAAAGTAAAAAAATAAAAGCTGGCCTTTGTGTTCCATGCACACAACTCAAGCCCTGTTCTCGCTCTCAGTTCGCATTTGCTCCTGGGTGACCCGGCTGCCCATTTTCAGTGCCAGCAATCCGAATTGGCTGATGAGGCAGATGACTGTCAAGCTTACTCTTGATCCCACTTCTGAGACACATCCTCTAAAATTCTATGACTAAAGATGAGTCTGCAACCGTAGAAAGCAAACATTTTAGCAGAGAACAATAGGTGTGGGTGAGAACACCTTAATAACTAGATTGTTGTTTGCCAGTATTTTGTTTCTGTGGTGGTAAAGTGGATTTTCTAAGCAAGATTACTAGGTTTGTACACTTCTCCATCTTTAAGAATTTCTACAGGCTGCAAGGAAAAAGAAAAAAGAACGTAAGTGGCAAGACACCTAGAAAAGATGTACATGACTGGGGTGAAGCCCACCCAGGATTCTCTTTGAAATCGTTTGCTGAAGTTACGGGGGGGAAGAAAGTTCCTGCTCCCATTATATTTGCTCCAGCTTTGAGGAATATGAAGAGACCTTTTAGTTTTGTGTTTCCAGTATAGAGAAGATTTGGGACCCAGAGGAGAAAAATGCCTATGGGGAGGACTGGGGACATTCTCATGTTAACTGAGACAGGAAGCTGCAGATCTGGTGACTGAGCTGTCATTCATTCACGCACTTACTCATTCACTCACTCAACATAGGACTCTGTGCCAGCAGGCAATGGGCTACGCCACTGGCTGGAATAGTCAGAGGAGACCCAGTCCCTGTCTTTGCCTCATGAGCAGCTCAGAGAGGAAGCAGGGCAGGTATATCAGGAGTGTCATGGTCATACCACAAGTGCTTGGACAAAGGGCCACGGGAGCCCTTCACTGTCTGGGGTGATGGGAAAGAACTCCCAGAGTTGGTGACACTTGAGCCTAGAGTTGAGGAAAGATTGAGACAGGGCATGGGCATCATAGGCAAGCAAGCACAGCATCCGTATTGGCCCAAAGGCGAGAAAACGGGTGATGTCTCTGGGGAACATGGCATCTGGAAGGCTAGAAAGGGCTGCAGAGAAGAGAGCAGCCTATCTGGGCAAGTCGGGCCAGGCCCCAATTCTTTCTGCTGAGTTTTTCCTTTTCATAAGAAAAGCAGCCAACTATTTACCACAAATCATTTCCTTTAATTCTGTCAATATCCCCTTTTATACAGATGAGGACAGTGAGGCTCAAAAAGGTGAAGCGATTACCCCAAAAGGGCTGTACGCATCACTGGAACGTCTACAACATGCTGAGAGGAGTGACGGAGAGGATGTTGCTGGAGAGGTAAGGAAGATAATGGGTTCACGGAGGACACCAGAGACTTTAACTGCATCAGTAACACATTTCTTAAGCTGGGTGTGGGTGCAAGGATGCTCATTAAGGCTTTTTGTATGTGAAATTTTCCTAGTGACTTTTCAATGGGCTAGTCCACTTTCCACTGAACTAGTGCATTTGGGTAGCATCTCTCTTGGCAAGCCTGCAGTGCACGAGGGCTGAGGAGCCCTTGGAAGCACAGGAGCTGCCCCTTAATGTTCCAATGCCTGCTGAGCTTCCCACTGTGGTGACATGGAAGTTGCTATTTTATTTTATTTCATTTATATATTAATTATATTATATTATATTATTTTATATTAATTATATTGTTATATTAATTATATTATATTACATTACATTACATTATATTATATTATAATTTTATTTTAATTTACTTGTTATTTATTATTTTTTCATTCCCTCTGCTGAGGGCTCAGGGGCAACACTTCTACAGAAAAAAGACAGAGAGGTTTGGCCCTTCTGGCCCTCAGGTGGATGGTTACTGGGACTGAATACTTTCCAACTAGGGAAGTACAAGGATAGAGGAGTGAGTCTAAGCCCCACCTTGTGCCCTCGGAGACGGTTTATATGCTCTAGATGGATGGTGCACTGAGTTCTTTTTCAAGCGAATTTCCCTTCAGTTACACTGTTTGCTTTTCCTGCCAGAGCGTCCTGCCCCCTCCAGGGCAGTCCCCAGGAGGAGACCCAGCCCCTGCCTTCCTGGTGTGCAGAGCTTAAAACAAGAGCTGTCTGCCCATCGGACATCCTTACCATTTCCAGCTATTGAGTGTAATCAGGTGTGCCAGGATCTGATTTCAAAGCCCAAAGCCAAGGGACGCAGAGGAATCCTCTCTCCCGGTTGCTCCACTGGGAGACAAAGGGGACTGAACAAACAGGATGTGCTGAGAGCTGCACAGAGCGCTGCCCCAGCAAGACAGGCGGATGGGATGCAGGGCTTGAATAGATGGCCGCGAGCTGGGGCGTTGGCATGTGTGGTTAATCATGCCCAAGAGAGACAAGGAGCAGGACAAGAGCAGACACAGTGATTCATCCGACAGTCTCGCTGGATGGTTCTTGACAGGTTGTCATGCTCTTCCAGGGTCTGCAAGTTATCGAATCCATGCCCTAGGAGAATATCCCGACTCTGGCCATTCGCCTTGCAGGGAATGTTGTTATTTCTATAAACGAGAGAGAGCCTGCCATGCCTGTGGGGCGGAAGAGGAGTGGTGCCCAGGGACCGACAAGCTAGTCAGGACCGATGCAGGTGGAGAAGGCCCACTGGTTGCAGCTCAGTGTTTGGATCCTGGTGAACCCCCTTGTTCCTGTTTCTCTTTTATCCTAGACTCTGATTGCTAGGTGTGGAAACTTACATCTAGAAAACTTTCTCAATCATTAACTTGAAAAAGAATCTAAAGACTTTCAGGAGAACAGGACCCTTCGTAGGAAAAACTTTCTTCCTCTTGCCCACAGTTTTATATGGGAGAAATCAGAGACTGAAATAATATCCAAGACCAGACTTGCAGGAAAACAAAGGTCATCGAAGGCACCAATGTAGAGAGCAACTTACACTGGGAGGACGTGCCCTGGGGATAGACTGACCTCCCTCACCGATGGCAGATCTTAATGGTATCTGACCCCATCAACATCTTTCAAAGGTACTGTCACTGTGCTTTCAACCAGGGCTGCTTGGAATGTGGCCTGCAGGCACCTCTGGTTCCCAGTTACTGGGGGCTGCACCTGGCATTCTGGGGATGAGGGAGCAAGGACAAACGTCCTTTAGTACACAGGACAGTCCCACACAACCGAATAACTATCCCCACCTTTTACTAACAGAGCAATGCTGGTGGAGCTGGTCATTTCCAGCTCAACCCAGAGCTTCTCCAGCTTAGAGTCTTTGAACACGAAACCTCCAGAAAGAGTCTCTGAAGGCCACCGTTGGCTTTGCATGAGATAAAAAAGCACCCAAAAACGAAAGCCTGCCTGACATGATTCATCGCCTCTCAAGGCAACTCTGAAATAAACCTAAAAGTTTCCAAGAGAAAATTTAATCTGGCATAAAACATCAGATTTATGGAGATGCTTTCTCCCAGGGCTAGAGTTCTGGGAACTAGAGAGTCAGAGGCTGCCTCTCGGCGTCTATAAAATAGGTCTGGGCACATACTAAGTTGCGATGTCCCCATCCAGTATCATAGCTAGCATGCTACGCTTCTGCAGTGGCTAAGAGAAAATTCCAGGGAAGAATGGGTACGTGGAAAGCACAATGAATGTGCTCGTTATAAATGTTTCTGTTTATGTGATGAGACAACATGATCAGAGCTTTTTCATAGTGTGCCAGAGTGGAAACGGTGTGGGGGTCCTTGGGGGAATTTTAGCTACATGATACGGACTAAGTAGTGCTGGATTTGTTTGTTTGTTTTTTGTTTGTTCCTTTTTGGAGGGGGACAGGGGGAAACCAGAAGATACCATCAGACTTTTCTTAAAGGGAGAGATTGATGAATCCATCATTGTACTGATAAGCAAATGCCCTTCCCAAGGAATTTGACTTCTAGGGAGATTTCGAGCACAGAGTTGCAGTGTCTTTCAGAACTTGATTTATGATTCAAGATGAACCACCACTACCTCTGGGGTTATCCAGCCAGGGAGGGTGAGAAGGCAGGCCCATTCATCAAGAGGCGGCAGAGACCCCTCCAGGTGAGCTAACTGTACAAAGGGAGGAGAAGAGACAGCCGGGAAGAAAAAACACAACCTCCCCTTCACCTCCTGGTGCGCCCAGGAGACAAATCCACTTGAGGGAAGCCTGGAGAAATGGTCTTATCTGAACTCTCTCTCTCAGAACCAGATGGCTGGAGTATGTCCGAGTAGAACTGAAATCTGTGCTCTGCCACTCACAGGTTGCGTGACAGCATTAAGCAAGCTTCTTAAACCTGAATCTTAGTTCCTCATGTGTAAGATGAGGTTAATGGTACCTGCCTCAGAGGGTTGCTAGGAAAACAAGTGAGCATTTATGAGCACCTTATATATACGCCAGGCCTGGTAAAGGGCTGACAGGTACATAAGGTCACTTACGTAGTGAACTGGGCACAGACACTATTCAGCATATAGTAGCTGTTCAGCAAACGTCCTCATAATTATTTTTTTCACCCTAAAATCATTTCGGCATGGAACAAAGAGAAGGTAGACAGGTAAGGCTTTGCTGAGCCGTTGGTGAGGTTGAGCTGAGGCCGGAACGACAGCAAGGATCCAGTCCTTTGCTCCCCTCCAGCCCCCTCTACCAACTGGGCACCTGCTGTGTACATCGTGCCAGGCTTTTGGACCTGACATTGCACAACACTTTACAATTTCAAAACTGGTTTTACACATGAGAAAGAATGTGAGCCGCTTTCAAAACTTACCCATCGTGGCAAGAGTTATTCCATAGAGAGTCTGCAACGATGGTGGGAAAGATATTGACTCATATTCCCTAAAGCTCAAGCCGCCCTTCTTTGATCCGTTTCTTCTGAGAAAGATCCAACCTATTTACTGAGAGTCCTTGATGTGCCTGGCACTGCCCTAGATGTCAGGACACTCAGTGAACAAAGTAAAGATGCCTGCCCTCCAGAGCCTGTGCAGGAGCAGTGAGGACACACACGAATGACAAACACACTGAGTTATTTATTACGCCGCACGGTGGTGAGTGCTTGAGAAAGTAAATGTCGAGCAGAATGGGGGTGAGGAGAGTCGGCTGAAATTTAAACGGGTAGGTCTCATGGAGGAGGCGACATTTTAGCAAAAACTTGGAGGTGATGGAGTCATGCCAATATCTGGGGAAGGAGGTGAAGGTGTCAGCTATGGGACTCTCTGGGGGAAATGTATCCCAGCAAAGGGTTCAGAGTGCAAAGGCTCTGAGGGGGAGGGAGCCTGGTGGCAGGAGTAACAGCATTGAGACCTGCGTGGCCACAGCATGTGGGCCAGGGGGAGCACTAGGAGATGGGACAGCAGGCACTGCTGGGCACATCGGGCTTCTCAGGACAGCACAGGGCCTTAGCTTTCAGTGTGAGTAAAAAGGGAGTCACTTCAGAGTTTTGAGCAGAGGAATAGCATGATCTGACTCATAGATTGGGGCATGGGTCACTGCAGTGGCCCAGGTTCAGCCTGCCAGTGAAGGTGGGAAAACCATCCATTCTCTGTGTTGTCATCCTCATGGGTTCTTGGGGATGGAGACTGGGCCAATGATTTCTGTTCCTGTTTTACATTTTTGGAAATTGTGACTGAGGGAGGTCATAGGACCTCGAGGGCACAGAGCTGGGAGGTGGTGGGTGGGGGACTGATGTCCTGCAGGCTCCCCGACGGGGTCTCAGATGGGTTGCTGGACACCAGGAGCTGTGGGGCCCACAGTGTCTACGTGAGTTTCTTGTGTCCTTGAGGGCTTTTTCAGTGCAGAGGAAAGACGACTGGGCACTACTTTGCTTTTCGAAATTAGTATTTTATTTATTAAAGCTACATATTGAAAAACCCAGCTTTCCCTGAAGCTTTAAAGTTCATCTTACAATTCTTATTTTTTTCTAGTTATAAATCATAGATGGTCAATAAAAGCTTATGACTGATGTACCTACATTTCAAAAAGCCTTCCTTGCCTTATGCCTCAACGATGAACCTGATACAGTCTACCTAGTACATCTCACATCTTATATCCAACAGTAAATCACACCAGAAAGGAAGAGGGTGCCCCGCTGGTGGCCTGGGGTGTAGGTGCAACTGGGCCAGTCATGACTGATGACAGGGGTTGGGGCTCCAGGCTCCAGGCCTATGGGGGCAGACTTCTTGCCAGGCACTGTATATTGCTGGGCAGGACTCTACAGGCAGAGATTTCTAGAGGCACCTGAATAAAAGAAGATACGGAAATGTATTCTCTTTCTCCCTTTTTATCCTTACTCTGGAGAAAATTTTGTGAGGGCAAAGTTGCAGGCTGGTTCAGCTTCTGCCGTGTTGATTAGCAGAGGCTCAAGGAGCAGCTTTGAGGCACAAGGCCCCTCTAAGCCCTTCTCCCCTGCCTTCTAACACGACCCCTTCACAGTTTATCTCTGCTTTGCTAACTCCTCCCCTCTCCCCTTTGCCTCTCAATACTCCAGTCTTTCCCATTCACCCTCCTTCAGCCCACCCTCCCCACCTCCACCCCCATTCTTTGGGCCTCAGGAGCTGTCCCCCCTCTCGCTCCCCCTCCCCAATTCCCTCCAAACCTCAGTCTTTGTTGCTGAATTCAAGGTTCTCAATACAATAAGGCTTTGATGATTTGCCCCAATTGAGAAGGAATGTCAGCTTAAATTAATGAAGGGTCTGAATAATAGAATTTTCAAGCAAAGTTCAGTTGCTTTCCTGTTGTAAGGCATCCTTTCCAGGGAGAAGCCTTTGCATTTAAATGCAGTAATAGCTAATGCTGAGAAATGGGGCAATATGTCTTAGAGTCTCTTTTAAATACTTTAACAAAAAGAGCCCTTTCTTTATACTTTCCTTGAATCTGAGTATTTCTGCTCCTAAAACCTTTCATTTTCAGTGACCAACATATCTTTTTATCAGCATGATTTTCCTGGGCTTCTCAAGAATCCGCCACGGTTATAACTCCTGAGTTCTTTGTGACAGACACATTTCCACGTTGAAAGTCCCTTTAGACATTTTTAATTTTAAATTACACGCATTACACGAATATATTCTCCTTGCAAAAAAAAAATAACAATAAATGAAAACCTTATAAATAAAAGTTCTGTCTCTCAGTTTATTCCAATTTAAGGTGGTGAGAATGTATCATTTATAATAAACTACTCTGCACAAAAATCTCTTCTTTAGGATTCTACCCAAAAAAAGAACCATCTACAGCTGTCTGGGTCTTGCTTTTGTGTAAAACTAAGGAGTCCCTGAGGTAGTTAAAGCTTTCGGCTCTCCCTTTAGGTACCTTTATGCCTCCGGGCATCCTCCCAATTTCCTTATGTATCTTCCACATTCCATCCTACACCTCTGCCAGGCACGCTCGCTGAGATGAAGCATATGGCAAATGTAAACTATTACTGAATCTAGATAGGGTACTTGGGCATTCGTTATTCTATTCTACTTTTCTGAATGCTCATAATTTTCATAATAAGAAAAGAAAAACTCACCAAATTCTAAGAATAGCAAAACAGCCACATGACCCTTGGAACCAGAAAGGATGGGTTCTAGTTACTGCTGTCCTCCTCCTCCGGCTAGGACTCCCGGCCCTGCGCTGGGCAAGGCTGAGCCTCCTTTACTGGAACAGTAACTAGCGTAAGTGTTGCTTAGGAACATGCACACTTTTGCAAGCCCTTTCATACATCTTCTTTTTCTTTGGGTGGTAGGTAAGGCAAGTGTTGTCCCCATTTTACAGATGAGGAAACCAAGAGGGTTCGTTAACGCCTTATAATGCAGGTCAGTTACTGCTTTCTTATTAGGCAGCAGGCACTGTTCTAGGCATCTACATGTATTAACTAATTTCGTCCTTACAACAACTGAGTTACATGCATAACTTGCTCAAGAGTACAGAACTAGCAAGCAGGGGGCTGGAATATGAACCCAGGCAATGTATTCACGAGCCCGAGCTCTTAAACACCTACATTCTCATGTGACGGCATTACAGATGTCTTTCTAATATTCCAAGAAGGGAAATCCGGCAGCCTTCAGGGTTCATTCAGACAGTAAGTGTGCTTATTTGGTCCACACAGTATCTTACAAATTTTGAAGTAGTTGCCATAATTTAAAGATTTATTTAAAAAAGGATCTCATTTGAAAAATCCAGATTTCTAGCTTTTCTTGACAAATCAGTCTTGGCATCATTAGGCTGGCATCCCACAAAGTAACAGTTGGCTAGAGCTGAGTAGCTGCGAAAGGCATATTCTTTCCAATTTGTCACGGTCCCCACTACTCCCTATTGTTGCAAACTGGTCTCCTTTTGCAACTCTGTTATCTAACATGAGCATTTGTGTTTGCAATCCCTGCACTATAAAAAGCCACAACCTCAAAAAAATAGAATAATATCTGCCTTGGTGCCATCAATGCACTACCTAAGTCATATATTTATCCATCTGTCTATTCATCTAACCATCTCTCCATGTATCCATCCATCCATCCATCCATCCATCCATCCATCCATCCATCCATCCATCCACCCACCAATCCATCCATCCATCATCTTTTCTATCTCAGGCACACTCACTCCCTAGCTTAGCCATTCTCATCTAACCTCACAGAATCACACCTGCCATTTCTTAACCAATATCTACTTTTTTTCCTCTCAGGATTAGAAGGGCAGCATCAGAATTTGGGAGATGATGTGTTGAGGAAAACAGAATTATAGGAGATGTTATGGACTGAATTGTGTCCTTCCCAAATTCATGTTAAAGTCCTAACTCCTAATATGACAATATTTGGAGATAGGGACTTTAAAAGGAGGTAATTATGATTAAATGGAGTCATAGAAGCAAAACTCTAACCCAGTAAGATTGGAGTCTTCCCAAGTGGAAGAGTCACTAGGAGCACATACAAAGGAAAGACCATGTGAGGACACAATAAGGTGTCCATCTACCAACCAAGGAGAGTGGTCTCAAGAGAAGCCAGACCTGCCAGCACCTTGATCTTGGACTTTTAGCCTCCAGAACTGAGAGAAAACAAAAAACAGAAAATTTCTGTTGCTTAGGCCAATCTGTGCTACTCTGCAATGGCAGCCTCAGCAGACTACCAAAACAGGGAACTGTTTTCCACGTATACCTGACCCACCCTTTCTACCTCCAAGCCCCCAATCCTTTTCCTCTGAACAGCAATCACCTAACAACCAGAGCCATTTGGGTCAGTTACTAAGAGAGTTGTCAGTAATCCCAGTTAAGAAGGTGTATTATTTCTCCACTGATATGAGCAACATCATCAGGATGGGCTGAGAGGGTGGGGAAAGGGCAGGAAAGATACCATAAAGAATTCCACCAGCGAGATATACCCACGACATCTCACTAAACCCCATGTACCAGAGAGCCGGGAGATGTTGCCTGAAGTTCAATGCCTGGACTTTGAAGCTGAGATGTATGAAAAGTATTGTGAAAACCAAGCTGACTTAAGGAGTATTGAGAGCAACACATTTGTCCAGCTGGTTGGTTAGGGCTAGCAAGCTAGTTTTGTCTAGAAAGTCTGAGTCCAGCTTAAACAGAGTGATGGTGAGAATAATTACTGCAAAACGGGTTTCACTTTAAGCCTTCCTATGGGTTTCCTCCAGGTGTTCTAGTTAGAGAGGCTTATGTTATTAACACAGAGATGGGTGGCTGCCGATTAACCCCAGAGGGACCTAGAGAACTGGGAGGAAGCCAAACTGGCTTCTGCTCCATCTTTGCATCAGTTTTCAAGATGCTGAAATGGTAATGGCTCAGGAGTTGGGATGACGTGGTTGCAGAGAGAGGCTGGACAAACCCCAGATGGGTTCTCAGATCCCAGAGACAGTCAATGGCAACAGACCTCAACTTCAAATTCTAAATGGAAGGAGCAGAGGTCTGGAAGTGATCCCAAGGTACTAGCTCTAGAATCCCACAGCAGCAGGTTTAGAAACACTGTAAGAATTACCTTCTCTGCCATCATAGGCTGCCAGGGAAACTGCAATTTTAATCAGTGGATCAAAATGTCAGTCACAGGACAAGGTCTGACCAATGATTTAATCAATACTGCCATGCTCAGAGGTCAGGAAAGGGCAGGGAAATATAGGGTTGTTTAGATTTGCCTCCGATTCACTTCTGGCCTCATGTCACTGAAAATATGGAAATTCTGAAATTTGAATGGAGATGGTATGGGCTGGCCTTTAAATCATCTGATGAAGTATAAAGGCAATGTTCTCTAATGAGTAAAAGGCAAAGCCTAATGTCATATTCAGTTTCTCCCCTAGTCCTCCCACTGATGTCTGGTTTCAGACAAAGCTTCTCTGACTCAGTGAAAGAGGGAAACATCATGTATAAACAATTCTCCAAAAACATCACGAATATTAATGAAAACTGCCAATAAAGAGCTTTGGGCATCTTGAGAGAACACAATTGGCAAAGACTTTATCTAAACAGAGTCCTTCATTTGTGTTCCAAACTTGTTTGAAAGTAAATTGCTTGGGACTTGTTATTCCAGGATCTGGGCCCAGGGCTCCATGAAACCAGAGGGTTGATGCCTAGGGAATGCAAGGGTATGGGATGGGGAGTAGGATCCTCGAAGGTGTCAGAGGAAGGTCTTGGGGGTATAGTGGAGCTAGAATGTGTTCCTACTCTGGTCAGTCAGGGTTCCTCAATGAAAGTTTCTCTTGCTTCTGCTGATGTGTAGTTTTGAGGAAAGAGAAATGCTCCAAAGATTGGGAGAAAGGAGAAAGGTACTTGGATCCCATGGTGAGAATGGGATTTTCTTTACTCAAAAAAGGGTTTTATTTCCATTCTTCCTTCCACACTACACCTTCCCCAATCTTCCTTATTTCCTCAAATAAATTTTAAGAGCTCTTCCTTCCCATTCACTAGTCCTATACCTCTGTGATATGGGCACTTCGACAAGGGTACTGGAATTGGGGTTGAGAGATGAGCAGCGATGGAGGACTAGGCTATGACAGAGGAGACTAAGTCTATAGTGATCAGAAGGGGAGAAGGAAGCAAGAGAGAGAATTAGTGTCCTTGCAGCAATCCGGTTAAGCATACAAATAGTGCACTGGAGCTTTTATCTCTGTTTCGCCCTCTCACAGCTCCCTCATGGGAGCTGCTTTGCCCATGTCTCCTGCTGCTTTGGCAGGCATGCTTTCAGCTCCTCCCTCAGCCCACAACCGACTGGCTGGCTAGCGACCAATGATGTTATCTGAGGCAAAACAATAAGATGACCCCGAGCCAATGAGAGTCTCTCTTAGGAATTTTAAATTAGAAAATACCAAGGAAAAAAGCCAATGGGAACTGAAGTTGAAAGGCTGAGGTGTACATAGGAGAGCTCAAGAGACCAGGAGGAGGCACGTGCAAACTCAAGTTCTCCATAAGCACAACTCCAGTCTGTAGGGCACACCTGCTGGGGGAGAGAGCAGCAGCGTTGGGCAGAAATGCAGAGAGAAGCAGAGACTCCAGGTAAGGAATCCTGAGGGCCGCCTCGACTCCTAAAGGCTTTCCAGTTCTGGCCACCTATATCCTTAACAACACCTGCCCCCTTTCACCTGTGGTATCTGAGATTTTTCTTCATGAAAAGGACCCACCTATAACTAACAGTTTGTATAAGTTCTGTGCAGGGAATCTGAAACTGAACTATTATCTGAAGACATTTTCTTTGGGGAGAACGAGCGGGAATGGCCTACTGTGTTTACTTGCTTACTTGGAAGCATCTCGTGTACTCAAAATTAGGTTTTTAGGCAGGAAATGGTGTGACCTCATTTCTCCCTTTGTTTGTATGATGTCAGGGTAGGCCAAGACTATATTTGAGTCCTGAAGACAGGAGGTCTTGGCATCTACAAAGAACTGGTCTGGCCTGAGAAAGTTCAGTCCTTTTTAAGCTACTAAGATCCAGCTCTACAAATATCTCCGAGAGAAGCTTTACAACCCTGACTTTTTACTTAGTTAAAAGGAGCAAAGAGGTGTGGCAGCCGTGTTTGTTCACTACCAAGATCTTGTGAATCATTTCTCACCTCCGATTTCAGGGCTCAGGTAATGGGGGTAAGGGGAAAACTGAGAAGCAGCTCTTGTCAATACGAACCCTCATCTGTTACGTCCACAGCCTCTTGGAAATGTCCCCCTCAAGGCTGCCATCAGCACTTGACTGAAAACACATGGAAGTGGCAAACTCAGAACAGGAATCCATTATTGGAAGAATAATAAGGGAAAGTTTCCCCTCCCCTCTTTCTCTTTTCCCCTCTCTACTGCTGCTGGGAGAGTTGCTTTTGGAAAAGTCACAGGGCTTAGAGGGAATTTGAATCATGTCTGGTAACAAGGGGGAGGAATGGATGTGGAAGGGCACATTTCCAGAAGCCTTCTCACACAAAGCATGATGGTCCTGGGCAACTCAGAATCAGTCGTTCCATCTTAGATGCGTTACTGAAGTCAGGCCATGGCTCTTTCTAAACCATAATCCTTTCCCGGCATCACTAGTGCCTGGTAGCTGCAGGGGGAAAGTACCCAGAGTTAACTGGCTGTTCTTTTTCTAAAAGGTGCCCCATAGTCTCAAATGGGCAGCATTTGGTCTTCCTTCTTTAATACTAGTCCATACGTTCTTAATCCCATTAATCCAAGGGAAAGGTGTGAATGCGAAAGGAGGAGGCATTTGCCAGCCCACCGGGTCTAGCCGTATGTGGCAGACATTACAAATGTTCACTGACATCCAGTTCTCCTTCCCTTCCAAATACAGGGGTCGGGTGGGGGTTTGTGCTTTCCACCTCCTCGGAGCTGGGAGCGGCCACATGGCTGCTTGGCCATGAGAGAAGAGATGTGTGTTGCTCCTTGGGAGAAGGACTTAAAGTACCGGGGCATGGCCTAGTCCCTGCACCGCCCCCACACGGTGGCAGTTGTGAAAGTGCTTGATCCTGAAATGGAGGACAGCATCCTAAGCATCCTATAGGGTCTCTCAGACATGCATAATTTTAAGGCGCTGAGATTTTTGTGGGGCTTGTTTGTTAAGGCAGCAAAACCAAGTCTGTCTTGACATATGGCCACTATTAATTGGTCTCTCCTTCCAGAGCTATTTGAAGTTCTGGAGAACTTGTGCTCCATCTGAATCTTCTCCTCGCTGAAATCCAGAGAAGTAGGCAATGCGTTCCCTCTAACAATTAGGATATTCACCTGAGAAGTGTGATGGGTTTCTTCCTTCCATTTGAGCAAAAGAGGCCTCTGCTGAGTAGAATAAATAAAGTCCTCTCACAGCTACAGGACAAAAGTGGTAGTGATGTTAGAACCAAATCTTGGGGGAAAATGACACTCCCAAGTGTTTAAGACCATAGTTTTTAGGTCACAATCTGATATTTTGCACTTCTACTTGCCTTCATTCCCCTTACCCCCATTACCTAATCCTCATTCCTCATCTCTAGAACTGTCATTTGGCAAGTCTGGTTTTGCTGGACAAACTTTTACAATTCTGTCTCTGAGCAGTAACTTGGCTCCCAACCTACAACATAAAAGACACTATGCATAGAGCTCAGCAGTTTTGGGTTAACCCAGAAATGTGCACTCTGTGGGGGGCTGATAGGGACCACACACTCCCGAGGCTTCTCCAGGACTGCAGCACATCAGCAGAGTAGCTAGGAAGCTAGCACAGCGAGGGAGACAAAGCTGGACTCTGCGTTACATGTGTATACACACACGCACACCAAGGAAAAAACCGCATGGCGTCCAAGTTCGAGAAAAGTAATTAACAACACAAGATGCTTCGCTAGCATCTCACGGGCGGTAACAGTTTGGCAGGTTTTCAGCTCACGAATACTGCCTGTGTCTTCTTCCTTATGACCATTCCCTGGGCCAACCTTCCTGTGTGTGTCTCTTACTCTTTAACAATGGTGAAAAGAGAAGACGACAGTGATGGAGTCGCTGACACATTCTCAGCACCACTGCCCAGGCTTTCTGCAGACACTTCTCCCAGGGGAAGATCGAATCCCTGGTATTGTTCGGGTGATTCTTTTATTTGGAAAGTGTTCATTAAGCTCCTGTTATGTGTATAGTTTTGTGCTGAGTACTTTAGTGACTTGAGGATGACCAAGGTGGGTTGTAACATATACACACAGAAATACTGCATGGGTGAGGGATGAGAGAGGAAGGAAAGAGTGAGACTGCCCAGCTTCAAATCCACATTCTATCACTTTCTAGCAAGAAACGACTTTTCTAGCCTTGTTCCTCACCTGCAAAGAAGGAAGGATACCAAGTCCAACCTTTCGAGCCTGCGGAGATCGGGTAAGCGTATGCATGTACAGTGTATGTCAGACATGCAGTAACAACAAACACTGGCACGACGCGAAGGCAGTGCTTCGGTTCTGCGGTGGCAGCATGGTTTGTAGTGGACAGGTGGGCCCTGGAGCAGGCGAGTGTGGGGACGGATTTGTTAGTTGCTAGGTGTAAAGCACCATCTTGGTGTTGACAGGGATCCACAAACTAGTCTCAAGGAGGAGGCCATTTAATCTTTGACATGTGTGATCGGGGTGTATTTCCCTTGTACCTTTTTCAGACACTTTTGAGTGCCCTGTTTTAACGTGTGAATTGTTTAGCTTTTCTTTCTTGGCGGACAGGGAAAGTGGAGAGAAACTGATTTGATACTTACAGAGAACAGAACATCTTTCCTAACTTCTCAAACAGTCCCTTGATGTTTGAAATTAGCCAATACATGTAATGAGAATTCATGGGAAATTTACATTTCATACGTTGCAAAAACGCAGTTTGGTTTTCACAGATGTTCTACGAAAGACCACAAGTTCTCAAAATGCACAAATGACCACAGTTTGGAAAGTCAGCCTCCCCGCCTGCTCTCCAGGAATGCCTTCCCTGATTCACTCCCGCTGAATAAAACGTTTCTCCTTTTGCCCTTGCAGTATGTGGCATGAACATGCATCAATCATGTCGCTTTATTTTATTCTGTTTCATATTATTGTTAGTATACGAGTCCTTTCCATTCCTTGCAATAGAGTTCTCAAGGATGTGGCTTACATCCTATTGTTTTTGAGCTTCACCTTAGTTAGCACTTGGCATGTGCTCAATAAATACTGAGATGTTAAAGGACTTAATCACGGAACCGCTGTTCACCAGTCTGTACATACTTTGTGCACAGCACTCTGCTGGGCACCAATAGGAGGCACAAAATAGAATAAGACTTAAATTTAGCCTCCAAGGCATTAAAAGCCTCTGGAAGGTGAATGAGTACAAAGTGATTATATAGAAGACAGCTCAGGGTCACTAACGACTTGGGTCGGAGAGGACCCAAAGCCAAAGGCTGGGAGGGTTTGATGCCTGGCTTTGAAGGGGCTGAAGCCCCCAGGCCTCGCCCTAAATCTGGCCTTGAAACTTTGGTGGGGAGCCTGATGGCAGTGGGAGGGGGTTAGCTGCGTGTTCTGCTGGAAATGACTAAATTATCCTATGGGTCACCAACTGATTTATTTGCTAATTGACTGGCCCAGCTTTGGGCTTTAAATCTAAAGAAATCATTTCATCCTTTATTAAATACTGCATGAATCTCACTCTTTGTTCTGCAGGGCTATACACAATATACTAGTGAAACTTGAATTTACACCACAATAGTTGTGTCACTAATGACCTTCCAAATGCCACTAATACCATACATGTTCCGCTTCTCAGTTGGATCCAAACCTGTCACTGAATTCTGAGCCCGTCGACCTCCCTCTGACACACGAGCAGACCCCCACGCCCACACCCGCCCCCATCTTTCCATGATTTCATTTCTGAATCAGTTACTCTTTGGAGACCCCAATTCCTATACACCTCCTCTTTTTATTTGGTGGACAATACTTTATTCGGAACGTTCTCTCCTGTAATTACAAATCCTGTTAGTCAGCCTCCTCCTCTCCCCAGGAGGATTGTGGGATTTAATTAATTAATGTGGTTAAACCACTTTGAGGTGCCTGGTTGAAAGGTACTATATAAGTGCAAATTATTATTATTATGGCTGTTGACATCTCATGGCGGCAAAGCCTTCAGCCCCACCCATCTAGAGACTTGAACAAAGGCTTCTTCATCTTCACCTTCCCTGCCAGGTCTGAGATAGTTGGCTCAATGGTATGGGGGCAAATCTGTTACCATCTCAACAGCGATCAACTAATTAATTCCCATTAGGTTGGCTTTTATTTCCTTCTTCCAAGCAGCACAGTCCTGTTTCATTTCACAGATCATGCCCCCATCAGCTTTAGACAAAGGTCATAGTGTCCCTATGGCCTCTGTTGGCCTAAAGGAAAAAAAGAAAACAAGAGAAAGTTTGAAAAAAAAAAAGTTGTCATGAAATGTACGAACTTCTCACTAGCAGTCTAAATCAAGCTTTCCTTCCAGCAGTAATCCACTCACATACCTACCTGTCTATTACCCAGGAATCCAATGGCCTCACAAACCAGAGACACTCAGAAACATAGTACGGGTGTGGCTTGAATGCTGATAACCATAGACAAAAGGGGAGTCTTTCTGGACTGCGTGGGAAGAGGTCATCCAGAGAAGCAGGAGCCCCTCTTCAGCTTCCTCCTTTACCCCCAGGTTTCCCCTGAGAAAGCCAGCTGCCATCTGTAGCCAGGAAGTCCTCACAAAGGCAGGGGACCATGATTTAGATGTTTTGTGCTACACCTAGCACAGCTCAGCCCTTCCACTATGATGGTAGCCATTGAAAGCAGCCCTGTGGGGGAGACTTGGCCTCTCGAAGGGACACTGCTGTCCAAAATGCTCCTTACAAGGTTGTGCCTCAGACCCTTTGTTAGTGTGGATGTGGGTGAGCCTCAGGGGGTCATGTCTTCATCTGCCTCCATTTATCCTCCCCATTGAAGGGCTCCTTCAGGACATCGGTCAGTCTCTGTGGGAAGTGATTTGGAGAGCAACAAAAGAACTTGGGCCCTTTGGGAGGCCTTCAGAATTCAGTAAACATCTGGACACGGAAGGCCAGGTTCTCAAGCAGTCTAACTGGAGAGATGTCAAAAGAGAAAGAGCTGTGTGTGCAAGGCAAGCTTTTAGTTCTGTGGTGACATTTGTTGTAGAAAAACACAGACTCCCCAGTAGGTAGATAGGAAGATTTTCAAAAGCTCCTCTATTTGTCAGTTTTTGTGAGTGCAGTGTACTGTTTGTCAGTTTGCATGGCATGTGCGAGGAAATAGAAGTTTTGCATGGCTAGGGAGCAGCATGTGGTAGATATTCTGATTTTGTCTGTACTATGAATAACGCATAAGCCTGTCCTGGGAGTGGCTCTTAAGCCTTTCTGTTATCCTTAAGGTCTGTAAAGCACTCTCTAGTCAAGGTGACTTAGATTCTCATCATGAGCAAATTTTAACTGACAAAAAAGAAGTTCTGAGGCTAGGTGATTTACACTTCATCCATGATAAAATTCAAGATCTGAACTCTTGACTCTCAATGTTCTCTTTATTGTTGAATCAATCCATTTACACCACATTAGTCAGCATGATTCATTAGTCTCATGGCACTAATTAGCATTTCCCAGTGTCCCCGAATCTATCCTCAAACAGCAAAAGAAACTGGTCTCTGTCAAGATACAATGGAATGCCATTTTCATTAATTTCCAGGAGCTGATGTTCAGTTCAAGTCCCACATACTCTCAAGAAAATTCCTTAGTCATCCTAATTGAAATAAGTCTATTTCCTTTATCCTTCTATATCCATTGTTCGAACCTCACTATGTGTCACTCACAGTTTGGCTCTGATTAAACTTGTTTTGTTTTGAGATAACTAGATTTTGAGCTACTAGAAAGGAAGGCACCTTTTTTTTTTTTCAGCCTTATATCCCTGAACATCATGGTTTGTAAACACTAGGTGCTCAAGAAATGCCTGCTAAAGTGAACTCACTGAAATAAAGCTTAAGTCATATTCCAGAAAGAACACCCAGTCCTTTTGGAATAGGTTTTCAAAGAAAATCAACAACCTGGATTGATTTAACATCTTTTGGTATAATTACCTGGGCCTTTTCACAAATGCAAATTGTTAACTCTGCAAAGATAGCCAAATGGCTTCCAAGTTCTAAACGAGGAATGTGGGTCCAATCTAACTATAGTCCTGGCCTTGGAATTGAGTTTTTCTCTAAACCTTATTCCAACTAACATTCTGTTCCATGTTCTAAAAAAGCTGTGGAGACAGAAAAAAAAAAAAACATTTTGGAAAAAAAATGTGTTTAGTCTATGACTTTGGACTCAAATTCATACCCTGCCTTGTGCTATAAGCATTAGTCAGTGTTGCTCAAATATCTTTATGGCATAGTGCATAATCACAAAAACGTATAATAAAGCTTCTGCTTGAGATAGATTCTGTTTTGGGTGGGGAACCAAGATTTTTGCATTAATGACTGTGATTCCCCTACTTCTCTGCTCTAGATTCTACAAAGAGGGTCCTGACAGCACTTTAAATGCATAGTATTTATACTGCATTTCAACATTACGCAATGAGCCCAGACCTAGGGTCCGTACTATTGTACCCTCGGGCCAGTCTCTGCAACCGGACTCCTCTGAAAGGGGAGTGTCACTGAATATTCACCTCCTTTTCTCTCTCATGGTAATAGAACCCCCCAAATTTAGCAGGCACATGGCCATCCAGATTAACAACTACCTACCCTCTGACCAATCCTTCCACTTTTTGATCTATACCTAGAGAAACCCTCACACCTATATACTAAAACATACGTGCAATAGAATTCATTAACAAATAATTGAAATTTCCATCAATAGGGGAAGGGGTAACATGTGATATGTTCAAACAATGGATATGGAAACCTCAATTAAAGTGAAAGAACATGACCTATGTGTATCAATGAGGATATATACTGCAAAAACATTACATAAGCGACAAAAGCAAATTGATGTGTACAATAAACAATTTATGCAAATTTGGAATGCACTTAAAACAAACCTCTCTTGAGGATAACAGCCAGAGTAAAAAAGAAGTCAACAAAGCAGAGAGCCAGTGTGAGAAGATGTCATGGAGAGAAAGAATGTTAAATAAATGGCAAAAGAAAAGAAGAGAACTGGGAAGATGTGAGTCCTTCCTCATTTCCTCTGGAAGCTCCTCACCAAGAGGCAGGTAGAAGCTGCAAAGGACAATGCCTTGGCCTGGATGAGCTTTCTGGGGCTGCAGTGGCACCTGGCAGCCTGGGGAAAACGTTACAGGCCAACTCTTCCCTCTTCTCTGTGACTTCTGGGAGAGGAATTCACTCTCTCTGCTCCACTGAATCCCAGGGCTCTCTGCCCAGGCTCCCACAAGAATGCCAGGCTGTGCCAGGTGTGTGGGTGGTATTTACCAAGCAGACACCTCCATACCTGGATAGAAATAGCCTGAGAATCCTCTGGGTCACTCTGAGTCCACCAGGCAGAAAACATTTAGATAGGTTACTGATTCAAGCTGAAATCTGATGAACTCAGATGGTGGTATTTGGGGGGAAAGAATGTTTCAATAAATCATCCAGTTGGCTCAGTGACTGAGAAAATGGAGTGGAAGAATCTAACCCAACTTTGTGACAAGGAAACAAATAGAGGAGATTAATGCTTCTCCCAATATGCTTCAAAAGGAGATCAAACCACCACTCTTGACTTTACAAGAAAGATGAGGCACATAGCTTTTCAGCTCTAAAAAACCATTGTTTTACTTCTTTGTTTTCTGGTTTCTTCTAAGTCCCCATACTATGTGATTGGAAAAACAGGAAACCAGCTTTGTTTCCAGCATTTTCTCTGGATGTATCTCAGGGATCCCCATCTCTATCCCAAGGTTCATGCTGCTCATTCAAATCTAAACTAGTAGAGGATAGCACCAGAATCCAAATACAACCTCTCCCCTGGTTTGGACTTAAAAAAAAAATAATAATATAAAAGACATAACTCAGTCCAACTGAGAAACTAAGCCATATCTGCTGTCCTGTTCAAAACAACCTGGCTTTTGTTTTTCAAATGCTCTCTAGATTCTTAGGGCAAAGGCGAACATGGCAAAGAGAAAGTGAAAAAAGAGGAGGCCTTTTAATGAACCTCTTCCTTCCCCCAGGCAGCCCCTCCTTTGGGATCTGCTTCTTTAGGAGTCAGCAGGCCTTTATTGCTATGAGGACCACAAAAGCCTGGGTGGCTCCAGGAGAGCCAGACCCCGAGTTTTCCCTAGGCCTCCTGCAGCATCAGCAACATAGCCTGGCTGCTTTTAATTACAGAATCTTTCTTCCTGGCCTTGACACTGAGGCCCAGGGTCCCAGCTATATTCTGGGTGGCACAACATTTGAGGCTTGCTGGGGAAACAAAGGACACAACCAGAGCAGATGGGAGTCAAGTTAGAGTTCAATGTAAACTCTGCGGTGAGGGTCTGCAGCCATGTGGTTCTGTGGGTCCACCCCATGAAAGCCAGTTCCCAAAGCCAACTCCTGCTTTTCCCTCTCCACTAGGTCCTGGCATCTTTGAAGTCTTGCTCTGAGCTAGCCAAACCTCTACACTTTGCCACTCAGTGGGCACTGGGGCTTTCATAGTGAACTCTGGAGACAAAAGGAAAAATGGATTAATGGCATCTTCCTCCACCCCCTTCACCTTTCCCATCTCAATTGCACAAAAGGGCCAAACTCTCCCTCTGCTGGGACCTGGCCCCTCTCAAAGTTCAAACCATCAGGAGCTGGTGGCTATGAGCTCCCTCTCTCCTTTGGGGCCCAAGTATTTCCAGGGTCTTGGGCCCAACCATGAGAGGCCAGCATCCTGACAAGAGAAGAAGAGACAAAGAAGATGCAAACAGCAGCATTACCATGGAAACGATGTGAGCCAGGCGGCCTCCTGAAGATGCTGGGAGGGTGGGATTTCTTTCTTTTACTTTTTTTCTTTTCTTTTCTTTTTTCTTTTCTTCCGCAAAAGGAGAATAGTTCCGCTCTCTATTTTACTACAACAATAGCACGGACCGGCTCCTTCAAGTGTTTCGAAAAGCAGCCTGAGAAATCTCTAACCAAGCCCCTCAGTCTCTCCAGCCTGCCGTTTTATTGTCCCTCCCATCCCAGTGAACAAAGGGGCAGGAAGGGTATAATGCCCCCAGTTGCCGGCTGTTCTCAGCATCCTAATCCTTGAGAACCGGTGAGGGGAATGGCCTGTGGAGCTGGTAAATCGAATTTCGGCCTCACCTTTTATTCCCTCTTTCTACTTATGCACTCAGGAGCTCTTCAGGTATTATAAAACCTCTTGGTTAGCAGGCCAGTAGGAATCTTGAGGCTTGCTAACTGGATAAAAGGCACTGAGGGATCATTCCCCGCATTCACTAATATAACCTCCCTTCCCTCCAAAAGGTAGCCTGTTTGGGCTATTCTTTCCCACCACTCCAGCCTGGCTCCATTACAAAGCCTGAATGTGGAGCCACAAGTGGCTGGGCCAGCAGTTTCTCTTGGTACCACAGGAGCTGCCCTCACTTCCAGCATTTCCCCTCTCTGTCCCTATGCCCCTTGGGCATGAACTGCATACTCCATCCCCCTCCAGCTCTTGGTACCAACCTCCATGCCAACTCAAGGCTATCATTCCAGAGCAACTTCTCACACAAGGAAAGCCTCTTGGCCTTCTGAGGACTTGGCTGCTGGTACTTTTCCAAGGTTACCACACAAGGATCAAAGGTTTCTTTGCTTTAAATCTGGGGACCTGTGCGGGTGTTTTTTAGCTCAGTCATCTGGTAAGAGTGGTGGGGGGATAAGCTTTTACGTTCTAGTGTGTGGTGATCTCAAGGGTACAGCTCTACTGAGCTGAGTGAATGATAAGAACACCATCTCCTAGAAAAATCAGATAAACCTGAAGTGGGAAAGCCTTTAGAGATCATGCAGGCTGATGACTACAAGAAAACATTTGCATTGCAACTTCCACACACATAATTCCAAACTCATAATGTGTGTGTGCATACACACATGGAGCAAATATTTTATTGAACAATACAATATATGTGATACATTCTGATATTTTCTATTCTCTATTTCAATTTTTAAAAATGCTGGTTGTGACTTATCAATTTTATTTTTTATGACCCATTAATGGATTGTGACACAATTTGCAAAGCACTGAATCAAGGCCATCATTGTCATTTTCAAGCTGACAAAACTATTGTGCCAGAAATTTTCTTAACATCAGAGTTGGAACAGAAAGCTGAGGGGTCTCTCCAATAAAGGAGGGGCCCCCATTTTTCTCAGGTTCAAAGCTCTTCTTTGTTTTCCCAAAGCCTTGGGAACACGCAGCTAGTGGGGAAGGTCTACCTAGACGTTTGTATTCAGTGGCACTGCTGATAGTTGTAGAAGGGTATTTCTGCCTCAGAAAACCTCAGAGATGGAGATGTAGCTTGAGGGAGTGGAATGGATAAAATAACTTTGAAAGCAACCAGGTGAGGCTCTGTGGTCTTCTAGACATTTTTATCTACTCCTTGGGGTTCTTGCATCATTGGAAACTCTCCTGAAATTTTCTCTTTTCTGGACACACAGCTCCAGGTCAGCCTCCATTAGTAACACACTGTCTCTCCCCATTTCCAACTTTTTCTAATAGTCTCTCCTTGTAGTTTTTCAATCTCTACCAATTGACTGTAATTCTAGCTTATACTTTCTCTAACAACTTCCTGTTTCCTGTCAAAATCATGTTCTTAGCAATGAGCATCAGAGAGGCAACTCTGTAAATCTTTTTCATACAAATATCCTAAAAGTTATCCAAATTAGACCCGGCTTAGAAATGCTATTTACATAACCAGTGATCAAGACTCTCAATACAAGCCATCTGGGAAGAATGGGCTCTCTCCCCCTAAAACTGTTTTGGAAACTTCCATAGAATTTCTTGAAATCTTCATCTAAATTTAGTAGACTTCTAATCTTTTCAGAACGCCTCTAAAAATGAAGAGCCAAAGCCACAGTGTGCACTGGGTAAATAAAAGTCCAGCTTTCTGATTGCTTATTAGTTATACACCCTTAGAGAGTATGTAACAAAGGGGCCTGCTGTTTGCTTTCCTTAATCTGGTCTTAAAATCTCTGCTTCTTTGTCAGAAAACAATATTTGCAATTGTAAAAAAAATATTTACCCAGGAACTTGGATAGCATAAGTCAAAGGCTAAGAGCCAAAGGTCAGTACTTCTTACCCCAAATTTCCCTGGACCCGAGTCCCTGCTGTGGAGTTCAGCTGCACCAAACAAACACTGCTTTCCGGGTCCATTAAGAAGAGGACATTTTAGAAGGGGAAGGAAAGGGAAGGCTGTAGACTTCCTCAGTCAGGAGCGTGAATTCTCCAGCCTGCACCACAAAATTCCTGCTAGATCTTCACAGTGTAATGTGTCTGTTTCCCTGGGAATAGTGTAAGGACTTTCCCTGTTTCACAAACCTGGGGAAAATATTCAACTTAGAAAATCCAAAAGGACAGATATTCCTACCATGCACTGCAATGGCAGTATGCCCCTGTGTGGTTCAGGCCAGACGTTCACCTACGCATCTTTGTGGGTAGGGACCTCCTGCCTGACAGTGGGGAACAGATGTGTATCCTGAGCATTTCTGTGGAAACCCTTTTTAATCTATACAAAGCTATTTTGGCCATCTGACCCAGTGGGCTAAGTACAATGGTGTTTGAATTGATCTCCTTTGAATTGATCTCCTTACATTCACTGTTTTCTGGACAGATCTGTGATTGGACACCTTTCCTACCCACTAAAAGGATCCAGCATCTGGGAATCAACCACCACTGTAGACCACTGAATTCCAGGTTGTGGACTTGGGATGCTCTACTATGAGCCAGAACTTAGCTCCTACCAAGCCCCAGGCCCTCATCTTAAGGTACAGGTCAGAAAGCCTGGTCCCCAGTTGAAGCCTGAGCACAGGGAAAGGAGGCTGAGGAAGCAGCACTCATGGAGTCATACAAAGTGCCCCATGGGCTGCCAGCCTAGACGGTACTCCAGCCTGCTAAACTAGAGGGCGTGGAGGCAGTACTGGGTCCTCCACCCTGGTTACAGAGACTTATTGCCTGCTTCCTCAGTGCATAGGATCTGTGAAGAGGAATGGGGTGATGGCAGTTTCTACCTTGCTTGGTTTGACCCTCATTCTTTGACTGTCTCACTCTGTAAGGAAATTCTATAGTTCTCTCTCAGCCTCATTACTACCTTCTGTCAAATTTTTTGCCATAACTGCCTATCTTTTTTATCTCATTAGGATAAACATCACTGGCTCATTCCTCTTGGCCTTTGATTCTGTCCTGAAGTAGCTTCAATCAGGAACATAGTGATAATTATCACCGGCAATGAGCAGCACTGAGCATTATCAACTTAAAGAAATGGCTTAATCCAAGGATCTTACCTTGAAGAATCAGGCCTTCCTTCTTGATGGTGTAGACAAATGAGGTGCAGGGAGCCAGAGGGGACTTGGCAATGAGAATCTGCACATAAAGCACATTTGCACAGGGTTAGTCAAAGGAGGTATCAGCGATGAGCCTCTATTTAGTACCCTTCCCATTTTGAGACACACTGGTAACATATGACTACAAGCTGTAAGGTTCATCTAAAAAAATATATTTTAGAACCAAATCAGTGCGATTCCATCAGTCAACTGCTCACCTTGAAAGGCTATACATTTATTCCAATTATTCTGCCACTGAATGCATATTCTTGAACCAGATCTTCTAGAACTAAATTTCATTATTTTATGTCATGTGCTTAAACAGTTACCTTTCTGCCTGAAAATAAACCTAGCTCAATTCTCTAATTTTATTCATAACTTTAGCTATTTCACTAAAAATATATATCAAAGCTTCCTAAAAATTTAAAGCTTTACCATCAATGTGAATATTCAAAATAACTTGCGAAGGCAAAGCCATGGTAGATTGCTTTTTGGCCCCAACTCTTCAAGTTTATGTTCATACACTTTGTCATGTTACTGCAATTTCTCTTAGTTAAGGTATGGGTATTTCTCATGGGCTTTGACTGGGTTTGGACACATGACTTGCTTTGGCTAATAGATTGTGCCAGTTCTCAGCCTCTGACCGAAGAAGCTCCACTTGTTCTCTTATATTTCTGCCACTAACAGAAAAAAAAAAAAAAAATCCGAGCTAATGTACTATCTCAGAAGGAGAATGAGAGACACCTGGATCAGAGATAGCCAGGTAGGCCCATCTCAAATACTGCCCAGGAGACTCACACACATGTTAGTTAAATGCTTATTATTATATGCCTCTGGGATTTTGGTGTTGTCATGAAGCATGACTGTAGCAAGAGTTGACTAACATATCAGCCAACACAAAATGTCAAAAATATTTTGGGCAATGGCATTCTCCTAAGAAGATACCCACCGTAAAGGGAATGTTTATTTGGTCATTATCACTAACCCATTATCACACCTCATAGGGTTCTACAGAACCTCTAAGGACTAGTGGATTATTTCATTATAACATTTCTCCTAAAAAAAGATGAGTATCAGCTTCCTGCTTTACGAATTAACATCATCAAAAACAGTGATAGTTGGCACTGAGCCACTTAGGTAATCAGGGAGGCAAAGAAGGAAGAAAAAACAATTCAAATAATCAAAGGCTTACATGTAATATCTCAATCTATTTCAATTCAACAAACATTCACTGTCAATTATGAGAAATGGTAGAATAATATGGTGAAAAGATCACAGGTTTTAGTCATGGAGTTTGAATCTGGGCTTTTCCACTAAATCAGCCAGGTGCTTATGGCAAGGCTTGCGATTTTCCTCCTGTAGTCATCCCTCTTCTTCCTTTTAGTAAATAACTCCTCATGTTTCAACATTTCTCTCCTTCTTTTGCAACTAAGTGTGGCTGTATGACCAAGCTTTGACTAACAGAATGTGAGTCTAAATGGCAAGTAGAACTTCTGGATTATATTTTCATAAAAAAACTGTCTTTTCTTTATTCACCCTTACCCCATACTCAAGGGCAGGAACCAGAATCAACTACATGGATGTGAACATCCTGGGGGATGACAAAGCAACACAGGAAAAGGAAGCTGGGTGACCTCATAAAGCACCAATGCCTCTCACCTGGGGTCACCTATCTATCTACTTTAGGACAGAGCCACTTGTCTGAACCACTGTATCTCAGATGTCTTTGTTATTGCAGTGTAGCCTGAACACCAACCAATACTGTGGCTCTGGAAAACCTAATTTTTTTGAGTCTCACTTTCATCACATGTACAACGGGGGTTAATACCACCTACTTCCATGAGATTATTGTGAGGATTACATTAACTATATAAAATGCTTGTTACTGTGTCAAACTAACAAGAATATTTCCAACCAAGTCATCCCATATGCTTCCCAAGTACCCCTTAACTTTCACTCATCAAAAAATAATTTACTTTGCTTTTATCAGAAAGATTCAACTCAAGTTGAATATCAATAAGTTTACAACTGCTCTAAAGTTATCTAGGTAAACTTGATTATCATTTTCAGAACCAACGAATAGATGGTGGGCATTCACATCTTCATGTTAAAAATATCTCACCTGAAAATTAAAATGGAATCTTTTGACATAGATTGGCGATGGTTCAATGTGAAGTTTATGGATGCCTCTTGCTAGGGGAATGGCATGGCAGAAGAGAGGGCAGTGCTCCCCAATCTTTATTGTGGTATGAATCACCTGTAAATTCTGATTCAGTAGGTTCTAAGTGGGGCCTGAAGAGCCTGAATTTTTAATAAGTTCCCAGGAGATGCTGATGCTGTGGTCCACAGACCACATTCTGAGTAGCCAGTTTCCATGATATTAGCCTGATTTAAGAGTTTATGATGTAGAAACAAGAGACGGGAGTCCTGAAGCCAGTCAGGAGGCTATTGTGATAGTTCAGGGATGAAATGACAAGAGACTAAACCACAGCTGTTTTAGAAAGAATGGGAGAAAAGGAAATAGATAAAAGAAATATAAATCCTTTAGATCAAAGAGCAATAGAAGTAAACTGAACATATCTAAAACTTCAGATCTTTATTGTCTGCATGAAGCAATTGGACATGAAACAAAGAGTATTAATAAATAATAATAAATTATACTATATTTTTGGAAATATTAGCATTTGTATTTTATAGTCTGCAGAATCTGAGACTTAGAAAAGGATGTGACATTCCAATGCAACACAACAAATGGCATCTCAGCCTAAGCATTGGAGCTCAGTGGTACTCCCTCCATCTGACTGCTTACTCTGTTGGGGAGCACATGTCCACTCTGTGAGCCAGTCCAGAGTCCCAGCCAGTGGACCTCACCTGGAGGACCTTATAGCTGGATCTTCTTTCCAGGGAAACAAGGGGTTTGAACAGCCCACTGATTAATGTCCTGCTCTTCTCAAGCAGGGTTTAAAATGGGTCATCAAAAGAATGGTTTTTGTGCAGTTATAAAGAGGAAGTGATCAGTTATGTCAGATGAATCCAACTTCCTCTTTTCTGGAAAGAACTGCCAAACTGATAGATCAGAGGGCTACCACCAACATGAAATGTCTGATTTTCAGCCAAAACCCCCCAAACACACAAACAATATAATACAATTCAATACAAAATAAAAAATACTGTAATAAACTCTTAAATGCCTTCTTGCTAAAGTGAAGACAAGTTAGGCTGGATGCTGATAACATTAAGTGAATTGGTAAGTGACCAAAAGATCAGTAGCAATCTGGTGAAGGGCAGCAACTTCTAGTAGAATGTACTGTATTCTCGCCTCGGTCCTGTCACATTCAACATTCTTACTGACCTGGATAAGGACGATGATATATTCAACCATATCTTACAACAAATATGGGATCCAGCAGGGGATAGAACTAACAAAAACTACTACCCTAATACAGCCTATATTTTAAAGGAGGCAAGAAGATCATAAACGGAATGAATAAGTAAGATAAATGGTATGTTAGATGATTACATGCGCTATGGAGAAAAAGGGCAGAGAAAAAGTATACGAAGTGTACTAGATCAGAGAAGGGGGTCAATTTTAAATAGAGTAGCAAGAGAAGAAAAAGTGACATTTGGACGGTGGGGCATGTAACTAAGGCCATTGATGGGATGCTGCATATGGTAACAAAAATGTAGAGCAAGAGTAAATATATGAGATTAATCATAATATCAAAATAAACCTCATCTTGGTTAGAATGTTACATCCTACAAATCTTTAGGATACAAATTTATTGAAATGTATGTAAGGCCTTGTCCCTGAGAACAGAGGATGAAACGGGGAAGATGAGATTTAGCATTCCAAAATGGCTCAGGAGTGTTAGTTAACCACAGCTCAATACGAGATGGTTGTGAGATGTGGTCCACAAGCTCCTAGTGTGGTCTCAGATTATATCATTGGAAGCAGTATCTGAAACAAGGAAGTGACAGCCCTGCTCTGATCCTCATTTGGAAAATCATGCTAGGTGCAATGTGTTCGGATTGGAGCCCAAAGTCCCAAAGGGAAACTGAAAACAGGAGAACAACTAGAGGACCATCAAGGTGGTTGGACACCTAAAGCAACCAATGACCACAAACACTTCAACGCAAACATGATGATAAAACAAGCCTGGGGTGAAGGTACATATTGCTTTTAATAAGAGTTATCTGATCAGGAGAATCTGTGGTGTTTCACAGGAGACAGGGGAAGTATAAATTAGCTTTCTAACCCAACAGATTTAGAAAAAGTGATGCTTGCCATGTATCTTTGTCAATAGATAAACCTATTTTAGACTTGAATCAATATCCCATGCCCTGCGCATTTCTGCCTTTCAAACTATAAATTATCCTCTTCTAAAACAAACAACCCTTCCTAGAAGATAATTTGGGCTGTTCTGTTTCAAATGCTCAGTTATCCCATAAACTGGGCGTTCTAATCGCTGACTTGGGCTGTTATCAAGTGTCTTCTTCCTCAATACATAATACCCAGCAGGGAGGACCTGGCTGCTTAATAAAACTTCGGGGCCGTGGTGCAAAACTTTTATCACACTCAACCCCATGTGTAGTGTGTGAAGTTGGCCTTGGAACCCTCTGAGGATTCACGGAAATGTGAAGTCAGACAAAAATGAGCGCAGACACATGTGACTCAGGAAGCCTAGAGCTCCACAAGGCAGGTGTGTGGTATTGTGAGCTGTAAATAGCCAGATTGTTCTTTCTTGAATGTTTCCCTCATATCTGACCAGTTCAGCTCTTAACTGCACTCTAATTAATACATTTTCTCCTCTCTGTACTTATTTATGCAAGAAAAGTGGCCATCAATATTTTTAAATATTGTGTTTACTACGTACTAGATGCTGGGTCCAATATCCCATCACCATCTGGAAGTAATTTCCATTATTTGTACCATCCACCAATCCATCCATGTACTTATTCAATCTATAAATATTTACTGAGCACGTTCCTTTGTACTAGGCACTGTTCTAGGTGCAGGGGATATAGCAAGGGGCAAGACAGACAATACAGGGAAGCCTTTAGGACTTGGGCTTTTCTCGCTTTAACATTCTACTATGAGCCTCTCATTCTTAGGCACCCATTCATTCATTCAATTCATTTATTGATTAACTACTAAGGGCCAGGCAGATTTCAACCTGCACTGTGTGAATTTGTTTAAAAAGACTGTCATCTGTATCTATCTCAGTTTATTTCTTAGATGTATGTTCGGAATTCTTGATGGGATTATGAAGATCAGGGGCATTTTTTTTTGATGCTATTTCCTTCCCTTCTATGAGGCCCAGTCCAGTGCTTTGCACACTATGGGGCTTCTAAAATGACTAATTGGCATTTTCCTCATTGTTCTTCTCTTTATCCATATGCTGGATGTCTGAAGGTTTCTACCAATCTACATGTGGAAATGCAGAGGCCTAGGTGCTCTAAACAAAATACAGAAGGAGAGCTGGCCTTTGGAGCTCACTGGCCTCCCCTCCCAGAACCTCTTCTCTTTTCATGTCCCTCCTCTCAGGTACCTATTTTACTCTGAGCAAATAAGTTCTCAGCTGATTCTCTTTAGTCTAAAGTGACATGTGGTTTAAACCTTCTGGTGTTTACCCTTTCAGGTGTGTTTGCATTTTAATTTGACTCTCAAAGGAGAGTAATGGACCTAAAATGGTGAAAAGCCTACAGGGTCAGGGTGGGTGGGAGAGCCTTCCAGGGTTCCCACAGTGCTGCTGCTGATGAAAACAAGAGCCAACAGACAGTATTCCTCACAACAACCCTTTAAGGTACAAGCTGTTAAGTGGTGAAGCCATGGATTCCAACAAAGGCCACCTAGTTCTACTGTTTTAATCACCATGATAGCAGCCTGGAATAGAAAGAAAGCCAGGCCTTCCAGTCACACATAGATCAATCCACTTCCCTGAGATAAAGACATCAGATGAGGCAGAATACATAACAGCAAATTATGCAGGGCATTTTTATCCCCCTGCAGCATGGATACTGCATGATCCAAAATGAAGAAGGGAACTGGACAGGGCCTCCATGCAGGCTGCCTCCGCTGTTCACAAGTGTCCACGCTGGCAGTCTGCCTTCTGCCATTTCTGAATGTCTACATCCTACCTATTGTTTGAACACTATCTAAATGCCACCTCTTCCAGAAAGCTTATGCTGATTTCTCCAGCCCGAGATAATCTGTACCTCTCTAATAGTACGTTGTGCTTTTCCCACTGCTTTACAGTTAATGTTACCTGAATTTACTACCATGCATTTGGAGGCAGAGACCATCATCATCATTGCTGCTTCTAGTCCCACCAACCTCCAATGTGGTGCTGTTCACATAACTCAATTATAAAATGCAAAAATGAATGAGTGAATAAATGCACAAAGTGGTGACCTTCGGAAGCTCTGACTCATACTCACTTTGAGGAGCTATCTGGCACCTCCTCCCCAAAGTCGGGGGACTTAGAAGATGTCATAGAAAAGCACAGGCTGCCCAGCCCATCATTGCCAAGATTCTTAGCCTTGGCAGGCCCAAGTCAAGTCTTTGGTTTCAGCATGCTATAGCATCACATGTTTTTCCTGGCTTGATCCCACTTCCAAGAGGCTCAGAGAGTGGAAAAGAAGCCATAGAGCAGAAAGTGCTGGACATAAGAACCTTACATCTCCTCCAGGATAGTGACACCTTCTAGGGATAATGTCTGTGTCCTCCTTTTAAAGTACAGGTGTCACCCTTATCTGGGGCAGCCAGGCTACCCCTCTTCCTACACAGGTGGCCAGAGAGGCCACTGTGGAATAGGCAGCACAAGATGTCACAAACCATGGGAACAGTCTACCCTGGAGGCTCCTTTTACAGCATTCTGGCTGGTTACACAAGTTACTGCAATAGAGCCCGACACTCAGGAAAAATTGAGTTTTGCCTTGTGGCCCGGGAAAACAGACATAAATAGGCAGCCATGTGCTGAGAATAAGCTGGCACCTATTCTTCCACTTTCTCTTCTCTAATTTCTGTGCCAGGCAGGCTTCCTTTAACACCAGTAATGAATCCTTCCTCTCTTCTACTTCCTTCCCCTTCCCACTCACCCTAACTTTTACACTGGTTGGGAGTGAAGGGAAAGGTAAAAAGAGCTGGCTGGGGGAAAGTGTAAGTACTTCCTGTAGGGGCAAGTGGTAGGCCTGGTTTTCCTTCTATCCCTGCTTTCTGCTGCAAGATGTAGAGCCCAAAGACAGTGTAATATGTTCAGCTCAAAAAAGACTGGGGTAAGAGCAACTGACGTAGCTCAGAAATGTGTCTCCTCATTCGTCTAATTCATCTATAATTTCCTACCTTGCTAAATTTTAACCCTGTCTCAGTCTCCCCCATGCTCAGCAAGATTATGTGGTTGTTGATGAATTCAGTGGCCATGGCCTTGCTGAATGCACCTAATACTTTCATCTGCATGCAAGGGTCCTGCTGAGAAGCAAAGGGGAAACCCACTGATTTTGAAATGTCCTGCAACAGGGCTCTATTATCTCACCTCAACTGGATGCCTGGGCTAATAAAACCTATTGCTAAGCTAAACAAACCTTTCCTCTAGCTGTGCCAAGTGTCTGCGACAGAAATCCTTCATGCCAGGGATTTTCCTCCTTGTCCAAGATTTAGAAAAAGGTTGTTTTCTCAGCTGCTTTGAAGCCCAGGAAGAGAGCCAGGGAGGCAAACAAGCCAGTCAGTCTTGCATCAGATAATTCAACAGGCTTTTGATAACCTCAAGTCTTCTGTCCCTTCCTCAGGTTGAGCTGAACTCTCCAAGCCAAGGGACAGAAGGGCCGGAAATGCTCCAGACAGGAAGATCTCTGTGGCTGGAAGGAGGCCACAGGATCAGGGGGGCTTGAAGCGTACCCAGTGATCCTCAAAGGAATTCCCTAGTCATTGTGTTAAGAAGAGCTAGAAGGAGAGGTGGCAGAGGTCCAGCTCCCAGCCCATAGCTGGATCTTATACTGATTAAAATCTGCTTCATCACTTGGAAAATCACTCTCCACGGAACACTGAAGCCTCAGAACGAAAAGCTTTGCTGGATTATTAGGCAAGAATAGAGAATGAGTTTAATGGTGTCTAAACTGCCTTCTCAAAATAGGGGAGTAAGATCTGTAGAAGTAACACAGTGTCGGAAAATTGCAGCGTGAAAAAATGAACTGTATTTGAGAAGGTGTGAATTTATTAATTTATCTACCTGTAGCTGACTTCAGAACTTTTCCTACAGAAATTGGGGCGAAATTAAGTTGATTTAAATCCCTATTGAACTATAATTCTAGACCCTGGGAAGATTCTCCTAGGAAGTTGGGCCCTGCGGTTACGAGATCTTATTTCCCTACAGAGCGTCACTGTGTTCTTTTGTAACATCTTTCTGGTGATTGTTTAAAAATATTTTCCTGTAATATATCAAGCTCCCAAAGTATATAAACTAAAAAAGTTAGCTCCTTAGAGAAAACATTAATTTCTTCAGACTGATAAGATATTATGAGGTTGTAACAGTTCAGGGTCAGAGTGGCATTTTTGGTTTTAATTTTTCCCCCATTTTATGATGAAAATTTTCAAACATATATCAAAGTTGAAAAAATTTTATAGTGAATATCCATAAACCTATCAAGTAGAATCTATCGTTAACATTTTATTATACTTACTTTTTATCACTTATAAAATCATTTATCACTTACCACATCAAACCATCTTATATTTGTTGTCATTGTTAATTTTAAAGTAAATTGCAAATATTTGTGTACTTTCCTCTAAATATTTTAGCATGTATATCATTAATGATAATTTTAACATGTTCATATATTTTAAAACCAAATTACGTTTTTTTCTGTGAACTTTACATGTGGTTTGAAAAGGTTAGTGATTTTTCCCCAATTATACTAAAATCAGAGAATTGAGTGACTACACACATATAATACTATGTAAACCTATATAGTCAAAAATATAGGTCATTAATTTTTTCTATATTAAATATCGCCTTTATTAAGGTATAACTTACATGCAATCAAATTCTTTTTTAATGTAAGCATTTAAGCTATACAGTCTTCCACTCTATCAACTGAGTTATCAAAGGCCCAGCTAGCATTTAAGCTATAACTTTCCCTCTAAGCACTGCTTTAGCTGCATCACATAAGTTTTTGTATGCTGTATTTTTGTTCTCATTTTCTCAAACTATTTTCTAATTTCCTTGTGATTTATTCTTTGACTTACTACTTATTTAGGAGTTGAGTGTGTGTGTCAAATTTGCACACATTTAAAAATTCTCCAAATGTCCTTGTTATTGATTACTAATTTTATCCCATTGTGATTAGAGAATTTTGCATGGTTTCATCCTTTTAAATTTATTAAGGCTCATTTTGTGGCCTAATATACAGTCTACCAGGAGAATGTCCCATGTACACTTGAGAAGAATGTGCATTTGCTATTGTTGGGTGGAGTGTTCTATAGATACCTACTTAGTTTATAGTGTTGTACAAATCTTCTATTCCCATATTGATCTTCTGCCTAGTTGTTCTATCTATTATTGAAAGTGGTACTGAAGTCTCCAACTATTGTTAAATTATCACTTCTTTCAATTCTATCAGTTTTGCTTCGTGGGTTTGGGACTCAGTTGTTAGGTGCATATGTATCTATAATTATTATGTCTTCCTGAGGGATACACCATTTTATCATTGTAAGAATGCCCTTTTTTGTTTCTGGTAATAATTTTTGTCTTAAGTCAATTTTGTCTGATATTAGGATAGCCACTCCAACTCTCTTTTGGATACTGTTTTTGTGGTATATATTTTTTTCATCTTTATATTTTCAGATGATTTGCGTGTCTATGAAGTGTCTTTTGTAAACAGCATACAGGTGGATCATAATTTGTTTTTACCCATCTGCCAACCTCTGCCTTTTGATTAGAGTAGTCCATTTACTTTCATGTAGTTATTAATAAAGTACGATATCTATGCCATTTGGCTATTTGTTATTCTGTGTACCTTATGGTTTTTATTCCTCTATTTTTCCGTTACTAACTTCTTTGAGTTAGATATTTTTCTAGTATACCATTTTAATTTTCTTGTTTTTTCTTTTACTATACTTTTTGAGTTATTTTCTTAGAGTTTGACCTGGGGATTGCTATTAACCTTTAACTTAAAAACAATCTCGTTCAAATTGATACCACCATAATTTCAATTGTTTACAAAAACTTTGCTCCATTATAGTTCCAGTCTCTTCCCTTCCTTTGTACTATTGCTCTGCACTACTATTTCTAAGGTACATCTTTATACATTATATCCATCAACACAGTTGTACAATTATTGTTTTTTGCAGTTGCCTTTCAAATCAAATAGAAAAAATATTACAAAAAATATTCATTCATCTGTCATTTATATTTATCTATGTATTTGCCTTTACCAGTGTTCTTTGTTTTTTTCATGAGGATTCATGTTGTCCTATAGTGTCTTTTCACTTCAGCCTGTAGGACTCCTTTTAGCATTTCTTGTAGGGCAGATTTACAAGTGACGAATTCTCAGATTTTGTATATTTGATAATGTCTTAATTTCTCCTCTCTTTTTGAAGCATAGTTTTCCTAGACATACAATTCCTCATGACTGTCTTTCTTTCATCGATTTGGATACATGCTCCCCCCACTATCCCAAAGTAGAGCATTCCTATGAAATTTTCATAAGCTGAAATGTTATAAAGCAAAGAAGCAATTACCATTAATTTATACAAAATTTTTTGAGCATTCCCAGAGCCAAAATTCAATGCACATACAGTGTCTTTATTTCATTTGCCATGACTAAAATATTTAGTTACGTCCAGTTTCACACTAAGCTCTCTCAGGCTTTTCTGTTACCTGAGGACACATCTTGCTAATGGATAAACAAAATAAATTGAGATGAAGCACAGATGCTCACAGACACAGTTCAAAGATACACTGGCTTGATGCTGAGTATAGTTCCTAAGGAAAGAGCTTGGTGACACCACTCAGTAGACACTGCCTCCATCACAGGCTGATGTGGAACAAATGCTAAATGCTATTTTTCCTTTTCGCCTTTTTTCATAAAAGTGAAAATCTTCATATTTCTTTCAGTTAGTGGAAAAAAAGGTATTATTGTATGTCTTTTGTAAAAAAGAAGTGGTATGATGCAAACTTTTGAAAAGCGGGGGATACCTGGATGTCATTCCACTGCCTTCTGTGGTTTCTGGTGAGAAGTTAGCCAATTAATTGTACTGAGGATCATGCACATGAAGTCATTTAGTGACTAATGATTGAACAGCTAATCATTAAACAGATTTCCCTAAATGAACCAATAAGTCTCCGAGCTTTTGCTGAGGGTCTGTGTGTGTGTGTGTGTGTGTGTGTGTGTGTGTGTGTGTGTGTGAGCATGCTGGAGCATGACTTCAACATTATAGCAAGCTTTTGAAAACTCCGTCTTAACTTTCACCTCCTGCCTACACAGAGCCTCGAGGTCAGCTAGAAGTGAGAGCTTAGGGTCTTCTCAGGTCTTTCTTGAGCATGAACAAAGCCCTGCGCATGTGCGTAGCCTTCTACATTCCCTGGTATAAGCAGGACCTTTACAAAGGCACCTCTGGACATCTTGATCCCCAATTTTTCCCTTTACGGTTTTTTGGTGAGCGCTTATTGGCCCTACCTGATAATATGGCCTTAGACAGCCACGATGGTAAGAAATTACTTTAATTATTTCTGATAAATGTCCTGTGGGTAGGACACTCAAGTCACACACTCAAGTCAAATAAAGAGAAGCTCCGAGAATGGGGATTCCAGTGAGCTGTCAGATGGGTCAAATGTGATAATTCTCTTGGATGAGGATTTTGGGAAGCTCCAAACCTGTTCTGTCCCCTCCTGAGACAGCTAGACTGTGACTTATAAATCTATCATAGTTGCAAGACAGTTAGTCTTCAAAGTTTCTGCAGAGCTGGAGAGGGGAATATAGGATTATGGAAAGTCAAAACGTCACAAATCTTGTTCTGACTGAGACTTACCTGCTTTTCTTTAATAAATACTCCTTAGATTGTTGTGAACTTTTAGTTAATTTTCAGAGTTCTGAAAAATTTGATTTTCATGGTTTTGTCAATGTTCTTGTTGCTTTTGTAGAGGTACAGCATCCCAAGCCAAATTTTTAAATATCGTTATTCAAGAACCATCTTTGTTACCTCTCCCTATCTAACCCTGCCACTTACTTTTTCTGTTTTAAACATTTTCACAATTCTAGAAGGTTGTTTTTTTAATCAACTTAATGCTTACACATAATTAAAAATAATAAATAATATCACTTTGTATTATTTTCCTTTAACTGTATTCGTCTCAGTTATCATATTTTTAATTTTTAGCTCTTTACTGTCTTCTAATTATTTCCAATCCTGTGTATCTTATTCTTGTTTTTATGTCATCTTAAACTCTCTGAAGATACTATTTATAGTTATATTAACATTTTTTCTAAATCTTATATTACTTCTAATTCCTTATGGTTTTTTTCTTTGGTTTGTTTTGTTGTCTCTTGGATGTGAACAAAGTCTAATGATCTTTGGTTGTTCAGTCATACTTAAATTATAAAATATGTTTTATTCTAAAAATATAATTACAAGCTCTGTATATAGGGACAATATTTATAAACTGGTAGGATCCACTGCAGAATGATCAATGTCAATACATAAATATACCTGGATTGATATTTACAGAAAAGAATTTTCCAATGTCTTACACAGTTGCCGAGAAAGGGGCTTCAGGGTCACCTTTTGGCAGATGTAATCCCTTGTTTTAAACAAATGCCTCCTCTGTCCTCTGCTTTGTCAGGAGTCCCAAGTCTGAAATGTCTCTAATTCATTTCTCTGAAGATAAAGTTTGGCCTTCATCCTGGGTTGGAGATTTGTCACTTAGCTATCCAAAGTGAGAAAGGGGTTCCTACTACCTCACACATTTCATATACAATTTTCGATTAATCTGTTGTTTTCATCATCTCTACCATCTGTGATATCTGGAGTTTCCAAGTCTAGCCTGAGGAAATCTTTCAAGTGTTCTGTTATTACACTACATTGAAGGTAATTTGGTTTCAGTTTCCTCTGTTCTATCTTTTCAATTTTCTATCACTTTCTGTTTTCCAGTATTTTGTTGAAATTGTTGATATCTCAAAGATATTCCCAATCTCTTTTCCCTTTTGGGCTAATATTATCATTTTTTTATTAAACTGAAATAATTTCAGAAAGCTCATGAGAAAGAACAGAGATAAACATGAGTGGTAGACATCTCTACATTAAAGAGGAGGCCTTCTTTGTGAGGTGTAGCTCTTCTATTTCCAATCAGTTAGTGATCTGGAGGCATTATTATAATACCAGCTTCGAGGGTCAGTTACATACGCACACCGTACATACAAGTTGTATACACACCAAATAACTCATCTTATGGGTATGCAATATAATTTTTAATTATCATCAACTAATTCTTATAGGAGGCTAATAAAAGGTGGCTTGGGGCCAAGTATAATCATTTTTATTACAAAATGTAAGACATAGTTAGTCAATCATGGCTTCAAACCTTGGCTATATGATTTTGGATAGTCTAACCTTTGTAAGAACCACTTTTCTCATCTCTAAAATGAGCAAAATGATACCAAGTCCATAGACTTTGTGAGACCTAAAGAAATGAATGACATTAATAAAAAATGTAGCATCTCACAAGACTCTAAGAGATATTGCTTTTGTTTTTTGTTTTCCCCACTATGGTGGAGGGAAGATGTAAAAATGTAGGAAAGTTACTAACTTCCTTCATCTTGAAGGCTAGAGAATTCCATGCTCTAGTTGCCTCTTCTTGTTGCCTGTGTGAGAAAGTGTGTGTGTAAGGCTAATGTACACTTTCACATCCAGGCTGTAGCACTGTACGTTTAAGTTTCAAATGAGATTTCTAACCATTACTGTAACTAATGTTAATGTTACCATTGGGTGCTGCTAAAAGAAGTAAGAACTGACTGTAGCACTAGTAAGTTCATAGCCATCATTACTTCTTTTAAAATTTATTTTTAATGTGTGTTTTTATTTTAAGAAAAAATTAACGTAAGTACCACCAATCTTAACTTTCAAGTAAGGATGTATGAACCAGTCAGCAAGTGCTGGTTTCACTGTCATCTGAATTTGGACATTTCAGTCTAGTTCTACACAAAGCAACAAAATACCGTCACAGGCAGTTTCAAGTGACAGAAGTCCATTCCCTTTCTTGACCCTAAATCAGGAATATAAAAATGACTAGAAAAACAAGATACACAGCACCTGGGTCCAGACATAAATGCTAAGCTCTCTGAACATCCGGTGAGGCAGGACACGCTTTCCAGCACTGTCACAGACCCACAGAAAGCAGGGCTGGATCTTCCTGTTCAGGCCGGTGAGGAAATGCAGCTAAGGCGAGGCAGCTCTGGCTTGCAAGGGTCACAGAAGCGAAGCTGTGGCTGTGCAATTATTATGGTAAAAGGATGCCAGGAACTCAGAGGGTGTGTCTTGAATTCTGAAGCACACATCCCTGTTACATCATGCCTAGGCCACACGGGATTTTCTCTAGTCTCACGGGAATCAATTCGAGGAAGGCAACATGTTTCTATGTAAAGAGGCCGAACTCTGGGCTTGAGATATCTGAAAACAGCTGGTCAAGTGGGACTGGTTTGTGTAATGTACCACATCCCTGGCCCTGCTCTGATGGGTGGAGAAACTATTTCTAGTGGGAAATCAACACACTCTTTCTTCAGAGCACGATCAAATTAATTCCCTCTGTTACCGCAGCATTCTTATTATTCCCCTAAAGCCCTCCTCCAGTAGAAAAAGGGGCAAAGGACAAGAAGGAAACACAAGATGGGATTTCAGATGTGTTTAAGAATGTAGCAGAGAGACAACAGAGTACCCTTCCCATTCTTTCCTTTAGGGCTTAAAGTAAATCTAGTTTGAACTAGACTTTGAAACAAGCTCAGTAAGATGGAGGGCGAGCTGGAGCTTTAATCCTTTTGGGTGGTGTCAGGATATAATCAGGGAACTGTCAGTTTAACTTCTGTATTTTAAAGATATTTAATGTGACTGTGTCTAAATCCAATACTACATAAACACAGAATGACTCATTTATGAAGTATTGTTTGGGAATTAAGGTGTAGTTAATCATCAGAAATAGTCTCATAGACCAACACAATTCAAAAAAGTGGAAATCTGCAGGAAGACTTTAGAAAGAACTTCGTAAGAAGAGCTTGACAGCAACTAGATTAGATTTATAAGGAGTTTAAAAAGTATCCCATCTCTTTGGGAACCCACCAGATTTCCATTTGGGGCCTACTTCAAACATCAGGACTTTTGGGGGACTTGGAATAATAATAGTGATAAGAGCTAACGTTTATTACTTAAGCTCTTGCTATGTGCCAGGTACTATTCTAAAACATGTAATCCTCATATCAACCTTATAAGGTAAATACTATTATCCTCATTTAACCAGTGAGGAAATGAAGGTACAGGTCGAGCAAGTATTCTGATTAATTTAGGGGAATGTCTGGCTGTCCATGCCTAGAACTTTTTTTTCTAGAAGCCTGAGAAAAAGTGAGCCCACTAGGTGGCCACTTATGCGGGTCTGATTTGAGGGGTACCAGGAGGTCCTTAGTCAAAATCTCTTCCCTCTCATTACCTGTTAAGGTCTGAAATTCTCATTAGAATCATATATTTGACGAAATCTGTGTCTTCAGCTGGTCTCCCTGGTTAATGTTCACACATCACCAGGCAGAACACATTCTCCAGAATGAGTCATTAGATAATCTTGCCTGAAAGCAGGATTCTGAAGCTGAGAATACGGACAAATATTGACCGTCAAAGAGTTCAGAAAACTGTTCAATATAAGATGTTTCCTGGTCTGGGACAGGTGGACAGGGCCCTTTGTGGGAGTCCAACATAGCCTGGCACTGAGACCCCAAAGGAAGGAGATGTGTGGGTATTAAGTCTGTCATCATGCTAAGTTAGCCCTGCTCAGAATCATCAGGGTTTTTTCCCCCAGGTATCATTATCCCATAAACACTTTTTTTCTTAATGTTGACTTAACTGCACTGTGGGATTATTTGCTAATCACACAAAAAATTAGCTTTCCTTCTCTTTCCACCTCCCCACACTCTGAATATATCTTTAAGTTTTTCTGATCATATCAATAACTCATGGTCACTAAGAACAATTCAAGCAATACGAAGAGTTATGAGGAATAAAGCAAACCTGCCTCTTCTCAGCAATTCTGGGTGAGGGAAACTTTATGTCAGGAACTACAGAGCAGAGTGTGGGGATCTAAGTTCCCTTCTCTCCCTTAGGGCTCTTCAGAGGTGGGACAGGAGGCAAGTCCAGAAGATCTGGCCTTCCAAGGTCCTAACCTCTTTCTGGGCCCATGCCTTTCTAATGTCAGCTTCAATCCGTCACTCCTCTGCTCCCAGTCTCCTGCTAGGCAGGAACCTGGCTTCTAGAATGGCAAACAGAAACCTTGGCTTGGCCCAATTAGAAAGCACAACAATGTAAAAAGCCTCTTCTTTGTTCCCCCAGGGAGCACATCTTAAATAACAACTCTCCATTTTTCTCCCCCAAGGAGTTAATCACATTTTGAAAATAAACTAGAACTCTGCCTAACTACTATTGGATAAAAGCTTTTATCACAAAGACAAGAGCCCACAAAATGAAGTTTCCTTCAATGCTCAGGCAAAATTTTTCTGAAGAATGAATTAGAAGTAACAACCCTAATGACACTGTGGGTTCCTGTATACACAAGCAGACAAATTCTCCCCTTGAGGAGCCAAGCTAGAACTCTACAAGGACTGAGATATGCAAGAGGAAGAAAGGCAAGGAAAAAGAGAATGGAAGCAAAAGCAAAAACAAAAATCAGGGTCAGCAACAAAAGAGCCAGGAGACCTTAGTCCTCTTCCTCACAGCTGCAGGATCTCGGGCAATCAGAAGTCATATGATGAGTGAGTGTGATCTTGGAGACAACATGGGGGAAGGGCTAAAGCCATCTCATTGTTCTGAGCTTGGATTTATTTGGTGACCTAGAGCAGTTTCCTGAATCATCTTCCCTTTCAAGATCAGGATTGAGAGCATCAATTAAAGTGGGCCTCATTAAAAGATATTAATAAACAACAACTATATTTAAAGGTCCATTCAGTCCAGACCAGTACAGAATAACCTTTTTGGGGTATTTGTATGTTTACTTCGGCGTTCCTGGGTAGAAGAGGTTGGACAAGGTTAACGATGATGAAAAGCAAAGCATGGCTATAATATTAATAGACTAAACCAGCTGTTTCTGAAGTAAAGCTATTGATTGCTATTTTTCTAGCTTGGATCAAAGTTGTTTGTTTTTAAAAAATAATTAATAGAATACTTAAATTCTTTCTGATATTAGTTTAAGTAACACATTTCATTCATTTTAATGTCATCATCCTCTCTACTACATTTCTGTGTACCCATAACCATGAAATACTATGCTGCTATGAAAAAAGATTAGTAATTATGTTTACATGGAATGCTTATCCATGATGTATAGATGATTTAAAAAGTAGGTTAGAGAACATTATATACAGTAAGTACACACATTTTCACACACACATAGAAGATTATATACCTCTGGAGGATTTCCCTCCTACTCTGTATTATTCTATATTGCTTTTTTTCCCTACAAGCATGAATTATTTTTATATTTTCCATTTCGGAATAAACTAAAATATCCCCTCATACAAGTAGGGAAAGTCAAGTTAAAGAGAGAGTGAATGCTCTGCCATACTCTCAGCCATCAATCTAGGTAGGATATGCAATTCGTTGTGGCCAGAAATTCCCCTTTGAGCAGGAATAGACTCTAGTTGAATGCCACTGAAAGCAGATCCTGCCAGAATGAAAATACAGAACCTAAAAAGGGCAGACACACTTTGCAATTATATAAAACCATATTTACAATAAGTATAAGCAATGGTTACTTAGAACTGAATGACTTATTTCATGTTATACTAATTCAACAAATGTTTACTGAGTACCTCCTATATCCCAGGTACTGAATTAGATAATAAGGAAAACAAAGATGAACATGATGAGGCCCCTGCCCATAAGAAGCTAAATGGCCAGCTTTGAAGTAATCCAGAAGGCCCAGGAATCCCGAAGATGACACATACTGAAAAACACACTTGCTTCCCAGCTCTTTGTCTTAGGGTGAACAGTAATCCTTGGCTTTTGTGGGCTTAAATGCCTGTACTTTCAACTTTCCCAGGTCAATCTGTAAAAGAAGCATCCCCATATAGTATATGACTCATATATCTATATAATATAATCTTAAAGCGTGTTTTCTCTCTGTGTCAGACACACAAGACCCCCTGCATATAACCCAAAAGCCCTCGCCACTGGACTACCAGATTTTTAACTCCTTGAAACCATTCTTGGCTCTCTAGTGTCTGCTTTTAAACTCTAGCAGGTCCTCAACCTGGGCCAACTCATTGCTCTAGTCTCGTCTCTCAACTCACCCGTTCCTGACCACTCTCAAACCTGACTTAGCTGATTAACCCTGGCAGGCACGCCTTTACTCGGGCTCTCCTCTCTTCCCTGAAAAAACTTCTTTACAGCGCAGCTCAGAAGTCATCTCCTCTGTGAAGATATCCTTCTTCATCTCTTTCCTCTGTCTCAGACAGGATCAGTTATACCCCCTCTTCTCTACTTTAAGAAGTTCTGTTTACAGAATGAATAGGCTCTTACTCAGCCCATTCAAGTTGCTGAAATAATGAAATACTGCTATGCCATTTGGTAAATAGTTGCTGTTCCTAAGGCCCCCCAAAGGGGGTTGCTTCACTAGCCCTAGGACGCCCTACATGATCCATTAACTAAGGGTCACAGTGGAGGGAGTATTCCAAAACCCCCATCCCCTAAAGCCTGGCATCTTCCTGCCTGGTCCCTTCCTGTGCAGGACCAGTTAAATATTTTTATTATCTTCCTGCCCATCATACACATTATGGTTAGTGGTTCCTAGGCTTGCCAATCCAGCTAGATTTTGAAAATTATGTTTTATTTGTCTTTGCTTTTTCCAGAGCCTCATCTTGCACACAGTAGATGTTCAGTAAAGGCCCAGCTGCTAAATGGCCACAGTTCCAAAATTATCACTAATTTCACTTCGGTTACTTATTTGATGCCATTTTTGAACTGGAAAGAATATTTTATAGCCCATCATTAATAATTAAGTGAGACTAAACCAGAAAAGGTTGTATTTTTGTCATGGGAGAAATGACATCAAAAACTTTCATAAAGCTGAATATGTGGCAGAGAAGCCATAGCAAACGAAAACCCCCAAATGATTTTTTAATTGCTTTTAAGTCATTAGTTGTAACTTATCCTTTATCTGAACCTTGTCAAAGAGCCTTAGAAACCAGAAAATGTAAGTTTGCTGCATTTAACGTAAGTCTCATGCATTTTTCTCTCTACAGTAGTGGAGGTGAAAAATGAAAAGGTCAAAAGAGAACCAAGGAGAGAAAAAGCTAATGTGAAAGGAAGAAGAGGAGAAACAAAGGAATCATCTAGAAACTAGGAAGGTGGACCTCAATAATCAGAACTGGTCTCTATCTAGTGGGAGGATATAAATACCAATTTAATAATAAAGGTTCTCATTATTAGAATTTTCTGGCCTCACATTTGTACATAACTATAAACATCTAATATGTGTATCATTCAATACTTTTTCTGTTGCAAGTCACAGACATGCAACTGAGACTAAACAAACAAACAAAAATTACTGGCTTATATAACTGGAATGTTCAGGGGTGACTGACCTCAGGCACAGTTGGGTCCAGTGCCTCAGATGACCTCAGAACCTCCCTTTCTCCCTCATGGAATATCCTCTCTCAATCTCTTGGTTTTGTTTCCCTCAGGGTTAGGACTTCACTGCCATTCTCCACCGGGTTCCCTCTGTACGGTGGCAAAGATGGCTATCAGGAGCTCCAGGGTTATGTTCCACCTAATTGGCGACCCAGATTGTTCCAGAAAAGTCCTGGGTCTACTCTAAACGACTTAGCCTGGGTTAACTTACTACTGCAAACCAATCTCTAAAGAAAGGGCATGAGATTTTTCCACTGGTCAGATCTCTAGCCAGTAGGTACATTCAGCCCTACCTGGATAACTCAGGCTGAAGATTGAAGAGGTGTGTCTCCTTGAAGAAATCAGGGTCCAGATATAAAAGGAGGAAGAGGACAAGGGCAAGCAAAAATACCAGAGGTCTACAATGTCATTTATGGAGCAAGATAATTTGGTGGCTAAAAGGCACTTTAGAGTTACATAGACCCGAGTTCGACTCCTTTTCTACCATTTACTAGTCGCTTTAACTTCGGAACATTCTTTAACGTCACTGAACCTATTTCACCACCTGTGAAATCAGTGTACTAATCCCCACTTCACAGTGTCATTGTAAGAACCCATCTCACAGTATCTTGTAAAGACAACATTCTATAGCTCTTATCACGTGCCTGCCACAGAAATAGCAGCTTAATGTTATCAGCACTCTCCGGGGAAGCTATGGAAAGCACCAAGGCTATACCACACAAAGGCTTTTTCCTGGGAAAGAAGGTACATAGTCATAACCTGGATGCAAACCATGGTAAACAGCCTCACTTTTCAGGGCCTCTGGAGTCCACTGGCTTGATCTGAGCACTTGATCAGAATCTCTACCTCCAATTCCTTAAACTCTTCTCAGTCCAACATCACATTTGTTTTCCCTCTACTGTTCAAGCTCAGTAGGACAGGTGATCTCACTTGTTCATTAAATTAATCACTTTCTGTTCATGATTTTGGAAAAGTCCTAATTCTAGATTTCTCAATATAAGAATGATATAACTTGAAAATGCCTCATTATAATTTAAGGTGTGTCAGCAATTAAGATTGCTAAGTATACTAATTCCAATAATTTTATTATATCTGGCCCAGTGATATAGACTGAGGAGGCAGGGTCTCAGGAAAGCCAGTTGATATTAAGTTATGTCTCCAGAGTTGTACCTTAAACTTAGGAATAATAAAGAACAACAACTAACAGTTACTTAACTTCTTTGTGCTTTAGTTCTCTCATCTGTGAAGTGGAGATAATAGTACCTACCTACAAAGATGTGGTCGTTAAATGGATGATTGCATGTATAATGAATGGTACACAGTTAAGCACTTCATAAATGTTAGCTGTGATTGTTGTTGTTAAGCATGACAGCACAGGAAGCCAGTAAATTAGTGACCTTTTTGGTCCTTTGACAAATATGAGATCTTTTCCTTTTGAAAGAAGGAAGATTTAAGAGATCTGACCAGGATTATGGATTTAGAGCCATGTGCAGCTGGGAAGACAATTCAGTGACCTCTTCCCCTGACTTGTCCCTTTCTTGTAAGCCTCGTTGGCCAGCACTGCAAGCAAAGTGTGACTGTGGAAAGACACTGTTGTTCTAGTTTGCCGCTGGCTTTGGGTTCCATAACAAGGGTCTCTGCCTACCTCTGGACCTCATAAACAGAGAGTTGAGAGGAAAAATTTGCCAAAGTTCAATTGCATATCAAAGAAAGCCACAGAGCTAGAGAGCTCCCTGAGGACCCACATAGCTGCTTTGTCTACTGCCAAGCCATGGCCCTAATGCATGGATATGCCTGTAAGCCAAGAGCCAAAGCCACAAAGTTCCACCAGTTTATTTAGCCTTGGCATTTCAACGTACTGAGGGAACTGTTATTTGGGTTGTTGTCTCATTGTTAAGGGGTAAAAACAGAAACATCCCCGTCATCGGAAAACTGGTTTACTAAAATCACCACCACTACCCCAACCCCACCCCTACCGTGAGAATAGCTCCACTGTCCTGTGTGACGAAATGGAGCAAATGCCAGCTTTTCCCCACTGGCGAGCCCTGATTTCTTTGTGGCCATTCTTTCCCACAGGCTGACTTAGATGGGTCAATTTCTGCATCCCAGGGTAGCACAGCCCAGCAACCAACATCACCAATGCTGAATCTGGGAATGGGGTCCACCTCTATGCCAATCCCTGCTCCTCTAAAATGAAGCGCTCTTGATGGTTTAATTTCCATTCCAATAGCTTTCCAAATCTTCTCTAACATCTTTTCCCCTTAAAATGTACAAACAAAAGGATTCTTCATTCCTTCCACCCCTAGTATTTTCTTCTTCCTTCAAATGGTACCGCCAAATCCAGTGACTACAACTTTTCTCCCTGGGCACCATGATACTTTGAATTCTAAAAATATCCCCAAATGAAAAACTATATAAAGGTTATATGCAAGAAAATTCCGAAATTACAGATAGGAGCTTGTCACCTTTGGAGAAGTTTATTTCATGTAAGTCTACAAATGCATGTTGGGCATCTGCTCTGTGCACTTTGCAGGGACTTTTAGGAGTGAGTCAGCCCTGCTTTCTAATTTAGCTGAACACCTAATGTGGCAGGGAAGGGGCAGCAGGTAACTGCACTTAAAACCATATGCAATGGGAACTCAGAGAGCCACTTTTTCATGCTGGTTGAGAAGAATGTAAAGAAATGGTATCACCAAGGCCAGGCTGTGAAGGAAAAGTAGGATTTCTTTAAGTGAAGGAAATTCCAGGCAGGTAATACAGTATGAGCAAAGTAAATAAAGCTGGAAAGTTCTAGACACTACCGCACACTGCAAAATCTTACTGGAAACATCTAAATTATGAGTAAAGAAAAGGTACCTGGTAGAAGTACTAGTAATACTTCTTACCTGTGAATTCTGTTTGAATGTTCAAAATTCATCTCTCCCTAGAAGAACTTTTATTATTTGAAGCACACAGCTTTTCTTTTCTTTTCTTTTCTTTTCTTTTCTTTTCTTTTCTTTTCTTTTCTTTTCTTTTCTTTTCTTTTCTTCTTTCTTTCTTTCTTTCTTTCTTTCTTTCTTTCTTTCTTTCTTTCTTTCTTTCTTTCTTTCTTTTTTAAATAAATTTATGTTTTCAGACAGGAAAATGCAATACTTGAGAAGTGACTTACGTGAGCCTGGGCAAAGGTCAGTGTCCTGAACTCTGCAAGTGGCCAGGCTGGAGGCAGACCTCAGAATTCCCATTTTCTGTGTTACCATCAGACCACCCTGCCATCTAATAAAATGAACCCCATGTCTTGGTTTTGAACATTCAAAAATGGAAAGAAATGTGACAGGTCAAAATCTCAGATTCCCTTCGCTTTTTGATTACTTGCAAATCCACATTGGGCTCACATATCACTCTCTTCTCATTTGTCAGCATCTGAATTTGTTTGGTTGTCGTGTGAGTGATGAAAACTTAAAAGCTATGTTGATATATACAGCATGTGGAAAACCACTCCCAGGTTCTCTTTGCCCTGGAAAGGCCAGAGGTACATGTACACATTCTTATGCACCCAAACAGTCCTACTCGTCCACTTGTGCACACACTCAACATCACTAGGCATTCGTTTAAAAAACACAGAGTACTGTGTACTGACTTGATGGGAAGCCACGGGCTAAGTTCTCAGACACTGGCCAAGAAGAGATGGGATCCAACCCATCCCTAGACCACAGGAAAAATACTTTTGACCACAGAGCTGGCTGCAAAATATTCTTTTTGTAGGAAAGAAAATGTTTCCAGCCCTGAGTTTTTTTAATTTTTTTTTTTTATTTTTATTTTGGTCCTTTCACTGTTATTGAGTAGGAAAGGCAAAGGCTTAAGCAAGAGGCCAAGTAAACATCTAAGGAAACCAAAACCAGGCTCCTTTGCTGGGAGAGTGGAACACATGGTGAATGAGAAGCACGCCGGACAAGCTTTGGGGGCACAACAACCCAGACAATTCTTTATGTGTTTATGAGCCCAGTTTAATTCTACTCCAATGCAACTTTACTTATTAACTAAGTAGACTTGGACAAGACATTTCACTTTTCCAAGCCTCAGTTCTCTAAGTGTCAAATATAAATAATAATAATATCAATATCATAGGTTACTGTACAGAACAAATGAAATATGTAAAAGTTGCACAATGCCCAGCACATAGTAGGCACTCAAGAAATAGCCTTAGCGAAGGTACGTTCTGTAACTCTTAAAGGTCACTAGAGGACTGACTACTTTTGTAGACTGTTAGAATCCAATGATTTCCTAGAGATTAACATCCCAGGCCCCATATTTTCTAAATAAGAAAAAAGTCCCAGAGAGATGAAAAGGTGTCACCAAACCATCCAGTCAGTAGGGCTGGAGCTGAAATCCTGTAGAGCAGGATGCAAAGAGTAAAAAAATTTAAAGTACTTCACATTACAGAGAACATGATTTCTGTCAGTTGTCAGTGGATCTCAGACATTAGTGTACCTATGAATCACCTGAAAAGTATATAAAAATGCAGATTTCTAGGCCCATTCCTAGTACTGCTGATTTAGTTTGGGAAGGCCCAGGAATCTGAATGTTTAACAAGCTCAGCAGATGGATTCCAAGAAGTATTCCTCTGACCTCTGGTCAAGAAACATTACGAGAGGAAGTCATCAGCCAAATAAATAACCAAGCAGAGTACCACGGTTGTATCCTAAGGTTTAGCACAAATAAACAATGTGGCATGCCCTACCATAACTAATAAGGATATGCCCATTGTATAAAGTAGCAAATGAGATATAGCATAGCACTGATTCTTCTTCTAGATCATTAACTACTTTATAGAAGAGGAAACTATGACTCAGAGTTGTTTGCCCAAGATCACATATTTAATTAGAGTTAAAGCTAGAACTTAATTCTAAAATATCTGTTTCACAATGGAGAATCTTTTTTCTAAGTACCTAAAGGTGAAGACAGTGGTTTATGTATGTATGTTTTATGCCAGAATTCATGCAACAATTTTAATCCCTGAAAGAATTAAAAATACCACCCACTTACAAATGGAAAAATTTCTCCCTATTATTTCTGGGGCTATGATTCATTCCATCAGCTCCCTTTTAGGCTAATGGAAGAAACTTGGTTAGGAGCAAGAAGTAACAATGTCATACAATGCTGGACATTTCAGAGATACCAGAAATTGTATTCGCATTGGTTGGTGTACACCACCTTTCTTTTCATTAAAATCCTACTCTTCTAATGTAAAACATACACCTGACCCTGAGGTCTATAAAGTTCTGTATGTCATCAAATAACCACATGAGTATCCTAGTTAGTGGTTACTATGCTAACAGTTTGGGATCTTCTTAGACACAGCCCACATAAATCAATACAGGATTGGATTCAGAGTTCTCCAAAAGATGGAGTTTCAGCTATTCCCTGTAGTGATGGAACATGAAGAGTCTTTTAGCAATTTCTGGGGTTTTGTTCCGACTTACTAGGAATGATGATTACTTTCTACTTCTTGGTCCAATACTAAAGGATCTGAGAAGGTACACAAGTATAGCTCCTCCACTTCTACTTTCTTTTAATGAACGCTTTAAGGCAACAATAATCTTCATCCTCGAACAGAAGCTCTTCTGAAAAATACTATAAAATGTAGGCAACATATAAAAGTGAAAACCATTGCCTGTTTGCCTATTCTTCACTTGGATAATGCCTATCCTTGTAAGAATCTCAGAATGCGCCAATTAAATCAGTAATGATGGCCTTAGAAAAAATTTATTTGGATTTAGGTCAATCTTAACCATCATTGTCATTGGCCAAAGAAGGGATCTGTAGAATTCTTCTTCTTATAGAATTGAAGGTGGAAACTGAATTAGAATCTAATACACAGCTAACCACATAAGCATCCTGGCCTTTGGAGCTGCTCCTCGACTCCATGTCATCAGTGCATTCAGAGAACGCCAGCTCCTCTTTTCCAGCGTGAAACCATTAAAGGATGGGAGCCTGCCATGCTTTCACCAAGGGACGGGCAGGGTCTGTATACATGTATCTAGACACTGGGACGTTTCAACACATTTCTTTTAGAGGAAGTTCTATTAGTTTCAAACCCCTAACCCCCATGAGGCATTATTTCTAGTCATTAAAATGTTTCCTGAGCTTAGATACATCTGGAAAGTTTTGGAAAATCCCACAGGAAGAAGACTGGGCCAAGAGAGCTCCTTTTCTCATGCCATTCAGGAAGCACTGCACAAATGTTTGCCCTCCAAGACAGCCCAGCCCCAAAACCCAACTCTCAAGGCTGGAGAATCATGGTAGACAGAGGAACACTTTGGGGAATACAGCCAATGGAGAATATGTGGGGTCTTACATTAACCATGTGAGACCCTGTCAGTCAAGGTCCATCAGAAAAACAGAACTCACCCCAGGTAGTTTAAGAGAGAGATTTAATGTTGGGAATTAGTTACAAATGTGTTGGAAGAGCTAAAAGGAAAAGAGAAGAAAGTGAGGCAAACCAAAGATTAGTAGCAGCACAAAGCCACCACTGTCCCTAGGGCTGGAGGAACAAAGGAAGAGGCACTGTTACAAGAGCCCAGAGGATGGAGTTGCCCAATTCCAGCTCTTTGTGGAGCTGAAACCACAAAGGGATCATGAAGGAAGAACTAATGTTACTGCCTGAGACACTACCGGAAGCAGAGAGACGGAGGCAGAAATACATGGCTTCTCCCATACTCCTGCCCTTTGTCCTCTCTCCAGGGCCTCAAACTAAGCAGAACCAGTGGAAAGGGAGCCAGGGAATGCAGATTATTGGGTCAGTTCGCTGTGGTACCAAGCAGAGCAGGGGAAAGGCAGAGAGTGGACCTAAAAGCAAAGGAACAACTGACTGGCATGACCCACTAAGGCAGGGATTCCTGATTCCCAATTTATACTTGGAAATCTTTTAGAAAACCTTGAGGCCTAAACTGGTAGTTCTCCAAAGTAGCTACTGATTCCTCACCCATAGGCTATAAATTTGCCAGAATTCACCAAGGGAGACACAGATATCCACAGGGCCCTCTCCTCCCTGAGTGCTCACAAAGCTAGTTTGCAACTTTCACTTTGTCCACCAGGTGATTCCAAACTTCATTTTCCACACGTTCTGATGACCACTGTCCCTTGACAGAAGCCAGGGTTCTAAAAGCAAGAAATAGCACTAAGGGTGAGAACACTACGGGCTGGAAGCAATGCTGGTGGGGTGGAGAAAATTTTGACTTAAGATTCTGCACAGTTATAAGAAATCCCTTTTGATCTCTGAGCTAATTCCTGATGGCAGTCATTGAGGTCTGGGTGGAAGAGTAGAAGCAGCAACACTGTCACATGAGCAGGAAACTAGGCATGTCCTGAGCAGGGCTAGCTCTTGTCTCCTTCCCAGGCCTGCTCGCCCTCCTGCACCAGCTCATTCAGTGAGCAACAACCTCATCTATTCATTCACATCAGAAAAAACTCCTTCCAACCTCCTTCCAGATCTTTTCTCTCTGTATTTAAATGCTGCTGATCCTATCTCCTTACCATCTCATATATCTTCCTTCTTCTCCATCTGAAAAATGGCCACTGCTTTGGTTCAGGTTTTATTTTATTTTTTTTTCCCTATCTTATTGCAAATCCTTCCAAACCTGTATGGCAAACTCCTGTGCAAGAGAACCCTGTAAAGTACAAATCTGATGTCACAGCTCTCTGGAAGTCTCTTATTGTGGCTTCTGAGAGCCTTAAGGATCAGGTTTGATTTGGCCTATCTTTTCTTTCTTTGCTTTATCTTTACATACACACCCCATTGGCCTGCCTCCACCCATAGTACAGACACCCACCTAGCCTCTTCTTTGCAGTTCCTACCACAAAGCCTTTATTCATACAGCTTCCTCACCCGCGTTTCTCTGCCTTCCCTTCTGAATCCTGACATCCAACACTGATGTCCACAGTACTCTGCCACAGTTCACTCAGTATCTTCTCTGTATTTACATGTCTATTTTTCTCTACGAGCTATTCTCCCTCCACATGTATGATTTTTCTGGGCCAGAAACTGGGCTTTATTGGACTGCATATTCCAGCATTTGGCACACATATCTACACAGACAAGATATGAAAGTAGAAAATGAGGATGGAGGGAGGGAGGGAAGGATGAAATGAAAAAGGGGTGTCCAACATAAAGAATACTTAATGGTCTAGTCTAGATAAAAATAGAAGAGTTATAAGAGGATTCATGCCTATGGTTAGAGCACACACAAAGGACTATTATTAGAATTACAGCCTCTAGAAGATTTATTGCTAAAGATTTCAGGCTGTAATGTATACCATTTCTTAATTGAGGAAAAGTATTAGATTTTAAGGAGATGAAAAAAGTGACCAAGACTTCACAGATGCTATGGCAGTCACTCAGCCAAGTTGTCTCAGTGGGTTTTCTTTGAAAATACTTGGCCTTTGGACAACCAAAACATGTAATGAGACCCCCTATGCACAGGGGTCCTAGAGATGAATGAAGCCTTTGGTAGAAATATCTGCTGTTTAATTTAAACTGAGATTACAGGCTGGTTCCTAAGAAGGACTGGCCTACTCAAGTCAATGGGATTAAATGCTGACAGACTGTTAGCAGAGCCAGTCACAGGGATCTAAATGAGAGAAGTCTAAATGAGAAGACGGGGAGAAGGGTGTAAGAAGGTAAAGCTAGTGCCAAAATGGAACCACCAGTAGGAAATGAAGATTAGTCACAAAGAAAAGCCTCAGATTCCCATGCAAATCAGTATAGAAGAATATGTCTAGAGAGAATACTATATAAATAGCTACAAATAAGGGAACAGGTTAGTATAAGCATGGCTGTTGAAGGGTCAGAGGCCACAATGGATCTGCTGAAACTATATTTTAAGGAGGCAACCACAGGAGAACATAGAAGTGCCAGAGTTCTCCCATTTCACTAGACTTTGTCTGACTCTTTAGTAGGGCACTGCGGCACTGGGATAATATTTTCAGAGAAGAACAGACAATTCAGAAAGGATTGAAAGGTAAACTATAACATTGATTATTGTGTGGGGAAAGTGCCTTCGCAAGGAAAGAGTAAAGAGATAATGTCACTTACATGTCATTTTGTATCATCTACAAGGGAAGGGATGTCTTACTTGGTACACCACTGTACCTCCTGCCCCTGCAGGCTTTCACTAGAGGAGGCCACAAGACAGGGGGGCATAGGTCTATTCCCACTGTAGGCCAGACTCCACTGAGACTCTCTGTTTTGACATCAAATGCAGAACACTGAAGCTGAACTCAGGACACGGAAAAGATGCTGTCTGGAAAGGGCAGAACGTGGAATTTGAGAGATGAAGGGTCAGCACATCTCATGACTAGATGGCAAGATTCAGGGAACCATGTCCCATGGAGCTCATTCTGCCTCAAGAATGCTGTTGCCACATAGAGCCATATGGTTATGAGAAATAACTAATTATTTAACAGAGATAGAAAAAGCTCTCTCAAGTCAAAGAGTCATTCCATTCTTTGAAGGGAGCATTCCACCTTGTACAGGCATTGAAGGGGGCCGCATCACAGCGGTTAAATGGAGAAATTTTGTGCAATTAGCTTGAAGTAGCATGCATGAATAGTCATATTAACATGACATTCAATAGAGGATAATCATTAAAAATCCCAGGGATGGGGAGACCCTTAGAAGCCAGGTGATTCAGAGTGATTTTGCAATGCTCTATAAACCTCAATGTACTCATCTTTAAGGTATACCTAGTAATACCTATCTCATAGGGTCGCTGTGAGGCTTGAATGAGAAAATGCCCACAAGGTGCTTAGCAGAGTAACTGGCACAAAACAAACTCAAAATGATTGGGCAGACAGAGCCAAGCAACTGGAAAGCCAGGGCTGTGAAGGCTTTGGGTGATTTGTGCTCAATCCCTTCCAGGTATACTAGGCACCTCAGTCCTAACATTTTAAGGTTTATAATGATGTACCTCTTTCACTCAGAGAATTCTGTTACTTAGAGTCACGGATCATAATCCCAGCTCAACCTCTCATTGCCAGTTCTGAGTCAAGGATTCAGAAGGTAGGCAGTGGGCTACAGCCACTGTAGCTTGGCTCTCCAAAGGTGTTCTCACAATCATAGTCCCTCTGGAAACAATAAAACAAGGGTCCAAGACTCAAGCACACATGCTCTTTGTCCTAGATGCCAGAACTCTTAAGCTCTGCCAAACCAAGAAGGGAAACTTTCAGAAAGAGACCCTGTGTGGAAAAATCTGTGCTTCTAGCATTTGAACTCTAAGGCAGTTGCCAGGAGCCATTGACTGATTTAAAAATCCAGCGAAGGTTATTGCATGTGGAGAGAGGGGCGACAGTATAAGTAAGGAGTGAGTGTGTCAACTCTATGGTAACTGAAAACTCCAAATTATTTAGAGCAGCAAAACCCAGGAAAGCTCGATGACTTATATTGTAGATGACAACCACTCATGCACTGGGTGATGTTTAGCTATCATAAAGTGTTATGGTAACATAATCAGACTCACATAAATTCAAATCAAATGCAAGGCATACATTTGATTTGTTTTCCCTTACACCTTCATCATGGTAATCCCTTGTCTGCTTCCCATCCCCCTACACCTAATTTCATAAGCTATTAAGATTGTGGAATGGCCTGAGGTCCTACCCCACCTACTGCTCCAATCAGGCTGAAATGCAAACCAGCGTTGTACCATGCCACGACCCTCATGCCAGAGCAGACTCCTGGAGAGAAGCAGAGGCCGCAGACCCAGGCAGTGTACTACCTCAGGCAACCACACTCCCTCAGCAACAGCAACCAGACTATAAATTCTCAAAGCTGGATCTGCCTCAGTACATGTGTGACAAGCTGTGCTTTTCAAATCATAGACGTAGACAGGACAAGGAGCAGTTATGAATCACGGTCACATGCCAGGAGTATTTCTAAGGCAAACAGTGGAAAGAGCAAGAGAAAAAGCAAAAAGCAGCTCATCATCTTCTTCCTGACTTCCCCGTCTCAGAGTGGAGGGTGCTATTCTAATATGTAATTCAGTAAGCTTTGGAGGTAGGCTAAATGACATTCTAGATCTAGTCATCCTTTGGGGAAAATCAGAGAGAAAGTTAATAAGAACCATTCATTGCAAGCCAAAAGAATCATCACTTAGTCAAGACTTCATTTGCTAGCACCTCATTTTAATCCTGAAAGTTTTTTAAATATGTCTATATCTCACAGAACATGGTACAGCAAAAAAGAATTTAGGTTCTGGAGTTATAGAAACTTGGTTTCAAATCTTGATACTACTACCGAATACAAGTTATTTAATCTGTTAGCCCAGTTCCTCTATTTGTGAAAAGGGAGAAGATCCATGCGGAAGGGTTGTTGTAAGGGTGAATGAAATGATGCACAAGAAAGGATGGACCACATGCCTGAAACCATAGGTGCTCAATAAATCCAATTCCCTCCCATCCCTAGAAAATAAAGGAGGCTTAAATTAGCATTGCCTAGAGCATTGTAACTGAGCAATGATGCTCTTCCTTACCAAACTATAGGACTCTGAGATGGCAGGAAATGGGTCCCCGCACAGGCCGTCTCCTGCCTCTTGCCTCCTTTCCTCAACCTCCCAGTCTGACACAGACTCAAAAATACAATAACCACAAAGCCCCTCTCATGCTGAGAAGACCAGACAAAAAAGTCCAGCAAACTCCAGTTCTCCCAAACCACTGAACACCTCGAACCCATGAAGATAAGTTACAGGAAGCTCCAGATTTAAGAGTGACCCTAGATAGGCACAAATGACCATTTGCAGGATAGGGCCAAAGAAATCAGCCCTGCTTGCAGAATGTTGCCTATAGGGGAAGTCCTTTGGGAAGTCCACATTCATAGTAAAATTCAACTTGGAAAAATTTACTTATTTACATGTTTGGGCCCAAGAATTTAAAATGCTGACTTTTTATCTGGTAATTCATTGTCATGTGGGGGTAAGACAGTACCTTTTAAAAATATTTTCCTGCGGAGTTCTGTAGAACCTTTTTATGAACCACTGAAGGTCACAGTAATTTGATTGGGCTTGGGGACTTTTTTGGTTCAGAGTTTACCTACGAAAAGTTAGCATAGTAAAGTGAAAATAGCAGCAGATGAGGAATTGGGAGAATTTAATTCGAGTTCCATTTCTATTACTAGTTGTGTGACCCTGAGTAAGTCACTCCACCTCAAATTGCTAACCCCAAACTCTCTATAAAATGAAGGGCCTAGAATAGAGTGTGGGTTCAAGGACCACCCCTTCAATGACCACGGGATGTGCTTGTCCTCTCTGAATGGTTATGGGGGCGAGGCCTGAGAATCTTCATGGTTAACAAACATCAGTGCTGCTTAGCCTCACTGCAGTTGAGAATCACTGGATGAGATGATCTCCAGAGCGCATCTCTGATGGGACACTTTCGGATCCTAAATTCTTTGTTCTAGTGAAAGTTATAATTCAGTTTATAGTTTATGTAGATATTAAATCCTTCTCTTCCCTTTGCTTTTTATAACCAAAGATGTTGACCCATTTTCTTCTCACTCACAGTTAAACCAACCAAGGCTAAAATACAACATCCTGCCCAACCTTCATTCTCAAATGAGCCAAATAAACTTCAGCGTCCTTGACTCTCAGGTCACTGAGTGTCCAAGAGATCTTGTAGCTGTTTCCTATGTTGTTTTCCAACTGAAAACACTTGTCTTCCCCAGTCTGACAGTGAGGTCTTCAACTTGGTTCCAATGCCTGTGTCTCTTCTGCTTCCTGCAACAGCTGAGATTTCTCTAGAAATCTCTCAGTTGCATATTTGCCCTGGTTTACTTAGCAAGTTAGAGCTGGGAGGGTCACTGCATAAGGGGATTTGGTACCAGACAGTGTGTAAAAATAAAACTAATCACAACTGGAGAATGACAGAGGTGACAAAATGCTGGTGAAACGAGTGACTCGTTGAAGCAGGAGTCACCTAAACACTCTGAGTGGACCAGTCATTTGGGTCCTGATGGTCGCAGATCATGATCCTCAGAAAATTAAGACATGGACTGTCTCCCATGAAAACAAGTGTATTCAATTTACAGAAGTATTCTTTGCTCACAGATACATCTCTACATTTTGGTGTTAAAGTAACTTTTCATTTTGGAAGTGGTGGGACACTTCATTTTACAACTCTACTTGATAGAAAGAAAAAGACATCTAAAACCCTATCGTGGCTCCCCCACCCGTGTTTTGTTTTGATTTTGATTTGAACTCTTACTGACCCCATGGGGCTCAAAATCACCTAGGAAAAACTGACTCTCCCTCTCAGCAGATGTACATGGGCTGTTACAGCCAAAGCATCTGAAAGGGAGGCCCCTATCTGAAGCACAGGAGCAATCGCACTGATGCGTCTCTAACTGACAATTTCCAATGGAAACTCTTCAGGGGAAAGTTTTTTTCTATTTGAGCCAATTCAGAAGTAGTGATTTTTGAGTACACTGACCTTTTTCGAAAGGAGCTCTACTGAGGTTTTTGTTTTGTTTTTGTAGGTGGTGGGAAGATACCGATATTCTCATATCAACTGTGGAGACAGAAACGGGAAGTGTGCCCCTTGGGTATCTGCACTGTTCTTTCTCCGAGGGAGCCTATCTTTCTGCTCCGGGAGTCGCCGCTCACTGTACTCATTAGCTCTCGCTGCGTGCTTTCAGGTAGGACTTTCTCAGGTTTGAATACACTTGCCTGGTGACCTGAAAAAATAATCATTTTAAAAGTCACCCTTCTGGGCTCCCCTTTTATACGTTTTTCCATTCTGCTCTATACCTGTTAGAGTACTTCTGATGAAGAGTGTGGGCAGGGGGTTAGATTTCACACTTGAGCAGCTCTGAAAAGGGAGTGAACATTCATACCCAAGGCAATGTACTTGGCTGGGATTCTCTGTTCTCTTTGCTATTTCTGCAGATATTTATGCTTAAAAAATAATTTCTCCCACCCTTGAAGCACAGCCAAATTTCTCCTCTGGCTGGATCTAATCTCTCTCTCTCTCTCTCTCTCTCTTACACACACACACACACACACACACACACACACACACACACACACACACACAGTCTCCTTACCTAAAAACAGCAGATGAGCAGGGGTAGAAAACAACAGAACAAGTATGATGACCTGGAACCATTTTACAGAGGGAGAGGGGCTCATTTCTGCATGAGGGCAACTAAGCCTGAGTTCTTCTTGGAGGAATCTGAGAGCAGGAAACAGACAACTATAACTTAGGTCAGGGAAAACTTCATCTTCAATGTCTCTCTTTGAGTGTATATGGATGTATGTCTGACATTCTTGACCAAATTAACCTTCAGATTAGATTTGGGAAAAAAGATTCATCATCTTTACTCTAGATCTTCAGTCCTCTGTTAAGTCTTTCCAACCACTTAAGACTTGTGGAAGATGGCAACAAAGATTGCTTATCCTTGCCCTCAGCCAAAGACCCCGGCTGCCTGTTCCCTGACAGCAGCACAGCACCCCTCCCTCACTCTGCCTGGGTCTGTGTTTGGGCTCTGGCTTGCTTACACAAAGTAATTCCAACTAGGATTTCAAGGGAAGCCTGGTTCCCACTCGCCCATAGTCCCCAGCAGGCTGGTTCTACAAAAAGGTATTACTGTATTCAGGATTCTTATAGTGTTTCAATATAAATATCTGCCTGTAATTGTCAAGATTTGATGCTAACCTTTAAACTAATAATTACTGATACTTTAAAGGAACTATTAAACTTCCAAACTCAGTTGCTATGAGGGAAGAGTGATTCTAAAAAAGCAGTATGTCCTTCTTCCTCAAGACTAGGTTCACATATAGATAGAAAGAGTTTGAAGTGTCAAGCACTGTCCTTACTTCTGACAGGACGCAGTAAGAGTCAGTCACAGCCCTCAGGGGGCTCATAATTCAGGTTTCACACATGCAAGACTAGAGACAAGTGTAGGTGCAACTGTGAGCAATAGAGGGGAGAGGGGCTGATTAAGGCTGAGGTGTCAGAAAGTCTCCACAGTGATGGTGTCTGAGTCTTTTAAAATACGAAATGGACACTGAAAGAAGAATTGTATCACCAGAAAGGAAACACTGAATACTCCAGAATGCAAAACAAGTTGGGACTTTGAAAGTCTAAGGTTCAAGTAAGGATCAGGAGCTTGAGAAATATTATTGGCTCCTGTCAACAATTTACGCCTCTTATTAGTCTCTTCCCTCAAGTGTTCTGTAAAATCAGAATGCCTTCTAATAGAAGATGACAATATTGTTATAAAGTTCATTTAAAAAAACCTCCCATGTGAAAATGTCACCTCTTTCCAATTTGTTTAAATAAGAGAGTCATAATATTTATTTCATCAAGGGAGCTTGAAGCTTAGTTGGGATTAATTTACTTCATTACTCTTTCTAGGACACTTAAAGTTTTTTATAATCCCATATGTGGTTTGTAGGAACAGACTCCATGCGGATTTGATGAGAAATGGTATGAATATTTCATCAAGTTTTTTCATCGTTTTTTCAAGTATAATCACTCTCACTCTAGCTTCTCCAATCCCTCATTATAATGCACCTGGTTACCATGAGAGTTTCCCAAAGGAAGGCCTTAGCCAATCCATTCTGGATACTGCTCTTCATTAATTGACAAAGGACCTCCCTTTGCTGTAGGGCCCTGATCTCTTCTACGGGCAGTTGATCCACGATGCTCATATGACACCTACTACTTACATGTGTATCTATTTCCCCAGGTACATTGTGAACAACTATAGAGCATCGAGTTACTCATATTTTGAATCTCTTACAAGCATCTTACACAGTAAGTAGCAGAGAAGAAGTGATAATAAAGGTTTGTTAAATGAATAGATACACACCCTCTGCTCTTGTTATAAGGGAAAAACCAACCCGTGTATTCTGAACATGTGACCTGCCCTCCTGGCCTTTTCTTCTTTCACTGTTCACCCTCACCCCAACATCTTCCCTTTCCTTTCTCACTAACCTAATTTGATTATTTCAGGCAGAGGTTTTCAACGTGGGCTACATAGTAGAATCACTTGGGGGAGCCTTACAAATACAACATTTCTCCCCACCAGGAGAAGTTCTGATTTAATTGGTTGAGGCGGGGCCCCGGCGATGGTATTTTGTAAATTCTCCTGTGATGGGTTTAAAGTGGTTTAAAATGATATTCAAGCCCTACCTTCTCCTGAAAAGACTAATGTTCCTCTGATGAATTTATCTTCTTCTGGATTCAAAGCAGTTGCTGTTACAACCACTTATTAGGTAACAAATCAAACACTGCCTCATGATAGTATCTCAGTTTTTTCTTTAACTCCTGCACTTCATTATTCATGAATGTGCATATTTGTATGCAAGTGTATTTGTGTTATTATTTTGATCATCTCTTATGCTAAATCAAAATAAACTTCAAGGTAGAAACTGTGTCTTTTACTTCTTTGCATCCCTATACCATGTACATGGTGAACCAAACTGTATTTTTGGTTATTTAAAAAAAATGAAACTAAAACAAAAAGTCAAAATAATAACAATAAACCAAAAAAACCCCATAAACACCTAGTAGAGGCCATTTAAATACTACTGTAAGAACATGTCTTTGGTAAAAATAAAAATGTTGCAAAAGGGTGGGGCAGGGTTGAGGCAGAGTAGGAAAAGAGTAAATAAAAATGGAATGGAAAAAAAACTAAAGTAGTCCAAAAGAAAATGTTTCCCAGCTTCTCAAGAGAGGTTTTACAAACACTGAAGCAGAATAAACAAGAGAATTAACTTGGCTTGTGCCTGATAAGGAGATTTCTTTCTTGGTTATATAATTTTACAATGTTTCCAGGGTGTAAAGAAAATAATCAGCCAGGAAGGACGCCTTCCCTTGGACTACACAATTCAGCTCATGGGTTAATCAGCTCGAAGATCTGCTCAGCTTGACCTGACCCCCTTCCAGCTCTGTGATCTCAGAGTAAGAGCCCTGGTGTAGAGCTCAATGTCACAGAAATGGGATAAAACATAATCTTCATTCCATAACCTTGATCCTTTGGTGTAGTGGCCTCTGCTTGCACATCAGGGAAAAAAAGCAAAGGAGAAGAAGAAAAAAGAAGCTAAAGCTGGTATTTTCTCCTAGTGGCTGGTGTTCCACAGGTCTGCCTACCCTGGAATGATCCAGGCATACTCTCCGACCAAGTAGTGCTATAAATTATTTGGAGTATTATTTGGAGCAATTATCTTAGACAGCTCTAAAAGTACTGTTTTGTGCACATATCCCAGAAAAGGTTTATTTTCATATGGCTTCTCTACTTTGTCATGACATAAGACCACAGGAAAGGCTTCAGTGAATCACTAAGCCTTACACACTTTGGTAGAGTGAGATAAGGTCATCAGATAGAGACACGTTTTCCATATCAATCTTTATCCTAGTTATTAGGTTACAACTTTAACAACTGGTCTCAAAAGAGTCCTGTATTTCTACAGATTAAACACACATTCTTTTGCCTAGATTGGCCATTTTAACACGTCATATTTTACTTAAATTTCTCATTATGGTTTGAAAACATGATTCAAAAGCATTTAACTCAGCTCTTGATTGATAGTAACAAGTCATCCTTTGCAGATTAGTTAATACCACTGATCCATCTAACAGGATATGAGTTGATAGACTCATTGATCCATCCATGCTTTGCTCCTTTTCATGACCAGTGGCCTGCATTTGTCTTTATAAGCCAAGAATCAAGAGCCACCAAAATCCTCCAGTCACCAGAGACACAAAATAATAGCATTTATCTGGACAGCTACTTTCTATTGACACTAATAAAATGAAAATGACTGGTTAGTTTGTTAAAACAAACAGAAAAGAAAAATGTGGCTCTTACTTCTTTATTTACTAACAAATGCTAACTAGAATCAGCCAAACTAGAATCTAGGAGCCTGGAATCCATCGTACCATATACAATAGACTAAATCACAAAATCAGTATGTGCTATCTAAAATCTAAAAGAGAGACAAACTAAGTTTTCAAGGAATAGGGCTAAGGATCCATGAAAATGACTGAATCAAAACTGATTCACAAGGACTTTTGCTTTTTCGAATAAGAGTTCAGGTAGTAGTGCTTAACAATCCTTATTGATATGCCTGATAGCTGCAAAAGGGTTTATTTAACAAAATGGATAACCTAGGGTACAAACCAAAGGTCGTTAGATTCTACAGGAATATTTTTGGATGTGTTCCACTGAAAAGAGAAGTAATGGATTCAGAACCCAGGATACTTGAATCATCAGGGAAAAGACACTGGAGAAGTAACGAGCACGCCAGGACCTGAAACTCAAGAATGTTCCCCGAAAAGAAAACAAGCGCTCCATCTTCTCAGAACATGGCTGACTCAATCATCAAGCTGAAATGTTATTTACACAGTCCCAAGCAAACCAAGAAGAATCCTCTCGTCTGTAACCAAGAGCACTCGGAAACTTATGTCTGGAACAGGCAAAGGCTCATGTCTGTTTGAATGATTCCTGACTCCTTGAAAAAGAGCCAATTTACCTAATGCAGATAAAGGGCAATAATCCCCTTCCTGCCAACTCCTCCAGAAAGGACCACCAGCATGGCATTTCAGGCCTTTTTAATTAATAACTTGGACTTGTTATATTTAGCAAAATGGGGAAATCTGGGTTCTGAATTCTACCCTAACCAACAAATCAGAATAATCTACCCTGTCTTCTTCCTCCTCCTGCTCATAGGGGAGGTCGTGATGGAACCTGGTTCGCACAGAGGATAAAGTTGAAGTTAGACATCAGGAAAAATAAATTTCCCAATTAGGAAACATCTTACTTACCAAATGGGTCTTTTCTTTGGATGTGGAGGGAAGATTAAGAAAGGGGTAGAAATTAACCTTTCTGGATGGAAGGAGGAAATTCTCACTTGAGGCCAGGATAGAAACCATAAATAGGGAGCTCTGAGAAAGTCATCATCCTTTGGAGGTCTTTCTAGCATCATCCAGTACTTTAAACTACTGGCTTATGAGTTAATGCAAAAGTACCCAGGATCTGGGGAACAGTTTATTCACTTGGCAAGGTCTTTCTGGTCTCAGGTTTTCAAAGCATACTAACGTCAAGAAAAAGCACCATCACCATTTAATTTGTATATGAATTATCTAGTACTCAACAAATACCAGCTAAGTGAAATAATAATTTCTCCCTTACAGAGGGAAAATCTGAGATCTCTAGAAGTGCAGACCTTGGTCACTTATAAGCTATTGGCAAATGTCAGGTGGCATGCTAACTCTCTTGGGTCTATTCTTAGTGTTTTCTCCTGTGTGCAACTTGTCTCTCCACTTCATTTTAACTGCTATTGGGAAAGGCAAGGATGCTGGTTTCTTTACTTAGCCCCTGCTGGTGTTGGCCCAGGACATACAACGTGGCCAGTGCTTTCAGAAGATGAACACTTGGATTGTTAGATACGTCTTGTTCTTGACCTTGACAGTCACAGAACATTATCAAAGCAATCACCTGTCTTCTCTCTGAACCGAGGTATTGGAATATTAGCCGGGTAGTCACACTGTGGCTCCAGGTGTTTCCTAGCGCAGCGGTCACACAGCTCGATCCAGAAGTGCCTGAAATGAAGCAGGGCAAAACTAGGATTACAGAGACCCTTTCTTGTGATGGCATTTCAGATAACAAAAGTCTACTCATTGTTCATTGCTCAGAAAGTACTCAGGGGCTCAGTTCATTACCACAGAAGTTGATGGAATAGAGAAGGAGATGGGTTCAGGGATACGAGACTAAAAATAAAAGCCAGCATGGGTTTCCTTCAGCCTCAGTGAAAGTGACTACTCCTGGGCTACAAGGTAAGAGTGTGAACAGCAATAAGAGGTTGCATTGCAAGGCAGCTTAGAACTGTTGCTAATAATAAATTAAGCCACTCAGCATCCATGGTAGAAAGGAATAATGCTACTACATAGAATAAGGGCCGGTTATAAAACCGTCTTAGTTTAATAGAGTTGTAAGACATTTTTTAGCTTGATAAGAGTTTAACTCAATTTTTCATATCAGAAATGGTGGCATATGCATATAGAATTTTGTTGTTTTTCCAATCCTGCATGCATGTGCGTGCACACACACACACACACACACACACACACACACACACACACACACACACCCAGAAAAGGAATGTGGGAGAGTTCAACATTTCATATCTCTGTATTAGACATCCTTCTCCCGAGAGAAACATTCTTTTGCCTTCCAAGACTTTTCTAAAAGGGGGAGGATCTGGAGTCAACTATCTTAGTGTCTAGCTGGCTCCACGTTGTATTTCAGCTACTATCTTACATCTCCAGAGCTTTACTAATGACTCCTGACATCACCAGGAGGAAACTTCCTGCTCACCTCCTCTTCTTCCTCTTTAGACGTGGCCTAACAAGTTCCACCACTTAGTAGCCAGCCTTCGCTATCACATCTAGCCCATCTGGAGGTCCTTTCTGAACTCCTGTGCCCACTTTAGGCCTGGGCCATGGGAGGGATCCTAGTCTTAGGGAGGCAGGCACAATGGAGCATTTTAGCCAGCCTTGTATCCTTAAGATATTATCTCTGTTCAATGAGGAGTCAAAGTACACAGGGGTTGCTAAATTGATTAAAATGAGGCCTTGAGTTTCTTGTCTGTTGCCTACGCACTGCATCATTTGATTTTTACCCCTCAATGTGAAGTAGGTCTTCTTTTCTAGACCAGACATCTTTCAGGGTAGTCGACCAACTATGCATGACCCTAAGCTTGTGGGCCCAAATACTACAAAAGATGATTATGGTTCAGTGGCCCTAGGCTGGAAGTGATTTTGTTGGTAATGTCGAAGTGGAAGTGCTACTGGCATGTAGAGGGTCGAGGTCAATGATGCTGCTAAACATCCTGTAATGCCCAAGACAGCACCCAAAATAAAGAATTATCTGGCCCCAAATATAATAGTGCTGAGCTTGAGAACCCCTAGGTTAATAATACCAACCATATATTTTCAGGAATTTCAGACGGAAGGGGAATTTAGCATAGAAGAGAATAAAATGTGGGGTAACCTTGGTTCACTAAGCACACGATTCAAAACACACACAAATGAAAGTGAAAACAAATAATCCAGACTGTGCTGATCTGATCATATTGCTCCCTTACTTAAACTCCTTTGGCAGTTGTCTGTGCCTGAGGATAAAATACATTCTGGGCATTTGATCATCGGTGCCTGTATCCCTCTCTGGCACCATCACTCCAAGCTCTCTTGTACCTTCCTGATTTCTCTGTCTTCAACCTCCTCGACCTCTTGTAAGCAGTTGATAAAACTTCCCTCTCCCTTGACATTCAATATACTGGCCTCTTCTGCTTCTCCCTGTGACACACTGATTGCCTTCCTTTCTGTTTTTCTTCTCCCTCTCTTCTTAGTGGGTGGACTTCAGGGAGCTGGCCATGACCAAAAATATCCCTAATACCTAAGTACTTTCAGTAGCTAGAAATTTATTAAGAAAGAGACCAGGTGCTTGCATTTTAACATGTAGAAATTCTTTTATTACAACAAACAAATGTCTACTCTTCAATTTTTCTTAAAAAAAAAAAAAAGATCTATTTTTCATTTTCCTCTTCTTGATAGAGATACGTTAACAGAGAAATGTTGCTTGCTATAAGAAAAGCAACACCACAAGGGCAAGAAGAGCAACTGATTTTTTTTTGTTTGCATTTTTATAAAATAGCTCTACTGAGATAATTCACACATCATATAATCCACTCATTTGACATGTACAGAGTTGTTTAATCATTACCACAATCAACTTTAGAACATTTTATTACCCCAAAAGGAAGCCCCAGATCCCTTAGCCCTAAGCCTCTAGCCCTTCTTTCCTGCCCCCAGCCCTAGGCAACCATTAGTCTACTCTTTGTTTAATCCTAAGAAATAGGAGAGGATGGGAAGTAGTGGAGACTGTGCTGAATTAGAGGATTCATCCAGAATCTTAAGGGGGAGCCCCTGTCCGGCTCCAGCTGTTATTATCATGTGGCAATATGAGTTCACAGTCAGCCACATCTTTTGATTTTTAAAAGGGAAGCCAAAAAGCAATATTTTAAGTACAATCTCCTGATTTAAAAATATTGGTTTAATTTTTTAATTTTTAAAAACATACATTCTCATGAGACAGATATGACTGATTTCCACCAAGCTTGCCATGTCCTGTCAATATGGCATGGCCTCACTGTTGACAAGGAAGATTGTAGAAAATTTCTAAGCCTTTGTCTCAACCTGACTTACCTCAACACCTGTCCTTCATTTTGAACCACAAGAACTACAAGCCTGACATACTGAATTTTAGCACCATAAATTCATCATCTTCAAATCGAGCTCATATCTCCCATATAGACTTGCTCCTCCGTCTTTGTCCCTCTCTTTGGCCTTCCAATTAATCCAGTTTGAAACCTCAGGTTCATTTTAGAAATGCTCCTTCTCCCATGCTCCTCACTTACAATAAATTGTGAAATTCTATTGATTTAGTTGTAAAATCTCACCTAATCCATTCCCTACCCTCCATTCTTCCTACACCAAATTTAGATCAAGCCCACATTAGCTGTCATCTGGGGATGTCTGCTACGGCTTTCCCCCTGATCTCCATGCTGCTTTCCATTCTCCCTATGAAAGCTCATCTCTGTTCTACCACCCAATTAACTTCCCCAAGCACACATCTAAGCACACTTCCCTGCCATTTTTAATCAGCATGCTCAGAGACTTTCAATGGCTCTCAAGTACCTTCAAAAAGTTCTAAATTCTTAAAACTGGCATTGAAGGCTCTTCCAGACTGTGCCCAATCTGCCTTTCCGCACCTCTTTTTCCCCATGTTCCCTTCAAACCAGAAACACTTCTAGGTCAACATGTTGTCTTCAACACCACTTCCTACGTGCCACTTCCCTGATCATCACAGAAATAATGTTTTCCTCCTCTAAACCCTTTTACTACTTTCACTCTCTCATGTTATGCCATTTTCTATTCTGCGGTATATTACTTGTGTGCTTTTCTTATCACCCTTAATATATATTTCAAGAGAAGCCAAAACCATGTCTAATTTATGCTAGTATGCCTGAATCACTTAACACAAGGTCTGAGACACAGGGGATGTTTAATAAATACTGGTTAAATAGTTAATCAGTTATTCTTACTAAATATTAAATCATGTTATATTCTTGTTATAGCAGATTTACATTCTTAGTTCTACCTTGCTTAGGCTAAAATGAAGAGGTTTACATTTTTCAAGCAAACTCTAGAAGCTTATTGCTTAGATGCCTGCTAAGAGATAGGGTAAAATGAGGCTGAGCTTTAAAGTTTGCTAAGGAAAAGTTACATGTGAATAATTAGAAGTTGCTAATTAGTTAAGCACTCAAAAATTTTTCTTGGTACTAAAACTGTAAGAGCTTTCCAGGCCTAGAAGATGTTTTCAGAGATCAGAGCCATTTGGCCAGTAGCCACTATTTAAAGAATCTAAACCAATGAGAATAGTATTAAAAAGTACCCATCCGTAGGCTTGGCTGTTTTCTAGACAGGTAAACTCGAGTTTTAACTAAGGCCTATGAGTAAAAATGCGTGAAAAGTTTCCAGTAGAAACCCTGAGAGGGCAAGCTTGAGGAGACAGATATTCAGGAGTGCTCACAAACATTAAGCCACCTTCAAGAGCAATAACAGCAAGGCCTTGAAAATTAATGATAATAAAAGATAACATTTTTAAAGTACTACATGTTGAGTATGAAGTAAGCCCTTTATATGGGGAGCCCTTTATGTCTTGTTTGAACTTCATATCTTAGTTCCATCTTTTCATATCCGCACAACCACTGTATGAGGTAGGTAATATCATCCCTATTGACAGACTGAGGCGATGAGAGATTAAGTAACTATCCCAAGGTAACATTGTGGGGAAATGACAGAGCCAAGGGTCGAAATCAGGCTGACTGAGTCTTAACCTCTTCTCCAATCGGCCTTCTCCAGGCTCATTATGTCAAATAGCCTGCTACTCTGCCAGCCAGCGGGGCAGCCCAGGAAGGGCCTAAAGAGCCTGAAGACCAATCTCTGGGAAGACACTAATGGAGGTGTGTTGTGAGCATCTTATCACTCATCTGAACTCAGTGTGTCAATCAGGCTCCACACTCAGTTTCCTCTGTTCTGATGTACAGTGATAACCCAGGGCAAGGGGTTTCCAGAAAGACATGCATGCCCTGGCTTGGCAAGGTATTTAGCCTTGCTCAACTGGCCCAGTAGCTGAATTCATGCAAATCAGGTGGCCTGAAACTGACCCTTTCTGGTTAGAGGCTTAAAAATCTGGTCAGGATTAGAAAGTTATTTCACTTAATAGGTGCAAAAACAATTGAAGGGTGGTTAAAGGTGGTGGGACAACTTGAGAGAGAATTGGGAGAAAGGGAAGTGGAGAAGTTGTTAATTACTATAAGCTTGTAACTTTATTTTCAACTGGAAAACTCAGAGGTCTATTATGTCTTTTGACTTTCAAGCACTCTCATATAAGGACTGGTATAAATGATCATTAATGCTGTTTATGGGAAATTTAAGGTGGAAGGAATCTGCTTACTGTCTTTTCAGAAAAGGTGATTTCCTGCCCAATGACCTAATTAGTCAGGAAATAGATAAGTGAATCTTCTCTATGCTCATTTTAAGCGGAAGTTCTAAAAATTGGGGTGCTTTCTACCTCTCTCCTTTTTGATGGCTGTGATATTTAAACCTACTAAGGCAGTATGACTTCATTGTAATGGAATTTGGTTGATTCTAATATGAATTAAAAAATCAAATAAATAAACTGGGTTTTGAAAATATTTTTATTATTGGGGATTTTTCATTGTCACAGGATTGAGCCTGTAAAAGTATCTGAATAAACTACATGGAGAAATCTAATTTATTTACTCTGAAATCAGGTCTCTCTAAAAAAGACTGTGGGAACATTCATTCTCCACTCTCTCAGAGACTCTTTTAGATAAGTCAAAGCATGTTCTCTTTCTGTGTTTGCTTACCCATCTGTAAAATGTGAATAATAATTCTTGCCTCCAGGCAACCAAAGGTTCCTGGTGACCCTTAGATGAAATACTTGATACGTATAAATGACAGAAACAACGATGATCAAACACTAAAGATGAAATCCTAGGAAGAAGTTTAATCATCATCTTCCATGTTGTTTATTCTGCTAATAATGAGGCAAGCTAGTAAAGTTCAGTAATGAAGTGGTTAAAGCAACAGAATTTGAATTCTGGAATCTCTTTCATAAGTGCATGCTATCTTTTGGATCCAATTCCCCACTCCTTTGGAGTGGGAGTAGGTTATGAAGACAAATTTCTCACAAGGCAAGGGACTTTCTCTCTGCTCTATACACACAGGGTTGTAGCCTTGTGCAATCAGACTGGAGGAGGATAATCAGGTTGCTATGTAGCCTGGATTTCCAAAAAGGTAATGGGCCTCTGGTACCAACCTGTGTCAGTACTTAGAAGAGGCCTTTTCTTCTCTGAAAACATTTCAATTTATGACTTTTGTGGCTAAGCATCACTAGGAGGTCAAACTGAATCTCTAGTACATAACATAAAAGTGTCTGCCGTGTAGCAAAAGGGCCGACTTTAAAAGAATAGGCTTTTCCATGTTTAAAAAAAAATTAAAGCGTAAACAAAGCAGTGACTCCCAGAACAGGAAGAGAGGGGACCGAAAGGTTCGTGGCCTAAGAGGGCTGGATATTCTAGACATTTGGTCCCTCCTGTTCCTTTGTTTGAAAGGCAACTTATTGAGACTAGAAAAAGGAAATTAAAAAAGAGAAAGAGAGAGAGGGAGAGAGGGAGGGAGGGGGAGAGAGAGAGAGAGAGAGAGAGAGAGAGAGAGAGAGAGAGAGAGAGAGAGAGAAAAGAAAAATATTTTCAGGAGTGAAATAAGTTCAGGGAAGGAGATGGCATGTTACCATTGGAATGGACTCTATCTCGTCTCCACATTCTAAAGCATGTTCTATGAAATTCATGAGAGCATATGGCTAGGAGGCAGGACCATGAAGCTCTATTTCTGATTTAGTTGTAGGCTTTTTAGTGAGACCAGTGGCTGTAACAATGAAGATTGGAGAAGGCCTTGGTGAAGACCAGTTTTGTCAGCTCTCTGAGCCTCAGTTTCCTCATCCACGACAGGAAACAATTGTTCGAAATTATCTTAAAATTTCCTGCTTGTACTAAGAACTTTAAATCTATGGTGTTTTGATGACAAGAAATTAGTTGCTCATTCTGGAACTTTCTCCAGGAAGTCTGAGAATGCTCTATGCCATATGTTGTCTTGGAATGGCTATGCCCTACCTGATAGCCCTTTAAGCCTGAAGAGTGTACAGATGTATGGTCCTTTTCCTAGGAGCAGGTTTCTCTTCAGACTATGCATTTTCTTGGTCTGTCCTACTACTAAAACCTTATAATGGGTAAACATGTACTGGCCAGTGGCCAAGTCCCAGAAAATACAACTTCAACATAATAAAGCTGAAAGATGGGAGTCTGAGGAAATAGTAGGGATTAGAAAGGTAATATCCTCTATTGAATTCAGTTTTCTCCTGCTTAAAACCAGGCCTGTGGAAGGTGCTGAGCTTCAGCACGTTTTTGTTGGGTCATTCATTTGAACTGGGGAAGTGACTGTGACTTGATTAGCCCCAAAAGAAAGATGAAGTAGAAAAATATTTAGATCTGCTTCTTTCTAAGTTTCCCAGAGTAACCTAAACTACATTAGCTCTTGTTCTATTCAATGCTGAAAGCCAGAATTTGAGCAACCAGCCTTAAAGAGGTTAAATGCGTTATAAAAAGGAAGACTGTCCAGGGTAGACTATTTCTAGAAGAAGCATTCAAGGTGACCTACTAGCTCCATGAGGCCACAGGGCAAAGGTGTCACATAAAAGAGACTGGGATAGGCTCAGACATCTATCCTCCAGCAAAATTAATTTCCTCAGGGGCTTGTGGTTCACTAACTGAACCTGTGAACCAGCTGTATTTAGTGTGCACTCTACTTCCTTGGGCCTCTAAAACTGACAATGGTCTGTAGGTCAAGTTCCAACGGAAGTGATATTTCTGACCTAGCTCTATAAATAGAGCACTGGAAAAAACCCATCAGCTGCAAATGGCCCAGGGACCACACGCTATCTATTAAGTAAGTAACCGCAGTCTCTGTGCTGCCATTTTAGATGAGAAAAAAAACCCTTTGTTATTTATAATCTTCAGAGCTTTGAGATTCTCAAAATACTTTAAAGCTATTAGTCTTCTTTCAGATTTACAAATAAATGATCTGAAGCATAAAACCACACCATAACTGCCTCAATAGCATCTGCCCACTGAGGAAGGCATTTGGCCTGGTAAAGAATAAGGCTCCATCATTTTGGTAAAGCATTAAAGTTCATTCCCAATGTCTCCTGGCTGGAAGTGAGAGAGGTGACTGCAGTTCAGTCTTTACTTACACAACACTAGGCTGATTCAAGTTTCAATAAAACTTGTTACTGAGGAAGGTAAGAAACGTGAAGAAGACATGAAACGGTGGGGTAATCAGAACCTTTGGAATGCAAGTCTGGGATGGATTATTCCTCCACAGCAGAAGGTAGAAACAGAGTTAGCTGATCACTAGGATAAAGACTGGTATGTACCAGCACACATCACTCAACTTGACTGGCTTTTGTGGGGGTAGAAAATATTCTTAACTTTCCCAGAGTCTTAGAGTGGCCATATAAGTTACCATCCAACCAGGACCCTTTTGAAAATGAAATGAGGACATTTTAATAATTATATTGGGATGGCAGAGATAAATCAGCACTGTTCTGGGCAAACCAAGATTTCCAGTTACCCTACAGAGATACCACATAGGAAATGTCCAAAATTAGGATGAGATGCTCATCCTACAAGAAAATGGTCAGTCTAGAATCCATCTCATTTACTAGGCAAAAGTTGTACAGGGGATACGGCACAGGACTTCTCTGTTATGCTTGGAGTAACAATGATGGGTTTCAAACATAGCCAGGGAAACAATAGGCTTGACCAGCATGTCTGAATAAAAAGAAGCAATTCCCTTCTTTTTATTCCCTCCTCCCCACAGCTCAGCTTCCAACATTCTCTAGGAGGATATGGCCTTGAATCCTTTCTCCAATAATCCAGCTTTCCTCCTGCTACCTTCTATTTGAGAAGGAAAAACCTGTAGCTGGGTCTCCTGACTCTTGGAAAAGGACTCTTTAATTAAAAATAAGTTTGCTCACCAGAGAAAACACATATTCTCCTTAGGTAAATACTAGAAAGATAAATTAAAGAAAACCAAAACCCAACCAGTTAAGCAAATCTGAAGCATTTTCTTTTTGAATTTAGACTTCATTCAGCATAAGCCAGGAAGATGCTTATGTGAAATAGGCTTTCCTCCACACGGTCTGTTCTGTCTGCTCACTGTGATCACGTGAATTCCTCAAATCACACCAGTCAGCCCCCTTGGTATGAGCTTTGCTTTTCCACTCCCGTTGTAGAATCCAAGGCAGCTGGATTCTGGTAAATCTCATGTATACACGGTTATCATCTCATTTTTTTTGACTATTTGATATTTTTTCAAGTGAATTCTTTTTTCTTCTGGCTGAAACAGAAGGAACGTAGACACTTATTCTGATTTCAGATTGTTTATAGCCTTGGCTGCTGGAGAAAAAAATCATCTTCAGATATGCGTACTTAGCCAACTGCCTTTGGAGAAACCTGGGAAGGGTGAAAAAGTGGCCTATCCTCTATCAGTCACACTTCCTGTGGAGATTGAAACTATAGTAAAGTAATATTTGGTAGCTTTATATAGCCAAGGATATAGTCTGGACAATGAGTAGGCCAGGTGATGATGGCTCAGGTGACTGAAGAACAGAGGGACACACTAACAGCCATGGGGTTTGCCTTTGGGAAATTAGCTCACCAGGCAAACCCAGAGCCGGAGACAGGCTCCTTTCCCAAGGCCTTGGCTGATGCACAGCTGGGCCCAGGTACTCTTGCTTTTGCTTCAGGCTGGCACTGGAGCACTGGCTCTTTGCAGGTAATTGGGAGAGAAAGGAAAAAGAAATGCTGTTATCAGGAAATCTGTTCCTGAAGAAAAATATTTCTATGAAAACATCAGTGGCTTAAAAAAATCATTAATACAAAAAGACATGTCAACTAAATGCAATGTCTAATCCTAGACTGGATCCTGGACCACAACACAAAATTATCATAAAGGACATTATTGGCGCACCTGGCAAAGTTTGAATTTGGCTGTTACGTAATAAATAGCATTACGTCATTGCTAACTTCCTGAGTGATCATTGTATTGTGGTTATGTAAGAGAAGTTCTTGTTTGTAGGAGAGAAAAGCTGAAGTATCTGGGGATGAGGGTCATGATGTCTACAACTTACTCTCAAATGGTTCAGCAAAGGTAATACTAGTAAATTAATATCATAAAAAATAAAATGATAACAACAATATGAGAACGATAAAACCAATGTAGCAAAATGTTAACAATCTAGGTGAGAGGTATATGGGAGTTCATTGTACTTTCCTTGGAACTTTTCTGTAGGTTTGAACTTTTCTTTCTTTCTTCCTTCCTTCCTTCCTTCCTTCCTTCCTTCCTTCCTTCCTTCCTTCCTTCCTTCCTTCCTTCCCTTCCTTCCCTCCCTTCCCTCCCTTCCCTCCCTTCCCTCCCTCTCTTTCTTTCTTTCTTTCTTTCTTTCTTTCTTTCTTTCTTTCTTTCTTTCTTTCTTTCTTTCTTTCTTTCTTTCTTTCTTTTTAAAGAAAAATTAGCATGACAGTGTAGGTTAGCCTGGAGTCAATGATATAAAATCAGGATACGGGGCTCCATCTCTGGAGATATTGCTAGGGAACTGTTTCATATGTGTGTTTATGCATCACAATTACATGGTTCACTATTAAAAATGCAGAATCCTTGTCCCCACCCCAAACCTAATGCATCAGAATCTCTGAGGGCTGAGGCCCAGTTGTCTGCTCCCCCAAGGATCCCTATTATACACTAAAGTTCGAAGGAAAAAAAAATCACGCATTCAGCATCTGCTGTTTGCTTGCATCTACAGGCTTCTCAGACCCCATGGGTAGTCCATGTACTGTCATGGACACATTTACATTAGAAAATCTCCACCCTGTACCCTGTGATGTGGCTCTGCATCCTTTTCATCATAGAAGACACCATTCTGGTGAATGCTCTTTGGCCCAGTTTTTAAGACTCCTATCTGCTGACTTTATCCCCCACCCTACTTCCCAGGGGGAATAGAGCAGAGATGTAAATGCTTTTTAGAAATGCCATAATTCATCTGGTTGGAGTTGTTCTCAGAGGAGCCACCCAAAACCCTAATTTGGAAAGGAGGAGTTGCTGACAGCCTGTGGCATGACACAGGACAGGGCTAGTGATGGGGCCCAGGTCCCCACGCAGGCAGAGACCCTCATTAAGGTCCCTTCTCTGTCAGGATCCTTGACACCAAACATAGTGCAGCTTTCAGAGTTCAAGCTTCCCTTGGTTTCTTTAGTGAGAACAGAAACAGAGTGCAATGAGGAGTAAAGAGAATAAAGTGGGTCAGGGGACAGAAGCCCAGAGCTGCTTTGAGAATTCCAGAGTACTTAAGTGCATCTGATGAATCCAAGTTAAAGCACACTAATAAATATTGCTTCGCTCCATTCTGCAACATTGGTCTATTATTCCCATTTCATAGAAGAAGAAGTGACTTGACTATTGAAACTCACCCAGCCAGAGGCAGAGCTGGGGCCAGAGCTCAAGCATTCTATGACTTTCTGCTGTCCCAGCTGCCTCCCTTTTGGCATCAGTGCACATCCCTGTGGAGAATGCTTTTAATTATCACCTTGCCCAGAGTGCGAAGATTTATTGTTAACGCTTTCCTCCGGCCCCATCTCAAGCACCCCTTTGGGAAGTGGAATGATCATCATGATAGGAATCAGGATATTTTCAGGCGTGGGAGGAAATGGAATGCCTGCGTGGCATATGTTTGTTGCCCCCTGAGGCTCCGAGAAGGCAGTGGGGTAGAGGGGGAGCGCAGAGAAGTGGAGTGTTGAATAGTCTGGTGAGGCAATCCCAGTGTCCTCAGCACCCTGAGTTTTAGATAAGAACCCAAAAGTTCTTTGGGTTTATTTTCCCAAACCAGTGAATTCAGCTTGGCTGCCGAGTCTCTTCAGTTCAGTTTGTGTTCCCCTGACCTCTGGAGCTGGATTTCCTGAATCAAGGCTAAGAGAAGCTGCTGCCTTTCTCTCTTTTTGGGGTGTGCACGCACACACACATGGGCGCCTACAACACAAAGCCTATCCCCATGGTCATCAGGCCAACGCAAGGCTCAAGGGCCGACGCAAGGGCCGCAGAGGAAAGGAAAACCCCATTCGTGACAGGAGTTCACAGTAGCCCCCAGATCACAAGTTGCAAGGTCTGAACACTGTGCAGATTGCCAGGGAGAAGGAACTGATTAACGAAACATGCTGATGCTAACAGGGTTATTTTAATTGGGGGAACTAGTTTGGTGGCAGAAGTCAGTACACATCTGTGAAATATGAGTTCTTAAGCAAAGCAATTTCCTTTTTTCTTGAAGGCCACTGTTTATCTAGAAATGAGAAACAACTATGTGTTGACTGAAAATGATTAGATTCAACAAAATCAAGACCACCAACCTGGTATAACTTGTCCCACATCTCAGACATCAGTTGATATAAAACATTACACAAAGAATTATGGGGTAACATTTTGGGATAATTGGTGTGTTCAATACCTTACATTCATTATCTCCATGAGGGAGGTGCCATTATCACACCAATTTTCTAGAGAAGTTGAGCTACAGAGAGAGTAAGCGAGTAAGGTCACTAGGCAAGTGGCAGAGCAAGGATATGAACCCAACAGTCTGACTAGTCACTTCTTCCATGGTTTCTTTCAGCCACTGAGAAAGTACTATAGGAACAACCATTCGTCTCTTTCTCTGGGGAGAAAAACTCATAGAGATGCCTTCACCCCATTTTCTAGATACTCATTTGCTTTTTTTTTTTCTCATTAAATTGTGATATTCAATTTCTCATTCAGAGTCATCTGTGTCTGGAGAAGCATATTTGAATAATGTTCCCTCCCTGTTGTTGGGAAACTCTTAGTCATATGATAGGTTTCTAGAAATTGATACCCAAGAAAAATAAATCTCTAGGTTCCGTAGATATCCAACTGAAAATATGTAAAATAACCTTCGTTGCCAAAATCATAATTGGCTTTCCTTCTATAACTCAGATCTCCACATCTGGTTCACCTTCTTTGTCAGAAGTACGTGATTATGTAGCTTTTTTATACTTTAGGGTGTTTGCGTATTTTGTGACGTTTCTAAGTAGAACTGCAATGTTAATCACCCCACTGATAATTACACTGTTTCTTTTGTCAATGTTAACTCCACAATGAAAAATAAAGCAGGAGGTAAATGTGACAAAGTCAGAAGAGCCCCATGGGAAGCCAGTTAGTCCCTTTTCTCATCTGTAATATGTTTGTGGGATGGGAAAGGGGACAATAATCACAGTTGACATTTACACCTACTACAGCACGGGCAAGAAACAGCTCCAGGCGCATATGTGGTAAAAATAAAAATCACTTAATTATCTTAAAAACAAATACGTGGGTACTATTATGGCCCTTATCTTACAGGTGAGAAAACTTCACCCGCATAGTAAGTGATGGAGACAGGACTCAAACCGTGACGATCTGAGCCCAGAGTCCTGTTCCAGCCTTTCCCCACAATTCTGACAAGCAGCCAGGCCTGGGCATCCTTATTCTAACTGACTTTCCGTGTCAGCAGCTGAATTTGATGTTTTGCACACTGTACGTACATCTGAGTGGATTATCATAATGTCCTTCGCCAAGGATGGCCCATAAAGTTTTCATGACATTACCATAGACTCATCTTGTTTATGAAGCATGATAACAGTACAGACAGAAGAGTCACATATTAAACATTTTTATAGTAAAAAAAAAAATTTTATCATCATTGTCCTTAAGGAAAGTGACATGACTGATGCCTGGCATTCAGGCACGCGTCAGAACTGGTACAAACACCCCTTCCATGCAGTCCTTGAGCCTCAGGACCTATTGCTTCACTCAGAAGACACATCACTGTCTCCCCGCTTGCTCGGCACCTCTGTAACTATATATACAGCTCCGTGTAAGATCAACAGGATCACTGCGCCTGTTTTGCAGCAGCCCAAGCTCTAAATTAAAAACAGGACAACAGCAATAATACTGCAGCAACAACAAAGTAATAATAAAATAAATGGCAGAAAAACCTCTGGGTTTCAAAATTTCCTTAAACTGATCATCAAGGGAAGGAAAGGGAGGTTCCTTCTTGAAAGAGGCAAGTGCCTGCCAGCAGGAACCTAAAACTCATTATTATTCTGTATTTTCCTTTGCAAGACTGAAGAGATTTTCTGTCCTCTCCCTCCCCTTCCCTATCAAAAGAATATCCCCCAAGACAATCTCAAAGTTTAATAGTAGCAAACCCTGGGTTCAAAAAAAAAATTAAACGTAAAAACTCAAAAACCCATAGTGGTTACAAAACAGCTTTGTGTGAAAGAGGACAAGTTTTCTCTTAAGAGAGGCTAATTTCATAGGGTTGGGAAAAGAGAGAGATGAGGGGGGAAGCGCTCCACAGAGGAAGGGGAGGCGGGAGAGGAGGGGATAAAGGAGGAAGAATCGCTGGCTTTAAAAAGCAACATTGTCCAGAGAGGTGAAAAGGAACAGATGGCCGTGGAGAATGTGGCCCTCACAGCCCTGAAGAAAGGGGCGATGCTGACAGATCTTGCTGTTTCCCATTGATGCCTGAATGTTCTAGCGTGGGGAGCCGAGGCCAGTGCAGGGGACAGACCTCTGTTCCCAGAGGCTCACTGGGGCACTGATGCTGAGGCTCACTGCGAAAAAGAGCTGGTGACAGGGGTGGGGAGGGCGCACAGCTGTGGCCACAGAGGGAAGGGTGATGCAGGAATCGGGGCTTCCATTGCCTCTTCTGGTCGCGCCTGGAGGGTCGGCTCAGCACTGGTCTTTGCCTTGGCAAAGGTGAAGGAAAGGACAGCAGCTGGGGCCCAAAGTGTTGATATCGTCTCTTGAAACACACTGAGGGAGACATGTCTGGGATAAAATAGATAGCTTAGGAAAGGGAAAGAGGAAATATTCCAACTGCTTTTACAGAGTTGAGATTTTTGAACTACAATAAACAAGAAATTTGAGTCTTTAAAAGAGGTCAGAGGATCCTGCCAAGTAAATCCTACATTATTTCATGGAGTCTCAGGGCAGAGAAGTAATTTGCCAAAAGGAACCTAAAAATGAGTTGGTAACAGATACAGGAAGGAATTTAGAGGTCAGACTCAGAGGTCTGAGTTAGCCTCAAAGAGGTGAATTGAAAGTTGGGCTTTGTGAGACACAGTGAGATGACAGGAGGGGGCAGAGTGGGCTGTAGAACCCAGGGTGTGTCCTGTGGGTGCATGGGACCGGCACCCGGATGGGCTGCTTGCAGGCTTGGTGGGTATAGCTGCACCTACCTGGAGGATGTTACTAGAGACCCACAAGTCACCACAGAGTGACACTCTGGGCTCCTGGGAGGGGAAGGCCTAACAGCCAGCTCTGCAGCATGGAGACTGGGCAAAGAGGAAAAGGGTTTGCCGAAGCAGTGATTATGAAGAGGCCCATAAACTTTAGGGGACAAAGATGTAATCAGGGTAATTTCCTTATTATAATTGTGATCTCAAAAATGTTTGTTCCAAATGACCTCCTGACTTCTCTCTATGCCCTCGAGAGGGTGATGATAAAATTCAGCCCGGCTCCTGCCCACCAAGGAGGAGCTACAGTCTTCTCAGCTCATTGTCTGGTTGGCCCACAGAGAAGTGTACGAGCCCAAACCATTTCTCCAGATTTGATTTTCCTCTCTTCTTCCCTGATCCTGAAAATGAGAGAAACCTGAACTCAAGGCTGAGGGCCTAGAAACAGAGGGGCATGAGTTTGGGGAAACAGACCTTTCATTGGAATTATCACTCAGAAATATTCCCACATGATTCAGAACCCCCTAAACATCTCTCGTCTAACCCTCGGTGGGGGTAAGGGAAGTTAAAAGGGGGCTCTAAATATATTTAGAGACCTGACAAGCTTACCTTTACCTGGGCTAAGTCTTCATTTCCACGTGAAAGAACCTGTTGCAATGGCCATGGAGCCCCTTGGTTCGCACTGTATGTACATCTGACTTACTGAGAAAATTCCCAGGAGCAGCTTAGTTAAAAAAAGATCAACCATGATGAAGACCTTGCCTTTTATTTCCCTGATTCATCCAAATTGCTCCCCAGGCGCTGTAGATTTAGAAGCGCCACTAATCATCCTTATAAACAGCCAGCCACTGCTTAGAAATTACTTTGTATAGCTCCTAAGTGAAATCCCCCGGGGGATAGAAGATGCCCCAGGCTTTAACAATCAAAACATAACAGCCTCGGTATGAGAATAGAAGACAAGTCCACTTTGACATCCCAATTGAAACTCCAGGTTGAATCCCACACACAAGAATGTAATTACCTTTCCCAGTTTGCGGGGTACACTAAAGAAATTGGAGAAGTGGAATACCTATTAGGTCCTCACTAATCCTCCTCCTAAATTCAAAGCAGGGCTAGTCCCTGGAATTCATTTTGGAGTATTCTTATGCTCCACTATTGTTAACCAGCTCAATTGATAAGTGCTTGCAGCTAATAATGCTTTCTACTGAGCTCGCCCCCTCCTCTTTCCCAGAGGCTCAAAGCACTTTACAAATATCACCTCATTATTCTTTATAACACTCAAGTGAGCCTGATAGGTGGAAAGGTTCATTATCTTCTCCTTACCAATAGGGGAAGTAGACAAAGGGAGAAGTGACTCGCTTGCGCCAACAAAGCAGAGGCAGAACTGGAACTAAAACTAAGCCGTCTTCCTGACTCTGCATATGCACATGTCCTATGTCAGCTTGTAAAGCCATTCTGCTGACAAGGCAGGATTGCCTAGTTGCGGGCTGTGTTGCAATCAACAGGTCCACAGAATCGGGGCACTGGCTCGAGGGGAAAGGGCAGCAGCCTGGATGAAGAAACCCCACTGGAATGGCCTTAACTAGTTCAGACAAGTCACTTCATCCCCCGGGGTCTTAGTGTCCTCCTCAGGAAAAGGTGAAGGTTGATGAGAGGATTGTTAAGGTCCTTTCCAGCTCGTAGATAATTAGTGAAGTGAGAGTTTCAAAAGAGGAGTTGTAATGTTTTTTATCAGCACTTTGTGATGACCTGGGCTTCGTTTCTCTTGTTAAGCCTAAAATAGCATCATTGTCGCATTTGCTCTGTCATCCATTGTCCACCCAAATGATAGCAGGGATCAAATCAGTGTGAGGTAGAAAAAGTATAAGAGGTAGTCTTGGGGCATCAAGGCCAAGGACTAAAGAGAGATGGAGACAGGCAAAAAGCAGGAAGACGGAAGACTGAAAGTGTCATAAAAAGAACTGGCAAACGATATTTTGAGCTGTGCCTGGGCTCTACCCAGGGGCACTTCCTACATTCCAAGAAACCTATGATAAATGCTTCAAAGTATAAGAAGGCCCCAAAGAAACAGGGTTTGCTTTCGTTTTTCTAAATACAAAATTCACTTGTCATCGCCAAACCCATATGAACAGTGCTGCAAAGTTCCCTGCAGTGGCGGTTTCCCATTTAAACAGAATTTTCATTTTAGTGAAATAACACTGATATGCCTTCAATTAAAACTGAGTTTTACAGGTGGCTTCATAGTTTACGATTTGCATTACTTGAGCCAGATACGCCTGAGCCTTTAGAAAACCTGTAGTATTTTATTTCTCTGATCTTTTATACTTTCTTTCCCTAAATAATGCTTCGATGTTCTTTATTTGTGACAAAGAGAGTTGGACAGACAGGACATTTAGTAAAATCAACATTTGTTTGTGGGAGAAGCAGCCCCCGCAAAGAGAATAATGACCTTGGAAAGAGTGTGGGGTGATGGGCCGATCACAGTGACTGGATATAAAGGACTGACTGTGCAGTTGCCAGAAAGAAACACATTTTTGTAATATCTCAGTTGTTTCTATTGGCCTGGTCTTCCTTGCACTCACCATGGGAACTGAGTCAACAAGTTTGCTTGCTTTTATTCCAGTGATTACAGTGTATTTGTCCTGCTCCCGCCCCGCCCCCACCCCCGCCGTCACAGAGGAAAAACGGAGTAAAGAACAGATATCTTCAGAAAGCCCAAAGCTTGATGATACAAAGAAAATGGGTATAATTTTATTTATCTTCAAGTCCAGCTGTAAAAGTGACTAGTTGCAAGCTCAATTCCATCTGCTCTCCCTGAGGACAGCCTGACCCTGTGGACCCTTCTTTCTGGGAAGTTAAAGAATTTCCAGGATTAGCTCAGGTCCTGAGGCTGCCAACTGTGACAATCTACAAAGCGCTCTTAGGTAATGATTCAGATCCCACTTCTGCTCAAGGCCAAGATAGTCCCTAATGAGTTGGAAATATTCTCATTTCCTGGACCTGGACCATAAGTCAAATTGAACCCGGAAGAATTTCAGAAGGGCAAGCTCAGTACCTCGGCATGTTCAAGACTCAGCAACTGATATATCTGTGACATCAGAAGTGTAAATAAACTTGAAAAGTGAAGATTGAATGATCATCAGAAACAAGGCTCAAAAATAATATCGAAAGGAAAAAAGGAAGAAAAGAAGTAAAGAGAGAGAGGGATAGAGGGCTGAGAGAGAGAGAATGAGAGAGAGGAAAAGAACTTCATAAAGTTAATAATAATAATTGATCACCACCTGATTCTGGAGGAAGGCATCTCCCAAACTGAACTTTTGAATTCTCTAGCAGAAGACCAAGATTCCAATACCGGTCAGGTAAAATGCCAAATTCTTCTCACCATCACAATCTCAAGGTGACAAAAGAGGAAGTACGAATCGACACTCTCAGTTTATTGTTGGTGGTCTGGAGAAGAGTAAGGCTTTAGATCTTACCAGGAATCACACTAATTTAATGTAATTAAAAATCTCCCTAATCTCTCCTCAGACACTTTCTTTCCCTGGATGACCTAATCAGTACAGACATCTGGGTAGTTAATAGAACACTGAGGTAAGTTTTCAGCTTGAGTCTGTTACTAACTCATCCTGTGGCCTCCTTAAGCCTGTTTCCCCATTTGATAAATGAGGGAGTAGGATTAGAGGGCCTCTATGATGCCCTCCTGCTATTGCATCTCTGCATAGATTGACTCCAGCATTTTTCCAAGCCATGGTGTATTTTTTATCTTTTAAGTTTCATCCAATGCTGATTCCCAGGGATCCCTGGCAGTGTCAGATGAGTCTCAGGTCGTGAATTCAAGCTTCACTGGCCAGAGGAATATTTACTTTTCTTCACTCCTACAGAGGAAAGTTAATGTCAGAACACTTGTGTTCCAGGTGACCTCACTCAGGAAAACCCACTGGCATATGCCAACAGATACGAACCAAAATGGGTAAGGATAAAGGCCCTAAAGGGAAGGTTTAGCACATGAACCAAAACTACAACAGGATAAGCACTTTGTGAATGTTTAGAAAATAAATGAGTAGCTTTTTATATAAATGACTAAAACTTCAAGGTTTAGATGTTTCCATTGTCCAAGATTTGCAATGTAGTTGTGACCCAGCTCAGCAACTGTATCTATGACAATGGATTTCTACAGTGTTAGCTGAGGAAATTTTATGAACAGTCAGTAACTCCAAGGAACTTTTCATTCAAGGATTCCAAAATGTTATGTAAGTATTATTTCTTATGATCCCAAACAGATGTAGCAATCAGGCTTTCTATTTGAGAAATAAGGAACATTTTACAGACTTGTTTAGGTTATAGAGTAAGCTACAACTTGAAAAGAAACTCCAACAAGCCACTCACAGAATTATTGGGATTCCTAATGGGCTCCACATTATGAGAACACCTGGGTATAAAATAGTAGAGAGAAAATCGGAAGATTCATTGGGAAACATAGGCCCATCTCAATCTTCAGCATCAGATTTCCCTGGCGACGCAGTGGTCATTTGCTTACTACTTTACTTGGAAGTCTTCTGAAGCCTGAACAGGACAAACTGAATCTAGATCTGTCAAAATGACTAATACAGACACTAATGTGTATTCCTTTTTTTAAAAAATGTATTTTTCCACTTTTCTAGCAATCTAAGCGTCCATTGATAGACAATTGGATAAAGATGTGTTACATACGTACAAAGGAATATAATTAGGTCCTAAAAAAGAATAAAATCTTACCTTTGTGACAGCATGGATAGACCTAGAGAATATTAAGCTAAGTGAAATAAGTCAGACAGAGAAAGGCAAATACCATATGATTTCACTTATATGTGGAATCTAAAAAACAAAATAAAGGAATAAACAAAACCCAAATAAAAAGAAACAAACCCATAGATACACAGAACAAATTGATGGTTGTCAGGTGGGAAGGGGGTTGGGGGCTGGATAAAAAAGGTGAAAAAATTAAGAAGTACAAATTGGTAGTATGAAACAGTCATGGGGATGTAAAGTACAGCATAGGGAATATAGTCAATAACATTGTAATAACTATATGGTGCCAGGTGGGTACTAGACTTATTGGGGGAGTCACTTCATAAGTTATATAGATGTCAAATCACTCAGTTGAACACCTGAAACTAATATAATATTGTATGAAGACTGTAATTGAAAATAAAAATAATTAAATGTAAAATAATAAATTAATTTTTAAAAAGTGAGGTTCCACTTTTCTGTATTACCTTTCTGGTCAATTCAGAATGCAGCCTCCATAAGATATACTAACATTTAGAAAACTTTGGTAGATCTGATATATTAAACAGAAAAGAAAATCACAAAATAGTATGTGTACCATGGGTCCAATTTTTGAAAAAAAAATTACATATTTATTTGCATAGAACAGTTGCTAAAATTATAAACACTGATATTTTACACTATCTCATAATAATAGCATCATAGTATTTATTTTCTTTTTTGCTATCTATATTGGTACATGCCAACAACATGGATAAATTTTATAAATACAATGTTGAGCAAAAGAAACCAGTACCAAAGATAATCTACTACTATATGATTCCATTTATATGAAGTTAAAAAACAGGCAAAACTAATTTATGGTTGCAGAAATCCAGATAGCTGTTTTACCTTTGGGGGTTAGAGGATAGGGCACTGATAAGATAGGGTAGTGACAGGAGAGCTTCTGAAGTACCGTCAGTGTTCTGTTTCTTAATCTGGGTGCTGGTTACATGTGTGCGTTCACTGAGAAAGTTGATGGAGCCATGCATTTATGATGTATATACACTTTTGTTTGTGTTATACTTCATTTTAAAAGTTACTTAAAATAAGACAAAACCTGAATCCAGAGTCTTCCTCACACATAATGTCAAGAAATCTAGAGAAGTGACCCTTTTTTGGGGAGGTTCGGGGGAGAGGGAGGAAGCATTTATTTCAAACTGTACTTGCAACTGTATAATTGTTTCCTTTTGATAGTGGCAATCACAATGAGACAACAATGTCTCTACAGCTCCATCTCCGAGAAAGAGGCTCTGAAACCCAACTCCATAAAAGCAGGAAGAGAAATACATTTATGTCATCGAAGGGTTCTGATTCGTGGCTGTCACCGTCCTTCACACCTCCCTTGACACTTTATTAATAATGATTCTGGAAATCCAAGTTTTCATTTGACTCAGGCTCACTATATGGGTTGATGAATCAGTCTGGACCAGATGCAGCCACATCAGGAGGTACTCCTGCGCTGAGCTTACATTCACAAAAACAAGCTAAAAGTGGCTAAATCTGCTAGAAGAGATTCTTTGTAAAGGCTGGGACATTGTATCCCCAGTGCCTAATCCAAGACCTGGCATAGAATAGGAGCTCAATAAATATTTTTGTAGTGAGTGAGTGTATGACTTCACTTTCAAAAAGAAGAAACTCAAGTAGACGTTGCCATGGATGGCAAAGGGAAGAGAAAAAAATGACATATATTTGATTAGTGACATGTGTCTCTAGTGTCCCTTCAGTGGTTCCTCAAGTTAGCTAAGTCAGGCTAACTAAGGCATGGGGAGATGTATTTCTGTGACATTTGGTAAAACCATTTAGAATAGCACTGCCAATACAAATATAATATAGCCCACAAACGCAGTTAATGTTTTTCCAGCAGCCACATAAAAAATATAAAAAGAAAAAGGCAAAATAAATGTTAATGATATATATTTTACTTAGTACAACACATCCAAAACATTATCATTTCAACATGTAATCAATATGAAAATTAAGACATTCTAAATTATTGTCCTCAATACTAACTCTTTTAAATCCAATGTGTATTTTACACTTACAGCACATTTCAAGTGCTTAATAGCCATATGTCTAGTGGCTATTGGATCAACGATGCAGGTCTAGGAGGATATCTATTTGGTGGAATTACTTTCAGCAAAGATGAATGGGGTGTGTGTGTGTAAAAGAGAGCTGGAGAGGGAGAGAGAGACTTGATGGTATTTAACACCGATTCCATCTGTTCTGAAGTCAGCTGTGTTCCAGGCCTTAGTTTCCATAGATATGCCAGTGTCCTTATGATAATTCCCACTTTCTGCTTAAACTACTTTGAGTATGGTTTCTGTCACATGCAATAAAAAGTCCTAACTAATACAGACAAACATAGAGAAAACGTGTCCATGAGTGCCTCATACTTTATAGGCACAATGCCTGCAAACAACTGACATTAAATCAACATTGTTGGATTTATAAATAAAGAAATGGAGTTATTAACAAAAAACCTATTCTGAAGGTTTTTCTGTCACTTGCTGTAGGTTGCAATCAATTTGTACATCACTTTTGAGAACAAATGAACCAAAGTTCAGTTCCAACTTGAAGTATTCCAGGTGCATTTTGGCTGTAAATTCTGAATCAAACAGGAGTTTAATAAGGTGCAGGTGCTACAAGTTACCTGGACACTATCCCTCTGAGACGGCTGCAATGTAAAAGAAATGAAAATAACAGCTTTTCTATCAGCCAACATACCTCCTGCTTCATCTCAGGGTTTGTCTTCCTGCCAACACACATTTATTACTGTGTCTTCAGTTAAACATGGAACTGGAGTTTGAGGGGAATGGGTCAGTGGTTTAACTTGGCTGAGGAAAAAGCAGCGGTTATCCCTATACCACTAAATCCCTTTGTGACTCACCAAAAATAAGTTTGGTATTTTAGCATTGTTTCTCATTCTGTGCTATTAGATCCAGATATGCATGGGAGAGGTAATAGCAGTGAATGTACAGTTTCATCTTGATTCCAATTTTTCCATGTCACTGGCATCCTGAATTGCATATGCTGCATGGTTCCTGAGATACTTTTACAGGCGTTCAGTGTCAGTAAGTTGGAAAGGTAAGACTCAATGAAAAGCAGAAACAATCACCTTCCCACTGCTTGATGGGAAGCCACTCCCAGGACTGGGAAGAGATACACTGAATTTCATGAAGAGCAGTTCTGAGTCAGCTCTCAAAATCTCTGGTGCTAAAGGCACATGCAACCCAGTGAGGCTGGAGGAGATAGGAAGGGCCAAAGGGGTACTAGGCAGTATCAGGGCAGATAGTCAGAAGGAGCCAAAGAGCAAGCTTTCTGTGGTGTTTTGCTGTTAAAATTCCTGGATGAGCCCTGCGTAGCCTGATTGGAGGAGGAAATTTGCAGAATCTGCTTTAACTCCTGCCATCCAGAAAGGTGTAAGATATTTAATGGGTGCCTAACAGCAAAGAAAGGATGGGGAACGGTGTGTTATTGCTACATCTGTATGAGTCACAGGCTTATAAACGCTTTGTGTCCTGTATAGCTCATTCAGCAGTTGAGTTGGGAACTTAACCCTGTTGTCTGTGGAGCCGTGCCTGATTTGCCCTGGTTGAAAGGGTTATTCAGGTCAAAGAATCCTTGATGTATAATACTCAGATTTTCTGCTCATCATAATTATGAGTGGGAGAGAAGCTTAGCAGACCAAACTTCAAGAAAGTGGGACTCCTGGGTTCTGCCAATGGCTTGTATGTGGCCTTATGTAAGTGCCTGCTTTCAGTTTTCATTCGTAAAAAGGGGGCAACAATAACTAACTTCCAAATGATATTGTCCTAAATGTTGATGGGAGCACATCTGAAGAACCTGCAAACTCTGGAATGAGTGCTGAGGAAATAGAGCAGATGAGTAGTTAAGGGACTACCTTAAGTAACCACAGTAGTGGCCTAAAGCATAGAATTCTGGAGCCCAGTTCTGGGTTTCACTTCTGCCTCTCTCGCTTAGTAGCCATTTGCCTTTGAATGAACTGCTTTACCTCTCAGTGCCTCAGTTTCCTCATCTGTAAATCAGAGATAGCAACAGTACCTACCTCATAGGAACCATTAAATGAGTCCATATGTTAAATGCCTAGAGCAGTATGTGGCATGTGCATAAACAAATATCAGCAAACTTGACTGTTAATAAGAACTGCATGCTTTCATCTTTTGAGCTATAAGAACACAAAATCTCTAGTCCGTCTCAGAACACACTCTTTCACAGATGAGAAAACCAAGGGCCAAAGAGGTCAAAGTAAGTCAACAGAACTAATTTTCTATATCCTAGCCAGCTCATCAGCAGAGACAATGACATTTCTGAACAATTATTCTTAGAAAGTGACCTAAGTGTCATCATTGGATGCTCTTAATGCTGGATTCGGACCAGAAATTAAGACATTTCCTTTTGGGTACAGTCCTGGGGGACAAATTAGGCCTTAGTCGTTCTTATCTGCCTGACGGGCCCTTCTGAGAAACACAAAAAGCATGGGAGAGCATTTGGCTAGTGGTAAGCAGTGACATCAAAGTGCTCAGCCTGAAATTGCCTGTTGCCTCAACAGGGCGCTTATAGGAAGCGGGTGCTAGTGGATGAAAGACCAAAATCCATTACATTGATAAAAGAGAGTTTTGGAAGAAAGAGCTAAGTCCAGAGGCTTCCATTTCCGTTGTGAAAGCTGAGGGAAGCCTTCACCTTGACGTGATGCAGCAGGGAAGGGTGGTGGTAGGCCTGGCAAGCTGCCCACTGCAGAAAGGCTGTGGCCCAGCTGACGGGAGAGTCAGGCTGAGCAGTCCCACTATTCCCTGGAGATCTGGATCAAGCTCATAGCCAGGGGAAGTGGGGATTAACACAATGTGGTGTCCGAGCTAATGAGTTAGCAAAACAGAGACAGATGGCAATTGCAGTAACTTAACTCGCCCATCTCTGTTTGCTATGCACTCCCACAAGCTTCTCCTCTGTCCCCATGCTATCTAACCCTGCCCAGCAGCCCTTTCCGTCCATCCCAAGATCATGGTCATAGAGAAATTATCCTGCATAAAAAGGAGCTATAATACTGCTTTCTAAAGACAACTGTCACCCACCAGAGGGGTATAATGGTGGGGAGGGAGTCTTTCAGACAGCTTCAGAGAGAGACTGACCCCTGGTTCTAGAGGAAAAGTGAGGTTATTTTTATTGAATTGTTTTATACTTGACACATAATTCCTCATAACAGTTGCTTAAAAGGTATACAGCTGCATATAAGAATGCTAAAAAGGGATGTCATTTGCAACTTAGGGATGAAAGCAAGAAAAGAGAACTTTTATTCTGACACCAAAACAAGTTTCCTATAGTCAGAACTATAGGCTGTGGAATAGTTTCCTTCATAGGCATTTGCCACATGTGATAAATGATTCTGTGCACTCTTAGACCAGACATGCCAGCCTGGCTACTTTGGGAGGCAAACAACTGCTTTACAAGTTATCTACCATCCTGTGCCTTTTTTATGGTTTTCTTCTGCTTCTTTTCCAATGATCATTGTTTCCACGAGGCATCACAGACTCACCTGGCATTGAGGCCAGTTAGGACAAAGACATATTGAAAAATCCTGCCAGATATTTTTGAAAACTGCTTCATTTTTATAATAATAAAAAATCTCTTTAATGATGAAATTCCAACCATGTAAATAACAGAAGACTTTCCAGAACAAAAAGAGGTTTTGAAAAATCTTTGATTTATACATTTTGGTAAACGTTTATTTTCCCCCTATCCTACCTAGTTGTTTCATTCAATAAGAAACTTAAAAAAATTAAATTAAATTTCATTGACTCAAATGGGTTTTGCTTTTGCAAAGTGAAAAGCTGACTCATGAGAAGAAACTTAAGTGGTCACTGAATTATTCAGTAGAACATGTGCCTAAATAGAGATATTGAGAATGAAGCTTGTAAGAAGAAAGTATACTCCTCACTCCCACACAAACCTCCCACCCAGCGACCTTCTCGGGGACTACCTGTTTAGCTCTGTCTTCCTAAAGGAATACTGGGACTGACACAGAGTACAAGTGATCAGCTGTAAGAATCTGCAGCTTACCAGGTGGCAGGTCAACTTTAGACCAAATGATGTCCTGGGAAATATTCTCCCCTGATTATATGCTTGATAAAAAGATGCAGCAAAATTTGCTGGTGGAGAACTTGAACAGAGAGTGCAGAGAGTAACACGCTGAGGGAACCAAAAACCACCTTTCTGGAAGTGGAACTTAACTGTGGAACACGCTTTGCAAGCCTAAGGGTCAGCTGCCTTTCATGGGAAGTAACGAGGCACAACCTCCTTGTTCAAAGAGGAGGACAGCCGGGAGAAGCGAAACTGATATATGATCAACGTCTAGTTCACTTACATTTCCTCCTACGTGTATGTATATCTGGATCGTACACCACAGGGTTTCTCAACCTTAGCATTGACATTTTGAGCTGGCTATGACGCATTGGTGGGGGCTCCTTGTGCACTGCAGGATGTTTAGCAGTATCCCTGGGGTAGATGCCAGTAGCACTGCCCTCCAGTTATGACAACTAAAATGACTTCAGACATTGCCAATGTCCCCTCAAGGGCCATACTGTCCCAGAATGAGAACCACTGGTACACTAGTATATCTGGAAGAGCTAAAGACTGAAAAAGCTTAAATAGAGACTTTACAATAATCTTATAGTTGCTACTTTAAAAAGTTAAATAATTAGCTTGTAAAATATGTGTTTTTTTTTTTTTTATCTTATTTAACTAGAATCCAACTCCTAAGTATCCAAAGAGATTAAAATACTAAAGGGGTATTAGCACCAAATGACAAGAGGCATGAGGTCACAGGGGAATATTCTCGGAGCAAAATAAGAATTAATTAATATTTTTCCAGTTTTGGTTTCTAACCTAGAAAGAGGGGATCAGAGTAAACTTAAGAACTATAATGAATATAAACAAGGTCATCTAATATCAGAAAGTACAGTGGTCTGAATCTAAAGACCAACAGAGTTGGGCCCAGTTGGGCCAGAAAAAGTCATTTGACACTGTGCTAGTGATTTAACAAGAGGTTCCCTGCCCCCTCCTGACTTGTTCACAAGAGTTCTTTCAGCTTTAACCGTGGCACCTACATATTCCAGGAAGCCATCAACATGCCATCAGGATATGTCTTTCAAGTGATATTTTAGAGTAAACAGGATACACTTGTGCTGGTTCAGTCAGTGAGATGGCTGGCTCAAGTTAATGCTAGATAAGGGAACACAACCTCAAAATCTTAATTTTATTAGCATTGGTGAGCAAACCAACTGTACTGAGGAGAATTTAAAGAGTATTAAGTTCTGAGTCCTTGTTGGGAAGTTTCTTTTTTCACCTAGAATGCCTGACAGTGTCATCTGCAATGGCTGTTCCTTCAATAAATGAATGAAGTGATGGTTTTAGAACTCAATTATAGAAAACTCTACTCAATGGCTTTTAAACAGAAATTCATCGTAATCAATTTAAAAGAATTAAGAAATAAATCAGTATTGCTTTAAGTGAAGCTGACATTAATAAAATTCTTCTAAGGAATAGGTAAAAATATATTTACCAGGGATGCCAACCTGGTGAAGTGGAAAGACTGGAATTCTGGTGAGCCAAATTTCTTCCTAGCTAACTAGCTGCGTGATTCTGAAAAACCATTTACTGTCAGTGGGACTTGGTTCCATTGTCACTTCCAATTTGGTGATTGATAGGATAAAAATCAGAAAATATACAGGGAAACTGGAAAGAGTCAGGGATTTAGAAAAAAAAACAACCACGAAAATGATTTTATGGCTTAGATTCTGCTCTTTTGCTTTAGAAGCTTATCAATAGGTGCTTATCAACTCTACCTAAATTATAATTGAAGTGCCCACCTCATTTATTTTTATAAGACTGGAGTGACTACTCTCAAACTGAAGGTCGCCTTACATGCGTTTACACGAAGCATGGTCTTAGTAGAGGCAGAATCAGAACACAGCTTTCTGCCAGCAATCCAAGTATTCTCACTGAACACCGAGAATCCTGAGACTACAAAAGATTTGAGATTACATTTTCACTGAAATGACACTGACTGGGGCGGGGGGTGCCAGCCTGACTTCTGGGTGACTTATGGCACAGACACAGCCCAGAGACATGGCTTTTCTCTGTTTCTGTTTCAACTGATGACTCTGAGACTGTAAAAGCAAGTGATCTCTATTCTATCCCCATGCCATCTCTCTATGGAGAATTCTAATATGATTAAATACTCTTAATGATATACACACACTGACGTCCTGAGGAAACTGATGAAAACTACTTGGCAGAAAGCATGGGTGTCTCTATCAGCTCTAACCATCTGGGGCCTGCTGGGGCACTAATCATGATCCTTGGCTTTTACTCACCAAGTGAGATGGCATTTTGAGACCATGTGTGTGGTCAGTTAATCACGTATGTTTCAGTTTGACTGGGTAAATATGCTCTGCAATTTCTCTTCGCTCCCCTTGTATCCTTAGCTTTCCAAGATGACCAAAAATGCCTTTCAGAGAGGAACAATTGGGAGGGAAAGTAGCCTCCTCATTGGCCAAGTGGAGCCAAACAATTCTACACAGTTCTGAGAAGTTACTAAGAGGCACACTTGAAGCACGAGAACATCTCCAGAACCCCGGGGCTTTGAGAAAAAGACAATTTAAGAAAATGACAGCGAAATAAAGGCCTGGAATTTCAGGAAGTGGTTCCAGGAACAATGAGCATATAAAAATAGAGTAGAATCACTTTTTCCAGGCAATCCACTTTCATAGATAACGCAGCCATACGACAATAACTAGCATTTATGAGTACGTGAGTACATACTATATGTTTATAGACACCACAGCAGCCACCAACAGCGGAAGAGGGTGAGTGGGTCCCTTTGTGATCAGCAGCCTCCTTCTTCACCCTGCTCTAACTTCACCACACCCGTGGGAGCCTAGCTCACCAGCCTCGCCAGAGCTGTCCTGATTAAAATGTGATGTCCCTGGTCACTAACAGTTCTCTTGGGAAGTGAAGGAAAAGTAGCCAAACCACACTATGAAAGGAGCAGACAAAACATCTCTTCCCTTCCCATTCAGACATATCCTAACCACAGAAACTGTCTTTCCACCAACTTTTCTGCTCTCTATCCCAACCTTCTAACTTGGTTACATTGATTTACCTTTTGACTTACTCTTCACACACCCCATCATTCTTGTTCTCTCTTTACTCTGGGAGTGAATATTTCAGTTAACTCTAGGCACACAAAGTGATACCATTTCCCAAATCCACTGTGAGGCCTAGGAAAGCCATCATAGACAGGAAGGCAGATAAATCCAGAAAGGGGATTTCCTTTGCTAGGCTACCAGTGTCTGCACACTCGTGCTCACTAGTACATTTTCTCTTTCTCTCTCCTCTCTCTTCTCTCTCTCAGTCTCTCTCTCTTTCTCTCTCTCTACCTCTATCTCTCTCTCTCAATCTCTCTCTCTCTCAGCAGTTCCCTGTTCTTTTCCCCTTAAAGCACTTGGCAGTCTTTGAGCAAATCTATTGACTTAGAACTTGGAAAAATGTTGGCATAAATCTGTGCAGCAAAAATTACCTCTAATGTACACATTTTAATCAGACGGTAATTTTTTTTTTGGGGGGGTGTTATTCATTCATTCACCCATCATCCAATAAATATTCGCTGAGCAACTTCTATGTACCAGGCAATGCACTGGAAGAGACCAGCTAGGTCTTTTAATAAATAATGGCACGTGACTAACCTGACAACATCTGTCTATTCTTGGATGAGAAGCTCCATTTATGATTTCCTGGAACAAATAACAGTGACACAGCACAAAATGGCCAATAGCTACTCAATACTTATTTGCTGCTGTTATTGGATGAGAAGCATTATTGGGAAGAACTAATTCAGAAGATATAGGGCACCCTTTCTGGGCCTCAGTGTCTTCATTTGTAAAATGGAGATCACACTACTTACTTCATTTACCAAAGAGATTGCAGTGAGAATCAAAAGAAATAATATATACAAAAAAAAAACATTCTAAAAGTGGAATGCATATATAAACTACTGTTGTGATTATTCAGTCTTGAGCTTACTGACAAGAGCAGCTCATCTCTTCACTTTAACCAACACAGAAGGCTTCATAGAGGAAGGTGGTCTCAGTCAGGTCAGTTGCCAATAAATTAAATCACTGGAGTCTTAAAGGGAAAGAGAAGTAGGTATTGGGAGAAACATGCTCTTTATAAATTAATAGACAGTGATTGAAAACAAAAAATATTTCAGTTATGAAAATGAAAGAAGTCCATATGCTAAAAGACTTAAATATATTGGGGTGGTCCAGAAGTAATTAGGCTGAGGAGGATGAGGATAGGAAAGTTAAAGCTAATATTCTGTCCCACCTCTACATCCAGTTTATGAGAATATAAAAACAGTCCAGTGTTTCTCAAACTGGAATGATTACATAGGCTCCTTTTAAAGGGGAAAAATTATTTGAGACATCCGAAACACATTTCAAAACCTCTAGGAGACCTTATGGAACTAGGAGTCTATGGAACTTTAGACCAAGTTTCAGAATCTCCAACTTAGAAAATTAAAGGTTTATTTTTTGAAAACATTTTTAATTGCAAAGTATTGCCATTATGATAAATAAAAAACTTTAAAATAAAAACATAAAAACTTAAAAATGTCATAGGACTTGCAGACCTCAAGTATCTATAGCCCCCCATTTGAGAAATATTGATTTTTGTCTTACCCTTTCTTTTTATGGGTGAAGGGACTCGGGCCTATGGAGTCAAGCCACACAAATGGCTGTTAGCAAAAGCAAGTCATTAGCCCAGGTCGCCTGATTTCTAATGCAGAGCTCTTTCCTTCTTTAGACAAGGCTTCCTCTGTTTGTGTCAGAGCTCACTATCTGCTTCAGACAGATAGTGGTGTTGTGTTAGCTCCGAGACTGAGAAGCAGATGGTGGCAAGGAGGTTTGAAGGGGAGGTGATGTGGGTGTGGCTGCTGCAGAACACCTTTGCAGCTGGGAGAGCAATTTGTGAGAGAGGGATTTCCAAAGGCTGGACTCTTTTGCTCACCCTTGAAACAAATAGGCTTCGGGTGGAAAACACAAGCCATTTCAACAGTAGTAGCATTTCTGCCTAACAAGTTTGGACAGAAAAGTAGGAAGAATATCGTCTTGAGCTAAAAATTGGAGAGGAATTGCAGAAGGCATGAGGTTATAATTCAGGGTGGCCAATTTAATCAGCTCATATTCATTAAACACCCACAAACACATGGTGCTTTACAACAAACCCCTTTCCTCATTCTGAAGCATCCACAGGCCTTTTTTAAACGGGCCACCCTGTACATGTCGGGACGCTGGCCAAGTATTAAGGCAACTGCTTCCTTTCCTAAGAAAAATAGGGTAGATTTTTAGACAACCACAAGTAAAGGTTAGAGCCTCTAGTGTTACCTCCCAACTGAAAACTGGGAAAGATTTCGGGAATCTGTTTTCCAAGAATCTGTTTGAAAAACTCTCTATAAATTAAACCTTCCATTTCAGACCAGTAATATCCTATACTATCTACATCCCCAGACTTTTACCCTGCAATTTTCCTGAATGCATTTCCCCTCTTTATTGGAGTTGGACTCAAGTGCTTCATGAATAGTCCCACATAATGACTGAAGCATTATGACCCTTGAGTTATGTATAATTAGCCAATCAATGACTTTGGTCACTTCCGGCCCTTGGATAATGAACTCATTGTAACTACAGAAAGCATGTTCCAACCACTGCCTGTTTAAGCCGCCAAAAATATTTTCAGCCTTACCCATTTATCAAGAGACTTTTGATTGCAATCTGACAGAGGACTGACTGGGCCTTCTCCCCTGACATCCCCCGGGAACTGGGCCTAGCAAGAATACCAGGGGGCAATGCAGCATAAGTCGTCCTCCTTGGGTCCCTGCTCAACTGTGTTGGTAGGTGCTGTGACTTTTCAAACACATCTCTGATACTTCTAAAGATTGTAACCCATACAGGAGGGCATCAGGTCATTAGGAAAGACTAAAAAATTGCCCTGACATCAGACCATTCTCCAACAACTTTCTCATTCTGACATGACGATATCTACTAGAAGACCCAGGAAGCTCAGGACAAGACTCAAGGCATTCTATTTATAGCTTATAAGACAAATCACAGAGTAGGTGATCATCTAACCATTGCCGGGTGATTGGTTGTGGTTGTTTTTGTTTTTAATTTGAGTTATTTTCAATAAGTTGTTTAGGAAAGTGAGATGGATTCAAGAGGTAGAAGTTATAAAAAGAGAGACAAGAAACTTAGCTGCAGTGACTCTGCACGTCTCCAAAGGTGTGAGCAGGGAAAAATAGATATTTTTGAAGGCAGTTGGCTGAACAATCATAAGATCTGTCAAGCAATGGCTACTTTAATAATACCTTCAATTTTTTACAAAATCCTTAGGTGGCCTGAGAGCTTTGCCTTGGGTATGGATAATAAACAGCAGGTGGCTTATCTGGCATGTTCCTCTCATTCAGGAATGAGTCTGGAGCTCTGGAATCTCTAGGAGTCCTCTGGCTTAGGAAATAGAACATTATCGATATTCTGGAAGACTTCTATACTCCCTCCCCAATAACATCTTTTCTCCCACCCAGAGTTAACTTTTATTCTAAACCTGGTGATTTTCATTCAAGCTATTGTCAACATTTTAAAAATTCCATCACATTTACACAGGATAAGGCTCCCCAAGAAAATGTAAGGAACACATTTCTCTTTTTGTTTCAGTGAAATTAAATCAGCTAATTCATTCAAGAAAGGCTTCTTAAGTGCCCACTATGTGTCAAGCAAAGACTTAGGCATTGGGGCATGGTCCCTGTCCTTGTGGAGATTACAGCCTAGACAAGCAAATAATTATATAAATTGTGAAAAGGGCATTGTGGGTGAGGTCAAGGGTACTCTGTGAGGTACAACTGAGGCCACTACCTAGAAGTGGTCACAAGGTCTGGGATGGCGTTCCTGAGGAAGCACCATGGGAGGAAGATCTGAGGCAGAAGAAGATTCAGCATAACAACACTGAGTATCAATAAGAAAACCGAACCATTACTTAACCCTTAGAATTTGCTTACTAGACCCAAACCTGCAAACTGAGAGGAAGCCTAAGAGTTTGGAAACCACTGCTCAGAGTGACCCATTAGCCACAGAAGCTGGGGTGGAGGAGACAGTGTTAGGAAAATTCAACCACCACACACAAGAAGATTAAAGAAGATCCTTGCATACCAGCTCTTGAAATGCCATTTCCCAAGATCGAGCAGCAGACTGGTCCCAAGTCTAAACAGGGTAGTGCTAAGTTTTGGCTATTGAAGCAGTTCCATCTCCACTAACCTTTACAAACCATGACTGTGTCAGTTTTTCCAAACAGGAGAAATAGATGGAAAGCCAGGCCACATCTTAATAGGGCCCTGGTGAGCTAATGGGTGTGATTATTTCATTGTCTCGGATTCACGCCAGCCTAGGCTCATCAGATACAGGCACAATCCAGAAGAAACATGACCTCACTTTCGACATGGGACTGTGCACTCAGATGCCAATTGGAATTTAGCGATCCCTCAGCGCAGGTAAAACTGAGCTCTTTACAGTTCCAGCTAATGAGAAGCATACCAAAGTTACCTAAAACAGTAAAGCTAATATTGACATTAACATACTAGATACTGTGGGGGTAAGGAAGCCAGGAAAAACTTCTGAGACCATCTGTGTTAAGTGTGTCACATCCATAATAAGGTGCGTATTTAAGATAAATTGCCATCACTTTAAATGATTAAGTACCAGATTTATGGAAAGCTATAACCCTACCAGGACCACAGTGTTGTTAAGTGGTTAGGGCTGTAAAGGTGAGAATCTCAAGATTTCACTTGTGCCACAAATTGTCCAACAACTTGCAAAGTCTTTTCCGAGGTAACTCTGTACTTCAGTTTTCCCAGTAGAAAAGCAATTCCATCACTTAGATTGCACAGAAGAGCAAGGCTGTTGCGATCAGAAACACACATGCATTCGCTGATCCATTTTCAAAACCTTCTCGTATCATGCTGACGTCCACTGGAAGACTCCAGAAAGTACAACGCAAGGCTTGAGGTATTCTCACTGCAGCTTTTAGCATGTTCAATCAGTATTTATTCAATAAGCTTTTCCTGAGCACCTACTATATGCCAGAATCAGACATATAATAGTGATTAAGAACAGACTCACTTGTTATTCCAATGGAACTTAGATTTTGCTGAGGGAAAGCATCAAGATCGACTCAATTCCTTTGTTTGTGAGCTGTGAGTGGCACTGAGAAACTCAATTTCTCTGTTAAGTTTCATTTCCTTTTCTGTAAGATGAAGTTAACAAAACCTGTCTGGTATGTGAAAGTGCCTAAAATTACATGTGACACATATATGGTGTCTGATAAATATTTGTTCTGTCATCCTTTCTCCAAATCACAAAGAAGATAATAATGTTTATAGAGCTTCAATAAAACATGTTTCACGAATGCAAATGACCAAGCCATTATTACTATCAACTATATAAACAGGTAGCGTGGTGTAATGGAAAGATGCCTGCCTTGGAAACAGCGCTACCAGAGCTGGATTCCTGACTCTCCCCCTTACTGGATATGTGACCTTGAACAGGCTATTTAAACTTCTCTGGGCCTCCAGGCCCTAATCTGTGCAATGGCAGTGACAGAGCAGTTATGAGGATTAAATAAGTTGATAAATACAACATACCTAGGGTAATCAATAAGCAGTGGCAAATAGCTGAGTGATTAGCAAATAACAAAGGAACACACAGACAGCCTGTCTCAATGAAACAAATTTGATTTAATTACTAAAGTACTATTCATACGCATTTTTCCCCATTTACTTCATTTACTCACAGAGATATAAAAACACGTCAAAAGCAAATATCATTACTCTAAGCATAGAGTACATCACAGCAGAATTTCTGGGGAGAAGCAGTGAAAAAGTCCATGAAAAAGTAATGTCACCACCTTAAAGAGGGAAGAAAGTTTTGTTTGGCTATCGGGATGCCACTCTTTCAGGAACTCCAGAAGAAAATGAGGGATCTCCCTTAATTTTGCTGTTTCTTCTTAATCACCCACAAACCCAGCCTTTTTACTTCCCAGTTATCAGAACACCAAGCAAGGATCTTCAAATATCAGAATTCTAATTAACCCCAGCACACTGACAGCATCTGAGCAGGACCTAAGTATCTGCCAGAGAACAGTATAGATAAATACCACTGGAGAAGTCCTCTAGTCAATACCCTCCTTCCCTCGGCACCCACTGTTGGGTCTGTAGTACATGCAGATATAAGAGCCAAGAGCTCTTTCACAAATGAAAAAAGGCATAATGTGGATATACAGTGATTTATTAGTTTGTTTGGTCAGTGTCTCTAAGCAACTCAGAAAGGGACAAAATGAGTTGAGTCAACTTTGCCCCTGAGAGAGCCAGGAAACATGCCTCAAGCTCCATGACTTCAGCCAAGTGGGGCATTTTGTAAGGAGGCAAAGGCTCTGACAGCCTCCCCACTCCACACACCTAGCTGGGGGGATATAAACAGGGGCAGGAGAATGCTCAGAGAAGGTTCACTTGACACAGCCACCAACATTTATCCTTTCTTTATATATCTCACTTCCACAGGCTCACAGAACTATCAGCCTTTCAGGGAGTCCTACCTTTTTTTCTGGGTTCCCTTGAGTAAATCACCAAGTCTAGACCTGGGAACTATTTTCTCATGAAATCACTAAGGAGTCAAAAGCAGTGGTGGCAACGTACAAATATTATCTGACTGTTCCATATCTTCTCCAGTTTCCAGCATTCTCTTCCCTTTCTTTACTTTCTACTGACCATCGCATGTCTTATTACACTGAGAAAAGTGAAGCCATGAGAACTACCTCATCCTCATCACCAAATCTACCAAGCTGCTTGCATTTATAATCATGTAATCTTTCTTCCTTTCTGCTCCAATTAGTAAGCAGTCCTGCTCCAACCTATGGCCAGCCCATCTGCTCGGACCTACCTATATCCCATCCTTTTCTGCACCCACCAGGGTTGTGTACAGGGGGTTATCCCATTTTCCTCTCTAGCATTATCACATTTTTCCTTACTACTAACCATGTACATCACAAAAAATAAAAATAAAAACACCTCTGACTTCTCCAGCTACCATTCTATTTCCTCATTTCTATTTGTGGCAAAACACCTTTAAAAAGTTGTCCATGCTCTCTTTTACTTCCTCCCCTCTGATTCTCTCTTTAACCTACTCCTGTCAGGCTTTTTCCTCAGTACTCCACTGAAATCACTCTTATCAAGGTCACCATTGACTGTACCCTGCCCAATCCAAGGGTCGATTCCCAGTCCTCATTTTACCTGATCTGTGAGCAGCATGAGTCTAGCTCCTTCCTTCTTGAAATACTTGCTTCACTTGGCTTTCAGGTAATCGCACTCTCCTGGATTTCTTCCCACCTTACTGTCCCTTCCCTCCCAGTCTCTTATATATATTTCTCCTCTTCTCTACTTCTAAATGTTGTAATACCCCCAAGATCAGTCTTTAGGGTTCACCCATTCTCCTGAGCACCAGATTCATATATCCAATTTTCTACTTGACATCTCCACTTGCATGTTTAACAGATATTTTAAACTCAACTTTTCCACTCCACTCCAATCTGCTCTTCTATATAACTCCACAGAACTATACAGGAAAAAACAAAACAAAACAAAACAAAAACACCATTCTCAGTTATCTAGGCCCCCAAATCTAAAGACAGTTCTTGATTATTTTTAATATTCGCACTTCACATCTAATCTATTTGAAGGTCTTGTAAGTAGTTGCTTTAAAATTCATACTGAATTTAACTACTTCTCATCCCTTTCACCACCATCACCCAGTCCAAACCACCAAAATCTTTCACCTGAAATAGTGTAATGTTTCTTGACTAGTTTCCCAGATTCCACTCTAACCCTTTGTAGTTTATATTCCATTCAGCAGGACAAATGATCTTGCTAAAATGTAAGTCACATCCTGTCTATCCCTGGCTAAAACTTTACATCATGCTCAAAATAAAATCTAAACTTATCTTGCTTTACATACCCTAGCTCATGCTTGCCTCTGCATCCAACTTACCAGCTCCACCAGATTGTTGTGAATATAAAACTAGATATATAAAGAAACTTAAAAATTATTAGGTGCCATAAGTAAATGATGTTATTGTTGCTATGGTTATTATTGGATCAGTTGACCTCTGGTAAAGAGTTTAAAATATGTATTCTAAACATAAACTGTAATTCCTGCCAATGGCTATATATTATTACAGATTGTGTAACAGGCAAATCCTTTCATTCTTGTTAATAGGTTTGGTCATTACCCTTGTGCTATATATTTAACTTTGTCTTTTCCCTTTCTGGATGTGGGATGTCCTTTGCAGGAAACAGCAGCTGTGTCACTAACCCTGGACACGGTCCAAGGTCATTTCCATATCCTGTGGGAGAACCTTCCCCTCAAAGTTTGTTTTTGCAGCACAAAGTAGAATAAAGATCATTTTTAAAAATATACATTGTATACAGCACTTTTTGTCCAGAAGTGATTCCTGAGTTACCCAGGGAGAAGACAGGCCGTAGTCTCCAATTCCGCAACTTATACTGAGCTAGCCATTACAATTATTCCATCTGTAGCTTAAATGCAATAGGCTCTAGAATGGATTCTAGCAGCCAGAAATAACATATAATGACTTGGTAGCGAAAAAGAAGGATGTGGCACCATTTTAAAGAATGGGAGTTTATAAAAGAGAAAAGTCTCTGACTGACTTGCACCAAAATTCCAAAGCCAAGCAATTAAAACTTTTTCACCTGAGAAGGGTGTCTCAGTTTCACATTTCACCCAAGAAAGAAGAATGGTATGACCAGGAAAGAACCTGAGAGAATACAGTAATGCTTTTTGGGTCACCAAAACTACTTCCTGAGTGTTCTAATTTTCTTAGGATGGTTTTCCATAACTCAGCTCCATGGACCCAATCTGCAAGAGCTGGTGTGCCGAAGTGCAATATGCCAAATCTGATACAATGCCAAGAAAATCCTGATGGTGGTTTCCTAAATGGGTTTCTAAATTTTACAACTAGCCAAACCTACTGGCACTAAGCTATTTGCCTTAAGTGACTTTTATATTTAGATGAAAAGTCAACAAACATATGAACAATCTGGGGATTCAAGCAATGAACCCAGTGGTTGATATCAATAAGGAACCATGTCTCATCCCCCAAGGGGAATGAATCATCGGCCTCTTTAGGACAAGCCAGTGCTAACTGCAGGAGAACTGGGTACTGGCTAAACTGTACAGCCAAGGGACACAGGATGCTGTTGCTTTTTGTGGTTGCCATCTCACTACACACACTCAGAGGGGGAAAAAATACGATAACTTTAAAAAAAACACCAAAAAACAAAAAAAGACGACAGATTCCAGGAGCTACCCTAACGTGAGCCACAAAATCCCAACTTGATTTTGTACTCACACTTCAGATCTTTGTAATCTACTTCATATAGCCTCCATTAGGCTTTCTCTTCTAATTCTTAGACTCCAAAGCTCTCATAAATTTATGGCTCTTTTCATTTCCTTATGCAGTTTGGGAGGTAGGCATGACTTTCTTATATTAGGACTTTAGATGACTTATCTCATTCACCACTTTAGGGGTGAAGTAAAGATGCTAAAGCAGCAGCCTTGATAACAGACATACAGCAAACATGCTACCACTTTCCCTCAGAGCCCATGGGAGCTGCTGCTAAGCAATGAAAATACAGTAGTCCAAGCAGCTACTATTGATCGTTTGGAGATGAATGGAAGGTACAACCTATCTGCCACCTCTGGCTAGAAGCACCGAGGTATTATAGAAAAAAAAAAAAGAAGGATGAATGAATGAATGAATGAATGAAACGCATATACTTTACAGGGAAAAAAAAATACAGTCAATGACAAAACCAAAACAAATATATGAGAATTCACATATTGTGCCTTTACTCTTACAGGTGGACATAAGCCTGAAAATTTAGCTGTGATGGGCGGAAATTTAGATAATGAGGAGGACATGGGCTTTGCCTCTACTGGCTGTGGGATTATGAGCGATGTATTTAACCTCTCTGAGGCTCTTTTCTCATGTGATTATGCAGGTAAAACATCTCCCTCATAGGTTTCTATAAATATTAATGGAGAAAAATTAAAAATAAATAATAGGTCTTCCTCTACTTTATGCCTTTATATATATTATATATATATTGCATTTTTAATATGCTTTAAAATTTTTTTAAATTATAGTTGACATACATTATATTAGTTTCAAGTGTACAACATAGTGATTAGACATTTATAAACTTCCAAAGTGATCATCACCCCGATAAATGCCTTTTTATATTCTCAAGCCTGGTATAGAGTAGGCATTTAATAAATATTGAGAAAATAAATAAAAATTTTAAAGTTCTCAGCTTCTCAAATGGCCCCTTACAAGTCAACTGTAAGAAAGAGGAATATGGCAAGCTTTCCATTTTCCAGATACATTCCAATTTAGTCTAGATAATAAAATAATGACCAAGTAAATGAGTATCAAGCACAATCTGAAAAACTATTATTGTAATCATCTTTTATGTCCAATAACACATCTCATGAACAGTTTTGTTAATGGCCGTTTTTTAGAGGCTTCCAGGTTGCTCTCCCATCAGACTGGACCGTACACAATTATAAGGATTCCACAGCAGTCTGCAGTCTCTTCCTGCATTTTATAAAGAGCACTTCAAAATACTCTGGAAAAAATCTGTTTTTATGTCCTAAAGCTCCTGAGAGTGAAATGTTACAGTTGGAAGCCGCCTGAAGCTCATTTATACACTGAAGTTATTAATCTCCTTCTTATATGTTTGATATAAGCCCTAGGGCACTTGGGAGGGTGATCCAATTACCCAATTCAGAGAATTGCCCTTTTCTTTCAACCAAGTTCAGAGCTCTGAAATTTTGTTCCACCAATGACTTTTTGTTTCAGTCAAACAAGGTCACAGAAGAGGCCAATATCTGCCAAGGCCAACAGGGGTTTCATTTACATGCCCACTAATGCGAGCAACATAAGAACCTCTTGAGAGCATTAAACTAGGGTGTGGGACAACAGCCTGTTATTTATTTACCAGCTCCACTGTCACCACTGCCAATTTCTTGCTATTCAACATTTTGGGTTACCATTTTGGACTTAATCAAAATCATCTTCTGTGCGTCTGGAAGACACAGTGGAATCTGTGAGTAGGCAAGGAACCTCTAGGGAGATGTTCGATGGGCCCCGGGGAACAGCTGCTTGAGGCCAGGCAGAGCAGACACAATCGGCACTTCCTTAGAGTCCAACGTTTCCGAAGGTAGCTTGTTCATGACTGAAGGTCAGGGGTTTTCTTTTGCCATTCATCATCTGCCACAGACCTTACATCACTGATTTTTCTTTATTTGTTTTTGTTGTTTCCTTTACAATGAATACTAAAGCATGAGTCTGTCTAGCTTTAGCTAAGACTGGAACACGTCCATTACGACCAGAGAGAAGATGGTCAGGCCGATGTCCTATTGATGTCAGAAACACAGATTATCTATTGGAAATGACTGTGGTGTGTTTGCTATTTGAAGCTAATGAACAGTTGAGAATAAGCATCTAACAGATGGTCCAAAGAAATAAGTCAATCCATTTATCAAAACTGCTGGGACTCCCACTTCAGAATTGTGAACAGTTAAATGACACTAAGGTTGTTAAGAGTTAATCTTAGGAAATTTATTAAGCTCAGGGATAACTAGTTATCAAAAAATATGTTTATTCAATTTACCAATAAGTGATACTAGTCGTTGAATTGTTCTGTGCAATAGAGCAATCAGCAGAAACATCTGGAAAACTCTCCTTCCTGCCTGAGTATCTCACAAATGTATTAAAATTATCACTGGAAAAAACTCAGGAAATGAAAAGGTAAGGGGAAAAAAATATTATAGTCTTCTAGTGGCCCAATAACAAAGCCAATAGTTTTTGAGCCTAATATGTTAAAGAAGTGACAAAATTTTGCAAAGAGTTGAAGATATAATTTACTAAAAAGTAAGACATATTTAAAAACAATAAAAGACAGTTTAAAATATAATTTAGATAGTCATTCACTTTCTGATACATACTGCTCAGATGAGAGAATGTCTTAATTGTCTTTTTGGGGTGGTGGGACAAGGAGAAAGAATTCATAGGTCACACTGATTAGTTAATGATTTGGCAACTAAAGGCTCTGGGTTTTAATCTCAAATCTTGAAATTAATTCATCATGTAGTTTTGGGAAAGATTTTAATCTGCTAAACCTCAGTTTCTCCAGATGAAATATCTAGATTACATGATATGGCATGACCCGAAAATAAAAAGTCTTTACAGATAACTATGCTTGCACATGTAAGCTCTTAAGGTAAACTGCCTCGGGCAGTTTTGAAGACCTAAAACACTGGAGAGCATAAGACAAATAGGTTAATTCTGTGTTTTCTAGCGGTGCTATCAGAGTGTGGGTAGAAACAGCCTCACATCTTTCCTTACTAAACAGCCAAATTGGGCACAGAATCTAACTTCCCTATTTCGTATGTAAGCTTTCTCCTTTCCCCAAAGCTCTGGTATAAAGGTGCTGGTCTGCTCTCAGGTGGCCCACAAAGTACTCTTTCCTCCCAGCTTCCTTTCACTTTGCTGTGAACTCCACCCCTACACATCCAGTCGTACACACTTTCTTCAGGCCCAGAATAAGAGGAGAAAAATGCTGGAGTAGTAAATGCCCAGTACAGTCACCCCAGAGCCACCTCACCATGCCAAAGGCAGTCAGATGCCAGCACTGAGACATGGGCCTCTCTCCACCCTCACACCTGCCAATTTCTGCCTAAAACTATCCAAAGAACTCGGGGGTCTGGGGAGTGTGAATGGGAAAAGGGTAGCTGGCAGATGAGAAAACATGATCCTGGTCTCAAAACAGCAATAAAAAAGTTAAACACACACACACACACACACACACACACACACACACACACACACACACGCATGCACGCACACACACGATTCTTTATGTCTTCAACTGAAGTAGCCTGAGTACTTCACACTGGAACTATGTGCAAAAGGATTTTCTGAAAAAACAAACCACACACACAACAGACCTTACTGCTCCCTTGAAGGGGCTTATTTAAGGCAAAACAAGGCCTCCCATCATTCCTGTGAGAGATCATTGTCCCCCTTGTTGCCACAGTGCCCTGTGAGGCTGTGGGAAACAAATGACCTCAGAGGCACTGCAGTGTGTGTCACTGCAAAAGAAAAAAGAAGCGAGGGGGCTGGGGGAAGAAGGGGGGCTGCTGGCGAGCACAGCCCTCCACTGCGCAGCCATCCTCCAATGATATCCCTCCAGGCACAGCAGGAAGGAGGCTTGTTGGCCCCAGGAGTCCCCATCCAGCTAGTAACGGGATTAGGCTCCCATTCCCCAGAAGCAAAGCGTCTTTCTGGATGTCCTGCTGCTTGCCCTGGTCAATCTGGCCTCTAATTGGCCCTCCTCACAAAGTGCCCAATGATTGCTAGTGTCTCACTCTGTTTAATGGGTGTCTTGAGTCAAGAGAGGGCTCTTCTAAGGCCTGTGAGGAGCGAGTAGTAGCAGAGGGAGGGGAGAGGAGAGCAATACAGGATGAGTGGGATAGTTGGGGAGGGGAGCAAGAGGCAGACCAATGAGTATGATCCAGGGAGAGGAAAGATGGAGGCAGGGGAAGAGAAAGAGTTAGGATGCATGTGATGGTGAAGCAAAGCTGAAGAAACTACCATTCATATGTATTATATGTGTTTAATTCTTATAACAATCCCATTTTCTTTGCCACAAGCTGTGCAGGTGCTGGAGAAGGGAGCCCACTGGATCCCTGATCTCACTCAGGGCACGTGCATAAAAGCGAACAGGCGGCCCAGCCAAAAGTGTGCTGTCCGCAGCACGAATCCCTTCTACATGTCATTGATTTTACCTCTTCTTTGGTAAACCTCTTCTTACGTTAACACAGCAACTGACGTAATTTCAGTCTTACCGTGGGCATGCAGAAACACAACAGGGAACGGTGGCAGTGAATCTCACTAAGTTCACGCACACACAGAGACACAGATGACACAAAGACACACACACACACACGCAGACATACACACACACAGTCGCAGTTTCCAGCTCTTCCTGGTAGGTTACAAGGCTGCGAGAGCATCATATTTAACATCCAGAGGCCTCTAGACCTGGCCCTCCTGTTTGAACCACAGAGCTGTGTTAACCACAGGGTGACAAGCAAAAATAAGAACGGAGGACAAGAGTAGGCACAGGAGAGCATGCTAGAGTGAGGAGGGCTGATTAATTCAAAATGTATACCCTTGAAGATGTTCTGTCTCCGCACTGGGGAAAATTCAGAACCGAAGATAAGCAGAAAGCATTATAATACTATATTTTAACCTACATATGCACATAACTACATCATATAGTTTATATATGAAATCCCTATTATATATTTGTATCTTTCCTATGCAAATATGTAGTGTGTAGCTACATATACTTCTTTTTACTGACTGTTTAAGCACCCCTGCTCATTCACTCCATTCATATTTACTCTATGCACAGCACCAATTTTTGAAAAAGGGTTGCAACAATTATGTTTATTCTTAGAATTTGTTTGGGCCTCTATAAACAAGGAGATATGGTGTTTTGCAGTCTCAAGGGTAACAAGAGTGGTAAAGTAGCTGAATACTAAAAACAATTTTGTACCAAAAGTCTTTCCTCACAAAACTGCTTCAACTGTGGTAATGCAGGTATTTTTGCACCAAGCTGGCAACTGGGAAATACTGGTTTGGCGAAGTTGGATTTGGTACACAAAGGTTCTGCCCATCTTGAGTTGTTTCCCAACAATAAGGACATCTTTGGGTTGCCCTCCCTCCTCCTGGTGCTGCCTGGGGCTGTGCAAAAGCACCAGAGGCAGGGCCTTTCACAAACACACTTATTCCAGTGAAAACACAGATGAGATATAAGAATGGGAAGGAATCAATTATTACAGTTCTGTTATGTTTCTTTTAGGCCTGGTGCTCACTTTTTTTCAGAGTAGTGATGATTATGAAAGAGTGTGGATTCCAGAACCAGAAACATGAACCTGAGCTCCCCAATTTAACCTCTCTAATGTCTACACCTCTCTACCTGTAAAATGGAGCTGGTGATAGGATCCACATCATCAGATTATTATGAGAATTAAGTGAGTCAATACATTAAAAAATCCTTAAACAGTGCTTGGCACGTAGTAATAAATATCCGTTGTTGTAGTAATTATTAATGTTAATGTATTTTCCCGAATCTCACTCCCTTTTAGGAATTTAAGTACCCGAGTCAAGGATTAATAAAAATAATGAAAAGAGCTAACATTTACAGCTTTTGAGAACTCACTATGCACCAGGCACAAGTAGTCATTAATATGTACTATATGAAATTAATTCTTACAACAATCCCATGAGAGAAGTGCTTCTGAAAGAGGCATCATATTAATTTGCACCAGATAATGTGGCTGATCTTCAACTGTTTGAGATCTATAAACACAGTGACTTCATTTAATTTCTTTAGGGTAACTACAAAGACTTCGGGGAAACAAGAACTAGTTCAAGGAAAGAAGACACACTAGATGAGGAGGCTACTCTTTGTTCCACCCTAATCCTCACAGAGCTAAAACATGATGAGAGGGTATGGTTCTTAGGGGGAAAAGAGGAGACAAGATATCAGGTGTATAAGAGAGGGAACCAAGTTAAGGGACCAAGGATAGAAGCTGTGGTTACTGAAATCCCTGGAAAGATTTCCTTAGGTTCAGAAAACATCAGGGCCATTCATTCAATCGAGATCTATTGAGCATCTAATAAGAGGCCCTGAAATTGAGTAGAAATAAGTAAGACCTGGATTCTAACTTTGGTCTAATCATTTGTTAGCTATGCAACCTTGGCTGAGTTGCCTAAATTCTAAGGCTCAAGTTTGTCACTTATGATGCCACCTATGATGTAGGGTTGTTGGGAGGACTAGAGAAATGCCTAGCATATGGCACATGCCCAATAAAAAAGCATTACTAGCGTTACTATTACTATTACTGTTGCTAATACTATTACCACTGCTGCCACCAGTACCACAGACATTGTGCTGGACACCTAAACTTGGGGCCTGCTTTAAAGAAAGGCTCAGTGCATTCAGGGTAGCCATGTATGCTGAGGGGGACTTCACTCAGTGAAGAGAGGGGAAAAAGCATTCCAGGAGGGACTGTCACCTCTAAAGGCAGGAAAGACCCAAGGCAGGCCCCGAGCTAGGAAGTAGCACAGTCTAGGAGTGTGTTTGGAGGAGAGGGAATAGGGAGAACGAGAGAAGGCCTGGAACGGTGGCTGGGCCACAGGATGGAGAAGAACGAGTAGGTGCATTTTCTCCTCTGCTTTCACCAGGAGTTCAAAAACAAGTAAGACTGGACAAATTTTAGTAGTTTCTTCTTTTAACCACCAAAATAAATTTTTTTTGAGTGAATGTTTGTTGTTGGAGACCCAGGAGCCCAGCCCAGGCTGACCAGGGCTCCCTTGCAGCCTACAAACACAGGGAAAGGTCAAAAGTAAACAAGCCAAAAGTAGCCAGGCCAAAGGCAAACCAGAGGATTTTTTTTTTCTTTCTCTTTCTTCCAGGCTCTGAAAGGACTGGTCTCTAAAGTCTCTATTTCAAACAAAAAGAACAGACAGTTCCAGCTTCTAAATACTGCCAGAGAACAACAACCACTCTTTTTAGAAGGAGAAAAAAAAAAAAAAAACACCACCCACCACACACAACTTTCGGCCACATTTTTTTTGCCAGCAGCATTCAAAACCATTCCTTTGAGTTAGTCAAGAGGAGTCCTCAAAAGGTGAAAAACTCTCAGCTACAAGTGCACGCCACTAGGAAAGGCAGGGCCCTGCTCACAGGCAGCTGACTGACTGGCCTGGCTGCCCAGCCCGTGTGTTCAGGCAGCAGCTGTTTGTGTTTACCACTCACCACCTTGAAGCAGGAAGAGAGGGTTTCGTTTCCCCCAGCCATTGCCATTCTCCTTTTCCCAAACGCTCCCAAACCCCTCCCCAAAGAGCAAACCAGCTCTGCCTGCCCCTGAGCTAAAGGAACCCAATCACCCAGAAAGGGAGACTTTATGAGCTTTCTGGGGGCCCTGGGCGGATGGAAGGGATTAAAGCGAGGTGTGCTTTATGTCTTTTGTAGTTTACTCTCTGCTGCCCCATGGAGTAGCCAATTCCCACCCCCCTCGGACAGGTCTGCTTGTTCCTCTTGGTGGGTTCTGTTTTTCTTTCCTCCCTGGTGGTTTTTCGTGAGTTGGAGGGAAGAGGCAGTAAAACTTCATTTCAGATGTATCATAAAACTCAGAGAGGCTGGCCTGTGGCAGCTTCAGGCAGGTGGGGTCGGCTCGGCTGTTATAGTAGCTCCTCTGCAGGGTGGTATGGATTTGGAGAGGTTTCCAAGAATTCTACCACTGCTGGTTGGGAGGGCACAGCCCAGTCCCATCTTCTCTAGGACTGGCGGTTTCCATTAGCACTGTAAAGTGCTTTTGTTAAGGAGACTCAAACTCCTTGGTATAGTTAATATTCTTAAAATATCTTTCTAATGGTTTTGAAATTTTTCTTTACTGTAAGTTTTTATATCATCCAGTCTAACTGAAGAATGATTCATAGCCCAAGTCCTGCATACCATGGACCAACCAGATCATAACCCTCCCAGAGTTTTCAGAATGGACTAAACAAGCAAGACACAAAAGAAAAACACAAATGGGCAATAAACATACACAGAAGATGCTCAATCTCTCTAGCAAAGTAAAGCAAATGTAAACGACAAGGAGATACCATTTTTCACTGAAGGGATTCACTAAGATTGAAAAAAATGTAACCTCAGTGAAGGCATTACTGTGGAGGACCAAGAATTTATAAACACCAATGATGAGCATGCAAACTGAAAACTGCCTGACAGGTAGTTTGGCAATACACATAAAAATAGAAACATGCACACGACCTATCAACATCACTTCAGGAATACACCCTAAAGAGACAATTTGATAAGTTTGGAAATCTATATGTAAAAGGATGTTCATTACAGTGTTTTTTTTTTCCTGACAGTGAAAAAAAAAAAAAAAAAAACCTTAGGAAAAACCTAAATGACTAACTGGAAAATGCACAAATGGGTTTAATAGAATAATTTATGGATCCACTCTAATTAATGGTGGTGTTCTTCATTTATGAACACAGTTATCCACAACAGGTTGGTGAGCAGAAAAAAAAGAAAAAACAAAAACAAGGTCACAAGCAGTAAATACAATGTGATCTTGTTTTCTAAAAAGTGGGATGTGTGAGTATAAATATGCACATCCTGTGTGACATTCAGAGGGCTGCACACCAAAATGTTACCGCTCTCATATGACTTATTTTTATATTTTTTATTTTTTTCACCCACAGTACGTGGTCTTCCTAGATGGTCTCCCATCCAAGTACTAACCAGGCCAGACCCTGTTTAGCTTCTGAGATCAGACAAGACTGGGCATGTTCAGGGTGGCATGGCTATAGACTCTCTCATATAATTTAAATTGATTTTTTCCTTTATATTTTCATTTTTTAAAAATTCATAAAACAAAAATAAAAATGTCTATTTTCATCCTGGGGGAATAAAGTCTCAAACCATTAGACTAATCTGGGCTCTCAAACTATGACCAATGAGCCTCATAACTTTTATTCAGTCTAGATCTGGGGAGGTTATCCACAAGAAAACCACGGCCCAAATGATATTACATCCAGAACAGGAGAGGGTGGATGAAATCTTCGGACACACGTGGGTGACTTTAGCTAGACAATCTAGTAGACCTGCAAGCCCAAGTTCTACTTTATTTTCTGTTGCTTCTGGAATCAGGTGGTTTAGGAAGCTGGTAATATAATAGTGAGCTAAATTTTTCCAGCAAATTGAATTTTAGACAATATTAAGGTGAATTTTAAAATGCTCAACTGACTTTGAAGACATTGGAGCTAACCTACCATTGAACAAGATTTGCATTGATGTTTTCTTTATGCAATATGAATAAAACAACAAAAAAACTCCTTAAATGGGCAAAATAAGAAATGAGATGTAAGAACTAGTCTCACCAAAACAGGTGAACCATCTCTACTGTTCCTGAGAAAGGTTCGTTTGGCGCTACCTGTACGCCTCTATTGACAAGACAAGTCCTCTTCCCATGTATTACAGTTCCCTCCACTTCACTGGAATTTTTCCTAAAAGGTACTCAGAATCTACTCTAACACTGGGAATATCTTCTCGTTTTACAGAAAGGGAAACTGAGTCACACGAAGACCAAGAGGCTCGCACAAAGGCATATCAAACCTCAGAGCCTGAAATCAAACTCCCAATTCACAATTCAGTCCTGATTCCATCATCGTGTTTTCTTTTTCATACTCAATTCATGAGTGAGTCCAGACACTGGCCCGCAGCCTTCTGAAGAGCTGACCTGACTCACCTTCCCCACCAGATAGCACAAGATCTTCAGGCTTTTAAGTTTTTGAGTGCCCAGGAGTGACAAGCTTTATTTTATAGTTTAGAACATATTGGAAGCTGCGAAAGTTTTGTAACAGGCACGCTGCCTGTATAGCACCCCCAATAGTAGTGACTACAGCTTATTTTTCTAATATTCTTTATTACTTTACAAGTAATCTCTTCATCAAGAAAACAGTACCACTACAGTCAACATTTCTAAATAGTTTTTTTGTTTCATAGAAGTAGTTACGAGGAAGGAGCACATATTTGTTTGTTTGTTTAACATCATGAGTGGTTCTTATATTGTGTACATGTGACCTAAGTACATCTCTTAGGGACCCAGGACCTTGGGGTACCCCACATGGTTTCACTAGTTGTGTGACCTCAGCTGCTTAGAAACCTCGTTGTAGATGCATAGCTACATGGACACAAATAGGTCATCCTGAACCATTCCCACAGAGTGACAACTTTTCAGAAAAATTTTAAGTGAAACTTTGACAATTCTGTGATCTTCTCTCCCTGCTGCAACAACCAGACAATGACCTAGGCCACAACACTCTGCTCTCTGTCTGTCATAACCTGGCTCCATTTCTTCTTCCAAATGTTTATCCTCCCTTCTAGATGCCTGAAAGTCCACTTTCCTCAATCCTGGTCTTTGTTATCATCTTGTCCAGTGCAGGTCTGAGTTTCCTGTAGCAGGCCTGGTTGTGGAGGGAGGAAGGCACAGAAGAAAAGGTACGCACCCCTCTGCAGCAGCACCCTAGCCCCAATTCCAGCACTCTACACGTGTCCTGTCCTCTCTACTACCACATCCTCTGCACCTACACACACACAGGCTCAGTCTAGCATTTGGGACAAAATACCAAGGAAGCTACTCTGCTGGCTCATATGGTCTCACTAACCTACAGGTGAAGATGACTTCAATCCTTTTTGAATCCACCATTACCATTGGTGCATCACTTGGGGTGAAACTGGGTGGCCATAATTGTCTCTAATCTTTTTAAAGGGAAATGGGGGGAGGGACAATTACGCCAAGACACCAGGTATAAACTGGGGCTGACCTCAGAAATCAGGATGGTGTTCATCCTAGGTCTAAGGAAAGCAACACAAAATAAGGACAGGCTAGGGAAGAGGCTCAGAGGGGACTGTTTTGCTCTCAAGCTGCTTTCTGACACTGCTAGTAATAAAAATCCTTAGAAATTTCCAAAGAGCTGTGTGCTTGCTTCAGGAACTGGAAGGATGAGGAAAAGTTTTATGACTATACTTGTAGGCTAAGCATCTGACTGTGCCCCTCAGCCCCCGACCCATCCAGATTCCTACCTGCTGGTAGTAAAGCAAGAGACACAGACTGGCCAATCCTTGGGGTTCTCAGAAAAGATAAAAAGAGACCAAATAGGTTCAGGTGCAGATCTAGAAGAGTCTCAGGGAGCTTGTACTTAGAGGTATCCCAGAAACCCAAGACGCCCTCTCTGAGCCACTAAGGCCTTCCCCAAAGACAATGACAGTGGACAGTCCTACCTCCCAGTGCCTGGCAAGTGGGATGGAAGGAGAGTGGAGAAGAGGTCCCAGGCCTACGCCCAAGGCAGCAGTAAGGGAAATCTGTCGCTCTACCCCAAGGTCCTGTTGAACATAACATCTCATAGTTAGGAGCCTGGTCATTTAGGTTCTCCAGTAGCATCAGCCTAGGAACCTAGGGACTTCTTTTGGAAGAGTGTTTTACAATTCAAACCACCTTCTATGTGAACTCTTAGAGCCCACCCACTAGTATGTTGGAAGGGTTTTTTTTGCATGTGGACAAAGGGGTGGGCTGGTCACTTCCCAGATTCTTGTTAGCTTCAGAATGTGTCCATACAAAGCATGAGAGCAATAGGACAAAATATTCACTCTGGCATCCTCACAACTGATAATAACTATAGAAATACAGCAGCGCACAGCTGTTCAGGCCCTCTCCTTGCTCCGTGTTCCCTCCTCACCCAGTCTTATCCATTAATTCATTTTACCATTCATTCATTCATTCAATTAACATTTATCCACATTCGTGGCTCAGTTACCATCTATAGAGAGATGACTCTTAAATCTTTATCTCCAGCCCAGATTTTTTCACTGAGCTCAAGACTCCTGTATCTTCCTTCTTATATCTTCTCAGTATTCAAAGGCATCTCAAATTCAATGTCTCCAAGGCCAGGACCTTGAATTCATTCCCTTCTCTTCATCTCCAACACCATTACCTGAATGCAAACAACCACCAACATCCCACCCGTACAATCACATCTGCCTCCCAGTAGGACTCCCTGCCTGTTCCCTACCCTTCCAATTCATTCTCTACATTGCAGCCAACATGATCTTTCAAAAAAGCAAGCCTCGTCACCTCACCAGACTCCTCGCTTGAAACAAGCCAATGGCTTCTCTTCACTCTTGGAATAAAGACAAATTTCCCACTTTGGTCTGATCTCCGAGTCTCTAGTCAGTTGCATCTAACACTTGCAGTATCTCACCTGTGTACACTCTGATGCATCTTCATGAAATGGTCTCATATAATCAATGCCAACTTTCCTGCCAAGGCGCAGAATAGCTCCTCAGCAAAGCTCTGGAAAGTACGTTGGATATTCGTCCATGCTCTCTCTTAGCCAACAAACCCCTCTCTTTTGTGGAAGGATCATGGCTATAACTTGCCATTTACTTTGGACTTCTTTGATTCATGGCTGTCTCTTCCTCTAGACTGTAAACTTTGTGAGGACAAGGACATTCGTTCAATACCAAATCAAGAAAGAGAGAAGGGATCAAGCAAAGGACAGGCTTATTCCCACACTCCCTAAACATGTTCTATACTTTCTACTTCTGAATTTTATTAAGGATGTTCCCTTAGTCTAGCAGATATTTCTCCCTCCAGTCAGTTAAAAATCTATTTCTCACTCAAAGCCCAGTTTAAATGTCACTGTCCTGTGTCTGCCCGTCATTTGTGTCATTCTTTGAATCTGGTTTTCATTAGGATAATGTGTGTGTGTGTGTACACACACACACACACATATATATATACACACACACACACATATATATACATACACAGTCACCTTTTGAGAGGGTCCAGGTCTTACTTATCTCTGTATTCCACCACTACCCGTTACCAAACTCTGAGCTTAGGACGATGCCTTCCACAAGTCTGTTGAAAATAATTAAATTCAGTGGAGACAATGTTAATAAGGTTGGAGCCATGAAGGACGTATTCCTTTCCTAGAGTTATGGGATGCCAAGTTGTACAGTCCGCTGCCCAGGGTCACCCTATTTAAGACTTTACTGAAGCTGTATGGGCATTTCTGCTAGACATTTAAAGAAAAGAAGTTAAACAGATATAATTCTTACCTTCTAACATACCACTATGTAAAATGAAGAATGATTATCAGCCAAAGACTTAAATGTAAGCATTAAGGGTGTTCAATGGGTTTGATGAATGCAGGTGAAGGGAGCTGGAGACCCTGAGGCAACCATCACCTCCCCTTCACTAAATCAGGGAAACGTCTATCTTCACCTAATTCTATTTACTTAACACGAGCCTAAAGAAAACTTGTTTTACTTTATCCATCTGTCTCATGGTTGCCACAATATAATTTTCAAATGAAATTTCTAAATGCAGACCACACACGCTATTTCAGTGGACCTAACATTGATTTATGCTAAGACCGGGGGAAGGGAGGTACCCTGAAGAAAGATGCTTAGGCAGCAGTTTTCTGACTGCCAGCTTTTGCTTGCTCTGCTATAGCAGCATGCAGATGTAGTTTACTGTCTCAATTACTTCTGGATTTGGCCCGTTCAAGAGTCATATCATCTCTGTTATACCAAGTAGGCATGAAAGTCAAAACTGTGATTCCTAAGACAACCATGGTGATAGAATATAAATTAGAAGGCCCTTGCTTGCTTAGCCTTCATCTGAAAACATCAGAATGCAATTTGTTGGACAGATTCTATAATCTGCAGATGAAGGCAGTTATAAGGCTCAAGTTTATCCAGCGTTAACAAGCCCTAATAGTCTAGTTCAGCTCAGACATAACAAACGGAAATGGCTTTAAATTATCCTTCCCTAGAGACATGATTTCATAAGAGAACAAACTCTATATGCGCACAGAGAGATTTCCAATGTAAACATGTGGTGGAAGCTAAAAGCTACAGCCGGGTTTCAAGCCTGGATATGCCAATGGCAGGGTATTTGATTTCAAAGACACCGATTTCCTCCCAGTGCAATAGCACGCACACTTTTTTTTGCTGACTACACTTTGAACTGCAAAATACACATAAGCTTGCATATATGTGTAATTTTATAGTTTTCTTTCTAGCTAGGATATTAATAGATTTTACTTAGCCTTTTCCATGCATAAGTATGACTGGGATTCAGATGCTTAAGGGATAGAGTTCCTCATGGAAAACACAAGGCCCACTCATCATCTGAGCTGTCTGAAATGTAGACTGGTCTCTGAGGGTTTGGGAAATGCAAGGTGAACAAGTTGGTCTTCCATGTTCAAGAGAGACATCAACCCCGCTCCCCCTGATTATGAAAAAGTGAGGAAAGGAGAATTCCTTTGCACTACACAGAGGAAAGATCATTCCGGCTTGTTACTTTTGGGCTAGTCAGGTCTGAAAGGCCTAAGACCAAGATTTTACAATGACAATTCTCCAATATCCCTTAGGCCTATGGGCCAAACTAGGTCTGCCTCTTGCTTTTATATGACTTACAAACTAAGAATAGTTTTTATATTTTTAAATCATTGGAAAAAATAAAAGAAAAAAATATTTTGTGATATAAAACTTGTAAGAAATTCAAATTCAGTGTTCATTAAGTTTTACAGGAACACAGCCATGCTCATTTGTTCACGTGTTGTCTCTGGTTGCTCTCACACGACAATGGCGACTTGAGTAACTGCAACAAAGACCTGAAATGCAAAGCCTAAAAGACATATTATCTGGCCTTTTACATAAAAAGGACTGTTGATCCGGATCTAAACTATGAAACAAAGGCAGTATTAATCTTCAGTTGCCATTTTTGTTTATTTTTAAACAAGTCTAAGTATTATGCCTAGGAACTCACAAGTGACTTAAATATTCTTTTTTTTTTTTTTTTTTTTTTTATGAAAACCCACCTATCTGAAGTTAAAAATCTTCGTACAGTTTCCCTCCAAAACGCAAAGTCATGCATTAACACGAGACCACAAAGTCAAATGAATTTAAGAGCCAGGCAGAAACCACAACTAAGTAAAAAATCTTAATTTTTTATGAAAAATTTTCTGAATTTGAAAATATTTTACAACCCCAGCCCAGTGGCCACTAGCTTGCGATCTCTGACTTAGACCATGAACGCATTGTGGACTCTTCCCTTTTCAGCATCTGTCAACCATAACAAAATTCTCTGTGCTTTGTCAAGTATTTTATATTTTTAAATAATTTAAAAAAATATAAGTAGTCCACATTTATTATCAGAACATATCACAGAAGGTATATTCATTTTTATGACATCAATAATTTTGAACTATAAATCCTCTGAGGACTGCCCTTTTCACTAGACTTCTGTCCATACCCTCCTACAGCATGGGACATACAACGGCCACTTGGTAAACACCTGCTGACGTTACCACTGTTCTTTGCTTCTTCTCTCTTGCCCTGTTGCTTTTCAGAGCCTGGGTGGAATATTAAGCAGATTCATTTATTTCATCCCTGCCCAGAGGAGATGCTTATTTAAACTATTTCAGAGAGATGAGGCTCTCTAAAGTTTTAAAGTCCTCTAGGGTCCACACCGATATCCTCTGCTTGGATTCCCATGCAAGCTTTCTGTGTGTAGGTGTTTACAAGATGAAGACCAAGAGTGATCGACAGCCCTCTGAACGATATCGGGACAAAGGCTGCCAACATCAGTAGCTAAAACTAGTGTAGGCAGAGCCTACTGCTGTTCATAAGTCTGCTTCTTAAAGCCAAACCTTTGCAATACGCCCCTGCCCCCACCATTTTGTGGGAGCAGCTAATTTTATATCCTCCAGGTTATAAGAAGTAAAAGAATACTGCTAATGAAAATTCCTAAATTGCTATTCTATCATGCATAGAAACATATCTATAGTCAACAAACATTTCTGGAACATCACTAAAGTGAAAGAGACAACAGGAGCACAACTTGTACTTAGTCCCCAGCACCTTTTAGTTTACTGGCAGCAAATAGTGTGGTAAACAATTCATGAAAAAATATATGTTGAAGATTATAAAGCAGAGAGGGGGATACAAGGAAGAGAGTGCTTGATTCTTCCTGAGGGTGGTTGTCAAAAGGCTTCGGAGAGGAAGTGGCACTTTTGTTACATCTTGAGAACTAAGCCAGTTTTGGATGATGGAAGAGGTAAATTATAGGCAAAAGTAGAAAAACAACTTTAAAATGTGATACGGTCTAGCCCATAAGAGATACTCTGAGTATTTCACAATATGTGTTTTGGGGAAGGAGGGGTGATGGAGAAATAAGGCCAAGAGAGAAACCATTCAGAGAGAGATGGCTAGAGAACTTGGCAGCTGCCAGATCCTTGAGGTCCCTGCATGTATGCTGAAGAGTTTGGACTAAATCCGAGAGGCAGTAAAAAGACACTGAGAGATTTTAAATACAAGAGTAACAGAATCGCACTGTTGCATTAGAAAGAACTTTTAGGCTATGATTCAGGAGAGGGAATGAAGGACTATAGAAGGGGATTGCTGGACAAGTCAAGGCGAGAGAAAACTGAAGGTATGAACTTAGACATGGAATGTAGAGCTGGATGCGAAAAGTACCAAGGAGGAAATCCTGATGATGGTGGATGTTTGGGGAAAGGGGCAGCAGAGAGGAAAGGAAGTCTAAGTTGATTCCCAGGTCTTTGGTTTGGTGAAGGGATAATTGGTAGAGCTATTCACCCTGAGAAAGAATAGAAAAGAAGGAATAAGATCTTTTTTGCTTATAAACAACAAAAGGAATCCTGATTATAATCTAGGCTAGGAAATCATATAGAATAAAATTGTGCTTCAGCGTGTCTTAAAAATTCATTTTCTATCCTGTGGTTTTTGAATGTCATAAATTAGATTATCATGTGCCACAAAGCCATCTTAAATTTGTTTTGGATAAACGGGACAAACAAACAGAGACTCATGGATATGGACAATAGACTAGTGGCTACATAGGGTAGGAGGGAGAGGGGAGGGGAGAAGTAGATGGAGTGAAAGGGGTCAAATGTGTGGTGACAGAAAGAAATCTAACTATGGGAAGTGAACACACAGTGTAAATATATATAGGCTTTACTGTTAAAATCTTCAGCTGAAAGTTATCAGATTCCATTAACCAATGTCATCATAAAAAAGTAAATAAATTTTAAAAAATAAGAAAATAAAAAATAAATCTGTTTTAGAAAAAGATGAGACATAAATAAATAATATATAAAATGCCAAGATATTTAAATCCATTCTCTGCACATATCCAAAGACAAATATAGGATCTTTCTATACTCCTTTATAAGGATTGAGGGGACCATTCAAGTATACATCTTTTCCACATCTGAATTCTGAATCCATCAAAAAAGAAAGAGAGCGGGTAGATGATGTGGCTTCGGTGCATGGCACCAGTGGGCTTCCACCAAGTGGATGAGGCAGTAGCCCCCTTGCCTCTGTGGCTGGAGAAGGACCATAACTGAATGTGAGAAGCTCCTTCCTTACCCCAGGCTCATCAAGCAGATGTGTCCGCAGAGGAGTGATGAGGAAGTAGAGAGTGGCCAAAAGTGAGGATAGAAAAACCCTTCCTCACAGAGAATAAAGACTTTCACCCTAATGCCCTTGTCTAGCAAACTTTTTATTATTCTCCTAACTTAAGTCATACATACAGAATCCAATTCCATTCAATAAGCATCAAGTGGTGTTTGTGTTCCAGGAACTGGAAATAAAGAGAAAAAAGACAAGGTTCTACCTTCAAATGTTCGCTCCCTATTTCAAGAGGATAGATGTGTAGGAGGAAGATAGCCGAGTGACAGAGTAGCGGGGCAGGCAAAGCATTTGGCAGCAAAGAGGAAGTGATAATTAGTTGTAACCTTGGGGATTGGAGAGAATATTAAAAAACACCTTGAATATTTTTTCTCTCACTACTTAGAATATTTTAAGCTGTCATTTCTTTTTCACTAGGGAAGGTTTTTCATTTGCTGCAGGATGTGAAAGCAGTTGTGTAACGTATGGATGGACATCTCTTCTTTCTGCCTATTCAACACCTCTTTCCCCTTCTCTGGTAACAGAGCCTCCCTTTCCTTTGGGGCCCTGTCCTCCTGCCACGGGGGCCAACGGGACTCTTTTGGGGGAGTGCTGACTCAAGGGCAGAAAGGAAAAGGACCTAACGCCTTTCGAGATCCTAACTGATAAGAACCAGGGGAGCCATTTTGCCACCAGGTGGCAAAACTTACTGAGGACAAAACCGATAGGAGGAAAGCAGAGCAGCGAGATGGAAACTGCTAGAAACAATGACATTGTTGGAAGCCCAGTTAGATCCACCCCTTAGACTTCCCAATTCCATCAGCCAATAAATACCATTGGGTCTGTTACTTGAAACCAAGAGCCCTGGCTAATACAGCATTTATCATAAGCTTACAAATTACCTAACAGTATTACTCAGAGATTGTTCCTACTGTACCTTTGACCTAAGATATTAAAATTGAGACTTCTACAAAGCTTTATGAAGACCCTCATGGCTTTAATTCTGTAAGATATATTCTAGGAATTGTCGATTATTCTACAAATCAGTGTCACTTAAAGACAAAGCTACTCTGATACAATATAATTTATCAACTATCACTTTGTTTTTATTTTTTCCAGTATATCATTCTTATAGCTCAGCCTTCACTAATACATGTTCTGATTTATTTTACCTATTGTGCATTTTTTTGGCATTACAATTTACTAAAGTATAGTCACATTGGTTCTTGTCCTTTAGAGACCAAATTCATTTTCAGTTCTAATTTAGTCATTAACATTGTGCTTTATCTTAATATTTTCTCTGTCCCGCTCATCTTAGTGGCATCTGCAAGGTTAAGTCACCATCAATATGTGAAAACTGTTGCTTTTCACAATCCCTGAAGGTGAAAATATTAGTAAAATTAGAATTTTAAATTGAAGGAATGACTAACCCTCTGTTTACTCAGCAGTAAAATTGAGACAGTAAACCCTATTTTCCTCTTCTTACCCTGCAAGAATGAAATGGGACAAGTAAGAGCATGTGGCAATCTCTGCACAGCAAGGGTAGGAGTGTCACCCATTGCTTTTTTACTTCCTCTACCAAATTTTAATCTCTTAGAGACAAGTATCATGGATGTCTTTGGCTATCCTACATGTGCAAGTTGGTGGCAAGATGATAAAAAGAAGAAAAAAATAAAAGGTTATTTACTTTCCTTGGTAACTCATTCCAATGTTCCAGAAACCACCTGGAGGTTATTTCTAATAAATATTTCTAAGCAAAGACTACTAACAAAATACTACTGAATACTAACCCTGTGCCAGACACTATGCTCTATTCCTCCTAAAAGTATTTCCTCTTTTTTTAACCCTTGTGTAGACAAAGAAACAGCAGGAACCTTTTCTGTAAAAGATCATTACAAGGTTACATCTCAGCACTATGATAAACTATCTCAAATCCTCTAAACATTCTTTATTTTGATGATTAAAATTATATGCATTATAGAAAATGACTGTGTCATTTGATTGCTATCTTACTCTACTAAGGAGAGGCAGCTTTCCCAAGGCTCTAATTTTCTCAACATTTAACTGATTCATATTTATAAGAGAGAGAAACAGGCAAAGAGAGAGGACAGTGTGTTCAATGTTATCGTAGTATTTGCATGATTAAATGACCCCTCATGTATAAAATTGTTGCTTTTCACTTTCCTTAAAGGTGAAAACATAGCAATAAAGCTGAAATCAGAAATAAAGTTATTTGGTATTGATAAAGAGTAAGAAAACGGTTAAGTGTAGAGAAACCTGTCCGAGGCCAATCTGACCTTCTTGCAGGAATTTAGATTGAGAGATGCTATTTAGACTGAACTGAGGACATATGAACTTGGGCAGCATGTTTGGCCATGTGCTCACTGAGCAGTGAAAGTGGCCGGCTAAAAGAGAAAAAGGAAGCAGATATACAGAGAGAAACAGAGCTCTGAGTCTGCAAGGTTCTGAAGGGAGCTAGGCAGATAGAGGGATAGGCCAGGAGAGTGAGACTGGCAGCCTGAGTCCTCATCAGTGCTGCAGTTCTAGGCTCTAGTCTCTCATAAAGCCCAGATGGACCTCATGCCCTTGGGTTCTCTTGCTCCCTTATGGCAAATTCCTCTTTTTTGTTAAGATGATTTGAATGGGTTTCAATTATTACAACCATAAGATTTCTAACCCAGCAATAAGACAATGGTCTTTAATTCTAGTTAAGCATAAGAATGCTGTAAAGTAGTTTTTAAAAACAAAAATACCCCTGCCCTGGTTTCTGATTCAGCAGGTCTAGAACAGAACCCAGACAACTAAAATTTTAAAAACTCAATCTGAGAATTTAGGCTTATGGAATGGAAACTAGTATATAGCACAAAGCTTGGCATCAAAGAGGAAAGGACATTTCAGATCAAGATAACAATGGCAAAAAGAGAAGACAGAACACTAGGATGCAAGAGTACACGCCACTTCCACAAAGAGGCATGCAGCAAATGACTCATCTTAGCAACTACTTCCACACTGAACAAACTGCGGTCAACTTTAGTCATCTGTCATGAAAGAGATTTAATTTAAGGTCTCAAGGGTACGAACTATGTCAGGTTTGATTCACATATCAATAAACTATACCTTGCAGTTTAAATCTAAATCATTTTGGTACCTAGAAGCATCAAATCTTAAAAAACAAAACAAAACATTATTTAGCTGGACAATTATAGGTTGCAGTGATGGCGTAGGCACAAATGAAAATAAGATGTGGGTATGTGCATAAGAGGCAATTAAATGGGAATTTTGGTATAGAAATTCTCCCTTCCACAGGAAAAATTGAGTCCAAAAGTTGATTGTATTCATCTGACAGCAAGATTAACACCCAAATTATAGAATAACTTTGTAAGTGAAACTATAGATAAAATTGCCCTCTTATTTCTTGACAAAGGGATTTATCTTAGGTTTAGAGAATGGGTCTTTTCTGAGGTAGATGAGAAAGATTACTATAATATTTATAAAAAAAAAAGTTTGTTCAACAACCATAAAACGTTTATAATCTATAGAAATGGTTAAGAGGCACAGGGAACAAATAAAGGTAAATCTAGCTCTCTTGCAAATGCCGGGAATGATTTCTCCACCAGTGAGTGGGCTGGTGTCTGATTAATATACAACAGCGTGAGTTTCAATAAATTGATGCAGAGAAAGAGATCTGATTTGTGACTTACAAACCTCTGTACAATAGGCACAAATTTGGGAGTGGGCAGAACTCTGTCATTATATTATGTTAAGTTTCTAGGCACTTTTGTCAAAACGAGTATATGAATTTGGGGGACATTCCTTTCTTGAAAAAACTTCAAGAACTTGTTGGTAATTGACTGGAGAGCCTCATGATAGCAATCTGGGTATTGGACAGTAAGACCCCTAAAGACTGAGTCTTTTACTTCTCTGGTCAACTTCATTGCTTGGTATCTCCCAAGTGCAGCCCCATGTGTACCAAAAAGGGAAGAGCAAGTGTTGAGTGAAATACAATGAAAGGGAAATATAGTCACTACCACACATTTGTGATATTGTTCTGGACAAATAAATGATCTTACCCTTTTGAATTATGCTTTCTTAACTGCAAAACTGAGACCCATCCAAGTCAAATACAAAGGAAGATACCAGTGACAGCTGTGAGAGATAGGTACGTGGTTCTTAAGGCAAAAAGATGGCAGAATCGTGATTAAATAGTTTCCTCAATAGTTTGTTCTACAAATGATGTAATAATTGCTAACACTGGCTGGACACATATATTATCCACTATTCTCACATATTACATTAACTCTTTTAACCCCCATTACAGGCCCAGAAATAGCTTCTCTTACTATTCTCACTTTTACAGTGGCACAGGGAAGTAATAGCCAAAGTAAAACAGCCAGGAGTGGCAGAGCCAGGATATGCACCCAGGCAAATGTGGCTTCTGACATACATCTTACTCTCTATGCTACTCTGCTTCAGAGAAGGTAGTGATCATACAGATTTTTCTCTTCTCTCCTTTGAGTCTTTTAAATTATTGTTGGCTTAGTGCCATCATACCAGATCTGGGTGCTGCTTGTCCACAGTGAAGCCTCCGTAGAAAGGATATGTAGAACTCTCATAATTTCCCATATATCAATGCTTTCATTACTGGAAAATCAGTCGTCACAGATTCTGGTCCCTACTCTACCTTTAATTAGCCAGGGGAATTTGAACAAGCCTCTCAAGGCCTTGGTTTCTTCATTTAAATAAAATAATTACATTAGATGATCCCTGAAACTATTTTCCAACTTTATGAAATGCTAAGAAGAAAAAGAAAAAGATTCCAGGCCTCTTTTACAACTCTTCACAAGGTTGGGCCTGATTAGCACTACCTTCATAGAGCTTATAAGCAACTCTAGGCAGGTAAATAGTTGTGGTGAAACCTTGCTATCATAAAGAAAAGCTGACTGTTTCAGGATCAAAAAGATACAAAACAGAAAATTACGGAAGAACTAAAGCATGCTGATTATATTAGGCAAATGCATAAATAACTGTCTTCCTTTTTATATTTGAAAAAATATATATAAATACAATAAAGTACAGGGGCAAATGTAACAAACATTGTTTCTATATCTTCTTCACTTTTTTATTTTTTATTTTGTATTGAATATTAAAAAATATATCAAAATGAAGTACCACAATCACATTTCCTTCTCTGGGTGAAAACCATTTTCAAGAATTTCATATTCATCTTTCTAGTCTTTTTAAAAGAAACATAGTCTTTTTTTTTTTTTTTTGTATATGATCTTATCTGTGAAGCACAGAGCATCTCTCTAAGGCACATATCTGAAACTGTATTCACTGGGTTGTAGTGTCTGTGCCTTTTCACATCTGAATAGATGCTACAAAATTATTCTTCAAAGTGACTGAACCAGTTTACTCACTCCTTAAATGAGTCCTCGTTTCTTCACATGCCGATCAACAGAGTTCCACATACTTGTTCAAGTTTTGTTTTGTTTTGAGTTTTTGGTTTTGGTGGGATATTTTTAGGGGGAGGACAAAGTGATAGCTACAAGTGTATTTCATTTTCCTATTAATCTTTACTTTTATAATGACTTGTAAAGTTTAACATTCAGGTTTCTTCTTCTAAAAATTTCCAGGTAATAGCCTTTGCCCATTTTTCTTTTGGGTCATAGTTTTCTTATTTATTTGTAGAATATGAATATGTCTAACATCTTAAGGCTAGAGAGTCATAGGTTACAGACTAGTTTGGGAGTCTATGGTTGGCCCTGATTGGGCTGACAGGCCACCCAATCTGTTGGTAGGCTTTGTAGCACAGCCTACATTTAACAGCAGAAAGAAAGAGATCATTCTACTGAGAAACCAGCTAACTTGTTACCCAGCTGGGTGAGTAGGTAGTAGACAGAATCTTTGTTTTTTTTTTTTCATTTGCCTTGCCATTGTCCTGGTCATCCTGCCACTCTGCATCTCTATTTCCTAGTCAGTAGGAAGAAGAAATACATACCAGCCTTTTCATTTTCTCTCATGGAGTCACAGAATGAATGAAGGAGAAAAAGTAGGGATTCACGTGAGCTTTCTAAAGAAAGGTTTCCCACAGACGAGATGATTTAAAAATGTTTCTTCTCATCTCATAAAACATTTAAGAACAGATAAAACAACTGAAATGAATTTAAAAAAAAAGGCATTTAGCCCAATTTCTCTACACTTCAATTTTTTTCTTCTGAGAAACTAGAAAATATTTGTTTTCTTTGCCCTGGGGCTAACTAGAAACGGCCTGCAGTTAGAAATACAACAGATGTAAAATGTTCTCTTCTGTGAGGAGAGTGAATATGTGGCCCGAGCTCTTTCCCCAGGAGAACTTAGATCTTTATACGTGGCTGCTCCATGGTGCTGTCCCTAACTTTCCCAGTGGAGAAGAGCCATGCACCCTACAGAGGTTTAGAAAGAAAACAATGCTATGAAAGGGAGCTTAGTCTCTTTGGGTTTTCTTGAAGTAATGATCTCATGTCAAGCCTTGACTGTTAAAATGAATTATATTTTGATTAATGACCTTTATTCTGCTAAAAAAATAAATGACCAAAGTGTGTGTTTATATATGCAGAGATGTATATTATACGTATGTGTGTATATCTCATTTGTGTTTGTGTGTATAAACCGCGAGTGAAAGGGCCAGCTGTTTTAGCCATTTATATTTGGGAAAATGGGTGAGTAATACAGTAAGTTCTGTTGAAAGGAAATTCTGGAAGAGAATCTGATACCCCAAATCATTCAACAAGACAGGGTTCAGAGGGCAAGTGTGGAAACAAACTCAGAAACTAGGTTCTTGTTTCTACATCAGTTTGATAAAAGTAAACATATAATGTGCATTCTTTTTGGAAGTTAGGTTTTTGTTGCTGTTGTTGTTTGGAGGTGTTTTGTTTGTTTACTTGTTTGGTTTCATTTCTCAATTGATTTTTCTTGCATAATTCAATTGGGAAATGAGTAGAGATGGGGTATTGTAAGGTCCCTTTCTATCAAAATCACCAAATTATTCCCCCAATACTTTCAACAACAGGTTATGGACTTGCTAGTCTTCTCTCTTCTTAGTTATTCCCTATAACTTGAAAAATACAGACCTAGAAATTATCATTTGAATTTACTTAAAATAGCTGATTGTGAAGTCAGCCAACCTCTGCTTAATAGCAGATTCACTTAAAACCTGGAAAGCCTCCTGGGTAAATTACTTTTAAGTGACCATGTGGGCTCCACGAAGGGGAAATGACTGCTGGTGTGTGATGTGCGGAAACTGCAGCGTCTAAGCAATGTGGCCAAGGAAATTGCAGAACTCAATTGTGAAGCTAATTAGTAGATATGTACATGCATGGAAACTGCAGTCAGAGGCGCATGTACTTATACAGAACATCATGGGTTGCCAAACAGAACATAATATAATGCCCCAAGTAGTACAGAAGAAAATGGAACACATGGCCTTTAATAATTTTTTTAACCCCATTTTCCAATAAGCCTAGATCCATCAAAGTAATGCTGTCACCAAAGCTATTGTTCTTTAGGATAGCTTTCCCATCTGTAAAACTAGAATTGTTTCTCTAAGTTAAATCCATTTTCCTGAGTCTTGGTTTAAAGTCTCTGGATCCAAAATTATGCCAGTCAAGTTACAGTAGGAAATAAGCCAGATATCTCCCAGAGTCAACTTTAAATGCTCCTGACTCAATATGGAACCAAACACTTAATTCTACTCCTCTGAAATTACTGGTATGATTTGTCTCATCTATATAGTTAATGCAGAAATTAATTATGACTTGCTGCCTAACAGTAAAAATGAAAGAGTAGAAAATAGAAACCTTATCATTACTAGGTCCCCCCGCCCCACGACGTGCTGTACGTCCATGTGCAATGTTTGCTTCTTCACAGGCACATCATGAATGCTGGGAGTAACTCCTGGGCAGAGCTACAACCAAACTAAATCAGCCAGTGCGTTCACCTTACCTCTTAGGATGTTCAGCAAGTGGTTCCGCAATTCTTTTGATAAGCAAAACCTCGATCTAGTAATCACAGAATCTTAGTGAAGAGGAGTTTGAAAGGACACCTAGCCAAACCTCTCTCTCACCCAGTACAAGAATCCTACCTGCTCGAAAAGTCCTTCTTTTGTACAAATGAAAGTGCTAAAGCAATTTTCTCTTAATACACTCAGTGGAGGAGGAAAACATCAGCCACTTTTTTCTTTATAAGAACTCTTTCTATAGTTAAATTTATTTTCTCCCTTCAATCTTCTTCTCTTTCGGTTAAACAGCCCACTTTCATCATTCTTCAGAGATGTGATTTTCCATGCTTTTAATCATTTCAATTGCTTTCCACTTCCTCTCAAAATGCAGAAGCCCAAGCTAGGCATGAAAGATGAACAAGAGCTTTGCTCCTAAGTGTCTCATTACTGCTGAATGAACATGGTGACTCAGTTTTATGCCAGGTTCCTGTTACCACAGCATCATTTTAGATTTTAAAGTGTGCTTAAAAATACATGTGTGCATGTATAAAATTTTACATTTACATATATATGCAAATTGGTTCTTTACTTGGACCTCTTTATATTATCAAAAAATATTTTTAACATTAACTTGTTTTAAAGTGAAAAATCTTCAAATCATTTAAAATGTTTTATCCCTCCTAAGGTAAATCCCAGACCTCACAGGATTTTAACGTATTTAATCACAGATGCCACATGCAGCTGGTTATCAGTCCCAAGTTTCCCCCTGGAACCCTCAATTCTATATGTGTATCAATACACTCTTGGAACCAAAGAGAAGAAAACTCTTCTCCATAGTTCTCTGGGACTATGTAGCTCAAGCTGATGGGAATGACTTGTGTGGCCTCCATGGGGCTGCAGGCCGCAGAAAGTGTTGAGTTCTCAGATGTGTGGATGTTTTATACTTAGGAGCCCAGGTTAAAAGTGACAGAGTGCCAACTCAAATTGTCATAAGGGGTAAAACAATAGGTAAGGCCTAATAATGGGTTCACATTACCGAGGGAGCTAGACCCACGTACTCAAACGATGATGGGAATCTGTCTTTCTCCATTTTCAGCTCTGCGTTCCAGTGTGTTAGTATTCTTAGGCAGGCTCCCCCTAAATGGTGGCTATTGGCTTACATTCTACCACTTTAGTGAACCCTAAAGACAGAGAGGATTCTTCTTTCCCATTAGTTCCAGCCAAACTCTGCGGTGAATTCTGATGTCCTCAGGTAGGTCACTTATTTATTCTTAAACCAATCACTAAAACTCTGCTTGGTCTGCTCCAGGTTCAGAGCCAGTCTCTAGAGCTTGAGGGTGGCACAAGCCTCACGTGAACCACACATTAGCAGGAAGGTGTAATTCACCAAAGAAAAACTGAGGCGCTCTTTCCAAAAGAAGGGGGAGGGAAGCTTGACAGGAGAGAGCACAGGACTCTTCTATTCATAGACCTTCAGTGTCCCCTCACGGCCTTCAGGGAGTCCACAAATGGCATAATCTGTGACACACAGTATGGGATCAGCAATGGCTTGAAAAATGAATCCACTGGCTAGCAGCCTGGCCCCTGTGTGAGCACTGGCGCATTATCAGCATAAGACCTTAAACACATAAGGACAATAGTAGCCTTGCCTAGCAATGCACAAAACAAAATGCTTGCTGGGTTGGGATGGGGGAGGGGAGGGGAGGGAAAGGGAAAGAGTTGAGAAGATAGAGTTCTTTCTGTATGATTTCCGAGAGGGCGACCCAAGAATTAGAGAAATCACTCACATGGCTCTCAGAAGAAGTATATATACTTAGAGCATTTAATGACAATTCCCTCAGCCATTCCTTTGATTCCTGGTTCAGTGAAGTTCTGATCAAAATTTTGCAGTGACTTTAGGGAGGCTCAGTAAAATTGTCTGGGTGGCCACAGAAACAGGGCTGGATAAAGATATATGAGGTAGCATATGCGAAGGGAGGAAGGACAGAGGGCTCCACAGGGAATTGAGGGCCTATGGGTCTCTTGGCAGAGGGAGGAAAGCTGTTTTAGAAAATTACCTACTTTTCAAAAGCGATTTAAGCATTTCTTGATGAATGTCATAGTAAAATGAATGCATATCAGTGAATAATTAGAAAAGGAGATTCTATTCTAAGACTCATAAACACTGTGCTGAAATATGCCATAATTATTATGGTAGAGTGATTAACTTTTTTTAAGTGATTTGTTTTATTGAGGTAAAATTCACATTCCATAAAAGTCACCATTTTAACCAAAGTGTACAATTTGGTGGCAGAACATTCACAGAGTTGTACAACCACAGTGATTAGCTTTTCAATTCCTGTTTATTTTGCCTTTTATAATCACACATATCCCTCTGCAATTATGACTTGATATTTAATTTATGACTATTTTATAATACCTAATAATACCTTTTTAAAGATTAATATCCACTCACAGTAGTTAGAACTGAAATAATTACAGTCTGTTTACCTTTGGTTCCTTGTTGAGACTTAAGTTAATTATAAAAATATTTGTAAGTAATAAAAGAAACCTCACATTGGGTAATATGGGCATTAGCTTTAAAAGCTAAGAGAACCAAAAAATGTAGTTGGATTTCCAAAGTCTTTTGTTGAGAAAAGTCTGGGAAACTCCATGCTAGATGCCTCCAAAGGTAATATACTCTTGGCTTAAGCACAGAAGGAGAAAATAGTAGAGAGAAAAAGAGAAGAAAAATGGAACAACTCTCTTTGTAAAAAGAAAAATTTCTGAAGAATAGCATTTTCATATCCTGTGTGCTCTGGTGGAAAACAGGCTAATTCATACATAACTTCCCCTTAGAATAAAAGGGGGCTAAACTCATAAGACACCGAGAAAAATAACTGAGATCATCAAATCAACAGAGTAATAACTGTGGGGAAAATATTTTATTACCTATTGAAAATATAGCTTGCCAAAACAGAAAAAGCGGAAATACACACCCTTACTTCAAAAATCAAACACAAAAACATGTTTGCTGGATATCTTCCTGTGTGTCCTCCAGATTCACTCTCTATCCCTCTCTACCCTGCTATCTGCTTTGGGGCCTGACCTGCATGGGCCACATCAATAGGATCCTTCCCTGGGTTTGGCTCCTGGGAGCACCCGCAGGAGATTGGAGAGGATGGATTGGCCTTGGACCATGGGTTGCCTGCATCTTGGCAGAAAGTCTCATTCTGCCAGGTAGTCCTCTCTGTTTCCTGTTCTCAGAATGCAGCCCATCTCCTTGCCCTCTCAGGTCTAGGGAGCCCCACTATTGTCAGCCCTGCAACACTGCACTAGCCCTTGCAGCCGCACCCTTTTCACTCCACTAAAAGTATTCATTTTATGATTCAAGTCTCCTGAGTGATCCTAATGAAAGTGTGCCACCTCTTTTGTGATGGGATCTGGCTGATACAATATGTAATGTATTTAGAAAAAGTTTTAATGGAAACCTGTGCCTCATTTTATTTCCAGTCCTAACATTTACTATTATTTTTACTAGAGTTGAATATAGCCCAAGACGAGGCATAAGGAGATTTATGATCAAAAAAGCCTTCAGTTCTCTCTATTCACGATCCGAACATAGATACAGTGGGCCTGAACAAGGACTGCTTGGTGTGTTTCACACTGACACAACCCTGGTGCCTCCTCCTCACTGTCCTCAAAATCCCAACCTTACTTTTACAAGCCATAACTCTGTCTTTCCCTTGGGTAGTAGTGGGGCAGACAGTGCTGCCTGTAAGAGTGTCCAGGACAGTATTACGCACACAGTAGATTCAGCTGAGGAGACAAATCTTACTTATTGATGAGTAATAAAACTATTCAATTAGTATTTGACAAAAGATAAAGAAAAGTCTATAATCCTGTGCGCCTCAACAGCAGGAACTATGTCTCTGTCATGCTTCTGGTCCACAACAGCTGGTACAGTGCCTGACACTTAGTAGGGGCCCATAAAAACACTTACTACAATGAATGAGAGTGTTAAATTCTGAGAGGCATTACGGGAGTTAAGTGCTGTGTGAGGACACACTGTGTGTCCTAAGTGTACCTTTCTACTGTGTGCACAGGTTTCCTCTCATTCTTCTTACCAGCACATCATCAGTACCTCCCTCAGTAGTGTCTAACCTGTTTTGGGTCACACATCTCCCGCTCTGAGGATCTGCGGAAGGCAATATACCTGCTGCACACCAACAGATAAATACAGATCAAGGACTAGAGGTAAAAAAATATTCTTAGTCAAGATGGTCTATACAATCCTGGAGCAGACATGTTCCTGGTGCAGAAAAAGGGCAGGGCACAAGGTACTCCACGAGGAACCTGAGAAGGTATGTTCCAGTGCAGACTTCTCAAGAATATAACTTGGAGGAACTTTCTTTTTTGAACCCCAACTTCTGGCAATGTTGGTTGTTGCTGCTGATGATGATAGTTTACACATATGGGCCAAACACTGTGCTAGGCGTCATCGTAAGTGTCTTAACTCGCTTAGCCCTCACGACACCTTTATTATGTAGGTACTAATGTTATCCTCATTTTAAAGAATCTGAGATACAGGGAAGGTTAGCAGATTGCTCAGTCATTAAAGTAGTTCGTAAAGGGGTTAAGATTAGAACCCAGGTAGTTTAGCTCAAATCCTTGAGCTCTTAACTCGCCTGTGATTGCTCTCTCACTAATGAGCTAATGATACCTGCTCCTAACTGCCTCATCACTAATGGAACTTTATTAGCACATATTTGTTAAGCATATACTGGAGTGTATCAGTTGCTATGGAAGAGGTGGAGATACATCAAAACAGAAGGCACACCTGCTAGAGGAGGGGAGAGTCAGGTTGAACACCTCATTTGCATGAATAATACTACATGGCACAGGTGAGGAATAACTGGGGCAGAGCCTAAGTGCTACTGAGGTCAAGTACTGAGTGGATGGTCAAAAGCAGCTTGAGAGGTGATATAAACTTTTAGGGAAAAGGAAGCTTAAACAAGAATCTAGAGAGTCTAAAAAAATTATGGGTAGGAATGAAAATGTGAAGCAAGTGATAGAAAAGACAGTCATACTCTAGAAGGAAAAGGTATATTCACCATTAATCTATAACGTGAAACACAAAAGTTTATTTCTTAAATATATTATTTACACTGTATAAAAGTAAAAACATTATAGAGGTCAAGTCTTTTATATCATAGGAAGATACCATTTTAAAGCAGAAAAGTTCTAAATGAAATGTGTACAAACTGAACCCAGTGCCAGCCTGGAAATGTACAAAGCCGGCACATCCAAAATGGACTGGGCCTGGTTCTGGGTCTCGCCGTGAGCCATGAACTAGAGATAAAGAGATGAACAGGATAGGATACTTACCTTTAAGAGGCACACAGTTTATTGGGAAAGACAAACTGCTTCACAATTTACTGTAAAACTTTGTGATGCCCATGACAATAGGGGGACGAACAAAGAGTCTGTAAAATGAGGCCTGGAAGGTTTATCAAGAGGCACCCCTGCCCAGATATGCACATTGGGAGCCCACGGTTTGTTAAATCTACCTGGACTCAGATGGCCCAGTCTAACATTATCTGACTGGACTTTAGAACATAAAACAAAGGATTATTTGAGAACCACCAAAGCAGCACTGCAAGTAAACTGAATATAATCTATCTACTGATATGTCAGGCACTTATAAAGTGAATTACAGAATGTAACTGCGGGTGTGGTCTTATTTATGATTCTCTGAGAGGTTAGTAAATTCTTTTAGCCACTGGCAACTGGGAGTACCTGTCCTAATATCTTTTCTCACCTTCTTTTCCCGCCACTCTTAGCTATCATTGTAGCTTCTAAGCTACAAACTCACAATGGCATGCCCTAGTCAATGGCGTCTCTGAACTCCTTCTGCAGGTTCTCTTAGTAGCTAAACGTTATGATCGAAGGTCAAGCTCAAACCCTCAGACACATGTCCCTGCTCTCGTTTCTGTTCTCTCGGTGTAGAGGATTTGTGTATCACTTCATATGATGCACAGCTAGGCTTTTCCAGTGATTTCTTGTTTGTACTGGGCCTTTTCTCTGGCAGACCTCCTAGTTCTTTAAAGAACGTCACCCTTGGCTGCCAAGGCCTCAAACTCAATGCCTAGTGAGGTCACAAGTGGGGGCTCAGCCCAGAATCAGACACACAATAAGCACTCAGTAAAGCTTTGCTGATGAAGAAATAAGCATGTGAATGCCCACATCTTTGCGCCTCTGAGGGACCCTGCCCTCAGCTGCATGGGCAGCAGTGCTCAGCTGCCACAGACTATCGAGCCCCTTAGCCAGACCAGTCTTGCCCTGAACATTTCAGCCCTCCCATCTGCTTCCACTCCCACATCCTGTGGTCTTCCCTGGTGCTCCAGTCTTTGGGTCAGAAAGGCCTATTTATCTTGTCTCTGGGCTCTTCCTTGGAGGAAAAATAGCTTCTAGGCTGAGTGCTGCTGGGAAGACTGCCCCCTAGAAACAATAGAAGTTTTTCCTCTCTGTGTTCTTGCTTCCCCTTTTGAAATTCTCACAGTTGTCATAGCTACTAGTCAAGGTCATAAAAACTATGCAGCTACAAACATCAAACGCTACCCACAAATAGGGAAAAACCACATAGTAATTTTTAATTCTTCTGTCTTTGCCAACTGTATCTCTGACATGTGAGAGTTACATGGCCACGTGGGTTTGTGTAAATATATTTATAAAAGTGGATATACATATACCACTGTGCTGGAGGGACAGAATTTACTTTTAGAAAAATTTTTCCCATATCATTTTATTTATTCATCTCTCAAAAAATGTACAAGATACAAATAACAGTACACTACTGGTTTATTTTATTAGAGAATGGCACTAATGGATATGCCAACTTCTCCATTTTGCTCCATCCTGTAGATCTTTTAGCACTCTGTGTTCAGTCCTATTTCCACTAGGCCTGCAAAGCTGAAATATTTTCAGAGGCAGCCCTCTGCATTATAAAAAGTGTATTTTAATGATCCCTTTTTAACCAAACTTTTCCAAAGTGCTAATTAAAAGCGTTCCTGGTAACGCAAAGCCAACACCTTAGTCTTCTGCTTGCAGGCACTCCTCCTGCTACACCACACTTGAATGCCAGCACACCCACCTCCACAGTCTAACTTCACAGTGGCTTGGTCTGCCCTGGCCTCAAGTGGAGGCTCTGACCGTCCTAACACAAAGCAGGGAGACACTGGCTTTTCAACAGAACACATCTACGAGGCCCACAGGCAAGGCTGAACTAGGTGCTACTTAGGTCTAGGCCAACCATTTCCTAGTCTGTAAAAGCTCATATCAGCCAATTGAAACACATTTATAGAGTACAACTTATGTAGAGGCATGAAGAATGATACACAAGCATCAGAAATGTGGCCCTCATCCCTCAAAAGAAGCTTATGATCTAGAAAAGAAAAAGGGCTTTGCATTTAAATAGATGCCCAATAACTCTGGCCACATATGCTGACAGTCGATATAAAGTATAGTCAGCAAAGGCAACTGGACACATGTTGGGGGATGGGGAAGGAAATTTGAATGGGGAGTTGAAGTGGAAAATACTCAGTCTGGCCAAAATTCAGGTGAGAAGAGGTAACTTAAAAGCAGATTGTCAAAGTCCTTGAGTGAAATTATGGAATACGTTATTGTGCAGTTCTTGCAAACTGCCATTGGATTTATTCTGGACCTTTAAGGTGTCATACAGAAGTTGAATATAATTATTCAGACATGGATGAAAAGGGCACCATTATCAGTTGCTTTGTATAGTTACTTATTAATATAGTACTTACTGTGTACTAAGCACTGTTCTAAGTGATTTATAAATATTAATTCATTGAATCCTCATGGCAATGCTATGAAGTCAGAATGATTTTTTTGACCCTTTTTTTACAGGTGGGGCAATAAAAGTATAGCGTTTAAGTGACTTGCTTAAGGTCTATATCTGTGCTGCCTCCCCTGCTCCCAAGAAAGAGCAAATTATGGACCAAATGCTTCAGAGGCCATGAAATACCAAGGGCACAGACTGACTAATTAATAATGTTTTCCCGGAGTTTCTTTTGAAATCTTCTCAGACTATCACTTATTGAATTGTTCTTGAAAGCCCCTGTGGCACCAGCATTCCATTGTCCAAAAGGAGAAAAACACAAAACTTGCAAGTTTACCAACTGTATAAATTGATTAAATTAGACTGGAGTGGGGAGAGGGGTTACAAAAGAACAGAGGAATGTGAGGGGATTCAATAGAGGAGGAGGGAGTGGCCGGAGCTGCCCTAGGCTGGGAGAATATTACGAGATTACTTTTCTCAGATGCGTAGAGCTAAGGAAAAAAATAGAAACATATGCCTCCACCTCTGCTGTTTTCCTAGTTTCCCATTTTTTTTTTAATTTTAAATTTCCTTTCAGAATTAAATGGACTTAATTTTTAAACCGGTGAGGAATTAGTGGTTAAAGGGAACAGGAAGAAGGACAAAGGAGACACAATGAGGATGGAGACAGATAAAGAAAGTGCAGAGGAAAAGAGGAGACCCACTAAACTGCTACAGGAGGAAAGAAAGATGAGTGCTGTGTTGAGAGTCAGAGGAGAAAGGGCTGGGACAGCTTTTCACCAGCAAGACTCAGTGTTCTGGTGTGACCCTATGAACGCAATTCCTCCAGACCCTTGGATCCATACCCCACCGTCTGAGAAATGCCATCAGGATGCTTGGTGACACCCATAGCCACTGAGATATTTTACACTTAACAACTGTGGCCACGGCAGATGATGGGAACGGAATAGCTAACTTCATGAACTTTCACAGCTGGAAGAAGTAAAATTTTCACTTGATGAGCTCAAAATGCTAACAAATCATTTTATACAAGGAGTGAACCCAGAGGAATATGTGTTGGTTCAAAAAGAAAATGGTGCTGGGCAATGTATTTTTGCTCCTTCTTTACCAAGAGGAAGGCCGGGGGGAGGGAGTGGGTAGGGGAGAGGGGGGCCTCTGCCTTTGGCAGGTCAGTTGGCTGAGCACTACAGCGGCTCCAGAGTTTAGACAACTGGCCATTTTGGAACAATCATGTGATTCCTATGTAAGCTCATCTTGGAGCTTTTTAGCTATTTACAGTCTAAATCTTGAAAGTCTCTTCAGGCTCTTTAAATATATTAAAACGATGACACATATTTAAATGTTGTAATAAAGTTCCTGGGCTTTCTGTCCCCACTGGTTTAATCATTTTCACATAAAATAGAAATCATCCAAAGTTAACATAACATGTTCCAGTGCCCAAAGCTCTGAATCTACTGTATTCCTGCATGACACACATGGACAAAGGTTACTTTGGGCCAACTTCAGGTGGAAAGTTCTCTATCAATTCCAGCCAGTAAAGGAACAAGGAGGGAAAGAATGATTCCAACATCAAGGCAACCCGGGGGCTTTGGGAGGGAGTGGAAGAGGGGGTGAGCCCATCCATCAGGGCACCACGTGTGGTAGCACAGTGGTTAAACAATGGGGAGTCACATTGACCTGAGTGCTAATCCCAGCTCTTCCCTTAAATGGCTCTGTGACCCACATCAAGTTGCTTAATCTTTTGGGGACTTTATTTCCCAATTTGTAAAACAGAGGTAACAGTACCTGTCTCATAGGGTTGTTAGTAGCAATACGAACTCATGTAAGTGGATGCAGGTAATGTTGTAAAGCACTGGCACATGTTAGGCATCCAGTAGGAGACAGCTACTATTATTCTCAGACACATATCTAGTCAGTCCCCACCTCACTAGGCCAGACAGCAAATTATAGAAGCAAGAATTTAAGGGGATCCAAAGCTATCCTAAGGAGGTCAATTACTTTGGATTTAAAAAGGAGTCCCAGTTCTGCCCTGGTTATCTGAGTTAAAGCTGGAACTAAGAAGCTACCCAGGTAGCCTATAAAGTATGACTTTAGGCTAGGGGGCACTTAGAAGGGCCACTGCTCACAGGGATGGATCCTCAGAGCTGGCTACACAAAAACAAGAAATGAGAAAGGGCTCTTTCACCTTTGTATGACTCACCTGATTCTAGGTTCAGTTTTATCTCATATATTGTTTTGTTTTCGTTCAAAATAGTACAAGATAGTGACTTTCACAGTAATCATAAAAACTCCCAGTATCCTTAGGCAGCCTTTTTATTGTAGAAGTAATGTAAGGTTACCAATTTAGCAAATAAAACTGCAACATGCCCAGTTAAAATTTCTGATAAACAATAAATATTTTTTAGTGTTAGGTATGTACCAGTATAATATTTGGGATGTAGTTATACTTAAAAATTACTTGTTGTTTATCTAAAATGCAAATTTAACTAGGCATTCTGTATTTTATCTGGCAACCCTACACAGTGGCCAAAATGTTGCCCTTTATAACCTGCAGAATAGCAAAGCAAAGTCACCTCCCACCCATAATTAGTAATGCACTGGAAAATACCCCCTCTGCCCCACCCCACTCTCCCCACTCATAGTTTCTAGGTCTGTTTCTTCTCAGCGAATAGAGCACTACATCTACAGACTTAAAAAAAAAATGTTTCCCCACTCAGGGATTATTTTCAAGTGTCTCAGTGTAGAGAAAAAAAAAAAAAAAACCAATGTAAGGGATTTCCCCTCTAGTGGCATGCAAATAATTATTAGTAGACTGACATTTAAGACATGACGCTTGTAAGGGTACTGACCTCTTGGTTTTTTTAGCATGTCTAGCAAGGCCAATAAAATATGTTATGTTCTTCCAAAAATCTGTCTTCTTTATTCTTCATTAAAAAAATAATACACATACAGAAATTATATTTCCGCAAATAAAGCAGCATTTTCTCTGACAGTTTCAATGCCACCAAATACTATGAAATTAACTTTCAGGGCCCAAAGGGCAATGCCCAATGATACTGGCATTGTCTCTAGCTACAGCTGCAGCCTGGCTATTCGCACTGACCCCAGAGAAACAGGTTAGCCATGTGGTGAACAAGGCCACACAGTAGGTGGACCATCCATGCAAACAAACAAATGCAAAACTCCCTCTTCCTGATTGGAAGCCAACAGTATTCCTTACTTTCCAAAATATCCCCAAATAACCCCAGGTTCAAGGTCCTTAGCAACTTAAATTTAGAAATAAGTTTATCCTGTGGAGCGCTGGGAATTTAGCAAATGATACCATGCTTTTTCTTTTCCTTCTCAGCCTTCCCACCTACTTCTTAATTCTACTTAGGTACAACTATCTTTCAAAGGTTAGCAGCTAAAATTTAAAGAGGTATTTTATTATTTATTTATTTAATCAATCAATCAATCAATCAATCAGTCTTAAAAATATTACCTTAAACTTCTGGGCCCAGGTACAAAAGGCCTAAATAAATAGAACTGGTTTCAGCTTACCAACCTGGCACAAAAATGTAATGGTCAGAGAAGCACTTTTTAAATCATGGGGAACCACACTAGTGTAAATCCACTGTCGTTGGCCTAACAGGTTGGTGCCTTCATGATGAATCATGAAAGAAGAAACTGTTGAAGAAAAAGAATCATCTTATCACCTTGGCATCAAGCATACATAAGGGACAGCAAGATGAACTGCTTCTCTGGGAAGTCTTCTTTAATACAGCCGAGAGAAGTCGGAGGTTGTGATTCACTCGCCTTCCGTGGTTCTGACATAGATACATAGAAATAGTTTATGCTGTATGACAATATGTATCAGCCCATCTTGTATTACTCACTTTTCTCAGCATACAACCCAAGCTCTTCAACCCACGAGCCGTCTTTCTTCAGCTTCCCTAGTCTTACGCACACCTGCTAAAAACTCTACCTATTTGTCAAAATTCAGCTTTTGAGCTTTCTGAGCTCTGGGAATGGACCCTCTTTTGCCTCTAAATTCCTAGTGTCTTTTGCTTTTTCCACTTTTATACAGTCATGACATCTACTTGGAAGCATGTAGTGATGGACTTATTTCCTCCACAATTATAAAGTCTACTGAAGGCCGGGACTGGATCTCACAGATTCTTATCCAAATACAGCAGAGGGCAAGTACTCAATCTCTGTCAGCAGGATTGATGTAATTATTAACCACATCTTTGATTTCTTAGTAATTTCTTTAGGAAATCTTTGCTGATGACCTTTCTGATACCACACAGTGCTTATCTCTACCACAGAATTTATTATATCACATGGAAATTATCTGTTACATAGAAGCTACTGGACCATAAGCTCTTAAGGTAGAGACCTCGTTTCACTTATCTCTGTGTCTGCAGCCCCAAATGTAATACCTGAAAATGAGAGGGCAGGTAAATTAAATAAACATTTGATGAAATGTTCTATCTAGGTGGACTATGAGCCCTTTGAGGGGAGGGTCCACATATTCTCATCTTTGGCACCTTCTCTTTATAATCAAGAAACATTAACTGATGTTGGTATGTGAGGTAGCTTCTGTAGCAAACAGTTTCTTGGTTCTTTCAAGTAGGCCAGCCACAGCATTTGATGTGCAAAAATATTTTTAAAACTCCCTAAAAATAAATGCTAATCTCAAGGCTTCACGTACTTTGAGAAATTTGAAACTTGGTTGTCTTAAATGACTTCCTGGGTAGCCCTCCTCCTTAGCCCAAGATAGCCCCCAAAATTTATTTTGCACTTCAGCATGACCTGCCCTCCAATTATGATCATTATTTGGTATTTTCAAAATAAGTCCAACTAAAGTTCTAAAACTGGATTGTGGCGACAGTGAGATAATTCTCTAAATTTACTAAATATCATCGAATTGTTATACTTAAAAAGGGTGAATTGATGGTATGTAAATTATACCTCAATAAATCTGTAAAAAAAAAAATTAACTTGAACTGTTCAACAACAGGGAAAACATCTTATTTTTCATTTGACCTCCAGGGTCTACCACAGTAATAGATAGCATAGCTGTTCCTTGTTAGCCAGGAGGTGCATCCACACTGGCAGGAGTGCTCAGGCAGGTCACCAAATGTAAACAGCTCTGTAGAGGTCACCACAAAGGCGCCGTTGTTCTATCTCATAGCCGAGAAGGAAAGGAGAGTCGCCATGGAATATCTACTCTCTCTTGCATCCCTAATTAGAAACATGTGGAGGAGGGCCCACCCACAGGTCAAATCAGCCTTTAGAAAGGCCCCATTTCTCCTGCCTAATGCTGCATGTTGGCTGAAGTGGACCTCTCCCTGGGCCTGCCATGTGAAGGGTTTCAAATTATAAAAGTATCTCCGAAGGCCACCATCAAAGCAGCAATGGATTTTCACTTGTGGTTCCCCATGATTTGAAAAACACTTCCCTGACCAGCACATAATAGTGCCAGGTTGGTAAACTGGAACTATTTCCATTTATTTATCCAGTTTAATCTGGCCATGGGCCTGTTATACCTTGGCCCCAATTATATACTGTTTAGATCCCCTTGGGTAGGTAAAATGTGTAATGTACAAAATTTAAAAGCTATAAGCAGTATCTTGGCAATACAGATCATGCAAAAGTCTATCTTCTTTTTTGAAATTCTGTAATTTGAACTTAACACTTTGCTTCTTTCCATTTTACAGATGGAGAATACAGCACCAGTATCCAAACTGTCTCAATGACATAGCAAGAAAATAAATGAGATACTATAAACTCTATTTAGTGCCCTAAAGAAAATGCCATGTTAGTCTAAGATGTTATTTATTGTTAATGCTACCCAAAGAGCAATGCTGCTGTTCTCATTCAGAAAGGGCCCAGTTCTCTTCAAACTCTGAGAGACAGTGACTTGTTTTAGTCACAGAAATTGATAAAAAGTCAACACAAGTAAGACTAAAGTTTTACACTGGGTCTAAAGAGCTACAATTATGCTGGCAGATATTATTTAAACACACTAAAATTGTGTTTAAAAAAAACATAGGGAGTAACACAATCAAAGACTCTTGTGCTAGCCAACATGGAGTCTTCTGCAAAGCAAAGATCAGACAGTCCAAGAGGCCCACTGTGATCTCACCAGAGACTGGTATGTAATCTCCTATATGAAAAAAAAAACTAGAGTTCTTAGATTAATTACCCAGCCACAGACCTCTGCCAGGCTGTTCCAAGTCTCTTCATAATATGAAATAAAATGGTCACTTACTTCAAACCATGTGGTAGAGCCAGCTTGTGCCAAAGAATATGCACCCCTTCTCCACTTGTTTACAGATACATAAAAGGTGAGTGCATCATTCATGTGCATTGGGAGCAATGATCAGTCTGTGTTGCAATGTTTCTTCTAAGTTTGCCAGAGGACCAAGGACTGACAGTGGGTGATTCTTGGAAAGAAAATGTGAAAACTAGAGGGAGTTAAGTTTACATGTGAAGAGTTATCTTCTTGGTTGAGATGTACACCTAAAATGAGACAAAAACTGAAAGGCCTGCTAGAGGAACCATGCAGTGTCAGCTGGTGTTCTGGCAACTGGAGGGTGGTGCAGTAGGTGGGGAGAGGGAGTCATATTTTGAACCCAAGTTTCCAGTTACATCAGTCACATGCTGTACAGGAAAGTGATCACCAATGCCTGTCACAGAGACCAAAGGATCAAAACTTGAACTTACTGGATAATCCTGAAGGAATTTCTGACCCTTGCTGTGTCTCTGCTGCCCTCTACAATTAAAACATTAATAAACATATCCATCTGCTTTGGTGTGAAATTAGGTTGCATCATTTTTTTGGCTTCATAATCAAGACATGTCTTGTTAATATTATACCTCTCTGTAGAATTGAGTGTGTAAAAGCTTTGGGCTTTCAATATATGAATGAATGGCAGTAACCAAATGATCAGCAGCCAAATGTGAAATCAGATTCTCTGAAGAGAGTTAAGCATTTTAGGTCTGCCTTTCAAGAAGCTACAGCCCCACCCAACTTCTGAGGTTTAAAGGAAGTGACTTAACACAGTTTGGCTGCATTTTCTTTGACTGGCTGATGCCTCATTGACCACCTCCGAGGGCAGTCTGCACATGCTGAAGGATCTGAATGATTGTACAGGGGTCAGAGGTCTGGGGAGTAGGGACATGAGAGGGACACAGTGGAGTAGGAGTAACCTGGGCAGTAGAAATGTCCTTTGATCAAATGCTTAATTTTCTCTAGGCAGAATGCTTATAGGGAACTTGCTGTTAGCACTCTTGGACAAATCTTTCCAGATTTTCACACTTCTCTGAATAGTGAATGACTCTGATCAAACCCTCCCCAAATCTGCAGCTGAGGAAGCGAAAGGAGAAATTTTAAAAGCTGGTGATGTACATAGAATTCTTGGTAGGAAGCTAGAGTCACTCTTCCAACACACAGCACTTGCTGGCCCCTGAGCTTAGGCTGCCAGGCCTGAAGAGGCTACAGCAATCAGAGGCTACAGGGGTCTTTATGCTTCTTGCTCCTCAATTTCAAAATAGTCAAGGTAAAAAAGGAGGAAATTAGTCACAAGGAATCCTGGTACTGAACAATCCCAGCTATTGTCACACCATTCAGTTTGTCTTCTCTCAGCAAAACCATTTACATCATTCCAGACCTATCTCCTATCCCCATAATCTTCTTGACTGTCACTCAACCTATGATGGTTCCTGGGGAATTGCAGGCCAAAAGTGAAGAGTGTCTTTGTTTTCATCTCCATGATAGGATGGCATGTGGTCCCGAGTGCCAAGGCACTAAGATAAGAGGGGTGCTCAACATGCCCAGATGGCTGGAGAATGAAAACCCGGAGAACAGAGCCAAGTCTGCACAGCAGACAAGGGCCACTGTGGCCAGGGCTGGAAGTGGGGTCCTTGTAGTGCACAGGCAGCAGCGGAACTAAAGGGAAGCCATCCCCCAACTCAGCTGGTGGGAGTTGGGCAGCTTCCCAGCTGGAAGGGGCTCTCAAACACATCCCTGTAAGCTACCCATGAAAGACAGAGATGCTGTTAAAAACAGCAAACAAAAGGAGCTGCTAATCAAGAGGAACTTTAGACTTAAGAATGGGAGTCAGTCATCCTTCCAGAAAGATGCGTGTCTGGGCCAAGGCCCAAGAGCACATGACATTCAGCTGTTGTACCCCTCTTTGGGGCCCAAGTTTGGAGGCACTGAAAGGAGGAGAGATATACAAAGGAGGCAGATGGGAAGGACCCCACACAACATATAGTGCGGTTCCCATACAGAAGATCAGAATGTACCAGGTATAAGCAATCACAACTGTAATCGGCTACTTGGAACTAAAATCATGCTTTAAATAAGAAACCAGCAAAGAACTCAAAACTCATGTCATTCCCTTTCCCTCTAAACTTTGAAAGTTAAAGACATTTGGTGGTTGATGCACAGTGCCGGAAATCATTGATCTTGGAATCGCCCCAGGTTCTGACTCCTCAAGACGCCCCAAGCAAGGGCTATTTCTGTGGTTGATAAAAGTATTTTGCATCGATAGCCAAGTGTCCTTAATTCTTCTTTGTTAACAATGTTTCCTCCCTCCATTTCTTCCTAATATTATCAGTATTATTCTAATTGCTCTTAGCAATATTTTGTCTTTCACTAATTCTTCAGATAAAAAGGCTATAATATCACCAGGTGAATACAGAATAAGAAAGTGGAAAAGAGAAACATTAAAAGCTTGATGATGATGCTGCTGGCAAAATCCATAAACTGGAAGGAACTGCTAACAAGACAGTTTAATTGGGCTTTGAGAACTACTTAAGTGGTTTCTAGGATTGTGTTCCCCAACCCACTCCCCACCCCCCAAATCCCAGCTACTCTGGTTCGGGACGGGGGGAAAGAGTGTACCTGTTGACCCAGCCACCCTCACATGACAACAGGTTTAAGACTGAGAGCTGCATAATCTGAAGACTGAATCTTCCTACCAACCTTGTCTTGATGGCTGGAGGGGACAGAAATAAAGCAATACAGTCTTCTCCCACTGGACTTTAGTTTGCAACATGTTTTAGACCGGAAGGCTGTGGGGAGGCCGAACAGTGAACTGGTTCTACATTCTACCTTAAACTTGTAGAAATACAAAGTAAGTGAGAGGCTCCAGGGAGCCTCATTTTGCTCCTCCCATAGATTTAGGTAGTGACTGCAAAGACGAAGTGAATCAATCTTCGTGGTCAGAAGAAGCTGCTGTTTATAACTTACCCTTGGGTACTTTTCACCAGAACTTTTTTTTCACACCACATTTCTCCTTCATGGCACTATTATCCTATATGAACTTGGGCTTTTGTGGATGAATAACACTCAATTACCCCACAATGGACAAAATAATATTTGATTTACACAACATGAGTTGAAATAACAAAAGTTGAGTTTCAATGGTCAATTTGCTGGACAAATGTGTTTGGGGTCAATATCTGGTTACCTTCTTTTTTCATCCTGCTCACCCCTCCCTGCCCCATACATCGACATCTATGTGTAGGACATTCTAACCAGCACCTGTGCTATTTTAAGTATAACACAGGGGGTAAAGATGATCTTGAGCTGAGATAGCATGAAGACTGCAATAGGAACAGGATACCCTTTGAAAAGAGAATATAAGCTCTTCATAAGAGCAAGAATTCAGGATGTCCTAGGTCACTGCTGCTGGCATTGTCATTTATCACTGGCTGTAAAATACAGTGGCCAGATTTCCTGGAAATTAAAAAAAAAGGTCTTTTCCTGAATTTTCTCTTGACGTAAACCATTATCTGTTTGCAAGAGATGAGAGAAAGAAAGGCATACACACATGTTGGAACTTTAAGCCTTTAAAATAGTCATCGCCTGCTTCCCAAATGGCCTACTGAAGTCTCATTTTGTGTGTGTGTGTGTGTGCAATTATTTCCTCTTCAGACAAAGCTGCCTAGGGGTAGTCTATTAAAGTTGATTTTGTTGGTTTTTCTTTCTTTTTTTTCTCTTTTATTAGATTACATGTTGGGCAGCTGTTAAAGTAGACGTGGCACCAACACTTTACTCTGCATTCCTCCACTCACAGAAAGCTTCCAGAGAGGCTGAGTTTTTATCCATACAAAGATGAGGTGTACAGGGCTGGGAAAGTGAGAGATCAGGAGGTAAACGGCAATGAAGAAACGTCACTACCTAAACAGGTTCATCTACAGTGTACACTGTGATGACAGACAGGAGCTCCCTCTTGGGAGAAAAACATGGCTAAAACTTTCTCCACAGGGGAGGCTGCACCATGACTGCAATGTCTTGGGAAAGTCTGTGAGAGAGGAAGTGAAATGGTTTGCAAAGGAGTTTAGTGAGAAAAGGCTGGAACCTGGTTAAAGAAGCAAGGCTGCTCCCCACTCTGTAGAGTTTCTTTTGTTTTAGATAAATTAGCTTTCCTTAGAGAGAAAAGTGATCTGCTTTTTAAATGCTATCCTCTTCTCCTTCACATCCAGCCTGGCTGGTCCCATCTCAAGCACTCAAATAAAAAACAGTCCTGACAATAGTGTGTTCTCCCCCAATATGTTGCAATCACATCTGTCATGTGATTTATAGGCTTTGTGGCTTCATAAAAAACACAACCACAGAAGATAAAAAGTAAAACATTTAAAAACTCAATAGGTGATAACAGAAAATCAGATTTGGGTGCCTGACAGGAAAATAGGCCATAAAATTTTGATGTAATCTTTTCCATCCTAAAGTGAACAGAGTATCTGATCTTAATTCTACCCAACTGAAGATGCCAGAGGAAGAAGAATCTTACACAGGACAGATGTGAGTATCCTTATATGGCTTTACAAGTCTCCCCAGGAGACCTCTATGAGGCAACTAGCTTAATCAAAATTAATTTATTTCTAAGGTGTTGAATTATAGAAAACAGGAATATAAGTGAAAGAACATCCATGCCTAACAATGGCTCCAAACTAACATAAAATATAGTAGAATCAAATAACATATTACAAAAAATTTTCATATTAATTAAATGATGTTTCCCCATGATAGCCAATCACATTGATTTACATATGACATCCTGGTATGTCTAAGAATATTCCTTATATAATACCATCACATTCTACTGACATTCCCTAAGAATTACAGCTAGAATAACCATTGCCTGTGATTATTCATTTCTTTTGGTTAGAGTAGCTAACTTCGTTAGTGTCCAGTACCAGTGGCTCTGTGTAAGTTCCTTTACCACATCTCTCAGGCAGAGATCCTGACTCTGCCATAAGTAAGAATGTTTTAGAGCAGGGTCCTCAACCCCCAGGCCCCCTGCCAGTAAGTGGCCTGTTAGGAACCCGGCCGCACAGCAGGAGGTGAGCTACAGGCAAGTGAGCAAAGCTTCATCTGTATCTGCAGGCAGTCCAGTGCTAGCCTCACTGTCTCAGCTCCACCTCAGATCATCAGGCATTAGATTCTTACAGGAGCATCAGTCTCTGGTGCCAAAAAGGTTGGGGACTGCCATTTTAGTGCAAACAATACTGCATTTAAAAATGCTTCTTTTGGGGGATTTAGTAAAAGTGATTACTAGCTTCACTATGATGATGATGATGAAAATACTGTGGAAGATTCTAAGTGTAGACTGAGAACTCCATGCCCCTAGCATGAGTGGCCTCATCAGCTATTCTCCAAGTACTGTCATCAATCTTCTGATTTTTATCTGCAAACACAGTTAAACTAGAAGAAATTATTTGGCTTTAGGATCTTGGAAAATGCAGTGTTGCTTAGTGTCCAGCTGTATCCATCTTTGCGTGCGCTTGCTTGTGCTCTCTCTCCACACGCCCTTCTCTGCTTTAAAATAAACATTCTTCACCTTGGGACTGCCATTTTCTGGTCCAGAGCTCTCAATCATGATACTGGTGATGAGTGATGACCTCTCTGTAGCTTGTTTCACTATCAGTACCAATGCCATTGATTTGGCTTTTCTTTAATAACTGGAAAATGGGCAGCTTACACCCACATTTGATGAGGCAGCTCTGCCCCAACTGCTTCCCATCGGACAGCTGAGACAGAGCTGCCTTTCTTGGTAGGGAACATGAGCTATCTTTTATACCCTTTTAATTAATGAAGGGTCTTGCTTAAGAATAGCTTTTCTAATCCATTAGCAAGACAATTCACTAAATAATCTGTTAAGATTTCTTAAGACCTAAACATGGAACACCAATCTTCAAGTGACACAGGGACACTATAAAATAAAGCTGCATCAGAGATATGTTCATAAGCCTAATAGTAAAATAACTGTTGTTGTAATATTACAGCAAGGATTTCTTCTGTTTCATAAGCAACTTTTTTCTTAGTATTGTCTTAGAGCTGAGATCAACAGCAGTTTTTCCAACAGAAAGTGCATTTGGTTTCAATTCACTTTCATAACAACAGAGACTAACCCTTAGCAAGATGGAGAACATTAAGCTCCATTGTTTGGGCTGAGGATGACTGACTTGGGTGGCAGGAAGCAAAGTAGTCTCTTCTCTGGAGAAAAAAAAAATGCCTGTGGGTAGCAAACCTCATTCTCAAACAGCCTCCTTCCTCCCTCCCCCTTTTCTTTTTTTTCCTGTGCCCCCTTTTTTTAACAACAGTGAAAGAAAATTAAAGAATCATCTCAAATCATAGAATTGGAAGGGACCTCAAAAAATCATCATCTGACTCAGCCTCCTCTAGAAGGTTTTGTGTCTTAAACAATTATATAAACCCTAAGGCATTGTTATTCCGTAAGGTCTAAGGGCACAGCAAAGAATTTTATAAATTATTTTAGTAAGCCCCTTGTGGAGCCTTTTATTATCTTAAATAATGAGAAAATGAATGAGATTCTTTAAGACTTGGCAGCTTTAAGATTTTAGAGGTTGTTAAGTGGAAAAGGTAAAACAGGATCCAAGTCGCGTTCTTTTAGCGAGAGGATATACCCGAGTCATTGGTTCATGTTGAACAACCAGAAATTCACCCTCCATCACTACAATTTTTCAGAAATACCCAACTAGTTAATTCCTTTTTCTCTCACTGACAGAAAAGGCGGCATATTGGGTAAGCTATCACAACAGAAGAATTCTGATGTGCAAAATATCCTAATGAATGGTACTTCAGGAAAAAAAAAAAAACAAAAACACCCAAATGAGGAATTATGTAATTCTACTCTTGATATCATTTAGAAACAGCAGGGGGAAAAACACCATCCACTGTATGTTCCTCGAGAACTTCCAATCAAGGGCTCTAGCCATCTGAAAGCATGTTTCCTGGCTTTAGACTGGCTATAAATAAATTTAATAAGGATGAAAAAAATCACTGCATCATTTACAGTTCTCTCTCAACTCCAGCTGACAAAAATCCAGTCCAGATGTTTGTTTTGTAAAAACAACAGCAAGAGGGTGAACTTCAATCACGAGCATAAAAGCCCCAAAAGAAGGCGATGTGTTTGAAGAGAAAGGGGCAGCAAGGTTGGCAGGGAGGGTGTGGACAAACCTGGTTTCATACTGATTTAACAAAAACACGATAATTAATTTATTTTCTGAGTAAGAAATCCACTTTATTAGCCTTTCCCCTGTCTCATCACCCCTTTCAAAGCCACAGGGCCTTGGCTGGTAAAGCCTGAAATGGTTGTTTCATAACCTTTGCTTTTAAATTAAACAAATGACCTCAGATTTTGGAGCAGTTGTTGACTCAGGGGAAAGTATGCCATTAAAAGTGTGCCAGAAACAGATTTAATTGGTACAAGTCCCAAAAAGTGTTCGAAAGAGCACAGGCTTCCCGCATATAGATTTCAGGGAAATTACTCAAAGGCCGCACAGCTTTGTCAGAATTTGAGATGTCAAACAAGGCAGCTGAAAGACTCCGTATCAAAAGGGTAAATTCAATTCAAGAGATATTAATCTGATTACCTAAGTAAGGCCGCGAATCGGATATGCTCCATTGTGTGCTCTTGTTCAACCTGGACAGCTGGAGGAGCCAATAGCTTCCTTTTCCCTGACATATAATTAAGTTTTAAGAGATGATCAAGTTACGGATACAAAGTTTTAAGAAATATTTCATTCAGGAGTGGCATTTACAGTGCTCGCCTGTTGCAAGAGACATTGTTCACTTTATTTCCTTGAGCCACGCTGGAGAGTGTGGATCAGGGCCTAGGGGCTTGGTGTTTGTGTTTCAGGCTACAATAAACGCCCTCTGTGCACCTGCCTGGAGGAAAAACCAGTCCAGCCGCCTCCCTAGACAAAAGGGCCCTGTATTAAGTGCTGAAAACCCAGACGTGAACTGACCCTGTCAAATTCCAGCTCGAAAAAAAAAAAAAAATCAATATTTTCGGCCAGTCCAAGAAAGCTGTCATGTAGGTTTCTGGATTTTCTTTCTCATCCTCACTGAGTGTGAACAATAGTGACTGGTCAACAGGAGTCACCTCCTTCCTCGTGAGTCTCCTAGCTTTTCTAGATTATTTCCCTGATGGCGTAGTCCCTTACCTGGCACACCATAACCTGTCCTCCAGGGATGAACACACACTCTCCTGCTCTTTCTCCACCAGGCCTTCCCACTAGGATCTCTCTTCGGTCATTAAGGACATGCAAGAACATCCTCCCAAAGAGATAAGGTTACATACAAACTTCTGTGTTTTCAGATTTCCCAAATACACACCACAAACTCTAGGTGCACTTAGAATTGCAAGAACGTTTACTAGTAAGCTAAAAGATTCCTCCATGCTTGCCGTGCTTTCAATGCCAGTTGGGCTAAGGCCACACTAGGTCACACATACCCTTTTAGATACTTTTCCTGGGAGAACTATTCGGTTTGGGCTTGTTCTAGTCTATTCTAGAATCAATTATGCTACTCTCAACTGATGTGTGCATTCTTGTGAAGAAAAGTGATTTCTGACACAATCTGAAACTCAACTAGATGAGGTTTTATTCATGAATTTCAACTATATGAGGTTTTATTCATAAATTTCACCAGTGGCACAAACAACTTCACCCCACATCACAGAAGAGTAAACTAGAAGGTCAAGGTGGGTAACCTAACTCAAGGGAGCAAGTTGGTTACAAAGCCAGAAAAGGATTCAGAAATTACCATCTCCTAATTCTCTAAGCCAATCCTGAGTAGAGGGCAAAATTAATTAAATCATGGTTTTGATAATTATTTAAAATTGCCATAGATAATAAGGTTTTGGCTGCAAACCACTTCTGAATACTTAGTGATGAAGAGCTAACTTTTAAGGGTTAGCAGCTTTTTCAAGGTTGTTTCACTGGCTTCTCTAAACTCTAGCCCCGAGGGGTAGGAAAACCAGATGATGAGCACAAGCAAGCCAGGTTCCCTAACATGACCATTCCAGCAGGATGTGCTTAATTGCTTCTGTCTGGGGAGAGCATAGGAGCGAGCACAGTTTATCTGATTTGGTGCTCATTAAACAGCTGGCCAAGAAAAACAGTCGCCCACCACAGGTGCTAAGGTGCACCCAGCCACGCTGGCCAGCCTGGCGAGTTCTCAGCAAAACAAGGGACTGATTTATAGTCTGCCACTTTACTAGTGGGTCTAACCCAGTGGTGGAGGTTGTCTGTTGGCTGATATCCAGAGCTCTGCATACACTGTGATTCAGGACAGACTGATCAAGGAGTCCATCTCTGTAATGCCCTGATATTCTATGATGGTGGCCCAACAACCAGAAGATCATGGTGCTCTCATCTTTCCTTGAGTGCTTCTGATATAAAAAAATCTGCCTCCCTCATCCTGGCAATTCATAGGTATGGTACTGTAGTGTAACTTTAGCTGTTTCATGTGTGGGCCTCATATTCCAGCCTTTCCTTATTTTCTTATCTCTTCCTGTCCTCTGCACTGTAGTGCAACACATACAGCCAGTTTATAGGTAAAGTTTAGTTTCATCATAGTATGAAGGGAGTCTAAGGTTCCAACTAGGTAAGGCACACAAAAATTAGAATTATCCTTTACATTCTAGAGGGCAGGGAATAACCCTGATACTATTCTTGTTACCCTGGAACACCCAGCAAGCATTTCTCAGCATAGATGCTCCAAAATCGAACAAATAAACTGAAAGATTGGAGCCAATGCTAAGTCTAGGGTTCACTGTCATTCTTTTTGGGACAATAAAGACCCCTGCAATGAAAACAAGAGAGAACTGTCCCCATATCAGTGACAGGTAGACATATGATGACTCATTGGGATGTGGGAAGAAAATACCAGAACTTATCTCATCTTAAAAAAAAAAAGAAAAACTCCATTTCTGGTGTGTTTTATACAACTTAATAGTATAGTAGTGCTATATTTTAGATAGCTGTTTCACTTATTTTGGGGCAATATGCTCAAAAATGATGGGTTGTAGATTTAAAAAATGTGAAGAATGCTGCTTCAGATAACCAATATAATAAAAGTGACAAAGGAATGCACCAAAATGCTCAAAGAGGGGTTGGTGCAGCCTGGGGTCTGCTCTGTTCACCTTTAAAGGATAAACAAAGAAGTCTTTCTGAAGTTTAAATGAGAACATACCAATTTGCCCTTTATGGGCATCACCTAACATACCCCCTATGTATGAGGTTGAGGAAACTGAGGCCAAGAGAATTTAAGTGACTTGCTCAAAATAACAGGTGGTCTGTAGCAGAGCTGGCACTTGAACATAGGTCTCTTAATTCCAGATACAGTGCTTTATCTACTGTCAAAACACACTGCTCCTCTAAGGTCTGTAAAGAGATTTCAGGGTGTATACAAAGACACAACTACAATGATCACGTTGAAGCATGGACTCCTCTGAACGCTGGCAATGACAGAAATATGTGATAAGCTCTACGAGGTTGTTATATTATAATCTTCTAGAGTTGAGCATAGTGTATTGGTTTAGAGTGCCAACTCTGAGCCAGACTCTAGGTTTGAATCCCAATGAATCATTAGTTAGATGATAAAAAGCAAGTTACGTAAATACTGTGCTTGTTTCTCTTTTTTGTAAAATTGGGGTAATAATTGAACTCCACAAAGCTTTTGGGATTTTTTTGTGTTTAGTACAGTGCCTGACACATAACAGGCACTCAATGATGTTATTATAATCACTAGCAAAAGGGACATAAAACATGCACTTATTTCCATAACCCTGCTTAGTACTTTAGATCACTCAGTATTTTCTCTCACCACCTAACACAGAATTACAAGTAGCAATTTCTCACTGTAAGGCACCTTGATAAATCGAGGACTCACCTGACACTACTCAGAAGCCCAGTGCACCAAAGAAATCTCTGCCAGGTTGATGAAGTGAGAAATCTAAACCAGACCTGGTTTAGAATGGGTAAAGCTGGTAATAAAGTTTCCATTGCCTCAAGAAATTTAGGAATAGCCCCACACAAAAGTGATTCCCCTCAAAGAGTTCCCAATTTAAGTTCTCTAGCTTCATCTCCATGCCCTCTAGCCTGTTAATTGCTGCCTGAGAAATCACTTTGAACCACCAAATGTAACTATTGCTTCTCTTTTTCAGTGGCTCCCCACCATCTCAGGAAAGCATTCAAACTGACACTTTCCCTGAGCTGCTCATTGTTGCTGATCACTTGCAGGCAGAGCAGGTACATAGCTAATGGCAACTGTACCCTGAAGGAATCTGGAGCATATACAATATGTTGGTTTCATTCTTCTTTTAGAAAGACATAGGTCTAAAGCTTTAAATAATTCTTTGATTGCCCCACCTTGTTGCTACAGATAACTCATCCATCAGCAAATATTTATTGAGTAACTACTATTACCAGGCACTATTCTGGGCTCTGGAGATCCAGCAGTGAACAAAAGAGACAGGCTCCTGTCCTCAAGGAGTTTATATTCTAACAACCCTAAAACGAGATTAGTTTTGCTAATTTACCTTAAGTTTGTACTATCACCTCAAATGTAAGTTCTGGAGTCAGTCTCCCTGGATTGGAATCCTGGCTCTGCATTAGCAACTATTATTAATAGGCCTGATTTTTAAAAAAACGAACTGGCGTGGTTTTTTGTTTCTTGCTCCTAAAAGAGCTCTTAAACAGTGTAGTAACTGTTCTACCCCAGACCTGAGACAAAGCCTGCAGAAAACACCACTGGTGAGCCAATGAAGGCATGTGGCTACCCTGAGTCCAGACAGCACCCCTTCTACAGACCTACCTCCTTTCTTAGGATGTTGCCTCCTTGAGATCTCAGATGGAGACATATTCATCTTGGTATTCCTAGTGCCTAATACAGATAAAAAAAATTCAATGAATGAAGCAGGAGTTCTCAAAGTGTGGTCCCTAAACCAGCAGTATCCACAACTCCTGAGAATTTGTTAGAAATGCAAATTCCCTAACCCCTTCCCAGAATGACTGAAAATCTGGAGTGGAAGTCTAGTAATGTGTGCATTAACAACCTCTTCAGGAGATCCTGATGCATGCTAAGGTTTGAGAACCACGGCAACAAAGGTTCTGGTGGGGAAACACAACAACTCCACATCCTTGACTGAAGAACAGCCCTACTCTCTCTGGGGAGTCATCCATTTTCTTTGATTGAGCATGTGGCTTTGGAAGGGATGCACATGGAACTATGAGGGAGGAAAGAGAAACATTCCTAGCCAGTCATATAAGCTTCATCAATCATGTTGATCAAGGAAATGATGTGTTGCCAATGGATTATCCTCACATTCCTCTCGCAGGGGTTTCAGAAAAAAAATCATATGCTCCCTAACATGGCATGCCAGATGTCCATGCTCCACACTGCCTACTTCTCGGGTACTAACCCTTTGCCATTCTCCTACAGGTAGGTGCCCTATACTCCCAGTCATGAAGAATGACCATCAGTTCTTCAAATGATCGTGCTTCTGCTACCATATCTTTGGTAGCTAGATATCCAGAATGTCACTCTTCCAACTCTGTATCCTCAGCACTAAGTATATAGTTCCTGGTGCATAATGAGTGTCCCACTTTCCTAAATATTTGATGAGTTTATTGTCTCTTTACCTCCAATCTCCCCAACCCTAAGCCATTCTATGCATCTCATCTAGATAGTTTTTGGTTATAATCATTTTAGCATAAAATCTAAATTCAGTCTGGCATTCAAAGTCTGGACCCAACCTATTTCAAGAATTATTGCACATGAGCTCCCTGGGGACCTTTTCTCCTTCCCAACATATCTTGCACTTCCCTACAACATAGATCCCATATTTACTGAATACCCTCCAGGAACTAGGTGATACAAAAGTGATTAAAACAAAGTCCCTGTCCTTAAGGAGATTATATGAAAGCAAAAAAAGGCAGACAGAAAAACCCATAAACAGATCAATTTATAATACAGGTTAGGTCGTGATAAGGGCAATAAAGCAAAATGAATCTGGCTTAGGAGATAGAGAAGGATGGGATGGGGGTAGAGATTTCATTTTCAACAGCGAGATGAAGGAAGATCTCTCTGAGAAGGTAACACTTGAGCGAGACTGAATGTAAGAGGGAGCAGGCCAAGGGATGATCAGGACAAGTGCTCCAGTCAGTGGGAATAGCAGATGCAAAAGCCCCGAGGCAGAAACACTTGGACGAGTTGGAGGAAAAAGAGAATGTGATCTGTGTGGCTAGAGAGATTTTGAGAGAAAGATAGGAAATAAGGGCAGACGTGCCCATTTTGAACTTAACGCCTTAGTTCATAACATTTCCTGACCTTCACACTTCTGTGCCTACTGAAATCCTACCCATCCCTCAAGGCCTGTATCTTAACCTTCCTCCCTGGACCTTTCAGATTTCCCTCTGCTGAAAGATGTTCCCCTCTCCCTAAATCTTAGAGCTTTTGGTGCATACCATATGTGTCTAAAAGCACCACACACATTCTACCTAACAGTGCTCTCCTTTAGAATTATTCTCAAACTATATTGTAAATACCTTGTGGGCAGGTACCACATCTTGTTCATTTCTGGATTTCTTGTAACATTAACACAGTGCATATGGTAGGGGTTCCATAACTTATAAAATCATCAAGGTGGAAGGCACCCGAAGGTCTCTTCATCTAGCCAATAAGTTTTTTTTGAAAGACCACAGCTCTAAAACTATGCTAATATATGCAAGAATGCAATTAATGCACAGGAAATGTCAGTATGATTGAATGAAACACAGTTTAATACAACTAGTATTTATTGAATGGCTTACCATAAAAATTAAGAAAAGCAAAGCCCTCAGAGTGATCCAAACTCAGGTCAGAGCTCACCTGGCCTGTCCTTGAACTAGACCACCTTGTCAGACCTTGTTACAATCCTCCCAAAACCCTAGTAAACATCAAAAATGCATGCTGAAATTTTTCCAGACCACATTACAAAACAAGGTAAGTTATCCTCTGGGTACCACTCCTGGAAACCAGCCATTCATCTTTTCTAGAGGCCTCTCGTATTTGGTATAGAATTCTCTCTGACGATGGTAAATAAGAATCTCTTCTCAGGAAATCCTTCCAACTTGAAGCCCTTCAGGATCACAACACCTCTTAGCATCCCATTCTCCAGGATTTTGGCCTTGTCATCTCTGTAGCTGAAGCAATTGATAAAACTATCTTTGGTGCTCATGTCCTTTCTGCCTTCAGGACACTGAGATGTTAACATGAACGTGTGTGGTCAAGGAAATTAGCCAGTGAACCGTAAAATGTGAAGAGCTCTGAGGGCAAGGGGAAAATGCTTTCGAATCATCTAGCCCAGCCAGCCCACAAACCACCTCAAAGACCACTTCCCAAAGAATATTCTCTGGCTTTTCTCTTATTTAATCTTAAGGCACCTCATGCTTCAAATGTGTCTCTTTTTGGCAAATTATCATGAGAGCTCCTGACCAGAAAGTACTTCCTGGTGGCTGACTGCAATGTTCCCCTTCTCCTCTGATCCTTCTGGCACTGAGGTTCTATTGTCCTCTGGTCTCCCTGCTGAAAATCCTCATGTTCCTCTCCTTCCTGAGACATTTGTAGGCCGTGCCTATTACCTCTCAACTCTAGCTCACATAATACTTAGGCTGTCCTTAGCTAAATACCACATGCTTTGGGTTCTTTTAAACTTTTTCTATAAATTAGGCCTTTCATAGCATCTGAACAGTTGCTGGAAGTAATACACACCCAGCAAAGTGCCATGGATTCTTGGATATGAGGGATAGCGTGGGGTGCGGGTAGGAGTTTCCCCTTGTGAGTATAAGCATGTGAAGTTGTGTGTGTTGATAGATGTCTGTGGCTTTGGAATCAAAAAAAGAAAGGTCACCAGGACACTTAAACATTTTTGTTCAAAACTCATTCCTAAGAGGCAGCAGTGTCCAAATCTAGGATTTCATGGGAGGGGCGCTGACTTCTGTTCCCGGCACCACCACCTCTCACTCACTGTGTGGCCACTGAGCAATTCCCTTCTCTCCTTCATGCTTCAGTTGCTTGAAGTAGATTGAGTGATTCATCATTTTAAGACATTTAAAATGCTATGGAAATGCTAATGTTAACAATAATCACAGTTGATCAAGTTGTTAATATTAACCTTGCAGTAACACGACTGACACTTTATATTTTCAAAGCACCAACTATAGTTGACCTGCACCCATGCGCCCAAGAGGTGGATTTTTAAAGCTGCCCCACCCACAGCCATTTGTACATGGTCCTGCCCAAACCAATAAACGTTTAGTTTGGGACTGGGCTGTGGAGGGCCTTGGAGCTAAAGTGTGGAGAGAGTTCTGCTAACTTGACCAACCCGCCCCAAAGTTTGTGGTTAATGGATTACAAATTTGGGTAATGCTGGACAATAAATTACGACTATAATAACAAAGCTGAAAGTACACACAATTTAACCAGAAACACCACTGTTTTTTATCGGAAATGAAAGAAACCATTGATCATAGCAACTGTCTGAGATTAGCAGGGAGCCACATTTTCAAACATCCTGCAGTAAATCCAGAGCAGATCCAGCTGGAAAGCAAGAGTGGAAATAAAACTTGAAAATTCATACCATGCTTTGAAGTCTGCTTCTTTCACGACCATGAGTCCCTGATTTGCCCCAACCATTGAGAGCTGTTCTTACTTGGCGAATTTATTTTAGAAGAGACACAAGCCACATACTTGTGTATAATCTTTCAAATGGACTCCAGCTTTTTACAGGGATGGTTTGCTAAGAAATATGAATCCCTAAATACTTTCTCTTGCACATGAAATCAGCCATCAATTCAACCAGAATATAAAGGTTTCCAATACTAAAGCTAGAAACAACTTTTGATTCTAGTAAGTACTGCTTTTTCCTTGTATTCTTTCCTTGACCTATCCACGCACTTTTCATTTTTAGTTTTTAAGTGTGATTATCTATCAAAAAGTATTAATGCAGATAAAAGAATATTAACATGCCAAATACTGGGAATGACAGGATGGCAGTCTAATAATGTCTTTCTTCTCATGAAGCCATCTAGGCTGCCTAAAATGGGCTGCTACTGTACTGAAGTAACTGCTATCCCACTAAATCATCAGAGGAAAGAAAGTTAATGGTCTAGGTTGAATAGAGCTTCAGTCTTACACAGGGCTCACTGTCCTCATACATCAATCTCACTGACAAACTGTGCTTAGGTGGATAGGGACTCACTCCTGCTCAAATCCCAAGTGACTTCAAAATAGGATATGGTGTCTTAGGCTAGTTAAAATATTAGATCCTTTCTCTACTGATCACTATGAGCAGTATAACTGAGCTCTAATCATCCTTAGTATCTCCGATGACCATGAGGAAGAACTGGCAAGGGCATCTAAGAAACATGTTCTTGGCCACAGAATAGTCACAATAACCTAGTCAATGACCAGTCACTGAACTCTGTAATAACCTTGATGCCTGAGTTTCTTCCAACACAACAAAAAACTGGAGAAGAAAATACATTGACTCACGATGCCTGCTTGAGAACAATATAGAACCAAAAATCCTAACTTCTGCTCTTAGCTTTACAGTATAACCTTGGTCAGTTTGCTTAAGTCTTCAAGGTTCCATTCACCCAACTGAATGAAATGTTTGTGAAAGGCAGGCAGATTATTGACAAGCACACTGCACATATGAGGAGTTATTTTAACTAAATAGCAAAAATTCAGTTTGTCCTCTCATTCCTTCTAAAGGCACAAAGCTTGGGGGCAAGAGCAATGTCGGGAAAGTCCTTGGCCTTTGGGGTCTATTCCTCCATTCTTTGGCTCTCATATCTGAGAGCTGGATAATTCAACAGTGGAATGAAACCTCAATGAAGAGAATCACGCCATGGACCTGAGCAGTGAGCATGGGTCTACATAATCCAAGCAACAACCACGCCACAAATTTAATAAGGAAAAAAAAAATCCCAAAACCCAGCAACACAAAAACAAAGAACTCTCAACTTCACAAACACTGGGAGGGCAACAGCTGGTCAGCCGAGATTAAAGGAGCGTGAGAGAGCACCTCCTCATCTCCTGACTTCTCCTCCCCCATAGAGGTTCCCGAGCCAGCCACGGCTCTCTTTTACAGCCCTGTGCAGATGACCTTGTTCCAGCTAAGATAGGGGTTCTTTTGATCTCAGCGGGGGGATGCTCTGGGCCTGCAGCTGGCAGATATTAATAGTACAGGATCTGCTGGGGTGGAAGAGATCTCTCGGTTGGGCCAGGTCACTTGTAGTCAGTCCCTGCTCTGTGTCAGAGCAGAAGGACTTCATTTCCCCGAATCATCCCCTGCTGGGTACTTCTCTCAGGTCAACTTGGATCATTTTATTGCTGGCTGCTCTGTGGCAGCTTGTTCTCACTCCACAACTGTTTTCAAGGGAGCACTGTTGAAGCAGTACCCCCTGCTCTGTAACTGAAATCTATTACAGGACAGGGTAGACCTTGAGCTCACCCCATAGCAGTGTGTTTCTCACTCTTACTGGTTTGTACAGACTTCTTGTGTACACATTTGTGTGGGAGAAAGGCAGAGTGAGCAAGAGACAGACAGACCAGACTAGAAGTGTTCAAAGTGAGAAAGAGATAGTAATATGGAAAGAGGAGGCTGTTTTAGGTATGCCAGAATATCAGTGCTATGACTTCCAAAGATCATTTCTATTATGTTTAGTCTAGGACAATAAGGTCATTCTTCCCACTCTGAAAATCAGAGTTTTAAAACACCATCAATGAGTGAATGCTCCTGATCTCCAGACCCAGGTAATGATCTCACAATGCCAGAGCTTACTTTGGCAATCTTACAGTCATCCAACCTGTCATTTGACAGGAAAAAAACCGAGGCTCAAAGTGATTAAAAGATTTGCTCAAGATCACAAAGCTAATAACACAATGGCAAAGCTGATACAAGGAATGCTTGAAACAACAATAAAGCAATTTTATATGTATCAATCACAGTAACACATTGCAATATATTTAACTAGGTATAAATGTTCTAAGAAATGTGTCCATTTTAATTCACTGGTATGGAACTTCTTTACAGACTTCAGGAAAAAAATATTTTTATAGCCTCTTTACCTGCTCAGTTACGCAAGGGAAAGTTCTAGAAAAATCAATTGTTTCCATTCTCTCTTGTATTTCTTAATAAGAAAACATTGTCTAAAGATGAGCTGGTAACTGTTCCATGCATGTGACTTTATCATTTTCTTGAAGTGATTGCACAGGAGCTCCAAAGCAACCTTTGCGTCTGTTTTGCTTCTCTTTGCTTAAGATAAACCAAGAGGTCAAGACAAGGCAAAGTACTATTATTTATTGGTTTTCAAATTAGGAAACAAGATACTTTCTTCTCCTCAGAGCTGAATACAAATGTGTATGTGTGAAATAACTATAATGACAGTTTTTAATGATGTTGATAGGTGCTTTATGTGATTTTCAAGGTTATTTTTCTTACAAAATATTAGCTATGGTATTCTCTGCAGCATTTATCCACTGACTATTATGTGCTCAGACCTTTGCTCATCACTCAGAAATAACATGGATACAAAAAGAATACAAGATAGTCTGTCCACTAAAAGAAAGAATTTAGAACCTAGTCAGAAAACCGTGAAAAGTTAAATTAATTTTTCTAGACATTTTCTTTATATAGCTGAGCAGGTAGAAGGACCACAGAGGAAGAAGAGAGAGTAAGACCAATGTGAGAGTAAGACTGAAATAGACAAGAAGGTTTTGTGGAAGAGTGGTCTTTAAATAAACCTTGAAGAAGTAAGAAGATTTGGGAAAAGAAAAGGGAGAAGTCAAAAAGGGAAATGCTATTCAAGGTAGGGCAAGCTGTCCCTGCAGAGGCCTGGAAGGTCAGCACACTCCGTGTAGGAGCCTCAGCCAAGGTATCCACAAGAACAGAGCTTGAATAGGAAAAAAAGTACAAACTATGAAGCATTAAGAAGCACTGACCTTATCTAGTGGTGTTCTAGAAATGGATCCATGCAAAAGAAAAAAAAAGAAAAACACCTGATTTTTATTATTTGCTGATTTCCATGGTATAAATACTTCTACCCTGGCTGATTTCAAGCTGACAAATGACAAATTCCTGAATATTTTTAAATTGGCTTATTAATTTTAGCCTACTCTCAGAAAATGGGCTGAAACGACTCCAAGATTTCTGTCTGAGTAGGAGAGTGACATGGTAAAGGAAGCCCGATGGAAGAAGTTCCTTTCAGTAGCAGCAGCAGGCAAATGGTATAGAGTCTGGAATTAGAAAGCCATTTTGAGAATTTTATTAAAATATTCCAATTGTGAGTTTAATCAGTCAGCTGAGCACAAGACAAATTACATAAATGAAGAGATAGAGGAAAAATATATTTGGAAAGAAGAACCAAGCAGACTCGATAAAAGGAGCATAAGGAGGGAGGAATAGTAAATACTTCAGGATTTCAGTCCAGGTCATAGTGGAGTGATAATGAATGCATCACTGAATGTGGACATAGGGTACACAGAGCATTTTACTATTGTTATAAATACATTATTAGTTTTCATTTTGAAAAACAGGTGTGTAAAGCAGGCGTATGTGGTCCTTACAATTATCAAGACCATATATGGAGGCCAATCCATGGAAGACCACCTAAGCGGCGAGGAGCTTGCTTGTCCTAGAAGTCCCATATACCCCATCATGAATAACTCTCAGAAAATGGAAAGTACAGAGGGGTCTGGAACGGCTATGCACATCTTCCCAAGCCCATAATATTCTGCCCTGAAAGACTACAACTAGCAGAACATAGAAATGTCAAGTAAAAACTTTCAATAAAACTAGAAACCACCCACTAGCTCAGTGGTGTAATTCCCCTAGCTATGTAAACCATAGCCAGTCTGACCTTTGCTAGTATGGGAGGGTGGAGAAAATTTTGTAGATTTACCAATGTGGAGCATTTTTCTTAATCTTTCTGTAAAGCTGATAAGAAATGCTACATTGCCAGCACATCACACTGGTGCACACTTTTAGCCAGTCCAAAAATACCCAGCACAAACAAAATTGATCTCTACATTGATGTGGGACCACTAGAGAAGCCTACCTTTGAGCATCAATCTCAAAAATAAAGTCCTTTAGCAGTTCACCAGCTCCTATACTAAAGACCTACAACAACCCATAGAAGAGTGACAAGCCTCAGGGTAGAGGTGATGGACATCTGATAAGATGACTCTGGTGAAAAAGGAAGCTCACTTACAGTGACAAGACAAGAGAATCTCCAAATGTAAGGAATCAGATGCCAGGAAAGGTGGCCAAGCCTAAATCACCAAGCTCCTGCTAGGTTCACTGGCCCGGGCCTGTTAGCGGAGTCTCCCAGCTCTCAACAGGAGGCAGAGAGGTGGTGGGATTGTATGTCAGTGTCAAGTTTCTGCCCCTCTAGGACAGATCCCTTACCTTCAGACAGGGACAAATCATCAGCTGGAGACACCAGGTCTGCCTGAGAAGCTAGGGCTCCGCTCAGATGGGTTGTAATTTGATTCGTCAAGATAACCTGTGAACAGACAAGGAGAAGGTGAAGGAGAAGGGAGAATAAGACCAAATTAATTATTAGAGCTATCACAAGGCAGACTGTGGCTTAGGGGAAAACTGATTAAGTACACAGGTAGGAAAACCCCAGCTCTGACTTTCGTCAATTTTATCTGTGGGCCAGAATATCTGGCAAAGCCCATAGGTCATTCAGAACACAGAAAACTGAAGAAACAGGCTGACTTTTTTCAGAGCTTAAACCACTACTTGATTCTTCCTAAATGCTTAGTAAATTTGTACTAAGTGGTGTTGTCATATTAGCTGAATAACAGAAGCCTAACCAGAGAATTTATATGCTTATGTACACATTTTATTAAACTTTAATTTTGAAGATTATATCTACAACACAAAATATAGCTAATGCTGAATAAAAGCAATGATTGAAAATCTGGCGGCTTCTCTTGTTAACTCAAAAATCAGTTTTATTTCCAAATTTGTGAAATTAGAATAAGATTGATATCTAAAGGAATAACAATCTACTTTTAAATTAGTTGAATTCTAACAAAACAATTCCAGTTTCATTATGTATTTAAAACACAAATTAATATAATCCCACCTATTCAAAATAATGACCATAACATTTAAAATCCCTAGGGAACATTCTAAAATTACCTAACTCAAGTGATTCACTGCCACGCTGTATTTTCACATTTGGTTCAGTCAAAAAACTACTATTTTCCTCTAAAATCCTCACTTATAAAACTTACTTGATTGTTTAGAAACCTAAAGAAAGAAAGAGATAGAGATTCTCCCCTGGAAAACTGCAACATGACTGACTCCGCTCATTTCCTAAGGTCTGGGTGCTCCCGCCATGGGCAGAAATGATGAGCATCTTGATCTATCAGAGGAAACATCCCTTCTGACAAGGTACTAGGCATTTAGAACCTGGAATATGCACCTAACTGGACTGTCTTGATCAGTCCCGAAGGTCAGCTATGGTTTTGTTATCATCCTGATTTGAACAGAAAATCATCTCCATTCTTTATTGTCCAGCTTTTCAGCCACACCTCTGTTGCTGTCTGGAATGGCCAGTGACACGTTATAAATCCTATACACGTTATAAATCCAATGGCGGCTTAATTGAGGGTTGAGAGGGGAACACGATGGCAAGGTCAGGTGAAGAAATGTACTCTGTTAGCAAAGACAGCCTGACCAAGGTCTTTGTGTGTCAATCAGGCTCACAAGTCTCAAGGTACTTTACATAAAGATCAGATATTATAGCATCCCACTAAGTATTTGCTAATCTTATCCCTCATCTTCTTTTGCATTGCTACTTTTCATTTGGACTGGGAAGAACTACATATAATATGTCTTCAATTAAAACGGCTGGAAATGGTTAAATTTACAACCTGCTCTTATAAGAAATATTCATATTCAGGAGCATGAATAAAAGATTACGATCATTTCTCTCTTTAAATACAGGATGTGGAATTTGGAGTTTAATAAAACTGGGTTCATCTTCTGACTCTGACATTGTGAGCCTTGGAAAAGTTACTTAAATCTTTAGGCTTCATTTGTAAAATGTTTGTAGGTAAAATAGCACCTATCTTTTAGAATTGTTTTGAGAATCAAATGAGATGTAAAGCACTTAACATACTGTCTGGCACATAGTAAATATTCCATAAATGGAAGTCATCATTGTCATTTCCTTCAGAATAATGCTGTTAATAGAGATTAATAAGTTAGTATATGCCACGTGCTTCAGACAATTGGATGTAATAATAGAACACTAAATCACAATTTTCTTATCAGGATATAGTATCTGATCTTTTCTATCAACTTTATTTCTAAGTTTTATTTAATTGCAAAAAATTTGTGTAAAAATTTCAGCAAGAAGAATAATTCTTTAAAGCAAGGCCAATAAGATAGTGGCATTGTACTGAAAATACATTGTGTTTTATTTATCAAAGAAGAAAATAATGTATCTGTCTGTCTTAGTTTTTAAAAAAGTGAAGCTTCTGAGAGATCTAAATATGTAAGCTCTATTTTTTAGGGAAATTTTCTAAAAGATGGCTTGGTGAAAATAAATAGAGCTTTAATGATACGGTAACAGTAATGAGAAAAAAATTGATTGAGTACCCACCATGCAAAGCATGTTACCATATACAGAGGGGAAAAAAAGGGTAAAGGCACTGTAGGTCTTCTCTAGAAATTTATAAGTTAAAAGATAAGGCACTTACTAAATATTCAGACTACTTTTTCTCACTTTTGTTATTAATTTGTCCTATAATGTACTAATAAGATGATTTTACTATACAGAACTATTAAAATGACACCCTATAGAGCCTAAGAACAAACTATTGTCCAAATCTACCTCAAAAGAACTAGACTTATCAGAGTGATCACTTCGTAAGTTACATGACTGTCTAATCACTACGTTGAATACCTGAAACTAGTATAACATTATGTCAACTGTAATTTTAAAAAAAAATTTTTTTAATTCTAAATGGACATCAAAAGATAACCACTCTCATTTCTACTTCCAATGGAAGAGTATGTGGAGGAAAATAAAATCACCCTCCAACAGCAAGAAAACATACTCTTAAGTGGTTTTTTGTTAAGAATCTTCTCCCTTTTTATTATAAGTCTAAAAGCCAAACCACTGAAGGGATATATAGCAATCAAATTTGGGGGTTTGCTAATCACACCATCCCACTGAATTGTTGTGGGTTTCTAAATCTGTGTTCAGCAAAATGATAGAAAATGCTATTTCTAAATAGTATCGATTACAAATAATCACAATTTGGGCATAGGCCTATAGATGTGTTATCCTCTGAGGCAATGTGGGACTTGAAAACTACACTCTTAAAATAGCTTCTAAAATAACATTACAAACTATATCTGCAAATGAGTTCTGACAGGTACTTCAAGGGGTCTTTCCTGCTGCTTTGCTCCACTGGAACAATTAGAACTTCTGATGCTTGGTACTAAATTCGTGCAGGAGCAGTATGCCAGTGATTAGGGTGCGGTCTTTGGAGTCAGACACCTGAGTTCGGATCCTGGGTTGTGTTACTTATTTGCTGGGTGACACTGGGCAAGTTTCACAACCCCTCTGGGTATAATCCTTAACTCACAGTGTTTCCATGATTAAACTGGATGATGCATACAAAGTCCTTAGGATAGTGCCTGGCCAACAGTAAATGCTTAATAAAAAAGTTAGCTCCCATCATTGTTTTTCATTATCTTTTGCTGATTTGTACCTAGCTTGTTTAGATAGAAAACACAAGTCTGATTCCCTTTTCTACAACATGTAGCCCAGTGCAGACAAAGGACAAATATTTGCTGTTGATGTGTTCAAAAAACAACAAAAAATTTTATTAAAATTATATCTGCTATTTTTGCCATTTCTCTAAAAGCATGGCTTATTTAAAACACACAACACCATCATTCAAGTACCATCAACTATAAATTCAAAGGCCAGAATGGGGCTCTTAGACTAGGGGGAAAATTATTTTTTTTTAAATCTATGATTATATCTGAAACCAGTAGGAAATGGAATCCAATTTAGTTTGCTCTTCAGGAAGAAGGATACCCTCTACCTACTGGGGGTAACAGGAAGCCTGATAAGGTATATAAAGTAAATATTGCCTTCACTCAGCTTCATATATGGAAAGACCACTTCCTCCCAGGGTTACCTTGCACTGCCCTCTTGGTTGTAGGATGCCTGAGGTACACCTGAATAGGAAATGGCTCCTCATATTACATCATATAAAACTTGAGTCCCATTTTTAGTGCTCCTCTCCAAAGGTAAAATGGGGGCAAGGGGAGATGTCTCCCTTCAAAGACCATGTCCCTAGGTTCTAAAATTTCCCTTGCATTTCCTAGCTTCTCCAAATGCATCCTGCTCGATCCTTCCATGTACTGTAATTTAACATCTATTCTCAGTTTAAGGGAACAATGAAGCTTTCTAAAGCAGAAAGTTCTAGGTATAGATTCAGAAATAATCAACATAAGCTAGAGAAAAGAGAAGAGACAGGAACAGCTAAAGACCAGATGACCTAGTAAGGTGATGAATGGGAATGAATGCGGTTTTGGCCAGAAGGCAGAGGGTCCTAGGGATAAAAAACAACCAACATACAAACACAAAAATATACGACTCATTTCTGCTAAACATCAAAAAGATAGCTTAAGAGAGCAAATACCTGGAGACCAGATGGTAGGAGCAGAATAAGCTGGTCAGAAGAACCATCAGCCTTAAGGGTCAAGGGACTGGCAAGCTGGAGTCTACTTGCCCATTGAGCCTGACTTTTGTCTAGTCTCTATGTCCAATGCAGACCTCCTGCCTTCAGTTGACCCATCTTTCTTTGGCTATGTTATGACCAGATTAATCTAAGCTATACCCACACCCCACTCCTGCTCCTAGTCCACAATACATTCTGCCTTAAGGAGCCACTGTATGCATCTAGTGTGAGCCACCCTATACTGAAGTATTAAGGAGTACTTTGCTGGGGCCTCCATGAGTAGCCACTTAGTATATTCAACCCACTGTGAGCACTAAACAATGGTGAAGAGAAGAGAAAACAAGACAGCCCTGGAGCAATCAGAGTGGGGAACTGCCAGACCTAAAGGCACAGTCTTTGATGGAAGAAGCTCCTTTTGATTCCTGGAAGGTGACAGAAGAGAGAGTTTGTGGTCAGCCAGGAACAGAATAGGATGGAATGCGATATTTGGGGCTGTTGGCTCAGCAGAAGTGATATTCCTGGTCAGCAAAAAGAGTAACTCAATATTTACAACTCAGATTTTTTAAAGACATAAGAATACGGCACATGCCCTCATTCGACTCTGTGCAGACAGGTGAGAGGAAAATTTGTGAACTCTTCCTTCCACAGAGTGAACTGGAATCACCTGCCTGAGATCAACAGTGAATAAGAGATAAGGCAGCAGTGGGCAGAGGAGAGAGGGGAGCTCTTGGTCCAGACCCACAGACAGGTGACTTCTCCAGGCCCTAATGTCCTGGCCTAAAGAACCCAACCTATAAAAGTACTGAACAAAGGGATTAAACAGCCAGAAATACACTGAAAGATTATCAAATGCTGCATTGTAACAAGCCTGATCTTGTGACAAGAGTCCTTTCGGACTCTGACAATAATAACCACAGGTCAAGTAGGTAGATAACTTCAGCTTCTACGAAAGTGTCAAGCAATTGAGGCAATCCTAGTTGAGTTCTGCCAGCCTTCTTGGTAGTTTTCACTGGGCTTGTAGCTCCAGATGCAGTGGCCGTCCTGATATTTACGACTCCCCAGTAAACAGGGAGCCCACTGGACAGCCCCACCAGTCAGAGAACGGGCACCTCACAAACCGCCTGCCTGCCGCTAAACTGACCATTCTCCAAATGACAGGGCTCTGCTTTTTCATTGGCTCTGAAGGCATCATTAATTTTTTTTCTCTTTTTGTATTACATATGGTTATCTGCTTAAGGTACACTTTTTAAAAAGGTTACTTTTGGTGTCTAAAATGATCCTAATTGCCAGATATGCCTTTCTAACAAAACAGAGGCCTTGGATAAGTCAGAAATTGAGTTTTAATCCTAGTAACGGTTGCTGAATGTCTTGCTTTTAAGGAGACAAGAGGCCAGAATTTTCCTGTGAGAAACTGTCAAGGTTCATTGAGTCCTTTCATCACCAAGGCTTGAGAGAAAGGCCCTGAAGTGGTTTTCATCATACTCTCCTCTTGCTTTCCAACCATGACAATGACTGCCCTAACCTATCTGCTGTGATAGGACCTTGGAGTGAGAGGGAAGAGAGAGAGAGAGAGACAGAGACAGACAGAGAGAGAGAGAGAGAGAGAGAGAGAGAGAGAGAGAGAGTGTGTGTGTGTGTGTGTGTGTTGGGGGCAGAGGTGGGGACAAGAACAAGAGTGGGGCTCTGGGTGTAGGAAGAACAGGTAAGTCCTCCCTCACAGCCACATGCCACTCCATCCCCGTCACTTCCAGGTTTGAAAAGAGATATCCAATACTTGTTGTGAGGAGAAATTAGGCCAAATATTTTGGAATTTGAACATCAGAAATCTGGTTCTACTATTCACTGGCTTAGTTTTGCCAAGCTTTGGAAAACTATAAATCATTCCATTATGGGGGGGAAAAATCACTTTTCTTTAGCTTCAGCCCAGAGAATATCAACTGTCAGTTTGAGAATAAAGAACTGATAAGGTTTTAGGATTCAAGCCTGCTATTTCCATCTTGAAGATCTATATGACTATTGTTTTCTGAGAAAATCTAAAAAGCTATGGGAGATTTTCCTTTTGAAATATTTGTGGTAAAGGACCAATTTGGCTTGAAGAAGACACTGTTGTGGGAGTCGGGCAGCCTGCTTTTTATTTTTGGCTCTGTTGCTAACCTGCTGTGCAATTCTGGAAAATATTCATAACCTCTCTGAACCTAAAAGTGTTAAGTCCACAGAAGATAATAAAGAAAATGAATGTGTTAGGACTATAATTATGGCAGACTTCTATAAAAAATGTCATACATTCAAGTCACATTAGTATTAGTAATATACTTAAAATGCCACTCACTAATAGCATTGATTCTCATCACCTCAACTTTAAGAAATCCATCCCATACAGAACCAACTGGCAGTAGCTGAGGAAGAGAAGAGCGGAAAAAAAGAATGAGAGACACAACTTTAAATAATTTCGTATTTATGGTGAGAATACTTCCAATTTAAAATTCACAGATCTTATTATGGACCGGGAGGGAAAAAAATCTCTTTTTTGGATTTCACTAACTAGAGAAACACTCAGTTTACTACTAGTCCCTAAGGAAGACAATGACCCAGTATGAAGCAACACAGATGGAGGAAGAGAGAAGAATCTCCACTGCTTTGTACATACACTTGCTCAGTCACTCACAAAGGGATTGATAATAGGACCTCTTCTCACCTCATTTCAGCCACTGTCCAGATCACTGAGTTCAGAGGAAATGCACTAAGGTAGAATTGTGTCTGCCATTTGGCCAAAATAAACATACAAAAAAACCTGTGGCTTTCTCTTTGGCCTACTTCTCCTGGGGTGTGCATGCAAGGGGATGCAGTGGAAACCCTGGGCTAGCAGCTATTGTGCGGTAGATGTAGGCGTGAAGAGCTCTGGTTCCACTGCCGGCATGCTGTTCCACTGGCCCCAATGGGGCTGAGGTTAACACCTGATGGTTCCAGGTCTCGGATGGAGCAACAGTTGTAACGAGGCCACAAACAGCAGGCTTGTGTGCTGTTAGCACGTTCAGCCCAACTTTGGCAGCATCCTGTCAGTGATCTTGGGCCCACTGCAGGAAGTAGCACGCACCATTGGTGAATTGCAACAGTGCGTTCACAGTGACTTCAAACAGTGCATTCACCAACGGTGTGCAATTTTTCAGCTATCATGGGACCAAAAAGATCTCTGGCCAGCTGAGGCTTGGAAGAGAACATGGCCGATTGCAGATGACGCTGAGGTTCGTTCACACATGAGGAAGAAGCCTTCCTAATCTGCCTCCACTGCACGGTACCTTTCCTGTGGCCAAGTCGCTTCTGCGCCAAGTCTGTTTAGTTGTCTTCACCCACTCCCTTAGTGCCCACTGAGCCCCACAGACACGCAGGGGAAGTGAATTTCCAGCAGCCCCCTGAGTTTCTGCTGACCTTTTTAGGTGTTTTTGTTACTTGATAGTGCTTTCTATTCACGTGTACTCCTGGGCCCTGGGGATTCCCCTCCCTCTGATTTGCAAGGAGGATTAGAAAGGCACAGCGCTGTGATCAGTCCATCACAAACGGCTGCTATTAACTGATTTCCTCTCCTTAGACTCATTCGAAACCAAGAAAACAGTTCTGTTGAGTCACTTGCTCCCAGAAGGGTCTGAAAATATGGCTCTTTGTGGAGCCCAGCCTAACAAACACCAACTTTGCTATTCTCCAGCCCCAGCCACGGTGGCTTACAGCTGGGAGAAGATGAAGCCCAGTGGGGCCTCTGGTTTCACCCCACCTCTGAGAAACCTCCACAAGTGGGTGAGTCAACACGGGTCTCACTCCCTGTATCTCTATGCCACGAAGCCAAATGGTGTTTTAACCACCAAGGCTCTCCAAATTCAATAATTAGACATGTACATCCAACAGTATCTCCGGAGAGAATCTATGGCCTAAAATGGGAGCAAAGTTCACTCACTATCTGTTCAAAAGGAGGTCAAAAGGTCTGCCTAGGAACAAATTTCCAAGGCAGCAGCCTCATCAGATATGCTTTTGAATGAAAACTATTTATTTGATATTCTCAAGGAACAAATATTGTGTAAGGTGTTATTTTTTTTAAAAGAGGAGGGTGAGGGGTTCAGAGCTGAAGCAATGCTGTCTGTGTCCATACTTAAATAAATGACATCGCTATAGACAAACAAGAAGAACCCACAATTAAACAGAGTCAACATAGGAGAGACACAAGAATAGGCCCAGCACAAATACATTAAAATGACTAAATATTTACATGGTGAGCAGGGGAAAGCTTCCTTCCACAGCAAGGCCTTGGAGCCAAGATCTTCCATCATGATCACTAATAAGCCAACTCTCAGTCATGTGCTATAGGCCCATAAAACCAATGTCCTAGTCAAGGACAAATCACACTCAAGGCACAAGCCTTAATGCCAGATGACAAATAAGTTTTTAGTCTCCAATGCCAATCTGGTGGCTTGGGAATGGCCACCTGGAGCACTGCCCCAGGAGGAAATGTGACGGTATGTCAGGCCTCTGAGTTGCTAGAGGCACACAGATTGCTAAACTTGCCCAATGTAACTGAATATGGATGCTGTCCTGTCATTTTCCCACCCTCATTTTCCATTGGCTATCTTGTTCACCTCTCATCTGATATCATTGACAAGAATAATGACACCATTTTACGCAGGTATGGTGTTTTATATTTTTCAGAGTGTGTTTACAGAATGGTCTTCGCTGATCCTCAATACCTCGTGGGGGAAGCTGGGAAATAACTGAAACAGCTGTTGTGTGTTAGGAGGTGGGCTCTGGAGTCAGACCTCTGGGGTTTCCATCTCAGCTCCACCACTTACTAGCTGTATAATTTCAGGTAGATTACTCAATCTCTCTGTGCCTTGCTTTCTTCAACTGCACAATTAAAATAACAATCATACTTATTATGAAGATAAGTGAGGTGGCATATAAAGCACGTAAGACAATGCCAAATACCTAGCAGGTGCCTGATAGCTTTTTACTTATTATTCCTTTCACTTCAATTTTTCCAGTGGGAAAATTGAGGCTTGTGACATTCTCATTCTATCTCTATCTACATTTCTCCTGGTTCACTCTGGCTCTCATCTATACCTCAGGTGCCCCAGTCTGAAATGTCCTCCTTTACTTTTCTTTCAATCTCCATCTTTCTGGGGCCAGTTCAAATACCACTTCTTCTATGCACTCTTTCCTAAGTATGCTAGCCCCAACTGCCTCTCAGCTCTTAATACTCCTACTTAAGAATCTGTACCAAGTTAATTTGGCACAAGAATTTTTTTTCTGATTATGTTGTATGTTATTCTTCTCTCTCCACTTCCAGTGTAAATGTTATGAGATTTTGTGTACTTCGACAACCCTGTTCCCATCCTAAAGGAGAGAAGGGAGAAGGAAGGAAACTAGCGTTTATTGAGCACTTCCTGTGTGTTAAGACCCTATACTAAGTGATTAATGTACATTAGCTCATTTCACTCTCACATTTCAGTGAGGTAAACATTATCATCCTGGTTTTAAAGACAAGGAAACTGAAGTTCAGAAAAGTTGAGCAGTTCTCAGAGACCAAACAGACAGCACATGGGAGAGTCAGATTCAAACCAGATTTGTCTGACTCTTTGGCCTTCGCTGGTTCTACCACACAGTTATCAACACGGAAACCCTTGGCCTCATGGATATTTGTTGATTAATTTCCTCATAGCAAGGCATTTAGTGACATCTATTGACCAAGTCCTGTGTTGTTTAATGCAAAGTCACATGTAAAGGAAAACTGAACAAAAATGTTTAATAATAAGCCAAATTTTCAGTGGCAAGAAGAAACCAGTCAGAAACCTTGTCTTTAGGTTAGGAAGGAACCATGCTCCAGCAGGTAGGGCAAGAGAAAAGACACAAACTCCGGGATTCTATTTCTGTCTTGGCCATGAACCACTCTGCTAATATTTTCACTTCTGCTAAAATGTGATGACAAGAGTTTCAGAAGAAAGGTTGCCACATAAGAGCAGAGTAAAAACAGGCAGTTAGCTGGTTAAATGTTGGAGAGCCACAAACAACACTGGGATCTGGAATATGAGTTCACAGCTGGGACAAATTCCATTTGGGCATTGGTCTTTCCAGCTTCACTTCAACTCCCAGAGAACAGCCCAGGGTATGAAGCAATCCTTAAATATAAATTATAATATTTATGTTTTTAAACACCCTACAAGGGCTATCTTTAGTTTGCTTAGGATCCACTTGAACCATTCAAGAAGTCTGTCCTTGTTTCCTTACTTAAAATGATGTTTGTATTTATTTTCAGACTGGTCACTCCATACAATGGTGCTAAATAAGAAAAAATTAATTGATTATTAGTATATTTCATCATCAATTCATGAAGTGTATTAGTGCTTCTTGTATCCTGATGAAGCCCCTGACCTGATGGTGAAAACACAGCTGGGGTGAAGGTGATAGGGCCACAGGTTTGTTCTTGTTTTTTGAAGTTATTCAGCCAAGAGGCTAGGCCTGAAAGGACTGGTGACTTAGGCAGGTTCCTGCAATCTTTTAAGGTGCATCATGATCCCTTTGAACAAAGGGACACAGGACCTACGGTTGGTGGCTATCCATTTTCACACATCTGACATCCCACTGAATTCAGAGATCTGGAGCTGTGGGCAAGTCTTGTGGAAGACTTCCTGCTTCCATGAAGGCCTAGAAAGGGATCGTGACTGAGAACGGATGTCTGGCTGCTTTGGAATTGGAGGACAAGAGAGCTTTTTTCTGTTTGGTTATTTACAACAGTGTTTCCTCTTACACACTCCTCTTGCCCTCCCCAGGACCACACTGAAATGACTAAATCTGCCTGTCGTTCCAGTGAATCCAGTCAAATAAATAAGTCAATTCTCTTTAAGTTTGTGTTCTCAACTCCTTGTTGGTTTATTGCAAAATTAAAGGGCACACAGAGTAGAACCATCAATCAGTAACCAGAAGAGGAATAAGCTCTTTGTGGAATGTACCGAGAAGCAGGAAAGAAGAAAAAAAAAATGAAAGGAAACCTCATGAAATGATCATTTGTTAGGAGAACAGAAAGAAAAAAAAAATGCACATTGCACATGCAGCATCATTTAGGAAAAGTCTTATTAAAGGCTTCCTATCTTGCCAGGAGAGCAAGCACAGGAACGCAAACAAAATCCCTCAAAATGCTCTGCCATTTATTAGTGCTGGTTTCTTGTGGGTTTTGCTATATTCCATAGACACAGCCAAAGATCACAGGGCCAAAGGGCTGGAAAAGTGACTCAGCAGACTCAGGACCAGGGGAAGGAGATGCGATACGACTATTGTTTATTATAAAACAAACAAACATAACTGGCTTCCTCAGCCCTTTACCCCAACCTGACCTTCCCCTCGCACCATATTATTTAAAGTAAAAGCTCCTCATACCATGCCTTACTTGGAACTTTTAATAAATGCTAGTTGTTAAGGGTAAAATTGAAGAGCAATATATAGTCTAGAGGAAGAAAACTAATTTACCAAGTACCACTGGATGCCAAATACCATGTTTTACACTTTATAGCTTATTTTCATAACCTCCGTTAATATTCATTGCAACCCTGTGAGGTATGTGACATTATTCTTTTACTTTAAGGATAAATGTATTCAGTAACTTGTCTGGCTTGCAAAAAGCAGCAACATCTATGGGACTCTAAAATCACTTCTTTCTACCAGATGCAATGTGTTCGGGCATGGCACCAAGAAAACTTTTGTGGCATTATAAATCCTGCTGGAAGAAATTAAATAGGTAATATTAGAAACAGCATAATCACCAGTCCTGTGTCTACTTTGCACATTTTCCACTTCAGGTAAGTTTTGTCTTTAGACAACTAGTATTCTTCCCCATTTCACAGGGGAGGAAATGGGCAAGGGGTGCAGTAAGGAGAAGAGCCATTACATCACAACATGGCTCTGATTCTTACCCATGCAAGCTGTAGCCTTTGAAATAACTTGGTAATGGGAAAATTTTTTTATGTTGCTTTAGAATAATGAAGGTGATGGGTAATATATAGCACACACACACATATATAATACATGCACAACATATAATACAACCATATACACATATAATACACACACATGTCAATATAAAATCTCACCTGAACCTCTAATCATCTAGCAATAACACAGGTATTACACCTCTTTCCACATCAGAGAGGAAAGTGACTAAAGTTTACAGCATATGGATGGATGCAAGCCCAGGTCTACTGACTCCAGACTCTATGCTCTTTACACTCCTTCATCCTGAAGGGGAATGTACCTCACAGACAGAGACAGACTTATGATAAAAGAAACCTGGTTCTCAAAGTCATTCTGAAACAAGACCAGCTGCTTGTGAAGTTGTGATGCCCAGTGCTAGGGGTCTTGGCTTTACTTCTTTACTTGACAGAGGTGACTATCAATAACATTAGAACCTCTATCCTCTCTGAGTGTGGTCCTCCATTCACTAATGTGAGACTCATTGTAAGCGCTGGTTATAGTTTATTAGAAGTGGTCCCATTTATCAATTTAGCCAAGTAGTTCCTAAGAGGGGATAGGGGAAGCAAGAAGTAAGGAAAAACCGAAACTTGGGCTAGGTAGGCTCAGGGCAAGGCTGCAAGGAGGATAAAAAGTAAAGTGTATATTCAGGGCTTCCCTCCCCAACCTCCACCGGCTAAAGTAGAACCCTGCCCAGACCTCCTTTCCTCAAGCAGCACCACCTGAAAAGGTTCTGAGGGCTCCAGACCCTATCCTGTACCATCCACCTCTACTCATAAACCTACACAGTGCTTTCTCCCCTTCCCTCTTTCTAATGAACTAAACCTTAAGTCAGTCAGAGGTGACTTTTGTTACAGGTTTTCGCATTACCAGGGAGGTCCCCTGGTGACATACTGACTGCTCCAAAGCAGTGGCTCTGAAGTGGTAGAGATGGGCCTTGAATCTAATCTTCTGACTCCAAGATTCATATTAATTCCTTTGCACATTCTTTTCCTTCCTCTTCTGAAATAGAAAATCTGGTTCTCCATCTTACTGATAGATTCTCTACCAATATTTGAAGCATAGTTAAAACATAAGCTGATTATCTGACAAAAGAAAATTACCTTCGTAATTTAATTATTAAAATTTAAAATGATACTAAATTTTTTATTAAATACTAATTATGGGCAAGACAAAATATATAAGACTGATATTTTTCTGTTAATAAGGAGAAGTAACATGAGTATGTGAACAAACTAATAAAAAGGAGCCAATAATTCTTGTCATAGGAAGGATGAAAAGAGAGCTGTGGGATTCTTGAAGATGAGAGGAAATGACATTTCACTGGGAGACTCAGGGAAAGTATCATTTGATCTGGGTCTTGAAAGAAGGGCACAAATTGGTCCTTGAGAGTTATGTAAAAAGTCATTTCAAATGGCATAAGAGGCCCCAATATTATAAAAATTTGGATCTACAGAGTACTTCAGAGGAGAATCTTAAACACGATACAAAAAGGTAACTGATCTGTATCTTTCTAAGATAACAGACCAAGCATTTGCCAGGAATTCATCCATCTCTAAAACAAGAAATTTGAAAAGAATGGGAATAGCCCTCCCGACCCCCTGCTGAGAAACACTGGAGAGAGTAGCCTCTCTTCATGCAGCTTCTCTTGTCTACTACATATGACAACTTATCAGGAAGGAAATGCAAGTTGTCTCCATAGTTCTGCCCTGCCACTGAAATTGGTTTTTACAGGATCAGGTTCTTACAGTAAAAAAGAAAAAGTTGAGAAAGTCGGGGTGTATGTGTATATGTGTGCGTGTGCACACCCCTGTTTCAAACTGTAGAGCTAAGTTTCAAACTGTATTTAGAAGCGAAATTCTGCTAAAACACATCAAAAGGTATCAGGTCCCATTACAGAGGAAAGGAAAAGCCCTAATTCATATGCAACAGGGTTTAGGAAAAAATCTTTATGAAAGACTTCTTAACAATCCAGGGGAGTAAAAACTAGAACAAAACAACCAAAAAATCCTCAAATGACTGTGTCATCAATGTTCATTTTGGTAGCTTCCCTCCAATTCCCTCACAGGCAGAAAGACCCCGTTAGACTTCAGAGTTTTCCTACCCTGGAGAAAGGAGGCCTTATAAGCCAAAGCAGAGTCCTCTGATTTGTCCCACTACTTTAAAAAAAAAAAATCCACTTTTTTCCTTGCCATTTTTCAACATGACTGACAAGAAAGCTTTCCACTTTTCAATTTATGTTCTCAAAGCCAATAGCAAAGCTCAACTAGAGGTTCAAATAAAAACATTGATCAATATAACATATAAGCATATTACTTTCCTATAAATTCAGTTAGTTATTTAGTAGTGCATGGGGGCCACAGAGAAGTTCCCTGACCCCAACCCAGACCTGAAAATAAGGAAAATACATGGCCCTCTGAAGTCAAACTAGAAAATTAGCACTTACTGGCTCAGAATGGAATCACACAATAAAAAAAATAGAAAATGTGCACCATAAAATAATAGATTCAGGTAATAATCATCAGTGGGTCTCGGTAAGGATCATTGGGTTAAAAGTTGACAGGGAGCTTGGCAATGGAATGATCTGGCTACCATCCTCTGACCCATTGATCAATTTAATCTCCATTAAAAGTGATTAACCAGACATTATTGCCTTGTGACATGACAGAATAGAAAGTACACAGCATAACCTACAGAATACGTTTTGTCTGAAAAAATGTAATCTAATAACTACTGGTTCATGGGATTACAAGAACAAGTTAAACAATACCACGAGGAAGCCATCAGCCAAATCTAGAACAAGTAGCAATCTACAGCCAATCTCTCCAACAAAGCAATGTCACTAATAAAAAAGGGGTGTGAGGAAATGTTTAGAATAAAAGAAAGTCAGGCTCTTGAAAGAAGGGCAATGACAACCAAATGCAATTCTTTTTCCTTATTCAGATCCTGATACAAACCAACCAAATATAAAGGACATCCTTGAGCCAATCAGGAAAATCTGAATGTGGGATGGGTAGTAGGTGATGTTAATGACTTGTTACATCTGCTATGTGTGGTGAAGGCATGGCAGTTATGGTTTCAAATGCCCTTATTAATTTAAAGATAAAGGGCAGGTAGAGAAATATGTGTTCCAGAGAAAAAATTTCAAAATCCAAACAAGAAAGGAAAAGAGGGAGAAAGAGGAAAATAAAAAAATATAATAATTGCAGTACATTAGCAATTCACCAAGAATCCTTGCATGCACACAATACTGTAAATGCTAAATATGGTTTTAACTAAATATTAAGATATAGCCATACTAATAAGATAAAGAGTGAAACTATAAGAGAAAATGGTATAACTGCTCAATGGTCATTCTCCAAAGAAGTCATCTTCAAAGAAAAATAAAAAAACAGCAAGTCAAGCATATCATTCAGAAATGTGGAGGTAACAAGTAGTATCAGCAACTCAATGATTTGAAAGTAGCTGCTTCCAGAGAGAAAAAATGAAAGGGAAAAAGAGGACTTAGGACAGGGAAATACTCTTTTTAAGTATATATAATTATTAGATTTGAAAACAATATACATGTTTTACTTAAATGAAAAATAAAATTTAAATAAAAAAATACATCAGAGGATATGGAGAGGAAATCTGTCAGTCAAAATATTAATATAAAGGATAATCATGGAGGCAAAGAATGACAGTGCTGATTCCAATCTAACTAGTGATGTCAGGGAGCCTGGTGTGACTCACGTGAGCACACAGATCCCCCGACAGGTAGAGCTAGACTGTGGAGATAGGTGCAGCAGGCTGACTGAGCCTGATACCGTCAAGATTTGCCTCTCTTTACTCCTTATAATCAATGGCATACTTACAAGTAAACTTCCAATAATCTGATTTCTCGTTTAATTTGCCTTGAAGAGGATATGTGCTAGATAGTCGAACCTATCCAATGCAAGGAACAGCTTTCTTTTTCAATGCAAAATTTAAAAAATTGGCATTCTGCTTTTATAGCTTGGTCTGGCCTGTGACATTTGGGACTAAGAACAGGGTCAGGTCCACCTGAACGTGATAAGCTCTGGGTCAAAACCTGGGCCCAGGCCAGATAGCCAAGTAACAAACACCTTGTGAGACCTGACTTTGACCAGCAGCCTCCTCTCCATGGGCTGTGCTAACCTCAGGATCCTCCCAATATTACCGTGAGCACTTTCACGACCACCCAGTTAATACCTATTATTTTCCTATAGCATCACACTAAGTAACTGAGAGGCCACTGCATTTGACCACTTCCAGGGAGATAAAGTGGACACCTGTGGCTCTTTTCAAGCAGTTATTCTTCACCAGGTGCTTTCAGAATCCCACAAGACACTATGGGCAGAAGCTGAAATTCCAGAACTTTCAAAATATAGAAGTGTTCATACACTTAAACTATCCAGTTGTAGAAATTTTTTTTTTTAAGAAACATAATAATGCCCATAATGCACATTATTGAATACCTTTAAAATACCCCTTACATATAATAGCTCATTCAGTCTTCACAGAACCCTGTGGTGTAGGACCATTCTATTTTTTCCCCCCATTTATTTATAAAGATGAAGAATAAAGTACAGTGAAGGGGAATAATTTGATCAGGGTCACATGGCAAGATGGAGCACAAATACATACCTGAGCTATACAGTTTGAGGGTCTGGTTGAGGTGAAGTATTTGGGGAGACTCACACAGCGAATGGGGGAGCAGAGCTGGGAAAAGTTATCTCTCATGGAAAAAAGTGGAAGCCAACAGACCTCTTGAGACATCAAAATATCCCCAGAACCATAGCCACTGGAGCCAATTCCCTAAGCTCTGAAAGAGCTGCCTAAATGCCCAAGATATACAAAGTCCCCCTGGTGATCACTTGGTGGAGTGGAGCCTGTGAGGTAACTGAATCCAAAAATTCAAACATAATCCCTGAAATAATAAAAGAACTAGCTCATTACAGGACAAAGATAGGCATATGGCACAATAAAATTGTTCGCTCTTCCACTGTCAGGTTGAAACACATATCTCACAAAGATAATAAGCATTTGCTTTACTCCTGCTCTGGGAGAAGGGAGAATGCAAAGTAAACGGCAACATCAATTTATAAGATCCCAGAGTTCTAACAATATTGTTCCTATCTCAAGCCTACCATTTGTTGAGCAGTTACTAAGTGTGAGCAATGGGGCTAACTTTACAAATATTAATCACCTCCTCAAAATAGCTCAAGTTAATAGGTCCCTTACTATGAGTTTCACATAGATTACCTCCTTTAACCCTGACCACTGTGCTGAGGCAGGCCACAGTAGCATATTTATTTTACATAAGAAAAAAGTGAGCTTAGAGAGTTTATGAAAATAGCACAAGGTAAAGGAGAGACAGAGCTTGAAGCTAAAGCCCAGACCCCAGAACTACTGGAATGCAAAGCCTTGTCTCTTGACTACCATGTGATATTGCCTCTTATGTGCTTTGATCTTTGTAGCACACCTTCAAAGTCAGTGCTATCACCCTTATTTTGCAGATGAGAAAACAAAGACTCAGAGAGGTTAGATCACTTTCTGAAGACACATCTGGTAAGTGGCAAAGCTGGAATTCAAATCCAGGATCATCTGACTCCAAAGCCTAAGCTCTTCATTACTACATTGCATTATCTCTCCTTTCACTTGGATGCTAGCCCGTTCATTCAAGAAATATTTATCAAAGACTTCCTATGCACCAGGCACTGTTCTAAGTAGAACACAGGATGCGATATGAATAAAACAGCTGGAAATCCTTGCCTGAGTAGAGTCCCTCTTTTAGCTGAGCCAGGCAGAAAATAAATACAATAAATGGCAAATGATACAATATGTCAGCAAGTGATCATTTCTGTGGGAAATAAACTAGAGTAAGGGGATTTAGTATAAAGTGTTGGAACAAGTTGCAATTTTAATCAGAGTGGACGAGAGAGGCTCCATAGTAAAAGAGTATTATAAAAGGAGAAAACAGACAAGGAGCTGAGACCAGCAGGCAGGATATAGCAGTAAATCCTATATCTTCTCACCAGAAACTTTTAAAGAGAAAAATCCTCTAACCCTTTAACATCTTATCTCATGTAGAAATACCAAGGAAGCAGAAAAGTTAAAAAGCCAAAGGGCCTTTGCATTGCCCTCTAAACTTGCCAAAAATGTGTACGGCAAGGTAACAAGAAAACATACATACAGCTCATCCACCATTACAGATGGAACTGGTAAGGTAGATGGCTGTGTCTACACAAGAAAAAAAAAAAAAGGCTCACTATTTTACCTATGAAGAATTAGCTCTGAAAGTAAGCAGCCTTCCCCAGGCAATCTGGGTGATGTCTTCATCAAGCTTTCAGTCTACAGATGTTAGCATTATACAACTATTCCCATAAAACTGCTCTGCATAACAGCCAAAAACGGGTTGAACCCTTGTGACCCAGATGTGATATCTCCAGAAAAACGAACAAGGCAAGCTGCATTACACTTTCCATGAGTACACAAAGCCAACGCCATCCTGCTGTAAGAGCTCATTATATTGCAAAGGTCATTTGGGAGTTCAGACTATGACTGTGGGAAGTTACAGACATAATCTCCTAATCCAAATAAAAAAAAAGAATTCCTTTATTAGGAAACCCTGAGAACACATCCTTTTATTCTGGACTTTTTAATAAGGAAGGATTAAAGCTATGCACTAAATTTTGGTACTTAGCCTCCTCTATGAATGGTCCACGGTTGAATCATCCTTCTCTTTTTGTTTACAAGCACATTTATTTGGCCATATCTGAGGATGGAGCAATGGCTATCCCATAGGGGCTCGCCTGCATTGGGCTAGCTTTTAGGGCATCTTGCAAAGTAAGGGAACTAAAGACGCAGTTTGGTAATGGAAGTTAAGGTTAAAAAGTTCTTATCAGAGTTAGTGCTAGTAAAGTATTGCAGATTATTTGGAATTCTAGTTTTCATTTACTTACTGGCCAATGAAAAGAAAAAGCGGTTCTATTATAGCTGTTTCCAGTTGGCAGCTCTGCACGGCCAGAAGCTCCAGATTAAGTGACAGGTAAACCCAAGGCCTGTGCTCCAGCATTAGATCACACTGCTTTTCATGATGCAGGTTCCAAAAGGGAAGGGGAAGGAAAAGCCAAAAGAGAGGTAAATAATTTCACATTCCATCCCGTACTGGGTCCCCATGTTATATGTTTATTGAGTATATAAACATATAATGAGTGACAGGAATTACACTAAGTTCCAGAGCAGTAACAGAGACAGTACTAATAAAGCCTCTGTCTGTCCTGTGGCATGACTGCACACATGAGTCAGTGTCCAACAATATGCAAGGAAACCAGGAGATGAGCCAAGCAATTTCAGATATGATGAGTGACGTGAGGAAATAAAAAACCATGTGCAGGGCTCCTGATAGGATGGTCAGAGAAGGCCTGAGAGAGGACATTTGGACTGAGATCTGAGGACAACTCTGGGGTGGCACAGAGTTCAGGGGACAGTCCCAGGTGGCAAAAACAAGCAGCAACATCCTGAGGCAGAAACAAGCTTGGGGTGCTCCAAGAACCCAAGACCAATAGGGCTGGAGACTAGTGAGTGAGGAGAAGGGTCAGAGAAGTGGACAAGGCAGAGTCAGACCATGTCTTGGAGGCCAGTACAGAGGCCCTGTGTTCGGTTTTAAGGTGGTAGGATGCCACTGGTAGGTCTAAAGTAGGAGACTGACACAATCTGACTTGTTTTAAAACGTGCGATTCTGAGAAATTAAAACTCCAAAATTTTAATTCCCTTGTGAAGGTACAGATTTTACGTTCTGTAAAACAGCTTAAATTATCCAAGTCCCTCCTGGTGAAAGAAAGAGAGGACAGAAAAAACAAGAAAGGGAGAAAGAGGGAGAGAAAAAAAAGGGAGAACGAGAGACAGAGACAGAGACAGAGACAGAGAGAGACAGACAGAGAGACAGAGAAGAGAGAGAGAGGGAGAGGGAAAATATCTAATAACGCCTTTCCTCAGGCTGCTAAGGGGTAGGAGAAGTGGTGAGATCAAAATACAAGGTCTCAAAGACACAGCACCCATAAAGAGTCAAGACTGGAGCCATGGGAGTGTTCCCATGGCCCCATCTTCCCAGGGCAGCCAGAGGATGACACCTGAAGAGAGAGGGTGCCTAATCACACTGCTCTAGCTGAATCATAACAGCAGCAACAGCACTGAAACAGAATATTTCTGTCTGAAATCATTTTCCAATAGATTCCTATTTCATCCAAGGCAGGATGTGGTCTCACTCTATCAGTCAGCAAATGCTTATTATATCTCTACCAAATGCAGTATAGAAACAGAGAAAGATGAGAAAGTAATATTGTGAAAATTACAGATGCAGTGTGCCTTTGAGGATTTGAAAATCTCATAAGGAAGAGAGGATAAAAGAGGGAAAATGTCCACAGTGGTACACAGAACTGCCTTCACATATATGTAAATATTTAGAGGTACAGCTCAACCCCAGGTCTGTGGATTCCTGGTTCATGAACACTGACTAGGGTGAAAGAACCCACAAAGCCCAAGGTTTGTCATTCTAGTTGTAATGAGATATGATCAGACATTCTGCCAGGAATCTTGAAACTCCTCCTGCTATTACCCCCCAAAAGCCAAAGGTCATCCATAAACAGCCACTTGACTGAATCTACTTCAGCAAATTCAATCTCTTCTAACCCACCATCAGTTTCATTTCCTTATGGGGAAGCTACAAAATGTACACGGGAGGAAGTGAGAATGGCCAGCTGGTGATCATTTGTCTTTTTTAAAAATGCAGTCTACACAGGATACATGTGCAGACACAGAGGCAAATGACAGCACGGAGTGTGTGTGTGTGTGTGTGTGCATGCGCACACACACACATTTATATATGCATTCTAAGAGCTCATCCAAGAAAAATAAGCAAGACCTGAATATGTCAGGTAGGTCTACAGTGATGTCTTCAAGAGACAGAAGATAAAATTGGTCTGGTTTCTCTGGCGAGCAGGGATGGCAATTCTCTTCTTGCTGCCCAAAGGAAAATGGTAGACCCAGTCAGAAGATTTATTCTATATGTTAGTTTCTACTCTCCACTCATCAGTTTTCAACAAAAATGACATTTCGCTTGTTTGAAAGAACAGCAATTTATAACAGTCGGTGATATACTCCATGGAAGACTCCGGCAAATAACCTGACATTGGAAAAGTTCAGTTTTAGCTGTGTAAAACGAGAACTTAAACATTGTGAGTATACTAAACGACACTGAATTATTCACTTCAAAATAGTTAATGCAATGTTATGTGATTTTCACCTCAATAACAAAAGGCTGGGTAAGTAAGCAAGGAAATAAATCAGCTGACACTTAAAAAAACAGGAACTTTAAAAGTGACATGCCTCAGAATCATGGCACTAGGAGCATGAGCATGAACTAAATAGTTTAATGTGATAAAGCATTATGAAAAGAGCAGCCGCTCTGAACATTTTTATATTATATTTATGGCCAAAGTGATTGATATAAATGATGAATCTGATATCAACTCAGATATATCCGTTGAATCAACTTTAATCCTCTACTGTCAGGTAGAGACACAAGTCTCAAATCTGGGCCAATGAGCCACCTGTTTCAAAAAGAACATCCTTTGTAACCATGGGGAGAACTTTCCTTCAGGGGTCTATAAATTCCTCTATAAAATGGCTCATATCTATAAGGGCCATACTTTTGATTAATGTTTGTTAAATAACCCATCAAATGCTAACTAGCTAATTATCATCTATAATTTCTTTAGATTTTTTTTATAGCAACCTACAAAAGTCTATAGAAAAGTTATTATCATTTATACGATAAAAACGAGGCTCAAAGAAATTATTGGAATTGTACTTTCTAAAGGAGGTAGGACTCTAATGCTAAATTTCAACAATGACAACTATCATCATTTCTGTTAACCAGCAAAATGTAAGTTAAAATTAAAGTAGAAAAACTATAGATTCCAAAAGCAAACCAGTGTTTGCCTCAGGCTGGGGGTAGAAGGAGAGACTGATTGCAAGGAAACATGAGGGAACTTTTGGGGATGATGAAAATGTGGTTAGTAAGTACACATAATTGCCAAAAACTCATCCAACTATATACTTTACTGTATGTAAATTAACATCTTTAAAAATGTGATGTTAATGTAGTCTCCCAATTTTGCTTCCCACAAACAAGAGAAATTATTGGTCTTCCTATTCTCTTTCTATTGCCTTTGTCCAAAAGACTATTTCATTTGGATTGTCTAGTGGTTAACATGTTTCCGCTGTCATTTCTTTGATGCAAAACTCTATAACAGACATTAAATTGTGTTTTCAGGTTTGCATGGGGGGATTTTTTTCCATATAATGCCATATGTATTTGGCTTACCTTGGTTGCCTAAATTAAGGCATGTTTTTAATATCTGTGGTTGTCACAGTGTTCCTATTATTAGGGTTTCTCTGGGGACCTGAATTAAATGCATCATTCAACATTCAGAGCTCAAAACTAAAAGAGAAAATGTTTCTAAAGAGCGAAAAAAGCATTGCCTTCCCTGAGAGTACAATACTCTTCCCCTTTTCAAACTGCCTTTCACTCAGCTGAAGAGCATGCCAGGTCACTGGGGCGATGCACTCGTACACTCCCTAGTGTACTTTTCAGGGTGAGAGAACTTGGTGAGAACTCAAGGCTTTGGTTTTTCCTATTTTGGAGCTGACTCAGAATTCCGATTCTGTTTTCTTAAAAATGGGTCCTAGATCTATGTAGTTCTGCATAATACACAGAACTATACAAATAAATGGTTTGCTGATGTTACTGATAAAATGAAAACATTTATCTATTTTCACAGCACTCTATGAAGAAAGTGCTTTCATATTTATGAGTGCACTTGAGGTAACAACCTTGTGTGGCTGGTAATTAATCCTATTTCAAGGAGATATCAAAGTCACCAGGAGTGTATGTAATTTGTCACAGACGCCCAGTTCTTAGGTGGTGGAGTCAGAAATTATCCCCGCAACCAGTCTTCTATTCATTTATAACACACTGATTCTCTGAACTTCACTTAGATCAAAAAGCCACCTTCCCCCCTTCCAGAGAAGGAAGTACCTAAAGCCTACTCCCAAAAGTGTAAACATTGATCACTTCACTAGACAAGCACTTCCTCATGAGGTGGGAAGGAAATAAAGAACAAACATATATAAACCTAGTACATACACTTTACCCAATCTGGTGGCTCTACATCGCATTAACTGTACATCTCCAGCATCACTATATTTATAATTCATATTTTATTAAGAGTAATATATTCATCCCTCAAAACAGTAGCCACTCACTCCCTTCTCCACACTACTTGATTCATACCAATAGACTAGCATTTACTATCTTACACCGTATGAGTATTTTCATACCAGTCTATCTCACCAGTCTGAAAGCACCACCTTAAAAACAAGGACCACGTCTCTCTCACCTTTATGCGACATGGCAGATCCCAAGGAAATGACTACTGAAAACTCACCGTGAGACCTAACAATTATTGGTGACATCCTTATCCATAAATGAGTAATAAATCTTAAGAGAACGAACTTTATCAAGGCCCAATCACAGTCCTAAATACACAGTAACTCTGCCATTATAACCTTACCCCTAAATCCAGTTTAAGAATTCTATTTATTTCAATGACTAATAAAAGTTATCATAGCTCTCTAATAAGATCCTACTCACTCCAGACATCAGGGTAATAGGAAGACCTACCAGTGAAATGGACTTGGATACATGACAGGAAGCTGAAATTTAGACTACCCCACTCATTCTAAGACATCTGGTGATTTGGTCCATATTCCACTGACTGAGATTATCCCATTTACTTCACACCGAACCCTGTGGTAAGTATTATATGCTACCATAGAGGTACAGTTCTGAGAGATAAAGATCTTTGAACTCCATAGTCCATATTTCCCACTATACTATACAGCCTCCATACACATGCTTTCAATTCGAGAAAGGTAATATCCAGACAAAGCAGATGCGAAGTGGTGAAGGAGGTTACGACACAAAGCTAACCCCTCTCACTTCATGCCATCCCCTTTCCTTGGATCCTGAAAGCTCCTGATATCTTATTTAGCATTCTGCAATCCCTCCAATCCTCTTCCCTGACTGAACCAATCCCTGCCTCTACCTCCTGCCCCTGATAACTGCCTCAAGGCTCCACAGATGTTTCAGTAACCAACTGGTATCCACTTTCCCTTTCCTCTTTCTTACTTAGCCTTTGAAACAGTAAATACCCGATGAGATGGCTCCTACACCTCTTGTATTCCCCACAAATTAGTAAGGTCCCTGATACTCCATAGAATCTCTTACCAGCTCATCCAAAATCTTCTCACAAACCCCTGGCCATCCAAAACATGGCTTACTAAGAAAAACTTCTTTTCCATTCTGGTAAATTCTATCACTGAGCTAATAAACATCGGATAAAATGTTAGGAGTCTGGTTCCATCCCTGCCTGTAAGTCATCCCCAATCCCAGAATTTCTGAAAACTGGGAACTTTTTAGGCATTCGGAACTCCTTTAGAATGGTCTTAAATGGGCTAGGCATGTTGGCCAATATGACATCCCTACCCATAATTATCAGAAGATAGCTACTCAGAATAGTCCTACTAATTGAGGCACCACATGAATACAATGCTTACCTTCACTCTAGCAATAGTACCCTGGTACCTAAAGCTCTACCTATTGTTTTCAGTGAATTCAGATGAAGTGACAGGAAGGACATGGGTTAGAGAGTATGCTTGCAGAGCCGTCTCAGGGGTTTGGCAGAGTGGGACAACCTCTGTGTTTTGGGGCTCTGGGCTTTCCCAGAAGAGAAGTAGAAGGCAATTAGAAGACAAGCACCCCAAGGGGGAAATTTACATATAAATCTGTGGCTGACTTTTCTTTGCACACTGCTTTTTGGCAGCTCTTTTCCCTACTATACAATGTTTATGATTTTTGCATTCTAGTTTCTGATGATCAAAGCTGCCATTAGTGCTCATTTAAACCAGATGTTTTCCACAAGAAAATGTCAGATGAGGGAGGGGGAAGGGCTAGGCCCATTATGAAAAAACGTAGGCCTTATAACTTTCCTCCTCCAGGACACTTCACAGATTTGACTCAGGTTTCCGAAATGAAAGCCCGACGTATTCGTTTCTGCTTACAGTAAAATGTAGTTGAGTGTGTTCAGACAAGAACTAGTGTCAGGAAAAGAAAAAAGCTGTGAAATATGCTAATCTTTACTGTATATGTGACCAGTCTTAACTAAGTTAAGAGTATAAAATTAGAATGAAGTCATCATAATGGATATTATTATAAAATAAGATTGACCTTCAAATACCTTATTTAAATTTTGGTTGAAAATACGTTGCTAATGTCACTGGGACTGTCTGCCCTGTGAGCCCCTCACTCCATTCCATCCCTTCTATGTGACTATGTGCATCTTTGCTCCCTTTTTACTTCTTAGGTATTCCCTGGTTTCCAAGAAACAAGAAATTCAGCTTTTTGCAAAAGCAAGATAGTTAGATTTGGGTTTTTATCTCTTTGAACAAAGAGTCTTGACTAAATTGTTGTATTATACATTAGAACTTTTTGTGTTCAAGTTCTGTTGCTAGGACAGTTTGTTTTACAGGTAATCTACAAAAGTTGCATCAAAGTACTTACAGGTATCCTGTCACCTTCGACCTTCACAAGGAGCCAGTGAGGTAAGTACCATCTCCTCCATGCAGATAAAGAAACTAAGGCTCAGAGAGTTGTTCAAAAACTAATGGCCAAGAGTCCTGTGGGAGGATTCCAACCCAGGCGGATACAACTCAGAATTCTATCCTAAACGAGTTGGGTGAGGGGGGCAGGTGAAAATACCACAGCAGGGGGCCATGAACACATGTTTCAACTGCACTTAGTAAAAAGCTTAAATGATATATTGGGATAGGTTGTTTGCCTTTCTTCACTACCAAATCCAAACCTTTTCTGCATTTGATTAAACAGAGTCTGACTTGGGGGTGGGAAGCAGGCAGGGAGTGGGACTACAGAGGAGCTTGGGATATAGGCTGCAAAGTTCACACAATTTTGACCTTCCACTCCCTCTAGCCCCCAGGAGCTCAGGTCCTCCCCTCTAATACTGCCCCAGCCACAGAACAATAGACAGAATTTCCTCCTAAAACTTTGGGCTCCTGTATCCTCATGGGTCCTGCCTTCTTTTCTGCACTGCTTTTCCCCCTCCCACTCTGTCTATAAAATCACAAACACACACACAGCAATATTCACATGGCACAACACACAAGTAAGCATCATTACAAAATGAAGGGATTCTAGGGGACAGGGGTGATATCCATTCAGCAGGGGGTTAGTCCCCATGGCTAGGATCCTTTTGAGCTCTCCATTCAATAGAAGAAACAGTCTTATCTGAGAACTGTCCCTCAGCCCCCTTAGCCCCCTTCCCTGCCTGACCTTGGAATCACTGGCCCACTGTCTCCTGCCTCAGATTCCCATGTTCCTCTCTCTTTTCTGTTTGAATCTCACAAATTCTTTGTGCCTCAGCCCTTTTCTACTCATGAAGCTTAATACCAACCCTCTACCTGTTACAGGTTTGGGGGTGACAAGTGAATATGAGTCCCAGCTGCACCCACTCCTTTATTTTGTGAGAAGCAGGGATTTAAAAGTGTCTGATACAGGGGGTTGCGTTCCACACAGGAATTGCAATCTAAAGTTGGTGTGTAAAGCAAAATTTACATAGTCAAAATTACCCTGGAAAAACCCTTAAACCTCCCAGTACAAAATATATGGTTCTGTAGTTACAACACTGCACAGTAATATGTGTATACAGAAACATACATAGCGCATAATTCAAATTACAAGTACAAAATACAATTCTGCAGTATTTTCAATTATATACAAGAAAGAGAGTGTATAGTTCAACTTGAATAAATTAAATGGGATGCTGATGCTACTTTCTGTATCTTTCACCCCAACTCCCACAGGCTTTTCGCACAGTTCTAAACAGACTTAAGGGCTCCATTTACATGAAAAGACAGACAACTCCGGGAACCTCTGAGGCCACCTCTTAAGACACACAAACACCACAAAGGAAAAAGGGAGTGCTTTCTTTCACACAGATCTCTTTTCCTGTTTTTACCTGTGGCAGCAACAAAAGATTTCTGAAAGAGTAAGCTGGTCAAAAGTGCAGGCAGTAACTTCTGCACAAGGCTGTGAAAGATGCTTCCTTAAACTGCAAGATCCACAGCACGAAGCCAGGAGGAGAGGCATGTGTCTTCCTGACCAACTGGCCTGGGGTCTCTTAAGTATGCACCAGCCTTAAGAGAAAACCAATTCTAAGAAACCATGCAGAATAAGAATGGTGCATTCTGGCTGAAGTCTGGGATAAAACAAAGCTTACTTTGTACTTAAAAATTATTGGAAGATCGATAATCTTTGCAAATGTGCTTACTGTTTTTTAAGAAGTCATTCTCCAAGTTTATCTTTATATACAGTATCAGTAATTGTTTGTGTGAGCTGTTGAATGTTCTTCTGAATGTGAGGAAATGAGCTTATTTCCTATTGCTGTCCCCACTATCCACCTCTCCTCCCCACATATATACACATAAACAATGTCTCAGTCTCACTGGTTGCCTTTTAGTTGGAATACCCCAAGCTTGATCCTACCACAGGGCCTTTACACCAGTTATTTCCTTCTGTCTTGAATATGTTTTCCTCAGTTTTCTTTTCTCATCATTTAGGTCTCAGCTTATATCATATCCTCAGAGATGCCTTCTCTAACCACCCATGTTATACCAGGTGATATTTATTTTACTTATTGTCAGAATCCCTCCATTGGTATGTAAGTGCCTTGAAGACAGGACCTCTGTCTTGTTCACTTCTCTCCTCAAAGCCTAGTATATGCCTGGCGCACAGTACTTGCCCAATAAATATTTGATGAGCAAATAAATGATTCACAGGCAAAACAGACATAAAGTTATGGCCATATAACCTTAGCCCTCCTGCTTGGACAACAGCTTCATGGCCAAGACGCCATGCCTAAGGTGCCTGCTACCTTAAGCACTAGGAAGAGGCCAAGAGGGAAAATAGAGCTCTGAGAGGTCAATTTGCAAGTCTAAAATTATAGAAAGCCAAGAATTTTCATAGAATTGATTGGTTTGAGGTTTCCCTATGTACGATTTCCCCCTGTATGCCTACTGAAAAAAGGAAAGAGAGATCAGAGATACAGAACCAGCACCTGTCAGAAACATCAGGTATATATTTTCTTGTCAGAGATCTCCAATAGAATCAAGTCTCCATACCATTAACTAAAACCCAGGCTTCTTCCACCTGGCTCAGCCAGACTCAGTAAGGATATGAGGTTCTAATCTTGGACATTATGGGGAAAGCAAGCATGGTTATGGCATAACCATTAGACTCTTGATGCTTTCTTCACTGACCAAAAGAATGCAGCCCCTTCCATTTACGGTAGCTGTTGGAATTCAATTCAACAGAACTTACTGAGCACACTGAAGGCCAGACACTGTATGAAGTGCTACAGTGAACACTGAGACAAGGAAAATCAGTGCGAGGCATGGGACAAATAAACATACAAGGCTGATTGGAGGTATCAAAAGAGGCCAAAGAATATTCACTTTAAGAATCACATTATTATAATGAGTAATCCACTTAGAAGAAAATATACCGAAGGCTGAGGGGTGCGATAATAAATTTATGTGTCCCTATAATCTGAGCTATAAAAGCAATGGAATAGCTAACTAGAGAATCAAGGACAGAATTTCACAATAGTAACAAATCATGATGAATCAGTAAAAAAATATTTTCCCCAAGTAATTTCTCATGAGTAAGGCATCATCCTGGTGACTCCTACATCGGTTACTTCACTGTTATAATAATAATGTAAGGTAGATATACATACAATTTTTATCCTTGTTTTTACACATGAGGAAATTGGAGCTCACAGACATGAAATAAAGGTTATGAAGTGGACACGTCAGGATTGGAACCCAGATCTTGGGACTCAGCATACAGCCCTCTTTTCATTGGCCCACAATCATTTCCCTGATCAAGTTATTACATAACTCATCTTTGTGAGACAGAAAACTACACAGAAAACAAACCATTAGTTTTTCAAATCTAGCTTTTTTGTGAAAACTACATAAACTTGCAAATTAAAAACAAACAAAATTTTAAAAGGATGTAATTCAGGAAAGCTATAGATCCCAGAAGGCAATTTCTTCACCAGATGGCATAGAAATAATGATACCAATTCTGAGCTATATCATTTATTTTTCAGAATTTTTTGGTACAAATATCCACTGGAAAACATCTAACTGAAATTAAAAAAGACTAAAATGTAATCACTGGCTGCTTACCAAAAGTTTCTAGGATGACTAAGAGGATTTATTTTATAAAATATGTTGCCAGCTTCTTTGAATAGACCTGAACTAATGTCAAAACATATTGGTGGTGCTCAGGGCAGATATCCACCACAGACCTGTGCTTATCCTTGCTCTGCTATTCATCTTGCTTAGAATTATATGAAACTATGGCCATTCATATCCACTTTGGCAGATTACAACTGGCATTGCATACTTAACCTTGTCCAATTATTCTTTAGTCCCTAAAAAAAGGCAAATGCCTTCTTGTTAAATCACATGTTGATGACCCTAGCAAAGGTCTTTTAAGCACTCTATTTGTGCTCTGGAACTTTTTAAATCATCCTCCTTTTCTTGCATTTTGTCCCATTTCCCATCCACCCTCCCACCCCCAAAAAATAATAGCAAGAGAGCAGATAGGCCTAGTGGGGGTAAAGGTTAAGTGGGAAAAGATCAGTATGCTGAGGACACTGCTCCTCTACAACTTCCTGAAATCTTGATGCTTCATCTAAATGTGATTTCCAACATTTAAAAATTCAGTCACAGTCATCTATAAGCAACATTTAGATTTCCTTGAGAAAATTAAGAATTTTAGTAGGGCATTATAATCATATAATTTCTTGGAGCAGTAACTATGAAAGTGAAGGGAAAAAAATCCCAACTTTCAAGAAATGACTTGGTGTTGATTAATGACAGCTCAAGAGGACATTTGTTCAGCACTGCCTCCACTTTTTTTGCAAAGAAATTCTTCTGTAATTTAAGTCATTTCATTCAACAAATATTTATAGAGCGCCTTCTATGTGACAGGCACTGTTTTAGGTGCTGATATCGTATAGCAATAGTCAAAACAAATTCCTGCCACAGTGGAGCTTACACTGTAGTAGGGTAGATTGTGTTGGTGTATTGGCTGGAGGACTGACAAATAGGCAAATGCAAGTATAGCCAAGAAGAAATCTGACAAGAATGGTGAAGGTTTTGAATTATATTCTGACAGAGATGGGAAGCAATTGGAGGATTTTGAGCAGAGGAGTGATAGGACATGACTCATGTTTTAGAAAAACCACCCTGGCTACTTTGTGAAGAATAGACTTCAGAGGGGCAAACATAGACACAGGGAAGCCAGGCTATTACAGTTGCTTAGATCACTAATGATGTGACTTGTTTAGCATAGTAGAGGTGGACAGGGTGAGAAGAGAATGGGCTCGGGGCTTATTCTGAAAGTAGAACTGGCACACTTGCTGATAGATTTAATGTGGGAGTGAGGTTAATGGAATAAAGGGTGACTGAGGTTCTTGGTTCTAAGCAACTGGGTAAATGATATGCCATTAACAGATCATAAAAATTATAGGAGCAGCAGCTTTGGAGAGAAATCAAGAGCTCTGTTTTAAGTATGTTAAGTTTGAGATGCCAGTAGACATTCAAGTAGCAGTGCTAAGAGGCATTTGGATGTATGAGTCTAGAACATGGAGAGAGGTCAGAGTTGGAATCATCAGTGTATACAGCTGATTTTACAGTTATGGACAGGGTACATGCAAAGATAGAAATGACAAAAGTCAAGGCCCAAGCCCTGGGGTACTCTGAGCTTGGAAAAAGAGGAGGAGCTAGCAAAGAAGAAAGAACCTGCCTTTTTAAATATTATTTTATTTTATATTAGTTTCAGGTGTATAACACAACGGTTAGACATTTACATAATTTACAAAGTGATTTCCTTGATTAGAGAGGACCAGCCTTTAAATTAAAAAAAAAAAAAACTTAGAGAAGCATGCTATCTCAGAAGCCAAGCCACACAAAGAAAACGTATCAAGGCTCGACTGTGTCAAATGCTACCGAGAACACACATCAGATGAAAACTGAAAATGGGTCCTTGGAATCAATAGGGTGTAAGTCATTGGGAACCTTGACAAGAGTGGTTTTGGTGAAAGGGGAGGGACAAAAGCCTAAACGGAGTAGGTTGAGCAGAGAATAAAAGGTAAAGAAGTAAAGATAGTGAGTGAGGACTTACATGTCTTTTAAGTGGAATAAAGGGCAGCTAGAGGAAAAACATAATCTACTGAAGATTTTAAAGATGAGAGTTATTCCAGCATGTTTTAATGCTGATTGGAAGTGGAGAGGGAAAAGTTAATGAGGAAAGGTGTGAGTTATAAGGTGTGTGTAGTTCGGTAAGAGTAGATATAGTCCAGTGCTCAAGTAGAGGGTTGGCCTCAGTTAAAAGGAGGGACAACATGGGCTTAGATGAAGGTGATAGATGTGTTGGTGGCAAGATGAAAAACAGTCTCTTCTGATTGCTTCCATTTTCTTGGTGAAATTAGAAAAAAATGTCATCAGAAAGGAGCAGAGAGGAAATATTAGAAGTTAGAGAAAGGAGATGGTGTGGAATGGTTATATCAGAGAGGGAATATTAGAACTATTGGGCAGGACTAAAGGCATTCAAGTAAAGATTATGAATATAAATTCAGCCAGTATGTGTTTTTCTTCAGTGAAAGCAGAGTTGGCAAAGAATTAGGTTTAACTAGTAGAGAGACATCTTGCTAAATGAGTATGATGAAAGAGAGGAAAAGAAGTGGAGGGTATATAAAAGGAGTGATTACTGCAATGGACCATGGACTCAGTTTGGCTTCAGGAGGAAACTGAGGACTTGAAAATAATTAAAAAGCAGTAAAATATATAGTTTTGGGATCTTGGTGTGGTTAGATGTTGTTGGAGTAAGGATAATAGAATAAATAAGCTATAAATATAGTCAGAGATGGTCAGAAAAAAAGGATTCTTGAAGATGTGGCTTTGTAAGAGGTAATATTAGGTAATACCATCAGAATGGGTTGTTGAAGTAGGATGGAGGGGATGATCCTTGTGGTCAAGGCTAGGAAGCGGGGGAAGGGGGGTTCATTTTGAAAAGCCAGATTGGACAGATTTTCTACCTGGGTGATGAGGTCATTACTTCATTATAAGCATATTATGATTATACTAATCATAAGCATAATGTGGAGAGAAAGGGAGTGAGGAACCCAGCAGAGGTCAGGAAGGTGATCAATGATAATAGCTTAAAAATTGACATTTTATAAGTCTGATTTCCTCCAGTTTAGGTTGTGTGTATTTTTCCATCTCTAAATGATATCTTACTTTTACCTGAGTCTAGATATGGGTCTAGGTATCAGAAATTTATTAAAAACAAGTCAAAAATGCCTGAATAAGTAATAGTTGGTTTCATGTCCCTACACCAGACACTTTGGCCTGCTACAGCCATGTGTCCTTCTAAAGAAGACCACCTATCTACAGTCTCTTCTTCCAGTGTTGATACAAGGTATGCCCCTTCCCTCTCTGTCACATCCTTTGATATAGACAAATAAAATTTTCTGTCAATTTTCTGAAAACGTGGCATCAAGTGGCAGCCTTCCTTCCCTCTCCCCAACCATGCTGCTGTTCCTGTGCCTTCCTATGTAAAATCCTAGAGCCTCCACTGCCAGAGGCCTAGGTGATCATTTTTCAGACCAGGGTTACCAATTCCCAGTCAAAATGTGCTAGACCAGAGTTAAGCAACTGAACCAAGGGTAAGAAGTGAGAAGTGAGGGGAGAATTTGCCAGTGGGTGGTGGTACAGAAGAAGCTGCTCGAACTGAAGCTGAGATACATTAGTGAATGACTCCACAAATTACTGCTGCTCAAGTCCACCTTCTAGTACCAGCCTCCACGAAGCTCCACACTGTCATGGTTCCTGTTCTTGAATTTCCAGGAGATTCTTCCTTTCTTACAGTAAACTTTCTTTTCATTGAGCTAGCTTGAGAGAGTCTTTATTCCTCACAACCACAGAAGTTTAATTTAAACAGGACCAGTGTATGAAGGAAGGAGAATACTGCTTTCCTATAAACTGTCTCATGGGGATGTTCATGAGCGGCCCTCAAACAACAGGCAGCCTGTGGGAAAGCCTTGAGTGGGACTACGGTGGGAAAGGTACATTCATTGTTACACACACACACACACACACACACACACACACACACACACACACACACACACACACTGTCATCATGGTCTGCATTGTGAACTCTATCCCTGAGGAGACATAGTTTTATAAAATAAATTATAATTTTAAGGAATTATAGAAATCATTATTAGTAACTCTCTCTTAGTCAATGAACCTACAGCCTTTAAGTTTTACTAAGACACAAAGCCCATGGGAACTTTCCAGGGTCACAATAATGTATTACTGGCTACGAGATATGTTTCTCAATAAGAAAAAGAATAAAATCAAAACCAACAACTGGTTTCAAATCTTATTAATCATGTTCTCTCATACAACTCATGTTTCTGAATCTCAGATACCTCATCATTAAAAGGTGAGTAGTAATAACTTCTTCTTAGGGTTTTATTAATATTTAAATGAAAGAAACTATATTAACATTTAGCATCATGGTCTGACGCATAGTAAGTATTCAAAAGATATCGGTTCCCATCCTTTGCAATTAATAAATCTATCCATTATTCAAAAGCATTCACTTTTTAAAAGCACAGGGTATGAAAGAAATAAAAGACATAATAAACTCCACTTTTACAGAGCTTAGAATTGAATTAGTATGCCAAAATACTAATTAGAAAATAGCATTTTAAAACCCCAATATATTCACATAGTAAACTTTAGGGGTTTCTGTATTTATAATGGGAATCTTTCAATTAAAAAAATTTACCCATCCCACCACTTTAACAAATTGTTTTTATTTATCCATGTTCCCTTCTCATCTTAATCTAAATATACAATTTTGTAATTTGATATTCTGCTTTTATTGCTTACCATTACACAAACATTTTTATCAATGCATAATCTTCAAGGTCATCATTTACTTATGAATTTTTACCAATTAATATAAGCACAATGTACTATGCACGTATATTATAGTTTAACTACTTATACTTCTATCGTTAGACAATGAAGGTGTTTTTTCCTTTATAAAAATGCTACAACTAATTTGTTTAGTGTGTGGATCATCTTTAGTGTTTCTTTAATTTCACATTTTTACTACTTTTTCCTAGAACTTATATCTCAAGCAATAAAATATTAAAATATAAAGCTTATTCTTAGAAATATTGATTACTGGTGATCTCTTTAATGTACCTTTTATGAACAAAACCAGGTTTTCTGTTGATGACTTTATTCTTTATCTGACTCTGTTCAATTGCTTCCTGTGGCAAAAGTTTATTTTTTTGTACTGTCAGATATATAGAAGTTTAGAGGCAAGAGAGATTGGCAATAGGATCAGACATAGGAAAGGCTCATGATGGAGACGGGATTTGACCCAGGATTTGGAGACAGAGTAGGATAGTGAAAAACCTCAGAGAAAAGGAACATTACAGAGAAAGAAAAGAGCTGAGCAAAATAGTGAGGTATGACAACTGAGCAGTATGGCCTGCAGGGCAGTTTCCCTGACAGCAATACATGCATTGCTGGGCAATAGCTGCAGCAAGCCAGAACAGAAGAGCCCTATCATGGAAGGACCTGAAAACTGGACATAAAAACTGAGACTACCCCAATTGATATGAACCCAGAGTAAGTCATCAAGCCACATGAATCATTTAAATGGACTTTTTGATAAGTCTTTTCTGGGATGACATCAGATCCCCAAATCCACCTGGCAGGATAGAGACCTCTTACTCCTTTCCACAGAGAACACTTAGCAGACAGCAAGTGGTGAAAGGCATAACAGAAATGGCTAGTGAAATGGCCACCGACACTGGCCAAGACAGGTAACAGAGATGCTCTAACTCCATTTATAAGGGCTACAAATCCAGTGACCAGTGCTCAAATTTGCTGTCAAATAGGATAAATCTATATCCACATGTCAAACTCAGCATGTCACCTGACCAAATCTAGTCAGAGGTAAGGTGTAGCACATATTTCTTTGGTCGACCACAGTATAATGTACTGGATCCAGATGAACTTTCTTTGCACAGTATTTATTATTCTAATAAACCAAATGGAATGTTTAGAGATGACTGAAGCAATCTGATTGGCAAACTTACAGGGCATTAATTCTTCCAAGGTGACTGATGCATAAAAAGTGAAACTATAGCACTCATGTAAACAATCTATCTGCCTCATTTCCCTCCCCCAGGCACCTCTAATTTTCAGCTTACGTTAGCTGTAAGACGAGCTAATGTTTTTAGTGTAGAAAAATGGCATTATCCCAGACATAAAACTTACTTTAAGAAAAAGAAGAAAAATTCTATAGCCATACAGATTGTATCAACAGGCATCCATGACCAATGACTAAGATGAATCACTATTACATTTTGGCAGATAGGCGAGACCATGGCACAAGCATCTCAGAAACTAAATACTAACTTATTCCAGGCATCAAAAGTTCCACTTTAGGTGAGCAAATTGTGTGATAACTTTTGCCCACAAATATACTTTTGAATTAATCACAAAGAAATGACTGCAAGTAACAATACTAATTATCTTGTTCTTTCAAAACAAGTCCTTTTCTGTGGGTACTTTAAAAATTAGACTGAATGATCATCTTATGAGGTGAATACCTTATAAAAGGAGTTGGATATGTCAGATATAAAAGCAGGACTTGGAACTAAGGGGCCAGAAAGAACCAAGGTGCATAAGATCTTTTCCTGGAGCCAGATAAACAAACTAGGCAGGTGCCCTCGAAGGTCAATTCTTAATTATCTCCAGGTAATTACCTTATACATATCTTTGCCAAATCTTGCTTTCAACTTCTTGTTGATATTATTAACTCTTCCTATCAATCCTTTATCACTGTCCTTGAATTAATTCTTAGACCCGAAAGAGGAAACTTAAAAAAAAAAAAAATAGTTGAAACACAAACTCCTTAAGATATCATTTTTAGAGAGTAGCAAGAGATGAAAAGGAAGAAAATGAAAGGGGGGAAGAGCAAAATGAAGGAGAAATAGAATAAAAAAGAAATGAAAAGGAGAAAGTATAGAAGAACCAGAGGTCCTAAGTGAAAAGGGGGCAGATGAAAGGGGAAGCAGAGGAAAGAGAAGAGAACAAGCAGTTCTATTTAGGATGATAAAGAGAATTATTCCAGAAGTAAAAGAATCAAGGCAGGAGAGAGGGATATGTCTATGGTCATGCCACCCTGAATGTGGATGATCTCGTCTGATCTCGGAAGCTAAGTAGGGTCAGTCCTGGTTAGTACTTGAATGGGAGACCACCTAGGAATACCTGGTGCTGTAGATATAAAAAAGACTTTTCTTGGTTTCTCACTTCCTAGTGAGCATGTATAAAGCCAACAGTACACTGTGCATGCAAATAGACCCTCATTCAAATAGACAGGGGCTCTTCACGTGCTTTTTATATCATGGATCCCTTTGGTAGTTTGATGAAGCCTATGGACCCCTACTCAGAAAATACATAGGATTACAAATGAAAATTTTATAGAAATCCAGTATTCAGAATGATTTTTGAATATGTAAAACTTAATAAATATGCTTCTTGACATATTAAGTAGCCAAATCTAGTGGTGAGTCTAATATATCTACTATAATGTCAAAATAGTGAAATATTTCAAGATATCTGAAACTGAAATGTAATATTAAGTATCTGTAGTTTAAAATCACAGGTACTACTAATACTACTCTAGTTTGTTGTCTACATTTGAAATTGAAGAAAATGCACAATTTACTTAAAGGTGAATAAAAATGTAGGCATAATTTTTTTCATCTGAGTTCATGAATATCCTGAATTTGGGGTTGGGAGAAAGGGAACAGGAATCCCTTGGATAAGAATCTCTTCTCTTATTCTTATACAAAGAGTAAAAACAACTTACAGAGTAAGTCTCTCTTATTTTATAAACCTTTTAATCTAGGAACAACATGAAAATGCACACAATTATGCAGACCAAAGGTGCTGAGGAAAGTAACAACTCTGAAGAAATATAACTAAAGAAACAACAAATATGAAGTGGCACTAATTATAAAGGCTTCTTGGAAAAGGCAAGTCTTTTCCAAATTCCTAAAAAAGTGTTAACATATTGGGGACACGACTAATGGAAAAATTAAATATGAGTCCCACTTCATACCACACATCAAGGTATGACCAGATAAAATTAGGATTAAATACAATTAAAACTATTCAAAACACTAGGGGGAAATAGTGGGCATTTTTCTTCTTTGTTTCAGTGACTGTTGAGATAGAGCAGAATTTAGCACAGTACTTGAGGATGCACAAATATACTAGTAAAACATAGGGCAATATAATGAAGCCTAGAAGGGTGTGGGCTCACAAGTCAGACTGCCTGAGTTTATGCCACTTCTATCTATATGACTCTCTGTACCTTAATAATCTCATCAGTGAAACAGAGATAACATAACCTACCTAATAGGTGTGTTGTAGAGAGTAAATACATATATATTTATACATATATACATAGAAAACAGTTGATATGGTAGCTAACTGCTAAGAAAAAGGGGTCTATTATTATTACTACCGCTTCTTTTAGGATCTTTTTAAGCCTATAAGAAATTATAAAGGAAAATACTAATGCATTTGATCACACAAAAATTTAAGACTTTTATATATCATGGTTCCATAAACATAATTAAAAGGCAAATAAAAAATTAAGAAAAATAACTGAAACAAATATAAGCGATTAAAGATTAATGGCCTTATTATATAAATAATTCTTACAAATCAATATAAAAACACATATTAATATTCACTAGAAGAATAAACAAAAGACAGACCACTCACAAAATACAACATATAGAAAATTGGTTCAAAAGAAGATTTAAAGATATGAGAAAACACTTAAGTAAACTGCTAAGTACAAAACACAGGACCAAAACTATATGATATCAATTCTGTAAATATACCAATACATTGAGAAAATCATGGGAGAAAATATACCAGAATGTTAAAGTTCCTCTAGATAGAGGATTCTGAGTGATTTTTATTTTCTTCTTTATATTTTTCTGCCTTTGTGAAATGGATAATTTGACTGAATTTACAATAAAGAACATTACGTGTTAATAGCAAAAAGAATATAAAATTGTAGCATTGCTTGAAATAATGAAAAATTAGAAGCCATTTAAATGTTCATCAAAAACAAAAACATAGAATATGCATACATATATTCATTATGACTTCATAAACAGCTAATAATAGTGTATTTTTTCTGCAATGTTTGTACATAAAAAGAAACAAGTTGCAAAACAGTTTATTTAAGTATGACCCCATTAAAAAATACTGTGTATTTATTGCCTTAAATTTCTGCATTATAAAAGGTGTGTGTGTGGGGTGGGGGGGAGATGAAAGGACAAGTAGTGAGTGAGGAGAAGCAGGAAAATAGATTAAGGACTGGAGGAGTACTCTGAACTTCCAGAACCTAAGATAGGACCATATTTAAATGTAAATTTAAAAGTACACATCCAAGCTAGATTTACATTACTTTAGAAGGCTCTTATTTCTCTACCCTCCATTGTTATAATTTCTCAAGGCCTACATTTGAGTTTCTACATAGACTATTTCCAAGAAAACCAGAACCTAAGTATGCTCTAAAGCTCAAAATTTCTGCAGCTAAAATATAACCAAAAGTGTTTTTTTAACATTGTATGTTGCTGTTTTCATGTTTTAGCTGCCTGGCTCTTGGTGTACTCAATTCTTGCAGGCGGTAGGATTAAAAGAGGAATTTGAGGTCTTTTTTTTGTGGAAGCTACAAAAGACCCTTTAGAAATAAGGGACTCAAGAAAAAGTCTATTGGTTATGAAAAACACTTCTTTTGAATTCACAATAAAACCAGTTCCTTCCTGTGCTTACAGGTTATGAAGTCTTCCCCAAATGACAGACAGGTCAATATTCACTTGCATGATTGAGGTGATATAGCTGAGTGAGAACTGCATTCACTCATAACAGACACTAGTATTTCTCCTATAACATTAGAAAATGGAGAGTTTTTACATAAATATATTAGCACATCATCTTCCTTTTCAAGGGCTGAGCTGGAAAAGAACAGCACTGAAGTCTGAAAAATTCAGCTGCGCAGTGAGCAAAGATGTTGGGCCCAGCAGACACAGAGGCAACTTAAGTTAGCTTGTATACACAGAGAAACAGTTGTGATGCTTGCAGGACACTTCAGAGTAGAATCCAAGATGGGAAAGTCTCTTTTCTTGAAATTATTTCCTTTATTTTGTTTTTCTAAACATGAGAGTCAAATGACTACTCCTCCACATTCCTTCAAAAGCTTCAACAGGTTTTGAGATATTTACTAGCATTTAAAAGAGACAAAGACTGAGACCTCTTTCCATTCCGTAGCTACACTCCCCTCTAAAAACACACACACACACAAACACACACATGCTTGGCTCTTTCACCTTATGCTTTTAAGAAGGAATTTTAATGGGATGGAGTTCTTGGAGGTGCACAAACTTAGGAGGGAGGAGCACAATAGTAAATTATACCTTACAAAGGAGTATGAGCCCACTGGCCACTGCCAGTGATGTTAAGTCCATAAACAAAATCTGTCCAAAAAAAAAATTCCTCTCTGAAAGGTGCAACAGAAGAAGATGGATCGCTTTTTTTCCGCAAGTCTGTCATACAAGAATCGAGGACTTGTCAATGACCCCAAACAGCAGGGCCTTGACAACTAGTCAAAGACGAAGTTGTTTTCTCCAGCATCTCTCTTTGCTCTGGAAGCATTTTTCTCCTAATTAATATAAGTTATGGGCTGCACTGAAGAGCTCAACAAACAGACATTCAAGAACACGGGTTGGCTTTTTTATGCTGAAACCATGGTAAACTGATATCTACGGCTTGTGTCCACGAGAGTGGAGGTGTCGAACTTCTGGTCACCATTTGCTAGAAGCCTGTGCTGCACTGGAGCTGAGCTGCCAGCTCTTCTCTGTCACCCTGTTTTACTAACCCTCTCTCCTCTGCTGTAAATGCCCCCTACTCCTCTACTCTCCTATTTTCTAGTTGTTAGACTGCAGCTCCTCAGGTCACTGGTTCTAAGCTATCACTTAGATGTAGGTATAAGGCCCTCAGTGAATTAATACTGATGTTCTAGGTCTACGATTGGGACTGGGCAACACCCAAAAGGCCTGTTCACAGAGAATTTGGATGGAGATTTTGGCTATTTGGGGTATGCTTTTCCCAGCTATGTATAAAATAATAAAAACACTACTACTATGTTGCTCATTTTGGAAACACAAATCCTAAGAATTCTTTAATATTTGAAAACATCTAATTAAAGGAACTAAGTTTTGGTTGTTTTCCTTAAAAGTAAACTGTTTAGCTCTATACCTTGTGCATTATAATGAGAAAATTAAGCTTCCTGACTTAGAAACAAATATAGAAATGAGCCATGACTCATTTTTACCATTGTTCTATTCCAGAAATTTAAAAGTGTGGCCTGCATAGTGAAGATCCACATAAACATGCACACACATTTGCTGTAGTACTGAGAGCAGAAGATATTAATTAATTAATTGGTGAGTGTGAAATAAAGAACAAACAAATGTTGGGGGTGGTGGGGAAAGAGGAAGGAGGAGTGACAAACACAATAGCAAAAATATGGTAAATAAATAATTCAGAATGGATGCTAAACACAAAAGTAGGAGCAAAGCCAGGCTACAGTTCAGAGACTGAATCTAGAGTTATTTTGTGCAACACATTTATTCACTAAAGCACTAAAGCAGCTATTAGAGGAAACAATAAAAAGGTCCCCTCCCCCTGGAAATTTGAGCCATGCTTTGGAATTTTTATGACATTTCATTCTTAACAAACAAGGTCTCACAACCCTCTTCCAGCTTCAAAGAATCACTGTGGTGGTGGCCTGCGAATGATATCCTTGTCTGATTTCTATGTATTATTTCAGGTATTCTCAAAAATTAGTTCTTTATGAAAAATAGCAGCTCTGGCATGCAAACAAATAAATAACCCGCTATATCCCTACCATACAGGCTTACCCTGATTACTGTGACTCACCTAAGTCACTTGAACAAGGCCCCTTCATGTCACCAGTGTCTTGTCTGCAAAATTAGATATTACCAGTACCCCCACATGCAAACTATAAAGATTACCCTGAGAGCCCCAGTTGGATAGTAGTGGAGGGTGTGGTGTGAGTATGTGTGTAAAACTGCAGTCCAATCTGTCTTTGTTTTATGCAACCAGTAGGTTCCTGAAAAGTTGAGGCTTAAATATTTCTTCTTTTTTTCTTTTTCCATTTTTGTAAATGGAATTATTTACAATTCACATCAGGAACTTACTATTTAATGAAATCTGATTGTGGTTCCAGTTGCAAAGAATGCTTTTGTAATTAAAATAAACTCTTTTTGTTTGATCAACTTTATACATTCAGACTTGGTTTTACTAAAGTTCTTTAATACAGAGTATACCTAGAGTATTATCACTATTCTTACATTTGCATTATTTTAATGCAATTTTTTTTTTTTTTTTTTAGCAAAAATCCAAAACATTTCTATACCCCCAGTTCTTACTCTTCGTCGCAGCATGAAAGGACAAAACTGGTGCTGCAGCTTTATTTAGCTTTAGTGTATCCTGTGGCATATGGGGTATCCAGGGTAGCAGACACTTTGGGAGTGCTGAGACACCAGCAAGTCATTGGAGGTGGAAGGTTGGGGGTGGTTGGAAGAGACCTAGAAGTAATGTCCCACAGCCTATGCAGCAGTATTTCTAAAAAACTAAACCACAATCAGGCTGCTCTTTAAAAACAAAAGCCTGTTCTATATACCTGGGTTAGGGAGGGCGATGTCTTCAAGCTGACCCAGCTCAGTCACTGCTGCCCTTCTGTCAAAGCAGCTTAAACCACTCAGGGCAAAGGTTCAGGTGCCTTTCCCCCAAACCCTCCATGATCTACTGGCACAAAAGGGCAAGAGGGCTAGTGCCACTGGGGGCATCTATCCCAACCTGCCATTTCCAAGCAGCTGTCTGCCCTCTGCTACATGAATGCAATGGGGCAGAAAAAATAAAATGCTGGGAAGCTGGGGGTGGGGGGGGTGAGAGAAAGAAGGAAACCTTAAAGACAGTATCTTGGAAGCATATGTTTTAGAATCACTGCAGCCAGTTCCCTGTCAAGAAAATTTGGTCAGGTTGGTTGCTCCCATCTCATGTAGCCGCAGATGGTTTTCGCCTCTCAGGTCCTGCTCTGAGAGTAGCAAGAAACAAAGGATATCATGCTTTGTGGTGTAGTTATTCTGCCACCTAGTGTTACACATGAATGCAAACTAATAACATCTTTAAAAATGCACACTGTTAGAAAAGTAAAAAGAATCAAGAACAGTGCTAAATTACATTTTTTTCCCTTTCTTTCTAAAAAAGAACATCCTTCACTTACCATGGTGGCCAGAGAAGGCATCACCAATGATTAGAGCAGTCCTCGTTTGAAAGAAAAGCCAGAGAGCATAAGTTTAGGACATGAAGGAGAAACGCGTATAACCTCAAAACCACATTTTAGTGAATTTTAAAAGGCCTTTAATGAATTTTAAAATGGTTTCTCCATGTAAGGTAAATAGAACTACAATGATCCAAACCAGAAAGTGGGACCACCTGGAACTGAACAGAGACAGTGCAGCCATCAGTTTCTACCCTGGAGAAGGAAAAAGTAAACAGAGAGAAAACAGGGGTTGCTGTGGAAGGCATTGTCATTTCTGTAGCTCATGCATCAGAGGAAATGAAATGAGTTGTGGGTTTGCAATGAAGCCAGGATTTTGAGTCCCAATTCGGCAGCTTCCTAACTGTATTGGGCGAGTTGCTCAGTATCTCCAAGCTTCGGTTTGTTTTCTGGAAAAAAGCTGAACTTATATCTATTCTTCCTACTTTCACAAAACGTTCCTGAGGATCAATTAAATAATGTATTGAAGTCATTCTGTCAACTATAAAGCACTATGAAGACCATTTCCCCCACTCTACTATTCCCTTCTCTGGTTTATGGCTGTCACTTATACGTAAGTGGCCCTCTGTGTAAAGGGCTTGTGTGATAAACTTGTTCTAGAGTGCCAGAGTTCATTCTCAAATAAGTGCTTTTTTGGTTAAAAGAAGTATTAAATGAGAAAATGTTCACATATTTCATGCACCATAGGAAATAATCCCCTTACTAGGCTAATGAAGAATTTGCATTATGGTTTAAAATCAAGTTATTCCGAATGTTTCACCTTAAAATTATGTTCCACTGAAAATGGTAAGGCTATCTTGATTAGCTGTTTCTACTAAAATTGATACTTTCATCCCAGTTTTTAAAGTTAGAGAACCTGAACTGAACTTTCCTTCTTGTGGGCAGAGCTTACACTGTGATAATAAACCAGACATGGGGAAACAGAGTTTTTCATTTCTGTTCCCACACTAACTAAGCTGTGGAACTGCAGGCAAGTCACTTAACTGCTCTCGATTTCAGTTTCCAAATGTGCAAAAACATAAGTGGTAAACTAAACAACCGCTCCATCCAGCTCTATGATGAAAAGTTATTCTTCCACATTTGATAGTGAAATTCAAAGAAAATTCAAAGCTCACTGTAGATCAGCTTTAGTGCAACTGTTCAGAAAAGTCCTAAAAGCTGTATAAAGTTTCAGTCAAAAGCTAGGAAGGACAGTCAGGAGGGATGGCTGCTGTAGTATGGGTGTGTTTGTGTCCTCTATCAGAATCTCTTAAAGCTGCTCAGAAACCACTGTGGGCTAAAAAAACAGGCTGCAAGAAAATGCTTACCCAGCCACCTACCTGGCCTTTCAAAATTCCAGAGAAAGGCTTTACTTTAGCTCTGAAAACACCCTCTGCTCTTTTTAGTAATATTTTTAACAACGCCAAGAAAAGAGTTCTATTTATCCAGATTTCCTCTCCCCTACAAATGTCAACATTACTTGGGAGTACAGCAAAAACAGCCTGGAGTTTTCATGACCAAAGTCACACTGCAGAGGGATCAACCTTGGAACAGGATTGCCAATAAAGGCTACGACTCATGCCTAGAAAAACCTAGTTGTTGATTTCTCTTACAGAAATCACACCACACTGGGTTTACGAGCTCTTCTTCCCATATGGAAGCTCCTTATTTTAAATGTCCCAGATTCCCTCTCCCTTAGGATGATGCTAGTCCCCAGTCTTGTAAAAATGCTCAGCTTTGCTCAGTCTCCCCCGCTGCTATGTTTGTACACATCCTGGCACATTTGGCCAGAGAGATTTAGTCCTTTCCCCTCCCCCTTCTACTGGAACTTCTACCCCCTGTATCAAAAGGATTTTTTCAGGCCTTTCCAATAATCTGCTGGAGGCCATGGAGACAGATCTAATCAGGGTTCTCATCAATCTTTTTTCTGCTGGCCAAACAGAGCCAAGAGGCTAAATGGAAAGGTACTGGATTCTTTTTTCTTCCTCAATACATACTTCTGTCGAGAGAGTTAAGGGCCCACTGTGTGTTCCTGGGAGCTAATGTTTTCCTGGGGAAAGTTCAGGGATTTCACATTTGCCCCAAACTAAACTACAGTTGAAACTTTAAGTCTAAATTCCACAGAGCCTTTTAAAAGCCTTGCCTCTCCTTGGCTTACAACAACCCTGAAGGCTTGTCGTATCTCATTCATTTTGGCAGTTTTCCAGAGCAGCTGACAAACTGAAAATAAGCACACTGCTCAATCCCTCCTTCTCTCCCATACCAGCCCTTCCTCCCCCCTGACAACCACCAGTCCTCACAGACCCAAGAGAGTCAGAAATACTCTCAAAATAAGATGTAGGTAAACCCACTTCTGCCTCATTGCTCAGAGTTTATTAATATCGATCTTGAACATTCCTGGTTTGAGATTTCAAATGAAAATCAACATTAGTTTAAATCAGACCTTGGGGTTGGAGCCCCGTTCAGTATGTGAGAGCAGGAATTCATCCTTTGTGGTTATGTGTCTATGGTCAAAAATCTCCTTGGAGCCATGCCTACATCCTTTCCAAACTGCCTCTATATCTCTATCCTTTTAATAAGCATCAGGAAAAGATAAAAGAGATAGCTCTGGTTGGATGATTTGAACCAAGTATTTGAGGGAGGCGCCTCCATGCTTGGAATCCTTGTTGGAAAGCTGAGCTGGGAGGATGTAGGAAATATCACACACTAGCAAATCACACCAACGCTATAAAACCTGAACGATGGGCTCTAAGTAGGAATCTGGGATCCTCATGTAAAGCACCACTGCGATGTATTATTAATATATGAAGAATCTGACTGACTTAGCAGCAGCCCCAGCTCCCTAAAGCAATGAGGGGAGACAGGCATCCAGTTTGTAAAGCCTTCCAGTAAGAATGGCTTTCATGGAAGTGTCAAATCTATAGCCACCCCCACCCTGGCTGGAAATTGTCTAGATGACAATACAAGTGGGATTAATATCCCCAAGGACAGGGGCAGGAACTGACTGGCCTAGAGAGGATGGAAGAGACGAGGACACAGGTCATGGTTCTGCCTAGGTGTTTTCACCTTGATGTCAATCAATACATTTCAGCTCTTTTGTGTTGGGGCATTCTCTAACTCCTTCCAAAGGAAAGACGATGAGCCTTTCATACGGCCCTCATTCATCTACCCAAATGTTAGGAGATTATTTTCGTTATGAAGTATGCCGATTAATTGCCAAGGCAACACCTGTGCGTCCCCTTTTTTTGCTGTGGGAAGCATTCTAGGAAATCCATGTACAAGACTGCCCAGAGATCACCCACCCAGTGGCTTGGAATGCAGTGTGACCAAAGGCATTTCCAGAGAGCTCACAGGACACAATGGCCATGCATGGGTGGATTTGCTGGCTGGATTAGACAAACCAACCGCAACCTTTCCATCTTTTGTTTAGATTCCTTCCAGTAGATTGGCCTTGTTACCAATACTGATGCCAAGACTAGCAATTGCTTGCAACAAAGAATTGTTGTTAACCCCTACCCCCTGCTTCATTCACCCTAATTATTCTCTAACAATACGATGGCTTCAAAAAGCCTCCAACTGTCCAACAGACACTATGGGCCAGAGAAATAACTGAACACAAGCAGCCTATCAAAAAAAAAGACAATACTGAAGCAGCTTCTGTCTGGATATTTGCACCATCTTCTCTGAGACAATGGGAGAGAGAGCTCAGGGAATAAAAAGGAAGTCCTGCTCTACAGCTCTTTTGTTTGTCTGCTAATGCTGCATCTATTCCAAGTTCTTGGGCGTATCCTTTATACAGGAAAATACTCCCAAATACAGGAAAAAGCCTCAGTTTCCTGGGAAATGCAGATTCTATGTTTTTGATGAATTCTCACTGTAGCCAAATCAGACTTTAGTGAGGACTCTGGTCAGAATTTTTTTTCTTTTAAGGTCAAGTACATCTTATATAGCAGAGGGACGTGGGCCACTGAACTAATTCACAACAACAGTAATAACATAAATAGTTCTTTCTATAACTTTTCAGATGGCACTGACATAGTATGTTTGCTGTTTTTTCAAACAGGTAACGTGGGTAGATAGAGAAACCACATAGAAAAGTAATAGACTGGAAGCAGGCCATTGTGAAAGGAAACCTGTTTAAGAAATTATAATTGGTATAATAATCCTCTAAATTTCCAAAAAAGGAGAAAATAAAGTCAGCAGAAAATGAAACGAGAGGAAGCCTCTGTTGATTATGAATCTACATATAATGAAATTGAGATGCACCCATGGTGATGAAATGCCAGCAAAAATAAAAGGTCAGTTGTTTACAATAGTCAATGCTGCCAGTGCCCTGTTAAGGAGAATAGACAACCCAGTAAGCCAGAATCTCTAAGATATCCTAGAAAAAAAGGGATTCAGTAGGGTCTATTTGAGTCATCAAGTAGTTTGTGTCCATATGTAAATAGAACATGGGACCTGGAATGTGTAGTGTGTCAATTACTATAGAGCAATTGAAGCAATAAAAGGCCAAGGTTCCAAACCATGCCCACAGCAGAGCTATAAATAAATGAACAATGGGAAACTGAATTCCCGAAGGAAGGAAAAGGCTGGATCAAAAAAATGAGCAAGCCCTAGATCTTAGAAAATACAAAATAAAATCAACCATGACAATTTAAAAGTGATGTTACTCAATAATTCCTACATGCTAGATGACTTAACCAAAAAGATAAACTACTAAAAATATGAAATAATATATAGAAAATTGCTTTTTGCCTAAAGGTTTGCACAAAATAAGAAAAAAAAATCTGAACAATGCTTTACAGAAAAAAAAATCAATTTATTGAAACTTGTAAAGGTTAAAAATGTAATCATCCTGAAGATATGTCACTAACTAGAAAACAGGTATGATAACTCTAGGCAAGTTTTTGGTGCAGTTCCAAAAATCATAATACCAAATATAGTGGCTACCAAAAAAGAAAGAAGGGAGATTATCATGTGTGAATCAAAGCAGTGAGTGATTTGAAGGCAACAAGTACTGATTTGCTTTAAAATTTCTGGTATAAATAGTCCCATCTTTTAGATGTAAATTAATTCTAAAAACCACATCTTAAATTAATAAAAATGATAATAATGCATAAGGCACACACTAACTATGCTATTACTGTTAACTGGTAGATTCTAAAACTGTTTAGGCCCGTTTAAAAAAGGACTTGCTGTCCAGCTATGCAAAATACAGCCAGCAGAGAGTCTCCAACATCAGCTCCTTCAGGGTCAGCCCCAGTTTTAGAGGGTCTCCTGGCCCAAGGTCATACTCTTCTAGAAGAGGGTGAGTATAAAGTCCACAGAAAATTCTAGAGTGAATTTGATTTTCAACTATAATGCTAGTTCTTTATTGTCTGGCGGGAGTGGGGAGGTGGTATTTTTTATTTTTATTCACTCTAAAACTAACTTCCTGCAGAGTTGGCTGAAACTCTGTTGGGTCTGTATCACAGCTCGGTTACTCCCTTTGCTCAGTCCTACTCATTCCCCTTCCTTTCTCAGGTGTTGATCTCTGCAACATTCTTGTACCTCAAAGTCCACCTCAGTACCTGTTTTTATAGAACCCGACATGAAACAGCTGCTAAAAATTCCATCCATTCATTTAACATGCAACAAATGTTTATTAAGCATCTATTATGTACCAGAGCCTGTTCTAGACATTGGGGCTTCACTTCTGGCAGGGGAAAACAGACAATAAATATACAAACAAATATGATCAATTTGGACAGAAATAATGCCCAGAAGAAAATAAAACAGGATAATTGGGGTAGAGAGTACATGGAGGGGGTGGTAAAGTAGAATGCTACTTTAGCTGGGGAATTCAGAAAAGTCCCTCTAGTGGATGACATTCTAACCAAGACTTGAAAAATGAGACATGCCAGCTATGTGAAGATAAGAGGTGGGAGCATTCCAGACAGGTATTTGAACTGGTACACTTACAAGGGTCCTAAGGCAGAAACAAGTCAGGCATGCTGAAGGGAGAGCAGGAAGACCAGTGTGGTTGAAGTACAGTGTTAGGAGATGAAGTCAGAGAAGGTATACAGACAAGCTCACATATCTTTGTTCCTGGACATTTAGTAATTCAAAAAATAGAACTATGTCTTATTTATCTGATTAAAAGCACAGGTTTTGGAGGCTGACAGTCTGAATTCAAATCCTGGCTCTACCACTGACTAGTTGGGTAACCCTGAGCGAGTTATTAACTTCTCTGACTTGTAGCTTACATGATAATATATTCCTCATAAAGCTGTTATGGGTATGCAGTGAGATCATGTGAAAAGTACTTACTTAGCATGGTGCCTAGCACCTAAGAAGGGCTCAGTAAAGTGTAGCTATAATTATTATTTTTAAGCCCAGCAATGAGCCATTTCTAACATTTAGAAGGTACTGAAAAAGTATATGTTGATGAAGTAAGGCAAAATCCTGATTGCACATATACTCGTTTTTTCTGTTTGTACATTAAAAGAAACTATCATATTCAAACTGAAAAGACAAAGATGACAAAGGAGGCTTTATTATTTATTTGTTCACAAATATTTATTAAGAAGTAATAGATAAGAAAAAGTGGACTTCCTACCTTCCTGCCTATAACCTAGAAGGGGAAACAAGATGTGCTAAACAAGATATTTCACTATCTGTGACAAATGCCATCTAAGTACAGACTATCTAGAAGTTCAGAGGTTGGAGGTCACTTCTAATCACTCCCTAATGAAAATAGCAATGGAGGGTAACTTGAAGAGTGATGGGATTTTTGAGGAGCAAAGACAAGAAAAGAAATTCATCCTGGACAAACAGGAGGGACTATGCCAAGTATAAAGTAAAGAAAGCAAATGCACCTTTAGAGAATGATGATGAGTCCCTGCTGGCTGGAGGACGGGAGGTCATGAGGGGGTATAGTGAGAGATGCATCTGGAAAATGCAGTGTGGACCAGCCTGAAAGGACCTAGATGACAAGGCACAGGGTGAGAATCAGAGAAGCTTTGGAGATTAAGTATGGCCAGGCTGAGATAAACTGATCTCAGGCAAAAGGAAGAAGAATTCTTGTCAGAGGCCTATGGGGTCGCCTCAAGCAAGGGGAGCCCGGAGCCAGGGTGGACACTATCTGTCATTTAATCCTGATACTAACTCTGTGAGCATTGTCAGATAGGGAACTGAGGAAGTAAGTGCTCTAGAATGCACAGCTCAGAAGTGATGGGGGTGGGGTTCAAACTCAGTCTATCTGACTCCAGATTTGATGAAGAGAAAGACATGATTGCGCTGGAGAATCGCATGATGATCTTTTAAATGGTAGGGGAAAAACACTTGGGCTGGACTGCCTGGGTTGGGGTTGGGGGAAGGCAGGCAGAAACTACATCTTGTAAAAAGGTCAAATTTGAGAACCAAAAAATTTAAATTTAAATGGAACCTATATTATTAGACTTAGCCAAAATGATGAAACCAGAGATTTTTTATCATGACATGATTGACCGTTTAAAAAGAGCATAAATAAATTTTTCTCACAACAAAGAAAGTACGAGAAAAAAAATGTAGAGACAAAGAAAGTTGTCTGATGTGAAGCTGCAACTCTGAATAGCAGCTTTACAAGAGGGAAGGACGTGCAATTTGGGTTTGTCAATGTCCCAGAGTCACATTTTAAAGAGAAAGACAAGAAGATGTCATAGACTAGGCTCTGGTGGGTGTCGGCGTTAAAGCCATAACACACAAACAACTACTGGCTAACAAAACACATGATAGACATGCAAAGATGGCAAGTTCACTGGAATTGCTTTTCTCAGCAGACATGCCCTATGTGAACTGAGTTTTAGTTTAATGAAACAGTATATGTAAAGTGGCCAGCACAGTGCCTGAGGCAAAGCAAATGCTAGTTCCTTTCCTTTTTCTTCTCAGCTTTTTCCTATCAACAAAAGGATAAGATCACCTTTCTTTCTCTGATAGCTTAAGTTGGAGAAATACAAAATAATTCTATAGATCTTCAGAAAGAAAAAGCAAGGCAAGTTTCCACAGGTTAAAGTCCCTGATCTGGCATTACCTAAGAATGAGTTGGGATGGGTATGGGAATATAGTCTGCTTCCTTGAGAAGTAAATGAAGGCAGGGACATGAACAAATATCAGACCGTATAAAAACAAGAGGCCCTTTGTATTCTGGACACTTTATCTTATTCTACTAGCTACTCACCATAAAGAACAAGTTCCTGGGCCAGTTGAAACCTTTAACTTCTTTACTTAGAAAAATAATCATCCTTTATCACCATTTGACCTCCAGGCAACTGATGAGTAAAGCACTTCTAAGGAGAGATTAGGTAAGTATTGATTATATGTGTGCTGTAGAGAAAGTACACTGGACAATCACATGAGCTTTAAGTCATAATGGCCCGAAGAAAAAAGGCTTATGCTACTAGTGAGTGCATGCCATCTTCTTTTTCTCTTGACTCTCCCTGACCAGACAATCACCAGAAGTTCCTGTTTATTGTCTGGCCTTCCCTGAGGGTGTTAAAGGCTTCCAGATCCTGGGTGAAAGGTGCTGTTTTAAGTCATCCTACTCATTACAGATGAAACAGCCTAGGGCTGTGGCTCTAAATGTACACAATGAGGTCTGTTCTGAGATGAAGGAAACTAAAGATCCAAGGCAGTCTTTATTACTGTAGATATAACACCCAGGGTAATAAGGGTGCCCTATAAAAACCACTGCTGCTGATAAAGAAGGGCTGGGGATTCCTGGACAATTTCAGTGTCACACTTAGTGAAAAGGTCTCTATGCTCCAGATGCCTAAATGGATGTTCTCGTGGTCAAACTGTGGCTTTCTGGGTAGACTGCATAAAAATAAGGAATAGATGCGGGCCAGAACAATGTGGCTAATGTAGCTTTATCACCTTCAACCTAAGACCTTTCATTTTTTTAACTTCGATATTAAGTTATACTTGGGTTGGCCGTATTTTCTCATCTAAAAACCCTGTCAGTATATTTCAGGAGACAATGGAAGAGACTATTTGAAATGAGATTGGTGGAGTGTCTGATAATGATATTAGATTCTGCTAGACCAAGAGACCTCATGGGGTTCTTGTGGCTGGGGGTGATTACAAAGGAGGCTCCAGAGCCTTAGAACTGGATGCTTCGGCTGGACTGATGGGTGGAGAAGAGAAAGAGGGAAAGAAGAGAGGGAACAGTGATCAAAAGAAGAGAGTAGTGAGTTGAAGAAAACCTATAAAGTCAGGAACTAGAATGAAATCCTGGGAAGGAAAAAGGGATGTGGAGGACTAAAGCTTTCTGGAGAAAAGTAAAACCTGAGTCTGGAGCAGGACAACTGTTTTCTTCCTTGGAAGGTCAGTGCCTTAGCCTATTTTGCTGCTGTAACAAAGTCCTATCCACTGGGTAGCTTATAAACAACTGAAATTTCTCACAGTTCTGGAGGCTGGGAAGTCCAAGATCAGGGTGCTAATGTGGTCTGGTGAGAACCCTTTTCCAAGCTGCAGACTACTGTCTTCTCATTGTGCCCTCACATGGCAGAAAAGAGCAACAGAGCTCTCTACACTCTCCTTTATAAGGGTACTACTCCCACTCATGAGGGCTCCACAGACCATAGGCCAGGGATAAACTGCATTACATGATGTGGCCTGTCTATAAGAGTTGAGACCAAGCTGAGAGCTCCAGTAATGAGTAGGGTTTGCATTATCCATCTGCAACATTGTAAAAAATTAATAAATTCTATTTTGTAAAAAAAAAAAAATAATAATAATAAAAACAATCAAATAACCAGTTCACAGCAACAAGGATGGCTACAAGACTGACAATAAAAAGTGCTGGTGAGGATGTGGAGAAACTGGAACCCTCATAAATGTATGAGGGTTATAAATGTATGAGGGTATGGTGGAGTACAGAATGGTGTAGTTACTTTGGAAAACAATTTGGCAGTTCCTCGAAATGTTAACACATAGAGTTAACGTTACAACCTAACATTTCCACTCCTAGGGATATTCCCAAGAGAAGTGAAATCATATGTACTTGCAAAAACTTGTATACAAATGTTCATAGCAGCATGATTTATAGTAGCTAAAAAGTAGAGACAACCCAAGTCTATAGAGACAGAAAGTAGATTAGTGGTTGCCTCAGGGTAGGGGAATTGGTCAGGGGAAGGAATAGGTAGTGACCGCTAGTGAGTAAAAATGTTCTAAAATTCAATAATGACAATAGTTGTACAACACTGAATAAATCAAAAACTACTTAGCTGTACACTTTAAATGGGTGAATTTTATGGTATGTGACTTGTATTTCAATAAAGCTGTTAAAATGTCTTTTAAACATCATGCTAACGTGTCACTGTTCTACAGAATTTTGCTAGTAGTGTCTACAAAGAAAAGCCTACACAGTCAAGGCATGAAACACATGAGTGATGTGAGTCCAGTGTAATAAAAACAAGGAGAGGTGGGACTTTGGCAAATGAGAGGCAGGCCCACTCTGAAGGGAATGGAAGCTATACAGCCCTAATCCATGGTCAACCTGCAAGAATATAGCCCAATGCTACCAGATCTTCCCGTTTTCAAGAGAAGTCAGAAATCTGGATTTTTATAGGATATTTCTCAATTTTTTAATGCTAATACTGAATTAATATTTTCTTAAAGACACCACTGAGAAAGTTAAGTAAAATACGTCTGTGGGCCAGAGGGTCCCATAATTTCCAGCTTGTGACCTTGGATGTGCCTTTGCTTTGCCATTAGTAAAGTTAATTGTATTCAAGGACCTCAGAGGCCTCTGCATATTAAGTAACCTACACTACTTGGAAAATCAACCAGTTGATAAATATTTATCACAGCCTTCTTAGGTGTAAGGCACTAGGAGTGAGGGGCAGTGTGCAACAATAGTATAAGTCATAGTGAGTCCATTCTCAGCACAGATGGAAAGTGTGGCAGTTGTGAGGGAGGTGGCCCAAGCACCCTGCACAAGACAGTTATGTATATAATACTAAAACCAGGCTCCTAAGTTCCAGTACATTGCTGGGCCCATCTTGTGATCTTTAAAACTGGTGCTGAATTATCCGAATTTGATTATTTTTCATTGCTTCAGTAAACAGCAGGAGGAAACAGACTTATAGTTTCTCAATGTGCTTATGAGCTTCAAGATGCAGCTCATTCTTCCAGAGTCAGAAGGGAACAGACACTTGAATCCAGGTGCTCTATAGCCGGGAAGAGATTTAAATCCCTGAGTTGGCTCAAAAGCAGAAATATTTTTTCCAATAATTCTCTTCTGAAGAAATTTCCCAGGACAGGGAGTTTTGAGGCAGATACATCATTGCTCACATAATTGAAATAGCAGGTGAATAAAAGGGGGAGGGGTCAGCTGACTTGAGGAAGGGTCATACAGGTGTCCCTGAAAATGAGCAAGTATTGGTGATTTGATTTGTGTGCTTTCTAGAGACATAAGGAACAGATTGTTACAATTAGTTAAGGGGCTGCACACAAATGACACTTCTTTGTGTGGACATCTGTAAATCTCTGTAGGGCCAGCAGTCATTTGGAATCTAGGTCAGCCAGGGAAAGCTAAGTGAGAACATGTATTTCTGTGTCTCTGAGAAAGACTACCCACTCCTCCCCAAAGCAGTACACACAGATAACAGCCTAGAAGGGGTCCTATTAGCCTTTGACAGAGGCTTCTGATTTCATTAAAAAATTTATTAGTCATGTGCAAGAAAATAACAGAAACCAAAGTGTGTTCTGCCATAGAAACAACAAATATGGTTGTGAAACACCCAGTTAGTGATTACTTAAACTCTCTACACAGCATGAATAGATTCCTGATCCACAATCTAAACAGAATATACCCTCTAATCTCCTTGCCCCCCTTTCTCTTCTGCTCCATTGATCTAACCAGTTTCAAATACTTCAGGTACTTCTCAGCTGATCTTTCTCAACCCATACTATGACTGCCTACTAGACTTCTGAATGTTTCACCTCATGAGCACCTTTATTTCAACTTGTCAGGTCACAAAATGACTTCCTTATTCCCCAAGGCTGCCCTGTGTCCCTAACCTGGGCATCATTCAAATAGCAACCTATATCCAACCAGTCATTGTAGTCTGCCCATCCAACTTCTAAAATGCATCACAAATCTACCCCTTTCTCACCTTTGCCCCTGCTACTAGCACTTCTAGACTATGTAACAGCTTTCTAACAGTCTTTTTTTTTAACTCTTTCTTCCACTCCACACTATCATCAGAATTCTCTTCCTGAAATATAATCAAGTGAAGTTATTCTTTCTTAAAAACCTCCAGAAGCCCCTTTGGTGCTTACAGGATAATGCCTTAGTATGCTATACAAAAGCCATCATAATCTTACCCCAAATTAAGCTATTTAGGATCCTTTTCTGCTATGACCCCGTTTTAAAAAATGTCTTATTCTATCCTAAACATGCTATGCTCTCACACCTCTTTACATTTATTTACACATGCTGTTCCCTCTATTGATGACCTTTGTCAATCTGGAAAATTTCTACATATTCTTGAAGTTTCAACTCAAATTTGCTCCTTCTCCTGTGCTTTCCCAAGTATTTTTGCTCATACCAATTGCAAAGCACTAACACAATGTATAACTTCAGGTCTAGGATGATGTCTTATTCACAACTGTATCTCCAGTGACTAGTACGCTCAGGCACTTAATTCAAGTATGTGAACTAAATGAATAAACCAGGAAATTAAATCAAGAGAAGTGATTTTCCGTTATCACTTAAAAGTATAATAATGAATCTAAAAATGAACATTTCTTCTAAAATAAACTTCCTGATGAGGAACGTTAGCCAGACAAAATAATGTAATCACTACATATATATACATGGCCGTGGCTTAAACAATCAGAACTGACCTTTCAGTCTGGTGAATATTGTCTCTTAGAGAAACCAATTTGGATAGTACCTGATAAATAATAAGCACTGTATATGTGTATACAGTGTTATTAATGGGAGTTATAATTTGATCTCTAGTCCATCTGAAAGATATAAAAATAAGCTGTCATAATGGAATTTCACTGTCTAAGTAGCCTACAATCCCTGATCTGATATTAAGAAATTAAAATACCCACACATACCCAAGTTTCCTAATACACATGAAAATACCCTGCTTCAAACACATGAATGGGCCAATGGCCTTTGGCCATAGATCCATACACCATCATCTGAGGGCAGTGTGCATAAATGCTTTTGGCAATATCTTCTAGGTAATTTTATAGACCAACATCAAGCCAATTTATCTGACTTCCTTGATCTACACATCCATCCAGCACCTACAGCTATTTTCTAGAGGCCTGAATGAGTCAGAAGAAGAAAATGATTAATCAACTTGGAGAGATTTGAAAGCTGGAAGAGAGCCATCCTGTGAGTAAAACCTTAGAGCTGTGGGACAGCAGCCATTGGAAAGTTAGGGGATTTCCATGGTTGAAAACATTTGGCCGGTTTGCTACAGTCCTCTGACCTCACAAGAAAGACAGAACAGACTGAGCTAGGTGATTTACCTCTGACAATATCCTACGTCTGCTGCCTTTGGCTGTTCACTCTGACTTGATAAAACCAAAGTTATTCTCTCTAAGCCTTATGACTTTAAAACTGGCTCAGAAAATTCCCACTGCTTTTCCTCCCAATGGATGTCATTCCCAGTCTTTGGCTTCACTTTTGTATAGAGTGAGGCTTGAGTTAAAAGTGTTATGTATAGCAACTAGCACGGTACTTAGAAAATAGTAGGTAGGTCTACACTTTTTAAAGCCAGGTTGGCCTGCAAACAATTTTTTCTCTTCTTTTTTGACAGTTGCTAACCTACTGTTTAGTGTCACTTTACCTGCTTAATATTTGTATGACTTGACACTGGTCCTCATTTCATCTATTCAAATTCTTCCTTTTATCAGGGACTTGATTTCTGAAGTCACATTTTATTAAGATACTACTCTAATAATATCTAGTTTTTATTCCTCATTGAGTACTACAAACACTGCATCTGAGTAGTATAATAGTGTGTTCCCTGTTTGTTATTTAACATGTAATGTTTTATTGAGGCAAGGAGAGTATCTCAAATTTCTGATCTATTTGTCTCCACCAGTATGCCCCTCCTTCCATTTTCTTGCCCTTTCACATTATGTACACAGCCCTTTTTCTTCTCCCTTTTATTTAAACATATGAATCACTTGGATTTTATTGCCATTTATTGCCATCTCTTTCCTGGTTCTGCTTTGTGTTCCATCACTGCATCCATGATACATTCTTTGTGTTGTCTGCCATCATTGATGTGTAAGCAGGATATACTAATGTCTGATTGTTAATTGGTCTCTTGTCTGTGTTTCTCTCTTTAATACCTATTTTGTATTAAACAGAAATATTTAATCTATTAAATAGATATTAAATATCTATTTAATATCTATTTTCCTTACATAACTTAGGACCTTACATTTCCTTAGGACCTCATCTATTAACTTAATAAAAAAATAAATTTAGAAAAAGCTTTCTGCTCAATTCTCTTCCCTGTCAGAAAAACATCCAAGTATCCCTCTATTCAGCAAACTAGCTGCTTGAACATTGTCATACATTTCAAATATACCTGCAAACATATATACATAAACTTTCACTGACAGAGTTCTTATCCATTGATTTGTTTCACAAGGCACTTGAGCAATGATAGCTGCTGCTTTTCACTGCATTGGCATGAAGAGAGGGCCCTGAGGATTTTGCCTTTTAGCCCTCGGGTCAGTAAACACATTGGGGATTAACCTTGAAGAGATAAGAAGCTTGAGAGCAGGGAACTAGAATTTCGTTTTGGAGGAGGAAAAGGAAGGGAATTTTAGGAAAAAAGGAGTAGACGTTATAAACTGTAAGACCAAATAAGGAAAAGAAAGGGAGAGATGAAATAGAGTTAGAGAAAAAAAAAAGATTTAGAGATAAAACAAAAGATCAGAGGGAGGAAAGTGGAGTGGTTAAGGAAACGAAAGAAATCAGGAAGAGAGGCAGAGAGAAGAAAAAGGTGGTGCGCAGCTGGCCATCCACTTGAAAAAGAAAACACGAAGGAAAATATTTAGGAATAAGTAAATACAGATGAGAAAACATTCCAGATCAATGTGTCATCCTCATTTTAAAATCCCCTTTGTTATTTTAATCTACTATCCACAATATGGCTTCTTGTTATAAATCCCTCAGCCTATAGAAGCAGAAATATGTCTTGCTGATTCGTTTGAAGTCAGTCATTCTCATCAAAGCCCTCAAAGGCTCAAATCCTGTAACTATTCAACTCAAAAGTGAGAAAGTAACTCACTGGGATGTTCTGACAGTTTAACTCTAAAGATTTGTCTTAATTTTAGTCTTCCTTGTGATGAGGATGATGATGATTTTTATCATATTAAAAAATTTTTCAAAAATTGTGTTGTTCCAGGCAAGTACAATGACCATGCCTCTTGCTAATTGCTGATTTAAATTCTAAAAGTGCACTGGAGACAAAAGGATATGAAATTCACAGCCAAGCAAGCAATCCTAAACTGGGTAAGTATCCTTATGGCAACTACTAGGAAACAGAAATCCCTGAATAGCTGTCCATTTCCTTGGCTTTAAGGCTGAATCAATACCTACCCTGTAGACTCCTGTGGAACTGGTTTACAGACGATATCTGTTGTCTTTGAACCTCCCTTTATTTGGTAAGAGTACCCTGGTTTTGGGAACTATCCTTCATTGTTGCCAAGACTGTCATTCAAAGTGCAGGGTCTTCCCCTAGCCAAGGGGTAGGCTTATAACCCAAGCTAGCCAATCAGAATCTCTTCTGGAAACTTGAATAATTAGCTGAACAATAATGGTCAGAAACTGTATAGAATGGATTCATCCCAGAAGTGGTACTATACGGCATGACTGTCTATTAGTTTGTAGTTTCTGTATTCCTAGAGCTCTGGAAATCCGTTTGCTCTACTTTTCCTTCAGTTCAAAGACCTACTCCATATCCATTCAAAAACTGCTTTGTTTTCTTTTCAGTTAGCCAGAGTTCATTTCTGTTGCTTGTTATCAAAAAGTCTCAACCGAATACAATTCATATTATGTTGAATCAAAAAGTCATCTGTATAAGACTATCCTATAATTTGATGCCTTTTGTAACCTCTCAACTAGCTACAGGCCTGTTCTCTGTTACCTTATTAGGCCTGGATACACAGCTGAAAAAGTTTAACTGATTCTGAAGAGCAGGGTCAGAATGTAGTGACACACTACACTACAAAGGATCTGAGTTGCTCTGACATAGTCGAAGTTGAAATTTTAATATGAGATGAGGATATCATAACTTGGCTTATAATGGCATTAGAAACTGTTTACAACCATTTTGTCAAATCCTAAGCCTTTAACTTAAAGATGGGGCAATATAGAGAGCTGGGTAGGATGCAACAATACAACTGATCTACAACACAGCTCTGATCCTTGCCCCAAACTGAAGCCTTGTCTAACCAAAAAGACATGGCGTGCCCTACACTGACACTGGAATATTTGCTGGAGACGAGGTGACTAACCAACTGAAGAGAGAGCACTGTCCAGCAAATGCCAAGGGACTTGCAGGAATTTAGCTGAGCCTAGGACTAGAGACTGAAGCCTTGTTACTCCCAACATCCTGGAGGCTGTCTTATTCTGAAAATGGCTGTAAGCAGATTAATCTAGAGTTAATACAGAGGTCTTCTCTAATGGGGTCATTTCTTTCTCATCCTGCAACAGATAACACCTTACAAGTAGCATTTCTGTCACAGTCAGATGAGGAAGCCAGAGGCATCTTATATAATGTCACATGCTTACCTACACTGAAAACTGTCCAGAAGTTTCATCACCTTGGTTCTTATTACATACTATTCTAAAATGCAATGTGTTCTTTATCTTATTCACAAAGGCCCCTCCAGGAAAGAGTTTTATAGAAAACTCTAACTGCTGAGAAGTCCAACCACAAGAACACAACTAGGTTCTCCAGCTCCTGTCTGTTATAACATGTTAGCTTGACCAGCATGACAACTCTAAGTCAGTATCCAAGATTTAAATATATACAGCTTAATGTAAGAAAGAATAATTACTTCCCTGCTATCTACAGACATTTACTTTCAAATGAACTTTGAAAAATACAAAGTTACGTCTCAAAATGGGCCAGTCAACTTTGCCAATCAGCAAAAGACATTAGCTATGCATGAATACCATCTTTTTGGGCTTCAGAACAAGCAGACTTTTGTAACCTATCTGTAAGTTAAAACCTTCTGTAGTATTTTTAGAGAACATTAGGTTTTCTCTCCAAATTTGCTGATTTCTAAGATTCCAGATAGGTCACTGAGAAAATCACACTTTATTCCCACATTCACAGTCTACAGAAAGCTACAAAAACTCAGACCTGGAAGGAAAACTAGCAGTCACCTAGATTAAATTGAACCTTTCTGCAAAGGTCAAACTGCATAAGGGTAAATTCAGAAGTAATTACCTCGACTCCCCCCACACCCAGCCAGACAGTGGCCAGCCCAAATCTAGTGCGCCAATCATCTGACCTGTGTTCAGAGCTTGTTTCACTACATCAAGTGCTTTAAAACAAAGCTATGAAATTCTCATTCATTCATTTATTCCATTCAACACAATTTATGAAACACATTTGATATGCCAAAAGCTGTTATAAGCATAAATGATGAATAGAATTAAGTTCCTTTAAAAAAAAATATTAAAGTTGGTTTCCAAACGTGATACCTTTCAATATTTTAACACATTTTCACACTGTGGAAAACGCAAGAGAATTGAAACAAAAAATGAAATAATGTTCAATCCTAGTAACAAATAATGATTCAACATCAACTAAGCAGTAGTAAATTCTTTGCCAGCAATAGAAAACATTTTCACTAAGCTAATAAATTAAAGCCTGGAAACTTCCTAGTAAGGCCAAGAAACCATTATAATCTCTATGCCTGGCCAAGAGATAAGATCTTCACTCTTGCCTATGATGGCAAAAAGGGAGCTATGGTGAAAAATATCAGAGGCTTTGGAGCTAGAGACCTTGAACAAGTTATTTATCCACCTTTACTCTAAGTTTTTTCATTTCTAAAATTGGAATAAAATTGAAAAAAAATACAAAAAATAAAATAAAATTGGAATGAAGCCATTCACTCTAATTGGTTACTGTGAAAATTAGATATAAGATATACAAATCATTTAGCTCAGAACTGGCACAGAATAGGCCCTCAATACCTAATATCTATCATTATTATCACTAATAATAATAATTATGGCATAATATGACCTGTAGAACAATTTTATATGAATGAAACTAAATACATGAATGGCCAGCAGACATGTTCCAAATCTTTTACAAAGACATGTCTACCATACTTAAAGAAAAGTTTTCTCCAACTAAAGATTAGAGCAGGGACTTGAATTTAGGTTGGTCAGATTATAGATAGTGAATGCATGACTACTCTGTACACTGTCTCCAAGCAGAAATACACTAGTGGACTAACCCTCAGGAAGAAAACACGATTTAACTGGGAGGACCTGAAAGGAGTTTGGTCTCCTCAGAACTAGGCTGACAAGACTGTTGCTGAGGAGGAGAGAATAGTGTTGTCTTGAAAATCAAAATTGCTAAAGCTTACGGAGGGCTAACACCTAATATTGCTTTCCTAGCAATAATCATATATTCATTTGTATTGTTTCATTTCATCCTTACAAAAACCATCTGAGGTAGATATCAGTATTATCCTCATTTCACAGAAGGCTTACGGAACTATCTAAGGTCAAAAGTTAGTTAGTGGCAGAGTAGGGGGTTAAACTCAGGAGTCTTCAGACTAAATAACTGCTTCAGTCCTACGGCTCCAGAACGTGGTGTTGGAAGTTGAAAAAAGTTCCATCCTACGTCTCAGCCATGCTGCAATCCATAACAGAAGATATGGGAGGAGAAAAGCCAGAAGACTTAGAGGACGTATGTCTCTATCTCTTGTTACTCTGCTTCTGACCACAGACTTGGGACAAGGAGGCATTATCGTACCATTAGCTTCTTTCACTTTCTGCAACACGTTTTCTTTGAATCAAAGAGACTTGAAGGCTCCATCAAAGTTCCATTCTATATGATCAGTACCTGGCACAGTTCTCAACATATTAACAAAGCACAATAAACATTTCTGGAATGAAGACATGGAAGTTAAGGTTAAAAACAACTAGAAAGGACTCTCAAATACCTTATCAGAGCATGATTACCAGAGGCCTAGCTACTAGCCTGGGAATTAGGTGATTTGGGTTCTACCGTGCAGAAAAACTGGCAAGTCTCTTACTCTCTCTTGCCTTCTGTTAGCTCATATGTAAAATGGGTTAGATAAAACAATCTATAAGTAAGATAATATATGAAGGTGCCTTGCTCAATGGCTGGCCCAGAAGAGCCTATTAACCTATGTTTACTGAATGTGATGCTTTTCAGCTTTTAAACTCCATTAGCATTTGGCTTGGCTCCCAGGTTTTACAGATGAGAAAACTAAAGCACAGAGAAATTACGTGACAAGTACAAGATCATTCCAAGCAATCATGGTACACCTAAGAACAATCCATTTCCCCCTCAACCCTTAGCCTGGTATCCTTTCTTCTAAATCACACTGTTTCCTGCCTTGATTTGTATACTTGCTTCTCTCCTGCTATCCATGAATAAGCTTTTAAAAATAATAATGCCACATGATTGATGGGATTCTAGGAAGCCATCGAAAATCCATGCCATTTTTTTCTTTGAGTGAGATTCATCTTAAAACACCTAAAGAGAATATATATTTTTAATCTTTAGAAATGGAAATTTTACCATATTTCTCAGTACTCCACTCCAGTTTTGCTTGTTAGTAGATATTTCCTTATGTCTATCCCAAATCTTTCATACTGCAGTTTAAGTCTCTTGTGTTATCCTCAGGTGAGATGGAAAATACGGGTCAGTGTTCTTTCTGCTAAGAGTCGTTATGTACACAAAAATTGCTATTAAATTGCCCTTTATCCTTCTTTCCAAGCTGACTAATCTCAGTTTCTTTAACTTCCTTCATAGTTCTCCTTTCCCAATCTTTTAATCGCCTTTGTGGCTGAACTCTCAGCTACCTCGAGACTCAACTCCTGCCTGTTAATTACAAATCACAGAACTGGGCACAATTTCCAAATATAATTCTGAATGTTGACTAGCAAGCCAATTGTGTCATGGTTCCCTAAAATAGCATTCCAAGATTATGTTTTGGTTTGTAAAGCTATAGGCCACCCAAATTTAGGCTGAAAGTAGATTATTTGTAGCTTCTCCATAACAAACAAACTTGAACTGGCTATCTCCCAACTCTTAGCATGCTTCTAACTACTTCTCCTCCAGCCAGTTAGGAAAAACTAACTTTAATAAGAACCCAGGTAAAACATAAGAAAGCAAACTAGCTGAACAAGAATCCTAAAATGAGTATCAATATAAACATAAGGTCTGGGTTTTGTATACCACTGTTTCTACATTAGTATAGATAATTCATTGGTATCTAAGAAGTAACGAGCTCCTGAAGCACAATTTCCTTATCATGTATTGTTCCTATGATGTTTTCTGTTTCTTTGTATAATTTTTCTAAATTTACATTATCTTAGAAAAAAAATTTCTAAATTGAACAACAGTATGTCTAAATTGTTTTTCTTTTCATAAACATACTTTCCTCCTATTTTTTCTGTATGTGATATTGAGGCTTGAAAAGAGAATTATTTAAGATGACTTTTGTTGTTTACATACAAATTTAAGATCATGGTGGTATGAAATTAGCAACTTCCTGAGCCATTTATTAATATCAACTTAGTGAATATTTATCAGATACCTATTATGCACTAGGTATCTTTAAGTACCTAGTACTTAAAGATTGGGGCATAATATGAACAAATCATATATAAACCTGAAAGGCTTTCCAGAAGAGATGACATTTAAGTTGGACACTGAGAAATGAGTAGGATTTCTGACAAACACTCAAGCTGAAGAAACATATGCCAAGCAGAACTAACAATGAGCAAAATGAAAGGCAGAACAGTATCACTTATTCAGCTAATGAGACATTGGCCAAAGAAACTGACTGGGACAGAACAAAACTGGGTTCTGGAAAGACGCTATTTTTACAATTATTTTTCCAACTAAAAGCTGTTCTTGAGAAGTCGTCCAAGTATTGTTAACAGAGTCATGCCATTTCAGTGCATTCTCAGGACAAGAAAACAACTACCATCACAGGCTTCGTGCAAGACGGAGACTGCAGAAAAGCAGGCAGCTTAAAAGGCCAGGCAATCCAGGGAAACAAAATTATTTGCTTTTTATGGTTTAAATTATTTCACTAACTATGATTTCACAATTTGTCTTCATTCCATACCAAGATTATTTGGTCCCACTTGGCAAACATGGGACTTCTTTGTCTGTGCATGTATGTTTCTCAGCAAGAAGAACAACAACAAAATGTGGCTGAGGTTGATTTGCAATTTTTCACTGTGGCTTTGAATCATGGATGATATCAGCACAGCTACAGAAATTGGGTTTGTCAGTTAAGCTTCCCTCCCTGCTGGTTAAGCAGCAGAGCATGAAACATAAACCATAAAAAAAAAACAATGGCAGGGCTTGGGGGTTATTTATTGTTATTCTCCAAATACATCTTAGTGACAGAATGGAAAATAGTCAACTGGGAATCCAAACTATATTCTCATCAAGGCCAAGATAATTTCTTAGGGTACAATTTTCTTTTCTTTTATTCTTTTCTTTTCTTTTCTTTTCTTTCTTTCTCTTCCTTTCTTTTTGTTTTAATTTGTTCTGTTTTTAAAAAATTTATTTTGAAAATTTATTAACAAAGGAGAAGGAAAATAGTTGTGAAATGTCTGAGAATGGTGTGTCTTAACTTGCCAGAAGGAATTTCAGGTTTATCAGGGCAGAATTCTCTATCCTCATGCCCTTTACAATTGCACATGCCTCTATGTTCGTGCTATATAAGAATCTTGCCAATAAACTGAGGGAGTTAAAGAGCTGGACAGGAGTTGCTGAACTTAGAGGGCTTGTGTGAATCGTACATGTATGTTCTCATAGGCACACACATATGTTTGTAAATATGAGTCCTTCCAATAGAAAATGAGAAACTATATTTTAAAAAGTGCCTATTCATTAGACATCTATTAAAAACATGCATTTTCTGGATCATCCTTGGGATAGACAGGGATAATAAGTAATGAGAAAGAAACCCTGTCTTGGAGGAGATCCTGAACCAGAAGGAGAGAGGAATGTAAACATATTTGATTGGATGTGGGTGTAAGGGAGAGGGAGAGTTTCTATGGCCCCAAATTCTGATTTAGGCAAATGTAGAGATAAAAATTTCCTACTATTCAAAATAGGGGAAATGTGAAAGATGGTCATTTTGATAAGAAAGACTAACAGTTCACACTTTCTGAGTTGCAGGTAGCTAGCTATACAACATTTGGTAGAAGACTTCCAACAAACACTTGGATATGCGGGCTGGGAGTTTAGAAAAGAAGTCTGGGCTAGAGGTAGAGATCAGAGCCTGGTCAGGGTATGTGTGGATTCCACAGAAGAAAACCAAGGATGGTATCTAGAATGATGTATTAGACAGCAATTCAATAAACATCTTTAGGGTAAATATTCTGTGTAGTTATTCCATGAGGTATATCCAGGCATCAAGAGGTAAAGGAAATGGAGTTCCAGCCCTCAAGATTACTACTCATGAGTATTTCAAACATTTCTTTCTTGCTATCAGTGGTACTTCCCCTACCCTCACCCCTAGAATATCAAGTAACATAAGAACATATTATTTTCTGCTTTCTATACCTTCTCAGTATATTTTCCTGAGTTTATTTTTGTTGTTGTTGACTAATTTCCTTGAGGTAAGGGGCCACTACACCATTTCCTTCTTTTTTAAATTCTCTAGAGACTACATGAGAATAATAATTATCACTTATGGAGCACATGACATGTGCAGGGCATTATGTAAGTGCTTAATAGAAGTTATTTCATATAAACAACATAACGACTCTACAAGGTTGGTATTACTACTTCATTTCATAGATGCAACAATCAGGATACAAAAACTGGCAAATGGTATAGCCAAGACACTCAAATTTGTCTCCTGTTCACGAGAACTAAATCCATGCTCTTAAAAATGTCCTCATACTATGTCTCTCCTAATGAAGAGGGAACAAATAATCACTGTCAGTGACAAATGAGATATTTTATAATAGCTGAGGATCTGCCATCAAATATCCTCACCCACCCCTACCTACTCCTAGGACTACCTTAGGAAACTAGTTAGCATGCTTTGAGAAGAACTCTTCTCTAAGACTACTTAGTGAATGTCCAAACTTGAGGAATGAAAACCTGATGAATGAAGGGGGTCACTGTATCAATTACCAGTACATAATGAACATATCTGTTTAAAAACTAGAACAAGTAATGTTCTGTGCAGGTTTGCAGGTTGGTCTTGGGTCTTTTTCAGTTTGTAAATAATACCATGCTGGGCAATAAAATTGGGGATTCAAAAAAATCTTATTAAATTGAAGAATTAAGAAGTAAAAAGCTAAATATGATTCAAAACCTCAAATTTGACAGAGTATCCCTGTGGGGGAGAAACAAAGTAAATTATTTGGTATTAATGTAACCTTGAGTTAAACAATCAAATCATGTAAGTATAAAAATACGATGTGTCAATATAATGAAATATTATTCAGCCATAAAAAGAAATAAAGTTCAGCCATAAAAAAGAAATAATTCCATTTGTATGAAATGGCCAGAATTTGCAAATCCATAGACGCAGAAAGTAGATTAGAGGTTGCCAGCAACTGAGGAGAGAGGGATTGGGGAGTGACTGCTAATGGGCACGGCGGTTTCTTCTGGAGGGGGGGTGACAAAAATGTTCTAGAATTGGACAGTAGCAATGGTTGTACAATCCAGTGAATATACTAAAAAAAAAAAAAACACCGAATTGTTCACTTTGAATGAATGAATTTTATGGCATGTGAATTATAGCTCAATTAAAAATTAAAAGTTAAAAAAGCCAAGCTAGACAATGAGCTTTATAAGGAGTACTTAGGAATCCCCAAACAATCCTCTTTTATTAAGGAACTGGTCAGCCCTATGGACTACAGCATTAAGTTGTGGGATCCAGATGGTTTACAGAGCAGCCATAAAGATGATTAGACTTGGAAAATAAGACTTCTATGGACTACTAAAGAGATGGGGATGAGTCTCTAAAAATCTAAAGTTGGGTGGGTGGAGGGAGGAGCAATTAAATAACAGTTTTTTCTAGTATATAAGGATTCTTAAGCAGGGAACCAGCTATTTTCTATCTCCTCTGAAGATAGAGCAGAAAGAAGGGGGCTCAAAAGATAAGAAATTTAGGACAGACACTAGAAATGGTACACTTACAGAGAGAGTTTAACAAAGGGCAATGTTACCAAAGGAGACTGTGGGCTCTCTACCACCTCTGAAGATCTGTTAAAATAAGGCAGAGGCTTCGGGATTTTTCAAGAATGTTTTCAAAGCTACATTTGGGAATGTCATTATGGTATTCTAAAGGATCCCCTTCTTATTTTAAGGAACCCAAGTGGGACAAAGAGAAAAACATGATGACGTCCAGCTAGGTTTATGGTAAAGTAAATTTCTTCAGAATAATTACAATTTCCTACTGTTTTCCTTCATAAAGTATCTTAGTGGGAGGGAAAAAAAAAAAAAAAAACACTATCAGGTTCTCCTGCTCCCAATGAACTTAGCAGAAGCTTTGACATACAAGGTTCAGGTGCTCTCTCAACATCATTCCCATTCTGGGAGTTTTAGCCACTTAGAAGTTCTCTGTCTCTTTATCAATCTTTCTAGAATTTTGTAGCATTTCCCTAATTCTGAAAGCATCTCTGCTGTCAGCCTTACGTCCACCAGCCCGTCAGCCTGTAAGAATCTGCCCATTGCCCTGTCACCAAACCTTGTACTTTCCTAAACTACGAATGCTCTTCTGTCACTATCTAAATAACTTCTACCATGGTAGTCTACCATGTCTAGTAGAGCCTGGTTGGAATATTGTGCCTTGATGATATATATACACTCTGCCATCAAACACATCATATCTTAATACTGAAAATTCTACAAATTCAAGCTTTTGGATCATGACGTAAACCATGTTAGCTGCCTACTTTTTCAACAGAATTTTTTGATATAATTAGGGCAATTTTTCACAGTTTTTAACTATGTGGTTTTCATCTCTAAAGAAAAACTACTATCTATGTCCTAATTATATATCTGAAACTTCTATCTCTTGATTAATCAGAAAAAGTCAATGTTAATGCCACAACAATAGCACTCACATTCAGGTAACAGCCAATTTAAGTCATCCCATGATGACAAGCACATATTTCTCCAGTGCCCATCCTCAGAGGATCACAAATATTACTGGCAGCACATAAACTGTCAGGAAATATACTGCCAACTGCCAGTGATACTAACAAAAAGTAGACATCTCACCTTACTGAAGCCAGAATTAAAGCTGGACCAGAAATGAATCCAGCAACATTACAATCTTTTTCCTAACCCCTAGTACTAACTTGGAAGTGAGATGGGGGTGGGGAGACAACATCAAATAATCTTTACAAGTTAGAACAAAACAGGTCTTAAAATTGTTTTTGGCTCCTTTGCCCTTGGGTCAGCTCCTGAAACAGAAGTCAAGCTGTGACTTATAGGCTTATATTAATTTTCCTTATGCTGCTTAATTTTAGTAGCATAGTTTCCACATACTCTAATTTCTTGTTTTTGGTGTTGTATGACATGTCTTGTAAATAGTGTGAAGTTGGTTCAACTATAAAACATTAAAGCTAAATACCCATTAGGTCTATAATCTAAAGACGTGCGACTTACAGATAAGGAGTAGTTCTGACCTCTGGGAACTACTGAGAATTATGGAGAAACCCAACAAGGCCCTCTTACTAGTTTGAGACTAACCTTAAACAGGAGACCCTTGCTAATTGATACAAAGTTGTCCTATGAAAACTGGGTAGACAAACACCTTATATTCCCGACCCTGAGTCTTCCATGACTTGCTCTGTTTTAGACAAATGTTCTACATGAGTGCCCAGCTCTCTGCTCCACATTTTTCCAACTCTCATTCCACAAAGACTATGAAAATGGAGTTTATATAAAATTTAACATGGCCCACAGTGACACAGTACCATCAAGAAAAAAGTCTTGACAATACTACTTTAGGAAAGGGATTATGTATTTTCAATGTTCAGAACAGATAACAGCAGCAGCACACTTCAGACATCGTGTCCACCTGTTAAAACAGCATTCCTTGCACTCTGGTTTTAGGACCCAACTCCCAGTCAGCCTGATGGCTGAACCCATTTCCCCTGTCCTGCACACCTCTGTCATATAACACTGAGTGAATGACTAAAAGAGCAGTTATGTTCTTGATCAAGGGACCTTTAACCAAGGATCCTTCTTTGTAAAAGAGACACCACCTACATATTAATCAACCACAAAAGATATGCTTTTACACTGCACAGAACTAAGCTCTCTGAGAGCTCAATATTACTGATGATATGAGATTCAAAGTTGGGGGTTTTTAGGAAGGAGAAATGAAGACTGGTCTGAAAGCAGCAATGAGGAAAAGGCCCAGTAGTAGATGATGGAAAATAAAATTGCCATCTCTTAAGAGGGCAATGTTCTCAGGAGACAAATTTCAGTCAGTTAGTAGGTGAAAGGAATGTTCCAAGAAGAGGTTGGGAACACAGGAGATTTTGCTGGTGGCACATTTCAAGTTCTAGGGGACACAGGACTTGGGGAGGACTGGAATAAGGGGTGAAAGAGAAGAATTAGAGCTTGGGAGGTAAAAAATTTCCTACATGTTGGGTTTCTTGTGGTGACATCTAAACAGTGATCAGACCATAATGAAATTAGATCAGCATAACTGGAGGCAGAGATTGGTGACTAGGCAGAGATTGGGGTCAGAGATCTGGGGTCTCCTTAATCCCTGATGATGGAGGTGATAAAGTCTAAGGAAGTGGGATATTATTCAAGTATATATATACCTCTATTGATCCCTGATGATGGAGGAGGTCATATATAAACCCATATAACAAAGAAATATCATATACATTTAAAGTATTTCTATGTAATTCTAGATTTAATTTTATGACAACAAATAAAATAGTTAAGAAACAGCCAGGATCATGGAATTTAGTAGGATTCTTTAAGAAAATTTTGACAACCTTATTTGGGAAACCTTTTAGGGAGAGAGGGATATTTTGTGGTTTTTCTTTTTTGGAAACTGAAGTAGATAAGTTTGATTTGATGCCCTCTTAAAACTTTTCTAAGACACTAGAGTTCATCTTGGGAAAGTTACAAAATCTCCTTGAGATTCAGTTTCCTTATCTGTCAAATGGTTAGAAATGGGATAATACCAAATAAAACCTATCTCATAGGGCTGTCATGGTGATTCAGTGAGGTAAATGCAAGCACAGCATCTACTGCGTAATACAAGCCCAATAAAAGGTAATTAAATAATTACCTTTTTTTCATTTGTACTTTATAACAATCCCATGAGTCAGACATTATCTCCATTTTAAAGTGCATAAATAGAATTTTAGTGAAATTCAGTAATTTAGTAAAGGTGCCTAGTTTAGGAAGAGGCTGAGCTGAGATTTTTAACTCTGCTTATATCGATACCAAAGGTTGATCTGAGCTCTTTCTGCTGAAACTCGTAGTCTCTCATTTTTCTGCTAGAGTTAATATCATAACTTATTTCTCCAAAACTGGTTCAGAAACATACTGCTCTATAAATGCCAAATATAGTAAAATAGGTGTAACTGGCATAGGACCACCTGTGAATCACTCAGACAAGAACTACATGCATTAACTGATGATGATGGTGATAGTGATAAAAAAAAATTAAAAAAAAAAAAAACATGAAGAAAACATCAGGCACTTAAAAGTCTCATAAGTGCCTGAGATTACCTTTGGTTCTGAGTGGGATCTTTTATATTATAAATACAAATTTTGGCTCACCTTTCAATTGTTTCCTCTTTATGTATTGAAAAGAACCAAGTGTTAATGAAAACCAGTGAGGCAGCTACAGCATATAGCAGAAAATGTGCTAAACAGTCTAAAGACATAGATTCTGGCCCTGCCTTAGTCACTGGGCAGCCAGATGGCCCTGGGCGAGTTCAAAACCTCTCAGGTGGTAATAATCTATTGACTGAGAGCATGGATTTCATAATCAAAAAGCCCCAGGTTGGATTCCTGTTCTACTTACTACTTACTATGTGATATTGGGCAAGTTACTCTCTGAGCCACAGCTTCCCCATCTCAAAATAGAGATAATAATACCTAATTTGCAGAACTATTATTACAAGAATTAAAAGAACTATTGCAGGCAGTTGGCACAGAGCTGGTGTTCAAAAAACATCTGTTATAATTGTTACCACTACCACTCTCTGCATTTCATGTTCTCTGCTTCTAAAACGTGGCAACAATACCTGTCTTGTCTCCTCTGTTCTACCTTCCAAACAGGAATGTGATGATTATCATGTGTAAAATGTAAAAAACCAAAAGAATAGGGGTTATTATAACTTATAAAATAATTTAATATAAAATCTCTGCCATATGAGGTGCTGGAATGATTAATCTTGAAATTTCTGAAAATGATAACCAAAGCCTGAAAGTCCTAAATATCTAGCCACTGAAAACAAAAATGTTCTTCAGGTTCTCAGAACTCTAAGTTCTGTTTTTCCATAGTATAACTGGAACCCCTAAGGGTTCATTTAATTCATTATAAAAAATCAAAACAACAACAAAGTTGAATAAAGGGAGAGATGGTTTCACAGATGACCCACAAAACTGGATAATTGTTACTACAGCACAATGCAATAAAGAGACTTACAAATTGAGTCCTGGGGGAAGGACATAAACTATATTTGTTACATGTGGATATCAGAGGACAGAAGTTGGCCCTTTCTATTTTGTGAAGTGTCACGTACATAAATTTGTAGACTGTCATTCCCTTTAACTCAAAACACTGGTGAACAAACAGTTGGAGCAAAGCCACCCCCAAAACATGACCAGCCATAACACTCAGAACACTGACCATGTCTCATTGTTCAAACAAACTCAGCTCTTAAATCACTGACTTGCTTAACTAGGAGTAGTTGTTGTTCAATGTGTGTCTTAACTGATCTCAGAGAATCTAATGGAGGGGGCCCTTAAAAATCATCTGGATTCCCATACCCTCCACTGCCAAAAGTCTTTTTCACACAGATGCTGGACATTTCAGGGACAAGAGTGTCCCACTGGCTTAGCTGCCCACTGGACTTACAGTTGACAAGTACCAGTGGTCACACAGTTCCCCTGCCCTAAAGGCTTCCATTAAGGGCTTCCTGCTGGAGTAACATCGTGGCCTTTCTTGCAGCCCTCTCCAAGGATTCCGAGAAGGATTTTTGTGCAGATGTGAATTTTGTTCTCTACTCTCTCATTCAGAGTACAGAAGTCACTGTAGTTGTTGTTGTTGTTTTAAACCAAGTACATAACAGTGTTGACTCACTTTGAATTTCCCATCAATGAATGTCCTTAAAATTTTTCCCCGTTCCTTGTAATTTGTTTACTTAAGTGTAGAACTTTACAATGACCTTTGCAAAATTTTAACTCACAGGCTCTAGTAGCCTTATAGCGATTAAGAGCATGAGCTTTAGATAACTGGTTCCTTTCCCAGCTGTGCTTCTTATTGCCTGTGGGACTTGAGTAAATAACATCTCTGTGCCCCTATATCTACCTATCACATGGAATATAAATAGTATAGACCTCAAAAGATCATTGTGAGGATTAAATGAGAGAATACATGTAACACATTTAACATTCTGCCTGTCACACAGCATGTCAAAAAATGTTACCTGCGGTTGTTACTAGCAAATCCATCCCATCAACCTACACAGATCTTTTTAAAATCCTGTCTCTTTTACTGAATGTGTTAGGCATCTGCCAACTTTGAGCAACTTTGAACATATGTTGTAAAGCACATATTCTATGCTTTCATTAAAATTTTTAAATGAGAAAATTAGAACGGCACTCAGCAAACAGATTCCTGAGGCTTACCATGATGACCTCTTTCCAGAAGGCCATCAAGCCATCAGTCGGCTCAAAACCACTTGGTCAACCAGCTATACATTTCCTTAATTAACCCCAACTAGATAACAAGAATATCACGAAAATCTCTGCCATAATCCTACTGGAAATAAAAACCCATTTTATGATATTCTCATAACCAATCAAATGAACTATGAAAGAATGAAAGGATGTTACTAATAAGAATGCTACATTTTTAGTGAGCCCATGTTGGCTCTTAATATTTATCATAAAGTGTCATTTGTCTTGGTGATGGTGGTGGTGGTGGTGGTGGTAATAGCAGCTATGTGTAAGGCTGTGAACCAAGCATTTTACAACGATTATCTAATTTAATCCTCAAAACAACTCTTTGAAGTTGGTGCTACGATCATCTCTCTCCTCTTTACAAAGAGAGAAACAGGCTTAAATCATACAGTTTGTAAATGGCTGATCTAGCATTCAACCTAGGTCAATCAGATTCTATCCAAGTGCTTTATCATCTCCCTTTTGTACCAAATGGCACCTTTTCGCAATATGAACTATATGAACTAGGGTCTAGTTCCAGCCCTGCAGACCTAGAAACTTGACATTGTTAGTATCCCAGAGTTGACTGGACTCAGACATGGTACCTCCCACTAACAAAATTCACAATAAAGTGGAGCAGCAAGCCAAATGCCAATTTATAGTAGTGATATATCTGTTACACAGACCAGCTACTCATAACAGAGTGACCAGAGCATCCCACCCTTCTGACACTTCTCTACATAGGCAAATTATAATCACAAGGTATCAGAATCAGAGAAGTTTGCTGTAAGACTTGAATGTTAAAGTTTAACATTTAACAGCACACATGTTAAATGTTAAATTGAATTTCCTACAAAAGAGGACTCTTACCAGTGGAACTGAAACTGAAGGCTACTAACATTCCCATTCCTATGGGGAGTCTCTGGGTGCACATGGCACAACCAGCGTTCCTCTTCAGGTACTTATGATGAACAATTCCCTTTCTGACACATTTGTGCTTTATTTATGTTTATGCCAGTCTTTGGCCTACAGACAATCACTATCTTTAGGTGATTTTCCACAGTTCTGCTCTGATCCATGCTCTAATAGCTATGTATATTATTTCCTAATCAAGTTCTTGAGTAACCCCCATATTTTAGTCTACACTCTGTAATATAATTAACACTGGCTAAAGGCCTTTTATCACTTAAGACAGCTAGGAGTCCTTCTACTATATTTTTTGTTTTTCTTTTTTCCCTCTTAAAGCCATATGTCCTATATTCAGTGAAAGTAGTACAAAAATAGGACTTCAGATGTTCTTTTCCCTGTTTTCTGTTAACATTATTCTATCTTCTCTAAACATTGGTTTCAGTGGGAAAATGAGGTATTTGGAGTACTATGTGACCAGAGAGAAGAGACAGAAAAGAATTATTGATTTTGTGTTATTTTATTTAATATAAAATACATGTGTTATTTCCATGGTTAAAATTCCAATACCATTTAAAAATTAAATAAAAGTTATCTAGTTCAATAAAATAAATCTTCTCTATGACATACCTTCATTGGTTGTCTAGTTTACTATTGGACACCTCCAGTAACAGAAACTCAGACTTCTGAGGCAGTTCATTTCATCTTTGGACCTTCCACCCGTGGCCTTAGTTCTATTCCTTGGGGCACCAGAAAACACATCTCCTCCTACTTCCCCTTGGACAATTAGAGGCCTCACACCAGCTTAGAGAATAAACGAAGCATAACCCTACTAGCTTGGCTTTTCTTTTAGACTAAATATTTTCTAGGATTTATGAGAAGGATGCTGACAGATGGCAGAAAAACATACGTTATGCATCTTTTCTAGACCACGATTGCTGAGATTGAGCCAGAACACCTTGAGTCCTCAAGAATCTGTCATGGGAGGGTTCACTGCTTTGCTATAACACTCTCACTTATAAAAGGAAGCAGGTAGCCAGATGCTAGTAAGGGCTCCAAACCACAGCACATGGAAAGAGCCCTGTGAACAGGGAGTCAGGCCCTTGAACTAAAAATGGAAGTAGCTCTATACACAAACAAATCAGAGTTACTAGGCATGGGGTGGGGAAGGTAGGGGGAAGGGTCATAGAGACTGTTCTGGGCTAGGCCATTTGTTGATTTTAGACATTCCTACCTAGTCCATGCACCATGAGCAATGCTCTCATTCTGACCACAGTGCATCATTAGTCAAACAAACAGACTTCTCAGAGAGACAATTAAAGAAGACAATGCAAATTTTTAAGTGTAGGAATATCACTGACACTAAACCAAAGCTTAATGAGAACTTGAAAGTGAAAGCGACTGCAAATGAAGAGAAACAGTTTGCTGATAAAGAATAGAATGTGAAAATGAAATGAACACTTTAAGTGAAGCACACTTTTTGTTTCCCTCAGTTTACTCAGTGACTCAAAGGGAAGTTTCTGTAATAGACACAGAATTATGTTTGGTAAAGTGACCTACCTACTCTATTTTGACAACCTTATTGTGAATATCTGGGAAATAACTCACTCCATGTCATTGCGATAATGATCGCAAACACATTTCCTTGCTTTTGCAGAGGGCTATGGCTGTAAAAGCACTTTTCCAAGTATTTTCTCATTTAACACACAAACTCTCTGAGGTAGAGATTATTGTCCATTTGTTTTAGGTAAGGAAACTGCTGCAAGTTCTTTTTTTCCTGTGATACTACAGCAGCTGAAGCTGCTACCACAGCCCACCCACTTCATTGAAGGCAACCAAAACACACAATGATCACTCTACTATCCTCAGTGAGCCCGAGGCCTAGTCATCCAAACAAGCAAGCCTAGTTTCTGAAACGATTCAGGTACACATACACACATATATACATACATACAGCTGTATTATCATTTCTACTATCTTTAAAATAAAACACACATAAACATGAACATTTTTAAGTCACTCCTATCTATTTGGCCCTGGTCTACATGAATACTGAACATAAGTGCTGATCACCTTTATTTGCTTTAGGTATGGCATGTAAAAACTGTGGTTCCATTTTCACCTGGTCTCAACTTTTCTAACTATAGAAGTGTTTTGGAGATAGTCCTAGAATGTTTCACTCAAATTAGTATAGACTGATGAAATTATTTCAGTGCCAAATAAAGAAAAAGATCATGTGCTACATTCCTTGGAGGTGTATTACAGTCTGGCAAGCAGCTTCTTGCAATACCCATTTTAAAAGATTAGCAGGAGGAAGAAAACCAAGGTTACAATAAAAGAATTATCGCTAAAGTTCTCAGTATAATTCCTTTCTTTGAAGCCTAAACACAGCTTCTTCTAACTGGAGGGTAGGTAAGGCATGTGCATCCAAAGGGCAATCCCTGAAGGTATTTTTAAATTTTCTCAAAAGTAGATTTAAAGGGGACTTCCACATTTTTCCACGTATTTGACCTAAATGTTCTCCTTTCTCCTTGTCCTCACTTTGGCTCTTTCAAATGTTGAAGAAAAATGAAGTGAATAAAACAAAGAAAATTTGAAGTGTTTTAGAAAACCTCATCCTTTTGGAGGAAATTTTAGCAGGAGGGACAATTCACCCTGAGGGAGTATCAGTGAAGCTATGAAAAGCTGAGGCCCTGGGAACCAGAGGTGTCACCCACCAAAAGCCACCACAAGGATGGTCAGCAGTGGTTACTGTGCACACTGTCACTGCCTTGAACTTAGGAAGAAGGATGAGCAGTTCACACACACCCCTATTAGCCTCACGGTGCCTAGCATAGTGCCCAGCTCACACTGTGCTAAGTATTCGCTGACTGAGAACTGGATAAAATGGAAACAGGCACCCAGTATGCCCCAAAGTGTTAGACAAAGATGTACTAGAGTAGAATTGTTCTCTATTAGAATTAAGGAGAAAGAAATACCTTTGAATCTAATGTCCTTAAGTCTTGCAATGGAAAGGATGAGAAAATCCTCCTGGTCCATTAGAGTCTCCGGATTGAATCATCCATCATGACAGAAGATAGGGCATCCACAGAATGCCACAACCTAGAGAGTACCATCAACCATTCAGCCACTTAAGGCTTCACCTAGTGGTTGTCTTCACCAAGATGAGCCTATCAAAAATCTCCATAAATTCCATTCAATGCAGAAAAGATTTTACTTTCAGGCTGCTCAATGGATTTGCTGGCTACCAAACTGCTGCGAAGCACAGTGCATCTCTATTGTAGTATAACTTGTCGTCACACATATTTGACACACAACAACCAGAGAATGAGGTATAACCCAAAGAGGTTTTGTGGTCGAACAGAGATGCTATAATAGATGGCACTGCTGCAGACCTGGGTGGAGGGTCAGGTGGTCTGAGCCCAAGCTCTGCTATTTTCCAGCTGTGGGCCTCTGGACACATTATTTCACCTTTCTGAGCTTTGCTGTTTTTATCTGGAAAGTGAAAGGCTTAAAGTGGTTGACCTCAAAGATCCTTTCTAGTCTCTAATACTTCTAACACTCCACGACTCTGAAAAAAAGCAACTAAAATTAAACATTTTATTACTTATATGCTGCAAAAGAAAAAAAAAAAACAGGTATGCTGCAGAGAAACAGGTCAAAAAGACATGGGTCCTATTAGCAAAAACTTAGCCCTTTCTGTGGCTAAAAGGAATGACAAGAATATTTTGGTTTTCAAAGTGGGCAAAGATTTGGTTTGGACTTCTCTCTAAAAGGACAGCATGTCTCAGCAGTAGAAATGATGCCAGTAGCCACAAGCTAGGTCATTGCAGTTAGTGAGGGAGGCCCTACATTTGCAACACAAATTTCTTAATTACCATTACTATAACCTTTACCATATCTTGTTTTTCTTGGGGCTCTCCTGGTCAGGTAATCTGAGTTAGATTCAACCCAATTTATAAAATTTGAGACTTTTCCCACTGTAGGTAAGATTACATGCTATTTTAAGCAACCTCTTGGGATATGAGGAAATATGTTGTTTTTCTTTTAAATATTATACTGTATATCAATTCCAAATGCTAACCGAGCTTTTAAAGAAAAACATAAGTTCCCTAAAAATAGCCTGTCTACAATGCCTCTTATATTTGGGCACTTTAAACAAAGCATAACTTGCTTACCATGTAATTAGAAACAAAATAATATTTAGTGAACATAGCTAAAAGATTAAGAAAAACTGTGTCTCAGAATATTAATTAATCAAATATTAATTAATGTCAGCTGTGTTGCTACTTTAAAGTTGTGCTCTCAAAAAAATTTCAAACGAGCTCCTAAATCTAGTTTTAAAAATCTTTGGTAACCAACTCTCAAATCCAAAGGCCCAGCTTCGGTCTTTGGCTTTCTCTGACCACTCTACAGTATTTGACTGCCAAACATCTTTCTAATTTTGACCACAGTGACTCAACATAGTACTGGCTCTCCTCCTACATTTTGGATTTCATTTTCTACATCTTCTTCAGGCTATTCTTATTTGTCTCCTTCTTCTCCTACCAAAACTCCTTCATGGATCTCAAAATTCAGTGGCCATCCTCTACATCTTTCCCTTTCGGTATCTTTCTTTGGACTCGGCAAACTCTAGTTGTGTTTACCTCTAGCTCTGTATGGTTGACATCCTAACCTAATCGCTAAATTTGACCCTCTCATGTGAGTTTCAATTTCCTGTTTCCTTCACTGTATGATGGCTATAGTTACCGTTTGCCTTATTATGTTAAACTTGGAATCCATATGAAACTGAATTGAGCATGAAAAAACCCTGTGGGAGTGAACTGAAATTGGAAATATCAGAAGGAATTCATGATTTCTAAAATATGAATATGTGTATATGTGTGTGTATATATTTCCCAGCTCTTTCTATTGAAAAGAACAAGGAGCAAAGACATTCCAATAGCAATGAGCACACCCACTCCCCAAAACTTTGTTTCTAATACCATTTCCACTAAAAAAGTACTGGGGATTCTTGGAAAAATACGTGATTTGAGGATTGGGAAAGATAGGTACAAGATGAGCTTAGAATAATCTATTATGCCAAAAAGTAAGAAACTACTAAAAAAAAAAAAAAAGAAAAGAGACAAAGGAAAAGAATATTAGGGACATGACACAAGAACACACTGGTTAAATCTGGAACAATTTGAGTACCAGAATAATTCAGTACAGTTTTAACCAATGGAAAGAACAGGAATCCACAAATTCAAACTGGTGGGAAATGGATGGATGGACAGATGAATAGATGAGGGGAAGAGGGAGCTCTCTTGCTTACAGGAAAATGTGTAGTGATAATCGGTAAATATGTAGGGAATGTTAGAGTGGAAAATTATGATTTTGCAGCTATCTTATAAAACTTGAATTATGTAAGAATCACCCATGAATACTAAATCCGCTTGCAAAAAATAAAAAAAAAAAAAAACATAATAAGTATACAGAGTAAAAATCAGATAATACCTTGAACTGATGGCCTAAATTTATACCACCAATGAGGGGCAGATGGATACTCTGTGTCTATAGATACGAGAATTTGAGAAGGACAAAACATCCTCTAGCTGACAAAGCATAACCGAATTTAATCATGAGGAAACAGCAAATTTTTTAAAAGTATGGGGGAGAGGAAACCCATATTCTTCAAAATGTCAAAGTTATAAAAGATAAAGGAAGGCTATGAAGATGTTCTGAATTAAGGAAGACTAAGGAGACATGACAACTAATTGCAATACCTAATTCTAGACTGAATCCTGTGCTAGAGGGGAAAAAAAAAATTCTATAAAGGACACCACTGAGTCAATTAACAAAACTGGAAAACAAATAACAGATTATACTGTTTAATCAAATTTACTGAAGTTGAGAACTCTACAATGTTCATATAAGAAAATATCCCCTTTTTTGGAAATATATGCTGATGTATTTTGGGGTAAAGAATCGTATTTTACCCTCAAATAAATTAAAAACAATTATGTATATGTATATGCATGTGTAGATAGTTAGATGACTGATAGATAAGTTATAAAGTAATGTGGTAAAATATTAGCAATACATGAATCTGGGTAAAGGTATTTGAGTGTGCTATTTTTATTCTTATAAATCTTCTGTACTTCCAAATAAAAAGTAAAAACAAAAATAAAAACAAAAAACAAAAGACAAAAACCAACCAACCAAACAAATGAACCTGGACTGAAATTACTTTTCCAGCTTCCAGACAAGCTGCCCCTATTTCCTATTGACTTTATTCTCCAAAGCAACCTTAAAATATTGTACTCCTTGAGACACTTTTCTTTCTTACCTGAGAGCCATTCACCATCTATTGTCTATTCACCCTTCAAAATATTTCACATATGTCCCATCTTTTGATTTCCTACTACCACTATCTTATTTCATATATTTATCATTTTGCAATAAAGTATTGTTACAATCTGCAAATTCGTTACTCCAACACTAGGTTCTCTCTACTCTAAAACATCTTATATTTATTTATCATATTTGTCTCCCAACAGAATTATTTTCATTCTGTTAGTCATCTACTCAAATTTTCACAATAAACTTTCTATTGCCTAACATAAATGAATAAATCAAACAAATAAGTACCTAACTTCTTAGCCTAACTTAAAATTTTTTAAATGCAAAACAGTGCATTTTCATTGCAGAAAAAGTTGAAAATATCAAAGAGCTCAAAGAAGAAAATCAAAATAACTCAGTCTCAGAACATATGCGTTGTCACTGCTAATAGCTTGTTGGGTAACCTCCCTGTTTTCCTCGTGTTTTATAAAATGGAGATCATACTGCACATCCTACTGTATAAACTGTTTTTCATTCCTCCCTATGCCATGAGTATTTCCTCATTTCAAGACATATTTTTATCCATGATTTTTAATAGCTATTGATCATTTCATTGTATACTTATAATCTAAGATATTTAACCAGTTGTCTGGGTTTCCCCCCATTTTGCATTCTTATACGTAGCACAGATAAAAATATTTGCACATATATATTTGCACTCATCGCTTAATGATTTCATTAGGATAAGAAGCTGCTTTATAAAAATAAATTGAATCATATCTACTACTTACTGTATACAAAATACACTATGAGCTTATTTACCCCTATACTTTTATTCCCTTTCTCATGTTTCCTTCATGCCATCTCTATTGCCAATCCAAATCATAAGCAGGTAACATATCTGAAAAGTCTTTGTATTAGAAGAACTCAAAAATACGATCTTTGAATGATTAACATCTTGTGTATCCTTCCAAGCCTTGCACACGTCTACCCTCTTCTAGAGTGTCTCCTATAACCTCTATAGGATAGTTATCACTCCTTCCTGCTCACCACTGATATAAAAAAAGATTGATATATTTTCTCTCATTGACAAGCAGGTGACAAACACCTACATCTCCTCTTGGCTGGTAGGAGAAACATGACACAAAAAGGTAACTAACTTGCCAATGGTCAGGTTTGAGTCTCTGATTAGATTCTAGAGTCTATACTCGAAGATGAGCTTCAAAAAGAATGTTCCCTGAGAAAATTTTTGTGATACTAGACCTGTTCTTGTTAGGCCCTAAATGTCTAATGAAAGCACAAGTTGACTGGGGTTAGCTTAAAGTTAAAACCAAATGGTTTTAAAATTAATTACATGCATGAGTACTTCAGGTTAATAAATTCTTTCCAAGAATGAAGAACTATCCTTTTCGTTGCTTTCAGGTAGGGGTATTTGTTATAACTACACTAAAATGTCTGAGGACCTGCTTTAATAAATAGGTACAAATGATTAATATTTATAAGATCAATACATTATATATTAATAGGAACTTCTAAAGTATATGAAAGTGCTTGAGAAAAGATTTTTCTCTTAAATAGTTTCAATATGGAACATCCTAATATGGTTGTATTTTAAAAACAGATTCATAAGGAATTAGAATAGCAATAAAGCTCCAATATTTAAACAAAGCAGTTAGGACTACTTCAGAGTGAAATCTTAGTACTACTATAGCTTCTGGGATCTAGCTGCTCTTATTATATACTTATAGAGAAAACCATTGTTTTATTTTACTGTGTTTCTCCCAGTAAAATTTTAAGCATAAATTAAGTATTAGGCAAGCTATCACTGAAGCTGCCTTTGAGACTCATGAAAGGAAGGGTTTTTGAGTATTAAGTTAAAAAAGACACTTGCAAAATTTTGTTCCTCAGCATTTTTTGGTCTATTTAAGAATTTTCTGTAGTAAAGTTTTATGTACGTTATTTACAATTTTAAGATAAACCTGTAATGGGTAACACTTTAAATGGAAGCAAAGACATAGCATTGTCCATTGCTCTCTCCAAGATGGGCAAGTTCCCTCTTGTCAAAGGGAGGTTAGAAGGAAGTAGTTAATATCGCTATAGTAATCCTCAAATCAAAGCCTCTATGCAATGGCCTGTGTTCTCAGGCTCCCTCATGCCGGACACTGAGATTGGTTTCATGGACAAGGAAGGTGCCACAAAAGAAATGATTAAAAACAACTAGAAGATGATTATTCCTTTGTGACTCCTGCCTGAGAGCCTGAAATCTGAGCAGAATGCATCTCAGTTTCTTTAATGAATTCCTCTGCTGCTGTCATGCGGTTAATTCTCCACATTTTCTACTACTCTGATTATTAAAAAAAAAAAAAAAAAGAGTAAAAAGGAAAAGGAGCCAGCCAATATAAACATCAAAGGGTACTCCCACTTCTGTGGCCTTCAGATATTTTCCAGAGCTGGATTGTGGGGACAAAAGAGGTTGTGGGAAGGGGGGTGGGCGGGGGGAGGTTCCTTTCTGTTTTCTCTGGGAGACAATGGGCCAAACCTGCCTGACAAAGCTATAGTGCAAGTAGGTGGCATGTTTCATATCACTAGGCAGCAAAGGTTTTCTCGGTGAAGCTAGATGTTCCTTCAGCTTAGCCAAGACAGAGCCCAGTTATTACTGAATGACAGTGTGTTCAGGATGAGAGCTGGGCCCTCCCTAAAGAGAGTCTAGTTGCAGACATCCTTCACTGGGCCTCAGACCAAAACGCTGAAGGGGGTGGGGAGATGGAATGAAGGAGAGAGGCAACTTGAGAAACTTAAAACCAGCATAACTTTTCATTTCCTGAACTTAAAGCAAATAACTGTTTGTGGTATTTACTAGAGTTTGAGTTTTTTTCTTTTGCCAAGCCTGTAGACTCCACAAAAACTGAATAGGAAGTTGGTCTGAAGTTAATAAGATAAGGCTGAAGGGGAATAAATGTAAAACTCTATTACATGGATACAAGAAAGAAAACTATTACATGCCTAAGTTCAGGATGGGAGAATGACCAGGATGAACAAGAAGTTCATGTGAAAAAGATCTAGGCATTTTAGATGACTGTGAACATTATGTTAGCCAACAGTGTGACTTGGCTGTTAAAACCTCGACACAATTTAAGGCCAGATTAGTAGTAGTATAGGGTTCAGAGTATGGAAAAAACAAAACAAAACAGTCCTATTTTGCTTCACACTGGTTCTAGACACAGCTGGAGTGCTGTCTATATTCTGAGCACCAAGTTTTAAAGAATATACAGAAAAACTGGAGCATGTCAAGAGTGTCACAGGAAGAGAAGGAGTATGGAAATCATGTCACATGAGGCATAACTGAAGAAACTAGAATTGTTTCACTGGGGAAAAAGAACTTCTTGGGTAGGTAAGTAAGCCACCTGTAAACAGCCGGAGAGTTGTTCTGTTGAAGAAAGAGCAAACTTATCTCCATGACTCCAAAAGCACAGACAAATGGGCAGAAAATAACTCAACATAATGAAAATACTTTCTAATAATTCAAACCGTTCCAAAATGCAATAGAGTATTTTGTGTAACAGTTACTTCTCCAGCATTAGAAGGATTCAGGGCTAATAAATACCTGTCTGGCATGTTATAATTGAGTATTCCAGAATTAGGTGAAAGACTGGTCTTGATGCCTTGTTAAATTCTTTCAAACTTTAAGATTCTAAGCCTGAGAACTACATAATGAGACAGAAATAACATTAAAAATAACAAGCACCTGTCCTTTGGTTAAATCCTTCTATATATCAGTGGGAAATTTATTCAGTCATTCAACAATACCACTATGGTTCCTTGATTTTGTATTATGAGTGAATCAGGTTTTCCTCCACTTAGGGTCTTAAACTAAAGAAAGCATTGTTTTTAGGAATCACAGCATTCTAATATCTTTCTAATATGTTTATTAAACTGTTTTACCTTTTAGATATCTTATCTTCAGTCACACTAAATGCCAAAAATTCCAAACTCCCTGAGAGCAGAAGTCTACATCTTATTCACCTTTGTGTTCCTCGGGCCAACTACAGAGCTTGACACAAAGTAGGTGCTCAAAAATATTTGCTGAATGGGCCAGGTGCAGCAGATACAGCAATAAACAAAACAGATTTGGTCTTAGCTATCATGGAACTTACAATCTAGTGGGAGTCATCAATGTTAAAAAAAAAAAAAGTCATACAAAGAAAGACATAATTATAAAATTATAAAAAATACGATGAATCAAAAATAAAAAGAATGAGGGATTATATGGGAAATTCAGTTTTATAATGGGAGTGATCTTCATAATGAGTCGTGAAAGAGAATGGGAGTTGGCTAGGTGAAGACTGAGGGAAGGAAGACTCTTCCACGGAGAAAAAAGAACATATCTAAAGATGTCAAGAGGTGGGAAAGAACGAAGGGGAAGCAGAGGTAGAACCCCTCAGTGTCTCACAGACCACACTATCTTAAAGTATAACCAGATGCCAAAGAAAATTTTTAAGCAGTGAAACATAGAAAATCATCACACTGGCTTCTGTGCTGAAAAGGAATGGAACAGTGTATTTCATTCCATTAGTGGGTCATGAAATGAATTTAGTTGATCATGCCAGCATAAACAAAAAAAGAGAGAATTTTTAAAAATATCAAACTGCATCATACAGAGTAAAGTTAAGTATTATTTTATGAATCTTTTGTTTCAGATTTACTTGTAGCAGCACAGTACACCCATATATGCATATGCTCTGGGAGCATGATGAATGTGTTTGTTGTGTGTGTGAGTCACAGTCAAAAAAGTTTGAAAGCTGCTAGAGGAAATCAAGAGTGGAAACTGTAAGACCAGCTAGGAGGTTAATGAAGTAGTCGAGATGGTAAATATGTTGAGAAGTGGACAGATTCAACACATCCAAGACACAGACATTCAAAAGGACTTGGTGATTGTATTTCAAGGGCAAATAAAAGAGAGATGTCAGGAATGACTCAGGTTTCTAGCACCCATTAACTTGAAAAATGAATGGGTGAGTGAATAAACGAGTAAATGAAGATGGCACAGTAAATCTAGCTAAAATTATAGTTTCCTTCCAATTTAACTATAGGGGAAAAAAATCTAGCCTAACTATTTAAAACTGTAAAAACTTATTTTTTGTTTTCCCTTGGTTTCTTCAGTCTCTTCATGAGTTTTTTAGAGATAGGGCCCATGTCTTCTTCAACTTTTTATTTATTCCCAGCTCCCACCACAGGACCTGATATGTAGTATATGCTCAGGAATCACAGGCTAAATGAAATAATAAATGGAGTAAAATAAAAATGAAGTAGTCAGTCTTATGAGAAAGTGAAATGCCCTGTGTTTCTTAAAGTCAAGGGAAAGTAAATCAAGTTGGGATAGATTTTTCTTTTCTTTTGTTTCACATTTTATAAAACCATAGAAAAATATCTTTAATTATAATCATATTATAAAAGCACTCCTAGTCCTTTTACTGCAAAATGCTAATAAATCTTCAAAAGTCCTCTTCTATCACACTATCATATCTCATTGTCACATTATGTTTATATATTTGTAAAGAACTCAAAGTTCTAAGTTCATAGTCTAAACATTACTCAGATAATTCCCATGTACTTGATATAGAGGGCAGGTAAAATCCTCAGTTTAAAAGAAAATAAATGAGTCATGGAGAATATCCAAGAAATCTAAAGCCACCTAGCAGCAGAGTTCACAGTAATTCATTTCTTGCCTCTGGTTTGTAGTCAGCCATGTGGCACTTTGATGACATCCTGCCTAACACCATTCTTTGTTGATCCTGGTACATGAGCTATCTATTAAATTTCTACACCATCGGGGGCAGACACTGTGTCTTCTTCTTTTACTGTACTGCTCATGATGCTTAGTAGTCCTGAACACAGTAGACACTTAATATTTATTGACTAGACTACCAGTAAGATTAAAATGGAGAGCTCCTGGTTTAGAGGTTGTTAAACTAGACTCTGCTCCCTCCATCAAGTCATGTTGGTCTTGCACGCAAGTTTTATCTCTAGACATCCCAGTCTTATATTACCAAACAGCACCTGCCTCTTTCAAAATGAAAAACATTTTCCATTATAAGTTATGCTCGCAACTGTGATGTTGAAATGTTCCTCAAGCAAAGATTTTTATCTGTGCTGCAAACGGGGAAAGTGTAACTCATAAGCTGTAATTCCTTAAACAAATCCATTAACTGTTCCTTTGGTCCCAGACAGCCCCCTTAGTTTATTTGTTTGTTTTAATGTTGCATGCTGTCGTCCCCCCCCCCCCCGAGTTCCTGGTAGAAAACTGTCACACTAAAACAGATTATTGCTGGTGTAATGAATATGACCCCTATTATCTCTTAGAGCAAATATACCATGCCACACACACACACACAAAAAAAAAACACTGAAAAGTTGGATACAAGCTGAGAGGAAGGCCAGGGTTAAGAAGCTTGAAGGAAGCCTAAACAAACATGTTTGGCCAGAAAAGTTCATCTTGCCTCAACTTTATTTGGTCAAAACAGACAAGACAGATATCACTTTTTATTCTGGCCAACTGTCCATCTTGACTTCTAGGTATCTTTTAGGAAAACACAAATTGTTATGCCACCTGTCACTGAAAATTTGAGGTATTCATTTTGAGAACAATACGATTTAAAAAGAAATTTTAATTTGAACAGTGTTTACTGTCAGTCTCTTAGCCCTTCTCACTGCAGTTCTGAGAAATCTGAATATCACTGTTTCCATATATTTATGAGAAAATGAGAGATTCATGCAACTCTGTGCCAAGCCAGTCATTTGGAGGCTGAAGATATGATCCTGTTCCTCAGTAAGTCTTCCTCTCGTAAAGGAGGAAAACTGCACAGTCAATCAAAACACGAGGCAGAGTGAAGTAAGTGCTTCGGTAATGTGTCAAATAAAGTGATACAAGGAACAGCAGTTAAGTCCAACTGGGGCAGACTTTAACATTTCAGACTTGTCTTGAAGGATGTTAAGGATGAGAGACGAGAAAATATTGGCCCAGAGTAATAGCATAATCCAAGCCACAGAAATGTTTAAATAGATGCTGTATTCAGAGAACTACATGAAACCTATGTGGCTGGAACAGAGGGTTCATGAAGGATCATCAAATGAACAGAAAAAGTTCACATAAATGAAATCCACAAAAAAAAGCTATTGGTAAAAAGCAAATGTAATTTTAAAGTTTGGGGACATTTTGAATACCACAAAGAAAAGCTACCACACCAGCTTTAGTGTTACAAATCCAACTGAGGATGAAGCTAGCTGACAAATCAACAAATCTGAAAACATAAAATATTACTAAATTCTTAGATTAAAAAATCCACTCATTTAAGTGATTTATTCCACAATTCATTCATCCAATGATCCAAATTCCTGGATATGATCTCCTCTTCCTTTTAACAATAGTAACTCACAAGATGAATTCTCATAAAGGTGGGATATAAAAATTCGGGGAGGGAGGAAAGAAAGAGACTGACATTTAAGATCTCATCCATCAGTTTGGGCAGGAAAAACAGCTGCCTGGAGAGATCTGGTCCATTTACATTAACATCAACAGAAACATACAGTTAAAAACAGATAACCTAAATTCCAGATCGCAAAATCTGTTCCTAGAGAGCCAGTGTATAACTTTTGGTGGCTGACATTTAAGAACTAATCAAGTTTGGGGCCAAGTGAAAGGAATTGTCTGAAGAGCAGGGATTTAGTGTTTCTACTGTCATTAGCTAAAACATAAAGATTACAATGTGATCATTTAAATTTGGAATAGAAAACTGTTTTCAGAGAGGCCAATATATAGTATTCAACAAATTTTGCAAGTCAACACGAAGTAGTCTTTTCACAACAACAGGAAAGGAGCATCCACAAGAAAGACCTCATGAAGAGCTCCTTTCAGTGGCCCTTGTTCTGTCCTCTTGATTAAGGGCTCATAAATAATAGGACACAACAGCTGCAACTTATGATTAACTATGGTATAGTATTTCAAGCAGTGAATAACATTATAGTTATTGCCACCAACAAAACTCCTTATATTGACCTTGGTTTTGTCTGGCCTGTAGGTGACCTGAATTGAAGAGAGATGTCTGGGTTGAAATTTAACTCGGTGTCTGAAAAGCTGTATCACATGGCTGGAAAGTCAGTAATGTTGCAATGTCAGGGAACCTCTACTCCTCTCAGTGTGATTGGATGGTATAAAGGTGAATCTGAGAAAAGCAGTGAAACATAAAGCTAATTGGTCAGTCTGGGACAGACCTCGAATAATGTCCAAACATTTGCAAACAGTCTGAGTAAACCACACAGGTTGTTCTTAAACAACCAAGGTAACTTCACTGCCTGCCATGGGCAAGTGCCCTCTAGATTAAGGTGGTAAACAATTCCCAAGTGATTAATAACATACACTCTTTCTCCGCCCTCTGCTGAGGGCAGAACTCTCTTGAGAACAGAAAAAGGCTTTACCTCTTGATTTATAGGCGAAGACCAAAGCAATCTGTGTTTCTTCTGAGTATGAGAACCTATTCCTGAGTAAGATCTGGGCTCTGAAAAAAGAGAGACTACAGAAGACAAGGAAGAACGAGTCTTCCATTTATCTTTGTCCCTAGAAAGGACGCTCTGAAGTTGCAGTGTCCCTCCAGTCTTAATTAGATGGGTTCAGAACCTGATTCTAAGAAGTATTTTTCCTACACCTGTAACAGACAAAAACTAAAGGAAGAGCCTGACTTATTTCAATTGGTAAGTAATCTTATCACTTAGTACTTAAGACAGTGTCTTATTATGGGACGTTCAATTACTCTGTTACACAGAAACTCAAGTTTCCATAAAGCAGATTTATGGTCTCTAATAAACCATGATCAAAACACATATGATTAGTTTTTGCCTGTTTATCATTAGTTTATATTTTAACACAATTTAAGTAATCACGTTTCTACCCCCATCTCTGTCAACAAACCACTCAATTCCTCGAAAAATGAACAATAGCATTTATCTAACACAAATACATTCCTTTTGCATTTATAATAGCCTTTTTTAAAAGGATATTGTTTTTTTTTTTCAAAAAGGACTGTAATAATATAGCATTAACTAAAAGTTTTCAGACAATTAATATTGGGAACTAAGGAGATATATACTTCCCAGGAAAAAGGAGTTTGCTTGAATCTTCCATTTCATTACTACTAATGAAATGTATAACGTCAACTACACAAAGAAATCAAAATTCACGAGTGATTATTTAAAGCAATGAGATAAATTGCTATCTTCTAGAGATTATGGATTATGATCTTGAACAGTGCTGAGTACAGAATAGAGCCTAAATCGACACTCGTGAAAGTAAGCCAATTAACCACAGGCAGCAAAAACTAAATTTTTAAAAATAGAGAGTTGAGAGAAAGTTTTAATCTGAACTTGTCATCTTGGTATCTCCAGAGTACAGAGTACCTTGTACATAACAGGCATCAACAATGGCTGATTATGTGAATGAATGAGCTGACTGATTAATTAATGAATGGAAGAGAAGCAGTTATATAATAAAATTAAAACAAGCTGAGAAGGCACAGGCCATCTAGGTCAGTAAGAAGAGTAGGAAAAAAATGTCCATTTGGTGCTATTATTTACCTGTTTCTATTTTTTTTTTTTTCCAAGGAAGATTTAAAATTTGAATTGGTGCAAAGTAATGACATTTCAGCTTGGATTTTCTAGCACAGAAGAGGTAACTAGGCCAGCCTTTGTTTTAAATAGCAAAATGTGTTTATTTCCTTAGAGGGCCTAATGAAATTAAATGGATTGATTTCAGGATCATCTTTCAAGGAAGACTACTAAACCCTTTGTTAAATCAAATTACTCTGAGCAAGTTTTCTGATATCTAATTCTAAAAATAAAAAAAAAAATGCATAAACCATTTCCTTTAATATGTCAGCAATTTTTGGTGGGAGAAGTAATTTTGAAATTAAATGTCATTTCATTTCTTAAGTAACCTAAATCTAGATTCAAGAACTTAAGGAATAGTTGCTTTTTTCTCAAGTAAATAAATAATTCGGGAAAAAAGGTTTGATCCTAACCATATCTCTTTGCTGTCTAATAGCTCAAGTTTTAAGATTTATAGGTTCTAATAAAACTTTATCAAGTAGGCAGAAAAAACGGGTGAAATTTGTTTCTATTCATGGATCCATAATTGCCACTGAGAATATCCATAATATTTTATGTTATATCTCTTAACTTTTGAGGCAAGGAAGTGAACAAACATTACTTGGTTTCACATTCCTGCAAAAAAATACCCTTTAATGTCCTTTTCTCATAAAGAAATCAACACTAAATAGACTGAAGAAATTATAATGGTCACTCATTAATTCGTGTACTTATCGAGTATCTCTGGAGATATCAGAATAAATAAAATATGGTTCCTAAATTCTGAAGGCTCACAGTCAAGGTACAATTCATCTACTGTATTCTTAAGATTTGTGCACTTTACTGCACATAAGCTACACCACCAAAAAAAAGAAATTAAATAGAACTAATGAACATGCAGGTTTCACCAAGCAAAGAAGCTAGCAAAAAGCATCCTGGCAGAGGGTAAGTCAATGCAAAAAGATAAAGGTGAGGAACAGCGAGACAAACAGTGTTTCCAAAGCATGTGTACATAGTATGGGAAGCTGACAGTTGAGGCTAGAGGAGTAGGCGAAGAAAATCTGACATACTAAGTTAATAAATTTATATATTATCCTAGAGAGGAGAAGCTGAGAGAGGTTTTTAAGTTGGAGAGCAACTAGATCAGATTTGTTTCTAGGTGGAGAACTCGTTCCATCTTCCAGAGAAAATCAACATCAAACTTATCTAAAAAGACTTTGATAGTTTTTAATGGGGAAAAATACAATTAAAACAAATTAGAGCATACAGATTTTTTCAAATCCATATGCAAAGGGGAGGAAAGAGGAGTGTTATGAACTACATGCTTGCGTTCTCCCAAAATTCATTTGTTGAAACCATAATTCCCAATGTGATGGTATTTGGAGATGAGGCCTGTGGGAGGTCATTAGGTCATGAGGATGGAGCCCTCATGATGGATTAGTGCTCTTATCAGAAGAGACTCAAGAGAACTTTATTTTCTCTCTGTTCTCATCTCTGGGAAGTTACAGAGAGAAGGTGGCTGTCTAAGACAGAGGTAGAGGAAAACTAATATTTATTGAAGAATCTACTATATCTTAGAAGATTTCACATATATATTCTTAGTTAACTTTACAACAAAATCCTAATTTTTACAAAAGAGGAAACCGAGGATCATAGCAATGAAGTACCCAATATAAAGTTCCACATCTAAGAAGTGGTGGGGCCCACATTAAAGCTCTAGTTTGTATGACTGCAAAACTTGTGTTCTTTTCACTCTATCCTTGCTATCTTGATATCTGCACACATCTCAAGAGATTTGCAAAAGCTTCCTGGACCCTAATGCACTTCTTGGATGCCCCAAAGGTGACTCTGTTCCATGTCTCACCTCTCCAGATGCAGTCGCAGAGTCAATGCCTTTTAAATATCTAAGAAACAAAGAGCAAATGCCTCAAAATCTTCCCTGGGAGGTGACCTCTTAGAATATGCTTGGGAAAGATACCTTAGAGCTCATGTCTACAGTGAATGTTTCTGCCTTTTGGCAAGTGGTAAAAAGATTAACATCTCTCTGTTCCCATATGACAGCATATATGGGTACACACAAGTGCGCATGTGCACGTGTGCATACACACACACACACACACACTTTAACCATCTGTAATTCAAGTCACCTGACCTTCAAATCGGATCACCCATAATCAGAAACTGAAATATATCAAGAAGATGTGAAACAATCCAAATTGAATGGAATAGTAAAACACTTATAGGACTTAACAAACAAATCCTACTGCCCTTAACTCTGCAAATACATTTGTCTATAATACAGAGATATACTGAAAACCTACATGCTGATCTGAACAGGTGAACAACAGACTGAAATGCTTATGGCAGTCAAAATTGGAAAAAGTAAATCACAGTTACCCAGCACACCTCAGAGCTGTTAATTTAGCTTTGGAAAATTTTCTCTTAAAGGGGAAACTTCTAAACAGAACCCACAAGGTGGCCTGAATAATGGGAGCGGTTTGTAAGGGAGGCCGATATCCCATGGGAGCCCAAAGACCACACAATAGACATGAGGGCTTCTCAAGTACCTTTCACTTCACCCACTATTATCATCATGGCAAAATACCTCCTAATGCTCTAGGGCTTGAAAATGTTAATCTGTAATGCATACATAATTATATTCTTTAGGATGATATTGAGGTAACTGAGAAAAATAAATAAAAGTACTGTTTAAAGCCAATTGTACTTATTAGCCATATAAGACTAGAGGACAGGATGCCTTTTACTCAGTTTTTCCAGTGACTCACTGTGTAATTCTGAGGACACAGCCCTTTGATCTTTAGTTCCTTAGCCCATAACCAGAGTTTTAAATTGTGCCCCCCACCCCAATCCTTTTGGAGGCACCCACTCCAGCTTCTTTTGCCCTCAGATGAAAGGATCTATAGACGTGGAAAATTGTTGTTTGGTGATTTCCTATATCCCCCTTTCTAGTATTTCAGCCGTTCTCCTTTTACATCTGAGGGACACTGTAGAGAAATCACTGCTGTGCACAATCGTAGCCACAGGCTTAAAATTTCACTGTCGGAGAGGCAGGCTGAGAAGGAACAAGTCTGGCTTTAACATCACAAATATCTCCAATTACCAAATGTGGGCAGTAAGAATACAAAAAACAAGGAGAGATAGAAAGGCCCTTGGTATTCTTCAAAGCTTCCCTTTTGGGATGAAAGTTCTTCTTTGAGGCTTCCAAGGCAGAAAGCCTGGGCAGCCTGCACACCTGGAGTGCATTAGTGGGCCCTGGACTCGAGGTGAAACAGGCTGAATTTCATCTAGATGCTTCCCACAATCTATTCTCATAAAAGTCACAGCAATTTACCAGCTTAGGAGCACGGCATGGTATTCATGGAGTGCTGAACCCTGGGATTACCTTCCAGAGTCACTGTATAAATCCTACTGCACATCTATGTAAACATACTTTCATCTCAATTACCTTGAGCTCAAGGAAAGTTAAATTTTGTTTGCTATGGCACAGGGTCAAGACCAAAACCCACCCTCAAATCATTCTCATATCTCTCCCGAGAAGCCTTTCAAACAGCATTTAATGAGTTGAGTTTTCACATTAGGATATGTGTTCATCTAAATACAAAACAACAATGCCTCTGCTGTTTGCTTCGCCTTCATCACCTGCCTCAAGGAGGTGATGCCGGCTTTTCTTGCTGGTTCCCCATTTTAGTGACCCCCAAGCTGGCTGCAGAGGAAGTCTTGCTGTAGTCACCAAGTAGGCCTCAACCTCACCCTAGTGGCCATTATGGCTGTTCCTGCATAGAAAACCTTTTGTCTTCCCACAATTCCCAATCTCTTTTCTGTACTCTTAATATATAATTCAGCATAGACTTGCCCAGCCACTGTTATTACTATATTCTGTGCACCTGCTCTCTAGGGTGTCTCTCCCCATCCTTACCTACTTAGGGAAGAAGTAGAGCATAAGGCCACAGGCTCTGGAGCTAGACATACTGGTTTTGCATTCTGACTCTATAATTCATTACCTGTATGACTTTAGAAAAGTTACTTACCCTGTCTTTGCCTCAGTTTCTTTATTTGTAAAGTGGGGAAAATGATGGTAGCTACTTCATAGAGTTATTGTAAGGATTAAATCTATGATCCTGGAATAATGACTAAAATGTAATGTTAAGCACTCGATAGCATGATGATGATAATATCTTCATTATCCAAGTCAGCTACTTTCTTTAAAAAAAAAAAAAAAGTACTCCTCTAGCTGGCTCTCTAACAGTACAACTCCCTTATCTATCAGTAGGGAGGATGACCTCCTGTTCCCAAACCACAACTAGCTAGGACAAACAGAGGAGGCATTTGTAAGCATGCTGTAGAATAAACAACTTTCGGCAAAATACTAGGCAAGGTCAAAATAAAGATGAAGGAGATGGAGCTCTAAAAATACTCTGAATTCCGTCAAACTAAATGCTCTAAAAATCTATGCTATGATTCAGAATCTACTCAAAGTTGGGGTATTTTAAGGTGAAAGGAGATGAAACTTTTCTCCTTGATCATTAGGATGGCTACTTGAGTTCGGCAATGCCCTGTCCCACACATGTTTTTTATAACTAAGAAACTGTTGGTGCCACAGATCCAGTTCTAGTCACAAAACACCAGATCACAATAAAGGGTGGAATGTGGAGCATAACCACTTTCTACCATTTGCGCAAGAATCCGCTGTCTTGACCTGAACTGGCAAAAGTCCTGGTGTTTGTGGTTTCTTATAAGCCATACCTCCAGCGTGACCCTAGGCATGATAGTCCTATGGTGTGAAGGATGTTTACCTGTGTCACAGACTAGCACTTTAACACGTGAGCTCTGTGGCAGTGTTATTCCCAACAGATAAAATGATACAATAATAATGTAACATAACATTTTTCAAGTTGTACACCTCTCTACATTATTTTATTACTAAAAGTTTATGATCTTCAAACTTTTAACAAAGAAGGATTTGCAAAGGAATAAAATTGAATATTTTAAAAAATATTCCAAGTGTCAAACAAATAGTATCTATTTCCATGTGTATCATAACATAAAAAAGGTTATAAAGCATTGCTGTACGTCTTTAATATTCTGTACTTCGATTTTCTATCTGTAGGTCAAAGATAAAATAAATACATTTGTCCCAAGAGGACTCACCTGAGGGTAAAAATGCTTTGAAATTTTTAAATTAAAAAAAAATAAATTTAAATATTTATTTTTAATTTGCTGCATGAATTATCCCCAAACGGGTTCCTGCCAAAAGAAAAAAAAAAAAATGATAACAGAGCCTCATCCTAAAAACAAAGCCTGAAATCCAAGGATTATACATGAAGAATACATGCCACATTCTAGTGGAACAAGGAAATCACATAACAATAAACAGTAATTTAACTGTAAAGGGAATGATAACACATACTGGAAGCAGCTCTTTTATCTTCAAAGGAAAAACGTTAATGAAGGAAGAAGGGGTTTTAGAGTACTATGCAGGAAGGTGGCATTGATCTCACCTGCTTCTATGTCAAAAGCCAGTTCAGAAGCACACTCCCACAGTTCTACAACCAAACCCTTGGCATTCTGCGCTTCATTCAGACCTGAGCAATGCTTCTATCTACACATCTCCTTTAAAGTGTTTCCTATTTCAGCTTCTTCAACAAAACCAAAGACTTTGCTCTAGTTCTGACCTCAAAGAATCCGGTCTTGAGTCTGCCTAAAAGAGTGGGGCAACATCATTTTTTTAAACAACCCAGGCAACATCAGTTGCCAGCCATACAAAACAGGGGCAATAAAATGGATGTGGTAGTGTGAGGGAATTTTCCCTGCACTTTACTGAAAACTCCCTATTCTCTTTGACCCCACGTTCTGCCAATTTCCAATATGTTAGCTATGAACCAGAACTAGGAAGAAGTCAAAACCCTCCAGACATAGCCTAAAAATTCCTTTGTTGGCTTAAAGGAATAAGAGGAAGTAAAAATGCCTGACCTTCAAACGTTTAACAAAGAAGGATTTGCTAGGCAATGGGATTGAGCAGGCTGTGCACAGGCCCATCACTGGGATGACTGAAGTCTTAATCCACTGTCCAGTGCCAGCCCTTCAAGTGGTTATGGTGAAGCTCATGAGACTGAAAGATAGAGAGGCAGAGAGGACAGTGACAGAAAAAAAGAAAATATGCACAATATACTGCAAAGTGTAAAGTGGTATATCAATAAACTAACAACTAAAGCATATGAAATAACAAGAGTCTCCTACAGCTTCAGAAAGAATATTTCAATTAATTGGGTCACCAGGAAACAATTTTATATAGAATTTTGACCAATGAGTCCAAAGGTTAAATACTAAAAAAAGCTGTTTATCAATTAATACATTCTAGTTCTTTGTTCTGCAATGAGATATGGGTTTCATTTTATACTTGCTGTCATCAAAAGAGTTAGGGGCAGGTAAGGAGGGTGAAGAGGGAAAAAGAAGACCCTGATGATTGCATTATTAAAAAAGCAGCATGGTTACCAGCTCAATGTTGGAAAAAAAGCATTATGAATAAAAGCAGTGCCAAGATGAGCTGGTATTCTACCTACTTAGACAAGCTGCTTCCTTTCAGGTAATGCCAGGGTCATGTGCACTCAAGCTGTTAAAAGATACCTGAGTAGGACAGTGTCATCCAGTGAAGTTAACTTTCTTAAATATGTGCTCAGCACCTGGTCTGGTCATCGGTTCATCTCAACAATAGACAGGACAGGGTAAAAGGTTAGCCAAAGGTCATAAAATTTGAACCTCTAGGCTGGGGAGTAAAACTCTTTTAACCCTTGGAAGGTTTTCTTAAAGCAAATTTATTTACATATGTTGCCAGGGGTTTTGGCTGACTTTTTAAAGTTTAATTGCTTTTTATTTCCATTTCTTCCCTTTGTCCTCTCCTCCACCTCCCCTTCTCCTTCTCCACCACCCTCCTCTTCTTTCCTTCCTGTTTTTTCTTCTCTTTCCTTCTCTCTCCTTCCTTCCTTTTCTTTTTTCTTTCTATCTAATCTATTCCTCCTTGTGAATGGACATAAGCTCTATCCTAGTGATCGAAAACATAACCATGTGATTAATTGCATGTTTTTAAAGAAAAGTCCATTGAGGAAACCTAGTTAAACTTGAAAAATGGATTTTGGTAGATGAGAATCAGTAACACATATGTTACGAGATCACTCTGGTATTGCCCACCAACAAGAATCATTCTAAAAAAAGAAAAAGAAAAAAAAAAACAAGAACACAGCACCTAAGTACCTTCATACATGTGTGAGCACACAAACAAGCACAGCAGAGAGGCAGCTGCTGGTGGGTTGAGTGCTTTTCTGCCACCCAGTAAAGGGTGGTACTTTTCAAAGTTTAGAATTATGTACTGTTTGCTCTTATGAGTAGATGTGGCAATTTACATTCAGTGGCATTCTAGAGTCTGAAAGAAAAATACTTTCACAGACACAAGTCTTAATCCTCAATGTTATCTTTTCTGGCCCACTCTGGTAGTTATACTCTGAGGGGAAAAAAAGCTCCTTTGTTCATTTTGTGACGTGCTTCATTTGTGGATGGCAAACTTGATGACAATATTATGAACAAAGTGATTTAGAACAGATCTCTAGTAAAAAAAAAAAAAGAACTCAATCTTGGCACAGTACCTTTGATTAATATGCCCTGGGCCCATGAAATACATCTCTTGCTGCTAATTGAAACAATCCAGAAGGCTTGTCTGCTAGTTACCTGGGTGATATTACACCATTATCCAACCCTTTTGGGCACCGCTATAACTATTTCAAAGTTGGTTACCATTTAATTCCCAGAATCAGGATATTCGTTGTCCAAAGTTTACCTTTTTGTATTTAAAATAGGTGTGCTCAGATGTCTTTGATATGAAATACTAACACTGAAAAACTCATGCAATGTTCATCCTCTCTGGAGACCTAAAGGGCTTTACTAATGCTATTTTGTTTCAGTTTTTAATGCTTATTCTACCCCCAACTGACAGACATCATGATCCCCATTTCCCTCATGGAGAAATCATCCAAGGATGATTGAGTTGGCTGAGGTGAAGGGGATAGCTAAGCTGAGAAGTGAAATCTGAATTTCCTGATCCACAATTGCAGCACTAGATTTTATTACCTTATTTTTAGAAATGATGAAGGATTTGAGAGAGAACTCTGTGAGAATAGCATATTGATTAAGAGTACAGGTTTTGGAACTAGTTGGAGCTCAGTTTGAATATTCACTGTTGTGGATCTTAGATGTGACTTCACCCCTCTTGCCCCACTTTCTCCCCATCCATGCAAAGCCCCAGAAAAGCAGATAGGTTTGAGTTGGTCTGTTTCCTATGATACATGCCTAAGAGGTAAAATCTGCCTCCTTCACATCTCCTAGAGGTGTTTTAAGCATAAGACAGATTGGCAAATTGGCACGCACTTGAGAGCCCAGTTAAGAGAGCACAGAACCCAGCGGACTCCCAGCTCAGCAGGAGGATCCAGCCTATTGGAGCCCACACTGGCGATTTCCTGGTAAGTGCAGTAAGCAGGCTACTGTATCAATTACCTTGATAAGAGAGTGAGGCAATGTTTGGATGACAGACACAGCAAATTCTGTGCAATTATTCTAAAAAGTGAATATGGAGTTGAGAAATCGTGAAGCCATTGTCTTGGAACTGTCAGATTTTACAGATGAGGAAGTAGAGCCCCAGAGGGGTTCACTCAGCAGAATTCATACAACAAGAGGTAGCAGAAAGATATGAACCCAAATCAGACTGATCCGCATATTTTCTACCAATACTCTAAATTTTCAAAGAGAAAAGAATCCACTGTATAAATACTAACTCAGAACTTATCTCAGACACCTGGAATTCAAACAGACATCACTATTCCACAACTTGATTTTGGCCTGAGAAACATGAAAGAACCCTGGTCCTACCTGTGTGGCACTGGCTTTCTTAGTATTGTGCCCCGGCGTTGGTTTAGACAGAAAAGCATCATAGAATGAGTCAGTAATAGCTCAACCAGTACAACCCAAAATAGGTGTTTCCTAGTTATCTATGTAAAAACTATCTCCTGTCAGCTTTATTTGTGAGGTACGATGAGCTCAGCCCAAAGACAGGTGGGAATGCCATGGACAAGTGCACCTACCAACGCTTTATAAGCCATGCCTACAATGAATAAAGTGAAAATAATCAGTCTGATGCATTTAATACTTAAATTACCCTGTGTGACTGATGAAACTCAAATACTGTGCCTCTTTAGTATGCTTTATTTCTTCAATAAACACCAACTATCTTTTAATTAAACAAATGCATCTGGAAGTCTTTCCCTCATCACTGACAATAGAAGGATGAAAAATGGAGTCTGAAGTTGCTAACTTCCATTGAGGGAAAAAAAAACATGGGGAAGGAACAAATAAAATGACAAAATGTGGTATATCAGTATATACAAAGATCATGAATTCCAACTGATTCAATCAATTGCTTTCTTTCATTTTTAATTTAATCTTTCAGGGAAATCCTGATCACCAGGATTCAAAGTATAGCCGGAAAAGGATAGAAGACACCCTGTTCCAGTCTTATAGGCTAATATTATTAATATTTGTACTAACTAAATACCATTATTTGCACAGAGCATTAAACTAAAAACTAAGATGTGGATTATACCACTTAGCTCACCAGCTATAGCATTAAATTATCTTGTGTAACGCAGGATTAATCAACATGAGGTTTCAATTAACTCATTTAAATAATGGAAAGTTTAAAAATGTAGGTCAGAAGAAGATATTTAAGCAAAGACTTGAAGGGGATGTATGAGTTAGTTATGTATACATCAGGGAGAAGAGCATTTTAGTCACTAATCTTGATCATCCCAATGTTCCTGGTCTTGGCCCCACTGAATAGTCTCACCACATGCCCTTGGCTTTACTCCAGCCTCGATCTGGCTTTCCAATGTGTTTTGTCCTATGCCCATATACTTTATTTTTAAATATCTTTCATTAAAGGGCTCAAAACACCAAATCTAAGTTGCTGGTATCTGAGCCTGGAGTCACTGAGGCCCATCAAGATTATATCCTTGTCTCTTAGTCAAAATGATGTTTTTCTCTTTCCCACTGTTGTTCTTTATCTTGACTATCCTAGACTCGAAAATCCACCAGAAAGTAGAACTTATCAGCACCTCCACTGAACTCTAAATGTACAAAGTAATAGCTAGTATGTGCTGAGTAAAAATAGATAAAAAAAAAAATATGCAGGGGCCATGAGGAAGATGGTGGGTGGGAATAACAGGCAGCTGCTAATCACATATATAGTCAAAGCGAAGCTGGAAGCATCTGATGAAATAATCTAAGACTTGGGCTAGTCAGTACTATAATTACAAAGACACCCTGCAGAGTAAGTTTCTAGAGGTTGCGGTTTCAGTGGCTAGAACTTTTCCCTTTATGGACCAATATGTGGCCACAAATGTCAAAATAATGACCTTTTTAGGAGTGCATTGTATATTTTATCCATCTTAAGACTTCATTTTTTCAATGCTATGCATTTTTCCTTGAGTAAATATTTATTTATGCAGGCTAGTGGTTTACAGCCTAAGGAAAGAAGCCAGGAAACATGGATGCTACCCCACATTTTGCTACTATTTTTCAATGTAAAAGTCATTTCTCCTCTAAGTTCCCTCTACTGAGGAACTGAGACAGTCTATGCCCCTGGACAAAGTCCTAAAGACCTTCCACAAATTACTCATATTCCACATGATTCTTATCCCACAGAAAGTGCCTAGACTCCTAGAATCTAAGTGAATGAGTAATCACTCTGTTCTTGTCACTGCTGAGATCCTAATTGGGATTTACTGTTTACAAAAGGAAAATCTGCAGTTCAAAAGTTGTCCCCTATTTAAGTCTCACTGCACCTACTGATGCTGTCTTGGAGAATAAAGTCTTGGTTCTAAGGTCAAGTCTCTCCCACACACAGTGTGTCAAAATGGCAATCAGCTCTTTGCAAAGAGTGCAGAGAATATAATTCTCTCTTTGAGTCTCACCTAGGCTTCAGTGGCAACAGATCAAACACAAAAATGTATTAACCACAAATGACTCAAGCCAGCCCTACTTGGCTTTATAAATAAGAAACAAAAATATGCCTCAATGAGTTAGACAGTGAGCTAAGTATATAAGAGTGTACACCCTTTTGAATCCTGCTACTGACTTGATGTGGAAGTTCTGGCAAGTCAAAACTTCCCTGAGTTCAACTTCCTTGTCTGTAAACTTTTTTTTAAATGTTTCACTAACTAGGTTTTCACAAGCGACAAACTTTAAAATGTCTTTGAAAAATGCCAACTCCTATAGCTATATAATTAGTCACACCATCTTCAGAATACAACAAAAGCCCAACTCCCTATTATTCAGAGTCTCTACAGTCAATAATAAGAGATCTTGGAGATTTGGCTCAGAAATGAGTAAACAGACTACAATACAGGAAGGGCAAGCTACTGGGGAGGGAGGCCAACACAGGTTAATCATTCACAGGATTAAGTGTCTTATTTCTCTTTCATAACATAGGCTTGACTAGCTGGAAACATACCCAGCCAAGCACAAAAAGCTATCAGTGGTTAAAAAGAAATAATTAAATGAGAAAGGAACCACGGTTCAGGTCACATCATTTTAATTCTCTTAAGTTCTTCCTTTAAGGGTCTTTCTTCACTTGAAATTTGGGAGATATCTGATCAACCTGGATACACAGAGATTCAATTATATCTACCGACACAACCTCTTATATATTGTATGAATAAGCCCCCATAAGCTTATGGATTCTTGCGGAAGAGTTTGGCAAGAGTTCACAATCCTGTTCTTAACTTCTTGCTGTGTGACTTAGACAAGTCTCTTAATCTAGCTAAGCTTCTTATTTCCCCAAGTTAGAAAACAGAAATTATGAACTGGGCTCTGGCTAATGAAGGGACAAGCCCATTAGTGACTGGTTCTCTTTTCCTTTGGTAATGTTTGCATTTTGCAACGTGATCAGAAGTCAAGTCAGTAAGAATAGGACAAATATATATGTAATAAGTTAATAATGTAATGACAGAAAAACATACAGATGGGATCCACATCTTCTCTCAACAACTTATGAAACATTTCACTACCCCTTCTAAATGAGAACTAGACAAGTTAAGGGAGAAGGAAAGATACAAACTGAAATTGGGGAAGGTTCTATTGAATTGAAGAATGTAAGGGGAAAAAGTATATTAAAATTGGCTGGTGGATATACAAATTTAAATGAGACTATGATACAGGAGAGTTAAAGTTTTAAATATTTTCAGTAGCCTAAAATAAGAATGTTGAATACAATGACTACGATGAAAGGTAATCACTGCCTAAAATGCTGCATTTAATTTTCTATATAGAAAATATTAAAATAGAAATTTCTAGTGAAAAAAATTATAGTCTTTAACCCTTTTCTCCAGAAAAGATTCTCTGCAGAAATGTCTTATTTCTTTTTCATTCTGTCAGGCTCTAGAATTACAAATAAGAGAAAATGATGAAGGATCAAATAAGGTAGAATCTCTTCAAGAAAAAGAGAACCCCTTGTATCAAAACATGAACTCAGGCTAAGAAGCTGCACACCTATGCCCAAGAAAAGCAAAAGACTAAGACTACCTGCTGGGGTGTGGAGGAGGAGATAAGCTGTATGGCAACCTCAAATTTTCCCTGGGGCAAGTGGAGCCTGCCCTTTTAGTGACTCCTGATGGAAATTCACTTTGTGCCACACAAACGCTAAAACCAAGACACAAAGCTTCTTTTTTGAAATCTTGGTCAAAACTCAATGAAGGCATTACCTCTGCACATTTTTTTCTTTCTCATAAACCTATTATTTTCAGAAATGAGGTTTCATAGCCTTTCCAAATGCAACTTGCTATTTACCATTGTGAAAAACAGATACAACCTAAATGTCCTTCATCTAGAAGAATGGTTATGGAAATTATGTTGTCATGCTGATATTACAAGTCTGTTTATAAAAAGTTTTTAATAAAGTTACAAAATGTTCATGATAAATTAAGTGAAAATATTGTATAAAAACTACATAATATATGAGCTAAACTATGTAAAATTTAAATTTATATAAAATAAGACAAAGGAAATATAATAAAATGTTATTAACAGTAGACATTTTAGGGTGAGGTTTTAGGTAAATAATTATTCTATAATAGCTTTATGGAGATACAATTCCCATACCAAATGATTCACCCAATGACTAAATCTCAATGGTTTTTAATACATTCACCAAGTTGTGCAACAGTTACTGCAGTCAATTTTAGAACATTTATATCACTTCAAAAAAAAAAATCCTGTGCCCTTTAGCTATTACCCATAAGCACCACCACCCTTAATCCCTAAGCAACCACTAATCTAATTTCTGTCTCTATAGATTTCCTTGTTCTGGTCCTTTCATATGAATGAAATCATAATGTATGGTCTTTAGTGACTGACTTCTTTGACTTTGCATAATATTTACAAGGTTCATCCATGTCATAACATGTATCAGTACTTCTTTTATTGTCAAATAATATTCCACTGTATGGACATGCCACATTTTGTTTATTCATTCATCCGCAGATAGATATTTAAGCTATTTCCACTTTATGAATAATGATGATGCTATAAACATTTGTGTAAAATTTATTTTCAATTATCTTAGACATACACTTAAGATTGTTGTGGTCCCAAATTTTCCACAAGGTACATACAATACTTTCAGTATTGAAGAAAAAGAGTAACAACAAAAAAAACTCCTCTTGATTTTAATTCTCCTGTATGCCAGTACTTAACCTACCCAGTCTTTTATTCTCTCCTAAACCTAAGACAAATGTTTTTTAACTAAAATGTTTTTAATGAATGATTGCTCAGAATTGGACCCTGTACAATTAGGATATGAAAGAAAAAAAAAATACGGTCTTTATTTTCAAGAAAGGGATGCTGCTAAACTCTAGATAGAATGCTTGGAGGGAAAATCACCACCATTAACCTAGGAAATAGAGGAATACAGCATATTGAAGTGGGCTGGGCTCCATCCAGCACTGGAGAGTGCTCAACATAAAACCAAACAGTTCTCTCATCTGCCTACACTCTGACCAAGAAGTCAGAACACTGAACTTCAGAATCATTACAACTTTCTGTAAGAAAAACATTTTCCTAATGAAGAACCCTAAGGCAGGGAGATGGTTAAAAGTTTTTTCTTACCATAGCTAAGATTCCATGGAATAGTATTAACTATTGTTTTCTGTGTACGTACACACATACATACAAACAAGACTTGTTTACATTTATAAAAGGCTGTGGTGGCAGGGCAGTGCAAGCAAGTGCATAAATAGTATTACTTTAAAGCGAATTAGGAGTCCATCCAGGTCCTGTCACTCAAAATCTGGCCAGTAGTTCAAAATATGTCCATCCTGACTAACTTGCTAGAATGTGTGAATGTTTATCACTACCTGCCTCTCAGACCACCTGGGCTACAGGAGGATTCAAGCAATGAGAACTCAGCAATATCCATAAAGAGAATTGTTTGTGATATAAGATATCACATTGAGAGAGGGGATTAACTTTAAAAAATGTGATATGCTACTTAAAATATATTTTCAAGTTCTGAATAATAATATAATAAATCCCCATGTATTTGACTTAAAATATAAAACATTAATAAAGTTTATTTTAAGAAACAGATGAGTGAAAAAAATCAACTTATCTGAAATTAGTGACAAATAATAGAATAAGAAGGTTATAACCATTAACAATAGGTCTAAGAGTGGAATAAAATGCTTTGGGAGTAGAAAATTTGAATTAGGTGCTCAACAAAACAAATGAAACCAGGCTACTTTAGGATAATATAGCTTGTCTCAGAAATGACTCTGGCCTGGATGGACACCACCCTGCCCTCCTACACTGCAGCCTCTCCTGAAACTGTGCTTCTCCCAGGGTACCAGATGAATCATCTGTTAGAAGATCGAAGAAAACAGCCATGAATTTAAAAAAACAGAGACCAAAATTCATTGAGCTTCCTATGCCTGCTGGATTCTTCAGGGAGTAAGAGCTATATAAATTGCTGTTGTAGTGATTAGGAAAACAATAGCTAGAATAATTCCTCCTGAAAAACTGAGGAGAGTGCCAGGAGTGAAATGCTTTGGTGGAGGTATGCCCATTTCCTAGGACTGGAATAAAAGGGTTTTAAAGGGCAAGTCTGAAATGCATTCATTGAACATGACCTGCCTTGCTAACCCTGGTTCTTGTCATGGCTATTATGCCCTCAATTTCATGAACATCATGCTCACTTGGAAAGAAAAAAACTTGTTTTAGTAGTAATTGCACATCAATACGAGAGTCCTATTATTTCTATTAAGTTAATTAACCTATTTTTGTAAAGTATACAAAATAGGTCACTTAAGTGGGTGTGACCTTACCCAGTGAACTGTGCTTTAAAACTGTCTCCAACTATTAAGATTTATAGACACCTTTATCAACATCTTAGTTGGAAAAGGCTGGCTGAGTGAAAGGCATGCAGCACCAGGCAAAAACAGCTTTGGTCCCTATCAATCAGCCTATTATAACAATGATATTTAGATATGTGATTAGATTTTCAAATTGAATGCTGTTTAATCTAAATTCCAGAGTGGTTGTGTAATCATACCATATTTTTACAGCTCTGAAGGAGAGAACTTATATCTCAGCTCTATAAAAATAATGTTCCTCCTAGACTGCTAAGGAAGAAAACTCTCTGTGATAAACACATGTGGGCAAAAACTGCTTCTAAATTATCACCACCATTATCATCAAAAGCATAAAAGGCCTCTAAAGAACTAAGCACTGTACTAGGCAATATACAAAAGTTTGGTCTTGTATTTTGGTCCTAATTAGGTGGCATAAAATCCTAGTCACTTCTAATATATTTAATAAAATTTCATTTATAAAGTAATAATATCCTTTCATCTGAGTGCCTCTGGTTCCATGACCATGCAGCCCACCCCAAGGGGAGGTACTTGTGCTGTAACTAATAACTTCTAGTGCCAAGATGATAGGAGACATTTCTGAGCCCTCACATTGTAACAGAACAGTTTATGAGAGAGGTGCAGATCGCAAAAAAAGAAAAAGGACATCAAGATTGCCCAGCATTACAACCTCCTTAGGCATCGCAAGCTCCAACATGATCTTATGGAGTCTTTCCCATGCTGAGAAGTCAGCTGAAAAATAGTGAATTGTGTCAAAGTCACAGAGCAGCAGCCCTGTCTAATTCATTTTTAAACATCCTAGCAATCTACTAGGCACTCAAAAACAATATTAATAAATTAATAAATGAGTATTCAGAAGCTAGTTAACACCTCCAAAAGAAAGTCTAGGCTCCTTGGTCTTTGAAGCTTCAGTTTCTGTTCCTACCTTTATTTTTCCTCTAATACAACTCTTCATATGTGCTACCTTCTAGGTAAGTTATTGACTATTTTCTATTTACTCTGTATTTTCCTCCAACTTTATGTCTTGCTTGCACTATTTCTTTTGCAGAAAGTTTACCTCACTTCGTGTTTAAATCATACTTTATTAGTTTAAATGTAACATCTTACACATACTTCAGATGTTTATTCCCTGGAAAAAAATGGATCCAAAGAGGTTCTGGACCCAAAGACAGAGGGTGGAGCTGGAGAACATACTGAACTGAACTACAGTCAACTGAAATGGAAGATTAAGATTAAATAAAAGTCTACATCCTAGGAAAGATAACATCCCCACCTCTAGCCTCTTTCCTTCCTTCAGCTACCCGAAATCTGGCAAACATCTGTTTAACCCTCTAAAAGAAAACTGGAAGATTCCTCCCTTGACAGAGATGGGCTGTAGAGAAAAGACATACAGATACAGACATCTGGAGATCCACCCATGAAATGGTGGGATCTGTTCCAAAAACCTTCTAATGAAGACACCTATCAATAAAACTGCCCATACGCCTAGACCTACCAATGTGTGCATTTGTGTGTGTGTGCATGTACACGTGCACACACTTCTTGTTCTTCAATTGAATGGATTGCCAAAGATCACCAACTTTTGAAAGAAAGCCTCCGACATGAAAGACAAAGAACAAATCATAACCCCATCAGTATTATCTGTTATAAAAATACCTTGTGTTTCCCAATCAAACAAAGATTTTGAAAGAACACTTCTGGAGATAGTAAGGATATGATTTTCAATATTCAGCATCTTGTACTTTGATTAGATCTGGACAATCATCAATTTAATGATGATAAAAACGTCTAAGCACTTTTTATTAAGGTTACATTAAAGTGTAGTTTAGCAAAGAAGGAGTGAATTAAGAAATATAAATTTGTATATTTATATTGAGAGTGTCCATCCTAGGCCCACTATCACATTTAACCAAGTCTAACTTCCCCTGTGTTTGCCTCAGTCTCTAAAATTATCCTCCATCTCTCTCTGTACTACTTCTCCTTCTCAATATAGAAATAAAAACTCTTATTTCTTGAGAATTCTACTCCTAGTGAGCTGGCATGGAAAAAGTGATCTGTCTGACTAACACACACTAAGGTATTTAACTGCTAATAGATTTGTGTCTCCTCCTAAGGCAAGCGCTAAGGAAAAGAGGATGCTAGAGTTCGTGGAGCTAGGCTCAAACTCTAGCTCCACCAAGACAATGGAATGACCTTAGGCAGACCAGTGATTTGCTTTGATGTTATATGTTTTCATCTCTAAAGTATATATGATAAAATCTATTTCATAAAATTGTTTTAAAAATTAAATAAGATAATGCTTATGGAAGGACTTTGTAACTATAAAGTTTTAAAGTGGGTAGGGAATGCAGGTGGAACATCAGAACCCTAATAAATGAGTCTTCATGGTGGAATTTCAGACTGTATATGAAATCTGTGGGTAGGTGTAGGGATTATGGGAGCATTCCTGTTAGCTCTTCAATCATACCAACAAAGTAAAGACATACCCTACCTACTAAATCTCAGTCTGGGAACTTTTTAAGGGTATTTCCATGAAACTCTGAAAAGGAAGTGGCATTAGCAAGTAGATATGGTCATCAGACTTTACTTCATCCATCCACCCATCCATCCATCCATCCATCACCACCCATCCATCCATCACCCATCCATCCAATCAATGAACCAAGTCCTATCTCTCATCTCTCTGCCAGCCACTGAGCTGGACATGGAAATATGAAGTTGAACAAGATACAGTCCCTCAAATAATCAAGTAGAAAGAGAAAAACATATATAAAATAAGTGCATTAGGTTTCATAGGAACTATGTAAGGTGTATGCACAGGGTAATAGGGTACAAGGAGGGAGTAATCAATTCCATTTGAGTCACAAGAGACTTCATGCTAGAACTGGGTTTTAAAAAATAAAGAAGTGTTTGGAGAATGTGTAGTATGTTCAACAACATGAATGTCAAAGAATCCACAAACTTTCAATGTTCAGCTAGAGTACAGGTCACAAGAGGACTCAAAGCCAGAAACAATGTAAAAGTCATTAAGATCTCAATAATCAATATAAGGAGTTAAAATCTTGTCCTGTAGGACAGAAGAGGCCACTGTTAATTTTTCAAGTGAGAAAGTAACACTTTATGATTTGCATTTTGAGAAGGTTAATACGGAAATGGTATGAAAGTAGATTGGAATTGGATAAATCTGGTGGCAGGAAGACAACTGCGGCTGTGACAGAAGAGCAAGAGTCTATTTAAGGTAGAAACAAGGGTAGGGAGAAAAGGGACAAGGTATTAAGACAGTCAAATTGACAGACTTTCAGGGTAAAGAGAGAGAGTTTTCTGGCTTGAGAGATGGGCGATTCCATTCACAAAGAGGAAATTCAGGAACAGTATATTAACCTACGTTTTGTACATGTTGAGCTAGGAATTATTATAGGCCGTTCAGGTAGAAAAGTTGTCTACTAGTTTGGATTTATGGGTTTAGAACTCAGAAAAAAATATAGATCTGAGAATGTTTAATATAGATCTGAGAATGTTTAACAGATTGGGACTAATTGAAATTACGAGTTTGGCGACATTTTTCTCATACTCTCTTCGCTCCTAACTTACTTAGCCTATGCACCCAGATGAGAGTTCTCAGATCATTTAAAACTGGAAACATTTTAAAGATGCAATTTGTTTTATAACTAGAAACATATTATTTAATGGAAGAGTTGGTACAGGTAACAAAATAACCCTTCTCAAAGTCATGCCATGGATTTCTCTTTTAACTAAACTCTGGGTCTAATTAAAAGTGAAAAACCATTTAATATGGTAAATGATTGTTAAATACAAGACTGGTAAAAATAATATTTGAAAAGTTTACTCCAAAGGCTTACTCTTCTAAACCGTATAAATAATAATATTTTCTACCCACTGGTTATAGCACCTTTTATCCTTCAGACTATAATAACTTTATATGATCTCTAATTAGTTTTAACAAGATGCCTGTCAGGTAGACAAACAGACTAGGACTTTTATCTTCATGGCAGAGCTGGAGAAATTAAAAGATTAAGAGTAGAAATAATGAATCTGTGATCTCCCAGCAGGTCATTAAAGTGAAGTGCAAAACAATACAGATATTTAAATTCCTGGTGTTCACTCTTTCCTCTATGCTATCATTATCATCAATCACCTTTCGAATGTTATAGCTGGGTACATGGCACTAGAGTCATGGCACTGTGCCAGGCTATTCTCTTATAGAACAAGTTATTAATGCAGAGATTATTAGAGGGGTAGGGTGAAGGTATAAGTTGGGAATTTTCTCTATGGACTTTCAGCTATTTCTTTTAAATACCAAATACAAAATGAAATGGACTATTACATAGCATGTAAATTTAAAAATTTTTTATAAAGTACTTGCAACCTCAAGTATAAAGCCAGTGCAAAAGACAATATATATTGGTAAAGAAAGTTGTTTTCAGTCATTATTTAAAAAGAAAGTTTAATGAGGAAGACAAAATGATACAAAGAGCTGGCAAGAAACTTGGAGCCCTATACCACCAGGACACCAGTATAAATCTAGTCCAGGCTTGGTGTGACTGGAAGTTATTTTGATATAATAGTGCTTTGTTGGCTAGTGTGAAATAACCGGTCTGTTTTATGCCAGTTCTCACAAGACAAGCATCTACATAACAAAACAAATAGCACTTCTGACCTTAACAGACTCTGCCCAAGAGAAAATATCTTGATAAGTCAAGTCTGAATTTCCACCTATCTACCCACTCCACCATGAAAGCTAAAGTCTTTCTTATTTCTTCATCCAAATCAATAACCGTAGATGGTCATTATTTCTGTCTGGCAAAGCTTGCATGCCACTGTGTAGTCTTATTCTCCTTCTGAGATGAACCACAGAAGTTTCCAGGTTTATATTCTAACTAGTGCAAAGTTCCCAATGTGTTACTAATGGGACAAAAGAATACATTTCATTTTAAAGTGATTTTCAAATCTCCCTACAGAAGGACATCTGAAAGTACTTAAGAAATATACTATATCCCTAGTGGTTGAAAGAAAGAAAAAAGAAACAAAAAACTCTGTATTGCTCCATAAAGGTTATTGAAAATGCCATGCAATTAATGCTATTTATACGGCATTGAGCTAAACTCAAAAGGTAACACTTAACCACTCTGTTTACCAAGTTAATCTACCAGATTTGTTTACTTTGTCTGATTTACTAAGACAAATACGTTGAGTGTCTGAAATGTTTTATCTGGCCCTGGGAAAGGAAAACTAAAGGAGTGTTGTGCTTTTATTAATAGATAAGTGCAAACAGGCCCTATCCTATCAAATGAACAGCTAGGACCTTTGGCCACTGTTTACTGAAAATAAAATTAGCCTTGGCTGGCAGGTACTTATCAGATCTGAGAATAATTAACTATCCACATCTGGTACATGTTACTGAAAATGCTAGTGGGAGCCATTAAGTTTGGTAAGGCTTATTTTTCCTGAACAGTTAATATCCCCCTAACATACCATCGGAATGCACTCTTTCTTCCCAAACAAACCCATGGAAGTACCAAAAGCAGTTCCACAAACTGTTTTCCCACTTCAACTCAACAAAAAAAAAGTTTAGAAATCTAAAAGAAATTACCAAGATGTGATTGGTTCCCACCACTCTCCACAAAGCTCACCAATAGGGATCACCTGCCCCAGCAAGCGCTCGGAGCTTTGCAAACAAACAGGGTCATTTTAAGTTAATAAATAACATTTTGCATTATTTTTTCCCCCTCAAAAGACTTCAAGGAACATCACCAATGTAAAATAAGTACAGTTTTCACAGGTCAAAGGAGAGCCTAAGAACCAACGCCCTTTATTACAAGCCAGTTGAAAAGGCAGTAATCAAATTCAGGTTCATTCCTTTTCTATCCTAACAATTTACCTGGTAATAGTTTTCAACGATTTTATTAAAGGAAAGAAAATGCTCTAAGGCACTCATATAAATAAGCAATGCAAAATAAATCGTGTTATATTTATGTCACGGGATCTAAGAGACAGGAACAAGGGCTCTGCAATTAGCTTGCTGTGAAATTCTAAACAAGTCAGATGACTTGTTTAGTAAAGGGCCTCTCATGTGTCTGCTCTATAAAACTGGGAATGACAACCTACATCACCAAGCTATGGGAGGAGTAAACTTCTGACAGCACCAGGAAAATGTTTCTAAGTAGAAAGATAAGAAATTCCAAATCTTCAAGAACAGGTCTTCTCAAGAGAAGTAGAAGTATATTAATTATAAATTATAACATTTTATCTAGCACCATTTAGCAAATATTATTGCTCCTCCTAACGTGACAAATGAACTTGTATTCTAGTGACTAAGCCCTTGGGTGATTTAAAGATCAATGGCTGCCTTATTTCCAAGGAAACAGCAAATTGGATCTACTAACAGTGAATAGATGGCCCACCTGTACACAATATCTTATTAAAATATGCTAGGTGGGTAGACATCAGAAACCTTAGTAAATGAGGATATGAATTAAGAAACAGCAAAGTCTAAGGATATGCAGTCAGTAAATAAGGCTTGGGAAACAGAGGAGGTAAGAGCAATAGGCAAGACAGAAATAGCACATAGAGTAGAAAACAAAGCTCAAAGGAAAACAGAAGAAATTTAAAAAAAAATAATGATTATTTCCTGGATCAGGTAGTAAGGTCAGGTGAAGAAATCAAGCCAGTGGGGATAACAGGAATGATTTGGAGGGAACTCAGGTAATTAAGAGAGAGAGAGAAAGAAGGTCTTCCATGTGAGATACCAAGGCAAGCAGAGAAAATATTATTGATTTAGATTGAGTCTGATGAGGTTGAGAGGCACCAGAACGAGGAATCAATTTGTAATTCCATGCATGCACAAAGTCAATGAGGCATCTGGAACATAATTTGGAAAAATTATTAGTGTAAATAGGCAAAATTAGAAAATGCTAAGTCCCAAGTCTTCCAGCTCCAATAATAAATTTAATTTACTGGATTGTGAAAGATTTCTTATATGAATGCCATCTGTAGTATCCCTCTAATTATTCAATTATTCTACTGGAATACTACCTGTGGTTTGACTATAGAAGCACAACTTTCCTAGGGTTATTCAGATTTGTGCAATTCAGAAACCACTAGCAGTCTCAAGGAGATAGACAGGTCAAACTTCTTGCATGTCATTCAACAAAAAGGCTGATTTCTCTAAAGTTTCAAACTCCAGATCTTCTTCCTTCATATTCTGTCACAAAGCACTTGCTTATAAAAAGAAAATTTCTGTATATTTTCTAGTACATTAAATCTATTATCAAAATTTTTAAAATATTTTTTCAATTACTGTTGGCATACAATATTATATGTTAATTTCAGGTATACAATACAGTGATTAGACATTTATATAACTTAAAAAGTGATCACTCCAAAAAAATCTAGCGTCCGACACCATACAGTTATTACAACATTACTGACTATATTCCTTTTGCTATACTTTACATCCTCATGACTATTTTGTAACTACTAATTTGTACTTTTTAAACTTTTCCCTTTTTTCAGCCACAGCCCCCAACCATGCCCCCATCTAGCAACCATCAAAATGTTCTCTGTATCTATGAGTTTGTTTTGTTTATTTCGTTCTTTAGATGCTACATATAAGTGAAATCATATGACATTTGTCTTTCTATGTCTTACTCCATTCAGCACAATACCCTTCCGGTCCATCCTTATTGTTGTAGATGGCAAGATTTCATTCTTTTTTATGGCTGAGTAATATTCCATTGTATATATATACCACGGCTTCTTTAACCATTCATCCATTAATAGACACCTAGGATCCTCCATATCTTTGTTATGGTAAATAATGCTGCAGTGAACATATGGATTCACATGTCCCTTTGAAGTAGTGTTTTAGGTTTCTTTGGATAAATACCTGGAAATGGGATTACTGGGTCCTCCTTTGCCTTTTGTTATAGACTTTGTTTTCAAATCTATTTTGTCTGGTATAAGCATTGCTACTTCAGTTTTTTTGTTTGTTTCCATTTTCATGAAATATGTTTTTCCATCCCTTTACTTTCAATCTGTGTGTGTCTTTCTATGTAAAGTGAGCCTCTTATAGGCAGCATATGTAAAAGTCTTGTTTTCTTATCCATTTAGCCAGCCCATCTTTTAATTGGAGTATTTAATCCTTTTATATTTGAAGAAATTGTCACTATACATGCAGTTATTGCCATTTTATTACTCATATTTTTAATCTTTTTCCCCATCTTCTTCTTAAAGAAGTCCCTTTAACAGTTCTTATAATTCTGGTTTGGTTCTGATGAACTCCTTTAGCTTTTTCTTGTCTGGGAAGCTCTTTATCTGTACTTCAACTCTAAATGATAGCTTTGCTAAGTAGAGTAATGTTGGTTGTAGGTCCTTGACTTTTCATCACTTTGAATATTTCATGCCAGTACCTTCTGGTATGCAAAGTTTCTGTTGAGAAATCAGTTGTCAGTCTTATGGGAGCTCCCTTGTAGGTAACTAGATGCTTTTCTCTTGCTGCTTTTAAAATTCTTTGTCTTTAACCTTTGGCATTTTAATTATGATATATGTTAGTGTGGGCCTCTTTAGTTTCATATTTTTTTGCAACTCTCTGTGCTTCTTGAGCTTGTATGTCTCTTTCCTTCAAAGGTTAGGAAAGTTTTCTGTCACTATTTCTTCAAATAGATTTTTGATTCCTTGTTCTCTCTTTTCTTCTCTTTCTGGTACTCCTATGATGAGAATGTTGGTACACTTGGTATTGTCCCAGAGACCCCTTAAATTATCCTCTTTTTTTTGGTTTCTTTTTACTTGATGCTATTCTGATTGGGTGTTTTCTGCTATCTTATCTTCTAAATCACTAATTCAATCCTCTGCTTCATCTAATTGACTGCTGATTATAATGTATTTATTTCAGATATTGTAGTCTTCACTTCTAACTAGTTCTCTTTTATGTTTTCTGTCTCTTTGTTGAAGTTCTCAATAAGTTCACCTACACTTCCCCTGAGTTCACTCAGCATCCTTATAACCAGTGTTTTGAAAATTCTGCATCAGATAAATTGCTCATCTCCATTTTGTTTAGTTCTTTTTCTGGAGTTTTGTTATGTTCTTTCATTTGAGACATATTTCTATGTCTCCTCATTTTAGCTGCCTCCTTGTGTTTGTTTCTGTGTATTAGGTAGTGCTGCTATGCCTCCTGGTTTTAGTAGAGTAGGTATCCTTTGGGACCCAAAAGTGTAGTCTTCTCTGGTCACCTGAGCCAGGTACTTGAGGTGTGTTCTTTGTGAGTACTATGTGTGCTCTCCTGTTGTAGTTGAATTTTGGTTGCTGTCTGCATGTCAGTGGAGGGATAGGCTCTTGAGCTGATTGATTGTGAGGACTGGCCAGTGAGAGGCTAACCCTATGAAACAAAATTCACTTTAACGGGGCTCTGGTACCTGCCCAATCTACCCAAAGGGTGCATCGTCCTTGGATACATCTCAGGTGATGCTCCAGCTTGGTTCCAGTTTACTACTGGGTGTGCCGGCCCCAGGGCCTCCTGGGAGGAAACCTACTGCAGGCCAAGTTCAGCTGTAGCCTGTGCTCTGGCCAGGACCACCAGGCAAGAATAACCAAGCAATCCGCAGATGGCTGCCACTTGCACTGGACTTGGAGGTGCCTCAAGGGGCCAAACCATGAACTGAGACTGGTTGCCACTAGTGCTCAGGCTTGGGGCTGCTAAGCAAGAATGAGCACACAAAGACCAGATGCTGCTTGTTTGGATTTTGCAAACTTTTGAGAGGTTTTAGAAAAGTCTGCTACATGAGCCAAGATAGGCCTTTTGTATGGAAAAGCCACTGGAAGTGTCTTGGATAGACCAGCAAGTTGGGTGGGCAGGGTCTCAGTGAACCACCAGAGTGGAGTGAACTAATAGGTGTTAGCCAGGTTGATGGAGACTCAGATATGACAGCCACCACACCAGGAAGGGGGAGGGCTGAACAAAGAAACAATGGATTCTGCCAGCATTTCTGTCTAAGAGAAAGCTGCCCCTTCAGCCCTCACCTTGAAGCCAGACAGCTCACTGCTTCCCCATATGTCCCTGGTGTCTTTCATGCTGCTGCCCCAGAGCTAGAGCTCGAGCTCAGAGCAAGTGAGTCTATCAGTGAGCAAGTCCATGTGCAGACTTCAGAGAAATATCTGTGACTCCAGCCATCTTGTCTTACTCACCCACAATCTCCACTGGTTTTCACAGCCAGTTTTGTGGACTTCTCTTCCTGGCACTGGAAATATGGGCTGGGGAGCCCAGTGTGGAGCTGGGACCCCTCACTCATCTGGGGAAACCTCCACAGCCAAGATATACCTCCCAATTCTCAATCTCCCCATGAAGTTGTGAGACCAACCTGTTCTGCATCTACCCCTCCTACTAGTTTCAAAGTGGCCTCTTCTGTATGTCCCAGTTGTAGGACTTCTGTTCAGCTAGACTTCACGTAACTCTCAATGATGGTTGTTCTGTAGTTTAGTTGTAATTTTGATGTGGTTGTGAGAAAAGGCAAATACAGCATTTACTTTGTCATCTTGACTAGGAACCACACGCTATGTGTTCATCAGAATTTTTTTTAAATGCTTTGGCTGAGAGTTTTTAAAATAATTATTTCCCCTGGTATTAAATCATTTATTTGAAATGTTTAAAAGTCTTCCAAGATAAACTTACATATTTGATTTAAAATATCTGTAAATTTATATTTTGAGGATAATTTATATGACTATGACTTTGGAATAAAAAAAATATGCCTCGGAAGTTAGCTAAAGTCTATATAAAACAACTGGGGGAAAAAAAGGAACGTATGTGCTATTTCAATTTACCCATTAAACAAGAGAATTCAGTATTCTAAAATTGGCTGCTATGAAAACAAAGTTTCCCTGAATTGAGAGGTTACTTTATTGTACCTAGACTTTTGAATTCTTTCCATCTTGTTCTAAAATAGATCTTTCAAAATTTATGTTAACAGTAATAGCCTAGAAATGGAACCTACAAAGCAGGATTTCTTAACCTTAGTACTACTGACATTTTAGGCTCGGTAATTTTTTGTTGTGCACTATTGTGCACTGTAAGATATTTAGCAGTATCCCTGGTTTCTATTCAGTAGCACCCCTCCAATCTCCCTACTCTATTCTGAAAAACATAAACATTGCCAAGTTTTCTCAGGAGGCAAAATCACCCCCAGTTTAAAACTATTGCTATAAAGGGGTTGCAACCATCACAGTTTCATTTAGAAGGAGCATGGTATTCTGAGAGGAAAAAAAAGTGTGGAGAAAAAAGGATGGGGTTTAGAGTTAGGCAGCTTTAGGTCAAAATTAGGACTCCATCACTCATAAGCTATGCAGCCTTGTGAAAACTAACCTATTAAGCCTCAACTTCCTCATCAGTAAAATGGGAAAAACAACATCCTAGTAGACATTTGTCTTTGCCATCCATCACCCCTTTTGAGGGGAAGGGGTCAAGAAATCCTTTTTTCCTTTAGGAGAAACAGCTCTTCCACTCTAGCCTAGGCCCTGCACCAGGGATGAGCATACAAACCTGACTTAGCCAATGAAATAATTGCATCCCCCAGGCTTTAATAAATGGATGGTTTAGGGATGAGCATGTGACCCATGCTGGACCAATTATACTCAATCCAGAAGCTTTTGCTGGTACAATCAGGAAAAATTCATTCCCTTTTTGCTAAAGTTGCTAAATTAGTAGAGTATAAGCCTGGAGCTTCTGTGTGGGAAAAGCTAACCCAGCAGAAATGTAGAGCAGGAGATGTAGAGACAAAGCCCTGATGAAAAGATGTGTAAGTAATATCTGAAGTCAGATTTACCACTTAGATTTTTCAGTTATGTCAGCTAATGAATTCCATTTTATTTTAACTTAAGTCATTATGAGTTGGGTTTTATCACTTAAAACCAAAAGTCCTATCCTATAATTATGTATCTCAAACAGTTGTTGAAAAAAAACAAGTAAAATAATGAACACAATAGGCCTAATAAAGAGCTTCCTTCTCTTCATTTCCAATATATAGAAATAAAAAAAAAACACACACAATTATATAAGAGGTTAAAACACAATACAGTGAAGGATCAGACAACAGAACTCATGACTTAGCTTTGAGCTCCTTTCAATAAACTGGTAGACATTCTAAAAGAGCTTAAATTCACGGAGCCAATAATTACTGTGCTTTAAGTTTCCTACAATCAAGTCAATGAATAGCACATGCAAATTCTGGTTTGTTTCTTTGTTACCATCATTTTCAGGTGGCTAACAGGAAGGGCTTGCTTTGAGTAGAAAGGTTCTATAGCTTGATTTTATCTATTGCCAGAAGGCTGAAAGAAGGGATTTATACTTAGTGGATTAAATCAAAATAGCAGAGCTGGGACTAGGGTGAGTCAAATAAGGCACCTACCTCAGATGCAAAATTTTAGAGGTTGCCAGAAACCCACTGATCAAGATAAATAACTTTAGCGCAATATTTCTAAAATCAAAAATGCCAAAAGTCCAAGATGAAGAAAATATCAGAATTTTAAATAACAACAGGATCAGTATCGCCGACTTTTCATTTTGCCTCAGGCTCCAATATAGCTCAACATGGCATTGTAAAACAGAGTAAAATTTCTAAGCTGTAAGAAGCAGTGTTCATAAACAGCATCGAGTACCTAAATGCACTTGAGAGACAACCTAGTTAAGAACTCTGAATTGAAAACTAAGAAACTTAAATTCAAGTTCCAGCGCTGCCAGTACAAAGGTATATAACTGAGAAATTACTTGGCCTTTCTAATCTTTAGTTTTCGTACACAAACCGAAAGAACTATACCAGATGACTATTACTATGATTACATTCTAAATTTGATTTCCTTTGATACCTAAAAACAAATGAATACTGAATATATTTCCAGTTCAGCATTTGTGTTATCTAGGAGCTTATGAAATGACAAGTTTTATCCATTCAAGTCTATTAGTGAGAATAACCCAGGTTGAGTGTGAATTTTTTGTTGTTTAAAATGAGTCCTCTCACATGTTCCAAATGCCATTCGATTCTAAGATCCTATAATGGGGAGGTTGGCAGCTTCCTGTTGTGGGTATAGAGTAACATGGTTGATCTGTGTCCTCGAAAAGCTGAAATAATTCACATGCCACCCACTGAAAAGTCCACTGAAGCATAAAACAATCAGGTTAATAAGTGACTGCTTATAATTTTCAACAATTTCCAGAAATAGAAAAATGAAAATATAAAATGGACAATGACAAAGAGAAGGTGAAAAGCATCTGGAACAGGAGTTGTTTTTTTTTTTAAGTAATATCTTAAAAAATAGCATGTTAATTTAAAAGTGCTAAAAAGAGCATGCACTTTTTAGAAAGTACTGGAAATATAAATACTGAATATGAAAATAAAAAATGTGCTCAGGTCCATGTATATAATTTTTTTCAAATTTTTGCTGAACCCTAAGAAATAAAGACTTCTCCGTGCCTGAGAGATAGACTCAACAGCTTTATTAAAGTACTTTGTAAATAAAAACATGGGCTATTTTTTAATCAATATTATTTTTTAACTTTTTATTATGCAAAATTTCAAACACAAGATAAGGTATGGAGGATAGTATAATGATCCCCCATACACCCATTAATAACTTCAATAATAATTATCAACTCATGGCCAATATTACTGCAACTATACTCCCATTAATTTCCCAATTTTCATAAAGGGCTATTCATTTTAGGGCCCCAAATGGACAAATATTTTGGGGCTTTAGTTTTCTTTTTGTAAAATGCAGGCAATTATGCTCACTTACTTACCAATAATCAAGTTATGAAAAATAATCAAACCTTTTGAGCCCAGTTAACACTTACTGTAGTTTTTAAACCTAAGAAAAAAACTAGTTAGAAAATGGAATCAACTTTTGTTTAAATAAGTCTTTCTTTGAAGCAGCTCTAAATTCTTTGGGAAAATTTATCTTTCATTCTCCAGCACCTCTGTGTGGTGAATGAAAGTATTATTATTCACCTTCAGAAGATGCAGAAATTAAAGAAAAATAAAATGATTCATGTCAAATCAAATGAGAATTCAACAGTCAAAACAAAAATAAATCCCTATTTTCTGATCCTCATGTTCTGTCATTAAGATACACCATTTCTAATGCTATTACAATATATGTGGAGGAAAATGATTATTTTCTCTAAATGCAACAAACTTATATCCTATCAAGGAGTTTGTATATTTAAAAGACTAGTGCTCAAATACAGTGACCAACTTTAAAGCCCAGCTTATAGATTAACACAAAAACACAATCTTTAGTTGGTTCGGTCTACCTAAAGAAGACAGCAAGAAAGAAAGGAAGGAAATTAAATGCACCTATGGTTCACTGGAATTGAACAATTATAACTTGCCATTTCATAGATATGAAATCTAGAATATTTACTTGGCATATGAAAAATGACTTCAGTGTTACACTGGAGAATTATACTATTTGGGCCCAGTCCATAGTGCCATAGGCGTAGATGATGCAACTTTCAACTCAGCTACAGAGTATTTTTATAGTACTTACCAAGTCATTATAACTTCGTATATTTAAGACATGTTCCTTCCGATTCATACCATGGTTCCTGTTCACTGCATTTCAGAAAGGCAGGTTGGGCTGGGATGGGGAAAGTGGAAAAAAGCTAAGGGAAGGGTGTGGTGACAATAGTCTGCCATGAGTTCAGTTTCTCTAAATGTTGCCTGTTATTCATTTCATGGGATAAATCGAGGCAAAGTCTCTTTCTCTATGACCTCAAGAATAAACCAGCTGCATCCTGAACAATGTTTTTCAGAATCATAATAGCAGAGATCACAAATATCTAAACATTCAAATGAATACTTTAAATGTTTATGTAAGAAGGGGATTCTTCTCCATTTTTCCTCTCCAACTTTGAAAATAATATTAGAGGCCATGACCCACCCAATACCAAATAAAATAAAAATAGTAAAAATAATAGTGAACTGGTAGTTAAGCAACGTAGGTTCTCGATTTATATGTGCGTTAACTAGCTCTGTTGGCAAGGCTAATATCCTTGAGGACAACAGGTTTCTCATCTCTCTGATGAAATACATTGTCTGAGTGATTTCTAAAATTATTTTTAGTTCTAAAATTCTTAGACTACCTACATAATTCTATACATTTTATGCTATTACATCTATATAGTGTCCTCATTTTTCATAATGCCACCCCTTTCATACAAAATACTGAAGTGTTAATCATCTCTATTGACTGCCTTACAAAGTTTAAATCTGAAGCACAGTTGAGAAAAAGAAGCATTCATATAAAATGAACTTTTAATAACACTTTTATAAAAGTAGGTTAAAAAAATAAGAAGAAGATTGTCTAGTTTTGTTCCAAATCCCACTGGGCATATAATAGATGCTGGATAAATATTTGCAGACCTAACCCCTCCTCCTTGATCCCCACCTTCCCAACACCACCACCTCCAGTAACTGCCATCTCCAACTTCTTTGGATCAGAGATGCTATGGAACAAGACTGAGGACTTAATTCTAAATAAAAATTTATACCTTTAAGTAAAATAGTTCAAAAATCTTACCAGGAAAACAAATTTATCAAAGTTTCTGCTTTCCAATTGTCAAGAATAGCCTTGGGTGCATTATTGATAAAAGAAAATTTGTATAGAGAGAAATCATAATTCAAATGTATTTTATATTTTCCCAAATACTTCATGAATAAAATCACTCAGTATGTAATGACCCATTACAGTGAAATTAAATATGAATTAACTTAGAATTTATAATAAAAAATACCCTAAGCCTCTGAGGTTACTGCATGCACAACCTGCCAAACTAAGACCCAAGCAGAGCAAATTATGCTGTTGTGAGTTTCATAAATGCCAAAAGAAAGTGTTCTAAAGTGCTTCTCAATGTAAAAAAGGGATCCATCAAATGTAACTAGAAAAAGGAGAGACGAGTCTTCCCCCCAAAGAGGTATTAAAAAAACAACAACAACAACAACAAAATAGGAATAAAAATGTAATAGAAAAATATTCTGAAATTTTAAAACCTGAAATACAACAGCCTTTCTTCTCTGTGGAGATGAACTCCTTCCATTCTCCAAGGGCTCTGTCAACATCATCAACCTCAAAAGCTTGGCTCACAAAAAATGTAATGACGCAGGAAATTGTCTGGAAACAAACAAATAAACAAAAAAAGCATTCTCTCTCACTGGAACTGGAGCTGCCCCAACAGAGCAGGCAAGCAGCTAACATATCAGGGCTTCATTTTCAAGTCGCTTTAATTGTTCCATTCTAATTCAGCAATCCAAACCCCTCTTTTAAGAAGTATGAGACAGGGCAGAAAAAGATCTTACAAGATATTATCTAGTTCTTACTTCACTACTAGCCCCTATTGAAGAAATTCTAAGTGCTAATTAGCCACATAAAACTGGATAGATGAACTGCAAATCTTTGTGTGTTAGACTTAAAATAGTCTCTTTCTGTTCTGAAGGCCTAGTCAACAAGAAACTTTTACTTGAAAACTGCACTCTAAATTAACAATTACAGTCTAATCACTGCTGTGTATCCATGAACTTTCTTACTTTTCAAACTATCTATAAAAGGAGAAAGCAGTTGCAGCAACTATCTTATCACATTCTAGTAGGATTTTTGCAAGCATTTATTGACTTGGCTGACATTTTTAAGAACAGGAAGGAAATAACATATATTTCTCTAGATTTTTGGTATTTTTTTCTTGCTTTTCTCTCGCCAAAAATCACTTGGCTTCCCAGCAAAGCATAAATAACAAAGCAAAACAAGTAAAAACCCCATCGCTATTTATTGATAAAGAAATTAAAATAACACCAACTCAGTTCCCTTTGCATCATTTCCTTCCCACATTATGTGTTCTATGAAACTTATAATTCTAGTAGCTTCTTTATGTCTTTCCCCCCAAAATTCAATAAGATACCCATTGATGTTTTCAACAATATGTACAGGAATTTTGTTATGTGAATGTTTGTGAAGGATGTAATAGGAGGAAGAATAGATAATGGTAATTCTGGGATTAATTCTCTTTCTAAACTCTCAATTTATGATGAAACTTCACATCTATTTCAGTTAGAGAATCCCTGTTTTGTTATTGGTCATTTCTATAACCACCACTGAACACTTAAAAGAAGCTCTTTTGCTTCTGACCAAGATGGAGTAACAAGAAACAGATTTATCCTACTACCTAAAACAACCCCCTTCACCTCTTCAAATTTTCTAAGACAAAACATGAAGCAGCTTTGTCTTTTCAAGACACTGGACATCAGGCAATGAATGATGGTGATCCCTTAAATATTGAAAACAAACTAGGAGAGGTCTATTATTGACCCAGGTTACTGTAAAACTATGGCCAAGGGAGAGGGAAGCCAGGTTGAGTCTAGGAAACTTCCTGATTTGAGGAGATTCAGCTTGGGATCCAGAAAAAGCAAGGCAAATATAATCACAAGAGGGATCCATGGAGAGTATCCCTCAAATATTCGGCAGAGCACTGATTAGTGTATGCATGGGAGGAAACTACTTAAGGCTGGAGAAAGAATGATCTGAGAGGAGTAAAAAGAAGCATGCCTAGCACTCACGCAGGGCCAGGAATAATGCCTATTCTCACCAACCAGCCTGGGAAACTTCATAATTCATGAAACACTGAAAAAAATACTCAGAAAGGTCTTATATTGACAGTGGAGAATAATTATCTTTAAGCTAAATGGTTCTGGTCCCGCCACAACAAATCTTAAAAGCAAGATCCAAGTAATTTAACTGCACCCCAAAACAAAGCTGAAAATTTACAGGAATATAAAAATGCACTGCACCCAAGAAGGTAAAATTCACAGTCTCTGGTGTCCAGAGATAACCAGACATGCAAAGAAGAGGGAAAGTAATATAACAAGAAAAACCAACCACTAAAATGGGCTCATTACTGATATAGATATTAGAATGAGCAGATAAGAACATTAAAATAGTTAATTTAACCATATTCTATATATCTGAAAAATTACGTAGAGATACTAAAAATACCCAAATCAAACTTCTAGAGATAAAAGCTACAATATATGAGATAACAAATACACTGGATAGGATTAATGAAAGATTTATACATTGGAGAACTTGAAGACATCACAACAGAAATTAGTAGCAATAGAAATAGATAATAACAATTAGTGAACTTGAAGACATAACAATATAAACTATCCAAAATGAAACACAGAGAGAAAAAAAATCAACAAAAATGAAAAGAGCATCAGTGGGCCATGGAACAATTTCGTATAGTTTAACATACATGTAACAGAAGTCTCCACAGAAGAGGAGGTAAAGAGGAAAAAAGAAAATTTTTAAAAACATAATGGCCAAGGTTTTCTCAAATTTAATGAAAACTATAAACCTATATATCAAAAAGCTCAACAAACCCCTAGCATAAAAAAAAACATAAAGAAAATTACAGAAAGGTACATCATAATTAAATTGCTCAAAACCAATAAGATTAAAAACTTAAAAGAAACATGAGAAAAAGATACAACAGGTACAGAGAAACAAAGATAAGAATGGGTATAGTTTCTAGGTGGAAACAATGAAAATAAAAATACAGTGAAGCAACAGCTTTATAACACTGAAAGAAAAAACTGTTAACCTAGAATTCTATTCCCAGAAAAACTGTCTTTCGAAAACAAAGGTAAAATAAAGACCTCTTCAGAAATACAAAAGCTGAAATAATTCATCACCAGATGACCTACATTACAAGAAATGATAAAGTCCTTCAAGCAGAAGGAAAATAACACAGGATAGAAATATGGATCCACAGAAAGGAATGAAGAATACTAAAAATTGTAACTACTGGGTAAATATATAAGATATTTTTCTTACTATTTAAATATATCTTAAAGATAATTGCTAAAGCAAAGCTGTATTGTAATATTTATAACTTATGTATAACTTATATGTAAGTAAATTGTACGACAATTACTGTAAGGCTATTCTAAGGTTCTTATACTATGTGAAATGGCTTAATGTCCATTAAAAACATACACTATCAATCCTAAAGCAAATACAAAAATAACCAAACAAAGAGTTATAGCAAATAAGACAGCAAGGTAAAGAAATTTTTAAAATATCAGTCCAAAGGAAGGCAGAATACAGGATTAATTTACAAAGGTCAATCACTTACTTATACACTAACAATGAACAACCAGAATTGAAATTAAAAACATAATTCCATTTACACTAGCACCAAAAAAAATGAGAAATACTTAGGTATAAACCTAACAAAGTATGTACAAGATCTATATGAAGAAACTTCTGAACTCTGATGAAAGAATTCAACAAAAATCTAAATAAATGGAAAGATATTCCATGTTCACAAACAGGAAAACTCAACACTGTCAAGATATTGGTTCTTCCCAATTCAATCTATAGCTTCAATGCAATTCCAGTCAAAATCCCAGTAAGTTACACTATGGGTATGGACAAACTGATTCTAAAGGTTACATGGAAAAGCAAAAAAGAAAAAAAAACTAATAGTTAACACAATATTGAAAAGAAAAACAAAGCTGGAGGACTGACACAACTCAACTTTGAGACTTCCTATAGAGCTACAGTAATCTAGACAATGTGGTATCAGTGAAAGAACAGATAACTAGATCAATGGAATAGACCATGGAACTCAGAAATAGACTCACATAAAGATGGTTATGTCTCTCTCCATAACAGTCATTGTTTAAAATATTAAAAAACTACCTCTTCAATAAATAAAAAACATTTTTAAAAAACCTGCCATATGTAAGTCAGTGGACTGGGCACTCAAAAGGGATACAAATGGACAACATAGGGTAGATATTTTTCAGATGACAAGGGACAAGTTAATACTGATGATAGTGAAGTATAACGTTAGGTGGTTTACCTTGGGAGAATATGAAAATGCTCAGAGAACGATGAAAAAGGAACGCAAATTTCATGTCATGGTGAGCTCTTGCCAGAAAACTTAAAAATAATGGCAAGGTTATTATGTCAGAATTTCAAACAATACAGAAGAATCCAAACACGAGTTCTTAAAGTCAAATTCTTTCATAACCTTCTCATTTAATAAATTGTAATATATTAAATATCAATAAAATGACATGAGAGTAGAGAAGAGCTAATTTTAAACAGTAAATTCTAAGACACATTTACTCATAGTATGTCTTCTGTATGAAAATTACAGAAACACACAGTGCCAGTATCATCTAATTGAACTATTTCTCCTGAGTTTATAGACTTCAGTAGATTATTATAAAATTTATCAACTTTGGCACTCTCCCCTCAAGGGCCAGGAATCTTTGGCTGTTATGCTTCAAATGGAATAAGACTCCTGGAGAAATTCTTTTGCTACCACAACTATTTAAGTGTGGTTCTAAGCGGTGAGTCCCAATGCTTGCCAAATTCCTCTGGTTTGATCCCATCTGAATGAACCCAAAATATAGCAAAATAGCATCTTCTACTTCCTGGCTTTATTTGATTGTCCAATATCCCTCCAAAAGCATGCTTACTTTTATCTTTAAGAAACTGTCAGCCTATGGCTGTTAATCTAATATATGATGTTAGGTACAAAAGGCACAAGGAACCTCTATTCTGCTCTCTATCACTGCTACACTCCCTTTCACTTTCACCTTACTGAAAAAATTATAAAGAAATCCCTAAGAGTGTTTATAGCTTTTACATATCTAACCACAGTTATAGAATAAATTGTATGAGCTTAAAAGTCCCTTGGCAATTAAGTGTTCCATAAGGAGGAAAGCACATAGTGCCTCTTTCTAGTTGCACTTCAGTCTACAATCTAAACCAAAGTTCTTTCTCCTGAGCCCTCTTGTCATTAGAGAAGCAAAATTCTTTCTGTATACTTTCTCAAAGTCCTTCCATCCACTTCAAGCTTAAGTACATTCCAGTCAGCCAACATCTATGCAATATGAGAGGCCCTCAACTGAAATTCTTCCTGAATCACCTCTTCTGAAGCTTCCAAAGTTTCTTTTATTGCTTCTGGCCTTTGCTAATTCAAGTTCTGCTTTTGTTTTTAATTCATTCCCTCTCCCTATTCTATTGGGTTCAACAATGTAGTTTTGCTTCCTTTCAACAGGACAATCTTGGGCCCCTTGATATTGAATATAAGATTACTTCTACCTGTACTTCAAACAGGTTCATATAATTTCATATCACAGCTCTTTGTCACACAGCTCAATGAGTTTTAGAATACAAAATATCTCAAACGTCTCAAAAATATAAATATAACATTCTTTACAGATTATATTCTAGATTTATATCCTAGTGTTTAGCTAAATGAAAAGCAGGGGCCAAACCAAAAGATACTCCAGATGTCTTCTTTGAATGAGTTCAACTTGTATAAAGATTTTTGGACAAGATACACTGCAGCTAAGCACAGATGAAAGCCATAAAGAAAAGGGAAATGCATGAATCACAGTCATGGTATAAATAACTTTCAGGAATTCATTTCCCAACAACTCACTCCATTCATATTTTAATGCTGAGTTTAGATGAATACTACTAAATAAAAGAGGCTCAGAATAGCTAATTATAAAATATCTATTTTAAATTATTATTTATACATATGCTACACATTTCCCTATGATCTACAGGTTTTTATAATAATAATTTATTGAATTACTATATATAATAGGCACTTTAAACAGATTACATAATTAAATAATCACAATAATCTTAAAATGTTATTGTTACTATTCCTACATTACAGAGAAAAAAACAATCCCCAAAAGTTTTCGTTACTTGCCCCACTTACCCTGCCAGTAGGTGGCGAACAAGATATTCCAACTCAAAGCTGGCTCCAAAACCTGTGATCTCTCTATTGAAGTATTTATTACTTGTCTGTGCTTTGAAAAAATTCCTGACACATGGAGACTGGGTTAGCATTGTGGAAAAACACTTGGGAGCCTAGGCTCTGGCTGGTGTGTGACCTTGGCCGGCCTAATCATGTTCCTTTGGTTGGCCTTAGCTAATAACTAAGGGCTCTTCCAGGGCCAATGTTTTACCATATTATGATTCTATGGATTACAGTCACTGCAAAATATGTGGAATAGGGGGAAAGGATGACAGAGGGTTAAAAGGGCAGTAGAAATAATATAGCCAAACAAGTCTGAGATTGGGGAAGACGGTCAGATAAAAAAAAAAAAAAAAAAAAAAGGCTTTGTAGTTTTATATTCCCAATATGAGTAAAAAGACTTTATATAATACATACAAAGTTAAGCAAGAGCCTATCACTAAAGAATTTTATCAAATAAACTGACCTGTTTGAATTTAGCATCAACTTAAGTTTAAATTTTTTGAAATAAAATTCAAAATACATATAGATATAAGAAATCATCAGATAAATCCAAATACAGATGTGCTTTGAGTTTTGTTTTGATTTTTCACAAGGTTCTGAAGTCTATGTGGAGTTCCCCTTGTATAAATGAAAGTATGGTTTGGCACTGTCAGGTATAGGGCAAAAGAGGTGATGGAGTTTCCAGAAAGAGTGGCAGAGAAGAATTTGTAGCTAAAAAAGCTCTACTCATCAACAAAAATAATGCTCTACTAGAAAAGACAATGACTGTGGGTTGTTCTTTTGTTTTGTTTTCAGTGTTCAGACCAGCAAAGTCAGCCTGTACATAGTAGAATGATTTAAAACCTTCATAATACATGGCTTCTCCTTATTCAGCCAAGATTCTTCAATCAGATTTCCTGATTCTTCCTCAGTTTTCTAAAATGATGACAACCAAGTACCTCTTTGCTCAGCTGCCATCACTAAAAGCCAATAAAAGATGTAAGCAAACAAGCTCCATGGGAAGACATCACAGGCCAAAGGTGAAAGGACACCAAAACTAGCTGGGATTGGATAGACAATGTATGGCCAAGAACTCTCCAGGCCTTGGGAGAACTAATGACTTGAGATAGTCAGAGACAAGAAGGGGTCAAATTTCTAGGCTTGTGAAAGAGCACAGAGGCTCTGGTTACCCACCTTAAGATCTTCCAGTAGATAAATATGTTTGTGGAAAAGAGAGAGAAGAGAAGAGAAAGGAGAAGAGAAGAGAAGAGAAGAAGAGAAGAGAAGAGAAGAGAAGAGAAGAGAAGAGAAGAGAAGAGAAGAGAAGAGAAGAGAAGAGAAGAGAAGAGAAGAAGAGGAGAGAAGAGAGAGAGGAGAGGAGAGGAGAGGAGAGGAGAGGAGAGGAGAGGAGAGGAGAGGAGAGAAGAGAAGAGAAGAGAAGAGAAGAGAAGAGAAGAGAAGAGAAGAGAAGAGAAAGATGAGCAGCCTGGCAAAAGAACTTAAGACAAACTAAATCTTCCACAGGATGTTTGCAGACAAAAAGACTAAGGAATGTGAGAGCAGGGGAACCTCCCCAAAAAGGAAGGGAGTGAGAAAAAATTAAAGCCATCAGTTCTGACATTTGCCAAAATAGAGAGTAAGAACACTATTCAAACTGCCTATAAACCTAGTAAAAGTGACTGTTGGTCTTGACAGAGTCCGCACACCCTAACATCACCCTACCAACAAGGCCACCACCCCTGTGCTTGCACTGAAGACTGCAGCTGCTTCTCAAAGCCCCTGAAAACAACAGATAGAATACAGTGACAGCTGCAAGGAAGGGGCTTAGGCGAGGACTTGGCATAAATAGAAGTATAGCCAAAAGGCACAAATATGAAGGAAGAGAGACAATTTTCCTGTGTGGTTTGTGTGTGTGGTATGGAGGGAAGCTCAAAATAAGAGCTAGCCAACGTTCTGGCCTTGATTGCCTGAAGTATTTGGCAGGCTCTGCCTTTCTCATGGCAGGCGGGCCAGGAAATAAAGCTTTCAGCTGTCTGCTTCAATGTTTTCCTCAGTGTCACCATTTTCGTGTTCTGCCGTTTGTATTTTCTTCTTCTTTGGGGATTAGCACATAAGTGTGGACAAAATCCATTTTGGTTATTCAAGACTGTGTCATTTCCTCCCACACCGTATTTGTCAACTAGGGACCTCAAGAACATGAAATTCTGACAAAAGTACAAAACAAACTGTAGAATTAGATGATCTGCAAGGGACCTTAGAGACCATCTAATCCAGCCTCGTTTTACAAATAGGGGAACTAATAATAGCTAAGAGAAGTAAGTTGATTTGCTGAAATCACACTAATTAATTTAGACAGTAGAAAAATCAGGGTAAGTGGCCAGCTCTCTCATTCCCATCTAGCCAGAGCCCTGTCCACAAAAATCAGTGTTCCTTTAAAACGCCATCTCAGCCAACATACTAATCTCCCCACAGCAATCTCTTTTTTAATGAGGACTTGATAAGAATTGTGATGTGTTCTCCTTCCCTCCCTCTCATTTCTCTGATCAAAATTTCACACATAATTTTGTTAAGTAATTATATAAAATGTTAGGTCTTGAGAAAATGAAAGAAACTTGGAGATTTATATAACTAACAGCACTCAGAGAAAAGACCTGGCCTAAAGCCAGGCAGAACTCATGTCATTAAAAACTAGCTCCATATACTTAGATTTTGGCTTTCACTTATGTGTAACTGCCATTATTATTAAATCACGGGGATGATGCTGCTACCAAAAAAAAAGCAAAAACAAAAAACCTATGGCCTCAGTTTATTCTGCCACATTGATTTACAAAGTAGTAGGTCAATTTCAGGCCTTGGGGACATCTTTTAAATTAAGCAGGTATTTTTTAAGTACTATTTCTAGCTCAAGGAACAAATTTTAAATTAGGAAGAGGACATCTTCACTCAAAAGTAAAGAAAAAAAAAACTGTAAAAAAGAATGAAATGTTATTCATGACAAAACTGAACCTCTATTACAAAAAGTATTTCACAATTTTTCCCTTTTTGCCAGTGGAAATAATTTCTGATATTGAGAAAAATTTACATTGTCAGAAACAGGTAACACTTAAAAGTTTAAAAGATTCTAACTCTGAAAAGGAGTTTGTAGTATGGACAGGTAGGCAGAGATATATATCAATTTACATGTGAAGTCATAACAAAGCAATCAATCTTCTACTAAAAAAATTTTTCAGTGCTATGGAAACCATGTTATATAACATTAAAGACCAAAAAAACTGTATGAAGAAACTTCTGAACTCTGATGCATTTATTCGGAGAATGAAGACCATCCTCAATCAGACTATCAACATTCCAGAAAATGTCAACATCCCTCCAAAGTGATGATCGGTTATTGTGGATCCCAGAAGAACCCTGAGGAGGGACTTCAACGTAGAACTCACTTTCCTTTGTTGTTCGAGCCTATTGTTGATCAGGGTCCAGGTTGACCAACAATAAGGAAACAATCTATGGTCATGTACAGAACATGACCAAGGGTGTTACACTGGCCTTCCACTATCAGATGAAGTCTGTGTACACTCGTTTCTCTGTCAACATCATTATTCAGGAGAACAGGTCTCTTATTGAAACCCAAAATTTCCTGGGTGAAAAAAATCCACAAGGTATCCCAAGCCTAGAAAGATGAGTTAATTCTTGAGGGAAACAACATTGAAATTATGTCGTATTCAGGTACTTTGATTCATCAAGCCGCAACAGTTAAAAACAGAATATCAAAGTTTTGGGATGGTGCCTATGTCTGAAAAAAAGAACAGTTTGCAGGCTTATAAATAAGATCTAAAGATTGTCCAGCTGTGGAAAAAAGATGTTGGATGACTCCAAAGACCTAATTGTAATATTTTAAAGATGTAATAAATGCCCTTTGTTGATTAGGGTGGGGTGGGGGGGAGTGTGGAGAGAATGAGACACTTCACTAAATAGTTAAATTAGCTAACTTGTCCTTCCTTCTGTACATTTTCAACTAATAGATATTCTTTAAATGTTTACCCCTTACCAAACTCTAGTCAATTCCAGGAATAAGGACATTAAAGACACTACTTTTGATATAAAGGCACTGAAAGTGAACTGCGGGAAACCAAAACATTCATGGAACAACTCAGAGTAGTACAACCAGTGATAAAGGATACTTTGGAGGTACATAGGAGGGGTACCAGGCCACCAGCTTAGCAAGGTTTGGAAAGTCTAACTGAAGAAGGTGACAGACTTAAAATTTAGCCAGACTTAAAAAAAAGGAAAAGGCAGCAAGTCACTCTTTTATTATTCTTTACATTTTCTTACCTAACATACGTGTTTCATATGAGAATTTGATCTATTTCATAAAACTTTTGAAGGAAAAATAAAATCATTATTGTTATGTCAAAATAAGATTATCTAAAAAAGAGTACTAGAACACACTAAATATCAAAAGACACAGATTTAAAACAAACTAAATAACAACATTAATGTAACACCAAAACATAAGAAAACCTAAGTTTTCAGAGTTGTCACAGAATGTTTGTCTTCCTATGTTTACATAGAGCACTAACTGTAAATAAGGCATTTTGCTAGGTTCAATGAATATAAATTAATATAATGAATAAAGTTGTTCTCTCTCATGAGAGAATTTATCAACTCACTTTATATTTCTTCTCAGGGAAAGAGAAAGATCTAGAGCATCAGTTCTCAAAACTTATGGTCTTGGGACCCATTTATACTCTTAAAAAGTATTAAGAACTCAGAGCTTTTACTTATGAGGTATATGTTTACCATGTTAGAAATTAAAACTGATGAAACTTTAAAGGATTTGTTAATTCATTTAAAGGTAAACTAATTAATCTATAACATCTTAATAAAAATAATGTGTTTATGAAAATAACTATGTTTTCTAAAACAAAAAAAAATTAGTGAGAAAAGTGGTATTCTTTTACATCCTTGCAAATTCATTTAATGTTTGGCTTAATAGATGAGAGGTAGAATCTGTTAACTGGTTCTTCATTTAAGGTGTTATAATAACATACTTCACATGTCCTCTAGAAAACTCCATTGTACACTCATGAGAAAATTGGAACATAGAAGGCAAATAATGTTTTGATATCAAGATGAAACAGTTTGGCCTTGAAGTCTCAGACATTTTAAGAACCGCTGGTCTGAAACAATAAAAGTAATGTTCATAACTGGTTAAATTAAACGAATACATTTAGCTCACTTTACTTGAGGTTTTACCTTAGGGAAATCTTGCAGTAACATACATCATTCCTCAGCCCACTAATTCTAAGCGTAGACTTGTTTTCTTGTAACTGAGACACTCCAGGTTGCATGAATGGGTCTACTCTATCTTTGTGAAAGGGGCTTGGGCTGGGTGGGTTATTCCTATTGTCCCAAAGTAATTGTTCGTAGAACCCCTACACTCTCAAAAATATCCTAATTTGGATGATAAATCATATGGTCACCTTGACGATGCTTTGCAAAAGCAGTGCTAGCATTCTGCTTCTTCCCACTGTGGGGACAGGTCTGAAAAAAGCCTCTTCTAAAAGACAGCCAATCGTGGGAGAAAATTCCTCCTGATCTCGGTTTCTGTGTCTTATTTTGCTTCTAAACTGTTAACAACAATTCTTGACAGTTATATATGACAACACGTGTTGCTTGTTTTCTTGCTAGGTACCTAGTTTGGAGTTTGAACTGTAGGATGTCACTTTGCCCAACTGTTTCAAATTGGTTGGAATATAACCTATAGATTGAGAGCTATAAATTAACCAGACAGGATTAACCACTGGGCTAATAAAACATGAGGCAAAACCAAGCACACAGATTCACTCAATCACCAGAAATTGAGGAATCTCAGCAGCACAATAGACTTCTTTGAAAACATACTAAATCTACCAGGCCTAACCCTGTGAGCATGGCAGGGGCCATGAAGAAGACTGGAGAAGTACTGTAAATTCTGATTAGTGAACCTTAAAACTGACATGAATTTGACTTTTCATTTCCAAGTGGCAGAGAAACCTCAGCAGTTATCCAATGCTTTTAGAGAGTAGGGTAAAATTATAAGAACATTTTTATGAGTTGTGGCTGGCAAGCCTTAGCTTGTTAAAACTCTTCAAAAACCAATGCCTTGGTGGAGGTAACATTTACTATTTACTGTAGCTCTGGTTGTTAGGGGTTATTGCTAAGGTCCCAGCTTTCCATGACATCAGCAGCATTCCAGGGGAAGTGTGTGTCAGTGACTTTCAGTAATGACTCCTTTTCCAAATGTTCAAAGCTTCTGCCAAGCTGCTCTACACCTGCACACCAGCTGAGTTAGAGGAAAAGGAAAAGCAAGATGGATTAAGTGGGATTTTTGTCTGGGTTCGTTAATGAGACTAAAGGCTTTCTTCTTTCAGTGTTTGGTTTTGTGTAATAAATTGATGCCAATCCTTTTAGGAGTGACATGACTCATCCTTAACTTTATACAAACCAGTCCTGTCATGACCTCCCATTGTCAGATACTGGACTAGCCTTTCGAGAGTTTTCTTCTGCGGGAAAAGTTTAGGGCTTAGAGAGATGATGAGCATGGCATGCTAGCTCTCTGGGAGGGTTTCCTAGGGAGGCATTTGCTGCTCCCCAAATTAGCAGGAAACAGAAACAGTGAAGTGACATTACTCTGTGGCTGCTTTAAGGATCACCTGGCTTTCAACATTTCAAACCAGATGCATATTCTCAAAGCAGCAGCAGACCCCATTCGAGATCTGTCCTCACCAAAATGGGGATCTGCTGAACCTAGTCCAAGGGTGCCTACTGCCCACTCAAGAAGCTTGTGACTATGCATTTATATAAGACAAAGGTTCTTCCCAAAGTTTCAAAGTATTTTATGAACCTGAAATTCATCAGTATTCACAACACTGAGAGGTGGCAAATATTAGTTGCGGTGGGAAAAATCCAATAGTAGGATTAAAGAGAATTAAGTCTTTTGCCAAGAGTGTGATAGTAGGAGAGCTCCTAGCATCCTCCCCCAACCCCCTCCAGTCCCCCAACACACACATACATTTACCCCTAAGGTAACTGACCCCTTTCAGGGCTTGTTCCGTTCTGCTAAGCTACACTAACCCAATCAAAGAGCTGTGAAAAACAAGCATAGCTGTTAATGAGGCAAAGCTTGAAGCTGTCAAAGGAAAACAAGAACGATTTTATATAAAGACACAGAGTAATGTCCTCTTAAGGGTTTTGATGATAATGATTTATGAACCAATATCTGCTTCACTGAACGACACATGGCAAAAGATTATATCTGTACCTGAGTTTCCTCATCTATAATATCTTAAAAAATACAATTTAGAATATCTCCAAGAGATGTTTAGAAACTTTCATAATTAATAATTTGAATTGCACACAGATCTCTTAAGTGCTCTCTTTTACTTGCATATTGCATAGTTCTAGAGGAAATTCCTTTAATTACTGATATATTTGTTCTTAGGTAATAGGAATAAATTCATATGCCTTCAAGTGATTTAAAAAAAAATAAAAAGCCTCTATAATTACAAAAAAATTGTCGTCTTCATCTTTCAGAAACAAGAAATTTTTTTTAAGTGGTAGGAGTGGCATCTTCTGTGGTTTAAGACAGCCACAGATAACATACTATAAAAAACGGTTGTTTCCCAATTTCTCTTAGGCTTCACCAAAAAGATTCAAACATGAACGAAAACTAGAGGAATTGTTCTCACTCAACCACAGATTGCCTGTGAGATCGGAAAACACAACTCTTGGGTTCCAGTTCTAAATTAAAATATAAAAATCTGTCCAGTGTAACCTCACAGTGAGTCCTGAGCCTCAGTTTCCTTGAATAATTTTTAAAGGGGGAATTTTACAATTATGGCTTGTAAGCAAGAGACTGAGCTATTACTAATTTAAAAACAAGTCTTTCCATAAACTTTCTATTACACAGAATTAACAAAGATATCCCTGAGACTAAATTCCACAAATCATTTTCATAGACAGATGATCGATCGATCCATAGATAGATAGAGGAGAGAGAAGTTTTTATCCAAAATGCTTAAATCCTAAGAAAAGAGAATTGGAAAAAAAAAAAAGTTTCTTTTCTTCACGAAGATAAAAGGTTTAATGAGCTACTAATCCCCTCAGCGAAGTTCCTTTGGTAATTGCCCTATTCGAAGCCACACTAATTTTGCTAGGAGCCTTTGCTGTTAAAAGATGTTGTTTTATTATGTTAAAATACACACAAAAGCAATGTAACAAAACTGCAAAATATACTTCTGATTTTGTTATGCTACCAACATATACTTATCCAGAAATTTTAACTGCCAAGTGTCTTTTATCTAATGCAGACTTCGTCTTTCACCACCCACCATTCACCACATGAAGAAACAACGTCACTGCGAGTGGAAAACTCTGTGGGAATAAAAACCTGAGCCCTGGAAAAATGTACTAATGGGAATCTGCCTCCAGCATTGCAGATTTTCGAGTTTGCCCTGGCCTCTTGGGTCTGGAAGCTAGACTTTTGTGCCTGGAATATGGCTGGACGAGGAAGGCAGTCTCAAATCACACCCTGAGGGCCAGGGAACAGAACACACAGTCTACAGTCCTCTAAAGAGGTTTGAGGGCCTGTGCTACAGAAGATCCTTTCTCACTGGCCCTTGGTGATGTCATGCCCATGTCTCCAGGGCCCAGGAAATGCACCATGACTAATGGAGTGCCTCATTTTTTTTTTTCGTGAATACACATTCCATCTCAAAGGAGCAGCAACAGACAGAGTTTCAAGGCAACGAAGGCCTAGTTAATGAATGCCAGTCAATCCTGCACAGAGGGCCTTCAGTAGTCCTGAAATAGACTGCTCTTGTTCACCTCCTCAGAAAACCCTTCTGCAAATGACTGTATGCCAGAGGCCTGTAGTTCTGTAGGACAGTAACCCCAAAACTGTTGTTGTTGTTGTTGTTGTTGTTGTTGTTGTTGTTGTTAATTACTCTAAGGAAAGAAAAGTGGCCATTGTCATAAAATAGACATCCTTCTATATTTCTAATGTATTAAGGCAGGCAGGAGTCACCTAATTTTTTCTGTAAAAGACAAGATAATACAAATTTTCGGCTTGGCAGGCCATATGGTCTCTGTTGAAACTCCTCATTTCTGCCCTTGTAGTACAAAAACAGTCATAGACAATACCTAGATGATTAAGCATGGCTCTGTGCAATAATACTTGATTTACAAAACAAACAGCAGACTAGCTTTGGCCCATAGGCCATAGTTTGATGGCCTCTGTATTAAAAGGTGGACCACCTCTTCCTTTGCCACATACCTGGGCCAAAGCATGCTCAAATAAGAATAAAGTTACAGGAAAGTATGTGAAGGAGTTTCCAAAATATACCTGTAATGATGATCCCATGAAGAATATAAAGATAGTTTACAGAGAGCCAGTCTGGCTCATAGTTTCAGAAGGTAAGTTCTGAATCAAATGCCTAGATACAATTCTGACTCTGCCACCTCTGAATTTTAGGCCTATACAAATTACTTTATTCCTCTGAGCACTGGTTTCTTCATCTGCAAAAAGAAGTTCCTAATTGTTCTTATTCAACAGTATTAATGATTCTTCAATGAGATAATAAATAAAGCTTAATATAGTGCCTAGGACATGACTGCTCAGTAACTATCTGCCACTATTGTTAGATTTCTTTTGTAAATAAATGACCAAAATTACTATCCCTGGTGACAGTGCCCCAATGTAAAGAGAGACAAATCATCACAAAGGCTAGTACACTGTGAACTTCTTTCCAATTCTATTAATATCTATTAATAGTGATAGTATCATTTTTAGTAGCTGCATAAAATTTCACATGGAATACACTAGAATTGAACCAAATTCCTACTGTTCAACATTCGTTTACTGTCTTTTGTCATTATAAACAACAATGTAACGAACATCCTTAAACACCCACTTTTGAACACTTGTTCAGTTTTGTTCCTTGGGCCAAAAAGGAATGCACACTTTAAGAAACTGCAATTATTCTGCCAACTGGCTGTCCAATTGGCTCTCACCAATTTTCCGTACCAGCCCTGAGAGAGACGATCTGTTTCCTAACATTGCTGACAATACGACAACTACTTTGTTTTAACACCAGAAAAACAAAGACCCAGATAGGTTAAATGACTTGTTCGATTTTAATGAAAATGCTTAATGTGTAATTATTAATATTAATAATCCCATTTTATGGTTGATAAAGTTGGACCCCAGAAGTTTACCTAAGATAGCCAAAGTTCTCCAGATAACACAAAGGATATAGAGGAACATAAACTAGAAAGAAAACTACATCCTATTATTGGGCCATGCAAGACTTACCATAGCAGGTAGAATTTAATTTTCAAATGGCAGAGAAATATACTGCCTTCTTAGGAACTGATTTAATTTTTCTTTCTTTTGCCAAACAACTAATCCCAAAAGAGCCCTTTTATTTATGTATGTGTGAAACTAAATAAGCCTGTAAACCAAATGTCCTCTTCTCAGAGGAAAAATCTGAAATCCCTTAGCTTTTGACAAGAAAGTCACAGATATAGGCATTTAAGATTTCCTTCATTCACTTTCTCCTATTATCTTGGCTTATTTTCTTCTTAACACTATCACAATTTAAAATATATTACTGTTTTGTTTGTATCAGTTGAAGTTCCATGAGGGCAGGAAATTAGTCTTGTTTACTATCTTTTCAGTACCTAGAACAGTTCCTGGCATGTAGTAAGTGATTTATAAATACTTATTGAATGGATGGGTCCTCCCAGATGCTATCTGTGTATTTCCACACCTTTACAACATCCAAGGCAGGCAGGCCTTAGCATGTATTACATAGTAATCAGAGTTGTCATTCCCTATCTACAACACTGCAAAACAAACCAGCTTCCAAGAGAAGAGCAGCCTGTCTCTCACCAGCAGAGTACCTAGCCAATTATACCCAAATCAAACTCCCACTGTCAGATGAACCTTGCCATATGCCAGCACATGCTGTCATGACAAGATCTCCCACCTCACCCCTTCACCTAGGAGATTCTGCCCCTGTCAATATATGCATTGGTTTTGCTCTGTCCGTATCCAAAAGAACCCCCTAATTGGGTCAGTATTTAGATTTAAGTTCTAATGACAAAGACACTACCTGTCCACTGTTTTATTTAAAGATAATGAGCAGGGTCGTTAGTTTACTACTGAACATCCGTTCTGTCCCAGATGACTGATCTAGTCTTATGTGGCCCAATGTGGTATCTACTAGCCATATATCATTATTTAAATTTAAACTAATTTTTAAAACTCTTTTCCTCAGTTGCCCTAGCCACATTTCAAGTGCTCAATAATTGCCATGTGTGGCTAGTGGCCACTGTGTTGGACAGCACAGATATAACATATTTCTATATCGGATCTAGTTAACCATGGTAATCCCATTCTCCTTGCCTGAAACTAATTTTAAAATGGGCATGTGACAGAATTCTGGTCAGTAAAATATATGGAAAGGTCTGTGGAATGGTTTTTAGGAAAGGTTTCCTTATTCCAAAAAATGTTGCCCAAGAGATGGTCTCTCTTCTATCTTTAGATAACGTTAGTTTAGAAGGTGCTGGAAATGCTGCAGCCATCTTGTGAGCATGGGGGGATCCAGTCTAAAAGCAAAGCTTACCCACTAAAGATGGCAGAGCAGGGCAATGAAAGGAATATGAGTCCTTAATCAGATCACTGAGCTACTTTATTGTTCCAAATCTATATACTTATTATGTGAGATAAGATGATTAATGTCTTTATATTGTTTAAATCATTTGGAGTTTAAATTTTTATAACTTTTAGACAGATGTAATCTGATAATAGAGCTTTATTTGTATTTTTGTTGTTGTTGTTGTTGCTGCTGCTGCTGTTACTCTCTAATAAAAAGGTTCTAACCAGTCAATGTACTAGAAAACCTACAAGAACTTTCTACCTCCATATAGGTCCCAAGTTTGGCTACGACTTGCCAAAGAATGTTGTCTCTCACAGATCTCAGCATCTTAGTTTCTTTCTCTCTGTTATTAATTTCTATTTATCCTATCATTTCCATCTAAGAAATTTAAGTTTTAAAATGCAATATGAAAAAATATTTTGTATTTGCAAATAAGGTTTCAATAGTGAAAGCTCTACTTTTGGTGAAGGCAGTAAGAATTCAGGGTAGGATTAAAAATCTCACTGTTCTCAGAACTTGAATTATATTCAAAGATGGCAGAGTTCAGCATCTTCATTTATAGTTGAGAACACTGAGGTCACGGAAACGAAGTAGCTATGGTAGACAGAATAATGGCCTTCCAGAGATAACCATGTCCTCCTACTTCCCAAAATCTGTGAACATGTCACCTAACACAGCAAAAGGAATTTTGTATATGTATTTAAATTAAGAATTTGAGGTGGGAAGATTATTCTGGACTATCCAGGTGGGCCCAATTTAGTTATAACGAACTCATAAAAGGGAGAGAAGAAGGTAAAAGACAGAAAAAGGAGATATAATAGCAGAACCAGAGTTTAGAGTGATATCCTTTGAAGATGAAAGAAGGAGCCATGAGGCAAAAAAATGAAAGTACCTTCAAGAAGATGGAAAAGACAAAGAAATGAATACTACTCTGAAGCTTCCAAAAGGAATGCAGCCCTGCCAACACCAACACCTTAATTTTAAACTTCTTACCTCCAGAACTATAAAAAAATAAATTTGTGTTGTTTTATGCCACTCAATTTGTGGTAATTTGTTATGGTAACAATAGAAAATTAATACATATAGTTACTTTCCTCATACAAATTACCCAGTTTATACTGGTGATGCCAGAACTCAACTGTTACTCTAGACCCAGTTTTTCTTCTACCAGAAACTTCTACATATTACTTCCTTTTACATATTGCTTTCTCACGGACAGGAAAATCTCACTTCAATACCTTTGTTGGGTTATAAGGAAAAATACCTGATTAACTACCATATGAGACCTTTTTATCCTGGTTAACAGCACAGCCTCTAGAGCCAGATGGACTCATTTTAACTCCTGACTCTGCTGCTTATTAAGCATATGACTTTGGGCATATTACCTAGCCATTCCGTGCCTTAGTTTCATCTTCTGTAAAAAGGGGCTGACAATATTATCTATCTAATTGGTCTATTATGAAAATTTAATTAGCAATTATTTGTAGAGAACAAAAAACATGCCCAGTACAGAGCAAGCAGTATGTGTTTGTTATAATAAACTTTTCAAAATATGGCTGATCTGTCTAACGACTGTTATGTATGTACCTGCTCACAACAAATAAAATATTGAAGGCTATTGGGTGACAAAAAATTTAAATTAAAACTAAATCTGCAACTCAGAATATTTAACTAATTTTTATTTTTACCTAACACAGTTTAGATCTTATTTTAGAATTTTCTTCACGTTTGGACAAGTTCAATAGGTCAGCCAACTTACAGTTAGGAAAAGAATCTCATCATTTATACCATAAAACTAACATGGAATCACATTTTTTATAAATGATACAAGAGCAGGATTTTTAAAAACAAGGACTATCCAAAAGGTATTCATTAACTGGCTCATTCAAATGGCCCTCGCGATCTCATATTTAGAATCCTCAATCATGCTTAAGGTAACTTTAGGCTCTGCCAAAAATTTCCCCCAATTGGCAAGAAAGTAACTAAATATGAGGATGTTCTCCTCATAATATAGTCTCATGTGTATGCTTGTAAGTATTACTTGCTTGGCTTGGTTTTCATCTTAATGGAATGTGGCCACTCCCAAAGCATTAAAACTATTCACTGAGATTTAGACACACTGCATTTTAGATGAGTGAGAAAGACTCTGTAGCAAAAAATGGGAATTAGGATCTTTAATCGAATCAGTGAAACACTGACAGGCAATGCAAGCTTCTAATAAGAAGAAATAAGAAAGAAAATGCAAGCCTCCATGAGAGCAGCCCATATGTGCTCCACCCTGATCCCCAGTATCACCTTAAACTTAACACAACCCTGACACACTGGGAGGTGTGCAATACTTGTAAAATGAACAATGGCCTGACAAAAGGAGAAGCCCAGGACTAAATGTGTATGAACAAAGCAACACGGAATGGTGCTGCACTCTCTGGTACGTCTGGGATTGTGTAGAGAAGATAATATTAGAAATGTGGGTGTCTTTATTTGCAAAAGTCAGTGATATAAGTAGGATCAATTACATGTCCTCTTTCCAGCCTGTAATGAAGTCTGATTGAAACTCAACATGAAAGTACCTCCTTAAAAGAGTTAAATTTCTTTTCCTTCATTAATTAAAGTACCACTAAAGTGAAAAATAGGTGGTGGAGCAAGCATTCCATTACACCTGAACATTGCATGCTGAATGGTTTTATTCACCTTAAATTTAACCATGTCTCAGCTGAAAGAGAAGATGGAGAAGGTAATTTGGCAATTTAAAATTCTTTATTTAGATCAATCACAAATATGCAAAATCTATTTTAAGTAAATATGCATTACTTAAAATCATCTTCATCAAAATTTAAAATTTGAGCCCTAAAAAAGACCCTATTAAGAAGATGAAAACTTATAGCCTGGGAGAAAATGTTTGTAAATCATAGAATCAACACAGCACTTATATCTAGACTATGAGGAGAACTATCAAAACTCAACATTTAAAAAACAATCCAATTAGAAAATGAACAAAAAAAATATGCACAGACATTCCACCAAAGAAGATACACAGATGGCAAGTAACTAAGCACATGAAAAGATATTCAAAAACAGTAGTCTTTAGAAAAATGTAAATTAAAACCACAATAATATATTACTACATACCTATCAAAATGTCTAAAATAAAAATTATAACACCAAACACTGAAAGAGATATGAAGAAACTAGATGACTTATACATTGCTGGTGAGAATGTAAAATAGAATAGTCGCTTCAGAAATAGTTCCTTTTAAAACTAAAAATGGATTTACTACACAGCTCAGGATGGTACTCTTAGGCATATCCCAGATAAGTGAAAACTTATTTTCATCTAGAAACTTTTACTGAATGTTCATAGCAATTTAGTCATAATAGCCCCAAACTGGAAACTGTCCAAAATCCTTAAAGGACAAACTATGGTACATCCACACCACAGAATAATGCCCAGCAATAAAAAGGAATGAATTATACATCCATGCAATAATTTGGATGAACCTTAAGGAAATTACACCAAGTGAAAAAAGTTAGTCTCAAAAAATACACATTTCACAATTCCATCTATATAACATTTGTGAAATAACATAATTATAGAGATGGAAACAGATTCGTGGTTGCCAGAAGTTACATAATGGGAAATGGTGTGGATGTGGCTACAGAGAATCTTGTAGTAATAGTACCATTAAGTACGTTGGTGGTTACACAAAGCTACACATGTGACTAAACTGCATAGAGTTACACACACACACACACACACACATGAATGAGTGCATATCACTGGTCAAAACTGAGTAAGTTCTATATATTGCACCAGTGTCAGTTTCCTGATTTTGATATCATACTAGACTCATGCCAGTTATTAACATTAGGGGAGACGGGGTGAAGGGACATTTCTTTGCACCTTCTTGTGAATCTATAATTGTTTTAAAATGAAAAGTTAAAAAAATTACATTAAAATCAATTATTTAGACTTAAGAGTGTTCTATCTCTTTGGAAGTAATCTATGTGATTTTAAGTCTCTACACTTTTTTTTAATTATATATGGCTTTTCCTCCACTGGACATTCATTTCTAAATAATAAAATTTTTTCTTCCATTCTCAAACTTCAAAAAAATAGCTTAGTAAATATTCTCTGGCTTCCAATCAGAGTAATCTTTGAGTCAAAATACACAGAAAAAGGAAATTTTAGACATAACCTAAAACCAGCATGTGCTTGCCTTACATAGAAAGAAGCAGGAATCTTTACATCTCCAAGTTAGAAAAAAACTTAGAGGTCTTCCGCTCCAAATTCCCACCAACATAAGAACCCTTTCTGTCATCTCTCTGATTGATTCAGCCTTGGTTTAAACACACACAGTGACAGAGTACTGGCCACTAATATTCTGCCTGTCCATCCACCACATTCACTTTTGACAAAAGCATCCTTCCTTCTGTTGTAAACTGATTTTCTCAAATGCGGTTCTACCAAGAGCAATTTTCCCCATACCCTGGTTCAATCCAGAGACTATACTTGAACCAAACTAGGTGTACTACCCCTTGGCCTTGGTTGGTTTGCCCAAAGTTGGATACGTAGTATCCAAATCTTTTCCCAAGATTTCTCTTGCTAAATGTGATAGTTAAAGAGTTTCTCTGCAATGTTGTGAGATGTAAAACTCGGGCATTCATAGTGACCATATTTCACATGATATATGTGAGAGAGGGTGTGCAGAGAGAGAAAATGAAGCCAATACCCAGAGAGAAACAGAAGTAAAAAGAGACACTGGGTTAGCTGCATTTGAGTCCCCAGTTCTAGTTGCTTCTGAGGCCCAGTGGGGTATCTGTCCTTCCCACAGTTTGTCTGGTCAATTCTTTCTTTGTTCACATGAGATATGCCTAGCATTTTTCTAATAATTTTCTCTTTTTATCAGGCTGTTGCAACTCAAATTTCTGCCACATGCAACCTAAAGAATCCTAATATAAATAGGAAGTCCATAACCTCACAATGCAGCTTGTCAACAGCTCTAGAATGTTCTTGCTTATGTTGAAACAGAGTAAGCCTTGCTTGACACTCCAACCATTGCCCAAAATCTATACGAAGTCTTACCTTTTTTCTAAATATTCAAAAATCGTGATTACATAACCTGTTGTGGACATATATTACTTTTTGTCTGTGCAGCACACATTTCTCCATTATTTTATAATAGCACCAATTCTTAGGAAGAAATTACTTCTGCCCTACTGAATGCAGCTTGGTGAGACTAAAAGTCAAGGTGCCCTGCCTTCCTTTAGCCAAAGAGTAAGCATAATGGCCCAAGCTAGACCCTCTGGTTTTGAATCTTAACCAAAAAATGCTGAAGGTGGCTGGAGCATTATCACTCTAGCAGTGAAGCCCTGAAAAATATAACCATCAGGTTTACCAAGACCTCTTTAGCAGCTCTGGACCTCTTTCTAGTTTCTAGGCCTAATTCTTCCACCTTCTTTTTGACTCTGTAAGCTCCCTGATACCCTTCCAATAAGGTATGGAACTGTTTAACTTAACTAGTTAGTTAATGTACTCAAAGAATCCGAATTTAACCTCCTCCAAAAGTTTTCTTTGAGGCTAACCCCAATTTATTGAACTGTATTACTTCTTGTGACCTGCTTTCCAATCTTTAATCTAATTGATCTCTCCCTAACACAGTCATTTATCAAAATCTTTCTGAACAAATAAAAAGTAGAACAGAGATAGAGATAATAAGATTTATCTTTGACCTGGACATGTGCTTGTGTTAATGCAGCTACAAAGTCCATGTCACCCGCATATAAGACTCATGGTAGATTCTGAGTTTGCAGACAACTAAAATTTGAAAGATTTTTCATATTAACTTCAATAAAACTAAATCTGGAATTATAATTTAGGAAATATCCAGTTAACTTTCAAAATCTAAGTGACATTTCAGCCTGTTGGATTTATGTAATTCATTTCGGTTTTGTCTACAAATGCTTACTATTACCAATGTTTTGATATGATTGTCACTGACTTTAGAAATAAACTAAATAGAGACTGAATTTTATTTTCTGACAATGTAAGACCATCCTGATCTGACAAAGGAATAAACTAAGAAGAATCCTGATTATCAATCTTCACTAAAGAAATTTAAGAATTCTATATTTGGATATCTGAGTTGCATAAAGGCATCAATTTATATTTGTATAAAAGGCCTTCTGGGCAACTGATAAACAAATAAAGCTAGACTTTTCCTAAGGAATGAACAAATAACAAATTTAGGCAAATGGAAGTAAAACGCACACATACACACACACACACATTAGGCATATAGACCAGGCATTAAAAACCAGATCAGAAAGCCTTATTTGTTAACTCTCAACCATTTGCAATTGCCATGTATGCCTCTCTGTTATTTGCAGGAATCCCCATGGGAAATTAAGTAAAGTTGCTACTGCTTCACCCTTAAATTTTATTTTCAGGATCCCCTTTGGTTCGGAAACTTTATATCGCTCAAGGCTCCAGTAAAAGAATCAATGCCCACACAAAAAGAGTTTGGGGAAACTGGTAAAGAAAACTCATTGAATATTTTGTTTGAATTTCTGAAAACGTTTCCATTTTTATTTTAATCATGGTTTTAATATAACACATGCTACATATTGAGAAGTTTGAAGAACAAGTACCACCGTGAAGCAATAGAAAGGAATGATGCCTAGTTTACTCCCAATGTTGGTTTTCATCTCGGTGAGTCTACCTTCATCCAGAATCTGAATCTCAGCCTAATCTATTCAGCACAGCAGAAATGGGACCTTATATTAAGAGGAGATCCACATTAAATAAATTCACAGAGGCTGATGTACATAATCAGAATACTGATTTAGTAATCTCTAGAGAGATATTCAATACTACATAGATCAAGAACTCTTGAGTCAGCCAGACTAGACTATTTTCTCCCCTGAAGGCAGGCTATATGAACCTGAGAATGAACTCCAGGAGTTGAGAGCAGTTCCCAGGTGACAGTAAGAAAACGGGAACTCTGGTCTATAGCTGCAAGAGAATTAACTGCCAATAACAGAAATGAACTTGGAAGAAGACTCTGAGCTCCAGATGAGAATGCTGACAGCTAACACCTTGATTTCAGTCCGAACAGAGAACTCACCCATTCTGTCCCAGATCTGACCTGTGGAAATATGAGCTAATAAATAGGTGTTGTTTTAAACTGCTTATTTGGTACAGCTTAGTAATTTGTTACACAGCAATAAAAAACTAATATACCTATAGACTAGTAATTCTCAAAATATAGTTTCCCAACCAGCATCAGGATTCTAACTTATAAATACCATGATCTTTGCTAGGCTTCAACATTTCTCTTAAAAGCCATTTGGTCGCAGTGATTCTTCCCAAGAAGCAAAAAACTTTCACTCTGAAGATAAAAAATTTGTATAGGTTTTTCTAATTGGATCATACATTCATTTTTTACACTCAATTCAATAAATATGTATTGATCATCAACCAAGGAACCTGAAGATAAGAGGCATGGTGCCTGTGCTCAGGGAGCTCACATTCCTAGGGGACACAAACTAATTAAAAGGCAATTCTATCAACGGGTACAATGAGTCCAAATCAGGTTACAGAGGGGAAAAAAACATAATGGTCAATTTTATTTAATTTTCTAAGAGATGATAGATTGCTATCTCTGGGTTTTAAAGTTAAAAGCAAAATATCCATCCTGTCATGAGGATATGAACATAATGAAGCAGAATACTTTATTGGTTCTTACGGTTCTCCAAGGATAAAAAGCATTATAGCATGTATATGCATTATAATGTGCAATTGTTATTTATGCCTTATTATTATACAGTCAAGCTAACTTTATAAAATGGCCCCCTATCTTTTCCACTCATATAACTCAGGGTCACTGTTCACAGAATAAGTCCAACATTCATTCAACAGAAATTTAATGAGTACTCTCTGTGTCTCAGCACTATGCTGGGCCATGGGAAAATACAGATGGAGGGCATAGTTGTGTCCCCGAGAAATTTACAGTCTAATAGGAGAAACAGCTATGTAAACAAATCTTTGGAATAGTGTGTGAATAGTGCTTTAAGAGCACATAATCCTAGCAGAGACCAGGGAGTGAACAGACCTTCTTAGTGGAGGAAACCAAGTGGATGCTTGACATATGACTACGTTCAAGGGTTTGGGTGTAGCAGTTGAGGAAATACACATACCAGTAAGACAAAGCCCTCCTCTGATTTCAGTGGTGGATGGAGAGAAAAAAAAAAAAAAGGAAAAATATAACAGGGCAGACTGAGATATGATATGAGTACTTTTAAGGAATTGGAAAGTCCTCGGGAAAAGCAGAACACAGGAGGACTACTTTCTTTTCACGAAGGCTTCACAAAGGAGGTGGTGTTTGAGGTGGCTTGCTGGCTTACACTCTGGAAGCTTCTATTTACACCAGCAGACATAAACGATTTCAGCCCTGAAGAGGTGCTTTTAGACTTCTCCTTACTTACTTCAAAGTCTTTACAGAGAAACAGCCATAAGCAAATATATTTTCTGCAGAAAGAATCCACCCAAACACCTTGACATTCTCATTCCATATAGTTCACACATGGTATCTTTTACGTCTGGGAAAGTAGACTAGGAAATGGTTCAAATACCCAAGGGCCTCAAAACATATACGTTGGAAAGTATACCTAGTTTCCAAAAAAGGTCGAATTGCAGAAGAATCCATTTTGATTGGAAAACAAGCTGTGCACTTCTGGGTATGGACCAGATGCAGCAGTTTAAGCATGAAGGAAGTGAAAAGCAAGTCCTTGCACAGCCTCTTCTTCAGTCCACCAGCAATATCATACGAATCAGAGGTTTCACAATATAAAGCCCATGGGGTGGGGGTAGTGGGGTAGATATAGTTTTATGTAGTTGTTCAAAGAACACTTCTGACTGCTGCTTCTAATCTTTGCTGACAGTAATTTAGGACAAGAAGACTTGAATATAAAATAATCTATAAAGAAGGAAAGTAATTTTTGCAGCTGCTGAGTGTAAGATTTTTTTTGACATACACAAGAACTAAATGCCTCCTCCAGAAAAAATAATACGAACAACAATAGAACCAACGTAATGAAAGTGATCAGAAAATTAGGCCACACAAATTAAAGCTAAGTATGAATATTTAAAAACTGATAAAAAAAATAAAGATTTTTTTTTTTGGTTCTATGGAGAAGGAAAAAAAAGCAACATTATCATCAATCCAAAGAAACCGCATCGTTATAAGACAAAGATATATATAATTCAATCTCCAATTCATTATAATTATTGCAGCCAAGTGATTCGTGTCAGATCTAGCACCAGAGAAGCCTGGAAAACATGGCAAACTATATAATATTTAAGACCAATTGTCTGATCACAAAAAAAAAAAGAGAGAGATTTACCTTTAAAAATCACATCTCTTACATAGCTAAATGGCTACAACAGCTCCAGGAATGAGGCAATGGTGTCTTTTCCCAGGCATATCCAATCCTCCTGGCAATCAAATTGACCAAAGTCAAATTGCGCAGATTATCCCTACAAACCTGGGTGTGTACACGTTAACCCAAGTGCTCTGCCACCACTCACATTAAGCTCAGCTTACATGCACTATAATTTGTGCTTGTGAAGCCCCAGTTCTCAGAGTTATCAGACTAAGTTCACATTTGGAGGAACACAGGGCCCTGAGAATTACATAGCCAGCTACTTAAAAACGCCTGCATGTGCTTTTTCCATTGCATCTTTCTTCCAGCTCTCATGGAAACAAGCACTGCCATAACCTCTTGATGAGCCAGCAGAGCCCAGTCATCTGGCAACCACGACTGGTCTCTGGCATCTGAGAAGAACATCAACTAAAGAAAATGAGAGGATAAAAAAAGAAGTGAATGGAGACAATTCATTTCTTACCCTCTTAAATTCTGCAGTTCTACTTGCTCGACTCTAAATTAATTTTGTTTTGAATGTTATATAAATGAATGCTAGAGCCCTATCCACTTTTCAGACCACTTTGCCGTGTGCTCAGTATAGGGCTCATTAATGTTACTGCTGGCCGAGTGCTCCATAAAGCCTATGACTCACTGATGTAATATTTTAAATAAGGATACATTTCTCATCCAATATGGCATTATGTAGGAAATTTTCGCTTTGTCACCTGTTCATCATGAGACCTTGAGGAAGTTACCCAATCTCTTTCAAATGAACCTTCATCTCATTAAAAGGACAGTAAGAATATCTTCTTTTTATAAGTAACTTGGGAGACCTATTTACTACTCAAAATGAACAAAAACAATTTGTAAACTCAGTAACAGCAAGGAGCTAGTACATTGTTTTACCTTGGAGAAAAATTATTTTATATAGCCTCAAAGAACAGAGATGTTACATGAACTAAGTGCTAAATCACACTGTCTTGTGTATTAAAGTCCTTTTTATATAGCTAGAAGCTTAAAACTACCCAGTCTCATTAATTTGCCACCCTCTGAATAAGAAAAGTAATGATTGCTCCTCCATTAGGAATGTAAAGGCTTGAGGTTAAAATTGGATGAAACGTTTACTCAGGGTAACCTCGTAGCCCAGCAGAAGGGATGGAAAATGAGGCTTGACTTGCACTCACTATTGGATGAGATTATGAGTTTTCATCCCCTCCTTCTATTTTAGGACATTTGCAAAATGATGGCTCCAATCTTTGTATGTGCTTATCACACAATGTGCCACCCTTATAAAATCAATTTTTTTTAACGAGGAAAGAGTTCTACCCTCAGACATCTATTTGCCAGATGATTTAAATGACACATCATAGGTTTCTGACCTATGGACCATTAATCAGAGCCCAAAGGAGCTAATGCATCAAAAATGATACAGAAACAGTCAAATTATAGCAAGGCCAACCAGGCTTTTCATCCTTCTAAGATATATGAATGAAATTCCATGCAGTTTTCTGTGTACAAAAGTCTTCAATAAAATTTCTGAAATGCAACCATGAATTGATATCACCTGACTTTTTAAAAGACTAAGTTCCTGGCATTTATACGATTAATTTTATTTTTATTTTTTGGGTGTTACTTTATTTTTATTATTATTTTTTAAAAATTTTATTTAAATTGGTTTCAAGTATACCATACATTGGTTAAACAACTATATGTTCATAAAACGATCCCCCCATTTGCTCCCTAATTTCCCTGGCCCTCTACTTAGCCATCATATTAATGCTAATTGCATTCCCTCTGCCATGTTCCCGTGCCCAACTATCAATTACTAATTTGTATGTCTTTAAGCCATCACCCTACAGAGGGGAAGGGGGTTAGGAGGCTGATTAATTTTATTTTTATGGAACAGGAAAAGCCTGAACATGATACAAATATGAGATTTGAAGTGAAAAGAAAATCTCTCTTTTCCTTATTTCCCAGGCACCAATTCCCCCTAGAAACAATCTTATAAAGATGAGCTATGCATGTGTGCATGTGTGCATGTGTGTGTGTGTGTAATTTATATAAGTAGTAGCATAGTAGATGTACTGTTTTCACTTGGCTTTATTTAACAATGCATATTAGGTGATGTTCCATTCCCACTGCAGTACTTCCTCATTCTCCTGAGAAGCTACATGGTATATTCCATAGTACACCATTATATATTCAATCAGTCCCCTATTAATGGACATTTAAAGTATACTTATCTTATGTGCATCCCACATTGATTTTTGAATGTCTCAATCTTTTCTATTTCTCTGTATCAGAATCGTAACCTTTAAATTAAGTTTAATATTTTTATTTTAAAAAGTGAGACGTTTCACCTCAATACTCTTCTTTCTCAGCATTTGTCTTATGAATTCTCTTATATAAGCTTTTTAGTTAAGTCACTTGAGTTTTCGAGATATACAATCATATTAGCTAGAAAGCTTGGTCAATGTTCCTCTTTCCCGATGTTTTTACTAATTTATTTTCTCATAAGACTGTTTTGGCTAATATCTCTATACCAATATTAAATAGTAGTGGAAATAGAGATAATCATTGTCATAATAACTTTCTGAAAATGTTTTTGGCGTTTCCCTTTTAAGCAAAATGTTGGCCTCTCTAGGCCAATCAAGTCTTCTCCTCTTCCATATGAACTATGCCAGTGGTAGGTTATCCCTAAAAGTCAAATTTTTCCTTTTAAAAATAAGTAGTAAAAAAATAAATAAATAAAAAGTCAACAAGTTCTAAATGGTCAGTCTCGAGAACAAATGGGAAAGGTTTATATTTTCAGCCTTCTGCCCCATTTATCTTTGTAAATGCAGTGTTTCTTATTTAAATAAGAATGATGGTTGACCTTGAACAACATGGGGTTAGTGACACCTATCCCTCACATAGCCGAAAACCCATGTATAACTTCTGATTCTCCCAAAACTTAACTACTAATAACCTACCATGGACTGAACGCATTAGTGATAACAGTCTATTACATATATTTTGCATGTTTTATGTATTCATACAATAAAATAAGCTAGAGGGAAACAACTATTAAAATCAAAAGTCTGAGAAAATACATTATTTATTGAAAAAATCTGCACAGGAGTAAAACTGTGCAATTCAAACACGTGTAGCTCAAGGGTCAACTGTACAGCCTAATTGGTTATGGTTAAAAAACAATATCGTAATTTCTGCTAAAAAATTACTCTACTGCTTTATTAAATCTCAATATTTACAAGTCTGGAGGAAACAGGAAAAAGAGCCACTATTTGTTTAAAATTTTCCTGCTTGGAATAGGTTAACTTTAAAGCTCTTGTATGGTATTGACACAGCCCCTTACTGTACTAGGAGAAGCCAAAGTCTATTGTAGCAACACACAAAAATGTACTTTTTCTCTTTAATCATTACTGATTAATTTATTCATTTATTCATTTATTCAATAAATATATAGTTTTGAGTACTGTGGTCTCAGAATTATGCTGGGTGCTAGGGATATAGTGGTGATTAAAACAGACTGGATTCTTGTCTTTACGGTATTTACATTCTAGCAGGAAAAACAGACATTATACAAATAAATGTGTAAATAGTTACTTATAGTGGCAAAAATTGCTATAAATGGGATATAAGATATATAACAAGGCCCAGGGAATGAGGAATTAGCATAAAAATATTACAGATAAACCACAATCATTATGGATACCAATTTTAAATAAAATATTAGCCAAAAAAATCCCATAGTACCCTGGAAAAAATAATCACCATGACCCCAAATGAGTATCACACTTGGAATTCAAGAATAGTTCAATATTAGAAAATCTGTTAAGAAAATTTATCATTCTAGAACATTAAAAGAGAAAAATTATATTATCATCTCTATACATGATGAAAAATATTTAATGAAATTTATCATTTATTCTTAATTAAAACTCTTAGTTAAATAATAACATATTTTTATTAACTGCTTATTACATTCTAGGCACTTTTCTAAGCATTCCTTTAGTTCTAACTGATCTAATCCTTCCAAAAACCTTTTGAGGCAATAACATTAAGATCTGATTATATGAGGTCTAATAGGTCTGGCTAAAGATTTGGGTGGTATCCTAAGAACAATGGGAAGCTACTGACAGGGTTAAATAGAAGCATGATGCGATCAGATTTGCATTTTGAAAAGATCACTCTGCCTATATAACATGAGGGTACAAGAGCAGATATGGGTCAACCAATTCAGAAGCTATTAGTCATAGTGATAAACAGAAACAACAGAATTGCTAAGTTAAGAAATTGAAAAGTTATTAAGGAATTAAACATGGGGAGAGCTACAAAGAGTTACTGAATAGAGAGATAACAAATATAAAGAGGTATTTTAGGTAAATTGAAAAGGGGAGGGAAATTAAGCTAAAGTGACCAGTTAGGAAACTATTGCAATAGAGAAGGCGTGAGGTAATGAGAATCTGAACTAAGGTGATAGCAGAAGAAATGGAAAAGAAGGCAGAGATGCAAGAGACTCTGAGCACCATGAAAAAATCTACAGAGCTCAATATACACCTGCACCACGGATATAGGCAAGACTGTTTTTGCCTTCATGCACCGTGAGCTCTTTTGTGCCCAAGCATGTTTTACTCTTCCTTATATTGCACCAATTAGCACAAATTTGGCACATGGTAGGCCCACAACAGCTCAAATAAATTAAAGGATTGAGAAAAAGAGTGACAGAGACAGAGATATTTTTGGAATTATATTCAGAGTCTAAGGCTCTACTTTTGTTGTGGGCACAGTTTCTTTTAAATGTTCTCACTGGGAACTCACAGAATAGAAGAGACTAAGGAGATGCAACCATTAAATGCAGTGTGAGATCCTGGATTGTATCCTGACGCAGAAAATAAATATTAGTGGGGAAAACTAGAGAAATTTAAATAATGTCTGTAGTTTAGCAAATAGTGTTATATTAATGTTAATTTCCTGATTTTGGTAAATGTACTATACTTAAGTTAGATGTTAACATTAGGGGAAATTGAGTGAAGTCTATATGGGAACTCTACTATTTTTGTAACTTCTTTGGAAGTCTGAATTATTTCAAAATAAAAGTTAAAAATAAATATTCTCACTGATGACAAACCTTTATTATATAAGTATAGAACTGGTTTTGAAAACAAAGAAGAAAATAAAAATTTCGCAGAACAAAGGCTGAAGAAAAAGGTCAATAATCTATCTGGGTAATGAATTTCTTCAAAAGGGGTGTTGATTAAAAAAATATGGTGCGACTTTCAGTAAATATGAGACTATTTTATTTTACTATTGGTGATATATGGCTTCTAAAGAACAAGTTCAAAAAGACAAGTTCTAAAACTATTTTTTACAGTGACAGCATCATTGGATTAGCGTAAAGATGGCAATGATGAAACACACTCATTTAAAGTGTACCTCATTTTTAAAAATCACTCTGTTACCTCACAGTCACACCTCAGCATGTTAGAGCAGTTTTTGTACACTCAGTGAGTAAACAAAAAGTTAATTGAATGCAATAGTTTATCATGTTTCCTGCTTTCTAATGCAAGAGTCTGAGTGATTTTTTTAATTTCTTCTGTTATGGAAGATTTTTCTCATTTTACCTTTTAGAGGTTATGAGCAAATTTATTACTCTTTAACATAAACTTGCTATTCTGTAGAGAGACAAGACTACAAAGAAAAACAGTGACAAAGAGAGAGCTGCCTACAGTCAGTGTGTGGTCAACAAGGTTGGTCTCCTAGTGTATTCTATTTAGGTCAATACTAAGCATCCACAGAACATATTCACCAATCTGTTGTTCATCACACCTGCAACATTTCATGTTTAATCATGGATCTTATTCATCAGTTAATAAGCTCAGACATCCATTCACTGGAATTTGTGTTGGAAGGCCTTTGAGCCATATAACCAAAAAGTAAAAGAAAATATATAAAATTATATAAATATTTATGAACAATTACCAAAATAGGCACTACACCCAAATCTACAACAAAACAGAAGCATTTCTTTATTTCCTTATTGAAGCAACATGGTATGTGACATAGGTCCAAGCCTTAAAATCAATGTCTTAATTTCTCTTCCTTTTTGCCACTTAATTTGCCTATTTTTTGCCTGTCTTGCTTATAAAACAGATGTAATAACATTGTTACCTTCCAGGGGACTTATGTAAATTAATGAATATGGCTGTAAAACGTTTTGCACACACGAACTGTTACATAAATACCTACTAATTCCTTGAATGTGCTCATTATATTGCTCACTTTGAACCTTAATATTCGCTTATAACTCTCCACTTCAGATTTCCCTAAGGAAGAAATTCCAACTTTACTTGCTGTGGCTTTATAGATGTTTCTTTATATAAGCATGGTCCAATTCAACAGGACACAGAACCAGGAACAAACACAACTAACCAAAAACCAAGCAGTATCACAGATACTCCAAGCCTGTGAAAGTATAAAATACACTATAGTAATAGTTAAGCACATTCACTCGACATTTCCAGTTAGGAACTGTAACAGCACTGTAATAATTTACAGAGTTAGACAGTAAAAATTAAAAGTTCACAATATAATCTCATGATTCAATTTCTCTATTTCAACAGAAGACCAATTTTCTCACTATTCAAAGGGCAGAATCCTAAGAAGGCTAAAATAAATCTTATATCTGAACAAAATTTGAAATAATCCAGCCTCTATTGCTCTAGTTTTATAGATATTCTCAATGAATCACTTCAAATCACTGCTACTCATGCTCTACTTAGCTAGTCTGAAACAATCACCCACTTGAAAATAGTCTCATACTAAAATTACTGATGATTAAATAAGATAGTACATGAAATATTCTGTACATATCTGTATATTATAAGCACTCAATAAACAGTACTTATTAAAATTATATGTAAATAATAACTGACAAATTAGTTGGTGTCTAATTAAAAGGATATTATGGAAGACTTAACGGAAATACCAGTATTTCTACTTACACATTAAACCCATGACAATAAAATACAAGTTAATATTTAGCTCATATTTTGATAATAAGAAATACATCATGATAGTAACAAAATTAAGAAAACAAATTCTCTAATGCAATAACTTTAACATATTGATATATTATAAAATATATAACTGTACAAATTTAATGACAAAATGTATAATGACAAAAGCTTCAACTGAAAGAGTAACTATCACACTAAGATGGCAGGTAAAAAAATAACTTCCTATTCAATTATTTTACACTCAGATTGTATAAATGAAGGATTAATATGATGGCAGGCCAGTATGTTATCTATGTAAACAGGTCAGTTTAAAACAAATGGTTTCCAATATTGTAACTTGGAACAACTTATATAACAGAAAACAGTCCAACCCCACTTTTATAGATTCAAATATAAAACAAAAAAAATACGATTTTGTGCAAAGTATGTTGTTCAGTGACGCTAAAGCCTTTACTATCTCAGAATTAGATAGCTGTCACTAACAATGACCACAAATATTTAGGATAAATAGTAAAACAAGCATGGGTCCTCAATTCCTAGGAATTAGAGAGTACACACAGGAGAAAAACTATACATATACTGAATGTGGGAAAACCTTCAGCAAAAGACTAAGACTTTCAGAGCAGAAAATTCTTACTGGAGAGAAATGCTTTGTAATGCATGTTGGCAGGCCTTCAGACAGAAACCAGAGGTGATTGCTCATCAGAATATTCATACTGCAGAGAAGCCTCATAGATATAGTATCTGTGGGAAATCTTTTGCTAGGAAGTCATATCTTCAACAGCATCATTTAATTCACACAGGAGAAAAACCTATATATGAACTAATTGTGGGGAGGCCTTCACTAGCAGGTCAAATATTAAAGAAATCTCAGAATGCTCATATTGATGCAGTGACTGTGCTAAGGGGCTTCATCCAGTTACCCTGACAGTCAGATATCAGTTCTAGTATGCATAAGAGCATCCACATATGAGAGAAAAATCTTTTTTTTTAAAGTAATAAATCCTTCTCACAGGAATCAGATCTAATTGTAAAGTAGAGACTCCATGCTGCAGAAATCCATATGAATGTGTTACATGTGAAAAAGGCATCAACTAATAGTAATTCATACTGTATGAGTGAGAACTAATTCCCAAGGGAAGTTCTAGCAATGCCCAGTTAAAAGAACCTTACCTTACTGGCACCAGTCTCACTGAGTATCCCACCTTTCTGTTGACAGTTTAATGCATTAGGAAGAACCTTTCTGTAGAATATTAGAAATCTGTATTTCTTTAAGTACTACTGAGGATATTATTGGCAAATTGTAGTTCTTCATCTATGAACATCTACCTGTTCAAAACTTGTATCTACTTTTCTAATAGGTTTTCTTTTACTGATTTGCACATTTCTTAATATATTAAGGATATTAGCCACCCATTTTTTAGTATTACAAAAATTTTATTCCAGTTTTCATTATACTATCATTCACAATAGAAACAATATTGATTAACCTAAATTACAAATAATAGTTTTCCCAGTTTGGAGTTTCCTCAAAATATTAAAAATAAAACTACCTTATGGCCCAGCAATTCCACTTCTGAGTATTTAGCCACAGAAAATCAAAACACTAAATGGAAAAGATATACACATCCCTAGGTTCACTATTTATAATAGCCAAGTTATGGAAGCAATCTAAGTACCCATCAATAGATGATTGGATAAAGAAGTGGTGTATATATATATATATATATATATATATATATATATATATACACACACACACACACACACACATATACATACATACATACATACATACATACATACATACAATGGAAAATTACTCAACCATAAAAAATAAAATCTTACCATTTTCAATGACATGGATGGGCCATGAGGATGTTATGCTAAGTGAAATAAGTCAGAGAAAAATAAATACTGTGTGATTTCACTTATATGTAGAATTTAAAGAACAAAATAAATGAATAAACAAAATGAAAGCAAACTCATAGATACAGAAAACAAACTGGTGATTGCCAAGATGAAGGGGAACTGAGGTGCTGGGTGAAAAAGGCGAAAGGACAAAAAAACACAAATTGGTAGTTACAAAAGTCACGGGGATGTGAAGTACAGCATAGGGAATATAGTCAATAATATTGTCATAACTATGTGTAGTGCCAGGTGGGTATGAGACTAATCGAGGGGATCACTTCATAAATTATATATATATGTCTAACCACTATGCCATACACCTGAAACTAATAAAATAATATTGAACATCAACTCTAATTGAAAATAAAAATTTTTTAAATGTTTTCCTCCAAGAGAGCTAAAAGTAGGTAATACAAATTCTAGTGAGAATTAATAAAATCAGTAAACTGACAGAATATATTTTAAACATAAGTGTGCTATTTTACCCAATAGAAACTATAAAATATTTTCAGATAAAAATTATAACAAACATCACCCCAATAAAATTAATGAAATTTTTAATGTAATAAATTAGATATCATAGGTCAAAATCTTATGAGAGTTCAGAGAACTTTAAGACAGCCAATCTTAAGAGCATATCTGTAATTTAGGGAAAACCACTGCCTAATTATATAAGGTAAATACTCTCTACGCAGTGAGTTTATTGAATTTGTAAAGGAGAAAATGACGATGACATGTCCACTAAACATGCACTGTATTCTTAATACCTTTTTACTGAAGTCTCACTTCCTGGGTGTTAATTGCACTGGATTAATTGCACTGGATTCAAAGGCAACTGGCAGGTACTGCCTTGGATAACCAAGGAAGACCATCTTCAGGAGTTAAGGAGCCACCACTACTTTTCCCTCTGAATACAGCTCAACAGAACAGCTGGGACACAGCTGCTGCCCAGCTGTCAGCTTTGATTTCCTACGGCTGCACTAAAAACAATCAACCCAGCTTGATCACATGATAATTAAATCCAAATTACTATGGCTAAGACTCACAATGTTAAAAACTTTAATTTGCCAAGAATTCAGAAAGACTATCTGCATAAAGAATTGTGTTTGTGGCTGTGTCATCATGTATCCCTACGCACATTTTGTCCTCTCATTTGAGGTGAGGTAGACAAAAGGGCTGATTATATTTTGTAAAGGGAAAAAATATATTGCCCAAATAAAGAAAAATATATTAAGGCCTATTATTGTCATAAATGTCAATAAGAGCAAGTAACCTTATATCAACACCCAGAAAAATATTTTTCTCACCACAGCACACCAAACCATAAGCTCTCAAGAGCAGAGAACATAGTTTACCAATTTTTCTGACATCAGTCCTACTACAGGTACTCAATAAATGTTTTCTGAATGAATGAGAAAAGAAGCTAAGGCATAATATACAAGGAAGTTACACAATAGTTAAATTTCCTCCAACTAAGTGACAATGGGACAAGTCTGATGATTTAATTTTTTATGTGATGCAGAGAAAATAAGAAGTTGATTATTCCTAATTTCCACAGGCTCTGTCCCTTCTAGCCATGACTCTCACAGAATAAGTGCTCAAGAACTTCCTAATTATAAAGAGGAATACTTTTGGTAGCTACTTTGGAACTTAACCAGGAGGAAAAGAAAGAAAGCAGAGGAGTTAACCAGAAGAATTTACAGAACTGAGAAGCAAGTATTTTCATCAACAAAACCACTTGTAAATTCACACCTTATTTTCAATAATGACTTCTGCTCCATAAGCATCCTTTTAAAGTTGGGGAACCTTGCTGGTGTCTCTGACCTGGTTCCTGCCCCATTTACTTTGTGGAGCATAGGAGCTGTAAAGTGATCACTGGGAGGTCATTAGATCATTCATGTACAACAGGTCCTCAAATAACACCTTTAGTTCAACATCTCCTGGAGACCTGCTCCAGGAGCAGCAACCCAATATCCACTGTGATGAGGTAAGTAGATGGGGAGGGAGGGCTGTAGATGGTCATACTTGAATCATGTGATTCCTTAATCTCAGCCATGGGAGAGCCCAAAGACTTGTATTTTGAATCAGAAAAACAAAGAAGGCACTGAAGGGATAGCAAGTAAAATCTCCAAGAAAGGCAGCCAAGATTGGGCCTCAATGAATTATGGAAGACCTTTGTTAGATGGGGTCGATAATGTAAATATTCAATGTAAGCAGAGGCTCCAGAGACTAAAATTGTAAGAATGCAACATTATACTTGCATTCCTAACTTTGAATGCTAATGGAATTTCCCATATACAGTTATGCTGTAGATAGGTTGTGCTTCAATAGTAAAACTCCAAAAGACCTAAAAAACAATCCTTTAAAGGCAGTTCCATGTGTAAAACTGTATCTGCTGAAGGAGGGTCCAGCAGAGATCCTACTCCATACGAGCTTACCACCTAGCAGAAGGGTTGGGAGACAGCAGAGTGAAGCTTTGCAGCGGCCAGCAGGGTTTTAGGAATGTGTGCTCAAACACCAAACAGGGAGGTCTTGGGGAGCAGGGAGGAGCATCCCACGGGTAACATAACTAGACTGCCTGGAGAGTACAAAGTACAATCACAAATCCAAGGTTTACTGACATTGTAATGCTTATCACCACAGGTGACCATCTGCTTTGAGTGTTAATGAGAGGTGATTGCTAATTCTTGCTGGCAGCCATTTCAGGAGAAGCTGGTGGCACCTCTGGCAACCTTTTGTATTTTGGCAGGAGCAAAGAGGTGCTGGGTAAAGGAAGTGATCTGGTGAACATTACTGGATTTGCAGTCTAACAAAAACCAAAGCATTTAGAATGGCATTGTAGTGGGGCCATGCTGTGTTTACTTCTCAGAAAAGAAAAAACTGTTGCATATTTGATATGTGAAAAGAAGCCTTGAAAGCAGACACCTACTCACCAAGAGCAAATAATAATTTTAAGATGGATGAACTGAAGAGACATGCAGCAGCAAAACCACATGAGAGCTTTCGTATATGTAAATTTGCTTGCTTTTTAAGCCACTTATATCTTGTTTCTGAAAACTTATTCCTAGCTTCTATTCTCCTCTAATAGACCCAATCAGTTTCTGACAGCTCTTTCCCAAACAGCTGTCTTTCATTTAATTTCATTTAGTGTGCAAGCCGTTTCAAGTTGCATGCACAAGCATACTGTGAAGAATTCATTTTCTCTAGTTTCCTGGCTACGATAAAAGAATTTAATAATAAAAAAAAAAAAAGTTGAACTTTGACCTGAAATGTTGCTGTCCCGCTGAAATGGTGAATTATACAAGTGGAAGTGATCCAAAGGTTATTTGGTCCACCCCCTACCATGCAAAAAGAGCATAAACAGATCCTTTCATGTAATTATCTTACTGGTCCTTTTAAAATCTTGTGAAAAAAATTCTACATTCTCACTAAATAAATTTGGTCCAGACTTTGATAATTTGAAGAATGAACTTCCCTAGGGATAAATGCGGGTGGGGTGGGGAGGATATAGGACTCACAAACTGGAACAAGTCAGAAGATAGAATTAAAAAAACAAGTGTGATCCTAGAATGTATATAAGAGAATACCAGAGAAGATTTTTATAAAGGAAGCTGAATTCTGGAAGAAGAGAGATACACACTGTAGTTCAAAGGATGGGCTTTAGAGTTTAAAAGCCATAGATTCAAATTCTATCAATGCAATTTCAAGATACAGTTCTCTTATCTCCAAAATTAGTATTAACATTTATTGAGTTCTTACTATATTTCAGGCACTATTTTTAAGTGCTTGACATGTATTAGTATTAACTTTTAGAGAAATTCTTATAGAGTTGTATAGATTAAATAAAACAATGTACTTAACTTGCTAGCATAATTCTTATACTCAATAAATGGTAATAATTATTATTCCTACTTTTAATCATGAAAACCTAAATCGACCATCAATAAAAGTTTGGCACCCAAAGACCAAAAAAAAGAAACTAGAATAAATCATGCCATTTTGCTCCCTCTCTACTTCTCTTTTACCCAATGTTGGAAATAACCTTGAGATAGACATGAGAAAGAGAGGAAATTTTGTCCTTTCACCTAAGTAATGATAGTAAGATGAGGGGATTACGGAATAGTGTGAATACCTTCCAAATTCTTTCAACACAGTTAAGAATCTCCTATCTTTCACTTCTTTTCACCCCCACTCCCACATTCATTGTACCATTTTCTGAGTTTCTAACCCACCAGGGGATCTCAAATGCCACAGGGTGGCTCAAAGAACAGGGAAGAAGAAGGTGGATGATATCTCAAGATTCCATTTAACTCCAAGATGGTGTAATAATCAGAACATGTTTCTAGCATGAAACCATTTTTAAAAATTCAGGTGAACAAATAGCCATTATTTAAGGTACCTACTCTCGCTACCTTTAATAGTCGAATAATCGATTCCAGTTTAAATAAGACAGATCACCTATTAATTTAGGTTCAAAACTGCTTTGAAGAATGGAAAATCCATATGTTTTTTAATATGCCAACTGCCCACGGAACTGCTGAAAACAACAACTCAAAGGGTACTCAGGAATTATGAAAGTAAATTTGGAGGTTATCACTTGAATTGGACAGAAAGACGACAAGGCAGAGAGGAAAACTTGCTATTGAGTAGGACCAGGAAATAAAAGAGTTAATTAAAATTAACAATTCAAATGCAGATGAAAACTAAAATTGCTTTACCAAATTATCTCGGTGTATGCCAGTGACTTGGCAGGTAATGGCTACAGGAATACTCAGCATTCAAATTGACAAGAGGATAAAACATAATCTATTTTAAAAGGGAAGACCAAAAACTGAAATTGGTGATGCCAATGCCTTGTTATCAAGTACCGCTGCCCACTCTTTGCTGTCCAGAACATGCTGCCATCACTAGCAAGTATGCCTGGGCCAGACACCACATTCAGCGCAATGGTTCCTTGCTGTCTACACTCCAAGCCCCAAATAACTGGTTTCATTATCCAATCACCCTGAACAAGAAAGAGGAAATATTGCCTAAAAACTCAGCAGAAGATTCCCCAGACACACCCTGGAAAAATGCATTGGGAACATCAGTGGAAAAGAACTGAGCAAAGGTTTTGTCTTCTCTCCCTACCAAGCTCCTATTTCTCTCAGAAAGCGTTGCTTTCTATTATATACTGCTTTGGGTAAGACATTCACACTTCTCACTAGCACCTTGCCAGGACATGCAAAAAATAAACCTACTTCAATTCTGTGTTTACAAAAGAAAGAGACATGAACGAATTCATAACATAAGTTGGGCTCACAGGCACATTATAAAAGTCATAATTAACCTCCCTACATTTTATCAAGCCATGAATCATTTTACACTGACCTCTCCCCTGCGTCACCAAGACTCTTGTGCTTTCTGGCCAAGGAGCATTTCAAGTGTGTGACCATCAAGTACCATGAATAACAGAGAATGCAGGAAAATCGGTTTCTAAATCAAATTCATACTTTTGAAAATAAACACATTTCCAAGTGATGTAAGTACAACAATACACCACTCTTCGTCTGAAAATTAATATAACATTAAGTTTTTTTAATGCATCAAGAAGGAAGTATAAACAAAATGATATATTTTTCTGTATTAGTGTTTGCCTGTATGTTATAAAGCTAGTTGGTGTAAAGTAAGTGGACAGATAAAAAAGAAAATTAAAGGTCCTCATGGATAACAGTCAAGATTCCACTGCATGCAAATTGAAATAACTCAAACACAAATAGATAATTTATTTGAATCCAAACCTCAAAACCAAAGCAATAGGTTTTTAAAAATATATTTAACAGTTTTATTAAGAAATGATTACATGCCATAAAATTCACTCTTTCAAAGTATACAATTCAGTGTTTTTCTGTATACCCAGACTTTTGCAACCATCATCAATACCTAAGTCCAGGTCATTTTCATTTCCCCACCAAGAAACTCATTAGTAGTCACTCCCTATACTTCCCTCTACCTAGATCCTGGCAACCACTCATCTATTTTCTGTCTCTATGGAACTACCTAGTCTGGACATTTCATACAAATGGAATTATACAATATGTAGCTGTTTGCGACCAGCCTCTTTCATTTAACATGATGTTCACCCATGTTGCAGCACGTATCAATACTTTATCCCTTTCTCTTGCCACATAACATTCCACTGTATGGATATTCCACCTCATTTGTTTATGCATTTATTACTTGATAGACATTGGGCTGTTCCCATTTTTTAGCTATTATGAATAATGCTACTATGAATATTTATATGTTCTTATGTGGACATGGTTTCATTTCTCTTGAGCATATACATCTCAATATGGAATTGCTGCGTCAAATGGCAACTCTGTGTTTAACTTTTGAGGTATGCCAAACTATTTTCCAAAGTGGCTACACCATTTTACATTCCCACTAGCAATGTATGAGGGTTTCCACGTTCCCCCACCTCACCGCTTGTTATTGTCTGTTTTTTGTTGTTGTTGTTGTTGTTATAGCCATCCTAGTGGTGTAAAGTGATGCTTCATCATGGTTTTGACTTGTATTTCACCAATGATTAATTCTGTTGAGCATCTTTTCATGAGCTTACAGATCATCTGTAGATCTTTAGAAAAATGTCTATTCAAATATTTTATCTATTTTTAATTGGGTTATTTTTTTATTATTGTGTACTGAGTTCTTTGCTTTCTGGATACTAGACCCTTATCAAATATAAAATTTGCAATTATTTTCTTCCATTTTATGAGTTGTCTTTTCACTTTCTTGATGGTGTACTTTAAATCACAAGTTTTTAAATCTGATGAAGTTCAATTTATTTATTTTTACTTTGGTTGCTTGTGCTTTTGGTGTTCTAAGAAACTGGTGCCTAATCCAAGATCATGAAGATTTACACCTATGTTTTCTTCTAAGTTTTCTGTCTGATCCATTTGGTATATAGTATGAAGTAGGAATTCAATTTAATTTTTTTTGCATGTGGCTGGTTGCCCCAGTTACTATTTAATGAAAAGCCTATCCTTTTCTCCACTTAATTGTCTTAGTAACTTTATCAAAAGTCAAGTGACCATAAACGAAATTTTACTTCTAGACTGTCAATTCTAATCCATTGATCTATATTTCTATCCTTTACCAGCACAACACTATCCGTATTATTACAGCTTTGTAGTATGTTTTAAAAATGGAAAGTGTGAGTCCTCCAACTCTTTTTTTTAAGACTGTTTTGGCTGTTCTGGGTTTCAGTAAATTTTAGGATCAGTTTCAATTTTGATAGAGATTTTGTTGAATCTATAGATTAATTTAGGTAATATTTCCATTTTAACAATATTGAGTCTTCTGATCCATGAACATGAGATATCTTTCCATTTATTTAGGCTTATTTAATTTCTTTCAACGATGTCTTGTTTTCAGTGTACAAACCTTGCAAATTTTTTGGTTAAAGTTATTCCTAAGTATTGTATTCTTTTTGATGCTCAAACATACTAGGTTTTGACATCTCTTCTAGCTTTTATGAAATTTCAAGGTTCAAAAAGAATAATTATATCCATAGTCAAATAATTATATCCATAGGCCAATCCTGGATGTTTATAAATACCTTTAATGAAGAAAGAAATAGTACTGATTATCAAGAAGTAGTAGAATGCAGACTAGGGTCAAATAAGGCAGGTTCAAACTAAAACCTAGTCACTTATAGGCTACAGAATGCTGGAAAATGTTTTCCTTCCCTAGTCTCAGCTGTTTAATTTATAAAATTAAGACAATAGCTACTTCTCATATTTTATGTAGATTAGAAACACTACATGAAACACAAGCTTCTTACGGGTTTTGTTATTCACTACCTCTTCAGACCATAGGTCAATGTCTCAGCATAAAAAACACTCAATAAATACATGCTACACGAATTAACAAAAAAATGTCTAATATATTATCTACCAAAAATAAGGGCTAATAAATGTCAACAATATTTGTTATCATCATTATCATGAGATTATCAACATTAGAATAAATAACCAAATGCTCCAAAGAAGTAATAACTAAACCAAATAATAGTGGTACCATAACCTGAATGAAATGCAAGTACAAATAAACTCAGCCAGAGGTTATGCAAATCTGACAAGAACTAAGGAAAACTTTGCCAATTACAACATGGCAGGCAGTTCATTGTTAACTTTTACTTACTTACTATTATTGAATATGAGAAAATCTAGAAAACACTGTACCATGGAGGGGGAAATGTTCAAGGTTTGATAGAACTGGAAATTAAAAAAAAACCTACGTCTACATTATACTGATTAAAATATAAATGCATTAATAGTGCTAAAAAGGAACTCTAGTTTTTTAAAAATAAAATGGAATGTTCCTAAAGTTCTCATTTTCTATAAAGATCTTTTTTTATTTTTCTCCCAAAAGAAAGAGAGATAGAAAACACAGAAATAACTCCACAAATGTGCCAGGCTAGAAACATTGTTTCTGGGTTCTCAGTTTCACAAAACTTCAGAGAAGCATCTATAAACAAAGGAGGGAAAAAGGACAAAAACTAATGCTGAAACCAAAATTCAAGTCCAGCTGCGATATTAAAGCCTCTAAATGTGCCTTCTGATATTTCAACAGGCTGCTTTTTCATTTCCTGTAGTTTTATCTTCTAAAAAGATTAGGAAAGCTACTGTTTTGCATTTAAGACTGGCAATAAGACACTGAGACACTCTAAACTTGGTACTCCTCATTACTAATTAATTGGAAAACCAACATTTTTCTATCTCTATTTTATTCCCATAGCTTCAAATCAAAGAAAGATGATTTAGAAACTGTCACAAAAAGAATAAAGAAATAACAAGATCTTCAGAAAACCACATAAATAGAAGCTATGTAATCCTCTCATTAACATTGCTAAACCTTGCTTCGGTGCTCTTAAAGCTACTTGCTTCATCAAGTAAAAATAGCTGCTCTCACTGGTAGACAAGATTTAAAAGACCTTTCTTAATTGTAATAAAAGCAAAATTCTACTTATAACTTCAAATAATACTTTAGGTTAAATAAAATATTTAAAGTCTGAAATTAATTCCAAATATTTTTATCCTAGTATGCATTCTGAAACAATTTGAGTCTTCTTTTTATCCTTTTAAAAATAATAAAGCCAATTAATTTTTTAAAATTTTAAACAATGCATAGACTTAGTAAAAAAAAATCAACTAACAAAAGTATAAAATGCATGTAAAATTCTCCCTCTAGTACCCACAGACACATAGCCCTACTCCTCAAAAGAAACCACTATTAACTGTTGATTATTAATGACGTGAAATTTTCAGTCCATTGGCAAGTATATAACCAATCACACATACACAAAAAGAATTTTCAATTCTACTATTGACAAATATAAATCGTTTCCTTTATTTCAAAATAAAATTATGCATATATCTAAATTTTTAAATTATCAGTGTATCACTATAATACAGTAATTAGAGAACCTGGAAACTCAAAACAACTCTGGAGAACATTTAGCAATCTTTTGTTTTATAATTCAGGATAACTGAGACTCAGCTAACTCGTCTAAAATTACTTAACTATCAGAGCTATCCTAACTCTTACCACTCTAGTATTTTGTTCCTTGCATGATTTTAAAGACATTACTATCTAATAGACCTTAGAACATCTTTCTTGAATGGAAAAAAAAAATTCCTGAAGCTTAGAGTTTAGTTTAAACTTTTGAAGTCTCCCACTGTTTCACGCCTCTCAATCCATAGAGCAGTGGAGGGTGGGGGGGTTAGGTGTTCATTTCGTTTCATCCCAAACAACAGTTTTGCCTCCTAGGCAGACTCAACGGCCCTATTCACATCTGTAGTCTTAAGTAAACAAGTAAAAATAAAGTGTAAACCCTATGAATTTAGCTAACTCCTGTGCAAGCACAGTAAAATAATGAATTTGATTTTCTCGGTTGAGCTCCTAAGAATTCAGAGAGCTAACAAGCCCCAACCTGTACCTGGAGTAATAAATGCATAATGATATCCATTAAGAAGCTCACCTGAGAAAGTTCTCAGTTTCATCAGAATCAAATGAAATCTATCATGGATTCCTTATAACCTACTTATAAGAATCATATGGGCCAATTTCCACCCAATTGGTATGTGAGCAGAGACACGTTGTCAACAGAGTCTAGAGATAACCCTGTTCCAGAACAACCCTGTTCATAGCAAAACTCTGCAGTGATGAAAAGTACTTTACTGAATGAGTGCTAATAGAATAAACAATGGAGTGTGTAGATTAGATAACTGAGTCTTAAGACAGAATTGTTTTGGTCACACCATGTACCCTTGGCCTATCTTCTAAGTGTTCTGTTTCTCAGTTTACCTGCTTTTTAAATTGATCACAAAAGATTTTATTGGTTTGGGATGAAGGATGGGTTTCAGAGACTCAGGACAAAGGCCTTGCTCAAATAACCAAAAATAACACATTGTACTTTTTGAGTTCTTTTAATTAAAAACAACAACAAAACTAGAAATAGTTGTTTGCCCCTCCCCCTCCCCATATCTTTGCAAGGTTCTATAGAAGCCAGACTCTCTATTATCTATTATGATCCTTTGCTGATTCTTTAAACCTTTCAAAATCACACAGACAGAAACTACCCCTTCTGCCTAACCTGGCACTAAATACTAAAACTTCTGTAGATTGTTAGCAGTAAAAATGCCAAAGAAAAATCTCCACATTTGTTGGTACATTGAGTTTCTGGGATTTGTCTCCAATATAAACAGTACTATTGTCACACTGAAGGTTACATCAGTCCTCTGAAAATCAGTGAACTCTATTCCTTAAAAAAAAGCCAGAAGGAGGATGGGCCAGGCAAGCCACAGCTAATACTGACAACTAGTACTGACAACTTATATGACAAATGCCAGGTATCACTACTAATAGGGAACAAAATATACTGAAACTGCACAATTCCTATGTTTTTATAGGAGTAATTAAACTATATTTTTTATCCATAAAACATCTTTCATTTGAGGAGTTTTTTGATAGTCTTTTTTTATTAATTTTTTAAAAAATCTGTTTGCTCTTAGTCTTAAGTAGTCTGTCAGTAGTAATCAATAACATATTTTCTTCTTTTTCCTCTCTGGAAAAGGACTTTTCCTTATTCAGAATATCCTCCAATGAAATCTAGAAAAGCTTCCTTTCCTCAATTTATACTAACATATTAAATTATCTTTGCACACTGGGGAAAAGAGAATGAGAAATTATTGTAGGTTACAGAGACAGACATAAAACACTGTAACAATAGTCACAGCAACGCACACTATAAGAGTAATAGTTTGAATTTCAGTCACTGACACCTAATAATCTAATATCTTTGGTATTGTTCTTCCTGATGGCCTAAGTTTGGGCTACTTCATTTAATTTTTTAAATCACCATATTCTCCCCAATGGGAAGAAAAACACAACAAATTGAAAACTCAATGTGATAATTTATTCCCTAGTTGCTCTCATAAAAGGTTTAATGGAAAAAGACTAAAACTATTATGGTGACTCATATAAAGTTTTAAATTATATAAGGAATTATTTTTCTAATTATTCTTTATAAGTCAATAAAGTAAACTGCTATAGTTCTGTCCATTATATGTAATTTTGAAACTTAAGTAACTAAAAAGATATTCACTGTATGGGGTGGGGGTGGGGAGCAGTGGTATACTAGGATCAAGATCTGAGTGAAGTTCCTTCATTTATCTATTTGCTGGCTGAATGTCCCTAAGCCAGCCACTTAACCTCTCTGGGCCTCAGTTTACTTTTTGCAAAGTGGCTGGGGTAGGCCAAATGATTACTAAAGCTCTATAAATCTATAAAAATAAGGAATTATCCATTTTTAGCCAATTAAATAGTAATAGCCCCTCTGAAGTAGGTCCAGCACAAATACAAATTATTCATAAAAATTAAAAAAAAATAAGCGAAGCACAAAAGCAGAATGAGAGACCAGGGTCCATACCCAGTACAGAGAAAAGCTAAGTATCACCTGACCTCAAAGTCATTCTGAAAGGCCATAAACTTTTCCTGAAGAAATAATAGACTTTCAAAATGAAATGTCCGTTGAACAGGCTAGAGTTTTTACTCGTTCCATAGGCAAATGAACATTCAATGTGATTTATAAAATAGTTTTAAAAGTCATTTTTTTCTAATGAAGAAATCTAGATTTGATCATTGCCTTCTACAGTTGAGGGTGTTGGAAATACACTTTTCTCTCCTTCCTTCCCTATCAAACTCACGCATGTTTGCAAAGGGTGGCTGTAACCCAAGCATGAACGAGGTCATGAGACAAGAGTCTGATCAGAAAGAACGTCAATGAGAGCAGCCCTCACCCTTTGAAATTTTAACTCCTGTCCAGGCACTCCCTCTCACCCCATACTCTTCTCATAAAACGTGGTATTTATTTATCTTTGATTCTCCTGAAAGGTGCCTGGAGAAGCCTGTCGAGTGAGCTGCCACCTTCAAGATTTAATCGGTTTTCCTCAGTTGTTGGGCAGCAATAAACGCAGAAACCAAAAGCCTTTCACTTGATTGGGCTTTCTCAATGCAAGAGCTGGCAAAGCCTCACACAAATATCATCTAAGTGGAACAATAACAATATTAAGTTCTCTTCTATCACAATGGACCTATTGTTATTTGGTTGGGTTGTCACTCCACCTGTCAGCTGCCACCAGAGGACAATAAATTTGCAAATTTACAGTTTTCTTAGGAATGTTCTTTGTTTTTTTCTGTTTGGACTCTACATTTCTGTAGCTCCTATTCTTCAAGAGCATGAGAGTTTATTCAAACATAGAGGGCATGCGGGTTTATTTAGACATAGATTTTTACAACTTAACTGAAATGGTACCTTTCTAACATGGGAAACTGCCACAGAGCAGACTTATTTTATGCAATAAACAGGTGATAGAGCAAGGAATAGTATCCACAATTATGATTTCTTGTCTTACTGACACAAAAGGAACTATGTTTTATTCTGAATTGTGGGCTGGGTTGAAGGCCTGAAAAAAAGGAAATGGTAGAATCTATATCTAGTTACAGTAAGGGAACTTTTTATATGCCCACAACTCAGGTCAACTCAAAGACACTTTCTCACATCCCTGAACACCGTGAGTAAATATGGACAGATCTGTCTCCTGAATCAGTATCCTACTGCCTTAGGACCCTCTAAATAAAAATCTATGAGTTCTCCTCCCAGAGAAAAGAGTAGAAAGTGATAAGCAGTTTGGAAGAAAAAAGAGACTTTCCCAATATGGGAGTTTTCAATTTCAGAAAATCAAGCAATTAAGGAAAGGTATGATATATAATATTGATAAAGACCAGACTGCACAGTAAAACAATAAACAATGCTGATATTCAACAGTCTTGTTCATTGCTGTCTCCAGGGCCTCCAGAACAGGGTCTGGTACATAACAGGTACTCAAGAATGTCATTCTGTTTTATCAGTACCACCCCTCCCCAATGCCATGTGACCACCATAGCATATGACTCTTCTCTCACTTCATTCAGGTCTCTGCTCAAAGCTTTCTTTTCAGACATGCCTTGTTTGATCATATACTTTAGAATCTCCTTCTCCCACTTCATTTTCCTTTTAACATCAACACTATCCAGCACTGTAAATCCATTGCTTATTTTTTAATTGTCTAGGTAGGTACTATTTTTGTTCACTGCAGTAATTCCAACCTCTCAAACAATATCTGGCACAGAGTAAATACTCAATAGTTACTGAATGAATAAATGATTAGATGGGGCTATACCCTACAGACTTATTCGATTCCATATTCAATCAGTCAGTCAATAAACAATTATTATTACTCACTAAATGTTGGACACTGGCTAGGAAGAAAGTACCTATGTTAAGAAAAAGCTCCTGAATAAGGAGATCATGATCACAATTTACTATAGGACATGTAATGATTTGTGCATACAGGGATATGAAACAAGGAGAAAAGGCAGCTAAATCAGACTGGATGACTCAGTCAAGTTCTCCCAGTGAAGCTACAGTTGGGTTCTGCAAAATGAACAGCATGTGGGAGGAAATGGAATACGCAGCCACCTGATGAAACTGTAAGGTCAGTAGAGAGAAATGGCAGGAAATAACACCAGTAAGATGCAGGGGACTTAGCATGAAGTACCTTGATACTAACTAAATTAAATTTAATCCTGGAAGCTGAAAGGAGTCATGCTTTTAAGCAGAAGACTAACAGTACCTGATTTGCATTTTAGGAACATCACTTATAACATTACTAGAGACCCGAATTGAGACAGGAAGATGGGATTTTACAGCAGTCCAAACAGAAACAATGAAATTAAGACAATCCATCCCTGCATTCATTCATCCACACATTCATTTCTTCATTTCGTCCATCAAGAATTCGGAGTGCCAGCTTAGCCATCACTGTGTGCAAGGCAATAGCAATGGGAATGAAAAAGGACCAGTTTTAAAGCTGTGAAGTAGGTAAAATATAAAGAACAGGCTATAGATGTCTAATATGACTGCCATGTGTATGATTTGGGTGACTAGGTGCAGAGTCACGCCATTCACCAAAATAGGAAATGGAAAGGGGAAGGCGAAGGGGAAAATAGTGGAGGTAATTTTAATTGGGAGATGGGGGGTATGTGTGAAGTTTCAGACAATCTGAAGTGTCAGTGGAACATACAATTAGAGATGTCCATTAGGCAACAAACACAGATCATTACCCTCATGAGATCAAATTGAAAAAAATCATTCTTGATAGAATATAGATTCTCAAAAACTTCTAAAATGACACTCCTTTGAGACTCTAAATTTCCCTTCTCTTATTCTCAGATGAAAACAAATTAAATTTCTTCATGTTTTCATAAAAAAATTAATTTATACCTTTACTAAAAATATAAACTTAGAAAAATACAAACTAAAAAACTATTTTTTCAGAAAAACTACTCTTTATGTTGATATTCGACAATAAAAAGCACCACTGAAATTCTACTCATCTGTTAATCAAGGGAGAAATCCCGAATTAATAATAGAAAATTAGTAGGAGGTGAATGAAAGAAAGAAAACAAATGAGAAAGATGATCATGTACTCATGGCATTCCTAGCAGGAATGTGATTTAACTGTCAAGAAGCCTATAATTGCCCATACACATGATATTTGTGTATCTACATATGTCACCAGCAAAATGATTTGAGGAAGTTTATGAACATACATTCAACACAAACAAATAAGACACATGAGACCAAAGAGGAAAATAATACATAGAAAAATAATGCTAGTAGTAAGATTAGCACATAAATGCATATCATTTCTTACTCTACAGTTATTAGAGATGGTCTGCATATTTGGCTTTAAAATTCCCAGTAACCAAAGTAAAGAAGAAAATACAATGAAGTATAAGATTCGTAATAGCCTCAAAATTTTTTTTAGAAAATAAATTAGTGTTTCCTGACCCTGTGATCTGAGGGGAATTTCATTTCCAGATCCTCTCTAAGAGGTACTAAGTGGCCTCCTCAAAAACTTGATCACAAACAATGGTGAATTTCATCCAGCTGTTTGCCATAACATCCATCAGTAAAGGCCAATGATTTAACAAACCTTCTGTAAGCATGTTTTTGAGCAACTGGACCGTAGAGTTCTAAATCTAATCTCTAAAAAAAAAAAAAAAACTGAACACAGATTTTCTATGGTGCAACTTTAAGGTGCTCATTTCTTTTAGCAATAGTGGAACTTTAACAGGTAGGGTTAAAGTCCTCTTTAAAAAATTAGGGAGCCTAATGAAGACACCACACTCTACACAAATAGGAATTTGTAGAAGATAGCCTATAAAAAATATATTGTAGTCAGGAAGAAAAAAACCTTTAGAGTTATACTTGGCTTCAAATCTTGGCTTTATTACTTTTTGATGTATGGCCCTAAAAAAATCAATTAACTTTTCAGATCTACAGTATGGAGGTTGTAAAGAGGAATAAATGAAATAAAATAAAAGTGCTGGTATAATGTTGAATACGTGAACATAAAATCAATGAAGAGGTGCAGGGCAGAGTACCAACAGTATATATACATTCAGGAAAGGGATATTTGGAGCCCATGTCTGTCAAAGAAAGACTTCTTTATACTGTAACATAAATGGATATGGTGCCAAGAGTGTGTCCTTCTATTGATGGGAGTGTATCATATTCCTCGAGTGTTGCTGGGTTAAAAAGAAGCTGAGAACACAATCCTAGACCAAGATCATTTTTGCTTCCTTCTGTTGTATATAATTAGTCAGTATTCAATGTTTGTTATAAATAGGAAGAACCTATACATCAAATGATAAAGGCCAATAAAATAACTCATTCATCTAATTTCTAAGTAACCACCCATATATTACTTCTGTATGTTATCAAATTTAAGATGTAGCCAAAAGAACACTTATGATAAATGACTTAATTATAAACCTATACTTGCCAGGAAAAGAATTTTAATTTAACAAGCAACATAAAAAACAACCAGAGCCTGCTCTCAATAGCAAGTACTCATTTTGTCTTACAGCAGGTGTACACATACACTTGAAAAGCAACATCTGCTTTTCTTCTTAGAGATATCTCCACCTAAGGAAAAAAAAGAGAAATTCCTGTTTCTCCCTAAAAAGCTTTAAAAGCCAAAAAAGCACAATCAGATATAGTTATTTAGGAGCATTTTTCTTCATTGCCAGCATCTTACTTATGAACCATAACACTTAAAATATTTTATTTTTATTTTCCTTCAATTAGCCTTTTTTGGCTGGTCAGAGAACCTATATTCTGGTCATCACCCCTCAATTATATTTGCCCCATCCCGAGACCACTGGGTTAGTCACACTTTTCAGTCTAGATCAGACTATGCAAAGCTCCTCTCTTGCTTTATTCCACTGTTTTTCCCCACTTTTATCACCAATTCTCATTCTCTCCTACTCTTACGTAAGCAAAGACTTAATTGTCTGGCATCTGTCTTTGGGTACACATTGTTTATTTGAAATATATAAAGTGTTGTTTTGTATATATAAATGTTTTTAAATTTTCACAGGTGGTAATATACTATACATAGCCTTCTTTTGTTTTCCACTAAACCCCGTTGCCAAACTGTGTTCATGATGCAGTATGGCCCCTTTGTTGAGACCGAAGTGTTGCACTGTATTCCCAAGCATGACTGTGACCTCAAACAATGCTGTTATATCCCAAGGTGACTTCTAGATGAATTAGAGTTTAATTATAAGATGTCTAATAGAAAAATATCAGGACAACCTGGTAGCCTTGAATCCTAAAAGCATAATTTTAAGGTTAAAAAAAAAACCAAAACACCAAAAAGCTGAATACTCTCTACAAAGGCCCTAAATATCTCATACAGTCTGAATAATATTATCTAAATATAATAGCAAAGTGCTCTGAGATTGCATTTAAAGAATTTAGAACAATTTATTAAAATTGCAAATCTGGCTTTTTATTGCAGCTATGATGTGATAACAATCAAATGATAAGAAAGCTGAATTCTCTAAGGTTATACCTGTCATTTGACCACAAAGGTTCCTATTTTTGTTTGCCCATGCTGCCTTAAAATAAGCATACCAATCAGTTCCCAATAATTATATAAGTGCTAGAAGTTTAACAAGGTAAAATGTTCTGAGTACTCCAAGTGTTTTGAAGAAAGGTTTGATGGACACTGTTCATGTTAGTGTCACACTTTATCATGGAGCTCACTCACTCGCATGTGTGCTCACACACACACACACACACACACACACACACGCATGCACACACGCACACTCTGGAGTCAAGGAAAGTTCTCTAGGTGCATGGGTTTTAAATGAGATACAATTTGGTAACTTGGAAATTAGGAAAAACAATTTGAATTATAAATCTGTAACTCAGTGTTCTATAGCACTTCTAGTTTTCATGTATTTTCCCAAACTTTACATATGAACCTGAAATGATAGCACTTAGGGCATAAAAGCCCATAAGAATTGGCTGCCTATATCTCTCACAAGAAACTACTATCCTGTCCTATGCTTTAAATACAAAAGGCCCAAAGCCTGCATTTTCACACACACACAAATATTTACCTGACACAGAAGTTACCAAAAGAACCACATTCAGAGGAGGGCCTGTACAAAACGTAGAAGAGGCTTTTGGCAAAGATGGCAATTTAAGAGGGTCAGGCAGATTGGGGTGTATGGCTTTGTTCCATCAAAAGGTCGTCTGAAGCACAGTATTTTATTTTTATAGTAGGGTATTGAGTTCTGAGATCTCTGATACTCCCCAGGGAACCAGCAAAAGCTAGTCTCAGCGCTGTGCCAGCCCCCTGCCAGGTCACTAATGAAGGTGGAGAACTGTGAGTGCACCCAAATAAAACACAGGAAAAGGTGAAAAAGGATTCTGAGCTGGGTCCACTCCTTTTATTTCAGAGGAGCAACCTTTTCTGTATTTAGAGACTAATGAGTCATGAACAAGAGGTGGGAACAAATCACACAGGACATTACTGGGAGAGACAACACAGGTCTGTCTTTGTGTTCAGTAGCCAGTTCAGTTTTCAGAGCATTTCCCAGCAAAGACTAAAAGAACTTGAACAAAGAAAACGAAGCAGTTAGTTACTTGAAGCGTCTCCATTAATACTCCAGAGAATTGGGTGCTTCACTGTTAGAATGATGGGACAGGGGAGGGCGAAGATATAGGTTAGGGGGCCTGGGATATCAAATAAAGATGACTTTATCTGACAAGTACACAAATTTTTTTTCCAGAGTTGTTACTTTGAACTTTATCTTTTTTAAGGGATGTGAACTCTAATTCCTCAGCAGACTTTTAAAGGGAGAAAAGAAATAAAGTCTAAGAAGGTATTTTATTTTTCCATCCTCACCATTTAATTAAGAAGAGCTTTTACAGTGTTCAGAGTTTTAAGTGCTTTCTCCCCCTCTCCATCTCCCTTCTTCAGTTACACCCTTAGAGCAACAGAGCCAGAGCAAAACAGCTATCTGAGGCTTCTCTCAAGGACGAAATGACACCAGCACAATTACCTTGGACACCATCTCGCCCTTCTTCCCTCCATCACTTCATCCCCTTCTCCCTTTCTCCCCTCCATTTCTCTCTCTCTCTCTCTCTCTCTCTCACCCACACGCACACGCGCTTACACATATCCCACATATCCCACATATCCTGGCATGACTGATTGTAGCAAACGCTGCAACATGAGGAAGTTCCAATAATCCGAAAAAAAGGAAAAAGAGGGAAAAAAGAGGGAAAGAGGGTTATTAAACAAAGGAAAAGACAGGTTGAAGATGCTAAATCTGTATTTTTAAAAAAAAATAAAGAACATCTTCTGAGGTACGCTATGAAAAATAAAACTCAATAAAAATTTGATTTATTTCCCTATTCCTTAAAAATCTAAGATTGCTAATTCTCTTCTCTTTAGTTACTACTATGATGACATGTAGGCTAATGAAGGATGTTTTCAGTTGGCCCAGGATTACTTCTGTAATCTTCTATAGCTACCAAACTTAGACAAAGGACATTGCCATTAATCTCTCCCAGACTCATAAAGAAATAAGAGCCTCAATTTTGATTTGGAATTCTGACAATAAATTCAGAGTATGCTCGCTAAGAGCCCTGTAATACTAAATAATAAATTATTTTTAAACAATTAAAAATAATATCAATTCCTATTTATTTAATATCAACAATATATATGCATGCTTTCTAATCTTTGTAACCATGATGCAAGTTAGACAATACCAGGTATTACTAAAAGGATATTATAGAGTAAGTGACTTGTTCAAGGCCATATAAGCTTAGTCAATGATGAAGCCAGAATCTGAATCCACTTTTTCTGAATCCAAAGCTTACCCTCTTTCTATTAAACCACAGAAGAAACTGAGCTGTAATAAAACTCTTTTACATTTGAACAGTATAAATTTTTATAGATTTTTAAGTTTAATTCTACAATAACCCAGAGTTTTCTACCACCAATGGTCTACCATAGAGATCAGTAATAACAGTCATAATGAAAATGACATATCTGCTAAAGTACACTGGCTATTGGTGATTGGCAGGTTCTACTTCAACCCCTGGGTAAGTTTTCATAGGGTGTCAGAACACCCTGCTACTCTGATTATTTAGACTAGAATTGGACTCTAAACCCTAACCTAATCCATAGGTTCAGAGTCCAATTCTAGAATATGTCTGCTACCCAAAATAAGAAAGCCACTAAATGAACAGAACCTCCAAGTAACAATGAACTTTGCCAGGAGTCTCTTAATGCCTCTGTACCCCAGAACCTGCAGGAAGCCCCAGAAGTATAATTCCCTGAATAGGCCCCAAAGACTGGAAGCTAATCTCAGTACAATATGGACCTTCTCCAACACTAACAACATCCCACCAGTTCGAAGGGTATAGCTATTTAAGATTAGTACTCCTGCCTGTGCTCTGGACTCATCCTATCTCATGTTGCTCCCATTCCCATTCTCTCTTGTCCTATAGCAAACTCCCTTGTCTCCTTCCTATCAGTATATCTAGGTTAAAAGAAAAGCAGGTATCTGAGTCAACCAGAGAGAGGCCTCCAGAAAGAGCTGAAAAACACTCACCTTGAAACTATCTGCACTTCAGATTGAGGACACCTCTCTTGGTATACCCTTCAATGGTCTGGGGCCTCGATTTTGATAGACACTCAAAAACAAATGCAGCTATTCAAACATTTGCCCATATCTGAAAAATATCTCAAGTACTCAAGTGAATTATGGAATGTGATTAACATGCTTTGATTTTGAAAAATCCCAGAGAAGGAAAGAATGTAAATAAAAGAATAGAATATACATATATATAAGTAGACATTATGAAATCAGAAGTGTGGACAGAAAATATACAAATAGGATTAAGTTGATACATCTGGGAAAGGAAACACAAGCCCATTCATCCTTAAATTCTCTATGAAGCAAATGAAAAGCAACTGTTTCTATCCTTGTTTTGCAAATAAAAATCAAGGCATGAAGCAGAAAGGTAACAACAGGGAAAAGAAGTTCCGGGTTTACAAGTCATGACCAAGTAAGAACACTGAGGCTAAGTCCCTTATGTCATACTCTATGGTTCGAATGTTTTCTTACCACAAAAGGACTCCATTTGTTGTTTCTACCTGTTATTCAGGAAATTGGTGAACTACTAAACAACCATTAGATAATATGAATTTAACTTTTTTATGGTGACATTGGTTAATTAAATCCAATAAGTTTTAGCTGTACACTTTAACATTAAGGCATGTATATATTTAAACTGTGTAAACTGTGTGTTCACTTCCCATAGTTTGATGTCTTTCTGTCACCACATATTTGACCCCCTTTACCCCATCTACCTTCCCCCTCCTCCCCTACCCCCTAATCTCTGGTAACCATTAGTCTATTGTCCATGTTCATGAGTCTCTGTTTGTCCTGTTCATGTGTTGCTTTTAGGTTTATATCCCACACATAAGTAATATCATGTGATTTTCAACTTTTTCTGTCTGGCTTATTTCACTTAGCATGATAATCTCGAGGTCCATCCTAGTTGTCACAAATGGCAGTATTTCCTCTCTTCTTGTGGCTGAGTAATATTCCATTGTATACATGTGCCACAGCTTCTTTATCCAATCATCTATTGTAGGACACTTTGGTTGCTTCCATGTCCTGGCCACTGTGAATAATGCTGCTATGACAATCCCACCAGATAATATGTAAGTATCACTTTCATGCACAGAATAGAATTTTAACCAGGTATAAAATAGGTGAAAGAAAGGGGAGAAAGACAAGGTCCTTAATTTCCAGAAGGGAGGGAAAAAGGGTGTGTGTGTGTGTGTGTGTGTGTGTGTGTGTGTGTGTAATTATTTTGTAAATAAATAGGGATGAATAAAATTTATTTTAAAATAGATGGCATAGATGTAGTCTAATATCATACACAGTGAGAAAAAAACACTTTAAAAAACTGTCTTTTTGCCTTTCATATTTTCAATGAACCTTGACTAAATATTCAGATAACACTGAGTACAGCAGCAATAAAATAAAAATCAACTAAAGATTTAAATTTCATTGAGATAGGCAGGCTCATTCTAATTCAATAATATTTACTTACACTGCTAGTAATATTATGCTACAACTAATAATGAAGGAGAAACTACTATCATGTTCCCCTCTGCTGTCTCAAATATATCAGAGTTGAGGCAAAAGTAGATGCTAAATGTTGCTATCAAGTAGAGCTTAATATTTCTGTGGGATTGCTATACATTTTTTTAATGACCACAAACCTTATGAAAATCAATGGAACCATAAGTTTCTAAGCATACTTGGCTACAATTTAAGCATAATTAGCCAAGACCACATGAAATTTGAAAAGCAGGATGAATAATAATTTATGTGCCGAAGTTTTGACTGAACATGTGCCCTAAGTGCTTCTTTCCTAAAATCACATTGGCAGTGGAAAGTTAACAATGTGTGAACAAAGGGAAACAACTTAATTAAAATTACACTAGACTCAAAGAAAATGATTATTTTGGAAAAAACAGGCTCTAAAAAATATCGATGGCAAAGCTGATTAGGTTCTAAGACCACAGAGACTTCAAAAACAAAATATAGTATGTTAATTCCTTTGTAACATTTCTATAGTCATTTAAAATGGAATTTTAAATAGACCAAGTTATAGTTAAATGTAGGGTCTTGATAAAGCCAATGACCTATTAAAGTAGAAATCAAAACTCTTCCATTATAGGTAAAGCTGGTCTTTTAGTAAAGATGCAAACAATTTGCTAAATGAAATGCTAATTCTCTTCATAAGGTTTTAATATGATATTCCACCTAGACAACCTTCTTCATCCTTATTTAGGAAGAAAAAAATGGTAACAGTTCACAAACTAGCATATATATAATTTTTACTTATGAATGTAAATCAGAAAGATGCCCTTCAAATACTGCAAACCTAAATACAGCTATACACAAAAAGGAAATAATAATCTTAATCATTCAATTAAATAAATATGTATTCTTGAAATAATGAATATAAAGATTAGAATTAATTAATATGCATAATCCTTCATATAATAGCTGTACATCAAATGTATGTTATACAAGTGACATACCTAGGATGCTAGATAGCTCACAGACACTTAAAACATTTGTTATCTTCCACTTCACATACATATAAGAATAAGCACACATTTTAATGTGATATGTTCCTAGAAATATAAAATATACAACTCATATTGTTTTGTTTGAGGAGAAGGGATTGGACATTTTGTGCTTTTGAAATTTGAGCTTATGACGATTCTTTTAGAACTGGTCTACACTAATATTATACCTGTGGCTATTTAGAAGAAGTAAATAAATGTATTTAGTATTCAACTTGAAACTTTTTCAAGTTTCTATAGAGTCTTTCTACCTAATCATAAGCTAATCCTCCCAAAGTGAAATCTAAGATGACCTACTAAATAATGAACAATCTATTACACAGAGTGATTATAAACACCCTGAGGTCAGGGACCATATCTGTATTTCTACATTCTGCCCATCATCTAGCGTGGTGCCTTACGTATAATAGTTACCTAACAAATACTGGTTGTCTGAAACAGACTCAAACACCCAAATCTTAGCCCTACTTCTACCACTGACATTTTTGGAAATGTAATAAATATCTTTTGGAGTGTCTAACCCATGACTTACTCCATCTCTCTACCATCTAGAAAAGAAAGCCCAGGCCTACCATGATTTTAACCTTGCTTCTATCATATGACACTCTCTGGCTGTAACTTATTGGACCAAGAGTAAACTCATGATTCAGACTAAGGCATTTAGAGTGTCTCCTTTGAAAATCTGAAATTAGAGGCACCTAAACTGGTATTTGGAAGCTAAATATGTCAATGGCAGAGGACTAAAACAAAGATTCAGCTGAGTTTCTCAGGCTATCTTAGACCGTTTTTTCTGAGGCCTAGCTGCACAACTATTCCTTAAATTCTGAGAGTTCTCTTATATTCCTAAAAGAAAATTTCACTTTGGGATAGTAAGTAATAGAAATGAACTAAAAATTGTTTAACCAAGATTCTGGAGCAAGACACTTCTTTATACAACTGTTATAACACATGAAAAATAGTAGATGTATTTTTCAAGTAAGAAACTTCCTTAGTTCAAACTTTCTCACAATCAGGAATTCCTCTGACAACCTCCTAAGAAGTAGCTAACTATTTTTGAACAGAAAAAGTTAGGTATAATTAATTGCCAGGTCCCACCCTACCCCCCACCCAGCATTTTTTTTTTTTTACAAGGAGCTTAAAATCTGCCTTTCTATAATTTTGATCCACTGGTCCTAGTTCTGTCTTCAACAGAAATTCAAATAAATTTATTCTTCTTTCCATGTGCCAATCTTTTAGATTTTTAAAAAGAGATGACCTATTTCCCCATATATTCACTTTCTTCCTGGTTACACTTCTCCAGCTCATTCTTACCTATACCTGATAAAGAGACTTGATAAAATAGTTATCAAAATACTTGATTTCTGTCCATGACTACTGAGATGTGACTACTAAAAAAACTCTCAGCTGTCCCATCTATGAAGAAAAGTTACTGAAAAAGTGCCCAGAGAGCATTTCTGGCATGGAGAAGTAATATTATCCCAGTTGGAGATAAGAAAACTGACACACAGAAGCTCAATTTCAAACAAGCAACAGCAAAGCTTGATATTGCCCTCAATATTTCCTTCCATATCCACATTCCGTCCAGTGTGCCATGCTACCCTGCTCTCTGCATGAAATTAGTTCATTGGTCTATAGGAAGTGCCCCTAAATGCACTGAGGCATCATGTACCCTGCTTCTGTTTCTAAGGCATAGCTGTGATCAAGGCACAGCAGGGCATACTCCTGCTCAGAAGCCTAACAACAACAACAAAAAAAAAACAAATAACCAGGCTCACCAATATCTGACACTAACCCATCTTATGGCACACAAAGAAAAAAAGGAGTATTCAGGAGAAGCAATTCCAGAATGACAGTGTAAGGATCTTAGAAAATCTGCTCATTCATAAAATCAACAAGAACACTGGCAAAATTGTCAAAATCGACTCTTCCAGAACTATGAAAATTAACCAAAGGCTTGCAACAATCAAGGAGTAACCATATAACCCAGCTAGCTATTCCATACAAGGTATGAACCCAAGAGAAAAGAAAACATAATCCATACAAAAGCTGCACACAAATATTCATAGCAGCATTATTCATAACAGCCAAAAAAAGGAAATGACCTAAATATCTATCAACTGATGAACAGATAAAGTGTAGTATATCCACAGCATGTAATATAATTTGGCAATGAAAAGAAATACATACTAAAACATGGATGAACATTATGCTAATTAAAAGAGACTAGTCACAAAAGGTCATGTATTGCATGATTCTATTTATACAAAATGTCCAGAATAAGAAAATTCATACAGACAGAAATAGATTAGTGGTTGAGAAAAAGAAATGGGAAGTGACTACTAGTGGGTCCAGAGTTTCTTTTTGGAGTGATGAAAATGTTCTAAAATTATATATTGGTGATGGTAACACAACTCTTTAAATATACTAAAACCTTTCCTATAACTGAACCATCATTCTCCTTAATTATCATATTAGCTTGCTTTCAAAATTTCACTATTATCACTATGACAATGAATGACTTAGTGAATAATCTTTTTGTATTTCTAATTACTCTTTCTGGAATGTCCTGCAAAATAGATTGATCTGACCAGGTCAAAAGGAAGAAACAGTCTTTAGCTTTTATTTTCTTCCCATTAGCTTTTCTTATTATAAAAATTGCACATAATCTATTAAAAATATAATATAGAAAATATAAAAGAAAAATCACTCACAACCACTGGTGTATGTTTTAAGTCTTCTCTCTTCTCTCTCAAATATATGAAACCATGTTTCATACAGTTTGTTTTCCTGTATTAGTTACCATTATAACATAAGCATTTTCAAACATTAAAATTTTATATACATTTTAATTACTTCATAATGCTATATTGTTTAAATACATAATAATATATTTGATCACTGTGGAATACTGAACTATTTTCTATTTTTAACTATAAATAATATTGCAGTAAATATCTTTACATATACATATATATATTGTTATACATATAAATATATATTCTGTTAGTAAACTTCTGAGGTTAAAAAAAGTTTATGGGCAATTTCAAAACTCCTGATATTATAACACCAAGTTAATTCCAGGAAAGTTTTACCATTTTATACTTCCAACCTGAGGTTTATCATATCATACACAGCATTAGATATTATATGTAAACAAAACAAAATTAAGTAACTAAATTTTAAGTGTGTCTTTTAAATCTATGATTTTATTATATTTGTATTTAAATATATTGTATATATTAATATTTTAACACATTAATCTTTTCTTTCATTCTATTTTCTTTTTTACCTCTTTCATTTTCTTTATTTCTCCTCTTCATTCAAAATATACTGATATATTCTATTTTTTTAGTGATATAAGTGTAACTTATGATATATTAAATTTAGATACAATACCTATTTCAAAATACATATATGCTCAAAACTGACAAAATCAGAGCCAAGGTTGGAATGAAGCTAAAGGAATCTCAGAAGCTCCTGCTGCAGCAATAGCAAACCAAATTTGTAATAACACTATAGACAAAGGGTAATTTCACTGAAGAAAAAAATGCAAACTCTGAAGAGAAAAACAGAGAAAAGAAAGGAAGAGAGAAAAAAGAAAAGCTTTCATAATATTAAAGTTTTCAAGATAACTGGAAATATATTTTTAATAAACTTGAAATATAGACTTTCAAGTTTATAAAATAGATCATAGAGAAAACTTATTTTTAAGACAAGTTGAGGCCTGAAATGTTAAAAATTATAATATTCTGATTTTTAAGAGACTATCATACAAAAAAAAGAGAGAATATCATATCAGATAGTGGCATCTACTGGTGAATCATAATACTGTAACCTAACTGGGCATTATAAACATCCAGAAAGTATGTGTGTGTGTTTATGTTATATTTTTATAAAGATATGATATAATCTTATATTTCAAAATATTAAGTAAGATTTCTGTATCTAGCATTGCTGTTATCAAATGATTGCACTCTAGCTCACATTATAAGAATCACCAATGAAGCTATTTGGTGCTGGACTTCTGTTTGTTGGGAAGTTTTTGATTACAGATTCAATCTCCTTACCAATAATTGGTTTGTTCAGATTTTCTATTTCTTCATATTCAGTCTTGGTAGGGCCTTGCATGTTTCTAGGAATTTATCCATTTCCTCTACATTGTCCAATTTGTTGGCATTTTAACCTCTTTTTAGAACCACTTTTAGGGGAGAATTCTTCCCTTTAATGATAAAGAATTTCTCTCTTAATGTAGGTTGTAAAGGATATTAACTAATATTGTTTATCTGAAGGTCAGAAGGTATCATCAGAGTCCTTGGATACTAATATCATATATAATAAATGCACAGGTAAATCAATAACCATTCATCCTCTGATAAATTTATTAAAAAAGGAACACTTCCAAAATTATCTTCTAAGGCCAGCACTATCCTGATATCAAAACAAAAACACTACAAGAACAGGAAATTGCAGGTAAATATCCCTAATTAACTAAATGTAAAAAACCTCAACAAAATATTAGCAAACTGAATTTAACAATACAATAAAAGGAGCATATACCCTGATCAAGTGGGAATTATTCCAGGGATGCAAGGATGGTTCAACATCTGCAAATTAATCAATGTGAAAACTACATTAACAAAATGAAGCATAAAAATCATATGATAATGTTGATAGATGCAAAAAAAAGCATCGAACAAAATTCAATATCCATTCATGATAAAAACTCTCAACAAAGTGTGTATAGAGGGAATGTACTTAAACATAAAAAAGGTCAAATACAACAAATTCACAGTTAACATCATACTTAATGGTGAAAAACTGAAAGCTTTTCAAGAACAAGAAAAAAATGCCCACTTTCTCCATTTTTATTCAACATAGTCTTAGAAGTCTTAACCAGAGCAGTTAGGCAAGCAATAAAAAGCATCCAAATCAGAAAAGAATCCATAAAGCCACCTCTATTTGCAGATGACATGATATTAAACATAGAAAACTTTAAAGACGCCACCAAAAACTTAGAACTAATAAGCAAATTTAGTAAAGATGCAGGATATAAAATCAATATGTTAGTGTGTTTCTATACACTAATAATGAACTATCAAACAGAAAAATTTAAAAAACAATTCCATTTATTATTGCATCAAAAAGAATAAAATACCTAGAAATAAATTTAACCAAGAAGGTGAAAGACCTTTACACTGAAAACTATAGACACTGATGAAAGAAATTGAAAATGACACAAATGAATAGATATTCTGTGGTCTGGAAAAATTAGTATTGTTAAAATGTCCATACTGCCTAAAGCAATCAACAGATTCTATGCAATCCCTATCAAAATTCCAATACCATTTTTCACAGAAATAGAACAAACAATCCTAAAATTTGTACGAAACCACAAAGACCCCAAATAGCCAGAGCAATCTTGAGAAAAAATAACAAAGCTGGAGGCATCACATTTCCTGATTTCATACAATATTACAAACCTATGGTAATCAAAACAATATGATTTTGGCATAAAAAAAAAAAAACAGAAACATAGATCAATGAAACAGAGAGAGCCCAGAAATAAATTCATGCATATACAGTAAATTATGATGGAAAAGAACAATGTCTTCAATAAAAGGTGCTGGGAAAACTGGATAACCACAAAAACACCTTATTCTTGTCAAAGATTCGCCTGGGCATTCTTTTTCTATCCTTACTCCTAACACCTACTTCATCATCTCTAGTCATTTTTAGATCTCTTCACTCTTTTTCTCTTGGTGTCTTTCTTTTATCTGACTCATTTCCATGCTTCCCTGTCATACGGACACCAAACTGTGCCTGTTCTGCCTGTTGTTGCTCTGTGTCCTATCACCCGTTACTTTTATAGGTAGTCATATTTATATTTAACCTACCTAAACTTGACCTTCATCTGTAGAAAAAAGGAGTAGAACTACTGTCCATTCAGTTGGAAAGAATGTTTATCTACCTTGATGTTTAATTGGATTGTAGGTGCTGCTATATAAATACTGATCAGTTTTCTAAAAGAACAATCTTTTCAGAATTGGGAAGCTAAAGGACTGTTTTTATTTGAGATGTTTAGAGTGTAGTATGGGGTCGGGGCAGCGGGGTGGGCAGAGGTTATTTCAAGTATGAACCAATTCATTAGGAAAGATTGCACAAGGAGTGATCGAGAAGGAAAGACAGAGAGGTCTTGGGTGCTGGCAGAGGGGCACCAGCTCTTAACTGGATAGGTTTTCTGGGGAAAGTATCAGTGCTGTCTCTACACACTCGGACATGACCAGTACCTCACAGGGAAGTGCTGACCCAGGGTCTGAGTAGCGTCTATAACAGCTAGTCAAGTGTCCAAATTTCCGATTCCTTGATTCAGTTCTACCATGTAAGCTCTACATAGGCTGATTTTAACCTCCTATTAAATGTGTAGGGAATGTTTCGATTACTCACTATGTAGCTATCTAAATACTGTAAAATTTGCAGTTACTCCCTTCTACACTTCATCTAGGCGTTGGCGGAGTGAACACCCAACAAATATGTCCATATCATTTTCAAAGCGGCATTTCTTCTGATAAGACTTCTTCACAATTTAAAACTTGTTGACACACTAACCACTGCAGATAAGGTTTCAATTAAAAATATGTTATTCTTTGAAGAGAACGGGTTCCTTTTCCTTCCCTCCAAAATAAAACCTCAAAAGAAAAAGTACAGAAAGATAAAGAAAAAAAGAGGGAAAAAAAGAGCATACCTGAAAAGCGTCCAATTTTCTTTCCTGTTTAAATTCTCTCCAAATAGTGAGGCCCACTTACAGAAGGAGATTCATTTATAGACCTTCTCTGAAACACAAATTCACAGCCCAATGTCTACCCTTGGTGTTGATGAGAGGACATAACTGTAAAATGGTTAACACGGTGCTCAATATACTGAAATTAATCAGAATAAGAACTCAATGGTCAATGAAAACAATAGCAACCCAAGAAAATGTTTATTCAGCTTAATTTCAATCATATTAAATTACATGGAAAAGAACAGAAAGAAATAAACAAAAAAGTTAAGAGTCCAGAGCAAAGAAACCACAAAATTAAAAGGCAATCTACCAAATGGGAGAAAATATTTGCAAATCACATATCTGTAAGGGGTTAATATCCAAAATACATAAATAGCTCATCCAATTCAACAACAAAAAAAATAGTCCAATTTAAAAATGGGCAAAGGACTAAATAGACATACAAAGAAGACCTACAAAAGGCCAACGGGTACATGAAAAAGTGCTCAACATCACTAATCATTAGAGAGATGCAAATCAAAACCATAATGAAATATCACTTCACATCCATTAGAATGGCTATTATCTAAAAGACGAGGTAACAAGTGCAGGCAAGAATGTGGAAAACAGAAAACCCTGTGCTTTGCTGGTAGTACTGTCAACTGGTGCAGCCACTATGGAAAACAGTATGCCAATTCCTCAAAAAAATCAAAATAGAACTACCATATGATCCAGCAATTCCACTTCTGGGTATATAGCCAAAGGATGAAATCACTATTGAAGAGATAGCTGTACCCTCTTCTTCATTGCAGCATGATTAACAATAGCCAAGACATGGAAATAACTTAAGTATCTGTCTATCAACAGATGAATGAAATATATTGAGAGATGTATTGCAATATTATTCAGAAAGAAATCCTACCACTTGCACAACATGGATGGACCTTGAGGGCATTATGTTAAGTCAGACAGAGAAATACAAATACTGTGTAAGCTCACTTATATGTGGAATCCCCCCGCAAAAAAAGCAAATTCGTAGAAAGAAAGAACTGATTGATGGTTGCCAGGGGGTTTGGGGGTGGGGGAGAAGGGTGAAGGTAGTTAAAGGGTACCAACTTCCAGTGTTAAGATGAATAAGTTCTGAGGCTCTAATGTAAAGCATGGTGAATACAGTTAACAATGCCGTATTTTATATTTGAAAATTACTAAGAAAATACTATACTGTATCTTTAAAAGTTACTAAGTTCTTGCCACACACAAAAAAATTATAACTATATAAAGTGATGGATGTGTCAACTAACCTTATTGTGGTAATCATTCCTCAATATATACATATGTCAAACAATTACATTGTACATCTTAAACTTATACAACATTATATGTCAACTACATTTCAATAAAGATGAAAAATGAATAAATATTAATAATGCATAAAAAGGAGATAAGAGTCATTATCTCTGGGCAGTAGTGATAGGTGGTTGCTGTTTCATCCTTATTTTTCCTCACTTTTCAAATTTCTCACAAAATGGGCACACGTTTCTTTTATAGTAATGTGAAAATATCTAATAACAAGATTTTGCACAGAAGAGTGACTGAGAAAGGGATTTACTGCCCCTGACAAGTAGAAACTGACAGAATTTTGTCTTCTCCCTCCTGTTGAAAACCTTCGCTCCCTTAATGACAAGATCGACCGACCTCTTCTCCTAAACTTCATTTTTCTTCTATTTGTTCCCTATACTTCTTTGAAAATTGTCTACCTGCTATTCCTTCTTTTGCTGTCTGGTCTTAAAGAACAAAAGTTTTTAATGTACAAAAACCAAACAAAAATTGACTTTAAAAGAGGCTTACTTTTAGGTAAAAATCTTATGTAAATATATGAAATTTTATAATAAAAGTAACCTGTAGTGAGTATAGAATGTGACATGGCCTCTTACTATGGTAGAAACATAGGAAATGTTAAAATCAAAAATATCCCCAGAATCCTATTATCATATTTAAAAAAAAAGTACATATATTATAAACACTATACTATAATGGAAGATCTTTCATCCAATACGGTTAAACTGGACTGAAGCATTATTCAGATTGACAGAGAAGTAACAATAATCCCACTTTATACTGAAAGTCACAACGTTTTTAGCTGCCTTTAAAAGTTTATTAGAAGGACTGTTCCAAAAGGCTACAAGGTGAACAAGCTATTCCACAGAACTTTTTTTCTACAATGACGTACGGGATTCTGCAATTTCCATGGGAGGAAGCCAGGGTGTCTCATGGTGCTGCTGCTAAATCTAAGGAGAGAAAAACTGAAAAGAACTGAGGAAAGTCTCTGCTTCCAAATTCGAAAAAAAGAATTAAAATACTTATATTTTTAAAAAATCTAATAATTTAAAACCCTTAACAAATCTATAAGGTTTTTCTTTTTAAGCAGTTTCAGTCATCATCCATGAGGGCCTGCATATCTTGCTCTCTGTTATAGGCTGATTACGGCCACCCAAAATTCATATACTAAAGTCCTAATCTCCAATGTGATGGTATTTGAAAGCAGAGCCTTTCAGAGGTAATTAGGTTTAGACTATGTCATAAAGGTAAGACCTTCATGACAAGATTAGTGCCCTTATAAGAAGAGGAACACAGAGATCTTGCTCTCTCTCCACACACATGCACCAAGAAAAAAGCCATCTTTTCAGATATTTTACAGAGCAAGAAGGCAGCTGTCGACAGGCTAAGAAGAGAGCCTTCCCCAAGAACTGAATCTGTAGGCACCTTGATCTTGGACTTCCTAGACTCCAAAAATATGAACTAAATGTCTGTTGTTTAAGCCACCCAGTCTATAGTATTTTGTTACAGCAGCCTGAGCTAACTAAGATGCTCTCTTTTCTCCTATCACATATTGTCCCCCAGTCATTGTTACCTGTAGAAGAGCAATATATACAGAGCTAAGGTAGTTTCACATTATTGTTTCATAGACTTATTCATGAGAACATCTGCTCCTTGATTTTAATTTCAAATGCAGATGTACAAAACATTTTACGCTTCTCTCTAAAAAAATATTTATAAAAACTAAATTAAGTTACTTTTTACTTATATGATCCCCATTGGTTTTCATTTCCTGTAAGGCTAATGGATTTTTGGCAGAAAATATTGTTCACCACTCTTGTATTACATATTAAGATGCAGAATGGAATTATCTTCCTTCATACTAAAAAATTAACTGAACTAAAACCGGTAACAATTTTTTTTTTTTATTCAGTCTCTACTATGTAAGAGGCAATGTGGGATATAAGTATAAACCAAGAGTTGCCTTTGTTTATCTATATTCTCTAGTATACAAACCTAAAGTAAGCCCTCAATGATGTAACAAATCATTTCAATTTTCTAAAAAGTATTAGCATCAGACTCATGGGATCCATCCCTTCCTCTGGACTTCACACAAAGCCTGCTAGAACAGACTGTAGTTGGGCAAAAAGTAAAGTGTCACAATGCTCCCACTGGTCATTGATGAACATTCACTAACTAGATTATAATCTGTGAGAAAGGGAAGGAGTGAGGGACAAGAAAAAAGAGGTAGAGAAAAAAAAAGAGAAAAAAAGAAATGTTATCTTTACTACCTTGTCTGTTTTAAGGTAAACAAAGTTTAAGAAAAACATGAATTTTTCTTACAAGGAACTCTTAAAATTAAAGACATACACGGAAAGTTGGCTCAAATGAAACGTTTTTGACCTACACCAGTGTGGGTCTCTACAGACCACCTAATACTCTAACCAGCCAAGCCAATGCCAGGATAAAGCCAAGGACTCATAAAGATCATCTCGCTTTTTTGGCATTTTAAACAGTTTAAAGAACATATGGATTAAGGGAGAGGAGAAAACCATGAACACTAGCCCAGTGACACGCTAATAACCTGCTTCACTTCACCATTAGAAACAAATAAAAGAGAGTATATCACTTTGCCTTCTCCTTCTACTGGTTTGCAGAATTCACAACTAGAAGTTTCCAATACTTTCTACCAGTTGGTTTCAAAATAATCTGAACATGAAGACATCCAAGTAAATTTCTTTAAAATGCTTCATCCTTCTGCTGGACACTTATTCACACTGTTTTCTCCAGGACACAGTGAGCAGTCATTTAAGTTGCTGGCACTGCTTTTTCTGGGCCCATTACAAAAGATAGAAAGCTGACAGTAAACGATAAGAAAACTGTTTTTATCATCGTGCTTTGTTGTAACCTGATGAGCAATAAGTTCAGTGCCATATTTAGACATGTTCTTTCCCTGTTCTTTAAAAAGTTTATGGCTTAGTCCTCATTTGTAAAGTCTCAGCAGGCTGCCTTCTTTTACAACATTTTCTACAAACTGTAATGGAAAAGCTACCTCATAGCACCTTATATAACCCCCTCAGGGGTTTTGTCATCCCTGGTAATTTGGCTTTTAGAACCAAAAATCTACTCTATGCTTAGTCTCCTTGGGTAGCTGTTGTTATTTTCATTCCAACTTATTTCTCCAGAAAAGGGTTGTTCTCTATACTTACTTGTTGGAAATATTTTTTTCAACACTGATTTTTAATTTGAGTTTTGCCCTAAGGTAGCAGATTAAGTCTGCCACTTTTCTAAAGATTTGCAGATCGAGTCAGAAAAGTTGAGTCTGGTTTGCTTTTGTGGAAAAAGTGATACAGACAAATTTGGAAACTACTACTTAAAGATTCCAAGTTTCAAATTTTACTGAAAATATTTAGGACTTGAATTCCATTTTTATCCCTATCTAAGAAAAAGCTGGTACTAAAAAAACTTTCAAGTTCCTAATAATTCTCAGTTATCAAATACCTTTTCCAAAACAGCATTCTGATGGGTATAATGCAAATGAATCACCAATAAAGGAATTAAATTCCACCCTAGATATTCCTGTACTAAAATTCAAAGGAAAGTGCTTGGCAAAATGTATCTCAGTATCTGCCAAACCCCAAGCATTTGAAAACAAATAATAACTCTAGGATGCTTTGCCAAGATCCAAAACACCAATGTGCACCCCACCCCCTCCACCCCCAGAGAATGACTGCGTGTTTCTGAACATCTTCTACTTAGACTTCATAGTCTAAGGCCTTAAATGTCAAAGGTCAAGAACCACCAACCAAAGAATTAATAAAGCTGAAACTCTAAGTAAATAAACCTCAAACTCCAAAGCTCTGTCAGAGAGATTCACACACAGTTCATCTGGTGAGAGAAGATTTTTTCTTTTTCCATTCAAGGAGCAGTTTAGCCTGAGGATTACCTTTCATTCAACAAGGATCACCTACATTCTAACTCTTGCGGTTATTAGAGCATCATGGGGTGTTGAGAACTTGGCTTCCTCCACGTTAATAAAACAGTTTAAGTCCTAAACGCAGTTAATCCCTGGAAGGCTTTGTGATCCCATCCCCTGACATGTTTGATAAATATGGAAATTGTAAAGTGTTCTGACTTGTTAAAATTTTTTCAGCCTGCTTAAACGTGCTCTTTGGCCTTAACGCGCACACACAAAGTGCTGACTTGGCCTGTCTAGGAGCCTCCATCACCTTCCCTATTGTGTATACACTGACAACCCCTGAAGCATAAATAAGTCACACTTCACAAAGAAATGTTTATTCTACACTCAAAGAGGGACTCTCCTTTTCTCAAAGAAACAAAAGTATGGCAAGAGAGAGGGAAGAAGGGTGTGTACAAAAAAATGTGGCAGAAAGGGGGAAAAACCCTGAATTCTAAATGATTGCAAAGCTGAAGACCATTCAAAGAATCTGGGTTGGGATAGGTGTGTCTAGAGTTGGCTGATAAATCTTTCAGAGTCAGAAATTACTATGGTAAGAAACAATTAGCTCTCTTTGTTTCTTTCTCGGATTTACAAAATGTAATGAATACATACAGTTTTCTTTCAGTACCTTTTATAATTCAAATGAGTCAACTCCCCTTTAACTATTCAAAGAAAATGAAATACTATTATAACCTATATCTAACAACTGGAAAGCAAGAAGGCAAGCTCTGGTCTCATGAATAGATTCAACTTCTACTCATCTCAAATAACTGGTCATTTCAGAAATTGAAAAAACAACTACATAAACAGCAAGAAAGAGAGCCTGTAAATGTATACAAACTGGGTGCAGTGTCTAAAAACCCTGCAGACTGCTCTAGGCACAGGATTCACAGGGAAACCCTGTAAATGAAGAAACCACAAGACAATACATTGATGAAATCTGGTGACACACTGGAAGACTTCAAAATTTATAGCCAGCTACACTCAACAGTCACAGCCATCTCTGATATTCCCAACTCCAACTATCAAATTCCAAACACTTTGAGCATTTCCAGAAAATTGTCTTTACTGGGTCCCCTGAGGCTGCTGCTTGTATTAAACTTACAATTGCGAGAGCAACAGCAAGAGTGAGATGTATGGCAGAATGAAAACACAGGCCTCACAAATGCCAAGGTGGGCACACCCTGGCAAAAAGAAAGCAAGCTGTAAAATGGCGAGTGGCAGAGAGTTGGAGAAAGAAGGAAAGAAGAGTCAGGACGGTTTACATACCATTAAAACCACCCCAAAATAATTAAAAATTAGTTGTAGCTCTACAGACAGTTCTTAGGTTTAGGGTAAGCAGAAAAGGACCACCAAGGCCATTCTAAAGGGTTAGAATTTGATCTATGGATGCTAGGGAAGGAAACAAGGAAAGAGTGAAAAGGTTGACTTCTCAGCCTCATCTTGTTACACCAATTAAGATGGAAAGCAGACAAAAGATGATTTAAAGAGAGAAAAAATAATCAAAATGATTGAGAACATTATCTCGTACCTTCCCATCAATACCAAGTTTCTCAAAATTAGTTGTAGCTCAGAGCAGCAAGACTTGTGGGAAATAACAATGCAGAGCTGAGACCAGCCAAATCAACAACCAAGTCATCCATCTTCTCTTACAGAAGGCAGAAAGCTCTGGGGTCTAGATCAAGACTTCTCAAACTTTAATGTGCATGACAATCACCTGGGAATTTGCTAAAATGCAGATTCTAATTAATTAGGTCTGGAGGAGGGGCAGAGCTTTTGCAGTTCCAACAAAATCTCAGGTGGCACTCATACTGCTGGCCCACATGCCACACTGTAAGTAGCATGGATCCTGGTCAGGTAAATTCTGGCTTGCCTCATGACCCTGAACAAGTTACTTAACTGCTCTATTTTCTCAATTTCCTCATTTATTAAATGCAGTTAGTTACCATGAGTCAAAGGTGACATGAGAAATAAAACTAGCCTAACGCCTACTCCATCACTAGCACAATGTTTCCCAAAGTGTGGCACACATTCCTTTGGTGGTACTAGAACAAAATTTTTTAATTGTAATTGTTAAGCAATATTTTAATAGGTATTAGAAAAAAAAATAACCACTAGCTTAAACTTAAGATTTCATGAGTAGAAAACTACTTAAGATGAAGCTAAGGTTAAAAGGACAATTTTAAAAATTACTAATAAGGTATAAGAGGTATATATATGGATGTGACAAAAATGATAGTGATACTCAACTGACCGAAGTTTGGGAATCATCAGTGAACACAAGGACACTAAGGTTTCAAAGGCAGGGGCTTGGCCAGCTTACCCCACTGGAAGAAGAAACAGTTGTGTGATAGAGTTCTGAATGTATTTCAAAACCTCTGGTCACTCAAGCCTTAGAAGTTACACTTTGACCACATGATAGTCTTACCCATGCTTACTTGTGTATATTGCATAACTATGTTATCATGGATCATCAAACTATCCATAAGGCTATGGAAAACAAAATCCAGGAAATAAAGCCATTTCCCCCTTTAATCCATATATTAACGAATCTAAACTGCTTCCCAACAGTGGGCTAATAGAATTATGCCTCCAAGGAAGGAAAGCTACAATTTCGTAAATCCAGTATTATGATGTTTCTCTTTTCCCATCAACATTTTATAACATCCTAAGGTAATTTGTGAACAGAGGGATGAATGGGGATGACTGAACGTTTCACAAACGCATGTATCATATAGTTTAACAGCAACCTTTAGTTCAAAGAGAGGAAATCTGAAGTCATATATGAGTTGGTAAAAGAGACACATGTTTGTGAGTAGCATGGTTTCCAAAAGAACTATAAAAGGCTTTCTGAGGCAACTATTCTCTGATGTCTGATACACTTGGAGTAATACATCATTCTTAAAATTCCGCTATAGTTAGTTGATGGTTTTGTTTAAGTTAATGACTAAAAAAAAAGTGAACACAGATATATGTCAGAACTTTACTCATTCATTTGTCCATGATGTGAACCACTTCTCTGCTGAATCAGAAAATAGTTTCAAATACTGAAAGAATATGTTCTCAAGGTTTTTTGTGCTATTAATAATGTAATGGTTATACACATGACACACTTTTAAGTTTAATCTGCATTCTTAACATTTTCTCCATCACTTTAAGTCTAGACAATTAACAAAACAACAAATCAAATCCTGATTTGCTGCATTTGCCAATTTCCATGGTGTTAATATCACTACTATGGCTGATTTTAAGTTACCAACATGACATAAGTGAACACAGAGCTGGAAGAGATGGGCAGTAGTATACATCTTCATATAGTATTTCCAATACAGGTACAATAAACACAAATAACTTCAAGAACATAGATAATAATAGTAAAATGTAGTAAAACTAATTATGAAGTGAGTATTTTTATTTAGTTGTAGTTTATACATATTAATTTTAATGATAACTGGCTCTCAACTCTCTGAAAGTTTAAAGTTGTCTGGAGCTGAGGGACAGGGTGGGGCTGGGTCTAGCACACCACTTGCCATACACCACATTCACATATTGTTGCTAATACTACCAGATTTACGTATCACTTTTGAGTTTTCTAAGTTAAAAATCTCTTGGAGGAATGTGATAAACTTTGTTAAAAAAAGACAATAACAAAAAAACCCTTTGATACATATTAATATGTATTTTTTATGCAACCAAGTTTGTAGTTACTAGAAAATTTATGAAATGTCTGTGCACTGTAGGCTTTAGGAAATCAACTAATAAAAACAGCTTTGCATCTTAGGGGGAAAGACATGCAGGCAATAGATATTTGGTGAAAAGGGCATCAAGCTAAGAATAAAGAAACTTTTATCTATTTTCACAAATAAAACTGGTCAAAAAGAACTGCTTTCCTAAGGGAACCAAAAAGAAAAGAAATAGCTGCTTATAAATGAATCATAAAAATTCTTTCTATAAACAAAAAACCACAATATAACTGCTTTAGATGCTAATTACATGTGAATATCAAATTTTTAATTTGAAAAATGTATAAGGGGAAATTATAAGGAAATCCAAAGCTATTTCACTAATCCCTCTAAGTAAACCACTGAGAGAATAAAAGAATTTATTTCACAAAATGGTCATTTATGATATTTACTAGCACTTTTAATGACCTTCAAAACAGGTCTGCATTGCCTGGTAAATCTTTGAAACACTAAAGGCACTTAAGTTGTTCTCAATCTCTTGAAAAAGTTCAATTAACCATTTAATATTAACAGGGTCAAAATTCAACTACATGGAGAATATGCTTGTGTAAATGACTTTCCAAAACCGACTGTAATAGCCTATGGAACTGTTTATTTCAAAAGTAAGTTTTCAAAGTTGAGGAAAATGTACAGCACACATTCTGTTTATCTCTACAAAATGAAGCATATGGAAAAATTTATAACCGTCAAGTGTTATTACACTGCAAAACAAACATATGGGCCTACTCGATAGGGATAAACAGTGAGATTCCTTCACAAACTGGAGATGCTAGAGGCACATGGAAGAGTTTAAAAATGGCAGTGTTTAAGAGATCAGGAGGACAGTGGTGCAAACCTGGCTTTACAAAAAGATTGTATGCAAAAGATTACACTATTGCTTCTGAATTGTGACACAGGTTTTGGCATGCAGGTTAATTTGAGAAGCAGCCCTTAAAGAAAAGAAAAAAGAAAAACAAGTTTTGTCTTGTATTAAAAATTCCAAATAATTATAATGGATTCTCAAAAAACAGGGGGGGTGAGAAAATACTTAAAATCATTAAAAACCACTGAGTGATAAATATTCAAATGAAAATACAGTTGAAATTTATTTTAACAGAATATTTATTATAAAGCAAATAATTTAGTTTATTAAAACCTTTAATGCACAGCAATGTAAATTGCTGAATTAATGCAATTTTAAAATAGAATTCATTTTTTCAATGACTTTTAGGTAAAAAAGAAGGAAAAAAAAAAACACTAAATCTATATTTTAAAATACAGAATTTTACAGTTATCTCCCCAAATCCTCTCAATGTGGTCTAGTATGCACATTATTTCAAAAGCCTAATTTCTACACATAACACATAAAGTTTTAATGAAAAAATAATTTTCACCAAATTTCTGAATATCAGCAGTGCCATAAAGAAAAATTCTTTCTAAGTCAAATATGAAGACAGAAAAGTAATCCCAGGAAAATAAAAGCACTCTCTGTCCAAAGCTCACATGTACTAAGTGTAGAGGCTGAAATAAGGCTTGGATGTTCTTTCTACTTTCTTCAGTCCTCTAGTCATTACTTTAACAGGCAAAGAATAACTAAGCAAACAAAACTCTTTGATGGAAGCACATACTTTCCACACACTCTAAGTGTCAAAGGCCTGTTTAGAGAAAGGCCAATCTACTTGCTGCATCTCAGACATAAGGGCCAGAATTAGGTGATATTTCTGACTAGGGAGTCTATTTCTGCCTCTACCAAGGCCTTATTTTATAACCTTAGAGATTTATCTGTTCTTCACTTGGTTTTAAAAACAAAGATGGAGCCACATAACCTCCACTTAGCTCCCTAAAATATTGCGGCTACAATAAATAATGCCCATTAAAGCTTTGATCTCGTCAAGGAAAAAAAAATGAATTCTGACATAGGCAGGAGAGGTTTTAGAGGTGCCTGAGACACCAGTATTAAGTCAAGGTGGAACACAAGGAACAAATAAACCAATGATCACTGGAAAATGGCTATTAATCCTTCTTATTTATTTTCCAGGTAAAAATGGTCTTTGAAACTAAGCCCATAAACTGCCATCTACGTCATATCCAATTTTCACTTCTTTTACATCCACTTATGCCATCACTACAGATTATAACATCTGAGCAGGTAAGAGACAGCTAGAGTAACTAGACTCATGATTGGAAAACCAGAGAAAAAACCAGGGTGCTTGATTTCTAGGTCTGGCTCCTCCGGACATTTACAGAGGGGGTGGGGAGTTAGGAAGGGACGAAGGGAGGGAGGGAAGGAGAGAGAGAGGCCTGCACTCCAGCAAGCTATCAGAAAGTTAGTTTCAAATGTGGATTTCAGGCTGTTTTCTAGTCCCATTTGCCTCTCTCATGAGAGAGGAGTCATCAATACGGCTGCCAGGACTTCTTGGTGGAAAAATAATTTTGCAAGATGAAACAACTGTACTTAATTGACCTTAATTTCTGGATATATGCTAGTATTTGCATTTAAGGTATTAAGATACTGGATACAATGGTTTCAATTGAATCTTCTCTCTAAACTCTCTCATGTCTATAATGCATATAATTTGTACTTTCTATTGGACATATAATGGTGACAATGATGTCTTTCTTTTTTCACAATAGCCACACGATAGCCACACATTTCAAATGCCAGATACCAACTGCTATATGACAACAGAGCATTTAGAGATTTATAACACATGAAATTGCATAGAATAAAAAAGAACAACTGAGTATATAAACAATCTTATTCCATCTTGACATAATCTGCTTGTTCCATTTACCATAATCTTAATCCTTAGGATTTGTAATCTACCATACAACCAGTCTTTACTCATTATCAATCTTCTAGGAAACAGTGGTAAAATACTTTTAACTTCTAGCTTTTACTAATTCTGATATTTCCTTTGTTTGTGCTACAAGGATACCTGAATGTAGGGTTACATTTCCTTATAAATCTTAGTGCATGTCATTAACAAACTGGTATCAAGGTCAATAATAAAGCAATAATAGTTAAGACCTTTAAAAATTAAATTGCACCTACCTTTTTATGCTGTGAAACAGAGGTACAGCTTTGCCTAGAGAATTACATCATAAACATAAAATGTCATACTTTTTCTCACTCTCAATTTCAAACTCATTTAATCGTTCCAGGCATCAGAAAAAGTGATTTGCTTGAGACTACATACCAAGTAAATTGCAGAATAGGAATTTGAGCCCAAGTCCATCTTGCTTCAAATGTCTGTGTTTCTTCTACTATACCATGGAGCATCTCACCAGCAACTCCTTTCACGGCCTTTCAGTGACCAGCTTCTACTGTCCCAACCCTTTCTAACACAATCAAGCAAGAAAAGTAGGGAGATGGGAAAACTGTTCTGATTACCATTTCCTATCTAACCATGGATATATTTTCCCTATATCGATAGAGTTAACTTTATAAATGGCAGCTAGAATCCACCTCCTGGAGTGCTGGAGTTGTAAAAAAGTAATAAGGTAAGCTTTCATTGTACATTAATATTTAAAAAGGAGAGATAAAAATTTTATTTTCTTATTTTCATATCCCACCCAAGAATATAACTCAGAATCTGTTAACTTGTAAGAAAGTAATTCTGCACTTTTTAAAAACCTGAATTAATTTTACTTGTGTTAGTTGGTGTTTTCAGAGTATTTGAACATGTACACAAACCAGCTCATTTTTGAATATTTTAAAACTAGTATTCTGCCAAACTTCCTAACAGAAAAATACCTTATTAGTTTTTAAAAGGTAAAAAATAAATCAGATGCTAGAAATGAGGTAAAATGATAAAATCCATAAATATAAACTCTCCACAGTCTAATTTATATAGGGGAAAAGAACTGGGTAAATTAAATTATCAAAGCTCAAATAAGTCAGAGATCACATTGCAACCAGGAAGCAGACCTATCCCCAACATGAATTTAGAATTATTTAACTTTGGAGACCTAAAATTAATTCTTTTTAGTCATATCCTCTTATTGCTTTTACTTGAAATCCAAAGTACATGGTACTAAATTTGTTTAATTTGCAACATTAGGAATCCCTCGCTCTTCAGATGAGCCCTACAGGTTCTCTGGGCATATAGACAACTACCAGAAAAGAATTTGGAGGAAAAAATATAGAGAGAGTGTCTTATTCTCTCTAAAGAATTTTGTCATAACTGTCTAGTATAATCTTCCTCTGGGGGATTTTAACACAAAAAGAGTTACCTTTTTGCCAAATGTGGCATCTGGGTCGGCCTGAAACTGAGCACAAAGGACAACCTTTAATTAATTAATTCTAGTTATAATAATTTTGTTTTAAATGGGGTTATATAAATAAACTATCTTCCTAACATTCTTCATACAGACTTTACTTGAAGGCAAATAATCCTTACTGATCTAAAAACAAAAGTCTAATCTGTGCTGGGTCAGAAAAGAATTCAGACAAATCCTATCTTCCAGCAGTATGAAACGCCCAGTGAAAGATTAAGAATATTTCCCTGCAAAATTTTTCTAATTATGCTTTTGACCCAAATGAATGAAAAATGAACAAAAACACCTCCAAAATACATTATCAAAAATTCAAATAGTTAGTGGTCATATCAGTAAGGCACGAAAAACTAATGTATAGTACCATTTATATCTCAAATTTTTAAAAAAAGACATCTTTCTGACTTAGGAAAAATACAATCAAACACATTAAGAATCAATGACCTTCCACAATAAAGCTTTCATAAGTAAAATTGAAGAAAACACTTCTTAGCTAACAGATTAAATTCACGCAGGTCTTTCCAAAGCATCCCAGTTAGGGATGATTCAGCTCCATTGCCTACGTCAGCCCAGTGATGACTGGGAAGCAGAGGCTCATTGATCCATCAACAGGTTCCCCCTAAGCAGTCTCCCCATGTATAGCAGACTCAGGTACTGGCTATGAGGGGGCCAAAAAAGACTAAGCCACAGCCCTTTTCCCTCCTAGTGCTTTTTTTATTTAGCTTGTTGGAGAACATGACAGCTCAGTGCATTCATTATCTTTTAGGATGCACCGAATTAAAGACTGTATAATTTAAACTCAACTTCTAGTTGAAAAACTTCACATAATTATCCATGAAAATGTCACCCAAATATAAGCAGAAGATTAAATATAAATTAGCAGAAGTGCTGATGTTTAATGGCATTTATCCACATTGAAGAAAAAAACTGGTGTTTGTAGTACAGAATAAAGACAAACATTAAGATTTTAAAATAAGAGAATGCATGAGGATAGAAAAATAAGAGCATATGTTGAAGCAGTCTTATTATTTCCCATATTTACTTATGTTTAAAGTAATATTTAAAGCTAAATACAGGAATACCATATGTAGCTCTAAATCCTAAAAATATGTTGCAAAATAGGATGGTTTTTCTTCTCACTGAATTAATTATTTAAAAACAACATTTAACAAAGCTTTCCTGTCTACTATAGGCCAGGTACAGTGCTAGAGAATACACTGATGAACAAAAGGACATGGCTCCTGCCTTTAGGGATCCTGAGAGGAGACAAGGAACCATAACATGTAAAAACACTAGGATGATAGGATAATATGAAAATGCTTCTTAGCTAACAGGTTAAATTCACAGTGACCACAGGGATAGCAAGCCTATAGGAAATCCTATTGAAGGAGTAAAGTTTAAGTTGGGACAAGAAAGCTAAACAGGAATTTGACAAAGAGATGATGAAAGAGGCAAAGGAACAGTATGTGAGAAAGCTCAGAGTTAAGAGAGCTGAATGAAATGCAAATAAGTTAATTTCAGTAGAGCTAGGGCAGAGGCAAGGGGAACAGTGGTGCAAGATAAAACTGAAGAGACAAGTAGGGCCTGAGACAGAATGGCTCTGCCCTAAGGACAATAAGAAGTCACTGGAGTGTTTAGAAAGGGGAATAAGATTGTTGGCTTTGCATTTTTTAGAAGATCACGCTATCCACAGTGGGAATATGAAATAGTGTGATACAGGAGTGAATGGTAGAAGGCTACTGTCACAATTCTGTGAGAAAAGATAGCTTCTTGGACTGGAATGATGGCATCCAAAGTGAAACAGATATGGAAAAATATAGGAAATATTTAGGAGACAGAATTATCAGAATTCTGCTTGGTAGTGAAATGTAGAGAGGGAAGGAGAAGAGGGAGACAAGGGTATCTTCCAGGTTTTTGACTTGAATCACTGGGATACAAAGCCAGTGGAATCAGAGCACGCTTGGAGAGACAAGGGTGGGAACGCAATGAGACCAGAATTGGGAACAAAATTTGAAATGTTTGGGAAGCCAGACTGAAGTAGGTTCCAAAATGAGAGGGAAGTAAAAAGTTGAGAATAGGTATGATGGGGAAGGAAGAGACTGAAGCTTAATATGTAGATGAAGAAGAACAATTTTTAAAGACAAGGTTAATAAGCTTGGGAGTCAGTAGAAAGAGAGGTACTAATAACACAAGGACTTTTCCTTTGGGTGCTTACTTCATACTAATAGCCACAGAGTGCAGCATTTTAAAGATATTATTTCTTTTAACCTTCACCATGAGGCTATTACATTAGTATTATTATCCCCAACTAACACACATGGAAACTGAGGCTGAGAGATATTATATAATTTGCTCAAGATTTCATAACGACAGACCTCAAATCTGAATCCAAGTATGTCTGATCACAAAGCCCAATGCTCATAATCACTAGGCTACATACAGGATTTGCGGGAGAGATGGGATTAGAAAAAAATCAAGATCCCTCTAAAGTGGAAAAGGAACACACCCAGACTTTAAGGAATGAAGGAAAACCTTTTTTCATAACAGAAAGGGCAAAGGAAAAATAACCACATGAGATTTACATTTTTGATGGCAGATGAAGAAGGAGTTTTCTGTCTGAGAATTCTTATCTTTCCTAATGATCTGAAACTGGTCATTTGCTGAGTATTAAGACACTTAATGAGTAAAATGTCTGAGAAGAGTAGAAAATAATGGAAATTATCCTTTATTCACTGAACAAAATTTTTTGAGTGCCCACTATGTATTGGGTACTACTCTAGGCACTTGGGATTACAGTTGTAAAAAAAAGAAAGGTAATTTTCCTATTCACATGTTCCTTAGCTTTTAGTAAGGGTACACATAAACAAGTAAACAAATCAGATAATTGCACATTTTGATACAGTAATAGAGGAAATAAAGCAGGCTAATGGAACTGAAAGTGTTTATGGAGAACTGCTTTACATGAGGTGCTCATGTAAAGAAAATTTGTATGACGCAGTGGACATAAGATGAGGCTGGAAGAAGCCCCAGGTGAAGCATAGCATCATGGAGAATGGAGGAGAGAGTCATTTAGAGAATGAAGCAAGATTGCTGGGTAATTCTGAAAGGACAGATGGGTTGGGTGCCCATGTATTTATAGTGACATTAATCTGCCTGACTTTGTATTTTTCTCCAACTGAATCTAGCAGCTCAGAAGCAAGCAATCACAGAAAAAACTCAAAGTTCCCCACAGCGGGGAATTGACCAGGCAGATATGACTGATAATGGGTTACAACAGTTTAGTAAATTAAGAGAGAACCTGTAGTTACGTCCATGGAATCTAAACTGAAGAGAAAGGATAGTGAGGAATTTATCCCATATAACTGCAAGTCCCCATAAAGTTGAAAATTTGGTGTATAAACTGGAAAGATGAAGAAATCATAGCCAGGGAGGAAAATATCTGAACTTCAGGGAAGAGGTGAAAAGGGAGAAGAAAAGTGGCATGGAAGAAAAAGGTTTCTAAAAGGTAATTTAAAAAAAAATGGAGATATGAGGGTATTGGAAAAAGAACTGGGTAAATTAAATTATCAAAGCTCAAATAAGTCAAGTACAGCAGTCCTCTCTTATCCATGATTTCGCTTTCTGTGATTTTAGTTACCCCCAGTCAACAACAGTCTGAATATATTAAATGGAAAATTCCAGAAGTTAACATTTCATAACTTTTAAACTGTGTACCATTCTAAGTAATGGGATGAAATCTTAGGAGTCATGCTCTGTTCTACGCTGGACATGAATCATCCCTTTGTTCAATATACCTACACTATATATGCTACCCACCCTTAGTACTTGGTAGCCACCTCGATTATCAAATCAACTGTTGTGGCATCACAGCGCTTGTGTTCAAGTAACACTGATAGTAGCCTAACACTATGTCACAACGTTTATATCATTTACCTCACTTCATCTCATCAATAAAAATTGTATCATTTCACATCATCACAAGAAGAAGGCTTAGTACAGTAAGCTATTTTGAGAAAGAATCCACATTCATACAACTTTTATTATAGTATATTGTTACATCTGTTCTATTTTATGATTATTTTTGTTAATATCTTATGTGCCTAATTTATAAATTAAACTTTATCACAGGTTATGTACATAAACAAAAAAGCATAGTATATATAGGGTCAAGTACTATCTGTAGTTTCAGGCATCCACTGGGGGTCCTGGAATGTATCCCCCACAGATAAGGGGGAACTACTATACAAAAAGATAAAGAGTAAAGTGGAAAGGGGTCGGGGGCACAATGACAGCACAGAAGAGATAACAGTTGGTTTAACTAAGTAGCAAAAGTATCCTCAAAGAAGCAGAGTATTTTGTAGCAGGTAAAGAAATGATAGTAGGGGGTGCTTAAGAGGACAATGACCCTGTGACAATGAAGGTATGGGAAAATGACAAGCATCCTCTCAGAAAGGCCATAGGGGAAACAGCATCTCAGGGGAGAGCCAGACCTCAAATCAGGAGGAAACCTTCCTAAGAGTGGCTTACCAATGCTGAAATTTCAGACAAGCTGGCCATCACTGGCATCTGATCCTTGTGTGAAGGAACCATTTCTCAGGGTGTGATGTTCTCCATCTATGCTTCTGTTTTGCCCTGATTCCTCTAATATGACATTAACGTAGTTGGGAAAAAATCCAAAAGAACCACTAGTCTGGAATAAACATCCTTTTAGACAATTAAAAAAAAATTAAACTTGGAAAAAAGAAAAAGCAAAGCTGCCATGTTGACATCAGAACAGTAAAGCAGTTTATTTAGAGAGTCATTTGAACAAGGCAGACACAGTTTAAAGACCCAGGGGGGTTTTCAGTTTCCACCATCTGGTTATTTCCCCAGTACTCTGCCATGTATCACAAAGCTCTCTGTGAATCCACTTAAAAAGGGAAGGGCTAACACTCCTTTTTATTTGCTTTAACACTGCCCTCAATAAAAGGTGGTACATCCAAAGGATAAAATAAATATTTGACCACAAAAATCACAGTGCAAAAATATATTTATTTATGTGGAAAGGTGTTCTCTTTTCATTGTTGAGTATAAAAGGCTAGTTATAAAATAAGATGTTGAGTATGATCTCATTTTTGCAAACAATTTTTTAATTGTGGTAAAATATACAGAACACTGATTTTACTATTTTAACCATTTTCAAGTATACAGTTCGGTAGCATTAAATACATTCATACTGTTGTGCAACCATCACACTACCCATCTCCAAACTTTTTCACCTTCCCAAACTTAAACTCTGTTTAGCAATGAATTTAACAATAATTTTAATATATGAACACAGAAAAAGTCTGGACGGGCATACACCAAAAATGCCTATGGTGGATAGTGCAATTTTAGGTAGTTTTACTTTTCTACTTTTTAGTCCTCTATATTTTAATTTTTTTAAAAGAAACTTCATTTCTAGTGTAATTTTTTAAAATAATTTTAAATGATTTTTTTAAAAAACACTAAAAGTTTGAACATTAAAAAAGAAAGAAAAACAGGATTACACGCCATGCTCATCACCTTCTTCAGGTCTGGACTAGTAACTAAAATACACTCCATGAGTGATCTCAAGCGACTCAAATTTACAATGTGTTTTTTAGAATGAAAAAAAAAAAAGCTAGCACATTATCACTTGCTTAATAATTACTGCTATACGTGAAAATAAAACTAATTACTGCAACATAGAGAATACCAACAGAAACTGTTTTAATGGCTTTGTCAGTAATCAAACTTTCCTTGAAGCAGTCTGCTATGGCCATAATCATGTCTGTACAAAATTTATATGTCAAAATCCTAACCCTCAAGGTGATGGTACTTGAAGATGGAGCCTTTAAAAAGTAGTCAGGGTTAGATTAAGTCATAGGGTAATGCCCTCATGATAGATTTAGTGTCCATATAAGAAGGGACACCAAAAAGCTTGCTGCTTCTTCTCTTTCCTTATTGTGTGAAGACACAGTAAGAAGGTAGCCATATGCAAGCTAGGAAGTAGAACTGAAGTGTCCAGAACCTTGATCTTGGACTTCTGAGCCTCCAAAACTATGAGAAAATAAACTACTGTTGTTTAAGCACCCAGTCTGTGGTATTTTGTTATAGCAGCCCAGGCATACTAATATATATTCACTCACTCAATTGTTACTGAATACATAACAACTAATTATTTATTGAATGCCTACTATATTCCAGAAACATTACATATTTTATCTCCAATCCTCTCAGTAATCCCGCAAAATAGAGATTATATTCATTTCAGAGATAAGAGTCCTGAGGCCCAAAGAATAATTACCTCAGGCCCCAAAGCTAGCAAGTAAAGTCAGAATTTGAACCCAGGCTTACTTACTCTAAAATTCACTACTCATTACACAACCACAGCACTCACAAATCTCCACCTCAAGGAGTTTATGGTATCTTACAGAGACAATAGACAAATAAAAAGCTGAATGATTCAAAAGATTAATAATAGTATTTGAGAAAACACAGAAATAAGAACTATTAGAGGGAAGAGATTATTGAGTTCAAAAGACCATTAAATGCTCCAATTTCTCCCCCATAAAAGTACAGAGAATTACTTTTAAACCAAATCTTTGCTGAAACCCATCCAAAGCAAGTAAATAAAATTGTGAGAGACACTACAACCTTGAAATAAAGATAAAACCTTAATAGAACTCACTTTGACATTTAAAATAGTACCTTTTAAAAGTCATCAAAAAGCATTTTCCTTCTATAAGGTATGCCACAGGTGACTTGTTTCATCACATTCTAATCTTTAGGGGGAAAAAATTATACAGAATCTTAGCTTTTCTGAATTATCTACTAAAATTAATGAGTTATTGACTAAAAAAAGGACAGGAAAAATAGTTAAAACTCTTTTCTGGAGGCGTATAAAATTAGATTATCTGCTTGTGTTTGAAGATTATTTGAAAAGGTCTAAGAAATTTCTTGACAAAAGAAGAGCTAAAATGGTCAAATAAAATTTTAACAACTCATAGATTAGACAGGAATGTGGGACACATAGGACACAGCCTCAATTTGGGGACAATATAGCTCCAATTTTCCTAAAGTGATAGCTAGCTATTTCATTACTAAGCAGTTTTTTTAAAAGATGTTTTTAGAGTTAAAACAAAATTTTAATGTACTATGCTTTTGTAAAAGTTCAAAATCTTCCATGGAGATCTATGGTAACCTATATATACAACGTAAGAGAGAAAATAAATACAGTAGTGACCTATAAAAAGCAAATTCAATTTGTATTTTCTATTGGTTGTTAGAAGAAAATATTTAATTTCTAAAACAGACAAGATCAAATTGATAATGCCTTTTAATTCAACAAAAATTAAAGCTTATATAATTTTATTTTATGACAAAAATACCATGTTTTTTCATTATAAGTATAAAATGTGCTTATTACTGGAAACAGAAAATAAAGAAAATGATAAAAAATAAACATGTCCTCATCATTAGCAAACATTAACATTTCCTTCTAATTAGCATATTTTTGTATTTTTAATTGATCATTTTATATAAATGAGATAGTCACATTCTTCCTTTCCTTTGTTTTCACTTAAACATAAGGCATTTCTCCACATTGTTATAAAGCCTTCAGAGAAGTCATATTTAATTTCAGGAAACATTCCAATGAATTTACTTAACCACAATTTGCTTTAAACAATGATGCTGTTTTTTGTTATGTTAATAACACCATGCTGAACATTTTCATGTGTTTTCCAATTCACAGATAATTTCCTTAGCATAGATTCTAGCAGTGAAATTACTAACTGAAGTCATATAATCAACAAATAGCAGGACCTGGGTTAAGAGATGTAGTAGGGTCTTCAGGTGGTTCATCAGTTGTTAAGACAGTTGCTAAATACAGACATCATTAAAAACTGAACTTTGTAAATATACAATTTAATAGAATTTAAAACAAAGATAATAAGTTCACAAAAGTCATCATTTGTTTATTATGTTACTACATTTTACTATTATATTTGTTCCAAATCGTTCACATCTACTGTATCTAGATGGTGGGAATTCTACTACATGATGGCATTCTATTGCACATCTCTTCTCAACTCCACGTTCAGTAATGTCATACTGGCAGCATAAGTTTGTCCATAGTGGAAGTATTCATATCATAAAAATTGGAAAATGTTATAAATTTGCTCTTTTAACCCCCCTAGCAAATCCAGATAATTAACCTGATTATTCAGATGGTGAGCTATACATGTATCTTGTTCATGTAACCCTCAAACCTTCTATTTCCTACATATCTATACCTTTAAAAAGCCCTCAGAAAGATGGAAGCAGAGACTGACATCTAAGCATTTTAATCAGTTTGACTACTTGAGCCACTTAGAAAATGTTTATAACAGATTTTTTTAAAAGAACTGTTGAGTGGCTGTCACTGATACGAAAATGTTTAAGTCTTCAAGTAAAGGAGATAAGATATGAACAAAGAATGATTTAACAAGATAAAAAATGATAAATACAGGAGTCTTCAGTCTGCCCCAGGCATGCCTCGTTGACTTTCAGTGGCTCTTCTCTCCAGGCCCAGTGACCTCCCTGCTTGGGGAGCCAAGTGAGGTCAATCCGGAATGGGAACCTAACTTGGAGAAGAGTGACTCCCTAGCAAGACTCTTTTGGAGAGACTGCCAGCTCCTCACTTCCACGGCCAGACAGCCCTGGCAGGGGCAGCAGCAGCACCACTACCCCGCAGGCCCTGTACTCTGATCTCTCTTGTCCTAAAGCCTTGGAGGAACTACTGTCTGCTTCCTGTCCAGACTGGGGCATCCAACGGTGCCATGGTGGAACCCCAAGGACTTCTTAAAGAACATGGAGGTCAAGGAAGCAGGGTTGTGCCTTGAACAGCAGCTTGTGGCCTAGATCACTGATAGGGCCCGAGGTAAGAGGGGCTACTCCTAGGGCCTGCAGGCCTGGGAGATGAGCTAGCCCCCAGAGCAGAGGGGCACCAATGCCATGGTGGGCATAGACAGCCCTCACGCCACTAGAGAGTCATGGGGCTGGGACATTGGGTAGGGGAAGCTGTACTATCAGAGCAAGGGGCCCAATGCCCCTCAATATTCAGCCAAACCTCAGGGTGAGGCTGCTGATGGTTCTGGACATGGACAAGGGAACTCTGGGCTATGCTACTGGGGGCACCTACCTAGAGCCAGCCTTCCGTGGACAGAAGGGTAGGACCGTCTATCTTGCAGCAAACACTGTCTGCGGCCAATGCCAGGTTCACATCAGCTATCTGGGCAAAAGCAGAAGTGAGGCCTGGGGCAGATGTGAGGAATGTTCTGTCACTGGTGGTTGTGATTTGGGTTGGAAGCTCAATAATAGTAGAAATGAACAAGTCTTCATCCACCCTGCCTCTTACCTCTATTAGGTAGCAATAATAGCTAAGGGTCTTCACAGCCATTACCTAATTTAATCCTACCAACAGCAATAGAAATAAAAAGTGAGGCTTGGGAAGGCAACTTACTAGCAAGTGAGCCCTATAATGGAGAGAGGAAGCCCAGGGATTAGGCCTTTACAGGAACTATCAACCCCCAGAGCAGGGGTGCAAAGTGCACGAGTCCAAAAGGAAGAGGACTGGCAGTACCAGGCACTCAGGGTGTGTCCCAGATTTTTGGGGCTCTGACCTGTGATGCCTATCTACCTTCTTAGCAACTAGGAAGGAGAACAGCAGGCAGGGTCTGGGGTGGGGAGGTTGCAAGGGAGGGGTCTCCTTAGGGAAACCAGTAGGACCAGGGCTTGGAGCTGATTGACCTTAATTGTTCTCTGCAGCTGTAGTCTTCAGCAGAGGCTGAATGCTTCTCCTCCTGTCACCCATAGTGAGCTGTTACAGAGTGAAGGGCCTTCGTCCATTCACCTCTTCAGCTCCAAAGCCTCTCTGGAATCAAAGCCTGGGCCATCTCCAACCCTGTCATTGCCGCCCTGGCCTGCTGCTTAGAGAGCCTTAGCTAGAGCTTCACCCTCAGCTCTGACTGGTGGGGGTGTATGATTCTTCCCACCCCAAGGGCAGATACAGAACTTCAGGATGCTTTAGATCCCCCTCTCAAGCAAAGCAGACTCAGAACAGGAAGCAGAAAGGAACACTGTGGTTTAAGGATGCCTGACTGGTGCCTGCACCCCTACTTACCTTTTCCTCCTTCTCTCTCCCAGAGGAGCCACACTCCCTTCTGCACCTAAGCTGCCTGTTTGTGTGCCAAGCACTGGGGGGCTGCCCAGCTGGGCCAGCTATCTGTTCTGCTTTTACCCCCTGCGATGAAGTGCTACCTGCTCTACCAGTGACCCTGTGATATCACAGATGCATGGGTCCTTTATGTCACCCTCCCCTGGGGGCCAGGGAGGAGGCACTGCTGGCCTAGACTAGCTATGTAAAGCCAGTGAGGCTAGGGGGAGGCGAGGCTGGGCCCCTACCCCAACCCAATAGCCCCAGAGCCACCCAAGGGGTGAAGGGAGGGAGCTATTATTCAAGGCTGTAGCAGCCTGGTACACAAGACATTTTTCAAGTAAAAACAGTAAGAGATGTGTTGTTGTAAAAAAAAAAAAAATGAGAAATACCATAAAATGAGAAATACCAAAAGATAAAAGAGATGCAAAGGAAGTAGAAATTATCTCCTGCTACAAAATTTTAAAAGGCCCACAAAATATATAACATTTTTAGATGAATTAATAGAATAGTGTCATAGAAAAGTAAAATATTTGTGAAATTGTTTAAGGCTATCAAAACTTCATCCTCTTCCTTTCATAGCATTTTTACCTATCTGCTTTATAACATATTGCTCCCCATTCTGTTATAATGTTTATTATATCCCTCTGCCCCACTATACATATTCATACCCCCAGAGCAGAGCTTTCTTTATCTTTGTATCCCTATCATAGTATATTGTCCAATCAATGTTTCTTTAACGAGTGAATGAAAGAATAAATTAAGTAACAAAAACTCATATTTATGAGCTTATAATCTACTACATATGGTCCTAAGCACTTTACATAAATTAAATCATTTAATTTTCACAATACTATGAGGCAGACTATCAATGAGAGAACTTGGCCATTTTACAGACTAGAAAACTAAGTCACAGATTGATTAGGAAACTAGTCCAAATTCATACAGATGGCAGGAGAGATGGATTATAAACCCAGTCAGTCTAACTCTAGAGCTTTTGCTCTTCACCATTCCACCATACCACCTCTCAAATAAATGAGTGAGGAGCATTATAAATAGTACTGAATCCATGTAGCTCATTCCTCTTTCATTCATTCTTATATCATTTCCAAGTCAAAAAATAATAATAATAATAATACATGCTGCTAAATGATGTACTTCAGTCATTGTAATTAGTTCATTCACATTAGAGTAGTATAGGTCTCACTCTTAGATCTCAAAATTTTTAAATATAAAGTAACTGTCTCACATTTGGCAAGTGTTGATCATGCTAATTTCTACATGTATTCTTAATCAAATACCTGTTTTTAAAGAATATCACAAGTTTTCCAGTTAGAAAGACAAAAATATAAATAGTCAAAAAGAATGTTAGATATTCCACTTGAGTTTCGATAATCTAACAAGGATACCTTTCTTATCTGTGTACTTTTTATTGTTATATTTTTTTAATGTAGTGCAGAGTAGAAGATATAGTGTAACTGTGTCAAAAATGTACCAACATCAGGCACTGTAGAACTGAAAAAAAAAGTTTACTAGGATGAAAAGGAAGAAAGGAGGAAAAACAATCTTTATCTCTGATAAAACATTTTTATAACAATGGAGATTAAAAGATCACTGACCCTACCAATAAAGGGTTGTGATTTCAATACCAATGAAGAAAAAGATATCTATTAGGTAAAATTATCACATCAAGGCCAAGATGTTGTATTTCTATTCATAAAAAAGACTCAGAATCAATTTACCAATCAAATTTGGTTAGTCCAAGATTGTTGTCATATATATTATTCATAATTTATTGATTCATTTGGGCACTCCTTCATGAACAAATTCAAATTTATTTACCATACCCCAGCTCTGAGAATAGGTAAGAAAGTTATATTCCAGTTAATCTAATATTCTAATTCAATTTCTTCATCTGTTAAATAAGTTTGTTATGGATTAAATGAATTAATATTTGTAAAGTACTTAGGATAGTACTTGGCATATAGATTAAGTGCTATATGTGTGATTATTAATTAAAGTGATATAATTGTGATAAATTGTATTTCCAAAAATGTCCTAGGCATATTTCTGGCCCCACATGTTCTTCCAGATCCTTGTCACTCCCCATCAAAAGGTGGAGTCCATTTTTCTCCCCATGAACCTGGATGGACTTGTAACTATTCTGATCAATAGAGGAGGACAGAAACATTGTTCTGTGATTTCCAAGTCCATGTCATAGAAAGGATACAGCTTCTGCCTGGCTCATTCTTTCTGGAATGCATACTCTGGGGAACTCAGACACCCCACTCAAAGAAGCCCAAACTAGTCCATTTGGAGAGATCACAAGGAGACACACATGTGGAGAGAAACTAGAGCTTTCCTAGCCAACAGCCAGCAGCAAATGCCAAACATATGAATGATGAGCCTTCAGATGATTCCAACTCCCAGCCTTTGAGCTTTCCAGCTTCAAACATTGTAGAACAAAGAGAAGCCATCTTTGCTATGTGCTATCCAAATTCCTGATCCACAGAATCTGTGACTTTTTATGCCACTAAATTTTTGAATAATTTGTTACATAGCCATAGGCAGTTCCTACAAAAAAAAAAAAAAAAACCCTACCACACTTAAGATTTGCATTTCAACTAAAGTAAAAAAATATTTTAAAGTGATGTGGACAAAAACAGTGTTCTATAGAAAGTAACCTCAGAGGGTGATCTGATCATAAATTCCTAATTGGGCAGGTAATGGTGGATAGTTACCCCCTAGGTATGTTAGCTCCTTTAGTAAAAGATTTATCTTTGCCTTCAGCAAGCCCTGTTCACTGTTTCTGTGCATCTAGCATAACACACCTTTAAATGTCTCTTTTCTAACTCCTCAGAAGAGAAACCACCCTCTCTTCTGTTAACTGTCCTGTGATCCAGTGATCTCCAATCTTTTGGCAGTAGGGACCGATACTCCTATGAGAATTTAATGTCTGATGATCTGAGGTGGAGCTGAGGTAGTGATGCTAGCACTAGGGAGCTGCTGTAAATACAGATGAAGCTTTGCTCCCTTGCCTGCTGCTCACCTCCTACTGTGCAGCCCGGTCCCTAACAGGCCATGGACCAGTACCAGTCCACAGCCAAGGGGTTGGGGACCCCTGCTGTAATCCAGTCCCGAACTTGCTTATTTTCACCTTCATGTATTCTTCCTCACATTCCCTCTTTAATTTCAAAAGCATTTAAAAAAAGTTACAAACATTCATTCTGAAAAGCATTTTTCTCAGTCTGTTACAAAATTAAATGTTATGCAAATAGGGCAGATATAAAGCAGAAGAGAGATTCATAAAACAAAGTAGAAACAACTGTCAGGCATCCAACATATTATAACAGCAGCAATAGCTAACAGCTATTATCCTCCATGTATAAGGCACTGGAAACAGCCATGATTTAACACTCCTAAAAATCCTATAATGAATTATATTATCTCTTTCTTACATCTCAAATGAGAAATAAAACACCAAAAACTAAAACTATGAAAAAGAGATTTTCACCTTGTTTTGTAGATTTAGACAGCTCTCTTTAATAGATTATCCTGATGACTATTTCTAATATAAACCAGAGGTTGGCAAACTTTTTCTTAAAGGGTCATATAATAAACACTTTAGTCTTTGGAGGCTATAGATAGTCTTTGTCTCAGTCTTCTTGTTTGTTTGTTTGCTTGTTACAACCCTCTGAAAACATAAAATCATCTTTGCTTGTGCAGGCTATAAAACATGCTATGCACTGTCCCCTGGGCCATAGTTTTCCCGACAAACCACAACTGGGAAATGCTGAATGCTATAAACTCAAATTAATAAACCCATTTTTTATTATAATACTTATAATAGCATCTGTAGTTATACTAAATTAAGAAAACATCATTTCTGGCTCTAGCTTATTATTATCCACTAAAACCACAAGCTTCTCTGAACTGTTGGAAAGTGAAACTGTGGACCTAAACACCCATAATTTCCATTACAATAAATGTCTATTCATAATTGACATTCACCTACTTTGAAAAGGTCTGGAAGACTGAAAGAAATTCTCTCTCTAGAGTTTAACTGCTTCTCCAGGCTCTCCATAGATATTTCTGTTTGTTTATTGAGATTCATGACAGCCCAGTGTGAGTGATAAAACACTGTACACTTCTAACCTTTAGTGTCAATACTTTGTGAGAAAATGTTTATTATTCTTGGCAGGAAATGATGGAAACTGGTAAGAAATAGCCAGACTGCCTTCATATATAAGTAAATGGAATTTTTAGGGAACAGTTCCCCCTAGTAAATTTGTCTACACACAGCTTAATCAACCAAATTTACAGCTGTTAACAGGTGGTGCCTCTGTACTCTCAAACATATAAATAAACTTCTTAACAAGAACGAAAACAGGTTCAGAGTCCAATTGTTTAAATTGGAACTGGTAAAGCCAGTACCTATCTGTAGTTAAAGCAACTGTCAAGGAGAATCATAATCTTAGTAGAAAAGTTGTTTTCTAGTTTCCTCAAAGCTACAAATATGCTGCTCAGCAAACATTTCTGTGATCATCTGAAACTGAAGGTACATGATCTCATTTAAAAATAAGATGCCAAATCAAACACTCACGTTTTCAAATTGAGGTTCCAAATTAGGAAAAAGCTAATTACTTAAATTCAAATTGGAATGGAAAAAATTTTTGAGAGCCTATAAATCATTACGCCCTTAGAAACTGGAATGAGTACTGGAGTAAGGAAATGAACTCATATGTTCATGAATTTTTATTCATTTTCTTAAGAATGCAAAAATAAATAAAGTTTAAGTAAAACATAATAAGTATAGGCTGAGAATTGATCAGAGTCGATTACTAGTAGCTAAGGTGTTGTCATGTTAATGAAAAAAGTTGCCTTGCTAAATTAATTACTTAGAACAGTCATTGGAAGAAATAACCAGTCTAATCACTTAAAGGCACAGCTAGCCAATTTACATCCTATTTTTAGAAATCCCTAAAAAATTAGAGTATTCTTTCAAAGCATCTGATATTTTTATTATTGTGGATGACTCTACATTTCTTGCATCCAAAAGACAAAGAAATACAAATCCTTTGTATTAAATACAAACAAAATAGAGCAGTTAACCATACAGAAAAATCTATCACCCATAAAAATAGCACTCTGAATCTATATTACTATATAATTGACAAAGTCCATGCATTATAAGTTGAGCTTAAACAATGACATACCCTGTATGAAATCTAAATTTTATGATAGCTACTCAGATGCTATAATATCTGCCAAATTCTACTTTTCCTTAAATTATTCTAATATGATTTCAAACTAAGTGTCCACAGGAGAAGCTGATCAGAAGAAAAAACTCAGGTATATACATTTCAAAGTACTAGGAAAGGATCCAATAACATTTAAAAGAATGACATTAAGCAACAGTATCTATTTATAAGTATCTGATTTCTTCTGATATAGGAAACATTTTTATACTGACAAAATAGAGCCCATTAGTCTAAAACCTTCTATTTTGTATTAGAAAAACAAGGAGAGACTTGGTCTCAATAAATAAAATTAATGAAGTGTTACAGGACCCCAAACAACTATCAGCTTCACCAATGAAGCTATGTGTCTGATGACCCAAGTTTAGGTTTCAATGATCTTTTTCTCTGAACTTCTGTAGCATATGTGGACTAATCACATGGTCAAGCAGTTGATTATACTGTATTCATTTGTACTGTTTTCAAATCATTTTTTATGTTTCTATATGCCTTTAAAATCTTTTGAATCTTACAGCCAACTAAATACATAAGAAGCAATTCCTAAGAAATGACTCACTCACTAAAAACTCTCCTTAGTGTTGTGGAAAGGTAGGTTCCAATTATATCTAAAGAGCTTTGACCACTAATTAAGAATTTGCACTTAATTCAGTGGATCACAACAGGCCACTGAAAAAGAGTAAAATGGTATTATTTAAAGAGTAATCTAGATATCTTGTACAGGATGTTTTGGATGGAATGAAGAACTGGAGGGGGGAAAAAACTAAACTAAATTAAGAAACTATTTGATTATCCACAAAAGAGGTGCTCAGTGCCTGCACTAGAGTGGTATGAGGGGAAATATAAATGGGCATAGAAACAAATGAGTAGATTGAGATGGCCTGAAAATAGTCTCAAACTAGTAATTTATTAAGTATCAGAATAGAAGGAATACTAAAAAATGATTAATTTTAGTTAAATATACATTTATGGAACCCTACTTTGTGCAAGGCACTCAAAAATATAAAAACAGATCAATTCTCAAGATGCTCAAAATCTAGTAAGGCAGACAGATGATGGTCAGATAATAAAATCTGACCATAATGAATATTATAATATAGGTATAAACTATAGGTATAGGTATATAGGTATAGGTATAGGTATAGGTATGTTATTGTAGTCCAGAGGATAAGATAATCAATCCTGAGTAGAACTGGAAAGACCAATGTTTTAAGCCTGAGTGACTGTTAGAACAATGGTGCTTTTGCCAAATAATGTGTATTCTTCAAAATGTACCTTAATCTAGCTCCCTTAAATCTCCTTATATTAACAAAGTGCAAGCACAGGTCATCTTTTTTCTGTAATATTACTTTATGAGACTCCCAGCATCAAACATAATCTCAATCTCTCACCCAGCTTCTCCTCAGTAGAGCAAATCAAGTTAAATATCAAAGTTTTAGCAGACCACTTGCATCATGTTACTCTTTCTGCTCTAATGATAGGAGTCTGGTGACTTCCAACGACTTTGAGGATCAACCTGTTGCTCCAAACAGTCACTTCTCCAAGGCCTCTCATCCTACCTTTTATCTGAGCTCTTCTCATTTTGGTCATAAGAGATTTACATTCCTTTTTATCCCAGTTAAAGAGATATATTCTTATTGTAAAGATGATTTGAGGAGCACTTGACTTCTGAATTGGAAAATCTGGGACTGCACACTGGCTCTGCCACCTCCTGGTTATACAGTATTGGACAAGTCAGTGCACTCTTATTTCTGTATCTGAAAAAATAAGCAAACCTCATGGGGCTATACTGAGGATTTATGTGAGGTTTTTATAAAGTGAGAAGAGCCAGGATATAAACTTCTATAAATATGAAGATGGTTATAGATCCATATTAGGTAAAGTCAATTCTTTACCTAATGAATGATCAGTCTAAACAGCTAAGAGCCTGGATCAGGGATTGGCCATCCCAAGTTTCTGACTCCATTTGTTTTGGCATGCCAGGCTAATAGGGGATTGGGGTGACGTATTAGATGATTTTAATCTATATCTGTAAAGTGATTTCCCAAGACGCCTGAAGCTTTTGGCTTTGTATTCCTATCCAAGTCAAATAAACCAAAGTTTTCATCTATGAAGAAAAACAAAGACAAACTGGCCTTTCAAAGCTTGATTAGATTAGCATTTCCAATAAGTGTTCCCCGGTCTATTTTTTAAAGCATTTATAGTTTGCAAAACATTTTTATTCACTATTCTCCTCTTCTATGTATATGTTTTGCTAGAGTCTTCTACCTAGTCATTTGTTGACTATCTATAACAATGTTGTCCAGCAGAACTTTCTGCAATGACAAATATGTTCCATATTTGTGCTGTCCAGTATGGTAGCCACAGGCCACCTCAGTAGCCAGTGGCTACTGAGCACCTATAATACAACTAGTGCATCTGAAGCACTAATTTTTTACTTTCATCTTAATTAATTTAAATGTAAATGGTTACAATTGTCTGCTGGCTACCGTTTTAGACAGCTCAGGTATATTGCACGTGTGCCACAGACAGACCTAATAAAGACAAAAAATCTGCTGACAAGGCTGACAGCCAGTGTCCACATCACCCTAGTTATAAAATTCTGCTGGTGCTCTTTAGAGTTGGAAGCTAGGACATGGTCCTTTCCGCAAATGTATGTGCACGACCATGATTCATGTCACTCTTCATGGTGTTCCCTGTGCTTAGGATGCCCTTTTTCCCCCAACGTTGTGCCAAACAAACACCCGTTCATCTTTCAAAGCCAATTCAAATGTTACCTTCCCCATCAGCCTCCTGTAACTTTTTAAAAGCAACAAAGCAGAGTGAAAAGAGCTGTAATTAGGGAACAAGGTATATTAAAGTTTGAACCCCAGAGATAGTTCTTACTAGCCAAAATTTATTAAACCTTGAATAAGTCTTGAGCTTCAATTTTCCCACTTATATAATAGTTATAAAAACATTAATTTTGAAAATTTGTTGTAAGAATCATAAATTTTGAGCAACATTATATCATGGCTAACATTTATTAAATGTCTCCTTCTATCCATCACTGTGAAAGTGCAACACTTGAATTTTTTCATTTCATTTTCATAGCAGCCCTAAAAACCATAAGTAATATTCTTTTACCTATTCATCCATGTATTCAACAGTTTTATTCATTTATTCATTCAACAAACATTTGAGAGCCTAATGTGCCTGCTGAGAAACTTAAAATAAAGAAATGAACAAAAAAGTCCTGGCACTCACAGATTTAATATTCTTGTGGGGAAAAAAAGACAATGAGCAAGAAAACAGATAGATGTATATAAAATATATCAGTAGGGTTAAGTGTTATGGAGAAAAAGCAGGATAAAATACAGAGAAGAGGGAGGATACTGTTTTATATAAGAGGTTGTCCAGCAAGGCCTCTCTATTTAGGTGATACTTGAGCAGAGAACTAAAATAAAGCATGAGGATGAGGTATGTGCAAATATGTAGGAAGAATGTTCCCAGAAGGAAGTGCATTACTGCCAGCTATTATGCTAGATGTTAGAAATATGTGAGTGAGTCAGACCAAGTGATTTTACTCCAGGATTTTACACATTATTGTGAATAAATGAACAAAACTATACTGTCTCAAAAGTGAAAAGTTTAATGAAGAAAAGGGAAAAAGACAAGGGAACGGCGTGACAGAGATAGTACTTCTGTTCCTGTTTTAAAGATGAGGATACTGAGAGGTTAAATAGCAAGGTGATAAACTATAAAGCAAGCATTTCAACCCATAAAGTATTTCATTCTTTTAATGACTGTGCCATTCTCTGCTGTACAAAGAGTCTCCACTGGGATCACAGTCTATCCTTTGTTATAGCCTTATGTAAGTACAATGGTACACAGGAGATGCAAAGTAAGGTTGAATTAACTCAAATTTCCACCCTACGGTATGGAAACTCCATTACAATTAAAGAGACCATGATGAGAGATGGGTCTCCTCAGTTAAGAAAAGCCCATTAAAAACTCACAATAATAAATAAATTATAACATTTAAAGGTAAAAGTAATAGGTTTTGAAAAGGGGTTGGAATGAGAGAAAACTACCCAAATGTGTCTAGTGTTTATTACTGCCAGTGCTGAACTATTTATATGGGCTTGGCAAAGGGCTGGATGGGACACTGTAATAAATGGGAGAGGAATAACAAACTTATCATTATACAGATGTTAACCAAACTGGTGACAAGTTAGCAATAAATATCACTTATTGACTTATTGACACTATTTACCCAAGTATTCTCTTCACTGTGATTCCTTAGAATTTAAATACTTTGAGTTTCAAAGCTGCTTCTTATCACTTAGCAAACTAGTTTACAACTGTCAACACTTCAATTCATAAACCAAAGGAAGAAAATCCCAGGGCCATACAGAAAAAATTCTCACTACACCACAGTAATCTGTTTAATCTATGTGAAAACATCTTATTCTTAATTACTATATTTTTTTCCTAATTAAAAAGTAATCCATATTTATTTTGTAGTCTGGAAAATTCCAAAGTATGTAAATGAGAAAATAACTTTAATTCCATCACCCAAAGATACTGTTGTCCGAATGACAGAACATTTTTCTCCAATATGATGGAGTGTTTCTTCTTCTACATGTATATGTGTATGTATTCCATGGTTACTGTGTGGGTAATTGTTGTTTTTGTAGAACTGCTATCATACTTCTCCATAGCTTTGTATCTTGCTATTTTTCACTTAACATTAATATTATATTGAAGAACAACTTTTCCATATATTAAAAGACAAATTGTAATAATGGTAAAATACTATACTGTATGCAATTAACCATCTCTATTGTCAATTCCAAATTTATGCCATTAAACATAAGACTGGGATGAACATCACTGTAATTAATCTATATCAAAAATAATTATTATTTTCTTAGGATAAGTTCCAAGAAGTAAAACTACTGGTTTAAATTATATAAATGCATTATATAAAATTTTGAAAGTGTTGTCAGATCTTTTCCATACAAGTAATACCAATTTACATTTCTGCTACTGAGTTACCTGAGATTTTCACTCCAAACTCACCAACAAAAGGCATCATGTTTTTTTAAATATGCCAAAAAAAATAACAGGTAACTATTATAATTTGTATCTATTGCATTGATAAAAGTAAATATTTTTCTCTATTAGCCATTTGTATTTCTTTGAAAATATTACTTGGGCCATTTTTCTAGTAGGAGTTAGCATTTTTTTCTTGCTGATTTAAAAGAACACTTTATAGAACAGAGATATTTGCTTCTTATCAACATACATGTTTAAAATATTTCTGCCTTTCTTGTTGGCCTTTAAAGTTTTTTTAATGTAGAGATGTTTGCGTTTTTCATGTAGTCATACTTATCAGCTCTTTCTTGTTAATTTCTCTATTTAATTTATGCTGGAAAAAATTCTTAATACCTTTCTCTTATAACTGGGTTGGAGCTACCAAAAGCTATACCTCAAAAATCTGCTGGTAAAATTCCAGCAATATGGCAATATGGGTAAATGATCTAACCTAGAAATCTCCAGTTATACACACAGATACACAGTTACTCTCTCTTCTCTCCAAATATATAGACATATTAGATAAGATATATGCAGATTTTTGTTTTAAAAACATAGATGAACTTCAAATGAATAAAGAGAAATCCCCAAATGCCAGAGGTAAAAAATGAAAATCAAAAGGGAAAAATGTTACACTTTCTAAGCATTTTTATCTTTTTCTTTGTATTGTAAATGGAATTGCTTTCTTAATTGCATTTTCACATGTTCATTGTTAGTATATAGCAAGAAAACTGATTTGGGTATCTTGCATCCTGTAACTCTACAAAACTCATTTATTATCTATCACTAATAGTTTTTTTTCTTTTGTGAAATTCTTTAAGGGTTTCTATAAGATCATGATGAAATGGTTTTACTTCTTCCTTTCTAATCTATTTGCTTTTTATTTCTTTTTCTTGCCTAATTGTCCTAGCTAGATCCGACACAATGTTGAATAGAATTAGCAAGAGCCCTTATTGAAAGAATTTAAAGAAGACCTAAAAACAAATGGAAAGACATCCCATGTTCATAGATTAGAAAATATTTAATATTGTGAAAATGCTCCTCAAATTGAATTAAACTCTTTAAGATGGTGAATTTTAGTGTATGTGAATGATGTCTTTAAAAAGATTTTAAAACAAAAAAGGAACAATAATCATAAAAGTTAATACCATATCAGCCCAGGAATTAATGAGACCAGGTTCTACTTTATGAATTTATCATCATTGCATCTGTGTTTGTTACAGCAAAAAACTGAAAATAATTCAAATGTCTATCAATAGGGGACTGTATAAATAAATTTCACAAAGTATTATTAAATATTATGCACCTATTTTTTTTAATTAGGAGCTCTCTATATATTAAAAAACAAGGATTTCCAAGAAATCCTGTTAAATGAAGAAAACAAAGTGCAAAACAGTATGTAAAGTATGCTACTAGTTGTGTTAAAAATACACACACGTCTACAGCCATGCCACCCTGAACACACCCAATCTTGTCTGATCTCAGAAGCTAAGCAGGGTTGGGCCGGAAGACCGGGTGCTGTAGGCATTAAAAAAAAAATACACACACATACTTGCATATGCTTATATATGCAATATTTTAAAAAATAGTGATTAATATTTTCTGGACTAACTGAAACAACTTTATATTAGTAGATTTAAAACCAGATAAATCAACAACTTGCCAGAAAAAAATTAAAATAATCTCAAATGTAAATAGAAAACTCAAATAACTATTCAAAATTAAAAAACTAATTTAGAAACTATCCATAAGAGAAGCTATTTGCAGTATGTAAATCCAACAAAGGACTGGTATCTATCATATATAAAGAACTTCTACAAAACAATTAAAAAAAAAGACAATACAAATGGACAAAATCTTAGATAGGAACTTCATCAAAGAGACTATAAAAAAATGGCCAACAAGCATATGAAGAAGATGTTTAATGTACATCATTATTAAGAAATGGCAAATTAACAGCATTTGATGATACCCAACATAACCACTAGAATGGCTAAAATTAAATTCTTAAAGACCAGCCCCAACAAGAACGTGGAACAATCAGAATTCAAATGCTGCTGATAAAAATATAAATTAATTCAACAATTTAACTATTTGGCAACACCACTAATGCTGAACTTATACAAATCCTATGACCCAATAATACAACTCCTAGATTAAAGAGAACATGCAAATATGTTCACCGAAAGACATCTGTAAGAACATTCATAGTAAGAACATTCACAGCAGCCCTATTCATATTAGCCAAAATTTGGAAAGTACTCAAAAGTCCATTGATAGTAAAATTAATAAATACAGTGCTGGTAATTTTCAGTTTCTTGATCTAGATTCTGGTTACATGAATAAAACCTCTCCAACCCAAAAATTTCATCAGGTACAGAGGATGTAAAACAAGTTTCATTATATTTTTACAAAAGAAATAAATCCCATGCTATATAAATTTTCCAGATAGTAGAAAATAAGGAAGTTACCAAATTTATTCTATGACTTGAAAGGTATAATACTAGAAAGAAAAACCACAGAGTATTCCTAAAAAATATATTAACAAAGGAAATCTAACAATATATTATTCTTAAATAACCAAATAGTTTGTCTGAGAATACAAGAAACATTTAATACTAGAAAATCCATCAACATATTTTACCACATTAACAGAATAAAAGAGAAAACCCATATGATATCTCAGTAGATATAGAAAAAACATTCATAAAATTCCACATTGGTTTACTACTTTAAAAATGTCCACCAACCCAGCAACAAAAAGAAACTTTCTAACATGAAAAATATGTTAGAAGGAGTCTCTTTAAATCAAGAACAAAACAAGTGTCCACTATCACCACTACTGTTCAAGAATAAAGAAGTATGAGATTTGGAAAGGGAAAGACTGCACATGGTATGATTCTTTCCTTGGAAAAATCCAAGAAAATCTACAAACCACTTTTAGAACCAAATAGAGCAAGTTTGCTGGACTCAATATCTATATAAGAAAATCAATTTTCTGAGGCAACAACGAATTTGACTGTGAGATAAAAAATAATACCGATTTAAAAAACTGTTTAAAACCCATGAATAAATCTAATAAAAGTTGTGCAAGATCTCTGGGGGCAAAACTCTATAACATTATTGAAGATAGCCTAAATAAATACAGAAATAGACCATTTTCATGAATGAGAAAACTCAGTATAGGTAAATTCTCCTCAATTTAATTTTTGAACTCAATGTAATTCTAGTATGAACACAAGAAGATTTTTGTGATAACATATAACAGAGAAGGAGAAAGATTTCTAAATGATTGGTATCAGATAAAGAAGCAAACGACTTTTTAAAAACTGATATCCATAATTCAAGAATGATATCTGATTTTTTTGGTTTTCTCATTTCTGGTATTAGCATTTTTCAGGAATAACAGTTTTCTCCATGAGCCTTATTTTTTCCTAAAACTTTCTAGATCTTCAGAAACCAAATAAAACATTAGAATAAATACTTAAAAGTCAGATAAAAGCCATCCACTAGAGAAATGAAACAAACTCAATGCAGGAAACCCTCTGATTTTTATTAGACATTACAAAAAAAATAATAATTTTAAACAAACAAACAAACATACAAAATCCTCATTAGGAAAAATAACCTCAATAAAATTAAACATTTAAGTTTAGAAATCCCCACCAAAAGAAATGTAGAAAGTATGTTATTTATATATTTTACTAAGCACTTGATAGTATTGCTAAATATGAACACAGAAAGACATAACACAGTCTAAGAAAAGTCTTTTTTGTTCTTTCAAATTATAAATCACTTAGAAAACCTAGGGAATCAATTTTTACAAGATGAGAAAAAATATAAGTAAACCAAGGAAACAGATAATAGGAAAAAACGATTTAGCAAACTCTTGGAAACTTGGGGGACATGTTCTGGAGTTTAACATTAATGAAATGATCAGTTTAGAATATCAACTTAAAGTAGTTTTGAATAGTGGTTAGGAAAATATCAGCCCACAGGAATTTTTTACAGGCCTTCCCAAATTTATTAGTCATGGTAATAAATAAGAATGGCCTAAGGAAGTATACTTTTATTATGTCAGATTATCTTTAATTTTTTTTTCTTCATTTTTACTTTCTTACTACTAGAGGTTTTGATGTTTTGTTTTATGATCCACTTAAGGCTCTGGACTATGCTAACTTCCCTGGTATAATTTCAGGCTTCCCCACCTTTCACACCTTTGAGCCTTACTCATTCATTTCCTTTAAAATACAATGTCCTTGGAACTCATCTATCAAAATCGTACTCACCCTTCAAGAAACAATTTAAATGCCATTTCCTCTCTGAAGAAGTCTACAGTAGTAAATAACTGCTCCTCCATCTTATAATAATTCTAAGAAGAAAGAAACTAACACTTAATGAGCCTCTACCACATGCCAATTGCTTTATAAAATAATTTTATTTTAATCCACTCAACATCCTACAAAATACTATTATCTCCAACCTGCGGAATGGGAAACTAAGGAAATGAAAGGTTATAGAGCATAATAAATAGTCATGGAGTTGAGATTTAAATGGAGCCTATCTGATTTCAAAACCCATAGTTTGTATAAAATTTCATGCTGCCTCTATTATAGCCTTTATCACAAATGGACCTGTAATGATTCATTTATATGTCTTGTAGGTTAAAAGATCTTTGAAGGCAAAGACCCTATCCTACTAGGTTTGAATCATCCTGTCCTAATATGTAGTACATGTAGTACTCTAGAAGTGGCAGAAATAATATGAAAAAATTAATACAATGTTCATTTTCTTCATATAATTAGCTTTCATGTGACCTCAAGACTACAAAAAATAAGCACCAGTGATTATCTAAACAGGGGTCCCCAACCCCCAGGCCACAAACCAGTACCAGTCCGTGGCCTGTTAGGAACCTGGCAGCACAGCAAGAGGTGAGCAGCAAGCCAGTGAGCAAAGCTTCATCTGCATTTGCAGCCGTTCCCCAGCGCTAGTATCACCGCCCCAGCTCCACCTCAGGCATTAGATTCTCATAGGAGCACCAGTTCCTGGAGCCAAAAAGGCTGGAAACTGCTGATTTACAATATTGCACAGAGATTCCAGAAGAGTCACACCAAAGCTAAACTAGTTTAGATTGATGATCTTTAAAAATTAGAGTGCATCAGAATAACAGGGAGGTGTAACAGACCTCCACCATTTTTGATTCACTGATTCTGGAGGAAAGCTCTAGAAATTTGCATTTCTAACAAGTTCCCAGGTGATATTGATGCTGTTGGTCTAGGTACCATACTTTGAGAACCACTGCCCTAGAGGAAAGACAACTCTCGACACACACTAACAAGTTTCAAAAGAATTAAACTCAATTAATTCAAAATGCTTGCTATAACTAAGTCTAATACTCTTTATAAAAAGAATTAAATTCTGCATTCAGCAACATAACATTCACAATATCTGGCATCTAATAAAAAATTATCAGATATAAAGAAGCAAGAAAATGACTCATTAAAAACTCAGTAAAACAGATATGTAAATGACAAAGATATAGAAATAGCAGATAAAGACTTGTAAAAGAACTAAATTTATGCTCGGGATATTAAGGAAAATATTAAACGAGAAAAGTAGAAGATACCAAAACCAAACCAAACCAAACCAAACCAAACGAAAAACCAGACCTTCTAGAAATGATAAAACAATATCTGAATTGGGTAGAATTAATCACAGATTAGACACAAGAAAATATCACTGAACTTGAAGCACAACAGAAATTATCCAAACTGAGGCTCAAAGAGAAAAAGACAAAATTAACAAAGGCTAATTGTGGAATAATATCGACTGTTTTAACATACATGTAATTAGAGTACTGTGGATGGAGTAAAGGGACAGAACAGTATTTTAAAAATTAATTGTCAAAGTTACCATATTTGCTGAAATATATTTTTTAAAAAACACAAAAAAGCAGCTCAACAAATGAGAAGCAAGATAAACATAAAGAAAACCACAAAAGATACATACATTATAATCAAAATGCTAAAAAATGTATAAACAGAAAAAATTTTAAAGCAGTAAAAAATACCATTATATATAGGACAAGGCTAAAAATTCCATTTAATTCTCATCAGAAACAATGCAAACCAGAATACAACGGAATGACATCTTTAAATTGCTAAAAGGAAAAAATACAAAACACTGTCAACTTAGAATTCTGTAACTATCAAAAATATTCTTTAAAAATAAGGGTAAAAATTTTTTTTCAGAAATAAAGGCTAAGAGGATTTATTGCAAGCACATCTGCAGTATAAGAAATGTTAAAGAACATTCTTCAGGATAAAGTTAAGTGATGCCAGATGAAAACCTGGATCTACACAAAGGAATTAAGAATACCAAAAATGTTATACATGTGGCATTTAATTTTATCAGTTAAAAACTTAATATTTACTAATAAATATTAAACCATTATATACAAATTATTTTGTTTATATTTAATATTATTTTAAATATTATTTATAAATTAAATGTTAATTTAATAAATTTATAAAATAAATTAATTTTAAAATTAAATATTCCACAGTAAATATAAGACTTTTTCTTTACTTAATTCCTTCAAAGATAATTGACTATTTAAAGCAAAAAAAAAAATCACCTTTTAACAAGCATTTGTTTGGCACCACTATGTGTCACACATTAAGCTAGAGTGTGGAGATACAGAGATGAATTAGGAATAATATTTGCTTTCAAGAAGCTTATGAGGGAGACACACAGGTAAATAATAGCAATAGTATGTTATAAAAGGTTTTGAAAGAAGTATGTACTGTCTATAGTTGGGTAAAGAAAGGAACTGGTCAATTCTCATTGGAAGTGAGTACCACAGAAAAGCTTTCACCCAAAGTGATGCTTAAATTCAGATTGAAAGTTTTTTGGTAAGTGAACTTGAGGATAAGGATAGGAAAGTACAATGTATTCCAGAAAGTGAGAAAAGGCATGAAGATAGATATAAAATAGGCATCTCAAACTTAATGAGCCCCAAAATTCAACAACTATTCTTTCCCTCCAAACCCATCCCGCACAGAGCTTTCCTGAGAAATGTCAGGCCAAAAAAGTTAGATTTATCTTGACTCTTTCTCTTATACTCTATATCAAATCTGTTAGAAACTCCTGTTGGCTCTCTCTTCAAAATATCCAGAACACAACCACATCTCGTCACCCCCACTGCCAATAACCACCCTCTCCCAGCTGCCTTTATCTTCATTTCTTGATTAAAATATTCCAACAACCTCCAAACCCATCTCTCTGTTTCAAATCATGATCATGTGATCTATGCTCAACCCAGCTGCAGAACTGACTCTGTTAAAATATAAATCAGGTATCTCTACCCAATGCCCCACGAAGGCCCCACATGAGCTAACCACTGTTACGTCTGTGACCTCATTTCCCACAGCTCTTCTTCTTGCTCTCCCCACTCCAGGTATACTGGCTTCCTTGGTGTTTCTTGAACTCATCAGGCATGCTCTCATCTTATAGCCTTTATACTGCTTATTTATCTGGAAAGCTTTCCCCCAGCTATTCTCACGGCTCGTTCTCTTAGTTCCTTCAGGCTTTTGCCTAAATGTCATCTTCTCGATGAGGTCTATACAAACTACCACTTTTTACATTGTAACTCTCTCCCAACCCCGTACTCCTTGACACCCACCCTACCCTACTTTTTCTTTTTTCATGGCATTAACACCTTCTAAAATACTATGTAATTTGTTTAACTCTTGGATCTGTACTTTATTATCTGTCTTCCCCACAGGTTTCATGAGGGCAACAATCTTTTTTTGTTGTTGTACACTGATAGATCTCAATTAACTAGAAGAGAGCCTGGCACATAGTAGCTACTAACAAAGTATTCTCTGAAGGAATACACTATACCAGTTATGTAGAGAAAGTAGATAAAAGGTGAAGAATATATAATTAGCAGGACTTGGCAATCAATACTATTTGGCAGGTAAAGGAAAAAGAGAAGTATGGGCTGATATTTGTTAAGTCTAACTTAGGATAGAGGAAGTAAGAATAAATTGTGAGGAAATGATCCTAAGTTCAATTTTGGACATTTGTTTTACAGCCCAATCCTTTAAGTCAGAGCCAGAAACCCTTAATCTGGTAACTGATCTATTTTGGTAGAGGGCTACTTTTTTGTTTTTGTTTTTTCATTTCTCTGCAAGTTTTAAAAATGTAAATAGAATGGTTTTTATTTGGCTAACTTTTTAAAATATTTTTGAAAGTTCCTTTTTAAATTATGTTATTGTACATATTATATAAAATTTAACATGTTAACCATGTATAAAATATAGTTCAGAAGTGTTAGGTATATTTACATTGTTGTATAACCAATCTCTAAAACTTTTTCCTCTTGTAAAATTGAAATTCTATACCTCTTAAAAATTTTCCCATTTCCTTCTTCCCCAGCCCCTGGCAACCAACATTCTACTTTCTGTTTCTGTGAGTTTGAATACTCTAGATACTTCATATAAATGGAATCATATACTATTTGTCTTTTTGTGACTGGCTTACTTCACTCAGCATAATGCCCTCAAGTTTCATCCACATTGTAGCATGTGTCAAAATGTTCTTCCTTTTTAAGAAAGAATAATATTCCATTTTATGTATATAGCACATTTTGTTTATCCAGCCATCCAATGATAGACATTTGGGTTGATCCCACCTTTGGACTATTGTGAATAATGCTACTATGAAACATAAGTGTACAAATATCGCTTCCATTTTTCTTCAATCTTGAGATGATTGTGGGAAATATCAGAGAAGACCATGCATTGCAGAAGAGAAGATCGAAGGGCAGGAGCTACATTTTGCCAGGGAATTCTGGTAAACTTCAGAAAAAGACAACATGACAGTAACAACAGTCTTAGACACATGTAGATGACTTAAATATCAACCAGAGGGGACCCCTCTATGCCTTAAACCCTGCTTGGCTGTAGTCACACAAAGGAGCACTTGCTTCTCATCTTATACTTCTAATTGTAAAACGAGGTACTACTAATCTAACCTACCTGGATATGATAATTTATAAGCTAATGTTAATAGGCATATTTTTAAGATGAAAGACAGAGAGTAAACTATCTTATATTTAAATTGAAGATATAAGTTGGCAGTGTAACCAGTGAATATGTTCAACTATTAACTTATCCTGCACATAATGCCTTTATTGGCTTAATATTCAAAAGCTTTCTTTTTTCAAGATCATTCTTGTCTACCTAGCAATAACTAAAATTAAAATTAGTTGAAGAGAGCTAGAAAGGCTTTTTTCCTCAAAAAAAAATAGATATTTTGAAACCCCTTACATAATATTTTATTTTTCCTTTCAAAGAGCAACATGGAAGTTAACAGTTCAAAAAAGAGAAAAAGGAAAATACGCAAAACTGACACTAAGTGACAAGAACCCGGAAAAACCAAGTTCTACCTCAGAACTGTTTCAAAGCAATGTTAATACTGATGATGTACAAAAGGTGTAATATCTGTATGAATACATACAATAGTTAACAAACAGTTAAACTTAGAATTTTCAAGGCTTTCTTTTATACTTTTCTTTGTAGTTTACACCATGAAAAAGGAAAAAAGAAAAAGTGATACTTGTTTATTATTTTAGTAAAAATGTTTCTTGGCAAGTTATAAGAAACAAAGCCCATTAACAGATTTTTAATCAGAAAAACTGTTGTTTATATCAACTTCCCAAGACCTAGCAAAGTGCCCAGCACTTATCAGGTAATAAAAAGTATCGGTGAATGAATGAATAAAAGAAAAACTGAGTGACCAAACCAATGAATTTGGCTGTCCTGATGTATCTGTGTGTATTTGTTTCATAGTCTTTTGATAGCTGCCATATGATCATCTTGGTTTTGGCGCTAATCAAAATATGCCAAATATATAAATAATGTTTCTTAGAAACATTATTTTCCCTTCTAAACTTCTATGTTAAGTACTTTTAATTTCAGAAAGATATTTCAGACAGGAATAGACAAGAATAAAGCTCCTTGAAAAAGCAACAGGCATGTTTTGGTAATAACATGATTCTGCTTCTCAGTTTATGATCAAAAACATTCTCTGCTTCTTACCCAAATGGTAGAAAGTAAAATTGGTTGTAAACAGAAAGAGAAAACACAATCAAAAAGAGATCAAACCACATCTTAAAAATCAACTAGCTTCAGTCCCTATCTGATTAATAAATTTCTTCTATTACCATAGGCCCAGAAGTAATTTGGCAGCACTCTGGAAAATTGACTACCTATTTCCCAGTGTAGGCCATTTCAGCTCTTTGGACACCTCCAAGAATCACAGAACTCTTCTTTATATGGAGCCAAAATCTATCTCCATATACCATCTAACCATTGGTTGTAATTTTGCTATCTGGAGCCTAAGAGTCTCATTCTAACCTCTCTTCAACAAATATTAGGTGACAGCTATTATGATCCCTTATAGGCTAACATCCCTTCTTTTTTTAGCTTGCTTATATGAAAAATCCTCTTCTTATTTTAGTCATTTTCTTCTGATGTGTTTGAAGTTTGTCACTTAAAGTGTAATAATCTAGTACTCAATAGTCTGATGCACATAGAATAAAGCACGATGACCACCAACTTTATTTTAGACATTCTATCACTGTAGTCTAAGATCATACTACTTTTTGGAAAAGAACATAAAAAAGTTGTCCATGCTGAGTTTTCCATTAACTTAAGGATGTTAATTAAGTCTTTTTTCCTGACCCCTACATCTAAGCTATTTCTCCCCCATTCTGCAATACATAGTATTATATATTACATTATAAACTTGTTCTTGGCAAATTTTATCTTCTTGGTCAAGACCATCACTCTAGTATGTTTAAAGCTTTTTGACTCCTCTGTCTACCACCTAATAATTTTAGCCATCCTTCCTCAATTGTGTATTATGTACAACTTTGATGTGTGCAAGCTATATTTTCTTTATCTCTTTGTTTATATATTATATAACATGAAACTGAAGAATGATTCCTAATTCCTGTGGTATCCCAGAGTGTTCCTTCCAAGTTAACACTTTTTCTATTAAATAATCTTTCGGATGGTTGTTGAACCAGCTATATAGCAACATAACTATATTATCGTATCATATCACTCTCGTCCATCTTACCCACAATATCACTGTGAACCATGTCACAAAGCTGCATAAAATTCAGACATTCATGTAATTAATGGTCAAATAACCCTCCAAAGAAGAATAAAATTAATCTATCATAACATTTTTTTCATAAACTCAGTCTGGCTCCTAGAGATCAACATTTTTCCTCTTGAGTAATGAATCTGCTAAATCATCTAACCTGAAATTTTACTGAGGATTCATTTCAGATTCACTAGCTGTAAGGAACAAGAAAGAGAATCTAAAAATGTTATTGCCACAGTGAACTGTTCTCTCTCTTTTCTCCCCTCATCCTTCTGCCTGACTCCATCTCAAAAAATTCTGACCAAGTTGTAGATGGAAGAGAGGAAAAACTCATGAACAATGAATGAGCTTTCCAAATTTAAGTGACCACTCAGCTCCTGTTCCCAAATGCCTTTCCCATCCTCTTTATACCAATAAAGAGGAGCAAACATTAGCTTCTGTTTTGACTTATCTGTATTACTTTTCTTCTCCATTAGTACACAATATAGTTAACTACCTTGAAATGGCTTATATTAAGGCTTCACCTTTTCACCCTCTCTAAAAAGAAACAAATGCTAAAATCTTAACACAACAGTAGTCTGTGAACTGAGAAAGAAAGCTTGAGATGCAGCTGTACAATAATACCTTTCTGGTTTTGCTTTTCACTCTGTCACCTAATTAGTTCAAATTATACAGACTTATAGGCTTTTAGCTTTCAAAAAATCCCGAAGTACTTACAGGTAAAACATACTATGATTCTTCATTTTAAAAAAAAATTTCAAATCAAATTACCAATGCTTAATTTTTAGGCAGTAAACAATCACACTCAATAATTGTGCATGACAGATCAAACTTTAAAGTAATAAATCTTACAGTCAATACAAATGGAGAAAAAATACAATTCATTTGTCCTACAAAGATAATGCTAGCATTTGTTAAGAAGCTTTATAACTTCAAGCATTAATTCAATCTTTTAAGTCTTTCAGGTTTATGTTTAAAAAATGTTTCTGAAATTGCAATTCACTTAAATACTTTGAATTTCTACTATGGACCTATCACTATGCATGTTTCTAGAGGGTCCTATCTTTCCTTAGGAACAGTTTTCTTACAACAGAAGACATCTCAGCAAGTAAAGAATTGGTCATATGACAAAGATAAGAAAATTCAGGATAAAAACACATAAAACATTATGTTCCCTAATGATATTCTCTAAATAGACATTGGACTTATAGGAGTTTGTTTTGTTTATCCATTTTTGGTTTTGTTTTCTGCCTTACTATCCCATTAGGAACATTGACAAAATTGATTTAAATTGTGTTAAAAGTCAAATCACTGTATCTGCCTATCATTCAAAAAGAAAGAATTTTGTAATTTCCCCTGGAGGATCAGAATCAGTTCAAACTCTGAAGAATATTTCATTGGTGGGGTATATAATTGGGAAAAATACGGAGCTCAGCATGTAAATGCAAGTAAAGCAGGCAATTTCAAAGAAAGGCATATCCTCAAGGCTAATGTGATGGCATAATACAGGAAATTCCAAATGAAAGTTCTCTCTTTTGTAACCGTATAGTGGGGTTGCCCACCCTCGCACAATGAAAAAGTCAGTGTGTGTGTGTGTGTGTGTGTGTGAGAGAGAGAGAGAGAGAGAGAGAGAGTAAATATTTCATTTCATATCAAAATGTAAAGTCAAAAACCAATTACTCAATTTAAAAACATCTTTCTTTTAGAATATGTATTAGGAATTTCTATTGTATTCTGAATTATGTCTATCATGGACTTTATAGAATAGTAGAATCACAGAATTTCAGAGCTACAAACTGGAATATCATCTAGTCTAAGGCTTTCATTTCCAAAGGTCCAAAGAAATTAAGTGATAAAGCCAAGTAGCCAGTTAGAGGAAATAATAACCACACATAATTATCTTACCTCTGCAAAATTAGACACTGGGTCCAACAGAGCACACTGATCATTCTTATTTTATAGGAATCATACATTTCCTGACAGCCAAATATTTTACATTGCAATTGTCTACTAATTCAGAAATCTAATAGTTTTCGCTTAAAACGAAAACATCTCTCGGTAAACTCACTACATAAAAACGGGTGCTGAAGTTATATAGTGCAAACTCTGTTTTACTAACCACATTATAATAGTCTAAGTGTATAGTAATCAAATGTCATCACATATAATTAAAGATAAACTTAACATGTCAAAACAGAAGATCAAAGCGCTTCTAACCCTGTAGGGGCCATCATTTTCAATGGGCTGTTCCTGGATCCTGCCTTTAATTCACACAACTCAGTGAATCAAAGTGCCTCTTCCTGCTGCAGTAGAAACAAACCTCAAAAAACTCTATTTTTAAAAAAATTGACAAGCATATAAAATATTCCCAAGTCATGTCTGTGAAAAGATTATTGAATCACCACTTTTCTTCTAAACCTGATCCTGGAAAAGAAAAAACAGACAAGATGTTGTTTTCCCTTCTCTAAATCAGGTTCTGATCAAAGGATAGATTTTTGAGTTACATGAAGAGTTCTTGGCTTCATACTGTGGCTAGAAAGTAGATCATCTGAATTACACCATATTTCCTGTTTGTTGATTGGTGGTTTTTCTTTGTTTGTTTGCTTTGCATTCTTTTGTTTTTAATAGCTTCCAAGGCTATAGAATACTACATACTACCTGAACAATTCAATAAGAAAGAAACAAAGCTAGTATCACCTAGCATTCTACAAACATTCCCACTTCAACTATTTCATTCTTCTAAACTTTGGCTGAACCACACTGACTGTTATTTCACTAAGGAAGCGATTGTCAAGTTATCCACAGGCACATATCCAGAGACAAACCACAATATGGAGAATGTCAGCCGTTACTCCTAAGTGTATCTTCACTAAAGTATGAGCTGAGCAATGTGCAGTTATTCAGTAAGTCTAGATAAATGCAGAATTAGAATAGGCCCTCAGAGATAATAATCAACTGAGATAAATAACTGACCCCAGATGAGTTATGAAAGTCAATACTAAGAAAACCAGTAAGTTAAACGTTCTTCATCTAAACAAGAGAAAACAATGTTCTAAGAATTCCTGAAAGCCTACCAATTATAAATAAGTAATGTGTTTCAGGGAAATAGAGCCTCTAAAAGGCTACAATATACCTTCTCAGATGCTGACTTTAAAATGGAAAACATGTCCTTAAAACTCTGGAAAAGTCGCTTTCTTATAACTTTGCTTAGTTGATAATAAAAGAATAAGGATAATAAAAGATCTTTTCTTTAAAACCTTAGATATTTCCAATCTTGACAAACATATTTTTTAAGTATAAGATCTTTTGTGCTAATTTCACTGCCCACTGAAATACCAGGTAAGATGCAAAAGCTATTTTGGAACTCTGTATATAGAAAAGAGGTCAAATATTATTGCAAAGAGTTTCTTTAGAGGAATAATGAAAAGAAGTAACACATGTCAATTAGTACAGGATTCACAGTGTTCTATGCCTGCTCCATATTATATTACACTCTGTAGTAGCCAATTTCCTTCAAGACTATAAAAGAAAACATAATGCTTCTATTGTTACTATGGCATCCTTTGACATCCTTAATTACCAAGTTAATTAATCTGATATATCCTTCTCTGTATGTTTTAAAGAATCCATTTAACCTACAGAATATATAAAAACTTTTGACTTATGACTCTTTCATTTTCATTATAGGCAAAGTGATATACGTGCTTTAAAGTGTGAAGAACAAAAATGAATAAGATGAATCATTTCTGTCTTCACGGAACTTATAATCTAGTTTGGAAAAGAATATTCACACTGCACATATGTGCACACACAGAGAGAATTAAAGTACAACAACAACAACAAAAATCCAGTATAGTAAAAACAGTTATGGAAAGCCAAATGAGACATTCTACAAAATAAAGGATCTAAACTATTCAAAAATGTCCATGTTACAAAAGGCAAAGAAAAGCTAAAAAACTGCTCTAGTAAAGAAAAGAGACATGACAAAACAAAACAAAAAAAACTCCTATCCCCCAATCCTTGGGTTGAGGAAAAAACAGTTATAGAGGTCATTCTGGGAAACTGGCAAAATTTGAATATGAACATGTACTAGACAACAATATAGTATCAAATTTGATCAATATAGTGCAGTAAAGCAAAAGAGTGTCTTCTTATTGGAAACATACTGAAGTATTAGGGTGAATGGTTACAAACTCTACAATTTACTAGCAAATGGTTCTGAACAAAGTATAATGATATGTATGTATTTGTGTATTTGAGAGAAAAAGAGAAAATGTAGCATAATATTAATAGTAGATAAAACTATATGAATGGCATATGGGAGTTCATTATACCAAATATGTGTATTAGACTCTAGTCAAAAGAAATAAAAGATAGTATTTCTATCACAATAATGTCTACTTGGAAAGGAAAGTACACGCATATAACAACTTCTTTAAATCTTCAATAAATCAAGTAAATATAATAGAGTATGAGCTTGGTTGAAAATATTATGGAAAAATGGGGCCAGATGAGATTATCACCAAGATTCCTTATAAAAAATTATAAATCAGATTTTGAGCAAAATATTGGTGAGATTGCAATAAATAAGATCAGCTGATAAGAAAAGGCATAATGTTATTTAAGAAAGATTATCCTATAGCACCGGGCAGACCAGGTTAAAGGGAGAATGACTAATGTTAGGGAGATAAGGGAGAAAACTATTGCTATAATCCAGGCCTGAGGTGTTGGGGGCCCAGACCTTAGTAGTCTCTATTGAAATAAATGCCTTGAGATAGACAAAGAATCTGAAAGCAAAAATATTTAGTTATTTAAAATGTTCAAATATGTTATAACTCAGAGTTTAATACTATACTTTAATTGAATTCAAATATTTTAGAACCATATACAAATCACAATTGCTTTTTTAACAATTCATTTTTGTAGAGCAAACACAACTCTTCACACTCATCCTAAACAGTAGTGAAGCCTCAAGGCTCTGGAGTTGTTTACAGTGAACCCTGTGGGGCTACCATCTCCAAATCTGCCCACATTGTAGCTTCATGTTTATAAGCCAGAAAGTTGGTCAAGTACAGTTTTCTTTTTTTCTCCTCAAGCAAAATGAGGAGACTAGCTTTTAGCATATGGAAGCATTTTCATATTGCAAGTTCTAGTGGGGGGTGAGATAATTTGCAAATGCTATCAAATGAAATGTGCACTTTCAAACGAGGCTGATTAGACAAGGTTTCATGTAGCAAAAGTTGTATTCAACAAGTTATTTCCTTTTTTCAAGAAGGGAATATTCAAATTTGTATAAGATGCAGCAGAGATCAAGGAAGATGGAGAATAAGCAAAAACCATGATATTTAGTCTTAAGAATATCACTGGAGATTTTAAGAAAAGCACTTTTGAGTGTTGAGGACTGAAATTCGAACCAACTTGTTTAATTGTTATTTTAAACTCCTTTTTAGAAACATTAAGATTGCAGCAACAGGACCAAGGCAGAATAGGGCAGCAGTTTAAAAAGTCAGTTGAGTCCTTGGAGGACACACTGCTTCCTAACCCTTTTTCATGTTTGTCTCTGTCCTTCCCTGACTCCCTTTTCCTCCCACTTCTTTTACCTTTAAACACAGCTGGAAGTTGCTCGCTGATTAGGGAAGTGGAGTGTATGTGGAGAAGTATGGGTTGAATAAAGAAGAAAACTAAGCTGTAACAGAGCTATTATCAGACTGGCTTTTATGAGGAGACCCTTAGGTGCAGGAGATCTAGAGGAAGAAATGCAGAGACAAGATATATGAACTGAGGTCGTCTGGACAGTAACCAGGTAAATTCACAAGTAATATTCTTTATCTTCTCTAGGAAACACATCTAAAAGTCATTACTATACAGACAAAAGGCAAGAATCAAGAGCTTTAACCTTTTCAATTTCTGTAATTGCTCTAATTAAAATATCCCAGTGCTAAAGACAGGACTCTTAAGTAAAACACCTATATAAAAAAATAACAAGAGGAGAAACAACTTTTTTATATAAACATCAGTAATTTAGCCACAAGGAAACCAAAAGTGTGCAAATAATAACCTAAATCACAGATCTGACATTATAAATAACCCTGAAATACAAACCTAATAAGAATTTGAGACAGTTATAATGAAAATTTGAATGTTCCTCATATATTCTAACCATGACCTACCTATAGCTTAAAAGGGAAAATAATGAAGAAAAGCAAAAATATAGAGAAAAGAAAGAAAACAAAAAAGTTCTAAGTGGACACAAAGGAATATTAGTAGAAACTAATGATGTGAGTAGTGTTCTAAACTTAAACAGACTAAACTTAAAGTTACCAAAAAAGAAACCACTTTAGTTTCCACTGGCTCTTAGGCCTCATTCTGCACGGCTAGTAAAAAATATACCAAGAATATTATGGAACATAATTAACCACAATATTATTTTCAGGCTGTATGAGTACTTACATATTGATTAATATTATTACCTGCCTTTAACATTTCTAGGTGAATGAGAAGATGCTGACACAAAATTTTAATTATTGCCCTTTCTTTGTGAATTGAATCCAGAAACTTTCAAGAGAAAGAAGATAAAAGTACATTCCTTATTCAACTTATCTATGCCAAAGGGTTTGGCCAGGCCCATAGTTGAAGCAGGCTAGGGATCAGAGACCTTGAATTGCTTGCTACTTAATTCCTGATCTGCTCCAGGCAACTCTGAAACTTCATCTTTGATAGTTCAAGGCGAAAAGCCAGTTTTGATAGTTAGCCAGAAGGAATATTTTTAACATTAATCTATTCATATATTAATGCTTCTTCTTAAAGATGATGAAATGTATTTCAAAACCATACTGAAGTCCCAGCTCATCCTCATTTATGGCTCTGGAGTTCAAATTCATCCAGCTGAGTCAAGTTTTCTAATTTTCAGTTAATCAACCAACATGTACTCACGGAGCACAATATAACAGAGACACAGAAGTGAGACGATTTTGCTCTCAGATAATTCATATCTTAGTTAAGCATTAATATAACAGGAATTTAAAGAGTAAAACTAGAGTGGGACAGAAAAGACCAAAGGTGGCTATATGACAAGGGTAGAAGGAATACAATAAGATTTGAGCTAGAAGAAAGAATCAGTAAGATTTGAAAAATTAAGGAGAGTAAGCATTAAAGGGGGGGGGAACGGTAATAAAGGCAAGAAAAAAGTAAAACTGAACATAGTATTAGGGATGAGGGTGGGAGTTGGTATAAGGTATAAACAATCAGTTTAAGTAGGTGTTTATTAAGAAACGTGGTTGAATAAATAGGTATATGGAATGCTCTGAATGCCAGAAGACCAATATAAACTTTAAGATTAGACCAATGAGAGTCACAATTGATTATTGATCAGGTAAGTAGCAGCATGAATTTCTTTAAAGAGAGTGGTTTATCAGCAGCATAAAGACTGCAAAGCAGCAAAGAGTTGGTGAAGCCACTTCAATGTGAAGTGATGAGAACCTTGACTAGAATAATAGCATCCATTTATGAATACTGGAATGTTGATCACACAAATGTGCATTAGACAGATGTGGTATTACCAGTCCACAGAAACAAAGATAATAAATATTCTTTGTTTTAAGTCACTAAATTTTTGGGTAATTTGTCATAGCAATAGGTAACTAATGCAGAGATGAAGCCAGCAAAGAACACCAAGTAAGATTAGAAGGCAGGAGAAGAACCCAAAAATACACTGCCACTGAAAACCAGGGGTAGGGAAAGTTTCATGTAGAAGACAGACAGTCAGGGTCAGATATAAAAGAGGAATACAGGATAAAGAAAGCTTTAAAAAATGTTACTGAATTTAGTATAGTTCACAAAAAATTATGATGATAATATATAAGAAAGTGCTTAGAATAAATGGTGTTACTGTTACTTCTTCACTTAGAAGAGAATGGAATGGGAAGTAGTTTAGGCAGCTGATAGGCATGACAAATTTAAAAAATTTATACTCCTAAATCAATGGGTCAACTAGTAACCGATTAAATGTAAAAAATGTAAGCCTCCTGTATAGTAGTATTTTTAAAAAATACACTACTGTTTTGTTCTAATATCCTAACTTTAATCCTAAACTCTCCACATAACAAAATATGAAGCTCTGAATGTATTCAAACCTCTATCACATCACTACCACATGGTGCTAATTATAAATTATTATTTACATGTTTGCCATGAATTTATATATAAGTTCCTTCAAAGTAGGGACCTGTAACTTACTCTCTTTGAAGGTTCAGCACCTAGAACAATACCTAATCCACAGCAGATGTTCAACTGCTAAAGGAAAATTACTGAATGTAGTAGAAAAACAATGTTTTGTAAAACATATTCATATATCATAGGTCATTTCTGAGGAATTAATCTCTTCTCTGTAATTCTCTAGTGAGCATCTGTCCACCTTAGAAAATTTGTTGAGGTCCCCATGTCATCAATGTTCTCTTCCTTCTGTGTTTGTATTCTGCATATTTCACTCCTATATAAAAATATAAAGACACTCATATTATAGTATTCACTCATATTATAAAAACATTTAAATGTCTCTTTTCTTATCCACGTTAGTACTACTCAGTGAATTAAACTGAGTATTTCGCACAAAAGATGAATCTCAGATAATAGAATAAAAACCAAAAATTAAAGAAAGGAAGAAAATGAAGGATGCGGTTCCTGTGTCAGCTTTTACTTGAGTCTCTTGGGTTTTAATGTCTTCTGTAAATTCACACTCAGTCCTAACTCAATTCTCACTGAAACCTCCATCTTGATTACATTGAACTGGAAAATCCTAAATCCATATTTTTCTCCACATCTTTCCTGCCCAGATAATTCCAAATTTTGATTTAGGAAGTCAAAATATGTATTTGGGTATATCAAAATCTAAAATTCTGTATTTCCTTGCTCTCAAAAATTGATAATTGCCTAAATGGAGTAATTAAGAGATTTCTTTTAGGAGAAATTTAAGTAGAGGCATAAAAAATAAGAAAATAAGGTGAAGTTACAAAAAAATTAACATTTAAAATACATTGGGTGTTTTTTTTTAAGTCCATGCAGAGAACAAACCAACTAATTTTTTTATTTTTAAAATGGTCCTGATAATACCAAATTAATCTACAACTCTGTCCATTAAAATAGAAATAGGCTACTACCAATCTTAGTAGAGACAAATTCTTAACATTGAAAATGTTTGTGGGCATTCACGCAGAACTGCTGCCACCCAGGATGACTAAAATAACACAAATTAGATGTAATTGAGTTAAAGGACCACACCAGGTTTGTAATTCAATTTGTTCTATGAGGTTTGGATTTGAGATTTTTTCCCCCTCTAGCAAACCACAGTTTGAAAACTTCATCAAATGGGGAGTACAAAGGAATAGGGTCATATAATGCAAATATTTAGCATGAACGATTTACATAAACTCTAACGGTTTAGACAAAGTTTTTTTTTAAAAAAGTCTGAATGCAACAAGCACTTACAAAGTTTGAGGATCCTATTCACTAAAACTTCTTTCTGCCAATTTCTCACTCTAGCATAATTTATCCTCGCTGTAAGGTGAGTTTTGATCTAGTTTCTTAACTTTGTAGTACACTATTTACCCAGAAGTCAGTATAGATTCCAACGCCACTGACAAGAGTTCAGTCCCAAATCCTTAGGATCACTAACAGGAGTCAAGGGTAGAGCCAGAATTTTACCACAGTGGACCTTCCAACAGCCTCAGATATAGCTGGTTATACACTGCCAAAAGATGTGGCTAATTACATTGTCATCACTGTGTTGATAATTTTGATTTCTACGGGTCTAGCCAGCATAGACCTGTCCCTAAAAGAATGTTTAGACAAGATGTCCTAAACTAACCAATCCCAAACCCTTGTTGGGATCTACTCATGCAAGGCTATTAATCACTAGGAGATTTTTTTTTTTTTTAAGAGTTCAGCTTAGAAATCTTGTTGCCTCTCATTCTACCCTTTCCATTAGAAGTCGTGGATGTGAAGCAAAATTTCAGGGGAAGAACTTTCCAAATAAGTAGGTTGCATGGTCAGCTCTCAATTCACACCATGATAATAGTTCTACCTAAAACCAAAAGGTCTTATTTCAGAAAATCCTGTTTAATAAAATCTCTCTGATAATTATGGTTTAAGCAGAATACAGCAATAGGAATGTGTTTCAACTTGATAACCTAAACAATGGGAAAAGAAACTCGCTTTTTCTTGATGTTGATTACCTAAAAAGTACTTAAACTTTTACATGTATTAAAAAGTCATTTTGCCCTGGGAAGAGAACATATGAAAACTTTTACTGAAACAAACTCTTGCCTCTACAGTTTTTTACTCTGGCAGATAAAGACATGAAAGGCATCTGGCCTAATAATTCTTCCTTGCATAACACAAGCCTACCCCCTCTAAAGCCTAGTTCTTCCCAGACTTCCTAAGACTCTAAAACCACACCCAAGAAACTTAAGCTTCTTCAGATGCTCCAATAGTAAAGTTATCAATCATGTCAAGTGAAGAGGGAAATCAATTTTTTTAAATATTTTACTTTAACAATTATTCTAAATTAAGAAAGCTAGCTATTCATTCTTCTGGCTGCTATCTGACACCAGCTAAGATACACTATAAATCTTCCTGAAAGACAAGGCCAAGAAGTACTACTGGTTAATTATAGGGGTCTCATGTATAAACCAGATGCTGAATTGCAAGATGGTTAAGATTATTGCCAGCTAGAACACGCATAAGGTACGCAAACTGTCTTGGGAGCCTAATCATTATTTTTACGGCCCCCTCCCACAAATGTGGTTCCATTCCTAAAGGCAGAAGAATGCATTAATATGGCAATCCTATTTTCCTATCTTAAATTCATTTGCAGTGAAAGTTGTCTCTATAACTTAAAAGATTTGCCTCCACTGAATTAGTAAGTCTCAAATTATATAGCCATTATCATTTTACCAAGGAAGAAAATAAGGGAAGGCAGACTGATTAGACTAATCCAAGCCCACATGTTAAGATTATATCATAATTAGAGAATAAATACACAACCCAGGTATACAACATATAACATACGACATTCACACAAAACAAAAACTGTCCAAGGGGCAGTCTGGAATACATCAAAAACTGCATATCCTTTAAGACCCACTACAAATCCTATCTATGACAGTTCATTCCCCTCTCTCTATTTTCAAAATTTTCTATAATGCTATTCGACTGCCTTTATTTTTAAGTAAAAGCTACAATTCAATTTAAGTTTTCAGGTAAAGAAAAGAAAAACAACAGAGATGACAAAACATATCAATGGTATCCTCTCTTATAGGCCTTTTTGGTTACTTAACTGATTTAAATTTTAAAGTTCAAGAGGTACCATTCAAGAGGTACATAAATAACCTTTTTATACATGCAAAGCCATATTCCAACTCTACTAAATCTACAGAGAGAAAGATAATATGTTCTACTGGCATAAGAAGCATAACAAGCAAATTTGAAACTAAACCAAACACTGGCCATCTTTTTAAATTCATATGAAACTGCTGAATAAGGAAATAGATCCTTCTTACCATATCAGTTCAAAATGTCTTGCCTCAGCTGAGCCTGCTCTGAAGCATTCCAGAGCCATTTACCTACTGAGTTATAAACAAGACCATTCCATTTCAGCATAGGTTATACATAGAACAAGTTTCATATGTGTTTATAAACACTTTGATTGTGAAACATATACTTTGAAATTTGTAATCTTCATTTTCACATCATTACAGAATAGTCTCCAGATGCAGAAAATACATGGCAAACACGGCGGGACTTCATGCCGTCAAGTGTCAGTTTTGTTCACCAGTTGCATATTAAACTTTGAAAGAATTCTCACACCCCCAGGGGTGATGTCAATTTGGAAAATGCAATGAGAAAAAAATTACATTTCTTTAAACTTTTCCCTCAAAGAAATATCTCCTCTTTCTACAATTGTTTTCTTTCTTTAAAGAGAAAGTTTACTAGTGTTTTGCATCAACCAAAAGAACAGTTCAAAGAGGTTAAGAGTCTCATACATGTTTTTTTATAACTAAAAGCAACCAATCACAAGGTGAAAGTAGAACTTAGAGAACCTGACATAATTCCACAGGAAAGGTTAGAATTCAAGTAAAGTGGCGAAGTTTACACATAACTTTCTACTCAAAGATGATCTAAATGACAGAATTCATGGAGAATATTTGAACAAATATAAAAATACAAATATAACAACAAAAAATTAAAAGATAGCTTGCCAACTTTTGCCAAAGGCACCTAATGACTCAGAACATTACAGCTGAAAAGAGCTATACATACAGCACGGAATGGCTCCTACAGTGTTACAAACCTTTTACTTTTCTTCCAGATCACTCTTTGTTGGCCTAAGAGAAATGATCAAAACTTTAGGTGACCTATTCTAAGTACTTCTCCTTTCAAGAGCTTTCTTAAATAATGCAATAACCACCTTACTGCAGCCATTAACTGATAAAGGATCTTTACAGAGCAAAAAAATAACTGGCAGTTATTATCTTTATTATTTCACAAAACATCCCTGGGTAAGTTATGAGTCAGAAATAATCTATTACATGTTACAGATGGGAAAATTTAAGAGTAAGGAGTGACCTGCAATCACAAAGAGTCAGTGATGGGCTGGGACTGATTCTCCCAATTCCTGACCCCTAACCCTCGTTCCTGGTATACAATGGTACCTCTTAAATCTTTAAACACTCAAAAGCACATAAGTGCAAACATCTCAGAACTTCCCATTCACTGTGACTCAGTCCTATACTTCTTTATGTCTATAACTTAAAAGAAGCCTAGAGCTGTAAAGGCCCTAAAGATGTAAAAGATTGTCTAAGCCCATCATTTTACAGGTTTCAATTTTGCTTCTTGAATTAATTTGGGAATTTAAATTAAGTGCTAAACAGAAGCAATTGAGAAGTGAGAAGGGAGGACTTAAACACATGGAAAAGGAAAAACCAGATGTATACATACTGCGAAGAGCTGTGGTTACATTTAATTTCCAGCAATGCCAGTAATTGTGGGGGGGGGGGGAGGAAGGGGAGGAGAGAGGGTGTTAATGTCTGCATGTTCTTTGAACTGAGTCCAATGGTGTTTCTAAGACAGTCTAATTTTTAAGGAAAACATTCCTCCCCCAGCCAGCAATTGCCGTTATGTAATTGGCATCAGAATCAATAGTTGGTTGGTGTAATTTTTTTCTCTTTTAACTTCTAATTGTCCATATGAGATTACCAAGAGAAGAGGAAAAAGTCAAGCTAGCCCTAAAAATGACAGCATGTAGTAGAAATTGGGGGGGGGGGGGCGATGTAATAAATCGTCTATATGTACCAATATGAAAAGATCTCCAAGATATATTGTAGAATCTAAATAGCAAGTTTGCCAAATAAGAGGCAGTGTGATACTGTTTTTGTGGGGAAAGCACACATAAACACACAAACAAAACAATACTGTATAACTTCATAAGCCCATTTATCTACCCTACATCTATCTCTAAGTCAATGCATAGAAAAAGGCCTGAAGAATAGATATGAAACTGAAAATAGTTCCCATTTTCTGCTGTCGGTAGGGAGATGAGTGGGTTTGGGGATGAGTGGTGAGGGGAATGTCAAGGTAGCCTTCGTAGATATGATGAATGTTTTGACTATATTAATATATTACTTACATAAAAATAAATAATTTTTAAGAATCAAATGTGTACAAAATGGACAAAAGTTAATAAAAAATGTGCCAAGGTTAGGCAGAAGTATGCCTAAGCACAAGCATGGAAAGCCTCAAAATCCTCAAGAGCTCTAGGTAAAGAGCTGCTACTTTCCTTCATTCTGTATATTCCTTAAACTCACAGTGTCTGGCTCTATCCCATTGACTCCTGACAATGCATCAATGTAAAGACTCTTAGGTCTGTGAGTTCCTATCTATTCTTTACTCTCTTAGAAAGTGAAACATGGTAGGAGTAGTAGGTGGATGAGGGTAATGGGTTTTCTTAAATATAACTAACACCTGGAATGTGCCATTGACTCTTTTCCTCTATCCTCCAGCTATAAAAATAATAGCTGGCTCTAGACTATCTGTAGTAATAAGAAGAAGGCATTCATTTAATATCATTATAAACCAGTTTCATCACTGCTCTGGCTACAGTACCTTCTGGAATCAAGTCCTTCTTTCTGGTTGGCATCAGGAGGAAGTAGTCTATAGTTACTAATCCAAACTCTGTTCTAATGGTTGCCCCTATTTCCTGGTTCTATGCATGGCTTGTTTCTTCTGTCCTATTTTGTCAAAACTATCCTTTGTAAAATCTTGGTTTCCTCAGCTCATCCATATAAACTCCACCAAAGTACAATATGCTCAAAAGCACAAGAAGACAGAAAGCTCAAGAAACTATAAGGAAGCTGGTGAGACCAGAATCAATGTGTATGTGCTTGTAACAGAGAGTAGGAGAGGGGGAAATTGTGGCAGAAAATGAGAATAGAATAAAGTAGATTGAGGCCATTCCATGAAACTTTAGCATGACAACCTAAGTTCAGACTTCATCTCTTGAACATAATGGGGACCTGTCAAAGGTTTTTAAGCCAAAGAATGAAATGATCAGATCTGTCTTTAAAGAAATAGATATGACACCAGTCTGGAGGATGGATTATACAGTGGAAAGCCTGAAAGGAGAAAACAACTCTCCTAAGAAATGGAATTAAAGATAAAATGAACCTAAACAGGCAATGGCTATGAGAATAGAGAAAAGGAAACAAACATATTCGAAAGCAATTTTGGAGATAGAAGAGGTAGCACTTGTTGACAGCTTCATTGAGAAGAGGAAGAGAACAGGAGAACTTGAGATGAATGTGAGGTTTCCAGCTGAGAGGATGGAGAGGCCATCAAAGTAGACAGAGAAAACAAGAAGGAGGAGGTTGTTTAAAGCGTGTGTGAAAAAATGAGTTTGGGATTTGTGGAATTACATGCTAGGATATCAACTCTTAGTAAGCTCCTAAAAGATAAGGATCCTCTTCTCTGCATTGTACCTAGTACAATGCTATGTGCATTTAATTCATGTTTGTGAGGTTGGTGATAATGGTAACCTATTTCAGGATAATTGAGACTTCACAATATTTACGTTATCTCTTCAAAGTCCCTATGTAGAAAGGAAATATGAGACAAAGTGGTTTATTCTATATTTCTGTCAAATTTCTTCTTTGTTAGTTTCCAAAACAAATTTCCAATAATAATAGGGCTTTTAACAAGAAGGTCTATTATACTAAGAGCAGCCTCCGGCAGTCTATAATACTTCTCACAACTCGACATTCTATACATTCCAATAATCAAGTCACATCACCTTAAATTCTCTTTCTTGTTTGAGAACCTGTACTACCACTTACCTGCCACACTCAACAGTCAAACATATCATCAGAGCCACTTAAACAATTTAAAATAATCAAAAAACAAAAAACATTGCTGTTTTAGTTGAAAAACCTTAAGGGGTGGGGGATATGAGGGGGCAGAAAGCACAATTTGTTCTGGTTAATGTTGTTGTGCAATGTTTTCTGGGGTTTGCCTTGTAAGCATGTTGAAATCATAACTAAATAAATCAGCTCAGGCAACACAAAGAAACAATATTCCCTTCCCTCTTGGATGCCTGAAGGAAAAGGGGCATCTTCTCCATGATGTGCACACACTTTGGAGCGGCTTTGTTTTTAATCTTCTGCCAAGTCAAGTTTTAGTTTTATTTTAATATAAGTAACCACAGTAAATTCCAAATCTTTGACAAGTAAATGCTTTTTTTCTTCCTCGCCAGAATCCCACTCACTTTTCTTTCTAACTCCTGGAAATTAAGAGTTCTATAATGCCTGCACTGATGATCTCTTTTCATGAGGAAGAAAATAAATACACTATAAATTAAGTCTAGTTCCTGACATTTATAAGTTAGTCTACATGTGAAATGGATTAAGATAAAATTATATCTTTCCTGCACATTATTTAAAATACACGTATGTATGTATATATTTATGCATGTATTTTATATGTATATATATAATATACATATGTTATATATACATATATAATATATATATATATATATATATTATATATATGTTTTAAATGTACTGTAGGAGAAAGAACAGCATAGGAAGTCAGGAGATCTGGGCTCAAGTCGCATTTACTTTAGCTGGCTGTGTAATGTAGCTCAGCAACTTAAATTGGTTTCCTTGTACCCAAAAGTTAAGGAAATAGACCAGATGGTTTTTACATGCCCCTCCCTTTCACTTTAAAATTCTGACTCAAGATCATGGCTATTACCTGATTTTTTTTTTTTAACACATGAAAAGTAGTCACTCAAAAAATATATTCCTAAGAAGAAAACTAGTTTTTATGGTATTGGAATAAACCTCCAAAATTACCTAATCCTTACAGCCTTGAAACTATATTCCAAGAGTTATAAACTGTTATATTTATTGGAAATGTTCTACAGTCTAAAGAAAAACACTGCAAACTACCAATCTAATCCAACCTCTGTCATTACAGATGAAGAAACTGACATCAAGAGTGAAAGAAATATAACACATCCATAAAATGCCATGTAACTATGAAACACGATGGCAAGAGGAAAAGGGTCATGAAAATTTTAGAAAGAAATAAGGACATAAAACTATGTATAAAATGGGTGTATAAGCATACGCCCATTTTGCAGGGTAACAAATTCACTATATCACTTTCACTAAAACATTCTCACTATCAATATTCAAATAATATAAAATATACGATGAAAAATGCAACAAATGAACCAAAATTTCACAATTGAGAAATATTCAGTAATAACGTTTAGTGAAAATCACTCCAGATGAATAAATGAACAGAAATAAATTTATTATTTCTGAGAGGAATATACTCGCTTTTACAAATAAACACTATATATCAATTTGAATTTTATTTGAAATTAACAGGAGCTAAAATAAAACTTAAGAAAATTTAGACTTTGGAATGGGGGAGGAATGAGAAGAAGGGTTAAACAACTAAATAAAAGTGATTTTGAAAAGGGAGAAAAAAAATTTTTAATCTTAGAAAATGTTTTTATACTCCAAAAATATTAATTGTAAAACAATCCCTCTAAGAAAAATGATTTTAAAAAGAGTAGATTAATGTTACCTTAAAACTTAAATTTTAGACAATACTGATTGACTTGTTGCTATAAAAGGTAAGGAGATAATTTCTATTTCCTTTCTACCTAATTTTTGTTCTCCTTTGCCATGATGTATAACATTTGCATTCTGTTCTGTTACCACAGATTCTATAGTTTCTAAATTAGATATGTGTATATATATATACACACATATATATATGTGTGTGTATGTGTATATATATATATATCTCACATATATATATATCACATATATATGAAAACAAATTAAGGACTAGCACATATATTCCTTATCTAGTCCTTATATATCATATACATATATATGTGTATATGTATGTATGTGTGTGTGTGTATATACAAAATATTTAATAGTCACAATGGGTTTTATTTTGATTCATCTCTTGGTTGGTTAAATTTTAATAAATGGGTTTTTCATTAGGAGTTCACAGATGTCATATTCTCTGAGTTCTTCCACATTTAAGGGTAATGTATCTGTCACCTACTTTCCTCAACAACCTGACTAGGGACAACGTTCTTGGGCCACACTCTCTTGTCAGAGCTTTGTTGACACTGCCCCTCTCATATTGTACTTTGTTGTGAAGTCTGAGACCAGTCAAATTATAGATGAGTTTTGCTCTTGAGTGAATAATTGAAGAAATCTTTCTCCAGAGGCAATCAGGATACAAGTTGATACTGATTCTTCTTTACTAACTTCAGTATTCAATGTATCTTTTTTGATCTGCAGTTAGTTTCTCATTTCAGTTTTCTCACTGAAGTTTTGCTGTATCGTGCCTCTAAAAATTTTTCAGTTCCATTTGCTAGGTCCTACAGAAACCAGTAATACTTTTCTTGACTCATCTTTGTGTCACATCTATCATTGCTAACCAAACTACTTCAGTCTTTTACCTCTGTGTTTACTGTGATTGTTTCGAGCTTTTGCTCCAAAGCATTAAAGTTTCAGCCACCTATACACTATTCCTTACTGGCTCTATGTCACATATTAGTTCTTCAGTGGTCTTGTGCTAGTCCTCAATTTGTTTCTTTAGCTCTACAATCTCATTTTTCATCAATATGAACTCATATTTTTAATCTATTTATTTGGATATAATGTGTCAATCACAATTTACATAAAATTATTGAGTCTGGAGGTGAAATAATTTATCTAAACAAATTAGTTAGTTAGAATTATATCCTTCAACTATACCATGCTGTTTCAAAGAAATTGCTTCTGACAGGATAGCTAGTTTTAAGAGAACTGATCATCTAGCCAAGAACTAAACATTTTTATGTCAATAATCCAAAATGTATAACTTTTCAAGAATAATATTCTTCCTCAAGCTATGTGTCATTATAGTTTTTAAAAAATAGGAAAGAAGACTGTGTCAGCATTCTGATCACCACCATATCACCTGTGTTTCAAGGATACTCATGGAGTGTGAATGTAAATCTCTCCTACTTCCTGATTTTGTTCTGTTTCAGAGATTAAGCAAATAGACCTCACACAATTTCTCCATAAAAACTGAATCTAGAGAAGGAAATTCCTCCCAGAGTCTAGCAAATTGCTGATTAATATATCTAGGCTCCATTCAGTGTTCTTGAAAATATATTTTTCTTAAGTTTATTCTCTTTTAGATATATAATGGATATATTGATATGTCCATACTCACTCTGATGCTATCACATTCCTAAAATCTTGGAATAGAGTCCTGGAACAAAAATCCATTTTTTCAAAGAGAAAAAATTAAGAAAAAAAAACTATAGTCTCTTCTGAAACATTGAGCTGAAAAAAAAAAAACCTTCATTGATGGTTAAGAAAACATATGTGACTTATAAAAAATAATCATAAAAGATTTGAAATGTTTTCTTAGGAAGAGATGAAATAATGTTACAGAAAGATCAAGTGACAAAGGAATCCAATCATTTCTGAATTTGAGTCTCAGCTCTACCACGCTGTATTCCTTTGAATAAGCCATTTAATTTCTCTGAACTTGATTCCTCATCTGCTCAGGAGATGAACAGTATTATTTCTATCCAGTAGTACCTTTATATACTTAATGTAGAATATTAACTTAGTTTTTACATTTTCCTATAAAATCTATAAAGTGATTTTAAAAAGGAAGTCTTATTCTTGATAGGAACAAATATATAATTGAAAAAGGTTTAGTTGTCAAAAATTCATATATACTAGAAAGAAGAAACAGCAGGATAACTTTTGATTATTTTATAAACTCATCATTAAAAACCTAATAACACTTAGAGATACACCAGCATATTTTTATCCTTGGGTTATCTTTATTTTTTAATGCTAATTTTCAATGCTAAATTTATTTTTCAAGAAATTTCAAAAGGAAGTGTTAACCAAAGGAACCCAAGAAAATCAAAAGAACATTGTGAAATACCAAAAATCATAATCTAAACTTCAGGACTGATAACACAAGTAGTTGGTTCCCATTTTACATATATAAACCTCAACAGATTAAACCTCAATAGAATAAAACATAAAAATGAAGAATCAAGAAATTAAATAAGAAATGACACTTATAATCAGTTAATGCAAAAAAAGGAACATGAAAAACTGACTACAATAAAAGATGTAGCAAAAAAAAAAAAATGTAGCTAGAATCCCTGAAGGTTTCTTGAAATATAATAGGAAAATTCATGATAAACCTCTGTAAAGGGTAGAAAAGGCAGAGCAAGGAGGGAAAGAAAAGTTTTCAAGGAAATATTTTAAAGCTACCTTATCAGTTTAGGAAGTTTCTTTTCGATGTCTAGAACATTTTAACAAAAAAAAAAAAAAAACTAAGTTTAATAATCATGTCTACATAATGGCTTTAGATGCTTAGTTTTATAATTTAGTAATGCTAGTTAAGTTAGATGGACACTTTGAAGGAAGACAAATTAGTAAAATTTGCTGGAGCATCTTCAAAAAAGTACTAAGACCCTATTCACTTGACTTCCATTCCATCAAATTTATATTCAACCTTCCAATACTATTCCAGAAGCCTGTCCCAAGTAAGTATAGGAATGAAAATAAAGAGGACTATTTCTTCACTGTAGCTTTTATCTGAATTTTCTGTTTACTATATTCAGTCTTGACTTCATGCCAAGTTTATTTGACAAGCATTTGGTGGTAAAACTAGACACCATTTTCCTTCATGAAAACCAACGTGGGTGGCTTTTTTGTATTTTTCATCTTTTTACAACAGGGTACTTCTTTGCGGTGGCATAAGATCTCATATAGCTGTGTGAGACATTCTGCCGCCCAATCTAACTAGGCATTTGACAGTTAATTCCACCTCTGTATTCTACTGGATTAATAGTTACCAGCAGATTTGGCCAATCTAAAGACAGGAAAGGAAAGAGATGCATGAAGAAAATCATCATCATCAAATAAAAATAAAGTTTCATGTACAGAGCTCTATGCTAAGCATTATGCAAAATAAACAGATATAATCCCTGTTTTCCAGAAGCCTCCATGCAAGAGCAGATGATGTCGACACAGACATATAAACAGACTTTCTCAATGTAGAACAGAGACGTGATGGCTGCCAGTAGGGCAGAAATAAATCAACAACAGCTAAATATTTACAAAATGTGAGAGATTTATTATGTGCAGTGTATTTTGTATAATACATAAAATAATCTTTGGAACTGGTGAGGGTTGAATAAAGATACAATTCTTTTGTGTCCTGATCCTACTCTATCTCTGACTCCTCATTTAACCTTACGTTTTAATCGTACAGTGACTATTTGTTGCCCTATAAAAATGAAATAACAGCATTTAAATTTCTTCCAGGTTATATACACTGTAAGTGCACAGACTCATGAAAACATAGCACAGAAAATTCTATTATGATTTCTAATGAAGTGAATCAGGATATTTTTTAATTCCTCATCAAAAATGTTCTCACATAATATACTTCATGATACCAAGTTAATAATTTGGGGACATGAACTTCTGAAATGGTTGATCTGAACTTTTGCTTAGAGACAGGAAGTCTGAGTGTTTTTTTGTTTGTTTTGTTTTGAATGTGGTGAAACATTTTATTAGGTAACTACTGAACGTAAGTGAAAAGCTGAATTCCATTCCCATTTATGCAGAGGTGATTTGGCATCTAAAGAGAGAATGAGAGGGAGCCGGCTCAGTAGAGTCAGAGAAGTGAAAAATGACAAAGGGTTGGTCAGTAAAAAGACCATCAGGCCAGCTGTGTGTGTTGGCTGAAAATGACTGAAGATCCTTTAGGATGCTATCCTCCCAGGAGACAGAGGTTCTGTTACCCGACCTCCCTACTCCGCCATTACATTTCAAAGGAATGGCTCTCAGTCCTTAAGAGAAACATTTTAGAGTTGTAAGAGATCCATAATCACAATAATAAGCCCTTTTGAAGAAAAGCTCTAAGAAAGGGCAGTCAGGTGTTAAACTTTTCTCAAGTAGACATTTAATGGGGCCTGGAGGTCATTCCTAGGGACAGGACAGGATGCTCTAAGAAGCCATGCTAGAGTCTGGTCAAGACTTAGTGCAGGAAGGGGTTTGAGTGGGTTGTTATGTGCTGAGAGTTCTCCAATTCTCAACTTAAGAAATTCTGTTTTGTGATCAAGCAAGAAACTTTGCACCTGGATGAACACTGGCTCTTGGCCCCTTCTTTTATATTCTGATCTCCTCTTTGATGACATTGAGAATTTGTCCATTCAAAAACTGTTTATTGAGTTCGTATCTCATGCCAGACACTGTTCAGAAATTTGGGAACAAAAAGACCTTTTGATGCTCATATTTTAGTTAGATAAGGGGGAGTGAGGTGCAAGAAAATTGACAATTGACTTGATGGGTAAATTATAATATGCTAGATGTTAATTAGTATGTATTTTTAAAAATTGAGGAGAGAAAGGGGATCGAGAGTTGCAGTAGGGGCAGATGGTGTGTTAAACTGGGTGGTCCCAAGAGGGCACATTGAGAAAGTGCCATGTGAGCAAAGACCCGAGGGAGAAAGAAAGTCGATCAGAGGATGTCCACCAGAGAAGAGCATCCTCAGCACAAAGGTCAGCAGGAGCAAAGGCCCGGTAGGGTTGTGTCTGGAGAATAGCATAGAGGCCCTGTGTCCAGAGCAAAAGTAAATAGTTGTACAAAATTAAGTCAGACAACTGTTGAGTAGACGATCCTGAGGGTACTGTAGACCACTGTAAGGCTTTCAATCTGAGCGGACCAGATTTAAAGGAGAGGAATGTCTTGAGTTGATCCCCCTCCCCACCAAAAGTTACTCTGGCTACAAGGTAGCAAGGACCACAGGAGGGCGATCAACCAGGTGACGTGTGTGATCAGAGCTTTCTGTGAGAATGCAAACGTTCACTATCTATGCTGTTCACAACATAGCCACTAGCCATGTTTAGCTACTGAGCATTTGAAATACAATAATGCGACTGAATTTTTAATTTTATTTACTTTTCATTGATTTTAATAATCACATGTGGTAAACATATTGGACAGTGAAGCTCTACTCACAATGGAAATATAAAATATTATACATAACTTGGTTTGCTTGTTTTGTTTAATATACTGAACATTAAAATAGTATGCTCAAATAACAAAAATTTCCAAAGTGAAATTTCTCTTAACAGAATATGTACTTTTTGAGGGCAGGATTTTGATGTTGATTATCATCTCATATATAGCAGCTATTTCAAAATATTGTTTAGTTGAACTAAACAGAGATACCAACTGCTCAAATATAAAGATTTTGGTGTCTCTCTTATTTTCTTTCTAGTTTAAGAGTAGCAGGTAAAACTAAAAACCAGACAACTACCATTAAAGTAAAACAAAACAATAATAGATGTTATGTTATCTGGACTATGTCCATAGTATCAAACAGCTACCTAACGTCTTTATTTTCAGAAAAGGAACTAAAGCAGGTTCCTAAAAACGTCCCACATCTCCACCTCTGCTCCATCCTTGCTCAGGTTATTTTCTTTACCAAAAGCTTAACTCTTACCCACACCTTATCTTAACCTTCCCAAATTTTACATGTACTACAATGTCTACTTCACATGCCCCTCCTTAAAGGAACATTCACTTTGACAAAAAAGGATGGGATCTGTCTTACCTACAGAGTCCTCTCGGATAGTTCAATTCTGCTTTGTTCTATAGATGTTTGTCAAGTTCATTAAATACAATTAATGCTAGCCATGTTGAATTTAATGTCTCACTTTTCTGAACTGAATGTTTCAGAAAAGTGAGACATTAAATTCATCGTGCAAAATATTAAATATGTAATATTTCATTTTTATTATCATAAATTCTGAAAATTAAAAGTCTTGCTGGCTTGAGTCAAACATCTTTTACACATTAAGCTATGTCTTGATTTGGTGTATTTCCAAACCTAGAGAATATATTTCATATGAAATATGAAACAAGAGGAAATCAGAAATGAGAGGAGTCAGACACTGTGTCATACAAAACCATGCCACTGAGTGACAGAAGAAATATGCTTGGCAAAATCCCAAGCTACATTCCTAGAACATGTCTCTGGAGAGATTCTGTTTTCTTATAACACTTGAAAGTACCATCAAGTCTGAAGCATATATTGCTTTTTTCGTGATCCAGCCATAAGCAGTAACAGTGCCATCATCATTCATATTTCTGGATCCAAGACATGTGCATCAGCATGAATTAGCTGACAACAAAATTCTTCCCAATTCTGAGCGCAGACTTTCATAGAATTTTCGTCTGTCATTTGTCTTAAGAAAACATGAATTTTACTAAAGAAAGGCAAAAATTAAAATTAACTTTCTATGCTCAACAACTTACCTCATTTTACTTATCTCTCACTGCAACTGCTCCACATCTGCACTTTTCTCCTCTCGTCTTTCTCCTCATTCCTAGAAAATGGCCTTCCCTTCCTTAAAAAGATGTCTGAAGTCATGTGCTATCTCCTCCCATAGTATCTGTCCTCTACCAGGAAGCTCCCCTGTACCTTCACCCATCTTTGTCCTCTTTCTCCTCTGACTTGTAAGATTCCCTCCCTCCCAATGTCAATACCTCAACCCATACACTTAATCTCCTCTCCAGACTCCTCCAAGATTTATCAGTCAGTAATCAACCCCTTACTCTCCAGAACTTTCCTTCTCTCCCTTTTTCTCCAAAGGCTTCATTATTTCTGCCTACAAATGTTCATTTTCCCATTTTATAAAAAAAAAGGGGGGGGGGCTTTCCTTTCGCCCTAGTACTCCCATAGCTAACATTTCACCTCTCTACTCTCATTCATCTCCTGAACCCTCAAAAGAGTAGTTTACAATAGTTAAGTTTATTTTTTATAATATATTTCTTTATTCTTTAACTTCCTAGATTCTTCCACCCACATCAGTGCACTAAAACTACCTTCACAAAGACCGTCTATGACCTCAAAACCACCAAACCAAATGGTCTTTTCTTATTCCTCATTTATTTCCTCCTCTGGAGCATGATACTACTGACCAAACTGTCACTAAAATTCTTTTACCTCTTGGTTACCAAGTCACACGCTGATCTAGACAGCAAACATGACAGCCAGAATCTACACCTATAAAATACCTACTGTCATTTTCCTCACTCCTAAGATATAGAAAAAGAAGCAACATGCTATCTTGAGTCTGTCCTGAGTGGAGAATTAGCACACAGAATCTCACCTATCAGGTGAGCTCAGGACGGTATGTAATCTTGGCACTGATATTGTAAGCCTCTAATTTCTCATGTCATTCTTCTGGTTATCACTCATAACAGTTTCTATGATGTTTAAATAGAAAGAATGAAGGAATGATTAACTCACGTTAGAGGGCTGCTATAACCAATTTCCCAGAAATTCTGGGGGTTCTTTGGCAGAAAGGCCACTCACTGCACGGTGAAAAATCTTTGGGGCAGTACAGCAGAGACTCCAGGGACAAGAGAAATTACAGCGGTTGCACTGAAACAGGGTCACAGAGCTTAAGAGGGAACTGGAACAGCGTCCTCGCTTCTTTCTGCCATCTTTGACTACTCTTGCAAGCCTCTTCGCTTCAAAACACAAAAGGTATATATTTAAGGCTTCATTTACAATCTTCTCATCTCTGTTTCTTTCACTTTTTCACCATCCTTACATGCCCCCACACATACGTCTTAAACATTTAACTAATCTTAATTTCCCAAACCAGCTCCCCTTCCTAATATCCCTCTTTCTGTTAATAGGGCCACCACTGCCCTAGTCCATTTCTCTTTTCTTTTTCTTTCCACATACAATTACGTCTCAGTTCTGCTGATTCTGCCTACCAAATGTTTCTCTTCTCTCCTACTTCCACTACCATACCTTATGTCAGGCCTTTATTATTTTTCACCTGGGTCTCAGAAATGACCTCTTAATTTTTTTAGGGGAGGCAACCCTTGGTTGACCTCACAGATTGCAAGGATCTTGTCAGCTTATAAACTCTTGGTTTTTTATTTTTTTATTTTTTATGCCTACAGCACCTGGTCTTCCTAGGTAGTCTCCCATCCAAGTACTAAATGGGCCCAATATTGCTTAGCTGCCAAGATCAGATGGAATCAGGCTTGTTCAGGGTAGCATGGCCGTAGACTTAATTTTGATTCTTAATTCTAACTTCTCCTTGCTCCACTGTATCCTTCCAGTTAATCCTTCTATTAGCTTCCATCCTGCCACTGCTAAAAAGCCTTCATTCCCCCACTGTCTAGAGAATAAAGTTTAAATTTTCCAGTTCATTTTCAAAACCTTCCATGTCCTGTCCAAGCTTTACTTCCCATTTCATCTCCCAATACACTCTTCCATAAAATCTATACTTCGCCTACTATAATTCAACTACTCCCTATTCCAATATGTCCACATCTCCACCCTGCTCCATTTTTGCTCATTCTTTTTTCTTTGCAAAAGGCCTAACTCTAACCCCAATGCCATCTTAATCTGCCGAAATTCTACACATAGTATAACATCCATTCATATGCCCCTCCTTCAAGAAGCATTCATCTTGACAAAAGAATGGGGTCTGTCTTGTCTATAGAGTCCTCTCAGATGGTTTGTTTTGCTTTGTTCTATAGATATTTGTATATTTATGTTCTCTCCCTTATTAGATAATAAGTTCTCCAAGGACAGAAACAATATCTTAATCAGCTTGTTCTTTCTGCATGCTTAGCATATTATCTGTTAGGAGACAGAACTAAAATATGTGTCGAATTAATGAAGTCTCACAAAACGGCTACTGTAATTACAGACATTCAGTTGAAGATGCCCAAGAACATCTGATTCCAAAATAGAACTGTGTTGAAAAAACAATTTTTGCATTTAGAATCCTCAGAAAGCTCTGAAGTTGCACTCCGCCAAAAATCTCACTACATACAGTGTTCCTGACAATATTAGATACCTTAACATCTTCAGCTATTTCTATTTCTTAAAGAGCTTCTTTTCTTCTACCTCCTCTTCCCTTCTTCCTCCTCCTCACCAATTTTTCAGAGGACACCTTTACTTCACCTCATTATTTTTAATACATGGTTGTGATGTAATGATTTTTTTCCCTTGAAGACAGCAGCTATAATATTTATCCTTCTTCGAAAGACTTCAAGATGTTATTTAAGAACAAGTTTAAACCACAGAATACACATCTTATTGATTAATTATGACACAGTTTAATATTACTTCTCCCTGTACAGCTGATTATTTGTTAATATTGCAGAAACACTTCTTTCATTCATCCATGCACAGATTTTATCTGCTTAAAATTTCACATTGCTATGTTCTTTGTTATTGACAACAATACTTTAAAATACTTTCAAAAGTTTAGACAAATTCTTTAACTTCCAGTTACAATTATCTCTATAATAAAGCCGGGGGAATTTTCTACCTTTAGTCTGGGCAACGTTTAGTTACCTGAGGGGATGACTGTGGTATCTTTTGTGATGATACAGATATTACAGTAGCAATAAAAATTAAAGAAATCCTGGGATTAAAACCCTGGAAAGAGTGACTAATACATAATTCATTCTAGTCTTCATTTATCCCAATGAACTTTTTTCCAATACCATTATATTGATCATTCTAATAGCATTTAGAAATATCTATTGCTTTTACCAACATTTGTAAGTCACATGGAGTTATGTGCTCAAAAGAACATGAGGTGCAGAAATGTTTCCATATGTTAGCAAATGGCTCCATCATTTTAAAAAGACAGGGGAAAATGTGGTTTATTTTGCAAATAAACACTATGCTAGAGAAGATAGACTTAGGAGAATGAACTACCTTCAGGGTTAACTGTAAACGACTTTGCAGCCACATGAGGTGACCTCACAAAACAACAGAAAAAAGTAAATTATGATTAACATAAGTTTTAAAAACATGCTATTATGGTTAAAATATAATTTAATATACTAAATTCAGATAAACTTGAACTCTTTGTCCACTGATAAAAAGGTCCACTCTTTTGTGACTCTTGTGAACAAATGATCAGGAGGGGGCAGGTTCCAACTTACCAATTTCGAAACTTTTAACCATTCTCACCCCTCTCTATCCATGCCTTTTCAACCAAGAGGACAATAAAGGCTAGAGGTAATTGCCTTCTTTGGTTAGTAAATAATTTAATTTTCAATTTCTATTCTTTTGAAAATGCTCAGAAAACTTTTACTTGACAACAGCATACTATCTTAGAAGAAAAAGACCAAAAGCACTTTGACAACCAAATGATATTCTTATTACAAACCTCTTCCAACTCCAGACCAAATGAGAGACAGTATATCAGTGGATACCAAACTACAGACTACCAATTGCATAAGCTATAAGCAAATTTGCCACCTAAACAAAAATATTTATAACTATATTGAGCAGCATTTATCACCAGACCCCAATTTCTATTGTAAGAGATCTGGAATATTTCTACTGTCCCAGAAGACATCCAGAGTTCACTATTTCTAGACAATAAGAAGATAATATTTCTATGACCTAAGAAGTTCAAACTGTCCCCTAATCTGAACTCAACTGTGGGTGATTCTAGAACCAAATAAGCCCAATGAGAGTCCATTGTTCAAAAGGGTCACATCTACAATGTTTCCATAGACAATAACAAATTATTCTGGGCCTATGTACCTCTGGACTCTAGTATGCAATAGGAATACTAACTCTATCTGTCCAATTTAGTACTTAATCTAAATACAGCTCCAAAAAACAGACTTTTCCTTAACAGATAGAACAACTATTTATCTAACTTAGTCACAGTGGCCATACTTCCCTACAATCTGCATTTATTTCTGAAAAATATCATATTTCCTGTAGTTGTAAATGTTTTGCTAGACATGTAAATTTCTCTAAAAAGAGAGTAAAGCAAAGAGTGTTTCTTAAATATCTTATTGAAGATACTGCTTTTTAGGTAGATTATTTCATTATCATATATACACCAGTACATGACATAACTTATAAGTGACTGCCTGATGTATACATGCATGAAGACAAAGTTTTTTTATTTTTTAAGACTATTTACATTTTTACAAAAAAAATATCTTAAGGCTGAACGTTCTTAAATTGAATTAACTCTTGTCTCCCAAGGAATTTGCTTCAAAGAAAACAGTCTCATTCCAAAAACATATCTATATTTTAATCAGTAATCTAAAAAAGTCACATTACTCATATGACTCTCTCATAAATTCTGAATATGGAAACTATTTTGGAAACTAAATAAAAATCAAGAAGAGAACATAGGCAGATAAAAACACATATTTAATAAAATGTCAATCATGGGCCAGGCACTAAAATGGGGCTAATGATAAAAGGTAAATAAATACGGTCCCTACCCTCGGCTTACAATAAATTCGATGACATTACTGTATTTTTCTCACATCAAAAAAGTTATCCATATTGCTATCAACCCACAAAGGAAAGCTAAACATGCCTCGTAGAAAACTCTCCTACCCTCTGGAATTGCCCTTCTAAACAAGAGGGCAATCAATTTGACCTTCTCATTCCTCTGTCTTTGGGTGATTTTACTATTTAGGCTTTATGCTGTATATTTATTCATGGGGATTAATATTTGTTACTGATGATGATGATGATGATGATGATGATAACAACAGCAATAACAAACACATGAAGCATTTATTACACTCCAGATACCACACTAAACACTACCTTATTATTAAATCTAATCCTTCCATATCCTATTTGGTAGGTACTATTATTATGTGTGACCAGGTAGTATTAAAAGATCACTGTTTAATCCAAAAAAATTATATCAAAATAAGGGACTTAAATACATTAAATTAAAAAACTAATTTTATTTCTTGATTTTTCTATGTAGATCCACGAGGTAAAAGATTTACCACAAATCTATAACTGTATGTTTAAGTTACAACTACCTGCTCTTCAGCAGAGTATATATGCAAAGGTTAGGACAAGACAGGTGATAGGCAAGGGAGCAGTATATGTGTCCAAAAAAGTACATATTCAATTTGTATTATCAAATGACTTCTACTGAAGTCTTGTCTGATCTAAAGGAACTCTTTTAACTGGTTATGAAATTTAATATTTAGAAATTAATTTCTTTAGTTAGGAATTCCACTGAGAAGACATAACAACTTTTTCCCTTTCGTACTCCTTTTTATTTCATTTTCTTAAAATAACCATACACCTGACTAAAAAGTCAAATTGGAAATAAGTTGTATTTTCAAATTCCTCAAAAGGTATCACTCAATTTAAATCAGGATGCCCTACTGAGAGTTAAGAGTTACAAAACTCCATTGTTAAACACATACCTCCAAATTCCAAAATCACTCAGAATCTCAAAACTGCAGTCCCTAAAAGGAAGGAAAGCAAGCAGCCCTCCTCCCCAACATGCCTATTTGGGAAGGAAGATCTCTCTGTTTTCATGATCCTCATTTAGATTGAATCTAGCAGACCCTTTTGGATAAAGTTCTAATTACAACAATTCTTTATCTATTAAGGGTTATAAAACATTTTGAGAATCTTGAAAGGCTATGAACTTTCTTCCCAGAGTAATGCTCCTAAGTATATACACATAAAATTTTACACAATTTCAGGGGTTCTATGGACTTATTAAAGCCCAGTCATTGACCACAATTTAAAACTCTTGGTCTATGTTTCCTCAGCAATTACGTACCGTTCTATATCACAGGATCATATATGAAAACAATAGTGAAATCTTTTGAAGAAAAATTAAAGAAAAATGTTAAATGTTCCAAGGTGAAAGGAGTTCTTAGCTATTTGGGGGTATCATTGGCCTGGTTGTACACTTTCACCAAATGGCACAAGTGAAGCCATCCAGAAATTACCAGGCTCTTACTGTACACAAACTACATTGGATTGACTCCCACTACTGAGTGACACTGTCTTGCTTTAGATATTTGAATACCATTTACCAATGGAAATTTTGACACTCTAGTATAGACATATTTTCTTTACTCTTCCTGATTGTTATCTGGGAGACAATTTAGCTCATGTTGTTTTTTATTGTTTATTTTATGATTTAACTGTCAAGAGTTGGAGAAAGAAGGTCTTGCTTTTCCCTTGACTACAATGAGTACACCTAAGTAAATATTTTAATATAATAATACACTCAAGATAAGTGTGATTCTTTTTCTTTGGTTAAGTGCCCCCTGGTCTATTTAACAACCACTGTGATTCTGAAATACATCTTTGCATCTCCATACCCTACTCCTAATCCTATAGATTTCAAAGAGACACTATCAAGTATCTAGTCATCTAGTAATCTACAAGGGCCCAGGTCAGTTTTGGTCACTGTTCTATGCCCAGCACATAGCATGCTTGGCACACAGGAGGTGCTCCAAAAAATACAACTTTAATACATTAATGTAATTCTTGTAGCAGCTACTAGTTTAACCACTATGTATGTGAGCTTGGCAACTTACTAAACATCTCGGAGACAGTTTATCTTTTTTTAAAAAAGGGAATAATAGTCCTCATAGAGTTATTACTAAGATTAAGGAAGACTAAGTACATAAAGCACATTATAGTAATAATTACCTTTTAATGCAAGCCTATATTTTAAGGCCTATTAGAATGAATATAAGTGAATTGTTAAATATGACATTTTTGTAAAGTAAATAATAATAAAGGGAAGAAAAAACTGGAAGCAGAAATACTAAATACAGAGACAAAGAAGGGGAAAAAACTCATAAATAAGGCAATGTTTTGAAAGAAAATAACTTCCTTATATATTTGTGGCTGAAAACACAACTAATACTTTCCAAGTGACAAACCTGGCCCAAACATAGCAACTGGGAGATTTATTTTTGCTAAAATTATTATCCAGTTCTGTCAGAAAAATCCTTATTTTTGAGGCATGTACTCTGAGATGAAATTGTCTTAGTGGTGAAAAAAAAGCCATTCAAATGTGCTTTAGTTTTCTTTTCCCACTCTTGTACCGGTTTCTTCAAAAACTAAGTCTAAAGCGCCATCTACTGTGTCTGTTAGGATCGTAGTCACTCTTGGCTTTATTACAGAGTGCTGTAGAAATGCAAAATGTAGTAAATTCAGAATCTTGCTTTAAATCCTATCCCAAAGCACTTAAAGAGGGTATGTTTTTTTCCCCATTATATTTTTATACAATATAGTTAGATGTAAATGCATACACATACACACACACAATTTCTGAGCATTTTTCCTGCTTTATTTTCACTTTCTTCTTAAGTAAGCCTGAACTCGTAAAAAGCATTACAACAGAGACCAGAATGCTTATTTCTGTACATGTGAGAGACAAGCAATAGTAACAGCAATTTTTTACTGAGGGCTTGCTATGTGCCAAATACTGCTTTAAGTGCTTTTCACTCAATATCTCATGTAATCTTCACAAAAACTCTTTGAGACAGGTGCCATTAGTATTAGCTCCATTTTATAGATAAAGAAATTGAGGCACAGAGGAATTATTACATATTTTGCCCAAAGTAATACAGTAAGTGACCAACTATGTTTGAACCCAGATATTCTGGCTCCAGAACCCATCTGTTAACCATAATATGAAGCTTTCTATTATTATAGGTGGGCTTGAATAACTACTAATCATACTTTCTATCATCAGAACTACATAAAACAACCCTACATCATGCTTTATTTCAATACATTCTAACATCATTCTATCTTTAGGCTTTTTGTGTGTAGTTATATTTAGAAGGTACTATTTTTATGCAGAGAAGAACTTATTAAAAATACCTGGGCCTTGCTCTGGAGATTCTGATTTGATGTCTGAGCTGGAGTTTGAAAACTTTGATTTTAACAAGTTCCCCCACCCACCCAATGACTGACACAGCCAGTCTGGGACCCTCATTTAGAACAATGGAGCTTTATGACTTATTTTATTCTTGGAGTACTTATGTGCTCTTAGATTAGAAACTCTTTCAAGAGTTTAAATATAGAGAACTATGACTATGAAGGCAACACGTTGTCATAAATTTAAATATGTGGGAGATTTTTGTGTTTATATTGACTTTCAAAATAGGGAAGCACAGGATTGGTAAATGGAAATTTTTAATTTTGTTTTAATAATCTCAGAAGAATAAAGGGGAAATGAAGTAAGTCTACCTAGCTGCTCCTGTATACAAACTCTTTCCTTTCCCTCTAAATAATTTTAAATTCTCTGAACTAGTGGTTTTCAAAAATTATTCCAAGGATTCTCACTAAGGGGGAAAAAGAAAAAGCAAGAATTTAGCACTGTTCCCATTCCAACCTCACTTAATCAAAACAAAGTTTCCATAGATAATGTTTGAAACCCATTAACTTACTCCACTGACACTGATGGAATTGAATGCTGTTTGTTTTACATTGATATACCACCATGCAATTAATTAAAACTAAGCATCTTGAGGTAAGGGGCTGTGACTTGTTTTTTTGAAGTAAATGGATGGCTGGATGGATGAATATAGATGGCCAGCCCACAGTCCCTGTGACAGAGGCTATCTTATTTATTATTCCACGGCATCTTTTTCATAACATAGAATAGGCTCTAGCAAAAAAATACCGATGCATTAAAGGAATCTCCAGTCACTACACAACCTCCTGCTTCCTCCCTAAGAGTACACTTGGGGACATAGAACAATTAAAAAAAAAAAAGAAGAAGGTCACATAAACATAGTATGTCTATAATGTAATAAAACTAGTGTTTTAATAAGCCTCTATAACTTACATATCTAAATGAGTGATGGCATTAAGAAAGAAACTCAGACCCCATATTTTTCAATCACTATATTTTATAATTACAAGTACTGCCATAATAATTTTCATTCTCTACATATCAAAATGTTCTTTATCTGAAGTCTTCTTTTCACAAGAGGAATCAAAGCTATGTCCTTTACAGGGCCTCCACAGTCTTTCTCTTAAAGGTCTTGGCAGGCTTTGTAAATTCGAGATATTGACATTATTCCTGCTGCTTCACATAAGCCTCCACTTCGAGTTCAGTATGTCTGCCATCACATTACCCAATTCTTCTACTATTCCAAATACTCTGAAGAAGCTTCCCAGAAATCCCTATTTGGATCAGCAAAAACAATTCAGTGTCATCAGCAGATTTCACCATTTCCTTCTGGAGTCATTAAAACATTACAAGCGAGCTCCCAGTATCAACCCTTGGAGTTCTATTATCGACCTCTCTCCAGCTTAAATCAATTCATTCTCTGCTACGTTGCGATTCCCATCATAGGACCAAGAAGTGTTTATTCACTAAAATCTTAAAATCTGATGAATTTTTTTTAAACTAGAAATTGCAAAATACATTACAAAAGGAAAGGGAAAAATATTCCCAAAGAAAAGGCCAAAAACCAGCACAGAGAAACAACTCCTACTTGAGTGGTCTTGTCCAAGCACTGGCACCATCTTATAGTCAACTAATTCTGAAACCTCAACAGAATTTTGACCTTTGCCCTCCATTATTTACTTCTTTTATAATTGTATGAGGAAACTTATTGAGTACATTTGAAAATTCTATATGAATTATAACCAGCAGGTCCAACTACTTTATTAGCTTTTTTCCCCTCTTTATTATATTTGAAGGGAAAAAAGCAAACAATCATTACTCAGAAAGTAAAAAAGCAAACAACTTCTCCTCAAACTGGTCCATCATCTGAACAAGAGAAATCACTCTTTCTTTATTCAAGTGCAAATCCATTTGAAGCTTTCATTCTGTTTTCCCAGCCTGCTCTCTGCAGCTGCATAAAAGATGAGATGTGAGAACGAAAGAAAAAGAGATTGGGGCCAAAAATCAATACGGTCCATATGCAAACTCATTCAAGGAGCCACAAGGCTTCTGTACACCCTTCCCACTTTTTCCAATTTAGCAGACCCCTAGCCCAAAGAAGGAGATACAACTTCTCACGTAGAATCAGAGGAAAGATAGTTATTAGAACTCCAACCCCACCCATCCAGACACAGCACCTGAGGTGTTCTCAGAATCAGCCTTTAGCTCTAAGTGAGGTAGAGTGAGGCAGGATCAATGAAGTGACCTCACAGGTCTCTCTTAAGATGCTTGCAGAGCAAGAGAGTGGCAGAGGCATGGTATCAGTACACAGAATTTACCTATCTTACCCTATGCAAAATCAAGGCAAAATCTTCCCCCAACAAACCAAGTCTGCTGTAGATTTTCAGAAAGTCTGGCAGCCTATTAGCCTACATGTGAGGGTATCAGGTAACCTTATAATCCCAGCAATCTAAGCAGACCAACAGTGAACCACACAACTGAAAAAAGTTCACTATCAAAATCAAACTCTGCTGGGATTAGAAGGATATTCTCAAGGGTTTTTACTCGGATGCCATTATAACTCCGTGTTATTTTTAATACTGTTCTTTGGATTTTGCCCCACACAGAATTCCCAAGTCACAAAAGGACTAAGAACAATGTCCAGATGTATAAAATGCAAAAATACTTCCCTCCTACTTGTGGATTCCAAGATAAACACCACAAGAAGCACGTGTGACTAAACTCAGAGCTCAGTCCAAATTAAATACTGCATCATGTGCACAGTGCAGGGCTTAAAAAACAAAACGGCACAAATATTCTGCATGGTTCGTAAGCCAGACTTGGGCAAGCACATGACCATATTATAAGAAGGAAACATGAATTAGAGAATAAGGGTAAAGGGTGAGAAAAGTCTCAGTCATGACCTTTCCCAGAAAATTGGTGCTATTTTCAGAACACTTGTATAATATGGGATATACATGAAAGAGGAAATTGTATTTTTCTTTGTTTTTTTCCCCCTACTGATGGCCTTCAATTCTAAAACTGCCCATCAAATAGGAAAAGCCTACAAAGATTTCAAAATCCCTAGCTAAGCCATGCACAAACATTAAACACAGAGAGAGAGAGAGAGAGAGAGAGAGAGAGAGAGAGAGAGAGAGAGAGAGAGAATACTTAAAATCTGGCTTGCCAGGCCAGACAGAAACCTTTTGACCTATAAACTGAGTCTAGACAGAGTACATGGAACCTTAAGAGGCAGGGAAACAGGACATTCAGGTCATGTGAAAAGACTTCTACATTATTTTTATTGTATTTCAAAAAATTAAAGTAAAAAATAGAGAGATGGATAAATAGATAGTAGACAGAGAAATAGTTTGGCTAACTAAATGAGTTCTTCTTCTGCAACTTATCCTAAGTAAATAAAACTTTTAATAAATTAAAGTTGGAAAATGTTTACTGAAATACTTCATTTTTTTAAATTATACAATATTTGATAGATACAAAAGAATATATATATACACACACACATATATATATGCAACATGATAAAATATATATCTATGAACCCATCACTCAATTTATTAATTAGAATATTCCCCAACCCAATGAAGTCAGTTACACATGGGTCCCTCCTGAATCCTACCTTCCAGCCTCCCCCTTGATGTCCATCACTATTCTGATTTGTGCATTTATTTTATTCTTGTCTTTCATAAAGAATAGTTTTCATAGCTATTGAAGTGTTCAAATGTATTTAGTAATCCTCCACTGTGTAAGCTTTCACATTGGGAAGAAAAAGGTCCTTACCCCAATGTATGAAAAATATCTGCTTGTATGTCTATCTTCTCCCAAATGTTAAATATCCCAAGATCAGGAATTATGTCTAATTTGCTCTATCTTCTCAGTACCTAGAAGAGTGATAGGCACAGAAAACATGTCAAGTAATTATTATTCAACTAATTTTTCAAATTGGAGCTCAATTGCCCTAAATGTTTCACACTCAGAGCTGGCCAGCAATAGCAATTATTACTCTTTTGATCATTACCTTTCTTCGATGACAGATCTCCTATTCCCTGGCTCCAGGCCCAAACAAGTATATCGATTATTTCCCTAGCCTTCAAACCAATATAAGTCACTACATCACCTCATTATACATAGATAAAATCTTAAGTGGCAGTGAAATTGTCAAATGAGACTATTTCCTCAAAACTCATAGAGTGCCAACCCCTTAGTCTGGGAGAGCACAGTATCACATGAAAGTTTAATTTAATAGTATTTGAGCTATACTTAACCACAGATGCCACTAAGACATGGAAGAGTCAATTGTTTTCTAACCAAGGATAGCACATCTACAAAGCAAACTATTCGAAGTCCCTGCAATTTGACCGCAAAAAGTTTCACAACCATCCTAAAATATCTTTACATTATGTACTGAACACAAGTCTCTTGGGGGCTATGTTCTAAAGGATAAGCCTACACCCTCAATTATGTCACCATTATGTAATATGCTCATGATTACAAATTTGTCCATCAGCCTGAAAGGGAAACACTGATAGTTAATCCTGTTACAGATTCAAAATTATATTGTTCTACCTTTCCTCAAAAGTATTAGGGTTCGGTAACCTCTGACTCATCTCTTCATTCTGATCAAAGCGCAGATTAAGACTACGAGTAAGAAGATCCAAAATGTCTTTCCTGGTGTGGAGAAGAGTCAGGATAGAATGTCTCTCAAGAACTTAAGCCACTCATAAGACATCTATCTAAAGAATCTTTCTTAAGAAACAAATATGTTGTTATTCCAAAGGTTTAATAGTTACACTTTAGAAAGCAAAGTTTAGGGAACTGTTCCCATAAATAAGTGGTATCAATAGTCTGGAATTCATTTTTATATTGTGAAAAATGGAAATTAAAAGAAATTTAAAAGCATACAGCACATGTCAAGCTATTTTACAAAACCTACATCTTCTCACAGTACAGCTTAGAAGTCTTGGTCAAGACTTCTTGATTTTGGTAGGCCATTCCAGGAGAAAATCTTGAGAAGGTGAACATCTTTCTACGAAGGCTTTTAGTATTCTATTTCAAACTCTTAATGCAAAAAAGAAGCAAAACTCACTCCTCCATTACTATCATTTGCCAGACATGTGCATTTCTTAATTTATCTCAGTCGACTTAAAAAATCTCTCTACTTACCACTGAAGATCAAGCTGAAGATGTAGTAAAGGGACTAAGAATGCTCTCAAATAAACTACTTACAGAGACTGGCCAAAAAGATGGGCAAGCAATCACAATCATTTCAGTGTGTCACTTTGTGATCATCAAAGCAGTCCACCTGCTCAATTACTAGTAATCAAACATCTCCACTCAGACTGTGACAAAGACACACTCCATTTTCTCCACCTACCTCCCTCCACAAAGGGTTGCTCTCACTAAACCTACAGTCAAAGAAAGACAATAGCTTGTAGCCCTGTGATTTTGACCAATTATGAGGGCATTTCTCTAAATGACAAAAGTAGAACTACCATCATTCCTGATGGAACAAGTTGGTCCTTGTTTTTGTTTTATTTTAGCTAGATCTCTAAGAGTATATCTTGCCTGAGCCACAAAAGAAGGAAACAGCTATTCTTTTCACACAATCCCAACCCCTAGTATTTCTCTACTACTTTGTAACTAGGATAACATAAAGTATGAAGAAGATATGTTATATGCTAGAGGACATTGTTTTACTCTTAATAATTTAGCTCTTTTTTGGCTTCCTATAATTACATTCCTTACTCATTTAGGAAACAGTTTTGAGTATCAATAAAAGACAATTGTCCACACTGTTTATCCCTTTCATGGCAAGCTTCCTAATACAACCAACATTCACATATAACATTCACAGCATAGTCAAATCCATAGAGACAGAAAATAGCAGTTGCCAGGGGCTAGAGGAAGGTAAGGAATGCAGAGGGACTGTTATTAGGTATGAAATTTTTTGGGTGGGGTGATGAAAATGTTTTGGAATTAGATATTGGTGACAGTTGCACAAGTCTGTGAAAACATTAAAAAACAAAACACTGAATTATATACTTTAAAAGGGTAAATTGTATGGTATATGAATTATATCTCAATAAAGCTATTTAAAAAACAGATCTTATTTGAAGGCTTTTTATAATGTGTTCTTTATATAACAGCAAGTATTTTGAGAGCTATAATGATAGATCTATTTTCTAGTATGTATTCTTGAATATAAAAACTCTGGCATTCAATAAATGTTGATCTACTGATGCTAACCTCTGGTATAGTAGAATTCACTTGCATTGAAATCACTCTCTTCCCATCTTTTTAACCCTGACTTAGTTCAAATGCTCATCTTTGTAAGATGAAGTAGGCCCTAAAGACTAAAGTTGTAAATAATAGGTGGCATCATTCCCTGTTGTTTTAGAAATAAGAAAACTACAGCTAGTCTATTTATTCAGGGCAAAACAACAGAATCTACTTTAAAATTTAAGAGTTATACTTACAGAACTGGCATTATAAACTACCTCTATCTTATGACTGCTTTATCTTCTAGTTATCTTTGAAAGTGCACTATATCTTACACTTTAAGTCAATTTTCTACACACTCTGATGTGTTAAAGGAAGGTCTTCTGTATATCCAAAACTTAACTCTCTCAGAAAGGATTACTATACAAACCTATCTCATACCAAGTTCACTATAACTAATAAGATTTATTCATTCTTTCAACCAAAATTAATTGAACACTCATACCTATCAAACACTGAGATTACATAAATATATTAAATTAGACACTGACTCTGCTATGAAAGAATTCATTATTATGGAGAAACATAGAAAGCCTTGTAAATAATGACAGTGGTGTGCTGTAGCTGATGAGGGAGTATGGCACTGTCAGGAAAGTCAGAAGCCTGAATTCTACAAAGGGCCAGGAAAGCTGTAGACTCTAATCAGGAGATGGCTTACTGAGGTCCCCATGTGATCCTACCAGCCATTCAACACATTTAAAGGCCCCCTCTACCCCCACTAATAAGAGAACCAAGTAATGAACTGCATGCTCTGGATTCTTACATAAATAGCCCTTGAGGAGTTAATTTTTAAATGTTAACAAGAATATAATTTTTTAATTCCAGAATAGGTTTTTTTCTGTAGTAGAGGATATAAAACAAAATTAAAATTTTAAAGCATTCTTTTCTATATTATCTAATATATTCTACAAAGAAGGGGTCAAGATTTCAAATTTGAATATTTCAAGCTCCCTTTTTTCTATAAACTCTCAGAGGGTAGAAAGAACAACTTGCTAATCATGGTATCCTCAGCCAGATTCCCTGACTCTCATTAAATACATGTCAAATAAATGAATAACCAAAAAATAAACCAGTAACAAATGTCGTAGGGACCACTCTCCTGAGGTACTTATTGATTGCATTTTACTACTTCTTTCACAATATGCCTCTTTCCTTTCTCCTTTTCTCTTTTCTTTCCCTCCTACTTATCTTCTCTCTTTTTATCTTTATCTCTTCCTTTATTCCTTTCTCTCTTATTTTAAACCTATGTTTTAGGACTGCCACCAGCTGCTCTCTGGCCATTGTTTTGCTAGGTTGATCTTAGTGGGAGCAAGAGTGCTGGCATTTTCTAATTATAGAGCGCCACCTCGTGGTCTAAGCTCCCTTTATCCAGAGGTACCAAATGAAAATGGAAAACATGAAAGTTAACTAAGAAACATCAATGAATTCCAGCTCTTCTGTCATTCCAGATTGGTCTTCTGGCAGCATCACATACACTAAACCCATATCCTTTCATATCTGTAACCAAGATATCAGAAATTACTGATGTTGACACTCAAAAAAGATTCAGTCACACATATATTTACTTTGTTTCTTACCCTAAAGTGAACAAATTGTTACTTCAATTCGGGCAGAACCAGCAAAGGTACAATTCCATTGAAATATATTATTTAAATTACACTTTAAAGCACTATAAAATACATATCTGATTATATTTTCCTCTACCTGCAACGTTTACTGAACTTACCTGATAACCTAACAAGACATTGAGTGGCATTTTCTCCTATTATCCCAGAATCAGTAATGACGGCCCACAACTGAGAGCAAGAAGCAGTAAACGCCAACATCTGAGGGAAAGCACCAAAAATTATGTCCAGATATCTCCCCCAAGTTTTGCTAAGTAGTAACAAAACTGGGTAGTACATTCAACCAACCCTCCCAAAAGACATAAAGCAAAGCAAGGGAGAACCGAAAGTCTGGCCTCATCAGGGTAGCATCATTAAGTGAGCACTCCAAGAGACTTGGTCATATGAATTGGAAGGTGAAGATGTCGACAAGGAGAGACTGGCAGCGTGGTCCCAAGTTGGCTGCTTGATGAGCATAGGGACCTGAACATAGAGATATATATAGCTAACTGGAGATTTCTGGCTAGAGTAGTCCATGTCCACAGCTCAAACCCCAAAGAAGTACCATAGAGTAAGTTTATTGCTTACCTGATAAGAAAAGGACTGGGGCCCATGGACAGCACATAAGAGGGCCTTATCAGTTCCAATGGTCCCAAGTGCAAAAACATGAAATAAAAGAAGGATGGGGAAAGGGTGTACCCAGGAGTACACCCACCCTATGAAGGATGGACACTGACATAGACCAGTGGGGAAAGCCGTGGCTACCCTTTTCTCTTTGGGTCCTCACTGACAAAAGGGGTCTTGGCGAAGTTGGACATTGCCTTGAAGAAAAAATCAAAAATCATCTACACTAAGACCATCATATTGGTGGAAGCCACCAGTATCTGGCAGAACCAGAAGATTCAGAACATTGCCCTCCACCAACCACTCTGAAGATCTCTAATTCCCCTATTCCCATGCTCTATTTCCAATACAGAAAATCTGGATCTCAAAAAGGGAAAAGAGACACAGTATCTCTGAGCTATACCATAGCAGCCTGAGTCACAGCTCTAGCCTGCACTGGGAGGATATGCTTCCCAAAATTTTATGCTGGCCTGGACTGTTTTAATAACAAAACATTTATACATACATATACCCATGCGCATGCACATACACACACACACACACACACACACACACACACACACACACACACACAAGTTGCTTGAAATCTCAAGTAGACTAGAAAAATATCCTAATGAATAAGATTTGCTCAATAAATTGATTACCATAAAAACTACTGAGGCACTTGTTAAAAACAGACTCTCAGCTCTCCTCTGAGGATTCTGATTTTCCCAGCCTGGGGTGAAGTTTAGGAATTTGGTATTTGTTTTAACTTTCTAAATGATTCTTATAATCACACAAATGTGAGAAACACAGTTTAGCAAGAACCCATTAAACTGTGTATAGCATGCCTGCTCTATGAGATGGTTCTCACATTTCCCTAGTCCTTTCTCTGAACAAAAAAAAAAAAAAATGTTTGCCGTTTCCACAAACAGTATTACATCTCCATGCTTGTCTTCTGAATACATACTTTCCTTAGAATGACCTTTTCTCTTTATTCACTTGGTAAATATCTATAGCACTTTTAACCTCCTATTTTATTATAGTTACTTGTTTATATGTCAAATTTCTTCTTTTAAACTAAGAATTATTAGAGGGTAGGAATGATTGTCCTGACTTGTCCTGTTTGCCCAGGACTAAACAAAGAGTTTGATGTGTGGCTGACATATTATTATTTATTAAGTGGATTAGCTAATGTTTTAAGATTCTTGGATGATCATATATTATAAAGACATTAACTACAATAAAATCTTACTCAATAAGTAATAGTCTTCACTTAGATTATCTTTTTCTCCCCTTGAAGTTAATATCCTCACACTATTTATCTGTATATATATTAAGTGACCAAATAATAAATTAGATCAGACATAACATAATTCCATTTTTATGTAAGAGAAATATTGATGTGACATAAGATGGCTACATTTTATATTATAGACAAAGTATGCAAAAGACAAATGCAAGGTTTAAGACCAAATAGTTTTATCATTAGGCAGAATTCTTTAAACAGTAATGTTTGAATTTGGTTTTAATCAATCTCCAACTACATAACTTTACAGTGAAAAATTCCATAAGAAAAAACAATCCATAATTTTACTGGGAGAATATTACTTTATTGGCATAAGTCAACAGGGTATAAGTCATCTTGGGAGGGTAAAATAAATTATTATACAGGAAATGCAGTTGCTTTCTGTACCTAAAATTAACAGCTGAAAGTTTTTCCCCTTGCACTACTGCACAATCATTTTAAAAACAAGGTGTTTTTATAAACGTGACAGTCATACATACAAAAAAACAAACAGATAAATGCTAATTATTTCAACTAAAAATGAACAATGGTTTTCCCCTGCCCATCCTCTGAAAAAGAAAAAAAGAGAAAAACAGTTTTATTTTCTAGAGTGTGGCAGGACTACATCTCAGCTAAGCCAAGTTAGCCCTAAGCTGTTGGTTTACCAGTTCAGTTACAATTGCTCAAATAGCTAAATACTAAGCCTCCATTCCAACTCTGGGTGGTCTAGGGGCAGAGTACTAAACTTTACAAACCTTAACAGATACTGTAATTGCCTGTTTACTTGTGTGTATCTCCTACTGCAGCATAAACTCCTTTAGGTTAGTTTACTCCTCAGCTCTCTGAAAAAACTATGAAACTCTCAGAATAGTCAAACATACCATGTCTCAGTTCAATTTGCTTCTTGGAGACCTCTTTCCTGGATCTTAGCTCTTCCTGATACAATCTGTACTGATCATCTCTAGACCTCTAGACCTCCTATCAGCTGGAAATCATCCTGGACTTTCCTTCACCACTATCCTAGGAATTTCCTTTAGCTCTCTCCAGCATTATGCCCCGTTTTTCTGGATTTCATGTCTTCTTTTTTCTTTCGTGTCTCTTTCATGTCTTACCTCTCTTTCTGATCACTCAGTAGCTTCTTAAGGAAGGACATGAAGGAGATAAATTTTTTAAGAACTTGCATGTTGGAAAATATCTTTATTCTATCCTCATAATTGATTATTTGGTTGAATATAGAAATCTATGCTTGTAATAATTTTCCCTCGGAACTTTGAAGCATTGCTCCATTGTCTGTCTACTAGCTTCCAGTATTACTTTCAAAAAGTCTAGCACTCTGCTAATTCTGCTCTTTTCTTTGTGACTTGTTTTTACTCTTTGATGCTCTGAAATGTCCTAGTAATATGTCTTTTTTTATTCCATTCACAGCGGTTAGCACTTTCAATTTAGAAACTCTTTTCCTTCAGTTCTGAAAATTTTTCTTATATTGTTTCATTAATAATTTCTTCTCTTCCATTTTCTTTGGTTTGTTTCTCTGAAAGTCCTCTTAGAAAAGACTCAGGCCTCCTACATGGATTCTCTAATATTTTTAATATTTCTCTAATATTTTTGCAACGTTTTGACTTTTATTTTCTGGAAGATTTTCTTTTTTAAACCCCTCCTATTATATTTTATGAGCTCTTTTCCTCTGAATATCTCTTTTGCAACCTGTTATTCTTGCTTCATGCAGCAATATGTTCTCCAGTCTCACAGAGATAATTGTCAGGTTCTATGGTAAATGTTTTACCTTCACTGTATTTAATCATCAAAACAAACCTATAGGACATGGTTCCATAGTGTAGTAGTTAGCATGTCTGCTTTACATGCAGAAGGTCCTGAGTCGCACCCCAGTGGAGCCATGACCCATGGTCTATGGCCATGCCACCCTGAACAAGCCCAATGTCTGATGTCAGAAGATAAGCAGGGTCAGGCCTGGTTAGAATCAGGATGGGAGACCACACAGGAAGACCAAGTGCTGTAGGCATAAATAATAATTTAAATTAAAAAAGAAAAAAAGAAACCCTCTAGGTAGATGTCATTAGTCCTAGGTAGATGCCTAATAGACATTTCAAACTCAGTATAAACAGGACTGAACTCCTGATCTTCCCCAAAAAACTTGTTCTACCCCCCCAGTCTTTCTCTTGTCAATTAATGACAATTCCATCCATTCTCAAGCTAAAAGCCTAGACTCCTCTTTGTGTTTCTTACAACATATCCCTCACGTATACAGAATTCAACCACTCCTTGCCACTTTCAGTGCTACTACTTTGATGAAGTCGTCAACATCTCTCACCTAGGTTACTATGAAAGCCTAACAATTCTCTCCTCTTGTGTCTATAACCCCTTACAATCTATCCTCAAGACTGCAACTGGAGTAAGCCTTTGAAAACATTATTCAGGTCTTTGCTCAAATTTCACCTCAGTAATGCCATCCCCAACTACCCTAATTCTACACCAGCTCTCCTCCCTACTCCATATCTCCCTACCCTGCTCTACTTTTGCTTTTCTTACAGCAATTTCTATCTTTAACATACAATTTCCACTTATTGCTTTTCCCCTAAATGCAAGCTGCACAAAGAGATCTTCATTATTTTATTTACTGATGTATCCCCAACACCTAGAAGAGTAACTAATATTAAATATTTGTGGAATAAATAAATGAATACTTATTTTATATATAAGAGAAGTGAGATTAACTTGTCTAAGGACCCACATCCAAAACAAAAAAAACCTAGAGAGAATCTATGTTGGCCTGGGGCCGAGTCCACGTGTTTAAATCAGACTGCCATTTATCCATATCTGTGATCAAAATGAGGTGAATTATCCACAGATTTCTAACATTTTTTTGGAGGGGCACAGTTTCTTATATTTCTAATACAGAAAAAAAATGCATTCCTTTGTATAAATTCAGATGGAACGTGTTTATGCAAATCTGAGAGGCTACAGAATGTGATGACATTTAATTCAAAACAAAAGCCAACCAATTAAGCAAAACTGGAAATTTCTTTGAGACCTTCAACTACCAAGACAGGAACAAGGTTGCTAGAGAGACATCTAAGTAAGAATATCTGACCCCATTAGGATGTGTACTGTTTCCTCCCAATCTTACGTAGCAAGGCATGCCTTTGAGGTACGTGATATATGACTTTATCCATATTTTCCAATCTTTCTTCCAAAGATTTACTTTAAACACATGCTATTACGTATTAAACTGGACTACTGAAAACTTCTGGCTAGTCCCTCCATTTCTATTCAAATGTTTAAATTACATACTCTCCTTAAATAAGAGCTAGGGAGAAAAAGGCTTCAGGCTCCAAAAGGAAATATTACTTTCTTTTGTATTGGCAAGCTAGAAAATAAGGATAGAGATTTTTTATTTGTTGTAACTTTAGACAATACTAACAAAGAGAACCAAACTCCTGTGGTACTAGTATGTAATTTGATAAATATTCTATGTGTTATGTAAGAATGACAAATTCCACCCCCTACAGTCGAGAGAAAAGCTGGGATGAGTTTTATGTGACTTTGGCAGCAGGTCTGGTAGGCAGGATTTAGCTCTGCTGCAGAAAAACAGGACCCTTGCGCTTATTTTCCTTCACACTCCCTACATACCTGACGTCATTTCCCTCCAGTAAGGATGATAGAAGCTCATAAAGCTAGAAAAATCAATTCTGGAAAAAATAGTGAATTATTGCTAAAGTAGAGGAGAAAACAAGCAGTAAGGAGTCTATTCCCAAAGAATTCATTCAGGCCCTCTCCTTTCTCCAAAGTACCATCTTTTTTTATTCACTATTAAAATCAAGTCTACCCAATAAACCTTACTCAGGAATTGCATCAAAAAGTTGCTAGTCTGACTGGCATCTAATCCCCCGACTTCTTCTGGTAAATATACCCCATTTCTTTTGGAAAACAACCATTCCACACTTTCGGTCCATATATTTTGGGAGGGGCTGCATCCCTAAAAATAGGAGTAGAGTGTGCCATCCAGGTCCAGTAGAAGCAACAAATCCCCCCAGCCACAGTGGGCATATGACAGGCTAGTCCAATCAGAATGAACCCCAGAGCTAAAAAAAAGAAATAACATAGGTGTAAAGCTATTTTGCCAAAAGTAGAACCTGAGAATAAGGGTAACACAGAAGAAATTAGAACAAAAAGATCAAGAGAAAGAAAACTACATCCTAATAGAATCATGTGAGCCCTCTGGATTAAATCTCACCTGAAGTTACACTAGTAAGGGAAAAACATACATGTGTGCATGTGTGTATGTACATATGTGTGTGTGTGTGTACAATACACGCATATATATACACACATTCTAATATAAGGAATTCACCACTAATTCTAATATAAGGCATTCAATAAACATTTATTATTGCTGTAGGAAGCACTACAAGTCATACTTGATTCCTAGAAAAACTAGAAGTTTAGAAATAAGACAAAGATGAATTTTTAGGGTTAAAACTGTATTGGTAACCATTTTATTCACTCAAGCTGCTAGCAAAGTCCAGGAAGATGATAGAGGCAGAGTAGATACAATATTTCTAGAATTATTTCTACAATCTTATTCCACAGACATTCAGTCTTAGATTAACCAAGTGGATAATGAAATGTAGTATCATTAAAATTAACACCCTCTTGGGGGTGGCTCCATAGTGTAGTGGTTAGCACGTCTGCTTTGCACACAGAAGGTCCTGGGTTCACACCCCAGGTTGAGCCACGGACCATATCCTGGTTGCGCCAGGCCACCCAGGTGTGCCAGACCCCCGGTATACCTCATGAGCGTGTGGGAGGGGATGCCCTGCCTTTGGAGATCCAGACCTTAAGGACAAACAGTAACATCCATGGGTCAGGGATGGAGTAGGGAGAAGGAACAGAATTAAAGAGGAGGAAAAAAATAGCATCCTCTTTCCCATTAAATTTTTCTGATCATTCCAGTGCCTTTTCTTTTGTTTGCTTCCTACTTCTGTCCATTTTGACTCCATTTCCTCCCTCTATTAAACACCAAGTTCTTACCAGCACTAAGTTAGAATATCATATACCTTCTGATAGAATACAGTGAAAAAAAAAAACACATTACTTCTGTGGTATTCTTGTGGCAAAAAGAGCATATCCTACATTTAATGATTAAAAAAACTCAAATTGAAAGACATTTTACTATTTCAGTACATTCAGGTAAAGGGGCATCATGCATATTTAAGTAAAGAACAAAACACTCATAATCATATTTAACCTTTCATTCAAAATTCATCTATTGATGATAATTGTTTAAATCAATAATTTTTTTCTAGGGGACACAAAATGATGATGTTTTATTTCTATCACTCCTTCCATATCATTAGCTGGGATTATTCTGTAAAGGGTTGCTTGATTTCCCTGAAGTACAGCTAATACAAAAAAATATGAATTCCTTCTTTAAATTGCCAATTTCAGACCAAGGAATTAGTATCCTAGCTTTTTCAATGGTTTTCAACAGTTTTCTTCATTTTTCCTTTTGTCATGATGATATACATGATTTTTATGAATTAAATGTGTTTCAATTAATTGTACGTGGGGTGGGGTTTTTTTGTTTCTTGGGGTTTTTTAATTGACTTATTTATGTATTGTACTCATATTTTCTCATCTTTAGCCAAGAGAAACTACTCCAACATCTGAAGTTCAGTTTTAGACATAAATAATTTGAAGAGTCTATGGGGCATCCAAGAAGACAGACCTAGCAGACAACTGGATGTGCTCCGAAACAGACCAAAATATTTACATATAATTCTTATTCTTTAGGCATCCTAACCACCATACAGAGGTGTGCCTAGAAGGATTTCTTTAGTATAAATTAAGATTTTAAAATTAATGTATTCACTAAACATTTATTTCATCTGTCCATTTTTAAATTTTTCTTTTTTTCTATTTACAATGTGATAGTCTGCTCCTGTCTATCAGACAAGGTTCCCACCTTCAGTGAGTTTAGTAGGAGCTGTCCATCTGGTCACCTCTATATCTGTCCATCCTATACGCGAGTTGACAAATACAGTTCAGTATAAACAAATCACAGAATAAAATTAGTGTTACAGAAATAGAAGTAAGGGATTATATCTAGCTACAGTAACTTAAAAGAAGTAGTATTTGAGTCAGAACCAAAGTTGAGTTTTGATAAATAACAGGAGGAACAAGCATGCCAGGGAATTGAAGGAAAGGGTTAGGGAGTGTGGTGGGGAGAGCCAATGCAGAGAACGGTATATTAGAAGTGCTGAAGAGGGAAGAAAATGCAAGGTGATCTGAGGGGAAGGAGAATGGAGTGGACTATTTATAAGAATAGCACTATCTAAAAGAACTTTCTGCAATGTGGGCATTTTCTGCGCTGTCCAATAGAGTAGCCACTAGGCACATGTGGCTATTGAACACCTAAAATGTAACCACTAAATCTAAAGAACTGAAAGTTTAGTTATATTTGTGTTTATTTAATTTAAAATGTATACCCATCTGTAGCTAGTGCTTATCATATTACACAACACAGTATTAGAATAAAAACTCAATGACGACAACTCTGATGAATTAATAAATTAATGAATGCATAATGCACACTCAAAAAATATATTTCAAAGGAATATATTAGGAAATGTGGGGCACACAGTGGCAAAGTATGTTAAGACTAGATTAGGTGGCTTTGAACACAAAGCTGGAGCTTGAACTTCATTTAGTAGATAATATAGAGCTATTGACATTTTCTTAATAAAAGAAGCATAATAATAATTTTAGGATAAGTAATCTGGTAGCAGTGAGCAGCATGTACGGAGAGGGCAAAATTTGAAAGAAAAGAGAGATGGATAGCTAATTAGAATAGCCTAGTTTAAAGATTCTCAAACTTTTTAACCTCAAGACCCTGTATTAGATCTGTAAGGCTACCATAACAAAGTACCACAAATGGGATGGCTTAATGCAACAGAAACTTATTCTCACACAATTCCAGAGGCTAAAAGTCTGACATCAGTGTAATGGCAGGGCTATATTCCTTTTGAAGGTTCTAAAGAAGAATCCTTCCTTGCCTCTTTCCAGCTTCTCGTGGCTCCTTGCTATCCTTGGTGCTCCTTGGCTTGTAGCTGGATCACTCCAGTCTCTGCTTCTGTCTCAGGTCATTCTTCCCAATGTGTCTCATTTGTGTCTCTATATCCAAATCTCCTTCTTTCTCTTATAAAGGTAACAGTAACTAGATTTAAGGCTTACCCTAACCCACTGTGATGTCATTTTAACTTGAACATACCTGCCAAGATGCCATCTCCAAATAAGGTCACATTCACAAGACCAGGGATTCGGACTTAAATATATTTTTGGGGGGAGACACTCCACCCAATACAAATCTCTTTACGCTCTTAAAAATTACTGAGGTTCCCAAAGAGCTTTTTTATATGTGAGTTACATTCATTGATACTTATGTTGACATAAGAAACATCCAAACCTATAGAGAAATGTTAGGCGTTTGTTTGAGCCCAACTGATGACATGCTAGGAAGTAACATTTCAAAAGCTCTGGAAAATGACAGTTTTGCAGACTATTTTATACATTTGGAATTGAGGTGGGAAAGTGAGGAAGATTACAGGAATGTGCAAGAAAGCAAGGCAGGGAAATCTTTGATTGGATTACAGGATAGTTAAGAGTATGTCCTCTCTTGAGGGTGGCTGTGCTTCAGAGAGGTCTGAAAAAGAAGCATCTCAAAGGTGTGTTAACCTCGATGCACAAGAACAATGGACGGGGTACACTTAAGGCAAAGATAAACTGTTTTTATAGGCCTTGGGCATGATTCCCAACGATGATGTGCCCAGTTAGGAGTTTGTGATCAGACCACCCTGTGAGGTTACTTTCGGTCAGATATATTACAAAGCCTCTTTTTGGTCCACATTTGTCATTTTAGAAATTAAAACTAATTAAGTACTTACATACTTATCTATTCATTTAAGATAACAATAATAAACTCATTGTATTTTAACTCAACACATTTTTATACATAATAACTACATTTTCAAAAAAAATTCTGAAAAAAAATAGCACTGTTTTTATATGTCTGCAAACCCCAATACAAGACAGCTAGATGCTCAGATCTACTTCTTTAATCTGTTGCAATGTATACTTTTGGTTGACTAATCTGAAGATAATTTGGTCTCAAACAGATATGTGGTTGGGGAAAAAAAGTGTTTTAACGGCTTTTTCAGATAACTATAGATATTCATCCTCAAGTGTACCAAAATTCAACAGTCATTTTTTAAAGGTAAGTTGCACCTTGGACTCTGAAGCTTTATTAATGAACTTATTGTGCTTTATTACATTTAAATCTTCCCAATACTAACATTTCAAACACCATAATTCTCATCAGATAAGTCTTTAAGTGTTAGGAAGTTTTCTGCATTTTCATTTTTGGGAAAATTTCTGCCAAATAGAAAACTGTACAACCATAGTTTGTCTACCAGTCATTTTATTTTCAAAAAAAAAATGGTGTTCCATAAAAACACCTTGTTTAGCCTACAACTCAAACAACTGCAACTGTGATGCTCCCTGAGATAACTATCATAATTCAGAACCCAGAAGTGCCTTATGAGTATTTACCATATCGTAAGAATAACAAAACATGTATGTACTCAAAGGGCAAGATTCAATAAAATTAATCATATTTACTGATTCATTAGGAACATTCTTAAGCAAAACTAGATTTTTTTCAAAAGTGTGTGGCTATGAAGAATACACTGAGTACTAATATAGTTTGGTACCACTGCCTTAATTTGTGTCAGGCACTACAAATTTAACATTGTTTTCTTCATGATCAGTGCAAATGTCAACACAGCAAAAAAGGCAAATAACATCTTAGTATAACTGCTAAAATAGTTATGACTCTGCATACTCCCAGGGACTCCCCTGACCATCCAGGAGAACCCAGGTCAAATTTTGAGGATTGCTCTACATAAGTGGTTCTCAACTCTGATGTACATGAGAATCACCTGTGACTTTGACTAATAAATCGAATCTAACTTTGTACATTGACAAAGCACCATTAATGAATCTTAGGTGCACCAAAGGTTGATAACTACTGGCCTAGATAGTACAGTGATAGATAAAACTAGGATCATAGCAGTGGAATGGACAGTGAGAGAGAGTAAGAGACTCAATTAAGAACTAAAAAGCTTTACAGATTGATGAGAATGTGAAGAAAATAAAAACATCAAAGGTTTTGAGTCTTGATTACTGAAAATAAAAATGATACCATTAAGAAAATGAGAGAAGTCAGGAGGAGCCTATTCAGGAACTAGAGAAATAGGAAGAAAGATTTTTAGTTCCTTTTTCCTGATCTTCCTGGTCAGAATTAATTTCTTCTTCCTCTATGCTCTCATGAAATGCTGTTTGGTTCTCCATTTTTTAATTTTACTTAATCTTGCATTATATTAGAGTAAGCTGTTTACAGATCAGGTTCCCAATCAGCAGAAACTAAACTTCTTGAGGGCCTAAATGTGCCTGGGAGCACCAGTCCTGGGCTCTAACTATACAATCCTGGGAGTACTACTTACTATCAATCCTCAATTTTATCATGTCTAAAATGAGGATTAAATGACCTATTTTTTAGTACCAGAGATAAATTTTCATAGTAACAAGCATAATCCCTAGCACATAGTAAAAACTCAACAAATAATAATAAAATCAATCAGCATAGTTGCATTTCCCTTAAGTACTCCTTTCAGAAATAGTACCTTTCCGAGTGAATACAGTCCTTTGGTAATTCTCAGTGTAAAGAATACCACAAACACAATTCATTCTCAATTAATTATAGAAATAATCATCTAATTTGTGAATTGAATCATCCAATTTATCCTGCCACAGGCTCACAAAGGCCTTTAGAAAATGAGCAAACAAGAATTTTATAGTATCTTTTTGCTTTTTTTTGGAATGTTGAGCCTAATGCATAAAAACTGGGAAAGAAATTCTCAAAGTTCCTAGATTGATACTGGATTTAATTTGCTCATGTTATCTTTAACCTTCTTATACACAGATAATTTACAATTTACAACAGGGGAACAAAATTCTCTTCTCTATTCATGCGACTAAAACACACATCTGGTCTACAAGGGGGCAGTTTTCAAGAGTCACTCCCTAGAGGTTAATGGTACTGAAACAGATGTACAACACCAAACTATCTAGTTGAAGTAGGAATGGAGCCGAGGAGAGAATAGGAAGGAGTAATCCTAAGAGAGGTAAGATGCAACTCCCAAAGCTGGCTTTCAGCCAGCAGTGCTACGCTCACATCTCCTGACTTGCCAAAAACAAAATTAGGGTCTTTTTGACCACAGTAGTAAGAACTATAGTTTTGGGTTTCATATAAAAACAACTATAAAAACCAACCAAAGCAAACAAACAAACATCAGTCAAAGAGTGGTGAGAATTGTTTAAATTCTATCATGATACAATAAATGCTGTTTCTATTATCATCAAAATGGTGCCCTCCCCCCTTTCCACCACCGCTATTCTATTTGGCATGCTTGGAGGAAGTTATAATTCCTTAGGGAAAAAGCTCTAGGATGTCATATCATAATACTTTCATTTGTAAGTAAATAAAAACCAATTCAAAGTGGCTTAAAAATAGAACATTTTCAGCTTTGGTGTATATATAAATCATCTGAGGATCCTATTAAAAAGGAAACTCTGATTCAGTAGAACTAGGGTTGGGCCAGAAATTCTTCATTTCTAACAAGCTCACAGGTGATGCTGCCAGTCCATGGATCACAATTTCAATACCAAAGATTTAAACCACAAGGAAATACATAGATTAACATATCTGAAAACTCAGAGATGGACTGTTCATAAATTTCACCAAGGACCCATAGCTTTTCAGTCTCTCTGTTCTACCATCCAAAATGTCAGCTTCATCCTAAGGTTGCTCCACCTTCTTGGATATAGTAGGTTGATAATAGTCAGGGCTACATGCTTTCTTGATCATGTCCTGCAGAAGATACAAAGTGGCTTCCAATGATCTCTTGTAAGAACAAGAAAGAACATTCCCAGAGCTTAAAAGACTTTTCTTTTATCTCATTTGCCTGAATTAGGTCATATGCTCATCCCTGGACCACCGACTGGCAACAGAGAGTGGGTAACCCTCAGACCAACCAGGCCTACCCATGAACTAAATGTAGGATCAGCTTTCCTGATGCTTATTGGTTACACAGAAGTAAAATCATCCCGAGAAAAATCATCTGTCCATTAGGACCGGAGAAAGAGAAACTGGTGCTTAGTAGACTATAGACAACATCCAATACAGGTAAATATTTTCCTCCCTCATCCCAGCAATGCTATCATTTGGTTCTCAATCCACTGCATCAGTTTTTCCCATTTTAGAAATCCCATTATATTGGGACATATTTAAAATCTTTACTATGTTCTGTAAGATGGCTTTCTAAGTTCCTTCACCTATCAGCATTTATATTAGAATATAACTTTACAAATAATTTCAAAATATTTTTATCAATCTAAAACAACAAAGAAGCTAATTATTTCAGAACATATAAAATTATAGCATAATAATAATAATGGCAACAAGATATATAGGCTAGCAGTAAAGTAAGAAATAATTCATATTCTGGAATATATTAATGAATAAATGAATGAATTAGGAAATGTGGGCTTTGGTCTTAAATTTATCAATCTTTACACAGAAGTAAATAAAAAGTTCCTCCTACGGTGAAATTTATGGTACATAAATTATACCTCAATAAAGCTGTTTTCTTTTTTTTTTTAAAAAAAAAAAAAAAAAGCACTTCCCTCTAATAATATAGAGCAACAACTTGCGGAGAAAACTTAGCCACATATGTCACAAATGCCAAACATTTACTATTTAGTCTAAACAAAAATCAGAGTCACATAAACTACATCAGATTTCTGAGAGCAATACCAAAAACATGGACTATGTGACCTAATCCTTTATGTTGCTCTATTTCACAGAACTCTGAGACTCAGGAAATGACATGTTCTCTGTAAGAAACACTCTTTGCTAGCAACCAGAAAGCAAAGACTGAATCAACTATATGGGCTCAAAATTTGCACAACGGTTGCTCCTAGAAAATAACTTGGCAAACATCTCAGTCACAATTCACTAACAGATGAGACATTTTTTGTTTAAACTGGTAATCCTAAAGGAATGTGATCACTTTACAGATAGGGCTCACTATTTCATAAAAGATTCTTTCATTTGGCACTTTTCTTGTAAAGTAAGAACTATTATTTCAAAATCAGATCTACAATGTATAATATAAATTGGTATACAAGGCTATCTTCAGATACAAATCTATGCTTTTCAACTTGAATTCTAATTAGTTAATTCAAGTCACTGCACAAATCTGGCATTATTTCATTAAATCTAGTGAAATGTAAAAATTTTAAGGGCATTATTATTCACAATAGCCAAGACATAGAATCAACCTAAGTGTCTATCAACCGATGAATGGACACACACACACACACACACACACACAGACTATTATTCAGCCATAAGAAAGAAGAAAATTCTGTCATTTGTGACAACATAAATGAACCTGGAAGATAGTATGCTAAGTGAAAGAAGTCAGGGAAAGACAATAGTCTCACTAATATGTGGAATCTTTTTTAAAAAGTCAAACTCATAGAAACAGAAAATTGGTGGTTAGCAGGAATAGGGTAGGCAAAATGGGGAAGTGTTGGTCAAAGAGTATAAGCCTTTATAAGTCCTAAAAAAAACCCTATACTTTTTCTGCTTTCATGTATTTGTTCATACCATTTGTAATATTTAAATTGCTTCCCTCGTTTTACCTATTTATCCCAAGTTCTACCTCTTCGTTTAAGTCAGCCCTGAGAAGCCTTCAGATGATTCCTATGCATGCTCAAAGTAGACAACCAGGAAATTTGGTAATGATTGGCTATAAAAACTGAAAACCTTACAATAGTAATTTAAACAAACAGGTACTTATTTGCCCCAGAGAAGAAAAGCAGGTAGTCCAGGACTAACATTCAGTGATGTCAACATCCTTAGCATATTGGTTATCACATCACAGCCACAAGATGTTTGATGCTCCTTCAATACAGAAAGACGGAATAAACAGCCAAGGACCAAGCCAGAACTATCAATTCCCTTTTATCTGGAAAGTAAAAGCTTTCTTAAAAGCTCCCCCTCCTACTAATAAAACTTCCCTTAAACATTGTGACAAGTTGTATTTTTCCAATATGGCTACACCAATATATTTATCCCAACCCACATGCACTTTTTACAAGGTGACAGACACCTCTCCAACTGAGAGGTTATGTTCTGTAACCTTTAAATATGAGAGGATATTTGCAATAGTCTTGATCAACAGAGTCCAGTGGAAGTGATGCTCTGTGACTTCGGAGGCAGGGTCACAAAAAGAATAGAGCTTCCGTCTGCCACTCTCTCTCTCATTATCAGGAAGCCCTTAGAATCCAGTGACCATGTTGAGAAAACAAGTGAATGTTCTAGTTGGGCCCCCAGTAGATACAAGCATTAACTTTCAAACAGCATGAATGAGCCTTCATATGATTCTAGCTCCCAGTCTTTGAATCTTCTAGCTGAGGCTTCCGATAACATGGAGCAGAAATAAGCTGTCTCCTCTGGCTTTATCTGAATTCCTGACCCAGATGAGAAACGATATATGAGAAACAATAAATAACAATTGTTTTAAGTTACTATGTTTTGGAACAATTTATTAAGCAGTAATGTAGAACTAAAACAGGTTACCATTGGCCAGAACTAGGTCACATGGCCACCTTGCACTGCAGAAGAACCTGGAAAATCAGGGAACATGACTGCCACGAACTTTTGGCTAATGTGGGCACACTGTCACTAAAACACAATCAGGGTTCTATTAACAAGAGGAAGATGGAAATAAGTACTGAGTTGGCAACTAACAGTAATTGTCACAACCACTTATTTAATACTTATTATCTACTACCATATATCATGTTGACCTTTTCTTAAATCTGTTTTATATGCACTAATAGAATATAAGAATCTTGAAAGCAAAAACTATTTCATTACAAAATGTCTTAAATAGAGGCGATTTAAAAAATACTAGCCATTTAATTTCTGAAGGAAAATATTTAGGTTACGCTTTAGAAAATACTTTTAAGTCCTAGAAACTGTGAGGTTCTGAAACAAATGAAGAAAAAAAGTTATATAATTTTTTTTCTGGAATTTTTTCAGAATAATTTCTCTGGGAAAATGCTGATGCAACTGAGCAATCAAATAAGTTGTAAAGATCTTTTCTGACTCTAGAGTTAGAATGAGTCATTATACCAGTGTCTGGAGATTTTGCACGAAAGATAGAGATAAACATTGGTGTAGGCTAATTAACAATTGCAGGATACTTTGTAAACATAAACTGCTAAATATTTATTCTTAAATAATCACACTGATTTATCACTAAATGATAAACTTACTCTTAGTGGAGCAGGAACCTCACAACAGCTCCCTGAAAATGATACTACCCCCCTACAAGTACTCATGACCATTTATAACTTTTACTAACTATCTCTATTTCTTTAAACAATTAAGAACAATAATATAGAAACCAGATGTTACTGAAACTTAATTTTTTAAATAAATCTTAACACTAGTCAAAAAACATTCCAAAACTTTTATTTTAGCTAAATGTAAGTTCATTAGCTGAATTTAGAAAACACTGATTCATCATTCAAATAACTAATTCAGATTCAGCCAGTTATGAAAATATCAACTAATATTCACAGTGCTTTAGAATTTACAAAGTGCTCTCATATATATATGACAGATATATACCTAATACCAAAGTTGTATCTCGGTATCCATGGGGGGATTGGTCCAAGACACCCTACAGATACCAAAGTCTAAAGATGAACAAGTCTCTTATATAAAACAGCACAGTATTTGCAGTTAACCTTCTCACATCCTCCCATATACTTTAAATCATCTCTAGATTACTTACAGTACTTACTACAATGTGAATGCTATATAAAATCATTATACCATATTGTTTAGGGAATGACAAAAAAAAAAGTCTTTACATATTCAGTACAGATACAACCACGGTAGGCCTAACTTCACAGTACACATCAGCAACAATGGAACATTTCTTTTTTTTCCAAATATTTTTGATCCAAGGTTGGTTGAATCCATGGATATGGAGGGCCAAATGTGTGTATGCGTGTGTATGTGTAGATATATATCTTCTTATAAAATTATTATATATAAAAGTGCTTTGCAAAGTGGAAATTTTTTAAAAGTTAATCATTTAGTAATGTATACTTACTATTATTCATCTAGTAATATTAATAATAACAACATTAAGCCTTTTGAGGCAGGAAATTTTATCCCCTTTCTACAGATAAGGATACTGAGGCTCAGAAAGGAGAAGTGACTGGTCCATAGCTAAATAGTCAGTTGAAATACATTCACGACTTTTTAAACTTTTACCTTCTGGCTTGAAATTCTTGGTACTTTCTACCATATCATGCTGCTTCTATAAGATGTTTACTGTTCAAAGCATGATTCACAAAGATTGGAATAGAAAAGTGAAAGAAGAGGTCTATTATTGGGCAAAGAGTTATCATTTCTAAGGCTGTGGCAAAGGCCAATCCCATGTTACTGGACAACCCAGTAAACTAAGCTAGAGATCATAAAGAAAAAGAAAAAAAAGATTCAATACAATATAACCTAAGAAATAAAACCAACTTTAGTAACTCTAAGCCTGGAGCATTTAAAAAAACTTTTCACATTATAATATTTTCAGTATTTCTTTAAAGTACTGCATTTCGGTCCACATAACTACAAGCATCACTTTCTCATTCATGTCAAAAGTGTCCCTCTCTCAAATATATACACCAAAGATCCTTTGAGCCATAATGCTTATAAAAACTACTTTAGGTAATAAGTTCTTAAGGACTTTTAATTAAATTCATGAAGAGCTAATTTTACTGGATACATTTGGCATGCCATGAAACTAAAATGTCTCCTGTCCCGTCATAGCACATATTGAGTCATCATTAAACCTCAAAGCAGAATCTTATAAGGGAGTCTGTCTGTAATTCAGATGTTCCCCAAAAAGAGATCCAAAGCACGAGTATTAAAGAATTGTTTTCCTAAGACGGCATACTTATCACAGGACTTAAGCTATAAGTGTGCCAATTCCAGCTTGAGAATATAGATACCCCACAAGTCTTCAGCATATTGACTAGCAAATAAAAGCTATTCATTATAGTCTTAACATACACATATGATTTCAATGTAAGTGAAAAAGCAGTCAAAGCTGCAAGTATTCAAGTATTTCTCTTACTTGAAGTACTGACACCACTAACACAGAAGCACTTCTACAGTTACATTTCCAAGCAACCATCAGCATAAAGTGAGGTGTGAGATGTTCCATTGAAAAAGGTTTGGAAGAAAGAATTCTGAGTATCGAATAGCTTTTGGTCAATAAGAGGCAAGGGAGCAGAATAATTTTGACTACTGCACTAGGAAGCAGTGCTCCACTGTGAATAAGAACAGGTGCATTGCCATCAGGCAGATCTGAGTTCAAACTCTACTGCTTCCACTTAACTAGCTGTGTGATTCTGGGAAAGTTATTTAACCCTGATAGGTCTCAGTTTCTTCAACTATAAAAAAAGAATAATATAACCTACGTCACAAAGTTATTTAAAGTGTTAAATGAAAAAAACTTGTAAAACTTGTAAGATTATATCTTCTTCAATATCAAAGATGAAGAGAAGGCAAAAAAATAGGGAAGGAACAAACTGTTCAAATGAGAGATACCTAACTTAATATCCTCTAACTTAGTTGCATTGGAAGACAGATAAAACCTTTAAACCATAGCTTTTATAGGTTTACCTAGACTCTTAAATTTTTGGAAAATTTTAAAAAATTTTAAAAGGTCAAGCACCTACTTCTATTCTCATATTCAATTAGGAAACCATCCTAACTGCAGTTATTAAAGCTCTTTTCTGTTTGAAGATTAAAACTTTGCCTAGGACTTCAAACTCTATTAATATTCCAAATTATCTGAGAAATAAATTTACTGACTTAATAAATTAATGAAAAAACAAAAATAATAAGACTGGAATCTTCCAAAAGTCAAGATTTAGAATGTCAAAGAATTAAAAAATTAAGTTCAAAACAAAAGAATAAAAATACTTTTTTATAAAAGACAAAACTTTTTAAAGTATAAAATTAAAATACCAACAACATATACTTGGAAGATAAATGTGTTAACTTAAATCAATGGACACATTTGAGAAAGAGAAAGGACAAACAACAATATCAATAATATTTGTCTTTGATTGAAAAACATAATTGTCCTTTGACCAACCTCTCATACAGTGAAGATTGTATTTCAAATTGTTTATCTGAATTTAATTAAACAGTGAGCTATTGGTAGATTCCATTAAACACAAGACCGGTTTCTCTACAATTCTTTTTTTGATAAGTTAAAAATCATAAAGTAGAGCATAATCGACATTGTTAAACTTCTAAACAAGGCATTACAATAACAGTCTGCACAGAGCACCGGATGTTAAATTCCGGCCTTGATGATCACAGCTCTTTGTAATTATGCAATCGCTTCTTAAGCAGTCTTAGATAAATCACTTCATTTCTCTGCTTCCCTGCTCTCACTTGAGAATTGAAGTTTGCCACTCAGCCACAATTTCAAGATTCTCAATTGGAAAATTCTAAGCACATCTAAGCACTGTGTAATATATATAAAGTAACACTAAAGACTAAGAGCTGCAACTGCTTTCATTTCTAACTTTTTCTTAGCACCACAACATTGGAATTATACTTATGCTTCAACAGTTTACCCACTATTTGTCTCCAAAAGAGCATTCTCTTTCTGAATAAGAATGGACAGTAAATGCCAAGGTTAGACATGATAAAGAGTTTCACAAGAGCCTATGACAATCTATGCTACCTCTTTCCTTTACTTCCCCCTCTATGAGATCTATAATTCCAAGAAAAGGAAAGAGAAAGCAGTACCAACCTGCTTACATATCTGCTAGAAACAGAAAAAGAACAGGAGACAAGATATTTATTTTTATTTTCCATTTACCACAGAAAGTTATTTGTCTCCTACAATTGACTTACTTATAGAATCCTTAAGGGCAAACACTATGTTTTATTCATCTTTATGATCTCACAGTGCCTAGCCAGAGTTTTGAACACAATTGCTTGGGGAGGAGAGTGATTAAAAAGGAAAAAGGAAAGAGAGTCTCAGATCCAAAATATGAGTGAATTAACCAGGTTTAGGAGGGTCCAGGCAGTGACAATATCCATCAACAAAACTGCTAAGAGGGAATTCAACAGTGAGACATGACTTTTCCTTTAAAGGAGCTGAAGCCTTGTGTGGGGGGGGGGGGCGGTGGAAGATTAGGAAAAGAGAGAGAAAGTATACCAAGCATCTGGAATGAGGTAACTACTAAAATTAAAAATTAATGTCTACCTTTTACTGAATGTGTCAAACATTGTGCAAAGAACATTATAGACATTATCTCATTTAGTCCTCACACCTCCATGAGTCAGATATTTTCCCCATTTTTCTAATGGGAAACTAAGCTCTTAAAATTAGCAAATGAAGAGGCTATGATTCAAACCAACATCTAATTCTTAACCACCAGGAACTAGGGTGATAGCACTGAAGGCAGTGAAAAGTAATCAAGTACTGAATGTATACTGAAAATGGAGCCAACCAGATTTGTTGAAAGATGAAAAGCAATGTTTAGATTGACGAGATATTAGGTAATAAGACCAGATGACTAAATGGATGAGATTCAATCCATCAAATGTAAGTCCCCTTCCGATCCTTACTTTCCTTTTCCAGATGCAACCAAAAGAGTTTTTAATGAGCTTCCAGAGCCAGTTTATATATAAAAGCACTCCAATCTACTCTCCTTCTTTTAACTTTTTATTTTGAAATAATTTTAGACTCACCAAACAGTTGGAAAAAGAGTACAGAGAATTCCTATATGCCCTTTAACCAGCTTCTCCTAATGTCAACATCTTATATAATCATAGTACAATTAGCAAAACCAATAAATTAACTAAATATCACCAGTTTTGAGCAATTACAAATAGTGCTGCCATAAACATTCTTGCATATATCTACTGATACTTCTGTGTGCCAGGGGTCCCCAAGACCACTCTCTGGCTCAATAATTCACTGGAAGAACTCACAGAATGCAGAAAAGCTGTCATACTGGTAGTTATAGCTTATTACAGCAGAGGATACACATTAAAATAAGAGAAAAAAGCATAAGCAAAGAAAGTCCAGAAGAAGCCAGGCACAAGCTTCCAGTTGTCATCCCCCAGTGGAGTTGCACGGATATACTCTATTCTCCCAGAAATTATGTGTGACAATACAAGTGAAGTGATGTCAACCATGAAAGCTTAGCCAAGCTCTAATGTCCATGGTTTTTATTGGGGGTCAGTAACAAGGCACACAGGGGCTGCATGACTGACCTCAACTATTCAGATTCCAATCCCCAGAGCAAAATAGGTGTTCACCTGTTCCAACTGATACTATGTGTCCAAGACCTCAGGCATACAAAAACATTCTGATTAGGGAGACTATTACAAAGGCTCAAAGTTCATCTCCCAAGAGCCAGCCAAGAACCAGTCCTAAAGATAGGCCTTTCTTCGGAATATGCCGGGTTTCAGCAACCCACACCAGGTGAGTTCATCCTTTCCTGTACAACCCATGAATGCATTTCTAGGCTATTGTATTCATTTTAACAATGGCACAATATTCTATTATACAGCTATACTACTACTAATTTAGCCAATAACCTACTCATTAACCTTTAATTTATTTCTAGCTTTTTGATCTACAATAAAAATAAAGTTTTATAAATTATAAAGAACTACATAAAATATATATTTTTTATGGAATTACTATCACCAAAAGATAAAATAAAGATTTAATCTAGAGTGCAAATTCCAGCCACCTGAATGAATAAAGGGTAGCTTTAAGAATAATCTGATTTTAAATGTGAGTATGCAAATAAAGGCACTTTGGAAAAGAAAAAGTTTAAGACTTCTCTTACCTCAAAGAAGTCCTATAATGTTTGTTTTCAATAATTAATACAAAAATAATTAAAGTAAATTGAAACATGATTTCTGAAAAATCCCACAACTATATGACAACAAAATTTAATTCTAGACTTTTGATGGGTTATATACATGTATCTCTACTCTAAGATTCCTATTTTACAAAGAGAAACTTTATATATATGATAAGAACAAATGTCAAAACTTGGCACATATACTTTTTACTCTCGCAAGTCAAAAACACAATATTCCCATTTTGTAATTAAAAAACTTTAAGTATTTTATTAAAATTTACTGGCTTACTTTCCTATATTTAAATTTTTTTAAATATTTATTAGTATCTAAGATAAGGTATAATCCTACCAGCTTAAACCCACTTTGCATGATGAGACAGCTAAAAGCAAGAGAAAAGAAACCCTGGCTACATGAAGTCTGCCATTAAACTGAGACAACAGAACACATTTTTATGCTTTTGTCAAAAAATAAAAAGTTTATACTTATAATATTTGCCTTAAAACAAAAAACAAAGTTTTCATTTATTAATGATTTTAAACCCTTATGTCTTTAAAATAATAAAACAAAAAATATATATTTTAATTCATGTTTCTAAATAGCTTTAAACATTTATGAGCATTACTATTTCAGAAGAAACCTGTTATGTAAAAAATAAGAATGCATATTCTCAAAAGATACATAATCAAGAATACACAACGCAAGAACAGAAAGATTGATTATAATTTCATCTCAGTAAAATAACTGAGATTTTAACAGCAACTATCAATAAAATTAAGACTTTTCCTTCTTAAAATATTTAAAGAGTATATTCAAATTTTTCCTGATATACCACTTTTCTAAATATTGTTAACTAGTACTAGATCTCTAAATATTATCAACTAGAAAACATTTGCACACTACTAAGAAATGAAGGTAGAAAAAGATAGAGGGGAAAGAGACTTCAAAGCTATTCATGTACCATAACTAAAATTAACTTATTGAATTCTCTGAAACAGTAAAATTTACATCTTGACATTTGTGCATTGTTTTGCATCTGTACTAGCCTGTTCAAAAATTCACTGGAAGCATTTTCAAAGAAGCATCTTTGAACATTAAAGTCCTTTTATCTAAGCAATGTATTTTTATTTTCCTTTACTCAAACAGCTTATAAAACTCTAAGATGAGAAATAAAACAAAAGAACACAGCCAACATGGCATATTATAAAAGTTAATATAAAAAACAAGGCAAGATTTTCAGCAGTGAACATAAAAAATTCAAATTATCTTTTAAAAAATATTTAAATAAATGTAACAATACCATATATCCAGTAAGTATACTTTCATAAGCCTTAATTATAAGTTTGTTCTTACCTTTCAGTTCCTTTCACAATGCTCTTAAAATTAGGTCCTCTTATTTAGGATTTAGGTACGCGTCTCACTAATCCATAGCTATTATTTAGCATCATTTGACAAATTACTTTCCCAATTCAACTCAAGAGAGAAAGCTTAATTTAAGCTCTTCTTTGCAGTGTTTCCCATATGCTTTTTTAAAAACTGAGATATAATTGACATATAGCATTATATTAGCTTCAAGTGTACAACATAATGATTGAATAGTTGTAATTATATTAGCTGTCATTTCCTAAATATTACTCATCCACAGTACTAGGCTCTGAAGATTAGAGAAATAGAAAACATAATCCTGTCCTTAAGAAGTTTACAGTCTACTATCATTCTGTAGGTCTCAGAAAAAAAGACAATCTTACTGTAGAAAAAAACCTCAGAACAAGAATCCAAATAATCTTGCATTCTGACCACTATCTGTCCTCTCCTATGCTAAGTATCCTTAAATAATAAGTCAGGTCACCTCTCAGCCTCAGTGTCATCTATAAAATGAAGGGACTAATCTAAATGATCTTTAAGGTCTTTGGGAACAAGAAAGTTCTATCATTTTAATCTGATATATAATTTACAATATGTGTGAAAATTGTTCTGTGTGTGATAATTAGAAGTCAGTAATATACAGGAAACATAAATAGCCATAACCACAATTTATTTTATACAGGCAATATTTAAATTCTTCTCATGTTATTTTCATCAAGTATCTACTGTTTCCAAGCCTATTGTTTTTTCCAATACTGGCAGGGACACACTTTAAAAAGACAAAGTTTTTGCATTGTACATCCCAATAGCAGTGCCCCTTACACCTGCCACATGAAATTCGGGGAAAAAGATTCTACAAAACTTGTACAACTGTGTTTCTCAAACTGCAGTCTGTGAACATATTCAAAGATCTGTAAATTTTCTCTGATGATTTTTTAATTTTATGTTTTTATTTCAAGGATAACTTCAAATATTAGTATAGGCATTTTATAATAGAAAACTGCCACAAGATGTTAATGATTGTTTTCAATCAAGTGATGCCAAGAAGTACTACTTTAATTGTCAGGAACAAATGAGAAAAGGACAATGGCAGAATTCAAACATAAATACATTCATGCCCAGGTGAGAGCCAAGTGATGCCACTCTTTCAAGACAGACTAAGATTTTGTAGTTCAAACAGAGAAAAGAGATAAGAAAATTCAGTCATTACATGAACTACAGAAGATATTACATATATATACTAACACACACTCACACCCACACACACACACATATATATACAATTCAAAAGAAGCTGTGCTATAAGTTAATGCTTATACTGCAAGCAAAAATTTAGCAAATTATCATCTATAACAGAATAATTAAACAGTATTTTTTGTAAATACAACCACTTTATGATTTCATAGCATGATTTAATATAGTTAGCGAATTTTATAATTCTATGTACTACTGTAATATTAAAATAAAATTGAAGGTGGCAGTGAGGGTTCATGAGAATATTACTTGCACATAAAAGGGGTCAATGACTTAAACTAGTTTAACTAAACACTGCTTTATGAGCAGACTACTCTCTTACCCTTCCTTCAAATCCCTTAAACTACTGAGAGAACCAGCCCTGGATCCTGAGCCTAAGGAGATGAGAGAAGGGTCCAGATCAGGGGTTGGAAAACTATGGCCATGGGTCAAATCTGGCCATCCATCCGTTTTTGTATACCAACTTTTACTGAACTACAACCATACCCATTTGTTTACAAATTGCTTATGGCTACTTTCATCAAACTTATTGGAATAATGTTGTTCATAATATTTCCTTATTGTTCATTTAATGTCTGTAGGATCTACAGTGATAGCCTCCTTAAAATTATATTTTATTACTATTATAAATAAATAATATTAAAGATAGGCTCAAAATAGAATTAAAAGCAAATTTAAATTAAAAAGAACAGTTAAGTTCAATACAAATATACATATATAAGATTAATTCAAGTCCACAAAGAAAAGCAGTATATGCAATTCATATCTTCAAAAATATTTACTGAGTCTCTACCACATGTTAGGCACTATTTCTGATACTAAGAATAAAGCAGTGAACAAAGTAGACAGAATCTCTTTAACCCCTCTATGAGGTAGAGTGAAAATACAAACAATAAATGTAAACATATAATGCTACAGGGTAAAAACTAGTATATATTTTCATTTATATGTGATGGAGAAACATAAAGCATAGTAAGACATGGGGAGGTAGGAAATGTAGTTAATACTTATGATCAGAGAAGTCCTCACTAATAAAGTAATAGGTGAGAATAAATTACATATTTAGAGTAGGACTATTCCAGGCTGAGGAAAAGCAAATACTTCTTGAAGTGAGAGTGTTTGTTGGCATGTTTGAAGAACTACAAGGACAACGCATAATGTTGCCTAGTTTCAAAGGCATAATGAACCAGACAACAATATGCTTTTTCAGACACTTAGTTCCATATGAAGCCATCTATTCAAAGTATAGCATAAACACTTAGAAGTTCATTATTTTCCACTTCAATGAGATGTTAGGAAATTTCTGACATTTCCTAAAGAAAGAATTTTTTCAAAAACCTTCTAAAACCAATAAGTATTGTCACAAAAACCAATACCACACTGTTATTTAAGTATAGGTACTCTGTACTTAACAGAAACAGAAAAACAAAAGCAAAGATGGAGAGATAGGAGATACTAAGTACTATTCTTTCAGAGGGCCCTATTTAAAAACAAAGAAAAGCGGAGCCCCTTTCTCCTTTGACTTCTTGTTTGGTTGTATAAATCTCTAAAGCTATGTGGTAGTTTACACAATAGGTATATATTCTTTACATTACAAAGATCCAAGATTTTAATTTTCTAAAAACAAATCTAAAAATTATAAAAACATAACTAAATTTTATCTCAGTTTAATGAATTTTCCTTTTTTCTGTTAAGACGATGCATGGCTAAAATAAAAAAGCCTGATAATACTAAATGTCGATGAGGCTACAGAACAAGTAGAACTCTCCCACACACCACTAATAGGAATTACTTTAGAACATACCCGTATTCTTTAGTTTATCTACCACAAACCCTTGCAATTTATCCTCATCTTCAGATTTCCTGATCACAACTCCCGCTACTGAAAATCATGCCGACAGTAACGGACTAATCACTTCCTAAGTTATATAACTGTCTGATCACTATGACGTACACCTGAAATTAATATAATATTGGATGTCAACTATAATTGAAAAATTTTTTTAAATGTAAATAAAAAGACAGATAGTTAAATAAATAAATAAATAAATAAATAAATAAATAAATAGTTAAATAAATAAATAGAAGGCTCAAACTGTGAAAAGGATAAAATAATCTCAATAGATGAACAAATTTAAGATGGTGACATCTGCTATAGAAATTAGACTGTGCTACCTTTAGAAAGTCATTTGTTTCCATCACCTTCAAATTATATTACTTGATATTATAAGTCAGTGAACTTAACATAAAGAAAAAAAAGAAGTAAAAAAAAGGAAAGAGAAAAAAAGAAAAACTTACTGGGATTGAAAATTCCTCAGCCAAATATTTCAAGGAGGCTGCTTCTCTTGCCAAGAACTTGTTCCTCTCTCTAATGTTGCCCTCAAGTTGCGTGTCAAACTCCTTTCTTACCACAGAAGCAATAGAGTCAATAATCACAAGCTTAACACCTTTTGAAATAATTTCTTCTTCTAAGGATTCAATCCTATAAACACAAAATTTGTAAATTAACAGAAAAATTTAAATGTAATAAAAAATAGGACATTGCAAAGGTTAACCAACTGAAAAACAACAAATAACAAACTGTTCTTCCCTAACTTACAGTAATGATTGCAAGTATTCAATACATATAACTTATTTTCACATATCTCTTCTAAACATAGTGCATTCTTTTGGAAATAAATCTAAATGTTTTTATTTTGTTTCATTCCTTGGCTCTCTTATAATATTGCTTAAACAACCTGTGGTAGCCAATCTCTAAAATGGCCCCCATTTACTCCCATCCCTTGGTATTCACACCCAGTGGAGTCTCTCCTACATTGTACTAGGGCTGGTCTGTGAGACCAAAAGCATATGACAAAAGGATGTTATGTCATGTCTAGGAGTAGGTTATAAAAGACTACAGCTTCCATTTTGGGGTCTCTCTCACTTGCCCACTCTCTCCCAGATCACTCTCTCTGGGAAAGGGGTGGGGAAGGGCAAGTGGCTGTGTTATAAGCAGCCCTATGGAGAGGTCCTTGTGGTAAGGACAGAGGCCTCTGGCTAACAACCAGGAAGGAAGGAAAATCTTCCAGCAACTATAGTAGTGACCTTGGAATTCTAGCCCCCAGTGAGCCAGAAACACCTAGTTAAGCCACAACCAGATACCTAACCCTTAAAAACTATGTGAGATAATATATGTTTGCTATTTTAAGCTGCTAAATGTTGGCTAATTTGTTAACGAAACAAAAGATAATTAACATACTACTTAATTAATTAAATCTAAAACACTTGTCTAATTTCTTTAAAATTATTTTTAAAGAAATACTGCAACCAATAGGCTACTGTAAAAAAAAGAACACTGAAATAATTTCCCATAATCCTATAGGTAGGGACTTTTTTATCACTCACTCAAAAGCCGAAAACATGAAAAACAAAAACTAAGCCTTCAAAGTACTACTAAAGTAACAAAATTTAAAGTGTACCTTTGTAAAACTTCATCACAGTTGAGTTCCCGATAAAGATGAACTTTACCGCTTGTCAAAAGTAATTTTTCTTCATTGTTAAAATATCTGGGAAAACGAGATTCTGCTATCTCAACCAGTCTGAGGGGGGAAAAAGGGAGAAAAGCACAGGTGAAAATAGTCCATGATATTTAAGGCCACATTGCTGAACCTCTAATGAATTCTACTTAAGAAACTCATAAGCCACAAATAACACTGGAACAAAAGCTTTATCAATAGAGCAGGTAGAAACAAAATGGTTCAATACACAATTTTGGAACATAAGCCCTCTTTCATGAGCACTAAGAGAGGTTAGCAAATAGAGCATGGGACCAGCAAGGGCTTTTTGATTTCATCTAATGTTGAGCAAGCAACTCTGTCTCTAAGATTTATCTTTGTGGAAATAAATATGTTTTTATAAATGATATTTTGATCAGCATAAAATGTTTAGTAAATAAAAAATGCTTGCATTTTCATGAATGAAATACATTTGAACAAATATAGAATATCATTCTAATAATCAGATATCAGTAAGCCTCCATGTCTCAGACCAGAAAAATATTCTTTCTCCATTAAAACTTAATATGTACAAAGCAAATGCTATCCCATAGTTCCTTGATAAACACGAAATTATTTCCTAAACAAATAAATATTGTCCAATGTTTCCTTAATAAACAAAAAATGATTTCCTAAACACTGAAGTCTGACCTCAAAGCTAGATCTAATCCATGGGGTAGACCAAGCACAGGGGAATGACAAGTGGAAACATGCAACTACCATCATTAATAATACAAGACATGGAGACCAGTAACAGAAATTTCAAATATCTCTGGTTAAAACTATAAAACGTAAATCTTTGAGTGTAACTGTCTCCTATTTAAAATGATACTTTATCAGGCCCATACTTAAACATCTAAGGGCAACGGGGTGAAAGGACTATAAACACTAAAACCATCCTACATTTTATATTCCATTTAAAGATACAAAAGTCCAAAAGAACAATGTTTTCATTTCCAGATAATTAATGAGTTCCAAGAAGAGGCTGAGAACTTTAAATAGATAAACAAAATAAGTTTCTCACATATGCTATAATCAGAAGTGAAAGAGAAAAATCTAAAACAGGAAGATAAAAGAAAACTAGTCAATAACATTTTTAAGTATATTTTGAAAATTTTGAAAAGAAAACAAACATTATTAGGTTGAACAGAAAAAGGAAAAATTATTTTAGAAATAAAGAATAGTACTAAAAGATATGTAACGAGTGAGAACAAAATGTATCAAATGACCATTCAAGACAAGTGCTTGAGAAAGGCACAGGGATTTTAATAAAGAAGGAAATAAGCTAAGTGATGAAAGCAAGAAGAAATGAGATGACATTGGCAAAGGCAGAACAGGAATATTTTGAGAGTTTGAGAAAATGTAGAAATTTTGTGATTAGGGCAACTATTTGCTGAGTTTAGTGCTAGTCAGTGAAATTAGCTAAAAAAGCCCTGCCACTTGGAACCCACTGCTTTTTAATAGGATAAGTAACAACATCTACGAGAAACAAGGAAGTTTTTCACAATTTGGATGCCTTGCTGATTAGGAACCAGACCAAGAGTACCAAACTCACTGGCAACAACAACTAGACATCTAACAGACAATAACTTTCTGCCTCCAACACTAGACTGGATTTCAACTAGTGGCTTAGGTGGTGAAAAGCTCTGGAACTTATTACTGTTCTCTCAATCCCTTAACATCCCTCAGAAGGAAGGTGGCCACTGCATGGACATGAACTAACTTTATTTCTTGTTACCATGCTCTCTTCTTTCCCTAATGCTTTGGTGGAGAGAGGGATTAGTGGCAATATCTCTAACACCATGAAATATAGAAGCCACAACTCTTGCTGATGACAAAATTTACTTCTAGATATTAAAAGATATCAGATATTCCATTACTAGGCAATGAGAATATTTTCTTTCTTACCATCCTAAAAATATTTAACTTATCTGGTTTAGTATGAAGTAAACTAGAAAAGACTTACTGACTTTAAGATACCATCAGAGATGGCAGTGGGAAAACAAACTTTTACAGTGTTTTTGAAAAAAAGGTTTAAGTGGGATGGTGGTGCCTTTGAGGTCAAGCTCAATGAGTTGGACTAACTTAGGATCCATCCTTATAAACTGAAAAACTGAGCACAAAGATAAAAACCATAACCACAGTTACCATGCTAAATAACTATACAGATGGTTATTCACATACCAATAGGCTGTAAAATTCCATCAGTTTCTCCAAATGTTATTTTGGAAAAGATAGTTAAAAATCTATGAAATGTAAACCAAATATAAATGTAGTATTCTACCTGTCTCACATTAATTGTAGCAATTTCTTGTGACAATCCATCACAAAGATCTTTTTTGGTTAGAGCAAGCAACAGAAAAGAACCTATCTTGTGCTCCCAGACATTAATTACATAAAGTTTGAAAGCAATGCCATCTAGTGGATATCTTTTTAATAAAAATTATTCCTTTCAAAGCACTTAAGATTCATTCTCTTGAAAAATATTTCTTGAGGACCTACTATATGCCAGGCACTGTTCTGGGTGCTAAGGATATGGCAATGAACAACAAAACAAAAAAACAAACAAATGGAAATCCCCTCATGAAAATTACATTATACTGAGACAAAGAAATGTAGTATATTACACATCAGGTAATAAGTGCTCTAAAGAAAAATGCACCAGGATGAGGGGACAGGTTGTGACAGATGGAAGCAAGTGCTACTCTATGTAAGGTGGTCTAGGAAATCCTCTTTAATAAGGTGACATTTGAGCAAAGGTTCAAGGGAGATACAAAAATGAACCCTGTGGATATCCAGTGGAATAGCATGTAGGACAAGAGAATTATGGCAAGTGTGAAAGCCCAGGTGGCTGGAGTGTCTGAGGAATAACAAAGAGGCTAACATAGCTGAAACACAAAAAGCAAAAGGGAGAATAAAAAGAAATGGTGTCAAAGAATAAAAAGAAATGGTGTCAAAGGGCTAGCCAGGGGCCCAAATCCTGCCAGATCTGTAGGTATTTTGTTTAGATTGTATTTAGAAAAATGGGAAACCTGGGAGCAGGACTGAAGAGACCTGATTTCTTTTTAAAGAATCACTCTTGCTACAGAATGGAGAAGAGGTTAAGGATGGGACGGGGGTGAACACAAGATCAGCTAGTGCCGAAGTCCAGATAAGGAACAATGGCAACTTGACCTAGAGAATAGCTCAGGTGATTAGAAGTCACTGAACTCAAGATGAAGTGTAAAGAAAAAAAAAGGAGCTGAGATTTCGTGACTAATTAAATCAGCGTCTGGAAAAATGAAATTACCATTCATTGAAGTGGGGAAGACTGGATTCAGATCAAGGTTTTTGTTATTAGTTCCCCCTGTTACTTCACAGCTCTTGTATAAAAGGAAAGTTAAAAGGTTTACATTAGTGACCACATGCCAACTTGAAACAAAACATATGCTTAATGTAGAGGAAAAAAAAAGGCTTCCAAAATTCTAGTTGAAATATCACATCATAAATGTGCTGAAATGAAAGTTTATGGTTTTTCAAAGCTTCTTGTATGTAATATTTTCCTGTTCATTAATTCAATATGTACTTGCTCAGCATTGTGGTATTACTAAACATAATAATATGAATCTATTAGTTCCTTACAGATTCCAGAAAATTCCAAAATTCCATCTTAGAAATAATAAGAACTTATAACTAATTTCCATTTTCTACCCTAGAAACTCTTCAGGATCTCCTTCCCTATTAATTCATCTAGATTCACAAATGATAAGGCATCTGGAACCAGACTACAGAAAATCTATCCAGACTCATGAAACCATCTCAAAAAATTGTAAGAGGGAATTGATCTCCCCCATTTTTGTCCCCTGATTTGTACCAACTAGCAAATAGGTAAGACATTGATATTGCCTTAAGAATCAGCCAAAGTCATAGAAGGCCTCCCTCTTGATACATGGATTCAGAGTGAGGGACACTCTAAATAGTTTGAGAGAAATAAAGCACACTTGCTGTGGGCACTGGGCACCCTTGGAAGTAACATGCATACCGAGCTCCTCCAGGTCCAAGGTTGGCCACTGCTTCCACACAGCACCAACACCATGCACCTCTCCTTGTATACTGAGTCATGACAGTTATAATTTTATATTTTTGTGATGATTTGGTAATGTCTTCTTCCCCCACTGGACTCCATCTTCTTCCTAGTTTTCAAAGCTTTTATGATTTCATGACAACTTAAGAATGTCCATCCACTTCTACCCCCTAAAACTATGATTCTATGTTCTACCCCGGCCCCAGGCCCTCACTTTCCTGGGTCCTGGGTCTCAACCATCCTTCCAGACCCCTCAGTTTTTCTCACACATAATCTGCTTGCAATTCTAACACTCTGATTTACTTTCTTCTATCCATCCAAAGTTTTATTTCAAAAACATCTATTTCTATTTACCACCTATATTTTCTTTTTTGTTCTTAACTTCCAGTTCCATCTTTTTCTAATTATCTCCAATAGGAATAACATAGTATTCTTTTAATTCATTAATTCTGAAATTCTCATGGTTGCCAAAATTTCATAGACAGATCACTATATTAACCTATTATTCCATATTCTCAAGGTATATACAAGTACATAGCATGTTAAGACTATATCAGATCTTCTTTTTTTATAAATTATTCTCTTTATTTTATAGATTACATAGGTTAAATATTTCATTCAAGTCCTTATACTTCATTAATGGCACCACCAAGGTAGAAACCCAGACCAATTAATTATAAAGCAAATACTCTTACCCACTAACCTACATTTTCTTTTTAATCAAGATTAAATGAATAGGAAACATTTATTCATATTAATGATATTTTTTACAGCTGCCTCATAAGGTTTATGGGAAATTTATTGTTTGAAGTAATATTCATTGAATTTGCATTCCTATACCAAAGACATGTTGAGAAAATAGAATTTCAGGATTTCTTATCATAAACCCTCTTCAACTCATTACTCCCACACAAACTAACTGAGGTCTCCTATCTCAAGAAGTTGTCTTGTTTCAATATGTGTGTTTTTATTGGAAAGCATTTAAAGGCCACAACAATAAGCATTATTCAAATGACAAATACAAAGGAAATCCTCGGGTAAACATTCAGTGGAGAAGAGCTAAACAAACACAATAACAAATAAGAAGATGGCATTTTCACAGAGAGACTATATCAGATCTTAAGTCTAATAAGTAAAACAAATAAACACAGACATTTTTCCTAATCAGAATTCTGCCTGCTTAGTGTTCCCCTCTCCCTGTGGCAGTCCCTGAGTCCCAGAAGGTTTAGCACCAAGCTATACTATTATGTAATTATTAAGTAGTCTGGAGACACAGCTGCAGTCTATGATGAACAACCATGATTAATATACTATTTTAGGTTATTTTCTTCAAGACATGTAAAAATAAGCTAGTTAGTGTATTGCTTTAAAAAATATAACCTTTCCAAAGTGCTTTTAAGTACATATCTGTAAGGTTTTCTCTTTTTTAAGTGCATTTTAAACTAATATATTTTTATTTACTCTCACCCTGTTTTCTCCCTACTCTTGGATAAAGATATCAAGCAATTTATTGAAAGAAATTATTTTCCATTGTTACCATTTACCCTAAATTTTCTATATGTGAATCCATTAAATTTCCCTTATATTAATCCTTCAATTCACTTTCTCATTTTGCTGATCAAACAGCTTGCTTGTAAGCACAAAATGGAGACAACATTACCTACAGAGACACAGAAAGCTAGAATATATTCCTTTTTAGTCTCATATTTTCACGTTTTATATCTTCTCTAAGTCCAGAAATCAACCCAGTTGTGACAGACACTATTACTTACCAATATCCATTCCATATCTTCCTTGCTATGAGAACCCTAATTTTATTCAGGCAGTAATACTAACTAGCCCCAAAACACTCATCATGCTTGTTATAACAATCTGACCCCTCACTTTTCCATCCTCCCTTGCGTATAGTAGTGGCCCAGCGAGAAATCTGCAGGATTCCAGCGGATAGAAAGGAAATCAGCCAAAGGGAGGAGGCAGCTACTCTGAAAAAAAAAGTATACTTTCCTACTAAAAGATATAACTGGCCCTTTTCCTTCTCACTGAATTGAGCACAGAATGGAGATGATGCCTAAAAATGTACCAGTCTCTCTTTTATCACTGGTAGCAGGACCAGTGCCAGCAACCATCTACTCAAGTCTTCTTGTTATATGAAAAAAAATAAACCTCTTTTTGTTGAAGCCACTATTCTGTGGGTATTCAGTTACTTACAGCAAAAAGCTTTCCCAACTGATCAACCAACTTTCCCAGTAAATCCAAATAGGGGTCAAATAGTCTTGTAATAGCACAAAGGCAATGTAACAAGACAGTACCAAGCCAGCTCCATTCTCTGACTCACCATGACAAACTCCAGAAGGCAGTGTAAGAATGCCAGGCATGGCATCTATACAAAAGAATGCTGGTACATTGATCCCACCTGACCCTATCACCAGACTTCAAAATGCATTCCGCGTGGCAGCCTGATGACCACACTTTTCAAGCCTTGTAGAAAATAGGCTAAAGTAAAAACAACATAAATATCAACCCTTATCCTCAAATGACCTTCATAAGAGCTCATTACAAATTATGCATCATAATTCAAATGAAGGGACTAAAATTTACCTCTTCATTTTCCAACCTGCCTCTGATGCAAGTATTAATATGCACCAGGCAGGAAGAGATAATGAAGGAAATAAGTAAATTCGGAGGATGCAAAAAATAGATAATTGAGGCTAAATGCAAAGACAAAAACAAATAAAAACTTCCACAAATTAATTTGAAAAATGTAAACTGGTCACCTACTACTGTATTTATGTTGGATTTCACCAAATTCATGATTTTAAACCTACTCTGAACTATGATATGATACTGATAACAATGGAATCAGGCAATAGTTTATTCCCTAAGACATCCAAACTCAGTTTTATATCTGTACAAAGAAAGCAGGAATCCAATTACATTAAATGAATTTCTGTAGAAAAACTTTAGTTCTTCAATTATTTGAGACCATTCTATTGAACTTTTGTAAGGGCTATTTATACATTAGCTATTTATTACCTAATTGGCTATGAAATACCTATTTGGCTTGTTAGTTGAAGGCTAGTCATCGGCATCTTAAAGAGTATCTTTCACTTGGACTACCTAAACGAGCCAATGTCATTACCAGCTATAGTAAATATATTCCAGTGGTCTCATGTTAATGCTTTTGTTCTTTTCTTTAACCATTAATTTGTTTAAGATCTAAATAAGTTCATCATATTGCAAGTGATCAATACATCTTTTTCCCCCAACTTGATTGAGATATAAGATGTATAACATTATGTAAGTTTGAGATGTACAATGTGATGAGAGCAACACATCCTTTAAGTCTCTTTTAATCCAAAGGTTCCTCCTCTAAGCCTTTTTTTAATCTTAATGATTTATTTGTTAAAGAAAACAGGTTGCTCGTTCTGTCAGTTCCCAGAGGCTGGATTTTGCTGACTGCATCCCTCTGGTATAGCTTAACATGATCCTCTCTTCTCTGTATATGTTGCAGACTGGTGGTTGGATCTGAAAGTTTGATCACATCTTGTTTGATTGTTCTTTTATCAGGAGGTACCATAGTGACTGGATATCTTTTTATGATGCTAGCAGGAGTCTATGTTTATGAATTGGTTTTACTCACAACACCTCTGACATCGAATGTGTGGGTTTTCACACCAAGCAATTCTCCAGTTCCCTGTGGACACCAACTGGGTGTCCTACAAGTTGACTCAATTCTAACACTAACTACCAGTAGTTAGCTCAGGCCCCATAGATTAAAGACTCAGTCTCACAAAGTTGCCCCCACTTCAAACACTAATCCCAAGATCTGGGCCTCTGCTACTTTTGACTGACAGGCTATACATCAGAGGTTCCCTTGTCTCCCTCCTCAAGTTCAATAATTGGTTAGACAGAACTCAGGAAGCCATTTTACTTACTATTACCAGTTTATTATAAAGGATACAACTCAGGATCAATCAAATGGAAGACATGCAAAGGGTTGAGGATTGGGGAGTGGGGGGTGAAGAGCCCCCATGCCCTTTTCCAGGCACACCACCAGCACCTCAATGTGTTCACCAACACAGAAGCTCTCCAAACCTCATCATTTAGAGATTTTTATAGAGACCCCATTACATAGGCATGACTGATTAACCAGATTCCTGCCCCTCTCCCCTCCTCAGAAGTTCCAACCTATTATCACATGATTGATTCCTCTAACAACTAACCCCCATCTAAAGCTATCTAGGGTCACCAAGTGTCACTTCACTAGCATTAACGTGCAAATTATGAATAACAAATGCCATTCTTCTCACTTCTATCACTCAGGAAAGTCCAAAGGTTTTACAAGTTATTTTGTCAAGAACCAGGACAAAGACAAAATATATATTTCTCATTATATCACAATATTCAATGCCTAGGTCCATTAGATTGTTAAAGTTTGTAATTTGGTGACATTCTAGCATTTCTTCTACATTTATACTGGAATGCTTCTATTAAAAGACCTGTACATTACTCAGTATTACAGTTCATACAGAAAAAGATGTTTGATTTCCTTTTTTATATTCAAAATACTGAAACTCATTTCAAAATAAGTTGCTTTTCCAGAATCCTCCAAGAGTGATCAATTAGTTGTTTTTCATTTCTTAATATTGAAGACTCATAGATTTTAAACATATTTCATGTGTTTTAATTAGTGTTCCTGTTGTATTAGTATTCCTACTAGTTTCATCTTTGGCCAGTGGGAGCCTCCAGAGGTTGACTCCTGAGTCCTTCTGACACTTCTTAAGCAGTCTTTGATAACTTCCCTGCTATCTAATATGATGTCTCACACTCAATTTAAAATTTCTTGCTCCAGAGCTAAAATCAGCCATTTCCCCCAAAGAAGCCTCATTCCTTTTAGTAGAAAATGGTATTTGGATTTTGTGATCTGATAGTGACACCTATCAATTCATTCATTTATCAAACATTTTCTTAACAATTTTATATGTTGTAACTGGACATGGCTTTGAAGACACAAAGATAGAACACAAACTCAAATTGCTGACAAGCCGGTGGCATATACTTAGAAAGAATAGATAACCAAGTGATGCAGAACAAAGCAAATAAGCTCTAGGCAAAATAATCCATATGAAACTTATCCGGTCAGGGAGTATGATTCGATTAAACAGCATTCTTGGAGAGAAATAAGGGAGAGATCTAATTCATGATGACATAGTGAGAGAAAAACTCTAAGGACTAGACCTATACCATACCTTGACTAAGAGAACAAAATAGAGTCAGTCTCCAGCTGTATAAGTGCTCCTGTTTATAAATATCAAACAAAGCAGAGAAGGAGAGGGACCAGACTTATCTTCAGGTATACAGAATTACACAAATGACTAAATGCCTCTCTATAGAATATTAAAGGTCTTTAGCAAACTAAGGAAATCTTTTCTTTTCAAACATATATATTCTTACTATCAGTGTGCTTCTTACATGTAATACCATACTACTTCAAAGATCAGAGTAAAATATTTCTCAATCAAAAAAGTTTGAAATCTGCAATTTTTCCATTCACTAGTATTTTACTTCCAACTAGAAATTACAAAGCAGCTTACCTTCTGTTTTTATTAATTTTCCCCATTTTTCACTTATATTCCTCCCTCTCTTTCTTGAACTTCTTTCTTCCTGACTTTCTGAAAAACACAGCTTATCCAGGAAACCCACTTTAACCAATAAAAAAGGGATAGAAAAGACAGAAAGAAATTGTTTCCTATGTCAATCTGAACAGGAAGGTTCCTTAAAACAGTATCCAGCATTCTGTGTTCTCAGGAAAAGTTAAAAAATGTAAATGTTAACCTATTTGAAAATGTTACGTGCTGTAAATATGTTACAAAACTAAAGTATTAAAACAGAAAATAAAAAAATCTCCTACCTTTCAGCACTAAATGCTGATTCGGTGTCAATGTACACAACAGCTCCTTCTAATCCTCCCATGTTGGTGGGTAATGTGGCCAAAACACTCATCATTATACAAAACTGAGTTTTTCCACAACCTGGTGGACCTGTAATCTTAAATAAATAAAGACATAAACAAATAAATAAATAAGTTATTTGTACAAACATCACAAGTTAGTCAAAGCAAAATCCTTGAGGAACATACCACAGACAAAGTCCAACTAACCTAGGTTCCTGGGTTCCCAGGGAGAACATTCTAATACATTCATTGTCTATAATGAATTAACTTCGCCCCTATGTATCTGGATTGGTACTGGTTATGTACCATCCTTGGGAAAAATAAGAAAATAGTCATTCAAATCGTCCTCTGTGTTCTGTAGTTCAGATGAAAACTTTGGTTGAGAAAGGTGGGAGGATTTATTTTACACATTCACAACTTCAACTTCTATACCTTTTCCTCATTAAGATATTTATAAAAGGATATTGAAAATATTTAAGAGGCTTTAATAATTGGTTTAGCATTTGCTATGAATTGGCCTTTCAGAACAATTTTGTACCAGTCCTCTTAAGAGCTACTTTGACCTTTATTCTTAAGAGTAAAGTATTTAGAGGTAAAGGATACTGATGAATAATTTGCTACCAAATGGTTCAGCAAAAAAACTGTGTGTGTGCGCTCATGTGTGTGTGTGTGTGTGTGTAAAAAGAGCAATAATAAAGCAAATGTAACAAAATTCAACAATTATTGAATCTAAGAGTTTTTAATTAGAAGTATATGTTTTGAAATTTTAGTTGGTAGAAAGGTATTTTAAGATTATAAAATTTGAAATCAAGAGGGTATAGATGGAAAAGAATAGGAAGTTAATCACATGAATATTCAAGTCCAACTGGAATTACTTAACAAATATTAATATGAAAATATTAAAAATATCCCCTTTAAACATGCTAATTGTCACAATGGCTATGGCATCCAAATTTTAAGAACCAAAACACTATCCCTTTCGTGAAAATATCACTAATGAAGAATTTTCACAACAGGAAGGAGGAAAAGAAGAGGGAAGGAGGAGAGAAGAAAATCTCTGGTAGAGATGAAAAAAGTCTGAGCTAAGACTGAGATATAATACAGGCGTGAAGAAACTATCTCGGATACATGATGAAGTAGAAAGAAAAAGAAACAACCCATGAGTCTAAATCATTTAGGCCAGCAGTTCTCAAAACTGAGTGAGCATTAGGATTATGTGGCCAGCTTGTTAACTAGCATCTCTGGTTCAGTAGGTCTGAGATGTGACCTGAGAATTCACATTTCTGAAAAGTGCCCAGGTGATGCCGATGCTGTTCTACACTTTCAAGAACCACTGTTTTGGAACTTAGACTAAATGCAAGCTTCATTTATCAAGACTTGACATTAAAAAACAAAAGTTCACAAGTTAGAAACCATGTGCCAATTTATAATCTCTAAAACAGTGATTTAAACTTTAATTAAGGGTAAATAATTGTTAATACAAATAAGATTGCCAGATCATGAGCAGTCAGTGAAAAGGAGTCTGCAAACTTCTTTAATTACATACTATGACAAGCAAAAACAAATAAACAAAAAATTTAGTATGGTCTTCCAATAATGCGTATTTATTATATATACACTATTTTACTAATACATTCTATACAGTATAAAACATATATAAAATAAAATAAGAATAAAAAAGAATAAAATATGATAAGTATTTTAAGAGTTTCATATCTTAGATGTATAGACCTTTTCACTCTCATAAAAACTTATTAATACTGTTAGTGAAATAATAATAATGAAAATAAGTGAAATTATATTATTTTTAAATACTAACAAATATTTTGCAGCTCAGTGACTGAAATGTCAGGTCCTATGTTCTATTTCTTTCGGTACTTAACTGTAATGGTTGTATAGTTGAGAAAGGGATAATTGCAAAATTCAAGGACTGAAATTAAATTTAAGAAATATATTATTTATTGTACTTACTAAATCACTGTTTTCATTTTTCAATAATGTTTATCAGTTAGCAAAAATTTTTGTTGGATTTTAGCTAATAAATTTCTATCTACCCTCATGGCAATCAATTACTCTTACAAACTTTTCAAAAGATATATTTTTACATTTTTTAACAATTAATTTAAAAATCAATCAAAACTATTTGGAAGGTTTTAACAGTACAGAAAATATTGTAACAAGTTTTAAAATGTGCAGAGAGCAAAGTTTTCATTAGACACACATATTTCTGACAACAAAAATCATATAACAGAAAAATTTCCAACCAGTGACTTAAAAAAACATTCTCTCTATATTTTAATCTCTGTCTTTAAAAGGCATTTGCTTTCTCAGTCCTTATTAAAATATTGCCTTTATTCTGAAGGGCTGGATTAAGACTGTTCCATTGGTTGGTTGGTTGATTTTTAATCTGCTATGAAGCATATACCATAGCCTCTTGTCATATAAAAAGGTCAGCAAATTAGATGTATTGTCTTTTCATTTAAAAAATGCTTCACCCATCTTTAAATTCAACAACTCTTTTACAATCTTTGCAGTGAGATAACCAAAGAAGCCATTGCGATTCAAATTAATTTCACAGTCACTCCCCATCTCACTACAGAGTACTATAGAAATTGTACACTTTACCAGTCAGGTTTTTATAAAAATAGACAACATTGGTACCATCCTTAAGCAGTTTTCACATATCTGACATATACATAAAAGTTAAATTTCATTTTGTCAGGTTTACTTAGTGGGTTAAAACATTTCAACATTAACAGTTTTTAGCTTCAGATAGTTCAGCTCTAAATTCTAGCAGCCAAACCACAAAATTTCAAGTTGTGCTCAGTTCCCAGGTTCAGCTCCAGTGGTGGTTAGAAAGAGTGAACATGCCAAACCAGAAGAGTCTAAGTTATTTGCTTCTTGGAAACACAAAGTGAATACAATATTTACACACAGAAGACACCAGTAAAATACAATTAGCTTCATATAGTTAAAACCTGAGTTTCAACTTGCCTGGGAAAAGTAAAAGAACTGAAAGAAAATAACCAGTAATGAAGATCACTCAAATATCAACAAGGAAGTAAATATTAGTAATTGGTTAAGGGGAAAGAGAATTATTCTCAAGTTTAAAAAGTCTAATAGTACAAAAGTAAAAATGAAACTTAGTCATTTAAATCTTAAATGAGATTAAATGATTGAGATGAACGTGAAACCCAGACTGATTAGGATCTAAAATTTTACCAAGTTAATTCTCACCACATTCAAGGTGGGAGCCAACAGGATGGGGCAACCAGCCAAACCAGTACTTTGCAGAAGACAATTTAAGAACTGCCTGGTTCTGATCAAGCAAGAAACGAGCATGTGGAAACTTCAGCATCTAGCTACTTGTCTCCATTTGCTCTACAATTATGTAGAATTATGATTAGGTCTTTAGACATATAGAATTCATTTTAAAAATAACTAAATCTCTAAATCCTAAAACAAACAAAAAGCAAATAATCTCAGAGCAGGTAGTACTTTGCTTTGTGAAAGAAACATTGATCTTAAATTATTTTACATCAACATGTGGAAGATTTTTATATCTTGGATTCTCTCCACCAGTCCCTATTTCCTACTGACAACTGCTAGTTTTGAAGTAAATGGGAAGGGATGGAAAAAGAGAAGGGAAAGGAACAGAGCAGAAAGTAGCAGGAAGACATGGAATTGACAAGTGCCCCAAGTTTCAGAGTTTAAAATAAAAATCCAACAGTATCAAGAAACATAGTCATTCATTTAATAATCATATAACATATGAAGGACTCTTACAAAACCATTATGGAGAAAGATGTTTATTTCTAAATCAGGAAGTGAGTGATGAATTGGAAGCAATGATCCAATCAATCACATATACTAAATTCCTGTATTAGGACAGAAGCCTGATTATCTTGCCTTTCAAAACACGAAGCAGGATAAACAAATCATGCCAGTGGATTATATTCAAGGTACACCAGTTAGAAATCTCTCCTTGCTGCTGTTGTACATGGAGCTGACCTGAACCTGACTGCAGCCTGAAGATGAGACCTACCTTGACCAACCTGTAGACCTATGAGCAAGACAAAGAAATATCTATTGCTGTTGTATGCAGTGTAAGCAACCAAAACTGCCTAATAAAGCATTTATTTATGTCTTACACCGCACTGTTTCTGCATCTCTATTACATGCCTGCCCATTGTAGGCATTTAAGTTTATAACCTCCCGCCTTATCTCCTATGATCTTGTAGTCCACAGCTAACTCTGCAATGAAAAAGAAAAAAAAACTGTAATGTTCAACTGTTCTGAGGAAAAATCAGGATGCAAAAATAGGACTCTTATCACCCTGCCTCTATCCTTTTTTGGGGGACAGTAGGATAGTCACTTTCAAAGCAAAGCTACCTCACTCATGAGCAAAGCATGGAAATAACTCTCAGTATGAATACTGCACAAATGTGTTACATTGTTTCTTATTATTTAGAGTAAGAATCTAGGTATAATCATCACTCTTAAATGTAAAGATCTGGAAGTGCTTCCAAGTTTATTCTTCCAGAGGTACTCTTGAACTAAGACATGCAGATGTTCCATCTCTTTTTGTTGACTTGAGTTGGTGGCATTTCACTAGTCTTATAATCTCCAGATTACGAAATAAAAATACGCTTTTTGATAAACCCTTTAAATACAATCTTAATTTTACCTAATCACGTTAGCATCTTATTCATGTAACTTTCAGCAGGAGTAATACTAATCATAAGGGTAGAACTTGGTTTTGATTAGGGAGGGGGAGTAATTTTACTCTTTTTATATATAAAGCACAGATATACATACACTACTTAAAATGAGTTATAGTATATCCGTGGTATTTAAATCTCAAGCTGGGGTAGGGGGGTGATTAAGGAAAAAAAAATGTTTGAAAAGCTCCTTAGGGAGTAATAATGAAAAAAAGATTGAGAAACACTGATCTGATCCATATTATCTCACAGGGGAAGGCTACCATTACATGATTTAAACGCCACACAATGTAAACTTCTAAATTTTAAACTTCAAACATATCTTTGCTACCAATATTCAGTTATAGCAGATGCAGAATTATCTGCTTATATATTCCACAAGTAAGGAATCTGACATTCTCAGAGAATGAAAAGAAGCCCTGTAGCTCACTTCCATTACTGATTCAGCAGAGTTGGTTTCTCTTTGATTTCTCCTCTGCTGCTTCTGCTTTTGGCATGAGTAGCACTTCTCTAGTTCCACTTTTAATCTTGGTGTTGTAACTGAATATACACAAATTCAGTAAAGTTCACATAAATCAAAACTGATGAAAAATAAATTAGAGGATTCTGAAGCTAGAATCAGGAAAGAGTAGCTATAAAAATGATGGTAGAATGTTTCCAGATTTATTCTTACTGCCCCAGTCACCTCTGGGCCTAGTCTAAGTTTATTCAACCAGTGGCCTACGCTTCACCTCTACCAGATTTAACCTGATATCCAGGACTCTAGGTGTGACCTTTTAACCAGAAACAAAGTTCTGCGATGCAATCATTTAGTAACCTCCACTGATAACTGAATTAGCTCTCTACTACTAGGTAACAAATCACCACAAATTTCACAGCTTAAAACAAAACATGTTTATTATCTCACAGTTCTGTAGGTCAGCAGTCCTGATGGGCTCGACTGTGTTCTCAGTTCAGTCTCACAAGGCTAACATCAAAGTGTCAGCTGAGCTAGCCTCCTACCTGGAGACTGGGAGGAGTTTCGACTGCCCAGCTCATTCAGGTTGTTGGCAAAGTCCACTTCTCTGCAGTTGTGGGTCTGAGCTGTTTCTTTTTCAGCTGTTATCGGAGGGCTGCTCGCTTCTCCTACAGGCCACTTACATTCCTTCTCACATGGTCCCTTATGTCTTAATGTTTTGTATCCTCATGTTTTGAATCTTTCTGGTTCTCCTTCTTCTTTAACTAGAGAAAGCCCACTGTTTTGAAGGGCTCATGGAATTAGATTGGGAAAATTTCCCTATTTTAAAGTCAATGGTGCCATATAACATACCATAACCATGCCCATTATATTCAGAGAATCCAGGGATTATAGCAGAACATCTTTGGGAGGATATTTTAGAAATTCTGTCTATCATATAGTCTCTGGGAATGAAGAAGTAATAAATTATTACTTCTGTAAGTGTGCACTCACACAGATGCATAGATACCCAATAAACACACACATTTATATAGTGATAGCTGGCATCTAAAAAGACCTAGTGACCCTCACTTTGGTGGTATTTATGCCCTGGTGGAGCTCCCTCCTGCACAGTATCAGGTGAATCACTGGATCCAGTGGAAGTGATGGTATTCAATCCCCAAGGCTAGGTCATAAAAAACACTGCTATTTCTACTTTGTTCTCTCAGCTTCCTTCCTCTAGGGAAAGTCAGTTGCCATGTAATAAAGACACTCAAGAGGTCCCTGTGGCCAATAACTGAGTTCTCCTGAGGAAAACCAAGACCAATTTCCCAGCCACATAAGTAAACCATCTTTAAAGCATGTCCCCAAGTTCCAGTCAAGTTTTCAATTCAGATGACTGCCAGTATTCAGCCTCAGCCAACTGTAATCTCTTGAGAGACCGTGACCAGAAACACTTAGCTGAGCTCCACCTGAATTCCTGACTCACAGAAACTGTGTAAGATATTATTTACTGTTGTTTTAGCCACTAAGTTTTGGAATGATTTCTTAAACAGTAATATATAACAAAATAATATATAAATATGTAAATATAGATATGTAGACATTAAAGATATACAACTTTAAAAACATATAAAAAAACTCTTAAAGTAAAAGAATCACTTATGTTCATTAATAAAAATCAATTAAGTAGAAAAATTATATTCCTTAAATGTACTACTTTGATGCTTTAAAAAAACAAATGGCATACGAATGAAAATAAACACTGTACCCTGGATTAGCAATATTGTTAAAAGTTCCTATAGTTTGGTTTTCTATGATCAAAGGGGAAAGTGTTCAAAAGGCAGCAGGAACCAAAGCATTAGAGTAAACAAGCACTATATAAGTACAAAAATTAATAAATAAATAAAAACAAATTCATTTGGTCAACTAATATTTATTAAGTGCCTTCTACATGTGTTAATACCGTAGATGTAATAAAAAGAAAAAAATATAATCCCTGCCCACTTGAAATTTATTCTCCAGTGGGGAAGACATATATTAGCTAATCACAAAAGCAGCAAAATTTTAATGATGACAAATGCTACATAGAAGAACCACAGTACATGGTTCAGTTCTCCAGGAATACATGACAATTCTAAATGTGTTAATTTAAGTGTGATAAAATAAGCTCAAAATATATAAAGTAAAAAAATCAAACTATAAGTAAACTTTTCAACTTGGCAACACAATGAACTATTTTAACAACATTCTTTGAATTACTAAGTCAGGATAAGAAAAAAATAGTCAGTAAAAATAAAGAAAATATGGACAAACCAAATACAAGCTTAATTTCATGGTCATGCGCAGAGCACTCAATTATTAAAGAGTAATCATTCTTCTCAAGAATATGTGGAATAGTTACAAAAGTTGATCACATAATAAACCTTAAAACAAGTCTCAGAAAATTTCAGAGAATCAATATCATGCAGTTTTCTGACCAAAATGCAATTAGGTTAACAATCTAATTAAAACTTAAAAGATAATTCTTTAATTAAATAATTTAGATATTCATAAATTTCAAATAACTCATAAGTTAAAGAAGCAATCATAATGAAATTTTAAAATACCACTAAAACTAAATGAAAATGAAAATACTTCACTTGAAAAAAGAATGGAAATTCATAGCCTTAAAAGCTCAGAGTAAAAAGAAGAAAAACTGAAAACATATTGATTAAATGTGCAATTTAAGAAGTTAGGACTCACAAATAGAGTGAACAATTTGGGAATAAACAGAGGGAAGGGATGTCGGGAGGCTGGGAGAATGGGATGAAGGGTTAAAGAAGTACAAATTAGTAGTTGATAGTTGGTCATGCAGATGGGGAGCACAGCAGAGGGAATGCTGTTAGCATTAATATGATGGCTAGGTGGAGGGCTGAGGGAGGGAGCAATTGGGATCGGTTTATGAACTATGTAGATGTCTAACCAATGTACTGTATACTTGAAACTAATTTAAATAAATAAATTTTTTTAGAAAAGAAGTTAGGGAAAAAAAATATTCTCAGAAAAAAATTCAATTAGATGGAAGGAGATAAGAAAATAACAGAAAACAGTAAAGTAGGAGATAAAAGATAGAGAAGACCAACAAAGAACAACAATAAAAAGTTTAGCTCCTTGAAAAGACTATACAGGTTAAAACCACATATAAAACCAGATTTAAAGGCAAGGAAAATACAGTAAATAACTTTATGAAAATAAATTTGAAAAGTTACAGAAAATGGGCAAATTCCTAAAAATATCATTCACCAAAACTGCTCAAGAATACAAAACCTGTATAGTCCTATAATCATTAAAAAGATTGATTTCATTTTTTTAATCTTCCCACAAGGAAAATACCAAGATCAAACAATTTTTCAGGCAAGTTCTACCAAATTTCCAAGAAACAAATGATTCTAATCTTACACAAACTATAAGAATATAATTTTTTTTTTAAATCTACAATTCATTCTACCACTTAACTCAAAATAGGTCACACAAAAATAAACTCAAAATAGACCACAGACTAAATGTAAAACCTAAAACTATAAAACTCTAAAAGAAAACATAGCAAAAAATTTCTATGTCCCTGGCTGGACTAAAAATTCGTGGAGATTACACCAAAAGCACAATCCATAAAAGAAAAATTGATGGATTGGACAACAGCAAAACTAAAAAGTTCAAAATTACCATTAAGAAAATGAAGGCTCAAGCCACAGATTAGAAGAATATAACTGCAAATCTTTATATCCGATAAAGGACTTGTATTTGGTATATGTAAAGAACTTTTACAACTCAGTAACAACAAAACAACCAATTAAAAAATAGGCAAAAGGTTTAAATAGACATTTCCCTAATTACAAATGGCTAACAAGCACATCATTAGTCATCAGGGAAATGCAAATTAAAACCACAATGAAATACCATGCACACCCACTAGAATAGCTAAAATCAAAAAGATAAAACTAAGTCTGGGTTAGGATATGGAGAAACAAACCGTCATGTATTGCTGGTGAGAATGTAAAGGGTACAGCTGCTTTAAAAAACAGTCTGATAATCTTAAATATAAACATATGCCTATAATACAATCTAGCCATCTACTCCTAGGAATCTAACCAAGAGAAACAAAAAAAATATGTTCACATAAAAACATGTCCTTGAATGTTCCCAATAGCATTATTCCTGAAAGACAATAACTGGAAACAATCCAAGTGTCCATCAATTAAAATGGGTAAACAAAATGTCCTATAGCCAAACAATGGAACACTATTCAACAACTAAAAGGAACAAACTACAAATATTCCAACAACAGTTGATGAACTTCAAAAACATCATGCTATGTGAAAGAAACCAGACATAAATGACTACATAGTATATGCTTCTATTTATATAAAATTTTTAGAAAAGGCAAATTTAGAGACAAAGCTTATCAGCAGGTACCTAGGGCTAAGGACAGGAGTGGGGATTAACTAGAAATGGGCACCAAGGAACACTTTAAGATGACAGAGTTGTTCTAAAACTAAACTGTGGTGATGATTTACTATAAATTTACTAACATAACTGAATCATACAGTTAATATGGTTACAATGATTGAATCTTATCGTATTTAAATGGTACCTTAATAAAATTATTTTTTTTAAATGGCCAAATGATTTATTAAAAGATATGGAAGCTCATTAGTAATTAGGAAAATGAAAACTGAGATAAGAAATTAAGAAGCCTGATAATAGCAAGGCAAGAAGATATGAAGCAAGAAAAATTCCTGCACATCACTCACAGGAATATAAACAGGCAAAACCACTCAGAAAACAATTTGTCCTAATTCTGCAGTTACCCATGGGCATGCCCTACAGCCAGCAAATCACTCCAAAATATATACTCTAGGTAAGAGCTAGATTGAAATTTTAAGCTTTGTAGATGATGAAGTGTCTCTGTTACACCAACTTAACACTGCTTTGTACCACAAGAACAGCCACAGACAACATGTAAACAAATGAGCATAGCTGCTGCTACATTCAAAACTTATTTACAAAAACAGGCAGTGAGACAGATTTGACCCCTGGGCAGTAGTTTGCCAACTCCTGACCTAAAAAAAAAACCTATACCCATAATCCAGGAGACATGGAAAACTGTTTTCACAGAACTTGTTTACATTAGTAGGAAACTGGAAGCAACCCGAATGTTCACCTACAGGGAAAGGCATCAATGAAATGTGGCATGATTTCAGAATGGACTATGATACAGCAGTGAAAGTGAATGATATTTTAGCTACCTGTGACAACATGGATAAACCATAGAAAACAATACTAAGTAATAAAAGCAATTCATAGAAAGAGCTGATTTAATCACATATATGATTTAATAGAGCTCAAAAATAAGCAAAACTAAATAAAATGTCATATCTCCTATGTATATAGGCAGTAAAGGAAAACTACAGGTATAGGAAACTATAGAAAACTATGAGGAAAAAAGTAGAGGAATGGTAGAAATCCAAAGATAGGATCAGGAGTCCACAGTTAGTTTCAATGGTTTTGGTATTGCTCTAGTTCTTTCTTATATTAGCTCACAGCTCATAAGAGTTCACAACTTACACATGTAGCATCTATTGAATCCTGTATAAATAAAATAAATACTAAAATTTTATTTTTTCATTAAAAAAAATACCCCTGTATTTAGTTGAAAAATCCCAAAAATATTGAAGAGGCTACCTGTAGCTGAAACAGAAAATAGAGATCTTGCCACTACAAGCCAAGTAGATCATGACAAAACACACAAATGGCTTGTAACTACTGCTTAGATTCAGAAAGAGCTGATAAAAACTAAGTTAAAAAGTATTGGAAATTATTCTAAAACTTAAAAATAAGTAGTTGCTGATTAATTTTCCATGTGTTCAATATTTTGCTATTTAAATAAGTTTATGACTCTAGATCACTAGATCCCCCCAAAAATACACAAAATAGAATCTTGGTACCATCTGGTGGCAGTACACTGCAACAGCAGGTTCTAATTTTTTCTTTTTTTAAGATTCACTCATTCGTTTGTTTACCAACTATCTATAAGCAACTACTAGACATTTTTAAATCTTTCTTGAAACATACACATTTTTTAATCTTTCTTGAAAGACAGGAAATAAGATAAGGTTTAGCATCTAAAACAGAATTTTAGATCTTCAAGGAAAAAAGTCTACAGTTAAATTTATGACTACCGGGACGCAAGAATTTGTTCTTATTTATAATTTGCTTAAAGTATCCATGCCCCTGGAACTCTCAGGCAAAAAATTCCACAGGAGTGCACTGGTAAATATAGCCTATCAGGACCAATAAGCACATTAATATAGTTTTCAAAAAAGAACTATTGTGATTTTTAAATATCCTAAAATTCTTGACACTTATTTCAAAGCACAGAGCATAATTTTCCTCTCCACAAACATGGGCTGGACTCTCTTCTAATGAAGAGAATGTGGCAGAAGTAATGATGTGTAACTTCCACAGCCAAATCATCAAAGGCATCACCATTTTCATCTTGCCTATTTTGAGATCACTCACTGGGGGAAAGTCAGCCATCACGTCATGAGGAGACTCAAGGAGCCTTTGGAGAACTTGCTTGGGAAGGAACTGCGCCCTCCTGTCAACAACCAGTACCAATCTGCCAGTCATGTGACTGAGGCCCCTTGGAAATATCCTCCAGCCCCACCAAGCCCTCAGATACTGCATGCTTGCCAATATCACCAAGCTAAGCCATTCCCAAAGGAGCAAAATTAATAACTGTTTATTATCATTTTAAGCCACTCAATTTTGGGGTAACTTGTTATGCAACAATAAATAATATCTATTACTTTCTAAAATCAAGTTTTATCCACATAGGAAATAAAAACAGCTCACTTCAGTTTAATATTACAATTTGCCCACATTTAATAAAATTTCAAATTTTATTAACTAAGGAGTAATCCTTATACGTAAGGAGTAATCCTTTTTTAATTCTCCCAAATTGTTTCATATTATTTCATATTATTTGTAACATTCTAAGTTTATTCAAAAAAACAGCAACCTAAGCAGACCAGTCAGTCAGCAAGGATTTTTTTAAACATCTTTTTGCAGACCAACTGTACTAGGTATAGAACCATGCCCTTGAGGTGCTTGTAATTTAACTAATATTCATGAAATATGTATTTTAACTAAACTTCTTCCCCTGTCTCTGAAGGTGACAGGAAGGTTTAGAAAGTGTCTCCTTTACCTCTGTGAGGGATCCACAAGCCACACCACCACACAAGGCTTCATCCAAAGCAGAAAGGGTTGTAGATAAGAATGCTGGCGAGAGAGCAGCAGACCTTTGTGTCTTTATCGCATACGCCTGAACAAGAAAAAGATGAAGTTCCTTTGAACCTTTTTACGTCTTCAAAAACATAAACCAACTCCATACCTCAAATTTTAGCAGCTGGAACCCAAATCCATTTTTTTCTCCTCTATTATTTATTTGTTCAACAAATACTTACTCTGTGCCAGTGACTGAGCTAGATTATAAGAATATGATTTAACAGACAGCCCTTGCCTTCACAGTACTTATAATCGACCATGAGGACTAGAAACTGGGCAATTACTATACAATTAATAAGAGATGTGTTAGCGGAAGTGAAGATACAGACTATATACCTGATCCGGATTTTGTGATTCAATAAGACTTCATGGAAGAGATGGATGTCCAAGCTAAAATTTGAAATAGCTGTTAGACAGGTAAAGGAAATGTGCATGTTCCTGCTGAAGAGACAGAATGTACAAAGAAAGGTCAAGAAGAACAGGCAGAATTGGAAACCAGGAAAAACTACAAAAAATAGAGTTCATTTAGAACAGTTGAAGATGGAGCATGGTAGTGCTGTGGCAAGTGAAAAAGCTGGAGAAATAAGTGGCCCAAATCATGAAGAATCTTGTTAACTTTGGAGTTCATGCTGAGAACAACAAGGGGTGACATGATCAAGTTACCATCTCAGACTGAGGCTGGTTTGTGAAGAATAACTTGAAGGTAGGTGTGGCAGTCTGAGAAATGGCCACCCCAAAATATATCCACATCAAATCCTTGGAACCTGTGAATGCTACCTTTTTTGTACAAAGGATCTCTGCAGGTGTGATTAATGTGATTACATGCGCACTAGCAATGTATAGAAACACCTGCCTCTTTATAATCTCTAACATTAAAATTTTTACTTTTATGAATGAAATATAACTATAAAATTTAATTAATTCAACATATATTGGGTGCCAATTGCATGCCGTGCTCTAAAATTGGCTCTAGGAATACAAAGGTAAACCAAATGATAGCTTCTATGCACTCAAAGTTTAAAATTTAATAAATCTAAGACTTTAATCCAAGGCTGTTCTGCTTTGTCACAATGTAGGAAGACCAGCATATTAATATTTATGAGCCATAAATGTGCCCACTCTTACCTAATCTTACTTATTGAATTCTTACTTCAGTTAAACTGGGAATTACCACAGATTTTTTTAAGGCCATATTCAAGCACGTATAATAATTAGAAAAGCTATGGCCAAAGTCATGTAATTTGCACCTGATTTAGTAATACTTGAATATTGTCTACAATTCATCATCAAGCAACATAGGTGGGTGTGGGGACACATTATCAAACATATAAAGGCAACACAATCTGTCAACATTAAATTGCTTTATTTGCAAATATAAGTATAATTACTGAAAAAATAAATTTGGTGACTAAAAAATAATAATATAATGAACTAATGAAACAAGCCTTCAGAAATTATAGCATATGCATAAATGAGAAAAAGTTATATTGTGATATGACACTCCACCAGTTTTTCTTCTACTTTGGTAGCTGCTTCTTCTCAGACTCATCATTCTCTAATCTCATCTTTCAATGTTAGCTTCACTTGGGCATACTTATCTTCTTATTTTATATACTTTTTAGGCAACTGTTCATCCATTCCTGTGGCTTTGACTATCATAGCTGCACTGATGACTCCCAAATGCATACTTTTAGTGCAGACCTCTCCTTCAAGCTTCATGTCCTACTTAATAGCCTACCACTCAATGTTTCACATGCATCTTAAATTCAACAAGTATTCCCTGAACTATTCCTTCATAGGACTTGTCACTACTGCAATTAACTACTTACTCATGTCATTATTATTTAATGTCTGATTTCTCCCACTAGACTGAGCTACATGAGGGCAGGAACTTTATCAATCTTTAATATGATATCCTCAGTCCCTGACAAAGAACCTGATATATGGCTGGCACTCAATAAATATTGGTTAAAGGAATAAATGACTGAATAAATGAATAAACAGACAAAAATTTTTCTTTAAAGAATGAACTAAAACCAAGCCAATGGTTAAGTGAGAACTCATATCTAAAGAATACTACAAGAGTGAATGTACAACAAAGGAGAAAGATGGATTCTTGAATTGGTACTTGAAATGATATTGAGATTGCAGCTGAAGTGGTGATAGAAGTGGAGACTAAAGTTGAATGTCCTGCCCAAGCTCTCTTATTTAATTACCTAACTAGAACAATGCCATAGATATTGACTAAACAGAATGACAGATGTCAAATTAAAAGTTTTCCTGGTGCTTCACAACCTTCCAAAAAGTAACAGGTTATTTTGAAGATAATAGCAGAATCATCTCATACTATTTTAATATTAATTTATTCCACAAAACAAAGAGAGCTGTCCAAAGCTACAAGATCAATGACAAAGCTAAGCCTAGAGCCAAACTCTAACTCTGATTCTAATTTTCCTTTTGTCTACTCTACCTCTAAGGTATTTTCCTTAGATCACAAGCTAAATCTGAACAAAAGAAAATACTTTATCTGTTCATTGCTTCAGAAGTCTCAAATGACACTTCCTACTTCATAGAACTGCACCCTACTTCATTGCTCAGTTGTTACCAAATTTCAACATGAGATACTAAGGTAAGTAACTGAATATTGTCTACAATCCATAAGTCACATAAAAAAATAAATTTGAAAAGCACTGAACAGACTTTAGGCAACTCTTATCCTGGGAAAGCAGTATCTTTCTACCATGCATAAAATTTTCATTGGAAAAGCTAAAGTCATTAAACAGAAAATATGAAAAAATAGTACAACTTGATAAGGACTTGTTATAAAAGACTATCTCTTCTCAAGAGTGAGGATAAGTTTTAAGTATTATTTATTCAATCAACAAGCAGTGTGTGTATTTTATGATATAAAGTAATTGATGATGGTTAAAGTATTACAGAGGCAGAGGAATTCTAAAATTAAAAGTATACTGAAGTCCACAAATCCCACCCAAAAAGAAAGATGGCCTTTTGAAATATCACTATCAGCTACCAAGAAAAAACTTTCTGTTGCCCCCTCATTCCTGTAATTAAGAACTATCACCCATGAGCTTATAAACTATATAAATTTTTTATATGTATTCTCATTAGAGGACTAATTCTGCCTTGAGAGTCTATATTTTTGAGATACTCATCTCTATGTTTGCTTTTGCCTCATTCAAAAAAAAAGATTTTAAGTGAGATGAAGAATCATTTCAAAATAAAAGTAATAATCAAATCATCATAAAAATATATCTATACCGTTTGCATCTGTGGGGCACAGGCCCTGCTGACCACATACACAAGTTCATGGACACCCCGATAACTAAGGCCAGTCATCTTCATAAGCTCCAATGGGGAAAGACATAAAAAGTCCTAAAGAGACATAAAGAGAGTATTTTAAATATATGTGTAATAAAGATACTGGAATTAAAAGGTATATTTCAATTGAAACTGTCCATATGTAGATAAAAGTGAAATTTATTTCAAAGACTTACTTGTTCCATACAGTATTTTTCCCCTAAATATGCCTTAACTAAAAGATATGATGTTAGTCTTTTCTTGTAATTATCCAATTTAGTTGGCATATACTGGAGGACACATCAAATAACATCACATAAAAGCAGCATCCAAGCCGGGAGTAAATGAGCACTGCATCTGTGCCGAGAAGAGTTTGGATACAAATACCCAGAAAGTGTCAAATTGAAATGAATTTCTTCCTAAACTACATGAAATCATTCAGAGAAAGTATCTGATAACTGAGAGCATTTCAAACTACCAACATAAGGATTATTAAATATATAACACAGAAACCAAAGATACTTTTAACACATGAAGCAATTTTTTAAAAGTTGCAGCATGCTCTGAAAGTCTGTTTTATTACAGATTAAATCCTAATCTAAAATCTTAAATCTCATGTAACCCAAAAGAGATTTGCTTCATTATTGTGTTTAAAAAATGTGACATCTCTATACATTTTTCTCACTGCTTCAATAGGAAAAAGATCTTAACTATTAATTTCTCTTGTTTTCATGAGGAATTATTCATTTTGAATACCATCTCCTCATTAGAGTCATATTTCTCATATAACTATAAAATTTCTTTTTATCCATTTCCCATTGAAGACAAAAAAGTGCAGCTAGCTGCCAGTGGCAATTTAATTTTACATAAACATGCTCTTTGAGGCTGGAGCAAATTTGACTGGCTTTCAACATGAAAATAAAATATAAAAACTGTTCTTACAGTTATCTCTACACAGAACTTGTCTCTAATCCTAATGTAACAGAAATGAATATATAAATTGGATCACCAAATGAATCTTCGGCTAACAACTGAGAACGATATTACCATTACACATAGGAACACTACATTTTCTAGGATTTGACATTTTCACTAATGGAGAATATATTTTGTAAATGAAAATACCACTACTAAAAACAGAATGTTATAAATAGAATGATGTCATTTGTTTCCAAAGATTATTAATATACTAGAGCAATGCAAAATTAATAATAAAAGAGAAATATTTCGTGGCAAACTTTAAGGGTAAGGTTAACACTGTAATCCATGAGTTATCTGGGTAAATGCTGCAGCCACAAGTGCTGCCAGCAAGTATTCTCGGGGCAAACAGGAAATGGGTTAAGTAGTAAAACTTTCCTAGAATCCCAAATAAATGGCATAGGTGTATTTCACCTCCCCCCATCCCTTGTCCAATGCAAAAATATCGAACTTGGGTAAATGAAATCATATTTGGAAGTATAATCCAAGTGACTTGTCTTTTCAATTTAGCCTATGGAGAAGCACTATCATTTGTCTTTTTTTTTTTTTCTTTAAACCTAAGTTCTCACATTTCAGGTTTAGTTAAGAGTTATTTAGGTATACTTAAAATTAATTTGGTACTTAAAATTGCTCATTGAAAAAATTAAATAAACTTTACCTGACAGGTAACAACCTGAAATCTGTTCAGACGGTCACATAGCTCTTGCGATAAACCCACTCGTCTTAGTTTCTTGCTACCCATGCCTCCAGATGCAGAAAAAAAGAACCTCTTTGAAAAAACATCAGAAAATAGCATAAGTGATAACAGATGGCTACTATCCAACACTCTACAAAATAACAAATCCTTCAAATTTTTCCATATGCAAAATAAAATAAGTAGTATTTAAAATGTTACTGAAAAAACAAAGGCTATAGAATCTTTCTAAAATCTTACATAGGGGAGACAACTGTTTGTCAAACATACACACAGAGAAACAAGGCAAGAAAAGAATGTGCATTTCACACAATACTTACTACATGAATATAATAATACCACTTCAGTTTGTAGAGCATTTTGAAATTTTCAATGCATTAATAAATTTTATTTGGATGTGTAACTTACCTTCAAGGCATTTTTCCAAACAACACTCCTAGAAAGTCTTTCTTTTCATCGTACTATAACAATAATACATTTATTGAGCATCTACTATATACCAGGCACTGTTGCTTTTCATAAATTATCACATTTTATCTTCTCAACATCCCTATAAGAAAGGTTATTGGCCTTGTTGTTGCATATGAGAAAACAAAAACCTGGAAAGTTTATTCTAGCATCACCAGAAAAAGTAAATGGTGGGTCCAGAATTTGAACCCAGGAAGTCTCATTCTGAGGTCTACTCACTGAACCATTATACTCTACTAAAAGTCCATAATCATATTTAACTTATCATTTTTCTATAAGTCGGATAAGTCTTCTGAATCAAATGAGATTTTATTATTTACAAGCTGAATTGTTGTTTATTACTCTAGCTGCCCAGATTCCCATATACTACAACAGCTTTTCACATTCCCATATACTATACTAGCTTTTCACATTCCCATATAACATTAAATTTCACTGTTGTTGAACCTTGCTAGGGCTAAATGAGGTTTCTGAAATAACTGCCTTCTGAAAGCTAGAATATAATCACTGTGATTCCTCTAATAATGCATGCAAAGAAAAGGTTGTGTATCTCACTGAGATAGCAAAATATCCTCTGGATAGAGTAGAAACAGGAACTCTTCATTGTTCCAGGGGATAGAGCAATGTAATTATCAAAAAAAAAAAAAAAGTAACATTTTGGAACAAAAATATATACCAAGAATGTAGATACTTGTGTCTAATACCAAGGCCCAAATTTCTATTTAATATCTAAATTTTCTGAACTAAATTAAATCAGTCTCTCCCATTTGCATCTGCTCCTTCTCTCACATACACACATACCACCTACAAACACAGACTACATCCCTCCCATTTCTCTCAATGGAAATGTGTCAGTATTGATTTCTGCTTCCCCAATAGAAAGTTTTTTAAGTGACGTGTGCTTTGTCACTGTCTAGTGTCTTTACAGATCCGGTAGTTCCAGGCAATGGCATCATTTAGAGATATATTCAATCAAAAAGGAATTGTAAACACAAAACAACCAGGATTTTAAGGCCACTCCAATCACTTGTCTGGACTATTGCATATGCCTCTGGTAACTTCCTGTCTCACCAAAAACAAATTTTTAAATCCATTTCTTCCACAGACACTTTTTAAGCACACACTCTGCTAAGCTCTGGGTCCAAGAATCACTTAAACATATTCCCTTTCCTTCATCAATTCACAGTAAAAGATGAAAAGAGCCACATACAAAAACAACTGCAATAGATATCGCTGGTATTTAAATGTGCTATGGACAGAAAGAAGCATCAAACTGGCCTGCAAAATTCAAGCCAGTGCCATAATCCTGCCAAAAGTAGCTTCTTAAAAAGTTGCTCCAATCCTGTCACTCTCTTCCTTTAAACAGCCCATGGAATCATTAGACCAGGATAAATTTCACACTTCTTAGGATTGCATAAAAACCCTTCATAAATTAACCCCTCGTTTCCTTCTCACTGGAAAATCAAATTGCAAGGCCCAGATCTTGGCCTTCCTGGCAAAGCAACTTCACTTCCCACTGTTTTAGTTTCTCATCTGTAAAAGAAGGGTAATTCAACTATCTACTCCATAGGAATATAGTGAAGGTTAAAGAATTTAGATAATGCCTGGCACATAATGTTCAAGGTTTACAATCATTATCAATTCATTCACCAAAACATCATTTGCTGCCTCACATAACTTGATCTCCAGCCACAACAGTGTATTGGTAAACTACCTAAGCATCATCCTGCCTCCCCAACTTTCCTCCACAAAGCCTTGCCTCAGCTCAGTCTCTTCTCCAATGCTCTCATCATTTTGTACATATCTGCCTGATAATCTTTAACATATCATCATGGCTTCCATGTTTGAGTCTTCCACCAGAGACTGTAAGTTCCTGCTCTGTGTGTGTGGATGTGTTCATGTGAATGCACACTGAGGAAAGATACTCAACCCTGGCAACTGAATCCTCACCTCAACAAGAAAAATTCTTAAGAAGTACAAATTGGTAGTTACAAAATAGCCAAAGGGTTGTGAAGTACAGCATAGGGAATATAGTTAATAATATTGTAATAACTATTATAGTGCCAGGTGTGTACTAGTCTAATCTGGGGGATCACTTTGTAAATTATATAAATGTCTAACCACTTTGCTGTACACCTGAAACTAGTATAATACTGAATGCAACCAATAAAAATATATTTTTTAAAAAGACAAACCCTCATGTTAGATATTCAATGAAAACCGTTATTAAGTAACAATGACAGCTAATACTTATTGAGCCCTTATGTTTCATACACTGTTCCCAGCGCTTCAGATGTTTTACTTCATTTTACAGATTAACCAAGGCTGAGTTGAAAAACTTTCTCAAAGTCTAACTGCTAGTATATGCTGGCCTCCACATTCGAATTCAGGGATCTGATTCCAGATTCCAACCTATTAATTATCTACCACTTCTTCAACCCCTAAACTAACCACGGGCTCCCCTGCCTAGACCCCAAACCGCTCCGAAGTGGAAGTGGGTGGACATCAAGCAGCAAAAACATCACCCCCAAGTTCCTTAAAAAGAACTTTTTCAACAAGGAGTTCTTTCCATGCAACCCCACAAAAGAATACAAGAAACCCCCATGTCAGTGGCAGAGATCTTATTAACATCCCCACCAGCTTACGGGGACGTGCCCTGCACCAGAGAGACTCTCCACTTTCTCGATACGGATACCACGGGCCCAGAAAGGGAGCAGAAAATCATGCGCGCACCCCACGTCCTCACAACTGTCCCCAAGATGAAACGTCCCAGGACCGGGTCCGCAGCATCCAACTTTCAAAGTTTTCCCCACCCCTTCCACCGTTCGCCGCGGGAAGCGCCGCAAAGCAACAAGCGCAGCGGTGGCTGGGTTGCCATCCCGACAGACACCCAATCAGAGGCAGGCAGAGGCCCGGGTCGGCTCCGCCGCTCGCTGGGGAGTGTAGTCACGTTCCACAACGAGCCTGTCGACCCGTTCCCCCATCGAGTGGTGATCAAAGTCCGGGGGAGGGACGTCAGCCACGGGTGTATGGGCCAGGAGGAACCTTGCTTGGAATTCCCCCTTTGCTTTCGTCACATGGAAAGGCTGCTCGACGGAGCGGGGAGACCAGAGGCTGCACGCGTCACCGAAGAGGATTCGGAAGGCTTGCCTCTTACCGCCACCCTTTGGGGGCGAAATCGTTTGGGAAATGCTGAAGGGCTCGAACCGTGACGTTCGAGGCTCGGTTTCAGATCCCTGTAGTCGCGAGAAGCTCTTGTTCGTTCTTTGCTCACGTCTCCCCTAGGCGTAACGCCTTCCTATAATTTCCTTTAGCTCCCTCTACGGATTCCTTATGGACCTGCACCCCGCGGGGCAACACCGACCTGAGGACAGGGGCGCTTCAGTGAACGGTTCCGGGTGAGAGAGCACATACGTGACCGGAGTTCAACAGAAGAAAATGGGAGGTCGGGACGTAGAGGGCTGGGATCAGAAGGGAGCGCGAAGGGACAGAATCACAAGGGAAGGGGATTCAGGTCTTGCTCTGGGTATCCCCAAGGCACGGCGCTGGTTGGCGCTCAGTACTCGTTGACGTCAAACACCAGGGGGAAAGGAGCGGGGCAGGGGGGGCGCGTCAAGGAACCCAGCTGTTCCCGCCACCTGCTCCGCGGAACGCAGGACTGAGGGCGTAGAACAGGGGAGCCGTCAACACGGAGACGGAGCGCGCTCCCTCAGCCTCTCCGCACCGCCGGGCTGTCTCCGGGCCCGCGCGCGCGGCGTCACGTGACCCAAACAAACATGGCGGTTCATTTGCATCTTCCCTGCATTGACCAATAGACGTGGCCGCTGTCGGTCGCCGCCGACTCTCGCGTCCTCCCCGATAGACTCAGTCACCTGACTCGGCTCAAACATGGCTGCGCTTAGGTCTCCCTTTCTGTGGGCACCGGGAGTAGGTGAGTGTCAGGCGCCACGCAGAAGGCGGGGGCGCTCTCCACGACCCTTGTAGGCAGCGTGCCTGTGTCCCCGCCCCACCGCCCTCAGTCCCTACACAGGTTCATCTCTGGGTTTTCAATCCTCCTCCTTCAGGCGGGGCTCAAACTAGGGAGGTTCCTGCCGAATTTCTCATTCCTAAGGACGTGACCACCTGGGGATTTGGAACTGGACTCGGTGTAAAGTTCAGGAGGGAATACGAAAGTGAAGCTCTGGGTCTGCGCCCTGGGCCAATCACACTGCTAGTATGAATTCAGTGTTGGATGCTTGATCCACCCCTTTGGGGGAAGGTGGTACTTCTCAAAAAAAGATAGTAACACGTCGTATCAACCTGACAACGACACTTAGGAAAGTACGTCCTGCCTTTCGCTGCCCGGCTCGTAGTTGCTGAATTGTCTAAACACTGCTCCTTTCGCTTCTCACTCTGGTGTAAATTGTTTATAGGAGGCGCCCCAGGAAGACTGACCATGTGTTCTGCGTAATTCATCCCTTTCTGTTTCCCTGCACTCGGTGCTGGGAAGATGCACCATCCATTTGGAAAAGAGGAAACCGCTTCCCAGAAGGAGCTTTTTGGATTTTTCTGTGAGTGCCTTCGCAGAGGAGAATGGGAGCTGGCACAGGCATGTGTACCTCAGCTACACAAGGCACAAGGGGATATCCCAAAGAAGGTGGAAGATATACTTCAGGCGCTGGTCGTGTGTCCAGATCAGCTGAGGTAAGGGATTTCTCTTCCCGCCAGGCCATTACAGGACAGGAGACACTAGATTCAGTATTTGGGTTCTGATCAATGTGCCTCATTCAGCTACTCCCAAGAATTAGCACACACAGAGGGTATTTCACATGCTCTGAAAAGTTGCCTCTAAAATACATGCCTGTAAATCAGTATTGGCTGTGAATTATCGTCTGGATATGCTGTTAAGCCTGGCCAGCAAATTGTGACCGAACCCACCATTTCTTGTTAATTGTTAAAGTAGATGGTGGAACTGTGTTGAAAAGCATTTTATTTGCCTCCAAAAAAAGCAAACCCAGCTATCCTCTTATGAAATTGAAGATATTGTAGATTTATCAAAGGACTGGAAGTGAATGTACTTAAAGCTTTTTATTTTGAAATAATTATAGACTCACAATAAGTGCAAAAATAGTACAAAAAGCACCTTTTCCCCAGCTTCCCCCAATAGTGACATTTAATATGGCTATAGTATAGAAACAAAACCAAGAAATTGACATTGGTACATTACTGTTAACTAGACTACAAACCTTATTTAGTTTTCAGCATTTTTTAAATCTGCATTCATTATTAGGTGTGTAGCTCTATGCAGTTTTATCTATGTGTAGATAAATCATGTAAATACCTCAATAATCAAGATGCACAATTGTTTCATCACCACAAAAGAATTATCTCTTAGTATTTAGACCCCTCCTTGCCCCTGGTAACTACTGTTATCTACCTAAATTTTTAATGAAGTTCTTTATAGCAGTGCTAGTAACAACTAGTGACATAGGAGTTCAATGTCCTGTTTAGTCTCTCCCTCACTTGTTCTTACTTTGGCAGTTATTTTATACTTTTTAAGTACTGTATTAGTATATATAGAATGGTGACATAGGTGGTTCTTTTCTTTATTTTTTCCCCTTTAAATTTGGGTTCTACCCTGTTACTGTCTAAATTACTAACTTCAAAGAAGGGCTTATGAATTTCTATAACCCTCTTTTTAGCATAGAGTTAAAAATAAATTTTTATCAAGTTCCTTTTTTTTTGAAGACTACTTGATTATACTTTAAAATTATACTTTAGGTAGCTTTGCTTTGTGGTTTTCTATGTGATATTATTTTGTTTAAATAATAAAGACTAGATAAGGAGGTGGAGGTAAAGATTAAGATTTTTTAATGAAAGCTGCTAACTCTATTCTGGTTTTAATTTTATTGATCTGCAGTACATCTTTGAAAATTCTCATTAGAACAACATCTTTCCTGTTCAGATTTAAAATAAACTGAGCAGTGAAATCTAAAATTTTGATCGCAAAAGAGAAAAGGTTAATAGAAACTCTTTGTTTAGAAATTCTTTCTTTTTACATTTTTCAGATGTGGACAGGACATCAATCCTCAGAGGTTAGCCTGGATCTGGCTTCTTGTGCTGGAAAAATGGTTGGCCCAAGAAAAGGTAAGTAGGTTTATGTTTCAAATTTTCTCCTGAGGCCAAGACTGAAGAACTGGGAAGTGGTTATGAGATTTCCCCTATGTCTATTACTTCCTATATTGTGAGGTTTATCTTATTCCTCTTTCCATGTCGACAGTGAGAATGGCTTAAATGTTTATTACTGTCTCCTTACCTTAATTCATTTATTAATTCACTAACATATTGGCATGTAATTCCATCTGAGGTGATACCATTTTGTTAAAAACCACTGTGACACTTGTGCCTGACAATTTTGCAGAACTCAGTGAAAGTGACAAGATAGCAAATGAAGTATAAACCTCATATTAATGGAGAATGGACTGAGCTGGTTGTTTTTCCAAAAATATTATTTTAATTAGTACAGTCCAGTGAAATCTTACAGATTTAAACCTCATTAATTAATAATTTAATTACATGATTTGCACTAAAATTTACCAAATATAAAAACAAAATGAGCAAGTTAACACAGAAAGAAAACTTGTAAGAAAAAGAAAGAAAAGTTGCCATTAAAAGCCTTTTTATAAATATGTAATAATTATCAGAAGTTGATATCCATTAAAGGTATTCTCCTTAGGCAATTTTGTATTCCTCAGACTTTAAGATTTAAGTGAGGTACTTTTGATTCAAAAAAGAAATGAATGGCCCAAGGTCACAGCATAAAGTTAGTTGGCAGAACTATAGCTGGAACTAAAATCTGGCTGTGAGTTTCCAGTCCTCTGCTTTTCCCACCTCAATGTTAGTTTTAGGCTTTATTGGCTTAAAAGTAAGAAACCATAAATTCTATTTTGTAAATATCTATAATTTAGCCTGATTTTCTTCTTTACTCAGTCATCAGAATAATTTATGTCTTTAGTTCGAGTTGTGCTCTTCTATACAAGAACTGTCAAATCGTAATAGAAATTACTAATCTAAATATATTATCCAGGCTTTGGCCAATTGTCTAGCAAAGAGAAATTACAAAAAGACTAGGATGAATAGAAAGAAAGTAGCAAAACTGAAAAATAATCAATCCCAGAATGATTAACAGTGACTGTAGTTTCAGATCTAAAAGACAAAAACTTGAGCTAAAATATTCAGTAATATCTTCAAAGGGAAACATAAAAAATGTTTTATTTTTACTGACTAAGGATATTTCCAGTACAAACACGGGATCTGTGAGACTCGATGAACTTTGCCCTGACTGAAGGGCACTTACTTACTTTATGGCTAATTGGTTGCTTATTTTGTGGACAGTTGCTCAACCAGATCAGGCGATGGATATCACTTCCCCCAGGCTCCTTAGCACAGACTAAGAGTTGCTCTTGTTTTTGCCAACATTGAAGATCATTTGGTCCTTAAGGCTCCAATGCCTCAGTTATTTAAACAGTTATGAGAATGCTTTAAACTTTAAACAAGAACCTTAGAGAATTCTAATATTTTATACAAGGACTAAGATTTCAAGTAAATTCTAGGAGTAGTCCTACTGCTGGAGTAGCCTTCATCTTCTCGAGCTTGATGGCTGCCTGTCCTTTTCCAGTCTCCCACCTTCTGCCAAAAGCTTCCTTTTTAATTATTAGTGGAAACAGTGAGTCAGTTTTCTCTTTTCCTTCATCCACTTTTGCCATCTGCCTGGTACTGATCTATACATGTGTAAGCATGTGTGCAAAGCTTTAACTGCAGAGATGTCCACTGCCATGCTGCTTTTAATACAGCGAAACAACTCCAATGTCCACAATATAGGATTGGCTTATCTATTTGTAAAATACCACACCATTATTAAAATTATGTGGTAAACGAGTTTTCAGTGACATGGAAAAACGTTCATACTCTGCTACATGAGAAAGAAAAGTTTACAAAATGGTACATTTGGTATGCGTGCATAGATGCATAAATAGAAGATGGTCCGAATGCCCTTAGACCACAGTGTTAGTAGTAGTTCTCTTTCAATGGAAAGATGTGTGTGTGTGTGTGTGTGTGTGTGTGTGTGTCTGTGTCTGTCTGTCTGTCTGTCTGTCTTTGCCTGTTTGTAAATTCTCATTTTTTACATTGAACATGCCTTGCTTTTGTAGTAAGAAAATCTGTTTAGAAACATGGAACAAATTCTTGCTTGTTTTGGAAATGTTAGTCGTTTATGACCCCACACATGTATAATGTAATTTTACCAGTAAAATAAATATGAACTAATCAGGATTCTAGATTAAAGTTCTAAATCGTAACCAGACTTTGTTCTTTTTTTAAGGGGCTGCTGTCTAGACATTTTTTTTTTCTTAGTCCTCAACAAAAACACTAACCTTCAGCTTCCCAGCATGAATTTTCTTCACCAGCTTCCAGTCACTAGCATTATACAAGCATGTAGGTATAGGTGCATTAGGGAAGGGTGTGGTAAGGAGAAGTAGGATTTGGGGCCAAGAATGTACTAGATCATATTAGCCTCTGATGTGATAAATGCTGTGTGAATAGAGTAATTGTGATCTTATGGTGTAACACCCCTCACACATACACACACACACACACACACACACACACAATCCTGCAGGTGCCTCTTGCTGTGAGTTAGGGGACCTTTCGTAAAACGCAGCTTCTGGAATCTTTAACCATTTACATGATTTACAGTGTCTCTAATTTAAAGCAGTGTTTGTCAGGGTTATTCCCAGACTTTATCTTATTTGTCTTTGTGTCTAGAGAAAGGGAGACTGTTATTTTACTTTTAAGAACCAGGAAAAGGGAAGTTAATTCTGAAACAAGCAGGTGCAGGTAGAGTCAGAGGCTTTCTCTTCCTTTATTCGTTAGTCTTCTCTGTTGGCACGTTTACAAACATCGGATCACTTTTTCATTTTCATGCTTAAAATAATTGGAATATACTTCCTAACCATTTCATCTTTAGTAACGATTATTTTTTTAAATATATCCTTATGCCACAGGTTTGTTTGATTTAAAGATTAAATGAGATTTTTTAAAACGTGAAAATATAGCACACAGTACCTGACATATAATGTGTTTAATAAACATTAGAGCCTTTCCCTTTATTTTTGTTTTCGAACTTATGAATACCAAAATTAGGGATCATGTGGGCCACACCCTCCATGCTTACTCATAACTAGGTGTTTTGGACACTGCAAGGGAGATTCTTGGAAAAAAGACTTTAAGTGACAGAAAAAGTCACATGAAGTGAGCAAACGTTGGAGTTGGAATGTGGGATTTAAGTGTGAGTGTTTAAGAGGGGTATGCACCCAAGCTCAGCTGTTCTTGTTGATAAAGTATCTTAAAACATATCTAGGAATTTAATGTTTAAAAGTACTTTATCCTAGAGAAACAGCAGAAACCAGAGTAACTGAAGAGAAATATTTACTTACAACATGTTAACTAAAACACATACCTACTACTCACTGTGCTGCCTTCTTATGATTTTTCTAGAAGTTACTCCCAACTGTTTTCCGGAGAAAGCTTGAGTTTCTTTTATTGTCAGAAGACCTCCAAGGTGACATTCCAGAGGACATCCTCAAGGTGAGAGAGGGCTCTGAGCCATCTGCCCAGAGTCCCAGTCACTCAATCATTTCAGCTTCTAGGGATCCAGCAAAGACAGGTCCCCAACAGGATGGCTATAGACTATTCTCAGGCAAGACCAGGCTGAGGGGAGTTTAGAATTAGGATAAACTTATCTGACTTTAGAATTCTTAGAGGTGAATTGTCCAGAAGTACTAAGTATAGCTGGGGATTAAAGATTTTTTTCATTTCATGTAAAGGAATTACATAACTTGGATTAGATTTAGGTGTTTGAATTTTTTACCAGTATATGGTAGGGAATGTGAAGGGAGAAATATTTGTTTAATACCTCTTCTACAACAGGTGCACTGAATGTGTCATAGTTAATCCTCACAAAAACCTAGAGCCAGATTCGAACTAAGTCTTTACTATATCTATACTTAAGTGCCTGAGGTATGCTCTGAGGTTTAGTACTTATATTTTTCATCACTCTGCCATCAGCTAATTAAAGACATACTAGCAGCAAGATTTAAAGTGAGTACTTTCACAAGATTTAAATCAACAGTATGCATTTTGGAGACAGTAAGGGGAGATGAGTTTGAACATGGAGGCCTTGGGCAATTAAATTAATATCTTTGCCTCAATCTCCTCATTTGTAAAACGAGGATAATAGTAGTATCTTCCTCTTAAGATTGTTGTGAGGATTAATTTGATTTTTCTGTGTAAAGGGCTTGGCATGTAGTAACTGCTACAGAAATGTTTGCTACTGCTACTGTTATATACAAACATGTTGAAAAGAGGAAAACATCGAGGCATACAGGTGATAACATTCTAGACAAGCTCACCATACATCTTTCTCTTCATTCTCTATTTAGGAGCTATGTGAGGCTTTATCACAAGACACAGTAGACCCTGTGCTTGATGGAAATCAGAGGCGAGAGAGCTGGACCCTCCAGCTCAATTCAGAAACTGTCTCTGTGCTCTGGGACCTTTTGAGGCAGGCCCCACAGGCAGTGCAGGCTCTGCTAGAGCTCCTGCTTAGGGAGGACGATGGCACTGGCCTCTGTGGCTGGCCTCTGCAGAAGGCACTGGTGGACCTCATTCGAAAGACTCTGGGAGCTTTGGAAGGCCCTTCCACTGGGCCCCCTGGGGAAGCAGATGCTATCTATGGAGCCCTGCGGATTCTGCGTTGCCCTGCAGAGCCACTCGGCGTTGAGCTGCGTCTCCTATGTGAAGAACTGCTGGAGTCCTGTAAAACTGAAGGCAGTCCCCTGCAGGAGGAGCAGGTACTCAGCTGTCTGCTACATAAGGCCGGACGTGGCCTGGTATCCCTGTATGGCCATACCTATGCAGAGAAGGCCCTAGAAAAGCCACTGAAGGCCACATCCTCAGGAAAAGGTGTGTTCCCTTTGCCTCATCTCCTGCTGTGTTGGTAATTACACAATGCCCCACCTCTCTGGAGATCCTCTAGGCTGATGCCTTTATGTCGCTCAAGAAATCTAATGGGAGAAGCTGAGCAAGAGCGAGGTGTCCTTTTGTAAAAGCACAGATTTTGTAGTCTAAAACGGAATGCTGGAAAATGTATATATAGCAATAGTAATAGCAGCAAAGAGCTTTTCAGGAGCTACCAAGAGGAGTAAAGAGTTTTAATATAGAAGTATAGAAAACGTGGTTTAAGTGTTTAGAAGAGCGAACTGTCATATCACCTGACTTTTCAAATGGGCTTCAGCTTAGGAAAGAAGAGCTCTGATTCCCCAGTAACCTGTCTAGTTTGATTTTCAGCCTCACTGGACCATCTAGATCCCGAGCATGCAATGCTAGCCTTGTTCTCCAATCCTGATCCAGCACAGGCTTGGAAATCGGCCTGTTTCTACTGCCTGAGCAACAGCAAGCACTTCCTTGAGCAGATCCTGGTAGGTCAAAGTTAATTATTCTTCATCAGAGAAGTACCCAGGGACTTTAGATAGGCTTTTTCATTATTTGTTTTTCTCTCACTCCTTTATCCAACACAAAGCAGTCAAATTATTAGTGAATCATTTGGATCTGTCCATCCCATAGTCCTAGGGGAAAGAAGGCTTTGAGAACCGTATCATTCATTATTAGAAATGCAGTCATTTTATATTGATCCTTTGGCAGGAGCTAAAATGTTGGATATGTGTAAGTTTTCTGGAAGGTGTGAGGAAGAAAAGACAATAGGAGCAGTATGTCACCTGTCTGACAGGGGAATTTAATTGCTCTAACCTTTTTCCTGATTGCACTGACCTTTAACTTAATTCAACAGATATATATCAACCTCATCTTACGTGCCATGTTCTGTGCTCACCCTATGTGCCGTGTTACAGCAGAAGTCAATCCCTGCCATCAAAGAGCTTATAGCCTAGTGTTTTTGTGAACATTTTTTTCTCAACTGGCCATGTTGGTCATTGTCAGAAATCTCCCTGCTATACTAAAAAACTTCTTACCCTAGTGAGCAGCAAGTCCACATAACTGCTTATAGCAGCCTCCTTTGACTTGCAGGTGACAGCACTAGCACTGTTGAAAGAGGAAGACTTCCCAAGTCTTGGCTGTCTGCTAGATAGGGAATTCAGACCTCTCAGTCGACTGCTTGCACTCCTGGGCTGGACACACTGCCAGAGCCTAGTGTCAGCCAGGAGGCTGCTCCAGATACTCCACAGGAACCAGGTAACTCTACTCTGCAGCCAGGGCTGGTCTAGAAGTGAGCGCTATGGTGCTTTGGGCTGAGGCGGATTGCAGGGTACTGAAGTTGGTCACACGCTCTGGCCCCAGATGCTCAAGTCAACATCTCTTCTGTATCAACAGGACCACAGCTGTGACAAGCTCCTCAGGGATGCCTGTGATGGGCTGTGGGCTCACCTGGAGGTCCTGGAGTGGTGTGTACAGCAGAGCAGGTACAGCCCAATGCAGCCAGCCCCCTTCCCACCATTGGGCACACTTAACCCCGTGCTCTGCACCTGTGACCATTTCCAGACATCCTCTACATAAATGTTTTGAGTTGACAGTATTAACCACCAACTAATAATTATTCCAACTATTAAACTAGAAAATATAAGTAATAATTATCTTTTCTATGCCATAAGGATATAAGTAGAGGAAAATTTTAAGGTAAAGCAGAGAAGCTTATGTCACTTCTTAGCTAGAAAGAGTACAGAAATTGGGAAGCTTCACCTGCAGGCCCTTTCTATACTCTAAAGACCTAACAGCCCTTTTTAGGTATTTCTTGAAGGTAAATAAATGCTCTGCTCTATCCCAGACCAACTTTTGTGTTGGGGAAACTGAAACCTGTGTTGTGGGCCAGAGAAGAATCGAGATTGGTCTGTCTTAGAGCAATTATATAAACTGCCTTCCCTTCCAACCTTCCATCTTTCCTTTTTAGCAACCTCATACCAAAGAGAGATCTCTTGTGTCATTTACATGGTGGAGACAGCCACTCAGTGCTCTACTCTCTCCATCACCTTACAAACCTTCCAGCCCTCAGGGAGGAAGATGTTCTCCAGCTCTTACAGATGGTGCCAGCCAAGGACCCCCAGCAAGAGCATGGTGAGTTGGCAATGGAATGACTTGGGCAGTTTCCTCTTAGGATAATCTTACCCAAGTTTCTTTCAGCACAGGATTTATCTAGAGGTAATCTGTCTAAATGGGTGTTCTAGTGTGTGCCCTCTAAATTAGTGCTGTTTGCCCCAGTGAGATTAGAAGATCTAGGAACATGCCTCCCCTTTCTTGGTGATGTGTAGGGAATCCTAGGAATCCTATGAGAACAGTCCCATAGGAACCTCTGTCCTTGTGGAAATAACTCAGCAACCACTACCATACCCTCATTCCAATGAAACAATTAGGAAATGCCCTCTGAATTCACAACATTGTCATTGGCAGTGACGCAAATTTTTGATGAGTCTCTCCATTCTTCATAAGCACTCTCATAGCACATTTTGTGTCTGCCTTCTCTCATATCTTCTTTATACTCTTTTGAACAGATAGAGGTTTGGAAGAAAAACTTGCCTGAAACAATAGCAAAGTCTTGATTTAATCTTAGAACTTTGCTTAAAATTCAAGTCTCCATTAACAAGCTCTTTTGCTCTCAAAAATTCTATCATAGTATAGTCACAACCTGCCACACAAGAGTTGGACTCTTAGTTTTGAGAGAAACAAACATTCTCATATGGTAATAGATGTTACTCAGCCTAGATATTGCTTTGATTTCCTTTAAAAGGACCTTCCACTAATTGGAAATGTTACTGCATTCTATACTTTTTTCTAGAAAGGTAGGAAACTTGTTTAACAGATATCCTAAAGGAACTGGAATGCTCTGTTTTCTGCACACTAGTACAAAAGGCTTCTAAAGGACACACTTAGAACTTGAACTTGGAAAAGGCAAAAAGGGAGCAATAATAGGACTGAGACTAGGGTAAGATAAGAGAGGCATCTGGAATACAAAATTTAAGAAGCCACTTATTCTTACTGTTGTGCAAGTTCTTGCAAGTCCTGGCCTTAGGTGATAATACCATGTAGAGGCATCGGACTTAAATCAATATTGATTCCATTCTCCTTCTTACTCTGGCCTTGGTAAAATATCTTTCTAGAAGACATAATCAATAGGAAGCCTGTACATAAAGGAATTTATTGCAGCATTGTAGTAGCAAAGCATCCCTAACTGCTGCAATGCCCTGCCCTAGAGGAATCTGCCTAGGTAAGGGATTCATTCTCTAGGACATACAGCCATCAGAAATTTAGTTAATGAAGTAGCATAATCAAGTGCTATACTATCATGGATTTTTAAGAAGTAGGAAAATTAAATAGTATAGAAAATGTCATTACACTCAACTTAGACATGCATACATGTATACACATACGTAGCACTATCAGAGTGGTTAAATCAGAATGTTAACGATGGTTGTAGCTAGTTGATGGATAGGATCATGGGTGGTATTTTTTTCCTTTTTTGCTTTTCTACATTTAAAGCTTTTTCTTTGAGAAGGTTGTGCTTTTTCTATGAAAAGAGTTAAGGCCAGAGTAAGATGTTTAGAGGCCCTTCAAAGATTATGGTATTCTCCCTTACTCCTGAAGTTAAAATTTTTTTTTTAATGAGGAATTATAAATTATTAAACAAGTATAAGGAACTTCAGTAGAGTTTTTTTTCCCCAGGATGTCTTCTTCATTGCTTTCTTAAAAATATACATTTTTTCAAAAAAATTACTTTGCTTTCCTTTGCCTTTATTACTCAATCTAAACACATTTCGAGCCTGCCTTTTGGATAATGTGGCACAAAGCATACTTTTACTTTAAGTTTACTTTAAGTTTTAATTTTTAAAAAATAAGAATAAGATTTTAAGAATGTAAGGAAAAGACTTGTTAAGCAGCCATGAGGGCTGTGTTGAACAGACAGGTGGAAGGGAGGTTGGTGGGCAAAAGGAAATGGAGGGAAGCTGGTGTTAAGTAGAGGAAAGGGCCTGGAATGGACAAAAAGGAGAGAGGGTAAAAACACTTTGAGGACCTGGAAATGCACTATCTCTTTGCTTTAGCCATACTTGCAGCCTGTACCTGAAAGCACCAGCTCTGAAGTTCTGCCTGTTTCTCTTTCTCATTCTGATTCAGCTGATACACCAGTCCCTGAGCACCTGAGCCAGTGTCAGAACCTGACACTCTACCAGAGCTTCTGTGCCATGAAGTATGCCATCTATGCCCTCTGTGTGAACTCACACCAGCACACCCAGTGCCAGGAATGCAAAGACAGTCTCTCTGAGGACCTGGCCTCAGTCGTGGAGTCAGTGAATGATTCTGTCTCCCCCTCAGGTACAGTACCCACCCCCCATCCCTGACATAAGCTGGTAATGACCTGTTCCAGAGAATTCTTTGTGAGGGAACCCTTTTCCACCAGGATTGGGGAGGTGCCTCTTGGTTTCAATATGCCCAAGAATAATTGCATTCATTTATTATCCTCTGTGAATCAAAGGGACATGGAGAAAGCGAGTGATTTGCCTAAGTTCTAATGAAGTCTCATCACCTAGTGCGGTGTTTTACAAATTCTTTTTTAAAACTACAAATCACAGTAAAAATAGCATTTCACATCATACTCCAGTTTGCACATGGGTATATAATGTGCATGTTTATATATGTATGTGTATATAAGTGATATATAAACTGAAATAAGTGTTAAGAAAGAATACTCACCCTTCCAAACAGAGCACCCTCTCAATTATTTTTTTCATCATTTTAAATGCAGCCTCTAATTCAGTGTCATAGCCTGTAGTGTGAAAGAGCATATGTCCTATGCTCTCTCATTTTTCTTAATAACTTATGTTTTTAATAACTTAAAAATTTTTAACTTGTTTTGTGCAACTACTGGATAGTTATTTCTCCCTCGTAGCTTTAGAATAAACCTTCACTTCTAAGCTTGGTTATTTTTGACCAGTGAGTATTTCTTAAGAAATTTAGGTTGTCCATGATCACCTTTAGTATGAAAATGAGTGAAAATGTAGTTGAGGAGTAAGACGTCTGTATGCTACCTTCATTTCAGGGACAGAAATATGGAGTGCTAGTCAGAGATGAGGAGTAATGTAATATTTAAAAAGCCAAAACAAAATGACAAATGTTCAGTGAGCTGTACTTTTAATTAAGGTAGCAAAATCTTTTTGCAAATCATGAAAAGACATGGCTGAAGAGTATCTTATCCTCCTAACTAAAACCACAATTCCCATAGTCATTAATAATAAATAAATGAGTTAAAGTTGTGAGAATGCTTGAGTCTGGCAAGTAGTGTTTTTAATGATTGAATTTTCTCTTTTTCTCTGGTCTCTTATGTGTGCTTATTTAGGTGCTTCACATCTCTTCTCAATGTACCTGGCTAGGTGTCAGCAGTATCTGTGCAACCTTCCTGACTCTTTGTGCCTGGAACTTCTAGAAAACATCTTCTCATTGCTTCTCATCACCTCTGCCGATCTTCACCCAGAGCCTCACTTGCCTGAGGACTATGCTGAGGAGGATGACGTTGAGAGGAAAGGCCCTTTAGATTTGAGGTCCCCATCAGAGAGCCCTCAACACATAGCACAGCCAGAGAAGAAGTCAGAACGGGGTTCCCAGGGAGTCCCCAAGAGTTTTGCTTATGCAATTCCAAGCTATATGAAGACAGAGCCAAAAGACAGTTCACCGGGCCCTCACGGGCATAACTTTTTGGACCTAAAGCACTTTACTAGTGGTGTCAGTGGGTTCCTGGCTGATGAATTTGCAATAGGGGCCTTCCTCAGACTTCTCCAGGAGCAGCTGGATGAGCTCAGCAGCCACACACCTCCTGAGGAGCCAAAGCTGCCAGAAGGCCAGAGCTACTCGGGAAGCAGAGATGGGCTACAGAGCCGCCTGCACTGTTTTTCCAAGATTCTTTCTGAGGCCCAGTGGAGATACAAGGTTGTAATGAGCAACCAGGGCTCAGGTGAGAGAAAGCAGAACCAGTGGGTTCAGAAACTGAGAAGGGAAAACATCCCAGGAATGTGGGAGTGAGCAAGGAATGCATGGGAGTTACACCGGACTCACTGTCACAGCAACTAGAGTCAGAACCATGCCTCAGAGCCCAGTCCAGATCCTCCCCTACCTGTTACCCCAGAAGTGGGTCAAATAGATAGTAACCCACGTGACCCATTGGGTTTGCCGTTTCAGAGGAACAACCTTCCCGAAGATACCGGCCTGTTGCCACACGACACCCTAGTCTCCGCCGGGGTCGTCGGACACGAAGGAGCCGAGCAGGTAATCTGAGGAGCTATCTCCCCATGCCTCATTCCTGTGCACCAGGCAAGTGGCATACTGCCACTTGTCTAACAGTCTTTGAGATAAAGCACATGATCCAAACAAACAAAGTGATTCAAGGTTATCCTACTCCCACTCCACCAAAGTAACCCTAATAGTTTCCTTCTAGAAGTTTTTCATACAGTGCAAGCATGTGTATGTATCATTTTATATACATATATACTTATATACATTGAGAACTTCAATTTTCTTTTTTTTTGTTGTTTATATCCTTTTATATGTACAGATGTATCATACTGTGTATTGAGAACTTATTTTTACCTATTTTAAAGGCTGCTTAGTATTCCATCATCATATGTACCCTTTTGTGGAGATTTAAATTGTTCCCAGTTTTTTACTGTTATAAACTGCTACAGTAAACAGCCTTGTACATATGTCTGTGCACATTTGTTTGAATATATCTATAGGATAAGACCCTAGGAGTAGAATAGCAAGATTAAAGATATGTGGATATAAAATAAAGATATTATCAAATTTCTTAATAAAAGATGGACCGATTTATATTTCCACCAAATGTGTATGAGTGCCTATTTGTACATACATTCATTAAAAATGAGTACCATCAAATTTTTAAGTAATCTTTGCCACTATGATTAATATAGCAATGGTCTATCATTGTTTTGATGTTTTTAGTTTGAGATTGCATATCTTTTCATATATTTATTAGCCACTTATATCTTTTTTTGAGCTGCCTATTTATATGTAGGGTTTATATTTTCTGTTGGGTTCATCTTGTTGAATTGTAAAAAGCTCTTTAAACATTAAGGAAAATATTCTGTCATGTGCTATAATTTTTTCTCTATTTTGTCTTTTGACTTTGATTAAAAGTTTTTCCTAAGGAGTTTAATACAAGAGCATTGTAAAGGAGTGTTATACCTTTAGATAATCAAATTTTCTTATGGCTTTTGGTGCTGGTTTTTAAATAATCAACAGATTCAGAAGAATTTGCTCTATGCTAAATAATACTAGGTATCTTGAGGGAGGTGAATGAGGCATATACCAGGACTTTGCCTTCAAAGAATTTATAACTTACCTACATAGACAGTATACATGGAACACTTAAACTGCTTCCTAAAAACGGAAGAAATCTCTTGGAAGGGAAGATCAGCATATCCTATAAAAGTCAGAGAAACAGATTTGATGGAAAAGTTGACTCATGAATCTAGCTCAGAAGAATGAGTAGGCTCTAGCCTACTCACTGTAGCAGTGAGAAAGATGAGCATACCTGGATAGAGTGGAGGGTATCATGAGAGAAACCTGGAAAACATCAAGGCTGAAATGCTAAGGCCCTTAAGCTGATTGGTTAATTGGTTTGAGTCAAAAGGCATAGTTTGCATCAACTTAACCCTCCAACCCAAGAATGCACAATCTGTCTTCTCTCTCCTACAGCTGTCTCTTCCTTTCAAAACAGTGAACCAGACACTCCCTTGCACGGGGCCAATATCGCCCTTGTGTGACCACACTAAGGCACAACAGCCTCCATTCTCAAGCCCTGGCATTTCAATAAAACAGGTGTTGAGAAAAAGCTTTTCTTCCAAGGCTCTAAATACTGTGGTCTTTGGTTCCTTACCTTTTCAAGTATAAAGACGTTTTCTGTATCAGAAAATTTTGTGACCCTCCTTTGTATCCTACGACTTCCTGGTCATAATAGTTGTGATTTTTTTCCTGCAGATTGACAGTGCTTAGTGAATAGATGGAGTTCACTGCCCTCTAGAAGTAACTTGAAAGCTCATAGAGCTCTGAGACCCTCAGGTTGGAAACCATGGTTATAAGCAACTTACCAAATGAGCATTGGGGCCATATTAAGCCCACCCTTCACCTTTGGTCACAGGAACTTGCATTTTACTCTAAAGGAGCAGTAGGCGTAGTTCTCTATCACCTCAACTACCTAGATCTTGACTTTCAAGCCAAATTCTCACTCTCTACACTGTCAGGATTTGATGGTTGATTTTCTTTGCTCTTCCTAACACCTCTAGATGGCCGGGACAGAAGTTCCAATCCATCCCTGGAAAGTACAAGCAGTGAGCTGAGCACAAGTACTTCAGGTATGGGGGTCCCAACCAGTTACCAACTTCAAGAAGCTTTGCCTTGATAGGCAGTTGCCATACACCATGGTATATAAAAACCTGGACTGAGCAGTTCATGCCTGTGTTTAGGAAGGTTGGTCCTGGAAGATACAAACTTCCAGTCATAAGATAAATAAGTCCTGGGGATGTAATATACAGCATAATGACTATAGTTAACAATATTATATATTTGAAAGTTGCTAAGAATAGATCTTTAAAGTTCTCATCACAAGAAAAAAATTTGCAACTATGTTAATTAAACTTTGGTGATCATGTCACAATATATACATATAGCAAATAATTATGGTGTCTATCTAAAACTAATACAATATTGCAGTATCAATTATATAGCAATTAAAAATGAGAAGAAGATTGGTTCTGCAGATGGCCAGATTTCAGCAGGGAAAGGGCTGTTTCACTATCAATTGAGTTGCCCATCTGCAGAGAGATGAGAGATGAATCCCTAAGAATGGTACTTAAGTCTTGTATTCAAAGATGATATCTTAGGTTTGCCGTTTAACTGAGGAAAAGCCAAGACCCATTTACACACCTTTTAAAGAAGGAACTTGAATAAAGGAGAGTTTGGTGGGAAATGACAGCAATATAGTTTTTCTTCAATTTCTATTGCTTTCTTGGTTCCTATGTTCTTATATCCCAAAAGAGGGAAGTCTGAACTCTGTGTCTGGAAGGAATGAGCTAGATGGCCAGTTGCAGCCCCATACTCAAAGTTCACTCATCCCCATGATGTTCTCTCCACCTGAGTCACTGCTGGCATCCTGCATCCTTCGAGGGAACTTTGCAGAAGCCCATCAGGTAAGGGGAGTATTGGTGCAGCAGATATTAGTAGCCTAGGCCTTACCTTGTCATCATAAAGAATGCTAAGTCAGTATACAGGAGGTATAGGGGTTGCCAAACTAGAATGTTCCTGTTTAAGGCAAAGCACAAGGAATAGAAATCAAAAAGATTCTCATCCTCCTTGAGCTCCGATAACCTCAACTAAAAATTAGAGTTAAATATAATACCTGCTCATCCTACTTCATGTATTTCTCAGGCTGTGAGAAATACAAGAATCCTCTACTATTGTTTAAATTTAATAACATAAAAACCTACTATTCTAATTTTTTACACTCTGTTGGTATATTTATCATACTGTGCTCATCCCTTAACCTGTAGGGCAGAATTTTTCTTTCATGTGAGTTCAGTTGTTGAGGAATTAATCAAGGAGAAATCTAGGTGATAGGAGAATCTTTGCTTAACTTTCTCTGGTCATTTTAGACCCCGTAGTTTAATGATAATGATAATTCTGAGCCTTTGGGGAGGATAGGACCCCTACCAGCATTTTATACACCTAAATCTGGAAGAAGTCAGCTGTGAGCCTCCTGATGCTTTACCCCTAAGTGCCCTCACTTCCTCTTCCTTTCCTGGTCTTTTTTTTTTTTTTTTTTAATAAAAGCTTTATTTTTAAACCTGGTTACAGAAGAAGTTGTGAGTATTAAAAGCAAATACCAAAAATAATAAGAAAATTAAATTTCTTATTACCCTATTTTCTAGAACAACCAGTATGAAAAATAAAGTATATTTTTTGCCAATATTTTTTCAAGGTATATATGACTTTTATATAGCTGAGCTTATTTTAAATCTAAAACTATATAGTGCCTTTTTAACATGTGCCTTGTAACTGATTTAATGACCTTACACAAGTCTGATCAGGTAGCTGCATTTCACTATTCCCCTGTTACTCAACATTTAAATTATTTTCAACCTTGTAATGGTGGTAATAAATAGCACCAATGTTATCACCTCTAGGCATTAGCCTTTTGAATTATTTCATTAAAAAAGTTTCTTATAAAAATTACTAAGTCAAAGAATATACACGTTTTTAAAGCTTTGTGGATTGCTAAATTTTGCTTTCCTCAAAAAAGTTATGACAGTTCATTGTGCCACCACCTCCTGAGGATTTATTTTTACTTTGTCACTATGATAGATGCAAAATGGTATTTGTGTTAAATTCCAGGATTACTGGAAGGGAAAACATTTTTCATCTATGTATTACTATGTGTATTTTACTACATACAATACTAGGTATGTATTACTCATACATATTTTTGAAATTTTCTGTGTCTTCTGCCTTTTTTCTGCTGGGGCTTTGGTGGCTTTCTTGCTGACTTATTTGAGTTATCTCTATATTTGATCTACTCTTCTAACATGCAGTGATTTTCCAACCCTACAAAGTAGATATCTTAGGACCATAACCTAATGACAGGCAAGATCTCATATCTCTAGATATCCCCCAACTCATTGGGCCTACCACAGCCCACACTCTCCCTCCTCTATGCCAGGTAATGTTCATGTTCAACCTGAAGTCCTCGCCCAGCTCAGGAGAACTGATGTTCATGGAGCGCTACCAGGAGGTGATCCAGGAGCTGGCCCGGGTAGAGCACAAGATTGAAAACCAGAACTCAGATGGGGGTAGCAGTACCATTCGAAGAACAGGGAGTGGTCGCTCAACTCTACAGGCCATTGGCAGCGCTGCAGCAGCAGGTCAGCCTTCTCTGTCACCACTGTAGGTGGTAAGGCAGCTGAAGGAGGAGGGCATCAGGGCAAAGCCACCCAAATGACAGGCTCATCATAAGGGAGAGAGGAATCCAGAGCAGGATTCTTGCCTTGAAAAACAATAGTCCTGACATATTGAGAGTCAGTTTTAGCTGTGCCCATCTTTCCTGACTAGATGGTCACACACCTGCCAGTTGAGCTACTCCAGTAAGCTTGTCCTGTGTGACCTAAATTGAAGAGTGTGAGTGCTACTTCCACCATATGTGTTAATGGCCACTATCTTGGGCTTTATGAAATGGTGTTAGGTTATTTCCTTCCTATGTAATTATTCATGGATAAAGTATATTTTACTTTTCGTAAAGAAATTGTGTATAATACATACGGCCTGCAATTCACAGGTCTCAATTCCCAACTTTGGCTGCACTGCAAAAAAGCTTATCTCATTTTTCTTGAAAGTAGAATCTCGTCCCACATTTTCACATTATCTTATTGGTCTAGGTTGTATGTATCAAATACCATCACACATTGCTCCTTCTATATTTTCCCAGCTATTTTCTATAGCTATCCAAAAATGTATATGCACATCTTTTTTAAAAAATCTAAATGGGCTCTTACAACAAGTACTATTTCTATCTTGCTTTTTTAGTACTGTATTTAAGTGATCGTTTCTGATTACACATGTAGATCCACTTATTCTTTCTCAACCTACTTTTGGTCCCATTTAGAAGATGCCCTCACTCATCTCAACCATTTTTAGTTTCTTTTGGTCTTCCTATTCATGCCATTGTTTTGATACTATAAGAATGGACTGTAATGATGGTACTAACATACATAGATTTCCTGTGCAGAAGGACCTCAAATATTTTTTAGAGAACTCCTTTTCAGAGTTAAACTGGTAGTTAGAATCATTTTAACCTTTTGCTTTTTACTCCACTGCTGGTTGCCAAGGGATGGTATTTTACTCCATCTCTGATGTGACCGACAAGCTGCTCAGCTCCTCTGGAGACCCCATTCCCACGCTGCAGGAGGACTTTTGGATAAGCAGTACCCTGATGGAGCCCACTGATCCCCTGAGAGAGGTTCTAGAAGACCTTAGTTCTCCTGCCATGGCTGCATTTGACCTAGCTTGCTCTCAGTGCCAGCTCTGGAAAACTTGCAAGCAGCTCTTGGAAACTGCTGAACGACGTCTGAACAGTAGTCTGGAGAGCCGGGGTGAGTGTTCTTTTTTAGCTTTATTCTTTCTCGAATGCATTTCTGAGAAATTTGATAAATTGTGCAAGAAGAAAGTACTGATTGGGGATGGTGGGACAGGGAAAAAGGATTATTAGTTAATTTCCCCATGTGCAATTTGATGGCATAAATAAAGTCTGTTGAGAGTCCATCTTCTTCTTAGTCATAGCAGTCTGTAGTCATTTGGGGAACTTTTTTTTTCTGATTTATGGATAAATTCAAGGAATGGATATGTGTTCAAAAATGGTATGGATGGAATTTGTGTCTTTAGACTGCATTCTGCCTCCTGAGTGAACTTTAACCTATAACTTGGGGCAGTTTGGAGTCTGTAAACCAGATTTAAAGGAAAACTTGGTGGATTGCAGTTAAAGAGAGGAGTGTATTGTACCTCAAAATATCTCAAAATATGAAGGTGAAATTCTTGGAGGAATGAAGGTAGAGGAATATGAAGATGGAATTAGGCAAAGTTCCACTCATGCATCCTTGATGCATACACCAAACACTGGAAGAAGGACTGACCAGTGAGGGAGAGAAAGGAACATGTTCTCTCTCAGTAATGTGGAAGGAGGAATGGTAAACAGGTTGTAATATGAATAGCCACCCCTAGGTTAAGTGATTCACTAGAGAACTCACAGGACTGTAGTGAATGTAGTCATACTCATGGCTAAGATTTATTTCAGCAAAAGAATGTAAGCAAAATCAGCAGAGGGAGAGGCTCATGTAACAGTCTGGAAGAAACCAGGCAAAAGCTTCTAAGAGTCTTCTCCCAGAGGAGTCACACAGGATGGGCTAAATTTCTCTGGCAATGAGTTGTGAAGTGTGAAGTATTTTCTCCAAAGAAGCTCATTAAAGACCCAATATCCAAGATTTTTATTGGCAGCTAGTGACAAAGGTACCCTCTAACTATTTATTATATACCAATATTCCAGACTCTCAGAAGGAAAGCAGGTGTTCAGCTTAATAATGTAGGCACAGAGCCATTTCTATCATTCAGGGAAAGCTTTGTATCATGTGAGAAACTGTTTAACAGCCAGGTTAAACAGGGCCCACCTTGCAAGCAGGCCTGTCTAAGGATAGCAGTCTGAGGCCTGCCTTTAATATTCATATAGTCCTTCTAAGAAAGTGTATTATATCATAAACAATGCTATTTTTATCAAACAATTCCCTTCCCTCTGATCTAGTACTTATATTCTACAATGAAAGGAGATACTATTCAAGCTGTTAGTAGCTAAGTTTCATGTCAGTCAGTTAGCAATTAACTTAGCACCTACTGTGTTTCCAGATAATCCCAAGTATATGGAGTACATATAATAAATACTCTCTGTTCATAAAGTTGTTTAGAATCTAGTCAGGGTGTCAAGATGCCTTAAAGCAGTCAGAGAAGACAGATAAGATCCAAGCTCAAGTCCTTAGCTGAGGGCACTGCCCAAGGCAAATCCACAAGAAGTACCTAATTGGCTGGAGACAGTAATTCCCTAGGAATGCTGGACCTCGGCCTGCTGCTGCTGACAGCTGAGGCATCTTGCCAGAGGTAGCCCTGAAACTATATACATAGAAAAGCTGGTTGTCACCCAGAATCGCCGAGCACTTGTTTCCTCAATATTGGAGAATATAAAATATTCCAAGTAAATACAGGACTGAGTACCAGTCTCTGAAAGTCCTTACCGTTTTCTGAATTCCTTCTTGCTTCATCTGTTCTCAGGTCGACGTTTAGACCATGTATTCTTCAATGCTGATGGCATTCGAGGTTTCCCAGTTGTTCTTCAGCAAATCAGTAAGATTCTCAATTATTCACTTACGTCATCAGCTGGACAGACTAAATCAGGTGAGTTGTTTTTCTCCATTTTTTTATCCTGGACTCAGATCATTAGGTTGGCATCAGACTTTACTTTTTCTTTCTCGTTTGCTTTCCACAGAGAGTATAGAAGAAAAAGGGGGAGGGCCTCCACGGTGCAGCATTGCTGAGCTGCTTCAGATGTGCTGGCCCAGCCTCACTGAGGATTGTGCTGCCAGCCACGCCACCCTCTCCCAGCAGCTGGATCAGATCCTTCAGTCACTGAGAGGGGCACTAGAACTGCCAGGTACAGGCCCGAGTGCATGGGAGCAGATAAGGCCTGAACTAGGGAGAAGAAACAGCTGAGAACAAAGGAACACTTTGGAGCAGACACTTAGAACTCTGGTGGTGGGCCCTAACAACTCCTAGTTAGCAGGCGCCTGACACTTGTTTGCCTGCCTCTCAAGTGAAAGGATGGCTAACACTCCATTAGCTGATACATTTTTCTTATTCCTAATGAGATATATACCGCAAAGGTACTCAGTATATACTGATGAACCCTTCTCCAAAAGATTGTTATGTTCCTCATAAAGCCATTCCAACCCCAGAGATTCTGAGGTAAAAACAGAACTATCCACCCCCACTTCTCCAGATCCAAAGCTCTTCCTGGCTAAGAATCACTTGTTCAGGTGACCAACTTAGAATTTTATAGCTACTTTGTTAGTGTAGCACCCAAGCTATAAGATGACCCATGCAGTATAGAGAGGTCCAGTTCACGTAACTGTGTTGGAAATTGATGCAGAGCTGGATGCATAGACTAAAGCCTGCATCCCTTCTGCCATTGCTCCTCTCAGAGCCCAGGAGTACGCCCATGTCCTCCCTGGTGGAACAGGTGGCCCAGAAAGCTCCAGAGATAGAGGCCCACCCTGTGCACACGCAGACTCAGCTTCTCCAGAAGAACCTGAGCAAACAGATACCAGCAGGCAGCAGGCAGACTGACTACATGGGCACATTCTTCAGTTACTGCAGCACCCTGGCTGCAGTTCTTCTTCAGAGTTTGCGCTCTGAGCCTGGTAAGTAGCAAGAAAGAGGAAATAGAATCATGACTGGTTTGCAAGTGTTTAGGACAAGGAAGAGAAAGGTACTCAGTTTAGAGGTTCTGGGCACAGCAATCACCAAGGAAACTAGATTTATAAAGTCCTCTCTTATTCTGTGATCTATTCGTCTTTGTCTCCCCAATACCTACTACAGTTGTACAGCACATAGGAGTACTCAAATTTTGATGGCATTAATGGCTCAAAAATACTCTTAGACCTTCAGTTCACTGTGGATTTGAGGACCCAGCAGAAGAATCAAGTCTCTGATATGAGTGCCAGACCCTTACTTGAGTCTGCAGAGCTAGTACTGAGTGCACTTTAGTAGTTTAGAGGAGCAGAATAAGCCATTTGTGGCTAGACCTGCCCACTGAAGTTAGTCTGTAATTGGAAGTTTTTAAAGCAGTGGTAAGGTGTAGAGAAACTTTTGGTCAGGGTCATGCTGAAAACACCCTTTACCTAGAAAATATCAGCAGAAGGGCTCACAATGTAACCTTCATTTTGATACTTTACTTTTTTGTTGGTTCTGGAAAATAGGACTCTGAACTGCTGCAATCGGTGGTGCAAACAAAGGTCACTTTCTTTACCTTTGCAGATCACGTGGAGGTCAAGGTAGGAAATCCCTTTGTTCTGTTGCAACAGAGTGCTTCCCAGCTGGTGTCACACCTCCTGCTTGATCGACAAGTTCCCCCAGACAGGTAGGAGCTTCCCCAGGGGAATCAAGCATGGGTCTTTCTATTTGTTTCATCAAGGAAACCAAAGGCCCTTTGGGGTTGTGCTTGGGTTCAGTACAGAGAGTGGGATTTTATCCAGACTTTGCTCTTGATTTGCATTTATTCTTATATAGCTACATCCAAATTCAGCATGCCTCTTCTCTCTTGTCACCTCTGACGTTTACATTGCAAGTATAAAATTAAGAGATTAATAATCTTCACTTATAAGTACATGAAAATAAAAAATTTGATAACACTTTAGTTGGCTAGGAAGACAAGAATTCTCATATATTGCCAGTGGGATATAAATTGGTATGGCCCATGTCGGAAGGTAGTTTGTTCATATCTACTAAAATTATAAGTTTACATACTCTTTGACCACATTAAGGAATCCACACTAGGGAATTTATCCTGCAGCTTTATTATACGTATGGAAAATGATGTATGTACAAAGTCATTTTATTATAGTCTTATATGTAATAGCAACAGATAAGAAAAATCCATTGTCTACTAACAGAATAGTTTAATGATTGTTCATCCCCCTAATGGAATACTATGTACCTGTAAAAAGGAATGAGGGACCTCTCTACAAAGGGGTCTGAACAGATCTCCCTGATACCTTACAAAGCAAAAAAGTAAAGGGCAGAACAGTGTGTCTAATAGGCTATCTTTTATGTTTAGAAAAGGTGGGGAGAGGAGGATAGAAAGAGCCTGCATTTACATTTGCTTGTGTAAACACAAATTCTGAGATTAGGTGATAGTGCCAGTGCACTCAGGCTTAGCATGCCCTCTGCTGCTCTTCCCTCCAGGCTAGCAACCCTTCTGGCCCAAGAGGGTCTCAGCCTGAGTGTGCCACAGGTCATCATCAACTGCTGCTGTGAGCCACTTGTCCTTTGCTCTTCCCTGCAAAACCAGCAGACATCATCTCTTCTGACTCAACTGGACATCCTGGCCCAGCAGCACACCTCTCACTGCCTGGAGGACCTTCCACTTCCTATGCAGAGCTCCCCAAAGCCAACTGAGAACACCACATCGGAGAGAAAGCCCCGCTCCTCCCCAAGAGATTCATCACTCCCAGCCCTCACCTCCTCTGCCTTGGCCTTCCTAAAGTCCCGCTCAAAGTTGCTGGCTACAGTGGTCTGTCTGGGGGCTTCCCGGGGAACAAAGGTCACCAAACCCAGCTTGTCATGGAAAGAGTTTCGTGGCCGCAGGGAGGCGCCTCTGACTGCAGAACAGGTAGCCCAGGAATGTGAGCGCCTCCTGGAACAGTTCCCTATGCTTGAGGCCTCCCTCCTGGCTGCCTGGGAGCCCCTTCGAGGGTCCTCTAAGCAGGGACCGAGTCTAGCAACAAATCTTTGTGGCCAGGCCAGTGTCTCTACTGTCCTCCTGGGCCTGCATTCTCCCACTGCCCTGGATGTGCTCACTGAGGCCTTCAAGGAAGCCCTGGTGGCCAAAGATTGGCCCCGGGCCCTTAGACTCACTGAAGTGTATGGACGAGACATGGATGACTTGAGCAGTATACAGGATACAGTCCTGAGCTGTGCTGCGGCATGTGGTAAGCAAAAAACTAGGTCTCCCTCCTTTCCTAGTGGTAATATTATTTAGCCTTCACTGAGTATATCACCACCTTTGATCCTCACAATAATTCTAGAGAAAGGTGCCACCATAATCTCGTGATACAAGTGTAAAATGAGGCTCAGGGGGTAAGAAACTGGAGCAGAGCTTAGAACCCAAGTCTGTCTAACTTTAGAACACATACTCATAATTAGTATTCTCAGCCCTACATATCAGACTCATTAGAAAATTGTGTGAACTACAGATATCTGAACTCTATCCCCAGAAGCCCAGGATAGGGTCAGGCAGATGTTTACTTTAAAGCAAGGGTCAATGAATTTTTTCTGTAAAGGGCTTTGAAGGCCATACAGCCTCTGTTGCAGCTACTCATCTCTACTATTACAGCATGAAAGCAGCCATATATGATACAAAAACAAATGAGTGTGACTGTATTCTAATAAAACTTATAAAAACAGATCGTGGGCATGTCTGAAAGCCCCTATGAAATCTCCCAGGAGATTTTGATTTTAACCAGAGTTGAGAGCCAATGACCTACAACACTCCACTAGGGGGAGCAGAGTTAGATGTGTGGTAAGGACCAGCTTCTGGGTAGGGGCCTGACTTGCCCTTTGGAAAGGAGAAAATCTGTCTTTGAAGAGAAAAAATCCACCGACTGACAGATTATGCAGTCTTGTCAGCTTGAAATCTGTTTTTTAGCTGTGATATGGGTGTGGGAAAGAGTGATCTACTTAGTAATAATGACAGAGGATGTAGGTCCTGACTTGCCCTTTGGAAAGGAGAAAATCTGTCTTTGAAGAGAAAAAATCCACGACTGACAGATTATGCAGTCTTGTCAGCTTGAAATCTGTTTTTTAGCTGTGATATGGGAGTGGGAAAGAGTGATCTACTTAGTAATAATGACAGGATGTCAAGGGAATGAAACTAGTTTACTTGAAATAATGAGTGAAACTAGTTTACTTGAAATAACTTTGAAGTAATTATGTATGACACACAGTGGAAATTGCAGGAAAAGCTACAAGTTCCAATGACAAGTCTGAAATAGTGCTGTATGTGCAGCATGCCAGAACATGAGGAGCTTCATTCATTCTGTCTATTCTTTATTACTTCTCCTTTTCCTCCTCTTTCCATTTTCCTTCTTTCCTGTGTCTCATCAGAGTCTCATTTAAGTTTTCATAAAGAGAAACACAGGAGTATAGCATTTATTCTTGTCATACAGTGGTTCCAAGTATAAAAACTACTTCAGATCAGATAGATCCCAAGCACATGTTTTTTTTGAAATTGAACAAAGCCCTTCTCTTAAGAAGTAACCTGGACTCTTGGGCTATTCCAGTGCCAGGCACACTACCTCTGAGCATCTTTTTGTCTTGTAGACAAAGAAGGTTGGCAATACCTGTTTCCTGTGAAAGATGCCTCTCTGAGAAGTCGGCTAACCCTACAGTTTGTGGACAGGTGGCCCCTAGAGTCATGCCTGGAGATCCTGGCCTACTGCATTTCAGATACAGCTGTCCAAGATGGACTAAAGTGTAAGCTACAGAGAAAGCTGGCGGAGCTGCAGGTGTATCAGAAGGTATGGGCTCAGGCATCAAGAGAAAGGAAAGAAAGGGGACTGCTGCCAACTCTAGTCTATTCTGATATGATGGTGGATTTTAAGAAACAGAAAATCTCAGCCTGGCTTTTGCTCTGCATCTGGCTTCTGTTCTTAGATGAACAGCAAGAAAGCCTCCTATGTGGTTCCTGTTTTATTTACTCCTATCATTATAAATATATGCATCAAACAAGAATTAAAAAATTAACATTGAATAATGCTTTATATTCCAGAAAGCCTTTTCCAATATTTATTTAAGCTTTGTATATGTTTTATGTGTATTATATCTTTTTGTTGTTATTGTTCAATAGTTTTTATAGTGCTTAATCCCTGTGATATCTTTTTTAAAGATTATTTTGTTTTTCAGCTAAACTTCAAGAGCCATTTTTAAAGGATGTGTAAAGTGACAGTTTCAAAAGTGTAAGATTTTTGTGGGATATGTGTTATATTCACGATAAGAGACCCAGGGAGACTGGTTTAGGTAGTACAGCTACATAACAAATATAAAATAAGTGCTAATTTTCCATGTGAACTTGGAACTGAACAGAGTCCAGAGCTGCACTAGGAAAAGGCAGGTGAAAAGATTTCCTTTCTGCTCTTGCTCAGTGTTTTCCTGCAGAACTAAATGCTGCATGAAAAGTGATCTTATCAAACATTCAAGCCAGAATATCTTGGCTAGTTTTGAGATGGAATGAGCATGGGACAAATGACCCCAGAAGACTAAACAAGCTGTGAAGCTAAAAGCCTCAGAATTGTCCTCAGAAGTGGAAGGCCCTGTTGTGGCCTTCCCACTCAGCCTTTGCTCCTTGATTATGCTTCCCCAGTACGTTTACTCACCTCTCCAAACAATCTTTACCTCATTTTGTTCTAATTCCTCCTCTTTCCTGACAAGTTCTGTTGGGACAGAGACCTAGAGATGGGCCATTCCTGGAAACTCCAATGACCTGTTCATGGAGGCAGATACTGCATTATGGTTTGATAGCTTTCCTGCCTCTCATTAGATTCTAGGTTTGCAGCCTACCCCTATGTGGTGTGACTGGCAGACCCTGAGGAGCTGTTGTGTGGAGGACCCATCAACTGTCATGAATATGATTATAGAAGCAAAGGTACCATTTTCCTGTGGTGGTATTCCCCTTCCTCCTCTTTTCAGAGTTGCAGCTCCTTAGCTGGTTGCATAGACCCCTTATCATGTATCAATGTCCGCATTTTTTATTAACTGTATCACATTCTTTTTTCTTTGTGTGCCTGCGCACATGTACACTTGTTTATGTGAAGTTTACCACTATACAGAGAAGTATAGAGAATAATAACAGTTAATGTGTTCGTACTATCATCCTTGTGTTTGTATATACACGAGATTTTCTACACTGTATACGCTAGACAGAATATACATCTAGCAATGGAATTGCTGTGTGTCAGATATGAGCATCTCATCTTTACTAACATGTTACCAGTTGTTATTCAAAGCCATTTCCCCAACTATACTCCCCCTCACAGTTCCTATTACTGCATATTCTTACCCAGCTTTTCACTTTTTGCCAGTGGAATGATATCTCCTTTTAATTTTATTTTCATGATATGTAATAACCTTGAATATCTTTTCATATGTTCATTGAACATTTAAGCGCTACATAGAATATTGTCTGCCTTTTAAGGAGCTGATATTCCGTAGTTCAAAATATAGATATGCTTATTCAATGTTCAATCATCCAAGAAACATTTCTCAAAAGCTATTATTTGCTAAACACTAAATAGTGCTAGGTGGTGGTGAAACAAAGATAATTAAGCTTAGTCCTTGCTTTTGAGCAGTTCACATTTTGGGAAGGCAGGGTTATGTGATATGTATCCCTAGGTGATTACTATATATCAAGTGACATAAATAAGCCCAGATTATGGTAGGAGCACTGTCAGGGCACCTAATGTAACCTGAGAAAAAAGGAAGCATCCTGAAGAATGCTGCACCAGAGTTGTGGGGAGGACATACCGGATGCCACCGTATTAGAATACTTGGACAAAGCCCTAGGAACTCTGTTCTCTGAAGCTTTAATTCACAGTTCACAAATTGGGGGTGAGGGAGTAACAAAGGGAGCATAGGTAGAATCCAACCCCCAACATGTTTGTTTGGCCCAGGCAGTATTGGCCTGCAAAATTTTTATTTTTTATATTGATTTCATTACCAACATTTTAAAATAGGGAAAATTTTAATTAAAAAACTTTTTTAATTTCGTTAAAGTCCAGTAACACTTGACATGTGCATTCTTATGGCCACAGTCAAAGCTGAGCAGGCATTGCCTCCTTTGGACATTCTCAGTCTTCCTCACTTCCTTCACATCTCCTAGAGCTGATATACCAAGGTTCAGTCACTGTATGTCATCTGCTTTTCTTTTTCATGGTAGAGCTAAGAGGAAAATTGTATCATTAACAGTCAGCCTGCTTTGATCATTTTTATAATTTACCTTGTCACTCTATTCCTTTGAGTTTATGATCCTACTTTAGTGAAGTTCCCATCAGCACTTCCCAAACTTTCTTGGGGCTTTAGCAGACTCAGAACTGCTAAGAAAAATCAGGCAAAAGCTGGATGAGTGATAAGACAAGTCATTTAAAGGGACTGAGGGTGTTTGTGTTTCCTTCCAGGAGTATGGACTATGTGAGGTGTGGGGCAGCCTGTACCCCATTTCAAGAGAACATTTAATCAGCCTACATCAAAAACATCTTCTTCACCTTTTAGAAAGAGGAGATCATGAAAAGGCTCTACAAGTAAGCTTTGAAATTCTTCCCATTTTTCTTTTGGGAGGGACAGGAAGGTTAGTCAGATCAGATGGCTTTGTCTTTGTTTAATCCCATGCAAATATCCACAATCTCAGATCTTTCCCTGTGTCCTTCAGGAGCCAGTTATAGTCAGGTTGAGCAGAAGAGACCTAGCCCTGCATTAGGTGCCAGAGGGACAGCTAGATCCAGGATTCTACTGAACTCTGGTCCTGTCAAAACCATCATTTGTGAAGCTATGAGGGTGCTGAAAAAAATGAGTGCAAAGAAGGGGTTAGTTTAAAGTGAATACATGTTTCATCCTCAAATAAAACAAGGCTGGACTAAGAGTTCCTCTACAGGCCTCACTTTTCTCCTCTACCCTTCTTCTGTAACAGCTCCTGCAAAGAATTCCTGACCCCTCCATGTGCCTTGAGGTCACAGAGCAGTCCCTTGACCAGCACCCTAGCTTGGCCACTTCTCACTTCTTGGCCAACTACCTCACCACCCACTTTTATGGAAAACTGACTGCTATCCGACATCGTGAAATTCAGGCTCTGTACATGGGATCCAAGGTAAGGGAGTAAAGCAAGTGTCGGGAAAGCACGCCTGAAGAAGACACTGCTCCTGGCTCCCCCTTCAGAACTTTCCTTGTCAATGGCTCTTCTTTCAACTACCTGCCATCCTTGGCCTGTGCCACATGAAATTTTTACCATAGTAGCCCACCACATCCTAGTTGAGTTCCTTAGGATTTGTTTTTCTCATTTTGCCCTGCCTCCAAAGTAAATTTTACCTGGTTCTCTTAAGTTCTCTTTATGCTTTCCCTGGCATCTACTATATCAGTGCTTCTCAGTTCTGAGTGTATATTCGAATCATTTGGACTTTTGAAAATACCAGAAGTTGACCTCTATTCCAGATCAATTAAAACTGAATCTATAGGGACAGGGCCTGACTGTCTTTTAAAGGGATTCTGATGTAACCTTGGAGACAGTAATAGAAAAAATCATATACTAGAAAAAGTAATCCAGTGAAGGAAGGTTTGGGGAGGGATAGGGCCCTCTGACAGCCTTCTAATAATTCTGATTAGCAGTCAAATACACCGCCCTAGAAATAGAATGAGTGCTGGGAGAGCCGTGAATAGGATCACTGGCTCACTTGCTAAGAGTTCAAATATGTAAAATGTCACTAAAAATGATAAACCTTGTTTTTTGTTTGCTTTTAGATACACAATATCTAAATGAGGAACTCCTTAAAAACTGTCAGTGAGCAAAGCCAATGAACATACTTCAAGCCTAGTGATAATAACTTCTAGAAGGAGTTTAGAGTCATCATTTACCTGTAAGACACTGGAGATTTCAGGTTTAGGCAGTCCACTGACATCATCACCTTATACTGCTCATTTTAACAAAGCCTCAAATGGACAGAATGATGGCTTTGAGAGTCAGGCAGAACTCAACTTTGCCTTGAGGGTATAGGCCAGGAGTTGGCAGCCTACCACCTGTGGGTCATATCCAGTCCTCTGCCTGCTTTTGAAATCAAGATTGGAACACAAATGTGTGCATTTATTTATGTGTTATCTGTGCTGCTTTTGCAATACATTGTCAGAATTAAGTAGCTACAGCAGAGACTTTATAGCCCATAAAGCCTAAAATATTTACTATCTGATTCTTTACAAGAAAAGCCTCCTGTGAAGGTACTTGGGGTATAATTCTTGATTGCTGGAGGATTTAGATAGGAGTCCAGCCTTGCTTCCAAAAAGATGACTAGGCAGTTTCAGTAGTAAAGCATGTGCCTTTTGGTCCCTGACACCCTCCCCCTTCCCGTTAAGAATCTTGGCTTTCTTCTGAAGTTAACTTTACTCTGTGGATCTACCCCACAAACAGGTCCTGCTGACCCTGCCTGAGCAGCACCGGGCCAACTATTCCCACTTGTGCTCTAACCCCTTGCTCATGCTGGAGCAGCTGCTCATGAACATGAAAGTGGACTGGGCCACTGTGGCTGTGCAGACTCTGCACCAACTGTTGGCCAGGCAGGAGATCATCTTCACCGTGAGCGAGGTCGACTCACTGCTTTCCAGATATGCGGGGAAAGCACTTGACTTCCCGTACCCATTGAGGGAGAAACGATCAGGTAACTGCCGGCGCCCTAGACGAGGGTGTTACATCGGGGAACAAGTACCACACTGTATCCTTAGTTTTCATTTCTCTTAATTTGAATTGATGGAGAGTGAAAGAGAACAGGAGAGATTTTGTTCTTGGAGGAAATAGCAAGCTAACCAGAATTAAAGAGTAGTAGGTAACCACCACATGCTTAATAACATAAAAGTCTGGGAAACAAATGTCCTGGAAGTGGTATCTGTGTGGCCTTGGTACATTGGATTCTTAAGTGTCATCACTTTGTACTGAGGATATGTTTTATTCTCAGGGTCACATCAGAAATCAAGGGTTTGTGAACTGACCCAGAATCCTTGAGAATAAAGAAAATGAAATGACTGGTGTTCCCAGCCAGCTCCTTTTTCCTGCTCCCTCCACAGGCATCATCTTTCACTTACCTCTGGTCATCTTTAGATTTATTTTGTAAAACCCTGGCATCCATTCTACTATCTCATGTGCCTTTATAAGCATACTTTGTTTTCTAAGGACTAAAGTATATTTGTTATTGGCTTAGAAGTAAGTCTACCATTATTTTTATACCTAGTAGAATTATGGAATGACAACCAATGAAACCAACAGCATTGTGAGTAAAGATGCCTATGGTAGAATGATATTCTGACAGCATTTTCTCTCTCCAGGTTCTGTGATTCACCTTCAGGAAACTGTCAGTCAGACTTCAGACCTCGAGACCTTGTCCAGATCACCATCAGCAGAGTTCCCTTCTTCTGCTCCTCCTGGTAGGAACAAGTTCTGAGAGTTACCCATTTTTTAGTTCAATTTCACCTTATTGTGACTTTCTGATTCTTTTGCCCCTTTCCCATTACAACATTTCTACTGTTTTTCTTGGTTTGTTTAACTTTGTATGCCCCAGAAAATTCAACATATGGTTGATTCTTATTCATGGTAGTAATATATTCATAAAGTCACCACAAATGCTGAATTAAATACTGAACCATTGCTCCTAGGGAAGGTATGTACATGTAAGTAGATAGATGATAGATAGATAGATAGATAGATAGATAGATAGATAGATAGATAGACAGACAGACAGACAGACAGACAGACAGAGATATCACATAGATTATAATCTTAAATTGAGAACAGTTATTTTCTGAAAGCAATAAAGAGGTTCCGAAGGGTTAAATGACTTGCCTGCAGCCACCCCACTATTATTGAGAGCTGGGATTCAAATCGTGTTCAACTAGCCCCAGAGCAGGAGCTTCATGCAGTACACCACACTGTACCCTACCATCTCCATCCTCTCGTTATCTCCATATGAGAGCCGAAATAAGAATGCAGAATATTGCTTCAGACTCAAGATCTAAATAATGTCCATACCTGGCATTTGGCTAAAATCTCATCTCTTAATCAGTTTGTTCCCGCTTTCTTTTTTGTGGAGTAAACTAGGTTATTTGATCTATAGAGTGTCCCACATGCTCAATTTTGCTGATTACTGCCCTGTGGCAATCTGGAGCTCAGTCCCCTGTATTTCTGGTGCACTGATAGATATATCTAAAAGTTTGATTTGATTCAGGCTTAAATTTTTTTGTAAGTAATTTTGATAGGTGGTTTTGCACCTCCCATCAGAAGATGCCAATGCCAGTTATCTTTCCTTTTCTGATGCAGTCAGCCATTAATGATCATTAACTGGACCTATTATTTCAGTAGTGGTTTGTAAAATGGTGAAATTCTAATTCTGTCATTCATTCATTTATGAGCTGAACTATTGATCACCTTTTACTCTGACTTCTGGCTCTGACTCCCAGGTGTTTCCATTGTACATTCCCCCAGTCCAAGAGAGAGAAGTGTCCAACAGAATCAGCCCCCACTGGAGTTTGTGCCCCCAGCAACACCCCCTGCCAGGCACCAGTGGGTACCAGATGAGAGTGAAAGCATCTGCATGGTATGCCGCAGGGAACACTTCACCATGGTAAGCAGTGTCAGTCTCTAACTTTATCTGCAGGAGAAATGAAAGGAAAACTCTAGTGCATGAGCCTGAATTTATAGTCACCTCATGTCCTCAAGAGAATATTGATATTTTCAGAACTACCAAAGCTGAATCTTTGGGTTTGTCTTTGACCTAACCAAAGTGTATTTTCTTGATTCAGACAGGTAGTAATGCATTCAGTAGCCTTAAATTCTAAAATCTTTGCCATTCTTATGAAGCAAAAATGAGGCAGACTGGTATATTAGGAAGAGTCATCAAACATCAGGAGATCTTGTTCCTAGCTCCCGTCTTTCACAGTAAGACAGGTAACCTGGTAGTGGTTACCTGTGCTTTCGCTGGAGACAGAGGTCCTAGGTTCTAATCCCAGCTCTTCTTATTAGCAATGTCACTGTTAACTTTTTCCATCTCAGATGCTCACTTGTAAACTAAGGATGAAATGTTACTTTGGCTCGTGGAACTGTAAAGACTAACTACGATACAGATGTTATCAAACTTAACACATGCTTATGAAAATGGTGATATAATATCTCTGTGTCCCCCCATGATCTATAAAAGAGGTATAATATGTCTATCAACATCTTATAATGAAATGAAGCAGTACTTATGAAATATTTTGAAAAAAGAACACTTTTTCTTCATCAATACCATGTAAAAATCTATCTGCTTTTGCTGAGAAAGTCACTTCTTCCACAGTTTTTTGTTTTTTTTTTTTTTTTTTTGCTGTGTCTTCACATGTACCTCCACAGATAGATAGAACTTATCAGGGGCTATTGCAAAACTACCTGGGATATGGACACCTTTGCTCATCAGCTGAGTGTTCTTTCTCAATAGAGGCCCAAGCGCCTGGTGTTCTTAATAAGTCACAGAGACTGAGACCAAGGATAAATGGGGTAACAGTTTTATTCTCAGTTCCCACAATGTCACCTTCTTTCTTCCCCCTTCCTTCTCTTTCCTGTGATGCTCTTCAGTTTAACAGACGTCATCATTGTCGCCGCTGTGGCCGGCTAGTGTGCAGTTCCTGCTCGACTAAAAAAATGGTTGTAGAAGGCTGCAGAGAGAACCCTACTCGCGTGTGTGACCAGTGCTATAGTTACTACAACAAAGAGTGAGTGTCCTGCTGCAGGGCTGCTACATTATTGACCAGTGCACCCTCCCCCAGGTCCTTATACTCCTAGGAGTGTCATTGCAAAGATCATCTCAAATCTGGAACAATCACAAAAAGTTTTAACAACACTCACACTGAAATGCCATTAACTCTACAGTGAAATGTTTGATTGACCTTGTTCAGAGAAACTTCTAAGAAAGGGTAGGAGTGAGAGGAAGCCAAGTTTGAGACTCATGATCTGTCTGAGATTAGGACACTGGGTTCTTCAGTCTATTCCCTGACTGATGTCACTGATCTTAGTTCACCAACATCTTTACCTGTTTTTAAGCCACTCTTATGCCAGTAGTCTCAGCTGGACTCAAAGGAACATATTTATACCTGCTGAATGTTTGGATATCACTTGTATCATCTCTAATCTAGCTAGTCATTCTAGCTTATTATCCATGATTAAAAGAGCCTTTTCACTAACCCTATGCTTTCCTACACAGTTCACCCGATGACAAATTTCAGAAACTGCTCATACATCTGGCAAGAACAGATCAGGACTATATGTGGTGACTCAGTATTGCTCAATTTTTTTCACTGCTCCCACCAGCAAAGGAGGGTGAAACTAAGTCTCCTAGAGCACATAAGCCAAAGCAACTATCCAAAAGAAAAACTACTTTGCATTCTTTGTGTTTTACTTACAGACTTAGATTTTTCATTCTGCTCAATAGTATAATAGTATTTGTGTGTTTGTTTTTGTTTTCTTCTATTTAAAAAAAATTTTTTTAGAGTTGACATTCAGTATTATTTTATATTAATTTCAAGTATACAGTATAGTGGTTAGGCATTTATATAATTCACGAAGCTATCCCCTGTTTGTTTTAAAATGAACATTTTTGTCATTATTTGCCATGATAATTACTCATAGGAAGGAAGACATACCATGCTTATACTACCGTTTCTATGACGGAGGGAATGGCTTTGGCATGATCCAAACCCATTACCTTTATTGTGTACTTTATTTCTATTATTGTCACCTTATAATATATAATGAAATAATTATACAATTCACCATAATGCAGAATCAGATGCCACCAGATGCAACTGTACAATTGAAGTCCATAAAATCACTTGCCACTATAAAGCCTGCCACCAGAGACAGCTTAATTGTCTTTGCCATTCACTGATAGGTTTTATATGAGTCCGCAAGCAATTGATTTATTATGGTCTCTGTGCAGTCTCTACTAATGTTAATCTGTATTTGCAGCCACTCCCCAGCACTATCATCACTGCTTCGGCTCCACCTCAGATCATCAGATATTAGAGTCTTTTTTTTTTTTTTTAAGTTAATTGGGGTAACATTGGTTAATACAATTATATAATTTTTAGGTGTACATTATCATTTGACATCTGTATATTGTGTATTTACCACCCAAAGTCCAGTTTTCTTCAGCTATCATATATTTACCCCATCTACCTCCCCCCTCCTCCCCTACCCCTCTACTAACCACTAGTCTATAGTCGTCTGGTAACCACTGCTCTATAGTCCAAGACAGATTCTTATAGGAGCACAAACCCTACTGTGAACTGTGCATGCAAGGGATCTAGGTTACTTGCTCCTTGTTTGAATTTAATGTCTGATGATCTCAGGTAGAGCTGAGGCGGTGATGCTAGTGCTGGGAAGAGGCTGCAAATACAGATGAAGCTTCACTTGCTTATCTGCCACTCGCCTCCTATTATGTGGCCCAGTACGAGGTCTATGGCCCCAGGTTTGGGGACCCTTGCTTTAGAGGATGAGAAATTAGTGGGAAAATGACCCAAAACAGAGCATACCCCAAAGTGAGAGAGGAACAACTACAAAGTTAAAGGTAGGAGAAAGTATGAGTCATTTAAGGAAATATATAAAGGTAGATGATAGGTTAAGGTTCTGGCAGGTATACATTGGACTTAGAGGCTGACAGCTGACCTATAGGACTTAGGCACAAAGGCTTGGAGCTTGCCCTTTGGCAACATGGGTTTCGTTTGACTCGGGTCATGATTTAGGACTCAGGACTTGGGCCTCTGGCTCATGGCATTGAGACTTAGTGCTTGGTGATGCCAACTGAAGTTGACCAGAGCCAGTGGCAGAGTGGATAGGACTTTTACAGTTGAGCACAGGTCACATTTAGCAGAAAATGGTCTCAATGGATAGCCAGCTCAGGTCACAAGGGGCTTTATCAACTGAACTGCAAATGTAGAATATTTTACCCTGAGGAGCTACCAGAGAATTTTAAGCAGAAGCCTAATGTGATTTGCATTTTTGAAATCTTGCTATAGCTGCAAAGTGCAGAATAAGTTGACAGAATCAAGGAGACCAGTTGGGAAACTACTGCAAAGGCTCCAGCCATAAATGATGAGGGCCTTCTCTGAGGCAAAGATGAAAAGAGAGATGGGAACATTAAGAGAGATATTAGAAGATGGTATAGACAGAAAATGATGAGTGATTGGCTGTGACAAGTGAGGGAGAGAAAAGAGTTTTGAATAATTCTCTGATATCTCACTTGGGTAACAGTAAATGTCAGTGTTACACATCAAGTTCAAAGCAAAGAGGAGGAGGGGAGATTTAGGCATTTCATTTGTTCTTTCTGTTTCCAGTGTGCCAGAGGATAATCCAGCACAGCCAGAAGGTAAGGCTGAATCACATTCTCTGTGACTCATTGTTTATATGCTCAAGTTGGCTTTTCCTTCAGTTTCAGCTACAACTGATAACCCTTAATGGCAACTCAGTCCAAATTGTTGGCCAAGGAAAATATTTGGCATTTCTATCAAGCTGTTCTTCTTATTTTATCATCACATTAATCTATCATACTGGCCTATTAGCTTTCAGCGTTGAGAAGGCCAGCACCAAAAATTTGGTCTTTAACTTTTAGTAGGTTCGTGTTCTCTCTCTCTCTCTCTCTCTCTCTCTCTCTCTCTCTCTCTCTCTCTCTCTCTTTTGTTTTTCTGCCTAGGTTCCCTTTTACCCTCTTCCTACCTTTCAATGTTTCCTCCTTCTCCCTAGATAGTCAATATTAATAGTTTGGCAGGTTAGTTTTAAAGTAACCAATGGCTCAGCCCTTTATTCGAGAAGCATGTACCTTTCAGCAAATACCATAATACTCATCTCAGATATCCCCTGAGGTAGGAAGTTTAGGGTGCTTTAATGAGGTCTCCTAAAGGAAATCAAAAGGAATAGGGAGAGAGAAAAGGCACTCAGATAGCAGGCAGTTAACTGCCTGCAGCTCATGCCAGCTCACTAGACTGGGCTAGGCTGGATTGCTAGCCAGTTACTGACACGAATGGCATTTCTCTTCTCAGCACCAGATAGTTCCCAGAGTGAAACCCCTCCATACTTGGCTGTGGTGAGAGTCCCCAAAGCACCTGTTGTGGAATGGATTTTGGACCTGAATGAGGAAGAAAATGAGCTGGTGCGGAATGAATTTTACTATGAGCAGGTAATAGCAATAAAATTTAATGGCCATTTGAGTTTCTTTATTGACGGTAGTAGTAGTATGGCAGGGAATGCAGAGATAGGTGAACACAGCCTGGCCTTCATTTGCTTACAGTCCGATGATGTGGGAGCTAAGACAAGTAAACTAGTAAAGCAGAAAGTCAGGAGCATCTTGGGAAATTCACAAGAGGACATCAGAAAGCCTTGGTGAAAAGGTAGCATTTAAGACGAGCCTTGGAAGAGAGCTGAGAGTTTTAACAAGCAGCAATTTGGGGGTTATGAGCGGAGCGAGGATAGGGGAAGGACAAAAAGTGGAAAACTAAAACATCTGAGCAAAGGCACAGTTTCATAAATTACAGGGCATGATAGGGAATTGGAAATGGTTTAACTTGGAGAGATTGGGTATTCAGAGGAAGGTAGAAAAAGGTAGGTTTGAAATGGACTATTTATACTTAGGGCCTTGAATTCTGCAGTAAGGAATATGTACTTGGTAGGCATCAAGGACCGTGGAATATGTACTTGGTAGACATCAAAAGCATTGAAATAAACTTTTGGAATATTGATTTAGCAGCAGTGTGTCTAGTGGCTTGAAGCAGAAACTTCTCGAGGTAGTCAGGCAAGCAAGGTGACTATCATAATCCAAGCCACCAATAGGAAGACCTATATTAGTAGGACAATAGACTGAAAAAAGGGAGGGACATATGTGCCTCCCCAAGAAGTAGGTAACACATGAACATAGCTATCTTCCTAGTAAAGGGACAAAACCCTAACAGCCAGAGCTTTCTTTGGCAGTACTACTTAAAACATCAGAAACTTGTTTAGTTCCACTTTTACTTTGCTGTGGGATTCTGGCTCCTTCCTCCAGTGTTTTTCAAAGTTTGTGAAGTAAGAAAAATAATTTCTGCCATCCAACTACATCTAAAGAATGTTTTGGTGCCTGTTTCTCTCTCCTTCCACCCTGGCCAGGCCCCCAGTGCTTCCTTGTGCATTGCCATCCTGAATCTGCACCGGGACAGCATCACCTGTGGCCACCAGCTAATAGAACACTGCTGCAGGCTGTCCCAGGGCCTCACCAACCCAGAAGTGGATGCAGGGCTGCTCACAGACATCATGAAGCAGCTGCTCTTCAGTGCAAAGATGATGTTTGTCAAGGCCGGCCGGAGCCAGGACCTGGCTCTTTGTGACAGGTAAATGGCAGTCATTTCTATCCAGCTTCTTTTTCTGACCCTACTAAGTTTTCACCTCACCATCCTCTCTGTCAAGACATACTGAAATGTATGCATCTCAGTTTAATGTTAATGCAATACTATTACTAAATCACAGTGCTCTTCCTCACCCTACCTTGACAGACTGTGCCCTTCCCTTTCCCTGAGTGGATCTTCAAGGCAGAGTGTTTTCCAGCTACGTTTAATCAGAAAGAAAATAAAGACTCTGATTAATCTGTAATTAAAATCAATTAAGAGGAGCACTTTTAATCTCTGTGGAATTTTCTGGCTTTTAAAGAAGTGTCCTTCCTTAATGGCCAATGCTTAGTCTTGACTAGAACTCTACCCTAATCTTGAACAAGTTCAGACCGTGGCCTCAGGGACTTCTGGATAATAAGTCTATAAAGTACATTGGGGATTGGTATATCCCTGTGTCAAAGGTAGGAACCTGAATCATAAGTTAGTATTTTTGGTAAAGGTATTATTAGGCCTCAGGTCCCCCACACTATCTGCTCTAGGTCTATTCACTAACTTAACAATGAAAACTCCCAGTTCCCAGCGTATTCACCCAGATGTGTGACTCGTATAGTATGTTCTCAGCACTTGGTCCTAGCCAAATTTGGGAGTAGAGAGCATAATCTTCTTTGAAGTTTAAGTACCTCAAGCACGTCCTCAGAGTACTTGCTGACAAGCTCACCAGATAGCCGAGTGCAGCGAATCTCAGTTCACCACTTCCCAGCTCTGTAACCTTAGACAAGTGTGTTAACCTCTCTGGGCCTCAGTTTCCCCCACTATAAAACAAGAATAATAATAATACTTATCTCATAGGGCTGTTAGGATAAAATGAGAGTATCCATGTAAAGAAATGAGCTAGTGTACTCCAAAAATGTTAGTTTTGTTTTATTATTTTTATTAACAGAAACTAGAAGGTTGAGAGGACAAAGGGTAGTCAGAAAGTGAAAGGGTGTATGAAAGAGTTAATGTCACTCTTTTATATCAAGAGGCAATAGATTCTACATCATTTTTTAAGTTTAAAAATGAAGAAATAGATTACAGCCATGCCACCCTGAACGAGCCTGATCCCATCTGATCTCGGAAGCTGAGCCAGGGTCAAACCTGGTTAGTATTTGGATGGGAGACTACCTAGGAAGACCAGATATTTTTATGTAGGCATAAAAAAAAAGGGATTGTAAGCTGACAAGGGCCTTGCAATATATGAGGTCAACCAAGCCTAAAATAAATAAGTAAATAAAAATAAAAAAATAAATAGTGAAGAAATAGCTACAGCATATGTTAAGTAAAGTTTTTAAAATAACCATTAAAAGAACAAAAATCTACCAATTTCCCAGAAATGTAGAAGAGGGGAAAAGAACAGAAACCCCTCCAATAGCAAAAGGTAAAATGTAAGGCAAAAATAAAAATATATCTAAATATATCTTGACTATCAGTAATATAAATGAGATAAAGTTTTAAGGAAAAAGACTCTACGATTGGGGTTGAGGAAACAAATTTAATATCAAGTCCAATACTTCACTAGTATAGATGGAGGAAATATTCGCTTTAGTCTGAGAGCAGCAGAAATTAAAGGAGTGTTCACTTTACTGCATTCTCACCCACCCCCAGGTACATTGGGCTTCAACTGTGGTTTCAAATTACACATTCTCTCTCCCCCACCCTGGATTCAAATGTACCCACTCTAGAGAATGGCTACCTTTGTGCTCTTTTGCTGGTGGGAATGGATTTATCTCTCATGTATGTAGCACCCCTAGTTTACAGAGTATTTTTCTACTGTTTTTAACTCATACTTCCCTCTGATAGACATTTAAATGGATGGATAGATAGATGAATGAATGAATGAATAAATAAATAAATGTTAAGAAACAAACATACAATACTTTATAATATTGAATTTGCTTTTACATACTATAATCTCCTACTCCATCCCTACTCATTTGAGAATCACTAATGCACTAAATTCTTTTTCAAGGAAATCAGACAAGTCAGGGTCCACAGGGGTTTTAGCTAAAATTATAAGGTTTAAGAACTGAGTGTATGCCTATTTCAGGCAGCACTAGACAGAATGATCCAGCTCTCTGGGCTCTCTTTTGTCATAAGGTTTTTGCAATCATCAGATGTCAGGAGTAGATCATAGGTGGCAGTCCTTGTAGGTTGTCATAATAGTCCATCCTTAGCCCAAGGCAAGGATGTCAAGTCCAGGAGACTAAAATGGATCAGGTTGCCCCTGCCCATAGGCACCTCAAGGAAATGGTAATGATGTGACCTCTGACCTGACTGGGAGTACAGGCCATTGATACAAGCTCTCTCCCAAGCAAGCAGGACTCAAAAGAGCCAAAAAGCAAACAGGTTGTGAGCCTCACAAACACTCACTGTAAAGGCTTTGCCTCAAATAGAAGACCTGTCTCTACTCCATGTGTTAATATCTAACATTTAACGAGTGCCTACAAAGTTCCACGTAGTATCCTAACCCCTTTTATTTGGGTTATTTCCTTTCTTTATTAATTTTATAGATGGGTAAATTGAGGCAAAGAATGGTTAACTAATTTGCCTAAGATCTAAGCGATAGAGTTGGGATTCAGAGAGTCTGACTCCAGGGTCTTCTATCATAGTGTCTGTGTACCTCTAGATTCTCATGATCACATTTCACATTGGAAATGAAATAGAAAACCTTTAAGCAGCAACTATTGTTAGAAAGACTGCGGATCTTCATTGCCTTGCCGTTTTCATTCCGGTAGCTACATCAGCAAGGTAGATGTACTGAATATTTTAGTTGCTGCTGCCTATCGCCACGTGCCATCTCTGGATCAGATCTTGCAGCCAGCTGCAGTAACAAGGCTAAGGAACCAGCTTTTGGAGGCTGAGTACTACCAACTGGGCGTTGAGGTAAGGCAAAGATAAAGCTTATTTCTACACCACTGTAATGAGTTGCTTTTGCCTGGCCTTGCAAACAGGTATTGTCATCTCTCAGTTGTCTTTGGCCATGGGGAAGTGTCTAGGGCACGACCAGTTTGCCAGTGTGGGTGTAATGGCATGTTTGAGGGTGTTGGGGATATATGATTGCAATAAGGGGATACGATAGGTCTTAAGGACTCTCAAGCCTTAATGTAGAATACCCCTTACTAAAAGAAGCAATTTTTCCTTCAGGTCTCCACAAAAACTGGGCTCGATACCAGTGGGGCATGGCATGCTTGGGGCATGGCCTGCCTCAAAGCTGGGAACCTCACTGCTGCACGGGAGAAGTTTAGCCGCTGTCTGAAGCCCCCTTTTGACCTCAATCAACTGAGTCACGGCTCAAGACTGGTACAGGATGTGGTTGAGTACCTGGAGTCTGCAGCAAGGCCACTCCTATCCCTGGTAAAAGCACAGCAGGCAAAGGGTCAGCTCAGGGTAGGAGGCCCAGGAGCAGTAATGACCTGGGAAAAGGATCAGCTTCCACTCAACTGACAGTGGCAGTTCTGACTTAGAGCTGCCAGCCTTGGATTTTATTTTTTCTATTATATATTGTAAGATAAGTTAACTGTGTATGGTTATATAAGTAATATAGGGTCAGTTTTTTTAAAAAAACAAGCTACAGAAATCTCTTTTTTAAATGGTAAAAATCACATATCTTATACCCAGTCTTCAGTAGTATTTAGATTTTGATGAGTTTTCTGTAATGTTTTTCAATGAAATTGGTGTTATACAGTAGTATAATATATAGAACTTTCTATCCTGTCTGCTTTTTTACCCTTAAAACTGTATTTTCCACACTTAAATATTCTTTGAAACCTGTAGTTTCTGGGGCTGCTGAGAACTTACTGAGTTCCATTTTTTCCTCACACTCTCTCCTTTCCTGTCAGCAAGATGATGAGTACTTGGCCACTTTGAAAGAACTGGAAACTACCCTTCGGACCCACAGCCTCTCTCTGGAAGTGATTCCTGAAGGGAAGATAATGAACAACACCTACTACCAAGAATGCCTCTTCTACCTGCATAACTATAGCACCAACCTGGCCATCATCAGCTTCTATGTGAGGCACAGCTGCCTGCGGGAAGCTCTGCTGCACCTCCTCAACAAGGTGGGCCCACTCAGCTTTAAAGGGCGTGGTAACTCCCTTAAATTTAACCCAGTGTTGAGCTATGAGATCACCTCTGGCAGAGTCAGGTCAAAATGGAAAATTCTGTCTACACAAATCATGATTTGATGAATGTGCAGTAAGTCTTAACCTGGATTCCAAATTGCCCTTCTGACTGGTGGTGACAAATTTCATTCTTTCTCCCAAAACATACAGCAGAAGCAAATAGTAGTGAGCAGGATCTCTGGAATAAGATGTTTTGTATAAGTAATTTGACTTTGGGCAAATTGCTTAACCTATCTCTGTTTCCACATATCTCCCACCTACTCTGGGACTGTCCATTTGGCATTGTTACCACAAGGACCAGGAGGCAGCCATGGCACAAATCATATTTGGTCCCTAAATAGCTAATGGAAGGAGAGAGAGTGTGCTTTCCTTTTTTCCCTCTGACATCTTCCACCCTCCTCCCACAGGAGACCCAGTCACCACCTTATTTCTTTGGAGCCGTTGTTAAGCTAAGTCAGGACTCTTATTTCACCATGACCATATATCATTCCCTTTTTTATCTGAATGTTCCCTGAAAACTTTCTGAGGAATTAGCTGATTTGTACCAAATTTCATACAAAATTAAAAGAGCGCAAGGTATATTTTAATTTCAGTCTGCCGCCCTAATTCAGAATGATAGCCAATGAGAGTCTGCATATAGACGTACCCTGCAGGATTGCTCCAAGAGAAGTCAGTGATTCACAGTCATAGTAACCAGATCCCTATACTACTGCCTTAGCCACTAACCAGGTCTCAAGAGTAATTTGCAAGAGTAATTTGAAAGTTATATTATTTGAAGTTCAGTTGCTAACTTTTTCCTTTTCTTCAGTTTCCACATGAATTTGAGGTAAATCTGCTTCTCACAAGCACAGATTAAGAATGGAAATCACCTAGTTCTGTTTATTCTAACAACTAGTCCTGAGAGTTAAGCTGCTTACTTACTTATCTTGGTATAAGCTGACGACATCATTGCCCCACTTTACATTTGTCAGAGCTAGCCTAGAAGCCTTCTTTTTATCTCCTGTAATCACGGTTACCCTTGACCTTAAATATCTTGACTTAATTCTCAAGCAGGTAGGGAACAACAGGAAAAAAAAAAAAAAACATTGTGAAAATTACCACTGAAACTAGATCATGGCAGATATTGTGTTCCTAGCCTATTTCCTGCCCTTTCACCGCCTTACCTATCACACTGCCCCAGAGTGAACTTTCCAAAACATAAATACACATTATATATGTTCTTCATAATTCATGCTGTTCTCCTCTCTAGAAGACCACATGTTGAAGTCCAAATGTCTCAGCTTGCATGTGGGACCCGCCAGGTTCAGGCTCCCTTACGTATTCAGTTTTTTTCCACCACAAATCCTGCTTCTACCCTACATTCCAGTTTTACCAAATTCAGTTTTCCTGTACTGTGTATTTTCTTACCTCCATGAGTCTGCATGTGTTGTTCCCCCTGCCTAGAATGCCCAGCTCCTCCTTGTTTTCATGAAAAATACTTGTTTATGCCTTCAGACCCTCGTATTGAGTGTTTGAAGAACACACAAGCAACTTTCATCACCTCTTCCTGTATGCCACCATTATACCTAAGACAAAGCTCTGTTGCCACATTTATCCCACTGGATTGCAACTGTTTATTTACAATCATGTCTTCCCATCTGTACTGAGAAGGTCTATATTTTTCTAATCTCTGTCTTCAAGCACCTGGTCTAGTTCCAATGATGAATGAATGAGTGGATAGCTGCATGGGTAGAATGGAAGTTCTTAAGAATTTCACCTTTCCTATGGAGCTGATGCCCCTGCTTTTCAAAGTCTGTCCTTCCAACTATTAGGTTAGGTTTGGGTTTTTCCATTAGGAACAGGAAACAAGAAAGTGGGTGAGGAAAACCTGGAGAGGGTGGTGTCCTGGAGCCAAATAAAGAAAGATTTTTAAGGAGGAGGAAGCCATTAGGTGTATCCAAAGCTATTGATAGATCAGGTAGAAAATAAGGACCAAGAATTAACTTTTAGATTTAAAACCTAGAAGTCTTTGGTGACCTAGGGGCAGTTTCAATAGACTTTTGGGTGCAAAAGCTACATAAGAGTAGGTTCGTGAGAAAATCACAGGAGATGAATAGGAGACAACACAGATAACTCTGTCAAGGATCTTTCTGTAAAGGGAAGAGATAGTGGAACAGTCACAAGAGTGGGATTCTCAGAGATATCTATGACACGCCAGAGGTTGAGAAGTATTGTTCTAGGAGGATGCTGAAGGAAATTCAGAATGGATCCCAGACAATGCCAGACCTAGGCTCAAGATCTTTGACTTTTTACTTTGCCCTGCTCCAGGAGAGTCCTCCAGAAGTCTTCATAGAAGGCGTTTTCCAGCCAAGTTATAAAAGTGGGAAGCTACATGTTTTGGAAAACTTGCTAGAATCCATTGATCCTACCTTGGAGTGCTGGGGAGAGTATTTGCTTGCTGCCTGCCAACATTTACAGAAGAAGAACTACTACCACATTCTATATGAGCTGCAGCAGTTTATGAAGGTAAGAGCAGCCCCAACTTGCCTTCTACCCCTGTCACTGATGCCTCACCGTGCTTGAGGGGCGACTGCACAAGATGAAGGAACAAGACTATTATTCAATTCCTCCTTGCTATCTGACTAATGCTAGAGCAAATCCACGTTGTTGTCTAACATGGTTAAAGTAATATTAAGATTCCATCCTCGTCCTAAAGAGGCAAACTTTTATCAGTAATGGCATTCTTCAGTGTAAAGGTATAAAGACAGTTTCAAGATTAACGTGTGTGAATGCACAATTCATAGGAATAGTGGAGGAGTGTTTTTAGAGAAGATGCATGAAATGGGAGGGAATAAGTTTCTTCCAGTCTGTCTAAGGGTTGCCAGTACTAAATCACAGAGAAATTGAGTTATTCATGCCAAAGTAAGAGTGAAGCCAAGTTGAACAGAGAATCAGAAATACACTTTTAAGATCTCTTCTGTGGTGGAATAATGTCCTGCCCAGGAGCTCAGCCAGTCAGTTCACCGCTGGATCTCTTGGACCTAGAGTGACTGATAAAAGTAGCAGTACAGCTGGCAATGAGAATGGGTGAGAATCAGATCAAAATTCCCTCCACACCCTTTGATATCCCTGACCTCCTTTGACCTGAAATTTTGTCTTTCTCTTCTAGGACCAAGTCCGGGCCGCCATGACCTGTATTCGGTTCTTCAGTCACAAAGCAAAGACGTATACAGAACTGGGAGAGAAGCTCTCATGGCTGCTTAAGGCCAAGGATCACCTGAAGATCTACCTCCAAGAAACCTCACGCAGCTCTAGAAAGAAGAAAACCACCTTCTTCCGAAAGAAGATGACTACAGCAGATGTGTCAAGGTAACTAGGGGTTCAGGGAGCAATTAAGTTGGGTCAGAAAGGCTAGAACTGAGTATCTGTTGGTGATGAAGCTGCTCTTGCCCACCCCTCTAGAAACTGCACATTAAAAGGAATTTTTTCTTATTACTCAGTCATAAAAGATGAAATCTTACCATTTGTGATAACATGGATGGACCTAGAGAATATTATGCTAAGTGAAAAAAGTCAGAGAAAAACAAACACTGTATAATTTCACTTAAATATGGTATCTAAAGAACAAAATAAACAAACAGAACAGAAACAGACTCATATATCCAGAAGACAAATTGATGGTTGCCAGATGGGAAGGGAAGGGAAGGGAATTAGGGATGGGAAAGGAGTTAGGGTTGGGTAAAAAGGTGAACAGATTAAGAAATACAAATTGGTAAGTTACAAGATAGCCACAGGAAAAGGAATACAGTCAATAATATTGTAATAACTATGGTGCCAGGTGGGTACTAAATTTGTCGAGAGGATTACTTCATAAATTATGTAAATGCCTAACCACTATACCGTACACCTGAAACTAATATAAAATAATATTGAATGTCAACTGTAATTGAAAAATAAAAAATAGTATTTTGAGCACTCAAAAAAATAACTAATAAAAGGGATTATTCCTGTACCACAGTGTCTAGTGCAAGCTTGGAAAGCCTACAGAGAAACAAGTAGAAGAAGAGGAAAGTGGGGGGAGATTGGGATCACATGTTACAATTATACTGAACTCTAATCCCCTTACAATAGGCAAAAGAGGTCCTGCGTGATCTGGCCCCTGCCTGTGTCCATCTTATCTCCCAGCAACTCTCTTCTTCTCTGCTGAGTGTCAGTCACACTGGCCTCCTGGGGTTCCTTCTCAGCCTTTATGCTGCTGACCCCTCTGCTTAGAAAACAACATCTAAAGTAAATGCTCCACCATTACTATTTATTGCCTTCATAGACCCAGTTGCTAGATATTTTATGTGTTTGCTCATTTTTCAGCTCTCCTCAGCCTATGAACCCTGTGAGGACAGCTTGACCTCTTGACCTCTGTTGTTAGCAGCACATAGATGCTCCATAAATATGTACTGATTGAAGGACTGGACCTTATCCAGTCCCACAGAGCACCTTAACTATTGCGATTCTGTGCGGGGCACTAGACCACCCATTTTTTTCTTGTCACAACTACTAAGAGGGTACTTTGGTCTCTTTTGCATCCACATCATTTCTTTTGCCTTTTCCATTGCCATCTTATTATGACCTCTCAGTCACCAGTCCTAGTCATGTTATTCCTGAAGCCCCTCGTGAGGCTAGACTGCATCTCTTATCACCATAGGCACATGAACACACTTCAGCTGCAGATGGAAGTGACTAGGTTCTTACATCGGTGTGAAAGTGCTGGGACCTCTCAAATCACCGTCTTGCCTCTGCCAACCCTGTTTGGAAATAACCACATGAAAATGGATGTTGCCTGCACGGTACGTATGCTATTTCTAAACTCCAGCATACTATTTTTTCAGAACGTTATCACAGTTGCGATCATCTAGTTATTATTTCAGTTGTTTGTTTGATGGCTGCCTGCCCACTAGAGTGCAAGCCATAGAAGGCTGGAGAGAGAGTCCATTTTGATTACTCTTGTATCCTTAGTGCCTGACACTTAGTAGAGTCTTAACAAATATTTGTTGAATAAATGGGGGCCCTCATTTTTAAGTGAGGAGTTACTCCAGTAATCATTGCTTCAGTAAGCACATTTCCCTCTCCTTTTCAGGTCATGCTAGGAGGGAAAAATGTAGAAGATGGTTTTGGAATTGCATTCCGTGTTCTGCAGGTATGACTTGGATAACTCAAGATTATGCTGAGGGCGATTAGCACCTGATTACAATTTCGTGAGAGAATATTCTTCAGAAAACGTTTATCCCAAGAAAAGCAGATTTACATGTGTATCAAGGATGAAGTCAAGGAATTGGCTATTATAGAACTGGGTCAGATTCAGAGCTCTAGCCCACTTTGCCAAAAGCCAAGTGACCAACAACAAATTCATCAAAACCTATCAAGTAAATACCTGTAACCTGGTCTAAGAATTCCCCACAGCTGTTTCCCTGCCGAGCCTCTGCCTACCCTTGCAGAGGAAGTGGCCACTGGGAGTGGGGGGTTTCTGTTTGCCAGGAGGGGCCACTGGCAGCAAGGGTTTCTCCTCCATCCTTCATCTGCCCAGGAGCTGGCTCAATGAGTACATTTTCTATTGCTTGTGAGACAAGGATGCAGGTATAACTTTGACACTGGAGCAGAGGATGGAGCAAGGTGCTGAAAACACAAGAAGCAAAGTCTCCAGACCAGAACCACCACACAGTTACACGCAGACACTCTGAGGACTATCACTCTGGACTAGCAGGGTCTTGAACTTAAGCATTATGTATCTCTCAGGGATCAATGGCTCCATGATCCACCTGTCAGATTTCTTTCTTCCCACCCATTTTCACTGTTGGACAAAGCTCTCTACACACACAGATACCCCTGGTGGTCAGGCAGAGCCACAGCTCCTCCCAGGCCCTGTGGTAAGCATTGTCCTAGAACAGGCTTAAAATGTTTATCTTGTAGTTTCCAGCAAATCGGTCTTCTGGTGAATTGATCTGTTTCCAAATACTAAAGCACCAGCAAATACCAGCCCTAACGTTTTTTTCCCAAGAAAAGGTGATTTATTAGAAAATGAACTGGTCTTGGGAATTTTTTTGATTAAAATTATTGAGATGACATTGGTTAATAAGATCAAATAGGCTTCAAGTGTACAATTCAATAATACATCATATATACATTGCACTGTTTTATATATTAAAGTTAGGATTTTTATGTTTCCTAAATGTCTGCCTATCTCCAGAAGAGGAACTTTTTGCTTGCTTTTTGTTTGTTATATGTATGTTTTCTATTGTGACTACAATTAATATGGCTTACCTACACCAAGCATCGTGGAAACTTTTTAAATGTTACCTCCCTTCCCACTGTTGATGTCCCTTGCCACCCTAAGCCCATCATCCCATGTCCTGTTCTAGGACTTTCAGCTGGATGCTGCCGCGACCTACTGCAGAACTGCTCGGCAATTGGTGGAGAGGGAGAAATACAATGAGATCCGACAACTACTCAAATGTGTCAGTGAGTCAGGCATGGCAGCCAAAAGTGATGGAGACATCATCCTCCTCAACTGCTTAGAAGCTTTCAAGAGAATTCCATCCCAGGTGCGCTCACTCCCATACCTCTTGGCTCATCCATCTGCTTCAGTGCCTCCATATCCCCGTCTTTATTTTTCTGTTCACTATAATGTACCTGAAACTCTGTAAGATCCCTTTATCTTTCTGACCCTTTGTAATAGTGGCCTCACCCTTTCCTGTAAAGAAACTTCATGGTGAAAACCTCTAAACCCAGAACATGGCCTTCAGTATCTGTGTCTAGTGTTGTTTGAACCCAGAAGTGTCTATGGGCCAACAGAGTCGAGCTTCTCCCTGTGGTTTAGAGGAGGTCAAGGTGGGCCCACAGATGGCCTTTGAAGCATGTTGCCTGCCTGCAGAACTATCCCCCTGTGGCCTCATTTTGGGCTAAACAGAGCCACATGTATTTTTGAAGGCCAAGGACAGGCCTCTTGGGAATTGTTCCTTCTCAAATTCCTAAGCTTAGTGTCATCATTAGATTTCCTTTGTTGCTCTTACAGCAGGAGCTCAGTTTAAAAAGGGTCAGATAGGCATCCACCCTGGAGTCAGAATGTCTAGGCTGAGACTAGATCAGGCCCCAGTGGGGACTTTGTCCTCTCACGGCTGCTGCGTTTCTGTTTTGCACAGGAGCTGGAGGGCCTGATCCAGGCAATACACAGTGATGACAACAAGGTAAGCAGAATTGTCTCCAAACCCTGGTGGTGCTCGCATACATCACCTTAGGTTTGCTTTGTCATCTTTATCCCTTGCTCCCTGTGACAGTTCTATAGCTTATTTGTTATCCATTTCTGGAGCTGTGACCCAGATAGAAGTCCAGAAGGGAAGGAATAGATGGGGAGCATACAGACAGTGACCATAAGACCCTTTGCCTTCCCATTTCTTTATCCCCAAGACAAACATGTTTTAGGCTGCTCTTGAATCTCCATATTCTATGGAAGTCTTCTCTCAGAGATCCTTAAGAAATCCCCCAGTTCCATCTTCAGGTGACTAATTGAATGAGGTTCTCAGAGTGGGCAGCATTTTTTTGTCCTGGAGGGACAGGGTATCCTATACAGTAAGAAAAAAACCCACCCAGCCCTTGACCAACAAATATCCACTGGAATGTCATTCTCTGGACCAGGCCTTTCCCATGCGGCCCATGATCTCCTCCCTGTATGGTAGGAAATTGATGCGCCTTTGCTTCACGTTGCCTTTGTAAGGAGTGCCAACCAGAATAAAAGTATTCTCAGCTGCTTCTATTTGTGACTAACCACAGGCCTTCCTCACCTGCCATCCAAAGGAAGGCCCGCAGGCTAGGAGAGGCATTGGAAAACCCAGCTGACTGCCCTGGGCACTAGCAGTGGAACGATCCAGCAGCCAAGTCCCTCATGATGAAGCCAGTGTCAGACAGACAGCCCCTTACACAGCCAGAGCTGCTCACATGGCAGTATTGTTATCCTTGGAGTGAACTTTCAGGGCATTTTTCATTTGAGGGGTTGGAGGGAACATTTCTTCATTTATTTCTGCAACATCCTGAAGAGATCCTATAGAAAGTTTGGAATTCCGACATTCTGAAATGTGGAGAATTATTTTCCTAGAATCAAATGAGAACCCAGCAGCCAGGTCAGACACCCAGGTTCCCTGATTCCCAGACTGCAGTCCTTCTCCAAGCCTTCGGTGAGCCTCCCACTCAACTGGACTGAGGCTTTGTCCCTGGAAAAGGTGTGCACTAGAATCCAGAGTGTCATTATTACTTTTCAGGTTTTTTTCTTTCAACAGCTTTTCTAACGCACTTAAGTGATCTCAGGCCACAAAATCTTTCCAAAACTCACCTTCATTCAGTTACTATTTCTGGAAGAATGCCCTCTTTCTCTTGGTAGGAATTTTGCCAGCCACTTGTGCTAAGTGGAGCCAAAGGCCTGGATGAGAGCTAACACCCTGAGCAGCAGGTAGAAATACCCAAACAGCAGGACTCGATCACTTTTGTGAGCTCAGAATATGCCAGACATCTTTTCAGCTGTAGGAGATTTTCTGTAATTGAGCTTCGGAAAAAAGACTTTAGTGACCATGAAAAAAGAATAGGGAGCATTGAAACATGAAGAGAGAAGACTCTCCTCCAGTCAGGAAAGGCAACTATTAGTGGAAGCAGCTTACGAGGGCTCTCCTGGTGGCTGGCCTGGAACGCTGACTAATCAGGGAGCTGCTAGTGAGATCGGGACCATTGGAGGAAGGGGTTCTCACCTCCACCAAGTTGGGGATCCATGAGATGGAAGGTGTCCATAGGGTAGGAGAGACACCTCACACACACAAAACTGAGCTGCCTCTGATCCAAACTACGAAAGTTAGACCTTTTCTAAGTAAGATCTAACTTAATCTTTCCTGTTAAAAGATTTTAAATTCAGCAGGTTGAAAACAGAAAAATCAAGAAACAATCTGTGTGAGACAGCGATAATGATTCTTTCAATCATTCATTCATCCACTTGATGCATACTTATTGAACACCTATTACATGCCAGGGCCTCTGCAAGGTACCAGGAGTACAATGGTAAAAAAAAGCAAACACTATTCCTACCCTCATGGAACTTAAAGTCTAGTCAAAAGGCAGACATCAATCAGATAATCACCCAAATAACTAAAATCGCAACTTGTGGGCAGTGAAGCCAGGAGGAAGCTGAAGAGCCCAGGATAGTGAAAAGGAGGGCCTCAGAGGGAGTGGGCAGGCCAGACTCTGCCTTCCTGCTTGCCTTCTTCTCTTTGAAATTCTTATCTTATTTGTAATAACTTCTGCACTATAAAATAACACAATTTAATAGTGTACTATCCTGATGTTTAAAGAATTGCTATAATGTAATGAAAGGCAAGACTACAATGATTGATTTGGTGAGTGAGAAATAATAGCTCTCTGAGCTCTGACACAGCACTGTGTATTTGCTGGTGATTCGTCAGTGACATTCTCTTTCCACTCTCTCTTATACCCATTGACAGGTTCAGGCCTACCTGACATGTTGCAAGCTACGTTCTGCCTACCTGATTGCCGTGAAGCAAGAACACTCACGGGCCACAGCTCTCGTCCAGCAGGTGCAGCAGGCTGCGAAGAGCAGTGGGGATGCTGTAGTGCAAGACATCTGTGCACAGTGGCTTCTGACAAGCCACACCCGGGGTGTCCATGGCTCAGGCTCCAGGAAGTGATCGTGGACAGCAGAGCCTGAGAAGTGTGGGACAGATGATGGAGATGCTGTCCACTTTTTTCCTGTGTAGTGAGACCTTCCTGGCTCTGCCCAAGTTGGAAAGAGCTGGATTGGATCCTACTTGCTATCTTGAGCAAGGACAGGACCTTTCACGCAAGTGCCATGTTTCTGTAAAATTGTGGAATCTGTGTGTGTCTATCTGGAGATGGCCAGTTCTTTCTACCTCAGAGTGAGTGAGTATGTGTGCACAATCCTGTGCACTCATGTTTACACCCAAGCATTTCTGAACAAATGAAACTCTTCTACTGAAAAGAGGCACTTTATTTTAGACTTCTGCCGATCTGAAAACCTTCCCCATGCTTTGGTTAGAACCCGGGCCATCCCATTCGTGCACAGCTCCTCCGTGTGGAGATGCTCCAGCAGTTTCTCATAGCTCGGAGAGTTTACAGAGAATCACAGAGCAGTGACAGAAGGATCTCCTCTTTTCTCTTTCTTCCCTTCCCAAAATTCAGAGACAGCTTTGGGGTACATGCTACCTATGGATTAAAATTGCTCCAGGTGTCTGCTCTCACAAGCACAAGGAGTTACCATGAGTCCTTGGATGGCAGTCCGAGCAGAAGGGTCCTCCAGTACTGGCCTCCAAGATCTGTGGGTGTACATACAAGTGATGGTGTCTGGAACCCAAGACACAGGTGGGATGGGCACCATTGAATTCATCCAGCAGGGAGAGAAAGGTGAGCCTTTCCAAACAAGACTGCAAGGGAGCCTTTCCAAACAAGACTACGAGCACAGAGCTGGCTTTTGTGAATATCCCTGCCGCAAAATGAGAGAATGTGGCTCCCTCTGTAAGAGTCTAGGAAGAGAAATGGGTGCAGGATCTTTGGATGAATGGCTAGACTTTGCCTATTTTGTTGCAGTCCTATTTGTGCCCCTTAAATTGGTTAGGAAACCAATTCTCTCCTGCTTCTCTTCAGAACTGATGGATGGATATGCAGGGAGCCACAGTCATTGAGAAGGCAGTGTACTTCTTATCTTGACAGAAGGAGTCAAGGGTTTGCTTTGGAGGTGGGCCTGTGGGCAAGAGTCAGACGAGGGGATAATGAATAGGTCCCATCCAGTTGGCGAAACTAGGTGGCGTGTTCCTTTAGTATGCACTGGCTTGTCTTCCCACCAGAGATGTGACAACATTTTTAAAAGGGTATGTCATACTCAGTGACTTGGATTTCCAAATGAAGGGACCAAGGAAAGTTCCACAGCTCTGAGCCTTTCACCAGCCAGAGCTCAGCCTGTTGATCTCAAATTTGCTGCTGATACAAATAGGAACTACAGGCTGAAGTCAGTGTCTCTGGTGCTTAGAATCCCATGGATTTCTTTCTGAGCCAGGTTTTTGATAGTAAAATAAACAACTATTATGGGCACTCATCAGATTCAAAGCTTTTGTCCTATTAGAGAATGAAATGACTGCAAAGAAAATACTAGATTCCTTTTGACCAATGGCTTTTCCTTCTTTGAGTTACAGAATGTATCTGTCTCCTAGGAAATGTCATTGCCTGGTATCTGCTTGCCCTTCTGACTCTGCCCTTTTTGCACTGAACATAGCACTTTATAAGAATGGTTTGCAGATCTTGCAGCCCTTGGGATATTACCAAATTTTTCTGACTTTTTTCTTTAACTCATTGAACTTTATAATAGGCAACCATTGACTAGACTTACATAAGATGAGGCTACAGGCCTTTGAGCATCACACTGTAGTCTCCAGGAAAAAAAAAAAAAAAACCTAATGCACATGTCAAAAGGTTGGATGTTTTACTATAAGCAGCCACAATAAAGTCTCTGTCCTACCACTCTCTTAGCTTCATGATTTCTTTGTGTCGTGATGCCCTTACCCTTTCCCTTTTTGCCTCATGTTCTGTGTGGAGAGGAAATATAAGTGGGAAAAATCAGGTGACCCTCAACTCTTGAACTTCTCTGAATGATTCCCATCATAACTAATGACTTTATCTCGAGTTTCCTATGTGTTAAAAGTATTAGTGGGGGTGGCTCCATAGAGTAATGATTAACACGTCTGCTTTACACACAGAAGGTCCTGGGTTCGTGGCCCAGGTGGAGCCACACACCATACCCCAGGTGTGTGCCACAAGCATGTAGGAATAGACGCCCCACCTTCAGAGATCCAGTTCTCAAGAGGAGATGGCAAGATCCATAGGTCAGAGGTGGAAGGGGGTTTGGGGAGGGATTCAAGAAAGGGGGGAAAAAAGTACTAGTGTCCTCTCTACCACAAGGAAATTTTGCTTCAGCTGGGGTAGTAGGTAGAGATCAGTTGTATATTCATCAGGTATAAAAGGGAAGAGAAATGTCTCTCCTGTTCCTCGTCTCCTCAGACCAGTCCCCTCTTAGAGGCCACCAGTGTCATTAGTTTCTAGTGTATAATTCCAGAGCTGTTTGATGCATAAATAGCAGTAATGACTAAAGCATTCCATGGTGGAGATATGCCATAAGTATTTAACCAGTATCTGTTGATGGACAGTTAAGGTTGTTGCATCTTTTGCCACTACAAGTTACGCTGCACTGAAATATCTTGTCCAGAGCACCCTGGGTCAGAGGAGATGTGTACTTAGTAAGTATTGCCAGTTGCCTTCCAAAGAAGTCACAGCAAATGTCCCACAAGCAGTGTAGGACAGTGCCTGCTTTCTTATACCCTTGGCCTCAGCCGTTGTCAAGCTTTGCAGATCTTTGCCAGTCTAGTGAATGAAAAATGATAACTTTGAAATTTTTTTAAGAAGCTGTTTGTCATTTTAAAAGTTCTGTATGACTTTTTAACATCAACCGAATTGTGAATCTTTGAAACCAAGTTAGGGTCTTTGGGGAAAGTAGGACTCAAACTTATCTTAAATTTTTTTCTTCCACCCTCTTAGAACTTGTGTTCACAGTGTGATACTTGAGCCACAGACAGTAGCATTGCTGCCGTTATCTCCTTTCCCCAGTACTGTAAGAGACGCCTGCAATACAGAATGTTCCTGGAAGGATGTCTGGTGCTTGGAATCGCAGGAAAACAGAAGATGTGAACTTACCCACAAGGACACATTGCAGGGAGGGCATATATGCCTGACAGATTCCTAGACTTCTTGCTCTAGGGACTGGAAGAAGATACTTAAGAGGATAAGAAAAAGATAATTGAGAAAAACTAGCTGAGAACAGGGTGGTGGCTTTGAGGCTAAATCTGGGAGTTAGCTGTAGCTTGTATCTACTAACCTGGTAGTAACTATTACTAAGTTACAAAGCCAATGTTGTAGTGAAACTTAATAAAAGGCCATGGATCCAGGGGTTGGGCATGCTAACATTGGCAATCCTCCTCTCCTTTATTCATGTAAGTTACACGTTTCCAGACTCCGACTCCTCTTCCAAACCATCTCCATAACACCCCCAGAAACATGATCTCATTCAATTTTTCATTTAAACACGAAAAGTAATGATGAAAGTACACCTGAAAACCACCTTGTGCAGACATGGCACAAAGATGTGCCACGACAAAGAAAATTGGAACACCCAATCTAAATCTAGGCTAGGGGACCACTGACAATGTTTAGAATCCTGAGAAACTCCAAAGTTACCAGATATCTGGTGGGAGCTTAAGCAAAAGAGAGCAAATGCTATCAAATTCACTTCAGACACAAACAATCAAATCTCAATAGTCACAGCAACCCCAAGGGAAATGGCCTTTTCTTGGTCATTATCTCTCCACAATGATACTGTTGACTAACCCATCCCCGAAATTCCAATTTTCTACAACGTATTTATTCAATATTTGGTTACTGGATGACTTCTTCAGAGGAGTGCTTCCCTGCTCCCTATTTCTTCATGTTGTTATTTCTGCATGGAACCCTTCACCACCTCCAATACTCCACCCTCCAGTCTACTGTTATCCAAACCCTTTCTTCAAGCCCGTTTCAGGTGCCTTCTCTACAGATGATTTGCTATCTTGCTGTCCTTCCTCTTCATCCTACTGAAAGGCTAAAATTATTCAAGATTCTATCTGCTATCTCTTGAAACTCTTAGACTCTCCTTCGCAACCCCGCAGTTTCAGCAATCATCTTGATTGGCTGAGTTTGAAACCAAATTTGCCTAAACTCTTCTCCACATCAGACCTGACTTTTTACTTCTTTTTAGAATTCACCCACATGGCTAAGCTGCATCTAAAAATATTGGCATGTCCAAAATATAACATCCTAATTCACTCATAACCTTAACTTCCTCCTTCAGTGGATATTAGTATTAATAGTATTATTACTACTGTGCATGCTGCCCAGGTTAGAAACCTCGGGGGTTCTTTGTACTGACTATTCTCCCTCCTCATTCAATGAACATTCAAGTACCTACTATGCATCAAGCACATAACTAGTTGGAAAACAAATCCTATCCTACCTTCCCAGTCAGGAGAACCCGGTCCTTTTGCTTCATCACCTTACTTCAGGTCCTTGCCACTTCCTCCCCTCACTGTTGCAGAAGCCTCTTCTCTTTCCATCAAAAACTATCCAAAAGTTGCACCTTCTATCAACTCTATATTAATAAATAACATTTCTAGAAGAGTAAACAGACTTCTCTATAATCTTGAGGTATGGGAAGTCTTTCTAAGCCCTACTCATTATTCAAGATAATTATGGTAGATTTAGCCATGAAAATGTCCAACAGAAGAAGATAGAAAATTTCTTCCTGTGTCTCACTTTTAGGTCGATGAAGAGGCCTCCCAGAAGATACCAAAGAGATTCCTTTCATATCCCATGGGTCATGATTGAGGCACTTGCCTTTTCCATAACCAATCACTTGCACAGGAAATGTGGTCACCATGGTTGCCTTAAACCAGGTGTTCACAGCCTGAGCTGCACATCAGAATCACCCAGGACTTCCAAAAACATTTTCCCAAGACTAGAACAATGAAAATATGAACCTCTGAGGTGAGACCTAGGCATTGCCATTTTATTTCTTTTAAAATACAGTTAGGGAAGAGGACATTGCAATAGGCTAATCAGTCGCAAACAGTGAGTGGCAGCCAACAGTGTCTGCTGAAATTAATTTTTAATTTCAAAATTAAATGTGAAAATATTCCGCTTTTTTGAAAATTGAAATATTATTTTTCACCAGTCCTTCACAGAGGCAACATCTCTTGTGTGTTCTGTGTATTTGGCTGTAGATCTTTTTTCTGTGTTTTTCTATACTTATATATTAACCCATTGAAAATAAATTGTATCATGTTATATGTATGTAGCTTTCAAATATAAATCTTGTCACCTACACACATTCATCATTCTGCATGTCAACACTTTATCCAACAATACATGTGCATATATGTGTGTGTGTATAATTATGTTTTAAATATAATTATCGGGGGGGGGGGGTGGTATAATTACTCCAAAAGCAAGTTTACTTCTCCATTGTATGATTATACCAAAATTGTTTATTTTCCCCTATGGATGGATTTTTAGGTTATTTCTAATTTATTCCTAGTGCAAGCAATGCCTCTTTACACACATATGCTAATGTCATTGCAGATATTAAGCAACAGAATTGCTTGGTAGAATTGGCTTCACTCTTCTATTCAAACCAGCAATATATAAAAATATCTATTTTCTAAACTTTCACCAACATTTACTAAGTGCTCTAATGTTTGACCATCTGATCATTGAAAAATGACATCGTGGCGTCTTTAAATTTGCAGTTCCCTGATCACTACTAAGGTATATTAGCCATTTTTATTTCTTCTGCTAATTTCCTGTTTATATCGTTTGCTAACTACTCTGTTGAGTACTACGTCTTGTTCTAAACGAGAAGTAAAAGTTCTTTATACAATCTGGGTACCCCTTTGTCTGATATATGTATCACTGCAGCAGATGCTGAGGGATGCCAACCAGATTTCCCCAGTTGCTGGGAGTATAGGTAGCTGACAGCTCTCAGCTGAGTTTCTCTAGAACTTGCCCTCACTGAAAAGAGCCACTTTACCCAGGTCATGTCCCTTCCCTGGAAGCGGCTCACATCCAGTGATCTGTCGATGTGGAATACAAAAACCAACCTCCTTTCCTTATTTCAGGACACTCCGTTCCAGAACTCCCTGAGGGATCAGGATCACCTAGGCCTTTGTTGTACCACACCACAGTTCCACTTGCTCTTTGCTCAATCCCACTTCCGTTACTCCCCCATAGTATTGATCCCAAGGGTACTTTTGACAAATTTGTGTGCAAATGTCCATTTCAAGGTCTATTTCCCAGGTCACCTGACTTGAATTACATGGTCGCCAATATCACTTAACTTTCAGCTTTCTTTTTGGTGTTTTTAGATGTACGCCTCTTTTCTTATTTCTTATATACTTTTTACTTTTCATGTCTTAAAAAGGTCTTCCCTCTTCTAAGGGCTTAAAGATATTCTATATTTTCTTCTAATACGTTGAAAATTTTTATGCTTTTTAATCCATCTAGTATTCATTTCTATGAGTAGTATGAGATAGCTATTTGCCTAACACCATTCATTGAATAGTTTGTTATTCTCACTGATTTGAAACACCACCTCCACAGCCAGCACATTCTTTCATGACTCTTCCTCTCTTATCATAGCTGAATACTTCATAGTGAGCATCTAACTCAAGCCAAACCTGGGGTTCTTTAAATACAACAAATGAAAAAAAGCCACAGTGTCTCTTCTATAGTAGAAACCATGAGGTGTGAAGCTGGAGAGTTTTCAACAGCCAGGTTTCTTGCCACTTACTCTGAAATGAAGTTCACAACTGGAGAAAGGTAAATATTATAGGGACCATAGTGATATTTGATGCATGAATTCTAGTTATTTCTGAGTTATATCCATGCTCTTTCCCACTTTTCAGTTTCAACCTTTTCTTGAATTTACGAGCAAAATATTTTATGGTTTTGGCCTAATCATGCTCAAAGTAGATGTCTGTTTCATAACTAAAAGAGGCCAAAGACCCAAGGTAGATCTGCCAGGACTTGAAGGTATAGCTCACAGAATACAGAGTTGAGTGCGACAAGGTCAGGCACCAGCCAAGCTAATCTGTAGCAGACAGTCATCACTGAGGTAGTCTGTGTGTGTGCTGGAACTGTTTGCTTCTTGACTTTTATATGTCTCTTAGGTTTTCTTTTCCTTTAGTTTCCCAGAATTTTATTTCTAAGGAATTTAGGCCAGTCTCAGTCCAGCCAAAGGGAAGGATTTTCCTCACCCAGCCCAGGCTAGTTAAGGGTCCCAGAGCATACAGAAGCCAGGAATAGTGAAGGCAGTGGGTCTGGGGCAGCTAGAGAAATACCTCGGAGCAGAAAAGTCTAGGATGATTGTAATCCCTGAGCCTTTCTCATCTAGGATCTTGCATTCTGCATCCTAAGGGGCACTCTGTGAGGCAGGAAGCCATATCCATAGTGCAAATAGACTGAAAGAAAAATGGCCTTAGTGCTATGGGGGAAAATATAAGGAGCAGAGATGGAAAGGTTGAATGGTGAGGTGATTTAGCCACTAGATTCCCAGCATCATTTATGCTGAGTCAAGGCCTTTCTTTCCCTTACTTGTCTGTGAACTTGGGGCAAGTCTCTTCTGGAAACATGACAAGAGGCCAAGGATGACATTTGTTCCTGGCCCAGGCTGAACAGGCTAGATAATATCTTTAGCAATGGATAGGAAGATGAGGGAGGCTGTCTCAAAGGAGCATCTGAACGCCATAAGAAGTGGCAGAGTCTGGAATCCAAATAAGGAGAACCACTGTCGTTTAATACTCTGAAAATACCAACAACATGTAAAATCAATACCTACATTTTTTTTCATTCTTTGCCATTCAGCTCTTGCATATTTGGTTTTATTATTGTTTGGTATAAATGCATTCAACAATTTGGGATAAAATAGAAAACTTTAGATTTAAAATATTTTTTTCTGGCCAAATAATAGTCAGACTTCTTTAAATGTGGTTAGGAGTTATGGTTATGAATAAGTACTCCAACCGTGTACTCCTTTGATCTGGCTGAGCTGTGCCACTTGCCAAACAGGTGAGGAAATGACACATATTCTAAGTAGAGTTGTTCTTCAGGAAGAAAGGGGATCTATGGTGTGGAAGTTATGATTAGGGAAGTAGAATTGGGGCAATCTGTGTTTTCCAGAGACCCAGGTTAGATGTTAGGCACGGAATGGGCCCCTGCCCTAAAACTCAAGGGAAAGGATTTCTCCGACAAATGACTTTAAAGCCCTTAGCCCCAAAAGCTCCTAAGGCTATTAATCTGTCAGGGACCGAAGTCCCTCCCTCTTGGATGCCAGGGTCTCACTCACTGCTTTCCTCCTAGCATTTCCAGCCTCTGAGGATGCTATCTTAGAACTCCCATCTTGGCCCTGAGTTTCAAGCCCTGCTCCCTTTATATTCCTCAGCCCCTGTATTCCAGAATGAAGCTATGAGCTTCCTGTTCCTAGCTATTGGCCCTAGGGTCTCTGTGTAACTTAGAGAATATATAAAAAGGTTTTTCAGATTTCATATATTTGACATAATTTAAGAATAAAATGACCTTTGTTAAGTCAATCACACTAGCAAATAGTCTGGCAAACATAAAAGGTTATAGAAAGTAATAGCCCAAAGGGTTTCGAACACACACAGTACACGGAGTCCATAGATTTTAAGAAATAATCTTTTGAATGTGTTAGCATGGGGTTCTCTCTGAAAAAAAAGTTCTATACGGAGAATATTCCAAATTAATAAATATGACCGTATTTGAATGTGTGGAAGTGGAGGAACCCAGCCTTGTGAGCAGATTTACTCTACTGGCACTACGCCAGTAGTGTGTTGCCTGGGTGTGGCACTGGAGCCAACCCCTTGCAGAACATGCATGGCTTTGTTCTACCTACAACCAGCCACCTCTGACATGCATGAAGGCCCCAACCTCAAGACCACTCCTCTTGCCTTGGTGTTTACCTTGCTTAGCACTGAAACTTGTGCGTAGGTGTAAATCCTTGCTCACATGCATGGTCTGCGTGCTCTCCTTTATGAACAGACGGCAGCGCGGCATGCTTGCCTTCCATCTTACACTCCTGATGTTTGATTTATGTTTTTTCCTCTAACCCAGAGGAGACATCCAGAATCACCAATACCATGCTTTTCACCAGCCCTGTCTCCCCACTTTCACATGGCCTTTTTCTATTTTTTGTGGTTTTTATCCCTTCTCTTTTTTCCCTTCATTCTTCACCAGGCTTTAAACTAGACCCAACAGCTTATGGGGCACCAGTTCCCAAGAGTGAACATAGTGGTTGCTCCCCCAGTTATACCACAACCCCCAGCATCCCTCTGCTGTTAAGAATGCAGTTCAAGAGTCCTGGCAAAGCTCCTTCTCTGCCTCATCAGTAAAATGCAGATAACAATAGTACCTATCCCTGGGGGTTCTTGTGAGGTCGGCTAATCCTAATTAACATAAGTGCTTTATGTTAGCTGCTATTCTTCCCCAGAGGGGTGGACTATGCCCATCCCTAGCCATAGTGATTGGTTCCGGAGGGAGCCTAGTAGGCACAAGGAAATTTGCTGGGGGCTTCTTGAAAGGAGAAGCTTCCACTTCTTTGGAACCATTTCTCTTTTCCTGATTTGAACACACCAGTAGTAAAAAGACATTCATTCATGAGACAACCAAGGAAACTTGAACTTCAAGTATTAAATGGTTTTCAGGAATTATCAATGTTGTTGGGGGTTACATATCAACATAAGAAACGTAAGAAACGTCCAAACCTGTAGAGAATTTTTATGAGTTTATTTGAATCAAACTGATAACAGTTCCCAGCAAGCGAAATCCCAATGGATTGAGAAAATGCTCCAGAGAATGGCAGTTTTGCAGCTTATTGTATACGTTAGACTCAAAAGAGGAGACATAAGGAGGGTTACATGAAATCCACTGGTGGTAGATTAAGGAAGTGGGAGAAAGCAAAGTGAGACAATCTCTAGGATTAGATAAAAGACAAAACAGAGAAACACGTAGCTTTTAAACTGGTGGACACAATAAGATAATTTAATAATTAGCATTTACAGCACATAGAGACAGTATGTGGGGAACAAAATAACAAGGAGGGGTTCTGTAGTTTCCTGCTCTGATTGTGGTGTCCTCTGGTGCCAGAGGTTGTGCCTGTGAGGTGATTTGGAAAAGAAAATTACTCTGCTATTTCAAAGGTATGTTATCCTAAATGCATAAGAACAGTAGACAGAGCTCTCTCGAGGTAAAGATTAACCTTTACTAACGGAAGCTATAGGCCTGGGATGTGACTACCCACCGTAACTTTCCCAGTTAGAAATTTGTGATCAGAACATCCAGTGTGGTTACTGTCGGTGCCTGAGTTTGTCAGGACTGCCATGTGGTCCCCTGAGTTTGTCAGGTTTATTGCATAGCTCTCTTTTTGTTCACATATAGTATCATGGTTTTATTTAAAAAATAAAGAAGAAAAGCAAGAAAGCAAGAAAGAAAAATGTCCTTATTTAGATATGCACATTAAAGTATTTGTGGGTGAATGTGTGATGTTTGGAATGTGTTTTCAAAAAAGAGAGAAAGACTATATATCTGTCTATACACAAACAAAGCAAATAAAAGTGTAAGGAAAAGTAATTAAATAAAAAGCCTAAAAAATGCCATGAGGGAAATATAGATGAAACAAGACTGAGAGAACATGAATGTTGAAGCTTGATGACAAGCAAGTACATGGGGATTCATGATACTATTTTGCTCTACTTTTATCTTTTTGAAAACTTTCATAATAAAATGTCGTTTTTGTGTTTTTTTTTAAAGTCTACTTGCTATGGAAGGGCAAAAAGTGCCTTTTGGATGCTGTAGAACTGGAACCAGTAGCATGACTTTTGGGGTCCATTAGCTAACAGATTAGGCACATCTCCCTGCTTCTTCTTGGCAGCTTTCAATAGTTGAGGCAAGAAGCAGGTCACCCAGGGCTACAGCACAGGATAGCAGGGAGGCCAGAAGAGAGAAGAGCTACAATTTCAGGTAGAGGGTTATCAGGGTTTAGTTTTTCTGCATCTGTGTATCAAATTAAATGAATTCCCATACTACCTCTGGCCTACAGCTATAGTGGATCTCAGCATCCGTGTAATTGAAGTCATTCCTATCCCTTCTTAAATAATAAAATGTGAGAGCTGGAAGAAACTTGAGAAAATATGCAACTGAAACACCTTATTTTGCACCATGTTAAAAATGCATTATAAGATGAGATATTATAAAAAGGGTATAGGTGGTGGGTAGGGTGAGAAACTACTCACTAAAACAGAAGGCCGACTTCCCACTTTGTTCCATCTCTCTCTTGCTACCCTGAAAAAATAAATAAGGCAATGAGATGTATGTGCAGTCTTTATTTCTTCTAAAAATTGAGGTAAAAGGAATTTAAGGACAAAAACCATAACATGATTGAAAATGGGAAGGTCTAAACTTATACATTGTTGTATGTCAATTATATCTCAGTAAAGCTAAAAAAACAATTTCTTTTAATTTTAAAAAAAGAACTGAAAATAGAAAATGAGAAGGTCCAGCTTCATGCAATGGCTCCAGGGTGCTCAGGAAAGAGAATCAAAGTTGGCGAAGGTTGTTCCTGAGTTGATCCAGATTCCAGAGTCGTGGCTAGTATTTCAAAGAGGAAAGCAATCGATCAAGAGTTTGAGTCTATAGTCTCTAGAAATAAGTAATGCTGATGCTCCTGTCGCCTCAGCTGAGAATGTTGGCTGATGTTTATGGTACCGGTGAGGAAAATGACCTAATTTCCCAGGCTCTTTGGCCATCTTCATGCCCAGGCTGGCATTTGCCTACTCCTCTTGCCTTGAGAGGGCGGCCAATGCTGCAAGTCACAGAGAAGAATGCTCTGTTGGTGTGACTATCTTACTCCATGAACCAGCCTCACAAAGAGGGCTGGGTATGTAAAGATTTACAGAAGGGTCAGTAGAATTAGAACAGAGCAGGATTCAAAACAGTAGCCACCCGGCAGGACAATCCTTCAAGGCTGGCCTTCTCCTCGGTCCCCTTTCATTGTGGTGTGGTTGGGCCTGATAAAGATGACCCTTCTATCAGCTCTATTTCCACTGGATTCCTAGAAGCTCACAGCTGACATTCCATAGGCGCTCAGCGGTTTTGCTATTTCGGGCCTTTGGAGACACCCAGGTCCTCTTGCAGTCTCTAAAGGGCAGAGAAAATGTGAACATCTAGGAGTGGAAATTGACAGTCTGAAAAAGTTCGTGGTCTCTTAGAATCTATTTCTAAATGTATAAAATATATTGGATGAAGATAAACTAATTATATTGAAGTTCAGTTTTTAAATGTTGTAAAAATAAATCTGTGATATAGTAACACATAAGCCTCTTTATTACTGTATTCTATAACGAGAGCTAGCACTGGGTCTGATAACCACCAGATTTCACAGTCATGGTGAGCAGAAGTGATAGCCTGAGAAATCTGCAATGACTGCAGTACGACATGAAAATGTATGTAGTTTTATTGGTGACAAAGTCACAGGTACTGCTACTAACCCTGCAGTATGTAGCCTACACTCATAATTGAAGGAAATGCAAAATTTCAGATGGAGGTCAGTGAAATTGAAGATGAAATTATCTTCCCATCCAGATTTACAGACCCCTTGAATTCTATCCACAGACCCACTTGTGCCCCATGACCCCCAAACGAAGCACCCGTTTTGTTTTGGGGGAGTAGGAGATGGACTAGAAGGATGAGAGGGTGGGGCAGAACACAATGTTCATGGTGTTTTTTTTAGTTAGTATTTATTTCCTAATTATAAAAGTCCTGTGCAATACTTGGAAAATGCAGTACTGATAAAAATGAAAAGCTTATTCTTCAGTTACTTTTCCATATACTCTTATTTGTTTTGTTTGTATATAGATATATAGTCTTTCTTTTATATAAAACAAGGATCATACTGTATCTAGTTTGCAGAGGATATCTCTCTTGTCAAAATGCATATTTTAATTGTGCAAGTAATACATATATAATCCTAAATTTTTTTTTAACTAATAAATACCTGGAGTTAAAGGTCACAATCCTTCACACTCCCTCTGAGGCTTCCTCAAACTCCCTGGAAGTAACCACTACTACAGTTTGCCGCGTACCCCTCCAAACTGTTTTCTAGGTATTTATGATGAATGACTATATAGTTCTGTATTGCAGTTTTTTCTCACAATAATGTATCACCAACATTTTCCCGTCAAATGTTATTTGAAGATATTTTATTTAGTGACTATATAGTATTGTATCACATATTTAAGGCAGTGATGTTAAACACCCAGATTCTAGGGTACCACTGTCTAATAGAAATATGACGTGAAACACAAATGTGAGCCACAGATGTTATTTTAAATTTTCTGGTAAAATTTGTAAAGTATATTATAAAAAGTAAAAAGAAATGGGTGAAATTAATTTTAGCAATACATTTTATTTAACCCAATGTAGCCAAATCATTTCAACATGTAATCATTATAAAAAATTATTAATGAGATATTTCACATTTCTATTTTCATATATGTCTTCAAAATCTGGTGCACATTTTACACTTACAGTACATCTTAGTTTGGACTAGCCATACTTCAAGTGCTCAATAGCCACATATGCCTAGTGGCAACCAAACTCAACAACACAGCTCTAGAGCCAGACTGCCTGGGTTTAAAACCCAGGTCTACTAGTTACAAGTCATATGACCTTGAGCAAGTTAATTATTCTGCACCTCGGTTCCCTCATCTGTAAAATAGAAACAATATTATTTACCTCTTACAGTTGTGATGATTATATGAATTAATCCCTGTAAAACACCTAGAAGAGTGCCCAACACTTTGTAAAAGCTCAAACAGCATTAGCTATTATTATTTATCCATTCCCCTATTGTTGGACACTAAGGTTATTTCCAATGCTTCACTTAATAAATGGTGCTCCGATGAACGGCCTTGAACAAAGTGGGACGGAAGAGCAGACTGGGTTGGATCAAGTCATAGAATAGGAAGGAGATTTAATCCTGGGCTTCTCTTTATTTCAAAACTCTGACTGCACATTGGGTTTGTGATAAGACTCAACCCTAAAGTGTCTATTTCTATAATATAACAGTGCCAATCTTGGCAGCATTCAGAGACAAAGTTCACACTGGGGAGAGGTGACTTTGCCCTAGTGCTCCAGTGCAAATCATAAGTGGTATTAAAGAATTTACGGGACAAAAAAATCAGCCAAAAGCTTCAAGAAGGAGAAAAACAATCCAGAGGGCCTGCTAATGTTCTTCACAAGGCAAACCAATAGGGACAGTCTTCTCTAACAGCTCTGAGAAAGCAACAAAGTTTCTTGGGAACATGGCACATAGGTACAAAAGAGAGCCACAAAGGCATCTCTTTTCAAGTTTCTAATGTAAGTTCCCTTGGAAAAATAATAGCATTTGGTTTGCAGGCCCAACCCAAACCTGCATTCCCCTATCAGGCACAAACTCAGCCACCTGGGGTGCCAAACCCAGAAAGCACTGCGCCTCACCACGCACACAGGTGGCGGAGAGAACCTGTACTGCCTCCACGTACCTGAAGTACTTGCCACTCAGGGGCTCCAGGCCCTCAGCCAGGGTGCAGTACAGGCTGGTCTGCGCCCCCTCGGACACCGACTTGAGGAAGGGGGAGAAGAGCCACCAGAGCAGGCGCATCACGGAGGAGTGCCGGATCACTTCAGTGTGAACAACGCCTGGGTGCACTGCGTAGGTGGTGACGCCAGTGCCTAAGACAAAGCACACTTAGACCAGGGACATACTCTGAGCCCACTGACACAGCTCACCTCCGGCCATAAAATGCACAAGTGAGAAGAAAGGACTCAAGAAGCAAAACCCCAGGGTTCAGAAAGTGCTGCTGCTAGTCAGGTAAAATCTGACGAGTAATTGATCTCTTCCAGAAAGACCTGTAGCCTTCTCAGCCTTCTGTGCTCCAAAAGGAGTGCTTCCTTAGCTGGAGGTCCTCCTATTTTAATGCCACCTTTCTGTGTGGCTTTAGTATTAATCATAGAAACAACGACATGTACCAGTTGTACTACCAGTAGCAGTAATAGTATCGATTATTAACAATGGTATCTTTGGAATGTCTATAGGAGGGCCTTAGGAGAAGCAATCTGGCTGAAAGATGGAGCTGCATTTGCCAGGTAAGCACATTTTATGAGGTGTAGACTGAGGGGTGTCGATGGAGATGATAAGGGTTAACATGCCCCCAAAACATCCCTGGTGCCTCCACTACTTTTAGCACTTACTGTGTGGAATGGCTGTGCTACATGCTTCACATGCATTAGCTCATTTGATTCTCAAAGAAGCTTGTGAGGTAAGTAATGTTAAGATACACATTTACAGCTGAGAAAACTGAGTTCTCATGACAGAGGGGATAAGTAAATTGCCAATGGTCATACCCTAGCAGGTTGCAGGGCCAAGGTCTGAACTCTAGTGTAAAGAGCATGAACTCTAGAGATAAGACTGTCTGGGTTTCAATCCTGGAAACTTGCTTAGTCCAGTTTCTCAATATATCTGTGCCTATCTCTTCATTTGCAGGGCAGGGGAAAACAATAGCACCTACCTCATAGGAATGTTGTATTAAATGAGTTAAGACATGTATAGTAAATGGCACACACAGAACTCTGTTATTACTTTATTACTATTATTATTTATTTTAATGATTACTTTTCTACCTTCTGTGTTTCGATAGAAAATACCATTGTTCCCAAACTCCGCAAGAGGTTGTTGTGAAAAATCAAATCAGATAATAGATATGAAATAAGCTGTGACATAAATGGAAGGTAATCTTATAGGTTCCTATCCCCTATTCAACTTTAAGCTCCCTGAGAGCACAGATTCTGTTATTATTCTGCTCATCACCTCATTCTCCTCGATGCACAGAGATACTGCTGTAATGTTCATGTTTGACATTCTGACTACAGAAGTTGCTGTGAACCTCTGATTTGAACTAAAGCCCCTGCTTTTGCTATCTTAACCTTGGCCCTTACCTTGGAGCCTCTTGGCCAGCTCACGAGTAAAAAGCACATTGGCCAGCTTGCTGTGGCAGTAAGCCAGAAACGGACTGAAATTCTTCTCACCCTGGAGGTCATGGAAGTGAATCTTGCCAACATGGTGGAGCACCGATGACACGTTCACCACCCGTGCAGGAGCAGACTCCTTCAGCCGCTCCAGGAGCAAGTGGGTGAGAAGGAAGTGGCCTGCAAAAAGAGCCGCCAAGAATGTTGAAGAGTGGAGTGGCTGCCCAGGCTCAGGATGTGGGACCTGATGACAGGACGTCAGCCTTATCTCACTCTCTTCTGGGCGTGAACAAATTTTGATGTAACTCAGTGCTGATGGCCAGTCAGTCTCGATTAGTGGATTCCTTAAGGCAAAGGCAAGAGCTAAACTATAGGTAAGGCAATATAGACTTAATCTGTACTTGTTTGTATGTCTGCCTTTGCCCCAGTCAGGAGAAATGCCACCTGCTGTCTTCTGCCCCTGCTCTGGTCATGTTTGCGTAACTGTGGGTCCAGGTACACTCAAATACAGAAGGAAGGATGACATCATCAGGAAAAATAACATTTTCCTAGAACCAGAGAACATGTTCCATGATCTCCTCACTAGAGCCATCACTTGGAACTCTGAACCCCAGCCTCTCTCATTCCTCAAGTCTCCAAGTTTTGCCTCTTCCATGGACCAACCTTTGGCTTGCTTGGCCCTCAGTCATAGATGTGATCCTCCTCCAACCAAACACAGACTCCTGCCCCCCAACGCCTGGCCCTGATTGGCAAACCTTGTGCTACCACAGCCCCATCCAAGGATCGCATTTTTATTCCTTTTATCTCCAAAGTTTGGGTGTTTATTCATGGTATGTGTAAGAAGATCTCACTATTTGGACTGCTCAGGATAAGAGTGAACAAAATATGAATATGTCCAGTCCACTGGAACCCTGTGCTCTATGAGGACTACTGCAGATTCTTGGCACTGGCATGAGGTCATCTCCCTACAGAGGACAAAGTGGTAATCAGCCTCGCTTTTCAGTCAGTCTAAGATACTTACCCAGGTGGTTGACTCCCAGGTGGGTTTCAAAGCCATCGGCTGTCTTCGAATATGGGCACATGAACACTCCTGCATTATTGACCAGAATATGGAGCTGCTTTTCCTCTGTAGCACAACCAATGAGACCCTGTGGTTAGCAAGGGGTCCACTAGCTGCCTGTCATAGTTCTGAGTACTCGCTCTTTGCATTTGGATTTATCCTAGTGATATTCAACAACCACTGTCTCTTGGGTTTCTAACTTAGTTACTGGTATCTTCCTGGACACCATTCATTTATTCATTATAATGAGTACTGACTCTGGGGCAGGCCTACTCTGCTGGGCACTGGGCATCCAGTGGTAGAACAAGACAGACATGGTCCCTGTCCCTCATGGATTTCATAGTTGTTAGTAAAAGCTGGTCTTTGTCCATGATGCAGAACAATTATGGCAGCAGCACAACCTCACTTGGCACCTGCAGCCACAGAAGGTTGATTCTCAGGATGAAAGAGAGCGCATCAGGGCCACACCTTGATGTCAAGATGCAAGTCTATATGGGGAGGTGACACTTCCAACATTCCTATTGCTGAAGCAAAGAGTTGATGAGGATCCTGCCCAATTTGTTCACCTACCATTCCCAGTGCTAATTCCCTGCCCTGCTGATTAATGTGGCAGAACCTGTCCAGTGAGGTCAATGATTCTGATGTGAGGATTAGAGATAGTCCAGGGTAGAGCAGCCCTCCCACGCCCAGCTTCCTGCTTTTCTAGCTACTCACTGGGATCTTACCTGCCAGGAAGCCCTCAGCAAAGGCTCGAATGGATTTGGTATCGGATAGGTCCAGTTTCCGCACCAGCACCTGGGAGTTTTTCGTATCAGCTCGGATTTCACTGGCAGCAGACTCGCCCTTCTGTGTATCTCGGCAGGCGAGGTATACTCGAGCTCCTGGGGCAAAACAAAGAGAGGGCAGTGTGTTCAGACTCTAGGCTGAAGGAGAGTTACAGTGAGTGAGCTTGGGACTGGTGGACAGAGCATTCTAAAGCCAGCCCTGCAGCAGTGAGAGGCTATCTTGTCACTTCAGTATTCTGCAAACTGCTCAGCTTAACTCCAGGCTAGAAACCCTGATTTTTATACTCTGATATTTAATGTTGCTTAGTATCCCCTTTTAGAACAACGGACTTGACCAATCCTATACACAGATATCATTGTTTTCCATACTTTATATAATAGGAAGGGAGCAGGGAAGAAAGGTTTGTTGAAGGGCACATAGCAGGGTGGAATCACAGATTAACTTGAACCTAGGTTCCTTGAACTCCTGGCCAGATCCTCCAAGTCCAGGAGGAAAGTCAAGGAAATGTGGACAGAGCCACAGTGAGAAAGGCAAGAGATTGACATCAAAGTGGAAGGACTTGCCTCTGCGAGCGAGCTCCCTGGCTGTCTCCTTGCCGATGCCCGTGTTGGAGCCGGTGACCACCACTACCTTCCCAGGAAGCTGAACATTTGTCCTACAAACCCCACCAGCGAAGAATTTCCTATAGGCAAGGGAAACAAAAGTATTCACGTACCATCCTTCCCAATCCCAGACTGAAATACATTAAGTCCATCCTGCCTCAAAGGGTTTTTTTTCTTTTGTTGTCAGAAAAAGAAGCTCATCTTCTGGATGTTTTCCCAGTGAGCAGGGAAGTCTCCTGCTTATCAGTTCAGGTTGAATGGTCATTTGTCCAGAAGCTACAAATGGCCATCCGGACAAACAGAATAGTGCTCTTGAGCCAGGGCCAATGGAGACCTTCCTTATTAGATAACAAACATAACAAAGCTCTTATCTCTAGAAGTTCCCAGAGGTCAGCTTTCTCCTCTGACCTGCATTAAAACATATGGGCAAGGAGCATCAGTGGAATCAGTGGTCCTGAGCCCTAGGTCTTTAGTAAGCATCACCAGTGAGTAACTGATGAACAGCACCTCGAGGGGTCCCACAGACAAATACTGCGCTTGGGCTCCCTTTCCAGTTTCAGAGAGCCAGCATCTTCAGAGGCTTCCTGCCATCATAGTAGAGATTCCATCCTAGCCTTCAGTGCACAGAGAGAAAACCTCCCTAGCTCACACTTCTGTGCAGGGAATCTCCTTTTACATAAGTTGACAAGTTCCAGAAAGAAGATGGGAGGGGGAACAGGTGATTTCCTAGCCGTCATTCAACTGCCAGGCATTAGGTTAGGCACTTTCCATAGGGAATTTATTTTAACCGTCTTGACCACTCTCATATTATCCCATATTACAGTGAAGAAAACTGATGCTCGAAGAAGTCCAAGTCACTTGCTAATGGTGGCAAAACCAAAATGTGAACTCGGGTTTCTATGTGGGACCTTGAGCAACACTCTGTCCCTGATATGTTCATATAACCTTCTTTATCATCAGGAATTTTTAAATTCTCTACTCAGAACACGCATTTCTTTAACACCTCCAAAAATCCCATTGCGAAAGAGCCATCCCAAAACATTAGCTGAGGGAAAAGAGTTTGTTTCCTTCCCCCAAATGCCTAGTACTTAACAATGAGTTAGTTCCAAGGCAGTAACCACCCAGAGTAACCAGCAGAGCCACCCTGACTAGAAACAGTGAAGGAAGAACTTCAGGGGAACCCAAGGGAATAGACTGAAAGAGCAAGGACTCCCATCTAAGTTGTCTGTCAAGCTACTTAACAGAGTCATCATCCACTCAGCCCTCTCCTAGCAGCCTCTCAGCCCCAGGTGCTTCCTTCTCATTTTCTACCATGTTATCCATAATCACCTCCTTCCTTCCTGCTTTTTCTGCCCTGACTTTCTCTCCTGCGGCTCCCATCCCTTTCTCTTCTTTTAGCAGCTGAGAATTCATCTACTTACAAGCTCCGTGGTGCCCACTTCAGGGTTTTGAAAAATGTTGAAAGAGTTACTGAACTAAAACAAACCTGATGCTTGGATGTATCATGTACAGGAAAGAAAGGAAGGAGGTGAGCAGTCCCAAGATAACCAGCATCTTTTCAGCTTCTGTAGTTGCTGATTCTTTGGCAAAAACAACTTCGACTCCAACTCTGGCTCAGGTTCCTGGTCTGGCTCCTTGCTGCTCCTTGCTGCTTCTTGCTGCTTCTTGCTTTCTCCTCCAGCTCCTCTCGAGTTCTCAACAGCAGCCTGTTTCTAAGCATAGCCCAGAATCCTATTTAAATCCGAGAGCTGTCAGAGCACGGCCTGCTGGGAGATGTAGTCCTAGAGAAGGACAACTGAGGAAGGAGTAGAACTTCACGCTAACTAGCAAAGAAAATTAGGAGAAATGGAGCAACTGCTCCCTAGCTCTCCCACTCTCAATTATTTCTCCTATCTGTGGAATGTGTTCTCCTAAACCATCCCCACCTCTATTTCTACAAGATAGGATATTTTTAACTTTAGCAACAGACCCCATGATACCTGAAATACAAATGTGATTAAAATAGGAAGACAAGGAAGAAACCCCAGAAGAGTGGTGAAAGTCAGAACAGTGGTTTCCCTTGGTGGGAATGGGGTAAAGATTAAGGGGATGCATATTGGGAATTCCTGGGGTGGGGGTGGAGGTGGGGTGGCAGGCAGGGAGCTGATAGTGTTCTGTTCTTTGACATGGGTGCTGGTTACACAGGTGTACTCACTTTATGGGAATTTATTGAGTCATACACTTGATTTGTGCACTTTTCATGCCAAGGAAAAGGTATAGTGCATGTGTTGTAGGATGGACTTCCTGGTTCAAATCCCAACTGAATTACTTACAAGCTCTGTGGCCCTGAGCAAGTTAGTAAACCTCTCTGTTAACTAGGTTTCCTCCTTTGTATAATTGGCATAATATATATATATATATATATATATATATATATATATATATATACACACACACACACACACACACACACACACACACACATACCTGTTTTAAGCATTAAACAGGTAATTAATTGGTAGAAAATTTGAGACAGAGACTACTATACTAGTCAACACTGTATAAGAGTGGGTTGCTAGAATTAGCTGTATTTGTGACAGCCTGCTGGAATGTGATAAGGGTAAAAGACAATTAAAAACTCTGGAACTAGACAAAGGGAGTCTTTACCTTAGCAATTTGTAACCGGGATGAAGACACCTAGTTCCTGGAACCCTTAACCAACCGCATTCTGTTTGTCATGAAACTTGTAACCACGAGCTCATATGCTAAGAGCACAGCATACAGATAACAAGACCACCTGCAAGGCTATGTTTAAACTAGCAAATTCCTTGGCTACATTTACCTTTGTAATGACTAACTCCTGTAAACTTTGTGAAGGGCTAACTTCCATTTTTTTAAAAAACTTACTTTGTTCCAGAACTGCTAAGTTAGCTTGTGTAACCCTGCTTGCTTGCATGGCATGAGGAACAATCAATTGAACAGAAGCTGGACTTAACCTTTGTTCAGGGCCACTCCTAGCAAGGACAGCCGCCAGCTAATAAACAGCCTTTGAGAGCACACCTGGTTTTGTTTATTTCGTGTTGGCCACAACATATTTATTCCTGTCTCCCTTGCTATCCCACTTACTTTTACTCAAGATTTTAGTGTAAAAAAGAGAGAAGTCATGAATGTGAGTGACGTTTCAGTTGAATGTTATTAACAAATAGTAGAACAAGAAAAAACATTTGCAGAAACTCTCAGAGGTAGAAAAGTAGGATTTACAGCCCTTGCTCACTCAGGATTCCTCTCTTGGACAGGATGACAGGCAAGGAGTCAGGACAGGACCCCCAAGAGTCACATCCTAGTTCTGCTCCTTCCTATGAAGTTGGAGGACACAAGTGATGAAAAAAATACCTGTGGCAGGTAGGTACTCACTCCCTCACTCACCAATTCATCTTTCCATTTAACATATAGACACTGAGCACTTTTTCTTGCCAGACATTGTACCAAGTGCTCCAAAGACATAGCTGCTGCCTCTTTGGGAATTCCATGGACATAATAAAAAGAATAAGGAGCAATCAGATTATTTCCAAGGGGAATCTCTCTTGACTCCTACGTTGCCTCTCCCATCTCTTCCCAGTTCTCCCACTCTGGTTCCAGTATCCTGAAACAATGTCAGCTGCAGAAACCACAAAGTTCCAGAAGCCCCTGATCTCTTGTTACTAGAGCTCCCCAACGCCTGCCCTCTAGAAATTGATGTCCACTGGGCCAACATAGTCCTACCAATTGGATAGAGTTTCTTTCTCCCAACACCTGGTGACACTCATAGATTATATGTAAAAAGGTCTGTCGGTGTTTTATGCTTAGAGTCCTCCCTATCCCGTGTACTCAGGGCTGCAGTTAACCAGAGAAACAAGCACAGTGCTATACCATTAAAGGGAGAGCACATCCAATAACCTCAAATAAGGGTATTTTTGTGCTAATGACTTCTGGCCTCCCCATTTCTACTGAATCAAATTCGAGATCCTCTGCATTTGTGGAAATGATACTCAACTTATCTTGAGTTTGCCTGTGAGGCAGAGGACCCTAAGGAATAATATGTGGTGCTTTGGAGAAACATAGAGAAGATATTAGAAATCACACAAGGCATCTAGAATTATGAAAATACACAAATAGTTTGCTAAAAAAAAAACTGAAATATTATAACCCAAAGACTACCATCAGGTGATTGATTACTCCTACCAAATGTTAAAAAATTATATTACAAAGCTACAACAATTTAAATAGTGTGGTACAGAAAGTGAATTATCAGACAAATCAATAGAATAGAATGGAAAACAAAGAAATAGACCCAAATACACATGGAAATTTAGACCCAATAAAAAAAACATTTCAAATCAGTGTTGGGGGAGATTAATTATTCAATAAAGTATTATAATACCTTGGTATTCAGTTGAGAAAAGTAAATTTGATCCTTACCTTACTCTTTACACCAAAATTTCAAATAGATCAAAGATATAAATATAAAAAATAAAAATCATTAAAGTATTAAGAAGACACACTGGACAGATTTTAAAATAATTTTAGAGTGGTAAGGCCTTTCTAGTAATATAGGAAACCCAGAAATTAAAAAAAGAAAGTATAAAATAAAATCATCTTGACAAAAACCACCATACGCAGGCAAAACAAAAAAGAAACTGGGGTAGTGGTGGGAAATATTCATCACATATATTGAGACAAGAGTCTAATCCATTTAGTATATAAAGAACTCTTACAAATTACTAAGAAAAAGAATGAAAAAACCAAATTGAAATAACAGTTTACAAAAAAGGAAATATAAGTGGTTCTTCAATCTAACTCAGAATTAGAGAGAAATTAATATTACACCCGAAGCCACTTACCAGATTTGCAAAAAAAAAATAAAAAATAAAAAAATTATAACATAGTTCACTGACGAGAGTGTGAAGAAGTAATGATGTGTTGCCAGTGGGAGGATTGTTACCGCCTCCAGAGAGAAGTGTGGCTACAGCTAGAAAACTATGCATGTACCCATTGACTTGGACATTCCACTTCTACGTATTCAGAAGGATGCTATTGCACCATTGTGTGTAATAGCAAAAGTTTGGAAGCCTTCTAAATGTCCACCAATAGTACAGCCACACAATGAATACCACACAGCTATGAAAAACAATAAATACTTTTTAAACATACTGACATGGAGGAATCTTAGAGACATTAGGACAGTGTTTACAATATGCTACTGTTTGTTTTGAAATGGAAGGAATAGGTAGAACATATTTTTATATGCATTGGCTAGCTCAGAAAAGATAACAAGAGAAAGGGGTAACAATGGTTCTTTCTGGGTGGACAGAGGGACAAGAGTAGGAAGATTTCAATGAATGTACCCTTTTGTACCTTGTGTGGCTTATTAAAAATTAAAGACTGCTCACTTTGAAATGACTTGTTCATTTTTATTAAATTAATCATTGTGATATCACAAAACAAAGCTATTTTCCAACTTGACGTTGAGATATTCTTAAAAGTGTGCTGCCACATAAGCAAAGCTGTCATTATGATGGACTTCATCACTGTAAATGACATCAAAAGGATCACAGACCAGTCTGATACCTGCTTTTTTAGGGACTGCCAACCTGAGACAGACATAAATACACACAACAGAAAGTGATGAAAACACAAGAGGGAACAGTGCCGAACAGACCTGAAATCAGTGATGAAGTAGTCCTCACTAAGGGCAACACAATTGTGAAATGCCCTCTTTCTGCCATATAAATCACAGGTGAGAAGGTATTGGAGGAAAGGGTGTCAAGTACTTTGCAGCTGGAAAACTGATCCATGATTTGACCTTTTGTCTGAATTCAATTGCTGTTATACTACACTGGCAACCTGGTGATCCTGGTTACCCTAGAAATAAGCCTCTTATGAATTAGAGCAAAAAGAACAATAAATCTCTCTTTCTTTCCCTCTCCTCCCCTAGTCTTAAAATTACAGATTCTGAAAGCTAGACAAGTAGGTCTCAATGCCAACATTCCTGCCACAAACCGCTCCCCATTTCCCTAACAGGGCCTATATAGCACCACAAAGACATTTCCACTTCCAGCCACGTGGACCTTGTTGCTTCTTCCCATATCCCTACCCCAAGCTTCATCAAAATGGAAGCACATTTTTTATATCTGTTTTACCCAATAATGATGATTGTTATTTTTTCTTGATTTTAAAAGGTGAAATAAACATATTATCTTGAGAGAGGGGGAGAGAGAGAGAGACAGACAGACAGACAGATTGCAGCTATTATACAATTTCTGAACCTCTACTGATTTTCCCCTTACCTACAATAGGTACCACTGACATTTTGGGCAGGATAATTCTTTTAAGGGGCTTGTCCTGTTCATTGCAGGATAGTTAGCAGCCTCCCTGGCCAGGGACAATCAAAATATCTTCAGGCCTTGCCAAATGTCCACTGGGTCTCAGGGGTGGCTGATGGGGGGCGGCAAAATTACCCCATTTGAGAACCACTGCCCTGAAGCATGTAAGGCCTTCAGAATAACAGATGGTGCAACTTCAGTGTATATATTATTTAAAAGGATTAGAGCACAATAATATTTTGTTTAGTATTCTGTGACTTTGACTCAGCTGGAGTCTAACCAAGCTAACTTGCTTACTGCCCATGGTCAATTATTGGTAACTTTTTTGTGCCTAGAAGTGCTGGCCATCTCCAATTCTTTTGCCTTCTCCCAGCTTAATTCTGTCTACCTCTGATCGCTCTAATCTACTATGAGATTTGTGCACACATATACTTCAAAAACAACCCTTATGAGGAATTTCCTAGGTGAAGGGAATGTTCTATATCTTGATAGGGGTTTGGGTTACATGAATCTATGTATTTGTTGAAATCCAGTAAATGTACACTTAAGATTTATACATTTCACACATAGCAGTAATTGGTAAGAGTTACAACCATCGAATGCCAGGATGAAGACAGATACAAGAAAGAAATACCTCATGGATTACTTAAAAATGTTTTCCTATTTTCTATTTACAATAAACCAAAGAGTACAGAGAATAATATAAATACAGTTACTCACTATCCAGCTTATGAAATAAAACCTCATCAGAGGTGGATCTAAACCAATGTTGTAGGCCTGATGTCTACTCAATTTAGAGGACTCTTAAAGAAAAGAATATAATATTGTGAATAAATATTAGGTGCAGAAGCAAAAACAAGAAGTTGATTATAAAAAAATTCAATAACATATTACAAATTTTTAAAATCTAAAAATTGCCAAAAGTACCACAAAATCTAGAAAATGGCATTATATTTTTATTAACTGCCAGACACATTTAATGATATTTTTCTTATTTATTTTTGTCTGCACACTTTTGATGGTTTCTTCATATGAAAATGATTGTAAATATAATTTCCAGAGAGAGAATAAAAAGATAAAATTGAGCTTTTCCTCTATCGTGGGTGATCAAATTTGTTTTTAAAAACATTCCATTTTTAAATATTACAGAAAAGTTTTAAAATAGTGCAGAAAGATCCTACATTTACTTCATTAGCTTCCCCTAATGCTAACATCTTAGAAAACCCACGTATAATTATCAAAAGCAGAAAGGCAACATTGGTAAAATACTTTTAATTAAACTGTAGGCCTCATTCTAATTTTACAAGTTTTCTCATTAATGATCTATTTCTAGTCCAGGATCCCACATTGCATCTAGTTGTTATGTACAAAGTTTGAAAAGTTCTGGTTCTGTTATTTTGTAAAAAGTCTCTAAATTTGGGTTTCCTGATGTTTTCTAATGCTTAGATTGAGGTTCTATTCAAATTCATTTTTAATAATCGATAGTTGTATAGATTAGGTGATTTTTTTACATAGTCACATATACTTTTAATTTGTAGTGTTGCTGCCCTGGGAACATAAGAATTCTGATTCATTATTTTTCATGGATTCTCATCAAAAAAGAAAAAAACTGGTACCTGTGTAATTGTGTATTCTATATTATTAAATAATTTCCATTTGAATAGGCATTGATGAGAACAAAACATTCCACTTACCTTTTACACTTCTGACGATTGGAAGACTTTTCCATTGATTGGCTTCCAGAGCCATGCGTTTCATATCTCATTACTCATGTCCTGTCCACATACTTTCAGCACTGGCCACCATTGGATCCATTCATATTAATATGACCTCTGACGCCCTACACCCATGCCCCAGAATCAACATGAATATTTCTTTCCAGAGCAGTGAAAAGCAAAACCTAAGTTTCAGGTCTCAGCAGGTTACTCCACCACATTTATTTTAACGATCCTTGGTCATTGTGATATATTTTAAGGACAAAGATGTAACCTAACATCAGTGAAGTCACCCTGTCTTTTGACTTTACACAAAGTTGCATTAGAACCACTTTCCTACATCTATTGGGAGAACCAATAATCTCTCTAAGATTTCTGTGAATTCTTGAAAGCTTACATTGTGTGTGAAGTAGATTTTCCAAGATAGTTTGGGAAGATGGAGAGGGTTTACAGTTTAGCAATGTAAATGGCCATACAGCCCAGTTTCTTAAAGTTCTTTGGTTTCCCTACCACTAAACATTTTTCACTGGTCACTTATCTGTGAACTCTAGTTCTTGACATTTTCTCTCCTTCTCCCTCTCCCTCTCTTTCTCTCAGCTTTATTGAGGCATAATTAACAAGTAAAGTTTTAAGATATTTAAAACATGGTTTGTTAACTCTCTTCTTCTTTAAGGAATCTTATCTTCTATCCTTTTGACTAATCACTCAAATTCCCAAATTCCTGTATTTTCTTATACAAGAAAATTTAGTTATGTCTTTTGTTAAACTGTCTCCTCTTCCCCTTCCTTCCTTCCTGAAAGTGCTATAAACACATTTTCCCAAACTAAGGCAATTATCACTTCTAAGAGAAACAATGTCTTCCAGTATTTAAATGCCTTTTCACCCAACTTCTTACATAGAATACATAATAATAAAACAAAATTTGTACCACTTTGTAACCATGATGCATAGCAAGAAGCAGAAGAGCATGAGAGTTAAGCCTACAGATTGTGGGGCCAGAATTCCTGGGTTCAAAATTCTGACTTTACTCAACAATAAAATGATAAATAATCCAATTAAAGATGGGCAAAGGATCAGAATAGACACACTTCCAAGGGAATGTTTCCAAAAATAAAATAGCTGATAAGTACATGAAAAGATGCTCAGCATTATTAGTCATCAAGGAAATACAAAACCACAATGGGATACCACTTATACCCACTAGGATGATTATGATCGAATGTTGGCAAGGATGTAGAGAAAATGAAACCCCTATACACTGCTAGGAGGAATATAAAATGGTATAGTTTCTTTGGAAACAATTAAACATAGTGTTAACATGTGATCCAGCAATTCCATTCTTAGGGATATCTCTAATAAATGAAAACATATATCTATGCAGAGACTTGTACAGGAATGTTTATAGGTGGCTCATTATGTTCAGAGATGAGCCAACAACCTCCCAGTCCTTCAGGCCCTTAACCTCCTCATCTCCAAGAACCTTCTCCTCTATCTCATCCCTGCCTTTCGGTTTGTCAACACCTAGAACCATCCATCTCTAAAGCCCTACATTCATACTTCCCACCCTCCTACTGTACCTCCTACTCATCTAGCTCTCTTATGGCAAAAATCCCACCCATAGCAATTGTTTAACCCCAGGAGAACCTCCAGACAACTACAAGCCCCTCCTGTCATCACTTTCTTGAATTGTTCAACTGAGATTTCACACTCATTACTTCAGTCATTCTCTTGCCAATATCCTCAGCCTCCTGGACCTCTTCTCTTTCTTTCGCAAGACCCTGATAACCCCAACTCTGGAAGAATCCATCCATCTCCTTTGTGCAGCTGGCTGATGACAGCTGCTAAAAAAATCATATCACCTTGCATATCAATGCCATTATAAATACGTAGCCACCAACATCACGTAGAGCCTCCAACAAAGCTTTTATTTCTTTAATCTCCACAATGATTACATTTGTTACCTTTCTTAAACTTCTTGCCTACCTCCCTCAATTTTAGCATGTTTCCTGTCCACACACACACACACACACACACACACACACACACACCATCAGAAAGAAAATTCTTCAATATCCTGGTACCAAATTTATAAGTCTATCTGAGTTTATGTTCATTATATCTTCCTTTCTTCCTAAGATGAATTTCTCTCTAGCCCATCTTCTGCTTTTTCAGAGATCTTACTCTATTGCTTATCTCCTGTCTTTCCTTTATCTTCAATTTTTTCCTCTGTGCTCCTTAAAAATGCTCCTACCATCCTCCCACACTCTTTGGATACTAACCTCCTCTCTCCTTCCCAGCTTGAAAGAGTTGGTACACATTCTTTCTACTTTCCATTCACTCCTCAGCCTACTCCAACCAGGTGTCCACCCCTCTACCTCTCTGAAGCTGTTCTCCATAATGACACCAATGACTTGATGATGCTAAATTTAGTGGATGCATTTCAGTTGTTATGTTTCTTGCCTTCTCGGTAACATGGCACACTTGATTCGTACCTACTTCTCCAGTTCTAACAGATTTATTGAGGTAAAATTGGCATGCGATACTCTGCGCATGCTAAAAGTATACAATTTGATGAGGTTTGCATTTGTATACACTCAAAACTATTGCCACAATCAAGACAACGAACATGTCCTTCAGCCAAGAAAGTCTCTTCATGCCCCTTGGTAAAAACTTCCCCATCCCTCCTTGCTTTCTCCCTTCTCCAGGAAGCTGGTGCTCTCCTTTCTAATGCTACGAACTATAATCTACAGTTTGCATTTTCTAGAATTTTATGTAAGTGGAATCATGCAGTATGCACTTTTTTTTTTTTTTTTGGTCTGGCTTCTTTTACTCAGCATAACTACTTGAATACTTATTCAGGCTGTTAAATGTATTAAAACTCTATTCCTTCTTATTGCTGAGTAGTATTTCATTGTATGGATATATCACAATTTATTTGTCCATTCACCTGTTGATGGATATTTGAAATGTTTTCTGTTCTTGATTATAACAAATAAAGCTTCTATGATCATTCACATACAAGTCTTTGTATAAATAAACTCTCATTTCACTTGGAAAATTACCTAGGGGTCATACAATAGTGTATGTTTAACATACACTATTTAAGAAATTGCCAAACTGTTTTCCAAAGTGATGTTTAACATACACTCTTTAAGAAATTGCCAAACTGTTTTCCAAAGTGATTATACCATGTTACATCCTCACAAGCACTGAATGAGAGTTCCAGTCATTTCACATTCTCATCAATACTTAATATAGTCTTTTTTATTTTCTTTATTATAGCAGGTATATAGTGGTATTTCATCATGGTTTTAATTTGCATTTTCCTAATGGCTAATGATACTGAGCATTTTTTTTTCATGTGCTTATGTGCCATCTGTGTATCTTCTTCAGTGAAGTGTCTCTTCAAATCATTAGACCATTTAAAAAAATTGGGTTGCTTTCCTATTTTTTAGATTAAAAAGTAAGTGTTTATTAGAATAAAAAATAAAAAACAAAGAAATGCTTTTCAGAAGGGCAAAAAACTCTACAAATATCTCCAAATCCAAATTATACGTTTAAATTAAATAACTACTAAACATATCTATAATCCTTTTTAAAAATATTTCTGTGTTGCTTTTTTGGGCCAATTTTGCCTTCTGTTTCATTTGGACCACTAGCTATTATTAGGAAAATATGTATAAAATACTCTAAAATAGGATTCTTTCTGTTGAGATAAAAATGTTACACAAGAATAAACTTGATGTTTGTAGTACAACTGCATCTCCATACTTCACAAACGCAGAAATGCTGATGCATTGTATTTCACACAATTCTCACCAAAAATGAAATAAATATATATAGTGCATTAATACTTCTCCATTATTGAATGAATTCTTGTTAAGATGGGTTGCATCCTTAGTCCTGAGTTTGGGGAGTTTTTAAAAATATATATTCTGACTATAAATCCTTTATCAGGTTATGTGATTTGCAAATATTTTCTCCCAGTTTGTGTGTTTTTTTATTATCTTTCAAAGAGCAGAAGTTCTTAATTTTGATGGAGTGTAATTTATCAATTTATTCTTCTACAGATCATGTTTGGGTGTTGTTGTAAATACCTACTTTTTGAAATACTTTTTAATTATACTCAATTATAGCACATTCTCCGATTTACATCTGGTGCCAGTTATCAATTTATTGTCTCTCAGCTATAATTCATCCAATTTGCCTGTTCTGCGAAAATAGAAATAGAAAATAGAAAATAAATATTTTTTCTTTTCCATCATCCAGCATAATGTTAAGCTTTGTCAATGTGCAGCACCAGAAAAGCATTGCAGGAGGAAAGAATTTTGACAACTGGTTCTGGTGTTCTGGTTCTGCAGGCTTCTGCAGCATGCTTGGATTCTGCAGCACTAGGCTCCTTCAGTGTACACAATTTCTTCAGTGCCCCACTCCAGTAGGATTCAGTGACCAGCAGCTTCCCCTCAGGTGATTTTGTAGGATAGTGCCTCCAGTGAGACACTTCTCTATGAACAGCTTCCCCCAGCAACCTAAGTAGTGGATTTCCAGCAAATTCCACCAGTGTAGTACCGCAGTGATTTCTGTGCTTTTCAGGGCACTATACCTGTTTGTCTCCAGGTCTGGGCCTCAGCCCAAGAGTGGGAGGGGTCTCTTCCTTGTGAGCTCTGTCTCAACCCCAAGTAGTGGCAATTTTATGTTATGTTTTATGTTATGTTATGTTATGTTATGTTATGTTTCATGTTATATATGTTATGTTATATTACATTATCTGCTATTAAATTTTAAAATTATATCTGCTTTATATTTTAAAATTTTATCTGCTATTGTATTTTTATTATATCTTTTCTTTTTATCTTCTTTTGAGTTCCCTTTACTTCTGACAAAGGTTGGCAAAACATGGCCCATGGGCCAAATCAGCCCACTTCTTATTTTTGTAAATAAAGTTTTATTGGAACACAGTGATGCTCATTTGTGTATGTATTGTTTACGGTTGCTTTCACGCTACAGCAGCAGAGTTGAATTGCAACAGAGACAACATGGCCCCCAAAGCCTGTAATATTTTTCTTTATAGAAAAAGTTTAACAACCCCTATATAGCCCGTTTCTCAGTACTCCAATCCCCTGTTAAGGTTAATAATTCTTTAAACTTTTCCTGTTCAAATTACTACGTGTTTTCTCTAACTGGACTGGACCCAATCTAATACATCTCCAACCTCTCTGTCCCCTTTTCCTTGGTAGTACTCCTTAAGGCCCTCCTCTCTGCTTTCTGTACAGACTCTCTAAACCAGTAGTCCCCAACCTTTTTGGCACCAGGGAACGGTGCTCCTGTGAGAATCTAAAGCCTGATGATCTAAGGTAGAGCTGAGGAGGTGATGCTAGTGCTGGGGAAAAGCTGCAAATACAGATGAAGATTTGCTGGCTTGCCCGCCCACCACTCACTTCCTGCTGTGCAGCCCAGTTCCTAACAGGCTACCTGTCTGCTGGCCTGGGGGGTTTGGGACCCTTGCTCTAAACAACTCATCTGTTTACTCATTTTCAGCTATCAGATTTAATTGGTGGTTTTTAATCTGGGTTCTATGGGCGAAATTGCACACAAATGTATGCACTCCTATGTATGAGGAGAAGATTCAAGCCTCATCTTTTGGCAACTTGGCTCAGTAGTTCAGGGCACAAACCAAGGATACAATCTGCTTAAGTGTAAATCTCAGTTCTGCCACTATTACCTGGACTAACTCACTTAACATCACTGTTGCCTCAGTTTCCTTGTCTGTAAAATAGAGAAAATTATAGCACCTACCTCATAAAGATGTTATGGGAATAAAGAGAGTTAATATATATAAAGCACTTAAACAAGGCCTGGTACATAATAAACACTATATAAGTTTTGGCTATTATTGTCATTTCTGACACTCTCCCTTACCCCATACCCTAACCTAACTCGACTAATGTTTCCCATTGTTCTAGTGCTGTCTGCTCTGACTCTGAACCCTCAAGTGAGCTCTTCTCTCTGCTCAGAGCATTTTTTGCCTTTAGGGTGGCTTGCCCATTAATTCCTCACCTTCCTTCAGGCCACAGCTCAAATGTTAATTCCTTAAAGAGACACTTTCTGACCTCCAGACCAGGAGAGGCCTCCTGCCATAAGCTTCCAAACATTTCTTTTTTTCCCTCATAACCCTCATCATAATTTATTCACAGTGATTGCTTGTTTAAGGTCTTCCCTGACAGGCCATAAGCTCTGAGAAGAGAGAGGTTATTTCTGCCTAGCTCCCTGCTGGACTTCAGCGTGGTGCCTACTACACTGTAGGAGTACCATAAGTATTTGTCAAATGAGTGAGTGAATGAATAAGGAACCTTTTAATATACCTTTGATAAAGGTATATAACCTGTATAAAACATTAGGTACACAATAATGAACATGTGACAAAATTAGATAACTTAATGTTAAATAAGTAGAAACTTGTGTGAAGGAAACCTCCTCTCCAATTGATATAAAATATGAGTTCAAATTGACCTTGAACATGTGTCTTTCAATCAAATGGTAATGAATTACCCAGAAGAAAATACCAGAAAATATTATTGTGCAGTCAGGAATTGCACACAGATATTGGCTAGTTAATATCTCTCACCTTCACTCCTTGGGAACCAGATATAGGCCTCAGATGGCAGAACTGAAAGGAATGTCTGACCAAGGACTCTGCTTATTCCCAGAGGGTTTTCACAGCCTTAATTCAAGACGGAATTAAATACCTTCGCGAGTTGGCAAAGCCAAATGTGCTGCTAATCTGAGAAATTCATTATTACCCTGGGAGTTAATATAACTAACCCAAGTTGTCAAGAAAACTATATTCTATGATCAATTAATAGTCAAACCCCAGGAAAATTATGATCGTTACCACTGCAATTCAAAACAGACACAATAAAGTGATTCTCCTGGGAATGGTTTCGGTTCCACTGGATGAAGGACTCCCTAAGGAGGAAGGATTCTCACCTTCCACTGCCGTACCAACTGCCAAACTCCAACGGCCCCCCTCTTGTGCAGTGGGCCTTAAAACACTTCCCAGATGCCGACATCTGGTCTCCAGGAGAAACAATGTGGTAGCTGCCTAACCGTGACTGGGGGAAACTGAACCGGGGTCTGGACTTGGGCACCGGGACACAGAGGTCTGGGGAAACTTCTGGAGACTCGCTGGTGCCCAGCGGGCTGCGGGGGAACTGGCTGCATGATCCCAAAGGCCCTGGACCGCAGGGGCTGGGGATCCGTCGTGCACCCGGCGCTCGGCTCGACTTCGCTCGGCGTCTGGGAGGAGCACGCCCGGGCTTGTGGGCAGGCACCCAGCTCTGGACTGCATTTCCCAAGCGGACTAGCTCCCCGGCGGAGCTGTCGTGCCGGGACGAGGGCGTGTCCAGGAAGGGCAGCCGCGGTCGGGGAGCTGCTCGCGGGCACCTTCCGCCCGTGGGTGCTGCAGCATCGCGGCGGCCGCCCCGCAAGATGATCGGGGTCCTGCTCCTCTCCCTCCTCGTCCTCCTGTACCTCGCTGCACCCCAAATCAGGTCCGTGCAAATGCAGTGTCTTCTCTTGAGAAGGCTTCGGTAAGGGGGCGGGGGGGGGTGCTAGTCCTCACTGAAGATCTGTTCTTGAGCAGGAGGAGAGTGAAGACTCCCCGGCGGGGGTGGCGTGGGGCCCCTGGCAGGCTGAGGCCGGGTCCGGTTTGTCGGAGGAGACCCGGCTGCCCTGGATGCGGGAAGCCGACCCCGGAGACCCCAGGCGACGGGGACGGGGTGCACACTGCAGCGCCCTGCTTGGCTTCCCTGGCCCCCTTGTTCGTGCAAGCGCCCTTGCTCGGGCTCCAGGGAGCCCCGGATGTACGGCTACCTCACACATCCAAGTTTACAGCCTTGGGGGTTTCAGAACCGAAAGGGAGGTATGGGCTGAAGGCTGCGTTCTCCGGGGCTCCGCGCCTGCTGCCAGCCCTAGCTCCTGGCTTCTCGCTTGCAGCCCTGAAAGCGCAACGGAGCGAGTCCCCTTTTCGCTTTCTGAAACTGAGCCTTGCTGGGACTCGTGACAGATGCGGCCCCATTGCTTGCCCTCTGGGTACTGTTAGACCCTCTGGGTTGAAGTGGTAAAGGAGGGAAATAAAAGGGTTTTATTGTGAGCCCTCTGCTGCCTTCCGAGCAGGATTATTGAGACCGGAGGCCGGCCCTGGGATCTCAAGGTGCGGCCGAGAGGATGGGAGTAGTGAGTGGTCTCTTAATCAGGCCATGGCCGGTTGAGTCCCTCCTGAGAATCAGCAGCCAGATGCAAAACAGGCAGCCTGCTGATTGGTTCTGAGTAGATCACCAGTAGTGACGGTGGACCAGTGACTGACAGTGACTGAAGTGACACACACCCTCCTAGGGGCGGAGTGCGGTGTGGGGAGGGGTGCTGTGTGTGTGTGTGTGTGTGTGTGTGTGTGTGTGTGTGTGTGTGTAATTTTGCTGTTTGTTTTGTCCAAGGTTGACAAGCTTGCATAATTTAATTTTTTTTTGTATTGGATTAGCTGTTAATCAAGGTCACAAAGTGCCAGTTATAGACAGATTGACATAAATGGACCAGTTCTTTCTTCTTCTAGGTGGAGCCTTGTGACCCTAAGTTTATGGAAGAGCTCGAATCAAAGCCAGATGCTTGGTTAATAGAACATTCATCCAGTTCTTGTACTGCAGGGGGTAGCTCTAAGCAATTATGATTGCCTTTATAATAGACTCACTTTTGTTCTTGAGCTAGAACGGAAAACTGTTTGTTTTCTTTCCTCCAACCTTCCTTAAAACTATAAAAGGACAGCAGTAGAAGGAACCAAAGCAAACGTTATCCTTGGGATTTGAAGACAGGGTGGCGATGGGGGGGAGCAGGTTATAGAAACCTCTGGCTGAGACAAGGAAAATGAAGAACTGATGAGTTCTCCTCTGTCTGCAGGAAAATGCTGTCCAGCGGGGTGTGTACATCAACCACCCAGCTTCCTGGGAAGGTAGCTGTGGTCACAGGTGCCAACACGGGCATCGGGAAGGAGACAGCCAAAGAACTGGCTCAGAGAGGCAAGTTTATCTGCTTCTAATTCCCTCCTGCTACTGCCATTTTTTTCTCTCACAGTAATGATCATTCTGATTATTTCCTCCCAATCTTAGAATTTAAGAACATTCCAAGTGCTCCAGTGATTTGCTGGTGTGAAGCTAGTACAACACTCTACATATAAATGGACACTTAATGACTACTATTGATTTATTTTTCTTTCCTGATTTGCTCATCAGATATCTCTGTTGGAAAGTAGGAGTAAAATAAATAAAACAGTAGAAAATAGCATTTAGCATCAGTATGAGTTCTATAATGCCCACTGAAAAAAAAAGAGCTGACAGTTTGCTTCTCACATGTTGATTGGCAGGAGCCCGTGTTTATATAGCTTGCCGGGATGTGCAAAAGGGGGAATTGGTGGCCAAGGAGATCCAGACCATGACAGGGAACCAAGAGGTGTTGGTGCGGAAACTGGATTTGGCTGATACTAAATCTATTCGAGCTTTTGCTAAGGGCTTCTTAGCAGGTGAGTGTAGAACCTGAGACTGTGTTGTGGGTCTTGTGATCAATATGGCAGACTTAGCTAAAAGGAAACTATTCCTCTCCCTCTCTATATATAGAAATACTAGATAAAATATAACCAAAATCTTTTGATTCATGGCTGAACTAATTTAGTAAGAAAGAGAAATCTTCAAGAAGCAGAAATAAAAAGTAAATTCAAAAGAATCATAGCTATGCATAAGAAGTAAAGCCAAAAATCTCACAGGAGTATCAGAACTAAATATGGGTTTTAGAGTATGAGTATGAGGCCTCAGGCCCTTGAGAGCTGGGGAGCTGTATCTGATGCTCCACATAAGGTTGGGATTCACAAAAGGCCATTAGGTCCATGGTACAGGAATTTTAAAAAGGCCAGGCCACCAACTGAGGGGCGTGACAAAGAAACTTATTATCTCTTTAGGACATAGATAGATAAAGAACCATCTGTAAGAGATTAAAACCCCAGTTAGCATTATTTATGGGGGGGAATTCATTCACACTACCAAATAGTACAAAAATCTTGAGCTGAGAAATTAACATAAAACCCCATAGTATCACATGAAAAGCAAATTCAAGAGCACTCTATGAGCATGTTCCCTCGTAACCTGTGGACCTTGGCCTCCCAAGAAAAACACTGAAATTGTCTTATAGTCAGAAATTACCACATGAGAAAATGAACCACGAGAGAAAATTTGCAGATGCAACAAAGTTATAAAACCAGTATTTCTTTTGGGGCCTGAATCCAAGTGGTAGGGGTACATACAAAACATCTTTTTTTTTCTTGCTTCGGAATCTTCCCATTCATCTTGGGAAGTCTGTGCTGGGAGAGCTGGACAGAACATTTCCCAAAAGCAATAAGTAAGATTAGAAAGGCCATTTTGTATTGTAAGATGGAATTTTGCTCTGTGTGTGTGTGTGTGGGGGGGGTGGTTTAAAGTAAAAGAATGCAGATCCAGCTGCATCCTCATTTTCAAAGCCTGGTTGTTAGGCAGATTTCTAAGATATAACAGCTATGGGTGGCCACTTGCACACTCCATCTCCTCTTCCCTGCAGAGGAAAAGCATCTCCACATTTTGATCAACAATGCAGGAGTGATGATGTGTCCCTACTCCAAGACAGCAGACGGCTTTGAGATGCACATAGGAGTCAACCACTTGGGTAAGGAATCTAGTCTCATTATAAAACTAGAGGAAATCTAAACTTCTTGGAAAACCTAGGGGTCAGATTGAACTGCCTTTGTGGTGTGGTTGGACCTCTGGGCCATAAGAGACCATAAGTAAATAATAAATAACATGGTCTTGCCTGAAAGCTCAGGGATAAACTTGAGGCCCACCTAAGGTTCTGCCCACTTTTTAATCTGTGGTTCACATTCAGTTTGCTTTGGGGCATTTTGAACAGCCTAACTGTATTGAGGGCTGTGTTGCTTTCTTTGTAGTGGTCCTAGTAACCAGCATCAGGTAGAGCCCACCTGCTCTTAAAGAGTGATGTTAATCAAAGTCGGGACTTCATATTCATATTCAGATATTCCAGACCTACTGCACAGAAGGATGTTTCATGTCTTTGACTGTTCCTGTTTCTCTAAACCCTCACTGAACTTGTTCTGTAGTTAGTAATGAATTAGTGAAGCAAAAAGCCTCATTACTGAGTTCTCTGCTTCCCACGGTGATACCTGCTCCCACTACTCCCTTCAGTCCTGCATTGGCCTTGAACTCTTTTAATTCTAGTTTTTCTTATAGGTCACTTTCTCCTGACCCATCTTCTGCTAGAGAAGCTAAAGGAATCAGCCCCATCAAGGGTAGTGAATGTGTCTTCCCTCGCACATCACCTGGGAAGGATTCGTTTCCATAATCTTCAAGGCCAGAAATTCTACAGTGCGGGTCTGGCCTACTGTCATAGCAAGTTAGCCAACATTCTCTTCACCAGGGAACTGGCCCGGAGGCTAAAAGGTAGGCTTGGAAGAAGTCAGTGTGGAGACATGAGTCAGGGGAAAGTAGCTAAAAGCCATAGAAAGGGAAACTGTTTTCTGGAGCCTATCTCCTGGACAAGGACCTGCTTCCCTGATTGTAATTGGGTATAGTTTTAGTAAGCAGCCCACAACTGGATATTGGAGATAGTTGACAGGGGACAGGGAAATTCTGACTTTGAGTCTGAAGGCTTGGCTTTACCACTTACTAGCTGTGTGACCTGCAGCAAATTACTTAACTTTTCAAAACCTATTTCCCCATATGTAAATTTCCTCAAATGGGACTACTTCACAGGTTATTGTCATAATTAATTTAGGCTTCATGAGTAAGTCAAGGTTTTTTACTCCTAGTGAGACTAAGTAGAAGGGAGGAACCTGAACCTGGCGGGAGATAGGACCATTAGGATAAAACGAGTGCTGGGACTGTGTGTGTGAGGGGTTGGGGAGAGGGATCCTCTCTAACACTAGATGGTTAAATAAGAGGGAGATGCATGCTTGAGAAAGGGAATCCCCAGTCACAAATAGACTTCTTTAGCATCATCTTCTCTGGATTTCCAGTAAAGACAAAGGAAATTCAGGGTGGACAACTGGAGTTGCTTAGGGGTTAAGGCAGGCAGAATCAGGCTCAAGGAATCAGATACAAGAGCCCCATTGTTGGAACAGGATCATCAAACCATGTAGGCAGCTATGAGATGGGCAGGAAGGAAGCTGGTGGTCTACTCAGTTCATATGCCCTGTTTTTACCCAGGGCATGACATCATTTATTGGCTCAGGATCAAGGATCAGGATGGTAAAAACTATCCAAAGGTTTGGTCAGGGAGGTGGGGTGGCCTGGAGGTAGGGAGATGGGCCTAGCTGTGAGGATCAGAATAAAGCAGGGGATACATGAATGAGTAAGCCTGATGGAGTGAGGATTAGGTGGGAAACTGCTATGAAAGAAATGAAAGAAACCTGGGCATGACGGAGAAGTCATTCATATAGCCATTCAGCAGACATGTATCCAGTGCCCATGCTATTCAATGCACTGGATTAGGGTTTGGGGGTGGAGTGGTGCAAAAGACAGGTAGAGTCCCTTCCTTGATTTGATTTACATCCAGTGGGGAAAAGAGATATTGTCAGGTATTTATACAACTGTGTTACATGTAAAATCAGCCTGGTAATACCTGAATCATTTTTATTGTAAAAAGTTCAAATAATATGGAAGTATGTAGAGTTTAAAGATCCCCTCTCCCCTTCCTACTTTTCTCCGCTCAAGAAACAGCTCGATGAGCATCTTTCCAATCATCTCCTTATGCATTTACATGTGTGTATTTCATACATAAGGAACTGAAATTCCAATACAATATCTTGGAGATATTTCCATGTAGTACATAGAGATTTACCCCATTCCTTTTGTTGGTTGTACTGTGTTTCATAGTATCATGTGCCTTAGTTTATCCTTAACATCTGGTTTATTTCCTTTTTGTTGTTGTTTCATTATAATTGCAGTAAATGCTATAAAGGGGAAGTATAAGGACCTATTAACATATTTGGGGGGACTTTTAATATATTTGAGGGATCAGGGAAGACTTCTCTGAGGAAGTAAGTTACAAGCCGAGCCCCTTGCAGGACTATTAGAAATTAGATTGATTATAGTGTGGGTGGGGTGAGGTGGCTGAGGAATGTTCCAGGTAGAGGGCAGAGAATACGTGATGGTCTGGGCTTCAATTTGAGAGAAGGCCATCATAGTTAGAATATAGAATATAGAATATGGGTCATCGAGAGTAGACTTTGAGTTGAAAATAATAAAAGTTCACAGTCTTTCATCCATAATTTGTGAAATCCACAGAGTTCTGAAAACTCAGTTTTTTCATAAGCTTGACATCAAAACTTATCGGGCAGCAAAACCACATCTGTGTACTAAGGAGAATAGGTGATAGGCAGCATATGTATATGTAGCATATTGCCTTTGTAAAATTAGAAAAAAAAAAATTGGAAGCATTTCTGCCCCAAGGTTTCCAGTAAGAATAGGGGACCTGAATAGCACATGTATAAGTGTCATTTAGATAAAGAAACTGAGTCACAACATCAGGTTGTGCCCAAAGTTACACAAGTAGTAAGTGGTAGAGTTGGGATTTGAAACCAGATAGTGTTTATTCATGTCCCCTCTCCAGTCATTCAGCAACATCAAGTCATGTCTTCCTCTCTCTATATGACACCCACCCCCACCCCATTAGGCTCTGGCGTTACGGCATATTCTGTACACCCTGGCACAGTCAACTCGGAATTGGTTCGGCACTCATTTTTCATGAGATGCCTGTGGCGGCTTTTCTTCTTCTTCATCAAGACTCCTGAGCAGGGAGCCCAGACCAGCCTGTACTGTGCCTTAACAGAAGGTCTTGAGGATCTAAGTGGGAATCATTTCAGGTATGAATGTATCTGTTTTTGAAGATAGAATTTTAAAAGGACATTGTTTATCAAAGTTTTGACTCCAGAGTTTTTACTTTTTATTGAGGGTATTTGACTCATTAACATTTTTTTACAGTAACCAGTAGGTTTGATTTTATTCAGGCCATCTTTTATACTGATGACTGCTTTTTCCTTGTTTCTTTTCTTGTTTGAGTAGAGGGAGATATAATCTGCTTTGTGCTTTAGAAAAACATCCCTAGTGACTTTGTTTAATGAATAAGCACCCCACGTGACAGATGAAGAGTTCCTGATTTAGAGTAATGACAATTGGAATGAAAAGAATGGTTAAGTGAGAGAGGCCCTGAAGAGGCAGAATTTTAACCACTTGATGTTGAATTGTTTTGGTGATTTGGGTTCAATCTTGAGTTATTAGGAGATTGATGGTGACATTAACTGAGTCAGCAAACATGGAAAAATAATGTCTAACTTAGGGTTCTTTAACCCCAAAGCAGTGGAAATAGACTCTGGCTAACATGAGCAAGAAGGGCATTTATTAAGATATGGGGGTACTCTTAGGTCCCAAAGGGGAAACTGAAGAGCCAGGCATAGAACAATTAGAGTGGCTAGTCAGCCAGACAGGACGTTCTGACTGTTCTAAGCCTAGCTCTTCCGTCTTCTCTTTGGATCTACATAAACGCCAACTATCTTCAGTCTGTTTTGTTGCTCGTCATCCACTCTTTAGGGAAGTAGCATTGGATCTCCCCTGAACACTGCCTGCCATCCCTTCACCCCCATTGCCTTCACTAGGGGAAAACAGGCAGGCACGTGATTAATGGGCTCTTCAAATCATATCCAAGGGGAAGAGATGATTCCACAGAAAGAAATCAGGTTGCTATTGCCAAAAGGATGTAGAATGGTGGTTCAACCAAAGAGTAACAATTGCTCACTGTGTAATAAACACGGCTCCCTACATGTTGAGTGTGTTTTCCATCAGACATGTGAGTAGAAATGTGTAGCAGATAGTTTGACATGTGGGTCTGAAGGGCAAGAACATAGATTATGTAGTGCACACTGGAATGATTTTCCCAGAGTGACGAGATTCATCTTCCCCGATGATTTTAGGCAAAAAGTAAACCTTTATCTTGGTTGTGACTGTGTGCTTTAAAGAAAGTCAGCCTCAAATCTATGATTATTGAATTGACTTTTGAAGAGTCTTTTCATTGCTGTAGATTTTTAATTTTAAGATCTTCGAAGATCAAACAGCAGCCACTTGGCTACTATCAAGAAATGAACATAAAAGTGTCTTGAATGAAGCTTTAGGACTTTTGCACTGGTTGTTGTTTCTGCCTGACACCACTAATCTACTTTGTGTCTCTGTGCATTTGCCTATACTGGCATCCATTTTTTCTGCATGTGCCTTATCTCCATTCTGCTTTGCAAATATGGATTGTTGAATCCTCCCCTTTTAAGTCATTGTTATCTCAATTTGTCCCTATGTATGCTCGACGTTCATTATTATCTTGCTTTAAGAATTCTCTTCTTAATATTTAAGCTTATAATGCTCTATTCTTAGTAAGGGTTACACTCCTATGCTTCTATTTGCCTGATAGTCACTTTACTCCTAATTATGTGGGTTGTTGTGTTTTTGTCATTTTGTTTTAAGTGAGCTAACACCTTTCAGTATTTCCTATCTTGCAGGCCTCATGGTGGAGAATTCCCTCAATTTTTGTATGTCTGGAAAGGTCTTAATTTCTCCTTCTTATCTAAAGGAGAGGTTAACTGGATACATTATTCTTGGCTGGTAGTTCCTTTCACTTAATAGTTTAAATATTTGAGTCCATTCCTCTCTGGCTTGTAAGGTTTGCGCTGAAAAGTCCATAGATAATCTAATGGGGTTTCCTCCCTGGCTGCCCTGAGAATTCTGTCTTTGTAGGTGATTTTTGATACTTTTAATACAATGTGTGTTGGTGAGGGCCTTTTCAGGTAATTGGGTGCTCTGTTGACTTCTTGAATTCCAAGTTCCAGTTTATTTCTTAGATTTGGGAAATTCTTGTGAACTATTTGTCTGAAAATGCTTTCTAGTCCCTGCTCTTTTTCCTCACTTTCGATAATGCCCATTATTTTTATGTTTCCTCTCCTGATGGTATCAGCTGGTTCTTGTATTTCTCTTTCATTATTTTTCATTCTTCGATTTTTCTCTTCTTCCTTCTGATTTATTTCTAGATTTCTGTCTTTGATATCACTGATCCTTTCCTCCATTTGGTCAACTCTATTTCTCAAACTTGCTATTTCATTTTTCAACTCTTGCAGGGTCTTTTTTATCTCCAGAAGTTCTATTTAGTTCTTTTTGAGGGTTTCAGTCTCCTTGCTTTGCTCATTTAGGTGCTTTCTCAATTCCTGAAATTGTTGATATGACTCATTTCAGAACTCACTGAGTTTTTTCAGAAGTACCATCCTGAATTCTCTGTCATTTAAGTTGAATATTTCTAAGTCTGTAAGCTTATTTTCTGGAGTTTTTTCTCTTTCTTTCAGAGATGCCTTCTCACCTTGGTTGTTCATGATGTTTAATGGACTATTTCTCTGCCTGGGCATTAATGGAAATGTATTCTGCTTTTTTTGCAGAAAGAAGGTTTATTATATAAAGGTCTCTCTTTAGCCTGTCTCAAAGAAGGTACTTTTCTTTTGGTTTCTGGTAGGTGGCATCTAAGCCTCGTGGATCCCTGCTTTATATAAAGCCTTAATAATACCTTTATATAATGCTTTTATTTTCTTGAAAATATTTAATCACTCTTGCTACCCTCAGTTTCAGTCCCTGTCAGTGTTAGCAACAGTTTAGGTAGCGTTTGCTCAGATTTCCCTGGGCTTTGTGGTGATCAGTCTCAGAGGGTATGGGGAGGGGCATTATGAGTTGGGATTTGGGAGCTGCCGCTCAGCCTCAGTTTTGCAACTGGAGCCAGTAAAAATCAGCTGTTCTTTCTCTGCGGTCCTGTCTCTCTTCTCTGCTTTCTGCCCTGATGACTAGGCCCTGCTGCTGGCTGCGTGGAACTCACAGCACTTCCAGGTAGGGCTGTTCAGGGAAGTCGCTGCACCTTCTCCCCTCCCCCTTCTCCTGCAAGGGAGCTCTGGTGGCTGCGAGAGGAGGCTTTTTTGTTTCTCTCAGTCCACTGCCCAACACCCAGGGTCCTGACCTGTGGTAACTCTTATGAGTAGATCCCATGCTCAGACATGCTGGTGTGCAGTTTGGGTGTTTTTGTTGAGTTTTAAATGTTCAGCTTATTATTGTTTCAAGGGGGAGAGATCTGGGGACGTCCCTCACTCTGCCATGTTTCCTTTCAATCCTCAGATCTGTCTCTCTCTTTAAAATTTATTTATTTTTTATGATGACATTGGTTAATGAAATTCAACAAATTTCAGCTGTATATTTTAACAGTAAGGCATATATATGTTTACATTGTGTGTTTTCTTCCCATAATTAGATTTCTTTCTGTCACCACATATTTGACCCCTTTTACCTTGTCTACTTCCCCTCTCCCCCATCTCAGTAATGTCTATTTAAATTCTTTGCCTATTTTATTTATTTTTAAATAACTTTTTTATTTTCAGTTATAGTTGACATAAGAGATTATATTAGTTTCAGGTGTACAACACAATGATTAGACATTTATATAACTTAAAAAGTGATCAGTCTATGGCCATGCCACCCTAAATGCTCCTGATCTTGTCTGATCTTGGAAGCTAAGTAGGGTTGGGCCTGGTTAGTACTTGGATGGGAGACCACCTAGGAATACCAGGTGCTATAGGCATTAAAAAAAAAAAGAAGTGATCATTCCAATAAATTTAGTACCCCTCTGACACTATTCATAGTTATTACAATATTATTGACTATATTCCCTATGTTATACTTTGTATCCCCGTGACTATTTTTTAATGACCAATTTGTACCTTAATCTTTTCCCCTTTTATCCCTATTCTCCAACCCCCTCCCATCTGGCAACCTTCAAAATGTTCTCTGTCTATGAGTTTGTTTCTGTTTTGTTTGTTCATTTATTTAGTTTATTAGAGTCCACATATAAGTGAAATCATATATTTGTCTTTCTGTCTGACTTATTTCGCTTAGCATAATACCCTCTAGGTCCATACTTATTGTGGCAGATGGAAAGATTTCATTGTTTATGGTTGAGTAATATTCTATTGTATATATTTACTGCTTCTTTATCCATTCATTGATGGACACTTAGATTGCTTTCATGTCTTGGCTATTGTAAATAATGCTGCAGTGAACATAGGGGTGCATATGTCTGTTTGAATTAGTGTTTTGGATTTTTTTGAATAAATCCCCAGAAGTGGAATTACCAGGTCCTTTTTTTGTCTCTTGTTACAACCTTTGTTTTAAAGTCTATTTTGTCTTGTATAACTTAAGTATTGCTGCTCCAGCTGGGTTTTTTTTGTTCAAGATATTTTCATGAAATATCTTGTTCCACCTGTTTACTTTCAGTTTGTGTATATTTTTCAATCTGAAGTGAGTCTCTTGTGGGCAGCATATGTAAAGGTCTTATTTTCTTATCCATTCAGCCACCCAATGTCTTTTGATTGGAGTGTTTAATTCATTCACACTGAAAGTAATCATTGATAGATATGTAGTTATTGCCATCTTGTTATTCATATTTTTGCTCTTTGTTTTTTTTCTTAAAGAAGTCCCATTACTGGTTTGGTGGTAATGAACTCCTTTGGCTTTTTCCTGTCTGGGAAATTTTTATCTGTCCTTCAATTCTAAATGATAGCTTTGCTGGGTAGAGTAATCTTGGTTGTGGATTCTTGTTTTTCATCACTCTGAATATTTCATGCCAATCCTTTCAGGCCTGCAAAGTTTCTATTAAATCAGCTGACAGTTATAGGAGCTCTCTTGTAGTAACTAACTGCTTTCCTCTTGCTGCTTTTAAGATTCTCTCTTTGTCTTTAAGCGTTGGCATTTTAATTATGAAGTGTCTTGGTTTGGGCCTCTTTGGGTTCATCTTGTGTGAGATTCTCTGCCTTCCTGGGCTTGTATGTATATTTCCTTCACCAGGTTAGGGAAGTTTTCTGTCATTGTTTCTTCAAATAGGTTTCAAATTCCTTGTCTTCTCTCTCTTCTCCTTCTGGTACTCCTATGATTTGAATGTCAGTACACTTGATGTTGTCACAAAGGCCTCTTAAATTAACCTCATGTTTTTGGATTTTTTTTCCTTTTTGCTGTTCTAATTGGGTATTTCCTGCTACCTTATCTTCCAAATCACCGATTCAGTCCTCTGCTTCATTGAATCTACTATTGATTCCCTCTAATGTATTCTTCATTTCAGTTACTGCATTATTCATTTCTGTTTTTTTTGTTGTTTTCTATCTTCATTTTTATGTTTCCCGTCTTTTTGTTGAGGTTCTCACTGAGATTATAGAGCATTCTTATAACCATCATTTTGAACTCTGCCTGAGAATTAGGATTTCTAATGAGTTCCCATATAGTGCTCCTGCTGCTTGTCCACAGCTCACACTTTGAGTAGCACTGTCTAAATAGACATAGTGTTAGGAGGTTTGCTACAAGTGGGTATTTCAGACTTGTCAGCTCAGCTTTTACCTTCAGGATTTGCTTCAAATGTCAAGGAAGCAGTTTTTTTGAAATAGTATAGTTTTTAAAAATACTTTTCACATAATTTCAAAGATTGTGATCTGTTTACTCAATCATTTAAAAAAAGAAAGAAAAAAAAACTTCAATGAATACCTGCTCTGTACCAGATACAGAAAATACAAAAATAAGTAAAAGAATTATCCTTGAGAAAATTTTCTGGGCAGTGCAGAGTTGGGATATCCCCCCTGTACTTAATGGAGACTTAATATAATTAGTATTATAGCAATGAAGAGAAGGTATATGAAACACTGGGTAACTTGTTACTATTTCTTTTCTGCTATTATGTTTTCCTTTGGTTACTTATGAAGCTGACTTGTTTTTCAAGTTAAAAACATTTATAACTTGTGGAAGACCAGCAATAAGAATTGTTTTTTTTTTGTTTTTGTTTTCATTTTTTACCACTCTAAACATATGTGACCAATGTAAATAGCAGGATCTCAGTTTTATGACACTGTACAAAGCCCTGTACAATTGATCTCAGAGATTTATCTGAACAAGTTGGACATACACAGGTGTCAGGCAGGCACTGATGTTATAAATATATACATATAAAGAAGAATATAAAGAAAGACTAAATGATATGCATTTTATTAAACAAAAAGCATTGAGATCAGAAAATTATATTTTCTTTGGGGTGAATATTGGAGAGTGAAGAGCCTAGAGGACATGTTATCTCTGGGTTGTTTGGGTTTTTTTTTGTTGTTGTTATATTCCTTATCCCAAGCAGAGAACAGACTCCATCCTTAACCCTGTTCTTTAAACCCCTCTCTTTCCTTTCCAGTGACTGCCATGTGACATGGGTGTCTGCCCAGGCTCGTAATGAGACGATAGCAAGGCGGCTATGGGATGTCAGCTGTGACCTGTTGGGCATCCCTATAGATTGACAGATGGTAGTAGATGGACCCAAGAGCAGTCTGCAGCAGACTACTCAGTACTCTCTCCCAAGTTGATTCTCCTCCAGGATGGCCAAAAGCTTGAGCACAAAGAGAGCAAACCTTCCAGCCTTGCCAGCTTAATAGCTGATAAAAGCCCAGCATACACTACCAGATTCATCAAAACACCTTGCATTTGTCCAGATACACTTTGCTCCTACTATTGCCAGTTACTGGAGATATCGTGTAAGTAGACTCTCATGTGGCCTGAACCTACTACCTAGGAGAACCTAAGCTATGGCAGCATTGATTTATGGCAGTTTGGACTAGTTCCTCACAACCAACCAACCTTCACTTCAAGGGGGCCACACTGAAGCCTCAGTTGAACTCCAGAAGTCACAAAGCTTGGCTCAAGAGCAGGACTTATGCTTTACCTCTTAAGAAAACCATCATGGCACCAACATCTGGATCCTTTCAAGAAATTTAACTGAATCAGGATTGTGGTATGGCTTTATTTCTCACAACCTAAAGCCACTGTTAAGACACTTTCCCATGTCTAGACCATGGAATAGCTTCCTTTTCTAAGAAGTTCGTGAGGTTTGGAGGATGGCAGAAATTTGGGGGAAGGCAGAAATAAAAAATCAAATTTAAACTGTCATTTTCCTATTTCTCTGATGAGTAAGGGGGGAATGAAAGGCAGTTTGAGAAGGTAGGCCTCCTGACTTCAATTACTGACTCCAGACCCATGGAGGCCTCCTTTTGTGCCTTAGTTTTGCTTAGAAAACCAGAAGGGAAAGGCTGTTTGGAGATTGTTAATATATGTGTTCTTACATATTTATGCAGTTAGGAGTATTTTCACAAAATTCAAAATAGCCACAAAGGAACAGTATTAAACTGGACTTTGGTGCAGGTAAATGATCAGAGATGGAGTAAACCAGTGTCATCCAGTCTTCAGTACAAATGGGTGGAGCTGCAAGAGGAAGCAGACTATGTGTATGTTGATAACTACCCACCAAGATGAACCTTGGGTAGGAAGAAAGACCTTCAAAAAAGAGAATAAGCCTGGAAGATAATGTATGCAATGAAGGGACTAGTTAAGGATTAAGAAACCAAGAAATAAAAACAGCTAAAGATGGCAATATCCAACTAGTTATAGATTAAGCGTAAGCACCTGAGTTAGGTAGACTACTAAGGCACTTCATATAAGTACCAGTCAACTAATGTAGCAGGGAGGGAAAAAAAACAAAAAGTTTCAATTTTTTATTCTGCAAAATTATCTTGACTGATATTGGTAGTTACAGTCAATTTACTTATCTTTTAGAACATTTCTTTACATTATTTTGACAAGATTAAAATGTCTACTTGCTGCCAAAGGATGTCTGAGGAATTGTTAATGTTTCTATCACTTGTTTAGAATGTTATTCTAATAGTTTGTAATTTTCTTGGACTTTGGTGAGGAAGGAATTATGGGACCACAGTCTTCTCCTATTTGTAAATAATCTTTTGTTAACTTGTCTTGACCATTAAACTACATGTTTAGAAAAGGCCATTTTATGGAAAATTTGAAAATTTTTTGATAATAGTACAGTAGAATAAGTGAATTTTTACTTAATTTATATTGAACCATCAATGACAAATAAATTTTTTTGATTATTTATCATGTTTTTATTTACAAAACTAAAAATTAAAGTTGAGTCAACAGAAGGAAACAATTAAATGTTTAGTCAAAAGAAGAAAACACTTCATTATTATGGTTATGCAAATCATTTCTCAATCTGAGGATAATTTGTCCCAGAATCTAGCCACTGTACAGTCTCAATTGAAATGCCATTAACTTCAATTGTGTGCTAATATGATTATTCATCCACCTATTTTCTACTTTTCTTTTATGATGCTGTTCAAATATCACTTCTTCCATCCCAGGGTATTTATCTCTCCTTTTTGTGACGGCTCCTTTTTAAACAAAGCTATGGGACTTCACAGTACACTGCCACGAACATTCTCAGATTTTGCTCTTTTTATGCATAATGAATATTAGCTCAACAAAAGTTTGTTCAATCAATGGTCAATGAACTCAATCTAACAAAATTAAAAAAAGGTCCAGGAAATATAAATCACTAAATTGTTTCCTCCTGAGCAGTCCTGTATCTCTTAATTAATACGTGTGGGCACTTTTAGTACTGAGCCGGCAAGCAATTATTTCAGGACTGGCTCCATAGGCCTGACCATGAAATCAGTGAAAATAAGAGTTTCTTCCATTGAACTATGAGAACCCATGGAGTGCAGGAAAAGACTTCATACTTGTCAACACATTACTTAGTGAGAGACTGGAAGCCGAGTCCGTGTCGCTCAGCGCATTACAAATGACCTCAGTAGAGAAAGGGAATCTTTAATTTCCCAGCAGATGCCCAGGTCCCCTGCACAGAAACTGCGCTTAGTATTAAACACCTGCCGGGCGGACCAACGCACTACGGCCAGCCCGGCCGCTGGAGGCTGCGTATTTCGGGGATCACACTGCCCGGGGACCACTTCGGAAAGAATGTGACCCTGGTCACTCGGCCTCCCCAGGAACAGCGCTTTAGCGACCCAGAGCACGCAGAACGCTGACAGTGAGGATGACGTCCAAACCACTGCGTGTCTGCTTCGCCGCAGGCAGCCACGGTGCTGGCTGCGCCACCGCCCGCCTACAACGCGCGTGACCTCCGAGACGGAGCTCTTTTCTCACCAAACTACAGCTCCCGGCAGGCACCGCGGCGTGCGGCGTACGCCGGGGGCGGGGCTATGGAGAGAGGCGGCCGCGCTGCCCGTCCCGCGGGTCCGCGCAGTCCTTTCCGTTTGGGCGTTCTCCACGGCCCTGGAGCGGGTACTCCCGGGACTCCGGGGCCGCCGCTGGCTCCGGCGCGCCGCCACCCTCACAGGCGTCGCCCGGGCGGCAGAGGCCGTCCGACTTTCCGTCAGGCTCTCGCGCTCGGCGCTCGCTCGGTGACGGCATGAAGGGCGCGGCGTTCTTGCTCGGAAGGACCCCGCCGCGGCCCCGGAAGCGCCTCGTCCAGGGCGGCGGGAGTGGCGGTCGCCGGGATGCCTGCGGGGCTGGGCGGCTGACCGCCGGGCCAGGAGCGGGCCCGGGCCCGGAGTCTCGGCGGCCACGCCCCGAGCGCGGCCTGCGCCATGGCTGCTACCTCCGCCGCCTCCTCCGAGCATTTCGAGAAACTCCACGAGATCTTCCGCGGCCTCCATGAAGACCTACGACGGGTGCCGGAGCGGCTCCTGGGGACCGCGGGGACAGGTGAGGCGGGGGCGGGGAGCGCCGTCGCGCGCACTCGGGCAGGAGCAGTCCCCACCCTCCTCCCGGACCCGCGCCCTCCGCTCTCCGCTCCTCATCCTCGAACACGCCCCCCGGAGCCTGCTGGTCCCGGCGCCCGGAGCTCCCTCTCCCGCCCCGGGGGCTCAGGGCTGGGTCTCGGGAGTGTCGTTCTTGGTTCCCCTGATGGCCTTCCGAGTTTCCTCGTCTCGTTTGCCCTTTGGCAAAACAGAGTGTGGGAGACTTCAGATCTGCGGTTCTGTGTTTCAGTCGAGTTGGTAGCTTTCGTAGCTGTCGGTATTTGGTTTTATGCGTTTAAAAGGTTGTTCTCAAGAGAGGGCCGTAGTTTTCACTAGACGGACAGAGGGTCCGTAGCACCAAAAAGGTGAAGGACCCAAAGGAATCGTGACTTTTGGGGTTAGTAAATGTCAGTTTGGGGCGGTTGGTCGCTAAAATCAGGATGATGACGTTTAGGTGTGGTCCTCTCAGGGACTTTCTGCTTAGACTGTTTCCTGCCCCTTAATTTCAAAATTCAGGTTGCTGCTGCTGCTGGCTTTGAAGGAACTAGAGCTGTCCCGTTAAATCCGTAGGAAGCATAGTTTTTTGCTTCAGAATGCACTTGATCTTGATGGTAAGGCGGATAAGACTGTGTTTAATTGTTTTCCCTTAAGGGTCAAAGTTCGAGTTTTAATTACCCAAAGTCTTATAAAGTGAATGACTGGAGAGGATGAAATAAATACGTTTGTTTAACATGCATTTAGTGGGAGAGGCTACTATGTGCCAGTCATTGCCCTAATATTACAAATTACAGTGAAAAGATTTACAAATCCCCGTTTTAGTGAATTGATGATAATACATAAATATCAAGAGGTGTTAAAGGTAACGCAGGCATATCTGGTCTTATTGCACTTCGCTTTATTGTGCTTCACAGATGTCGCTTTTTTTTTTTAACAAATTGAAGGCAAGACCCTCCACCTGCAAAAAGATTACAACTCACTTTATTGTGATACTCGCTTTATTGCGGTGTTCTGGAACCTGATCTCCAATATCTCCAAGGTATGCCTGTATAGAGAGATAAAGCAGAGCAAAGGAATTGAGAGGGAGGGGGCATTCTACTTTCAATTGGATGGCATGAAAGACTTCTTTGTTCATTTGAACAAAGACTTGAATGGATAAGGGAGTGAACTATGCAAAAATCTGGGAGAAATGAGTGCCAGGAGGACAGAATAGCACTACAAAGTCCATTAAGCAGAAATGAGCTTGGCATGTTCTAGGAAGAGCAAGAAGGCCAGTGTGTTTGGGGTGGAATGAGCAAAGGAGGTAGTGGTAGTAGATGAGGCTGGAAAGAGGTAGGCAGATCACGTGGGGCCTTGCAGACCATGGTGAAAGATTTGCATCTTTTTCTGAATGTGATGGGATGCAGTTAAAGGCTATTGAGCCAGGAGAGTGATGGGTCTGATTTACATGGTTGAAAAATACTTTTTTCAGTCTAATGCTGAATTAAATTTTGCAGTGTCCATTTCTATAAGGCTAAATAATGCATTGTGTACGAAAAATAGAAAATGTAGTTATGTTAACCCTTGTCATCAACATAATCTTTTTTTCATTTCTGCAGAAAGGTCAGTCAAAATGGTATGAATTTCTACCCAGGCACAAATGCAACAATCCAAAAGTTTGTATGGAACCACAAAAGACACTGTTAGCCAAAGAAATTTTGAGGAAGATGAACAAAACTAGAGGATCACAGTTTCTGACTTCAAACTATATTACAAAACTATTATAATCAAACTGATATTGTACTAGCATAAAAGCAGACACAGAGATCAATGGAACAGAACAGAAAGCCCAGAAATAAACCCTCACACATATGGTCAATTAATTTATGACAAAAGAACCAAAGATATACAAAGAGGAAATGTATGTATAAGGAAAACCCGGTCTTTTCCTCTCTTTTTTCTTTCCTGTATAAGGAAAAACCCAGCCCTTCCTCCTGTGTGTTTCTTTTCTGCATATGCCCTTTAGTACTCACACAGAACACTTCATTTCTGGTCACCAAATACCAAATGTGCAATGAGAGTGGGCATCCATATTTTGTTCTGATCTTGCTCCTGAAAACTTCACTGTTGAGTTTGATGTTAACTATGGGCTTGTCGTATATGGCCTGTATTATGTTGAGATACATTCCATGTATATCCACTTTATTAAAAGTTTTTATCATAAATGAATGTTGAATTGTCAAATGCTTTATCTATTGAGATGATCATGTGATTTTTATTCTTCATTTTGTTCATGTATATCATGTTGATTGATTTGCAGATGTCAGTCCATTCTTGCATCCCTGGAATAAATCTCTCTTGATCAGGATGTGTGATTCTTTTAACGTGTTGTTGATTTCAGTTTGCTAATATTTCGTTGAGGATTTTTGCATCTGTGTTCATCAGGGATATTGGCCTGTAATTTCCTTCTCTGTGTCCTTGTCTGGTTTTGGTATCTGTGTAATGCTGACCTCATAAATGAGTTTGGAAGTGTTCCCTCTTCTGTCGTTAACTCTATATTTCGTCTGTTTATTATGTATCCTAAGCACTGAGAATGATGCCTATTCTAATACATACGAGGTGCTTCATAAATATTTGCTGAATGATTGTATAACTACTGTGGATTGTTGGGGAAAAGTATATGATTAGGTGTTGAAGGGTGTATGATTTTGTTTCTATTATACACTGTTTTTCACATTTTCATCACTTTTAAAATGGACGTATACATTTATTAAAACAAAGGATAGCTAACAATGTGTTCTGTTATAGAAAGTTTGTTTGGCATTCATAATCTGTTAGCATATGTGATAATTATTAATCTATTTAATATGGCATGAAGCACTTACAGCCATAATTTCTAGTCTTAGTTTTGTAGCATCTGAAAAGATATCTCTCTAAATACCTCAATTGCTGTAAATTCTTATCCAAGTAACAGAGTAAGTGCCTATAGTTGTAATTTTTAGTTTTGGTTTTGTAGCACCTGAAGACATTTCTCCATATGTCTTACTGAGTGTTGTAAAATTGTCAAAAATTTTCCATTTAGTTTACTTAAATTTTGATTGCTGTACATGAGACCTTATCTTGGGAACCGGGGTGGGTGGGGAGGAACCACTATGGAGGACTCTGCGGCAGATTGGTAAAATACCAATTACTCACCAACACTATATTCACTGGTCAATTTTATTTTTGCTTTTAGTTTATCCTACCTAAGGATTTATTTAAAAAAACGATGGTAGTTACTATTTATTGAACCCTTGATATACCTAGCATCTGCCAAGTGCTTGTTATATGTATTATCTCTTTTACCCTTTCAGGCGACCCTATGAGGTCAGTTGTTATAGTTCCTCTTTACAGATAAGGAAACAGGTTTAGAGGACTCTGATGCTTTTACCTCTTATGTGGTTGGTGTGGAATCAAGTAAAACTATTGTGGTCTACCTATAGAGGATGTAGGTCCTAGAAATGCCACAGTGGGGTGCCAAAAACAAACTGGCCACATCATTTAAAGATCCTGGTGAAACCGAAATTATTTCCACAGCTCTTACAGGCCAAGGTTAGTCATTCTTGAGTTGGTAATTCAAACCTGTAAGGAAGAGAAACTGAGTGACACCTTGTTGAACGTTAATGGAGGCTTCCCCTGGCTGTGTCTTTCAGAGCTGACTTTCTGCTTCTATTTTATTCCATGTCCACGGTGTGGTGCTGCCATCCACTCAGTTTACCAGTCAGTCAGTCTCAGAGTGAGTCACTCACATGGGATTGGTTTGGGAAGGAGTGTGGGTGGGAGATAGTGTTGTTTGGAGTGGCTCACTATTGTTTATGATGCCCATTTTACCCAGTATGCAGACCAGTTTTTTTGTAGTTGATTATAGTGTAATTCTAACTTAAAAAGTAAAAGGTCTGAACAGATGTTACCTATAGCTAAAGGCTCTACTCTGGGAGCACAGAAATACTCCTTAGGGCTATAATGTACAGAAATGTTAAATTGGGAGTCAAACTTGCATTGTAGAACTAGTGTTGCCATACCTTTACTCCTCTTATGACCTTGGTGAAGGCAGTTTTTCAAGGCTCTAATTAACTGTAAAATGGGGTTAGACTGGATGATCTCTGAGGTCCATCTCAGCTCTAACATTCATTGGTTTCACGATTCTGTAACTAAAGTATAAAGAAGCAGCTACTGATACCTCTCAGATGGGTAAAGGTTCAGCCTCTTTTGAACCTTTAAATATCTGCTTTTCTGGCGTCATTATTAAAGGGGATGATTTCAGCGGATTTTTTTTTTTTGTTAAGATTACATAAAGGATCTCTTAATGTGGTGAGGTTCTTCAAATTGTTTTCACAGGGAGTGTATTTCTTTTTAAAGTATATAAGCTATAGAATACTCCTAGGAGAGAATGTATGTCTTATGAATTCATGTAGAATGGATTTTTACAACTCCATAACAACTCAGAATAAAAGAATCACACAGGGAAGTTAGTGAAAGGGTCAAGATTCTGTGGGCTACCTCTTTTCTCCTTGCTCTTACTTTTATGTGGCCACTTTCTTTGAATCATTCTAGAATTTGCCTCTTAAGAATGCAGATTTTCATATCTTTTAACAAAGGAAGAATATGGGAGGAGATTTCGTGACTACCAGAATTGTAGAAAAATGTGAGCTAGGAAGGGAACACACCCTATATATAGACAGACTACTTCATACTGTCTGGCTTGGATTAGGAGTAAGTGTGCTTGAGTTTGGAGATGGATCTGTACAGAGGAGTGATGACACTCAGCACTTGTGTGACAGCTTGTTGCAGAAGAATATGATACCTCTTCATGGAAGTAGCCATTCTTGATTGCAGAGATTATTTCACTGCTGGTGGCTGAAAACACAGCCCACTTGGGCATAGAAACAGCTGCTTTGGTGCCTAATTCAGTTACATCAGGGTGGTCAAGATGCAGACCATTTGCCATGGCTTAACTTTTTCTTTTTTTAATAAACAACAAACCCTGGGTTTTGCAAGCAGTGTGGAGAAGAAAATAGTTCACCTGGAGAGCTTTGTATATATTAAGGAAATAGCACATGACAATTAATGAGGCATAGTAAAGGTGCATTGTCAGGTTTAAAGTTCTAGAAGCTATGGGACCTATGAAAGAAAAAAGTAAATTTTCCTCTGGAGGAACTTCATCTCAAGTTGAGAATATAGAATGTATGTACCCCAAATGATTTATAATCACTTAAAAACAACAGACAACTGATATACTAGATGCTATTGTGATTGACATAATGTAAGTTCATGTAAAGACAGTATTTCATCGTATTTGGATGGAATTGGGTTCAAAAGTCAAAACTTAAGGTTAAAATGAGGTTAAACAAAATTATACAAGAACATTTTGGGATAGCATATTGACTACCCACGTGCCATTCCTGCATAAGCCCCACTCAGCTGTTTACTTTGGCATTGGAAAAGATTGCTCTTTCTTCAGCTGATGGAAATGCTGATTTGTATTTAGGAGTCATATTGACTGAAAAAACATAACTTTAAAAGACTGTGTCCCCAACTGTGCTGCAACATAATTGAACCTTGAAGACTATCCTAAGTTGAATAAGTCAGACACAAAAGGACAAAGACTATGATTATTCTTGTATGCCGGGTCTGGAGTAGTCATATTCATAGACACAGAAAGTAGAATGGCAGTTACGGGTCGGGGAGAAGGCAGATGGGAGTTAGTGTTAATGAATATGCAGTTTTGGTTTGCAATGATGAAAAGAAAGGTTCTAGCGATGGATGGTGGTGATGGTTGTACAACAATGTGAATATACTTGATGCCATTTAACTATATACTTAAAAATGGTAAAAATAGTAAATTTTATATTACATATGTATTTTTTACCACAATTTTAAAAAGACTATATCCCTAGATTGTAAAGGTAATTCCAAAAGATGAGTTCAAAAAATATTTAAAACAATGGTAACTGTGGTAATAAATTATGTGTAGATTTCCAGGGTGAATATTCATTTGAATGTAAACATTTTTAAAAATCAAGCTCCTCAAAAATATGGCTAAGTTTTGCATGTTAGATATGAAGGGATTACCTACCTCCTCATTTTATAGCCAAGGAAGGAGGTCAGATCCCAAAAAGATAAAAAGAATTATTCAGGCTTACACATTGAGTCAAGCCCAAAGCTAGGATGGGAACCTAACCTTTACTCACCAGTAGTTCAACCCTTTACAGGTGTTTACCAGGTGTTGGTGTGGCAGTACTCCATCATTTTTGACATGTCCAAGTACCATGTTTACTACTTCGTTCTTTGTATCAATTTAGTTCATGTGAAAGGTACATTTAATACATGAAGTTATTTAAAAGAAATTTTGTAACACTACTTTAAATGGAAAAAATCAGCAGAACCTATCTATAACTGATCAGGAAAAATACAAGGAAGGCAAAACGACGGTGTTTTAGTTAGATGTTAATTGTTTTGATGCTGAAACCTCCTCTATTTTTGTTAAAAGGAGAGAGTAGTAATTTTTAGGTATTAAATACATACTAGCACCAAAATGACATGATGCAAAGGATTGAAAGAGAGTTGAAAGGGGAATGATTTTCTTACTGCTTGAGTCAGAGGTGTTTATATTGTTTCCCATACCACTGCCAGTAGATATGGCTGAAAAACATGCCATACCATGTAGCCTCTCCAGCAAACAGAATAGATGGGTTTGAATTTTTTTGGCAGAAAAGCAGTGGATAAGAGTTAAAAAGAGAAGTGATCCATAGTGTGGGTGAAAGTGGGGACAGGAATTTCAGAGAACAAATATTGGTAAACATCCTTTTTAAATAAAATTTAAATTAGTTTCAAGTATACAGTGCATTGGTTAGACATCTGTATAGTTCATAAAATGACCTCAGTTGCTCCCTCCCTCAGCCCTTCACCTAGCCATATTAATGCTAACTGCGTTCCCTCTGCCATGCTCCTTATCCCCATGCCTATCATCTAGTAATTTGTACTCCTTTAACCCTTCACCCATTCTCTCAGCCCCCCAATGCCCCTCCCCTCTGTCATCAAATTGTCCACTATATTTGTGAGTAGTCTGTTTTTGATTAGTTTGTTCTTTTTTTCCCTTAGATCTCGCATATACGTGAAATCATATGGCATTTATCTTTCTCTGACCTATTTAAGTCAGCATAATAACCTCTAGGTCCATCCATTTCATTGCAAATGGTAGAATTTCATTTTTTTAATGGCTGAGTAATATTCCATTGTACATATGAACCATAATTTCTTTATCCAGTTGTCTGTTGATGAGCATTTAGGTTGCTTCCATATCTTGCATGAATTTTGGAGTGCATAGATCTTTACAAATTATTTTGGTTTTCTTTGGATAAATACCCAGAAGTGTAATTGCTGGGTCAACGGGTATATTATCCATTTTTGATTTTTCAAGAAACCTCCATACTATTTTCCAGGTAAACATTCTTGTTAATGAAAGTGTGTGTGCCCAATTAGGATTGGAGGAAAAAAAGATTGACAGTGATTAACTTAGATCTGTAGTGTTTCTTAGCAGTGACACTATTGGCTTTTGGGGCTAGGTAATTGTTGTACAGGATTGTCCCAAGCATGCATATTCTTGTTCCCTGGACACTAAATGCCAATAATAATACCCTCCCTCTCCCCTTTCCACAGTCATTGTGGAAACAAGCTCCCAAACATAGGTCTCAGTGCCTTTTAGGAGTGATTAAGTACTCTTATCCCCAACAGGGGAGGAATCAGGTTTTATTCTAAGCAAAGGGGATGGCCTCTATAAATGTGCAGAAGCAGGACTGAGTGTTTGAAACTTGTCTTATTTTTCCAGAAGAGAAGAAGAAGTTGATCAGAGATTTTGATGAAAAGCAACAGGAAGCAAATGAAACGGTGAGAACAGGGAGCAAGTCCTATTTCTTCTTCTACCTGGTGTTCTTTTTTTCTAGTGCTTATGACCTGATCACAGATTAACTCTTCCCACCTATTGATTCTGATTTTGATTATTTCTTACTAAATGAGGCCAGTTAATGGGCATGAGTTAACAAAAAACAAATGGGTAAAGCTTAAAGACCCTCCTGAAATGAAACTTTGATAATACTAATACATTCCTGATGTGATTCGTAAGGGCATTCTCATACCTTTACCTGGCTGGTCTTTTAAAATCTCATTTTAAAAGCTGGCCATTAAGATCAGTTCTTTGTTAATTCTCACAGAAAAAGTAGCTCGGAGGTGGTTCCAGCCACATTCCCTTCTGTTTTAAAAGACATCATAGTGGCTGGATTTGGTACCTTGGGTGAGATGTGTATGGATGGGATGAGTTCCTAATCAGGACCTAACGATGTCAGAATTTGGTCCAGGTTGCTAAGCAGTTTTAACAACTGCTTCTCTCTTAATCTTGCCTTTAAGAAAACAAACCTTGCTCTCACCTATCAGGAGAGTCCTTCTGCCTCCGTTTTGCTCTCTGGCTTCAGCAAACCCTTTCGGGAGCCTGGGGCTAAAATCCAGGTCCCTAGTAGAATTTTGCAGAAATAGTTACTCCTCATCTTTGCTACCCCAGAGTAGACTGAGGGGGAGAAAAATTCTTTTTAAACTAGAGAACGTCGTCCTTGTTGAAGAACAACTTCCCTATCCTAATGAAGTTTGTGAAGTTAAGCTTATCTGTTTTTATCTGTTTTAAGAAGGATTGGGCCCCCAGACTGTGGAAACTTTCTCCTCCATGATGAGAAAAATAACAATTTAAGAAAATTGGTATTTTCTTAATACTTGTGTACAGCTGGACAGATCTGTGATACTTGTTACAGAGGCAGTCATTTTCGGTTAACATTTTAATAGCATTTAAAAAATCTTTTAGCTAATACCAATTTATTTTTTGGTGCTTACTTTCTTTCTCTGAACTTAGCAAAATGAACCAGTCCTACTCTGGCCATCTCAGGCAGATGAAAATTATTTATGGCTTCTTGTGAACATGTCTAGGGTTTGTATTTCACTTATCCCAGAAAAATGGAAATCTGATGTGGGCCTGTGGAAATCTCCCACATGGAGACAGTTAGTTTTCAGAAAGAGGAGGAAGGGAACAACCTTGATGCCAGACCCCCTGTCATTTTGGTACAGTAGGCCTCAAAGTGCTTCATGACAGCACTTGAAACATAATGAGCTAAAAACTTGGTATACTGAAAAGAATTTGAAGATTCCAAATCCTGACATCTTTCATTGTGTGAATTTGAGCAGGTTTCTTCAAGTCTTATATATGAAATAAAATAGCATTTTCTACTTTATTGATTTGTTGTGAAAATTAAATGAGAATGCATATAAAAATACAATAAGCTGTAAGGTGCTTGGTTTTTACTAATTCAGCACATACTTCTCAAATGCCTGTTCTCTGCTTGCTAGGTGCTGTGCAGATACTCAGAATAATGAAGTGAACCTGTTACATGTGGCCCCTTGTCTTTGTGGAGCATATGGTCTCAGAACTGATTTAAGACATCTGTGGTTTGATGAGTCCAAACTAGGAATATACCCAGATGAGACAGAAAAGAACCAGTCTGTCCACTCACTATATTTTATCTTCCTAGCTGTCAGAGATGGAAGAGGAACTACGCTATGCACCCCTATCTTTCCGTAACCCTATGATGTCTAAGATTCGAACCTATCGGAGGGACCTTTCCAAACTCCACCGGGAAGTGAGAACCACACCTTTGACAGCCACACCTGGGGGTCGAGGAGACATGAAGTATGGCACATATGCTGTAGAGAATGAGCATATGGTAAGCTGGTTTTTTCCCTTAAGGTCCTGTGGTATAAGAATTAACTATATTGTGGAATACAGTTCATGTTACAGTATACACTCGACTGTGGTTTTTCCCACCTTTTCCTCTTTCCTGAATCTAGTTCCTCTTCTCCCCTTAACCTCTACTTATTTAGAGCAGATCTTTTCAAAACCCATATGCTTATTTACATTTCTTTGTATCCTTTATATATAAAAGTGTTTGGTATATGGTGGTGGTATATAAATGTTATCTATTTTTTGTTATTTCTGGACTCTATATTCTGACTCATTTATCCAGTTTCTTTCTTACATGTACCCGCAAAATAGATTTGTAATTTATCAGAGTATTGTTACAAAATTAACCCAAGCTTTCCTTTACATTTATATCAAGATGGCCCAAAAGCCAAGGTACAGTAGAGAATGCAGAATGCTTCTTAAGGGGCTAACGCCTTGCTCTGTTTGTTGTAAAGTGACTCAGACTGCTTTTCTAGTCTGTAGTATTCTGATTTATAAAGTTAGACTGGCTAGATTGAAAAAGTATATTCTGAAACTATCCAGAGAAGCTAGTTAAAAGGAGTAAAACTTCACAAAGATTAAATTTAATGTGTTACATTTGGGGATTATTTTCCATAGTATAAAATAGAAATGGCCTAGCAAGTAGTGTAGGAGAGAAATGGAAGTACAGACTGTATGTATGTAGAAAGGCTAATGATACAGTTTCATGATGCATCATATAGTTCGAGAGACATTCAGATGATACTGACCTGACATTGGTGAAGTCAAAAGTAGAGTATTTGAGAATCATGTAAAATTGTCAAAATTCACTTGTGAAGGAAGATAGGGAAAAGGGAGGCCAATGAAGCTTGTTAAAGTGAAATGAAAAGTGTAAAGTGACTTTGGTTATTTATTACCAAAAAAATCCAAAAACAAGGAAGGGGAGATAAATCCAAAGAAAAATTTTGCTTTAAAATTCTAAATCTCAGAACCAATAATTTAGATACAATTTAGATACACTTAACTACCTTCAGTAGAATTGTCCCAAATCTGGTGATTTATGTGATGTCTTTTCCTGTTCTTAACCTAATCAGGTGACAATCCTCATCTCTTTAAAAAAAAAAAAAAAGCCTCATTCCTGCTTTTTTAAACTAAAGTAACTGGGGTTTATGTCAGCCTCATTCAGTAGTTTCCTTATCCACTGGTCTATATGCCATATATGAAGTGAAGACTTCTTGTTACTTCTGATCTGGGAACCTATCTTTTGGCCTCTTAATGGTGGTATTTGAGAATAGTCACCTGCTCAGTAACAGGCTCTGTGAGCCAGCCCATTTGAGTGTGTACATGCATGCGTATATGCTTTGAATAGCTAAGAACTTAGAGCTGCACCCACTTGTCTGTGGTTGTTCTTGCCTGACAAAAGGCTACTTCTGTCTCATGCCTTCTGTGCTTAGGATTTTAGGTGGAGTAAAACTTTGTTGGGGATTTAAATATTAGGGCACTTTGGAAGTTAGGGCAGCTAGAGCACCTTACTTGGCCCACAAACTTCCTTCCCTGAAAGTATATCACCAGTGAGGCAACTTCAGAGGTATGGTTTTCTGTGTTTGGCCTGAAGTGAAATTCTTTGTGGGCTTACCAAGAGTGTAGTCACTTAAGTTTTTCCCAGAATGTGGCAGTGTCTCAGACTTCCAAATGATTTCTGTATGTGCTGAAAATGAATAGCTTATTCATGGTCCCTCAGTCCTCAGTACCAATGAATGGTAGGAATCTTCAGTGAATCAATCTATTTCTAGGGCTATAGAATTTAGTTGGTTTGCTTGTCCATAAAGCACAGGAACCAGAGCAAATTCATTATGAACAAGAGAAATGCTGATGTTTTTAATTCTTCTTGCCTTGCCTTAAATATGGCAAGCAGTGAAGTGGGAGGTATTGTGATACTGTATTGGACTGAAGGTTCCGCTCTAGTCTGACCTTGAATAGGATCTTATGGTTCATTAGCATCTTTGGTTGTCTTAAAATAATTAAAAATATTGCACACTATAATCGTTTCCATACTCCTGTCAGAATCGGCTACAGTCTCAAAGGGCGTTGCTTCTGCAAGGCACTGACAGCTTAAACCGGACTACCCAGAGTATTGAGCGTTCTCATCGGATTGCCACAGAGACTGACCAGATTGGCTCAGAAATCATAGAAGAGCTGGGGGAGCAACGTGACCAGTTGGAACGTACCAAGAATAGAGTAAGCCTGGTGGACTGGGAAAGGGGCAAGAGTGGAGGTAGTAGGCAGGCCCATTAAACCCAATTAAACTGAAAGCTGCAGCAGTTCTTAATCCAGAGTATATAACCTTTTTAGGTTCTTATGCTTTTCTCAGTTTTTACCTTGTGTGGCTGAGAGATCTCCCCGAAAATAATTTTACCCCTAAGATTTAGGTTATTGGTTGAGGGGAAAGGTAAGACTAAAGAAACCCAATTTCTGCAGTTATTTAAGGTTGTCAGATAAACATAAGATTGAAGCCACTCCATGCTTTTATTAATTCCTATATTACCACTCTGAAATTTTTATTTCTCATATATCTAGTAGAATATTCTGCTATTCTTATGAAAGCACCATCTACTTAAAAAGATTCTAATTTTCCTCTCATTTAGAGCCATGGCTATATATCTCATGTCATAAAATAGTACCACTGACAATTTACAGAGGTTTAATCATGGACTGTAATTCTTTACGGTTACCTAAGGTGTAGCAGGGCCTCTAATCTGTCACTCTAAGAGGCTCTGAAAACTCGTTTCTTCTTTTATATACATCTGCATAGAAATTTTTTAAATGGTATAACCTGTCAATAAAATTCAGTGTTCTTAATAGCATGACTACATCCAAACTGAAAAACAGATACTGTGGGCAAGATTTGGATGGGAAAACATTAGTTCAGTGTGGGGATTTGAGGTGATTTTCTTATATAGCCTAATAGCTACAATTCTCCATTCTTAAATCAGAATGATGCACTTATATCAGTGAAAATTCATACTGAAGTACTGAATTTAAGGTAAACAATGGAGAAGGCAATGCACAGATTGTGTAGTTTGGCTTTTGAAAATACCAGGTGGATTGGTTGAATTTAAAAGCCAAGGAATGGGCTGACATATTTACCAAGGCCACTGGGGATGGGGACAGATGGCAGGTGGCATCTGTTGAAATATCCTCTAGCTATCTATAGATTAGTAACAGACTACCAAAGGGGAACGTTTTTAAAGGCTTAAAAAAGATTAATTCTTTTCATAATTCGATGAAATATCTCTTAAAGGGGTAAAGAAAAAAGAAAAAATAACCATTGCCAAGTGTAATTCACCAGCCTACAAAAACAAACTGTAACTCAGGAGGCTGTCCTGGAGTTTAGCTGATGAAATTCAAATCTTAAGTTGCTTCAGTTACTGGCAAGGTACACTTGAAGACTTTCTCTTTTGAGTAGCCAATGTAGAGGATTAGCTTGGCCCCAGAAGTCTCTCACAGCAACCTTGGGATATAATTCCTAAGCCTACTCAACAAGTATTATCTTGTCCTTCCCAGTTTTTTACTTATACTTAGAGAGGCTGTCATTTAAATTGGTTTGATTCCTTGGGCTTTTTCAGCATATACCCCCTAATGCCCACTATCATTTAGGAATGTCAAATTCTGGAGTGTATACGTTTGAACAAAGGGAAAAATAATTGCCATTTTTCTCTTCTCAGCTGGTAAACACAGGTGAAAACTTGAGCAAAAGCCGAAAGATTCTCCGGTCAATGTCCAGAAAGTAAGTTTTAAAAAGAGTCACAAATTGATGTCTATTAACTCTATCTAGTCTTTAACCAAGAATGTCAAAACTTTAAACAGTGACTTGCAAAGGTCCTAATAAAACTGAAGAAATAAAAAATGTTGTCTTATATATTTAAATATCCCAGAAAATCTTTTTGTTAAAAAACATTCTGCTTTGACTTGGAGCAGTGGAAAATTTGTCCACTGGCATCACTTCTGACCACAGCACATGGGAGATTAGAGCTTAATATTCCTTGAAAGATATTTGCAAAAACTTGATAAAGAAACAGTTATCTGCTATTGCTTAGTGCTTGCTTTTGGCTCTATTTGCCCTTCATAGGACGCAACCCCTTATACGGGAGTTCTGTCTTATTAGTAAGTTGACTTGAAAGAAAAAAACCATTGATGTAAGTGCTGACAGTAACTGAGGCTGTTTGGGATAAGTGGGTACTTACTGTGCATGAAACAAAATCTCAACCGAGCCATGGAACTAGTAAAGTGAGGTTTTCCTAAACAGTGGTAAATTCCTTGTGGAGTAGGGGAAAACCAATCTACAGTGAACATGAGAACCAGAGATGGGATTCTTTGTGTTAGCAAGATAGTAAACTTTGAAGCTCCTACATATTATACCTTTGTAGAGACATCCGTTTGGGTTCACAGAGTAAGAGAAAGTAATAGAGGTACTATCCACCTTCTGGTTAGGACCCATTCCTGAGCTGGACTTCGACACTGGAGAGTCTGCCACGAACATTTCTCCTAAAATATGCTCACAGTTGTAGTGTGTAACTGGTATGACTCTATATGGTTAGATAATGATAAATATTTTTCTAACTAAACCCTCCTAGAAAAGTTATTTTTAAAGTGAGCAAGGAACTACTATTTAAAGACATTTTAGAATCAAAACATTTGGTGTATATTGTCCCAGTTTTCAACATTTCTGTGAGGTAGATAAGTTTTTATCTGCATTACAGCTAAAGAACCTCACACAGGCATACCTTATATTGTTCTTTGAATATATTGCATTTTTTACAAATTAAAGGTTTATGTCAAGTAATTCTGTTGAGGTCATTTTCAAATAGGCTCAGATGATGGTTAGCATCTTTTAGCAATAAAGTATTTTTTAATTAAGGTATGTAGATTTTTTTTCGACATACATGATGTTATTGCACACTTAGACTACAGTATCATAACTAAATATGAACTGGGAAACAAAATTCAAGTGACTTGCTTTTTTACTATATTCACTTTATTGTGGTGGTTTGGAACCAAACCCACAATACCTACAAGGGATGCCTACTGTATATACTTACTAAGCAGCTATGTGATCAAAAATTTAGTCTGCCTCACAGTACCTGGCCTCAGCCTCAAGTTAAACCTCTCAGTTAAGAATGGAAAGAAATAAGGTTATCCAGACTTCTGACTGACTACTCACTTTGCTTCTCTTTATAGAGTGACAACCAACAAGCTGCTACTTTCCATCATCATCTTACTTGAGCTAGCCATCCTGGGAGGCCTGGTTTATTACAAATTCTTTCGTAAGCACTGAACTTCCCTCAGGGAAGGATTTATGGACCAGAACTTTAACCCTGTGAATGAATGGTGTTAGAGATGTGGAATAAGCATATTGCTGCTGTGAGCTAACGGTTCATGGATGTACTATGTAGCCAAACTGGGAGGAGGGAGGAAAGACGAAAAACCAGTCAAATGTGAAGGAACAGCAAGAAGACCAACCAGTGTGATATACCAAGGTAATAAATGCTGTTTATGACTTCTTTAAATTTACATAGTACTCCAATGTAGTGACACCCTGTGAACTGCAAAAAAACAAATACATTTACAGTAGTAGTAGTGGTCACCAAAATGGAGAGGGAAACTTTACAATTGTGAGAATGTGTAAATGGTCTCATTAAGGCAGTATCGACTCACATGGCCATGTAGTATCTGTCCCTTCAAATATCTCACAACTCTGGAATGCCCACTGTGATGAACATGTGTCAGTCAGTACACAGTATTTCCTAAATTCGCACACGTTCTTCGTTTTCTGATTCATCTGGTGAACTAGGATTAGGAAGCTGGTCATAGACATTATGCCCTCCCTCCCTTGTCTGACCAAAACTTGAAGCAATCACATCCACTGCCAGGCCAGCTGTAGCCTTGGCTTCTTCCTCTGAAGCAGCCAGTTGAGGGTTGACTTCAACAAGATCCAGTGCAGACAGCAATCCTGAAAGAACAAAGTGTATGACAGGACCTCAGAAGATTCCCTAACTACTTTAAATGAGGGTCATCCCACTTCAACAGAATAAACCAAGGTTTATAAAAATGTCATTTTCTACTATAAAATTATCTACTGTCAGGAAGCCCCTTATACCTCATCCTCTTGGGCATTAATTTATTAAAATACTGATAAATTAGAGTAGGTTTGAAAGAAACTCATAAAAGGCATAGCTGTCAGGCTTTCTGGATAAAATAAGAAGAGCCCCAGAGGTGGTGGGTTAAGAAATTTCCAATCTATTTATTTTGAAAATATATGCTATTTTCCAGTATTAAGGAACCTTCCAGATGCCTGCATGTAGTTGTGTGAAGAGTTCTCCCATTTCTCACTAGCCAGAGCTCTGTTCCCACTTTTGAACTCTTAGGTTATACCTGTTATCTCTTAAGGCACCATGTGCCCTGAAGTGGTTATTACTGCATATCTTACTCTCACTTCTGCAGGTCTGAGTTCTGAGGGCAGGTTCCACGTCTAACAGTTTTTACGTCTCCCATCATCAAGGGGAGACTTGGCCATAAAAGACTCCAGTTACCTTTTGTGAGCTTTTGTGAACTGATGTCAAAGAGTTTGAGATGGGAAGATTAGATTGAAAGAACCTGTCCAGACCTCCCCTCTACTGCCCCCAGCCCACACACACACACACTTCTCCGGGTTAAGTCTTTAGTTATTCTGGATGAAGTTAATCTACCTCTTCCAGAGTTATCTGAACAAACAAGTATTTAAGAATACAAGTATCTGAGAATATTTAGGGTGGCCACAAAGCCTGGAAACATGGGTGAATATACCTAATGGTTTATTCATATTACATTATAGTATATGATGTTCACTGCCATTACATGCATTCAGTGTGGCATCCTTTACTTAGTTCAGTGCACTGTGCAAAACAGACAAGAAGGTATGTTGTTATAGCATTTCTAGCAATTCGTGCACATGCATCTATGTCTGATGACCTCTGTCTGAATTCCACTGACTAACCCTTGGCATTTAGCATAGCCCAGGAGTAATCCAGAGGGTTTGAACTATTTAAAATATACATTACCCATGTTTCCAGATTATTGGCATTCTGTCAATTAGTTTAGGCAAACTGCTTTTTGTACCTAGTTGACAGTGTCATGACAATCTTTTGGAATAGAGTAATACTATGGCAGAGGAATGAAGGACAAGGTATGACTACTGCCCTATCAAAGTGCTAGAGTCACTAAACCCAGGCTCTTATGGTGTTACTGGAAACAAAGGATTGAACTGCTAGTTTCATCAGCCACTAACCAACAGCTAAGATTGTTGGTCTGAGAATGAGACTACCTTGCCACTGTCAGAGCTGATAGACAAGCATTCTTTTCTTTTCTGTAGGGCCTAAGAGTCTAGTAGGCTCCAGAGCTAGGGAGACCACTTCTCAATTTCCATATCTATCCCAACTGGTCAAAGGTTTCCTGTAGCCCTAGAGCTTTCAGTCAGGGGTCTCTATACTATTTAGACTCCAATTTCATGAGATGGTATTGAAGTATCATGTAGTTGTTTAAATTTTGCAATTAAATGTCATTTCAAGTACCCTTAAAACTAGAAGCTTTCTGACAGAAATGGAACTGTCTGCAAACAAATGAGTTTGGGGATAGTAACCTGTTGGTAGCTGGTCTTGATAATCTAGCATTCACTTTACTAATCTGTCAGCTATTCATTTTCCAGTATCCCTATATTAAAAGTTCTATTAAACAAGCTCTAATATAAGACTTAGCCTATGTGAAAGGACCCAAGATATTGTAGCTGTGAAATATCAAGAGGAGCTTTAACTCCACATTCCCATCTTCCAGTGAACCAACCTCTTAATGTCAGGGTAAAAATTATAGGTACTTGGCCTTGCTTTTTCATCTTAATCTACCTTTAGACAATTCAGATGCAAAGAACTATATTAGTTTGGCAGGTTATTCTTATATTTAATAAGTGTTTAAGTAGACATAAACATGTTTTGTTCAATATCATCTTAGCATATTTTGGTACGAGCCAGATCCAAACGTGCCTGTAAAGGACTATTCCTTATCAGGCTGACCACATGACTTTTAGCTACAAGTTTTAAGCAAAAACAATGCCTACAATGACATGGAATAGTAGAAAAGATCCCCTGGCAGGCAAGAGGCTTCAGCACATTTAAATATGTAGTGAACAGGCTGATCACTTCTTACCTGTATTGTGTATTTCCTCAGTAATATACATGCCTTCTCGATAGGTCAGTCCCCCTACAACAGGTGTTCCTGTGGCTGGAGCCAGTGTAGGGTCAAACGCATCAATATCAAAACTCAGATGGATTGGCCTTTGTCTTCTTGAAAGGAGAAGGAGAAGTCATTTGGTTGTACCTGAACATTTGTCCTTTCTTCCCTTGCAAATCCTTGCTTTTGTTGCTGTTAGTCCTGGTATTTTGTTAATACAGCAGATTTCCAGGTATCCTATTCTGGAAGTTACTGAGTTCTTTGCATATTAGCTCCCTATATACCACTTCATAATTTTGCCTTTTGTTCTCTGTGCTTCAAACGAACTAAATTTATATTCCTGACTTATCCTGAGCATCAGAGCCTCTTACATTAACAACTGTCAGTAGAATCCTTCACTTCCATATGACCTTGGCCTTTGATACAGAGTCTAACTTAAGTTGGATTGATACTGCTTACAGTTGCTCTTATTCTCTCAGTGTAACAGCAACTGAACTTGTCTGATTTTATGTCTATAATATTATCCTCCAATTCTAACTTCATTTAGCCCAGGTGTCCAATAGTTGAAACTAACATACAGTACCTATATGCTGAATAACTGAATTTCTTTGAACAGCTTAAGAAATGGCATACTACCAGGTAGTAATAAATTACTTTAATCCAGAAATAAAGACTCACCACTGGGAAAATGCTCCTAAAACTAGTGTAGCAAAGATGGCATTCATCTGCCATCTTTCTATACTACCAAGATTTGCTTCATGTAAAATTCCTTTCAGATGAAGCAATAGTAAAGCTAGGAAGAATGGGACAGTTGAGACAATGAATGCTTCTCATCTCAGAAGATAAGCATAAAAAATAGAGCTAAAGAGAAATTCATGAGAGATGGAGAACCTGGGCAATGACTTAAAACTCTCCCAACCCCAGAGGAAGAATATAACCTATTCATGTTCTCCCTTTCTGAATTGTTTGATATTTCTTTATATGTACACATTTTGCTTTTGTTTTAAAAGAAAAGCTATCATTTCTAAGAGACAAGCTTAAGTGTACTGCCCATTGGGAGCTCTATTCCCTTTCAGACCTAGAAGTAGATAGTTACTTACTTGCCAATGAGCAGATCAAATGTCTGTTCCATGACCTTCTGGATACCAAGTCGATCTATGTCTCTCATGGAAAAATACTGGATATCATAATTCTTTAAAATAAAACTGTGATGAGATAAAAAGGAAGGAGTGCTTAGTTTAAACATTTTTAATCAAATGCATGTTTAGAGGGGGTTTATCTTTATAGTAAGACTTACAAATTAAAGCAACGAACAATCTATCAAATGGAACATATGTGGCCAGCATAGGCCCAAAGCTTAACTCTATGTTATCAACTTACTGTTCAGGAGGGTCCACATCTCTTAGACCAATATACACGATACTTGGGGAAGAAATACAAGGTTTGATCCAGGAAAATCCTGGGAGCTGTGGTACCTATGAAGAGAGAAATGAACAGCATTCATCAAAGATTTTGGGTCTCACTAAGATAACCACTATGTGCTTCCCAGTGTATGTATACTCCACTTTTTCTTCTACCTACAGGATATGTTTTAACGTAACACAAGACATACTTGATCTGGGAACTTAACACAAGTGGAAATGACTCAGAACACAGTATAGCTTTATCAAGAATTAAAAAATCTCTTCTAAGGCGGTCTCGGTTTCTCATTAACTTACCTAAATAGCAGGAATACTGCTGACTACTCCCTTTTCCGCCCCTTCTCACATTACTGAATTATTTACAGATTGGTTCTCAAAACGTAACCCAGTTGCTATCTCAAGTTGCCGACAGCCAAAACACAAATTCTGCCTAATGAATAACCTTTGTTATTACTGGTTTAACTTGGTCTCTCACTGAGGGGAGGGATAAACAGATTCTAGTCTATGCCTAACATGGACTCCCATGTCTTCTGAACAGCCTAGGAAAATACTACCTAGAGGTAATCATGGTTTCTCTTATATTCTAGACCAGTGGGTCTAAGTGAGGCCTGGGTCCTCAGGCTGTGGGTGTATCAATTACTGTAGTTACCCAGTACCACCTTCCTTCCTTACAAAATTATGAACTCCCTTAGAGCAGGGACCATGTCCTAGTCATCTTTATATACCTAGCATTTAACAGACAGCCTCGCCCTTGATAACATTTAATGAACAAGTGAAGTGGTAAGCATTTCTACCACCGTCAACCCATCTTTCACAAGCAATCTCACTGAACTAGACCCTCAAAGCCCCAGATAACCCAAGTAAGCCATCCAACTTTCACTGACCTTGTCCTGTAGTTCTCTGAGGAGAAATGAAACTGGCTGTCCATGGAGATTTCCAGATGAAGTGGTGAGTGGTGTATGGATGTCAGCATGGGCATCAACCCAGATCACACAAAGGTCTGGGAAATGCCGGGCGTGTCCAATAATGGTACCAATCGCCAGGCTGCAAAGAATAAATACAGTTGACCCCTGAACATCGTGGGTTTTAACTGTGTGGGTCCACTCATACACAAAATTTTTCAGTAAGTACCAATAACTGTTGAATATACAGCTGGATGTGGAGGGCCAACTGTATGCATTGATCTACGTCATTTTAAATAAGGGGCTTGAGCCATCTGAGGACTTTGGTATTCATAGGAGGTCTTAGAACCAATCCCTTGCAGGTACCAAGGGACAACTTAAGTTTTTGGTGAGTCAGCAGTCCTTGCATTTTCAACTGTGTAAGGGGGTTGGTGCCCTTAACCTCTGAGTTGTTCAAGGGTCAGATGTACAATAATCTTCAAGGCCCTCTGCTTGGCAAACATCACCAGTAACAAATATCTTCAGCCAGTGCAGCTCATACTTTGCCCTCGGGGCAAAGTCAGGGTCCCAGACTAAGGCTAGATTTGAATGAGACAGAGTCCCCAGCATGTAATTCCCAAAGATTAACCCTGAGTAAGTTATTATGCAAGGAGAAATGGAAGGCTCTAAAGTTTTAAAGCTGACAGCTGGGTATTCTCTCTGAAGTGTGAAAGACATCATTACTGTCCCCAAACGCCTATAATTTGATTCATTAGCTCTGGCCCAGAAAAGGACCTTAAATATTTATTCAAGAATGAAATCCAGTTAAAGAAGTGGTCTACATGTAACAACTCACAAATATTTAATACCTCTTCAGGGAGACCGGGAAGAGCTAATATCACTTTCAAAGAACTATATTAACTTTTAAGGATAAAAATTAGCATTATAGCTTTTTAAAAAGATTATGCAATACTTTCTGAGAAAAAAAAACTTGTTAAAGACATTAACAGGGCAAGCCAATTAAAGACTTCATTTAGATCACTGGCTAAAACAGAAGTTTATTTGCAAGTTATATACATTAGCATGGCATTCAAATATCATTGTTTCTCTGTATTTTGTCTTTCCTTTTCCTTTGTATCTGCTTATATAAGCCATCTGTTCTGCCTCAGCTGTAGGAATATAGCTGATGAAATCGTGGTTGGAAAGCTGCCCAGCTTCCTAGTAACATAGATGGGAAATGCAGCTTAAGCATCTTAGGAACTAACTATAGCCATCTTTCTTGGTTTGTATATGAGACAGACAGCATTTTAAGCCCTATGCCCCACATACAGCTTTTTCTGAGTAATAGCATGGTCTAGTGCTAAAAGCAGTGAATCAAGTCAATACTGCAGATTACTGTTGTGTCCCCCTTCCCCCCCAGAAGAACTGTGTGATCTAGGATAAGTCATTTAATTTCTCTAGACTTCAGTTTCCTTTTCTATATAGTAATAATCTTAGCCTGTTTAAGTCCAGTTGGTTCGATGATAAAGGCAACCCTGTATGTTATACATGTAAAAGGAACCGAGTGACCTAAAGCCTCTTCTTTTAAAAAATGTCAAACAGCTGTTCAGGTTTTACCCTCATCTTTTCCTATCTAGAATCTTTCAGATAGCCTAGGTTTTAGCACTGAACAGGAAATTAGGAGTAGTGACAGGGCTGCAATATAAATAGCTGCAGACAAAAGAAAGAACAAGAACTATGGTAATCACATTGATAAATGGTCCCCAAATCGTGAGACAAGCGGACCGACAATATAAATGAATTTTGAGAGATAGCACTGAACTAAGAGGCAAGAAACCTGCACTCTGGTTCATTTAATTGAATCTCAGTAGAGAACCTGGGACTATTACTCTTATTCTACCTAAAATTTTATTCATAATGAGATCTACTTGCCTCTCCTGTTTTAACAAAGATATAACATCCAGTTAAGTGATCTAAAAAGCTCTCTTGAGCACCATATGGAAAGTTGCTAGATTGGATCTCAAAATAAAAGTTAATTGCCTATAAAAGTCACATTGGATTTGAACCCCAGCTCTGCTACATCCTGGCTGTAGACCTGGGTAAGTTATATAACCTCTGTCCCTCAGTTTTGCCAGCAGTAAATCAGATAAAATTGTACTTGCCTCATGTAATTATGAAGATTAACAATATATATGAACTGCTCGATTCTCCTAGTACTTAAATGCTGGTTTTTTTCCTAACAAAAACTTTCATTACTTAGCTCAGATCACACTCCTCTGTGAAATCTGACTACTCTAGCCCAGACTGACCTCTTTCTCTCCATGTGTATTTATTTCATATAGGTCTAATAGATTACAAGTTTCCCACAATCCCTAATGCTCCTTGAGAACACATCAGAACAGTGCTCAATAAAGTACATGCTGTTTCACGGAGAGGAAAGATCTACTTACTGTATTAGTCACCTAGGGTCTGTTACTGTGGAGGGAGAGAATGTATTCACATGCCAAGTGGGGAATTTCAAATGAACCTATTAGAAATCCTTTTTTAAAAAAGCCCAAATTCAGCCTACTGACAATCCTTCCAATTTTCCCAAGTAGCCAAATGAAAGTTCTAGGAGTTTCTCAAGAAAACTTTCCAAGAAGTAAGCATGAAATAAACTTATGTCTAGAAACTTTGCTTAGCCTACCCCTGAACTTGTCCTCATACTATAGTGTTCCTTACAAAGAAAACCACATGTGCTTCTCACAGCTCATGACCTTATGACATCAAAATGCTCTCATTGTTGACCTTAAAAAGTCAGCAAAGTATTTCTCCAGCAAAATGGGTTTATTCAGGAACAGCAGAATTGTAATGGAACAGGCAACCACTGCAGGCCAAATGCAAGTCCACTGAAATGAAGGAAATTCTTTTGTAGAGAGGAAAAGAAGTCTGGGGGGGCTGTTGTAAAGTTCCTCCTGCTGTGCTTGGAGATCTACTGATAGGGCAAGAGAGCTTCCCCTCTGGCCTCCCTGCTTCATTTTGAATGAGGTTTCTGTTTATTAATTTGTTTTTCACATTTGTTTTTCACAAATTCTGAAGGGTATTTTACTCCAAGTGAGGAAACAGACAAGTTAATTGATTAGCCCAAAGCACCATGCAATCCAGCCCTGCCACCACCACTGGCTTCTAAGCTTACCTGTGGTCTCCTCCTAGTGTGACACAGCTGTAGCCACCTGACACGGCTCTACTAACTACCTCCGCCATTTCCTGGTTGGCACGGCCCACTGAGCGGGGATTCACTATCAGGTTGTTGTAGAGATCATCTTTGGGCACTGGAGTGAAACTCAGATCTCCAAAGTCTTTTAGGCGGCAGCCTGGAAACAAATGGGGGACGGGTGACAAAATTAATTGGAAATGTCATTCCAACTCTTCCTGGCCTGAGCCACAAATAACTGAGGAAGTATGCATCATCATTTTGTCACGGTAAAATCAAAATGTCACATGACTGGCGGGATTACCTTGGTCTTCCCAGCAATCCTGCAGAGTAGATCCTATGAGTAACACCATTTTGCAGATAAAAAAAGCTGTGTTTTGGCAAGTGAAGCCCAGAAATGTTAGCTGACTCAACAATCACAAAATTGGTAGCAGTTAGACCTCAGATATTCCAGAGTTATGGAGTGGAAGTAAAATACCAAGAACCAACAGGATTGAAAATAAAGTTAAGTGTTATTACTTAAGGTCAAAAATACATATACAGACCAAAGTCACACAACTGCTGAGTGCCAGAATCATGATCGAAATCCTGGCCATCTGTCCCCTCTTGAATGCAACACTTTTAAGACCTAGTGAGTCCTTTCTGAAGAACCGACAAGATGGCAGACATGGAGCAGAAGCAGCCGCTGACCTTCCACAAGGTCAGTTACCGCGGTGTGTACCTTGACCAGCTGCTGGACACATCCTCCCAGCAGCTGTTGCAGTGACACAGCTGCAAAGTGCCCGGCAGCTGCGGTGTAAGTGGCACTTGCTGAAGCGCCTGCACAGGGCCAACCAAGAGGCACCACCCACCGAGAAGCCCAAGCAGGTATAGGGGCACCGGTGGGACAGCATCATTCTGCCCCAGATGGTGGGCAGCATGATGGGCATCCAAAACCGCAAGAAGTTCACACAGATGGAAATCAAGCCTGAGCTGCAAGCCTGAGATGACTGATCTGCCACCACCTGGGCGAGTTCTCCATCATCCCTACAAACCGATGAAGCATGGCTGGCCCAGTCTTGGGGCCACCCACTCCTATTGCTTCATCCCTCTCAAGTAGCCTGTTCAGCCAATAAAAGTATAGACTTCACTTAAAAAAAAAAAAAGCAAAAAAGAATTTAAAAAGAACTGATATATTGACACTAAGCTGTAATATATCCTACCCAGGTATCTCATATAGCAAATTAAGACACCAGTCACTACATGTTAATTTTTATTTTTAGTGTATGTACAAATCCTTCCATTGTAACTATTTCAGTAAATTGATTAGCTGCCACAAGTAGGATGAGAACTAAATAATCCAACTCTCTTAGGTACCTGAACTATCAGAACAGTACATTATCAGAGATTGTATCCATAAAACCCTGCTTCTCAAATTGGAGTCCAGGTATGTTGGGGGTAAAGGGAAGTGGCCACAGCATAGATATCTTAATATTCAAGAGATCTATGTTAAAGATTTGGATTAACACTAGCATGGACTCATCTTGAATTTAAATTGTACAGTTTTGAGCTTTTCTTATTGAACCTAAATTCAATCCAAAGCCAAACTTCTGAGAGAACGTAAAATTTCGAGACACGATGTCCTGGAACACAAGGCCAACTAAGGGATTAACACCAAAAGGGATACTCGACGCAAAACAGAAAACCTTTATCTATTTTCGATTAAAGGCAACATGCATCTGCTGCTAGAATTCTGTTTGTATTTTCTGGTCACTGCATTAAAAAATATAATCATATAAAAGGCCCACAACTAGAGATGATCTGGACAACTAAATAAAAAGGGGAAGGTGTTGAAGATGGGAATAGAATATAACAAGTCAAAGACACTGGGAACCAAGGGAAAAAAATGGCCAAATATCTATAAAAATCATTTTTTAAAAAAAACCATAAGTACTTTATCAAATCTCAAAATACAGGAGGGCACTTTAGATTTGAGCAATGAAGCTTTAACTAACTTTGAAGTCAATATCACGTCTTATCTCTGTTGGCAACAGTTTGGGGCCAGGCAGATTTTGAATGACTACCTACACTTGATCAATGTTTATCTCAGTACCTCCTGAAACCACATTAAGTATTTAGGTTCTTACTAGTTATAAGACACCAGGTCACGTCTGGTATTTTATAATATTAAATGTGTAAGCAGGAAAAGTTTGTAATCTAATTAAATAATGCTAACTTTTGAAGACAACTGTAACTCATTTAGTCCTCACATCACCAAGAAGAAATACAGGGCAATTAAAGGATCAACTTGGTGGATTAAATGACAGAACCTGGGATCACTCCAATCCAATCATGGAATGTAGGATGTAGACTCAGATAAGTTTGACAAAAAACATTACTCAGCTCACTATTATTTACTTCTCAGGAGAAAGCTTCAGAAAGCCTAAAAAGAAACTTAAAGAGAATTTGGCAGATTTAACAGCAACACTCTCCAACGGAGAGACTTAATTTCATAAATGGATTTTTGTTCATCAAATGTAAACTCTGTAGAGCAAATCACTAGATTAATTCACAGCCTAGCTGGTGGGTGCTCCAAAATTATCCAGCTCCATTTGCTCACCAAACAGCCCTCCAAAGATTCACTCAGTTTTCCAATTGCCTCCATACCAGCAAGACGGCTTCCTGGCAGTGGATGCTGGAAGGGCTCTTACCATAATTATGCATAGGTGTTTGGGGTTATCTATCATGGTTAGCATGAGTTTCTGGGTCTGAAAGCCTGCTAAGTTCTGCACATATCGGAACTTCTGTTCCTGGATCCACAAAGCTGAAAGCCAGATGCCCTGAAGAGAATAATATCTTGAGAGGCCCTGCCTGAGAGGCCCATACCATATTATTCCCAAATCTGCTATTTAATTTCCACAATAAGTTCCAGATAAGGATAAGGACAATGAGTGTAAAGGAGTCAAAGGAAATCCAGTTGAGGATTGGAGTTGTCAAGGAATGACTCCTACAATAAGTCAAGTTCGTACCAGCACCATTTTTGCTAATTTTTGTTGTTTCCTTTCCTTATTAGCAATAGCAATTTTTTGTAAAATCCATAAGAAAGTGTCAAATGGTCAAAGTCCCCATCCCACTCCCTAGGCTTGATTCTCCTTGCAGACCTTGTTGCCTTTAATATTCTCTTAAATGAGGTTGTTAGAGTGGGCTAAATTGCTTTAATAAACCTTCCCCAAAACAGTGGCTCAAACACAGTAAATTGGTTTCTTGTTCATTTAACCTCCAGGTCAGCAGGAGGCTTTCCTTCATATAATCAATCAGAGACCAGGCTCCTTCTGAGTTGTGGCTCTGCCATACCTAGGGCTTTGCCATCTGTGTAGCTAAGGTTAGGTCTCTCCAGATTCAAGGCAGCAGGAAGCAAACACTGAGAAGACACACCTCTACTTTGAAAGGTCCTGGCCTAGAAGTGATACATCACTCCTCACAGGGCACCGGCCAACTAATGCAGGTCTCAGTTATGTCCAGATGATGAAGAGGATGGATAACCAGCAATCTCTCCACAAGGAGTACTTTTAAATCCTACTGTCATAACCTTTAAGTGATTTAGAACTCAAACACTAAAGCTTATGTTGCTGGTCCTAACTACTGGTAATCCTAACTATTCTAGTTCACTACAGAGCTAATCAGTGAATATTCTATACCATCTTGATATAGCCTCTTGGGAGATTTCTCCTCTAATGCCTACTGTTCCAATAGCATGGCAGCACCCAAAGGTCTAGTGCAGTAGAGTCCAGCACTGGTTTCTAAGTGTGAACAAAAGCCTGAAGGAAGAAGTGTACGTGCGGTGTTTGGAAAACAGTTGAGCAATTTAATAAAAATGAGAAGATTGCATATTGGAGCAATGCAATATGAGACTGTAGAGAACATGAATTACAACCCATAAGCCACAGTTTTGAGGAGTGGGGAGGCTGATGGAAGGTTGTATTTTTGTAAGAGCAGGGTGAAGTGAGTAATAATGAAAATGTTGCTTTATCAGAGTGCTAGAGAAAATTCTTCTAGTTCAAAAGGCACAAAAAATGGTCTAATTTTTAAAGCATCTTAAAATAATAGTGAAAAGAGCAAATATGGTAATATGGAAGGAATATCTTCCTGTCACACTTGAGGGAGCTGTCCCTTCCTCGAACTTTTTGTACTTCAGGTCAACTTATCTACAAATCTACATCAGATGAAACATGATGTTCCATAGCTGCTCTAACCTCTCTTAAGAAGGCACTGGAGGACAGAATGAACTTGAATCTTCAAGGAAGCTCTCGTGACGAACAGATCTGAAACCAACTTGAAAGGGCTCTCAAGTTTGACTTGCAGTGGGAAAAAGCAAAGGTCTATATATACTGAAACAGCCTCATTGCTTCTTTCTCAGTGCTGGTAATAAAAAATACAATGAAGATTATTATGATCTTTTGGGTCCAGATGTTACTTTTGGCCTTGATAAACATCTCTAGGCTCTATCGGAGTGGAAAGAGAACACAAGTGCATCAACAGATGATGCAACCAGCTGGTGGGGAAGGAATCAAAACAGCCCTACTTAACCTTAGCAATATCTATAGACTGCACTTCTCTTTAGCGTGCTGATCACTAGTGAATCCTGAAAAAAGCCAGTGACAGGAAAGGAAAAGGAACAAAACTGTCTGCCTCCATACACCACGCTATGCTGGATGCTTTTCAGATAGCTGCTAATCCTCATATACTCTGCTGGTATCACATACTTGGGAGGGAGAAATTCAGCCAAGTTAAAAAGCTCCATCTGTTTAGAACAAGCTTAATCACCCTTTGGTTGGCAACTCACATAAGAAAATGCTGAGTGAGCAGGAATTTTGATAGCTTAGAAGTACTCCATCTTCCCTACTGCTCTGACATACACTCACAGGTAGCTCCAGCTGCTTCCAAGGTTCCCAGCAAGTCAAGAGAGATGAGTTTCAAAGCTGGCTGACACATGGGAGAGTCCACCGAGCCCAGGGAGCCCACTGGCAGAATAACAGATTTGGAGAAAAGCTAGGGGCCTAGCCTATTCGAGTGCGGTTTTTTCATACTGTGCCTGAAAAGGATGGGAGTTTATGACTCATCAGGAATAACAAGTCAGTGAAACCTGGAGAAAAACAAAGACTATGAGATCTCACTTGGTTCTGAGAGACTTTTAAAGTTATAGACTCAAATATTATACACGGCAGATTTAGCTCCATGCAAAGGGAATTCCCAATATTTTAAAGGAATGCTACTGATAGTTCATAGAACCTCAACAGTGTACCTGGAAAACCAGCTTGCTGAAAACAAAGTTGCAATGTTACTGGGGGTGGTCTAAACCAGGAAAAGAATGCCAGAGTTCATTCAGGCCATTTGAATTGAGCAGAATTTATCTTATTCCTAAAATGTGATTTAGGTAATAAAACCTTTGGAGAGACTTATTTAAGGTAAACTCATTTGGTTGCCACCAATAAAATGAAGAGGTCTGGATTTCATTTAATGCATTTAACTCCCAGAGATTGTACAACCTAAAGAACCCACATGTCCTGAGGTATCTAAAAGTCAGCTCTTTGCTTCCTTAGGCCCAGTCTCCAAAATAAGTTTGATACGTTAAGGAAAGAAATCACATCATGCAAGTATACATATTTGTTCTAGTTTACTTCTTCAGAGTCCCTGAGAAGACTGCTCCAACCAGCGCTCTCAACATCTGCCTCCCCACTCTGTTCTGTTGCCTCTGCAACAGGTAGGCATTGTCAGACACAGTGAAGATCACAGCTGAAGAAGACAGGAGCAGGGAGAGTGGTACTGGGAGCTCGAGAATACAAGCTGCCCCCGGGCATCCAACCAGTCATTTCAGATATGCCTAACATATGAGAGTTAACCTCAAGATCAAATGATACAAATATGGTGTTAATAAATGCCTTTGCATAACTTTAATCCTTGCGTAAAAAAATCCAAATACAAACAAACTCAAAAATTTGGCTCTCAGACATGTTAACTAGGATGATTTGCAACCCCATTTATGTGTTCCCTGCTAATTGCCTCTCTAGCTATGACTGTCCTTTCCTAGGAGAAGAGAGTAATATTTTGTAAAGATAGACTTGGTAATGTATGCCCCGATTACCCAAACTCATGTCATCCCTCTGAGCACCTCTAGATCATAGTGAGCCAGCTCAGACTTTCACAGACTGTCAGCTGATGGCACCTTAGCAGCAGCCTGGTTCCAGCACAGGCTTCATAAGGTTCCTCTGGCGACATAAGTCACTACCACAAAACCAATTTCCCTCATTCCAAATAAGACTGTTGAGCTTCTCTAGCAACAAGATCTGCTATTGTTAACATGCTGACAAAACTTCAATCTATTCCAGTGTCTAACCACAGGAAGGGAGAGCAATAATCCCTGGGAATAAAGACTGCTCCTCAGAATATGTGATTTTTTTTTTTAATTTTTGGTACTCCATCTTTTCCAGAAAGAATTTAAAGAGACATGAGGCTAGTGACTACAGCTTTGCCAGTTAATTGTTCTGATGTGCTGTTCCCTGCTGCAGACCCTGGGCTATATCGTGGTTAGTGTTCCCCAGAGCCCTCAAATTAGACCGCATTTCATACTACTCTAGGCTGAAAGCAAAGTGCTGCAAGATGGTCTCTTGATGCAGTGGGTCAAGTGCCATAACAGATGCAGAGGAAGAATCTCTGCCCTTTTGACCCCTAACTTCCTAGAAGAGTCAAGATCTCCAACCAAGTTCAGTTTCTAAGCTTACCACTATTTCATACAGTTGTTACAAGGATTAAATGAGATCAGGAAAAGCCCTCACAAGCTAAGAATTACATACTAGTTCAACTGGACGGGGCATCTTTGTGGTTCTTCTCCTGTGTGAGGAGGAAAACTTCCTTTCTTTCCTTCCAGGTTCTTTAGCCAGTTAAACTGACTTCCCCTTGCAACTGAGACATATATGCCATCCTGGGCTAAGGAGAAGGGTTAAGTGTCAAGAGCCTCAAAAAGAAAGAAGACAATTCACAGAAAGATGAGAAGTGCAAATGTTTGGTAAACAGATGTTTGCCATGCCGGGCGAAGACAGAGCACCTCGGACTTTGAACAAACAGGACCTGCCAAGCTTCCTCCAGCTTAACCACACCTCGCCCGTACTCTGTAGTTATCTCTGGCGATAATTCTCCTCCTGGACCAGGCCTTCTATCTGAATTTGGGAGTTAAAAAGAAGAAAAAAGCTCTTCTGAGTGTGGGGTGAAGGGACTGACCAAAAAAATGGAGGCAGTAAGACTCCCTCCGAGCAAGCTGCGGTTTCTGGGCAGCCTTAGGTACAGCATCCTGGGCAGCCTTAGCTACACTGTCCCCAGTGAACTTAGATAATGTCTTATGTAACCTTAGATACAGCGTTCTATACAACCTGTACATTGTGATTGATTATAGTACCCGACCTTGGGCCACTATTATGTACCTTGTTATAAGAACAGCCCCACCTGTGCAGGCTGGGGGTAGCTGGAGCTGTACCTGTCCTTGCTGTGTCCTGCTAAGCCTGAATAAAGCTATGTCGCATCTGCCCACGGCTCCTCACATATTCTTCCAGCTGCCAGAACCACATACTCTAAGCTTCAGTACCCCGAACCTGCAGAACACTGAGTCTTTGGGGCCTTGAATGACTTCAGCTCAAAATAACCCACATGACAAAGTGGCACATTTTGGGGAAGCTCATCCTTCACCCCTCCACTTCCCACCCTACCCTTTTTCTTTTCCTTGAAATGGATGGTGTAACCTAAGACTTCCCCAAGTCTGTTCATGACTATGTCATTTTTATAAAACCAGAGTTTTTGGTGAGAATGAGAAAACACACAGAGGCCCACTGATTTCTCACATACAGCGCGAATTGTCTGCATTCTCTATAAAAGAATATATAGGTGAGGCCATGTGGATGAAAAGGGGGGCTCTATAACAAATCCAACCACAAATAACCTTATAAGGTGATCTAACCAAAAACTCTTAACTGGGCAGGTCATGGTGATTAGTCAGACCCCAGGCCTAAAAAATGTTCATCTTTGCCTCAAGCAAGTTCTGTCCATTGTTCTTGAACATCTAGGTGAGTAATCCTTTCCAGACCTCTTCCACTCACAAGGGAGTATATAATCTTGCCAACTACCCAATAATCGAATCAGAGAAATTCCCACCCCCTTTACCCCCCCCCCCAATCTCCTTATTTCCCTCCTTAATTCCAAATGTATAAAAGAAACTGCCAAACTGCCATTTTCCAGAGCATTTGAGATCTTGCTTCTCCGCAGCTGTTGTCAGTTTGGCTCAAATAAACTCAAAACAAAAATCGCTACAGGTTTGGACATTTCTTATGTCTACAGCTAGTTAAATCTTGGAACATCAATTCTCTGAAAGCTCTAGCCACAATGCCATACCTTGCTGTGACTCATTGCTTGCCTTGCTATAACAATTCTTGCGTCACACAGGAAGGTGTTGTCCACTTCTCTTTCTACTCAGTGGTTCTTGCCTATAGGGGTGAGAGAGCCAGCCAGGAAGATTCCATCTTCTCTTCAAATCTGAGCATCATCCCACCTATTATATTAATACACTCTACCAAGAGTTTGGTCATGAATAGAGAGGGAGAAGTAAATTTATTCAAAGATTAAATTACTTAAACCAAAGTAATCCCTTAGATTCTGGGCCTCTAAATTGTGCTCTTTCGAATATTGAAGAAATAATGCAACATCTGTCTAAAGTAACTAGAGGTCAGCCTTAAAGCAGTCATCCTTAGCTTCTCAGGTCCTGGTTCAAAAACAAGTACGTTTCAAAAAGGAGGGCAATAACTGGTTATTACCACTGTTAGTTCAGTGGGGGAAGGGCCAGCCAGATGCTTGCCAGGAGACTCCCCAGCTAGATACCGGGAACCCAGACCTGAATAGGGCCCACCCTAAAGCCCTAGGTGCCACCACCCTAATCCTGAGGCTCAATTAGCATTTGATTAACCTTCCCCACCCTATACCCATACCCCCACATAACCCCATAAAAGCTGCGCCCTCCCACCCCAGGGTGGGACTTCTCGGCCCTCTCCTCTCAGGACCAAAGAACCTGGCCCGGGAGCGCTCTCCCAATAAAGGCTTGCTTTTAAAACTTCTCTCAGGGTGTCATGCGTTTACCTTACAACTACTTTCTAACATTTAGTTTAAGTACATTCTTGACTGGTAGCCAAACACCTTGTGAGAGTTAAACAATTTAATACATGAGTTATTCTTTGAGTCATACCTCTTTAAAATCTGGGAAACCAGATGGCTTGAGGAGTAAATCATCTTGGAAGGAAATAGTTCTTTGGGAAAATCCCATGGGTCACACTATGAATGAAGTGTGTGGATGAAAGGGAGACTCTACTAAATCTCACAAGTCCAGTGACTGAAAGTAACCACAGGTTGACCTGATCATAAAGCACTAACTGGGCAGGTCATGGTGGGTAGTCCCCCCCACCCTGTCCCCAGTTATACATAATTTCTTTAGTAAAAGGTTTATCTTTGCCTTAAGCACCATCCATTGTTTATGTGCATCTAGGTTAACACATTTAAAATGCTAGAGGAATACTCTTTTCAAACACCTCAGAGGCATTGCCACCCTCAAGAGAGCACATAATCTTAACTATCCTTTAATCTGATCCCTGCTTTGCTTCTTCCCAAATTCCTGTAATCTTCATTACTTCCCTCTTTAATTCCAAATGTATATTAAAAAAAACTGCAAAACCATCATTCTCAGGAGCATTTTCTCAGTCAGTTGAGATTTTGCTTCCAGGGATGTCCTGTATGGCTCAATGGGGGTTCAGAATGTGCCACCCCAAAAAGTGCCTCAGTGGTATGTGGATTGCTTTGTGCTAAAGGCAACTTTAGGCACTCAAGAGGTAATTCTGTCCCTCCCTTAACCACCTAGAAGAATTTGAATTGGGGGTCTTACCCATAATAAAAGATTATCAGAGAGAACCTCTTTAGACTTACCTATTAAGGGGCAAACTGCTATGTACTAAACATCTGCTCTTTTTATCATCCAGGAATGACCCTTTGAAGTCCCCAAGGCACCTTACCTCATCCCCAGCTCAGAATGTCTTTTATATCCATTTTCCCTGTCCTTGGACCTCTCACATATGTAGGGTCCCATACACATGTAATTAAAATTGGTTATTTTCTCTTGCTAACCTATCTCATGTCTATTTGATTACTAAGCCAGCCGAAAGAACCTTGAAGGTATAGGATAGTTTCTTTCTTTCTCCCACACAGCTCAAATAAACTCATAAACATTTTCTATAGGCTTGGACAGTCTTGTGCCAACAGAAGTTACAGGAGAAAGCTAGGATGTATGGGGGAGGAAACATTCCCTCTACCTTTCAAGGTTCTTCTGACTGGTCTAATAATCAAATTGACAGGAGAAGATTAGCAGGAGAAAAACAAAGTTTAGTAACACGTATACCTCTTGTACACATGGGAAGGACCCAGGAACACTGGTTTCTGCCATAATGGCAGAGGCCCTCACCTTAAATACCACTTTCAGCTGAAGATAAAAGACATTGGGAATGGAGAGTCAATTATGGGAGACTACCTTGAAAAGCACAGTAAACGGGTAAGATTGTTATAGATTTAAGTCCCTACCTTCTACATTGAGAGTGAATGCAGATCTACTATACTGAGGGAAACAAATAAAGATTTCCCTTACAAATGTAAATAAATCTCCTTTTACAAAAGGTAACTTCTACTCAACTTCTCTCAGGCCTGACATTTCTTAAAATTAACCAGCCTAAAATAATCAGTATCTCAAAGAGGCATCTTTTTGGGTGGCAAACTCTGCTCCTCTTCAGATTCTTTGCCCCTTTTCTCCTTCAGTGAAAGCTATGGGCTTAATGTGTGCCTGGCACTCTGCTAAACCCTAAGGATATAGAAAAAGGTATGGCTGCAGACTTCAAGGAACTCACAGCCTGGTGAGAAGTCACGGAAAGCACAATCCAGTACTAATTGCTATGATGCAGTTGTGTACAGGGTGTGTTGGGAACAGAGGAAGGTGCTGACTCAGACCTAGGAAGAGCCCAGAGGACTCTTCAGAAGAGGCAATATCTGAATCTTGAAGATTTTAGCCAGGAATCTAAGGGGAAATGGGAAAGGCTTGATAAGCAGAGGAGGTACATATCCTCTTTGGCCCTAACAGAATAATTTACAGTCATCCCCTTGACCCCAAGATTCATTCAAAAGGACTGTGGAGGAGAGGTGAGCAGGAGGAGGGGGCAGGGCCTCGATCCTAGAAGCACTAAAGAGCTACTAAGGTTTTCCAGTCAGGAAGTGGCAAATCAAATCTGCACTTGTAGGTCTAGTACCCTGGTGTCTTTTGGGAAATGGACCGGTCTGGAGAAGAGCAGCTCCATAAACGGGCAGTGAAAGAGAACTGAGAGATTCCAGCAATACTTAGAAGGGATGTGGAGGAGAGACAGAGGGGATGTGGAGGAGAGACAGTGGGTCTGCCCTCCAGCTTTCTGGCTCTGTCACTACATGAGAAAGACAAAGGAGAAGGGAGTGGCGATCTTAAGTTCAGTTTTGGAGATGTTGGCATAGGGGTGTTAGAGACTATCCTGTGGAAAAATACATGGAAGCAAGTTAATGAATCAAATCTAGGCAATATTCAATGTCTGATAATATCACTTCTGATGGAAGAGTATACTGCTACCTATGAAGAATTGCCAGAAAAAAAAAAATGAACCTAAATCTGACCAAGGATCTAGATCCAATTACCAATATACAGGAAATACAGAGGACAAAAGGACATGTCATAAGATGACAGGGGAATGCAATTTGCAGAATCCAACAGAGATTCTACAGACAAAAGACCTAGTTTCTTCAACAAATAAACTGCAAGGAGGAAGTAAATAATAAACAGAGGAGAGATCTATTAAGGACTTAAGAGATAGCAATCAATAGAGACCTTATCTGGATACCAACTCAAACTAGAAAATAAACATATAAAGTGTTAAGTCAATGGGACAGTATGAACATTAACTGGTGTTGAGGGCAGATACAAAGAGAGAAGACTTGCCTCTGTTGAAAATAAGGAAATAAACATCCCCTCTTTTATTTCAGAATTAATTTCTTTGTCCTCTTCAAATGTATGTAAATCTTTACAATGACTACAGAAGTCTTCAGTCTCACAACCCAGGAACATTTCCTCAAGGACCTACCAACCAACTCTTTGAAATGCAAACATCTAGGGCCCTGACCTCCCAGTTCCTGTGGGAGAGTACTAAGCTAACTTCTGTGGGCACTGGTGGTGAGCGCCTTGCTGCAATTTGCAAAACTACCTCCTGTATTAAGATGAGAAGCCTATTTCCCCTCCAAATCAAGCTAATCAAGTTTGCCACTACAATTTCCATCACAAAGTTAGGATGAGCTATATGTGACAGAAGATACTGTCAAGTCCTCTTACTGGAAGACTTGTTATTTATCTTGAAAAATATGTAACGGTTGCACCTGCTTGGCTATATAAAAGCGTGAGATTTATCTTTGCAATCTCTTAGCAAACTGCCCAATTTAATGCTTATTCAATAATAAGCTGTTTTCTTTCTCTACCTCCGTGGAGAGGTTTTCTCAGTTGGGAGTTTTAAAAATCCAATTTCCCCAGCACTCGGTATTTGATGTTAACTTATTTTAGGAGTGATAATGGTATTGTGTATGTTTTTTTTATTCTTGTATCTTGAAAATATATAATAAAATATTTGCAGATGAAACACTATGTTTGATTTACTTCAAAAGGTATGGAGCTGCTCATATTACAACTTCTCAGTGAGGCCTATCTGCATGTGTAATACTTACCTTTTCCTCAATACTTGCTGTCTCCTCAACCCTTGCTTTCATTTACTCTAGCACTCATTACTATCTGATATCCTATATGCTTTATTATGTCTTTTTTAAACCACCCCTCATTAAAATGAGAGTTCCATAACAGGGATTTGTTTGTTCACTATTGTATTCTCAGTACTTAGAATTTAGTAGTGCTCAAGTTTTTTGAATATACAAATTAGTGAATGAATAAATGTTATATTTTTTAGTGACTAAAAGCTCCTCCTAAGAAAAATAAACCTGAAAATGATGTTTAAACAGTTTTGATGCATACTTTATATAATTCATATTTTAAATTCAGTGAATTTTGGCAGATATATGCAGTCCTGTAACTGCCGCCATGCTTAAAATACAGGATATTTAAATGATTTTTAAGTCACAATAACACATTCAATTAAGTCAATTAAGTCAATTAACTACAGTCAGGCAGGGCTGGAACTTGAAGATATCTTTAACTAAAACTTTAGGCAGCTGTTTGCAGAAGACATATTAAGGAACATGATGGTTCAAAAATCAAAGCACCAAGAGAACAAGGAATTGCTAAAATTGAAGTAAACTAAAATATAGTCCTAAATTAACTAAAGGCCAAAAAAACTGTAACCTAATGAATTACATTATCTTTCAAGTAGTTTGTGTCAAGTACTAGGGGGGGATAAAAGCAAACAAAAGAACAAGAACTTATTAACAAGGGCTTGGGGAAAGAGGGCTTTGAGGATTCCAACTCACAATTTATTTCTCACTGGAATTTGTTAACTGTTTTATCATCAGTCAGGATCTTTAAGCTTCAGGTAACAGAAACCTGTTCTAATTCCATCAGAAATGCAATCTGCTCAATATATGTAATTCCCAGACTCTTCAATTAAGAAGGAAAAATCTAAAGACCATATTGCCAGAAATAATGGCCCCAACAGTCACACTGAAGAGTAATGTAGTAAAGGTATTACTGCTGTTGTCACCTCCACGACTAGGGAAAAGCAATGGAGCTTGTATGGCTGACCCCACTGACACTGGACAGAGCTACTGTTCAACTGTTGCTACCAGTGCCCATCACAAAATGAGTTCTGTGCTGCCCCTTCTCCTTGAATTTCAAATCAAAGTTTAGAATGGGTGCTTCAGTTGCTGGAGCCTAGGTCAAAGGCCCACATCCCTAGCTGCAATGAAAATGAGGTGGAATGTGGATGGAAATAAGTCTAAAGAGGTAGATATGGGTCAAATTATCCTGCTGGTTGTTAAATGTGGAACACATACCACTAGTGGTTGAAGGACGAATACCAAAATGTAAAACTATTAAAAATGTATTAGGCAAATGTATCAAGCATAAGCCTGAGATTTCACTGTTTATTATTGTAGGGGCAGGTCACGTTTTAAAAGTATGATGCCAATTAAAAAATAAAAAAACAAAATATATATGGCAAATTAGATGGTATATGACTCTAAATTTTCTCTTACTAATCTAAATTTTTTGGAAGAGTACATGACCAAACTCTTTAGAGATCTGAGAGTACAAATAGGCAAGAATTCCTACCTTTGCCAGATCATTCTACAGGTCCAAGGATCTTTCTACTGCAGGAGCTATGGCATAAGTAGTGTCCAGCCAGTAAGGCATCCTATTTATTAGCCAAATGTGGGGGAAAAAGAAACTTTTCTCTACCCTCAAGGTTCTTTTGGCTAATCTAATAATCAAATAACCTTGGTTATTTGATTATTAGCAAGGATGGTTCAACATAAGCAAGTCAATTAATGTGATACACCACATTAACAAAATTAAAAAGTCATATCACATCAATAGATGCAGAAAAAGCATTTGGCAAGGTACGACATCCATTTATGATTAAAACACTCAATAAAATGGGTATAGAAGGAAAGTACCTCAGTATAACAAAGTCCACAACTGACAAATCCTTAGTTAACATTATCCTCAATGGTAAAAAACTGAAAGCTTTTCCTCTAAGATCAGGAACAAGACAAGGATGCCCACTCACACCACTGTTATTCAACATGGTACAGGAAGTCCTAGCCAAATCCATGAGGCAAGAGAAAGAAAAAGCATCCGAACTGTGAATAAAGTAAAACTGTCACTACTTGCAGATGACATGATTCTATATATAGGAAACCCTAAAGACTCCACCCAAAGATTAGAAACAATAAATAAAAACAGTAAAGTTGTAGCATACAAAATCAATATTCAAAGGCCTGTTGCATTCCTATATACTAACAATGAAATATTGGGAAATGATAGGAAGAAAACAATTCCATTTGCAATTGCAACAAAAAGGATAAAGTGCTTAGGAATAAACTTAACAAAGGAAGTGAAAGACCTATACACTGAAAACTACAAGACATTGTTGAAAGAAATTAAAGACAAGGAAATAGCTATTCTATGTTAATAGGTTAGAAGAATTAACACAGTTAAAGTGGCCATATTACCTAAAACAACATACAGATTTAATGAAATACCCATCAATGGCATTTTTCAAAGAAACAGAACAAAAAATTCTCAACTTTGTATGGAGCCACAAAAGACACCAAATAGCCAAAGCAATCCTGAGAAAAATGAACAAAGCTGGAGGTATCATACTCCTTGACCTCAAATTATATTACAAAGCTACAATAATCAAAAGAGTATCCTATTGGCAGAAAAAAAGACATACACACCAATGAAATAGAATTGAGAGCCCAGAAATAAACCCACAAATACATGGGCAACTAATTTTTGACCAAAGAGCCCAAACCATACAGTAGAGAAAGGAAAGTTCCTTCAATCAATGTTATTGGGAAAGTTGGAAAGTCACATGCCAAAAAATGAAACTAGACTGTTATCTAACGCCATATACAAAAATTAACTCAAAATGGATTAAAGACGTGAATATAAAATGTGAAACAATAAAATACATAGAAGAAAATATAGGCACTAAACATGAATCTTGGTCTCAAAGGAGTTTTTGTGAACTTGACCCCCATTGCAAGGGAAATAAAAGCAAAAATAAATGAAGGGGACCATATAAAACCAAAAAGCTCTGCACAGCAAAAGAAACCATTAACAAAACAAAAAGGCAACCAACCAGATAAGAGACGATATCTGCAAACAATATCTCTGATAGGGGGCCAATATCCAAAATATATGAAGAACTTTACAACTTAACAAAAAAAACAATCCAATTAAAAAATGGTCACAGGACCTAAAAAGACACTTTCTCCAAGAAAATATATAGATGGCCAACAGATATATGAAAAGATGTTCAACCACACTAGCTGTAAGGGAAATGCAAATCAAAACCACAATGAGATATCCCTTCATATTTGTTAGAATGGCTACTATCAATGAGACAAGAAATAAGTGTTGGAGAGAATGTGGAGAAAAGAGAACCATAATACACTGCGGGTGGGAATGTAAACTGATGCAGCTGCTATGGAAAACAGTATGGAGGTTCCTCAAAAAATTAATAGAGCCACCGTAAGACCCAGCAATCCCTCTTCTGGGTATTTACCTCTGAAATTTGAAAATCCTTATGCATAAAAATATATGTACCCCTATGTTCACTGCAGCATTATTTGCCATAGCCAAGACATGGAAACAACCTAAGTGTCTTTTGACAGATGACTGGATAAAGAAGACATGGTACATATATACAATGGAATACTACTCAGCCATAAAAAAAGATGAAATGTTGCCATTTGTGACTACATGGATAGATCTTGAGAGTATCATGCTAAGTGAAATAAGTCAGATGGAAAAGGACAACCACATGTGATCTCATTCATATGTAGGATATAAAACAGAAAGCAGCAAATGAATAAATAAAACAAACTAACTCAGACACAAACAACAGTATGGTGGTTGCCAGAGAGGAAGAGGGGTGGGAGAGGATGAAGAGAGAAAAGTGGGTCAAATATATGGTGACGGAAGGAGACTAATCTGAGAGTGGTGAGTACACAATGCAATATACAGATGTTGCAATATAGACCTGTACCCCTGAAACTTACATATTGTTATTAACCAGTTACCTCAATATATTTAATGAAATTTAAAAAAAAAAAAGTATCAAGGTTTAAAGCCAATTTAAAAAACACCAAAATAAATAATTTGGCAAATTCAATGGTACATAAGACTGAGAAGCATGGATTCATGTAAAGAAAGCCATGAAAAGACATTTAAGCAAAGGAGAAATATCATCTTAGATCATTCTGGTAGCAGTGAAGAATGTGAACCAGTAAGGCAAAAATGGGACAAGAGATACCATTGGAAGGTTGCAGCCAGGTGTGAGGAGGACAGAACTGGGACTCTAATCTTTTAGGAGAAAAAAAATCAACAAGACTTTATAATCAGCAGATAGGAGACAAAAGAAGAAAAAAGTTGTGATGTTCTTACAGTTTGACTTGATTAACTAGATAATGAATGATAGTGTGACACAATGGGAAGACAGGAGGAGAAGAGCCCACAAAGGAGTCCAGGAAGGACCAGTCAATAAAAAAGGAGACTCTGTTGGCTAACAGAGAGTATTTCAAAAACAAAGGGGTCAGCTGTGCAACAGAGACATCCAGCAAAATAAAGGCTGACAAATCAGTGAGCCTGCTCAAGATAGTTTCCATGGAATGAAGGCTGAAGCATCACTATCACACAAACTCATGATTGCTAACATTCTCTACGAACCACAGAAAGCAAATACAGACCCCTGAACTCACAATTCCTCAGGGTCCTCACGTTTAAACAACTCTTTCAGGCCCTCTTTCAGTTCTTGTTGAAGCGGACCAGATTCTTGGGTCTCAACCAAAGAGATTCCTGTTTTCAGGTGAAACGCCAAGGAAGCAGAGAGAATAAATGACCCAAGTGGGGAGAAATAAATGGGAATAAATGTCCCAAATGTGTCAGAAGAGCTCCCAAATGGTTTCCTGAACTACAGGACTCTTGAATTGGTCATAGGCACATTAATTTAGATAACTGTGAAAGAGGCTGGGTCAAATGACCATAATTACGAGAGCTCTTAAAATACTAATCTCAGCTACCTTTTCCCACAAAACATTCATGCTATGTCCAAAGAAAGGACAGCCTCCCCTTGCTATCGGAGTTAATCAGGAGCATAGGCACTACATCTGAACCTAACTAGAGCAACTGCCTTTTTATTTCTCTGAGGTTCTCTTTATGTACTAAAAGTAAGTGGTTACTTGAGAGAGGAACCCATTGAGTGTCCTTACTAAGTGCAGACATCAGGTCAAATATATTCATTCAAGAAAACAGGCAGTTTAACTGATGCCATGGCAACATTGACGGCCTGTGATGTCAGAGCAGAAGGCAAAAAACAAAGGGATTTGTGAAAGTTACCTTTCTGTGGGTCTCTCTTGAAATTTGACCTATGTTGCTTATTTGAAAGTGCTCAAAGGACTTATTTTGGTACTATTTCAGAGCAATTGAAACTTCTCTTTGTACTTTTCTCTAACATGTTCCTGGGGATTAGCCCAGCCACATGCTGGAAATCTGCTGAGTGCCACAATCTTCTTAATATGCAGTGAGATTCTATTTCAGACTGCTGGTGATGTTGTGCAACCAATCAGCTACAGGGTAAGATATAAATTGTAAAACTAAAACTAGAAGCATTTTTAAAAAATGAAAGGGAAGACCAAATAAAATGAAGCTTCACCATCACTTTAGGTTAAGAGTTAACAGAGGATGTGTTAGAAGGTGTAGCTTTTAAGGCAGAATGGCTATTCCAGGTTGGAGTGGAAAAATACCAGGAGCTATGACAGGAAAGGAGGTATACAAAGCATGAGTAAGAGAGGCTGCTACAAATATGCCCCATCATTCAGCAGCCTCAGATAAATATATCTCCTTTGTGAGAGGCTGAAACTGATTCTTGTAAGGAGTCTCTTAAGACAGAATCCAACAGTGAGCAGGCAATTCGAGCAATACCAGGCCCAGTTCATTTGATGGTTTATCCAGTATTTAAAAATAGCGATTATCAGAGATTGTTGTCTTCAGTGTAAAATAATGCTTTTTAAATGGCAGAATGTGTAAGGCTGATTTAAAGGGACAGTATCCTCATTTAAAAGTGGGAATAAAAACCAACCGGTGGGTAACTTATGACACATTAAGACTAAATCTTATCTTTCATTTTTGTTGGTGAAATTGGAGAGTGATTAAAATGGCTAAGAAGAGACCTTATTGAAGAAATAACCACTTATTTAACAAGAATTTTGAGCATTAAACTGAAGACACCATTATCCATGTGTAGTCAGAGTATATGAAAGACACTGTACTCAAGGTGATTTTGGTGACTTCATTATTCCTGTTTTGGAAGTTTATCCACCTCTGGGATGGACTCATTGATCAACAGAGGAGGTTTTAAAGCAAGAATGAAAAAGAGATTTGTAGCTTCTCTAGAATCTGTTATTACTATCCCCAGGATTCAGAGTTCCCTGCTGTCACACCTCTGCCCTTTTAGCTCCAGAAAAGTTATGTGAATGATCCTAACATGAATAGAGAAGATAGCCTTGAACATGATATAAGAAACGTATTAGATATAAGAAACTTTCTACCATAAAAGTAATAAAATTTGGTGCCCTGTTACTAAAAGAAGGGTTCTCCATTACTATATAAATGATATTTATCTCTGTGTCAGATTTACTTCTGGTTCTGTAAGTTTACAGTACTATCCTAATTATAAGCTACAACTTTATTCTGATTACCTGGGGTGTTTGTGAAAAAGCACTTGTCTGGGTCCTACCTCTGTAGCCAATAAACCAGAGCCTAGGAATCTGTATTTTGAACATGTAACTCGAGTGATTTTAATAATCAGGAAAATTAGAAAAACTAATTTAAGGGTCTGCTTATAGTAATATAAAGCTATTTATCCTAAGGAAGAAATGAACAATTTGAAGAGAGGAAACTGGCTAGACTGATGAGTCATAAGTACCTCATGATTGAGTTAGGAAAGCTAGAATTTTAGGAGGAAAGGTTGACGTGAGCAGTTACGAGCTAGAACTAGCAGGGCCCGGAACAAGCTGCTAATGACTGCAAAGTGTCCCAGGCCCTGCCTCACTCCACCTCTTGGCCTGCCACATACTCCTTATTGCAACAAGACTTTACCTGAAGACTGACAGCTGTTAAGCTGCAGATGGAATCCAAGGGAAGATGAGAGATACTTCTCAAGACATGTGCAGCTGACAATGTGAGGTTCTGGATACGAGAGAAAACTCTGAACTGGTCTGTTACCACCTTGCACAGACATCTCAGATTCAGCCACTTACCCAAATTGGAGAGCCTTTTCATTAAGCCAGCTTCTCTTATAGCAGCAGGACCATATTCCACTCCTTTTCTTTTCTGTTTCACAAATTACAGTGATATGTGAGGGAAGATGATTGAAAATAAGATCAGTATAGTTCACCAAAAAAAAAAAAAAAATTTGGCTATATTATACACTAGTCCCCCTTTTCTGCCAGGGATACATCTAAGACCCCCGGTGGATGGCTGAAATCACAGATAGTACAGGACCCTATACGTACCTATGACGAAATTTAATTTATAAATTAGACACAGTAAGAGATTAACAATAACTAATAATAAATTAGAATTATAACAATAAAATAAAAGTGTTAGTTGAATGCACACACTTCGCTATCTCGACAGTGGACCTGATAACCAACCCTGCTAAGTGACTAAGGGGTGGGCAGTGCATAGCGTGGATACACCAGACAAAGGGATGATTTCCCTTCCTGCCAGGATGGAGAACTGCTGGAGATTTCATCACACGACTCAGAATACGGTGACATTGTGAATTGCTTATTTCTGGAATTTTCCATTCAATATTTTCAGGTCACAGTTGACTCTGAGCGACCGAAATTTCCCAAAGCAAAAGCCAGGACTACCACTAGATAAGATTCCCTCTGAAAACCTGCAGACATTATCCTTTTCCCCGGAGGGCTGGTGATCTCAAACACTTGCAGGGAAGCAGGGATCAAACAACCATCACCGAAATCCTATCAGCCTCCCGAGGCCCTCGCGGGAAGGGCAGACGGAGGCCGGGCCAGGTGAGAACCTGGTGGTCGGGTGTGTGTGCGTGTGGAGCCGGCCGGGACCAGAGCCCAGGCTTCTCCACCAGCTCCCCACGGCTGCAGGGTCCTCTCAGAGAAGAAAGAACAAAGCAGCCCCTCCCCGTCCTCCCGCCGCCGCCGGGGCGGCTGGCGCCAATTTCCTTCCCAGTTAAAGCCCTCTCCGACAAAGGGTCCTGAATCCTTGGGGGCTGCTGCTCTCTTTAACCGCCTCCCCTCTATTTTCCCCCGGGGACTGATGCCGTGGATGCTGGCTTCTCCTCCAGCCCCTTCCCTTCCCGCTCCTCCATCACCCCGAGCGGGACCCACCACTCTCCCCTCCCGGGGAGGCCGCGGGAACCCGGTCCCCTGCCCCCTCCCTCCCTCCCCATCTTCCAGCGGAGAAGATCGCCACGTGCCCCCGGGTGCCCGACCTGGGGGACCCACCGCCGACGCGTCCGCTTCTCCGTTTCTCCCCATCCTCGCTCGTCGCCCCTTTGTCCCCCCCCCACCTCCGCTTTCTCGAGGTTCTGGGGGGCGGGGACCCCCCCCCGCCAGTGCCAGGCGCCAGGTCTCACCTGTCCCTGCGAGAAGGGGGCTCCTATCACAGCCACGGAGTGGACGGACTTGCTCGGGGCGAAAGGCACCTGCGTCCGGAGCAGACGCGACAGGCTGCTTCTCAGGGACATGGTGATGGGGACGTCGCCCACGCGAGGCCGCTGCGCTCGCCTGCGCGCGCCAGCCCCGTGACGTCGCCGCCCCGCCCCGCGCACACCTTCCCCGGGCCGGACCCGCCTTCGCGACGTCACGCCGCCCCGAGGCCGGCCCTCTGGCCGGGGGGACCCGCTGCCCCCGCTGGCGCCGCCGACAGGTGCGTCGTCTCGCCGGAGTTCGCCGGGCTCGCGAGCCCGCGCACGCAGCGACTCTTCGCGCAGAGGCTCGCCCGGCAGGTGGCCCGGCTGAAGAAAGGCCGGCTGGACTGTGCCGGGTCGTGTCCTGCCAAGAGCCAGCTCAGCTGGCAGCCACCTGCTCCACTCCATCTCAGAGCTCCAGGGCCAGGAGACACGCTTACCCTTGGGAATTGAAGGCCAAGGGATCCGATACAGGTCAGAGCTCCCTGGGCCAGCCATGTTCATTGAAATCCCACCTGTTTGGGGGATTGCGGATGGGGAGATGGGGATTTACAAAACAATGACCTTCTAGACATGTTCAGTTCTCTACTGGGATGCAGGAGCACTGCTCGTTGAAAACCGAACATAGCAACGTATCTGCACTATTTCTAAATTTTAGGTGAAAGAGCTGAGTGTAACTAGAGTATTCATATTTTAATAATAACCAGCTGAAGTTCTAAGAACTTTCAGACCCCTAACAGTTCTATGACATGCAGTAGTCCCTTATTTCGGTTTTGCTTTCCCAGGTTTTAGTGACCTACCGTCAAATACTACCCCAAAAAGGTTAGATGGAAAATTCAAAAAATAAATGATTATTTTCAATTGCATGCCATTCTGAGTAGTGTGGTGAAATCTCGCACCATCCTGCTCCATCTTTCCTGGCATGCGAATCATCCCTTTGTTCAGCGAACCCATAGCTGTATAAGTTACCCACCCGTTAGCAACTTAGTAGCTGCAGCATTTCTGTACCATTGCAATGCTTGTGTTCAAGTAACCTTTATTTACTTAGTAATGGCTCCGAAGTTCAAGGGTAGTGATGTTGGCAATTCAGATATGCCAAAGAGAAGCCGTAGAATGCTTCCTTTAAGTGAAAGATGTTTGTATGTATAGGGTTCGGTACTATCCACTGGTTTCAGACATGCACTGGGGGGTCTTGAACTATATCCCTGAGGATAAGCAGGGGGACTATTTTAAAGATGAGGAATCAGGATCAGAGAGGATAACTGTCCCAGTCACGTAGCTTGTTAAGTGGCAAATCTCTGTGACTCCAGACTCCAGACTCTTAACCCTGAAGTTATGGCTTGTAGCAATCTGGACGTCCTACCAAAATAAATTTTTATATAAATGCCTGAAAAATATCTCACCTGATGCCAATTTACATGCTGCTTTCCAAAATATTTCAGAAGTCTCCTGGCAATATCATAACTCCAAGCAGCTTTGCAGTATAAGGCAGTTTATTTTAGGAGGATAAATTTTATACCTGTCTCCCTCTGCTGCTATAACAAAGAAATGTCATTGAGCCCTTAGCAAAATAAACAGAGTATTACTGTAAGGCAGTGGTTCTGAAACTGTGGTCCTAGATCGGCAGTGCCCACATTTGCATACTAGTCAGAAATACAAATAATTAGGGGCCCTACTCCTAAATGTACTGACTTAGTTACTCTGGAGGTGGAGCAGCACCTAGGTTTTGATAAGCTCTCCAGTGTGCGGAGCTGTAGGGAACAGTAGGGATGCAGTCAGGCATGTAGTTACTCTCACTGTCACACCTGTTCAGATTTTTGGACTTATTTTGGCACGTTTTTCTTGTCCATCACCACATCCAATTTTTCCTCTCTTTACTATGTTTTCAGAAGTTGGTACTGACATAGCCTTCCATCAACTATTGCAAAAACCTCTTGTGTTTTGAGCACCTACTGTGAGTCACCAGTTTGCCCTTTCTAAATTAATCCTGCATGTCACTTTCAGTGGTTTTCCACTACTTATAGTTTAGTCAGAGGTAAATTACTTGTTCCACATTATAATGCATCATAGGAGTGAACACTAGGTTGTTCTATTACTATTATCCATTAAAATTCAAATTATTCTATATGTCTGAAACATTTTAAAGTTCATTAAAAAACTCCAAAGTTCAAATGACTGGTCTGTTTTTAATTTCAAAATAGGCATTTATTTTATAAATAATTCATTAAAAAATTCTAAGGTTATAAAAGTCATAAAATAATGAATTAAGTTTTAGACATTTACTTTAAAACTTGTATTCTGCTATGGCATAGCTCTACGACCTTTTGTCAGATCTAAACCAGCTTGTTCTGCTTTTCTTCTTCATTTATAGGAGGACCTACCTACAAACTCTGCCTCTTTAATTCAGTGGCTGCCAACACACACTCTCTCCCTTGAGAGGTTGCTGGGAGTGTGTGTTGTGAGTGGTGAGTAGGTAAGACCCGATTACGGTGTTTGCCAATTTACATGGTATAAATATTCCCCCATTGCTGATTTCAAGCTACCACTGTGATGTCACTGAACATGGAGCTGAGAAAAGGTGCTCATTATAAAATACTTCCACCATATTGATACGATCAGCATAAATAACCTCAAGCATAAATAATAGCAAATTATAGTAAAATAATTAAGCAATGATAGGTTTTAAGTGTATATTAGCTTTGTTTTTAATATAATTTACTTGTAAGTTTATACTGTGGGGGACAGAAGTTTCTCTTGAGCCTGCAGGGTCTTGGTTCCCTTTAGCTCAAAATAATTTGTATACCATAGAGGCATATCTTGGGGTGGCTTATTCTGTTGCCTGTGCAGACTGTTCAACCCCAAAGAAAGACAGGGTGGAGGAAGCTGCCTGTCAACCAGCTGTAGCCACTTTGTGGCTTGGGTGAAGCAGGATCTTTGGGTGGCTCATTCTGAATCTCTAGTTACCTCCTCTGAAAATTCCCTGGATGCTTCACATTGGATTGATCAATTGTTCTATATCTTAGTAAACCAGTCTCATTCTTAAGAAAAGTTCAGTTAAACAGTTATGTGTAATTTCAGAAAGCAGTAATGACGGTGGGTTCCCAAGGTTAAGCCTATGTTGCAAGCAATCAAGTATTTAATAAAAGGCATCTCTAAGGAAACAAAAGAAAAGCAAAGGTTTAATGATCAAAGCAAACCATAACCCTGGTTTCTGAGTTCTGAAGGCAGGCAGTCAAAATTCCTAGATGTCTCTCTTGAATCATCTTCAGATGGAGTAAAGGCAGGCAGTCTGATAGATTATTTTGGTCCTCAGTTTAAATGTCTCTGGTGATCTTTCTGTAACAGGCACAAAGATTGTCCATAGATGAGCTGTTGTGATGATTTCTCTGAAGTTTGTATCAAGTCATCTCATTTCAATTTGCTTGGCTTTGGGAAAAGGGCAGTTTTAATTAAAGATTCCAACTCAAAGGATAAGAGATAAATTGGAAAGATTAGTTTGGAAAGTCATAGCCAGATATTAGAGGAAACTAGAATTCAGGATCCAGTCCAGTTTACAAATTAAAAAAGAAAAAGCTCAGAAGACAAGGAACAACAGGATAGTTACCAAGATGTGTTCTCTTAAGGCAGTTAAGCATCTGAAGGATCTGAAAAAGAGGCCTTTCTAAGGTATGTTAACCTCTATGCACAAAAACAATGGACAGGGCTTGTTTAAGACACAGATAAGCCTTTTACAGATAGCCTATAAGTAAAGAAGTTATAGGCCTGGAGCATGACTATTCACTGTGACCTGCCCGGATCAGATCACCCTGTGAGGTTACTTTTGGTCAGATTTATCACAGAGCTCTTTTTTTAAGTGCAAAAATTAAGACATGATGAGACAGTACTATGTAAAACTGAAAGGCCTGTGTGTAATTTTTTCTCATTCAAAAATTTTTTAGATTAGGTAACCTTAACAATAAAAACATGAAAATAAAGGAACCCAAATACTTTGAAAAATTGATTTGTTTAGGTGGCAGGATTAGATAAGCATACTTTAAATAAAATTTCAACTTGATATTGTTGGCAAAATAATAAACAACTTATTAAAAATGGACAGGCTACGGCCATGCCACTCTTAATGAACATGCCCAATTTCGGCTGATCTCTGAAGCAAAGCAAGGTTGGACCTGGTTAGTATTTGGATGGGAGACCACCTAGGAAGACTGGGTGCTGTAGGAGAAAAAATATATAAATAAATAAAAATTAAAAAAATTAAAATGGATAGGTAATAAAGTTTAAAATATATATAATTTATAAGAGTATCAAAAAAACATCAAATAACCTAGAAATATGTCTAATGAAAGATGTGCAAGACAAGTAGAAAATATTGCTGAGAGAAATTAGGGAAGACCTAAATAAATGTAGAGATATACCGGTTTCATGGGCTGGAAGACTCAACGTAGTTAATATGTCAGTGCTCCCTAAATTAATAGAGTCAATGAAATCTAAATAGGATTTTTGGTAAAATACAAAGAACCAATCTTGAAGAAAAAGAACAAAGGTGGAAGACAACACTATGAGAAATCAAAACCTACTATAAAGCTATGGCAATTGATACAGGTTGATTTTGGCACAAGGGAAAACAAAATAGACAAACAGAACAGAAAAGGGTCTGAAAACAGACTGACACAAATGTAGTCATTTGATTTACAACAAAGGCACCAGTAGGGGAAAGGATGGTCTTTTTAACAAATGCTGCTAGGAAACAAAAAGAACCTTGACTCTTACCTCATATCAAACAAAAATTAATTCAAAATGGATCACAGGCCTAAATATGAAAAGTAAAATAATAAAGCTTCTAGAAAAAAAATAAATAGAATATTTTCATGAACTTGGGGCAGACAAAATTTTTTAAACAGGACATAAAACAGTACTAACCAAAAAAGAAAAAAATTGATACATCAGACTTCATTAAAATTTAGAGCCTCTGTTTGTTGTGGCATGACTGAAACCTGCGAAACAAATTGAGATTAATTGTGAGCCTTTATTAGCCAGCCGGTGACTGACCATCTACTATGCAGGGTTAGAAGGGACCAGTCTTGGGTTCTTAGGGGAGGCAGTTTATAAACCCCCCCCCCCGCAACCCCCACACTGCATTTCTGAACAAAATAAGTTAAAAAAACAGAAGTTAGTCCTTCACAAAGTTAACAGGAGTTAGTCATTACAAAGATAAATGTCCTTGCAGATGCTCTTGTTATCTGTATCCTGGAATGTTGTGCTCTTAGCATATGAGCTCATTTTCACAAGTTTCAGGACAGGATGGTTAAGGGTCCCAGGAACTAGGCATTCTTGTCCTAGTCACAAATTGCTAAGGTAAAGACTTCCTTTGTCTAGTTTCAGGGCTTTTAATTAACTTTTACCCCTATCACATTCCAGTAGGCTGTGTCACATGTTCATCAAAGGACACCATTAAGAGTATGAAAAGGTAAGGCATAGACTGTACATTTTACTGCACGGATGATAATACCTCACTAAAAAAAATTTTTTTAATGGATAGATGATGAAAATTCTGCTTCTGAAAGATGGAGTAAACATACTTTCCCCTATCCTCCCCACTAAGAACAGCTAAAACTTTGGTCATTTTATATAAAACAAACATAGGAAGACTCTGGAAAGTGGTGAGGAAGGAGAGTGGCAAGGGATCACGGAATGATCCAGTAGTGTATTCTCTTGGTTCTTTTTGCCTCGGACATCCCAGACTGGGTGGTGGAGAAGACAGCAACCAGGAAAGCTCTACAGAAACCTGTCTCTACCTAAAGGACAAAAGTAAGGAGCAGCCTAGGAAAATAGAAAACTTTTAGACACTAACTACTCTACTCCAGCCAAACATTGCAGGAAAAACTGCAGCCCCACCTTCAACCCTGCCAGCGAAGGCCACTTGAGGAACCTAGATTTATACTGTCCCCAGGCTGTAAAGAAGCACCTTGTCCTGGGTAGATATCAGAGAAGGCTGAGTGATAAACAGGACTTTCAGCCCTGCTAAGTGGTAACAGCTTCCCCCAGTGCCAAACGGGAGAATATGGGGGAAGCCTGGAATTCCACCCCCACCCAGTAGTTACAGGAAACACCTCCCTACCAGGTGTCAGTGGAGGCCAAGTGGAGAATTTTGACTTCTACCTCTATTTTGCAGTAATGTGGTTGTGCCTTTCTTCCTCCTCTGGAACAGTCAGTGTCGGTAAAGGCCTGCTATAACAGAAAATTTAAATAAGATCCAGAGCTATAATATCCAAAATGTCCAGGCTTAGTCAAAAATCATTTATCATACCAAGAACCACAAAAGTCTCCACTTGAATGACAATAGACAATGAACAGATGCCAACCCTGAGGTGATAGAGATGTTACAGTTATCTGCCAAGGATTTTAAAGTAGCCATCATAAATTGCTTCAGCAAGCAATTACAAAGACATTCCATACAAATGAAAAAAATAATCTTAGTAAAAAATAGGAGATATTAAGATGAACCAAATGAAAATTTTAGAATGAAAAAGTATAACTGGAAAAAAAAAAAAAACCTTAGTGTATAGGCTCAACAACAGAATGGAGAAGACACGAGAAGGAGTCAGTGAACTTGAAGATAGAACAATAGAAATTACTCAATCTGATCAACAGAGAGAAAACAGACTTGGTGGGGTGGGGGGCAGTGATGAATAGAGCTTCAGGGACCTGTGGGACTAAAACAAACAAACAAACAAACAAACAAACAAACAAACAAAAACATCTAACATCAGCATCATTTGAATCCCAGGAGAGAGTAGGGCTGTATAAAAAAAAAAAAAGAGGAAAAAAAGAAAGAATAATGGTTTAAAATTCCCTAAACTTAGCAAAATATAATCTTAACAGATTTAAGAAGCTGAGCAAAACCCAAACAAGATGAACCCAAAGAAAATCATACCAAGGTATATAATAGTCAAACTTCTGAAAACTAAAGACAAAGATCTTGAAAGCAGTGATGAAGAAACAATACCTTATCTATAAAGAAAAATCATTCAAATGAAGGAACATGAAAGCCACAAGGAAGTACACAATATTTTCCAAGTGCGAAAGAAAACTATCAACTCAGAATTCTATATCCAGTGAAAACGTCCTTCAGAAATGAAGGGAAAATCAAGACATTCTCAGATGAAGGAAAACAGAGAATTCATCACCAGCATACCCACCTTAAAAGAATGGGCAAAGGAAGTTCTCTGAATAGAAAGAAAATGATAAAAGAAGGAATTTTGGAACATCAACAAGGAAGAAAGAACAATGGAAAGAGAAAATATGAGTAAACACAACAGCCTTCCCTTGAGTTTTCTAATTATGTTTGAAGTGAAAATTATGTCATTGTCTGATGTGGGTCTTGATAAATGTAGAGGAAATATTAAGCCAATTATAAATGAGGGAAGGGTAAAGGGACATAAAGGTAGGCAAGGTATCTATACTTTGCTTGAATTGGTATAACGTTGGTACCAGTGGTAAGACTGTGGTAAGCTGTTGTGAGATAATGAAAATATGTATTGGTCTCCACTTCCTGGGTCCTATCAGAGCTCCTAAAATCCTTGTAATTTCCTAAATGATAACATCACTGGGTACATCTTTTATTCTAATATTTGGTTATAGACCCCAGCTCTTGACACGGAATACCTAAATCCCTTGGAATTGCATGAGTGAGAGCAGTGTTTTTATTTTAATGGGGTGACTCTAGATGGGCTCCTGGATGGCTCCCCAGTAAAAGCTGGTCACCAGAAAGACCAAGCCCCGATTAGAAACTTAGAGTTTTCAGCTCCACTCCCCATTCTCCAGAGAGATAAAAGGGGTTGGAAATGGGTTAATAATAGATCATGCCTTCATGAAGTCTCCATAAAATCTCTAAAGTACAGGGTTTGGACTGCTTCCAGGGGGGTGAACACCTCCATGTACTGAGAGGGTAATGAATCCCAACTCCATGTGACAGAAGCTCCTGCACTGGGGACCCTCCCAGACCTCACCCTATGTATTTCTTTAGCTGTTAATCTGTATCTGTTATCACGTCCTTTATTACATAATGAACTTGTAAACTTAAGTGTTTCCCTGAGTTCTGTGAGCTGTTCTAGCTCATAATAGAATCCAGGGAGAGGAGATCTTGGGAACCTCTGACTTGCAGCCAAGTGGGGAGCAGTCTTGTGGGAATGAGTCCTTAACCTGTGGGACCTCACGCTATCTCCAGGTAGTGTCAGAACTGTGTTAAATTGTAGGACACCCAGCTAATGTCACAGAGAATTGTTCTTGGTGTGGGGGAAAAACTTACACATTTGGTGTCAGAAGTGTGATAGCAGAGTAAAGGAAAAACACAGGAAGACAGTTTTTTCCTAAAACAATTGCATATGTGTAACGTGAAACTAGAGGAACACCTAAAAAACCTGTGTAAAGAGATTCACTCACAAACACTATATAGATAAATCAAAATGGAATTCTAAACAGGGCAAAATGAAATATATTATTTTTTATGCAAACTAAATTGATTAATTGATTTCACTAGATTGCAACAAGTTTTATAAGTTCTTTTCATTTGCCTTTTTAAAAAATTGAGGTATAATTGGCAATACTTTTCTTTTTAAAAGCCTTTTTGAGATTTCTTTTACTTTAAATAAACCTTTATTTTTCCTCCCCTATGGGTAAGTGGTCCTATATAGATCTACTCTCAGTTAACACAGTAGCAGCAATCATTAATGCTATATCATAAAAAAAGTAAATAGAATAAAATTACTATAAGACAGTTTTCTTAGAATGAACTTTTAATCCATAAGTATAAGCAAATACTAAAAGGTTCTATAGAAGGGTTTAAGCGTACAGCATGGGCCACAAAAATTAAAAGTTAGCTGACTCTTTTCATTCAATTTTTTTCTTTATTATTGATATTCATAGATACTTGGGTTCTTAAAATAAGTAGAAATAATTACCCATGTTGTCAAAGTAAGTCAGATTAATCCTGTATACTGTCACTATGATGCTCTATTCACTCAAATATATGTCCTGGTTCTTGTAGCCTGAACTTTGGAAAGTATAGCAGACTGTCTAGTTGTTCACCAAAACATCTCTCTCCCCACTGGGCATACTGATAGGCCATGTTCCTCAGCCTCCTTTGAAGTTACGCAGAGCCATGTTAATGAGTTCTGGCTAATGGAATGTAGTTGGAAGGCTTAATCCTCCCATGCACAATCCTCCATTCTTGCCTCTTGTCTTTTGGCCAGATGCAGAGGATCCAGTGAAGAAGACATTGAGGAGGCCCCAAAGAATGATGAAGCCATTAGACTGAAAGAGCCTGGGCCTCTGAATCACCACTTGGCAAAAGTATGAGTAACCTGACGAGGAGCACCCAAATGGAACTGTAGATAGACAAAACACACTGATTTTTTTTTCTTTACTAGCAGTTAGCTTACCTTGACAAATACTGAGTACATATGTTTCTCATGCTTCCTTTCTCTGCTTCTCCAAAATTGAATTTACTAGGGAATTATTTGTAAGATTCCTTCAGTGACCCTGCAAATAGATATTAAATCTCTTCAGGGAAACTTGAGGTGCCAAAGTGCATAACATAATTAAGATGATCCTGTGATCTGACAGAGCAAAGTGGTTATAAAGATTTTGGAATTCTATTCCCACAGTATTTATCCTTAATAATTTAAAACAGACCTTTGTAACTCTGGTAAATCTAATAAACCCCTTATTACTATAATGTTTTTAAGTGAATAAAATATAGGGTAAAAAAACAAATAGTTATGAAAATATTTTTTAAATGTTATGGTAATATGTGTCTAGTGATATATTAATAGGATCTAGTAGCAGGTCTACTAATTACTGCGATTTTGAAGTAATGAGTACAAATGACATTTTGAGGTAACTAATTATTGCAAAATGAAAATATCTGTGGTTTCTATCAGTGACAAAAATCACAAGTATTGCTAATACCAATTAATTTATTACCTACATTCATAATCAAAAGAATGTTAAATTTCAATTAGAAGTTAAAGAAACTAAAGATGAAACTCTGGTTTTTACCCTTAGAGCCCAGCTTAAGAACTCCAGGACTAGAGGTTTCCCCAAAACATCAGTAGTGTTTATTGCTGAGTGGTGGAAATATGGGTTGTTTACACTTTTCTTCTTTTCTGTATTTTTCAAATGTTCCACAATAAGCAAACATTTCTTTCATAATGATAAAATATAGCATATGATATTTACAAAAATGAGAGATGCGTGTTGCTTGGTAAGATTCAGAGTACAGAAAATGGAAAAATAAAGCAATAGTTGAATATAATCCTTTAGGGGGAAAAAAAACAAACCAAAATCCTGGATGAAGATGGAAAAACCGAACCTGACTTTCATCAGAGTGTATGAAAGCTGGTGAGACCATTAGGCCACATATCTTTATACACAAAGGGATTAGTTCTTTAAATACATGCTGCTGCTTCAGGGTTGAAGCACCATTAAGTCTTAACAAGCCACACAGACTCCTGGGCCACATCTGAGGAGAGAGCACCCACAGGCCATAGTTACTCTTGAGTTTATTAATTTTATTGGCCGTCCCTTCTGCGTCTTCCACTCTTGCTTACCTCCCAGCTAGGATCTGTCTGCCTACTCAGTGCTCCACGAAGTGGTCTGGGCGAGAGAACTCTCCGGCAGTGAAATCCAACCTCCTTAACAGGCCCTAGAAGACCTTCCTGAATCCGACCTCTCCACCTGCCTCCCAGCTTCCAACCGCGGAGGCGTCAGCCTCTCCGACCCTTTGATACCCCTGATAAGCCAACCTTGTTCTGGCCCCAGGGGCTTTGACTTTCCCGACCGCCTTTCCCGGTGGATTCCTCCTCTAGAACTCCCCCAGACCAGGCTGGCTCCTCGCCCTCGGAGTTCCATGTCTGTCCTCGGAGATGCCCTCCTGGCTGCCCTGCTGCACGTCCCCGAGCCAGCCCAGCCCGTCACACTGTCGCCGACGGCCCTCTCTCCAATGATTCCACGTTGTTCCTCTTTCTAGGAAGGAAGCTACCTGAAGGCAGAGACTTTGCCAGTGCTGTTCACCGCTGGGTCCTCAGCACCTGAAACTACCTGGCCCAGGAACGGACGCACGAGGATGGAATGCTGTGGACTGTCTTCTTGGGATGTGCTCTGGCTTAGCGATAGAGATCGGCGTATTGGGAAGAGCACGTTAACAGCAGCGTCCATCTGTCCGAGGCGTTGCTGGCCCCCAACGATCTGAATGAAGCAGACAAGCCTAGAAGCCGAGCCGAGCTGGTGGACGATCGCCCCAACATCCGACACAGCGCCGCGGGCCGTCGGTGCACAACTGCGGCTGCGCAGAGCTGGGGCGGGGCCAATCCCGCGCTCCGGAAGTGGGGCCAGAGCCGGCGAGAGGACGCCGCCGGGCGGCTAGAGCGGCCAATCCCGCGCTCCGGAAGTGGGGCCAGAGCCAGCGAGAGGGCGGCTAGAGCGGCCGCACCGGCGGGCGGGGGCGGCGGGGCGAGCCGGTCATGGAGGACACGATGAGCTTCTCGGATATCTGCGGCGGCCGCCTGGCCCTGCAGCGCCGCTACTACTCCCCATCCTGCCGGGAGTTCTGCCTCAGCTCCCCTCGGCTCTCGTTGCGCTTGCTCACCGCGGTCACCTGCACCGTGTGGCTCGCGGCCTACGGACTCTTCACCCTCTGCGAGGTAAGGGCCGGTCGGCCCCTTCCCGCCGTGGGGGTCGGGGACTCGGCTTTGGAAGGGGCTTTGGGGACTTGGCGGGGAGCCCGGACCTGTCGCCGGACCCTCCTCCAGTCCTCGGGGCGGAGGGCGGGGAACTCGCTCTTTCTGGGCACGCCGTTCCGCTGCTGGACAGCTCTTTTCACTTCGTTTAGCGACATTTGTGCTTCTTTCTGGACTTTGCCTCTCTCAAGGGTCAGTGCTTCCACCCAGCCTACGTCTGTCCCTTGCACGAGAGCCTAACACTTTAACTTCCACGGGCCTTATGTAGTCCGTGGTCATAGTACTTCATTTCCGAGGGTTTAGAGAACTATTAAGTGGATCGTCCTCGTCCATCATTCCCACTCCCCAGAGCAATCGCTGCTAACAGTGCCCCCATATGTAGTATTCCGGAAAGCGTCTTTGTCTCCACTGTGTCTGTAGCATGTGTACACACACACACACACACACACACACACACACACACACACACACACACACACACACACACACACACACACACACACACACACACACACACACACACACACACACACACACACACACACACACACACACACACGTTATTTAAGAGCTTTTTTAAAAAGGCAATTAATTCCAGTTCCTCCCAACCGCTTTCCCAACAAGTACTTTTCAGATGGAATATCTGCCGTGACAGCTTCACCGTATTGGGAGGGTCGCGTGCAGCGGTTTTGTGACAGCCCTCAAATTAAAGGAGTCATCCTAATTGCCCTTTCTGGAATGAGTGTAGCTTCATACGTAGTGCCCTGAATTGGATATATTATTCCAGGAGCGATCTGATCAGAGTTAAGTACCCCAGGGCTATTTATTTCTGTAATTTGGATATGGCTTCCCTTACTGCATCCATTAGCTCTTTCCCGCGGGTCATATTTCAGAGCTTGGTAATTTAGCATAGGTGTATGCATAATTAAGACTGCCCTAAATTGTATTAAATTGTATCTAAAAGTTTGTTCATAAGTCAGTTGAAATGGTTAAGTTGCCAGGACAGCCCTTTCCCCTACACCCGAAAAGATTTAACTTATAATGTAATTGAATTTTAATACTAGCCTGAATTCTGGCCATGTCGTCATGTGGGCAAGAGGAAACAGATGTTTATTAAATGCCCACAGAGTGCCAGCTGCTTTACTGAATGCCTCATTTCAGCCTTAGAAGAAAACTAAGGCCCAGAAAGAGTAATAACTTATCCCAAGCCACAAAACTAGTAAATGGCGTACCTGGGCTTCAAACCCAGGGTTGTTTATCTCTGAAACCCTTTATTTTACACTAAACTATGATGTCTTCTCCTTAGGGTTTGCTTAAGAAAAAATTTTAAATAGAGAAGTTTGTTTTTATGCCAGCTCCCTTTTGTACTCGTCTCTCTCTCTTCATGGTATATACTACCACTTAACTTTATCAAGTGCCCAGGATTCAGTAACCTCATCTTTCTTTAAACTTCACTGCAATACTTCTTAAGGGCTTTATGTACCAAAATGTCTTGTCTTTCCTTCTATTCAAAACTATTCATCAGAGTAATGGATCCCAATTAGGAATGAGAAGAATTTGATGAAGGAATTTATTAAAATATGGCTTACTTCAACCTAAATGAATATTGAATTGTTAGAAAAATGAAGTATAAAAAAATGTAGGTAACAATGAAGTTTGGGTCAAGAATTACCTTCTTAAAAAGCTGATATGGATCAAATTCCCTTATTACTGCTCTTCATCCCTTCTTCCTTCCAGTTTTTGAATTCACAGTTCTATTAAAATTCCAAGTTTTTATCTGTTTGTTTTTTTTTTTCCCAGTCTTGAGTGTTATTCTTCCCCCTTCCTTTTCTCAACTAAGTATAAGTATCAGTAACCACCACCTCATCGGCACCAATTAAATCCTGCTTCCTTGGAAGTCTTCATGGGATATGTGCTTTAATCCCTGTCACCCCATAATCCTTTCTTAGGCATGTAATATAGTCAGTATCATAGTATTCTTCAAATATATATTATGTGAATTAATTTTGCCTCTAATAAATCTGTACAGGCCAGGACTGAACTTTATTTCCCTCCGTTCTTTCATAATTGTTTAGTGTAAACTATGTATAAGACACTGTATTAGATATGAGGCATTTAATTAACTTGAAGTAGATATTTCTGGAATATCGTATATCCAGCACATAGATTTCTCCATCCTCCATTCGTTAGGATTATCAAACTTTTTCTTTAAAAGGCCAAATAGTAAATATTTTATGCTTTATATCTGTCTCATATTCTTCTGTTTCTTTCTTTTTTCTTTCTTCCTTTCCCTCCCCTTCCCTCCTCTCCCCTCCCTTCCTCTTCCTTTCCCTGCCCTTAACCCTTTAAAAAATGTAAAAACCATGCTTAGCTCAAGGTAAACCAGACAAAAATAGACCATAGGCCCAAATAATTTGCAGACCTCTGATCTAACACTAAGTATGTGTGAGGTAGAAGGAAGTAGAAAGGTACTTTAAAAGAAAACCAGAGCCAGTCAGTAAAGTGGCGAAAACAGATTTTATTCAAAGAATAATAAAATACTTCCTGCCCTCAAGGAATGAGTCATAAATTACTGAATCTCTTTTGATTCTAGGTCATTAATGATGTTTTCCCAGTGCCATCCTTCTATACGATAGCTTTTTGAAAAAAAGAAAACAATGCCACATGAAAGAAACATACATCAATAGAAAAACATATTTCAACTTTAGAAATGATAAAAGGTTGTATATGTCTTAGAATCAAAGGAATAAATCTCCTTTTGAGCCCCTAACACATCAGTTAGTCATATCAGCAAATCTGTCAGCCATAACATGTCAGTCATAACCCAAACAACTAAAAGAGCCCTAAATGGTAATTATTTAACAAAACAAGAAATCAGAAGGTAGAAGAGCTCTAGAGGGCATAAAAGGCTCAGTAGATTTTGGTTCTTTTCGTCTTGGTGTACTCTACTTCCCTCAGCCTACCTTTCCACATGGTCCATAGCAGTTCCAGGCATCAAAAACCTCAGGATGAAGGCACTTTATCTTCCTTAAATCTCTTTTTAAGATGGCTAGTTTTCCAGGAACCCCTCCAGCAGACCTCCCCTCACATCTCATTGGCCAGAATTCTGTCATGTGTTCATTTGTAAACTGGTAGGAGTGGGAACCAAACATGATTCATTCCAAGTTCTATTAGGAAAGAGGAGTGGTTGTTGAGTAGTATCTATTACATTGTGCTAAGCATTTTATTATTGTTTAGTCTATGATTTTGCATCGTATAATCTGCTGAGGGAGCTTGAGAGGAAAAGGTCTGAGTCCTTAAATTGCAATATTAGAAGAAAAATCTCTTGAGGAGTATGAATGTGGATATTTTGCCGATGGAGGTTCTCTTTCCCCGACCTATCCATTTGTTGTCTGGATGTATTTCATTATATGCTTTCATAGCACTACAAAGCACAGATAAAAGCAATTTCCTATTCCTCCATGCATGTTCCTCTCAACTGTTCAACTCACAGCAGAACAAAGGCTTTTTTCCTACATTGCCTAGAGTTGACTTATTATACATCAGTTATATGCAGAGGACCACATGGTAATCTTACTGCCTGTGTCTGGCTCTCTCTTCAGAACAGCATGATCCTCTCTGCTGCCATCTTCGTCACCCTCTTAGGCCTGCTTGGTTACCTCCATTTTGTGAAGATTGATCAGGAGACTCTGTTAATCATTGATTCCCTTGGCATCCAGATGACTTCCTCCTATGCCTCTGGCAAAGAAAGCACCACCTTCATTGAGATGGGCAAAGTGAAAGATGTTATCATTAATGAGGCTATTTACATGGTAAGTACCTAAGTACTGGAGGAGGTTGCTTCTCTGGGGTGTGCCTAGATCTAAACTGTCTGAATACCTAAAGTATTTCATGTCACAGAGTTAAACTTGAAGACTCTCTGTTCCAGTACTTGTAGTGTTTCCTTTTTGACTGGCATGTCTATAAACCATAAAAGTGAAACTTAGAGTTTAGGGAGCCAGCATTTCTGTTTTCTGGCACAGCTTCAGAATCATCTCTGGTTGTTGCTGTTATTTGGTCTTTCATTTAAAGGATGAGAATATACTTCTCCATCACTTCAAAAGCCATCAAGTGTTCTATTACTTAGAGATAACCATTTATTAAAAGTTTTGAGCCTTCCCTTAAAGAAAAACAGTGAATTTCATTTAGATCTCTGCTATTTGGTTTATTTCCTTACAGCAGAAGGTGATTTACTACCTCTGCATTTTATTGAAGGATCCAGTGGAACCACATGGGATATCCCAAGTAGTACCTGTCTTCCAGGTGAGCACAGAACACTTAAGTTTCTTCTCCAAAGAAGTCCTCTTTACCTTTCCCTCCTCTCTGCATATCCATTGCTACTTACATTCAGTAGGAATGTAAACTTTTGTTGTGAGGAGTATTTGAGGGTATTTGACAGCAATTTTAAGATTTTTAGTTATTCCAGAAGCTCCTTTTTGAAGCAGCTGTAGACTTTCAGAAACACATTTTAGAGAAAAACCAAATAGCAATTTCTACCTAAAAATCACCATTCATCTACTTTGACTGTCAGTTTACCAATATGATTTTACATAGATGTTATCAATCCACACATAGTTATACACTATTTTATATCTTGCTTTTTAAATCTAACATGCATATTTGTATGCATCTACAAAGGTCATATTATTATTTTAAATAATTATGTAATGTCAGATATCAGTTTATTTAGCCATTCTGTTGCTAGCTTTTAAAGTCACATCTGGGTTATTGTTTTGCTCTTACAAAAAATAATTACAAATTAATTATAGTTAATTTATTAATTATAATAAATCGATTAGTTATGTATGCAGTTAACTGCCCTTTTCCACACAGGATTTAAGGCAGCTAAGCAAAAATTCTTTTGCATTGTAGTTCAAAATTATTTTATTAAAGCTTGTGAAGTTTCACAGATTTTTACAGTATTTGAAATTTGGCTTCAGATACTGGACAACTTTATCATACTGTGGGGAATTTGTGCTTGTTTTTCTAGTCCTGGCTAACAGTGAGTTTAGCTATTTTTTAGTTTAGTATGTAGGTAAAGGAATTTATAGACATTAAATTTATATCTTTAAATTAAGAGACTTATTTCCTTATTATTTACCTATTAGTATTTCCTCATTTTAAATTATCAGTATCTCCTCTATTAGGCAAGTAGAACCTAAACATTAATTATACATTTGTAACAATTTATATTTTTTGGTAGCAAAACTTTATTAAATATGCTTTCCATGTATATTTTTCCCGTCCTGTGGTTTTTAATTTTGGTTGTATTGTTATACAAAATGTTTTTCAATATTTACACATTAAACTGCCCTTCCTGTGTCCAAGGACTACTTCATAACTTGTGACATTTCCCAAGAGGGTCTGTCCTTATTATTCCTCTTGCTTGCTCTTAGATGGAAATCATGAAATTTAGACATTAAAAACTGTCTTTTGAGCTCCTGCTTTGCACAATTCACAGGCTGGGCTGTTGGCCTAGTTAGGGACTCCTTCCAAGAAGGTGCTGAGGCCTGAACTTCGGCCTTTCTGAGCTCACACCTATGCTGTGTAGACCCCTTGATGTGGGTGAGAGATTGAGGTTGTACATAGATGCAGCACAACTAAGCACTCTCTTACATTCATCTTGACTGTGCATTTCTCCCCTTTGGAATTCAGAGTGCCAAGCCCCGGCTGGACTGCTTGATTGAAGTGTACAGGAGCTGCCAGGAGATTCTGGCATACCAGAAAGCCACATCCACAAGCCCATGAGTCCCAGCATTCAGAAGGCCAGTATTATCTTCCATGGGAAATGACTCCTAAGCCTTAGGGGCTGGTGTTTTTTCTGTATTCTAAACCATCAGGTGGACACAGTCCTAGAAACCAGGATGGATGGATGGCATAGAGCCATAGAGTAGGTGACTGGAATCTTAACTCGTTGTGTGACGTTGAGCAAAGTATTTCTGTGTATTCCAGTGCTCCCCTTGTAAGGTTTTGCCTAGTTGACTAACTGAGGGGAGACCTTAAGAGATGATGTCAAAAGTTATGTTGACAAAGAATACTTTGTGAAATTCCTGAGCACATTCAAGTTTACTTTCTGTTGAAATTTGTGGAGCAAGACAATGGGAAATTAACATCAGACCTCTTGAGAAAGACAATTTCCAAATGCATAGTACCCCCTATAAAAGTTAAGGAAAAAAGTTAAGCCCTTTAGGTACTAGTTAGCAGGAAGAAATGTCCTACAAAAGACTAGTCTCTGTCCACCTAGCTCCTGTGTCTGTACAGGGTGAGTTTACGATGACACTCTTAATAAAACAGCTCTCCCTCCAAAACATACACGATAATTGCCTGATTCACAGACTGCTGCTTTTATTGACAAACATGAATGTGGTATTTCAGTCATGGGTAACAAACACATTAATACTCTTCTATTACTCAGCAGCATTATTTATGGTTTCAGAAACAACTTTTGCAAAGAGGGACGAGACAGAAGGCCAGACAGAAGTTAGACTTTGTTTCCAGACATGTTAAAGAAGGATAAACGTACAAATTATAGAAGCTTTTGTTTATAAGGCAGTTTCTTCTGTATTCACAACCTAAGAGAGGATTCCTGAAGGATTGGGAAGGAGATAGGGTGGGGAAAATACCATGGTCCCCAAATTCAACATGAACACAGCTCAATTCTTGCTTTTCTTTGGGATCCTAATTTTTTGAAAACTGCCAAGTAGATAATATCCTCATTGGCCTTAGAGACACTCAAGATATTACAAAACCAGAGATATAATTTCAGCCTTTTACACTAGACCTGGAGAAGGGTTCTTCAGGAACTTGTGGTACATTGATGCATTGATTTGTTTGAGGTAGAAATGTCTCAGCTAGATCCCAAATCCTGGGGGAAAAACAGGAACAGAAATGGGAGACGGTTGTAAAGTTACCAGCCTTGCAAAGTTGAGTTCATGTAAAAGAGGCAGACACTCTGACGTGCTACTTTTTTCATCATGCTTGTTAGTTTAAAGGATGAGAGAAGGGTTCTCACAGCAGCTGAGGTGTTCACTTCAACTAGTTCCAGCCTTACAGTTTTGCAATGTGCAACACACACACTTTGTTGGGGTTAAAGGCTTGGTTCTTGGATGCTACTGCTAAATTCAGTTTTCAGCACTTTACTGATAAATGGTAAGGCTGCCTTAGAGCTGTAAAATAAAACTCAGTTTCTCCAATGTTGGAAAATTAGAGCATGGATGAACTCTCATCTTTTTTTTGTGAGTGAAGGGTGAACAAAGATCATCTCCTCTGCATTCAACAGAAGGTCTCAGTTGGGGATGGGGTCGGATATTGGTATTATTAGGAAAGCTAAAGAAATGCTGTCAGGCTAGGACAGATATCACATATGTGCCCTCTGTCCTCAAACTAATTCCCAGTGGAAGTTCACCGGAAGTCTTGAACTAATCCAGGCACACAAGCCCAGAGGGGTCTTCTGTTTCTGATTCATCTTTGGTGGCCTCACAGAGCAGCAAAAAGCAGTGTGTTCGCTTGAGAAATGGGCAAGGAAACAAGTGACGACCACCTTGTCCTACAGTAGTGAGCACAGCCTTCGCTGAGCCCTGTCCAGTTAAAATGAGGCATGGAGAGGTCAGGCTGGACCTACCTCCTGCCGTGCTTGTACCCATTTGGGCTTACAGTCTAGTGTGAGAACAGTTTCAGTCTCAGCAGGGAGAGTGCCTTGTTCTGTGGAGGTAGGAACTGCTACCCCAGAAGGGGCACTGCAAATGCCTACTCATTTGCAGCAGGGGAAGGGGAAAGATGAGTCTTCCTTTTTCTCTATCCCTGCCAACACCTTTCCCAGGAAAAGTCTAGTTTTACTGAATTCTAGGCTTTTGTCGTTTCAAGTGAATTGGAAATTTTAGTCCCATCTTATTCAGGAATGTTGGGAAAATTTCAAGTATAAATCCTTACATAAGGACCATATACAATATAAAAAAAATTAGCATCCCTGAGAGTATCAGTGGCGAAAGCTCTGACTTAACAGCTCTGACTCCCTCAGTAACCAGTAGCAGTGGACTTCCCTGTCTGTGTATACACCCAGGCAGCATCCAGAGCTCAGTATTGTGGGGGCAAAAAGAGTGGTTTTTATACTCTGGCATACTCAAAGTGGGGCCCTGAAACATTATAAGGCACCTAGACAGTAAAGTCTTCATGGATATTGAAATACACATTTCATAGAACAAACAAGGGTAGAGGCTCAGGAGCGGGCTATTAGACCCATCACAGTAGTATCATGCTCCAGGATACATTTCTTCAGTCCCAGAGGCACCAGGTGGTGGTGGGGAAGCAATAGGAAAATATTCACAGCAATGTTGGCCCCTTGGCAGCACGTGGAGTGGGAGTGAAGAACTGTTGTCCATCCAGTTCCCATGGCTTGCGGGCAGCAGGCGGGTTGGTGGGTGCATTCACAGTTGCAGAGCAGTGGTTCATGTAGCTGGCCATGATGAAAGTAGCTTCTGCAATCTTAAGGAGATAACAGAGAAACAAAGGAATTGAACTAGCCTTGGCCTGAATCCTGGCTTTCTTACTATTGGCTGTTATACTGGGTATATAACCTTCCTGGGCTTCAGTTTCTTCATCTCTTAAAATACCCACCCAGGAGAAAATGGCCAAAGGGGATCATTACTATGAGGTTCAGAGGCCCAATTAAATGGGTGCCATTGGTCTGGCAGTCCACTGAGAGGCATAGTACTTCCCTGAGAATAGGAGGAGTGATATTTGGTCTGGTTTACTCTAAGCTAGGATGGGGGTCTCCCTGGAGGAAGGGGTCTGTATATCCTCTCCTTTGGCAGGGGCAGTATTTGAAATAGGAAGAGGTTTGGCAAACTCCAGCTTTAGGATTAAAACAGGGTTTCTGGTTACTCCAAAGAGTCAGAACTATAAATCAGGACTTAGGTTTCCAAGTCTTTGGAATTATCATTTTTGCTGGTCAACATTTCCTGTACTGAGCAGGAACAAAGCCCTTAAAGGAAAAGAGGTATTTGGATTGTCTTTGAGACCACAAGGAAAGGGGAGCATATGTAGACAGTCCCAGTTAGTGCTGGGACAGCAGAGCCCAGGATGAGGTGAGAGCATCCTGAGAAGGAAGTTGCCCTGGGCTTGCTGCAAGGAGAACAGCAAGAGGGCACTTGACTCAGGCCTCATGGTGCTGAGGTATGAGAACTAAAAAAGATAATGTGAAGTATGTAGGAGTAGCTGGACCAGAGTGATTCCCTCCCCAGCCAGCCCCTCACCTACAACCTCAGCAGTAATTACTAAGATCTGAGATGCAACTCCACCTGAACCCTTTGGAGTGACGATTGTAGACAAGGCCAAAGTTTTATTTGGGGCACGGCCCTTATCGAATGTCATAGCCGCAGCTTCCTTTCTAAGCTCCGAGCCCACCTCTTCAACTAGATCAGAGATAAATCTTTTAGCAGCCCTCACACATACCTTGGGAACAGCCATCCGGAAGATCAACTTTTCAACGTGGCCTTTTCCAGAGCTCTGGTCTGGAATGGATCTAATCACAAGCATGAAGTCATCCTGGCAGCCACCAAAGGTCATCAGTGAAGAGTAGGGGTAAGTGACATGTACTTGCTGTGGGAAAGAGCCAGTTAGTTCTGGGAAAACTTTCTACTTGCCTTTTGGGCTAGGAACCAGCATTCCCTGTCTCTTCTAAGCACAGGTAGCCTTAAGCATGGAGGGAGAACTCTGAAGTCATAATCGGGAAATCTACATCTTAGTGTCTACAAGCTGTGTCCACACTAGAGAACAGCAGTGCTTGGCAGGGGGTGGGGGTAAGAGGACCATGGTCACTTAGCTCGGGCCTTTGAGTCCAGAGAGAAGAAAAGACACTTCAGGAGATGGGGGTCAGGGAGCCAGCCCTCATCCTTCCCTACCATAGTGTTGTGGTCCAGGATGCTGACTCCATCCTCATTCACAGCAATCCACACCAGAGTGTCCTCCTTGGAAGACAGCTGCACACGCTGGGGAAACAGGAAAATCTCATTAGACATATCCACAGCTAGGGATTCTGAACTCCTTTCTGAGGAAGAAGACACATCCAGGGCTCTGCTAGGCAGTGATCTCCAACCTTTTCTCATTTTGGAAAACAAAAAGTGGTATTTGTACAGCATGCTGGAGTAAACAGACAGGCAGTATCTGGCCTTCAGGCTCTGTTTTTCTATTGACAATCTTCAGGTGGAACAGAGTACCTATAGGCCATCCTGCCACAGCACACTAGTTGGGAAGCCCTGGCTGCTCTGTCGCGGGTATAGAGAATGGGATGTTTTCTCCTAGCTCTCAGAAACTGACAGCATTCCACACATTGTCTCTCCCAGCTGAAGGGCATCTTGCTTCAACCAATTTCCTAGAGACTGTAAAAGAAATAGGAAAGCAAAAATGGGCTCTAGGCCCTACCAGTGAGAAAAGTGACTATTTGGTGGACAACTCCTGAATGACCAGTTTTCACTGCCAGGGCTGCAGTAGGGCAATCCAGATTTCCCAGCCCTCCTACCTGAAAGTCTGGGCAGAGAAACTGACATGTCACCTTTTTCAGAGGCTTTCCCAAAATTCCCAGGCTAAGTGGGGCTAGGCCTTTATGATTAGTTGATTCTCCCCCCCCCCCCCAGGGCTAGCACTGAGGAAGAAGCCAATAAAGAAAAGATGAGGGTCACCCAGAAATAATTCTGGCCCAAGGACAATGAATAACTGCTCTGGACCATGGAGTTATAGGGAGTAGGCAAGAAATGGGTGGAGAGCGCGCGACCCCTGGTGGTTGCTAGTGTGCCAGCGGGCGCTGCAGACTGTATCAAACATGCCAAGATAGGGACGGTAACTCCAGGAGCCGCTTAGGGCATTCCTGAGGGTGTGGAAACCACTCGCACTTACGTGAGCAGCAAAGAGTTTAGCACCAAAAAAAGGCCACTTCCGGGCAACCGTCAGGTAGATGCGGATGCACTCTGGAGGGGAGCAGCCTTGCAGTGCTGCCCATTTTGTGGTCAGCTGATCTGCCAGGTGCCTGGTTTGGACAGATGGAAAGAAATGGTGCCAGTGAAGTGCCATTTCTTCACAGCTCTGAGGCTTTCCCCAAGTCTGCAGCCCATGTCTCCCCACAGTAACTTCCCACAAGACCTTGCAACCTACCTCAGCTGTTCAGGGGGTGCCCCGTGTCTGTAGCGCCTTGGGTAGAACCTGTCTAGGACCTGCTGTAGGTGATGCTGAGCCTTGGAAGGAGGTGTGCCCCCGGAGCCTGGTGGGATGGGCCTCTCCAAGTCCCCATACTCTACCTGTGGTAGAAGCACATAGGCAAAGGGACAAGTCAAGAATCTGGACATGGGGGTGGACTGTTGAGAGGCGAAATAAACCATCACTTCATTACTTTATTGGTGAGGTGTGAATGGATGTGGAAAAACACTTCTTGTGGACAGACCCTTTATCTCCAATTTCACAGACACTAGAGAAACAAGCTTAGGGTCCTAGCATATTAGATATTATCTAGACCAACTTTTACTTTGCAGCTGAGGTTAAGTGCCTTATCCAAAGACACAATTAATTAGTGGCAGACAAGAGAAAAGGATGTAGAAATTCTGGCTTCCAAATGAAAATGTGGGATGCTGGCTGAAGATCTATAGATCCTAGGGTACAGCAGGTCTTCAAATAACATCGTTTTGTTCAATGTAGTTTTGATGAGATGTTTCACTTAAAAGTCGCAGAACCAATTTACAATGTTAAGTGAGGACTGACTGTACAGCACAGTGTCCTAAATGTGGCCTTTGGAGTTGGACACCTGGCTCAAATCCCAGCTTCGTAACCCTGATCAAATTACATAAACATTCTGAGCTTCAATTTCCTCATCTATTATGTGGGGATGAGAACTAAATGGGATAATACACATAAAATGTTTAGCACAGGGCCCTCTATAGCGTTTTCAATAAATTTTATTATATTAAAGATCAACTATTATTATTTCCCCTTCCTCTTCAGCATGTAGATCCAGACTCTTACGGGAGCCACAGAAGTATCCCAGATAACTTTGGCAAGATGTCCTAAAGGTAACGGAGAAGAGTCAAAGTCTGAATGTGTTCCTTCTCCTAATTCTAATGTTTGACAGCCATTAAGTACAAATTTTATCACATATAGTGACATACATTATTTAAAAATCATATTTAATACAACCCTGTGGGAACAGGCAGGGAGATATTTTTGTTTTTGGTATTCAAAAATAGAAACTAAAGCATAGACAAGTAAAGTGACGTGGCCAAGATCTCATAGCAGGAAGGTGGCTAGGACTGAAACCTAGAACTCATTCCATGTAGCCCGTGTCTGCACTGAGGAACTCTGACGGGTAAAGGAGTCAGCTTCTCTCCACAGCCCTCTCTTTTGGCACCGTAGGTCCTGCAGAATCACTTGTGCTCCAAGCTGTGTGGTGCGTTCCACCTGTGAGTCCAAAGGTGGTATCCTGACCCTCCGGATTCCCAAACAGAACCTTACCTGGGCCATTAGGGCAGCCATCTCAAGAGCCAGTTCCTTGTTGACAGGAAACCTCCCTGCCACTATCTCTCCACTAGCTTGGAAGGCAAGCAGTAGCCGCTCTCGCTCTGTTTCTCCTTTAACTTGACTCCGAAAGTATAGCCTGTAGGAACAAGAGTGAGAAGCCAGGACAGCTGGGATCCCAAATGGATGAGGCCATCTCTGCATCTGTTTCTCTTGATTTCCAAAGAAAGAAATAACTTTTTATACCATTTATGAGCCTATTTTCAATTGCCTACAGAAAAATCAACCAAGCATAACACAGAACAGATGCAAGGTCATCAGATCTTATAGCAACAGTAGCACATGGTTAATTCTGGATATACCATTAGGCTTAATGGATTTGGTGAAGGGGATCTGGTACCAGGAATCACAGCTTATTAGGGAACTAGATGAGTTAAGATTCCAAGAGATCGATGGAAATTATTTTCTTGGAGACATAGCTGGGATAGAATTTTCTTACTCAAATTGGTTAAAAGTCAGGATGTCTACTTCTGTATTTCCTGGAATTGGTATAGGAACAATTTATTCTTCAGTCTTAAATATCTCATGTTCAAACAAAACTTCACTCTCCTAATGTAACACATGCAGCCATATCATGAGGTTGGTCTGTTTTCTTGGTGTGTGTGTGTGTGTGTGTGTGTGTGTGTGTGTGTGTGTGTGTGTGTGTGTGTGTGTGTGTGTGCGTGCGCGCGCGCGTACACGCATGCACTCCTGCAATATACAGACTGAGAGCCTGAGCTGCCCAGGGCCTCACAGAGGATCCGCAGAGCCAGCCTGGGCCCTCCTCTAATGACCACCACATAGTGTTGTATCTGTGGCCCCCTGCCTGTGGGACAGGCCATTCAGCTGGGGAAGTGATGAGCTGGCGTCCCAGGGGCAGCTCTTGTGCTTGGCCCCACCCTTGGGCAGTGCTCTGGACCTGTTCTTGTACATTAGCTTCACAACTCGTGTGCCGCCCTCAGACTTTCCAGAGTGTAGCTCCTTTAAGGCTTGTTCCCACTTGGAGATGGCATCGCAGATCTGAAAAGGCAAAAGAGGAAAGTCAGAAAAGCCCCTGATGAGGGGAACAAAGACCAGGCAGGGCTGGACTAAGGCAGAGAAGCAGGGCAGAGTTGAGTGACTGTCCTCTATCAAAAGGCTGACCTGTGGGGTCTCATGTTCCCAGCACCAAGGGTGACTGCGACTTCCTCTTAGATATATAGTGCTGGTCATGACCTTAGCAGCAAAGCAAAACAAGCTGCGCCTCCACCACCCCACCTTAATATCTGAGGGGGCCTCCCCAGAGGGGAAGCCTGCGCCAGTCAAAAAACCATGGCCTCATAGCACCAGCTCCATTTCCATTCCACCAACAGCCATTCTCCTCTTTTGGCAAATGTACCCAGAGGCCTACTATGTAACAAGGACTGGACATTTACAAAGAGGGCACGTGGCATAGTTTTTCCAGTCAATGATAAAAGACTATAGCAGCCTCTGTCTTAAAGCAGACCCTGGACCCAATGCTCCTAATCAAGTGCTACAGCACATTCCCACAAACACTTACATGCCCCATGGTCTTAAGTCCTTCTTAAAGGCCTTTAATACAGAAGTACCATAAAGATCTACCTCCTTTACATGTGGTTGAGCATAACACAGGCTCTGGTAGACAGGGTCAGAGTGAGATGCCAGTGTATACACGACATCCAGTGGGTCTCAGCATACAGGGGTCGGCCCATGTGTGTATACGCCATTGGCAGCACGCTTGCTTGGCTCTGCTGCTGAGATATGCCTCCCTGTCCTTTCTACACCAGCTGACAAGCAGCTTTGCCCCTGGGTACTGCATAGCTACTCCAGGCAGGGCAGGATATAGATCTCTCCAGAGACAAGGACACAAACAACTTTCCTCTGCCTGTATGGGTACATTTTAGGATGGCACAGAAATGCTGGCCTGAAAGTGCATTGGGCTCAGCACCAAACAGGATGCAAAACAGTCAGGCACCTGCCAGAGAGGCTTGTTCCCCACCACCAAAACCCCAAAGCTCAGCCGTGGCTCAGGAGGGGCTCAGATGGCTTAGCAGGGAGGACAGCACCTTGACACTCCCCTGCAGGCAGTGTTCCAGGTCCCTGCCAGAAGGATCGTCCGTGAAGAGGGCAAAGCCTGAGTGGGATGACTTTCTCATGCCTGTCTCCTGGTTCAGCTGCTGGAGGAACTCATCAACTGTGGAGGAGCCGTCAAAACCGACCACCTGCAGGGGAGGGGTGTTAGTCCCAGAGGGGGCTTCCTGAGAGGGGCTCACTAGGGCCAGTGGAAGAATCTGTGTCTGGAAGGTGGACAGGTTTGGCTGAAAGGGGCAGGAGTGAATGCAAGAGCTGGAAACATACTCTGTTCAGTATTCATATGCAGAGGGTGCGTGCTTAATGGATGAGCTTGCCCCCTGGAAAATGGAATCGGACATAAGCTCCGTTTCTCCTTTACTGCAGCTCTATCAGAGGCCCACTCATGACCACTTTCTTGGTCAGTATCTCAACTTCCTTGGTCATGCAATGGGTTCAAAGGATCTGCTTCCAGGACATCAAATAGCGGGGCCATTTGCAACACAAGCTCCTTTCTCCCTCCACGCCTGCACTGTCCATCCCACTCCCACCCCCAAGCCCAGGCCTGGCCTTCCGCTGGTTTGTCTATTAAGAATCTGCCAGACTAAAGGATGCTTAGCACCCTACCTGGCCCTAAGGTATTCTCAGGGGTCGTGATATGAGAAGACCCAGGACAGGGCGCACACCCACCTCCTCACCTGGTAGGTCCCATTGGCGAAGTGCACGGGAATGCTGAAGGGCAAGGAGTGGTGGAAGGGGTTCCGCAGCAAGATGGACACCACTTCCATGCGTGAGGGCCTGGCTTCCCGCTCCCCAGTCTGCAGGGTCCGCTCCACTGCCCGCTGGCAGTAGGTGGCGTACTGGCCAGTTTCATTTCTAAAAGGGGACACTAGAAAGTGTACTCCTCCCTGCCACCTTGACACCCTGGCCCCCCACCCAGACTGGGCCAGGCTGTGAGTAAAGCTCTGAAGACTGGCCTGGGTATGTCATGAACATGACGATAGAGAATGAAAATTTGGGAATGACCTGGGGACAATGTAGCTTCACATAAGCCCCCACACAAACATCTGTGCACACGTGGACTGGTATGCAGAGAAGTGCAGGCATGCCCAGATCTCCAGGTGCACATCTGTACACACAGTGATGGGTGCCGTCTCCATGATCACCGAACAGATCTCAGGGTGGGGCAATCTGATCCATCCCTGTCTCCCCTGCATCCCTCTGAACCATACCGCAGGAGTGCTACAGGGGCAGAGGAAATGCCACTCACTCACCTGGGATCTGCATGGCGCTGGAGCTGCTGTTTGACGTACCAGAGGAAGTGGTGCTGAGGCAGGAAAAGTGGGGCGCACAGAGCCAGGAGCTGCCAGCCCTGAAGGGAACAGGCCACATGGCACAAGTGAGTGCTGGGTCTGCAGTGCTGCCAGCCCTCACAGTCCTGAGCTGCAGAGCCTTCAGCATTCCCTCCAAACCAGAGCCTCCAACCTGCTCTGGGTGCTGGGACAGCCAACTTGGTCAGGCTTTGTCCAGAATAACGATCACACAGTCTGACTGTGCACAGACATCCAGAAGAGAGACAGGGAGGACAGCTGTGCTGAGAAACCTTTGACACTGGTGCTATCCAGTTACCAGGCTCAGAGGACACTTGCTCAGTCACCCCCTTCCACACTCCCCACCTCCTGTCGGCTGTTCCACCCGGGGATGCCCACCTGCGTGAGGGAGGACTTCTGAGGCGGGCGGCAGTTGGTCTGTTTCATGAGTTGGCAGTAGATCTCGCTCTGCAGCTCAGGGTGAACCAGGCAGACCTGGAGGGCCGTCTGGGCCAGAGACACGTGGTAGTCCACAGAGGCAGCTTCCACAGGCACATTGATGAAGAGCTGGCAGGACTGGCGGGAAACGACACGGCAGCCCAACACCCCCTCGATTAGTCCTCTGTGAGCCCCCCGGGGCTCCAGGGACACTCCAGTTCACACAGGCAGCCTTTTCTAAAAGGGACATTGTCACTGCTTGAGGGCATCTGTGTTTGCTGAAAAGGCTACTTTGGATAGGATCTTTCTTTCTTTAAATGTTTCTATTACATAAGACATGCTTAGGATCTCTCAGGTCCAAAAACAACATAAACCTGTCTTTCCTGCTGATTCCTACAGACGAAGGGAGCTGCTCAAGGGGGAGTTTCACCAGTGCTTCCCCAGCTCATGGACAAGATCCCAGAGCTTCCGGCCTCCCTGCCACACAGGAAGTGGTGGGGACCCTGTGGGGCTCTTCCCCTTTCTCTTTAGACCCCTCGCTGGGCTCCCCCCTAGTAAGGACTGATGGCACGGCTCTCCTCTGCCTGGGGATCACCACTGTGGGCAGAACTGCTTGGGGCTGAGCCTGGGCACGTGGTGAAGGCCCCTGCTAATCAGCAGTCCTGGGCTCTGCTCCCACTTTACCTTGAAGAGCTTGAGGGCCTCTGTCTGCAGGGCCTCGGAGGGCAGGGTGGTGAGGGACGTGTATAGCCCGTCTTTGCTGTAGCACAGCGTGGGGTGTTTCCAGAGCAGGGAATCTGTTCAAAGCACAGCACAGGAGGGCAGCAGCAGTCACCACTGTTGAGGGAACTCGCCTCCCACCCCCACTCCCACTTTGGTCTGTGGGGAAGACAAGGGTTTAACTGGGACACGTGGGTTGTGCTGGGTTTACATCCAGAGGGTGGGGTATGAAGTTGTACACTGCGTTTAGCACACTCACAGCGTGGCTTAAGGGAGGCGGCTACTACTTTGCTAGCAGGTCTGCTGCAAAGGGGCTAAGTGTGAGGTGTGGGCAGCTGAATGCAAGCTCGTGTGTGCAGGGCCCCTTCCCTGCCGCGTTGGGTCTGGTTGGAGAGGTGTGTATTGATCGGCCTGAAATGAGCCATGGAGCAGCAGGAAAGGCAGGTGTGTGGTGTGTGTGGTGTGTGTGGTGTGTGTGGTGCGTGTGGTGTGTGTGGTGTGTGTGCTGTGTGTGCTGTTAGTGCCTGAGGGTCCTAAGAATCAGCAGCAAAATAAATATCCCAAACACCCCAGGCTCAGGTTAGCCTGATCCCAATGTAGGCTTCACTTATTGATTAACAAAGTCTAACTATAGATTAACCAGCTACCTCTTTTCCTTACCCCTCTGCCCAGCCAGAAAAGCTGCAGGTTGAACAAAGTAAAACATTGACTCAGGTCATTGGAAAGTCTGTTTCCCAGATGTACACCCCTTAATAGAGTTGTTACCTCTGTATCTTCACCAGAGACAGGGGCCCTGGAGCTTGGGACAGGAATGCCATTTTGTGGCTTAGTTTTGAAACGGCTTTGGGGTGCAGTAGTGCTTTCTTTGGGGACCTGACCAACAATTATCCAGCCACCCCTCTTCTCCTGGCCATGATGGCCACCCTTGCCTTACCTGGGTCTCCCTCACCATCGATCAGTTTTCCAATGAGTTGCTCATAGGCAGTGCCCACCTTGGCACTGCTGCCACCTGCAGCCACTGTGAGGTGGTAAAGCCACGTATCCTGGAAGAGGATGGAAAGCCATCTGAGGTGGGAAGAATGGAGGCAAATGCTCCTAGGAGGCTTCCTTGAAGGGACCAACCCCAGGGGTGGGGGGTTCAGCTGGATTAGTTAGCACACGTCAAGGCTACCAATCTCTAGGAGGAACTATTCAGGATCAGGTGAACATGAACCCAGGTTTATAAGCTTGTGGTTCTATGTCATGGTCCCAGTGAAAAGATGTTGGCCACTGGGAGTGAATTCAATATAATGCTCCTAGTCAGGATACTTGTTGCCAATATGTCTAGGAGGGAAATACATGTGAATCTGGGGAAGCTCAGGGGAAAGAGAGAGGGAAGACGAGAATCACAGGTCCAAGCTTAGCCACGGGGGCCCAGACCCCTCCCTTACCTTTTCATGCTTGGTGCCGATGAGGAGGTAGGTGGGGCTGTGCATGGGAGGGTGGATCACCAGTGTGCAGTGGGAGGAAAGCAATGGCCGGGTTCCCCCAGCCTCGTAGTCCTCGTCTGAGTCGCAGGATCGATCTACTTCCTCTATGCGCGCGTCCCGCACAGGCAGGTGGCCCAGCGGTCGCTGTAGACATGAGCGTCCATGAATGGGAGAGCTAGCAGGGGCCAGGGGAGTCTCTTTCTGAACCCTCAGGCCCTGGAGGGTTAGGAATCAAGAATGGGGACAGATGACAGGATGGGGAGATGACAGCTCCTTGGCTGAGGCCGCGTGGAGAAGTGCACACAGACCTCACAGGCAGTCTGTAGGCCATGTACACTGGTCATGCACTCTGGAGGTGGCCAACCAACTGGCTCTGTACTTGCTGTGGGGTTAGGTTGGGTAGAGGGTAGAGCTAGGGCCTTCCATCAGGACATGGAGCCACAGAAATGGGGGCTGGGGGAAGAGAGAACACGTGCTGTTGGGAGGCCGGGAAGTACCTTGTCCTCATGGCTCCGATAGTAGTAGAAGGTCCTCCCAATGAGAGCACACCAGACCAGCTTGGAGTGGCCATGCTTTACCTGTAAGACGGAAATGAACCAGCATTACTAGAACCAGGTAACCCCAGAAATAAATCCAGGATGGTAAAGAGGAGGTACAGAGATATCAAAACCCTCAGTCAAGCCCAGGTCCTTAGGAGAGATGCCACCCACACTCCCTACTAATAGAACAAGCCCCTTCACAGTAAGGGGCCGTGCGACACCCCATCCACCCTGTGTGACCTGCCATTAACAGACTAACCAGGCCTATGAGATATCCTGTCCCAGGAATGGGAACACGGGAGGAACTTGCTAGTCAGCAGAGGCTAGAGTAGTAAGGATGCTGAGAGGGTGGGAAGGGCCATGGTAGGCGAGTGTAAATCATGAGGGAACAGCAACTGCACAGGCAGAGGAGACTGATGCGGAAGCGGAGGCAAGAGAGAGAGCTCTTGAGAACACAGCTTCCTCTTGAAAGTGGCTTTGCTTCCTGATGGTGTTCTGGCCTAGTTAATGTTCTTCCTTGTTAACTGCTTTTTTCTTGGAGTTAACATATGCTTCTCTGCTCCTTGCAATAAGGAATCCTAACTAAAATGTCCTTGGGGCAAGCCTGGGATACTACTCTCAGTCTCTGAGTGGCCACACTCCTACCTCACCTAGGCTGCAGCTTCCCACTATTCATACTGGTAGGTACAGGTAGGGGTGGGGAGAAAAAACCCCTAATGACCTCAAAATGGGTACAGGACATTCCTTTCCTTCCTCTGTCTTGTTCTAGCAACGCCTGCTCCCTATTTCCAGGGAATCATTCACCATCACCTGTGTGGTCACACCATGCTTGAGGCCACCAGCTAATCCCTAGGAGTAATGTATAAGGAGGGGATCCTCTGCCCCTTGGCACTCCTGTTCCTGGCTCCCCTGACTCGGGATACCACATTCCTCCCCCGCCAGCCCCGCCCATACCTTGGTCAGCCAGCCCCTCACAGTGGGCTTGGTGCCACTCTGAGGCAGGCCTGGAAGCCCAGTGGCTTGGACCTTCAGCAGGCTCTGGAGAGCTCGGATCCACTCCTCCAGCAGGTTAGGCGAATCGGCTGTCAGGTAATAGGTTTTCTTCTCAGAGATGAGCTGAGGAGAGTAAGGGATTGGAGACCGGGCGTTGGGAGACAGGAAGATTGAATAATAGAAACTTGACTCTGAGATGGCACAAATCTCTGAGCCCACTGGGCCTTCTTTCTTCCTATCCTGCTACTCTCTCCCTTCTTTCCCTCCTCGTCTTGTTCTCCCTGTCTCTCCTACCTTCACTCTCTTACATTCTCCCTCCTCTTCCTTCCTCATACTCACAAATTAGGATCACACCCAAACGTTGAGGTGGTATCTTTCACATATGCCCACTTTGCCCATCTTTGTCTCCATCATAGCCATGTCTGAAATTTTAGCTGCCAGGACCATGCTCACCTGGAATGTCTGTGCGCCCTCTCCTCGAACAATTTGGCAACGGGAGTTCAGTTCCACTTGACCTTGAGGTTTCCGGATGACATCACTCTGTAAAGAAAGGAAAGGGAAGGAAAGAGCTTAGAACCTTCCCACAGTACAGATTTCCCCTCAGATCTTATTCTAGGTCACAGGCAAAAGGGAAAGTGATTCCCAAGCTTTCCCGCACTATGGGATGATGAATAGTTTGTTCTGGATGCTAGTTCTAGCTAAGATGGAGCAATGATTAGAGACATGGGTCCTGCAACCTAGGCCTCAAAAGTATAGACTGAGACTTTAACATTGGGCCAGAAGCCACCAGGTTATTACAGGGCTATAAATTCTTTCCACGACATCTTTTATACTAAGTGTGGCAAATAAGTGGCATGCACATCAGGCATATATATCATCATTACCATTCCCAGTGCCACTGTAGATGTTACTAATCAATCAAAGCATGCCTGCTTATCGAGCGATACAGGCCTAGAATCCTTAACAAGGAATCTGAGACAGCCGCTACCAATCAACTAGAGCTGCACAAGAGACAGGCCTTTGTGCCCTTTTTGGAACACGGACACTGTTACCCAGGGAAGGCTTGTCAAACTAGGTCCCAACATCCGAGGCTCCCCAGTTCTGAACAGTGTAAGAAGGAAGTGGAGGAGGCAATAGCTTGCCCGCTAGAACCATTCTTTTACAGGTCAAGGCCAAAGACCTCGGCTTCTGAAGGAAGGAATCTCTAAGCCAGCTCATCCAGAGCCGCCTGTGCCTGCTCAGTGCCTGGTTTCACAGTGGTCTGTGTGCGGCTCAGAGCCGCGGCTGCCCAGCCAGGCTGCCCCTCCTCAGCTGCCAGAGCTTTGCCCTCTGGCCTGGGCCACACTGCCCCTCCTTCAGCCCAGCCCCCCTCACAGTCCTGGGTCTGGGGTAGGGTCCTTTCGACTACAGTCCTGGAGGAGGAGGGCCTCACCGGGGACTTGTAGTACAGAATCTGTCCCTGTCGCAGGACAAACCAGCGCCTCTTCCATGTCTTCACTCGGCTCCCCATTTTCAGCAGGTAGCCCGACTTCTCCAGTGACTCCTGCAGGGGTAGAAGGGTACAGGAGAGAAGAGGGGTGGACAGAGGGGGGAATCACTGAGGTTCCTGGACGTCACACAGGTTGAAATGGCCCATCTGAGTCACTGCTTTGTCATCAATTAGAAAAATAATTACTGAGTACTTAATATGTGTATTTTCAGGGCACCATGCCCTGCTCAAGGTTTAGAGAGGACTGAATAAAGCATGGGTGGTCCTGCTGTGGAAGCATCCTAGTGACCGGGGAATACACTTGACCATGAAGACATGGCAGAACAGGCTGAACAAGTGAGAGGCCAGCATGCGCCCGACTCCACTCCTGCACACTACCCAGCCCAAGGCCTCACATCAGTGGCAGCCCCCTGGCTCCGTACCCCCCGTCGCCAATCCCAAAGGTGCCTCCTCTCACTGCTGCTCTCCAAGTCTTGCTCTGAGGGCGCTAGGCAGGCAACTCTCCCCATCCCCCCAGCCCCAGCTCACCCGGCCCAGGCCCAGCCCATCTGTGGAGTAGGACGAGGTGCGCTGCAGCTTGTGCTCAGGCTCTGAGTAGTCACTGTCCAAGGAGCAGGCATCCGGTGGGATGGCGTAGTCACCCTCGGAGCTCAGCGAGGACATGGAGACACCTGGCCAAGGGGAGGAGTCAAGGCCCGGGTCCCACACCTCCCCCAGCTCTTCATCCACCCGGGACCCAAGTCTGGTGCTGAGGGTCAAGGGCAGAGATCAAGCAGCAACCGCCATGTCTGACTACCCATGAGAGGTGATGGGCCTTTTGTTGCCCTGCACCCCTTTTGCTCCCCTTCTCTGTACCTCTCTTGATGGCCCGGGGACTGCCCAGTCCACTGGTCTTCCTGGGCTCAGGGCAGGGGAATGAAGTTCGGAAACTCGCCTGAGAGCTGCAGTCGTCATCGGACCCAGAGGACTCATCCACAAGGGGCATGGTGCTGATCTGTGTGGCTCTCTGCAAGACAGGTCCCCTTGCCACTGCGGCTCAGGCCACGAAACCAACCCTGCCCAGAGTGCAGCCAGCACAGCCTGTCTGGGGCTCACAGACGCCATCACCTGGCTGGGGCACCCAACAGATAACTAACCCTTCCCGACCTTACTCCTGTGTCCTCACGTCCTGATCCTCTTTGAGCCTCACTCCCCTTGTACTATCCTCTGTGGTCCCCAAAGGAGCTGCGTCAACCCAGCTGAACACCTGCACACTGTGACATCAACAAGCTGCCACTGGGGGCCAGAAAGCCACACCGCAGGCTAGGTGTGAGACCAGAGCTTTAAAAACATGTAGGGGGAAAAATTAAATTTAAAATAATGTGTGGGGATAATGAAAAGAGACCATTTTAATAGACATTTTAACAGACTGATTATCCTGATGTTGGTAAAATTGTGTGGAAGAGGGTTCTCTGTAGTGTGATAAAGTTTTCTTGGAAGATAATTGGACACTACCTGACAAAATTTAAAACATGCATATCATTTGCCCACAAAGTCCACCTCTAGAACTCTCTTACACACACACACACGTATGCACAGAGATATATTTGCACAATGCTCCTTGCACCATTTATTTTAGAGCAAAACAGAGATGTGACCTAAACAATCAGTAGACGACAGGTTAAGGTAGTTCTGGGGCATCCACACTGAAGGGTACAGTACAGGACAGCCCTAAAAGGGGAGGAGCCCCACTGCCCTCTGGGTCACACATGTGACAAGATGGGGCAGACAAGTGGAGAAGGCATAGATTTAACCTTTAACTTTTTACTTTGCCCAAAATCACAGTAATTAAAATTTCTGTAAACGCAGAATTGTTCTAAGAAAAATCTAATAAAGATCAACAATAAAAATAAAATGACTTATGGTGAGCTGCCCCGAGTCTTGTGTGTGCAGAAGCCTGACCCTGGAGACCTACTCCAGCCGCTGCATAGACAAAAGGCCTCTCTGAAAGGGGACACCCCTCGTTGGATAGCAGCTTCTTACCCCCTTCAGGGCTGTGTAGACAGGCGCGGTGCCGTTCTTGTAGACAAGGCCAGAGAAAGGCCCAGGGGACACAAGGGTGGGAGGCCTTGAACCTGGAGGGGTAGGGAAGAGGGATGAGATGAGATGAACTCAAATGCTATAGCCCAGTAAGGTGTGTGGGGGCAGCAGAGACCTGGGAAGGGCAGTGAGGAAAGCTGCACACAGCATTCCCAGAAACAGCACTCTGGGTGACAGACCAGGGTGGGGGCCCACTCTTGCCAAGGCGATTACCAACCATGCACTACGGGCTCTTGCATCACTGTGGGGACTCTGTGGCTGGCTGGTGACTTAGAAGCCAGTGGGTGGGGATAGGGCTCCTTCAGGGAGCTCATCTAAATCAAGGCATTGCGGGCTCCTCCCACCCACAGCCCTTGCACTGCAGAAGGGAGCCAGTGAAGGTGGGAGACTGGGCTGCAGCACCCTCCTCTAAAGTCCTTTCCAGCTCTGTTGCTGGCTTCAATCCTGTCCAAGGCCACACCTACCCAGCAGGTGATGCACTAAACCTGCACAGCTTCCTCTTCCCTCCTAAGTAGCCCTAGCTGTGTAATTTCACCTGAACCTCACCTGTAGGGGGAGGAAATGGGGTGCCAGGTGACCCCAGCCCTGGGTGTTGCTCAGAGACCTGTCTTCCCCCACACGCCCAACCTGACCACCATGGGCACCCCACTTTGGAACTCACCGCAGCAGGTGACATTACTTCTGGGAGATACATCCGAGAGACGCATGCCTGACGTGGCTACAGCATAGATCCGGCTCTCCTGGAATGAAAAGTCCCAGGAAGGTCAGCGCCCAGCACTGCGACCAGCCAGGCCCCTCCTGGGGTGCGGAGAAAAAGCATGGCCCTGTTGGCAGGCACACCTGCGTCCACAACCAGCTCGGCTGCTTACTGGAGGGGGAGGGGGGGAGAGTCTTAGACAAGTGACATTGTTTCTGGGCCTCATTTTCCTCAGCTGTCAAATGAGGGTGATACCTCTCAGGCTGTTGTGAGAATCAAATGAGATCATTAATGTGAAAGTTCAACACCTCTACTGTAATCAGCGCTAACAGATACTCACTCCCTGCCTGCCACCGCCTTTCCCTTGGGGCAAGGACGTTCACGTGAGAGGGGTCAGTGACCTGCTTCTCTGAATCATACTCATTTTACAGCTCTTGGGTCTCAGGCCCTCACCCACCACCCGTGGGGTGTTGCTAAGGAGGAGGTCAGAGCCCATGCTGAGCTGTGCCCTTTGGTAAGCCAGTTGTTTGGAAGCTGGGACGCATTTTTTTTCCTACAGTGATAGCGTGACATCATGGTTAGGCTTTGGTCCAAACTACAAAGTCCATTTAGCTCACTTAGGCCTGAGAACCCAACTGCACAAGACACATGGATGGGGTCTGCTCCCCCTCAACCCTTCCCTCACCCTCAACCCTCTGTGTGTGTCAGCTGTGAAGTGGGCGCCGCAGGCCTGGGGAGCTTTGCTAATGCTTTGAAGGCTCCCAAACAACCCACAGGCCCCACCTATGTTTGTCCATATCTCTTCTCTCCACCCAAGATAAAGGGACAACAAAGGCCCCCTCAGGTGACTGGTGAGTCACAAGGACCAGAGAAGGTCAGCCTGGTTCAGGGCAGTCGCTGAGGCACCTGGGGCAGATAGGGAGGGGCTGGGATGAGATCCTGAGATAAGTGCAAGTCGGAAGGTAAGAGAGATTGAGGGTGGTGAGCAGTGGGGCAGGGAATTCCTGTGCTTACCTGGGGCAGAGAAATTGGGTCCAAGTCGTAAAATTAGGCACAAAAAAACATTATTATTGCCAGAAGGGGTAGTGGGATTCTAATGCCTAACTCATCTAACAAGATCAACAGGAAAAGGGCTCTGCAGACTCTAAGTAGGCAGATGAGTATATCTGACTGCCTCCAATGGAGACATACCCTTGGAATTCGCAGTCTTGACCTTTACCCCAGAGTTACTGCCCAGTTGGTCCCACCTAAGAAAGGCTGGGCTTTGTGGCTTCCACGTGGCTTCCTAAGCTGACAGGAGAGATCCTGTCTCAGGGGCCAGACGAAGCTGAGCCCTCTTGCTCAGTCCCTGCTGAGTGCTCCCTCACTGCCCACCTCTGCCCTAGGGTTCCAGAGTATTTACTTGTATCTACAAGACAGTGAACAAGAGGGGGATGGTTCTGATGGCATTCTAACTCAGCTGGCCCTTCCCCTGCTTTCTCCACCTTTGCCCCACCTGTCCCTGTGCGCTTTGCCTAGCCGCCCTCCCCGCCTTAGCCCTTACCCCTCCTCCAGTGGCAGCACACTGTGGCCCTCCCATAACTCTGGGGCTTCAGGGACAGGCCCCGCTGACCTATGGCCTGAAGACTAGCTGGCCTTGGGGAATTACCTAGCCCTCCCCCCCCACAGGTGTGGCAGTGCACACAGATCATCCAGGTCCCCTTGTAGCAATCACTAATAAGGATGTGGCCCATAAGCCTCGTGGTGAGACTTCTTGGACTAACAGCATTTCAAAAGGTGACCCTGGAAAGTGCTGCTGAAAAGCTGGGCATCCCAGGCAGAGGTACAGGGTGGTGCCACTCCCAGTGCCCTATTCCTTGTGCTGCCAGGAGCCTGACACTAATGCGTCCCACGCAGCACGACCTCACGCCACACCAACATCCAGGGTCAGACCACAAGAGGTTGACAGCTACTCTCTGATGCCCCCTAAGAGGCATGAGACAGCTGGAGAGTTAGAGCTGGGCTGTGGGGACAGCCGGGCCTTTATTTAAAGCCTGGCCCCTCACTACATGACCTTGAGCAAGTAACTAAGTCTGTAGGGACAGGAGTTTCCTATTCTGTAAAGCAAAATAGCACCGAACTCCTTGCATGGGAAAAAGTCCCACCCTGTGGCAGACTCCGTGCTAAGCACTCGACTTCTGTTATCTCATCTCACCCTCACCATTGACCTGTGCAACCTTATTAATGCCCACCCACCCTGCCCTTCTTTTCGTTTTAACTTTTTATCATGGAAAATGTCAAAGAGACACAATAGTGGAAAGAAGAGACTAAAGAATGACTTATCCAGCTCTATAAAGATTAATGCATGGCTGGTCTCATTTCATCAGTATCCTCACCCCAGTTCCTTGATTCTGAAGCAGTTTTACCAGACAGCATGTCACTTTATCCAACGGTACAAGTAAAGAAGCTAAGGCCCAACAATAGTAAGAGCCAACACTGACACGCCACTTCCTACTGCAAGTACTTGTTACGCATTCACCCTGTAAGAGAGTACTACTATCCCCACTTCACTGATAGGGAAATCAAGGCACGGAGGTTTGGGGACTTGCCCCAGGTCACAGAGTTGGCAGTTCAACCCCAGTGGTTTAATTCTGGGACCTGTGCTCTTAGCCAGCCAGCACACTGCACCTCCGCAAAGTCATGAAGACTAAAGAAGAAAATGTGCACGCAGCATCCAACTTGCTGTGTGGCACATGGCGAGTGCCTGCTCAGGATGACAGCCAGCCACCATCCAACCATTCCAAATCCTGGCTCTGTCCCTCACTGTTTGGGCGGTCTGGGCAGGTTCAGTGCAACCCAGCGCCCAGAGGTACCACGAAGAGGACAGCCTTGTCTCATGCTCAGTGTGTGGCTCTGCTCCATGAGCGGTCACACCCTCTGCCCGGCCCCCAGGCAGACTCTTACCCAGGATGGAAACCGGTGCAGGGGGGGTGTGGGTGGTTTGCTCCCCAAATCCACTTCTTCCAGCTCAGCTTCAGGTGCCTTCGGGTTCTCTCTTTCCTCCTTCCTCCAGGCTGGAGGTGGCTCCTCCATCTCCATCTTCTCTGGTTCCTCCCGGACCTGAACTCGGGCCTCCACCTTAGGAAGGCCGGAGGGGTGGAGGGCTGAGAGGGTCCCAATCTCAATGCTTACGATGTGGTTGAAGTGCCCAGGCCCTACCTGGGGCTGGCTGTGGTGCCGCTTGGCCAACTGGACACTGTCCCGGGGGTTGCTGGGAGCCCGCACCTTTGGCAGGGTCAGGCTGTAGCCGGGGCCACCTTCCCTGGCAGAGGTCTTTGTCCCAGGGAGTGTCCCTCCCTCAGCAGTGACCAGGCTCTCGTCCCACGAAGCCAAACGATGTCTGGGGCTGTGAGTCTTCACGCATAGCTGGCCGGGAGCACCCTCTCTCCCCAGATGAGGTGGCAGGGTCTTGGCCTCGGATATTTCCCCAGGACGAACCATGATGGAATTGGACTCCTCCGAGGAGTTTCCCAGTTTAGGGGCAGAGTTGTTATTCTGTAGAGAACCCAGAGAAGGTGCAGGCAGGGCTGCCTTCAGGGCACCCTGGGCATGAGAACCACTGTCCCGCCCCATCGGTTGTGCTCTTGGCCTTGAAGAAACAGAATTCTGTCCTGGAGTTTCCTGGGGTGCCACCAGCAGCTTCCCTGAAGGTGCCATCTGAAGAGCTATGGTTAGGGCAAAAACAGGCATATTGAGAGCTCCCTCAATTCAGCCCCACATGTGACACTCTTTCTCTCTCTCTCTCTCTCTCTCTCTCTCTCTCTCTCTCTCTCTCTCTCTCTTATTCATTTACCTTCTAGAGCATCTTGAAGGGCTCCCACCTGCTCCACCAGGTGCTGATTACAGCTTTTCAGGTGCTGATTCTCTATCTCAAGCTAGGTAAGAAGAAAAAGGAAGATTTAGAATATTCGGCTTACAGGTTTAGACATATAATTCAAAATCAGATTAAAATCCCTTTTTAAAATCAAATCTTCAGAAAAGAACATTTGCTGACCCTGACCCCCACTCTCTCTGTGTGTTAATGAGTTTGGGTTGACACAGAATCCAATTTAGCAACTCTGAACTTTTTTCTCTAGTTATTTTTAAGCTTTTTAAAATTGTGAAATGTAACACATTCACAGAAAACTACACACCACAGCAGTGACCAGCTTAACAAATGATGCTGAAATGAATCCTCGTGTGACCACCACCCAGGTTAAGAAATTTGCCAGCACCCCCAACAACCCCAAACCTGCCCCTCCCTCCCCACAGAGGTGACTGCTCTTCTGAGTTTATCAGACTCCCTGGCTTTCTAAGTATGAATCTCTACACTCATTGGTTGAGTTGTGCTCATTTCTGAACTTTCTATAAATGGGCTCATACAGTATGTCCTTCTGCATCTGGCTTCTTCTCATCAATGTCATGTCTATGAGATCCATTCTTATGGTTGCTGCATTTTCTTTTCAACAAAATCCAACATAGCTTTTAGCAAGGGGTCAGGGCTGATCCATATGGAGGCATCGGCTCTGTCCCCAAAGACTTGTAGTCTAACAGGTGACCTGACATCTGCGTCTACAGAAGGGGATGGGAGGCAAAATAAGCCAACAACTCCCTGCAGGTGTGAGCCACTTGTGTCAGGAAAGAGGAAGAAAAGATGAGTGCTCATCCTCTTCCAAACTTCAATTTCTTTTCCTTAAGTTTAGAAAGAGGTTGTTTTCTGTTTTTCTACCGGTAGCACTGTACCTTCAGGTCCCAAGTTTCCTAAACAAAGCTGTAGTAAGTGATGCACTAAAAACACGAGTGAACAGTGGTTTAAAGCAGAAGAGAGGTTCTCAGGGGCTGGGGGAAGAGGGTGGGAGTTAGTGTTTAATGGGTACTGAGTGTCTATCTGGGCTGACGAAATGTTTTGGAAATAACGGTGATGGCTGTGAAAGTACTTAATGTTACTAAATTGTACACTTAAAAAAACAGCTAAAATGGTACATGTTATGTATATTTTTAAAAAGTTAAAAAAGAATGGAGAGGACAGAGAAGAAAGTGGAGAGGAGACGGTAAAGACTGTGCTCTTCAGGAGTCAGACTCATTCCTTTTCCCAAACTTAAATAGAGCACAAAATCAGGAGCTCCAGGGAAACCCAACTAGGACAAAGGAGGGGAAAAAGAGAAGCAGAAAAATGCTGGCAGACGGGAGCAACCCCATGCACTGTCCATTTCAGGCTCCCCGAGAAGAGTGTATGACTCACCTCTGCTAACTTTAGTGTCACCCATTCCTTGATCTTTGCAGCTTTTTCTTGAACAATTTTTGCTTCCTCAGCTCTCATCTGCTTCTGTAAGAAAGAGAGGGCCTTTAGCTGATCACAGTAGTCACTGCTTTAGTGAATAACTGGAGGTGGGAAGCCCCAGAAGGTGACTGGATGGGGTGGCATGACAGAAAAAAATAAATTCATTTATTAATTTAAAAAATATGCTTAAATGGGGAAAAGCCTTCCTAAGCATAATACAAATTCTAAGAAGTTATGAGGAATAATAAATCTAGATCGTCAGTATAAATTCCTATCTGACCAAAAAAAAAAAAAAACCCTTAAACAAAATCAAGAGACCAACTGGGGAATGATGTGTAACACAAATGATGACATACATACAAAGGGCTAATAACACTACAACAAATACATTCAAAAGATATGAATAGTAAGTCAACAGAAAAAGAAAGAAACCCATGAGAATCTGTTTAACATCAATCATAATTTAAAGAATGCTGATTAAAAATGAGACATCATTTTCCTCCGTCAGACTAACACCGTTGAAAAATCTGATATTATCTCAAATTTTCAAGAGTGTTAGAAAACAACCACTGTGACAGAAATTGGCAAAGCCTTTTTGGGGAACAATTTGATAATATCTGTTGACATTTTAAATGTGCATACCATTGAACTAATAAACCCACTGCTTAGAAATCATTAGTTGCAATTTGATAAAGCAATAAAAACAAAGAACTCAAAACTGGAAATCACCAAAATGTCCACAAATAAGGGCTTGGCTAAATAAAAATCATGAAAACAGAACACTGTGATTTAATACACAAGTAAACATTCCCAATGAACAGTGGCTGACAGTGAGGAGTGGAAATTAAAGCTTGGGGACAGAGGAAAAATGTCATTTTATACATTCTGGTCTTTTTTGTATTTTTTACTATAAGCATGTATGACCTTTACAGTAAAAAACAAACAAAATAACAGAAAATAAAGCTAAATTGACAACTGAGTGGAGCAATTTCCTCGAAATAATAAAAAAGTATGATCGAAAAGTGAGGTTTGTATCTAAAGAATAGCTCTCTGGGGTAGCAAGAAATGCAGGCTTTGGGACTTGGATTCTGCCTCCGAGGCTTATCTACTGTGGGACACTGGGCATGACACCTAACCCTCTGGGCCCGTGTGGTCATCTCTAGAATGGGGATGATACACCTCCCTTCTGGGTCACTGCGAAGATGAGGTGAGAAAGTGCACAGCACAGTGCTGGAGGTACAGGAGATCAACCAGTTCTGCAATAAGAACAAGTTCCCTGGGTATATTCTGGAGTGGAGAAGTTTACAGAGAGACGCAATAACAACTCTGGTTACATCTCGAGGGAAAAACTGCCTCCTAATTGTAAGATGACGGACATGAGCTCCAGACACGGGTGTCTGTGGAAATGAGGTGGGAATGTGAAAAGGTGAGACTCAGTATTTCACAGCTGGAAAGATCTTAAGGTTATCTAGGTCAGGGGTTTGCAAACTGGCCCATAAGCCGAATCCAACCTGCCACCCAGTTTTTCCCTCCCATCTACTTTTAGAAATAGAGTTGTATTGGAACACAGCCACCCACAATCATCTATGTATTGTCAAGGACTGTTTTCACGCTGTGACAGCGGAGGTGAGTAGTTGCAACAGAGACCACGTGCCTGCAAAGCCAAAAATGTGTACCATTGGGCCCTTTATAAAAAGAGTTTGCCGACCCCTGACACAATTCGACACCCTCTTTATGTGGCTGTGGAAACTGAGGCTCAGAGGAGTTATGTTTGCCGCCGCCTCTGTCAGTTCTGGCACAGCGGAGACTAAAACCAGGTCTACTGAGTTATAGAACAGCATTCTTTCTATTCTGATCTTGATCTACAACTATTGTATGATGATGTTTCTTTCCTGACCTAAGCTTTAGCAGTAATCATTTTGCCCACCAATCCACAGATGCTGCCACTTCTGTGAACCATTCAAAGAGAGAAGGTATCTCCCAAACCAATGGAAAATCGATTAGAGAATCCACGTGTCAAAATTCTACTTTCCCATGATTTTTCAGGAACGCATGGGTGCCCCACAGATTACAAAGACACACACATCCCACAAAGGAAATATCAGTGAATGCTGGTGAATGATTACAAATTTGCCCAAGATAGTGGGAAGATACTACCAGGATTAGCTGGGACCTTGTAGGAAAACGCACATGTGAGAAATTAAGTCATCTGGCCACACTGAGCGGGGTGTTTGCTGGAAATGAGGGAGCTCTGGCACCAGGGAAACGTTGGGTAGGTAAGGCCAATGGCAGAGGGAAGAGACAGAATTAGGATGAAATTAATGAGATTGTGAAAGGGAGGAGGCTGGGCACAGGGAACTGGTAGGGATGTTCCAGACACCCTCTCCAGAGTGAGGGTGCAAACTGTCGCTGGAATCCTGGGCTCCCGTATGCTCAGGACAGTAGACCCTACTTTTTAGAGGAGGCAGCAGCATTGCCTCCTCTGCCAACTGAGTCAGTCTCTGCCGACTCAGGTTGAGAAACTTTAGCCAGTCAAGGTTGACGGGCTAGCTCTGTGCTGCTGATGCTACAGGCGAGTGTTGTGTCCCACATGTGGGCAGGGTACAAGGCCAAGGTGGAGAAGGGACAGCCCTTGTGCTGACCTCGTGCCTGAAACTGTACACGGATTACCCGAGTTCTTTCTCTGACAGTCCTATGGCGTATTTGCCCACAGTCAGAGACCAGCAGGTGTCAGAGGTGAGATTCAAACCCAGATCAGTCTGCCTCCAAGGTCCTTTTCCCACTGAATCCTCTGCCTGTTTCCCAAGGTACCTTCCAATAGTACAATCTCCACATGGAAGAACAGTCTCATGAGGGGGTACACTTCCCACTGCTGGAGGGTCAAGCAGAGGGCTCTGCTCAAGCAGCTGAGACCAATGGGAACAGATATTGCAGAGGGCACTGGTGCCCTGCTCCATGGTACCTGCTTCTCCAGCTGTGCCTCCAGCTGGCCGATGAGCTCATCCTTGCCCCGCAAGGCTTTCAGCAATTCTTGGTACTTCTTGTACAGGCTGCCTGATGAGTCCACATTGTTCAGATTGGATAGTTTCACTTTCTCTTCCATCACACACACCTGAAAAAGACCAAGTGTCTCATTAGGCTGGGATGTGGGGTGTGAAATGGCCACAAACATGAGATGGGACATTTCCTAATGCCCTAGTCCATGACTCCCAGGCAGAGTCATTACCCAGGGTGGTCGGGCCAATTAATTCAATGACCATTTACTAAGCCTCAAATGGACCAAAAAAGAAAAAGAAAAAAAAAGGAATTGACAAGGAGGAAACAACCAGCTGTTAAAGTCCTCAAACTCTGGGGGCCCCAGGAGGGATGAGCTGAGCAGGACAAACAGCCCTGCAGAGGAGATGCTCCAGTCTCACAGCGGCAGAGACAACTGCTGCTAACTGCAGTCCATGTGCTTCCCGATATTTCCCAGACCTCTTGTAGGAATATGGGCATGGAATTCCCTCTAGCCAATGGGCCTGAGTGGAATGACACAATATTTCCAGGCTGAAGTGTTTAAGATGCTCTTTCCCTGCCATGGCAACCAAGGAGGCTGAGTGTTCCAGACGGTCCAGCTAGAAGATGGGAGCTCCACGAACCTGGGTCCTCAAATCACTGTGTGAAGCAGAATCCCTGGCTAATACTCAATAGAGAGGTACCACGAGTGAGGATTACATGTGTTAAACCATTCGGATGTCAAACTTACTTGGTTACCTCAGCATAACCTAGCCTATTTGGACTAATCCACCCACCTGCTCACTGCACTTATCCAGAGACTCCTTCTTGCCCACAGAAAGCTCCATGCACCTTAATCTGTTCAGAAGTTCTAACCATGACTGCTGGTTTTCCTTGTCCCTGAAAGGAGCTCATCAGTGTGATGAGTGTGTCCACGTGAATCCACGGGAAGGGAAAGGAAAGGCCAACGGTCACTTCCTCTGCTCGCATCACTCCTCCCCCACCACCCCGGTTACCTGGGTCTCTGCGTTCTCTGCTCTCTGTTCTGCCTCCAGCAGCCTCTGCTCCAGCTCCTGCATCTGCCCAAACAGAGACAGAGGGGAGATATAGGTGTGGTGTCCCCACTGTGCACACGACATCAAGGCGATGCAAACAAATTGTGCAGACACTCCGCATGGACCAGGTTTCAACTGCCCATCTCAAGTGGCTTGAGGGTGTCAGGATAAAGATTTTTGTGGCAACTCTTGGTTCTTTTGTTCTGAATTGAAGTGCAGGTGAAAAGCCCCTGGTGCTGTCCTCTCTGTGGAGGGAGTAACAGCCTCGTTCTTTCTTCCTTGTGTAAGGCACCCAGGGAGGGCAGCAGTATGGTTGTTATTCTTCCTGAGGCACTCCCGCCTCAGTCTCAGTCCTGCCTCCAGTCTCTCTGCTCAGCATGGGTCACAGGTAGTGTCCTGCCACTGCTCGCCCATGTGCCTGGCATGGTGCATGTTCCCACATGAGCTGCCATCATATCATCAGTGAGAGAATATTCCTTCCCACCCTGGAATAGCTCACTGGCTAGGGACAAATAATTCCTCAACCCATCAAGGATGCCTCTGACTGTAACTGGCATTCACAGGTATCACCCTATTTGATTTCTTTAATCCTAAAGAAACAGAGGGGTTCAAGACACATTTTTTAAGAATTCTATATTGCGACCAGTAGAGGAGTGTCATTCAAGTTTGAGGAGCTTGTCATTTCTGGAATTTTAAGCCAGCAACTTGCCCAAGCAAAAGGACCACTGTTCTTACACACGAGACTCATCAGACCTAAGCTGAAGCCTAAGTTGCTGTTCACCAGCACAGGGCCCACATGGCATCTCTTCGGCTTCCCAAGTTCATGGCTTGGTGAGTGAAGTATGGGCTGGATTTCAGTCCCCACTCTCTCCTTCTGGTCAGGGCTAGCTGTGTGCTGCCCAAACCACACACCGTCACACAAAGGTCCTGCAGAGGCAGAGCTGAGTCATGCACCTGACTCTCCGGTCAAATGCCACGTGCCAAGGCCTAGTCAAGTCAGCAGCTTCCTTCCCCACCCTGCCCTGCCCCAGGGCAATGCATATGCATTAAACACACATCAGAGGCTGATATCCCAGCTTTGTCCTCTGTGAGGCCAGACAGGCCTCACTTTCCAAGCTCCAGCCCAGCCCTCATCCACCTCATTTCTCCAGATGTGGCCTTTGGCCGAGCTACTCAACCTCCTCCCTTTGGCCTGGACTCTGGCTTGATTTTTACCAGTGAATTGAGTGATTTCTTCTTTCCCAAGCTCTTACCTTCCCAGCTGAAATTCTGCTTTTTCTCCCTGATGAAAGAAAAGGAGCTCCCAGCATGGTGCTGGACAGCATAAAGAATTACCCAGGAGAGGTTCACGTCTGAGAACCTGGGGTACCTCCAGGGCAGCCCTTCCTCACCCAGCTTTTCCCTTGGGGTTGGGGAGACACAGGTGCTTTCAGTACACATTCCCCTTGAAAGGATCTGAGGTTTAAAACAAAAATGTTTAAAACTTGAGATTTAAAACAAAAACGTCCCTTGGAGTCCCAACAAACAGGACCACCTTTGACAGGCAGTCATGTGCTCAGGCCAAGGATGCCTGCATCTCTTCTTTCTTCTCCTGGGTTTAGTAATCATGATCACACTCTAAACCCAAGCCTGCGAGGGTGGGTTTGTTCTGGCCAGACATAGGCCATCAATTAGAGCCAGATGGCCTTTCCAAAATCAAACAGCCCTCGGCCTGTCTTACAGGTGTCCCTTGACCTTCAAACGTTTGCTTTGTAGCTACAGGGAAGATAACAGCATAGTATAAATCAATGTTATGGTTACAGGGTGGCTGCCCGGCACTAAAAGAATTCTACTGGGGGTGGGGGAAAACACACATAGTAGTAGCCCTCAGTGACCAGGTTAGTACTTTATAACCCTTCCCCCTTTGACACTAAGACCTGACTGGGCCAATCAGGTTCTTTCCCCCCAGGAATCCAAAATCTGGTATGGAGAGATCAGAGAAAAGAGGTAGGGGCTACACTGGAGAATGTGCACAAACTTCACCAAGCCATGAATGTTAGGTAGTCCCTTCAGTTCTGTGAGCTGTCCCAGGATCCTCCTCACACATTCCATTTGCTAAACTAGCCAGAGTGGGAGTTTTTTTTGCCTACATCGGGAACAACTCTAAATAATGCAATTACCAAGAGCATTTAATTTTTTAAGAACACAATTATATGAGAAGGCTTTGGATTCCTGACAAGTCTCCTAGACTGACTGCCGGCTGGACCATTTCGATGCACCATCTGCTCTGTAGCTCAGAAGGCACAGGCTTTCCACAGGAAGTGATAACTCATGTGTGTGACCTTCTGCAATGACTATCTGATGTTTTCTAACTTTATCTGATAGAAAAACTTGTCTTCCTATTTTATAGATGGAGGAACCAAAGTGGAGTGAAGAACAGAATGTGTTTGAGTCCTACCTTCTGGATGGGCATTTTCATTTGGGTCAAGAGTGGCCAGTGACACTGGTCAGAGCCGGAAACCACTCCATTACAGACAACACGGTGAGCATTTTTTTCCTTGAGATTTTAATATTGCTTTAAGGCAGCAGTCCCCAACCTTTTGGCACCAGGGACCAGTGCTGCTATGAGAATCTAAAGCCCGATAATCTGAGGTGGAGCTGAGGTGGTGATGCTAGTGCTGGGGAGCAGCTGCAGATACAGATGAAGCTTCACTCGCTGGCCTGCCACTCACTTCTTGCTGTGCAGCCCAGCTCCCAACAGGCCGTGGTCCAGTACCTATCTTCAGACTGGGGGTTAGGGACCCCTGCTCTAAGGTATGTATGCGATCACCAAAGAGATGGAAAGGAAGGTCTCCTCCCAGGGTCCTCATCTCTGCCGACCCTCCCAGGTGTTCTTATCTTCCCAGCAAAGGCACCTGAGGCTCCAAGCGTTTTGTATCCACCTTCACGCTGGATGATTCTTTTTTCTCTAAAACTAATTTCTGAACATTGACATTTTGAACATCCAGAACTTTTAAAAAGAAGAGTGTAATGACCATCTATGTATCTGTCACTGTGCTCCAACTATTATCAACTGCCTGTCATCACTGATTGAAGAGAATATCTTAAACATCAGGCTTCCTTCCTTTTTTAATGAAAATACATTTCCTCCATTGCCGCTGAAATACTCCCAGGTGTGTCTATGCCAGAATGTCATTTTTTAGAGTTCTCAAACTCTTCTCTCAATCCCAGCATAAACACTTTTCACAATGGCAGATCATCTTTTCAGATACTTAAAGAGCCAAACCTGGAGCTCTGAGAAGCTGGAGCTACGGGTCGGCCACCCCTTATTTGGGTACTGTTTCTCCTCTCCAAGGATTCCTGGGGACCGTGTCCTCAGTTGTCCTTTTAGTCTGTGGGCCTGGGGTGACCCATCAGCCAAGGAGGTGTCAGGTTTAGGCAGCTGACTTCTAGGCAGGATCCACTTTCACCAGCTGCAACTTGCACACGAGACTCATAAGCTGCCCGAGAAGCTGCAGCGACCTGATGAAATGCACTTGGCACCAAACCTGGTATTTAATCCCAGTGTCCACAGCTCCCTGTAACACCCAGTGATGCTGTTAAATATGGCCCAAGCCAAGGACCGCGCCATCCGGGGTCTTAGCTACCCCTCTGAAAAGGAGGTTCAACATTCTTGCCACTGCCTTGCACCCACTGGAAAGAATGGTACAGGTAAGTGCTAAAGCTCTGAAACCCAACTGGCTCTACTGCAGTGTGGCTTGAGACAAGTCCCTTAACCTCTCTATGCCTCGGTTTCCACACCAGTAAAAGGAGAGTAATGAGTCTCCTCCGCCAAGGGTTGTGGTGAAGTCTAGACAGGATGCCTCATGTAGACTCAAAGGCACAACCTGGCACTCGATGAGCAGTTTACAGGTAGCAGTTACTTGTTGGTTTTTCATACACAAAGATGGCACTTATGACCAGGGATACCAGTTTGCCTGGGACAATCCTGTCACCCAGAATTATAAGTAATAGGGCCTCCTTTCACTCTCCAAATTGTCCCAGTTTAGATGATAAACTATAAAGTCATCCTGCTTAGGATCCATGTACAGAAAGAATGACTTTAAGCCAGAGGTTGCTAACTTTATTAGCCGATAGGGCATCTTGTAAGACCTACAGTGTGGTGGGCATTTGGTCGACACAGACATAACTAAATGAGGCCCCTTCTATGTGTCTGGCACTGGCTTAAGCATTTTACATGTATTAACTTGGTTAATCTTCATCCCAATGCTAGGACACAGGGACAATTATTATCCCTGTTGTATAGATAAGGAACCTGACACAGAGCAGTTAGGTAACTTGCCTAAGGTCACACAGGATTGAAACTGAGGACTGGCTCCAGAGTCTATACAGTATTATTGGCCATGGTGTTGCTCACGTCACATAAAAAAAAAAAAACAAAAAAAAAAAAACCCACACGCAGATCCCAACTTCAGCTTCTCTTGAAAACTCAAAAGATCTAGATACACAATTACATTTTCTTATGACAATAACTACTTCCTCCTCTAGCTGTAGCGTGTTCCCTTGTATTCTCCCCAGAACCGGCCTGTGCCACTTATCTAAGTTACCTGCAAGTGTCTGAGTTTGCAACTCCCAGTTTTAGCTATTAAGTGGTTCCAAGTTTGTTGTAATAAAAGACAATGGTTTTCAGCTTTATTATTTTTTTAGATCTTTTGTTCGATTGAAATATGCTTATTTCCAAGTATAAAATATATGAGTGTGGTACTGCCCCAGTGTCTGACTGCAGAAGAACTGGAAGGAAAAGGGTTCTAAGTCTTGCCTGCAGGTTCTGCTGCACCCTCACAGCCCAGAACCTCCTCTGAGCACTTGTGGCTTAAGATGTCCACTAGAAGGACAGTGGAATGGGGCCCTGGGGTAAGGCTGTGGCAGAAGCTCATGGCAGTAGATCTCAGACTTTCAGGAATGTTAAGGATCCACGTGGACACCAGGCAGATTCCTGGGCCTTGCCCACAGAGGTTTTTCTTTAGCAAGTCTGAGGCATGGGCCTAGGAATGTGCTTGAAAAGAAAATCCTGCGTGACCCTGATGCAGGTTGTCCACTAGACCTAGACACTAGACTGGCTGCAAAAGGTAAAGCAAAGCTGACTGACTCCTTTGTGAATGCATCTGGGACTCAGCCCCAACAGCACAGGGCTTCTCAAATGGCTTTACAGGAGTACAGAGCTCTACGGATGCCATGGGTCCTGAGAAACACTATCATGGATCTTATCAAAAATGGGGATTAGGAGAACAATAAAAAGATCTCTCTAGCACACACACGTGCACACACATGCTCATACACAGTGAATAAGAGAAGGCATCTGCTCCCAAAGCAAACTGGATCTGTCAGCACAGAGATCTGCTAAGGCCAATGCTGTGTAGACTTCAACATATTTCCAACCAGTCCTGACAGCCCTAGTTGTCTCATTTTACAGTACCTGGCCTTTTCACAAATGCTGAGGTATTTAAGGATGTTTCACAGGGCCTCGTGCTCTGCCCATTCACTATGAAGCTGGTGCCTAACTGAATCGCCACCACTGTATAATCCATGGTCTGAGGTAGGGGGAGCACTATTCATTGTTCTTTTGTTTAAGGAAACTGAACTGAACCACTTATACATCCCCCCCGCCAAAAAAAAGTCCTGAATTACAAATTGTTGGTATATAAAACTGAGCTACTGTATTTCAAAACCTTGGTTGGCAAATTTAGTTAAGGATTCTAGAAAAGAGGACGGGCACACAGTCCCAGTGTAATAGGACTTGGGATAAGCTGTTTCGGTTACAAATATTCAAGCTAAAAAATGAGGGTTGTTTTATTAAATTCTTCCTTCCTTCCTTCCTTCCTTCCTTCCTTCCTTCCTTCCTTCCTTCCTTCTTTCATTTTTCATTTCTTCTTTCTTTCTTTCTTTCTTTCTTTCTTTCTTTCTTTCTTTCTTTCTTTCTTTCTTTTTCTTTCTTTCTTTCCTTTCTCTCTCTCTCTCTCTCTTAAATGAATCTATTCAAATCTCTTTTGTTAACAGACAGGTAGTAAATAAATTAAAAATTTTAAACTTGTATCAGTTCTAATATTGATGCCATGATCATAGTTCCTACAGAACTCTTCTGTGGATAGATATACTCCCACTTTTCTGATGGGATAAGTTAGGCATGAGTTTGGCAAGAATGAAAAAAAGTCCAAGGAACTTTCAATATCCATCTATATGGCCTCTTAGAACAGTGTCAGGTTTTAAGTGGGTCTGACCAGCCTATGTGACTTCTTTGGCACACCAAGAAAGAGAGATAGGAACAACGCTCCCAGGGAGCAGAGCAAGCATGAACTCCAAGAACTTCCCTCAGCTCCTGTCCTGGATGGGGTGGCCCTGGCAATCTGGATGTCCATGACAGAGGTGCACCAGACCCTGAGAGGTATCACAGCAGAAACGAGGTCCTCTCTAACCTCCTCTCTAACCCTTCATCTCCTCTCTCATCCTCAGGTGAGGAATCGTCTGGTAGCCTTGACATTAAAAAAAAAAAAAATCCTTTTAGTACAGATTGTGCCATTTGTAGAATGGCAATTCTGCATGAGGGAGTCAGCAATAAACAGGCTATGTGATGGGGAAGGGGCTTCCAAGCCTTAGGCTGAATCTGATTCGGGACAGGGTCGGTCCCTCGGGAAACATCCAAGCTGCGCTTGTCCTGCACAACAGTCAGCAGTGAGTGAGCAGCCATCAGTCACCCAGGCTCTGCATCTTGTTTGCACAGATGAGCAAGCTGTGTGGAGAGGTGGAACGGGCTGGGGCGTGGGAGGGCTGGCCAGAGGGACCCAGTTGACCTGGCTCACCCGGGTGCTGGTGGATACTAATGACGGCTGGCAATTAAGTCCTGAGAGAAGTGACAGCCCCAGAGGAAGCAACTCTGAGAAACTGGAGTCACATTCTCCTGGGAGCTGAAACTCACCCTGAAGTATTGGGGAAAATCTCTAGTGAACTGTTGAACCTGTCCTATTGGTTTGGGGATGACTGCAGGTGACAGGCACAGCCCCACTGAGTGATATAGTTTTTATGGCCTTATAAGGGTTCCTGCCAAGGGGCCCAACACCTCTTCCTTAAGTCTCAGCCCTCTTCCTTACTTAGTCTCCCAGCCCATGATCCCTAGTCAAGATCTTTCTCTCCCCTCCCCACTCCCACACCTCCACTCTCTTCCGCCCTCTGTCTGCACGATTTCCTTTTCTTTAGCCAAGTCACACTCTGAGTTCCCAACATTTTAAAGAAGGGCACTTAGGTCACATGATGATCAAAGACAACCTGGAAGACCCAAGGAGCTGTGGAGAAAAACAATGGTTATTAATAATGTGTTTAAGGCCCTGGGGAATAGGGGAGGGAGGCACTTAAAACTATCTCATTATGAAATATTTCAGGCCAAAAGAAACACGTAGAGAATGATTAAAAAAACAAACATGTACCTACCATTCAGCTTTTTTAAATCTTAATTTTTGTCATGTCTGCTCCTGATGCTTTTAAGAAACATCTATTACAGAGAGATGAGGCCTCCTGTGTACATCTCCCCAATGTTACTCCTCTCTTTCTGGTATTTAACCTATACTTGGTTGTATTTACATTTTTATCTTATTTGTACATACCCCTAAACAACAGATGGTATCAAGTTTTAAAACTTTATATATACTGTATTATTCTGATCTTTTCTGTTCAGTTTTGGTTTTTGAGATTTACTGATCTTAAATATGTAGCTCTGCTTGATTTATTTTTAACTACAATGTAGTATTCTATTGTACAAATCCACTCAACATGTTTATCCATCCTCCACTGATAGACATTTAGAATATTTCCAATTTTTCATACTGCAGTGCTGCAGTATACATTCTTGTATATGACTTATGACCAATACATTTGGATTTATTTCTCCTGTTTCATTTTGTGCTCTCTACTTACTCCTCTTTTTCTATATTCTTTTTTCCCTCTCTGTCTGGATTTAATAGACTTTCTTTATTCCATTTCCCTGTTCTACTGACTTGAAAGTTATATACTCTATTTGTTATTACTATTATTCTAAATTTAAAGATTGCTAGTTGTTCCCCAGTTCTGCTCCCCATCTGTTCTCCCCTTCTCTCTTATATTAATAGAAATTCTAACTTAGCAGAACACATGGTTATCCAGAATAAGAACTACACTTTTCAACGTTCCCTATGGCTGGGTATAACCAAGTTTTGGCCAATGGAATATGAATGGAGGAAATGAATGTAACCTCCAGGTCATGCACTTAAAGGGAAGGATGTCAAATGAACCATCTTCAGACATGCAGTAGGTATCACCCTAGAACTAGACTGCTTATGCCTGGTATATTACACATGAAGAACATTAGCATTTGTCTGGTTTAAGCCAGTTATGCTTGGTTCTTTCTTACAGCAGCCAGTCTATGAGCTAGCTTATACAGTAGGCATGGATTTAAAAAAAAAATTATCCTGCTTACACATTCTGCTTCCTGGATCTGAGGCGTCATGTCTTTCATCAAGTTTGGAAACTTTTAAGCCATTTCTCTTTGAGTAATGTCTCTTCTTCATTCTCCTCCCCACTTCTGTCATCTTATATAGGATCTTGTCATTTTAGTATCCATGTTTCAGCTTCTGTGACTTTTTCTCCCTGTGCTGCATTCTGGGTGATTTCTTCAGGTCCATCTTTCCCTTAATTAAATCCGTCTTCAGGGGTGCCTAATCTGATGTTTAATCTATCTACTGAACATTTAATTTCAATGAGAACATTTTTCACTTCTAACAGTTCTATTTGGTTCTTTAAGACTACCTGATCTTTTTGGACCGTGTCTTGTTTTTGTCTCGTTTTCAATTCATTATGTCTTCATAATGAACCCATTTGTTTTATAATATCTTGCCAACAGTTCCATTATTAGAAGTTCTTAGGGGGTATGGTCCCGTTGTTTGTAGTGTATGTGGACTCTCACTCACTATAGATCATTCTCCCAATATTTAGTTATTTTGGATCATATATTAAACCCTCACTATTGCTTTTTTTTTTTTTTTCCTGTGAGGATCCTGTATGATCTGAGTTGAGGTCTTGTTTCTCTAAGGAAGTTCTGTGTCTGTTACTAAGGGTATCCCGGGGTATCATTGGCCCAGAACTTAGGGCCTGAACTTAGGGTTCCTAATCCACACGGGTAGTATAAATTCTAATGTTAAGCCAATATCATCATCAGGTTCTCAGGGGATATTCTTCTCTTTTTCTTTCTTTCTTTCCTCCCTCTCTCTCTTCCTTTCCTCCCCTTCCTCCCACTCCCTCTCCCTCTCTTCCTTTCCTCCCCTTATTCCTGCTCCCTCTCCCTCTCTTCCTTCCTTTCCCCAGAGCCTTGGCTTTTCTATCATCTCCTTGTGCTTATAGATGATTTTCTTTGTCTACCTTTTCATTTAGGATACAGCCCTTTGATAGTCCTGACTTTACAGGAAATTTTCATTTTTAGGTCCAGCTTCCAATGGGCCAGACCTCATCTCTGTCTCCACGATGTTAAAACTCAAACCTCAAGCCTTTCATTACTGGGGGGGGGGGGGGGGGAGGGGGCAGTTGCATACCCTGTCCCACTCAGCTGCCAGAGTTCCATTCAGCTGAGCTCCACTCAGGTTTCCTCTTCGTTTTACCCACTCAGGATTCCTCTTATTTTTTCCAGTGCACAGCTCTGTACTGAGAATATTTTAACTATTTAATTCAGTATTTCTAGGTGTTTGATAGTGGGGTTTTTTTTTTAACATCATTTTGTTGTTCACATTACTAGAAATACAAGTCTCTTCCTTCTAAGATGTGTTTAGACCAACTGGCTGATCCCTCCTTATCCTTTCCTTCCCTCACACACCTTCTCCAGTACCATATCCTAAGGCAAGGTTCTCAAATTTTATAGTGTATGAAACCAATTTCTGGGAGCTTGTTAAACAAGTCAATTATAAGCAGCACCCCAGGAGACTTGAATCAGGAGGACTGGGGTGGAGCCCAGGAGTGTACATGCTTAATAGGCACCTGGGACACCTCTTGGAGAACAACTGTCTAAGGCCTGGCTTCCTGTTCCCTGAGGTGGTGGAATCCTATTTTTTCTATTAGCAGTGCCTGAACCTCATTTGTGCCTGCTAGTCTATTCTGAAAAGCCCAAACTAGAAAACCACAATGCCAACAGACCCAAGGCTCATGAGTTCTAGTCCAGGCTAGTCCAGGGCCACTCCCTTCAGCAGTGGAAACGCAGAGGCAATGCCAATACCTTGTCTTCCTGGACTCTAGGTTGTGGCTCTTAGCTAAAATAGCCAATTTATTCAGGCTTTACTAATCAAGACTTTGACATTATTTGTAGAGGGGTTGACTGAATTTTACTTTGGTACTATAAAAGAAGAGTTTGCTAAGCAGATAGATACTATAAACAAAACTATAGAGAGAACAGTTGATTCAATTAAGATTTATGTGTATTTATTTTTTAATGCAGGTCTCCACTCTCTAGATGAGTTGTGCTCCAAAATACCCCTGAAAGTCAGCCATTTAGAATGTATCTTCCCATAGAAATATTATGAATGGTGGTCACTTTGCCAAACCAGCCCACCCAAGCCTGTAGATACAATAATTGTTCCTATTTAAGAAATACTTTATGTCAGAAACTTTATATATGTGATCTGATACTATTCTCAAAATAACTCTGAAAGATAGACATTTGTGTCCCTGCCTTAGAGGTGAAGGAACTTGCCCAGGATCACATAGCTCGTAGTGGCAAAACCAGGTGGATCTGGCTCCAAAGCCCGTGTCCTTGTCACCAGGAAACCAGGCTGCCTTCTATAGTTCCTATGTTTAACAGAGGGTGAGCAGAAGGCAGAGAATTTCTGTTCTTCTCTCCTAAAACATCTTCCTCTCCTACCCTGAAGAAGAGATGTTAAGGGAATAACAGAACCTCCATGGTAGCCACATGTGACTCAGGAGGTGATGGAGGACCAAGATGATATGTACCATTTCTTTGGAGTTCTGTACGAAGAAGCAGAACAGGGAAGAATGCAAGATGACAGATTAATAAACTGTTTTGATTTTGGTCTTGAAAAACAAAAATAAAAACAAAAACTACCATAGGTAGGCCTTGTTTTGTATGTGTGGAAAGCATTTTATTAAAAGTTCACCTTCCTGAAAAGGAAAAATAAATGGCATAAATGATAGAGGCTCTGTTCATCCCTCTGGCAACCAAATCAAAGTTGTGATGGAAACAAGGAGCAGGAGCGAGGAAAAACTGCCTGGAATCTAGAGGAACAAGCCATACAACTACGGAGAAATCCAAGAAAGCACTTTGTAACAGCAGAAGGTAGGATAGGGCGAGGACATGAGGCTGCCCTGTCTCAAGCAGCTGAGTAAGATGAAGGCTGCGGCAGCTTCAGTGGCAGACGCCTCTTAAAGAGGCCGTGTCCATGAGCGGATTTTCATGGTGATGGACCTGCTCACTCTGAGCACCAGTTGCCTGTTTGGCTGCATGCAGGAGGCACTAGGGATTTACAGGGAGATATCATCGGGGTGAGGGCCAAGGAGAGACTGGCTCTGTACAGAAGTGTCGGCGGTATTCATTGTTCCCTGTCAAGCCCTCCCCCATACTAGTGCAGTGGACACTGCACCACCATAACTCTGATGTCATCAGACTGGATAACAGAGGTTGCTCTACCCAGGATTCCCTGAAACCCCGCCTCCCCCAACTCGCAGCCCCACCCAAGCCCCACCCAGGTGTATCAAGTGAGTCAGGTGCACCTTGCTGAGCAGTGCCTACACTCATAATGGAGGCAGCTGGCCTCGGTTTCTGGTGTGGCCTTTTGAGGCAACTATAAACACAGCACCTGTGGATTCACAGGTGGCCCGGGAGGGGTAGAGGCTTGGGCTAAGTTTAGCCTGCAGCTGAACCCCTCTCAGGACTGTGCCACTGGACACCCACTTCACAAATATACACTAATAAGACTGGGAGACTTAGAAGCTTTGCTTAGTACATAGAAACAGACACGGAAAGGCAGCCAAAATGGGAAGACAAAGAAGGAGAAACCATATGAGAGAACAGAACAGAGATCCAGATATAACAGAGTCAAGTAATCTAACAGATGCAGAGTTCAAAACACTGGTTGTAAAGATGCTCAATGAACTTTTGGGAAGTGTAGATACATTCAGTGAGAACTTCAACAAAGAGATAAAAAACATAAAAATGGAAATTATAAAAGGGAACCAGTCTGAAATGAAGAACACATTTTCAGAGATGAGAAGTATATTAAATGGAATAAACAAAGTGGATTAAAAAAAGAATCAAATACCCTATCTAGAGGATGAGAAAGCCAAGGACACACAAACAGAATGGCAAGAGATAAGATGCCAAGACTATAAAAATAATTAAGGAGCATATGGGACACTATTAAGGGTCCAAATATCCATCTGATCAGTATAACTGAAGAACATCAAGACACTGAACAACTGTTTGAAGAAATAATGATGGAGAACTTCTCTAACTTGGTGAAGGAAATAAAAATAAAACTCCAGGAAGCTCAGAGAATTCCAAAAATCAGGGATCCAAAGAGGTCCACACCAAGACACATCATAATTAAAATGCCAAAGGTTCAATACAAACAAAGAATATTAAAAGCAGCAAGAGAAAAACAGATGGGTACTTATAAGAGAACACCTACAAGACTGGCAGCTGATTTCTTAAAAGAAACTATACAGGACAAAAGGGCTTGACATAAAACCTTCGACAGGATGAAGACCCAAAGTTTGTAACCAAGGATACTTAATGCAGCAAAGCTATCGTTTAGAGTTGAAGGACAGATAAAGAGCTTCCCAGACAAAAATAAGCTAAAGGAATTTATCACCACCAAACCAGTATTATGGGAAATGTTAGCAGGACTTCCTTAAAAAGAAAATATACAAAAGACTCACTTCAGACTAAAAGAAACAGACTACAAGGAAAGGGATAGAAACAGATATTCTTTGATGGACCTAGAAGGTATTTAAGTCAGACAAAGATAAACACTATATGATTTCACTTATATGTGGAATCTAAGGGATAAAAACAGACTCACAAATATAGTGGACAATTTGGTGACAGAGAGAGGGGAGAGGATTTGGGGGGCTGGGAGAATAGGGTGAAGGGTTAAAGAAGTACAAATTAGTAGCTGATGGATGGTCACAGGGATGGGGAGCATGGCATAGAGAATCCAGTTAGCATTAATACTTTGGCTAGGTGAAAGGTCAGGGGAGGGAGGGAGCAATTGGGGGTTCATTTATAAACAATACAGATGTCTAACCAATGTACTGTATACTTGAAACTAATTAAAATAAATTATCTTTAAAAAATATTAACAACAAAAAAGTTCACCATCCTGCAATGAGTAGTAAAGAAGCCCCAGATAATGCACAATACAGTGAATATAGACGGCAGCACTGTATAATAATCATCAAACTCACTAACAAACTAGAACTTAGTTATTCCAACCACTGAAATTATAATTATGTAATGTGACAGAAGTGCTAATTATCACTACAAGGGCAGCTATACCACAATATATAAATGTGCCAAATTAACATGTTGAATACCTGAAATTAAACAATGTCAACTATATTTCAATTAAAAATAAATAAATAAATCCATCCATCCAAAAAGATAAAAGGAAGAAAGGTCACTTTCCTCAACTCTCCCTCTCTAACTCTGGCCCTCTCTGACACGAACCTCTGCAGTGAGGTTAGGTAGCTACCTGCCCTCCAGGACTCACCTTGTCAGCCAACAGTTCCCTTATCTTGCTGGCCTGTAGGCGGAACCGGAAAAGCTGAGTTTCTAGTGCCAGGCAGCGCTTCTGCCAGTCCACGCTGGTCCGGGTCTCTACCTTGAGTTCTGCCATGATGGAATCAACTTCTGGATATTCCTGGGAGCCCTGAGAACTAGCACACAGAGAGAAAAAAAGATAAGTGTGGGAGAAAGAGTTATATGGGGAAAGGAGGAGATGGAGACCAAACGACAGAGAAAATGGGGCTGGGCAGGCAATTAGTCATTGCTCCCCCTCCGTCCCATTGCCACCTTTCCCAGCTCAGTGTGTCCTGTTCCATCATAAGTTAGCTGAGCAACTTCAGGAGACCACGAAACCTGGAAACCACAATGAGAACCTAGTCTCATTTTTACAGAAGTGAAAAGTAGAGCTCATTTGTTTTTCATTCACTTATCCATTTAACAAATTTTTATCCATTCAATAAACATTTACGTGCCAGACACTGTTCTAAGCAAAGGTAAAAGGTAAATGGATACAAAGGTAAATTGGAAAAGTCCCCTTGTCTTTGAGGTTTTTCAAGGAAGTCTAATTGCAAGATCACAATGCAGTCACAATAGCTAATCAATATGCAGATAAACAGGAGCAGGGAAACGGGCAGATTATGCTGGGAAGTAATATTTACAGAAAGCTTAAAATGGGTCACAGATTAATCTGAGTTCACACACACAATTGGAGGCAGAACCCTGGTTTCCAGTTTTCTAGTTTAGTTCTGATTTTACTACAGCTATACGGATTTCAAATGGAGAAAAAAATGTAACAAAAATATAATGCTCTGAATTTCCTTGACAATTTTCTATTTAGTTGAGATTTTGTCGATTGTTGTCAACAAATCATCCTGCTTTGGAACAGATTCTCACTCTTTACTAAATTATAAAATACAAACCAAAAATTGGTGTGTGTGTGTGTGTGTGTGTGTGTGTGTGTGTGTGTGTGTAAAGATAGATAATTGTTTTGTTTTATTTTTTGCTTCTGCCACTGGAGAAACCCACAAGTCTTGGGAAAACACTTCATACAAATTCAGAACAAATAAGTAGACACCTATAATTTCCTCAGCCAGGAAAAGTTGTATATATGTCCAGATGCCTCCTTAATATATTTCAGAGAAGAAAAACTGGATTGGGATGAGAAAATGAAGAAGGATGTATGAATGTGCAGGAGAGAAGAGATACAGGCATAGCATGAGCACAGAAGAGAAGCGCTGGAAGACCCATCCATCATTAGGACTTTTAAATTCCCCTTCTAGAGGGCTATTAATTACACTTGGCAACAAGTATATATTCGGTCTGTCTCCAACTATGACATATGGTCACCCTAGCATTAGGTGATTTTAAGGAATGACTGATAGTTAATTTTAGGTTGATGGTATTTTTTAATGTCATCTATCAGAGAGATACACATGACTTACAGATGAAATAATATAATATCTGGAATTGGCTTTAAAACACTTCATGGTAGGGGTGAGGAGGGGGCAAGATATACAAAATAAGATTTGTCAAAATAGTGATAATTTTTGAAGTTGGGTGATGGGTATATATGAAGATTCTTTATACTGATCTACTTGAATACATGCCTGAGAATCTTCCATGATGTAAATTTGCTATTTTGTCACCCCTTTCCCTTTCTCAGGAGCCACATGTCCTCAGACTATCACCTCCCATACTATCGCCATATATTACTCTGGTGCACCAGTGAGTCTGTCCTTGATGGATTAGCCACCAATGTGCCTTTCCATCTCACATTTGACTTTTATAAGTATCTTTCTCCCATTACATGCCACAGGTAGCTATCATTTATTGAGTTCTTGCCATATGTCAGGCATGTATGACCTCTTTAATCCTTACAACAGCCCATGAGTTAAGGGGTGGACACTAGTCTATACTATCACATGAGGACACTGAAGAACTGAGAGACTAACTACTGTACACAGAGAGTTCTACAGCCAGCATGTAGTGAGGCTGGATTCTCATTCCTAAATCCTTGCTCTTAGCCACTGCTTTTTACCCATCCAGAAACCAGAAAGAATTCTGATTTCACAAAGATTGGAGTGGATTGCTAAGAATGCAAGAAATATTTTATAGAACCTTTCAGAATCCTTGGTGCTAAGATGAGCCCATATTCCAGATTTTCAGGGCATTCTAATCTCAAATATTCTGACACCAAAAACAGCATAAGCACAGACATTTATCATGTGTCTTGATTTTTCACTCAGAAAACAAGGTCAGTAAACCTGTGGAGAAAGGCCCAACAATTAAATCACTGACAGGTCTGGTGTCTGAGTCTTTCAGTTCTGGTCTGCTTGGAACACTGGACACATGACCTCACCCTTGTTCTCCCAGAACTGTCATCCCAAACAATCCTGACATTGTCACCTCCCAGCAATCCTGACCTCAAAGGACTGGGACTAACTGGAACGGGCAGGAAGACAAAAGACAAAAACAAAACATGACCTTTTCTGAGCTAAGATCAGTTGAAAAGACAAAACAGAACCTTGTGGGGCCTCCAGAGAAGGCCCTGAGGCTAGTGTTTGATTTGCTTTGTCCTTTGAGGGGCTTTTCCTTTTCCTAAAAAGAAAAAAAAAAAAAGTGGCAGATCTGAAACTAGGACCTGAAAGTCTTACAACCTACCCCAAGGCTGAGAATTAACAGTGAAAGCACCCAAGTAAACCAAGGAGCAGAGGAAACATAATCTTTTTGTGGTGTTGAAAGAGTTTAGTAAATTTTAATTGCCTCTTATTGATTGTCAAAGGTGTGGCTCAGATTCCATGGGGGGTGGTGGGGCGTGGAAATTCAAATTATCTAAATCTCCAGGGACTTTGGAAATAAAATACCTCATTGTCCTCTGTGTAGCCCTGATAACTGATATTACACCTGGACTGTATGTAGAGAGTGCATTCCCCAATCAAGGATCTTAATGACGTCACAGTTTGAACCAGTCTGGTGCCTGTCTTGGGGATACTGGTGAGAAGGCAGGCATGGTGCTAGGCTTGTCTCAGCATGCAAGGAGAGCTAAGAGGTTTCACAATGGATCTGGGACAAGGTGCCGGCTGCCGAGCACGAGGCCCAGAGGCTCTTCCCACAGAAGCAGTTGGTCAAAGCAGCAGCGGCTATGGATGTTAAGGGAAGATACCAATAAGCAGAATCTCATCTGCTAAGTCAACTTTGCACTTGTACCTCCCATAAAGACGTGCAAGGATGAGCAAGAGTGAATTTACAGAATGGTTCTTAACTTTTCGAAGCATTGTGACAGGTGTTATTTCTCTCCTTATCCTCTCACTATCCCTGAAATGCAGGACAATGTTATTATTCACAATGAATAAGAAAACTCATCACATCTGTGACTTGCCTAGAGACACAAAACTAAGTAGTGTCAGAGCTGGATCAAGAATCCCGATCTCCCAAAATACAGAACATCTTCTTTCCATGACAATGCTTCAGTAATTGGTCCTAGAGTCTCATGCTACCAGCCTAGCCTAACACAGATACAACATTAATGGAAAAAACAGATGGGGAAATGAGAGAATGGACATGAGCTAGGGACAAAACCAAGCCCCCTCCCTTTTTTCTTTCATATTTTATTCTGGAGAGCTTCAAACACAGGAGAAGTAGGGATAATAGTACGATAAGTCCCCATGTGCCCTCCACCCAGCTATAATTATCATCGACCCATGGCCACTCTCGTGAAACCCAGTTCTCTCGATTCCCACTAGTGCCCAGCATGCTAAACTGCTTGGCAGGGGAGAGTCCAATGATTGCCATGGGCTTGACATCTGTTCTGGAACAGCCTTGGAGGGAGGGGCAATGGGTAGACGGGTGGTTAAAAGAGGGCACAAGAAGTAGTTAGGTGATTCCACACTCTGGGCCTGTATCAGAGAAAACACAAATTTCACCTGGGATGGCTCTGGCAAGTTTAGGAATTTGACCAGAAATTGACAAAATGCTAAGATTAAAATTAACTCAATCAGCTTTTATTAAGTGATTCCTACAAGCAAGTTTGGGACATAAAGATTCATAAAGATAGGTGATTTGCGAGGCTCAGGTCTATAGTCTGAATATCCTGGAACTTCCTGCAAAGGGGCCAAGCAATACAAGAGCCTAAAAGAAAGAGGTCAGAGTTTGCTGCAAGGGGCATCAGAGGGTAATGGGGAATCTACTCTGGGTACAATTTCCACTGAGCTCTCCTGTGTCACCTCACTATGGCTCACTCCCTGAGTGTGAGCACCTTTTGTGATTTCCACTTGCTTGTGATATGCTACCACCATCTTCTGAAAGTGTTCCACTAGACCAGGCTGACTACTCGCCAAACTACAAGAGAAACAAACCTCTGTGTCCCCTCTTTCAGAATGGAGCTGGGGAGTAGGTGAATGGATACAGGGGCACAGCCCCCTCCAATCTTGCATTGTCATCTGATCGAACCAACAACATGCATTAGAACACTTTTGGGTACCGAGCATCACATTTCATAATGTTGGGGGAGACAGGAAAAGGTGAGCAAGTTCCACTGTTCAGGGGACTAAGTATCAGCAGAAGGGGCTAGGACAACCAGGAGTAGCAGCCCTTGAGAACAAAACCAGTAGAAAGAAACAGCAGAGTGTAGGAATTAAGACCGTGTTCTGGCACCAAGCAGGCCTGGGTCTCAATACTGGGGCACTAATTAATTCTGTGACCTTAAACCTTTTGCTTAACTTTCCTGAGCCTCAGTTCCATTTTGAAATTGAGGGCATCAATATTCAAAATGCAAGGCAACAATATAAGGTTGAACCACACAAAGTTGTCAACATTTAACCATTTTTTTGACCTTTAAAAATGGTGATTTCATAGACCACACTATGTTGGATTTTTTTGAGGAGATACTCCAAAAGCCTGGCACACAGTAAGCACTCAATAAATGATGGCTACTATCAACAAACAAAGGCAAATCAACAGTGCCATGGGCATACAGGGAGATGTGGCCCATAGAAGTGCTTACCATCCGATCCACCTCAGAGAGGAAGTCAGGAGACTTTTAAAAATTATTTTATATATATAATGCAAAGTAAGACTTCTTTCTACCCCTGTACTTCATCCAGAATTTCCCCCAGGGAATTTTATGTCTTTCAGAGATATTCAGTGCATAAATGAGCATTCATATATGTTGCATACACACACACAAATGGCATACTAAATGCATAGACAGTCCTGTGTCATATACACGTCTATCCCATTCTCCCCCCATGCTATTTAACAGCTTTATTGTATTCTATTGTGATTTTGTACTTATGGGACCCATAGCAATGTTTCAGTCAATGATGAACCCGTATGTGACTGTGATCCCATAAGATAATGGAGCTGAAAAATTCCTATCACCTGTTATAAATGCTGTAATGTCACAACACAACACATTACTCCTACATTTGTGGTGATGCTGCTATAAACAAACCTATTGCACTGCCAATTGTAGAGAACTACAGCACACACCATTATGTACAGTACCTAATACTTGATAATGATAATAAAAGACTATATTACTGGTTTATGTATTTATTACATTATATTTTTTACTTTGGAATCTATTCTTTCTACTTATCAAGTAAAAGTTTGCTGTACACTGTGTTACTCTAGCTACTACATCTCTTGACTGAGTCATTTTGTCTTATTCTCGATTAATCTCATGTTGTTCTGTACAGTCACATGCTGTACAGGTTTATAACCTAGGAGCAATAGGCCACACCACAGAACCTAGTGTTTAGTAGGCTATACCATCTGGGTTTGTGTAAGTGCACTCTATGAAGTTCACACAGCAACAAAATCACCTAACGATGGCATCTCAGAACATATCCCCATTGTTAAGAGGCGTATGACTGTATTTGAGTCTCTTATTGACAGCCATTTGCGTTGTTTGAAATCTTTTGCTAAAATAAGCAATGCTGCAATGAATATACATCATTTCACACATATCAGAGTATATCCGAAAGATGAAGTCCCAGAAATGGAATTGTAAGGTTAAGTGATACACATTTTTAAATGGCCAAATAGTCCACATTGCCTTCCCTTGAGGCTATTCTAATTCATACTCCAGCCAGTAAGAGGTGCCTACTTTCCCATGAAGGAGGTCAGTTCTGAATTAGTTTTTGACAGAAGGGGAAGAGGGTTCTGCTGCGCTGGTCAGAGAAGGCAGGATGCTGGCTTAGCAGTCAGCCTGCTGTGAAGTTACCACGATCAGGAGTGAGGGAATCCTGGCATGTATAAAGCACTCTGTAACCTGCAAGGTGCACAGATTCCATACACAGATACACAGCCTCATGGAGAGAAAAGAATAGTAAGGAGGGGCACACAAGAAGGGAGTGGGGGTAGATTGGGAAGTAAACCTCCCTTGTAGCTGGTGACTCCCTTGAAGACGGCAAAAGAGGCACGACATTTTCCCAGCTCAGTTGTTAGTTTCAATGAGACTGGGAACACAGGGTGTAACTCACCACAACCCATCTCTGAGCAGACTCTCTCCCCTCGTCTATGGCAGGCAGGGCGCAGATAGTGGACCAAACCCCACACTGAGAATTTAAGAGGCCTGGGTTTGAGCATTGCCTCTTCCACTTTTAGCTACATGAACTGGCCAATCTCAATTTTTCTAAGTCTGTTTCCTCCTTTGTAAAGTGGAGATAATAAGACGTAGAAACATTGGCACTGATGATTTATAAAATGTTAAGTGATGTTACCACATACAGTGTGTGGCATCTAGAAGACAGTCCAAAAAGTCTGATGGAGGAATCAACGACTTTTCCATTGACATTGTTACTGAAATGATCTTCCAAGCAGAGGCTTTAGTTTGAAACATTTTAGGAACTAAGGCTCTGCCTGGAAACGTTTTATGAGGTGGATTTAGAGGAAAAGCTTGTGGATATGTGCTGACAGGGAGAAATCCAACAAGGGGCGGATTCTACTCCCAGGTGAGGAGGGTCTTGGCTGCCTCTCCACCCCATTAGGGCCCCCTCGTCCCTGGTGACCAAGCTCTCTGAGGCTCCTAGGACACAAAGCCCCCGGTGGGAGTCCTGTCTTGCGGCGCCCATCTCACTCTTCGGCACGGCCGCCCCGCCTCTCCGGGAGTCCAGCCGGACCCACGAGGAGCCCTGAATCGCCGAGGACGCGCCGGGGCGATAACCTGACATGAGGTGGGGAGGGGAAGGGACGCAAGGGAGCGAGGGCGCCGGCCACCGGGCGGACAGCCCGCAAGGGCGCTCGGAGGGCCATCCCCGGGGCCACTGGATGCCGCCGGGCCCCCGCCCCCGGTCCCCCGCCCTCGGGCCCCCCCAAAAAGCCCGGGCTCCTCGCCCCCGGGCGCGGGTTCCGCAGCCGGGGTTCCGCGGCGGGGCGCTCGGTGCCAGGTGCGGAGGCACCTGCTCCGGGAGGGCCCTCGGGCCGCGCGTCCTGCCGGCCCGGCCGCACCCCCACCCCCGGGGGCGCGCACCCCCCGCCCCCGCCCGCGGGGCCACTCACGTCCGGCGAGCTCGGCGCGGCCCCTGTGCGGTTCCCGTCCGCGTCCGCGGCGGCCGCCGGGTCTCCGCTGCCCGGCAGCAGGGGTCGGGCCGGGCGGGGCGGGGCGGGGCGGGGCCGCGGCCGGGAGGGGTGCCCGCAGGCTGGCCGCACGCCGGCGAGCCCGCCCCGCCCGCCCGCCGCGCCCCCCGCGCCCCGCCCGCGCCCTAAAGGCCGAGCGCCCGGCCGGCTCCCCCGCGGCCCGCGGGCGGGCGCAGGAAGTGACCTCAGCAGGCCCCCGCCTCCCAGCGCTCGGAGCCGCCGGGCTGTCCCCCGGGGCGGGGAGGGGGAACCCGGGGCCCGGGAGGGGGGTCTCCCCGCCTCCGGCCCCAAGCTTTTCGCGGGGGCCGCACCGGCTGCTGCAGGGAGCGCCCCGCAATCCGCCCCACGGGGGACCCTTCGCAGAGGATGAGGCGCAAACCTGACTGTCCTCCCCAAAGGGGATGCCGGCGTTCGGCGACCTGGGAAAACTTTTCTCCAACTCCCGGGTATAGGGAGCAGAAGTTCTTAGTTCAGTCTGTCTCGCTGGCAGATCCAAGTTCTGATTTGTGATCTGGGGGGAGAAAAGTCAACCCAGCCCCGAGGGTGACGCTGACTTCTGTGTGTGTGTGTGTCTCCGCATTACTTATCCTGACTCCAACAAAGGAGTCAGAAAGGCAAACAGGACACTGCCTGCTGGGCAGTTTGCAGCGCCGTCCTCAATAGACCCTTGTTCTTCAAGGGCTCACAGTCAGTCTCTCAGCTCGCCAGTATAATCCTACACCCAAAGGGGCTGGAGCATTCAACTGTTTGGTTAGCTGGGAATGGGTATGGGGTAAAAGCTTTCTCCCTCAAAGGACTGAGCAGAGGCAGACACCACCTGGACCTGGGTCTCCGACGGGGCTTTAGAAGCCTCACTCCAGGCGGTTGTGCAGGATCCCCTGGCTCCACTCCGGGTCTGAATCTGAGTCTCTAGAGGTAAGGCTGGGTTATTGCCCAGCTAACAAGCTCCCCAGATGATTTTCCTGCACAGCTTCGAGAATCCAGACACTATGGAAAGCTGGTCCCAGTAGTGTAAGGCCAAGGGTGAAAAAGTTCAACTGGGACTCCAGGGATTGAACTTGTAACTGGATTCATTCATAGCTCCTGAAGATTGGGATAGATCATCCTCAGACTGTGGGACACTGGCCTCTACTGTACCCTTCAACACTCTGAAAATTGCTTAAGGAAGCCCCAAAAGCAAGTCCTCTGGAATTTGTAAGGGAGATTCATTCATTCTTTTTGAATAGCTAATCATGCACATAGTATACATTTCAAATAATACAGAGAGCTAACAATGAAAAGTAAGTATTCCTCTTGACCTGTCCCTTGTCCTCCTGATCACTCCTCCCCAAACACAACTACTGTTATTTTTGTGTGTATCCTCAAGGTATTTTATGCATATGTTAGTATTCATATATTCATAAACACATGTGTATTTATATATTCATACATATGTATTCATATTCTCCTTTCAAAACCAAGAAAGCATCCCTTGCCTTTTTTTTCTCGACATTACCATTTGTTGACTCTAAATGTGACATATTATTAGCACACTGAGTGCCTTACATTTTTTAATGGTTCCCTAGTATTCCTAGTGATGGATATTTAGGATGTTTCCAATCTTGGGCCATCAGCGACCTTGTTACAATGATTATCTTTGTACATACTTCTTGGATCACACTATGTCTGTTTTTAAGGTTTAACACTTAAGAATGGAAGTACTGGCTCTAAACACAACATGAATTTTAAATTCCAATCGATGATACCAAATTTTCCTCAAAGGAGACTGCACCAACCTACCTTTCTTTCAAGGTGTTTGAGTGGACCTTCGTTCCCTACCACTGCACGAACGAAGTGATTTATCACAAAGTACAAAGCTTTCAAAAGGGAGGCTTAACTGGGTTCATATGCACGGATGATTTTACAACATTGCTAGCACACAGTGGAGCTCAAGAAAGCTTTAGCTGTTAGTCTTCTAACTGCAGTCCTCTGTGTTTTGGGCTCTGTTTCAACCCCAGCTCTGTGAACTTGAGCAAGTTCTTTAGCATCTCTGGGACTTAGTTTCCTTTTCTTTAATATGAGGATCATAATGGCTCTCTCTGGAGTTGGTTTGAGGATTAAATCAGATAATAGAGTTACATAAATTTTGAGATCCAATCATCATTCAGTAAATGATAGCTATTCTTCCCTCAAACGTCCCCCCTACTTTTTATTTTGGAAATTTCCAACCTACAGCAGTTGCAAAATATAGTACATTAAATACCCTTATACTCTTTACCTAGGTTTACCAATTGTTAATATATTGCCACATTTACTTTCTCCACCCCCTCAAGCATTTGAGAGTTGTATGCAAACATTTTACCCTTTTTTTACACAACTTGTTGACCTTTCACCCCTGAATACTTCAGCATGTACCTTCCTAAGAACAAAGGTATTTTCCTGATATTATCACACTTAGAAAATTTAACATCAATGCAATACTATCATCTACTATATAGCACATATTCTATTTCCCCCAGTTGTCCCAATAATGTCCTTTATAGCTGAGTTTTACAGCTCTTCTATTTATTAATATTTATCCCTATCTAGTACTCACCAGAGACAATGGACGATTAGAGGAGGGTGGGCTAGTTCCTTCCTCTGCTCCAAAGAGAGAGTGACTCCCACAGCATTAGCTAGACCTTGGTATTCTTTGAGGGCTGCAGGTAATCAGTAACCAGGCCACCAGAGATGCTCACAGGCAGAACAGTTTCCCATTTAATGCTAGGGACTGTCTCATCAGCCACCTTTGCTGATGTTCCCTCCTCTGCTTGACCCCAGCAACCCCATGCTGGTAGCCCAGGAAGGTCCTGTCCACCTCCCCCTGCAACTCTGATGTGGTTTTTGATGTTCCCTCCACCTTCCCCACTGGTCCCCAATCAGCAGAGGCAGCTGTTCTGGCTCTATGAAACCTGGCACCTATGTCACCCTGAACCACAGCTCCCTATGCCACACTATCCTCCTTACCACCGCCCCCAGACTCGCATACCTCAACTTAACCCTAAGATTAAGGATTGGAATGACTGACTCACTGTCTTTTCCCCACAATTTTTCTGTCTTAAAGCATTTTCTTTTCTATGCATCTCTCCTTGAAATTGAGACCAAGAGTCAAACTGTGGCCTCTGCCCAAATCCAGACAATGATATCAGCTGATGCTGACATCCCTCTCTTCTTCCCTCCCTCTCTTCCTTTCATTCATTCATTTATGGTAGCTGACTTTTAAGTTGTTCTAAGTATGCTATTAGATACCCACCTATGAGCTTGGATAAACCATCACCTTGCTTCCTGCCTCAGTTTGTCCTTTTGTAAAGTGGAGAAATTATTTCCTCAGTACATCTACCCTTCAGGTCAGAGTATTTGATAGTTGGAGGAAAAGGTAGGATTATAAAGGAGTCACCACAGCAGAGGGGAGCTTTGTATAACAGAAGTAAAGATAAAGCCATCGTTGGCACTAACTTTGGCTGTTGCTATAGTGGGAGAGGAAGGATAGTAGGAAGGGCAGTTTGGGAGCTAGGGGCCTTGAAGACTGCTGGAAAGGCTCTGAGCCCACAGACGCCTCTACAGATCTATAGAGAAATAGTACCCACCACACCTACAGCTTGTTTCTGTTTGATGTTAGCTTATTATTACAAATGGCTTGACAGCAGAGAGGGGAACAGAGCCATCATATGCCCAGAGTTGAAGGGTCAGTTGAATCACTGAAATTAAGGGCCTCCTTTTCTCCTCTGAGAGGAGGATGAGGCCTAGATGAGCACCCATTGTGAACAGACCTGGACCAATTTGGCCTTTGGCGATTGTTAGGTTCTCCTATTGGCAGCCACAGGAAATGAGCAGTGACTCAAGCCCATTTGTCCCCTCTCCCACAACCTCCTGCAGGGCGCATATTAAAAATGACCAAGACCAAAGTCTACCAAATGTACGAACATTTATTAGCCAGCAGACACAAGTCCCACAGCCCTGTTTGAGGGAGTCAGGGAGTTGGCCTATCTAGTTCTTACCTGTTGCTCAAACGAGGACCGAGGTCATCTTTCTGGCTAACTCCGTATTTTGAAAACCACTTATTTCGCCAGTGAAAGATTATTTCTAGCATCCCTCAAACACATTCTCTCTGCTAGTGTAGCTTTGATGGTGGTTAGAGTGTTTATGTAACCACCCTCTAGAGCATGGACTCCTTATCAGAGTGCTTCAGATGCTAACTAACCACTTTAAGAGTAAGAGGAGAGGCAGTGTATATACACACATGAAATGGTTTAGTTTGAAATAGTTAAAAAGTAAATTCCCACAGTCAATATAACAGCATTCTACTCTGTGCCTGGTTCCCTGGGCAGTGCATTGGGAAAGATAGGGGCCTAGGAACTGGTCAGACTTTGGTTCAAGTCTCTGCTTTACCACTTATATACTGACGTAACCTTGGGGTGGTTGCTTAAGCTTTCTGAGTTAATTCTTCTTTTTTAAAATGGCAATAATAATAATTCTTGACTGTTAAGGTTGTCGAAAGGATTTAATGAGATAGTATGATAAGTGGCATGTAGCAAGTTCAATATAAATGGTAGCTTTTGATAATCACTCTCGGAACAAAGATTTGCTGGAGGTCTAATGTTTACCAGATACTCTAAAAGTTCCCCAGATATCTGTTCTTCTAGGTCAGAGGTGGTATGTTCCCAAGGAGTTTCCTTTGTTGCAAGATTGCAATAGATACAGGAGGTAGCTTGAGAGACAGGAATAGCTAGCAGAACTGGTAATACATTTGACAATTCCTCTTCTTTGTATTCTGGGATTTTTAATATCTCATTTCCCAATCCCACTTGTTTTCTCTGAGCGGGGAGGACTCTAGGCTTCAAAGAGACCCATCCTGCTTCACTGAAACCCCCCCTAAATCAAGCACCCCTTCTTCTGCCTTCAGGGCCTAGTTCTCAGGTGCTGTTGGAAGGAAAGTAAAGAGAAAGAAGGAGAGACAAGAGGAAAAGGGGAAGGCGACCTCAGGTTCCCAAGAGGCCTGGGGTCAGTCCCTTCTGCCTCAAGAGCTAGGGGCAGAGCCAGGGAGTTCTTGGGTTAGAGAGAAGTCAGGAGGCTATTTCTACTGCTTACACTCTGGGAGCAGCCAAAGCAACCATGGGCTGGTGTAAAGAGTCTCAGATTCACCATCCAGGTGGGGCTGGGAGGGCAGTGATTGGATGTGCAGAGAAGCACAGAGTACGAGGCAGGAAAGAAATGAGGTAGCCCAGAGACAGAATTCCATGTGTGTGTGTGTGTGTGTGTGCATGCGTGCATGTGTGTTGGGGTTGTCCCAACTTTGAGTGGACTCTCATTTATTCATTCAGTTACTAACAAATATTTATGGTGTATTCACTATTTTCCAGACACTGTGCGAGGACAAACAGTGTGACCCATAAACTCAAAGCACAGGCTTTGGAACCAGATGTGCCTGCTGTTGAATCCTGGCTCTTCTCAGTGATAATCATGGGGAAGAACCAATGCAATTACCACATACATCACTGCAAATGATCTGTCCAGTGTAGCTGTGGGCTCTGGAGCCAGAGGGCCAGGTGGAGGATGGGGAGGGGGAGGTTCTTCATGTGTAAAACAGGAATCAGAATTCTTTCCTCAGAGAGTGATTATAAAGGTGCAGATAAAGGGTCTTCCCCAGTGCCTGACATATGATAGGCACCTAGTAAGTGTAATTAAATGAAGGATAAAGGGGTAAAGGACCAGCAAGATGCCCAACTACGAGGAGCTTGGAAACTAACAGAAAGGAGTGGGTGGAAGGAGGGTCTGGTGGAGAGGACTCCAGTGAGAAGACAGGCAGTGATTCCCCATCTAGCCTTGGGATCAGTATGCCCAGGGGTCTGTGTTTTCAAGCTCCCCAGGGCTGGTAGGGTGCCTGGTAGTGACTGTTTCGTCATAACATCATAGTCCAACACTCCAATGATCTTCTCAGAGAGTAACAATAGCCCCAGAGAGGAACAGAGTAGAACTGATGTAATTATAACATATATCAGTGCAAAATGATCTGTCCAGAGCAGCTGTGGGCTCCCCAAACAAGAGAGAGCGAGGAGGAGAGTGCTCAATAGGATGAAGGTAGAGAGACGGGGGAAGAGACGACAGAAAGGGAGAAATGGGAGCTAAGTTGAGGAGCTAATGGAGCTCAGAAAATAAGAACCGGGTAAATCCAGCGTCCTTAATGAGATTCTAGATCATTTTACAGCTTGCATCATCGTGGTTTTAAACCCAGCTATCTTATCTCCATTGAAAACAATGGCTGCTCACATGGGGGTGGGAGGGCAGGAGGGGCTGGGCGGGGACCAGCTCCAAGTAGGCGGCTGGTACTATAGCGGCCTGGAGACCGACCCCATGTGGGAAGAGACTCTGTGGTTTTAAGAAGCCAAGGAAACTCAGGCTCATCAGGGAACTGGTTATGGCACCATGGTTTCTTCCCTGCAGCATGCTTGTAGTATGCCTGGCCTTTGAGTTCTCAAGATGACAGTGTGTGACCTCTGGGGTGCTACTTCCAAAGTTCAAATCCCACCTCTGGCATTTAGCTCAGTACTGGCATTTAGTAAGTACTCGATAGATGCTGGCCTTTATTATTATCTCTTCAGCTAATGACAGACCCAAGCTGAGAGAAAGATAAGTCTTTCCTCCAACCCTATCTCATCTCCAAGCTCGATTCTGCCTGCATCTCCCATTAGTTCATCTCATAGTTGAACTAACAGAGTGAGAAGTCTGGTAAGCTAGGGTTCAGCTTTCATACATTTAATACATGTTTGGGGAGAGTCCACTGTGGGCCAAAATGTAGGAGAGGAAGAATGTGGAGGAATAAGTGGCTCACTCCAGGGCAAACTGGACCTCCAAGAGCATGTTCATATCCCTTGGCTTCCCCTCCTCCAAGCAGCTCCTTCACCTGACAGGCAGTGGCCTACAGTTTGGGGTGGGGACCTGCACGCAGGGCTATGAGTGCAAGTTCCCTCTGCTTCAAGGATGCATGCATTCCTGGGCAAGGTGCCTTCCAGGCTCAGCGGTTGCTGTAGAGTGCCCCAGGATTCACAGAGAAAGGGAGACATGAAATACATGAACAGATCGAGAAGACATAATAGCCATTGCAGCTTTTCCTCCCTCCTTTCCCCAGTGATTTGGAGTGAAACCAATAGGTCTGTTATCTCCTTTGATCAATCAGGCCTTCACCTCATGCTTCTTTGCATCGCGCTCAGGCTTGTGGTTTTGGCAAGAAGTGTCAGGGCTCATATCCTATTGAAAGCTCTCTTTGCCAGTCCTTCTTTTTGTGAAGGAGTGTTAGTCTAGATGACATAACCTATATTCCCTCTCCAAGTCCTCGTCCTGACCATTAACCCTCCAGAACATTGGAGGCTATCTCCCAGCGCCATCTAGTGGTCGAGATGGCTTGTTTTCTTTAAAACATTAAGGTTCTAAATTTAATGTATAAAAATTTCAATTACAGTTGACATAGAAAAGTATATTAGTTTCAGGTGTACAACATTGTGATCAGACATATATATAATTTGTGAAGTGACCACCCCAATAAGTCTAGTTAGTACCTGATACCTGGGATGCTTGTTTTTCAAACAGACCTTGAGCTCCAGCATTTCTACTCCCACCTACACCTAGGCCTTATCTGTTCACTTCTGATCTGACCACTACATGCTTTCGTCACCTTTGAAGGTGGTGGTTAATGAGGCTTTAAGTTCTGCCTAAGATAGAGACTTTATTTATTTATTTTTACTATTTATTCAGTTTTATTTTTAAAATTTATTTTATTTTATTTTTAGGTGAGGCATGGTTGACCTCACAGGTTGCAAGGGCCTTGTCAGCTTACAATCCCTTATTTTTTTAATTTATTTTTTATGCCTATAGCACCTGGTCTTCCTAGATGGTTTCCCATCCAAGTACTAACCAAATCTGACCCTGCTTAGCTTTCGAGATCAGACAGGATTGGGCTTGTTCAGGGTAGCATGGCTGTCAACTTATTTTTTAATTGAAGAAATTATTTAAATCCGCCCCCCCGCCCCCGTCTACCTTCCCTCTCTCCTCTGGTAACCACTTGTCCATTGTCCATGTCCCTGAGTCTCTGTTTCTTTGTCCTGTTCATTTGTTGCTTTTAGGTTTATATCCCACATATAAGTGTTGTTATGTAATTTTCAACTTTTTCTATCTGGCTTCTTTCACTTAGCATGATTATCTCGAGGTCCATCCATGTTGTTGCAAATGGCAGTATTTCATCTCTTCTTATGGCTGGGTAATTTCCATTGTATATATGTACCACAGCTCCTTTATCCAGTCATTCATCATAGGGCACTTTGGTTGCTTTCATGTCCTAGTCACCGTGAATAATGCTGCTATGAACATCAGTTTGCAAATATCTTTTCAGATATGGGTTTTCAAGTCTTTGGGGTAAATACCCAGTAGAGGGATTACTGGATCATATAGTAGATCCATCCTTAGTTTTTTGAAGAACCTCCGTACTATTTTCCATAGTGCATGTACCCATTTGCAGTCCCAACAGCCGTGTATGAGGGTTCTTATTTTTCTAAGGTAAAGATTTAAACATTGCATACTTTGTTCCTGTTCAATTTTGCATAGTTTCAGGGAAGGAGATTAGAAAACTTAGTGGTATTAAAAGACTAGGGTAAAGTAGGGAAAGATGGAAAGAACATTCTGCCCCTCCCTGGCTCTGGACGACTGGCTCCAGCTTTGCACAGACCATCAGTCTGGCATGTCTCACCTAGTCGTGCCACAAGAGCAGGGGACAGGAAGCGTTTCTTCTGCACAAAGTCCAAGCTGTGGGTTAAGGATCATCTTTGCTCTGCCAGAAATAAAGTGATAGGATACAGAGCTGGAACCAGACTGTTGATTCAGCATACTGAGGGAACCCACATATTGGGAGCTTTGCTCATGTAGAGGTGAGCTTTGGAGTTTTCAGTGAGGTGGGATGGATAGCACACCCTTCCAAAAAGGAATTTCCACATTTCCAGGTTCAGGATTTTTTGATCCAGGTCCCAAAGAGGGAATACTAGTCCTTTTTCCTTTGCAGAGTGGGGCCCACCCAAAGAAACCAGGTAAAGCTGACGTAGGTTTTGTATATAGGAAGGGAGGTAAGGGTTGGAGCAGAACACATAGATTGCCAGGACAGGAAACGGATAGGCAATGCTCTGGAAGTGACACATGCCTGCTGCTCCTTTTGAACATTACATGTTGCCCCAGTAGCCATTGGAGGAACTCTCAGATGGCTTCTAGTGTGATCTGGTTCTGAAAGCAGGAATCTCCCTGCAGGGAACTGGGGACTGTCCCTGTGTGGACCCAGGATCTCTGGAACAAAAAAATACTCTTGGGAAGAGCAGAGCTTTTGGGAAGCAAAATTTTAGTGTTGAAATAAATCCATTAGAATATTCAGAATAAGAAATTTCCCTAAATCCACTTGTCATTCAAGCCAGTGGGATAGTAATGCATACATGTAGTAATAGTCATAAGATTAGAAGCCATTTATAGAGGCGAAGATCACAAAAATTTTTCTAAAACCTTTTCCTCCCACTCTAAATCCCTGCTTTCACTGATGTGGTTTTATGATTCTTGAGTCTTTTCTTGAGCTACATCGTTCAGTATTTCTCTCCATTTGTGTAAAGAGAAGGATGCTTGAAAAGACTGCATTGTCCCCAATATTTATAGCAGCAATACAAACAAAATAAAGAAAAAGATATAACCTAAATATCCATCAACTGGGACCTACTAAGTAAACTGTTATTATGATTCATCTAGTAAATAAAATACTATGCAGCCATTAAAATTTATGTTGAAGAATTATAGTTAGTGACATGAAAAGATCTTCATTACTGAATTTCAAGGAAAATTATTTCTAGAAAAGTATGTATACCATGACTTATTTATGTATAATTATATGTATATATATAACTATATATATATATATCTATGTATGTAAATCTGAGTAGAAGATTTTTCCCCAAACATTAACAGTGATTATTTTTGGGTATAGAAATTTGATGTGATGTTTTTAGTTTCTGCTTTGTTTTTTTCCTATATTATATGAATGTTTTACAAGAAGTATGAATCATTTTTCTAATAAAGCTATTAAAATGTTTTAAAAGTATTGATCTCATCAGTAAAGTAGAAAGCTGAGATTCACAAAAGATGAGAAATAACTCAACAAAGCCACAATCTGCCAATGGAAGAGCCAGAATTTGTCCTCATAACTTTCCATCTCTCAAGTTTAATGCCAACCCCTCTGAGTAACTGCCTCTAACTGGTTAAGATTTGGGGAAGGGATATGGCCTGGGTCTGGGGGTGGGCAGGACCTGGGGGAGTGGGGGACCCATGTTCAGATCAGAGGAGACTCTCATGCTTTTGATATTGCCTGAATTTCTGTTACCTCTTCAGAGCAATTAAGCTATGACCACAACAGTGTTACTGGATTCCTATTATACACTGTGTTCTTGTGGTCTGGATGTTGTCCAGGTCTTGAAGGACCAGACATAAGTCTGGAAACAGAGTTAAGTTGGGCTTAGTTCTAATCCAAACCCATTTTACACCCTGCAAGGAAAATGACGTATTCAGCCATATTCTCTTCTTGAGGAAAGAAGGAACATGAAACTGGTTGGGTGTAGTCCAGAGGCCTGACTACATGAGGTTCTGGGTGGGAGCAGCGTAGTAAATGATTTCCAGGAGCCCCCTCTTCTTTCCCTCTATCCTTTTCCTCCATACCCACCCATGTTCCTCCACACTCTACTGCAGCACCAGACTCTCATGACTCTTCCTTTGACATCCTTAGAGTTCTGGAACATCATCTAGCTCTATTCAGCCTGGTGGGCAAGTAGCAGTAGAACAGAGAGTGGGACCAACTGGGCCCAGTGTCTCCCTAGAGCATGAATTAGGATTTAAATAGTAAAGCTCAAAGATATACAATAGTATTTATCTCCATTATAAAAACTTACTGGGTCAAGGCAAGGACCCTGAGCAATCAGTTTCCTTCTTAGGCTATGCACTCTGAACACAAACTTGCAGCCCCAGGGCAAAGCACTCAGCACTTCTGTGTTCTTTCTTTGTGTCATTGGAGGAGACCTGACTGTTCTTTCCTTCCTGTCCCAATACCCTTCTACTATATTCCCTGAGAGGCCACAGCCTTATATACCTGACATTACTGACATTTTTCTATACCTAATATGGAAAAATCCACCAAGATGGCATTACCCACTTCCCAGGTCTTTGTCTTACTAAAGGACATAAGAGAAAGCAAACCTTGACTTAAGCTGTGGGCAAGAAAGAGGAGCAAAGAGTCTTTTGACAGAAAGAAGTGTGTAAATTTGCAAATACTGGTCAACTTTGAGCCAAAGCCTGAGGGTTTACTTTACAAATAGAGTGTGGTGGATATAAAGCCAGGTCATGGAAACAGGCTCATCATAGAATACAAATAACCACACACCTTCCACAGCACGGGAGGTGCAGAATTTAAAGCAGTGTGGGCAATGCTTTGTTACAGACCACTGGGTATTGTTCTCTTACCCACGCGTGCAGGTCTCAGCCTTTTCACCTTTATCACCCTAATCCTGAGCACAGTACATGGTATATTAATGGTTGCTGAGTTGAATAGCTAATTCCTTAAAGTCAGGAGTCCAGTCCTCACAATGGCATCATGCTAGGGAAGAGAAGACACAAAATACATACTTATTAATTAATTAGCATCTGACACTAATAGGACAACCTCATGTGAACTAATTCCCCAGATGAGATCTCTAGGATCATCAACCCTTCAGGCTTATGCAGCCTTTCCTGAAGGTGGCAGAGTTTTTCTAGAAGGGCCAAGATGAGGAGGGTATAAAGAATTGAAACAGGTTTTATTCTCTGTCATGCAGTCTGCACCCCCTCACCCCCACCCCGATCCCCCAGCTGGGTTGCCTCTCAGCCAGTTTCTGTGGGAGAAACTTTTTGACTCAGATCTAAAAAAAAAATTTTCCCCCCTACTCTAACCCATCCTAGGACCCAGTGGAGCCAGGAATTGAGACTTGGATGAGATGTTGTGATAGAAATTCTTAACCTATTAATGTTGCCAAATCTGCAGATATCCTTCTGCAATCACTGCGTCTGGCCGAAATTTCTCTTTGAACTGATGATGTAGTGAAGTTGGGACAGGCACACAGTGTCCCCCGGGGGCAGAATGGATTAGATAGCAGCATAAAAGCTTTTAGTTGCAAAGCCTTCTCATAAGCAGGCTCGCCTTAACAATATCCCTTTGTCCCTCCTCAGACGATTAAGCTCCTTGTATCCTGGCAAAGCGAGGCACGGAGGGGAGGTGACCAGCCTGGAGTTTGGTTTCTAGTCTCCAGGGCAGAAATTCTTTTAAATTTGCCCAGCACCTGGATTGACTGCTGAGTAGGAAATGAGAGCAGCTGGGGAGTGGGGGTGGCTCTCCCCATGATTCCCCAGTTTCATAATTAACTCTACCCGCCCCCCCCCCAATTTATAACCTTCACAGTTAAACTCATACTCAGAAGAATGAAATAGTGTAGTTTCAACGCGTTTATATTTTCACTTTGATTTCTTTCAGCATTTTAGCCTTCCCCCTCCCCCTTAATTTACCTCTAGTCAAGTGAAACTGTGCTAATTTTCAGGGCTGTCTTAGTGAAAACACATTAATATCTTCGTGCTTTATGGATGAATTCATATTATCACAGAATGGTAAGGTCTTCATTTTCAGGCCCGAGGTGTTCACAAATACCGCATAGTCCTTATCCACTGCATTTTCTTTTTGATGACTAAAAAAAGAGAGACGACATGATTTTTAAATATCCCCAAAGTGAGAACACACACAATCTTTTGAGAGATCTGTGAAAATACACACCTGTTTCCCACATGGACAGATGAACAGAAAACTTACTGATAAACCTGTAGTCAACTTGACCATTTTCCCAGGGCCCAATGTCTCTTCCCCCCTCTCTACTCCTCAGAGGCATTTTGTAAACACTGAAGAATATCCTTAACAATTTTTTGCACTTGCTTTTCGTATCGCAGCTCACCTAGCTCTGAGCACAGCTCAAAACTGCGCAAAGTCTACATATCCTTTGCCCATCTCCAGCTCTATACTGACTGACCCCAGCACGAGCAGTGACTCTGTTCAACCATCTATACTTTCCTGTCTTGTTCTTTTCAGAGCTCCATGCTGCTTTCTCACGGCTTATGTGTTTCTCCCTTTACTCTCTCTCATAGTCAAGAAACTTATGGAGGCACCAAGTCAGGAGCACATTCTCTGTGCGGCCTGCTTCCGCTGTGTCATGGATTTTGCGTTTGGGGGGGCTGCATAGCAGCCTTTCCCTTCCTTTGGTAACAGCACTTTGAATTCTCTTTCACTGCTTACCTTTTAATCGTGGAGTGTGGTGCCTGTAGAGCTGAGCTACGTCAGGGTATCCTGCAAGCCCTTCCCTGGCCAACAGGTGGATACATGACTCAACTTGGGCAAATTTGACCCTTTTACAGTTGAGCAGAAGTGAGAAAAAGATTGAAGTTCTTCTGGCAGCAGAGCCCTGAGGAGATTTTCAAATACTTCCCATTGCCTCGGCCCCAAAGCTGTCCTGGTCCTAGCCTTTTCAAATCTGTTTTGCTAGCAGTCCCATGAAATCCATGAGCTACCTGATCATATTCTTCTAATAAAGTCCTCTTAGGCTTAAGATTGCTAAAGGTGATTTCTGTTGCTTGAAAGAATCCTAAATGATGTAGGATAGCCTCTTTAGACCCCCTTCTTTCCCGTTTCAAGAAGGAGCTGTTACAAAGAGAGTCCCCCATTTTTCAAACTCTAGACTATTACCTTGACCTACTCTCTTACTGCCAAGATCATGCCCATATTTTCTGAAAGACAAGAACTTTTCCACCTTTCTACAAAGCAAACCATCCACAAAGGGGTTGCCCTTGTCTACCAGAAGTAATTTTCTTGATGACTTTTAAGGGAAACAGAAAGATTTCTGTATGCTTGTCAGAGAAGATTGGTTCCCTGGGGGTTCCCTCAGTTCTCTCCCACCCAACTTGCTTTCCCGTGAAGCCAGTCTAAATTCCAAACTCAAGACTGACTTCGACTTCACTAATTCCTCTGCTCCTACCTCGCTTCTTATCACAGCATCTGGGACAAACTCTACATATTTCTCTCTCAGCCTCTAATTTTCATGCTCTGCTCCCTACCACGTCCTTTCTGATCTGGCTACGAGCCCAGTCCCTCCAGCGGAATCACCTTCATGAGCCACATCTCTCCTGACTTGTGGTCAGAGGCAACCCCCAGGGAACCAATCCCCACTAACAAGTATATAGAAAGGACAAGAGCAACCTCTTATAGATGGTTTGCTTTGTAGAAGGGCAAGGAAGTTCTTGCCTTTCAGAAAATGTGGCTTAGAACCTAATGCATTCAAGGCACTTTGGAGACTACAAAGACAATTGAAAGACATTCTTTTTCTCTGCTTGGTGGTAGAAGAGAGATGTTTCTGCTATGACAGGGAACTTTTAGCTATGTCTATGTGCCTGGCATTGTGCTAAATACCTAACATAACTCATCTTATTTATGCATTAAACAGCCATGGGGTTGGGTATTATTGTCATTTCCACTTTATAGATGAGGAAAGAGGTTCAGAAAGGTTAAATAGACTACTTTAAGCCATCTGGCCAAGATGTGAAGTCTGAACTCAAATCCAGTTTGTTTTGATAAGACAAGAAGGCAAAAGAGGGCTGGCATCCTTTGGTGTATGTCAATGCAGTGCAGCTTGGTTTGTCCCATGGCCATCCACCTTGAATCTGTACTTGAATCACTAAAGCACTGTAACTGTGCCTACCTTCACTCAGGGTCACCCTCTCCACCCATTTCCACAACACTCTATGCTCAGCATTCTTTGGGTGAAAAACCAGGAAGCTACTCATTGCTACAGGTGCTATTTTTGGGTCTGCTTCTGTAGCAGACTGCTCTACCCTGTACACACTTGGTCTTATTTAAAATCTTCTAGGTACAGTTGCCAGATGATCTGAGTTTTCTGCATTCTCCTTGTGCTAACTATATAACCTTGACCAAACTATACAATGTCTCTGAGCCTTGATTTCCTTATTTATAAAATGGGGATAGAAATTGCTGCTTTATCCAAAAAAGAGAAGCTACATCAATTATAAGGCATTAAATAAATTTTTGTTATGAAGAAGTGATTCCTAATCTAGGAATGAGGAAAACCCAGATCATGGAGTTAAGTCCATGGGAGAGCTGAATAGTGACTGGCTGATGCCAAGTCTTGTGCCTTAGTTCCTCACTCTTCTTTCTTTCTAATCCTGTAACTGGCATGTTGGCTTCTATATACTATGGCTTCTATACTAAGGATGAAAATACTAATATTACATATGACAATACTTCCCTAGACCTCAAAGTTTAATTTTTGTCTATGATTTTAAAAGAAATTCAAACATTTTTGTGGGCCCTAAAAACATCATGTGCCTTAGTTCCTCACTCTTCCTTCTTTCTGATCCTATAACTGGCACATTGGCTTCTATATACTGTGGCTTATATATTAAGGATGAAAATACAAATATTATATATGAAAATATTTCCCTAGACCTCAAAGTTTAATTTTTGTCTATGATTTTAAAAGAAATTCAAACATTTTTGTGAGCCCTAAAAATATTGTGGGCGCTAAGCAGTGCCCCTACCATGCCTAATGGATAAATCACCCTGAATTCAGATCTTCTGCCTTTCTAGCCTATAATGCTTTCCTCTATGCAATGCTGCCTCCCAGAGTCCAGGAGGGAGCCAAGTCAGCTGCGAGCCATGGACTGAGAACCAGAGCCAGAGAACTGGGCCTCCAAGGCACGGGGGCCCAGAGGAGGTCCCTCTTCAGCAGGTGGGCTTTGTTGCCAAAATAACTGAAGCCACTCCTTGCCAACGTGTTCCTGTCTCCTGTCTTTTCAACAGTATCCTAGGAACAGCCCACCTGACTCACTGTAGGCCTGACCCTTTCTCTTTACTTCCTGCTTTACCCTCAGCAGAAAACACTTTCTTATGACTTACTGTATGCCGGGAACTTAACTGAGAACTTTGTGTCATTGGGTCATCAAAATATAATTATAAATTGGCAATATTATCTCCATCTTACAGAGGAGGAAACTAACTCAGAGAAGCTATGAGATCTTGCCCCTGTCACCACATGGCTGTGTTCTTCCTATATTGGTTTGAGAAACCTAAAGTAACTCCTTCTGCCCCATCAAACCTCTGTGTTTTCCTTCTGGGAAAAATGACTTAGCCAGCCCCAGAACAGGGGGTATATGGGATGGGCTTAGAACCCCTTGTCCACATTGCTCATCTCTAGATTGGGCTATAACTGAATATCCCCGCTGGACAGGAGGTTGCTGGAAGACCAACGGCCCCATCAACCAATTAGGGGAAGACAGAATCGGATTAGGTTCAGACAGTAGTAAAGCTACTCAGCTTCTCACCCAGAGTGAGGTGAGACCAGCTGGATGAACCTTGGTTTTCTTTTTTTAGAAGATTCCATGTTTCCTTAGATCTCTGAGAACTATTTGTCACTGTGGCATTTGATAAAAACGGGGAGCGAGCTAGGAGAGAAGCAGCCCTCAGATCTCTCCTATCAGGCCTGGGCACACACAGGGTTTGCGTGAGAATTAGAAAAGGGCGCCCCCGCTGGACGGATTATTTACAAAGGACACCTCCAGGGGACAGTACGAGAATTTTTAAGTCTTTTGCTCTTGGCTGAGGCACCCAGCGCCAGAACCCAGGTTTGGCGCTGGGATAGGGGTCAGATCGCACTCTCACTCCCTGAACAGGCTTTCTGCAGCACCTGGGACCCGTTTGAGGGGCCTGTCTCAAGTCAGGGATTTCCCACCTTCCCTATTCCAGAATCTCTAGACTTTCCAGATGACGCCCAACATTATCCGCCTTCCAACAGAAGACCCTACCTAGATGGACACCAGAAAGAGCATCTTCTGTTTATTCTTTGCGGTAGAAACCAAATCGTGGGCGTTGGAAGTTCAGTCTTGGCCATAGGCAGATTCCTTAATTTCCGCAGGCCTCAGTTTCTCCCTCTTGAAAACCCAGATGATAAAACAAAAAAACAAAAAAACAACCCCGCAGGGCCGTTTCAGTGGATGGACTGTGCACAGGACTCAATACTGGCACACAGTGGGTCCGCAACGCCGTGCGGCCCGCAGCCCCCAGGTAGCCGGGACCCGCAGGGCATCCCCACGGGGGATGCTGTCCCCGCAGCCCCCACAGCCCCCCGAGCCGGGGGAGAGGGGCCCGCGCTGGTCCTCCGGTCCCGGCTCTCACAGACGCCCCCGGCGCGAGCGCGGCGGCGCGGCCGGGAGCGCCTCGGGGCCGGCGCGCGGCCACCTGCGCGGAGGCGCAGGCCGGGGCCGGGCGGCGGGCGGCGGCGGGCACCTGGCGCGCGGCGGGCACGCAAGGAGTTAAGCGGCGCGGGAGGCAGGGCCGCTGTCAGGCGCGAGCATGAGCAGTGGGCGCCGCATCCGCGCTATGGGTGAGTGCCGCCGCCGCCGCCGCCGCCGGGGGGGGGCTCGGTGCGCCGGGGCAGCGGCGGCCGCGGCGCCCCCCGCACCCCCACCCCGGGGCCCCCGGGCCGCGCGCCGCCGCGCCCGGCGCGGTCACCGCACGCGAGCCCCGGGCGGCGCGGGAGGCCCGGGCCGTGGGGGACGCGCCGCCGCCGACCCGGCAGCGGGCGGGGGGCGGCGGCGGCGACACGGGGCGAGCGGGCGGGGGCGGCGGCGGGGAGCGCGCGGCGCGGGAGCGCGCGCCCCGGACCCGGCGCGGGAGCCGCGGCGGGGCGAGCCGGGGGCCCCGCGCGCGCGGCCGCACCTGCGCCCGGCGGGCGGCCAGCCCTGCCCGGCCCTGCCCGGCCCCGCACCGGTAGGTGCCCCCCGAGGCCCGCAGCGCGGCGAGGCCTTCCCGCCGCCGGGAGGGCGGCCCCGCGGGCCCCGGGGCGCCGGCGCGCAGGAGGCGCTGGGGGAGACCCAGCGCCCGGTGCGGGCGGGGGCGGGGCGGGGGGCGCTGCCCCATCGCGCGTCTTTGCTTTCGGTTTCGAAGCGGCCGCCCCGGCTCGAGAGCTCGCGGCTGCTTCGAGGGGGCGTCCCGGCGTGGGCCCCCCGCGGGGGATGGGCGCCCAGGGGTGCGCGTTGGCAACTTTCCCCGCCGGAAACAAAGGCGCGCCGGGGAGCGGCGAGGCGAAGGGGCCGGCGGCCGAAGGTTGGCACCCCGCTTCCTCCGGCGGGGGGCAGCCTCGGCGGTGTGGGGGTGCCAGTCGGGGTGGAAGCCAGGGGGCCAGGGCTCGGCGGGGGGAACCGCAGACCCTCCCGAGTTTGAAGCTGAGGACTTCCCAGCAGGGAAGGGAGCCGTGCCAAGACGACCCTCTCCGGGGAGCGCGGAAAAACTAGGTGATGGTGCACCAGCCCAGCTCCCCGGGGCCAGCCTGGGCCCCTGGCGGCCAGCTCTTCATCTGTCGTAGCTGATCTCGGTCCTCGTGGGAGATGTAGGGCTGGGATGGGGACCGTTGCATCCCCGTTCACAGGCAGGGGTAGGGAGACGTTGGCCTCTTTCCCAGGTGTTTTCCTTTTCTTCTTTCTTTGCCCGGTCGGAAACGGACTCCTTCCTTTCCTCCCCAGAATTGTCTCCCTCTTGCTCTGCGGTTTTCTTGGGATGTTTGGTTGCCTCAGGTACACAGCCTAGGTGGCAGGTTTTTCAGATGTCACTTCGTGCTCTCCCAAGAGGAAAAGAGCAGGACCCGGAGGACCTGAGCCAGTGTAACCTTGGGGGCTCTTCTTATCAATTCTCTTGTGTTCTCAGCGCTTAGTAACAAACTAGCTGTTACTCTGGCTTTCAGACTTGGGTCATCAGAGGCCTGGGTTCTCCAGGAAAAGAGGTCAAGGGAGGGCTGAATGGCCTGCCGGAGGGGTGTACAGTGTCTTTCTCTCTAGAAAACCAATGGGCCAAGTTCCAGGTTCTGGTCCCCGACCTTGTGTCTCCTGGAATATGGTGCCTCCAGCTCCGAGGAGCTTGCATATGATCACTGACTTTGATTCTGTGGCAAGACTGCCCATTGCCTTTCTTTCTCTTAGAAAGAATATCTCTTTTAAGAGTAGGGTTCCGCCCCCCGCCCCACACCCGCTATTTGCAAGGCAGAGCTACATCTGCTTGCCTGTGAAGACAGAAGGTACTGGGGCGGGGGTGGGGGTGGGGTAGCTGGACTGCTGGGTGACTCTCTTCCTGTTCCCACAAATGAGCTAACGATATAAGCAGTGGGGCCCCAAGTGGGCCCGCAGGGCACCTTGCTCTACAGGAATGGGAGGGTGGTCTGAGGAGAGGCTTGGCCTTCCTCCCCAAGGCTTTGTATTTGAGGACAGAGATGAGTAACTGGGAAGACAACGGGGCTGGACCAACTTACTTACCTGGTCCTTGGAGGGAAATGACAACCTGATTTAGTGTTGACTTTGGCCACTTAAAGGTACAGGAGTGAGGTTCCAGACCACTAAGGGGTAGCAGGAGAAAAAGAAGATCCCTAAGCTATTTAGATCTGTAGTCCTAGAACTTGTGGCTGAAGTTGGATGCAGGTGTTTGAGGGCCCTTTCCCCTCTAAATGGGCAGGGTTGATTATCACTGAGTCCCCCACTGGGCTTGTACCAAGCTGTGTATTCAGAGCTGAACGTAATGATCTGGAGGCCTGACCTCCCTACCCCCAATGGTGAGAAAAGGGGATTTTCCACGGATTGTTCCTCAAATGTACTGACTATAAGATAGGAAAATGATACTCTCTCTGATTCTCTCTTTTAAAGTGATGAGGCATGAATTTTTATGCTTATAAAGTTATTAAAGAGCCTCAGGTCCTTGAATAAAAGGTATTAAATGAATTAGGGAGCCTTATACTATATTTATTCCACTTTTATCAGATTTATATGTTTCTAAAGGGAAAGGTGTCATTTTGCGGGAAAGGGCTAAATTACAGCATTAGTGATAGGAGAAGCTCAGTGCTGGTTTTAAAAGCATAGTTTTTAATCAGAAAAGCACTTGCTGTAGCACGGGGTCAGCAAGTGTTTTTCAGTCTGTCTCTGCTCTCCAGATGTCTTATAGCTCCTTCCTAGTAGGAGTTTTCTCTTATACAGTATCTGGTCTGGATATCAGTGATGGTCACCCTCCAAGCTCTGAGAAGGGTCTCTGATGACGTTGGGAACACTGATGTTATAAACTGAGACCTGGACGAGGGCAGTAAAGTGAAGCTGCTTGGTCCTATCAGCAGCCATATCAGATTTGGCTGTCCTTGAGTGAAGGAAAATCTAACCCTCACACAGGCTGGCTGTTTTCAAATTTGTATCTCTCTCATTCCCCCTCCTCCACAAACCTCCAATTTACAGTTTGGGTTTTATTTTTTCATTGCAGGAACATTCTTTTTAAGGTGTGGATAATTTCTGACTTGGCAAACTCTCAGTTCCCTTTGTGGCAACACCTGGCTAAGGAGGGAATGTAGAAAAGGATTCTGATGTTCTGAGCAGGAAAAAATTCAGCCTTTCTGGTCAGGTCTTGTGCTTACTCTGCCATCACCTCTCAGAAATCAGAGGCTTTGTCTTTGAAAAGTAAAGTGTAAGCTGATTTCTGGAGAAGTAGTAAGAGATGGCATTTTTGGTTATGATTTCCCTTGAGGGAAACTGAGTCACATAGTGAGGTAGAACACTGGCTACTGTTTGTATGAATGTCTGTGTTGGGGAAGTTTTCCTTTCCTGGGATTTAAGAGTGTTTAGATTCAAGAGACCCAGGGGTTATACTTTTTCATTATGAGATAAAGATGCACTGATAGAATTTTGGCTTCCATGTGCTTGGTTTCAGATGTACATTTGCCTCAGACTTTGAGCTGTGAGATGTTCCATGCTATTGTGCTTCAAGGAAAATGAAGTGGTTTTCACCCCTGCAACTCATATCCATACAGAGAACCAAGGTTGGAAAAGTACTCTATCATGGTCCCAGATAAGAAGGATGGCTTGCTTCCTTCCTTTGCCCATATCTATCCTGCAGGTGTGAATTCCCACTCTCCTCTGCCTTAAACCTGTCCTCGTGTTCATTTTGACATTCGTTTTCCTCTGTATAAATTCAATGGGATCGAGATCACAGAATGATATTGACTCTCTGCGGAGGATGGTTCTGAAAGGTAGCTTTCCATCCTCCTCTGGTTTTGGTGCTTCTGCCTTTGAGGCTGGTCATAATCCAGTGTGACAATTCGAGGACTAACCAAAGTCATTTCTGTTTCTGAACATCCGGCTCCCCATTTTCCTTTACTGTGCTGGCTCCCCAACAGGGAACCTGATATGTTTTCAGGGCCGTTGGCTCCCAATGTGGCTGGTATTGTAGAAGGGACAGGATCCTTGAAGTTAAAGTACATGGTCTACACGAGCAGGATTTGGGTCCTAAGATTGCTCCTTCCTGTTGCTCAATCCTCTAGAAGCATGACGGTTTTTTAAAAAAATAAGGTTTGCATTGCCAAATCCTAACTTAATGTCGGGAGATCTAATAGATAAGGGGGCCTAATCAGAGAGTGCACTTTCTGCCATTCCTTTCCACTGCAGAAGTCCTGCTTTCAGAACGTACTGGATTAGCCATTTCTGACTGCTCCCACAGTTGGACTTGAATGACGAATGCCTTCTAGCTGGTTCATTCATTCATTGTTCCCTTTCAGTTTTTAAGAGGCGCCCCATCACATGAGTTTCCGCAATGGTCCATTTCCATCAGAAAGGTCACTTACCCTGAGTTTTCCTAAGGCCTTGACACCAGCCCCGAGGAGCTAGGGAAGCCAGCCAAGAAGGAGATTGAAGGGCCACAAAGAGAGGATTCTTTTCTGGGTGTCTGAGCAGTGATTCATGCTTCAAGATAAAATGTGCTTCCTGAGGCTCCATGGTTTCATTGCTTGTCAGTGGTGGGAGAGGCCCTGGTGCAGTAAGAAGCCCACCTTATAGACTGTAACTGCCATCCTTTGGAGCAATGGTGAGGACCTATTTTTAGCCAGCCTTAGTCTTCTTTTTCATAGCTGTCTTTGGCCAGACACTATTTTAGTCCCTAGTTTTTAGGTCCCCCCTCCCTCTCATTCCCAATCAAAAATGCCTTTCCAAAGCTAGGAATAAGGTAGTCACAGCATTGGGATTACTTTCATCTACCATCTTAAATGTGGACAAGAAATATTGTCACCACTGGGCAGCATGGGCAAGCAGCAGCTCCAAGTTTTTGTTTTGTAATTATGTTTTTGCCTGCCGTAAAAAAAGCAAATGACCTTCCTATGCGAATCTGTGGATGCTTTAAAGCTTTCATGTAGCCTGCATGGTTTCTAGCACATGGTGACTGCTTATTAAATCATCAACTGTGGTACTTGGATCTGATCAGATATCCAGATTTCGAGGTCATTGGGTGATGATGTTGTTTGCATAGCAGCTGATGGTTGGCCAAAGCTGAAATCGGGAAATCTCGGATCCGTTCTTGACTCACTGTGTGACCTTGGACAACCCATTTTGGCCCTCTATGACTTAATTCCACATATGGAGCTTCAGCTGTCTTTAGTAATCATAACAATAATAACAATGATGGCAACCATTGTTAAATATCTCTTCTCAAAGCAACGAGATAGCTACTATTAATTATCCCCATTTTACAGCTTGGAAACTGTAAAAGTTCTGAAAGATAAGGTGATTGCACATGTCACACAGCTAGTAAGTGTCCATATTGGGATTTGAACTGAGATCTGTCTGATTCTATTGCATGATAGAACAAGTGTTGAGGAGAAGGTAAACGTGGAGTTAGTGTTAGTTAAGGTTTAAAAAGGAGAGCTGATATGGAATAAACACAGTTAGTAAAAAGGAGGTTTCTTTTATTTGAAAAACATCCCAGTGAATGTTTGGGAAGAAGAGAGAGGTTGGTACCCTTCATCGGGGAAGTAGTCCAGATGGCCTGGGAGTTACTGCTAGGAGAACAGACTTTCCGCTTGGCATAAGACATGTTTCATAAACCCCATTTCATTTTCATGCCAATTTTTCCCTCTTGCTTAACAGGCTCTCTGGGAAGCATTTTTCTTTCTGTCACCCTACTGCTGCTAGTCATAGGCTTATCTTTGTAGATTCTTGGCTCCTGTCTGCATTCTCCAACCTAGTTCCAGGCCTTCCCCTGCCCATGATTATAGTCCAGTTGTGGAGAACTGATCATGACTCTGTGTCCCAGGTACACTCTGCAAAGTCCAGCAAGCATTGGACTGTCCCATTCTTCTGAGAAAATATTTGTGGCCACTAATTACTTCATTCAAAGGTGACCAGCTAATTCATTGGGATGATCTTCATCTCTTTCATTCCTGTTTGCTCCAGGTTAACTCTGAGGCTCTTCTACTATTTTGAGGTATGTGTAGAAGAAGAATGAAGGTTGAGGTGGTGGCCTGGAGGAGGTGAGCTGACCCCCTTTGAGAGCACAGTAGCTTATAATGGAGCATTATGCTAGAGGTCAGGGAACTTGGATTCTTGTCTCAGCTCAGTAGTTCTGGGCATGTGACATGAGTCCTCTGGCCTTTAGTGTCCCAATATGTAAAGTAAGAATATTAGAAGAGATATTCTCTAACATCTCTTCCAGTGATAATGCTGGATGACCCAGTAGGATCTGCTTAATTTGGTCCCTTCTCAGGGAATAACTGTGCTGGTCTGGAACTGTGTGAAGTTAGAGCTGAGAGAAGAGAGGTGGGGTGAAGGAGAAACCCCAGAAGAACGAAGCCAAATTGGAAGTTAAAGGATAAAGTCAGAGCTGGAGTAAGTCCCTTCTTGTGAAGGGGCACTGGGTTGGGTCCATTCTCCCTTTGGTTGTTTAAATGGGCAGCTGAGAGGTGTGTACTCTTCGTCTCCTTATCTGTGAAGAGCACCCATTGTATCTTGCCTTAAACTTGAATCTCGCCTCCCCTCCATGCTCCAATGTCCCCAAATGAAGGCAGCAGCAGGGAAGTTGTACATTGGTGTATGTTTTACATTCTGCACTTGGATTTGGCAGACTCCAGGGCCTGCTTTAGTCCAGGATCCCCCCAGTGCTCCAGGACTTGGGGACATGAGCTGATGCTTTCCAGGTGACTCAGTGTTAGTGAGAGCGTGCCTTTTTGCTGCTCTTGCTCTGTCTGAAAGAGCAAGATCATATCATAAGCTCAGCTCAGGAACTCGGGGAGTAACAGCTTTTCTGTGCATGAAATTGGGCCACCTGGGTTTTCCTTTCAACAAAGCCATTTGTTCAAGGGCCTTTGGATTCTGCTATCCATTGGTACATCTTCTGTTTTCATTTTATCATCTTCAAAGTTGAGAAGCCAATGAGTTCCCACCTGACCTGCCAAACCAATCTTTTCTGTCCCTTTCTGCCTTGCTTTTTTCCTTAGTTCCTTATTGCCTTACACCAGTTATTTCTAATGGTAGTTACCATACCAATGGGAATATGGAGGATGTTTGTCCCTGTAACATTCCATCTTAATAGCATGTTTCTAATGAGCGTAAAGTAACATGACTCATTTGGATATGCTCATAAAGGGACTTAATTTTGTCTCCCACTGTCCCTTTATGCTTATTCAGTGGGATTAGCTCTTTTCCTGCCCTAGGATGAAAACTCAGTCAGGCCCCATACCTTTTGGGTCATTGTTACGCAGTAGAAGTTCCTGTGGTCATTTTAAGTCACAGCACGGCATTTAATATGTCCAGTCCTTTGTCACTAGGCTGGGAGGGACAGGAGAGGGCTCATTTGGCCAGCACTATTGTTTTCCAGCTTCCAGCTTCCTGGGTCGGACAGGTATTTAATGCCAATTTACTTCCTCATAGCCATGTTCATGGTTTCTCAGAGACTCCTTCTCCCCACCAATTGCTGGGATCATTCACTTCCGATGGTCTTGGAAAGAGCAAATTATCCTCCGTTCTAGATCATAGTTCTTTCATTAACCCCTAAAATCCAGTGATTCACCTCTAGCCTCTTTTGGCTAAGGTCCTTTAGTCTGTCTGAGAGGCCCTTATGGACAAGACCTGCTCTGACCTCATGCTAGCCCTCTCTTACAGATGGCCCACATAGTCCAAGGAAACAATCCACGTTTTGTGGTGCAGTGAACTCAGGAACACAGGCCGACCCCTCACCCCTGCTCTAGCTCAGCCATCTCCCTTAGCTCCTCTGGTAGCAGATGGCCAGACTGTGTATCATTCCTTGGGTGTCTCAGGTAGTGGTCAGATGCCAGTTCACCCAGTCCTCCCAGGTGCAGGGTCGGAAATCAAGTTCCTCGAGTGGTCCTGTTGAAGCCCCTCCCTGCTTTGCTAACATCAGGCCTGTTGTATTTGGTGCCTTAGTTAAGACTTTTGACTTAACCTCTGGTTATATGTGTATCATTAAAACCATAACTATCACAAGAAGCCCATGATTTCATGGATATCATTGCTTAGGTTAAGGCCGTAGTATATATTTAACTAAAAATTTAACTTCAGTAAAAAGATTAAGAACATCTAATGTTTATTGAGTACTTATAATGCCAGGTACTGTTCTGAGTACAGCAAACATGCTCCCGCATGAGGGAGGCACGTGTGTTATCTCAATTTTGCAAATGAGTAAACTGAGGCAAAGAGAGGTTAAACAGCTTGTCCAAGGTCACGCAGTTGGCATCTGAGCTAGATTCAGATGGAACGAGCTGACCTCAGAGTGTGCACTCTTAAACCGCTATGCTCTGTCTCTTCCCACAAGGGTGGTGGGTAGCCATGACAAGTCGTGGAGCCTGGAGGCGAATAACTGGGAAATGTTGCTGCAGGATGTTTGCTCCGGTGTTCCAGCTATCCGTGCTTTGCTTTTACCTGGTTTTCTAACAGCCTCTTCTGTGCCCTTTACCAGAGCCTAACCCACATGCCCAGATCACCAGCCCTGCACACGCCCACCTCACACCTCATACTATTTCCCAGTCTGGAGGATGCTCATCTGCTCTGTTGGCTCCCTAAGCTGAAGTCCTTTTTAAAGTCAGAGCCCATCTTTGCTGCAAAGATGTATTTCACCAAAACCATTTCAGCTGGGATCTTTTAGCACTATATTGGCAAACATTACGTGCTTTTATGCAGGGAGCAGTGAAGAACGGTTAGCAAACCCAGACACTGGTCTCTGCCTTTCATCAACTGCCTGTTGCTAACTTATGCAAGGCCTTCTACCCTCTGAAACTTGGTTTCATCATTTTTAAAGTGCGGGTGTGGACTAACTCCTTTCAGTTTTTAATATTCCATATGTTTACTTTCTTGTCCCTACTAACTTTTAAGTTCTTGAGGGCTGGAACTATGTCTCATATATCTCAGGGTCTCCCAGGACTCTGCACAAAGTTTTCACACGGAAGTTGTTTAATAACATAAGTTGGTTGGCTCGAGGGAATGCTGCTGTAAGTCTGCTCTGGGTTTGACCGACTTTTCAAAATCGCCGCCTTCTGGGGGATCACCACCCAGGACTTTACAATTCTCTTTCTGCATAAGTTTATAACAAAAGTTTGCGGTCCAACCTGCTGCCTCTTTTCTTTCATCAGAATGCTTTCAAAATTCATTGTTTCAAAATTCAAAACATTCTAAAGCTGAAAGTTTTTTTTTTAACTCGTGTGATTGCAAATCCTGATCTGGACTAATGAGAGGCCACAGGTCCTCTGTCTACTTTGCAGAGTATGACTTGTCATCGAGATGGCTGCAGAAAGTTTCCTGTGTTTGATGTGGGGTGCTGCTCCAGACACTGCTGTGGGATTACGTAATCTACGGGATGTGCATTACATTTAAAAAAATTATTTACTCTTTATTTAACATTTATTGGGGTGACATTAATCAACAAAATCCAATGTTTCAAGAACATTACCTTTTAAAGAATCTAAAATTCTTGAATTCTAAGGGTTTCAGATAAGAGATTGTGGTGCAATGTGCTGTTTCTACACAGAGGTGCTATTGGCACCAGAGATGAGACAGGTCTTTGTTGTGTGGGACTCTTCCAACATCACAGAACCTCACCTGACCCTGCCTCACCTGAACTCCCGCCCTGGTTCCAATACAACTACAGCCCTAACCTTAGTTTACCTGTTTGATTTTGTAAAATATTGTATAACAGTGTCATTTATCTTGATTACTTTTTGGCATCCCCTTAAATTCAAATTTCATGCCCTAGGTGAATGCCTCTCTTGCCTCCCCCTAGTCCCAGCCCTGTGTGACTCCTAAACCTAAAAGGCTTTTTCTTTTCCCACTGCTTCTTCTCTGGGATGAACAAGTGTGTCTTTAGGTTTGGAGGTATCTTCTGGGTGTTCGTATTTTAGTTTAACATAGGTGAGGGCCATCTTGGTTCCTTGGCCAAGGCAGCTCCCCAGAGAGACTTGTAAACTGGTTCCTTGATGTACTCCTCACTTGCGGATGTCTCTTTGGAGCCCAAGTGAGCCTGGTTCCTCTCCTTCCTTCTGGGAAGTGATATAGCTACTCATTTAAGCATCAATCTGCTTGTTAATTCCTATAGCTGCTTTGACCTGATGTTTAAAAATTTTTTAAAAAATCTACAAATGTCCCTGGAAAAACATGAAAACAATAGAAAAATGTACAATGATGGAATCTAAAGTGTTCTATTGTGTGTTATTAATTTTTTGATGAGGAAACAGAGGAGAGCTGATAGAGGTGATAGAGAGTTAGTTGAAGGGCCAGGCTCAGAAAGATCTCTTTCTGGACCTCCCATTAGTGCTCCAAGACAGCAGGGTGCCCTCTTCCTTCCTCACCAGACCACTGTGTCCTCAGGTTCACAAGGATACATAAATCGGGACACATATTTTTCCTCCTTTGTCCCTTTTTGGCAGTAATGGGCACACCCATGGGAATTCAGGCTTCTTTTTCTCCACCATTTAATAACCAGCCCCTCTCAGAACCTGAGCCCTGAATATTTCTGGACTGCCTTTGTAACCTATTGGAGGTCCTCTGAGGTCATTTTCCTATCCCTATTCCTGTCCACAATTCCTTGCTATATAGGATTTTCCATAAATACATATCCTTAAGCATCCTCTTACAAACTGTTTACTCATCTTCTCATCCATTAAGGTGATATTCCCCAGACCAAGCCTGGCAGCCATTTCTTTGACTTGTTCTGAACACATCTTCACCTCCAGATGTTGAGCCATTTATTATTTCCCGGGCCCGGTGGTCTTCTACCTATTGTCATTATGCTGGAAAATGTTGAGATAGAGTGTAATTTAAATTAATCATAGAAATGAAATTTTCCAAATGTGCCCAACTGAATAGTTTTCTTAAGCCTCATAGATAGGCCATAGACTCATCATTTACGAGCTTCACATAGATATCTACAAAAGACCATTGAACGTATTCTGTGGGATTGATTACTTGAAGCCGCCCTGATTCTGCTCACCTCTTTGTTCCCTTTAGCACTGTAGCTTCTCTTGCTTCCAGGGGCACACCATGTGGAGTGGTGCCCTTTTTAATTTAGTCAGTATTTGCAATGCCTCCTCATTACCCTGAATAGAATTCATAGATAATATGACCTACCTATTTACATGTTTAAAAATATAAATAAAAGTACCTTAACTGTCATAGAAAAGGAACAAAGAATAAGTTAGTTATGATATAATATCACTTTTTCTGAGATGTAACTGCTTGGGCATGACTACATAGATGATAGAAGTAAATCAGTTGCTTGACCTGTATGTAGAATCACTGGGAATGTAACAGCCATGAACATGCACTTGATACAGGTGTGTTGTGCGGGTGATTTGAATACCAGGAAGGGCGCTGCTGAGGTTGATGTGATGCTCCAAAATGGTGAACCACTCTTGGTAAAGTTCCAAAGAACGTAAATTACCCCCTGGATCTGTACTCTCATGGCATCCGTGGACAACTCAGTATATGTTAAAACCATGCAGAAATGCTCTGTGTCTTTTTCAGGAAAGGAGTTTGATGCTAGATGCAGATAATTGCAAATGGGATTTTACCTCTGAATGTCCAGTAGACCATTCTAAAGTCACGTGGGAGGGTTCTTTTGTGGGTTATTGTGGGAAGTGCAGGACATCTGGCAGTACCTGTAGCAGTCCTTACCCACCATGGTGCTGATAGAGGATCCCCGCTTTCCCAGGGGTGGCCCTGTTGAGAACTACTGGCATGGAAGAAGGACCAGGACCAGGAATTGGGAGACCTATGTTCTAGGTCTGGTCTATAGTGCCTCAGTGTTTATGTGACCTTAACTCCAGATGTCAGGGGAATTTAATGACACATGTCCTGCCAGCCTTTGGGATTGTGGCTTGCTGTGCTCCCCCCTCCCCCCATGACTCGGGACAGCCAGAGCACTTACGTGTGCCCCCTAGCATATATCCCCCCTGCAAGCTCTCCCTCGCTGTGGTTTCTTTAGCATTTAAACGTCCTTATGTCTCTCTTATCTAGAAGAGAAGGAAGGAAGGGGGGAGGGAGACACCTCCCTCATCTCCACTTCTCCAGTAGCTTTCTCTCCCCTTTCCTTCACAAGCAAATTTCTCAAAAGAGTCATCCATACACACCATCTCTGTCACCTCCCCTTGTAGTCACTTCTTCTTAAATAGTCCCCAGTAACCTCGGGGTTACTGCTAAATCTCTTCAGCCCCTGTCTAACTTGCCTCTGTAATTGACCACCACCCCCAAACTCTTCTGCCCTACTTCCCTGACAGAGTTCTCTCTTGGGTGTCCTGATGCCTCTCTGGCCCTTCCTCAGGCCCCCCTCACAGCACCTAATCCTCTGCCAGCCCTGAATGACACCTATTCTACCTTCTCCCCAGCAAGCTCCTTCTCCATCCAGCTAGGTGGAGCATCTGAAACTTAGAGCATCTGAAACGTAGCAGTTCATTGTGAGTCGCCTCCAACGCGCGCCTCTTCCTGTATCCTCTTCTCTCAGAAGTCTGGGTGTCATCTTCCACTCCTTCCTCTCTTTCACCCTCACCCAGTCTTATCAGTCCTGCTTTCTTCACTAATTTGAGTGCATGCTTGACCCACATCGTCATTTAGGACTGCAACTTCTGCTTACTGTTTGGGCTGAATTAAAATCTTTAGAGGGCCTCAGCACTGACCATAAGTAATTAAAAATAAATTATTACAGTTCTAAGTTACGCTATAAAATTATGGTTTTAGAAACAAGGAAATTTAGTTGTGTAATGAAGCCACAAGAGCTTCTTTTTGCTTCTCTCTCATTTTCCCTTCTTTAACATCATTTTCTATGGTGCCCCATCATAGGCGGTACCCTAAGCATGTGTCTAGCAGGCCAGCTGAGCAACCCTGGACCACTTAGAATGTCATCCTCCTGTGGCTAATGCTTGGGTTTTTGCCTCCACGGTCTTTGCGTATATCTGGTGTCATGACATAGATACTGAGTAATTGTTTGATGAACATGTTAGTGAATGTGTAAAAATGAGATCATCTTGAAAGGGCTCACTGGCATAAAAAACATGTTCAGAATGTAAGTTATTAGCTTTCTGGTGTTTGATGTTACAGTAGAATGTCCAAGGTTTTGTGTTTCCAGTGTTTTAAAAACAACCAGCCCCACGGTTGTGCTTTAGCTTTCATGCTCCAGCATACTTAGCGTTGCATAGTCTGCACGTGAAAAATGCATATAAGGATTTCCAAATTAATAAGTAAATGAATTTGACAATATGATGGTTTACTCGATTCTCTTCAGCCTGCAGTGAGGCTGTTTAGAGTTATCTGAGTGACCACACCCAGCTGTGACAGACAGTGAACCTGGTGAGGGAGGCTGTGCCAGTGTGGGAGGTGGGAGAGGGGCGCTACTTTGGCGTAACATGCATGAAGGTGATGGTGCTGTGGGAAATGGGGCATCCAATCTAGACAGCCCACATGTGATCCCAGAAGGGACAAATGTGGCCTACAGGCTAAAGTCAAGCAGCATCAATAGGACTAGCCACAAAATTTGGGGGGAAATGAAGTATCTTATAAAACCCTTAGAAGGCTTAACAAATATAACTTGCCTGGTTCTTATGGGTGTGTGAGCAAAACAGGTGTCTAGACATTTTCAGAAAATATTAACTACGTATAAACATAGACCCAAAAGGTTAATCGATCCCATTCTCTGGTATTAATAGGGAGGCCTCCTAGAAGATTGCTGATCCTGTTAGAGGAAGGAATAAATCAATGATAAAGTAATAAAAGGGGAGGGCCAAACTGGGAGACAGAATGTGCCCATGAGGGATGTTTTGGCAGAGCTGGAATTTTTGTGCCCGTTGCAGGCATGTGATGACCAGTGTCCTCCCTTTGCGTTGGCTTCACCTCCACCCCACCCGCTGTCAAATTGAAGGGACCCCTTTGTTGTTTTTTACTTAAAACTTTTTATTTGGAAAGTAATTTCAGGCTTATAGAAAAGTTGCCAGAAGAATACAAAACACCCATATACTCTTTATCCGAAGTTACTCTTTTTGATATTTTGCCTCATTTGCTTGCATACTCTCTCTCTCAATTTTTTTTCTGAACCATTTAAATATTTTAGTGTGGGTTTCCTGAGAATAAGGATATTGCTTTATATAACCTTCAGTAAATTGAATATTATGATACTTTATCCTATCTGCTGGTTCTATTCTAGTTTTGTCAATTGACCCAGTAATGTCCTTTATAGCATTTTTTTTTCCCTCTCCAGTATAGGATCCCATACTGCATTTCCTTGTCATCTCTTTTTCATCTATTTTCATGTAGAACAGTTTCTCAGCCTTTCTTTGTCTTTCATGACATTGGCATCTTTGAAAAATATAGCCTCCTCCTCCCCCTTTAAAGAAGTTTAGAATGTTCCTCCCTTTGGATTTGTCTGATGTTGCCTTGTGTTTAGGCTCTGGGTTATACACTCCCAGCTGGGATATAACTGAGTGATGTGCGTCTCTTTTAGTATATTACATCCTGAGGCACTGAATATTCATCTGCCCCTTCTGTGTGACGTGAAGTTTGATCACTCAGTCAAGGTTTTGTCCAGTTTCCTTACTGTGTATTTACTATTCTTCCTTGTTACAGTAAGCAGTCTGTGGGGAGATTTCTTAAGACCGTATAAACATCCTGCTCTTCATCAACATTTCACCCCTAGATTTACCAACCATCCCCTCTGGGTTTGCAGGTATTTCTGGATTCCATGTCTGGCGTGGGAGTTCAAAGCTGTCTGGGACCAGGTGGCCCATTTCCGAGGGCCTCGCCCATGGGCTGTGCTGGGCCCAGCCCTGTTGAATAACCCACATTTTCATAATAGTTTTCCTCTTCCTACTTCCACCAGGAACAGAAGCTCATTCGTCATTCACTCAGCTGACATGCAAAAACATTCTTGTGAAAACCTCTCAGCCTTATTGGGCACAGTAGGGCATAAAGGGAAGGCTGGTGCCCTCTCGGTGTCTTTAAGGAGCCTACCATAGAGTCGGGGAGACAAGTCTTGGACTCACTGAAAGGTAAAGGGCATAAAAGTTGTCAGGACTGTGACCCCACAGGACAGCTCAACCAGAGCTGTCCCATGACCCTGGAGAATTAGGTGCCCTTGGCATTTTTGGGAGAAGAGGGATGAGGTGGGTTAAATGGGATGTAGGAACATTTTCTTAATTACACTAATTTTTGAGTGCGCAATTGAAGAACAGGCAAGTATGAGTGAACAGGAGAGACAAGGGCCTTCCAGGAGGGGAGCCCTGTGCTCAGAGATCTGGAGATGGGAGCACAGATGATGCAATTGGGAGACAGCGAGTTATGGACCGACCTGGATAGGGCCAAGGGCTGTTGCAGAGGTCAGAATCTATCTCCTTTTGCTTTGCTAAGTAACTGCTTTGCAACCAAATCTATTGAGCTCCTATCTCAGGTCAAGCATTTAAAAAAACAACTTTTCCAATTCTAAAAGTAATGCATGTTTGGTATAGGAAATTTAGAAAAATAGAATATACAAAAAATATTTTAATGATGTCACTCTATTCTTTGATCCAGAGATAACCTGTTAACCGCAGTATGTTTCCTACATTTCTCAGATCTTGAACATTTTTCTGCTAACAGCCTTGTTTTGTTTCATGGATTTAGTGGCAACCCTTACGCCTCAGAGGATATTAATCCTATCTTTAAAAACATTTCATTCTGTTAGCTTTATTAACTTCATTTTCTAGCTAGAACTTCTGCCATTAAATGGGGTGCTGCTTTTGCGGTTTGGTTTTTGTCAAATGTTTACGTGCTCCTCTCTCTGTATTTTGAGGTTTTCCAGTGACCTCTCTGGGAATGCTGTGTCTATGCTCCAGAGCCGGCCACCACTCTCTGTGGCCAGGAGGGTGGCATGTGCTGCAGATGGCAGGAGCCGGGCTAGGTGTCCCCTCGCCTCCCTACCTCAGTGTTCAGGGCACAAGCATGAGGTGGGCAGGAGCCCACTTGCCTGGCTGCTTCAAATTCGATCACCAACCTCTCAGGGCCTCTCCTGGGCCCCTGATCTTGCTCCTCTTAGCATAGAATCCTCAGCTACACTGCTTGGGTTTAAATTTTGGTCCATGCACTCACTAGCACTGTGACCTTGGGAAAGCTATGTAAGTCAGGGCCTTATTTATAAAATGGGGCTAATAATAGTCTCTATCTCAAAGGATTTTTGTGAGAGTTAAATGAGATAATATAAGCCAAAGTTCTTAGAATAGTGTCTGTCACATAAATGTGCTATAGAAGTGTCAGTTGTTATTATTATTATTTTTTTCATGGTTTTATTTTTGGGGATCATGGTTTCTTCATTAGTTTATTCCATCTGCCTTCCATCTTCAGGGAACCCATATAATTCCTTCTTGTTTTCTAGCACTGTAATGGATTTAGTCTTCCTAGAAAATGCCTTTTCTGTCATTTTCTAAGGCCTTGGGGGAGGCAGGCATATGCCTCCGGCCTGCCACCTTGATACAGTCGTGCATTTCCTTTAAGTTCTCTTTCTCTGAGTATGTATAAGTGTGTCATTGTTATCTGTAATATATTCATCAGGGCATCCATTATCATGCGCACCATCTTGCCCCAGAGCCCAGCCCAGAACTAGTTTCACCTCAAGGTGTGAGATACCGGATGCTGACTCTGTCCTGTACAGGACTGGGAGGTGATGAGTTCTCTCCTCAGCCTTGCTCAGGCTGGTTTGAGGCTGTCCTAATGAATGTAATGGGTCCTCTGTTTCCTTTGTCAAAAGGAATGTTAATTATTTTCAGCAGTCTAATTACGTGGCTAATGAGAGGCTGACTGAGATAACATTCCCTTTAATTACTCTTGCCTAAGTGCTGTTTGAAGCCATATTTCGAGCGTGTTGCAAGGCTCAGTACTCTGGAGGTAGATGGAGCTGTTCAGTGAGAGAATGAGTAGCCAGGGTTTCTGGGATAAAGCTCATGGTGAAAGGGTCTGGCTGAAGTCAGTGCCCAGCCCAGTGTGTGCTGGCCTTTCCTCGGCACCAGTGCTTAAAGGAAAGGGACAGATAGGGTCAGGCATAGAGCAAACAGTGTCCGTGCCAGTTACCTCAGAACAACTCTCGTTCCTCATGTTTCACCCAATGCACTTGCCCGTCAGGCCTGAGCCAGGCCCCCGCACTCTTGGAGGACTTCTCCCCATTCAACCCGTGGATATTGAGTTCTTACTGTATATCAAGTTTATCCAGGCCATGGATGCAAAGATAAGGAAGTCATGGCCCAAATAGCTTTCTCAAACAAAATGTTAGTCATAGCCCTCCCCTCTTTGTCCAGAATAAATTCCACATATTTGTGTTCTGACCCCTACCACCTTCCCAGGTTGATATGTGCTATGGCCTTTCTGTGGTTCTGATGTGATGCCCTTCAATGCCTGGGCCTTCGCGGGCAGACCCTTGGAAGGCGGCTCTCCCAAGCCCCAGGGTGGACTCACATAGGCTGGAAGCTCACATGAGACTGTCTATGACAACCTATTGCCAACTGTAGGTGGCCCATTGCCATAGGTGAATTAAGTCTCCAGGTTCCTGTCCACACGTCCCCATCTCTCAGGAGTGGTATAGGGGGGAAGAGTGCCTACGTGAGCTCAATAAATAGATGTTGACTGCTGGAATATAATACCTCAGATAAACAAACCAGCCTCCACAGGACTTCTTGGACTAGGTTTCCTGGTCATTTCGAAATCTCTGGGGTGACTTGGCTGTAGAAAGCTGTGAAAAGTAGGACACTGGGTGTCATGCTGTTGAGGCGGTCCAGCTTGTCCTCTGAAAGACCCACTGGACTTTTTTCTGCCTCCACTGGTGAGGCAACAGAGGGGTAGGGTCTCCATTGCTTTGAAGGCATGGGGTAACCTGAAGGACACCCTAAGTATGTGATCCTAATAGCGAGAACCCAGATAAATGCCTGGTTACTTTGTTGGTGAGGTTATGAGACCACTGTATGTCCCTTTTCAGCTGACAGGAGGAGCCTTGCTGATCTCTTGTGATGAGGATTCTAGGGCCCCTCAGCTGCCGCCTGATGGGATCTGCATAGGGGATTATTGATGAAGGGGAGGTGAGGCAGCTCTTTACAGTAACACATGCCTGGCTCTGGGATGGCAGCCAGGCAGCTAATTAGAGAGCCCAGCAGCTGTCCAGCCTTTCAGGCAGCAAGCAGCAGCTACCCAGTGCCAGGAGGCAGGACGGGAGGGAAAGGAGAGGGGCCTGGGGTCAGAGACTATCCTCCAAGGTGCAGAGGATGGGTGGTCAGGGTTTGCGCAGAGGGGGCATTGGGAGGGGCATGTAAAGTTGAGTGGGTGGGTAAGTAGGAAGAAGGAAGGAGAGGAGGGTGACAGGACAGGTGCTCTCCATGTGAGACAGAGGACAGGGTGGTAAGATGTTCATCTGACAGGGAAACCCAGATTCCAAGCTCTGAGTGAGGGGTCGCAGAGTAGAAGAACAAGGCCAAGTGGAGTTGGGGGCAGGTCCATCTCCCCTCTCTACCTCCCTGCCCTATGCCATTCGGGTCCCCAGGGCCCGGGTCTCCTTGCTGCCCAAAGGAAGCTGACCAGACACAGCTTTTCCTCTAGGGGGACTTGGAATTCCAGTTGCATTTGTAATTGAGCGCTGTCACGCCCTGGTTTGGGAAGTCGCCAGATCCACTTGTGTTCTGGGCTAGTCTTACTATAGGACAAGTAAAAGCATTTCTTCTGGTTACATGGGAAGAACTGGGGGTCGGGAGGCTTTGAGTAATCAGACGGATTCTCCATAGATTTTGGGGGCATTTTTTCTTTACTTTGTGAGCACCTGGGCGAGGGAGATTTAGGGAGCGTTAAGGAAGAGGAGAGTGGAAGAGAAAGAGGGATGATGTTTTGCCTGCTGCTTCCCGGCTCCTGTCTTGGGTTCCCAGCCCTGGAGATGGGGGCGGGGGTGGGGTGGGGGTCTATTTGTTTTTTAGGTTCTAGTCAGAGAAGCAGAGATTCAATCCTGCAAGCCCAGCTTACCCTAAATAGTTATAGGGGAGGAGAGAGAATGATGCAGAGGGAATTTCCTGCCAGCAGCTGCTGGTTAAACCTTTTTGGGAAATGAATCCTACTTGCATGAAAAGTGGATGTACCTTTTGAGGGTGCCAGCACATTGTAGAAATAGCAGAATAGGCGTTGTTCTTCTCCGACCTGAACTTGGGCTTGGCCCCTTGCCCTGGTAGGAGCCCACAGTGTCTCAGGGATGCCTGGGAGGCTCTGTTCCTGCCCCAGATTTCTTTGCGTGATGTGTCTTCTGTTTTGTTCAGACCGAAGGCACCCACCCCATGTATCCTGGCCTCGCAATCCGGTGATGGGAGAAAGGAGAGCAGTCACTCTCCTTTCTTCCCTTGTCTGCCCGTTGTAAACCAGTGTTTACAGTGCTTTGTGGGAGAGAGCCCTTCCACGATGGTATCCTGAAAATTAGAGATGATGCCCCAGCCATCGCTATGTTTGGCTAATAATGCTGGATGGTGCGGTCACCTAAGAACTTAGCTGGACGCGTCTCTACCTTGCTTGTCCATCCACCCAACAGAAATTCCCTGGTCTCAAGGAATTCACAATGTGGAGGGGGAAACACACATAATAATTTTAAGGTGGGACAGTAGCTTTCAAAGAAGGATGTTCAAAGGAGGGGGCTGGGGATAGCTTATCACTTGGAGGCAGAGGTGGGACCCCTGCTATACCATCACCTCCTCCTGCACCCCCGCCAGCATCCTCAGTAAGAGCCCGCAGACGAGGACGCAGGAGGTGTCCAGAGGCTGGCCCAAGAGGGAGCCTGTTCTGACTTCTGTGGCTTCAGCTCACAGTGGCTTCACCTCAGCCAGCAATGGGCTCTGGAGGCTGACTGCAGAGCCTGGCAGGCTGTGCTGCCAGGATGTGGGCTTTGGTTTCTGTTTCTTTTTTTGTTTTGACTTCTGCTATTGATGTGGCCTGCTTGGGGCCCAGGGAAGGAGAAGTACCAATGGGTGGGACTGAATTCCCCAGGCACAGGATCCTGGTGGTGCTCAGGGTGGCGAGGGTGGTGGATATGCCCCATTGAAGTCCTTTTCTCGAGGTGACAGGTACATGCCAGGGTGACCCCTGCCCATCAGCAGGCAGGCTGAAAGAAGGGAGGATGGTGGAGGATGGACAGGTGGAACAAAGTTGGAGGCTCCTCGTGGAGGAGCTGGAGAGGCACAGAGGCAAGGCAGAGCATAGCGGCCCTCTGCCCAACACACCCCCTGTCCTTCGCTGCTGTCAGCTCAGAGGCCCCAAGGAGAGACCCAGGCTGTGCGCACCCTTTCTGCCTACAAGCATGTGTGCACACGATGCATTTTAGGTTTTCTACCTTTGCCCTTTCATTTCTCAGTTCCCCTGCTGCCTTGTGAAGTGTTAGTTTAGGGAGCAAAGGCCTGAGTCACCCCTGCTCAGAGAGCCTGGGGTAGCTGAAGGAGGGAGGGTGTCAGCATAGGGTGGCTCCTCTGGAGTCCACCCTATTTAGCCATTCATGGGGGGATGGAGCCAGCTCCTCTCCCCATTCACATCTGGCTTCCGAGTGGCCAGCGCATCCTTTGCTAGGACCATGCTGGACCTGAGCTCTGTCCTCGGATGCGCATGGTGCTGCATCCAAGGATATTTAGGGAAGCTTCAACACCTTCCCTTTAAAACAATAAATGTCAGGATCTCTATCAAATGGTCAGGTCTTAGGGGTATATTAAAAGTATGTACATGGCAAGGGGCATATTAAAAGTATGTACAAGTCAGATTTATATCAGTTTACAGTCAATTATTGATGTTAACGGGAAGGGCCTCAACAGCAGTAATGATAAAATAATAGAATAAAATAAATATTAGTGTGGGGGGATTGCAGGTAGAGGGTTTTAGCATATTTTTGTTGTCGTTGTTGGTATGCTTGTTTTACTGTGTTGTGCTTAACTCCCCAAGTGCTAAAAATAAATATCCTACGTTGCCTGCCTTCCAAGAGGCTCTTGATCACCCCTGAGAACAAGTGTACCCACTACAGGGTGAAGATGAGGGTGTAATTTGAAGCTAAATGAGAATGAGTTGGCTTCTTAAATCCTATCCCTTCTCAGATTTACACGTGTGTACATATTCACTTGTAGTACCCTTCTGTCCACGTGTGAACTGGGATGCCTCCCAGGCTCTCAGCGTTGGATTAACCAGATCTGAGCAAGCAGGATAGCTGAGAGGAGGTGGCAGTCCCCAGGAGAGGGTCTGGGTGTCCTGGGCAGGATGAGTGTCTGGTACTGCGTCCAGAGCCTGGGCCCTTGTGGGGTTTGCCTGAGGCTACCTCTCTGGCTGGCCTGGTAGGTTGGAGCTGGGACAGTTTACGCTAATGATCACCTCCTCTTTTATTCCCAGGGAAGCCGCCTGCCCACTAGCGGAGGATCAGCTAAACCCTGGGGCTGACGCTTGCCCACACTACTGAGAATGGCACCGAGGCGCACCAGGCACCAGGACAGAGGTTAACCTGGGACACTCCTGGACAGTGATCCCGATGTCTGTTCTGAGCCGCTCACTCAAAGGTGTGATAAGTGAGTATGTTACGGGCTCCCTGGGGACCACCAGCCCTGCCTGCATGAGCAGCATGGGCCCAGGTCTGGAAGTCCCAGTTCTGAGCCTGCTTTCTGTCCGAGGGCCTGCCATAGGGCAGGAATGGCAGGGGCGTGACCATCAGTTTGAGGCCTGTGCTGGAGCCATCTTATAGCCACATGGTCCCCAGAAACTGGGTCGACCCACATTTGGCTGACATGATTGACGTGAGCTACCCGGCACATAGGAGATGGCATCTTCCCCAAACCTCTTTCTTGTCTGTAGGCTTGGGGCTCGGGCTCTGCCTGTGTGCCATGGGAACTGTTCCTCGCCTGGAACTTGGATTCTGCCCAGATGCCATGAGCAGTTTCCGTGACCCTGGGTGGACCATCCAGGGCACTGGGAGGTGAGGGATTTGTGGCACCTGAGCTGCCGTAAATGTGGCCATCAGGGGTTCAAGAGGAGCAAGGGCTCCGCTGCTTCAGTCGCGTCTCCTCCTCAGCCTAGATGGCTCCATGCAGGGCGAGAGGCGCCGACTGTGTAGTCTCTCCTGTGCTCACGTGGCCTTTCTTTCCCCCTGTGGCCTCTGGTTTTTCCTGGATGATACTTTAAAAAATGAATTGGCTGTTTTCCCAAGCCCCAGAGTCCTGTCCAGCCTGAAGGCAATTCTGTCCCACTGAAGGCAGACAGTCCCATTGTGGGATCAGGGACCAGGAGGCAGAGAGGTCCCCTGGAAGGCAGGTCAGGGAGAGCCGGTGCCTCGTCCATGGGAGCCAAGAGCCTTAGGCTCCAGGGAGGAGTTTGCAGGGAGGGAAAAGACTAACCATGTATTTCTCAACTTTAGGTAGAGCTGGACTCTGCTGCAGGTTGAGAGTTTCAAACGCAGGGCTAGAATCTGTTTCACTGAGCCTAAAGTCAGTTTGCAAAATCAGTTTGTGATTGGAGGTTTCTTTCAGGAAGTCTTATTTTGGGTCGATTTGTAGCTGGGGTGGTGTGAGCATGCGTGGACCGTGGGAGTGGAGAGATGTCTTTGGAGGCCACTGTGGGACACAGTGACTCAGACGGGAGACTCCTTCCCACATGTCACAGGTTTCCCCAGAGCAATCTACGTCCTCAGCCTTTAAACTAGTGTACCCTTCTGTCCAGTGATCCCACTTCTGGAAGATGTCCAAAGGAAATCTTTCATTAGAAAATAGTCCCAGAGAAGAAAAGGGCTGAATTCTTTTGTTACAGGCATAAAAAGGATGTTTCTAGTGGTGTCACTGCAACAGTAGAAATGGGAAACAGTTGTTCTCCCTTTCGGTGAACATCTATGTTAAGTAAATTATAGTTTTCTACTTGGTGGAATATCACAAACCCATTATAATAACGAGAACATAGGCAGTATCACAACTTGGAAAACATCAGGTTACAGAATAAATACATTATGGTAACTTGTAAAATAAACATGAGAAAATATTGCAAAGGGGGAAAGATAATGGCTGCTTGTTTGGTGGAATTATGAATGGCTTTTCTTTCTATGACACATGGATTTGCTTCTTTTAAACTAATTTTAATCTGGATGAATATACCATACATCATTAACAGTGACTTTCTCTAAGACGTTGGATGATGGAGGACTTTGCTTTCTAAGTTATTCCTTTTCACAATCTTTAAATTTCAGCTGCGAGCACTTGTTATTTTTATAATCAGAAAAAAATAACAAAGATATTTTAAAATGCTAGAATTTAAAATTTTTTAAAGGCCATATTTCCCAAGAAAGAGAAGAGAAAGGCTGAGCTGGCTAGCTGTTGGTACCTACCCTCATTCGTGTTCAGGGTCTGTGCCCCTCATTCACTCATTCATGCATTCCAAAGGTATTGCCAGGCACCATTCTAGGCACTGGTTACCCAGCAGTGAAAAAAGAGAGCCCCTGCCCTTGTGGGGCTTTCATTCTAACTGGGGGAGATAGACAATGAACAAGTCGCGAAATATCAGAAAGTGAAAGTGCTGTGAAAAAATTAAAATGGGATGATGTGAGTGCTGGGGAGGCTATTTTGGATTGGAGATCAGAGGTCTCTAAGGGGTGACAGTTGAGTTGAGACCTGAATGACAATAGGGATGCAGCCACGTGAGGTCTGGGAAGAGCCTTGGCGGCAACGCACAGGATGCCCAGCCTCTGGGCCCCATCCATAGAGTGCCCTCAGCTGCTTGAGCCCGGGGGACCCTCTGTGCCAAGGCTGACTCCATTCCCCAAGCCCACAGGCCCCACCCTGCACCTGCCAGCTGGGATTTGCTTAGCATCTGAGGCCCTCTAAAGTCCTCCCCGCCTGCCGCCCTGTGTGGGGTGGTTGCTCCTGGCTCTCTGCTGCTGTTGCAGGCACAGGACCTCTCTGGGCAGCCTGCGTGCTGGCCACTGCTCTTGGCTGGCAGGTCTGGGCCATCTGAGATTCCCAGCGGCATTGGGATGGTCTGGCAGCCAGAGACGCTCTGGGTAATGTGTGGCCTGGTGAGGGGTCTTTGCATGTCACATGCCTTGAGGCTCTGAGAGGTGGCTGTTGTCATGGTCCTGAGGGGTCCGCCTGTGATCCTGGCAGAATTGGGGCCTCAAAACAGGACTTGGTCTCAGAATAGCCTCAAAGGCTCTGACACCCGGTTCTGAGCTTTACTGATGATCTACCTAGAATTTCGCGTCCTTCTTGCAGCCTGTTGTCTTTTTGTACGCTATCCCAGCCTTCCAGAAGCAGAAGCTCAGAAAATGTTAGTTCCCTCGGAGAGCCTGTAGCCGCCCTCAAGCAGTGCAGTGTGCTGGCTGGGAGTGAAGGCTCTGGAGCTGGGTTTGAATTCAGCTCCGCCTTTTTTCTTCTTTTTCTTCTTTTTTCCTTTTTTGTATCTCTGCCTTTTATAGCTGTAAGAACTTAGGCTAATATTTAGCCTCTCTCTGTCTCCATCACCCCATCTGTCAAATGGGCTTAAAGAGTATCTGAGTTAATATATACGTGAAAAGTGCGGAGAAGAGTGCCTGATTATTATTATTATTATTGTGACTTAGGAGATGGAAAGAGGACCATCCCAGGGGCCTTTCCTAGGGGATGCCCACAACATGAGAGGGTGGAACTCTGGCATCTGGGCTAGCCAGTGACCACAGGTATTTTCCCTCACTTGCTTCCTTTTAGACCCAAAATAAGCCTACATTTTCTTCCCCACCACCCCAACTTGATAACCACAGGGCAAGCTCAGGATAGTTTCAGACCTCATGTCTTGTACCCAGACGACAGAGCAGCTGCTCACCCCCCACTGACTCCACAGGCCTTCAGCATGGAACTCAGGTTACCACACTGTCCCCCACTGCCTTCCTCCCAGCACTGCCCACAGCCTCCCCCCTGCAACTGTTCATCTCCCCAGAGCATAGGACTGTAGTGATTTTGGCACCTAAGGATGGGGAGTAAAATTTGGGAAGTAAATGGGTGAAAGAGGAAGGCCTGCCTCACTTGGCTCCATGGAAGGGGAAGCTGGATTTTCCAGCAAGATGCTCCTTTGGAACAAAAATTCCCAGTGTCATCGTGTTGTGGCACCTCAGCTTCCTGAAATGTGATGGGAGTTTTTGGCAAAATCAAGGCCAATCATGTCCTCTGGTTTTGCCTCCAGCCTGCCTTGGACTTTTATGGCATTCTCTTTGCCCCTCTCAACTGCTCTCTCTGCTCACTGCTCTCGGTAGGTGAGATACTCCTATGGAGCAGGGCTCTGAAGGCCAGCCCCCTTCCTTCCAATCATCTGTCCCCTTGGAGAGGCAGTGCCCTGCCCAGACAAGTCTCTCTGAGTTTTGGTCCTTCACTGGAACTCTCTGTTCCCAGGCCCTTTCATCAGCGAGTGTGAGGAGTTTCATCAACACCTGTACTTGAGTGTTGTTTCGTAAAATCCCTCTTGTGAAAGTGTCCACTGCTCTCCAGACTTTTTTCTCCTGCTTCAGTCTTATGCAATCCTTCTTTTCTCTCCGCCCTGTGTTTCCTTTCCTGGGCTGTCCCATTTTTGTGTCATGGTCCTCAGGATGGCGTGTTTGCCACCAGGAGAAAGAGGCAACGTCCAGTGCTGCTGCTACTTCCTGATGGCGGCTCTCCCCGGGCTGTGATCCCAGGCTGAGCAAGGAGGTACCGCAGGGTCTGGGGCAAAGGGCTCAGGAAGGGGACTGGTGTCCGTTGGGCTCAGCAGAGGGTGCGTGAGCCTGTCCTAGCTCAGAGTGTAAGCACAGCTCCTGTGGTTACTGGACTTGGGTTTGGGGAATGGAGTTCTGAAAATGCACCCAAGCCATGCCTGCCTCTCATCTCAGCATCTGTCCCACCACAGTGTGAGCTTCCGTCCCAGCTGATGACACTTCCTCATATCCCTGGTCCCTGTCTTCACCTGCTTCTCCCGGACCCAGCCAGGTCTTCCTGTCTACCCTGTTTGACTTGCATGGACCAGGTGTGTTCTCCTTGAGTGACTCCTTGGATGTGGTCTGACCTTGCCTAGGTTTACTTCCTCTCCACCTCCCTTTGTTCTTCCAAGTATGGAAGATTCCAGAAATGCAATCCAGGCCTCTGTCTCCCCTGTTTCTCCCCCATCCTCTCTTCTGTTCAGCAGCTTGCCCTCTGTCTCCCTTTTACAGCTCCTTCTTTAATCTTGCTTCTGCTCATAGGGTTTGGGAATCCAGCTCTTCCACGTCAGCTGCTCCAGGGATGGCTGGAGCCTCTGATTTGTTACTGATTGTGAAACCGTTCTTTATAGTCCCAAAAGATAAGACCAAAGGGCAAGGACAGCAGGGTTATAAAATCAGCATTAAGGTCGGGAGCTTACCTGAGTGACGAACCCACTTGTTACGTCAGGCCGCTGCACAGCTAAATGGTAAGCCCTGTCCTCAGATCCCGTGGGACGGAGGAGCCAGGGGTGCGAGTGCAGGTCAGGTGGACAGACCCAGGTTCGGAGGGGCCTGAGTGGGGCGGGAGGCAGATGGGTCTGTCAGGGGTTCAGGATGACATGGGGGTGTGAGAAGCCGTGCCAGGAACACTGGCCCTATCATTCCACCCTTCTTTTCGAGGCTGGGCTCCGGAGGGCTGCTTCTGAAACCCTTCCCCTCTCAGCCTTGTGGAAGCTGGAGGCTCACGTTGACTCTCCTCAGCTGAGTCTTCCTTCTCCCTCAGGCTGCATGTACCATTGTTCGCACACGTTAGTTGCCTGCCAGGTTGGTGCTCTGGGTGGAGGGAAGACCTGTCGTACTTGGCAAGGAAGACTGTGCAACTGCTAGTGAGGGGTGAGGTAGGAGAGGGCACTCTGAGCGACAGAAGCCAACCATGAAGCCTGGCTCGGTGCCAGAATGACAGCCACCGTCTCTTAAGCTGGCTGTGTTCTCAGCAGTGTTTATCTATTAACTCATTCATCCTCACAATACCCTCAGAGGTAGTTACTCTTATTATCCTCACTCTACTTACAAGGTGCTGAGGCACAGAGAGGTCAGATACGATGCCCTAGACCCTGCAGGTGGGAGGTAGCCAGGATGCAAACCCAGGCAGTTAGGATCTAGCATCCCTGTGCTTAACCAGGATGCTGTGTTCAAACCTGAGTGTCCTAGTGTGTTGCTGGGGGCGGCTCAGGGTCAAGAAGCTGTTTCCTTAGGTTCATTTGTCTGGCAAATCTATTGAGCATCTCATATATATAAGCTATAAAATAAGTAATATTCATTCAACAAATATTTTTTAGATAAAATTATTTTTATAAAACTTATATGTACAAATTTAAAAAATTATTGACTCTACAGAAATGTACAAAGGAGGAAATAAAAGTCATTTATGATGTCACCCTCCAGAGGTGATTGTGGCTAAATTTTTGGTATATTTACATGTATGTATGCCTTTGCAAAATCAAAATCATATTACATATTCAGGTTAAAGTACTGCTTTTTTTCTCTTAACATTGTATTAAGCAAACGTTCATTGAGTGGCTACTAGAGCTGGCCTTCAGATGAACCATGGCAACGCTGAGTGCTGACTGTGTCACAGAAATGAGCTGGGTGCAAAGGTGGCTAGACAGGGCAGTGGATAGAACTGGATTTGGAGCTGCTTAGGACAGGCTTCACGAAGAGGAGCTGGCTCTTGAGGGATTATGAGTTCACGGGCCCTGGGTGGGGACGGTGATGGCAGTGGTAGCAGTTGAGAAGGGCAGCCCAGGTAGCAAAAACAGCAATGTAAAGGTTTGGAGGACAGGATTTGAAGCAAAGGTGGGTCACAAACGGGCTTTGCCAGCCATCCCTAGGAGTTAAAGATCCACTAATGGTCTTTAAGTGGGGAGACACATCAGATTTGCATTTTAGAAAGATTACTGTTTCTACAGGCTCTTTCATAGTGAAATGAGTGAATTGGAAAGGAATCAGGCAAGGAAGGAGACAAGCTGGGAGACTGGAGTCATCCAGATGAAAGATGACAATGGTTTGAACCAGAGCTGCAGCAATGAAAAAGGAATGAAGAGAAGGAGATGAATTTCAAAGATATTTAAGAGGTAGAAAGGACAGGAGTTGCTTTGCCATGTGACTTGCTTCAGCCAATAAGATGCTAATGGGCATGATTAACCAGAGTCTTGAAAAGTGCTGGTGCAGCTGGGCTTGCTTGCTCTGTGCCTCTGCCATTGACATGAGAAGAAAGTGCTGGGATTTGTCCCCTGGGCCCATGAAGGGGATGAGAAACAAGTGGAGCAGAGCCACTGCAGCCAAGCGTAGGAGAGAGCCCCCAGAAGACTCACAGCCTCATGTTGGAGACCTATAGACACGTAAGCTGTAATAATAAATGAAAGTAGATTGGAGTGAGATCATGGAAATTCTTGAATACCAGGCTAAAGATGCTATAGAGTTTCCTTAGGAAGTGGGGAGCCATTGAATGTTTTTGAGCAGGGGGAGTGACATTAGGCACTCATGTCTAGGAGATGGACAGTAGTATGTAGTGGGATGAATTCTGAAGTAAAAATCAAGAGCTATGGATTCTGGTCTCAGCTCTTCCATTCACTGGTGCTGGGACATGGGACAAATGACTTCCCTCTGAGCCTCTACTATCTCTCTTAAAAAATGAGAGTAAAACTATCAGCCCTTCCCATGAATCTTAATTGTGTAAGAACCAATGACAAAATGTGAACGAGAGTACTTGGAAGATCAAGAAGCAATGCACAAGGGTGGGTATTATTGTGAGCAGGCCCGTCGGAGCTGAACGATGAGACTGGGGTTCTCAGACAGGCAAGCAGACTGTAGATGTCATCTCGTTAACCTCTGACCCTGCTCCCACCTTGGAGAGAGTATTGACGGCAAGGTCAAGCCTGGTGTCCATGGGCAGCTGTCAGAACTGGGATTCATGTTCTCCTGCTCTGCCTTCCTATTCTTGATGCAGTTCTGAACTCCCCTCCCCATGCTTTGTGTAAATAATATGCGTCCTTTAGAGAATGCCTGCTCAGGAGAGAGCTGTGCCATGGCTACAGAGCAGAAGACTGGAAACAGTTGCCACCCTCAAGGAGTACACAGGCTAGTTGGATCAAAAGGGCATGTGCCTCAAAATAGTAAATAGGGTGGCATTTGATAAAGGGCCAAATGAGTGGTTCAGACAGTTGCTGAAGGATGAGGAGAAAGCAGAGAGGCCTATGGGCTGGGCCAGTCTTTGGGGAAGCAGGACAGGGCCTTAACGGCTGGCCAGGGTTAAAAGAGAGGACAGAAAGGGGAATAAGAAAGGAGGGGAGGACTCTCTCTTATGTTAGCTGCTGGTTTCCTCTCGATATTGAAACTAAACACCAAGACCCCACTTAATCGAGCAGTTAAAGACAAATGTGACCACAGGCTACCACTTCACAGTCATCAGAAAACCAGAAAATAATAAGTGTTGGCAAAGGACGTGGAGAAATTGGAACGCTGTGTGTTGCTGGTAGGAATGTAAAATGGTACAGGCGCTATGGGAAACAGCAAAGCCATTCCTCAAAAAATACAAGTAGGATGACCGTATGTCCCACCAATTCCACTTCTGAGTATATACCCAAAAGGTTAGAAGCAGGGACACAAGGAGATATTTATGCCCATGTTCCCATCAGCATGGTAAAATGGCATTATTCACAATAGCCAAAAGGTGGGAGCAACCCATTAATGGATGAATGAATAAGCAAAATGTGATATATCTAGATATATAGATCACAATGAAATATTATTCAGCCTTATAAAGTGAAAGAAATTCTGACACATGCCTCAGTATGGATGAACCGTGAAGATATTATGCTATGTGAAATAAGCCAGCCACAAAAGGACGGATATTGTATGAGTCCACTTAAATGAAGTACCTGGAGTAGTCAGATTTACAGACACAAAACAGACTGGAGGTTGCAGGATCTGGGGAAGGGATGTGAGTTAGTGTTTAATGAATATGGAGTTTCAGCTGGGATGAAGAAAAAGGTCTGGAGATGGATGGTGGTGGTGGTTGGTTGCAGAACAATATGAATGTGCTTAATACCACTTAACTGTACTTAAAAGTGGTTAAAATGGTAAATATTATGTTGTGTCTATGTGAACACACATTACAGACAAATATGGTAGATAGCATGCCTAGAAAGATCTCAGAAGTATGAATACTGTGGAACTGCTTAAGAAGAAGTGTGGGAAGCGACGGGGACCCTGGTGGATAGGCCTGGTGAGGAATCAGCTAGTCGCCTAGAAATGGGGGTGATTAGTGAGCCAGGACAGGTGACTCTTTAACTGACCGCAGATAATCCAAAAAGAGTTCTTGTAGGGAGAGCAGTAAACACCTCCTTCCAAGCAGCATGTGAGCAGAGTTACTCTGAGGAAGCCAACGGGGTTGTTTGACTTCTTCCTTTCACTCCTCATGCCCACCTGGCTAAGGTAAGGAATGCGGAATAAATGAACCTGGAACGAAGTCAGGGTTGTGGTTGGTAACCAAAGGGAACGGCAGAGGCGGGTTTGGAATCCTCTCTGCCCAGGCCGCATCAGAGATCTAGTCTGGGCGGGGGAAGGAAACAGGGAGGGCCTCCCCGTCCCTGCGTGCCTCCTCGCTCACCTGTCCCCTTGGTGTGCCCCGCAGGTGGCCCCGGCCTGCGCCATGGCCTCGGCGGAGCCCCTGACCGCGCTGTCGCGCTGGTACCTGTACGCCATCCACGGCTACTTCTGCGAGGTGATGTTCACGGCGGCCTGGGAGTTCGTGGTGAACTTTAACTGGAAGTTCCCGGGGGTCACGAGCGTGTGGGCGCTCTTCATCTACGGCACCTCCATCCTGATCGTGGAGCGCATGTACCTGCGCCTGCGGGGCCGCTGCCCGCTGCTGCTGCGCTGCCTCATCTACACGCTCTGGACCTACCTGTGGGAGTTCACCACCGGCCTCATCCTGCGCCAGTTCAACGCCTGCCCCTGGGACTACTCCCAGTTCGACTTTGACTTCATGGGCCTCATCACCCTGGAGTACGCGGTGCCCTGGTTCTGCGGCTCCCTCATCATGGAGCAGTTCATCATCCGCAACACCCTGCGCCTCCGCTTCGACAAGGACGCGGAGCCCGGGCTGCCCGGGGGGGCCCTGGCCCTGGCCAACGGCCACGTCAAGACGGACTGATTGGGGGCTGGTGGGGGTGGGCGGATCTCACCTGGGCCCCGTGGGGGAAGGTACCAGGCCGGGGGAGCTGCGCCCTGCCCCTCCCGGCCTCGGCCCTGTGGGGCTCCTAAGTCCCACTCCCTGCCCCGTGCACAGGCGTGGGGGGCCTGGGCCGGGCCGGGGGTGGGGTGTCGAGGCAGGACTTTGGGAACGGTCCGTGGGTCTCTGCTCGGCTCAGAGGCGGGTGGCAGGAGACCTCTGTTTAGCAGCCGCTAGGCCACCTGGGTGACTTTGGAAGCAGCAGGCCCTGTCCTGGCTAAGAGGCTCTGAGAAATGGGCAGACGGTGGGAGGCGAGGTCTGAGGGGGCTTTGGGGTCCTGCCTCGGCCACCTGGTACCCTCTCACCTGGTTTAGTTAGGCTTTGGCTGGTTCCATTAGGCAATATTCAGGTGCTTGCTTGCAACCAATACCTCCCCGGGAGCCTGCTGAGCTGCAGCCCAAGAAGAGACTGGGCAGCCAGGAGGCTGCTTGGCAGCCGATGGGGAGGGCTGGAAGGCCTTCCCTTGGCTCCTCTCCCCTCCCCCAGGGCCCCATGCTGCTTTCTTGGCCTTCTGGGGTCCCCCTGGTGCTGGATTCCCACCAACCTTGGGCTTTTGGAGGTTTCAATCCCTGTGTGTTCGGTGGCGTTTCCCCTTTTTCTCTTATTTTCAAGGCTCTTACCACTACCAGCCCTTTATCCATGTCAATCACCCCACCAACTGCCAACCCCAATGCCCTAGACAACACAGCAGCTGCCAGAGCTAGAACCCTGAGACAGACCCCACCCACCCTCTGCAGCCGTCCCCCCTCATCACCCCAGTCTGGTGGACTGTGGCAGTGCCCTGGTGTTCTCCTCCACCCGTGCCCACTCCCCACAGTGGCCCAGGTGAAAACAAATGATACGTACAACACACAGTCAGGCCAAGATGGGCCCCACAGATCCCCAGTGGGGACCTAGAGACAAATCGATGTGTGTGTTTGTGGTGGTGGGGAGGTATAGGCACACTTGACTGGTTTATTTGTAAGCCAGTCAGGGGCAATCTAGCATTCTGGAGGATGGAAGAGCAATGTCTGTTGTTGGAGATCCATGGAGAATGTGTGAGGGAGAGAAAGATGAAGGCCTCTCAGTTTTGGGAGGGACTTTGGCACGTCCTTGTGGGGAAGGCATCAGTTCTGGTTCTGCCATAGCCCCGGCCCTGCAGCAAAACCTCCTCAGGCCTACCTCCTCCCCACCCCTCCCGGCAATGCTGACACTTTGAGCTTGCTCCTGAAACAGTATTGACCCTGCCACGCTCACAGGCATCGTCATCTTAGTTGCCCTGCCTTCCTGTGACAGGTACATTGCTAGAAGCAGACAGGTGAAATTTTCACTTCAACCCATTTCCAGCTCTGCCTCTTCTCTCCAAGGGGAGGGGTCCATCAGAATGCAGCCTATTCCATGGTACATGGTCTCTTCTTGACCACATTAGGCCTCTTAGGTAGAAATTAGCCTTTCCCTTTTTATAGAACATTAAAAAGTGATAATACCATCCGTGGAGAGAATCTCCTCTTCCTTGCTGTGTTGCTCCACCTAGATCATGCAGACATCACCGGGTCAGGACAGGTGGGCTGGGTGTGGGCAGAAGGTGTGTCCCAGACTGGGAGAAAGGTTAAGAGACTTTGCCTTTGGCAGGGTTGCTTTCTGCAGTTGACCCTGTCTCTATGTCCTGGGCAGGCTCCTCAAATCCAGGCAGGAAATACATTCTGCAGGGGCCAGCCGTACCTTTGATTTTACTGTGGCTTCAATTCCAGGGCTTGGGCCTTCCAGGGATTTATGTTTCCAGTGGGGGTAGATTGCTCTCCATCTACAGGTGGAGAGGATTTCAGAAGAAGAATATTATTTAGCTTCCGTGTTCCTTCTTGGTAATTGTTTCCTTGGTCCTCTCCCCCAACCATGCAGTCTCAGCCTCCTGGACCCCAGCACCCCTGCAAGCCCCCACGTGGGCCCCTAGACCACACTATCTGCCTTTGCTCTTCCCTAGCATGACAGAATCCGATGGTCAGCCTGTTGATGTCTCCCAACATAAGGCTTCCAACATTCTTAGCCAATGAAGCCCTTGGATGACCCACTGAGTCTGACTGCTCCAGATGTTGCCCTATGGGCATTCCTTGGCACTATCTTCTCTCTGGGCCCTAAAAACCCCCACATGTGGGAGGTCCTGCGTGCCTGGCAATGTGCAGAGCATTGTGTTTCTGTTTTAATCAGGTGCCCCATGGCTCCTATTGTCCCTCAAAGGGCACAGAGCCCCTAGCAAGGGGAGGCAGTGAGCCAGGGCTTACCCACAGTATCTGTAGACTCAGAGCTCACTGACGATAGCCCAGACTTCAGCTTTTCTTTCTTGGGTATGTTCAGGGCCCCAATTCCTTAGTGCCCAGGGTTTCGAATCCCAGCCCTGCCAAGCAGTGGAGGTCCTGGTGGGGAGAGTCTGCTTGCTATTTATGAACCTCTGGTGTCCTGGGCCTCTTGCCGCTGGACATGGCAGCATCTCTGAGTTACAGATTGCCACGTGCTGCCCTGCATGGTTGAACCGCTTCTGGTGTCTGCTAGGCATCTTGTCTTTTGTGCCCTGTTCCCTCTGATGCCAGTGAGTCATAACGGCATCACAATGGCCTATGCTTATTCTCAGCAATAATACCTGGGGAGTGCCCATAAGTTCCTTTTGTCCTGGTCCCTTGGCCTCTGCATGGATCTCCTGGGGAGGAAGCCACTGAGTGGGTCAGTTCATGAGAACTGGTACTTATGAAGCTCTAGGCTGTGCAGACATAATCATAAGAGATGCATAGAGAGGCCAGCCCTGGGGGAGCTATGGCTAAGGCCGGGAGAGGACTGTCCACCTTGACCCACCCCAGCTCTGCAAAAGGGCGTTTGAGGCAGGTGGGACTGTCTCCAAACTGCGGCAGCTCTTCAGAAGGACACGTGACTGGTTTGTGTGCCCATTGCCTGCTCTGTCTCCGTTGGTCTCTCTTTCTTTTCACATTCATGCACATAAAATATACTGGTGTTTGTGTTCCAGGACTGGCTCTGACCCATCTCTGTTTCTTCTGTTTTGAAGCCCTTTCCTAGGGGCTGCTGGAAGCCAGGCCCTTTACACCCTGGCATTACACCGTGTGGGGCAGGTGGTACTTCCTGCCAGTCCTTTTCACTGTCTCTACACTGACCCTCTCTGGAACCTGGAATTCTCCACCAACCCTCCTCCCTGCACCACACACACACTCCCATAATGTGGTCCAGGCCTTACTTGTTCCCAGGCTACAAGGCAGCTGAGGAGTCCTGGATAATACCCAGGTTGGCTACAGGCTAGCTGCATCTGGCCTTGAAATGAGCTTTTCTGGAACACATCAGCCATGACCTGGGATGTCTCAAGGAGCAGGAGGGCCCAGGAATAGACTGAGGGTGCCCCCACAGAGCTGGAAGACCATGCCCTTTACTTTCCATTACACTGAAAGTCACACTTTTAACAGGGTTCTGCAGTCCCCTGGTAGCACTGCGCCCCTTAAGATGTGCATTTGGAGGGAGCAATCCTTCCTTCCTTTGTGTACCTCTGCTCTCCCTAGCATCCCTTGTTGTCCCCTCCTCTCTTCGTTCTCCTGCCCACTTTCCTACTTCCAGGAAGAGGACAGAGGGTTCAGAATTTGCTTAGTTCAACTAAACCCACTTGGCTTAACACCCCCTTCCACAACCAGGCTGTAGAATACACTCATTTTCTGGATGGAAGTGGCAGTGTGCTTTCTGAATCGTTGAGAAGGTGCTCTGCCTCCCGCACTTGAAGGTATTCATTTCTTTGACTGATTTTCCCCATGTAAAACTGAGCAAGTATAAAGGCTCAACCTGTTACTATAAACAAATCTATAAGGGTATTTCCTTTGAGTGGGTTTCTATAGGAAGAAAGAGGCAAGCATAATGAAACAGGATCTACCTATGGAGCTTCAGAGCAGAGGCAAGAGGTGGGGCCCAGAAAAAAAAGGCTGAGGGGACTCAAGGCCTTTCCTAACTGGCCAGCTCCTTCTGTACTCTATTCAGTGGGTGCCTTCCTTTCTTGATACTTTCCTTCCTCACCTCCTCCCCTAATCTAAAGGGGTCTTCTGACAACCCTACATTGAGAGAAATTCTCTAGGAAAGTTAAGGCCAAAGACCTTGGCTGTATCTTATAAAATCTGCCCAGCCTTTGCCTAATGCTTAATTAATAACAGTGGATGAATGACCATGACCTCGCCCTTCTGCTGGGGGTGCCTATCTCAGAAGGGTGTATTGTACAGACTGTCCTCAGGTGCAACCCAGGGGCAGCTGGATGGCCTGTGTTTGGGGGGCAGGGAAACAGGTCTAGGAAAAGGGAGCAACTGACTCATCATACGCGGCTCACACCACAACTGCAAGTACTGCGACTATGGCCGGGCACGGCACGGGGGCTTACAGGCATTTCTGCATTTTCCCCCATCTGAGGTGGGCATCATTAGTTCCCTGTTTTACAGCAGCAGTCTAGTGGCAACCAGTCCACAGCCCTGATTCACTGTATCACTCTTTTTGTTTCAGTGTGAGCTGAAGACACTTCGGGCAGGATTTGTGATGAGGCAGATGCCCTTTTGTACTTTGATGAGGTTTAAATGCTGTTAAGAGTCCAGCCCGTCTACATGCTAGTCACAAAGAGAAGTTAATGTTCAGTTGGGGAAGAGATGGGGTGATGAGGAAGGAGGTTCATGATGCCATTTTATTTATTTGTTTGTTTGTTTGTTTTTAGATGAGGCAACCGTTGGTTGACCTCACAGATTGCAAGGATCTTGTCAGCTTACAATCCCTTATTTTTTATTTTTTACGCCTACAGCACCTGGTCTTCCTAGGTGGTCTCCCAACCAAGTACTAACCAGGCCCGACTCTGCTTAGCTTCTGAGATCAGATGGGAACGGGCTTGTATAGGGTGGCATGGCTGCAGACTTGGGATGCCATATTAGACAAGACTTTAAATAATTGGCACAGGGATCCCTCCTTGCAATCCTGGGTTTAGGGTTGACAGCTCTCCCTCCAATATACATTTTGCCTTTGCCCTGGGCCTTTTCCCTTTGATTCTATTTCCTTCTCTTGAAATTAAGCATGGGCCCTGAACTGTGGGTGATCTCAGAGGTTTGGAAACTACCAGATGAAAACTTTCTCCTTCTGAGAATTCAGATGGGCCTGAGAATTAACCTAGTTAGTGCTTACAGTGAGCCCGGAACCAGGCTAGTTACTGGGGTGCTAGCTGGGGAGAAAGACGTTGCATGGATGCTCATGCAGATCATTCTATCACTGCGATGTTGCTAGTCCTTCTAAAGAGGAGCCTCCAGCAGAGGAATCTGACTCATCTACAGGCATAGGTAAGGATTCCCCAGGGAAGAGACACTGCAGACCTGAAGGTTGAGTACCAGCGCCTTCAGAGGTAGGGTGGCTTCTCACTGACCAGAAGTGCAGACTTTGTGCCCTGGAAAATGCCCAAATGGGTAAGTATAAAACAAAGCCAGCACATAGTGCTTGCTTTGAGGAACTCTTGAGAAATGAAGTCTCGAGAGTCATCCCCAGTAAGCCTACACTAAACGCCAGGCTGGATGTTCCTGAGCACCAAGTCTCCTTTGGGAACCTGAAGCTAAGAATCCTGTTTGAACAACAACCATTCCTACCATATCTGTGCCTGACCACCACTGAGCAACTCACTGTCCTACTTCTCCTTTCCAAACCATCAGTCCCTGCAGTAGCCCTGCCAGTGTCCCAGCTTCACTCTCGGTCTTTGGACCTTGGCCAAAGGCCCAGCTCCATCAATCTGTCCATTGCTCCACTCTGATGATACGCTTTCTTGGTGTGGGGAAAGGTGTACTTTCAGTGCCAAACAGCACAGAGAAGAAGGTATCTTGGTCTGGCTGCTTGCTTCTGTCACAATCGCACCTTCCAAACAGAAAGTTTTCTGGTTTATAAGAGTTCATCAAGGACAGAGGGTCCTGAAGCTGAAGCTTCTCGGTTCAAGAATGGGGCAGTATTTGTTTTCTAGGGCTACTAAAACAAAGTACTGTAAATGGGTGGCTTAAAACAACAGAAATGTATTCTCCCAAAATACTGGAGGTCAGAAGTCCAAAATCAAGGTGTCAGCAGGAGGCCCTGGAGGCCTTTGGGAAGATTTCTTTTTTTCTTTTTCTTTTTTTCTTTTCTTTTTTCTTTTCTTTTTTTTTTTTTTTTGCCTCTTCCAGTGTCTGATGGCTGTGGCATTTCTTGGCTTCCTAAGCTTGTGGCAGCATCACTCCAAGTTCTGCTTCCATGGCCACATGGCTTCCTCCTTTCTGTCTCCATCTCTTCTTCTGCCTCTTTTAAAGATACATCACTGGATTTAAGTCTCATCTAAGTAATACAAAATGATCTAATCTGAAGACCCTTAATTTAATTACACCTGCAAAGACCCTTTTTCCAAATACAGTCACATTCACATGTTCCAGGGATTTGGATGTGACTGTATCTTTTGGGGTCCGCCTTTCAACCCACCATAGAGGTTAAGAAGGAAGATCTCTGCTGAAGCCTTTGCACCCTGTATCCATTTAGAAAGAAATTCATTAAGAGAGAGAATACAGTGTGGGTTAATTCAGGAGAGAATGCAAGGATTTAGGTTGAGGATGGAGCCCTCCATCCCAAGATGCATCCTGTAGCTGCTGTGATTTTTGTGTAGATGCAGATCTGACAATTTCACTGCCTACTGCAGATGCTTTAGTGATTTCCCAATACCTGCAGGATCAAGCTCACCACCTTAGCGAGGCTTATGCTGCCCTTTGTGATTTGGCCTCATTTCTCGCCTCCCACTCAGTCCTGTGCAATCTAGGGAGAATGACTTACATTTTCCCCGGCAGCTGCCTGCTCACTGCCTTTGGGCCTCCAGACCCTGTGTTCCTCTCCCTGGATCCCTCCTCTTACTCTTTCCCGTAGCCTAACTACAGACTGATGAGTTCACTTACAGCCAGCAGCCTTGGGATCTGTTTACTTGGAGCTCTCCCTGGCCCCAGCTCTCAATTTAGTTCAGAAAAAGTCGGGATGAGACCTGTCTCCCTGGAAACTCTCCATGTGACAGCCCGCCAGTAGCATGGCTAAGTTCTTCCAGTGCTGTCAATACAGCAGACTTTTCTTTGCCCATTCACCCTACCATATGACACGTCCAGTGCTAGGCTTGAGGGACAACCGTGAACAAAGCAGACTCAGTCTCTGCCCTCCCTGCAGGATGACTTCACCTGAGTTACAGGGCGCCAAGAACTCTGATGGACTGACTTAGGGAAAAAGAATGAACTTGATTTATGGGGTCAGGAAATATTTGTATGTCTGATATAGCCAGGAGAGGAGGGTGAAACAGGAGGTGAGGTGAAGAGCAGGCCTCCAGGTAGAAAAGGCAACATGTGAAAAGACTGAGAACCCAGAAGCAACCAGAGGTGAACAGTGAAGTCCACAGGAAGCCAGGCCTGGATCATGAAATGTCTTAAACTAAGGCAGGAAGAGACGGATGATAAACAAACAGAAACAAGAAGTTATAATACATGCAAACAGATGGTAAGAAAATGAATACAGAGCTTCTTTAGATTGGGTGTCCCCGAAAGGTCTTTTGGAAGAGGTGATATTTGGGCTGAGGCATGGATAATGAGGAGGGTCAGCCACATGAAGATGGGGAAAGAGCATTTCATGCAGAGGAAACAACTAGGACAAAAGTCCAAGATGGGAATGAGTTTGGGTAGTTTGAGGAACAGATAAAAGGCTGGAACTTGGTGAGGAGTGGTACAAGATGTGGGTGAGAAAGGCGGGCAGGGCTCAGAGTATGTAGGCTCTGAAGGCCGGGATAGGAGGAGATGGGGTGAAGAGGAGGATGGAGTGCTGGGGGCCTGGCTCATCCCCTCCCAGAACCCCTCCTAAGGATCAGGACCAGGCAGGGGGAAGATTGTAGGCAGAGCCTGAGGCCCCATGCTCCCCCCAGTGTCTGTCCTGTCCTCCTGGAGGCTGAGTCATGGTTGGGGTCAGCATAACTAAAAGACCGATCTGTTTGGTTTCTGCAAACCCTTCTCTCTAACTGTTACATAAGCACTCCAGCCCTGGGGGAGCTTGTACCAGGCTGGGTCCTGCAGGGTTTTACAAACAAAATCTCTCTCTCCCTTTCCCTCTCACCTCTTCTCCTCCTCTTCCTCTCTTCCTCTCCCCATCTCCCCCTCTCTTCTCTTCCTCTCCTTCCCCCTCCTTTTCCCCTCCCCCACACTCCACCTCATAATCTCTAACCTTTGTGAGCTGGGCCTGCAGAGCCCTCCTGAAGCTATCTGGGAGCTCCCACCCACAGAACGGAGTCTCTGGGGCCTGGGCAGTATTAGGACATCCCCGAGCAGGTCAAAGGTAGGGGAAGAGCACAGGTATTGAATCAGGCAGACTTTACTTTTAACCCTGCCTCTGCCACTTGCTATCTGCATGACTTTTGACAAGACACCGAGTCTCTCTGAGATTTAGCTCAATGGATTTAGTTCACATTTAGTTTGTTTAGTTTGATTCACTGGAAGCATATTCTAGTGCCTGCTCCCCGCCACCCCCCTCCTGTCCAAGGCCGAGTGTAGAAGTAACTATGTTGACAGTTTGAAGCAAGCAGAGGAGACATTACGTTCCAGTTCAGCTGACCAGATATCTTAAAATGAAATGTTAAACATCCCTATTATTAAAAGTCTTGTGACCATTGCCTTTGGGGGAACTTTTATCAGCCAGCTCTGCCCACCACCCTGTCAGTTGTTGGGTGACCAGTTGTGCTGGGATGAAAGAGTTTCCCAGAATGTGGGACTTTCTGTGCCAAAACCAGATAAATCTGGTTTAGGAGCGGTTCTTTTCTGCAGTAGGTCCCTGAGAGTCCTTTAGAAGCAATCGGTCAGCCAAGCCTCTTGGTGGACAGTCAAGGACGACGAGTGCCCACTGCCTCCCTGACTTGCCCCATGTCTCCTGCTGAACCAAGTCCAAAAGGAAAGGCAGGAGGCAGAACTCTGAAGAGTCTGGACCTCTTCAATACCAAAGGGCAAACTTCCTCCTCAGATCACTTTAGAAACGAAAACAGAATGACGTGAGGGGTTATTTTGCTGACTTTCACTCAATCTGTTCCCTCAGGATCTCAGGCCTGCTGACCAGCAGGACCAGATGGCACCTTTGCAGGAAGAACTCATCATTTCTGCCTTTGTGTAGGCCATGAATAGCCTACGAAACAATTTTTTTCTCCTTCTGATTGACGTATCTGTGAATCTTTTCTGGTTATTCACATATTTTTTTCTTCCTATAACTCTGCCGAAGGCGCTTGACACCCAATCCTGGCTTACAGTTCGTGTCCTTGAGATGATAGCTGACCTTGTTGTCCAGAAACAGGGAAGGGATGGGCAAGGCAAGGGAGGGGGAAGGAGCAAGAAATGGAAGGAGGCAAACTGCTCCACATTCATAACTGTTTGCAGCCATACCCTTCCTCGGTCTTTCCAGAATGTGGCTGTCTGTATTCCACGTTCCCCTGGGAACTTTCTGATTGCCCAACAAAAGATCCAAGTCCCAGGCTCTGGAGTCATTAGACCTGAGTTTGAATCCCAGGTCCCTGATTCACATAAGTATGTTACATAACCTGTCTAAGCCTCAGTTTCCTCATCTGAAAATGGGGCTTATAAAAGTCCATCCCTCCCAGAGTTGTCGAGTGCTTAGCATGCAATCAATGTCAAATACGAGGAGAGATGTTCTCATTTGTAAGTCTCACAAATCAAAAGCAGATGTCACGCCAACAAGCATTGCACTCAGGCTACTTACTTATTGATAGGAAGGCATATTATTCAATATCTATACACATGTTTTTTCATCTGTAAAATGGGAATGATAAAATCTACTCTATAGGATTATTATAAAGGTTAAGTAAAATAAAATAATATGTCTCATATGCTTAGCACAGGTCCATGATTCCTTACCCCAAATCCACGGGATTTTGTAAGACTTTTTGGATTTAAGAAAAATAGTAACATCTATATACTATATATTTTCTAACTCCTGAGCCAGGTGTAAGTCAGCACCCCATAGTCAAACACATTATTTCTACATGGAAACTTACGCATATCATACTAAATGGAGTCAATAAAGACTTTAAATGGCTTTACATCCTTACTTGTGAGATAGTCAAGAGTAAGTATTAATATTCCCACTTGACAGATAACTAAAGATCAGGATAGCAGGCTGTTTAAGAGTAAATGCTCCATAATTGGCAGCACCAGGATCCCTGGGTCACCTGCTCACCTGGCCCAGGGACTTTTCCCATCATATCACACAGTGTAGTGGACATGACCTTGTTGTACAACCATTTTCTTTGCTTCATGAATTAAAAATAAAAAAGAAAAAGAGCCTACTAAATTGTTAAGTTTTCTTCTCAGCTTTGTAAGTGTATTATGTATATTTCTACATTATTTTCATATTATGCTTCGCCCACTTTGGTAACTGGTATACATCTCTCTGTATTGTATTGCATTGCATTGTACTGTCATTTCTAAAAACCATAATGTTCCAAAATCTTAATATAACCAGTTAGTTTAGCTATTTTCCTATTTGCATGGTCCCAGTTTTGCACTGTTCTTAAATAATGCTCAGTTACTCACTTTAAACTTCGCCTTGGGGATGAGCAAGCACATTGATCTGAAAGCACCTGTCCCTTGAGCCCCCGGCTGGCTGGCAGCCTTTGGGAGATTGTATTTCCAGGCACTTTGACTATATATTTGTTGTTTCCAATCAACTAATCAATTAGGGTTTTCTGAGTGCTTACACAGGGAACAGGGTGCTCTTTGGTGCTTGGAAGAAGCAAAGAGGCATAAGCTGTGTCACTGACCTTTAAGAAGCTTATGTGTCACCTGGGAGGCCTTTCAACTTCAAATCAAGCTGGGTTTGCGTCCAGTCAGTGAGGCCTTCTAAGAGGGGAGGTCAAGATGAGCACCAGGGTGTGATGTGAGTGCTGAAAGCGAGAACTTTAAATAGGTCTCTGATGCATCCCCTTGCCTGGCAAGGGCCTTGGTTATACGCAGGAGGAAGGTGCTAAAAATGAAATAGTGAAAAATGAAAATAAGGTCAGGGGTTTCATAGAGCCTTCCCTAACTCATCAATTTATGCCTTTTTAACGGTCAGGGTGAACTATTAAAAATCAATATAAAGTACCGCTTCCGTGACTCCCTTTGGGGTTGGGGGGCAGTTGGCAAAGAACTGAATAAGACCTGGTTGCTGGTCCTATCTAACTACCCTTAAGCAAAGTACTTAACTCTTCTCTGCCTCCTCCTGCCCATCCATCAAATGAGAATGATAATGATGCTTTCAGGGGACTCAGGAATGTAAGGAGGATCACCTGAAATCTTGACAAATGCTTTAGAAAGAACAAAGTGCTCGAGTGGTCTGAGTGGGGCTGAAGACCATGTCTCCCTCACTGCCACATCTCAAGCACCCAGCGCAGTGTGGGTCCGGTACATAGTAGGAGCTCAATAAGCATTTACTGAATGAACGAGGAGAGCATTGGCAGGTGTTATTGTGAGTCTGTAAAGGGCAGAGAACTGCACATCATGCCATCAACTCTGAGCCTAAGGAAGAGACTGCCTCCACCGCAGGTCTACCATCACACTCATCCTCCCTAGAGCAGTCCCCACCCTGATTCCATCACTCCTGAATCCACTCATGATAAGGAGTCCCTCATTCGAGGCAGCAAAGGTCTGAAGCCTAAAGCTTACCCCAGATGAGGGAACAGAGACGAACGCTGACTTCAGCCTGTCTCCTCAGGTTTCAAAGGCTTCAGGATTTTCTGTCACAAGGGACTGGCCGGTTCCACCCTCTTCTCCTAATCCTGGCTGCTGAGACAGGGACATGTCAGGCCATAGGAGTCAGCAGCCGACAGCAGCTCTCTGGCCAGCTGAGAAGGATACCTAGCTAGTGGACACTAGCTAGGGCCTCAGGTGTTCTGTCATCTCCTGGCCCAGCCAGCCTGCTGCTCCAGAGCACTTGGTGCCAACAGCAGAGACTCCCTGGCCAGCCTGCACCAGGGAGGTTTCCTATATTGAGTCCATGTCATCTTTCTCATTGTGATGTCCTAGAAGACAGAAAAGGTTGTGAAAGACTGCGGCTGTGGGGTTGTGACAACTTGCCACTTTCTGAAGTGTGATTTCTTTCCTTGTGCATTTATTTGTCTCTTTATTCTGTCCTCTCCACCAAAATGTAAGACCCAGAGGGTAGGACACGTGTCTAACTTGTCCCAGTGCTGAGAACTGTGCCTGACCTAAAGCAGATGCTTAATTAATATTTGTGAATGAATGAGAGAATAAATGAATGAAGAAATGAACTCCTTTGCAATGTTTATTATGTATGTGATAATTATTATAAATAAGTGATTATTATAAATGAATCTAAAAGGAGACAATAATTTCCATAGTCTCTAAGGATTGACATACACATTGTCCTGCCTTATTCCTTGATTATTTACTCATTCATTTATTCATTCATTCTATGTTTGACCTGTAGGTGAGGCAAGGATGAAATAGTTATATAATGTGTGTGTCAGGGCTACAAAATAGGGGTTCTATGAGCATCTCTAATGGGGATAGGGAGGTCAGGGGAAGCTTCCTGGAAGAAGTTCCATTTGAGCCAAAATCTAAAAGAAAAAAGTCATTTACTGGGAACCAAGGTGAGGATGGAAGAATACTGCAGGTAGAGGGGATGATATGTGAAAGGGCCAGTGGCGGGAGAGAGCATGCAAGGAAGAAAAACTGAGGAACAGCCAGGAAGTGAGGAAGGCAGGATGAGACTGGGCCAGCCCCCCTTCAGTGATGCCAGAGCAGCAGCTAGCCAGCAGCATCCAGATGTGCTCAATAGGTGCCAGGGCAGAGTGCCCTTTAAGAGATATCACCACAGGGTTAGAGAAGTACACAGTAATAGTTGATAGATGGTCACGGGAATGGGGAGCACGGCACAGAAAATGTTAGGTGGAGAGCCAGAGGAGAGCCAGAAGAGAGAAAGAGCAATTAGGGAATCAATTTATAAACTATATAAATGTCTAACCAATGTATTATACTGTATACTTGCAACTAATAAAAAAAATTAAATTAAAAAAAAGAGATGTCGCCTCCTCCAGGAGACTGCTCCCAACCCCCCAGCCTAGGTTAAAGTTCCTCTTTTGTGTTCCCAGGAGACCCATGGCTTCTCCTTCTGATTTAACTTATGAAACTCTACATTAATGACCTGTTTTCTTACTCTTTGGTCTTCCTGTCTCTCGATTTGAGAGCTCCTTGAGGGCAGAGTCTTTGGCTATTCATCCTATGCCACCAATGCCTAACAGAGTGCCTGGGACATGCCGGGGCCCCATTAGTGTGTAATGAACAAACAAACAAATGAATGAAGTGTCCTCAGATCATGGAGTGCATTGGACAAGCGTTTGGATTTCTACACACTCAGGAAACCTTGGCTGAGCTCTGTGCTACAAACAGGACAGTATGGACAGGGGCTGCTGTTGACTTTTCGATTAGAAGGGATCCAGAGGCCTGAAAAAAAGAAAGGTCAGGGAATGCTGTGCATCTAGTGCCACATGAAGGAAAGAAGGTTGACAGTGCCATCCTTAAAACAAGGGAGTGAGGACGGTTTCGAGGAAGATTTGTTTACCAGATACTTAAAATGAACTTTAACAGGTGAAGTTGCATGAACAAGAACGTCAGCTGAGGATTTAGCAGACTCTTGTGTATTATGTGCCAAGCACTGTTCTAAGTGCTTTGCAAGTATTAAACCATTTAAATCCTCATAACAATAGCATGAAACATTTAACTGCAACTATATCTATTTTACAGGTGTGGAAACTGAGGATCAGAGAGGTTAAGCACACCCTACCCCCCACCACTAAGCAGCCAGAAAGTGGCAGAACCAGGCTCTGAAGCCAAACACTTTGGCCAGGACGCCAGGCTCTCACCCCCACCCCATGCTACCCTCAATCCAGCGCTTGCTCTGCTGTATGACTGAGGAATTAGTATCTTTTTAAAGATCCTCCTGAGAGGGAAGCATTCTTTCCCATTTTGCCGATGAAAAAATGGAAGCTCAAAGAGGTTAACTTGCCGATGATCAGCCAGCTGGTAAGTGGCAGAGCCGGGATCTGGGATTATAGCTACCCCTCACTGCCTCCCATGTGCCCTGATGCTCTAAACTGAGTTTTAAACCTGGTATCTTCTACACCACGTCCTCGCAGGCTCAGAAACCTCAGCCAAGGCCTGGCAGATGGCCACGCCCTACGCACATTTCTGACTCAGCAGCTCCTTCTTTACTCTCCAGCTTTCCATCCCAGCTCTGGGCCTCTAAACCATCATCACGGAGACAGGGACACCATCCTGACCTGACATGGGATTAGGAAAGCTGAGTCCATCAGCAACTTTGGGGGAAAAAATAGGTGCAGCTAAGATCTATTTATACATCCCTGATGGGCAGTAAGGCGACAGCCTGACCCAGAGGAAGGTGGTTAGGGATTAGCAAGTCAGCATCCAGGGACTTGCTGGCTGATGGGAGGCCTCAGACAGACCCTTTCTCTCACCACTTGAATGCCAGGATGCTTTTCCTGGTGCTGTTCATCCCTGTTCTCCTGCTCCCTCCACTAGGGCCTGCCTTTGCACAACGGCTAACAGGTGCATCAGAGAAGAGGGCAATTGGATTCAATCTAGCATCTTTGACACAGAGCCGTAGGGCCAAGCAGATATCCAGGCCTGAAAGGGTCATCTGAACAGCTTGTGAGCACACCAGTTACTTTCAAATCAAGAACCCGACTCAAAAGACATCTAATGCAGGCTTCACTACTCAGTTCCCCTTCCTGAAGGTGACATGTCATTGTGATGTCTGTATCTCCGTTTCCCCGTGTGTGAGAACAGAAGCTTTTCAAGCTTCTAGTGTACACAAGATTGACCAAGGGAGCCTTCCTTGAGATGACAACAGAAAAGACTTCCATGTGTGGGCTGAGGAAGGCAGGATGGTGAAGGTAGGAGGCAGGAGAAGGTTGGTCTTCAGGATCAGGTAGATCTGGGTTCAGATCCTGGATGTGCCTCTTCTTGTCTATGTAGATCATTGAGCCTTGGGAATAATAACCAACCCAATTCCTGGAACAGCCCTCTAAAGGAGGTGCTATCTCTGGTCACATCTTATATTTGAGAAACTGGGGCACAGAGAATTAACTTGCTGAGATCACACAGCTGGTGAGTAGCAGAGTCGGATGGCTTAGCTCTGGTCTGTGCTCCTAAGTGCCACTCTACCCTGCTCTGCTTTCTATAAGACCTTAACAAGCAGAATCCTGATCTTGGTCCTGCCCGTAACTAAGTCACACCATCACTTGGGTCTCACCTATAAAATGAGGAAAGAAGACCCTTGATTCTATGCCACGGAGAACTATCTTAGCTTCTCTAAGTTGTTTCTGAGAATGTGTTGTCTCAGCCCATTGGCCCATAAGGCACTGGGACAGTTGTCAGACCTTTTCTCCTTGTTCCCCATGGCCATTCCCTTCCCGTTAGCCACATGGTCTTTGTAGGGGCCTCCATGTTCATCTATGATTCTGTCCTCAAAGACAGTTGATTGGCTGAGAGGTTGGCACTACATTTAACCTGCTCCAAGGAATCCATTTTCTGGAATGTGGGGGCTTGAGTGCCTCTTTGGTGACTGAAACTGTGAGATATAAAACTCAGTGGTATCCCTGATCTGGGTGGCACCTGGTTTAGTGGTGCTTGTCTCATATCAGCCAAGGACAGAGTAACTCCTTGTTCATCTCAGCTTGGGTTCTGGTCTGTGATCATGCCTGGTTCATGGCCTGGACACATGGGGGGAAAAAGCAACTCGTGGCTATTGGTAGCTATAATGACCCTGTTTCTGAAAAAAATAAACCCTAATATGTTAGTGGTTTAAACCAATAAAAATGTATTCCCATGCAAAATTTAACGGGGTTGGGCACTTCCTCTGGGAAGTTTTCTTCCAACTGGTAATTCAGGGATCCAAGAGCCTTCTATCCTGAGGCTCCATCCTCTTAATAGTCTTTCACTATGAGCTACAAAGAAAGGGATGAGGATAATGAAGGGGCTGGGGAGGAGTGTACAGAAGAACCATCTGCTCTGAATGGCTTCTGCCCATATTCCCCAGTCAGATTTCAATCCATAGCCTCGACTAACTACAGGGAAGGCTGGGAAACGCAGATGTCAACTTTCGATGTGCTGAGAAAGAAGACCAAAAACAAAGATTGGTGAAAACTAGCAAATAGAGATGGAAAACTTGCTGTAGCCATGATTTTTTCCATGCACAGAAAGCTGGTCAATACTGAGGGAAGCAATTACAGGCAGAACAAGTGAGAGACAGAGAGACAGTTCCTCATTAGACTGTTTCTGAGGCTCCCCTGCCTTCTCTGGGGCATGATTATCTTTGAGATACCTCAGTGTCCTTCTGGTATATTCCTGCTGTGCTGAGCTAATTTTGTATTCTTATATCTAAAGGACACCTATCTATGTATTACATTTCTTGTCTTAAAATTAAAAGGCTATTAATGCAGACTAAATAATCACATGCTTCAAAAGAAGCCACACCTTTTCACTTGAGCTACTATAAATTCAAATTTTCTATCTGGACTTCCTTGTCTAGTTCATGGGCCAGCCAGAGAGCAACATTTTAGACTTTGTGAACCATGCGATCCCTGGGCAATTACTCAACTCTGCCCTTGTAGTGTGAAAGCAGACCTAGATAGTAAATAAACAAACTTGTTCCTAATTTTACAGAAGCTACTGCGGGTTGGCTTTAGCACACAGGCCAGAGTTCGCCAACCCCAATCTAGTTGGTCTTTTTGATCTGAACTTGGGATTCTCATTTCGCCCTATTAAATATAATCTCATTAACTTCAACCCGTCTTTCAAGTCACCAGGCATATTTTTGAATTCTGATTTTACCATCTAGCATAGCAAGGCTCCTTCTCTGCTGTGTCAAGTGCATATTAAATGAGTTTCAATGTCTTAATGGTTCATCAGAGTGGCAGATCCTGAAAAATGTGGGGTGGTGGCCCCTTCCTGGGAAAGGACATGCTGGGGAGAAGCCAGGACTTGGGGTCACCACCCTGTCTCTCTCTCTCTGCTTCTCCGATTTTGTGGAGTGCATCTGGCTCAAGGGCGGCAGGAGTACTTTGGAGGTGCGTTGCTTCTCTGAAGAATTCCTTTACTCAACACACTGTTGTTCAGTGAGACAACCCCCATGTTCACTCTTTTGCTGTGTCCTCCAGCAATCTGGGTCACCCATTCTGAGTCAGAGCCATGGAATCCCACTCTTAGGGTTGGGTGGACCTTAGTGTCATCGAATCCAGTACCCCTCATTTTACAGATGAGAAAACTGATTCCCGAGATGGAAGCAACTTGTCCAAACACATGAAGGGTACCTGTGGGTGAGCCAGGATGGAACCCAGAGTCCTGCCTCTTCTTTCCACATCCTTCTAGAGGGAACTGCCTCCAGTGAGCTTCCAAGCCATGAAGCCCCAGTGACAGAGAGGACACGGACTGAGAGAACTTGTGTATTCCAATGCTTCTGTCTGGGCCTCCCAGCTTGCCATTAAAATGAACAGCGGGTCTAGTTTTCCTGGGAAGCCCTGTCCCATATAGGCTTGTTTAAAGCCAAAAGGACCTTGCAATAGCCAAAAGCAAACTGTGAAGTGCATGAGCTGCTTTGTAAATTATCTCCCTTAAACTAGGTTGATGATGTTTTGTTGTGAATTACCATTTTTAATGCATTTTTTTCTGACTCCAAATGTGTGCTTTTTTCCCCCCAACACCAAATATGTGTTGTTTTTCCACATCTATTCTCAGATTCCTATCACCAGCTAGGTGTCCAACAGTTCAATTCAGTTCAGTTCCGACACTGTACCTGGGGTTAGTGTCAGGTCCCAGAAGTTAGAAGATTCAGTCCAGTGAGACTGACTTCACTTTAGGTGTCAGCTGCAAGTGGATCCCCAGACAGCCCTTACTTCTATCAGACCAATTACAAATGGGAGGGTTTCCTCAATGCCCCCCAAGTTTGATAATTCACTAGAATAACTCAGAATTCAAGAAAGTGCTCTACTTACAATTGTAAAGTGTACACCTCAGGAGCAGCCAAATGGAATAGATACATAGGGCAAATTATGGAGGTCGGCGGGGTTGGAGGAGCTTCCATGCCCTCTCAGGGCATGTCACCCACCTAGCACTTTGATGGTTTCACCACCCTGGAAGTTCTCCCTTGTTCCAGAATTTTTGTAACTCGATCTCCAAACCCGATGCCCTCCTCAGTGGTTAGGAAATGTTTGATCTTCCTGGTGATCAGTTGATCAGTGTTTGTCCTGAAGCTATCTAATGCATCCCACCCCGACTCACCACAGTAGTATAAATGCCAGTGTGTTCAAAAGGGCTCCTTGTGAATAGCAAAAGACACTGGGGCTTGGTTATCTGTGAGATGTACCACAGTGTCCCTCCCTCTGAGATAGTCCTCCTGTGCTGAGGAATTTATATTGTTTTAGAAGAGAGTTGTCATTTTTGGCTCAGAACTCAAGGAACTCACTTATCAAGGAATTCCAAGGGTTTTAGGAACTCTGTGCCAAGAACTGAGAGCAAAGACCAATTTTTTAAAAAAATTATTATTCCACGCTCTGCCACATGTATAGTTCTTAAGTCAGCTAGGATGTTTATAGCTAGTGCCCTAAAATCACAACTCTGGAGACACGTTTTATTGTGCTCATCATTGAGAGGCCACCCTCCTCTCACGAAAGGCAAGGGAACTCCTTTTCTTAGTACCTGTTTCATCCTTTACAGCAAGGGGCTTGTCAGGGCCACACCATTCCTATCCTCCCACTGCTGACCAGACAGGACCACCTGCCATTCCCAGAACAGTGGCCCTCCTCTCCTTGCCTGTGCCCTGCCCTCTGCTGGGAATGCCCCTTCCCCCTTCTTTTCCTGTCAAATTGCAGGTGAGGGGAAAGGTTTCATAGTACAAAATACTCAGTGGTGGTGTTAGGTCTTCTATGACAAGGTGTTCTTAATTTATTTTCATTTTCTATTTTTTTGGCTGGAAAAATCATTTTATCCTGTTCCAAAGCAAACTGAGTTGTACTTTTTGGTTCACAGCTTACAAAACTCACTTAATGTAACTTTCGTTGGTTCTGTCACATTTCTGACCATAGTTGACAAATTCTTCCCCACGGGAGGTTGGACAGGCATATGCGCTTCCTCCCCTTCTCTCTAGGGCTACATTTGTGGTCATGTGCATTTTTTTAAGCCCTGATTAAGTGCTCCCTCCTCTGTGAAGCTTTTATGGTTCCCCAGTAGTACTGTGTACTCTGTGCTCTAACTCCCTGTTTACAGACAGGCTTTTTGCTTACAAGGGCTGTAAGCATCTGGTTGTTTATCTTTGTCCCGAACAGTATCTGACATTCATGTAGGCTCACCAAATACTTAGCCGTAGTCTATAAGAGAGAGAGGTCCACCTAATTAGACAAACTCCAGGACAGGACACAGAATATCTCCTGATGACGCAGGAAGGGGTGCCCCTTGAAAGACAGCTTTTTCCAAAGGAGAAGTTATTACTCTCCTGTGCTTGGTTCTGGTTTACTCTGCTTTCTGCACTGTTAGGCCCATCCCCCTCTAGACACACACACAGAGTTCTAATAATAGATATAACTCCAGACGACAGCTTCAAAAATAACCTCTTCTTCAAGGTCAGTGCAAGGCCATAGAAACACCATCCTGGTCAACCCACTGAACCAATGGGCAGACACTGGCTCCCAGGTAAAAATACTCCCAACCCTCAAAGATGCAGCGCTGCAAAGAGTGTTAGCAGGGTCACATTCTGACTTTCATAGGCCTTAGGAACTTGGGCATTCATGGGCCCATTCTTTTATAAAATATATTAAAAATTACATTCTAAGACTGTATTGGTATAGAGACAAATATAATCCAGCCTTGACTCATTTTTTATATTCATATCATATTCATCTTCTTCTGATTTTAAAAGAAATTAAAATGAAAACATTTTCATGGACCCCTAAAAGTATTATGAGCCTGTGTTAGTTGGATCTTCGGAGAAACAGAACCAATAGGAGATGGATAGATATAGATGTACAGATATATAAATATGTAAAGAGATTTATTGTAAGGAATTGAATCAAGTGGTATTGGATGCTAATATGTCCCACAGTCTGCAGTCAGCAAGCTGAAGACCTAGAAGAGCCAGTGGTATATTCCTAGTTGGAATCTGAAGGACTGAGACCCAGGGGGGCCGATGTTTACATTCAAGTCCGAGTCAGAGATTCAAGGTGGGAGAACAGTGTCCCCTGCTCGAAGACAGTCAAGCAAAAAGAGCTTGAATTCTCCCTTACTCTGCCTTTTGGGTTCTATTTAGGCTTCCAAAAGATTGGGTGAGGCCCACTCACAGTGGGGAGGGCAGTCTTTTCTACCTGGGCCTACTGATTCAAATGCTAATTTTACCTAGAAACACCCTCACAACACACCTAGAATAATGTTTAACCAAACATCTGGGTAACCATGACAGGGTCTTAGGCACTCTGTGTTAGGAAGCAGATTACACAGGGTCCTTTTCTCGGAGTCACCGCTTTGTAAGTGGGACCCACAGAGAGATGGCTCTGCATACTCAGTGGTCACCTGGTCTCACTGCCAGGGGTCTTGAGCTTGGGGCTGGTACCCATGCATTTTAATCTCTAGTTGGGAGGAATGCGGCAGGAATAGGGCCTTGGAAAACTCTTTTCATCTCTCTGTCACAAACCATCTGTGACATCTGTCACAGGCTAAATATCTCTGGCCTAAGCTGAGTCCCCAGAAGATCAGAGTTGCTGAGCAGGACTTGATGGAGCAGAGTTTCCTCTAGGCCAGAGGAGCATGAACTTGGACCCCAGATTGATTTGTTTGATTTACAGCAGCAGTCACACCTGGGACTTTTTTGCAGTATGATTTTTGTATTTTAAAAATTTCATTAAAATTTTGCAGCCTGCTCCATATTTTACTCCTATTTTAGTAAAAGGTGATGCTCCGTTTTTATCCTATGGCTTCATTATTCCTGGGATACTGGCCCCTCTATTTGGAGAAAAGTGGATTAGAGAGGAGAGCCAGCTCTAAGGTTTTTTGTCAGGGAATAATGACACTACAACGGTTAAGATCAATATCCTGCTATCTTTCCCTGCCCTCCGTTCCATCTGTCATTTGCCAGGTGGAGAAAGGCCTAAGGGGAGGGTGCCCATTTGCTCAACATGTCAAGTCAGGGGGTGAAATAGAATCAGGGCAGCACCAGGGCAAACTGGGAGGTCTGCCAAAAATGCCTTTTATGCTCAGGCACGATCTGGGCGCCGGGCAAGGCAAGAGAGACAGAGATTTTACAGCTAAGATTTTCGGTGCAAATCTTACCCACTTGAGTGTTTGAACCACAGACCACAGTCCATGCCCAGACCTATTTCATATAACTTTACATCCATGTCAAGGAGGTTCGGTCTTTGAGAAAATAGACATTGACCCAGCTTCAAACAAGTCAGCCCACCTGCTGTTTATTTTTAGTTCTTTGGCTGTGCACAGATCATCACCAACACAATAAAGACAAGGCAGATGTTTCCATAATTACCCGGCTAATAAATCACAGCTGAAAGGCTGCTGGGGACAGTATATTCTGTTGACCTTTGCTGGGAAGGTGGCTCTGTCCCTGAAGAACAAGTGAGACCAGTTGGATTGGCGGGGGTGGCGGGGGGGCGGGGTGGACTGGACACTCCCAGCCACTCTCAGTGCATCCTGAGAGGTTACCTCGTCATTATCTTGGCTCCTTGGTGTTATTGCTCAGCCCTCACTCTTAACTCACTGTGCTCAACCTAGTTTTCTCAGTCTATAAAATGGGGTTAATAGGCCTAAAGGGAGAAGCTGGGAAGGAACATGAAATTATGACTTCCTTGACTCTGGAGTCAGACAAGCCTAAAGAAGTCATCCTATTCCCATCCCCTGCTCCTTATCCCCTTCCTCCCACTAGTCTTTCCCACCTTGGTGTGAGGCACCACCCATGACCAGGCTGCTCAAGTTGGAAGTTGGAGCCTCAGCCTGGATCCCTCCCTCTTCCTCATTCCAGCCCATCAGCAGGTCCTCTACTTCTGACCCCCCAAATATGTCTCAAATTACCTGCCTCTCTCTCCACGCCACCAGCAAGTCCATGCCAGTGTCCTCTCTCACCTAGACATTGCAGGAGCTCCTGAATGCTCACCTTTCTCCCGGTCCTGCTCCTAAAGCCTAGTCCCACAACTACAGCCACAGTGATGCTTGAACATTTAAATCAGATCATGTCACTTGCTTAAAACCCTTCAATGATTTCCCATTCTACTCAGACAAAAAGCAAAATCCCTAAACTTGGCCTGTGTAGCCTGGCCCCTGCCCACCCCTCCAACCATCTCAGGTCTTGCCCTCACACACTGAAATCCAGCCCCAATGAACTTACAGTTTCTAGAACACCAGCTTTCTTCCTCCTCAGGGCTTTTGCACCTGCCGGTCCCTTAGCTTAATGCTAGTCCCTGGCAACAGTTTCCTGCCACCTGGGCTCCAGTTCACAAGGCTTTTCCTGACCATCTGATCTGACGCAGAATTATAATTATTTTGTACCACAGCACCTGCTAATTTCCTTCTGAACACTCTTTATATAAATTTATCATTTGGTGACTTTGCTCCTTGTTTAGTTTTTGCGTCTTGCATTAGACTGTGAATGCCGTGAGGGCAGGGTCATGTCCGTCTGTTCATGTTCGTAGCTTCCTGGCACAGCATTGGGCACATAGTAGGCATTCAAGTAATACTTTTGGACGAAAGGTTCATTCTGCAAGTCACAGCAGGATCCCAGGCGGCTGCCCAGTGTCTCTCCTTGCCCTTCCTGCTTCTGCTCCTCTGCTCTCTTCCTCCAGGGGGCGGGTCACGGCAGAGGAGGCTTGGAAAGTTCTGAATCTGCTCTCTGGGCTGGTTTCTAACCCTATGGGAAGGATTTAGGAAAAGGCTGAAGGTGGCAGTGAGATTATGGGGTGCCAGATGGAGGCGAGGCCAGGAGCAGAGTGATAACTCTCAAATGCCCACCCTGGTGTCCTGAGGGAACTCTTTCACCTGCAGTTTCCCCTCTGCGAGAACATGCAAGGCTGCCAAACACTGGGTACTACACAGAGGAAGCAGCTGTGAGAGAGCCAGGAAGGGGTGCGATCTGGTATTTCAGGGCCAGGGAACAGGTGTGCCAGTGTGTAAGCGAGTGTTTGAACCCTCCCTCGGGGCTGCAGAGCATCAAGAATGAAATCTGGGGTATGTTGCTGGGCAAGGCCTGGCTGTCCCGCTCTCCCCTGGCTACTCTGCAGTAGGGAGTGGACGCTCCCCTTCTGCACAGTCACATACTAACCTGGCTTCCTGGGCATTTGCCCAGCCTTCTTGGAGGAGGTTGGCCAACTTTGACTAGGCAGTAATATCTTGTGGCATCCACAGTTTCTGGCAAGGAGCCCCAATGCTCCAGGCAAGAATGGATCTGTAGGTTTCCAGGAAAGAGGCTTCTGTGCAGAGCTATGATGACAGTTCTGTGCCTTCAGGGGAGTAAGCCCTCTGAGAGCCAGAGAAGCTCAGAGTTGCATCAGCAACACACCCCATCAGACCTGTCTCCCCTTCTAAACCTGAAGAGCAAATACTCAACAGTCTCCAGCATACTGCCTGCTAAGCTTCCCCCGGCCCCAATACCCCCAATTTGGCGCAAAAATGTGTGGTCTGTAAAATGTCTAATGAGAAGCCTACATCCCACACTGCAGCTCCACCACTAGACATGGCCAAGGATGCACTGGGGTGATGCTTAAGGGGGTACCAGGCCGTGGATCAAACCCAAAGCAAAAGGAGCCTGTTATCAACAGGAACTGGGGGACCAATGAAGGAAGTGGGCAGGGAGTGACATCCAAGCAGGTGTGGCTTAAGGCAGGAGTCCCAGAGTTTCTTTGTAAGCGTTCTGTTAACTCTTCCAGTGACCTTCCTGGTAGTTTGACAAATAAACAAGAACTTACATTACCATGAAGAATTTTTAAAACAATCTCTAGAACAAAATACAACATGATAAACACCCAAGGACTTCAGTTACTCTATCCTGTTGTGGCCACTGCCACGGGTTCTGCTGTTCTCTCTGCCGTCATCAGGATTCTTTTAATTTCTATGTCTGCACAGGGTCTGTTACTTAAAACATAGTTTAGTCCTCCAAACGCTCCCACGGTTTGCAGTTTGCTTAGATTTTCGTGGCTAATTTTAGTGCAATTATGAGTCATGTGGCTTGCTTGATAAAATGAATATCCCCAGACCCCCTTCAGAGATTCTGATCTACTAGATCTGAAGTGTGGCTCCAGAATCTGCATTTCTGCAAGCTTCCCAGGTGATTCTCATGCAGAGGGCCCTAAGACCCCACTCTGAGAAACACTGACTTAGAAGTCATTGTGCAAGTGGTTAATTTTTAATTTTTAAAGTAACACTGCAAGGAAGACTTTGTAGAAATCATCTTTTCTTTTACATTATTTTCTTTGGACATTTCCTTAAACGTAAGATTATGGGATCAAAAGATAAGAATTGTTTTGCAGTTCTTGCCAAATTAGTCTCTGGGAATTTGAATAATTGAACATTAACTTTTAACATTTAAGTTGATTTTTATAACAACATAAAAGTTGCCCAAATTGCAAGTTCAAGATTTATAGTGGGTCTGCTCATTTTTCTGTGTAAAGCTCTGGATGTAAACTATCCACTCATTTCCTCTGACTACTTATCAAAAAAGGAGCAGGATACCGGCCTTTTATAGTTATATCAATTCCATAGCTATTTTGGATAAAAAGCTTTTTTTTGCCACATGTATTTCTCCCTCGCTGTGGCTTTCATTTTTTGTGTTTGCTTTATTGCATTCTGCGGCACAAAAGGCTTTTAAAAACGCATTTGTTTCCATCGTCCCGTCCCTGATATCTTTCGTCAATAGTCAAAATGTTTTCTCCTCATCACAGTTGAAACACATTTGCGTTTCCATTTCCTTCCATGGCTTTTTATGACCCGTTAGAAATGTATTGTAGCGAATACTATGAAATATGGATAGAAGCTAATTCTGATCCATTTAGATATTTGTTAAATAGTGACTTTTCCAGTATTGTGTTGATGATGCCTATTTCTCTGACATCAAGTCCTTCAACACATTGAATCTGTTTCTGTAGAGTCTATTCTATTCCTCTGGCCAATTTTTCTTGTTTTTACCCTGATAAAATATAGTGACTGCTGTCTGGTTATGTAAAGTTTCCCCAAAACATTTTCTGGCATTTTGCCCATTCATACTCCAAATGAGTTTTACTATTTACTTGTTAAACAATGCGATGCATCTCACGGTGTCTTTAATTTATATGCCATTGTAATTTTAACTCTATTTAGATTTCACAGTCAGGATCAGCATGTGGCTCTTGATTCAGTCATGTTCTCCTTTACGGTTCCCACTATAAAATTTTCTTTGAAAAAATGTCATTTATTTCAAGTTAAATTAATTCCCAACAATTTACCTGGGGCGAGGGTCATTCTGATGAATAAACCAGCTTTCTTTCTCTCTTTTTCCTTCACTCAGTCCTACTTTTATTCTCATGCTCACTAAGATACAAGCATTTAGACCCAAAAGCCATGCAGATAAAAGGATATACTCCCTGCCCCTAGCCCCAGCTCAGCATGTGTTGTTTCTTGGCTCCAGCAGGTAGCAGTCTGTGAGCTGCTCTGAGGAGATGTCCACTGGTCTTACTCCCTTTTCCTTTCCTTCACTGTAAGATGGGCAGAGTTACCCCAGCACCACCTTTCGGGTTAGGACACAGCTGGTTGAGAAAGGTGTAGAGTATTTTAGAAGCACCATGCTGTTTATCGCACGAAAGAGAAAGCCGTTGTGTATTAAGTTGAATGAGTATTTCCTGGAAACTCACATCCACACAGAATCTCAGAATGTGACCTTATTTTGGAAAGAGCCTTTGCAGACGTAATTAGTTAAAATGAAGTGATACCTGGATTAGAGTGGGTCCTAAATCCAATAACAAGAGTCTTCACAGAAAACAGAGACATAGATACACACAGAGGCAGAGACTGGAGCGATGCCTTTACAGGCCAAGGACACCAAGGACGGCCGCAGCCACCAGAAGCCGGGAAAGAGGCCTGGAACGCATTCCCCCTCAGAGCCTCCAGAAGGAACCAGCCCTGCCAACACCTTGATTGCAGACTCCAGAACTGTGAGGGAATAAATTTCTGTCGATTCCAGCCACCCAGTTTGGCAGCTGTAGGAACCTAGCCCACGCAGGATCCTCCGTCTTCCCTAAAAGCATCCCCAACACTGACTTTTAATTGTGGGATTATCTAAAACCCAGACAAGTGTCCTTGTAAACCCACCCCAAGGCAGAGAATGAACAGTCCCCTCCGGAATGTAAATACTTAAGAAACGATGAGAGTTGTCCTGTTTCCTGACCAACCACAAGGCTCTCCTTGTAGAAGGCGAACTATTTATGGCATATCCCAAGTTCTGAGAACCCACGACTCTTCTGCCAAGGGAAGCAGTGTGTCGCACTTCAAAGGGTTCGGAAACTGGGCTCAGACCAACAGGGTCTACATTTTGGCTCTGCCGTTTACAGGAAGCCTAACTGAGCGGGTCACTTAATCTCCTTGAGCTGGACTCCAACCTGTAAAAGGAGACAATAAAAATGTGTCCCTAACACGGTTTAGGGAGTTATTTCTAGGATCTGATAAGATAATTCACGGGAAATCATTGTGTAAACTGTAAAGTGTTGGGCAGGTGTTACCGTCAGCAGTGGTTGGCTGTGGGGCGAGAGAGATGGTAAAAGGGTGGGAGAGACATTTCTCATTGCATCCCTTTTTGTTCCATGTATATATTGAAAATAATGTGTAAAAAAATATTTTTAATTCGCAATGAAGGAGAAACAGTAAATAAAACCATGTGTCAGGTTCCATCATCACCCAAAGATGACATCTAGAGTGTGTGCACTGGTGGTCCTAAGGGGAACCTCTGTTTTTCTCCAAGCTTCCAGTGTGGAAGCTTCTGGAAAACAACCCAGCTCACACCCCCTGAACCATTTTTTCTCCTTGCTCCTGTTAATACAGAGTTTGGAAACTGGAATTGGGCGTTCAGCCCTGTCATAGATTTCAAGTTGTCTGATTTATCTTTCTGAAATATAGAGAGAATAGGCATCCTCTTGCCAAGTGGGAGAACTTATAGGATTGTGTGTAAAGACAAAGGCCTATTTGCTCATTCCAAAGGCACAGGAAGAAATGACTGCTTTGATTGAAGTCCCCAAAGAATCAGAATGGGAAGCTGAGCCTTGCGATCACTTAATCAAGTTCTTTACACCATCTTTTCCAGGTGATGAGCAGATTCTCCGATGTCCTGAGGTCTCCTCTTGGTCCTTCCTCTTGGTTCTATGTCCGGGGGCCGTGTCTGACACTTACTGCACCAGCCCACTTACTGCCAAGACTCCTACTCTTCCAGTTGTCACCACTGTCCTCTTCCAGGGCTCTATCCCCTTGACACCACTGACACTAGCTGGTCAATACGATACTCACATTGCCTCTCTGCCAATTAAAAAAAGGCCCTCCTTCCTTCTTTGAGGTGGAGGACTTACAGCAAAGTCACCTGAGCTACCAATGAAAAGGCTCTTTCAACTCTGCCATACAGCCCTCCTCTTTGGAGCACTTGAACATCCAGCCTGGCACCAGGCACAGGGCCAAGTATAGGCTTTTACCAGAACCAGGGCCACTTTGGCTTTGTTTTTGAGTTGGAGCCACCAGGCCAGATCCTTCCTCACCCATAGCAGTTTTCCCCATCTCTGTCCCCTGATATTATTCCCCATAACCTACTTTTCTCCAGCCCCAATTGTATATTGATGAACTCAAGTTGTACATAGGATTCAGGTTCTGTCCCAGGCAGCCCCATCCAAGGTATGTGGTTTTGTCAAGCACAAGAGGGGACTAGAATGTGCGATTGTGGCTCATCTCTATGTGCCATTGTATCTAAACCTTGACTCCAGCCAAGACATAACCAGGCTTGCTCTTGTCTTGCAAGAGTTTAATGCGGAGGCAATGATTCTTATATATGCTGTAATAGTTCAGAGCAGCAGCTTGGGAGTCAAAGACAAACCTGGGTCCAATCTTGGCTCCACAGTTTACAGCCCCATGATCTCGAGCAAGCTACTTATTCTCTTGGAATCTTATAAAAGGCCCTTCTTCTTCCTTCTTTGGGGTGGAGGGCTTACAGCAAAGTCACCTGAGCCCCCAGTGGAAGGGCTCAGGTTTATTAAAAAAAAAAAAAAAAAAAAAAAAAACAGAGCTGGGTTACAGGACTATTGAAGGAATTAAATGAAATACGTAAAAAGGGCTTAGTGTTGATACCTGGCATGTAGTCAGTGCCCAATAAATGTTAAATATTGTTGTTTTTAACAGAATGATCTAGTTTCTAGTCATGGCTTCGGCCCAACTGAGCTTTGTGAACTTGACCAAGTCATTTCACCTCTGTGGGCTCTTTTTTAGTATAAAATGAGAGGATGGTCTTGAGCCTCGATACTTCTGACTCTGTGAGCCTTCAATTCCTTTGACCGTAATGGGATGACTCCACTTGCCATGGGAACCACCAATATCAGGACCATCAGATGAGGTGGCTGCCTACAGGGCGCAATAAGAGAAGCTGACAAAAGTCCACCTGGCTTCTCCAAATCCAAGTCTGTCTCCATATCCAGAGCAGTGGTGGGAAGGGGTTGTAGGGAACTTGTCTGTGGGAGCAGCCTGGTAGATAACTAATACTAAAGGAATGCCAGGCCCTCAAAACTGCCTGAAAGACAGAGATTCTGAGGTCCAAAGGAAGGGGCAGTTGCTGAGTCAGGCAAGAGTGTGCCTCAGACTCAGTCTCAGTGAGAAAGGAGATTGTGAGGAGAGGCCGAAAATGCAGTTTTGTGCATGAATTAAAACCTGGCTGCAGAGCCCGACTGCCTGGGTTTGAATCTTGGTTCTTCCATTTACCAGCTGTATGAACCTTGGTCTAAGTACTTAGCCTCTCTGGTTTGCTCAGATTTCTCAGTTGTGAAACAGGGCGATGACAATAGTTTCCCCTAACCATTGTTATGAAGACTAAATGTATTTAAATACTTAGGAAAGTGCTGGACATATGATAAGTGCTGTGTGAGTGTTGGCTGTGAATGTTATCATAAAAATGGGGAGCAGGTTGCTACCTCGGGCTTTGTGTGGGAGAGAGGAGGGGTGCCTCTAACGTTGCAGTAGAAACGGAGGCATCTGATGCTAACTGTGGAGTTCTGGGTTTTGGGTGGGACTCCTATATGACACCCTCTGGAAAGTGTCAGGTACATGTGCAAGAGGCCCATAACAGTGGCAGAACATGCCAGGAAAACGTGCTGTCTCAGTTACTGTAACCTCTCAACGTGGGGGCCTGAGAGACCAAAACCCCCGGTGGGCTAACTAGTGAGTTATCATCTGCCAGTAGCTCCTCAGTGCAAATGAGTTTCTCAGATTCGCCAATATTTCAGTAGAACCCAAGGGAATAAGAACTAAAATTAGACGAGCCAGGTCAGTTTTAGCAGGAGCTCTGTGTGGGACAGCAGGCGGGTGGGGCCCTGGGCGGCAGACAGGAAGCTTGTCTGAGTGTGTTTGGGGCAAGGTGTCGGGACTGCAGAGGGAGGAAGGAAGCCCCCGACCAAGGTGTCTGCTTTAGCTTCGCCTCGGGGCACTTGGGTCCGCTGATGGCAGAATTTCCATGGGCCGCAGCCCCACCAGGGCTGCCCCCTCTTTTCCTCTTCTCCTTGGTAGACTAGGGTGGACCTCACCCCACGGAGGATGGTGCCAGTCACACGGGCTTGGCTGCCCCCTGGTGGCCACTGGGCAGTTCTCTTAAAACATGTGGAGACAACATGATTTTTTAAAATTAATTAATTTTTATGGTGACATTGGTTAACAAAATCCAGTCAGTTTCACCTGTGTACCTTAACAGTAAGGCATACGTATACATATACTTACACTGTGCGTTCACCTCCCATAGTGAGATCACTTTCTGTCACCACATAGTTGACCTCTTTACCCAGTCTACCTCCCACCTCTGACCCTCTGGTAACCACCAATCTATATAGCCCATGTCCATGAGCCTCTGTTCGTCCTGTTCATTTGTTGCTTTTAGGTTTATATCCCACATATAAGTGAAATCATGTGATTTTTCAACTTTTTCGAGACAACATGATTTTATAATAGCGTTTGCATATGCTCTTCAGCCATAAAGCACTGCCACAAATATTTGAGTGTAGTTTTCTTGCTTGAATATTCTCCCCACCACCCCATAATCTTCAGCCACCTTAAGCGTATGTTCCCCAACTTTCCCAGCCACCTTTGACACCTCACCTTTCAGATTTTTTTGGCTCACCTAATTTCTCTTAAAGGGTAGGAAAAAAAGGGTCCTGGAGCCAGGAGAAGCCCAGGCAGGACTGGGTGAGTTCTGACACCTTTGGGGCCTTGGGAGCTTGCTCCAGCCAGAGGACTGGAAAGTGCTCTGGAGAATGTGACAACCTCCTGCTCTCAGCTCGCCTCCTCTCCTCTCTTCACACAGTGCTCCTGGCTCCCTGGATTTGCCTCAGGCCTACAACTGCCCTGAGTTGCATTTGTTTCTGAACTACAAGCCCTGGGACTCTTCAGATTTTCAGTTCCTCTTAAAACCAGACACCGTGCACACTGTCTCTCACATCAGCACACGCTGTGCTTTTTCTCTGTCACTGATGAAGGTGATCACACTTGACCATTTGAGAGGCTTACTCTTTGTCCCTACAGTGAAGGGGAGGCAGATAATGAAACCCCCAACAGGACAAGTTACAAAAGTTCCCATACTTTGAAAGATCTCACAGTCTTGGTCCCCGGTCTTTGGTTGCTAACTCCTTTTCTGATATCACTGAAAACCCAGAGGGTTAGGCTCTAATTCTCTTCCCACCTCTCAGCAGCAACTCAGCCAAGATGCCGGCAGACACAGCAATGTTCTTTCTTGTGCGGGGAATGTCCTAGAGACTGTTGCTCTGATTCTGTTTCTGCAGGAAAAGGTAATCTGAGTCATACTGAATATTTTAAATGTTTGATGTTGAGTGTGTTTTGGGTTTTGATGTGTTATTCTGAGAAACCACTTAGAGATGTTTTGTTTTGGGCAGCATAAGCCAACCAATAAGATGATTCCATTCCCAGAACGAAACTTTCTTTCCCCAGGCAAGACAAAGGAGGTGAGCCAGTTGGGACGATGTTCTTCCTTTCTAAGTAAGATGTAGGAAGAATTAAGGCAATGAGAGTAGGATGCAAGGAGGGCCTGCTCTGGTGGACAAGAGCTGGGCTAGGACCCTGGGGAAACCGACTTCCAAGCACAAGTGATATCACAGCAGTGGGCATGTCCTTCCCCATATGACTGTGCCCTAAGAGCGTACCTGACCCTGTCGGCTTTGCTCATCCCCCATGGGAGGCTTAGCAGCGACCCTACTCTGCTTAGGCTGATCATGACTCAAGACTAGGGAGAATGCCAGATGCTGAGAATCGACAGGAAAGATAGGGGAGGGACAGGGAATTGGTTCCACTTCCTTTTCTCTTAATTACTCCCAATATTTTAGCTTCTCTCCCTCTGCTTTTTAAAAAAAGTGCCGCATGTTGAACATTTAATTCCATTGGACCAAAAAGGTAAGAAGGGGGAGGTGGGTCTAAAATTCTTTAATCTCTCCAGCTACTGCAGGAGCCATCAGAAATATCCACCCAAAGGCTCACTTCCACTTGGACACTTTTGAGTAGGGCGACAGCCACACATTCACCCTCTCTGACTGAGGAAAACACACCCACTGAGATAGAAGAAACACTTGGAATCCAATGGAGGCTGCGTTGGCACAAACCCTGGGGTCTACGCCCTTTTGACAACTCCCTCCTGACTATGCCAGTGTTTGCTACAACCCTCTGCCGTCTTTCCTCAGACTCACCACTTCCTCTTTCCTGTGCTACAGGCATCCTGATGCCCACTTTTCCTCTGAGTTCTCCAGTTTGGCAATGACACAGCCTCTCCCCACCTCTCACCATTGCCCCCCTTAGGGGCTCATCCTTCTGAAAGCACCATGGGTGCCTGGGCTGTGCTAGGGGCTGGTGAAGGAGATGACCTAGATATACTGCTGTTATGAAGAAGCTGGTTGAAGGGACCGTGAGGAAGGGGAGAATCGGAGGTAAGGAAATAACTGCAGACCCATGTTGTAACTACTATCCTAAAGGTTTATGCAGATGGCCACTTAATTCCTTTTTAATTTAGTCTTGCAAACAACTACCCTCCAAATCCATTTTTGTTCCTGTCCTTTCTACTTGAGATACTGTTTTGAGGACTGTAATGTTTGTTGCTGTGGCAACATGCTCACGGATGATGACAGGGCAGAAAAATAGGAAAAACTGGTTTTTGATGGCAGCGTCGAGCCATTGCATCCATTCTGGAATCACCTACCTCCAAACTTAATTAAATAAAAACATCTCCCTTGTTTAGTTGCCACCCAAAGCATTGTAACTGGTTTTCTTCCATGTGTGAGAGAAGGAAATTAAAATGGACTGGAAGATGGAGAAATCACAGTTCTAGTGCTTAGTCTGAACAAACCCAAGTTCTCTGTGGCAAGGGGCAGGAAGTCCTGCGGTGGATAGGCCTATTTACTTTAATTCATTTATCTCCGATATTTACAGAGTGGCACCAATGTGCGAGGAATCATGGTGAGTTGCCATGGCTAAAATCAAGAGCAAAACCCCACATGGTCCCAGTTCTCGTGAAGCTTAGAATCTCATGAGGAGTAAGACATTAATCAAATAGTAATTTTAACAAGTAAATTATTCGACGCCGAGCTAAGCACATGGAGAAAAGGAACACGGACCATGAGTACCACATGATATGTCCAATATAAAAAGTCTGGGAGCCAGAAACACCCCCTTGAGAAAGTGATCTTGAAACTGGGAGCTGAAGCAGGAAGGGGAGGGGTGAACCAGGCAGAAGCTGGAGAGGGCTGGAGGTACAGGGAGCAGTGCATGCAAAGTCCCTGGAGCAGGAGGGAACCAGCCTGGCTTGAGGGCTCTGAGAGTAACAGACGGAGCGGAAACTGAAGGTTTGCCTTCAGTGCCTCCCTGAAATCTGGCCTACCAGTGTCTCCTGCTCTCTCCCCTGCTTCTTTGCTCATCCCACACTGCCCCCCAGGAAGGAACCCTGTGTCAAGGCTCTTTGACTAACGTTCACTCATTTTGAGGTTCCATTCAGACCTGCCCCTCCCTCTATTCCACCCTTCCAGGGACTCTCTTCCCATCAAAACCTCCTTTACCTCCACATACACCAAGCCATTTTCTCCCATATTTTCTCCTGAGAGGGAGAGAGAGAGAGGGAGAGAATGAACATGCTTGTCATTGGTGAAATTCAGACAGTGAGCAAAGAACATCCTCATCCTCTTCCTCTTCCTCCTCCTCCTCCTCCTCCTCCTCCTCTTCCCCCTCCCCTCCCCCTCCTCTTCCTGACACCGTGGGCTCTGCTTGGGAGATATCTGGGGTGCAGGCTCAGCTCTGTGGGTGGGCCAGTCACTCCCTTCCTTCTAGTTTCTCACAGCAGCAGTGCCCAGGGCTTTGTGGGAGGGCTGGGCCACCCTCCAGATGAACCGACTTGAAGGGCCTAAGGAGAGGCGGTGTTGCGCAGTGGGAGGAGTCCAGCTTTGGAACCAGAAGGCTCCGGGGGCTTGCAGCAAGGCCAGACCCTAGCTTGCTGCACGACCCGGGGCCATCCCTTAGCTCTCTGAGCCTCAGTTGCCTCATCTGCAAAAAGGGAGTAAGATGATCTTCTTTACAGATAGTTGTGGACATTAGAAATAAAAATGCATAAAAGTGGGACAAAGGTGAGGTTTTTAAACCTGAACTAGAGCTCAAGGAGAGACCTAGCATCCAGGAATTAGCAGTCTAGCCCCAATTTCAGATAGTTTGCCCTACACGTCCACTTCCACTTATCAGGCCCCAGGTCCTGTGTTTTTATTCGGAAAACATGATAATTCCAATTGGTCAAGATCTGCATTGTCCAATGTGCTAGCCACACCTTGCTGTATAAGTTTTAATTACAATGGAACAAAATTTAAGCTTCATTTCCTCACACTAGTCATATTTGAAGTGCTCAGTAGTCATTAATGGTATTAGAGCCGATACAGAACTTTTCCATCAGCAAAGAAAGTTCTGCTGGACAACGCTGGCTTAGAGCGAAGGGCCACATGTAAATAGGAGGTCTGTTTATTTTACTTGTCATCTCACCCCTGGACTAAGACACTAGGACGAATTGTCAGTTAGAGACTCATTCAGAGGTTAGCATGTTTACATGTGCCTGTGTGTACACGTGTGTGTTTGCGCACTTGCACATGTGTATGAGTGACAGACAGGCCAGGGGTCACGCCTGCAGGCCTTCTAGATGAGCTCATCAACACTCACCACTTGTAGGACTAGACCTGTGAGTAAAGTCACACAATGAGAGCTCAGCAGAGAGGTCCCAAACCTGCCCCATCTTTGAGACAGAAAGACTGGGGACAGTGTGCAACCCTGGAACCCAAGAAAAAAGGACCTCCTGGTGCTTCTGAGTTAGAAGGAAGGAAGGTTCAGGTGAAGCTCCAAGATGCAAGTGTGTAGCCCCTTGGGACAGATCGACGTGCAACCTTGGTTGCCATCTTGATTCAAGGGCTAAGACAAAGACTAGGTAGGTAAAACAGACGGCCTTCCTAGAGAATTCGTTCTGCAAAGTCAGAGGGAACCAGGCCATTCCAGGCCCATGTCCTCCCTCTCTGAGCACCTCTGGGTCCCTTTCTCACAAATACTGCATTCTCTCAAGGTGTTCCTGGTCGTGAGAAAAATATGGAATGTTCCTCTCCACCAGGCCTCCTTTCCAGAGACCTCGGCATCATAGGTGTCAGGCTTCCTACCCGAGTCCACTTCCAGGAGCCAGTAATGTCCTGAGCAGGCCCCAGCCACAAGGAGAAGCTGAGCATTTCAGCCCCACAGGCCCAGGCAGCCGCATTGACTTGTGCTGCATGCAGAGCTTCCTGCCCTCAGAAGTGCCTCCAGCCGATGCATTCCTTTCAGAAGTCATAGGAGTCCCAGGCCTCTGTGCTGGTCTGTCCCTTGCAAGACCATCTCCATGGAATATGATACGCTACATCAATGTACCTCTGAGGTTAAGAGCCCAGATTTTGCAGCCAGCCCTGTACAACCCGGGCAAATCACTTCCGTTTCTCCAACTGCAAATGCAAACAGTACAGCAACTACAGTGCCCCAAATATGCCAGTTATTACTACTGCTATTACTATTAAGCTGTGGTGACACACAGGACTGTGCCACAACTCTGGGGGTAGTTAGAAGGCGCTTCAGAAGAGAAGAAGCCACTGAGGTAGGTCTGAGAGACAAGTAGGGTTGAACTAGAGAGGGAAGTGGTGAAGACCATTCTGGGAAGAGGACAGTTGCATTGCTCCGCCCTTGGGGGATTACCTGACTTGACTGACACCCTGTGTCTCGCCCATTTCTCTCTTCCTCAGCCAATCATGAGACACCTTGAGGAGTAAGAGGGAGGTGGCCATGAATCTGAGGGCTGGACGGATCCCCGTCCTATCTTCACATCTCTGGCCTTAGTGTGCTTTATCCTGGGAAGGTGCTATTGGGGATCAAATGCAAAGCACTGACTATCCTCAATATAAGCGACCTGAAGGTAGCCTCTAGAAAAAGGAAGTACAACTGCCACGGTAGCATGGATTACCCTGATTTGTAATAGGAAGTGAAGAACTGGTCCAGCTCCCAGAACAACCATGGAAATTCACTGTCGATCTTCTTATCATAATAATGACAACTAAAATAGTAGTAAAGGCAATAATTTTTAGCACCTGCAATTTTTCTGTTATCAATTTCCTTATTGCTACAGTGAGAACTTAGTCATCCAGAATTCTCTATCTGGCACCTCACTCCTGTGCAAAACAAAGCACAGAGTAAGAAAGAAACCAGGTGAAAAAGAAAAAGCCTGGAGGAACTGAAAGAGATGTCACACGATCAAAGCATTAACTTTCAGAAAGCATTTATCCTTATTTTAAGCACCGTCCTAATAGTCTGGGTTACTTGTCTGAGTCTAATCAGATTGTAAGCAATTTAGAGAGTAGCTGCTGGAGACAGGAACCCTGACAGCAATGAGAAGTGACAACTAGCAATGAGAGAGGAGATAAGGAAACTCTGAAGTGCAGACTATGAAACCACAAAGCACAGCAGCTGGATCTGTTTGAACGCATCACTGTGTTTCCTGCCGAATTCCATGGTCTTGCCAATGGGCTCATAGCACATATCTCTAAAAGTCTAACAGGTGAATGATTCAATGGTTACAATTGTGCTTGTACAGAGCCAACCCTCACTCTTCCAGACAGTCTCAAGTTCTCCAGGGCATTCCTGAGAGATGCCGTGTTACATCTCGGCTGTCATCACCTCCCCTCCCCTCATTGAGAAGACAGCCCAGAAGAAAAAAAAAAAAAACCCTGACCTGGATGCCTGGAGGCCTGAGTGTGACCTCAACAAGTGGACCCATTCACCCAACATGATTAATTTGAGCTTCTATGATGGGGCTTGATTTCCTCCTCTGTAAAATGAAGGTTAGTCTACCTAAGCTCAGTCTGACTGTCCATGTGTTCAAGGAGATGGTGTCTGGGGCTGGGGGCAACAATGACCACTAACATCATCAGGAATTACCTACCATGCACAGGTGCTATGTGCTTTACATGGCTAACTAACCTCCTTCAATCCTCTCAGCAAGCTTATGAGGCTCAGACAGTAGCACAGGGTCCTGCGGTTGTCTTAATACTCTACTGAAGTTCTTAACTTATCTTTCCATTTAGTACTAGGCCCTGAAGATTATTCAGCCAGACCCAGGTTTAAGGTCTCCCCTTTAGAGGAGCTGAGTACTAACTCTTGTGACCCCTAACCAAAGGCATTCCCATCTTCTGAGAGCTAATTAGAAATGCAGAGTCCCAGGCCTGGCACAGCCCCCCAGAGTCAGAACTGCACTTTGAGGAGATCACATTCAGAGCCTGCCATCTCAGTCACTGTTTGTCTGCTATTTTCTTCCATGTCTGCATTTACTGAAGACGTGTCCTTAACTGCACAGGAAAGACCTCAATGTCTGATCTTCAGGTGAAAGGAGATTCACACTGCTTGTGTGTGGTGGGCTTCTTGGGGCCCCAAGTCCTAGAACAGCTGTGGAAGCACTAGCTAATTCAGACCTTGTGCCCACAGTGGGTTGGGACTTGGCCGGGACGAAAGCGGGACAAGCAGAAGCCTAAGGCACCAGATTTAAGGAGGTATGCTTTCTGGTGCCAACCCTGTACCCCCATGACTCTGAGAGATGATGCTCTTGGGATGTTCCAGCTGAAGCTTGAGACTACGGTAGTGCTGCATTGCCCTCCCAGGCCTGGGAATTTCTGGACAGGTCAACTTCTGTGCGGGGAACTCCCAACAGGGGCCTGATTGCTCAGACTCAGAATTCAATTCTCCCACCTTCTCTCACCATTTTTAACTGGCAACCCTTTACCTCTCACTTACCTATAAATTCACAGATCTGCGTTGGAGATTGCTGGGGCTGCCTTCACCCTCTTCTCAACTCCAGGCAAACTGCTTCGCCTTACAACAGATAGCCACGTCAGTGGGTGTAGCTGGAGGCCTGGGGCCTGGGACCACTTTTATGCCAGCCTCAGGGTGCAGATGGGCAGCCAGGCTGGAGATTCGCTGCTCACCTGAGTTCAGCTGGAGCCATTTGCATCACCTGGGAGAGGCAGGACTTGGGGGGTGGCAGTGGAGGGGCAAGACCTAGTTGAGGCTCCACCTCAGCAAGGGAGCTGATCTTCAGCTGGTATCTATGGTGGTTGGAGTTGAAAAGGCCCTTCCCAAGGAGGCCTGAGAAGCTCTAGGATTCTCTAGGGCAGAGGTTCCTAGTACCCACTCACCTTCTGGGCTAATTTCCCTACCTGGTGAGAGACCTAAAACAAGAATTTTTCAACCCAGGTAGCAGAATCTCCTGGAGATGGGCATAGTCCCTGTTCCTCTTGTATGAAATACCAAAAGGTACCCGTTCTTGCCAGATGGCGTGGATGAGGCTTGGCAAGTGGACAGAAAAACTTTAGGTGAAAAAAAAAATTCTCTCCCCATGAGGAATGCAGCCCCGGGGCTGGGGGATGCCAGTGGGCTGCCATGTGGCCTCTTTGTGCAGGGCACAACCTTCATTGTGAGCAATGGCCCTGGGTGGGGCTGGGAAAAGCCCTGCAGGTGATTCTGATGACCAGCCAGGTGGGAGCCTCTGAGTCTTGGAGAGCGGATGTCACCACATGTGATCCCCATGGCCGGAGCATGGCCCTATGGCCACCGCCTTACTGCTGGGGTTCCTCAGACATTCCCAGGCCAAGGTTTTGCCCTTTTACCCACACAAAATAAGCAAAAAGAAAACCTAACATCCAGGAGTAATATTTAGAGATGAAAGTGAAAGGGGGAAGGATAAGGAAGGGGGAAGAAAAGGAGGGAAGGCCCTTATCTTTGTTAAACAGGTCCAGCTCTACCCACTTGCACAGCTGAGTCATCTATGCATCCTGTTCCACCCCACCACTCATGGCCATGAGACAACTGCTATGGGCATTTGTCCTTCAGGACTGGGTTCTGTGGGGTAGGCAGGGTTGATGGCATTGGTAGGGAAGCAGTGAGTCTAGGCTGCTTCCCACCAAAGGCTGGCTGAGCACCCTGGAGAGAGTGACAACCCTCTCAAGGTGTTCCAGCTTTTCCAGTGGAACAGGGAGTTGGGTTTTAGGATGTTAATGAGAGAGCACTTCACCCTTCCACGTCAGGGAGCTGCTCCAAGTTGTATAATTCTTCTGGCATTGCCCTGTAGTGTCCATTATGGTATAAAGGGGCAGCTGGGATGGAGAGATGTATACATCAGTCAGCTTTCACAGTTAGTGACACTATGGTAATTAACAACCCCCAAAATCTCGGGGTTTACAACAAAAAGGCTTACTTGTTACATTGGCTGCAGCTCTCTTCCCACATCTTCATTCCCAGACCCGAGCTGCAGGGGCAGACCCTATCTGGGCCATGCTGGGCTGTGGCACAGAATAAGATTAATGGCAGATCCAAGTGACAGTGCTTAAAGCTGCCTCTGGGATATGCAGCTTATGTTCTATTGGTCTAAGCAAGTCGCACAATCCATCTCGAGTCTCTTGCATGTGACCTGGGGGAGGAATGTATAATTCTATCACAAGAATCAGGCACAATCTTGCAATCTTGCCCGTAGTGAGCCCTCTGTCTTAGGCTGAGTGGATTCCTTCTAAGGAAGAGAGAGCATCCTTTGACCACAGGAGAGAGAGTGTGAAGTAGTGAAAAGAAAACTGGGAATCAGACAGGTCTATATTTTAACCTGGACTCAGCCACATACTAGTTGTGTGATGTTGGCCAAATGATTTAACATCTCTGAATCTTCATTTCCATCTACAGAATGTGTAAAATACCTAGTTCACAGGGAAATTTTGAGGATTAAGTGAGATAAATTCGAGGATTAAGTGCGATAGTGGTAGTATATGTGGTCTTAGCTGTATAGTAAGAACACAGTGAATAGTGACTCCCCACTCTACCTCCTGCCCAGCTTTCATATTTTATCTGAAACTTGGTAGGTACTTATTATCAATACTCCTTCTACTAGCCTCACAGGGCTGGGATCAGAGGGAACTGAGAAAATTCATTGTGCCCTTACCATGTGTCAGGCACTACACGACACAATTAACTTCTGTGATCTCATTTATTTTGCCCGATACCCTGTGAGGTAGGTACTATTATTTCCCCATTTTACAGATGACGAAAATAAGGATCAGAGAGGATAAGTAACTTGCCAAAGGTCATGCAGTGGCAGAGGCAGGATTTGAACCCATACTTTAGATTCCAGAACTCACTCTTTAGAGCAATGCTTCTCAAGAGTGATTTGTTTGGTACTGCTCTAAGACAAGATAAGAACAGAAATGGAGAGTAAGTTTGGGAAGTTACAGGAGCTGGGCATTGCCATGACATTCAAATGCATGGCTGAGGTCTTGTTTCACTGAGCAGAATGTGGACCAGTTTGGGTGATGTAGAAGTCTCTGGTAAGTTTCCTGTAGTGGAGATTGTGTTCATGCATAGTAGGACCACACAACTGTCCATGGCTCAGGGAAATAAAAAAATGCTGGTCTTCTACAGGTGACGTGAGAAGCAGTGCTCTGGAATACTGTGCTATGTGTTGGTGGGCCTGCTCGTCAGCTGTGGCAGACCACGATGAGACAGTTGGCCCTCTGTATCTGCAGGTTCAGCATCTGCAATTCAACCAACCTCTGATCAAAAATATTATTTTTAAAATGTTACGCTGTTGCTGATGTGATTATCTAAGTATGTATGCCTGCAATGGTTGTGTCTATACTGAACAAGTAGACTTTTTTCTTGTCATTATTTCCTAAACAATACAGTATAAGTATGATTTACCTAGCATTTACCTTGTAGTAAGCATTAGAAGTAATCTAGAGATGATTTCAAATATATAGGAGGATTTATGTAGGTTATATGCAAATACTACTCCAGTTTATATAAGGGACTTGAACATCCCAGAGTTCAGTATCTACAGGAGTATTGGAACCATGGATACAAAAGATGACTGTATTCCTGGTTAATCAAAACGAAACATTGCTTACGCTGATATGTGAGGCTTCAGAGCAGAGCCTATGTATTACCCTTGGCACGTGATTGAGTTTTGTACACAGGACATACTCAATACAAGTTCCTGCTCCAGTGAAAGGATGAATGAGTTGATGGATGAATGAATGGGATGTGTTTCTGGCTATAACAGGGTAATGCGATGGGCTTGAGCAAAGCCATGAATTAAGCAAAATTCCAACTTTTCCTGCTGCCTGTATGTCTAACTCCCTCTTTTTGTCTCTGCCCAAGCTTTTGAGTGCCTTCAGAGTACTCTTCTGGCTGTTCAGAACCCCATACACCCTCCTTTTCCAGTGAGTGGTGCCTTACTTTGGGCCTCTCACTGTCCTCTTTTCCCAGCAAGTTCTCAGTTCTGAGTTCCCTACAAGGGGACCTCCCCCAGCTGTCTGACTCTTGGGGATTTCCTGGGATCCACCCTGATAGACAGAACACAGAGCATGTACCGATAGGATAGTCTCTACTGATTATGATAAAATTAGCAAAGGTTTCTAGAAATACTGCACTTACTGCTAGTGTAGATGCCTGAGACTGGCCTTATCGTGATGGCATCTTGTGGTACATTTGTAGAGAGTAGTTTGGCAATATGTATCAAGAATTTTTAAAAAACTTGATACCCTTTCATCTAAAATTATGCTCTAGACATTTATATGAAATTATCGGGGATGTGGCAAAATGTTTATGTACAGAGATATTTATCATAGCTTCTTCACTTACACAGTGAAACAGGCACTTCGACCTAAATAGAAACGGTTACATACATTATGATACAGGCATGATAAAATACTATGCATCCATTAGTTATATTTTTGAATCGTTTTTAATGATTTGATAAGATGCTTATTAGCTATTACCAATGAAAAAAGGCAGGGCTCAAGACTTTTAAAATAAAATTTAATAAAAGTATTCATGCATACAGAAATACTCATCTGTCTAGGTAATGGTATTTGAATGCTTTCATCCTTTTTGGTATTTTCTAAATTTTCTATAACGAGCACAAATTATTTTTATGGTCAGAAAAACCATCTTTAAAGTTGTTTCCTGGTTTTGGAGACAGAGCCCTTCCTGGCTGCACTCACTCCCTCGCTGCTGTCCTGCTCTCACACAGAACACTGCTGGGGGAGAGTCCCTGCATTTGCTGGGAGCAAGCCTTGAAGTGTTTACACTTTTAGCCTATATACTAGCCCTGGGTTTGCCCTTAACTGGCTGTGGGACTATGGACAGGTCATTTTATGTATCTGGGTTTTGGGGGTCCTCATTTATAAAATGAAGAGCTTAGACTGGATGATTAAAGGGTTGGATTCTGATTCTCTGATGCTGATAAACTCACTGAAGTCAAAGTATTCATTATGAATCAGGCTTTGTGATTTACCTTTCTCCACTGTAAGTATCTTAAACAGGGGATTCTTATCTATAGCTAAAAGTGTGGCTTTCAATGGAATTTCACATCAGACTATGAATCACCTATACCTGAACACTGGCCTTATAGCTCTCAACAGCTCACATATCTTAGTTATTATCTGGTCCTTCTGAAAGAGTCTGGTCCCGTGAGGGAGAGAGGAGAGGTGTCTGGCTAGACGAGCAAGACAATTTCTTGGGTCCTAAGTTTCCTTCCCTTCCCTGCCCCCTTTCCCCATCTCAGCTGTTTGCTGCTGTCTGTCTGCTTCCTCTGTCTCCATCCTCTTCCCTGTGGTTGAGTCGGGCTTATGTCAGTGTGGTTTGCTGGTGGACTGGTGGCTCAGCCACCACAGCCAGGGGAGGAGGGGATGTGACTCATGCCCCAGGTCCAGTGAGTCAGACTTGGGGTGGCTGGACCAGGGTCTTCCCTAGGATGGGACCCAGGTTCTAAGTATCCAGAGGACTCAGTTCCCTCCTGGTAGGGGCACCACCAAGAAAGAGAACCTATCTTTCTCCTTTTCCATTTCTGTGAACTCATTCAGATGGCCCTTTTGCCAAAGTAAATGTCACCTCTTCTAAGGCTCAGAAGATTGTGTCTGGGTGAGGCCAAAACAACCTCTTGCCAATTGCTTTCTCTCCTGGCATCTGGGAGGAAGAATAAGAGACCATGGTTAGAGCCAAAGAGAATAAGAATTTTCCATTTCAATCTCTTGTGTCCTGGATTTGAGCTTGGCAAAGTTTCAGAGCTCAGATTATTTTTCCTTCCTCTTCTGCACTCAAGACCTGAGGAGCAAACTCATTCACTCTGCCCTGGAGTTAAAAATCTGAGCTTGGAGACCTTGGGCAAGTTATTTAACTGCTTCAAGTTTCAATTTCTTTGGTTGGAAAGAAAGAAATAATAAACTCACCTCAAGGGGTTGTTGTGCATTAAATAAAACCCGGCACCCACTATAGGCCTGGCTGCAGAAGATCCTGAGCCCATGTTTATTCTGAAAGGGAGTGGAAACCTCATTGCTTTTGGACTTGCTGGGAGATCCGAAAGTCAGTCTGTGCAGAAGAAGGCTGAATTGGGCTATTTCCAGGGCAAGAGGTGCCCAGGGTGGTTTAGGTGTAGATCCAGGCTGTTTCTGAAAGGTACAGCTGGCCTTCCACAGCCTGCGGCACCTTCTCCCAATCTTGAGTCTTCTCTTCCCTTTTAGGCATCTGGAGCTTTCCCCCTTGGTGATAAACCACCCTAACAGTATGTGTCTCACTGCAGTGCATATAATGAATAACAAGACCGTATCCTAAGAATTACTAGACAGAATCAGTATTATGATGTTACCTTTTGTTTCAGGCTCCAATATGTTGATCCGATACTGTTGATCCAGTCGTGATTTAAAAGATTGATATTTTGTTCATTGTGGGTTTTTTTCCCATTAATTTTAATTTTTAAAATATTGCCTGAGTTCCTTGGCACTCCCTTAAATTTTGCCCTCAATAATAGAATCTTCAGTTCTAGCCTTTTTTGGGTGGGGAGAGGGCTATGTTTGGGGGCCAGAGGGCCCCTGCAGGCTGTGCCAGCTTCCTTAACCCTGTGACAACTGTGCTAACGGGAACTCTCGTCCGCCCCCGCCAGAGGCTAGGGTCAGTTTCCCAGCCTGGTTCCGCCCCGTTCACTCTTCCACCCCTATTTCCATTGAATTCAGGGATGACTCCAAATCCCCGAAATCCGTTTAGTTCCGTTCAATTCCGTAAGCATTGCTCAAGGGCAATCTACTGAGTGCCAGGCAGGCACCTGGCTCAGGCTGGGGGAGGCGGGAAGTGGGGTGAAGCCGCGCAGAACTCCCTGGGGGTGGGAGGACCGGGATGGGGCGCGCGGCCCCGAGAGCTCGGGCCGGGCGGGGACGGCCGCGGGAGGCGGCTCCAGGGCGGGACCGTCCGGGCGGGCAGACTCTGCCCCCTGCGGCCTCGCCGGGGCGCCTTCGCGGGGGCGGCGGGGGGGGGCCCGTCTGAAATCCCGACCTGGCCGGACTTCCTGCCGGGGCGGCCCTGGACGCGCGCCCGGGAGGCGTCGCCCGCGCGGGTCGCAGGCGCTTCCTGGGCGCAGCGGACGCGGAGGCGGCTCACCTGGCGACATGGAGGACGGCGTGCTCAAGGAGGGCTTCCTCGTCAAGAGGGTGAGCGGCCGGGGCATCGCCGGGCCCTGCGCGCGGCGGGCGGCCGGGCGCCCGCTCACCTGAGCGGCCCCCACCCCGGCCCGAGGCGCACCTGAGCGGGGTCCCCAGCCCGAGGCGCACCTGAGCGGGGTCCCCAACCCGAGGCGCACCTGAGCGGCCCCCACCCCGGCCCGAGGCGCACCTGAGCGGGGTCCCCAGCCCGAGGCGCACCTGAGCAAGGTCCCTGCCCTGAGGCGCACCTGAGCGGGGTCCCCTGCCCTGAGGCGCACCTGAGCGGTCCTCCCCCTCCCCCCCACCAGCCTGAGGCTCACCTGAGCAGGGTCCTCCGCCGGAGGAGCATCTGAGCGGGGCCCCCCGCAGCCCGAGGCTCACCTGAGCGGGGGCCCCGGCCCGAGGCGCACTTGAGAGTGGCGGGGGGAGGGGGGGTCCCCCGCCTGAGGCTCACCACAGACCGGGCGGCCGGGGGTCCGCTGGACAGAGCTCATGTGGGTGGCGAGAGCCGGTGGACGGTGGCTGGAGGTCGCGGCTTCTGACAGCAACCAGGGCCAGGGCACAGGCCAGGAGGAGAATCCCGCTTGGCTGGTGCGTAAGGGGTGCAAGTGGTGGCTACCGACCGAGTAGATATGGTAATCAAGATAACTTCTTAAAATATGAGGAGTCTAGTGTTTAAACGGGATCGATGAAAACAGCGTAAATGTGCTCTGCCGCTCACAGCACCCGTCCACCCAAAACATCCTTTCCTCCTCTCCACAGTAACCTGTGAGCGGGGAGGAAGCCTATCTGTGCTTCTTAAGCACATACTGCGTACCACCCCGGACTTTGTCTCCCCAAACCTCCCAACAGTCCTACAGGTGGTAGTACCACGTTACCCCCTTTATCTAGGGAGAAAATAGAGCTCCAAGAGGTGAAGCAGCTTGTTCAGGACCTGGATGCTTGTAGGTGATGGAGCCGATCAAACCCTTGCAGGCCGACTCCAAACCCTTTTCTGTCCACCACAGGATGGGTATTGTCATCACTCCAGTACACAGGGACAAAGGGTGTCAGAAAGATGAAATCGTTGGCCCAGACCCCCAGGGCTGGTGACAGCTGGGAGTAGCACTGCCATCCTCAGTGCTTCCCCATCATCCCACTGTGGCCTTTCCCGCAGCAAGCAAGAGTCCAGACAGAAAGGGGACACTCGGAATCAAGGTAGAAAATGAACCAAAGAGCAGGTGCAAGAGAAAGTTTGATATTTTAAAATTCTTTTAACATTGGTGTTCACACTTAACATTTATGCTAACATAATAATAGCGGACCATAAAACCTGGGGATGAACCTTTTGGCTTCTGTTGAGTTTACAGCTTTGGGAGGGGAATGAATGAAGAGGGATGAAGGGGCTGTCCCTTCCGTTGCCTCCTCTGGTGGCCAGATCAGCTGTAAAGTCTCAAATCACTTACAGGTGGGTAAGTAACATAAGCAGGAGTAGTGCTGGGAGGCTGATGTCAGATCAAGGGTCAGACTGGATACAAACAGGTACAAAATTCCATGCCGGCTTCATGCCACTGTGATTAAAGCGATAGGCTGGTGATTGGCCAGCTCTTCATGGTTTATAGAGGCAGCTGCACCTCGGACAGACAACCTGCAGAGGAACTTCTGTGGTTTTCCACTTTCCTGCAGCTTCTGAGGTGAGAGAGACAGCGTGAGTTGGACAGGGGGTTTTGGTGGCTGATGGGGATTGTTGGGATAGCTGGACCCGGGCTCTTATGGGCATTCCCCCTGTTCCTGGGGGTTACATGACAAGATTCCCCACCACCACTACCAATGTAGAGTCAGGATGAGACAGAAGGAAGGATGTGAGTTCTTTTCCAGACAGGACTTACAGGCCAGCTCAGTGAGTCCAGGGTGCAGAAAAATGAGCACAGTCAACAGGTCTGACCCCCAAAACCCACTGAAGGGGCTTGACTGAAGTACCAAGAGCTCATTCTAACCAAACCCAAAGACAGGAGTTTGGAGCCTGACCCAGAGGCAAGCGGAAGCCACACCCTTTCCTGAAAGGTGAGGGATGAGTCCCATGTCCCTGCCTACTGATCAATCTCACCTTTTTCTCTCCCTTATAGCCCCTTTCCTCCTGGGTGGCAACAGCAGCCCCCATATTCCCTGGAGAAGCTGTAGGGCTGTGCATGATATTCCAGAGATTTGGGAGGATTTAAACTCAGAGGCAGGGCAAGGCTCAAGCTAGAAGCCCAGAGTACAGACAGTCATCACTGGTGATGGTGAAGCAGGAGACGGGCAGGGGCATGAAGGATTTGGCTCCTAATCCTGCCCAGACAGGAAAGACTCAGAGCTCCAGGCAAAACGCAGGGCGCTCACTTGGCCTGGCTTTAAAGGAGGGTGAGGGGGAAGGAAGCCAGGATCAGTGTGAATAAGACTGCTTTTCCTCTAAGAAGAGGCATTGCTGCCCGGTTCACCCCTTGAACAGCACTCTGAGAAAATGACATGGCAATGTTAACATGCTTTGGCCTAGAAATTTCCTTTGTAGCACTCTATCCCAAGGAAACACCATAAAAAGTTTACGAACAAAGTGTTATTTGTGTAGTAAAAAAATGGAAACTACCTATATATCCCCCCACATAAGGAAATAACTAAATAAATTATGGTTATGCAGATGTTAAAAATGTTTATAATATTATAACTTAAAGAACAAAAATATAGAAAGTATAAGTAAGGAAAAATAGGCATAGAAGAAAAATGTCTGGAAGGAGTTCTGGAGGCTAGACAGCTGAAATCAAGGGGCTGGCGCTTTCCCTGAAACCTGTGGGGGAAAATCCTTTCTTGCCTCTTCTGCTTCAGGTCTTTGCAGACTGAAAAGGGAAAACCCAGATTTTTCCTTCCTGTGTAGGGAGAAACCTAGTTCTTCCCTACTGTGTGTATGTATGTGCATGTGTATGCATTTGTCCAGTGAGTCTGCTTTGCTTTTACACAGAACACTTCACTTCTGGTACTTTTGTTCACCAATATGTGGTGGATTTTGCCCACGCCAAGCAATTTTCTGTGTGTAGGACACCAGCTGTGTAATTCTGACATTATCTACCCAGAGATAGTGTCAGACTCCACAGTCATAGGGTAAGGGCTCGGTCCTACAACACTGTCCAAGCCCCTTCCCCCCCCTCCCCCCCACATAGCTCATTCACTAGTCACAAGCTGGGGTTACCACCTGGGCTGGAGACTGAACGATTATAGATGGCAGGTTCTCCCTTCTTGGGTTCGATTAATTTGCTAGAGCAATTCACAAAACTCAGGGAAACACTTATGTTTACCAGTTTGTTTAAGAATACGATATAGGATAGACAGCCAGATGGAAGCAGTGCACCAAGCAAGGTATGTGGGAAGTGGATCTTCTATGCCCACTTGAGGGCACCACTCACCTCTCACCTCCATGTCGTCACCAACCTAGAAGCTCTCTGAACCCTGTGCTTTCAGTATTTTATGGAGGCTTCATCACATAGGCATGATTGATCATTAATCCTATGGTCAGCCCTTCTCTCTTCTCAAGAGAATGGGGGCAGGGCTGAAAATTCCAAGCTTCTAATCATTGGCTTAGTTTTTTCAGTGATCAGCTCCCAACCTGGAGCCAACCGGGAGCCATCTGGGCCCACCCAGAATCACCTCAGTAGAACAAAAGACACTGATATCACCTGGGAAATTATAAGGGCTTCAGGAGCTCTGTGTCATGAACTGGAGACAGAGACCAATGTATGTATTTTCTTTTGTCTCACACGGTAGATCCTTGGTGTTTCTTGCCTTGTAGAGGCATCACCTCACTCCAGTCTCTGCCTTCCTTGTCACATGACCACAATTTCTCTTCATATAAGGATACTGGTCATATTAGTGTTATTAGGGCCACTCTAATCCAGCATGACTATCTTAACTCGATTACATCTGCAAGGACCCTATTTCCAAATAAGATCACATTCACAGGTCCCAGGGGTTCAGACTTTTACATACTTTTTTGCAGGACATAATTCAACAAGTACTATCTCTGCTTCTTCGGGGTTGTAGGGTCTTGGGCAAGACCTTTTAGGGCCTCAGTTTCCTCATCATTGCAGTTAGGGAGTAGTATAGGTTTTTCAAAGGGTCCCTCCAGCTGTCAAATTCGGTGCCTCTTAAGCCCAGCCCTCGGGTTGCTGTCCCAGCTTATGGACTCTCCTCCTGTCCCCTAAAGGGGCTTTAGGGACTCCATGCGACTCATGGTTCAGCTGGCTTCTGGCTCCAGCCAGCTGCTTACAGACAAGGACCCTGGAGAGGGAGGAAACCGTGTAGGAGGAGGGAGGCCTGGGGTCTTGTTCAGCTTGTACCGCTGTGTTTTTGGTCTCTGACCTCCTTTTGCCTGGTGACTTTGGGCCAGTCCCTTAACCTGTGAGCATGGCATGGAGATAATGGTGCTCTCTTTTCCATTTTGTGGATTATTACAGCAGCCTCCACTGAGCTGCCCACTCCAGTCTGGCCTACTTCATTTAGCCATTCCTCCACAGTGTGGTCGGGGCAGTATTTTGAACATGAGAACTTAAGCTTGTCATCTTTCTGCTTCAAAGTCTTCAAGGACTTCCCTCTGGCCAGAGATAAATATCAAACTCTACAACGAGGAACCTGATGCCGGCTGGGCCCCCGCCACTTCCCCCAGCCCTTCTCCACAGCCTCTGAGTCTTATCTGTATAGAACTATTTGCATTTTTCCCAAAGTGGTTTTAGGTCTTCCCTTTTGTGCCTTCCTAACCGGGGCAACTCCACACAACTTCCAATACAACCCCAGTATCGGGCTCTTCAGAGCCTATGTAACTCTACTCCAACCCCTACTGAGGTCCCTCCTCCTCCGAACTTCTTGGGGTTTTCATCATGCCCTGTGTTAGTTGCCTATTGTTGTATAACAATCTTCCCAAAGCATAATGTCTTAAAACAACAAACATTTATTATAGGGTAAGGTATCCAGGAATAGCTCAGCTGCAAGATTCTGGCTCAGAGACTCTCATGCGGTTGCAGCCAAAATGTTGCCCAGTATGGCAGTTGCCTGAAGGCTTGGATGGTGGCTGGAGGCTTCTTCTGTTCCTTACCTCTCTGTAGGGGCTGTTCATGATGTGGCAGCTTGCTTTTCCCAGAGTGCACGACTGGGGAAAATAGGGAGAGAGTGCCCGCTCCCCGCTCTGCCCCCCCTGCCCCAAGACTGAAGCCACAGAATCTTTTATAACATGTTGTCAAATTGACAAGCCATTGCTCTTGCCATATTCTCTTGGTCACACCAGTCCTTTCACACGTGGGAAGAGACTACATAGGGTGCGAATACCAGAAGGTGGTGATCATGGGAGGCCCCATCAATCATCTGTCCTGGAATTTACCACATGCAGTGGGGGTCATCATCTGTCTCCCCCACTGTCTTAGGTCAGACTCTTGTTTATTTTTGTCTCCCTGCTGCTGGGACAGTGCCTGGTGCAGTAGTATTTAGTCCTTGATTGTTAAATGAGTAGATAAATGAATGAATGATTTCCCTAATAATCTCATCAGGAATTTTGTTTATTTGAATTTAAATTTATTTTCCATTATGACATTAATAGGTGCATTTTATTTTTTAAAAACTAGAAAAATATTCAAGGGCAAAAAATGAAAAATAAATTTCCATCCTTATTGTGCCATATCCAGTCTTTAGCCCCTAGAGGTGACAACTATTTAACATTTCTGGTGTATCCTTCCAAAAATTTTTGAAAATAACCACTAGAGTTATTTTTAGATATCATATAGAGAAATATAAGTAAAAGTGATTTGCCTATGTCAAAGACCATTGCTGCTGTGATTCTTAGTGGCCCAGACTTCTGGGTCTGACCCTGGGGATCCCACCAGTGGCTTCTCCTCAGCATCTGTTAGGACCAGAATCCTTCCACTGTGGCCATACTGGGCACCATGTTGTTATATGTTAGAATATTTTCCATTTTTTTTTACTGTTGTCAGCCATGATCCTTTAAATGTCTCAATATATAAACCCTTTTCCACAGTCTAGATTATTTACTTAGCACAGATTCCTGGAAGTGGAATTTTTGGGTCAAAGAATTTGAACCTTTTTATAAAGCTCACCAGTCACCTTGAGTTTTCTACCTGCATAGCAAATCCTTTTTCATCAACCTTTCTTCTCAGACCTCCCTCCTTTGCCAGCAGTCAGGATTCATTGTTGCTCATAACACAGTCCACTCCAGCAAGTTTGAACAGAAAGAATTTCATGGAGAATAATAAATATTAAGTAACTCAGGAATATTTGGAAAGGCCAGAGAACGGATGCTATATAGCCAGGGATGATGCAGCCAAACAAAAATGCCCAATAGCACTATCAGATATTTCTATTGGAGATATCAGTGCTGACACTGCCACTTGTACCTGTTAACTCTGAGGCTGGGTATCAGAACAGAAGAACCTGTTCTTCCACCATTGTCCTTGCCAAAAATTCCTGTTTCCCTATGCTTGGTTGCTGCCAAACAGGCATCAATGCCGCATGCCTGGGACTGGCAGCAACTTGGTCACCTGTATGTTTCCTTTGTGCCAGAGATTCTGGGAAATGTAGCATTTTGTCCAGGAAAATGCGTTATCTTCGTATTGATTTGTTCTATCAACATCTGTTCTTAACATCTCCAGGCCCCTTTCCCCTTTCCCTGTTGATTTAGTTTGCTAGGGCTGTCATAACAAAGTGCCACAGACAGGACGGCTTAAACAACAGAGATTTATTTTCTCACAGTTCTAGAGGCTAGAGTCCAAGATCAAGGTGTCAGGTTTGGTTTCTTCTGAGGCCTCTCTCCTAGGCCTGCATGCAGCTACCATCTTGCTGTGTGTTTACGAGGTCTTCCATTGTGAATATGGTTCTCTGCTGTGTGTCCAAATTTCCTCTTCTTATAAGGCCCAGTCACACTGGATTAGGGCCCACTTAATGACCTCACTTTAACCTAATCACCTCTTTAAAGGCTCTCTTTCCAAACACATTCACATCCTGAGGTGGTATGGGGTTAGGGTTTCAACATATGGCTGGCAAGGCAGGGAGGGGTACATATGAACACCTATGTTTTAAGGTTGAAGATTATTTTTCCCTCTCCCTTCTTCACCTTACACCACTCCTCTCTTTGCACCAGACATAATCTTGTGTGCCAGCAATTTACTGCCAATTCTGTTCCAGGAACCCCTCAGTAGGGGTCATCAGGAAAGGGGACCAGAGTCTGGGTCATGTGGATCATAGAGAACCCTAATTACTGAGCAGTTGGAACCAACTCTTTTTCTTTTCTTTAAACATGTCTGTTCATGTCAAGGAAAGCTGTCAATTGTCGTGTTATATGTGGATTCTAAGTACAAGACAGAGTGAAGAGAGCAAAACTGCAAAATTCAACTTGATTACATAAGTACGCTCATGTGAACAGCTTGGTCACCATGTAGCACGATAACACTTAGACGTATTAATAAATTCCTGTCAGATTAACTGTTAAAGTTTTATTTAGTTGCCACAGTAAATTCTGTTTGGGCGCAGGCCAGTAGAAGTCCTTACATCCCTTGGTTCTAGCAGCATTCGGTACACCCTGAGCAAGGAACAGAATCACAGCGCTGTGGGTGTGAGAGCCGAAGAGGCCTTTGAAATGAATAGATGCTACGTGAGGAAATGAGTAAGCTGGGGAAATGGAAACTGTCTTGGTTAGAATCTAGCCTGAAGTGGTCTCTGGTCAGGGAAATATGCCAAGAAAGTTGCTTTCATGAGTGTGAAGTAAACCCATTCCCTTCTGATTCTTCAGCAGACATTCCCCGCCATCCGTTGGTCTGTTCTAGAAACAGGCTCTCTGCCTTCACCTGATTTTCCTACCCATTAGCTCTATGATCTGCCTAAGAGCCCCCTAAACTACCGTGCTTTTTAGGCCTTCCACATTAGGCTGGGTAAGACTGTTCATGTCCGTAGCATTGGTAGAACGTGTGTGACTTCGACTTTACAAATTGCCTACATCCTTTCTACAAATATATCCTAAGGAAAAAATTCCGAGATGATGCAGTTCAAAATTTATGTGCCGGGGTATTCATTGCACAATTATTTATAATAGTGAAAAAAATGAAATAACTTCAGTTATAAACAACAGGAGACTGACAAGTAAATGATGCATCCACTTATTGGCCATTAAAAACATGTTTTAAAGAAATTTAATAGTATGATATGATCAGCAAAGCTCAACAAGACAAAAAACTAGAAAATAAAAGTATATGTAATATCATCCCAATTAAAAAAAAAAACTAGAAAGGAAAAACTAAAAGGAAAAAAGACTGGAAGAAATACAAAATGTTAACAATGGCTGTCTCCTAGTAGCAGGATTTTCTATTCTGTATATTTTGAGTGTCTTTCAAGGTTTATAACTAGAAAAAAGGCCAAATGTATACAAGAAGGTCAATGCTAAAAGTCTTTGTTGTATATTCAAAGAGGATGATAAAGAGATTCAAAGATAATATTTTCTTTACAAAAATAAAACATGATTCTGAACTAGATCCTTTGACCTTTATGGACACCATTGGGGCCAGTGGTGAAACTTGAAAGGGATTTGTAGAATAACTGAAAACACTATATTGATGTAAATTTCCTGATGTTGGTGGTTGTATTGTGATTATGTTGGAAATTTTTTTGTAGGAGATACATGATGAAATTTTTGAGAAGTGATAGAGCAGCACGTTAAAAATGTACTCTTGAATGGTTCTGTAAAAAAATGTTCTTTATACTATTCTTTAGCTTCTCTCTGAATTGAAGTTATTTCAAAATAAAAAAATAAAATTAAGCTAAAAAAATTAATGCTGTTCCCCCTTGTTGGAGGGTCTATTCCATGGCACAGACTGGCTACCTATGCCATGGGACACCTCTCCCTGAACACGATGATGTCCCTTTGGCCACCTAAGCACAGTGCTTTCCTGCCTGTTCTCAGGGTCACATTGTCCACAACTGGAAGGTGCGATGGTTCATCCTCCAGCAGAACACGCTGCTGTATTACAAGCTCGAGGGGGGTCGGAAGGTGACCCCTCCCAAGGGACGGATCCTTCTGGATGGCTGCACCATCACCTGCCCCTGCTTGGAGTACGAGAACCGACCCGTAAGTGAAGGCCCTGGCTTCCCGGCTCCACCCCGCTACGCACCCTTCCACCTCCCGCCTCTTTTTTGAAGGTGTTGGGTGTAATGGGAAGAGCTGAGTTATGGCTGAAAAACCCTAGCTCAAATCCTGGCTGTACCATGTACCTGGTAGGTGACCTTGGGGAAATAATCAAACCTCTCTGAGCCTTAGTTCTTCATTGATAAAATGGGATAGAATAATGACACCTGACTCTCATGACTGTGATGAGGGTCATGAAGGTAATGGTCTTTGAAGGCCAGAAGACACTACACAAATGTGAGTAATTACTGGTATCTTGGGGTTCAATATGATGGCTTTCATGCCCAGAGTGTGCACATTCCAAAAGTCAGGGGCAGGTTCAACCCTACTATCGAAAAAGTACCAGCCTCAATCATTTATCGGGATTCCATTGTGTGCCAAGAAATTTGCTAGGCTTGAAAGAGTCAAGGAAGCAAATGGTAAGATTGCTTCTTCTTGAGTTAATAACCTTATTATGAAAGCAGTGGTTAATTGAAAAACACTCAGCATTCCAAATGTGGCACAAACGTTATCAGCTGTAGAGAACACTGCGATCCTAAAAGGAGGAAGATGTCACTATAGGCTGAGTCAGGGTCAGCTCTGTGAGGAATAGATTTGGGCAAAGATCTAAAAGAAGAGAGAGGCAGATGTTCCAGACAGATGGAAAGTCTTGAGTGAAAGTAAGGGGTGATGAGGACGGCCAGTGCGGGCAAAGGAGGATGCTCACTGAGGGAGGAGTGGGTGAACGGCTGAGGCTGCATGGAGGTCGGGGGCAGCCGCCGAAGGTGTTGAGTGAGAGAATGCATCAGTGACAGCTCTCTTAGGAAGACCAAAGTGAGGAGTGAAGCGCAGTTTCTATCAGGTTACTAGGTCCATAAAGAAGGTATTTTACCTCGAAGTGCTGGCCTGACTGGCTGTCTCTTCCCACAGCTGCTGATTAAGCTGAAGACTCGAACATCCACAGAATACTTCCTGGAGGCCTGTTCTCGAGAGGAGAGGGATGCCTGGGCCTTTGAGATAACAGGGGCTATTCACGCTGGGCAGCCAGGGAAGGTCCAGCAACTCCACGTACTGAAAAATTCCTTCAAGCTGCCCCCTCACATCAGCCTGCAGTGAGTCCCTGGCCCCCTGTCCTTCACTTTTCCCGGCTTTGCTGTGGCCTCTTCTGTCTGTGTGCAGTGAGGAGGAGGGCTCTGCTGTTGCTACCCAGACCTGACTGGTCCCACCATCGTGCTTCAGGGTCTTCTGCTATCACTGTCCGGTTTGTGTTATTTTCTCTGCCTGATAATGGCTCTGCCTACCTGCCCTGGCCCCTTGTAACCCCTTGGGCCCTCTGTTGCTTCTGCCCATCTCAGTGTCTTGAGACCCTCCTTCAATTTCAGTCAGGGGCTCAGGGCTATGTCATGACTGCTCAGGAATTTCTATTTACCAAGCGATGGTTCTTGTTTACAGCCTCATGGCAAAATGTGTTCTGGTAGCAGTTGCATTCTTACACTGTAGTGGTCTCCCTCCCTCCCTCCCTCCCTCCCTCCCTCCCTTCCTTCCTTCCTTTCTTCCCTTCTTCCTTCCTTCCTTCCTTCCTTCCTTCCTTCCTTCCTTCCTTCCTTCCTTCCTTCCTCCCTTCCCTTCCCTTCCCTTCCCTTCCCTTCCCTTCCCTTTTTTTCCTTCCTTTCCTTCCTTTCTTTCTTTTCTTTCTTTTCTTTTCTCTCTCTCTCTCTCTCTCTCTCTCTCTCTCTCTCTCTCTCTCTCTCTCTCTCTAGTTGTTGAGTGCCTATCGCATGCCATACACTGCACTAGATGCTCAGGAGATGCAAATGGGAATAAACAAGGTCACGTCTCAGGGTCTTCGCGACCCAAGTGCATAAATAGAAAATGAGAAGAGATCTTCCATTGGTAGCAGGAATCATCCCACACAACAGAAGGAAAGCAGGTCAGTGGTGGAGGTGAGACTGTAAAGTAGAGGTGTACGGAAGGAGTTCCCACCATGGAAATTTGCAACAGCCCTTCTGCAGGAAACACCCCCTAACCTCCTAGGCAGCAGGGGTGTCATACCCATCAAAGATGCAGTGTGAGCTCTTTCCTGTGCTCACGGAAAACTCCATACCAGGCTCTGAAATCCTGATCGTTCATCTTGGGCACTGCTAAACCATGGTGGGTTCAGGAAAAAGCAGCAGCAAATAAGAGTGGATTCAAGTGATGGATGACTTTGAGAAGTAGGAGTTTGGACTTTATGTGGTAGATCATAGAGAATCATTACTGTACATTCTTTTGTTTTGAAATAAAAGTCACAGCTCTTCAGTTTTACTGCAAAAGCAACACCTGACTAGTATAGAAATATTAGAATATTTAGATGAGGAAGAAGAAAAGAAATGATCTAAAACGCTCCTTCTCAAATTCTGACACATAATGGAATGCCCCTCTTTCTTTGTGATGTGCATAGCACTGTTTGCCACTTTCTTAATACCCTTAGCGGTGACCCAGGGATGCTTTCTCATGCCTGTCAGTGGGACTAAGGTCCCCTCTCCTTTGCCTTCCTTCCATGTAGTCGTATCGTGGACAAGATGCACGACAGTGGCAGTGGAATCCGGCCAAGCCCTAACATGGAGCAGGGAAGCACCTACAAAAAGACCTTCATAGGTGAGCCTCCCCGCCTGGGGGCAGGGCCAGGCTGTGGAAACCTGGGGCATGGTGATCTGGGACTCAGCCATGCTTGCCTAGCTTGTATTGAGGCCAGAGCTGCCTGCAACAGACTTCCCTGAGATGGCCACATGTGGGTGCAGGCACAGCGCCGAGCAACAGGTGTGGCCTTCAGTCTGTTCTTGGGCAGAGCCCCAAGGGTGCCCAGGAGGTCAAGGTCAATGAGGTCATAGCTAGGAACCTCCAAGGAGGCTGGTCTATAGTCTGTCATCTAACTGGTGTTGCTCTTGCCCTGATGCAGGTTCCTCCCTGGTGGACTGGCTCATCTCGAACAACTTTGCAGTCAACCGTCTGGAAGCTGTGACGCTGGCCTCCATGCTCATGGAGGAGAACTTCCTTAGGCCAGTAGGTGCCCGAAGCATGGGAGCCATTCGCTCTGGGGATCTGGCCGAGCAGTTCCTGGATGACTCCACGGCCCTGTACACTTTTGTAAGTTATGGAGCGTGTTCCTCCTGCCATCAGGGCAAAGGGAAGGAAGACGGGGGTCCACAGTCATGGGCGAGAGGCCTAGGGTTCAGGGGACAGCTTAATCCAGCTGGTGTGGGTTTCCGTATTGAGGCTTTTCATTTCCCCTGGGGTAGCTCCCATCGCCTGGAACTGGGACTTTTTGTAACAGAGTCCTGTTCTCTCCTTCCCACTTGTAGGTTGAGAGCTACAAGAAGAAGACAAGTCCCAAGGAAGAAATAAGTCTCAGCACCATGGAGTTAAGTGGCACGGTGATAAAACAAGGCTATCTGGCCAAGCAGGTATGGCTTCCTTGGAGCAGGGAGGAGATGGCCAGTTCTCAAACTCAGGGGAGGCAGGAATGGTCCCAAAAGGGTGGGAAGGGCTGAGATTGTTAGAGGGCACCAGTTATCAGCAGAATTGGCTAAAGCAGGAGCCCAGAGGTAGCTTCGGGGAGCCAGTACGGGGCAGGCATGTGCCCCCCCCCCACACCACACAGGAGTCCCAGACACAGGGGTATCTGGGAAAAGGTACAGTAATCATCCCAACATTAAAACACAGCGTCTGTGTCACTGCCCAATTCACGTCTGTCTATAAGGGCATTGCACGGGGTTGGGCTTCTGTTCCCGGAGGTTTCCTGAGGTCTCTGCCTTCTCTTGTGGGACTCAGCATTTTTCTCCACCTACTTCAGTAGGTTAAAGGTGAAATTCTGCAGTGTAATCTCAGTGTTTAAAAACTGCCCGTGGCCACCACTTCTAACTGTGTTTGGGAGAGCAGCCACGTTAAAGGGGAGACGACCATGTCTCAGTCACGCCTGCAGCACTTCTGCCTGGGTGTGACAAAAAGGCTGTTCTGTGAACAAAATCACCACGTCCCGCACATGAAGTGTAAGCATACCTTTTGCACACCCCTCATGTCTGCACATGCAATGCACTGTGGGAACGTGTGTGTCTGTAAAATGGACCCGAGGGCTGCTCAGCACCCCTCTCATATCGGGATCACGATCAGCTCCTAGGTTCTTCACTGTCCAGGAACCGCCTTTGGGGGTTGAGTGAGAAGGGGAGGTGGTGAGGGCCCTGGAAGACCACGAGGAGTGCGTGGGAGGCAATTGGAGTTTTCTCACTAGCGAGCGAAGGAAGGTTTGTGATCTAGGGGGTGATGCCAAAGAGAGTCATACACTCATCAATATCTTACACACTTAGGTTTTAACATATAATTGGTCATTTCTTACTCTTTTTCTGATGCAATTGCTAAAGTGGTTTTTACTGTATGTGTGTGCACATCTATACGTGTAGCTGTCGGTTTGTTTTCGGACTAAGTTGACACTTAAAAAGTTGGTGCCCTTGGGTTCAAGTTTGCCTGTGAGCTCTAAGTCTTGTAGACACCTGCTGCCTCCCTGTCCTCCTTGTGCCCTGAGTGGCATCCAGGTAATGCTCCTCCTTTCCTTCAGTGCTGACCCTCTTTGGCTCTGTCAGCTCTACTAATTGTGACAGTGTTTTTGCTCATGTCACTGACTGAGCATGGAAGTAAGTCCACGACACATCACCTCAATCCTTGGGTCCCTGGCGGGCTCTTAGAAAGTACTCACTGGAACGTGCTAGCTTGAAGGTTTGGTATTTGATGCAAGGAAGTGGGAAGACGAGAATAAGAGTTGTCATCAATGATCCTCGAATCCTTTCTTTGCCCCAGGGCCACAAGAGGAAAAACTGGAAGATACGGCGCTTTGTTCTGAGGAAGGACCCAGCTTTCCTGCATTACTACGACCCTTCCAAAGTGAGTGCCCCAGGCTCACTTGGTAACTATGTGTGAGGCTTCCAGACCTCTCTCCAGCATAGCAGGCAACTTCCACCACCTTGTGTTCCCTCCCACAATTCAGGCTGCTCTTACCTGTATGAGCACCCCTTTCTTTCATTACGTCATTGCCTACTCTGTGGGTCTTCATTATTTTAAGAGGAAAAACATCTTTTAGTTTCTCCAAAGCTTGCCGTGTGGCTAAGGAGGATGAGGTGGGCTGATGATTAAACTCCTAATGGATGATTCCCAGGCCCTTCTCCCCTCTCTATCCACAGATCCCATGGATGCTGCCTCCTCAGCCTCTTGTCCCCACCCATGTTTTGAAAAGTTTCTTTTACTATATAACATTTAAGCCATAATTTACTAATTTTCTTTTCTTCTAATTGAGCAAAGAATTGCTATTCTGCATTTCAGATAAGTATTACTGGATGCTGAGCTGACTTAACTCCAGTCAAAAGAAAAGAAAAATGGCCTCTTAGTTAGCCTGTTCAGGCTTTTCTTGGTAGATGTATGATTCTCATCCATTTTTTGAGAGTGAAGACTGGTAGTTCCTCCCTCACCAAGGTTCAGTCAGGAACCCTCGCCCTAAGCTGAGACTGTGAAGGAGCCTGGAGGAACCCCCTGGGATCCTGACAGACTGAAGGGAGGGCCTGGGAGCCAGAGAGGGGTGTGGCACTGCTGCTGCTGGCTGTGAAATGAAGCCCTAACTTCCTTAGTGGTGCATATATCTTGGCCACGTGATGTCCAAGTTCAGCCTCTATTACAAATGACTCTCACTGACTTTTTTGGCCGGCATGACTGAGGGTGATTATAGGCAAGAGTGCAACTCTTCCCTTTTTTTTGATGCATTCGCATAGTTCCTAAACAGGTCTCTTTTCCTCTGCAGGAAGAAAACCGGCCAGTGGGTGGGTTTTCTCTTCGTGGTTCACTCGTGTCTGCTCTGGAGGATAACGGTGTTCCCACGGGTAAGGTGCAACTTCGGCCCCAGCCCAAAGAACTCAGGGGCCTCCCTCCTGCTCTCTCAATAGTGCTCTCGTGACGAAGGACTGAGCTCTGGGAGCGGAGTAGGGCTTTCTCAATGAGATGATGAATGGAGTGAGTTGTGAAGCCAATTTCAGAATTACAGAAAAGAGCATGTGGGCTGCTCTTAGTGTAACGATACAACTAACTAATCCTTGTCTTTAATATTCTTTCCCTTCAATTTCTAAACTCACTGGCCCACAAGCTTTCACCTAAGAATAACTGCTTACACAGTGTTTAAGGGTTAGCAACACACTTGATTATCTGTTACCACACTAATAGCCAGCTAGGATAGAAAGACAGTATTATACCTGACTTATGGATGTGGAAATTGAGGTTTAAGGAAGTTAATTTAAAATCAAATCCCAAGTCTGAGCCTACTTTTTAAATAAACTTACTGGATTATTTGATGTGGATGAAACTGTAGATCTATGGTTAGCATAGAGGGCAGGCCAAGGGGACTTTTGAGAATGTCCAGCCATATCATTTGCAAGCCGTAAGGTACAGGTGAGGGGGAGGGAAAAGAAGGAAGGAAAGGAGGAAAGCATGTATCTAGTGGGCTTCCTAACCACCTACACTTGTATTTAAGAAATACTTTGTTATTTGTGTTTTTGTCTGTGTCTCAGTTGACTTTCAGCCAGTTTCAGTTGGAAGCAGACATGGATATTCATTCACTGATTTTTTTTTTCTCCCTAGGGGTAAAAGGGAATGTCCAGGGAAATCTCTTCAAAGTGATTACTAAGGATGACGTACACTATTACATCCAGGCCAGCAGCAAGGCTGAGCGAGCCGAGTGGATTGAAGCCATCAAAAAGCTAACGTGACAAGGATCCTAAGGGCACAGGACCAGGATTCTTCCCTCCTACCGGATGACACAGACAGGATTTCCTGAAAAATGAGTGTTAAAACTTTTTTACATTTTGTACTGCTTTCGAGCGTGGCTGGTGAAAAAGTTCCTTAGGCTGTATTTGGCAGTGGTGCTATTTCCTTCCCCCACCTTCATGTTAACTACTTGGAAATCCTAGAACAGCCATTAGGCGTCAGCATCTCGACTTTCGTCCATCATCACAGCCAGCCATTCATTCCTCAGGCACCAAAGTAGGTTTCCCTTGTTCTAACACTAGCTTTATTGTGATACTAAGATGTTAGTCTCTTGGCAACTCTCTCTGAAATGCTGTCAGCAACTCTTTAAATCTCAGGAATTAATGAAAATTGACGTTTCTATTAGAATTCTCATACAAAGCTTTATAATTTTCAAAGGGTTCTCATGCTTGAGGATGTAAGAATTATACAAGCTGATTATGAAGACATCTCAAGTAATCTCAAATAATTCCTCAGACGTGCTTCATCTTAAAGTGGGGATGGTGGCAACATTTTGGTCAGAGAATATTGTTTTGCTTTGAATAATAAGCTTGTATAAGTATTATACATCACAGAAAGAAAACAGACTCAGTTGGAGATTAGTCACAGGTACCAAAGGGAAAAAAAAAAAAGCTTTACTATGGAAAACAGCACTTAGGAAGAGACAGAGCAAGAGCTCGCTAAAGGGCAGAGAAAGATGTAAATGGAAAGTTAAACCAAGGTTTGAAATTTTGGTTTGAAACTGAACATTAACTGAGACCAACAGGTACCAAGAAGTTGCACCAGTTAATCTGAAGTAGTGAAAAGTCTGTATCATACAGTATCTTTAAAAACATTTTTATTTCAAGTTTATACAGTAATCTGGCACAAGCTGCTGCCAGCATTCTTGCTAAGTACAAGTGCTTAGACTTCCTTTAATGAATAGATATGTAACTTACATTTAAGGGGAATAGGTTAATTCCTTAAGTAAAAATTTGTCCTTAGTTTGAACTGTCCCCTTAACCTCATCTAGGATACTTGACCTGAATGATCAGGAATTCCAAGATAATGAGGTTTTACTTCATTCCTTACATTGTAAGAGTTTGCCTTTAAAATAACCATTTTCCATTTGGCATTTTACCAAGGTCTAATGTCCCTGGAATTAGTTTCTTTATTGCTTTTTGAATCTCAACAGGTGTTTATCTGAATTCAACTACATTTGGTTTGATGGCTTCTCGACTCCAAATTAGCACAACTGTACCCCACTCCATCTATCTTGGAATCCTCATGCACTGAAAAGTATATGATCACCTTGAGGCAAATCAGGCTTGCCAAGGTACTAGCATTTGAATTTTTAAAAATCTCAAACCATGTTAATTCAATTGTTCTTAATGTAAAAGTAGCTAAATCAAGAATGTCTGTAAGTATGACAGCTGGGTATGACAGCTGTATGACAGCTTCGCATTACACAATGCTTAGCCTGCTTTGTAAGTTCCTGCTAAGTGACTGAGTATTACACATGTTAAATGTCGATTTGTCTTGCTAGAGAACATCAAAAATGGTTTGTTCATGTTTTGTCAGCCATTTTCAATTCACTTCAATTAATTATGCGTAAGACCCAAGCTATTGCTAATGTTCAGTTACAGTTGATAACTACTTAATCTCAAATGCAGAATAGGGAGTTGATGAAATTGTCAATTTTTAATGAAGAAGCTTTGGGGGAAGAGAGCCAAGATTTGGATAAACTGGTCAATTCTTTGTCAACCTATTCCTCAAGTTATTGGGAGCTGGGTGTGTATCTTAGTCTCATATTTGAAAGTGATACTTTTAGGTCAGTAGGGTATACGTATGCTTTAAGTTTAGTTAGCTCTCCCCTTCATGGTATCACTGAGGTATTGCTCTTTGTTCTGGCAAGGGTCATGAATTTGCAGAACCATGAAACTGAGCAAAAGGCCAGCATGGGATAAAATCACTCACCATGAAGGCCACCAGTATTTCTCAAGTTATGGCTTTTGATGTATAAAAATATTCAGTTAACAAAAAATAAATGTACTCCCCCAGCCTAAAACATTTAAGGAGCACCAGTTATATATTTAGATGACATCTTGATGCTGTGAGCTTTATAGACTTGTTTTTTGACTCCTCAAAAAGACCAAGGTGAAAACTATCTGCAAATTTTGAGTATTTTCCTTTAAACATTCCCTGTGTGGCATGCTTGCTAGCAATCATGGCTCCCTTGTGGAAATGGCCGAATGAGGTCAGATTTTAGATTTAAAAAGCTAGTAAAGGCTGCTAAATTAAACAAAGGGACAACCTTCACATGACACAAATTGTTTCACCAATACACTCTTCTACTTTGCAGTCCTTTTAATATTAACTAAAGTAAGGTTTAATCTATTTAAATAGCTATTTTTAGGAATAATTAAGAAAATTATATTTAGTACCTCAAGTAGCCTAAGATTAAATCTACAAAGACCAAAGACTTTCTACATCCTGGCTACTGCAGCTATAACTTCAAACTATGTTATGAATTTTACTTACCTTTATATTTATTTACCTTGAAATTTATATACCTTTAATTAGTTCTTAAAGATAAAAATGAGGGAAATGTAGAAAAATTATTGTTGTGTTCAAACAGATCCCTAGTCTATTCTAAAGAGAACTAAAGCACTGGGTGGCACCTAGTGAATATTTTAATAGGAAAAAAAATCAAAAGTTGGACAATGATACTCAAAATTACTACATTAAAGCAGCAGCAGCATCTTTAAAAAAAAAAAACTTTACCACCCTGAATTACAAACTCAAGGGAAGCAGCTTAGTACACCAACCAGGTAGGACCAGTGTGATAAATTCTCCTCACGTATGTTGTCATAAGTCTCGAACAGGTAAAGGCACACAATCAATTCTTTAATTGCATTAAGGTTTTTTTCCCCGTAAGAGCAAACTTTCACTGGTGGTAAAATTTTCACTAAGCCCCCCTTTTAGAAGGATCTGCTGTATAGATCGATCCTTTAGTCATCTGCCCTCTTAATTCTATATCTAGACTAAAATGAATAGAATTAGGGTCTTAGTAATCATAATGCTTTTAACTGGTGACAAGAAGGAAGAAGCCTATAGTTAAATATCCCAGAAATTTATTTAATGTTTGCTTGATACATTTTATATAGAAAGATTGGAACTATTTGCTTTGGGTGCCCTTGGTAAATTTCATGGAGGCATTGAACTACAAAGTGGTATCACTCTAGAGACAAAATAAATGGAAATCACAAGCCCAATTTTATGACTGTTCTTTAGCTTGAAGATTTGTCTCTAGTGAAATTAGGCCACTCCCTTAAAAATGGTTAATGTGTTGAAGCTACTGTGTGAAAACAGCTGACATTTAGGAGGGCATTTCATGTTTTGGTCTGTTGGAACACTTAAATACTTGAAAATAAAAAATATTCAACTTTGAAGTTTTCAATACTGAAAAACTTTTAAGTCTAGGGTTTATAGCCAGGAAGGGCTGTTTTGTGTTCCTTAAACTGGTTTCTGTTTCCCACAAAATTAATCTTCGGCTTTGGCTTCCATTTCTTCTGCATCATCATCACCATCCACTTCTGCATTTTCTCTCTCAAGCCTCTCCAGCTGCCTTGCAAGTTCAGTCTCATCCGTATCTGTGACCACTTTGGGCTGTGGAAGGAGAGGCATAATTTCAAAGTGAAGTCATTAAATAGAAGACAAAACTTAATTTCAATACTATTACCACCTAGTATTTTAACTCTTAAAGAAACATTTTTCTAACAACTCTCATATCTATTCACTTTTGAGTGCTGACATTATCACTAATAGATTTCACTAGATCAATAGAAGAAATCTGTGAGAGTAAGACAATACAGAAGTATGTGTATTAACATTAAATACTATTTTCTGTCATTTTTACAAGCTGAAACTGAAAATATATGAAAATAAACTCAGTGGCGCATCTTCTAGGTTCAAAATAAATTATTTACTATTCCTTTCCACAGAAGGCATGGTTATATGTGTATATGTATTTACATAAATATTTATTTTTATATATACATATGAAAATTAGGTTTTGTTCTTGTTGGGATGAGGGAAATATAGGTAATTACTCCTGTTTCTAATCCTGAGATCAAATTTTAAATATTTCACATTAAATTCTGACAATAACCATCGCTGATTTTCATTGTCTATTTTTTTCTCTTGGGGAACCTACCACCAACCGTGACCATGGTTCTCAATAACCACCCCATAATTATTTAATTATAAAAAGCTCTCTTAAGGACCCTCTGAGTCAATAATTGTTTTATGCTTAGCAGAGTTGTAATCCTAACTGTATCCCACCCATGTTTTAAGATTTTAGTATGTAATTCATTTAGATGATTTTAAATTTCTTAAAAACTTTAAGAACAAGGCAAAAATAGTAGTGCTCTCACCTCCATTTGAACATTGAAGACACCCCTCTTCTCCTCAATCTTTTCTTTTATAACAGCCATAGCCTGATTGAGGACAGAGAGGCCTTCTGTTCTCTCCAGGGTTGTTGTAGTCATCACATACCGAGGAGGAGCTATTAGATTAATCTAAGGGGAAAGACAAAAATTCAATTATGAGTGTACTTACAGAACACATAACTATGAGGATGTTCAAGAATGATTTTGCTAATCTGCTGCCTTAACAAATCACTCCAAAATCTAGCTTCTAATTCTATAGTTCGGCAATTTGGGGAGGTTTATTAATGTAGCAAAACCTAATTGATACAGTGATCTAATCAAGTCCACTGCAATAGTGAACAGGAAGAATTATGACTCTGGGTGTCTATGGCAGCTAAACTAACTATAGCCATTAGCATAATAAATAATTTGTCTCTAAAACAAAAATTCCTATTTGGTTCTAAACTAAACTGACAGAAGACATTCTTCTAAGAGATTATGAGTTATTACCATTCAGTTAATTTTATTGCTAATGAAAGATTCAGACCAAACTTCCTAAACGCTGTGTGTGAATATGAGAGAATATGTTGCCCTTTTCAAGATTCTATGTGCATTATGGGTATAACTCTTTATAGTAAAGGAGTCGTTTGGCACTAAATATCAATTGGAATCTCCATTCACTGTGACAGAAATGGTAGCCACAACAAAAAGTCTACAAATAATTGTAAACATCCCCTAGAAATATCACCAAGACTCACTTTTCATAACACTTGTTATAAAACATGATCATGAAAAAATCTAATTTGATGTAGGTGTGTATTTCAGTAGGGAGGGAAAAAATTGACTACTCACCTTGATGGGCATGGTTTCAGTAGAACAATTCAAACCAGCTCTCAGGGCTTCTTTTACGGCATCAATGCCTTCATAACCATAACAAGCCACTTCAATATCTAAAATTATAAAAATTCAAAAGCTCAAACCAAAAAATGTTTAAATGCATTTTAAACTAAATCAGAGATGTGGCAGATAGCATGAGTATACAAACGCTTATGAAACCTGTTATTCCTTCAATGAGAAATCAATCCCAGCTACTTACATAATTAAATCTATCAGAATAACACAGTGAAATGGATCCTCTCATTCATATCAAGCTCCTGAATGATGAAACTATACAAGAGACATTTAACAAACACCTTGAATTTTGGCTACACCTGGGTTAAAATTGTGACTCCTATCTCTCTGCACCTTTTTCTTATTTGTAAAATGGAGAGAAGTGTTTTAAAGATTGAATGAAACAACTGCAAATTGTTTAGAACAGATTAGAAACTGTATACGTTATGACCCAGACTTCTAGTTTTAGGAATTTGCCTCACAGCAGGGGTCCCTAACCCCTAGTCAGTGACCTGGCAGCACAGCACAGGTGAGTGGGTGAGTGAGCAAAGCTTCATCTGTATTTGTAGCCGCTTCCCAGAGCTAGCAACACTGCCTCAGCTCCACCTCAGATTATCAAGCATGAGTCTCATAGGAGGTCTCATGTTCCTGGTGCCAAAAAGTTTGGGGACCGCTGCCTTACATAATACTGATGTATAAGGGTGTTAATTTATAGTGTTTTTTTTTTAAATAATAAAAATTGGCATAACCTAAATGTTCTTCAAGAGGGTCTGGTTTATAAGGATTATTATTCTGTGGAATATTATCTAGCCATTAAAGAGAATGAAAAAGATTCCTATGTTCTACATGGAAGGGCAGCCATGATATACCAAATGGAAGAAAGCTAGCTGAAAAAAATTTTGCATAGTATGATCTCATTTTTGTAAAGACAAAAAATAAATAAATGAAGTTATATCTTAATGCAAACAGCATACATTCCTATACAGCATGTAAATATAGGAAAAATATCTGAAAGAATACATTCCAAACTATCAACAGTGGTTAATTAAAAAACATGGGAGAATATTACTGTACTGTTAGGATACTTTAAAGTATGCACTAAATTAAAATAACCACTCCCCCTTAAAAAAGGGGGTTAATCTTAAGGTTAGCTAAACTCAAATATACGACAGCTGTAATATATGTCAATATATAAATTTTATGATTTAGCAGAAACAAAAATCATTTCTTAAACTTCTCGTGAAAAATACATTTAGAAAATTTACAGATGTTGATGTCATACATTCTTTGGTAAGGTTCATTTTTAACAGCTTTTTTGGTACATGCAAAATCTTTTAACATCATTTAAAGAATCACTTACCTGCTCGAATTTTGACAGCCTGTGGTGTCAAACGCCTATTGATATTGTTAATGAGTACTTCCCGTTCATCTTCATTCAAATCTAAACTATCCAAAATGGATGGGTCTCTGATTTAAAAAAACACACACAAAAACAACAACAAAAGGTTAAAGTTATTATACTGGTAATTGCAATAGCAAACACTATAACACAGAATGTTTAACAGCACAGGCTTTAGTGTCAGAATCAGACTTCAAATCTTGGCTTTGTACTTTAATAACTGTGTCCTTGGGCCTTTCCAGACCTCAGTTTCCAAATGTGTAAAATGAGAAAACAGAATATCTCACTGGATTATGGTACTAAATAAGATTATGCTAGTATATGACAAATAAACAACACTCAATTGATTACCATTAAGAGAAATATTTTAGAGATCTGGCTAAAACAAGCAATTTAAAATACACCTAATACACCTGACATCCACTATACTTAAGCATGTCCATTAGCAAGCAGTCTCTGCCTCAAGGAGTTTATAATCTAGCTTGAAAAGAACAAAAACATGAAAAAAATTTATATTAAACTGCATCCCTGGGAATCAGGAGAGGAAGGTATGACTTCCAGTAAGGGTCAGGAAGGGCTTCAAAGATGAAGTGGCATTTTCATCTGACGCTACTAAGTAACACAAGACAGGGACAAGGGTCTTAGCCAATGGCTCAAACCTAAAAAATGCAAAATTTCGTTTGCTGAGCAAATGAAAAAAAAAAAAAAGACTGAAAGAATGATGAAATTTTAACAAGCAAAGGCAGAACTGTTTTAAGAAAGGTATGATGTATTAAAAAAGGAATGACATGAATAAGCATCAGGCTTAAAAAGTGTGAGTTGAGGAATAAAAGGCAAAAGAAAATGGGTGGAGGAAACTTTCATTCAATTAATACTGCTCTACAAAACAAAACAAATCAACAGAAAATGGGCAAATGAGATGAAAAGGTGTTTCAATGAAGAAATATAAATGGTCAATAAACATATGAAAAGCTCTTAAGTTCACGAACAGCCAAAATAATGCAAACCAAAACAAGATATTACTATACATTCTTCAGTTTGGCAAGAAAAAAAATCTGAGATATATACCAAATGTTAGTGAAGATTGAGAAAAAGCAATACTCATACAATTGCTTGAGGGAATATAAATTATAGAACAAATTTGGAGATTATTTTGGCAAAACTGAGTAAATTTAAAGATGCATATAATTAATACTATGACCTAACAATTCTATTCCTAGATATATATCTTAGAGACTCCCAAACATGTATACACAGAAAACATGTATTCATCATAGCATTATCTATAAAATTAGGGGGGTGATTAACTTTTTTCTAATACAGAACAGATAAAGCATATTCTCACAATAAAATGCTATATAGAAATATAAGCGTATGTCTATCAATTTAAGAAATACTATTAAATAAAAAATCCTTATGAGTAAAAATTCAAGGTATAGATATTTTAAATGTAAAAAATGGTTTCATATGCACTTTGTGAACACATATTTATTAAAACCATAGAAACAAATTATGATACATACTAATTTCAGAATAGTAGTTACCACTGATGAGGGGAATGAGGTGGGAAGGGTAAAACATTATTTCCAACTATTTCAGAAATTTTATTTCTTATTTAAAAGAAAACTATAAAGCACGTGCAGCAAAGAATTAGCATTACTTAAACATGAACAGTCGCTACATGACTGATGAAGCAAGAGAAGAATGGTAAGGGAAAGAGAATAAATACATGCTAAGGCTGAGCGGTAATGAAGAGACAGCTGGGGTGGAAGCAAGAGGAGGGGTAAGCCAGGGCCAGATGACGACAACAAGCCAAGTTAAGAAATGTTCTGAGTGCAAGACTGAAGTCTGGGAGGAGAGAAATATAAAACTGGGCTTAATGATTAATAGCATAAACTCTGGATAGAGCCAGATGTCTGGGTTTGAATCCAGGATCTACCATTTGCTATATGAACTTGGACAAATTATTTACTCTCTGCCTAACTTCCTCATCTATAAAATAGACATTAATAGCACTTATACCACAGTTTGCTGTGAGAATTACATGTTAGCTATTACAATTATTACTATTCTCATCTCCCCAACATGATATTAAAAAAACAAACAAAGGTGTGAGTAAACTGGAAGGGATTTAGAGGACCAAATGAGTCGGCTTGCTGCAGGCTCTTACATCTAACAGTTTCAGGCCCTCCTGGGCCATTCTGAGGGCTGAAGGAAACGTCTTGGCAGCACAAGGCTTGGGAAGGTAACTTCAGTGCAGTGATAAGGCTGCTTGTGGAGCATGAACATTTAGGGAAGAGTGGGAGGTGCAAAAGTAGAGACAGTAAATACAGAGAACTGAAGGAGTCTGGATGCTAAAAGGGGAGGACACTGTGCTTGCCACAGGACAAAGTAGAGAGGTTGAGAAGTTAATTTTTAGTGTAAATGGGAGCAGTAAGAACATATTTTTATGTTGATGAAACTTAAAAGGGAAAGACTAAAGACCCAAGAGAGGGAAATAACAGATGGAAAGAGGTCCCCGAGCAATAGCTGGACACAGACAGTAAGTAGTCTAAGAGCAGAAAGGATATGAATTACAGTGTGACGGGCTCAAGAGGTAATGACAGGGGGGATGAAGATAGGTTTGCTGAGCTAGTGAAAGGAAGTAGAGAAGATCCTGCCCAATGGATTCTGTTTTCTTTATAAAAATACTCAGTGAGTGCACCAGATGAGAGTAAGGGAAGAGGGATAGATTGGGGGGTGGGGGGTATCTGGGGAAGAGTATGGAAAAGCTCTAAAATAGCCACTCTAAGAATGGGAGGAAGAACTAACTAGAAACAGAGAGAATGTGGGGCAGCAGTGAAGGCCCAGCTGACGTTGGAGACCATGAATATGCAGGGACACCAACCTGCGAGACTGGTTTTTCCTAGCAGCACCCAGCAATCTACAAGTGCAGGGAAGGCAGGAACACCGATCCAAGGCTGAATGTAAGAGGAAAAAACAGGGCAAAAGCTCATGATATTGGCAAGAAAAGTTGTTGAAATGATGGGCCATGGTGTAACTATGCTGAATAAGAGAATGCAGAAAAGGGTGAAAAGACAGATAAAAAAAGTTTTGGAATCAGAGCCTGAAATAAGAATTAAGATACAAAGGAGGACTATGTGGGAGCTGGAAGGACAGGTGGCTATGGTAAAGAGAGAATGTGTGAATTAAAAGTTTTAGAAACAGAGCAAATCCTGGTGATAGTAAACCCAGGGTGAGGCCATATGGAAGACTGGCTAAAGTGACATGGGCTGAGGTCTAAGGAATTATGAGGCAAAGAAAACAAGAGGTTAGAATTTTAGATAAGACATCTACACTGGCCCTGAAGTCACCCAGGACAATAAAAATCTAGAAGGAAATGTGTAAAGGAGTAGTGTGAGATGAAACCATAGGGTTTATGAAACTATAACTAATGACAAGTGAAATAATATAGGCTTGGCTATATAGGATTGGCCTATCTCATGGGCCTTTTATACAGAAATATTTATATTTAAATTTGGCAAGGACTTAATACAGGGTTGTTGTGCTATTAAATGTCAGTCTCTCGACCCAGCAGCTGTGATGTGAAGGTAGAAGCAGAGCCAAAAAAGTGTTCTTACGAGACTGCATGCTTAAATGCATCATAGGCACCATATCCAGGTCTCTTGTACTTGTCATCAAAGACCCAAGCAGTCCTCTGGAAGAGGCTTTCCAGTTGCTCGTCCTTGGTGTACTCTAACACCTCAGCAACATGACGAAGAATGCTGTAAACCTAGAAACAAAATAAAGAGCTCAATAATATAAAGGTAAGAGATTTGTTAAAGTTAGCAGACATTTTACACTTTAGTAGACAGAGTCTAAAAAATCTTTGGTTAAACTACAATAATTCCTTAACAACAAAAAATCACCATCCAATGAATTCTCCATAGAGAAATATCTGCTTTCCCATAATAATTAACTCAAAAATGGGTATATCAAGTAGAAATAGTACAGAATTTAGTGTCTTACGACCCAGATCAATTCCTGACTGGGATAAATTAACCTCTCTGAATTTGTTTCCTCATTTGGAAAAGAAAGATATTGGTAGCTCTCATTTTTACTGGACAGAGCTCTTACATAGATCAAATATATATAAATGCACCCTAGAAATGGAAAACACTATACAAATGCTTTATACAAGTGTGTGAAATCTGTATATTATATAAATCCTGTTAAAACAACATAAGCTTTAATTACTACTCCTTCACATGATGTTATGGAACCAGGATTGAGATTTCAGTAACTTTTGTTCTGTTATTTTTCAATCCTACCCACTGCGCCAAACTCTTTTTCTAATCCCCTTAGAATAAAAGGGCTTGGATGTGGTTCCACAGTATAGCAGTTAGCATGTCTGCTTCACACGCAGCGTGTCCTGGGTTTGCACCCCAGTGTAGCCACAGTCTGTGGTCTATGGCTATACCACCCTGAACAAGCTGGATGTCTGATCTCGGAAGCTAAGCAGGGTTGGGCCTGGTTAGTACTTGGATGGGAGACCACCTAGGAAGACCAGGTGCTGTAGGCATAAATACATACATACATACATGACAAATAAATAAAAGGTCTTAAAGAAGAAAACACATATAAGAATGGAGGTTTTCATGTTACTTACACATGAAAAGTAAGCAAGGAGAGGCACTAATATTGGCTATTTATTCTATCACCTTACCACCCAAATATGATCTACTAACATACTCATTTTACAATATCCTAGGTGACAAAAAAATGTAAGTTTCCTAGAGTACTGTTTCTCAAATTTGGATTCTCAAACTTGGTGGGACTCAAGATCATGTATTTCTAGTAAAGAGTCAGATAATGCCAATGCTATTGGTCCAGAGACTATATTCTGAGTGGCAAGGTCCTTCCTGATAGTGCTTCTGAATATGTAAACCACAATGCAGTTAATAGTGTATCAGTAAAACAAAGGGAAAGACTGGGTAATGGTCTGATGGTTTTTAGATTTTTCTCTTTTACTAGAGTCAAAAAAAATTTTTAAAATCTGCTCTTCATTGAAACATTGTTTTCTGGGCATTTTATCTTGAAGAAACACACATGGCAGAAGAGAACAAAAGACAAGAGAGGGGCAAAGAAACAGAAACAATGGAAACAGTGCCATTAAGCACAGAGGATCTAAGGAATGAGGATAATTTAAATAGGACCAGAGAGCAATATGGACAGAAGAGGAAGACTGCAGAAATAGCTGTTCATGCTTTACTCATGCTTACTGTGGAGAAGAAATTAGAGCAAAAATAAAAAGGAAAAAAAAAAATAACCTTAACTATATAGAGAAAAAAACAAAAACTGGTAACAGGCTCCTGCCTTGTTTTCCCAGATTCACAGACATTTTACAAACCCTTGCTCATTCTTAACATACAACAGCTGGTTGTCTCTGTGACCCTTCCCCAGAATAGGGATGAAAGTCAAGAACTACATGTGATAACAAGCAAAATCAGCTGAAACCGCCCAGTTAATGTAGTCTTAAAACAGCTTAAAAACACTAATGTCCAGTATTCTTGAGAGTATTAGATCAAAAGTAATGCTTTAAAGTAGTTAACACCATGATAAAAATACTATAATCATATTCTTTTGAAATTGTTTTTAAATATTATATTTCTATATAACATATAACTGGAAATATAAAGTTATTTTTATTTTTTATTTTTCTGCCAGGAACATGACAGGCTGATTATTTATTAAGCACATCAAATAGTGGACTTACTTGATTCAAAAGTCAACTTACAGTTTTGGATTTGGTGAATTTATCTTCACATTTGATTGCTTCTTCTGGAGACACTCTTCTTTTTGACAAATCAATATAACCTGTAAAAGAAAATTTTGAAAAAACGACCTCTGTCCAGGTGCCTACTGCCAACAAATTTTCACAATCAGCTCATTTGTTTGGCATACCTGCACTTACTCCTCACTGAAATCCTACCAATGAATCAGTGCATAAGAAGTACAAGAGGAATTTTTTGTTTCAGAAATGTATCTTCATTATCATGTAATTGTATATTCTATTATTTCATTGGAGGAAAATAACTTTCAATTATTGAAATGAAAGCCAAAAGAGTCTCTGTTGGTCTATTTGGCATCCATTCATCAGAGCGTCAACTGTATTAACTATATTTTCTGTATTCTTGATGCCCGACATTTGTGGCTTGGCTGAGTGGGGAGAGGCCCCCCTGTTCCCCTCCTGAACTAACTAATTCTTAAGAGTCAGCAAAGGGCTCACCTGGAGCAGCCTTCCATATGCAAACTAACCAATCCAGAACCCATACCCCCAACTCAGAGACTCATGAAAGTCTCATGCACCAAGCCAATATTTCCCCTGCCCTAAATCAGCCCAGGGCTAGGTAAGAGACAACCAGGAACAGCCCTGATGCCAAGTCCTGCCAAAACTATTCAAATTACCTAACTCTAAACTACTCAGACGTGTCTTGCCTTTCACGTGGAAATTTCATTAAAATCTCTGGTCTAGGCTTTACCCTGGCTCCTTCTGCCTCCTGACCAAATCTGGTGCTTCCTCATGTGGCCCTGCAGAGCAAGGCACATTTCCATCTCTTAATAATAAAAATCTTTCAAGAATATTTTTGGCACTGGCCTCTCCCTATCATCAGTCACTTTCATAAATTAGTATCCCATGGGTACAAAATGAAACAAGCAGTTAAATGTATTTTAAAGAATCTAGGAGGAAAAAAATGGTCTTTAAAATTTACTTACATATTTTTGATTTTAGGCATCACATGTCTTAGGTCTTTACCATTTCTTAAAATGCAGGTCTATTTGGTAATAAATCCTTAGCTTCTATTGACCTGAAAATGTCTCATTTTGATTTTCATTGTTGAAATTTTCTTTAGATATAGAATTCTGGTTTGACAGTTTTCTTTCTTTTAGTGCTTTAAAGATGTCATTCAATGCTCTGCCCTCCATTAGTTCCAACAATGCCATTTTAATTTGTATTACTGTTCCCCTGTAAATAAATAAGGTGCCATTTTCCTTGGCTATTTTCAAGATTGTCTCTTTATCTCTGTTTCAATAGTCTGATGTGCCTAGATGCAGTCTTATTAGTATTTTTCCTGCTTGAGGTTTGCTGAGCTTCCTACAATTTTTTTTTTTCAATATGAGAAATTTTTGGCTTTGATTTCTTCAAATATATTTTCTGCCCTTTCCTTTTCTTTTGGAAAAGGGTTTTTGATACTTGATACAGGTTGCTTTTCCCCTGTTCTTCATATTGGTTCTTTTTCAAATGAACTACCTTTAAGTTTCACTGAGCGGTCCTTCTATCATTTTAATCTGTAAGCCCATCCAGTGAATTTTTTAGATGTTACACTTTTGATTTATAGAATTTATGTTTAGTTCTTTTTAAGAGTTTTTCTCTACTGAAGATTCATTTTGTTCATTATAAGCATATTTTCCAAAGATCCTTGAGCGGTTATAGTATTTACTTTAAAATCCTTATCTGCTAAGTCCAACATAGGGTTTATCTATAAGATGATCTCCATTAATTGCCTTTTCTCTTCTGTATGGGTCCTATTTTCCTGTTTCTTCAAATGTTCAGCAATTTTGTATTGTATCCTGGACATTGTAAATGGTATGTGGCAGAGACTCTAATTACTTTATGTTCTTAAGGATTCTGATTTTGTTTTAGCAGACAGTTAATTTGTTTAGATTTAAAACTATAGCACTGTTTCTCCAGGTGGAGAGCAACAGAAATTATGTAGATTTTTACCCTTGTGGGTTGCTTGCAGTCTACCCTGTGTATTAGTAGTTCAAGGGTGAGCCAGAGACTTGAGCAGAATTTCTGTATAAATGTAGGGGTTCTCCCTCTGTTTCTCCTATCTTTAATCTGTCACTACTTTCCAACTGCTGTGGTTGCCCAGAATTGTTATCTTTGGTTCTCAAGCCATTCAGACTACAGGTCTTCCACCAGAATTTTGGCTGCCCTGCTTAAAGCTATCTGCAACATGCATTCAAAGAGCTGTAAAACTTATCCAGTGCAATTCCTTTTTTCTTTAGGTTTCTGCTTGATTTTTGATTGCTCCCGTTGTCTTTAGTTTTTTGTTGTTGTTCAGGGTTTATAGCAGTTATTTTTAAAGCTTTGCTCAATAGGACCTCATCTTTTAGTATCAGAAATCGACCCTCTCTATAGGATCCTCTGGACTTTGCTTTTTAATCTTCCCCTGGCCATCTTTCCACATCATTCAGATCTCATTCTGCATTGCCTGAATGTGTCATAATTTACTTCACTATGATTTTGACTGTTGTTTCTTGTTTTTAATTAATACTGTACAAACAATGCAGCTCTGGAAATAATTTTTACATGTATTTATTTTACTTATGCAAGGATATATTTCTGATTGTAACTGAAAATATATTTGATTATTTCTTGTTATATATTTTACAAAACAGAAAAGAAATACAAAGTAAGACACCGTTCTAGGGTCTCTTTTGGGGGCAGTGATATGAAGAATTATTCAAGTTTAAGGGATACAGTTGTCTCCTCTTAGCTGCAAGACACCCAGTGGATGCCTGAAACTAAAGACAGTACTAAACTCTATATATGCTATTTTTTCCCCTATATGTACATACTTTTTCACTTAAAGGAAGCACTTTATGGCTTCAGGGTCATTACTAAGTAATATAAGAGTAACGTGAACACGAGCACTGCAACATCTTGACAGTCAATTTGATAAATGAAAAGCCTAATAAGTGACTAAGGGGCCGGAACGTATACAGCATGGATATGCTGGAGAAAGGGATGATTCATGTCCCCGGCAGGATGGTGAAAGATTTCACCATGATACTCAGGATGGTGTTCAATTTAAAACTTATGAATTGCTATTTACCATAGTCTGAAAATATTCAATGGAAAATTCCTCTGGGAATAAAATTCAAGTTACTTGACTCATAAAATCTAGCCCTAGGATATACTAATTAAACCACTACTGACTTAAGAGATCTGTTCAGATGGCCAACTGGCATCCTTCTCTAACAACTCTGTACATAAAAGAATTTAAGTGTAAAAGGTGATGTTTGGTTTTTGGTTTGTCTTTTTACTGCACTAGACAATTTACAAAAAAATTTCATAATAAACCATTCGAAATCTAAAATTTACATTTCAGATATTTTTCTCACCTTTTTCTTTGTCCACTCTAATAACAACCACACATTCATTTCTGCCAATTCGGATGAGTTTGTTTATAGAACGAATACGCCTTCTGGACAACTCACTAAGAAGAATCATGCCTTCGATATTGTTGTATTCCAGCAGGCTGACATAAGCCCCCATTTCAGCAATGGCCCGTACATTCACCATCACTACATCTTCCACCTCAGGAAATTTGTGCTGATAAAATCTACAACTTAGACCCGGCATACTGCAATATAAACAAAAGAGTCAAGTAAGTCCTCAGTTAAGGTCAAAATAAAAACACATCAATTTTCTACAGCTTGCCACTGGAAGAAGTTGTTAGTTGTCTCACCTCGTTAAACTTCTCAAATCAGAAAACAGGTAATGTTGAGGAACCGAGCTTTAATTTTTATTTTGCTCCACATTTTTGTAAGGCATGGGTGAGTCTCTGCCATCAGTTTCAGAGGAATCGTAAAAAATAATGACCACCTATAAAGTACTTTGAAACCTAAGAATTAAGGGTACACCTCAAGAGTAAAATTCTATTTTAATACCACCAGTTCAAGAAATAACAAGTGATGGGAAGCATGACTACTGTTACAAACCTATCAGCAAATTCTAAAGCCATTCTTTCTGAAGATCAGCTAGGACTGTATATGCTACCACCCATCACATAAAGGAAAGATTCAAATTACTTAAACCCTAACCCTAACCATATATCAAAAGATACGCCCTATAATAGCCAAAATTACAGTAGCATATGACAGGACAAAAACTAAGTTTATTCATCACAAAAGATATTAAATTTAACTAAAATGTATTCTCTCCAATTTTTCCCCCCTAAATTTGAATTTAATTCACAATTACCATAATGTCTGGCTTCTACTTTTTCCATTATTCCCACTCTTCCCTTTTGTTGAATAGATATACCCAGTTTTGAGAATAGCTTTATAGATCTACATTACTATAAAGTTCAAAATTCTCTTAACCTCCAAGCATTAAATATATTTAAACTACTCCCTTTGATCCACCCAACCTATTTTCAGCACCATTCCTTTTATGACCCACAAGCCTGAAATCCAACCATGAGTAAAAAAATATTTTTTAAGGGAAGCTCTCAAGCTAATCATACCTGATGATTTTCATGTTTTTCTGCTAACTTTACCCAGTTTACTATTGTCAAAGCTCAGAAGACAGGCAGTAATAGGACCTAAAAGCCTATGAAAACTTTGTGGAAAATTCATTAACTTTTTTCTTATTAATTGGTGAATACAGATAGAACATCCACATCCAGCTCAAGCCTCCAACTTCTGCTGCAGTGCAGTCTGAGAACTGCTAACTGTACCCGCATGTATCTTCCCCAGTGGCTTTCCATGGATTATACATCTTTCTACTTCCTACAGGGTCCTATATGATCTGGCCACTGCCTATCTCCCTGAGGTGCCACTTTTTTCCTAGTTCTTCCTACCTTATAGATGAAGAAACTGAAGCACAGGTTAGGCAACTTGTTGTGTAATCTACTGCTAACAAGTGATAGTGTCAGAATTTGAACTTGTAAAGTTTGGAACCATAGTCCTTGCTTATTCTTCAAGCTACATTTTTCTCTCAATATTATTGATAAACGTATTACTATTAGAAACACCTTCCACAAAACACAACATTAATATACATATTCACTTCTGGAGCATATAATACAGATTAGTGAAGACTTTCAGTACTAATCTACCCTGTTTAACAACAACAAAAAAGCAGCATGTTAATAATAGTGGCAGAGATGCATTTCTCTTGTAGCTTGACAAAAAAAGGGATTTAGTAAATAAAAGGAAGTAGACAGTCAGTGACCAGAATTACCTACCAAGAAACAGCTGAGCTGGTTATTTCATTTTTAAACAGGGCCTTATTTTAAAACTCTTGTCAAATATCTCTGTATGTAGAGTACCAAAATTTGAGAGCTAAAAAAGTTTCAAACTGGGTATCAAAAAATGCCATGAAAATATGTGAAAAAGTTTTAAGAGCTTTAACATGTGCTAACCACATCCACTTATCAAGTTTCCTTAAACTGTAAAGCAGATAATTTTGGGGAAGCAAGGCTTAATTTGCTGGTTAAAAAAAATAGGCAATAGTGTGAAAACAAACGTGACAGAAACTATAAATGCTACACCTTTAGGAGTTATAATAAGTCTCTGCAATAAACAGGGCAATAAAGGAATACTGCTGATGGTATGCTACTCACAGTAAAGGTAGAAAGTAGCCAATGAGTACAAAAATAATCCATTTCACAAACCTGAATATTGATAGATTTTGAACATCTTTATTTATGCTAACAATTATACTAACTTAAAAAAGTCAGTCAGGAAAACAAGCCACAAGCTAGAATCCATCAGCCCTCTATATAATTTTCAAAGCATTTCGACTTATTTGGCCCTCAGTAAGTTCTCGTCAGGCAAGTAGCATAGTGAACTTTGAGAATAGCTATAGATGTGGATGCTCTCTTACCTATTAGCTGTGGTTGCTTTGGTAATGTGTTCCCACTGAACTGTGGTTTCTAGACTGTGCCATGTACCTCACAGATTTGTGGAATCAAATGAGATAAAATACATGTAAAAACATTTTGAAAGTGTAATGTGCTATACAAATATAAGATATTAAAAGTCAAAGGAAGTATTATTTACGTTTTGTAATTTAATTTGTTACTTCTATAGTACCTACTAGATACTAAGCACTACTAACACAATTTAGACTTAAGGATTTAGGTAAAGAGTGGAAAACAAATTAATTCTCAAATAACTGCAATGTAAGTTATTATAAAGCACAGTGAAACAATCAATTAACAAGGAACCAAGGTACAGAATTAAGTGACTTCCTTAAGGACAAATGCTTAATAACTACTAGAATAGGAGCTAAACCCAAGTCTTCTGACAGTAAATCAGAGTATCTTTAACCCACACAGCCTCAGTGTGTCAGAGAACTTCATTACAGTATGTATTCTTTAGGAAAGAACAACCATCTTTCAGAATATATTAACTGAATTCCAGGCTAATTTCAAATACTCTGCACTGTCAGTAATTTTGCCTGGTCAAATGGTAGGTAGGCCTTCTTCCGTAAACCAGTGCATGGTCAAGTCACCATAATGGATACAGGAAGCACACCGCTTTCCAAAGTAGTGTATAATGTGGTAGAAACGACTCGTGATAATTCTAATTAGGCTCTAACACTTATGCTCTTTGCATGATAGTTTTAGCACAGGCGTGCTACACAAAGTTTTTAAACTATTTCACTGTAGTTGAAATAGGAAGCACCAATATCTATCTACAAACATTCCTGTGTGTCTTTTCTAAATCATTTGGCATCAAATGAACTAAGAATTGGCACTAAAGCTCTACTCATATAAGTAATTCCCAAACTGCTGAAAGACACAGAGTTAACTTTTTTCCCGAAAAACTTCAATCGGGAAATAAACCAAGACTTCTCTGCTACACTTTTTCTACAAGAAACAATGTTTGTTGCTTACGGAAAATTAAAGTAGCTTAAATTTGGGGGATAATAAAAGGGACCTCAGTCCGAATGTACACTTAACCCTAAAATTCCTTTATCTCGTTTTTAGTTTTGCACGTAAGTCTACAATTATGTTCTCACCAGTGCCGAAATACAGCAAACCGATATGAAGCGTAATAAACTCAATAGCATGTTTTAGTTTCAAGGAGTGACTCGTTCCACAGAAATGCACAACTCGGGCGATAAGGCAATGTGAGCTTCAATTTTTAAAAATAAATTACCAGATGAATAAACTACTCGTGAACCCTTTATAATCCAGCTCTTGACAACACCGTGACCCATCCCACCGGTCCCTGGAAGTATCCGGTCTAGTTTCCACTGAGAGGGAGAATTTCCTGGAGGAGGAGGAGGAGAAGAAATAAAAGGAATGGGCTTCTCAGGCCCGGAAAGAGCAAAGTGCTCAGTGTCCTGAGGTGCGGGTGTCACTGGGACCTCCCGAGGCCACCCCACCTCAGGGCATCCTGGCTTTAAGCACACTGAAGAGGCCATACAGTCACTTGGCCCATGTTCCCTCACGGGGTTCCTCCGCTTGTACAAAAACCCCTGCGACAAGGAAGCCCGACAAGGAAGCCCGACAAGGAGCGGGCGGGTGGCGGCGGCGGTGTCCAAACACTTCTCACGCGGGGACGGAGGAGGTGTTGGCTGGCCCGGGGCCTACCCTTTCTCGGCCGCCCTTGTCACTGGACACAGCTAAAGTCCATGCTTTGAGAAACCAGTCTAAGGGAACTAGTCACCTGAGGTATGTGTGTGGATCCCGCCGCGGGGTCCCTCGTCGCCCTCTTTACTCGGAGAGATCGGACTCGACACTCCCGCACCGGCCGCCGAGCCTCTTCAGCGTGCGCGCCGCTCCCCCCCGACTGCGCATGCGCGGGACCACCTCGCACCGCGCAGGCGCCGACAGCGCGGAGGCCCCTCTTCGCCACCGACCATAGAGTCCAGGTCCTCCAAGGCCAAGGAAGACTGTGGCTTTCAGGAGAACCTGAAAAGTACGTTTTCTCGCTAGCTGCAGTTTCCGGCCTCTGATCTTCAAGGCGTAGTAAGGGAGTGGTAGGGATCCGAGTCCTTGTTCCTGAAGAAGAAATGCTCGCGCCAGGCTCCGGCCAACCACGAGGGGACGCTGTGACGAACGACGGCCCGCGGAGGAAGAGAGCACGCGTTCCGCCCTGTTTTGGTGCCCCCGTTCCCCCCCCCCCCGCGCTTACAGAGCCTCGCGCAGGCGCGTGGGCGCCGGAGTGGGCGGGGCTAGGAAGCGAGCCGGAACTGAGCAGCCGTTTTCTGGAGCGCGCGCCTGAACATCCGGGCATCGCCTGCTTCAAGCCGGTCGCCTCCTCCTCCCGCGCCTGCCCCGCCCCCTCGCCACCCCACGTGCCAACAGGAAGCGGAACTGAAGCGTGCGGGTCCCGGCTGTCTCTTAGCAACGCGAGGAGGCGTCACGTGACGCACCAGCTGACTCGCGAAGAGGAAGTCACTGTGGCTGGGTCTGTGGTGACCACGATTGCCCGGCCGGGGACCCGAGCCGAACAGTCAGCGTCAGCATGTCGGGCAAAGACCGAATCGAAATCTTTCCCTCGCGAATGTAAGTAAAAGCGTGGGACACGCGGCCCTCGGAGGTTCGGGACCGCTTGGCTGGAGCCGCGGCTCTTCTGGACCTTGGGCCAGCAGCAAGGTTTCTGATGTTCTGGGCGGATCCTGAGCCTCCCAGTCTCTGCTCGGGAATCCAGAGCGAGGCTCCCTGGCTCCCCTCGCACATTTCTCTCTGCGAACCTGACTAACGTGAGCGATCGTGGCCCGTAGGAACAGGCACCCTCCTGCGGCTGCTGTGGAGGTCCAGTCCTGGACTTATGTAACTACAGAGTCATCGCCACTCTTGCCCTCACAGAGCCCAGTGTAGCGGAGAGATGGACGAGCTAACGAGGTTTGAGAAGAGGACTGAGAAGGGAGGTTGGCTGCAGTGGGAAGCATAGAAGAGGCTTCAGATACATACTGGGGGTTGAATCGAAAAGCGCTAGCGTGGACGTCAGGTTCAGTTTTGGATCCCCTTACTCGTTTTCCAGGACCCCCTGAGATGTCACCCGCAGGGGAAGATACCCCTGAGTGTCTCGCACACTCCTTTGTGCTCTGTCACCATTGCACCTCCTTCAGATCTCTGTTCATGTCACCCATCGCATTGTAAAGTGGCTAGTATTTGTTTACGTCTTTCCCACTGACTGATCTCTCTCCACGACGAGAGTGTTTTAATTATTAATCCATAAACAGTCCATAAAAAATTGTTCCTTGAATGAACCCCTAGCCTTGGAATCTGCTCAGCTGTGGGCAGCCTTTTTTCTTTTGGCCTGAATTCTTTGGCAGGAGAAATAGCGTATCGTCCTAGGTGTTTGGCTAGTCTGTAAAGAAAATTTTGAGGTTTTCTGAAATGTACCTAACAATGTGTGGAAAGTAAAGATTGTTCTTATTTGCCCTCTCCCCACCTCCTTTTCCTCTTTTGTTTTTTTTTTTTTTCAGTGAGGAGCAGAAAGTCAGTTTTGGCTCTGACATCTAGATCTTTTGATTGTGGTCCAGTCTCCTTGGGAGTATTCTGTTGTTTTTCTCCATCCTGACTTTTTTTCTCATGATCTGAGGACTCTTAAAATAAAAGAGTTACATTCAAACCTCAAACCTAGATTTCTGCTTCTTCCTGGGTGGCTACAGCTCTCATTAAATGCATTTTTTTTTGGCTTTTAATTTATTTTTTTACTTTCAGTTACTTACTTTCGAATAGCTGTTTATATTAGGTAGGAATCAAGTCAGTCCTGGAGAAAGACAGTGCCTGTGAAATAGATAGGATCAGGACTCCCTTGGGGTAGTGAGAACTGCAGAATTTCCAGCATTCAATGACTGACGCCTTCAAAACCTCTGCACTGGGAGACAATGAAACTCTATATCATAACTTCTAGCCTCCTAAGGCTGTGTTTCTAGGATGACCCCAGTCCCCCATTAAAATGTCTAAGAAAGTCCAGGGCTGCCAGGAGAATTTACTATTGTAGCTAACATCTGACGCCTGTCTTCCCTTTCTTAGGTCATTCACTGAAAAGGGCCTACAATGATGAATTCTTCATTTTTTCTTTGTATGTGTATATGGCTCTCCTATAACTTAGAAGTATCTTCTTCTAGGACTTGAAAAGCATTTCTTTGAAATGTAATCGTCTGTGGGTTAACTTCCATACTGGCCAGCTAGCAGATGCAACTGGCCTAATTGCATTTCCCTTGACCAACCCTTTGTTATTTTTCACTTCTCTGACTCAACCCTAGAACCCTCTTACTCCCCTCCCTCATTTTTCCTTTAAAATGCCCAATCACCTCTGCACTAGGATTTGACTTAAATCGAATGGAGCTCAGCTCTTGCCCCTACTGCCAGTGGTTACTGCATAAAATCTGTTTTCACCGCTGTTTGGCCGTGTTTATCTTATAGTAGAATGTTAACTTTTTTTCTTCTTCTTCTTTTTTTTTTACTTTGAGCCTAAGAGGTGAAAATAGACTTCTTCAGCCTTAGATAAGAAAAATGATCAATTGTGAAGGTAGAAGTTCTCTTTGAGACCACTCAGCTTGCTGTTTGAAAGGAGTATCAGGTACAGGAAGTAACTGCTTCTCTAAATATTTTCCCCAAGCCTTAGTATAGTAGCAGTACTTTGTCATGTAGTCAGATGTCTTTGATTCAGCTGGAAACAAAGCCATCATCTTAGCTGAAGGTCACTTTTCATTGGGGCCGAGCACCTCTGAAACTTGTAAAAGAACAGATGGTTTAAGAGTTAAGCTAAAAAATACACCAGTGACTTTTGTTTCAGACAGTTCCAGCTTACAGTGTTATCTGTGAAATGGTGGGGTGGATACCCACCTAGGGACCAGAAATTACAAAACAAGTTTAGGGTGGAAGCAAAAGAGGCATGAAGGATTTTAAGTCAACAAAAGTCAGTCAAATCCAGGATATACTTTTAAGGGCCATGAACCCTTGATCAAGTCACTCTTCAAGTCTCAAGAATGAAAATTTGTCTGTTTCACAGAGGTGCTATTACCTAGGAGGAAATTAAAATTAGCATGGTAAATTCAGTTTTATAAACCAATTCTCCCTTTTTACTAATCTGCAGTACTATGATTTGACTTAAATTTGATCCAACTCTTTGAGCTCAAATTCTGGTGGTGTCAACAGTACAGTATGTTTAATTGTACACATTGGGTGGCTAGCTCCTGCTTAGGCTGGAAACTAAACCAGCTTCATTCCTGTGAATCCGGTCAGTGTGAACTCAGCCACTGATAGCTGGAGTGAGACCTGTTCATCTGATGCTATTCATAATCTATAGGTAGGGGAGGCAGTGTGGCATGTGGTTGGCATTTCTGGTGGGAAAAGATTGAAATAAAGAGGTAAGGAGACTTTAGCTGCTTGTCACTCCTTAGGAGTCTTACATGTCATTTGTAAGTTACCTAGTCATTTGTTACCAAATTGTTACATTCATTTGTTATGTAGTCATTTACTAATTAATAAAACGATTGATAGAAGGGTCTTGATTGATATAAAAAATATTAAAGTGCCACACTTTTTAAAATAATTTATGTTAGCCATGAGGAGTATTAAAGTTATACGTGTTTAGCAATCATAAACAGTTTGACTACATAGAAGAAAACCAAGGAACAAGTATAATTATTATGCTAATACCATTAGCAGACAAACAAAATGAATTCTGAGTTAATATCAATGCTTAGATATACAGGCCTTGTCGCTGTCTTGGGATGATAGCTGTGGTGTTGGCAGCTTCTTGTCCTTGAGGAATTTTTGATTTCTGTAGATGGGAGTAAATGCCCATTCACAGTTAAGCTGCCTGTTAAGGTCCCTTCCCATGAGGTTGGGGAGAGTCTTATTTGATGTCCTTTCCAATAAACAAAATCTCCAAGTGTTTAATACCACACTTTTATAGAAAAGATAATAAATGGTTGTGGAATAAACTGCAGAAGGTACAAAAGAAAGTAGTAGTAAAAAGTAAATCTGTTTTTTTCAGTCAGCCTCATTGCTCACAGGAAACTTACCACTTTCTATGAATTCTTTCTAGAAGAATTCTCTGTCTCCATGTAAGTAAGTACATTTATCCCTTACTTGGCATAGCTAAGACAGTATAATATAGAGAGCACATATACATCTACCCTCTTCTTTTTTTCTGGCTGCATATGACTTCATTGTATAATGAACCATGATATGTGGAACATTTAACTTGTTTCCACCCTTTTTTATTACAAATAAGGCTGGAGTACACATCCTTCACCTTGTACATGTTTTTGCATACATGCGAGAGTAAATCTGTAGGATAAATTCCTCAGTGTGAAATGTTAGTCCTGAAGGTAAGTGCATTTCATATTTTGATATATATTAGTGGGCAGATTTTTTTTTAAAACCTTACTATGCCTCTAATGGAAACATAGATATTGTTTTAACTTATAAAATAAGAATTTAAACTATGCTGGCGTCATAAAGTAGTGCTGCTTATAAATTTTATTATGATTTAATAAATACTTATTCCAGATATTGATTAAAAAATTATTTCTGATTTAAATAAGTAAACTTCTTATTTATGGAATACTGAGGGTAGACATCCACGGTATTGCGAAACCAGTTAGACCTGTCAGGTACAAAGGCTATATGTTACTCTCATGACATCGAAAAATAAAGTATAATTTTACCATTGTATTGGAGAAATATTTTTCTTTTAAACAGTGGGAATAAATCTCTTTAACTTTGTTTACATAGGGCACAGACCATCATGAAGGCTCGATTAAAAGGAGCACAGACAGGTCGAAACCTCTTGAAGAAAAAATCTGATGCCTTAACACTTCGATTTCGGCAGATCCTAAAGAAGATCATAGAGGTAGAATGAACTTTGCTTAGAACAGTATTTATTTTAGAAACCTCTAAGGAAAATCCAGCATGGCTGCTGACATTTTAATTTTTCTTTATTTTAATTCTTTCTTTCAAAAGTAAAAATATCATTATAAAGTAATGCGTTTCACATAGTTCATTTAATAAAATCCAGACTCCTTACTCTTGCCCGCTAGCCTTATGTGATCTAATGTAGCACCTTCCTGTCGCTCTGACCTCATTTGGCTCATTCTTCCTAACATCCTCCTCCAGGGCCTTTGCATTTGCTGTTCTTTCTGTCCCAAATGCTCTTTCCCACAAAACTTCTCATGAATTGGCTCCTCTGCCATTCTGGTCTCTTTAGAGGCCTTCCCTGATCTCTCAGTGTGAAGTGCCCACCATGTTTACTGCTGTCACATTTTATTGTTTATCATAGCATGTACTATTGCTTGATCGTTTCTTGTTTGTTTACCCCCACTAGAGAATGTAAGTTCCGTGAGAGGGAGAACTTTGTCTTTTCTGCACTGTATTTCCCGTGCCTAGGACAGTGCTGGCACATAGTACATTTTAATTCAGTGCTTTTTGGATAAATGATGTGTGAATACAGAAGTATATAAAAAAAAGCGAAGGTCTTCCCACATTCCCCTTCCCCCAGCCCCAATTGTCATCTCATTTCCCAAAGGAGTTCTTTGGGACATTTTGGTTTATAGCCTTTCAGTCTCGTCTCTCCTCTCTCTTCTCCACTCCCCTCCCCTCCCCTCCCCTCCCCTCCCCTCCCCTCCCTTCCCTTCCCTTTTCCTCTTTCTCTTCTCTTTTACTTTCTCTTCTCTCTTTCTCTTTCCGTTCTTGTAGCATATACTGAAAGTATTGCTTTTTGTAAAGCATGTACCAAGGGTATCATGTAGCTATATGTGTCCACACACAGCTGTTTTTAATAATGGACTTACAACTATTTTATTTATATATATATATATAAAATTCTGTAACTGTTTTTGTCCCACTCCCTCTTCACCCGCTCCATGGCAGAATATGGAGTTTTTCTACATCAACACATTTAGATCTGTCTTATTTTTTTATAATAGTTGAAAGGTACTCCATTGCATGGATAAATAGAATTTAACCATTTCTATATTGATGGATGTGTAGGGATTTTTTTTTTTTAACCATTTAGTTTGGGAGGGTACTCTGGAATCCTTTTTGTGTATGCTAGCATCTCTGGAAGAGAATTTTAGAATCTTGAAGATGTATTCATTTAGATGTTTGATAGATAACTGCCAGATTGCCCCCCAAATTGTTGAACTAGTTTACATATAGCAATTAGTGAAAGGACCTATTGAATTCTTCTTAATTGGGTATTTTTTTTATTTGTTGCCAATCTATTGAGCTAAAATTGGTTTCTTATTTTAATTTGTACTATTTTGGATTATTTGGGAGGTTGAGCATCTTCTTATGTTGATTGGTAATTTGATTTTCTTGGTGAATTTTTTGTAGAAATTATTTTTTGGTAGAAGTTCTTTAGTATGTAAAATGCTAAACATTTTCAAGTCCTCTGTTTATATTTTAACTTTTGAAAAAATGATAATTTTTATTTGGTGAAATGTGCTAGTCTTTTCCATCATATAGCTTTTGCATTGCTTATAATGCTTAGAAAGGCCTAAAAAGATTAGGAAAATATTCTACTATATGTTCTTATTTTATAGTTTTTTAAAAAACTTTTTAATACTTTCTGGATATTTTTTTGGGGTGGGATTTGTGAATAAGTTAGGATTTAGCTTTATTATTTTGCAAATAAATGGCTAGTTAAATGGCCACTTTACATTACTAAATTCCCATATAGATCCGAGCTGTTATTACATTTCATTGACTTAACTGTCCCAGTACCACATTTATTTACTTATTGTAGCTGTATATTTTTAATACTTTGTAAGATAACTCTCTACGCACCTGTCCCAGTGTTCTCTTTCAAAAAATTATTGGATATTCTCAAAACATTGAATATTTGAGGATTTATTTCAGAATCACTATTCCATTTGGATTTTGACTGTACTGCAGTGAATTCAGGAGATTAATTTGAGCAAATCATCATGGACCCATTCAGGAACAATATAAATCCTACAGAAAAGATTTAGCTTTTTATTTCTTAATATCTTTATTTTGATGTTTTAATTATACAACTCATGGTTTTACAACATTGTTAGTGACCATATCCAAAATTGTTCAAGCAAAATTAGAAAGTTTTATTTTATCCTTATCAAATCAATATTTACATACACATCCAACATAAAATACTGATGGGTATTAAAGGAGCACAATTATGACTTTTCTTTGTAAAAAACTTGTTTGAATCAGCTGTTGATTTACGCTTTTCCAGACTAAAATGTTGATGGGTGAAGTGATGAGAGAAGCTGCCTTTTCACTTGCTGAGGCTAAGTTCACAGCAGGAGACTTCAGGTAAGAAGACTTAGTGGGGGTGTTTTGAAAAAAAATCAAAGTGCTTTCAAATTCATAATTTTATTTAAAAGCCATTTTAAATTAAAAAGCACATGCTTTAAAGACAACTGGGTATACTAGTAATAATAAGAGCATTTAGCCCCATCTCCTTAATACCACTGCCTTTATTACTGCCCACATGTATCTGCTACATAGTCACAGGCCCAGGATACTTAATATTTCATAGTCCATTTTCATTTAACCTTGCATCATAAACATTTTCCCCTGTTTCCACGTAGCTGCATAACCTTTCCCTAGATGATGTACCATCATTTATTAGCCTTTTCTCCTAATGGTGTACCTTTAGGTTAACTTTCAGACTTTTGAAATATTAGAAAAGGTGCCATGAACAAATATACACATATTTGTTTTGTTTTGATTGGATTAGTTCCTTAGGATAAATTTTTTTTGAATGGAATTAGTTGTGTAAAGGGCTTTTGAATTTTATGGCTTTTGTCATGTCAATATATGTTTTAAAAAGTATATAAAAAGCATACATTTTATATGATTCTCCAAATAAGCGTGTGAGGTAGACAAGATAGGCATTATTCTCAGTTTAAGTTCAGTGCCTTTTTGAGTCAAATGGCTATGGGGAATAGGTGGAAGTTGTTTTCAGGGGTTTCTTTACCCAATGACACAGTGTCTGCATTTTTAGTTTGTATTATCTAGAATTAGCTTGTGGCCAGGTCTTAACAGCATGGGGGGAATAAGGCCTTTTGAAGTAGTAGACTTTAATTTTTACCAATATTGGTAGGATAACAACTTGCATTGATTTTTCCAGCTCAGGGAGGGAATCAGTAGTGTGTAAGTGGTGTGTGAATTTGTTTTAGGGCGGTTATGGGGAAAACACTTTATTTTATCATAGGTGGGGTGTCAGACAAAGCCACATGGAAGGAAGTTAGGTAGGTTCCAGGATGAAGGAATTGAATGCCTGCTTAGATAAACCTAGAAGGTTTGAACAGCAAGTCTAGAAGGAAGGGAAATTTCCTCTAAATTACATTAGCAAAAGAAAAATCCCTAAAGTCACACCTGTGTACTACATGTCTGACTGAAAACTCATGCAGTCCACGTATTTTAAACTCATTCTTTGTTGTTTTTTTATGGCCAGTGTTTTGAAATTTGTTTATTCTTTGCTCTCTGAGGCCCTCTTCTGGAAGCAGGTATTTTTCCTTTTCTGGAAAAAGTTTTCAGAACATACTTAATTGTGACATCTCTTATTGAAATTACTGGATGGGTCCCTGTAGGTTTATTTCTCACTCTAAGAACTAAATCAAGGCCTTGTTTCCCTCCTGTAGCACCACAGTTATCCAGAATGTAAATAAAGCCCAAGTGAAGATTCGAGCGAAGAAAGATAATGTAGCAGGTAACTTTTCAATCCTTCAGAAGCCTTGCAAGAGTAAAGGTGACATTTTATAATTAACCTGTTTTTACAGCAAGGTCTTGATATCCCAGTTAATCTTTTCTACTTAGAACAAGTCGATTGGCTTTACATGTTAAACTCATTGTAACTGGTTGTTGCCTGGGGATTGAGATGGGGCAAACGGGAACTTGTTCAATGGATATAAAGTTATGGTTATACAAGATAAGTACATTCTAGAAAGATGCTACACTGTATTATGATGCCGATAGAATAATATGGTGTTGTGCACTTACAAATTTAAGAGTATAGATCTCATGTGTAGGTGATCTTAACATATACAGAGGAAAAAGGACAAATTTTTTTGGAGGTGATGGATATGTTTCTTACCTGGGTTTTGGTGAGGTATCATGAGTATATGCATATGCTTAAATTAATCAAAATGCATACATTAAATATGTGCTATATTTTATACATTAAGTATACCTCAAAGCGGAAAGAAAAAAGCCCACCATAACAACCAGATCCCTCATTACTCAGGATCATTTGATTTTTGAATGAGTGAACATGTAAGAAGACAGGTTTCTAAATTCGTTACTTGAAACCAGTTACAATTCTAGATAATCTCTTGCCTTTTTCTGTGTTTGACAGGTGTTACTTTGCCGGTATTTGAACATTATCATGAAGGAACTGACAGTAAGTCTGAAACTTTATGTTAGTGTGTGTCTCTGGGATCTCCTGATTCCTCTTTAAATGAACCTCATTTTGTAACATGGTGCTAGATAGTTCAGTGGTTCCAGCATTAGAGCCTGATTATCTGATATAGTCAGGACAGATTAATCAGTTAATCAAAAAGTATGTCATTAAACACTGCACATCTTAAAACATTTTAATTCAACCTAAATGTATGTATAAATGCATAATCGTTTACTGTTTTAAAAATACAAGGTCATGGCCTTTGAGTATGAATCCACTGATTTGAATTACATGTCTTTCTGCATAAACCACACCCATGAAGCATTGTTTATAATTTCCAGTTTGGGGCTCTCTAAAGTAGAATAAGATCTTAGATACTGTGATGCAACTGAATGCAGAATCTTCCTACATTTTTATAGCTCAGTCTCAAGTTTTTAATTGTTTGAACTTTTCCTAATTTAACAGCATTTTTGGGGTACTAACATCTCTATTGAGTCTTTTCAAAGTAATCAACGTTTTTTCCTCCTTAAAGCAAAAGTATTTTTTTTTTTTGGCAACCATCTTTCATTGGTTCACATAAAATATTTAGCACAATTCAAAGAAGTAGAACCTTCTAGAGAATCAAATGTTGACAGGGTGCATCACTATTCCCAGGCATCAGGCAGTATGTTCTGCAAAGGGGATGGGATATGTGGATTAATCCAGCAAACTGGGGAAGTGAGGATTGGTTTAAAACTTCTCCAGTCAGAATAGCATCCTTGTGGAAGATTTTTGAGCAGCATGTCCTACAGTGTTGGGGAAGTGAGATGGGTACTTCCCCTTTGATTTAACAGCAATAGTGCATTTGTTTTTCCATTTTGCTGCTGTTCTGACTTACCTTCTTTTGGGGGATTTTATAGGGAGGGTTGTTACTCCGTAATTACAAATGTTGTCTGACTGGTTCTTTCAGGTTATGAACTGACTGGTTTAGCCAGAGGTGGGGAACAATTGGCTAAATTAAAGAGGAATTATGCCAAAGCAGTGGAACTACTGGTCGAACTAGCCTCACTGCAGGTAAGTAGCAGAAGAGCTGGAGGATTCCCGCAGTTTGATTTCTATTATTTGAGTGCGGGAGATTCAGTTCTTGAATCAGAGCATACTGCACTTAGTACTTTAAACTGACCGTATGTGAAATAAGCCTAAGATGTTCTGATTTCTGAAATGGTGGCTTCTGTGTCATCATCCCTGCATTTTATTATTAACAAAATGTTTGTACAGTGGTGTAGTTTCACTCAGCAACAGTCAGTAGTAGACTTAAATGCAACTATAACATGGTTTATACGTGAAAACCATATTTTTTCTTTTGTGGACAGTTTATATTTAGGCTATTAGTGCATGATTCTTTCCTTTTACCATTTTTATAGCTTTAGGTAAGTCTGAAGTAAATAAATTATAATAGCATGGAGATCATATTTGGAGATCATATGTGGACATATCAGAAGAATTTTTTTTTAATGTGTTGAGTAGTAGTCTTGGTTTCCAGATGTTCTCTGCAAGTGCAGACTGTGTGGAACCAAGTGAACAGGAAGGCTTTTTGCTTACATAATCAGCATGTTCTCTTATTGTAGACTTCCTTCGTTACTTTGGATGAAGCTATTAAGATAACTAACAGGCGTGTAAATGCCATTGAACACGGTGAGTGCAAGCTACTGTGAGGCTCTTTGTTCATGCACTTGTCCATACCTCTCCTGCTGGGAGTCAGGCACTGACCACAGGATGGGTAGATACTGCCCACAGTGGGAAGAGCAGTCAGTAGTGCAGTAAAGTGTTATTAAGTGCTTTGATAGAAGGATGTGTATGATTTTGGGAGAGTTCCAGAGAATAATAATTTTCTCATTTCTGGCTATTTAAGAGTGGAAATGCTTTCTCTAGAGCTGTAGTATTTTTAGTTCTTTCTAGTGATTTATCTTTTAGAACACATTAAATATTTAACTTTAAACCCTTCCCTTAGGCCTGATGTCTTGATCTTGTGCTGTTCTTGATTTCATTTAAAAATAAGTTCTCAGGATGGCTCCATAGTGTAGTGGTTAGCACGTTTGCTTTACACGCAGAAGGTCCTGGGTTTGCGCACCAGGTGGAGCCACAGACCATACCGCGGGTGCGCCAGGCCCCGGGTGCACTCCCCGCCTTCAGAGATCCAGTTAAAGGGAGATGGCAACATCTGTAGGTCAGGGGTGGAAGTGGGGGTGGTGAATTAAAGAGGGGAAAAAATGTTTTCTCATTTGATGCATATTTTTTATCTCTTCATTATTTTAAAACTATGCTTAGTGTTGATATATTTTGCTCAAGAAACTCAGTTTTCATTAAAGGAACATTTATTCAATTTTAATGTAAAAAAGCAAAATTTGAATAGCAAATTATTTTGCTTGGTCTCTATCAGTTTTAGACCAAGATAACTTTTTTTAAAAAACTGAAAACACATTTCCTGATGGCTTGCTAGTGCCAGCCATTGTACATGAAATTGCAAGCAAAAAAGAGTAACAACTCTTTTTTAGTTACAACTCTCGAGAGTTCACATTCTAGAAGCAGAAAAGGCAGAATCTATGTAAAGTAGAACCTCATTATTGATACAAAACTGAACTTGCTGCATTCTCTCTGCTTCAGTGCTCCACTTTTTAACAGCCGATTGACTATATTTTAAATAACATTTGTGGTTCGATGTTTTATGTTCATTTAAATTCAGTATATTCAGTGTTGTATATTATCATGGTCCAAAGACACTATAGGGACTTATATATAAATAATTACAATACTTTAGGGTGGTTAGATTATACTTGCTTTTTTTTTGTTTTTTTTTTTTCTACATGAAATGTACATTAATTTTACATTTAGAAAAAATATTACACAAATGAGCAATTTGAAAAAAAGAGGAAGCTTGAAGTTTTCATGTGTATGTATATATTTTTTATAGTCATCATTCCACGGATTGAACGTACCCTTGCTTATATCATCACAGAGCTGGATGAGCGAGAGCGAGAAGAGTTCTATAGGTTTGTTGTACTTGGCAGTTATTGATAATTTTGTTTTCTAGATTCCAAAGTCTCAAGATTTGCTGAGACTCATTGGCTTATGTTCTTTAGAATTAATTGGCACATCTTATATTTTATTCTGTGAAGACACATGTATGCCAAAGTTTTGCACATACCTAAAACATGGCATCTCCAAAAACTGGCCCTTCTGAGGAACTATTAATAGACTTGATTATTCTTTAAATTGAAACAGTGATTTCGATTGGGTGTCTCCCACATTTAAAAGAATTAATCAACCACTATGTGTTGCATGTTGATTATGTTCCAGAAGAAATAAAGTACTTGAGGGCATTACATAATAGTGTAAACAGTACCATTAGAGAACTAGCAGAATACTTAGAAGTGATGCATGTACATAATTGGTTATGAACATTTATAACTAGTAGGGACAATAAATACCAAATAGGTGCTATATAAGGGCCAGTTTTCCAAGTTCAGAGAAGTGGGGGACGGGCGAAGGCAAGCATATTCAGAAGACATGGCCATTTTGTACCTTGAGTAAATGTCTGAGTTTGATTTTTAATGTTAATCATCAAAGGTTATTTAGCTTGTCTTTCAGTGACGTTCAGGGTTGTAGTGATCCAAATGAAATAATCCAAAATTTTAATAAACATCTGAATGCTCAAAATCTGTTCCATCATCAAGGAATGATTTCAAGGTTTATTTAATGTGGAACTGGAGCTTTTGAAATCAGTTATTAGCTTGAAATATGTATATACTATACCTCAAATCTTTATTAATTACTGAAATTGAAAAAAATTATTCTAGTTTGTAGGTTATTATATTTGTTATAAAACTAGAAGAAAGCAAACCTACTTAGTACTGAAACAGCATTCAAAAATTCTTTTATTTACAGGTTAAAGAAAATACAGGAGAAGAAAAAGATTCTCAAGGAAAAATCTGAGAAGGACTTGGAGCAACGGAGGGCAGCTGGAGAGGTGATGGAGCCTGCCAATCTTCTAGCTGAAGAGAAGGATGAGGACCTTCTGTTTGAATAATTTTCTCTGCTCTGGTTCTTTCAGAGGTCTTAACTTGGCACCATTTTAGTTCACGGTGTATGGGTTTGGTGGGTGTTTTTTGGCCTAAGAATTTTACTGGTTGTAAAATTTCCCTGGATGTCCATTTATGGGTTTACCTTTGCAGAATCATAATTCAGCAAACATTTATCACAGACAAGATTATAGAACCTGCCCAGGAACCTGTAGTATTCTGCAAGAGTCACCTTATTCTATTTACATCTGTGTTACAAGTGATTGGCTTACCACGTTAGGAAATTCCCTTTAGGAAACAGCAGAGGTATCGGGCCAGCCACCGTAGGCCAACTGCTGCTGGACTACCCACTCGCACGACTTGGCGCTTGTGTCTGGGATTGCTGCTGCCATCCTTGTTACTGTGGTACTTCTTAAGCTTTATGAAAACCTTCACTTATTTTTCTTTGCATGACACATCTGTCTCATTTGTCATAGGAGCAGTTTTCCAATTTAAATGTGACAATGGTATAAACAGATAAAATGATTAAAAAATGAGTTGTTCTTTCTTTAAAAACAAAAACAACAAAAACAAAGAACCAGAACCTATGTCTGTGCCAATAGGGGGCATTCCTGTTCCTGAAAAATAAAAGGTATTTTGTGTTTCACCCCAAGGTTCCAATGGACTGACTTCTAGCAAAAACTTGGAGACAGTGGTCGTTAGATGAATGGCAGAGGATATAAATATAGCAAGAGAAAGCACTCAGTGACTTTTATTTGAAATATAATTTTACTTTTTATTTTTACAATACAGTGTGCAGTATGACATCTCAAAATAACAGAGTGCAGATACAAGATAAGAGTACAAAGGAGGATTAACAACAAATGTCAGAAAGGTTACCTTTATTAAGGCTTAAATCCCTGGTTCATAATTTCTACACACATTCACAAAATTACATTCAAATTATTCCTTATATCAATACTTAGGCCACGAGAAAAGGAAAATAAATCCAGACATTTTCATAGAAAGCAAATCTGGATTAGTCTACTAGTCTCTTCCATTTGTTCCGACTTAGAAAATTTAGTAAAGGAAGACACATTTCCTTATTTCAACTAACGTGTGCATTCATTAGCTATTGGTATCATTCATTCCTATAAGTGGTTAAGACCTCTCCCCAACAAGGGTCTCCAATCAGAACCACAGGACAGGAAATGGAACTGGCCAGAGCAGCTGGACAGGTGTATAGCAAGGTTTTTGTCCTATTTCCTTTAAAGAAAGTCAGCAACAACTTGGTTTTCACTTTGTTTAGGGACTGTGTTGAATATCAGCACATCCATTTTACCTAGGATTGAGAAAAGTTTGGGACTTAAACATTTCTGTCCCTTTATCATTGCTGATGAGGAAAGAACTAAGACTTCACTGATCCCCAAAATATCTTTTGTCACCTTAGACTTCCTAAAGTATGCTACGGCCTGGCATGTGCCTTTGTAGGGGATTTGCTTGTTAAAGCCATATCTATCTTGATGACACATGGCCCTAGTGTGGCCCAGCAGTCTGCAGGCTAGCTCAGAGACTGGCACAACAGAGCCACTTAAAAAACACCACCTGAGATCTCAGTCTAAGCTAATTCAAACTGCCAACATTTTAGATCTTAGGGTTAAAAATAGTTGTCAGTTATGAGACGCAGCTCACAAAACACCACTGTCTACTTTAGACCACCTTTCATTCCTGAGGAGAAAGTAAAATGGAAAATTGAAAAATGAAGTCCATACGTTCCTTGGTTTTCAATGCTAAAAATCAGTGTGAGCTTTGCATCTTCTGCCATTAGCTTGGAGTGTTTCAGACCTAAAGAGACAGTACGTGTGGTGTCCCTTCCTTTAACCCAGGGATGTTACCTTCTTCCTAAGGAGCGTTATCTTGAAAATTTCCACATAGGACACACTCCACAGCCAAACTCAAGGCCATGCGAATTTGAATAGAAAAAGGCAACTTATAAACTGTCAACATTTATTCAAATAAAATTATGTGAAAGATACATGACACCAAGACAAACTACTCATTAAAAATAACTACTTATGTTAAATTAAGTGACAATATTATTCCAGTGTTTAGCTTGAGAACAGGAAATGCTGTAGCTAAAGTCAAAATAAAACCAAGACATTCACATTTGAGGTTGTTTGTCACACGTCACACCATCCCTAAAGACTTGAAAAGACTACAAATTAACTTTCCATGCCAGTATGGAAATCCCATTAGCTTAAACACATGATTTAGCAAGTAGTTGAATTCTGGTGATAAGAGGCAGACTTTGTTAGGATAAAAACTTCTTTATATGTCCTTAATGCCCCTCTGTCCTGCCATATTCTTTTCCTAAAATATTCAAATGACTTTTAGGTCATCCTTTCTGATCTCAAAGTCAATTGTCATAGTATTTCCCTCAGATATAATTTAATTCTAATGCTGAACGAGTGTTATGACCATTATTAAATATTAGTACATAGTACAGCAGCTGTATTCATTACAATTCCAGTTTATTACCTATATATCACTCATCAAATTATACTATGTTCCTATATAAAAATGCAAAAACTCAAATGTCACATCCTCTCATGTATATAAAAAATTATTTGCATCATGAGAAAGTCAACAGTTTATATGATCATCTGCCATTCATAAAAATGTAACACACATTCTATTGTACTATGCAGATCAGAGAAAGGAAGCAAGGTTATCAAATCAGTTATGACAATTTAAGAAAAAAATTCAAAAGGTCTTATCTTTAAAAAGATCAGCATATGTTCTATGTTTCACTAGATCAGTCTGCTGAGTGTGTAGTAAAGTCTGATCCACAGTTTGAGCTAAAAACTTGGTGATTCTAACGGAATGTTTCTCACAAATTAAAAGACATACGCATGAATTCAAGCCTAACAGAATAGCGCCAGACCAGTGGCACCTTAAGAAAAAATTTTTTAGAAAAATATTTATGATGACTGAACCAGTCTTCTAACCAAATATTTGCTTCTTGCCCAGAAGCAAAGTGCCTACCCCTCCCCGCAAATTCTCATGTAGTCATTTAAGTTAACTGTTAAATAACATCAATATTTATATAACTGTGAGACAGGGACTGTTGTGTACATATACACTTTCTTTTCATGGAAATTGCGCAGAAAAGATTTAGGTGAAAAGAAGGTTTTTACATGGATAAAATGAAACTGCTCTGTTGAAAGCTTCCATTTAGAATCCCCAAATGAGGCAAGACCCTCTAAAGCCAGAGAAAATAAAGACTGCTGTGCACAAATTGCCTAGGGGGACTTTGTTCTCACTAGTCTGAGATCTAAGATCAGGACCACATTGCCTGTCACCTTAGACTCAGTCTTGCTGAAGTATCAGGACTACCTTTCTTTGTCTGGCACTTTGCCGAATTAAGTCCAATCATGCCACAGAATGGATGCTTCCTTCACCTCAGCCAAGTTGATGGCACCCACTGAGGTTCAGTATCAAGTTTGTTAATTAACCTAAGCAACTCCTGATAGGCTTTATCAAGATCTGAATTCACAATTGCTGTGTCAAAATAGTGGCCGTTGTTCTGTTCCATCTCTCTAGTCTTCTCAATAATTTCTCTCAACTCTTCAGGCTGCAAAAATAGATAAAAACTGTGAGGTTAACTCCATTCCTTATGAAAATATACGAGTCAGATGGCCAAAGAACAGGAAATAACTTTACATTGCTTTCCATCTCTCAAAATAATCAACATCAGGAGCCCCCAACCTTGCCACAGCCAGTGATTTCCTTTGTTCTGGTATCTTCAGGACTCACATTGAAAATCATTTGGGACTCAATATAACCCACTTTTACTGCAATTTAGGTTTTCATATATGTCTTATCTCACCCACAAAACTAAAGGCCTTAAGAGCACAGACTTCCACTTGGAATTCCCTACACACATTAATTTTAAAACATTTTTGAGTATCATAACCTCTTCCTAAAAATAATATCCTCTGTAACAAAAAGTGAACCTTCTGGTTGGAGCAAGGGTGGCAGGACCCCAAAGCACCATCCACTCTTAGCTCTTATAAAAAGCCCCTGCTTTTTATATCTGTTGCAGAGTTAGGCAAAGTATTACTGGCAAAGCAAAGCATCAATAGAATGGGTATCTCTCTATGAAAACAATGCTAGTCAACCCAAGATTTAACAATTGAATAAAGCTGACCCACGAACAATAGGGTCCAACTACATGGGTCCAATACTACAGATGTTTTTCAATTAATACCTGTAACTGTTTTCTTTCTATTCACGATTGGGAGTCTGGATATGGAGGGCTGACTATATGCACTGATCTATGCCATTTATACAGGGGGCTTGAGCACTGCAGAAGGGTTCTGGAACCAATCTCCATAGATACAGAGAATAGTTAAGTTTGGGGGGAGTCTCAAAGTTATACGTGATTTTCAGCTGCATGGGGGTGAATGCCTCTAAACCCCCACTGTTCAAGGGGTGACTATATGTGTTTTTGGGAAAAACTTAACTTATACATTATATTGTTACTCTGTTTTCAATACACAAAGAAGGTCTTTAAGATGCAAAATATATCCTAAGAAGAGTCTGGGAAAGAGATAGCTAGAGAAGGCTACTTTAAAATACAGGGTAAGGGAAACAGCTGTTTCACATAGATAAGTGGGTGGCAAGACTATGTACAAAACTTCTCCAGAACACTGATTATCAGGTATGTGTGTTCAAGAAAGTGAAACTGCCCCCAAATTATCCGTCAATGAAGAGAACTAATTAAACTCAAGTCCAAATGTCTCATATATAAAAGTCACATATTAATACTATATTAGACCCCAGACACAAGATATATCATTCAACTGGTTGAACTCCTGTAACAGATGGAAACATATTAAACAAATGGCAGCTCTGGCCTGTCCTCAGGCAGTTTCTTGTGTGTTCTCTAATTTTCATTCTGGAATGTTGTGCATCTGGCTATGTCACACAGAATCCTTTGTTCCCTAGCCAGAGGCTCTACTACACCACTAAAATTGAATACAATGACATTCTTGCTAAAACTTATGTCTACTCAAAGCTCAAGATTATTGAATGAGCATTCCAGAACTCAAAATAGAATATAAACTTTGTAGTGCTAGAGTTGAAATGTCAATGTTAAGCCACTCATCTTACATAGATTCACATGAATATTTAATTCACCTAACTTTTCTTTATCAGATTCAAGGCATTATTTCATCTTTTGACAAAATGGCTTCTATCGGTTATTTTGTTTTAATTTCCTCTTATTTTTCTAATTATAACTCATGACTAAGATGAAACAAAATATTTTTGCTCAAAAACTTTTGGACTGAAAAAAAATAGCCTATAGGGAAATTGTTCATATCAGTTTGTACCATTCTTGAGCCCCCATTTTAACAGAACAGTCTCAGATTCAGAGTACAATCAAATAACTGATGGTTTACATTCTCTGTCCAGTGAGGAACACCTAGCTAGCAGTTTCACTGACTTAACATTGAGGATTTGTTTTTACTCAACACTTTTATTGTGCAGATGATAAAGCACTACTACAAATACTAAAGGAGATAACAATATAAATGGAATTAAAAAGCAATCAGATATACCATCCTCTTCCCAACTGCAGAATATATATCCTTACTGATGTGCATGGAATATGCACTAGAACAGATGCTGAGCCATAAAATAAGGTTCAACAAATTTTGAAAGACTGACTTCTTACAGAGTATGTTCTCTGACCACAATAGGACTATAATATCTTAAAAAACAAACAAACAAAAAAACTCCAAATAGGTGGAAATGTCATACTTCTAAATAACCCACGTGTTAAAAAAGAACATGACAGGAATTAGAAAATATTTCTAACAAAATAATAATAAAAAATGTAACCTCAAAATTTGTAGGATGCAACTGAAGAACTGCTGAGACATTTATTGCTTCGTATTAGAAAGATTTAAAAAATAATCTAAGTTTTCTTCAGACAGTAGAGCAAGTAAACTAAAACTGAAGTAATTATAAGAATAAAAATAAGACAAGTCAATTAAATAGAAAACAGACAAAAAAATACAACTAACAAAGACAAATGTCCCCCAAATTCTTTTTCTAAAGTGTTTTGATTACTCCTTTTAATTCATGTAAAATTTAAAGTCACCTTTTCAACTTGTACAGTAAAATCTGCTAAGATTTGGGGGGGGGGGGTAAAAGGAAAAAAGTTATGCTTTCACACACACAAAAAAGAGCTATAGAATATAAAACATCATAAAGTCAGGTGGAACTGCATAAAGCATTTTCACTTCTTTTTTATAGGAGAAAGGAGTTATGTGGAAACTCCACCCCCCTCTGATTCCTCAAGGTCCAAAGTTGAAGACACGTTATATTATAGGGTCCATCATATCGTCTGACTAGAAAAAAAAACCCACTTATGCCACTTTTCTTACAGCCTTAGCAGGATGGAAAAACAAGTCTTAAGTGCTATATAAGACTCCACAAAAAGGAATGGAGTAATTTATAATATAGCAGCCTCTCATCCTAGGCAAGTGAATAAGGTTTCATCACTGGACTCAAAACTTTTGTTTCCTTTTACCAACTTTTCACTAAACCCAAACATGAATTAATAGGATTTGCATCTGTGTGCAATGTGGTCCTTCCTTAAGAGAACAAAATAATACATTTAAAGTGTCAAATGTCCAAAGACTCCTAAGAACAAAAGCTTCCTTCTCTAGGAAAAAAACCTCTCTTCTCATTTAAAAAAATGGATTTACATAGGTGAAGAATTTTATACAAAGACTGTGATGGTTTATTCACAGATGAAATTATCTTTGTGATAATTTGTCTTTATGCTTATTTATCACATCGAAGGTTTTACTGAAAAATTGGACCTTTGCTCTTATCCAGTTAATCTATTTCTTAGAAAGAGCCAGGATTTATTTATTTACGTGTGTGTGTGTGTATATATATATGTGTGTGTATATATATACACACATGTGTGTGTATATATATATACACACATGTGTGTGTATACATATATATAATCTTTTAGTATCTCTTTCATTTCAAATTTCAATACATATTTGGAATTTGCTACTGCAGTCACAACTGTGCTTATTATGATAGTGGCTGAAACTGGAAGACACTAAAAACAACCCTCATATGTCATCCATACTTGCTATTTACATAGTCTTCTTATCGGGAACAAAAGATAAAGAATTCACAAATACCACCATCTAAGCACCTGCTTCAAATTAAACAGCCTCCAGCTTGTAAAATAATTTCTTTACAGTTAAGCAAACAGCATTAGACATAAGTCAGTTGCTTCTTCCTGGAGAAGTCAGCAGGATAACTGCATCTTACAAACTTGCCTGTGTTGAATTTGAGAGGTAGGAAAAAAAAATCACCTTTTTCCAATCCAAATCATAGATGGAGCTAAAGTGTACAGAAGACATATCCACATTTCAAGATTAGGGAAAGTGGCCTAGGAAGCAGGACTACCCACTACAGGAAACAATATAGAAATACTTGTGAAATTCTGAGTTTGGAATTTTGTTTTCTTTTCAAGATGAATATAAAAGTGCCTAAAAAAGTATTGAAAAATGTTCTTTTTTGCTCCAGCCCAGAGAAGCTATAGACTGCACAGGGGCCAACCCACCCCCCATCCTAAAGGCCAGGCAAGCTGCAGAGCTCCTCACTCTGCCATCTTTGCTCTGGAATTTCTCTTTTCTTTTTTTTAAATGGGTAACAGCTTTCTTGATAATATGTTCATTTACAAGTCACCCATTTGAAATGTACAATACAATAGATTTTAGTAAAGTCACAGAGTTGGTCAATCAGCATCACAATCAGCTTTAGAACATTTGCATCATCCTCTCCCCACTCCTGCCAAACCTATGCCCATTAACAGCCACTCCTCATTTTCTGCCAACCCCAGTCCTATGCAACAACTAATCTACCACTAATCTACCACTACTCTATAGATTTACCTATCCTGGACATTCCATATAGTGGAATCATAGAACATATGGTCTTTTGAGATGGCATCTTTCACTCAATGTTTTCAAGGTTCATCCATGTTGTGCCATGTATCAGTATTTCATTCCTTTTTATGACTGTTTTTCTTTTTTTTATGACTTTTTCAAGATATATACAATAAAGCTACAGTAATCAAGACAGTGTGATAATTAACATAAATACAGAATAGAGACAGTGTGATACTTAGCATAAATACAGAATACAGAATAGAGATAATCCACCCCATGATCCCCACTGCATATTTGGTCATGTCATTTTTTTATAAAGGTGACAATGAAAGGATAGTTTTTTTCAAGAAATGATTCTAGAGCAACTCGATATGCACATATGATTAAAATACAACACAAACAAAAAAGCCCCTTTTAGAAAACAGAATAAAACCTTTGTAACCGTGGAGTAAACACATTATTTTAGTACACAAAAATCATTAAACACAAGAAAAATGAAAAAGTGTACTTCATTAACTATTCCTGACCTTCAAAAAAATACCATTAAAAAAGAAGATACAAAGACTTTGAGAAAATATTTATATCTAGACTATAAAAGGAATTTTTACAATTCAGTAGGGAAAAACCCAATTAAAAAAATAAAATTTGAAACATTTTATGTAATCATTTGAATGATTACATAAAAATATGCTATCATTAGTCATCAGGAAAATGCAGATGAAAACCATAACACTACTTCACACCTATTAGAACTAAAAATTGTTACAAACTAACAACAGCATAAGTTGGTAAAGATGTGAAACAAATGGAACCAAAGTGGGAACAAAATAGTAAAGTGTTTTAAAAAGTTTGGCAGTTTTCACATAGTTAAACATACACTTAGCATTTGATCTAGTAATTCAAAAGAAATGAAAAAATGTCCACCCAAAAACTATGAACGTTTATGGCAGCTTTAGTCACACTAGCTAAAAATTAGAAACAACTCAAATGGTTTTAACTGGTGAATGGAAAAAATTGTGATAATATTAAGATCATGGTATAATTTCACTTAACAATAAGAAGATATGAACTAATGTTAGATGCAACATAGATGAATCTCAAAACATGCTGATCAAAAGCCAGAAGCAAACTTAAACATACTCTATGTTTCCACATATTAACTTCCAGAACAGACAAATCTGTAGTGACAGAAAGCAGATTAGCAGTTGCCTGGGGAAGGTTGAAGGGGTATTAACTTCAAAGGGGCATGAATTTTTCGGAGTGATAAAAATTTTCTAAATCTTGACTGGCATGTTAGTTATACAGGTATACATTTTGCCAAAACTCACTTACACAACTGAAATGCATGCATTTTATTTATATAAAGTAACCTCAATGAAGTTAACATTTTTTAAATCAGAAAATCTTAATTAGAAAATCAAGCATAGTATATACTGTTAAAACATTTTGGTACTGATTAAGTTCCTACTTTAAAAAAATATGCATATCTAGACCTCACTCAATTTTGGATGACTAATTCTGAATAAAGTAATAATAAAGTAGGTAAAAAATTCCATGAGATCACTGCCAGAGACCACCAACCAAAAAAAGAAGTTGCTTAACATGTTTCTGAAATATATATATATGGCCCTTGGCATGATAGTGAATCCTTGAAGTACAACCTAACTAAAAAAAGTATGCATATTAGAAAATAGAAACTTATGCCAAACAAGTAAAATGGAGTCCCCTCTGGTCCTTAAGGTGCATCTGTCCCCTTGAACAGCCATGTTATTTGTTTACCAAAGCAGTTACGGGGCACCAAGTTTCACACAGTATTAATCTTATCTTCCTTATTTTGTTGTGATCCTCCTGAAGAACAGCCAACGATCATGTCTCATATTTGTTTTGTATCATCCCAAGTGCTAAAGCAACAGATAATCAACCTGACTCCACTTAATTATGAAATTAATATTGTGTTGAAAAAGGGATGAAACACTACTTTAATCAGCTAGTCTACTTAGCCTAAACATGCTCAACATACAGGGTAGGAAAGCCTCTGGTATCTATAGCCCAAGACGTTGAAAAATACTGCCTTCACATACATATAGACTGAATAAGAAATGTAAGTAGACCTAGAGTGAAGAAAGGTATCACAGGAGAAAGGAGAGTTGGTGGCTTTGGTGAATAGTAAGAACCAAAGAAAAGGAGTATTGTTATTCTTTTAATGACTTTTGAGAAGCTTTCAAGGGAGAGTGTTATTACTTGTTTTTATGTTTTTAAGGAGATTTAGCAGTATAGCAAATGAGATAACATGAGTTATTCCTCTGTTAAATAAAAATATTTTAAAAATCAGCAAAAGCCAAGGAAGAAAATTTGTTGCTTTGATATAGCAACTCTTGTGAAAGCTTTTATTTCACCTGTTTAAATAAAAACTCAATGCTTTCTAACTAATATATCATTATATTATCATTTACTGAACAACCACGTCCAGCATCTTAAACAATTAAAATTTTTTTTCCATTTCAGATCAGAGAAGATCAAAGGGAGGAGGCAAATAGAACATAAAATTTCAATGAGAAACAAAGGAGAAAAACAAGAGTACTCAGTGTTTGCTACTGCATATGCGGAATATCTGCAGAGAAAAGTGGGTAATCCCTAAGAATCTGCTGAGACTTTTTTTTTATGTGTGTGGGGTATCCCATAATGCCTGTTGGAAATAACATATACTCATATGAAGAAGATTAAGGAAGTGTTAGGGAACGCCAAAACTTACCATACATTTGGGGTAACAACACAGAATGCGTGGGGAACAACATGAGAAGCCACCTTCTTTGGAGAGCTGCCATAGCCTAAGCAGAGGCAACACAGCAATTTTTGGGAGAGTGATAAGGCAGAAAGTATAATCAGTTTGAAAGCTCAAGTTGATTGTAGCTTTTAAGTATTGTGACATATTAGGCCATGACTGTTTCATGTTTACTTTCAATGGACTAGCACAACGGTATAGTAATGTTACCTTTGGGTTCTTGCCCTCTTTGGCCAGTAATGCCCGAAGTCTTTCTTGTGAAGGAGGTGCAATGAAAATGATATATGGTTTCAAGTCTGAATTCCGGAGAGTCTTTAATGACTAAAAAGAAATTTTGAATCTTTAAAAAAATTTCCAACATTTAACTACTTCCCAACAATATACTTGAAATATAATAATGTCATTAGAAACAAAACAAAAAAAATTACCTGTATTTCCAAATATCTTTGTAACAAAAAATTCACAATATTTTAAGATCCTACCATTCATTCACTGTAAAAATATACTGTGTACCTATAAAATCACACACCAGACACACAGACACAATATTGGTTTGCTCTTTTTATGTAATGAAATAAAAATGAATCACCCTGAAGGATGATAACCGTGATGCTATAATACCGTGCTAATGAGATCATATACAGACTATGTAATATTAAAAATACTAAAAATCTATTTTGGAGAAATTAGAAATGAGCAATCACCTTACCATGTACCAGGTCTAAATGTAAGCAGAATCAAAGAGAAAAACTTCACATACATATACAAAAGAAAAAAAATCTGGAAAAGCACATCCAAGAAAAAGCAGACTCTGTTTGAATTAGGAGATAGTGGTTTTCCTCTTGCCTTTGCCATTGCATGACAGTGTTGTCCCTAAGTTGAAGCACTCTATCAAAATGGGGATTACAGAGACATGCCCTTTTCTATCTAAAAACATTATTAAGACAATATGCTCAACTTCCCTAAATTCTTTGGTAAATCTGCTAGCTCAACAGTTAAAGAACCCTGAAGGAATTTAGTAAAAACATTTATGCTTCTCTTAAATGTTGTAATTGAAATTGTAACTCTGTCTGCTATAAAAAACAAAAACAAAAACAAAAAAATTGTAATTACAATTTAAAAGAGCCATTTAGGCTCAATTCTCTTTCATATATGTCTCTTTAATGACCTCTGCAGTAGATTCCACCACATTAAAAAAAATTTCATACTGAAGCTATCTAGTTTACAAGTTTTCCACAACAAACACAATCTGAAAAATCCTAAATTTCTAAATTTTACTTTTTAATGAAAATCTATCTAAGAAGCAATTGTTACTGATTTTTCAAGTTTTTTCTTAGTCTGCCAAATAATAAAAACCAATTGAGGTTTCATTATTTAATACAACTATTCACTATGATACCTATTAATACTTAAACTACAGCATTTAAAACCATAAAAATGATCTCTATTCTAATTTTTTTCAGATCAAAATCAGAAAAGGGAAATTCTTTTATCACTTCTAAAATATTTAAAGCACCATGAGTACTATAGTTACTGTATTTTCAGCTTCGGAAAATATGTACATATGTGTGTGTGTGTGTGTGATTATGTATGTATTTTACTCTCTGAGGAAACAAAGAAATTTAGCAACCTGTCTGATTTCACATGGGGAACCAGTGAGAAAAAAACTGTATGAGAACTTAATTAGGTACGGTAGTTCTTATACCAGAATTTAGTTTCCACTAAAATACTCTATAAAAGATGCCTTCAAATTCAACACCCTGAACCAAAACAGCTTTACCTGTGCACGAAGACTTAAAAGACATATTTTCCCAGAGTTGATCACTTGCCGTACAGAATCTACGCTGGTTCCATACAAATTTTTCTCAAATTCACCATGTTCAATGAATTTCCCGGCTGCTATGTCTGCCTCAAATGCTTGCCGTGAAACAAAGTGGTAATCTCTTCCAGCTACTTCGTGGTCTCGCCTATTCCGAGTTGTATCTAGGCAATCAAAATGAGGTAAAAAGAATGGGCAGGGATCAGGGTAAGGAAGGGAATAATTCTGCTAGTCAGAAAAAATTTTTATTTTATAACACAGATAATAAAATAATGTTAAGAGCGCATGGGTTAAACATTGACTGACTTTATTTCTACACTGAAGAAATGAACAAAAATGTTTTTTAGTATTTAATAGTTGCATTTAATCTTAAGACATTTTATGTTTACACTTTAAATTACTTCATCTCGCATTTAAAACTCTACCACTCATCTTTTTTTGAAGTTTTTTTCCATTAGATTAGGTACTCTATAATTTCTAAACAGAACTTCTGTGTTCAGAGATTATGTCTAAATTTCTATTTTCTGTGTTGGCTTTAAAAAACATAAGCTGATCCAAATTGAACAGGAAATTGTAAGAACCCTAAAGGAAATTAAATAGAATGTAATTAGTACCATATTCTTAGGAGAAACTGAAATTTCTCAAGAATGACTATGTTTAGCAACAAATTCTCAAAAAAGTTGGTTAAAACGAAGTTCCTCTTTCCTGACAAAATTGTTGTGATGAAACAAATAAAAAACTCCTCCAGTTAGGTTCTAAGGTGATTAACTGAAAAGCATAGGAAAATGAAATGCACATTCAAACTTACGAGGAACTGCAGATGCAAAGCGGTCTTTTTCTTTGTTCATGAGCCTCTGACGCAATTCATTCTGGCCACAGTTCTGTGGACCAATCAAAATGATAGGTCTTTTCCTATTTGCTGGCTGATGATAAAGTGACATTTCCTCATAAGTTAAGATTTCTTCATTGTCATAGTCTTTAGAAAAAAGAAAAAGTTAAGTCCTTCAGACAAAATTATTGCAATGCAATAAACATATACTTATAGATGACCTAAAAAATTTGAAAAGCACAATTTATTATTAAAAATGCTTAACTTTTTGGATCAACATGGTATTATGAGGGTCTTCATATGTCATATGCTTGCCAGGACATTATGAAGATAAATAAGGCAATATATTAATCCTTCTAAAAAAGTGTATTGTTTCTCTTGTTTCACACTGTTCAAATGTTTGATATAATGCAACTACACTGATTCTTATGTAAAATAGATAGTTTGTAGCCAAAACTTTGACAGAAGGTTATGCACTAGGGGATAAACTAAGGAGAAAAATATCTATCATTTTTGTAAAATGAGGATACTAACACTTAAAAGAGGACTGGTTTAAGGATCAGACAAATGCACATGCTGAGCACAGTACACCTGATATAGACAAACATTCACAAATGCTATAACTAGTATTATCAGAGAAAACTGTAATACTTTTCAGTGATCATATAGCTTGATGACAGGTCATATCTGTGCTATTCACACTTCCTGCACTTATGTTTATTTTATTCTGGAATACTAATATGAATACGAATACTAACCTGAGGTCATGATTCAAAAAGAAGTATAAATTATGCTAAAGCCCTTGATCCAGATGAAATCAGAGCTGTCAAGCAGTAAATAAACAAAGGCAGAGAACTAGCAGCCCTGCCATCTTCTCACTCAGACTACTTCATCTGATTGGGAAAGAGCATCAGATGTATAGTCAGACTCTCTCAGCTTCAAGTTCCATGGGGGCAGGAAACCATCTTAATTTTGCTAGTGCTTAGCAGAGTAGATTAGAAACTCAAACTATCTGTTTAAATTTCAGCTCAACCACGTATTAGCTGTAAGAACTTAAGCAGGTCACTTTAATATCTGAACCGAAATTTATTAATCTGTAGTTGCAAGGAATTTATTGTGAGAACTAAATGGATGTAGGTATCTAAGGCATATAGTTGCTGCCCCTAAAATATGTTACTATAAATGAGTAATTAATAAAAAAATATTAATACGATTATACCATTATGAACAGAAATGTAATTCCTTCCCTTCCCCAAATGCATTTCCCTCTGAAAAATCTGAGTTACTTCTTCTAACATGTACAAACTGTGGCAGCATTATGATTTACAGACTTAGTTTATATATATGTAAACTTCAGATTTTCAAGTTTTCTCTAGTATAATTGCTATCAGAGCTGAATCAGCTAATTTTAGTGTTTCAAAAGATGAAGAAAAAAAGATATTGATTACTTACCCGAGTATAGGGGAAAGCATTAAAAATTCAAAAAATCTTCATACTTACATAGTATATCAATTACCATTAAGGATGTTTATTTTTGGAAAAAAAATTTTATTAACGGAGATGAAATCTCAGATTTAGTTTTATATAACACTGTATTTTCATTAGTTTAATTTATGCTGCTTAAAAAAATTCAAGATGTTAAGAGAATAAGCCTTATAAATAAGAGGTTAAGAATAGCCTTTATTATTTGGTTTGTTTCTAACATGAACCAAAGCAGGAGAAGCAAATTCTAATGCCCATAAGGACTAACCAAGAAGGCACTAAAAGCAGTAAATCAGGTTGGGTTTATAAAAAATTAGATGTGGTTGAGACTGTAGAACTAAGACAGTAGGTGCCTGATATAAAGGCAACAGCCATCATTCAGGTCCAGCAGACTGTTGCCACTTGGGATATGAGCCAAGTATTATTAGAACTTATGATTTTAAGAAAAGCTACAACTTAAAAAATTTGAATCTTAGCAATAAATTAAAACAAAACAAAAAACTCTTCTTGTACTTGAATCAACCAGCAGATACCAAGCTATGCAGAATGGGCTGCCTCAGGGGCAGGTGTTATTGCAGACAAATTATTCATTATTTACTTAAAATACAGCTATATTATTAGAATTTATTAGAAGCATGTATTAATTTCACAAATAGTTTAAACAGAAAAGAATTAGAAAAATTTCTATTTAATTTCCTCAAAATTAGAGGAATGTTAATAACACTATATACATTGCTACTTTTAATTTGTATATTAATTTTTCTCATAATTCAAAGCACCACATTACTCATAGGATTCCAAAAGAAAATAATTTCTGCTACATGATTTTCTTAAGAAAATTCGTCACATTAAGAGACAAAACTAGAACCCAAACTCCCTGAAAATATCAGTTTAATTTCTTTCAAGCGTTAGATAGTGGAACTGTTTTAGTTATAAATCCAGCTATATCTGAGAGTAGAACTTACCATCATTTTTATTGGCATTATATAAAACTTTTTTTCTCTTCTTTTTATTCTTCTTTGCACACCATAGTTTTCCTGTTGAACAATCATAAACATAACTATAAATTTGGTATTTGTTTCCTTGAACAAAGCTATGTTTTTCAACTGAAGAACTCATAAATTTAAATTTATAAACATTTATTACATTGTTCATAGAAAATTTTTTTCAGGGAAGTATTTATAATTTTCCATTAATCTTGCATTATAGACAACCTTTAATACCTAACTCTTGTCCTTTATAGCCCTAAGATAATATTTTGCCTCCCACATCACCCTTGCCATGAATACATCTTTTTTTGACATTTCTAGTACATGAATATAAATATGATTCCAGATGGAGAACCAACCTCTCATTAATGTCAAATAAAAGTGTCTAACCTGATTTTTCTGGCTCCTTGTCTTCTTCTATGGTTTGTTTCATGGCTTCCCTTTGCTGCTGAAAGCTTTTCCCTTAATAGAGGAAGGAAAAAGAGTAAAATATTTAAAACAAAAGAATAGAAGTATTTGTTTTTAAATCATGGGAAAACACCCAAAGTAACTCTTCATTCACCATCTGTTCTAATTCTTTCTGCCACCTATTGAGTGTGTTAGCTATGAGTATAAGCCTCCAAATATTTAAAGTATTAAGTTTCAATCTCATTCTCAACCAATCTTAGGACATTACTAAAATATACCACCTGTTAGGAAAGATTAATAAACCAGTGTTTGAAAATTTAATAGTTCAATTTTTATAAATCTTTCATTAAACATTTGCTATGTGGTAAGCACTATGCTGCATCTTATAATAGTTCTGATCATTTAGAATGATCTGAAATCAAGCAAATTCATTCCAGGAGTTAAGTTTCCAAAATAATACATGAATATGCATTGTTTTTTGATTCCAAGACATCACTCAACATATTCCCTTGTATTTATTATTCCCAATCCTTCTTTTTCTTCGTATGTATGTATACACATGCATGTATATGTTTTAATAGTTTTTTATTTCTACTTTTAAGCTACCAATGATACAAATATATGAAAAACATATTATGTTTTTCTCAGGATTAAGCTTACAATGTCTGTGACCCTCATCTTCTTTTCAGACATCTACTTAAAATCAGATGTATTTTTTCTGAAGGATACAGTGGTTTTACTTAGAAAATTCTGGATTAGAGTTCTACTTTTATATTTAAGTCTTACATCTAATTTTTTCCGTTTCAAGCCAGGAATTCTTAAAAATCAGTAAGCAATTTCCATTTCTATTGGGATAATCTGTAGAACATACTGTATTTCATAAGAGCTTACAAGTAAAAACATTAATATTGAGTTTGACACACATAAGAAGCATTAAAGGAAACTACCAGGTTATCTCTAGAAGCTGTACAGATTGCATTCCTAACGAAACAACTATGACTAGAGGAAATTTTTAAGAGCATTAAAATTAAAAAATAAGTATTTGTCTTTAACAGATTGTTAAAAAATAATAAAACAATTTTAATCATTTACATATTAAAATGTTTAAAAAGATTACGGTGTCACACTTCTATGGCATTTTTATAGTACGCATATATATGCAGACTCTTCCTGAAATAGAAGTGGACATTAATACAAGATGAACATTAAGACCTCTTAAAAATCCTTTGAATAGAAAACGGTTAACACAAACTAAGGTGGGTCCACTTATCTGTCCTATAAAAATACTTACAAATAGTGTCTTTCAAATCTCCTTGACTCATCTATATACTTTCAGAAACTCAACATAATAAGTCAATAAACACAGTTCTAAATATGGGCTAAGGCTGGCATGGTAAGAAGATATCAAATTGATATTTGGCAGAAGCACTGAGTAGAGAACCAGGATGGCTGCTTATAATACCCTAGGATTCTAGAGGAATGTCCTGTAACTAACTGAACTGTGAAGAACCAAGGGTGTAGCATCACTCTCTAAACTTACTATAAGCAGCTCATTTCTCTTTCCTTAAAATATAACTAAGTATGAACAAATTTATTTCTAGCTTTTGGGTTTAAAAGCAGATACTGTGGCTTTCTGTGACCTAATTATACACATAAAAATGTAAATATTATATTATCATAATTTCACTTAAAGCCCAACAAATTGGTCACTATTATATTCAAGATACTTATGCTACAGGTATAACATAAAAACCCAACTGCATGAAAAAGTAATTACATCATCTTTTTAAAAAGGCATGAAAAAGTGAGTTTTTCTCTGTGAAGGCTTGTGTTTTAAATATTCTTTTAACTATGTACTTTCTGTTATCTTGTCCTTACCTGGAACAAGCCCAGCCAGAGGCTGATTATCTTCATCCCCTTCCCTATAGGCTTGCCACCAATTTGGATCTTCTTGACTGATCACATGAAGTATATCCCCCTTTTGAAAAGACAGACCTAACTCACGACACGGAACATAAGGGTCATCGGAGGGGTCATAGTCGAAATGAGCTTTTACATGGATCTAAAAGATAAAAAGGGTAAAATAAAAACAACAATAATAATGAAATGGCAACACAAAATACTTAGCATAAATATAATTAAAATGTTATAATTTTTCATTAGTACAAAGAAGGTTTAGTTAGGTAAACAGTATTTGGAGGTTTAGTTAGGTAAACAGTATTTGGGGAACTGTATTTTCTCAGGCTTATGTTTTCTTTAATTAAGTTCATCTCTATGTTGATTGCAAACATGTACAAGAGTATGCAAAACACTGTACTTGTTGACGGCTAACAAGCTGAAGTGCTTAGATGCCTCAAAGGCTTAAGCAGAAGGAATGTAATAAAAAACTCCCTACCTCCTCCTCAATTCCTGACCTGTGTAAATAATAATTCTGCAACAAGGTATGCAATTTCTAAACTACAACTACCACCAAAGGCAGACTTTAACCTGGCATCAGTCATCTAAGCAGGTGAGTGTCAGTTTCCCTGTGCCATCATCCCTTCTTGACCACACTGTCAGTGTGAATGTGCTTTAATCTCTTTCAGTGTTTCTTCTAAAGGAACGTGTTTAGGTTCATAAATGATCACACCTTAATTTAGGTTTATAAACAATCACCCCAAACTGCTAAAATTTTCTAGATCAAGGTTATAATCTATACACAGACTTTGAAATACTACTAGTGGTACAAGTTAAAATTTTTTACTAACAATGTGTTTGCATATCAAAAAACTGTTATACTTTTAGCATTAAAAGTCAGAATTTACATAAACCTTATTGAAAGCCAAGTCATTTCCTATGCTATTTCCTCCAATATACCTCTCTAAGATAACAAAGTATTCTTTCTTCTAAGAAGGAATAAAGGAAACATTCTCTTTAACATCTCCATCTGTAATTTTTACCCAACTTGGGAAAATGGCATTTCCAAAATCTGTAAAAATTTCATCTAATGAATCCAAATCTCCATGCAATGAATGTTTCTGCCCCATAGAGGTTAAATTTTAGGTTTTGGCTCAATGAACAATTGATTGACAGCATTAAAAATTTTATAATTCTAAGCCCCTTTCTATCCAATTATTATTTGGCTTTCCTTAAGTCTTTTTACCTTCACCATAATTGAGGCCGCTTATTATAAACCAGTCTGCCTCAAAAATTGTTATAAGATAATACCTTTTTTCAGCTCCTGAAACACTTAAAAAATTGTCTAATCAATGATGGACTATATGATATTTGATAAAATACTTTCTAAGTGATAAAGACATACACATAATGGAGGGAGATATATAGATTGCTCTCCATTATAAGGCATAATAACCAAAACTTTTCATGAAAGTAACAGCCTTTCTCAGAAATTTTGCACAAGGGTGTTATTAGATGAAAAATATTCTTTTACTTTAAGAAAAATACAATAATTTCAGTAATACAGATGTTTACTAACTTCTGTAAATAGGAAATGAGGATATCTAAGTCCCAATACACAAACAGCAACACTGAGGTAAAGCAAGTGATCGATCCATTTAAAAATGTAGAACTTAAATGTTAGTCTGCTTTTCTGAGGTAGCTTTTCATTGATGTATTATATAAGTTCAAATAGTACAAAAAACCTAAGTGTAAACCTAAATGAATTTTCACAAATGGAAGACACCTGTGTAGCCAGAACCCAAATCTAGAACCAGAATATCACTAGTGCCTCAGAAGCCCTGCCCTCACGTCTCTTTCGGTAGTTAACATTCCTACTCACTCCAAGGGTAATAAACAGCATATCCTGATTTTTAGAAGTATAGTTAGTTTCTCCTGTATTTTACTTCATTTAAATGGAATCACATTGTACATACTTTTGGATTAAATACAGTTAAGATACCCCATTCAATATAAGTGTTCCACTGCATTCCAACTACAGTGTTTGAAAGAGCCTTGTTTTTAATATGAAAAGTTTTGATAAAAACCTTGAAAACATTGTTAAAACCAAAAATGAATTTTAGAAAGTTATGCAGGGTAGCAGCAATCAAAACAGTCAAGATATTGGGTAAAAATATTATGCATACAATTTTATATATCTCAAATGTGTAGATTGATCAAAAAACTTCTCGAGCATCATCTCTGTTAAATCCTTCCTACATTCTTGCTTTTTAGCCAAAAATAAAAATCTTGGAAAGCTAAGTGTGGAATTATAAGCATCCTTTTAGGTGGTAGAGAGGTCATTTATGGTATCAGGGTTTTCAGAGACCTGTGGAATCAGACTACTTGTCACCCTGATTGATGATTTTATGAAATCACTTTCTGAAAGCAATATCTAACATGTTGTTTTCAAAGTGTTTTGCTCAGATCACCTGCCTGGGTTGTTTATTAAAATAATAAATTCTTATGCCACATCTCAGACTTTCAGACTCTGCATGTTAATTAAATTCTTGGATAATTACTATACACCTGCCATTTAAAATGAACCTTAAAATCTACCCTAAGGGAATCTACCCTAAGATCAGTGAGGAGGCTGTACATAGGTCTATGAATTTTGCCAGAGGCCAACAAAATCACCAGAGATGCTTTTCTCTCCATTCTTGCCTAGGTCTCACCCCTTGGCTATCTGGATTTAGCCAGTTTGCAATGGGGCCCCCCTCTTTGTTTAGGCTAGAGAGAAAAGTACAGAGAATATACTCTGCTTATGTGACAAGTTTATCTAGTGCTGTTTAAAATGTACCCTAAAATTAAGAGCAAGTTTATTTCACATCAGAGAATATAACCAATTGATTGAGTCAAAGTCTGAGCACTGCCCTTAACATGTACTATGACTTCTATCCATATATTCCACTGATTAATTCTATAAGTTATCACCATGAATCTTTCCTCTCTAGCTCTGTTATCAACTAATTTATTTTTTTTCCCATACAAAAAAAAAAAAATAGAGACCTTTTTAAATGAAGGAAAGACACTTATCTCTATAGAAAAGCTCCAGGGTTTAACAATTGTATATCAATACAGTGTATCTGATTAAAACAGTGGCTGGTTTCCAAACCAAATTGTCTTAAACTTTTAAATTTAAATTTTAAATTTTAGGATTGTTTAGACACAATTATCTTCCAGCCTGATATCTTCCTCTTTGTCTTTTTTTTTAAATAGTATTTGTAAAATATTCGCGTTTGAGTCCTAATGATGAGAATATGGTAACAGGATAAGATTCATCAGTTTATTCACATCTTTCCTAAGGGATTCAATGGTCCAAAATGATTTTTCTTTGTAATTTTAATTTTTGTATTTCTTATTATAGTAGATTTATCTTTAACTTTTAAAATTACTCATGGAAGAAAAAATAGTCAAAGTATGTCTTCCTTTATCTTTGGTCTAAATTTAACCCCTAAGGCAGATTGTAAGATTAAGGGCAGCATCCTAACCTTGAGATTCCTCTTCTCCTGACACCCACCTAAGAAAGAATACCTTTATTATTTGTTCTCTTCCATTTTTAGGAGATCTTTGGGGTATCTGGGACATTTGATTGATGTTTAGTAGTAGGCAGCCGGAAATACAAACTATAGGATACAGCAAACTTAATAGAACTGCTCTAACTTAAAAAGGGATGTCCATAAAAATCTTATTGCATCACTAAATCCCAGAAAAAATTAAGATAAAAATTATATAATATAGTTTATACTTCTAACAAAAAAAGTAAATACATCTGACAACAGTGGTTCTCAACTTTTCCTTCTAACCCAGTTATCTTTATAGGCTATGGACATGTGAAACAATCATTTTTTTAAAAATCCATAGAATTCTTTTCACAAACATGAAATACATATAAACTGCACCCCTGACCTGCTCTCCCCGTAAGGAATATAACTATAGCCCAGATCTCTTCTTAGAATTCCAGACTAATATATTCAATTCTGTGTACTAAGTACCTTCACCCAAATGGCCCTAAGGTACCTCAAACCTATAAAATGGACCTCTTTTCTTCTCCCCAAATCTGTTTTCCCTCAGATTTCCCTTTAGTAAGTAGCACCACCATCACCCAGTTGTTCAAGTATCTTTGCTTCCTCCCTTTCTTTTACCTTCCACATTCATTACAAGACACTGCCATTTCTACTTCCAGAACACAGCCTGGTTTATGTTCTCCACTGCCACTACTATCATCCAAGCTTAAGTCATCATACTTTGCAATGACTTCAGCAACAGTTTCCTCCTTGCTTCCATTATTGGTTATACTGATTGAATTTTCACACAGAAGCCAGAAGAGTTTTTTAAAATATAAATTAGATGATGTTACTATATCTGAAATCCAAATTCCCTGCCATGGCCAAAGAGATCTACTTGATTTGGACCTACCTACCACCTCTTCAGGCTCATCTCATAGAATCCCTTCCTCATCTCTTCTATTCCCCTACCTTGCTCCATGCCCACAGGCTTTCCAAACACAAAGTTCCTTAGAAATTACACATGAAAGCTAATTACCAGGCCTGGTTTCCCCTCATCCTATAGGTCTCAGCTTAATGTTGCCTTCTCTAGAGGTCTTTCCTGACCATCTTGTATAATTAACTTACCTCTTTTTATTCTCAATGTTTACATTCTGCTTATTTCTATCACTTAACCACAAGCTACATTTTATGTTATGTTCATGATCATAAACCCAGTGCTTATTAGGAAAAAAGTAATTTGGGACCCCTGAGAGTATATTTCAATTATTAACACCACTGGGCCAGTGGCTGCCTAATCCTATGGGGTTTGTATCCCTGATTTGTGATTTAGCATTATATCCTAAGCCTTTACATTCCCCTTAAAACACTTTTTTCTATCCTCCCAGCCCAGATGCCACAAGAGACTTGAGTTGTGTTCCCAGTCATATTAGAGCTAGCAGTCTTCTATAGGCAGGAGACCCCAAAGCAGTTTCAAATACTAAAGTCTCATGAGTTGCTTTGTTGTACTCAGAACCCAGACTATCACATACATAGCTACTAAGAGGCTAATTCATCTACGGTTAGAATTTTCTATCATGGTATTGTAATTATTTTTTTGGGATTGATGATAAGCATTAATGCAGAAACCTAATATTTAGTGGCTTTGTGGGACATTCATTACCTGTTATACTACACAGAGTTAAGAACACAGGTTCTGGAATAAACATGGGTTTTAGCCTGACTCAGTCACTTCCCATTAGTTGGCTTTGGTAATTAACTTGACCTTTCTAAGTTCCAGTTTCAATGCCTGTTAAATGGAAATAATAAAGGTACCTATAGTTCACAGAAATACTGTGAGGATTAAATGAGATAAAACATATAGAACAACTAGTACCGTACCTGGCACGAAGTAAACAATCATAATAGCTAATATTTATCGAACAATCAGTAATTGGAATTTTCTAGTACATATTCCATCACTAATAAGTAGTGTGATCCTGCTACATTTTGATTTATACCTCTGTCAGATTAGTGCATTGGACTAAATGAAGAAAAGTGCCTTTAGCTCAAATATTCTATTTTCTCCCTCCATATTCTTTCAATTGTACTGTGGAATAATCTAAAGTCTTACCTTACATACTTGTCTGGGAACTCCACTTTTACTTATTTATTTTTTTTTAAGTCAATGTGTAGAAAAGGAAATGGTACAGTTTAAACAATGCATATGTTTCCTCAGATAAATGGTCAGTCATTCTGGAAGTGAACTACAAAGGTTCCAAGACTCTCACCCTCCACAAATGATAGGGCAGCCACTGGTTGCTATATGTCATGCAAAAGAAACTTAACAAATAAGGGAGTACTTCTCCTGACACAGTATACTCTTGCCATTTATGATGTTATAATTCAGCAAGTGATTATAACTGGATTTCAGATAACACCATTTGATTGATCTTAAATATATGTTTCTTTTCTAACATTACAAAACATGACATCAGAAAGATACTGTTTGTTGCTCTTACTAGATCCTGACCTGTATCATAATGATGCTCAATAAATTGGTTTTAATTTCTTAAAATCACTAATCCCATAGATAATTACTCTGCATATGCCAACTAATTATGACTTCATATCACTGTTTTCATTGTAGAAACCTTCAGTGTGAACTTTAGTAATAGTAGTTCATTTTAAGCCAGATAGGTTTGATAAAAACTTTTTAAGAGATATTGCAATTGAGAGTTCTTCACAACAGGAGGAGGAAATGAAGGAAAAGAAAAATACCACACAACACTGTCTCTATTTTGAATAGATCTCTACTCATCAAATGCTGTATTTTAAAAGGGTTAAACCTGGAATCTTTACTTTTCCTTTCTCTCTCTCCTTTTCTTTTTAAAGCCATATAAGTAAGGGCATAGTCCAGCCCTCCTCTGCTGTATCTCTTCAGAGTGCAGAGCTACTTTTGAAGTTCAGGGCTTGTTCACGGGAGATATGTAGAAAGGCACAGAGAATCGGGCTGTCAGAATTCAGAGATGAACTATTTTCCCATTTCTTCTCTGATAAAGAGCTTTATACAGAAAGAAGGTTGCAGATTCAACATCAATTTCAATATAAGGGAAAAACATGGAATGATCGCTAAAATATAAAGTATAAATGTCATTAAGAAAAAAAGATTTTTGTGCTCTTTCAAACTGTTTTTTATAAAAGCGAAGAATAACAACAGATGTAATACGTCAGGCTTTCACGTTAATCCAGCACTTTGAAGTCTATAATTTTTTAACAGCTTTCTTGAGATATAAAATTTGAATACTATACAAGTCACCTGTACACACAATTGGATGGTTTTAGTAAATTCAGAGGTGTGCAACCACACACATTTTAGAACACTTCATCAACCCAAAAAGAAACTCCATACTGATTAGGAATCCCTCCCATTCCTGTTAACTCCCCACCCCTACACCTAAGGAACTACAAATCCACTTTCTGTCTCTAGATTTACCTATTCTGGACATTTCATATAAATGAACCAACACATGGCCTTTTTGTGACTAGCTTCTTTCACCTCAGCATAATTTTACCAAGGTTCATCCATGTTGAAACATATTAATCAGTACTTTATTCCTTTTTTATTGCCAGATACTATCCCCTATTCTATGAATATACCATATTTCGTTTTCCATTTATTAGCTGGCAGACATTTGTGTTGTTTCTACTTTCTGGCTATTATAATAATGCTGCTAGGAACACTCGTGTACAAGATTTTGAGGATAAATGTTTTCAATTCTCTTGGATATACACTTAGGAGTGAAATTGCAGGGTCATGGGGTAAAAAAGTCTGTCTTTCGATATAACTAGTTGAGTAAATGTTTAACATAAATAGCAATATATGCTCTAAAACAAGAGCTGTGCATACTTTGTATAAGCACTTTCCCCCCATACTAAGTATATTTGAGTTAAATAAATCCATCTATAATGACAAAAAAGGACAAAGTTCAACGTTATGAGTCATAAAAATTCTGAAAGTATTTTCTGCTTTTTACTTTTCAGAGATTACTCAATTTGAAATATTGACATTCAAATTTATTTTAAAAACTACTGAATTTCTTTGTTTTTACATTTCTGATATTGAAACAAATATTCACATGCAATTTCTTGTGTGGACATAAGTGTTCTGTGTGTTTACATATGTATTTTTAATAATACATACTCATAAAAAATAAAAAGTAAAAATCATCTGGATGCTCTCACTTGGAAATAACTTGTCAATACTCAGCGCTAGCCTTCTTTCTAAGCATATTCTGTCATCTTAACCAGAAGTCTCTGGATTTAAGTTTTTAATTCCTTAATATTTACCCAAATGAACTGAAAACATATCCACACAAAAACCTGCATAACAATGTTAGTTATAACTACTCAAACTTGGAAGCAATCAAGATGTCCTTCAGTAGGTAAGTAGATAAGGTATTCTATATTCAGACAATGAAATATTATTCAATGCCATAAAAAATGAGCTATATCAAGCTATGAAATGATATGGAAGAAACTTCAATGCTTATCACTCGTGAAAAAAGTCAATGTGAAATGGCTAGCTACTGTAAGTTTCTAACTATATGACCTTCTGGTAAAGGCAAAACTACAGAGATCAGTGGTTCCCATGGGTTAGGGGAGGAAGTGATAAGTAGTAGATAGAACATAGCTAATTTTTAGGGCAGTAAAACTATTCCATACAATACAATGGTGAATACATGTAATTATTCATTTGTCAAAACTCACAGGATATTCAACACCAAAAAGGAATCCTACTGTAAAACTATGAACTTTGGGTAATAATGGAACCATCAATTTATTGATGTAACAAATGTACCTTTCTGGTGCAGGATTGTTGATAGTGGGGGAGATCATGCATGCATGGGCAACAAGGCATGTTAAACTCTAGACTTTCTGCTCCATTTTGCTATGAACCTAAAATTACTCTAAAAATAAAATTTATTTTAAAAAGTAAACAGTAACCATCAAACAATAAATAATGAACAACAACAACAAAAATACTTACTACAGTTTCCTTGGTAGGAGGTGGCTTGATCTGCTGACTGGGAATCAGAACAAATGTCAAAGTACCATGCATATCAGACTGCAATAGAGAGATTAGATAGCTTTTAAAATCCATATTTATGAAAACCATTCCATGATCAATGAGCAATATTCCCTAAACTGAACTATTCCAGAACTCTTAGAAGACTTAAAAAAATCAGTAAAAGTGAATTCCATTTCATCAGGAAGCACAAATTATGCCTTTCATGATTCCATTAGAGTTACCCAGTAGTATCGCATTCTGCAATTCTAGTCCACTGGGGAAAGCCATTTAGCCCATAAATCTTGGTTTTTCTCAACCACTCAGTGTTGTTAAGGAAGATTCCACAGTGAAGGGTTGGGTGATTACACAGTGCTATAACAATTCTTAGTTATCTACTCTGACACATTTCAATTTCAATACAGTAAAATTTGAAATAGTAATTTTGACTAGGATTAGAAAAGAGATACAAATATACAAACATTCTCACTTCCCAATCTATTTTTTAACTGTATATAGTGTTACTGCTAAGTTCACTGTTATTTCCCAGTACACCACTAACTGTATCATTCAGATACCTCCAACATAGACAGTAATCACACTTTTGGCCCTGAGAGAGCAGGGAATATTGCTCGACCTAGAGATAGCACTCAATAAACCAAGGGCAAAAAACAACCACCATTGGCATTTTGCTCTACCAAAGCTATGAATGTGATTGAAAGAAAATAAGAATATAAAGATGTTTTCTAGATTCTTCAACAGGCATCAGAAGACAGGAGAGATTCTATCTAACAACTGACGCAAAATCAGTAAGAATATAAATCTGGTTTGTGGGTGCATACAAAGTGATCATAAATTGCTCTCAAAAGTTGTCTACGAATGGCTTTCTCATTATACTAGCACTAACAGAACTTTATATGCTGATGGAAATGTTACGTATCTACTCTTTAATATGGGAGTCATTAACTACCTACTGCTGCTCTTGAGCACCTGAAATACAGCCAGTAGAAATGAGAAACTGAATTTATAATTTTACTTAAATTGAAATAACTAGCACATGTAGCTAGTGGCTATTATATTTGACAGTATAGATCTATTGAGTGCCTGCTATTATCTAAGTTGTTGAGAAAATAACGTAGACAAAAAAAAATTTAACATAAAAATTATGAGGGTAGTGATTTTGTTTTGTTACTGTTTGCCTAGCAGCTAGCATGTAGCAGGCAGTCAATAAATATATGTTTAATAAATTACTAGTTATATTAGTGATTTCAGAGGCAAATAAAATATACCTAGCAGTAATAAAGCTCAAAAATAAATATTAGTGGTACCCATCCCAAAATAAAACTCTAATAAATACTGTGAAAATGTTATGTGAAAATTAGATTAGAAATTATCTAGTACTCTTAATAATTATTTTAAAAATGCTTTAAAAATATTTTTTCTAAAGTCTAATAACAACAACAAAAAAAACAGCTTTCAAGAACCTAATTGTGACAGCTTACCAACAAGTCAAAAACCTCATTGACATCCTTCCCCCGAATTTCAATGCCATTAATCTCCAGAACTTCATCTCCTTCATGTAACAGACCACTTTTCTCTGCAGCACCTCCTTTTACTATCCGACTAACGATGACAGAATCCATTTCATTACGAACTGTAGCACCCTAAAAAAAATTGAACATCAATTTTAAAGTAAAAATTCAATTTTTCGGTTCAGCATTTCCTCATTTTTAAATTCTTATTTTTTTTCTATTCAACAATACTAGCCTTCAGTTATCTTATAAAAAAATTTACTTATCCATCTAGAGTAATTGTGATAATTAGATTTGAAAGCTGACCATTTTCTCCACATTTTCTGCTTCAGAAACATTCCCTTTGTTTTCTAAATTCTAAAATCAAGCAGACTTTTGAAGTAACAAGAACCAAAAAATGCACTTGCTTAAAAACAAGGTTAAGACCTATAATCAAATTTGTTCTCTATAAGCTAGACACTAGTCAAAGTAGTTATACAATATTTAGATGTAATTACTGAACATGACATAACTATAAATGTCTTTTAAAATTCAATACATGAAGAAATGAAGACTAATCTGATTATTCAAATGTTAAATATTACATAGCTGCATTTAGTTCAAATTAAAACGTATTAAACATTAACATTTATTATAAAAATTGGAAGCACACTGAAATATATACATGTTTAAAAATGGAAATATAAGATACAGAAAAAAGCTTGAAAGTAGACAGGGTTTGTAACATTTTTCTCCTAAACTTTTGTCATAACTTTCCCAATTTCTTTTTTCCTAGTAGCCATTAGAAAAAAAATGAGTAATATCAACTGCCCATAAAAGTTGGTCCCTATTTCATGTACCACAATATTCAAGATATTAATTTGAGACATAAGGATTTAAGAATATGTCCTGAAAATAAAGGGAAAAAAATAAGGCATAAAAGCAGATTAAGAGAAAGTTTTTACTAAAAACTATAAAACAAATATTAACATTAAGGAATACATACTTTTAAGTATATGTTAAGTATGCAAATGTGTTTCAAGAGATCAGATTTTCTAAATATGTTTTTTTTTAAAGCTGGGAGAATAATGAAGCAGATTACTTGTCTTTACTCTCAACAGTTACTTCACAAGCTACTATATTTTCATCAAATTATGGTGAAATGAACAAATTTTTCTCAGCTGAATAATTAATATGAAGAATAAGAGAATTCCAGCAAATAACCACAAAAAAGAAAAACTAGCAGAAATGTAAAGGGGTCTTCAACTATCTGCCTGCCATACAAAAAAAGATCCTTGTGTAGAAAGGATCTCAGATCAAAGATATAGAACACTTACCAATGGAATATCTCGAGCCTTTTCTATACGAACTATTTTCACAGTTTCTCCTCCATACTGGCCAATGCTTTCATAGACTCTCTCATCTGTAATGGGCTCCAGCTGCATTTCCTGCTCAGCGACCTTATCATGGGCCAGTAAAAGTGCCTGTTTTAAAGAAATCCATTGCATTTAGGGCAACAGTATGATTTATTTCTGTAGATTTTAACCTAATCATATAGATAGTATTCTAATCATTAAACTTTTAAAAGAAGTGATATAATTAATTGTATATTCAGATCTGTTTCCAAATTTTCCAGCTGTAGCACAGATGCAATTCTATATTTTTTATAGCTAATAATATCTAAGAATGTGTTAGGTATAACAGGGTATACCCTGGGATGGGTTATGAAAGTCTAAAATGCTTATTACTTCATGAAAACAAATTGATTTAAAAGTCCAACACCATAAATAAATTTACAAAAAATATAACCAAAAAAAGAGGATTTTTGGTAAAAAAAAGTTGTTTCAAAAATAATGCAGTTAATTTTAAATACGAAATATATAATCCAACAATAATTATTTTGCAGTTGGAGGTGTAAACAATCAAAACAGTTTAGATAATGTTGGAGATCTCTTCTAGCCCTAAGAAACTGTGAATTCAGAGACTTTGAATATTAGAAAAACCACATATATAATACTCTGTCCATTTTCTACCTGAATATGTGGAGCATTCAGCAAAGCAGTTAATTCTTGTCCTTCCTTTTGGTGGACTGGCTTCAAAGCAGTTTGTACCTAAGACACAAAAAGAGATTATTCTTCCTAGGTTGCAGGAAATATCACCAGCATCTATATAGGTATTTTTAATATATTTTAAAATTGTAAAAACCACTTAGAAGGCACTAAAAAGAATAAGGAAAAAAAGTATTTTTTTCTCATAGAGTTTTCAATCTCATCATGGTTAACAATAGCATTCTATTTAAAACCATGAGATAAGATTTTGGTATTCACACATATGAATAAATTATTTCCTTCTTCAAACTTTCTCCCAACATACTATAAAATATACCACATAAGAAAAACTGTCCTAACAGTTATCTTGCTATTTTATAGTTTTTAAATCATATTTATGCAACTATATTTTAAATCAGAGATAACATTTTCAAGAGTTACAGACAAGATAAATTTATATGAATAATGGAACCATGACCATACTATAGTGAATTACATTAAAAAACTTCCCAAAGTTGAGCAATTCTTGCATTTCTAGGATAAACTCCACTTGACTATGATGGATTTCTTTAAGGCCTTTGTTTCCTTATCTATAGAATGGCATCTACCATTTAAGGTTCTTAAAAGATTCAGGTAATCCATGTAAACTGCTTAGCAGAGTACTGGGCACATAACAAATTATTACTTAATAGATTTCTAGATGTAAGTTATTCATATTTTAAGATTTCTAGTGGTCATAAATTATACTTGCCTCTACTTGGTGAGTGGGTTCATGTGCAGTTTTACAAAAGTACTGTCAAGTTTTACTATCTAGGTCATACTATCCTAATACAATGAGTTGGGAAATAGCCTAGATTTATATGTCAATACAGTTTATTTAACATAAAAACTGTATATTCCTGAATGTTTTGACAGAACCTATACAAAATTTATATTTTCTCAGAAAACCACCCAGTTGATAGCAACTTCACAGTTAGTAACATAAAGCTGTAACTGTTCTATGTTATAATTTTTAATCTGCATTCATGTTCTTTTCTTTCCTAATGTTTTTGGTATTTTCTTCCATCTAACTTGTCAAAGTTTGCTCTACTTTGTTATACTTTCCAAAGAATTAGTTTCTAATGTTAAATCTATTGTTCTTTCCATTTTAATAATTTAATTCCTTTCTTCTGTTTTATTTTCCCTTTCAATTTCTAATCACTTGAGCTGTATGTTCAGTTCATTTATTTTTAATCTTTTTTTTTACCATATTTAAAGGTATAAATTTTGCTCTGTAGACTACTTTGCCCCAAAGATTATACTATGTTCTCACTGTCAATACCTCTGATTTTCTTCCCTTTTTTATTTTCAAGTTCAATTACCCACCAAAAAAGAGTACTTTGCAGATAACAAAACCCAAATTATCATCTTTAATGAAAACACATAGAAATTCACATACAGAATTTTTATAAAAGTAACTCATGATTAAAATAAGAATCTAGTATATCTCTAATACTACTTATGGCTATTTTAAATCATTTTATTAGTAATTCCCCAAACAAACCTGAGAGATAATTTTGGGATTAACTAATTTGACCACTAATTTGATCAAAGTAATAAGAGTAACAAAACCAGCCTGTCTTCCGGTTTCAGGACCCAGGAAAATAAGTTTCTAATTGTAAAGCTCTATATGTATAAACAGGATGGCATAGCAATTATTTTCTTCAAGAATTCCATTAAAATCTTACTAATGGACAACTGCAGTAACCTAAAACTGTAATTAAATACTTATTTTTTAAAATAGGGCATTTTTCTTTTTAAAAAACAGAAAATCTAAGGTAATTTAATTTATAATCTCTGGTCATATACCTTTTGTTAGCTGGAGAAAGTAATTCTGAGGGAAAAAGAAAATTTTCAATTAGAAATGTACCAAGGGTGTACAAAATGTACTAAGGTCAACCAATAATTTTGTGTATAGACATTGTTTCCTATTTTTTATTTGTAAATCAGTTCCTAAATATCTCTGAGATCTTCCCTTAAAAGAAATCAAGAACTTGTTATTTATTTCCTTCTTCTATTAATCAAGATGGTACCTATTTTAGTTTCAGCACACATCATCAGCTACTTTCTACAAAGGCCTGAAATTAAACAGCTATTCCTACATTGTACAGGCTTCTTTCCATTGGCCTATAAAGATGCTCTAATCTCTTACCTTAAAAAGATCTCTCCTGATCTTATACTCTTCTTTAGCTATACTACTTTCCTTTATTTTCCTTTAAGCAAGATATTTTTACAAAAGGAGATAGGGAAAAAGCCTATGAAAAAATGCTCAACGCAGAAATGCAAACTAAAATGAGATACTATCACACATCTGCTAGAATGATAAACAGGAAACAATCTAAATATTCAATAGGTAAGTGGTTAAACAAATTGTGGGATTTTCACACAATGGAATACTACTCAGCAAGAAGTTACAAACTACTGATACATGCAAAACATGGATGAATTTGAAAAACATTATGCTGAGCAAAATAAGTCAGATTCGTAAGACTATATATTATCTTATTCCACTTATATGAAATGTCCAGAAAATACAAATTTCTAAAAAAAAAATAAATAAAAAGAAAAGACTGGATGCCTCCAGCCTAGGGAGTGGGAAGGTGGTTATTGTCTGCGAAGGGTCATAAGGGAGTTTTGTGGAGTAATATTGTTTGTATAACTTGATTGTGGTGGCAGATTACACAGGTGTTACATATGTGTCAAAATATATTGAGCTATATGATGAAATACACCCATTTTGTGTAAGTTATCTCAATAAAATTGGTTATCAAAAAAAGAAAATATGCCCATACCTCAAAAACTATTGAGGATCTTTACTTACCTATCTTTTACTTTATACTTTGACCCAAATGAGATCATGCTATTCATGGTATTTTATAAAAAGTTTATAACTATTTTGGTTTGATACTTATTAAAATATTTTATTTTTCTATGTAACTAAATATCTTTTCCAATTTTATACTTCAACGGAAACAACCATTGTAGTTCTGACTGTCAACTTACAGGATTAAGCCCAAGCTCCTTAGCATTTTTCCTTACCATCTTCTGATTCTTGCTTCTTTACCAGTCCCATCTCCTGACATTTGTCATTCCTTAACCATTTTGTCCAGTCATAAACTGCTTGCTGTTCCCTGCACGAAGACTGATTATGCTAGCTGTCCCAGCTACCTGAATTGACTTAATTTTAAATATTCCTAGATTTCAATGTTCATCTTGTAAGTCTGAACATATTTGATTTAAAATTGTTAATGGGACTGTATCCCTACCAGACTAAGCTCATTAAATATGGAGCTGTATCTTATTTAGCTTTGTAACCAGCTATTGGCAGAATGCCTGGCAAACAGCAATGTTTGATGAATTCAGTAAAAGGAAGAGAGGGCAGGAAGTCATCCCTGATGTCTCCTTTACTTTTATTCTCCAAGAAGAGGCAATGTGCCATGTTAATTTTCTATTTAAATATTTCACTTCATGTTCAATTGCTATTCAAAATCTTACATCTGGACAATTACAATAGCCTCCACATTCTATGCCTCCAGTCTTGACCTCACACATCTCCCACAATGTTATCAGAATATACTTTAAATTAAAAGCCTATTTATATCAAATTCTTGTTTAAAAATCTTCCATAGCTCTGCAATCACTTATAGAATAAACTTCCTGCTTTAAACTTTTCTTTAGAGCAATTTTTTGTTTTAAATTTGAGAAACACATAAACATCTAAAATTTCCTATCCACCATCCAGAGATAGCCTTGTTAATAATTTATTTCTTTCAATATCTCTTACATGCATGGTTGAATAGAATATTTGTTTGCTTGTCTACAAGTTGCATCTATATTTTAATAGTCAACATGTTGAATATAAAATGAATGTAAGTTTTTGTTCTCAAAGTAACTAATTCAACCTATTCAAACTAGAAACAAACTCATATTTCCCCTGTTCCCCTAAAACTTTGTATTCAATTACTTTTTCCTATTTTATTGCACTAGCTAGTAACTCCAGAAAAATGGTGACTACTAGTGGTGAGACTCCATAGTTTTTGTCTTATTCCAGGGATAAAAAGCAATGTGTTTGGGTGTTTCACATTAGGTAAATGTTCCCTATTGGTTTCTGATATTATTTTTCACCAAGTATTTTTCACCTGGTTTTCTAAGAATTTTCATCATCAAGGAAAACGTACTGAATTTTCTTCCTTCTGAATTTTCTCCTTTCATCTACTCACATTAGTTAATTATTTAAAAACATTTACCCACATAGATTTATCATAAGATAAATTTAAAATTATTAATATGGCTTATCTGGCTTTCATGATCTAGATTCTTCTAGGACCATACCCTATCTCTTACTCATTGAAACGTGCAGGCTTTCTCAGTAACTACTGTCTTTGTACTCTTTGACAATAGAATGGCTTTACCTCTTTTTGGAGCTTCTTGGTAAATTCCCAATCATCCTTCAAGACTCACCAAATTAAAATGTCTTCTATGTTTCTTCTTTTCTCATCACTCCCCACCCTCAACACACACAGAATTGGGTACATCTCAACCTGTGCTTGGCACCTTTCTCTTATGCCATCATAGTACTTCTCATTAGACTGTAATTATTTCATTGTTCGTCCACAGTGACAGCCTAACTCAATGGACTGGTTGATGGACATTTGAGTTGTTTCCAGTTTCTATTATCTGACTGCATAAGCCTCTATATGGATGTTTTCATTTCTCTCAGGTACATACCCAGAAGTAAAACTGCTGGGTCATAGTACATATGGTACATCAGCTTTAGTAGATATTGCCAAACATTTTCAAAACTGGTAGTATCAAATTCTACTCCAGCAGTAATATATGAGTTTCAGTTGCTCCATAAGTTGACCAACATTTGATATTACCAGTCTTTTTTTTTTTTTTTTTTTTTAGTCTGATTCTGGTGCCCATGCAGTGGTATCTCACTTTGTTTTAATTTGCATTTCTCTATTGGAGATAATGTTAAATATCTTTTCATACTTACCGGCCATTTGGATTTCCTGTTTTTGTCAAGTATCTGTTCAAATCCTTTGCCCATTCTTTAAAACCTGAGCAGTCTTTTCCTTAGTAATTTATGAGAGTTCTTTTGAAAAGAAGTTTTTGTCATATTGACTTATACACACATACCCACATATAGACCTCATTATCTCAAAATCATATAATCAAATACCATTGCCTAGTCTGTTGGCTTGTATTTTTACTGGATAAGCAAAAGTTCATTCAGTGAAACCCAAGTTCTTAATCTTTTCTTGATAAAAATCACTTTAATGACCAAAAGTAGTTTTGTGTTTATTAATAAATATCCTAGACTGTCAAAGATTTAATCTGGATCTCAAAATTTAGTGTTTTAATAGAATTCATTACCTATTATATAGTTCGTATTTAACTGATATTTTAAATTATAAAATAAAGTATAAAACAACACTTCCCACTGTTTTAAGACATTCTTTCACTAAATTCACTGAGTTGTTTTTTACTTACTCAAATTAAATTTCCACTTAAAAATAATGCAACTTAAACACTGGTAATTTCTTTTTTAAATACTGAATATTAAAATAGGTGGAATTATGAATGCTAAAAAACAGAACATTAGGCAATGGGTAGAGGAGCAGCCTAGTTAGTCTTATGCCAGTCACAAAACCTCACCTGGCTTCATTATTCAAAAATATAAAACAGAAAAGTTAAATTAGATGATTACTAAGGTTTTTCCAGCTGTCAAATAAAGGCAATGCCTATATTTAACGTTCAGAGTTCTGTTATCAGAACTCTGAATAATTAATATTCTTCTCTGATGAACTCTGAGTATGTATTTTTCTTAAGTCTCATGCACTGTAAGTCTGGGCTTTCACACAATTGTGCACAAACAACTCCATGGGAAGTCATTCACGTTTTGGGCCAGCCAAACATGGTGGCCAACTAGGTTCATTATGATGCACTCATTTTAAGACTAGTCTTGGCCTAAGGTCACTGTCAACCACATATCTCACCACCACCAAAGCAATATGATTCTCAAGTATGATTGAAGATATTTAAGGATGTGAAAACAAACCTTCAGAAACCCTCCTTGATGTGGTACTTCCAAAATTGTTAACCATATCAATATAGTAACCATCCTAAAACTAATATTCAAAATTGATTTTTAAAGTCCTTTACAACCACTTCTTTCCCATAGCTTTTATTGTTCAAGCCACTTCTAGTTCTTTGCCTCTCTTAATACTAAAACCTTGTAAGCTATGTTGCCGCTTTTAACCTTTCTTTACACTCTTTCTGTTGTTTCTGTCATATTCTTCAACAGGAGCAATTTTGATCTCTCTTGCTTATCTTTTCCATGCATTGTTCTATTCAACAAAACAAAGACCCAGTAGCTAGCTGGACAAACCTTCCTCCTAAAGACAGGGAAGATAATTACAATTATTTATTATGCATTCCTCCCAACCCTATACAATAGAAGTTATGCTATGTTTCTGAATAAGATATTCTTTTATTCCACTCTCTGTAAGGAAAGTAAATTTCAGAAAAACCATTTAAATTGTGATAAGTAAAACTATAGAGATAACCTTTTAATACAAATTTTTATTTTACATATTTAATTTTAATAATAAAAGATGAGCACAAAGAATAGGTTTCGACTAGCTCTTTTAAACTCTAGTAGATGGCAAATCTCCTTTCTAGAAAGAGGTCCATAATCACAGTTTCCTATTGTGAGCAACACTAGACTTGGCCACTCTCTTAACACATGAGATCTTTGCCCACGGTTGACATCTAAATGAAGAAAATACATTCTGTACTAATCTAAAAAGTGCCTCCTAACCTACTGTACATTTCTGTAGCTTGGAGGTCCCTCCCCTTCACCCAGCCCATTCTGTCTTGTGCCTGGGTTAACAACATAGATTTACCTGATGGGCTTCCAGAATTATTAGTTTTTGTAACATCAAAATAACTTTAAAAATCATATAATAATGACAGGATGCCTACCCTAAAAAATAGGAGATGGCTTATTTATATCCTTTTAAAACTTTCCACTTAAAAGATATCTGCAGAACACATTCAACAATGAACATTACATTAACATGCAGCAGAAACTAGAACTTAAAAGTCAGCAGGTTAACGAGAGGAACTCTCACTGCATGTTATAATTTAATTATTTTGGAGCTTCTACACTGTTTTTATAGAGGTAAAACTTCAAAATACAGTTATGTACCACCTGACAACAATATCTTCTAAGAAATGCATCACTAGCCAACTTTGTCATGCAAATATCATAGAGTGCACATATACAAATCTAGATGGTATAGGCTACTATATACCTAGTCTACGTAAGATAGCCTACTGCCCCTAGACTACAAACCTGTACAGCATGTTGCTATACTGAATATCATAGGCAACTGTAACACAATAGTAAGCTTTTATAGTACTAGCAGTGCAGTAGGTTTACACCAGCATCACTACAAACGCACGAGTAATGTATTGCATTAGAACAGTACAACGTCACTAGGCGACAGGCATTTTTCACCTCCATTACAAACTTATGGGACCAGAATCACATATGTGGTCTGTCACTAAAACACCATCATGCTGTGCATGACTGTATCTACAAGTCACAAATCTGAGAAGTTATATATTTATGATAGCTATCAAATATAATTTTATTTCATCAGTATTCATTTACCTCAGTTTATAATGTATAATGCTTAAAATAAAACCATACCAAAAGCATCAAAAACTTTCCCCTTTAGAAATTTAGACAAATATTTCTCTTACTATGCAAACATACACATTTTATATACAAAATTCTCTTCTTTCACGAAACTGAATTCTGAATCTGAAATAAGTATATATAGTTTTCAGGATAAAAGGTATGTAGCAAATTTTTCCTAACAATAAATTATTGTTATCAGTAGTAATTAACTCAAACAAGACTTATAGTCACACTAGAATTTTCCAATAATACTGCTTTACTATCACTAAGAACCAAGATCTTCAGAACACATACCTCTTGAGCAAGCTCTTGTGCGCTGGAGATGAGAGGAAATGGAGGACTGGCTTTGTTCATGTGCACTGTGACAGCATTGTGTATCTTAAACGCGTTCTGAAAATCTTTATTTTGTACAAGTTGTAAAAGCAGTGAAATATCCTCCTGGCTCTGAGAATCTACCAAAGTATGTTGGATGTGTTTTAGTGAAGAAAACAAGTCTTCTACTTCTAGTAGGAGAAGAAAAAGGCATCCAAAAATTAATTTTGTCTTAATTCAACATTTAAAATAAAATTTCTGGAACAATTTATGTTTTCAAAAAAACCAAAACAATACACTGTCTATATTTTTGAGTGTCAAATCAGTCATTTTGCTGATTTTAAAGTAAAACTCTAAAAATTATACAACAGAATAGGATAACATTTTCCAAGTGTTTTAATTATAAAACTAATACATACTATAAAAATACAAAAATGAAGACATTTAAAGTCATTGACAGTCCCATCACCTGGAAACTTTAAACATCTCACAGCACTTTCATGTTTCATTTAACAGTCCACTTTGTTTTCCCAAATCACCAAATAATCTTTAAAAAACATTATGATGGCTCCATGATATTCTATTATATGGCTAAACCATAATTTATAATAACTGTTATAGTGGAGCTATCAGGTTGCTTCCAATTGTTTATTTCTATGAGTAATAATAAGCACTTTAGCACATGATGACTTCTGCATAAAAATTTGTCTAAGATTTTGATGTTTTCTTAAAATAATTCCTATAAATAGAATTTAAAAATAAGATTCCAACATTTTAAAAGTCAAACAGCTTTCCAGAGCAGTTTTACTAATTTATATCCCACGAGCTTAATTTCACCAAAATTCGACATTACCATTTCCTAAATGAACACATGAATCTAATAAAATCATACTGAAAGTTGTGGCATGTGTATGTGTGTGCGTGCCTGTTAGTGTACATATAAAGCACATGTATTTTCTGGGAGTTACTCAAAATGGTTAAGAACCACAGGTTGTTTCTCTCCTGCCCCCCAAATCAGGTAGATTTATTATAAATAATTTCCTAATTTTTCCATTTGTATGTTCATCGTATTTGTAGCAGCTTTTATTGTAGAAGTTTTGAAATCTTATGTGTTAAGGATGATCCACCTTTCCCTGTGTTATTTCCTTCACTGTTTCAATGCTTATAAACTCCTTCCTCTAGATCATTAAATATTTACCTACATTTCTTCAGGCTTTTTGTGGCTTCTAATTCAAAATAAACTGTAATCCATTAGGAATTTATTTTGGTATAGATTTGAAGGGAAATTTTAACTTCATTTCTTTCCTTCTAAGTGGTTAACGAATTGTTCTAACACCATTTGTTGAATAATCCTGTTTCCACTGATCTGTACTACTATCAAATTCTTACATACATCAGAGTCTGTTTCTAGCCCATTGGTCTATCAGAACCACAATGTCTTATCACAGTGGCAGTATAGTCTCTGCTCACATTCACATGACAAGTACTTGTTCATTACTTTTTCAAAAGTGTCCTGACTATTCAAAATAAATTACAGAATAATTTTTTAATGGTATCCCCCACTCTTTCCTATTCTTCCAAAAAGAAAAATCTTAATGAGATTCTAATTAAAATTAAACCTGAATGAATCTGGAAAAAATTTATAGTGGATACAATCTGTCTTATACACAGTCACATGTGAAAAGAACCTGTAGGTTTAAGTCTTTTTGTTAGTTTTCTTCATAGAAGGCCTTTCTGTACATTTACCTTGTATTTCACTACTTAACAGTAGTTAAAGTTTTTATAGATTTGAATAGTTCTTCAGTTATTTGAGGTTCCCTATCTTTCCCCCCCAAAATCAAAACAGCATCAGCCCTCCTTATAAAAAATGTGCATGCTCTTTAGTAACTTAAACTGCAGCAAAAAATATGAAAAAAAAAAAAAACTAACAAAATAGTTAAGGTAATTACATACAATCATATGGGTACCATAGACTTTCCTGTGTATAATGAGATTCCTGTATAAACTTTTACTGATTTATTAAAGGGACTCAGCCTGGTTGTCAGGGCAATGAGAAAAACCAGCAGCTTCAGACCTCAGTGACTGAAATCAATAAGCAGCTTTAGTCAGTCCAGAAAGTAACCATCTCCCTATTGCATCTCTTCAATCCCAGTGATATTTAAATTTTTAAAGATAAAGAAACTTCTGTACAATCTCTACTATGTACCAAAACCACCCACAATGACACTAAAATACTGATGTTATAAAAAATAATTATCTGTAGTTGTACCTTTCAGGTAGAACTACTGCTGTTATTTCATTATATTATATAGGCTTTCAGACTTTTTTTTTTTAAATGCTGACCTAACCATATAGGTTACATGGTCAATGTTGTTTCGTAATCTGATATTTTCCAATTTCTTTAGAATAATTCCTAGGATAAAATTACTAATCAGATAATAAAAACATTTAAAACTTTGATACATATTGCCAAACTGCCCTCCAGATTTGTACATAGTCCTACCAGCAATGAACTTGAGTGCCTGTTTCTACAAACATAGACCAAATTAAGGCTTATAAATCTTTTTAGTTTTGGTGATATGTTTGGGAAAAACATATTTCATCTAGTAGTGAGGTTGAATACATTTTCACACTGTTAATAAACAGTCATTTGTATTTCTTCTTTCATCTACTTTCTGCTCATCTTTTGCTGATTTTTATACTAGTGTTTTTTTCCCTTAATAACTGGAATTATATTGATTATATAAATATTCCTGTAGTCTTAAACAAAACTTACTGAATATAATTTTATCTCTTCTTGCTATTTCAGAACAATAGTTTTTAATCAAGGATATTTATGAGAATTACTAAATAAATTTACAGAGATATACTGTCCTGAGTTCTACATCAAACACAATCAGAATCTCCTGTCTTCTTTAAAGATGAAATACACACACACTCACACACAGTTAAGAACCACTGACTTAAAGGCTTCATTAAACATTGGTTATTACAATACTTTAAGACCTGATACACTTTGGGACTCAAAGCTATTCTTTTATATTAAATAACCTTGATTGCTATATTGGATTTTTGTGTCTGCTTTAATATTTATTCTATTTCTTGATGACTGTTTCCTTTTGTTGCTCTCTTCTTGCTTCTGTTATAAACCCAGCATATAATTTTCATATTTAGACTATTTTAAGTACAATTAAGATATTGTAGTCATAAGCCAGCAAGAAAAACTACAGAAAGTAAGGTAGGGTAACCTAAACTAGGAATGATTTAATGAGAGATACAAGTTGAGATCAATGACCTTATTCATGAGATCACTGAAGAGTTGAGACACTGCTCAGACAGGAAATAAAAAATTTTGTGGTTAGTCCAAAAAGAATGATAGCTTTTAAGTTCTAAAAAATAAGTAGGCTTCTCGTGTTAATAGAAACTGAGGTAAGAAATACAACCTCTAAGGAAATGAAATCTGGTTGATTTCTTAATATTGGGTTCATACTGAGGAATTCTAAAACCATAAAGACTGTCTACAACAGTTTAAAATCCAGGGGAAAAAATATCTCAGGGTCAAATTGGAAATGGCTTTCACTCATGAGGTCAGGAATCAAGATAAGATATATAGGAATAAGAAGGCAGTAAAGCAGAAGAATATTACAACTGAGTCCGAAAGAAGCTGGTGACCTAGTACGTAGCAATGAGTTCTGAGAACATAAGGACCAGGCCAATGCTAGAAATATCAACAAATTTAACTAGGCTTAAGGTTCAAGTATTTTATGTTAGCATCAAGACCAACTTAAGCTTTTTAATTATCATCCTTTAGAACTTCACTCATCTCTATTAAGTCCCATTCACATTTTAATTAGTAAACCTGTTTTCACTGATGTTATCTTTTTTTAGGAGTTATCTCCTGACTTATGTCAATCAGTGTTGCCAGACTACACTGAAATCACTTGTACTTAACTTGTTTTACAATTAAATATCACCAACTATTATTGAAAAACTACAAATGTGTATCTATCCCAAATTACATATTATCACCATTACTGAATAGTGATATAGAATTCTTTATTATATGCATATGCATTATTTATGTAATCCTTATAAAAACCCTGAGTAATTTTACCCAATTAAAAACAAAACAAAACAAAAACACCAAACCCTGAGACATACATAATTCAGGACAAATCTCTACAGATAGAGAAAATGATCTGATCCACAAAAATGGCATCTGGATGAAGAATCCATCTCTTTGACTTCTAAGGCAGTGCTTTACCTGCCACACTAAGGTAATAATAAAAGATACTTTTTTTGGCAGGTTCTATAATTTGATTGTGTTATGCCATTTTTCTGTTTGGAAAAGCTGCCCTGAGATTTCTTTTTGCCTAATACGGTAGCATGTAATATACATTGACTAGTATTTAAAGGAGCTTATATGTTTTAGCTATTTTACCATGTATCTGTAGGAAGAATTTCCTTTCAACTGTATTTATGCATATTTACACATATAATACATGTTTTAATTCTTTCATACACTTTTTGTAATACTGTTGCTACTTTTATAATGTTTTTGTGTTTTACTTCTATCTTACTTCTCCAAGTATTTTACTCTTTAAATATTTTCTGAGTATTTTGTTTCTAACATTATAATAGTATAGTAGGTGGTATATTAGTAAAAGTTCAGCAAAACAAACCCAAAGTGTAATTTCTGTAAATGCAGAGCTATGTTTCTTTTTGAGAAATGTTGTAAAGTATCTTTGACAGTGCTGCACTAGCCTGGGTAGCCAAGTAGAATGACAAAATTGGTAACTATGATTTACATGGGTCCTTTTCAGACATATTCCATATCTGTTTCATGACCAATTTAGCTGGGAAAGTTTCCAGAAAGCATTCTTAGGCTGGAAAGCTGCCCAAAGTTCTCTCATCACTCAAGTTGAAATGTTTCCATTAAAAATGTTTAATGAATAGGCAGAAAAGATTAAGTTACAAGACAGAAGTTTTTTAAACTTCATTAATTATATATAGCTTGGCAAGATATGGACTAAACTATATGCAGCTGAAACAAATGAGTATTTAAGAGAAAATATGAAATATCAAATGATACAAACCCTTTGATGAAATTAGTATGTATTTACAAGCAAGTCTATTAATTCAAAGGACAGTGAAAATGATGTTCCCTCTGTCCAGTAAATTTAAGATCACAAAGCAATACCTACAGCGTTAGTTTTAAAATACTAATTATGACAAATGAGTTCTTTACTCTTTATTAGAAATTCTGAATGGAATTCTAATAAAGGGTCTTTTCTTTAAGTATGATGTCATAACAAAAATAACTGTTGACAACATCAACTCAGGGATTCTTGTTTTGACATCATTTATACTTTAGATTCATATAAAAATTCTTAATTTCAAAGGTCAAAAATATTTAGCTGTAGGTTAAAAAACCCCTTGTTCATATATGGTACATCTTTAAAAGCACTTTACAAATAGCTATTATTCAAGAACTATTAATTTTCTACATAAAGAAAATGTCTCATTGATGCAGCAATTAGGTTCTATCTTATTTAAGACGAAAGCCACAAGTTCTTTAAAATTCTGTGTAATTCCAGAGGGAATTTTAAAAATCCAATCAGAGGCAGCTAAATCAGTCCTTATCAAATATGTACCCACTTCTGTAATAACAAAGACGACAAGACAGGCAATAAGGAGAATACAAAAGAGAGAATTGGGACGTTCTATATACAAAAATCAGAGGCTCCCTTCCCACTCTCATATACAGAGTCATAAGATACAAAAAAAAGAAGAACCACATGGGGAGAAAAAGAGAAAAATCACAGAGCTAGCAAAACAGAATGACAGGGGTGCAGAACAGGAGTGAATAAAGAAGGGAATACTGAGGTAGATGGGCATGTAGAACAAGGCAAGATGGAGGGAAGGCAGAAATGGAGACACTGCAGGGGAAAAGGCAAAAACGGGCATAGCAAATCTGGTTTTGGTGATAAATTCTAGTCTGTAACAATGTCCTTTCAAGGAAGTTCTTTATATCTAGTTCATATTCCTTGTCCTACAGTTTGATGTATATCCTCTAACCTGATGGCCAGTAGAAATTGTTTTAAGTTCCCATCACCTTCTCTAACATTTCATATAACACTTAAATTGTGATTACCTATTTTAAAAAAGGGGACATATTTATATAAGAGTAAGAAAAATCACTTACATTTATTTTTGGGATACAATTAATAAGATAAATACAAACATACATCTAAGTCCACAACCTATCCCCTCAACTCTCCCCTCTCCCTTTGGCCCTCTTCTAGATGTCTAAAAGATTAAAAAAAAAAAAAAATGAAGACTAAAAGAGGCAACAGAAAGCAATCACCAAGAGTTGCTCTATCTGAAAATTCTATCTTTAAACACCCAAGACTCTGGGAAGCCATATGGGGGAATTTTTTGGCCGTAAGGGTAAACAAAAATTACCCAAGGAAGCTGAGGAATCTTTATCTCGAGAGTTCTTTCATAGCAGTGGAGATAACCATCTACCCTGGATTAGCTCTGCTTACTTTTACTCATTACTATCATTTAACCTACATGAAACAGACTGTCTAGAGAGCTATTCAGCATTAAGATCTTCCATTCCTTCTTTAAATACCAATTCTTTTAACCTATCCTCAGAAATTTCTAGATTTCAACCAACCTCATGACTTTTTTTCTGAAGCTTTTTAAGATTTCTTTTTCCTCCAAACTTTACGGTCAAATTGAATATTGAGATGAGAAACTTATTATTTAGTATGAGGAAAGTATATCAGTTTTCAGTATATCTATCTGCTGAATCAAAATTAGATCTTTCATTCAGGAAATCTTTGCTTAAATAGGGGTAGGGTAGTCTTGTCTTTTTTTCTTTTTAAATTTAAAAACATAAAATATAGAACTCTGAATTTTGGTTTTCAGCAGACTAGGTCAAAATGAATTTATTAAAACAATCAGTAGCTCATAAAAAATCCTGAACAATAATTACTCATTAACAAATTGGGTTAAAATGAAAAATACTAGACAAGTATATAAGCAAAGATAGTTGAGAGAGACACTTTACCCCTAAATATGAGAAGACAATGGAAATAAGCCATTGAAGTGACTTCAGAATAAACACTTCATGATTTTTCTCTGGATGAAACTGAAAGGGGTTTGGTGAGAGAAAAAAAAGCTGCAATTTTGGAGTTAGAATACCTGACTGGTTAACATACTTAAAGTCTCTGGATTTTTTAATAAAATGAGTGGATTTGACTAGGAGGATAGTATTTCTCAAACTTTTGTTGGTGATCTATTAAAAAAAAATACATATTGTTAAATTTCTCCAATTACTTGAAATAAGATTTATAAATACTTATGTGCAATATAATATAGTTTAATATTTTCTATTTTATTCTTGTACTTAAAAAATACTGGTTGATAGCATGGCTAAAATTAAGACATAATAACAAGTAGAAGCAAGGATGTAGAGAAACTGACCCCCACACATTGCTGGTGAGAATGTAAAACAGTGCAGATACTGTGGAAGACATGGCAGTTCGTCAGTAAGTTAAAAACAGGTGTTCAAACACAAACTTGTACATGAATTTCATAACAGTACTATTCCTAACAATACTAGCTAAAAAGTAAAAAATTTAAATCCAAATTTCCATCAAGAGGTGAATAAAGAAAATGTGGTATATCCCTACAATGAACTATTATCCAGCCATAATAAGTAATGAACTGCTTCATGCTACAGTGTGGAGAAACCTTTAAAACATAATGCTATGTGGAAAAAAAGTCAGTCACAAAAGGTCACATACTGTATGATTCTGTTATATGAATGCCCTGAACAAACAAATTCACAGACAGAAGGTGGATTAAGGTTGTAAGGGCTTAGGGAGAGGGGAGAATAGAAAGTGATTTCTAATGGGTATAATTTTTCTTTTTGGGTTAACAAAAGTACTCTGGAATTATACAATGCTGACTGTTGCACAATTTTATGAGTATACTAAATACTCATGAACTGTATACTTTAAAATAGTTATATCTTAATTAAACTTTTTTTAAAAAATAAAATAAATAATTACTGTTTAGGATCTACAACTTAATTTCACAGACAAAAAAATTAGATGATTTCTCTGGAGGCTTCTGGTTCTTACAAAAGTTAGATTTTAGTGAAACCTACACTGTGTCACACGCTTAAAAAAACCATTTTCTCTCGTGGTCCTCAAGAAATACCTAAAAAGTAATTCGTCTAAGGTCGATAGCAATTAAGTGAAGATAAAAAATATTTAAACTCTACATCTGACTCCAGATACCCTGCACTAGTAAATATGCAATGAAGTCATGCATTTCTGAACATATCATAACATAATGATGCAATTCTTTGCAAGAGGGAAAAGTTAAAATGTATTACTACTTAATAGGTGGAATGCCATGTCAAAGGCTGGTGTAGCAATTATTTTTTCAGTTAGGAATATTTAATAACAAAATATTACATACATACCCATATTCTAAAGAATTTTTAAAATCTTATTTTAGGTTAGCTCTGATTTTAGCAATCTTAAATCAGAAAACTTTTAAATGGTGCCAACATTTTAAACACTAAACTTAGTACCAATAGTTCTAATAAGTTCACCTCTGGAAAAAAAGTCCTTAAAAAATGGCTAACAACATCTGGAAATATCTATAACAATTGAGCATAAATTTGATAGCAAGAATATTAATTTCTCAGTAGGCTGACCTCAAGGTTTATTGGCACTGGAATTTTGTCTGTTGTCTTTAAATAAATTTTATTTTAAAAGCCAATTTTAAAATTAAGTTCATCACAATTTGGCAATATTCCAGAATATCCCATGGTCAATCAAAAGTCAAATATCATCAGAAATATAGAGATTTTACTTTACAACATCAAATACAGAAGTATTCTTGATTTAATAGTTTGAATATTTTTGCCAAAGACATCTGGCTAAAAAATATGTAGACACTAATCAAGATTGAAACATGCTATTATTAATATTATAAAAATATTTTATTCATCATAGTTTTCTTGCTCTTGGTGTTATCTCTTTTACTTTTTCTTTACACTAATCTCATCTGAGTCTCCTTATTAAAACACAAAAAAGAATGCTCTCCATGGGTGTGGGTATACCTGTCCTAAGGTCTTTTTAAAGATTCAACTATCATATAGTCAAATATATGACAGACTGCAGTGTTTCTGAGTATATTCCTTTTAAATATTCTGTCGACTATATTTAGTTGTCCACAACCATGGCCTTAAATTACTTCTCTGTGAATACAAAAACCAAAACAGTGAAATCTATAATCTAGAGATAACTGAAAATGATCCTATTCTACCGCATCCCATTTTAATCTGCATTGTTCTTTTCTCTAGATTTCTCTCACAAGGTAGTTTGCTTTGCTTATGAAAGAGAACTAGACAATGACATTTTATTTGTAGCAAAGCAAGTTTTAATAACTCGTGTCAATTTTAAGGAAAGCTTCCCTAATATATCAAAATTCTTATAATTTATACTAATTTCAATTATTCATTTGGAATTAAGTTCCCACATCACCGTTTTCTAGTTTTATTTTTTCCCCTATTTTCTAGTTTTCAATAAGGTGCTGACTACTTTTAAAAAGAAAATTCAGTTCATACTTTCTAAATATTTTCTATTAATTCCCTACCTGCACTGTTATTACTATATAGTGCCAAATTTATAAATACTTTCATTAAAAACAACCACCCGGATAATTAAAGTATCTAACCTTTCTAACCACATTTTTAATTCTTAAAAGAGTATTTTCTCTACTCACAGATAAACGATGATGTATCATTTGGAAACTGAAGTCTCCCTCTGAAAGAAATAAATCAGCTGCCCCATCCTTTCCTCATTTAAAACAAGGTTGCTGTTTCTGGTTGTGAAAAAGGCTGAGAGGTTGTCTTCCAGCATGTGTGTATTAAAATACTGGCAGGAAGACACAACTTTAAGGGAGTACTTCCTTCATAATGTGATGCGTTTGCAAATTACGAACAGGGAAAAAATGTTTGGTACAAAGTTATTAAATTTCATGGATACACTGTAATGAAAACTGGGATGGATACACTGTAAGGAAAACTTACAACTGAGTACATCCAAAAACTGAAGCTTTGACTGACAATAACTTTGTAATTTACATTAACTTTCCATGTTTCCTACAATTAACACATTTGTGTTGCGTGTATTAACATTAAATCTATCACTTATTTCTCAACATATTAAATATCCTCCTATCCAAAAAAATGAATTACAGATACCTGGTACATTTCAAATTACTTTAAAATGAAATATGCAAAACAGCCTTAAGTTCAAAAATTGCAAAAAAGTATTTTGCAAACCACAGTGGACTGCAAGTTGGAAAAATATATAGCTGTCCTTTAACCTATATTTGTAGATAAGTTAGCCACTCAACAAAAAAACAGAAATAGGAAAAAGCTAAAAATTTAAGAGAAATGGTCTCCAATTTTCCATGCTTATATATTCCCTAAGTGAATCTGGCTTAAGCTGTATTTGTTTCTTTATTTTGATTATATAAATCTTACCTATTATATGAACATTTATGCTTGATATAAGTAAAGCAAATAAACAAATACATTAATCTTAAAGAAATTTAAACAGAAAAACAGAAGAATCATTTAGGCTTGGGATGGATACACTGTAAGGTAAATTTTTTCCAAGTCACAGAGAATATTTACAGAATATTTTAATTAAAAAAAAAAATGAGGTGGTAGAAGATGAGGGCCAGTAAGAAGCAGCTGGGAATGAAATATTTTTAACAAAACTCTCAGAAAAAAAAGAGCATAAAATTCCTTCAGATAAATTTATTAAAAATATGTAATCTTAACTATGCTGTACAATTGAAATATATTACTGTATGCCAACTGTAATTGAAAAAAAACTCATTGAACATACAATGTATATATAAGAAACTGTCTATTACATTTCAATAAAGTTGTAAAAAAAATATGTAATATTTTCCCCTTCACTATAACATCTGAAGGCAAACATCACTATCATTGAACACGTCTATGATTTCTTAAAACACTAGAGAAGCATGTAGATTGCTTTTTGTCAAGAAATGTGGATCCTTGATAAATGTATTTTTAAAAAAGCAGATGATGTAAAAGTAGAAGCTGCTTGAGACTTAGAATATAGACTTAGTGAGGTGCAAATCTAGTATATATGGTACCTTTGGGCAAAACAGAAAAAGGTGTTACATTCTTGGTAGCCAGAGCTCTGGTCCAAGAACAAGTTAGATGTCAGTTTCCACTGAAACCCTCTGCTCCATATAGTATACCAACTGCATATCCAGACCAGGCAAATTCAAACTTGGCTCTACCATTTATTAGACTGGAGTCTTAAACACGAGATTTAACTGAGGTTCAATTTCTTTATCTCGAAAATGGAGATTATAAAGCCCTATTAATAGGATTATTGTGGACACTACATAGAATGGTATTTGCTATAGTACCTAGTACTGAGCTCAATAGATAAACGAATGGCAAAAATAACAAATACTCTCTCCTTCCACAGAAAAATAGAAGTCTCTTTTCACATCTATAAATAATTAACTGCCAAGAAATAAAATACTTCTATTGAGTTAGCCTAGTTTTATGGGAACATAAATTAACATATACTCCTAATATTAGTTCAGTGATCACTTGTGTGTGTGCAGAATGAAAAGGCAGTAAATTCAATGATCAAATATTCTGTTTGAAAATTTACATTTGACATTAATCTCTATTATAGATTCATAATGCCTATTAGCATTCTAAAGACTCTGAGAAGTCCTGTAATAAGAAGCTGTTTAACTTATATAACCCACTATACTCAAAATGTATTTGATCACAGAACTTTATTTTTGGTTTATATCTATTAAAATCTAGTTTTATTTTTTTCACAGAATGGAAGTGAGAATAAATAATATAGGGAATTCTGAGCCATGTTTTATGTGTATGATGTCATATAAACAGCACCAATTCTTTTTAGTGACATTAAAGAAAATCAAATAGATTTTAAGCTACAGATATTAATATTACTATTTTACAAACCTTAATGAAATCAGAAATTCAAAATCTGAAAACCGCTTTTGAATAATTTTGAGATAAAAGGTTGAGTTTCAAATAAAAGGTGAATTTCAAGACTTTAAATGTTAGCCTACATGTAGAAAATTTTAATTCCAAGACTACATCTAAAAATCATATTGTAGAGATTGGAACATTAACGCTTTAGCTCTACATGGCTAGCAGCAAACAATGATGGTTATATGACCTTTCCAAGAAAAGAAATGATCCTGGTTTAAATTCAAAATGCCAGTATTTATATTCTCTTATACCCCTCTTCCTTCCTATATACATTTATGTTAAGGAAAGAGAAATAAAAGCAAAAGATTTTCTACTATGCTACTGTTTTAACTTACCTAGTATTTTCACAGCATAATGAGGACTTTCTAAGACAATGCCTTCCTCTGTATCAAATATAGGGTTATCTATTCCAGTTTTTGGAGGAATTTGGGCTAGTTTCTTAAGTCTCATGGAAGAATTAAGATCGAGTTCTTGTTTTTTCCCTTCTTCTTCTCGCCTACGCCTCATGTCCTCCTGTTGCTGCCGAATACGCTCCAACTGTGCACTTCGCCGAACTGGCATCATTCTGGTGCCCAAATCTCCAGGGCAGTCAACAGCCATCTCTCGGTGGTTCTGGTGTTCCTCTGGTGATGCAAGACCAACATTTTTTACTTCGCTGTCTGATTCCTCAGTAACATGCCCATTCATATGGGATGTTGTCATGGTTATCTATAAAAACCTGAACCACTTTTATAAATCAATTTTTCCTATAAAGCCAATATCTTGATTCTGTAGTATAAAATCCATGTTACTTCAAAAAAAAAAAAAACACAAAACTTCTTACATCATATAATAATGCTATGAAAAAGTATCCATGAAGGAAATCTAAGGGGAAAGATGGGGGAGAAAAAGTATAAGAATTACAATATAAAAAATTTTACGTAGCCCATTTCTAATCTCTACACAATACAGAAAATATCCCATAAGTATATATTATTTTTTTGCTGTATAGGTTAAGTACTTTCCTTTCATTTTAGAGATAATGCTAAGGAAATCAAGGTGCCCTCCCCGGCCCCAGCCAAAAAAAAGGGTCCCCTCCCAAGAACTGGTAGCATACTGTTATTTTATAGCTAGAGAAAAATGAAATATTGGAAAGGTTAGCAAAGTGGGAAAGTAGGAAAGTTCTGCTTAGTAGTTTAGTAGAGAACAGGGTGCTTATGATATAAAGATGTTTTAATCATCTTTGGACTGTTGTCTCAACACAGTATATTCAATATTGAAATAATTTCCTAGTTAACGACTAAAGAAACTGGCACATAGCATGCATGCTATGTTGGTGGCTCACTTGATGTAAACTTAGTATTCTCACAACAATTAACATCAGTTATTTATAAGATGAACAAGATACCCAATAACAAAGAAATTTTAATTAGCAGCTAAGGCATTTATAGGATAAAACTCCATTAAGTGAGAAAAAGAGTACAGGGGTTATCAGTCTCTATAACTGGTCACATGAACAAAAGAACTAAGGTTAATTCTTTATGAGGATTCATTCAGAGAAAATGGTAACTGTTACTAGTCCAAAAAATCTTTAAGTCATATTGTAAGTAAATAAGAATAGATTATATGTGGAGACCAGAAAACTGAATGTGAATTCTGGCTGTGACACTTCCTCTAGCTTTATGATTTAAGACAAGTCAGTTTCTCTTTTGTCTTAGATTCCTTTGAAAAATTTATTCATAGGATTGTTCTGAGTTTTAAATGAGATAATGTATGCACATTTTAAAATTAAAATATACATTTATGTTAATTTTTAGTAATAATTTGATTCTCATAGCTTAAAAATCCTTCAACATATTTTAGTAAAAAAAAGGGCAGATTGTTTATATATGTGAAAACCCACACATTAAATCTAATTAAACTTCTTTTGCTCGAGACTTTAAAAATATTTACAATAATAATCCTACTACCTCTTTGAGTTGAGCATCCTTTCAGAAAATAGGTTAGAGCACATGCCAACTAAGCAAAAGCTGAGTTTTCAAATAACATTCCTAATACCAGTCAATCTTCTCTCAAACAAACATCTTGTCACAGGCAACTTAACACAAACCCACCTAGACTACTAAAAAAGCCACTAGACCAACAATCAGGGAAATGAATAGAAGCAAGCTACATAAGCCACTAGAATTACATTTTACAAGAATTTTGGGAGATTTTTCTGTCTTCTATCTAAATCTTAGCTTCTTTATAACTGTGTGAGCTACACATTAATACCTTATTTATCATTAGACTGCCTTCTTTTTTCATTAAAAGAACAGCTATTAGAATGATTTTAGGCAATTCTTAAGTTTATGTATTAATATTATGCAAATACAAAGTCAGCTTATTTGATATTTTCATTTCAAGTAAACAGAAATATGTGTAGGAGTTTCTGTAGTGCTGTGCTTAATTTTAATTGTAAAATCTAGAAGTGTACATATTTCCAGAAAATTAAAACCCTCAACATTGCTTATTTGGAATATTTACTGAATATTAAAAATCAAATTTAATAATAAATAATGTATGTTTTACTTTAGATGATAGTCTAAAAATATTATGACCTGAATTAAAACCGTCAGCTTAAAAACTGTAAGGCTATGTCCATATTCACTATACTAGATCTTTGAGGATGGAGGAGATTATAAATCATGTAAGAGAGTCTAGGTCAGGCAATCTGGTAAGAGTTCTCATGCCTGGATTACTATCACACTTGTCTATCTAGATATAGTCTTTTACTCTCAGAAAAATTTCTGCAACTTGATATTAATCTGCTTAAAATTCCATTTTGGTCCTCTCCCTTGGAGTGTTCACAGTCTACTGGGAAAGACAGCAAAAAAAAAAAAAAAAAGAAAAAAAGAGAAAGAAAAAGAAAAAAAGAAAAAAGAAAAGAAAAGAAAAAGAAAAAAGAGTGATTATGCTTCCCCAGTTGGTTTCTCCTCATTAGAATCTAAACTTGTTAAACATAGGGGTAATGTCAGATATTTGTAGTCTTCCGTTCTTAACACAATACATGTAACATAGGAATATACATGAAATATTTGTTCATCTAAACTTAGAAATGTCATAAATTCATAGAAGATGCACAGACGATGGACTCTAAAACTTAGTCTGTGGTAAGGAGTCATAACACTAAAAATATAAAGATGAATTTCTTTGAGAAGCATTTCAAAGAATGAAATATTAGCCAAACTGAAGAGTCTGTTCCAGACAGAGGGAACCACATGATCAATAAAAAGGAAGAGTATTAGAGTACTGCTCTTTCGAAAGAACAGACTAGAACGCAATAAGACTGAATGGGACAATGACAGCATGTCATACATGAATAAGGATAAACTGGAAAGGCCAGCAGGACACCAGACTGAGAAGAGTTTAACAGCTAAAGACTGTGATTTTTATCCTCAAAGTAGTAAGAATCATTATAGGACTTAAACCAATGGATGACATGATCACATTCACTTTTAGAGAAATACATTCTAGTATAAGTGTAGAAGACTGACTCAGGGTGGCAATGAGACTCGTTTAAGGCAACTGTAAGAAATGGGATCCTGAACTGTGTAGACAGTGAAATGAAGAACTTATATTAAATACACTGGTTACAGAAATACTAGAACTTGGTGTCTGTAGTTCATATAATAGGACAAGAAGAGGAGAAGAAGAGAAAAAGGTAGTGGTAGAAGTAGTAATTGTTACATTTACTGAGCACTTTAAACATTTATTCATTTATTCATAATTTTGCATAAGGTAGTCTTTTATTTACATAGAAGGAAATAATTCTCTAGTTCAGTTATTTACCAGCTTCTGAATTGTCAAAAAACTCTTCTTTTCTTTGCAGAGGGAGAATACATTCAATATGCTTATTTTGTACATGAGGAATGAGGAGTGAAGGCTCTGAGAATGGAGGAATAAGGATGAGGCAGTATGAACCAAAAAGCAGGGAGATAAATGGAGTGGGAAAGTACAAATAGGGCTAATTGAACTAAAGCAGTCAATACGTGTAAGAGAACAGAGGAAGTCAGCTTGTACAACAGGAGCTAGAAAGTTTGGGTCCAACTTATTAAAGGTCTTAAATGTAAGGCTTTAATTCTCAAGGCAGCAGAAAAACCATCAAACACTAGAAAAGAGCGATGATTTTTACATAAATTTAATTAAGCATTTACCTCTGGCTAGGTACTAGGCTTATAGGGACAGGATCTCTGCCTATTAGTCTATCTACCAAAATGTCCTACAGGGATCTAGAAATTAATATGCCCAAAATTAAACTCATATTTCCCTTTAATCTGCTCGTATTCTCCTTGAGCCTCTTTCTCCATTCTCAATCCTAATTAATGCCACTATTATCTACCCAGTTACCCAAGACAACAGAATATTTAAGAGAACAGGCTCCAGAACCAGACTGCCCAGACTCTAATCCTTGCCTACTCTCCTTTTAAGTATCAGCTCAAATATATTCTGGATTTCCATGACTCTTCAAACTGGATACATGCCTCCTCTGGAATTCCACAATCCCTGTCACATCTATCAAAATGGACTATAATAATTGTGTCTCTTTTTGCAGACTAGAAGCCCTTGGAGGCCAGGAACCAAGCTGACTTATGTCTGGATTTGTGACACTACCTAGCACAGGGCCAACCAGACAGGAAGCTTCAGAGTGTGAACCCAGGCAGTGTGACTCCAGGGCCACTATCTTTGGGTCAGCAGGTAGACGGCGACGTCACTAAGATGGAGAATACAGGAGAATTAGATAGAAGAGGTGAGAAATTACATGAGTTTAGTTTGGGACACATTAATGGTCTCACAGGTAATGGTCTAATCAGCAGGATCTGTCTTACGCATCTCTATGGCCCTGATATCAAGTAAGAGATAAATGCTTAATTAAATATATGAGCAAATCACTCCTGTTTAGAACCTCTAATGGCTTTCATATTGCCTGGAGAACAGAGTCCAAACTCACAAGGTAAACCCAAACTTTATAACTGCATCTTTTACTACTTACCTGTATTAGCTTTCTAAGTCAGCTTCCTTGTTTGTACCTATGCTATATGTTTTTTCTTCCTGCTCAATGCCTTAATGAACTAAGAAATATGAACTGCTTCTCCTTTTCTCTTCTACGTTCAAAAACTATCACAAGTCCCTATTCCTGCAAGAAATTTTTTCCAATCCACCTCAGTTAAAAAACCATGAAACACTATAAAAGATAAGGCTCACAAGTTAATTCATGAGGGTCATGAAAGATTAAAAAAAGTTTTTCCAGAATCAGAAACTTTATGTTGTGTCCTACAGTTTTAGCACTAAGATCATCATAATTTTTAAATAGGCAAACCATGAATACTCTAGCTCATATATGTAATCAATACATATCAAGAGTCCCAGTCCAAAAAAATTATATTCTCCCTCTTCAAAAAATAAAAACAAAAACAAAAAAGAAAGAAAAAAGTCCTTTGACAATTTAGAAGCTAGTAAATGCCTAGAGAATTACCTCTAGTTTAGTAAATATGTAAATAAAAAGACCACCTTAAGCAGATAATATTGTTAAATGTTGCTGACCCTAAGAGTAGTCCTTTCGTCTCAATCCTCTAATTATAAATAAATAGTTTTTGAAATGCCTCAAATCCTCATCAGTCCCAAATTATACCCCTCACAAATGAGAAAAAAAATTAAATAAAAAAAGAATAGATCAAAACTCTTTACATAGTCCACAAGAAAATGAACTTTCAGGTAGGCAGGCCAAAGCTGTTTCAATGCTAACTTCAAACTAGTAAGGGGAAAAAGGCTTTGTCTATGTGAACTGGCTATAGTAAAAGGGGGTAAAGTGAAGTTAAATAAGCTTCAATAGTACAAATGATTAAGAACAGGAGCAGGGGGGCAGGGAAGGGGTGGGCTGAAACAGCTTGAGGAATAGAGGCCCACTGAAAACTCCACACCAAGAAACAGAACCATCAGTGTGAGAGCTGGGACCATGACAGGTTTCCAGGAAAACAATTTCCTATATAATCAGTATTCTGATTTTTAGAGGAATCTGTAAAACATATACTTCACATGCATAAACATGGTTGGTCTATGCTAGTGTTCAGAACTCTAGATTTTTTTTTTTCAATACATCCTTCCTCCCCTTCTCCCACAAGTGATGTCTTTTGAGCAGCAGCTGGGAAGTCTCATTTTTAAATGATCAGCATTCCTCTGACATTCTAAGAAGTTAGACTATTTGTTCCCATAGAAACAGCTTTGTCAGCTAACACAAGATTCAGGCCAAGAATAGTGAAAAGAACTTACATTATGTAAATTGGAAAGACTTTGTCTACTATCCTCCTAGTTTCTCTTCTCTGGTTTTTCAAGAACTCAGGCTAACTTTCTTACTCTGTAAAACAGAAAAGAGACAACCAAGTATGAAAGTCTGCAGCATTTTTTACAGGGAGAAAATGGGAGAGAAAGGTTAATTCAATATGATATCCAAATCTGTTTGTAGATGGCGAGGATTTCTTAGTATAAAGTAGTAAAAACACACGCCCCCCCCCATCTCGAATGGACATCAATTAAAATCAATACAAATTACCTGAAATTAGTGTTGAGAAAGAGATAAACAAAATTGGTTTAAAAGCTTTTTAAAAAGGATAAGATCCTTTTGCAGATTATTTTTAATGCTACTTCTTAACTTCTAGGTTAAGGTTCAAATAGAAATGCAATTTCTTTTTTTTCTTCTTTGTTTTAACTACAATTTTTGGATTAATTTTAAACATTATGAATAGTTTATGATGCCAAGAAAATAGAAGTTTAGAATCCAAAAAGAATTTGACAGATAAGAACCACAACTAATTCAGAGGAGGAAATGTTCATATTATACTGGAGACCAAGACAGAAGAGGATCCTGTCCTAATGGAGCTTACATTCTGGTACAGTAACAGATAATAAAAAAACACACACACAATAAGGTAACTTCAGATAAAGGAATATATAGAAAGAATAACAGGGAAATATAACAGACATTGATGTTTGGAAGTGGCAACATTAGATATGATGGCTAGGGAAGCCCAATGTTAGAAGGTGATATTTGAGCTGATATTTGGGACTTGAATAAAAAAAAAAAAAAGATCTGAGGTAAGATCCAGAAATAAAGGGTCTCAGACTGAAGAAACAAAAAGCACATTTATACGTGCATATCACCAGGAATCTCAATTTCAATGTACAGATACTTCTTGGCTTATGATGGGGTTATAAACTGATAAACCACCATAGGTTGAAAATGAATTTACTACTACACTGTAGAGAATCAGGTGTTTATCCTCATGATCATATGGTTGACTGTAATCTGCGGCTCACTGCCACTGACCACCAACACAAGGGAGTATAGTTCTGCATATATTGTTAGCCTGGGGAAAAAAATCAAAAATGAAAATTCAAAGTACAGTTTCTACTACGTGTGTATCACTTTTGAAGCATTGTAAAGCTGAAAAATCATAAGTCGAACAATCATAAGTAGGGGGTCATCTGTATCCCAAACTACCTCATTTTCTTCTGTTCTATTGTTAATTATACTACCATCTCCAAGACTTTTATCTTTCTATTAGTCCAACAGTTGCCAAGCATTTAGAATCTACTGAATGGTAGCAGAATACGCCACCCCAAATTATGCCACTAAAAGAAACTTAAGAAAATGGAAAGACAAAGCTAAAAAAAATGTGTGGGAGGAATATTTGCAACATACATGCCTGCTGTAACTACTTATAACTGAAGTCAAACAATCTAATTTTAAAAAATAATGCAAGAAATTTGACCACTTTGCCAAAGATACACAAATGGCAAAAATAATTGTTTGAAAAGATATTCAACATTATTAATCATTCAGGAAATTCAAATTAAAACCACAGAGAGAGAGCAGGATAGACAGAAATCCGTGGAATAGAATTGAAAGTCCAGAAATAAACCCTCACATTTACAGGCAACTGAATTATTAAAAAAAAAATGCCAAGACAATTATATGAGGGGGAAAAAATAGTCTCTTCAACAAATGGTGGTAGGACAACTAGATATCTACATGCAAAAGAATGAGGCTGGACTCTTACCTCATATCACATGCAAAAATGAACTCCATACGGATCAGAGACACAAATGTAAAAACTAAAACTATAAAACGCTTAGAAGAAAACACAGGTGTAAATCTTCATGACCTTGAATTAAGCAATGGTTTCTTAAGATAGGACATCAAAAGCACAAGCAACAACAACAAAAATAGATAAATTAGACATCAAAATTTAAAACTTTATGCTTCAAAGGATACCATCAAGAAAATGAAAAGATAACCCACAGAATAGAAAAGTTTTGCAAATCATTTCTGATAGGGGACTTATATCTTGAATATATAACAAACTCTTACACCTCTATAATAAAAAGATGAAGTCTGATTTAAAAATGGGAAGAGGACCTAAACACAGTTCTCCAAAAATGATAAACAAATGGCCTTTAAAAAGCACACAAAAAGGTATCCAACATTATTAGCCATCAGAGAAAACCAAAACCAAAATCACACATGTCAAAATGGTTTTATCAAAAGGACAAGAAATAAGTGCTGGTGAGGATGTAAAGAAAAAGGACCCCCCATGCATTGTTGGTGAGAATGCAAATTGGTGCAGCCACTATGGAAAACAGTATGGAGGGTCTTCAAAAAATTAAAAATAGAACTACATCATCATCCAGCAATTCTACTTCTGCATATTTATCCAAAGAAAACAAAAACACTAATTCAAACAGATATGCACTCCTATGTTAACTGCAGCATTATTTATAAGAGCCAAGATATGTAAACAACCTAAATATGTCTATCAATGGATGAGTGGATATAGAAAATGTGATGCCACACACACAATGGAATAATATTCTACCATTAAAAAAAAAAAAATCTTGCCATTTACAATAACATGGATTCACCTTGAGGGAATTATGCTAAATGAAATAAGTCAGACATAGACAAACACTAAGCAATTTCACTTATATGTGGACTCTTAACCAAAAAAATAGCAAACAAACACAACCAAATAAAACTCATAGATACAGAAAACAGATTGACAGTTGCCAGAGGGGGAAGGAGGGTTGTGGAGAGGGCAAATGGGTACAGGGGATAAGGAGGTACAAACTTAAAAATATAAAATGGATAAGTTATGGGGATATTATATGCAGCATGGTTACTATAATCAACAATAATGTATCATAAATCTGAAAGTTCCTAAGAAAGTCAATCTTAAAAATCTTCAACATATGCAAATTTTAAAACTGTATGGGGACAGATGGTAACCAGACTTATTGTGGTGATCATTTTAAAATGTATACAAATGTCAAATCATTAAGTTGTATACCTGAAACTAATGTAATGTTGTATGTCAATTATACTTTACAAACAAACAAACAAACAGTGAAATACCATTTAACATCTACGAGGATGGCTAGATGCAAACTGACGCATTACGTACTGATGAGGATGTAGAGAAACTGGAACCCTCAAACACTGCTGTTGGGAATGTCAAATGCTACAGACACAGTGGAAAACAGTCTGGCAATTTCTCAAAAGACTAACCATAGAGTTACCATATGCCCCAGCAATTCTATGCCTCAATATATACCCAGGAAAAATAAAAGAATATGTAATACAAAAACTTGCACAAAAATGTTCATAGCAGCACTATTCATAACAGCACAAAATTGGGAAGAAATTCAAATGTCCATCAACTGATGAATGAATAAATAAAATGCAGTGCATCCATAATGAAATATTGGGCAATACAAAGAAATAAAGTACTGATACATACAACACTGACGAACCTTGAAAATGAAATTGAAAGAAGCCAGTCACAAGGGACCACAGACTGTGTAAATTCCATTTATGAAATGTCCAGAATAGGTAGATCTACAGATAGAAAGTAGATTAGCGGTTATCCAGTGTTGCGGCTGTGTGTATGGGGAGGAATTATGGCTAAGAGGTGCAGGTTTTGGGAGGTAATGACAATGTTTTAAAATAAATTGTGATGGTTGCACAACTCTGAATATACTGAAAGCCATTGAATTGTACATGTGAAATGGATGAATTATATGGTATCTGGATTGCATCTCAATAAAGCTATTAAAAAACAATGAAATATTATCAAAAACACATGCCTAAAATTAAAAAGATGGACAATACTAAGCATTGGAGAGGACACAGAGAAAGTGAAACCCTCAATGCTGGTGAAAATATAAAATGGTAGTTTGGCAGTTTCTTAAAAAGTTAAACGTATACATGATATAACCTAGCTATTCCATGAAAGAAAAATAAAAACATATTATTTGTAAAAATCAGGAAGACTTGAATGGAATATTCATAGAAGCATTATTAACTTAAAATTGGAAACAATCTAAATATCCTCCAGCTGAATAATCATGGAATACTATATATTCGATAAAAAGAATGAACTACTGATACAGGCAACAACATGGATAGCCTCAAAAACATGTCAGATGCAAGAGTATATATAAAAATTCTAGGGAAAGCAAAACTAGCAAAGTGGGATGGGGACAGAAACAGACTACAAAAGGTCATGAAAATATATTTTTTTAGGTGATGGAAGTATAATAAAACTAGATTTCAGTGATATCTGCATTATATAAATTTAATAAAAATCAAAATGTACCCGCAAAACTTGAATTTTATAGAATGTAAATTATATCTCAATGGTTGTTTTTAAAACTCATCAAATGGAACACTTAAAATTAATGAATTTTAATATAAGTTACACCTGAGCCAATTTAAATTATACACTTAAAATTTCATCTTACTACATGTAAATTATCTCAACAAAACCAATTTAAAAAAAATTATATATTCCCCAAACAAGTCACATATTGACAACACACATTTAACTCAATGCACAAATTTCAGTTTTCAACAATGAATGGCACATGCATCATCTTCAGAGAGAAGGAACTTAGTTATATCTAAAACTAAATAAGTACAAGTTAAAACCCAGATATATTTGGGCTAATCATGCAAAATATTAGGTCAGAAATGATTACTGATGACAATTTAAACAAAAATATAGACTCACCAAAGATTTAAATTATAGAGAACTAAGAAAACTATAAACAATATTTTTAAATTAAAAAATTATACCTTTTGGAAGAAAACTAAACTTGTTTAACTCAATAGGGCAATGTAAAAAATATTTTTAAAGCTATTAAACAGATTTAAACAACTGACAAGTCAAGCTCTTCAAATTAAGAAAAAGACTACATGCAAAATGTCCTGGGTTGACTTTAATTAAACATCTTGATGAGTCCTATAAGGGTATTTCTAAGATTCTACCTGTTTCATGGTTTAGATTTCAGATAGAAGTACTTTATTTATCATCCTGATAACTGCATTCTAAAGAAGTCATTGCTATCTTCCTAATTTTAAAACTAACTGTATTTAGAATATACTATGCCAGATAAATTTGTCAAGAATAAAAGCAAAATTCCCTTAATGGAAAAAACTTCAAAGTAAAAAATCAAATATGTAAAGACTTCAGAAAGAAGTAAAGATAACATACATGATAACTTAAGCTACATAAATCATGTGCCCCCTCAGACATAAAAAGGACAGTATGATTCTTGACATTCAATTCAACTGGATATAAATATAGCAAAGCCATTAGCTTAGGAGATACATCTTTCTTGGATATAAACGTTCAGAGATTGAACAGCTTTGAACATTCCTGGCAAAAATTGTATGTATATAAAATACATCTGCAACAGGAAGATTTAATTTACAAGTTTCTACTCTCAACTTTACATTTCTAGGCCTGTCTTGAGATTCCCCGCAACCCCTGCAAAAAAAGGGGGGGGGTATCTGAAAAAATACTGCTGTGTTTATAATCTGTTAAACATCTATATCTTAAAATGTTCATTTACTAAAATTTATCAAAGATTTATTTACAAATATCACCTTAACTATTCTTAAACATTTTTGGATTCTAGAGGTTCTCAACCAAGGGTTGCTGGCCTTCTACCCACCCCCATAAGGAGAGTTTTGGCAATGTCTAGACACATTCTTTATTGTCAGGGCTGGATTGAGGGGCGCTACTGGCACCTACTTAGCAGAGGCCAGAGTGCTGCTAAACATGCACAGGGCACCTCCCATGAGGAATTATCTAGTCCAAAATGTGAATAATGCCAAAGCTGAGAAACCCTGAGTTAAACAAACAATGGAATATTAATTAATTCAAAATTGAGGCAGTCACTCATTCAGTATATTCAAAAAGTTTTTCACGCATTCTAGACAAAACTTTAAATAGCTAAGCTTTCTTGCTAACCACCTAACGGTATTTTTGCTTATTGTGTTCCAACTCTTTTTCTAGTACTGCTGGTTTCCAAATGATTAATAAATACCAAGACCAAAAAATCCTTAAATAAATCATCTGATGCAGTATTTTTCAAAATGTTCAATAAGAAGAAAACTACAAGAGTTATGTTGTTCATTTGGATAGGAAGATACGAGCAGAAACTCGCTTTTACCATTTTTTTAAGGTTCAAGGAAAAAAAAGTTCTAGTAACTTAAATGTTTAAATAAAACTTGGATCTGGTGAGTTCCTCCTATTTTACAAATGACAAAAGAAGGTCCAGAAAATTTAAGTTACTTTCCACAGTTATACAAATACTTAGTTGCAGAAATCAATAAACCCAGAAATTCAATAAGGTAATGATCACCAACAGGATAGCAACAGAGTTAATGGAATATAAGCTACTGCCAAATAAACTGCCTTACACTGTAGACTGGAACCTGAGTGGGAAAGCAAACCCAATTTTAGTAATATGCTCCAGTATGTGATATATTCCCCACCATCAAATGCTTACAATCAAATGAGACAAAACATGTATATAAAATAATGAATTACATAAGAGTGACCAAAACAAGGAAAAACTAAAAGTATAGACAAACTATAATGGACATATTATTTACTGACTCTGTGCTGAACACTGTGCTGCTGTACTTAGTCAATACTCAATTCTACAAGTTAAATATTATTGTTATCCCCAATGACAGATGAAGACAGATTTAAAGAAGCAAAGTATTTTGCCCCCAAAACACATCAAAATAAACATTCAGCAGTTATAATAGGTACTCCTGTGTATATGGTTTCACATCATATAATCCTTACAATATCCTTGTATGGCATTTTACAGAGAACCCAAATAGAATAATTAAGTGGTTTTGGTAGACAGTGATGGTGACAGTGGTTAATAGTAGAAGTAAAATCAACAGGACTACTTGCAACTTGCAAGGCAGAGAGCCAAGAATTTCACATATATCATCTCATTCAATCCTTTCAACTCCTCAAAGTTATCCTCAGTTTACAGATGTGGAAAACAAGAATGGAGAGGTTAAGTTGCTTCCCAAGGTCATAAATCTAAACAGCAGAGCCAAGATTCATACCAAGTCTGTATGACTTCAAAAGAGAAGCTCTGCACTTTACTTTTGCAATTATTTTTAGTTTTATCCAATACTAAAAGAAAAACTCCTATTGATTATGACAATTAATTGTCAGTTTAGTGTTTTGAAGGGTAAATTTCTAAGATTTTTGTTCACTTATCCAAAGATACTCTCTTTCAAACAATAAAATTCTATGAAAAACACATTTACAAATCCAAATACCTAACAGCCTCTTTTTGCCTCCTTTTGCCTAAAATTTAGCTATGGCCATAAGTATTCCAAAGGACCTATGGGACTGCATAATGAATCATCATTCACCTCTACACATCTGGTTATAATTTTGTTATAGATACATTTTGCAATATAAAAAAGAGTTGGGAGAACACGAGATCATTTTTTGAAACCAGATAATTAAACTCCCTATATTATATGTAATAATCTCTAAAGGAAAAAGTATTTTTTTCTTTAATTAAGTGGGAAATTTTTCCATTTGCTTATATCAAACACAAAGTTGAAGGTCTCTGCAGACATTCAAGACCACGTACTTATAGTAGAAATTGGTTAAAAGCCAAACAGTATCAAAGATATCAAATGGTTGGTTACTTGAACTGTCCCATTATCACCTTCAACAACTTAGTAATAAAAGATTACATGCATCCAACAGGTTAGTAAAGTTTTTGAAAAAGGTAATTTTTAATATTTCGAACTAGTACTAGATTTTTAAACATGTGGGATAAAATTACTTGAGATATAGCTTTTCAGTATACTGCTACCAATCAAGAAAGTATATGGCCTAGTTGGAGAACAAGAACAGTCTTGATAAGGAACAGAGCCAATGTAAGAGATAGAAGATAAAGGACTGAATGCTAAGCTAAATTGTTTGAATTTTCTCCTGCAAGCAATGAGAGACTATGGGTTTCAGTTTTTTAAAAAAAGGAAAAAAAAAAAAAAAGCTTTTTAGAAAGTTAAATCTACTCTACATTGTAACCAGAGTTGAAGGGCGGAAATGTAAGTAGAGTAGCCAAGAGAGACAATGTTTTAATACTTTATGCATGAGAAGATAAAGGAAGTAGCCGAAGGAATGAAAAGGGATAATTACAAACAACAGATATTACAAAGGATGATTTGACAAGATTTAGAGACCAAGAGCCAAATATAATTCTGAAATATTGAGCATAACAACTGAACTAGGGAGAAATTATAAGACCCTAAAATAGGTAAATTCAGAGATTAAAGTTTTTCTCCCCAGTAGAGAGAGAAGGGGGACAGGGAGAACTGGGAAGATAATAAATTCCATTTTAAAAGTATTGCATTCAAATTGAGAATGTTGGCAGGTTGTTAACTGCTGGACAGGAAAACCAAAGAGGACAGGCTAGAAATGAAAATCTGTAAAGTAACTTACATATTCATATCCTACATTAGTAAATCTTTTGTTTCTACAGTAAATTCAAGCACATTATCTCATTTAATTTCCACAGTTGCCCTTTTTTCTAAGAGATCTCTAGGCATTGCAAGTCAAGTGACAAAGCTAGAAGTTAATATAACAGGCACTAAAATACAGATCAGTGAATCCACTGATCCTTGAGGATCCACAGTGCTCTATGGTAGTTACATCTTTGTACGATGATACCATACTGACTATACACTTTTCAAAAATCACATTAGAGTTGGCTCTTAAACAACAAAGGTTTAAACTGAGCAGCTCCACTTGTATGCAGAATTTTCTCAGTAAATACCTGTATTGTTTTCGATTTGCATTTGGGAGTCACAGAGAGCAGACTGCATATATTGATCAATGCTTTTTATATAAGGGCCTTGAGCAATCAAAGCATTTGGGTACCCGTGGGAGTGATGATACCCCAATCCCTTGAGGATACTGAAGGATAACTTAAGTTTCTAGGGAGTCAAAAGTTATACAAGAATATTCAACTGTATGGGGGTGGGTGCCCCAAGCCCTGCATTGTTCAAGGGTCAACGGTACATCATTCTTTTAGCTTTAAGATATAATTAGAGAAAATGCATCTTTTCTCAACTTCCTACTTCATAAAATGAACTTTAATATAATAATTAATTTCACTGTTATATGTTAACAGGCTAAAAGGTTACTATAGCATAGATTGCAGTCCCATGACACCTATTACTCAAAATTTTTAAATACTCAGCTAAACAGCAGATACAGTCAAGTGGAGAAATGGCAGAATGCATGTGAATATTCCTACTCTTCTGAAAAGTGAAACTAAGTTACCAACATTCCAGCTCCCTGGTAACATCATTTAAAAAATGTTATTCTTCACTCTGTATTGCTCCAATTTAGGTATGTGCTGCCAATCAAGCCACATATCCTACCCTGACAAACTTAATAAAATATTAATTTATTCCTAAAAAGTGACTATCTTAAAAATACAAGAGACTAGCTCCTGTAAGATAAATTAGCTACTCCCCTGGGGTCAAATTTAAGTACTGAAAATCATAACTGTAATACCCCTAAATATGGTAATAACAATATTAACTCCCATCGATTATCCCTCAATAATATTTCACATATTACGTCCGTTTCTTCCTTTTCATGCCACCACCTTAAATCCCATACACATTATCTCTTTCATGGGTTTTTCTATGAACTTCTTCAGCTGCCTCGGTCCTTCTAGCTGCCAATCATTTTACATAGTACCGCCAGATTTCATGACAATGAAATGTCCCTTTTCCAATGTCTTTGTTCCCCTCCTTTAAGCTACTATACCATCCATTCACTGTACTAAGTACCTAGCATGCATTATCTCATTAACCCTCACAACCATCTCATTCAATTTAGTAACTTAGCAAAGACAAGTAACCTGTCCAATGTCAAAGCTAAATGGTAAGACCTTGATTTACTTGGTACTAGAGCAGATCATATACTCTTTGAGTTCTTTTGCATCCTTGCCCCCAACCTTAATTCCTCATAGCTTCTCATGACCTCTAACTGTTTTTGCTCTCCCCAAGATAATACAGTGAGTGACCCTTTCCTTTAGAGTAGGAAAGAAAAAAGTAGCATAAATATTTTAAAATATTTACCTTGGTATAAAATTTGTGTGTCTGCTTGAGTGACCAATCACGTACAGTGCTGAAAATGATATAGGAAATTGTGTACTGTTGACTCTATAAATCACTGCAATATTATGTACTGATTTATATTTATCAAAATTTTAAATTTAAACTTTGATCTACCAATTCCTTTTCTAGAAATTTATCCCAGAAAGTATGTTTGGAACAATTTGAGTATGTTAATTTTACTTCTTCAACTTTAAATTTAATTAAATCTAAATAATAATCAAGTATGTCCAATGACATCTTACTCTAATTGAGATGTGCCATCAGTGTAAAATACATACCAAATTTTGATGACTCAGGATGGGAAGAAATCAATGTAAAACATTTCATTATTTTTTTGTATCTAATACATGTGGACAAGGTAATTTTTATTTTTTTTTTTATAGATTGAGTTAAATAAAATATACTATTAAAATAAATGTCAGCTGTTTAAAAAATTTTTATGTGGCTACTAAAGCATGAATATCTATGTGAACTGACATGAAACAAAGGCAAGTGAATAAAGCAAGCTTCGAAATGGTGTTTACATATCATTCCACTTTTATGAATGCACATAAAAGATGTTTATAAAGTTATTAGCCAAAAATCAGAAAGAATATATACAATACTGTTTTCATTTATTATTAATGAATTGTAAAGATATCAGATTTCTCAGGTCTTAGTTTCTACTTATACTTCTGTACTATTTGGCTATTTCATGAAACACACACACAAAATGTTAGTTTTATAATTTGGGTGGAAAATTCAAAGACATTACAATTTTGAAAGAAAAACAGAGAAACTTTAAATTACAACCACCTTCTAAAATTCTATAAAAATTAGTAGCAGCAACGAAGCCCTTATCAAGAGTTCCAGAACCTTATTTATCAAAATACTATCCCTAAGGCCCTAAACAATTTCATAACAATGCAACAATAAACAAACCAAGAATTTATTAAAGTACTTAAGCAACCATTAGAATCATTCTCCAGTAGGCAGGACTTCTTCTGCCACATAAAAATGAATATACTACATCTTTAATTTTAAAATGATAGAAAATCAGTTACTAAAGGAATAAAGGCTTTAATTATAAGTTCCAAAAGGTCCCACCAATACTTTAAAACACAGTAATGAAATTGCTGCCTTTGAGTCTTTCCTATAGTAGAAGTTCCAGAGCCCTGTCATAATTTTGATTACAGCTATTCTTTATGTTAGTAACTCACAATGACAACTCTCAAAGAATCATAATTACAAACTCACATAGCTACTGCTTTGTCTTCTAGATGCCTATTACTGTGCCTATTCCCTACAGATTTTTTCTACCCCTTTTACTCTTGAGTTTCAATCCTTTAGTCAATTACTTGTCACAAGTTTCAGGTTTCTAAAAATATATTATAAGAGGTTCCAATTTTTGACCTTAAGTGATTTACAGCTTACTAGAGAAAAATATATGCTCCAAAGGTCAGCAAATTAGTAGATGATTACCTCAACCTAGATGGCTTGCTGGTATGCAATTCAACAACTTGCCATTTAAAAAAAAAAAAAAAGAATAGTTTGCCTCCTCATTGAAGAAATACCAAACAGCCATTTCAGAGTTACTAGAACAGGAACATTAGAAAAATTAATAATAAAGATTCGTATCTATTGTTATTTATAAATTAAAGAGGTGACAGGACAGAGTATCTTCAGGACCAGAAATAGAGTTGTGTCATCGGAACAGAAGAAACTGAGAAGACTGATAAGGATACAAATGTCACCAAGTTTAGAATCCACTGAACTTTTAGTACTATAATATTGCTGACTTGAGGGTATGAGCCATGTTCTGATCGTGACCAGATAGTCTTACAAGGCAGAAAAACATAAAGGGGATGTTATGCAGCAAGAAAAAGGAACAAATGGTCAATCTTAAAGATTATTGTACAGCAGATACCTCTTATCCTTGGGGTATATGTTTCAAGACCACCAGTGGATACCTGAAACCAGGGGTAGCACCCAACCCTACACATACCTATGATAAAGTTTAATTTATTAATTAGGCACAGTAAGAGATTAACAACAATAACTAATAATAAAATAGGACAATTATAACAATATACTGTAATAAAAATTATGGAAATGTGGTCTCTCTCTCAAAATGTCTAATTGTACTATACTTGCCTTTTCACGAAGAGGAAGCACTTCACAGCTTCCCTATGGCATATCCGAATTGCCACCATCACCACTTTTGCACTTTAGGGCCGTGACTAAGTAAAATAAGGGTTACTTGAACATTAACACTGTGATACCCCAACAGTGGATCTGATAACAGAGACAGCTACGAAGTGACCAATGGGCAGAAAGCACATACAGCTGGGATACACTGGACAAAGGGATAATTCACATCATGGGTGAGAAAGTGAATCACACTACTCAGAACAACACACAATTTAAAACTTATGAATTTTTTATTTCTGGAATTTTCCATTTATTTTCAAACCACAGTTGACCACAAGTAACTAAAATCACATAAAGTGAAAAAAACCATGGATAAGGGTGTGTTTTTTTTGTACTGTACTGCAGATTCTATAGTTAAAAAGTTTACTAAACTATACCTTCAATAGTGTATCTACTTGGTACAAAAACTTAGTCATTGGCAAGAAAATGAGACTTAGATAAACAAGCAAACAAACAAAACCCTTATACAACTGCAATGCTATCTGATAAATACTGTACTATGACTGCAGAAAATACTACGTTTAGAGTAAGAGTATTTTAAGAAAACTTGTAGAAATGGCAAAGAATATAAGATCCAAGACAGATATGAAAAGCATCCATTACACAAAAGGGAGAAAAAGCAAAATATTAACACAAACACACTGACATCAGTAAAAAATTAAATAAATGCTTTATTTAAACATTAGATTTAAATCACCATAATGCAACTAGAGTCTGCAATCTATGTCATTTTTTAAGCCTATTTTAAAATGTGTAGTAAAAATAATCTAGTAAAAAAATGCTTAAGTAATGCTTGAGAATCAGTGAGAGAAACTGACAAAGCTGAGTACATGATCACACTACATGCACAGCCTGTTTATAAGTAGGGCAGCAAAAATTGTTGTCTCCCACTAACTTTCACTATTGTTTCAGAGATTAAAAACTTTACCTCAACTCACAATTACAACCACTCATCAATGACTCAGTCTATAACTAATTCTCAGCATAATTCCTGTAAAACTGCCTAACTGAATTACCGATAATCACATTATTCAAAATACATTTATTAAAACATAATGCAATTTATTGCTATCTTATGTGAATGTCAAAAACCAGGTTTGTATTCTCTCCACTTCTTGTCTAACATTTATGGAGTGCTTAATATACACCAGGCACTATACTAACTATTCTTGAGACATTTCGATTAACCCTCAAATAAGGCTCTGAAGGGGATAAATATACACTACCCCAAAATGTGACACTTTGGCAAAAGGATTATCTTGAGCTAAAGGCAATAAGTGTGCATGCACATGTGCACACGCATGCGCGCGCGCGCACACACACAGTCCTTCCCCTACCAGGTGAAAAAGCGAGGGATAAATTTCCCTTTGTAAAGGTAAAATAAATTTCCATTTACACTAGAAGAGTCGTCTTAATCCTGAGAGTTGATTCTTACCAATGAAGACACCAATTTAAATATATATAACAAACCTTGCTAAAATAACCATTATCTTCCCCCACATAATTACCTTCCCACATTTTACAGCCCCTAAAAGCCTAAAACTCTTTTCCTTTGTCTTGTCATTTTTCCATATTGTATTGCTCCATCTCATTGCTTCTCTGGGTCTTTCATTCTTCTCTATGAAAATCTCCACACATGTATTTCTTGTTAATCTGTCTTTTGTCAGTTTAATTTGCAAGGTCCCAGACAGCCCTCTTACAGCCCTCTGAATCAGGCACTAATACAATCTCCATTCTGCATCTAAGGAGTCAGACTTTGATAATTAACTTGTCCAGATTCACATACAAATCAAGAAGGTATTTCAGCATAAGTCTGACTCTACAGTCCAATTATTTAATTGGAGCAGACTATAACTGCACTATAATGACAGTCAGTAAGGCGCTGGAGAAAAGCAACAAAAAGCCATTAGCAAATTCCTGTTTCTATTTATATCTTTGAAGAGAAAGTGAATCAAAAGTGAGACACTGCCCATGTCACCATTAAATACATTTATGGCAGACACAGAATAAATGAAATTACTTGAATCTCAAATTCTATCAAGTTACAGGAGGTGACTAGGTTAGAAAAGTCTCTGATATTAAATTCACAAATAAGGCTAAAGTTTAAACAAGTAAATGATAAAAGCACAAACTGATAACATGTATCTACTATGTGCTATATTAAGCAGTGAAGTACTAAGATAAAAAGACACAACCCCTATCCTTGAGGAGTTTACAGGTTTAAGGTTCTTCATTTGAATTCAAGCATATTTTAAATACTATTCAATCAAAGATGACTTTCTCAAAAATATTTTAATCTTACCAAAAAGACAATGTTAAATAAACAAAGTCTTAAGGCAATACGAAATACAAACTAGAAAAATCCAAAAACTTTGGAGTCAAACAGAATTCAAATCCTTGATCCCACTTACAGCCCTTAAAAGCCTACATCTCTCTTCCTTTGTCTTATCACCTTGGATAAAATACTTAACAGCACTTTAGAAAAATACTTAATCTCTCTAAACCCGTTTGTCAATTGTAAAAGGCAAACTACTGATTAAAAATACGTTGCAATGTGGTTGTTAGTATTTAGAAACACATAAAAGAAAATAGAGATTTTTTTTTACTGTATAACACATCAACAGATGGGGCAAGGGATAGGGTTCTGAGATAGGAATTAGGGAAAAGCAAAAAGTATTGTGATTTCACCAAATGAACTACTACTCTTAGCTATAAAACTTAAGTATAAAAGGATAAAGTATAAACTATAAAAGAGTAAAGTATGAAAGAAACACTGTCCCTTTAAGATGCCTGCAAATAATTATCCATTTTCCTTTCAAAAACTCTTAAGCATCCATTGATTACTCTTAAGTGAATCATTATTTTGAAAAATATCTGCAGGTAATTTGCATAGTCAGCTGAATCACATAGGTCAGATATTTAAATCTGGGGTTCATGACCTAATTTCCATGAATCCCCTGAAACTATATGCACAACAATATGTGTTGCAGGAGAAGGACCCAAAAGACCATCAGATTCACTAAAGATGAATACAGTTAAATTTGCATGTCCAGTACTGAGACAATTTGAAGAAGCTCAACAATTTGCTGCTGGAAGTATTTATCAGTAAAACAAACCACACTGAGATTGGCATTATCTAATAAACTGATCACACCCACACTCTATTATTCAGTAATTTCGTTCTTAATTATATACTTTAGAGCAGTGATGTCTAACAGAACCTTTGGCAATAATGGAACTATTCTGTATCTGCAATAACATAGCCACTGGCAATATATGGCTATCAAGCACTAAAACTGAGGACTGAATTCTTAATTTGTTAATTTTACTTAATTTAAATTTAAATTTAAATAGTCATATGTGGCCAACAGCTACCACTCTGGTGAGCACAGCCCTAGATAAATACATGTATATATGCACCATGATAAATGTATAGGAACATTCATGGTAACATTATTTATAACAACGACAACAACAACAACAACAACAAACTCACAGATTTACCAACAGTATCATTAAATAAATTGTGGCATATTATTTTTTAAAAATAAACTGTTACAACTCTATAACATTATAAATACAGTCCTAAAATGTATTTGAATATTATTTGAGCAATTCTGTGATTCTGCTCAAACTACCAATAAATTCTCTTAATACAGCCTCATCTCTATGGGAATGTTCATACTTATTTCAAAGCCAGACTCTTCAGGGCAGTGACTTCATCTAACACTTCATTATATTGTGACCAAAGTCTTCACGTTGTATATATACAATATTTACCTATAATTTTCTGTGTGAAATAGTCATCAGGAACATTGGGGCAGACAAAATATGCTAAAGTGAATAACTACTTGTAGAAAAAGAAAAACCAATTCTTTACACATAAATATACAAATAATATAACCAATGTAAAGCAGAATTTTAAAGATCTTCTTAAAAACTGCAAGTTTTCTTTCACATTAAATATAATACTTCTAAGTTCTACCTGTATTTGAAAATAATACAAAGTTTTATCAATAAAATTTGGTAATACGTTGCAACAGCTTCTGTTTAAGCTTTAGGGGTAAAATGGAGAATGTGTCACAAAAAAACTAGATTTCTGGGAGTCCAGAGGTAAGTAATAACATAGCTAACAAACCAGGTAATGGTGCACTGGAAAGAGTACTGAACGGATTATGAATCTGGTACTGGAGATCCAAACTAACTACTAGCGCGAGATGACTCAAGAGCCACCCATCTGCCATCCCTGCCTCTGATCTGTGAAGGAGCACTGATTGATTGATTGATTGATTGACTGTTTAGGAGAAGAGGGAAGTTAAAAATCTCAAATCCAGAGATTGATTAATTATTTTGGAGAAGGAAGTTAAAATCTGAAATCCAGCTCCACCTTGACAGAAATTCAAAAAGGAAGAAAAACAACTTTCTGAAGCTTTATATACATATCCCAAACATTATACAAAAATGAGTATCTAAATGTAGCTATTTTTTAAGTGCACTTAAATCCCAGCAGAGCACCCAGTTCAGTGTACTCATAGAAGGCAGTAAATTATTTTACATAAATGCAGCCTTAAAGGCACTTCTGAAACCAAGAAAAATACATAAAGCCTAGTTAGGTCAAATCAAAGTACTGTAGTACATTTTAAGTGACATCGTCAATCATTTTCTGTGACAATGTGAAACCCTCAAAATATGAAATTATATTTTAAAATGAATTCTCAGTTTTTTGATGTAAAGTTTCTGATATTGTGAAGCCAAGGAGTTATAACTTTCATCAAAAAAAGCATAATTCAAAAGACAATTTAGCTATAAATATAAGTGACATAATTTCTAATATTTAAAATAACTAATTAGATATACTAAAAATTGCCAAAAACCTGAATGAATCTCTTCAGTTATTTCACATTTGTTGATTTGTCACAAAGCATTGTGCGGCCATAAAACACGACTGGGGGAGGAGTAAATACTTATTAAATGTCTACTATATGTCAAAATATTTTACTCAGTGTCTTCCACACCTTATTTTTACTTTTTCGAACATCTTCCCAGGAGGCTACATGTTATCGATGAGGAAAGTGAAAGCCTGGGTGGGAATTACAACATGAAGTAACTTCACAACTCAGCTGACCCTGAGGCTCTTTCCACCACATTACTGCAATTTTCATATCTTCTGCTGACTTTTTGCCCCAAACAAAAGTAGGCAAACTAAGCCCACAGGCCAAATCAAGAATATCCTGTTTTTATAAAGAGTTTTACTACAACAGTCACATTCATTTGCACTTTGCACTATAACAGCAGAGTTAAATACTTGCAAAACAAATAATGTGGTCTGCAAAGTTTAAAATACATACTATCTGGCCCTTTATTGAAAGTTGCCGACCTCTGACTTAAAGGATCAAAAATGCCAAGAACCTCAGAAGCCTTATAATGTTTAGGGTCTTTGAGACAACTATTAACTTACGAAGGAACTTTTAACATTATGAGTCAAATGCCAAACTGCTTTAATTTTTATAATAGGTTAATCATATAAGCCCAAATTTATAAAAGTGATAAAATTAAACAGCCCAATTACAAAATTACTGATAAATAGATCAATGGAATACAGAGTCTAAAAAAGACCCACAAATGTAGCCAAAGACCAGGAGACCAGGAGACACAGGCAATTCAATGGAGAAAGGATACTTTTAACGAATGGTGTTGTAACAATGTGACAAATAAATGAAACTCAACTCAAACCTCTCCATACAAAATTTTGCTCAACATGGAACATAAATCTAAATTTGAAACATAAAATTACAAAACTTGTGGAAGAAAATGAAGGAGAAAACCTTTGCGACCTTGAGTTAGGAAGAGTTCCTAGACACAATACTGAAAATTAGAACCATAAAAAGAAAATACTGATACTTTGGACTACATCAAACTTAAAGGTCTGTACTTCGAAAGATACTACTGTTGAGAATGGAAAAGGCAGCCAGCCACACTGGGAGGAAATCTTTGCAAATCACAAATCTGACAAAGACTTACAGAACTCTTAAAACTTGACAATAAGACAATTCAATTTTAAACTGGGTAAGAGTTGAACACTTCAACAAAGATATATAAATGGCAAATAGGTACATGAAAAGATGCTCAGCATCATCAATCATGAGAAAAATGCAAATAAAAACCACAATGAAATACTGCTACATACCTATTAGAATGACCAAACTAAAAAAGATTTACCATACCAAGTGCTGATGAGGACATAACACAACTGGAACACTCATACATTGCTAATGGAAATACAAAGTTTCCTATGCTGCTACAACAAATTAACCAAAAAATCAGTGGCTTAAAATAACACAAATTTATTATTGTACATTTCTGTAGGATAAAAGTCTGACTCGACTCCTTGGGCTAATAGCAAGGTGTTGGCAGAGCTGCATTCTTTTCTGGGTGCTCTAAAGGTTAATCCATTTCCTGGCTTTTTTTCAACAGGCCACCACATTCCTTAGTTTATGCCCCGCCCTCCTCCATCCTCAAAACCAAGAACTCTGGCCTTGCTTCCATTGTTATATCTTTCTTTCCTGACTCTACAGCTTCTCTTCCCCTTTTAAGGACCTCAATGATACACTGGACCCACCTGAATAATCCAGGATACTCTCCATATTTTAAAGTCAGTTAATCAGCATCCTTAATTCCATCTGTAACTTTAATTCACCTTGCCATGAAACCTAATTTATTCACAGGTTCCAGGAATTACTCAGCCTACCACAGTCAATTTTAACAATAAACATACAATCACCATACAATCACCGCATGACCCAGCAATTCCAGTTCAATATGCTCACCCAAGAGAAATAAAGACTTATGTTCACACGAAAACCTGTTTGCAAAGATATACAGCAGTTTTATTCATAGTAACAACAACAACTGAAAATAACTCAAATGTCATTTGATTGGTGGACGGATAAACAACCTGTGGTACATCTGTACAACAGAATACTATATTCAGCAATAAAAAAGAAGGAACTGCTGATACATTCAGTACAAACACAAATGTAGTATGTTAAATGAAAGAAATCAGACTCATAAGGCTTAAATACTATATGATTTCTTTTATATGATATTCTAAAAAAAAAAAAAACAACTACAGAGAAAGAACAGATTATTAGCTGCCAGGGGTTAAGGGCAGAGAAAGGTTGACTACAAAAGAGAGGCTCGATTCTGGAATTGTTCTGCATCTTGATTTTGGTAGCTCCACAGCTTTATGCATTTGTCAAAACAACTGTAAAATGAAAAGAGTTAATTTCATTTCTTGTAAGTGAAAAATAAAGTCTTTTTGAAATAAAGAACACAAATACATCATTTCTCACTCTTCAGATCAGCAGAAATTTTAAAATATGACACTGCCAATTGACAATTCCAAGTGTGGGCAAACATGACTCAGATACAGTTGGCAGGAATGTAAATTGTTACAACTTTAGAGGATAATTGGCTGCAGCTAGTAAAATTGAAAATGCGCATCAACCTACAGCCCAGCAATTCCACTTACAGGTACGTATACGCTCTACGGAAACCTTCACACATGTGTTTGAGGAGACATACGTAAGGATATTCTTTAAAAATTTGAAATATTGAAAAACTGAAAATCCTTCAGTAGAGGAATTATTAATTGTGGCTAGGAGTTATTAAAAGATAAAGAAAAAAAATGTGTAAGAAAAAGAATCAAGCCTGTTGGCTACATATACAATTTTGAGAAGGGTAACTTACTGGTTTGCTTATTTAACAATAGTATATAGTGAAAAGAGCGCCATGGTTGGAAATCTGGAGACAAGCATATTGGCATTTAGTTCCTACTCTGCCACCTAGCAGTCAGACTACGGACTACTTAATTCTATAAATCTCACTTTCCTTTTTCTGGAAAATGAAGAGGTTAGGCTATACAACCACTAAAATTATTTCCAGCTCAGTACTTCTATGATTCAATAAGTTTATAATCAAAAATTATATTTCAAAGCACCTATGTCGAGAAACGTTTTCCCAGAACCCTTGAAATCAGAAACTACCAGACCAAATGTCCTGGTATGTCTTTGATGAGCTTTTTAATCAAGAATATAATTCAAAAAGAACATAATGAACTAAATCCACTGTGTTAACTTGGGTCGCCCTCAGGTAAAACATACATCCTGATCTCTCATTTTAACTTTCTAAAACAAGTTAATATTATTGAGTCAATCTTTACTTGTCAAGTCTGTCTAGCCAAAAGTCATTCAGATACATGGTAAGATGCACTTGCTTTTTTAAAAACAAAGTGATGAATTGCTTTTCATACTTTTGCCTGTTTCATCTATAAACACCTTACATTATAATAGCTTCAGCCTGCTACAATAATTTAAAGAGCCTTTAAAACCCTGAAATATGCCCTGTCCACAGGGATCTAGTAAAAAAAAAAAGTTCATAATCCAAAAAAGCTTATTTAACAATTTCATTACCATCAATTCTTACACTTCAAAGACAACAATAACCAACATGTCATTTGTTCCATTTGTTCCAGAATTTAATAGGTTATTAACTTCTAGTAAAATCCAAAAGCATAATTAGGATACCATCGTTAAAACAAGATACTCCTTTTTTAAAAAATCAGAAATATCAACGCCTTTTACCTTGTAAGTACACTATTTCAAAATCGTTTTAGAGGCTTTCCAAATCTAAACCCTTACAATTCTAAACGACCAAGAAGGCAAAACACAGTAGACACTACTTCTAAAAAATCCTAGCTATCAGATTTTAAGTTTAGCGCCAACTGCCAACAAAAAAACCCTTTCGACCGAAACCTAAATTCCGTACACATTACCGTATGTCAATCAACTAAACATAAGGTGAGTTATTATTAGGGAGTTACATAATTTGCACCAAAGACTGTTTAAAGCGCCTTTCAATTAAATGCCGCTTACAATACCATTTACTGGCTTCAAAGTTCACCTTGCAAAACTTCAGAGTCAATGATTAGGAACGATTTTACGAGATCAGGCTTTTCTTTAAAGTCGTCCCAAGGAAGTGAGAACTGTTTGTTTATGTGTTGAAAAGAGCGCGACGAGAGCAGCTGAACATACCAGGAGCTGAGTCAGGCGGAGGAACGCGCACTGCATTCCGTCTTCTCCAGGGAAAGTGTCCGCGCGGCCGACGTCCCCGACCCGGCCTGGGGCGGGGGGGTGCGGGGTGGGGGGGGGGAGGGCAGTCCCGCGAGCCCCGAACCTGGGGACCAGGATGCAGAGGACAGGCGACTCCCGGCCGCGCCCCCTACAACTCGGGCCGGCGGAGCCGCAGAGGGGGGTCCTCTTCCCGGGCGGAGCGGGCACAGCCAGGCAGCCTCCGCCTCCAGGGGACAAAGGTTGGGCTCCCGTCGTCCGCGGCCCCGGGGCCCGCCCGGGCCCGGCGTGTGGGGGAGGGGCGCGCCCGGCAGACCGGCCCCGCCGCGCTCGGGGAGACCTGTGGACCCCGAGCCCCGCACCGAGCGGCCGCGGGGCCGCCCCTCCTCACCTCTGCGCCACGGCCGCCGCCGCCGCCGCCGCCGCTCCCCGACCCTGCAGCGACGACAGTTCCCCCACGGCGCTTCGAATACCGGATAAAGAATCCCGAAACTCCCGATTCCCCACCTCACACGCCTGAGTCTCCGCCCCGAGCCCACGGCCAGTCGCCGCCGTCGCCGCCGCCGCCAGCGACTCCGCCTCGAGACCGCGCGAGACCGGCCCCGCGGCCGCCGCGAGTCCGCGCACGCGCCCCCGGGACGCCGGCGCCGCGGACGCGCCTCTCCCAGCCGCTCGCGGGCTGCCCCGCCCCCCGCGGGGCGGGGAACCTGGCGCGGCTCGCCCAATCCCGGGCCGCCGCGGCGAGGGGGCGCTCGCTCATTGGTCGAAGCCTCGGCTCCCCGGCCCGGCCGCGCGCACGTGCGCGCCTCGGGGTATAAAAGGCGCGCGCGGCGTGGAGGGCTCGCCGGCGCGCGACGGTCGCTTCAGGGGATGGCGCTGCGGGCGGTGTCGTGTAGGGACGCGAGGTTTTGTTTGTTTGTTTGTTTGTTTTTTCCCTCTTCTCGGGTGACCATCTGTTCCCGAAGATAATCTGCTCCCCCGCGCAGCGACTCCTGGTGTGTCCTGTGAAGCGCAGTCTTCACGTTCGTTTCCGAAAGCAGCGTGCGGAGGTTGTGGGCCGTTCCCGGGATTCCCCGCCACCGCAGAGGGCACCAGAAGGCCAGCCGGCTAGGACCGAGCTCCGAGCACCAGAGAGGAAGGATGCCGAGGGCCACAGCTGCTTCCCCAAACTCGAGCGGATGAGTGGGTGTGGTTGCCTGGGCCAGCCCACACACAACCCGCGCGTGGACATCAGATACAACCGTCTCCAGAATTCCCCAGAAATGGTAGTCTTACCCCAAAGGAGGGGAAACGGTTAGTGAGTGAGTTCTTTCATGCGTAATAGGATAATTCAAGAAGCGTCCTCCAGCTCCTCCATGAAGTTTTCGTCCTCTTACTCAGAATTTCTCAGCCTCAGGACTATTGAAATTTGCCTCCCTCCCCTTTTTTTTGTTGTGGGAGCTGTCTTACGTAGTGTAAGATGTTCAGCAGCATCCCTGGTTTCTACCCTCTAGGTGCCAGTAGCGTCACTACCCCATCAAAAAATGTCCCTAGACAAAGCTAAAAGTCCCCTGGCGGGAGGACGGCGATTACCTCCAGTTAACAGCCACTAATCTAAAACAGAGGATGTCACTGAAGACTTTGCAGACATAAAAACAACAACAACAACAACGAAAAGAGAACCAGTAATCAGTTGTTCAAAGAAATGGCCTCTTCAGAGAGTCTTCCATTACCCCTACATTCCAATTGTCTAGACCCAAGCTATTTTGCATAACACACTTACCCAAACGAACCTTCCAGCTACCTGGCTCTGCTTCCCCAGCTACTTGGACTCCTCTGTCACAGGACCGCACCCTAATAAAAAGATGATCACTCTGTGAGATCTCAAACTATGTGGAAATTTCTTTGTAAAGTAGCATACAAACACTATTTTTTTTTTTAACTTCCTGAAGGTATTTTCAGTTTAAAAGAGGTTAGACCTATGCCAAATAAAAAGTTTTTTTCCACTGGTGAATAGAGCTATTCCCAGAATTCCCAAAACACTGAAATTGGCCTTGCGTGCCAAAAATGAAGGGTAGCTGTAAGAGTGGAAGATTTCAAAATTGGAGGTAAGGTGACTGTATTTGAATTTTAGCTTTTATGCTAACTAGATTTGTGATTTGGATGCAGGACAAGTTTCCTAGGCCTAAATTTCTCATCTGTAACATAACAGATGAGAAAACTTTTTTTTTTTTTGTTCTAGTTTTAAGATTCTGGTAGCCTCTGCATGTGGAATCTAACATGGACAGCAGAGGAAGTTAAGAAAATGTATCTATCCCAAAATAAAATGAAATGGGTGATCTGTGGTTTAGACCCCCTATCAGAAGAGTTGTGAGAAATGGCATCTCAAAAGGCAGTCCACCCACTGAGTCACCCTGATCAATTTGTAACTAAGTATTTTGGGTTAGTTGTAAAAGCCAAACTGTAAAATCAAGTGTGTGGTGGAGAGTAACCAGAGTAAATACCTTTCTCCTTCCTCATCTAGGCATCTGCTTAGCCCATCATCTGCCAATAGCCTTGATTATAAGTTTATGTAATAAAATGTTGTGCTATTTTATTTCATTAAAGATTTTGGGGAAATATATTAATATTGCGTTTCAGTCATTTGCAGCAGGTCTGAAATCTGTTTTGAAGATTCTACCATTCACCATTAATTGTGAAATCCTTAACTAAGACGATTATATCTCTTTGGTTTTATCATCTCTGTATACAAGTGAAAGCTGAAGTTTTCATAATTGAATTAGTAGCCTAATCGCTTATAATGGTATGAACCAGATCATCAGAAATAATGTATATTAAAAGAAGAATATTCACTGATTCAAATATAAAGAAGTTATAGAACAAGTTAGTAGGTACATTAATTAAATGTTTTTAAAATTTAAATACCAAAAAAAAAAACAAAAAGCAAACCAACAAACCATGAATTTTTCTAGTTAATTGGATTTAGTTATTATTTCGATGATTTGTAGTACTATTTAACCTTTCACAAATCTAGCTAAATTATGACCCTAAGCTAAGAACATTATGTAGTTGTTGCCATGTGAAGTGAGAGATCCCACTATCTGCAGTTTGCATCAGTGTCATTCGGTACAGTTCAGTATATTCAACTGACTTTAATAAATATTCACTCATTAATTCAAAAATAATATACCAAGGACTTCCTATGTGCTAAGGACCATGTAGTAGGGGACTGAAACATATGCCAGTCCATGTCCTGGAGGAATTAAGTAAGGTGGAGGAAAGGGACAAGATAAAACAAGACCATATATGTAAAATGTAGTATAGTAATGAAAATAAGGTGCTCTTTAGACTCAAGGAAAGGTAAAGCATTTTGCTATGAGAAGCTTTACTATCTAATGAGGAGGGAAAAAGAGTGACAGAAAATAAACAACTAGGAAAATACCCACAATAAAAGAAAAACTCAGATCTTATAAATGGCTTTAAAAGGTACATAAAACTTTTTATCAATCTGAATGACTGAGGGAAGTACACAGAGAAAGGCGTGGGCTTGTTATGGGGATAGCAAGTAATCAACAATAACTTTGGAGTAGCATATTTAATGTTTAGAGTATATTATTCATCACACTTTTATTTGTACCCTTCCTAGGTGACCCTGTGCTAGGCTGGGGATGTTACAGTGGCCAGGACATGGAAGCAACTGGTGTCCTATGATAGATAATTGGATAAAGCAGCTGTGGTACATATACACAATATTACTCAGCCATAAGAAGAGATGAAATACTGCCATTTGCAACAATGTGGATGGACCTTGAGATAATCATGCTAAGTAAAATAAGCCAGATAGAAAAAGTGAAAACCCCATGATACCACTTACATGTGGGATATAAACCTAAAAGCAACAAACGAACAAGAAAAATAAGAGACTCATGGACATGGACTGTAGACTAGTGGTTACCAGAGGGGGAGGTAGATGGAGTAAAAGGGGTCAAATGTGTGGTGACAGAAGAAGTCCAACTATGGGTGGGGAACACACAATGCAATGTGTGTGTATGTATGTATGTGTATATATATATATATGTTTTACTGTGGATATGTACACTTGAAATTTAATGGATTTTGTTAACCAATGTCACCATAAAAAATAAACAACAACAAAAAAAACATGGTCCAGGAGAATTTTTATTTTGTAGATGGGAAGAGGCAAATTTGGAGCTCGGAAATTTTTCTAATGAAGGAAAGACCAAGACTGAATGCCAAGAGAAAGGAAATCAAGTTTGTTCTCCTAAAAGGGGCCATAAAATTACTCATCTTTTCCTCACTAAGTTCCTAACATAATTTCTGTTTTGTTTGTGTAACATATCTCAGCTGCTGCCTTAATTCATATTTATATGCAAATACCTGTGACTCAGTCTGAGGTATCTGTGCTGAACCCAAAGAGATGAACTCTAATGTCTCTACTATCCTGTCCTGGACTCACTCTGATTAGGATTTAACTCCACCACTGCTTCAAGGTCACCTGTTAGAGCACTTTGTTAAACAAAGGTTTGTGTTTAGTCCTCTTCCATGACCTGCAGCAAGCATTTGATGCCATTGAGCATTTTCTCCTTTTTGTCCCATAGGTGGCTGAGATACCACATTAGCTTCTCTTCCTACCCACTGGAATCTCCTCCTCAGTCACTTTTGCTGGTTCTTCTTTATCTCCCTGTTGCTGAAAGTTGGAGAGTCCCAGAACTCTAACATTCAATATTTTAGTTCTCTGCCTGGGTTTGAATCCCATCTCTACCACTTGCTAGCTGGTTAATCAGAAGAAAGTCACTTCTTCAATTTCATCTATAAATTGAGAATAATAGAAGTAGCTACTTCTTACAGTGGTTGTGAAGGCTAAGTAAATCTATATATGTAAAGTGCTAACATGCCAGGCACTATATGTGTTGATTATTTGTCCTTATTCTTAACATCATGTTCTTTATCACTCACTTCCTATGTGATTGCATCTAGTTTCGGTGGCTTTAAATTTTATCTATACACTGTCAACTCTAAATTTATCTCTAGCCAAACTTCTGCAGTAACTCCAGAATCCTGTAATCAACTTTTAGCTCATTTGATTTCTAATGAGCATTAAAAACTTACCATATTTTGTTTAGTTTTCTTCATTTTGGTATATGGTAATATCACTATTCCAATTGCTCAGGCTTTCTTTCATACTGCACATCCAATTCATTAGGAAATCCTCTTATTTCTACCTTTAAAACATCCAGAATCTAACCACTTCTCACCAACTCCATTGCTACTGCTCTACTACAAGACATTGTCATCTTTTGCCCATATTACTGCAATAGGCTCTTTCCCACCATATTTTCCCTTCTCAATACTGTGGCCACAGCAATCCTGTGTGTGTGTGTATGTGTGTTTCTAGCTATATGATTTTTTGAACAAGTAATTTAACCACACTAAGCTTCACTTTCACCATCTATCTGTTAAACAGGAAAGTAAGAATACCCCTCATATTATTGTGAAGATTGCGAATACAAGCAAAGCTCATTGTAGAATGGCAGCTTTTTGAGAATAAGTAAGTGGTGGCTTTTAAAATTTAAAGTATTCTTCCGATTGGGACTGTCTATAGTTTTCTTCTTATTCAAAAGTATGAGAATTTTTTAAAAACTTGGTTGAAAATGGCATTCATTGATTCCACAAATATTGCCTCAGTCCAGGTGCTCAACTAGAACCTTCAAGGACCCCACAGTGCCCAATGTTAGAAATAACAGTGTCAGGCTAATATCCAGATGAGAAAAGTAAAACCAAAGACAATAACGAATTTATTCAACAACCACAAAGAAAAGAAGCCCCACAGATAACAATTGAGTTTATGAATCAAAAACCTTGTAGTTTTGTGTAGTTCTCTACCTTTCTTTAAAATCAATCTCTACAGTTATTATTTATTTATTTAATTGAAGAAATGATTTAAGTTTTTCCCCATCTACCTCTCTCCTCTCCCTCCATCTCCACAGTTATTAAGATTCAAGAAATTAAAATGACAAAGGCTTAATGATCAGTAGTAGCCTTTATTTCTGCCATATGGAAGACACTGCTTTGTTTTCCCCATGTGTTAGTTATTTCTTGAGCTGTGCTTGTTTTTTAGTTTAGTAGTTTGTGTTTATCTGAAAAAAACAACAAAAGATGGAGAAGTCAATTCAGTTAATTCAGAGTAAGATATTTCTGGTAAAAAAAACTTTAAAATACTAAATATGAATAAAATAAGTGGTAGAAATAAGTAAAATTACATTTATAATACTGCTTTTCTTCTTAATAAAACAGTAAATATCCTTTGAACAGGTAAGTTCTCATTTTTTAAACCTAGAGTTTGAAGCAATGTTAAAGGAACCTCCTAAGTTCTTAAAATTTTTGTTTTAAGATATAGCTAAGAATCTAATAAATCAAGATGTCAAGATTAAGATTATGGGCTTTTATTCTTTAATACGTATGCATATCATTGAACTATTTGCAAGTTCTTGATGTGTGCTAAATTGAGTCCTAAGTAAGTCATATGTATGTGACATTTGTACACATAATATATGCTCATTGAAAGAAGGGGCCAAGTAACTTTCACATTAATTCAGTTGTAATAATATGATCTTTATTAGTAACAATACTTTTTCACCATTTAAAAAAATCTTCTACCTTTTCACATATAAAAGCATTTCATAGTTTTCATGCTTGGGGAATACTTTTTAAGTCCCAGAGAGTTAAATGTGGTATGTATGTCATCATTTTTGCCCTTCTTTGCATTTGCATATCTCTCTTAACGAGGCCCCAATATTTGAATTTTATTTTTATAGAATATGTCAGTCAAAAGAAGAAATCATTATAGAATATTGGATTATCTTTAAGGACGTTTCTCTCTCTAAATTTTATAATATTTTGAGACATGGCAGGGTATGGAACATGTCACCCTGAGTACCACCCCTTCACTCTTCAACACTACCATAGAAAAATATTAAGAGCATAATTAAGGGGAAAAGGAAGTGACAGAAGAATAGGCACAGACAAAAGTGTATGTGGAGGGTAGTAGATTATTATGCATGGACAGGTGTTATTTTGGGGCCACACTGTTTTCATCTGGTGCATGACCTTTGGCTCATGGTGTGTATCTAGGTGTTAATAAACTAAGTGCTCAAGTGTGTGTCTGGGTGTTAATAAATTAAGTGCTCAAGTCCTAAGCTGGATGACTTTGGTGGAAAAGTGACAGAAAGGTGGGAAGAAGGGTAGGCACTTTAATTCCATCATTAGAGGCCTGATTGGATGGGGATGTGGCTCCTGCTAAGGTCACTTCTGGTTCTCCAACCTTCCCTCAATTCTGCAGACTTAGCCCATAAGTGTACACATACACACACATACACACACTTTTAGCTATATTGGGAGAGGCAGCTGAGAAATTTTTCATTCTTCTTTTTTTTTTTTTTTTTTTTTAAGGCAAGGCAACTCTTGGTTGACCTCACAGATTGCAAGGACCTTGTCAGTTTAGTCAGTTTACCATTCCTTATTTTTTAAGGTCTACAGCACCTGGTCTTCCTAGGTCATCTCCCATCCAAGTACTAACCAGCCCCGACCCTGCTTAGCTTCCGAGATCAGACGGGATTGGGCTTGTTCATGGTTGCACTGCCAAGCTGGTTTCTCAAATACATCACATACAACTATACAGGTCATGCACTGCACACAGACTGCAGTGTGAATGGGGCATCCCACACTGTGCAGTGTACAATCTGCACAACTGTCCTTGGCAGCCCTGTAGGTACTCTATAAATATTTTATCTAATTTTGGTACGAAAGAAAGAGGCCTTGGCTGTGTTGGCTAATCTAAGAAAGCAGATTGGGAAAGAGTATGATGAGGGAGCAAAGGGGACAGGTAGGAATAAGAATAAAAGGAATCACTTATAAAAGCAGCAGCAAGTAATTCCCTTTCAGTGCCATATCTGAAGCTCCCTTTTCTTCCTGTGCTGAGGTTACATTTTGACCCATGAAATAGATTCTAGAGCAGAAACCACAACAGTCCAGCCCACCTCTATTGTTACTACAATAGAAGTAATAAGATTTAATGTTGAAAGATTTGACATACTGACAACTTTTTGTGAAAGTGTCATGTCTGTCCTTTATATCTATAGAGATTTATAGTTGTAAAAGATTACCTTTAGGTTGTCCTACATGTTTTTTTCCATTGGCCTTTCATTTTTCTGTTTTACTTTCCTCACATCCACTCCCCCTGAGAAATGGGGAGACAGATGAGGCACAAGATTGAGGAAATTAGAAGAGTCAGAGGGCAAAAAGAAAAGTAGTGGGGAAAGTAGAAGAAAGAGGGCAAGTAAGGAAGAAAGAAAAAAAAAAAGCCAAAAGCAAGAGAAACAAGGCACAGAAAAGAGAGAACTTATTCAGAGTCTTAAATTCAAAAGATGTTCTAGCCATCTTATCAAAAAGGTCTTTATTCTTTCCAATGGAGCCCATTATTAAATTCACAAACAGGTTTCCTTTAGGGTCCTCTCACCTTTTCTCTTTTTAGACCAAGTTTCATAAACAGAGAATGAACCTGGCTGCTTAGGATTCCAAGGAATTTGATTTGCAATCAGAAAAGAAAGATGGTAGGAGGTGGGAGGACACTCCCAGTATTTCTTAAGTATTTCTCATTCTCTCATTTTCTTGAATATCTATTGTTTGTCTCAATTCTTTTTATCTTGATAAAATATCATAGGATCATAGATAAGCCTACTGTTTGGGCTCACCGTAAATACATCAGCAGAGTTAAGGAGAATAAAGTTTAGAAAGATAAGAAATTAAAAGTCAAGAAGGAAGAGAGATGGAACCAGACACAGAGAGGTGGGTTTAGCTGGGGCCCTACCTTGTAGCATTTTCACAAAAACAGTATATTTGAAGTGTTACTATACCCAACATGTTAACTCAGAAAGGAGAAAATGTGATTCTTTCAAACTGCTGAGAGGTTTTGGAGGAGAATTAGAGAGCATGCCCCAATTAGCATTGCCGGGGAGTTGGGCTAATGTGGATCTGATGAGGTTAATGCTACCAGAGATTTGTTTTATTTTAGTGGGAGCACTTACTATTCTGGCTTCTGTTTAGAAATCAGATCTACAGACTCATTTTTAATATACATTTAATAAATTCAATGGGACAAAGGATTAAGAGTCTATCAATTTTGTTTTTCTTGGAGTAAAGAGTGTTAAGTGTAAGAGTATGAAAAAGGAAAAAGAAGTGATTCAGAGGAGTGTGAAAAGGGGGAAAGAAATGCTAATCAGAGGGAAAACTGAAAAACTATATAATCCTAGGGAAAAATAGGAAGATATATGAGAGAAAGAGTAGAAAGAATGAGAAAGTACACGAAAGAAAAGAAACAGGGAAAATAATTAATACTTTGTGAAAACTGCATGCCACATTTGTATCTTTACTATCCTTGCAATTTAACATTTGTTCTTTGCTTTGCTCCTCATTTTCAGAGCCCCATTTCAGGCTGCCTGCTACACTTATAAAGATAGGCCACCAGGACGACAAATATCAGCTTATAAAATCATAACAGCTAAAATGGTCTTGAGACAGCTAAATCATGCCCCCCTCATTCTCAACTCATATGCACACACATTTGACAGTCGAAGAAATAAGACCCAGGGAGATTAAACATAGCTTCCAGCGAACAGAAGAAGTGCAGTTAGAAGTTAAACCTAGGGCTTTTGATTCTAAGTTTAGTGTTTCACAGTTGATTTCTTCACTTTCCAAAATCCATCCCATTCCTCTTCCCACTTTGTTTCATGGACTCACAAACGTCTAGTTATGTTGCCTCCCGAACTCTGTCATCCTCAGTTTTTTTCTTTCTTCTCTTGTTCCCACGGTCAGTCAGTCAGTACATTTTGTTGACTGTGTATTCATGTCCTTGTTTCCACCTGACTGCTTCTTACCTGGTTCAAGACTTTGGCATCCTTTACCTGGACGATTATCATGACTTCCAACCTCTAGCCTCCTTTAGCTTCTCCTAGAAATTGCAGCCAGAGTAATTGTCCTAAAACGTAACACTAATTTTGTCGTTTCTCTGTCTTGCAGTGGTTCCGCCTTACCCTACCAAACAGTATTATCCAAACTCCTGAGCATGGCCCAAGACCTCCATAGTCTGGCTCCCATCTTGCTTTCCAGCTACATCACTCACTACACCTCAACTGAACATGCTCAGCATTGTCCCATCCCTTTGATTTTGCTCACATTATTCCCTATATCTACAATATTCATTTTCTCTTTCTTAAATCAAAGACTGCCTCATTCATTGAATCTGTGATGATTTTCTCTCGAGCTAAAACTAGGTCTTTCACTTTTCTCTTAAAGCACCTATACCATTACCATTTATGTTATTTGTGCATATGTCTTGAGGCCAGGTAATATGTTGTGTTTATTTATTTATTTATTCTTAATCTCTCCCAGACCCTGCCAGTTCCTCATATATAATGGATAGGCATCGAATGCTTGTTCAGTTGAACTAAATGAGTTTGTGCCAGAAGTCAGATGGAAGAGTCAGTCACGTATAGGATGAAGATAAAAGTATCAGTGTCCTACATTAATTTTAAATTTTCATGACTTGGATAATGCGTGCTTCAGCACGTATGTAGAATGTACTGATTCTGTATTAATGTACTACGTATTTAGTGAATAAGACTGCTGCAAGATTGATCCTTGCCGTTAGATAATTGGAAAATATTTGCCTATTGGATATTCCTGAAATTTCTACAAACTCACTTTGATTTCTTTTTGAAGTAAAATTTGGGGTAGAAATTGATAGATGAAAATTCTATGTGCTGCAAAGGAGATTTTGCATTTTTTCTTATAAAATGCAATAGCATTCCCCTACAATGTTTCAGGTTCAATACTGCAGACTGTAAAATAGATAAAACCACATTGCAGTGATGTTCATCTGGTGCTTTTGGACAATAAAACTCAGTGGGAAGGCCCCAAGACAAATCCTATTTATATAAACACCTATCCTCTCATCATTTTTTTTTTTTTTGGAGGACTCTTGCAAATGTGACTGAAAATGCCTTTAAGTATTGGTTTTTAAAGTAGAAGTATTTTTTTTCTCTCTCCACTTAAGTCCAGTGAAATGTGCCTCTGTTTTTCTTCCATGATGTATTTTTATGTGCATGACTGGAGCTAAGGTCTATCTGCCACCCGCGCCCTCCCCTCACCCTCCCTGCCTCCCCCAGGTTTAGACAGTAACTAAAAACTGGGTCAGCAGCCAGCAAGGGAAGAGAATCTGCACTGGTGCCTGTAAGACAACCTCCATGTCAAAAGCTTGTTGTTACGATTTTAAAATCCTGAGACAAGGGAACATGTAAAGAAAAGACTGCCAGAAAAAACAAAAACAAAAACAAAAACATTAAAAGGTATCACCTAATGGCACAGTGGAGGCCAAAGATGCAAGCAGAAAGAAAAGAAGGGCCAAATGATTTTAGATTCACCAAGACATTTAACTGTGACAACTTCCATATCAAATCAGCAGGAACAAGGGGGCCTATTGTATGGGTTCTGCCTACAGAGCCAGCCTGGAAGTGGTTCATGCCCAGGGAGTTAGATTCTGGGAACTAGAAAATCAAACTCTACCAGCACAGAAAAACGTGAGGTGATGCCAACACTTGAATGACAGCATGAGGATAGGCTCTAGAAAGAGTTTCTGCAGGGCAGTACTCTCAGAATGGAGCAAAGATGGGAAAGGGAATGCATCAGAACATCTCTCTGGAATCCTTTGCTCTTAACTGCTCCATTCCGGGACCCAGAGGTGACTACCAAATACCAGGGATCACAAAGTAATGTAGTGGAATTTGTTCCATACCTGAAGCGTCTGAAGCAGTTCTCATGCTCCTATAAAAATAAATAGCACATTTCAAAAATTTTGCCAGGGCAACCACAAATATTTAGAAAAGAATTACTGAATATGAGATAACTGGCCATTCTCTAAATGCTTTGTAGGTAGTAATGAAACATGCTTAGCGAGCCTAGGATGTTATTGATTATAAAACAGAGTAAAATTACCTAAATTTCTCTAGCATGCAAGCTCTCCAAGCTGTAAAAGCCATAAAAGTGAGTTGTTCGTAATAACATATAATCTATTTTTATTATATCTATTACCTGTCTCTAAAATGAGGCTGGGGCATCCCTATCCTGCTGCCTCTCCAGCCCTTGAAAACTTATTTGGGGCTGAGACTGAAAGAAACTCAGATGCTTACATAAACAGAGTCAATTACGGTGGGAATATAGGCTCTCTTAGAGACCAGGGGGTAAATCCTGAAATGGATGGGCACCTGGAGTAAGAAGTTGCCCACCTCTGCCAGCTTCTTCTTTACAGCCTCTATGGCCCTCTTGACAGTGCTTGGGAATCTTGCAGGTAAGGGGAAGCAGTATTTGTCACCCCAAAATATGCCTTTGTAGGATATTATTTTAAATTGGTTATTTTAAAGTAAACATGACTGAGAAAGAAACTGATTCTCCCCCTTATTTGCCCCAAACAATTCCGATGGAAAAACCTGCTTAAGGAAGGGAGCTATCATGTTAGTGATAATATGATCTAAATGTGGTGGGAAGGGAGAAGCCAAGGAAATTCTGTTTGTTAGACTCCCCTCTGTGTCCCACTGTTTCTGGGAGGCCCAGCAAGAATTTGCCTATACAATGTGTGCTCCTTCTCACCTACCTGAATCGCCTGCTTTCCCGTTGAAGTCCCAGAACCTGGCCTCCCTCTCCTTATTTGAGTTTGGCATATAAGCCTCAACTACTCAATGTGTTCCTTTGGAAATATATTCTTAGCCCCTGTATATACATATGTAATAGTTTGGTTATTTTCTCTTGTTAATCTGTTTCATATTAATTTGATTATTAACCAGACAGATGAACTTGAAGGTTAGAAGGAAAAGTATTTTTCCTCATTCACACAGGTGAATAACATACTCAAGTATTTGCCCAAATTATTACATTTTTTTATGGTCTGGTGGATAAAACAGGAGACAAGCTGTTTTTCAGACTATTTCACTTTCAGAAATGTCTTTAGATAAAGAAGGTTTTCTGCATTCCTGATTTTTAAAATTAATAACAATAATTAAAATAGTTACATTCTTAATCTCATTGGCACACTAAAACATAAACTAAGTCACTTAATTTTCACCAAATCTTTGTTTCTTCACCACATTTTCAATAAATATTTTGGGAGTATTGGTGTTTGATTAAAAGAAAGTGAGTAAAATAATTACCCTTAGGTGATATCTTCCCAGATAAGTACAAAGCCATAATTATGATTCATTTTAAGGGTCCTGGCAAATATATCCAGTTCAAATTCTACTAATGGATCTTTCCAAAGTAAAGGTTAAATTAGTAGTTTTCTGAGGAGTTTGAAAATAAGTGCTCACGTAGCCTTCACTAAATAGGTCTGGCGATTTAAATGAGCATTAACCTTAATGGTAAAAGTTTTCAAGAGATTGAGAAATATCAAGTATATGTACTTTAAATAGGTGCAAATTAAGATAAATATTCTCTTTAAAACAAAGAGAAGAGTCATAGTAGCACTTTTGTTAGGGTATGAGAAGGAATATAAACGCTTTATAAAGTAAATCATTCACTTCTAAAGTGACATAGATGTCTCCATAGTCTTTCATGCATCTAGATTTAAATTGATAAATTTACATTTTAAAGAGTAATGAATTCAAGGACAAAATATTTAAAAGGTCATTGTTTAATTTTTTTCATTATTCCAAAGTACCTGATTATATAAAGTGTCACTGAAACCCACGGTCTTAGGCAAGAAAATTATATAGAATTTATTAATCATTCTCAGTGTCCTGATTTAATCCCACAGAATCCTACAAATGTCCCAGAAATAAAGCCCTGGTGAATTCCATTCTGTTCTTAGATATTATAAATCTATCCATCATCGTGAACATTTTCAAATTAGGTTCTAGCTAGTAATTATGTTTCTGATGCAATTTGGCAATAAAAAAGAATCCATGCTTGATTAAATTGAGTTTAAGAGGATTATTTAGAACCAGAATTTTTTTGCTTTGTTTTTTAAATTTACCTATTTCTCCAGTAAAGCCATCAGATAAATGACACAGGGAGCTGAGAAACTAGAGGGCAGGGCCTTGAATAATTTGAGATTTGCTAACCTTCAACATCTTTTATCTTTAAAATTCTATGATTTTTGTAATTTATACAGGGATTAATTTTCTCATCATTTCTAATAATGATCACAATACTGAAACTAACAAAACTTTGCATCTGCAGAGCTTTTTACATTTAAAATTTTTTTATACTTACAATTTTAATATTTTAAAAACCTGTTAATGCTAATCTAATGCTCAGAGTATTTTAGGGCAGTTATGGTGGATACATGTCACTATGCATATGTCAAAACCCATAGAACTGTACAATAGAGTGAACCTTAAACTAGGGACTATAGTCCATAATAATATACCAATATTATTTATTAATTATAACAAATGTACCACATTAATGCAAGGTATAAATAATGGGAAACTAGGGGTGGGGGAAGAGTGAGGAGAGGGGGCATGGGGTGGGTGTATGGGCTCTGTCTGCTCAATTATTCTATAAATCTAAAACTGTACTTAAAGTCTTAATTATTTTTTGGAGCATTATTAAAAAGCACTAAAAGCTAATCTAATGCTTAATTTTATTGTGTGCAAAGGGCATTTATTATGTGCAAAGGGCAAGGAAAGAAGTTGAAATGATTTAAACTCTCAACCTTGTGAGATTTTGAATTGTAGTCTTTCTGAAGCCATAGACAAGGGTGGGGCATAGAATGTGAGACATCAGAATGAAATAAAGTGAAGGAAGACCTGATCAGACCTGATCAATTTTTAGGATAAATTGCTAAATTGGCAAATTCATTTTTATTATTTTTATTTTCATTTTTAGCAATCTTACTTTTCTATGAAAGCCTGCTTCTATCTCTCTGCAACTTATATTTCTTACTCCCATCTCTCACCACTTCTAACCTGTTGCTGTTTCTATATCCCTTCCTTGCTCTCCCTTCTCCCCTGTTTTTTCCTTTATCTTTGCCTTTATTTCTCCCCTAATACATAAGATTTAGCAGTAGCCCTACTAGTCTTTGTTTAGTTTCACTGAAAGAACTTAGCAAGAAATAATTAAACAATGTTCTTGGGGAAAATTTTCTCTATTTCAGCCACTTTTCTACCCTCAGTCTGAATCAGGGAAATTTCTTGAACATTGAACCAATTATTTTATAATTTTTTTTTCTTTTGGAATCCAAATTTCAGAATTTTTAGTCATATAGAAAAAATTCCTGAAGAAGCTTCACTTGAGTTTGAGTCCCATGAAAATGGTAATTGTTGCCTGTTAGAATTTTCCTCTTCAGTTTAAATAACCTGTTTCATTTCTGCATACATTTTGTGCTTCTTTTCCTCCAGGTCTTCTCTAGGTTCAGTGTATTAGGCAGTACAATGGAAACACTACTTAGGAGGTCCTGTTTGGTACAGCATCATCTTTGTAGTGTGAATCAAATCTACATTGGATTTGTTTCGTCTAATGTAGAATCTGAACCTTCCCTTCCTCCCTTCTGCCCTCTCTCTCTCTCTCCCTTTCTTCCTCCCTTCATTCTCTCCTTCCTTCCATTTCCTCTGCCACCGCTTCCCATTCTGTCTTTTTTTTTTTTTGAGCAATTACCATGTTCCTGGCATTGTGAACTTTTAATATCAGTTTATTGAATCCCTACAATGACTCTACATGGTAGGTGTTATTCCCATTGTACAAGTAAGAAAAGTGAGATCTGAAGACATTAAATAACCTACCCAAGATTACACAGCTCATAAGAATAGGAAAGGCAGGATTTAGAACCAGGGTTGTCTGACTGCAAAACTCTTTTTCTAGCTGCTATGTTTTCCAATTAATGCATCCTAGCATCAATTTGATTTTTAAATTATATATGTAATCAGCTGTATAAAAGTTAATAGAAACATCTATTAATAGCTACAACAAATACTAATTTCTTTAAGCACCAACTAAACTCTGTGGTTTCTTACCATCCCCTTTATAGAAATAAAATACCATTGTACATACACTTTTGGGAATTTTACTTTTGTAGCTTTTAGTCATGTAGCTCTTTTTACTGAAATTCTCCAACTGCTTTTCCTACCTGCAGTTTCACTAAATTAACATACTATTTCTCACTAGCTATTCTTCTACCCATAGATACGTACAGCTTTTTTTTTTTTTACTAAAAAATGCTATATTCAAATATGTTACTTTTTCTTTTTAAATTATTTCTTTGACACGTGTTCCAATGAGTCAAAGGGTATAATTGTCTGTAGTGTGGATAGCCAAGTGACTTTGGAGATAGCTCCTACCATTTTATGGTGACACCAATAGTGAGAGTTAGGTAATGAGTGCTTTTTCTTTTAACTCCCCAAATGTGGACTCTATGATTCTATTCTATTTTCTTCAGCACACACAGTTGACACCAGGCACACAGCCTAGAATGCCAAATGAATGGTGTGAATGGGAAAACAAAAATCAGACTAGGTTGAACCAAATGTGGATAATTAAGAGTTGACTGTATCATCATTTGATTACCTTGTGTCTCGGTCTGAGAATTTTTAACAACAAATGCTCAAATAGCAGGGAGTTTAAAGCAGACTTATTTACATTTCTTCACATCTTCATTCCCTGCATTTCCCCGCTTCACATACCTGGATTCTTCAGCCTTGAGACCGGTGGTGTTGTTAAGATCACTTGTCCTTATTTCAGAGGTTCTAGCACACATCTCTGTGAATGTTTTTGTCTCATTTTCTTCTGGAGTCAAGGTCGTATGAAAACATTTTTCACCTTCAAAAGTCAGTGTGATGTTTGAGATGGTGACGTGTTTTGAACATTCTTTTAAGTCACTCTTACTTTTTGTATCTCGTAGACACCCAGACTTCACACTATTTTTTATTTTTTCCTTTGAAAATAATAAGAGCAGCAAATCAGGTAACAGAAGAGCATCATACAGAAATAGATTATTTATGGAGCAGTACGTAAAACAGTAATCATTGCATTCATATTTACTGAGTATCCTTGAGCACACAGGTGTGATAATGAGAGAATGAGGCTTGATGTTTTATGGCTATTGAGGAGGCCAGGAGGGTGTTAAAGGCTGGCAGTGTGGGGATCTGACACAGCACATTCAGAAGCTCATGTGGTCCTGTACACGAAAATATACTTCATACAAGAAAATTAATGCTTAATTACAGCACTTCTCTCTGAGCTGTCAGGGAAAGAAAGGTTTTCTAGAAATGCCTTGCCACCTACTTTGCATTCAGAGGTTTTTCTTGATTTATGAGTGTCTAATAGGTGATAGGAGTTGGAGATTTATATAATACTTAAGAGTTTGTTTTTCAAAAGACTTAGAACCTATACTTAAAGCCTATACATTACTCTATAATCTCTCCCATTCTTCTAATTTCCTGGTTTCTGTTAATGCACCATCTCTCCTAGTAGCTCACAGCCTTCCTCAGAATCTCTCTCAGGCCTCGGAGCAATTGAGTAGCAATTGGTTAGCTGGATATTAGACTCTCTAATATTCCCCTGCGTCTCCACCTAACTAGTCCACTAACTAGTCCATCACCTGTTACCTTTCCTTGCAAATAATTCAATAATATTTTTCCTTAAAAATAAAATTTCGTTTTGTCTGACAATAAAAGTAATGTGTATTTATTATAGAATAATTTTTAAAATTCTATAAGATATAAAGTGAAAGGAAGAAAATTATTGTTTGCTTGATGCCATTGGCCAGAAATAACTACTCCTATGGCATATTTCATTTGGTCTTTTTGTCCATTTATTTTGTGTCTGCTTTGTGATCATATTTCTGTTTCATATCCTACATTTTAACTTAATAATTTATTATAGCATTTTTTCATGCCATTAAAAATTAAGTTATTCTAGTTAAAAATGAATTATTTTAATTGTAGGTAGCAAAATTCAGAAAAGTGTAAAGAAGAAAACATGAATTGCCTATAATCCCCAAATCCAGAAATAAACTGCTATTTACAATGTGACTTTTTCCCCTTTAATTGTCTGTGTGTGCATAAATGTATTTTTATATAGCAGGGATCATATGCTTCATTTTCACTCAACTTAATATCTTGAAACTTTCTCCAAGTAAAGAAAAATTCCTCAACACCTTTAATAGCTACTGAGTACTCAGTCATTCGTTTAATAAATATTTACTAAGAGCCTATGATCTCACCAGATACACACTGTGGTCACACTTGAATAAGAATAATGTGGCACCTGACTTCATGGGATATAAATGTGTTTAGCCATCTTCCCTGTAGTGGGTGTTCAGGGTTATCTCCATATTTTTATTTTGTTTTTATAAACATGGTATAGGTGTGATATAATTAACATCTTTATAGCTAAATCATCATTCCTATTTCTGATTAATTCATTTAGAAAGATTCCTAGAAGTGGAATCATTGAGTCAAAAGGTATAAATATTTTAGGTTTTTGATTCATAATGATTTCAATAAAGTTTGTATTAATTCTAATTCCTTCCATGGGTCTAGAAGAATTGCTAGTTAACCACACCTTTACTAACATTTACTGTTTTTATTTTTTTTAATTAACATTTTACAGGTTAAATTTTTTTTCTAAATTTACATTTCTTTGATTACTGGTGAGGTTAAACTTTTTCCACTGTATTTACTAGAAGTTTCTTCTGTGAAATGTCTATCCTTGCCCTTTGCCTTTTTTTTTTTCTATTGTAGGCCCCAGAGAAGTTTTCAGCAGTAGTCTTCAAACTGATGTCTTTACCTACAATCCATTCACCATCAGATTGATTTTTTAAAAACATGGCTCCTTCACACCCTTACACAACAGGCTATTATGGCTAAGGTTTACTCAAAGAGTGAAGTCGACGCCTCTTATTTTGGCATTTGAGGTTTGCAAACACCTTTTCAATCCTATATCCTAATATTCTCCACATGTATTATGCTCCAGCCAAACGGAACTAACCATTCTTGGATGTGGCTCTGCCTTTTTTCTACTTTTTGGCCTTTTCTATAACCATTTCTTTTTGTATTTTATTTTCCTATTTCCACCTTCACCTTTAACCTATCAAAGTTTCATCCCATCCTTCAATGTACTGTGTACTTTTAAATACATTTAAACCTTAAAATAGCCCTTACATGATATTAATGTCCTTATTTTATAGATGAGGTAACTGAGGCTCATGCAGGCTCAGTGACCTGGCCAAACTCCTGTGCAGCAGGGCAAGATTCCAACCCAGGTCTTCTGACTCTGATCCCAAAGTTCTTTTCATCTCACTACAGCTTTCTGATACCAGCAGCTATGGTGGTAAGGGTAGTCACTGCCTATTTCAGGAGACACCTGTCAATGCCTTCACCCCAGGGTTTAGGGATTGGATCTCATTATTAAAATTAGGGTACTCAGAGAAAGTTCCATAGCATTTTGATAATCAATGTCAGGTAGCTAACCAAGAAGAGTTATATTGGTTATAACTCCTGTTCTTGATTATTAAAGAATGAAAATATTCTATGTCACATACCTTTTCCTCTTGCTTGGCTCTTAGTATATCATCATTTTCAAACACTACATTGACCCCTGAACTGGTTGTAACATCACAGAAGTCTGTGACTTCTGTGACTTCTGTGAAAATACTTATATCTGGCGCCTCAGTGGCATCATTTTCTGGAACATCTGTGACGTCGGTGACATCGGTGATATCTGTTAATTCTGAGAAATCAGTGCTTTCTATGGCATGTGTGGTGTCCAAACACGTGTCCGCATGAGGGTCCTGTACAGCAGTGAATGCTGCAATATCCATGATATCCCCTGAGCCTGTGATGTCTGTGCTATTTGTGATTTCTGAGAGGCTTGAGACTTCTGACACCTTGGAAGCTTTGGCTTTCTCCTGATTCAAGAGAGAGATGAGTTCCACCCACTGAGAAAATAAGATGTCCTGTTTGGATGCAGGGGCACAGAGCTGTAGGTAGTAGGCTCGACCACTCACAAGCTTTACTTTGAGGCGCATGTTCTCAGCATTGTGCACGGAAAGAGTCACAAACTGCAGAGGGAGAAACCTGCAAATGAAGGCAGAGGTCATCTGGAGGCCTGATTTGAAACCTATTAAAAGGCCTTTCCTTTTATGTTTTTAGCAGTTCGCAGAGTGAGACCCAGGATAACAGGCTTGTCTTCCACACAGGCCTGGGAGGCACAGGAATGGGGCAGTACCTTCTTGTGGCCACCAAGTTCCCTGGTCTGGTCCTTAGCTTATGAAGCTCATAACTTTCATTTTCAGTACATGTAATCAGGCTCCCGGGGGCCATCTCACCCGAATTATACTCCTAAGACTCTGATGTACTAAAAAATCAGAGTATCAACTGTTAACCATGAGAAATTGTCCTATTTAACCCTGAAAAGTTGAGACTTAGAGATGTTGAGTGATTTGCTCTATGTCACATAGCAAGTTGGTGGCTTGAGATAAGATTGGAGCTAATTCTGATGGGAGTTGGGATGTTGCGGGGAAAGGGGCATATTCTAGAGAGTCAGTTCCTGTTACATAAGTTTAATTTTTAAAATAATTAACCTCTTGTTTGGCTGCAAGGCTATCATAAACTATTTTCCCAGACTCTGAGGACGTGACTATCATTTGCAGCAGGGAAGTGAAAGTGAGATGCTCCCCTGGAGCAATTGTCATCAGTGTGTCTGTTTTCAGCTCCTCAGGGGTAAAGCACATTTTCTGAGAGATCCTTAATCTGTTCCCTTTGTAACTCACCTGGTGAGCACCAGTTTCTCTGGAGAAGGAGATGTCAGGAGACTTTTAAACAGGGGTTCTGAATCCTTTTGGGCACGGGGTGTCAGATGTGCCAGCAGCATCACGTTGGGGGTGTTGTGGGTGTGACTGGAAGAGCAGATGCCTACAGTCACCCAGTTGGCTCGGTTATGGAGGTAAATGGATTCTCCTCGCCGGTTGACCTAGAGCAGAGAACAGGAAGAGGAGTTTTCTGATAAAGCGCACAATCCTGACATTACCTAGCTGAGCAGTGTAGGAAATAAAGGAGAAATGAACCACGTGATGCATTTGTTCACGTGCTTGTTCATGTGAGTTCCTGGAGATATCACAGGAAAAGGTGGATGCAGTCCCTGACTTGTGGTGGTCTCCCAGGGAGGTTGAACGTTGAACAACTATGTCACGAATTACTGTTGCAAGAAGTGTTACCGAGAACAAGTTCATGGTGCTGTGCTGTGGTGCACGTAATGGGAGACTTGACTTAGAGGGGGTCACAGGGCAGTGGTGTGCTGGTAAAAGTGTAATAACTGTTTCTCAGAAGGTACACACATGTATGTTCATCATAAATTTTACTGAGATGGAAGATGAGTAGCACACAATTTACACATAATGATGGACAATACTCTGTATTTTAAATTCCATTCAGCCAGTTAATTCTCACATGTCTTCACTGACCTTTGCCAAACTCTCGTATCTGTAACCTCAAGAGCATAGATAATAGTAAAATATAGTGAAATAACAGGAATGATGAGTCTTGAGTATTTGTTGCCTTTGTTTTGTATTTGAAAAAGTTCATACAACTTAAGTTTTAATAATGGCTCTGCTTATCAACCTTCTTGAATGCTTCCTAAACTTTTACCAACCACCCAGTTCAACACCCTGGGCACAGGGTCAGAGACGTCTCCCTGAGGAAGGGACCTCTTCTAGCTGAGACCTGAACAATGTGGGAGATAAACTGGCTGGGTGAACAGTAGAACTTTCCAGGCTGAGGAACCACATGTGCAAAAACCCCATAATCCAAGAGTCTTAGCCAGTCAAATCTCTGCCAGCTGGAAGAGGAGGAGACTGGAAGGTGGGTAGATAGAGATGTGATAGAAGCCCGAGAGGCTCCGAGGCAACACTTGGTTTCTCAGCTAAACAGAACTGGTTCAAAACTAACTAACTAACTAGCTAGCTAGCTAGCTAACTAACTAACTAAACTAAATCACTTGAAAAAGAATATCCTCAGAAAGAAGTTGCAACCCACACTATTGATTATCTACCCAATGTTCTGCCCCTCTCTTCCTGATTACAGAATTCTGGTTTTGCCTGGTACCCATCCTTCAAGGATGGTGCCCCAACCCAGGCGCTAAATTCCAATTGACTGAAACCAGTCATGGTGCCCCATCTCCTTGCCAATGATTGCTTTCAGCAGGGGCATGTGACCCAAGCTTGGCCAACGAGACACTAGTGGGAACCTCCTGGTGGCTCTGGGAAAGGATTCTGAGCCCTCATAAAGAGTTGTGAGGATGACATGCACCTCTTTTTTTGCTGGCAGCTGTCACTGCCCTATCTGCATGTGATGTCCTGGGAGGAGCCTAACTTGAGCGTAACAGAGCAAAAAGAAAAAGCCTGGGTCCATGAGTGAGCTGATGCCCTGTGTCTCTTGCACTCTCTTTGAGATAATTATTCATTTCATTTAAACTTGAGTCAGGAACCTTAGTAACTCACTGCTAAAAACATATTAACTATGAGAGGCGGTGAATGTTTACCCAAATATGGAGGATAAGGGGCCATGTCTGGTCTAGCATACCAACGATTTCCCAGGGTATTCATTAGAGTATGCAAAGGTTGTGGAAAAGTGTACAGGAAGAAGTGTGAAAGATAAAATAAAAAAGATTATTAGTAGGAAAGAAGCATGTAGAAGGTAACGTACATAAAATTATGACTTATCACGTGTTTTGCGGCGTCACTTAAACAGCAGTGTTCTTAGTGGTGTCACCTCCTGCCTAAACGTGAGGCGGTCTCCCTAGTAGCCAAGTGTCAGTGCAGAGAACATGTGGAAGGTGGAGAAGTGTCTGTGGTCTTCTCTGCCACCTCTTTGTGGAATCAGCTGAGGAGCTGCTTGAATAGGTTTCATGTTAGACATGATTGTGGCATTTCTGTGAAGTTAAGGGGTATGGTCCACACAACTGAACTCATTTCCCCATTTCTTTGTCTGAATATTTTAATGTTGAATGTTCAGAAGAAAGTTAGAACTGCTCCCGACTGTACTGAAATGTAATTTAATTCAAACTGTAGGTACATTTTATGAAAACTTTTCTCTGTGACACAATTTGACAATTATGTTTTACCTTTAGAACTAAGAGCCAAAATTTCATTTTAAACCCTAGCAGTATGATAGATGCTACTCTTTAAAATGTTTTCTAAGTTTAAGAAAGGAGTTACCTGAATGCTTTCTTGTGGCAAGATAGTCTAAAAATGACTATAATCTCTTCGAGCAATTTTGGGAAGATAATGATAGAACAACAATTACTGTAGAGTTAGGATTAAAATTCCTAGGTGAGAGCTGGGGAAATTTGAAATGAATTTTCTTTTAACATTATAATTATTCTGGTTGTTTAAAATTTCAAAACTGTTCCCTTCCGTTGTATCACACAGCCCCTTGCCACATTTAAAACAATTCTCCTCCCAACCTTTTCAGTCATCTTTGAGAAGGTTAATGACTGAAGTTATTATACATAATTCAGGGCTCAAATACTCACCTGGATAAAATTGCTCTCTAACATGGGAGGAGATACAAAAGGGGCATACTCTCCTCCATCCAACATATTGTGAAGATCTCCTGGACCATGGGAGGGTGGGATGCAGACGGCACCTTGCTCACTGATCCTTGTGGCAGACTTCCTGTTGTTCTTCTTCATTGTGCTTATTATGCACAGACGTCAGAAAATCAAGGAAGTTGGAATACAATGAACAGATACAGAGAAAATTTAATACAGCACTTAAGTAGCCTCACTCATTCATTCATTCAACAAATTTTATCAGTGTCTATGATATGCTAGGCATTGTCTGGGCACTGAAGATACATCTGAACAGGACTGATAAGATCTCTGCCCTCATGCAGCTCACAGTCTATGGGGAAATAGAGAGTAAGCAAGTTAAAAAAAAAAAAAGATGTTGGACGGAAAGGGCTACAAAGACCTTAGAACAGATACATGGAATAAAAAGTGCCTGGGGGTGGGGCTGGCAATGTTAATTTAATCAGGGTGGTTAGCAAAGGCTTCTCTAGAAGGCCTCACAATATATGCCCCATAACCCCAAACCGCTATTTTGTCTTCCTAATTAACGGTACCACTACCCTTTCCTTCATGGAGGGTTCTCTAGTTCTTTTCTATAAGTAGGGCTTCAAAACTGTGCTAAAGTGGGAAGATTTTTTCCTGCTCATTCACCCATGACTGAGGCTTAGTTCTTGGTTTGGAGGTGTATAGTTGACATCCATCTCCTGCTCTCTATCAGGAAACTGCTTCAAAAGACAATGGCTCTACATTGTTGAATTTCACCTTTCATTTAACCGAAATCACAGAATTCTAAGGGAATGAGACTGCAGAATGTAATTCTGTTCAAATGTTCAAAAGATCACCTTTCCTTCTTCACAAGCTCCATGTCAGTGAGAGGAAGAGTCCTTAACTGGCAAGCAGTAGCTCCTGTATGTGTATATCCACCTCGGTCCTATCCCCGAAACTCTTTTATCCTCCAGAGACCACCACTGCCTGACATCCTAGGATGGCACGGCGAGTGTGGGAATTCCTCATCAGACCTTCCTTTGGTGGCAACTCAATGAATGCCCCCCTTTAGTGCATCTTATCATGAATATATGGAAAGTGAGTCAATAATAGCAAGAAAGTAAAGTAGTCTAGAGAAGCCAAAATGTAAAAGAAATGAGACAAAAAACAAACAAACAAACACCGAAAAAAACAAAAAAGAAAAAAAACCCCAGCGTTCAGGGGAAAAAGAAAAAAAGAGAGAGAATACTACAATAATCTCTAAAACAGAGAGGATGGAGAATAATAATCAACAGAATTTATTTGGTGTTTTTTAGGTGGCAGGCCATAAAGGCTTTACATGCCCTACCTCATTTAATTCTGATAACACTGTGACGTAGCATTATTGAGATGTTCATTTTAAAAGCCATACAAATAAGGCGTGGAGAGAGAGAGTAAATTACCCAAGGTCACACAGCTTTCAAGTCCCCACATCAGGAATCAGATCCTCATAGTCTGAGTAGAGGAACTTATGCCATTGCTCAAGGTTCAATTTTGCCTTGAGTGCTTGGAAAGATGGATGCGAGTTGCCAGGTGAGAGGGGTCAGGTCAGGTCAGGATGGATGGGAAAGAGGATAAAGGGGGAAGAACCAAAGAACACAGAGGTGTCCTCCTTTCTATTCCCATCCTTTCCTGAACAATTTAGTCCTAAATTCACTTGCTGGACAAGGAGAGAGGCAGGAATCTGTAGTGGGGGGAGTGGGGAGCCACAGCTCAGAACCCAAGGGAGGCAAGAGGGCATCTATTGCCAGGAGAGGGGGGTGTAGCCCAGTGTAAGAAATCATGGTGAGAAGGGCATCCATACCAGAGAGAGTATGGTGGAAGAGATGGGGAATCAATTATCTACAGGGGATTTGATCCAATAAATTAGGAGACCATGAGACTCTATATTGATAGAAATAAATGACTAGATTAAAAGTTTGATGAAAAGTATATTTATATAGTTCAACTACCTCCCACTAACATATTTACTAATTTCAAAGGGAGAAAAAGTAATTTTACAATGAAGAAGCCAGGCAGACACCTCTTAATGAAGTGATTAGTGAACATCTTAGTAATGGGACAAATCAAAACAGTGCACCACTATATAGGACACAATAGGAAACACAGAGCATCCTTCTGTGACAGTTCTCCCAAAGAGGCATGCCCTGAATCCAATCATTGGGAAGCATCAGACAGATCCAAATTGAGGGACATTCTACAAAATAATTGGCTTTGATCTTAAAAAATGTCAATGTAATGAAAGACAAAGACAACGGCACTGTCCAGGCTACAGGAGACTAAAGAGACATAACTACTAAATGAGTGTGTGATTCTGCACTGGATCCTCTAGCCATGCAGACCATTATTGGGACAACCGGCAAAATTTTAATGGGGTATCACGATTAGATGGTGGCAATATGCAATATTCATGTCCTGATTTTGATGCTTATATTTTGGCTGTGTAGACGTCCTTGATTGTAGGAAAAACAAACTAAAGTATTTGGGGGTAATAAGGCACCAAGTTGGAAAATTACTCTCAGAAGGGTCAGGAAATAGTTCTGTAAGTTTGTGATTGTTTAAACAAATTAATGGGAATAATAATACAAGGAAAGAATAAAAGAAGTTACAGAGCAGAGGATGGGGGGAGGGAAGATGGTCAAATTCTGAAATTCAGGCCGTGAGTACAAAAGGCTGTAGCATTTAGCCACTTCAGGTTTCCAAGGAGAAAGCTTTGCAACAGCAGTAGAAGGATTTTCATAGTGATTGGATGGTTAGAAAAAAACATATATTAGCTTCTTGTCATTTATATTGTCTCTTCTCCCTAACTCATCTAGTAGGACATGTACTCCATCATCACTCAGTGGTTGAGAGACAACGAAGCTGCCTTAGAGGACCAGAGGACACAGCAAGTGCCCAAAATGTCAAGTGGATTCCTTGGGGGCCCAAATATGTGAGGATCTTCTGTAATTCAACAAGAAATCATTAGAAAAGGGCCTTTTTTTATGAGCGTGGTGTAATGGCGGAATCAGCAACATTTTGGGTCGGAGTTATAAGCATTGTCACAGCCACTGTTCCGCCTGCATTTTCCAGAACAGCTGTGCTTCCTCACACTTGTGTCCCTCTCAGCTCAGACTGTCTCCTCAGTTCACGTGTCCCCTCCTGAGATCTAGAAAAGCTGATCACTGTTAGCATCTTTGGTGCACCGAGTTCCCAGAAGACAGAAAGAAGAAAAGAAAGGCTGGAAAATGAAGTAAGTAGAACAGGAAAGGAGAGAGGAAGAAAGAAAGGGAAACAGAAAGGAGAGGGTGGGGGGCACAGCCCATCAGTCTCTCCCGATGTTCTCTCACGTCTTACCTCAGTTCAGGGCTAAGCCGCAGTCCTCTTGGAGATAATGTTTTTAACTCACCTCACTTTGGGTTTCCTCCTTTTCATGATGAAGTCTTTTGTGAAAGAAACAAAAAGAGGAAATAAAATATATACAAAGGAAGAAAATTTCCGTACTAATCCTTGCTCTTATTTCAAATGTGAGGTCCATGCCTTAGGAAGAGTTCTTTTGGCTAAACTAGGGGGGTGAAGTGGTCAGAGACCTGAAGTCTGTATGTGAGCTGAGCTGTTGTCTTTGATCTTAATCACGATTGTTCGGTGAGTGGAACCAGACAGTCACGAGTCCCTAGCTTAGAGCTGACCTGAAACTGCCCAACAGTGAAATCTTGGGCTCTTACAGCCAACAAGGATATTGGATCATGTGATACAGGAAGTGACGTAGACTCAAACAATCTTTGTGCAATGGAGGGCTGTGAGAAGCATGAGAGTTATTTTCTTTCTGTACATAAGCCAGAGTAGCCTAAACCAGCAGTCCTCAACTTTTTGGGGACCAGGGACCAGTGGTCCTGTGAGAATCTAATGCCTGATCATCTGACGTGGAGCTGAGGCCATGATGCCAGTGCTGGGGAGCAGCTGCTAATACAGATGAAGCTTCTCTGGTTAGCCTGCTGCTCACCTCCTGTTGTGCGGCCTGGGTCCGAATAGGCCAGGGGTTGGGGACCCCTGAACAACTTTCTAATTTCCCGGCTGGTAGTTGTATGTATGTATATACTTACATATGCTTATGCTCACTGTTCTGTCACTTGTGCATAGTTCTCATGTCATATTGTGATTACAGTTGCCAAAGACAATTCTTTCTCCTCTCCATAAAATTCTGACTTAACAACCCTTCAGGAATACTTGGACCAGGTGGACTACAACTATAGTTGCTGTTGGAACTCAAATGACATAAAGCCAGCATGGAAACTGGTAAAGTGGGAATATAATGGATTCTGCAGTCAGACACATTCAGGTTTATGTCTGGTCTCTATCACCTGCTACTTTTTGACCTTGGACTATGTTACTAACATCTCTGAGCTCAAGTTCCTCATCTATAAAGTGAGGATAAAACTACCCAGCTCAATGCAATATTGAGATGACTGAATGCAGGGATACACAGAAAGCAGTGAGCACTGTGGCTGTCACATAGTGAACACCTCAAGGTGCCTATATTGGTCTCCCATACGTGACCCTGTGTCAAAAAGTATAATCAACCTAGCACTTGCTGAACTGGGTTCCCTCTTGGTCACTGCTAGTTTCATATTTCCCAAATTTCATCCATTCTAAGAAACATGTTTTCCTCTGCTTAACAACCTGAAATGTAATGTGCCTTGTGATCACTCTGCACTAGGGGACAATCATCATTTGGTTGCACATGCATGTTCATATTAAATTATGTGCATCCACTTGTACTACGCGGGTTGAATTTAATTACTATTTAAAATGTGTTTCTCATGAGTACCTGAAAGACCTTTTGTTGACTCCTTCTGGCTAGATTAAGAAAATTCTAGGACGAAATTTCGGAGTGTATGTTGGAGGCTTAGAAGCAGGTCCCAGAGACTAGAGTGGAGCACATTTTAAAGAAACGCTCAGAGGATGACAGATAGATGTTGTGTGGAAAAATTCTAGTAATAAGAAAGCATCAAGTTATGTAATTAGTAGCATTTTTTTCTTTCTTAGTAGTCCACAAAATAATGGTATATCTTATAATCGATGGATCTTAGATTTGATGAAGTAAAATAGTCAGCTCTTGCTCATTCAGAAATGGCTGCTAGAGGAACTTTTGAAAAAAAGGTTACTCCAATAAAGTGACAACATCCACTTATTGGAAGGTATGTCTAGTGTTTACAAACACATGCTAATCAGTAGATGCTGCATGGTCTCTGAGAATAGCAAATAACTCTCCCCAGCACAGTCATTTATGGGGCTTCCAGGATCCCTTGCATATGAGAACATTTCTCTAGAAGGCAATCAGCAGATGATCTCTCAGGGGAGCAAGCATGGCTGTGGATTCAGGACCACAGAGAGGGAAGAGGAAATGAGGGGAAGGGAAGGGCTTCAGCAGCCATGACTGGGCCGTGCCTCCTCTCGTCCCTTTGAACCCTGGAACAAAAGGGAGGTCAGCTAAGGGGCAGAAAATGTGGCAGAATCTTTTATTTTATTTTTGTCCTAAACATTTGTTCTGAAATTATTTGGACACCTTTGGATTATGCTTATAGTTAAATGTGTGCTGAATTTTAACTAGTTTTGCTTGAACTGTGGTTTTAGATTATAAGTCTGTGTATTATAATGCCCACTCCCTCCAATTATCCTGGTTAATTAGTCAAGACAGCACTGTTCCTAAGACATATGAATTGTTTTGTGAAATCAGTCTTGGCCACATACACACAATACCACACATTTTGTTAATGGCCCAAAAGTAGATCAGCTCTTAAATTAACTGTTTATTAGGTTTACTCTCAATACCTGGTGATGGTATTAAAATTTTGGTATATATAGGTCCTTCCGGTTTTACAATGTATATCTGCATAAATGTGTATTATATGTTACATATAATAGACATTCACGTTTTCCCATAACATTAAACTAGCAGTTACCAACCATGGTGTGTACCTGTTTGAAATATCACAACCTCTTATGAGATGTGCCAGAATTAATGGTGTCGTTGGGTTAACAGATATTTGAGAAATGATTTTCTTTTAAAAAGCAGTAGATGGTTCCAGGTTCCCACTCTAAGTTCCATGTGCTCTGCTGGGCTGCCTTGTGGGGCGATGCAGAAGAGTAGCCCGACGGTCAGCTCCCAGCCTGCAGCCTCTCACCCCATGAACGGCCCTTACTAAGACGATGTCGTTAATTTTGGTGATTCAAAATAACTCTGGTTTATGTAGGTTGGATTTTTAAAGATAGTTTTGTTTTCCTAGTAGTAATTTTATCCATGGATCATTTTTTACTATAGCTTTATTGAGATATAATGTATGTACTGTTAACTTCACTCTTTTAAAAGGTATAATTCAATGACTTTTAGTATATTTAGATTAGTGCTGCCATCCTAATCTAACTTTAGAACATTTTAATCATTATCCATGGATAAAATTTTAATAGCGATAAATGAAGAGCATGAATAGTACATTTATGTCTCTTTTGTCACTGACCATTGCATGTCAGAGAATAAAATGACTGTAGCATTTATGATGAAAAGCCAGAGCAGAGAGATGTTGTAAGTGAAATTCTATTAGTAAGTTGAACATTTGTAGGTTCTATATAAACAATTTTTTTAAAAAGCAAGGTTTATTTATGCAAATTATGCAAGTTTATATGATCTTGCTCTATTAATATTGTATGTGCAGTATAGGTCTACAATATAAAATTCACAAATAAAAAGTAAACTTTAGTATTAAAATAGATTAATCACATTAAAGGATCAATGAATGTATATGTTATGGAATTACAATAAGTACATCTTGGGTGAACGTGGGAATTAAAGCAGAGAAACAAAGCAGGATTGCTGCAGGTCATTAAGGGTACACAAAGCTAGCTTCATTTCACAAATACACAGAATCTTCCGTTATAACTTGTTCTACAAGAATTGTGTATTAGTTTTTACAATCACAGTTTATACTTTTCCAATAATTTATGCTTTTCACCAGGCCCATTAAATGTCTTATACACCCAATTAAAATAAGTGAGATACAGGTAAGGGCTTTACCTGTGTTGCAAAGCAAGGAGGGTGTAAAGAGATCTGGTTCTATTTGAGATGGCCTCCAACGTACCCTGTCACTCGTAGTCTTTGCATTCTTTATTTCTCCTAATTAGTGCTTTACACCACCCCCCATCCCCTTTTTTCTTTTTCCAACTTTGAGTGGAGATTAATTCAGGAGCTATTTATACCAGGTTGTACTTTTCTGCAGGATTACAGTATAATTTTCATTTAAAAGAAGCATTGTTGGCTACTGTTAGTAAAAGAAAAGGTAGAGAGATTCTATAGTAAATCTGATTACAGAAGCCAATGCCAGTGGCTGAACAGGGAAACTAAATACAGAGAAGCATTCAGCTGTGTACATTTCAGGGGTAGTACTACTTCAGCTTTGTTCTAAACTTTCCACAATGTCACCAGGACCTCATTTGGGTAATGTTCCGAGGATGACCAAGGTCTCATTAGGCTAAGGATAGTATGGATGGTTCACTCTGTGGTGATGGCGATGTCTTCCTTTTCCCAGGAACAACTAGAGTCATCAGGAATTTTTTGAAATCGTGACAGCTTGACTTGTAATGCAAATTTGAAAGGGAGAGAGAGCGTCTAGGAGCCAGTGTGGGAGTGTTTCCACCAGCTTTTCTGACTGCCTAATTCAGGGGGGTGTCTATGAATGCTCATAAAGTGTCCCCTGTAAGTATTTTCTATTAAACATTCCCACAGTCTTTCCCCCCAATATTTAATTATAAAAGAATTTCAAACCTACAATAAAATGGAAAGAATTCTATATTGAATATCCTTATACTGACCAACTAGAACCTTGTCTTTTTCTTTTGCGTGTGTTATTTCTGTAATTACATGAAAACTCTTAAATGATGGTGTTTATCTGTGTTTACTTGTCTGTGACACCTGGTGCACAGTAGTTAGTTAATTCTTCATAGCACTTTGAAGCAGAGAATTTATATAGATAATTTTTTCTAAGATATTTAACACACTAGGAAACGTTTTTAGAATTGGTCCATTACACTTCTAGGTTGCAATTCTGGTTACACCTTTGAGAAGTTCTGGCTGTTGTGGCCCCCTCTCTCTTGATGGGACGCCCAACTAACCTTTTAGCTTTAAACAGAAAAGTCCTGTGTCCTGGATCTTTTCCAATTTAATAATTAAAAATGACTGTCTACGAATTCATTCAATTCTCAGTCACTTGTGGAAGAAAATTAGGGTAACAGTTTGAAAGATCAAAATTTGAAGGTAATCTGAAAAACTTGTTCTTATTTTAATCTCAAACTCTCAACAAAATTAATTCTAAGAAATTCAGTAACCAGATGTGGTCTCTGAGCTTTCCTGCTTGTTCTGGTTACAGCACAAGAAATGAAACTAGAAAGAAAAATGGAAGATAAAAAGAAAGTAGATGTTTTGTCCTTGAATTATCAGAAATTCATGGAACTATCCACCTCTTTCTCCCTTGAGTTCACACCAAAGTTGCCGTAACCATAGAGTCACTTACAGAGAGGTGAGGCTGAAATAGCCCTCCGAAGAATCTCCTGATGTCCACTAGGAGGTTAGTCTCCAAATAGCACGGTTCCAACTCTTCTCACATTTCTTTGGCAGAACGTGTTTGGTTATGTCTACCAGACAGGCAACTAGCCACCCAGTGAACGAAGTCCAGGAGGCCAGGCTCTGGCCATTGTTCTGTTGCTTCTGCATCATAATGTGCTGACATCGTCTCTGAAGGGAGAGAAGGGCCCTGGGAAGGAGCGGCCTGAAGGTCTGTCTGTCTCTGGGACTGAGTGTTGCCGGTTTTCCAGCGGAGCCAGAAGGCTCAGGAGTTAGGTAGCTCTGACTGCGGTGTGAAGTTTTCAGAGGCTTCTTTGGAGAGAAAAGCCAATTTAGCAGTAGAATCACCATGGAAAAGATATCATACTGAGGAAGTTGAAAATACCTTTTATATTATTCTTATTTATCGTTCAATTGATAATTTATCATTCAATCTCCCTATGTCCCAATTTTCAGACACTTTAACATACGTGTCACTATGACCTGTGAAGAAAAACTTCAAAAGAATGTAGCATCCTTACAGGGCACAAGCTTCTTTATCTTCCTGCCTCCTGCCTCTAGTGAATTCTGGACACAAGCTATAGCAGGCACTCAGTAATATTTGGATGAATGAATAAATAAAATAAATACATGGTATTCTCTCTCTGAAGGTATCCTATAATGAGGACACGTGATTAGCTTGGTTGTCTTTGCTTTTCTGTGTGGTTAGGTTTTCCCCTTCCTTGTCATATTGTCCTTCACCTTTTGTTTTTAGGTCAAGTGCTGCAGACACCCATCTGTCTAGCTACCTTCTCACCCGCCCATGAGGATGGAAGGGCATGAAGGGATACTAGCTGACACTGAGGCCCGGGTGGAGGAGCATCACCTTAGTGAATCCACTTCCTTTGGGTCACCGTATCCTAGACTGAAACACTTGCTTTTGACAGGGCCCAGAGAACATTCAGCCTCTCAGAATAAACGTGAACTATGCTGAGTTTTTGAGAGAATGAGAGTGTCCCTATTTCCTCAAGAACTGTAACTTCCATTTGGGACCAGATATTGGCGTCGGGGAGACCACAGTAGCAGCCATCCCTGTAGGACGAATATCAGGCAGTATTCCCAGAAGCAGAGGCGCACACCAGATGTGCAACTTGACTGTTTAATGGCATCAGACCCTGGTGTCTCCACAGCTAACTGGCTCAGCCTGTAAGCAAGGGCAGCCTCTCCATGTGCGGGCTCAAAGGGGTGCCCACCCTTGTTACCTCAGACACCCCCATTCCTGTCTTTTATCCTGAACACCCTCTTTTGAATGGACAAATTCTTCCTCTAGTTATCTGATTGCCACGGGCTAAATTTCTAGTCACCTGTTTCTTCACTGGGCATATTTGTTGCATGATTATCATGTGCCATGTTTGTGTTCTTCCTGCCTCAGGGCCAGGAAACATGTTTGCATAAATCTGATTTCATCTCTTCCAAGTTGATGTTATTAATTTAATTATGATGTACCTTGATGAAACTCTTTGCTATTATCTTGTTGTTTTTTTGAGGCTACTGGTCTATTAAAAAGTGGAGACACAACAAAAGGAGGACATACAAATGATGGTATATTTTAAACATTTACCTTTAAAACATCAATACTTTTTAACAAAGAATTTAAAACCTTATGTATAACTTCATTTGGAGAGGATGCCTCAAGTCAGAATTTGTGGCTCTTTGAAGAAGACAAGTCCAGGACCAAGTATCCCTCTATCCTGGTCCCTCATGAGCTCTGCCGGCTTGTTCATGCCTGAATGAGATCCTCTCTGCTGTACAGACTACACTTGGAGTTTTCCTGCCAGATTCTGTCTCTGGTTTCTTGGTGAGTTCAATATGAGATAAATTCTGTTTGGTCCGCTCAGTAATGAGTACCTACTATTTATTAGGCACCATGCCATGCTGGGCTACAGTCTCTGTGTCTAGGAATTTACTGTCGAGTGGGAAGAGGAGTCACGTGAGCAGATTATTCCGATGAGGGGCAATGAAAAGTGGGGGCACAGATAAGGGTCTGTTAGTCCAGTTTGGAGGAATTAATGCCCAAAGTAAATCTTGAAAGATTAGCCAGCCTGAGCAAAGGCACCGAGGCATGTGATGACATAGTTTTGAAGGGGTAACTGCAAATGGCCAGGTGTTAACATAAAGTGAGAGGGGAAAAAAAGGAAGTTAGAGGAGGGGGAGGCTAGACTGGAGAGGGCTTTGAATGCCCTGCTAGGGTCTTAGACCTCAGTTGGTACAGTAGTTTTCTAATTAGGAACTTTAGCATGTAGAGATTTATGGATTGGCACGATTCTTCTGGTGGAAGCATGAAGGATGGATTTGGGGAGGGCAAATCTGGATGCAGAGTCCAAGGTGGTAGCAGTGGGAATAGAAGATACAGGGTTAATTTAGAAACTATTATTAGCAGAGCTGATAGAATTTGGTGACTAACTGGATGTGGGAGTGAGAAGAGGGCGTGACTCAGAGGTTTCTGGTTTGGGGAACTGGATAATCAGTGGTGTGTCATTAACGCAAAAACAAAATATAGGCAGAGGAACAGGTGTAGGAGGCAGAGAATGAGTTCCTTGTTTGCGAGAACCCTTGTCTAGCATGTTGTCTTGGATTTGGTGGGTGAGTAAATAATAGACTTTTTATCTTAGATCTTCTTCAGTGGCTTCCCAATGTTCCTAGAACATCTGGCATTTTATCACGGAGTGTGTTTGTGTGGATTTAGTATTGCATCCAAGAGCCTATACATTTGTAAGCATGATCGGCTCCAGCTCTCCAGCTTCAGTTCTCTCCAGCTATATCTCAGACCATACTTCCACCTTTCTGATGTTGCATTCCTTAACCTCTGCCCTGTCAGAAATCCTCTTCTCTCAGTTTTTAACACATGGGGCATATTTTCATTCTTCAGGTCAGAGTTCAAGTTACCTGTTTAGAGAGCCCTTCCTCCATCATTGACGAGGGATTGTCCCTCAGCTCCAAATCCGCCATCGCATCCTGTATCGTGGTGCTGGGGCTGGAAGTGCAAACTATATTTCTCTCCCCAGTCGACTTTCCTGTTAGGTTCAACAACAGGTTGCATTAGACCACAGGGAGCTTTGAAAGCAGAGGGAGGGAAGAAGGGACTTGCGCTCCTTTGTATTTATTTTTTCTGTCACCTTGGCAACAGCAACTGGTTCCAGCCTTTTGTTTTCATTCTCAGAATCAGCAGAAGGGCAAGTGCCCTCTCCTTAAGACATTTGAGCCCTTGTTTCAGAGTCCAAACTCTGAGCTAGATTCTGATTACTCCAACTTCCGCTCACCTCCCCAGTCCTGGTGTGGTATTGCTCCCTGCAGTTACTATCTCTGACATCTTAACGTTTCCTTTGTGCCTTTCTAGGTCTCCAACACTTATTTCTTTAAGTTCTCTTAGTGTGATTTCTGCCTTTTTAAATTGCTAGACCCTGAATCAATAACTGAATATTATTGACTTTAGGCCTCTACCCAGTTACTAATATGTCATTGCATTTCTGCATAGACTTTTCACAATCTTCATGTCAAAAAAAATTTTTTTTTTTTTGATTTCTCATAATTTGTCTCCTCCAGTTGGGAATCAGTCTCGGTCTCATCCATCACTGCATCCTCCGTGCCTAGCGTGGAGACTGGCATACTGTAGGAAATTAATAAATGCTTGCTTAACAAATCATTGAATTATTACAAAAGACTACAGGAGAAATACTGGTAACTGACCATACGAAATGGCCAGCATTGAGCAATTTTTTAACCTTTTGGTTCTAGGCCAAGCTACTGATGAACTCTGTAACAATATTGTTATAGAGATTTGGGCTTAATATTTCTTATAAGCATGTAAAATGCAACGTGCTCTTACATCCCTTACATCCATCGACTTCAGAATAAGATACCTAGTTTATTTGCTTTAAATTCTGCATTTACATAAATCTCCACTTCTATAATTGGGGATAACAGTGACCTACCTTGTTAGGGTTTCAAGAGGATCAAGAGTTGGTTATGGGTTAGAGCCACAAAGTTTTGTTGGTTAGCAAAAAATTTAAAAAATGATAGCCATCCAAAGAATCCACTTGCTGTAACATGCAACATCACTTAATAGCATTTACTTGGTAAAGAATCTGCTTATGTTCTTTTTTTCATTGTGTGATATGGTTTGAAAGAACGCAAACATAGAACCAAAAAAGTAGGTTAGAAAGGAAACTGCTTAATTTCCATGCAGCTGTAAGCAAGAATCTAATATCATCTTCTCTAGTCTTTTATTTAAGTATCAACCACTAAGACAAATATTTATAAAGTCATGTATGTCTAAAATAATTCTGGTCAAATAAATGCAAATAGATGTCATTAACTTCTGCTGTGCTAAGTAGAACCATTTCAGTGAAACTTAACTTTGAAATTAAATTTCCTTTGTATCTACTTTAAATGTGTTCATATTTTTTCCCTTTTCTAATTCAGAAGGAAAAATGTCCCCTCTCTTAGGCTAATTGGGTCACCAGGGTCCTCTTCTTTCTATATCTAGAACCTTACTCTTGTATTTTCCACATGCCCATTCCTGTTTCTCTTTTCTCAAAACCCACAAACAGAAATATTTCCTCCACCTTGTTACAGGTTCAAGCTACCATCCTGTGTCTATCTTTCTTAAGCACAAACCCCAAAGAATTCACATTCATGGTTTCAATTTTGCAATGTGGCTTTTGTCTTCAACCTACTATTGAAATCGCACTCTGGCAGTTCATGAATGATTGCCTCATCAGTGAATCTTTTTGAGCCTTCATCTTTCTTGATATTTTTTACAGCAGATTATCCTCCCTTCTTGAAACTCTCCTCCTTGGTTTGTGGGACACTACTCTACCTGGCTTCTTAAAATGCTCTTCCTTTCATTCCGTTTATAGCCTTTTCCCTCTAACACTTCAAACTAAGTGCTCCCAAAGGCCCTGTCCTCTTCTCTTGGCAAACCCTTCCTTGATAATCTTTCCCATACACACTTACATTTCAAATACTAACTTTATGTGAATCCCCGCCCCCAACTAGGTTATATCCAGCCAGTACCTCTTTTGTGAATTCCTGACCTGTACCTTCAGGTGCCAACAGGACGTATCTACCTTAATACTCCTCTAGCATCAAAAACATAACATGTCCAAACTCATCAGCTCCTCCACAAAATCCATTTTTCTGACTTTTTTTTTTGTCAATAATTTAACATTTTCTCAGTCAGCCAAGACTGATGACTTTGAATCATCTCTTATTTTTCTTTCTTTCTCAAACCTGAAATCAGTTGTGAAATTCTTTCTATTCTTTATGTCCAGGGAAGGATTTGTTTGTCATGACCTTCTCATCACTATCACCTCCACCACTACATGGGTAAGGTTGTCATCACCCCTCACCTGCACAGCCATAGTCACCTTTTTTTTCTTTAAAAAATAAATTTACTTTTAAAAATAAGTTTCAAGTATACAGTACATTGGTTAGACATCTATAATGTTCATAAAATGATCCCCCCAATTGCTCCCTCCCTTCCCTGGCCCTCCACTTAGCCATCATATTAATGCTAATTGCATTCCCTCTGCCATGCTCCCCCTTGCCCAACTATCAGCTACTAATTTGTACTCCTTTAACCCTTCATTGCATTCTCCCAACCCCCTTCCTCTCTGTCTGTCATCAGATTGTCCACTATATTTGTGAGTCTGTTTTTGATTAGTTTGTTCTTTGTTCCTTAGATACCGCATATAAGTGAAATCATACGGTATCTATCTTTCTCTGTCTGACTTATTTCACTCAGCCTAATAACCTCTAGGTCCATCCATGTCATTGCTAATGCAGAATCACCTTTTAACTGGTGTCTCACTCTAGTTTCTCCTTAAGCCAATCTACCCTATTCAATGCTGCCAGCGCATTTCCCTCCAAGGACAGTTGTGATCCTAACATTTCCCTGATCGAAAATCTCTAAGTTTGTCTCTAGAATAAATCTAGACTCCTTAATCTGGTATTAAAGAACTTCATAGTTTGGGTCTCAAATATAGACTTTTTTTGGTCTTACAAATATGTCCATTTTCTGTTTCTTTTGCTTGGTGTTTAAGAGTATGGACTCTGAAGCCAGATTGCTAAATTTGAATCCTGGCTCCTCCTACTAGCTGTGTGACCACAGACAAATTGCTGAACCTTTCTGTGTCTCAGTTTCCTCATCTGCAATAGAGAAATAATAACCCTTGTAGGACTGCTATGAAAACTGAACAAATGAAAAGTTCCTGGTATATAGTAAGCTCTGTATGTTTCATTGAACAATTGATGCCTACAAATATACACCTATACCAGGAACTCTTTTAAGGACTTGGGACTAATATAAGTGAATAAAATAAACAACAATCCTTACCTTTCTGGAGCTTACATTTTATAATAAAATAATATTTTTTTAATTGTCCATAATTCTGTTTCTAGAATATGCTTCTTCCTGCATCATCATCTTTAAAATTCTACACTTCCTTTAAGACCACTAAAATTCCATCTTACCTCTTGAAATCTCACCTCATAGGTTACCTTTTGAACTCAACTCTTTAAATTGGAACCGTGGCATTTATCACATTCTACACACACTACCATTTATTTCCCAACATCAAATATATCAAATATTATGGTTACTTGTATGATTATTATCTCCCTTATTGGAGTATAATGTCAGCTACTATCCCAATTCATCTTTGTAAATAGTAGCATGATGTACCTTATACCCAAGCACATAGTAGATGATTAATAAATATTTCTTGAATGAATGTAGGTAGGTAAAACACTCTTCATGATCTTTCATTTGACCTCTATTAACAAACCTTATCTTCCTACTTGCAAACATTGAGATAATTTAATATAAAACATTTTATTTTCAACTCTGGAAATATCAAATATTAGTATCAAATATTTGTTTACAATTTGGCTTTGTTCATCATCATCATTTGGCACCTTGTTTACCAAGAGGCCAGTTTCTGTTGTTTGCTTTACTAAGTATACACTGTAGCATATTTAATGTTCCCGGTTACCACCATTTGAAAAGTATTCCTAAATTTTTATTAAAGGAGCCACGTGGATTGAGTATATTTCGTTTGTTGCATTTTCTATGGTCAGCACAGATTTTCCCCATTTCTTACATACTTTCTCACATGATCCAAAAAATTCCAGGTACTTGTCTGTAATTTTCTGATTCATTACTTACTATTTTCCTCCTCCATTCCAAAGAACTGTAAATGTTTGAAATTTGTTCTTATGACATCTAAAATAAGTTAGTTCTCCCCACCCCCCAAATTATCAACTGTTTCCTCTAAATTTGCTTGCTAATCTCCAACTATGACTGGAAAGACCAGACCAACTGCAAGTTCTCTCTACTTTCTGACCTATATTTTCACAATGCTATAGTAAAATAGAGTTATGTCACATTTTAAATCTCCCTTGTATTACTTAACCTTATTAAGACAACTATGTCTTTTACTCAGGCAGAACCCCACAGAATGACATGAAAATATTCTTTTTAATAACAAGGCCAACACAATGGATTTTTATATAATGATCAAGGATTTTTTTTATTCATTAAGTTTCAGTATCATTACAGAAAATGTTATGGTACAGAGTTGTTTAACATTATTTTTTTTCTTTGCTCTTGATTTCCACATGAATGCTGGTAACACTAATATCTGTACAAGATCAGTCTTTGATTTTATTTTTTGTTCTGTACAATTTTAAATGTATTGGTTAAAAAGGCTGTCAGCACTTAAGGAAGCATTTTCCCCCCAGTTTGTTCAAATGAAAGGTATCCAGTTACTGCCCAAGAGTACTGTGCCATGAGGTTACCGGGGTGAGAAATTTCCCCGGAAGCTCTGTGAGGGATGGTTCTCCTGAAGGCAGGGCAAGGGCCTCCACCCAGTCACTCTTCTTTTGGCACTGTGCACACATAAACACGAGATACATGATAAAGAACAAGCAAAAGCTCTCCGTAAAGCAGTTATGAAGCATACTAAGAAGGGAAATCCAAGTGTTGCCTACACTAGTATAAATAAGCAGACATCCTTGATTTAAGAGCATAAGTAGTTGTATTTTAAAGATGAGAAAAACACAAGTTCTGCAGGCACCTACTGCTGTCTACTAAAAGCTATCGCTATCAGACCTAGCATTGAACACACAAAGCAATTTGCAAGAAAGGAAAAATTTGCTTTGATATAATCAGAATAGAGTTGTCTGTTAAGATTTTTTATTAGGTGTTTTTTTCATTAAAAGGTATTTAAATTCTTTTGAAATATAGTTCAAGATGTTGACTATACAGATCAACTTTTATCCAAATCAGAAAAACTAGCTGTGCCGTTGCATTTTACAGGATACAGTCAATGATATGTGGACATGCATCAAAGCTTTCTCCCGCTGGTGACCATCATAGTCGTCCAATGACCATGACATCCACCACCTCGCCCTTGTGAAGCTCCACGTACTGCTCTGTCTTTGGAGGTAGCATCAACAGTCCATTGGCGCTGCGCATGCTCATCAGACGGCTGCTCATCTGATTACCTGGATGGAAACACACTCATTACAGCAGCATAAGCATCGCAGTGTATACATCTGGAGGCCTTGTAGTTCTTTTCAAAATAAGAAACCATTTAATAGACTAGAAACATAGGTCTTCAAGAGGAAGAGAGATGATCAGACACCCCCAGTACCTTTTTTAGTGAAATCAATATCAATATTGATTTCTCAGTCCTTAAAATTTACCAATATAGGGTATAGTAGAGGCTACAGAGAATCACATTATAATTGAGCTTTAATCTCACATTTCAGGGCAGCGTAATCAATAGTCCCTCCTTTTCCTACAACCAAAATTATGCTCAGAACTTGTTGAACAAACAGATACAAATCTTTTGGAACTCTAGATTTCAAATGTGTACCTAGAAAATATAGCTCCATGAAATAATTAAATTTTTATTAATTCTTTTTTCTTCTTGTTGTCCTATTATGCTGTACTGTTTAGGAATAATTTAGCCTAATCATTCAAAAACGAAAATGTATAATAATTACAAAATTAGGGATACCCAAGAAAAGATGTTGCATTATGTGTATTTTAGCAGGATGGGTGTGCAGACACATCTGCAGGTGTGAATGACCAACCTGTACTCTGTGCCCAAGGCAGTGGTTCTTGGTGATGCCAAGTCAGTATACACCGATGGTATTCTGGGCGAGGATCCAGTTTTACATCACATGATAACTGTAGAATAAAGAGGAAAAGAAAACAAACTTGATGACCTGACCATCCCTTAAAATTCTAGGGCGGTGGAGGTTTTGCAAAAATCAGTGAACATGGAAAATATCTTGGCAAAAAATTGCAGAATACTCTTTCCACCACTGCCATCTTATTTTCTTAATACAGAAAGTCCAGAGATTGGGTTGCTCTGATGAAAAGAAAGCTAAGAAGCTGGTATTCATAGTGGGAAAAAGAACAGATGAAAAAAATGAGATCTATTTTTGAAGTCTAATATTATGGGTTATGAAGACAGATACCTTTGACCAATGAATTCAGAAATCAAAGCAGATATTTTAACATTTAAAATAAAGGAGGAAGACCTAAACAACAAAGAAGCTCAATGTCCATTTATCTGTATGCCCGTTTTTCTGTCCATCTACCCATCCAGTAAATATTTACTGAGGTCCTATTCAGCTACCTATTCATACACTTATCTTCAACATAAAAGGGATAGTTACTTTCTTTTTCTCTTGAATATTCCTTTAGTGTCCCAATACTAATATACAATCTCATTGAGGCAACTAAAAGTAGTCCCTACTAAGAGTTATGCCATTTTGGTTTAGCCACATCATTGGTACTAAAATAATTACTCTGAACGAGTCTTTGCTATGGAATGGCATCTTTTAAACCTTCTGACATGGATAAAATCATTTCTAATATAGAAACTTCAGTTCACAAATGTGACATAGAAAGAACAATCTTCAATCTAGAGCCACTGGTTTTTTTTTTAATCTGTCATTAAATATATACTGAAATATGGTAAGTTAAAGTGATAATGTGTTGGTAGCAGGTGCCTAAGAAGAACTTTTGGAAAAAGTTTATACAGTATATAATTATGGACTATAGCCCATTGAAGATTAGCTCATGTTAGTGAAAACAAGACTCGTTCCAGTGTATGAGAATTCACATTTTTTATTAGCATAATGATCATTTAAGTCATCCTACCATAAAATGGTCTAAAAAGCCTTTATTCAACTAACACAGACATTGCTCGGGTCCGCAATCTGAGGGCTGTGGACTGGTACCAGTCTGTGGCCTGTTAGAAACTGGGCTGCATAGCAGGAGGTGAGCGGCAGGCTAGCGAGCAAAAGCTTCATTTGTATTTGTGGCTGCTCCCCAGTGCTAGCATCACTGCCTCAGCTCCACCTCAGATCGTCAGGCATTAGATTCTCATAGGAGCACTGGTCCCTGGTGCCAAAAAGACTGGGGACTGCTGGCAGATCAAATGATGCAATTAAAACAGGAAATTTTGATTTAAGTCAGTCTTTCTCCAGTCCATTTTTGTTACTATGTTTTTAAACATTCCAATTACTCTCCCTGACAATCCATGCCTTTCCTTTGGAACCCAAAATAAAATTTAATTCTAGAGTATCTTTCCTTGATTAAATCACACTCAACTCTTTCACTTGATATTGTATATTTACACTCTATTCCATATCAATTGGGGGGTAACTTGCAATTATTCCTAAATTATTTTGTGCTTACCTGAGGGCAAAAATCTCTGTTTTGCAATCTCTCTCTGTATGCTGTGTGTTCTTCATCAATCACTAACCTACAAGAGCTATTTGCCTGGTTGTGTTATTTGCTAAGTGTTTAAGCAAGGTTTTTTTTTTCTCACCCCTAACAATGCACTAATTGGTTCATGGTAGTAAAGTGGAACTAATATTGGAATGGGATGATACTCGACACCTTGGTTCTATTCCCAGCTTTACTGCTAACTGGTGGCTGCACTAGCAAGTTATTCTGCTTTCCTATAACTGTTTGTTCATCTAAAAAAAAGGGGGTTGTTTGTTTTACAGGAAGATATTTATGTTAATTTAAGAAACAAGAATCAGTTGCATCAAATTGAAGTAAATTAATTTTTTTTTCATAGCTTCACAAACAACTGTACCTTTTGCAGCAAGAGATAACAGTGATTAGATCTTTATGGTATTTCACTGAAATGTAGAATACCTTGTTAACCAGTATATTTAGTTGTACTGACTTTATGGTTCTGGTATATTACATTGCTGAAGCTTAAGAGAGCACCTATTTACTATGAGCTTTGATGCTTTCACTTCTGATGCCTTCTATTCATTCAATATTGGTAGTGGGCTGTGGACTAGGGCTATTTCCTTTGAATATTATCCTGGCACAAAGCAGTCACTGGAGAGGTAAGATTATATCGTTTGGGATAGTATTATATAATCTACATATAAATGCCTAAGGAAAAATTAGGAAAAAAAAAAGGTCAACAGAATTAAAATATAAGTCTCAGACTGGGAGAAAATATTTGCCAAAGACACATCTGATGAGGTCCTGTTATCTAAAACATAGACAATTCTTAAAACTCAATAAGAATAAGAACAACCCAATTGAAAAATGGGCAATAGACCTGGATAGATAACTCACCAAAGAAGATATATACAGATAAGTAAGCATATGAAAAGATGTTCAACATGATATGTCATTAGTGAACTGCAAATTAAAACAACATGAGATATCATTACAAATGTAAGGCCAAAATCAAAAACACTGGCCATACCAAATTCTGTGGAAGGAATTCTCAATCATTGCTGGTGGGAATGCAAAGTGGTACAGCCACTTTGGAAGATTGTTTGACAGTCTCTTCTAAATTTAAACATACTTTTACCATACAATCCAGTAACTGTTCTTATGGTATTTACCCAAATGAACTGAAAATTTATGTCTACACAAAAATCTACACACAGATGTTTATATCAGCTTTATTGGAAGCAGCCTAGAAGTCCTTCAGCAGGTGAATGGATAAACGGTGATACATCTAGACAATGGAGTATTATTCAAAACTAAAAAGAAATGAGTTTTAAGCCATTAAAAGACATGAAGGAAGCTTAAATGCATGTTACTAAGTGAAAAAAGCCAATCTGAAAAGGCTACATACTGTGATTCCAACTACACCACATTCTGTAAAAGGCAAAACTAGGAAGACAGTAAAAAGATCAAGGACTGGCAGGGAGGGAGGGAGGGATGCATAGGCAGAACACAGATCTTTAGGGCAGTGAAACTATGCTATATGGTACTACACTGGTGGATGCATGTAATTATACATTTGTCAAGACCTATAGAATATATAACACCAAGTGTGAACCCTAATGTAAACTAGGGCTTTCAGTGATAATTATGTGTTGAAGTAGGTTTATCAATTTTAACAAATGTACCACTCTGGTGGAGGATGTCAATAGTAGGGGAGGCTGTGCCTGTGTGAGGATCGGAGGTATATGGGAACGCTGTACTTTCTGCTTAATTTTGCTATCAACCTAAATGTGCTCTAAAAAATAAAATGTATTAATTAAAAAGAAAAGTATATTTTGTCCTTCCTTTTTTTCCTACCCATCTTAGGAATGTGACTTCAAAGAATTCTCAAACAGAATAATTAATTGCAAATACAGTAAATAATATCATCATAGAGCTGTTTATATAGTATAAAAAAGCACAAAGAAGTAAGTAATCAATCCTTAGGGACATTTATAAAGGCTTCACAGGGAATATGATGCATCAGTCTTATGGTTAAGGAATTTTGTAAGCTGAAAAAGAGGACAGATGGTGGTGGTTAGGTGAGAATCTTCTAGTAAGGGGAATAAACACAGGCATAGGCAGGGGTTCTCGTGTCCATTGTAGAAGCAGTGATTAGCTTGCTGAGGTCAAATTCAGGATGGGAAGCAGATAAAACTGGAGAGGAATAAGGCCTAGGGATGGAGGGCCTCCTATGCTCACTTGAGCAGTTTGGATTTAACCCTAGGATCATGGGAAGCACTGAAGGATTTTAATTGGAGATGCTGACATGATTAGAGATAAATAGAAAAGGGATTCAAGAGGAGGCAAGATTAGAAAAAGGTAAACCTCCAACTATGCCAAGGATTATAATCTAGTAAATGTTAGAGCAATCATTCAAACCCCAGGTCTTTTGGGATATAAAATTCAGGGTATATGGATGGTGGAGAGGGCTTTAGGAGAGTGGTGAAGATTTGGAAGACCAGTTAGGCATGAAAGAAGCTGATTCATGGGATATAAAAACCCACCAGTAGGAATTTTGGCCCCTGTTGAAATTTGTAAATTGAAAGTGACAACTTGAACAGTTGTATACTCTTCTCTAGTTGTGCTTAGTGGCCTAGGAATAAAAATAAAGGGCAAAGATAGAAGAACCCATCCAAGTTTGTAGGTTCTTAGAGTGGGCTATATTGGAAGGAAAAAGAGGCAAAAAAAGTAGAAGGAGTTGGAAAAACGTGAAGTGACACACCATAGGATTTAGGCTGGATGAGGAAAGTGGCTAAGAGAAGAGGGGCTTATGGACTGAGAAAAAAGGGTAAGAGTTATAGGAGTGTTTACACTCTTTTTTAATCTACTGATTGGTAATTTGCCATTGTTCCTAAATTGTATGCCAGAGTTGGTGATTTTTGAGATGGAGCAGTTCAGGGTATTGAAAAGGATGTGTGTGTGAGTTGCTGAAGCAGAAATAAAGGTTATTTAGAATTATGGAAATAAAGTAACTGATGGAAAGAGGTGAGGTGGAGAGGAAGACTATTAGAACACTGCCGAAGACCTGAATGTCTTTGGAAGGTTTGATGGTGGTCATGAAGGAAAGCTGAAAGCACTAAAAGATCTAGGGGAATAGGCTGGAACTAAAAAACGTGTATATTTAGAAGGTCAATGTTAAGAATATGTGAAGCCTAATTTTCTTTATGTTTTTATCCTATATATTTTCAGGATAATATTTTATTAATAGTTTCTCACCTTTTATGTTTCTTTTGTGAACTAATAATAGCATTCTGTCATATCTAATTTATTTCTGAGCTCTTGAAAAATAATAATTTGGGTATTGGGAAAACTGGATATATATATATATATGTGTATATATATATATATACACACACATATATATATAAATGAATAAAATTAGGCTCCTATCTTATACAATATATAAAAATCAACTCAAAATGGATTAAAGACTTAAATTTAAGAACTTAAACTGTAAAACTCCCAGAAGAAAACACAGGGGGAGATCTTCTTGACACTGGCCTTGGCAATGATTTCTTGGATTTGACCAAAAACACGGGCAACAAAACCAAAAATGGATAAGTGGGACTACATCAAACTAAAAAACTTCTGCATAGCAAAGGAAACATCAACAAAGTAAAAAGGCAACCTATGGAATAAGAGAAAATATTTACAAACCATATATCTGATAAGCAGGAATCTCTAACCCCCAGGCCATGGACTGGTACTGGTCTATGGCCTGTTGGGAACTGGGCCGCACAGCAGGAGGTGAGCGGGAGGAAAGTGAGTGAAGCATCATCTATCTGTATTTGTAGCCGCTCCCCAGCGCTAGCATCCCTGCCTCAGCTCCACCTCAGACCATTAGACATTAGATTCTCATAGGAGCCCTGGTCCCTGGTGCCAAAAAGGTTGGGAACCACTGTGATAAGAGGTTAATATACAAAATACATAAAAATCTTTTACAACTTAATAGCAAAAACAAATGAACAAACAAAAAATGAAAACAAATAACCTGATTAAAAAATGGGCAAAGACTTGAGTAGATATTTCTTCAAAGAAGATATACAAATGGCCACCAGGTACATGAAACAGTACTCAACATCACTAATCATCAGGGAACTACTGATCATAACCACAATGAGATATCACCTCTCACCTGTGATGATGGCTAGTATCAAAACAAATAAACAGACAAAAAACAAACCCAAAGATAAATGGAACTCTTCTGTACTATTGGTGGGAATGCAGAATGGTATAACCACTAAGGAAAACAGTATGGAAGGTCCTCAAAAAAATTAAAAATACAACTACCATATGATCCAGCAATTCTACTTCTGGGTATATGCCCAGAAGGACTGAAATCAGAATATCAAAGAGATATCCACACTGCCATATTCACTGTAGCACTAGTCACAGTAGCCAAGATATGAAAACAACCCACGTATCCATCAACAGAATAATGAATAAGGAAAATATGGTAAATACATTAAATGGAATATTATTCAGCTTTTAAAAAGAAAGCAAGCCTACAGCTTCTGGCAACATGGATAAACCTAGATTATATTACTCCAAATGAAATGTTAGTCACGGAAAGATAAATACTGCATGATTCTACTTATATGTGGTATCTAAAATAGTCACTCATAAAAGCAGAGAATAGAGTGTTGGCTGCCAGGGCCTGGGGAGAGAAGGAAATGGGGAATTGTTGCTCAATGTGTATAAAATTTCTGTTATGCAAAGTAAGTTCCAGAGATCTGCTGTACAACATAGTACCTATAGTTAATAATATAATAACAGGGCATGTTAAAAATCTGTTAAGAGGATAGTTCTCATGTTAAATGTTCTCACCACAAAATAAACAAAAAATAAGACCACTAAGAACAGGAAGGAATTTTTAGAGGTGATGGATATGTTTCGTACCTTGGCTGTGGTGATGATATTATAGGTGTATGCATATGTGCAAACTCATTAAAATGTATGCATTTTTTGTATATCAATTATACCTCGATGAAGCTTTAAAAAAGTAATAGTTTGGTATTGTAGCTTATATTGCCAAGAAAATTGTTCATTAGTTATACACGAAGTGTGTTACATAAATGCATAGTAGCAAATCAAATTAACATTAGGGCTGGTGGAGAAGGGGATGCTAATTTCTGAGGGATTTTTACTGTTGGTATAATTCCTCAGCCTTAGTAGTTCTTTTCCAAACAAAACGGTCATCCTTTCCTTCTGATTCACAAAAGTCTCTTTCTAGTACTTTAACTGTCTTTTCCTTAACTGTTTAAAATTTATCAGTGAGGTTACAGAATATGTGAGAGGTAAATTGCTGTCCTCTGTGAGTTTACACGAGAGAAAAAGAATTCTTGTCCCTTCTTCCATACAGGTTTAGTGTTAGGGTGGTGCCAGCCACACCTAGTGATGTTTTGTCATTACATATGGACTTGTCACTGCAGAAAATGATTCACTTTAGAAGTCATGAAATAATGTGAGAGGGAAATAAGGGGACCCTTCTCCCTCTATTTTCTATCATGAAAGGGAGACTATAACTGCATTTTCCCTCAAAACTCATATAAAACTCTAGATTTTTAATTGTTACTGGCTTCAATTTTGGTTCCTAGTTATTAAAAAACATTACCCTGGCTTTGATGATGGTTGGCCGAGGATCCAAGATGCCCTGCATCTTTCTCAGTGCAGGCACAACAAAGAGATTGCAGGTGACCACGGCTGACACAGGATTCCCTGAAAGTCAACCAAGCAGTTATTTATAGTAAACACATAAAAATTTGCCAAATAATCATGACTGTCTATACCTTCAGGTATTACAGAGTGTGAAGTGACAACTAGTCTTTCTCTTCTGAATCACCTTGAATCCAAAAGGATGCCATAATACACCAACAGTCAACCAAATGCCGCAGAGGATGCAAACATTTGGGTCTACCAGTGAAACACAGACTTCTGTTGCCCAGAAGCTATTTAACACCATTTATTTCTACTTTTCTGGCAGTTATACAATGAAAACCATTATCAACCTTGATAAGTTTTAAGGCAGTTTCTACTTGTTATTTTTAAAATGTTAAAAATATCCAGAGTAATACATGCTCAGTACAAAAAATAAAAGTAGAAAGGATAGACATAAAGGAATGTATTCATAATCCCCTCTACACAAATATCTATTTAAATTTAAAAAATGAAACATGATTTAAGATGTGAAGGACTTGAAGATGAATACTGTATGGACCCAACTGTATTGCTCCTCCCCCTATTCCTTTGTTGAAGTCTTAACCCCCAATGTAACTGTATTGGAATCATGGCCTTTAGAGAGGTAATTAAAATTAAATGAGGTCATAAGGCTGAGGCTCTAATTTGGTAGGACTAGTGTCTTTATAAGAGAAGGAAGAAACACCAGGTGAGTGTGTGAGGGAGTAGTGAGAAGGTGGACCATCTGTAAGCCAGGGAAAAAACCTCAATAGAAATGAACTTTGCCTACATCTAGCTCTTAGATTTCCAATCTCCAGTACTGAGCGAAAATAAATTTCTGTTGTCTGTGACCCAGTCATCTAATCTGTGATATTCTGTTATGGCATCCTGTGGAGATTAAAATAAATACCAAGTTCTTTTAACGTGATAAAAATTTGAGAAATTCAATTGTACCTCTCCAAGAAGAAATCTGGGTGTGTTACACACTTCAAAGAGTGGACAGGTGGGTTATGAGAAAAAGGCTCTGCTGAGAATAACAATTAACTAAGTTGTGTGAGTGAGTTCCACACCTTTTTGAGTCTAACTTAACTCATCCACATAATGAAATATTGGACAACGTGATTCTCACTATCCCTGCTGGTTCTAAAATTCTGATTTTATTAATACTTCTACACAGTTGTGAATATGTATATATATCCTGGGGATCAATGAGTGGCTATTAGATTTTTAGGTTCCCTTGAGCTGGCTATGTGCTGCTAATTATATCATCAAAGTAAAAGGCAATGGTCATTTTAGCCTATTATCACCTTAAACCATACCTTTAATTTTCTTCTACGCACAAAGGCAGTTAAAAATAGCTTTTTTCAAGTTGTAAAAAGTGATGAGTGATATCTATTAAATGAGTTGTCCAACAGAACAGCAGACTCTTAATAAGAATCAACTGCTTTTCCCTTGCTTCAAGATACAAATATATAAATATTTTTCTGAGAAAAAGGAGCTATTGTTCATTTAACAAAGATTACAGAATTCCTGTAATTGCTAATGCTTTATAAAATTACTCCACAGAAAATGCTCTCTACATAAAAAAAAGGATTGGAAGGACTGATACCAAAAAATTGCAAATAGTGATTATTTTGGGGCAATGGGATTATGGATAACATCTCTTAATGCTTATCTGTATTTTTTTAATGTTTTAATAGAGAACATGTATCATTAAAAAAAGTTACAAAAATAGAAAGTAGATACACAAACTTTTAAACTGCTTTTAAAATTTACCGAGATTAGTAATGGCTTTAAATACCTGGCCCTTGGGAAAACAGAGACAATTTCAAATTTTAAAATCCTTGTAAAAAGCAACCTCTTTGCTGGTTCTACAGTCTGAAGACGTGAGTTGTTGCTGCCCTCTTTGGGTTTATCCAGCTGAACAGAGAGAATTTCAAATTCAAGTAGCAGTTTGAATATAGGTTATTTAATTGTAACTTCTTTGGTAGATCAATGATCTTCCTCAGTAACGGTGAAATAGGCTCCAACTGTAACAGTCTCTGTTATACTACTACTGATGGTCTGTAGGTCAAGTCATATCCTCTGTAAACAAAGTAAACAGTGCCTTCTAGGATAGTGAAGCTGGAAAGAGGATCACACTTCCTTATATAATGGTTTTTAGAATATCTAAAACTGTATTAAAGGCCCTAAGAAGTTCTATACTAGAGACACATTTTGAGGACAATTTTACATGTCTTTGCTCTTAAAATTTTCCATATGATAGAAATCTAATCCCTTTTATGCTTATAGATAAGGGCTTTCAAAATGTTTTTAAAGTTCTATATTTTCTGCCTGCCTTCTTTTCTTAATATCTCTATTTTGAAACTTATTAATATAAAAGCATATAAAGCCACCAGATTTTCGTGCATCTGAAAGGAATAAGTAGGTTATTTTCTGAAGGAACCTGTGCCAAAAAATAGAGAATGAGACAGTGCTACAGAATCAAGGATAATTTTAAAAGTTGAAAAAATAATAAGTAGATACATAAAACTTCTACACTACCTTAGAATTTATCAGGATTAGTAATGGCTTTAAAAGTATAGCTTTAAATACACAGCCAAAAATTAACAGAAAATTGAACTTGAAAGTTCTTGTGAACTGAATCATTTCACTTTCTCTACAATCTGAACATGTGAATTTCTACTCACATGGGAGTGAGGGTAGGGACAGAGATGTGGTCAGACTGCTGATGCCTGAGATTTGGCTGAGAAGTACCAATACTAGCAGCCATTCCAGTTGCCCCAAATCTGGCAAGAACCACAGGCAGTTCTGTATTTTTTATTTATTTATTTATTTATTATTAGTTTCAAGTATACAATACATTGGTTAGGCATTTATATAGTTTATAAAATAATCCCCCTAATTGCTCTTTCTCTGCCTTTCCACCTAGCCATTACATTAATGCTAACTGCGTTCCCTATGCTATGTTCCCCATCCCTGTGACCATCTATTAACTACTAATTTGTACTTCTTTAATTTTGTATTTTTTGTTCTAGTACTTGCATGAGTGATTCAAGGTCCTTCGGCCCATTGAGCACAATACTTCCAGTTGTGGGAGGTGACTGGACTGCTAACTTGGACCAATTTCTGATAAGGAAAAGCAGGTGCTCCCAACCTAGTGACAGCTAACTCTTGGGTTATTGCCTTAAGGTTTGGAATGGGCTTTGAAAGATACTATGTAATCTGACTCTCACACTGACTCTGTGAAGTAGATGTGAGCCCCATTTTATAGATGAAGAAACAGCTTCAGCGTGGTTACGTGATTTGTCTAAGTAAGTAAAGCTGGAACTTGAGCCCAGGTCTTCCAGATTCCAAATCAAGTGCTCTGATAGGGAAGTGATCAGCTAGGAATCAAAAAATCTTTGGCCATTTTTTCCAGATAAAGTAAAAGAAACTACTTCAATTATTCTTACCTGGTAGTGCAAATATTATTTTTCTTACACCATCAATATCCAAAGTTGCAAATGTCGTCGGTAGGCTAGAGAAAAAAGAGGTTGTTAGTGACTGCAAAGTAATATGACAAGCAAAGTAAGTACTCTACTTTTCTTGTTACACGGCTCTCCATATAGAAGGCTTCTCATATAAAAATATGTTTCTGTTGATTCTTTATTAAGCCTCTATTCCCTGAAGTCTTTCAAGAGCATTTAAATTAATGTTTTTAGCACCTTCTGTTTCCAAGTAACTAAACTCGTTGGTTTTCTGTAGCTTACTTTCTTTTTCTTCCTGTGAGTTCCATAATGTTTTCACTTAGAAACAACCCTAAACCACACACTGCTGTGTTTCTATCGTCCTTGTTTCCACTTTCTTCTTTCTCGTGTTTTTATGTGGCTCCCTTTAGTGCTAGACTGCCGTCATCTTGATTCTTAAAGCTTGCTTTAGGTTTTGGAACCAGAGAGTAGTAATAATAGCTATCTTGCTGGAATGATAATACTAGTGATAAAAGTCATTATTATTTTTTTAAAAAAGCTATGCATTCCATCCATTTTTTTTCATTTAATTTTCACAACAATCTCATGAGGTAACAATTGTCCATTTTATAGGTGAAGAAACAGACTGAGAGAGATTAAGCAATTTGGACAAAAGTACTCAGCTACTAAATGGGGAAACATTTGAACCAAGGTTCTTCTAACTTTAGGGCTCATAATTAAATAAACCTCTCATAGGGTATGCTGTAACGTGTTAGTATATGAACTTTGTAACATTTAATTTTTGGCTACTCCAAGGCCTTTTTTTTTTGCTTATTTTTTGATTCTTTGCTGTATTTTAGAAAAATGAAATTAAAATTGTTGTATCGATCTTTTGATAGGTTATTTGGCAATGATTGTTACTGTGTGATGAAAATAATTTCCAAGATACATTCTTGAAAACAGCTATGTTCACTGTAGATGACCCATAAAAACTGTGATTGGTAGATCTGGTTGATAATAAGCTAAATGCTTTTCTGAGAATCTCTGTATCTAAAATGAAAGAGGTTAATTACATTCTGAATGCACTGCATGTGAAAAAAGCAAAGCTACATTGTTCTTGAGTTTTTTATATTTCTTCTTGTTCTACTATTAAGTACAATTATCTTTAAAATCTTCTTATCTTTAGACAAGTATAAAATTCTGGCCAAGTAAAAGAAGCCCATTTAAACTTTTAAACCACTTTATTACAGCAAACTAACACACATATGACTGAAGATGGAATGCGTAACACCTTTCTTCTACTGTACTTAAAGTCAATTTAAATCACCTTTTGCATCTTGCAGACAGGTACTGTGATTTCTGTAAAGGCGCTCATTTTATTTATTTATAATTTAATTTATTTACATTTTAAAATTTATTTATTTTTAAAATTAAATTCATGGGGGTGATATTGATTAATAAAATCATATAGGTTTCAAGTGTACAATTCAACAATACATCCTATGTATATTGCATTGTGTGTTCACCACCCAAAGTGAAACTTCCTTCTATCACCATATATTTGACCCTCTTTACCCTTACCTACCTCTACCCCTGTCCCTTCCCTCTCATAATCACTAAACTGTTGTATCTACAAATTTTTGTTTGCTTGTCTTGCTTGTTTGTTGCTTTCAGACACTCACTTTAAAAAAGAGTCCATTACAACAAAACATTTTGTTATGCATTGCCATCATGAATGTCTACTGCTAGACTGTTAAGTTTTTGGTTAAGCTCTGAGAAGCCAATTTTTTGAACTCAACACTTATGGTTCAGTTGTCCTCTTGAGATCAGATCTTATAACATGACTGAAGCACAGAGTGTTATGACTTTAACTGAGGACAATAAATAGTAGGAACTGATGGACTAAAGTTGAGGTACATGGTAAATAAAAGAGTGAAAATAAAAAGAACTGTATATCAGAGATGCTGACATTAATTTAAATAATAGATATTACACATAATTTTTCTCTAGTGCTGAGGGCAAGTAATATCAGCTTCTTTCTCAGTGCAAAGGGAATAGTCGATTTAATTTTTGTGGTTAGTGAGAAGCACGTTGATATGCCTTTGTGATGTCCTCTATTTTTTAATCAAATTAGTATTGCCCATAGGGACAGGAAAATAAAAAAGCCTGTGCACCCATTCCATAGTAGTAGTTGCTTAAGATAAAATGTTCTTAATAAGAACAATTCAAATCCAACAATTTCAATAATAAAAGAGCCTTGTCAATGGCAGCCATATTGGGGAAGCTAAAGAAAATGCCAATAATTCTAAATTCTATCAAGTTGTGAAGAAAGATTTAGGGATAATCTTAACTTCATACTTAAATGGGAAAACCATGGAGGTAAAGCCCGATTTGTGTCCTAGAACTGACATGAGGTATCCAATAGGAGGGTTGGCTTAATTTAAAAAAGGCTTCTGGAATATGCTAATAGTTCCCATAGCTCACCTGTAAAAACTGTTAAGTCTCACCTCTACTCTCTCTTAGGGTTCACATGAGCACCTATTAGAGTATAATTCTGAACTAAAGCATAATTATTGTCCCTGATGGCATGGAGGTGTGCTAGAATGCTCATCCACACACTGAGGCTGTGAGCAGGGGACCAAAGGTTTACAGAGTAGCAGGGGTCTGAAGAGGCAGACCACTGCTTGAAGACATGGCCACACACATTTATCAACACCAATGTTTGGCATTCTTTGAGGATTTACAACTGATTACAGAACCTCCATCAGTCCTTCTTTAGGGAGTTATTAGTTTTTAGATGTGCAAGATGTTCATCTGTGGTTATTTTCTTTCCTCCTTAGAGGCAGTAAGAAGGAAGCAGTTTGAAATACTATTCATGAAGTATTCTTGCAAAGAAAAGTTGAATCTGAATCTAATCAAGATTTTAAATCTAACTTCCAGCCTATACAATATTAGACACCACATAAATTAACCACCATAACAAAGAAGCAATCAGCTAAATCTATTCGTTAGAACAAATTATTCAGTTTCTTCAACAAATCAACGGCATGACAAAAATGGGGGGAGTAGTAAATGCTCTTGTTTAACAGACTTAACCAAATACAATGAGTGGATTGACCCAAATCCTAATTCAAACAAACAATTGTAAGAAGGCATTCTTTTTCTTGACACTTAGGAGAATTTTGAATATGATCACAGTATTAAATACTAAGGTATTATTTGTTAGGTGAGATAATACCATTATGATTATGTAAGAGGATGCTGCTATTATCATTATTTGAGATGTACACCAAAAAGAATTTGCTTTAAAATAACCCAGTCCTTTGTCCTCCCAAAAAAGTGAGGAATGGGGTTGATAAAACAATTATGAAAAAATGTTGACAGTTACTAAAGCTGGGTTATGGGTACATGGGGGGGTTCTCTGTACTCCCTACTTTTGGGTATATTTGAGAATTTTCATACCAAAATGTGATTCATAAGGAATTCAAATTTCCATTTCAGTGCAAAAAATTCTAATACTATAATATTTTTATTAGAATAGATAATCCATAATGAAAAATATAAAAAGAAAGCATTTAAAACTTTGTTAGTCAAAGCAGGTCAAATCTACCCCATTTATGAGATAAGATTATTTTCATACCCTGGTTTCATAAAAACCCTGCCAAAATGGATCTGAGCGTGAAGATCAATGTCCAGCACCTGCTTGAGATAGTCCTGCAAATATTAAAAATAATTATTTACTTTCAAACATTCTAATATCAGACTTTCAAAACTTTCAAAGAAGATAAAATGAATTTACAAGATTAAAATTAAAAAAATACTATCTTATTTTAGTGAAGCTGATTTGCTTAAGACAAATATTCCTCAGTCCCTTCATTCCTGTCATTCATTTATTCACTCAATAAATATTTATTGAGCAGTTGGTATGTGCTGAGTACCAATCTAAGTAAAGGGGATATAGCCTTGAAGAAAATACAAAATGTCTTTGCTCTCATAAAAAGTACATTCTAGTAGGAATACTTATATAACACACCAAATGAATACAGTAAGGTATAAATTATTACTTAATGGATTATTGTCTCTTTTAAGACAGAATTTTATTTCTGAGAAAGGATGTTAACAAATATGACTTAAGAAGTTGTGCCTGGGCAGGGAAGCCACATGCATGTATCCTAAACTATTCTGCTTAATGGATTTAAAGTAATGTAAATTCCCTCAGGAAAGACTTGGACATTTGCCCACAGATTGCCAATTCTAAACAAGCCAACAAACATAAAAAATAAGCATGGAGTTCTAAACGGAAAGTCAGGAAAGTATAATTGCTCCCACTTTTATACTGTGCTAACAAAAACACGACCAACCTAATGTTATGACCAACCCAGAGTGATCTAACAAGCATAACCTTTTCTTTAAAAAAATTATTTATTTATTTATTTTTACTTTTTTTTAACAATTAATGTATTTGTTATTTACGTATTTTTTAAACAAAAAGAATAAAACAGAGCTATCAAACTTTAGAAATACCAAACTTTTCTAAAAGTCTTGGGAAAAGTATTATACCATGCTAACATATATAATAATTAAAGTATTATTTTAATTCTTCAGTTGGAAAATAGTGATTTGCAGATTGTGATTTTTTTTATTTTTTTCAAATTGTTTATTGGGGTAACATTGGTTAATACAATTATATAATTTTCAGGTGTACATTATAATTTAACATCTGTATATTCTATTGTGTGTCTAGCACCCAAAGTCCAGATTCCTTCATCTATTATGTATTTGATCCCCTTTACCTATTTCACCCTCTCCCTACCACCCTATATTTAACCCCCTTTTACCATCTACCTCCCCCATCCTCCCGTACCCCCTATCTTCTGGTAACTACAGTCCACTGTCCATGTCCAACAGTCTCTGTTTGTTTGTCCTGTTCATTTGTTGCTTTTAGGTTTATATCCCACATATAAGTGATATTATATAATTTTCTACTTTTTCTGTCTGGCTTATTTCACTTAGCATGATTATTTTGAGGTCCATCCATGTTGTTGCAAATGGCAGTATTTCCTTTCTTCTTATGGCTGAGTGATATTCCATTGTATATATGTACCACAGCTTCTTTAGACAATCACCTATCGTAGGGACACTTTGGTTGCTTCCATGTCCTGGCCACTGTGAATAATGAACATCAGTGTGCAAATATCTTTTCAGATATGGTTTTCAAGTCTTTGGGGTAAATACCCAGGAGAGGGATTGCTAAATCATATGGTAGAACAATTTTTAGGTTTTTGAGGAATGTCCATACTGTTTTCCATAGTGGCTGTACCAATTCGCAGTCCCACCAGCAGTGTATGAGGGTTCCTTTTTCTCTGCATCCTCTCCAACATTTGTTATTACTTGTCTTGTTGATTATAGCTATTCTAAAGGTGGGAGATGATCTCTCATTGTGGATTTGATTTTGAAATGAAAGGTAACACTGCCCCGTGGTTGGTTTTACAGACAGAAATGAAAAAAAGCTTCAGTCCATAAAACTTCTCAATCACTTGGTCTAGTATTGAGTTTCTTGTTCACTAGTCTAAGAGTGATTTTAGTAACCTACTAAAATTTTAAATATTTCACAAGCTATGGGACACTATTTTTAAAAAACTGGTTCCTTTCTCTCTATTTCTCCAGCTTCAGCCAACATCTTCTCACCCAGATTATCGAAACAGGACTCTGCCAGTAGTCCTGCCCTCATCCAATTCATTCCCTCCACAGTAGTAGGAAAGATCTTCTAAAAACAAATCTGCTCAAGTCACTACATAATATTTCAAGTACTTCCTGGTTTCCAGGAAAAAGTCTCATCTTTTTAGCATCAAACCTATGATTGTATTTTCTAGCCCCCTTTTACCAAGCATTACTCTCATCAGGCAATCCTTTTCCCATCTAGCCCCATTCCTGAATCTCCCTCTCAGTAACATTAAGTTGCTTTAAGTTTTTAAACCTTTCTTGTCTCCAGTCTTTTAAAATGTTCTCTTTTTTTGTGTAGAATACCTCTTTCTACCCTCCTTTTCTCTACCCTTATCTTAGTTTCAGTCATCATCTCAGCCTCCATCGAATTCCTGGGGCTGAATGATAGGTTGTTTATTTTTAGGCTATATTATTAGATGCCATAAATTTAGAAATGTTATTTTTTTACTTTAATTTCTTTCTCTTCTATTAGCTTGTTAGTTACACATTCTTTTATTATTACTTTTAGTAGTTTATAGATTACAACATGCATTCTTGATTTATCATGGTCTACCATAATTTGGTATTTTTATCACTTCACAGACAATTCAAGAAACTTAAAACATGTTAACTCATTTATTTCTCTCTGCTTTTTTTTTGTGCCATAAAGTACCACAAATTCTATATACATTTTAAGTATTTATGTACATATATGAATATATTTACTATTATCTTTAACCATATATCTTTCTACATATTCTATACAGATAATATATGCTTTATATTTATATACTTAATATAATATATTATATTTATATATATTTTAAAACTCACAAGGCATTGTTTTATGCCATCAATACTCATTTACACTTGCCCACATATTAAACCTCTTTTTGCTCTTTAGTCTTTTCTGCATTTTCATGAGACCATAATGTTTCTGCCTAAAAAACTCCCTTTAGTATAGGTCTGCTCAGTTTTTGTTTGGCTAAAAATTTCTTTATCATAATTTCTGAAGGAAATTTTTGCAGGATACACAGTTCCACATCTGCAGTTATTTTCTTTCAGCAATTTATGAATGCCATTCCAGTGTTTATTGAGCTCTACCGTTTCTGTTAGTTTTATTGTTGGTTCTTTGAAGGTGATGTGTACTGATATGGTTTTCTCATTTTCATTGACTTTCAATAGTTTTACTATAATTAAATATGTATGGTTTCTTTGTATTTACCCTGCTTGAAATTAGCAGAGCTCCTTGAATTTCTGACTTGATGTTTTTTACTGGTTTTGGAAAACTCTCTGCCAATATTTCTTAAATATTGCTTGTTTACTTTATCTCTCTCCTTCCCTTCTGAGATTCCAATTACAGATATGTTAGATCTCTAACTATGTCCCTCATGTCTTTTATGTTTTTCCAATATTTTCCATCCTTTTTCTAAAATTTTCATTTGATTTTTATGAGTAGGTTCTAGTTTTCTAGTGAAAGTTGTCACTTTGTCATTTCTTTTTCTTAAACATATTAATTAGAATTCTTTTAAAGTCCATCATTTTAAGGGTTGTTCTACCTTGTTTCTTAATTTTTTTGTTATATCTGTGGCATGTCTGGTATTTTTAAAACTGAAGCCCAAACTTTAAGTATGAAAAAAAATTGAAGAGGTTCCATATGATGATATATTCCTCTTGAAAGGATTTAATTTCTTCTGAGGTTAAGGTAAACTAAGGTTCCCTTGATCTAATAAAAGTTTGAGCTAATTTGAGGCTGTATTTCAGTCTTTGTAAAGGCTGGTCTATTTCCAGTTTGTCTTTATTCCTAGAGCACAGCCCTTCAAGGGTTTAAACTGAAAGACTGAGATATTTGCCAGGGCCTTTCTTCCATGGGAGGCTTTGAACACCTAAGACTGTGGAAAATTCAGTTTACTTTCTTAGCCTCTTAGCTACTCTTTTGTGCTTGGCTTCTTGGCCTCCTGTACTATTACACTTCTGTCCCCGGCTTAGGAACTGGTAAATGGCTAGTAGAAAAACATGGTGAAGAATTTCAGTTTTAATTCTCTGTGGTTCACTTTTTTCTGAGATTTTGGTACCTTGAATCATGGCTTTCTTCTTTGTCCCCACCAGATACCTTCTTTTAATTTTCTTCCTTAAAAAATTTTAAAAAATTTAATATAACTTTTAAAGTTGTTCTTGGTGGGAGGATTGATCCAAATACGCTATGCCATCATAGCAGAATCAGAAGTTTTCAGGCCTTTCAGAAATCATACACTTAGGTTATACTATAATTACCTGATATGCATCTTTTATTGACTGTAGAGTCTGTGAGACCCTTCATCCATTCTGCCCACACCCTAACATCCTTCCCCTCTGGTAACCACCAATATATTCTCTATGCCTATGAGTTTCTTTAATTTTATTTGTTTGTTTTAGTTCTTTTAGATTTCACATATGAGTGAAATCGTATAGTATTTGTCTTTATCTAATTTCACTTAGCATAATAATACTCTCACGGTCCATCCATATTGTTGCAAATGGCAAGAATTTATTCTTTTTTATTGCTTAGTATTCTACTATGTGTGTGAACACACATCACATCCTGTTTATTCATTCATTCATCAGTGCTTCCATAGGCTGGCTATTGTGAATAATGCTGTGATAAACATACATCTTTTTTTTTTTTTTTTGACATTCATTATTATATTAGTTTCAGGTAAACAGCATAATGGTTAGACATTTATATAACTTACAAAGTGATCACCTCGATAAGTCTAGTATCCCTCTGATGCTATTCACAGTCATTACAATATTATTGACTATATTCTCTGTCCTGTACTTTATATTCTTATGACTATTTTGTAATTGCCAATTTATACTTCTTATTCCCTTTACTTTTTTCCACCTAGACCCCCAATCCTACCCTCACTTGGCAACCAAGCAGTTTGTTCTCTGTATATATGAGTTTGTTTTTGTTTTGTTTATTTCATTCCATAGATTCCATATTTAAAGGAAATCACATGGCATTTGTCTTTGTCTGTCTAACTTATTTCACTTAGCATAATACCCTCTAGAGGTCTATCCATGTTGTCACAAATGGTAAAACTTCATACTTTTTTTATGGCTGAGAAATATTCTATTGTATATAGAACACATATCTTTTTGAATTACTCTTTTTGTATTTTTCAGATAGATACCCAAGTGCAATAGCTGAGTCATATTGTAGTTCTATTCTTAATTTTTTGAGGAATCTCTATATTATTTTCCACAATGGCTGAATCAGTTTACATTTCTACCAAGAGTGCATAATGGTTCCCTTTTCTCCACATCCTCTCCAATATTTGTTATTTCTGGTCTTTTTAATAACAGCTATTCTAACAGGTGTGAAATGATATCTCATGTGGTTTTGATTTTCATTTCCCTAATATTCCATGATGTCAAACATTTTTTCATGTGCCTGTTGGTTCTCTGTATATCTTCTTTGGAAAAATGTCTGTTCAAATCCTTTGCCCATCTTAAAATCAGGTTGTTTTTTGTTGTTGAGTTGTATTAGTTCTTTATATATTTTGGATATTAATCCCTTATTGGATATATGGTTTACACATATCTTCTTTCATTTAGCAGGTTGCTTTTTGTTTTGATGATGGGTTTCTTTGCTGTGCAGAAGCTTTTTAGTTTGATATAGTGCCATATGTTTATTTTTGGTTTTGTTCCTTTGCCTTTGAGGTCAGATCACAAAAACATCACCAAGACTAATGTCAAGGAGCTTACTGCTTATATTTTCTTCTAGGACTTTTATGGTTTCAAGTCTCATGTTCAAATCTTTAATCCATTAATTTTTGTGTATGGTATAAGATAGTGGTCTATTTTCACTCTCTTGCATGCAGCTATCTGGTTTCCCAACATCATTTATTGAAGAGACTGTCCTTTCTCCACTGTATGTTCTTGGCTCCTTTTTTGTAGATTAATTATCCGTACCTGTGTGGATTTATTTCTGAGATCTCAATTCTGTTTTTTTGCTCTGTGTGTCTGTTTTTGGGCCCAATACCATACATACTACTTTAATTAGTATAGTTTTAAGTCAGGGAGCATGATACCTCCAGCTTTGGTTTCCTTTCTAAGGATTACTTTTGCTGTTGGAGATCTTTTGTGGCTCCATATAAGTTTAGAATTATTTGTTCTAGTTCTGTGAAGTATACCATTGGAATTTGGATAGGGATTGGACTGAATCTGTAGATTGCTTTGCATATAAAAAACTTTTAATTTCAATAATAATGTTTATAGTGTGTCAGCTTGAAAGTAACTTAAAATCTTGAACTGATATTAAAGTAATTAATAAATAATCATCATATATCCAGATGACTTCTAAGTGAGAAAGAACACAGAATTACAGCTTACTAATCATGATTTTAAGTAAATACACTTTTGTTTTTCAGTTAATATATTTTGATTCTTTTTAAAAATATGCTATAGAGAGGCTTTATCTTTGGATCATGTTAATGAATGTGTTTTTTTTTTTTTCATCTTTGTTACATTAAGCAGGTACAAAAGAGATGTGTGTGGCTGTAGAAAGTTGTATTCTGTGTGTTTATGAACTTTGTTAGTCTGCTAAAATGCTTACATATGATTTCTCAATGATCTACATCCCCTGTTTTTGCTGTGAAACAGAAATTAGTTTTTCCTTAAGTGTTATAATGAATATGGGTAATGACAATTATGCTATAAGCAATAATGACAGATAAACATAATGTGTGTGTTCTTCCATTAGTCTGAAAAGCTATCACATATCATATAGGCACTGGAAAAACTCACTGTATGCTCATGAGAGGAGAATAAAATGCCAAATAAAGTCTTAGTTTTATTATGAAAATAGTTGTGACCTTACAGACCCACTTCGATTTCTGGAACCCTCAGAGGTCTGGGGACATCTCTGTTCTAAAGTGTGAAGTTTGTTTAAATATAAAAGAGCATTAGAAAGAACAAGAGTTTGGAAATTACTTTAATTTGCCTAGGTTTATAATAGCTATGTTTGAAATGAAGTTGAGGGCTATATTAAAATTATAGTAATTTCACTCAGATTTGATGAGCGTATTTATTTGGTTGGCTGATTAATTCTTTCCTTAAGATATGAAAGCTTATTCTTTTTGTGTAATCTGTGTTTTTCTGCTTTATGTTTGCCTTATTTTGTCTTTGACTATTTAAGGCATAAAAAAGCAAAGAACAAAGTTTATTCATTTATGAATGAGCCAAGATTATTTAAAAATCATGTAACCTTCTATGCTTATTTTCAAATATTTTATTGTTGCTTTGAAAAATTAAGTATCCAAGTATTGTTTCTCCAATACCCATGATCCTGTCTTAATCAGGTACCCAAACCTTTTTCACAACTCTTTTGATTTTGCCTTCTATAGATCAACTCTAAATTTAGAAACAAATTTCAGAACATCTTTTATACTTAAAACTATCTTTGAAATTTCCTAGAGCGTCTCTAGAAAATCCTAAAGATTTGTTCTTTCATCTTATGAGATGTTAGAAATAATTAGGTTTGTTTGATGTGTTACCATTGTAAGTGTTGCTGTCATATCTGAGAAGAGATACTCAGTGTGCCCTAAGATTAGATGTGTATAGGTAAAATGTTACTAAAATACTATTTCAGAAATTGTATACTTTATGGAACATGTCCAGAGATTTGACAATGCCCTTGCTGTCAATAACATGTTTTCACAATCAGGGAAAACACTGATAAAAACTTTTATGATATAGTTACATACTATATCCCAATGGAGAATTTTACTTATGTTCTATTCTGATACTACAGTATTGATTATGGTAATAAATTAAGCACAACTTAACTGTCTGACATTTATGGAAAGTTTCAGTTTTACTCTGATGCACGTATGAAGGCTCAGGTATAAGCTACAGTCAATAATTTGTGTCTACAACAAAGACAGATTCAGAACACTTGGGAGGACTGTCATAGGTACTGTGAACTACTGACTTGAAAGAATAGTCTCTTGGGTACAGGTTTCTGAAGTGATAGAGCTCAGAAAAGTTTTATACAGCACCAGTGGATTGTGTAAGGAATCCTAGGACTCTTTAGAAAGGAAGCAGATGGCTTCATGAAAATAGACTGCTAACCTAAGACCTAGCATAACTAGAATGACACAGGGTAAATGAAATGATAAGGAAATTTTTTTAGATTTACTTGTTTGGAATATTGTTGATTAGTTTTAATCATATTGCTGTATAACTCTAGATTTGCAAAACAAACTCAAGAAAGCCTATATGGTTAATTAACACTCTTGCTTCTAAGTAAATCAAGGCAGGCCTATGAGACCAGCCTTTTTTTGTGATCAATAATCTTTGTGATTATTTTGATCATATGAGGTGGGGGAGATATTCTCAGGTAAAATTAAGAGGTTCTTAAAGAGGCCAAATAAATTACTGGGTGTCTAGTCAAAGTGTTATCTGCATTTAGACTTGGTTATCTGTACCTTTCATTGTTTTTGAGCTATTTAAAAATTCTGCAGGTTCTAGAAAATTTATAGTAATGCATATAATTCTCTAGTTTTCAGAGCAAAAAGCTATTACTGTCTACCTGAAACTTTCGTTATTTTATAAAAATAAAAACTCTTTGAAAAGTCTAAAGGGTGGGGGCAGGTATAGATGGGGAGAGATTTTGAGGGAAGCAACTGTGAAAGAGTAATTTTTTTTTTTTTGGCTGAGAAGAGAATAGAGGTCTATGGATCCCACAAACAGGACCCCTCCCCCTTGCTTAAGCTCTCGGCCTCCCCATGATCTCGGTGCTGCTAGCACGGCCCAAAGGTGCAAAGACCTGAGATCTACTAGCACTATAAGGATACTCTAGATGTATCCAGTGCAGATTGGTGACCAGATATGTCTTCTTGATGCTCTGTTACCTCTTAAGTCCCTCGCAGTTCCTTGGTATAATTCTTAAAGGGAATGAGCCCCAGTAGTGGCTTAAATAAAATTTTCTGCCAGCTCTGTACATAGGTGCTCATAGTAAGATTTAATTTGAAACAAGTAAATAAGTTATTTGAATACCTGAATTTCTGCACTTAAGATTCATGCCCACTACTTAATGCTTCTGGATATTTCCCTGACCTCCCTGTCTTTTTAGTGACTGTTTTTCAGGCTCAGCTCTCGGGCTGAAGCAGATGTTCTATCTCTTATGCTATTTCCTTCCTTCCTTCCTTCCTTCCTTCCTTCCTTCCTTCCTTCCTTCCTTCCTTCCTTCCTTCCTTCCCTTCCTTCCTTCTGATTTCCTTTCTCTTCTCTTCCCTTCTCCTTTCCTCTCTTTTCTCTCTTTCTTCTCTCTTCTTCTCTCCTCTCTCCTCTCCTCTTCTCCCCCCCGCCCCCCGCACTCTGCTACTATGGTACACTGGAATTCTTTTTGGGACTAGAACGTGAAGGTTGGCAGGTGTGTGCTGCAAGCATGCTTTCTCTTTCTTTCCCTTTCATCTCATTCCCACTGAAGGAGGTAGAAAAGACAATTATTAGCTCCTATGGAATACTTTAGGATGCCCAGTTCCTAAAATCCCCTTCTTAGTAAATTTAAGGTTCAGTGTACCTTGCCACACAGTCAGTGAAATAAAGAAAACCAATGTGCTTTATTATAATTGGCTCTGTTTACCTGTGAACAAATCCCCAGGATGAATGACATGTTTGTTAGCACTAATAAAAAAGGTTAAGTTTGAGAAGTGTTTTGTTCTTACTACAGTTGAGCCATAATTGCCAAGCCTATGTATATTATAAGCTCATTGCCTCTTCAGAAGTATTAGAAAAAACAAATTTTAGGTTTGTAAAATAGGTATTGTCCCACAACTAAGTTCATTAGAAATCAAGGTAAACTATACATGCCACACTCCCTGGAAATAACAAATTTAAGTACTCTTAATTTCAGAGTTTGCTCTAGTGATACTTAGAACACCACAGGCAGTTTGATGATAATGAAAACAGACGTGTTGCAAATTAATTTTTATAGGTCTATCACACTGCAGAGCTCAGCCCCTAGCCTTAGTGATCTCAGGAGAGGTCTGCAGCAATTTGCTCCCTCTGGGATTAAGGACTTCTAGGAGACTACCTGCCTACTTTAATATCTTCACTTCTGGATGTAATTTGAGATGGTAGTCTTGGACTGAGGTTCTCTCTTTTTCTTCTATGGTTTTGGCAGCTGAAGTGCTATTCTTAAACACTCTGAAACTAAAAGTTGTGAATGGAAGGCAGGCATTCTCTGTCCAGGTTACTGAATTCTGACATTTGTTCTCAGAGCCAATAGAGTTCACTATCCAAAGAGTCAGGTTATAAATTTAGGCAGTTTTCTACCTAGAGGGTGCAGAGACCAAGAACAATCATACACATTAAATCTAGGTAAAAATAAGTCAAGCTCTTGGAAAACATGACTTTTAGTAAAAATTACTATTATGATAATCTTTTTATAATTTTCAGTTACTCATTAATATAAAAGACATGAAAAGAAATTATAGGCTGGCAGAACATTCTGTAATCTAAAATATTATTGAGCCAAAACACAAGGTTAATTATTGTAATAAAGAATATTTTGCTTTTATAACACTATTCAATGGACCTAATAATTATCACGAACCAATACATTTCATTTGGATATACAGACTTAGTGATATTGAGATATTTAAATTGTGCTTTATATAGGACTCAGCATATACCACATGCAAATATACTTAGTCTTATAAAATCTAAAATAGTTATATACGTTTGCATTTTATTGTCATTATGATTATGATTATGATTATGGTCAAGAAGGGCAAAGGGCTGCCTAATCTCTTTCTCTCCTGTGGGGAGCTCAGGGTTCTTTATTAGGTTTGGAATATGTAGTGGGGGAGTTCATATTTAATTTCTTCAGTAGAAGGATGGATATTGGAGCCTAAGGTAGGGGTATATAGTACTTATAAAGTAACTCCTAATATAGTAAAGTTGAGTGAGCAAAAAGCCAGAAATTCTAGGGGGATCAAAACCATTCTGCAAGTTGTGGGATTCTACATGCTGCTCCCGAGTTATCACTTTGATCTACCCACACAACATCCCTTTTAGAATGCCAGAAATTTCTGAAGCCCCATAGATTTTCAGCTCTGTGTGGGCCTGGTTATGGATATCAGGTGTTTACTAGATCACAGCTAATAACTGTATGCAAGACATTACAGTGGTTAAATTTTCATAAGCCTCATTTTTTCATACCTTTTCCCCCATGGACACACCCCCTGATGTGATGATGACATCTGCACGACTGATACCCTCATTCAAGGCATTAAGTAAGTCATCTGGGCTGGAAGGAAATAAAGACAAACATATTAATACACAAAGAAAAGATTTTAGATATAGTGCCAACTTAAAACTAGACCACATAATTCATTGAGTAGGCATTAATATGAGTATAGCACTATATTTTGTATAAACAGAACCAAAAGGGTCTCTGCCCAATGGATAACTCTCATCGTGGAGAAAGAATCATGAGTGCAGAAGTAGTGGTTACTGGTACTTTCACAGGGCTTTTTGCTCTATCTAAATAGGCAACATAATAAGGAGGAATACTGAGGTGTTGGTAGGCTTTCTAACCATCCCAGTTTGCCTAGGAATATACTAGATTTAGTATTGAAAGCTGTATGTACTATGAAATTCCACGCAAGCCAGGACAGGACCCTAAGTGTTGGAGAGATCACATAAAACTCTTTAGAGAGAATAACTAACTTAGGTTAGTTAGGTTTTTGGAAATAGGCTGGATTTTTACAGGTGAAAAGGAATAGGAAAGGGCCTAGTAAGCAAGAGGATCAGCTTCTGATGAAGTCTTTTGTGTTCCTTGATCAGTAGGGAAAATGAACTACGTAGAGTGAAGGACTTGATTTGCAACAACTGGGATAGGTGGGATAAGACACGATTTTAGAGGGCTCTCATGCTTAAGAATTTAGGCTTCTAAATTCTAAAATCTAACAGGAAAAGGGTGTGGGAGCTCCCTTAGAAATATTAAGAATCATTAGGTGTTTATTGGGAAAAGGAAGGGTAGAGAAAGAAAAAAGGAAGTCAAAGATTGTATAAAATATTCTGATAGGGTAAGGGGACAGGGTGAATATTAGGGATTGAAACTAGAAAGGTACATGATAATCAGCTAAAAAGACAAGTGCACCAAGCCCTTTAAAGACACAGGTCAAAGGCCTGAAAAAAGAGATGGAGCAAAATCAAGGGTTTTATATTTTGGATATTAGAGGGTTACAAAGGCCTAATTTGAGATTGATCAAGTGAGAAAAAAACAAAATGCCAGCATCGGGGCTTGTAGAGGTACCAGAAAACAGGGAGTAGCTGAAAGGGACTGTTTAGTTACTATTTTAAATCCATAAAACCTACTAGGCTTTGTGCTCTGTATTTCCCTTCAAATGATGAAAAATAGAAAGGATGCCTTTTAAAGAATATTTGTCTAGCACACACCCTTGTTTTCTGGGAACTTTTTACCCTGTGGGAAACGGGGGAGTTCCCATTTTTCCTCCACGGACATTTAAGATGTACATCTAAAAAGGGAGTAATAACATCTGGTTTTCTTGTTCTTGGTTTTAGTCCTTCTTGAGGCCTATTTTTGCTCTTGGGTGCCATGACAGAATGCTATATCTTCCCACAAATCCCTCCTTAGCTTAAATTAGCTTCAGCAGAGTTTTGTTAACTTGATATCAAATGAGGTCTCAGTGAGATAGCATATATTCTCCCAAATCACTCATGGTAGTGAAGTTTGTTCATGTTCCTTTACTTTAATACACCGTTTGATGGGAAGAGGAGGAGCAGGAGAAGAAGAATGAGAAAAAAACTGTAACTAGGACGTCATTTCACTTTCTCTCTAGGGGTGACAAAGGTAAGGAGAAGAACTTGAGATTTACCCAAGAGGCTACCTTCACAGGCTCTACAAGAGACAAGCTAGTTGAGAAGTGGCATAGCACAGAGATTGAGTGTGAACTCTGGCTGCCAAGTTTAAATTCTAGTAGTACTATTGCTAGATATAGAACTTTGGACCAGTTGCTTAACTTCTCTTTATCTCAGTTTTCCCGTCCAAAGTAGGAAAAATGTAGGGTTGTTATGAGAATTAAGTGACATAATACATATGAAACAATTTATGAAATAGTACCCGGTACAAACCAAGTTTTCAAGAAAGGTTGTTATTGGTTTAGTTGTTATTGCTACAGTATTGACAGATGTTTATCATACAAACATACTTAGGAACCTGGCAAAGTTCAGTTTCAGCGTACTTGGCAGTTTTTATTCAGGAGACTATAACTAACATGAAAAAAAATCATAGACTGGGCCCCAAATACATTCACACAGCTATATGTGTAAAGCCGAAATGGTTCAATAGCAACGTAGGCTGGGGTCCAGCCTGATTGTTTTCTTACTGGATCCGGATAAAATTCTCCTCCTCCTCAAGCACTGGCCTGTCCATGAGTGTACCAGAGATTGCTTGGCTCTGAGGAATGAGCTCTTAAGCAGAAGAGACAAAAGTAAAAGTTTGAAAAATGGCTCATGTGAGGTTCAACTTACCATCATGGGGGGGGGGCTTTAAAGTCATGTATTTAATTGCTTATGCAGCCAAAAAGGAACCCAGGTATTAATGAAGGTAGAATTTATGTGTTAAACAAAAAAACTTAAAAACAAAAAATTCTAGACATGGATTCAAAGTTAAATTGCTTGGACAAACATTCAATAATGAGTGTATTGAAAGTATTTTTGAAGTATTTTGAACAGATTTTTTACCGATCTTTTCCGTTTTGCTTTAGAAATAAAGATACCAAATTATTCTTTTGTACTGACATACTATATGACATGCATGTGATGAGTTCCTGATTAGTGCATGCCCAGAGCTCCAGGCCCCTTGCCTTGCAGGATCACATTATCATGAAGTTGAGCCAAATGATGGGCCTATGGAGTAAGTGGGAAAAAGATCACAAACAAAGGACAATGTGGAATGTGGTTCAGGTGAATGGACAATGAATATTATTAACAAAATGTACATTTGTGTTAGTATAAAAAAATTAGCTAATTACAGTAGTCATATAATTTATAATGTGCTGACTCTACAGGATTATGGTTGTCAAAGCAGAAGTGACATGCACATCATCATATTAATCTTTGTAAGTGGATAAAGGTCCTGGGACAGGCTAGCTGATGACTGTAAATAAATACATTTTTCAGTAATCTTTTTTCTTATTCATTGTTTTCATATCATCTGTGAAAAAATTTTCCCTATTTTGTAAAATTGCAGAGTCATCAACTCTCTACACGAAAATTTCTAATTTGTAGAAATAAAACTAAAAGTGATCTAATATTAAATCCTTACTGTAATCTATCATGTTTCAAAGAATATGCTGAGTGTTGTTATCTACTTCGTGGCTGTTGAATTCACAAAATCACTGACTGTTAAAGTTGGAAAGGTCTTTGGGGGTTTTCATGTTCAGTATCACAGCTGAGCACATCCTTTGAGTCTTGTCCTTTTCTACTTCCCCTTATCCCTCTATTTGACTCTATTCTGACGGATACTTCTGATGTTTGGGATCTAGTAAGAGATCATGGCTTAGAAAATGGACAGGTACTAATGTATAATAGAGATTCCATAATTTCATTTATGTTGCATGTAACAATTTCATTTGTTCCCTCATGAGCTGTAAAGTAAACGAACAGGTGTTATTATGCCCCTTTTACAGAAAAGTAATATTCAGAAATGCAAAGTTGTAAATTAAAGGCAGGTAGAGCAGTAAGTGGCAGAGCTAGGACTAGAATCTCTGGCTCCTCATTAAGTGTTTGATCTTTTCCACTACCCAATCAGAGAGACTGTCTAGTTTTTTCAGGGATATGACATATCATACAAGGAAAATTCTCGTGAGAATGGACCCTTGTTTCAAAGCATCTAAAAGAGGATCCTAAGGCAGCAGATGGGGATCTGTATGGGATGACCAAAAAATACATATGTGAACATATGTATAATTCTGGGGAATGAAAAACATAATTATGAATTTTATATTCAGATACAGTCTAAACATTTTTTTGTTTAAATGTAACTTTAGGGCTTGTTTGTAAGTCATAAATTTGCTCTCCTTTTTGTGATTCATATTATACTTTAAATGGTGAAACATTTCCAACAGAAGATAATAGTATAAGAAACAACCAGGTATCCATCTCTCAGATTTGACAAATGCTAATATTTTCCCATATTTACTTCATATTCCCTCTCTCACTATTTTTTTTTTACTCCTAATGGTGAAATAAAAACTGAGTGTGCTTTCTAAAACTAAGAGATTATACTGAATAATGATGAGAAGAACAGGCAGCAAGAATTATAAATCATGGATATTATAACAGGATAAAAACAACTCATGATATTCTTAGTTTTGTTAAATAAAGAGATCATGGTATATTAATTTTCTCAAAGATAGGAGAGTAAAACATCATAATCTAATATTATGTTACATTATATGAGCTTATATTATACATATGACTTTATATGCCTTATATATGACATTACTTCTAACATGTAAAATTAGTTGATATTTCAAAATAAAATTAATGACAATACTCATGTTTAAAAAAATTACACTTTCACACCTATGTGTTAATTTTACAACTCTGTGAGGTAGGCAAGGCAAGAGAGGTTACTGAGGTTCTTAGGAGGTAGTAACGGGTTCAAGGGTCACCCTATGTTTGTTCTATTATTCTTGTGTAGTAATATTCACATTGTAGAAGGTACTTTGTCATACATAGTATGCCTGCAGATAAAAGCTATTTATCATTATCTAAATATGTAAATCACGTTTGTACAAGCAAAATAGTGATGATAAAAAAAGACCTGTACTTTTTAAAATCGGAAATATCTTCTCACTATTGCCACAGGAAGGGAGGTAAGATAAAGCTTTCTAGGTATATACAAGCAGCATCCCTTTTCTCAAAGAGCAGCAGATCTTAATTCTGCATTCATTCAATCCTTCCTTCATTAACAACCACAGTTTTAATTAGTTTTGGATGCTGATGTACCACAAAAGAACACAGTAGTAGCCTAGAATTAAGAGCATGATTGTAGCAATCCTACCTAAAAGTTGAGGGGGCGGGAGGCGATGAAGGAAGTACAAGTATTCTAGAGTTGTTGGGGTAGGGAATACATGAATGAAATGGGAATGCCTTGTAGGAGGAATATAGTTAGCACCTTTTTAAAAATATAAGTCAAGAAATGTATTGGAAGGAAAGCATGAGGGTAGGGTAAAGTATAGCATAACTTTCCAAATAATAAAGGGGTAAAAGGAACATATAGCATTTGGATCAAACCAATAACAGGGAAAAGAACAAGGAAGAGGTAACACAACTGTGTAAATAGTAAACATAAAGTTTAACATAAATGTAAACATAAAAGAAAAAAAAATCAAGGGCATTATTTATAGCAAATTTTTTTGGTAAAGCAAAATGAACTTTATGCCAGGATCAGGGTTACAGTAATGTAAGGCAGATGCAAGACTGAGATTTTCTTTCTTTTTTTTTTTAAAGCTCAAATCCTATTCAAATGTTATTTAAAAAGGATACTTGTAAAGATGAAAGACCAAAGGTAAAGGGTAGGGCAAAAAGACACCAGTAGGCAAATATAAATGAGCAAAAAAGTAGGAGTGGCATGTTAACATCAAAGTGAAATTTAAAGATAAAAGAACTAAGAAGGATAAAGAGTCAACAAACCATGATAAATGTCAAATTTATAAAGATGATACAATAATATGTGACTGTCTTATAAGACAGGGTATCATTTTATCCAGGCTTCTTGATTTCCCCGCCAAATTCCTGCACAGTGTAGGCACTCAGTAAGTGAACTGAATGAACTCTGGCCTCTACTCGATCTTTCTACAGTAGCTTTAGGAATGAAGAGTGTACAATTATTACAACCATAATGATATTATGGATAAATAATATTGTCTGTGGATGGAAGAGATGATACTACTTAACATTTATATAATCATAAATAGTACTTTCGTTGAAAGGTTGTCATGTATAAGATGGAGTCAATTTATTTGGTGTTGTGCCAGAGGGCAGAATTAGGACTAATGGATGGAAGGAATAAGGATAAAGACTTTGGCTCAGTGTAATGGAAAAACATCCTTATCATAGCAGCCATCCAAAAATAAAATGTGCTGCCTCATGAGGCAAATAAGATCTTTCTCACTAAAAGCATCAAACAAACACCTGATGGCTAGAATTTTCTCTAACACCTTGAATGGTGAAAGATTTGATTAGCTAACATCAGAAGTTGCTTTCAGTTTAAGAGATTGTGATTCTATGGCAATATTGAACATTATGTAAATACAGTGACTATTTCCTCTTCACACAGAGAATGAAGCATAGAGGGAGAACCTGACTCAAACATTGCAATATAATACTTATCTTGCAGATCATACTTTTCTCTCTCTCACTTTTTGAACATCAGGAACATCTGACTATTTGATTTGAGTGAAAAAATAAAAGCATTTTTTTCTTCCCAAAGCTATGATATTCACCTTCAACCTGGGAGTTGTCAGTAACCATAACAACACCCTGCAGAGTTCCAACTTAATTATATGCCAAAGAAGCTTAAACTTAAAGGGCAGATAAAAGAGAATGTAGAAGTATATCTCAAAATAAATCTATCAGAGAATGAATGTGGCTTTCTCAAACTTTATGTATCAATTAGTTTCTGTGAAGGAAGCCTATGTCAATAATATTTTTTGACTATGATATCTTCATAGATTTCAGTGGGCTTTGGGGACCCACTTTTAGTTCAGGCTTTTTTGGTTTTTAAAATTTGTATCTTGGGTGGCTCCATAGTGTAGTGGTTAGCACGTCTGCTTTCCACGCAGAAGGTCTTGGGTTCCTGCCTCAGGTGAAGCCACGGACCATACCCCAGGTGTGCCAGGCCCCAGGTGCACGCTGCAGGTGTGTGGGAGGAGACACTCCGTTTTCAGAGATCTAGTTCTTAAGGGGAAACGGCAACATCCATAGGTTAGGAATGGAAGTGGGAAGAAAATTAAAGAAGGGAAAAAACATTTGTATCTGCCTTAAGTTACTAACTATAGTCTTGATTCTGGCATAACTATTTTTTTCCTTTTTTTGCTTTACCATGAAGTTTACTATAAAATTCAAAACCAAGACACAGCCTTTACCCAAGTTTAGATTTTATGAATTTCAGACAGCATTCAGAATGCAAATGCAGTTTTATTTTAAAATATTTAATATAAACACACAGATGGACAACAGCTGCTAATTCGTTTTCTATTTCATCTGTTATACCAACTGTGAGCTGTATCATTTTAAGATGAGTGAAGGTGACAGTGGGAGAGTGAGAAAAAAAATTCTAGATTAGAGATTAAAGAATAATGGCAATTGATCATAGCAAGATAACAAAAAAAAAATATAGTTCAGGACATATTCTAATTTCCTCTGAGGTTAAGGATAAATTCCTCAACTATAAATATTTTCTGGTGTCTATGTCATGTATGGAATCAAACTATAACTACATACAACCATCATTTAGTCCTTCAGTCCCACTGGATGTTTAGGCACTATGAAGTCAGATAAAGACAGAGGAAAGCATGGCCTCTGTCCTTAAGTTTACAAGCTAGTACAGAAAACATATGGCACAAATTTAGGTAAATGAGTGAAATAAGCAATGGAATACCATTGATTGAAATCAAATATATTAAAGTAAAAATGCATGTAAAAAGAAATGATATATGTTGAGTGGAGCATAGTAATAAAAATTGGTTTGGGATCATTGGGAAAGGCTTTTTGGAAGATATTACTTTTTATGAGTGTAAGAAAATAATTTCTACAAGTATAGTAAAACCTAGAGGCTATTCTTAGAAGAATCAGTAATATCACCTCTTAAGAATTAAGAAAGGCAACTGTAATAGCCACTCAAAAATTTTGTCATTGAGAATGGGAAGAATCTTTTGTCATTAAACGCATATTTGTTAAAGTAAAGGATATTTTTGGTTAACCCATAGAATATTCTGATAAATGATCAGAAAAGAAATCATTATGTTGACTCAAAAATTAATACTTCACATTTTGAGCCGAAAATGGAAGCAGGCAGTTTATAAAGATGACAAGAACCAATTAAATTTAGATCAAATTCTCCCTGATAATTAGAAATTCCCACATTTAGAACATTTGGTAAACATTAGGAAATTTAGATATGTTTCATTCAAAAATTGGAAGATGGAAGGCATTGGGCTTTGCCCAAATAATCACTGTACTGTTAAGTCTGTCTTGATAGTTCCTGCTAAATGTGCCAGTTTTATAAAAATCCAATTTGCTATCTCAGTGCTTATTTCCCTTCTGTTCATGCTTTAGTGTGAAGAGGCAGCTTCACAAATTGGCAGCAGCAGGAGCAGGCAGTTCAAATTCAAACATCACCTATGACAGAGCCAAGCAAGCCCAGCATGACTTGAGTGGGGCAGGCTTCTGTGATGGCAATTTTCCAGAATGGAGAACTCTTTTCTTAATTATGGGAACTTCCCAACCCTTGAGGCCTTGAAAGGCTAGAAAGTCCAAGTCAGCAGTTTGGAAGCTATATTACCATGCTGTTTTAGAGCTGAGGTAGTAATATAAACAGCTCAATAGTTAAAATCAGTTTTAGGAATGATATAAATTCAATTGGTGCTGAACTTTACTTAAAATTTTTTTTCCAAGTGGATTCTGTTTATTTGGATCATGATTATATTCAAGAGGTAAATGTGTATGATCATTTATTTAAGCCCGAGGAAACAGCTCTCCAACTTTTTAAATTCGAAGCTTCCTAAATCCATTTGGACTTCTGCCCTCACTCCCATTTTATATTTCTTTTTCTTCTGAAATTTAAAACGAATCACTCCAGCTACAAAGCTTTACATCGTCCTTTTTATGAAGATGTCTCTTAGTCACTAACGCAATTCTGTTGTCAGTGCCATACTTCCTGGTCTCCTATGGCTAAGGTCTTTGGATTCACTTTAAAAGACCCTGTAAAATTCTTCTGGACAATTGCACAACCAGAAGTTTCTAAGTTCCATGGGATGCTGTAGGAAAAGATGGCAGGGCTGTCTAATGTAGAGGATGTATTCCTACTAAGTGCTGTGGACATAGAGTTACCAAGTCACACCTTGTTCTAGACTCTATGGAGCTTACTGTATGGTGAAAAAGAAAACACTCTGACTCAATGTGAACAAATCTTTTTCCTACCTTGTTTAGGCCACGTGAATAGCAATTTCTCTAAGAAATTTGACCAGGAAACAGGGAAAAGTAAAAAAAACAAAACAAAAAAATGGGAAAAACAGGGAAACACGTACGTGCCCAAAGGACCAATATCTTAACCAGGTCTGGCCACAATTGTCTTGGTTGGCACGTGTAATATTCTGCACTTATTTACCTACCCAAACATCCTTATTTGTCTTAGACTTTTCCCCCAACAGTAGGAATACAGTAGTTCATGCTTCCTTGGGAGGACACAGGAGGCTAACAGGTTATTGAACCAGCCAATATGAAACCTCTAGGCTTGACTAGTTTGATATTCAGGCCATACTCAGTACTTTCCTCTTTCCTTTCCTGATACTTACTGCATTTATTGAGTAGCTACCATGTGCTGGCACTGTCTACGAACAACTTGTTTTATATGCCTACCAGCATTTGAAGACAGCACCTGTTTTATTTATCATTTTACCCCTGCTATAATATAGCTTTGCCTATTGCAGACACTCAACAACAATCATAACACAACTGAAATAAAAATGAAAACACTCTCAAATAATTGTGAATATATGACAAGATTTAGTTATACAGATGTTCATCATTTATTTACAACTGAGAAAGATTAGAAACAACCTAATGTCCGACAAGGAATTGTATAAATAAATATTATATTTTATACTAGAGAATATGTAGGCATTGAAATGATACATCAGAAGACTGTAATGATATGTTTATGATATATTGAGTAAAAAAAGGAAGGTTAAAATAAGAGTATGACTTATATTCTTACACACACAGATACATAAACAATATATATGAATGGAATTAAAGAATGGAAGAGGAATAATACTGAGTAATATGATAATGTGTTAATTTACTTTCTTTTTTTAACCTATATTTTCTAACTTTTCTTCAATGAACATTTGTTCTAAGATTAAAAAGTTACATTAAAGATGTACATGCACAACATCTAGAACACTGGCCTGAGAAGTACATAATAAACTTGGACTACGAATAAAAGATTGTCATGTTATACCCAATTTAAAATCTTTTAACGTCTTACTACTAATTGTGGTTCCTTAAACAACCTTAAAAAATACCATGCAGTCAGTTCAAAGTTGACTTTCAGGAGAGTCTTTTTTGTATAGGTAGTTCTTAACTCATGTTATGTTCCCAAAGTGTATATGTAAAATTGGTTGTTTGGAACCTGGAACACATTTCTATGAAAACAATGTTATGGATGGTGGCAAGATTCTAGGGTAGTTACAAAAAAACAAGCAAACCCTAAATTAGCTTATAATGTTAGTAATATATTGCTGAATTACCCTTTAGTACTGGCCCAGGAAACTAGGTGGAAGACCGAAGAAAGAATGTTAAAGTGTAAAACATTTGCCTATGGTATCTTCCCTCCTACCTTGCTATAGTCTTTTCCTCCTGTCAAATGCACTTCTTGTCAGGCCCCCAGTATCTTGCTGTGCTAAGGTTGTGATGTGGCCCTGCTTAGGATTTGCCCTGTGCCTCAAAGAACTCCAAGTTCTCAGTGATTTGCTCCTGTTCATTGAGAACAGATTTACCCAGATATTGGATGTCTGATTTGAAATAATTCTCAGGTAGACTACTTTTTAACACAAATGGATCTCTAAATAATGGCTTACCAGAAAGTATAGCAAAGTGAGCAGAACACACTAGCCTGTGTGGAGGATATTTGGGCTTAATAACACACCTCTCTGAAATAGGCTGGATCTCGGGGGTCAGGGAACAAAGAGATTAACTGTTCCCTAAACTGTTCGTGCTGTTAGTGGCTTTTTTCCCTTTCATGTCTCAAAAAGCGTTTCCTCCCTCCCTTCTCTTAAAGTAGTGACAGAGGAGCTTAGATTGTGAGTAGGGGCAAGTTAGAATAGGAGTAGCCATTTGTGAATCTGGGTCATTTGTAAGTTGAATGAATATAGGTCCAACTATTGAATTATCACAGTTATACTGTGTACATACTCTCTTCTCTATCCCTCCCTTCTCTTTCCCCTCCCCACTACAGAAGACACTATGAACCTGATATAACAAATTACTCAAAAGAAATAAATGCTATAAAAGAAGCCCCAGCAATTGTGGGAGGAGGTAAAGAAAGTAATTGTGAAAGGGGCTTTTTCTCTATGGAAGGGAGAGTTTTTACAGTGAAAAAAAAAATCTGTTTTACAGTGAATAAAAAAGCATTATTTAGGAATCTGGGAAGTAAACAAACTACTGTAATACTAAATCTTCCATTTTTCCCACTTCTATATCACCTAAATATCTTAGATTTTTACAACTTGAGTCCTTATAATTCATTTTTATACACAGTCAATATTTAATTCAAAATTTAAACTAAATTATCCTCTCTGGCTTTTAAAATGTTCACAGCTACTATTTACTTAGGGGTTTTATTCATTCAAGTGGATAAAGCCTACTTAGTTCATTAATCTTAATATCAATGAATTGTGGGTGCTAACCCAAGTTAAAAGGGCAGCATGGTAGATCAAAAGAAGAAAAAACCCTGAAGTTAGACAAGCCTGGATTGGACTCTTTAACTTTGTCTTTTACTAGTCTATGACTCTGAACAGGCTATTTAAATTTTCTGAGCTTCAGTATTGTCTACAAAATGTAGATAAAAGACTTATATGGCTCTGTTGTTTCATGAGGTTTAAATATATACACATACATATGTATATGCATAAATATGTATATTTATATATATCTGTATAGTAGGTACTCAGTAAAGATTAGTGTCTATTCCTAGGTAAAGAATGACACATTGGGAGTGAGGAGGCTGGAGAAAATGGATATGGATTGGGTGGGGGGGAAAAAGATGAGTGGAATATAATTGAAAACTTCTTTGTAGTTCTAATAACTATCTTATTCATCTCTGTAGTACCAAAGACTGGTATAATGCCTGACATAGCATAAAAGTTTGTTGAATTATTATAGCATGCCTACCCATATATAATAAAACCTCAATTCTGCCTTGGGTGTATAATCTATACCTTATTTAGAAAGATTATATTGGTATCAAAATAAGGGTGAGTTAAGAGGGGAACAAGACTTGAAGCAGGAAGATGAGCTAAGAGGCTAGTCTCATATATCTAGACAAAAATAAATGGAGTCCCAAACTAAACCAGGATGGTAAGAATGAAGAGATGAGAATGTAGAAATACTGAGGAGAGAAAATCTATAGCCTTAAATATAGGGGTGAGTGAAAGAGAGGAACTATTATGATTTTGTTTCAGGCTTCTTCTGGCTTGGGTGACTGTGTAGATGGTGGTGGCAGTCATTGGGATAGAAGAACTAAAGGAAATAGAACAAGATGGTAGTGGGGAAGGGGAAGTGAGAGAGGTGGAAGATGATGAATTTAGTTTTGGACATGTTGAGTTTGCACAGTTTATTGAATTCAAAGAAGATGTACTTAGTAAGCAGGTAGATCTAGGCACAAAGCTCAAAACAGAGCTAAGATTTGGGAGCCATTAGCATAAGGACTTAGAAAGACAGAAGGCCAAGGAGGAGTCATAAGATATCTACGTTTAGGGAATGAGCATAGGAAGAAGAGCTATAAAAGCCAAGAAAGGAGAAACTACAAATAAGCATGAAGAAGTAGAAATAGTATATTGCTAGAGAGAGATGTATTTTTGTGGTAGAGAGATCTAAAGGCTGTAGCTTGTAGGAATTTTATTTGTATTTATAGACACATACCATATAAATAAGGCTTTGTAATCCAGAAGAAGATTAATCAATATTGACACTCTTCTGTTCTATGTAATAGCCTTCACAATAGTCTTTTATTTAATCTCTTTCTTTTTCACTCTACTTCCAAATTTGAGCTCTAGAGCTTTCTAAAACATTTTTATTACTAGGCTGTGATTTATAGTACATTTCTAGTAGATATAATTTCAAGGGCAAGATCTATGTCTGTTTCAGTGCTGTATCTTCAATAGGCTTTGGCTTAAAATTTATAGGTGATGAATGATTAAGTTTAGTACATCCTAGTTACTGCCTCTGATCCATGGACTAGCAGCTTAGTATCTTTGAGAACTTGCTAGAAATGCAAACTGTTGGCCAACCCCAGATTTGCTGAATCAAAATTATAATTTTTAATAAGCTCTCCAGGTGATTCACATACGTACAACAAACATACACAATATTACCCGACTGACTGAACAAGGAATAAACAAACTGTATTCTTATTTCTAGTCTACTTCTAGCTTAAGCCCATGTGATATACCTTAGTCAAATTATCTTTCTAAAATAATGGTTTATTATACCAATTCTGTTTTTTTAAAAAAGCTCCAAATTTAACTAAATTAGATAGACTTGCCTGGATTGAAAAGAGTTTCAAAATCTGACCTCAAATTCCTACAGAATTTACTTCCATTATCCTCATTACCTGAACTTCTTGTTCTAATTAGTCCGGCTTGAGTGGCTGTTCATTTCTTCTTTATTTTATTTTCTGCTTCTCTGTTTTGTTGTTTCCTTGTTTCCTATTTAACACATTCTCTTTTTCTAACTATATAAATCCTTTTCATACTTCATGTTCTAGCTAAAATTGCACCTTTGTAAAACTCTGGACACTCCAGTCCATACTGATGTTTTTTTAATGATGTATTTATATTATCTTGTCCTCATAATGGTAGCAGAGAATTGTGGTTTGTTAATTTCAAGAAACTCAGAGTCCATTTAACCTCTGCCACTAACTTCTATAATGGCTGACAAGTTCGTGTAACATCTCTGGGTTTTAAAATTTGTCTTTTTAAAGAAACCCTGATAGTATTATGTTTTATACAATGTGAGAAAATATGTCTTAGGGGATGTATATTAATGTATACAAAATATTTAAAATGAATGTTTTTAAAATATAGCTGTTAACTCGGGTATTTGAAGCACCTCTCCCATAATCTTCACTATACCCTCTTTTTAAATAAAATGTACAATTAGCAAAGGCAAAATTCAGCCAAATTCAATCTAAATATGTTAGTCTTACTCAATTTTAACATTGTTTGTTAAAATTATGGTAGGTGATAAAAATAAGAGCTGAGTAGAATCATACAGAATTTAAAAACCAGATTCAAACCTTTTAAAAATACAATAATAGAGCTCTTACTCCCTACTCTCATCTGTCATAGTTGAGTAATGGTTCTGTGCTCACTGCCATTCTTGAGCTATTTCTCTCCCTGCTTTAAACATAAGATAGTTTCCCCCATAACTCTGCTTGTTTCCCTGGAGAGCTTCACATACAGGTTTCTGTATAATAACATCTGCTTTCTTTAGTACACGGCTACATAGGAAAGAGAAGAATGAAGAGGGAGGCAACCTTAACAAGCCTGCAGATTAAGTGTACCTTATTTCTTTTGCTAAACTCCCAACAGAGATTTCCATTAGCAAAGTTATAAATTCATTCCTCCCACATTTCACCTTTGCATTCTCAACCTTTTACCATGGGCCTCTTTAATATAGCATTCTGAGATTGAGAACGTCTAGATTTGTATTTATTATATTTTTAAAAAATGTTCTTGGTTTTATGTAAGGTATTTCAATCTAACAAAAGGATATACACTGGAGATTTGTATATTCTCAGAATTACCTACATCTTGTTTATAGTTTTATTGTTATTTATATGCTGTTTTCAAGGAACATTTGGAGTTACATGTAATATCAACATTATTAGAAAAAGTCTACTACAAATCAACAGTGTGGGCTCCAGACAATTAAATATTAGCATATTAACATATGAGCCTTTCAACTGTGTTTTGGCTTGTATAATAAGGTAGTGGCAGCATATATAGTAGTATATCAAGTAACCTTTTTTAATATACAAAAGTATAATAATAAGATGAAAAAATAGACAGAATAATAGTTCAGAACAGCTTAAGGTTAAAAATGGCAATGAAAAAAGCTCCTTTTACCTTATAATATTCCTTAGAGCTCATTAATGCATGTGGAAGAAGGGCAAGAGCCACTGCTGGGTGAGAAATGAATCCTAAACAGTCTAGTGGGTTTGTTTTCTAGAGTTTCAGGCCTGCTCTGTGATTTTAGAGCTCCTGGATTTGTCCTATCTTGTCTCAGAAGTTAATTTTTGTCTTCTTTAAAGGTATATGGGCATCAGGATAATTTTTAGGTGTCTGAAGCTTATATGAAATGACAGGTTACTGATCAGGTCTAAATTCAAATACTATCCCCCACTCTCCCCCCGCCTCCCGCCCCAGTGGTTCTTTCTACTCCCTTCCTAGAGCTAGCGAGCCTGGATCAGGATGATACTAGTTAACCTGTGACACTGGCTTCACCTGCATGAATTCTATATTGCCTGGTTACTTGGCTATGAACCTTTCTAGAACTAAACATTCACGCAAATACAAGTGATGAAGAATTGAAAAAATAAATCTAATAGCCTCTACTCCAATATCTTCAGAGAAAGAAAAAAATACTCAGGAGGAAAGAAGAGAATTTTAAAAGGTGAGATGACATAAAAGTTACTACCTTTCAGGTTACTGGTAAGATACTATGTCCAAGGTTTGGAGTGTGTTTTATCCAGTTTGAGCCTAAGCTGGGGTTTATAAGTATGAGAGCATATCTTGTGAAATGGTAGAGCAGAGTCTCTTTCAAAGCACATTTGAGTCTTGAGAAAGCACACATCTTAAGGAAAGAAGGGTCAAGGTATAATGAGGCAGTTATGAGAGAGAAGAGGACTATGGGTGACAGATATCATGGTACCCACCATTCAGTTTTGTCCCAGCTCTATCTCTACCAGTTTGATGTTTCAGTATTACTGAAAGCAGGAACACCCTTGGTGAACTGAAAATAGTACCTGGTGAAAAATGGCTGAGCAGCAGTGTTGCATGGTAGCAGGATGCTCAGAAAAAACAGGCTTGATTTTGATCATATGTGAGACAGAGTTGGAGATTCATAGTTGGGGAATTTAGCAGAGGGCTGAGTTAGTTTAGTAAATATGTTCTTAGAGATGAGCCATTATAGTCAATGTGCTTTCCTTTGAACTTACAAGTGGGCAAAAACTCAGTTTACATTAGATACAAAAATTAATATAGAAGTCATAGAAAAAAACCAATTGTACTTAAACTTCAAAGAATCAGTGCTAATTTTGACATTCCCACTCTTGTCACCCATGTCTTCCCTTTCTGGAAACAAACAAAAGTCTAAATAGGAATAAAACACCATCACCGTTAGTTCCACTAGGAGAAAGCCAACACTATCAAAAAAGACCCTGTAAGTTTAATATACCCACAGGAGAAGAGAGCCAAGTATTTTCCTGTTATAATAGACATTTCAGGAAAATGTCCCTAAAGGACATAGATATCTTCATAATCTGGCTTCTAAAGAATGAAATAAGTGAAAGTTATGGTATTTAATTGTCTCTTTAGCAACAATTCTACCTATCAGTACTCCTAAAATTCATATCTGCATAATAACAACTTCACAATAAAATCCAATACTTACTTGTCTCCCACAATTCCCAAGTTGATTGTGGGGTAACCATGTTCCTGAATTGTGGCTAAGAGGGTTGAACGATTGCTGTCTCGAATCTTTCCTGGCAAGAGGTCATCTTCAGGATTTAGCAGCTACAAAGCCAAAAAAACCACCACAAATTATTCTCTTAGGATAATTTGCCTATTGTTAATGGAAAAAATAAATCTAGTAAACAGAGTTTAGCATAGCTAGCACCTACAACAGTATTTGGCACACAGAAGATATGAGCTCAAAAGGTCTTTGAATAACTATTGAAAGTATAAGAAGATGAAAAAATGGTCCTCCAGAAATTTAAATGTTGACTAAACAGCAGGCTAAATATCACACCAGCTTTGGTTACAATTTGACAATAGTGCTCTGGAGATGCTGGCTTTCCCAATGGTTGCTTATTGGGCAAACTAAATAAAACAACTTTGATTTTAATTCCCAATATTATTTTCCAATTTGTCTTTCATTGAGAACACCTGTGGTAGAGACTGTGTGACATGATATTCTCAAGTCTGAAGAGACTGATCATTTATCTTTTCTTTCAAGCTTTTGATCAATTTTCTGAACTGGAATCAAGAGTACCTAAGAAGTTAGATTTGAAGGAGGAGACAGACATCTTGTCTCTTTAAGCAAACTTAAATAAGTGATACTAATTATGCATACCCACAATTCCATGACTCTGAATTGAATCACGCTGTAGAGATTTGATATCTACTATTGTATGCCTATGAAGAAAACTATTAGAAGCTATTCTGTGTTAGGATGTTCCAGTGAGGCAGTGTAGTATAGTAGGAAGAGCTTGGGATTCAGACAAGGTTCAAATTTAAGTTGCCCAACCATGTTATGCCTTAATTTTCTCATTTATAATATATAGTAATAATAACTACCTTGTTAGGACTGGCTGTGACAATGAATACTCAGTTAATATAAATAGATATTTCCCCCCCCCTTTTTTTGATATTGAAAAAATACCTATTTACTCCCTGATTTCACTTGTATTGTTACTGCTAGATGCTAGTATAGATGGAATTAGTTTACAATGTGAACACAATTTAGATTTATTAGATTATAAAATACTTAAGAGTAGGGGGTCTTTAACACACACATAACACACAAGTTTCATTTATATATTAATTTTCAGATGTATTTTGATTTCAGAAATACTATAAAATAAAAAAGTACCTCTTTGAAGTGAGAAAATCTGGAATATTATCTTAGGAGGTTGAAGGCAAGCCTGCATATTTTCAATGCTTAGACTGTTAATATGGCCAATACCCAGGGCTTCATATTAAAGATCTCCCAAACAATAACCTTTAGCTACTTCAGTTTTCCTTCTGACTCATTAGTGATACCATGTGGCCAGACCTTTGGCTTTATGTTGGAAAAGTAGTAGCTTTGCAACCAATTGCCTGTCCCCTTACAATAGCTGGAGAAAAACTGATTGTTTTATTCAGATACTGTACTAATTTAGCTTAATCAGATGCCATGTGACAGTGCAACCCACTTTCACCCTTAGTCACTGGCAGAGCTTTGAAAATTGCTATCACAATCAGATTAATTTTCTAATCTTAATTAACACAGTCATTGAAGTCATAATTTTATAAAGGACAAGGCTTACAGCTCTTTAACTCCATTAATTAGTTAATTTTTTTCAGAGAAAAAAAAAACAAACAACTCGTGGTTATGTAATTCTTTTTCCATCAGTGGGTACCACCTACCGACTAAGTAAGATTTTTCTGTTATGAGGGTGTTTTTTTTTTTGCTATTCACGCTCCTCTCTGCTATTTTTCTGTAAACAGTTCCAGAAATAGCAGAACAATTAGAGGTCATTGGAGAACTAGTCATTTTTCTGTAAAATTGACATAATAAAATAATAGCTAGTTAAATGAGGGTATGGGATTTATAGTACATTTTAAGTATCATCAAAGAAAGCATACAAATTGAATGGACGATTATAAGGCTGAATATACCAGAATAAATTCACAGTATTTTCCTTTAAAGCTGATATTATTCTGGTATCTTATACTTCTATTCATCTCTGGAATGGTGTCTGAAACTTATTACGGTTAAAATACAAAAGAAAAAAGTACAAAGTAAAATAAAATAACTCATTATCTCCATATCTTGTTACTTTCTTATCTACCACATATTGAATTTCAATTTCCTATTTTTGTTATTTTCAATGGTACCACTGTCTTCCCAGGTTTCAAACATTTGATCTTTGCATCTTTCTCTTCCTTTGTAGTCCACTATCTTCCCAAAGGTCTCAGCCTCTAAGAACATCCTAATGCATTTTCCTCCTTGACCCAATGTTTTCATTTACTCTCTTACCAGTGCCCCCAAAGCCCAATTTTAGGCATTCGATATGTCTGCATTTCTGTAAAAGCCATATAATTGGCTTTCTTGCCTACAAATTCCTTCCTTTTGATAAATAAAAAAGAAACATCAACTTGCAAAACTGTACTATTATTTGCATAACAGATAAACTATATCAAACCATAATATATAACTGAAACTATCTGAAATCAAGCTTGTTCAGACCTGTATGCCCTAAGATAAGACCATGGACAGGTTTGAAACCATGGTAACTCACATAGATTCAGGTGCTGCAAAGATTAGTCTATTTTAGCAAGTCATCTGTTTTACAAAATCTGACCAGTCTCTGTCTAGGCCTTACATTTCTACCTTAAAACTAGCCCACCACCAACTCCAGTCCTCAAAATCCTATTAAATATTATTCTGTAACTTTTCCCTTTTGAGACACTACTGAGACTGTCAAGGTGATCCTCTCCCTTTCTCAGACACTTTCATATATCCAGTTTTGTATGATCAACAGGTTTCCCTTGCATTAGGACTTTGATAGTCATGGAGGTCCCACTAAGACTTAGGCAAAACTCCTTGCCACCAGTATTCTCATACTGGGTACACTGCGCGTCACTGAGGTCTCTTGGGCCTCTTTGTTCTGGGGATTCTTTGTTCATGATACTAAGTCCCCATTTATGTTAAGCTCTGATCTTTTTTTGTTGAGCTCCCAAAGCTAGGTGATATTTATTTTGTTTGTTGTAAGGTTCCTAGGAGTTTGTGGTTATCTAATCGAGTTTGTAATAATTTTTGTTTTCTTTGGTGAAGATGTGCTGAAGCATTGATTTAAAACTAATCATCCTGTTTGTCAACTGACTACATTGTTGTGTGCCTACAGGAATTTCTCTTAGTTTGTTTATGTTTGAGAAATTGGCTTTGGGAGAGATCTCCTGCCTACCCATTCTGGCTGGCTGATTTTTAGGGTCAGGTTTTACGGGTTCAACCTTAGTGCGAAGGCTTTTAGACATAATATATAAGTAATATTTTTTCCTTTTGACTGACATTTAGCTAATGAATTCATAGATTCATTTAATAAGGAACTTGTGCTACTTCCTGGCATACCGCTGGCTTCTATTTTATTGTTATTGCATTTATCTTTTTAAAAAGCATAATTACATCAAAGACAGTTTGGAATTGCAGTGGTCATTTTGGAGTACTTTTGACATGACCCGCAATTATTCACTTGAAATAACTTTTAGAACAAAAGAGGAATACAATTCTGAATATTCAATGATTAGCATTTTTATTGTTATGCAAAGCTTCAAATGAGATTTAAATAAAAGTATAAAAAATTTAAGAGTTCTTTTGTTAAGCCCTCATGAGGAGGTTCTCTGTCTTGTTCTCTAAAAGAGAAATCACTTAAGTTTATTTTAGGAGACCTCCCACTTTGTTTTTGTTCTTCAGAGATTTAATCCTATGGTTTTGATGGAATTGTCAAAGTGCTTACATAGGATGGCTTGTAATGACACCCTTTCTCCCTTTTATGCGTTGAAATGGGTTTGTCCACAGTTAAGCCTGTTCCCCTCTTTGCAAAGGGAAGATGATTAGATTCTCTTAGCGGTCAATAACTCTTTCCATATTCATTGCAAACAGCTCCCTTTTACACCTTTACCTTTTTTTCTCCCTCTTTTGAAAAACTTATTAATTGATCAAAAACCAATTCTGGTCACTACTGATACATCTTAGAAAGACCTAGATAGTCCTGATAAACAGATCTAACATAAAAAGAGGGAAGAAAAGTCAATTATAAGCTCTAATGAAGCATATTCCTATTCTAAATGGCTTTTAATTAACTCTGGAAAAAAAGTTTTGAGTTAACTAATTGCTTTGGTTACTAGGTTATAAGAAGAAAAGAGGTACATTCAGAGCTTTTAAACATAATTCAAGGAATCTTTAAGAAATTGGTTTATGAATATAAAGATTTATAAATTGCATTAGAAAAAGGTCCATATTCTATTTCCATTATGATTACTCCTTGGACAAATTAGACTGATATGTTAATTTTGGTTTATAATTGTCCTGTGTTTTCTAAGTTAGAAAGTTACCACCATGTAAGAAAATTATACTAGAACAATATTGTAGTTATGCAAGTCTTGTATTTACTTTCTCATTTAAAAATCCTAATTTTAATTTTTAAAATTTTCTTTATTGGTTTTGCTAGATAATAGCAACATTTGTGTTTATCTAAATCTGGGAATGATGATATGGAATGTCTCTGTGAAAAGAGACTGATGAGGCTCAAGACATTTTACCATAAAACATGGCACCTGGCTTACCGAGTATTTTAAGCTGAAGGAAATTTTGGGAAATGGCATGTACAGGGAGGATTTACCCTTCTCCGAAGCACATCATAAAACCTTGTGAGAGGTGCCCTCCCTATCCCCAAGGAAAAGGAACATCCTGAATTCTGAAGATAAAGGAATACGCAGAGGGATCTGAATGAACAGGCCTTGATAATTTTCCCTCAATTTACTATACTTCTCTCACAACTTTTGAGGAGGAGCAGAGTTTGCCACCCCAAAATGTGCCTTTTGAGATATTGTCTTGAGCTGTTTACTTTTAAGAAACAAAGACTGAGAAAGAATCTTTCACCTTCTCCCTAACTGCCTAAAAGAATTTAGATAGAAGACTTGGTCTAAGAAAGGAGCTATTATTATTGATAACTAAATTGTGATATGAACTAAATGTGACAGACAGGACTTACCAAGACCATTTGGTCAAAGTCCTCTCTGTGTTCCTTTGTTAACAATAACCCAGCAAACATTTATTTACCAAATATTTGCTTTTCATCTCTATGTAAAATGACTTTCTGCCTTTTGAAGTCCCATACCACAACCCCATCCTACCTACTTCTCCTTAGCTCAAGATGGCCTATAAAACTTGACTGATCAATCTGTCCTTGGGTCTATTATCCTTATGGAACTTTCATATGTACATATGTAAAACATTTGGTTATTTTCTTCTGTTAATTTGATTATTTGTCCAGCTGGAAAAACTTAGAAGGTAGGCAGAAAAATTGTTTTTCTGTTCCCACACCTTTGTCTTATCATATTTTCCCACGACTTTCCACTTTTTATCAAAGCTAACATAAAAATGCTCATGTTTAACCATTTCTTTAGGTCTTCATTTTCTTATGAAGGCTCTTGTGTCACATAAAAAATAAATGTGTATTTTTCTCTTGTTAACCTGCCTTTTGTTATAAAATTTGGACCTTGAGAAATTAGAAGGGTAAAGAAAAAAGATTTTTTTTCCTCCCAAGATGAATTCTTCTAACACTTCTATCCTACTATTGAGAATTTTTGCATCTATGTTCACCAGAAACATTGGCCTGTAATTTTCTTTTTTTGTGTGTTGTTCTTATCTGATTTGGGTATCAGGGTAACATTGGCCTTGTAAAATGAGTTAGGAAGCATTCTTTCCTCTGGTTTTTTGGAAGAGTCTGGGAAGGATAGGTATTAAATCTTCTTTGAATGCTCTATATCTCCACTGTTTCTTTCTCCTTGTGTTTCTGTGGGCTATTTTAGTTCAGTGGTTTTCCATAGTGTTTTTGTACTCTTCTTCTTTTTTATCTTTTGTGTCTCAGCTCTGGATTTTTATTTTATGTTACCATGAGGTTTGTATAAAATGTCTCATAAATGAAACAGTCCTTTTACCTCTGATAGCATCTTGTCTTTATTTGCCTATACAAGTTCTGTCCTTTTACTCCTCCCCTTTTATATTTTTGTTGTCAAAAATTATGTTTCTGAGTGTGTTCGTTGCCAAATTGAAGTAGTTATAGTTATTTTTAATGCTTTTTTCCCTTAAACCTTTATGTTATAATTAGGTGTTTAACATCTTATTCTGAAATAGAGTTGTAATTTTCTTATTCCGTCAGTCTGTCACCTTACTCCAAGTTTTGTGTACTTTTCATCTTTTATTCCAGGTAGAAATGCTCCTTTAAACATTTCTTGTAATGCAGATTTTGTGGTGGTAAATTCCCCCAGCTTCTGTTTGTCTAGAAAAGCCTTTATTTATCTTTCAAATCTAACGGATAACTTCGCTAGATTGAGTAACGTTGGTTGGTAGTTTTTATCTGTTAATATTTTGAATATTTCATTTCATTTCTTCCTGATCTGTAGCGGTTCTGCTGAGAAATCTGATGACAGCCTGGTGGGGATTCCTTTGTAGGTTACTGTCTTTTTCCTGACTGCCTTTAGAATTTTTTCTTCATCATTGACTTTTGACAGTTTTAATATCATGTGTCTTGGAAAAGGCCTTTTTCTGTTGAGATAATTAGGTGTTCTGTTAGCTTTTTGTATTTCAATGTCTAGTTCCTTCCCCAGGTTTGGGGAGTTCTCATCTATTATGTCTTTAAATAGGCTCTGTTCCCTTCTCCTTTCTTTTTCCTTCTAGGCTACCCATTCTCTTTATGCTGTCCTTTCTAATGGAGTCAGAGAGTTCTCATAGAATTCTTTAATTTTTTTTTTTAGGTCTTAGTTCTTGCTCCTCTTCCACCTGAATCATTTCCAGATTTCTATCTTTGAGCTCACTAATTCTCTCTTCTTAATGGTCTGCTCTATTTCCAGTGCTTTCAATGCATCCTTCATCTCATTTATTCAGTTCTTCAGCTCCAGAATTTCAATTTGGTTCTTTTTTAGAGTTTCAGATTCTTTAGTAAAGTATTCCTTCTGTTCCTTAATTTTATTCCTGAGCTTAGTGAACTACCTGAGTTTTCTTGTATCTTGCTGAGTTTTGTTACAACAGCTATTTTGAATTCTCTATCATTTAGATCATAATCTTCCATGGCTTTAAGTTTGGTTTCTGGAGAATTGTCATTTTATTTTTGTGATATCATGTTACCATGGTTGCTCATGGTACTTCATGGATTTTTCCTTTGCAAGTGCATTTGAAGTAGAGAACATATTTCCTATTTGGTACCATTTTGATTTTAACAATTTGGGAGATTGGTAATTAGAAGACTTTCCTTTGTTTTTGAGTAGATGGCACTTCAGTGTAAGTTTTTATTTTCTCTTACTTGTACTGCTTGTGCCTCCGGGATCTCTGGTGCCTTACTGATGCTGGTGATGCTGAGGTGGCAGGTGTTACTGTGGTTTTGGGCAGTGCTGTGGGAGTGGCTGGGATGGTGGGTGTCCCCACTACATCCAGGCTGCCTAGGTCTCATTATCATAATACCACTGACATCCAATCAGGTTGTTATATGCAGCAATAGTTCGCACCTTTTTATTGCTGTTTCAGTTTTTGGCTATTACGTATAAAGTAGACCATTTATATTTAATATAATTATTGGTGCGTTAGGGCTTACACCTGCCATTTTATTCATTGTTTTCTATTTGTTCTCTCTTTTTTTTTGTTTCTCTGTTTTCTTCATTTCTTTTTTTGTCCTCCCTTTGGAGAACTTGAACATTTTTTAGTATTCCATTTTGATTTATCTACAGTAGTTTTAAATTTATCTCTTTTGTTGATTTTTATAGTGGTTGCAAATAAATATGAATGTTCATCACAACATAGTCTATTTTAACAGTGAAAATGATAAACAAATTAAATATCTAACATTAGGGAATTGATTAATTATGATACCCATAAAATAGATCTGGCATGCAGCCATCAAAGATAGATTGCACATATATATTACTGTTACTGAAAGATATTTGTGATATTCTATTTAAGTGAAAAAAAGCAGATAATAAAATAGTATTTATATGGGCAGAGAAATAAGTATGGATGACTATATATCAAAATGTTAGCACTGGTTCCTTTCACTTTTGTGTTCCACTAGAATGTAAGCTTCATGACGGTAGGGGCTGTTGTCTTTTTGTGTTTATTTGTTTACTACTGTATTCCTGACAACTAAAATAGTATTTGGCCCATAGTAGGGACTCAATATATATTAAGTAAATGAATGAATGCTAATTTGTATTTTCTAGTTTTTCTACAAGTAATCTGTTACTACAGTCTAATTTCTTTATGTTAAGAATAAATAGTGTATAACCAAAAGAATTGAAAGCAGGATCCCAAAGGGATATTTGTACACCCATTTTCATAGCTGCATTACTCACTATAGCCAAAAGATGGAAGCAACCCGAAACTCCACTGATGGCTGAACAGATAAACAAAATGTAGATATTATTATTCAGCCTTAAAAAGAAAGTAATATTACTCTTAAAAAGGAAGAATTCTGACACATGCTATGACATGGATGAAACTTGAGGACTTTTTGCTAAGTGAAATAAGCTAGACACAAAAAGACAAATTCTGTATGAGTCTACTTACTTGAGGTACCTAGAGTAATCAAATTCAGAGACAAAAAGAAAAATGTGGTTATCAGGAGATGAGGGAAGGGGAAATGGAGTTGTTTATAATGAGTAGAGAATTGGTTGTGTAACAATGTGAATGTACTTAATGCTTCTGAACTGTACACTTAAAAATGGTTAAGATAGTAAATTTTATGTTATGCATATTTTACCACAATTAAGAAAAAATTTTTTTAGAATGTCATGGATGACCTTGGCTAAAACAATTTCAGGGAATAGCAATGTTATTATAAAAAGAGGCAAGTCAGGAAGATGGTAGGAAGGGAAAGATGGTGAATGAGATTACGGAATGGAACATGGGGTAGAAATATCCAAAGGAAGTAGAAAATGAAAGCCTGAACTTACAAAATGATCAGGATTAGGGCTATCGATATGAGAAATTACCTGCATATATTTGACATAAGAGAAAAACTCTAAGGGAGAATTTAGAGAGAATGGGGGACACAGCAAAGAACAGAATGTTGGGGGGACTACTCCATTTAGGGAATGGGAAAAAGATAAGGAAAAAAAGAAGGAAAAAAAGGAGTAGCAGCCAGGGCAAAGAAAGAACAGAGTCATAGAACACGAATAGATAGTTTCCAGTTGGTGAGTGAGGAATGTCACTCATGTTAAATGGTATAGATAGGTTAGAGAAAATAAAGATCAGAGCAGGAGTTGGAGATCAGAAGGTTATTAGTGTTTTCAGGAAAGCAGATGGGGCACTAATCATATTTGGGAGTTTTAAGAGAAAGTGAATAGTGATGAAAGAAAGGCAGTGGGTACAGACCTCTCTTTTAATAAATCTAGTAGTGAATGGCAGGGAACAAACAGTGCAGTAGCTCAAGGAGGCAATAGAGTGTTTAAGTATAGATTTTCTTTATACATTTGAATGTGGAAGGGGGATAAGACATTAGAGGGAGAACAGAGAAGACACAGGACTAATTTAGAAACCAAAGTTCTGAAGAAGGTTTGGAAGAATGGGTTTAAAGGTAGAAGTATAGGAATTGTTCTTAGAAAAAAGTTAATCTAGTTCAGTTTGAAAAATATTTTTTAAGCTTCATTTTTTTCCCCTATAAAGTTGATGTCATCTTCAATGAGAAAGCATGGCTGCTACTGAGGTTTAAAGAGGGTGTAAAATGTATGAATGAACTATTCACTGAAGGAATGTGTAGGAAATCAGTAGGACAGTTATATCAGAATTGCTGAGCAACTTTAAGTGCCAGGTTGACATTAAACGGCATAAATTTGTAATGGACCAGGTAATCACAGTTCTATGACTTTTTTTTTCAATAATATTTTTCATCTTAGAAGTAAAAATGCAAGTGGAGAATGGTGTCATTTCATTTTGGTGTTAGCATAGTAAGAAAGGAATAAAGGAGTAAATCTATTTGAAATGTTAGTGAGGGCAACTTTGAAGTGGTGAGGTCTTTAACCTGGACAAGAAGTATAACATAGCTAGAAGAAAGTAACGGACAATCTAACCTGATAGTTTTCAGAGACCGCCACTGAAAAGCTGGAGAAATGAATTTAAGAACGCTCTAGTGGAAAGCAGTGTGCCATAGTGGGAAAATGTCATTACAGCCAAAAGACTTTGACATGAAACCAGGCTATATCGCTTGTGCAAAATATATGCTAGGCAAGTTGCTTTGTTTATGAGTGTCGATTTTCTCTTACATAAAATAAAGCATAATTATACTAACCTCATGGTGTTGCTTTAATCATAAAGCACATAGCATTACTGGGCGTAGTAAGCACTCAACTTTCTATTCTTTCTGTCAGTGGGAACAAAGATTTCAAAGATTCTAGTTTTATAATAGTAGCTGCTTATGGAAGGCTGCAAAGAATTTTATATGAAGATTCTAGATAGAATTTATATATCTAAATATATAGCCTCTGCTATTGACAGTGGCCAAGACAATTATGTAAAAAAAAAGGAACTGAATTAGCAAAGGCATAGTGGAGATAAATACAATTAATTCTCTGTGTGTGTGTGTGTGAGAGAGAGGGAGAGAAAGAGAAAACATAAATGAACAAATATGAGTTACAAAATATGGCTGAAGGTGACTAAAAATGTATGCAGAAACTATTGAAGGAATAATTATTGCTAGTATTTTGGGTAACTAGATATCATGACTTCCTCAAGATAATGACAGCTGGCTGACTGATGTCCAGTCTAAAGACCTGTAGGTCACCACTGGAAGTTTCAAGGGTATCAGAATATATTTTATGAATAAAGATATGATGTCATCAGTTAAAATTAGAAAATATAACTGGGAAATATAATAAAGGTTGGTAAAAAGGAGGAAAATACTATTTCTCCTAAGTGTAAAACTTACATCTATTTTTTATTTATATTTACTTCCTAGCTGATTTTATCTAGTCACATGATTTTAAATACTCTGTATATGCTGATAACTTCCAAATGTATATCTTTAGCTTCGTTCTTTCTAATCTCCAGACTAATTCATTCAATTGCCTACTCAATATTTCTACTAGGATTTCTAATAAGTATCTTTAATTTAACACACCCAAAATAGAATTCCTGATTTCTGCTTACCTGGATAAATGATATCATTAGAATTGCTCAGGCCAAAAAGTTGGGAGTTCATCTTGACTTCTCACTTTCTCTTATATTCTACTTTGAATTCACTAACAAATTCTACTGGCTTTACCTTCACCACCTGATTACTTCTCACCACCTCATTGCTATCGCTCTAATTCAAATCTCTCATTGGAGTATTACAGATCCTTCTAACTAGTTTCCCTGCTTTTTCCTTTTCCTTATTATTTGACATATCATATGTAAGCCTTACATTAAAATTTTTAAGACATGTTATATTCCATGTTGTTTCTCTCCCTCAAAATGGCCTATTCAGAATAAAATGATCTTGTTTCTATTACCTCCTCCAACCTCATCTCCTTTTACTGTGCTTCTTTCCCTCTATACTTCAGCCACATTGACCTCCTTGCTGTTCCTCAAACATGACAAGCATGCACCCTACCTCAGGGCTTTTCTGTTCGTTGTTCCCGCTGTTTGGAACACAATTCCCTTCACATGACATACGCCCTCAATGCCTTCTGATTTCCACTCTAATTTCACCTCATCAGTGAGGCCTGATTACCCTATATAAAATAGAAGATTCTATCAATCAGGTCTGGACAGGAAAACCAAAACTCCTCTAGGGAGGGTGGGAGAAAGAAGAATTTAACACAGGGAATTGGTTACAAATGTGTTGGGAGGGTTGGAGAAACAAAATGAGAAAAGTGTGTTACCAAAGATCAGTAACTGCAGGAAATCACAGTCATTACCAGCGCTGTTGGGGGAAAGTGATGCGACTGAGAATTAGAAGCTTATCCTGGTAATTTCTTTCCACCTTCTAATATTATGTTGATGCATCCCAATGGCAAAATCTAACTGGACCATAGCTGGAAAGATAGCCTGAGGAACAGTTTTCAGGCTTCCAGCTTTATTGTTTAAAGAAGAATCTAAAAGGGCTGATGTGGGATAAGTTTCAACAGATAATATCTGGTATATATTTCTACTATTTATCATCTGAAACTTCTTTATTTTTCTTCATATCATTTACTACTATTTGTTTATTGACTACCCTCCCATTAGAATATAATTTCTGTAAGAGCATAGATTTATCTATCTTGCTTGCTGCTATATCCTCAGTAGTCAAAACAGTGCCTGGCATCAGTGTGGTAGCATACTAAGGGAGAAGGAGTGGTGGGAGAGGGCTGTCCTAGTGAAGAGGAGAATTTTATCACTGACATTGTTTGGCATTGCCAGTGTACGGTGATAATAAGTAGTAGAATGACCTGTAGTCAGTTTCATTATTGTTTTCTAATTTTCTAGAGATAATGCATCCATCCTTTTATGTGAGAGTAAAGAATTAATGAAACCCTTTCTATATCCCAAAAGACAAATTTGACCTTGAGCTAACTTTCTAGCTTTGTTCCCCTGGAAATGTGATAAAGATGAAATGTCAGTTTGTTACTGGGCAACATTTCTTATGGTAAAAATGATCTCTGATTGGTGACTTGCATATGACCTGAAAAAAACTGTAAGTGAACTATTAATACCAAGTAGGAAGTCATAGTTTTGGGCTTCCATGAATGTGGTAACTCTTGTTACTTATGGTGACATTTGCTAAACTAAAGTATATACTTATAGAGAATCATAGTAACAGCTAATTTAGGATGGGAATAGGGAAGAAATGTTGAACCATGTCAAACCAGAGACTATAAAATTTAGAAGCATCATTTCCTTGGAAAACCATGGTAATATAGCAAGCCAGAGAAAGTAGGGGAAAGGAATCATACAGAATCCATCAAAACTTCTCCAAAGATTGTCAGTTCTATCAAGGCAGAGAACTAGGACTACAAATTCTCCCTTGGATTCCATCACATAAGTACTATCCCTATTCTCACCCCATCACTTTCCCTACCATTAGTGAATAGTTTTAATAGAGTCTAAAAGATCTCTTTACAAAAATACTACCAGTGTACTCTGGGGGATAACTGAGAATATTAGCCCAGTTCTACAAAAGCATTAGGAATAATACAAAAAATATAGGTTAAACAAAGTTGCCTAATAACTAGTTATTTAGCTTTCTGTTAAGCTTTCTCAAACCCCATGAACTCAGATGCAAAAATATATAAATAAATCATAAATAAGAATAGTTAACTAAGTAAACCAGTTTAAAAGAAATTACTTTTTGATGCTAAACATTGTGTCAGTTGGTCATAGAGATATTAATTTATAATCATCACTATGTAAATCAATTGAAAGGAATGTTTGTTTTGGGTCAATGAATAGTTTTAGGGAATGACTAGTATGCATATACTGGGAAGTAAGTAAATCTAGAATGCTGATTTACCTCTCCATTAGCAAAACAAAATATTCTACTCATTTCTTTTGTTCTTTCCAAATGAACTATAAGGGTTATACAGAGACCCTTGAAAATGTTAATTTCAAGCACTCTAAGAAATTAAAAATAATGGTAACAAATAGCTTATTTTCAGAACACAGAGATTTAAAAAAAAACCCCAAATCCTGTGAATCTTTTTATAGTTAGTTCTAAAGGAATTAATTAAAAAAAATCTCAATAGTTTCTGATTCTGCTCTTAGGCTTTGAATTTCCGGTAGATTCACTTTTCAATATTCCCAGTTTGACCTTAGAGCCTTCAATTGAATTTTTGTATAACCTAAGCAAAATAGGAAATAGGAAGTTTTTTAAGAGTTTTCAGAAAGAGTGACTACCTTTCCTTAATCAGGACTGAGGTGACATTTTGACACAATCTGAATAGCATGCCACTAAGATGCTATCTTTAAAGAGACAAAGAAAAAAACTGATTATCAAACCATTTCTGGTGATTAAGGGCCACATGGAATTTTAGCAAGGACTAGCCATAGCATCCCAATTTACTGAATTATTTTCCACACAGAGGTGGCTTATCATCTCAGTAGAAGAGTAGGCATAATTCATAGTCCTAAATGACTAACTATGGAGTTTGCATAGTTGGATATCTAGATTTATCAGTCAACATTCTTGGTTTATATGCACTGAGAGTGTGGAAAGGCCATTGCTTGAGATATTCCATTCTACTAAATGGAAGTAAACATTTATTAATATGTAATATCTAGTTCTTCCTTCTCATCTTCTATACTTCAACTATACTGAGGCCAATTTGTTATTTCCCTATTCTAGGAATGTGGTAAAATCTATAATCCACAATGTTCTATTTACAACACAGAACAGATGTCAGACATACTTTTACTTGAAAGCCCCATCTCCCCCACCCATTTTTTTTTACCTCATTCCCTGTAGACATGACTGCAACCACTGGAAACTTATTAACTTCAACCTCTGTGACACCTACGGTTGCCAGAAGACCAATCTCTGAGGGGCCCATGTGGGTTCCTTTGGCCAAAACACATTCCCCTCTTTTAATGTCATGGCCGATGGGTCTGAAAGTCAAAGCATAACCATAAGCAATATAAGTAAGAATAATATTTTCTCAAATCAGAAGGAAACTTTAGTGTCAGAGAAGGAGGACACCTGATGGGAGAAAAAAGTCAAGAGATGAGGCAGGAGCAGAATTACAAAATTAAGAGATTCTAAAAATCTACTTTTTAAAAATTAAAAATATTAAATCACACAATAGAAGACAGGAATAGAATTTGTATCTTATTTTTACACAGGAATATGTTATATTTGAAAATTATTTTACGAATTGCTTTGTACCACTACTGTCAAAAATACCAGTTGTAAACTTTCTTTAAGCAAGAAATTATGTGGCATTAATGATAAAAGATATAGAGGTTGTTAGCTTTGTGGTGAGAGAATAATGTTAAGGAGGTTATAGTCCTAGAGACTTAGTTTGGCCCAGTTATGTGGCTGAAGTCCATTCACCTTGGCCTCTTGTCACAGAGATGAGAGAAACGTAGCTTTGTTACAAGGAAATTTGAGCAAATTGGTATTAATGAAATCAGGGCAAATATATTACATTGTAAGAAAAATAATTTAAAGTATATGTACTATTTATGGTAGGACGGTGGTCTCATTGTTGCTTTTGAATATTTCATTTGCCTTTACCATATTCATAAAAACGTAGGCAGAGTAGACATGGGATATAGAATTAAGAAAGTTTGTTTTCATACTTGTTAAATGCCCTGAAAGCTAATGGTTAATTGACTGATCTGTGGATTTCTAATAGCCATGCTCTCCTGAGTTCACAATCACATAAAAACAAAAGTTGGCTACACATTCCATATGTTATAAACTTACCTGATATCTTGGCCTGGCCGAGCTTGCACAAGAATTCTTACTTCAAGTTCCTCAGTGCCCTATAATAACAAGAAGTCATGCAATTTCAAATGGAACAATCTAACAGAATTTCTGATCAATAGAATGTAGCTACTGAGATGCTTTTATCATCAGATAGGCCCAGAATATATCCAAATATAAAGGAACAGAAAACCATTTGCTAAACACTTGAACATGAGAGATTTACATGTTCCTTAAAAATGAGATTTGATACCAAAAAATAAATATTTTCATGCTTTTAAAAAATATTCCAATTAAAATACTGAACTTACTTTGTAAGCAGCATTCTTAAGGAAATATCACACACACACACAGGCACACACACACACACACACATGGCTACCCTAATAGATAACAGCTAGTGCACAAGGAAATAACTTATCTTTTTTGTTCCCATGAATCATTGGTTCAATACTATGCTAAGGTTCCCAGATATCTGCAGAAATTTCAGTGAAGGACTTACAGTTCGCCTAGTAGTTAATTTCTGTAAATTAATAGTGATCATCAATTTTACATTTATGGGCTGTGAATAATATTGTGACACTGGAATTGTGTCTTGTCATCTGGCAGAGTCTGTGGATGCATGTGTTCCAGATTTCAATGCTCTGCTGGCTTCCTTGATACCAATAAATCTGATGGACAGTTTTAACAGCAAGCAATGTGATCTATATGCCAAGCGTTGAATTTTATAAGACTTACATGTGGGAAGATGATTAAAATAATCCCCAGATCTAGAAAAGTGGCTGTCTCTCAACATGGCCAAGTTTTACTATATACCAGATTATGAGAATATTATTTATTTTTAACTCTATCTTTTAAAATATGCTATCTTAACCTTCTTGGCAAATAAAGATAGCTAGTCCTTAAAACCTCAGTTGAAACTATTCTTTATTAGTGGTTGAACCTCTGGTTTCAATAATTGCTATTTGTTTCAGTGAGATAAAGGCCTACTAGATCCAAAAAGATCTGAGGGTCCTTTATTTTAGGCAATAGGGGGAAAACTGACATCAATTTAATATTTCTGGACTGTGATTTGGTGGCACAGATTTTCCTGTATTTTAGAAACTAGAGGTGAGTGTCATTTGATTCAAATCCTTGGCTTAGTGTAATATTCAAGAATTCGCCCAGGTGTTCTTTGTTAAAGCCTTCTGTATTAAATTCTCCTTCACATTTTATCAGAAGTTAGACTGGATAAACACATTTCTCAGCTAGACGGTATGTCAACAATTAATACCTCTGCTTTGCTACCTTGAGGTACTTTCTTTCCTTGTTTGCCTGTGAAATTTCTTTGACCAAATATGTTTCAAATTCTGCTATAATCGCAGTATTAATAATAAAAACGTCTCTTATGACAAAAGATTTTTAAGCTTAAGGCAATTTCTTATTTAATGGAGACCTATACATGACAATGTAAGATCCTAATATAACCAAAAAGGATAAAATACTGAGTAAACCTCATAAACACTGCAGAAAATAAAAATGGGCATAACTTAAAATATTGCCACAGGAATGTAGCAGTAAGACCTGGTGATGACGTACATCATCGGATTCCCTGATAAGTTCAGTATCTTCTACTTGTACTACTGCATCAGCACCGCAGGGGATTGGAGCACCAGTTGTAACTCGCATGACTTGTCCAGGCATTACTGTCTGAGTCGGCTGGAAACAAACATGTAAGAAAGAATTGATTCTCTTTATTGATGCAAAGGAAAATTCTGTAAGAGATGTAACATTTTAAGAAACAAACAATAAAAGGAAAGTCTTACAGTCTTATTTGTTTTGGGCCAATGTACTGAAAGCTACCCACAAATAAGTATACTTACAACAAGGGGCTTTAACTTGATTAAATGTTACCCTGCTTCAATTCAGTTAGGCTCTATGAACTATATTCTGTAAATATACTTTAAATATTTTATTGCAGTTGTACCTGTAATTTTCTCTTCCCTGTTTCTTAAACCAATTCTTAAGAAGTGTTTTTGTGCAGTTATTAAATAAAAATTTGGCTCTTCTCCAAGACTAGTAATTCTACAGTAGCTGAAAGATTACTACCAGTTCACTTATATTAAACCAACGTAAAAGACATTATTCAATACATAAAGACATTTATATATCCACTTAGAGTAGATATAAACTGCAATTAAATTGAATCAACTGAATAATTCTAGCAATATGTAAAGTCCTTCCTTTAGACTGTTAAGACTAGTTTTTATTTTCATTGACATACCTTATATACTTTATATAAAATAAAAAACAGTTAAAATCTTGATTTTTTCCTTACTGGGGGTATTGAGTTGGATTTTTTGAGCTTTGTCTAATGACAGCACTGTATAACTACATATTATTTTTGAAAGTGTCCAGTGCTAATCAACAGGACCAAACTTAAGTTGTTTAAGGTCAAGTATTTGGTACACCAAGAAACCATTTTTAAATCACTGTTTTAGTGCATGCAATGGCACCCCAATGCTCAAGTGTATGGACTTTCAGTGAGTGAGAGGAGTTTGGCTCTTGAGAGATCTCTGAAGTTGGCAACTTTTAAGTTTCACAACTTTTCTTGTGCTGCTCGTTCTTTGGTACAGTTAAGTGGTAAATAAAGTTTAAGAAATTTATAAGGCCCTTAACAACATGCAGCAATCCTTATGTATGCTAGGCTGTAGTTACTATAAACTATTTGCAGTTCCTTAAGCATTCCATGCAATTTTTAAAACACCCCTGGGTTATGACTTATACTGTACTCTCTGTCTGAAATGTCCTTTTTGTAAAACTCCCTTAGGCTCAGCTCCAATGCCATCTCCCTAATCCTCCTGGGATGAGATGCTCAAACCTCTCCTCTGTTCTCCATAGCATATGACTGACACTTAATATGTTATATTATATTTAGTTGTTTATACTCTGTCTCCTCCACTAGACATAAGCTCCTTAAAATTAGTAATCATTTCTTAATCTAATTTATATCCCTAGAACCTAGCACAGTGCCTGATACACACAGTAGGTATGCTTGATAACTATTAGATAGATTCAATTAAAGATCAAGAAGTACTTCTTGATTAATTAACATTTTGTGGCTTTGTTATAAAAATAGATGCTTTAGATGTCCATTGCTGATGAAAATATACACCAAGAAGTCAAGTAAACTATGAGATTACAATTCAAGTCATTTAATAATAAAGGACCAAGGCTTAGCAGCTCTTTGTGTCAGGAAAACAAGTCATGGGTACCAAAATCTGCCTGTGTTTGGTATAGACAAGGATCTAGTCAATAGAATACCAGGCTTAGCTTAAGAAACCCATACACAGAGACTTCAATGCTTGGATGTAGAGATGAGGGAGCTAAGGTCACCACGACTAGCACCATCGTTCTCCTATATACTTCCTCAAACCCTCTCTATTTTCAGTACATATGGGAATGCATGATAAGACAAGGAAGAAGAGGTATGGACATAGCTTTTCTCCAAACTGCCACATCTGTCTGTCTGTCTGTCTGTCTGTCTACCTACCTACCTAACTACCTATCATCCATCATCTATCATCATCATTTCTCTCCTCCTTTATTTTAATATAATGCTTATGAGTCCTTGGTAGTAGCAGAGGAGAAAAGTGCCTTTACTTTCGTCTGATTCTATTTAATAAGGTAGGAGCTCTTTTAACCAACTTTCACAACTCACTGGATTAACATACACTATTTCCTACTAAATATAATGATGCCCACAGCATACTTCAAGTTGAAGCTGTTAGACTCTTTTTTGGTATACCTGTAAACTACTGCTCTAAGATTCAATTGAGTTTGTTTCCAAACTTGTTTGTGTCAGTTTGTGTTAATAGTTGCTATGGAATTATGTAATTTAAATAAATATTACATGAGCCAATAATATATGACTGTAAAAATAATTACTTTTTAATATATAATTAAGTTAAACCTTTGGAAAATTCAATTAAAAAGTGCTAAGAAGAAATTCTGTCAAATAAGGTGTGGGTGAAGTAACAGTAAAAAATTGTCAAAATATAATAAAAATCTAGAGGCTATACTTAGATTATTTGCAAATGTCCTTAAAGTTTTCTCCATTTTAAAGAAACCAAAACTTGGAAATATAATGCCCTTTGGGTGTGATTTATATAAGAAAGACCAGGCAGAAATTCAAATAGCAGATACTTATTAAAAGAAAAGCATTGTTTCTCCATCAAATTAAATGACAAATAAATGTTCATTTATTTTAGTTATATTTATATTTATATTTATTTATATTTATATTAAATGACAAATAAATGTTCATTTATTTTAGTTAAATTTATATTTTGTAAGTTTACTTACAAGATATAAAGTAATTCTCTACTTTAACTTATTTCCAATTAAATGGAACGATCCTTTAATATCTTTGATAATTTGTCTAATCCCTTTCTAAGATTTCCTTTACAATGATGGTAAAAGCTTAGAATTAGATCCTGAAAATGCATGAAACTGAAATCTTTAAGGGCTTTCAGGCCTCTGAATCTCACCTGTTCACCAGCTTGAGATTCCCCAATGATGAAGCGATCTCCTGGGCCATCAGCAGCTGTGAGATGAACAGAACCAAGAACAAACATCAGAATGGACCTAAGGCAAGGAATAAAAACCTAGTGTTGGAATTCTAAAATTTGACTCAAATGATCAGATAAGGATTTGGGGAAGTGGAATACTTTTCTGATCTCTTAGACTATTGTTTCTACTGGTTTGATCTTGGGTATCCAAAACTCACAAGTACCAATAGAAGTATCCCTAATATTTGCTCTTTCTTGGAAACATCTGAGATGGTCTTCCTGTTGCTTGATAATTTCCACACATGTACTTTTTAAATAGGAGGTTTTCTGGCCTATCCTCCTGAGTAAACACTGCCCTATCCAAGCATACATATGTGTGATATGTGTGGATCACTATATATGTCCATATTTCTCCATTTTTTCTATAAAAATTTTAACTATTTTGTATGCTTTTCTTATTTACCACCCAGTTTGATCTTCATAATAACCCAGCAAAGTAGTAAGAACATATATTTCTTTCTTCATTTGACATTTGAAGAAAAAAGGGTACAGAATGAAGACCTTAGGTAGAAAAGGTTAAGTATCTTGAATAAGTTCTGATTAATGGTACAGTGCATGTGTGTTTGTGTTTATGTGTACTTGTGTGTATATTTTTATAATGGGTCAAAGTGCTATTTCTGAATTAGCATGCATAGGCAGTGCTGCATCACATTTTTCATTGACTTTTTAAACGGAAAGAAACACATTCATAATTGAAATGAAAAAAAAACTTCTTATCCAATATTTTTTCTATATACAGTATAGTAATGACTGGATGAAAAAGTATTCTTGGAGATAAATGTATTTAAAAAGATTTTCTTCACATGTGATGTATATTTCAGTACAATGTCTATCTAATAAATTTTATGATCATGACCATTACTTCCATGTCACATGTAGAAAGGGTTTGGGACATGCACACAGAAAAAATAATACTTTCTATATGAATATTTTAATTATATTTGAAATCATGCTGATTAGTGTTTTTATAAACAATACTGTTTATATTGAGTCACTCTTTTTTGCACAAATAACTTTGGTTAACCTGATATAGAGACAAAACTTAGCATAAGGTCACTTCTATGTATAAGACGTGTTATCTTATACTTCACAGACATTATCTCAGTTAATAAACTCTTGGCTTTCTTGTGTTTTCTGGGAATCTTACTGTATTTTGGGGTTCACTATAAAAAGAGAACAGTTTTCCTGCAATGCTATTCTTATTATATTATTTTCATGGGTTCTTCTTTTTCCTTAATTCTTTTAAAGTGAACTACTTAAAAGAAACATAGAAGTCATTGCTTCAACAATTATCAACATTTTGCCAATCTTATTTCATCTATTCCTCCACTTATTTTGCACTATTTTTAAGAAAATCATGATTTTCTTCCTGTAGAAAATTAAAAAGTCAATTAGATTTCAGAGTCTGCATCTCAAATATAAAAAAAATTATTATTAATTATTTTCTACTAGAGCTATTACCAGCTAGCCACATCTCATTAGCAACCTTGACATTTCTTCTTTTTATTTCTTTGCACGAGGGGAAATTAACATGATTTAAAAGTAAAACAAAGCATAATCTGAATCCTGGTTCTGGCTATTATTAGCCTCAGTACTTTCAGCAAATTACTAAACTTTTCTCTAACCTTCAGTTTTCTTGTTTTTAAAATGAAGATAATCATACTTTAAAAATATTAATACCTTTTAAAGCTTTTCATTTTTTTCGCTCGTTCACCAAATTACTATTGAGTCTTATAAGCCCCAAGGGTTAGATTAGGTCATAAATCCAGACAATGTTTCTATTCTAATGCAGTGTCAGTCTGTTGCAATATTTTTAAAACTCTGGATCACAAATGTAGGCGGGCTATAAAGTCAACTTGTAAATAATTTTTAAAATGAAACATAATAGAAAATATATTTTGTCATACATGGTAAAGATAAATACTGTTTCATAAAACATTATATGTGTATGTGCATATGTATATTTACATATAGTATACTTTATATATGTGTATATATCACTAGTTTATAATGTATATGTATTTAATGTGTGTATTCCTATAGTTGGGACAAAACAAAACCCTTAAAGCCACTGTTTTAATAAAGAAGATATTCATCAATAATATTAATAAATATATAAACATGAATTAAAAAAACACTCTAAAGAAAAGGAACATGATTTTATGAGACATTACAATGAAAGTACCCAAATTACACTGGAGGGTCAGGGAAAGACACCCTGATAAAAGGATTTCTGATTTGAATGTGAAGGATGAGTAAAGCTAAGTAGGCAAAAGGTATGGGTGTGTGTGTGTGTGTGTGTGTGTGAGAGAGAGAGAGAGAGAGAGAGAGAGAGAGAGAATATGTGGGGGGAGGGGAGAGGGAAGAGAAATGCTGAAACTGAGATAGATACATAGATAGATAGATAGCAATAAAGTGGAAATGTTCCATCTAAAGATCTTCACCGGAAATGAGCAGTAAGTGAAAAGGCCTCTAGTTCATGTCCCCCTTATGTCTTACACTTTAGCCACTCTCAACTTCTAGTACTGTAGCTCCCTGAATGCCAAGATAACTCATGTTTCCACTCCATAACATGCTACTTCTACTACACAGAGGAGTGTCCTTTATCTTTATCTTTGATTAAAGACTTAGCTTCTAAGACTTAGCTTCAGTTCAAGTGCCATGTTCTCTATAAAGTCACATCTAACTCCCCTTCCTTTCAGGTGCCTACTTCCTCTTTTGTTTCTCCAGTGCATTCCTGAAATAACTCTAGTTATGGCTTCCTAATGTATTTGCAATTACTTGCTTATTTCTCTCAGGGGGATCCCCAGCACTTGCTGCATAATAGGTATTCAATAAACATTCAATATGTGAAGTACTCAAAATGTTCAACAAATAAATGAGTCTGGCTCTTAAGAATCTTTTTAGAAAGATACATGCATGAATGAACAAATATATAATATTTTTTAACACAAATATGTTGTATTTGGAATGCTTTTCATTTCCTGTTGGTCCATGTATACTATTTTCTTCAAAATGTGAGTCAACATTCACAATCTTTAGAATGTTTAGAAAGACTGCTATTAATTCTAAATAACTTAGATTATGTTGCTATTCAGCCAAGCATAGCACCTAGCTCATTACAGATGCTCAATAAATATTTGTTAAAAGTATGAAGAAATGAATTTGGCATTTCCACATACTTACGTGGGAAGTAGATGTTAGTATTGTGTTTTGTAAATCTTCTTAAATAATTTCATAAATGTGTATATTTTCTCTCCAGTTAGATTATGAGCTCTGTAGAAGTAGGGATCACTTCCTTTATTTCTTTTTTGAAAACCTCTGCTCTTCAGTCTTTCTCCTGTCTCGTATCCTCCACCACATGCAAATGCATATATACTAAAAATTGCTTATATTAATGTTCTGCACAAATGCCCTAAATAAATGTCACTGAATGATGAGTGATGAGATCATCTGGGGCAAGCCTGGTAGAGAATGTCAGGGAGGCCCAAATATGAAAGAGCCCATAAGTGATTCTAAGCAGCAAGATCATTTGCTATTAGGGAAGTTATATTAACCAGAGAGAGAATATTTGCTCACTTAAACTATGTTTTCCACCTGCCCTGGGAAACATGCCTATACGTTGCTGGGTAAGAAAGGGTCAGTCAATCAACATTACACAAAGCTCTTGGAACCAAGAATGGCATTTTTTTGGTCATTTTCCTTAATGTGCATACAAATCACCCGGTGATCTTGTTAAAATACAGATTCTGATTCCATGGGTCTGGAACAGGGCCTGAAGTTCTATTTTTCTAACAAGTTGATGCTGATTCTGCTGGTACATGAACTACCCCTTTTGAGGAGCAGAACACTACAAGACTGAACTGAATAAATGCAAATTCAGACTAAAAGAAAACTTGAGGAATAAAAATTAGCGAACAACAAAAGTACCGATTTTGCATAAACACCAAGGTTCACTATTTCTTACAAAGACAGAAAAAAAATGACCAATGTAACTTGCTGATATTTATTTAAAAATATCTATTAAAGAGACCGGTAAAAGAACAGTTGCTATTTTCAAGATGAATTCTTTAAGTTTAGGTAGGAGGGGCTGAAGTGGAGGAGGGGTGACATAGGAACCTAAAGCTGAAACGAAATTAAGTAAGCCACAGCATGCCTTTAGAAAAGATGGCTTGGAATCTGCCCCCCCCCATTATGACATTTCTGTTAATAAGTTTTCTTTTCTGTTTTGTAATTATAGAATTTAATTTGAAAAAAAGTGATAAAAGCAATATAAACCAAACCTTAACAGCAAATACATTATCTAAATAATTCATAATGCTTAATGCTAGACCTTGAAGCTGCTTTCACGTCACCCTCTGCTAATGTCCAGAAAACATTTTTGTCTTGTTTACCTGTTTATTTAAAGATTATTGATTATACCATTTGATGTAAAATTAATAACAACAGATAACTATTCATCTATTCATCGTAACAACGTATAGAAAATGATCTTCCCCATGACATTTGCCAAAGAATTACTCATTTTCATTTTCCAGCCATATGTGAGCTCTTTTTAAGCCTCTTGAAATACTTCACAGCTATTCATTTATTTTTAATAATAAAGAGTCTCATCATTTTCATGTCAAGGCTGAATAAAGTGAGAAAGCAAAACTATCAGAGATCCCAGGAAATATCTTTAACAGAGGACTAAGGCAGAAAGATTAAGAAGTCAATAACGGAACCAAACTGTCTAAGACCACGATGATAGGCAACGGGGTAATAGCATTTATGAGTAGACTAAAATTATAGGAAGAGTTGGGTAGGGGCAAGGGAAAGTAACAAGACTATCACAATTGGATTAAAATTTGCTGCAATTATACTGAGAGATTAAATCAGGTGAGAATTTATTTTTTGAGGATTTAAAAAAAAATTTATTTGCGGTAACAGAGGATATGCCTGGAAAGAAGATCTCAACAGACTGAGAAAATGTTTCTGAGTTGTTTGTCATTTTTAATCTGCTGCCTTTTCTTATGAAAAGTGAGGCGCGAGAAATAGGACAGATAAGTGAGAAGACATTTTATATCCTTTACCATATTGTTAGAATTGCTGTATTTCCTTAAATACAGCATTAGCTAAAATTAATTATTCTAAATTATTTCTGCTCACCTGAGTAAGGCCCTCTTCTTCATCCAAAGTGACCTACAGTGACATTTTGGGCTGTCAAATGAGTTGGAGAACCAGCTGTGGCCAGGAAGTTTTGAATGGCCAAAACAGAAGCTCTGGAACATGACTTTTATCAAAGACTAAGAACTAGCTCTAAATCAAAAAGGTTAAACTGCATGTTACTATGCAGTTTAACCCACTGGAAGGAAGTAAAACAAAATGTTAATAGTGGCTAAGCAGTGAGATAATGAGTAATTTTTAAATGTTCTTTTTGATTTTCTACATTTTCTATAAGCATGTATTTCAATCAGAATGTAAAAAAAAAAAAAAAAAACTTTTAAAATTTACTTTACCCAAATGGCAAAGATTTCTCTTAATAGATCCGTCCAGAATTTTTGGCTACACATGGCTCTCAAAATAATTACTAGCTTGTTCATAATTTCCCTTTTTTCCTAAATGATCCCAAAACAAGTTCTAAAGGGATAAGCCTTTCAAATCGAACATTTTCAAGAAAGCTGAATTTGAAATTCTGAGATATTTTTGCCTTTATTAACATCTAAGAAAAAATTGTGAGACAACGGGCACCCACATCTCTATAGGAGGGTGTGAATACCTCAAGATGATTAATCAGTGTGAAAGGAGAAATAACTCTTCAAAAATAGGAAGAGTAAAAACATTGTATTGATTCTAATTGGCAATATGCTTTCATTGTCTTTTATCTTTCAAATTCACTCCCTCCTAAATGTAGGTTTAGGTTTACTAGGTTACAGTTCTTCCTATTACTTAAATCATCATTTGATTTATGCCTTCTTTACATTCTATTCTTTTTTTTTTAAAGCTGTTCCTATGTCTTGTTTCCTTAGTCATTTTTTTGCTGTCTTGATTTTTCAACCCACATTCCTTAAAGGAAGTGATCCTCCAATTGGTTTGGAGTTTTATGCAACATGTTTCTGAAGGGCACTGGCTAATGGTTAGTGATCCATAGCAAGTTAGTAACCTCTTTACACCTAGAGGGTTAGCAATACTCACAGGTGCCACTGGTTATTACTGGAAAGCCTAAGGCAAAGGCAGAGGAGAAGAAAAGAAAGGAGAATAAAGGGCATGGGGAGAAAGGAATGGCGCTAAAGGAAGACAGGGTGGAGAGAAGAAGGTATAGAAAGTAGAGTGGTAGAGAGCCACAATAGCCTCGTGGATATTCTTTACCAAAAAACTGACTGGGGGTGGTATTATAACATAGAAAAGATTAAGACCATGCCTTTTGTTCAATGATAACTTTTGCTGCTTTAATTGATAACACACACACACACACACACACACACACACACACACACACACACACACACACACCATTCTCAATTCGAGATTTTACCATGGCCAAAATGGTTATCTGTCATATGTTATGTCTCTGTTATATGTTCCATATATTAGAGAACTATCAACACTTCATAGGAAAGAAGTAATGTGAATCAGTCACATAGTACATAATCCACTGAAACTGTTATACTGTGAGATGTCATTTTAGATGTTTTCTTTTGTGTGCAAAATAACTAAAACACCACCACTTCAAACACAAGAATAAATAAGATATTGAATGTTAACTTTATATAAAAATTTCTTTGATAGATTCTACAATAGCAGAAAGTCTCTTATATGGCTCATGAGGGCTAATCACTCTTTTTGGCAACTAGAAAAGCTAAGAGCAATAGTTTCTTTTTATTGAGCTGCTGCTACCTTATGCAAAAATCACAGAACAACATTCTGTTTGAGAATAATTCTGCCTCAAATAATTTATTTTCTCACTTTCTCCTACTTTATATTACAAGGAATGTAAAAAATAGACTTTCTTGTCCCTTTGGTATTTCATCTGCTGTAATTGTTCTATTCTGGAAATAAGAATTCTTTGTGATTTTATAGAATCTTTTATGGCTACTAATTATAAGTTTGAAACAGAATTTACATTTTAAATAGGGAATAAGAAACAAGAGTCAGTGAGGTTCTCAGAAAATTAAAGTAATTTTCTTCCGGAACAATATGCATTATACAATAAACACTGTAGCAGGAATAAATTTGGAAAAAAAAATAAGAGCTGCTGGGGATTTATTATTTATGTTTTCAGAAATACTCTAATTACTAAGATCAAGCTGAATAAGCTATATCCAAGAGTGTTCCTGAGAAAGCACACACTAGCAGGAATTTATCTTTCCATAATTTTATTTACATAGAATATAAGATTACTCATTCAGATAAATGTTATTCTTTTTTTTTTCAAAAAAGGTCTAAGTAAATGTGTTTCTCATAAAAATAGTAGTGATAATAATAGCAGCATTAAACATTTTTAAAAATGCGTATCAAGTGCTTTTTTTTGGTGTCAGATACTTTACTAATGCTTTCTGCAGTCTCATTTAATCCTCGTAACAGCCTGCTGGAGTAACACTGATAATTATAAGCACTGTTATAATTATTACCATTTTATAGATGAGAAACTGAGGCTAAAAAGTTTAGGTGATTTTCTCAATGTTACATTGATGAAACTGGTATTAGAACCCTGATCACTCTTAATTTGCTCGAAGCCCATACCCTCAATCATTTACTATACTGCTAAGAGATGGTGATGCAACATGGACAAGATTAATGAATGTATTTAATTATAATAAAGAGAAAATTATTGTAACAGCAAAATAAAGTAAAAAGAAAACCATGAAAATCTAAGAGATTCCATAAATGACCATTAAAAAGGAATTGGCCTTCTTAACAGCTCTGATAAACTGGGAAATGTTTTTAGACATTTATTCAATGACATCAGCTTTGAATTAATAACCAATAATAGCTTCTAAGCAATTCAGCTGCATTTTCATTTTGGGTTCTTAGATTGGACTTTAAGCAGGCAAATTCAATTTTGTATTTGCTTTTAAGCTTTATGCAATCTCAGGCAACTCAGGAGTGAGCTGCTGGTACCATCTGGGGCTTCAGAGCTTTGAAATATGGCATCTTCCCAAGAATTAGAGGTTTCTCTCATGCTTGCTTCTTATGAAGCTTTTACTGATGTTTGAGTTTAAAGCAGAAGACCATCCACTTTATCCCTATGTCAGGAATCTGCTCTTCTTTTTTATACTGTACAGACATTTTCAACTAGAAAACATGAAAAACTTCCAGACCAAGACTGTCTGCTATCTAGTATATGTAGAGGGTGAAAGAATAAATTACAGTACAGTACTTTTATATTACCAATATATATTTGTAAATGAGAAGTTTCAATGACTATAATACTTTCACTGAAAGGTTTTAATCAATAATTGTGTCAGAAAATACAGAGGCATAGATTAATATTGTTATCTGTGAATGAAATGATTTTGATAAACAAGGGGAAACAGATTTAACAGTTGTTGGGTGACTGGGCTGAGCCAAACATCTGAAAAGAAAGGTACAGTATGAGCTATGATGATATTTAAGAAAACCATTTACCTCGAACAGCATAGCCATCTTTTACTGATGCTGGGAAGGGGGGTAGGTTATCTTTTGCATATACATCTTGAGCAAGAACTCGACCCATTCCATCTGAAAGAAGAGAAAAGAAGAAAAATGTAGATGTTGAGTAATGGGTTAAAAAGACAGTTATAAACATGAGCATGTTTGCTTGTCTGACAAGGCTTGCATATGGGCTCAGTCAGACCTCCTGATTTCTATCCCATGGAAGAGGAGACAGAGGAGATGCATCCTAGTATCTGAAATGAAATATTAGATTCAGTCAATTAATAATAATGCTTGTAGAGATTATTTGAATTTGAGTAGCTATAAAGTCACCAAAGAAAGATATATATATTCAAGTTGACATATCATTAATCCTTTAACAACCCAAAGATTAGTTTCTTTAAAAAGCCAATTCTTAAACATTTTCATGTCTACTGACCCAGTAATTTCACTTGTAGCTATAGTGGATAGATCGTTATGTATATGTTTATATCAAATTTGCTTACATTAGTGAGAAATGGATAGACAATGATCTATCCTTTTGAAAAAACATTATGAGAGCAAAGTAATATTTATGAAGAATATTCATTGACAGGTAACTTCTTATGACATATATTTAAAAACATGTAGAATTGCATATGTAGTATATAATCTTAACTAAGATATATTTGTATATGTCAACAGAGAAAGATGGGAAGGGTATACATAAAATAATAAAGCAGTTGTTATTGCACTACGTTAAATTATATATGATTTTTATTCATTTTGCTATACTTTTCCAAAAATTTCCAGGTTTTCTACAATGATTGTGTAATTTTTTTATAAGCGAGATTTATTTATTTTTTCTCATAAAGAGAAAAGGAAGGAGCTTCCTTATCTTTCCATTTGAATTTTAGCCTTGATTTTGGGTTTATAACCTAAAAAAAATTAGTGACTTTAAGAAGAGGGCCAGTAACCTCCTGTGTAAAGTGATTATTCAAGCCACTCTGGATGGCAATTATTTTTGTCTAGACCTCAGGAATTTGAACTAGTGCCAATAAGAATAAAAGTTTTAAGAGTCATGACGAATTCCTTATATCCTCCAGTCAGAATATTTATCATTATCAGTATCATTTTAAAGAAGTAAAAGAATAGTAAATAGGAAGTAGAGAAGGAAAAAGAGAAGGTAAAAAAAATCAAGCTTCTCTTCAAAGACTGTAAGTAATAAATGACTTGATTTACATGAGATGTTAGTTTAATTTAGAAAACTCCATTGTTTCCAGAGCTGGATGGATGAGTTTTTATTTGTTTGTTTTGTTTTTGGCCTTGTCCTTCTCAGCCACTTAGGGCCTTTGGTTTCCAGATCCCAGGACCAGGAAGTAAGTTCAAAGAAATTTTAAATTTTCTACTCTAATTTATATTGATATCGACTCTTTCCTTTTAGGGAAGTGACACCTGAATTGGAAGTGAGAACTTCTTAGCGGATTCTAGCTTCACATACTCCTAGGAGGTTGAAGCTATTCTGGAGCTATGAACTATATTTTGTGAGATTAGGGAAGTAGTGAGACCACAGGGTGAAGTGTGCTTTCAAACATACAACATTAATTACCAAAATGAACCTGAAGCTATAAGGTAGTCCCTGGTAGTGAGTCCTGGTGGCATTTGCCCAGGATCACAATAAACCAACTGGGACGCCTTCTTATTTGGGTGGCGTAGGGTATCGAATGACAGAGAAAGAGAACGTGAGTTCTACATAGCTCGGATCTTAAGAGAATGACTTTGCTGGGAATTGCAATAGCTTAGTAATAGTGGTTACTTATAGAAATAGTACAAGGGCTGAGTTTTTCTGGAATCTGGTCTAATTAACCTAGTAAATGTTTACACAGCATTTTATAAATTACTAAATAACACATGTAATATCATTTAAACATCACAAAAATCTAGTATGGCATTATTATTTTTATTTTGTAGATAAATAAAGAGAAGTTTAGACAGGGTAAGTCACTTATCCAAGGTCATATATTTCACACGTGGCTAAGGTAGAACTGAAATTTAGATCTTAGAACGTCAATCCTTACTACAATGGAAATAGCTACTATTCACGTTCCCTCTGCCTACTGCTTTTCCTCTATTTCTCTGACATGGAAAAAAAGCTGAAGGATGATTCCTCAAAAAATTAAGCATAGAATTACCATATGCTCCAGTAATCCCACATTTAGGCATATATCCAAAAGAATCGACAGCAGAGACTTGAACAGATATTTGTGGACCCATGTTCATAGCAGCATTATTCACAAGAGTCAAAAGACAGAAGCAAACCAAGTGTCCACTGATGGATAAATTGCTAAACAAAATGTGGTATATACATATAGAAATACTATTCAGTCTTAAAAAGGAAGAAAATTCTAACTTACGCTATAACATGAATAAAACTTGAAGATATAATACTATGTGAAACAAGTTAGTTACAAAAGGACAAATATATAATTTCACTTGTATGAGGTAATTAGAATATTCAAAATCATGGAGTCAGAAAGTAGAATGGTGGTTGCCAGGGGCTGGGGAGAGGGGTGAATAGAGAGTTATTGTTTAAAGAGTATTGAGTTTCCATTTTGGCAGATGAAAAAGTTTTGGAGACGGATGGTGGTAATAGCTGCAGAATAATATTAATGTACTTAATGCCACAGAACTGCACAATTAATAATAGCTAAGATGATAAATTTTGTTATGTGTTTTTACTACAATAATAAAAAAAGAAATGAGGTACTGATACATGCTGCAATATAAATGAACCTTGAAAATATTATGCTAAATAGAAGCCAGTCTCAAAAGATCACATGTGATCCCATTATATTAAATGTCCAGAATAAGTAAATCTATAGAGATAGAAAGTAGACCATTGGTTACTCAGAGCTGGATGGGGTTAGGAGGGGAATAATAGCTAAAGTGGATGGGGATTCTTTTTGAGGTGATAAAAATGTTCTAAAATTGATTATGGTGATGGTTGTCCATATCTGTGGATATACTTAAAAACACTGAATTGTATACTTTAAGTGGGTGAACTGCATCTCAATAAAGCTGTTATTTTTTTAAAAAGGGCAAGGAAAAGAGATTTTTTTTTTTAAAAAAGACAGACTTCTCTCATTTCAACATATATTTACAAGAGTCAAGAAAAATCATATTTGTAGCACACATACACCAGTTGGTATTTATAGACCTTCTTCAAATATCATGGAAAGAAAAATAAAATATTTCACTTGGAAAGAAAGAACTGCTTCATACTTAGGCTATTAATATAAATTTAATAATATATATTATTGGCCAGGTTTTTATTTTGGACTTGTACTAAAGATAGGGTTGCTATTTTTAAGGTAATTAGACTCCTACTGAACTAGTTCAGCTTTGGAGTTGGTATCAAGTTAACTAACCAGCATAGTTTAAATCTCTTTAAGAGAAAAACATGGTCTTAAAGCCTTAGGCAAGGGACAAAATTTGTAGAGAATATGCAAGTGGAAAATGGTAAAAACTCCCAGTTGGCAGCAGATACAAGAATACTGAAGGAATAAATGTCAGACACACCTCTCTGCTAAATAAGCACCTACATATCTCTCAGTAGGTATCAGGACTATACAACGAATAGCTCTTTCAAGCAGTCAGTTTTAGAACTCATTCGATTTCTGACCGGATGATCTATTTGGGAACTTAAAGAGTATGTAGTAGTGCTGCAATCACTTCACATGGGACAGTCTCTCTTGTATAGATATAGCATCTCTTTTATTTGCCCATAGGTGGAGCCCAAGCGTTAGTGTTGAATAAACTTTGGGCGTGTGATTTGAGAAAGGGAGCCTCGGCCTTCCAGCTTGAATGGGAACCAGGCACTAGTAACTTCTCAACGACATATTATGACTGTTTTAGGTTTACCATTTAGTAGAGAAAATACAGAGAGCAGCTGAAGCTGTGGGAGTCAAAGGCTTTACTAAAAGATATAATTTCAGGAAAACAAGGGCAAAATTCCTTTTCTCAGTTGCTCTACTCCAATGAGAGCTCTATTTATAACAAGCAAAAGATGATTTCCCCAATATAAAATTAATAAAACTAATATGCCTTCTTACAAATATTTTTTGTGGGAGTCTGCAGCTCTTCATAGTCAGAAATGAATCTTTCAGTTGCAGAAAGTTAGACTGTGTGCCAAGAAGCTACTGTCCCTCTTCCCAACTCTGAGAAGATAATGTCCATTCTATTTTATTTTCCCCCTCACACCGTATTCTCTAAGTTATACATAATCAAAAATGTTCAGTTTGAAGATGATAATAAATTTGCATATTTTTAGATTTGGTGGAGGTCAGAAATCTTAAAGGCAGGGTTATGTATCACTGGGGACCCTGGGTCACATATACCATTAGATGTTCTGAAGAAGTTGATAAGAAAGGTGTGGAAAAGACTGGCTGATGATTTATACTGTTTTGTGTGGTATGCTTACTTGTGCTGTAAGAAGACAGTGGCAGAGTGCTTGGTCAAAAAGATGGTAGACTTTTTACGCTGTTAGTAGGACACTCGTATGAGCCAGCTTCCCACAGATAACAGTCATTAATGAATTCCCTACTCTCTGGAGTGTTAACTTCTTTATGCTGGGATGATTAAAAAAATATCTTCGGAAAGAGTCTAAAGATTCAAATGGCTGACAATGGACATATATATAAGGAAAATCAAGATCGAGCTATTTATAAAGATGAGTATGATTTGTGAGCATTAAACTCAAATGTATTCTCTAAATGGTAAAAGTAAACAACTTGGTTGGACATTTATTTTGGCCCAGATAATACTCTCTTCTTGCTGTCTAAATCAAGATGTTAAGAGAACTGAGTGACTTTTAGATAAGAGGGAAAAGCACGTCATTTTCCCAAAGTCACTTACTGAAATGATTCCATAGTTGTAAAGTTCCCTGTGTGGCTAGTTCTAAAATGGCTTTGGAAGAAATCAAGTGAAAACTCTGAATTCAGTGGTCTGGAACATTGATTTCTTTTCTTCATTTTCGCTAAACAAGATACTATCACCTATAAGGTTCAAGAGTGTAAGAAGAATGTGATAAATAACAAAAGGTTGAAAAAATACTACCTAAGACTTGCTAGTATAAAACATGGATGGATATAAGTCAGTTTGCTATTGATTTTAAATTCCTCAAAAGTTTACTTATGTTACTGCACCATTTAAAAACCACCATTACATCCAACCTATGTGAGAGGCTACTGAAAGACTTTGTTGACCTAACAGCTATCCACTGTGCTCACCAAAATAGCTGAGAAGGCAGTCAATCTGATATACTTACTCAAGTTGAATGATCATTGGTAGGAACAGTATTTGCTAAGTCCAAGGATGAGGAGGAAGGTGAAGCATGTGCAGATTTGAGTTTTTACAGCATTAAACAAATTTTTAACTGAAGTATAACATACTTATAGAAAGCTTCATGATTATTTAACAGACACTAAACATTTAATATGGTGAATGACCTCAAGCCTTCTCTAATATAATTTAATTATTCCTACATCTTCACTGTGAATTTGAAAGGCTAACTAAACAACATTTGGTACATGATAGAACTCATATATTACAAACTTCACATATATATAAACTCAGAAAGTCTGAATGACTTAGGGCTGAATATCCTTTCAGTGAAAACAAGTACATTAATTAATATCTAGTTACTCTAGAAGTCATGTTTATGGAATAGTACAATAAAATTCTTATGCTTTTAAAACACAGTTTATTCAAAGTGGTATTATGCATTTGTATTTTTCCATCTAGAGATGCTTATCACCTGCTAATGTAATGAATAAGGGCAAGCATTACAGTTGTTATATCATAAAATAAAAATAAGTTTTGTGCAAGGTTACAGAATTTAGAATAAATATAAATGTTATCGGAAATAATTAACTCATAATTTAAGCAAAACAAAAAGATGCAATAGAATCGGCAATGAGTTAGTTCTTAAGTTCTGTTGCGGTTTCATGGTGTAAATTTTATTCTTCAGTAGTATTGCTTAAATCTGTATTATACACAATTACTTCTATATATAAAATACTAAGCTTTAAAATAACTATATATCTGTAAAAAGAATTTAACAATTAAAATGAAAGATTTTTTTTTTCAGAAGAAATATTAGTTTTAAAAAATACCTAAAATGTTCTTGAGGTCACAGAAAATGTTTCAAATTAGAGCAAGTGCTCATTTCTTTTGGTTCTTAATGATGGAAATCTTGCCATACCTAGGTAAAATGAATAAGGTGTCACTGATAAATGGGTAGCACTTAGGTTGAAGGGGTGAAGTTGTTGGTTAGGCTTTGGTAAAAATAAACAAATGAAATGTTCTTTCTATAGTCTGAACAATTTAAACTCTTCTTTATTGGTAGTTTCTCAATCACTGTCCTATAAACAATAATACAGTAAGAAAAAAACACTTTCTTACTATAATTTCCATAATTTTGAACCACATATCCTAGTCTCCTAAAATTAATCTCTAACTTTTTCAACACTGATTGGTCCTTATTAGAATATTATTATGGCTATTAAAAAAAGGAAAAAGTAATATGTAACAAGTATTTTATAAAAAGAAAAAAAGACATATGATAAAACAAACTTCCTAAATGGGATATAAGGAGAAATAAATACCAAATGTACCAACCATAATATTGACTTTGAAGTAATACTCATGACTTATTTTCACATTGCTAAAATTAAAGTAAGAAATTATAGTCTCAAGATTACAATAGTATCATTGGTATTTCAGTGATATTTCCAAATGATAAGGAAGGTGTTACTTTTTTATTTTAACAGTTAACCAAGGACATTGAGATTCTGCAAAAAAAGGAGTTTATAGAAGAAAAGATTTTTAAGCATTTAAATAAATTGTTTTTGAAAAATTGAGTTAAAGTTTTAAAAATATTGCAAATCTATTCCATTCTTATACACAGACACATTACAAAGAATATTGTTGATTACAACAGAATCCTTGCATCTCTGATTTTCTTCATATGCTTTTGTCTTACAATTATAGAAAGAAGGATTTGGGTTCCCCTGGTACATGGCCCATGCTGCCTGGGGTGAGCTAACAGCCTGCCAGGAGTTGTGAAGTCTTTATTTAGGAAAGCAGTCAAAAAGTTAACACTAATGCAGCACTGGGTGCTTTAATGGGAAAGTTAATCAATTTAAAATAAATAAATAAAAAAAAAGCTATTGCCAAGTTTCCTTTCCTGGTAATTTTCTTGCTGGTTGGTACAGGCAAATCCTTTATAGCCACTTTGTCTATTTTCATTAGCAATAATTTCTTCCTCATAGTTTGAAAAATCTTGTATATTTATATAAACTTTTATAATTCTACCAATATGATATTAAAATAGACAGGAATTTCTAAAAATCTGAGACCCTTTTTTGAAATTTTGATCACTGTGGGAATAAGGTATTCTGACGCTATTCCTTTATAGAAAATTTCTATTTTTTGTACCATCTTAACAAACATTTTTTCCATTGCTTATATTCTGAATCCTAACCTAATATGGTACTTCAAAACAGATACTGAATAAAAAGATTGCAAAGTAAACTATACCAAATAAGACATATATATTTAAAATGTGAAATAATAATGAGGTACCTCAAAATAATGGAAAACTAAGAATCAAAGGAATAGTTAGACTAATGTTGTAGGTCTAATTTCTGTGAGAGTTAATTTTACTCAATTATATAACTAGAAAAATAACTCCCTCACACAAGGGGGCTTTGTGAGTACTGTGATAACACACACATGTAGGAACCACAATATTGGTGGGGAAAAAAACACCTGGAAGCACATATACAGAGAGCAGATTGATAATACAGACACAACCTTTGGCTATTAAGACCAGCACAATTGCCTAGAGGTTGTAATCTCATTCTCTCTCTCTCTCTCTCTCTCTCTCTCTCTCTCTCTCTCTCTCTCTCTCTCTCACACACACACACACACACACACACACCATGAATATACAGAGAGAGATTTAATGACATGTTTATATTTGAGGAATTCAGGGAGAGGTATAAAGGGAATGATGGAATAAGAAACATAAAAAGGATATAATGAAATGTGCATATTTCAGAAGTGTAATGAAGTTTACGGTTTAAAAAGTCTAAAGATGAGACTACTTGAAGGGAATTATGAATAAGTTCAAACAGTCACATTCATGAAAAAATCTACAGTAAGTGCTAGCACAGGCCAATATCCCAGGAGAAATTTACAAGTAAATGGGATCATCCTAGGTGAAGATTTTACTTGACTGGAGGTAGAAACTGGAGGCAGTAATTAGGATAATAAAAATATATGCTTTTGCTTGAAGTATTTGAATACCTCAATTCTCTGCTTCAATTTTGTAAAGCTCAACCACAGAAAAGCTGAAAAAACAGTAAAAACTGCTGTTTAGTTAAATTTTCTCATGAGACAGGGAGCACATGCATGAATGGGCTAGGTGGGTGAAATGTAAATCTGATTATAACAAAATGCATGGGAATCCAGAGGTTGTTCATGTGAATCAATAAATGGAGCCAAGCCAAGGACTCTGTAAGTTATAATTGCTTATCATGGGGTGGTGACCTCAGAATCCCCTTAAGGAAAAGGGAAAGGAACCATTTGCTAAATTCTATATATTGGGTAGACATTAATTCTATTTTTAAATATGAGAGAAACAAGACTTCAGAAAGTTTATGTAGCTTGCCCAAGATTTCTCAACTAGTTAAAAGTAATGCAAGGTAAAAGGTGTGTTTGATGGCAAATCTCCTTTAGTATACCTCACTTCCTTTTTTATTATTCTCTGACAGCCCCTGAAACTTCAGGAGTTGATTCCTAGGATGACTTGTAAACTTTTTTAGGGAGAACCTTCTTCTGTTTGGAATTGGGAACTTCTGAATTTCTTTTAAGGGCAGTAATTTCTGCTTAGATAACTGCCTATCTTCAGGCAGTCATCAACGATAAGTCAGAGACAGGGAGAAATACCTCTGCTGTGGTCAGTATTCTAAAAGAGATACTTCACTGTTTCAAACTGAGTTCTAACAGCAAAGCTTAAGTCTAGAATTGCTTAAGTCTTTTATGGAAAAACAAAGAACCTGGGTCAGGGATGTTGAACTCTCTTCTCATTTAATCTTAAATAAGAAAGCCTAGAGTTTGTAATCTAAAATAATGCCCCCAAGGAAGCAGAATGCTTTCTATTGAAAGCTCATAGTTTTTCCATTGTTAACTAAAAGAGACCAGGAATTACAGGGAATGGTGCCAGAATATTTTAATCTGTCTTACAGTAGCTAGTAATGTACAAAATGTGAAGCTGAAATTATTCATGTCATGTATTTTATATGCAGGGAAAAATGAATCATAAATAGTCATCTTATAAATATTGCCATCCATTGTCATGCCAGTTATGCCTCTCATAAGAAACCAAAGGAACGTATTATCATCAGTGGAGCACTTGCTCTTTATAGGCCTTGCTTGCAGATAAGAGCTGAAAATAGTAGAAATGCTAAAGGACAGACCAGAGATAATAGAAAATTCATCTGTAGCCAAAACCGATTAAACCAAAAAGCAAACAATATTTTATACATACATACACATGTAGGCAGTTGCTTTAGAAGAATAATTTTCAATATTCTGTTATAATAATCAAGACGGTTAATAATAAACACCTAAACTGATAGTTTTGGGAATGGAAAATATGGAATGGATTCAAGAGGACATAGAAGAAATAAGTATTGTAGAGGTAAGAAAATAAGTTTAGCATTTGTCATGTTAAATTTAATAGCAGCAGGTGTACATTTGATGTATGAGTCTGGTGCTGAGGCAAGGTCTGGGTAGCTATACATATTTAGATACCACTTAATAGGTGGTACTGGAAACAAATGGCATGTATGAGGTTATCTGAAATGAATGTGCAAGATGTAAAAAGGGCCAAAGACAAAAATGCTAAAGAAAGTTTATATTCAAGGAATGGACAAAGGAAAGCAAGCCTACAAAAGAGCTGACAAAGGAGACTAGTCGAACATTGTTTACCTGTCTCTCTCTTGCACTACACAATGAGATCTATAGGGCGAAAGTGTTGTTATTCATCTTTATTTACCCAGAGCTAAACATTTAGTAAATGCTTAATAAATATTTGTTGAAAAACCTGAATTATGTTTCTATATATGGTGTTGTTTTCAAACATCTACCTAAAAAGCATATGAGGTTTAATTATACTACTCTTTTGCATCAGAAATTGAGTGTGATCTAACACAAATGTTACAACAAAATCTCATTTTTTTATATCATCATAAGTAGAAACACTTGACAAGGAAGTTAACCATCCATGAAGCGTTTACTAACTTACAAGTGACAACTGATTTGATGAACAAATGAAAGAGAAAAAAGCACATGAAGGGAAAAGAGAATGCATGTGACAGCTTCTTTTTTTTTTTTCCTAGAGAAAATATAGAAATAGCCATTTCCAATTCTGTTTTTTTCTTAATAGGACTGAAATATCTGTTTAAATGTGACCTGTCATAAACTGAGATTTTTCTAAGGACTGATGTTAAAGGAAACTCCCCTGAAATTAAAAGAGGCCAAGGATGATTAATTTTGAATAGGTAAACCATTACTTAACTTTTTCCAACTTAAGTTTACATCATATTTTCTGCATATGTCTTGGGATTGATTGATATAAAAATATCTGAATATTCTGCAGTCAATAATATAAAAAAACCTATTTCATTAAAATTGTGAAAATCACAATTAATTCTATTTCCTTACTCTAGTGAGTTTTCTAATCTTTATTTCCTTTAATGAGGGGTAATATAAAACAAAGAAAAATTTAAGCTTATTGAGATACATATTTAAAAGAACACAAGTCAGAGATAAAGGATAAGTGCAAACAATATAAAAATTTTTTTCTAAGTGAGGTTAGGGAACAAAGAGTTAGCATTTGGTATTTAAAATTTCACTAGTTTTAGGGCCTTTCAATTTTAACATAAACTGTTTTGTTATCTATCATTATTTTTTACATTTTAATACTGGAAGAATTAAAGTGTAGTAAAAAGAAGAATGTAGGCCTTGAGTCTTAATCGTATTTCTTTTCTGCTGTTCTAAGTCTGGATTTTCTTGCAGAAAAATTAGCGTGTTTAAATAGATATTCATTAATGTTCACTGAAATTAAAGTATTTTATGATCTATGAATAAAGTCCTTTATTTGTAAAATCAATCCTTTTGTGTTTATTTATATAAAAACAATTAAAAAATTATATTTTATTTGTAATGCACTAAATACAACTTTTATGCTGTTTTTAAGAAAGGGAAGTGGTTGACTAAAAACCAAGAATACCACCACCTTTCCGTTGTCTTTCCACAAGTTGATCTCAATGTGCTACTAAACTAAGAGCAGAAAAATGAGGTAGATGAAGCAGAAAAACCGAGATCAGACTGGTTGCTCAGTGATCCATGGATAAATCGATGTAAGTTTTTATATTTCACATTTGAAAATGTATTTTCCATAAAGGAAAATATGAACACTAGACAGATTAGTTATCTCCCATTTCTGACAGATTCGGAATTAACTATTTTCCTCACACAGTGCTGATAGCCCTCTTTTGTGATTGATATGCTGATGGACAAAAAAAAACCCAGCTGATTTTTATGCATTTTAAAAATTTTTATGAAAAAGGAAGCTTTATGGATGCTTAACTCTGTATTCCATTAAGGCTGATCAGAGAAATAAGAAAAAGAATGATCATAATAACGTGATAATGATTAATAATCTTTCTTATCTAGAAAAACTTTGTATTAATGTTCTGTGAATCTTATTTGGAAAAAAATGAAAAGGCAATGGGCAAATATAACAGTACCTCGATAGTTGATAATTTCTGTCCCAAGCACCGGAGTCATCTCCAGGACTGTGATGAAGGCTTTGTCCATAGATGTTAGAGGAAAAGGAGACATGCGGTGTCTTCTAGCCACCTTGGTGATATCAACAGCACTGTGACCTAAACAGGAAGACAATTAACTGAGAATATGGTGCTGGAACACTGATTAAAAAGTGGGAATGACATGTAAACATCAACATCTCTCTATTTCTTAGGTTCACAAATAAAGATTACAAGGTGAGAATGCTCTCCTGCTTCTGAATTATGGCCAGCTTTGGTGGAATATTAAATAAAGTTAACAATGTTACATAATGTGTTAAAACTTGGTGAACTTTAATGATGATATTGCCTAATCCTTTTTTGAGTACTGGTATGTGTTTAATTTAACTCCTGAATCTTCACGACAACCTTATCGGGAGAGACATCACTGTTATCCTTATTTACAGATGAGGAAAGAGAGGCTTAGAGAGATTATATACCTTGGCCTAAATCACAGAGCTAGTAACAGAAGAACGACAATTCAAACCTGGATAGCTTGGCTTCAAAGTTCATGTCCTTAACCACTACAGTAAACATTGAACACTTAATGAGCTGTTTAGTAAAATGAAATACTCAAATTTGGACTTGCTCAGGATTTTAAAAGAATTTTTTTTTCTCTGAAGAAAGTTATAGAAAGATTATTTAGCTACTTCCTACATAACCTCAACTAGTCCCATGGCATATCATCTATACAATAAAACTCCTGATTTTATATCTCTAATTCCTAACTTCTACCCTCACCTACAGATTTGAATGTCATCTAAATAGCTAGTGGATAAGAATATACATATATCTCCAAATTTATAAATCATCCAATATGCCCTTGGATGTGTAACATGCAATTCAAACCTAATTGTCCAAATCAAACTCTTGATTCCCCACCCTATCCTACCCACACAATGTCTTATTCTTTTGCAATTCCCATCTTATTAAATACTAACTCAATGCTTCCTGTTATTAGTCTAAAACCTTGAAGACATCCTTGATTTTTCTATTTTCATCAGAACCATATCTAAACTATCTTTAAAATATCTTTAGAATCTGATCATTACTCAGCATCTCCACTACTACATAGTTGAAATTCACATTTAATTCCTGGGAATCTGAATAGCCTCCTCGTATCTGTCCTTATCCACTACAATTTATTCTTCACATAGTTACAGTGGTCCTTTTAAAGTGTAAACTGGATTATATTAATCTCTGCTCCCAACCCTCCGATGACTTGCCATTTCACTCAAGAGTAAAAGTTTTGCTATGGCACATGTTTGGCAAAAAAATAAAATAAAAATAAAAATAAATAAATAAATAAAATAAAATAAATATTCGTTGAATAAATAACTTATTTTGTGACAAAAAGGGACTATATCCTCATTCATAAATAACTTGGCTTTCTCTTTGGAGCCTTAGGGGTCTATAGCCTGACGAGTAAACAACAAAAAAAGAACTGCAAACACTGTTGCTTGCTATGTTAACTGCCACTTCTTCCCTAGCTTCTTTTGCATCTGAGAGTGACTGCATGATAGAGTGCTGGCCAGTGAGCTGTGAGAACAAGTCCCTGGGGCAGGCTTCCCACTAAACATAAAAAATAAAGACACAAAGCTTTAAGAGGAGAAAGCTTTTGCCCTTCCACCTTCTTTCTACTTGGAGCATAGCTAGATACTGAGAGGTGCTATAGCAGTTTTCAATCAAGAGAATGGAAACTCACTCGGTAAGTATGGAAACATGAGAAGAAAAAAGAGATTGAGCCTCTGATGAGAATGTTGAGGTGCTAGTAAAGCCGTTGGCTGCCTGCCTCCAGGCTTTTGATATGTGAGACAAATAAGCTCCCATCGCATTAATCCACCCTATAATGATTGTACGTATCTCTCAGAAGTCTGTAAGTTCCTGGTTATTGCAATTTATTAAATTTAGTACTCTTACCCTAACCCCAGCAGCTGCTTCAGACATGTTCACTGAATTGACTTAAAGATAGTGCCTCAAGAATTTCCATTCTAAGACAAATGACATTGTCATAAGTACTCAAAGAAAAATACATACAAAGATGCTTATAATTATGACATTCCTCCCAAGGACAATAAAAAAAAATTAAAAAAATTTCAAAGCCTGAAGAACCTTTCAGATCATTTAGTACTAAATATTATTTTCTACTCAAAATTTTAGTGAACACTTAAAAAAGGATTATGTATGATTTATCATTTACTTAAGATTGGAATGTATATTTATTTATAACTCACTTTCACTTAAGTCTTGGCTTTGTCATTTTAATATCATAAAAACATACTGTTAAAACCAATGTAATTGGAGAGAATGATAGGAATGCTTCTGTTTTTTATTCAGGTTTATAGGTCTGAGATCTCACCTTTTCTAACATAGGCTTTACATTATGGTGTAAGATGCATATGATCTTATAAAAGCTGTCTTTTAAAAATGTTTAGTGTCCGAGGAGAAAACTGTACTTTAAATTGTATAGAGTTTATTTGTTGAATATGTGTTGAAATAGAATTTTTCTTATTAGAAAGCAAGTTTGGTTATCAGTGATATATGTATCCATTCAACAAATATTTATCCAGAGTATTTTATGAACCAGGAATAGTGAAGGACTTGGGATATACAGAGTAAAATATACTCTTCCATGAAGAACATCATAGCTCAGCAAAAAGGGAAAGACATGTAAGTAGGCAAAACAATAAAAGTAGGAGGATAGTAAACCACATGATGGTTCTCTAATTATAGAGATAGGTAGTTTCTCTCTGTCTCTCTGTCTCTCTCTCTGTTGCCATCTCTCTCTGTCTGTCTGTCTCTCTCTACCTGAGAACTAGTCTGAAAAAATATTTTTTGTTTTTAAAATAATTTTGTTTATATTTTTCTTATGCCATCTAACAGCCTTTATCTTATGTTACAGACATTTAAATATTTGCCTTACTTATGTTACTCTGTGCCAGAAAGAGACTGCTTCACTGGGTACATAATCCAAAATTTGATTATAATGGGTTAATACGGTTTCCTTTGCTAAGCTACTGCATGTTATCATAGGGGTCCTTCTATCTATACAATAAACTAACTGAAAGGACTGTCTCTAAGAGGAGTATTTTAATTCTCTGGCACATTAGCAGAGGTGTGTGTGTGTGTGTGTGTGTGTGTGTGTGTGTGTGTGTGTGTGTGTGTGTGTGTGTGTGTGTGTGTGCGCACGCGCGCGCATGTTTCAACAAATATTTACTGAGCACTTTCTATGTGCCAAGAGGCTGCTTCCCACTCAAGACCCACCCAAATCACACAGTAGGAATACTCAGCTACTTAACCAATAAAGAATGGTTAGCTTGGTCCTATAAATATGAGAAAAACTGTATTTGTAACTGACCTTCTACACATAAGAATAAAATTAGTGAAATAAATACCTGTTCTTTTAAAGTAAAAGGACTACTAAATGATATTAATGCACCTAGTTCTTTTTTCCCCCTCACAATACACAGAGTTACTCTTTGTCCATACAAGATTTCATTTAACAAAAAAATTGTAGCCAAAATATGTTTGAAAACCATTGATATAGGTGATCCAGTGCTCTCATTTTGAAATCAAAAGTGGACAAACAATGCTCCAGGAACACACAAAAAGGGTACTAGCAGCTGGAGGCCTAGGCTGAGGACAGAGCACTCACGTGTTCAGCAGGGGCTCTTAGGCAGGCCTCCCAAGGACAGCCCATTTTTAGAAGGTACACATTTCTAAAATAAATCTGGTAAGCCAATAGTTATAATTCCTGGTTTGATTTGTTTCCATTTTTAAGAGAAAAGCAATTTCAACTGTTTTCTGATATTGACACCAGTGATTTATAAGAAACTTCAAAAGGAAATCTTCAGAAAATTTAAGAGTAGTTATCTTTGACTTTTTTTATTTTGGAAGTTGCAACCTCAAAATACTTGTCTTGGGCCTTTAGAGAACTCAATCAGGCAGGAAAAAGGATCAAGAAATGTTTTTCCTTACACCCCAACCCTCTTCCTGATTCTGAGTCTAGCCTTAAAATATTATAGAAGAGAAAAAAATTAAGGAAAAAAAAAAGTATGCACTTTTGTGTCTTGAAGGCCAGATGGGTATAGTCTAGCATCCAGTGTTCATTGAGTGTTCCATAAACTTCACTTAGGTAGATGTAGGAGATGGAGGAAAGAATAATTTCTTAAAAAGTAAAAGTAATAAACACAAGTAATAACAAGTGTTAGAGAGGTTGTGAGAAAAAGAACCCTCATCCACTGCTGGTGGGAATGTGAATTGGTATAGTCACTATGAAAAACAGTATGACGGTTCCTCAAAAAATTAAGAATACAATTACCATATGACCCAGCAATCCCTTTTCTGGATATCTGCCCCCAAACTTAAAACATTTATTCATAAAGATATAAGCACCCTGATGTTCACTGTATTATTTACAGGGGCCGAGACATGGAAACAACCAAAGTGTCTCTATTTATCTATTTATCCAATAGATGATTAGATAAAGAAGGTGTGGTACAAATATACAGTGGAATACTACTCAGCTATAAGAAGAGATGAAATGCTGCCATTTGTGACAACATAGATGGATCTTGAGAAAATCATGCTAATCGAGATAAATCAGACAGCAAAGGTTGAGAACCATATGATTTCTCTCACATGTGGGTAATAAAACTGAAAGCAACAAATGAACAAGACAAACAAACAAACAAAAACTCATACACAGACAACAGTTTAGTGGTTACCAGAGGGAAAGCGCGGAGAGGGAAAGGTAGACAAGGGTAAACAGGATCAAATACCTGGTAACGGAAGATTTAACTCTGGGTGGTGAACATGCAATGCAATATATAGATGATGTATTATTGAATTGTACACTTGAAACCTACATAATTTTATTAACCGATGTCACTCCAATAAATTTAACTAAACATTAAGAAGAGTATAAAGAGAAATTTTGCATTTTGGATTCAGAAAATATCCAAAATTTGATAGAAAATGTGCATAGAGTTTTTCCTATAATGCAAACTACTTCATGGCCACAAATATATTCTGATAGCTACCTTACAAATGAATACCAAGAGTCACAAAGAGAATCTGTGTGGACGTTAGCTCTATTCAATTTGTGTATACTATAAAACAAAACAACTAACATGTGAAGGTATGTCCTATTGAGAAGGTAGTGTTCAAGGGAATATTTATTTTAACTTACAATAGTAAAATTAGCTCCAGTAACATATGGCTGTTAGTGATAATTTGTAGGTAGGCTAGCTACATTGACAAAAATAAACTACAAAATGTTTTAGGATATGAAATCTTTACATGGGAGTGGGGGTGGGGATGGGTAAAGGAAGTCTAGACATCCTCCCTAGTAGTAGCTGTCCAAACTGAACAAAAAGTAAAAGGCTGAATTATTATGACATCTAAATTGACAGCATTTTTCTGTGATGGGTTTAATTTTCTGAACTAGCTTTGTTGTCTTTAAAAGAGATTCTAAATTAGCCACAGATTGATGATCTAAAGATTTTCTAATAAACTTAGGTTTCCATAAGTAAAACTGAACTTTTCTATATTTTCTGGTGTATAAGTCTAGACATGGGGTTAACTATATTAGTTCAGAATCTTTGCAAAATGTTATTGAGATCTCCTATGTTCCATGCAGCAGCTACAATCACTAAAAAGGCTTTATAAGTCAGTGTAAAAACAGTACAGGTTCACTGAAGATTTCCACCATCAAAGACATGTTTCAATACTAATGGCAGTGTCTATGATGTTCATAGCCTTCAAAGAGACACAGGCAATAGAAATGAATTTCTTCTACCAAGTGTAGTTATGTAGCAGTAGCCTTTTTTCTATGGCATGGCCAACTCAAAATAGAACTGTTTCTATCAATGAAATTATTTTTCCCACTTGAAATGCATCCTTTTTAATCTGCTAATTCTTAATATAGTGTTTTAACTTAGCTCAAAAATCTCCTTTAAAAAATTAGATGTAAATGAAGAAAAGATGCTTTCAGGATATTAAATGAAATATAACAGAAACAAGATGTTTTGCAGGGGTTCTTCTTGGTTTTTGAGAGGAAAATATTCCTCAAAACAATCACTAAGAGAGTTCCCCAACTACTTAAAGTGTAAATTATTCATTCTTTGAACATAAAGAAAATCTCAAGGAAGAAACTTGTTTTTCTCTATTAATATTACTGCCTCTATTTCTCATAGCATTTGCAGCTTGAATTCCTTGTATTTCTACCTCCTGGATTTTTCTGTAGAGCAAACCATCTAAGGTAATAAATAGCTTTCCTAGAAAACTTAAAGAGGATGATAGTAATTTTTTCAGATTAAATATCTAGGGACTTTGGTAATTCTAAGAACGTGTGGTTCAGATATACAAAGCATTTAGTCGTTCATATAAATGTCTCAAATTAAGTGAAATCAGGTACAAGGCTCTCAGGAAACACTGGCAATGGTAGTTTGTAAGTTTAGGATTACAGGGCACTTGGTATATCTGAAAATAATTTCTTATAATGTTTTCAGTTTAATAGTTTTATAAGTTTTCTATTTGTTTATTCAAGATAATGAGCCTCATAGCATTTCTGATAAAACCTAGAAACCATGGCTGAAAAGAATGTGTTATTTTGTAGAGCTGTATAAGAAATATTGAAGAAAAGTACTCTTTTAATTTCTGTGTTTTAAGATTATAAAACAGGGCATTGTCATGAAATGTTTGCTCTATGATTTATATGAATGATTCACTTATCATCCATAGGATAAACTTCAAATTCCTTAGAATATTATGCAAAATCCTTACTTGATTCCTTTTAAGCCTCATCACTCATTATTCCATTACTTAGAAATTTGATTCCACTGTAGATATTGGAATACATCATACTATTTCATATTTTCCTATCTTAGCATATCATGTTCTTTTTGCTTAGGATAAATTTTCTTTCATCTGTTTGTTTTCCTGGAAAATTACTATTCTTCCTTCACAATTTTCTTTGGTAAGGAAGTACTCAAATAATGATGAGAACATGTCAAAAAGATCTTGGAGTCAACTTAAAGAGACTCCCTTTGGCCAAACCTGAGACTACTCAAGAATCAAAGTTAATTAGAGAGTAACAGATTACATAATCCATTTAATAAAATAAGAACCTATTAGCATATACTAATATAAATAAATAGGTGATTAAATAAAATTCTTCCTACAACAGAATGCCAACTGATAAATGAAGAAATCTTGGAATTAGAAAGTCACCACTTGTCAACTATCATATCGATTCAGGCAAAAATTAAATGAGCACTAAAACTAAAAGGTAAAAACCTCAAGAAAATTAACATTTATATGGTCTCAACATATATCTCCACAAGATTCTTAACTACAAAGAAAAACAGTAATTTTACAGTGGAGAAGCCTGACAGACACCATCTTAATGAAATAAAAAAGTTAATATTATCAGTTATGGGACAAAATTACTTCATAAGCATGCTATGATACACTGAGAAGGATGTCACAACACATATGAAGTATTACTGGCAAAAATGCATAATGTGAATTAAATCATCAGAAAACATTAGAAAAGTCTAAATTTGATGGACATATTACAAAGTAATTGCACTATACTCTTCAAAAATGGCAAGGTCATAAAAGACAAAGAAAACCTGAAATATTGCTCCAGATAAAGGAGCCTAAAGACACATGATAACTAAAAGTAATGCATAATTCTGGGTTGAATCTCAGATCAGAAGAAGAGAATGTGTTTTTTTCCTTTTGCTATAAAGAATATTATTAGAAAAACTGGCAAACCATAATTTGAATAAGATTTTATGATAGTTTTGTGGCAAGGTTCATTTTCTAATTTTGATATTGGTACTGTGGTTGTGTAAGAACATATTTTTTTCTCTTTTCTTTCTTTCCTTAAAAAAAAAATTATACATTTGAAATATTTAGGGATAAAGAAACATCACATCTGTAATTTATTCATAAGCTGTTCAGGAAAATATGTGTATTAATATATAGAGAGAAATGATAAAGCAAATGTGGTAAAATGCTAATATCTGAGGAAATTGAGTGAAAGATCTACGAAAATTATGTTCTCTTCTTTCAACTTTTGTAAAGTTTGAAATTATTTTAAAATAAAAAATATAAAAATCTTTTTCAGTAGTCCCTCCTTTATGCAGCAATGCATAGATCATTCCATTAAAATACTCTATTTTAAGATTGTCGTTGTATATTATATTAACTATATACTTTATCGTAATTACACTTATTTTTATATATATGTATGTATATGTGTGTGTGTGTGTGTGTGTGTGTGTGTATCTGTTTTCTTAACTATATTATCAGCTGTTAAACAAGGCCCAGGAAGCTGTGTATACAGTGGTCACACAGAAAATTTCTGTTGGATGAGTTTCTAAATGCTAGATTTTAATCACTCTAGATTATATACATTGACAAAGAAGATGGGCTGTATAGATAAACACTACATATAATTTCAAATCTTATTCTGGTCAGAATTTTCATTTATTTTTTACTGTAACTGTCTATTTTTTAAAACAATTGCACACACAATAGAATGTATATATGTCATACTATAATGTACACCTGAAAATTATGTAATTGTATTAACCAATGTTATCTCAATAAACTTAATAAAAAATATAAAAAAATAAAAACAATTGCAAACATTTATTAACAATTAAAACAAGTTTTTCCTCTTTTCTCTGCCTTTTTGTTTAAAGTGGTGGAAGAATTAATGTAGCAGGGAAGAGAAAAAGGAGAATATGAAAACATGATAATGACCACTTTTAGCTAAGGTCAAGTAATCAGGAAAATAAAAAATTACCTTTGTTTAATGTGTGTACTATCAAGTCTAAGATTAAATGATAACACTGTAAACAACACTGTAACATCTCCTATGGTCAGGCATGAACTGTTTTTACAGCTATCTCCCTTAGGCTTTTATTTTCAATTTGTCACATATACAATATTAAAAGTAAATAGATAAAATTAGCTGAGAGAACAGAGTAAAAAAAGAAGGAAAATGGTTTTGAAAGATATAATGATGAAGTGGATTTGCTAAAGTAACATTCAAAAAGGATAAAATTCTTTAAAAAAATTATAAATGTAGGCGCTAATACTCCCAACAAAGGAAAACAAGGCCTTTTGGGTTGAGATGGCCTCACATGATCAACCGTTTTGCATGACTCTATGGGGCTGGACTTCACCACGAGGTGTTCTTAAGGACTGAGAGATCTTGAAGATAGCCTCAAATCCAGATCCTTGTGTTCTTGCCCTTACTAGTAGCACTAGTGCTATTCAGACATTAATTGTAGGTACCGGTTATAGCCACCATGGCAAAAGAAAAGTTGCAGACACCATCTTCCCACCTTGCATCCCTCTTTCATCAGATATTTCTCCTCTTTCCTAACTCTTGGTAATTATGCTTTGCTTTGCTGTCATTTTGGTTCAGGAATGTAAGTAAACCTCAGAGCTTGTATATTATCTGATCTGGAGTCCCTTGGCTCATTCTTGTCTTGCTATCTTATTTCTGGTTTGATGACCTTTTTGGGTCTCCGAACTCCAGCTTGCTTTGTAAGGCTAGCAGGACCCTTTTTTTCTAACCCTAAATAGCCAAAAAGCTGGTTAACAATTCCCTTATTTCTCAAAGAAAGAGGTTGTCAGGATACAATTTCAGAAGCTTTAATATTACTGTAGATACATATATATTTTGGTCAGCTACTATTTGGAATGTAAGTGCCACCGGTATTAAAATGCAAAATTAGAATTTTGTTTTCTTTAGTAGGGCCTTGACTAAACATTCTCTAGACAAAGGTGGAGAAAAAATAATTTTCTTTAGAAACTGTAAGTTCTAAAAGTGGAATCTGATAAGTATCTTTTAAAGCCCTTTGTAAGCATTAACTAGTCTTTAGAATGCCTTGGGAAAAAGGACTAAGAGAAATTCAAAGCCTTCTATGCTGTTAGAGAAATTTTGTCAGCTCATAAAGTTGTATTTCCTGTAGTTAACCTTCCCTATATGGTGTTGTTTTTCATATTATGAGGTATTAGCATATAAGGTTTCAATTTCCAAAATGCCCACCCTATGTATTAATTTCAATGACAAATAAAAAGGAGAAAATTTCAGTTAATAATCTTTTGTAAGATGCAAATATTGCTAAACATGATCTTTAGGCATGTGTTAGATATTAATTTATACAGTTGAGAAAGGAAATCTCAGAACAGGAGATCACAGAGATTGAGGCAAAGGTAAAGACTGAGTCAGTGTCACTGGTAAAATCAGAAATCCAGATTTTAAGGTATTTTTGCACACAGGTCTTTCTATAGGCCTAAAAAGTTAATTTACAACTAATTCTGCTAATACAGTGCTATACAGTTTTTTTTAAAAAAAGTATAAAATATAGTATGATTACAACTGTAGAAATAAAATACAACATATATTAGAAGAAAATTATTATATGTGTTATTTATATTATCTTTAATATATAAGATGAGAGTGACTTTTTTTCTTTTCTACTTTTTGGTATTATTCAGATTCTTGACAATGATCATACATCACTTAAAAATCTTTAATAAATGCATTTTGATTTGAAATAATTATTTTCTTAGTCAACCATAGCCAGTTTCTTATAAAGTCATGGCCTAAATTCTGGGGCTCTACGGAAGCTTCTCAATAGCATCTGATTTAATTGTGTTTTTAACCTTTGAAAGCTTCCTGTTACCCTCGGGATAAAGTTCAGACTACCTAGAATAATGTGCTAGGACTTTCAAGATCTGTTCTTTCTCAACTTCATCTCTCTTTGTTCTTAAATGTACCCTTTCTCCAGCTATAGAAATCTTAATAATTTCTAGTAAACAGCATGATTTTTTGACACATCTGTCTCTGTTTCTCTCCTAGTCCTACTAGCAAACACTTGTTTATCTTTTAAGATTATGAAAATAAGGTACGGGTCATATCAATATAAGGTACTGTAATACACACACTGCCCAACTTAGAAATTGGGAGGCCTTCTTGACTTTCTTACCTTCCACATTTTGTCAATTGTGATATCTTAATATTAAAAAAAATCCTGCTTTATTTTTCTATTTCTATTGCTTCAGTTTTAACTCAAGCTCTCATCAGATTCTTGCTTCTGATCTCACCCTGACTCAATCCATTCCCCATACAATAGTAAATGTTCTTTCAAAGTTCAGATCTGATCTTGTCATTTCCTTAATTCCTTTACTGACCTTTACAATAAAGTCCAAACCCATTAGCAAAGCAACTAGGAGGTTCATCTGCAAAAACTGTATGGCCAATTGAAAGTCACAATGTATTGACTCCTCCAGCCTCTTCTTTCCCCTATATATCCACTGCTCCAACTGTGTGTCACAAAGCCCAGAGAATGGTAAGCTCTCCATTGATGTTAGATACTTAAATTAATATTATTTTTAATAAAGCCATTATCTGAGATAAATAGACTTAAAATTCAGAGAGAAAACTTCGAATAAAACAGTTCCATTTGCTCTTCTGCATCACTATCCACTCTTTTCTACAGTGCCCCTATGGGGCTACCCTTATGGATAGAACTAAGTCTCCCAATTCCTGTGGCTTTGCTTGAATTCAGCCAATGGGAAGCACTGGCAGAAGAATAGAGAACAGAGGAAGAATACAAAGGTATTTATTCCTTTGGCCTTCTATTTGCTGGCTGACAGTGGTTACATTGCTCTAATGAAAACCATCAGTTGTATAAGAAGTCCTCTCTAACCGACTTGTTTTAGAAAACTGCTCCCTCTCCTGGGTCCTGGAGGCTTAGCAGCAATTTCCTGCTGTTGCTTGCTCTCCAAAGTTCTCAACTTTTCTTGTTATTTTTCTTAATTCTGGTCATTCAGTTGCAATTCCTTCCTTCAAAAAATTCTTGTCATCTGACTCCTGCCAGGACTAAGAGATACAGCAGCTCATGTGAGACTAGACAATGTGTTTAGGAAAGAATGCAGATCAGTATGGTTAGAGCACTGAGTTCTTAGTGGGGATCAGTGGGTGCTGAGACTAGGAAAGTAACTACACCAGACCATGGAGGTTTCTGAGTGCTAGGTTTTGGAGTTGAATTTTATCATGTGAACCATGGGAAACCATTTATATATGGTTATACACTGAACTTAATCATGTAAGCCAATGTTTTACAGTTTTTAAGCATGGAGTAACACCCATAAAATTTCTTGTGCAAAACAAATTCTACCACAGAAAGGTTAAAAGATTAGCTCAAAGCCACATGCCTAAGCAGACAGAAGGTCAAGATGAAAAGTCCAAATCCCAGATATTTAGTTTGGTGTGCTTCCTCTTATATCAACAAGGGGGACTTTCCTTCAATTTCATTTACTAAATATGGGTTGAATATTCTTTCTATATAAGGCACTTTATTAAACATTAATGAGTGATGTTGAGATAAAATAAGATGAGATTCCTATTTCCCATGCTCACGGAACTCATACATCAGGCTGTGTTTTAAGAGAAAACTGAAAAACCCTGTACATGCTTATGTCTTAATGTAAAAAGAAAATACTATGTGTGATAACACAGCAAAGTGAATAACTAACTCTGAGGGAACAAACTGTAAAGCTTCACAGAGGAAGTGACAATTGAGCTTTAAATAAAAAAAAAAAGGTAGAAAGATTTAAAACATAATGATTAAAATAATAGAGATTTCAAAGTACATGCTTTTAGAGAACGAGGAATTGCCTAATGAGGTTAGAGTCTGGAGGTGGAGAGGATGAAATATGTTTAAGGAATACAAGGTGGTCAATTCAGTCAAGAACAAATTTTGAAAAGACTTCGTATGATAGAAAATGGAGAACTATTCAAGATTTTTTAAAAAGAGAAGTGATACATATTTAAAAATGTAATACTTGGCTGATGGTAGATTAGAAGGAAGAGAGACTGTAGACAGGGCAGTTAGTATGCTACTATAATTCTAAGGGTGAAAGATGAAGAAGGCCTGAACTACGAGAAACTGGAAAAGGAATATTTGGAAGAGCCATAAAAAAAGGTTCTATGGCTGATTCTGCTTTGGGAAAGAGAAGGTAAATATTATGGTGAGATTTCGAGCTTGGTTAATAGTGTAGGTGTGAGTGTCATTAATTAAGAGAGCATTATAGAAACAATTTGGAGGGAAGAGTACTAAATTTGGTTTCTGGTGAGAAAATGTGAGAAGCCAGGAAGACATCAAGGAGTAATTCCAGTATGTAACAACGAGGGGAGTCTGGAGTTTGGGAGGGAAGGCAGGACTATGTTTAAGAGTCATTAGTACACAGCTGGTGAATCTAATATATATCCTAACAATTTATAAGGGTAGAGTACAGTTTTGTTAACTATATGCATAGTGTTGTAAAAAGGTCTCTTAAACTTTTTCATCTTGTGTAAATGAAACTCTATACATATGGAACAACAATGCTCATAGTCTCCCCACTTTACCCACTATCAAACACCATTTTATTTTCTAAGAGTTTGATTAATTTTAGATACCTCAGATAAATCAAATCATGCAGTATTTGCCTTTTTGTGACTGGCTTATTTCATTTAGCATAATGTCTCAAGGTTCATGATAGGATTTTCTTTTTTAAGGCTGAATAATATTCCATTGTATGTATGTATTCATTTATTTCTTGATACACATTTAGGTTGCTTCCACATCTTGGCTATGTGAATAATGCTGCAATGAAGTAACTACTATGGAAATTTTACAGTCATACCAACAATATACAATGGTTCCAATTTCTCCACATCTTCAGCAACACCTATTATTTGTGTTTTTTGATAGTGGCTGTCCTAATAGGTGTGGTTTTGACTTGTATTTCCTTTGTGTGTAGTGAGGTTGAGCATCTTTTCATGTGCTTGTTGGCATTTATATATCTTCTCTGGAGAAATGTCTATTCAAGTCTTTTGCCAATTTAAAAAAATTTTTGTTTGTTTCTTATCAAGTTAAGTTTTCCCTTTTCTTCGATAACTTGTAGAAGTTTTAAAACAACTGGCTTTAATTATTTTTAAATTGCTTGGTAGAATTCTACAGTGAAGCCATATGGTCCTGGGTTCTTTGTTGGAAGCCTTCTGATTACTGATTCAATCAATCTCCTTATTATTTATAGGTCTATTAATTTTCCATCTCTTCATGATTCAGTCTTGGTAGGTTGTATGTTTCTATGAATTTATCCATTTCTTCTGGGTTGTCAAATTTGTTGACATATAATTGTTTATAGTAGTCTTGTAACACTTTTTATTTCTGTGACATCAGTTGTAATGTTTCCTTCTTCATTTCTAATTTTAGTTATTTGAGTCTCTTTTATTCTTAGTTTAGCGAAGGGTTTGTTAAATTAGTTGGTATTTTCTAAAAATCAACTCTTAGTTTTGCTGCTTTCTTCTATTAGTTTTTTTTTTTTTTAGCTTTTATTCATTTATTTCTGCTCTAATATTTATGATGTTCTTCCTTTTGCTAACTTTGTTTAGTTTGTTTTTCTTTTTCTAGTTCTTTGAGATATACAGTTAGGTGGTTTTGTTTTGATCAGTCTCAAGATATTTTCTAATTTTCTTGTAATTTCTTCTTTGACACACTGGTTGTTTAAGAGTGTGTTGTTTAATTTCCACATATTTGAGAATTTTCCAATTTTACTATTGCTATTGATTTCTAGTTTAATTCCACTGTAGCTGGAAAAGGTACCTGGAAGATTTCTTTGGATAGAGGAGTTAATCCATTTATGTTTAAAGTTAGTACTGAGAGGAAAGGACTTAATATCATCATTTTGTTAATTGTTTTCTATCTTGTAGCACTTTTGTTCCTCTTTTCTGCTCTTGCTGTCTTCCTTTGTGTTTTATCAATTTTTTATATCGATCTTCTTTGATTCTCATTTTACTTTTGTGTATCTTTTGTAATATTTTTTGTGGTTACCATGGAGCTTATATAATTCAGCATATAGTTATAACAACCTATTTTATGCTGATAACTTAATTATATATAAAATCTCTACTCTTTTATATTTCCTCACTCCTAATTTATGTCACAAATTACATCTTTATATATTGTGTATCCATTAACATAGTCTTGTAGTTTTTAAAATGCTTTTAACTTTTTAAATTCTATACCAGAATTCAAAGTGCTTTAATTGTAATTTAATTATAATTCTATTCAAAATATTATGGAATTTTGTTTTAGTCTATATAGTTACCTTTACTGGTAAGTTTCTAGTGGTGATGAACTACTCAGCTTCTGTTTACCTAGAGAAGTACTTATTTATCCTTCTTTTTTGAAGGACAGCTTTGCTAGACATTGTATTCTTGGCTATTTTTTTTCTTTAAGCACTTTGAATATATCATCCTATTCCCTTCTGGCTTGTAAAGTTTCTGCTGTGAAAGTCACTGATAATCTTAGGAGAAATATCTTATAAGTGATGAGTTGCTTTTCTCTTGCTGCTTTCAAGATTTTCTCTTTATCTTTGACTTTTGACTGTTTGATTCTCAGGTGTTTTTGTATGGGCCTCTTTGGCTTTATCCTAGCTGGAGTCTTTAAGCTTCTTGAATTTCAATGTCCATTGCTTTCCTCAGATTTGGTAAATTTCTAGCTATTATTTTTTTCACATAAACTCTCTATTCCTTTCTCTCTCTCCTCTCCTAAAACTCCCATGATGCATATATTAGTCTGCTTGATGCTGTCCTATAGGTTTCTTCGGCTTTCTTCACTTGTCTTTTCCTTTTCTTTTTGCTCCTCTGACATGATTTCAAATGATCTTTATTTTTCAAGCTCTTTCTCTGCTTGATTAAATCTGCTTGAATGTCTCTAGTAAAATTTTCCATTCAGTTATTATAATTAGTTCTAGATTTTACGTTTAGTTCTCTCTTTTATAGTTTCTATGTTTCTATAGTTTTTATGTTTCTATAGTTTCTCATTTTATTCATGCACTGTTTTCCTGATTTTGCAGAGTGCTCTGTATTCTCCCATAGATTAGTTAGCTTCAAGAAAATGACTTGGAATTCTTTGTATGAAAATTTGTAGATTTCTGCTTCTTTGGGGTTGGTTTCTAGAGATTTGTTTATTTGACTAGACCATGTTCCCCTATTTCTTCATGTGCCTTGTGAATTTTTGCTGAATTTATACGTTTGGAAAAATAGCCATATCTCCTAATCTTTAAGAACTGGTTTCTTATAGGAGAAGACTTTCACCAATCAGCCTAGTTGGAGGCTCTGGGGACCTATGAAACTTTTTTTGGGTCATGTAGCTTCTCTTGGTTGTGTGTATAATTTCCTAACCAGAGATTTGCCGATTTCCTTTTCAAAAGCACGTAATTTCTTACTCCATCTCATGTCTGCCTGAAATAGTGTAGGCTTTCTGGCACTGCAGCTGCAAGCTACTCTGCTCTCCATTATTCTCTAGTAGCCTCAGGAGTCCAAAGTGTACCAGCTCACATGCCCAAAAGCAGTTAATAAAAAAATCAGTTCTTTGGGCAGCCCCCCAAAAAACTGGACTGTGAAACATAGGCTCTACTCTTCTCCCTTCTTATCAAGGGAGAAGCTGTGAGTCGGGCACCTTTACTCCATAGCACTGAGCCATGCCAGCCTTCATACCATTTCAAGCTCTCTGGTATCACTGCAAACTGCCCGTTTTCCCTTGCTTTTAATGGTCCCCACACACCAAACTTTGCCTGTTACATCAGTGTTCCAGGTCAGGAGAGACAAAAACCAGTTCCTCAGGCAATGTTCTGAAAAGCGGAAGTATTGGATGCACGCCCCACTCTTCTCTCTCATTTTCCCTTCAGCGAGAAACTGCAAACCAGGTGTTTTCTGCTGATCCTTGTGACCATAACTGGCTTGGGGGTGGAGAGACCACTGGAAAAATGAAAAGGCTCTTCTTCCCATTTTAATGCAGCTGTTCTTGGCTAGTCCTTGGCTTTGTGCTCACCTGAAGTATTGCAATCTCTTAACTGGTTTCTGCAGTTCTCGTATTTTGGTCCATATGTTAAGTTGGTGTCCCTGTGGAAAAAAGAGGGGGTGGAACTTCCTATTCCATGATCTATTTAAACTTAGTGGTTCCAGCTATAGCACATATATTATTGACAATGAAGAGGCTAAAAGGTTGACTAAAAGCAATAAATGAGTCATGATTTTTCATGTAAAATAAAAATGTGATAATCTAGGAAAATAAGACAAATGAGATAAAATTTAAACTGAAGGTAAATACTGCTTATGGAATTCTTAAGTTTCACAAAAAATATTTGAGAACTTGGTAAATAAACTATATGAGGACATATAAAAATACAGTTGATTTATTTATGATATTAAATGAGAAAGTTGAGAAGGGCAATGCCTGTAAATAGTACCTCAATAGTTACTTAAGGAAGTAATTATTTCCTTTATTTACATAAAGGAAAACTGAATAAGTGAGGATAAACAGCTTTTGTCTGGTCCAATAAATGCCAATCAAGAAGGTAATGAATTAGATTGCAGCAGGAGAATTAGAGAAAAAATTTCTAAAAATAATAACTAAAAAAATTTAGCATACTTCTTTAAGGACTATATCAGTCATTCTTTTTTACTGGAGGTCACAAAGAAAGAGAAAACTTTGTGTTTTTTAATAGCAAGGCATAAGAAAATTAACTAGAACATTTATTTATCTAGGAAAGATTGAAAGGCATAAAACTAGAACCAAAAAGATAATAATATAATCCAGGTAAGAGGTAGTAATAGATCTTGAATTTGGGTGATAATAGTGAGAATGAATGAAGAGATAAAGACAGAATGAAAACATGAAATAACTTGAAGAGATGAAGCAGTTAAAAAGAATAGCATTGGTAACAAATAGATTAGTGTTTTTGCCAATGTTTATAGTTTTCCTTTTCTGTTCCCACTCTGATTTCTTACTTGAATGTTTTGTTGTCCCTTGCCTGCTCTGTTTGCCCAACTTTTCTTCTCATTTATTTACTTACTCACTCATCAAACTCATTTATTGAGAGACAGTCCTTATACTAGTGAATAAGACAAATGAGGTACTGCTAGAGTGGAGCAGACAGAAAAGTACTCTATCATAAATAGGCTTACAATAAAGGAACCTACAGGACACTAGACAAGAACAAAGGAGAGATACTTTGCTCGGATTTAGGAGTTGACAAAAAGCCTCCTGAAGAAAATGTAAGATAAGTAGAAGTTACCCAGGAAAAGAGATGGGGGAACAAATTTTGGGAAAGAGGGAACTATTTACAAATTAAAAGTTTCATACGGCTGGAGCACTGAATTCAAGGTGGGAGTAACAGAGGTAAAACTGGAGGCAAGTAGAAGCTAAACTGTAAGCAAATTTAAGGAGCTGAGACTTTATCGAAGAACAATAAGAAGCTATTAAAGGGTGAAAGTCATTAATTAGAAGTATGACAGCTTTAATTTACATTTTAGAAAGATAAAAATGGTTGCAGAAAGAGGGACAGAAAAACACTGTAAAAATTTTTGGTATGGACACCCTAGACAGATAGTAATGTCATTCCATGAGATATGTGAAGAAAATCAGGTTGAGATTATACATTTGATTTTGGTCATGTTGAGTATGAGAAAACTGTGGAGTAGCCAAGGAGAATTCTATAAGAGATGACTAAAAAAACAACTGAAGTTTATGGAAAAGATGCGTTTACTGAAGCTTTGTATGTGGATGACTTTACTCATGCAGAATATAGAGTGTGAATGCCAGGTCTAAGAAGGAACTCTGAATACCAATGATATTTAATGAATGAGCCAAAAGTAGAAGTCAGAGAAGCTGGAGAAAAAAGAAAGTTTAAAAGACGAGAACAATATCAAGGAAGATAATTGTTTCAAGAAAAAGGGAGTGATTAAAAGTAATATTCAACCTTGACCTGTCTTCCTTTAGGCTTTCCCTTTCACTTATACCCTAATAATAGTTCCATATGCACTCATTTTCTTAAAACTTGGCCCTCAGCAGTGGCAGCCAGATTAGCTGATAAATTTATCTAAGATTAATAGATTCTAAAGGCTTAATTTGTTACCTCAACCAGTTAACAGATTTTCATTAGTGTTTTTCTTTCTTTTTTTTTTTTTTAAAAAAGGAGCTAATACCTCCACTTAAAAAATTGTTATAATAACAACAGTAATACTAGTAGTAATAATCAATAATAGCAGCCAACATTTCTTGAGTGATATTGTATACTAAGCACTTCACTGCTTAATTCTCACAACAGCCCACAAGGCAGATACTTTTATTACCCTTATTTTACAGATGAGGAAACTGAAGCACAGAGATAGTTAGCATTTGCCAAAGTTCATACAACTAGTAAGTAGAGAAACCAAGATTTGAACAAGGGTAGTTTAACCCAAGAGCATGTTTTCATCTATAAGATGAGCCAAAGATGCTAGATGTTTAAGACTTTTAGATTTTTCATTGTACCTCAAAATATGTTAAAAAGGCAACCACTGCTCTGCTTATGTGTAAGCCTGAATTTGAGTAGAAGATCAACTTGGAGGCTTATCATAGGCTTGTTAAAACACAAATCTTTCTTATTGAAAATTGTTTTATTGCTTCCTTAAATTAGAATTAATGTTTAATACCTATACTATTTTAAATACTAAGGGGATTTATGGACTGGAACTATCATTATAGATAGTATTTATCAAACCTGATGATAGTGGGGTGATGGGAAGGTTTCTTAAAGACATTTAAGATCACTATTATTAAAATAATGATAGTGAATATGGAATATCTGAAATTTATGTATGGGTACTAAAAGTATGTGAACAAGAAGGAGTATATGCAGAATTATAAACAAAAAAAATCATTCATTATATAATAATTTAAAAATTAAACCTAATTTCTGAAACCTTTGTTTGAAGTATTAAGAACAGTGAGAAGAACCTTAAAAATCATAAAATTCATTTGATTAGAATAAGACTGGCAAACTTTACACATAAAATAGAAAAAGCAAAATCTCACAGAAAGTTAGGAGCTGCAGAAAACTAACATACCTAGAATTTTTCATTTAACAGTTACAATTAGAATAGTGATGAATGATATTTATCTCATCATATCCCATTGAACTCTGTTCTACTATATGATAAATGTCTCCAATACAATAGTAATTTCAAGTAAACATGTCTCTAAAATAAAATTCTTCTAAAATTAAAAGCACATCAGAAACCTGGGATGAATGTGCCAGTCTTTAAGAACTGACAAAAATTTGGGAGAAAACAGTTGTTTGAAAGGGGAGCAATGACAAGCCAGTTTCAAAAGAGCCATGTGAAGTATCTTACTTCAGTAGTAACTCAATAGAATTGTTATTCCAGTTTTTTTTTTTTTTTTTTTGCTGCTGAAGTACTAAAATCTCTTAATTCATTCAAATGAAAAAGTCAGTTTTGTCTTTATATAACCCCAAACCTGAAGCGTCTATTTTACTTATTTTATAGTTTATTCAAACAAGAATCTCCAGAAATTAGCACAGAATTCTACACAGTTAAATGAAGCAGGAAGCCTTTTCACCAAGTTAGGGTGCAGATAAATTATTTTGTACACTAGGGGTATTTCTGCCTGGATAACTAATGGCTGTTAATTAGAATGAGAACTGAAATATGACTTTACTATTCTGTCTCCATCAATATAACTTTATTAATCCAGAAAACTCTTGCTTAGAAAGATAAACCTTACACATTATTTTATTATTCATTCTAGGAACTCCCTGAAAGACCCATTGGCTTTTAAAGAGACAGAATAAAAGACAGTTTACACAACAAGACCCTTTTAAACTCTCTCCACCAAATCCTTGCATTGGAGGCGACTTGGGTACTGCTGTGGTGCAGAGCTCCTTCCCAAGGGGTGTGGTATGCTCTGGGCACAGGTCCCTGGCCTCCACTGATGGCCCCGGGGTGGCCTATTGAAGGACTAACGACTGGCCTGGCCTGCCTGGTCCTAGGCCCTCACGGAAAAGTGGGACGGGCAGGTGGGGAGAGATGCCTGGAGTCTGGCCCAAGAGATCATACTAGTCCTAAGTTTGACATTGATATGCTGGTTTCCCTTCTAAAACAAGAAAATGGTAAAGACCGTTGTATGATAAAAGTTATCTATATGAAATATAGAGATTACTTTGTGATTGGGAGTAGAAGCTCCACCAGACACTTCCATGCCATGGCTTACTTCATTGTGAAAATGTACAAACACCTGAGATGTATTAAGATCCAAAGGAAGATAGATTAGAAGAATATTATTAAAACAGCAATACTACCCAAAGCAATCTATAGGTTCACTGTTATACCTATAGGAATACCAAAGGGCTCCTCCAGCCTCCACCCCAAATGAAAAAGCCAATCCTTAAATTCATATGAAATGGCAAGGGGCCCTGAGGAGTCAAAACATAGAAGAACAAATCAAGTCACACTATCTAAATCTCTACCCCAAAGTGCAAAAGACTGTTTTATTATTCTCATTTTACAGATGAGGAAATTGAGGCAGTAGATGAAGTATCGCAAGGAGCTTCAACCAGGGTTCATTTTAGCCCATCAATTTCTTTTTTAAGAAAAAAAAATTGCTAGATTGTTAGATAACTTACTTTTTAAAATGTAGGTAAAGGGAGACTTGATTTAAGAATCAAAATCCTGATCCCTCAAGGGAAATTCTGAAGTTCTTTCTTCCTTTCTCAAGCTTCTTTATTTTAAGCTTTACAAGATGCCCAGTACTTAGGGAGGGTGCTATATGCTATGATTCAGAGAATAATGGGTGAGTTACATAATGCCACCAAGGCTAAATAACTCCTCACTTAAAATTTTCATGAAATTAAAATGACAATGGCTTAGCTGCATTAGACATAATATCGCTTCTCATGGAATGACATATGCTGATTTTGGGTAAGAATGTTCTTCCTAAATGCCTGTAAACTTTAAGATCACTGACATTACTAAAAAGATTCAGAAAGCAAACAGGGAAGTCAGAAAATTAGGTAACTTGGCTAATAACTCTGTATATAGCTTGTTCTGGAGGTTCCTCTGATTAAGAATGAGATTTATTCTCTTGGCTTACTTTTGTTTTTGTTTTCCCCCAAGTTTTACTGAGATATAATTGATGTATAGCAATATGTAAGTTTAGAGTGTATAGAATTATAAATTGACTTTCACATACTGTGAAATGATTACCACAGTAAGTTTACTTAACATCATATTCTTATATACATCTTTTTCTTTGTGATAAAATGTCTTAAAGTCTATTCTCATAATAACTTTTAAATATACCATACAGCAGTGTTAACTATAGCCATCATGTTGTATAGTACATCCCTAGTACTTATTCATCTTATACTTGGATGTTTGTACTTTCTGACTGCCTTCATTCAATACCCCCGCTCCACACCTCTGGACTGACAGTAACTACAAATAAGATATCTTTTTCTATGAGAGCTTTTTTTGAAATTCCACATAAATGAGATCATATAGGATTTACTTTTCTCTGTCTATAATGCTCTCAAGGTCTATGTTTTTGCAAATGGCAGGATTTTCTTCTTTTTTAATGGCTAAAATTATATATATATATACACCTATGTGTGTGTGTGTGTGTGTGTACAATTTTACAATTTCCTTATCCATCCATTGTTGATGGACACATAGGTCCTTTCCATGTCTTGCGTATTTGTAAACAACGATGCTGTGAATTTAATGGGTACAGATATCATTTTGAGATAGTGATTTTGTTTCCTTTAGATATGTACCCAGAAGTGGGATTGCTGGCATATAGTAGTTTTATTTTTATTTTTTTGAGGAATCTCCATATTGTTTTTCCATAGTGGCTGTATCAATTCACAATCCCACTAGCAGTACACAAGGGTTCTCTTTTCTCCAATCCTTGACAGCATTTGTTATCTCATCTTTTGATGATAGTCATTTTAATATGTATGAGGTGATATCCCACTGTGGTTTTGATTTGCATTTCCCTTAAAATTAGTGATGTTGAGCATCTTTTCATATACCTGTTGGTTATTCACATATCTTCTTTGGAAAAATGTTTATTTACGTCCTTTGCCCATTTTTAATTGGATTTGTTTACTTTTTGCTATTGAGTTGTACGAGTCTTTTATATATTTTTGAATATTAACTCCTTATCAGATATATAGTTTGTGAATATTTTTTCCCATACTCTATGCTATCTTTTCATTTTGTTCACAGTTTCTTTTACTGTGCAGAAGCTTTTTGGTTTGATATAGTCCCACTTGATTTTTGATTTCGTTGCTTGTCCTTTAGGAGTCACATCCAAAAAAATCATTGCCAAGACTCATGTAAAGGAGCTTTCCCCCTATTTTTTCTTGTAGGACTTTTGTGGTATCCAGTTTTACAGTTAAGTCTTCAATCCATTTCGAGTTAATTTCTGTGAGTGGTGTAAAAATAGGTGTCTATTTTCATTCTTATTACATGTGAATATCCAATTTTCCCAGCACCATTTACAAAAGAAACTGTTTATTCTCTGTTGAGTATTCTTGGCTCTTTTGTCAAATATTAGTTAACCACATATGGATGAGCTTGTTTCTGGACTCTCAATTTTGTTCCATTGGTCTATGTGTCTGTTTTTATGCTGGTACCCTATTATTTTGATTACTATAGCTTTATAATCTAGCTTGAAATCAGGAAGTGTGATGCCTCCTTTAGATCTTCTTTCTTAGGATAGCTTCAGGTATTTGGGGTCTTTTGTGGTTCCACATAAATTTTAGGATTTGATTTTTTAGGATTTTGTTATCTATTTCTAAAATTTTGATAGGACTACATTAAGTTTATAGATGGCTTTGGGTAGTATAGACATTTTATTTTATTTATTTTATTTTTCTGGTATTTTATTTATTTATTTTAAGTTTATTGGGGTAACACTGGTTACTACAATTATATAATTTTCAGGTGAACATTGTAATTTGACATCTACATATTCTATTGTGTGATTACCATTCAGAGTCCGGTTTCCTTCCGCTACCATAAATTTGATCCCCTTTACCCACTTCACCCTCCTTCTACCCCCCTATACTTGACCCCCTTTTAACCATCAACCTCTCCCTTCCTCCCTCACCCTCTCCCCTCTAACCACTAGTCCATGTCTCTGAGTCTCTGTTTGTCCTGTCCATTTATTGCTTTAGGTTTATATCCCATATATAAGTGATATCGTGATTTTCTACGTTTTCAGTCTGGCTATTTCATTTAGCATGCTTATTTCAAGGTCCATCCAGGTTGTCGCAAATGATGGTATTTCATTTCTTCTTATGGCTGAGTAATATTCTATTGTATATATGAACAACAGCTTCTTTAGCCAATCATAGGACACTTCAGTTGCTTCCATGTTCTGGCCACTGTGAATAATGCTGCTATGAACATCGGTGTGCAAATATCTTTTCGGATATGGGTTGTCAAGTCTTTGGGGTAAATACCCAATAGAGAAATTGCTGAATTATGTGGCAGATCAATTTTTAGTTTTTTGAGGAACTTCCATACTGTTTTCCATACTGGCTGTGCCAATTTGCAGTCCCACCAGCAGTATCTAAGGGTTCCTTTTCCTCTGCATCCTCTCCAACATTTGTTATTGCTTGTCCTGTTGATTATAGGTATTCTAACAGGTGTGAGATGGTATCTCATTGTGGTTTTGATTTGCGATTTCCCTAAGAACTAGCATCTTTTCATATGTTTGTAGGCCATTTGTATGACTTCTAGGGAGAAGGTCTGTTCAGGTCCTCTGCCCATATTTTGATTAAATAATTTTTGTTGTTGTTGTTGTTGTTGAGTTGTATGAGTTCTTTGTATATTTTGGATATTAGGCCCTTACCTGAGGTGTTGCTTACAAATATATTTTTCCATTGAGATGGCTGTCTCTTTACCTTACTGACGATTTCTTTTGCTGAGCAGAAGATTTTTAGTTTGTAGTCCCATTCATTTATTTTTGCTTTTAGTTCCCTTGCCTTTGAGGTCAAATTCATAAAATCCTCTTTAAGTCCAAGGTCCTTGAGGTTCGTTCCTACGTTTTCTTCTATTCATTTTATTGTTTCAGGTCTTATATTCAGGTCCTTAATCCTTTTTGAGTTAATTTTGGTGTGGGGTGATAGACAACAGTCTAGTTTCATTTTTTGTTTTTTTGTTTTTTTTTGCAGGTGGCCTTCCAAATTTCTGAGCACCATTTATTGAAGAGGCTTTCCTTTCTCCACTGTATGTTTTTGGCTTTTTTGCCAAAAATTATTTCTCTGTATAAATGTGGGTTTACTTTTGGACTCTCAATTGTTTCACTGGTCAGTGTGTTTTGCTGCCAATACCATGATGTTTTGATTACTGTAGCTTTGTAGTATAATCTGAAGTCAGGCAGACTGATGCCTCCAGCCTCATTCTTTTTTTCTGAGGATGGCTTTGGTAATTCAGGGTCATTTGTGCTTTCATATAAATCTGATGATTTTTTGTTCTATTTCTTAAAAAATGCCGATGAGATTTTGATGGGGAGTGCATTAAATCCATATAATGCTTTAGGTAATATGGTCATTTTAACTATGTTGATTCTTCCAATCTAAGAACATGGAATATCTTTCCATTTCTTTGTATCTTCTTTGATTTCTTTTAATAGAGTCTTGTAGTTTTCACTATATAGGACCTCCACATTTCATTAAAATTTTTCCTAGGTATTTTATTCTTTTTGTTGCAATTGCAAAATGAATTATTTTTTCCACTTCTTTTTCTGATGCTTATTATTAGAGTATAGGAATGCTTTGAACATTTGTTTTGTATCAAGAGACTTTATTGTATTTGCTTATTGTTTCTAGTAGGTTTTTGTGGAGTCTATAGGGTTTTCTAAATAGACAATCTAGTCATCTACAAATAGTGACAATTTGACTTATTCGTTTCCTATTTGGATGCCTTTTATATCTTTCTCTTGCCTGATTGCACTTGCTAGGACCTCCAATGTTATACTGAATAGCAGTGGCAATAGTGGACAGCTTTGCCTTGTTCTTGGTCTTAGAGGGGAGGTTTTTAGTTTTTCACCATTCAGTATAATGTTGGCTGAGGGTCTGTCATATATGGCCTTTATTATGTTAAGGTTCTTTCCTTCGATACCAATTTTGTTAAGTGTTTTGATAATAAATGGATGCTGTATCTTGTCAAAAACTTTTTCTGACTCTATTGATATGATCATATGATTCTTATTTTTTTAATCTGTTTATGTGGTGCATCACATTAACTGCTTGGCATATGTTCCTTTCCATTTATTTGTGCTTCTTCAATTTCTTTTATCAATGTCTTGTAGTTTTCAGTGCAGAGATCTTTTACCTTTTTGGTTAAATTTATTAAGTATTTTACTGGTTTTGATGCTATAATAAATGGAACTATTTATTTCTTTCTCAGATAATTCATTGTTAGCATATGTTATGCTTTAGAAATGCTACTGAATTTTGTATGTTTATTTTGTTTCCTGCAACTTTACTAAATTCGTAGACGGGTTCCAACAGTTTCTTGGTAAATTCTTTAGAATTTTCTATATATAAAATCATGTCATTTATAAATAGAGACAATTTTACTTCTTTTCCAGTTTTGATGCCTTTTATTGCCTAATTGCTCTGGCTAGGGCTTCCAGTACTATGATGAATAGGGGTGGTAAGAGTGGAAACCCTTGTTTTTTTTTTAATCTTGGAGGAAATACTTTCAAATTTTTACCACTGACTTTAATGTTAGTAGTGGATTTGTCATATGCATAGCACCTTTATTATGTTGAAGTATGCTCCCTCTATACCTAATTTGTTAAGTTTTTTTCATGAACAGATATTGAATTTTGTCAAATGATTTTTCTGTCTATTGAGATAATCATATACTTTTTCTTTCACTCTATTAATGTGATGTATCACATTTATTTATGTATATTGAACCATTCTTGTAATCCAGTTGATAAATTCCACTTGATCATGGTGAATAATCCTTTTAATATGCTGCTAAAATCAGTTTGCTAGTATTTAATTGAGAATATTTACATCTATATTCATCAAGGATATTGGCCTGAAGTTTTCCTTTCTTGTAGTGTTTTTTCTGGTGTTGGTATCAGGGTTATGCTGGCATCATAAAATAAGTCTGGAAGTGTTCCCTCCTCTTTAGTTTTTTGGAAGAGTTTGAGAATTGGTGTTAATTCTTATTTGTTTGGTAAAATTCACCAGTGAAACCATCTGATCCTGGCTTTTCTTTGTTGAGAGGTTTTTTTTTTTTTTTTTATCACTGCTTCAATCTCTTTACTAATAATTGCTCAGTTTAGATTTTCTATTCTTGATTCAGTCTTGTTAAGTTGTATGTTTCTAGGAACTTTTCCATTTCTTCTAGGTTGTTCCAGTTTCTTGGCATATAGTTGTTTTTGGCTTAATTTTGGACATTCTTGACTTCTCACTGAGAAAAGGACTATAGACTGTGATAAAAATCCTTCTCACATTTGTGCAACAGGGTTTAGAGGTGTGACCTCCACAGTCCTAAATGATGCTATTCATCCACTGTCTCATCAAATGGTTGAATAAATGATCATCCAGCAATAATAACAACAAACACAGGAAAATTTGACACTTATGAAGGTTGAAATAACTTCTCTAGATAGTTGATATACTATTATGATTCCTTAAGTAGGGGTGAAGGTCGGGATTGATTAATCACATCCTCAGATGCTGATGATCTATCTTTCAGCTCAGGCTGAATAGTGACTAGAAAGGAACCCTGATATCTGAAACCATCTGTAACTACACAGCTTTGTGCCTTCATTAGCATAACATTACTATTTCATTATCTATATCAACATATCTTTACTATTCCAGAAAACTCTTCCCTGAAAGATTAAAGTTATAAATAATTTTATTGCTCATTACAGAAACTTCTTAAATAGAAAGTATCAAAAGACAATTTACACAAGACTCTCAGAAACCCCTACCTTGCTGTGGTCATGATTTCTAAATGATTATATAATGTTCCTTAGTTAATTCTAAATAAGCTCCCACATTAATATATCTGCCTTAAAAAATTCAAGATCTCATAAATATCCTGAGTTTGCACTTTCCTTTCTGAGACTCAGACTCTAAGATTAATATTTGGTTGAAGTGGTATTCTTCCTTACTATAGCAAGGATAACTCAGTTTTATTAACAAGTTGTTTTGATTATAGTTTTGAAGAGCCAAAGGAAAGTTACGTCTTACTTGGACAAAGTTACCAAAGTTAACTCTTCCTTGGACAATTCTAGAAGAGCTCTATTAAGTCCTAACTCTTCTCTAGGATTCACTGGTCTTTAATTTTGACATGTTTTTATATATGGTAAAAAGAAGCTGATCACAGGCATACCTCTGGTAAATAACTACCACAATAAAGGTAGTCAAAAAATTTTTGGTTTTCCAATGAATATAGGTTATGTTTATTCTACATTGTGTCTATTAAGTGTGTAACAGTATTATGTTCTAAAATACATATATGCCTTAATTATATATATTTAAAAATATTGCTAAAAAATGCTAACCATTATCTGAACCTTTGGTGAGTCATAATCTTTTTGTTGATGGAGGGTCTTGTCTTGATGTTGATGGCTGCTGACTGATCAGGTGGTGGTTAGTAGAGGTTGGTGTGGCGGTGGCAATTTCTTAAAATAACAAAAAAATGAGGTCTGCCATATTTATTGACTCTTCCTTTCAGGAACAATTTCTCTGTAGCGTGTGATGCTGTTTGACAGCATTTCACTCACAGCAGAACTTCTTTCAAAATTGGAGACAATCCTTTCAAACCCTGCCACTGCTTTATCTATTAAGTTTATATGGTATTTAAATTCTTGGTTGGCATTTTAATGATCTTCACAGCATCTTCACCAGAAGTATATTCTACCCCGAGAAACCACTTTCTTTGCTCATCCAGAGGAAGCAGCTCCTCATCTGTTCACATTTATCATGATATTGCAGCAATTCAGTCATACCTTCAAGTTCCACTTCTAATTCTAATTCTCTTACTATTTCCACCTCATCTGCATTTACTTCCTCCACTAAAGTCTTCTGTCCTTCAAAGTCATTCATGACAGCTGGAATCAACTTCTAAACTCCCCATATTTTGACTTCTTACCATGAATCATGAATGTTTTTAATGGCATCTAGAATGGTGAATCCTTTCCAGGAGGTTTTCAATTTAGTCTGCCAAGTCTCATCAGAGGAATTACTATCTATGGCAGATATAGCCTTATGAAATTTATTTCTTAGATTAGGAGTATCCAGCCCCTGGGCTGTGCACTGGTACCAGTTCATGGCCTGTTAGAAAGTAGGCCACACAGCAGGAAGTGAGTAGTGGGTGAGTAAGCAAAACTTCTTTTGTATTTGTAGCTGCTCCCCAGTGCTAGCATCACTACTTCAGCCCCACCTGAGATCATCAGGCATTAGATTCTCATAGGAGAATCCCCGGTGCCAAAAAGGTTGGGGACTGCTGTCTTAGATAATAAGATATGAAGTTGAAATTACTCCTTCATCCATGGGCTGCAGAATGAATGTTGTGCTACTAGGCATGAAAACAACATTAATATCTTCTAGGCTCCAGAGTGACCAGGTGTATTGTCAATGAGCAGTAATATTTTTCTTGGGTGACCAGATGCATTATTAATGAGCAGTAATATACTGATTCTTTTTTTCTGAGAGTAGGTCTTAACAATAGGCTTAAAATATTCAATAAATGAAGTTGTAAACAAAGCCTGTCACCCAGGCTTTGTTGTTTCATTTAGAGAGCACAGGCAGAGTGGATTTCACAATTCCTAAGGACTCTAGGATTTATGGAGTGGTAAATGAGCATTGGCTTCAACTTAAAAGTCATTAGCTACATTAGCCCCTGACAAGAGAGTCAGCCTGTCCATTGAAGCTTTGAATATAGGCATTGACTTCTCTCTAGCTAGGAAAGTCTTACTTTCTTCAAGTAGAAGATTGTTTTGTCTGCATTGAAAATCTGTTATTTAGTGTAGCCACCTTCATTCATTATCTTAGCTATGTCATCTGGATAACTTGCTGCAGTTCCTACATCAATACTTGCTGATTCACCTTATACTTTCATATTATGGAGAAGGCTTCTTTCCTTAAACCTTATGAATCAACCTCTGCTAGCTTCAAACTTTTCTTCTCCAGCTTCCTTACCTCTCTCAGAATTGAATAGAGTTGGGGCCTATCTCCGGATTACGCATTGGCTTAAGGGAATGTTGTGGCTGGTTTGATCTTCTGTCTAGACCACTAAAACTTTCTACACATCAGAAATAAGGCTGTTTTCTTTCTTATCAGTTATGTGTTCATTAAAATAGCACTTTTAATGTCCTTCAAGAACTGGTCCTTTGCATTCACAACTTGGCTATTTGGCTCTAGAGGCCTAGCTTTCAGCCTATCTCAGCTTTCAACATCCCTTAATCATTTTTAGCACTTGATTTAAAGTGAGACACATGCAACTCTTCCTTTTACTTGAACACTTTGAGGCCATGTTGGCCAGTTTCTGTACTGTTATGTCTCAAAGAATGGGAGGCCCAAGGAGAGGGAGAGAGATGGGGGAATAGCCAGTCAGTGAAGCAGTCAGCATACATACACATTTATTAATTAAGTTTGCTGTATAAGACAAGTTTGCTGGATATGGTTCATGGCACCGCAAAACAATTATAATGGTAACATCAAATATCAGTGATCACAGATCACTATAACACATATAATGAAAAAGTTTGAAATATTGTGAGAATCATCAAAACGTGACACAGAGACATAAAGTAAGCAAATGCTGTTGGAAAAATGGCACCAATAGACCTGTCCAATGCAGGGTTAGTATAAACCTTCAATCTATAAAAAAACATAATATCTGCAAAGTACAATAAAAAGACACAATAAAATGAGGCATGCCTGCATAGTTTTCTTTATGTTACCTACATTTTTGAAATGTTTTCCTTGAGGATAGTTAATTCAGTAAATAAATGGGGAAAAAAGAGTAAAGTAGAAGGAACAGTAGGGGATACAAGAAGGATTAGTCACCTTCTTTGGGGAAAACTCAGAGAAAGCATCAAAGAGGAGATCACACCTCAACTGAGTCTCAAAGGATGAGAATTTTCTAGGAAAATAAAGAGAATGAATATTTTATGCAGCAGCAGTGGGGAGGGCCCAAAGGAATAGAGGCAAGACAACATTGAGAAATGAGAAATTGCTAATAGGGTCTATATGACTGCAATAAAGAAGTGCATGGCAAAAGAAGAAAAAAAAAGAGATAAAAATAGACTAAATAAGCAAAGAGATATTAAAGTTAAGAAGTTTAGAGGTAAAACAGTTCATGGTGATGAAAGAGTTCTGGATCTGGCCTTGGGCATGAGTGTGAGCTACTAAAGTGGTGTTGGGAGGAAAGATCTTAAACTTATAGAAATCACAGAACTATGAGGCTCTGATGTTAGATGAGTTCTCTCTCTGGATCTAAATGGCAATCTGATCCATCTACATGAATATTTCACCCTAGATAAAAAAAAAAAAAACCTGGATGATCATGATGTCCAGCCAAAGTGATTAATAGTCAATAACCCAGTAAGAACATAACTGAAATGAAAGACAGTCCTAACAACACAAAGATCCATGGGAGAGATGAAAAAGCGTTCAAAGAAGTCTATTTTCATAAGAAATTCTTTTTGTTCCTAATCACTATAATTACTATCAGTTACCCATCATCATCTCAGGATCAATAATAAATGGAAATCATACAGTAACCATCATAAAGTGCCATTTTAAAAGTTTATATATCTCTATTATTTTATTTTAGTGAATATTCAATCATCATTCCCCTTTTAGGTTTCTCAACCTTAGGGCTTGTAAGGGATTACAGGACTTTACATCTCTTATAACTGAAGAGTCATCGACAGAGTCACATGTCTTTTAAATATTGTGGAAACTCACAAAAGTATACAGATAAAAATGGCTGTTTGCACTTATTTTTATATAACTTTTATATAAAGGTCCTGGGAAAATAATAGGAATGTGCTTGCCTATCAACTTAATGGTTTCGATCTAAGGTAAGAGATTCACAACACAAAAATGGAAAAATATTTACATAAAATAAAATAAAATATGAATTTTTATCTATTTGAAATTCTCCAAATATTTTTTGATTGTTGAATAATATAGACATTCTACTGGGAAAATAAATCATCCCATTTACTAAAACTCCCATTTACTAAGTGGTATAAGCATCCAATAGACCCATTTCAGTATGAACCACCTGTACTTCTTCTCTAGAAAGAAGAAACAATGATTTCATTAAGTGAAAGAGAACAACATTACAATAATTAGCATTTATACAGCACTTAAGATTCCAAAGCTTTTAAGGCACAACCTTCAATGTCACATCATTTCAAAAATGTAGGTAAGGAAAGGCTAATTATAGTTCCTTTTTATAAGATAGGAAAATGAATAATACACAAAGTTAAATGACTTCCAAGTTAATGTTATTAGTAATCAAATAAAAAATAAAATTAAGGGTTTTTCATCCTTGGTTTAGGACGCTATGTTCAAAAACATGCTGCCTATGAAGTAAGATCTTACAGGAATTCATATTCACAAAATGATTATGATGTTACCCTCTTAGGAGTGACTCTTTTTTAGTTAGATTCCTTTAGCAGATTTATATTATAATTATTTTCAATTTGTCTGTTTTAAAATAACTTTTTGGCAGTGGGGCAATTAAAGAGGGTTCTCACTATAGAGTCATGGAGGAACTCATTACTGCTATAACTAGGAGTGTTATCAAAGTTTTACAGTTAGCTTGAAAAAATAGAATAAGGGAAATATCTATTAATATATTGATAAAATAATTTTAGAAGGTAAAAGTCCTAATATTCATATTCTTGATATAAACATCCCCTACTATCTTCTTCATTTTTCAACCAAAATGTCATTTTTAGCAGTCCTTCCAGTTGAACTATAAGCTCTAATTCAGCAGTCCATCTGAAATAATGACATACTTACTGGCTCTGAGAATGTTCTCTTTGCTGCTGCACCTGGACTGGACCTGCAGAGAAAGTATAAACTCAGTAATTTAGGGCTAATAACATAAATAGCCAGATATGTATGTATACTTATTGGGCAAGCTCCTGAGGTCTAGGAACAAAGACTATATATATCTGTGTATATATATATATATGTATTTCTCAGATATCATGTTAGAAAAATGTTACATTTGTTTTGTATATTTTTATTATCCTTTCCTTACTTTAAATAACCGACTTCTAGGAAAAGAGTTGGAGTACTATATTATAAATGTGACAAATAAAACCAAAGGCAATTTTTAAATTAATGTGTATTTGAAATTAGTATATGGGGAAAAAATTCAAGTTCCCACATATTCAGTTGTGACCCTTAAGGCACTGTGCATATCTCTTGACTAGAATAATAATGCAATTCAAGTAACAAGGTTATAACCAAACATTCTATTGTAGTCATTTTTGGTTATATAGGTTAATGAGGTGAAAAAATCCTCATATACAATATTTACATGTGATGATAATGAACTTTGTTACTTTTTAATTATATTTATTAATATTGGTTATGAAAAATGCTTTCTGGTAGAAATCAATGAATTTGATCACATTTATTTACCACTTCTTAGGTGTGTATAGAGTTTACCAATCAGAAACCTTTATGCTTTGAGTCAAATATTTTAAGTCAAAGGGGAACATGCTTTTAAATGTTTGCAAAACTACTGAATTCAAAAGCCATATTGGATGGCATGGCTACTTATTAATTTCAGAGGAAACTATATTTAAATTCCATACCTCTTCTTTCCCATTCCACAACAGCTTGCCCCAAATGGATATATACACAACAAATTAATTTCTATTGCTTAACACAATCTACTATTGTAATGAAACAACTTATGAAAGGAATGTTGCAACTTAGGGTGGGTTATGGTTGTCCTTCCCTGAAAAAAACAATTGTTAATGTTTAAAGAAACAACAACAATAAAAAAAAACCACAAACATACATACAACATACACACACACACACACCAAAAAAAAAAAAAAAATCCAGATGTTAAAGTTATTCTCTTTTGGCCCAGATTGTTTAATTAGTTTTAAGTATACTAGAATAAAAAATATAATCTAGAAGATAGTATTATTTCTTTTACCCAGAAGTTTTACTGAGGAACAATTCTGGACCAAATAAGAAAGATATTAATGACAAGAAAGATATTAATGACTATTTAAAGAAAACAATACAGGAAGACACTAGAACAAGAAAAAGAAAAGGAAGAGAAAGGGTTTAAGAGGGGCAAATCTAGTAGACCGAAAAGAAAGTATGGCTTTATAGAAGGGAACAATATGGAAATGCAGAATGTTCTGCTATTTCTTATTGAAAATTCATACCAAGAGGGTAAGAATGACTAATGCACTTGCTACAAGATAAACAAGCAAACTGGCAAACTATGGAATGAAAATAAGTGTAACTATACCACTACAGCCTTAAAGGAGAAAAGAAACAAACACCAATAAACAAATTAATAGACAAGCTTAATAAAGATAGAAACTACGTTTTAAAAAAGCGATTCAAAGAACACAAGAGAAAGCTAGAGAGTGAGAAAATTCTGGGAGAGAGTAGAAAAAGAAAGGAGAAAATGTTGAAAGACAAAAACAGAGTTCATAGAAGTCAAATGGAAGTCAAGGAAGTCTTCAACAAGATGTAGAAACAGAAGGAGCCCAAACCCATAGCGCAAATCCATGTTTGCGAATGGAAAGCAGCTCCTTTGATCAGTAATAGTTACTCTTAAGTCGTAGCCTCTATTCCTCCAGAGTTCATCTTTAAGCCCTTCCAATCTAGAGTGGAGCTAGTGTATAGATAGAAACAAGAGATTTATAATGAACAGAGCAGTTTAGATGAGTAGTTCAAATTGTCTCATCAAATGTTTCAACAGCTTTATACAACGTCTAAATGAAAATGGTGGTGAAGAACTAGCTGGTTATACCAAAAAGAACAACAACAACAACAACAACACAAAAAATCCCCAAAACAACAACAAAAAGATCCTCTCCCTTCCTTAGGTGGCTTAAAAAATTAACAAAAATTATAGGAAAAATATAATAAAGAAAACCCATCTTGCTTTGTGGCACCTCAATTTAGAGCTATATATTTCAAACAGTTTTGGAAGAGAAATTTGCATGATGAAAACAATTCAATTCCTATATGAGTATTTATTTAGGTTTACAAATTGCCAACAGCAGTATAACCAATGTTTTCTCATTTATATTACATTGACTACTGACCCAGATTGAGGGAAATCACTTTTAAAATCAATAATTACATAAACTTCTTTAGTAATCTTGATATATATGCAAAAAGTGAAAAAAATAATTAAAAAATTAAAAAATATTTATGCATATAGAGGATGCCTCTCTTTCTTACCTGATAAAACTGGTCATCTTTACAATAGTTGCTTTATTTTATGAAATTTTAGTATGAAGATTTTACCTAACTCACAATGTAATGGAATTTATTTGAAAGAATAAAATTGACAAACAACTATTGCTCTTGTTCTCACACATATAAACTATTATGAAGGTAACATAGGCCTGTCTCAAGTTTTACAGTTTGTTGTTTTTCTTTATCCTACCCTGGCCTTTTACTTACTGGGGAAAAAAAAAATAAAAGGAAAGTCTGAAAAACAAAATAGAACCAAGATTTTGGCCTAATAGCAAATTTGTCAGGGATTAAAAATAAAAGGTTTGCTATTGAATTATCTATTACTTTATTCGATTTGATCATATTATTTTACTACAATTAACATCTGACCTTATGGTGTTGACAATTAATTCCCCTTTCAATTGGAATCAAAACTAAAATAATGTATAGAAACAGTATATTAAAGTCAGTGGAGGAAATGAAATATATGAGACTTACTGAAAATATAGGTATTAATTTACTAATCAAGACTGCTTTCAGACATCAAATAATTAATTTAATTCATTTCAACATGTGTTTACATGTGTAGTACAATTTTTGCTGAAGATCACATTATCCACTAACAAATCTCAAAGCCATGAAACAGAAAACAAAATGGGGAGAGCACATAAATGGTAAGGAAAAAGTAAAAATGCTTTAAACAAAGCTGACAAAATTTTAACAAACAACTACAATCTTTAGATACAGTTAGAGAAGTGACTTACCTTATGCTTAGGTCATAACAAGAATAGCACAGTGTTAAAGTCAGCTCTTCATTATGGGAGGTACAATTGAAAGCCATAGGTTATAATAACATGAATTGCTACACAGAAATGAAGACTTTTTCAGCCCAACATGAAAAGCTAACTCTTATGGGAGAACATTTCAATTTATGTTTAATGCAACATGAGGAAAACTTGAGGGTGTAAACATCGAAACACATAAATCTCACACCAATATGAGAGAGACCCAATCTCGCAGGAACACAGAAGATTTAATCTGTGACCATAATCTGTGACACATAGGGAAGGCACATCACTCTAACATTGAAAGATGCATGCATAATGTATAACCATTCATTGAAACCCTCCACCCTAACCCCTATCCCACTCACACACACAGAAGCCCACTAAGATACAGGGAAAGAATGTAGTGCCAAGCTGTTATGAAGAAAGCAGGACACACACAAGCGTAGCAGTGGTCATGTGATTTGAGAGGTGTTCTTCCCTTAAACCATCCCATCACCATGCTTATTTTAAAGAAGCCAGGAAAAGGCCCTCTTCAATGCTGCAATAGCTACGAGCCCCCAGCTTAAAGCTAGTATGTGGAATTTTGATCACCGTTCCCTGCGATGTCAGGGCTCTCCAGTGGAAGCCAGATATGTGACACCAGTTAGTGGGGTACAAATGTGTGAATAACGAAGACCCTTTCCCTTCTGCATTTCACAGAAGTGAGGGAGGAGAGATACAAATAAAAAATAAAACCCATGTTAATAATAGGTTCATAAAAATATGAAGATGTATAAATATTAAAATGGAGATTACATTTGATTGCAGGTTAACACAACTCAGGTTTCCTAAAAACTGCCTCTATTTTGCTGCTCACCAGGCTAATTTATGTATTGTTTTTCCTTGTAAACACTTGGAATAAATCAATACGACTCATACTGAAAAATTCTGAGTTGGTCAAATGGAGTTAAAGCCAAGAACAAAAGAAGTCACATTTGATGGACATTAAGAAAACCCTCTCTTTCTATTTTTAGCACAATTTTACTGGCCAGCAGTCACATTTAAAATTAGAAATTAATTAAGCTTCTGTATATCTGCTTACTTACATAATCTGAGAAATTCCATGGCAATGATTTGGAAACACCTAATTTAAATTTTAATATTTTTCCATTTCAAAAAGCAAACAACAAAAAAGACTACCTATTTAGAAATTGTTACTAACTTCCCTCTGTGCTTTTCTCTACTGTAAATAAAACAGGCTGTTTCTGTCAATAACAGGGTCATATCAGCTCATTAGAAAAAAATTCAAATTTGCTTTCCTATAATTGATGATAGTAGTTAAATTCACCTATTTTATTGTTTGTGTGAGAAGAGTTTTGAGTCATGTGTGACATGCAATTTAGTTAGATTTTTAATTGTTCAAAGATCATTTACTTATATTACCATTTTCTCTCCTTCATCCTATTCTTAGCAGAACAGACTATCTTGACCCTCCTGTTAGCATGTCTTTAATATTTTAGGCTTTGGGCTCTCCTTTAATCTCAGTTTCCTCACGATAAAAATAAAGACTATGGGGCTCAAAGAAGATAATACAAGTATCAGCGATTTTAACTATAAATGTGGAAACAAATGTCAGTAGTTTTTATGATCAATGGAACTACTGACAGTTGTGAAATAACTCTAATTACATGGTCTCCTATTGTAACTTCTTCATTAGGTCAAATGTAAAAAAATTCTTATTTTTACTCAAAGGAAAAAAAAATCCATGTACTGTTATATGTTTTTCAATAGAACTGACCAACTTTTTGGAAATGTCATAGCCACATGGCCACAAGTACTGATGAGAATGCAACAAAGTCTGAACTAGCTCCTTTAGAATATTCCTTGTACTCTTGCGCTTTTAGACCTTAGACAAGCTGTTTCCTCTCTCTGGAATACCCTGTTGCTTATTTTCTGACCCAAATAGTACTTGTCCTTTAAGATCCAGGTTAAATTGCACCAGGTGCTAAAAATTTCCCTGTTTCTTAACAAGAAATAATTTCTTCTTTCCTTAACCTCTTAATAGTCTTATCAAGATACAATTTACCGCTCATAAAATTCGCTCATTTTAAGTATAAAATTTTATGGCTCTTAACCTCTTAATTATATGGCTGTACAACCATCACCACAATCTAGTTATGGGTTTACTTAAATCCTTAAAGCCTCTTATCTGAACTTATATTATATATGTGTCATCACAGTTACTCATATTCCAATTATTATGCAGGTCTCCAAATATACTGGAAAAAAAGGACCATGACTTTAATTCTCTTTATATTTTCTACATGTCAAACACAGTACTTTGTAAAGAGTACAGAGTAAATGTTTGCTAAATCTTAATGTTTATTTTGTAGTAATTACAATTTTTCAATCTAAGCAGATTAAAAATTATTTTTTACAGTATCAGCATAATTATAGCCATTACTGTACTAGCTTAAAAGCTTAAAAATAATTTTTACTTATTTGAGTCTGCTAATATTGAGATACAACATGAAAAATATGTAGATTATGTCTAAGAAATACTTGGGTATCCTACAGAATGATCTTAAAAGTTTGGAAAACATATTACCTTTAATGTTACTTAAACTTAATCAAATAGTGACATTTGAAGTTCAATGAAGGTTAATCTATCACAAAGGCTTAAGGTTAGGTTAAGAAGACTCCTTATAGTCTAAGAAAACAGGATCTACTATTATGTCATATGGTCAGGTCACTAGAATGACAGAGATAATAAAGATGTTTGAGGTATCATGACCTTTCTAATTTTTCTACCTTGTTAAAATTATTAAAGAATAATCTGTCTATAAAAGAACTTTATTGTGTGCCATTTACTTACAAAAATAAAACATGAGAGAATAAAGAACTTCATTGGCTCAGATAATTTGCCTCTTTAGTTTACCCAAAAACAAAAAGAAAATAAGGTTTGATTTAAACATTAAGACCAACTCTACAATTTCAGATGCTAAAATTCTATTTCTATTTCTTCTCACTTCTTATAGCAAAAATGAATAATTGGTCTAGAAAAGCTCTCTTCCATAGTTCCATTAATTCATCATTTTATATGGATAAGTTAAGATATAAATATTAGGCTCATCTGAGCCTAATGATAACTCATTTGTGTTTAATTAGATTTATATATCATTACACAATTGTAGAACTCAGAGTTTTGGTTTATTTATGACATGAAAGGCAGCATGATAAAAAATGTATATGAAAGTGAAAACTACTGTAAATGAAAAAGAGCAACACAAATCTAAGTCATTATTATTATCCTTATGTAGATTTTAGGTCACCTACATTTTACATAGGTAGAATCTAATGCACAATGAGAATAAAGAATTTGTTCCACATCATGTCATGAATCAGTGACAATATGATTGCCAATTTCTAGACCAAAGCTTCAGAAAAAGGCTAAGTTCTGAGGTTACTTCTGCAAGGATCAATCTAATTCTCTGTTGTATGATTTTAGTCAAGTTATCTCATTTCTATGGGACTTAGTTTACTTAGTTTGCAAAATGAGGATGTTTTCAGTGGTTTCAACAGAGGTTGATGAACCTGTGAGACAACCTATGGATAAAAGTCAGAGGTCTACTCACTGAAATGGGAAAAAATTACAATTTTTAAATTCACCAGCCTAAATAAGTTTTAATACTTTTTTCATTATGAGCTTAGGTGAAAAGCCATAGTAATATTAGCAAAACCTATTACTTTAAATTATTATGAATATCTTAAAATATTGTCATATTCACTAAGATTTCAAATTTCAGCAATCTGACTTGCTATTTAATAAATTTTATTTTAATAGATTTCAAAACAGTACTATTATATCATAATTTGTTTTTACACATATTTTAATAATGATTTCATTAGTTTTCTTTATGATCCTATGTATTTTATTTTATATATTTAAAAATATTTTTCTGAAAGAAGCATGTAGTCTTTGTCAGATTCTCAAATGAGTCCATGAAAGAAAAAAGGTTAAAAAAATTCTGAACTAGATAATCTCCAAGCTTCCTTCAATATGTAGGATTTTATGGCTCTAAGAAACCTTTCTCAACTCCATTTGCCACCCTTTTTCAAATCATACAGAATAGAAGTCCTTTTTTTTTGAGAAAATTATATAAAATTGGTCACTGAATTAACAAATAGCCTAAAAAGTTATAAAGACCTTGGGCCTTTATAAAAGATTTATATTAATGTCCTTTATTTTTAAAATTAAATTTATTGGTGTGACGGTTGATAAAATTAAAGACCTCAGATCTTAAAAAATTGTTTCACTTGTTCTTTCCCGTTGGTTTAGATAATTAATTAAACGGAATAATCATTTAATAGTCATCACATTTGAAACTAACTAAAGGTGAACTTACACACACGCGCACACACACTCACCCATAACTAATTATTCTTTGAACTCTTAATCATGTGTGGAGACAGACCAACAATGCTATTATCTATGCACAACATAAGCCTTTGCAGGCCCACAGGCAATATTTATATGCAATACAATTTTACAAATCTTTTCCAGAGGACCATTCTAAAATATTTTCTATTGTTACATAAATTATCACTATCTTAAATTCTCCTGAGCTTTCCTAAGTTCTGGATAAATATGTAGAATTTCTTTCTTTTTTTTCTTCCAGTATTGATCTCCTCTAAAAGAATCTAGCACTATGACAGGTTACATAGCTGGTGAAGTGAATTATAATTTCCATTGTAAATCAAAAGCCTATTTATGTTGCTTTATAGGTAACTTGGTCAGTTCCTTATTCCTAAAGACAATAGTATATGTAAAGCGTACCTAAGAATAGAACTGGTTATCACCATGACTCAAGGGAATATGAGTAAGATCAATGATGAATATTCTTAATGTATTTCCTATATAAAGCTTTATTTATAAATTGAGTTACTCTCAATGACCTTTAGAAAATTTGTATTCCCCAGGCTGGTCTCCCCTTGGTACCAGCATTTTTGAGTTGATGTTTGTTCTGAGAATTTTAATGTTGACCATGATAAATGATGAAAATATACTACATAATTACACACACACACACACACACACACACACACACACACACACGTGTGTGTATAATGAAACGAAGCTAAAGAAAATATTTTTTGACTTATAGAGATTTCAGATTATTCCTAACAATCTTCAGATGAATAACTGATTTTACAGAGTAATTTATCTCCATTCTAGGGATGAGACAGCAGGGGTTATTACTGGCTTTAGATCACACAGTAGTCAAAGGGAGCAGAAAATGTCCCCCAAAATGTTGCATTTTGGCACGTGGATTACTTTGAGCTGAGACAATCAAGACCCAGGAGACCCAAAAAAACCTTTTACCTCCCCCTTTAACTACAAGAATCTGGATAGGAAACCTGAGAGAGAGAGAGAGAGAGAGAGAGAGAGAGAGAGAGAGAGAGAGAGAGAGAGCGCACACCCGCGAGCACACGTGAGTGAATGTGTGCATGCAAGCTGTTGCCAGAGTTAACTCCTACATGAACTTATCTGTATGGCAGGGCAGACATCTAATTACAGAATTTCTTCTCTTCCTATTGTCTTGTGACTTACCACCCTGCCTTTGAAATCTCAGGCTCTAATGCCATTCCTTAACTCAGGCTACCGTATAAACCTCAATTTTCTGCCTTGCCATTGAGTTTCATAGTTTTTTGGAGCTCTGGTGGGCACAAAATTAAAAATTCGTTTTGTCCTGTTAATCTGTCAATTTAATTATTAGACCAGCCAAAGGACTTAAAAAGGTATATGAAAAACATTTCCTCCCCAAAAGAAGTAATGGAACTTAGCCCTCTTGACATCCAAATTCATTTACCTGTACACTAGTAGATGCCCTATCTTTCTAACCTACCAATGGTAATCAATACAATCCTAATTAGACCATGAACTCCCATTGCCTTTTTGCTGTTGATTATTTCTCAGCATTGAGAACCACTCAGAATAGGTGTGTGGATGTTGGAATGAAGGAAAACTGGTATAATGAAAGGTAGTTTGGAGTCCAAATGCGTGAATTTGAATCTTGGTTCCATCATTATTAGCTGTGTAACAATGAATAAGTTATAATCTCTCTATACCTTTTTCTTATGTATAAAATGAGAATAGTAATAGTTATCTTTCAGGGTTTTTGTGAAGAGAATAAGAAATATATGTAAAATAGTTGTTTAGAACAGTATCTGGCCCAGAGTGAACAGTGTATGGGTATTACCTATTAATATGTTTGTTGTTACTTTTATGATTCTTTTGTTTGGTGATATTCTGGACCTATAATAGAGAATGTTACTACAGTAATTTCTTTTATGATTTTGATTTCATAAGTAAATCAAGTAAAATTAGTTTAGATTATATTAGGTAAGCATTTGAAAAAAGTATAAAAAACACTAATAAATTTTATAAAATAGAGACTAACAGATATAGTTAATGATATGAAAACCTGAATTATTGAGCATTCGTATCATCTGGAACTTCTGGAAGAAAGTCATATTGGTTTTCATTAAACATGAGTTTTGAGATACTGAGTTTCTAAATGGATTTAATATTCTCTTCTTGGTCTTCATTGAAGGGTAGTGGAATATGCTACCCCAAAATGTGCCTCTTTGGTACAAATATTATTTTGAGCTTATTTTGAGAAACAGCAGACACAGAAAGTATGAAAATAGAGAAGTTACCCTTTGTAAGGGAAATTATATTTATAAAATAAATCTTTTTATAAGAGTGTCTCCATTTTTGTACCTGTTAAGATTCTCTTGTAATTACTTTATTTTGCTTTTTATTAACAACGATTGGGGGTGATATTAATAAAATCAAATGTTTCAAATGTACAATTCAATAGTATGTCACATACCTATTGCATTGCATGTTTACCACCCAAAGTTAGATTTCCTTACATCATCAAATATTTGACCCCTTTTATCCATACTCATCTCCCTCCTTCCCGTCCTTCCCTCTGGTAACCACTAAACCACTGTCCATGTCCATGAGTCTCTGTCTGTCATGTTAGTTTGTTGCTTTCAGTTTTATATTCCACATATGAGTGAAATCATATGGTTTTCAACTTTTTCTGTCTGACTTATTTCGCTTAGCATTATTATCTCAAAATACATCCATAAGAGAATTATATTAATGAAGCAGCCACTGGTTTAAATTTGTATAACAAGTCTTACTCTTGTTTACTGTGCTTTTCTTGGTAACCTCTCATAGGTTTCTTTTGTTTTTAGCTGAGGATGGTATTTAAGTTGGTAGTTTAGGCTATCTTGTGAAGTCACTTTTTCCTGGATAGCTCCCAAGTATCCGTGAAGGGTACATGTTAATAAACTTCTGTTTGCTTTTCCTTTATCAATCTGCCTTTTATCAGAAGGGTCTCAGGTAAGAACTCATAAAGGTAGATAGAAAATTATTTTCCTCACCTACACATTCTGAAGTGTCATGTCATATTTAATTTCTTCATTATAAAACTAACAAAAACTACTGTTTCTACTAAGTATAATATGGCATGTAAGAGTGTGGCTACATTGTTTTTCTTTCTTAATCATAGGCAGTTATACTACAGTATTAGTTTAAGAGTTGCAACTTAATTTTTTTAAATGTTTAATTAGCATTCATAAGGCAAATGAAAGGTGTTTATGGGCAAAGACATTTCTATATGCTATTAGTAAAGTATCAATGATTTAAAAAATGTTTAGAAAGTTTCTTTGAGGACTGGAGATACAAGCTTAGTTTTCTGAAGCTTTATACTGCAACCCATATGTGATGTATATTGTGTTATTCAAGCTTCTCATGATGTAACCAAGTAAACAGTTAACAGATATAGTTTGATATTATTAAACTCATTTATATATGTCCTTTCCATTTTCTCTGAAGTTTCAAGTTTTGGATGTCAGAGCTACTCCAATGGAAAGGGAGAAAATTCATTGCTTTTAAAACTAAACTCTTAGCTTACAGAGAAGGGATGACTGTGTTAAAAGTTAATTTTTCAAAAAAGGTAAACTCACAACTCATACAAATATAAAATGAATGAGTCAAAGATTTTATCTAAAGTCTTAATGAGAGAAGCAGAAATCTGTTTCAATTGATTCAAAAAGAGAAAAACATACATGCATCAACCATCAGAAATAAGAAAATGAACTTTCAGGTCAGCTAGCAAAAATCAAACACTTCTCCAACTGAACATAATGTGCATTTCCATGGATCATGTGCATAACTATTCATTTACTACAACTTAGTTCTGTACAATAGCTCAGACGATGAAGAGAGATGACCCAGATGGGTGCCCTAGACAAGAAAGTCAATAATCTTTTTTGTCTATTTCAAAGACTTTCACAATTTCACCTGAAAACTTTATGGCCTTGGAGCACTTATTAATAGAATTTATGTCTGTTAATTGAATTCTAGTTTACTTTTGAGTGTTTGTCCCCTAGTGTATATCTTCAGTTTCTAAGATTGTATGAAATGCCAACTGTAGACTTTTAAATGACTGTAGTTTTTGTTTTGACTGTAATATTAAAATAGTAGTTTTAACCATACTGAAAAATATGGAATAAATTTATATGAAATAAACATTGTTTCTATTAAAATTTTGACTTAAAACATAATTTGTGAGGATTGACACAATACAATTTTGTAGTTTTCCTTTTTACCCAAATCCAATGAAAGCTGAGTATGAATATAAACCTTATCTTGTCAAGATTCAATCATGAAAAATTTCTAAGAACAACCTATTAAAATCAAAGTAATGAAATGCCATGCAATGTAATACATTATGTAGGGTAAATATATTGATCATAGACTACTATGTCATTAAGCATTACATTTTCTGGATGAAGTTTCATTAGATTTTTTTTTAAAGAAAAAGCTAAGTAATCACGTTACAAAGAATTCTGAATTAAAAGGGACATTCTTTCTTACAACACTGTTAAATGAAGGTTTACAGATAGCTTGAGTTGTTTCAACCCACTTTAATTACCTTGCAAAATATGGACTGACATCTACATTACTGGTTTGCCTCCTTTATACCAGTGTAAGTTTACATCGTTCACATTAACATAACTCATTCTCAAGATGAGCAGGATGGGTAAAATTATTTTAGATATGTGTAAAATTTTTTTTCAATGTAAGCCCTATAGCTGTAGAGCAAGGGACATGTGCTAATTTGATCTGCTAAAGTTAGAGACCTATAAATGCAACAAATCCTTCTTTGAGACAAAAAGCAGAAAGTTATGCTAGGTACATAACTTTGGCTAAGTCTTTTAAGCATTAGTTTCCCCCATGTACAAGAATCAGGATAATTACACTGTTCTTTTACTAAACAAATACTCCTCAAACACCAACCCAGTGCCAGGCTCCGATCTAGGTGCAGGAAGTAAAACAAGATCAAGATTGACAGGAACCTTACTACCTTAGAGCTTACATTCTAATAAAATGAGACAGCTAATAAGCACTTAACTAATAGGTAAAAAAGTAAGATAATTTCAGACAGTAATTTTTAAAATATATTTTAAAAAATATTTTTAATTAAGAGTTTACATTTGATATTATATTAATTTGAGGTGTACAACATAGTGGTTAGACATTTATATAATCTATGAAGTGATTCCCCTGATTAGTCTAGTATCCACCTAGCACTATACATAGTTATTAAACTATTATTGACTATATTCTCTATGCTGCATTTTTTGTTGTTTATTCAAGTTTTACTATAAATTTCTGCATAAAAGCTCTTGTGATACCATACTGCTATTAATCCATGATAGCTACTACACTTGTTAGTATTCTCTAGACAGCAGCCCTGTACTTAATTAGAAGTGTTGAGGCATTTCCAGTTTATAGAAAAATGTATCACATGTGATATAATAATCCACAAACTAGTAAAAGCTGAATTATAAAGAAGTTCTAGTCTTAGCGCTTATCATTAGGGACATAGTACCCATGTCCAAAATATAGTAAACTTCATTTGCAACAATGTTATTAATTATGCAATGGAGTATTTTGGTTCAGTGTCAGTGCCTTTTATTTCTTTTGCATTCTTGTTTTGTTCTTTTTCATTTCCTATATATTCCTAGTATAGATCTATGGCACTGTGGCTTGGTTGGGGTCAGTAAGAACAGTTTTTGAGATATGTTGACTACTCCTGGCCAGTTAATTTTATTGCTATCTTAGCACCATAAACTAGAAAATCATCATATGTGTGTGTGTGTGTGTGTATGTATAATTTGTATATATACATACAACATATATATGTATATATATATATATTTAGTATATATACAGTACATATACCCATATAGTACTATTTGTGTGTATACTCTTATCTCCACTAGGGCATAACAAAAATCATTAAAATTCGACTAGTTATTTTAAGAATATATGCGGAAATATATGAGGCATCAGAGAAGCAAAATGGATCCTGAGAAATACATTATCATTCAAATGCAAGATTAATATATGCCATATGTGTAGAAAGAATATATTTCCGATTTCTATCATATGATGTATTATTTACATATAATGATGTTCTATGCACAGGGAACTTGAACTTTGTTATAACTTTAATTATTAAACATATATTAAAAAATCTAAAAAAATGAAGCAATATTTATTAAATCTGAGTGGTTACTGTAACTTTAATTATTAAACATATGTTAAAAGATCTAAAAATAGATTATTATTATTCAATGAAAAGGGAAAGGAAAATAAGAAATAGGCAGAGATAAAGACAGGTAGTTTCTACTTAAAAAAAATCCCCACATATACACACAAAGAAAGGGAAAAGAGGCACAGAAAAGAATGAAGTGTAGAAAACTACAGTAAGAAGGTGGGTGAAGGTAAATGAAGTAAATAAATCAGAGGATGGGAATTCCTATAGATTATTTTCCTCTTTATACTTCTTACTTAGACTTTAAAAACTCATGGCAGTCCTTAAAAACACCAATATCATGCCTGATCTGAAATTAATGATTTAGGAATATAAAGATTAAATGCCCAATTTCAGGACCATTCACTTCCTTCCAAACTATTCAAGATGAAGCTGTAATGTGGAAAGAAAAAGGTAGATATATTCCCACTTGGAAAAACAGCACCTAGTTTATTTTTTAGTAAACAAAAAATGCACACATGAAACAAGATGAAGAGAACTAATAAAGGTGTTGATCACTTGATCATTTAACCAATGCTCCTAATAAATATTTAAAATGTCAAAGGCAATTATAAAGTTTGTTTAAAAAACAGTTTCAAACTGTCATGATATGAAAGAGTTAAGTCATGTTTGATATATTTAAAGTTGTGTGATTAGGCTATGAAATTTGATAAGACATTTAAAATCAGTCTTAATTTGACCCAAACTACTTCAGACTCTGAGCAAAATATTTGTGATTGAAGATTGACTCAACATTTCCTCTTAATACCTCCTTCTGGTCTCACTGTCCTTTTTTCTCTTTCCTACTCACCCACTCATGTCCATTCTCGGAAGTGATGCCTACCTCCACAACTGAGAAGTACCAGTGACTAATTTAGCAGCATCTGACTTCAGAAGACCATTTTTGCTTCAGTTCCCACTTTTTTTCCTGGAGAATTCCCTTCTCTGTCAAGCACTGTACAGAAGCTGATCATTGATTACTGCAACTTCGATACTAAATCAAAGGGCTAGACTGCTATAGGAATTTTTTTTTTCAGTGCAGGTAAACACAGCAGTCTTTTCACAGAATCATGCATTAGTTCATGTCATGCTTCTCAACAAGAACAGGTAGGCATGACAGCTCAAACAATTAGATTTAATTGCTGTGTGCTGGTACAGCAGAAAGTTGCCAAAGAGAAAAAAAAGTCAAAAAGCCCAATTTTTATGACTCTAGGCAATACTGAACGCAGAATGGCATGGACAAAATTTCAAAAATAGAGCCTTCTTTTCTTATCTTAAGGCAGACTCAGAAATAAGACAAGTAAAATCGCTTATACAATTGAAAACTATAGCTATAAAAGTTCATATAAATCTGAATTTCATTCAGGGTTTCATGGAACATGAATCCAAAAGTATCTTTAAGGTCTTTATGAATTTGCCCTTGTTCTATAAGTTGCTGCCTGTGCTCTGCAACTATTTAATAGGAGAAATTCAGAATTAGTGACCTGTTCTTTAAATACTGAAACAGAAAATAGAATGAAAAAACAGGGCTTGTTTCATTTTCCCTCCTTTTATTCTTTTCATCTCCCTACTCTCTCCTTTTTTTCATTTTTTTCCACCTTAAAATGCAAAACATTTGAGTGTCAACATACCTACTTTTACTCCCCTCTCAATTCCAAAATATATATGCAATCTTAGTTTTCCTATGTAAAATATATAGCCAGTTCTATTTTATTATAAACATTATTTTATATAATAATTACTGTTTCACAATTCTTCACTTTCTGTAGTAACACAAGTCACATAGAAATTAAGTCAAAAGTACTTTAAAAGATAGATTCATAAATTGTACAAGGACATATATTTCAAAGGCTGTATGTTATGTGCTTTCAATTTATCATCCAATGCATTACTCCTAGATGTAAAATATCTCACTGAAAAACTGGATATGAGCATGGATTCCCAGAATATTTAAGCTGAAGATAAGTCAGTATGCCATAAAATACTCTGACATAATACATATGTAATTATATAAACTGAACTTTTCAAAACTAATGGAAAGGACATTAACAAATATTCTTCATTTTTATTTCTAGCTGAGCCTATTGATGATGATAGGTATCTTGTGGAAAAATACCTCATCACTTCTCTATAATTTCTAATTCTGCAATTCTTGTTAAAAGTGAGAAATGAAAATTTTGTTTTAGATGCTATGAAAATATAAAAATATAAAAATGTTTTAAAAACTCTTGAATAATAGGCATAAAACACATAGAATTATAAATATTGTAGATTAATCTACGTTGGGTAATAATAACTGCCATTGTAAAATACTGTAGAAAGCAATTATTAGATACTACAAGTAAGAGGATAAAACACACGGGAAAGACTCTATGATTAAAACAGATTCCATAGGAATTCAAAATATGTCTTTAAATTCAATTGAGTGGACTTAAAATATATGTACTAAATTCCTTTTCAAAAACTATATCAACTTTGTAGATATCAGTCATTCTGACCTATAATGTTTACTGGAGTTCTCTCTCTTTCAGTGTCTTCCATACCACTCAAATATATTAGATAACATAGCAGAGCAGAGGAGAGCATTTAAAAGGTGCATTCTCCTCCAACAAATAACATTAATAAACAGTAATATCATGCTTTGCCTTTATCTCTCCTTTCCAAAGAGGTCTGTACTTGGCAAATAAATTAAATAAGCCTTACCACAAAGTTAGAAGAACCAATACCATCTCTGTATAGAGAAAAATGTGGCCTAAAGAAATATAGCATCTTTAAAGTTATATAATAAGGTCCCAAGAACTCAAATCTATTCTAGGAAAATTTTCCCTAAGCCAGTTCTTTTTTGGGGACTTAAAAATAATTTTGTGAATTTTAAATTAACTCCCCCATGACTATTCTGTGAACACAGGACTCAAGAATAGTGATTTTCCTATCGACCTTTTTGACACAACACTGAATAGCATTAATTTTCAGAGCCAAAGGCATTTTCTTTAGTAATATTTTTGCAGCACAGCCTTCATACATAGAATATGATTTTTTAAAAAACAGACAACATTCTAATTTGTAAAACCCTTAAGTGAGGTCTCATTTTAAATCTTTGTTATATTCTCTATATACCTAATATGCATCTCTGTTGTAGATGCTTAATATTCTTGAGTAATCATGACCTATTGGTAGTGTTAGCAAAACCAAAGGTATAAACTATTATGTAGAAATAACACAATCATATCAATTTCAATTCTTATATTCACCCAAGATATCAAAATCCATTACAGACTTTTTAAGCTCAAAGTATATTTTTTTATCTGCATTTGGTATTCTGATTAAACTTCCATGTAGAAAGCAAAATGTACAGAGGATAATCAAGATCCAATTCCTTTAAAATTTTACCATTAATATTTTTAACAGGATTAAAAATCCTGTTTGCTACATTCATGATAAATTAGCTTTCTCATGAACAGACCAGGCAGTATAAATAACCTCTTTTAATTCACAGTAATATATCTGTTTCACTTTTTCAGCTGGTTCAAAGACCTATATAAGTCAGAAAAAAATCAGCATTCATTCTAGGAAGAGGTGTTAGAAATAATAATGCCACATCATGAAAAGCTTGCAAAATTTAGCTATAGGCATAACCCCTTAATATAAATGTCTAATTTATAAATTCACTCAACAAAAACTAATTGATGATGCTGTGGAGAAGTCCTTGCCTTAAAATGTCAGTTTCCCTCTCCCTTTACTTTCCACTATAGTGAGTATTCTAAGGAAGATGTCCCATTTGAGCTGTTGGAGGAAGAAGACAGAATGTAAGATCCTACTGCCATTCAGAATTTGTCAGGGTAAAAATACCTTGGAGTAGGCTAAATTCTGTTAGAGGTTAGCATGCAGTTCCCCAAGAAATGATGTTACAAATAGTACAAATAGATTCCTACATTATTCCACAAATACTTATTTGACCCTCAATTCAAGTATATTGCTATTTCAACTCTGTATAAACTTTTGAGTGGTAGCCTAGAAATCTAGTCACCATTTATAAAGTTACTTTCATGGCAAACTGCTTTGCCCCACTTATAAGTTGGTGACTACCTGTATGTAGAATATGACATGCAATAGAATTCAAGGACAATATAATTATGGGGTTCAGGACATGCTATCCCCAAATATGGCACCTTGTCATACTAAAAATTTAAATCTGAAGAAATCTGAGAAAAGAGCAGAAGCAAGAAACTCTTTTTATCCTTCCCTTGCTCTTCTTCCCTAAAGTACTTCATAATACCAAGTGAGAACTGCCCTCCTTACACTTTGAGGAAAGGAGCATCCTTATCTCCGAGATGGAGGAACAACTGGGAACAATCAGTACAAAGAGGCCTTTCTAAGTTTCTCTCAATTTACTACCCTTAGCTCATACTCTTTGCCCTATCATATTTTTCCATGACTGTTCACAAAATTAGCATAAAAACTCTCAGGCTTAACTATTTATTTGGGCCTTCATTTCTTGTGTCATGAAAAATTCATATAAATAAATTTGGATGCTTCTCTTTTGTTAATCTGTCTTTGTCATGTTAGCTTTCAGACCCAACCAGGGACCTTAAATGGGTCAAAGAAAACTTTCTCCTGCACTATTCTTATCAGCCATAATCTTTAGTAAAATGGTGTATGTGTGCGCTAAGTAATCCAGATGCTAAATAGAAAAGTGATTTTGGAGGAAAAGGCAAGAGAAAAACTGGGGAAGATAATTAAATGGCTGAATGAAAAGAAAGATATAGCTCATAAAGAGATGTTTGTATACATCATATTCAATACACTTGTAGACCATAATTAAGAAAAAGAGGTAAGTAGGCATGGTACAAATGCTATTAGGTTGATAGCAGAGTTACTACTACTTATTTTTTAGTCAGATTGTAGCTAATAACCATATGCAAAACATGTTTCACTGCATGACAATGGTAACAGATACTATGTCTGGCAGAATTAGTTCAAAGTATAAATAATTTTACATTTGAATCTTTAGTAATTAACATTTATTGAGTACTTATTCATAAGAAGCACTGCACCAAGCAGCATTGAGATTCAATACTTAAGGTACCTAAGTGGTATTACTCCTATTTTATAAGAATCTAAAGTGCAGAAAAGTTAATTTGCTTAAGATTATAAAATTAGTAAGGGGCAGGGTTGGGTTTCAAATCCAGGGCTGGGATTAAAATCTAGCCCAAACTTTATTTCAATACTGGGAGAAAACCAATAAATATTCATAATGGCATAAGTGTGAACATCCTTACAATATGATAAGAAGCTGGTTAAATTTGGTTCTTTAAGAAAAAGTTTATTTTAAAAAATTCCCCAATAAATACATGCTTCACATTCTCAAATCTTAAATTCACATGGTAAGCATAAGGCTATTTAGAGATTTTAGTATCTAAAGAAAAAGACAATAAGGAGAATTCTCAAAGAAGAAATTTTAAGTATGGGTTTAAATAACAATGGCTTTAAGAAGTACTGAACTACATAAAAGCAGAGAAAGGATTACTATATCTTTTAAAACTCTAGGAGAAAATTAAGCCCTGATGCACTATACATCCATTATATGTAACAAATAAGCTTCTCTTTTATGAATCTAGAAGGGCACCTCCTTCACAGGAGCTTGAGAAACAGCCACACGAATCACTTCTTGTTCTGTGGGTTAGTTGAGAAATCCTAGTTGAGGAAGGGTTTTTGAAAGAGTGAAAAAAGGTGACCAGAGAAAACTGATCATTCTATTTGCTGAAGTCCAGGCTATCTACTTCATTGTACCCAAATGTGTGTCTATGTGAACAAACCAAAGAAAATTTATATGGTCATCAAGAAGATACTTTTCTGAATCTAGAAAAATCATACCAGGTTTGATGATAAACACACTTGTCTGTAAATCTATGGGAATGAACCATAGCAGGGTATGACATTGAGCTGTTCAGTATTCATTAAACCTCTGTGCAAGCATGCACTGCTACTACCTTCCATATAGAAGAGACAATTGGGTTAATTAAGAAAGAAGACAAATGGAGACAAAATGATGGCCTGTGGTGAATCACTGGGCACATGAAGGAAAGAGTGATGGGCACCAGCCCAGTGAGGAGTAAAAGTCACTTCAATGTCAATTTCCTTCACTATTGGATAGAGAGCAATTTTTAAAAAAAGACTGGAAATTTATATGTTGATCATTTTTTTGATTTAAATTGCCTACCAATACTTCCTTTGTGTCTTGATAAGAAACTTTAATCAATAAATAACACTGGATTCTGACTTCAGTTTTGTTAAAAGGTAACTAATGAATAATTCCTACCTGCCTAACAATAACTTCAGTTTTCTATATATATTTTTGCTTGTGTACCAATTCTGATTCCCATATGAATTTCCATCTTTATTTATGAAAGCATGATTTTTCATACACTTAGTTCCCAGTGTTTTTCAAATAGGATGTCATGGAGACTGATTGGAGTCATGGAGAAGAAAGCTGCACTGCTCTAGGTAAACTTCAGGTTTCAACCATAGGTCAAGACAGTGAATTCTTCAGTTTAAGACTCTCTTCATTTCTATTATATCCAAGGTCAATAGGAATGAGATTTGTATAGATTGGAAAAACTGTTTGATATGATGGAGCCTACACTCAAGAAAAACTGGGCCAGCTACTCCTGTTATTTACTTTAAAAAATGGAATATCAAAATATACTGTAGAAAGTCAGGCAGTGTAGAATTAAAATGTTTTAGAAGCAATGACCTAGATTAATATATACTTCAGAGAATTAGAAACATGCAACAAAATCTTAATGACATTTGACACGTATATAATGGGATATTTGACACTGGGTTCTAACTCATGATCTGGTCAGTATGTGTTTATTAAAAGCTTACTGTGTGCTAGATGGGGGAAATATAAAATCTAAAGGAAGCTGATCAATGTGTTTATCCAACCAAGTTTTATAATCTAACAACAGAGTTAACAGAGCAATTAGAAAATTAAATATCATTCATTCAGTCATTTTAACCCATATGTACTGAATACCTACTGTTTGTCCCAAACTGATCTAAGTTGTAAATTTTAGGTTGGAAAAAATAAAGCAGCCTCTGGTCTCCTGGAGCTCACAATAGAGAAAAACAGTTACATATATATAATTACAACATATCATAAGTGCTATAACAGAAATAGTACAAATTGCTATTAGGGAAATGTAAAAGATGCTCCTAACTTTGCTAGGAGTTGGGTTTGAGGAGATTATCAGTAAAGGCTCTTAAAGCAGAGATATATAAACAGAGTTGTAAGGGACAATTATAATTTAGTTAGGTGAAGTAAAGGAAGGAAAATCAGAGAAAAAAAGTGAAATTTATAGATGTTAGGGACCCTGGCCACTGGGAAATGGTAAAAAGTATGGCTGCAGCTAATTTTATCCATCATAGGAAGTAGTAAGAGGAGCAGTTGATATGGTATGTAGGGACCAATTCCTCAGGGTTATAGAGAGCCAATGAAAAATTTTAAGTAGGAGAATGGCATGATTACATTAACATTTTAACAACTTCATTCTGGTGAACAATGTGAAGATGAATTAAAAATATTTATGGGGTAAATTTTAGAGTAGAGGAAATAGTTTAAAGATTAATCTAGTAATCCTGATAAGAAATCCAACTTAATCATTAAAAGTAGTTCTGGAGAGAAGGGCATCGATTCTAGAGATACAAGAGGCAAAATCTGTAGGACAAAGGTCATGAGGGATATAAATCCAAAATGCCTAAGTTTCCTATCTGAATAATTGCATAGTGTCATATATTGTAAAGGAGGATAAAGAAACAAATCTAGGGGCTGAGTTATATTCTAGGTGCTAACTCTGGAGAGAGATGTGAGCTAGATAGGAGTTGATACCAAGGTAGTTACTATATAACTAATGTGAACGTAATGTAATGTGAAGTTCCTAGAATGATCCCTGACCAAAGTAAGTGCTATGTAAATGGAATAATGACAATGGATGGTGATGATCATAATACTGACAATGGCTGATTATGAGATCAACCCCAAACTATATAGAGTATCACTGTCCAATAGACCTTTATGTGATGAAAATGTTCTTTATCTATACTTTCTAATGGGTAGCCACTAGTCACATGTGACTACTGAGAACTTGAAATGTGGCTGTAGCAACTGAGAAACTAAATTTTAAATTTTATTTAATTTTAATAAATTTAAATTGAAAGGCCCAATGGAGTTATAAGCTATTACACAGGACAGTTCAGATAGATATATAGTGAGAAATGAAACAGAATCTGGTAGTCAATCAAGTTGATCATCAACAACAGAAAAACATTCAGATATAGGGTAATACTGTGTATAACACAATGGAAACTCCTTTGAGGATGATTAGGGTTAATGGATATGGTAGAGGAAGTTTTCTGGAAGAAGATGGCTGCAGCTATCCAATTACCTAGCTACTCTCATAAAGCGAGTCTGAGGTTATTAGGGCTTAAACATCCGACTGAGAGGAAAAATGAAACATGTTTATTTAATATTTACTATGTCCCAGGTACCCTATTAGATTTTCACAAATTATTTATCAATTCTCCCTGAAACTGAGATGTGGAAACTTTATAAACTTTAGAGAAGTTGATGAATTTATTTGTTTAAGCACTCATTCTTACAAATATTTGAGTGCCTCTTACATGACATGTCAAGTTAATTACTTATCTTACTAAAGACAGGGTTTGAAAGTAGATTCAGCTATAAAGTACACTGTAGGTATTAGAAGAAGTAAAAGGAGATAATTCAAAGGAAGAAATAAAACTGACAAAATTTAAAGACACACTGTCAATGATGAAAAATAAGGAAGAGTGAAAAATAACTAGAAGATTTCTATGCTGGAGAACTTTAAGAATATGATAGAGGGAAGGGATTCAGATGGCAGAGTTAGATATACTGAGTTTGAGATCATAAAAAGACATTCAAATAGCAGCAGGAAATATAAGTATGAATGTAAGCAAGGTTTGTCATCCCAGGTGTATATTATGTTTTAGTGCATATTATGTGCCAACATTTATTTGGGCTCTAACTATATTTCTAATTAATTAATTTCATTTGTAAAATTATAACTCATGAAGACAAGCTAAACTGTATTTGTATGAAGCTAAATTTCCATATAAGTACTTTAAAGACTTTCTTCATTCTTATTTTTATGAAATATTTATAATGAAAGGTATTTATACATAATACATGTATTTATATATGTTTATAAAATATATAAATATCTCTTCTCCCTCTCAGACATACATATCTTAGTTTTAAGACACTTAACTCAAAAACTTCTTAAACTTGTTATTTATGTATTAATATTTCCAAATCTTAAAGTTTAAAATTCTTATGCTTTACTTTCATTGACGACTTCTTTTACATTTCAGATGACAGTATGTGAGGCAGTATATGAGGATAAGTGAAAATTCACTAGTGTCAACCACAATAGTATTAAAAAATCTTTTTATTATAGAAATTAAAAAATGAATGCCCAAATAGACTCATCATCTTTTTTCAAAAATTATCAACTAATTCTTTTTTCAAGATGTTTTGATTAGATATCCCTGTCAAAGAGAAAAGTCATGTGCTTTCCCATTATCTTTATGTCTGGTCACTTACTTGGATGTAGAGAGAGGTATGTATGTAATTTTCTTATTTTGACCCAATTTATGCACTCCAATTCATTTTTAAAAATTCAAAAGTGAGGCAGGAATCAAGAAAGTATGGTAACAGCATATGTAGTATTTTTAAAAGATTTAAGAGATTTTAAAGATTTTAAGAGATTTCTTGACACTATCTCAAATTCCCAACTATTAAATACAAACAACATGAAAACAACAGTACACAGAGGTGAAAGAGTAGAACATTACAGAAAAATATATTAAATAGTAAATCAATTATTAAAGATTATCTAAGTGAGATTTTATCAAATAGGAAACCTTAGGTAATTATATGACATTCATAATATTCATTTTATGAATCTTTATTTTCTTTTAAAGTTTGTGGTCATGTTAAAAATGGACCTATATTTTCTTTTTAAACAGGAAATGCTAGTGTTTAAAGTCCAGTTTTCTTCCTTACTTTCTTCCTTTCCTTCTTCCCTTCTTTCCTTGAATCTGTAGATCTACTATCTGCAATTCAACTAAAACTTTCACTTGCAGAAACTCCAAACTTTCAGTCAGTTGAGGTTTTGTTTAGATGAGAATTAGTGTTTCAATAGTGTGTTACAAATTCAAATGGCAACTGTTTCTTATGTTACAACTTAAAAAGGTCACCTTTTCTTTAGGTAGATAATAGCTCTTAAGCATAAATAAAAATATAATTAAGTTACAGTCTTTGTCCATTCAACAGGAAAAACCAATTTAGTTTCCACATTTCAAATGATCTAAATCAACCTTGCTACTGAAAAATCTAAGAAATTAAAGATAGGCGTTAAAGGGTCCAATGTTTATTATTTTTTTGGTCGAGACGCTGTTACAAGTTATTAAAGATTTATATCTAGTGTATACTTTAGCTTTTCAAATAAGTCAGAAAAAAGCACTGTCCTATCAGAAGATACTACTAATTCTGGCTTTTGTTTAAACTTAGGAAATTATGAAGCAATTTTTTCAAAGGATTTTAAAAAATGAATGCTGCTGGAACAAAGCTGAAGATTAGTTGGAAATTTGGAAAGTGAGTTCTTCCCTTCTTGATTCACTTGGTTTGAAGGGATGAACAATAGTGTACAACCTGAGACACCTGATCTCATCGCATTCATGATATTTTATACATTCTAAATGTGAAGCCAATTACATAGGTCAAGAAATAGCTAGCAGATTATGACTATATTTAAATAGAGCATTAGTAGGTCCTCAATAAATGTTTATTGAATGATAAAATACAAGATAAATAATAATAAATTACACAAAGGAATGTCTTTCTAATATTTCCTTGAATTAAAGTTTCCTATCTTATAGATACATCTACATCCTTTCCTAAAATAATACCTAAAACTATCTAATAAACATAAACCAGGTAAATACATACTGTGAAAATATGAGACTATTATATGCCATTCAGAGAGCTGATGACTTTTAATAACTTTGAAACTGCAGAAACCATGGCATTTAGGAAAAAAACAATTTTCTGCCACTCGGCAGCTTTGTGACTTTCGGCAAGGTATCTAAATTCTTTGAGCCTCAGTTTCCTCATCTGTAAAATGAGGATGTTAATAATATCTTTCCTTAACATAGCTGTAGTGAAGATTAAGATAAAATAAATGAGATGTCAAACAGAGCTTGTCACATACTACAATTGTATTATTTTTTACAAAGGGGCCATCAACTACAAGGAGTAAAATTTGTTGAGAGTTAGCCGGATCAAGTTAGAAATTATCTTGTACAACTCATGGATAGATTTATTTCTGAACAAGGCTTATTTAATTTATTTATTCTTGGTCTTATAAATGTCACAGGAGATAGTGACATGATATTGGCATAGCCAACATGTTACATTAGGGACTGGAGAATTTATTTCTGTAGTAGTGGAGAGTAAGTGAAGATGATGTGAATGTGAAGGAAAAGAGAGAATGAACCATTGAAGTTCTGACTACCTCCACAGTGATGTTATAAAATAAATAATGCACTTTACTGACCGTTCCATCAAAAGGCTTCCATATGAAAAACTGAAACATGAGGACATGCCTTGAAATTCTAATTATTAAGGTGTATAGTCTAAAATTTTGTGAAATAATCATTTACCATTTTAAGATGAAACAGAAAACAATCACAAAAGGTTATTTTGTTCAGATGATCATCATGGATATTAGATTCCCTAAGGAGTTGTTCATGATATTGGTCTTTGTAGCATCATAAATTAAACAAAACACCACCTATGGAGTCCACAGAGATGTGGCATCGTGTGGAATATAAAAACCCTACCACAAGTGACGAAACATACCTCATGACAAATAAATAAAGCTCATGTGTCACAATGAAAGAAACAAACCCAGGGTAAGCCAGAGTCCATTTAAGAGCTGAGTGCTATGTAGCAAATGCCACAGCATTCACAGTCCCACCCCCCAGAAGCCAGTTCCATGTTCCAACCTGAGAGCCTTCCTGCACACATGCTGTCACAGAGAAAGTAATACCCTGATGGATGCTGTAGGCTGTGATTGGAGATGATGCCAATGGTAGACTTCTTATACACTCTCATGGGAAATGGAGAATTGCCTGGATGAAGTGGCAGAAAAAAATGGGTTATATATTTTTTACACTGGGATTCATAATCCTGGGAAATTAAGAAAAGACCTATGAAAAATGTGGTGATGAAATGATACCAATCTTCTCTTTGAAAAGTCATTGCTGATATTGCAAGTAATTCATTTGCCTTTCATTAATTTGCTTCTCTCTACAAATATATATTTCAAGTAGAAATTAATTCTCTACAAAATTAGTTTTAAGAGAAAAAATCTGTAACAGCTGCAACTTGCAAAAGGAAAAATGAAAGAAGATGGCTGTAATGCTATGAAATCAATATAATTCAACTTTGTGAGGCTATGGGTTTAGTCCTATTATTTCAAGACTTTAAAAAATTTTTTAAAGTAAAAAACGATATACTATCTGTGGTCTTTACATACTACTTGGTATTTTAGATAGTGCCATCTTTTTGTTTTCTGCATAACATTATGAGATATTTCTGTGGTCAGAATTAAGCTGACAATACTGGCCTGCCCAAAATAAATATATGTCCAAATATGTTAGATCTCTAAAGTAACAAATTAAGGTCTTAAAATTCATAGGCTATTATAGTCCTTTTATTTTTCATATTTTGAGGTACATATAATATACTCTTTTCTTTAGCTACTCAACAGTGCCCCTGCTACAGGAAGTAGACTTATGAGTATTCAAAGTTTGTTAATAAAGTGTCAATGAACCTGGCTTATAAAAATGAAAAACCCATTTATGCTCTGGTTTAACAGTAAGAACAAGAAAAGAAACCCCTAAAATGGCAAAGTATATAGATGTCAAATTTCATTTAAGATATTTTATTAAAAGAACATGCATTTTATGTGATAAGCTCTTCTAGATTATAAAAACCTTATAAAAATACAAGTATCAAGGAAATTATTTTCCTGAGTAACCTAGTTAGTTTTTCTAAAAAGGAGCAAGTGTTCTGTTTTACATAAAAATAGGGGTTTCATATTAACTTTTCATTTAATAACCAGTTTTGGATGCTTTCCCGTGTCTATGGTTAATGGGACAGAATTGTCACTAATGTAAATATAAATCTTCAGCTACCAGAGACAGACCTATGTAGGTCTGCAAACTTGAATCTTTGTCTTTAGCCAATATAAGTTCAATAACAAATTACCTGGTTTAAAGGAATTCTAATGGAATTAAGGTGGTCTTAACAATCAATTTCGCTAACTGGACTTTAACCATTTCAGTGTGATACAGCGACTGCCAGAAAAAAAGTTACTCAGAAATACCGTAGTATAAAAATATAGAAATTTTGCCCTAAAACAGCTAACTTTCCCCCTTTGATACCCTTATCCCTTACAGCCAAATGCAAAGTGCAAGGCAAAATAAATTAAGGCAAAAGGAAAATAAAGTAAGAAAAATGGTGAGGGCGAGCATGTTGTTGACCATGTAATAAAACACGTGCAAAGTATACCTCAGATACACTATAGGTAGATGAGCACGAGGGAAGCCGAGCCTGGTTTTGCAGTAGGGAAAAGAAAACACTGTTAAAGAGGAAATAATACATAATAAGGGTCTCAGAAGTTAAGATGGCTCCATCACCAATACACTTGCCCGATAATAAAACAGCCTTACAAGGAGACACTTGAGTTTGAAATCTCAATGTTTAAGCTTTTTGAGAACCTTGTGATTAAAAAAAAAAAATATTCAGCTTATAAAAAAAAATCCATGGTGGAGACGACTCCTTCTGATCAGAATCTGGTGTGATCTTGCTGAAAAGATGCTTATTTAAGGTTAACAGAAAAATAGAATGCTGGTCACTTTTTTCAATGGTACCACACTGATTGTCATTGGTTTAACACTAGCAAACTACAGGTGAAGTTATTTATAGGATCATTCTACAGTACATCTTCCTATTATTCTGTAAAGAGGGCACTAAAGCAAGTTTTAATTTCTTGTTCCTACTATTTCAATCTCCATATATATGACAACAGCAACATCAAAAGATATATAAAAACAAGCACAAAACTCCTCTTCAGACCTATTTTTTTTATCAATATGTTCACTGATTTTTTTTAAACAGCTATTTTATATTTAAACCCATATTTAATGTTCATGACTTTGAATTGATAATTTTCTGGCCTGTTCTTTCTTTCTAGGTTGTCACTCTATTATGTTCAATTCCATGGTCTCTTCTATTAGGTTGTCACAATGCCATGAGAGCTAAATTGTTAAGTATATGTTTTCCAGTCACAAAATTTTTCAAGAAGTTCCAAAATACAAAGTTAGGGTGGGGAAATGAAGGTATAGGACAAAGTGGCACAGTGGATCAGAAATGCCCTTATTATTTGATTTGTTCTTTAACTGTATGTCCAGAATCCAGCACAGCTGAATGCAGTAGGCACTCAATAAGTGTTTATTGAATGTCTATGCAAATTCTTTTTCTTCAATCCTTAAAAAAAAAAAAACTGTGTAAAATAATATTAAGAAGGTTTTACACTAACAATCACAAAGATCTATGATAAAATGTATGACTGCCACTTAATGGGTTACTCTGAGGTAGTTTTTAAAATATGGTGAATTCAATACATATTAAGAAATTATACTTTTCAAGTACATACACATCTGATTTTCTTTAGCAAGAAAGCAGTTCTAAGAAAACCTTGCTGGGCATATTTGTTCTGTTTCTATGACTATACTCATAAACCTGAAAAACTTTATCTTTTAGAAACAGTTTGAATCTTGTCTTTTTTTTCCCCTCTCAGTTGTCCATTTTCTATTACTAGGGAAATTTACTTGTCAAGGACATCTTTTACTTGTACCTTATTTTTTTATTAAAGTCAATTCTGAGAAGGGAAATTTACAGTAAATGTTCAACACCTCACAGGAAACCTCAGAGTTATATTAACTTTAAGTGAATAATAACAAAGTGAAAAGTAGCAAATTAGCCTATTTTCTAAAGAGAAATTGATTTACTGCCATCTTTATCATTATTGTAGTCTAATCATAAGACATCATCTACCAACGTACTCAGAATATTACATAATTATTATAAATTGAATGTACATTATTGATGTGAGTAAATTCCAAAATATCAAAAAAAGGAAAAACTTACAGGGCTCAAACAATGTTCTAACTACAAAAGCCAAGACACAGAAATTTGTCTAAAGAAATTAAGAGTATAAAAACTGATGTTTACTCATTTTAAAGCTACTGAATATTTATTCACCTAGTGACTAATCTTCCAGCTGTTCTGCCCCACCTGAATCAAAGTTGGCTGATTCAATCCAGGTATATTCCAGATTTTTAAGTGCTGCGTATTAAAATATTATGTATTACTTGTTCCTGTAAGGGTGTCTTTCTGTTTGTATAAAATGTCTTATAGAAGATGCAATTTTAGGTGAGGTCAAATAGGAAAGTCAGTAGAAATCAAAAGCTGATCATGCTTTTTAGGGGAAATACCTTTATTGAGAGGTAATGAAGTAACAGAAAAATGTAAACAGCAAAAATACTTTAAAAACACAATTTTTTAAAAGTTTGAGAGTAAGAACGAAATTTATCATTATACATTAAGGTCCCTCTCCACCAAAGATGATGAATGTATAATGTATACTTTTACCATATGATAGTTCTATATTTGAAGGGTTTAATAGTAACTGCATAGTGAGTTTACTTTGTGTGCATGTGTGTGCAATGAAAAAGAGCTAGGAAAAAAAAGTGTAAAAAGGAAGAATAAAAATGTAAAGGTATAAGACTTCAGAGGATCAACTCTGTTAAACACTGCTTCCAAGCAGAATAATCTGAAAGCATTTCCAGCAAAATAAAAGCAGCTCTCCTTCCCTCAAGCTCTAAAATAAAAATAACTTCATACAGCCTCTACTAAAATCATTTCTTTGTCAATGTCATCTTGACACACTAACCAGTTATAGGAGTTCTTGGCAAACTTTCCTATAAATGGTCAGATAGTAAATATTTTAGGTTTGGTATGCCATATCGTCTTTGCTGCAAAGGTTTAGCTCTGCTATTGTACAAAATCACCATAGATCATATGCAAATAAATGAGCGTGGCTGTGTTTCAATAAAACTTTACTTTTAGACATTGAAATTTGAATTGTTTCTAATTTTCACATTATGAAATGATGTTCTTTTGATTTTCCTCCCATCATTAAAAAATGCAAAAATCACTCCTAGGTTGTGGGCCCACAAAAGAGAAAGAAGATTTGGTCTAAGGGCCATAGTTTGCTGACCCCTGAGTTATGGCATTAATCTGCTGAATATGAAGTGCAAACAAAACAACAAAGAGAATCTGTCAAAAATATGAAGTGATTCAGAACTAAAAGATCTACAAAATCACAACCATGTAATTCATTATTTATAGTAGCCCTATTTAATACCAGTCTTTTCTGGAATTCAGAAAATTATTAAACATTTAAAAATCATTATTCAAAAACCTTATTTTCTGACTTATTATATTTTTCTTAAACTTATTCAAAATATATGTAGTCTTATTTAAAGGAGTTAATTTCTCCCTTGATGTTTTCCACTTCAAATAATATAATCTTTTTATTTGTGTTATCATGACAAGTACTTATTATTATTATGTCCTACTTCATGATCTTTCTTTTTAGTTCCCTTATTTGCCAATAAATAATCTGTCTTCATAAGTCATCGTCTCTTTCACTGTTTGTGAAAGGCTTTAAGAAATTAACATATTTGGTTATCTATCTATATATATTTGTATCTGAACAGAAATTTACTATCACATTACATAATTTGAGTGAAAATACAAAATTTGTGGCTTTACGGTATTTTTTCTCCTCTTTTCTTTCTATGTATCAGTATTTCATGAGCATTTATCTACCTTTTCTCCTGAATATTTTAACATTCAAGCCTTCCAGGACCCCATTTTTAACTAATTAACTTTAATTTTGTAAACTTACCTTGATTTATACTATCTAAAGAAAGGATCATTGCATTATCTTATCCTATGCTTTCCAGTTTTCAACACTGTCTGCATTGTTCTTCAATCTTGTATGTTACTTTAAATATTCTTCCTACTAAACTCATATATTTGATTAAATGAAAAATTAATGTTTTCCTTCATGTAGTTTTATTCTTGTCATTATTTGCAACATATTATCAGTCTAAAGATCTGTAGTAATTTTTGCAGTCATGAAATTGGGCAAACTGCTTAGGCACAGAATGATGTTTATTATTATTAAAATTACTAAAAATCCTATCTGTGGTTCAGAACACTTCAGCTTTTTTACATGTACAGAAAAAAATTATATTCTTAATTTAGAATTTGAGATTCTAATCAGTACATCTTACTTTTTGAAATAACAGAGTAACTATCGGATAAAGAAGTATATAAATAAAATTTAATATTCTAAAACTGCATTTTAACAGAGTTGTCTACTTTATATTGCTGATTATCTATAATAAATAATAATGCAGGGCTTTTTCCTCTCTACAAAATTATATATTGTATAGATGATACCATTTGAAGTATAAACGATTTAATTAAATCCTTATCCCAAACTTCTGAACAATGCCTCACTTTCCACAACTATTAAATAAAATATTTCAACCACAGATTTGTTGAGTGTGACACCTATAATAAATTTTCACAAAACTGAATGGATACTTTATGCCAGTTTATCTTATTTTAGAAATAAAATCTGTGTATATAGCTTATGGTACTGAAAATAACTTTATTCTGCTTCTAGGCAACATTTTTAAATATACAGGGTGTATTTTAAGGCATTCTGGGGGTAATGGGAATTAAGGGGAAGGAGAGAAACAGTATCCAGATAAACATTTGATTTGCATCGTTTAGCTGAACTCTTTGCAGAAGATACTATTTGTGCTTTGACAGTTTTATTTCCCTATACTTTTCTAGTTAACAAGAATCTAGCTAACAGTCAATCATTTTAGAGAAAAGGTAATCAGAACAGTGTGACCCTGTGAAATGAAACACAAGATGAAGATACTGAGATTAGTCATTTACTGTACAATGCAGTATAGGTATTAAAAAAAAGAAGAAATTGAAGAGTGGCATAAGATAAACTAATTTACAAAGCAGAATTTTTAAGTTAGTCTGAATCTAACACTAACTCCCTACCATATTAACCTGAGCAAGTCAACTTTCTAGTCTTGATTTGACTGTAAGAAAAATAATATCAATTTTCATGATTGGTTAGGGAAGAGCATGACACTAAATACATACACTAATGTTATCAGAATCTTTTTAGTGGTTGCTAGAATAATATCTAGGTATGTTTACACTGACAATTATAAAATTCATGCTAACCTTTTAAAAAAAATGGAATAGATTCTGAGGGTGATTATGGATGATCTTTTAAATTCTATAAGAATATGCACAGAAAAGAAAGACTGGCTCAAAAGAAAGTAGAAAAATGAGACACTTGTTATACTTTTCTTCTCTGTTTAGCTATTAGGATTTAATGAATGATATTAATAAAAACAAATTTAGACTTTAGTAATCAGAAATTTAATATAGAGATACATATAACTATGGTATATAATTAAAAAGGTGAGAAACCAGAGAATTATCACACACTATTGTTTTCTTTAAATTTTACCCTTTATAATAAAACAATTATTTCAATATGGACTACATGCATGGCAATAATCTTGGGAGGAGTAAATCAGGCCTAGGATTCATAGAACTTTTTAAAAAGCTTCAGGAAAGGGAGGTGAGGGCTAAACAAATCCAGAGATTATTTGCTACAATAATTTAACTTTTCTTCTGCCATATTTATACCATATACGGTTTTAAAGATTGACTTCCATCTATCTTGAAAAGATATATTCAGTAAAAGGACCACGTATTCTAAGTCTAAACTACTGGTAACAAAAATACTATTTTTGCCTATATGATCATACAATGTATGTACAATATTGACTGGCCATAATTTATTGTTCTCCTTCAAAGTGTTCTATTGGCTATGTTAGCCTTTATCTCAAGTATTTGTAAGATGTTACATGATAGTGTTCCAGAGGATGATTACTTCCTTATTTTTTAAACAAAAAATGCAATCTTATAATTAATCCAAAAGACTCTGAGTTAAGAAAGCCTATTAATTCAGAAAAAAATGTGTCCATTTGCCAGAATACCTATACTGACACTCATTTTCCTTGATGACTGAAATTGAATCATGAAGACTCTATCACCTGGATCCGGCCCATAATTTATAATCCTGCTGACACATCCAACAAGGGGCAGAAGACACAGTCAATGGAAAGACTCCAAATGAAGTCTCATGAAATGATCCTCAATTATATAGTCATGTAAGAAATACAGATTTTAAAAGAAAGTTTTTATTTTGTAATGGAGCCGGAATGTTATTGAAAAACCAAAATATTAGTGTAGATTAAGGGTCCTCAACCCTGCTAATTTAACCCTAATTTCATAAACGTGAGCATGAAGCTACAGCTAGAAAAGAAAGAGATAGGGAGAAAAGAGACAAAGTAAAAAAAGATGGAGATGAGAGGACAAACCAATTAGATTTGGAATTACCAGTCAGCACAACTTTAGGGGGAAAAGAATCACCGAGTGAAATCGTACATTTACTCTGAGAGAGTATCCTTTCACATTGCCTTCTAGGTGATCTCTGAGCTCCTCCAGCTTTCGATGGAGCTACATATAAACATCAGAAAATGAATTGAAAAAGCAACTTGTTTTCTTTTCAGTTTTCCTTTTTCCTTTTAAAAATAAGATCATAGCATTATACATTTCTCACTGCCTTTGGCAAACATTTCAACACATCAAAGATCTTTGTGTAACATAAAAATACATGCTCAATAAAACCATGACTAGGAAGCCAACATTTTAATTATTGCGTCTTGTCTTCCCAAAGTGTTAGAGAAATAGATACTATAAGTATACTTATAATCCCCTAGAGGGTCACTTAAAATTTTTCTATTTGGTATAAATATGAAACGAATATATTTAAAAATTATGAAATTTGCCTTTCCCACTTTTTTTTAAATTTAAGGCTGCATTCATATTAAACTGATTGAACCCTAAAATGTATCTTTTGTTCTTATATATGTGTGTATACACATACTCATACTATGTTTACCCTTAAAAACAATGTATAATTATAACCTGAAGTTGAATATACCCAAAGGCCAAACTTAAGATATAATTAAACACACGTGCACTTGCACACACAATCTCGTTTAGAGCGAACAGTGCTTCATTTGTGGATTCCATTTGATCTTTATTTCATTATCAATAATTTCCAAAAAGTTAGGTCACTCTGTACTTTTTCACTTGAATCTGAGTCATAATCCACAATCTAGACAATAATGGGTTTACCTTTCCTTAAAGACAAAGGTAAAATATGATACCTCACAAGTAGACAGTGAGGAATGCTACTGATATATCATCAGGATACATAAACTCATATTTTTCTTACTGAATAATTTAACTTGCCTCATTTTTTGAAATAGGTGTATAATCAACACTTCCCATTCCCTCTGAGTATCCTTAGTGAAATAACATTAAAAAAAAATGCTACCCAGTATATAGCAGTTTTAGAGAACAGAGAAGATGGCTTGTCTGGAATAAAGGACACAAACATACAGACACACCTTCATCCACGTGCACTCATGTGTGTGCACACACGCAAACAACAAAAAATAAAATTAAGAAGGCAGAAGAGGCAAGGAGAGAAAAGAGTACAGAAATTAGTGCTTCATAAATTACTAAATGGAAAAAGTTGGAGGTGTATAAATTTTGAAATGATTTAATATTAGTCCTTTACTGAATTTTAGGACAACCCAGTGCAGCGAATTATCTGTCATGTTGATAAATATAACAGTTACTCTTGTAACAAAAAATGGGATTGAGATATAAGAAGTGATGAATTTGGGGGAAGATTCCTCTATCTGTTTTAAAAATTCAAATTTTCTAACTTGCATTTATGGTGGCAGCATTAAAAGTTGTCAATGTCTATGTTTGCTTAATGGTGATAATTTGTTTACCTTTTCATTGTGATTAAATGTTAGAGTATTGAGTGCCCAAGGTATATTGACCCAAGATACTTAACAATTAGCAAATGGGACCATCAGATCAGGGATCTTTAAGTCATATATTAACAGATCAAATTCACAAATGGGCAAACATTTACATATATATTGGTTTCTGCTGATTGTTATATCATTTTTTTTAACTTAAATAAAACGAAGGGGATTATAACTGCTTAAATACTGTTAGCTATACGTGAGCCCTTTATACCAGCATCACGTAAAATTCCTTTTTTTCTAATTAAGATTTTATATATATAAAACACATGTTGTTAACTCAATATTTTTTTCTGGAATAAACTACAAATGGTAATGACACTAAAATAACATTTAATTACTTTTTACAAAAAAGGTAAAAAAGAGAGCTAATACTCTGAAAATAAATATCAGTTCTCAGTTTAACAGAAACTTAACACATAGTGACATCAGTCAGAGGAACGGTTTACTCTAGAACCCAAAATTATAGGCACTTATAATGAGGCAGTTGCCCTTTTCTTGTTTGTGGTGCCATTCAAAGCTAGTTACTTGGCAGCTTGCCTTCAGCTGGTTGCTCTATGTGTAGCTGAAACAAACAAATAAATATGACCCAACAGCCAATAAAAATATTAAAATAAAAAAAAATGGGATGGTGAAAAATGGAAAAAGCCCCCTTCCTCCCACCACCCTCCAAAAAGGAAGAAGTGTAGGCTATAGACAAATCTTGCCAAAAAATGTTAGAAACATATTTACTTTGAGGGATCCAACTCTACTAGCAACTCCTTTGCTTTCATCCGGCCGTCTAATTTGCTACAATGAGGGAAGATGGGTAAAAAAGACAGAATAAAGAAAAAGTGAACTTAAAAATTTTCTATGCATTAATAAGTAATACATGCAAAAACATCAATTGACTCTTGAGGTACCTCTTATGATGTCAAGGAGTTAACTAACCCAGACGTCATACGACATGCTTTGCAAATAGGCTGGTCACTAGAATTCAATCTTTGTTATGGCACTATTCCTGAGATGAGGAAATGGGCACTTACTTTCAGTTATCTTGGGGATTTCTGATGAAGCAGTATCAGAGTAGTGTTACATTTGCATATGTCTTATGAAAAACAAAGAATTACAAATATACCTATATAGAGAACCTTGTCTCTTTCAGTGTTTTAGGGTCTATTACAATGTAGCATCAGAAAACATCAATGGTATGACTAGAAACATAAATGTTCCCCAAGTGGAACGATCAGTCCTGACGAGCATCATTCTGGATAGGTGACAGAGTGAAGCTCCTCTGCTTGTTGACCCAAGCAATGAGGTTGTTCAGCTGTCACTGAGATTCCCAATTAAACAATTGTGCTGCCCAACCAGAAAATTTTAATGCCAGACCAATGTTAGATACAGTCAGTTCCTCAAAGTGTTCTGTATTTTGGTTGAATTTTCATCTTAAGACAGGGAAAAATAAAAGTAAAACTGCTATTTAAACAACTTGTTTCATATCACAATATGAAAGAGAAAAGGAAGGTTCTTAACAGAGTGTTATATTAGATGAAGTATAAACTAGAAATCTCTTTGCTTTTTAACAGAGCTGTAACAACAACTAATATTTTGTTTAAAGAGGAAGACCAAAAAATAAGAGGTGGGAGAAGGGACCAAGTGGATTGCTACATGTGCAGAATGATGGTCTCCATTTAGACCAGCACAGGTCAAGTTAGCTGTGATGCTCTTTGTTGGAGACAGAAGAGAATAATGTGATGCCAAGTTCTGAGTATTAAAGTTCTTGGAAAAAATAAAAAACCTGACCATGCTACAAAACTGTATTTCCTGGAGGTGTACTGTAGATTGTGTGTCTTGTCTTATCCCTTTTAAGACATCTTATCCCTTTTAAGACATCTCTGATAGTATATGAAGATACTTAGAAATAGTGAGAAAAACTGAATTTTCACTGAAAAAAAAAGCATCTTGGTGCATAGGAATTGTGTCAATTTCTGGTTTTACTGAATATAAACAGTTTTTACTAATTCTTCAGCATTAACTAAATGTTATGCCGAAAAGATAATTAACACTCCTCATTCTTCTTAGTTAAACAGAATTTTCAAATTTAGAAACAATGGATACTAATTAGAATGGCTATTCTCTTAAAGAGTGTGTGTCTGGATAGACAGTGAGTTCCTAATATCTAGTCATTCTCTTGTGCTATATATTCTTTGATCTCAGAGAACATCTTTATATTAAAATCTATTTCCCATTTTAAGTGAAGACTCACAATATCTTGATTACAAAGATAAATTACATATTTCCCATAAAAATTATAGAGTATAATGCCTCATGCTCTTTTCTGAAAACTTTGAGTAACTATGAAGACTTTTAGAACTGTTATATAGCAACAAGTGAATACCATTTTCTACACTGTCTTTTATTTCTAGAAGGCTCAATATTACGTCAAGTTAAGCAACATGTGCAATCTTCTTTAAGGTTATGACGTTAATGACAAATCTAGGAACAATATCCACAGTCCTCGATTTCTAGTTTAAAGCTGTATTCCCTTAATAGGCCTGGAAGTAAATGGGTTGGACAAATATTGATGCTTATAAAATGACATATATGTATATGTCATCTCTCTATCTCTTCATGTATGAAAGAAATTTTATGCTACTGCATTTATTTATGGAAGAAACTTTTCCTAAATCATTTCACTTCCAAATGCATCCACAAGTACAAAAACATAAAGAATAAATTTTAGAAAAGATATTCACCACTGAACGTTAAACATGAAAAACAGACTATAATTCTAATTTAAGGGAAGATTTTTAGAGCCGACAGCTAATTTGTCAATGCTTGACATCAATTTTCTGTATATAAATCTGGCTTTGTAAATTAAAAACTGTCATAAGAGGAAGACTTTATAAAATCAATGTGCTTATCAAAGCTAGAAAGTGTTTGTAATTCAAATGTCGTGTTATATTTTTACTGCTCCTGAAAGGTAATAATACCTACTATTGAAAATCTTAAGAAAATTTAAAGAATATTTGTCTCATAAACTAAAATTTGAGAAGTAGAAAAAAGTGAGATCAAAAGATTTAAAAATTTAAGGCTCTCATTTGCTCTAGTCAACCCTTGATCATCAATTATGATAAAGTATAATAAATAGAAATTCATGGTTAATCCAAATGCCTGTTACTTTCCTTCGATAAGAATTGAAAAACATCATGAAATATTAGCATTTGAATAAGATGAATTAATTTACTCTTCATAATTATAACAACCTCACATTGTTAGCTAATTTTATACATTGTTTTCTGTGATGCTAAACATTTTGTATCAATAACTAAGAAGTTAAATTGCAAATGTTTACATTATAAATAGGATCATTACAATATAAATTAAGTTTGAGAATTAAATGTAAAGAATTATAGGAATATGTTGATTGAAATTATTAGTTTATTTACATATATAAAAATTAAAATATTTGCAAAACAAAAAAATTCTTAATAATTTTTCTACCCTAAAGAAATCCTTTTAAAAATACTTCACTGAGATTGTAAAGGATATAAAGCAGAGGATCAAAACCATTTTAATTTTCTATTGAGCCTCTCTGTGAGAATATTTAACAAACAAAATATTCATTGAAAATAGTCTGAAAATATTGCACTGTATTGTTTCTTTTGCAACATTCTTGGAATCTTTTTTCAGGAATTAATTACTGAGGAATCTATCCTTACGGATTAATTACCAGGATGAGACCTATAAGGCAGTGAAATCACTCTTCTATTTGTATTCACCTTTTCAATAAGAGTTTGGATTCTAGGAATATGCAAAAGACATTGCCTGGGAGCTAATACAATATAGGTTTTTGATTCCTGCTGATTGAGCCCAATTTTCCAAAACTAAGTTTACTAAAATAATTTCCATCGCTAACATGGCAAAAATTGTCCCATCCCAACTTCACCTCTCATCAATAAGTAGTTATGTTGTATTTTTATTAATGCAAACATAGATTTTGAGTAGAAAGCCAATATTAATTTTTTTAAAATATGAAATTTCAAAGAAATTTTAAGCTTGTAGAAGCCATGTTAAAATAAGTGCCTATATCACTGGGTGTATACATTCACACTCTTTGGTTACAAGACCTTTGGTGAAAATTTTTGAGAAAAGGTTGTATATTTTGTGTATTGTTTTACTGATGAGAGAACTCAGGTCTAGAGAGATTCAGTGGTTTTCCGGAGACCTATCAATAAAAAAAAAATACAGCTGGTTTTAAATTCTCGGACTTCCAGTTCTTTTAATTAAATTTAGGCTCTCATTTATTTATGGATGAGCTAATATAGGTCTACTCCTTCCTCTCTTCTTTATTTATTTATATTAAAATTATGTAGATCAAACAAACATTCCTATCTGTTTGCCCCAGGGACTGAATTATTTTATTTTTAGAATTATCTAATTTACATTCAGAATTACCCTGAGTGACAAACGTATTTAACTCTATTTTATTATGCCACTTTTTCTTTTTTTTTAAAAGTATGGGTGTCAGTGACAGGAAATAAAGCTTTTTTCCTTAGAAATTGTTCATCTTCCAATCAATATCACTCAGTGTATACTGATATAGCTATAGATTGTTCCTGGTAGTTACGATTTAGAGAAAGACATTTAAAAAGACGTTTTACTTGAGATCTCACAATTTAAACAAACTTATGTAAATAAAAAAAAATACTCTTTAAGAACTGGTTATTTCAATTAACTATATTTCAGTCCTTTCAATAAAACTAATGGCTCTACCTAATAAATAATGCTGCTGAAATAATGATAACACAGGTTATTTTTTTTTTTGAGCGGTTTTTGCACAAAACATGCCCCAAACCATTAAAAAGTTTATAGGAATCAAAGCTATTAAGTAAATTGAAAGCTAGTAGCCTTAATTTTACTATTTCTTACACTTTTACAGTTCACACTTCCCTATCTTCCTATAACTTGAACAAACTCTTGTGGATACCAAGAGAAATAATTATTTCATTGAACACAGACAATTTGATCTAAATGAGAAAGATGTTAAAGGATGTTAGAACGTTTTCAGTTGATAATCTCAAACTTTATGTAGCAATGTAATACAAAAGCTGAATAAATAAATGTAAATCATTTTATATTAATTGAACATTAATATCAGAGCGAAGGGCTCTGAACAGAATGAGAATATTTAGTCAATGTAGAAATTTATTTCAAAGAAACAGATTTATAGACCTACAAGGGATGTTAAGAGGCTACTTAATTTAATACCATAATGTTATAGATATAGAAACTGAGGTCTATTTGTTCTCAAAATGTTATAAAGTGGCAGACTAGGGCCGATCCTCAATATTTAGCACCTCACATTGCAATACTTTAATATACTCAATGTTGTTAAGTTTTCAAACAACTTTGGATCCATAAGTTTTAAATGTCTGCCAGTAAGAAAGTTAAAATCAAATGCTAAAAACGGCTTCTTCTAGAATATTATTAAAATGAATTCATCAAGATGCAAAAATGATCTCTTTCTGGTATCCATACAACTATAGTAATCAAAGTGCTGCATATACTTTCAACAAAGATAGAACTAATACAAGTTGGTAAGTTTAATTAAGGGAAGACTCTAAAACATTCAGCTTCCAGATTATCACAGCATTATTTTTAAAACAGAAATAGGAAACATGTAAATATCCAAAGTAGGGGCTGCTGAAAAACTATACTACATTCACAAATCAAAATAACAAACAATAATCAATAATAATGTAGATTATTTAAAACCATGTAAAGGCATTCATATTACTAAATAAGACAGGTTAAAATATTATATAATTTAATAATGATAGCTAACATTTAGTGAATACTTATATTTCAAACACAATAATAAGTAATTTATATAAATTTTAAAATTTAAACCTTAAAACAACCCTATGACGCAGGTAGTATTATTATTTATCATTTTACAGATGAGATAATTAAGGTTATAGAGGGGAAGTAACTTTCTGAAGGCCACACACATAGTAGTGATAAAGCTGAGATGTACCACCAGGTCTATCAGACTCCAGAACCTTAGTTTTTATTCACTGCCTTCTCATAGTTATCCATTTATATAAAATTGAATGCACAGAAAAAAATAATAGAATGATATAACAAAATTTTAACAGTTATTATTAAGGGCAGTCTTACAGGAACTCCTTTTTTTTCTTCTTATATGAATTATCTAAATTTTCTAAAATGAGCAGATATATTACCTTTTTTTTTTTTTTAAATAAGATAAGAACTTTGCCACTTACACATGTCTAAGCTACAACAAAACTGTTAACTCTATAGCTATTGCTTTCTGGTTAGCTCTATCTTCTTAGGCTAACTATCAAATGCCATTTTCAAGTTTAGATTTCAGATACATTTCCTAGTTAAGTTATACTGAGCTTTGGTGATGAATATAATTGTGTGAACATTAAATACTTAGAAAAGGGTGGGAGGAATTCCATTTTCAATTATCATTATATATAAAGGCAGAGAGGGACAATGAAATAAACAAAGAAACAGAAATCAATGTAAAATTCTGTATATTTAGCAGAATGTCACAGAACAACCGTTATAAAATGATATGTAAACTCAAAATTTATAACTAGTATATATTATCTAATTTCAGTTTTATCAAAATATTACTTAACCAACTGGGTAGTGCCTTTCTCATTATAAAAGTAATGAGACCCCTCCTTAACTGAAGTCTTAAAAATTTGTTTTGCTATAAACTACAATTATCAAAATAAACATGTTATAAAGAAAGAGAAACTGGACAATAATAAACAAGAGTGGAAATCAGTTACTCAAAAGTATATAGAGTGAGACATTTAATGCAAATGAGTAAAAGAGCTTGGAGGATGTAAAGAATGCTAGCTGAGTATTGATATACGTCAGTGCTGGTCCAGTAATGTCAATCTGATTATTTTCAGAAAAAGTTGACAATTTGTATTTTTATTTTATAAGTGCACCAATTTTAAGTCTTCTAAACAGATTTAAAAAAATCATCCCCAATATTTTCCCCCCCAAAACTAGGTTATGACTCAAAAGAGGACGCTCTGTGTATCTATTAGCAGACAGAATATCCTGGGGAAACATTAGTTGCTATCCTGCTGCAGAAGTAGTATCACATTGGAAATGAACAGGCATAGCTGGGAATTACAATTTCTGGTCTTGTATCTTCCAAAGACTTCATGAAGTCTTCTCCCATTTTAAATCAGGAAGAGAAACTCTGTTCTCTGCCCTAGAATTAATCTAGATCACAGAGTAAGGGTGAATAATTTATGATGCTGAAACATAGTGCTGGTGGTCATTTACATAAAAAATAAGATCTCCAGATTCAGAAGACCACTATAACATTGTATCAATGGAAAACAAAAAAAAATAAATAAGATTCAAAAATAATTTTGACCTAGGATATTTTCAAGAAACATAAGCCAACCTGCTCATTTTGGTTATACTAGTGGTTCTTAAGTGTGGTCCACAATCCCATGAGGTCCCCAAGAGCCTTTCAGGAGTTCACAGGGCCAAATTATTTTAATAACAGTGCTATGACATTATTTGCCTCTTTTACTATGTTACCATTTTCAATGATGGTACAAAAGCAATGGTGAGTTGGCACCTTAGTGCAAATCAAGGTGTTAGATCCAAATAATATGTACTATAGTATGGTCATTGTATTAATCATTACCATTTACTAACAATTAAAAAAAAAATCTAACAGTTTCAAAAGAGAAAAGCTAGTTTCATTTAACACTGTCCTCAATGAAACAGTAAATACGAATTTAACTTAATTTAAACTTGTCCCTTGAGTATGACAAAATGAGAAGTACAAATAAAATATTTCTGCTGCATACCAAAATATGATGACTGTCTCAAGTAAAAGAACTTATATAATTGTTTGAGTTGCATGCTGTCCTAGCCAGATTTCACAGAGAATACCATTTTTATTTGGAAAAATGAAAAAATAATGACAAACCAATTTTTCAGACAAACATTTGGTAGATATTTTCTCAAAAATGAATGAGACAAGCCTGTCAATTCAAAAAAAAAAAAAAAAAAACAGACAAGAACTGTTATTTTGCCAAAAATAAAATTCTAGCTTTTAAGCAAAAATTAGAATTGTAGAAAACATATATTACTGTGTGCTTGACAGCATCCAATGCTTCTAAGTCTTTTCTGATGAGCTTGGTGGTTAATATAGAAATGATTTTTTATACAATATAATATGTCAACATTTGGAAGAACTTACATTTTCCAAGTAACAAAAAAACATTTCCAAAATCATACCTGAGTATAAGGTCCATTCAAAATTCAAGACAGAACAATGGATTTTAATATACCAGAGTATGGAATGGTCCTCGATAAGGTTTTTTTTAGGTTCCACACTTGAATTAACTTTTAATAGATTATCAATTGTAAATTTTTAGTGTAGTTTCAAAGAATACCCATAATTACCTAAAAATGCTATAAAAATGGTCCTTGTTTTCTAACTACATAACTGTGTGAGGCTAATTTGTTTCTTCATATTCTTCAACCAAAACAAAACACAACAGACTAAATACAGAAGCAGATGTGAGAATCCAGCTGTCTTCTATTAAACCAAACACTGAAATATATTTGAAAACTGTAAAACAATGCCATCCTTTACAGTGGATTTTTTTTGTTTTGTTTTGGAAAATATTTTTTTCATAACAATGTTATTTATGTTGCCATTTAAAGCATATTATTTTGAAGCAAATAAACATTTAAAAATTTCTGTTTTCATTTCTAGTTCAATAAGTACTGCTAGATATAAACCAAATAAACAGAAGCTATTTGGGCTTCTTAATAATTTTTAAGTGTGTAAGAGGGTCCTGGGACCATTATGTCTGAGAACTGTTGGATTTGACAAATAATGTTGACAATATTATTGCTCAATACACTCCAGATGGGGCAGTTAATTTTGTGCTAAAATCTTACAGTTTTATGTTCAGAGAATGTACTGTTGCTATCACTAATTCAGTGTTTTCCAATCTTTTGGCATCTGTTGACTCTACATGTAGAATCAATATTTTATAACGCCATGAACAGCTGAATAGATGTTGATATACCAATGTTGACATAATTTCAGACAAAAAAACCTTAATGTTTAGTGTAGTGTTATTGATTTTGTTTAGGCTATTAAAAATAGGGAAAAATAATTTGCAGACCCCAGCTAGTATTTTGATTCTGGCTAGAATTTTAGCCATTTTATGAGATTCTCTAGGGACTTGGGAATCTCAGGTTTAGAATCAATGAACTAGTCAGATCACATAATTGCCCTGGTGTTCACAAAAGAAAGTGGTGATAATATGGACAAGTTTGTACAAACCAACAACAGTAGAAAAAAAAATCTCAGAGTGAATATTATCTTGATATAGGATCAATAATACCATTTTATATGTATAGAAAATCACATTGCCTTCTAGACGTACACATTAAAAACTGAGTTAGGAAAATATTCATTGTTTACTCAGAGTAATCTAAATTCTTATATTCAAAGGATAATAACAGAAACCTATAGAGAAGTTATAATTCTGCATTTTGATTGAATATAAGATTAGATACTAAAGTATAAAGGAACACAATGTTCATATAAAGATATTTCAATATATATACTTTTTAATCATTTTATAAATTTTAGTTCAATTAGATAGTATTTACATTTTCTTTCCATGAGGAAAAAAAATAACTTACTAGTTAGTCTGACACAAAATCACAAAATTCCATTCTAACCTTTAAGTACAAGAGAATATGTGACAATAGACTACATTTATTTACTAATTTTTAAGGTCTAACTTCAGATACTTAGGGGATAAAAGAATAATTGAATTGGTCCTTAAAAATATTCTCTATTTTAATAACGTCTATAGGGAATGATGAATTGATGAAAAAGTATGAATTCTTTTTTACTTCTTGCTATTATTTTGTCATTATTCTTTGACTCAAGCCTCTTGATTTTTAGTAGAGATGCTCCTCTCTTTTATAATTGACAATCAGCACTCATTAAGTTGTGAATTATGCTCATTTTAAAACAGAATTTATCTGATACAGAATTATTCTTTCAGCAAATCTTTTTTTGAAGACTATCATCATTTTAGAATTTGAGTCTTCCATCAGCAGTCCCCAACCTTTCTGGCACCAGGGATCTATGCTCCTATGAGAATCTAATGCCTGGTGATCTGAGGTGGAGCTGAAGTGGTGATGCTAGTGCGGGGGAGTGGCTGCAAATACATATGAAGCCTTGCTGGCTGGTTGGCCACTCACCTATGGCTATGCTGCCCAGTTCCTAACAGGCCACACACAATACCTGCCTTCAGCACCTGTGGGTTGGAGACGCACTTATTTAAATAGAATCTACATACTATTTGATTTTTTTGGCTTAGGCACTATTTTACTTAGGGAAATGAAAAGTTAAAATCCTAAATTTGTTTTTAAAAGATACTTCACTGTGTCATAAAGCAAGAAGAGTGAAAATCATCCATCATTTCAGTCAGATTTCATCAAAAGAAAATATCTGATATAAAAGGGAAATGACTTTTCCCCCAAATATAATAAAATGTCTTGTCAGCAAATAAATATTTGCTGGAGACAATGCCTTTCGATGAAAAATTGTTGTAAAAAAGTAATTATATTTTAATTGAAACCCCCCCCCAAACTAATAATCCATAGTTGTCTTCATTAGATTGGGATAAATATACTAAAAATGAAATCCAAAGTTGGTATATTTTATACATCTTTTTCTCACTGTAGCAGGAGAATCTTAAAAGTTCAAAGCATAATCTAGGATATTATATTGCAATGAACATGTAAGATATGAATCCAAAATAATGTTTACTATTATAGTTGTTGACTCAAGAGAAACAGATGTATGCATGCAAGTGGACAGAAAGTCTTTCAGCTTAAAAACTTCCCAGTGACAAAAAGCTATAGAGCGGAGGTTGGGACTGTTAGTTTTTAATCATAATTTGGTTATTTAAGCCTTTTGTGTTTTCATAAAGACTAGGTTAAGGGCTTTTACTGGCTATTCCTAGATTATTTTGTATTGCTGATGATAAATCATGCACTTATTATACTTCGTTATAATTTGTGGTTGCCTGTTTTGTCTATTTGTAAAGGCAAGAACAACGTTTACTTGCTTATGACTGCTTTCCTAGCACCTGGTAAAGACTTATTTAATAAATTAATAAGCTCCATTGAGGAGGCAAGGATTACATTTCATCATGTGAAACTCGGAAAACTTGAGCAACTTGTTTAATAAAGTATGGTTATTAAGTCAAGAACCCAACAATTGAATCCAGGTCTTCCATTATCAAGTGAAGTGCTCTTTCTAGTGCTGACCATTAAAGACTGTATTGTGCATCTGATGTAAAAAACACATATTTGCACATTCATTCTGTACATAACAGACTGCATGCCAAATCTGAAATGTAGAAGGGGAATTTCTATGAGGTTTGTCCAACACTAAAATTAACTGAACCTTATCACAACCAAGATGCAGTAACAATAAAAATGTGAAACTAAACTTGTGTTCCAATTTTGTGCTGGACCTTAATATAGTTACTAACATTGTTTATCCATATGTCAAATTAAAAACCTGACTTTATGATTTTTTTCTCTGCTCTAAATTTTTCTGCCAAAAGTTAAATAATTAACCTAGAATAGATTTAAATGTTAAAACCTATGGCCTTGAAATTTGATTCAGTAGGCGAAGGCAAAAATAAATTTCATTATTTAAAATAAAAAGAAACTGATTTTGAAGTCATTGAATTAGACTATTCATGTACTAATGGATTTTAGTTTAAGATTTCTTGATTGGTAACAACTGCCTTTGAAGTGGTCATTATTGCTGTAAAAATTTCAAAACCTCCAACCAGTACAAAAGCTTTTGTTTTGTTTTTAATTATCCTTCAAGTCTTTGGTTAAATGCTACCCCTTAGAGAAGAGGCCTTCTCTGATCATCCTAAGTAAGATTTTCGCTTCTTGCAAGAATTTCAATGTATAATTATTAAGTTATTGTGAAATTAAAATTATTAAAATTATTTATGATTATTTACCTGTTTATTGTACTATACCATTAACTAAACTGTAAACTCCATGATAGCAGAGATTATAACTGTCACTGAAATAAAAGCACACATAGAGCATCTAATTTGGATTCAATCGAGCAGTCTTATAATTTGAGACATTTAATAGAAAGAGTAATTTGGCTTTCTTCACGCCTTCAAAAGTTAATATTTAATCAAGTTTTTTATTATATTAGTATTCTGACTCAGCCTTAATAATTTAATTTTAAAATTACATTAAAGCAATAATTTTTTCTTTGAGGTATACATTCTGATGCTGGTAAAAAATTATCCAAAAGGAATAGAATCTTATTCCTAGATAAAAATACAGAAAATAATTCCTAGAAAAAAAGATATTCAAATACATTGTTTATTATCAGTTTGAACATCTATGTATAAGGAAAAAATATTAAGACATGTCACAGGCTCTCCTAAAGTTTTGCAATAAGCAAATTAACTTAATAAATGTTAACATTTTAATTTTTAGGATTTCACTTGAGTTAATCTGGAAATACCAAGTTTTTTTTTTTAAGTTGAACTTAATATTCACTCTGTAATTAAAATATAATTACAAAGTTTGTAAAAGGCTCAAGTATAATTAAATTATGCTTAAAATTTTATGTTCATAGTATACTGTTAAGGAAAAAAAAATGACGTGTCTTAGATAGTTTTGTATTTCCAAGATCTTACTATTTGGTGAATGGCTAAACATTAACAGTGACCTTAACTTTCAACTTTAATTATTTCCCAGACTTTATAAATGAGCACAGCTTGCACGATTAGAGTCTAATGCAGTCATACAATAAATTATTTTGTTTTAAAAATTTAAAGGATAGAAATGAGATTCATCTATTCAAGTCTTGAGACCTCCATTCTCTCAATCATTTGAAGATGTAACTGACTGGTACCCGATGACATTAACATACATCTATACATACATTATAACATACATATATCTAGAATGTATGTTATAATTTTTCTTCTTTGAAGATTTAGGACCTCAATTTTTTAAAACTATATAATAAATATTTTTGATATAAGTCTAAAAACAATGATATACAATAGTAACACTCTGAAGACTTTGCTGAGAAGATTATACCATGGAATGTAAAGGTAGCTGCACTATACATATCAAAAATTGTTTGAGATGACTTCCAGTTAAATCTGATTATAACATTCATAAAACTCAGAAAATTAGACTTAAGGAAGACAGCTATACAAGTCCTTAAATTTTATGACAGGGAAAAAGTTAGTTTGAAAAGCTACCTGCAGGTCCCTGAAATAATTTTAGTGTTTGGCCTGATATCTAACACTGTATCTTATTAAATAAGAAGAAATGTTACTGTTAACCTTTTGATGCCAATATCAGATCCATCACATAAAAAACTTGAAAGTACAAACAACTAACTTAACCAGGGAAGGGACATTCCAGGAGAAAGCAGTTAACAGTCATAATTAAGTTTGCTAATTATGAGGATGTGAGGCAGCAAATAAATGTCTCATCCCTTTCCCCTTCATAAGTGATTCAGTACTTGAAAAATTATTAAAAATAAATACTAAGATACTTTTTCCTCCCCCAAAGGTTGGCATTAAAACTTTCTTTCCAATCAATTTAGATTTGTTTCCAAATATGAGGCAGCAACATTCCAAGTTGAACATGTTTGAAAAAATTTGGAATGATACTAGAGCAGGGAGCTACCCCAGCCTGGACAAGTTTAAAAAAATCCTTTTGGTGACATTATTTTGTTAATCTTGCTATTCATTGGCTAGAAATACATTTGTTTTCTATGTAAACAAATAATTCCACATTTATAATGATGAGTAGGCTAAAAAACAACAAGTCTACAACAAAGATACAGGAGCTACAGAAATTGATACCTGTAGCTGTGATGTAGGAGTAGACATTTTCATAAAATTTTTACTGTCCTACTGTTGGCCAAATATGACAATTTGTGAAATAGTAGGTGGTAACTATCTTACAGTCCATTAATTTTTCATTGTATTATCATGCATGCAATCCAAACTGGACAAGCAGAGGTAAATATTGGTTAGTTTTCTCAGATTCACACAGCAGAGCAAGGTGCTAAGGAACTGTACTTACTTTTGGTGTTGGGCAGGAAGCTGTAGAAAGGCGAGATGTAGCCTGAGCACGAGGCGATTCTGAAGGAGTAGTGCTGAGGGAAGCTGTGTCTCTTGGGAGCACCTGAACACCACGAGAAATGATGGAGTCTGGAATCTGAAAAAGAAAAATAAGCATGGTTTAACACTCAAAAATAACAACAGCACATAAAATCAATACTGCCCACCTAACTTTTTTTGGTGGGGGGTGGGCATTCTTTGCTGCCCAGTGCTCATGTATTTTGTCTCACGTACTGTTAGTTATAAATGCATCCAACAATTTGGGATGGAATAGAAACCTTCAGATTTAAAATATTTTCCCTGGTCAAATAATGTTTCATTAAATGTTTTTATGAGAGCTCCTAATAACAATAACATCATGGTTAGAAGTACAGTGTTTGATATTCATGTACTGATTCTGCCATTTAATTATTTATTATTTGCTAGATATTTCCTAATTCCCTTTCAGATTATTCTCCACCCTCTCTGCTCCAAGCTGACCTGTATAGATAGAATCAACAAGCTATTTTGTGTTCTCTGGGTCCCAGTTGGGTTCAGTCAGTGGGAAGCACTGTCAGGAAACTGAAGGGTTGGAGCAGACTAAGGTCTGGTATTTATTTCCTGAGCTTCTTCTCCACTAGGTCATCATAGGTTGACTAGGATCACAGCCTCTGTTAGATGACACTTGTTTATAGCTCTTTGCTGGATTCCAATAGCAGCTCCTTCCCTTTGCTCCAGTAGACTAGGAGTATTAATGGCTTCCACTATTACTAGTCCCAGGGTATTGCATTATGTCTGGTTGTTTTCCCTAAAATCTGCCCAAAGCTTTATAAATGCCATACTCTTTTATTAAACTCTTCTCAATTATTCATTTAAGTATGCTATGACTTCTGCTGTGACACTAACAGCTATATTTTTCTAATTGTCATTTATTTTAGCTAAATAATGAGGATAATAATAGCATTTACCTCACTGGATTACTGCTGAGGGTTAAATAAGATAATGTGTATAAGTTATCTATCACTTGTTATTATATAATTCCTATCAACGTGGTAAAGACTGATGTAATTGAGTATCACTATTCTAAAAAAACAAACAAATATAAAAACAAATAATGTGGATTTATTTTTAAAATCATTAATATTTATATTGATTTTAAAATTTATTATTTTGGGCTATGCATCATTTAGTTCATGTTCTAGGCTAGTTTTAATGGCCATAGGTCTTCTAATTTCAAGTTTTGTGCACAAGAGGGGAAAATATATGATAAAATAAACAATTAACATTTAATCAACCAATATCACTTCTATGTGAAAAGGAGGAGGCAGCAGGCCAGATTTTGTGACTAAAAAGGTACTCCTGATATTATGTATCATGTCTTTCTCACAAAGGACTTAATACTATTTCACAGAAGTTCTTTTATTTGGTTTCCATACCAACATTTTCAATAGCAATGGTAGTGTCACCATTTCAGGGTCTGACAATTTATGTGATTTATGAAAAACATTCCCATCACTAGGATGAAAAACAATGGGAATTCTAAGAAGAAAAATGGTTCCATCTGCCAGTACATTTGAGTACTAATTGTGATAAAATATTTTAAAGGAATGAAGGTATTCTAACTTAGAAGTCTATATGTTACCACTATGTCTAATAAAAAAAAGGCCATGTATTAGAAGGAAGATAAAATGCCCTTATTATACTTCACAGGACACCATGTTCCTCTCCATCATAGCAATTACCACACTTATACTACATTATATGTGTGATAGTTTGATCAATGCCTATCTCCTATGCTAGAATGCATTGTTACAATGATAGAACCATCATGCGTGTGTCCAGTATCTATTGAAGTACTTGTGCAAACTAGTGTGCATGATATATATATGTATATATCTCCAGAGTTAGTACACATCTCTCTTTCTCCTGTTAATGATTGTAAATAAAACAGTAGCATATTTGAGGGGGAAGAATTAATTTTAAGTTTTGGGGTATATCCTTTTAGGTTATTAGTTTGGAGATACCCAGTGAACTATTAGAAACATTTGTCTAGAACTTAGGAAAGAGTTTGGGATTGAACATATACTTCGGAAATCATCAAAGGAGGTGGTAGTTGTAGTCATGTAAACATCTTAGATCACCCAAGGAGAGTATGTAAAGGAACAAAAGATAAAGGTTGAAAATTCTAAGTGATATCCATATTAAGGAGTTAACTGAAGAAAAGAATCAGGGGAAAATCTGCAAATGAGATGAACATACACCTTATTTTTCCCTGAAAAGTCTGTGTTTATACCTGATTTTCTGGCTCAATTATAAAATAGCACATCTTTTTACTTTCAAAACTATTTCAATTTGGAAGATAAATTATTTGGTCTTCCTTTCTTTAAGAAACTGTTAGAGACAAAAGAGGAAAATCAAGACAGAGTAAAAATAAGGGAAGAAAAAAGAAAAGAAACTTTCAAGGAGCCATTAAAAAATATAAATATTGGAGAGAATAGGAGTAGGACAAGAGTTGAAAAGAAGTTATTAGACCTACCAACTATAGTAGTTACCAGTAAAGTAAAAAGCAGAAATGAGTTGAGGAAGCAAGTAAAGATGATAAACCAGGATAATTTGTAGGAAAGGAAGAGAGACATTCAAAATTACTCTTTGGTGCATGGAGTGAAGATTTATTGAGAAAACAGGGAAGTGAAATTGGGAAAGATAATTTTAGGAGAGTCGTAAAAATCTGGAACAAATGCATTAAGATGAATGAGCATGAAAGATAATTAAGGATTTGGCAAAGGAATTATCAGCCATCATTGTGGATTAGTTAATAATGGCAACCATAATTTTGCGATTTTATCATGTAGCCTGGAAATAAATTTTCTACCCAACTCTAAAAAGAAACATGCTAGAGATAAAGATTTATAAATTATTTAGAGATATGGTTGTATATGCTACAGAAACAGATGAGACCCTAATGACAAAGACCATACTGAAATATACCAAGACAGATAAAAGGGAAAGAAACACACTAAAGAACAAGATGGAGGTAGTCATTATTTGCCTGAGAGAGAGCTATTTTATTATTTGATAAAGATAGATACATGATTATAAGAGGTAAAGAAAAAAGTTAGATGTAAGAAAAGGAGGAAGTGAATATGGATTACTCTGTTGATGGACGTTGGTATTGTTTACATTTTGGAGATATTTTGAACAATCCTACTATGAATATTTCTGTTAAAGTATCATGATTCCCATGTGCATTAATTCTATCATATATACTCAGAAACAGAATTGCTGTCATAGGGCATGAATATCTTTTTTTAAAATACAAATTTCTAAATTGGTTAAGCCAATATATGTCTATCAAAAGAAGAATGGCAACAGTTGCTCTTCCTCCACAGCTTACATACATCTAGTACTGTATTAATTTTTTTCAAATCTGCTAGTTAGTAACAATATCTTATTGCAGTTTTAATTTTCCTTTCGCTGTTAATGAGAGTAAGCACCTTTTCATGTTTGTCAGTAATTTAGATGTTCTCTTTTGTAAAGTCCCTTTTCTAAGTCTTTGTCCAATTTTCCCCTTATTGGGTTGTTGTTTTTTATTGAGTCATTATATCTCTTTATCTATTCTGGATAACAAGTCTTTATCAGGTTTATATGGTATAAACATCTATTCCTACTCTGTAGCTTGTCTTCTTACTTTATCACATCTTTTGATATTTTAATTTTAATTTAGTTAAATCAATATTTTCTTTATAATTTATAATTTTTGTGTCTTAAAAGGAATTTTCCTGAGTGACATCAGTTGAAATGGCACAGTTGGGAAAGCAAAAAGTCCATGCCTCCACTAAAGATGTAAATTAAAAAAACTACCAAAAAATGTCAGAATCGGCTTTACCAGAAATCTAAAAATGAATCAAAAGTTTTTAGCAATCAAGTGAATGCTTCAACTAACAAAAAACCCAACGGATTCCCTACTACACAGCTCAGCACGGGCCTTGAAAATGTAGTCCACATTCCTGGTAAAGGTTTTTGTACTGAAGAACCTTGTACTGTACAAACTTTAGTCTCAAAAATTGTCATTGTTTGTTTCAGCACATCTAGTGGCTCAATGAATGACATACTCAAAGGGCTTGCCTTTATCTCCCCTGACTTAGAAATCTCCCAAAGCTCAGGTAGCTAACTTGGGGGCATAACTGTCTAAAAATTTAAAAACATATATTAACCATTGTTGTCCTGGCAAAGAATAACAGTTGGGACAAACAATAGATTATTAAATGAAAAACTCATGAATAAAGACTTTGAAAAGTTATCACATATTTCTGGGAATCCAGAAGTTCATGTTATGCCCAGGGCGAGGTGCATTCTTAGAAGATTTCACCTAATCTTTCACCTCTTGCTGAACATCAGACTCTGCACAATCAGGAAGTGAAGGGTAAGGCAGAGCTGTAAACTGCCGGGCTATTAAAGACATGCCCTGATATGTATAAATAACTCATCTCCAAAGAATGGCAGTTTTTCCTTTTTCTACATATATGTGTATATTTTCCAGGCATTTAAGAAAATCTCTGTTGAACCACTAACTGACCATGAAGCTAATGAAACAGACACTTCAGTGGCCACATACGACAAAGAGTAACAGACTTAACAAAAACAATTCAGAGAAGTTAATGAACAAATAAATAACAATTATAAAAAGCAGGAATAACATAACCCGTGGAGAAGAAAGAATATGATTTCCAGAGTTGCCACTTATATATTAAAAACATCCCATTTTCAAAAAAAATTAAAAAGTATGCAAAGAAACAAAATAGTATGTCCTATATTTATGGTGAAAAAGAAGAAATAATCAGAAACTGTTCCTGGGAAAGCCCAGACATTGGACTTGACTAGACAAAAATTTTAAATCAAGTGTTTAAAATATACTAAAAGTGCTAAAGGATACCATGGACAAAGAAAGAGCTAAAGAAAACGTGGGAATGATGCCTCTCTAATAGGGAATATCAATAAAAAGACAGAAATCATAAAAGGAAACTAAATAAAAATTAAAAGTTGAAAAGTATAATAAATAAAATGAAAAATCCACTAGAGGAGGTTCAGCAGCATATATGAACAAGCACAAAAAGAATTAATGAACTTGAAGATAAATCAATTTAGTACACTCAGTTTTGAGAGAAGAAAGTAAAAAGAATGAAGAATAAAAATATGGCTTAAGAAACCTATGGGACACCAATAAGTGTACCAAGATATGGATAATAGGAGTTCCAGAAAAAGAGAAAAAAGACAGAAATAATATTTGAAGAAAAAATGCCTGAAAGCTTTCTAATTTTGAGGACATGAATCTACACATTAAGAAGCTCAACAATCCCTAGTTGAATAAACTCAAAGAGATCTACACTAAGCTGTTATTATCCAACTTTAAGAGTAAAAGAAAAAGACAGCAAAATAAAAACAACTCATACAAGATATCTTCAATAAGAGTAGCTGCTAATTTCTCAACAGATACCAAAGAGATCAGCAGAGAGTAGAATGACATATTCAAATGCTGAAAAAAATACACAATTAAATCTGTCAATTGAAAAAATTGTATCTGGAAAAATATTTCAAAAATAAAGGAAATATCAAGGCATTCTCAGATAAACAGAAACAGAGAGTTCAATGACAGACTTGCAGTATAAGAAATGCTAAATAGAGTCTTTCAGCCTGAAATAAAAGGACACTATATAATAATTTGGCATTCACATAAAGAAATAAACAACACTGGTATTCTGTATAAGTAAATGTAAAAATCAGTATTGTATATTGTGGGTAGTAAATCTTCATTTTTTTCTATATGATTTAAAAAGAAAACTACATAAAACAATAATGATAAATCTGTGTTCATAGGCACACAGTATGAAAATATATAACTTTTGAAAATGACATGTGAGAGAGAATGGGACAGTTTTTGTAAAATATTTAAATTAATGGTATTAATTAAAACCAGATTATTATAACTTATATTAATTGAAACCCCTAGGTATCTACTAATAAAATAACTAAAACATATGTGATAAAAGAAATGAGGAAAATCAAAATATACACTAGAAAATATCTATTAGTAAAAAAGGAAGTAACAAAGGAAGTGAGAAACAAAATATATAATAGATAAATAGAACACATTCTGCAAACTGGAAGGAATCTCACCTTATCAATTATTTTACATTAAATATAAGTGAATTAAAAGGTGGAGACTAGCAGCATGAAATGAAATAGTGATCCAAGTATGCTTAAGATCCAAAGACACAAATAGGTTGAAAGCGAAGAAATGTGAAAAGATATTTCATGCAAAAATCCAAGAGAGAGATGTAATGCCTATAATGATATCAGACAAAATGGACTTTAAGACAAAAACTGTTCTGAGATAGAAACATCATATAATGATGAAAAGGTCAATCTATCAGAACGTAAAACAAGTATAAACATACATGCACCTAACCAGAGCCCCACAATATATGAAGCAAAAACTGACAGTAGTGAAGAGAAAAAAAGTTACACAATAGGAATGGGAGATTTCAATTCTCCACTCTCAATAAAGGTTAGAACAACTAGTCAGAAGATCAACAAGTAAAACATGATTTGAATATACAGTACAAGCCAATTAGACCTAACAACCACGTAGAGAACAATCAACCTGATAAGAAGAGAATATACATTTTTCTCAAGTGAACATGGAACATTCTCCAGGATCAACCAAATATTAGGCCACAGAATAAATCTCAGTAAAATATTAAAATCCAATAATGTATCTTCTCTGACCATAATGGAAGGAAAGTAGAAATCAATATAGAAAGAAATTGGAATATTTACAAATATATCATAATTAAACACATTCTTAAATATAAAAATCAGGAAGAAATCACATGGAAAATGAAAACATAACATACCAAAACTTATGGATGCAGAAATAGCAGTGCTCAGTATAAAGTAGTTGCAAAAATCTACTTTATAAAAGAAAGATTTAAAAGCAATAATCTAACCTGAGACACTGGGTGACTAGAAAAAAGAAGAGCAAATAAACCCAAAGCAAAGAGAAAGAAGTAATAAGGATTACAGTGAGATAAATATAGAATAGAAAACACTAAAGGAATCAACAAAAGCAAAGTTGATTCTTTGAAAAGCTCAACAGAACTGACAAAGCTTTAGCTAGACTGACAAAGAAAAAAAAGAGAGGAAACCCAAATTACTAAAACAGGAATAAAAGCAGGACTTTACTATTGATCTCACAGAAATGAAAATGAATATAAGAGAAAACTATGGACAACTGTATGCCAACAAATAGGATAACCTTGATGAAATGGACAAATTCTTATAAACACAGAAACTATCGAAACTGATTCAGTAGAAAATCTGAAATATACATATAACAAGAGATTGAATCAGTAATTAAAAAAAAAAACCTTCAAAAAAAGAAAAACTTAAGACCAGATGAGTTCACTAAAGAATTCTATCAAATGCTTAAAGAACACAAATCCTTCACAAACTCTTCCATTAAACAGAAGAGGAGGGAATACTTCCTAATTCATTGTGTGAGGCCAATATTACTGTGATACCAAATACAAAGGAAGACAACACAGAAAAAAAAATCTACAGACCAATATCCCTTATGAATATAGATGCAAACATCCTAAACAAGACACTAGAAAATTGAAACTAATAGCATATTAAAAAGATTATATTCCATGACCAAAGGGGATTTATTCCATGAATGTAATAGTGGTTCAATATAAGAAATAAAATCAATGTAATACAATGAATTAAGGAAGAAAAAAATCCACATGATTGTTTCAATTGATGTAGAAAAAGCATTTGACAAAATAAAATATCCTTTCGTGATAAAAACACTAAGACAATTAGGAGTAGAAGGCAACATCCCTAACCTGGTTGAAGGGCATTTATGAAAAACCCATAGCTAATATGCTACTTAATGATGAAAAACTGAAACCTTCGCTCTAAGAGCAGGATCAGGAATGTGTGCTCTCAATACTTCTTTTCAACATTGCACTGTAAGTTCTAGCCATTTAATTAGGCAAAAAAGGAAATATATGGCATTCAATTTGGAAAGAGTAAAACTATCTCTTCTTGGAGAAAACATGATCTTATATATATCTAATCTTAAAGAATCCACAGAATTACTAGAGCTAATATATTCAGCAAAATTGCAGGATACATGAAGAGCACATTAAAATCAGTTGTATTTTTATATACTAACAATAAAAAATTTAAAAAAGAAATTAAGAAATCAATCCCATTTACCTTAGTATGAAAGAGAATAAAATATTAAGAAATAAACTTAATCAAGGAGGTACAAGACTTGAACACTGAAAACTATAAACCATAACAAGATGTAAATAAATGAGAAAACATATATTAAGATGACAATACTACCCAAAAGGATCTACAGATTCAATGCAATCCCTATCAAATCTCAACATTTTTTTTTTCAGAAATAGAAAAATCCACCCTAAAGAGAAAGTTAGAGGATTCACACTTTCCAATTTTAAAACTTACTTCAAAGATACGGTAATCAAAACAATGTAATATCGGCATAAGAACAGACATAGAGTTCAAGGTAAAAGAATTGAGTCAGAAATAAATCTTCTTACCTTTATGGTTAGCTGATTTTTGACAAAGCTGTCAAGACAATTAATGGAAAAATAGTCTTTTCAATAAATTGTGCCAGAAAACTGGATATCCACATTTAAAAATATGAAGTTGACCCTTACTTCACATTATATAGAAAATCATCTCAAAACAGATGAAAGGCCTAAATGTAAAAGCTAAAATGATAAAATTCTTAGATGAAAACATAGGGATAAATATCCATTACCTTGGAATTGGTAATGGATTCTTAGACATGATACTAAAAGCATAAGAAACAAAAGAAAATTTAGACAAATTGACTTCATCAAAATTTTGTGCATCCAAGAAATTAAGAAAGGTTGAAACAATAAAGAAACAAGACAAACAAAAACGCAAAGACACAGAACAGTTTAGTGGTTACCACAGGGAAAGCGGGGAGTGGAGGAGGTAGATAATGGTAGAAGAGGTCAAATATATGGTGATAGAAGGAAATTTAACATTGGTTTGTGAACACACAATGTAACATACATACATACAATGTACATAAAGAAGTCAATAAGGATGACCTATTATTGAATTGTATACTTGAACCTTACATAATTTTACTAATGTCAACCTAATAAATTTAATAAAAGAAATTGAAAAAATATAAAAACAAAGCAACAAAAAAGAAAGGTTGTAAAAACCCACAGAATGAGAGAAAATATTTGCAAATCACAAACATGATATAGTTCTATTGTCTAGAATATATAAAGAATACTCTGACTCAACAACAAAGAACAAATAACCCATTAAAAAAACCCCTCATTTAAAAAGAGGAAAAAGACTTGAATAGATAATTACCTAAAGATAATACACAAATGGCCAATAAGGGACATGAAAAGATGTTCATCATTATTATTTATTAGGGAAATGAAAATTAAAACCACAATGAGATACTACTTCACACCCACTCAATGGCTAGAATTTTTAAAAACAGGAAAATAGCAAATTTTGAGCATGTAGAGAAAGTAGAAACCTCATATACTGCTTGTGGGTATGTAAAATGGTACAGCTCTATGGAAAAAAGTAGGTGGTTCTTCAAAAAGTTCAACATAGAATTATCATAGGACCCAATGATTCTGGTCCTAGGTGTATATCCAAGAAATCTGAGAACTGGTGTCTAACTAAAAACTTGTACATGGATGGTCATAATAGAATTATTTTAATAGTAAAAAAGGGAAAACAATTCAAATGTCCATCAATTGATCAATGGCTAAACAATATGTGGTTTATCTATACAATGTAATATTGTGCAGTCATGTAAAGGAGTACTGATACATGCTAGAAATGGATGAAACCTTGAAAGTAAAGTAAGTAAAAGAAGCCAGACATAAAAAGCTACATATTGTATGATTCCATTTATATGTAATGCCCAGAGTAGACAAATCCATAGAGACAGAAAGTAACTTGATGTTTGCCAGGGAATAAGGGGAGGGGTATAGAAAGTAACTGCCTAATAAGTATGGTGTTTTTTGGGGTTGATAAAATATTTTGGAATTAGAGGTAATGGTTGCACAACATTTGAATATATCAAAAGCCACTGCATTGTACAATTTAGAATACTTAAAATGTTGAATTTTACGTTATGTCAAATTAATTACTTACATTTAAGAAAGAACTCTTCTAATGCAGCATAATAAAAATGTCGTCATATATCAAAATATCAAAGCTTTATAGTTTTTCATATTTAGGTCTCTAATTAACTTAGAATTAATTTTATATACTGTACAAAGAGGGTGACCAATTTAATTTTTTTTCAAATGTATAGCCTGTTACTTCAGCATCATTTATTTTAAAAAGAACTTTTCTACTAATGTATAGTACAAACTCTGTCATATACAAAGTGTCCATATGTGTGCTGGTGTTTTGGTCTTAAATTGTAGTCCATTGGTCTGTGTCAATTCTTATATCAATAATGCACTACTTTAATTAGAGCATTTTAAGGCTTGATATTTATAGAGCAGGTCTCCCCTTTGTTCTTTTTCTTATTCAATTTTCTTATTTTCTTATTGGTTCTTTTTGGTCCTTTGCAATTCCATTCTATAAAAATTTAGAAGCAGCTTGTCAAGTTACTCCCTCTCTTAATTACACACACACACACACACACGCACGCACACACATGCACATACACACACACACACAATCACTTACAAATTGTTAGGATCTTATTTATTATGTTTGTATAGAAAAGTATAGAAAAGTTTTGAAGGATATTCCTCTGATTACAAAGTTTTTACTTCTGGGGGAATGTGAAGGTAAATGAGAATGAGATGAGAGGGTGATTCGAGTAAATGTTAATCTTGTCTATATTTTACTTTTATTTTTTAATAAAGGAATGTATTCATGTATTACTTATACAATTAAAAAATTAGTAAGGAAAACATGTGAGATGGTTTCAAAAATCAAGAAGTGGTCAATGCACTTAACTAGGGAAATGTAGAATGAGCACAATGTCTTATATTTGGTTGATACTTGATATTTAATTACTTCCTTAATAATCAAATAATAAAAGCAGTCATTAATTTTGAGAATTACATGCTCTCTTTGAGATAGGACAGGAACAAAGTATTAATTTAGAAAAACAGTTTAAGCAGAAAGGACAGATGTTAACCCTGATGGTCTTTAACATAACAAGAAGCAATACGGGAAATGAGGAGGTGAAAAAACATAAAGGTCTGAAAATGTCAACTCATCAACGTACATAAAGGTGTCAATAAAGGATGAACCAAAGACTTCCCAAGGAGTACTGAGAATCCACTTAGAGTAAGCAGAATTTGTAGTGGGTTAAGTAAGCACAAATGAGAAGGAGAAATGCAAAATCATTTCCAAAAGAGAAAACATTCCTACCTTCAGAGAACTAATCTGTATTCCTATTATCTTATGCAACTGATAGCATGGAGAGAACAATTTGTCCCAGTTGATCTAAAACCCTCTGTAGATATGCAATGTAATTTCAACTGTGAATTATTAAACAACAGAATTTTTCTCATTAAGGGAAATTGTAATGGGAATACATACTTTCTTAGGAATAGTGCTTATTCTATGTTGGTTTCACAGTCCTAAAGCTAATTTGACTGATTGGGTGAACACTTACTTCTAAAAGAAGAAACAGAGAGTTACACTATCAAAATCAGAATATGTAGCCAATGTATTATTTTCCTTTCTGAACTTTGTAGGCTTTTGAAATACCAGTAAGAACGCCAATAGTGAAAACACACATATTCACATTTTGATGCAAAGGAAATTTAGAAGTGAGCATATATTTCTCCTTTTAATCATTATTTTTACCACTTAAAATATATATTTTTTTGTTTTAAAAAATGTTTGAACTCAGAAAAGTTGAAAGTCTAAGACAATAGGAGATATATCTGTTATTTGGATTTAATTTTGTGTATAGCTAGTGAGCACATTTAAAATAAAGTAGTCAGCTTCCCAAAGCAGCCATATATAAAGTATGGCTTCCACAGCCACAATTTGTCAGCCTCCATTGGTAAGGTTTTTGGTGTTCTTTTCCAGCTTTGCGGTTAGCTCTTTCCTGATATCCTTTCCTAATAACTTTTTTGTTTAAAGACCTTTAAGGCAGGTTGCATTTCCTAAAAATCCTACTAGGTATCTCAGTGTACAATATAGGATCTGAATAATAAAAATGGGTGACATATGAATACCTAAATGGGTTCTTTCAGAAAATATACATCATGTATCTTTTCAGAGCTTCTGGTACTAATCCTTCAGAGGCTATGATTAAGTATAATGAAATTTTACTAAAGAACAAAACTATCAAACCATGCGTTCAGTAAGGTACCTGACAAGTCATTCATAAAATTCTTGTGGACAAGATAGTAAAAGTGTATTTTATGGTCTAGAAGACAAATATATGTTAGCTGGTTAACCATGTGTAACAAGTAGGGTTTCTGGAAGTTTGTGCAGTAGCCTAACCTAAAAATCAGTTCTATCAGTGACTTGAATGAAAGTATGGTTAACATATCTGTAAGTGATAGAGCTAGAAAAGACAAGTAATACATTGAATGGCCAATACAGATTTAAAAAAAAAATCTCCTTAGGCTGGACTGATCCGTTGAATTAGCTAAATTTAACATGAATAAATGTGATGACATGAATTTCGATTAATATCAATAATACAAATATCCACAAGAATTTATGATTCCTATATATAAAGAAAACTCACTTTATGATTTTTGCCTAGACAGTGAACATTAAGGTATGACTATAACCAATCTTTTTAAAATAAATGTAAAAACTTAAATATTAATGAGTTTTTTTCTTTACAAAGATTATTTATACTAATTACAATTATTCTCCCATTGTTTGAAATTATTCAGAATTTTTATTGTTCTCAATGGTAATAATCAGAGTCCTTATTATGATGTTTTCCCATATAAATTTGTCTTCTGGGAAAATAAAAAGGTATAATTTTGCTGATATCTGCATTCCAGTATCAATTTATGATGGTATGTATAAAACACTTAGAATAGTGTCTGCTATATAGTTAGCATTCAAAAATTATCTATTATCGTTATTACTATAGTTGCTTAATACATTGGCTTACTATAGACAGAGAATATGCTGATAATTTGTCTATTTCAAGAAAGAGTCCTTATACATCATAGGCATTACTAAATATGTCTTTATGTTTATTAAAATATAGTTAGCATATAATATTAGTTTTGGGTGGACAACATAGAGATTTGACATTTATATATTTTACAATGTGATCACCACCCTAAGACTAGTAACCATTTGTCACTGTGCAAAGTTATCACACTATTATTGGTTATATTCCCCTTATCTTGGTTTTATATGTTTTATGAACTTAGTTCATGGACATCTATCTATTCCTTAGAGATCAATGACACATTGCATTTTTTGATAGAGCATATTTAACAAATATTTATAAAGTATATATTATGTGCCAAACTGTGCTAGATGTTGGATAGATCACTTAAGTTAAGAGATGTGATCTTTATTCTCATGGACCTTACAGTCTACATACATAGAAATCAAACACATGAATAAGCATATAATTATTAAATTGTGATAAGTGCTATAATGGAAGAAAACAAGGTGCTATGAGAGAATAATTGCAAAAATAATTTGGGCTGACAAATCAGAAAAGTCTTTCTGTGAGAAAGAGATATTTATATTGGGTAGAAAGAACATCTAATAGAAATTAGCCAGGCAGAGTAGGGTTAAGAACATTTGTGTGTATGAGCTTTTGGAGCAAGGCAGCAACACTGATCACATTCTCAAAAGAGGCTATCATTTATAAAAACGTAAGAAGCACTTGCTGAGCTAGGTCTCAAAAATGGTTAATAGGTGAATAAGAAGGAAAAAGAAAAGATTGTTCAGTTGGGCAAAGGAAAGAGGAGGTTACTAATTGTATTAGTAACATCTGAAGGTTGAGTCAGTATCAGTGAAGCTATCAATCCCCAAATATTGAATATTTACTTTTATCCAGATACTGTGTTAAGTGCTTTTATATCCATATTCTTATTCTAATATTCATACCTTACTCATGAAGTTAACAAAGGAGTTAATATCAATATTATTCCTATTTTAGAAAGGCTTGGCTTACAAAGGAGAAGCAATTCATCCAATGTCAGAACTAATAATTAATGACTAAAACTATCAGATGCCAAAGCTCATGTTTTTATGTAAAATATAACACATATTGCCTCCTAGATTTGAAAAAGGTCTATGTAGTTTATTTTAACATAGCTTCTTATTTTATTGATAAAATAACAGTAAGCTTTGAGAAAAACTTATGTGAATAATAGCCCAAACAGTAATTATTAATAATTCATCACACGTACATATATAATTATTCCACAATATTATTCAAAGGTCAATGCTAGGAAAAAATAATTGGCATCTTAACAAGTCAATTCCTTTATTAACAACTACAGTAGTGATATAAAAACTTCTTGGCTTTTCTAATTCAAATTTTGAGAAAAATCAAACATTTATTTATTATTAAAGGTCATATACCCTTCTGAAAAATCCTGCCATGTGGTGTCTATATAAGTAGAAACAAACAAAAAAAGATAAACAATAAAAATGTACGTTAGGCAAATGGACATCTTGAGCAAAAAAGTTAATCCTTTTTTGGTAAACATCCACACATCATTGTATTTCTTTTGTATCAGGAAAAATTGTGAAAGATTGAAAAGGACACAAAATATCACCAGGTGCCTTGAGTAGTAAATCATTCTGGATTATCTGTATTGCTTACAATATTTCAGCTACTTTATAAATCTAAATTGTAACAACTGATAGCAATGTAAAAAGTTTTTTTCTAAATGATTCTTCTATACCAATGAACTGCAGTGGACTGCTTTGTTGAAAGTAACCATGTACTACATCTATTTGTAAATTCATTTCAGCATTCCTAATGTCTGTATATTTGTTTTCTTTGAATATTCCTGTGAACAAGTTGTAATATCTTTATAGTTCTCTCATTAATTAATGAAAGAATTAACAACTTTGATACGTATTCATTTGGCATTTGTAACAGAATTTTACCTTTAAAAATGTTTTCTTAATAGTTTTAGAAGATCATTCACTAGAATGCCCAGTGGATTCATCTATTAGAACCAATACAATATACTGATGGAAGAGTGCACGTTTAAAGCAATAGCTTAAGCCAGGTATCTTTTCTTGGCAACCAGAGGTGAATCTCAAATGCCAACAGAATTCTACTGAGATGACTGCCTGTTTCTCTAGGTTGTAAGAAAAACAAACCCATTATACTGATTTGTGTTTTGTCTTTGTTTCTAGTTAGTGTATTGACAAGAAATTATTGCTCATTGGTGGCAGCAATGCTTGGGACTTTGGTTTTATGGTCCGATCATTTGGTGATCTCTGTAAATATATTACAAATTTTTATTCTCTATTGGGTGAAAGATTACAGAAAAACCTGTTTACAGTCCTTTTCATTTGTCTATTTCTTCATTTTGAGCTCAAAAAAATTAAGAATTTGGTGCCCTCTGGAAAAAAGAACAGGTCTTTGATTTTTTTTTTCTTTGGTGGGGAAGAATTTTTGTTTCTGGAAGTGTGGCTGAAGTTGTAGAATAGAAACCATAAACTCTGTTGTGTTAGTGTGGCTGCAATTCAGAAAGGCCTTTACCTATTATGTAAATGTGAAATGTTTCCCAATATATAGAAATTATTAATTGAACTATATTGTCTATTAAATTAAAGGAGGTTTGTTCTGACTGACTTCTAGAGATAAGTAAATGCCTAAATAAGTTAATTATACCCAAATTTCCCCAAATAAGAAAATTGAACTTAACAAAAATATTTCAAACATGCTAGATTTAAAAAAATCTAATAGAAACTAACTTGTATATATTTTAAGAATCTAAGTTCAAATGAGACTAGCTTAATAATTTGGTTTAAAAATTATAAAAAATATTATCAATGTTAAAAATAATACAATTATACTTTTTGTTTTTCTTGTGTTGCTGTCTCTAAACATACATGGGTTTGCTGATTGAACAAGCTAACATTACTTTTACAGAATACTTAGAATTATAAAAAAATTATTTAGTTTTGACTAAATCGAAACATTCTAACAAATTTTATTTCAACGATGTTTTTTAGCATGTCAGTTTGAAGATAATTTCCATAATCTTTAGGTAACTTAAATTTGAAATAACATCCAATTTAGTCAATTAATGGATAAACATTAGATGCCTAATTTTTAAGTAACATGAAATTAAGAAGCATTATATACTAATCATGAATTACTTCTTTATTGTGGTGAAATATACAGAACATGAAATTTACCATTTTAGCCACTTTTAAATATACAATTCAATGACATTAAGTAAATTCACAATGTAATGCAAATGTCACCACTATACATTTCCATAACGTTTTCATCAACCCTCAGAGAAACACTGTATTTTAAGCTTTAACTCACTATCCTGCCCTTTCTCCAGTCGCTGGCAACCTCTATCCTATTTTCTGTCTCTATGAATTTCACTATTTTGGGTATGGCATGTAAGTGGAATCCTATAATATCTGTCCTTTTATGTCTGGTTTATTTAACTCAGCATAAGGTTTTCAAGGTTCATCCACATTATAGCATTTAACAAAACTTAATTTCTTCTTATGACTGAATATTCCATTTTGTTTATTCATCATTGGACATTTGGGTTGTTTCCACTTCTGGGCCTTGGTGGATAATGTTACTATGCATACTGGTACATGAGTCCTTAAATTCGTTTTGGGTATATACCTAGAAGTGGAATTGCTGGGTCACATATTTAACTTTTAGAGGAAACACAAAAGTGTTTTTCACAGCAATGTACAAGGGTTCCAATTTCTCCACAATCCTTTGCCACCATTTATTTGTGTGTGTGTGTGTGTTTAGTAATAACAGCACTAATGGAGGTAAAATGGTATTTCATTGTGGTTTTGGTTTGCAGTTCCCTCATAACTAGTGATGTTGAATATCTTTTCGTGTGCAAACTGCTATTTGTATACTTTCTTTTGAGAAATATCTATTCAAATTCTTTCCCCATTTTTGAATTGGGTTCTTTGTTTTGTTTTGTTACTGACTTACAGGAGTTCTTTAAATATTCTAGATAGTAATCCTTTATCAGACACATGATTTACAAATATTTTCTTCTTTGTGTATTGCCTTTTCTCTCTCTTGACAGTGTTCTTTGATACACAAAGTTGTTAATTTTGATGAAGTCCAATTAGCCTCCTTTTTCTTTTGTTGCATTGATTAGCTATCATAATTTTAAGTGAATATGCTTTTCCTTATTTTTATTTGCTATACAGACGCTAGAGTTTTGTGTCATGTTTGTCAACTTGTTTTTTTTGCTACTTTAACAAGCAAAGGGTTGTATGTAGAAAATTATGTATGTTCTTGAGCTTTGTTGTCTATTAAAATACATGTATGTCAGATAGTTCTTAATTACCCACCCACTAGGTTTTTTCTGTGAAATATAAGTGACTTTCATTAAAAGTTATAATTAATGTGAGTCACTGAGACTATAATTGGAGCAATAGTAATAGAGAAATACAATTGGTCATGTGCTTTTTATTTTTAAAGAAAAAAAAGTTTTGTCCTAAAGCAGTAATTCCTAAACCTTTGGACTCCAGACCCTTTATACACTTAATTTATTTTTTGACCACATTTAATTTTTTTTTTTTGACCACGGATTAAGCAGTCTGTTATTTATTTATTTATTTGTTTGTTTGTTTATTTATTTACTTTTTTGTTATGGTGACATTGGTTAACAAAGTATAGTGAGTTTCAGATATACAATTCAACAGTAAAGCATATATATATTGCAATGTGTGTTCTCCACCCATAATTAGATTTCTTTCTGTCACCACATGTTTGACCCCTTTCACTCTATCTACCTCCCCCTTTGCCCTCTCTCCCCACCTCTGATAACCACTAGTTTATTGTCCATGGCCATGATAGACATTTAATTTTTATTTAGAACTATAGCTTTTATACATGTGGGTTATAACTATCAATATTTACTGAATTATAAATCAATACAAAAATTTTAAATTATTATTAATTCATTAAAAAAGCAATGATTAACATATTGTGTGTTAAATAAATCATATCATTATATAATTATGAAAATACTTTTTATCTTGTGGATCATATGAGGAAGAACTGCAATCAAAGTAAAATATCAGTTTATTCAAGAAAATATGAAAGAACATATTGAAGACTAAAACTTGAAAAGTGAAGTTTATCTCCTTTGATTTTTAATACCTGAGCCTGTAAATAAGTTATAAAATGTGTTAAATATCTACCAAGTTCACCTAATTTTTATAGACTTTTTGTTCTTGGCTTACTGATTTGTGCCCTTATCTGCTATGTAATATGCTCAAATAAAAGAGATGCTGTGTCTAACAAGAATAATTGCTTGTACTATATGTTAACTTTTTTATATGCTTGAGTACTTAAAGGAAAAAAAAAACAAAGAATAAAAGTTCCTCACTTATAAAAGAGCTAATTCTTAACAACTGCATTACCTTTTATGCTCTTATAATTTATTGTCATTTTAATTAAAGAGGCAACCAAAAATTAGTTCTCAGGCATCCATGATCCTATTATAAATCAAGTGTGTAAATTTCCTCTGACAACTTAAAACTAAATCCTAAATATAGACCAATTTAAAAAAATTTCAGGGTATTTTTTCAACTAAAATTATCTTTGAGTTTTCCCAGGAGGCTTGTAGAAAATTATAAAAATTTGTTCTTTCGGCATAAAAAAAGAACAATGAAAGATACAATTAGGTTTGTTCGATAAGTTACAATTGTAAATTTCATGGGAAGTTGGCACATCAAAAGAGGCCAGCCTTCTCTAGGTCAAATTTATATAAGTAAAATGTTATTAATATTACTATTTCAGAAATTGTATGCTTGTGTTAAATCCCTGGAAAACTGTCAAATTCTCCCTGTTCACAATATCTTTACACTAAGGAGAAACACTGCTCAAAACTCTTGAAATAGTTATATTTTTATCCCCAGTAAAAAATTTTACTCTCTTCCATTCTGATATTGGTTACAGTAAATAACCATAGTTATAAAGTTTCTGTCATCTACAGATGAATTTTGAAGCTTGCTTGAAAGTTATGGTACAAGATATAGTTCCAAGTTTGTGTATTCAACAAAGAACTGTACCGGATACTTCAAACTACTGATACTTCAAGAGAATATACTCTAGAGTATAGACTTCTGAAGTGACGTTGCTTAGATAACTTTTAGACTATAACAGTGGACTGAGTTAGTATTTCTAAAACCCTTTACAGGCTAGCGCTGGAAGCTCAGCAGACTGCTAAGATCCAGTGGAATAAGAGTTAACTGCATAGGATGAAATAAACTGAAGAATTTTTTTTCAGGCTGTTTGTTTGTAATATTATTGATGTTATTTCATGTTTTATTTTCTGATATGTGAGGAAGTTCTTCTTCTTTCTTCTTAAGCTATATATAACCCATATGCCCACACAATTTAGTAGATCCTGACTTCTTAAAACTGAAGTGAAACATTTAAAATTACATTTGACTCTCATTGACTCCCTCAGACTTCAGGAACTCTTACTGTCACATAACTTGTCTTGACTATATAGTGATTCCATAGATTTAATATGAATTTCTTCTTTTTTAACAGGAAATAACTGGACAAAGTGATGATGGAACCAAGGACTTAACTGGAGTGTCATATTTGAAAATGGTGCTCATTTAATCAGATAGAACTCCACTTTGGAGGAATAAAGACTGGCTGTACTCATGAAACCAGTGCCTACAAAATTTTCCCAGGAAAAATAACTTGGTACCTGGGGTAGTGTCTCAGCCTTACATGTGGTAAAAAAAATAAGTCACTTACATATGATAATGAAATATTTGTGACCTGGAGAAGAGAGGAACTCATCTAAATGATATGTACTTACAGGTGAAATAAGGGAAAAGAGAGTTTCTAATGCTTGATTTCCTAATCTTGGGATGGCAAAAATGAAAACTTTTAAACGTAGAATCTGAGATTTCTAATGAAAACTTTCAGACAGAAGTTAATTTTGTAGCCTATTTATTTGCAAAGGAAACTCACTGAGGTTATATGGTTAGTATCTTGCTGTGCCTATATAAATAACCAGGCCCAAACTAATAAAATCAGCCATTCTTTTGTGTTCAGGAATCATCTTTGAGATTATTATGATCATGGGGTAGGGGAGAAGGGGCAGGAAGAGTAGTCAGGAAAATGAGAAAGATTATTAAATATCTTGGATAATTTGTACTTTTCATTGTGTTTAACTATTTTATAACTCTGCAAGCTATAAGAAATGAATACTAATGTAAATTATTCTTGTCTATAGAATGCAAATTAATTTTATCCTAAAGAGAAATAATCGATTATTGTCCTGTGTATATTATCACATTTTGCATCAATTTATAAATCTGTCCTAGCCTTTGCGAATATCAATATGTGTCCTTTGAATTTTCCTCTGAACTGGTTTTAACAGCTTACTGTTCTTTCATTAATTAATTAAATAGAATGTTTGACAAATATTTATTTTATTTCTATGAGTAAGACTCAATCTTTAAAAATACAGATCTTTAACACATATCATACTGTGTTCTCCAAAGTATTTGGTTTCATGGATTTATTTAAATATATTTCTGACTCTACTGGTACTTACAGCTTAAAGCTCGGTTGCTTGGATCAGTAAACTTCCAGAGTAAACACATTCAATTGTTTACAATTCTTATGTTGTGCAATACATTTTATAATTCAAGTGTTTCCAACCAAGGTCCAAATATCCCAATTCTCATTTTTGAGAGAAATTTATAACTAGTCAGTCATCTCCCAGAACTTTACCTTATTTCTTCTGCTAAGAGGTGTTGTAGCAGCCAAGAATGTCAATTCAGAAAACAGATTGCCTGGTCTTGAATATCAGTTCAGTCACTAGTTGGTTTTATGTCCTTAACCTGTTTGCGTTTCAATTTTTTCATAAGTAAAATGACAACGCATATAAAGTGTTGACAAATGTTAAGATGTTTAGAAGAATGACTGGAACACAGTGTTATTTTAATATGCCAAAATCCTCACGGATAGAAACAATATGGAGAGGTGTGTGTGTGTGTGTGTGTGTGTGTGTGTGTGTGTGTGTGTGTGTGTGTGTGTGTGTGTGTGTGTGTGTGTGTGTGTGTGTGTGTGTGTGTGTGTGTGTCTGTAATGTTCTTCAATTTTCTTATCAAAACTTTATAAGTGTCTCTGGTTTTTTGTAAGTGTCATTTATTTCCAAGCAAATCTACAGGAGTGGCAGGTTGCTAATTCTCAGCATTTTCTTTCTTAAGTTCCAAATAAATGCTCCAGGAAGATAAACTCTTTCTGACTGGCCATTTGAATTCAACATATTGTTTTCTCCATATTCTTTACCAAAAGGAAACAAGCAACTCTTTTTCTTTCTAGGGCAAGCAGCAGATTTTATTGTATTCAATGGAGCTTGGGGAACATCATTATTGTGCTGAACTTCTGCAGAAGATTTAATTTCTGTCAGTGAGACAAAATTTCCTATTATGTATCTCCATGGGTATATTTCCTCTTTGTCTCAAATTCCTCCTGGCCTGTCATTATGACTTGGATTTTGAACCTATCAGTTGCATGAGGCTGCAAAGCACAAACTGTAATTTTTTCAAATTTGGATCTAGGCTCCTTGAAAAGACCTTCACACTTAGTAAGCACAAAGGGGCAGGATTTATTTTCCTTCTTTTTCTCCTTTGTATCACATTCCCCTATCTCTCTACCCTTTGAATCAGGATTCTTGCTGAAATATGATTCCTATTTGATATATTTCAGTAATTATAAGGAAGACTTTTCATCTCTTTGATACGCAATATACATTGAGATATATTAGTTAAGATGTTATTTGGTTGCAGGCAACAGTTTACCTATTTCTATCTTTAATTACTTTTTTTATTGAAAAAAGTAATTTATTGGCTCATGTAACTGAAATGTCAAGAGGTAAGTATAGTTCAACAGGGGCTTGAATGAGTGGTTTGAACCATAACCCAACACCTTTCTTTTCCATTTCTCAGGATTGCTCCTTTACTGTTGGTTCTATTATTGACAGGCATTCTTTTCATGGTTCTAAGATAGCAATTCTTGAGGTTATATATTTCCTCATTAATATCCAGTAAGACACAGAGAGGCTGTGCTATGCGTTAGTTCAAATAAAACCTAAATGATGAGACATCCTTGTTCCAATAGGCCTGAATTATATATTCCTTGAACTAAAAACTGTAGCTATGTGAAATGGACATACTGATTATATTGAGCCAAGCTATCCTGGTGGTTTAGTTAATTTCCCCCTAACCCCTAATTATTAAGATTGGTAAATGCAGTACAGTGTTAGAAAGAGGAAATGGGAAATGGCTGCTGGAGAGGCAACTAACAAATATCCATTGTGAGATATTTTCTTCAAGCCTCTTTATTTCCTAAAAAAGCAAGATGGTTAGTTTGGCAAAAACTAGTAATCAGATCACTAGTAACTAACTACTGATGAGTAAGAACATTAATCAGGTTTCACTCTCTTGATCATAAGTAGACAACTGAGTTAGGAAAGTAAATAAGTAATAAAAAGAACTCCTGAGTTAGTTTGTGACTAATGGGCTGGAACAATATATTTATTTTTGCATTCTGAACTCCAAGCATAGCGTTTGGTACTTGGACAGAATTTTGTAAATATTAAACTCTAAATTTTCAAAATTATAATTTCCCTCCCATATGTATTATTTGGTACAAATGAGTAACCTTTTGTGACATATAGGGCTATTATTATTTCCATCTAATAGATGAGAAACTGAATCTTAAAGCTTGAGTAATTTGCCCAAAATGTTAAGTGGTAAAATCAGGGCTTAGAGGTAGTTCTTCCAATTTTAAGTTGCACAATTTTACATTATTCCACATTGCTTCACATGCCTCAGAATGTGAGAAAAATCATGATTTTTTTCTTTAATAGGCAATTAGGTTCTTCCTTTCAAAATTAATTTACAAATTTTACACTCATCTTAAAGCTTATAAAAACCAGCCAAATAGTTCATAGAGATATTGCAAATTATTGTTCTCACTTAGAGATCTAAAACACTGACAACAAACCAGGGCATTGAGAACCAATGATGCTCGTTAATAAAGTTAGTGCCCAATAAGCATTCAAAGAGCGGCCTTCTTTAGGAGCACTAAGAACATTAAAGGCCTTTCTTTTCATTATTTTCTGTTACTTATTTTTCTTTTTCATTTTTTTCTATGGATGCTAGGTCTGAGAACTAAAAAATTACACTCTTTGATGTAGAGTCTGATTATCATTTGTCAAAGGAAGCACAAAAATGTAAGCCTACTTACAAAACTAAATTATCTATCAAAAAGACCATAACTACTACTTACAAAAGATTATTAAATATCAATTAATAAATGAGAATTTCCTGGGGAATGCTGTATGAGTGTAGTCAGAACATGTAAATAGCTATTCTCAACTAGTTCCTCCAGAGAATGAAACCCAAATAATATAAAAAATCCATTGTATGTAATAATTAATTTCCTTCCCCAGCAACTAGAATGGTGGTGGTTATGTGCAATTTTTGGGAGAACTAAAAACAGTCACTAAAATAATTTTTGGTGTAATAATATGAAACTCAGAATATGAAAACTTAAAAGTTTGGTTATGAATATAAAATTTCCAAATACTTTAGTTTGAAAACAAGGATGATTATTATAGTTGTTAAGATTGCTTTATAAAATAAGAATACAAAAGATAGTCCTGCTTCAAGTCTTATACATTTTTGAAAGTTTATAATTTATAATAAAGCTACATGTGGAGAATTCACATACTAAAATTCATTAATAATTTTACCAATCAATATTTAAATTTTCGACTTGGCCTTTCATTAACCCAGATTTATTTCTAACCAGGAATGGTTTATTAAATACAAGGGTTAAAGTCTTCATTTGACAGCCTATCTTTCAAGAATCTATTGATATTAGAACCTCACCAACCCATACACTCCTTTCCACCAAATTCTGGGTGCTTGTTCTTCCTAAGTATTTAAAGCCAAATTTTATATTATTACTTCTTTTGTCCTCTTGTTTTTTATATCTACTTTAGAGATTTAAATTGTTTTTGTTTTTTTGGCAGCCATGGTCTAAATTATCACTGCTTAGTCAGTTATACTTATCAGTTTAATCTTTTCCAGGCTGGCACTTTTTATAAACTATCATTCAGTTAGTGACTAAAAGAAGTGACGTGTATCATTCAAAGTTTCTATATGAAAATTAGTAATCTCAGAATTTGTATTAAGACTCAATTCTCTAAATTGTTGTAATGAGAACATAGTGAAGGAAAAGAAAATAAGATGTAAAATAATGAGCAAAAATAACAAGGTTAATACAAGTAAAATATTAGCTTGAAAAATCTGTTTAGATTTTAAGACCTAAAGTGAGCCTCTTAAAGGAATTATTTTAATTAAGCCACGTTATTTAAAGGTATGTGATGAAACTGCAAAGAAAAAAATAACTCCTGAGCAATGAATTTTTTGGAAGTCATGTGATGAAAGCTCATTGCCACATACTACAGCATTTTAATGATACTACTTTAGGTACATGAAAATCTCTATTAAATTAAATTACTGAGGGAATATATTCAGTGGCACCTCCATTTTCACAAAAAAGCACTGCCGAAGATCCTTCAGAATAAAACACATCTTTCATAATATATTATAGCCTATCTCCAAGGATAGGAAGTATGCTGTATGCTTGCAGAATCATTAATGCAAAAGCCTCTTTGTCTTACCCGTTCATCTGCACTGCCTGTTGCATGATGGGAATAACTGATGAGACCAGGGATGGGCTGCTCACCGTGTGCCATGATAACAGCAGGACTGGTGTAGAATGGATGCTTCTAATGCACAACACATAACAACTATGAATATAGTGACAGGAAAACATGAAACTATACATGCAAAATGACTAGAAAGGAAAAAGGGTGAAAACAAATGGAACAATGAAATGTCAAATCAGCTTAGATTTCAAATGCTAGAAATTTTTTTTCTTAACATTGAAATTGATGATGCTTTTTACTCTTTTAATTAAGAGTAAAAGAGAAAGAACATATAATGATCTTTAAAATGTACCTATTTTACTAATCGGTTCCATAAAAACAAAACAAAAGAAACCTCACATACAACTTAAATACTTACTAGTCTTAAGCAAGAATTTAATGGATCATTAAACAAATCTGGAGATAGAATCATCTGGTCTTCAGTGAAAGTGCTACTTACTGGTTGTTTGAACAGACATTTCAAAAGTCTCGATGATTCCGTCTAATCTATATGTTGTCAAAAAACCTCATGCTATGCTCACAGCTTATTTCATATAGCAATTACATTTTTAATCTTTATGCTCTCAGTCAATGAACAATCATTATTCCCAGAAGTGGTATGTTATTTTCTGAAGATTTTAAAGCATACTGGGTAAATTACGCTATACATTATTATAGGTATAGATAATAATGTAAATTACATTGTGAATTTAAGATGATTAAATTTACTCAAGTACCTCGTGGTATTCCATTTACTCCCAGAATTTCCCCAAAAGAATTTTTAATACTTTGGCACTATCCTAACAATGTTACTTTATTAAATTAAGAATGCAAATACATTATATCTACTTTCTATACCACCAGGGTAATTCTCATCAAGTTATATTGAAGTTCCTAGTTAATTGCTGAAAGCCTTGTATTAAAAAATCTTTATTACTATTTCAATTAATTTCTTGAATCATCTAAGGTCTCTTACCTTCAGTTTGCTAGTCCCTTAAGAATTTGTGAATATTTGACGTTTTGAATATATGAACATGGTATATTTAGTATGATAACAAAAATGACATCTCCAAGGAGTTCTTAAATGTCACATTGTTTATCATTGTAGCTATTACTTCAATAGGTAACAGTAGTATCTTTAATGCCTCAGAACTCAGAATAAAGTCCAGTGCCTTCAAGGACTCTACAACTATGAAGTGTCATGAGTACCCTAGTTTTATTAAGGATGCCCTAAAGAGATACTAAACTTATGGAATGATGAAGTGGAAAGAGGGATAAAATCAGTACATTTACCTGTGGGTCCTTTAGCTCTTTGGGTGTCTCTTGGCAGGCTTACCTTGGCAGCAATGGCTGCTGCAGTTATATGTGATGAAGAACTGTCTTCTGTTGAAGCAACCCCACTGTCTTTCTTCTCTTCTTCCTCTTCCTCACATTGAACCCCTTTGTCTTCTGTCTGTTTATGGGGGCTAGTCGTGGGAGGAGGGGAAAGAGGAGGTGGCGGGGAAGGTAAATCTTCAAGTTCATCATGCACTTCCTTTACTTTTACAATGGCATCACGTAAAAGGTCAATGGCATGAGGTAGAGCTGGCAGTATGAACTGAAAGCATTCCTGTATGCAAGAGGAAGAAAAAAATAAAGATGAAGCACTTTTATAGGCATATAAATTAGAAGCAATCAAGTTTGTGACTTTAGATCTGTATTTCTCTCCATCAGTCTTAAGAATGAATCATATTTAAAGCGTCATCTTTGTAATATGAAATATGAAGTAAGTGTGGCATACAGTATTCTCCACAAAATGAAGAACTACAGTTTTATATGTGGACACAGCACATTTTTAGAAAAATAAAATTTCTATACAAATTTGGGGTTTAAAGATACATTATGGGCAAGGGAGGACACACAGTTTTCAACTTTCTAGTAGAGCAGAACACTAGAACAAAACAATTGAGGACTGAACTATTTTATTCAGAGAGCTAAAGTTCTGACTACCATCATAAAGTGGACCTAGGCAATGTTGTACAATATGTAAAAATAGATATGCTTGTCCTGATCAAGTGCCCACTATTACCAATAATGTATCACAAAAGAGAATAGGTAAGAACTTCAACATTGGAACATAGGGCCAGTTATGTTTGGGGAATGTGTTTGGGCAGAGGTCTCCCTCTTTTACATTTAAAGTAACTTACCTTAAAATGTAAGGTGGATTTAAAATTAGAATTTACAAAGGGTTACTGGAATACCTGAAAGGGTGTTGAATCTTCTGACCTTTCTTTGTCTCAATGACTTTACTGATGAAGATTGTAAAGAATTTAACTTTGACCAAAGAGATCTGGCCTTTACTCTCAGTTTTTAGGAGGTGATCTTAGTTCCTTGGAATATAATGCCTGACAGGAGTGTCTTTACTTCACTGGGGGTTTTGGACACTAGACAGTCTAACAATGTGGTTTATTATGAGGGCCTGGGGAAATGTGTTATTAGTTTTGCCTCTGGAAGAAACTAGAGACAGTCTCCACCCTAAAAAGGTCTAGTCTTCTGAAAGTCAACCATGCAAGCAATATATGATTGAGTACCAATAAACACTCTATACACCAAAGGCAAAAATGCAGGTATCTAGTCAGTAACACTTTTTGTGTATCGTCTCATATTCTGGCCAAGAGGAGGTAATGCTGTCCATGACTCCATAAGGGAGGATGACCAGAAGTTCCTCATTTAGTACCCCTCTTAGACTCTGCCAAATCTGCTTCTTCCCTTGGCTGATTTCAATCTGTATTCTTTCCCTTTATATACCCTAATCATGAGTATAACAGCTTCCAGTGAGTTCTGGGAGTCCTCCAAGTGAATTATCAAAACTGGTGGTGATTTTAGAAATCCTCTCAATTGCAGCTGATGTCAGAAGTGAGGGTGGGATTGTGAAGTACTCCAACTTTGTATTTGGCTAACTTTTGCAGTTAGCCAAAATTCCCTACAGTGGTGTTAGAAGTGGGATTAGCTGGAAAGACCCTGAAGCATGAAACATGTGATCTGGGAGAAGGAAGGAAGAGAGGGTGAAGAATAATGAAGCTTTAGAGCCTTAATAAACACAGGGTCACCCACAGTATGGAAATAATAGCTGTGCTAAAATTAATTATTTAAGTTAAAATTTAGCAATGAAATTTCAAAATGAAAGATCCAATTCCTAAGGAGTTATGTCACTAGATCCATAAAAAAATGCAAAATAACAATAAACAAGGTAAATATACAACTCTTTGGATACTATTATCTATGCTAGCTAAAATAAATGTAAAGGAGAATGCTGGGGTGGATCCTGAGGCTTAGCCAAGCTTGGATTTTGGCATGGTCTGAATATATAATTGCTAGCCTCAGAGCTGGTTCCAAAGGAAAAAAGTTATGTTGAAGTAATAAATAGTAAATAAAGTTAGAGCATTCAAAAGAAAATGGTGAAAGGGAAAGGAAAGACTCAAGGGTCTTGTACTAGCAGGGTAAATATATTTAAATAATTATTAAGAAATAAATAAACAGAGTATTGATGGGGCAAAACAAAGGTCTTAAAATAGCACTGTTGTGGATGGAGTACATAGATAGAAGTACTTGCTAGTCTCCTGATAGGAGTGTCTTTGCCTGGTGGCTTTTGCCAGTGGGCACTCTACCAATGGTTTAGTATGAGGGCTTTGGGTCCTAAATGAATCTCCTTTGAAGGGTCCTAAACTTATTTCTACTTGCCCTAGTTTGAAAAAATTTAAAAAGCTAGAAGTCAATGAAGACTATAAGAAATCTCACCTTGAATCATCTTAAGTGATGGTCCCATAAGCTAATCAAGACAAGGCCTGACCAAAGTGTCTGGATCCCTTGGCCCAACTCAGGCCTGGAAGTTCAAGGCCATTTGCACATAAATGGGTAAAATGGTCAGAGGATGGAGAAGAAATTTGGGGGGACTTCCTCACATGTGAGTCCCATGTACTCTTGATTCTAAAACCTGTTGAAGTCCTAATGCGTGGGGGGGTACTATTAGATGGGGAGAATATAGAAATGAAGTAGTTGATGGGATTAATGTGAAAGTTTGGATGAAAATTAGAATGTTTGTGCAGTAAACTATATGTGAAGTGGTGAGTCTCCTTTACCTGAATGTATTATGGGGACGGATTTTGTATTTGACTGCAGAATTCTTCCCCTACCTAGTATTATAAAACAGAAGGCATAAAAAGCCACTCTTCCACCGATATAGATTGAATATGCTAAGTGGAGATCAATAAGATTGCCTCAGCCCACAAGGTCATTAATTTGCTATCCAATAACCATGAGTGGAATGCAGACTAAAGCTTATTGCAAAACCTCTGAGTGCCACCCAGCAACACCTGCTGGGATTTTTGACCAGCAAATTTCTATTTGAGAGAGAATTACTAGTTTGTTATTAGACTTTGAGATTGCCCTTATGACTGAAGGACATAAAATAATCTTGAAAGCTGAAATATCCATAATGTCTTAAGTAATATCTGGAAAATCTTCTAATGGGGAAGGCAATGCCCAGGACAGTTCCATAATAAAATGGAAATGGTGGATATAGGATCATGCTACCAGGAGAATGCAAGGAGGTACTCACGAGCAGGTAGCCTCTTTTCACCTAGGGCCGACTTCGGAACCACCTGAGGAGCTGCTGGATCCTATGGCCACTTGGGCCACTTGGGCAGTGCCCTATAAACAGCTTTCTATTGATCAACAAAGAGCTGCTTGGTTTATGGATGGCAATTCCAAGGTGAAGGGACAGCATCCTGTTTGGAAGGCCGCCACTCTGATTGAAGAAGGTAAAAACAAATCAGCTCGATAGGCTGAACTGCATGATGTTTGGCCCTATGTTTGTTTCTTTTTCTGATTCATGGGATGTGGCCATATTTATGGTCAGGCAGAAGGATAATGGAAAATGAGTCTGCTAAAGGATCCCTGTATGGAGCATTGCCCTATAAAAATCACTCTGGGAATGCAAGGGTATATTAAAGTAGGATATATTAATGCCCTTCAGAAGAATCCCTTTACAGAACTGGAAACTGGAACTGGTGAGTAGATATCTTGATGTTTGCTTGATGTGACCACCTAGGGCCTTAAGATGCATGGACATTAGGGGGCTGTAGAGATGTGCTGAATGTAGATATATTCCTCTTGCAATGAGACACAAAATGCCAACAAGAACTGTTCTGTCTGCTAACAAGAGAGACAGAGACAGTAGAGGGCCAAGTACTAGATTCCACAGGGAGAAGGTCCTGCACATTGCTGGTAAGTTGGACTGATGTCAGCTGTCCTGGAGGCTACAAATGGGTCCTTAGAGGAATAAATGTTTACCCTGGACTGGGCTTTGCTTACCCAGTGGTATATAACATGACCATGGAGTCACATTTCTTTATACTAAAGAACAAGCTTTTACCTATAGAGCAATGATTTGATAGAAAATTGGAATGAGAAATTGGAACCTTTGTTGTTCAAAGAAAAAGAGGTAAAAGCATGAAGTGTTGGTTTACACACTTTCATTGGTGTGTGACCACACTCAAAATGAGGAAGGCCAAAGTATGGTCCTGCAAGATACATTCCTCTACTTTTCTGGAAGAGAGGGTTAGGGGAGGCTGCTGTTATGACTGCACTTTTTCCTTTAGGACTACATACTTTCTCTTTTTTTTCCCACATCACTTCAATTTTTTTTCCCTCTATCAGATGTAATGGTCCTAGGACCAGGACTATAACTGTGGGTGCCCACTACCTTATACAAATGGAAATGAGCTGAGTGGGAGGCACTTGTTAGCCTAGTATTACTGACGGCAAATTGGACCATTGGACAAATTAACTTTCTCATTTAAAGATTTTCAAAGGAAAAGTATGGGTATAAATGAAGAAGAGGAATGGCAGCTAAAGGTAAAGGAATAAATAAATGGTTATGCAATGAGGGAAATCCAGTATTATACTGTTGTATCAAAAGAGATTTAGAACAAAAGATGATATTGTTTCTTAGCTCAGTTTTTAACAGGTGCTAAAGGGTAAGCCATATGTTGCTGAGACTACTCCTGCTTTTGGAACCTGACAAGTGCTAAACCTAGGTAGCATCTCTCTGGGAGACATGATGACCAAATAGGCTATTAATGTATGTGTAGGAATCCAGTAATGTTCTGACTATTATTTTTCAGCTTATATCTACTACTATACTTTGATATAATACTGGCATTTCAGTAAAACTATAATACTGATATTGATGGTCATATGTATTGGGAAACTGAGTTAAAGCCTCTTCATAATGTAGTACCAATGGAAAGTGACTAGCCTGAACAAGGAGTAAATTTCTATAGGAAATAGTTCTATGCTACTGTATCATAGAGTAAAAATAGTAGTAGATCAAAATGAAAAAGTCAGCAAATTAGCACAAAAATGAGAAAATATATATGTAATGGTTATCGAGGATGGATTAGGTGTTTCTCTAAATCTACCCTAATCTCACACTGGCTTCTCCAAATCTTAGGCATATGCACACTTGTACTGCTATTATGTCTGTAATATAAATGCTATAGCAAATCCAGACATCCAACCAGACAAACGTAATCATCCTGGCCGAAGTTCAGGGGTTAACTTGTATAACAAAAATTTAAACGTATTCAAAGAGGGTCTGGCCTTTACCCTCAGTTACTGGGAAGTGATAGGCATGCCTTTACATTAGAGACTTTGGCCACCAGACAGTCTAAAGGTATAATTTATTATGGGGGCTTTGGGCAATGTCATATCAATTTGCCTCTGGAAAGTGTTTGATACTAAAGGAATCAGCCCAACCTCTGGGATGGACTAGAAACTAAAGGTCAGCCGTATGAACAGTTGGTGATGAACCCCAGGAAAAACTATGGACACCAAAGGCTTACAGCTTTCCTGGCTGGCAATACTCCCTATGTTGTTAAATACTGATGCCAGGAGATGAATGCATTCATGAATAAGGGGTGAGGAAAATGGAAACTACCTGTTTGGTAACTCTCCTCTACTTTGTTTAATGTGCTTCTTCTCTTTATTGATTTTAATCTGTATTCTTTCCCAGTAATAAGCCATAATAGTGGATATACCATCTTTCAGGGACTTCTATTAGTCTTTCTAGTGAAGTACTGAACCTGAGAGTGATTTTGAAAATGCAGTGAATTGCAACTGGTGTCAGAAGTGAGGGCAGTCTTGTGGAGTACTCAACTTTTTAGCTGGTTAACTGTCCCAGCTGGCCAAAACTTTGTACACTAAAGCATATAAATCTCAAGGTTGCTTACCTGAGATCCTTTCTTGCTACCCGGCAGGTTAATTATGAGTGTTTTCCCTCTGATTCCACATACAGGCCTGAAAAGAAAAAGAAACTGGATGAATACTAAGTTGCAACGAAAGGTTAGTTTAAGTACACTCAACAACACTGTACTTTACATTTGAACAACTGTTTTAGAAATAAAATTTTGTGGCTTATGATTCACTAGTTGCTATAAAAATCAAGCAACCTGGCTGAGAGTTTTTATAATAATGGTTAGTGTGATAGGTAGAAAAAATGCATTGAACATACAATCAGAATAAATTAGCCACTTTAAATAAATAATGGCAAAATTATTTTCTTTATCTAACTTCACATTCTTCTTATCTCATATAGTTGTAAGATTTCAATGATAATGTATTAAAAAATGCCCAGCATAGTGATACTTATGTTCAAAAGTCTAACATGTAAGGTACTAAAGAGTTGAGTGAGATATTGAGCTCTTCTTAAGAAATCAATGTTTTAAAGTAAAATAAGGTGTCTCATAAATGAATGGCAGTGGGGAGAGTTTGAAGAGCTCAGCTGTTAACCGAGCCATTGATAAACAAGTGAATATAAAGTAAACGGTATTTCAGAGATCACTGTAAAATTCCAGGCCACTTTTGAAACGAGTAGTTAGATAAGAAACAAAAACAGTAGAGAAGCACTGGGAGGCAGATAAGAATTAAAGGCCTGAATTTCATGAGAGTTGGCACTGTGCTCTGCCAATAACTGTTTGTGTTACTTTCACCTGGCAATATCTTGATTTCATCATTTGAAAACAAAGGGATTGACTAGATTAGTCTATATCTAAAATTGTGCAGCTAAGATCGAAAGTCATGTAAGAATGTTTTCCCAAAACTTCTTTGTATTATTGAGTTTATTCTTTAACTACTCTCACTTTCTGAAAAAACCTAAAATTGTCTTCTATTTTGATTTTTTCTTTTCCTATTCACAGAGAATCGTTGAAAGTTACTTATTTAAAACTTTCTATATTCTTTTCATCTCGTTGAGATATAACTGACAATAATGTTCTATTAAGTTTTAGGTTTACAACATAATAATTTGATATCTAGACATGTATTGTGGAATGATTACCACAATAAATTAGGTTAACATCCATCACTACACAGTTACACTTTTTTTTCTTGTGATGAAAACTCTTACAATCTATTCTCTGAGAATTTTTGGCCAAAAAAATTAGATCATACTTAAAAAAAAATTTCCATCAGATAGTTGGTATCTCTGAATGTTTAAAAATGAACTTTGAGATGTAGTTTTTCATCTATAGAATGTCCAGACATTGTAAGAAAATACTTTACCTTCATATAACTCTTTTTGGTTAATAAAGTATTTTTACCAACATTATCTCATTTAATATTTTTCAAAATATAAGCACCTAAGTTTTAGCATATTCCAGTATTTATTAAACAACTAAAGATGTGCACTAAGTATTGTGGGACAAATGCAACCTAATTCCTTCAGGAGTTTATATATGTAATACAGAACATTTAAGCATATAAGTAAACAACCATAGACAGTATGTAATGACACAAATTAGCATAAAGTACCAATAAATTCAAAATATAAGCAGCAAACTTCTAGGTGAGGGTATGAAGTAAGTCTTTATGGAAGAGGCAGCATTTGAGTGATTTTATAAAGAAAAATATTTCAGTAGTAGCAAAGGGTGAGGGGAAGGCAAGAAAAAGAGGACAGAGTTCAGGGGAAGGGGAGAAACAAGGTAAATGCACAGAATCAAAAAGCACCGAGTACATTTTGGGTATATTAAGTCTTTCATTTAGTGAGAGCACACTGTATTCAGAAGAGTAATATGAGATAAGAAGAAGTGCCAGTGGAAAGATGTTGCAGTCTGATTAATAGAATCCAAATCTGTACCTGGAACATGTATAACATTTGGTAGTTTGTTAGAAATGTAAAATCTTGCACACTGCCCCTCCTTTCTCTTCAGCATTACTGATTTACTGAATCAGAAACTATGGGGGCCAGATCCAGCACTAAGTATTTTACTATGCTCTCCAGTTGATTCTAGTTCATGGTAAAGCTTGAGAACTATTATGATACACCGTACTCTAATTTTGATACTATTATTTCCTATCAGTAAAATCTTGGCTTACTTAGTTACTGAACCTCTTTGTACTTAGTTTGCAAAACCTAAATTGTAAGAATTAATATAATCCTTGAAAAATACTATATAATTAGTTCAGTGCTTAGTACATAATAGATATTCATTAAATACCTGGCCCTTTTTTCCCTTAAAAAGTACAAGGAGATTAGACACTGGAAATCATGGAGTCATTATAAAGAGCTAGCATGTATTCTTAAGACATTGGTAGATTCTGTTCAATATTATTAAGCATTATTTCAGGAATAATAGTTTAAAATAAACTGAAAGGTGATACAAGCTATAAAGAAAAGAAAGTCTGACAAAGAAAACACTAGATAGAAGTTGAATTTCTGGTTTGTGTTCTGTGATGTATATTTCAATAAGTTACACAGCGTTTTGTTTTTTCTAGTGATATCCTACTCCTTTTCTACTCTTTTTTCTCTTTTCTGTTTTTGGGGAGAGGAGGCAGGAAAGTAACATTTTGTTTTGCTATTAATGATATGGCAATGAGACAGATGATCTGTAAACAACATTTAACATCTAACTAACACTTGTTATAGCTCATATATTTTAGTGATATTTTTATATCACACTTACAACAACCCTATGAGGTAAATAGTGCATATTATCTTCTAGATTTTCATATGTAAATATAAATTACTATTACCTTTGACAAATATTACCTGTATTTTGGTTCTAATTTTGATATTTTTTACATCTGATATAGAAGATAACATTACTATTTTTGTTAGCACTATAGTTAGCTAGTGCACAACCTGAATAATGGGTTGAAGTGACATTAATTTCACTATAAACTCACCTAACAGAGAGTTATCAGGGGCAAACAAACAAAAACAAAATAAAAAAAAAACATGCACAAAGAGACCTGTACCTACTTGCCAATTGCCAATTAATTGTGAGATAATTTATTTTTGTTATTTAAAAACAGCTTCCAAAACATATAAAGTATGGTGAGTTCATTCATTCATTCAGCACATATTTATTACTTACTATCACGAAGGCACTGTTGGATAATGGAGCTGAATTTGAAACAGTAAGTAACCAGTCTTGATCTAGGGAAGTTTACAGATTTACAGAAAAATATCAGGAAGTGTTAAGATAATTAAATAAGTGCTATAGGTACATTAAAAGCTGTGACAATGTTAGAGAGGGCATTTTAGTCTTAGGTGAGGAATGATAAGGATGGTTAGGGAAGGCTTCTAAAAAGAAGAAAAATTTAAGCTGCTATCTGAAGAAAAGGTATGTACAAAGGAATCAGAAAATGGTGAGCCTGATGTAAGAACAAGAATGAGAATGGCTGAGTAGAATGGAGTGAATGTTTCCGTCCTCCCAAAATTCATATGTTGAAATCCTAACCCCTAAAGTGATGGTATTAGGAGGTGAGGCTTTTCAGAGATAACTGGTTATGAGGGTAGAACCCTCATGAATGGGATTAGTGCCCTTACAAAAGGGACTTCCCATCCATCACCATGTGATGATACAAAACGAAGTCAGTAGTCTACAACTGAGAAGAGGATCCTATCCAGAATCTGACCGTTCTGGAAGCCAACTCTTAGACTTCCAGCCACCAGAACTATGAGAAATAAAGCTCTGTTGTTTATAAGCTACCCAATCTATGGTACTTCATTAAAGCAGCCCAAATTAAGACAGTGGGAGATGTTGCTAAAAAGATAGTAGTGACAACTTATACAGGTCCTGGACAGTGATTTTAAGTAATTCAGTTTTTTTCCATAGAAAAATGAGATTCCACTGAAGTTTTAAGCAGAGGAATAACATAGCGATATTTTCATTTTCAAAAGATATCTCTGGGCTGCAATGTGGAAAATTGATTGAGAGGTACAAGACAGGAGGCAAAGAAATCAGCTAAGGGAATGATGGAATAATAAGAGAGGTGAATTAGAATAGTTGTAATGGGGATAAAAAAAAAAAAGGTTAAAGGGATTAAGAAGTATAAATTGCCAGTTATAAAAAGTCATGAAGATGTAAAGTACAGCACAGGGAATAAAGTTAATAATACTGTAATAACTATGTATGGTGCCAGATGGGTACTAGACTTATTGGAGTGATAACTTCTTAAGGTATATAAATGTCTAATCACTATGTTGTATGCCTAAAACTAACATAATGTATGTCAATTGTAATTGAAAAACAAGTTATAAAATAATAAAAAAGAAAATAGGTTATAGTTCTTTAAGTATATTCTGACTTACAGGGAGTAAACTTTTTATTCTAAAAAAACCTGATACCTATCAACAGTCCACATTTTCTCTCAACCCACACACCTAGGCAACCACTAATCTACTTTGTCTCTATAGATTTGAGTATTGTGGCTATTTCTCATGAATAGGATCACAAAATTTGTAGCTTTTTATGACTGGCTTCTTTCACTTAACATAATGTTTTCAAGGTTCACCTGTGTTGGAGCATGTATTTGCTTACTTAAAGAAAAACTTTTGCAATATGTTTATCTAAATATATTGTTAGTTCAACTTGTTTCTAAAATTTATAAAAATGTAATGATACTTTATATATTTTTATATAACTTGGTTTTCTCACTCAGCATTTAGTTTGTGAGATCCCTCCATGCTGATGTACATAGCTATGGTTTATTTTCACTGCAATACAATATTCTATTGCACAACTATACCACAATTTATTCTTCTGTTGATGGATATTTTGTTTCCATTTGTTGCTATTATTAAAAAAATGCAGGTACTAACATTCCTTTACATTTCTTTTGGTACATAAGGCTTTCTCTAGGGCAATGTTTTTCAACTTGCAGGTCAAAATCAATTAACAGGTCAGTAAACTGACTTAAATAGTTATAAGTAGCATACAAAAAAAACACAACAGAAAATATCAGAATGCCTTCCTTATGTTTAGGATAAACACTATTTCCAAAAACTTTTGTACCTTCAATATACATATATGTATCTATGTTTATATACATATATATACATCTATACATATCCACATACATAGAGACATACATTTACAGATGTGTGTGAGTCCTAGATTACAATGTGAAGTAGATTTCTAACTGCGGCTCATGGTCAAAGTGTGAAAGCAATGGTTCTAGGGTATACTGCTAGATACGGAGCCATAGGAAGAAGCAGATATGAAGCATTACTATATAAACACAAATAATTTTCCATAGGGTCTGTACTAATTTACACTCCCACCAGGAGGATTCCCACCTAACCTGACAAGGCTTGATGTTGATAGTTTATTTTATTTTATTTTTAAATGCTTTTGGATGGATAGTTGATAGGTAAGTGATAAAGCCACTACAGTAAAATGTTAATGATAGAATATAGGTAGAATCAATAAGGGTAAAACTCTTTCAATTTGGTATATGTTTAAAATTTTACTTTTTTTTCTTTTTTTAATCATAAAAAATTAGCCTACTAGTTAAATACTTATGCTTTGAATATGGGAGTTAGTATGTAAAAAGAGATGCTGAATACATTGCAAAGTTCTTGATTCCCAGTTCAATGCCTTATTTATCACTAAAAAATCCTCTATAGTTCATTGTACCTATTAAACATTTGATAAAGATTTGCTTAACGAATACATTTTAAGATGTTTGGAACTTAAAGTTTGCATTCATTCATGATAACATCAGCTGCCAATAAATATTAATAATGATAATACAGGTATTATTCATTAAATAATTAATATAGGCATTAGGAGTATAAAAATAACATAGATTAGTCTTTTTTTTCTTTTCATAATAAAAGGCTGGAGTAGAATTGCATCAACTTAAATTTTCTGAGTTTTTTTCAAAGCAACACCATACTGGAATATTCTTTCATTTTAATCACTATTCAACTGATCTCATCCTATAAACAGCTCAGAAAATACTACTTTCCCTAATTAGTGTCCAGAGTTATTAGAAAAAAATTTCATATTTCACCTTGACCAGTTTAGACAAGAACATCCTACTGATTTTCTCCAAATTTTCTATTAACTATATTTTTCCTTGTTTCTCACTCTTACAAATGTACTAGAACTCTATTTAAGCAACTTGTTTATCAAAGTTTCTGGCTTATTATTTTTGTCTGTAATTTATGCGCCTCCATTTGTCTGTGCAGGGTGCCCAAGAATTGTAAACTTCTGAAGGTTAGGTTTAGACTCTTTTGTATAACACCTAATAAAATCCCATAATCATTTATACACTTAAGAAATCCATGTTTGTAAAACAAGGAAAGTTCAGAAAATTGCACTCAAGTTATAATCTCTATATCGTGAAATAAATAAACATGAAATAAATCTTGCAGTGGTTCTATTGTTAAAAATACATTTTGGGTTGATAGGACAGTAATTGATGTATGTAACTTGATCTTTTATCTAATAAATTTGAACTCTTCCTTTGGTTCTAAAGGACTACTAATAATTTTTAAGTTTTGTTTTGTCTTTTTCAATGCTTACACCATTTGTTTCTTTTAGTTTGTATAATGTTGGCAGAAGTAGTTATGGTGGGACACTTTGTCTAATTCCTAACTTTAAAGAGAAGACTAATACCATCTAATTATTAACTATATTTGCTTGATCAGGTCAAGGAAGTTCCCTTCAAATCCTATGTTGCCAAGAGCTGTTTATTCATAAATGGGTGTTGAATCTGATTAAATGAGAAGACCGTATGGCTATTCTCCTTTAATCTGGTAATGTGGTGATGGATGTATCCTTGAAATAAATATATCTTGGTCTTGACGTATAGTTTTTTATACATTACTAGATTTGGTGTGCTAATATTTCATTTTTGAAGTTTTATCATCTGTTCACCATGACATCAGTCTATACTTTTCCATTTTTCTACTATCCTTTTTTCATTTGGTAAAAACATGAACTAGAAAATGTGAACATTTCTATTATTCTAAGGAACATTTTATGTAAGATGGATTTGTTCCTTGAAAGTTGTATATAATATGCCTCTAAAATAAACTAAATTTACTGTTTTTAAAAAATAAAATTTATTTTTTTAGAAGTTTTAGATTTACAGGAAAATTGAGAGGATAGTATAGAGTTTAGAGATACCCTGCACTGTTTCCCTATGTTTAACATCTTACATTGGTATAGTACATTCTTTACAATTAATCAACTGACATGGATGCATTATTATAAACTAAATTTCATACTTTATTTATGTTTCCTAATGTCCTTTTTCTTTTCCAGGATCCCATCCAGATTACTATATTATATTTAGTTGCCATATCTCCTTATGCTCCTCTTGGCTGTGGCAATTTCTCAGACTTGCCTTGGTTTTAATGACCTTGACAGTTTTGAAAAGTAATGGTCAAGTACTTTGTAGTGTTCCCTTTTAATAGAGTCTGTCCTATATTTTTCTCTTAATGCTAACGTTATGTGATTTGGAGAGCAAGATTTACTATAAAACTACAAAAATCAAGACAGTTTGGTGCTGGTGAAACAACAGAAATATAAGTAAATGGAATAACATAGGGAGCCTGAAAACAGACCTATATATGGTCAACTGATCTTTGACAATGAGCAAAGACAATCTCTTCAACTAATGATACTGGAACAATTGGATATCCACATGCAAAAAAAAAAAAAATGAATCTAGATACAGACTTCATACTCTTCCTAAAATTTAACTCACAATGGATCACAGAACAAAATGTAAAACACAAAACTATAAAACTCCTAGGAGATAACAGGATAAAATGTAGATGACTTGGGTGCAATTACTTTGTAGATATAACACCAAGGGCATAATCCATGAAAAAAAAATCATTGATAAGATGGACTGTAATCAAGTCAAAAGCTTCTGCCCTGTAAAAGCCAATGTCCAGAGAGTGAAAAATAAGACAGTAGGGGAGAAAATATTTGCAAAGGATATATCTGATAAAGGAAAGTTAATCCAATTATACAAAAAATCCTTAAAACTTTACAATAACAAAGCCTAACTTCAAATTATTCTATAAAATGATAGGAATCAAAACAGCATGGTATTGGCAGAAAAACAGACACAGAGACCAATGGAACAGAATTGAGAGCCAGAAATAAACCCCAAAATATGTGGCAAATAATTTTTGATAAGGAGACAAAAACATACAATGGAGAAGAGAAAGTCTCTTCAATAAATGGTGCTGGGAAAATTGGAAAGCTACATGCAAAAGAATAAAACTAGAGTGCTCTGTGTCACCATACATCAAAATTAACTAAAAATGGATCAAAGACCTAACTATAAAACATGAAACAATAAACTGCATAGAAGATTACATAGGTACTAAACTCATGGACCTTGGTTTTAGAAAGGATTTTATGGATTTGACCTCAAAGGCAAAGGAAATAAAAGCAGAAATAAATAAATAAATAAGACTATATCAAACTAAAAAGCTTCTGCATAGCAAAAGAAACCATCAAAACAAAGAAGGAACCAACTGAGTTGGGAGAAAATATTTTAAAAAACACCCTTGATAAGGGGCTAATATCTAAAACATATAAAGAATCCATACAACTCAATAACAAATAAATCCTATTAAAAAATGGGCAGAGGACCTGAACACTTCTCTCAAGAAAATATACAAATGGATAACAGACATATATGAAAGATGCTAAACTTCACTAGCTATTAGGGAAATGCAAATCAAAACCACAATGAGATGCCATTTCACAACTGTAAGAATGGCTATTATGACCAAGTAATAACAATTGCCAGAGAGGTTGTGGGGAGAAATGAACCCTCATACACTGCTGATGGGAATGTAATTTGGTACAGCCACCATGGAAAACAGTATGGAGATGCTTCAAAAAATTAATAATAGAATTACCAATGACTCAGCAATTCCTTTCCTATCTACCCCTCAAATTTGAAAACATTTATCCATAAAGATATATACACCCTGATGTTTGCTGAAGTGTTATTCACGATGGTCAAGACATAGAAACACTGAAATAGCCTTTGATTGATGATTGGATAAAGGAGACATGGTACGTATATACAGATTATTACTCAGACATAAATGAAGAGATGAAATACTGCCACTGCAAAAACATAGATGGATCTTGACATAATCATGTTAATTGAGATAAGTCAGACAGAAAGGGTTGAAAACCATGTGATTTCACTCATATGTAGGTAATAAAACTGAAAGCAACAAATTAATAAGACAAATAAACAAAAACTCATAGACACAGACAACAGTTTAGTGGTTACCAGAGGGAAAGCGGGGAGGAGGAAAGGTAAGGGTAAAGGGAGTCAAATATATGGCGATGGGAAGATTTGACTTTAGGTAGTAAACACATGATGCAATATATAGATGATGTGTTATTGAATTGTACATTTGAAACCTATATAATTTTATTAACCAATATTACCCCAATGAATTTAATAAAGAATGAAAATAAAAAACCTGATTAAAAAACAAGATAAAGACCTGAACAGATGACCTCACCAAAGAAGATATACAGATGAAAAATAAGTATAAAAGATGCTCAACATCATATGTTAGCAGGGAAATGCAAATTAAAACAGTAATGAGATACCACTACACACCATTTAGAATGGCCAAAACTTGTAAGAATGACAACACCACGTGATGATCTATCTACACACTATGGAGCAAGAGGAACTCTCAATCACTGTTGAAGACAGTTGGCAGTTTCATAGAAAACTAAACACAATCTTACCATATATTCCAGCAACTATGCCTCTTAGTATTTACACAAAGGAGTTGAAAATTTATATCTACACAAAAAACTGCTCATGAATGTTTATAGCAGCTTTATTCATAATTGCTAAAACTTGCAAGCAACCAAGATGTCCTTCAGTAGGTAATTAAAAAATAAATGGTGGTACATCCAAATAATGGAATATTATTCAGTGCTAAAAAGAAGTAAATTATCAAGCCATGAAAAGACATGGAGGAACCTTAAATGAATATTACTAAGTGGAAGAAGTCAATCTGGAAAGGCTACATATTGTGCAATTCCAATTATATGACATTCTAGAAAAGGCAAAACTATGGATATAGTAAAAAGATCAGGGGTTAACAGCAAGGAAGGGATAAATAGGCAGAGCACAAAAAGTTTTTAGGGTGGTGAGAATACTCTATGATACCATAAAGATGGATACATGTCGTTATAAATTTGCTGAAACACACAGAATGTACATCATCAAGAGTAAACCATAACTGTAAACTATGGATTTTGGGTGATTATGAAGTGTCAATGCAGATTCATTAATTTGTAACAAATGTGTAACTCTGGAGGGGAATGTTGATAATAGAGACAATGCATGTGTGAGGCAAGAGATATATGGAAAATCTCTGTGACTTTCTCACTTTTGTAGTGAATCTAAAACTGCTCTAAAAAATAAGTTCCAAAAAAACCCCCACCATTTACAATGATGCAAAATGAATTACTTATGTGTAAATCTAACATGTATAGAATTTGTATGCTGAAACTACAAAATACTGTCGAAAGAAATAAAAGACATACTGTGGTCATGAATTAGAAGATTCATCATAGAAAAGATGTCAATTTTCATCAAATTAATATACAGGTTTAGTGCTATTCTTATAAAAGCCAAAGCAAGATTTTTGTAGGTATAAACAAGCTTATTCTAAAATTTATGGAAAGCAAAAGGAATTAATAGATAAAAAATTTGAAAAAGAAATAAAGTGGGAACAATTCAGTTTACCCAATTCAAGGCTTATTGTATGGTTACAGTAATCAAGAATGTGAGGTACTGCTGGAGGGAAAGACACACAGAACAGAATAAAAGAAGCCAGAAATAAATGCACGCAAACAGGCCCAAATAATTTTCAACAAAGGTACAAAAACCATTCAACAAATGAAAAATAACCTTTTCAACAAATGGTAGACTAAGTGGATGGACACTCATAGGTAAAATAAGAATAACAAGCCTCAACCCAAGCTTCACACCTTATACAAAAATTAAGTTAAAATGGATTATGAACTTAAAAGGTAAAATATAAAACTATAAACATTTTACAAAAAATAGGAGAAAATCTTCAGACCTTAGGCTAGGTGAAGAGTTTATATACCAGACACCAAAAGCATGATTGATAAAGGAAGATGTCGATAAACTGGACCTCATTGAAATCAGAAAATTTTGTTCAGTGAAAGACCCTGTGATGAGGAGGAAAAGGCATCTATTGACTGGGAGAAAATGATTGCAATCCACATGTCGAACAAAAAGCTGGAAACTAAAATATACAAAGAGCTCTCAAAACTCAACAGTAAAAAATACAAACAATCCAATTAAAAAATGGACAAAGGACATAAACAGATATTTCAATGTAGACATGGCAAATAAGCACATGAAATGATGCTCAATGTTATTAGCCATTATGGAAATGCAAATTAAACCATATACCTATTAAAATAACTAAGATAAAAAGTGACAATTCCAAATGCTGGTAAGAATGTGGAGAAACTGAATCACTCATACATTGCTGGGGAGAATGTAAAATGGCACAATTATTCTGGATAATAATTTGATAGTTTATTTAAAAAGTAAACCTGCTATTGCCATTTAGCCCAGTAACTGTACCCTGGGTATTCATCTCAGAAACAGAAACTTTGGTCACAAATGTACAAAAGAGTTCATAGCAGCTTTGTTCATAATAGCCAAAAACTGGGAATGACCCAGATGTCCTTTAATGGGAAAATGTGGAACAAACTATAATGCATCATTCTAGGTACAGAAAGAGTGAAAGAGTGAAGTTTTGATTCATGTAACAATTGGGATGAATCTCCAGGGAATTATGCTGAGTAAAAACAGATTACATATTACATACTACCTGATTCTACTTACATGAAATTCTTGAAATGGTAAAATATAAAAGCGGAGAATAGATTAGTTGTTGCCAAAGGTTACAAAAGGGAGGCTGGGTGGCAGATAAGTGGGTGTTGCAATAAAATGGCAAAAAGAGAGATCCTTGTGGTGATAGAATTGTTCTATATCTTGACTATATCCTGAGTAATTTTATGCTGTAGTTTTACAGGATATTACCATTAGGGGAAACTCAATAAAGGTACATAGAATTTTTAGGTACTATTTCTTACACTTGCATGTCAATCTATAGTATCTTAAAGTTTTATTTATTTAATAACAAATTACTTAAAAAATGTACAGTTCTTCAGATGTAAATATAAAATTTTCAAATGTAAATATCAGTGGAAGGTATACTCTGAGGCACATGTTTATAAAATTTGAGTATAAGAAACCAAATGGTGCTCTGAGAAAATATTAATTGGGGAGAAGTTTTGAGGGTATGCCTACATTTTCATTGCTTTATTAAAAAAATCACCTTTGCTTTCTACTTGTTTTTTTTTTGTTACTTATTTTTCTCTCTCCATTCTTGCCTTAATTTGCATGTTTTCCTCATTTCATTTCTTCCATCTGCATTTAGAAGTTATATACACTGTTCATTCTTTTACTGCTTACTGTAACAGTTTTAGTATGTATATTTAAATTTAAAAATTAATCTTTCTAAAACTTTTAAAACTTAAGTTTATTGGGGTAACATTTGTTAATACAATTATATAATTTTCAGGTGTACATTAAAATTTGACATCTGTATATTCTATTGTGTGTTTACCACCCAAAGTCCAGTTTCCTTTAGGTACCATATATTTGATCCCCTTTACCCACTTCACCTTCCCCTTACCCCCAATATTTGACCCCCTTTACCACATCTTTAATCTCGTAGAAAACACAGGGGTTTTAATACATTTAAGTATGACCACATCATCCCAAATTACATGCCATTGTTTTAAAGAAATAATTCCAACATATTTTTTCTTACATAAAGCAGACATTATTGTTATTGTTATATATGGTCTATTAAAATTTTACTCATATATTTGCCATTATCTTTATTCTCTTTTCTTTCTTTATTCTTCAACTTCTCCCTTGAGACAATTTTTCTTCTGCAAAAAGGATATCCTTTAAATTCTTTAAGTGAAGTTCTTTTGGTGATAAAATCTGCCCATTTGTGTTAATAGGAAAATGACATTCTTTTCTTCCCTCATTCTTAAATAACTTTGCTGAGTGTGATATTCTTAATTAACAATTATTTTTTCAGCATATTAAAGGTATTATCTCAGCATCTTGTTTCAATTATTTTATTCAGAGATTAACAATAAGTCAAATTGCTGTCTAATTTTAGATATCCTGTTTAAGTTCTCTCCAATTTTGAAAGAGATTTATATTCATAAGACTGAAATTTACATTTGAAAAATAAAAATAAAAATTGAACAAAGGACTAATTAGAAAACACATTACAAACAAAGTTTAAAATCTTCACATTCTAAAAAACTCATACAATCAATAAAAAAGCACACTAATCTAAAAAGTGATATAGGACGTGAATTTATTACTTCCTTCTGAACTCCAATTATATTTTATACATTCTCATTCTATCCTTTATGCTTCTTCATTTTTATGTCTCTGTCAACCTTAGTTGCATTTTAAATAGTTTCTTCAAGTAGTTTCATCTAGTTCCCTAATTTGCTCTTCAATTGTATATAATTATAAAATATATAATTTTTAAGATTAAAAATTTTCATTATATTTTACATATCTAGATGTGTGTTTCATTTTTTTCAAAATATTCCTTGCATATAATTTTCAAGCTTTCTTTTTTTAGTTCTCTTAAATATATTACATTTATTTCTTTTTATACCGTTTGATATTATAAGAATTTTAAGTCTTTCAGATCTCTCATTCCTTAATAGTACTTTGATTCTGGTATGTTTTGCCACCTTTTGTGTATGTGTGACCTCCTAATTTCCACAGAACTTTATCTGTGACAAATCTTTGAGATCTAGGTTGAAGTATAATTCTTCAAGAGATGTTTTACTTCAGTCCATTGCTTGGGACACTTCCAACCCAGAGCCATTATAAATTAAATTCTCTGTTTGATTTTTTTCAGACTGCACAAGTAACCCAAACCTGAGCCATCATGTAGTTATGATATAAGGGGAATAACAGCTGGACTCAACTCCCTTCCAGAGCCAAAGGAGATATCTGAAGAGATAATTCTGGTTCAAAATTATTTTCTCAAAAACTAAACTGATCCTGTGCTCTAGATACTCTGAAATACATACTGAATAAAGCTGTACTAGAGTTGCTATGCATTATGCAAGGATTTGAAGACACCACCAGGAACCTGACCCATGTTATTCAGATTGCTTATTAAATGTCTTGTGATGAATGGAACTCAACTATCAAAATTCTATAAAGATACAATATATAACAAAATAGCTGGGTAGAAGGAGGGAAAAAATGCCAGCTTTCTTGTCCCACTTTTGCAACCCAATAGACTTCCTGTTGTAGGAAAGTCCCAAGAGAATGCATATGTTGTGTATGCTGTATTTCCTATACTAAACCATCTTTTAAAATTGTAGTATATGTACCACAAAATTTACCATTTTCACCATTTTAAGTGTTCAGTTCATTGGCACTAAATACATTCACGCTGTTGTGTAACCATCATCATTGTCCATCTCCCAAACTTTTTAATCATACTATACTGAAACTCTACCCATTAAACAATCACTCATTCGTCCACCCTTCCCTGCCCTTTGTAAATATTGTTCTACTTTCTGTCTATGTATTGATATTCTAGATACCTTATGTAAATGGAATTGTACAATATTTGTCCTTTTGTGTCTGGCTTATCTCACTTAGCACATCTCCAAGGTCATCCATATTATATAATGTATTAGAAGGTCATTCATTTTTAAGGCTAATATTCCCTTGCATGTATATAGCACACTTTGTTTATAGTCATTCATCAATGGACATTTAAATTGCTTCCACCTTTCGGCTATTGCAAACAACACTGTAAACACTGGTGTCCAAGCATGTATTTGAATTTCTGCTTTCAGTTATTTGGGGGTATATACCCAAAAGTGGAATTGCTGGATCATACCATAATTCTGTTTAATTTTTTAAGGAATGGACATACTGTTTTAAACAATAGCTATACCATTTTACATTCCCAATAGCAATGCACAGAGGCTCTAATTTCTCCACATATTCACCAATGTTTGTTATTTTCTGTGTTTTTGATAAGAGCCATCCTAATAGGTGTACAGTGGCATCTCATTATAGTTTTGATATGCATTTCTATAATGATTACTGATGTGAAGCATCTCTTCATGTGCTTATTGGTCATTTGTATATCTTCTTTGAAAATATATCTATTCAAGTCCTCTACCTGTTGTTAAATTGGGTTGTTTTGTTTTTGAGTTGGAGTTCTTTATATATTCTGGATATTAAACCCTTATCAGACATATTACATGTAAATATTTTCTCCCATTCTGTGGTTGTCATTTTACTTTGTCCTTTGAGGCACAAAGTTTTTAACATTGATGAAGTCCAATTTATTTTTTCTCTTGTTGTCTGTAGTTTTGGTGTTATATTCAAGAAAACACTACTAAATTTAATGGCATGAAGCTTTTCCCTGAAGCTTTCTTTCAAAAGTTTTGTAATTTTATGGTATGTATATTAATCAAAGACATTTAGGTCTTTGATTCTTTTAATTTTAGTATAGGGTATTGGGTATGGGTCCAACTTCATTCTTTTACATGTGGACAACTAATTTTGCTAACAGCATTTGTGGAAGACTGACCTCATTGAATTGTCTTGGTATCTTTTTCAAAAATCATTTAACACTGTAAGTGTAGGTTTATTTCTGGACTCCCTATTCTAGTCCCTTGGTTTAAAATTCTGACTTAATGCCAGTACCACTGTTTTGATTATTGAAGCTTTGTAGTAAGTTTGATATCATGGAATGTGAGTCCTCCAACTTTGTGGTTCATTTTCAAGATTGTTTCAGCTATTTGGGGTCCCTTGAGATTCCATATGAATTTTAGAATGAATTTTTCTAATTCTGGAAAAAAAAGTTGATGTATTTTGATAGAATTGCATTAAATCTGCAGATTACTTTGGGTAATATTGATATGTTAATGATAGTAAGTCTTCCAATCAAGAAACATGAAGTGAATTTCCATTTACTTAGGTCTTTAATTTCTCTAATATTTTATAGATTTCCCAAGTTTTTTACCACCTTAATCAAGTTAATGACAGAATTTTATTCTTTCTGATGCTATTGCTAATGAAATTGTTTTCATAATTTCCTTTTTTCATTGTTCATTTTAATGTATATAAACTAACTTTTGCATGTCGATTATGAATCTTCAACTCTGTTGAACATATTTGTTATTTTTAATCAGTCGTTTTTTGTGGAATCTACAGAATTGTCTACACATAGCATTATGTCAAACAAATTTACTTCTTCCTTCCCAATTTAGAAAACGTATTTATTTTTCTTGCCTAATACTCTGACTACAAACTTCCAATAGCACGTTTAATAAAAGTGGAAAAAATGGGAATCCTGTTTCTATTTTAGAGGAAAAGCTTTAAGTCTTTCACCATTGATATCATAAGCTGTGTTTTTTAATATAAAGGCCTTATTATGTTAAAGTAGTGTTCTATGTGCAGTTTGTCGACTGTCATTAATGTGAAAGCATGCTGAATTTGTCACATGCTTTTTCTCTATCAATTGAGATGCTTATGAGTTTTTTTAATCTTTTATTCTGTTACTGTGGTATATTCTATCAATTGCTTTTTGTATGATTAACTATCCTTGCATTCTAGGATAAATCACACTTGGTTGTTGTGCATAATTCTTTTAACATGCCAGTTCATTGAAAATTTTGTATCAATGCTCAAAAAGAATATTTTTTTCTGTAGTTTTCTTGTAGTTTTTTGTCTGTTTTGGTGTCAGGGCAATGTTGGCCTCATATGATTAGTTAGAAAGTGTTCCCTCCTCTTCAATTTTTTGGAAGAGTTCAAGGACTGGTGCCCATTTTTTTAATGTTTGGTAGAATTATTCAGTGAAGCCATCTGATACAGGCTTTTATTTATAGGTAGGCTTTTTCATTACCGATTCAACCTCCTTACCAGTTACACATAAATTTGGATTTTCTATTTCTTTATGATTCAAACTGGTAGGCTTTGTTTATAGGAATTTGTCTATTTCATGTAGGTTATACAATTTATTGCCATACAATTGTTCATAGTACTCTGTTAGTCCTTTTTATTTCTGTAGAATTGGTAGTAAAGTCCTTTCATTTCTGAGCTTAGTAGTTTGAATTAAGTCTCTTTTTCTTAGTTAATATAGCAAAAGTGTGTTAATTTTATTGATCTTTTTGAAAAACCAATATTTAGTTTAGTTGATATTTCTGTATTGATTTTCCATTTTTTAATTTATGTTTGTTTTAATCTTTCCCATATTCTCCCTTCTGCTAGCTTTGGGTTTTGTTTGTTCTTTAGTGCCTTAAGTTATATTGTTAGGTGGTTGTTTTGAGATCTGTAAGCATTTACAGCAATTATGTTCCCTCTTAGCATTGCTTTCTCTGAATCATTTATGTTTTGGTAGGAATCATGGAGCCATAAAACCGTGAAATAACATTTCTTTTTTTAATGTGCTGAAAGAAAACAACTGTCGATCCAGGATTCGATATCTAGTGAAAATATCCTTCAGGAATGAAGGTAAGATAGAGGCATTTCCAGATGAAGAAAAAGCTATTAGAAGGTGCTTCCAGCAGATTTGCTCTTAAAAATAGAACTCTCAACAAAAAACAACAGTAATCAACACTTAAATAAGACTTATTATAAATCAACTGTTGTTCTAAGTGCTTTACATGGACCAACTCCTCTATTCCAAGAAGGCTGGTATTATTAACATCTTCATTATATAGATGAGAAAACAAAAACAAAAAAGATGTGATGTAGCTACTAACTAGTAGAGCTAGAATGGAACCCCAGCCACCTACCTTCAGAGATGATGCTCTTAACTATTACTTGGTCCCATCTTTCAACTTACTTGTATAAAATAATAACTGTGTAGGATGTTAAGTTAACCAAGTAGATGAAACGATTTGAAACAGATTTAGTATTTTAAAATTATTTTTATTTAATTCTACTCTCTATAGGCATAAATAGAAATGCAAGGTACCAACATGATGCGTTACTTTACCTCTATTAGAACTAGGATGAAATATTGATTTATCAACAGTAACCTTAACAACAAACAATATTTGAATACTTACTATGTGTTAAAAGTTGTTTTGGGGACTTAGAATGTAAAATAAATAAGATAAAGTTCTGAAAGATTTTATACAAATTAATACAGACAAATAGGTAAATAATTACAATACAGCATGTGTTATAACAAAAGCATGTACAAAGCCCAAAGTATATACAAGGTAAAAATGCTATATAGAAAAGAATCATCAATCTAATCATGGCTGTTTTAAAAACAGCAATTTAAAAAAAAGGCTTTCAAAAGCATAAAAAACAAACATTCATAGAATTATTCCACAATTCCCTTTTCCATAACTCATATAGATAATTATTGCTGTTCCAAATCTGTGAATAAACTCTTGGTCAAGTCAGCAATGAATGGAAAGAAAAGTCAAAAGAGTCTGTTACCCTGCTGTATATTATGTTTTAATTTTCAAAGCCTTCTGCATAAAGATGATGAGCTTACTTCAAAGTACTTAGAATAAGCTCCTGCTGATGCTCTATTATTATATGGACTTAAAAGGTAGAGGAGAAATTAATCCAGAAAAATCTTTCAGTAAGTTGAAAAGTGATATTCCTATACTAGATCAAGAAAGCTATCTTCCATTTAAAGAGTTACCTTAAAAGTTGCAAAGAACAAGTTCTTCAGGTAAGTTGTGGGATCCTTAACGTGAGGGCCATGTCTTATTTTTCTAACCTTAGTATCTCTAATGGTTAATATGGAGCCTGATAAATAAAGTATTATTATGTCTGCTGAATTAGAGTTTTCATTATAAAAGAATTAACAGGAGATAAAGTTTAATTTTTCTTGACTATATTTTTTGTATGCCAAGATTTCTTTTACATTCAAAGATTACTCCTCTTAATTCCATAGAGAAAAAAAATCAAATGTGACCCTTAATCTCATGTGTGTAGATAATACAGGGTTAAAAAAAATTAAAAGAATCAATGTAAGTTCCTTAAAAATAAGCATAGACTTTTAAATGTAATATATCTATCATGCTACTTTGATTCTATTTTTGCTGTTACTAAAATGAAATGTTATAGGTACATGTAACAGCAAAGAGATTACCATATCTAACAAATCATTCACATTTTCCTGTAGCTATGCTTCAAGTGGCTGCCATTAATGGAATATAAACTTAGTCTAAGTAATAGGGCATTATGACTTATATTCCATGCTCTAAGTGAATATATTTACTTTTATAATAATGTTTCATACAGGATCAATAAATGGCTATAAATAATAATTTTGAAACTTAAATTATCAAGCTGCTGTGTATTTTTAGGTTGCTCTATTTAATTTACAATCATTAAATCAACAGATTCTAAGTTTGTCTTAAACTTAAATAATATATGTTGTCTTCATTAAAATGAATTTTAATCTAAGAGTTTCTAAAATAACAACAAATAACTAAACCATCAGATCAAAAATGGATTTCAACATCTATGTCAACAATGGCATAGTTTTAAATATAGTAATTTAATAATATTATTGAGCTTTTTCTCATGATCACACATCAATATTCCTATTTATAAATTGGAATACAATTTCCTAACTTGTGAGAACAACTTATTTTCAAAACTCTTTTTATTAATTTAGTATTTAATGACAATTAATAAATATTAATTAATAATTGCAAATAATAAAAAAAAGAACAATGTTACATCTTAATAAACTGGACTCCCTGGGGTAGGGCTGACACCTTTTAGCAATAATATTTTCTAAAACTTTAAATATGCAAAAATAAAAAAATAAAACAGAGGAATTGGAGGAATCTGTGGCCAAGATTTACCTAAACAGGAAACTAAGAATTTAATTTTTGGGAAGAAAGTGGGAAAACTTAAGTGTTATGACTCAAGTTTCTTAGGTTTATGAGTCTATTGTAGTGACTAGTGGTATGGAATTAATTTTCTTGGCAACATGTTGGTGACTTTCTTACCTAGAGAGCATGCCCAGAGGTGTAACATTAAGTGATCCCATCAGCATTGCCAGGGCCATCCCTGGCGCTTCCCGTTCTATTACTTCTTTTGTGGCCTGTAATTAAAGATTAAATAGCAGACTGAGTGAAATTAGCCAAAAGGAAGGAAGAGTAGTAAAATTAACTTAAAAATAATTATAAATCATGCCTTCTATAAACCATACTTTGTAGTTCTCCATTTTTAAGGTATCAAGACTGTTCTTTGGGACCACTGAATAAAAACCGAGGACCAGGACATCCAGGGAACTTTTATATTAGTACACTTTTCTTATTGTTCCTTATAACTCATAAGTATTTGATAGAAGTATCATCTTGCCTAATAACCTAAATTTTAAAGTGAAATCTCAGATTGCTATAATAGCTCAATAAGTTTTCATAATGTATAAACTCTGAGTATTTTTGTCTATTACTTTTTAAATAATTAGTCCCTAAAAACCTGAGATCACTTGTATCTCTCCTAACTCTACAATTTTATAATACAATTAAAAGGAACTCAAGAAGTTGCCAGGTTAACTTTTCCCATGTATTGGGTGGAAGAAAAACTATATTACCATCTTCCATATCTTCAACATAAATTAACTATCTAATTGTTTTTAAAAAGAATTAATGAGGTGTGATAACTTTAACTATATAACAGAAGTTTTAAGATAGGGTATTCTTAAGACAAGCATGGTTAAACCAGTAATAGCTAATGAAGGAAACAGGAAAATGTCATTCTGTAAAGGTCAATCAAAATAGGTATATATTTTTCATTCTGTGATGGTAAAGTTATGTTTTAGTTAAAAGTTGGGAATGAAATATGCAATTTAATCCATTTCTAATCCTCTGTTTCTACAAATATGACAGATTATAATACTTGGGGGCACTACAGAAATAAAGCTTACAAAAGAAAGTATTCCAGGAAATAAGAAAATTGCAAATAAAAGTAAATTATGGAGTAATATAGAAAAAGGTTGATATTTCAATATTTCATTAGCAGTAAAGATGTATTCCTAAATAAGACTGTAGCTCTGGGCAAATTTTAGGTTGAGGACTGGGCAAAGCAGTTAAAATGCATCAAGTATGTGTTAGATACCAGTACATGATATAAATAAACTTTTCCGATGTGTATAAATTAGTTAAGCCCTTATAACTACACAGAATAAAAGACTACTAGAATTGATGTAATCTACTGGTCCACTGAATCCCAGTATAATACAATACTTAATGGCAGAAATTTTAAAGGAAAACTAATACTACCATAATGTTTTCCAATAAAATCTGTGGTAAAAATAGAGGGCCAGCAGGCAAGACAAAAGGGAATTCTTAATTCCTTAATTTGGGAGTTAATTACCTTCATTTAAATACACAGCTAAAAACTGTCAAGTTGGCATTATTTAGACTCTATCCCTTGTTTTCCAAATTTAATCTATCTGGTATGATTTTGAGGTCTCTTGAGAAGAAACACTATTTCCATGTTATAATAATATACTCTAAAGTATAGTAGCAAACTTTATTTAAGGATGGGGAAAGAAAATATCAACAGAGAGCTGAGAGGAAGTCTTTTACTTAAACAAATACTTTAAAGTACAACATTTATCCATCTATATATTATTTATAAGTACTTATTATATTCAAGGTAGTATTCTAGGCATTGATGTTGCATTAGTAAAAACAAACATAAGAGCGTATAAATTGGCTGTTATCTAGTATGTAAAAAACTCAATTGACATATTACATTTGAGAATTACCTAAAAGAGATATAATTCATTAATTTTTTTTAGATCCTCTAAAATATACAATTGGGTTTGGCCAGATAACAGTGGTCTACCTGGAATGCCTTCTTTCACTTTCCAAAGCATTTCTTTTATTGGATGTGCTTCTGTGGCATGCAATTGGATCCAATGAATGGCTCAGTGAAATTCATATCTATATTAAAGTGTTTGAGGTAATTGTTCATCGCATTGCACTGTAGTCCTCTTTAGGAGAACCTATAGGAAAAATTTCCTCTTAAGTGTTATAACTAGGAATAGGTTATTTTCTGTGCTATCAGTTTATTTTTAAATTATGATGCCTGTAAATCAAGTTACCCTTGAAAATAAATTTGTAGATATCTTTTTAGTAGGCTTAGTGAACACAACTTAATTTCACCTTATTTTTTCTTGCCCAATTTTTCCACATTTATTTAATTAAAAGTTTAGCTGTGTTTTATGTATTTGGGTAAATCATCCTCAAAACTTTTTAGAGTATTAATAAACATGTGGATGATGGATAGATGGATAGATGAATTCTTAACACAGAGATCTTCATTTTTTTTCCAAATATAATTTAGAGAGGACAGGTAATTCTTTCTGAAGACTTTCCAGAGAATTTGGGCATACAGATGTAAGTCTTATAGAAAAGGAAAATATATCTTGTGGTAATATCACAAAAAGGCATTCATGCTGGCAGTGGTGAATAAGAGGGAGACTGTAAGACTCTCTAGGACTAAATGCAAACCAAACTTTTCAATAGGATATTCCTAAATAATGCACAAATATGGTCTTTCTTACATTTATATCAAATATATCTTTTCCATAAAACATCAGAACCTTCTATTTTCTTTTCTTCTTAAGCTGTTTGGAATAGCAGAAAAATCACCATCTGTGAGGCCAGACCCAGTTAAGGTCCAGGAAAGTAAGAGCTAGATCTGATGTAATATCTGCACAATACCCAAAACATAGTATATGTATTCAATAAATTTTCGTTGAATAAAAAAAATAAATAAATGAACCAATATACATTAAAACCTGACTTTATTACTTAGTTGTTCTGTGTATTAGAACAAAATGCTTAATCTCTCTGAGCTTCAGTGTACATATGAATAAAATGGAGATAAAATGGAACAAATCTACATATTATGAGAACTAAATAATATAAGAAAATTACCTAGCATAGGGTTTGTATTCAATACATGTCAATTCTCTTTCTGCTTTTACTTTCCATTTCTCTTTACCTCCTTGCAGTTTTGATCATACTGGTTAGAGAACAGGAATAATACAAAAATCCAGAAAGCTAACCTAGAAACAACCTAGTGATTGAGAATCAAAGACAAAAGGAAGGAGAATGGAGAGCAAAAACTTAAATGTTAGAACATTGGCAAGTGCGGGGCAGGAAGCAGAATACTGAAATAGTGGGATCTAAAGCAAACAAGCAGTCAAATGAAGTGAAAATTAGAGGATGAACAGAGGACAAGAATTGGGTGAAAACATCTATAAACTGTAAATGGGGAGGCACAGGTAGAAGGCAAAAAACAAGAGAGTAAAACTTAATGTAGAGTAAAACAAGAAATTATTAAAAAATCCAAACAGAAGAATAGTTTCAATGAATAGCTTTCTCCTTTCAATCATCTATACTAGCATGATATAGATAAATGAAAGTTATCATACCTGTTAATGAGTAGATAACAAGTATTCATTATCAGATTATTCATAATCAATGGCAAAAGGATGCCATCAAACATTGGAAACCATTTTTTCTTAGTGAGCTTGACTTTCTCTTTCCCACTTTCTTATATATTATTAATTTGATTATGAAATTCCTTTTTTTTGAGCTATTGTAGAAATTTCTATGCCTACTTCAGATATAACCCTTTCTTAACTAATAAGAGTCCAAAAATAATGAGTTTTAATTGTACTTAACTATTCTCTTTAAATACAGCATTTTATCTTTATCTTCTAAATACTTTCTAAACTTAAAGTTGCAACTTCCTATGGAAAATCACTTAATGTGATCTTTGCCCTTTACCCTTGATGTTTTGAAGATAACATTGAAGTCAAAAAGATGCTTCAAAGACTGCTCAAGTTGCAAAAAAGGGTGTCATAAACAATGATTCTTTAGCTCAGGGAACTTGTCAATGAAATTCAGGTCTATTTTTAACTTCACAGGAAAAAATGACCTTAAAAAAATGTTATTGCTAACAGGCAATGATGTTTAAATATGTATAGGATATGCAATGGCTACATGTAAAAATGAAGAAATTCCTTATACACATAGTTACTGGGAAAAATCACTTAGTATATCACTTAGTATAGTGCTTTTACTTTTTCATAGACATTCGTTAACAGAGCATAATTTGTATTAACATTTACATGTTTGTTACTTGACTATGTAGATTTAATAAAATTTCCTCCGAACAATTACTGTAGTGCCCTCTGCTGATTAAGTAATCTTAAGTATCAAAGACTACCTATGAAACACTATCTAAGGGATACTAATAATGTCATTACCACCAATGTGGAATAAGTTTAGAGCAGTAGTTCTCAAATTTTAGCATGGATCAGAATTTCCTATTGGCCTTGTTAAACACTAGCTGCAGGGCCCCACCTAGAGACTTTGATTCAGAATGTCTGATTAGGGCCTCAAAATTTGCATTTCTAACAAGTTGGTAGGTTCTACTTGTGATGCTGAACAGAGTCTACATTTTGAAAAACACACTGCAGATGGAAATAATGAGACAGATTAATAATGTGTACTACTTGATTTAATCTTCATTACCACCTTACATTCTATTTGTAAAGGAGACTGAAATAAATGTGAAGATCCTTCATAAGGGCAAAATGTAGACCTAGTGAGGAGATAAATTAGGTGAAAATAGGCTGTTCGATGCCAGCCAATTAAATTTTCCCGATTCTATTCATTAAAGGGCAAACACATTAATTTTATTTTACACTTTAAAAAAGGGTAATAATAAACCAACTATTCAGAGCCTGTCCCTGTAAGTATCCTATGGTACAAAGAAGCTATCTTTATTATATTTTCTCTGGACTACACAGACATAATGTATAAAATTTACATACATGAATAACACCTAGGGATGTTCAAGGAGCACCAGAAATAAAATACTTTCTCCTCTCATTTAAGAAACAGAGCAGAATAAAAGTTAAGAGTTATGTTATTATAAGAGCAACCTTCAATTTATTCTAATTAAAAACATTCATTTGCAGATTTTGTTAATTTTGTATTATATACAAACACCTTTCAACCAATCATAACACATCAGTGTAAATAACAGTGTGGCTAAGTGGTTAAAGACTATTGCTACAAGAAGGAGAAGCATGTTCCTCAAAAACTGATATGTAGAGATGAGGTAGTCTTTTTTCTCAAACTCAAAGGAAAATGAAGTTGAAAGATGATCCAATTTAAAATTGTATTGAAAAGCTGATGTCTGGTTAGTGAACTGGAGAATATATACTATAGTCTCTTTATAAGTTACTCTGGACTTTTGTTTAATGTGGTTAGTAGTACATACGTAGAAATATAATAGCTGCCTAAAAAACACTATACATTGTATTTCTACTTTATTAATGATCACACAAAATTACTTGACTTACTTAAAGCAGTGCAAGTTTTAAATTTTCATATAACAATATAACTTTAGGCTGTGCTTAAATATCCTAATTGAGAATAAAAGAAACAAGCTCCTACTTTAGGCTTTTAAGTACTATTTGCAAATGGCTCACTATCAACTGATTTCACAAAGTCTAAAATTTTTCTCCTTTTCCTGAGATGAATAATTCTCACTGGTGACATCTACATTAGAAACATGTAATTATCATGTGTGAAGTTCTCTTTCTGCAAAACTCAATTCTCACCAAAATAGAACACATGACAAAGTGAGAGAAACAAGAAAAAGGTGAGGTAAAGGATGTAGAATGAGTAGATGAAATGCTGAGGAGAGACAAAAACAGTTTCTTTCTATTTTAATTATTATAAGGTATTGTATTTTCTCATCTCATAACCACCTTCAGTTTTAAAATTAGGGGCCAAGTGGGAAAGAGGAAAATAAATACTGGACTTCCTAAAAATAAAGAAATCCAATCCACCTATAGGCTTGAGATCAACTTAACTAAGTGGGAGTTCCTAGTAAAGATGGGTGAAAAATGTATGTATATAAGTGTTTGGAGACTATGGCACACTGAAGCTTTAATTAAATAACTTGCTCTCTATAGTTTTGCTTGCCTAAAGATTGATTTTAAAGCTACTAGCCTTTCACTTTCTGATCAGGCTCTTTATTCATGATCCATAATCTATCAGTCCTTCATTATTCACATATTAAACAAAAATCTGCTTTTGTTTTATGACCCCAGAAATTTCTCTCTCTGTTTTCCATTTGTAAAATGAGGTAATGATATGTGTTACACTGCTTATAAACCTAAAGAGTTAACTAAAGGATGTCTCAGATAAAGCATTTTTAGTTAAGTACAAAGAAGGCACAATATTTATAATGCTAGTATTATAACATTACACACCACATAAATTTACAATGCTCTGAAAGAGCTCTTATTTCTCTTATTTACTACATTGGAAAACTAAATATGAAGGCTATTAGTTAGCCTATTATTGAATAGTAGAAGAAATATTCACATCAGAAGTTATGCCTTTCTTACAAAACACCTATATTCTCTATTTAAATAGTTAACATATTCCTATATTACATAATACAGAGGACGTATTTCATTACTTCTCTTTTTCTAAGTGAAGAAATAGACACAATAATAAATTCTATGACTAATCCAAAGTCACAGAGTAAATCACCAGAAAACTCCAAAAAAGAACTCAGGACTGTAGATTCCAATTCTGAGCCTAATTCATTAATTTACTATTATATGTTTTTAGTTTATAAGGCACTATACCCTATTCAGACATAGAAAGGATCTCTGTACTTTGGTTAAATAAGATAGAACATATAAAATGCTCCATATCAATCTTAACACATGGCAAGTGCTTAACAAATGTTGGTTACTACTATTTGTACTAAAGCACAAATCTTAAGTTACCTATATTGTAGAAGTTGCTGTTACAGACTATAGTTAAAGTAATTATGAAAACTGAATAGTTTCTATTGGAAGTGATGTAGAAGTTGAGTATGTCTGTTTTCAATGTGCATAAATTACCAGATGATGTCTGAAGAATGTAACATGCCAGCAACAATCTTGAAAACTTAATACTTATCAACAGTACCTCCTGAAGTTACAATTTCACCTAAGTCAAACCGAAAACAACAATGTAATTAATTATGTACCTAAGCAAAGATGAAAATTTATAAGCAAGTGTCCATAAATACTTGTAGTAACATAAATAAGTTTATATCAATTTTTAAAATTTCCATAATAACCATACACTAAAAACTAAAGCTGTACAAACAACAGCAGCATCAGCCTTTTCTCTTGTTGGGACTGAAATAAGACTCAGGATGGTATAAAATTGGAGAACATAAAGAGGTAATGTTCCATTCATCTCAAGTTAATGCTCTGCTGCTTATGCTAAACAAAGGGGTCTTATCATTTTAAATCAACCATTATTATATTTCATAGTAGAAAATTCTACTATGAAAAATTCTACTATGAAAATTCTACTAAGAGCCTCTATAAATATAAGAATGGATTAAAAAATTCAGTGAGCTATAATCCAGAAGAAATATAAAAGACATTATTTATTAAGTAAAATTGACATAAGTTGAATCAAAGAAAATCTTTACCTTTATTATATTAGAAATCTCTTAACGAGGAACTTAAAAATAATCAAAGGCCTAATTTTTAAAAACTGTTCTAAAAAGAGATGCAGCTATCCTTTGTCACTGACAAAGGTAAAACTGCAGGAATGCAAAAAAGATTATAAAATTAAAGAATTACATTTATTATATATATATATATTCTCATTTGAAAGCTAAAAGAATTATTCTATAAGTACTAGAGTCTTCCAAGGAATCGTTACACACACACTCTCTCTCTCGCGCGCTCTCTCTCTCTCTCTCTCTCTCTCCCCCCCCTTATGATATGGAATTTGGGGCTTATATTTCAGAATCAAGATCCATAATTTAAGATCTTAAGATCCCAGACTGTTTCAGAACACCTAAACTATGGTGCTTAGAATAAGGTAGTTTACTATCCAAATAAAGCCTATGTCACCTTCAAGTTTGAGATTTAAAAGAAGCCAAATAAGAGCTCATCTTTGAACAACAACAAAAAGCTGCACTAATAAAAATAAGAATAATATATATCTGTGTATGTGCACACATGCACACATGTCCTAGGATTGAGATTGAGTTCTTCAGGCTAGGGTTATAGGTAACTGAAGAGTTAACTTTATTAGGGTTAGCTGGTGTGGGTTGGGAAGAAGAAGTTGGTTGATTCTACTGGCAGTAAACAAATCCCATCACCTAGTCAGAATGGGTGGAAGTAAATATCCCTACTAATATATACACACACAAATATACACATGTATGCCTAGGGCTATTCATTTATAACACTTTCTCTTTCAATACTACCTTGATGTTCATTTCAGCTCAATGATATTCTCTAGATATCGTACCTTTAAGTTTGGCTCAGAATATGCAAGAGACAAACCAAATTCACAAGAATCAACAAACAAAAGATATTTAAAAATTCAGTTTTATAAAACAAACCTGAAAGATCTGATAACCAGGCAATATTATTTTATATTATGATAATTTTAAACAGTGTTAACTCAGGTTCTGTCTTCACATAATAAAAATTAAGTATCCAAGAGCAGGGGGTGCCTAAAATACGAAAATTAAGTGGGGCAGATGGAAATTGACATTTTTTCAACACTGCAATAGGAAGGACAGACTTCTATACCTAACCAAGTTTGCCTCTAGGAAAAGAACAGAAAACAAAGAAATAGATGGGAATGTGGAGAGTGGCAACACTAGGTTCTGTCATGTCCTAGTTTTCCAGAGTTTTTTTCTTCTTCCTCTTCTTCCTTTTACCAATGCAGGTTGCCCAGAAGTTATCAGACTTTTTTGCAATTTTCTTGAATAACTTTCAGATACCACAGCTTCTGCAAATTCTCCATTTTTTTTTATTACAAAATAATGGGTCTATGTAAGGAATATTTTCCATAATCTTCCTGACCTCCTCTGATCATCAGCGGCAAAGACAAGAAAACATCAAAGAGAAATAGTTGTTGTTTCAGAAGGAAGGAATCAGAAAAAAAATAAATAAATAAAATTATGACACAGTATTTATTTCTAGCATCTCAAAATAAATCTGGCCTAAATCAGTCAGGAAAAATGCAGGTCTAGTCTTAATGTTATTTATAAAAATGTCCTTGTGTTGTTCAAAGAGGTATATCAGAAAGCTAAATAAATAATAATTAACAGAAATCCAAAACATTAGTCCGTTAAAAGCAGTAAAGAGTATTTAAAGCAAAGGACAAATAATATGGTTCATTATCAAAACTAAAAATTTTGAATAACTATAATTGAAAATTGAATAATTATAATTATTCAGGAGCTATATCAGAGTAATACGAGACACTATAATGTTTTCAAGCTAATGTGATACATTCTGGGCAGAAATTTTTAAAGATAAAAGGATACTGCTTTAGGTTAAACTATGTATAATATAACAAGAGGCTAAAAAATGAGTGAGTTTTCAATCCTGGCATATTAAGATCATTCTATGGATTGTATTCAAGATTTTCTTGTTCTTAAATATAAAAAAGAATTGAAGACTAATAATGGATATTTATTGATAGAGATATTGCCTTTTTTTTTTTTCTGTAGGTGAGGCAACCCTTTATTGAACTCACAGATTGCAATGACTTTGTCAGCTTACGATCCCTTATTTTTAATTTATTTTTTACACCTACAGCACCTGGTCTTCCTAAGTGGTCTCCCATCAAGGTATTAACCAGACCTGACCGTGCTTAGCTTCCAAGATCAGACAGGACTGGGATTATTCAGGGCAGTATGGCCGTAGACTAGGTTAGCTTTCAAAAAAAAAGAAAGAAAGAAAAAAAAAAAGAAAGAAAAACCACCACATTATACAATTCTATTTTGAATTTAGTATTGCTCAATAAAAATAGTATTTCAGAGAATACAAAAGTATATTATTAATAAACAAGTTAAATAAAATGATGTTACCCTTATTATTTTCATCTCAGATCTTATCCTCTAAAATATCTACATCTTTTTCTGAATTAAAAATGTTTTTCGGAATGAATACAAGTGAAGCAAAATCTTTAAAAATTACTCATTATTGTTAAGAAAATTGTTCAGTTAAACTTGAATGTAATTTCTATTTTAGGGCTTTTCTCCTGAGAACTTTGATTTTTCATAGTTGTGGTATTAAAATAACTTTAGCAAGATATCAGGAGATGGGTGGTAAAACAGGTTACTAAAATTTATCCTAAGTAGCTCTTTAAAGAGATTTCTTAAAAAAAAAAATCAGTGTGAACACTGAGCAATAGGAATGAAGCTAACTACTTTCAAGTTTGAAGGCACACATCAGTTTGAGGACAAAGTCCTAGTTCGAATGACTAACCAAATCCATAATTAAAACTACTGAACTTTCTGACACCAAGAATTCAAGTGAGTTTTAGTTGAAAGGGAGAATAAATTAAATTCCCAAATATTGTCAATACTGGTATATGGTTATACTTTTAGTGGTAGGGGGATTATATTACATGTTGTAATTATATTCAAGAACAACTTCCTAACCATTAGTTATATATTTATCTCTAGCCATTCTCTACTCTTCTAGTATAAAATGAGTAACCTTGGTTTTAGGTAATGTTGTTTATTAATAGCTACCAATGAAATCACTAATCTGTCATGGAGGCTCTTGGTTTTAAAATTAAAGACATTTCTACCGACATTTAAACTATTACCAGAATCCTTCAGCTGTGATGAGGCATTAATATAGAAGACATTCTTATTCTTGAATCATTGACCCTTAGAAGAGGTGAAAGGATTTCCTTACATACAATTATTCTGACTTTGAACATTTTCCTGAAGAATTAGAAGAAAATAACAAAATTTTGTGGATATTAAAAATGCATTTTTTGTTAAATATCATTTCCCCTCTCTTAGTACATAAGCTACTTGAGAACAAAGCCTTATCTTTGTTTCACATACTCCTAACAAACTATGTGGCACAGAGGAGGCCTTTTTAACAGGTTCTGACAGAATTATTAGATATAATGAATTAATTTCTCTCCTATGCATATCGAATAATACAAGTTTATGTACCATCTTGGGAGAATTGAGAAGATAGTCACTCAAAATTATTTTTTAAGTCTGAGAGTTAGAAGAGAAATCTCGGCTGAGAAAGGACGCATAGATTATATAAAATCAAAAAATTGAGTTAGTAAGTGAAAACATTATCAGCTAATGGACTGAAAATCTTCTTTACTAAATCTGTTATTTAACAACTCTAGTTTAAACTCATTGAAGACAAAGACCAATTCTATCCAACTTTTGTAACTCCTCTAAGGTATAGAATACTATGTTACACAGTTCAATTAAATAAACATCATGTTTTACAAGTGAATTAAAATACATATGCATGCATACATTGCCTAAACTATGTCCCCAATCTACTGACTCAATCTTTGGAGGTTGGGAGCAGGAATATTTTAAGAAAAATCTGTGTAGACAGAAGTTTGAGTATCCAGGACTGAAGACCAATGAATTGAAATGAATTCCTATTCCCAGTACTGGTTCCTCTAAATACAACCTGGCTGTCTCATTTCAATCCCATTATCTTCATTAAACCTTTTTCAAATGCCTCTTTCTTCCCTTCTTTAAAAGTCAGCATTATTCCTTTCAAAGATATGTCATCATATCCTGAAGTTGGTATATTTTTTAAAATCAATCTTCTTCAGAATCATTTTTGCTGTCCTTTGACCATCCCACATCTGTTATTTTACTTTACTTCATTCTCCCTTTCATTCTTAGAATAATTTCACTTATATGACATACTTATAATAGGCAAATTCAGGAAGTAAAATAGAGGTTACCAGGGACTGGGGGAGGAAGGAAGAGGGAAATTAATGTTTAACAAGTACCGAGTTCCTATTGAAATGATTAAAAAAAAGTTCTGGAATCAGATAGTGGTGATGGTTGCACAAAACTGAAAGTAATAATGCCACTGATTATACACTTAATAACAGTCAAAATGGTAAATTTTATGTTATGTATATTTTATGATGATAATTTTTAAAAAGTTACTGAAATGATTTTCTCAACTTTCCTAAAGTAGCCTTTTTCTTTATACTAATTTATCTCTATTAGAGGAAAATAAAATTTAAAAACACTGTCCATATCTTTTTTACATTCCTTAAATTTATGACTAACATTTTTTAACTTTTTCCTTTTCTTTTTCTCTTTAATTTTTAGTAAAAATAAGATAAAATTTAATGTGGATACTCAGCATTTTCCACACTTCAAGCATGATATTGTAGATACACACACCCATAGATACTTCAAATCTATACATACATACATGTATATATACACATACACACCCACTTTAAATGTCCTTGGACTCTTAAAATTGTTTGCAAATTTCACCAAAATTCTCAACTTCTTGTTTGCTCTTGTCTTTCATTTATATATCAGTGAGTAAGACAACAGGCTTTATAGTGCAAATAACTTTTTATTCCAAGTTCTTTTTAGATACCAAATACTTAGCAAATAATGAAAAAAAAATGTCAATTTTAAAAGTTTACCCACACACAAGAAAAAATAGCCTAAAAAGAGGGAAGGATAAATACATCAAAAGGATCTCTAAAGTATTACATAAGTTATAGGGCAGCTGAGAAATTATATTTTCAAAGGAAAAAATAGAGCAGAGTGGAAAGCTACAAATAAATTTATTATTTTTAGAGATGATACTTTTAAGTTTTAAATAAAATTAATAGGAGTAATTTGTTCTCATGAAGCCTTGGAAAAGTCAGGGGAAATAAATTGGGAAATAAATTTAGTATATGGATAATTGAATGATCCCACACACAAGGAACAAAAGTGCATAATATATGATGTAAAAAGGCAACTGAAGCAAAAATGACAAATGATTTAGAAAAAAATCTATTCCTAAATAAAAAGAAAAATGTGGAGTATATAAACAGAAAAGATAGGTGGTAGTGAGTTTAAAAGTCAATTTAGGAGTAAACTGGACTGGACTGCTAAATAGCAAAGCGTTTTTCTAAGTTTGTTTGGACAACGTGTAGGCAACACTTTTCTTGGAAATAAAATCTGATCGGGGTTACAAGACAACAGAGGAACAACGTCAGTGACTTATCAGATGCAGAGAAGTATAAAGGAGGCAATATGGGCCAATCAGCAAGTTGCAAGGCTGATTACACAGGAGATGAATGCAATATCTCAAATTAGTTAATGGGGCAGCCATGTGCAGCAAATAGAGGAGACAGTAGTCAAGCAAACTCAGTCAACAATCCAACTTAGTGGCACGAGGCAAGTAGAGATAGGTAGTAGCAGAAGTGCTAAACAATCTGAACTTACTTATAATATTACAGGCATAGTTTGGGCAGGGCAAGATCAGACAGGCAGATGGCAGAGGCCTGTGGTAGGAGAGCTGATAGACAATGGTAGGCAGTTTAAAATGCTAAAATTGCAGATGGATATGGCAGAACTAGGCCATATGCTGATGGACAAAGCACCAGAGACTGAGAAATACAAATCAAATAGCAGATGAGTAAAGTGGGGCAAAAAAGTAGAAAAAGAAAATCAAAGGTAGTCAAAGCAGGAAGACAGAATAGCAGAGAAGCAATGACAGATCATCAGAAGCAGTTGGGTAGGGTAGTGAAAAGCTGTCAGCAGGGGAACAAAACACCATTCAGGAAAAAATGAGCCTGAGAGTGAAGCTTTCTCCTGAATTTGGTGTCTTCCATCTAGGAAACACTGATAAACTGCATATGAGAATCCACAAGAGAATAGCACACAAATGGAAATAGCAGATGAATCTGAACTCTATTGCCCAGGGATACAGAATGGCCCTAGAACACAGATACATAACAATCCACAAGAAAATTAAACAGATGGGAAAAATAGGTCCAAGCATTTTTTATAATGAAAAAAAAAAAGAAAAAAAAAACCAAAACACTAAAAGTCATTAATCTGGAAATGATTGGCTGGGATTGAAGTCTTCGCTTACCCCTTTCTGGAGCCCACAAAATGGGAATGTTGGGAATTTCTGCAGCAGAAAAACAGAAGAGAAAAGGGATTTCTGACTCCCAGTTTGAGGAAAGCAGGTCAAATTTAGGGCTGTATGAACTGGTTCAGGAAAATAAGAACCAGCCTGAACCTTCTCCCTTTCTCAGAATCAAGTCATTTTCTGAGGTTTGGGAAAGGTTTACGAAGCCCTCACACCATCATTTCCCACAACCTCCCCTTTCACACTTACCTACAGTGCAAACAGTGTCCAGCAAGGAGGTATTTGGGAAAATTCATTCCCATATTTACACCATGGCAAAATTTAAGGATGCCAAACTAATAGTATTTCCTGTGTAGATCAAGTTTCTGCTTCAGTGGAATCCCTTCTACCCTTTGTGCATGAGCAGAGGGGATAAGTTACGAGAAACTACCTACCTTTTTGAAATTGGATGAGAAAGGAAGCAGGGACAGAGATACCAATAAATAAATAGTAATACTAGTAAATACCTTGGCGATCTCATCAATTGTCATTTTAATTTCATTATGATGCTGATAACTCTAAAATCATCTCTAGTTCAGACTTCTCTGAACTCCAGATGTATTATATATCTAAATGCCAATTTAACATCTCTGCTTGGATATCTTAAAGACAGTTCAAGTTCCATGACCAAATGAAAACTCTTGATCTTCCTCTTCAAATCTACTTTCCCACAACCTTCTCTATTTCAGTAAATGGCAACTCCATTCTTGCAATTGCCCAAGTCAAAATCCTGGGTCTTATATGTGACTTCTCTCATTCTCTTATTCCATCTGTTACCTCTACCTTCAAAATATATCAGTAATATATTTCTCACTACCTCTGCCTCTATCACTAATCTAAGCCACTATCATTTTTCACTTGGATTATATCAATAGTCTCCTTAATGGTTTCCCTGTTAAAATATGTAAGATCATGCCAGAGCTCTGCTCTAAACTTTCCATTATACTAAGAGTGACATACAGGTTCTACTTGATCCATGGCTTGCTCCCTCTCCTCCTTTAGGTGATTGTTCAAATGTCACCATATCAATGAAACCTTCCTTGATTGTCTTATTTGAAATTACAATCCTCTTTCCTGCCTGCACAACCTATTCACCTTCCCTGGTTTATTTTTATCCATAGTATTTATCATTTATAATATTACACATTTTACTTGTTTACTTATATTTGTGTTACCCCACTGAAATGTAAATTCCAGTGAGGCAGGAACTTTTGAGTTTGTTCATTGCTGTATCCCCAATATCTTGAATAGTGCCTGGCATTTATACAGTAGGCATTCAGGACATATTTGAGTCTGTGAAGTGTTAATTTCTTGTGGGACATCTCCTTTGTCTTAAATTCTCAGAGTATTCTTCTGAAAGCTCATATACTGTGAGTTTTTGATTAACAAAGTAGATGCTAGTACATTATAGGATAGGAATGTCTTAAGTAGGGGCTGGTAAACCATAGCTAAAGGGACAAATCCTGCCTGCTGCCTGTTTTATTGCACGGTTTGCAATCTAACTGTTATCTTTACCTTTTTTGATAATTGAAAAAAATAAAAAAAATATTTCATGATGTGAGAATTGTATGAAATCCAATTTCGGTGTCTATAAATAACGTTTTATTGGGGCACAGCAAAGCCGGTTCATTTATATTGTCTTATGGTGGTTTTTGTACTACAGGGCTGGTGGCACAGGTGAGTAGTTATGATAGATACTACATAGTTCACAAGACTAAAAATATTTACGATCTAGACCTCTAAGGAATATTTGCTCACCCCTGTCCTAAGGTCTTTTTTGTTTAGAAGGCAAAGAGTAATAACTAAAGTTTGAGCAAAGATAAACTAGAGCATTATTGTAAATTCCGTTGCTCTTGTTGCTTAAGATATGCCTATGAGGGAGAATGCACTTATACTAGGGTTTGCTTTCAATATTATATTAAAGCAGTTGTCTCATTTATCTAAATATTATTTAATAGTGATGGTGATATTCATTCATCTATCTACCACACAGAACAACCTCATATTAAGTGACAGGGTATAGTAAAGGTATGTCTTGAAATCAGCAAAAAGAGAGGAAACGACAAAGGAAAGTAAAGAGGACCCACAAATAGAATTCACATCAAAGTATCACATAATAAATCAAGTCTCTAAATACCCTGGTTTAACAATAATTGGAAATTGGCATCATATGAACCTTTTTTGAACCTTACCAGTCGGTTATACTACAGGGACCTCAAGATAACAGCAATTTCCTACACGACATAGTCCTGAATCAGAGTGAGCAAGAGACACATGTAAAACTCTATTATATTTACACAATATTCAAAACTAACAGCTACCTTCTCCTCAGTTCAAATGCCTATATTTTGTAAAAAAGTGTTTTAAAGATTTGCAAAACCTTATTCAAAATCACCTCCTAATCAAAACGAACTTATATTCTCAGCATACAAAATTTATCCTGAGAAATATTACATGAAAAGATATTATAGCATATGCTGCAATCAAATACGGAAAGGGGTGAGGGGAAAACACATAAATTATCTTGATGATACCTATCACTATAATGCCATCTTCAATCTTCGAAGAGTAAAAAATTTATTTTCTCTTTTATCAATTGGTCCTTCCAACACAATCAATTGCTGCTTCTGCAATGCTGCCTTTGACCTCAGATCTCTCTTCGTGTGTGTGTTTCTCTCAGTGAAACTGACAACAGACTCCATACTTTGAACAAGTTTACAGCTTCTTTCTTCTCAGCCTCTTTTGAAGAAATGGCTTCTTCCTATAAATTCTCATCTGTATGCCTGTCATTAATAATTACCTGTAATGGTTACTCCTTCCATTGAACATTTCTCCTCCATTCTTAATAGCAGCCATGGTCTTTCCAAGTCCCAATATCAGGAAATAATACATATATAATTGTTAGAATAATTCCAAGTAGTTTATTTTGGTATTTGAATCTACTTTCTGATTACCCTCTCAGTTTCCATTTTTTGGCAGGCAATAACATAGTTACAAATCTGCCCTACTAATACAGTGAAATTATTCTAAAGAGCTCAGAGGATTTAACAGATATAAATCCATTTGTTGTCATTTTATTATATTTTGTGTGAAAAGCAACCTCACATCCATTTTATAGATGGAGATCTAATATAGAAAGATAAGTACATATTTTTGATTTCAGACAATAATAAGTGAATATCCCGAATCTTCATTCTTACAATTCTATCTCTAGATAAATATACTTTTAGCACTTGTACTTACAAAATATTTAATGATGTTTAGTTGTCAATGTCTTAGCATATATTTTATAAAACTAAAGTATCCTGGTATGCCAACCTCTGTTCATTTTATGAGAGTAGGCTTACAAGGATGAGCTGAAAAAGTAATTTTAAGATTTTTATCACTCTGACAGATTCAAGGTAAAAATCAATCTTTAACATGTTATCTTTGTTTCTTTTTATTTTTCTACAACTATACTATTGTATATTTCTGGTCCTATCTTGCTTAATTTTTTTCCTCAGAGGAAAATTCTTTTAACATTTATTCAACCATTATCTATTTATTCATAAGCTAAAGGTTTATTTATATTGCAGGTAATAATGGTAAATATATATGTAGCAAATAAATATTGTTTTTAGTGTTTTACTTACATTTATTCATATAACTGCTCTATGAGGTAAGTAGTCTTACTCTCTCCATTTTACACAAGAAAACTGAGGAATAGGAAGTTAGGTAAATTTGTGTAAGGTCACACACTAGTAACAAGTAGATCTAGTATTCAAATCCAAGTAGTCTATGCTCTTAATCATTATATTATGCTGCCTCATAAGTAGTTAAATGGGCAACACTACTTTTCTAGTAAGAGCATGACACAGAATTTATCATAATAAGTATATTTGTATGTTTACTGGTATGATCTCTCTTCCCCACAGGGCCCCTCCAAAAGCTGGTATCACGTAGGCATACAATGAAGAAATATACTTAAGGGAAAATGAAGATATCATTTTATTTATGGTTTCTTCATATATGAAAATTCTGTTTTTGCCTTATGCTCAAAATTCCAAAATTCTGACCTTGAGGAACAATGTGCTTTTCCCTTGTAGTGTAGTTATGTGGAATAAGAGCCTTTCAACATAAGTTTTAAATGGAATGTCAATTATTGCCCTAATTACTTCATCTAAGTGGTTAATTTTGTACTTGTAACTTTCCCACTGGTACGATCATACTAAGGAGCTTCTCTTTTTAATGCATAAATAAAACAGAGTGAATATCTTGGAAAGTCTGTGGATGGTGGAACAAAAATGGTGCAAAAATAATAAATGGACCTAAGAGGAAAATGTAATATTTATCTTCAAATATTAGAAGTGCTGTCATGTAAAAGAGCAATTGCCTTTTCGTGTGTGCATGCATTGCAAAGGGCAGATTAGTACTACTGAGTAGAAATTATAAGGCATCAAGTTTCAGTTGGATTTTTTGACAGAGTTGTACAAGCACAAACTCTCTGAAGGAGTAGTAATTGTGATGTTCAGACAAGGTTGGATATGAAGAAAAGGGCGAGCTAGGACTTTGACCAGTGGTCTCTGAATTCTTCTCAAACTCATGATTTCTCTATTATTATATAGTTTGTAATTGTATGTAAAATAGTAAGCTAACTCGAGATTCAACACTGACAAAATCTACGGTACAAAAATATTCCTTGTCTTGATTGTAAGATTAGTATTAACTAAAAAGGTTTCCAAACAACAAACCAACAGAATTGTAACTTGGTACTTCATTGCAGTTTAAATTTTATATACAAATAATGGTGTAAATAGTCAGTAGGTTGCAGATTATAACAGGACTTAAAAAACATCAAACGGCATAAAAATCATCTGCAAAAAGAATGACATTACTCCAACTTGGGAGTGTATTGATATGCAAATGTTTGAATAAATGCCAATTCTCAAAAAGGTCTATTTTTAGAGAGCCTCGATGGCATGATTTTACTGTGTTACTGGTGTTGATAGTAGACTTCTGAATTCTGGCTTCCAAGGAATCTCTGAATAATAACAGTTGCTGTTTTTCATCTCTACAGATGGTACTACTCTAGCTGTTCTAAGAAAGAGATTAAAATAGCCTAGATTTAGTTTTTCTATCCTTCTATGTAAAGTGAATCCTCTCTCTAGCCAGGAAGAGTTTCTTAATTTTATCTTTTTCTGTAGTTTAATATACATTTTCCCCCCTTCCTCACTCCTATCAGTAATGCCCTCTTCTCTCCTACTCTGAATCCTGTTTTTCTCCTTCAATTACATTTTAAATTCTACTTGCGTAAAAATTTCCCTGATGACTTAGCACTCTCTTAATCTTTCCCTTTAAAGAAATCGTTTGGTCTGAATTTGCTGAACATTTCTGGTACTAGGTTTATACTGTCTTGATTTGTCAACTGACTATTTTAGGAGTACATGTACTTTAACATTTGCTCAATAAAGCCTGAGGTGCTTGATAAATACTTGTTATTGGAACAAAGACTATAAATGTTTTTAGGAAATGGGAAGGTCATAAGCATGCCTATGCTTTGAGTCATAAATTGTTTTTCAATGGACAATACAAAATAATTATAAACACCAACATAAAGTGTACTATTACTAAAAAGCTACCCTGAATATCATATATCTTAACTGTTTTGAGCCATATTGCAAGAATTTTAAACTACAGAGGAACTAGAGACCTAAAACAAACTAGTAGGTTCAGGTAAAATATCAGGAGGTTCTTAATGCAACTGTACTAACAGTCCACATTCCTCATATAGATTATAAAAATTCTTATTATTGTTCCTTTTGTCCATGCTTTAACATAGTACTGAGGAAATGTTGCTTACATTTTTACTTTTTTAGATATTTTCATCCAGGTATGTTAGTAGCTAACAATAGATACCAGAAATACAATGATTAATAGCAGAAATATTTAGGATTGCCATGTCTAATTAGAGGTAATAGGTAATATTAATTAGATGAGAAAGAAAAAGGTAAAGAAAAAATGAATATTTACTGAGCATCTACAAAGGTAAAGGTGCCAGGCATTATACTAGATTCTTTACATGTATCTTGTCACTAGCTTAAATAACTTTGGGTGTCAATAATTGATCTGTGTCTCAGTATCTCCATCTTTAAAATAGACATTACAATAGTACCTGCCTTATATGATTGTTTTCAAGACTAAATTAACATATACTTAAAACAGAACCTGACACATGGTAAGTGCTGTATAGTGTTACGGTTATTGGCTACGTTTATTTTCTCAGTTATTAGAAAAAACAACCTTGAGAGATAGGCATTAGTTAATTTAGCAGTGAGAAAACTGAATTTTGAATAGATTAATTTGCCTTAGTTTCATAGTCAGCGGTAGAGTTGGTATTCAAATTGAGGTCAGTCTGACTCTATAGTTTTAGAGTTTCCACTCTATCATATTACATCCCAATATGTTTAGACAAAATTAAGACATAAAGACACATTTCCCATGTCCAGGACTATTTCATAAAAATTACAGAAAAGGCTCCTTAAAATGGCATAAAATATAACATTATCTGACCATAGAGGAGTGGTATATTTTATTCAATCTAGTTTAAAATATTTCAAACATAAGGGTTTCCTATATCCTGCTTTGTTATTAATTTCATGTTGAGTTATCTTAATATACAGAACAATTTTAAGATATTCAAAATTCTAGCTCAATATGGTTACTTTTAGCTTTATCATGTATAACAGGTATTTTGTTTTAGTCAAAACAATCCTAGAAGTATAAAATAAATATTCATAGTGTTCTAGAGTACCAATACATGATAGGCTGTCAGGAAAGTAATCAATGTTTTCTAGAGAAGATGAATATATATGAAAACAACTAGAAAATTTAAATGATCTATGTTAGAGATCAAATTTTCTTTCAAAAACAGAAATTATTAAACATAGTGTTTTTGCTATGCTTCTGCTATAATGTAGTAGTTTTTCTGATTGTTAAAATGTCAAGTGTTAACTTTTAGGTGAAGCTGTTAAATGTCAATTTTCACTGATTTTCACAAGAGTCACAAATTGAGAATCATTAACATATAGTCAGTAACTTAAGTCAATTATGTCTCCTTCCTTTTTTTACAAAGTTTTTGAAGCATCATAATGTTAGAAAGAAAAATGGTTAATGACTGAATGAAATGATAACTGACTTACAGTACACACATCTAAACTTATAAAAATAACTTTTTCTGCACTTTTGTATTTTTTTGGAAAAAAATTCTTAATAACTTAAGTGAAAACAATTTGTAGAAAAGCTTAGATAGTAATCCCTTCAAAGAAATGTAAATATTATGGGCTATAAACAGAATATAGCTTCTGGAATTCATCATCTTTCCCTAAAAATTCATTCTTTGTACCAGAATTTGAGTAGTCTACCTTTTTCACATTAGCCATTTCGTCAGATGGTTCTTCACTTCCATAATGAACCATTAGAACCGTTTTAAATGAATATCCCTTATATCAAATTTAGTTTCTTGAAATTTTTGCTATCTCCTTTTGCTTCATTATTTCATAATGATCAATTATTTTAGGATACTTTTGTTAGGAGGTATTACTAAGAACCACAGTTTGAGAACAAAAGTTAAAAAAAAAAAGTAAATAAAACGTGTGAGTAAAGATAACTTACTGTCATCCAACAGACCAGGGGTTGGCAAACTTTTTCTGCAAAAAGTCAGATGGTAAAAAATTTTAGGCTTTGCAGACAATATAAGGTTTTGGCTGCAACTATTCAACTCTGCCTTTGTAGCCACAGGCAATATGTAAATGAATTACTGTGGCTGTATTCAGATAAAACTTCCTATAGACACTGAAACTTGAATTTCAAATAATTTCATGTGTCATAAAATATACTCCTTTTGAATTTTTTCAACTACTTAAAAATGCAAAATCCATTTTTGGCTCACATGCAATGTGAAAAAAGGAGACAGTCTGGATTTGGCTGACAGGACATAATTTGCCAACCCCTGTGATAGAATAAGAGTTTTCTGAAGATAGGAACTATACCTTATTCATTTCTTAACTCTAGTACCCAGAATGGCATTGGATACACATTAAAGATTAAAAATACAAAACTGATGAATGAATGAGTGGATGAGACCTAGAATGTATGCTAGGCTTTTATTTAGCTCTTTAAGTCATGATCAATATAATACATTAACAGACAACCCTTTATTCTGGTATAGCCTAGTACTCTAAAAGTACTGAAAGTTATTTTTACTTTAAATGGTTTAATATTTTCTATTTTATTATAACATATTAAACATTTCTTTGTAACTATATAGATTTGTTAATGCTCCTTAATCTTTAAGTCTCTTCTAGATTTTTATATCTAAAGGGTTTGCACTTCACCTCACTTCTATGTTCTTAATTATACTTTTACTTTTTAAGAACAACAAAAGATACATTAATATTTATTTTGGAAATACATCATTTCTAAGTGATAATGAGATAAGAAGAGATAATACTTAGTAAAGTATTATAAACTTATGTTCTATAGAATATTGTAATTACTAGCATTTCACCAATGCCAACAGATTATCTTACCTTTTAATAAGATCAAAGAAAATGCCATCTATTTTTTTAAAAATAAAACTTTCCACATCTAAATAAAACTGTAAAAAGTTAGAGTGTGAACTATTATGCTATTATATGTAAGCTGACTATGGGATGAATTATATAATTCTAAGACACAAATCATAAAAATAGAAACTTCATAATTAAGAAAGTCAATTCTGATTTATTAGTTCCTACAATTCTGCCTTATGCCTATAAAATATGTACACAGGATACACTTTTCAAAACTTGTTATTCCTTTATTTTTTCTCTTTTAAGTAAAATGTGAAGAAATCTATTAAACTTTTCATTTTCCTATCTAGGGTTTATATCCATTGATAATTTTAGAATGCTTTATTTCACTCATTCGAGTTGTCATTTCCCTTTCATTTTTTTCTGACATACTCATCCTACAAACAACTGTTCTTTCTGATTGTAGATCAAACTAATTATTGGAAATTACACACTGTAAAACACTAGTACCTTAAGGGAGAAGTTTTATATTATCTCACCTTTATTGTTAATATTTGTTTTCTATTAATAACTTCTGAATTTATTTAAAAATATTTGTAACCCTAATTTAAATATAGGTAAATTTGGTCTAGAAATAGTTTCTTCTCTTTCTTAAGCACAACTGCCTAAGACACACAAATTAAAGACAAATAACTATATTATTACATGTTCAAAATTGTATTTCTGGGTTCCTAGCTGACATTTAGTGTTGTTTTTAGATGTTGCAAGAACTGCAACTATTTAAGTGTGTAAAGAAAATGGAAAATTAGTAGAATTATTTTAGGGTGGCCCCACATTGTTTTCACATTTATTTAACTTTTCAGAAGCTTATCAGTCCTATGAACTTTTGTTACAGACAATACCGTATGTGTTTATATGTGAGATATAAAGTGAATCTTTTCAAGATCAATAACTCACAATCAAGTAAATCACCTGTTTTCAAAAATAGATATTAAAGAAGATATTTATGTATATTTTTCAATCATTAAAAAAACCTCATACAATTTTAGCCAGTTAGTTGTTACAGGTATATATGAATGTAAGAATATAAGAGCAACTCTAAGGTTTTCAGGTAACTGAACATCATCATCTAAGAATAAAGAGCCCAATTTCTGATATAATGAAACATACAAGGTTATAGTAAGAGAAAGGCTCTTGTCAATTAACAATACCCTCAAAAAGGGGCAGGGGAGGATATAAACAAATATTAGAATGGTTGAAATTCAAGACTTCTGTTTTATACAGAGATGGAAAAGGCAAAATATGAAGCTTACTATATCAAAATTAAAAATAATTTAACAAGATTGTGACAATTTTATGGATAGTTTTTTGCACAGATAGTCTTTTGATTCATTCATTCATTCATTCATTCATTCATTCATTTATATTTTTACTATGGTGACATTGGTTAACAAAATCCAGAAAGCTTCAAGTGTACAATTGCATTGTGTTCACTGCCTATAGTTAGCTATCTTTCAGTTACCACATATTAGTATAAGACTTTTTATATATTTGGTAGTTAGACACAAAAGATACCACCAAATTTTTCCACTTGGCAATTATGTATCAACTAATGAAAAAATATTTACCCCTTATAAGTTAACCCTTACATAGCACTTACTAAAATGCCAGCAATATTCTTCACTGAATTCTCAGTCACCCTGGTAGATGAGCACTTTTGTTTCCCTCATTTTGGAGGAAACTGAGGCACAGAGCAGTTTAATGACTAGTCTATAGTCATCTTGCTAGTAAGTAGCAGAGCCAGAATTCAAAGTTTTGAATTTTCAACCTAGCATTATTTACTTGAAACTCCACAGAATACAAATTACTAAATTTTGTGATGTATTTTCCCACAATTAAAAATAATATTGTTATCTGGTTATGAATGAATTCTATGGCAACTTTTTAAATACTTTTCAGATATAAAAATAAGTAATATTATAAAAATACCAAATCATCATAAAAAAATAGCAATACATAAACATAATTTAATTTACTTCAAACACTTATCACAACACCCAAGTCCAAAAATCAATGTCTTCACATACACAAGCAATTTTCTTACAAAATGAAACAAAACACAAACACATCTTTACAGTACATGGCTTCCCTCCAATTGTACTTTTCAAGTTAGTCTCACAGTTTAAAAGAAATGTGAAAATTGGCCAAAAGACTATTTTCCCTTAGGACCCAGAAACTAAAGAAATTATGTACAGATGACTTCTTTTTAAGGAGGTGAAGTTAACAATTTCTCAATACAACTCTTCTGATTAATTTGAAAGCAAAACCATTTTATTTGTAAGCCTAATTATAATAATATCCAAAAAATTTGTCATAATTTTTACTTGGAATAGAAAACATTTTACAACTTGTTTTAAAAATCTGCATTTTCATATACTAGAACACTGGTTCTCAAAGTCTGGAAGGAAGTATGTTCTATGGGCCAGCAACATCTGCATCACCTGGGACTTTGTTAAAAATACAAATTCTTAGCACCGATTGCAGATTTTACTGAATCAGAAATTGTGTGTGAAGCCCAAAAATCTGTTTTAACAAGCCCTCTGATTGTGGTACAAGCTAAGGTCTGAAAAGGACAGTCATTACTTAATAGGTGCAGAACAAAAGTATCTTGCTGTTAATAAGATAGTAGATACAATAGCGCACCGATGAAGGACACAGTTCACAATAAATTGACATTCAGTCAAAAAACACTTTTTTGGGAGGTAAATGAAACAATGTCACAAGTGGTAATATAAGTTTGCATATGACTCTGAAAGTGGCACCTGGTTATAGCTTCCTTAAAAAGAAAGGCTTTTCCCCTGTATCAATGAGCACTTTCCCTAATTTCTCCCCTTGTGCAAAGATTGAAGTGATACTTGTGGCATGAAGCCTAGTCATTAATTCTACTTTTTGACTTATTAAATGCTGAATTTAAATCTGCATTTAAAAACTATGGAATATAGAACCGTTTCTCATCAAAAGGACTGGAAAACTGGTATAAACATTCTACTGCCTCCACAATGCAATGTGAGATGGGGTTGGGCAGCTCCATGCTCCCTACCAGCATCCTAGTATGCCACAAAGCTCCACGTTTCTCAGTACTTCAGCTAATAAGCATCACTGATTTCAATGCTATCTAAACAAAAAACTTTTATTAAAAAAAAAAAAAGTTATTTTGCAGTCATCCTACTGTGTTCTGAGACCAGAGACAAGGGTATCTTAAGAAAAGAGAAATCAGATACATTTTGAATTATCCTGACAAAGCACATCAGCCCATGTGCCATGCTAAGATTTCCTTATATTATGTTATTTCTAGTTAAGTTCGAAGAAAAAAAGTCAAGAAAGATTTTTTTAGAGAATTGTTTTTCCACAGCAAATTTTTCACATTCTTAGAACTACAAGTCTCCTGTTCTGCTTAGCGGAATTACAAAAATAATATAAAAATATTAAAAAGAATTAAAAATAACATGAATTAGCTTACTCCTTGAATATGAGAAAAGCATATTCTATCTCACCTCTGGAGTGACATCTCGTGGTGCAAACCCTGTTCCTCCAGTTGTTAATATCAAATTAAGTTCCTTTTCATCACACCAATCTATCAGAGTTTCCTGAAAGAAAACAGCAAAAATGTCACATGCAGAAGGACTTTCCTGTTTGTTCAAAACACCTTCTTACTGAAATACTTCATATACAGTGTTACAGCTTTTTTCAACCATCAACATGAAAAATTTGAAGCACAATTCATGGAACAATTCCATTGTTGATCAAAACACACAAGTTTTGGGTATTTATTTTACTCATTATCGCAAATAAGACGCATCAAATTCTTGAAAGTAAATGAAACAGGAAATCCCATAAATAGTTTATAATTAATGTTTGTTATGTACTTATATGGTATATCTGAAGTTCTTTTCAGCCATTCAAAATATATTCAGATTAAAAAAACTGAGTACTATCTAAGTGATAATTATACGATCTCATTATTAAAAACTATACTAACCCTGCCAGGTAACTATTCATACTTCAATTTTATATTTAAAGAAACAGACTCATTCAGTTTTTTCATTAATAGATTCTGAGAGATCAAGAAACTTACTTGCTCATATGCTCACAAACTAAAAGTAGGAAGAATAAGGATTCAAATCATATCTGTGGGATCCCCAACATATATGTTCCTCTGTATTCTGCCTGTGACTGAGTCAACATTTTCTGCTAAGTTTCAAGTTGTTTAAGAAAGTTTTACATTTTTTCACAATTTATTTTACACAGTTGCCTTAAAAAAAGGTAATTGTTTAAATATTTTTCCACACCAACACTATACAGAAATTAAAATTATAGAACATAAAATTCTGGAGTTGGTAGAAACATTAGAAGATTTGCCTCTTCATTTTGTAGGTAAGATAAGTGAAGTACAAAAGGATTAAATAATCTACTCAAAGTTATCCATTTGTATGGAAAGCAGAACTAAGATCTCTCTCTGCTTATACTATTGGTAATTCTATTCACATAATACTGCAAATTTAGCTATTTATTAAAAAGAACTATTAAGTGCTCATTTAAGTTGTAATCAAATACTTGCATTGGTATTATATAATTTTATAATCTTTTTACATTTCAGTTCCAAAATTTATTAATACAATTATATTATTTATGCTGATACTAGATGTTAAACATAGCAGGCTAATACCTAGGTGTAAAACACAATGCCCTCAGTTCTCTAATTCATCAGTGACACCAAATGTAGGGTAATTAGTTAGAAAGACAAATTCAAGATCTAAAAGTGATTTTTTCCCCTATCCTTGTACATTTTTATGTCATCCTAGTACCACAGAAATGGAAAGCCCAGAGCTCTACAAGATTTTCCTTCTGCTAGAATTAATTAACGGCAACAAACTATTTTTAAGATATAAACTGTAGTTTATTGAGAAACTGACTGAAGAACTTGCATCCATAATTTTGTTCTGAAGGAAGCTTACACACACAACACAAAATCAAAAAGTATTAAAATAAAGGTTATTATAAGGTGTTCTCGCAAACCTAACTTAAAATTCCCATTGTCTTATGCTTTTATTTAAAAGGTTGAAAAAGTGTAAATACTCATTATTTTAAACAGTTATTATTTCTAGTCTATAAAAAAACAAGTTGATGTCACAACTAAGCAACGAGATTCACTGGCCTTGTCATCCCACTAATGGATTCTAGAACCCTTTATATTTCTTTGCAACATTCCTAAGTACTCCAGTACTAGGGTGTCTGTGTCAGTTTTCTCTTCTCCGACCATACTCCATTTACATCAGATGTTGATAAAAAATAATATAACACTAAAGTATCAACAAAATATCCAGCACACAAAATATCTATTATTAATTGTCAATTTTCAGTATTGTCAATACCAAAAGGGTACTCAAACTTTTCAAATTTCAAGATACTAATAACGAGTTAAAATAGTCACTTAATACTGAAGAATGCCACTATTTGGCAATAGGCAATACTTCCTTATAATTCGTTCATTGATTAAGTAAACATTTACTGAGTACCTATAACATGTATTAGGTGTTGAGTCAAAAAATAGATAGATAAACAAACAAACAAACAAACAAATAAATGAAAGTCAGACCCTGGTTTCAAAGAGCTCACAGTCAAGTAATGGTTCTCAGCTTTGATTATACACTGAGATCATTTGTGGAGCTTGAAAAAATACTGATGCTTAGGTGCCATCTCTGGGGTGCAACCTGGGAATTAAAATTTTTAAAAGCTTCCAAAGGTAATTTCAAAAATGCACCCAAGCAATTGACAACTACTAGTCTAAACTGACAACTTGTTCAGTTACCTGAAGTTGAATTTCACAGATTACTCAAATAGATGGGCCCAGAAAGATGTCATATAAGTTAAGATTAGTCGCACCACAAGAATATTACTAGTTTATTCCCAGGAGGCATAACTGATAACACAAACAGTACACACTTCTTTCATTTAAGTAACATTTGATATCTTGAGTTCAATTAAGGATTGTTCAAGTACTTGGGAAATAATAGTTTGTTGTCCAAAGTAGTTGTGTGATGTGCAACAATTTTTCCTCCAAGCAAAAATTTTAGTTAGGCTCTGGATTTTTAAGACAAATAGCAATCCTATGATTCACTTGGTTTCCAAAACATAAGAATTTTTCCTCAACCATCAATATAATATATAATACAAGTATTCTAGGTACCTAGTAGTCAAATAATTATTTAACAAGAAAATATTTCATGGCATGCTTTCATTCAAGCGCTTCATTAGATAACAAGGATACAAAGATACATAAGGTACAGTCCTCTGTCTCAAGTCAATTAGAGGAGCTGAGTCGACAGCTGTCTAGAATATTTCTACTAAAAGTATGATCTGAAGACATACAGCATTTGTATCACCTAGGAGCTTGTTTTAAATACAGAATCTCAGGTTCTATCCAAGACCTACTGAATCAGAATCTGCATTTTTAAAAAGAATCCTCAAGGTGACATATATTCACATTAACCTGCACTAAATAATGCTAACTATGTACCGTTCTAGATAATCTGAGTCTATTTTTCTATCATGTTAAATCACTTGAAAGCAATTTATCTGTGACAATTACTTCTGTACCTGTAAGATCCCTTTCATTCTGAGAGATACCTTAATATTTGGCTGCCTCTACCAGACAGGATGTTATTGAGATTTCTGCATGAGCCACCTTTATGAAAAATTCCTCTGTATCTGTTACAAAACTGAGGTTTAAGGCACTTTCTATTTTAATGATTACTTTTTCCTTATGTTGAAGGCATTCCTTTAGAAATGTATTGCCTTGAGCTTCCAGGTTAGCACAGTAGAATAAAGTCATATCACAGAAGCCTCCCCGTACCTCCCGCCCCACCCCATCATCTTACAAAAGTGAACAAAACAAGAGTAAAAACTAGAGGAACAAAACACCACCAGGCAACAATTGAAGAAGAAAAAAAGATTCATGTCATAAATCTTAAAAGTTGGATGGTCAAGGACAGAACTTAAGTTTATCTTTGAGAAGCATAGTGCAACATAGTGAGGCTCCTAATGCTGCTTTGGCTCCCAAATAAGTCAAATAGTGAATCAAAATCCTAAAAATTCTGACTAATACCTTCGAATCAAGAAAGACACAAAATGAGACTCCTTATCTTTTTTTTTCATCTGGTGAGCAACTGTTCTGTGAAACAGATGAAACAAGGGATGGCTCTCTGTGATAAAAATCAGGTTCCAGGAATAAATGCACACCAAATTGGGAAACTAATCTGAAACCTAATGATACTCCCACATAACAATGATTTAAACCCTTATCTAGATAGATAAGTACTGAATATTTAATAAAATCTCAGAAAAAAGCAGAATATTCCAACAAAGATAATATATTGTCTCTGGTTTCTTACTTTCTCCATTTTTCCTCTGTACAAGTCTGTCCAGATCTGATATAGTTCAGGCCAACTTTATCTTTCTTCTTATATGAATGTAATCGTTTGTGAAATAAGCTCCGTTTGAGGGTATTTTTCAATTATTATATTTTTTATAATAATATATTTAAAATGTTTAAGGTAAGCAGAGGGTAGGTAGAAGGAAATATAACAGTGCTCATATTCTTATCTTTCATAGCAGGGATTCAATCATTCCTGTCCAAGGTTTTAAAAGATAGTTAAAAATGACAGTAACCTATTAAAGATTTTCCTATTTTTTTTAACTTTAGAGAGAGCTCTGTTTAGCACATCTCTTGTAATATGCTCTTTTATTTACTTTTTCTTTTGTTTAAATGAAATAAAACACTATTCTATATTATCTTTAGAGAATTATTATATAGCTATGTCTTTCAATTAAACATCCATCCATTTTTCAATCTATAAGCATAAAAAGATGTTGGGATGTTTTACAACTAATCTTAACAATGGTTATTTCTGGGTAATTAGATTGGAGATACATTTTATGTTTTCCTTCCTTCTTTTTTTGCATTTTTGGAATTCTTTATAATTTGCATGTATTATTAAAAATAAAGAAATTTTTTAAATTGAATTTCCTTTTTCTCCATTCTGATAGTCAGCACTTTAATGTCTCATTTTCTCCTCATTTTCAGCCAGCTCAGAAAAAAAAATTATACTCTACAACTATGCAAATACCACTTTGGCAGATTAAAAATGGCTACACATTCTTTATAAACCCTCCTGTTGAAAGGTGAAGTCTATTTTTTCTACAACCTCTGTACCTTGGCTGAGCTTGTGACTTTGACCAATAGAATGGTGCAGAAGTCATGGAGTGTGAGTTTTGATGTCTAGGTCTCAAAAGGCCTCATAGCTTCTGCCTTCACTCTTTTAGTAAACTTCTATCATCATGAAAAGCCCAGGCTAAATTATGGAATGATGAGAGACCATGTGGAGAGAAAGGCCTAGCAGAACAGATAGTACCAATGCCCAGACATTTAACTGAGGTCATCTTAAGACTCACCAGGCCCATTTGAGCTGACAAATGAATGACCCCAGGTTAAGACCAGAATGTATACCCAGCTGAGCCCAGCAAACATACAGATTTGTGAGAAATAAAAAATTACTATCGTTTTAAGTCACTAGGTTATGTAGTTTTTAACACAACAATACAACTACTTTCGTAGTTAACATCTTTGCATCCTTTTTTTTTTTGCTAGTCCCACTTTGCATTTTGTTAGTCATAAGTTTACATATCCTTTATAATAAACTTCAAAATAATTTTGAAAGTAAATTTGACATGAGTTACATTTAAATAAATTGACATAAAGTCTCAACATGATCATATCATTTAATCATTGAATTTAAGAAACATTCCATTGCTTAGTATACACCAGAAAAATATGAGAATGGAAAAAAAAGGCATGACAAATATCCTTGATGTCAGAGGTATAAATTAATATAACATGGTACATCAATATGGCATGATTAGTCCTATGAAAGAGGTATGCCCATCTAAAGAAAACTGTTTTATAGACATATGCATTTATGAATATAACATTTTATCATGATCAAAATGAAAACCATCACTACAGAGATTTTTAGCAATACTATTCTCTTGCACAAGAGTAGAAAACCCAATAAGGAGAAAAATGGAAACGTAATAGAGTTAAGAGGAAGCAAGTTTAGACAGGCCATCATTCTCTACATCTACTTGGAGTCTCATACTCATCTGTTATAACAGATTTTTTTCATTCTCTACATTGGTAGAATATGAATCATGCTGACTTTTTCTATAATGTCATTTGAGAAATGTCATACTTTTCTTTCGTCTATTATACAGTTCTAACATAATCACCTAATATATTCCTATCTCTATAATGAGACAGCTTTAGGGTCATCTCTGTAAAGTCTCCTCTGACTCCGCCAGACAATTTGTTCCCTGTCATTCCTTTGGAATAGTGCTTTTCATATTTTACTGGAATTTACTTGTTTGCATGTCTCCTCCTAAGAATGGTCTCCAAAATTTTGATCATCCATCTCTATCAGTAAAATAATTTCTGAAAGTTATCTTCATATACTACTGAACTAAAACATTTAGCATATCACCCTTAAATAGAAACTTTAAAAGATGAGATAAAGATGACTTAATATTAAAATAATTTTATATTTTATCTTACTAATTGTGCAAAAATATTTTTCTCACTAATATTCTTATAAGGGCAATGTGATGTATTATTTTTAAAAATCTTGATTTGATATTTTGATATAGTAATTACAAAGTAAAAGACAATTTTAAAAGATAGACTAAAATGGAAGAAGTACATTAGCCATACCTACTAAATCATTGTATGACATTCATTTTTCAATCTCATTCAACAAATATGCAAAGACTCTTTGCAAGGGGGCTTGTAAATTTCCCTCTTTCATGATATTATCTTTACAAAATACTTGAAAGATGTTACTTTATAAATATTTTTAACAAATGGTTCAAAATTCACTAAAACTCTTCAAATGGAAGATTTCAAAATAGATTAGGATTTTGTTTCTTAGTTTTCTAGTGTGCAGTTATTTTTATAAATGACACAAATATCATTTCCACTAACAAAATAATATATTGCAAACAATTTTAAGTATTCAAGTAGCTTAACTGAAAAGCATGCTTTTATATTTTAGAAAAATATTCCTAAGATCTTTCAGGTTTTTTTTCTCTAAGTTGCCTCCTGAATTAATTTAGCATTTCATTTGTTTGTCTAGGCAGATTCTCCTATTCCTTGTCCAATAGTCTTATCTGTATTCATGTATTATTTGGACTAGAAATCTCTCTCTCTCTGATCCTTTTTGGCTTTGTCGCTTTAATTCCAAAGCACTTTAAAATTAACATTCTAAAAATACGTTTCCCAAAAACCTTACAAAAAATACCTATTATTCACTGAAGAAAACATCAGCACATTTTCTCAATATTTGTTAATGTGTTGAAGTTTTCACTAGATTTTCAAAAAATAAATGCAAACAATAGCTACCATGTACTAAACTAAAGCACATAGCAAGTTATTACTTAAGTGAGACGTATAAGAGATATTTGAAAAGTTGTAAAGATACAGAGTAAGCAAATGTCTTTATCCGAGGAGTATTCATGTATTATTTTTCATACATTCATTTTTCCATCTGAATGTATACAATCACTGTATACATTTATAAAATATATTTTAAAGTATATCTGTGTGTTTATATTTTTAATCCTTAGGATATCTCCTACTAGAGAACACCTGAAAGCTAAGATTTTGTTGCATTCCAATTATTTGCTATTCTCTCACAAACACAAACACAGTGTCAACCCACGGTGTGATTTTAGGCTAACTGTACTTTTCACAATGTCAACCCAGGGTGTGATTTTAGGCTAACTGTACTTTTCTCCCTCCAAGAAAATAGGACTGTCCTTTTATTTAAGTAATCTGATACTTAATCTGTGAACCAATTTGTTTAATTCTATTCATTCAAATGCTAGTGTAATTTTCAAATATCGTATGTACTACTTATACAGATATTTTAAATAAGGTGACTGATGAAGTTCTATTCATTGTTGATCTTAATTAATGCAAGACCCTATAGTGATTATGTCAAATGATGTGGACAACAGATTACTATTATTTATGATAATCCTTTTTATACTTTATAAATGTCTTTTATCAATATGATTTCCTTAACCTTTACTAGATATTAATCCTCTCACTGCTGAAAGAAATAGAAATGAGTAGATGCCTAATTACCCAAATATAATTAATTTGTGCTTGGATATGTCCAGTGTGTTGCTCTGAATGAGGGTAACCTGGGTTCACATTCTGCTATAACCACAATAGTTTGAGAACACTGCACTGTGACAAGAATTTAGTAACTCAATGTCTTCACAGAATACCAAAGATTTGCCCTAATGATGGATTCTCATTGGTGCAAGTAAGAACCGGGCAGAATACTTAGCACACAGTAAGTGCTGAATAAATGGTTACTTTTGATATTTTCAATATTATTTGTGATGGTTTTACACAAAGTGTGAGATTCTCCACAACATTAACCACATCAGAAGACCCAAGGAGAATCAGGGTTCATAGTAATCCTTTTATCACTAACTCTGAAAGGCCAAAAATTGAAATGTAATTTTTTTAATTGGAAGATAAACTGTAAAACAGAATAATCAAATGATTTATACAGCTAAATGGATTTAAGAGGTATGTCTTTTGACCTTTTTTATCCTATTTTCCCTAAGGCCTTCCCTGAGCTTAAAAGCCAGATCTTATGCATATTTGTACTCTTCAGTGATCTTAATATGTTACTTAAATAAAATGGTGATGACTCTAATGACATAAAGTTTGTTCTAAGATTGACTGGACCTCTGAAGAGGATTTTGGAATAAATCATTAAAACCATATAATAGTAAATCAAACACATTATCTCAAGATCACTCTTAATAGAATCCTTAGGAAATCTACCCAATATAAAAAATGCAATTTCAGGCTTTCTCCAATCAGGAAAGTATTTACTACCTAGGTAAAGTGGATGGTTGAAATATGGAAAACAAACAAAATCTCTCATTGAAATACTTATTAGAATTCTAGAATTAGTTTGTTCTGTATCAAAGCAGGAAAAAAAAGGGGGGGGCCATAACACCACTAGTTTGAGTGTAATTCAATATTAGGTATTCAGTATAAAATAAAAGGGCTTTTTCAATTAAAACTAAAAGGGCTTTTAAAATAGGAGAGAACAATTTATCCCTTTAGTATACTAAATTTAGTCCTCAGATTATTAAACACAATTGAGAAAGGACACTTAGATATCGAACACACTGGTATAGTCTTCAGGTTTTGCTCATTTTGTGTGTGTGTGCATGTGTATGTGTTACCTGTAACAAAAGTCCCTTCCTACTATAGATAACATATAGGTTTCTTTGGTTTTTGAAACTTGGTTGGCTACAATGTGGTCCACTGCTAAAGAACTCCTCAGCAAGTAAGGACAAATCTGTTCATCCTGTAAGACAATGGCCAAAGTATTTATTCTCATTTCACAAAGATATCATATTAAATAAATGTATATGACTAGCTTGATAATACCCAACTTACGATCTCTGCCTTTTCTGAATTCCAGATCAATGATCAATGTAGGTAATAGAAATATTAAAACATGCTGCTTCTAAGGCTGTCCCTTTGGAATAACACTTGTGGATTTCTTTAGCTATTAAAGATATTACAAGATCTAAGAGAAATGGGAATGATAAAATCTCCTTCGACCTTTAGCCTTAATATTCTGAAATCTCAATGGAAAACAGTCAATACAAATTCTTGCTTCAGGAAACAATAACCTTGGAAGTTAATATTTTAAATTATTAATTAAATATCATTATAGGTTTATATTTATTTGTTCTATGAACTGTTTTTTTTTTCCCTGAAGAGTATACTACCCATACTTCTATGAGGCAATAGTAAATAATATCAGAATGAATGGTTGGGACACTAAGAAGACAAACACAGATGTTTATTAGAGTATAGTTATATTTTTGCTATCACTATTGGTACACTTTCCATTCATGATCTGCTATTCACATGCTTTACCAACATATTTTGTTCTTCTACAGAAATTTGCTCAATCAGTAGCGGTAGATAATAAAAATCTGATATCTGGATTCTCAACACTTTACCCATTTTACCATAATTACAGAGGGTTCTTGTCTTACATTATTTCTTTCTTTGTGCCTACTTCTTTATATCAACTTTCTCACTCAAAAATCCTGATTCTTTTATTCAAGTTAGTCTACTTTATTACAGCAAAGGTCTATGTTCTTTCATGGTCCATAGTTTACATTTCTTGCAAAATCATACTCCTAAATATATGTCTATTAGAATTTTTTGGAGGGACTGGGATCAAGATATGTGAAACTTCCTAAAGATTACGTATAACTGCTCTAGCAGGCCACATGATACAATCGCACACATTCAGGCAGTATTGAAATATCAGTAAATCTAGTAAAGGTGAATATGCATCCAGATTATAAAATTTAGTATTTCTTGGCTATTTTCTTATTTCCTGACCCTAGGATATCCTGATTGGTCTCAAATACATTAAGACCAGGAATTATAAAACTAGCTATATATACTTACAGTCTATATTATTACTTATCAGTCCTTTAAACTTTTCCATTTTCTCACTATTTAGCCCATCCCATGGATTAGGCTTATTTAAAACACTTTGTATACTTGTGTGAGACCATAATCTTTTTTTAGAAAAAGCTTTATTTCACATATCATAAAGTCATCATTTACAGTATATAGTTCAGTGGTCTTTAATATACTCAAAGGATTACATAACCATCACCACAATCCAATTTTTGAACTTTTCAACACTCCTAAAGGAAACCGGTAAACATTAGCAGTCATTCTTATTGAGAGGGCCTAGTCAACCACAAATTTACTTTGTCTCCATGGACTGGCCTATTCTAGGCATTCACGAAACTGGAATCAAACAACATGTGGTCTTTTGTGACTGGCTTCTTTTTCTTAGCATAAGATTTTTAAAGTTCATACATGTTGAGCATTTATTAATATATCATTCTATTTTTTTCAAAAATTTTTTAGTGTGGTAAAAAAATATCTATATAAAACCTGCCATCTTACCCATTTTTAAGTGTACCACTACCTATTTTCAAAATATTTTCATTACTTCAAACAAATGATTATTCTTGAGTGAGTTTGCTTGGTTGCTATAAACCTTTGTTTTCTGAAACGGAGTTCTGAAAAAGTTGGTTTTAAGAGTTTCTCTTTCTTTTGTAGTGTATCTGTGGAGAGATGGGAGTGTGGAGCTTTAAAACTATCTATTCTACTGCTTATTATTAATTTTAAATCAATATGCTATATTACATAAAAAATATGCCAAGGTAAACAGTGCAGTGCATTATCTTTAGTGTGGTCTCTACTCATACCAAAAGATGATTTTTCATAGGAAAAAGTCTGAATACTTTCCAATTTTTCCTTTATCCTACCCATAATTTCAGTATAGTTCTATTAATAAATACCAAAACTTTCCAAATACAAATATCTAGGTATAAATTTTATTGGTTCAAAAAATGCAACATGCTTCAAAGTTTTATTTAATAACTCTATATAATTATTTCATGATTTCATTGCCATCAATCTTAAACTGGTTCATGTGGGACACTGAATTTAAAGATAAAAAGATACTTTAAAAAATATTTTTCAGCTATTTATTTTGCAGTTCTAAATTTTTCTTTTTTTTTTTTTTTAAAGTAGTTTCTACTTTTCTGCTAAGATTTTGTATCTCTTCATTCATTATAAGCATATTTTCCTTCACTCCTTGGGCCTGGTTGTAGTGGCTGCTTGAAAAATCATTGTTAATTCTAATAGCTGGGTTATCTTGGAGTTACTATCAGTTGATTATCTTTTCTTAAGATGAATAATTTTAGACTGTATCCTGGACATGGTGAGTGATACGCTGAAGAGAAACTAGAGTTGGGAATATTATTTTGAAAAATGATTTTTTATTTTAGTAAGCTGATGACTTGAGTTGACTCAATTCAATTCTATTAGCTATGCTGCTTGCAGTTTACCCAGCACATTCATGGTTCAAAGGACAGCTAGCGATCCAGAAAGCTTATTTACAAAATCTTAGGTTCCCCTCTTTGGCCTTCTCCCTTCCAGGATTTTCCTCTTCATTTTAAAGCAGTTGTGGTTGCCCCAAACTCTGTTCTTTGGGCCAAAAGTCTGAAAGTTTGAGTTGCCAGGTAGGCCTGTCTGGGGGCCTACTCTCAGGCTAAAAGTTATAAAAAATGAGATACTCAACAAGTGCCTTCTTCCAAATGCTGAAATCTGCTTGCTTTTGATCATTCTCCATTGTTTTCAGATAGTAATGGTTTATTTGGTCCAGAGTTTATAATTGTTATTGTAATAACAGAAGCTTCATTTCAAAGCTATTGAGGTATACTGAAATAGGGCTTCCCCTCAAAGCCATATAAACACCTATCATTTTATTTATTAATAAAATTTAGTACCCCCTCTATGATTCTAGCATTTAAACCATTCTATTCTTTGCTATTAAATAAGAAATATGGAAAAAAATGAGTGAAAGAAGTTTGATTAAATGTATCATCTGTTATACAATTATAAACTAGGTTCTAGAAATGACAGTTGGTCAGAAAAAAATGTTCTGTATTTTACCCTGTTCTTATTTTTTGTTACACTTTTAATTTTTTGGCCTCAAATGAGAACAGTCTTAGTGATTTTTATGATTCTAAAAATATGTGCTTATTAAAAAGATAAAAATAATGAAAAGAACTGAAAATCACCAAAATTTTTTCAGAGATAACTTATTTTAAACTTTTGTTAATTATCCTTACATAAAAATTGTTATACATAAATAAACATACACATATACACACAGATGCACACAAATGGGTGTTTTAAACTTCCTTTTTCAATTCAACAATGTCATAACTAAGTTCAATTTAATGGTTTTTTAATTCTACATAAGTCTGCATATTTTAATTTTAAAACACTACTAATAAACATTTATCCTGCTTTTGGTTTTTCAAGTCTATAAATATTATCTACCTTTTATAAATTTTTTGTGAGGCACTAAGGAAGACCAAGAGGTAATGGAAATGGAACAGGCTTAGCGGCAAGACATCTTTTATAACTTTTATAGTAATTACTGTCACTATGGTTTAGTTTCCTGTTAGAATATCATTGGTAAAAAATCTTTAAGATGTTACAATATAATTTACATGTCAATTAGTAAAGAATAGAAGAGGAAATTCATTTTAGTAAGGTTAAAGAAAGCATAGTATTCTGGTGGAATTTTAGCCAAGACGTGTGTGTCAAGGTATTATGTAATAATTAGGATGAGAAACAACAGAATACTGATCTATCTATAAGCAAAAAAAAATAGCAGAAAGACAGGTAGGCTTAAACTATCCTTTCAAAGACAGCCAAGAACTGTTCTCTTTACCAGATCAGACTGTTCTGACGTTGAGAAGAAAATTACCTACTCCTCATTTACAATGGTAATGTTAAGTTCTGAATTTTGTAAAAAGGGGACTAAGTAATCAGAAATACAGGAGAGAGAAAACCTGTACCTGTTTGATATTTCTAATACTTGAAATACATGTAGTTTTTCTATCATTCCTCTGGGATGCTCTTACTCTAAGGAGAAGATGACATTGAAAAGGGGGCTCTCAATTAAGTGAATAGTTCCAGAAAAGAGATAAAAACAATCAACAGTCAACAAACCAGCCCAAACCACAAAATTATTTGATTGAAGTGAATAAATGTTTGGTTATAGGATCTTACTTATATGCCTTAAAGACCCCCAACATTCATTATTCCCCCAAATTATGATTCTTCTTATGAATTCTTTATCTTAAAGTTTGACGCGATCTTCCATGAAGTTGTCTAAGCTAAAATCCTGGATTAATCTTTATTTCTATTCTATTTGGATCATGTCACATAGCTATTATTTACTGTGTGTTTACTATGTACCCAGTACTATGTTAAATACTATACAAACATTTTAGCGTCACAACAATAACAGTAGGTTTTATAATCCAACAAACGTATTTTAGGAAAACAAAAGAGTGCTTAAGATAAAAAATCAAATTAAGGTAAAGAGCCTGTTTTATTAACCACTGAGCTGTATCTCTCATATTTTGCTGTTGCCGATGACATGAACCTTGCCTTTATCATTCTTCATCTAGATTGGTATAAAGCATCCTAAGTGTTCTGCCTCTCTATATCTCCTTCCAATTCATTTTGATAAGGACAGTGACTTCTTTGAAATAAATCTGAAGATGTCTTTGCTTCTAAATCTTTAGAAGTTTCCCTCCTTAAGACATACAAATCATTCAGAGTGACTCAATCTAACTTCCAGCCTCATCTCCTGTAATTCTTATTAATACCTTCACTTTAGCTAAACTTGCACTTCTCAGAAATAGTTTTTATTCATCTTTGGTTTTTTGTTCTTATTATTTTTGCTTTAGAAGCCCTTCTCATTATATTCTCCATAAAGAATTTCTTGATTCCCTAGCCAGAGTTAGTCACTGTCTCTCCTCTGTGCTATAAAAAATTTTATATGTATGTTTAATATAGAAATTACATTTTATAATGAAATAAGATTGTCTCTTGCACTAGACATTGAACATCTTCAGGATAATTCATATATTTAACAAATATGTATTAACAGTAATTGAAAAAATTGACAAGTTGACACATTAAAATTAATAATTTCTATTGTGATACTTTTAAGAGTAAAAAGAAAAACAACAGAATAGGAGAATAAATGTGCAGTACATGTATTAATGAACCCATACCCAGAATATGTAAAAAATACCTACTAATAAATATGAAAAAGACAACCTAATATTTAAAAAGTGGAAGACATGAATAATCACTTAAAAAGAAGAGATCTAAATGGCCAATAAAATATAAAAAGATGCTCATATCATTAGTCACCAGGGAAATAGAAATTAAAAACATATTTTGGTATGATTAAAATGGAAAAAGCCTGACTTGAAAATACTGTCAGTGAGAATGTGAAGCAAATTGGATTTCTCATAAAATCCTGATGAAAGTATAAATTCACACATCTACTTGGGAAAACCATTTGAAGAATCTAGTAAAATTATTCATTTACATACTCTATGACCCAGTATTTATAGATCACATCTAGCCTATTAAGTGAATATTTGATGACTATAGATACACATGTGCACCAAAAGACATGCTCAAGATTGTTTATTGTATGTAGCATTATTCATAATATCTGCAAACTGAAAACCCAAATGTCCTTCAACAAAAGAATGGATAACTAAATTCTACAATTAATAAAACAAGAATCATAGCAATGAACCATTGATATAAAGTTCAAAACAGGTAAAGGTAATTTATGGTGATAGAAATTGGGAAAGCAATTACTGCTGGGGAGTAGGGAAGGTATAGTGATTGGCAGGAGGCACAGGGAGGTTTCAAAAATTCTGCTAATATTTTATTTATCAGAGTGGTAGTTACACAGATGTGTTCACTTGTGTGATAATTTATCAAGCTTTACACTTAGGATTTCTATATTTTTCTGTATATACACTTTATATAAAATATACTTCAATAAAAAGTTTATTTTAGGAAACAGAACCCAAACAAAGCTATGAAATTGGATTAGACAGCCAGGGGAGTTTAAACATACAAAAAATGCTAAATAAATTATTATTGAATAAATAACTGGATAAATGAAAGATTAGGGAGATTTAAGAATGGCATTCCAATTAAGAGAAGGGGGTACTAGAAAGTAACACATATTAAAGTAAACAGTTCCTGAGTGGGTTTGACTGATGTAGAAAGACTGTGTGAATGATATTTTATAGCTATGCTACTACTAAATCTCACTATCATAAAAGAACCCAGATGCTGGGTTTGAATCTGGCTACACTACTACTTACTATGTGACCTTAGGCAAACCACTTAAATGTTCTTTGCTTCATTTTCTTCACCAATAAATAGGAACAATAATAACATCCACCTCATATGTTTGTTTACAAGAATCAAAATTAGTATTGTTAGAGCAATTACAACAGTGCCTTATACATCAAATATTAAACAAAACAGAATCCTGGCAGAAAAAAATTATTTTGAGATTTCACTTTACTAAAGGTTAGTTAATTCAATCAACTGAAAAACTACTAGATGTAATAATAGTGTTTGATAAAAAGCAGTTAAAAGATTTATAGACAAAACAAGCTTTTTCAATACCCTAGCTATAATTATTTAAAAAACAAATGCAGGAGTTCTGCTTTTGGGTAGAATGCAGTAGATCACAGCAGGTTAATACTCATATGATAATCAACAGAAAAAAATCAAAAATTATAAAAATTCTATTTTTAAAGACATCGAAGAGCTACAGAAGCAAAATTAGACAAAATAAAGTTCCAGAAATGAGGAAACTTTTCTGAGTTAAACTGACAATTTCTAGCTTTTCCTATTTTTCACTGGAGGTATTTGCTAATTTTGGTCACAGGGCTGACCATTTAGCTTTTCCAGACATAGAACCTCTGCTGGGAGAAAAAGAAACCAGAAAACTTTGATATATTTAGAAATTGGAAACTTGATTAGATTTAAACACATGGCTGTTTTCTCCTTGGAATAACTGTAGATTATGATGCTGTCCACAGGGAAGACAGAGTGACATCTGCCAATTTTTGTGGCTTGTGTTGGTTAGGCAATGAGGCAAGAGAGCTAGGCTGGAACCTATATCTACAGAGCTCAATCTCATATTGTCATTCAGGAATGAGGAAATAAAAACCCACTAAATTTTCAGTCCATCTCTAACCCAGATCAATTCCTGATTGGACTGGAGTGATCAGTTTCTCACACTTTCTACCCATCAGTAGAAAGGGAGACACTCTATGATGGAAGATAAATATTTATTACCTATATGGTTCTTTTACACACAAAATAAATTTATAGAAATTACTTGGCATGCAAAAAAATAGAACCCAATATTAATATATATATAAAAAAACAGATAGAAAACAGATGCGTGAGGAATTTGCAGGCCAAAACTTAAGTAAATTATGATTAATATAGTCAAAAAATGGAAGAAAAATAAACAAAATAGATAAAATAATGGAGAACTTACCAGGTAACTGCAATCTATAAAAAGTTAAATGGACATAATGGGACATGAAATTAGAATATCTGAAATTCAGATCTAAATGGGTAGGTCTTATAGAATTAAAGAATGTAAATGCAGGTCAAAAAATGCAGCAGAACACAGGAATGTTAAACTCAAAGACAAATCAACAAAAAAGTACAAAATGATGTAGAGATAAAATAGAAAGAATGAACAAAATAGGACAAAACAAGCATTTGAGACATACTCAAAAGGTCTAATATATGTATAATTAGATCTCCGAAAGAGAAGAAAAACAGAATAGGAAGAAGCAATAGTCAAAAACAATGTTTAAAAATATCCCCAAATTGATGAAAGATATCAATAAAAATCAAGTATTACTATTAGAAATGATAAAAGGTAACAAACACATGCTGCAATATATCCTGGGATAAATCACCAAAACCCTGTTAAGTAAAACAGAACACATTCATAAAATATATATAACTAAAAAATTAATCAAAGGAAAAAACTGAATAAAAGCTGCTCTATTAGAGACGATCTATTTTCCCATCATTGATATGCAACACTAAATACAACTCACTGCAGAATTTCACAGACAGTTTTAAAGAACTGAAATCATACAAAGAGAAAGAATCACATATCCTGATTTGTCTGTATAAACTGACTCACTGCCTAACTAAATAGTAGATAAGGGGAAGCACCTCTTTATAAACACATGCTGGCTACTAAAAGAATTTTAATTCTGTCATTTCTTTAGATTGTTTGCATGACATATTATTTTCTATCCTTTTAATTTCAGCCTATATGGCATAGTTCAATATATATCTCTACTATAGATAGCATATAGTTGGGTCTTTACAAAATTATTTATCCAGGATGACAGTGTGTTGATTGAATTTTTAAATCCATTTGCATTTAATGTTGTTATTGATACAGCTGAACTTATATCTGCCATTTTACTTCGTGTATTCTATTTGTCTCATTAATCCCTCTATTGCCTCTCCATTCTTTAGCAAGAAGTGAATATTTTCTAAGGTAACATTTTAATTCCTTTAATAATTTTTTCCCCACTATATTTTATTGGAGCTATTTTCTTAATGGTTGCTCTAGGATTTACTATGGACATCTTATCAGAATCTACTTCAGATATATATTAATTTAATTCATGTGATACAGAAACACTACTCCTACATAGTCTATTCTCTATTCTTTCTTTTTGTGCATTAGTATCCATGTTACACATATATTTTTGTGCATACAGATATATATATATATATATATATATATATATATATATATATACTCACACATATATATTGAATCTAATACGTTGCTATAACAATTATATTAAAACCGAGAAAAGACAGGTATATACTTATAGTCTGTTACGTTAACTTTTTTATTTACTATTTCTGATTCTCCCTTTTTGTGCTTGTGGAATCAAGATACCATCTGGTGTTATGTACTTACTCCAATGCAGCTTTGTTTTCCCATAACCTCTTTGTGCTATTGCTGTCAAATATATTACATTCCTATATGTTATAGGTTTAACAAAACAGCTACCTATGTATTATTTTATACAACTTGTTAAGAGAGAAATCAGTTAAGGATAAAAACATGCATTCGTACTATCTTTTATAATTATATAATTACTTTTACCAGTGTGTGTGTGGTGTGTGGTGTGTGGTGTGTGTGTGCATGTGCGTGTGTGCATGTTTAAATTACTGACAGAGGTCATTTACTTTAAGCCTGAAGAATTTTTTTAAGTATTTCTTGCAAGGTGAATTTGCTAGCAACAAATTTTCTCAGTTTTTGTGTATCTTGGAATGTCTTTATTTCATCTTCAATTTTGAAAGACAGTTTTATATAAAAGATTCTTGGTTCATTAACAGGTTTCTTCTGCAGTATTTGAATGTCAACCTACTGCCTTCTCAGTTCCATTGTAATTGATGACATTCATGTTAATTTTATTGGGGTTCACTAGTATGTGATGAGTCATTTTTCTCTTACTGCTTTAAATTTTTTTTCTCATTGTCTTTTGGCACTTTGTACTATGATGCGTGATATGGAGTGAATTAATGTATTTCACCAAAATTCGTATGTTAATACCCTAAACCCAATGTGATGATATCTGAAATTGGGGCTTCTGGAAGGTAATTAAATTATGAGGACAGAGTCCTTATGAATGAAATTCGTGCCCTTATAAAAAGAAGCTAGGGAACTTAGCTAGTCTTTTTTCTGTCATGTAAGGATACAGCAAGAAGTCAGTTGTCTGAAACCCAGAAAGGGTTCTCACAAGAACCTGACCATGATCTTCTCTTAATCTTGAACTTCTAGTTTCCAGAACTGTGAGAAATAAGTCACTAAGTCTATGGCACTCTGCTATCTGAACTAAGACAATTTGTATGGGTATGGATCTGTTTGAGTTTATCTCATCTGGAATTGACAGAGCTTCTTGGATGTGTAGATTAACATCTGTAATTAAATTTGGCAAGTTTTCAGTTATTATTTCTTATGATATTTTTTGTGCTCTTTTCTCTCCTTCTCACACTCCCACAGCCGTTTGTTAGTATGTTCAATGTCCCACATTTCTGAGGCTTTGTTCATTTTTCTTTATTCTGTTCTGTGTCCTTCAGTTGATTTTTTTCTTCTACCAACTCAAAAGTGTTGTTGAGCGAGCCCCTCTAATCAGTCTTCCATTTCCGTTATTACCCTTGCAAGTCCAGAATCTGCATTTTGGCTTTTTTTAATTCTTTCAGTATGGTGTCTTATAAGTTTTCTTTTTTTTAAGAGTGTGTATATATATATATGTACATACATACATACATACATACATACACATACTGCTTTGAAATATTTATATGTACATATGTGTGTATATATGTATATATAGACAGAGACTGCTTTGAAATTTGTTTATTAAATTCAACATCTAGAACCTCTCACAAGCAGGTACATACTCTCATATTCTTTGTGTATCTTGTAACATTTGCTGAAAACTAGACATTTAATATATTATAGCAACTGGATACTGATTCCCCTCCCCTTCTTCAGGGCTTTGTTGTTGTTTGCTTACTTCTTGTTTTCTAAATTGGCTAGGCTACCTTAGTAAAATCTATTTCCAACCAGTGTGAAAATTTTGATATTGCTCCTCAGAGAGTATAGCCAAGGGATGCACAAACTCACCTTGGAATGAAAGTACAGTTCTTTTTGTCTCTTTTCTTTCCTAGATCTCTCTGTTACACTATTTGCCTGCCTCTTTGTTAGCACACCTAGCTGTTATGCTCCACTAATTTTGAACAAATTGCTTCTCAGTCTGATCCAATTAAATTCAGGTGAGAGAGTTTTTCAAGTCCAGTCTTTGAGTTTTGTTCTGACCCAAGGAGGACTCTTTTCAGCTGTCTCTTTCCCAGATTCTTTCTGATAAACTAATTAATTTAGCTTCTTGATCTTGCAGAACAATTATCAGCCTCCTCTCAATTGTTTACCACCACCAAAATCTTCATTGTTTTTCATAGTGACCTTAGGCTTGAAATTCCTCACATTATTTCAAATAAGGCCATTCCTTTTGGAAGAGCTTCAGAGTAATACATTCTTATGGAGTGCCCTAGATAAAAATTTTAAGACACTGTTGTAAGTTCTGTGTAGGGATGGCCTTTGGTCTTTTCGGCTTGCTTCTCCTAATGTGGACATTCTATCCACTAAGCAAGCTAAGGTGATCAGGACCCTAGTATTTTCAGACAGCTGCTTCTAGGCTAGAGCTTCCATCCTATGAATGAAGACTGGATGAAGGGAGTACCTGACCTTTCAGCTGCACGTATCAGAAATTTAACCTCTACAAGAGAGAGCTGGAGGCATAATCAATGATGAAGGCCTGCCCATCTTGTAGAAATACTGTATCTCTTAATTGGGAGCTGAGGGGAGAAGGAGCCCTATCTATACTTGAGACCACACCTACCCAGACTAAAGTTTCCATCAAGCTGAGGAAAGGGAAGGGAGGTATCAGGTTATGGCTAAGTGCCATAGACTCTCACTGTTTTATCTGATATTTAGATTTACTTGAATTAATGTTTCCTCATTTATTATGCTTAGAACAATATCTAAATAATTCGAGTGGTTGTTCCTTTATAATTTTTACCAAATATGGTTGATTCACAGGGGAATGGGTCCTACCAAGTTCCTCATTCACAATTTGTAGAAGTATATTTGGCAAAAATCCAATTTTTAAAAGTATCTTATACCTCCATTATGTTAAAATACATAGTCATCATTAAAATAAAACTATATAGAAAAGATATTTTGTTTATTGAAGGAAACAAAAAATAGGACATAACTAAAAATTAAAATTAAAAATAAAAGACATTTTAAAGATCTATATGAACAAGACTAAATGACTTAACATATATTACATTCTAAAATGAATACTCACTATTGAAAAGATATACAGGCATATGCCGAATAACATTTCAGTCAATAATGTATAAGACAATGTGTAAGAAATTGTTCCCATATTATAATAAAGCTAAAAAATTCCTAGTGCCTAGTGACTCAAAGTACAATGCATTACTCATGTGTTTTTGGTAATGTTGGTATAAAGAAATCTACTGCACAACAGTTGCATAAAAGTACAGCACACACAACTATGTACAATATATAATACTTCATAATAAATGACTATGTTACTGGCTTATATATTTACTATACTATTCCTTTTATCATTATTTTAGAGCGTACTCTTTTCACTTATAAGAAGAAAAGTGTGCTGTAAAAAAGTATGCCATGTTATGTCAACAGCAGCCTCATATATCTTCTATTTACTGTCTCTTGATTGCATCATTTTCTCTTGTGTTTTATTTAATTTCACATTATTTTGTATAATAACATGCCATAAAGTCTTGTAGTCTAGGAGCAATAGGCTATTTCATATAGCTTAGGAGTATAATAGGTTATGCTATCTAAATTTGTGTAATTACTCTCTATGATGTTTACAGGACACCAAAATCAGCTAAAAATACACTTCTCAGAATGTAGCCTTGTCATTAACTGGCACAGGACTGTATTTGCTTCCCAAAATTACTGTAAAGTTAATGAACTTTCATCTAAGTTTTTGTACAATTTTTTTTCAAAAAACTTATTTTGTCTCATTTTTTTAGACAATTTTCTAATAAAAAATCTTGTTATTGTCGAGTGAAATTTTTTAGTTCCTTTTACATGGTAGCCCTTTGTTGGATATATAGTTTGCAAACAACTGTATTCAGTGTGCAGCTTGTGTTTTCACTTATTCAAATGTTCTTTTGCACAGCAGAATTTTAGAATTTTCATAAGTACCAATTTATAAAATGTTCCTTTTATAAATTATGGTTTTCATGTTGAGTCTAAAAACTCTTTGCTTAAGCAAAGGCTCTGAACATTTTCCCTTTAATTCTCTAATAGTTTTATGTTTTATAATTGAGTCTATTATTCATTTAGAGTTAACTTTTATATAAGATATAAGGTTTAGGAGAGATTCTTTTTCTTTCTTTCTTTTCTTTCTTTCTTTTTCTTTTTCTTTTCTTTTTCTTTTTTTTTTTTTTTGCTAATGGATGTCCAATTCTGCTACCACCATTTGTTGAAAAGATTATCCACTAAATTGCTTTTGCAGCTGTATTAAAAAATCAGTTGAATACATCTGTGTGAGTCTACTTATAGGTTCCATGAATAGATGTGTCTATATTTCTGCCAATACTACAATGTCCTCATTGCTGTAACTAATAGGAAACCTTATCATTGGGTAGAGCTAGTCTTTCCACTTTTTTTCAATTGTTTTAGTTGTTCTAGGACATATACCTTTCCATATACTTTTAGAATAAATTCATATAATTATATATCTATAAAAAAATTTTTTTTTTAAATAAGAATTGCATAAACCTGTATGTCAATTTGGGGAGAACTGACATCTTTACTATGTTGATGCTTTAAATCCATGAACATGATATATTTGTCCATTTCTTTGTGTCCTTTTATTTCTTAAGCATTTTGTAGTTTTCAGCACGCAGATACATTTGTATGTTCTGAAGTGCATATGTAATTTTTGTCAGAGCAACTGTAAACGGTATTGTTTTAAATTTCAGTTTCCAATTGTGAGTATATAAAAATGCTGGGTTTTTTTGGGGGGAGGGGGGTGTTGATCTTATATCCCCAAATTAATTGAGTTGACTTATTAGTTGTAGGAATTTTTCTGTAGATACCTTTTTCCACATAGACACTCATGTAATTTGCAAAGAGGAAGTTTTACTCATTGCTTTCCAATCTTTGTGGCTTTTAATAATTTTCTTGAATTATAGTACTACTTCTACTTAAATTCTAGTATTCATTAAAATAAAAGTAGTGAGAGCAGACAATCTGGCTTTGTTCCTGATCTTAGGAGAAAAGCATTCATTCTTTCACCAGTAAATATGATGTTAGCTATAAGTATTTTGTAGCTCCTTTATATCAAGTTTGGGATGTTCTCCTCTATTCCTAGTTTGCTGAGAGTTTATTTAAATTATGAATGGGTTTTATAGTTTGTCAAAGTTTTTCTGCATCAATTGATATAATCACATAACTTCTTTTTTAGTGGGCTAATATGGTCGATTACATGATAGTTTTCTCAATGTTGAACAAATTTTGCAGACCTCAAATAAATCCTTATTGGTAGTGGTGTATAATTTTTTTAGATATTGTTGAATTTAATTTGGTAATTTTTAGTAGAGGATTTTAAGTTCACGAGAGATACTAATCTTCATTTTTCTTTCTTTTTTGTACTGTCTTTTTTTGATTTTGGTATCAGTGTAATACTAGTCACATAAAATAAGTTGGGAAGTGTCTCCTCCTCTTCTATTTTCTGTAAAATACTAGGTAAAAATGATGTTAATTCTTTACTGTTTGGTAAAATTCTTCAGTAAAATTATCTGGACATAGAGATTTCTTTTTTAGGAGCTTTTTCATTAGAAATTTAATTTCTTTAATGGTTATAAGACTACACAGAGTGTCATTTCATCTTGGTTAGTTTTAGTAATTTGACAGTTTTGAGAAACTGGTCTTTTTTTCTGTTATCCAACTTACAAGAATAAAGTTTTTCATAGTATTCTCTAATTTTCCTTTTATTGATGGACGACCTGTAGTAACAGTATTTGTTCAATCCTAATGACTATGTCTTCTTTATCTTTGTTAACATATAGTAAGAGGTTTATTAAGTTTTTTTAAAAATATAACTTTTTATTTCAATAATTTTTTCCTACTGATTTTCTATTTTCAATTTCATTGATTTCAATTCATATTTCTTTCCTTCTTCTTTTTTACTACATTCGGCTCTTCTGGAAGAACCTTCAATTATTGACCCGAGATTTATCCTCTCAGAATTACTGTTTAAATGGTATATTTATCCTTTTGCTTTCAACCTACCTGTGTTATTGTTTTTGAAATATTCTTTTTATTTTTTGAGAATGACACATGTTGGATCATTTCTAAAAGCACATTCTGTCAATTTGTCCTTTAATGGTATATTTAGATTAGATTATTTATATTTAATTACTAACATAAATACTTCTGCCATTTTTTAAACATTTTGTTTGTGTCTTCTGTTTCTTATTCCTGTTTTTTCATGCCTTAAATGGACTGTCTGAACACTTTTCAGGATTTCATCTTATTTTATAATATTTTTGTATATATTGTTTTATATATTTCTTTTAGTGGTTGCTCTGAGTATTACAATATACAGATGTAATTTATCACAGACTACTAGTACTGACATTTTATCATTTTAAGTGAAATACAGAAACTCTGCTTTCATTTAGGCACCTTTATTCTCCCACATTTTAAATATGACTGCTTTCATTATTTACTCTATATACATTGTACACCACATCACATGGTGTCATAATTTTTGTTCCAACCTTCAAATGTGATCTAAGAAAATCAGAAAAAAAGACAGTCTACTATATTTACCTATTCTGCTGTTCTTCTTTCCTTTCTGAAGTTTCAAGCCTTTTTCTGTTATCATTTCCTTTCTCTTTACAAAATTTATTTAGCCATTCTTTCAGGGTAGGTATTCTAGTGACAAATTCTTTCAGTTTTCTTTTGTCTGAGCATGTCCTTATTTCTCGTTCATTCCTGAAGAATAATTTCACTGGATATAGACTTTGTAGTTGACAGTTCTTTATTTCAGCACTTGAAAAATGTTGTGCCACTTCCTTCTGGTGCCTTTACCCTCCCCCACTCCCCTCTCAAGGTATGGTGGTAGCAAAAAATATATAAATAGATCAATGAAACAAAAGTTCAGGAAAAGACAGACTTAAGTATGTGTATGTGTGTGTCTAGGAATATAAAAATTTAGTATATGATAAATGAGGCAATTAACACCAGTGGTGGAAAAGATGAGTTTTTCAATAAATTGGGCGCTAAATTGTAAATCATCCCTTCTACAAATGAAGATAACTTTATACCAATATAAATTACAGATTGAGTTATTATTTAAATACCTCTATTTAAAATAAATACACCCAAATTAGTAGTGTAATTTGGCATAACTTTCTTGGAAAACAGTTTGATTTCATCCAGAAAAGTTGAAAATACACATTACTTAAAGCCCAGGAATTCCTTTCCTCAGTATATTCCTCAGATAATGTCTTACACAGGATGCTTTTATAAAAATTTTACAGCATCATTTTTCATAACTCCAAATGGAAGCAAGTTGAATGTCCATCAACAGTAAGACTTCTCAGTAATTTGTGGCATGATGGAGTATTTTATGGCCAAAAAAAAAAAAAAAAACCAACCAGAAAAAGGAATTTAGCTGTAAGCAACAACATGGATGAATCACAAACAAAAGAAAAGCACAAATAATTGTACATAGTGTGATTCAACTGATATAAAGTTCGAAGAGAAGCACAAATAAATTATAATATTTAGGAATGTGTACACAGGTGGTAAAACTAAATAAAAGCAAGGAACTGATAATGATAAAAACTCAGAATATTGCGTGGAAGAGATGATTATAATTGGGTCAGGAATGTATTCACTCTTTATCCCTTAAGACTTTGACCAAGCATCACTATGAGTTGATTTATTGTAATCAATAAACGTATGCTTTATTCAAACTATGTATGAACTAAATAATGATTTCTGGTGCTAGTAACATTGTGGAAGATTACCAACTCTGACAAAAACTGAATTATATTTCATCAATCAATCATATCTTTTCAGCAGTGAAAATACACATGCATACTTATTTATACATGGTATATTAATGACAGTATATTTCTAATTTAACCTCAATAATACTTAAATAATTTAAAATTATTAAGATATTAGCCAACTAAAATGAATAATTACAACCAGATGTTTTACATTTCTTCCAATCAAAACAAAAAGATGGTAATATCTGATTTCAGCTGAAAATGTTGATGGCGCGCATGCGGTAAAATGTTTTATAACAGTTTTTCTTCCAGTGCTTTTGAATGCCAAGAATCAATTTCATATTTTTTATGCCTTAGGCCTCAAACTCTATGAAGCTGTTTCAGATATAATACCAGTAACTGACAGAAAAAAATCATATATTACATGTCATCCATGAATGGTTTTTTTCAAAAACTTCCTGAGGGACAACTTCTAAAACTCTAGAATTTCAAAAAAACAAACAAACAAACAAAAAAAACACAACAAAAAATTTACTCCTATAGAGAAAAAAGTCACTAATAAAAAATAGGCAGCATTTCTGCTAATTAATGAAACTAGTAAACATAATATACTAATCCTCTGGTTCTAGGATGGACCTTCCCTAGAGTAATACTTTCTCTTATTGCCTTATATAGCTTTTTTAGGCAATTCCATTCATTAGCATGGCCTCAACTAACGTGCATAATGACAAATTCCAATATCAATCAAAAGAATTATCTTTTCTGAGGTCCAGGCTTATTTATCTAGTGACTTAGTGGATATTTGGTTATCTGAGAGAGACCTTGAATTAATTAAGTCCAAAATGTACTGTTTTTCTCTCAAACTTACTCCTTTTCTTGCATTTCTTCTTTAACAGTTAAAACAATCTACTCAGTTTCTTGACAGAAACCTGAGTCAACCTTTCTATTTTCCCCTAAACATTCAATAAATCATCAGGTATTTTTAATTTTATTTTCTTAAATAATATTTCTTGAATCTGAGTCTTTTCTTCAGTCTCACTGCCACTTTAGTTCAGCTTTTGATCATAAATGTTGTATCTTGTCAAAAACTTTTTCTGCATCTATTGATATGATCATGTGATTCTTATTTTTTAATCATTTTGTGCCTATAGTCTTATAATTTGGTCTCCTTCATTATAGATAGGACCTGATCTTCACTGAAATAATTTTTCTCACTCATTACAGAAAAAAAAAAAAAAAAAAAAACGAAGCAAGCTCATTATGTTATTTTCTTTCTTAAAATCACATAATGGTACCTCATAGTTTTCAGTATCAATTTAAATTTCTTAACATGACATAAAAGGCCCAATGCCAGTCCTATATCTCGATAGCATTTATTTTATACCCTGTGATTTTGTGCCATATTATCTTATATTTATGCTTCACAGGTGACAATACCTCTGTACAGAACTCCAATTTGCTGAGTTTACTTCTTGGAAAGACTTTTTTGAGTATCTTTTTCAAATGGCCAAGTGCCCTTCCTGTGTATTTCATAGAATACTTTGTTTACCTTTATCATTTGACATATTATAATTGTAAATAAGGCAAAGCACCTTTGAGATAAATAGATTTCAACATCATATCCTTTATATAAATGCTGCTTAATTATTTATATATACATTTATTAAGGTGCTACAGTTTAGTTTTTTTCTGATGCTATAATATGTATTTCAAGAAGTAATATGTTCATGTTATTTTGACCCTTTAACAGCAATAGATTTTAAATTTTGAAGTAATTATTGGACCTAAAACAATTAATTTTAACAAGTTTACCTTTATTAGTTCTCATTTTCTCTTTTGAAAAATGAGAGATCTAGATTAGATATGAGGTTCCTCCCAGCTAAACTATTTTATGAATTTAAATAAAGCTGGAGTACATCTCTTGATACTGTTTTTTTAATTGCTAAAATATAATCAGGGCATTAATTCCTGATGTTGAGTACCATAACACCTGACATATTGAAATTAATAGTATATTACATAATAAAGATCAATGAGCTTAACTGATTTAAAAATAATGTAAACAAACTAAAAAATTATTTACTAAGATTTGTATTGAACTTGATTTTGAAAAATGAGTCAAATCAGCTTAATGATTTGTTGAAATTTTTACATGTCATTTTTAACTAATTATTGTTTATTCTTGGCTATTTCTATCTCATTGTTAAATTTTATTTATAAAATAGGTAGTAAGTTCAGGTCTCGTTATATTGTAAATTGCTTTTGCACATGGGCCCCATATTATTTTAGAAGACTAACAGTCCATAGGATTTAGTAAAATGTTAGAGACAGAAGACTGTAGTAATGCTGTAATTTTCAAAAAGATCAATTTTTCATTTATTGTACTGTATATTTTAAATTTATATTGGCAAACTGTTTTCAAAGGAACAAGAAAATGCCATACTATACCTTGATTTCTTCTATTTCGTCTGGTACTATCTTGTATGCCGATATAGTCCCACCCAATCTGAAATTAGAAAAAAATATTCTCAGTACCAGCAATAGTGTGTAAAAAACATGAACTACATTTAACACTAGCATCAGAGTGCGACCAATAATTGCCCATTGCCAACTGCAATAATCATGGAGGAAAAACAACCTTTTTTTGATTAAGTTTTCAATATAGTAATTTAAAAGAGATAGATAAGGAATAATTAATGAAAGAGAAAACAGTAAGTTAGATTTTTAACCATAACTAAACTTTCTTTATTGATGGTTTTAATGACACTAAAACTGCAAAATTTATTGGTGGATTCTGTCACAACTAAGATGTATCAAGAACCAATAACAGACATGGTGTTTTTTTCCTTTTTCTGGGGTAGTTTTTATAACAGATTTTACTTCGAGTAGTTTTAGCTTTACAGAAAATTTGAGCAGAAAGTAAAGCAATTCATTAGCAGATGAAGTTAATTTTAATAATATAGCTTATTTAACCCAACATATTCGCAATGTTATTTTAGTATGTAAGCAGTGTTTCGAAAAATTGTTCTTATACTAAATATTTAAAATCTGGCTATATTTTACACTTAATGTACATCTCTATTCATTCCTTTATTTATTAACTGTTTCATTTATTTAAAGTGAAAACTATGAGGATCCACTGCCCCCCATAGTTTTCTTTGTTAACACATTACATTAGTGTGGTAGATTTCACAACTGATTTTGCTTCATTTAAAATATAATTTAAATAAAGAGTCAGAGAGATGTGTGTGCCCAGCACTGTCCAAAGGAAAGAGATGAATGTTTGAGAGATACAAATTTAATGCCTGAGATATGATCTTTGCCGTGAGGCAGTAATGTCATTACATGTCAAGTTCATCTATTTGAAATAATTTTTTAGAAAGCAGCTATGACTTATATAACACCATTTGCCAGGTACTTCACATATTATCTAATTTAACTCTTGTAACTCTCTCCATTGTAAAAATGAAGAAATTGAGACTAAGAGTTATTCAGTAATTTTTTAAGTAAATGAAAGAGTAAGTAAAGGAGCTAACTGAGATATACATCAAGTATAAAATATAGCCAGATTTCAAATACTTAGTATAAAAGAAATTTTAAAACACTGCTTATGTGCTAAAATAACATTGTGAATATATTGAGTTAAATAAACTATATTATTAAAATTAACTTCATCTGCTTTTTAGTTTTTAAAATGTGCTACTAAAAATTTTTAAATGAATATGTGGCTTGCATTTGTGGCTACTATCATATCTCTATCACACAGGTGCTGTAGATTCTTAAATTTAAGATACCTACCTACCATTGCTCCAATTCAGTGCTTAAAAAGGAGCTTTCTGATTATTTATTTGACTTTATAAGTGCTCAATATCAGAAAAGAAAGTATCATAAATAAGATACGTATTCTAGATACTTTAGGACATCTTTTGTCTCAAATGTAAATTAATAAATGACATTCTGGTTTCCATTATAAATAGATTAATCCCATTAAAAATAGCTTAATTTAACCAAATTATCATTATTAAAAACTTTGCATTTGAACTCTTTAATGTTACCATTTATTCTTGCTAATGAAACTAGTGTTCAGATATTGATTTGAGAATTATTCCCTAGATTTAAAGTGTCATGACTGAATGATAAAAACACTAATCAAATTTAACTTAACTCATATAAGTACATAAGTGACATAACAAATAAGATAGTAAAATAGTAAAAAAGCAGCACTAGATGTTACTAAAATGAAAAATTATAAATTTATGTAAGGGGTTTAAAGTAGACATTTAAAAAACATTTTCATTGTCAATTATCACAGCTATTCAATTAGGAGTTGAGATTGTTGGGATACCAGTAAAGATATTAGAACAAAAAGACGAATGAAAACTTCAGAACTTTAATTTATAGCCTTGCAAATAATGAGTTCATCATTTTATTCACTGAGTTCACATTATGTAATGGATACAATCCAGAGAATGAGGATGCCAAGAAATCATGGAGCTGTAAGAAAGTAGATAAGTAAATGCATATCTGTAATATAATGCACTAAAATATCACAATAGAACTAGGTAGACATTGAAAGTTTAAAATTATTTCAAAATAAAAAAATTTTTAAAGCACTTGTCATTGTAAAATGTACTGGTTATAATATAAGCAGTCTTTATTACATAGATTACAGAAATCGTTTCAATTCGTTAGGACAATAATGATTCAAAGATGTCATGGTGATAACAGTTCATTTCTAGAAAAAAATAAAAATGAAGTGACTATGATAAACTTCAATTCTATTTCAACAAACACATAATATCTTTTGATTAATGTTAACTAACACTACCTCAAATATTGCCTTTCCTGGAATCTCAAACCTAGAGAAGGTAGGTTTCCAGATCAATGTTCCTACATCAACTTCAAACCAGTGATACTGGTTTCAACTATTAAAAAGGCAGGTAAAATATATGACAAAATACTCTTATGTGGATTAAAATGGAAATTTGACACACAAACATTATGCATATAAACAGTGTACTGATAAAATAGGATAATCATATAATCAAGTGGCTGAAAACAGGGAACTTGGTATCATACTAAACATAGAAATGAGATCAAAGCTGATCGGAACATTTGGAAAAAAATCTAATAATAATAAACAACCTAGAAGTAATTAAAGAAAACAAGTGAGTCATAAGAAAGTTCGTTTTTTAAAAAGTTCAAGAATAAACTTACTTCAATCCACCTTTTTTTCTATTCCATGACTACAAAGTAATTGTAACTACTAAATATTAACTTTGACCTTTTAACTTATTTCTGAAAAAGACATTTCTGTTTTCATGTGAAAATTGTGAAAAATAGATTTAAAATAGCCATAAATCAATCATACTATCAGTATTCCATAGTTACTGTACCAAGGTAGATTCATTCCAAATTCATATTCTTTCCATTACAACACACTGTCCTCATTGTAGAATACACTTAAGGCAGAGTTCTATTTTAGTCTGATTAATATATAAAAATGGTATTATATTGGCAGTGACAGTAGTAGTAACATTAGTAATACTACTCCTAGTAGTATATTGAGTATTTACTATATGCCAAGCATCATGTTAGGCTTTGTTTTCCACACTGAAATCTCATAATCTATAATAGAGATTATGAAAAATGAGACCAGTAGTTATTCAAAGGTCCCACAACTAAAAGCAGCAGAGCTGGGCTTAAGAACTCAGTTTCAAAAATTGATAAGCAGTTTCCGGAACTCAGATGGAAATTCAAAGTACACAGTACAGTCAATCTTGAAAAGAAGAAAGTTGGAGGATTTCTACTTCCTGATTTCAAGTTACCACAAAGCTACAGTAAACAAGACAATATGGCATAAAGATAGACATAAAGCAAGAGAGTGCAACTGAAAGTCCAGGAATAAATGTCACATTTATGGTCAACTGGTTTTTGTTTCCCTTTTGATTTTATTGTGGTATATGTATTTAACAATTTTACATTTTAACCATTTTTAAGTGTACAATTAATTATACAATGACATTGCATTCACAATGATGTGACACCATCATTACTATCCATTTCCAAAACATATCCATCCTATAAAGTATAATTCCAACGCACAGTTTTTATTTCAGAATCAGAACAGAGTATCATTTTTTTTAACTGAGCCAAGGATGAAGCAGCTAAAGTTTAGAGGCTGTGTTGCACCAACAACATGTATTTTTAAATACTAGACTCTAAATTCAGTTTGGCTAGGAGCTCACATTATAAGAGGAATTTAGTGACCTAGGACCAACTAAGGAAACTATAGATTCAAGTCTCTTGTCTCATATTCATTCCAGGGAATGAACATATTGAATAGAAAGCCTACTGAAATCCCAAAATATTTAAAATAACTCTTCACTTTTCTTCTGAAATTATGGTTTGATATACATAAAACTTGTGAATATGCTATGTTACATGGTGGAGTGAAATTAAAGTTGCAGATGGAATTAAGGCTGCTGATCAGCTGACTTTACAATAGGGAGTTTATACTGGGTTATCCTGGTATTTCCCATGTTCTTAAATGATCTTTGCAAATGAAAGAGAATCAGAGCAAAGGCAGTGTGAAAACTAGGCCTGCAAGATGTTGCTTGCTTTGAAGATGAAGAATGTGTGTGGAGGGTCTGGGGAGGTGAGAGAAGTGGAGTGGGGACTCCTGGAAAGATGATAATGACTAGAAGCTGGAAAAAGCAAGGAAATAGATTTTTCTCCTTGAGCCTCCAGAAAGGAATGTAGCCCTGCTCAAATCTTTATCTTGGCCTAAGATCCTGTATGAGATTTCTGAACTAAAGAATTACAGATAACAACTTTTTGTTTCAGCTATTAAGTTAGTTATGGTAGCCATAGAAAACTAATACAGAAGTAAACAATGTCTAAAATCGACACAGCAAAGAATACAGTATGAGATAAATACATAAATATCAGAAGAACAACTAAAAGAAAATGATTGCTTCTAGAAGCAGCCAGAAAAACAGATAGCTGGATTTTATTGTTGTTATGAGCTATTCTAGCATCATGACTTTTTAGAACATGTGAATGCATTACTTCAATGAAAAATAGGAACTGAGTTAAAGGAAAACAACATAAACTAAGGAGATTACATGGTGAAAAAATCTGATTGTTCTAATGTTTGTCAGGAGTGAGAGCAGAAGATTCAGCTAAGTATAATATTTTCACTTCCAAGTTGATTGCAGAGAGGTTAGTAGAACTCATAATATTTGCATTACCCCTTATTATTGATTGGAAACTTGCAGGTAGAGGAATGTGTGGCTGGAGCACATCCAAACTTCAGGTCCATGAAATGAGCTCAAATTCTGGTAAAAATGTGAATGAGAATACAAAGATACTGTAATTTTTTTAGAGAAAGAGCATAGTCAACACAAGATGCTTGCAGTGAAAACTGCTTGGAAAATGATCATTCCAAGACAAATGTTCTCTTTTTTCTATAGACTTTTAACATGCCTTGGTTATCCCAATTCATTTATGTTACCTCATATAATGCCTTCTTTTGGTTATTGTTTTGGTGTGTGTGTATTATTTTCACATGCATTATAAATTACTTAGGAAAGAGAAACAGTTGTTATTTTTTTTTTAATAAAAGAGATTCCACTCAATGATTGTATTCTTGTATGCATATGTAAGGCACTTTATATATAACTTTAATAAATATTATGGAGATGTTTTATATTGAGAAAGACAAACAATTAAGGATGTACCTTGTCATTCCCTTCTTTTGATTTCTCTCTATTCCAATGTTTTCCCTGTTTCCTATTAAGTGGTTTATCCAGGCTTCCTGCCAAAGCTAATTCAACAATCTGACAATTTACCTTAGATATGATTAGCTACTAAAGTTATAAATTTGAATAGCACTGAAGGAGCATATCCCTATAGCATCCTTTATACTCCAGAGATGTGAATTTTTAATAGCATAGAAATTCAATAAAACACTAAAAGAGAACCAAAGGCACTCTCAATAAGATTTTAATTTTAACTGCCTTATCTATATACTTATGCTCTATTGAAAAAAATCTGCTAAAACCACCAGAGTGACTCTCAACTGGCAGCAATTTTGCTCCCAAGGGACATTTGGCAATGTCTTAACACATTTTTAATAGTTACAGCTTAGATGGCACTACTCAGGCATTTAGTCAAAAGAAGCCAGAGATGCTGTTTAACATCCTACAATGCACAGGAAAGCCTCCCACAACAATTGTCTGACCCAAAATGTCAATAATGCTAAGACTGAGAAACCCTACATTAGAGGAATACAGGAGTCAAAAAGAAAATGAGAAAGAATTTTATTAGAAGTACACACAATGTATTTATCATGGATTCTGATACAGATTAAAGTCTGTTAGTTTTGCCCCAACCTATTTCCAACATATTTATAGTAATAATATATACTTTTCTTCATTTAATTCAAATACATTTAATGAACACCTATAGTATGCAATGCACTGTGTTGTGTCCTGAAGAGAATACAAAGTAAAAAAGTTTAGAATACAGAGAATTTTAAGTCATCATCCCTCTGTCAAAAACTGACAATATAGTTATGAAAATGTGATATCATTAGCTATAACAACATATAATTAAACTTAAAATAAATGAAACACAATGAGAACTATCAAATAGTATAGTATAAAATACAGAAATCAGGGTGGACTAGAATGGCTACTCAAGACCTGAAAGAGAAAATTAAATTTATTTAGGGCCTAAAATAGATTAAATTTGGATAGGTAGAGATAAGGAGGAAAAGTATTTCATGTGAGAAGCACAGTATGAGTTAATGTAGTAAGGCACTACACAGATTACCTAGAGCAAAAGTTGGATATTCAAATGAAGTAATCTACAGAGTTAGGAAGACAAAGTGGGGGCGGCACAAGGAGGGGTCTTAAATGTTAGGCTGAGAAACAGTTGTTATTATGAAGTCAATGAGGAGCAATTGACACTACTTTGATGAGGAAATGATATATGAAAGCAGATTAAGGAAGTGTATTAGTCATGGTTCTCCCAAGAAACAGAATAGGATATGGAGATAAATATAAATATACACGTAGATGTGTGTGTGTGTGTGTGTGTGTGTGTGTGTGTGTGTGTGTGTGTGTGTGTTATAAAAATTGGCTAACAGGTTACGGAGGTCAAGAAGTCCAACAATCAGCCATCTCCAAGCTGGAAAACTAAGAAAGTGGATGGTATTGTTGCAGGATACTTGGACAGAGAGATGGGACACTGAGGCAATAAACAGGAAGTAGTGTTTATTGGTGCCAGCACTGGCTCAGAGGATTCACATCCAAAGGCTGAGTCCTGATCTCACAGCGGGGCTTTCCCTTTTATACATATCTTACACTTCCTCATGTTCTTTCTGTATAAGGAAAGTGTATTTTGATTGCTTGGCAGGCCATAAGGGGAGTGACCTACCAGAGCCAGTAGTCTGTACCACATCAGCTGTGACACTGAAAAGTCCCTTACCTATTATGGGAAGTTTGCCTTCAACTGTTACAGGAAACAGTTTGCTCAGCCTCTGCTACCACAGTGTAACTCAATCTGAGTCTGAAGGCCTGAGAACCAGGGAGCCACGAGTATTTAAGTCCAGACTCCCAAGACTCCAATGTCCAACGGCAGGAGAAGATGGATGTCTCAGCTCAAGAAGAGAGAATTTGCCCTTCCTTTGACCTTTTTGTTCTATTTAAGCACCCAGTAATCCCTTCTCATGTTGGTGAGGAGAGACTCTTTAGTTTATTGAATCAAATGCTAAAGTCTTCCAGAAATATCCTCATTTATACCCAGAAACATGCCTAGAAATAAGTTTTACCACCTATCTGGGCAACCCTTAGGCCAATCAAGTTGACATATAAAATTAACCATCACAGGAAGATGGATTGGAGCGGGAGGAAGAGAGTGTTGACAAAAACATCAGAAAAAGTATAACTGTAATAATACATGTATGTGATAATGGGGGTTTGATTTAGAATAAAGAATAGAGAAAAGCAAGGAACATTAAGGAAGAACAGTTAGGACTTAAAATAAAATAAAGAGTAAACGTTCTGTATTTAATAGTTTAAAAAAAGTTTGGAATGGATATTTCAAATATTTGTCTACAAAATACCCAGCAGAGAATCAAAAAATCCTAACTTGATTATTAACAGTGAGTTATAAGACTTTAGTAAATTGTTTAATCTGCCTGAGCCAGATTATAAAATAAGCAAAATCATGACCAACCTGTCTACCTCATTCATACCTTTGTTGCCAGAAGAAAATTAAACAATATATGTGAATATACCTTACATGTATAAAAAAAGGGTGCTATAGAAAATATAAATGCCTTTCTACAAGTCACGGTGGGTAGTCACACCCAGGCACAAAACTTCTTTAGTAAAAGGTTTACCTTTGCTTTAAGCAAGCTCTGTCCATTGTTACTGTGTATCTAAGTTTATATATATTGAAATGCCTCTTTTCAGACCCCTCCTTCTAAAGCAGACCACCCTCAAGAGAGCACATAATTTTAACAGTTCTATAGTCCAAATCCTCATATTGCTTTCTCCCATCTTCATGTAACCTTACTTACATTCCCTCTTTAATTCCAAAAGTATAAAAAAAACTATTATTCTCAGGAACATTTAAGATTTTTCTCCCAGCATGTATCATCAGTTTGGCTCAAATAAACTTTTACAAGAATTCTCTAAAGGTTTAGATGATTCTTCTGGGAACATTTATAAAGCCTAAACATAACAGAAACAGAAATTATTGCTGTTTAAAGGAAGAAAAGGTAGAACAGTATCTGATCATCTTATAATTACAATAAATATGGCTTGTTGATACCTTAAAATGAGTAAAAATATCTATTCTTTTTTAAATTTAAAATGATTAGATACAAAAATCCTAACTCCAAATTTTTGTATAAAATTTTATTTTGCTTAGCTATATTTTATTTTCTCTATTTTGTTAGGCCATTATATAAATTTCTGAATACATAAATAACCTTCAATTACATGTATTTCCTTATACATTTATACAAAACATGACATAGAAATATTATAGTAAAGAAGAGCACTGACTTAGAAGGTGTCTGCTGAGTTTTATTCCTAACTATTACATGAATTTAGATTATTTCCTAAACAGTTGAAAACAACCTACATATCTAAAAAACATGATTAGTTATCTAAATTATGGTATGTTTGGTAATATATTCAAAAATCAAAACATTTTTGAACATCACTTAGTAAAATGAGAAAATGAGATAATAGTAAAAGAAAAAAAAGAAAATACGAAGTGAATAATTCTATATGTAACATGATGCTAACAAATTTGAAAAAGCTAAAGGAAATGAGAGGTTCTTTGAAAGTATGATAAAAATTGATACAGGAGGAGGTTTAAAAGTTATTTTTAAAGGCCAGAAACAAAAAAGAGATTTAAAAGCCTGGCAAATCCACTTCTAAAAAGGCATCATGAGCAGAAACAACATGGTTTTTGAGTTTGTAGCTCTAGATTTTATTATATTATCAACCTGAGTGTACAATTTCTGAGGGCATAAAACCATAAATTATCTCTTTATGTCTTCCACAGAACCTAATACAATTCCTAGAAAACAAGCGCTTAATAAATATTTGTTGGTTTATTTTTGAAAGATTTTAAAACAAATCTGTGTAAAAAGAATTGTGTGCCTAATGTCCAAAAAACCATATAGCTTACACGTTTAAAACATTTACTTCTAAATTCTATTTTGATAGGACTTATTCCCATGTTTTCTAGAAAATAAACTTCAGTCATTTGGTTATAGGCTTATACTCTTAATCTAATGATGTGAGAAAGAAATAGTGTAGTCACAATTCACTGTGATAAGTATTAGTAAACAAATATGCTCTTGATTAAAATTAAGGCAATTTTCAAAGAGTATCAACACATTATAGCAAATGAACTTACTATACAATGGGAATGGTAAAGCTTTCTAGGAGTCCCATAGTGAGAATATAGTAGTAAGAAATATCTTTTCCTTCGCTTATTTCCTGCCAATGGCCTACAAAATTCCCGTTTTATTTTAGTACAAATGGTGTTAGAGCAGTGAGCATCTATATGCAAACAAATGAACTTTGATCTGAACTTTACACCTTACACAAAATTAACTTATATTGATCTTAGGCCTAAATATAAAATTGTAAAATTCCATAAGAAAATACACTAAAAAATCTTTGTGGCCTAGAGTTTGGCAGAGTTCATCAAAATTGAGAACTTTCACTCTGAAGGAGACACTGTTAAGAAAATGGAAAGACAAACTACAAATTGGGTGAAATAAAAACTGACAAGCCACATATTCAACAAAAGGCTTGTATATATCTTCACAAAAAATATATAAATCTCTCAAAACAACACTAAGAAAGCAAACAACCCAATTAAAAATGAACAAAAGGTTTGAATAAACACTTGACCAAAGATTATATACAGATGGCAAATAAGAACATGAACAAATGTTCAACATCATTAGCCAATAAGGAAATGAAGTTAAAACCATTATAAGATAATGGTTTTACATATTTTGGTCAGAATGACCAAAATAAAATATACTGACAACACCAAGTATTGGATGTGGAGCTACTAGAACTCTCATATATTAGTGGTGGGAATGAAAAAACGATATATCAATTTAGGAAAACAATTTGGCAATTTCTTAAAAGTTAAACATAACACTAGTTAACAGAAAAACTTGTACATGAATGTTTATAGCAGTTTTATTCATAATCTTTTAAAACTAGGAATATTTCACAGGAAAACAAGGATTTTGGATATTTGTTTAAAAAAACAAAACCCCAAAACCATTAAACCAAAGATCTGAGAAAATCATTCACACTGCAACACAGGACAACACTATCTGATAATGATTAGTAACTTCTCTGTGTTTAGAGCATGCCACGGTTCTGCCACATCTCCTCCAACTCCCCAATACAGTAAATGCATATGCACTGACATCTGGCCCATTTCACTTCTGTATACTTGCCTGGTCCCATATGCCAGAATTATCAAAAAATTGTGATCCTCATACCACAGTGTTGAATTTATTGCTGGACAGTGGCTGCACTTAGCCAGGGACTTCATTTTTCAGTTCCTTGGATCTAGATATGGCCACAGGACTAGTTCTCACTAACTGAATGCCAGCAGAGTAATCTTTCTGAATTTCTGGCTGGGGTTTTAAAGTGGACTTTTCTCTCCTTCTGCCATCTGAAAGCAAAAGTCTCCAAGGACTTAAGGGATAAGAAAGCCACAGATAAAGATACAAGATCTGCCCCCAGACATCAGAAATATTCACAATAGACTGTTACATGAAAAAGAAATAAAGCATGTTAAATCATTGAAATTTTGGGTTTATTTGTATAAAATTTAGTGTTATTCTAAATTTGTGCTGTCAAAATAGGGTAGCCATTAGCTACGTGTGGTTATTTAAATTTATTAAAATATTTTGATTCCTTAGTTACAGTTTAAGTGCTCAATAGGTATATGCAATTAGTGGCTACAGTATTAGACAGTACAGATATAATATTCCCATCTTCACAGGAAGATCTATTGCATAGAGCCACTCTGATACACTACTATAGGCATCTGAGTTTGTCACTCCTGATTTTGGACCTGAAGTAAATAGAAACATAATAATCTTGTCAATTTTAAATAAAATTATTCAGGAGGGATAAATATAAATACTAATAACATTTATGTGACAGTTATAGGTTAAGAAATAATTTTCAAATACATTATTTAATTTGGGTCTCCTAAACCAACATTTTGAGGCTGGCAAGCACAAATTTCACCACTTTCATCTATGGCAGCATTTCCATCAAAAATCTTTCTTATTGTAGAGGTAAAATTTAGAAGAAATACATATCTGACATAAAAATACCAAGAAAAATATTACTGAGGCTAACTTATAATATTCAAAACAAATAAATATGGGTAGGAAAGATAGTGTGTTTGTTACTATTCTTATTTGTTCCCATTTCAACAGGTATTAATGATTTTCAGAATTTTTGTTATACCAAAATAATAATAAAAAAAACATTTCAGAGTGGAAATAAAAGTTTGAAACTCCCTTTAAATCAGTTTTGGCTTCTATAGACTGAAGACATATTTGTGATTTTGGAGGGGAAAAAACGCTTTGTTTAACTGAGATTTTTTTCCATAGGTAAATAAATGGATATTAACTTCCCAGAAAAACAACAAACTACCTGATCTCTAGGTAATTAAGAGTGAAAATTTGTTAGGCTTTAAAATTCTCAAATAACCTAATTTTCTTGCCTTTTGTGGACAAATTCACCTTGGAGTTCTAATGATTTTTCTAAATGTTTGCTTATATTCACTATCGAACTTAAAGAAGTTGCAGACTATTTCTTGTTCTCTTCACTCATTATCACTGTCATTATTGCTGCATATAGATGCTATTCAAGCATTTACAATACTTGAACACTTAGAATCATCAGGGATGTAACAATGTAGTGAGATAAATCTTTTTTTCCTATAGAGACTCATATCTGTGGTTAAATGACAAGGACAGTAAATATTTAGTAAAGGGAATTCTATGATTTCCATGAAAAGGTTTGTGTCACTGACTCATACTGTAACTGACACAGGAAAGTTACTCTGCCTTCCAATTTAGTGACTCTTTGAAGTTATGAGTACATGGGTTTTTCTAAACTATCTATGAAATTATGTCTTTTTCTTTCCATAGTCCAGTAGGAAACTAAATGTTGACCAAAAGGATGGTTATTTTGAAAGTAGTATAAGAACCTGATGATATTCTCCTTTATTTTTACTTTTACTAATAATTTCAATATATTACCTAGAAAAAAAGTTTTCCTTTTCATGTACATTCAATAATTCCATTCTTTTAAATGTGGAATATTTGGTATCTTCAATACTTTATACTTAAAAGAAAATTATACAATATGCTTGGGATTCAGGGACATGAGGTAGCAAGAAGTTGGTGACTTTCAACAAAGTCAGTATTCATAGGCTCAGTAAGAAAATGGTGAGAATAGACTCAGAACATGATGAATTAAAAATAATGATATCCTTAAAGAGCTTACTTTCCTCTGTAGAATTAACCATATCCTCCATCTATATTTTGCTATGGTGCCAAATATTCTGCTGCCAACTCAACACCATTTTCTTTATGGGTGTTTTCAGACAAATTACCCATTTGGAATAGGAGGCAGTCCTGATCATCTCTTTACAATTCGTGAAGTTGCTTCAACTTTCTGACTCACTAAATATTAGCAGCAAAACTAAGGTCTAGCACAGGTCATACCTGATCTCTATTCTTTTAGCTTTTTGAGAAAATTTGTAAGCTATTAATTTCCTGCAATAAATCTTTCTCTGCTTTGAAAAAGCTAAAGTGATTCCTATTTTCCTGACTGAATCCTGGCTGGACTAATCAAAAGTGAGAAAAACTAACATCTAGCTACTCTTCTCCAAAGTGGTAAAAAAAAGAGTAGAGGTAATAAAAGAGAAAATGAAAAAAAAATTTAATGTAGAAAACAAAAAATAAATTTCTATAGTTAAAACCATAAGAAATTTCTGAGTTATTAATATTCTTTTGAAAACACTTTTAAAAATCATAGTGTTTAAGTAACTGACCCTGAACACTTAAATTATATAAGATAACAGATATAGCAATGGATTTTCTTCTCATTAATCAAAAATCTCATCCTTTTACTAGCTGTCATCAATGAAACAAAAACCTGTGAAGAAATTATTCAATAATATTACTTTCTCATGTCTCTTTTACTGTTTTAAAAAAGAATAATGGTAACCATCTGCTACAACGGCAAAAATAAACCTGCATCACCTCCATCATGTCCAGCTGTTCTTATAAAATATATATATAACACATATATGTATGTGCATATACAAATATTATACATAGTAAATGGAAAGACAGCATGTGTTCATGTATTGGGAGACTTAATGTTGTTAAAATGTCCATACTATCCAAAGCAATCTACAGATTCAAAACAATCCTGTCAAAACACCAATGGCATATTTAACAGAAATAGAAAAAACAATACTAAAATTCATATGGAACCACAAAAGACCTCAAATAATCAAAGCAATCTCAGGAAAGAAGAACAAAGCTATAGGCATCACACTTTCTAACTTGAAAATATATTACAAAGCTAAAGAAATTAAAGTAGTATAGTGCTGGGATAAAAACAGACATAGATCAATTGACCTGCATAGAGACTCCAAGGATAAGTCAATGTATGTAATCAACTGATCTTCAACAAGGGAGCCAAGAATACAAAATGGTAAAGGATAGTCTCTTCAACAAATAATGTAGGGAAAACTGGATATTTACATGCAAAAGAATTAAATTAGATCTCTGTCTTTCAGTATATATAAAACAAAAGGCCCAAATCAAAAAAGTTAAATACTTAAAAGTAAGACTTGAAACTGTAAATCTCCTAGAAGAAAACACAGGGGTTGACACTGGTCTTGGCAATAATTTCTTGAATTTGACACCAAAAGTACAGGCAACAAAACCAAAATAGACAAGTGAGACTACATCAAACAAAAAAGATTCTGCATAGCAAAGAAAAAAAATCAGAGTGAAAAGGCAGCCTAGAGAAAGGGTGAAAATATCTGCAAACCATCTACCAGATAAGAAGTTAATATTCAAAATACTTAAGAATCTCCTATAATTCATTAACAAAATAATAATGATAATAATAATCCAATTAAAAAATAGGCACAGGACATGAATAGACTTTCCCCAAAGATGACATACAAGTGGCCACCAGGTATAATAAACAGCATTCATCATTATAAATGATGTTCAACATTACTAATCATCAGAGAAAAGCAGATTAAAACCACAATGAAGTATCACTGCATAGCAGTTAGGAGGGCCATTGTCAAAAAACAAGAGATAGTTAGTGTTAGCTAGAATGTGGAGAAGATAGAAACGTTATAGTGTTGATGGAAATGTATAATGGTGTGGCCACTCTGGAAAATAGTATGGAGGTTCCTTAAAATATTAAAAATAAACTACAATATTATCAGCAATCCTGCTCTGGGTGTACATCTTAAAAGTCTTGAAATCAGGATCCCTAAGAGATATCTGCACCATGTTAATTGTAGCATTATTTGCAATGGCCAAGATTTGGAAATAATCCAAATGTCCATTGACAGATTAATTGATAAAGATAATGTGGTACATACACACATTGAAATATTATTCATCCTTAAAAGTGACAGAATTCCTGCTATTTGCAACAATATGAATGAACCAGACCTTATGTTAAGTGAAATAAGACACTTGCAATAAGGCAAATACTGCATGATTCCACTTATATGAAGTATATAAAACAGTTAATGTCAAAGAAGCAGAGGCTAGAATGGTGGCTGCCAGAGGCTGAGAGGGGCAAATGAGAAACTGTTTTTCAATGGGTATAAAGTTTCTATTATGCAAAATGAATAAATACTAGAGATCTATTACAGTATAATACCTACAGTTAACAATATGGTATTGTGCATTTTAAATTATGTAAAGAGGATGGATTTCATGTTAAGTGTTCCTTACCAAAGAACAACACAAAATAATGCAAGGAAATTTTTGAAGGTGATGGACATATTTAGTACCTATATTATGGTGATGGTATCATGTATGTATATATACAAAAACCGAAACTCATCAAGATGTACACATTAAATGTATATACTTTACTGTATATCAATTATACCTTGGTAAAGCTAAAAGATATTCCATAACTTACTTTATAATATTCTATTGTTATCAAGTGGACAACACATCTAAAATTTATCATGGACAATACCAAATCTGAGAATCAACAAAACGATAAAACTGCTAGAGCAAATTCGATTGAAAAATCATAAAAATCACAAAACCAATCTAATTACAGTTTTCTCCTATCATGTAGAAAAATTAACTTGTTTTTAACAAATCATTATTTTTCATTTCAGTCACTTTTTGGAATAAATAATACATTCACATGGTAAAAAATTTTCAAAGTTAGGAAAGCATAGTGAAACATTTTCCTCCCTACCATTACAAACCAGTTTCCTGTCTCTCTATGCATATAAATGCAATTGCATATGTTGATATAGAAATAGACATCCATTTTTTATACAAGTATTCACTCTTCTGCAAGCTTTATTAGTCATTAAGATGTACATTATTCTTTCAAAAAAGATGAACTTAAATAATAAATATTTCTAGTTTTTAGAGATTCTATCAGTTCAATAAAATATATCGCTGTTTTATGTTTCCACATTGCCATGGCTTTTCCTAGATTCCCCAAGCCCATCTCACCCACACCCATTCTAAGCTAAGATACCTTGCTCTACTAGTTTTTCATCTCCTTTCACTCCTTGTATTATTGCTGATTCCATTGTTTTTAAAGAAATAATAGAACATTTAATGAGTTGAACACTAGTATTTATAGGACAAGCAAGAAAATAATTTAGGTAATTCAAAGACTACTACTTGCTATTTCTTCATTAACTGCCATGGATTTCTATTTCTGTTTTGTAAAATTAATTTAGAAATATGGCTTCTGTTTTCTTTTATGTAATTCAAATTTAAATGAACACAATCTAAATTTATAAAATTTAATGCTCATTATCAAAGATGACTACATGAAAAATAATCAAAAGTACTTATTTATTTATTTGTATATCTTAATGATAATTATACATACTTTGATTTTGAAACCATTCCTTAGTCAATGAAGAACTGGGTATGTGATAAAAGTTAATATAAGAATCCAAGAAATAGTAAAAAAAAAAAAGATTCAAGTCCAGGATCTGTCATTTATAATCCTTAGCAAATAATATAATCTAAACTCCACAATGCTTGCTTATAAAACAGATTAATACCATCGTCTACCTCACAGGATTACTGTGATGACAAATAATAAAAAAGTGTAAAGGTATTGTATAAACTTTAAATAAGCACTAAGCAACTGTTAGCTGTTAAAATATTGCTATATGTGCAATGAACATTCACGTTACATGCATGCTAAATCTACAAGCTCTCCAAAGTACTTATTAAATTAATTTGAAGTTAAATATTCAAATTCATGAATATTTTTAACAAATACTTTTGAGCAAATACTATCATGTCCTAGACAATGTATTGAGATTAGGGTTAAAGAAAAAATAAGACAATCACTGAATTCATATAACTTATAATAAAAGGAGGGAAACATTTAGCAGATAATTGCATAAATATTAATTATAATTGTGATGCATCGGTAGGAGAAACTCTTGAAAGTCAGAACCTGAGGTAAACTCTGGCATGTGTTACCTCATACTTCTCTTATTAACCAGCTGAAATATTTTTGGGGTGCCATTCGAGAAGGCCTCCTCTTTAACTATTCTTTTCCTTTTACCCATTTTCAGAGACTAACAACACACTGTATTTCTGGAACTCCAAGTCAACAGATATATTATCTTTTCTATGCATTTTTATGTTGCTGGCTTACTTTTACTATTTTAAATGTTTCCATCTCTCTTTAAGAGTGACACTGGCCTGTGATTAATCTCTGGGTACTTCTCTTGTCTGGTTTTGGCTTTAGTATCACGGTTTTACTGGTATGAAGGAATGAATTTGGGACTGTTTTCTTTATTTCCTTCCTCCCTCCTTTCCAACTATCCTTTCTTTTAATTATTCATACATTTTATATAAGATTAGAGTGATTCATTCTGTGAAGAGAGGATGTCTAAACTTCATGTTAAAAGAAATAAATCCAGATTATGTGAAGTAAAAAGACAAATTCATCGAAGACCTAAATCAATGCAATTATGCAAAAGAGAGGCATGGATTGATAGATAGGATGGTGTGAGTTAATTCCTCACCTCTTATAGCAGGAAGTTCATGAATATACTCTAAATTTGACAGACTTAAAAGTAAAAAACTAGGACTGCCATTTTTATTTTATTTATTATTTTTATTTTTAAAAATTTATTTTTAATGATGACATTGGTTAATGAAATCTGATAAGTTTCAACTGCACATTTTAACAGTAAGGCATATATATATTTACATTGTGTTCATCTCCCACAGTTGTTCTCTGTTACCACATATTTAACCCCCTTTACCTTATCTGTCTTCCCCTTAAACTCCCCTCTACCTTCTAGTAACCACTAGTCTATTGTCCATGTCCATGAGTCTCTGTTTGTCCTATTCGTTTGTTGCTTTTAGGTTTATACCCCACATGTAAGTGACAGCATGTGATTTTCAACTTTTTCTGTCTGGCTTATTTTGCTTAGCGTGATTATCTCAAGGTCCATCCAGGTCATCACAAACGGCAGTATTTCATCTCTTCTTATGGCTGAGTAATATTCCATTGTGTATATGTATCACAGCTTTTTTAGTCAATCATCTATTTTAGGACACTTCAATTGCTTCCATGTCCTGGCCACTATGAAGAATGCTGCTATGAACATCGGTGTACAAATATCTTTTCGGATATGGGTCCATGTTTTCCATTGTGACTGTACCAATTTGCAGTCCAAACATCAGTGTATAAGGGGTCCTTTTTCTCCATATCCTTTCCAACATCTGTTATAACTTGTAGGACTGTCATTTTAAGTTGTAACAATAAATATGAGAACAACTAAAATCAGAAATAGTTAAAAATGACTGTCTCTAGGAAACTGGTATAAGACTGGATAGGGGAAGTATAGCATCTTCTTTTATTTTATGTTTTTCTATACGAATTATTTTACTACTTTGGTAAGAAAAAAGAAAAAAGAAAGATTTCTTAGTTGCAGAAATTTTATAAATCAGTCACTAGGTAGTTTCAGCAGGGAATCTAGACTGAAGGTAAAACCAGTGTGTCAGTACCAGCATTTCTTAAACTTTAACATGTGAATTCTGATGGGGTAGATCCGGCATGGGATCTGAAATACTCAACATCACTAATCATCAGAGAAATGCAAATCAAAACCACAATGAGATACTACCTCACACCTGTCAGAATGGCTATTATCAAAAAAACAATAAATAACCAGTGTTGGCAACGATGTGGAGAAAAGGGAACCCTCATGCATTGATCTTGGAAATGTAAACTAGTGTAGCCATTATAGAAAACAGTATGGAGATTCCTCAAAAAATTAAGAATAGAACTACCATATGACCCTGCAATGCCACTTCTGGGTATTTGTCTAAAGAAAACAAAAATAATAATTTGAAAAGATATATCTACCCCTATATTCATTGTGGCATTATTTAAAATTGCCAAGATATGGAAGGAACCTAGGTGTCCATTGATAGATGAATGGATAAAGAAGATGTGGTATATACACACACACACACACACACACACACACACACACACACACACACAAACACACACACTCGAATATCACTCAGCCATAAAAAATAACTTGCTATTTGTAACAAACAACATGGATGTACCTAGAGAGTATTTAATATGTGAAATCTAAACAAAAAGAAAAGAAAAACAAATCAACAAACAAAACAGAAACAGACTCATAGATATAGGAAACAAAGAAGTGGTTACCAGAGTGGGGAGGGCAGGGGGGGGCAGGTGAAATAGGTAAAAGATATTAAGGGGTACAAACTTCCAGTTATAAAATACATAAGTCATGGGGATGTACAGTATAGGGAATATAGTCAATAATATTGTAAAAACTTTATATGATGACAGATGGTAACTAGACTGTGATCATTTTATAATGTATATAAATATTGAATTACTATGATATGTACCTAAAATAGAATATTATATGCCAATTATATTTCAATAAAAAGAAACATACTGCATAGAAGAGACACCTTTAGAAATCCAAAAAGTAAATGACAAACTTAAAAATACCATGCCTACATAATACTAGGTAAAGGATTAATTTCCAATGCTGAAACAGTTCTTGTTAATCAATAAGGAAAAATAAACTCAATGAAAAAATGGGAAAAGGTCAGGAGAGGAAATAAAAATGGCTTTTAAATATATAAAATGATTATCAGTGTCACTCCTATTAATAGCAAAGCAAACCAAGACAAGGGAAACATCCCAGGTCAACAAAGAAAATACCTTTTTTAAGAGTGCACTAAGAAGGATGTGGATAACAGTACATTGCCATTGAGATTATAAATTGCATAGATGGGAGAAATCTGTTGATGGCTTTTAAATGTAAATGAATCTTTAATTCTGTCCTTGTTAATTTATAATTTATTCTCTATTTGTATATGCATGCAAAGACACATAGGTAGATATTATGAAGTTTTGTCTATAACAACAAAGAATTGAAAACAACTTAAATTCCATCACTAAGAAACTCATTAATTCAATTTTAATATTTTATATGTGGAATGGCATGCAACTATTGCAAAAAAATATGGCAGTTCTAAAAATGAAAATATAGAATACTATCAAAAAAGTGCAGAACATATATAGCATGCTAGCATTTTTAAAAAATGGTTAGTATTAATTTTAATAATGTATTTTTAACTCAATAAAACCAAAATATTAACACTTCAACAATGTAAATAATTATGAGATTTTTACATTCATTTTTTCACATAAGTCTTCAAAATTTGATGTGTATTTTATACTTATATCCCAATCTGGACTAGCCACTTTCCAACTGCTCACTATCAACATGTGCCTACCATATTGAACTGTGTAGATCTAGATCAATCTTTTTCAAATATTTTTGATTGGGCTCCTATTTGTAAAAATTTTTAGCATGCACTCCCAGTTTATGTATGTGTATTTATGTGTAACATATTCATATATTATCACTACATACTATTTCAAGATAAAAAATATACTTAAGGTAAAGTAGTTCATTGCTCAAGAAAGTGGTTATAAATCCTTATTTATAACAGTTTTCTTAGTTATTATAACTTTTTGGGGTTCCTTTGGTTAGATTCTATTTTGAAGGCTCTAAAAAATAATCTCATGTTATGGCTGCAAAAAATGGTCCTGCTAAAAGGATAAGTCTTAGTTCTGTCATTTTCTTGTTTGTATTATTAGCATTACCTATAACGTTGGTATATTTGCAGGAATCTTTTAAAGTCTCTTGCATATGTTATAAGAGTTATTGTAATCAGAACTATATGACGGAATGTATAAATCCATTTAATCTGCATATCTACAAACTAAAAGCAAGGGCCCATCTTCTGTATCCATTCATCTATCAATAGGCACTTAGATTGCTTCCATATCTTGTCAACCCCTTTATAACACGAAACTTCCTTTTCCTTGGGCTATACCTCACCGAACCACTGATAATATCTATATTAAACATTGGTAAAGCATAGACTGTTGTGGGACTCTGAAGGGAAAATAGAGATTAAAAATTAACCAAAAGTATGAGTTGGAACAATTAAAAAAACAAAGCCCTCTCTACAGAGAACTTATTCACGGCCCACAGAACAGGAAGGGCAAGCTCTTCTGGTGTGTGTTCACAAGGCATGAACAACTGAAGTAATATTCAGGGTTCTTCCAATGTTAAGGCAGTGGGGTAAATCTGTGAGAGTAACTGGTTGCAAACAAATAAACACACAAGCAAAAAATAACATAAACCGTTAACTCCATATTTATTAAGAAAAAAAATGGGGGGAATAAACTTAAGAAATAGAAGCTTAGACCAAATGAAGGCCAGAAAATCAAGCTTAGAAGGTAAGTGGAAACAAAACTAATGCCAAAGGTATCAGGAAAAATAATCATTGTTTAGTAGCGCAGCATGACTTGAACTATCATACATTTTTTCACACATCGTGCATGGCTGCTGGATATCATCGCCATTGCTTCCATAAATGAAGCCTGATAAGGAATGGGAGACTCAATAGTAAAAAAAACCACAATAAACTTCTACTGTAAGAGTTATATAGACTCAAGGACATATTCAATCCTATCCCACTGAGATAGAATCCACAATGCACACACTGGTCTAGTATTTCTAGTATTTCTCATTCACAGCACCTCATTTCCTGTGGCTTTTCATATTCATTGGGAAATAATTTGTGGTATATATTTGAATTTTAGGATAAAGTAGATTCAGAGAATTTGTATTTGTTTCTGTAATGTGCTCAGAATCACAATCAGCCATGGACTATTTTTAACTAAATTCATACATTTAAAGTTTTTTGTATACTCCAGGTAATACAAATTTAAATTGCAAACTCATTCTAAGATCAGTTTGTGGTTATGACTTCTCAGGAGCTTTTTTTAAACCTCTGTGTTGTCCAGCTCTAATCCATCTTTCTTTCCAGTTTCCAGTCATCTGGAAATGGGTATATATGTGAGATGCCAATTGAGGGTGGGGGCTCAGGGGCTGGAGTAGGGAACTAGAAGGGTAACTAACTTCTCTCTGAATGTTTAGAGGAATACCATCCAAAAAGGAAATATAAAATGAACACTCAATAAAACATGTATTCATAAAATGGCAAGTTGAAGATGTTAAGTTCCTGGAGTTATAACAACAATATCGAAATGATTTGAATAGGGTAGGAGGGAGCAAACTTTTCCTTTAACATCCCCACAGAAACTTTTTTAGTTAATTAAGACAGTGATTTTAAACATAAATTCACCTAACAGAATTCTAGATGTAAATATATTTGTTGTGAAAGTAAATTTATTGAGCAAAGACATTTTATTTATTTAATTGGATTAGAAATTAGATATTTTTAATAAAATAACTTAATCTAGATATGAAATGCCCTTTCTATAAGAGGATTTAAAACTGTTTTTTAATGAGGGCAATATAATGTTTTGCAAATAAACTTTCTGCATAACTTCTACTCAAAGCAAGAAACTAAAAAATTGAGAGTCAATAACACAAAGGTTTTCAAGTATTTCCATTTTCCAGATTTCAGTCTAAAATGCTTATGGGTATTTAGCAGAGCAGATGGCTTCAAGGAATAAATATTTGTAGCTTAACATTTTAAATAGAAACTATACCCTTTATAATAGAATAACTTTATAATAGAATGACTTCTGTGACAACAGACTGTTCTTATGTAACTATTTTGAGGTATGAAGAAAATGTTTTAGTTGAACACTTTAAATAAAATAGAGTTTTGAATTAATAGCGCTTCAATTCTAACTTGAGTTTTGTTACCCTTTTGGAGTAGTATTAAAACATAATTATAGAATACCTAACAACTTGTATCACTACTGACAACTTGGTATACTTTTCAAAATCTGCTATAGCCTTATAAGAGTCAGCTACATTTTTGAGGCAAATTTCATTGTTTCAAATGTTCCTTAGAGAATCAGGAGTTACTTGGCTCTGGCCAGGGCAGTCAGAGTTCTAATTTTAACCCCCGGGTAAAAGAATAACAAATCCACATAGAAGAGTTTGACTCCAGTGAACACAGATTCCTATAACATGATCCAGAAAACTCAAATGCATTGCCTTTTTGCACTATGGCAAACCAAGATACTTGGTTAAATCTCCATCCAATATACCACATCTAAAAATGTTGAGTGAGCATGTGTGTATATGTGTATATGCGTGTATGTATTTTTTTTTTTAACTAAACTGGTTGGAAACTAAAAAATTTATGAAAGACCACAAGTAAAAATGAGGAAATCCAGAAAAGTAAAGAATTCTGGGGCAGTATTTGCTGGGCCCTGGTGTGATCTCCTAATGTATGGCCTAGAGTCTGGGTATTCAAGGGCCCCATTCTTAAGCATTAGGAATTTGGAATTCAATCTAAACATGAAGTCCTATCTTCTAAAATTTGAATATAGTCAAGAATCTATAAACCATAAAATATGAAAAACAAACAAACAAACAAAAACTCCAACAGGGAGTTGACAGAGATACATGCCCATCTGTCTTGGATCTGGGAAGAATAAAAAAAAAAGATTAAAAAAAAAGAAAGAAAAGAAAAAAAATTTCCCCTGAGAATTAATAACTACAAACCCACACTTAATGAAGGTTTATGGCCTGAATTCATACCACCCCCAAATTTAAAGTAGTTCCAGATTGGTATTATTTCCATGTGCATGGGAGAATCACATTTCTCATAAAGAAATGAATTCTACATATTCTAAAGTCACGAAACAAATTAAAAACACACTACCACAGGAGATATATACAGAAACAAACTACAGAATCTGACCTGAAAATACTATAAGTATTAGAATTATTAGATAAGGAACATTAATATACTTAACATGCCTAGACAAAGTACTAAGTGTAAGAAAACTACATAAATTTAAAAATAACAAATGATATATCCATGAATGAAAGATATAATAATACTTTAGAACTGGGGGAAAAAATTAAGGAGACTGCAGAGATCAGACAGAGTTGAAACGAGAATTCACACTGGAAGACAGTTCTCAAGAAATAATAGATAATGCAGCAAAAAGTCAAAATATAGAAAATAAAAAACAAAGGTTAAGAGATATGGAGAGGAGTCGAAAAATCTCCAAATACTCTAGTAGTTACAGAAGGACATAAAAGAGAACAAGTAATGAAAGGCCTTTTATGGATTCCAAAAATGACTTAATGCTCTGGAAACACAAAGGCAAGAACACATTCAAAATGAAAAATTCACAGTAAAAAGCTAACTCTGTAGTACTTGACTTCTATGCACTATTAAATTGTAGATGATCAAACTTAACTATGTGTACACTAAAACTATCTTCGCTGATTGTCTATTATAAAAATAAGGCTACTATTAAATACACTAAAAAATCTAATAATCCAGCAAATGATATAAAAAATCCAGCATGTGCAATGGGGACCAAAAATTAACATAAAAAATCTAAACTTTAGTGTTTATTTCCAATCCTAAAATTTACAAGATAGTGGATCCTCCACCCAATTAACTTCTTTAAGTTAAAAATAATACCTCAAGTATTACCTCAAGAAGCCTTCATTACAGGGTTCCAATAACAGAAAAATCATTTGTTCTACATCATGAAAATAGTGCCAACTTTGGAACTACATTTAAATACTAGCTACCTATTTAGCTGTGTAGCCTTGAGCAAAATGATTAATTTCTTTGACCTTCTGTTCATTGCCTATAATATGGAAATAATGTCACTTATGTCTCAGGACTGCTGAAATACTAAATGATATTTAAAAATAATGCCTATAGCACAGAACAACTATTTACTAAGCATCTGCTATTCTTATCATTCTGCAGCGAACTTTTGAAGCCCCCAAGGTGCATTACTTCATCTGTAGTTCAGAATGTCTTATATACCTCAATCTCCCTTTGTATCTCTGAACCTCGTGGGCATGTGGGGTCTTTAACTCTCTCATACATATGTGCTAAAGTTAGTATTTTCTTTTGCTAAAAATAAAAAATAATCATGCCTATAACATAGTAGACACCAAGTAAGCTTCCACAGTACTCTACATGCTTATTAACAGAAATGTCTTCTAGAGTGACTACCAAAGACAAGATCAGATCTCCAGAAAAAAAGCCATCAGAAAGGACTAAGAGAAGTGAAGTTCTGGCTATATAACAGGTTCCCAAAAATTTCTTGGTTCAAGGTGCTCTGAGTTTCTCAATTTTTTTCATGGCATTCCCAAGTCAAAAGGCTATAGTTCTCTTTGATAAATAGTTAGGTTCAAACAACTTAATACATTTTTACGTCCTAACAATTCAGTAGCTATTTAAAAACAAAATTGGGGAAAAAATTGATGTTTTAATTTAATAACCACTGTGACTTACTAATGGGATGGATGCACCTGTTGAGCTATGCACATATTCTAAAACCTTGGAAACACATTGGACACTGTTGCCCTCATTTTCTGTTCCCCACTGGTTTTCCTGTTAACCACTGACATTTATCACAGTAACCAGTGGAATCATCACAAGGATATGACATTATCAAAGGTACAATCTAATAGTAAAACTGTGAACCACTCTGAGCCAGTACTTTGTGTGATGGATGAAAGATGGAACTAAGTATCCCTCAAATTTTTTAATTTTCCTATTTTCAATTATAGTTAACATTCAATACTACTTTAATTAAAGGTATACAGCACAGTTGTTAAGCATTTATAACTTACGAGGGGATTCCACCAATAAGTCTAATACACACCCAGCACCATACATAGTTATTATATTATTGACTATATTCTCTACCCTGTACTTTATATCTCTGTAGCTATTTTGTAATTGCCAATTTATACTTCTTAATATCATCACTTTTCATCCAGCTCCCTAACCTCCCCCCACCCCCACACATCTGGAAACCATCTGTTCTCTGTTTTTGTGAGTTTGTTTCTGTTTTGATTGCTAATTTATTGTTTTTTGGATTCCACATATAAGTGAAATCATATGGTATTTGTCCTTCTCTGACTTATTTCACTTAGCATATTACCCATCCATGTTGTGCAAATAGTAAGATTTCATTCTTTTAAAGACTGATTAGTATTTCATGGTATATATGTGCCACAACTTCTTTAATCATCTATCGATGGACACTTGGGTTGCTTCCATATTTTGGCTATTAAACATGAAATATCTTCCCTTGTCTCTTGTTATAGCCTTTGTTTTAAAGTCTATCTTTTCTGATATAAGTATTGCTACCCCGGCTTTGTTTTAATTTCCATTTTCATAAAATATCTTTTTCCATCCCTTTACTTTCAGTCTGTGTGTGTCTTTCGATCTCAAGTGGGTCTCTTTTAGGCAGCATATGTATGCATCTGGTTTTCTTCTCTATTCAGCCACCCTATCATTTGAGCATTTAATCTGTTTACATTTAAAGTAATTACCAATAGAAATAGTTATTGCCATTTTATTATTCATATTTTTAATCTTTTTTTTCCCCTATCCTCTTAAAGAAATCCCTTTAACATTTCTTGTTATACTGCTCAGGTGGTAATAAAATCTTTTAGCCTTTTCTTGTCTAGGAAGCTCTTTATCTCTCCTTCAGTTCTAAATGACAGCCTTTCTAGGTAATCTTGGTTGTAGGTCCTTACTTGTCATCACTTTTAATACTTCATACCAATCTTCTCTGAACTGCAAAGTTTCTGTTGAGAAATCAGCTGGCAGTCTTATGGGAGCTCCCTTGTAGGTAACTACTTTTCTCTTGATACTTTGAAGTCTCTTTTTGTCTTTAACCTCTGGCACTTTAATTATGATGTATCTTGGTGTGGGCCTCTTTGGTTTGTCTTGATTGGAACTCTGTGCATCCTGGACTTGTATGTCTATTTCCCTGGCTAGGTTAGGGAAGTTTTCAGTCATAATTTCTTCAAGGTTTTTAATACCATGCTCTCTCTTTCTTTTTGGTACCCCTATGATGTGAATGTTGTTATACTTGATGTGGTTCTAGAGGTCCCTTAAAGCAGGGGTCCCCAACCCCTGGGCCACGGATCAGTACAGGTCTGTGGTGTCAGGAACAGGGCCGCACAGGAGGAGGTGAGAGGCCAGTGAGCAAGCATAGTTTCATCTGTATTTGCAGCCACTCCTTAGCACCAGCATCACCACCTCAGCTCTACCTCAGATCATCAGGCATTAGATTCTGATAGGAGCACCAGTCCCTGATGCCAAAAAGATTTGGGATCTCTATCTTAAAGTATACTCCTTTAAATTTTTTTTTCTTTTTGCTATTCCCATTGGGTGTTTTCCACTACCTTGTCTTCCAAATTGCTGATTCAGTTTTCTGCTTTATCTAATCTGCTGTTAATTCTATCTAATGTAGTCTTCATTTTAGTTCATGGAGTCTTCATTTCTGTTACCATAGTCTTCATTTCTGACTGTTTCTTTCTTTTGGTTTCCTTCTCTTTGTGTACAGTCTGAGTTCATGAATTCTTCCCATAAGTTCATTGAGTATCCTTTAACCAATGTTTTGAACTCTGAATCTGGAGATTGCTTGCTTCCATTTTGTTCTTTTTCTGGAGTCTTGTCCTGTTCTTTCATCTGAGATATATTTGTTTGTTTGTTTGTTTGTTTGTTTCCTCATTTAGGCTCCTTCTGGCGTTTGTTTCTATGTATTAGATCTGCTATGTCTCCCAGTCTTGGCAGGGTGGCCTCAAGTATCAGGTGTCCTGTGAGGCCCAGTGGTGCAAACTCTCTGGTCACCCAAATCAGATGTTCCACGGATATCCCTTTTGTGGGTTGTGTGTGCTCCCCTATTGTAGTTAAGTCTTGATTGTTGTGGGTCGCTCAACATTTTTAATTACCCCAAACAGTGCCCCTAAAAGTTTGCTATAGTGGCAAACTGCGGCACCTGGTGCAGAGTTTGGAAAATGTGGGTGACTTCTTATAGAAAATAACTACTAAAACTAGTTGATTTTCATAAATTCTGATAATGAGTTTCATTCAAATTCTACACATCACCCAATTATCTGCCACATTTACAGTGCATGTCAATAACATTTACTGTCTTTTAACTAGACTAGACTACTTGCCTCAAACAATGCTGAATACAGTAAATACTGAATTCAAATATTGAGTGAATTGAATTAGCAATAAATTTAGACCTGTGAATGTATATCAACTTACCTTTTACTTTATTCCTCTGAAAATTAAATTTTACTTTATTCCTTTTCAGCTATAATCCAAAATACTTACCAACTTAAACTGTCAGCACAAATTACAGATTTCAGAAATCATCAGTTATCAATATTATTAATTTACTTAGATGCTGTATTACTGTTTTCTGTGGTTATGATCCTACATTATATTTCAAACCTTATAGAGAAGACTGGGGAAGTACACAGGTGAAAAATATATTTATTAAACACCTAAGTGACAAATATTCTTCTGGCTAAAACAAATATAAATATAATGAAACTGCTGTTCTGACAGAACTTAGTTAAGGAGATAAAAATTAAATAATAAAGCAAATAACTTAATAGGATAACTTCATGTCAATGATGTAAAGTTACAGCGAAGACCACTTTAGGCAACTTTATTTAAGAAAGTCTAACTGACATGAGTTAACATCATGAGACAGCCATATAAAGAGGTAAAGAACAGGAATAAGGGAAAGACACTAAAGTAGAAAAGGGCCTAGAATAAAAAAGGTAGTTTTTGCAATAAAAAGGAAGTCAGCAAAGCTTGTGTGAAGAGAGTGAGGGAAAAAATGGTAATGAAGTAAGTTCTGAGAGAAAGTCAGAAACCAGAATACAGTGTAAATAGCAGTCTTTAACAGATTGGATTTTATTCTGGCTGTTACAGAAATCCCGTAAAAGGTTTTAAGATGAAAAAAGTCATGATCTGATTTACAAAAGATTTCTATGGCTGCTATATAGAGAATGAATTAAGAGAAATGATGGAAGAAGAAACAGATATTTAGAAGTACTGCAATAGTTAAAAGTTAAGAGATGATGCTGGCTTAAACCATTATGGTGGTAGAAGAGATGAAATAAACACATTTGATATTATTTTGGAGGAAGAACTGATAGGATTTGATAATGGACTGTGGACTAGAATGGGTGGTAGTGGTAGTGGTGATGAAGAAAAGGGACCAAATGAGAATGTTTCCTAGTTTTGGGAATTGAGTAACTAGTTAGATGATTGTTACCTTTACTGAAATTAGGTAGAATGATGGAGAAAGATTTGTAGAATAACCAGGGAGGACTGAATATGTAACTGTCGTTCAATAACCTATCAAAACAACTAAAAAATGTAACTATCTATTTGAAAATTATTTAATATATGCTTGTATGTTTTTTAAAACACATTCTTTGTTGTTTATAAGAATGATGCTAAATTACCTTTGGTAATACTATCCAAAGTATCTTCTCTTTCATGTACGAGAATTTATAGATTTTTTTCAATCTTAACAAAAGTTTATCCATAATTCTGATAGTTACCTTAGTCTGCAGTTATATAAAAGTTATTATTTGATTAATATGTGCTTTATCCACAAGTTTTTAAGGTCCAAGAAACCAAGAATCATGTTAATTTTTTATTACTAAAGTGCTGAAAATTTTTAGTGAATGCATAAAGGAGTGAATATCTAGAGACATAAAGTTGATAATCAGTAAATTTATAATAATACAATAAAGAGAGTAGCAAAAGGAAGAGGCTTTAATAATTGAGTAAAAATTAAAACTTACAATGTAAAATCACCTATTTATTTGTTTTATATAAATTACTTCTCATCTTACCTGGAGGTGGGGGTAGTAAGTGGCGGGGTGAATGTTATGAATTCTACCAAGAATGCTAGGTCTTTGATCCTGGAAACATCTAATCAACTTTATTTAGTGAGTATTCAAAATAAATGCAAGATGTTTAAAATCAAATTAGTAAATATGTTCAAAGAACTTACAATTAATTGATATATAATATTATTTAGTACATATTAATCAGTACTATCTAGTACAACTTAGCTAAAATACATTTTGTTCTACAGATCAAAAACTATTTTTGAAATTAGTTTTTAAAATCTGCTTATGGCTATTTTAATATTCCTTTTCTTCTGTCATTTAAGCTTTGTGGCCTTTCATGTCTTCCAAATAAGCACTGACATGCTAACTTTTTTGTCCACCTACACATCATCCTCCCCCCAATATTTTATTTTAAAAAAAATATCAGAACTCCTAATTCTGACTAAGATGCAGTAACAGATAATGGATTTAGCCTACTCCCCAAAACAACTAAAATAGGCAGATAAAATATATAAAATTAAGGTATTCAAAGAATAGAACTCAGGTAGTAAAGGGCAGTGATTGCAAAAGAGATGGGAAACAAATAGATGAGCCCTGTAATTAATTATCTTCATTTTAAAGTCTTGAGAGAATTTTCAGGTGGCTGGCACAGAAGGAAGTACCCAGGTAAAGTCTAGCAGACTCTGGGCTGTGGAGACTGAGTACAGGAGAACCATTAGGAACAAGCTTAAAACCTATAAGGCCCTATCAAGTCCCTCTTACCAAGTCAACCCAGTTCCTCTAAAATATATTCTCCCTTGCTGCAGCAATCAACATTATATAGTTCATAGGATTATTGATTTTAAAAGTTTTTTTTTTTTTTTTAATTAACTAAGCCAAGAATGGATATAGCACATGGTAGTCCAGGTGATTGCTAGCTTGTGGGCTTTGGTAAACTTTCCAGAAGAAAGTTGAAGAGTTTTTCACTGCTTTATTCAATCTTGGTGGGAGACCAGACCAGAATTATAGTGTATATGAGAAAATTTTCTATCACACTCTGTTGTTCCATACATAAAAAAAAAGGAACTGTCACTTTTCTAATAACCTATTGACTTATGCCCATTAAAGACACAAATCTTTTTACCATTGGTAGATGGATTTTAAATACAAATTTAATCATATTATACTCATACTCAAATTCTCGTGTGAGGTTAATATACAAAAAAATGCAAAGGTTTTAAGTGTTGTGTAAGATGAGTTTTAGCAATTTTATATATTTGTGAAAAAGCCTTCTAAACAAGATATAGAGTATTTCCGTCATCCCTGAAAGTTTCCACATGACTCCAGTAAACTTTTTCCCCCTAGGAAATTATTTTCAGATTTGTACCACCATAGATTAGATTACATGATCTTTGGATTATATATTTTCCTCAACTTGTTTTGGTTTTTAAGGTGAGATTACAACTTTATATACACAAACCAGATATACGTTCATATTTTTTAATAGATCAATAAATAGTTTCTAGTATGTGAGCAAGTAGGGATTTTCTCTTAGCTATATGTATTTCTCTTCTGTTCACAGGGCTTTTCTAACTTTTATGAAATATCTGTCCTGATAACAGAAAATATGCTATACAAATACAAACTAGTAATAATATAAAATCACATCATCAACCAGCACTCTATCTATTCTCCAGCAAAATAATAATTAAGGGATTCCATAATATCTCTGGAAGTAGACTACCCAGCAAGTGCAATTAAATATAGAGAAATATAAAAAAGGATTCATTACTGGGTTGATCAGCTTATCACTGATGGCAAAAAAGGTACTGGATCTTCATCAGAACTCATCTTTGTAACACCACCATCTTCTAATTAGAATTTGTTGTGAATTTAATTAAGTTTTTGCCTTTTATAAATTTCAAAATACTTCTACTTCTGCTGGTATGCTTCTGCTGACAGACACCATCCTGAGAGTCTGAAGTGTTAATTATTCCAGATTTTTCTGGAATTATGCTAAAAAGAAAGTACTGTAGTATATGTTTAAGAATATACTACAGTATTTTTATTAATTGAACAGTGAGTAAATAAAGCTTTTTGATTTGTATTCCTAAGAAGTATTTACTTTGTGGCACTAGTTGATAATTTATGCTTTCTAAATTTAAAAAGCTTTAGCAGTAGCTGTTACTTGCATGTATTTCAGTTGAAATAGTTTTTATTTCACCTCTTTTGATCCCAGACCCCAGAAGAAACTTACCTAGTCCTGATGATAATAATAGCAATCACTATGCTAAGGGCCAGGTTTATCATGATTGTACATTTTAAATGTCAAGGTATAGTAATAATTTTGATAGTGAGTTGTGAGAAAGACATTCTAGACCTATTCAGCAACATGTATGAATGGCATGACCATCTCATGAGTCTATGCCAAATATTAAAAACTAAAATATTTTCTTTTAAAAAACCTGAAGCAAAACTTTATTCTCTTATACACACTGGATTCAATATTCTATATTTTTTTAAAATGTAGAAATAGGACAATTAAAATTATCTGTCCTCTCCACACTTAAAAACATTATTGACAAGGATATACTGCCACATTATGAAGCTAAGCATATTGCTTTCCAGTGAAGTCAAGGAAAATGAGGGAAAAATAAGATAAGAACTAAATAAAGATTTAGCTTATATTAAAACCCCAAAATGTAACTACATACACCTTAAACCTGACAGTTGTACAACATTTAAGCTTGCTAGGTGTATTATTAGACAGTTCATGCTGCAATGACAAAATACCATAGATTAGGTGGCTTAAACAAGAGAAACTGGTTTTTTCACAGTTCTGGAGACTGGAAGTCTGAGGTCAGGGTACCAACACAGTGGGCTTTGGTGAGAGTTCCATTCCTCGCTTGCATGGAGACCTTCTTGCTGTGTCTTCACATGGTGGCACCCTGATCACAAACTTCCAATTTCTATAGTGAAGAATGAATAGGTTAAACCAATCAGCATATTCCAAAGTACTCATTTCAGGTATAGTACCTAAACCAGCCAATACAATCATATTGAATCTATGATCTTTCATTGGAAATTAAGAGATATTAAAGCTTTCTTTTGATATCAACAGCCTGGAGTTTCTGTTAACTTTGTTAGCCTGAAAGAGGGCAGAGTTGAGAGAAGTATAAAGATTAAATAAATCAGTTGATCAATCAAATGATCATTAAAAACAAAAACACAACTGGAACTTTGATTAAATCATACTTGAAGCCTAACTACCTATAAACTTGTTCAATTTTGTAAACTAATATATTCCTTTTATCGTTTAAGCCAATTTGAGTAGCATTTTCTGTTGCTTCCTAAATGATAAAAACAACTTAGTAGATTAACTTTCTCTTACACAGTGATAAACTAGAAAAAACTTAAGACTCAAATATCAGACAAGAGAAAGCAAAAGAAACCTGGTTGACGAAAATATAGAAGCTTTTTATTTTTTTATCATGAAATATCCTATTTTCTGCTGTACTATTTGCCATCAAAGTTTTAATTTAATTGATTATTCATCTACTAAAAAATATCAGCAAGGGGTGGGAGTACCAAATTTAAACTTACTGGCTGTATTTTGGTTTATGGTGTGTGTGTGTGTGTGTGTGTTTGTGTTGTGTGTGTGTGTGTAAATAATGTCATATACTTAATTAATACCTATCAGCTCTCTTTTCAGATGCCAGCAGATGAGTCAAAAGCAATTACTAATCCTTACCATGAAATTCTAGAATTAGGTTGATACTGCATTTTTTCTCTGAGATTCAGAAGAGTCCCTGAAGTCAGTGCTCTACTCAACAAATAAAATAGAAAGAACCCAACTACTCTGAATTTGTAGGAAAGTTGTTTACAATAAAATTTGTAGTTTTGTTTTATCTTGGGAGATACTATACAATACAAAGAAAGTTGAGTCTAAAAGGATAATTCATTGAATTTAATCTATACATGGTGCAAATAGTTTATAATGGGTTCACGTGTATATTTCCCCCCATTTTAATTACTACTAGGACAACAACTATTTTAAATTTGATTAGAGAGGATTTTATGAATTTGACCTCAAAGAATGAGACTACAGTAAATCAAAAAGTTCTGCACAGTAAAAGAAATCGTCAACAAAACAAAAAGATGACCAACTGAATGGAGAAGATATTTGCAAAGGACACTTCTGATAAGGGGATAATATCCAAAACATATAAAGAACTTGTAAAACTCAACAACAAAACAATCTAAATTTTTAAAAAATGGGCAGAAGATCTGAATGGACACTTCTCCCAAGATGTAAAAATGTCTAAAAAATATGAGAAAGGATGCTTAACTTCACTAGCTATCACGGAAATGCAAATCAAAACACAACAAGATATTACCCTACATACCTGCTAGAATAGCTATTATAAACATGACAGGAAATAAGTGCTGGAGAGGTTGTGAAGAAAAAGAAATCTGCAAATACTGTTGGTGGGACTATGAACTGGTACAGCCACTATGGAAAACAGAATAGGGGTTCTTCAAAAAATTAAGAATTTTCGAATGACTCAGCAATCCTTCTTCTGGCTATCTACCTCCAAATTTTGAAAACATTTATCTGTAAACATACATGCACCCAGATACTATTCATGGTGGCCACGATATGGAAACAATCAAAATGTCCTTGGATAGATGACTGAATAAAAAGTTGTACACATATACAATGGAATACTACTCAGCCATAAGAAAACATGAAATACTGTCATTTGTGACAACATAGATGGATCTTCAGAATATCATGCTAAGCGAAATAAGCCAAATGGAAAAAGTCAAGAACCATATGATTTCACTCATACATGAGATACAAAACTGAAAGCAAATAAACAAACAAGACAAACAAATAAAAAATCATAGTCATAGGCAATTAGTATGATGGTTGCAAGAGGGAAAAGGAAGTAGGAGAGAGGTAGAAGAGGATAAAGGGGGTCAAATATATAGTGACAGAGGAGACTTGACTTTGGGTGGTAAAAACACAATGCAACATATGAATGATGCACTTAAAACCTACGTAATTTCATTGTCGCCCCAATAAATTTAATAAAATTTATTTTAAAAACAAACTTGAACATAATCCTTTCATTCTTTGTTCACTTGCCTAGTTATATTTTTACACAATTGCAAATATAGTATGCATAAAAATATTAAGTATGCTTTTTATTTTTCTACATATTTTTCTATAATATTGCATATTCATAATTATAAATTTTAATTGCTACATAATGATCCATTGAACAGAAAAATAAAATTTAGATAGCTATCTGTATTTAGATATTGCCATATCAGATATCAAAATTTTAGGTATATAGAATAAATTAATATACCTATTTGGATCATTTCCTTAGGATGATGATCAAAAATGGAATTAAATCATAAAACATTTTTATAACTCTTCATAGAAATCCAAAATTTTTTCCACAGTTGCACAATTTACATGGCAACTAGCAATAACCAATGCATCAATTTTTACAATGGTGCAACTGTTATATTGTCTGAAACTCAAAAAAATTTCTAAAAGTATGTCTTATAACAGGTTTACCTGTGGTGCATTTTAAAAGTACAACTTTCTTGGTTATACCACTATTTTAATAAAACAGAATCTCTCAGCTATGACCTACAAATATACAATTTAATACATTGTTAACAATTTGGACAATAAAATTTGCCCAATAAAGTTTGAAAACTATTCTATTAAAGTATCTGTAGTGTTTTCTCAGGTTATCTTAAAAACCCAAATTATAAAAATAATGATTGGATGTTAGAATCTACTGAATGTTTTTCACTTAGAAGAATCTGTTCTAAGAGTTTTTATTTGTATTACCTCACTTAAGCCTTTCAATAATTTTATGTGCTAGGTAAGATTATTATCCTAATTTTACAAAAGTGGAAGGTGAGGCACAGTAGTTAAAAAGCCCTGCTAGTGGAAAACGCTTTTTTAATCCAGGCTGTCAAGCGAGGATCTGAGTTCTTAATTTCTGTACTATACTGCCTCTCAGATGTCAATTATTTTCCCAGATATTACTCCACCATAAATCATTCATTCCACGAACATATGTTCTACCTGAAGGTAAGAAAGCAGACCTATAGAAAAAATAAAGCCATATAAAAAGGGGAGAAAAGAAAATATTGGGAGAATGAAATAAAGGGGGCATATGTGGAGAAATAATATTGGTCAAGCACCTCAAAAAGAAATTTTATACATACAGTGTTATTTTTATATTCGTATGTATATGCAAATGACACATCATGACCTGGCTAACTAGCAGCTTCTGGTATGTGATGATGCACAGACTAAGATTAGATCTACTTTAACAAAGCTCATCTAATATGTAAAGTGTTTTGGAAAAAGACTTCTCAGATTCCAAACCTTGAACATATTGTGGGATTTATAAACAAAGAGGAACAACTTATATGACTAACAAGTGGAATCTATGTGGTATATATTTTAGTAATTCTAGTATTTTAACAACTTAATATAAAGTTATCAATAACTTTTGAAATATGAATGCCTCAGAACCCAGGGTGATTTATAGGAGTAGTATGTAAAGCATATACAATTACATTAATAATTTCCATACTTTTCTAATCTAGTCCATTTCATGAACAGGACTGTTGGTTAATGATCCTTATAATGACAACTCCAAACAAGCCTTTCTTGTTCAAACATTTTCCTCCCTTTGTTATTTAAGTCCCTTCTTCCAACACAGTTTCCCATTAACTTCCTTTACATACATAATGCTCTGGACGTTCATTACTCCCTAAACAATTCCCTTTTTCTTAATAGCCACAACTGTGCTCCTATAATCCAGCTTATCTCTGGATATTGATGATTCAAATATTCTCCCTACTGAAGTCTCTGGTCAAAGGAAATGTACACTCCCTTTGAATTACTCTATACTTCTTTTTGATCTTATAAGTGAGAGGGCTGACTTGAAATTAGGTATTCGCACTTCATTAAGGAAATGACTAAGTGTGAGGGACTGCTAAGCAATTAAGAAAAAGACTGAATATGAAAGATACGTTTCCTCTTCCCTGAGTGCTTTCAATCTGGTAAAGAGTTCTAACCCTGTTTTGCAGTGTTGTTTTTATATTTTAAAAAGTGGTTGTCTAGAAAACTTTGCTAATTTTTCAGTAATCTAAAAAAGAAGGAATATAATTTAGACCAGAGGCCTTAACAAAAACTTTACTGTTACAATAAAGTTTTATACATCACCCTATTAGACAAATGAGCTAAGAAATAAGCATATTGAAGTGATGGTCTTATGACACATGATAATACTATATTGTGTTCTTTTTACTATGTTTGGATCCATTTTATAAATTATTTTTTATTTTCAATATTATGTATAAGGAATTTATTAAGAGTTCTTCACATATTCAACTTTCACTAATTTAAAACTTAACACTCGATTAAAATCATTAGAAAGGCTTTCTCAATATAACTAGTGGTGACAGGAATTTTCCTACTAAATTCTACTGAAGAAAAACAAGTGGCCATCTAGTTTACCAGTAAGAACAGGTTCATACTATTACATGAAAACTATCTATTTAGGCTTATTTATTGTTTAAAAATATAAAATAACATTCTGGTTTTCTTATGAATAATAAAAAATAGGCGAATCCAGGAAAATCTGGCAATCGCTCAGATTTAGATAAATAGGTCCAGAATATACCATGGTGGCATAAAAATTATTTTGAGCTGAAGGCATTTGAGTTCCTGAAATAATTTCTCTGCCTAAAAGGAAAGCCTCCAAAAAAAAAAGCTCAAAAGACCTCGATTGTAATAAATTCCCTCCTGGGGAACAATTCTAATCTTTTCAGAGGAAAAAGGGGCAGTACACTGAAACAAACATTGTCACAAAACAATCCTATCTACCATCTATTCTCCTAAGGGTCAGTTGGTCTTTCCAGAAAGTTATTTGTTATCCCATAAATCATCTTCCTCCTCCCCTTCTAAAAAGTCTTTTGTTTCCCCTAACTGATCTTCTTCCTTTCTTCTATTAAGATAGTATATAAACCCACAAATTCTAACATCTTTTTGAGTCACATTTTTTGTGAACTCAGGTACATACATATATAATTATAGCTGTTTTTTCTCTAATTAATCTGTCTTTGTCAGTTTAATTCACAGGTCTCAAAGTAGTAAATTAAGAAGGTAGAGGGGAAAGTTTTCCTCCCTGACACAGTAAATTACAGCTATAGATTAAACCTATTTATGTTTTCTTCTCGTTTTGTTACCTATTGAAAGCTTTAAAAATGTAAAATATTTGTTTCTTTTAAAAGGAATTATTCTCTCTTATAAATTAATGCCCAAGAAAACGATGTCTAGTTCTGAATGTGGCTCAATTCTTGTGAACTACAGGAAGGAGGTATTATACTAACAGAATTTAAAAAATAATAATAATTTTCAGATATATAATGAGGTAACATTATATCTACTGTATGACCTCCCAAAATATTTCCAAAACTAGAAATTGAACACCATTACAGGCTTATCTTTCTTTTGTCTCTCTTTAACCCTACTAATCCTTATTATTGTAAGGCAAAAAATAAAAGTAGAAAGACAGGTAAGAAGGGTGGACTTAGTCTGTTGGCTATTGTTTTCTAAAGAAAACAATAAGAGCTCTGAGGTGCCTCTAAACTAAAAAGAGCAAAATAGCTTAAGCTTCTTAAGAACTATTTTGGAAGCAACTTAAGTGCCATATAATGTTATTGAGTACTTTTAGAAATGAATCATCTAAAGTTGAGTGCATGTTTTCAAAATCAGTTGTAAATCTTTAATCAAAGCCTCAATGAATGCAATACCAAATCTTTAGCTTTTGAAATTTTTAGCAAATTGCAATCACTGAAAACAAAGATTATAAATAGGCAAATGTTGAAATTCACCTTTCAAAAACAAAGCAGGAACCAGATAACTTAAAGAATAAAAGCTCATACAGGATATAAAATTTAATTTTGAAATTGTACAGTTGTACTTTATAATATCTTGACTTGTGAAGAAAGCCTTTTTGACATTGCTCCTAATTTCAAATGAAATTAATATATTTATACTTTGTACAGAATTGATAAAACCAAGAAAGCCTATAATTTTGTAATACCTTCCTACGGTGAAACATTCCAAAGAATCAATAGACATAAGTTAACTTTAAAAAGTTTAATTAACTAAATATTTGTCAAAGGGAGAAATTTTGAATAAGACAAAAAGACACCATATCTGAACATACTTAGGCTAAATATTTAAGCATTTCAATACTTTTCAAAGAAGATTATAGACAATTTATTTAAAAAATTTCTAGGAGATTATTTTAAACTTAAACTTTTTAATAAAACATCAGTGACACAATATTACAGATTGATATGGCTAAAAAATTGCTTAAGACATGAATATGTACAAAATTATTCTACTTTAGTCAACTTTTATTACATTAAGATAACATAAATACAATTTTTAGCTATCATTTTAAAGCACATGCTTATTTGTTATTTTTAAGACATGGTTTTATTTTTGCAAATAGTTTTTCAGTAGACTGGTTTTATAGGTTCACCAATATAAATCCAATTTCTTAGTCAATAATATTTCAAAACATACATAATTTTGTTTTAATGCCCCTTTTCTTTCTCAAACATGAAGTTGTTAGAAATGATAAATTATATGTTTAGACTATCGATAAATTTCCTGACACTCACTTTAAGCAGCTAACCAATTGGACAGAGATAGAGTCCAAAATTACACTTCTGGTGATTATGGTAAACAGAACAAAATTGGCTTAAGACTAAATAAAGTGTTGTATTCCAAGAATCAACACTGTGAGCTTTTTAAGATGAACTGCAGGAAAAACTGGAATTCTGAGAAAGGATTCAATTATGATCTTATTGACACTAAAAAATACATTTGATTACATATTCTCTAAGTCACAAACCACTTTCAAGAATACCTCCTATAGTCCCATACCGCACAGTTAAAAATATAACATGAGCACAAGTATTTTTATTACATCAATATTTGAGCAGCAAAGATCATCAACAGATTAACTGAATCATGGCACATCCATAAAACCAAATGCAATGCAGCTACTTTAAAAAAGATAGATCTCTTTACACAATGAAAGATCTTTGAAATATAATGTTAAATAAAAAGAACATTATGCATAAGTGTATACATTTAAGTATTTCTACTCCAATGCGTTGTGTAAATATACATATTCATATACCCATAATTATAAATATATATATATATGCATGTATCTATACCTTCACATTTATGTGTTTGTGAGTGCATGTGCATGTGTGATGGTGGACAGAGCCTTTGTGTGCATGTGCATGCGTAGATGATAACTTCTGGTAGCTTCATGAGTATCTATTACATACTATCAAAAAACTGAAATACAAATATTTGAGAAAAAATAAAGATCATTAAGTGGACATCTTTTTTATTCTAGGACAAGTCATTAAATGCAAGAGTAATAGCAGAATTATAAATTTAGAAAAAGAAGCAAAAAACTTCAAGACAGCAAAAATCCAGGAAAGTTGTCCAAGAGCAATAATTTATTAAGTACAAAAATATATATACTTAAGATTATAATGGAAAAATGTAATCAAAACAGTAAGATCCAATATGCCTACATTTATTACTGTCAAATATCCCCCCAAAATCTAAATTACAAATATACTTCTTTCACTGATTTTTTTTTTTTTAACACCTACAGCACCTGATATTCCTAGGTGGTTTCCCATCCAAGTACTAACCAGGCCCAAACCTGTTTAACTTCCAAGATCAAGCGAGATTGGGCACATTCCAGGTGGCATGGCCACAAACATTCTTTCACTGATATTTAATTGTAAAATTATTTTATTTCTCACCCTGTCTGGAAGTCTAATATTTGTGGCAAATTAAAAAAAAAAAATAGTTGAATTTATAGTAACTAAGTGTCTCTCTCTTTGAAAGCTTAGCTACATTAAACCACTCATCCACTTACTTCCTCCCCTAAAAACAAATAGGGTATTTTGCAGTTTTCCATTTCATTGATAATAGAATTTTTCTGAATTCTTTTCAGAAGTAAATGTTTCACAAGTAGTTATAGATTCAGTGTATCTGTGGGAGGAGGTGAGTTCAGGACTCTCTCATGCCAATGTCTTTGATCAAAATCCAGAAACTTTAAGGGACATTTATCAATACCCAGACCTCAGAGTGCTGAATCCCTATGCAATTGTCCAAGATGGTGACATGGGAGCTTGCTGAACACACCACCTTTCATGGACATACTGAATCTACAGCTACACATGGAGCAACTTCCTATGTAAGAAATCCAGAAAGAAGCTGAATGAATCTTACACATGAGTAAACAAGAAAATAACCACACCACAGACATCAAAATGGGTTTCAGGACACCCTCAACTAACAGAAGCTACTAGAAACAAAGGCAGTGGCTTGAACAATCACAAAAGTTTGAGAGAAAACCAAGAGCTTGCACTGGCCTTATCGAAAAAGTTTATCTCTTACACAAGACCACTCTAGCAAACTGGGAGAAGCAGCTATTTTATCTTTTGTATTGAAACCAACACAGAGAGTCAAGAAAAATGAAGACGCAAAAGAACATTATCCAAAAAAAAAGAAGGGGTGGCTCCACAGTGTAGTGGTAGCACATCTGCTTTATATACAGAAGGTCCTGGGTTCATGCCCTAGGTGGAGCCACACACCATACCCCAGGTGTGCCAGGTCCCCCAAGTGCACGGGGGGTGCCAGGCCCCAGGTGCACGTCACGAGCATGTGGGAGGAGATGCCCCACCTTCAGAGATCCAGAAGAGGAGGGGTGAGGGAAGGAATTAAAAGGAGGGGGGGAAGAACAACATAAAATTCCAGAAAAAGACTAATAAAATGGAGATAAATGATTTACCTAATAAAGAGTTCAAAAGCATGGTTATAAAGATACTGAGTCAGGAGAACACTGCATGAACAAAGTGAGAATTTCAACAGAAATAGAAAATATTAAAAAAAAAATACCAAGCAGATCAGAGTTGAAAAATACAAAAACTGAACTAAAAACTCTACAGAAGGGTAAGTAGAACATTAGATCAAGAGGAAGAAAAGATACGTGCACTTGAAGACTAGGCAATGGAATTCATCCAAACAAAAGAGCAAAAAGAATGAAAAAGATTAAAGACAGCTTAAGGGACTTGTGGGACACCATTAAGTGTACCATATATACATAACAGGGCCTCAGAAAGAGGAGAGAGAAAGGGAAAGAAAACTTAATCAATGAAATGATGGCTAAAAACCTCTCCAACCTTATTAAAGAAAAAAATATCCAGACCAGAAAGCCCAAAGAGTTCCAAATAAAATTATTCCAAAAAGACCTACATCAAGACACATTATAATAAAATCATCCAAAGTTATAGTCAAGAAGAGAAACTTAAAAACAGCAAGAGAAAAAAAAAATGTTGTTGTATACCGGGAACCCCAAAAGATTATCAGTGGACTTTTAAGCAGAAACTTTGCAGGTCATTAGGGAGTGACACAATATACTCAAAATGCTAAAGAAAATAACTGCCAACCAACAATACTCTATGAAGCAAAACTTGAGATTCAGAATTAAAAGAGTAATGAAGAGTTTTCCAGACAAGCAAAAGCTGAAGGAGGTTCATCACCACTAGGCTGTCCTTACAAAAAAATGTTAAAGGGACTTTATGCTTAGAACCACTGTGAACCAGTATGGCAGTTCCTCAAAAATTTAAACAAAGAATTACTATAGGATCCAGCATTTTCACTTCTAGGTACATATCCAAAGTAATTAAAAGCAGGATCTCAAAAAGATATTAAACCAATGTTCATAACAGCATCTTTCACAAGAGCTAAAATATATAAGTAACCCAAGTGTCCACTGACGGATGAACTGAAAAATGAAATGTAGTATATTGTATACAATGAAATATTAAGCCCTAAAAAGAAAGTTTTGGCATATGCTATAACATACATGAACTTTGAAGACATTATTTTAAATGAAATAAGCCAGTCATGAAAGAATATTATACAATTTTACTTATATGAGGTTTCTGAAGTAGTCAAATTCATAGAGACACAAAGTAGAATACTGGTTGCCAGGAGCAATTCCTGGGAATTGGAGAGGAGCACAGAATGGGAACTAGTGATTAATGGGTACAGAGCTTCATATGGAGAAAGTGAAAACATTCTGGAGATGATGGTGGAGATAAACTGCACAATAACATGAATGTACTTAATACCACTGACGTATACACTAAAAAACTGTATATTTGATGTTACATATATTTTACCAAAATTTTAAAAATTAGAAAAAAAAAGAGGGATGAACCACTTCAGAAAATATTTTGGTACTTCCTTAAATTAGTAAACATGAAATTAGCATAGGACCAAGCAATTCCACAACTTGCTATACAACAAAGAGAAAATAAAACATACTGCCATACAAAAACTTTACAAGAATATTCATAGTAGTATTAGTCATAACAGCAAAAGGTGGGAAAACCCAAATGCCTGTTAACTGATGAATGGATAACCAAAATATGGTCTATCCATACAATGGAATACTATTTGGCAATCAAAAAAAATAAAGTATTAATATATGCTGCAACATGGATGAACTGTGAAAATACTATGCTTAATGAAAGAACCTAGTCACAAAAGAAGATATTTCAAATGATTTTATTTATGCAAAATATCCAAAATAGGCAAATATATAGAGACATTGAGGAGTTTAATGGTTGCCTAGGAGAGGGAAGATGGGAGAAAAAGGGGAGTTGCTGTTAATGGTTCAGGGTTTCTTTCTGGGGAAATGAAAATATTCTTAAACTGACAGTAGTAATGATCACACAATTCTGCAAATATACTAAAAACCACTGAAGTATACAAATGGGTAAATTGTAATGGCACATGACTTACAGCTCAAAAAATAAAAAATTTTAATTTTCAAAAAGATCCCTCTGAAAGAAGGGTAACAACTGATCAGCCTCCCTACCTCCCCAAAAGAAGTTAAATTCACAAAGAATTAGAAGAAGTATACCAAGGATAATTTGAGCAAGTTTCACTCTTCTTAGTAACAGCCAGGTCAAATCTTGCCATTATACTTTAAGGGAAGCACTCACAAAACTACAGCTTATTCAGGGTGGCTTTCTCAAATCCAATTATCTTGACCAAGTCATTGGTCTGAAAAAAGTCAATGAAATAACTAAATTAAAATGTTATAAATAAATAAATAAATAAATAAATAAATAAATAAATAAATAATGCATATGATAAATTATCTATTGTTACCTTTTTTAGAATGTAATATACTTTACTGGGATAGACAATTAAGCTTTGGATTACATCTTTTTAGCAATATCTGATACTTTCGCACGTCACTATCCTTTACAGAGGTATCCTGGAAGCAAAAAGAGTAACCTGAATTCCATTTTATTATACTGTCACAAAAATTATGACAAAGACCATGCCTATTTTATTCACCATTATCTTCTAAGTCTTACCATATTAAATGACAGTCAGTACTCAAATATACAGTTTCCCCCCCCAAAAATTCATAGCCTAATAATAGAGAAAAATAATGTTTTAAACTAAGTATTTTAAAGTATCCTAATTGGATTTCATCTATTTATGCTAAAAAAAAAATGTCAAGACAATATTATGTTGCTTCCAACCTAAGTGAACTATAAGAATTTACAATTCAATGCCAGGTAATTAAGTGACTTCTGACCAGCATACAAATGTCACATGACCCTATACCCTGTAATTCACATGTTTTTCTAGCCTGACTATGTTCTTAGTTATCTATAAAAGAGGGAGAAATAAAATAGAACTTCACAGAAAAAAAAAGGAAAAATATCTTTTAACTTACTTTTAAAATTACTGCTTTTTAAGAAACAAGTTATTAAGGACTGAATTACCCAAAATATTATTTTTCCTCTACCAAAATTATGCTATGAACAATTTTCTCAAAGAGAACTACTCAGAAAACACACTCAACTTTAAAAGTGCTTTGAGGGATCTTTCTTGATTTCATTAAGAAAGAATGAAATCCTTTCTTGGCTATATCTGTTCTCAGTATTCTGAGTAGCAACTGCCTATAAATCAGAACCATAGGGATTAGTGAAGTCATTCATCATTTCCTTTTGCTCCTGTAGTTAAGTCTCTCATTACCTCATGCACACTTACAAAGATGCTGAGGCTGCAGAGGGAATCAGTGTTGATCAAAGTTCAAAGTTTAAATATAGCCATTAGGTCCCCAAAGAGTAAATTTCTGTATTGAACACCAACAAAAAACAAATGTTAGAATCAGAATGATGTACACAGTGGGGAAAAAGCAGGTTTTGCCAATATATATTCACTATACATTGAGTCTATTACTCCCTTACTCTCTCCATTACCCATTCATTTAGTTACCAAATCACACTTTCATAACATTATTCATCGATTTAAGGAATATTTCTGGTGGGCCTACTATGTATTTAAAATACTGTAGTGGGTGGTAGTAATATAACATTAGAAATGCACACAATCTCTGCCCTTAAGGAGGCTATATTCCATTGAGAAATACAGACAGCATACATGATAACAATGACAACACAGGTAAAGGCTATGACAGGTGCTTAGATAACACATAGGAGTAGCACACGGGAGATCACAGAGGACTCCAGGAGAAAAAAAACCCCAAACCCAACCAGCCTTCTTTCCTAAATAGATTACTCTAGATTTAAAAATTAGGCTTCTTTCTCAACTTAACTTGCATTTAATTTATCTCTGAGGGCAAAAATATAAGGGTAGCTTTTATTTACTATACTTTCTAGGCAAGAGTATAAAGAAGCAGCAGAAAGAGCTGGCGTCCTTGAAACTGTTGCCCAATAGTCTAGTATTATGGAAACTGTCCCAGCAAAATAGAGATATTTTAATTTTCCATAATCTCTCAAAAATAGTATTTTATAATTTTTAAATTCTCAAAACATTTAGAAAAGAAATAAATGGTATTCTCTAGCTTTTGTCATTTTCTTCCTAATTTGAGCTGAGGTATAAGCAGATGTGTCTTAGGAAGTACATTAAGTTAGCATACTTAGCAAACTTCTTTACCTGCCTGTTTGATTATTTTCCCAACCCACAACCAACATATGATAGCTGAGTCATAAACAGGACTCAATACTCATTCCATTGAGGCTTTTATTTTCATGGGTGTTAAATCTCTCTTTCAGTCCCACTTTTAGTCTCTGTAGTTTCACTCCTCAGATACCAACATAAAACAAAACCAAAGGAAATAAATATTATATTTTATCTTCTCTTAACAAAAGTGAGAAAAATATATACATTTATATTTATGGTGTGAGAACAATTAAATGATAAAAAATCATACACTTATAGGCCATACAGAAAAAATATTTTCAAACATTTTAATGTCAGTGCCTAGGTGGCCAGTACTAAGATATAGTCATCATATTTTTAATAAATTTAGTAACACAAATTAAAACCTGCAAGTGAAGTCAAGTCACTATGCTGTAAACCTTAAACTTATACAGTGTATTTTATGTCAATGATATCATGATAAAACTGAAAAAAAAATTAAAGAATTTTAAAAGCCAACAAATGTGATAAAATCAAGAAAGTCAAAACTGAGGCTGGAAATGGAAAGAAAACAATGCCTGATTGTTGGGTGGCCATCACTATGTAGTTTTGTGACCCTACATAAATCACAACTTTGTTAAAACTTTAGCTTTTACATTTCTAAACTGACAAGATTAAACTAATTGAATATGACTCCCGTTGTAGAAAATTTCAAAAGTATTGTGACTAACAGACCATAAGGTGATCCCCAATAATTCCCACATCCTGATGTTCACCTTTGTGTAATCCCCTCCCTTTGAGTATGGGTGGAACCTGTGACTTGCTTCTAACCAAAAAGTGAAAGTATGTTACTCCCATAAATAGGTGACACTATATGGCAAAGATGATAGACCTGCGAATAGAAACTAGCCTAGACCTAGCATAGAACAGCATATTCAGCCATTCAACCATAAGAATATGAATTCTGCCAACAATCTGACTTAGTTTGGAGCAATTCTTCTCCAGTCAAGCCTCCAGATAAAAATGAAACTTAGCCACCATCTAGATTGCAATCTTGGATGACTCTGAGCAGAAGATATAGTCAAACTGCACCCAAAATCCTCACTCATGGAAACTGTAAGATAATAAATGTTTGTTGTTTTAAGACAGTAAGTCTGTGGTGATCTGCTGCACAACATTATAAAACTAATATAAGCAAAAAGTAAAATGATCCATTGGTTCACTCTAACCATCAATGTCAGATGTGGCAATGTGTTTTAGATTAATGAAATACATGAATATCAAAATTTTATTTTAATTATTAGTTTCAACCTCCTAGATCCTCATTCACCTTCTGCTAAACTGAGTGTATAAACAGCATAACATACTCAGGGAGTTCCTATTTTTCTCTTAATGAATCTCTCTCTCTCTCTCTCTCTCTCTCTCTCCCCCCTTCCCCCCAACTCTTATCCCTCCCTCCCTCCTTCCTTCCTTCCTTCCTTCCTTCCTTCCTTCCTCCCTCCCTCCCTCCCTCCCTCCTTCCTTCCTTCCTTCCTTCCTTCCTTCCTTCCTTCCTTCCTTCCTTCCTTCCTTCCTTCCCCTTTCTCCCTTCCTGTCAGTCCCTCCCCCTCCCTCTTTCCATCCCTTTTTCTTTTTTTTAACAAAAGCTTCATTTCAAGGATCACCTCTTTTTGAAATACTTCATCAGTGTTCCCATTAAACTTTTATATGCCTCTATAATAATATTCTTCAGTTATTATAATGGAATGGTAAATGAGAATCTTTGACTTTTTTTCCTCTTTTGATTTATAGTGGTGAAGTTCCTCTTTTTCAGAAAGAAGTATGAAAAACAGAAATAACCTGTTTTTATTCCACCTGCTGTCTAGCCAGTTGAGATTAAAGTAATAAATTCATCTGAGTCATTTTACATTTATGTGTGTGTATCACATAAATAGTCAAATAATTTCAGTAAAAAAGGGAACAATTATTATCAACTAATTGGACCATGTAGTCCTTTACAGTTATTATAGATATTACTACTAATGCCTATCTAAGTCAGATACTATGCCCAGGTACAAAATGTTATATGGCAAAGTAATAACACTTCTGAAGTGTATTAGTTCTTTCTCAAATTAACAACTGAGAATCAGTACAGTAAACATCTCTTAGCTTTATCACTCTTTTTCCTGAGACTACCTTCTCCCTCATTTCATTAGGGTATCCCACTATTTTGACGACAGTGATTGGCTGGGGTGTGGGGACATGACGAGATTAACAAAATCAGAACTCTTCAAAGGGATTTTACATTTTAGAGCTGAAAGTGAAGAGAGAACATGGAGCTACAGGAAAGAAATTAGAGTAAGTTAGCAGCCATTTTCCTAGTTTCACAGAAAAGCCTAAAGATGATGGCACAGGGTGAGAGAAACAAACCCAGTTGCACAAAATCCCTAATTCTATTCTTTGAGGTTGCTAAATCTGACCTGGTTTCTGAAGTTCTTTCTTGATTCCATGAGAAGTAATCCTTAATAACATAAGCCAATAGAGTTTCATTTTGATTTTTAAGGTACTTTGAATTAGGTTTCTGTACCCTGAAAATAAATCAACTAACTAAAAATGATACATTACTTATTTCATTAAAATACTCCAATAATGGATTGGTCATTTATACACTTCAGGTGGACAATTCAGAATAAATCATGTTTCTTGATTATAAGAACTGTGTCTATTAAAACTAATTGTTGAAGAAATTAAGATGAGCATTACTACTGCTTTTCATTAGATAAATTCTAAAACAAATAAACCCTCAAAAGAATTATACATACATTCTCAGGAATGTATGAAATGATGGAAATGAGGAAAGTCTTCTAAAAGCAAAGTAAAATTTAAAGTCTTTGGATATGTAGTTCTGACACAGAATACAGTACCTTTAATAAAATAGCACCAGCCTAGATTAAGCTGTATTGTTCCAATACATACTTTATGTACCAATTTATATAAACTAAAAAGAAATATGATTAAAAATGACAAAAACTTAGAGATATATAAACAAGACAGTTTTGTTAGCTTCTTTACATTTCACAGAACTATTGGCAACAGAGCAAAATGAATGATCAGTAATGTTTAAAATACTGCCATTGAAAAAATGCATTTCCACATCAAAATTTATTTACAGAGAAACAAAAAACAATATAAAAAAACCTCTTCAATTTTCTTCAATAAATGTTAAAGGTCTCAAAGATACTCTAAATTGAAATGGAATGAACAGACCATTAAAAATTAACTAAATTATCTACCTAAAAAATGCAATATAAGTATGTACAGCTCTATGGAAAATAACCACTTCAAAAACTACTGTTTATCCTCTGCTGACTGGCATTTTTAAGAAATTCAATTCACCATAGCAACCTGTCTTAACACCAGCAGATAAGTACAGGCTATATTTAGATATGATTGCTTTCCAGAAGGCAACCCTGCCTTCCTTCATATTTAATGCCATGATCCAAAGAACCAAAATATCATTCAATCAGATTGTGGTGTGAATGACAAGTATACTCAAAAGGGTAAGGCTGTATTTCAGAACCATGAAAAGAGGGTAAAATTTGTAAAGAAGTACATAAAGGTAAATAAAATATGATGTCTAAGAAATTTACAATCAGATACAATATTTCGTCCAATTAAAAATAAAATGCCGTTATCAAGCACTAGCAATCTATAATATCAAAATACATTTCAACTACCAAGCTGTTTTTTAATTAGTATGCTGCATTTTCAATCTGGCATCTTCTAATTAAAATAGAATTTTTTCTACCCCAAGTCCTTTATAGATGAGGTATAACAAAAGAAGTAGTAACACAAAGCAAGTAATACAATGTAAAATAAGGAAGATGAATGAACTAAAATGGTATTGTTACAAAATTAATATGGACCTATTTGTATTTTATAATCCTCATAATGACAGTGAAAAGAATTTCTATTTACTAAGTAACATAGTTTTACACAGTTTACACAGTCACAATATACCAAAGTACAATAATAATCAAACACAGACAATATCTCTTATTTTTGTTTACTTTGTAGATGAGTTGCATCAAAATGATTACTAAAGAGAAGATGTGAAGAGTGAAATTCAATTAAAAATGCCAAGAACATATCCCCTTACACTCACTGGGATGATTATTATACTAAAAAAAAAAAAAAAAAAAAAAAAAAAAGACATGGAAAAAGAGAAGAAAAAAGAAAGAAAAGAATGAGTGTTGGTGAAGAAGTGAAAAAATTGGCACTTTTGTGTACTGTTGAAAGGAATATAAAATGGTACAGTCACTAGGGAAAAAACTATAGCAGTTCTTCAAAAAATTAAAAATAGAATTACTATATAATAAACTAATTCCATTTCTGAGTATGTAAACAAAAGAATTGAAAGCAGGGTCTCAAAGAGACATTTGGACATATATTCATAGTGTCATTATTCACAATACCCAAAAGGTAGAAGCAACCTAGTGTCTATTGACTGATGAATGGATAAACAAAATATGGTGCGTGTATATGTATGTATATTTAATGAAATATTATCCAGCCTTAAAAAGGGAGGGAATTCTGACACATGCTACAACACAGATGAATTTCCTTGAGACTTTCATGCTAAGTATAGTAGGCCAGTCACAAAAAGATAAATAATGTACCACTCCACTTATATGAGATCCCTAGAGTAGTCAAAATCATAGAAACAGAACAGTGGTTACCAGAGGCTGAGGAGAGGAGAAAATGGGGAGTTACTGTTTAATAGGTATAGAGTTGCAGTTCTGCAAGATAAAAACCTTCTAAGGATTGGTTGCATAACAGTGTGTATATACTTAATACTACTGAATTATACATTTAAAATTAGTCAAGATAGTAAATTTTATGTTATGCTTATTTTACTATGTAAAAAAATACCAAGAATATTGATAAGAAATATTTCCTCATCCAAATATAATTTATCCAGAATTTAGAATTAAAAGAGTTCTTCTATTGAATCATTGTTTTTTATAAAGGTTTTAACTTGGTAATATCTTTTTCAATATCTTGACATCACTGAAACAACTAAAAATACACTTCAAGTACCAAAGAGAAAAACAACGAAGACTGACAAACTTATGTTGTACAAAATTCTCAAAGAATATAAACTTTTCTTAGTTGACTATAAGGAAAATTACTAATATCCTGCATTATAAATTATATTTTTAGTATTCTGAGATAGCCAATTTTTCCATGAATTAAACAATTCTTCCTCTAACTGATTTACATAATACACATCCAGAATGGTCCTAAACGTTTAAGAGCTTTTGCAAATTAAATTAAATGAGGCACACCTACCTATGCCTCTCCCCTCCACACACAACAGCATCAACACAGTGAACTGTATGAACAGGTATTCAATTTCTATTAGTCTTCTTATCATGCTATTTTTCCTCTTTTGATTCTTAAACAGTTTTTAATAATTTCTACAAATGAATTTGTGTTCAAATAATTATGTTAAACAGTTTATAATCAATAAGAAATCTAAAGTAGAAATATGGTAAGATGTTTTATCTTTCATCTTCAGCAGAGTCAATGAAGATCTGAAAGTATTTGCTAGAATTAACTCTATAAGAATACAAATAAATACAACAAAATAAAATGCTATACATGATACCTCTTTTGCATCATTTCTCCAGAAGAAACAGCATAAGTGATTTTTTAAACTTAAACAGCAGGTATGCTTCCACTTAAAGAAAACAAAAATTAATTATATCATGCTAAAAATAAATTCTTATAAATATAAAAAATTATGTATCACATTAGATAAGTTTCTAATATGATAATAACATAAAATTAAATTTGACAACACTTTTCAATATGACATTGAGGGACCACCACTAAAGCATGAGGTCTTAAAATGCAACTGAAGTGGAGAAATTAGACATATGGCAGAGCAAATCAATGTTAAAATATTTATAATCATAAATAGAAGATAAGCTATTACAACAGTTAAACTTTTTCAAAATTTAACATACATGAAAATTACTAATTCAAACAAATTCCTAGGCACATCAACAAAGAGTGAATGTCAAGTTCCTATACTTGGTCTTACACTTAATACCTAAAGAATTGTGATAGAAACAACTATACTCAGAGCAGCCCTAAAAAAGAGAGAGCTTCTTATGAACCTCTTCACCTCGGGCTTGCCGTAAGTCACATTCTGCTCTCATTATTACGAAAGATCAAAAGTTAGCAGCAAGACAAGAAAGTCTTGCTAAATAATCCACAACTTTCTTTTCTTCCATAGCACCCTCCATCATTATGTTCACACAATATAGCTCACTCCGTTCATTTCAACCCAACAATTAGTTTTACTAAAATGAAAGCAAAATCTTGGGGTTCATATTACATTCAATTTAAATAAATCACAGATGGTCTATCACATTATTCCAGTAAATCGACACAGACTTAGAGTATTAATTAGTCACTTTTGGTTTGGCTTTTACATTCTGCTGCTCTAAAGCAGTAAATTCCTCAAACTTCACTCATTCTCTCTCTCTCTCTCTCTCTCTCTCTCTCTCTCTCTCTCTCTCACACGCACGCACGCGCACGCGCACACACACACACACACACACACACACACACATGAGCATGGACACTCTCCCTCCCTCCTTCTCTTTCTCCAGTTTCATTTCTGACTTTGCCCAAAGTACATAAGTACATGTTGCTCTAAATGTAAATATTGACTAGATAGCCTTGGTTCTCCTTAGTCTGTTTTTTTTTTCCTTTTCTCTTTATTCTCTTTATTTAGAAGACTAAAAAAAACATTAGCAATTGAAATACTCATTTTTTTTATACATCAATTCTTTGGAGCATCAGCAGCTCAAGTAGGTGAATCATAATACAATTCTGTGAGGCATATTAGCACATAAAGCATTCATTAAATATTCTAATAATATTTTATTTAGGACATTTATTAAAATAGCATGGATGCAATTTTTAGCAACTCTTACACTAGTGTGGAGTACTCATCAAATGCCAGTGATTTTTTTAAGGAGGGGATTCTTGTAAAAACATTACTTTTGACTATTTCCTACTTAGTGTTGACACATAAACAATTCAACTCCATATAAAACCATATAGTGTACACAAATCGGTGAACAAATAGTAAACTTAAGTCAAGAGTCTAGGACAGAAAAGAGGTGGCTGGCTTTAAAAAAATTATTACCTATATAATATGTGCTACATTAATATTGCTATAGAATGGTAACTCAAAAGATTTCCTATCACAACAACTGAGAAAGCACATTGTTTTGTCCACAGTGGGCACTTCTTTCTCTAAAGAATTTTACAAAGAAATATATCTCTAAAATATGAATTAGAGTCATTAATAGTACATTTTCACAATTCTTAATAAAGAAAATCCAAGTAGCAAGGGTCAAAACAAATTCTCATTAAATTCTTACATTCTAGACTAATGCCAAGAGAATGATGATGAATTAAGATAGTACCTGGCCACTTTACAGTAAAAGACATAAAAGATTGCAGTAAACAGATAAATAATCCTACTGTACCAAAAATATATCTTATAAGTAACACAATAATGAAATTACTTAATTTATTTTCTTTAAATGGGTAAATCTTTTTAAAAAATGAGTTTCCTTCCATATTCATAAGAAAAACAGAACTCTTCATGCAAATTAATGTTATTCAATATTCATTTACTATGAATATTTACATTCACAGAGATTAATTATATTCTTGATTAGATATTTATAGGACTGAAAGGACAACTGTCAACCTTCACTAGAGCAAAAATCATGAAGAATGGATATGGATAAGCCCTTTATGTGAGGAAAAGAGAGATTAAGAAAAAAGTGAGTTGGTTCTACAAACTCATTTCTGACCTCATTATATTATAAATTTCAATATTCAATCATTTTCAACATTCTGCGTTTTGTGACTATTTTTTAAACAAATGAAACATCATTAAAGAGTCAATAAATTTCAGATTCAACACATTTCACATTGTTGCTTTTTGTTCCTTACAATATTCTTAATGAATTACTTATAAAAGTTATAGGAGTGTAGGTTACATGTGATGTGGAGACTGATTTCCTGTTAAAATATATTTTACTGAATGCATCGAACATCATTAAAGAAAGCACCTGCCAGTTCTCAATTTTCTTTTCTCTGCTGCTCAGGGTTAACTAGTCTTGATTTTTTTTTTTTTTTAAATAACCGTTGATCTTCCTGGGAGGCTACGTTCATATAAAAGATAGTATGCATAATTTCTAGTAAACATACAACTGCAAAAATTTATTAGTTCATGAAATAGAAAGTGACATAGTAAAGTAAATGCTTATAATGAATGGGATTGACTCATGAGCAAGAATTGTAACCTATAAAATGCTTCAAAAATTTTGTGCTACATACAGCTTTCTAATGTAAAATATTAGAAATATACTCAACATATTCAAATATATTATTATAAATAATTATTTAATATTTGTAATTATACTTACACATAATTATTAGGAACTATTCAAAAAAAGCTTATGATTGATGTGAACAAATTCAATCTCACCTTCTCAAGCAAAGAAACTACTAATCATCTGCCCTACTTAGTATTTACTGCTAAATTGGCAAGATATCATCAGCCATTAGCTCTACTCCTCGAAAGTCAGTCATTAATCATAACATAATCTCTTATTCTAAAATCTGTATTTCTAAAAAGTAAATGCTCCATAACTTCACTTCTGTTTACACTGTCTTGTGCTTTGTTACACATAACACAAATTGTTAGAAAAGAATTGCTCAATCTTAAATCAGTTCTCAGTTACAACTCTTTTGAAAAAAAGTCACACCAATCATAAAATTTTAAATTAGATTTAGTACTAAAAACCAAATACTCACAAAGAAGGATCTTGTACGAGATCTTTGAGATTTATCCCACTGCGATCTTCTGCAAGATTCCTGAAGCAACTATCACTCACTAAACAACGGGAAAAGAAAAAAAAGAAAGAAAATTAATTTATGTTTATACTTCATTTAAATTACTGCTAACCAAAAGGAATTTTTAAATTAAAACTGGCTCTTTAGATACAATTTTTCCGAACATTATACAGATCAATATTGGGCTAGGATGATTTAGCAACAAATATAAATTTCAACAAGCCAATATTCTAAGCAAAGGTCTAAATGTGCTCTCACTTTTACAGGACTAATTTACCAGCACATAGAGGAAAGTCACAGCTAGAAAAAAAGATAAATTATGCTCCAAAATCACATTTTTAAAGATACTGAAGGGCAATGGAACCAAGAGAAAAGTGATATCTATTTTTAGGTAAGCTGAACCTCTTGATTGTTTTAATTTCTGGGAGGATTCGCCATTTAGACACAAGTTAAGAATCAGACAGTGGGACACTACCAAGAAAAGAGAAACTAGCATAGCTCTTGACAGTTCATGGGCTGGTATGATATACTGGAATCTTATAGAAGCCCCAAAACACAGTTATCTCCTGAGAGATTTGCTGAGGGCTGGGACTACACAAGTGAATTGGGGCAGGAGAGGTTGGGCTAGAAGGCAAATGTATTTATTCTGTAGTGTTATGGTGATTAAGAGTCAAAATCACACTACAACAGGTGCCACCTCCCACTTTCAGTGTAGAATTTCAAAAGGTGACCCCTCAAGACATTCGCTCTCACCCAAAAATACACCACCCTGAGAGGGGGGATGAGAAAAAGGAGGCAGAACACAAAAGGTAGGGGAAAATCTCCCACAATTTCACAGTTCTGAAGTACAAAGCCACACCAAAGAGAGACACGTGCAGTACAACAGGTCTTGCTCTTAAGATATCTAGAACCAGAGGTAGACAAGGTATATCTAAAGCTGTCACTCAAATCATCCAGTTCAATTCATGGTTGAGTTGACACCTCAACTCAGCACTTCACATTTCTAATACTGGAAAGAAAATAACATTTACATCAATCTATGATCCCACAATAAACTTTATTTGGTATACAAAAACAATTACAAAGTATGGTAAAAAGTGCACAAAATGTGACCAATAATTAAGCAAAAAAATAAGATCTATATGCCAACCCACAAATGATACAGGTTTAGATGATAAAGACTTTAAGAAAACTTTTTAACTTAAAGTTAAAGAAGATATAGAAAAATGTTCACAGTAGATGAAAAAGAAGAAAATTTGAACAGAGAATTTAAACCTATGAAAAAGAAAGTCATTTTAGAACTGAAAAATACAATATTTGAAATTGAGAAATCAGTGGGTGAGTTTTATAGCTGACTCAACACAGTGAAACACCATATTAGTGAACTTGAAGAGATGAGCAGAAAATATCCAACTAAAGTAAGATAGAGAGAAAAAAAAAATGAAAAGAACAGAGCACAAGAGACATGCGGGAATCAGATAGCCCTACGTAACTTGTGAGTGAGAAGAGGAGAGAGAGAATACAGAAGCAATTTTTCAGAAAAAAAAAATCTAAGAATATTCACAAACATATAATAACTCATGACTCAGGCAGTATAACCAAGCCAACACTGGAAAAAATGAAAGAAAATCACACCCAGCAGTTAAATGGCTGAAAATCAAAGATAACAAGAAAATCTTAAAAACAGCTAGGGGAAAAAAAGGATACATTGCCATCAAAGAAAAACAAAACTTACAGTTCAGTATTCAACATAAACTATGGAATCCAGAAGACAATGGAATGATATATTTAAAATGCTGGGTGAGGAGGGGGTGGGTACTGAGAACCTAAAACTCTATATCTTGATAAAATATTAATCCCAAAATTAAATGCAAATTAAGGCTGTGTTTTTATATTTGTTAGCATAAATATTAAGTGACTATTTTCAATTTCAACTTAACAGTTTCATTATAGACATTATATATCTTAGAGTGTCATTTATAATCTACATAAGAAGAATATAACTTTCCTTGTTTCTCTCAAAGATCCATTACCTAAAATTTGTATTGGATTTTATATTACTTTTTCTTACAGAGTCCCTCAAAATTATAAGCTTTAACCTCCCAAATCTGAGTTTGCCACTGATATAATTAATACACACAAACAATGATGCATTAAAAACATCTGAAGTTGAAATAAAATTGGCTTCTTTTTTTAATTTCAAAAAGATAACCTCTCCTTTTATTTTGCAATGATTGGAGTGATATTGATTAATATATAACTTTTATTCCATATTCAACAGCCACTGATCTCAACCTGTTGATTTGAGAAAAATGTTCTGCTTTTCATAATTTTAACATTATGCTCTTCATTACACCATTTTCTGAGTAGGGAAAAAGACAAAAAAAATAACGTTGGCACACTTCAAAAAAACTTGTTTTCCAGCTGAGCTGAATTAAAATGAAAGTATAATACATTATATCATAAAATTTGTTCTCATAAAGTTTCTTGCCCAATTTGGCAAATATAAGAGCTTACTTATAAACTTCAAGAGCCTGAAAGTTTTGGAGTTTAATTAAAATGGAATAAAACCTTGATCCTTTAAAGGTATGCTAGTCAGCTATCTGTGAAATGAGTTTTGCCAAAGACAGTTTTCTAAAATTCGTGACCCATCCAAATTTTAAGTTAAAAAGAGAGTAAGAAATCTAAATAAAAAGTTTGTTAACAAAATTCTGAAATTTTGGCTGCCTAATATATTGTTTTTAGTTAAGTTTTTTTACCAGCAAATTTTGTTTTTGAATTATAACTAAGATATGGTATATTTTACTTAGCTAGTGAATATACTTTTTCATGTGTAAATCACACCAAAAAGATCAGTTTTGGTCATCATATTATTTTTTGTTTTCAACCTCAGCATACTGCCAACTAAAGGAATTACTATGTTCTTTATTGCGCTGATTAATAAAATTTCTTCAACATGTCATTACAAAACTCAAAGCAGAAGAAATTACAATAGAAACATGTAGTCAGACTTTATGGTACTAACATGAAAATTACAAACTTGTACATCAATCTGGTTTATACTGATATAATTAACTTGGAGGAGAACAAAGGAAAATTAATTAGAAACATTTGTAAAATGGACTTTTTAGTAGATTTCTTATCCAATCACGTACTTTTTTTCCTGTAAATGTTCATCTTTTGGATCTATAATCAAGATAATAACTGACATTCATTATGTGCTAAGCATTTTATAACATTCTTACTTGATCTTCACAATCATCCCATGATATGTCTACTATTTATATCTCCATTTTATAGATTTGGAAACTGAAACCAGGGAAAATTAAGCATCCTGTTAGAGATCATAATAGCTAATAAAAAGCAGTACTGGGAAAATACAGAATCTATGTAGAGTCTACACTCTTAACCACTATGCCATATTGACTATAGTTCTCATCAATTTCTCATGTATTTCAGATTCTCATGTAAAATATATGAGAAACTTTCCATAACTTTAAAACAAATACGAGTTAGATAATTAAAATTAATTATGAGATAATAAATGCCACTCAAAGCATTACTTTTTTAAAAATTATAATTTTTAAAAATTGAATGAAATATTAGGGATTGTCTAAGTAAGTGGTTAGTTGACTGTGATTCATATCTCATGGGTTTATATCTCATGGTTATCTCAGATCAATGACAGCCTATTTCCTTTTCAGCTAGAGTTCTATTTTTATTTTATAGATTGCTTCAAAAGTTAGATTTGAAGGACTTTTAGCAAATAAATTTTTATAGAAGTTGAAATGCACCATTACACATATATACACACCTGAAAATAGTATTAGTTCTATTCTCCACTATCTTATACATGAAAATCACAATTTGTCAATGGTCAAGAAGAATCAGCATTCGAACTCAGTATAAACTTAGACATATTGATAAAATAGAACCTTAGCAGGGAAGCTAATCATAAGTACCCGTTTCTGTATATATTAATCTTTCTGGTCCATAATCAAGGTAATAGGTGACATTCATTACGTGTTCAGCATTTCATGTTCATTTTTTCACTTATAATAAGTATAATTTATTGTTATATGTAATCAATATGATCTTTGATAAAATCTTTATAATGTATTTCCTAAGTTCTATTATTATAGATTATTCCATCTGATTATTAGGAAATATGTTATAAAAGACCTAGCCATTTCTTTCTCACTTCTAGGATGACATTTAGATTCTACCTTGCTTTGATCAAGGATTTCCATAAAGGACAGAGAGTTTCTATCCTCAAAAATTCATGTTTAAAATACAGCATTGGATGAATTCAGTATTTATAAATTGATTTTACTGTCCCATATTTAAGAACATGAAAAAACACAATTTGAAAACTGCTAAAACAGTAAAAACAAATCAATTCAAAACTCAATTCATTCTGTAATTTCTAAATATTCAGTGGAAATTCTAAAGAAATGGCCCTGTGAAAACAATTTATAATTAAAATTAAACGTAACTTAATACTATAGACAGATTCCAATTAATTCATTCCAAGTTTGATGGGACAAACCAGACAATAGTTTATAGAAAATGTCAGCATGTGCTGAAAAAATTTAGCAGGTGGCAATTAGTTTTATTTTATTCTGAAAATATATCAGATAGCTTAATTAATACCTGATATAAGAAAAAGTAGACTGACTCAATTCTTAGTTTCATTTTTCAAGATAAATCTATTTTTTTTGTTATTTAGGTGAAATTCACATAACAAAATTAAGCATTTTTAAGTACACAATTCAGTGACATTTAGTACATTCACAATGCGGTGCAACCACTACCTCTATCTATTTTTAAAACACTTTTATCATCCAAAGAGAAAACCTGGTACCCACTAAGCCAATGAGTCCTCATTCTTCCTTTCACCCAATCCCTGGCATCCACCAATGTGCTTTCTGTCTTTATGAACTATTCCAGATATTTCATACAAATAGAAGCATATAATATGTGACTTTTTGTGTTTGGATCCTTTTATTTAGCATAATGTTTTCAAAGTTCGTTCATTTTGTAGCAAGTATCAGCACTTCCTCTATGGCTGAATAACATTTCATTGTATATATGTGTGTGACTGTTTTTTCCTTTTGACTACTGTGAATAGTGCTGAATGAGCATGTTATCTACAACTATTTGTTTGAGTTCCTGTTTTCAATTATTTGGGTCATGTACCCAGAAATGGAATTGCTGGATTATATGGTAATTCCAACTTTAACTTTTTGAAGGATTGCCAAATTGTTTTCCAAAGCAGTTGTAATATTTTACATTCTACCAGCAATGTACAGGGGCTCCATTTCTCCACATACACAGTTTTTACTGTCTGCCCTTTAAAATTTAGTCATAATAGTAGAGTGTAAAGTATTATTTAATTATGGTTTTAATTACATTTCCTAATGACAAATGCTGTTGAGCATCTATTCACGTGCCTCTTGGCCATTTGTGTATATTTGGAGAAATATCAATTCAAGTCCTTCACACACTTTTTAATTGAGTTGTTAATCTTTCTGTCATTGAGTTGTAAGACATCTTTCTATACTTTGGGTACTAGACCCTTATCAGGCAAATGATTTGCAAATATTTTCTCCCAATCTGTGAACTGTGTTATTGCTCTCTTGACAATGTCCTCTAAAAGGGCAAGATTTTCATTTTGATGAAGCTCAATTTGTCTGTTTTCTTGTGTAGCTTATGCTTTTGGTGTCATATTTAAGAAACCATTGCCAAATCCAAGGTCATAAGAAATTTCCCATGTTTTCTTATAATGATTTTATAGTTTTAATTCTTATAGTTAGGTCTTTTATACATTTTGAGTATGTGTAGATATTGTTCTAGCATCATTTATTAAAGAAACTGTTCTTTACTCCATTGAATGGTCTTGGTACTTTTGAAAAATCAACTAACCATGAATATATGGGCTATTTCTGGACTCAGCTCTGTTCCATTGATCTATACATCTATCCTTATGCTAATATCACACTGTTTTGATTACTGTGACTTTATACGACATTTTAAAATTGGAAACTATGATCTCCAAATTTGTTATTCTTTTTCAAGATTTTTTTTGGCTATTCAGCATCCTTTGCAATTCAATATGAATATTAGCATTCTTATCCATTTTCACACCAAATTTTGGTCTCCATTTTAAGCAGATTAACTTTAAGAAACATTTTTTTGTTATCATTTATAAATCCTCAGATTACACTCTATATTTTTTCCATGCCTAAATCCTACCATTCTACATCCTAAAAGAAAAGTTTCCTAAAGTCTTCTAAAAAGGATGTAAATTAAGTACAAAGAACTATTACTAATCAACTGAATAAGGTACCTGGACAATAAAAGAAGGTAAACTGTCATGATGAAAATTTGTTCATTTTCTTAATCTATTCCAACCTAAAATAACAAGCCCAAATAATGCTTATATGCAAAATTCATACCCTGATAGTCATTTCACAATTACCAAAGTTGTTTTAATTTTAAGTAATTTCTAGCTCTCATGAGATTCGTGTGCTGTCAAAAGGTAACATAGTCCTATTGGACAAGAGTTAAAACAAGAAGGAAAATCCCCTTTCCCAATAAATTTGCAGTAGATATATTTTTTTTGAGTTTAAATTACAGTTCCAGCAGCATTTTTGGATCTAATGAAAGTGTAAAGAAAATTTTCATATTTTAAAATCCATTTAACTCTGTAACTGAGGAGCTTCCACCTTATCTTCAATTGGAAGTGACTATTCTTCAATGTAACGACATGCTAAAAGGCAAGAAAACCTAATAAAATTCTAAAACACACATTCCAAATAATTAATGTATGCAATTAAAATTATATCCTCATGGAATAACATCAGTATTTGAAATAACTATCTGTGAGAAAAGACATTTGCAAAGATAAAATATTCCATAAAAATCACCATTGATAGATGAACATTTGCAATTAATTTTGATGACAGGAAACAGTAACTATAAACTCTAGTTATCCTCCAATGCCATTCTTTAAATTGGTAAACATGTATTACAAATACTATACTCAATTATTACTATTATATTCAGACTTCATAAATTTAAACAATTGGAAATCTTGGTGCTTTTTTTCTTGGTTATTGTACTACACAAAAAATATTCTCAATTTTGCCTTCTGGCCCAAAAAATCTAAAATATTTTCATTTTGTCCCTTTATGGAAAAAGTTTACTGACCCTTGGTTTATAGGAACACAGTAAGATTACTATGTATTATAGAGAGCTAGTTGATGTAATTACTGGTACAGGCAGTATGTAAAACACATGCTCACAACTTTGCATGGAAGGTGTTAATTGATATATGCTCTTCTCTATTCCTTTATCTCTGTCCAAAACCCATATCAAAACTCAAGTTATTGAGAAAATTTCCAAATAGCTCCATCCATCCCTATACAGGTTATCCTTTGAATCCTAAACAATGAGGGATCGATGAAGACAGTAGGGACCCAGAACTACATTACATGCCCACATCCAGAAGTACCATGCAGGCCCCACCTCAAGTGTAAAAGAGGCCAAATGGAAAACTTGACTTCTATCCTTACCTGGCAGTATAGAGGTGGAGCCTGCCTCCCTTTACCTGCCTGAGCATTATACTTAATGGTGAAAAGTTTAAAACTTGCCTTTAAAATTGGGAACGAGACACAGATATCCACTATTTTAGCACTTCTATTCAAAAATGAACTGCTGGTGTCAAGCAGAACCACAAGGCAAAAAAATGCAAAGAATGTATAGATAAACTATTAGAATAAGTGCATTTAGCAAGGTTGAAGGATATAAAGTCAACACAAACAACTAACTGCAACAAGTAATTAGAAATGAAGATTTAAAAAATGATACCACTTACCAAGGCATCAAAAGATATCGTACAACCGGTAATACATCTAATGAAAGACATGCAAAATCTCCACATTGAAAATTATGTACTTTTATTCAAAAACTAAAATACCTATGTAAACGGAGGGATACATCAAATTCATGGATTGGAAAGCTCTATTTAAAGATGTACCTTCGTTCATTTACATGGGAATTGAGGCTAGTAAACAAAAATTTAATGATAAACAGTAGGTTTTAAAGTGGGATTGAGGTGGTAGTACAATTTTGTATAGCGGTCAAGAGCACAGGAATCAGTTAAGCCTGGGTTTGAAAATGTGTTCTACTATTTCCTAGTTGTTTGATCTCGGACAAGTTACTTAACCTCAAGGAAACTTGATTTCTAAACATGATTGTTTATTGGGAGACATTAATTAAGAAAAATTCATTTACTACTACGTTGTTTTATTGTCCAAGGTCTCAAAACTTGTGAGTGGAAGAGCTGAGCTTTGAATCTAGGCAATCTGGCTCCAAAGTTTGTGCACTTAACAACAAGCCTATAATATGACCTCTTAAAAATATCAGTTTAGCAAATATGAAGGTGAACTATATGCTGTCATCAAAAAGTTTCTAGCTTGAAAAGGAAAGAGAGATAAAACATGAACCAACAATTATAGCAAGTAAAAATTAAATAAGTACTACTAAAATTAAGGACTGAAAATGCCAACTATTATTAAGTACATGAAACAACTGGAATTCTTACACATTGCTGGTGAAAATTTAAAATGATAAAACTACTTTGGAAAAAGATTAGGCAGTATCTTACAAAATTGAAGACACTATTCAACCCAGAAATGCTACTTATAAATATTTATCCAAGACAAATGAAAACTTACATAAATCTTCATTACTCAAAGAATCCACCTTTGTAAATTCACCTGCTCACTAAAATTCATTTGTAACTTAATGATCAATATTCAAAGCAGTTTCACAATAGTTTGTGGACATGAGCAGAATGAAGAAAAATTTGAGTTGCCTGATATGTATGTTCTCAGCTGAAGTTGAAACACTCTGCTTTAACTTTCATACTGTAAATGAGTCTTTGTTGTGGTTTCTTTAGTGCCATGTTTTTTGTGTTATTTTGTTTTTTTGTGTTATGTGCTTGTTTGTTGGTGATATCGCTGTTTGGAATGCTCCCCCTAGCATAGTGCTGAAGTGCTATCTAGTCTAAGGGCTAGACAGCTATGATGTGCCTTGAGGAGAAAATATGAGTGCTAGATAAGCTTCAATCAGTCATGAGTTATAATGCTATTGGACATGAATTAAATGTTAATGAATTAACAATACATATCAAATAAGGTATCTTTAAACAAAAATATACACAGAAGCTTATGTATTGATAAGTTGACAAAAATATCGTGACCTCTATTTCCCTAAAAAAAATGGTAGAGTATTAACTAATTCAAGGTTCACAGGGACTTTATAGAACATAACCACTGCAAATAATGAGAATCAACTGTATCCACAAAAAGACATATACAAATATCCATAGCAACTGTACTCAAAATAGCCCCAAACCAAAAATGTCCCAAATATTCTTTAACTGAATGGATAAACTGTGGAATAGTCACACAAAGGGTCAGCACACAACAATACAATGGAATAACAGGAGATAAATAACAGAGACACATCCTGAAAGAAATCTTGTACAAAAGTATCCATTTATATGGAAAAGATAACAAAGGTCTAACAAATATAAGGTGAAAAAAAGTAAACAGTGCTTGCCTCAGGGAGGGAGGACCGACTAGAAATGGGCACGAGAAATCTCTGCAGAGATGGAAAATTTCTACATTATGAAAGGGGAAGAGGTTTCATGTGTGCACTTAATTTTCAACATTGTACAGCTAACATTTGTGAATTTTAATGTCTGTAAAGTTTACCGCAAAGAATTAACAATAATTGAATGGAAGGTGGAAAATTGGGGGAGATATAAATGATACAAGAATATCACAAATTAACTGCTATGCCTGGGTGATGGGCACTTAGGGTTATATCATATTATTCACTTTGTATATTCCTTAAATTTTCCAAAATAAAAAGTTAAAAAAAAATAAGAGGAACTGCAAGCATGTAGCGGAACTACAGGAGAGAAAATGAGCTTTTTAAAGAAGTTAAAGTGGTAATGTGGTTGAAGGCTTTCATGGAACAGTCATTAGAAATGGGAACATTTGGTAGGTTTGGACATGTAAAGGCAAGGAAAGGCCACTTCATAAAAAAGAAAATAGTGTAAAAAAATCATAAAAGTATTTCTGGTGTTGGGCTATTTAGGGAACAGTTTGGATTAAGCATAAGGTCAAGAAAAAAAGAATAATGGGAGATAAACCTGAAAAAGTAGATGGACAAGAGGTCAGAAAAAAAGCATGAAATATTAGGCCAAAAAAAACACATGAAGCAACAGAGAATCACTCTGCACATTCAAGTTTGGGAATGCAGGATCAGAGCTAAACTTTAGACACTTTAACAGTAATATAAAGAATAGTATAGAAGCACTACAATGTCCTTGTAAGAAATAATAATGTTCTAAGGGGCTATGAATAGGGAGATTAGGGAACCAAGGAAACAGGGATTTGAGTTGGTAACTGATGGCTAAGATTTTCAAAAGAGCAAATATCAAGCTGTATAGCTCTGAAGATGTTTAAGCACTGAGATACTTCTCCTTAGCATGAAATAATACTAAGAACACTAACCTACTGAAAACAGAATATATTGAAGTCTAATGCCAACTTCCTCAAGATTTACAACTGAAGTGTTAATTTACAACTAGAGTGTCGATCCAATTAATGTTGGAATTTCAGTTTGTACGTTGTTTTAAAAATAACCTTGTTATGGAACTACTATAAAAGCATAAGGATTCCACATTTGCCACAAAGTACTTCAAATAGCAGTGACTATATTTCTATGCTTTGTTGTCTTTACAGAAATGCTTAAAACATAAAGGGTTTATAGATGTTGAGGGCATCTTACCATTAAATTTCTTTATTACATTTCCACCACCAATGGGTAGTGTTTCTCCTTATTTCATAATAAGAAATTCATGCATTCATGTTAAAACACTGCCACATTCCTCTTCCAATTAAATTTACTGATATTACAACAGAGGAAATTAAAGAGATAGTAATTGAAAAATGGTCAGAGAATGATGATGTAAATCCTAAAAGGTGAAAACTAAGAGGCTGACCCTCACAACCACTTCCCTATTCCAACAAGACTAGAATCAACACTTATGTAAAAAATGAGCGCATTCTCAATTAGTTATTTCTTCCATCCTCACAAGTACACTTAATGAAATTTTATTGATTTTTTAAGGCTTAGTTTAAATACCATCATTTATATAAAGACCTTCCATGGTCTCTGAAATAATCTTTCCTCTGAACATCTATTATATTTTTATTTGTATTACCCTTATGCTACTTAACAAAAATAACTTTGAATTCAGTTATTTAAGCAAAACACCTTTTAATCCTTTTAGGCAGAAAGGGCAGATTCTATGTCTTGGTGTCAGTCATATTGCTTTAGCAATATCCTAAGTTCATCACTCACAGATTGTATAACACTGGGCAAGCTACTTAACATCTTTGTTGCACAGTGAATCATCTACAATAATAATACCCACCACACAGGACTGTTATAATGAATGAATGAATGAATGAATGAATGAATACATATGTATTAAATACATAAAAGAAAGATCGCTCCTTATTCACAGATTCAGTATCTACACATTCAAGTTTGAGAATGCAGGATCAGAGCTAAACTATAGACATTTTAACAATAATATAAAGAATAGTATAGAAGCACTACAATGTCCTTGTAAGTAATAATGCTCTAACGGAGTAACGATAGGGAGATTAGAGAGCCAAGGATACAGGGATTTGAGTTGGTAACTGATGGCTAAGATTTTCAAAAGAGCAAATATCAAGCTATGTAGCTTGATATACTCACTAAAAGTTATTTGTAACCCCAACATCAATACTCACAGCACTTTTGGAATCACTTGCAAACATTTGCACAGTAAAGGAAAGCTTGAATCCCATGAGTTACATGATCTCAGCTGAGGATGAACAAACAAGGTGATGTACTACCTATGTCAGTTCTCATACTATAAACAAGTATCCTTTTCACAGTTTACTTAGTGCCATGTTTTTGTGATTTGTGCTTTTTGTTGATTTCACTGTTTAGCATGCCCCCCCGCCCCAGAGTAGTGCTGAAGTGCTGTTTAGTGTTCCAGAGTGCAAAAAGGTTGTGAAATGCTTTAAGGACAATATACATGTATTATATAAGTTTTATTCAGGAATGAGTCACAGTGCTGATGGATGGATATGAGTTCACTTTTAATGAAAAGACTATATGTGGTGTCATTAAATAGAAACACATATAAAATAAGGCTATGTATTAATAAGTTGACCAAAATGTTGTGACCAGAGGCTGTCAGGAACCTACCCCAGGAATTGCTCTAGAAGAAATGGTTCAGTATTTACTAATTCAATGTATGCACCATCTTTATAGTACACTACTACTGCAAGAAAAGAGAATCAACTGTACTTAAAATACAAACAAATACACAGTAAGGACTCAGTAACTCGTAATTACCAATAATATTTTATTGTTACTTAACACATAGTAGACACTCAAACTTCTGTTAAATTACTGCTTAAATAAAATAAAAATAATAACTAGATAGAAAAAGAAAATCTTCAAATTAGTTTTATAAACAGGTATAATGTTGACCTCCAAACTTGACAAAACTTCACAAAAAACTACAGATCACTCATAAATAATAATGTAAAAATCTTAAGATACTATTTAAAAGAACCCAAACATTTAAAAAAATTATGAAAAAGTGGGGTATGTTCCAGAAATTCATTAATAAAATTCATCAAATAAACAGAACCAACAGAAAATATATATTCATTTTTATAACTACTGAAAACTCAAGTGACAAAATTCAACATCATTCATATTTTTCAAAAAAAGTTTAAAATAGAAATTAAGAGATATTTTAACGTAGACAGTGTTTGTGTGTGTGTGTGTGTGTGTGTGTGTGTGTGTGCACGCGTGACTGTACATCAAAACCAGCACCTTTCCCTAGTGGGAAACACTAGATACTTTCTCAAAAAATAAAGGCAAAAGTATCCTCATCTTTATTATTCATCATTTATTGGTGGTATTAAACAACACAATTAGAGAAAAGGAAATAGTAGGGGCTCCAAAAAATGTAAAAAAGAGGTAAAGCAACTTTTACTTAAAGCCATCTGTATTTATAATTTCTGAAATCATAAAAATACAAAAATAATCGATAAAAACCTATAAAAAATCACAAGAGAATTAGCAAATAAGCAAGGTGTAAAACTAACATATACAAAGCAAAGTGATTTCATACATGCTCTCCTCACAAAAACTACTTAGATAATAAAATGAAGAAAAGATTCTGACTATAATAAAAATAATAAAATTAAATACTAAGATATATACATAGCAGAGAAGTGTGTAAATTCAGAAAAGGACAAAAAGGAGCTATATAAAAAAGGCATTTCCAGTTAAGATAGCAAAATAGGTAAATGTTGTACCTGCATCCTCTCACGACCACATCAGAATTACAACTAAACTACAGAACCAGTATCATTGAGAATTACCTGAAGTATAGCTGAACAGAAGTCCTACAACTAAGGATATACAGAAGAAGCCATGTTCAAACTGGTAGAAAGGGGAAAGACGTGGAATGGGATGGTCCCATATCCATTTGTAACAGCTAAAAATCAGGAGGGATCTCTCAGCTGTGAAGGTCCCTTTAGAGGAGCAAAGAGTTGCAGCCCACACCAGGCTACCATAGTGATGAAAAGCAAGAACCTACAGCCAAGATTACTCTACCCAGCAAAGCTATTTTTTAGAATTAAAGGACATATATAAAGAGTTTCCCAGATGAGAACAAGCTATAAAGTTCATCACCACAAAACAGTACTACAAGAATTATTAAAAGGACTTCTTTAAGATAAACAAAGAGCAAAAATATAAATAATAGAATAGCAATAACCACATAGCTATCAACAATTACTTTCAATGTAAATGAATCAAATACTTCAATCAAAAGACACAGGGTAGCTGAATGTGTAAAAAAATAAGACCCTAGGAGAGGCTTACTTCAGACTGAAAGAGACACAGACTGAAAGTAAAGAGATGGAAAAATATATTTCATGATATTGGAAACACACACACACACAAAAACTGGGGTAGCAATACTTATTTCAAACAAAACAGACGTGAAAACAAAGGCTGTAACAAGAGGCAAAAAAGATCCCAGTAATCCCACTTCTGGGTATTTATCCAAAGAAACACAAAAGACTGCTTCAAAGGCACGTGTGTATCTATTACGTTCATTGCAGCATCATTTACATTAGCCAAGATATGGAGGCAACCTATGTATCCATTGATGAATGGGTAGATAAAAAAAGAGGTGGCACATATATACGATGGACTATTACTCAGCCATAAAAAAAAAAGGAATAAAATCTTGCCATCTACAACAACATAAATGGACCTTGAGGGTATTGTGTTAAGTCAGACAGAGAAAGACAAATGCCACATGATTTCACTTATATGTGAAATCTATAAAAACAAAATAAATTAACAAAGAAAACAAAACAAACTCATAGATACAGAGAACATTTTGATGGCTGCCAGGTATAAGAAGGTTCGAGGATGGATAAAAAGGGGAGAGGAATATAAAACATTCATGGGGATATAAAGTATAGCATAAGAAATATAGTTAATAATATTATAATAACTATGTACAGTGTCAGATGGGTACTAGACTTATCAGGGTGATCACTTCAAAAGTTATATAAATGTTAAATCACTATGTAGTATACCTGAAACCAATATGATATTATCTTGACTGTAATTAAAAAATTAAAGTTATTTAAAATAAGACAAAAGAAAGATAAGAAAAATGAGGTCAGTAAAAATCCTAAAAATCTTTACTTTGAATTGGAATTAAAATCATCTTGAGATTTATGTTTTCCTATCCAAAAAAAATATATTTCCCACTTCCATAAAATAAAATGTCTTTAAAATAAACTAATGGCACCCCCCCCAATATACAGACACAAAGGCTTAACAACAATGATAGCAAAGTAGCAATAAACACCCATAGTACATTAAACTCCATAATACCACTTTCCACTAATAGGAGTTTCCTTCAGGTAAGGGAAGAAAATGCACAAAATGTGCCAAGGATATTTTATGCTTAAGAGTAAGGAAACTATCGAAAATCCATGCCTCAAAAACACATTAAGTTCAATGTATACAAAACTATACTAATGGCCTTTTGTCCCAAACTATTGCGGTGTTTAGCTAATGACCACATAAACTGCAGAGCTGGATGAAATGACACTCAGTTTCTTTCCATTTCATTATTTTGCTTTCTGGCTTTAAAGAATGGAATTTGGGGAAGAGGACACTGCATCCTTTGGTTAAGAACATTCATCCAGAGTAAAATTGTTGGGCTCACTAGCTATATAATCATGTAGAAGTTAATTAATGCCTTTCTCAGAGTCTCAATATTCTTATATATAAAAAAGGATAGCTGTAAGGATTAAATAAGACAATGTAAGGAAATTTACTTGGCATAGTATTTGGCACAATAAGAGAATAGGAAGAATGAAAAATAACACTCAAAAGGACAGATCAATGGAATAATAACTTGAATTTCATGATGAGCGTACTCAACAAACTAGAAATAAAAAAGTACTTACACAACACAAAAAATGGCACTTATGAAAAACAAAATTAACATCATCTTGAATGGTGAAATAATTAAAGCCTTCCCTGTAAGATCAGAAAAAAGAAAAAGAATGCCTACTTTCACCACTTATATTGAATATTGTACTAGAAGTATTAGCCAGAACAACTAGGCAAGAAAAAGAAACAAAAGGCATCCCTATTGGAAAGGAAGAATTAATACCAACTACATCTGCAGAAACATGTATACATAGAAAATACAAAGAAATCCACAATAAATTGTTAAAACTAATAAATTCACCAAGGTTGTAGGATATAAGATCAATATACAAAAAAGTATCGTAAGTCCATACACTAGCAATAAATAACCCAGAAATGAAATTTAGTGCACAATTCTATTAACACCAAAAAGAAAAAAAATCTTTTTAAGTACAAGTTTGTACACTGAAAGCTACAAAACATCTTTGAAGGAAATGAAACAAGATGTAAACACATGGAAAGACACTACATGAGCATGAATGGGAAGGGTCACTATTGTTAAGATGGTAATATAATCAAAATATTCTATTGATTCAATATAATCCCTATCCAAATCCCAATGGTCTTTTTGCAGAGATGCGAAAGCTGATTTTAAAATTCACTTCAAAGAGCAAGGGAATCTGAAGAGTAAAAACAATTGAAAAAATAAAAATGGGAGATTCACATTTTCTGATTTCAAAGCTTACTAGAAAGGTACAGAAATCAAAACAGTATCATTGGCTTAAGAATAAACATAAAGATCTTTGGAATAGAATTGAGAGTTCAGAAATAAACCTATACATCTACGGTCAAATGATTTTTAACAATAGTGCCAAACCGTTCAATGGAGAAAGACCAATCTCTTCATTTGGAATATATTCCTTCATTTCCTCATTTTGCTTGACTCTCTGTGTTTGTTCCTATGTATTAAGGGGGAAAACTACCACTTCCAGTCTCAAAAGAGTAGACTTGCATGGGAAATGAGCGTTATCATTTAACTTTGCCTTAGCTCTTTCTTGGTTTCCTCTCAAACCTTTGGAATTGTCTAAGCAGCCAGATTAATTCTTGATAGGTCCTAGTTGTTAAAGCTGTGCCAAGATCTATCAGTGTTCTAAAGGGAGGGATCAGCACATAGTTTCAGGCAAGTGGAGGCCAGATCCTCAGGCAGAATCTTTTAAAGTATACAAATATATAAAGTCCTGTGGGACCGCAAAAACAAACACTATTGGTCTCCAGACCAGGCAATCAGGAGGTATCCCCTGGGTGGCTGTGGCAAAATTGGGGCTCCAAATAATTGTACAAGCTCCTTTCTGGGAGGTACCAGTGAGCTATAGCAATGCTGAGTGAGGAACAGCATAAAGATAGCATCCCCAGCTTACTTTCCGTGATAGCTCCTCCATAGCCTCGAAATATATGGCAAATGTGAAGCCTGCCCCACAGGATGAAGCTCCAGGTAAAATAAATAGGCCTTTTTTACAGAAAGACTGAGGGTATGTTTCAGTCTGCTGTCTATACTGTGCCCTGGGAGTGAGAGCCTGCCAAAAACTGGGGGACCCAAAAATGCAATGCCCCCTCCCCCTGCACCAGAGCCAGGTGATAAAGTAGCATCCCTTGTGTGTACTGTACGTACTTGCTGGCTTTAGCAAGACATCAAGAGAGCACAGGGACTGCAAAAATGGTGCTCATTGGTACCTCCACCTACAAAGAGAGTCCAAACAGACCCCTGCCTCTCCAGCAAACAATAAGCAAATGAATCTCCTTTATATATCATCTAGGCACTTTTCCAACTGCTGCTTTTCCACTGGGCCCCAAGGTGAGTGATTCTCTGCCCAAGCCCTTTAAGAACAGCATTGCAGTTCCCTACAGCCCTCTGGGACTCCTGGATGTAAGCACCATTGGTTTTCAGAGCCAGACATTTTGGGGGCTTTGTCTCTTTGTCTCAAAGGCTGGGGTACCCAACGTGGGAAATGAACCCCTAACTCCTGAGGGAGAAGCTCTGGATTTGTGAAATCCCTCCTCACTGGGGGTCACTGCACTGGGGAATGTGGGGCTTCTAATGATATCACATCTCTGTCTCTCCTACCTGTCTTGATGTGGCCCTTTTATCATTTATTGTGAAGGACCTGTTCAGCTAGCTTCAGGGTTTCCCCCCTCCCCCACCCAGAGGGAACTGTTCCATGTAGATTCAGTGTGCCTGTGGAAGGAGATGAATTCAGAAACTCCCTAATGTCATCATCTTGGACTGTCCCCTCCAATTTCACCTTTGTTCTGATGAGCAATTGGACATTCATGTAACAACTGAAATAAAGTAATAGTTTATAGCAGTGCTTCTCAAACTTTCATCACCATACAATCATCCGGAATCTTCCTAAAATGCAGATTCTAATTCAACAAATCTAGAGTTGGGGTCTGAGACTCTGCATTCTTTGTTTTCTTTTTGAGACCATGCATTTCTAACTAACTCCTAAGGGATGCTGTTAGTAGTCCATGGGCTACACTTAAAATAGTTAAGAAATTTAATATAGGGTATGTGATATGTTATTACAAAATTTTAGAGCTGGAAAGAACTTTACAAAATTTATAATCCATCTAAAAACACATACATCCTCCTGCTTTAAAGATGAGAATAATAAAATAGATTTAAGGGTCTTAGACAAGGTCACTACAGCTAGTGGCAGAGAGAAACTTCAACTTATCCTATTTACAGATTTTGTTCACTTTCTACTACATCAGTGCTTCTCCAACTTCAGTTATTTATGTATAATTATGTAGCACACTCAAGTAAATCTATACAGGGAGACTGAAATTCCAATTGTTACTTCAACTAATACACATTACTATTAAATTATGGTAAGATTTGTCAAGGTTTAAATGATCTCTGTACATCTACACTAAGGAAAAATGAACAGCACACACAAATCATCCTTCTGAAATTAAGAAATTCTGCTTCCTGTTTTAACAGTGTCTTTCTAAGATATTTTAGAGAGAGACTTATCCATTTGATAACCAAATGAAGCAAAAGAAAAAACTAAAGGGATTTTGCCTGAGAAGTCTAACAAGATTTCACTAAGGGCTGAATTATGAAAATTTCACCCTAGGGTCCACAGTGTCTATCCCAGTAAAGGTTATGTACAATCCTTCTGTACTCTTCTCCCTCCTCTAATCACTAAAAGAACAATATCATTTCTGGAACCAACAACCTTTGGACAAATAAAGAGTCTTACTTTCAGACAGAGGGCTGAAAATAGAGTATGTAAGTATTGTTAAGACACTGCATTTAATAAGGAATAAAGAATGAGTCTCTGACCCAACTCTACTAAAATTTGTTTTATTGTGATTAAAAAGAAATTAAAACAGCCCAGGCAAGAGAAGAAGACATTATTAATTTTGGCAGTTCTTAAAACAATATACCAGCTTCCGCATGTTGGCCTTTTTTAAACAAAAACTTCCAAGTAAAACCTTTCTGCCATATCACAAATAAAAAAAAAAAAGTATGATCTGCCATAAAAAGATAACAGTAAATATCTATTTCATTAAATTCTACTGGAAAATATTACCCATAAAATGTTTTAAGCCTGAGCCCCTCTTTGTTAAAAAGAGAGAAAGATAAGTGTTCAAGGGATGTCAATAGCTAATGTTTACAGCTATAATGAAAAGGATTAAAAGAATTAAAAAGGGAAAAGCTTTTTCTGTGGTCTATCCCTAACATCCCTAATATCATCCCAAGTATCAAATGTGACATACTTTGAGAAATACTATACCATAGCATGTTGTTTCTTAATTGATACTTCTCTCTGGATAATCACAATAGCTTAAAATTTTATTGACAGAAAGTAAATCTTTTATTTAATTCCCCAGAGCATCTAGTACAATATCTTGCACACAGTAGGCACTTAATGATATGTTTAAGTAAACTGAAAAGATAAGTCTTTAAAGCAGGCAGTTTATTTAGAACTGTTGAATTCTTAGAGCTGAAAAGACATATGAGACCACCTACTAGTCTAATGTACTCATATAAAGATGTGAACATTAAGGACCAAGGAAAAGAACCAATTAACCTAATATTCAGATTTGTTTTTAATGACACTGATATTTCTTAGTGTTTTCAATCTGACAGCTCTATGTAGGCAGATGTCAATGAATGGCTTAAGGCAAATCGATCCTGTAGGGAATGAGCAGGGAAGGGCCATAGACATTGAGAGAGATAACTGGCCCAAAAGAGCTCCACAAAAAGTAGAAGAAATCTTAGGCTGGCAAAGATATGCAGCCAGAATTCCACCCATTTCTATGATTCTCCCAGGTTAAAGGGTAGAGAGTCAGAGGATCATCTCAGGAAGGTGGCTGTGTCTGTGCCTTAGTGAGAATTTTCTAAACATTTTTTATCACTACAAGAATTGTCCCATGCCTGGAATCTCAAACATTTGTTGACTCCATTGGTTTCTTCTCAAATGCCGATGCTCATTTCTAAACTGACTAGAAGTACATGTTCAGGACTACAAAAAGAGTAGCACTAAAAATACAAAACACCAGTGACTTTGAATTGAAAGTCTTGTCTCTAAACCCCTGACATAATGATAGTTTTTCCAACCTACAAAAAGAGATTTAAATATGAGGATCAAAGGAGAGTCAGCTTCCTCAAAAGATAAGCTTAAAAAATGAACTGACAGCATTACTATGTATGAAAACTAAAGTTATTTTATTTTGTTTGCAAATGACATAACTTTTAAAAAGAAGTAGGGTTATTATAAGATATCTGGAAATCTCAGAGTGTATCAAAAACTGGCCAGATTCAAGGTCACTTCAGGGATATGAGGAACTAGAACATAGGAATCAACCATGCTGTCAGAATTCTCTCTGCCTCTTCAGCTCTTTGGTCTGCTTCTCTGTAAGTAGATCTCATTTTTCTCCAACTAAGCACCAGTTAACTATCTACATGGTGTGGGAGAATGAAGGGTGGGCATGACCTTTGGCAGGGTGGAACTCCTGTCTACCCCCAGATATATTACTACAGCCAGTGGGGAGAGACATTATGACTGGCTGCATGTGGATTAACTTCCCAGCCTCATAACCAAAGTTAGAATATTGTGTTTGGTAGTCCCATTAAAAGCATAATAGTATGTGCTGAGGAGAAAGGGGGTCTGTTAACAGAAATGAGAAAAGTTTGCTGGACAGAGAAAAGTGCTATCTACCAAATTTTAATTCAATTTCACAATGATAATGACAGCTTTCTCTTTCTACTTCGCAGGCTTAAAATGATTTGAATTTACCTATTACATACAGCATAACATTTACCTCAACATGCTTTTTTACACTTTGAAATAGACATTTCCTATATCTTCTCGAGACAAAAAGTAACTATGCATTCATAAATATGCTATGAATTTATTTAATAATAGGACAGCAAGATAATTTTCACAATTTACTGAATTATCCTACAGAGCTGAAAAGACGAAAATTCAATTCATTATCAAAAATCCTTTGATTTAGGAAGCAGAAAAGATATGCTAGTGAAACGGAGAATATAAAAGTAGAAAGGCAAAGGATAATGATGGATAAAGTGATATATTCTATAAGTAGTTCAAGCAGGCTTTTGACAGTATTCAATCTGTTTATTGTACTAGAAAGAGAAGGTATTTAAAGTTTAAATTCAATTGCTATTTCCAACCAAAGAATTTTTAGAATCAAAGCACCTGTTTACTCATATTCTTTTGTTAAATGTTATTTTGAGACTGAATAAAGAATTAGATTTAAAAATAACATAAGAGGAGTGATGTCAGAAGCATGGTGGTGTGAGAGATGTCCCCAGATATCTCCCCTTGAAACAACAATAATCTAAAACTCAACAAAAAACATCCAACCTGCCCACAAGCATGTTTGAGCGAGGGATCTATGAATAAGAGCTACCACAGGTTAAAATACCCAGGACTGATATAAACAAAAAAGATGCCTCTCATAGCCGGAACTCACAGTAGAAGGAGAGGAGAGGAGAAGGTGCAGCGAGTTCCCCGAACAACCTGCCTGAGAAAGCTATGAGCTCAGCAATGGCACTGTCCAGGAATTAGGGAAGAAAGAGAGAAATGGAGATGGCAGAGAAGCAACAGTTATTACCGGCCCTGATTGCAAAACACAAGGCTGAACCGAAACCCTCATCCTACAACCCGATGGCACCTCCCCCCATATCCTCTAAGACGGAACACCCCGGAGCCCCATGGGAATCTGAGCAAACGCTACCAAAACTGTTGTTAATACTGACAGGAACTTCAATTGACGGTATGTGATTGAGTATAAGATAAAGGCATTATTAAGATTTTATATAAAACAGGGATCCAAGAGGCTTAGATTCCACCTACTGGAAACCAAAAAAAATAAAAATAAAATAAAATGCCTTTTTTGTAACAGGCTAAAGAGAGACCTTTATATAACAAATCTTTCTTCCTGGGAAAAAAAGCAGAATACACTTCCATTAATGCCCAGGTGGAGAAATAGTCCATGAAACACCATGAAAAACCAAGGTGACAACGAACTCAGAAAGAAAAAGAAAAATTTCCAGAAAATAAACTTAAAAGACATAAAAATATGTGACTTAAATGACAGAGAATTCGGAATGGTACTTTTGAAAAAACTCAATAAGATCCAAAATAACTCATATCAACAATTACAGGACTAGAAAAAATAAACAGATCAACAGAATGAGTTTTTTAGCAAGGAGACTGAAACCATTTAAAAGAACCAAACAAAACTTCAGGAGATGAAGAACACACTAAAAGAAATGAAAAATAGCAAGCTTGGGAAAGAGTCGACCAAATGGAGGAAAGGATTAGTGATACTAAAGGCAGAAATCTAGAAATAAATCAGAAGAAGAAACTGAAGAATGAAAAATAATGAAAGAAATACAAGAACTAGCTGATACCATCAGGAGAGGAAACAAGAATAATGGGTATTCTTGAAGGGGAGGAAAAGAAGTAGGGATTAGAAAGCATTTTTGGACAAATAGTTGATGAGAATTTCTCAACTCTAAAGAGTGAATTGGAGCTTGGAATTCAAAAAGTCAACAGAAGACCCAATTATCTCAATTCAAAAAGGACTTCACCAAGACATATTGTGTTAAAATTGTCAAAAACCAATGACAAAGAAATAATTCTCAGGACAGCCGGGGTAAAGGAGATGGTAACCTATAAAGGAAAACCCATTAGATTATTGTTGGACTTCTCAGCACAATCCTTACAAGTAAGAAAGGAGTGGAATCAAATATTAAAACTATTACATGAAAGGAACTACCAGCCAAGAATAATGTATCCAGCAAAGCTCTCTTTTAGATATAAAGGAGAAATAAAGACTTTTCCAGACATAAAATAAATGAGGGAATTCTCCGCTACGAGACCTTCATTACAGGAAATACTGAAAAGAATCAGCTCACCTTAAACAAAAGGACAAAAAAAAAAAATACATAACTATGAATAAGGCGATTAGGAGGCAGATAGAAGCAGAGAAGTGCAATCCTTACTAAGAACAGGCCATTAAACAATAAGAAGAGATTTGCTATTACAAAACAAGATAGTAATGAACATTCAGCATACATAGGGACAAACTAAAACAATGACAGAAAAGGGGAGGATTCAAAGATCCATATTTTAAAAAGAAAATGGAGATAAGGCATGTGCAGAGGAAAATGGACTATTATATATACAACTATCCTCTACAAATACATAATGGTAACTACACACCAAAGATTCAGAACTGAAGTATATAACACAAAACAAGACCAGAGGGAAAATTCACAAAACCAACCAAAATAAAGAAAATAGAAACACAAGGACAAGGATGCAATGGAAACACTGAGCTACCAGAAAGCAAAACATAAAATGGCTATAAGAAGACCTTATATTTCAATAATCACCCTAAATGTAAATGGACTGAACTCACCAATAAAAAGGCACAGCTGCAGAATGGATCAAAAAACAAAACCCAACCATGTACTGCCTCCAGGAGACACATCTCAGCTCCAAAGACAAATACATACTCAAAGTGAAAGGGTGGAAAATGATAGTTCAAGCAAATGGTATTCACAGAAAAGCGGGAGTAGTGGTACTAATATTGGATGAAATAGACTTCAAAATAAAAAAGGTAAATAAAGATACTGAAGTACACTGCATAATGTAAAGGGAATCATACACCAAGAAGACATAACACTTATTGATATCTATGCTCCCCATCAGGGAGCTACAAAATATATAAAGCCATTAATAACAGAACTAAAGGGAGAAACAGACCAAAACTATCATAGTAGGGGACCTAAATACCCCCCTGTCAGATATGAACAGATCAGCCGAACAGAAAATCGACAAGGATATAATATCCTTAAATTACACATTAGACCAACTGGACAGTAATCAAAACGGCATGGTGTTGGCAGCAAAACAGATGCACTGACCATGGAACAGAATCGAGAGTCCAGAAGTAAATACATATTTATATGGGTAAATAATTTTTGACCAAAAAAAGTGCCAAAAACATACAGTGGAGAAAGGAAAGCCTCTTCAATAAATGGTGCTCAGAAATTTGGAAGGCCACCTGCAAAACAATGAAATTAGAATGTTGTCTATCACCACACACCAAAATTAACTCAAAATGGATTAAGGACCTGAATATAAGACCTGAAACAATAAAATGCATAGAAGTAAACATAGGAACGAAACTCAAGGACCTTGGACTTAAAGAGGATTCTATGAATTTGACCTCAAAGGCAAGGGAACTAAAAGCAAAAATAAATGAATGGGACTACATCTAACTAAAAAGTTTCTGCTCAGCAAAAGAAATAGTCAACAAGGTAAAGAGACAATCATCTTAATGGGAAAGTATATTTGCAAGCAACGCCTCCAATAAGGCCATAATATCCAAAATATACAAAGAACTCATATGATTCAATAGCAACAAAAACAATCCAATCAAAAAATGGGCAAAGGACCTGAATGGACACTTCTCCATAGAGGACATACAAATGGCCAACAAACATGAAAAGATGCTTAACATCGCTAGCTATTAGGGAAACGCAAATCAAAACCACAATGAGATACCATCTCACACCTATTAAAACAGCCATAATCAACAAGACAAGTAATAACAAATGTTAGAGAGGATGCAGGGCAAAAGGAACCTTCACACACTGCTGGTGGGATTGCAAATTGGTACAGCCACTATGGAAAACAGTGTGGACAGTCTTCAAAAAACTAAAAATTGGTCTATCATATGATCCAACAATCTTTCTACTGAGTATTTACCCCAAACACTTGAAAACCCATATCCAAAATATTTGCACACCGATGTTCATGGCAGCATTATTCACAGTGGCCAGGACACAGAAACAACTGAAGTGTCCTATGATAGACGATTGGCTAAAGAAGCTGTGACATATATATGCAATAGAATATTACTCAGCCATAAGAAGAGATGAAATACTGCCCATCATGACAACATGGATGGATGTCAAGATAATCATGCTAAGCAAAATAAGCCAGACTGAAAATGTTGAAAATCACATGATATAAACCTAAAAGCAACAAAATGGACAGAACAAACAGAGACTCAGGGACATGGACAATGGACTAGTGGTTACCAGAGGGTAGGAGGTGTGGGAAGAGGGGAGAGGTAGATGGGGTAAAGAGAGTCAAATATCGAGGGGTAGAAGGAGGGTGAAGTGGGTAAAGGGGATCAAATATATGGCAGCTGAAGGAAACTGGACTTTGGGTGGTAATCATGCAATAGAATATATAGATGTCAAATTATAAGGTATACCTAAAAATTATACAATTGTATTAACCAATGTTACCCCCAATAAACTTAAAAGAAAAACCATGGCAGGTGGAAACTCACTGCTGCTGGGAGAAGGAAATATATGGATAAGGGTGGCTCTACTCTTGGGGAATACATGATAGTCCCAGGATTACAACTGGAAGAGGAACAAAAACAGTTGTAAGGATCACAATCCCAATACCCAGGTTCACAATGCCTGCCTAAAATTGAGGCTTAATGGTAACTTTGATAGTAGGAAAGTACACATACACACACACACACACACTCTCTCTCTCTCTCTCTCTCTCCACCCCCCTCCATCTTTTATTACCCCCAACTCATGCTAGCCCAGAACTCTTGATTCTTTAATTCCTTCATTAGATCATACAGTGTGGTTAGCAAAGGTATTATTAAGATGATTTTGTCTCATTTAGAACTTAACATTTTCTGAGTCTTAAATTATACTTACATATAGAAAAAGGTAAATCTAAATATAACTCAAAACTATTTCAGCCCTAGGTGGGGAAAAAATAAAGAATTAGAAAATGTTTGTCACCAAATTTTAGAAGTAGATTGGATTTCAGAGATAAATTAGGAATTCAATTCCACTATTTAATAAACGAGGAAACTAAAGCCAATAGGGATTCCCCCCACCGTCTTACAACTAAATAATGGCAGAGTCAGGGTTGAATCCCAAGTTAACTTCTTAGCTGATGAATATAATACTCAAAGTTGCAAGGCCATTGAAAACTGTTCTTAGCTAGCCAATGAATACAGTTCTTAGCTGATGAATATATAATCAAACTTGCTAGCACATTTAAATATTTTTTCAAAACTTTAGGATCAGTAAACGAAAACCAAAAACTTTTATTACTTAAATTTTACTCCATGACAATAAATTAATATTAGTTTCCCATACCCTATAAAGCAGAAATACCCTGCCTAACTTGCTGTAAACTCAAGATATATGTCACTTTAAATATATTAATGGTCATTATCACCATAAAAACAACATTGATACCAGAATGGGAACAATCTGGAGTTTCAGAAAACAAAAGAAATTTGACAAGGAGTATTTAAGGTAGGTAACCTTACAAATATATTTGTGTTGTCTATTTATATGGAGAATGCATCAAGCAAGCCTTAAAGTGAGAGAGTTTTACAGATCTGTGAACCACATCTGACAGCCAACTAATTCAGAATTAATTGAGTTGTGTAATTATACAGAATTATCTGGATTGTGTGATCATTAGGTTTATCCATGTTATATAATCACTCAGGATTATTCAGTTTATGAATAAGAAAGCTATTTTTCACCTAGCTAAAGTGACTTAAGCTCAAAAGGTCAAACACCCAGCATTAAATCTCACATTAATTGCATCTGTCTGAGAAGTGACTTTTATTATCTAAGTTAAGCTAACACAATAAGAAATAGCATGGCAAAAACACATGCATCCTACACCAGTTTGGCAGACCACTTTTGTCAAGACACAACACTCATTGCCTAAGAAGAAACCTTTTAAGTTCAGGTAAAATAGACCTCTGAATTCAAATTATCACCCCATTCTGAAAGTTGTTCAAGGCCATCAAAGAGAAGGACTCTCAGCCTATAATTCAGTAATGTGTCTAAACTACATATCTCAGGATGAAAGAAAAATGTAATCGAAGGAGTGCACAACATTTAACCATAGAACATCAGTAAAAGAAATGTACAATACTTTCACAATAAAAAGAACCAAATGCTTTATACTGTGGCTGCTGAAGTAAACCGCATTTTTTATGACTGGGCATGGCTTTTAGTATACAATATACCCTTTTCTTGTGATAATTTATTTTAAATCCTTTCTAAACTAAACAAAGTCTGACATACACACTTACCTTTCTCCCTTCCCATTTCACAGATGACTCAACCAACACAAAAACTAACTAGAAAGAGCAAATTTTACCTTTCACACATCACTTTGCTATAAATTTTGAGGAAAAGATTTAATGATACACATGCCAAGGAATAGTGCTTTCTAATACTTTCAGCTCTTAAAAAAAATTCTTGGCTTGAGATCATATTAGTACTTGTAAAGAAGCAATTTTCAAGATTTAATTGTAGCATGCTAAAAATATAACAAAGAACTATTTATTTGTTTGTATCTTACTTGTACCAGGAAGAATTTCAAATACAAGTGTATAAAAAAAGTGATGAGAAAACACAAAAATTAAACACAATCTTTAAAAACTGAAAAACAAGGGTGAGGCCAAAACAGAGCCAGAAAGAAATAAGGCTAAAAATGTACCATTAGTGTAAACCTATATGTGTATGTTTTAATAGACAAAGCAGATTTAAATATAGCCTGCTACTGGTATGTGCATAAAATGTTTTTAAAAGGTTATACTAGAAATTTACAGTGATTACTTTTAAAGAGGACAAGGGGTTGATGTTGGGAAATAGTTTTTCATTTTAAACATTTCAGTGCTGCACTGTATGTATGTGTGTGTGTGTGTATTTGTGTGTGTGTGTGTGTAAGGCTCATGGGTGTAGAAAGCACAGAAAATTAGATAGTTCTGAATACACTTTAAGGTGGAAGAATGTGATATTTTTATTAAAAATGAAGTATGAGGAGGCAGAAAGGAAAAACTAGTACTTACTATATCGAAACATTAGGTTTGTGAACAAAGAAAGTCACCCTAAGAAAAAGACTACTACTTCTAAATTCCTCCTAGTCCTTGCTTTCAACTATTGGCTAGCTTTAGGATTTAAGAAAGCCACATACACTCAGTCCCAAGCCAGAATTTAAATAAAATAAAAAGGGATGACTATATTGGTAGTACCTAAAACATGTTTTTTTTTAAGTTTTAGTTATTCTCAACAAATCGAGAAAAGTAAATGACAATGTATTGAGTTTTTCTATAAACCTAAAGTTATTGAATTTATAGGACTTTTTTATTCAATGACTTTGTCCTTCCTACTTTTTTTTTTGATGTTTAAATGTTTCTTTTAAATACAATGATGACAACTGATAACAGCTGAGTTTTACTATGCTCTAAGAAAAATAAAAAGTTGGCACTTCTTGGTCCATCCCCTCAACCTTTTAATTCATTTTACTAGTCAATGAGATCTAAAAATTTAGGAACTACTTAAGTAAATGCTATTTTTTGAGTCCAGTGGAAGGTTTAACTTTCTTTGTAATTTAATAAGAAACCACATTTACATAAAGACAGTTATCTAATTCCCCAGAGGTACAAAGATGAATAGGAACTTCAGAAACCATTAGAAAGTAATCAAGAATATGTGTTCATGCCCTCTGAATGCTTCAAGTAGAACATGTAATTAATTTACTCATCAAGTACTTACTGTGTACCTACCTTAATAGAAACGTAAAACATAAAGGTAACAAAAGCTTTCTATGGTGTCACTTAAACTCTGAATAGAAGAACCAAAGGTTTGTCAGCGTGCAAGAAAAGCCAGACTAGAAATTGCCACAGTTGAGATTAGAAACTATAAGCACCCAATGAACGGAAATGAAAGTAGCTACAGAATTACCAAGATGAGTTAGCCAAAAAAAAATCAAAAACTATGCATGGGGTCTAGGTCTTAGGAGCAAAAGTACTTTTTCTACAAAGATTTGGTAATGAATCATACAGGATACCTATTACTGAAACCAACGTACTAAAAAAAAGGGTTCAGTCATAAAAAATAAAGACATTAGAACTGGGATGTAAAATAAAAATATAACAACTAGTTTAGTTACTAGTTTAGAACTGCTTATATATCTTTTAACTTGAAAGAGGCTGGTCCTATATTAAGGTCTGGCTGCACTATCAAATAGCATTATATAGCCTCAGACGAAAAATTCAGAGCTAAAAGAAAAAAGGGTGAAGTCATTTACATGAAATCTAGTATTCAGAAATTATACAGAAGTAAAACTGTAAACAAAGAATTAGATGTATATATAATAAACCTACTATGTAGCAAACCCTATACACACATACAGTATGAAGTTTAAATTACATCTTAACATATTGTGTACAAAATTTGTCATGCTAGATATTACATCTTATATTATTCTTTAAAATTATATCTGTAGCATTTAAGAAACTAAGTTGATGAGTCTTATAACCAAAATAGGTATTTTAGAGAGGTCTACAGTTTTACATTTTGTTGAGTAAGAAGTTCTTCACAGATTAAATATTTAAATCAATAAAATCCCTTAAGAAAAAAATGATTTTATATGTGACTCTCCATTGAAAGCTGTCAATATCCTAATCCTGAGAACCTGTACAAATGTTATCTTACATGGCAAAACAGACTTTTGAAAATGTAATTAAGATTAAGGACCATAGGATGGGGAGATAATCCTGGATTATCTGGGTTGGCCCAATCTAACTTCTTGAGACCTTAAAAGACAGAACCTTTCTTGGTTATTTTCAAAAAGAGAAATGAAAACTGAACAGATGAGAGTGTGAGAAGGACTCAACCCATCACTGTTGGCTTTAAAGATGGAAGAAGGAGGCAACTTCCAGAAGCTAGAAAAGATAAGGAGTCTGATTTTCTCCTATAGCCTCCAGAAAGGAATGCAGCCCTGTTGACACTGTGATTTTAGTCCAATGAGATCCATGTTGGACTACTGACCTACAAAACTATAAGACAAATTTGCATTGCTTAAGCCATCTAGTATGTGGCAATTTGTTACAGCAGGAAACTAATGCAGTACATATTCTGTAAGTAACTTTAGTTCTATAAATTATGACATTAATTTCAATTTACTCAGACTAATTTTAGAAATACTACACATACAAACATATATATAGATGAAAACACTAGTCTTGGGTAAACCATTTCTTCACCGTTTGGACTCCAATTTCCTAATCTGCAAAATGAAATATATAAAGCAACTGTTATGAAATAAATCTAAACAAAAAAGTAAATAAATCAAATCAAACTAAATCAAAGCAATTATAGTCAATACTATTTTAGAATCAAGAAATCCCAGGATTAAACAGAATATAGAAATAGCTATTAATTCAAGATTATGTTAATGAGAATAGTAGTACATAATTAATTTAATTTATAACAATGAATTCTATACTAAATGACATGAGCAATTAAAATTAAAAATGACAAAATGTGTAACAAAACCCTTAAGGATCACATTTAAAGGCTCAGAAAACATTAGACTTTTTGAAAGGAAGCCTGATATAAAAAAATACATGCGTCTGATAAATATCATTATCTAAGGCACAATCAATAAAATCAGATTATTTTTCACTTTCTGATACCTCCTCTCACATTGCTTAGGAACTTCACAGAAAAAGGTTTTGATCTTCAGAGACTGAATTGTGTCTTCTTTGTGTATTTTCCTCACCATATTTCAGTACTTTTTGTATAAAAGATCAACTATAACAAGGTCTTTGTCATTTCCTAAAATAAATTCTAAGTGGGAATACCTACTACCATGATACTGTAGTTCCTCAGGAAGCTAGAAAACATCAATCCTATGTAGAGATGCTCACTAGCACAATGCGGTAAAGATTACCAAAATTCTTCAACAGGAAGCCTATCCCACTTTGAGAGATTTTATTTAAGAGAAAAAAAAAAGTCATTTGTTCAGGTATTTAAAGAGAAAATATTTATATTGTGAGGGCTTTTAGTAATTTTTCAAATAAATTACTAAATTACTAAAATAATGATTATCTACTTAACACTGTCAAATGTCTCTATTGGACAGTAGAAAGTCATATTATAAATTCTAGCTAGACCAAAGAAACATTCTCAAACCGAAATGAGAATCAATGGCAAAAAGATTATTGTAATTTTGAATTCCATAGCGCTAGATGTATTAATAACACACATAACTGGAAAATAATTCACAGTTTTAAGAAATTTATTCCACAAATAATTCTAAAGTAGAACATACTTTAAGAAGTCAAGATGATTTTTAATGACAGCCTTGTTTAAACATATTTAATCAGAATCTACTGAATTCAGAAGAGAAGACACAGATAGTCTGAGTGAGACAACTATCTTTCTCATAACTTAATACTTTGGTTTTCTTCATAAGAAAACATGAAGGCTTTGAGAATAAAATTATAGATTGCCTTCAAAAACTTTGTAGTATGTTCCACCTTATGATTTAATGTAAAAAAAGTATGTTCTTTCTTTTAGAATATTTCCCTTAAAATTCATAATTCTACCAATATAACTGAAGAAAATTCCTAAAGACATGATGTACTTTTACATGAGCAGTCATTCTATTTAGAAGTGCCAAGTATCTCAGTCATTGTTCACTTAAGTCAGTGATGACTTGCCTTTTATTTTAAAGTGATAATTATAAGTTGCTTCATGTTAAAACTATCACTTTATCATTATATTCTTAACGAAGCTTGGGAGACATTTTAATATATTAGTACTCACTAAATGTTATCAATTTTTTTCAATAGGATATATAACAAATGCTGTAGAAATATTCTAGCACCCAAAGATACTATAAGTCCCATGAAGAAACACCAATTTAAAATGATAATGAAACAAAACATGTCAATATAAAGTACTCCTCTAAATCTTCGAATGAATTAAATGTTAAATGTTCGATATATTTAATGTAAAACTATATAAATAGACTTTTAAACTAGTTTTTAGATATAAGCATTTATTAATTTGAGGACCAAAATTCAGGTTTACACTAATCTCTCAAAACCAGTTGATCTGAAGATAAACTAGTTTCATCTCATTTCCTAGATCAGAAATCTGTACCTAAAAAGGTCTATCCAATGGGATTATTTAGATATTCCCCCATTATGTCCTTCCATTTCCATTCTTATAGCTTTTTACAATCTCTCCATATAATAAACTCTGACTTTAAGAATATTCTCCATAAATTTCCTATCAAGATGGCATAGTAAGTTTATACTTAGATTCATCCCATCAGCTCCAAACGCATGGTAATGACAGAACAGAAAAGAAGATAACTGGTGAGGGTGGGGGAAGATATTTAGCTAGGCTTGAAAAAAAAATACAACAACTCAATTAAAAAATGGGCAAAATATCTGAACAAACATTTCACCATTTAGGTTATACAGATGGCAAATAAGCACATGTAAAGATGTTCAACATCATTAGCCAAATAGAGAAATGCAAATCAAAATGAGATATTAGTACATACCTATCAGAATGATTGTCAAAAATAAAGTAGAAAATACTGACAATACCAAGTGCAGAGGATGCAGGGCAACTACAACTCTCATACAATGTTGGGGCGATACAAAATGGCACAAGCCACTCAGGAAAACAGTTTGGTAGTTTCTTAGAAAGTTAAAGACACATTTACTGTAGGAACCAGCAATCTCACTTCTAGGTATTTACCATAGAGAAATAAAAATGTATGTTCACACAAAACCTATACAGGAAAGTTTACAGCAACTCTATTCAAATCTCAAAAACAAACAAACAAACAAACAAACAAAAACACCCAAATGTCCTTCAAGTGGATAAACAAACTGTGGCACACCTGGATGGATAATGAAATACTACTCAGCAATAAAATAACTGAGCTACTGATACATGAAACAACTTGGATGAATCCCGAAGACATTATGCAGAATGAAAGAAATGAGTCTTACAAAAATTTTAAAACTGTATGATTCCATTGACAGGACAGTTTTAAAAAGATACAACTATAGTGACTAAGAACAATTCAGTGGCTGCCAGAGATTATGGGGTTGGGGGAAGGTGTGACTAAAATAAGATAGCACAAGGGAGGTTTTTGGTGTGATGGAATTGTTCTGTATCCTGACTGTAGTCAAAGTTATGTGAATCCAAATATGTGTTAAATTCATAAAAATGTACCCCAAAAAGTCAATTTTACTCAACATTTAAAAAATAAAATTAGAAAAACATATATACACATATATTCACATACATATGTATGAATACATGTATTATCATCCTATAGTCCATAAATAAAATAAAAATGTAAAGTGTTGAGCAGAGTTAAAGCTACAGACCTATTAAGCCCCTTTGTATGGAAGAAAGCAGTGGCAGATAGTCAGCTCCTTTCAAGTAATAGGAAAAACCACAACTAGACTCACGGCTTTAACTTATACTGCAAACCACTACCACACCAACATAACACAGCTAGCCTCTGGAAAGAAGGCTGGGGGCAAAAAATAAAACTACTGTCAAACCAGTACTGGGACTAAGGCTTTAAAGGAATTGCAGAGAATTGCCCCAAAACTTGCAAAGACATTCCCGCAAATTGTTGAATTATTTCTAAACTGCACATGCACAGGGCAAAACTTCAAGGATGCCAGCAGAAAATGGCAACTGGGAAGCTAAAGATCTAAGCAGAGATTTCAGTAGCCACACAGTGTTGGGACAATTACGATTTAAGGCCTGTCAAGTTAAAAGAACCTTGATAAAATACCTTGGGCTTTATGTTGATACTTCAGAATGGCTTGGGTTTAAAACTACAGGCTCTAGCATGGAATAAGAGCAAAAGTGAAATGGATCAAAGTTAACAAAGCTTAAAACTAATCCTCAACAAGATCACAAAAGATGATTCACAAAACAGGCATATAAGTATTTGACATCAAAATGTCATTCCTGTTTTCTTACTTATAAAATTCCAAATATTTATGTTCCTACTGTATATTTAACACAGCTGTTTCAGGTGAAACCAGTTTATGTGTCATAGTACCTAAGTATTCATATAGTTGTTGATGTAATCTCTACCAACAAGCTACTTTGCATTCTATCCTTTCCCTTTCTTGCTTCCTATGACTTCAGTTCATATCAGATTCAACTTAACATAAGCTAATGCAACCTCATGAAATCTCATTAGTTCAGCTGCACTGCTAAATCATTCATTTTCGTAATTCTAATGAGATCAGATAAAGTATACACAAGTATATAAACAGATTACAGGTCAGTCTATATATTGGGCTTTTCTTGAATCACTTATCTCCCACCCCAATCCAAATGGCTATGGTTGGAAAGAACAGTACAGAGATACAAAATGCACACATCTGCCTGGGCATAACCTTTTCATCAGGGGCCAATAGTACAGAAGCTGTTGCCCTTACTGAGACCTGTACCTATTTTAAAATGTCATTAAAGCCATAGTCCCATTTGTTGCACTAGCCATTCTACAAAACCCAACCTTAACCTCATTTCTATCCCCATCTCTGCCCTTGATTACACACCCATCTTGGCATACATTAAAAACCCAGAAAGTTCAGGAAAGTAAATTATACAAAAATATAAACTTTTAGATAAGTAGTCGAATATTTTTAGTTTTTACTAAATTATATCTAGTACAATTTCATAATCAAAATAAAATAAAAGAGGGTGTTTTTTTGAAGAAATTAAACAAAAAGAAGATAAAGCAAAGAAACCATCCATATCAAAAACCAATAACTTAGAGTAACTGAGAAATTAACTAAATGAAAACCATAAAGAAGAACCAAATGGAAATTCTAGAACTTAAAAGTATTCTAATTGAAATTAAAACTTTATTGGAGGGGCTTAATAATATATTGAAGATAGCATTAGAAAGTTAAGTTGAAGACCAATCAATTAAAGTTATCCAAGCTGGCACTGAGAAAAAGGACAAGAAAAATGAATAAAGCTTCAGGGACCTGGGGCACAATATCAAATGATAGAAAATATGAATTACTGTGGTCCCAGAGGAAAAGAGAGTGAGACTGGGGCAGAAAAAATATTTGAAAAATAAAGACTGAAAAATTCCCAAATATGAAAAACACCAACTTTCGAGATGTTTAGCCAATCCCAAGCAGGATAAATATAAAGAGAATCATATCTAGGCATATCATAGTCAAATTGATTAAAAACCAAAGATAAAGAAAAACACCTTGAGAGCAGCCAGAGAAGGGGAGAAGGGGGAATATATCATACACAAGAGAAATAAGGATAATAATGACTACCAACTTCTCACTGGAGGTTGGAAGACAGTAGTGACTTATTTAAAGTACTAGGGGGCATAGGGGAAATAGCACCCTAAAATTTTATATTCAGTAAAAATATCCTTCAAAATGAGCATGAAATAAGACATTTTCAGTTACACAAAAACTGAATGTTCACCAGCGATCGGCACTATAAGAAATGCTAAAGGATGTCCTTCAGGCCAAGGAAAAAGGATAACAAATGGATACTTAGCTCTACAGGAAGGAAAGAGCAGCAGAAATAGTAAATAAATGGCTAAATATAAATATTATGTTTTTTCTTCTCATAATTCATTTAAAAGTCAAATAACTATTTAATACAAAATATAATAACACTCTAAGGTGACATTTATAACATATGTAGAAGTAAACTATGATGAAAATCACACCAAAAGGGGAGGACAAGAAAATGGAATTATACCATTATAAGGTCTTACAGTGGAAATTGAACCAGGAAGCAAGGATAGGTCAGGTGGAAAGTGAGACAGAGACAGAGTGATGTATAAGTGTCAGGTATGAAATGTGAGATAACTTTCTGACGAGATAAAAATATCTTGCTTGTAGTGGTGGTTATATGAAAAAAAAAATAAGAAAAGTAAATGAATTTCCAGACATACTAGGGATTCAGGTATTAATAAGTAGATGTTGAAAAGAATGAAAAAGATGTTTGTAGAGCTATCAGTTCCACTTAACCACAGTGGGAGCTACATCTGAAGGTGTCAAGTTCTGTTTTGGGCTTACAGAGATGCCTAGAGGATAACCAAATGAAAAATAAGAAATGGAATGAGGAGTTTGGAGGGCAATAAACTTTCTAGTTCAAGACTCAGATATAAGTAACTAGAACGTAAAAGTGGTATTTACGATGGTAACTGCAGAAAAGACTACCCAAATAAAAATTATCTAGAGTAAGACAGCTTAAACACCAGGGAAAAAAACACCTTAAGGAATGAGAAATAGCCTTAAAGACAGGTGATAAGGAAATAGCAGGGTCAGTGAGAGGGCAAAGGAGTTTTAAGGAAGAATTGTTTGATCAGCTGATGAAATCCTGTGAGGACTTTAAATCAAGATAAGTTGATGAATGTAAAAGGACAAAAAGAAAATTTCTAGGTGTCAGAAGCAAAAGGGAAACTCAAACCCATGGTAATAAATAGGACTCATACTCAGCTGTCCTTATAAGGTATAAATCCCATAAACACATCTTAAGGACTACATTTTTAAAGCACTTCCTAAAGGAATGGCAGTTGGAGGATAGCTGGCACTGACCTTCTTGTACAAAACCAAAGTCAAAAAGAAACTATCTCTTTCATGAAGAAAACCTGGTAAAACATTGCTCAATGGACCTCAGACAGGACATGAAGCCAGTGGCTCACCTGTGAGTAGAAAAAAAGATAACTTTAAAATTAGAGGTGAAGCACGGAATCAAGGGAGGGTTTTGACAAGATAGGAAAGACTTGGACGTGTATATCTGTTATCTTTGCCATATATATATAAACACTCTAAAACTTAGTGGCTTAAAAATAACCCTTTATTTAGCTCATAATTCTGTGGATCAATTGGACAGTAAAAGTAAAAATGATGAGAGTTACTCACCTCAGCTAATCTCTACTGGGCTTACATACATCAGCTGATGCATCAGTTGGTGACTGGATGATGACCTCACTGACATGTTTGTTAGTGAGTAGACTGTTAGTTGGGGCAACAGGAGTGACTGGGCCATGTGTGCTATCTCATCATGCTAGAAGCTAATCCTGGCTTCTATACACAGCAGGAGCACAGAGGATCCAAAGAGCAGCAAAATAAGAAACCACAAGAACTCCTGAGGTCTAGGTTCAGCCCTTAGCCATATTCAGTTGGTCAGGCAAATAATATAACAAAACCAGATTCAAGGGGTAAGATAAAAGGTTATACTTCATAACCGGAAGAGATACAAAAAAACTGTGGCCATTTTGCAATTTACCATTGCATGTCTAATAAAGAAAAGAAACAAAAGAGAAAAAAGGCAGTTTACTTAAAGATGAAGCCAAAGAGTTGAGTCAATGAAATATAAAGTGAAGCTGGAAGAATACAGAGAACTGTAAATGAGGTACCAAATAACAACCAAAGAAACTTGGAAACTGAGACCTGTTGAGGATTTCTTTAAATGAGAAGGGCCATGGAAATAGCATATAATCTATCCTTACTATTGAAACAGTTATCATGAAAAAGCTTAAATGAGGTTGCTGAAACTGGCTCTTTTAGCTTAGTTAACTCAAGGACTTCATGTGCTACCAAAATTTATTGGATGATTTATTAATATTAGCATATTTGGAAATACCTTACCTTATCTTACCATTATTTTGTCTGAATGAATTAATTTCAATGATATTTTACATTAATTCAAACTATTAACACTTGTTTTTGTAAAGACAGGTGAGTAACTTCAGCAGGTTCATTGGAAGAGATTTCAATGCCATTGTTCTTTCAATTTCAATTATACCAAAACATTTAAAATCAATATCATTTAGTCATAAATAAGCCAAAATTCAGAAAAACAGCTTTATACTAACTGAATATAGTAACTTAAAAACTAGATACCTAAATAATTTTACATTATTTTGAAAAGTACAAACAAGGGTTCACTTTGCTAATTCTATTAAGTAGATGTCACTGAATATCAGATTTTGAAATACTGTTTTAATTTTCTCACTCAAAAACACAATTCATTCAAAGATACAATTATGTTATCTTTAAGTCATGTATCTCAAAGAAATAAAGTGTTAGTATACTATAACATAATAGAGGGAAGAATATAAACAACCCAGACTACCCAGGTTGAAATTCTAGCTCCACCAGTAAACTATGTGACTTAGACATATCACTTCACTTTTCTGTGCCTCAGTTTCCTCATACGCAAAATTGAAATAGGCTATATTATCTGATAAGGTTATGATTCATTTTAACTGAGTTAATACTTGGAAAGTGCTCATACAGAGCTTGATATATAGCAAACATGATATAAGCATTAACTATGATTCTGAGAGTTTTTCTCTCGTTACACAGAAAAAGCTCTGAATCAGGTTTTATATTCTAATTGTCACTTGTTACATCTTTGAGCAATTTACATAACTTCTCTTAGCCTCCTCTATTTCCTTACCTGTAAAATAATGAACTCTGAGGTCTCTTTCAGTTTAATAATCTCTGACTATGTTGTAATATATTAAAGAGAAGATCCTTTAATGAGGTACATCTCATTAAATTAGTTGCTCATATCATCTCTTTCCCCTGCTTATTCTGAAATTATTTCTTTCTCCCTTAACTTCTCATTTTTTTATTAATTTTAATATTTACTAATTTTCCTCAGATTAACCAGCTCCATTTTTTTTCTTGTTTCTGGTGACATTTTTCTAGGGGCTTGATACAATTGTATTCTTACTTGCCTCAACTCACTCAAACCATTTCCTATAATCTCAATCCAGTCTTGGTCTGCCACCTAAACTGGAATAACACCACCAACAAAATATTTTTATAGCATTTTTACATTCATTCTCTCATTCATTCTCATAATCAACACTCTGTAAAATATTATCAGACTCAGAGAAAGGATGTGATTTGACCTATAATATGTAGAGCCAGGACATAAACCTAAAATAAATGCCTCAGAATATTTCTGTGTGTGTCTTATTTCTTAATTCTTCCAGAATGAGCAGGAAATTAGTTATCAAGACCTAATTTTGAACACCAACTCTGATACTTACTGTTTGACCTTGTACAGAATATATTACCTCTGAACCTCAGTTCCTCCATTTATAATAATATGATAAGAAGTTTTGTAAGAATAAAACAATGTGTAGCATAGTATTATGTCATCTTTACTCACTGTTCTGAATTAACCACATAGTTCTCAGAGACTCTTTTCTTTCTTTTAATTCATAGAAGAGAACTTCTATGTCTGGAAAGATTAATTCCACTGAACAGAGAAAATAGAGTCATTCAAAAATTTGTTAAGCATCAACCACATGCTAAGAACTGTGAACCAGAAAATAATGTGGAGCAGAAGAGACCTACTAAAATAGAAGAAAAATCATTCAAAGTAGAAGTCTGAATAATTTTTCATCCATCTACAAGAATCTGAGAGATCTTTTTCTAATTCTTTCTTTCTACTCCTTCAATTCTAACTCCTTCCACCTTCTCTGTGGATAGAAGAAAGCAAAAAGAAGAGTGAAGAAAAACTAGGTTCAGTTTCACAGATTATACTTCTAACATTCCCAGATATCCTATACAAAGCGTCAGAAAGAAACAGGAAAGAACAAACAAAATTACTGAGCATGTACAACTTGCCAGTTATCTTCTGAGGTTCATACAAGTACATTATCATATTTAATATTTACACAAGCTTGAAAGGTAGACATTCTCCTTTCACTCAAGAAATATCTACTGGGCATCTATTATGTACTATACACTGTTTTAGGCACTTAGAATGCATCGCTGAACAAAATAAACAGATGAAAGTCCCTGCCCTGGTGAATCATTTTAACAAGAGTAGAAAGATAATAAACTCAATATGTAAATTAAGAAATATGTTAAAGAGAAATAAATGCTATAAAAATAGAGCAAGTAAAGGGAATAAGGGGTATATAGAGAAGGAATATATGAGAAAAAGAGGTTGTAATTTTGATTATGGTAGTTGGAGGTGACATTGAAGGCAGTTGTGTGGTTTCTGGGAGCCACTGGAGAGTTTTGAGCAAAGGAGTGAAATATTTTACTTACTTTTTAAAAGGATCACTGGGCTACTGTGTTGAAAAAAGACTGTAAGAGGGCATGTAAGAAGGCAACTGAGAGACAAGTTATGAGGTTACTGAAGTAATCCAAGTGAGAGATAATAGTGGTTTAGACCAGAGTGGTAGCAGTACAGGTAGTGAAAAACTGACATATTTTTAAATATATTTTCATATCTGAAAGTATAGCTTGACAAGATTTTGATTACAAATTGGTTGTGGGAATAAGAAAAAAAAATCGAGGATGGCTCCAACTGAAAAAAAATGTAGTAGGAGCAATAAGTCAATTATTATCTCTATTTTATAAATAAGACTTAAGTAAGTTGCCCAAATCACACAGCTTTTCCGTGACATAACTGGAATAGAATCTGAATCCAAATGTACCTCATTCCAGTCACTCTTTCTATGGTACCAACAGCACCAAGCTGTCTTGCAAATTTGATTTTCATTGGCATGCCAATCTCCCCCAGGTTGGACCTATGGCAAAATTACGCATTAGACAATTTTCCCAGGCCTCTTTCACCTCCCTCTTTTTCCATGTCCCAAATGCTAAGAGCCCTTCCATACATAAATTCACAAATGAGTCCCGCCCTCCCCCAATTTGTACATTACTCTCTTTTCCCTATAGATATATCCCCTTCATGAAAATCTGACCCACTAAGAACTGCTCTGAATTAGAAAAATATCTATTAATATAAATAACTAAATAAACTTAACCCTCTCCATGGATATTCCCATTCTAGGGAGTCTGGTTAACCCCCTTTAATATGTTTCACATATTAGGTAAAATAAATTGAGCTGGATAATGAATTTTTTGTTTTTGACTTTTATTATTTTAGCACTCTCTCCCTTAAAATATATCCTTTACAAAGCTCCACAATTCTGATTTTTATCTTCTCTCAGAGAATGAGAAAGTGATGACACTATATGCCATTGACCAGAACCAAACTTATGTTAAAGATATTTTATATTTAGAAATGTAAATTGAACATCATAGTAAGTCTGAGACACACGGCAAGGTAAGACTAAAAGTAGCCAGTTTTGAGGGCTTTCCTGTTATTAGGAGTAAACGGTTGAAAAGACAAAGATCTTATTTGTATTTCTGCCAAATCTCCTTCTTTCCTGTTGTAAGAACAATGTGGCCCAAATAATTGTTCTAGAGCTTGGCTCTCAGAATTAGAAGATACCTGGAGCAAGAGCAGAGCCACTGCCAACCTTTGGCTAACATGCGGCAAAAACAAAAAATAAACCTTTGTTATTGTAAGCCAAGAATTATGGGGACATTTGTTATGCAGCACTAAGTTATTAATACAGCATCAATTACTCTTAAAATCACAAAAACAGGTTTCACTGTTTCAGTCTTTAATGATAGCAGTTACTATATTTCAACAACTAGAGAAAAAAATGAATTGCAACTGTATTTTTTACTATGTCAGAGAGCTTATGAAGTAACAAGAAACAGACAAACTGAAATTACAAAAAGAGAAGAGCCCTTCCTTTGTGAGTTGACAATCACCTGCTATTTCTTTCCTAGAAGCATTAACTGAGAATTGAGATTGGCCCAGGCAGAAAGATTGGTGAAAAGAGAGAGCAACAGAGCTTATTAGCATGCTAGACTGAAAAGAAGGAAGTCCCAAAATGCAAGGCTAAACAGGACATTTGCTAAGTTCTACTGTCATGCAGGAGCCTGGGGAATGAGCTAGAACAGGGGACTGGAATCTTCCTCAGTCTCTTAGGAGAAAAGTTGTTAGAAAAGAGGGAATAACCACAAGCAATACATGACAGGTCTCCAACATCTTCTTGCATATGAAACATTATGAAGCAAGAAATCAAAGGGCCAATCTCAAAATCTCCAAAGAAAAAAACAATCTCCTGTAACCTTTCAGAACCGTGTAGAGGAAACCTGACAGTCTTTTTCAACCAAAAAAATTGAAAAAGTTGGCCAAAGTTGACAAATGAGAGATGATTAAATCTTACTAAAACAGCAATCCAGACTGACTCTAATTAAATCTGGTTCAATTCCTAATTAAACTCAGGTGTCAGCACCTCATGCAATTGGCCTAATAGTTGAAAAGAGGAACCATATCTGGAGAAAGATATCCTCTTCAGCTTCTACAGTTAAATTATATACAGTGTTCAGTCTGTAATTAAAGTTTTGAACTTCCATTATTATAATCACACTTCATCAATATTTTCATGGTATGTTTCTTCCTTACTTTATGACATATGTGAAAGAAAACATGACTCGTAACCAAGACAAAAAGCAGAAAATAGCAGAGCCAGATATGATGCCAATAGTGGAGTAAGCAAAACTTTAAGAGAAACTATTACTATGTTCAGAAAATAATGAAAAAAGTAAATAAAGTTTATAAAAGGATGGAGATAGGCAACACAAATAGGAATCTAATAAAAAAATTAGGAACTAAAAAAAATAAGATATTTGAAATTAAATTCACTGGATGGGTTTAGTATTAGGCTGGACACAGCCAAAGAGAGAACTGGTAAGTTTTAAAAAGTCAATAGGAAATACCTAATTGACCCATAGAGAGAAAAGAGTAGAGAGAACAAAGACAAGAGACATATGGGATACAATCAAAACATCTAACAAGGTTGAGGAGAGAGAAGAGAGATTAGGGTAGAAGCGATATTTAAAGATATAAAAGTCAAAATTTTTCCAAAATTGGTGAAAAACATCAACCCAGTAAACCCCAAACAGGATAAATGCAAAGAAAATCATACTTAGATACCACGTGGTCAAGCTGTCATAAACTAAAAACAAAAACAGAATCTTAAAAGCAGCCAAGAAATACACATTACTTTTAATGGAGCAACAATAAACTAATGGCTGACTTTTCAACAGAAATTATGGCAGCCAGAAAAGAAAGGAATGACATTTGTGGTGTTGAAAGAATAAAAGATAATCTAGAATCTGTACAAGAAAAATTTATTTTTCAAAAAGAAAGTCAAAATAAAGATGTTTATAGACAAACAAAATGCTGAGAAAATCTGCCTCTAGAAGATCAGCACTATGAGAAATATTAAAGGACTTTCTTCAGGCTACAGAGAAATTATCCCCGATAGTAGCAAAGAACTGCAAAAATAATTGAATACTAGAAAGGACATGTATGTGGATAAATAGAAAAGAATACTGATTTACAAAGAAAAAATAAAATTTATATGGTTTATAACATATGCTGAAGTAAAATATATGAAATAAATAGCAAAGGGCAGGAAGGAATAAATGAAGTTAAACTGTGTGGGAAATGGTAAAATAATTTACAATACACTAATAAAAATGTTTATTAAAATCTTTAGGATGACTAAAAATTATGGCAGAATGTATAACTAAAAAGCTAATTAGCAAAAATAAAATTTATAAAACTTGATAAAATCAAAAAATAGGCAAGAAAGGAACAATTTTTTAACAAAAAAAGATGGGATGAATAGAAAAGCAATAATGGGATGACAGATTTCTAACTGTATTAGGAATTACATTAACGTAAACAGAATAGACATTCCAATTAAAATGCAAAGATTGTCAAACTCAATCAACTAAACATGACCCGATAATATGCTATTTCCAAAAGACATACCTTAAATATAAAAATACAGATAGGCTTAAATAAGAGAAAAAAATAAACCATAGAAATATCAATGAAAAGAACAATTATATTGATAGTTCAAAGTTGACGTCAAGGCAAAAAATACTTGAGATAAAGAACATTGCACAATCACATAATGGTTCAACCATAAATTTTAACAATCCTAAATTTTTATATACCTAATAAAAGCTCCAGAATAGAAAGAAGAAAACTTGAAAAAACTGAAAGGAAAAAGAGACAAATCCATAGTCATAGTTGATTTTAAGATTCTTCTATCATAACTGATAAAAACATGAGAAAAGCTCAAACATTAAAAGATTTGAAAATGATTAACCAATTGGACTTTAATACATTACACTAACATCAACAAACTACAGAATCAACATTCTTTTCTAGTACACATGAAATGCACCAATCTAACACAAACTCCTTTAGAGAATAAAAGAGATAGGGAAGATTTCTCAATAGTTTATGAGGCCAGAAAGCCTTGATAACAAAATCTGAAAAAATTTTACAAAAAAGGAAAATTACACTTCCATTTGCAACAACATGGATGGATCTTGAGATAATCATGCTAAGCGAAATGTCAGACAGAAAAAGTTGGGAATGTGGGGTATAAAACTGAGTACAAAAATGAACAAGATAAACAAAAACGCAGACCACAGACAACAGTTCAGTGGGTACCAGAGGGAAAGAAGAGAGGTAGGTAAGGGTAAAGGGGGTCAAATATACGGTGACAAAAAGAGATTTGACTGTGGGTGGTGAACACACAATGCAATATACAGATGATATATTATTGAACTATACATTTGAAACCCATATAATTTTATTAAGCAATGTCACCCCAATAAATTTAATTTAAAAAGAAAGGAAAATTACAGGCTAGTCCCTCTCTTTACATCTGAATAGATGTGAAATCTTAAATAAAATATTAATAAACTGAATCCAGTGATAAACATCATGACAAAGTGGAATTTATCCTAGGAGTGCAAGGTTAGTTTAACAGTGAAATCAATGTTATTTACCATATTACAGAATTAAGAACACAAACCATATGATTTATCTCAATAAAACCAGAAAAACCATTTGATAAAGTTTAACGGCCATTAATGACTTATAAAACTTTCAGAAAACTAGGACTAGATGGGAACTTCTTTAATGTGATAAATAGCACCTACAAAAACCTATAGCTAAAATAATAATGGTGAAAAACATTTTCCCCTTCAGTTCAGGAATAATACTACCATTATTTCTGTTAAACATTGTTCTGGAAGTGTTAACCATTGCAGTAAGGGGAAAAAAAAGTATAAAGACTGGAAAGAAATAAATAATATCAATTTCAGATGATATTGTTGCATACATAGGAATACATAAGAATCTACAAACTATTAAATATTTAAAATAAGCTAATTTAGCAAGACTGCTATTTATAAGATCAAAATCAACTGTACTGCTATGTACTAATATAAAAAACTGAAAAATAAAATTTAAATAATATACTTACATCAGCACATTTAAAAATCAACTAACTAGCCACAAACCTAACAAAATACATGCAAGATGTTTAACTTGAATGCCGTAAAACACTGCTGAGAGAATTTAAAGACCCAAGAAAATGGACAGATATCCATGTTCACTGAGTGGAAAACTCTATATTGTTAAGATGCCAATTCTCTCCAAATTGATCTACTGCATCAATGCAATCCCAATCATAATCTGATTCTAAATGTAAATGACAGTAAATTTACACCACCACCACCACCCCAAAAAACATAAGAATTTGAAGGAAAAAAATTTAAAGAGCTCTTACTACCAGATATCAAGACTTACTATAAAGCTATGGTGATTAAGGTAGAGTAATATTGATGCAAGGATAGGCAAATAGACCAACAGAAAGAATATATACTCTAAAAACAGATCCTTACAATACAGTGGGAAAAGGATAGTTTTTTCAAAAAACAGTGCTGGATCAACTGGATACCCACATGTTTAAAAAATAATTCTTTATCTCTACATTATTCAAACAAATTAATTTGAAATGCATCCTAGAACTTCAAGTAAAAGGCAAAGCAATAAAGCTTCTAAAAGATTTTGGAGAATATTTCTATAATCTTGCAGTAGACAAAGATTTCTTAAATAAGACACAACACTAAACATAAAAAGAAAATTTAATAAATTGATCTTCACTAATATTAAACTTTTATTTATTAAAAGACACCATTAAGAGAGTGAAAAGACTCACCATAGATTAGAAGATGGTATTTGTTATACAAATCTCCAAAGTTCTCCAATTCAGAATTATAAAGAATTACAAATACATAAGGCAAAGACAGCCCTATTTAAAAATATATTAAAATTAAAAAATTTAAAAAATACTCAAAATCCTAACTCTTCTGGGAAGTGTAACTCTGAAGCTACTGTACACTGACCAGAAAGGTTAAAATTAAAGACTGACAATACCAAATTTTGACAAGAATGTAAAGCAACTGAAACTCGCCTCCATTGCTGGTAGGGATAGCAAACAGTACAATTTGGGAAAAACAACAATCCAGAAATTGTACACCTAGAAATGAGAAAATATACCCATCAAAAGACATATATGAGAATATTCATAACAGCTTTATTCACAACAGTCAAAAACTAGAAATAATTCAAATGCCCATTAACAGAAGAATAATTATCCATTCATTCAGTGGAATACTACATAGCAATAAAAATAATAAACAACTGCTACATACAACATAGATGAATAGCATAGACATAATGATGAATGACAAAAGTCATTCTATTTGTATAAATTTCAGGAACAGGCTAAATTAATCCTCAAAAATAAAATCATAAGAGATTACTTGGGGTGGCAAGGGAAGTTGATATTGACTAGTTAAAGTAATAAAGGGAGATTACTGGAGAGCTAGAAATGTTCTACATCTTGACCTGGCTGGTACTTATAAGGGTCTGCATATATGAAAAATTCACCATGTTGTACAATTAACATTTGTGCATTTTACAGTAAGTATGCTATCTCTCAAACTTAAAAACTGCTACTGCTAATAATTCAAGTGGGTATGATTTGTGACAAATCTTATTACAGAGGATACTTTGTGTAATTTTTTTTAACTATCCAAAGACTAGGAACAAGGTGGCCTAGGTTTTAGCCCTGACTCTATCATTTAGATGTGCAACCTTAAATAAATCATTTAACTAGGTCTTAATTTCTTTACATACTAGAGTGGGTTAGTACAGATAATCTTTAAAGTTCTTTCTACATTGAAAAATATGAGCCTCTGAGGTAAATTGTTTAAAAAATCAAATTCTCAAATTTCAAACTATCATATAGTTACGTTAAGTCCTGAAAGTAGCAAAACCAAGTTAGCGCTTGTAATTCTAATTGAAAAAGTGTAAAGTCAGATAAGTGCATGCTCCTGTTTATCCTGAATTCCCAATACCTATATTTAAGCCCATCTACTTTAGCCTAGACATTCTGGTGCCACCCCTTCAGCAGCCAAGAAACCTGACAGCCAGATTACCTTTTCTTGCCTTTCTAAGGATGGGTTATTCATTCTTCCAGGCCCTGCTCAAACATGAACTTCTTTAAAATACCATCCCTCCTACAGCCATTCAGTCAAAATGAATCGTTCCTTCCTCTGTGCACCCACAGTTTGTTGTCTGTACTTCCATTATAGCTCTTATTTCACTCTCTATTATAGATGCTTGCTTTTGTGTATGCAAATGGGCCCTTTCCAGAGGAAGAATATACCCATTCAGCCCCCCAGATCAGCCAAATCAACCCTGGAAATCAATAAGTAACAGCACGGTAAGATCACCTTCATATTTGATTCTATATTAATGGTGGCAAAGTGAAATAGTAAGTACTAAATGCTGCTGTCCTCTACCAAAAGAAAAGATTACAACGAATATTCAAATACTGAACTGATTCCAGTCTCTAGCCTACTCTTCAGCAGAACAATGAAATAGCCAAAGGCAGAGAGATAGCTGAAGAAAGAAGTATATGAGGCCTGTAATGAAGAAACAAATAATGTATTAAAATAATTAATGAATTATTGTGTGTCCATATATAGATGGTTAAAGAGGATTACTTAGGAGTTATATATTCAGCATCCCTTTTCTGTTAACTGACCTGCTCCTATCCACAAGTTTGGTACAACATAAACTCTGTCCCCTGATCACAAATTATTGGTCCAGGACAAAGTTCTCCCTCAAAAATCTTAGAAACACAACTGCTAAAAGAAAGTCAGTTCTTCTCAGAATGGCTAAAATGGGAAGATATAAACAACAAAGGAGCTGTCAATAGCATTGTTTTTTTCCATTGTGAAAAAGGCAGATCTATGGTAAGAGAAAATGAAGCTTACAGAGTGAAACAAAGATGAGAAAGTCCAGAATAACTTCGAATCCTGGGTCCAATATTCCTAGAGCCTCATTCTATATTTAGGTCTTGTGAGCTAAAAACCCCCTTATTCTTATAATAAATTTCCCCTTCACTAAAGTTAGTTCAATTTGAACTGTTACTTGCAATCAAAACAATATTGTGATAGACTGTTACTTTGATGATCCCCGATTAATCATGCCTCCTAGTATTCCTAGTCTTCCCACCATGACTCTGAGGTGGGCCTGTGACTACTTTGACCAAGAGAATAATGGCAAAAGTGAGGCCATGCCAGTTTTAGGCCTAACATTTAATTGGCCTGGCAGCTTCTGCTTCCTCACTATCACATACTTGCTCTTGGAATAGTTCTTGGAAGTCTGCCATCACACTGTGAGGCTAATGAACCAGCCATGTGGAGAAACCACATAGAGAACCAAGGCCCTGGACGACAGTCAAGCCTCCAGGTGACTGCAGCTATACCAGAAGCCCAACCAATGCCACCTAAAACAGAAACACCAAATTTATCCATAGATACGTGAAAGACATTAAATTATAGCATTAAGCCACTAAATGTCATGGCAGTTTATAATGTAAATTTTAACTAATATAAAAGTTCAATTCACACACAAGTAACTTGGAACTATGCTTTCTTAACATAGACTATGTCTTGGAGCATGGACTGGACAATTCTGGCCCACCATCTATTTTTGCAAATAAAGTTTTATTGGAACACAGTCATGCTTGTTAATTTATATTGTCTATGGCTGCTTTCATGCTACAAGGATAAAGCTGAGTACTTGTGACAAAAATCAAATAGCCCAAAAAGCCTAAAATATTTATTATCAGGCATTTATAGAAAAAGTTTGGTAAACTCTATCATACAGTACTTGCCAAGGAGTTCCCTCCCCACTCCTACCATATGAGGAGAAAGAGAAAAGACACCTGTTTACAGGAAGTGGGCATTCGCCAGACATTGAATCTGCTGGTACCTTGATATTGAGTTTCCCAGCCTCCAAAATTATGAGAAATAGATTTCTGTTGTTTATAAGCTACCCAATCTATGGTACTTTGTTATAGCAACCCAAGTGGACTAACATACACTGAACTGGGTTGTACAAGTCAGACAGTGGTCAGAATAATATATTAATTATGGACAGGAAAGTGATCGAGTAATAAAATAAGATCCATAACTATCTGCTTAAAAGTTCTTACTATGAGGGAGGGGTGTTTATTTCAAATTTCTCATGTATTAGATACAACCTGCTTCTGAAGTACATTAAGAATCAGAAAGGAATGTTTTATTATGATGTGTAACTGACAATTTTTAAAAATTATTATTACTTCACAGATCCATCTGCAAAAGAATATTGGAAAATCCAAAGCCAGTATTAAGTCAATGATTCTCAAACTTTCCTGCCAAAAAATTATCTAAGGCAGGCATTGGTAATCTCCATTTATGATTAGAAAACTGAGGCTTAAAAGTTAAATAACTCTGAAAACTTCACTTACATGTAAACTCAGGCAGTCTAATCCACACCTCCCTATGATTCTGAGTACATTAAGTCCTCACTTGACAATGTGGATAGGTTCCTGGAAACTGACTTTAAGTGAAACGATAGAGACTGAAACTAATTTTACCATAGACTAATTGATATAAACAAAAGTTAAGTTCCTACAGCATTTTTCTGTTAACGAAAATGTCAAACTTCTGAGTAAGGACACAAAACACTTCTAATATTAAACACTGACATGTGCACGTTTGGGTTATGGAAAGAAACTAGAGTACCCAGAGAAAACCCACACAGACACGGGAGATCCTATAAATGTCACACATAGTGGTCCTAGCCCAGAATTTATTTTAATTTTTTTCATCGAGGTTATAATGAAACATTCTTGAATGATACAATATTATTTGAAGACCTGATATATCTGTGTGAATCTAAAACATAATATTGTTCAATGAATATTGTCTTATTTTTATAATAGCTTTATTTAAAATATATAATAGCAAAATAATCATAACTTTTTGGAAAGGAGTACTAACTTTGCTCTCCAAATCTCTGACCTCTTACTAAAATTAAAATTAAAATAGAAAAAGGTAATACCTCAAATACCTCTAAATCACTATTATTTTTGTAAGCTTGATTGTATGCATCAGTTATTACACTTAGATGCATATAACTTTTATTCTAAATCAAGCATTTTGCAATTTGAACTTTATAACATATGATATTGAACAAAATAAAATTGTACATATTATGCATTGGAGGTAACAGACATTCATTTCCACGTACATTTGGTATGACTATTGGTCTTCTTCTAGCAATTTTTCCTGCTAGAAGTAAGGAAAGCATTTCAGATGAGTAATTTTGCTGTCATTAATAGATTATAGATAATAAATCAAGGAATAAAAGAATAGTAAACATGAGGTATGTTCCTGAGATTGGGATTAATAAAATTTGAGAGCTGAAGGTGATTTTAGAGAGTATTTATTTAACTTTTCATCCTACAGATAATGATACCAAACCCGTACTGGCAATATCCAAAATAGAACCTAATCCAGTGTTCTTCCCTACATAGTAGTAACGGAATCAAGACTGGTTTTTCTAGTCTTTGCTATAATGCATTTTCTGAATAATATGTTCAGCCAATATTTTAATATAAAAAAAGAAAAAATAGAAGAGAGAGGGGCTGAATGATTGGGGAAAAATATGTATATTTTATAGATAAATCCAGAATAAAAGAATTAATTTTCATGGTAGAGATTATAGTAGGAAGCCACTATTTCTACAGCAAAAAGCTAAAAGAATAAGTATAAAGGTCTTACATAGACTTCCAAAAGATCATTTGCAGGGCAAAATCCACTATGCCTCAAAAAGGTATTGAAGAGAACTCTGGTGTGTCTTTAAAAAGTGTTCCATTATCAAAAAGTTGTGGAAACATTAGACTAAAGTTCAACAAGATTCACAATTCTAATATTACTCACATTTTTAAAATGCTAATATACTTTAATAAATAAACTGGGATTTATTACATAGCACTTCCCAAACAATGTGACCATATAAAAACCTCTTCATACTACACCTGTTATAACATCTCCCAGAGAAGAGTTGCTAGAACAAAATTTAAGAAACACTGAGAAAGATCATTTGGGGAAAAAAAGACTAAAAACCAATAGCTGATCACAAATTTAAAATAAAGCAACATACAATGGTTGCTGTAAAACTAGTAAAATCTTACTCTCTATTACATGTATAATACTGTTTGAAAATGTTTTTAGACAACCATTCCTATGTAAAATATGAAAAATTAGAAGTCATTGTGAATGAGTCTGATAAATAAAATAATCACTGTTGATATTAGGGGGTGCTGAGTTTAACACACTAATTCTCATACTATAACTAGTTTCAGCTCTAATTTAGAATTGTCTGCCAGAGGATCATTTTCATGGAAGAAGCAGGAGAAAAAGGAAATGGGACAGATATAATAAAGTATATGCTTAGGAAAAAAGAAAGCAAAAACACATCAAGACTTCAGGGGACCTCTAACAATAGAGTTGTCTCCCCAGCACACTTATCCCCTTTTACTGGCAAAAACTCCTCTTCTGAAGGCTTCCCTTTCTCCTCTCAATGTGATTCTGGTGAGGCTGCTTAGTGTCCCACTCCCAAGACAGACTTGTGATACAGAACTGGCCAATCAAAGTTCTCACTCTCCCAGTCACAATGACTGGCCCCAAGATGGACATGTGAGCCAAGAGAGATGAAGGAACATCATACAATTTAACATACAAATGCCGTGAGAAAGAAAATCTTTCCTGTGGATTCACTAGTTGAGAAAAGGAAAGCCTAAAATTGTCTATTACTATATCTCCTAATGTGCCCATCTCCCCTAATTCTGGCTATATGAAGGAAGTCAGCCTGTAACATACTCAGAAAAACAAAGCACTGAAATGGAGAGTAAGAGTCCGTGATTGCATTAATTCCCAGTTCACACTGCTTGAGTCCCTAAAGTCAGTTCTTCCTCTATACCTTGTGGTGATGTAAATTAATAAAGTCCCCTTTTCATTTAAGCTAATTCTGAGCTGAGTATCTGTCATTTGCAATAAAAAGGTCCTAATTCACTTATATAACTAACTTGAGATATCTCAAAAGAACTTGTAATGATTAAAAAGATAATACCAAATGAAGATGAGAATATTAATTATAATTAGTACATCCTCTTTTTTGGAAAGTAAGCTTCTAATTTCTATCAAAATTTTAAAATCCATGTATAATTGACCCCAAAATTCTATTTATTAGAATTAATCTTATGTTAAAAAAACCTCACAAATATGCAATGATAGATGTACAATGTTATTATCTACAACATTTGTCCTGGTGAAAAATTAGAAACTTCAACATCCATCAACTGAGGACTGATTGAATCATAACCCGTGATGCAATATAATAGAGCCATTAAAAAGAAAGATGTATAGTTAGTTATATGAACTGTTACATGCCAAGAAGTGTAAAGTAGTGGTGAAGAGCTTACACTCTAGGAACGGACTACATGGGTTCAACTGGCAACTTGGTCTCTTACCTCAGTAATTTGTGCAAATTAACCTGTTACAATTTCAACTGTAAACTGGTGATTCTGTTAGGATTAAACAAATGAATAGGCTCTAGAAAAGTATTTAATATTTGGTAAGCTCTCAGTGAAGTTAACTATTATTTTCACTAATATGAAAGGATGTCAAAGATAAGCTGGAGAGAGAGGAAGTTTCAGAATACTATGTTTGAGCAAAGATCACAAACTCAAATGCCTATGGAGTGAGGCAGATTAACATGCATTGGTTAAGTGGGAATTGGGGGAAACTGGAGAGTACAGGCCCTCATCTCAAGGGGACAGCCATTCTAATCAACTATTGTCATGTGAGAAAGAGATTGCAGTGTTGCTGAATCTCAAGCTAAAAAACGTTTATATGTATGACATTCTTTTTAAAAATGTTAGAAACATACCTTTTTGTAAAAATATACTAATGAAACATGTTTACTGGTCAATTAAGGCCAGTGGCCTGCCAACCTGCAAACTCTGATATAATGTCTGATTCCATACATGTATATTCAAATATATGCTTGTATATAAAATAATAAACAATAACAAAATCTTAAGGTGGGGTTTAACGTCACATTTCACCTTTCTGTATTGTTACATTTTTTGCAACACACAAATACACTTGAAGTTTTTAAAACTCATTAAAAATATGACTTAAATAAGGAGCTTTCCCACTTATAACTAAATTCAAATGCAACTTCTATTGTAGGGATATTAATTTTATCAAAGTACAATTTTAAAACGGCATTAGAATCAAAATACCCAGTACTGATTCAAGTGGAAGGAGAAATGTAATCACTTTTTTAAATGTTTTATTGTTTTTATATCTGAAAATATTTATTCAATGTTTCCAAGATATCAAAAAATTCTTAACCTGGACTTTAAAGACCATCAACTTCAAGTGTACTTTTTTCTTAATGTTCTTTTAAAAATAAACTTAACAGTACATAGAGAATTAAAGAAAACATTTCATTTCCATTTAGCATTCAGACTGTACTTTCTCAAATTTCTGCATTTTCATTAACATTTTCTGCATCAGGCAGATCCAATTAACCATGATTCTGAAATCACAAAGTACAAGTAAATAAGTAAATTAATAAGTAATATCCATTCATCCTCTAATACCCTCAACCCAAAAGTGAAAATACTTATTCTTTAGACCTCACTTTAAGATTAACTAAATGTGATATGCATAATTCTTAGCAAGGTTATTTATGTGCTTCCCGGGAATATAGCAGATTAGGAATTCAAAGGGGAAGGGCAAGTATGTAAAGTCACAATCCAAAAGCAAATACAGTATAGAACTATACTACCACACTTCACAATAACAGATATTCAGAATAGAATATAGAAATGTAATTGCTAAGAGCACAGTCAGACCTGTGCTTGAATTCTGGCATGGCCACTGTTTTATCTTGAGCAAGTTACTTAACTCCTCTACTTCTCAGGCAGTATAAGAGGAATAATATAGTGTAGCACCTTATAAAAGTAAGGATTGAATAATATATGCAAAGTGCTTAGCCCAAATAGAATATATTTATACCATTTACAGGTCCAATAAATGTCAGCTATAATCACTTAAACCTGACTGAAGAAAAATAATTATATTATGTTCAATATCTTCTTTCTGAGAAAGCAGGACACGTGTAATAGTTTAAAAATTTGTGTCAACTGTTAGAATTCTAACTATAATCAAAAGGACAAGTAATAACAAATATTGGATGCAGAGCAAAAGGAACCCTCATACACTGCTGGTGGAACTGCAAATTGGTACAGCCACTATGGAAAACATTATGGAGGTCCCTCAAAAAACTAAAAATTGATCTACCATATGATCCAGCAATCCCTCCACGGGGCATTTACCCCAAAGACTTGACAACCCATATCCGAAAAGATATTTGCACACCGATGTTCATAGCAGCATTATTCACAGTGGCCAGGATGTGGAAGCAACTGAAGTGTCCTACAATAGATGATTGGCTAAAGAAGCTGTAGTACATATACACAATGGAATATCACTCAGCCATAAGAAGAGATGAAATACTGCGATTTACGACAACACGGATGGACCTTGAGATAATCATGCTAAGCGAAATAAGCCAGGCAAAAAAGTTGAAAATCACAGGGCATCACTTAAATCTAAGATATAAACCTAAAAGCAACAAATGAACAGGACTCAGGGACATGGACAATGGACTAGTGGTTACCAGAAGGTAGGGGCTAGGGGATGAGGGAAGAGGTAGACTGGGTAGGGGGAGGGTGAAATAGGTAAAAGAGATCAAATATATGGCAGCTGAAGGAAACTGAACTTTGGGTGGTAATCACACAATAGAATATATAGATGTCAAATTATAATGTACACCTGAAAATTATATAATTGTATTCACCGATGATACCCCAATAAACTTAATAAAAAGAAATTAAAAAGCAATAAATAAATTAAATAAAAATAAGAAAAATTTACATCAAAGGTGGCTTGACATGAAAAAAATTTTGGTGTTTATATTTATCTTCATCAAAAATAAAATATAGAAGCACTTTATTCCTAGAAATGCTACATAAATGAAGGATGAATCTGTCAATATCCAACTTCACTAGTGTGTTCATGTTAGTGCTAAAACATAAGCTCCAAGAAGATGAGGATGTGTGTCTATCTTCTTCACTATGGTATCCCTCACTTGAGCACAGAGCCTGGCACATAGTAGATGCTCAATATTAAATACGTTATTTCCTTTGTTCCTCACTTAACCCTGTAAGGTAAGCATAATTAGCCCAACTCAAAGCTAAAGAAACAGGTAAGCTGACACCTATTTTATGCCATTTTGCTATTTTGACATCACAATTAACCTTTAAAACAAATAATAGCATTTTCAGAATTTCTTTTACTTATAATTTTAAATTCTTTTAAGATATGTTAAAAATTACTCTAAAATAATCCTCATACAGACTATGACCATCAATTAAGAGACAACATATTAAATTTGATAGTGTAAAGTGTCTCAAATACACATTATTAATATTACCTTATACAAGTTATAAATGTATCCAAAAAATACTAAACCCCATTCCACTTACCCTGAACTGTCTTTTCACTAATAACAGTGAAGTTCTGGTTTACCTAAATATTTCCAGGTAGGTGATTCTTAAGCTCCTATATAAATGTCACACCATCCATTTTTTTTTTTTAATTAAACATCTTCTATGCAATTACCTCAATAATAGGTGCTATGACGAAAGGCCACAAAAGAGGTAAAGAACACAATCACCTATTTCAAGAACTTTAAAAACTGCTTTGAATAAGATGTTTATACATGAAGCTGTTAGCAAACTGCACGTAAGCAACATATGAAGAAGAAAGAAAGATTATTGAGTACATAGAGCAAGATAGATATACATGGTAGGCATTTTCACATATATTATCTTAGTTCTTATAACTCAAGTGAAATAAGTATTGCCATCTTCATTTTGGAGAAGGAAACTGAAATTCAGAGAGGTTAAATGATTTCCCACAATGCTGGGCTAACAGGGTCTAATATCTAAGTCTGTTTGATTCCAAAGTCCTTTATTTATTTTTTTAACTATACCTTGCAGCTTCCCACTTGTACATGATTACAGGGTATAGGCAAAAATTTAAAAACACTGTCGGAAAACAAAGAATGATATTATTGTAGAAAATAATTCCTAGGAAAGGTTTAGTTAAAGTGAGGCTTGAGCTGAATTTGAAATGGAGACTAAATCTACTGGTAACAGAAAGAGGATTAATGCCACAAAAATTTCTAAATAAAAAAAATCTAGATATTTTTCCTTCAGTTAATACTGACAAGACCTAATTTGTGAAATTTTTATATTTTCTTCCATTTCTTATTCTCTTGCAATGTTTACATATAATTTCCCCTTTCCCATTATTGTTTCCAATATATAAACCAAAAAAAAAAAAAATCAACTGATATTCTTTCTTTCCAGCTGTTCAAGATGTTAAAGGATAGAAACATACATTGCCACAAGAGCTTAAAGTGACCTTAGAGAACGATTCCTTCATGTGGTGGTAAGAAAAACTGAGAGAGAGAGTTAAGTAATATTGCTCGAGGTTACAAAATTTTACAGGTCAGACTAGCATTAGAAAATGGGTCTTTCAGTGTTCCTTCTGTGACCAGTGCTCCTTAAATTGATTTTCTGCCAAAGTATCAGTAACAGAAGAAAGACAAAATCTGGAATTATACAATAGGTTCACTTGAAATTTTGCTGAAGTTTCTGATTTATTTTAAAAGTTCATGAGAATTCTAAACTCTGTGCCTAACTTACTCATGCTTATCTAATATTAAAGTGGTTTAAATTGCATAGTCTCAAGTACAATTAACACTTCAAGAATTATTATGTTTGTTCCCCAGCTTAGATTCTAAGGTGTCCTTAGAGTATCCCTTGACACAATGTCATGTACCCCAATTTGAGAAGCAGACTAAAACTAGGTAATAATACTCTTTTCACCACTTCTCATTTCCTTGCTTCTTTATTTTTCTAATTAGTAAAAGTTTTAAAGCTAGTAAATTTAATTCCATTCTTTCAAAATGTATACTCACTGGCAAAACTACTATAAAAGTTGCTACAGTTGTTTATCGTAATTATAAAATTTTCAAGCAGTTCTACATAGTTAAAATTAAATACAAATTCACTTATGAACTCACCAAACAACATGGACAGAACTCTACGTGACAACATTTCATGAGACATTCGCTTTTTGGGAGGTCACTCAAAAATTAAGATTGCATACTATTTATATTAACTACAATCTCAATTACTTTTAGGTGCATTAACCTTTTCTTCTGCCTTGGTATTCATCGTTTCGGCCCAGTTGTTAAGGAAGAAATCCCTTACTTTCTTTTTCAGTGTTTTTTTTTAACATCTCAAATTCCAAATATGCTTTTTCAATCCTATTCTTCAATCCTATTTCCAAGAGCAAAGTACAGATTTTATCCATTTTGCTCAGTATTTCAAGAAAGCACCCTATTCAACTTAACCAGGAATCACCCACAAGAGTGAAAATTAACTCATAGATATCATTTCCTCCTCAATAACATATTGCTGATTCTCCACCATATACCTCTCAATTAAAGTCAGATAGTCATATGTGTTTTTAATACAGTTAAAATTCTCAATATATAACAACCTATGTACTAACAATTTACAGACTTTTGCCAGTGATAACAATATTAGTATATTAATTAGAAATTAATTTGATAAATTCCTACTTTAACTAAAAATTAAATCCTCTAATACATGGCTTCCAACCAAAAATTCATGAAAGAACAACATAGTCTGAGATATAGGCCTCTTTTTAACAAAAGTCATATAGATCAATATTGGTATGTTTGCCAGAACACACAATTCCATTTAGCAGAATTTAGGTTTTGTTTGCAATAGTGATTTTGCTACTTAATGACAACACCTACTCTAAAAACAAAGATATATTTATATAGCCTCATCAATAAATGGGCTTTTCAGAAAATAATATTGACAGCTGCAATGCACAAGGATAAGGTAGAAGAATGAAATAAAACAAATGCTTGAACAATTCCAGAGTTATACGGTTAACACCTCCTTGACTTAGATTTTTTTTTTAATATTCTGAATGATTTTACTTATGAATGACTGAAATACTCCCAACATGTAACTAATATTTTCAAGTGTTCTAGTTTACAATTAGCCTTTTATCTCTTTGTTATCTAGTCTTATACTTGTTCTCAAATCTCTTAGTGAATGCAAACATACAGGTTAGTGCAATAAAAATGTATATTACTAGAGCAAAAATGTGATTTTTAACATGACCTTTCCTAAAAATGACCTTTCCAGGCCATTGTTAGTGAAAATTTAGGGAATGGGTTATCATCTTTAAGTGCTTTGGTACCGAATATTAGCAGTGGCTAACTAACACAATATTAAATAGCCAATGCAACATAAGCTATCTCATTTTATACTATACACAAAAATACATATATACTCATTATTTTCCTGATGTTTCCATGAAACTTTTATAGTAGAACTAGCATGCTCCCTTGATAAACTGCTTCTTTAGAAAGAGAACAAAAAACAGGTGAAGTGACACATCTGAAATATAGTCGGCCTGCTATATAACTGGTAAGACTGTAAGTATAATTACTACCGAAGCTATCCAAAAAAAAAAATCCTACATCTGCCCTATATCTTGTTTCTAGTTTCAAAGCAGCCATACTTATTTGCTCTCTTGTTATTCATTATCACATTATCTTTAGTCTCTGTTAGAAATAATAAAAGTAGAGAACATTAGAAACAGAAATTGATACTAGGTCCTATGTCACCAAAGACCACATAACCTTCATTTGTGGCAAATCAACATAATTACCAACAGATATTGTTCTAGAGACAGACAATAATGTTCAACATAAAATGTTTCCATGATAACATATTTTATATACAAAAATGTCCCCAATTTCCTGATAAAAATAATTAGTAAAACTAAAATATACATGTTATATTATCAAATCCGACTTCCAAGCCCTAAATAATTCAAAATAGCCAAGTAAAAAAAAAGCCTTTATTAAATATTTTCCTTTCTTCCATTAGTCTTTCAAAATTCTAATAGTACTTCATTTGATGAGAAGTTTCAACAGACTGCACACTACAGTTACCAAATTCATAGCTGAAATGAAGAATAAGAAAGCATCTAGAAGATGAAGTTCCCAAGTATAAATACTATATTTCAACAGATAATCATAAACCTCACAAAGAAACCAATTAAAGACTGTAGAAGTGACAATGCAATTTCACAAAAATACTACCACACTGTAAAATGTGCATGGGTAGACAATTTCTTCCACTACGTCTGTCAAACAGTTTTAGATAAAATACTTAAAATCCCTAAATGAAGCACGCAGAGGATATTTTATGAAACAAGCCCTCCACCTTTAAAGAGAGCCTCAAATTACAACTCATAAAATCACAGTTTTAAGTGTGGCTTCTTAACTCAAATTTCTTAAATATGAAATCATAGTACTTAAGTTCAGTAAAGAAGAATTTCACATATTAAAACTGCAAACTTAAAATTATACAAGACAAAATTAAATAACATAGCTTCACTTTAATAGGTTTTTTATTTTTTTGCACAAAATCACATGGAGTCAAGAGCATAAATATTAATTTTGTTTGAAACAAAATTCATTATTTGCAGACTGAGGGCTGGTGCTCTTTCCCCTGATTTTTCTTCACATGTCCAGGCTCCATCATAATAAACAATATGTATAACAAAAACTTTTCAAATAAAAACCTCAGTTATTTCTGACTTCTAATATCCATTTTATTATCACATCCAATTGTCCTGTTACCACTTCTCCCAAATCTGCAACTTCCTCTTCATTCCTTCAGCTACATCTTTATTCTAGACCCTAGACTTTTTCCCCTAAACTGTACCTTATTCTCATGAGACAGTTTCTCCAGCTTACCTTTGATTTCTTAATTCCACTGGCAAGTTCTCTCCTTGACATTTTGCCTGTGCTGCCTACCTATTCCACCTGGACTTTTCAAGGCCTTTGCAGTACATTTTTATTTTGCTCGAAAGCCTCATCCTCACCACATTTTCATTTGTAAGGTTGCCAGTGACTTTCAACTCCCCTTAAAAATGTCAGTTTCTGCTCATCACTAGTAAATGTACTAAATTCTGCCTTCAGGAAATCATATCTGTTCCTAATCTATCTGAATACAGAATTCCTTTTACATTTAGCCCTCAAACTCACAGGTAACTTGACAATTGTAACAAAATAATTATATACATTGTTTCTTTATAATGTATATCAATGTTATTATCCGTATTGGACTGCAGGGATACAAGGACTGCATCTTTCAAAGCATCTGAACAACACCTATCTACTATGTCACTTGGCCCAAGTAAGATGATTCACTAAATAAAACTGGGGAAAGTTTAAACAAAAAAATGTTTTTTACAAAAAGTCTCTATGGTTTAACTTTAAAACACCTATGTATGACCTGTCAAACATCTATGACAGTAGACGTACTGTGGTTTTCATTAAGCTTCACTCTTTCTACTCTATTAATTTTCAAAACATGGCTGGAATTTCAAGTGCAAGTTGAGGGTTGATATGGGGTATACACTTTGCATCCCGCGTTTAGATTCTCTGAAAATCAGCAATGTCAACTCTAACAAATTCTGAGATATAACTGAATCTTCTTACAAGGCAACAATTTCAGCACCAAAAAAAAAAAAAACGAGAACAGCACATCTTCTGATTTGGGGGGATTCCCTTTCTGGAAACTGGTTTAGACTGGTTTGCCTATCCGTGGGGCTTTCGATTCGGAAAAATTCAATAAATTACATTTATTAACATTTGGAAAGAATATCAGGGAAAGGCAACCCCTTTACTTAAAAGAGTAGAAGGAATGTCATAGATATCTCCTTTTTCATCAAACTCAGCAGCCAAATGAAGCTCTGCACTCAGATCTACCAGCACGAATTTTTTGTACCTAATAATAAAACAAGTCTCATTCAATTTAGTCCCTTCTCGAGCACCGTCTCAACCTGTCAGAATCTGACAAGGGAAGAAAATTAAAAAGAATTGGGGGGGGGGGTGGAGTGGAGGGGTGGAGGGAGACACTAGGATTCCCGTTTACATCGTTTCTTTTTCCGAAATCACAACAGTGAGTCTTGGATTTCCTTTACTCCGAACTGAGCCCTCAGATTCCAAATATAGTTCTTTAACCCCCACCTCGCCACTCAATTCCATAGAAGCCTTGCCAACTCCAGAACCGGAGCAGAAACCCCTACAAATCGGCTTGCTACCCACCTCGGAAGTCATGCCCTGCAGCCACTGCCTGTCGCCTCCCTGGAGGAGGGATATTATCCAAATACAACGACATCAGACATGCCGGGCACACACGGCCTCGACGAGGGAGGGAGACGCGACCCGGGGAAAGTGCGCTCCTCGCCAGCCCCGGGACCATCCGGCGAGGGGGTTCCCAGGAGAGAGGAGGACACAGAAGCCAGGCGGGGGAATCCTCCTCCCGCAGGTGGAACGGGCTGGATCCCCAGCCGCAAGGTACAGCCCGTCTCTCTAAGGAAACCAAGAGGCGGGCAGCGAGGGCCCTGAGTTCGGGAAGGTGGAATGCAGACACTTGCCGAGGTCCGGGGTGCACGCCGATTCCCCACGTCCCGGGGGTGCCCCACGGGTGACCGCGAAGGGCCGCGTGCGGCGGAGCAGGGCTTCTGCCTGTGGGGCACCCCAGTCTCGTCGTCCGGCCCGTGCCCCCCGGGCGAGCACCGCAGGAGCCGCGCGGGTCCGCTCGGGGGGTGGGTGGGGGGACGGGAGGGGGAGGGAGGGTGGGATTGGGATTCCCCCGGTCCGCGACGTGCGTTCGCGGAGGGAGGGAGCGCGCGGGCAGCCCAAGGCGCCGTACTCCGCGCCGGCGGCGAGCAGCCCCGCAGCGCCCGCCGCACCGGCCCCTCGGTCCCCGGGGGCACCAGGGACCTCGGCGGCGAAGGCGCCGGGGCTCGACACGCCACGCGGCGGGCTCCCGCGCCCGGGTCCCCGCGGGAGCACCCCCGACCTCCCGCAGCCCTCAGCGGGTGTAAAACGCGCCCCCCCCCACTTTCCCGTCCCCTCCTCAGTCTCCCCTCCTTCTCGAGGCCGCAGAGCAGGCGGTCCCCGCGGGCGAGCGGCGGGAGGCCGGCGGCGGGCGGCGGCGGCGGTTACCTGTGAGGACTCCGACGCGGATCTGATGGTCGTGGTTGGTGAGGATCATCCCCTCGGTCGCCATGTTTCCCCAGCGCAGTCACCGCACTGACAGGAGCCGGGAGCCGCCGGAGCTCGGAGCGCGCCGGCCGGGGGCGCGCGCGCGCGCGCGGGAGCGCGAGGGGAGCGGGGCCGGCGGCCTGCGCGGGGGGGAGGGGCGGGGGACCGGCCGCGCGGGGGCGCGCCAGGGGGCGGAGTCAGGGCGCGCGCGACCCCGAGCCCGGGCCGGAGGGACACGCGCGGCGCGCGGGGGCGTCCCCGGGGCGAGGGCGGAGAGACCCCGCCGCCGCCGAGCCCCGAGGCTGCTGGAAGGAAGGTGGGCGGGCGTGAGGAGGGGAGGGGAGCGGGCAGAGCCGCACCCGCGGCGGGGGCCTCCGGGACTGGGAGCCCCGCGGGGCGGAGGGAGCGCTCGCCGGCGGCCCCGCGGGCGGGACAGAGCCGCCGGCTCGGCCCGAGGAGGACCGCGGGCCGTCCCCGCCGGCCGCGCGAGCAGAGCCGGAGTGGCGGGGCGGGCGCGCGCCGGGCGCGGACGCAGCACCCCCCCCCCCCCGGCCGCCGCCGAGCGCCAGGCAGAAGCAATCCCCGGCCGAGCCCCGCGCCTGCCCCCGGCGCTCGGGGTCACGGGGCCGCGCGGCGGGGGGGGGGGCGGGGGAGAGCTTAGCTGGGGAGTCGCGGCTCTCCACGCCCGGGAGCTGCCGCCGACCCCCTGAAGGCGCCGGGGAACCTGGAATGGGCTCAGAAAGCTGCGTGCGTGGTAGGAGGGGGGCCGCTGGGACAGTCCGCCGGGGGCGGAGAAAGAGGTACCCTGTCCGGCCTCGTCCCCTAGTCCGCCCACCCTGTTCGCCCCGCTGAACGATGTCCGCCTCTCCTGCCTTTAGCATCCCGTCTCCAAGTCTGCCCCGCAGTGCTCACAAGCTTGGGAGTCTGCAGCAGAGCATCACCTTGAGTGTGTAGATGTCTGGCTTCCCATCCTCCCGTTGTCCCGTGGTTTTGTGTCTTCATCACCACGGTCCGTGCTGTTAGATGAAAAAGCACCCGTCTTGGTGGGAAGAACGTGTTCCTCCGACCGGGTTGGAACTAGAACCCAGGACGTGGCAATTGAGTTTCTTTTCAGGCTTTGGGATATGAGAATACGATTAAAATAGCTTTCGGTTTTTTTTTTTTCATAAAATGTATTATTCATCACCTGTGGCTATTTCACACACCGGTTTCTTAGTTCCCTTCTTTCTAGCCCTGTCAACTTTTGAAAAAAGATATATGCACACACGTGTGTGTGTGTGTGTGTGTGTGTGTGTGTGTGTGTGTGTGTGTACAGTTCTCAGCCATGGTAAAACCTGAGAAGCATAAAAATGAAAAAGTGCCAAAAGAATGTATAATCATCAACACGTGTACACAATTAAAATGTCATTCTGATTGCTGAGTTTTTTATTCCAATTGAAACGTGGACTTATCTTCTCACTGAAGATTTACATTGTTATGTGTTTCATTTTAAATGGGAGAACAAAGGAGACTGGATAGAATTGAGGTTGTATAAAAAATTAGAAAATTTCTTTTGAATATGTGTACTCCTGGTGTTTTTGACAGTGGATTAAAAATCGAAGTCAGATCATGAACCCATCACCTATAATCACTGGTGGCCAAAGGATTCTTAACTAGTTTCAAATTTTTATAGACAGACAGACAGACAGATAGATCGATCGATCTCTACAGGAATGGTTTCCTTTATCTCAAACTAAAGATGAAAAACAAATAGTTGGGTACATTGTTACTTTTGTAACATATTCTCTACAGCGTCCCTCAAATTTGAAATGATTAAATGTCTTGAATTTTTAGAGAAATTCTGAACTTGCCCATTAATAGGTCTTGTAACCTTAAGTTTAGGCTTTTTTCATCCTTTAAATAAGGTAATAGACTAAATAAGTACCCTTTAAGTGGTAGACTAAATAAACATTTCACTTTAGAAATTCTATAATTATTCTTGGAAAGATACTGGCACTTTGTTTTATGAATAACAAAACAAAGGACCTTCTGTATAAAATTAGCAATGGTGAATGTCATTAAAATTTAATTTGACTGAGTATGAATTAAGCCTTATAAAGTATATAGAGGTTTGTTTGGTAAAACTACTAAAACTGCTGAAAAAAGTGATTAATAGAACCGAATTGGAAAATTCTAATAGATGTCTGTCTTCTAACAGTTTTCCTCAAATGAATTAATCTCTGATGAATTTAGCAAGCCGTAACGAAATTTAAATAGGAAAAACCCAGTGACCTTACTGTCTAATGTGTCCTTTTCTTTTACTGTTATTGGATGAATATGGCAGTACAGACATGCTTTTTTACTCTTGTTACAGTGCGACATTTCTTCAAAATTCATTCTGAAATTAGGGGTTACAACAAAGAAAGTGTTCTGGAAGGTGGGAAGAGAATAGCATTTTCAAATATTGACAAATGTCTCAGGCACATGATGGGGAGGGAGAGAACTAGAGTGAAAGAGTTGAGCGTATGTATGTAAAGAATGAGAAGTGCCCAGGGGTTTATTCTCTGCATTCTTGAGGTTGTAATAATGAAAACTATAGGAGTTTACATTAACTGAGGATTAACATAAAAGGTAAACATCTGGCTTTCATAACGATTTTCATTATGATGATGAAACCTTATGAAGGTTGAGTTTTTTCCTGTTATGACATATTTATACTTAGCCCTCCTAATACTTTAGTTTTCCTGTGGTTAACCACAATTTCAATATAAATAAGGCAATAGCTTACTGCCTTTTCTGTGGTCAGATTCCGAATTAACACTAGATGTGAGCAAGTATGAATTTGGTAGTGGATTATTCAACCTCTAAGGCTCATTTCTCTTCTGCCTCTCTCCTATTTGGCTAATAGCCAGAACTAAAACCAAGATGATTAAAAATGGGTGCAGGCAACATTTTGAATATAATACTTAATGCCGCTGAATTGTACACTTTAACATGGTTGAAATCGTTATTTTGTTATGTGTATTAAGCACAATTTAAAAAAAAAATGAGTGCAAGGTGAAGTTCTAATTGATTAAAACCTATAATTTTCACCCAAAGAAACTTGATGATGGTCAAGATGAACTTTAACCTGGCTGAAATTAGGCAATGTATTAGTTCTTAGGACTGCCATAAATAAGTACCATAAACTGGGTGACTTAAAACAACAGAAATTTATTTTCTCACCTTCTGGGGGCCAGAAGTTTAAAAAGGTATCAGCAAAGCCACGCTCCTTCTGAAGGCTCTAGGGAAAAATTCTTGTCTTTCTAATTTCTGCTGGTTGTCAGCATCTCTTGGCGTATAGCCGTATCACTCCAATGTTTGCTTCTGTCTTCACATGGCTTTCTCTATAAATATTTTCACTTGTTCTTCTTATAAGGATACCAGTCATTAGGTTTAAGGCCCACTGTTATCCAATATGACCCAATTTAACTAATTACATCTACAAAGACCTTATATCCAAATAGGTCACATTCTGAAGTTCTGGGTGGGTGTGAAATTTGGTGGGACACTGTTCAAACCATTAAAAGCAGTGATAGAATACATTACTGTATATCCATGAAAACATTGAAATTCAGCCTATCAGAAATTAAGGTTCAAAGTTTCTTTAAAAGCTGAGGTTTAGAAATTAGGCACTTTCAGAGAAAATACAGCTCTATAGAATAGAAAATACTGAAGAAATTTTTAATATTTTACCTAGGTAGCCAAACTTTTTCCCCCAGAAGTAGTTTTCTAAGAATTTTCCAAAGTCTGGTGGGATAAATTTATTCATTCCTACTAATGAACTTGACATTTTGCTTTCAATTCTATGACTTTGTTATCTTTTAGTGAAGTGAAGCTGAGCCACCCCAATTGCCCACGGAGTTTGATGGCACTTGGGAACAACTAGGACAATGTTTTCCAATGTCTTCCATGTTTAAAATAAATTTGAACTTTTCCTTGCATTTTTGATATTTTATTTTTTCTGTTCAGATTGCTACTTGAATAATTATTTTGTGCCCTTGTCCTTTGTATTTTTCCCATCCTTACTCTCTTCCTCTGAGGTACCCATCTGGAAATCCAGATGTATGAGGATATTTTTGGTTGCAAGTGACTGATCCTAGTTTAAGCCAAAAGAAATTCATTGGCTCATTTAGCTAGGAAATCCAGACATATGTATAGCTTCAGGGTTCGCTAACATCAGGATCTGAAACCAAGTCATCAAGATGCCATCTTTGAGCTATGCTTTGTTCTTTGTTGACTAAATTCTTGCATTGGCTCTTTCTACATGGTGGCAAAGGTGGTATTGACTTCTCTAGGCTATAATGTAGATCATTAGTTTTCAAGTCTGTCTGAGGCATCTGAAGACCCCCAAGATCCTCTCAGTGCATCTGCAAGGTCAGAAATATTTTTATACTAATATGAAGGCATTATTTTTAAAATTCACAATTATTATTCTTTTCTTCAATTATTATTAATTGGTTTCCATTTAATTGAACTTAGCTGAAAGCACAGCTACCATAAATATTTTTGTCTCTATAAAAGCAATGTACAAAAAACTTACTTTGTTAACCTAAATAATCCATTTTCTCTCACATTGACTAAGAATTGGAGGAAATATGATTTATAGAGATGTTTACACAGTATCTTAGCTTAAAATGAACCTTAAGTAAAAGTTTGAAATGTTAGGAAGCATAAACAAATTTGTGAAGGAAGCAAAGATGATGAATTTTTCAGTTATCCTGAAAAATCTCGTTTTGTCGTGTAATACTTTCATATTTATCTGTCTATCTCCCACGGGACTGATTGGTTGCAGAGCAAGTATTCCTTTCCAACACAGTCAGATTTTATATTCCATACTTTTGTCCTCATGTCTCTATTTAATCCAATTGATTTGGAAACTCTAAGACTAACTTTCTTGAAACAGAATGTGGATTAGGCACTCAGCTTACTTGGTGGAACATGAAACTCAGTTCAGGGTGGCAGAGCCTGTTATTTTTGTGATCAACAGAGGCAAAATATGAATTAGATTATAATATAACTTATAGTAATAATGCCTAAGCTTTGATAATCAGCTTAATGTTAGCATCCCCAATTTATTGTGGAAGTTTGGTTACACTTTCAACATATCTAAACTCTAGTTTCTTCTTCTATGAAGTGAAGAAAGTTTAGGCTTATTTAAAGTCCCTTCTAATATCCAAATTCTGTGACTTCGTGTGAACTTTTTCTAGTCCTGAAGTACTTTAAAAAAAAAAATCCACCTTTAAACATACCATTAAGATTTAAATTGACTTTGGGGGAAATGAAGATTTTTAATTGGTTGGCTTACTTTGCTCACTACCAGAATGTAAAAGGGTTTCCTACAGTTTATGAATGTTTTATAACAGATCAGCCTTCCCCATATTAACATGAAGCAGAAAATTAATAATACCTAATCAGAATAAACAAAAGATCTGAAGATCTTAGGGACTACAATATGATCCAGTAGAATCATATTGACACAAAACAGGGTATCAAGAGAACAGAGACTTTGCAATGAACTCTTTGTGGCCTTATGTAATATCTGAACCTCTATCAAATCCCAGACAGTGTGTTAGGTGGTCAAAATGAAAAGATGAACAAGACAGGCCTGGACTTCAGAGAGCTCACCATTAGTGAGGGAGATAGCTGGGTTAACAAATAATTGCAATATAGTTCATTAAGTACTATGGTAGAGGTAAGAGAGCCTAGAACAGAGATTCTCAAACCTGGCTGCAATTAAGAATTTCCCAGGTAGCTTTTAAAAAATACAGATGTTTTTGCCCTATCCCTCAGAGATCATGATTTAAATGATTTGGAAAGGAGGCCAGTGAATTGGTATTTTTAAAAGCTCCCAGGAAGATTCTAATAGACAACTAGGACTGAGAGTTACTGGGATAAAAGATGGGCACCAAACTCAGCCTTAGGACAAATAAGCAAAGGCCAAGCAGGCAAGAAAAGAAGAATCTTTCAAGCAGAGGAACAGCTTTCTGAGAAGGCATGGAGATAGTAGGACTCTTGGTGCATCAGGGGAATTGCATATAGTTCTGTAGAGCTCAATGTAGGATATCTGAGAGAAGGGGGAGATAGTGAAAGATGAGCCTGGGAATGTAGGCAGGAGGCAGATCATTATATGGTCTGTGAATGAGTTTGGGCTTTACACTAAAGTCAATGGTAAACCAGTAGTGAAGTGACATAATCTTATTTCTTTTTTAAAAGAAGTATTTTCAGAAGTGCTGTGGAAAATAGATGAGAGGGCCTGGAAGCAGGAAAACCAGTTAAGAAGCTGAGGTAATCCAGGCAGGAAAGAGGGCCTGAACTAAAACAGTGGTACTAGGAAGACTGAAGATATTCAAGGCCTAGATAACTAGGAAGCAGAATCAACTGGACAGCTGGAAGTGAATAGTGAGGGAATAAGGGTCTATAGAGTATAATTTTCCATATTTTGTACCTACTTTTACTAATTTGCCAGTGGTTGATCTGTCCAAAATTAAATATTTTAGAGTGGAGAGGAGCAGCTTTTTATGGACTCGTTAACAACATGTGACGTAGTTTGAATTTAGCCATTTCAAAATCAAAAGCTATCAAAATAACAGAGGCTGTTTTACAATCTCTAAATGACTAAATTGCTGACATGCTTAAGGCTAAATGTCTAACTAGCATTTCTGCCCAGTTCAGTGGGGAATGAGATGGGAAACAGCACTGAAACAAAGGTTCAGGAGATTTTAATGAACACAAATGGTTATGCCTAGTCTTTAAATTTGTCCAAGCAAATGGAATGAAAGCCTTCTAATCCTTCAGAGATTCATCTGGCTGTGACCTGAGAAAAAAGAGCCTCCCTCCTATGTCATCAAATTGACTTCCTTTAGTTCCTTGTTGTTCTGTATAGGTCTTTGATCCTAGGATTCTCTAAAATAGAAAAAAAAAATGACAGCTAAAACATCAAATGACCTGGCACTCACTTTGCATACCCCTAAAAATATTAAATTAGAATGCACATTAACAAGTGAATCCCCCAAACCCACAACCCCTATCTTTTCAAACCTTTAAAATGATTTTAAAAATGGAGGTTGCTCTTACTGCATTAGATTCATTTTTGCCCATAGTTGCTCTGCCTGTTGTCGTAAAACCCATAATACCTGATGGGAAACAGGAAAATGAGAGTTTTCTTTTAGGAAAAAAGTTTTATTTTTAGTTGCCAGGCTATTAACATTCATCACAATATCATATCATTGTATCACTGTAGGACTGACCCTGGTATTAGCATCAGTATGGATTTTCTAATTGTTGTTTTAGAAACTAAATTTACCAAACAGTATTTTTAAAGTTGGAGTGACAAACCTTTCTTTTCTTTGTTAAGAGTTTATGTCCTGCAGGGAAAAAATAATCATTGAGTATTATATGCACTAAAAACAATTTTGAGAGGCTAAAAAATGTGCTTATAAGTTTTAAATGAAGAAAAGTGATGGTAAATCATATACATATATACACACCCTCAGATAACCTAGATGTATATTTCACAAAAATGGTCAACTGTGGGTAGTGAAGAACAAACAAAAGATAAAGGTGGGCGGGGGGGGCGGGGAGATGAGGCAGAGAGAGTGACAGGCACAGGCTGATGTAGAGAAGGTGAAAGGAGGCAATGAAAGGGGAGAGGAAGGACTGTAGAGTGCTAAGTAGACTCTGTAGCGACTCTGTCCTAGGTTGGGGTTGCTAGTTGAATTTGAATTTCAATAAACACCAAATAATTTTTAGCATACGTGTAAATGTAATACTTATACTAAAACGGTACTGTTTACCTGCAATTCAGTTATAATTGGGCATCCTCTAAATATGACAACCCTATCCTAGACATCCTGCTGCTCTCCTGAGTATGCAATGCAAAAAAAAGTTTGTAATCTATGGTCACACATTGAAATAATCATATTAATAAAAGTATAGTTTACTTTTTTTTAACTTTTAAAATTTATATTTTGGAAAGAAGACGTTTATTTCCACTCCACCCCACCCCCTGGACTTCTGTGGGGTTTTACATGAAGTGAAAAAATGACCCAGTTTAGAAATTAACTCCATAATGTACTAATACAATAAAACTAATTTTGACATCAAGTTGCCTCAAAACTTAAAAGCTCATATTTGAGAGCAATACTATTTATCAAGGATCTAGATCTGAATTCGCTGTAGATTTCCACCCACCCCTGCCTTTCAGCTTTTTAGCTTAACACTACTATTTTCCTTTCAGCAGCACCTGCTGGCATGTATTTCAGCCATCAGGAAGAGTAATACTAAAGTGAAGTAAAGGTTAAAGCCACGAAGAGTGACTTGCTTTCAGAACAGAGGGAGTCATAGAATAAATAAGGTCTCAAAAGTATTCATTTCCCACTTCACTGGACTTTCATCTGAATTTATAAATGTAGCAAAATATTCACATGCAACCTTCAGCTTCTTTTCAAAAGAGTTCAAGGAAATGCTGAGTTTGGGGGAAGGGAGGAGGGGAGGAGGGAAAAGCAAGGCTGTCAGAATCAAATGTCTTATCACCACTTCTATTATTACTGAAGGTAAACCTTTTCTTTAAACACCAGCCGGTATGATGGGAAATTCAGCGGAATTTAGAGATTGCTTCGTACCTGCACTCTCTGAGATAGGTGACTGCAAAGGCCACGAACTGCTATCTTTACTGAAGCCAGAGAAAGGCTGCCATACACCCTGGGTCAGATCGTAATTTTACGCTGGTAGGGAACTAAATCCCTTCATATGTGACCCATCTATGGAATGACTAAAAGGAAAAGACTTTACCCAGGAATAAAATGTTTTTCTCTTGTATAAGACTAGGTGATGCAGTATGCTAAACAGGTAAGACTGACAAGGGTAATACTGCAAACTAGGGCCTCAGGGGAATTAGCAAGCAGGATTGCTTGCAGAGCAACAAAGGCAGTAATATTACCACAAGATTGTATTTTGCCAACCAAATAAGTCACACCACTTCCAAGCAGCCAACCAGCACACAGGACAGTTGATGTGGGAGAAGGAATTTTTGGCCAAGAACAATGAAAGAAACCCTCCCTCTACTTGGAAATGCCTAGAACAAAAGGGCCTGTACCCTCACCTGCTGGGAGGTGTGTCCAAAATTACATTACGCCCTTTCTTTAAGACAGACTTGTGAAATTCAGCTCTTTTGAAACCAGAAGCAGAGAAACATTATCCAGGAACACTATTAATTTCTCAACCTTCAAAAATCCATCACCTCGTGCAATTGCCCAACCGACTTTCTAATTCAGTGTCCCAATTGCCTGATTAATAAATTAGTAAATGATGGAAAGAAAAGGTATTAGTCAGGGATTGTGGAGGAAGTGGGCAGTGACTGTTTTTTGGAAGAGTCAAATGGTAGGTAAAGATGGGCAGCAGAATACTGAGTTTAATATGATCTAATCGAGGCTGCCAATAATACATCTCAGTGTCACAGAACATGGCAGAAAATGGCCATAGTGTTTTTTTTTCATTTATACATAAATGTAGCACATTTTGTCCTAAAGGTAATAGAAGGGCATTGCTCAAACATTTCCTGGATTTCCACCATTTGTGGACTAGAAGCCTGGATGTGGTTGGTGCCACCTACTGGGAGAAATGCAGAATTACAAATCTGTTAACCTGTTGGAATCGTTTTATTACTGAACAAATTTAAACTTAGGGGGTATGGTTCCTTATCGAGACGATTATACGTTAAACAAGTGATAAGTTTGGATTCAAGTCGTAGCCTGAAGAAATGGAAGGTTCATGAGAAATCACGTACTTTAACACTGCCATGTTATAGCGTATACTAGGAGATGAGCTTTGGATGTGGAGTCAGAAAGCCTGACTTCTATGAACTTATTTCTTATTCTACAGTTCTTACCCCAGAGAGTCATTGGGAGAGTTAAACAAAGCCATATGTTTTCATTATGCTCTGTAAAATGTTATAGTTGTTTTAGATAAAGAAAAAACTGAAACTAAGTGACTTGTCCAGGTTATTTAACTGGTTGTTAGCCTCAGAGAAGGCCTACAACTCATATTATATGACTTTAAATCCAATGCTTTATACATTTAATTACTATTTCAAAAATTAGGTGGCAAGATGGTTTTAGCTGGCAACTGAGATAAATCTAAGAGGTGCTAGAATACATTATATACTATAAATCCGTGGGACAATTATTCTCCTTTTAGTTCTTTCAAAGTTGGTGGCATCAAAGAGCAAGCTTCATTTGTTTCTGGGTTTCTTTAAAGCTCTCTATATCTTGCTAATATCACTTCCTAATAAAGATAAAATGGGCCTCAAGCTTCAACATCTTATTATAATATTAATTTTATTTTCTTTATACTTACTATTAAGTTTACTTTCTATTATGGATAACTTCATTGGTGTTTCATTTAAACTGAAATATAAATTTTATTTTCAAGTAATGCATTTAAGAAATTAAAGAAGTCAATCTAAACAGAAAATATTGAATAGACAAGTGTCACAGAAGTTGGGAAACACTGAGCACCACCAAACCACCTCCCTGCCATATCACTGTCAGTAATAATATCTTAATGTAACTACTTTAAAAATCCCTCTATAAAGAAAACTAGTATTTATTTTGTTTACTTTTTAATAATCAAATATTAGGTTATATATATATATAGGTCAATGTAACCAAACTTGAAGACTTAGATTTCAGAGCACTTGAGCTCAAACAAACCTAAAGATTTTATACATGCGTGTGTTAGGAACATGAAATTGGCCTATAATTCACACTCTCTGAATGTACAATTGATAACACAGTAGCAATGGGTCACTCATACCTGTGGCTACCGTCATTTGTGATAACAGAACAGGTTGATGTCCTGCCACTTAATTCTCCAGAAGTGTAAGAGGAGAGAAAAGAGTGTGTTGTTTGTGGGCTGTCCTAGTTCAAAGCTCAAAGATTCAATATTCTGCAAGCAAGCAAGCAAAAAAAGGAAGGAAGGAAGGAAGGAAGGAAGGAAGGAAGGAAGGAAGGAAGGAAGGAAGGAAGGAGGGAGGGAGGGAGGGAGGGAGGGAGGGAGGGAGGGAGGGAGGGAGAGAAGGGAAGGAGGAAGGAAGGGAGGGAGGAAGGAAGGAAAACTCTTAAAGTGGTCAAGTGAAATGGAATCTTTCACTATTTACTAATCTTGTCTTGATTTGAATCTGAAACTAGAAGAATATTGACTTCTTATTCTTTAGATCTCTTGAGATTACCTTCAGCTAATTTTAAATGAAATTAAACAAAAATCTTTCCTCCTCAGAACCCTCCTCTATCTTTTTCATTTGGATTGTAACAACTTTATATTGCTCTGGTTATTGTCCAGGTTCTTACTGGAGAAGAAAACCTCAAGCTTTCTGTGATCTAATTCTTATCGAAACGAAAGTTAAAAGAAAAACATGAATGGGACACTGGCTGAAGGACAGGTAGTACATCCAGTCTTCTAGATTTCCTAAATTTTACATATGGATCAAGTTAAACCAACAAGGTGCTATGTACCTGGACTGAATCATCTTAAGTGATTAATCACTTTTAAAAAATTCAGATTAATAATTTTTTATCAGATTGTGCCAAGGAACAGATAAAAAACAGCCTAGGAAATTTAGATTTTGAATTTATTTTAGAAATGTTGTTGAGGCCATTAGCTACTATAACACACATGGAGTGTCCTGTCCCCATGATAAGGACCTGGAAAGGAAATTTCTCTCTGATCTCAGTACCAATGAAAGCTATGTTTCTCTTGAGCAATTGGTTACTGTTATTTTGTGGACATCATAAATCCATGTTTCTTTTTCAGGGAAATTCAAAACCAAGTATGAAGCCTACCTCTACCAACTATATAGTACTTCCATTATACATTTTCATGTATTTACCTGGCTTCAAATTATTTTCCCTTTGCCTTGATTTATTCATCTATTTATTTAATCCTATGTGCCGTGCATGATTTCATAAGCTGTTCAATCTCTTCATGGAATAAAAGTGAGAAGAAATTAGAGATACACATACTAATAAAATACTGTCATCTCTTAGCCATGATTTCTCATTGCATGTCTTTTTTTAAAAAACACAGTTCAGATGCATAGATCCCTGAAAATTTAAGAACCTTTTCTCCTACCCTTCAGAAGCCATTCCTTTGTTCTACTTTTTTTTTATGGTAAACTATATGATTCCCTCTCATGATGCCATAAATTCTTACGAGGCTATAGTACTCAAAACAGCATGATACTGGCACAAAAACAGACACATAGATCAATGGAACAGCAAAGAGAGCCCAGAAATAAATCCATGCCTGTGTGGTCATTTAATCTATGACAAAGGAAACAAGACTATACGATGGGGTAAAGACAATCTCTTCAACAAATTGTCTTGGGAAAACTTGACAGGTACATGCAAAAAAAATGAAACTAGACCATATTCTTACATGATATACAAGAATAAACTCAAAATGGATTAAAAACTTAAATGTAAGACCTGAAACCGTAAAACTTCTAGAAGAAAACATAGGCAATAAGTTCTCTGATATTGCTATTAGTAATTTTTTTCTGATATGTCTCCTCAGACAAGGGAAATGAAAAATAAACAAATAGAACTACATCAAACTAAAAAGGTTTTGCCCAGCAAAAGAACCCATCAACAAAACAAAAAACAGCCTATGAAAGGGAGGAGATATTTGCCTAGGATACATCTGACAAGGGGTTAATATCCAAAATTTGTAAAATTCTTGCAACTCATACAACTCAACAACAACAAAAAATCCAATTAAAATATGGGCAGAAGACTTGAATAGATATGTCTCCAATGAGGAGATACAGATGGCCAATAGATATATGAAAGGATGCTCAAAGTCACTAATCATCAGAGAAATGCAAATTAAAACCACAATGAGATAACACCTCACATCTGTCAGATTGGCTATCATCAATAAATCAAAAAACAGCAAATGTTGGAGAGGATGTAGAGAAAAGGGAACCCTGGTACGCTGTTGGTAGGATTGCTAATTGGTACAGCCACACTGGAAAACAGTCTGGAAGTTTCTCAAAAATTAAAAATAGAATTACCTTTTGACCCAGCAAGTGCACTTCTGGGTATTTATCCAAAGAAAACCAAAACACTAATTTCTAAAGATCTATGCACCTCTATGTTCATGGCAGCACTATTCACAATAGCCAAGATATAGAAGCAACCTAAGTGCCCATCAATAGATGACTGGATAAAGTTATAGCACACATATACAATGGAATATTACTCAGCTATTAAAAAAGTGAAATCTCACCATTTGCAATGACATGGATGGACCTAAAGGGTATTATGCTGAGTGAAATAAGTCAGGCAGACAAAGATAAATACCATATGATTTCTCTTATATGCAGAATCTAAGGAACAAAAGAAACAAACAAACTAAATGAAAACACACTCACTGATGCAGAGAACAAACTGGTGATCACCAGAAGGGAGGGGGATTGGAGGGCTGGGTGAAAAAGGTGAAGGGATCAAGAAGTACAAATTGATAGTTACAAAGCAGTCACGGGGATTTGGAGTACAGCATAGAGTATATAGTCAATATTATTGTAATGGTTGTGTGTAGTACCAGATAGGTGCTAGGGTAATTGGGGGGATCACTTCATGGATTATATAAGTATCTAACTTTTTAAAATTTAAAATAAAATTTTAAAAAATAATAAAATTATTGTATATGTTTAAAAATTGTCTTTTGGGGGGAATGTGGAAAGTCCCAGAGGAACTATCTTGATTGGTGAAATTCACAAACATTGTCAGATGTCTATCTCCTTGGTCTTCTGTTTTGAAGTAGCAGAGTCTAATTCCAACAAGATCAAACTACTCTAATTCCTAGGAAAACAGAGAGGGTAGGGAGGAAACTAATATTTCATCAAGTGCCAACTATATATCAAGTACATATGCTAAGTACATGATATATTAGTCTTTACAAATGAAAATTTCATTTCCTCCAGAGGAATCTTTTCCTTGGTATGAGACCTTCTGAGTAATCATAATGAGAATAATAAAATTATTATAACACTACTAGCATTTAACTTACTGTGTACCAGATATTGTGTTGATCACTTTAGATGTAATGGGATTTTTAATGTAAAACAAAACAAAACCTCAAACTGTGTACCTATAAAACTCTACCTACCTTGGGACCCAGGAAGATTAAAAACTGCTTGCTCACAATTCTGCTGAAAGTACAGTGATAATTTCAGGTCATTGGCCTTCTGGTAGTTCTTCAAGGCTTCAATTCTCAGCTCAATAACTTTTCCATTAAAGTCACTCTGTAAGAGAACATTTTTCAAAACTACTCATATACTATTGGCTTCTCTGAATCCACTGTTACCTGAATCCTTTTTACTCAAAAGTTTAAAAATGATCCCATCATGTTAGTCTTTAAAGTTGAACAGAAAGTATTTGTGATTTTTTTTTTCACATTTCAGATAGAATAAAATCAAGACCACAGGGGGAAAAAATGCTATTTACTCCCGTTACTCAAAGTGAAGCCAGAGATAGGTCTCTCCAGCCATCTCCCCAGTAAACATTTCTTTTAGCAGGATAATTGGTAATCTAAATGAAGAGACTGGGCTTCACATTATGGAACTTTATACTGTATGAAAGAAACTATACCCCAAGTCTAGCCCGGAAGACCTTTGTACCTGAAAGATGTTGGCTTGTTCCTGATACCTCACCCATTCTATTTTCCTCTGCTGCTTTTCCTGGTGGAAGAAAGAGCCTCTGGGTGACAAAGTAAATTGAGATCAGAAATCAGTTTTCTAAATATGCCACAAAGACTTTATAGCAAAATGGTAGTGTCATAAATTCACTAATAAATTGGTTTCGACTTCATGGTCCTTTCTTTTAATTGGCCTCACCTGTATAATCCACTCTCCAAAAGTTAAAAGCTAAATGAATCGGATAATTTTCTATGAATAAATTGGCTGCAAGAATAAATTGGCTTGTATTATATACAAGCATAATTACCTCTAAATAAATGTTCAAAATCAAATTAACAAGTGTTTTGATATCACATAGCTTTTGCAAAGTTGTCATTGTTGATACAGCTTCTTCTACTTTGCCCTAGATAACAAGATTTCCCAGAAACTTGCAGTGTCATTCTGACTCAAATATAATATCACAAGGGAACCAGATCTGTAAAATTTTGCACCCATTCAAGAGCACACTATAGTTTAGACAGATTACTACTACATTCAAGGTATCTGATCTATCAGCTCGAAAAGCCACTACCATGCAGAAAGTTTATACTACCTTCCTTAACTCCTTCTCTTTCTCTGCACATGATGTCTCCGATTCATTCTTGATCTTCCTAGGTGGTGAGGCGGTTTGAGGAGCCTGGGATGAAAGAAGAGAGCTAAAAGAATAGGAGGCCCCAGGAAAGAAGTGCAATGTCTCAGGAGACAGTAAATCTAATATACTCTGAAGGCCCAGGTCCTACTTATGTGCCTACCCAAAATCGCCCTGATTGTCAACAGGCTGTTTCTAGTTGTGTGGCATCAACAACCTTTAAATTGCAAGGACCCATGCAGTCTACTTGCCTTTCCATCCTGCAAGTTTGCTTTGTTTTTTATTTGTGGTGCTTTTTGTTGATCACTGAGTTCTTCTGTGTTGAATGTCTGTAGAGAGACATTTTGACAAAGCTTTAAATTAGTGGAAATTAGCAAGGGAAAGTAGAAAGCCAATGTGGGTCAAGGCTTTTGGTTTCTGCCAGTCAGCAAGCTCTCAGGCCCCACTATAAAAAGTGAACTATCAAAGGGGGTTCAGAACGGAACAAGGCCTTCCATTTGGTCCCTTGAATGTACTTTATAATAATAAAAACCATTAAATCATAGGCCAATCATTACTATAAGCTACTTACTTACATTACTCTATGATATCACATTTTCATTTAATCCTCAAAGGACTATTTTTATTTCCGTTTTATAGATGAGAAAACTGAGACTCAGAGAGGCTAAGTCACTTGTTTGGGGGTCACACAGCTAGGGAGGTACAAAGATAGAATTTGAACCAGATCTCCCAGACAATGAAACCTGTGTTCTTAACCACTCAGCATGCTGCTCGTCTCACTCCATTTCTCACTATCTAAAAATATGGGTAGGCTAAAGCATATGGACATCCCTTATAAAAAGTTTTTGAGAGCTCTGAAAAAGCTGGATTTTAATAAAGGAATTGTACTGGCACATTTTCTATCAGAAGTATACAAGAACTTAGAAACTGAAACTTCTGACAATTCATAGAACTGATTTGTAGCTACCACTGAGAACTGGGAGGAGATCTCAGTATAAGATGAAGAGCTTGATGGTATCCTGATTATTTGTGGAAAGGTGAGATGAAAATGCAGTCAGAGATCACACCACAGACCTGTTTTTATCACAAGACACAATCTGTTCTTCTAGTCTCATGGTCTGTGAAAAAGCACTCAGATCCCAATGACAGTCCACAGAGGAATTTCCTCCCCCTCTTGGTTTCCCAGCAAAAGGGTTTATTATTTTTTAATTACATTTATTAGGGTGACATTGGTTAATAAAATTATATAGGTTTCAAATATAATAATACATCATCTGTATATTGCATTGTGTGTTCACCACCCAAGGTCAAATCTTCTGTCACCATATATTTAAACCACTTTATCCTTATCCACCTCTCCCCAATCCTACCACCTTTCCCTCTGGTAACCACTAAAGTGTTGTCTCTGTGTTTGAGCTTTTGTTCGTCTTGTTTACTTGTTGCTTTCGGTTTTATATCCCACATATGAGTGAAATCATAGAGTTCTCAACTTTTTCTGACTTATTTCACTTAGCATGGTTATCTCGAGATTCATGTTGTCACAAATTGTAGTATTTTATCTTTTCTTATGGCTGAGTAATATTTCATTGTATAAATGTACCACATCTTCTTTATGCAGTCAGCTATTGAAGGACATTTTGGTTGTTTCCATGTCTTCACCACTGTGAATAATGCTTCAGTGAATATCAAGGTGCATATATCTTTATGGATAACTATTTTCAAATTTTGGGGATAAATACCCTGCAGAAGGATTGCTGGATCATACGGTAATTCTATTCCTAACTTTTTGAGGAAACTCCATACAATTTTCTATATTGGTTGTACCAATTTCCACTTCCACCAGAAATGCATGAGAGTTCCTTTCCCCTGCAGCCTCTCCAACACTTATTGATGAGGTGGTATCTCATTGTGGTTTTGATTTATATTTCCCTAATATCTAGTAAAGTTGAACATCTTTTCATATGTCTGTTGGCCATTTGTATGTCCTCTTGGAGAAGTGTCTGTTCAGGTCCTCTGTCCATTTTTTAACTGGACTGTTTGTTTTTTTTATTGTTGAGTTGTATGAGTTCTTTATATATTTTGGATATTAGCCTCTTGATGGAGGCATTGTTTGCAAAAGTCTTTTGTTCATTTGGTTGCTTCTTTGTTTTGTTGATCATTTCTTTTGCTGTGGGAAAACTTTTTAATTTGCTGTACTATCATTCATTTATTTTTGCTTTTCCTTCCCTTGATTTTGAGTTCAAATTCATAAAATCCTCTCTAAATCCAAAGTCCATGAGTTTAGCATCATGTTTTCTTCTATATAATATATTGTTTCAGGTCTTAGATTCAGGTCTTTTATTCGTTTTTGAGTTAATTTTGGTGTATGGTGACAGCAGTCGTTTCATTCTTTTGTGTGCGGCTTTTCAATTTTCTCAGCATCATTTATTGAAGAGGTTTTTTTACTCCCTTCATTGTATGTTTTTGGCTCCTTTGTCAAAAATTATTTGCCCATACTTATGTGGGTTTATTTCTGGGCTCTCAATTCTTTTCCTTGGTCTGTATGTCTGTTTCCCTGACAATACCATGCTGTATTTATTATTGTCTCTTAGTAGTATAATTTGAAGTCAGGCAGTGTGATACCTCTGGTCTTGTTCTTTCCTCTCAGGATTGTTTTTCTATTTGTGGTCTTTTGTCATTCCATACAAATCTAATAATTTTTGGTTCTATTTCTTTAAAATATGCCACTGGGAATCTGCATTAATTCTACATATTGCTTTAGGTATTATGGCCATTTTAACTATGTTGGTTCTTCCAATCCTTGAACACAGAATGTCTTTTCATTTCTTTGTGTCTTCCTCAATTTCTTTTAATAATGTCGTGTAGTGTTAGTTTGTAGGTCCTTCACATGCTTTGTTAAGTTTATTCTAGGTATTTTTTTGTTGTTGTTGTTGCATTTGCAAAAGGAATTTTTTTTCATTTGTTTTTCTGAAATTTCATTGTCATTGTATGGGAATGCAATGTATATTTGTACATTGATCTTGCATCTTGCAACTTTACTGTATTTTTCTATTGTTTCTAATAGTTTTTTGGTGGAATCTTTAGAGTTTTCTATAGAAAGAATCTTGTCATCTATAAAAAGTGACAATTTGACTTCTTCATTCCTAATTTGGATACCTTTTATTTCTTTCACTTACCTGATGGCCCTGGCTAGAACTTCCAACACTACATTGAATAAGAGTGTTAAAAATGGGCATCCTTGTCTTGTTCCTGATCTTAGAGGAAAAGCTTTCAGTTATTCACCATTAAGTATGATATTAGCTGAGGGTCTGTCATAAATGGCCTTTATTATGTTAAGGTATTTTCCTTCTATACCCATTTTATTGAGTTTTTTAATCATAAATGGTCACTGTATCTTGTCAAATGCTTTTCTGCCACTATAGATATGATCATATAATCTTTATCCTTTATTTTATTCATGTGGTATATCACACTGATTGATTTGCATATGTTGAATCATCCTCACACCCCTGGTGTGAACCCCACTTGATCATGATGTATAATCTTTTAGATGGAGTCTTCTATTTGATTTGCTGGGATTTTTTTCTTTTCTTTTCCTTTTTTTTTTTTTTTTTAGCATTTTTTGCATCTGTATTCATCAGAGATATTGTCTGTATCTTTTTTTCATTTTTTGTGTTATCTTTACCAGGTTTTGGTGTCTGGGGAATGTTGGCCTTGTAAAATGAGTTAGGAAGTATTGTCTCTTCTTTGATTTTTTGGAGGAGTTTGAGGAGGACAGGGATTAAATCATCTTTGAATGTTTGAGAGAATTTACTAGTGAAGCCATCTGGTTCTGGACTTTTACTTTTTCAGAGGTTTTTGATGATTATTTTGATTTCCTTACTGTTGATTGGTATATTTAGATTTTTCAGTTCAAAAGGTCCTACTCTTATCTTAGTATTATTGCAAAATCACAGGGTAATTAGAATTAGATATATATTCATTTGTTTATTTAACTTACATTTATTGTCTACTATGTTCCAAGCATTTTGCTATCTGTTAAGGATTTAGAGATGAACAAAGCAATCAAGATTCTAGAGATGCTCATACTTCAAAGTAGAGCAAGGAGACAAGAAATAAATAAAATAATAATAAAATTAAAATGATAATAAGCTTATATTATAAAAAATGCTATAAAGGACTTGAACAAGGTTGTATAAAAGTAGGAGAGAGGTTGCCCTGTTTTAGATAGAGTGAACAAGGAGGCCCTCCCTGAGGAGGTGACATTTAAGCAGAAACCTGAAGGAAGTGAACATAAAATACCATTACAGGCCACTAGGGCTAAAGTAAGAACAAAAGGCTTGAGATAAGAAAAGTCTTGGCGTGTTTGAAAAACCACAAGGAGGCCAGTGTGGGAGGGAAGGACTTTTATAAATGGAGAACAGAGAGGTGGGCAAGAGGCAGATTATGCCACATTAAGGAGTGGCTATAAAGGGTTTTCTTAAGAAGAGTGATATGTTTTGATTATTTAAAAAAATATATCACTTTGGCTACTTTGCAAAGAGTGAATTGGAATGAAGCATGAGTGGAAGCAGGGATTTGAAAAAATAAGATTGGAGACCAGAGGAAAGGGAAGTTCTTTGCATTGTGGTCTGTAAGACAATACTCTCAAGAGATCCTTAGAGGCACACCTTGTTCCATAGCATCTCCATTTCCTTCCGAAGCATCTTGTTTTTCCTTTCCTGTTGGAGGGGGAGAAAAACCAAACAAACAGAAACATATGTTTGTTCAGTCATTAAAGTGAAATTGGAAGAAATGACTAAGTAATAGGGGCAGGGGCACAGGGACATAGTTTTCACAGAGGAAAGCAATAAATGGGGCTAGCCCAAAATTCAGGAACATGAGAGATAAGTTTGATGATAATGATGATGATGATGATAAAAATTAATAATTTTGAATAACTAATTATGATAACTGTAGGATATCATAGAAATGAGTTCCTCATACTTATAATACTTAAAGCATTCTGATTATGTGGCATTTTCTTTGGGGCTTCGACCAACAATTTTTAGTTTTAAGATCCTTCACACTATTGATTTTTAAAAATCTTACAAGAATCTCTCAGAGAAAACTATTTTTTTTTTCTTTGCTAGGTATATTTTCCATTTCTTCTGAAGTACAAAGGGTTAATATGCTTGTACTCATTGACACCTAGAAAAGTTTTTTAAAGAATCAAAAAAATAGAATTTTTGCTAGTTAGTCCTTGTTCTTCCCAATGTTTCATCTAATTCCCTTTGGATCATCCTGGACTTTCTAGATCAAGGAGATATCAGTGTTGGAGCATCAGATACTAGAGGTGTATACTTTGTCTTTTCTTCCACATCTGATGACAGCAATGGAATTGATCCCTGTTCAGGAGGCCTTTCCCTGGAATGCTCACCAACCTCTTACCAGATTCTGCTTCATCTCCTCTGCTTCCTTAATGAGCTCCATGACTGAGGGTTCTTCTCTCCCCTTTCCTGCCATGACCTGCCTCATGATCTGCAGACTAGAAGGGAAAGACATCATAAAATGTAATCGTTCCTGAAGAGTAATATTAATATTGTACAATTGGTCATAAAGTACTCCACTATGGGAGTGAGATAGGGGCTGAAATCATAGGATTTATGAAAGTCCTCCTGGACATAGAAGGTCTCTATAGGATGACTCCATTCCTCACTGACATTTGCCCTAGCTTTGTGTTCTGTAATGAATTCTATGGCCTATAATGCTCAAAACTTAGGTCTCCAACAGCCATTGAGACTCCTCTCTACCCCTTCAGAAGAATGTTTTAGTGTATAACTTTTGGGCTAGAAAGGGGGCCCTTTTGTTCCTGTGAAAAAGGAGGTCAAAGAACCTATTGTCTTCAGAATAAATCCCAGAATTATTCCCTACACTGTCTCTGTTCATCTCTCCCACCTTGCTTCTCCATATAAAGACATCTGAGTTAGTTTGAGAAACTCCTTATATCCTTATGATATCCCCCAGAGAATCAAGCCATCAAGAAGTTTCTAACAATGTCTGAATAAATACTAAATCTTTGATTATGAGAAAGGATATCTTTTAAAGGTATTAATGTTTATGTTCATTGTACTTTTTCCTCTATAGTTGTAAGCAAAAGAACAAGACTTTGTGTTCTCTTGCCCTGAGAATAGTTTGAATTTCTGGGTTTGCTTGACCACAACTTTCTGCCTGCCATTTGTTTTCCAAAAATCTGAGCTCCCTGAGATGCTTATACTAGGGTAGAGAATGAAAGTAGACCCATTACAGTGAGATTTCCTGAGACTAGAAAAAAAAATGTTGTTGAGGCCCAAGAACAGTGAGTATCCTAGTGAAGAGTTAAGACCTCAGTTGCCTAGCATATTTAAAGAAACCAGACCGTAGGCTCAGAAAAGATTGTTATTCCATTGCTTGGCATGGAAAGAGCAAAATTATCTACCGTAAAGTGATTTCACAAACAAATAAAGAGCTATTAGTGTGACCATGATAGCTGACAATATTAAAGGCTCTTAATCTGTTTCTTGGGTGGATACCCTAGGGAAAAAGAGTAATAACTGTAGCCCCGTGCGATGAGGGCTGAGTCATACTTAATTGTACTGAAAGAAAATGAAGGATTCCTTGCCACTCTGATTTTGTAGTTATAAATTATTTACCTACTATAGCTGAATGTTTAAATCTTTTTAAAAAAATGTAAGTAATAATTGTTATTCCTATGGATTAAAGTTTTCCAGCCCTCCACCCTTTAGGAAATCTTGAGTAGGGACCCCTTACCTTCTTTGTTTTTCCTCCAAGTTAGACATTAACTTCTGGAATAAGAGGTTGTTCTTATCTGAAATAGGTTTTAGCATCTCTAGAAGTTCTTGCTTCCTTAGTTTTAAGTCCTCATTCAATTCCTTCAAGTAGTTGTCATCTATTTTAGAACTTCTGTGGGAAGAGACACCATAATATATGCTTTTAGTCTGGGTTAATAATAGAGACCCTCTTTTCCCTCCTGGATAGTTACCACTTGGCATCTTCTGTCAAAGACTCACCTTGTTTTTGAGGGCACAAAAGAACCTGGAGAGTCTGAACTACTCGCCATCTTGAAGGGAAAGTTTTACTCTAAGAATAAAAAGGTTTTCTTGAAAATATGTGCCTTCTTGTTCCATTAAGTTAAGTCATCATTTTTGTGCTGCTGTTCTTGAAACTCCTGATGCATTGAACTGGTTTTAGCTACAGCTTGAGGTCACAATGGCCCTAAGACCACAGAATCAACAGGTCTTTTAAGCAACTCCAACATCAATGACATTTGGTTGACTAAGAATGCTATTAACTACATCTGATAAGTTCTTGCTTTAGTCAATGCTAAACATTTTATTCTTTCGTCTTTGATTGAATAGGATAAAATCACAACACATATTTTATATATCATAGAATTCCTATTGTGTTAGAAAATAATGACATGTCAAAAATAACTCATCAACACCATCTTCCAAGGCAAGTAAACTTCATGGACACAGTTTTGGGTTCTGTGAGTGAAGGAAAGATAAAAACAAAGTGTGTACTTTCTGGGTGTCTCAGGAGGAGGAAGGGATACCTCTAAGAGACATTTAAAAAAATAGAGGCCAAACTGGCAAATACCAGGTATAGATATAATGTTGAGTAACAGTATGTATGTGCAAATTATCATTTTTCTATTGTTAATAATTGACATCTCAATGGCAAGGCAGAATAATATTGGACATGTAGTAAGGAGATATAATTTGTGAAAGATCCATATTATCAGTATGTTCTTCCACAGCCAGGCTCTTTTCTCAGAGTCTGTAATTCTAGACTTGCCTCCAGATTCCGATTCTGCCTTCATTTTTCATTCCTTATTAGAACCACATTTCTCCTAGACTCTAAGATCTCCTGCCTTCATCTAGGTCACTTAGTGAGCAGAAGATAACCCAAAGAATTATACATTTGTTTCTTCAAGCCCTTTAAACATAATTTTAGGGCAATATTTTTAGTGACATTCTCAAATGTCAGTTAAGTCATGCCAATTTCAACTATTAACTGATCATTTTCAGGCATTTTCTAGGGGCATTCTCCAAAGTAACTTAAAACTCTCTCTTCTGGGAAACCTCAAAGGCAGCTTACTACAGTGGAAATAACACAAGACTTAGTTTGTCAAATCTTGATTTGAATCTCAGCTTCACTGTGAGCCATGAGCTATAAGTTACTAAATTCTCTGAGTTCTTACTTTTATAAAAATGACACTGTAAATAAAAAGGGTTATTGTGAGAGTGAAATGTAGTATATTAAGTTTGTAGCTCATATCAGATGTTTACATTTTAGTTCAGTTTTGGTTGGTTTGTGTTTGGAGATTGTTTAATGCCTTAAGTGAGCAGTCAAATACAAAAAAAGCTAATTTATGTGAAGCAAATAAAGCTTAAGCTTTAGAGTCCCTCATTTTCACAGACCTCTTCCTAAGGCCCTGTACTTCATTTTATATTCATAATTTTTTGTTCTTTTTTTTGGAAAGAGAGAATCCTGCCCCCAAATTATATGCACTTCAGGTTTCCACAAAACCTGTATCTTCCCCTGGTTAGATATGATACTCTGTCTCTTAAGTATCATTTACATCAAAACTTCTCTTTAGTCAATCTCTAAAAATACTTTTTCTAAAGCATATATGTGTCACTTTTGAGTTTTGTATGATAGGTAGTATAATATGACATTAAATTAAAACGATTGTATCAAGTAAAGCATAATGTAATATAGATTGGTTGCCCTAGGATCTCCCATGAAAAGTTTGGATTGAATGAGGGTGAGCCAACTCCACACTGTTAAAAAGAAGGAACTATGTCAATTAATTATTAGTAGTATCCCTTTAGACTGCAGATGTGGCAGGTGGTAGCAAATAGTAGAGGACGAAAATGGCATTGATCACTAAAGTATGACCTCTTTAAATTTCATGTTGTGACATTTGGTCGGCAGAGTTATGTTAGAATTTTAAAACATTTAATGGGTGGGCAATATCCCAACTCACCTTCCTTTCTGTCCTTGCTTGTGAAAATTGAAAGTGGAAGAACACTTGCTATTCTGATGTGCTCTTTGCTGGAGCCAATCAGCTCCTTTTATTTCCTGACATTCCAATGCCCATTTCTTTAACCTGGAATATAATTTACAAAAAAAAAGAATATTTGCCTTGTAATAATGTATACAGACTTTAACAGATTCAAACCAAAAACCAGTATTAAAAGGGAATATTGATAATACATTATCTCTGGGATGCAGGTAGTGAGGGCGAAGCTATAGATGACCATTAGAGGTAGAAAGAAGGAAAGTTGAACACTATTTTTCTTCAACTAGAAAGCTAGATCATCTCTTAATTGATGAAGCATGGTAGGAAACTTTGGAATAGTAATGACTTGAAGTTTGGAATAGTACCTGAGCAGTGTCAAAAGAAGCCAACCAGGGAAGAGTACAAGGATTGCCAAGTGGTGCTAAGGGTCAAGATGAGTTTGAGAATTGCAGATTTGTCATGGCACAAATCAGCAATTACACAATTTATCTGGCGGTGTTTGGCAAACTAGAAGAAATAGTAGAGCAGATGGTTGGTTGACTCTGAGCTGCGACTTGGCAGAATGCATAGACAGAAGTTTAAGAAGGTAAGGGGGCTAAGTGCTGGTGAGAGAGTACCCATCAAATGGTTGATCATCATGTTCAGGCTATGCAGGGGCAAAAATGAAGAAGCAGGTAGCTAGAAGGGCAAGTCAGGAAAGGGTTAAGTTTAAGAGTTTGGGATGGAAGAACAGGTGGCTGTGGTCAGTGAACATAATTATAAAAAAACTTGTGGAACATCGTCACTGTTTAATTTAATTGTAGTAGCAATTCATTTTTTTCTGCAGTAAACTTTCTGTTGCTCTTTGTCACTGCATAATATTCACTGAAATTCATGTGGTACTTCAAAATAGGCCTTATAACAAGCTATTCACAATGACCTCATCCAACATTATAGCATTTGATTTTAGTGTCTGTTAAGAAAAAGCGTGATTGCGCTATAATTAGAGAATTTCAATGTTAGTTTTACCAGCATAAAATCAGATTAGTCTAATTAAGCCAGGTATCCAAGAGTCGAAGCAATTATTTTCGTATTAAAGTGCGTGTGTGTGGGAGAGAAAGAGAGAGCAAAAACTTTCCTATCTTTGCCTCCCCCCAGCTATGGTTGTGGCAGCAAAATTACAGAATGAGAACCTTCTGTTCCTTTCTGATCCAGAGCCATTTCAACCCTTAAGGAGGTTATAAGAATTCCATTAACTGAAATAAGGTAAGAAGTGCTGGCAAAATCATAATAATAAAACTTGTAGGCTCTTAAAAAGCACCCACATCTTGTGCTGTTTGTTATGACCATTTTGTCATCTGCTTCACCTTAACTCTTGCTATAGCTATCCCAAACTAGGCTGAATCTGCATTTGGAATGAATCCAGGTAGTTAAGAAGACTGAGATAAATTTTGAGACTCTTAAATTCTCTGTGTCATTGTTAAAGTCTTTATGAAAGTAATGCGTGTGTGTCTCAGTGTGTACAATGGTCTTCAAACTGAGTATGGACCTTTGACAAAGATTTTTCAAGAAGGGTGGAAACAAGGGTAGTTTTCAGGGAATCTTTTGCTAGATCCTCAGTTTCCACAAGTATTCTGCTAAAATGGGTCTGCCTGAAAATGCCTCTTGGCCTCTTTTCCCATCTCCCCTTTCCTAATGATACATTTTCCACTTGTTAAAATAGAATACCTTTCAATCATCTGGAATCTTTCTTCAATGACTTACTTAATGCAGCGATTTGCTTTGGGGGTATGAAAAAGCCCTTAGGGCATTAAACTAACCACAATTCAAAATGTTGGTTTTGGGGTTAAAGAGAGTGAAAAACTGTTAATAAATGGACTACAAATTCTTTTGCAGGTCAGGTGGTTTCCAATTCCAAAAAATTGAAGGATGACCTATTCATATGGTCAGCTTAAGTGTATTAAAAAGATAATTTTTGATGATGATAAATTATCATATGGGTTTTAGCTTATAATTCTAAAAAAGTTTAAAGATTTGAGGGACACTGCTATAACAAAAAACTTCTATTTCTATTTGTGTAAAACTTTTTCCAATTAATATTGTATATAAAGCAAAAAATATGAATAAAATTGATGCTGAAGCTCATTTATTCTAGTGCTTAGTAATATGCACCTATGAATACATGAACTAAATAGGGAAGAAACAGTTTACCTATCAAATTATTAGAAGAATTTCCAAAGTAATTAGTAATTAGTTATACATAAAAATTATTTATGGAAATATGTTTTTATCAATTGTGTACTACTAATAATTATAATGCTAATGAAATTCTGAAGGAATTTTACACCAAAAAACTTAAGGTCACTAAAAAATTTAAATTTCAAGGTACATACACATTTTACAGAGAAGAATGATAGAGTGATTTAAAAAATGACTTCCAAGCATAGCATACATTGCATTTGAATAAAATTCTGTTGGGAAAGTGGTATGGAAAAACAAGTTCGAAGTGGAAAAAAAAAAGAGAAAATGTAAAAAACTTAAATGCTATAGAATAGCTTGTTCATGTTTTTAGAGTTTATTGGTTATGGGTTTCTAAGATTAATTGTAAACATCTTAAAGTGATATAAAAGATTTATTTGAAAAAGTCAATATTAAAATATACCAGAAATTGTTTTGGGTAACTTCTTAAACTCACAATAAGAAATGTTAGATATCAACCTAAAAACATGTGAAATGATATTTAGTTTTCCAAATATTTTTAGAATGTGTAAACAACAACAAAAAATGTCTAAATGCCACTGCCTTGGGGCAGTGGTTCTTGACTCCGATGGATTTAAGAATCCCCTTGAAAACTTGTAAAAAACTTGTAAAAACTTGTAAAAACTTATAAAAGCTACAGATTTCCAGGCTCATCCCCGAGAGAGCCCTACTCTGTACATCTGGAGAATGTGCAGTTTTAATGAGCACTCCCTGGTGATTTTAATGTGTGATGTGTGGACCGTCCTTTGAGAAATATCACTTCAAGACTTCTTCTCAGATCACAGGCAGCATCAGAAAGCTGCTTACTTGAATTGTTTCTTTTCTGAGCCATCTGTGGAACTGCCTCCTCTGAGTCATATTTAGTGTCACACCTTCACTTTTCACTTGGGATAGCCTGAGAAATTTTATGAAAGCTTCCTGTGTTTGTAAAGAAAATTATCTAAGACGTCATCCCATCACCAACTCTCCCCAGCCCCCACCACTGTTTACAGGTGACCAAGTATCATATTTTTTCTTTCAGAATTTGGTACTAAAGAAAATGTTGCGTTTCTGAGGAAATATTGGCCTTTTTCTTAGGGCTAAATCAGTAGACTAGTTTTGTTTTTTCTTCGGTTTGCCAGGAATCACAGAGATAATTCTGTGACTTTGGACATTTGGGTTCTAACTCCTGCTTATGACTTTCTAACCTAATTAATATTTTTCTTGGTCCTGATTTTTTAAATAATTTTTTTTTTACTTTTCATTATTTTAATAAATCACCTCAGATATTTTCTAGAGAAATATAAAAAAATTAGCAAAAATTATTCTCTTTGTGTATATTTTAAAAATATATGAATGCAATCAGTTGGAACCAAAAGCATTTTCTAGTTTTTATTTCTCTCAATTTCTCTCTCTCTATCCCTGTTTGTATGTGTGTATACATCGGTAAAGAAAATTTCCTTTGCTTGTGGAAATAGTGAATGGATTGATGGAATTTACTGTTATAGTTTGGGTGTACTCAGCTGAAGACATATGAGATTTCAGGTACACAATTGGTTAAATGGGGCATAGGACAGAGTAGATGGACTTGGGGGCCTCGGTAGGTGCTCAGGCTTCAGTTTCATCAGGGAATTGTAGTACATAGCTAGTAAGAAAAGTAGAATCTGTTAGGATGGAGCAATATAACCAGTTAATAAGGAGATACGAAGTACACAGAATTCACCTTAAAGGGGATCCAGATGCCACAGGCTGCTGATTATGAAGGTGCCAATATTCCTCCAAATATACCTTACATTTTTTTGAGTGTCCTTAAAAATAATGCTTGGTAGAGGGTAGAAGCTAGAAATATGTATTCAAGAATCATTTATTTGTTTTATATTAACAAAGCTCTATTCTGTGTCCTAGACCTGTCAGCCTCAGGGTTACAAAGTCAAATGAGACAAATGAGATAAAATCCTTATTCCTAGAATTTTCCAGGCATAGACCAGGAAACTCAAGGGCTGCTAGCCACTGGTCTCCTTTTGTAAATTAGAAAAAGGTGTTCTCTCTTGGCTATACAGCCCTTTAAGTGCAAGACCTGGCAAGGGGAACGGATAAGGGCAGCCCGCATTTGTCTCCTTTTCAGGGCACACCTGCACTACCAAAAGGAGGGTAGGTGACTTAAATGAGAGGAGCTGATGGGGTATGGGTGCTAAGTGTTAATGCAGAGCTCATTCTATGGTGGAGACTGTGTAGGGATAGAGGGCAGCAGAGGACTAGTCTACAGTGGGATATAAGGATGGGAGCCACCACTCAGCTCCAGCTGAAAATCCAGGCCCATTCCTGCCAATTTTTAATGACTTTCAAGAGAAAATGGAAATCTGGATTTTATGTGACCTCTTGACTTTTAAATGCTGAATGAACCAAACAACATATTTGTGGGCTTCATTTGGCCTGCAGACTGTCATTTTGCAACCTTGATTTAAAATAAATCAATCCATTTTTTCCATGCTGTTTTTCTTTGTTTTTCTTTTTTCTTGCATAGAAATGATTATTTTTTAAAGAAGGCGTTTAAATCCAGATAATTCAAGAAGTGTTATTCTTAAATTACATAAAATGTCAATTTGATCTCAGTTCCTAATTTGGTAGATTTAGATTCAGTATGTCAGAGAATGAATGACACATAACATTTTAAAAAATAAAATAAAAAACAAAAATCTAAAACAACAATTTTTTTTACAACTATTGTTAGGCATTATGGAGGACCTAAAAAGTATTATATAGATCAAATGTAAAATTTGTAAAGGGTATATAATGCATCTTAAATTAGACAATCTAGTCATTTTTCCCAGCTATCATCAGAAGTAGGCTCAGTAGTCTAAACTGAGCAGAGGATTCTCTAATTTTGTTCACATGGGCTCATATGCTACCTCAACTGAAAAAAATGAATAACCTAAAGCATTCTCCTATTGTAATTTTTTAGAATTTAATAATAACCATGTATGATTTTAGGCACTCCAAAATGAATACTAAATTATGTCTCCTTGTCACTGTACTGCTTCAATGATCAAAAATGAGATAACATTTGTCATATCACTAAGCCTTTTTTCTGCATAGCAGGATTTATTGTATTTTTTTCATTTGCACTTGCTAATAAATAATTAGAGGAGTATTAATAAGAAATATAAATAAGAAATATAAAGACACAAAGTATGAGCAAGGATTGTATTTTTAAAGGCTGTGCTGTACTGGGTGACAAAGTTGAGAATCTTCTGGCTTAATAAGTTGCTTTTTTCCACACACAAATAACTTTTATTCAGAGATTTGCTTAATATACCAAATCAGACTCCTTTTCCAATTTTGGTTTGGGTGCACTATAACACATTTCTGCATATTATAAAATGAGGCATTAAATAAAACATTATTTCTAAACTACAGTCATTTTAAATAAATGAAGTGTTATTACATGGGTACATGTATTGTAAACTACTCTATAAACCAAGCAGCAGGTACTAATAAATACAATGAAGCATATTAATGGTAACATCGAAACAATAAATGTCCTGAATTAGGCTCTAACTAAATTTTTTAATTCATTAAGGACTATTTGCTCCTGTGTCTAAATGGTCACAAAGCTTATTTTGAGAGGTTCACATTAATCAAGCAAAACTTCTTTGGAAGTTAGGTTATAAAATAGATTGGCATTTAAAAATAATACTGTCCCAAGAACATAAAGAAGTTTAAAAAGGTTAAGGGTTTTAATGGCTTTTCTGGGAAGTCTTTATAAGGCCACTCTTGGGCATGCCATCATGATGAAAGAGAGACAGACACATTCTTTTGTCTTGCCCATTGATCATATTCAACGATCATCTAATTGAATTGAAATTGGTAGATAAAAGCATTGACATTTTTCAGCTTGAAACCTTTTTGGTGTAGCAGACACCATCAATTGCCTATATCAATGCTACTTCCTCTTCCTTGTGTCCAGTCCCAGGGTTGGAATCACAACTGGTCTGAGCCAGTTGTGACAGTTCAGCTCCTCTGTGCTAGAGATAAGCCTAAGTATAGATGTGCTTCACTCCCGGCAAATGAAACATAAGAGGAAGATTTCTGGAGTTTCTAGAGAAATTTTTTCCTAATAAAAGGAGAAAGAAAAAAGAAAAAGGTAAAAAAAAAAAAAGAAAAAAGGAAAAAGTATGTTTACTTTCTACCTTTCTTTCCCTTACTTTGGACACTGTCCTACAAGGACAGAATGCTTGGAGGTACTATAGCCATTTTGCAATAATGAGGTGGAAGGTCAAGGGAGTTATAAAGAAACTAACCCAGTACCCCGACATAGTGGAACTGCTGAAACAAACTTTGAACCACCTGCTTCCAGATTTTTTGATACATGAAAAAATCAAGTGCCTTTATTGTTTAAGCCACTGATAGCTATATTTTCTATTACTTGCAACTTAATGCATTCTACCTGGAATAACATATAAATGCAGGCCAGTGGTGTGCCAGAGCTGGATCACACTGGCTTGTGGGACAACTGACTATCTCTTCTCAATTCCACTTTTAGTGACTTCAAATTGATAGCTTTAAATCAACTATGGTGGGAGTATTTACACTATGGAACTAGGGCAACGATACATCTCAGGGCTCTTTTTCCCCAGAGGGCCTGTTGTCAAACATCTACCAGCAGCATGTCACTGGGTGACTTACTTCAGTCTACAGATATTGTAATAACAACTTCTATGCTACCTGTTATATTTTAAAGTGTATTTTTAATAGTAAATGGATAACAAATTATGTCAAGACATTTTTAAGTTAAGAAATTTTAGAACTGGAAGGGATTTTAATAAATTTAAGAACAAAGCTAAATCTCGAGTTACTTTAAAACTAAGCTACCATTACTAACAGCAGAGTCAAGTCAACACTTTGACTCTATTCCTATCATTGTGATATCTCCAGGATGCCACAGTCATTAAAGTATTTCTATAATAATAGTAACAATTCTTTGTTTGTGAACACCTAGCCTTAAGTAAAAATATTAAGCTAGTGAGATATTCAATTTCTCTATAAAAAGACCAATCTAGTTTGGAGATAATGCATACAATAAGCCATGTTTAATTACATATTCTGAATTTTAGCTATTTAGCAAAGATGCCGAACTTGAAGAGGGCTGATATATGGAAACTGTTAGGATGAGATTAAAAGCTGCCAACAACCTTCAATCATCACTACTCACAGTAAGAATCAGTTAGTAATGGGGTGATTGGTTGGGCTTGGGGTACCCAAGTACACCAAGGTTACTCTCAGAGAGAGGGAGCTGCTGCCCACATTCATCCTCCAGAGGCTGAAACTGTCAGTTGAAGTCTGATCTCCTTGCTCAATTAAAGGCAGGTAAACAATTTTGAAAAATAGAAACTGTATAATTGAATGAAATGACTTATCAAAAGATCTGGACTGCACTCATAAGACAATATAATGCCAGATTCTGACAACTGAGGTTTAAAATAGCTGACCAAAATTATCCAGCAAAAATTAGATATTGAAAATATTCAGTACTGGCTAGAGTACTGTGGGAGCTTCACAGCGCTGGCAAAAGTAAAAATTGGTACATTTCTGGAAAGCAATTAGACATATACTGCATATCAATAACATTAAAAAAGAGATGTTGAAAATTTTGATAAATATTTACTCTGATGATATTAAAAGAGAGTTAATTATACTGGTCTCTTTATCTTTGGGTACAGTTGAAAATTTTCATAAAATTTCTAGAAATGTTTAAAGTTTTTGGCTCAGGAATTCTAATTTTTACTGATTCATTTTCTAAGAAAATATAGATGCAAAGACTAAGAACATTCATTATAGAGGTGTAAAAAATTGGAAATAATCTAAATTTCTAACAACTGAAGAATGGATGAATAAATTATGATAAATCCATACAATGTAGTACAATAAAGCAATTAAAATATTTTAAAAGATTTTGAATAGAGAAAATGCACAAATGACAATGTCAAATGAAGAATACATCACAGTATAGTCTCTCTGTGTGTATAGAAGACTAGAAGAAAATGCACTAAAATCAAGATGTTCTCAGTGATTATATTTTCCCTCTAGTTTTCAAAATTTCTCTAATGAGCATGTAGAAACTTAAAATTAAAAACTTTTTTTATAAATCAATAAATGCTAATTTAAAAAATAGTACAGAAAAGAGGAAGAAAATATTGAAACATCTATAGAAAAACACATATAAAATCAAAAACAGAACAAAAATCCTTTAAATCACTTGGGGGTAGTTTTGACAATAAAGGTTCTCTCTCAATCAGCATTGAAGTCTAGAAGGGAAAACAGTGCCCCCAAAGCATTCACCCACTTAGTAAGAGACAAAGCAGACTGACTGATGCCTTCAGGTGGGGGTGAGAAAGAAGATAGATAGACCCACGAGGTAGGTGTTGGATAGAGAGAGTTTTGGAGGAGTTGAGAATTGAGAGTGAATGTTTTAGGGAGCAGCTGTCATTTGTGTGAGGCTACTGAGGGACAGCAATTAGAAAAAGATTCTTGCTCTGCATTCTGAATGAACTCTCCATTTGGGGGTACATATTTCTCCATTTAAGAAATAAAGAGTGAGGAGAGTATTTTACTAATCATTACTTTTGTGATTTCCAACTGTGTGTCTTTGAATATGAGAACAAGTTGAGAATGAGGTAAGTGAAGCCTAGCACAATTTCTTTGAGTTGTGCTGTCATCCCCAGACTTAAGACATTCGTTGTCCCAGATATGCAATTACATGCTCTAGAAATTTGACCAACTTTCTCACATGACCTGAAAAGCCCTAATCTTAGACCAGTGGTTATCAACTTTTTTTCTTCTGGTAACACACAGGACAGATGATATTCCCATATGGAATGTATTCCATGGTACACTCGGGGTTAAAAGATATTTCTCTAACTCCAGTTCTTACTCTCCAAAGTAAAAAAGCAATACTAGTGAGTGTAATGTTATTATAAGAAATCCTTGACTGTACTTTGATCTGTATTCAAAAATAGTGATTCACAAACTTTGGCTGTCTTTAACAGGCTCATCCCTTGGTTAGAGCAACTAAAATAACCACCCTGGGCCTCCTACTTGGAGGCAGGGCTATGTAGGTGTTGTATCTTATGCTTCTTTTCTGGATGTAATTAAAATTACTATCAAAATTCCTGCCTATAATGATATCCTAAGAGGCTTATGAAAGTTGCTGACAGTGCAGCCTCCTTTCAAGTGAAAATATTTTAGGCAGGCAGGACTGATTGAATTGCCAGGGTCCTACACCCATCTGGGAGTGGCCTTGCTCTTTAACTTTTCTCAGAATCAAATTACAAATAATTTCACTTGAAAGAAGGCAGCACTATCTTTCATCTTAAATATGCCTCTTTACCACCTTGAAATTAAAACTATAGGTCAGGAGAAAGTAACACTGATGACTGATGATATTTATTCATTCATTAACCAATTATTTACTTAAACATTTACTATATGCAGAGATTCAGTCATGCACCAAGACAGACAAGATTGACCCCTACTTTCATGAGGTTCTCATTTTAGGGGGTGGATACTGACATCAGACAAGAAAACAAAATCAGAGGCATTGTTGGTTCATATGCTCCCTCATTTAATTCATTCATTTAGTTAACTTGTACTAAAAGCACCTAACATGTGGTAGGCATTCTAGATACTTTCACATAAATTGCCTCATTTCATTTTTTCATTAACTGTACAAAAGTATATTATTATCTCCTTTTAATAGGTGCATAAATGACACTGTTTATTATAATAGTAAAAGAGAGGAAACAATCAATTTGTGCAATATAGGAGATTTGTTAAGTAAATTATAGTAATTTATATAGTAAAATACTATATTATGCAGCAATTTTTTTTTATGCAGCCATTATAAAGATCTCCATGTGCTGATATGGAAAGCTGCCCAAGATATTGTATTAAATTTTTTAAAAAGGCAAAATGCAGAACAGGGTTTCAAATCAGCTCTTGCTGATTTTTTTTTTTAAAGGTATCCACACATTTATGTTTGTATATGAAAAGTATATGAAGGACTATGTAAATAATTTAGTTGTGATCATTTTTGGGGAAGGGGAATGGTGATTTAGGATGAGAGGAATACTTACTTTTACTGGTGTATCCATCCTTTTGAAAGTCTGAAATATTAACCATACACATCAATTACTTTTCAGTTAAAACTGTTAATGTGTTTTAGAATGTCAATTGGCTTTTTGGGAACTGCAAACATATAATTGACTTGCTCAAGGTCTTGGGAATTTAGTTTCTAAAAATTCAATTTAAAAATAAAGATAGGTAAATGCCATATAAAGAAAAACTATTTAACTTGTATGAGTGTAGATAAATGTTGTGTGGGTGTGTGCCTGAGCACGTAAGTGTATGTATTGAAAGACAAGTGGGGTCCTGGAAATAAAAACTGAGGGGGCCAAGGTATTTTGGATGATTTAGAAAGGGTGTTAATGTTTCTTAGTATTTATAGTACGTAGTATAGTACTTGGCACTAATAGATAGTTACTGTTTGTTAAAAGCCTGTGAGATGATCTGAAGATATTAGGAGTGACAATGTAATGCAGGTGATTTGCATGAAGTTAAAGCAATTCCAGGAGTTTATAATTTGGTTTGATCATTCTGGCTGGATGAGATGCAAGAGAAAATGTGGTTTGGAATATAAATTACTCAGTTCCTTCTTATTCCCAGTAGAAAGCATATCCCTCAAGTTTGCTGATTTGAAAATTCCTTTTTTTTTTTTTTTTTTTGCAAGGACTGAATTCCCTTGTTTGGTAAGTATCAGCATTCTGCTGACCAGTCTTGTTCCTTCTCTGTCCTTAGCCCTTTTTTGTTTTTCTTGTTAAAAGATCTATTTTTTTAAAAAAAGCAGTTCAGTAGCCCAACTATTTCAAAATCTCATTTCATCTCATTCGTCATTTATTAATAGGCCTATTTTCTTTCTTTCTTTTTTTAATGGGCCTATTTTCTTTCCATTGTTTCTTATCCCCCAGATATATTTGAGGAAACATTTTAAATCCCTGGGCTATTACTACATCACCAGTTCTTTTACTGCCTTAAAAAAAAAAATTAGACTCAGAATTTAATCGCTCTATATATTAATCACCACCTTCTACCCCGCTATTTTATTTCAAGTACTATTTTTTCTCTTCTAAATCTAGTACTCTGAAAAAGCCATTATGAATCCAAGCCTGATGTACTTTTGTTTTGAGAAATTTATCAGATGAATTATAATTTATTATTGCTTACCTCTAGGTTGGTTAAGGATAGTCTGGTCTTTTCTTAGCTAACATTTGCCTACATCTTCTACCATTAGGGTACACAAAAATGCAGCTCATTTTGTGTGTATTTAATATTTTCTCCTAATTTTAACTTGCTATTAGTTGCTTAATTTTTAAAAATAAGCTTATTTGGAATGCATTTTTAATAAACTATTCTAAATATATCTCTCTTCAGTGTCCAATTTTAAGGGCCATTTTAATGTTGTTCTTTTGCATTCCAATCATCACTTGGTGTTACCCAATGGCAGACTCAAGAGAAGAAAATACATCCTGCTGTTAGAAGGATAATGGAGCAAACTTTGGGTTTGGAGTTAGGAATCCACTGTTAAACTTTCTCCTTCACACTTTATTCCTTTTTCTTTTTTCTTTCTGATTCAAGCTTTGCCTATCACTCTTTTGCCATCTAAACTTAGTCATCTTCCCCTCTCTTCTTATCTAGTATTGAGAAAATGCCTAGAAATTTTACAAAGCACTATGAATACTGGTTAAAAAGACATTATGTAAATATCCAGTATTGTGCTAGATTTTGTCATTATGCTGTTTGCAAAAGAATAAGATTTAGAATAATACTATCTTCTTTCAATCTCTATCCAAGGAGGTTCCCTTACCAAACTATTAGAAGAATCGTTCTTATATGGTAGGCCCATAGTAAAGCCCAGGGCTTTTTTTTTTTTTTTTTTTTTAACAATGATTACTATCACTATTATTATTTACCCTTTTGGGAGAGTCATGGTAATGGAATTGAGAGAAGGATGTGTTGCCTTTCTTATTTTGTTCAGACGAGGGAGAGGGCAACAAAGGAGTAGGTCTTGGCTATAGTCCAAATAGTCCAAATAGGTCAGTTTCCACGTGAAGGGGGCAGAATGATGTTGCCCACTGGAAATGGAATTTGGTTAAAAACTGTGTATATAGGACATAAGGGTATATATACTGCCTCCAGAGCCACTAGAAGGAACAAGGCTGTACCAGACATTCCTAGACATAAAGGAATTAGCATTCTACATTGGGCAATTTAAGAACGCAGAGAAGAACAGTCAGCCTCAAAATACCTCTTGATTCCTGGATGCCACAGTCTGAAGTCTCTCCTATGAGACCTTCTCCATTATGTTGCATTTACAGTCTTCTATTTTATTTGTAAACCATATGTAAGGACTAGGGGCTTATGTTTAATAAGTTAGCAACTAGGTTGTTATAAGTATGCAAAGGCCTGGGTCTCACATCTTCATAGAAAATGAAAAGACTTTTTGGTGGGGTGGGTTTTGAAAGATGAATAAGGTTCATAAACTCAAGTGCCTTGTACAGTTAACATAAATATGTGGAGTAGGCTAGATACAGCACAATAGGCACTAAGCTGCTTTTATTGCTGGGTAAGAATAAATTGTGCTTTATTACATATCATAGGCCCAATGAAATGAACAAACAAAACAAATCCAGAGTCCTATAGATATTCTAGGCTACCAGTTTGAGACCCCCGATTTGTGAATAAAATGAAGGAGTAATATGGGAAAAAGTCACTAAGGCTTGCGTATAATGTAAGAACTCTTTTAGCACTGATTAATTTATCCCAGGGATTGGAAATATTTTGGAAGCAAGGATATAAGAAATGATCTCTATCCTGTTGAAGAAATAAAATTGGTAAAGCACGATCTGGTTGACTAGACTGAGCAAAGAAAGGGCTTCTTAATGGTCCAGGGTTCAGAAATATTTCCCATAAATATTGCACTATTTATGCTAACATATTCTTTTTTAAAATGCAGATGTCAATCAGAAAATTTAACATCAGATTACCTTATATAACCTACATGAGATTACCTTCAAATAAAAAATAAAAAATTATATAGGGAAGAGGGGGGAAAGTTTCAAGTTTGAGGCTTGGGTGGAAGACAAAATCATAGGTGGGTGTGAGAGCTCTGGCAGACTGAAGACAGTTGAGGAACCCTGCAGGCATGGGGGTGGGTACTGCAGGAGAGGGAGGAGGCAAGCTTTGCCTACTGTGCAATTTCGCCTAGGGCAGCTAATTGAAGCGCCCAGAAAATTGCCTTTGGAAGCCTTGGGCAATATGCAGTAGGTTTTCCCTAATGCCTAGTTTATCAAGTTAAATTGAAATTTGGTAGGGAGGAGAAGAGGGGAATGATGAGCTGATAGAATTCCTGAGATGAAGAAGCCTTCAGAGGTCACCAACTTTTTCAACAAAGTATTTCTAATAACAAAAGAGAGAACTACTCAAGCCTATAGGAATTATCTCAGCCCAAAGTTATATACCACAAGTGGAAATATTTTTGAATACTAAAAGACAGTGGAATGGGGCTTCACTTTATAATAATTTTTCTAGGATCGATTCTGGTGTGAGGAATAAATAAAGTAAGGAAAGGATCTAACATTTATTGAGTCTTTATTATATGCCTATATTTTATACTAGACACATTATATTTCTCACTTAATTTTCATAGCAATTGTGGAACAAATTATCACCATCATATCATACAGGACTAACAAATCCTGGGATTAACAAATTTGCCCATGGCTGCTCAGCTGTAAAACAGAGAGTTAGAATTTGAATTCAGGAATGTCTGACTAAGCCACACTATCTCTTTTCCACAGATATTTATTAAATGTCTACCATGTGCAAGGTACTGTGTTAGATCCTTTAGGAATATAAATGAGGAGTTGATTCTCAATTTGTTCTCTGTTTACAGTCTAAAGAGGGAACCCCTTAATTAATTGGTCATCTTAGCTTTCTATTTAACATCCCAATCTGATTTTTTAAAAAGATCACTCATAGCCACATAAATTAGAAGATAGTCTCAATGTTTATAAAACCTTCTTAAAAAATTAAGTGAGTTGCCACATATGCCCAAAACTCTTTTTATTAACCTTTTATAGATTTGCATGGCATACAGAACAATATTCCCAAACTGTCTTAAGATATTAATAAGTTCAGCAAAAACAAAACAAAACCCCAAAACCTGGTGTTAGCAATGCTTTCTTCAAAAGTACATTTCAAAAATATATGTAAGAAAAATACTAAGTACATTTCTGTTACTCTAATTTTGCACAAGTCTGTCTTTAAGAATAGGTGTATAATTCTAAGAAAAAAAGAAGTTGCATATGTCATCAGAAGGCTACTTGACTGGTGCTCACTTTGTTAGTTAATGCAGAGTTAATGTTGACCATCTTGCCGACATAATCTAAACATTAATGTACATAAACTATTCTGCCTCCCTGAACATGCCCGACCTTGTCTGATCTTGGAAGCTAAGCAGGGTCGGGCCTGGTTAGTACATGGATGGGAGACCACCTAGAATGACCTGGTGCTGTAGGAATAAAAAAATCAAAACAAAACAGCAACAGAAAACTATTTCATGTACTTCAGCCTATATTATGCATGTGTGAGATATGGATAAAATTTTAGGCACCTACCAGCATTTACATATTTTTTGAGATTTTTTTTTTTACTGTCTACTTTAACCCAGATGCCGTTATTTTATGAGCTCAAGTTGATTTTCTATCACGACATTAAATGAAATCAAACATATTTTGGAAATACTGGTCTAGAACTTCCTGCCAAGTTGGTACCGTGATCTGATTGCTGGTTTCCCAAGGGGTGTGATGGTCTTTGATTTGTATTCCTACCTTTTGGTACAAATCTACAGAGTCCAATGCACATAGATCTATAGTATTAAATGCACATTTACTTAACACTTTCCTTATGTACTTGATGACAAAAAACATATAACCAGAAGGGTTAAAATAGTAAATGTTATGTTAGATGCATTTGACCACACTTTAGAAAAATGCAACAAGAATGACAATGGTATGTAAGTCTTATTTTGGTGTCTTAATTTTATCTAAAATTATAAATAGTTACATTTTATTAGTGTGAGATAAAACATAAATGGGAACTAAAAGTCTCCTAGGAGTTAAACAAGAAATATGAGATTTTATGTAGAATTAAGTGAAAAGTTAGATCACAATTTCCCTGAGGAAATTGTTCATTAGTGTATTCTCGGCACTTGGCATAGTGCCTTCCATGTAGTATGTGTTCAGTAAATATTTGTTGAATGGATAACAAGATTATTTCAGCTCTGGGACTCTCCTTAGTTGCCCATTTAACCTGTTTTCTTTCTTGAGCAAATTATGTAACTTTTGCTTAATGTTTACATGTTCTTGGTTCCCTGAGAACATAGTGAGCCTAAACTAGTATGATTATAAAACTATCAGTAAACTTTGTATTAAAAAAAAAAAAACTAGCAAAAACAACCTATTGTATGTAACAAATATATCTTGGTAAAATTATTATTTAAGATATTTTAAAAGTTTATTTAGAAAACATTTACATACCTTTATGACCATATTAGGACAAATCATATGAAACTGCCATTTGTTTTTTGTCAGACAAAATTTGGCAATTTTATATGCTTTGATCTTAGTTTAGAAATTACTGACTAGTTTATGCCTATAGTTTCAGGAGATAGAAAATTGAAACTTGGAAAAAATATACTTTAATGTTAATTAAAACGGCTCTTCTTTTCTTCCAAATGTCAGGGACTGAAAAGCTACCTAAAAATCAGAACAAATATTCTAGCACCTGCATTAAAATATGCGAAGGTGACACCTTTACTACCAACTTTTATCATTAATCACATATCTCTTAGCAGAAACTGTGGTATGACCATCCAAATGTATTGTAAAAAGATTTAACAACCTTAAATATTGATTACCTTAACACAAAGCAGTTCCTTTCATTTCTGAAGTTAAAGCGAGCATTCTTGATTAACAGTGACTGAAGATGGAAAAGTCATGTATTTAATTGTCATGTAAATAATTAATATAATTAAGTTGGTCTATAATTTAAAAAAATACTCCCAATAATGATAAAAGAAAGGAAAAATAATTTTGATCATTCTCTATTTGAATAATTTAGATCCCTACCTAATCAATCATTTGAGTGGCCTAGGTCAGGGCTAGGACAATGGCCCAGTGGCCATGGCATTAACCATGGGCAAAGTCTATACAGAAAATGAAATAACTCTTTGCATCTGTGTTCATCCAGGACTCCTTTAGCTACTGTAGACACTGCCACAAGAGAAACCCCAGGGTGGGAGAAAACCATCAAAACTGAGAGGTATGAGGGGGAGAGTTAGAAAAGTGCAGACTGATACTCTTGCCTTTTCATTGTAATGCTTGTGTGTCCCCTCCTTCTTCCTGTCTTTGCTTAGCAAGAGAAGGGTGAAACTGAGTCTGCAGAAGAATGGCCCATTATCTAGACTCATTCAATGTAAATGGGAGGGCTGGGCAGGTAATGCACCATACTTGGTGAAGGTAAAATCTGTCAGACATTTCTGTGCTTATATTACATTTAAAAAATTGTATCATATAGTACATGCTGCATTGTAGTCTTTTTAAAATTAAAATATATATTATGAACTTTATTCCCTGACATTCATTATTTTTATATAACATTCTTTTTAGAGTTGCTTAAAACTCTATTATGTGTGTGGCGTTCAATAATTTATCTAACCAGTCCCCTATTGTTGTTCACTAAGTTTTTCTGAATTTACTTCTTCACTGTTATTAACAACATTGCAGCTGAATCTGAACATAAATTCTTAATTTTTTTTTAAGGATAAATTTAGCAGATTCTAGAGGAGAAATTTCTTGGTTGACAATGGGGATTTTGAATAATTTCCTGGAGAAAACACTTAGCTCTCAAGAAGAGAGAGAGATAAGAGGCAGTAGAGTTGAACTTTATTTTTCATATTGGGGTGAGGTGGTTGAGGGGAGAGAAGGCTTCTAAACAATCTAGTCTAGCCAGTTTATAAACATGTAATATATATTTGCCTCTTTATACTTAGACAATTATTTCAGACAAAGGCACGAAAGACAGGCAGGGCTAAATCTGAAAATGGTGAAAAGTTTTTGAGTGTTTATTATGTGCCAGGTAGTACTCTAAGATAATAAAGTGGATTATCTCAATGTGTTCCTACCATAACTCTAAGAAGTAAGGAAGGAATGGAGGCAAAAGAAATTTAATAACTTTCTCAACATCTTACATCTAGTATATGGCAGAGCACAGAGTTATCTACGCTTTCAACAACTGTGCATTGTTGCTTCCTGTCCAACACACCAGGCTACTTAAGCCAACAACCTAGGAAAGCCTAAAAATAAGAGTCTACAGTCCATACTATATCTTTCTAAAATCTACTTTTTTCTTTTTCAAAAGTTCAAATTTTCTATCAGTGCCACATTTTTTCTTGGTAGTAAATACAGCAACTATAACCTTAAGCATTTTACTATTTGTCACTAATTATGGAAGTCATTTAAAAATGGATCTATGTTAATAATAAGGTACTTCATCAACTGTTGATATAGTTAATTGCTAAATTCTGATAGTTGGTGTAAATAAATAATTACTTTTGTATGATTTTACTTGATCAGGACATTGCTGAATTCTCCTTGGATATATTCTTTATGTTCCAGTTAGCCTGAAAGCCAATCAGGGATACACAGACACATCAGTGAAGGTTATAATAACTGTCCTTCCCAAGAAGTAATGCTGCGCAGTTTTTGATTTGCACTTAGTACATACAAATTTTTATTCTAAACAAATACCCGACAATGTATAAGTCAACATGTTTCGCATAAATCATGAACTCCCATAACATTGCCTCTTCCTTTGAAAAGGCTGAAAGTATGTACACAGTGATACTGAAGAGTAATTTAAGGCACAGTTGAGTAAATAAATGAAAATTATGTTTATATACAGGTACAGTGATCAACTAGAACAGATATTTTCCTTGCCTTCATTGCTGCTTCCTCCCTCCTTCAAAATTCTCAGTTCCTTTTAAATGCTAATGAGTAGTACAGCAAAGTGGTTAAATGCACAGATTCTAGAACAATCCCAGCTCTTTCCCAGCTGTGTGACCTTATGAGTGTTCCTTGCTTCTCTGTACTGTAGTTCCTCCTCCATCTGATTCTCCAAACCTACAGCTCCAAATTGACTACAGTTAGAACTGTAGATTTGTATGTGCAGGTGCATTTATAATTTTCTGACTTCAAATATATTGCTCTCCCCTTGCTATCTACCCTGGATCCACACTGCTCTCCCTCTACCCTTTGTGCGTTCACTTTGCTGGTTCCTTCCTCAGGGCTTTTCACTAGCTGTTCCCTCTACTTGGGATGTTCATCCCACAATCTTTGCATGGATCCTTCTTATCAGTCAGACTTCAGCTTAAATGTTACTGTCAAATTCTTTCCTTAACCACCCATTCTAATGTAGCCTCCCAACACTTTATCAGAGTACTCTATTTTAACTGTCTGCTTTACACTTAATAAAATTTGACTTTTCTTATTCATTTATGTATCATGGAGTCTGTCACTAACTCTTCCACACACACACACACACACACACACACAAACACACACCACACTCACACATTCACTAAACTATACTGTCCAATATATTACCACTAGCTACGTGTGGCTATTTAAATATAAATTTAAATTAATTAAAGTTAAATAAAATTAAAAATATACTTTCAAAACTGTGTTAACTACATTTCATGTTCTCAATAGCCACATGTAGTTAATGACTACCATATGGGACTGCATAGATTTAGAACATCTCCATCATTGCAGACATTTTTATTATATGACTCTGTTATTAATGTGAATCTAGAATATAAGCTCCAGGAAAATAGGAATCTTGTTTTCCCAGTATTTTGAATTTCTGTGGTATGTAATAGATGCCCATTAAATATTTTTTGAATGAGCACTGAATCAAGAAAAACATTGCCAAACCTTGATGTGAATGAGCTTTGTAAAAGTAAATGGCAGCATTACGGCTAATGGAAAGTGATATGGCTTTCAGGGAAAAATGACTTCTGTTTTCCATGTCTTTTCACCTGAGCAGGGTTTCTATAACGACATCTGCCATTGATTTTGTTTGTTTGTTTGTGTGTTTTATTTGTTTACTCAATAAACACTCAAAAACAGATCTGGTTGTAAAAAAGATTTCAACAATTTTTCTCATCCAGGTGATAGCTTCTTTGGCTTATAAACAAAAACTTTTAGTGAGGGTCTGTTAAGTGGAAAGAGGGCAGATGGGAGTGTGGGTGGAACATTATCTTCTGTGCACTGTAGTATTTGTTTTAGATGTCTAAAAAGACAGTGTTATCAATCTCACATCTTTAGTAATAATTTCTCTGTGCTTTGATTTATGTGGGTGTAAAATGTGTCTGATGTAGCAGCATGTGTCTGAAATATTCTGAGACATGAAGAGTCAAAAAGTATTTAATTTTAAAAATGAATTTCAAATAGGCTAAATTGAAATGAGATTATTTAATATAAAAGGTAGATACTATATTACTGCATTAGAAAAAAGCATGGAGATATATCTTTGTCAGATTTGTAGGACGAATAGAGCCAGTATGTTCTTAAACCTTCAAACTTTGGCTGTCAGCTTCCTATTCTGTTCAAATCTTTGCAATGAGGTTAATGTTAAAACTCGTGAATGTCTGATAGTGTACAGACCTTATAAGAATAAATGTTGATTTCTCTACTCCATCCTCTTCCTCTATTTTAATACTTAGATGTATGTCAAAGTTCTTACAAGGAAACTCATTGATTAGCTAATGGAAAATTATTATTGATTAGCCATGGAGAATTATTTCTTTAGGAGTACCTGTGATTAAAAAGCTAGGGACTGGTAAGTAATATGAAGACCAGTTAAGAAGGGGTGAACTTTAATAATATTTATTAAAACTTACCCATTTCTTGTTATAAAATCGACCATTGGTGGGATTAGGGCACTGTGGAAATGTAGTAAGCGTAACTCAGTCCAAAACAGTGTACAGAAGTACCAAACACTATTACCTAACTAAACTATAGTATTTTCAAATTACAAACTTTATAATTTTTAAATCATTGTCGATGTTTTTACATATAATTGAAGTGGAAAAAAATATAGGGAACTAGATAGGGCTTCTTTGCTATGAAATAGTATAAAGAGGTGTGTGTGTGTGTGTGTGTGTGTGTGTGTGTGTGTGTGTGTGTGTGTGTGTGTGTGTGTGTGTGTGTGTATAAGACAGAGAGTGGGGAAAGGGAGGAAGCAGACCAAAAAATTAGAAATGGTGGGAGAAATGTCTGGTTTTAGAAGTGATGAAAACAGAATCTTGAAAGGGTTCAGAAAGTTCATTCAGACTCTAGTCTAGATGCTCTTCCCTAACTCCCCATCACTGAGGGACATCTCAGCATTTTTGTTCTGTGGCCAGAAGTCCATGCCTGAGTGATAAAACTCCTCTGGTGAGGTTACCACATGCCTACTGGGATTCTGGTGGGAGGTAAGAAAAGAGTGTGAATGCTGCAGCACAGTGATTCTTAGAACTATGATGAATAATGCCTTGGTTAAAATAACAGTTTCATATCCACCAATAAAAGAGAGAGAGGGAAATCTTTTGGCCATGGACAAAAATAATGAAGAAACATGAGTGTGCTGTTTGGGTGTTCCCCTGCACAGTTTACCTTTTCCAAAAAATGAGTCTCCTCTACTAGAGTCAATATTTCTTCAGAAAAGTCCCCATAATTTCTCCTGCTTTGTGTGTTTTTCTGCTGTGAGTGGGAGAAGAGGAGAAGACTGTGAAGAGAGCACAGCCAAGGAGGAAGAAAAGGCAAAAAGAAGAAAAAGACAAAATATGGCAGTAAGAAACATTTGTGAGGATTCCAGATAGTCCTGGAAATCAAGATCCTTCAAGGCCCTGATTATAAAAGGGTATCTGGTGTGTGTATATATATATGTATATCTGTGTGTGTGTGTGTATGTGTGTTTATGCATATATATGTATGTATTTAGATACATACATATATTTAAATACATACATACATATATTTAGTTAGATGAGATAGATACACATACATGGAGAATCACAAAAAAATGTACTGACTATAAAGATCAAATGTCAGCCCATCCTGTGTGTAACCAAAAGAATTCTTTCCTATCTCCTTTGAAAAGTTGAAGTGGGTCTGGATTAAAAAAAAGGACTGGTTTCTGGTAGTCAAGGATGTTTGTAGGGTGGAGATATAGAGAGGGGGGACACAGAGGACGATGGACAGAAGACAGATGCTTCTGCCTGGGATGCTCCTCAGGAGTTTCCTTAGATGCTTCAGATCTGAGCTTGTCTTTAACTGGCCCCATGGTTCTTTTCCTAGAAGTGAAAATAGGTTGAATTCTGAGTAGAGACCACAGCCGCATAGCACCCACTTTATCTTCACTTTTCTTCCTGATAACCACTCCTCCATTGTTCTTTTTAAGCTCTCTTCAGTCAACATACAGAGAAGGCAGTTGCTGTGGCAGCTCTCATTTTTATTCTTTCTGTCTTTGACCTCCAACTTCTCATCCTGGGAAAAGCTTTGAGGATCCCACAAGACTCAAGGCCCTATTTCACCTCTGCCAGACACTCATCGTGCCTGGAAATTGAAGGAAAGAAAAGGATTAATGACATTATTTTGTTGACCTTGTTTCAATTAAACTCTGAACCAAAAAGTAGACAGAAAGACAGTGAAGAAGTAAAAGTTGGACAAATAAACAACTGTTCTCTTTTTGAGAAAATCTTTGCGTGACAAATCTCAAATTGGACAAAGTAGGATTAGTGCTTTATATTGCATAAGCCATCTGTCACTGCAGGTTCAGTAAACCAAATAACAAATTTAAAACCTCTAAGAGATATGTTATTCTACAAATGATAAAAGCAAAATCTGTGATTTAGGTGTTGCAGAAATTGGAAATACAGGGTCAGAAGGAGCTAATCTCCTCATGGTCTAGTTGTTGTATCCTAAAATCTAGTCAATATGCCATTACCAAATCAATCTCTCTTAAACCTCTTTTATCACACCAGTTCCCTATCCTAGAAATTTTATCCTCTTCCTATTTCAAATATTTTCTTTCTTCCTACACACTCTCCTCTAAATTGACATTCCTGAAAATTTTAATTTAGGCTTTTAAAGTCCATCATCACCGTCTATAAGACTTCTGTTTCTGTAAAAGTATGTGCCCATAAATACACCATAGTTAGTATGTTCTTTTCCTTGTCTCCTTTGGGTTTGATTACTTTCCTCTGGAATATACTGCTTTCTCTCCAACTTCACCTGCTCCCAAGCAGTTCAACATCTTGGCTCAGTTTAAATTCTCTAATTTCAATGTAGCCTAATTGATATCTTTCTCTTCCAACCTTCTATAGCTTTTAACAGACTACACAGTCTACCTTTTGATTATATACACTTGATCACTCTTAAATAACATAGCATATGAAAGAGTTTTATTGTCTAAAAAGCATAACCATGTCTGGCACATCATTTATTAATTTACTGCTTCATTATTATTGCATATTAATTGTTTTCTCTCCAACAAGGCTGGTAGCTAATAAAGAAAATGATCACTTTATTTCTTCTATGTGGCCCCAACAGTGCCTGGCACTAGGGAGAACTCACAGTTGGATTATCAATAGATACCTACTGACTGAATGATTGATGGAGTAATACACTTTGTATTCGGATTTTGAGTACAGACGCCCTTGAGGATGTCCTGGTTTTCCTCCAAATGATTTTTGACCTCTACCACATGGTGGAAAATTCACTGTTCTTTTGCAGATGAGAAAGTTGAAATACAAAGAGAATTTAAATACTCCTAAAGGGCATTAATGATAACTACAAGCTAGAATTCGAGGCCAGGCTTCCTGACTGGCAGTCCATTGAATTTGGAGTCATTGAATTGCACTGTTTTTTTCTGACTTGGGTAGGTTTTGTCCACCTGTTAATCTCTGATGTATAAGCTATAGCACATTGCTACGTAACTGCTTCTCTTTATTGTTTTGTTTTATTTGTTTATTTTTGAGTGACTATTACAAGTAAATATATCTATTTATCATGCTGGTTGCTTTAACATTTTTTTGAATTGAAGTATAATTGACATACAACATTGCATTAGTTTCAGGTGTACAACATAAGATTCAATATTTGTATTTATTGCATAATAATCACACCAATAACTCTAGTTAACATCCATCACCATACATAGTTAAAAAAATTTTTTTTTTTGTGATGAGAAATTTTAAGATCTACCACGTTGGTTGCTTTTTGTTTCTCAGTTGGCCTAGGGTCAGGCCCCATGACTTATATTCCCTTACATTTTTGGTGTCTAATGCAGTAACTGACACTTAATAGATGCTTGATAATTATTTGTTGACTGGATGAATATTATCAGAAAAAAATATCTTTTTAAAGTAGTGAACATTCAATGTACCTATATCCTTTTTATAGCACTGAGGGGAGTTAAACTCGTATATAGCCTTATTTCATTCATAACAATCTATAATGTCATATTATAATTCCTTTGCCTAGTTATTGTCCTTTAGGGATTACATAAAAAAACAGAACCCATTACAGCATTGTTCTTGGTTTAATTCCTAAACTATAGGTTAACCTAGGCTTTAATTTCCAATCTACACTGAGAGTGTGACACCTACATATTTAAGAAAAGAAAATAGCTTCTCTCAACTGAAAAAAGAGGTAATTTAAGGAGAAAGAATTATTGGCCAAAAGTAAGCAAAAAGCATTTTATTCCTGACTCATCTGAGCTATATAGATTTCATAACTGATGATTAACTTTTCTTAATCAGTTGAACATTCATTTAAGGGACAAATTGATTAGCTCCTCACATAATTAACAGAACATTAAGCACTATCACTTTCAGTTGAAAAAACTGTTTTGATTAACAGCAAATATGCACAGTTTAACATTAAGATATTAAATGATGTTATATCAAATTATTAGTAATTGTTTTTTTCTTTTTCCAAAATGTTAAGGAACTGTTTGCAGCTAGCTCAGTGACCAATGTTTGCAATTCCCAAAGTGTTTTCATTTTTTTTTCTGACTGGCATTGAATTTAAGATACCTTTTCCACAGAGAATAAGAGTAATATAATGTATAAATAATAACCACAGTAGTATGTAATCAAACTCTCAATTTGTATTCTCTACTTAGTGAAATTGGAAACAACACAGTTCTGAGACATAGAACAAGGAAAATAATGAAATAGTCAACATTTAAAATTATTTCAAAAAGAATTGGTGAGGAATTGGAGAAGGGTTGGCAAGAATGTTAAAATAAAGAGAATGGTTATTAAAAGTGTCAGAATTTATACATGACATGATTCATGAGCCAGTAAAAATCAGAGTTGAGCAATGTGGAAACATGAAAGAGTAGAAGAGAAAAAGGCATTAAAAAATTAACTATGAGAAAGGCTCTGCCTGCTGAAGCCAAGTCCAAGGAGATATTTAAATGGGAAGATAAACTGGGAAATGATTCTCACAATCCACAGGGGGTCAGGAAAGTTATTTAAAGATGTGATTTCTCAGTAGTCTATAGAAAATTGCATTAAATTATAGAAACATATAATTAAAGCCAAACATTCAGAATGTTAAGTGTCGGGAGCCAAAACACCCCTGCGGCATGACAGAGTCACCGGGGGACAGTCTCGGCTGCAGAGCAGCGAGATATGTGGGCTGGCTTTCCTCTCTCTCCTTGCATGTTTTGTAACTTTGCTATTAATAGCATTAATAGGGAATAGTGAAGGAAAGGAATTTTTATAACAATGAAATAGGGGACTGGGAAAGAAAAACATTAGTAGAAATTACTTAGAAATCTTACAGGAATTTACCACATTCTGTTAATCATGAAACTTGTAACAATGAGCTCAGACGCTAACTGCCTGAGTGACTCTGCTTACCTACATAGCATAAGAAACAATCAATTGTATATAAGCTGAAAATTATTGCTTGGCTACCGTCATAGGAACATAGACTATTAACTATAAGCATTCTGCTTCTATACCTCCACTTGCACCCCTGGCCAATGGGTTGACAGGTAGTGAATAGAAGAAAAATCGATCTTTGTGTTTAGATAGAATGAAAAATGGGTGGAGGGTAATTTCTAACAAGAACAAGGAAAAGAACAGGAAAATAATACCCTAGTGATGTGGCTACCCGCACATGCCTAGGGACAGAAGTCATTGTCTATTCTTAAGAACAGCAAACGAAAGAGATATGATCAATTAAACCCATAAGTCAACCATTGTAATTATTATGTTTGACAACTTGCCCTGGGTGATAAATTGTTTTTGCACTATATAACGGCTTTGCAAAATAAAGATTGTAGCATTCCACCCACCATCTCGTCTGAATGCTCATCACTTTTTCGCCAAGACCTGTACCTCCCTCCGGGACTCTGGTCCTGCCGGAGCTGGACTCCGCAAGTGGCGCCCAACAGGGACCGGAAGGGTAAGCTTTTCTCTCGACAGGTCGGACCCTGCCTATAGGGTGCTGCAGACCCCTGGTAGAAGGAGAAGGCCAGGTAAGAAGAGAAGGAGGCAGGTAGTCAGAACTAAAGACATCTAAGCAATGGGCCACGCGGAGTCAAAAGAGAGACTCTTCGTTGATATTCTTAAAACTATGCTAAGGGCTGGAGGTGTGTAAAGTGTCAGGGGCACAGATAACTAAGTTTATGTGTTTTGTGCAAGACTGTTGCCCTTGGTTCTGGAAGAAGGGACTGTAACTTTAGAAACTGGGGGAAGGTAGTTTTCGTCTTTGGAGAGACCCCCAAAATTGGGAGTTAGAAAAAAAAAAAAAAAAAAAGAAGAGTTTGAGTAATGTAAAGAAACATACCCTAGGATGTATTGCCGGATAGTCTCCTTTCACCATCCTCCTGACTGTGGCATTCATCTTCCTTCTAGTTCTGTCTTTGTTTTGTGTTGGCTCCCCGACTGAGACCTTGAAATTTAGAATCATTCTGCTATTTAGCACCCTAATATTTCTTGGAGGTATCTTCCTTTGTACTTGCTTTTAAACAAGAACTTTAAAAAGGGAAAAATCCAAACGTTGCCAACCCCAACCATTAGTTTCTCATTGAAAGATAAAAATGGGCAGCGGGCTCTCTAAGGAGGCTCTTTATTAAGGACCTTAAGACATCCCTCAGGGAAAGAGGGGTTAGAGTCAAAAAGAAAGACCTGATAAAATTCTTTGTGTTTGTCGATAATGTCTGTCCTTGGTTTATTGTAAATGGGCCAGAAATACACAGGAAAAATGGCAAAAGGTCGGTAGAGACTTAAATAATAAACTAAATCAGGAAGGCCGGATAGTGTCCCTCGCAACCGTCTTCTCTTATTGGGGCTTATCCGTGACATTGTAGAGGCAGCATCTGATGACCCGGATTAACAACAGCTTTTCTCTCCATCCCCTGTGTCGAGCGCCTCGGTAGTTTCCTCTTTCCTCTGATAAAATTCTCTTAAGTCTCCCCTCAGTCGTTATAGACATTACTGGTAGGCCTCCCAGCCAGTCGCCCTACGGACCCCCCAAATTTTAAGAACACAATGCACCTGCCTACTATCAAAGAAATCAGGTTTGTGTGTTTAGGCCTTTTAAAGATTTTGTAACAACTATTAGATAAAGGAATTTAATAACTCACTGTTATTGAGAAATTTGTTTTTCACTTGTATATAAGACTAATGTGTTTATAAAGCATAGATCTTACTTTGATTGTATAACTTTAAGTAAAGACTGCTGTTTTTATACCAACCACTCTGGCATAATTCGAGATAGTCTAGCCTTAGTAAAACAAAGACCTTTAATATTGGCTTTTAAAGGACTGCTATTTAGGCCATATATAGTAAATTGCCTTATAAAGTATATTAAACAGAGAGTCCAGGCTGTTAAATTAATAGTATTTTCTACTCAAGTAACAGGGGTATCTCAGTTGCCCCAATTTATAGGACATCAAAGATTTGATATGTGCCTAAAAACCAATGGGAATGTGACAGCCTACTAAAATGTGGAAAAGGTAAAAGTTAATTAAAAGTCCCAAAACTAAACAAAAGAAGTCTATACCTTAGCAATTTTTAATTGAGACTAAAATACCTAATTCCTAGAACTTTTGACTGCTTAGTGTCTGCTATAAAACTTGAGACAAAGAGCTCTCTCATATGCTAAGAGCGCAACATTCCAGGGCGCAGATAAGGAGAACATCTGCAAGGCTATGTTTAAAACTAGCAAATTCCCTGGCTACATTTATCTTTGTAATGACCAGTTTCTGCTAGCTTTGTAAAAGATTAACTTTTGTTCTTTTTTTAACTTCTGTTCCGGATCTCCTGAAACCTGAAACCCCCAGCCACCTTGAGTAAGGACTTGCTTCGTCCAGGGGGCGGCCGCTAAGAGATGTTTCTCAGCCCCAGACGCCAAGCAGCCTTGCTCAGGAGGGCAGAAGGAAAAGAAGTTTCACTTTAACTGTAATTGGGCACGAGCCACCTAAAGCAGCTTCACCGGTGAATAAGACTGCGTTAGCATCTGTCTAGATGCTCAGTTCTGTCCCTGTCTGATTGGGCCTTGGTTAACTAGCGCGGAAGGCTGGACGCAGCAATACTTCCTAGTGCGGTCGGTCTGAGACGTCAGACTCTGACCCTGTACCTGTTCTGGTTCTGGTTTCTGATGCGCTAGCGTTTTGTGTTATGTGTGCTTTGTCTTGTCTGTCTTGTGTCTGTCTGTTTGGGCTGGCCGAATGTACTGTCACCCTCCCTATACTTATTTTGATTCTTTCCTTAGGTCTGGCCTCCGTGGCCCCACACCGACTGGATGCTAGGTGAAAGGCTGATCCTAGCCCTGGCTTAGTTGGCTCTTGGGGATTTTTCTTTTCTTACCTGTTTTCACTAACATGGGTCAGGCTTTCCTAAATCGTCCTATGTCCTCCCGGCTTTCAATACTTCTTTAACCATTTTAAGGATTTCAGGAACAAGGCCAAGCTTCACGGAGCTAGAGCGTCAATCCCTTCAACCTTCAAAGGTTCTGCCAGCTAAATTAGCCCACGTTTGGAACAGAGTAACCATCAGAGGGCCACTGACCTACAAACAGCCTTTGAGCTACTAGATGTCATCTGTAATAATCATAGGTTTTTTTAAAAACAATGCAAAGAATATGCATTGTGTTAGAGATTTAGTCTAAAGAATGACTGTATACAAAATATGCAAGGAAATAAAATGTGTTCTGAAATATCAAGGATGTATTTTAAGAAAAGAAAAAGAATCTTGTTTTATATGGTCAAGTTAACTAAAATCAAATGTATGTATTATAAGGTTTCAAGAATTTTAATATCAAGAGTGTATTGGCACAAGACTAGAGTTTGGATTATTAGTCTGTTCCTAATAAGAGATTATAAAAGATTTTCTTTACTTGTTGAGCAATACCACCTAAGAAACAAAGATTCTACATCTTATCAAAACAATTCATTGTGCTTTATAATCTTTATTATGTCTTTAATTACTTAAAAACTGAGTCTTCTTAGCATTAAGAGTGCTAAAGTTTTTTATAGTCATATTTACCTTTGAAATATTTTATTATTACATTGGTTAAATAGATAACTGAGTATTGTTTTATAATAACCTGTAATCCTATTTAATCGGGTGATCAAACCTTATAACATTGTGACAAATTTTCCAACAAACTCTAACTAGGATTTTTGTTTTATCTCAAAATAACTTTGAGACTTCCCAGAGGGCCCCTGGAAATTCTCAAAGGCTTAGTTTTGTCACTTTGTACAAAATAAATATTAAGTAATTCGGTCTATTTGATATATTAAATTATATAAAAAAAAAACATTATCAAATAATAAATAATGCTTGACCTTTTTTAGGTTATATTTTATAAATATATGTTATTAATACAAGTGTTTAAGATATTGTATCAAGTTCTTAGAAATTTGTCAATATCTTTGCTATTCATATGTTCTTGTATAATATCAGTTATAATTTCAGTTATTATAAAATATTATATATCATGAATATCAGAAATAGACCTGACAATTCAGAAACAAGGGGCTTATATTAAAACAAAGGCCATGACAGTAAAACTATGCTTCCATTTTTAATTAACTTTGGAATAATAGTGGTAATTATTGTTCTTGCTTTGTTCCTTTTACCAGTCCTCTTCCGACTAATGAAAAGAAGCCTACACCAAATACGGCTTGATCTGCATATGCTGCGTTTAAAAATAGAAAAGGGAGAGAATCCATTTTTGATGTTTAGATGTCCTGAGGGTATCAAGAAGGCCAGTGTAGTTGAATTACTACAGCAGGAGATAGAATGTAGCATATTTAGAAGCCAGCTTGTGTACCCTTTTTTAAACAATTATTAGAAATCAGTTGCTAATTCAGAAACTAGTAAGACTTCAGGACAGCAGGATAATAGGTAGGATGGAGTAGGTCCTGTGACTACCAGAGAGAAAATAATATCCACTGAGCCTAGCTCCCTCCTACGGGACGGCATGATAACCAGAGGCATGCTCACCACCTCCTCTAAAAGGAGGAGAAGGGCATGGGTACCGAGCTGAGTGCGGAGTGCAGAATCGCAAGGGAAGGTCCTATATGACCTCTCCAGATTTCCCTGTGAGTATGCTCTGATTTGCATAGAGGTTGGTATCCAAAATTACTACTTTAAAACGGCTCTGCCTCTCCTCCCCCAAAGATACCAAGAGCCATAACTAGTGGGCCACCACGGTTCACGGGAGGAATCAGGCCACTACTCCCTCACTCGGTTAAGGCCCACCTTTTCTAAAACAGAAAGGGGAGATGTGGAGCCAAAACACCCTGACATGACAGAGTCACTGGGGACAGTCTCGCTGCAGATCAGCGAGATATGTGGGCTGGCTTTCCTCTCTCTCCTTGCATGTTTTGTAACTTTGCTATTAATAGCATTAATAGGGAATAGTGAAGGAAAGGAATTTTTATAACAATGAAATAGGGGACTGGGAAAGAAAAACATTAGTAGAAATTACTTAGAAATCTTACAGGAATTTACCACATTCTGTTAATCATGAAACTTGTAACAATGAGCTCAGGACGCTAACTGCCTGAGTGACTCTGCTTACCTACATAGCATAAGAAACAATCAATTGTATATAAGCTGAAAATTATTGCTTGGCTACCGTCATAGAACATAGACTATTAACTATAAGCATTCTGCTTCTATACCTCCACTTGCACCCCTGGCCAATGGGTTGACAGGTAGTGAATAGAAGAAAATCGATCTTTGTGTTAGATAGAATGAAAATGGTGGAGGGTAATTTCTAACAAGAACAAGGAAAAGAACAGGAAAATAATACCCTAGTGATGTGGCTACCCGCACATGCCTAGGGACAGAAGTCATTGTCTATTCTTAAGAACAGCAAACGAAAGAGATATGATCAATTAAACCCATAAGTCAACCATTGTAATTATTATGTTTGACAACTTGCCCTGGGTGATAAATTGTTTTGCACTATGTGCTTTGCAAAATAAAGATTGTAGCATTCCACCCACCATCTCGTCTGAATGCTCATCACTTTTTCGCCGCACCTGTACCTCCCTCCGGGACTCTGGTCCTGCCGGAGCTGGACTCCGGCAGTTAAGGCTGCACCATCCTAAGCCAGATGGTGGTTGATTCTGACAACACCTTGGGCACTGAGGAGCTAATTAGTCTTCTCGAGGAGGTGTGCAGGTGTCAGTCAATTCTGGAGTCAGTGCTGAGCAGGACAGGTTAATGAAGACACTGGAATATTTGAAATTGATGAGGCCTGAGGCAGGTTTCAAACACTATTTGCAGAAGTTTGGGAACTCTGTGAAAATGCAAGGAATTCAATTTAGGCCTGTTTCTGAAAGTCTACATCTGCTAAATGTTTGTCTTCAATTCATCTGAAATAACCAGTCCCAGTAAGAATTAGTTAAAAAAAGAGATGATTTTCTGGGATCCAATCAACAAGATACCAAACAATTAAATAACAAAAATTGTTATTATTTTAATATTATTGCATTCTATTGGTTCACTAAGGGATATTTGTGATAATGTGTTACCTGAATGATAGCAGAGACCATATAGTTGCTGAGAAATGGCCAATATGAATTCCAATAGACCAGCAGTCAATACGAGTTCAACTAGACCAGCTTTTCAGTGTTTGTGCCTAGTAAGTTGAAATACAGAGTCCTGGGATCATCCTGCCTCCAATTTACTGATTCAGTAAATTGGAAATGAGACTTGGGAATCTACAATTTTAACAAATACAGATAGGAGATCCATGAACCATCATTTGAGAATCATATGCAAGTCAAGAGTTACTTGAGTGTAAGGACCATTATTTATTTTTTATAATTGCTTCAAGACCTAATGTGATGATGCTTGACAATAATTTACAATGATTTATTTAGCAAACAAATAAATGAGTGATTATTTCTTACTCTGGCTTATTTTCACTTAATATCAAAGTATTTTCAGGTTCCACAATGTTTGCCTAGAAATTCTAACCTTAAGTTTTTCATCCTAAACAACAAATTCATGTCTTGTTGTTGGGGTTCCCGTGCATGCATTCATTTAACATTCAAATAATATTCACTGAGCTCATGCTATATACCAGGGACTGTTCTGAGTACTTGGGATATGTCAGTGAAACAGACAACGATTGCGCCCTCATGGTGCTTACATTCTAGAAATTTACAAGTATCCTACTTCTAACTCTGAGACTTTAAAATTATTTTCTGAGAATATAATTATATGTTATAAGTTCTTCACACCAAAGAGTTTCTTATAGAGTCTTGAATTAAGTAAAAATTCATTTTGGCAACTTTCAAAGCTCACTGAGGAGAAGAAAGATTGGCTTAAAGCACCAGGGAGTTTTATTTTTGCACATAAATATTTATGTGTGTAAAGGGGTGTGTGGTTAATTATAAGTGAAAGGAGGAGAATGACAGATGCTTAGATCCTCTGTCCCCACGGAGAGACAGACCTTGCTTGTTGGAGTGTAGTGGCACATCGTGTGGTTTGTGTACTGAATCACTGATTTAAATATTGCAGCAGCTGGAGTGCAAAGTATATCAGCAAATACTACAGGAGGAGGAGTGTGTGTGTCTTGAATACAAAGTAAGAATGGAATAGGTTTGCACGGTCACATTGAGTAAGGCTATGGATGGCCCTTTTTATATTTTAGTGTCAAAGAAGAGCTAGAAAAGGGTGACTGGGAAGACCAGGGAGACAGGCAGATAAACGGATAGAAGGCCTGCTGTTGCTTTTTAAATCTTAAATTTCTATTCCCTGGAGAAAGAGAGAGAGAGAGAGAGAGAGAGAGAGAGAGAGAGAGAGAGAGAGAGAGAAATTCAATTTTTATTTTTATTTTGCTAGGGAAAATTTATTCAGAGAATTCATCTCCATAATGAAAGCACTAAACCCAACAGGTATAGTCCCTACTTCAGTGCTCATGGGGAAAACGAGAAGGCAAATCTAGTTTTCTTCAGCAACTTTCATTTTATTGCCTCTACTTTTGCTCTAATATAAAGTTCAAAATCCTTTTCTCAGTTTTCCTTTAATAAATAATATCTGTAAGGGTGTGCTAGTTTACGTGCCTTACCTCATTTACTATTCTCCCTCCCCCCCCACCCAATTTACGGATTAGAAATCTGAGATGCAGAGAGTTCAAGCAGTGTTACACAAAGATCAATCATTTAGTAAGTAGCAGAGTGAAGACTAAATCTAGATTCCCTAATTATGAAATCTGTCTCCATTGTCATGCTGCTTCTTAATTCACTCTTTCTTTTTTGTGGCTCTTGTTTTCTCTTTCCCCTGTATACTTCTCTAAGTTAGAAATGACAAGAATGCTGGAGGAGTGAGTTATTGTGGGTGGGAGGTGAAGAAAATGGTTAATGCTGTTGGTAGAACTTTTCAGCTTATGGATAAGGTGTTGAAAAGGAGTAGGAAAAAATAAAGAGCAGCTTTAGAAGAAGTATGAATTTAAACAGTAAGTGAACAGATATTTTATACCAGAAACAATTAAATAGCTAAAAATGTTAACTGATTCCTTTCTCAATATTCTAGATCTATATGCTATCACTTCTACTGAAGATTTCATACTGTCTGGTAAACTTCTTGGGGAGACTACCTGACTCAAAATATTCCTTCAAAGTTCCATATCACAAGAAGAGCAACCCCAAACTCAACCTTAAATGTCAGTGATGGTCATCAGAAATTATGATACAAGATCATTTAGTATGTTAATTCCTTGTGAGTCTGAGTCACAGCTCACCATCCATGTTGACACCAGTGAGTTCTGTAGTGTTCATGTGGAAACAGCAGGGAACAGTGAGCTGGATTCCATTTTGCCGCATGCCTCATCAACCAGATGGTTGGCTGTATCAAAGCCAGTAATGCTGATGTCAGAGGCGAGAGAACACAGCTGGATTTTCAGGTTCAAGGGGAAAAAGGGAATCTATAATGCTAAAAGTTTGGGAGGAAATTGCCTTTGGACTAGTGGATAGAGCCAACTAGAACTGATGGAGAGTTTTTAATGTTAAGTCCTACAGTAACATTTCTGCGTAATTGCTTTAGGGGCCATGGTAGGATTTGAATCCTCCTTCTCTCACACCTGCTAACAGGCTTACTGGTGCCAGTCAGCTAGTTATTGTGTACCAGATCCAGAGGAGATTTTAGCACTGACTTATTAGACTCCCACCAACTACTGTATCATATTATCCCTGGGATTCTGGTGACTAGCTTGAAACCAAAAAGTGCAAGAATGGAAAATAGCTTAAAAATCAACTCCTAGGAACTTGTTGATGAAGATTTTATTTTTATATCAGTATACTTTTGCAGTTTGACTAGGATGCAAGAAAGGTTACACGTGTTTTTCTTCCTGGCTTGGTCATGCTAGGACTAGCGGGAAAGCTAATTGCAGGCACATGGAGCAGGGAAGCGGGGACAGGGATGTTCCTCTACTAGGATGGACACAACGTAGGAAACTTAGAGTAAGGGCCTCAGTCTTTATTTATTCACAGTTGCTGCTAAGATAAGATATTCATTGTCCAAGCTCATCTGGTCTATTTGAATATAAACACTCCCTTGCACCAAACTTGGTCATGGTTCCAAAGGCACTTGGTATCCATGTGTTGCCACATCAGAGGTCTGACTACTCTTGGGCCACAGCAGGGGAGTCAGTTTCAAATCTTCTGTCTATCCCTGATGCATACAATACGTCCCTCCCTCTCCAAAAACCTCCCACTCTACAGGAGTCCTCTTTCTCCAGAGTTCAGGTACTAATCCTTGTTTTCCAAGTATCAGCTTCTTCCTAAACAAAGAGCTGGGTGTGAGGTTTGGCGGTGGGAGGGGTGTTGCTTTCAGGGTCTCTTCTGAAACACAAAGAAGCTAGTAAAATAATTCCTACCAAGCCAGAGAGGCTTATCATTGTGGCATGATTATTCTTCTTGGAAGGGTGGTAAGGGTAGCAAAATTTCCTTTTCATTCTTCATATTTTTCTACTGCTGCAAGAACAAGGTAAAATTAATATTTCAATGAATCATCCTGCCACAAAAAGTAGACGACTTGTAGGTTACTGAAGTTTAGTAAAGACTTGTGGGATGTGCACACACTATCTCCGATTGAATCAAGTTTGGCAATGTAGGACCAGAGAATGATTGAGCAATGATTTGCCGATGACTGCTTAATCCAAGAAGATTCAGGCAATACTTCACTGGGACAATGATTATAGCATTTGGTGTCAGGAAAGTAACAAATCCAGTAAGGAAATTATTCAAATCTCAACATGCAGGAATAATAAATAGTATTTTGTTGTTGGGGTGCTCACATATGTGTGCATAAAATGCTTAAGCAGTAACCCCTCTGTAACGCTGCAAAAAGACAGTTTCTCCCACAGTTGCTACAACAAAAGGGGCACTGTGAATTTTAAACCACAGGAATTAACCTATGTAAATGAATTCTGGGTAGCCACGAAGCTTTTTTTCAGAAAGCACTCAGCCCAGAAGTTGCTCTTTTCCTGCCAGCATTTTGGGTGATTTATACAACTGTTCCCACTGAAGAGTGCAAAGGGAAAGAATTCTGCAGCAGAATGTGACTGTAGAACTGGAGGCAAGACATGTCCCCTGAAGTTGCAATGACTGCACAGGAGCAGAGTAGAAAGATCAGTTGAGCCACGACAAACACATTAACTTTAGCTCTAACAGTATACTGGTGAGATAGAGTTAACAAATAACACGTCAGCTATCTGGTTCTTATTACTGTCTATTGTTTGTAAATAATAACTACTACATGCTTGTTGTATTTATCATATATTACAATGAAATAAAAAATAATTAACATGCATTAAACAGTTGCAGTTTTGCTAAGTGTATGATAGATTTCCAAAAATGGCCACAAATTTGCCTTTTTCTATATTTACATCCTGATGGTGCCTTTCTTCACTGACTTTGGGATGTGTCATATGGTTTGTATTCATAAATGGGAAAACAGAGAATGTAACTGAGGCAGAAACTTGAAAAGTGCTTGAGCAATGGAGCTTGCACTGTTATGGAGTTAGAATGCTGGACAATTATGTGAACAAGTTTGGACTACTACGTGGGAGGGTGAGGGACATGTGGTTCACTTACCCCATCATCAGAGCCAACAATAAGCTGAACCCCAGAAATAAGGTCAACTAATTAACAGTAGATACATGGGTAAGCTACACTGAGACGAGCAGAACAGCCCAGAAAAACCCAATCAAAATTATGACCTTCAAAGCTCTAAACTAAATAAATGGTTGTTTTAAGCCACTAAGTTTTAGAGTGTTTTGTTATACAAGTTTGCTATAGAGCAACAGTTAGTGTATATAGTGCCTTACACATATATGGCTTACTTAACGTTCAACAACAACTCTTAGGTAGTATTATCACTTTCATTTTACAGATGGGGAAGCAGAGGCAAAGAGAAAATGAAACCAAAGACATTAAAACACCTATATCCATATGTTTGAGAAGGAAGAGAAAAACATAAAATGATGAAGAAAAAATCCCAGTTGCATTTCTAAAAATGAAAATACAATATCAGAAATTTAAAATACATTGAATAGAATTAAAAGCTAATTAAAACTCCAGAAAAAAAATGATCAGTGAGTTTGAAGATATCACAGTCTAAACTATCCAAAATGAAGCATAGAGAGAAAAAAAATCAGTTAACGGGAAAATTAGTGATTTCTGGAACACTATTAAGTGGTCTATTTTACATGTAACTGGAGGCCAGCAGGAGAAAACAAGGAGAGACAGAGAAATATTTGAAGAAATAATAGCAAAAAATTCCAGATTTAATGAACACTTTAATCTCACAGATTCTAGAAATTCAATGTACCCTGAGTAGAAGAAACAGAAGAAAACCACACAGGTTTCAACAATCAAATTGCTGAAATCCAGTGATGAAGATAAAATCTCAAAGCAGCTAGAAATAAAAGACATACTATGTAAAAGGGGCAAAAGTAAAAACAATGATAGACTTGTTAAAAATCATGCAAGTCAGAACACAATGGGAAATATCTATTGTATGGAAGAGTAAATATGTAACAAAAAAACATCTAGGATTTTATACCTGGCAAAAATATTTTTCAAAAAATAAAGGCAAAAGAATCCCATTTTTATAAAAATAAAAGCAGAACGAATTCATCACCAGCTGATTACACTGCAAGAAATGTAAAAGGAAGTTTTTCAGACAGAAGGAAAATAATACTAGATGGAAATTTGGATCAACATTAAGAAATGAAAAAGACTGGAAATGGCAATTATATGAGTAAGTATAAAAGAGCTTTTTTCTCATTCAAAAATTCTAAAATATGATTAAATATAATAACAACGTATTTAGAGATTAATAATATATACAGAAATAAAATGCAGAACCACAAGAGCATGATGGATGAAAGGAGAGCAATGGAAGTATATTGTGGTAAGGGTCTTATAATTTACATTAAGTGGTATAATATTTGTAAATAGACTGTAATAAGTTCCAGGTATATGTTTTAAATTTGAGAACTATACACTGAAAACTTTTTTTTTTGGTAGAGATTGGCAAGCTGATTCTAAACTGTAATGGAAACACAAAAGACCTTGTATAGACAAATAAACTATGGCGATAAAGAACAAAGTTGGAGGACTTACAGCATCTGATTTTAAGACTGATGACAAAGCTAAACTGATCAAGATAATGTGATTTGGGCATGAAGATAAAAACAGGTCCATGGAACAGAATAGAAGGTCTCAAAATATATCTTAATATATATGGTCAACTGACTCTTGATAAAAGTGCCAACGCAACTCAATTAGAAAATATAATCTTTACAACAAATCTGAATGCCACCTGAGCAGCCGGATGAAATCTCGCGAGTCCCACTCTGTCCCGCCCCAGAGGTGAATCACCCCCTCATCAGCGTCTCCATGCTGCCTCTGCTCCCTTATCTTAGCCTCCTTCGTTGGCAGATCGATGGTGGAGGCATCCCAGAGCTTGTTTCCAAATAACCCTTATTTTAACAATGGTCCCAAAGTGCAAGAGCATCGATGCCAGCAGTTTGGATGCACCAAAGCCAAGCCGTAAAGTGAGTCCTTTAAGCGAAAAGGTGAGGATGGTACAATAGATATTTTAAGAGAGAGCGAGACCACATTCTTCTAACTTTCATTACATTTTGTTGCATTTGTTCTATTTGTTATTTTGTTATTGTTGTTAATCCTTACTGTGCCTAATTTATAAATTAGACTTCATCATAGGTATGCATATATGAGGAGAACAGTATGTATAGGGTTTGGTACTATCTGCAATTTCAGGCATCCTCCGGGGATCTTGGAACGTAGCCCTTGCGGATAAGGGAGGACTACTGTGCTTTTTTACACAAAAACAGTTTTGTTGTTATTAATGTTTCCCACGGTAATTAGAAAACTGTGCTGGGTCTCAGTTTTCTTATTTGTGAAAATGGGTATAACATTTTTTTGTAAATACTACCTAGGTACATCAGGGAAAGTAATATGTGGTAGTTCTTTGGAAAGAACTTAGCAAAATATCTGGTGACAGTGGTATTACTGTCTTAGAAGGGGTGTGTGTGTGTGTGTGTGTGTGTGTGTGTGTGTGTGTGTGTGACATCTCCACATGATGCCTAACCTTGTGGGGTTTATATCGATAGTTTTTTTTTTTTTATCATATTTTTTTCCCAAGCAGCTGAGAATTAGGCAAATTTACTGATTTAATTTTGGTTTCCTTCTTTTTCCCGTCTTTATCTTTATCAAGTCAAATGGTTAAAACCTGAGTTACAGGAAGAATTGCAAGGCAGGAACATACTTCACCAGCATCTAATCAGCTAAATGAGGAAGGTTGCCTTAGCTGAGAGTACTGTGCTGAGCTTTCCTGTAGGAAAAGAGCTGGTGATGGTTGAATCTCAGGATTTCCAGAAATGATCCTGGATTATAGTATTTATAGGCCACTGTAAGGGAATTATACAATATGTGTATGTTATATAACAACTGGTAGGGTTGGTGGCAAGTACCCTGTAATCAAATGCATGAACATTTCTGTAGTGAAATTTGTAAGGACTATATATAGCTTCCCAGCCATTCAGGTCAAGTTTGCAGGAAATTGAGTTAAAAAAACAATCAATTTTAGGAGTGCTTTGTGTTTTGTAATTGTAGATTAAGGACTTCGCGTAGTTTTCAGCCAATCGTGCTAGTGTCTTTTGGGTTGAAATAATGAAATATTAAAAATAGAAGAGAATTCAGGGGTCATCTTGTCCAACCATTTTATCATCTAGGAAATAATATTAAATGAGCACTTATGATGCCAGTCCTGCATTATCTGATTTAATCCTGCTTGACCATTACATTAACAAACATCAGTACTAATCTCCAACAAAGGACTATATCCAGATAATACTTGGGTAAATCAAATAATGTTCATTACTAAATGACAGGAGGAAATCAGCATGGCAGCAAAGTTCTCTAATGAGACAGAAGTCTGAACTTTCAGGGTTTCCCACAAAGGGCCACAGTTAGTGGCTAGACAAAGGTTGGCTGCTTAGTCTGAATGATTTAATACTTCAGAGATTTGATTGATTCACAAAAGTAGTTCTTCCTGAATACACCATTTAAAATAATTTTCCAGTTGTTCTTATTCTTCAGCTTCATCAGTCTCTTATATTCTATGAGAAACTCTGTTTCTAATAATAGCTAGCTTTTATTAAGTACTTGCTATTTGCCAGAAACATTATCACTTTTAATCCTTACAGCCCTCAAGGTGGGGGGTATCACTGTCATGAACAGATAAGAAAACTGAGGTTCTGTCCAGTTTCCTTATCTTGTCCAGACTGCACAGAAGAGATATACTGGGATTTTTATATGAGCTTGTTTGTCCTTTATGGTGCAGCCTTGAGGATTCACTTTAAGAAAAGTGCTTTACAAAAATCTAAATATAAACCTAGATAAATTGAAAAGCTATTTATGTCATAAAGTAATACTTTGCAAACAAATTTTCTTAAATAGCAGATTTTTTTTAAGTTATAGTTTCCTTCACACATATTGTTTATTGGTCATTAGTTACTTGATAGATGCCAAATGCTGATCAATCATAAATGAGAATAAAGAATTTCTGGAATAAAAAAAGAATCATGGAACAGTACAACTAAATATGTTTCGTTTTCCATAAATACATGTATCCTAGAAGTAGATCCATTTGGGCTAGAAAAGTATTCTTGCCTAGGAAGTTAGGAGACAGATTTTAGAAATCCTACATTTAAAAGACTCCAGTCATACGTCCTTACTAGACTCATTAAATTGAACTGAAAAGTGTAGACAAGATTTTTATTTATGAAATGGAAAGACCAACTAAATATGTAAAGCTACAAGTAAAGGGATACTGCTAAAACCCACCCAAAAATATTGTCACAGTTATTTTTACTCTATTAGGGTCTTTCAAATTGAAGGTCCTCTGTTCTCCTTTTAATTACTTCTTTTTTGGATATGCATGGAATACCCAAGTGCTACTCAAGAGATACATTGATCAAGAGAACAATAATAAAGGATTAGTGGAGAAAATGTGATAGAGCCCATAATAAGCATATTTTGAATAAATAAAAATTAGCTTTCTTGTGGAGAAAGATTCTTCAGAATGAGAAAGTGACAAGAGGAGATGAAAATGATGCAAAGGGAAATTGGAAAATAAGCTTTTATTTCTATGATTAGGTAATGAGATATGAGCATGATTAAATAAAGCCCAACCACTGAGACATTGAACTGATTCAGGAAAGCAGTTCTAAATATTCCATCTAAAATACTTTTCCAGCTTTAATTCTTCACCTTCATCAATCTCTTATTTTGCTTTGTGTTATTACTTTTCAAATCTAGGCATTTGGTTTTATTATCATATTCATCTTAAGCATGTCTCCTTCCTCCTTTTTTCAGATTTCTCTACATTTTGATTGCCCTAAGATACTGAGAAACTTTTAATCTTTTCATAATATTAATAATGACAGTGACAATAATAACAGCATCTGTGATTTGTGGGCTTCTTTTTTGCTACTCTGTGCTAGGTGCTTTCTATGGTTTATTTTCATTTAATTCCCCAGCAAGAAAGCAAGGAGGAAACTGAGGTTTAGAGAGATCTTGTGATTCATTCAAGGTCATGCAGCTCTAAACGGTAGAACCGGAATTTGAACATAAGTGGCTGCTTGACTTCAGAGTCTTTGCCCTTAACCATTGCAAAGCATCAGCCTCCGCTCCAGGTTTGACATCCTTGGTGGTGGTAGGATTGTAGTCCTAAAGCTACACTCTAGAGAGCACTCATCTGTGGAGAAAGGGATGGCTCTCCAAGAAACTTCAGATTCTGTTATCTGATAACCAGGCAGTAACTGCTTCTTCCATTTACTTATGACTCTCGCATATGATTCTTTAATTTCTGATTGTTCTTACATAGTCTCTGGGGGAGTAAATAGGCAGCTATTATTTTAAATCTCAAAGTTAGGTCAAGAGAGAGAATTAGCCAAAGATTAAATAACTTGCCAGAGGAATGGAGTTGGAGGGTATTGAGTGCCTTTGGGCTAGGCTCTGTGGGAGAGAGAAAAACAAATTGGATGGGATAATTGCCCTCACCCTGGGATTCCTAGTCTAATGGGGTTCAGAGCTAGAGCTCTCGGTCTATCCCAACTCCCCCAGTGGTTTGTCTATCCACCACTAATCCTTGTCCCAGTGGAATTGTGCTGTCTAGATTTGTCTTAGTATACCTTGGGACTGCCCCCTGGAAGGCTATTGCATAAACTTCAGTAAATTGCAGTAAATTGAGATCCATGTTTCTATAATGGATGGAAAGGAAAACAACAAACAAACAACTCATTATGTTAAATCTGATTTTAATTCTCCTTAGAAAATAAAGTAACTGGCATGACGTTTTGGCAGCTTTCTGACAGTTTCCACATTTGATTTGATGAGATGCATGCTCCTATTTGAGTTGTGTCCAAAAGAGGGCAGACAGATGGAAGGCTTTTACAAAAAGAAAAAATAAATCCTAGGTAGTGGAAGCCTGGAATTCCTAATTTACTTTTAATTTTTTTTTTTCCTTTTTAAAAAGCAATGAATAAGTCTTAACAGATGAGCTAACACTTGAGTTAGAAGCATCCTTTGAAAAATTACAAGCAATGAATGCCTTTTACAGATGTAGAGAGTTCAAACACATGCACATCACAACAAACCACACAGAGTGAGATTAGAGAAACAGAAACTTTGTATAAAACAATCTGCTGTGGCCCTCCAGCATTGCTTTTCAAATGGTGAGTCATGACCCCTTAACAGGTCATGAAATCAATTTAAGGAGTTGTGACCAGAATTTGAAAGAAAAGGTGGTAGTGAAAACAGGAACAAGAAATATTCAGAGTAAGAATAAATGCTATTTCACAATGGTTTGATCCCACTATACACTGTTTACTTGGTTATGATGTATTTTTTACTACAGGTAATGGTTAAAAACAATTTTTTAGGATGATGGTCTAGCAGATAACTAATACAGCTATATCACAATATGAATCTATTTATGAATAACCAAGCTTTATTATGTATTATGTGGCATTAACTCTGACTGTGCCAAGCATAGTCTGGAAAAGCCTAGATGGCTTGAGCAGAGTTGGCCAGGAATGCCGTGAGAAAATATCCTACCTGCCAGATGTCCCTGCCTGGGGCAGACTCAGAAGCCTGTGCATATTGCCGTGAGGTGTACGCCACAGTGTTAGGTGGACCCAACTCAGAGAGATGCTACTTTCAGATTCATGAGGATGGTATGATTAGGTGTGCGATAAGAAACAAGAGACCCAGAGCTAAGCACAGAGAACAAAAAAGTGACAGCTGTTTTCCCGTAAATAGTTCTCAATGAAAAAGAATAATAATGGTAGTCTAACATTTATTGAGCACTTACTATATGCCACTATTGTGTTAAGTGTTTTCCATGAATTATCTAGTAACAATTTTTAGAGACAGGCACTATTATTACCATTCTATAGATGAGGAAATGTATGCTCAGAGATGTAGGAAAATTTGTCCAAAGTTACACAATTATTATTGATGGAACCTGATCTTTAATTTAGCTGCCAAAGCCTGAGTCTTTCCTAATTCTCTGTATTGCCTTGATTGCCTCAATTTACTACATCCATTGTCTAGTGTTCTCTTTCACCAGAATAGATAACAAGGACTTAAGTTATCTTTGTTTGAGTCTTTTTTTTTTTGGCCACTCTCCATATCTAGTCCATTCGCCCTCTTTGTTTCCATTGCTTTCACCCTAATCCAAGCCAGATCATTTCTCATGTTATGCTATAGAGTACTCTCCTGACTGGTCTCCTGTTTGTCCTTCATGCTGCCCTACAATTCATTCTCTACAAGACAGCTAGCTACAGGAATCTTTTTTTTTTTTTTAATGCCTATGGTACCTGGTCTTCCTAGGCGGTTCCCATCCAAGTACTAACCAGGCCTGACCCTGCTTAGCTTCCGAAATCAGACATCGGGCTTATTCAGGTGGCATGGGCACAGACCATGGACCATGGCTCCACTGGGGCATGAACACAGTACCTTCTGCATTTAAAGCAGAAATGCTAATTGCTACACTATGGAACCAAGTTCAGGAATCTTTTAAAAACAAAAATAACTTCACTTTTTTACCTGAAACCCTCCACTCGTTTCCTTTTGAACTTGGAATAAAATCTAAACTTCTGAGAATGCAAAGACCTACGTAGACGGGCCCTTGCCTGCCTCTCCAGCCCTATTTCTTACTGTCCTCCCTTAGCTCTGACTTGCCTCAGCCTTGGCTCTCACATCTGCTCTTCTCTTTGTCTGGAAGGGGCTTTGTCCAGATCCCAGCAAGGCTGCCTCCTTTTCCAAACTTGACTTTCAAGTGCTATGTGGACTAGGGTGTGTTCTCTGACCTACCCACCTCATGAATACTCTCTCGAATCCCCTGCACCAGTTGCCTTACATTTACTTTCTTTGTAGCACTGTACAAAGATATTTATTTGCTTACTTATTTATTATCTCACAATCTAGGTGCCAAAGCACTGGGACTTCATGTTGTCCTTGACTGTGTCTCCAGTTTTTAGAATAGGACAATCTTGCAGTAGCAGACCCTTGAAATATATCTCTGAATATATAAATGAACAAATGAATGAATTTGTTTCAGGATTTTCCAAAGGCCTACATTCTGAGAGCGCCAAACCTAGACAAACTGCAAATAAAGTGAACTTAGAATGTTTTCCTGCTCCTGCTAATTGAATATGACATTTTGAAGCTGAAAGTTCTGCCTGAGTGTGGCTTCCTCAGTTTCCTCAGTTCTCCTTCTCCACAAGACTCATTGCCATCACCCTGACAGACTTGAAAGTCTTGTAATATGGTATCAGGACACTAGAGTCCTATGACATCTTTGAATTTTGATTCCTTTATCTGTAAAGAATAAATTTACCTAGTAGGGATATTTCGAGGATTAAATAAGAAAGCAGGTATGAAAAACAAATGTTTGCTATTGTGTTTACTAGTCTTTTTTTAAGATACCTTAGAGAAATGAGAAGGAGATATGGAAGTGCTTTGTTAATTCCCTCCATTTGGGCTCAAAGCCTCTTTCATTTTATTCCTACATCCAATCATCTACCAGATTCTATCAATACTTTCTCTTCTCTATAAAGTGAGAACATCTTCACTTAACCCCTTAACATTCACTAAACATTAATGTTTAAGGTCTGATGAGGGGCCCACGAATTTCATTAATAAGATGAATTAACATGCCTGGAGCTCTAGGTATTTAAAAAATTAGTTTCCTTTCTTTTTTTGAGAAAAATTCCTTTGTTCCTTTTTCCAAGCTACCTGCTTTTCAGTGCCACACAGGCTCTCCTCCCATGCTGTGAAGATCAGGGTGCGTCAGTGGGCTTGTCAACCCTCAATTGCAAAGATACAGATTGAAGGAGTAAATCCTCCTAGTTTACCTCATATATTTTAAATAGTTGCTGAAACCTGATATTCTACCTGGGGATCTCAGCATTTCTGTTTTACTCCAAACTTCTAGCTGGCTGACGTGACAACATGCTATTACCAACTCATCTTACATGCCAAGTCCTCCTTCATGGTCTCATTTAAGAAGACGTATTTTCTCTTGCTTGCCTTGTGCTTTTGCTGGTAGTAAACCAGCTCAGTTTATTATGATTTTTAAATAAACTTCATTTCCCCATTTTTTCTTCCCTTCCTATCTAATTATTTACCAGCTGGTCTACTGTAATGGCCACTCAGTGATTAGCTTTCCTGTAATCTCACACCCCTTCAATCTAACTTGCTGTTATTGTTACTATCTCATTCCCTTAGGCCCATCTCCTGACTTTCACAGTGACAATCAGGTAATCTGGGAAACAAATTAAAGTCAGAGTTATAGAACTGGTGAGGTGTGGCTCCAACCTTCCTTATTCATTTCAAGGGAACTACTTTAAGTTTCCTAACCACAGACCAAATAAGAGAGTGTTGCCCCAGCAGACCAATCAGGTCTGATTGTGCACTAGTTTGCTAGTTTGCTGGTTAATTTGGGCAGCTCACATATCTCTGAGCTTTAGTGTGCTTATCTGAAACAAATCCGAAAATCATAATGGTTAAAATTTCTTTTGTATTTACTGTGTGCCAGGCACTGCTTTAAGTGCTTTACAAAGATCTACCACTTCTAACAACCCTTTCAGGTAAATGCTACCACTGTGTATTGTCTGAATTTTACAAATGAGAAAATGAGGCACAGAGAGGTTAAGGAATTAGTATAAGGGCACACAGCTAGGAATTGCTAGGATTCCCATTCGAAACCAGGTAGTGGCTCCGAAGTCTGCACTTGAATGCTACAAAAAGAAAAAATTCAATTAGATGAGCTGGGGTCTCTCTAGGTCTAAAAATACCCTAAGTTCATATGTCAGAGAAGGCTCCCGATTCCCCCCCAAAATACAAAGGACAGGAACGGAGCTCCATTAAGGTGTGACATTACAGCCAGCAAAGTTCATCCTCAGGCAGGGAACATGATCTAAATATAGAATCTTCCTTAACATTGGAAGGTCTGTCTAAATTGGGTTAGTTGCTGGGCGGAGTGCTAGAGGCAGAGCAAACGGAAAGGTGTGCCAGCCGCACAGTAGCGCTATGTAACAATGTAGGGCAAGATTTCTCCCTGAGCTCTGCCCTGCTTGCATCATTGCTTCCATTGCACAACTTTTTGCAGGATTATATAATGCTGATTAAGGTAGATTACTTTATGAATCAATCTGCCTCTCAGAGAAACCAGGGCACTTTGCCAAACTCTTTTCCTCCAGGATGACAATTTCATTCTTTTTAGGTTGATTCTCTTTGCTTTTGTCAGTTGCAAGGGAAACTCTGGCATGTGTCTGATCCATGCACAGCTGGACTGTCTTTGGCCATGCATACCTCCCAACAATGTTAACTTTTTCCCTGGCACGCTCTTTGAAAGATGTTTCTGGGCCTTTTAAATACTGTTGTGGGTAGAATTGTGTTCCCCCAAAAGATGTTCAAATCTTAACTCCTGGTACTTATGTAAGTGGCCTTATTTGGAAATAAGGTCTTTGCAGATGTAATTAAGTTGTGATGAGGCCTTACTGGGTTCAGATGGACCCTAATCTAATGACTGGTGTTCTTCTAAAAAGAGGAAATTTAGACAAAAACACATAGACTCATAGGAAGAAAGCCATATAACAGCAGAGGGAGAGATTGGAATGAGGCTTCTACAAGCCAAGGAAAGACAAGGATTGCTGGCAGCTCCAGAAGCTAACAAGAGGCAAGGCAAGATTCTTCACTTGAGCCTTCAGAGGAAGCATGGGCCTGCTGACACCTTGATTTCCAGAACTGAGAGAATACATTTCTGTTGTTTTAAGCCATTGAGTTTGTAATAGTTATGGCAGCCCTAGAAAACTAATACAGCTACTTCTCTAGATCAAAGACATTTGAAAGCCTTCATAAACATAATTCCATTAACCCATACAATACTAATTGAACTATCTAGAAGGAAGGGTACTATGAAAATTAAGCTAGAACACAGGCCTAGAGACCTGAGGTATAGCTTTTGCTCTGCTACTAACTAGCTCTGATTTGGAGGCAAATCTCTTAAACTTTATGACGTTCTTTTTATTTTAAAAATGAGACTATTATAAAAATACTGTCTGCTTCATAAAGTTGTTATGAGGATCAGTAATGATTTCCATTTATATGTGTTTACAAAGCACATCTGGGTAAAAACATTATCTTATTTGTTCTTTCCAGTTACCCTATAAGGTGGATCACTTTCTTGGTCTAATGTTACTGATCAATGCAAAATTTAGGGAAGCTGTTTACTTGTCAAAGGCAACACAGCTGATAAATACTAGGGACAGGACTTTTCTGTTCTCCATGCATTATGTTCCATGCTATAGTGCTTTGGAAAATACTTGGTTCATAGTAAATGGTCAATATTCATTTGTTGAGTGAATAAGAGAATAAATTTTTGTTTTCTGACACTTAAACATATGAATCTTTTAAAACATTTCAGCTGAGAGGTTAATGTATTGAAGTATACTGTATACAATCCCTCTCATTTGTTTTTGTACACAAAAATATTTGTTAGATATTTACCAAGTTTTAGGCATGAGTCTATATGTAGACATACAACAGTGACAAAACAGACCAAGTCCCTGTTCAGGTAGAGATGACATTCTAGTGAGAAAAATAGTAAACAAACTTCTATCTTGAAATAAATTTCTATGTAGAAAATTAAGCAGGGTGGTAGGAATAGGAATTATGGGATAGGGGAGAGTGAAAGAAGGATGTTTTTTCATATAAAGTCATCAGGAACGGCCTGCCTGATTAGCTGACCTTTGGGCACAGCTGAGAAGGAATAATGGGTATCTAGTGAAAGATTATTTCAGGTCAACAAAATAGCAAATAAAAAGTAATCCCAAGTAGTTTGCTTGAGATCTTCAAAAAATAATAAGAAAGCCAGTGTGGGAAAGGAGTAGTTTGGAGGTTAGAAAGTTATGGGAGGCCTTATCACATGACCTTATAGATCAGTGAAAGGAATTTTTGGCTTTTACTCTGAGATAGGGAGCCATTGGAGGGTTTTACAACAGGACCTAATTATACTTTCTTATAATGCCTGATATAACTATATTTTACAAGAATATGTTTTAAAGGATGTTTTAAAAGGGTTGTTACAATTGCTGTGTGGAGACTAGATGGTTAGCAAGCAAGGTAGAAGTAGGTAAACCAAGGTTGTTATAATAATGAAGGCAAGAGATGGAGCTAGTGAGGATGGACAGATTCTGAATACATTTTGAGTATAGAAATAATAGGATTTTATGATTGATTGGATGTGGGATGTTGGAGAAAATGATGTGTCAAGGACAACTTTAGGTTTTTAACAGGAATGATTGGAAGAACCGATTTAAGAGTTATTAAGATGGTGAATTCTGTGGGAGAAGGTTTGGGATGAAAGTGGGGAAACCAGTTTCATTTTGAACATTTTAAGATGTGGTTCATTATAGACTTTCAAGTAGTGATGTGCTGTGCACAAATGGATGTATGAGTCTGGAGTTCAGGGAAAAGGTACATGCTAGAGGCAAAAATCTTGGGAATTGTTAACATGTAGAAAGTATTTAAGTCTATGAGATTGGATGAGATCACAAGGGAGTGAGTATAGATAAAGAATAGGTTCAGAGTTTGAGCCCTGGGACATTCTTCCTTTTAGGGTTCAGGAAAATAAGAACTAATGTCAGAAGAGATTGAGAAGGAATAGCCAGTGAAGAAAAAAACAATAGGGAATGGTGATAATTGAAGCTGAGGGAAGATGCCATTCCAAGGATATTTCAAAACTTATTACACAAGAGAGAGAAGGACAACTGCTAAAGCAATAAACTCAATTCACACTCTGTGGACTGGTTGAATTGGGCGAGTCTAAGTTGTTTTCATTTAATATGACTATTTTGAAGTAATTAATAGATGACCTTGACAAAAGCAGTTTCAGTACAGGCGGTACCAAATCTTGATTGCAGTAGATTTAGAAGAAAGTGATAGGAGAGGAAGTGGAGACAGAATATAAGTCCACATGGAAGACTTTTGCTGTGCAAGGGTCAGAAAAACAGTGTAGTAACTGGAGAGTCATTTGATCTCAAGGGAGAAGAAGGTTCATTTATTTGTTTGTTTGTTTGTTTGCTTATTAAAAGGGGGAAATACTAGTACATGTTAATGATAACAATTGTATAGAAAGACTTTGTATAGAGGAGAGAAGGGGAAATTCTTGAGGTGAGGACCTGAGTCAGTGGAGAAAATAAGATCTATTGAGCAAGTGAGCAGGAGGAGGAGCTAGAATTATGAAGAGTGTAACCTCCAGGAGAGTTGGAGCATGAATGGACACAGTGGTGGGATTTCCAGGTAGCACTCTATAAAAATGCAAGGGATTATTTTGATGAGTAGAAACCAAGGGCTAGGAGTTTTATACATCTGTGTACTGCCCATCTACGGCAGACATTTTGTAGGTGTTGGGATGCAAAAAAGAATTCTGACCTCTAGGAATTTAAAATCATATGTAAGTGATAAGCAATAAACACATGAAAGAGTTAAATAATAATTTAAGACATTAGAAGGCATATATGTGACAGGAAGACATTAAATTGCTGTATATGTTTATGGATTTCAGAGAAAGAAGAGGTGATCGAGAAGGGATGTGATGGTTGAGAATAGTACAATAAATTCAGAGACGGGCAAGTGAAAGTAAAGGAAATAATGGAAACAAAGAATAAAGCCTGAATAGAAAGTGGCAGAAAAATATTGTCACCAAGTTGAGTTGCCGGATAAAAGATAGGATGCAAAGTTAAATTTGAATTTCAGATAAACAACAAATAATGTTTTAGTATAAATATGTCCCATGTGTATTTATCTGAAATCAAAATTAACTGTGTGTACCATAGTTTTACTTGCCAAATCTGGCAACCCTATCACCAAGGTTAAAGGAAACCAAAAGCATGTTATTTGAACCAAAGGAAGGAAGAATTAGATAGAATGTAATGATAGAATGTAAAAGATGTTCAGTGGTAGCAGATGCTTTAATAAAGCTTTGGGAATGAGATTTTGTCATTAGGTCACTGCTGGTGGCATTTGACATTTCTTAAAGTCAGAGGCCAATGCAACAGATATGTACCACTCAGTAGAGAGACTTAATTATAAGAAAGAAGAGAAATATATAGTCCAAGATCAAAGGTGGAGACGGTCCTGAGGCCCTGGACTCACAGCCAGTAAGATGCAATATGCATTTAGATAATGTGTGAACAACCAAGATATTGTCTTTAAGTCCCTCTGTAAATGCCAGAGGTTGTTACAATGGTGAGGTCACAGCTTAGCTGGCTTGGCACTCTAGGGCTTGAGCACCCTCTGTTGGGAATCAAGATAAGGGAAGGCAATACATTATAGCAAGTGAAAGGAGAGAAAAAAGAAATCCTTCTGCTGGCAAAATGTTCATTGTAATTTAATAGTAGACCCAATTCAGATATTCCCAGGTGGAAATCAGATTATGTACCTCAGATTATAACTCACTTAATAGAACACACGTTGCCCAGAAGGCATGTCCTATACTGGATTTTATTTCATCATAACTGGGTAAAAGATAGTGTCGAAGAAATTCCACAAGAGCCACGCACTGATGAAAAAGGCGATGTCAGAATTGTCCATGCCTGGCCACCAGAGGTAAGGGCTTGGGCACTGAGCACAGCATGTCCAAGGGCTGTAAGCTATGAATTGATAGACATGTTAGAGTAACAGTGACACATGCCATGTATTATCTCCAGCCATATATTATCCTTAGGCGCTTCAAGTTTCTATCATATCATTATAGGATATTTATTACTGAAATGCCTGCCCCCAGGAAGAAAAGGTAACATCTTTTGGAAGGTATTTTTTAAAATGAAGCTTAACAGAGGGACCTTTGACAATAACTGCTAATGGATTAGGGTCAGGGACAGCTCAGTGCTCAAAGACCTTAAAAAAATATTGTCGTCTATCTTTCTCCCTGAATGGAGTATTCATCTTGCCACTTCCTATAGTTAATTAGATTGTTAACTCTGTCTATTTATAGCAGGGAACACTTCATTGGCATGTAGCAAATGCTGATTATTAATCAGGGGCCTCTACTGACTCAGGATGGAATGAAATGTAATTATTCAAATTAGAGTTAGGCCAAGGTTCAGTGACCTCATAGGCAACATCCTGATTTTGCAAGCACTAGTTTCTGTAAACTGCATCTCTGGAAGATGTAGAGATGCCAATCTTCAGGAGCCTTGGGGTGAATAGTGATGCTGAGTTTAGGCATCTCCCAGAATCCTTAAAAGGACTGATCTCTGCTATAAATGTACCTATGCACCTGCCAGCTCATGACTCAAAATCAGTCTTACCCAGTAAATCATTATACAAAGTAGTTATGGATGTAGAATTTTAATAGCAAATCAATGAAAGTTAATTTTCATGGAAGCTATTAGGGTGTTCACTAAGCCTGTCTCCTACCGTATATCATATTACTTTATACTTTGGGAGGAAAGCTAGGATTTTATGTCGGTGATTAAAAAAAAAGACACACTTTGGAGTGGACCAACCCTCCTTACTATGTTTGACTGGGTGTCCTCCCCAACATTTACCATCTAGACTGTAAGAAGGAAATAAGGATACCCTCAGGATAGGTAGGGTGGAGGAAGAAGACTTGAGAGAAGTTCTCTGGGTAGTTTGCAGGTGCTCTGATTGAGGAATCAAGGAGACCAGCATTTGCTGTGCCCTCCATGCCCACCACCCCTTAGTTAGAGATATGTTGCTCTAAGTTTCTGCTATATTTTGGCCTCACAACTTTTCTAGTGAAAATTAAGCTTTTCACTAAAAGCTTACTTCAGTAAAATCAGGTATTTGGTACTTTAGGGTGTATCTATATTTGTATGGATGTCTTGAGAGCCCTGGAGAGTGCTTTTAACTGCTTGGTAGGGTAAGGAGGGGAATAAGTGCTTTAACTGTAATGCTATTTGCTTGGTGTTGGTCTTAGACAGGGACTGCTTGGTTCCAAGTAACAGAAATTCTCTCAAAGAAGATTCAGGAAAAGTGGGGGGCCTATTAAATAGGTACAGGTATTTCTCCCAAGGGCAGGATGTTCTGCTGGGTCTCACAAGGACTTGGAGAGCTTCTCAATCCTTGGGTTACCAGTAACCTTGTCTCTGTTGCTCCTTGCTTCTGCAGATTCTGTTTTCCCTGAAGACTGACTTTCTTTGCATGGCTCATCACCGGTGCCCTTAAATAGTATTCTCAGTCTTTTGAGTTTAAGATGTTCTTAATTCAGAGCCCATAGGTATATGACTTAATCTCACTGCTTTTTAAAAATACAGTATTTATTTAATTGAGATATGTTTCACATAATGTGAGATTCATAGTTTCATAGTGTACACTTCAGTGGTTTTTAGTATGTTCATTACGTTATCCAATCATCACCACCATCCAATTCTAACACACTTCCATTACTTCAAAAAGAAACCCTATACATAATAGCAGCTAGTCCTAATTATCCCCTCAATCCCTGGCAACCACTAATCAACTTTCTGTCTCTATAGATTTGGCTATCATGGACATTTCATAGAAATGTGATCATATAATATATTGTCTTTTGTGTCTGACTTCTTTCACTTAGCATAATGCTTTTGAGGTTCATCCATGTTGTATGTAGCATATAACAGTACTTCATTAACTTTTATGGCTAAATAATATAGTTTATGGATATATCATATTTTGTTTATTCATCCATCAGCTGGTGGACATTTGGGTTGTTTCTACTTTTTAGTTGTTCTCAATGCTGCCGCTATGAACATTTGTATATAAGTTTTGGTGGGAAGATATGTTTTCACTTCTCTTGGATATATACCTAGGAGTAGAATTGCTGGGTCATACAATAATTCTATGTTTAACTTTTTGAGGAAAAGCCATGTTGTTTTCCACAGTGGCTGCATCATTTTACACTCCTACCAGCAATGCATGGTGAGGCCCATTGCCTTTTAATTCCAAATTTATGAGAGACAGTGTCTGGTTACCCATCTCAATCTCAGGATGGGTCAGATATCTGCTCTGCTCACTATGTCTCAGGATGGGGTTGGTCAGTGGAATGTGGGAGTTAAATGGTGACAGAGTACACTAAGAGAGAGGCTCACTGTGGGACAGTTTTCAGAAATGAGGTGCTCTAACCCCTACTTCACTCCCCTCATACCACCTTTAGAATAGTCCTAAGTCATAAAATGGGTCAATTGATGACAATTTATTTTTTAATTGAACTGAGGCTTGACTATTTCTTTAAGACACGAAACATTAGTGGCTTGTAACATGTTCACTTTGAATAGATATATATTTCTTATATCAAACCTGTGAGACCAATGAAAACTCCAACCTGACGTGGAGCTGTTAACCGACATGTACAAAATTATAAAATGAGTTAGTGACCATCCTGGAATTAGCATCTGGAACCTCAGTGCTACTGATTGGATTCTCCCGCCACTTATGAATTAGACCTGTAATTATTGCCCTTTGTTATTTTGGGAACAAAATTTCCAATCTTTATTCATGCGTTGGGGGAATTTGTAGATAAATCCTCACTTACAGTTTTCAAAATAAGTTGCTTTATAAAATCTCAGAATGCAGTAAATTCCATCTGTTTCCTCTCCTACATTAACTTATTAGTTGCACTAAAGCCCCAGACAATCCTCAGAGAGATGCAGTTATAGGAAAAAAAACTGATTATGAGGGAAAGATTTTAGGGTCATTGAGATTTATTCACCCTATATGCAAAGTCTGCATAGTGTGTGCAATAGCTTGAGATCACCTTGGTGTAAAGCATGGCTCACGTTTGAGCTGCTAATTGTACAGACTGCACATGAGGGGAATAGTAAGCAAGAGATTCCCACCACAGAAGGTTTAACAATCAGGAGCTTAAGATACTGTGATGGAAATGAGGCCGGTTGTGCAGCATTTTAACAGAGCATTACTCTGGAGCTTGTCTCTGAGTGTTAAGACTCTCAAAATATTATTGATTTCAATCCAAATGGGGAGAAGGATTTAACATTTGCCTTTTTGTGTGTGTGAAAGTCAATATAAATGTACACCCACAAATCTGAACCTGAGTTAGATTCTGCGTGTGTATGTGTTTATGTGTGTGTGTGTATGTGTGTGTGACAGAGGGATATTAAGTAGTAGATGCAGAATTCTGAAGCTAGAAGATAAATAATAATAGATAATTCTGACTTCACATTACTTATGATTTGCAGTTAGTCTTTGCTTTATTTGTGGGGTTAAGAGGACAGGGTTCTTTATTTTCTGTTTCCTAGATAAGGTTCATTCTGAGAGGTGGAGTTAGGTAGCTGAGTCCTCGTGAAGTAGTAATTTAAATGTTATGTGAGCCTGCTTCCCAGCTCATGGATTGTGGGCAGTGTTGCTTCTCCCTAGCTCTTGTCTGGAAGAGGGCCTCCAGACGCAGCAGGTGACACTGATGGATGGTCCCCATCTGACTCTTTATTGAAACTCCACGTTGTACACAGAAGGTGAGATAGTTGATGCCTCAGTCAGGGTGGACAACTAACAGGTCAATAGAAATCTGAAACGAAATTGCTGTCACAGCAGCTCGTTATGGCTTTTGGCTTTGATGTACAGCTATCGCACTTTGTAATTCAGCAAATGTGTAGCTGTGGCGCTGCTCCATTAGGTGTAGCTGTAACCAGAAATCAGGTGATCTGGAGCCCAGTTCCAACTGGAGCTCTGTGACCTTGGAAAGATTTCTCAGTGCTTCTGAGACTGTTTTTTTCATCTGGCAGAACAGTGGAGCAGGTGTTAGACTTTCTTAACTAGAATCGACAAGGATAATGCATGTGAAAGTACTTTGCAAATGAAAAGAAAAAAGTATTAACATGAAAATGTTAGGCAGCCAGAATTCCCCTGGGGGCATATTCCCTTCATGGTTGGGAAAAGTGAGAAAACTACTTTTGTCTCATTTAACTCCATTAAAGTAGATATTATTTCCATTTTGGAGATGAGTTGACTGAGGCTCAGACAAGATAAGTGACTTGCTCAAAGTTGCTCATTCAGTTGTTACTTCCCAGAAGCAAAATGGGAGTAAGTTTGATTTTAAAGCTGTGTCTAAGATATGTTATCCCTATCTCATTGTTCAGCCTAGCAGACACTTCTGCATTAGCAACCCACCCCTTCTCCCTTGCTTCTGTCACTTAACTGTTATATGACCTTGGGCAAATTAATCTCTTTGAGCCTAGTTCCTCATCTGTAGAAGACAGGATTATTACCATGTGTTTTGTAGGCTTGCATGAAGATTCAGTGAGTTAATCCATGAACAGTGCCTGGTCAGGTGTGGGTACAGAGAAGGTACTTCCTCATCTCTCTTCACCTCTGGCCATCTGCCTCGTCCATGCTGCCCACTCTGCAGTGTTCCTAGAGCCCGAATGTGCCTGAAGGCTTTCCATCTCTCTTCAGCTAGAAGAATGAGAAAATGTCACTGCACATTATCTTTCTGTTTTTACTGACATTAGAAGAATTTTGATAAACACCCTTAGATATTTTCTAAACTAGGTAACTAGTTTAGAAAACTAGGGAGAAAACTACTCTTCAGCAGAGAAGAGTGTACCTTGAGCTGTTGTTGCTCAGTGAAATTTCAGGGCAGAGATTTTGACATCAGCGGTCATTTTATTTGTATTTCCTTAATAGCTGAAAGCCATGGCATTGATATTTTCTCCTAGTGCCCATTATTAATCCCATTTAATATTTATCAGTAAGCGAATGTTGATAAAGTCTTTGAATAACATTATTTCACTTTAAGATGGTGATTCATATCAACACATTTATTTGAAATTCCATTTGAAATGGCCAAAGAAATATTGGAAAACATCTGTAGCTGAGTTAGAAAACAGAAAATAATGTCACCATCAGGCCAGAAACTTCAAGAAATTTTTATAAGACGTAGTTCATATAAAACTAGATTTAGAGTCTTACTATTTTATAATGGGACACTCTTATTTTCTGAATTTTTAAAAAAGCTTTTGTTGTGGGTTAAGTTGTATCCCCTCAAATGATATCAAGTTCTAACCCCCAGCACCAATGAATGTGACTATTTTTGAAAATAAGTTTTTTGTAGATGTAATCAAACTAAGATAAGTTCATAGTGGATTTGAATGGGCCCTAATACTAGGATTGGCACTCTTATAAGAGAGGGATATTTGGAAGCAGATACAGGAAAGAAGGCCATGTAACACAAGAGGCAGAAATTGGTGTGGTGCAGCTACAAGCCAAGGAACACAAGGATTGCTGGCAACCGCCAGAAACTAGAGAGAGGCAAAGAAAGACTCTTTCTTAGAGCCTTCAGAGGAAGCATGGCCTTGTCAAAACTTTAATTTTGGACTTCCAGCTTCCATAACTGTAAGATAATAAATTTCTGTTATTTTAAATTACCCAGTTTGTGGCGATTTGTTAATAACAGCCCTAGAAACCGAATACAAGTGTGATTGAAAACTTTTTTAAAGAGTGGTTTTAGGGAAGTATTTACCCAGATCCAATTCAACTCATGCAAAGGAAAGACTCACCTGGAAAAAAAGTGAGTATATTTTCTTAGCAGAGGCCCAGATAATCTCCAAGTTCAAATCAACAGGGACTCAAGTAAATGTGGGTCACATCTGAACCCTACCAAATGACCTTGGGAAGTCAAGTTTTGACTCCACACTTGCCATGACCTTCTATGTTAAGAAAAATAGAGACATCATTGCAATAGCTTTGTATTGAGAAGACATGTGCCAGTCAGAAAAAGGATGGCTTGGGGGAGCATAGAAAACATAGAAAAACATTCACTAAGCACAGTGGTCTAAGCAAGCAAACTTTCTTGTATATGCGTTTTCCTAACTTCTGGGTACAAACTAGACTGCCAATCTTGTGAAAACAAAGGCACAAAAATATTAAAATTTTTCTTCTTTGTCTGAAATTAAATAGTTTGAACAGAGGTCCACAGTTTCTGATAAGCCACCTTTCAAATTTTCAAACAGGAAATATGTAGACATTCATTTATTAAACTCAAATTTTTGTTGAGCACTAACTATATGCCAGGCACTGTGCTAGGATGAAGTTTTCATTCAAAGGTTTTATTCATCAGATGCTGAAGGCAAGACAAAAAAGAACATGGGACAATCAAGCGGTTACAAAAATCAGTAAGTAGGAAAAAACAACAGAGCCTGAGAAATGATTCAATAATTATTCAAACTATCCAAATAAGGAAGGCCAGTCAGAGCAATCAGAGGAAGTGACCCCTTTAAAATGGACTTATTCCAGGAAATCAGAAGAAGAAAAGACTTAGGCGAATCACCATTTCCTTTTAATATTTCAATACAAGATCAGAGAAGACATTGTATTTATGAAAACACAACAATCTGAGGCTAGAAAACATTGCTGTACGATCAGAAATATAATCTTTTAAATAAAATTTTAAATAAAGGCAGAATAGGGAAAATTTAATCCTGAACTAAATTGAATTAGAGAATTGTATGATGAAGTTGAGAAATTCTCCTAAAATACAGAGGACAAATACACAGACTTAACCATAATGTATGTAAAGGAAAGACATATGGGAAATAAATCCAACAGATCCAATGTAGGTAAAATAAAAATGCCAAAAGGAGATAGCTGCTGGAGAAATAGCAATCGTAAAGGAATAGAAATAAAAATTCCTGAACTTAAACATTTGAATCTCCAGACTAAAAGAACTTACTAGGAACCAGATAAAATTAGTGTACAGGCCCCTACATGGAGATAAAGCCTAATGCAGGTTCCTTCCTGCACTCAGGCAAAAACAACAAATAATCGAAACAGATTATCTACAAAAGGGGAAAAATAACAACGGTATACTACTTTTGCACCATACTAATTTCTAGAAGACAGGAAATCATATATAGGGAATTTTGAGGGAAAAGATTGTTACCCAAGAGCTTCTTATTCAGTTTATGTGTGAGGGCAATAGAAAAATCTATTCTCAAATGGTCAAAAACTCATAAAGTATTCCTCTTCCTGAGACAGATTCCTTGAAGTCCTATAGCAATTCAAGAAATAAATCAAAATTAATAATTCAAATTGGAGGAAGCCAGAGCATCAGAGAACTTTGTATGTGAAATGAAACCATTAAAATTTAGTGTATGTATAAATAATTACTATTATAAATTTTATCATTATGAAATTTAACAAAAAAAATACTTAAAATGATAATTACCTGTATCTAAAATGATAGCTTATTCAGATAAGAACTTTGGAGTGTGGAGGAAGAGGTAGGAAATAGAGGACATGCAAAGATATGAATTTTGTATGATTTGTTTACTATTTTATCCTAGGCTTAGAATAATGCCTGGTAAATAGTAATTTTTTAATGAATGAATGAAGCCTGCTAAATCTCTACAATCAGTTAGAATTTAAAACCTACACGAATCAATAATAAAAAGACTAATAGAAATATAAAACAATAGCACAATTTTTAGATAATTGGAAGAAAATAAAAGCTAAATGGGGGGAAAAAAAGGGAAAACATGCCCAGTCTAACTAACAATCAGGAAAAATGCAAATTAAAATAACAAAGACATACCAATTCCCATTCATCAAACTGATTGTCAAAGATCAGTATGTCTGCCAATACCAAATGTTGGTAACTATATGTGGAGATAGGAACTTTCTTAATCTATTGGTGGGACTTTAGTACTAATACTTGGAAGAATTTGGCAATATAAAGCAGAGTTGAAGATATTCATACCCTATGACCAGCAATTCCATTTCTAGGTGTATTCCCTAAGAAACTCTTGCAAATGTGCTCCCAACCACCATGAATTCTTCCAAGGACGGTCATAAAGTATGGGAAAAATGAGAAACAACCTAAATGTTCATCAAAAGGGGTGTAAATGAACTATGATTAATTCATAAAATTGAATAATAAATATCAGTTAAAATTAGTGAACTACATTTATGTTTTAACTAAATATCAAAAACATAACGTTAGTAAAAGAAGAGCAAATTCCAGAATGGAATGTATAGCATACTCGTATTTATGTACATTTAACAAACACTCAAAGCCATACCCATGTTACTACAAATTGCATATGCCTAAATAGACAGCAAATAACAGTAAGAAACAAGAACTAAATGGAAACATGCCAAATTCATGACAGTGATAATCTCTGGGGAAGAAGGGCAGGAGAATTTGGAGGTGGTAGATTGGAATAAAGGACTTCAACTTTATAATTTTTTACTTTTTTTATGCAAAAAACTCTGAAGAAAAGTGACAGAATGTTAACATTTGTTCATTCTGAATAGTGGATACATGGGTGTTTGTTATATTACTCTTGTACTTTTCTTTATTTTTAAAACCTTTCACACTCCCCCAAAAGTGTTATAAATATCTAACCTTATGTCCTTAAAACAATGATTTCATTAGAAGACTGATGAGTTTCTAGGGGGAAGGGAGTGGGTCCATGTAATTTCTGAAATAATATTTAAGAAATAAAACTTCATGTGTGTGTTGTGTACTGTTTGTTTGTTTTTGGAGAGGGTGCAACTTTATTCCTTCCAAAAGCATTTGGAAATGTGTGGGGGAAGATTTAGATTTGCATAATACTTGAATTGTGCTAGTGGCATTTAGCGCCTGGGTCCAGGGATGCTAAATACTTTTTAATTTGCAGGTCAGTCCCTGCACAAAAAGAACTGACCAGCCCTGAATGCCAATTACATTCTTTTGGGAGATATTGAATTAGGAATTGTATTCTGCTAAGGATAACAGAAAAATCCTATGGTTAGTGGTTTAAACACATTATCCTTTTCTTTTCATTATGTAACAAGAAGTCTAGAGGTTATTGATACAGGTTCAGTTGCTCAAGGGTATCAGGGCTCAGTTCGCTGTGTTTCTATTTGTCTTTTCCTCATAGTTTTATAATGGCTGCTGAAACTCTAGCCATCAAATCCAGCGTCCGGATGGGAATAAAGAAGGACTGGAGAAGGAAAGGTAAAGAGCTGTATTTGCAAAGCAAGACTTATCCAGAAATCCTCAAGAAGAGTTTTATTTGTCTCCCTGTACTACTTAGCCCTGCTGCAAGAGAGTTTAGTTTTTGACTTTGCAGGCCTTATACTACAGGAAGGCAAGGAAAAAGGGCTTTGTGGTAGGAATTGAGTAAGTCAACCCACAGTATTGCTGCAAAAGTGAATAGGTTAAATCTTCATAATTAAATAAAAAGAGTGGATATATCAAGGTTAACTTAGGAAAACAAAAACTACTCTGAATATTACAACAAAGAAAATTTAATGCAGGAAAGCAGTCACAGCAGGGGACAGTAAAGTGGTGCGGAGATTAGCAACCTTGGGTAGCTGCTATCCACTCAATGTTAGAAAGAGAAGGCAGAATTCTTGAAGTCATTTGGCAGAAGCTAGAACAAAGACAGACCCATTTAGGAGGAGCTGGAGCCGGAGAAGAATTGTAGCTATTGCAGAAAACAACATGTGAGAGGCAGGGGGAATGGAATACCCTGGTTTATCCCCTTCTCTCACTGTTTTTTTTTTCTGTTTGCCAAACTCAGCCAGAAGCCTGCTGACAGTCTGCAGGGGCCCCATATGATGCAGAGCTTAAGGACAAGGAATAAATCAGAAGTAAAACAGGACCAAACATGCTGGGTTGAAATACAAGACACCCATCTATGTTAAAATAAAGAAAGGTGTGGACAATAAAAGATCAAAGATGAAAAAATTTAAACTTTAAAATGTATATCAGATGATGTAGAATTCAAGGCTCAGGTCATTAAATGAGATAATGAAAGGTTTTTCTTTTTCTTTCTTAATTGCTAACAGGTGCAATCCATACAAAGCTGGAGGAATCATTGAAACTTTAAGTGCTACATAGTATGGCATTGTATTTCTTCTTAGAAATACAAGGAGAAATCCACAGGAGCTATAATCATAGAGGGGACTTTAAACCCTATGATAGATCAAGTAGACAAAAGTGAATAAAGACATTCAACAAGAGTTCATATTAAGACATATGGCAGCAGCCAAACCTGAAATTGGAGGTATTCAAAGCTTTTAGTGCTTTTATTAATACACAAGAAAAATGAAAATAAATGGATTCAATTATGACTTCAACTCAAGAAGACATAAAAATAAATATAACTTTAGACAAGCAAGAGAAAGGAATCAATAAAAACAAAAACAGAAATCAATACATTTGAAAGAAAAGTGGAATTGATAAATTGACTAAGAGCCTGTTTCAAAACTATCAATAAAAGAGACAAACTCTTGGACGACCTTAACAAAAAAGTGAGAAAAGACTACAATACACAACATTTAGAATAAGATACGTAATATAATCACAGATATAGAGATTAAAAATATTTTAAGAGCCATACTCTACATGACTTAATTCTAACACATTTGAAAATCACAACGATAAAGTTGATTTTATAGGGAAATAAAAAATTACAACGTCGAAAGAGGTCTTAATATGACCCATGAGACCCTGAAGTTATACTCTGTCATGGAACCAGTGTTTTCCTGTGTGACATCTATCATGATGGAATTCAAATGCGATTTATTGAATTGTCTCCCCTCTTAGGGTAGGGACTTGATTTTGCATCTTCAGTATGTAGCAAGGGGATATACTGCAGATGCTCCGGGGATGTTTGCTGAAAAAAATTTCTTCTTTTTTCCCTTCCTTCCCTCCCTCTTTCCTTTCCTTTTTCAACACCTCATAGAATAATCAAGAAGTAAGATCCATTTATCTTTGAATAAAGAGAGCCCTATTTATGTCATTGTTTAGGTCCTATCAGTGATCTACTTTGTGTACATCCCATGAAGGAGGCATATGCAGGCAGAGTTCGGTGTGGGGTCCACAGAGGGTTCCTCTGCAAACAGCACTGCTTATCAGGCGCTGTCTGGAGCTGGTGACTCAGAGAATGGCCCAGCGGGTTCTGGCTGTTGCTAGGAAACCACGTTCCCTTGTGGAACCCAGAACAACTTGCAGGTTGTCCCTGATAACTTAGAGGAAGCACAGAACAGTCAGAAAAGGTAGAGGGAAAAACAAAAAGCTATAATAAAGAAAGTAATTTTCCTAGCCCAGCACTAAATGACATGTATCTATGGGGATTAGAGACAAAAATAGTCAAAAGAGAGGTTGGCATCATTAACAAAAACCACTTTTGCTTTTGCTTTTTTTTGATGTAAAAATGTGCTTTGAGAATGTGGCCAAAAAGATATATATTTTTTGTAGACAGCCTGGAAGTTTTCTGAAACTTTGGCCGTGAAAAGGTCTGGGGAAGTGATGCAGGGCTGTCCCTCAGGATCTCTGTTCATACTCGATTTCTATTTTCCAGTTGCCTGGTAGGCCAACTTTTGCAACTAAGTGCCTCCCTTGGCCTCCAGCGCACCTTTGACCAACTGCAAATCAGCGTTTCCCAGGCACCCCCAGAGAGAAAACTGCAGGAGTGGTTCTTGATTTTGACTGTGTGAGAATTATCTGGAGGGTTTCTTCAGCACAGATTGCTGGAACCTAATCCCAGAATTTCTGATTTAGGAGGCCCAGGTGGGGGCTAAGAATGTGCATTTCTAAATTCCTAGATGATACTGATGCTCTTAGTCCAGGGACCATGCTTTGGGTACCTCTGTCTCAGACAATTAAATCTTGCAATGAATTGACAAATCACTTAACTGACGAATAAACAGGTTCAAGGAAGTACAATAGGTTGCCCAAATTCACTTAGCTACTGGTGGTGGGCTCGACCCCAGGTTTCCTGAATTGAACACCAGTGCTTTCTCCACTACAAAATGCTCTCTAAGCAGTGCCTCTTTAAAAATTCTCCAAAAGACTCCAGATGGCTGCCAATAGGGGTGGTCCTACCAAGCAAATGCCAAGTTACTAAATCCGATTCTGATAGCAACAGCTTTCATGAGGAAGCCAGAGATGGTTTGCAAAAGTCTTTGTATTCTTCGCAGCGTTGTCTCTCATCTTTTTAAATACTGTAGATAGAAAAGGAAGCATGCTAAGAAGGAGTAGGCACAGCTAAGCAGGGCTCTGATACGTTTCCAAACAGGCCTGTCTCCAGTGCCGTGCTGCCAAACTAGGACTTCTGGTGGGAAGCTCTCTTTGGCTTTGGACACAAACCACAAAGCAGGGCCCCATCTTGCTAGCCCTGCCCCCACTGGCCTCTGTGAGTGCCAAGATGTCTTCAGAGATATATTTAAAACTTAAAGAGCACACATTCTTCCCACTTTTGCTTGAATATGGGCTTCAAAGCTAATTGCAACCTGCATGATGCAAACAGAATGAAGGTCAGGCAACACATATTAACAAGGCCTGGCTAAAGGAAAACTGGGGTGAGTATGGAGTTTGCCTTTGGTCTCCTTGGTCTTTTCCTTGACCCTCTCGTTATTCTCCAAGGCCCTCCACTTCTCCTTGCCCCTCTCGATTTCTATTCCTGAACGACCATGCCCTTTTTCCTTCAGCTGAACTCTGCTAAGTTATGAGATGAAAGAGTTTTAAGGAATTATTTGCTCATAGGTCTTTTAATTTTAATAAAAGACATTTGAGGACTAAAAATCCTTCAACACTTGAAAAAAGGAAGCTCTAGTGATGAAGTCTGGGGTTATTGGGGGTAGGCGAAGATCATTAAGGACCAGAATTTTTTATACTGTACATCATAGGTGGCCACTAAGTTGTCTCTTGCTAAGGCTAGGACTTAACTTGTGTATTGACACTGACAGAGGCTCAAGCCTTAGAAACCATCATTTGTTTTACAATACTTCTGTTCTCATAGGAGCTTTGTGTCCACTAGATGGCATTCAGATAGAACTCGGGGACCAATTCTTATTTCCATAGCTTAATGATGTTAAGAAAAAATGAACTGGAGAATTCCTTCCTTCCTTCCAGAGTTTTAGCTTTATTTATATTGTCTCTGCCTCACGGGGTGAACTATGTGTTCGTGACTACTACTGAGTAAGTGCTGAAATTCATGACATTTTGCTTGTGTACAGTGCTTTATAGCTTTCAGTGTGCTTCATATATATTATCCTCTTTGAGCTCATTTCTTGAATTTATGGCAATAATTATTTGCATTTTACCTCTGAGGAAACAGAAGTTCAGATACATTGGCTACATGGTAGCAGAGCTAGAATTTGAATCTAAACATTTTGATTTCTGATTCCAAATAGTCCATAGTTCATTCAAAAACAGTAAATCAGGGATATGTCATAGTAGAGACAGAGCTTGGCCAGTTAAATGGGCAGAGAGGCCCTTGGAGGAATAACTGGATTTGGAAAGTGACTCTAGTCAGCATAAGAAAATATTGAAAAGAGGAACATTATGGTGTCAGTCTTCCTTCTGGTGATATTAGAGGATGTTATGACTTGTATGCCATAGGTCCAGAGTAGCAGGACAAACAACACAGCCTGTGACTTTCAGGAAGTCAGGAGAGTAAGAGAATGTGGATTGGGCTGGCAGAGGGGATAGACGGTGCTTAAAATGGAGCAGAGTGTTCTCTAGGTTACCTCTGAGGTTCCTCTCATGCGGTCAAGACAAGCCTTGAGAAGGTGAGGCACCTTCTGAATCACTGAGAATGCAAAAATGACCATGGGCAAGTAGAAGGGCTTGTGCTGACTGAGGTCCCCCAGGACCTCTGTATGTTGTCTGCGAATTATCTGTATGTTGTCTGCTGACTTAATGCTCTATATGTGTCACAAAGTGTTGTATTTCATTAATATTGTTCTGTTGTAGAGTGCTTGTTTTATATTTCAGATGTCCCCAAGGGTGCTGGGAGAAGAAATTATGTTAACCAGCAATATCTCATGTGTTTAATTACTCCTGGAAAATTAATATAGCAATAGCGTTGACTAAGGAGTTAAGAGAAGGAGGGCAGGAGCAAAGGTACTAAAATGGAAATGAACTTAATTTGTGATGAAAAGTAAAACCCCCTGCTTTGTCAAGTGGAAAATCTGGGAATAGTAGAAAGTAACTTGAGACTGGATTACACAACCTTCTCTATTACACTGAAGAGAGGGTGCCTTGATTGCGGGCATCACTAAGTTTTAAAGCAAGTGTCAATTTAGGAAGACTATTTTAGTAATGTACAAGATGGTTTGGAGTGGGAAGAGCCTGGGGGCAGGGAGAAAAGACATATGGCTACCGGAGTGTTTTTTATAGGAGATAATATAGGGCTGACCTTGTATGGAAATGGAGAGGAAGGACAGATGTGAAAGACATGAACACAAGTCCCTTTTACTTGCCAATGAGAAAGTCAATTGTTTCTGAACATATTGTTCTCACTGGGATCTTGTGGGCAAGAAACAGGTTTTCCTGCCATTCTCTTAATCTCACATTCTTGTCACTTGTTTTCCCAATGTGGTCTCCTGTTGTCTTAATGGAGCAGTGGAGCTCTGTTCATTAAAACTGTGCAGCACATTACAAGTATCACTTATTTTGAGTAACTGATTTTATAGCATTGCAAACCTGCCAAGTTGATAAATTAGGCACTGTACTATTTTACACAATCTGGAGTCTCAGATTTAGAGAATTTTGAAAATTAGCAAATCCTGTGGCAAATGGCAGCACCTGCTGGCAAATATGATATTACAGGCTAACTCTAGTAGACAATGTAATGGTCCTGAAAAAAGAACAAAGAGAACAAAACTGCAGGAGCTGGAAGGGTAGAAGAGGGGAATCCATAGGCTTAGGAGAAATTAATATATTCTAGGGAAGGATAGTACAAGCAATCAGATGGCCAAAACAAACAAACAAACAAACAAAAAACAAACAAAAAAACCCTCTAAAGTTGAAGACTCACTCCAGAGAATTTTTAAAGACATGATATATGTCTATCACTGTGCTACATGCTTGGACAATATAAATGTGATATCAGACAAGGTTCCTGACAACACAGGCAATTATATATTTAGAAAGAAAAATTCTAAAAATCTAAATGCAGCAAAAACTTCTTTTAGGGTAACAGTGCAACCAGAATTTCAAGTCTGACTACTGTCCCCAAATCTTCAACAATAACTTTATATTTAATGAATTTGAGAATTATTCTCTTTGGAATTATTTTCTTTTGAAAACACTTAAAAATGTATTGGAAACTGTTGTGTGTGTGTGGAAAGATGGGGCATGGTTTCATTTATAGCTCTTGTTATTATAATTCATACATTCTATAAAGTCAGATTTTTCAGAATATGATTCCCATACCTGATTCAAAAAGGATGATAAAAGTCTTCATAAAGTCTAGTCATAGATTTTCAGGAGGACTGGTATGTAAGAAGACTTTAGAGCTTCTTATTGGTTTATATCCCACTTTTTATTTCCAGGAAGAATTTAAGACTACTTCAAGGCAGATAAGATCAGTAAACCATAAAGAACTAAGTGTAAAAGTCTATACTATTTACAAGAAGGGATAAGATAAGGCATGAGACATAGTGATTACCCTTAAAGAATCTGGTAGGGAAGATAGGTGTAGGTGTAAAAAGTTAATAATAAAAGAATATCTCCTCAAATATAGTAAAAAACATATTTTCTGGAGCTCAGTTGTTTGGCTCTGCAGGTGTATAGCTGGGTAATCTTGGGCAGGTTGTGAGAGCTCTCAGTGTCAGTTCTATAAAAGGAGTCAGTAATAGTACCTGTTGATGAGAGTTTTAAATAGGTTAATAAATGAAAAGCACTGTCCAGAGCCTGACATTAGTAAGCACTCTGTGCGTTAGTTACTATTGTGAAAAGTGGTAAATGAATAGCATATTTAGGAATCTCTGCAGGAGTTAGCTGTAAATCCTTTTCGGAAGTAGTGATATGGATAAAGAAAAAATGTTGAGAAGAACATAGAAGGATGAACTGGAGAAACTTAGTGGGAGGGTGGTGATGGTTAATGTAAGCTGAATCTTTGAAAAGAAGTAGGATTTATATGAAAGAAGCAGGCAGAATGGCCCAAATAACAGCACTGAGATGGAAATGCTTGTATCCTGTTAAAGTGACAGAAAGAGAGGCTGTTCTGACAGGAGCAGTGTGAGCAGAGGGGAAGCACTTGGCACTCTATGATCGTGGAAAGCATTGAGTACCAGGCTGAGGAGTCAGAACTTTACTCTGAAGACTTAGGAGCCACAGGTAGGGGTTGAATGAAGAAGTGTGACACCTTAGGAAAGTTAATTTGTTGGAAAGTTGAAGGATGCTATAAGGCCTGGAGACTGGTTAGGGATTGTAGGTGAGGAAAATAATTTTTGTTCTACCCTTCTGAGTTCTTAGCTGAGATTTCTGTAGTAAAGACAGATTAACAAGAGAAAAACAGATAAACAGAAGTTTATTAACAGGTGAGCCTCATGTTTACATGTGAGAGATCCAGGGAAAAATGAGTAACCTGTTGAGGTGGCTTAGAATTCAGGCTTAAATACCATCTTTATAGAGAAAGGAGAGAGGGATGTGGGCCTCTTAGGGAGAATAAATGGTTTTTAGGAAAGATGAATGGGCTCTTAAAAGAACAGATAGGAGGATGTATGATGGTTTATGATAAGGTGTCTGGGTTCAGTTGACTTCTAGTCTCTTCTATGACAAAATTTTCTGTGGTTAGTGAAACTCCCCAGGGAGGAGATTTATAACAAATAAGTTTCTTTTAGAAGATCTCACTTTTGGTAGATATGGAGAGTTCAGAGAAAGCCTCCCCTGCCTTTGCTGTTTTTCGAGTGCCAATATCTCAAAATGATATACCAAAGTTGCATATTTTGAGGTGAGATATTTTGCTGCACTTCAGAGTCAAGTTAGTATAGAACCAGAAGTCCAACAATGAGAATCTGAATAAGGGGAAAGGCAGATGGAAGGATGGTGAAACAAACCTCATAAGGAAGACCTGATGACATTGAACGTTAGGGCCAAGGGAGGGGTGAGTAAAATCCTACTATTTGAAGCTAGAGACACTGGGATAGTTGAGGTATCAAATGAGTTTAGGAGGAGGCTAGGGATGCCAAAGATGATATTCTAGACATGTTGAGGTACAAGTGATAGGAAAATTTGAACACTCATAATCTGGGATATTTTTCCATCAGGGAACTTAGACAAATGTCCCTAGCGGTTCTAGAGGAAAAGGTCTCCTTGAGTATAGACCCCTAGACAGAAATCCAAATGATTTTCTCAACTTTTCATTTTTAGTACATGTAATATCATTATAAAGCAGTGATTTCGCTGCTTTTAGGCTGAATCCAGATAGCATTTGTTTTAGCAACTCAAAATACATTTGAGTAATGTTAAGTTTTCATCATGATTAGCATTAAGTGTGGCCGATCCATCTTGGCTAATTCACATTCAGCATTTTGTGTTGACTTCCTGCCTGAGGACCCCAATGTCTCTCCTTCCAATTTAGCATCAATATTAATGATGACCACTAGAGCAGAAAATTGTATCGTCAGGCAGAGCCAGGTCTGTTCCTTAAAGGGTTCCCAGTTTACCCAAACATGAAAGTCTGGGGGTAATTTTTATCCTTCAAGTGAAGTCTGGTAAGTGATGAGAACTCCTTTTCTGGAGTGAAAGGCAGATGCCGTTAGAAATGGTTTGCTCTTTGCAACCTCATTTAGTGGCACGCTAAACAGTGGTTCATTAAGCTGTAAGCAGCTGTGTAGTGACACCAGAGGCTTCTGAGGGCACTGGGCTGGCTGAGATGGTGGCTTCATTGTTCAACTTCTGAGTCTGGGACCATGTAGAGCTCTGTAGGAAACACAGAGTAGTGAGTGCAGTGAAACTGAACATGGCTAGATTTGCCCTAACATTGAATTAAGTCTATAGGCTCTGAGACCAACAATATTATACATAAAACAAGATGGAGTAAATTTTCAAAGGGTTATTCATTTTTCCATTTAGAGGTTTGAGTGGTTAGGTATAATAGGGATAGGAAGTAAAGTAGAAGTAAAAATTGTAGTCTATAGTTTGGCCCAGCTGCGAAATTGTGGTTAGGAGCATTTTAATAAGTCTTAGGTTTTTATCTAAAAAAAGTTTTTTTCTATGTGCATTGTAGATGGGCTCAAAATTTTCTTAAAGTTCTGGGATTTCTCTGTTTACTTGTTCTCCTTCCATTTGTAAGTCAGCAATGCCCCCTGTGGCAGTGAGCACAAATAGCTCAATAGGCTTGGAGTCATACTTTTCATTTTATAACTTTTACTTGTTTTATAGCCTAATTTTAGGCCTGACTTATGTTTTCTCTCTTAATCCTCTAAGAATGAACTTCGCAATGCCTTGAATGTAGCAGAGAGTCAAATGTTCATTGAATGACTGATTCATAATTGTAGCAGGAAGGAAATCATCCAGAGTGTTCCTGGCTTTGGTGATGCCATGTGCAAGCAGTGTAGGCATCTAATCCTGTCACCACAGGCAAGTTAAACTGTCTGTATCTCAGTTTGCTCATCTGCTGAATGGGAGTGTATGATCCTCATAGAATCATTGTGAAGAATGAAGAGATAACATGAGAAGTGCCTCCCAGATACCTAGCATATTATAGGCCTTTAGAGAGTATTTGCCAAAGAAATGAATGACCTAAGCCAAATTTTCGGAAGACATGAACAGTCTTCCAAACACAGCAAAGTTTCTGAAGTGTCATGCTGATGACATACCATCCCACAACATCCATTATGGCACTAGCTATGTATTTTAATTCTTTCTTTCAATATACATTTTTTCAATTGCTAGATTTGTGGTAAAAGGAAACTTGGATATCTCCTAAGATTATGTGAATTTTTCTAAAGTTGACTTGAAATGGATTCATTTTCTCCTTTTAATAATGTAAATGAAGAGCAAAAATGGACTCTATGGGGTACATTCTAATTTGCAAGGAGAACTTAAGATTGCTTAAAATGAATAATAATAATAATTATTATTATTAATAATAATAAGAAGAAGAATAAGAGGAAGAGGAAGAAGAAGAAGAAGAAGAAATAGTGTAATGTGAGCTATAGGGAAACTTAGTGTCTCAAAAGAACATTTGCAGACAATATTGTGGTACCGTGGCTTGAAGACTGGACCACTGTTTTCTTGAGAACCACCAGGGATACTCATGTTCTTGTGGACTTCCCGGGCCATTTGTGGACACCTCTATCAATCATGAAGAAAGAGAGCGTAATGGACCTTTTTTCATTTTAGGGCTTGATTAATTTTCTTCACAACGTCATAAAGTAAAATTATTTCTGGAAAGAAGTAGAGCTTTGTGCTGAGAGTACTTTTAGGCAATTTGGCATTTCTTATCAAGTATCCATAACTCAAGCAATCAGAGTAGAGAGACAGGCTCAGAATTAATGAACAAACCTCTCAATAAATCAGGTAAAAATGGAAGCCCACGGTTACTTTTGACCTAGTGGTTATTAACTGAGCATGTGGGCTTTCGGGAAACTGACTTGATGGGCTTCAGGCAACTCGGCACATCCCAAATACTGTAACTTACCCTCACCTCTGTTTTATAAAGCCTTGGCTTCTCAGTCACAGCCTTTTTTGGACCCTAAGTTTTAACTCAGTTCTCTCAAAGGGAGAAACTTATCATCTTATAACATTAAACATACACACTAAAAGCTGCCTTACCAGGTAATTGTCTTAAGCTTTTATGAGAAACTGCCTTCATTTCAGTGGTTACCTGGGGTGCCTATGTCCTCGCGATGATTCAGAACTCCTGAAGAGGGTTTTGACACTGTACCCAACTTACTTGTAACTTTACTCACATATGGCAATGGGGAACTCCTGAAGGTGGCAGCAGCACTTTAAATTTCACCAGCCCAGGAAGGACCTATGGTTAACACAAGGAAAAACCAGGTGATGCTACAGTCTCCTACTTGTTGTTGCTATGCCCCCCCCCCCATTTCTAGCCACTATTTCAGATTTCAACTTTGCCTCTTTGAACCTTGCACTGTGTAGAGCATAGAGAGAAGGATGTAAAGACCAAGAAATATTTGTCTAATCCTCTTTATCAAAGGAGAAAGACATTTTTAAACCTTTCAACACTACCAGCCCCTTCATTTCCCTCTTAAGTATGGATTCTCTTTCACTTGAGTATGAAACTGAAGGAACAGAAACAGAGATTGCAGATCATACATGAATTTGAAAAAATAATATTACACTCCATTGCCTAGGTATACTACTAGAAAAAGAAATAAGCAAACTTTTTTTCTGCTTTCCATAGTCAGAAATGCCTGTTAAAGAAAATTAATGTTTATTCTGCAGTTGCTAAGAAATATAAATTACAATGCCTGAACATAAGAGGTGTCCGTAAATATAAATCTGAATCTTTTACATCTGATTTGAAAAGCAATATTATTTACATAATTTTCTATGTGAAGCTAAAGATCTAAAACTTATTTTCTAGGCTGATTATTACATTTACATTTATAATTATTTTTTAACTAATTAAAGTTTTAAATTACAGAGGCAATACAAACTTGTAAAAAAGTCAAACAATTCAAAAGTATATGTAGAAAAAGTTAATATTTTGCTCTACTGTATCTAATTTCCTGAGGTAATTGTTAAAAATGCTCATAAAAATGTTTACCAAAACAAGTGGGATCATACTGTACGCATTATTTCAACTTTTTCTGGGTCAGTAGCTATAGATTTAAGTCTTATATAATAGTTACATAATATTCCATAGTATGAATGTAGCATAATTTTTCAACCATAGCTCCTCTGATGGACATTTGAGCTATTTCCAGTTTTGTCATCACCACAAACAAGCTGCAATTTCATGTACAGCCTTATATGCTTTCGCTTTTATTTCTGTAGACCAGAGTCCTCAAAGTGGAATGTCATATTAAGGGTTTTGTGTACTGCACATTTTGGTGAATACTATCAGATTGCCTTCTAAAGAGGGTATGACAGCATTTGAGTGTCCATTTGCCTATATCCTTCCCAGTACTTGATGTTACAGTATTTACCACTGTTTTGCTAATCTGTTGAATAGAAAGTGTTATCTTATTTGAATTTGCATTTTCCTGACAAGACTGCACGGCATAGTGTCCAAACATGGACCTAGAGCCCAGCTGCCTGGCTGTGCTGCTCACTAGCTATGTGAGTATAGCAAGGTACATAACTTTTCTATGACTCAGTTACATTGTTCTCACTGAAAATAGATTATTATTGGTTTTGTTTGAGATAATATTTGTAAAGATTTAGAATGGTGGCTGGTGCTTAGAGTAGTGCCTGACACTTAACAAGCACTCATTCAAGTGATACTGAACATCGTTTTATATACTTATTCATCATGTATATATTTTTACCTGCTAAATATGAATGTCAAAATGTTTAATTTTTATTTTTAAAAGTGGTAGCTTGTGTTGACTTTTGAAATCAGATCACTCCCAGGGGAAAGCACATTAATCCCTGCCTCACCCCCTTCCTCCAAAAAATACTCCACTGCTTAGAAATGCCAGAAGTGAAGAATTTTGCTGAAATGTTTGATGAGAAGGAAAATAGAAAGGTTTTGAAAAACAAAGAATTTCTAAATAAAAGAATATTTCACTAATAAAACTCCCAATAAACTAAAAAGTGACTTGAACTTTTCTAATAAGTGAGACCTCAGTTTACCTGGATAGAGATGTTAATTCATTAGGGCTTTTCAGAGTGAATGAGAGAGGGCAAGGAGAGGAAAGAGAGAAAACTAGCAGCTGAAAGCAATTTAATTGTCAAGGGTACAATTTTACAAATGAAAAACCATCATTTGATATCTTGGTTTTTAAACTAGCTCAGCCTTTTTTTTGGTTGAAATTACTAACACATATCTCTCTTGTAAATTGGTTATTTTTCGGTTGGATTTGTTGTCTACATTGAGAATCTTGTATTATTTATCAGGCATATAAATCTAAAAACACCCAGTATCAGGCTCGCTTAAATGTCAGAGACAACTATTTCTTGTGTTCTTCCTCTCAGCTTCTATCAGCAACATGCTCCTTTTTTGTTTTCTCTACATCTTCGGTGTGATAGAAAGGTGCTCTTTCATCAGGCATTTTGTTTTTGTCTGTTTCGGTCAAATTCAAATTTGAGCAGTTATATTCCATTTCAGAATTATGAGAGAGGAGAAAGGGAGGGAGGTGGAAATGGGGGAGAGGGAGGATGGAGGAGGGGGGGAGGGGAAACTTTTTTGAACCACATTCACTGACATTTATGCAGTATTCTTAGGCAATATCAGACTGACTTTTGTTGAACTTTAGAAGCAATGGCAGACAGTGAGAATGCTAATGGAAATACGCTTCCTTCATAATCTCACCTTCAAGCATTCTGATATCCTACTGCCTTCTCCAATTTTTCAGCTCATTTCCTCTAGTACTTGGACTCCAAAAGCTCTTCCACTTCACCTCCAATCCCTTGACCCTACTACCTTTGCACTGATCATTATCTCTCCTCATGTCTTTACTTTTCTCCTCCACTCTCTTGCATATACATTCAGTTCCTTTGCCCCTTTCTTTCTCCATCACCCTACTCTGAATTAATTACTACAAATCTCAAGTGCATCGTGCAGCCAACCAGTCTCGTGGCATTTCCTTAGTCCATTCATTCCTTCTCTCCTAGACTGTCATCTCATACCTTCTCCTTTCCCCTCCAACACCCCTCCCTACTCCTCGCTCTCAGCTCATGACCTAATTTCTTATTTCGCTGAGAGGATACAAGCAATCAGAAGAGAAAACCCGCATGCTCTCACCACCAAAATGCATAACCTTTCTGCACCTGTTTCACGAACCAGCTCTCGCTGTTGTTGCAGTGGGTGAACTATCTCTGGACCTTTCTAGCATAGTCCTGCCTCTTATGTGCTAGATTCTGCACATCCCCCAGCCTCGCTCACTCAAGGCCAGCGTTGCTGCGGTTTTACATTCTCTCTCCTGTTCCTGCATGATCAGCTTCTGCCTTCTTACTTGATCATCACCGTGAATGTACAAGTGTGCTGCAATACCCCATCTTTTAAAATTTTTCAATATAGGTGTTAATCGTAAGCTGTATAAACAAATTGATGCACACTCATTTTAATAAGGGAAAATATATGAAAAGCTACAAAGTAAGAAGCTGGCTTCTTTCCCTCAATGAAGCGTAAAACATTTTTTTTAAAGCCCCAAATTAGTGACTCAGTAAATAGACATTCTATAAAATATACTATAGCAAACCTTGTTAATTGTTGTATTTAAAAAAGGATAGACTCCAAAATAAAGAAAAAACAGGAGTTATTACCAAGTTTCTGTGGAAGAGTTGACAAAATGAGCATTAGTGGGGCACAAACTTCTAGTAAATTTAGGAAATCATATAACTTTGATGTAGATAATATTACTATTAGTTTGGACTTATATAGTTTAGACTCTCTCACTCCCAAGAAAGTACCAGAAAGATAATATGCAAAGTTTAAAATATGAAGCTGTTTAGAGCATTGCTAAACTGTGTATGTATTGTCTCAGGAACATGAACACTTCTGTTTCTCTAAATTCTTAAATTGTACTTCTCAGCACTGACAGGATTCATCACCATGAGGATACAGGGGCAGGTGTATGGTGTCATACTCGTTCTGTCAGTCCAGGTCACTAGACTCGTTGGCTCCTCTCATCTCACAGTGCCGGAGTTTCAGGTCGCATGATTCACAGAGGCGCTTCACTGCCCTGTAAATGGCTGTCAGCGCCACAGCTGACTGTCTTCTGTTGGACTGCAAATCTTACCCAGCCGCACCCTTCATCTGGGTCGCATCCTCCATCCCTGCCTTTGAATTCTGCAAGGATATGCCTGGGATCTTACATTGACTTTTGAGGCCCTAAGCATCTGAGCAGTAGAAATGTATATAATTCCAGTCCCATAATGCCTGTTTCTATCCAGAAACAAGATCTCTGATGGCTGAAAATACAACACAGCATAGTTTCAGATCTGTCTGATTTTCCAGAAGTCACAAATAGTAGCTCCTATCATGCTCAGTCACACAGAGTCCACCCCAGAGACAGTGGTGCTTTAAGGTGATAAATTAAAGTAAAACTTTATGTCCCACTGTGCACGTTTTTGGCACTCCTGGTCCAGGACCCACTGTAGTTCTTCCACACCAGCCTGGATGCCAAAGCTCCGTGTTTAGATACTAGGAGAGTACCAGCTTCTCGGTGTCAAGTGTATGGCCATTCTGAGAAGAGGATGCCACGTTAGTCACCTCTTCTGGCTGCTGACCACTATTTTATCTTTAAAATCCACTTCCTTTGAACCCAAATCACCCTCCAGCTACAACTCATTTATATACTTTCTGCTGCAGTAAAATTCAAGAAGTATTGTATATATTCTTATTTTTGCTAGTTTCTCTTCTCTTGTTTTTTTGAACCCACTTCCATTATTTTTGAACCTTTCCCCATGCCACCTACATTTTGTCAGAACTAGAAATTGTCACAGTTGATCATTCTTTTCTTCTTATAACCCTTTGTTCTCTGGCTTTCTGAAGCTTTATGCTGCCTGGTTTTTCTTCTAGTTCCTTTACTGGCCCCTCCTCCTCTTTCTGGTCACTTAACCTTGCAGTGCCCTAGTCCTCAATCCTTAGACCACTTCTCTTTCTTCTGTTCACACCAGCTTACTTCCTATGTGCTCTCAGCAGCCTCATCCGGAGGGCTGACAGATAAAACGCAAGATTCCGGTTAAATTTGAATTTCAGATAGACAACCGATAATTTTTTAGTCCTATAATTTTATTTTCTAAATCTGGCAACCTTACCCATTCAGTCTTTTCCCTAATAACTCCTAAATTTTTATCTCCAACCTAAATCCATCTCTTAAACATTTTACAGATGGAAAAACTGAATCTGGCATATTTAATAGCCTCAATATATCTACTGAGATTTCTAAGAGGCTCAAATTTGCCATGTCCAAAACAAATCTTGCTTCTTTTTTTCCCTACCAAATTTATTCTTCTCAGGGCTTTCCCCTCTCTGGCAATGGCATCGCCATTCTCCCAGCTGATGTACTTATCTTTGACCCCTCTTTCTCACTTGCTGCACACCCAGTCCATTAGCAACCTCCAGAGACAGCATCTTCACACTATAATCAGAATTCTCACTTCTGCCACCTCCACTGCTACCACTCTAATCCTAGCCATCATCATCTCATTTGGACTGTTGCAGTAGCCTTCTAATTATCCTCCCTATTTCCACCCTTGCTCCTCTCCTGGAATATATACTCCACAGAGGGATCTTTTAAAAGTATAAATCACATCATGTCACCCCTCTGCATTACAACCTATCATGTCTTCTCTTCTCTGAGTAGAATGCAAAATCCTTAGCATGGTTTGCAAGACTCCAAACCATCTGTCCCTCTGTCACTTCCCTGACCTCATGGGCCATCACAGGCCCCCTTGCTCCCACTACTCCAGGCACACTGACCTCTTAGTCCTTCGTGCAACATGCCAAGCACCCTTTGGCTTCTAGGATTTCGTTACTGTCCCCTCTGTTTGGGCTATGATGCCTCCATATCTCTGAGCGACTTGTTGCCTTGCTCTGTTTAAGCCTCAGCTGCAATGTCACTTAATGAAAAAGACATGACAACCACCCTAATACCCCATCCTCCATCATGCTCTGCCTCCTAAGCCTGCTTTATTTTTCTTCATACTACTTCCAACCTGGCATGTTTATTTATTATCTGGTTCCATCTCCTCCCACAAATGGAATGTGAACTCAGTGAGAGCAGAGCCTTGGTTTTGTCACTGCTGGACAAAATAATTGCCACCAATATTTGTTGAACAAATGGCTGAGCCAATTAATGAATGGAATAGAAGAGATTTGTTACAGAGGTTGTGATGAAAGAAATTATTATCTTTCCTATTGTTTTATACCTTAATTCCATTTATAACTTAGATATATCTCTTTTTGTTGGTCTAAATTTTCAGTTCTGAAAAATGTGTGTGTGGGAATGGCTTTTCTTCTCCTTCAACAAGTCAGTAAAAACCTTTCATTATTTATAAGGATTCAAACAGAAGGGAGGGATGCGTATTTTGCTAAAATAATTTATAGGATCAAGAACTGGAAACCCTCAAGCCAAATTTAAGTACAAAAAGTTAGTTGAGTATTTGTGCTTGTAGCCTTTTCAGAAAATATACATGCCTCAGGGAATAATACATTGTCTTAGAATACAAGTATTACTTTAGAGTTTATAAAGGGCTTTTGTTTAGAATTATCATCTTCATTTCACAAGTGGGAAACTGAATCTCAGAGAGATTACAACATACTTTAGAGGTAGAGCTACTAATGGAGCCTGGATTATCAGCCTCAGTTTATTCCAATGAAACATAGATAGGGCCTTGGAAACTGTTCTTATTAGAACCGCATAAGTTGACCATGAGTCTGGAAAAATGCCTTTCCCACAGTAATTATGAATAGGGTTTGAGAAAGTGACACTGTCTAAAATAAAATTGAGAATTTTTGTGGAAAAATTAAGAGAAGCAATTCAAAGATAATTTTATTTTAGCTTCTACTTTGCTTATCTGTATCTGTTAGCCTAGAGTTTATTTTAGATAGTTTTCCATATTTTTTGTTCAAGAATAAACCATTTTATGGATTCTTCAATCTTTCAGAGATTTTGGGACTTTAGAAGCCTGTAATCCAGAGTATGCTTGTTTTAGTCCAGTTGGGCTGCTGTTACAAAATATCATGGACTAAGTGGCTTATAAGCAACAAACATTTATTTCTCACAGTTCTGGAAGCAAGGAAGTCTAAGACCAATGTGCCAGTATCTTCGCTTCAGTGTCTGGTGAAGGCTCTCTTGTTGATATTGTGTCCTCACATGGCAGAAGAGGCATGGAAGCTCTCTAGGACCTCTTTTATAAGGGTCCCATTAGTGAGAACCCCACCCTCATGACAATCACTCCCAAAGGCCCCACATCCAAACACTATCACATTAGGGATTAGATTTGAACATATGAATTTGGGGGAGACACAGTCAGTGTATAACAACGCTTACATTATATTTTAAAGTTTTAACTGCCATAAAGTTACAAAATAAAAAAAAAAACACATTATAATGAGCTATTTTGTGGATCATGAAGGGTCCCAAGATCTCGTTTTCAAAAGCTCTTATTTACTACTTCCTCCTTATGGTAAAATATCATGTATCCTATATTATGTAATATGTATGTGATTTAATAACAAGATTTACAGCTTGTTTTTCAACTTTTCATAAATGGAAAATGGCTAGCACTTTGCCTACAGGTATCTACTCTCCAATCTTTGATTTTAAAAAATGTCGTCCACAATCAGTTTTCAAATTGGACCTGCCATGTTTAGGATTCCTAGCCACTGTCTTCCTTCTGGCTCCTTCTAAGGAGAGAGCACAGCAGCAAACGTGATGTGAGTTCCCTCGGAAACAAGCTGGTCAGAAGTGTAAGGTAAAATGAGAATTCAGTTTGCCTAAGATATTGTCTCTGCTGGCCTCTGTTTTCTCCACCACCTACATGGCTTTAAATTTCTACCTGCAGGAAATGTTGGGAGAAGTGGGCTTGTTTAAGGATTTCCAGAGAGGGGAAAAAGCTCTAATGGGCATAGTTGAGATCCATCCTCTAAATAAGCTGCGAGATCTGGCTAGAGAAGAACTGAATAGATGTTTCTGCTGAGGAGGAAGAGAGTGGCAGACGTCTTTTCTGAGTCACATAATGGCTGTTGCTAGAAGGATGTGCTTCTGGGCAATTATCTGTTGGAGTTCTGAGGTGTTTACTCTGGAGTGTCAGACACGGGATACACAGGAGCCCTTACTTCAGTTCTCTTACTAATATTAACAATCTTATTTCTTTATTGCCCAACAAAATTTCTCTCAAATCTCTTTCCATTCTAGGGACACTTGTGAGTAGTGGTGGCCAGAGGGATTGATTAGGAGATGTATGATGACAGCGAGGTGAGTGGAGTCCCGGGAGTGCTTGCACTTAGAAGGCTTGGTGGCTACAGTCCTATGTGTTGTATACAAGGAGGACCAGGGAATTGTCAGTGTCCAGAGAGCTGCCTTCCTGTCCAGACAGAGGCAGAATATTTTTCAGAAATAGGACATTAGTAAGGTTGTTTAACATCTGGCCCTTAATAATGAAAAATACCTTAAATTCATGTAATGCTTACTGTATTCTGGGTGCTACTCCACACACTTTACATATATTCACTCATTCACTTCTAGGACAGCCAGTGAGGAAGGCAATTTTATCATTTTTTTTTAAGAGGAAGCTGAGACACAGAGAGGTTCAGTAACTTGCCCAAGGTCAAGTAGCTAGAAACTGGCAAAGCTGAGCTTTGAATCCAGAAAGTCTGACCGAGGACTGTGACTCTTTCACTACACTACATGCCCTTACTACCCATGTCTCAGCAATGGCTGGTTGATCAAACAGTTAACCAGTTATTCAGAGTCACTGACTTGAGCTAGAAAGCAAGGACTAGGGATGAGGTGAGGCAGTGTACAGAGGAGAGCAGCAGCATGAGTTAAAGAAATAAATACTTGGAGGTGAGATGAATGTTGTACCAGAAAGGCGGGCATCTGAATGGAGTGAAGGTGCTTTTTGCATGAAATTTATGGGCTATTCCTCTGTACAGATACTCATGGGAATAGCACAAGGAAGGAAACCAGAGTTAGCTATCTGAAGCTTCTTGTCTGATCTTTTTTTAGGCCAAAGTACATGATTTAGTGCTTATTTTCATTATTGCTACAGAATCTCAGATAGGAAATCTTTAATGGGTTATAATCTCAGTTCAAAATGTTCACATATTATGCCTGGCTAAAATCACTTTAAGTCACTGGATGTTCTGATTCTGAAAAGGAACCAGATGTTCTCACTGCCCTTTGCTTGAGGAAAGAACAAGTTAGTCACTGGTTATTTCCAGTTCAATTTTATAACACGGTGAGTCTCTGCTATTTGATAAGTTTCAAGTTCGAATACTAGATAAATAACTGAGATCCTCTCACTCCAACAAAATACATATGTTTTGTGGTCAGTTTATCTTCAATCAGAAGCTTAGATTTTAAGACCAGGCTGCTAGTTTTGGATTAGTCAAGGCTGATTGTCTATGTGACTGAAACTAAGGATCAGAAATGAAGCTTGGTACTTCTGTGTGAAAATAATTAGTGTCTCCTTCCACTCCTCATCAAATACCAACAAACATTTGTATGGTACTTTACAGTTGAAAATCATAGCATATGATGTTGAGTTTGCTTTGCTTTTTCTTTACTTCATCTACTTGCCTTTAAGCCAATTCCTGTTTAGAAAAAAAAAGTGCAGCTCAGTGCCAGCATTAATTTAATTTTACCTAGACACTCTCTTTGAGGCTGAAGCAAATCTAACTGGTTTTCAATGTGCAAATAAAATATAAAAACTGTTCTTGGAGTTAATTCTACACAGAACTTGTCTCTAATCCTAATGTAACAGAAATGTATCTTAAATTGCATTCATCAAATGAATCTTTGGCTAACAACTGTTCCATTAACATCACGTGTAGGAATGTTACATTTTCTAGGATTTGACATTTTCAGCAATCTAGAATTACTATATTTTGTAAATGGAAATACCGCTGTACTAAAAACGGAATGCTATACATACAATGATGTCATTTGTTTCCAAAGACTATTGATATACTAGAGCAATATGAAAATAATAATACAAGTGAGATATTTCATGGCAAACTTTGGGAATAAGGTTAGGACTGTAATTGGTGTGTTATCTCGGGGTAAATGCTGCAGCTGCAAGCACAGCCCCAGCCAGCATTCTCAGGGTAAATGGGAATTGGGTTAAACAATACTTAAAAATATGACAGCAAGATTAGGTCAGTTGACTTGGACAATTAATATATAGGCATGGCCTTTGAATATTAAAACAAATAGAGAACAAAACCAGGTTTCATCAGACTGATAGAAGGATAATTCCAAGTATGTAGTCTTTTTATGTTAATGTTACTTCACATCAGAAAATTCATCTTAAAACTACCTACTGACTCATAATAGTAAATAAAGAGAAAAAGGCCAGGAAATGAGTGATAAAATCACTACATGTTTGACTTGAAAATTTTTCTAGTAGAAATGATTTGATTAGCAACTGGGATTGGGGATATGATGGCTATATACCTTATTTTCAGTTCTTGCCTAAAAGACATAAATATTGTTTTTCATTTTGAGATGCTGGGCAAATAACTTGGCCTCTATGTGTCTCATTTGCACACTGGTATTCTCTGACCTGACCTCTAAAAGAAGGTGGCTGCTGAGGGCCAGCTGATAAGAATGCTTATAAAGAACAGCCAAAAGTGCAGTGCTGTGTAAATGCTAAACACCAGTGATGATGATACAGAGTGGGAGGGGAGCTATGCTGCCTCTTTTGCCTAACTGAGTTATGTACAGTTTGACCTAGAGGAAAGTCATTTTATTTGTAGGTATGTGAACAAGTGTGTATGCATTTAAATTATCACAGAATGTAGACTTAATCTTTCAAGTTGCATTTTTATTTGTATCTCAATGTCTTTAATAATAAGAGTTTTTAGATGTCAGGTCAGTAACATATTCAGATTTGTAAAATGAAGTCATTTTCCTGCACAAACTTTTTCCTCCTGTATCTGAGCTTGGATTTATGGATAGGTGGAAACACAGAGTTTTTATTGTCATTAACCAACTTTAAAGAAAACTTCAGTTTAATAGGCTGTAGCTGAATGCTCCCAGCCCGGTCAGCCTCTCTCTGCTTGAGCGCAGGCAAGAGTAATTCACTCTCAGTGGGAAGCAGAAAGGGCATGTACTGTTTTCCTAAGAAACCAAAGTAAAACCTGTGTGTCTGACAGGCAGTGACACCCCCCACCCCACTCCCAATGGCGGCAGTGTCGCCAGTCTGTTGAGAACATTTCTCACCGTTATCACTGAAGTGTGAGGATTTCATTCCCAGAGGACTAGCCCTGGAACAGCCTTCCTGGTTTGACTGCCCTCCCAGTAAGAGCTCATCCTAATTTTGCGCTCATCTGTTACTTCCTGGAAGAGGGTCATACACCATAAGGGAGAGCAAGGCTAATTGTAGCCAAGTCCCAAATATTGTCGGAAATGAGATTCGATTTCCTCAGGAAAAGACTTCATTTGAGAGAACTCAGTTCTCGCTTAAAAACTTAATTGGACTGTATGGTTTTTGGTCTTTCAAATTCTGCAACATTTGGTTTTGTTCCATGAAAAATACTGAGAAGCCAAACTGTAAAGAAGCATCCCATTTCTCGAATGCTTTTAAGGTTAGGACAAGATTTGTCTGGCGTGGGCATCACACTGTTTGGCAATGTTCAAAACCAACTCCTATTTTTCTGTTCTTATTGGAAAATGCATCTGGGCTCATAACTTTGAATCTGAGGAAGTCATCTTCTATTGTTTCACTAATGTCTTTTAGGGAGAAACATTTCATCTATTGTTCCTTTCCACGTGGCACAGCCTTGGAGACCATGTGGAGAAAGTCATGGACCTCCATTGCAATGTGGAGTCTGCTATGAATCTGTATCCAGCCTGATCCTTTCTAGAATGCATTCTTCACAAGAAAATGCGGTGGGAAGTTTGTCTGCCAGTCATGGTTTGTCCTTTATTGTGGATAGATGTAGCCTCTGGCATTTCCTTTCTGCCTATCTATCATCTGTGATTAGGGCAAACTGCTCAGTGTTCATCTAGCATTCAAAAGTGGCTGAAACAAATTGCAACTTCTCCTCTTCCAATCCTCAGAGTTCCTACTATAGGCAAGGCGAAGAATTCACTGCTCTCCTGCAGCTTTGGTGGAGAAATTGAGAAAACATATGTAAATACATATGCGCAAACTTCTGAGGACCTCCGTCTTTTCTCTCATTTATACCTCAGTTGTTTATCTCTTCTAAGTGTGAACCCACAAATCAGAGACCATATCTAACTGTACATATCTAACTGTACATTGCTGGCATTTGATGTGTTGTCTTTTACAAAGAATAAGAACTCTAAGACCAATTTTTGGTGCAAGCTAGAGCCTTCCTAAAAACAGAAGAAATAAGTAGGTAGAGATTTTCTTAAGAGTTTCAAAAGCCTACAAAGTTCTCTGAGACATTCATTTTTCTGTCATTTATCTGTTTCTCCCCTCCCCATTTTGGGTATTACTTGATTTAAACCAGTAAGCAGGAGTGAAGACTGTTTCTACCTGTGCATGTTCTCCTGAATGTGAATAAAGGACATAGTTTCTAACATTGACTGCATGGAGTTCCAGCTTTGATGAGTGGTACTTGAATGAGCCCTTTGATCTCGCTCCATTTTTAGGGATCTGTTTTCAGACACCTGACAGTAAGCACACTCAGCAGAAAGAGCCTTCAGCTTCATTTTCCTCTCACCCAGGGAAGCCATCAACCATGCCCTTTCATCTCTTCCACTAAAGGCAGATTGCGTCTCTGACTTGTGCTTGCTGAATTGATATTAGGGCCCTAAAGTTCCTTACTCTTTGCATTTTTACTCAAATGAAGCAGCTGTCACTGGACTTTTGATGAAATTAAATGAAATGAGACTCAAATTCAATAACTCCTTAGAGAGGTATGGTGCCTGGGGAGGTATGAAAGGCGGGGGCGTGGGCAGGGTATCTAACAAAGCCGGGCTCTCATTTCCACCCACTGCTTTCCCCCCAGTTTAATAAATCCCAGTGCTGAGCACAACTGAAACACAGAGGGTGAGATGCACAACTAGGACACGGGACTGCCCAGCTGTGGATGGTGCAGATAAAACTAATAGTTGGAAAAGAGAAGCAACTAACTCTGGGTAGTAAGGAAATAAGTGCTAATTCCGAGGTTCAGAAATATAGACCAAATCTGCATGAAAAATCTTTCTGGGTTAAATGAAAAGGAAAAAGAACAAAAATTTGGCTATTTTAATATCTAGTTATAACCTCCTTACTTAAAATGGTCTTTTTTTAACATCTTACTCATTCTGGTAAGTCATAGGATTTAATACCGATGAGAGACATCTAGAAAAGGAACACACCAGATCATATGTTGTCAAATAAACAGGACATTAGGGGAAATTTCTTGATATAGGTGTTAGAATAAAGGTGACATTTTAGCAGTCCAGAGCACTTGATGACTATTTAAATGATGTAGAGAATTCACCAAAAGATAAGAAGTAAAAGTAGAGATTACTAGAAAGGCCTGGACAGGGAAGAGGCAATGGTAATAGCCATCAGGTACCAACTGTGAGCATTTATTTCTAAATAAATTATTTCATGGAATTTTTGAAAGAGTGGTATAATTATCTTCATTTTACAGATCATGAAATAGCATCAGAGAGGTAAAGTAATTTGTTTGAAGCTTTCCAATTCATCAGTGGTACAGCTGGGTTTTGAAATGGAGCAATTAGATCCTTTCCTCTATGCCACACTCCCTTCACTTGGGCCGGACCTGAAAGATGGATGCAATTCAGTTATAACACGGAGTAGCTTAGGAGGTAGACCTAGAGGAGGGGAGTGGCCAAGGAGAGAGAAAGGTGAATGGACACTGTCCCTCACCATGGGCATCACCCTGCAGTAAGGGAGAGCAAAAGGGAAACCAGCCTAATGAAGAGTGTCCAGCCCAGGTCCATGAACACAAGTCCACTGACACCAAATGAAATGCTCTTTTCCCTATGTTTTAGCAATAAAATATTTTATTCCATAGTCAGAATAAAAGATAGTAAGTCTTAAAATGCAAAAGCATAACACATTGTAAATGAATTTGCTGTTGTATTAAAGAAGCATGAGAGAGGAGAGTCTGAAAGCCAAGGACACTAAACTAAGTTCTTGAAGCCAAATAGGGAGAAACTAAAGACAATAGCGTATAACCCCTGGTTTTATCCCCTGGTTTTAAGTTGTGTGTGTGTGTGTGTGTGTCAGTGTGCAGAGGGTCAAAACCAGGGGCTCCCAGAGATACTATCTGCCCAGTTTGGCTCAGGCCAACCTACTTTCTGGGGGCAGAACTAATTGTTTCAACTTTCTCTATATTGTCGTTGTCACAGCTGCAAGCACAGCCCCAGCTAGCATTCTCCCAAATAGCTTACATCTTACTCTTTCAGTGTCTGGAAGCACCAGGTTGGCTAACCCAGGTTCTGGATGGGCCCCATCTTAGCAAGAAATATTGAAGATGATTCTGACAGATAAAATTTTTGTCACACTGTCGAGGCCTGATGTGTACCAGTTTTCCTCTGAATATCTGATTTGCCAGTCTCTTCCATTCCTGAGCATTTCCTAGTTTGCATGCATCTTCTTTCAGCTTTTTATCCATAATCTCCAGGTAGTGGAGTGAGTCTGGATTGGGACAGACTGGGCTGACATCTCACCCCCACTCTTTATAAGTGATTTTACTTAATTGCTCAGAGACTATTTTTACTGAAATAAGTGCTATTATTGCTGCAGAACTTCAGACTGCTGTCTGTGTTTTGGAATCTGTGTATATTGAAGAGAAGTTTCTGGACAAAAGAGTGGGTAACTCAGTGCAAAACTATCAGTCTCGTGGGAGAAATGACTCTGTATGCTGGGAAAAGCTCACCTTCCTTCTGGATGCAGGCCTTTCCTCCCATCATAGGTGGAAGAATCTCTCCAGTGACAGAATTCAGCACTAGAGTTAATGTATTAAAAAACGGCCACGGTCTAACCAGGGGATGGACACCTGCAACAGTGATGTGGTCACTCTGGCCCTGCACACTTGATTTCAGAGATACCCACAGCACCAATGAGCTGGTTAAGCTACTCTGCCAGCTTCTTATCACTTACCAGTCCAGGCAGGCTTCGCTGGGCAGAGGAAGGACTGCTGAGTTACATCAGACATAAATGAATCAATACAAACCAATTCCTTCACAAAAGAAAACCTAATTAGTCACACTGCTGCTCAGATCAACTGCTTCTCTCAGCAGCTGACACATTCCAATTCCGGCATACAACTGTACTCTAACTTCCATTGATGAAAAATACATAACTATTTTGTTATTGCCAAGTTTAAGACTTGCCACGTTCATTTTCTAAAACCCAATTAATAAAGGAAATGTGACTATGGTCTTAGAAAGATTTTCACAGTTTAAAGAAAAGTCAGGCTTTATGTTAGGGAATAGAGAGTAAGTTCACAGAGGTTGATGACCTAATTAGCAGTGGGTTCTTGCTCGGCTACCTTTGCAAAAGGAAGATGCAGAACTAGGAATGAAAGTGAGGGATGTGACACTGTGGTACTCCCTAGAAGATGTTGCAATCCATCTCTAGTTCCTGGGAAGAACAGCACTTTCCATGTGCCTTTCCTACGAATAGATGCATGTATCACTGCAGGAACCGTAAAGAAGTCAAAGGCCACATGATAAGGGAAATTCAGTTCTTCATTCATTCATCATTCATTGCTCTTCCCAATGACCCCAGCAACCGGAGAGATTGCTTCCTTTTAGGGTCCATCGAGATACTTATTACTACACTGGCCACTTAGATGCTGTGAGTTCAATTTACCTATGAAAGGTGGTAGGTACTGTAGATAGTTGAGTGTGTGGAATTAGAGTAAAACTGCCTGGGTTCAAATCCTGGCTCTGCCACGCATTAGCTGTTTAGCCTTGGACAAACTGCTTTACTTCTCTACGCTTAAGTTTCCTCACCTACAAAAATGGAGCCGATACTGTAATTTCTTAGATCTAAGATGCTACCATTCCTTTAAGGAAAGTAAGGGAAAAAATGCTGCCATTCAAACTATGACACAACATTGATTGTCAAAATCACCCATTTTAAAGATGTTAAAGTGAAAAATAAAAAAGAAGATATAATGGAAATGGGATAGCACCTATCTCATGGTACTGATATGAGGACAGAGATAATTCATATGAATACTTAGCATTTTGTCTGTCACACAGTCAGTCCTGATAAATGATTGCTACTATTTTACTTTCAGAAGGTTGTAGTTTGGGTAATTTCAGTGAATAATTTAACCTTTTGGGCTTTATTCTCTTGATCTTTAAGTGAATGAATAGCCATATGTTCCTGCCACCCAGAATTGGGAAGAAAAGCTAATTAAAAAAATGTTTTTAGGTCCTTAGCAGCTCTAAATGTGAAACACTATCAGCATCTTCTATTATTCATTTCTGTGTCTGAAAAGGGATAGGAAATACACTCTTTATTTTCTATGTATGTATTAATTTAATTGGAATTCCAAGGCCAATTAAAACTTTCAACTTGAAGTATTTACATTTCTATTGTAATTGTTGAAAAAGAAATTAAATTTTTTTCTTTGTCCTTTTCAGTATAACTCTGATTTTTCCTGAATTGTTTTGTTTTATACTGAGAGGGGAAAGTTTACCTTAATATAGTATCTCCATGTTAGACAAACCTACAGAAATAATACCTGCAAAATTTTTCATATCTTTGAACTCCCACAGGAAGACTAGTAGAGTTAATTTCAGGTGTGTTGGTTAGGGAAGAAAGGAAAATATATTCCAGATTATTGCAAATGATCACTAAACACAAGGGAGATTCAAATACTAGTCACATATAGCCTTGCTGTTGAAACCCACTTTGAGTAGCAAGGAGCTAGACCAATAGGGTCAGCTGTGTGTGAGAGAAGTTCAATTTAATTCAACTGTCAGTTATGAAACTTTTAGTATGAAGCAGGCATAGTATGAAACCATTAGTATGAACCTTTGCATAAGTGATAGAGATGCAAAGAAATGTAGAGGAATCTCTTGCCCTCTCAGAATTTGTAGTCTGATAAGAAATAACAATACAGTGTGATAAATACTATATAGGAGTGACAGGGGAGTGGTGACCAACTCTGCCTGAATAAGCAAAGGAAGGCTTTAAAGGTTGTATAGAAGTTTACAAAAACTACAAAGAGAATTTTGCAAAGCTTTGGGTGACTAACTTGGACTCCGGGCTGGTTGGAGGGGATGGCGTTCACTGCTCTCATAGGAGGGGAGCAACAATGAGAAAAGCACCTGACTGAGACTCAGAAGACCTGGAGTTTGGCCTGAGCTTTAAAAAAGCTACCTTTGAAAAGAATTAGAACAGGTTATTGTATTACATAACATACTATACTCCTTTGTGCCTCGTTTTCCTCGTGTTTATGGAAGTAAGATAGAGAAGTATAACAAAATGACATAGGGTGTATGAATTCAGTTCCTGACCCTGAAAATTACTAGCTGTGTGATTTGGGGTGTTACTGAACCTAAGTTTCCTCATTTGGAAAATGAGAGTGGTAATAATACCTACCTATAAGGTTGTTTTTATAAGTTATGCTTGTGCCTCCTATCAAGTCCACAATAAATATTTGTTCTTATTATTTTTATTATTATTTCCATTATACGATCCTGCATTTTAATACTGATTTTCTGTTAAGAGGATTATGATTAATGGATACATTTGTCCTATAATTCGAGGCAGCTTAGCATGGTGGTAAAGAGCATGAACTTAGAATAGGAGCATATGAAGTTCAGTCTGTATCTGCCACTCGATAGCTATGTGATCTTGGGCAATTTACTAACCTTTCTGAGCCTCACTTTATTTATCTGTAAAATAAAAATGAGGGTTGTTGTGAGAATTAAATGAGGTGACGTATGTAAAGTGCTTTGATGAGTGCCTGGCCCATATTAGTGCTTTTATAAGTATTTGTTATTGTTGTTATTATTATCATCATTTTGATTTTTAAATTATAAACTGTTTGGGAATTATAAAGTGCACTCCATGGAGAAGTAGCTGCTTTTCCATGTCAATGACTTTGTTCAGACCACAGGGCAGTCCTGGAAGAGACAGTCCTATATTTAGTCAGGTTACACATGGTGTGTCCTGTAGGCCAGTGAAGCTGTGGACTGTGGCTAGCCTCTGAAATGTATCCCCTGAATTAAATGGGATGTCTTTCTCCTCCAGATTCTGTGTGGGAGGCTTATGCATTTGGTTTGGTAATGAGTTTGCTTTTTGAGCCAAAGAAGAGAACAGAATAAAAGAAGAGAGAAGGCGTAAGAGGCAATCATAGAAAACTGGAAGCTTCGATCCTCCAAAATGAAAAAAGGAGTCTGCATTTCTGCAGAAAAAAGAAACAACTAACAATCTCAAAGCTCGTTATGATTTAACTTTGAGATAGAACAAAATGACAGTAATGTGACTCCTGAAGCCTGTTTTAAATATAGGCAGGACAAAGGAGTGGAAACAGAGTGTGTAGCAGGAACGTAGAGATAACCTCCTCACTTAACAGGCAGGGCATACATTAGTGCACGATGTATACTGTTAAAGCGACTAAATCTTTCTAACGTGCCATTTCCCTTTCTATGGCAAATGATTGAGAAATCTTTGTTGTGTTTTTACTTCAGCAAAATTCTTGGAACCTTTTAAGACACATGTTCTCTATAGTTAGGAGAATGCAAACTCATGACAGTGTCAACAGATAGGAAGTAGTGAGGAATTCAGGGGGCATATTAGTCTTGCATAGCTCAAGAGTGAAGTATGCATTCACCTAATTTTTTTCCTAAAAAAATTTCTTTTGTGTTAGAGAGTTGTAAAAGATTAGAAAAATAGAAGCCTATGAGTCCTCTATTTTCCCACTGACTGACAGTGTCAGTTCCTTTTCTTTTCCACGTGTCTGTTATTACTATGATTATCACTCTTATCATCTTTCTTTGATTTTTCCCAACTGAGAAGTGCAAATTATCCTTAGTGTTATTTTGTGAGACAAAAGTCTAGATACTGGTGTTTGCCTAGATTAATTGCATAACTTGGAAACTTCGTAATTTGATTTTAAGTATTAGAGGAAGTCAGTGTCCATAATTATTTAACTTAAATCTTTTAATACACATCATCCTAAGAGTTTTGAAGAATTTTAGTGGATCTGAAGAGTTTTAAAAATTTCAAGACAACTGAATTAATTCACTAAAATGTATATTTCAAGATGATTTCAAAGGGCAGCTGCACAATTGCAAAGCAGAGGTGCCGCTCAGTAAATGTCATTAAGTCAATCACATTTGTTGAATTCAAATGAGAGTATACGGCCCTTGTATAGAAAAATGCAAAAGAAAGAAGACACTTTTTTTTTTTTTTGCCCTTGAGGTGCTTACTCTGTCTTTTGGCATCACTAATTTACATGTACAATAAAGTAAAAGATGATATGGACCAGGTGACCAGGGCCAATGCCCCTTGTTGCATCTTTATGACCTTCAGCAAATTTCTTAAATCCTTGTAACTTTACGTTTTCTCATGTGAAAATAAGGGAGTTAGAAAAGATAAATTCTAGTATTTCTTTCAGCTGTAAAGCATATGGTTCTGAGTGAATGCAAATTAGCATGGTGTGAACAAAATGCTTTGTTCACTTATTCAGCAACACTAAGAGCATCCTAGGCGCTAAGTACTCTAATGGGGATGGGGATGCAAAAGCCAGGAACATTTGGTTCTGCTTCCAAGAGGCTCTCAAAGCAAGAGGCAAGACTGACCAATAAGCAATTACAACACACTGTGTTCCCTGTGACTCCCCACCCTACTCTAAACTAAATCGGTAGGAGTCCAGAGGAGGGCAGGGCTAGCTAGCCCTGGGGTTGGGCAGGACAGCCATCCAGGCTATGGTGGTGGTATATTTGATAAGCTCCAAAATATAAGCAAAAGTAATCAGGTAGAGAAGAGAGGAGAATGCCTCTGGCAAAAGGAGTAGCACTGAAAAGGCACATATCCTGTGCTTGAAGGGTTAACTCAGACATGGATATCAAGAGTGAAAGGTAATCAAGACAAGGAGAATTGCTTGAGACCTGACTGCGAAGAGCCTTAAAAGTATTTATCCCAAGGGTATTGGGGAACCATGAAGAATAGGTTATATGATTAGATTTCTTTCAGATATTCACTTAGATGGCACTATGGAGTCTGAATAGAGGGAGGCTGGAAGGTAGAGGAGGCTCTTAGACTACTTTGATGGTCTATAGGAGCAATGATGAGGGCCTTACCCAGGGTTGTGACAGTGGGAAAAGGGAGAAAGGGACACATTTGACAGATGGCTCAGAGACTGAAGCAGTAGAATCTATTTATTCATCCACTCAACAAATTTTTATTTAGTGCTTGCTATGTGTCAGTGTAAACCATGAAGAGATTAAAAGTTCTGTTGAAATGCTGATAGGGAGTGGTCAAGGTGGAATGGAGTGAAGTAGTACTAGTTTGGGTGGCCTTTCTGGAAGAGGTGAGATCTGACTTGTTTCCAAGGGGGGAAAAAAAAAAAGATAGCAATTTGTAGGAAGAAGCAGGGAACATTTTAATGCCTGACCAAGGCCTTGTGAGAAGGCAAGAATAGGGAGATGACTGGCAGGTAGGCTTGGCTAACAAAGAGAGTCTTTGTTAATGTAAAAAAAGATGGAGAGATAGGAGACATTTGGGTGAGAAGACTAAGTAGAAACCTCTAAATCTGATGTGTTCAGCTCAGAGAACTACTGTATGTTTTTAGAAGGAGAGGAATTATGTGATAAAATAGAAAAAATGTTGGAATCAGTGCTCGTAGGTCTGGTTTATGCTATTAACTAATGGGGTCGACATTCAAATCACCGAATATCTCCAAAGCTCATTCTGTATTTGTGTAGTCAGGTGGGGAGCAAAAAAGGCATTTAGATGGGAACCCAGCTAAGAGGCAACTACAGTAGTCAATTTGAAAATGCTTGTGAAGAGCAAACCGTGGATCGACCATGGTATGGACACTGGGAACAAGAAGAGTAAGAAATGGAAGGGAAATGGAATTCCCAGGCTACTGGGCATGTGGAGGCAAGGATATTGTCCAGGATGAGCTGGTTGCAGCGAGTCCTCACTTAACATTGCTGACAGTTTCTGTGTCTTTAAGTGAGTAGATATATAACAAAACCAATTTTATCATAGGCCAACTGATATAAACAAGAGTTAAGTTTCTATACATCTCATCAACGTTCTAACAAAACAACCTTGAACAAAACAGTGTTATTTGAGGACCTGCTATACTTGCCTTTACTTTCTTCTCTCCCATCTCACCCCACTTCTGCCTCTGTATGTGGCCTTGCCGAGTTTGACTGAATAACCAAAAGGATGATGGGTATCCAGAAATATTTCCTATCGAAGGCGTGGATTATGTGCATACCTTCGTGAATAGTGATGCAAGTCTAGGTATGAAAGGATGAAGTTTGGACATCCAGCCCCTCAGGTGCTTTGGGTATCAAGGGAAACTGCTAAGAACAGCTTCTCCTGCTTCTGGTCTTGGGTGGCGGTCCTGCTGCTTCTGGCATTCTTGGCCAAACAAATCAGGAACATAACTTTATAGATTAAGTAGATGTGGTTTCTCTAATTTAAAGCTACCTGAATGCTTCACCAGTCTTTGCTTTCAATGAACTTATAGTTTAATAGGGAGATAGACATATAAACAAATAAATCACAATGTGACAAGTCCTTATTCCTGCAGACTGGTAGGGTGGTACTAGGGGACCTGAAATAAAATGGGTGATTCCGCTGAATTTGGCTGCACCCTATTTTAGCATCTCAACAATTGAACTTCTCTCTGTTTCTTCCTAAAATATTATGCTGAGTCCTGACAAGTGGAGGTGCCCTGAGTGCCCAGGACAGAATGTGCTTTCATGGGCTGGGCAGGGACTTGAGACAAGGGAAATGTGGTTTTTCTTGCCCCCTGCAGAAGTAACCCAGGATTTTCCTGCCTTGAGTCACACTGCCCAATTTGCCGGTGTGCCTTCTCATCCTTCTCTGTCCTGGCCCTTCTTAGGCTGCTGTTCTGAGGGAAGCTGATTGATGAAAATAACCTTTCTTTGTCTTCTTTAGATGCTCCCCTAGAAGTGAAGCACCAAGCTGGATAAGCTGCAGACCTGGGCTCTGTCATTATTTAGATATGAAAATTAAGGCAAGTCATTTATTTTTTCGGTTGTAATGTGCTCGTCAGTTAAAAAGGGACTATATATCTTTTTTACTCAAAATGCTAATATGAGGATAAAATATTATTTGAGAAGATATTTTTGCAAAATAGAGAATCATTAAATACAATGTATCATTTAATTATCAATCTTTCTATAGCTTTTTCTAGCCTCCAGTATCTACTATCCATTTTTAGTTACATCAGCTTCCTTAAAGGGTTCTCTTTAAATTTTTTCAATTACAGTCAAACTACTGATAGGCAACCATAATTCATATTCTTGCTGAGGAACACCTGAAGTCAGCTTTAACTCCTAACTAGGTATCCAAAGCCAGATTTATATTTCTTTTTTAAAAAGGGAAATGAAAGCCTCAATAAAAAAGGTGTCTGGAAACTGGATAAAAGAAGAAATTTCTTTCAGGCTTTCCAAGAAGACAGAATGGAAGTCTTGAAATATAAATTACTTTTTAATGGTGTCTTGGAAAGGTGTTATTCTCGACCATCTGCCTCTCTTACCCCTGTTCCTGAATATGGTCTATGCAAGCAATTAAACCATTGTGTGTCTTTAAATTGAATAAAAGTAGAGATAATGTAGAAAATGGAAGAAACTGCAGAGATTACCTGATTTATCCATCTATTTTCTGAAGGAGGGAAGTGGAATTTAGAACAAGTACAAGATTTCCCCTTGATCTCCAGCTTTTCAGTGCTGAGCAAAGGCCAAAACCATGGTTCTTAACTCCCAGCCCAGGGTCTCCACCACTAGGCCATAGGTGTGAGACACAAGCACAAATAACTACAATTGAGGTGACAATGGTATTCTAAGTATTGTACCATTGGTGGAAAGGGTGACATAAGCAGTCAAAAGTGGGACATCACTTTTTCACCCCCCACTGTCAAAGGGCATTTGGGTATGAGAGCTTAAATGACACTTCAGATGTTGACCTTGGAGGTAAAACTTTTGCTGTGTTGGATTTGAATTATGCCCATTTCACAGGGAAGGGACAGTTGGTTGGCTTCCTTTCTCTTACTCAGAATTGCTCCAGGTATTCTGATCTTTCTGATCTGGTTTGGACCCTCCCTCATGGTTGCCTGAGTAGAAAGCCTGACAGCTTTCCTGGAGGGTCAGGTTCTGGAAAATAAGAGTTCCTAGCAGGAGGGAGAACATCCTTTTGGTCACATCCCATTATATAGTAAACGCCCAGTGACTGTCTAAACTCTGTTGGTGTTAGTATAAATCAACCCCACTTGAGTTATGTATGTCAGTGCCTGGGGCTTAGTAATCGTTGTTTCATGCAATCTCACTATGGTGGAATGTTTTCTCCTCCTCAGTCTTTCTCATAGAAATGAATTTATGATAAATCTGCTTGTGAAACAAGAACCTGTTCTAGCGTCTACGTCCGCCTCTGCGTCTTATATTTCTATGCCATGGTACATGGCTCCCCATTCTTTGTAGTGCAGGATCCACCAAGTGGTAACTTACCCTGCTGCCCCTAGGGCCTCCTCTCTGGTGGACTTGGTGGCCAGTCAGGTTTTCCCTGGAGCCTTGAGTGTCTTCCTTCCGAAGTGAATTTTCAAGGGATTATTTACAGCGAGTTAATACAATTTCCAGATAGGGTAAGGCAGTGACTCCTAGGCTGTGGAATTGAAGTGTTAAGAAGTTCTATATACGGGAAATTCTGGCACACAGAATTAGAGTCCTAAAGCAAGAAGGGGTGTTAGGATTAGCTAATCAATGGAAATGGTTTGCATGTCAGACACTTTGGGATCTGGCTGCCACACAGAATCAGTGGGGAGGCAAAGGATTGGCAGAGGTAATGATGTTTGTTCATGGAGATCTAGCAATGCAGAACAGAGGAAGAAGGCAGGAGAAAAGAGGAGGCCAGTTCTCTGTGGCCCTGGCAGATGAAGCGACTTGGCTCAGGACACATGGGTAGTTCTCTTCCCTTTGTTACAAATCAGGCAGATCTGTTTTTTAGAGAAGTTGGTGTGAGGAGGTGAGGAGAACTAATTTTCACTAAATGAGTCAGAGTGAATCCAGATGTTTGCAGCTGGAGTTGGGCTGTGTGATTCCTACCACCTGCTGCTGCCAATTTGTTCCTGGATTGACCATCTGAACTTTTGCCTGCAAAATGAAGCAGCGAAACACTCCTGCATACCTAGCGACTGTTAGTGTTTGCAAGTTCCAATTATTCATGTCCTTTGCACTCTGAGTCCTGGACCACTTGCGAACTAGGCATAAGAGTCCAAAAGAGTTCAGTGCACCTGCCTTATTCCAGTCCCAGGAGAATGTGGCTCAGATACCAGGAAGAATGGACTTTATAGTCTTACCTGTCTGAATCGAACTTCTGACCCCACCAGTGCCAGGGCAGCCTGATTCCACAGGAATAAAGATAGACTTTTAAGACATGGAAAAGTCTGGGGTAGAGAGACTCCTTGAGGCCTGTGGGCAGACTGGATCCAAAAGAGAGCCAGTGAGAGCTAGTCACATGCTCAGAATACTTCTTTCTATTGGCAGATGGGACATAAAGGGAATGTAGAAGATGATAGGTGGTCCAATTTTAAGATCTGATGTAGGAAGAGGAGGAGAAAGTAGATCCTCTACACCTGTCCTCTCCTCAGTGAAACCTGATTTTCTCTGTAACTCAATTACAGTCCCTACTTGCTGCCATCCCTGAGGTTGTCTTCTGCTCATGTTGTTTCCCTTCAGCCCACACAATGCTGAACAGAGTGGGATTCTCTGCAAATCCAGATTCAGATCTTGGCTTACATCTTGGTGAAATTGGGTCAGTTCATTTCAGCAAGTGGTTGTCCTAGATTGGGTCTTCCCTGAGATGAGGATTTGCAAGCCAGGACTTTATTTGGGCCGTGATGCCAGGAGGCACCAGTAGCGGAATGGGGAAGTGAGACAGGGGCAGCCAGTCATGGCATGTCATCAAGCACCCATCTGGGCCACTGCAGTTTATGCCCCCGGAGTACTCTCTAGCCAGGGTTTCCAAAAGATGACCCGAGTTCTCCCAGTCAAAGTGAGGAACCCAGGGACTTATTCACCACATTTCATCAGCCATCATTTGAGGCTGCTTTTCTAGCACTTCCAGCCTGTGATGCACATGATATTCAACTTGTGGGTTTTTTTTTTTTTTTCAGTAAACCCAATCTAGCAGTTAGGTGTGAGCTGCTCCCCAACTTGCAGTGGTTCGTGTCTGCTTTTTTTGTTGTTGCTTTCATCACAAGAGGTTTTCTGAGCGCCCCTCTCAGGCAGAGTATACTGCAGCAGTCTTCAACAGTTCAACCACCGGTGCTGACACTCCCCTCCCAAGGGGCAGTCAGCCTCTGGCACATATGAAAGAACAGCAGCCTCTCACAGCGCTCCGTAACGGACTCCCTAGCTGGACAAGGTCTTATAGAAACTGTCAAGAGGGAACGGCAGGTACTACAGCCCTTTAGATGCTCCAGAAAATGCCTGCTATCTCTGACCTGCTGATTAGTTGAGAGTGAAGTGGCTTCTCACAAGTTTCTCCCCGAGTTTGGGATGGAACCTACCTGCTTTCTACTTGACCATTCAAAATGCTGGCAAGGACACCTGGACCTCCCCTTGGACCACCCCACCTCTTGAGGCTACTCTTGGGCTCTTCCCAGGATAAATGGGAAAGTGAATCATGAGAAGGCTCCTGGGAAGGCTGCATGTTGAATGGAGTCATCACCTGAGCTCTCTGGCTCCTGCCCTTAGTCATTTACGCTCTGCCCAGACACCCTGGGAGGCGCCCTTGGCTGGTCTTAAATTTCTCCTCTGGTACCTCTAGTGTAGGACTCACCACCTGGTAACTTACCCTGCTGCCTCCTACGGCTGATTCCTTGGTTGTCTTGGTGGCAAATGGGGTCTCCCCTGGGGCCTTGAGGTTCTGGCCTTTGCCGAGGTGAAGCAATGGATTTTTAGCAGACTATTTGCAAACTATGCTAAACTTAGAGACAACTCTGTGTGAAAATATTTTCTAGGTATAGGTAAAGTATCTTCAAGGACAGACCTCTTCATTAGTTTTCCTCTTTCTTGTTGCAAAAGAAATAGTTTAGGGAGTTCAAATTTCAGTCTGCATAATTCAGGTGTGCAAAAGTAGAACTTTACTTCTCTTTAACTAAACACTTGTTATAGATTGAATTTTGTCTTTCAAAAAAAAAAATAAGTTGGAGTTCTATCTCCTAGCACCTCAGAGTATGACCTTATTTTGACATAGTCTTTACAGAGGTGATTAAATTAAAATGAATTCATTAGGGTGGCCCTAATCCAACATGACTAGTGTTCTTAGGGTAAGGAGAAATTTGGACACAGACATGTACACAGGGAGAACACCAGATGATATAAGCACAGGTTGGGGTCATGCTTCTACAATGCAAGGAACACCAAGGATTGCTGACAAACCACCAGAAGGTGGAGGGGAAAGCATGGAACAGTTTTTCTCTCATGGCCCTCAGAAAGAAAGAACCATGTTGACACCTTGATCCTGCTTTTCTAGCCTCCAGAATTAAAAGGGAGGGAATTGTGGGAGAGTAAATTTCTGTTGCTTAAGTCATCAAGTTCATGGTGCTTTGTTATGGCAGCTGTAGGAAACTAATACAGTCTCAAATCTTTTCTGACAGTGATGGTGGTAAACTCGGTCTTGCAAATTTGAGAGTCTTCAGCTGAACTTTTTCTTCTGAATAAATACTCAGGCAATTCAGATTTTTCCCTCCCCTCCTGCCCTTCTTTCCAGGCTGTGGTCCTAGACGTAGGTGTCTGTCCTCTTTGGATTCTGTTGATATGTCTCTGTTTCTCTTTGTTATGTTGGCTGTAAATGTTCATGTCTATTGCTAAGGTATCTATTGCTAAGGTATCTACACCATTCCTGGCATCAGATCACTGTATAGTTCACTTGGCTTCAATACTTTCATCTTAACTGTGAGGCTTAGCCAATTCTGCCAGCTAATTCACAGCCTCATCTACACCTGTCTTGAGAGTCAAGCAGGAGCAGGGGAACATTTCAGATATTGTCCTGAGCCTGTCTCTGAGGCCATGGGCTACTAGAGCAGAGAGATGATGGTCTCAGGATATACTTCTGCCATCTCAGACCTATCCTATCACCACTTTGCCTGTGGTCTGGCTGCCCATGTGACAAGAGACCTCTTGTGCTCTGTGTCATCACAGTAGCAACTGGAAACTGGAAACATTCTGAAAACTCGGTGAGGCAATGATCAAATAAGTGAGGGAGTATCCACATTACGGAATACCATGCAGCTGTTAATATGAGAGACCTCCCCACATGGAAAGATCTCTAAGACATGTTATGTTGTGGAACAATATGTGTGATACAATTCCATTTTTGGAAAAACAAAACTGTGCATGTGTATATGGATGCACGTGTGCAGGAAATCCTGCATGGACACGTATCTGAGTGTTAACAGTGTTGTTACTCACAGGAGACAGGATTGATAGGGGAGGCAGGATGTAAAAGGGGATATTCACTTTTTCCTCAAAATCTTTTTGTATTATAGCAAATAGTAACAGGACCATATTAATAAATTATGAAATTTTGATATAAGTGACCCCCACCCATAGCACAAATCATAGCAAAAATGGCCTGTCAATTCTCTTTTCTCAGCACCTCAGAAAGAACCTCTTCACTCTCTTTATTAAGTTCCAAAAGGATCAGGCATACCTATTGGCTTTCACTGAATCCTCTTTCACTCAGTTGTTGTTAGCATAAAACTTTAATGAATAAATAAAGGACCAGAAAATATAGCTCCCAATTGCCCTCCAGACCACAACTTATGTTGTCACAGAGGCCTTTGGCAATCCAAAAGGAATAAAGCTGAATCAAGTAACAAGGGGAAATCAATACCTTATTCATGTCAAACCCGGCCTAATGCCCTCTATTATATGACTCACCACACAGAGAATTGATCTGTTTCTCTTCTGGTGGAACATGGAGGCTCTAAAATTTTCACTTATATTTATTAATTTTGAGCAGAGAACTTCATGGAGCTATTTCCTCTCTATATAAAACTGGTGGATTCATAGCAGAGTTGCAGAGCCCCTTATGTTTGACTCAGCTCCAGTCCTGCATGCTAAGTAAACATTCTTGGAGGAATCATTCTTGGGTCAGGACAAAGATAATAATGGTCATTAATAACCATCACTCGTTCCACAGTTCTTCTTCCCCTGAGCTCTTCTAACCTACTCTTTATAAATGTTCTTTAATGTGCCCAGTGCACTGGCCACCCCCACTGGAGGCAGGCACACGCTCTGAGGGAGGGTAATTGCTGCTGTCATTATGAGCCCTGGCCTGTGCAGACAGCATTCTCAGATCACTTCTTCCGCCTCTGGAGCAGAGGGTTAATGGTCACTGTGCACGACTGCTTGGGATGGAAAGTGGTGGAATGTAATTACTAGCTCTTGTGGGTGGACTCATGTGCGTGTCTTTATGAACAGGATGAGTTGAAGTAATCTCCAAGTCTACATGCTAACATCTTATGAAAGCTGTTGTCATTTTGAAGCCCCTAAGGAAATTATATCTTTATTGTGAGTCTAAAATGTCCCCTATTAACTCTCCCTGTTGCCCTTACCTGATTCTTCTTGTTCTGAAATCTTCTTGATTCAGCTGCAACTAAATTACCTCCTCATTTTGTCCAAGAGAACCTAGATTATTTCTGTTTGTGTAACCACTGTCCCCAGTGTGGGTCCCTGTCCTCATTTATCCCCTGCCTTCTATCCTCAGCAGGCCCTTCCCCAACTAGCAGTTTACTCGTAAATACAAGTGCCTAATTCTCTTTTTCCAAACAAGTTGAAACAGATTTTCTGTTTTCTGCTTTCCAAAGTTGTGACTGACACCTTAAAATGCAGATTCTTACCTTTATTACCTTTATTTTCTTACCTTTGAGTAGATGACTGAGTCATTAGAAGTCAGAAAGAACAAGCAGGAATGATGAACATTAAATTTGTGGTTGGAACTTGAAAGAGTATTTGCAAGTTATTGCTAGTATGATTATTTTTTCTGATTTGTGTGTGTGTGTTCCAGTAATGTATACCTATATTTATTTTGCCAGTGGGTAAATTCTTTATTCCCTGGTACCCCTGGAAAATGACATTTGCTCTATAACATGCAGGTGAATATTCTGCACATATATACATCCTTTTGTCATGAATCTTTTGAAGGTAGACATTTTTTTCTATAAAGGCAGGAGCTAAACATAAAAGCACATCACCTGATTAGGAAATTATTCCTCTTAAACTAAATGAATGCCCAAACAAATCAACTCCCTAAGTGAAGTGAGAGCTTCTTAAGCTGTGCCCTGGAATATTAGTAAGTAGAAGAGATGCCTCTGTCCACAATTTGTCATTTCAGTGGCCCCAAACCCTACAGGTAGCAAAGACCAGAAGTGTTGGAGATCCTTTTCGGAGATTCAAGCCTGCCATCTCGTGGCTACTCAAAAGTATTACCCAACATTTTGTAAAGTTTTGTTTGTTTTATTTTCTTTTCATTTATAGTTGACATAAATTAGTTTCAGGTGTGCAGCATAGTGGTTGGGCGTTTATATAATGTACAAAGTGATCCCCCAGGTAAATCTAGTACCCACCTGGCACTGTACATAGTTATTACAACATTATTAGCTATATTCCCTATGCCGTACTGTGAAGTTTAAGAATGGCAACTGTTGGACTTTATAGTTGTATTAATTGGCATACACTCACAAGGGCCATCTGAATTTGGGCTTCAGTTATTCTGTAATAGGTATCAACAACTCTAAAGCTGAAAAACAAACACAGCGGTATGTCTCCAAAGAGAACATATCGATGGTCAATAGGTCATAGGAAAAGATGCTCAACCTCACTAATCATCAGAGAAATGCAAATTAAAACCACAATGAGATATCACCTTATACCTGTCAGAAGGGCTATTATCAGTCAATCAAAAAACAAGTGTTGGCGAGGACATGAAAAGGGAACCCACGTGCACTGTTGGTGAGACTGCAAATTTGTGCAGCCACTAGGGAAAACAATTTGGAGGGGTCCTCAAAAAATTAAAAATAGAACTACGTTATGACCCAGGATTTCCACTTCTGGGTATTTATCCAGAGAAAACCAAAACACTAACCGCATCCCTATGTTCACTGCAATGCTATTTACAATAGCCAAGACATAAAAGCAACCTACGTGCCCATCAATAGATGATTGTATAAAAAAGTTGTAGTACCTATATGCAATGGAATATTACTGAGCTATAACAAATAAAATCTTACCATTTGAAACAATATGGATGGATCTAGAGGGTGTTATACTAAGTGAAATAAGTCAGAGAAACACAAATACCATATGATTTCCCTTATATGTGGAATCTAAGGAACAAAATAAATGAACAAACAAAATGAAAACATACTCATTGATACAGAGAACAAACTGGTGATTGCCCGATAGGAAGGGGAATTGGAGGGCTGGTTGAAAAAGGTGAAGGGATTAAGAAGTACACATTGGCAGTTACAAAATAGTCACGGGAATGTAAAGTATAGCACAGGGAATACAGTCAATAATATTGCAATAACTATGTCTAGTGCCAGGTGGATACTAGACTAATTGGGCAGGGGGGATACTGTATAAATTATATAAATGTCTAACCACCTAAAACTAAAATAAAATAATATTGAATGTCAGCTCTAATTGAAAAATAAAATGACCACAAAGATATCTTTGATATCTTGCTTTTAGGAAGCAAGTGAGAAGGTGGATGCTGGAGAGGGAGCTCTACCGTGCTGTCAGGTTTCTCCTTGAGAACGTGTAATGCTGAAAAGTGGGACCATCTGGGATGCCAGTAATTGCAGCAGCCTCTAGTCCTAGACAAATGGGTAATTTCTTAAAGTGCCCTTTTGATGAACAGAAAAACTTCAGGCTCGTTAGCTAAAGTGTCATTTGCGAATGCACCTGGAAAGATCATAGCAGGTGGTGCCGTAGAGCACCCAATTCAAGAGGTCGATCCATCCATTGGGTGTTCAACAAATGAAAAGTAATGATGCCTACTGGCGGTTGGGGGCTATTCCTTCAACCTGGACAAATGGGGATGAAAAAAAAGGGAGCATCTTCAAGCTGCTTTCTGTGGCTTATGCTTTTTTGAGGTTAGAAAACATCTGGAGGGCTTTGCTTTTTAAAAACTAATGGTTGGATTTCAGTGATTTTTCCACATCCTCCTCCTGCTTTCTACAGATTTTCTACAGATTTCTACAGATTTCTAAGAGTTGGAAACTGATGAGGGAGATTGTTGCTATGGTGAATGCAGTCTATCTGGAGGTCAGAACATAGCAAAAAGAGGGCAAAATTGGGCTTATTGAGATCCCAAGGTCACATAGAAGTAAGAGCAAGTTTGGGGCAGGGGAGTCGTAGAAACTTACACGTGTTCAGACACAGCTGCATAATTCTTCTCTGTTTTCCCATCTGTGAGTCGGGAATGAAGAGAATGATCAAATTTGCCAACTGATTTCCTTCCAAGGATATTAACATGGTGGGACAACTTTTAAGGATGTTAGTGTAACAGGATATATACACCCTGTTTAAAGGGGTGCACTGTCAGATTAAATTTCAGAGTCTTTTTCTCTCTTTTTTTCCTTCAGTGTTGTCTGATTCCGTCCATTTGGGGACAGAAAAATCACCTTGAAGTAAAGGTTTCTTGCTTTACAAAGAACACTCGAGTAGGCTCCCTTGGTATATAAATGCCAGACTAGTTGCCCTCTGGTCCCAGGAGAAGGAAATAACAAGACATACTGTGCTTTGAGTGACTTAGAAAGGGTTGCCTCATATCTTGTGGGAGGAATTAGTGGTGCAAATAAGCAGCAGGGAGGACTGGGTGTTGAATGGAGTTCTGTGGTCAAGTAAGATTAAAATTAAACATGCTTGGTTTTAGTTGCTCACTCCCAGTTTTCAAAACACTTGTCTCAACCTTGACTTTTGTGCCCTGACACTCCTGCTTCTCTTTCTTCTTTCCCTGCTTCACTGGCTACATTTGCCTTTCCTTCTTTGCTAGATCAAGCTCCCCTATCTCTTGGCCTTCCTCAAGGGCTTGGTTCTGCAAACATATCATTTTCAAAAAGGTAAAATGAAAACCCTTATATAAATGTAAAAGGAACACATCAAAGACTTTATGTAACTCATTAATTAATGAAGAAACCAGGCATTAAAATCAAGTTCAAGGAGAATCTGAAGAACAGACATATATACTCAGGAATGCTGAAATGAATTTGCTAATAGATGTAAAACCGTTAATATCTTGCAGAACAATAAAATGTGATTTGGGGAGACATCTCTTCTACATGGTAAAAATGAAATGTATCTCCATCGGGACAAAACTCATTCACAGTGCTATGGACAACAATCATTTGCATTACCATGAGTTTTCTACAAATTAATTTCTACCTCTGGAGAGCTGTGAAATATCCTGGCCAATAAAAAGACAATCAAAGATGCAAAGCTCTACAGATTCAGATAATCTTTGGAGGGTCCACTGGACAATGCTCAGAACTCAGTAATCTCTATTGCCCATTTTCAAAGTTTTAATAATTTTTCCCTGACAACTCTGAGCTCTCTAACCATTCTGTGCTCTCTGAGCAATCTCACCTAAGCCATAGCTTCAATTACTTTCAGTAACAGCTGACTTTCAAGTTTATATCTTTGGTCTAGTTCTCTGAGCTCCAAACCTGACAAATTCCCTTTAGATGGTTTTGAAAAAATAACTTGCTCAAGGTCACTTAGCTTGTTAGAAGAAGAGCTGAGATTTGAACTTGAGACTATCTGATTTCAGAGGCTAACAGCCTGCAATTTTAACAAGAGGCGGTTTTGGCAATGCCCAGACTTTGGGGGCTGGAAACTATGTGGTAGACTTTCATTCTGTCATAAGTGGGGAGGGTCTTTTCTGGAGAGAAGGAGGGGGCTGAAGACATGGACCTCACCATTTCTCTGGCCGAGTTACAGATAAGAAACTGTGTTGCCAGTTATCCGTGGTTAGTGTTGCTTATCCCTGTTAATGAAGTAGGGATACCTCTGCTGCTGAGGTTTCAGAGATTTGGGGATTCTGGTATTGCACCCTTGATCTAGCTACCTCTTACTTTTTCCTGTACCAGAAAAGAAGCTTCCAGCCTGGGTCGTGGGTAGGAGAAGCCTCCAGCCTGGGCCATGGATGGGTAGGAGTGGACTCTGGGGTGGGTTTGTGGGGGAATGTTAGGTTTTTCCCATGGTATGCTTTCCAGGTTTGCTCAGGGTGTTATGCATCATCTACCCATGTCCCGCTGACCAAGGTTTCAGCTGACCTCTTCTATTAAGCCCTCCCACCTTCAGTATTCACACTGCCCTTCAGGAATAATTAAGTCTCAAGCCCCTCAGGACCTGACTGATCTCCCAAGGTTAGCAGCAATTTTGTCCTGTGTGGGTGCTTATTTTTTCCTCCATGGTCTCTTTTTTTTCTCTTTTCTGCCTTCCCTTCCCCAATCTCAGAGACTGTTCAGTTAGCTAATAATCAGATGCAGACAAATGACACAAAAGCGAGGATGGCCAGTTTCTGCCTTGTGGAAAGAAAGTATTTGAGAAATACCCTTAAGCAGTGGGAGCCCTATTTCCAGCCAAATCTAACCACTTGCCTGGTTCTTCATTCTTTTCTCTGCTAGGCCAGGGGGCATCATTTATGTAATCCCTGTGTTGGCAAAGACCATTTTAAGTGGGGCTTTATTTACTTTATTGGGAGGATAGGTGAAGGAGGGGTCAGGTTGCTTGGCCTTAGTATTGACACAGAAACCAGGGAAAATGCATTCCCTAACTTGTAAACATTCAAACCCAAATATTCTGGAAAATAAGTTCTAGTGAAAAGAAAACCACAGACTGGGGTTTGAGGGATAGATAAGGTAGGAACACTTATTTTCCTGAAATTATTCAAATTACCAGCCACGGCACAGAAATGGATTCTGCCACTGACTCATCACGGTACTTGTACAGTCTGCAGCATCCTTGAACCTGCTGCAAGTTCAAGCACAGGTCCCTGGCGGGCGGTGGGGAGGGACAGCTTTGCCTAGGTATTTCCATTTGACGGACCTCACATATGACCCAGGCTTGTGCTCCTGTCTACTGTACTGGAGTGTCTGCTAACTGGGACTTGCTCGTAGGCCCTAAATATACCTCTTATCCTGCTCTTTCTGAGAACATTTTTAGTCTTAAGAGATGGAAGTCTTTTCTGCAGCTGGAGAATCCTACCCATACCTTCTTTGAACTCCTGGTACTCTGAACAGAAAAAAAAAGTATGCCCACACACTCATTTTAGAAGTCTCTCTTCCCTTTCTTTTTCAATCAGAACTGTCTGAAACTACTCTCTAACTTAGATGAGGTTGCTATTTGGTGCAGTACTTCAAAACCAATTTTAATTCCATTGAATTAAAAAAAAAAAACACACCTCTTTTTAAAGGCCTTTCTCTAGGAATGAGGTGATTTCTTTTCCTTGCCAACTGTTTTCCTCCCTTTTCAGGGTCACCTTATATTTGGTGAAAAGGAGGCTTTTAAAAATATTAAATTGAGGTATAATTCACATATTATAAATCCATCGTTTTAAAGTTGGACAATTCAATGTGTTTTTTTAGCATTTTCATGAAGTTGCAGAACATTTTCATCATTCCAAAAAGAAACTTCATAACCATTAGCAGTCATTCTTCATTAGCTCCTCTCCCAGCCCCTGGCAACTATCATTCTACTTTCTGTGTTCATGGATGTATTTATTCTGGACATTTCATGTAAATGGAATGACACGGTGTGTGGCCTTTTCTGTCTGGCTTCTTTAACTCTGCTTATTTGTTTTTAAGTTTCATTCATATTGTAGCATTTATCAGTACTATTTCTTCTCATTGCTGAATCATATTTACTGTTTGGATATACCACATTTTGTTTTTCCATTCATTAACTGGTGGACATTTGAGTTGTTTTTACTTTTTTGGCTAAAATCAGTAATACTGCTACAAGTATTTATGTATAAGATTTGTGTGGACGTGTGTTTTCAGATCTCTTAGATGTATATCTAGGAGTGGAATTGCACTACCATATTGTACCTGTATGTTTATTTCTTGAGGAATTGTCAAACTGTTTTCCAAAGTGGTGGCACTATTTTACATTTTTACCAGCAATATATGAGTTTTCTAATTTCTCCCCATCCTCCTCAGCACTTGTTATTGTCCATCTTTTTATTGTAGCTATCCTAGTAGGAGTGAATTATATCACTGTGGTTTTGATTTTCATTTCCCTAATTAATGATGTTGGACATCATGTGCTTTTAGGTCATTTGTGTATCTCCTTTGGAGAAGTATCAAACTTCTTTGACCATATTCAGTTGGTTTGGCTTTTTATTACTGAGTTATAAAAGTTCTTTGTATATTCTTTTTATAGTCCCTTGTCAGATACATGATTTGAAAATTTTTCTCTCTGTGGGTTTGTCTTTCTTAATGTTATCCTAGGAAGTGCAAATGTTTTTAATTTTCATGAAATACAATTTATGTTTTTCTTTTTGTTGCTTTTCTTCTGGTGTCATGTCTAAGTAACATTGCCTTACTCCAAATTACAAATATTTATGCCTATGTTTCCTTCAAAGCATGTTATAGTTTTGACTATTACATTTGGGTCTTTGGTCCATTTTGAGTTGATTTTTGTTTATGATGTGACACATAGGATCCAAATTTATTCTTTTGGCATGTGCTACTACCATTTGTTGAAATGATTGTTCTTCCCCCACTGATTCTTCTCCCCTATTGAAGAATAACTGATCATAGGTATATAAGTTTATTTCTAGTCTCTCAGTTCTATTCTATTGCTCAATATGTCTATTCCTATGTTGATAGCACACTGTCTTGACTACTGTAGTTTTGTAGTAAGTTTTGAAGAAAGTACTAGTTCCGTCCAACTTGGTTATTTTTCAAAATTGTTTTGACTACTGTGGGTCCCTAGCATTTTTATATGAGTTTTAGCACCAGCTTATCAATTTCTGTGAAAAAAGCAGCAAGAATTTTTATAGGAATTGTGTTGAATCTGTAGATTAATTTGAGGTTGTCATTTTAATAATATTGCCTTCTGATCCATGCACAGAGGATGTCTTTCCATTTAAGTATTCTTTCATTTTTTTTCAATGATGATCTGTTGATTTTAGTATGGAGGTCTCATACTTCTTAGTTAAATTGATTCCTAAATATTTTGTTATGATTTTATAGTACATGGAATTGTTTTCTTAACTTTTTAAATTGTTCATTGCTAGTGTATAGAAATATAATTGATTTTCACATATTGATCTTTTATTTTGCAACATTGTAAAAGTTTTTTTTTTTTTATTAGTTCTGATAGTTTTATTGTGGATTATTTAGGATTTTCTATGTATAAGACCATGTCATCTGTGAATGGAGATAGATTTACTTCTTTTCCAATCTGGATCATGCCTTTTATTAGAAGGCTATTTTTATAACCAGTCTGGCTCCCATAATTTCTCTATCTCCTTTCTCTGGTGCTGTTGCCCTCTCCCAGGATCACACAGCATAGCAAACAACTTTAACTTGGTATCTAGTATCACCGTCCTGAAGACCATTGATCATCTACCTACAGGGGATTTCTTCTTGGCCCCAGTTTTCTCTTCTTTGGACCTCAATGCATGGACAATTTTGGGGGCTTCCTTTTCTCTCTAGGTTGCCCTCATATCTCTTCTATTTTCAATCATCTCAAGACCCTTATTCTCTCTCTTTGAAATGCCCTCAAAAATTTTTTGAGTTTATTATGCAGAGCAATTCAACTCTGATTGTCATGTCTATTCATTTATGTTCCTATCCATTTATGCTTAAGGGCCTTTCACAATAACAGCAGAAAAATTAAAAATAAACCAAAATAAAGTCCAAAGTAAAAACATGCCATTAAAATGCATCAAAGTATTTTCCTAAACCACTGAATTGCCTCCCCTGGAGAGAATTTTACCTTCTCCTTAGAAGTCAGAAGTAGCTGCCAACAGTTCTGCTAAAAGATAATAGTTTCCCCCTCTCACTACAGAGGATTTAGAACCACCTTTTTCTTTTTTCAGAGGCTCTAATCTGATAAGAGAATCATTATCTGGGAAATCAGAATATCCCTAGATCACCAAGCCTTACACTGGGAGTCTGAAGGTTCCAGCACCCACCCATCTTCGTGAAGCAGGCTGTTCTGGGGATGTGCGAGACAGAGCAGCATAACTCAGATCTTCTGGGTGTTCTGTGATGGGAAACTCAGGGGTGTCCCATGTGAAAGCAATGTTTCCTTTCAGGTAATGGGCGGAGAAAATAAAAGCTATCATTGACAAAGTAGTTTAAACTCTGGAGCCAGACTGCTTGGGTTCAAATCTCATGAGCGAATTGCTAAACCTCTGCTATAATCCTACCTTACATTTAAATTCTCTTATGTATACCTAAGATTTTCTTCTTTTTCCTGAGGATAATGACAGCATCTTCCTCATAGGATTATTATGAAGATTAAATGAGTTAGTATAAGTGAAGCTCTTTACACAGTTCTTGGCCTGTGAGCAAGAAAGTGTTAAAACAAACAACACTCATAGCGACAAAATACCCTGAATTGCTTGAGGTCTTCCTTACCAGACTGTGAGTTTCTAGGTAAAAAGAAGCTGTGTCTTATTTATGGAGTTTTGCTTATCAGCAGCAGAGCTGGAACATAGTAAAAACTTTTATCAAATGGCTATGACTTGAAAGGATGAATAAATTTTTTGATTCACTCAAAGGGTGATTGTATCAGGGTACTGATCAAAGGGAGATATTGTCAAGCACCTTTGTGAGCACCCTTGGGAACTGTTCTCAAAGTCTCTGGGGACTCTGTGGATGAAATGTTACAAAGAGTTAATTTCAGAAGATTCTGTAATTTAGAAAGAATAATTCAGAGAGGAGACAAGAAAAACATTTAGCAATGTAAGAATAAAGGTCCTTATTTGGATGGAGGAGATTCTGTAGTAGATGAAAAAGCTCCACTAGTACAGGGATTGTCAAACTTTTTCTATAAAGGGCCCAAAAGAAAGTATTTTAGGCTTTGTGTGCCCTGCAGTCTCTATTATACCTACTCAACTCTGCTGTTTTAGAGAGACACAGACAGATACAATAAATAAACTAATGGGCATGACTGTGTTCCAATAAAACTTTATTTATGCAAATGGGGTGAGCTGGATTGACCTTCTGGCTATAGTTGTTGACTTCTACACTTGAACAATGTCAGGAATGAATAAAGGAATATCAGTGGGACTAGGACAACTGGAGGACCAACAATGTGAGAAAAGAGAGTGGCTAGCACAATGTCTTTGAGAATCCTTTGTCCAGGGAGCACTTAATACAAATACTTCAATATTAATGTGGCAAATATGGAGGAGAATGGACAAAAAACCATTCAATATCATAATTTTTGATAAGAAAAGACCTGTCAATTGAGTTGAAACTCATTTATATTAAAAGTAGAGAGGACAAGTAATCCAAAATAGAGACTCTTTAAATTATTTCTATCTGCAGAATGGATTTTTATATCTAAGTTAAAAATGAGACATGGGACTTCACAGAATTTTAAGAATGATAATGAAGCCAACCCCTGAAAATAGCTCTAGATTGCCACTTCAATCTCCCAATTCCTCCTCTATGCTGTAGACATGCTTTGACCTCTCTTTAGTCCGAGATGGGACTTGCTCAAGATGAAATTGGTTCAACAGCCTAGAAATGCAGCCTGTCCTGGACCACATGCCTATTCAGGAACACATGACCTATAAACCAACCTGGAAACCTTGTTCTTGTTCCTGAACAAGGTCGTCTTTCTATTTCACTTCTGCACGGGAAAAAATGGAGAAAGAGAGAATAGATTATTATATAGAAACCACCAAGTTCTTCCTTACAACTTCATTCCATGGAATGTCTGTATGCCACTTCAAATAAAGTAGCTGAGAATATTTGGTTGCAGCTCTAATGGCCAGTTCTGGTATGTCAATTTCCTAACCATTGGAGCCTTCAATGTGGTTGCTGAGTTTGCTGCATTGCAGAAGAAATATACCTACAGCCTGTTGTATAATTATCTCAGGAATTATAAAGGCAATAATTGCATGATTGCTTTTTTATTAATACTTTAAAACAGAGAAGCATAATTGGCACTTTAACCATCTAGTGGCAGCAAATTATACAATAATGTGATTTCAAAATGACAATTACTTTTGGCAATTAATTGGCATCACCTTTCAGTAGCCCTTTTCAATACATTGCTGGGGACTCTTGTTGCCAATGAAAAACGGGATTATTTTAAAGCTGAATCAGAGATGCGTGAAAAAATTAAGTTAATTACTTAAGAAAACAAGTGTTTGATATTTATATTCTTGATCAATGGATCCTTGGGGTTTAATAACAGCAGTAACATATTATACTTTTTCCCCTGAATGATGCCCAAATGATGTATAAAATTTTCGTAATGTAATTACCACCCACAAATCACTTCATTTCTGAAATATGGTGGCTTCTGATAGGATGAGATTGCTTTTCACAATCTCATTAGTTTAAGAAGGAAAAAGAAAACTCTTGCCACTAATAGAAAGGCAGGTAAGGATGGAAGGTGGCTTCATTACATGTTACGTGCAAACTGGCTGAGAAAGAAACAATAATGTCATCTTACATAGAATCATGTTTGAAATCACTTTTACATACGCAATTAGATTTAATCCTCTCAGCTCTGTGTTTTGGTAACAATGGGTTTACATGAAATGTTTTAAAAAAGTCCCAAAGCATAAACCTAAACGGTGCATTTGACTTGTTTTTAATAGATTAAAAATATTACTATGAAATGTACCAAAATATTTTTATATTGTTTTGATTAAATAGTTATAATTATTGATAGGTAAATTTATGTTGAAATTTGTAATTGCAACATTACCCTGTCTGTTGTTAATTTGAAGCTATATATTTTTGTCTGTATTGAATTTCACTACACGCCTCCTGTTCTCGAAACTGAATGAGATTAAGCATCTCTCAATAATGAGAGCAGACACTGTATTGACTGATTTTTAACTGCTCAGCTCTATCTTTGATTTTTTTTTAATACAAGTCAGAGCCTCTAAACAGTTCTTTCTGCATTTTAATGTCTAGCACCAGGAATTACATTGTAAGGCAACTGAAAATACTGGCAGACTGAGAGCTGAAATTGAGGCCACCCCACGGGACCCTCAGATCTTTACTTGAAAAGACTATTTTGCAGGGTCAGGGAAATGGTTAAGTGACAGGCACTAGGTACACACCTAAGGACACTCATATATGGAATTCCAGTTCCAAGTACCTAGAATCAATGCATAAAATCAGTCCTCTGTGTTTTCAAGTTCTTGGTTGTAGGATGAATACTTATGACTCTGGAGACACAGGCAGCACTCATTCATTTATTCATCTGTACATTCTACGATTGTTTATGAAATATCCTTGATGTTCTAGGCACTTTTCTAGCTGCTGAACATACAGAAGTAAACAAAACAACTACAGTCTTTGCCTTCATAGGCAGAAAGGAGAAGACAGTCCCATATCATTTTGCTTATAAGCAAACTAATCCGGATGGAGTTGGTTGGTTTCTTTCTTTTTTTTCCTATGTCTTCCCTTTCCTTTTCCTCCCATATCCTCCCACTTCTTCCTTCCTTCCTTCCTTCCTTCCTTCCTTCCTTCCTTCCTTCCTTCCTTCCTTCCTTCCTTCCTTTCTTTCTTCCTCCCTCCCTCCCTCCCTCTCTCTCTCTCTCTCTCTCTCTCTCTCTCTCTCTCTCTCTCTCTCTCTCTCTTTTATTATCCATGGGGTCCCAATAATTATTCTCAATTTAATACAGATTTGATGTCACTTGATTTATTAGATAATATTAATTTGAAAATATGAGATAAAAGAGTCATGGTGATTAGTCATGTTTCTATCTGGCTCACATTCCTTTTTTGTTGGGTTTTAGGTTTCTTGGCAGTATTTAACACCCCCAGAAGAAATGTTAGTATTTAAGAATACCTTGTCTCATTCCTACTTTCTTTTTCTTCATTTATTTTTAACAAAGGAAGAAAGCCAATAGAAAGAAAGGCCAGTATTTATTCCTTTGAATAACTATCATCTATTGAACTCTTGCTTTGTGCCAGATACTATCTGTAGATGATTTTAAATTTCTAAAAGGAAACCTTTGAGGCAGCATTGTTATCTTCTTTCTATAGATGAAATTGAAACTGAGTGAGGTTTGGTAGCTTGTCTGGGATCATAAACTTGTATGTGAAAGACCCGGGGTTTGAACTTACAACCATGAGAGTGCAAAGCTCTTGTTGCCCTAACCAGTTCCTACTGCTTCTAGATCCTTTAAGTGCCCTTGGATCTCCAACTTGAGATTTATTTAAACTCTTCTTGTTTTCTTCGAGTAAGGCCATAGACAGTAGATGTTCCTCCTTTTCCCCTATCTATAAGACTGAATCAACTACCTTTCTGTATCAAGTATCAGCTGGTGAGTTTGATTTTGGTTTAATCCTACAAAGAGCTGTAACTTTGAACTGGTTCCAATTATGGCACAAAATCTGGCCATGTCTTTCAACCTATGAAGAAAAATCAAAAATTTTATTCCCACTCTTTCTGGAATAATGAGGGAGTTGATCCCATCATTAAAGTTTATTAGGAACACGGGGTCTCTATAGATTCTGTTTTCACATTACAAGCAGTCACCTTGTACAGGTAGAAAAAATGAGGTATAAAGACAGAACTAAGTTAATTTTGCACCACTCTGGAATTAGAGATTAATAAAGATCACAAGTCTAATAAAAATTGTTTTGCTGGGATTATCACATGAGGATGATATTATTTTTAACAAAAAGATTGTGCTGGTTGTACTGATACCTTTTTAAGTTTTACCATCATTTAGTATTTCTTAGAAGGTAGTTGTAGGGCATTTATAAATAAATAGCACTGGCTGCACATTTTAATTTATTTTAGAAATATTATTTGCTTACCATGAAAATGAAGGTTTTTAACTTGGCTTTGAAGTCTGTTCAGTAAAAAAATTGTATTTGTAGCTGAATAAATGCTTTTAACTCTTGACATGTTGTCTTGGTTGTTTTCAGGCCTGTTTGCAGTAGCTTTCTGTAAGATCCATGCATAACAAAGCAAGATCCCTGCATAGCAAACTCTACTGTCAGTAGATAAGGTTTTCTAGCAGTTAGAATTAATTACAAGTACTCATTTGCTTCAAGGTTTTCCTGGAAGCTTAAGGTTATATGCTTGAAACTGATTATAGTCAAAATTACTAAAATGATCACTCAAAATGTGTATGCTAGAAGGAATCTACTAAAAAACCTGCACACACTCTTAATATACTTGGAATAAAGTATTCATTCATTATTTCAACAATAATTTATTAAATACTTATTATGTACTGGGCACTAGGAAGAGTGAGATGAAACAGAACACAAAGCAGTCATGATTTTTGCCTTTGTGATGCTTACAGTGTAGTGAAGAAGACAGAAGTTTAAAAAATAAAAGTACAAAATAATATAGACTTGCAAATTATAAGAATTCTGAAGGGAAAGTATAGGGTCCTGAGAAAGGGAACCATAGGGTGGCCAGGAAGTATTCTGTGCAGAAGTATCATTTAAGCTGAATCCTGATGGTTAAAAGTTGGTCAGTGAGAAGTGGGTATGACATTGCAAGTAAAAAGAGCAGTGCCAAGGTGAGGACTAGTTTGGAAAATGCAAAGAACTGAAAGAGGTCAATACAACCTAGTAGGTAAGGGGGGAAATGCTGCTCAAATGAGGCATAGGGGCATGTAGGCACTGATAAGAATTTTGGATTTTTTCCCCAAGCGATCGAGAAGTTGTTAAACAGGCATTTTAAGGTTATCTTCTGTCTGCTAAGTGAATCTGAATAACGGTTTGGAGGGGCAAGAATAGAAACAGGGAGACCAATTATAAGACTATGGTAGCACTCCAGGTGAGAGATGACGGTAGCCCAGAGTGGTAATGAAAGAGATAGAAACAGTGGATGAACTCTGCAAACATCTGGAAATAAAATCAATAGATTGGCAATGGATTGGATGTGAGGCTAATAGGAGACAGAGGGACTGAACTCTAAGTAATGACTTTTAGATATTGGACGTTAGAAATCTGATGGATGGAGATGTCATTTTACTGAGATGAAGGAGGACTGGAAAAAGAGCAAATCTGGAACAAATAATTAGGAACTTCAGCTTTATTTTAGTGTTTTGTTTTTTTTTTTTTTTTGTAGATACTCTTTATCAGGTGATAAAGAGTTTCTATTTCTAGTTTGCTATAATTTTTTAAAAATCATTTATGTCGAATTTTATGAGTTTTTTTTCTGCATCAATTGAGATGATTGTAAGATTCATCTCTTTTACTTTATTAATGGAGCAGGTTGTACTGAATGATTTTTGAATGTTAAAGCAACTTTGCATTTTTTTTGTTTTTCATTTCTGACTTGGTTGTGCTGTACTATCTTTTCCACACATTTCTGGATTGATTTAGCTAGAATTTATTTAAATTTTTAAAATTCAGTGTTAAAAAAGAGATGGGCCTCTAGTGTTCCTTTCTTGTAATATCTTTGTCCAGCTTTGGTATCAAGATTATACTGGCCTTAAAAAATGAAGAGTAATCTCTCTTTTTCTCTCATCTGAAAGAATACATGAAAAATGTCTGTTCTTTCTTGAAATATTTATAGAATTGACAATGAATCCATCTAGGCCAATAGTTTTTTTTTGTGAGAAGGTTTTGGAACAGTGAATTAATTGTTAAATTCATTTTAGTTTTGCTAGGTTGTATGTATGTTTTATGGAATATGCCTAATTCATATAAACTTTCAAATGTATTGCATGTAGTTGTTCCAAAGTACTGTTTTATTATCTTTTTAAGTTTTGTAGGACGTATAGTGATGTCCCCTTTTTCATTTCTGACAATTTTCTGTGCCTTTTTTTGAAAAAAGCTTTTTACTATAATAGTCTTTTCAAAAACCCTACTGTTTTCTTTGACGATTCCTTCTATTATATATCTCTTTTCTTTTTCATTAACGTATGTTCTTATTTTTACTACTCCTTTTTTTCTCATTTCCTTGTGTTAAATTTTCTGTTCTTTTTCTAACTTTTCGAAGTGGTGTGTTGAACTTTTTATTATTATGCAATTTTCTTCTTTAATAATGTTTCTTGTTCTAATGTCTTATTTATCTGATAATAATATAGCTATTACAGCTTTCTTTTGGATAGTGTTTTCATGGTATACTTTTTCTATCCTCCACTTTGATCTTTCTGTGTTATATTTAATTATATCTCTTTAAGCAGTATACAGTTTTTAAAATTCCATCCTGACAGGCTTTATCTTTTAATTGAAATGTTTACTTCATTTACATTGAAGTAATTACTTCAGAATATAATTACTGCTATATTTGGGCCTAAATCTACCATTAAACTGTTTGCTTTTTATTTGTTCTACTTATTCTATTTTTATAATCTCTCTTTTGTCTTTGTATTTTTTCTATTGTCCCAAGTTAAACATTATTTTAATCTTCTTTTATTGGTTACCCTAGAGGTTATATGATATAGCCTTGATTTATCAAAGTTTAATATAAATTAGTACTTTTTCCTCATGCCAAATAATGCAAAAGTCTTAGACAAGTGCTACTGAAAGTGTGGTTCTTGGATTAGCCATGGTCTGTGATCTGTGATGGTTGATTTTATGTGTCAACCTGGCTAGGCTGAGGTACCTAGATATTTGGTCAAATACCAGTCTAGATGTTGCTATAAAGATATTTTAATAATGAGATTAACATTTAAATAAGTAGATTGTGAGTAGAGCAGATTATTTTCCACAGTGTTGGTGGGCCTCCTCCCATCAGTTGAAGGCCTTAAGAGAAAAAGACTGGAGTCCCCCGAGAAAGAGGAATTTGGCCTCCACACTGCTGTTGGAATCCAGCTCCAGCATCAACTCTTCCCTAGGTCTCTAGCCAGCCTGCCAGCTGTCAAGATTTTGAACTTGCCAGCCTCTAAAACTACATGAGCCTATTTCTTAAAATCTCTCTCTCTCTCATCTCTCATCTCTCTCTCAACCCCCACTTTCTCTCTTCTACTCTCTCTCTTTCCCTCTCTCTTGCTCCACACCTCCTATTGGTTCTGTTTCTCCAGAACCCTGGTTAATACAGTGTCCCAGACCAAAGCCTGGGAAATTTATGAGAGTTCCCTCCTTTGGCAGACTCTAAACTCTCATTTTTTCCTCCTTGTCTTATAAGTTTGTTGAAAGCTCTGTTCAATTTTTCTTTCTCTTGGCCATCTCTACATGGATTGGAACATCTCCCTAGGGAAAAAGTAGTTCCCCAAACTGGACTCATTCTCTAGGTTTCTTCTTTTGGTGGGGGCTTGTCCTATTCACTACCCTTTTAACTCTCTGATGCCCTCAGTCAGATTTAGAACTATTTCCCAGCTTTTCTAGTTCTCAGTGGAAAGTTGGTCTGATTTATGTAGTCCACCATCACCAGAAGTGATTCTCCCTGAGTAGGTGACTGTCTATCCTTCTTAATTAAAATCTATGCAGGAATTCTCAGACCATTTTTTGGATCAAGACTTTAGGTTTTTTTTGGTTAGTTTGTTTGTTTTGTTTTTTGTTAAATTTGAAGAGCTTTGTAGATAATTAAGGTAAGAGAACACAAAAGTCATTGGAGGAGCAAATCTGAGGAGAAAAAATTTGGTATGAGTAGTATACAGACAACATCTTGATAATGAAATGAATGAGGTCACATAGGAGAATGTCTTGATAGAGAAAAGAATCGAGGCTGAGAATGCATTTTTAGGGATTCCAACATTTGGAAGTTAGAGGAGGAGGTATGAGTGAAACACTAGAAAGAGGTTGTTAGACAGGTAGGAGAATACCTATGAGAGTATAGTGTCATAGAAGTAGAGGAAAAAAGAGGATTTAAAGAAGTAGAGAAAGATCAAATATGAGTTATCTAATGAAAAATCTGACAAAATAAGGCCTAAAAAGTTTCTGAGTCTTACATGTATACTAGAGACACTTGATAGATGACCATACTTGTGAAGTAGTGTGGGCGGACAGCCTCAGGAAGAGTGATTCAGGGCTGTGGGAGGCCTGCCTGGCAGCAATCACCCTGGTAGCTTTCAATCTCTAATCTGATAATGACCTCTGTGCTATCTCAACCTGAAAGAATTATTGGAAACCTGTGCTCTGTCCTTTTGGTAAATAACTTAGGTAATATCTGTCAAGAGCAAAGAAGGATGATGGTGTTCCTACTTCTTCCTAATACTTACTAGATCTTCAGGGAGCAAACCTTTTGTTTTTATCTAAACCCAGATACAGCTGCATCTCCTGAGGTGAGCTTTCATCGCTCACTCCCACAGAATTCCCTTTGATGCTAAACGTCTCACCAGAACCAAGAGGCAGAGGAAATGCTGATTCCTCATTCTAGAGAGGTGTGCCTTTTCACAGCAAGCCTTTTTTATTTGAGCATTCAGTGTAGCTTTTTTCAGTCTTTGGTCCAGAGGAAAGTTTGGACTGTAGGAGAACCTGTTACTTCTATTTGTCTATATTTCAGAAAAGTCCATTGACAAAGATTTTTAAAAAGTGGAAGTTATGTACAGCACAAACTTCAGTATAGTCTTATTTTCCTTAAAAAAAAAAAACAACCATTAAAGATTGATTACTTCCATGTAGAAGTACTTGACAGTGTGTTTGTATATTTATGTTGAGTTTGACTATTAGACACACTGATGATATCTAAACTATAGTGAAAAGGGCATCTGTATAGCAAGGCAAACAAAGTCCATTACCCTCATGTGTGGAGTAAAATACAGGCTCTCACTCTAAATCTGTTGACTTGGAACCATGTGCAAAATGAATCTATTTTTTTAATTTATCTCATTCACACCTGATGAAGCAAGCAGAGCCTGTGAGTCAGGCATGAAATTATAGAAAACTGGTTCACTCAAAGAGAGAGTGCTTTGGAGAGAAGCCATTCTCCTGTTTTGGGGAAAAGCTGTTTGGGCACACTTTAAGGCTCCATTAAATGTGGTTTTCAATCAGTGTAATTCTGGCCATGCTAACTACTTAATTGGTAGATCTCGATGGTTAATGAAAAGGATCCCTCGTATATAGTAATATCTCTATGAGTGTTATTAAATGATTTGTCAAGTGATTGGTGAAATGACACAACCTGAAATATTTTAATTCTGTCTAATTGAGTCATTTAGTCTTTCTGATTTTGATTCCTAAATATAATGTGGGAATAACAGAGTACTTACATCACATGGTTGTGAAGATAAAATAGGATAATGTATGAAAAACTCTAGATAAAGACAGAATTTTGTTTGCTGCAATGTAATTACCTCCTTTTCAGAAATTATGACTGTGGCTTTATCTCCTGTCAATCATTGAGTGTTGGGAAGGTTCTTTGTGGTATCACAACATTGCCCAAATTTGTCAGCATACAGCACTCATAAATGTCCAGGACTACCACAAACACTTAGGAGACTTTTTAAAAGATTAGTGTAATCACTGAGGAAAATAGCCAAGAACTTAAGCTGGAGAGGTCATAGACAATGTCCTGTGATTGGTCATTTTGCCAGCCCAGAAGAAAACGTACATTTTCATTGGCTGGTGATGACTATAACAGACAACTCCAAAGCCATGAAGCATAGGATAGAGCAGGACAAAGTTGGTCTACTAGGGTGCTTTAGAGAAACAAAATGAAACGAATATACATATATCCTCATATAGATAGTTAGATTTGTTTATTTGTTTATTTATTTGTTATAGGAATTGGCTTACATCATTATGGAGGCCAAGAGGTGTCCATGATCTGCCATATGCAAGCTGGAGAACCAAGAAGGCTGATAGTTTAATTCAGTCTGAGTCTAAATGCTTGAGAACATGGTGGGAGTAGGGGACTGGGGTCGGCAATAATGTAAGTCCTGGTTGGAGTCCAAAGGCCCAAGAACCGGAGCACCAATGTCCAAAGGCAGGAGAAGATGGATGTCTCAGCTCAACCAAAGAGCAAATTTAGTATTCTGTCTTTTGGTTCTATTCAGGTCCTCAATAGATTGGATGATGCCTGCCTGCATTGGTGAGGGCAGTCCACTCTACTCAGTCTACCTATACAAATGCTAATCTCTTTTGGAAACACTCCCACAGACACACCCAGAAATAATGTTTTACAAGCTATTTGGGCATCCCTTAGCCCAGTCAAGCTGACACATAAAATGAACCATCACAGTTGGAGAAGAGCTAAGAAGGAAAGAAAAATAAAGAGCAGATGGTTTGGGAGAGAATAGCATAAAGCAGCAGCAGTGATTGAAAGTGATAATGAGGGCAATAATAAGAAGCCCTGGATCAGTGGAGAAAGAAATTGTAAAGTTTTTAGATTTGGAAGGGCTCATAGATCATTCAGTCCAAGGATGACGAATACATAGGTCGTGTGTGGCAAATTTTCCATCTTGTGTCCACAGCACACATTGCTGATCAATAATTGTATAATTTGTACTCCTTTTTCTCAGTTAAGGCATTTTAGTGGCAGGGCAGAGTGATCCTAAAGCTGATGTACCTGCTCTGTGGGAACATAAAGTGTCACCTAGAGCTTATTAAAACACTGTGTGAAGGGATGGATATAACTCATTAAATTATCTGATTCTCAGGCTGAGACACAGGGATCTGGTTCATGAAGAGTGGTCAAGGCAGTGCTATAGGTTGCTGCCACAAATCAGTTAGAATAAGCACAAGGGATAAAATCTATTTGCACATCAGAATTCAACCTCCTCACATAACAATCAAAAACCTGTAGCAAAGGGATATGAAATAAGTTGTTCAAGTTCAGGACCCATCTCAGTTTGGAGTTATTTTACTGAAGACTGATTCCTGAAAAGGCTGGACAAAGTAGAGAAAGGAACAGTTTTAGGTATTAGGGTTTAAGTCAATAGATCCTGAGCTAGGGCTTTGAGAGTTAATGTGTTAGTTTACTTGGGCTGCTGTAACGAAGCACCATGAACTGGGTGGCTGAAGCACAAATGTATTGTCTCACAGTTCTGGAAGTTAGAAATCTGAGATGAAGGTGTTGGCAGGTCTGGCTTCTTCTGAGGGCTGTGACAGAGGATCTCTTCCATGCCTATTTCCTGGCTTCTGGTGGATTGCTGTCAATTTTGATTGTTTCTCGGCTTGTATACACAACACCCTGACCTCTGCCTTCGTGTTCCTGTGACATTCTTCCAGTGTGCATGTGTGTGTCTCTGTGTCCATATTTACTCTTTTTATAAGAACATAGTTATATTGGATCAGGGACCATCCTAATGACTTCATTTTAACTTGATCATCTACAAATATTCTACTTCTAAATACAGTCACATTTTGAAGTATTAAAGGTAAGGATTTTAACATATAAATTTGAGGGACATGATTTAACCCATAATGGTGAGATTTTGTGTTCCCTGTGTCAGGTCTCTGGCTATGAGAATCAGCTTGAATGTAGTCTAATAGCTTTCTTAATGAAGTCAGGTTTAACGTTAGGATTAATTCTTCAAGAAATTGGTAATAAGAGACCATGCAGATGAATTTATAAACTATTATGAATTTTATGTTTATTGTTTAATGAGGATGTTCAAGGTGTATTTTACCATAAGGAGAGGAAATGGCCAGGTGGAGGTGATACCTTGTAGTTGAGAATGATTCCTGGGAAACTTCAGAGTGAAGTAGTATTATTCTACTGCTAGTTAGAGGAATGGATCAAGAACAACCACAGATACCTTTGGGCAAGGTTACTCTATATTTAAAGATCTAAAGATAAAAATATGAATCAGAAGATGCCAAGAAATCACATGGTCTCTGACAGAGAACAGAGTTACATGAAGTGGGCAAAGCTTTCTGCTACCTGAGAGACCGACTCCCAAGAAAATTTGTCTTTGACTCTCATTCTGTGCTTCCCATCTTTTTTCCTAGTTACCCCATTCTCTGGTAGCAACTCCTTCAAACACTAAGGACCATATTTGGTCCCTCTTCCTTTCATTAAGTACGGTTCCTAAAAGGAGATCTAAATATATTAATTTACATTTAGGTACTAATACTCATAATGGTTGAAAGTGGGCTCAGTCCTAAATGGTTTGTAAGTGATTGTCAAGGCCTTACATGAGAAGAGTGAAGCTCTAAGTCTAGAAATTTGGAATCATCTAGTTCTAAATGGCACATTTTTTATTAGCTAATCAGCTCCTAAATTAAAATGTGTCAGTGTTCATTTTCCCCCTACAATTGTCAGTGATCTAAAAATTTGCTGATTACATTAGCAATTTTTCTTTAATTCCAGGAAAATGCAAAATAGATTTATGAAGATATGAACCTAAACTTGTATGCCATGCTTAACTCACCTACATATTTATGGGCGATCTAATCTAACTTTCCCAGAAATTGATAGCACAGGACTTTCTCTTTAGTTCTTATCACAGCCTCCTCTCTTTTTAGCAGTCTTGAAAATATACAATTCAATCCTATTTGTTCCTTGGCAATCAGAAAGGAACTGACTGCTCTTTCTACCATGATCTCTTTGATGGTGCCAAATTGTGTAAAATCACCATAAGAGAAGGGCTTCCTCTTATCTCTTTCAATAATGAAGTTTACTTGCCTTCCCTTTCCCTTGTCTGTGCTCAATCTACCTCAGTCCTTTGTCCGATTCAGCCAAAGAGAAAGGGTGTAGATATCTTGGTACTGATTAGGTACAGGTACAGGTATAGGTATAGGTATAGGTATAGGTATAGGTATAGGTATAGGTATAGGGAGGTGTAGGTGTAAGTGTAGGTATAGGTATGGCTATGGCTATGGCTATGGGTGTAGGTGTAGGTGTAGGTATAGGTGTAGGTATAGGTATACACTTGTAGGTGTAGGTATAGTTGTAGATGTAGTTATAGTTATAGGTGTCGGTGTAGATGAGGAGCCTGGCAAACTCTATAGGAGGTGAAGATGACCTAGACCAAATATTTCTTGGATCCCGACTTAGCTCCCTGCTGCCCCTCAGTGGCTCTGGAACAAGGTTTGCTCATCCACTCAAAGTGGTCATCAGCTGCCATGGAGTCTCCCAGCACATAGCCAAAACCCTTCTTCCAGAAAAGAGTTCACGATACTCTTCAGTGGGTCAGGCAGGATTTTTCCTAGGGGTTAACAGAAAAACCCCAAATCCTTACCCTTGCCCTCTGTCTTACTCCACCACTTGACCTAACAACTTTATAGGACATATTAGCAAGTGGTGAATACAGGCAACAGGACCAGCAGATAATAAATAATTCAGTGAAAATACATTCCAGAAAATTGAGTTGATGTGATTGGAGAGTTCTTTGATAAATATAACATGTTTCCAAACACTCATTACATTATACTGTTATTACAGAAGGCAATTTATTCTGATTAAAAATTATTTGCCATGAAAAGAATGCCTGGGGGAACTAAAAGTTCTGGGGAAGCTAACCCCATAGAATATTTAAATAGCTTCTCTGGAGCAAATGCATTTTAAAGTTAATTGTTGGCTCACTAAGTTTTTTGGTTTTGGAATCCAGCAGATGCCATTACGTGCTTTGAGGGTTCAGGATTATAGAGAATGAAAGGGTGAAGATTTAAGACTATGTTTTCAGCAGACACCCCCAAGGCACGATATTCCTCTTTGGTTGGGTGAATTCTTCCAGGAGCACGATGAAAGTGATAGATGGCTTGCTTGACTATCTGCCTGCCTGCCTACCCACACTCTTTCTTTTAGTTTATAATTATGTTTGATATACAGAAAACAATCAAACATACCCAAATCAATCAAACAAAGAAAAAAAACCTAACTAAAACTTCCAACGTTACCAAAAAGAGCCCTAAAATGTAGTCTCCTTCTGCCCTTGACACATAGTTTACTAGTTCTGTTCTTTATAGATAGTCACCATCAACAGTTTCTTCTGTGTCTTTCCAAAGATCTACTAGGTAATAATAATATGTGTATTTTTTCTCTCTCTTTAACATACATAATCATACTACATATGTGATATTATGCCTTGCTTTCTTCATTAAACAATATGTCTTGGCCATTGTTCTATCTTTCTGTTTGTCTATCTTTATCATCAGCCAAATTCTTTTAATGGCTGCATAGTATTTCATATTACAAATGTACTATAATTTATTTAGTCAGTTCCATGTTGATATTTGGGTTGTTTTGTCTTTGGATGAAGTGATTTCTAAAGTGGAGGTGGGGAGTGTGCACAGCGACCCTGGGCTTTGTTTTGATGATAGGTACCTCCTAGATTGTTGGGACAATTGGGGGGCATTTGTGGAGACTGGATGGGAAAAGGAGAGGATTTACATCAGAGGACAGATGTCCAGCAGGGGAAGTCTTGCTACATTGGATGCGATTTCATTCTCCACCTCTCCAGGAAAACCTTAGTAAAACTGACATTACTGGCAAATGCTTGTGGAATTCATTCTTCTATTCAGCAAATATTATTGCATTTCTTTTATGTATTAGGCACTGCTCTAGGTGCTGTCTCCTCAGCTCAGCAGTGAACAAAACAAAGTCTCTGCTAACGTGGTGTTTACATTCAGAGGAGGGAAAAAAAATTATAAGCAAATAAATATATAGTTCTCGTAAAGACAAATAATGCAGGGCAGGGGCTGGAGAGCAACAGACTGTGTTGGGACATCTTCCTTGGAGACAACACCATGGGATGCCTCAGGTGAGGTGGGTTTAGGGTGGTGCCGAGGCTGCAGGGCAGTAGCACTGCACTCACTGGTTGCCTGGAATGCTGGTGGCCTCCAGCACCCTTCCATCCTCCTTCCCACAGAAGCCTACCTCCAGCTGGGCATTGCCCGCAGATGCTGCCTCAGTGGTCAGAAATGAAGTGCCTTTTCCGTTCAAGGCATGTGGTGAAATTTGTGGGGGAATGAAAGGGGGAGTAGAGGAGAGACCAGAATAAGGAGATGGTAGCCTAGAAAAAAATGTGGATATTCTACCATCAGACTAATTCAACATCACCGAATTACCAAAGGGCTTCTCATCATTCACCGTTTAGCAGGGGGCAGGGAAAATGATTCATTATTCAACGTGAGCTGAAATGAAAACGCCACACTTTGTAAAACAGGCAAGGTTACCTACTATGGTTACTGCTCACAGAGTTTTAATGTGTCTGCTGCATGGCTAATTAATTTGCTCTGAGTTTCATTGGAATTCCTATTTGAGCTGATTGTCTTGGTAACTGAATGCACTACAGAGAGCAAGAACATCAAAAAAATGCCATTTAGGGCTGTTGTAGCAATCTGAGGCTTTCCCGGGCCTTTCTCAGCTACCACCAGTAAGGACTGCCTGTGTCTCTGTCAAGTTCTGTCAGACTAGTAGGGTTTTCCAGAAGTTGTATAGCCTATAGTGTCGTGGATTAGAATCCAGACTCTGAGGTCATATCAGACTGGGATTTCATATTTACTAGCAAGCACTTAGTGTTCAACCTAGGGTGTTTAAGGTCACCATTTTCTTATCTGTAAAGTTGGAATAATTTTATTACTACTACAGAGAGATGCTGTAAAGATTATAATTGATGTATTTGGTCCATCATAAGCTCTCAGTAAATAGAGCATTTTCTTTTCATTCTCTGCCTTGTCTTTCTTCATTTGTCATTGTTATCAGCCTTTTTATTTATTTTTTTATTTTTTTTGCCTTTCTGACTCTATATCTTAATTTGTGTGTTGGGATTTGAGGTATTGTATCCAAACTGGGCAAACTATAGTGGGCAGCATTGGCACAATGAAAACCATTTTCTAAAGCCTTTAAGAAGTAAGAGATTGGATGACCTGAGCCCTGGTTGGTCCAGGCTTTGCTGCTGCCCCATCATTTGAGCCAATTGTTTTGTCTCTCTGGGCTCTACCTTTCTCTTTAGTAGGATACAGAGATCAAAATTAATGAAATTTTGGATCCTGAGGAGTGATGTATTAAGGACCACACCTCGGTGAGTCGTATACTTGGCAGCCAGTAGCACAGTGAGCAGTTAACAGTGGCTTAAATAAATGGTACAGACTTAAAAAAAAATCTATAGAAATTTTAGCAAACTAAATGCATCAGTGTGTAAAAAAAATTATATATTATAACCAAGCTGGAGTAGTTTTCTCTTTGCATCCTTTAAATCCAGCTCATTCAACATCTCTTTAACGTGTATAGAGTTTTCTCCTCAACAGTGTTGAACATTTCTCAAGAATATTGGTGGTATCTTATGTATCTTTGTACCTCCCAGAGTTTCTGCCTTCATGTATTGCTAAATAAGTATCTGTTGATTTAAATGAAAAAATTAGAGTGGATGCAAAATCCTAGGTAATCATCACAACACCCAAGTACTTTACCATCAGGTATGTCTCAAGACTGTCAATAACTTATAAATTAGTAGATGAACAAAAGAGAAGTCACAAACATTATTTATTACTTTGCCAGTCTTAATAAAGACCTAAAGTGCTAATAGCTTCTGTGGAGACAGCTTCCATCAGGTAAGTAAAAAGATTATTATGTTGCAATTACAAGTATCAATAGAGACAGAACCTACCAGTTTTCGGATTGCTGACAGGCATTAACTGGTTTATGGGTATCCATTTCAAAAGATTTCTATTATAGTGTGTTGTTTTATGACTGTCTGTTAAACACATCCACATCTACACAACATTTATTCAGGGTTATAGCCGAGAGGCACTTTAAGAGCACCTCATCCAATATTTTTTAAACTGTGTCCCAAATATCTCCTAGAAGTTTCTGGAAATCTCTTAAAGGATTTCTTGGGTATTGTAAGGTGAGGAACAGTATATAGTTCTATGTGAAAAACAAGACACTTTGACATGGCTATGTTGATACAAGATTCATCTTGACTCAATCATTTTGATGCAGTTATTTTGTCATGGTACGGCTGCACAAAATGATCCTTTAAAATCATAAAAATCACTGGTCCTAATCAATAGTATATACAATAGCTGCCCTTGATCTTTCCTTTACCCTAAGCCCTACTCCTGTTACGGTGATTTTCATTTTCTATTTTATTCACTTATCTACTGTTTGAATTTTTATGCATATTTATTACTTTTATTCAGAAAAAATATTAAAGATATTTCTTAGAAGTCTGATTAAACTAGGATAGGTTCTTAGGAGCATCGGGCTTATCTCCTCAAACCAGAATTACATAGGAACATTATGAAATGAAAATGTATATTATCAAAAGTTCTGAGAGAACTGCTAGAAATATAATTGGCAATTTCCTGTGCAGTCTGGAGCTAAGAATAAAGGGCTGAATAACTGAACAAAAAGTGTTGTTAATGCTGATGACTGAATGAGAGAATTTAAGACCTGGACCAGCCAAGATATAAATAAAGTCTTAAGGAATTCCTGAGCCTCTCACTGCCTCTGAACCTCATGCACCTTCACCATATCTTTCAACTTGACCTCACCCCTGCTTCTTTACTCTGGAATGGCGTGGCAGTGTGGCAAATCTCAGGAATGGTGTGGGCTTGTTGGTTTTTCACATTATTTAGTGTATTTGTTTCCTATGGCTCCTGTAACAAATTACTGCACGCTTGTGGCTTAAAATAACAGAAAATTATTCTCTAACAGTTTTGATGGCCATAAATCCAAAACCAAGGTGTCAACAGGACTGTGCTTCTTCTGAAGCCTCTGGAAAGAATCTCTTCCAGGTCCTGGTGGATCCAAGGGTTCCTTGGTGTGTTTTATATGGTCTTTTCCTCTGTCTGTCTTCTTCTCTATTTCTTATAGGGACACTTGCCATTGGTTTTAGGGCCTTAGAAAGAAGAGGACGCACTAAGGGGCTTGGGAAGTATGATCCAGAAGAGGACAAGAATCATCTTCTCATCTCAAAACCTTTAACTTAATTAAATCTGCTAAAATCCTTTTACAAAAAAGGTAACATTTGATCTTTTACCATATAAGGTGATATTCACAAATTCTGGGGGTTAGGATGTGGATATACCTTTTTGAGGCCACCATTCAACCCACTACATTTGGTAACTAAAAAGGGAAAATTGGTAATTTTTTTAAAAGTCAAAAGTTTAATTGATTTTTTTTTCTCCTGAGTCAAAATATTCCTTGGTCAAAACAATGTCATTTATCTGACATGGATCTTTCCACTATGGCAGCCAGAGACAGTTTGGTCTATTCTATGTGAGCTTTGGTTAGAATAAAACTTGTATGAGTAAATATAAGTTTGAAAACTCCTAATTCTTATCTAATAACTTTTTTTTTTTTGTGTGAGAAAGCAGAGACCCAGTAGTTGAAAAGAACACTATTTTTGAGTCCTAAGGGCTGCAAACTGTCCTGTCTTCACCAATTAGCAGTTCTGGGACTGGTTGCATCACCTAAATTTTATTACTCTTTAGTTTCTTCATTGATAAAGAAATAATAATACTTCTAACTTGTTACAATTGTTGTGAATGTAAAAATCCTCTGAAAATAGGTAAGAAGTTTTATTTATAATAATATTATGTCAGTTTTTCAACCTATATTTGAAATTGCTCCTGAAATGTATTTATGTTTCTACATTAAAAGTGAATAGGAAAAACAGGTTATTATGCACTCTGTGCTAGAAGAAACTTACTCCTCTATTATAACCTGCAGCCACCTAGGGAGCTTTTGAGAACACACACACAAATTATAATTTGAATGTTCAGAAAGGAAAGTAAGGCGGCAGCTATGAATAATAGGACCAGTGCAGAGCAGAGTTGGCAGATTCACAAGCTGAAGAAGTCCAGGCAGGTAATATAAACAAATAAAACAGGGTAAGAGTAGGAAAAATAGCAACAGACATGTAATGGAAAATAGTAATTGAGTAATAATTGGGGGACAATGATAGGGAGAAGAAAGGACTGTAGTGAACTGGGGACTGGAGAGCAGTCTTTGGTTCAGTCTAAGGGAAACTGCTACTCTTCAGTCGCCGACTGAAACAGTTGCCATTGAGATACACCCTCAACATTCTAGCTCTTCCAAGGGAGAAATCCGGATTTTTACAAGAAAACTCCTGTATCATTAGGCGTTTAGGCTAGCCTATGCTGATAACGAGTAGCCCTGAAATCCCAGTGTCTTAAGAAAAGTTTATTTCTCCCTTATGTGAAATCCTCAGGTAGTCTGGGCAACCCTCCATGGGAGCTTCCCTCTACACATCGACCCTGCGAACCAGGCTCTGCCCATCTCAACACTGGGTCTCCAGTGGCCAAGTGTATAGGTTGAATTGTAGCGCCCAAAAAAGACACTTTGGAATTTTAACCCCTGGTATCTGAGAATATGATCTTATTTAGAGATAGGATATTTACAGAGGTCATCAAGTTAAAATGAGGTCATCAGGTGGCCCTAATCCAATATGACTGGTGTCCTTCCAAAAAGAGGAAATTTTAGGCACATAGAGACATGGACACAGCAAGAATGCCGTAAGAAAAATTATGCTGCCACAGCCAAGGAGCTGTTAGAAGCAAGGAGAGAGGCCTGGAACAGATCCTTCTCTAGCGCCTTCAGAGGCAGCATGGCCCTGCCAACACCGTAAAGTTAAGCTTCCAGCTTCTAGAACTGACAGACAGTAATCTCTGCTGCTTAAACCACTCAGTTTGTGTGCTTTCTTATAGTAGCCCCTGGGAACTGAGAAACAGAACGTAGATGAGAGCTTTTCCCTGCCTCAGCCACAAAGACACATGTCCTTTCTGCTCACATTCTGTTGACCAAAATCAATCACGTGGCCTCACCAGCAATTAAGGGGCTGGGAAGTATGACCCAAAAAAGGATAAGTGGATGTTGGTGAGCACTAGTAATACTTTCTACTCCTGATTTGAGTGTGTTAGCATTTAATATAAGTTGAAAGAAAAGAAGACTGAGCAAGCGTTCACCAAATGAGCCAAACAAACCCTCCTTTGGTCTGGATCTCATCAGTGGGTTCCAGACAGAGACCTGTCCTGGGGACAAGCCCACAAGCAGTATAGCAGTGTACCCCACAAGCATGGGGTAAGATTTATGCTTCTGAGGGATGTGGATTTTGGTTGTGGGCAGGGATAAGCACAGTTGCTGCATAGAGCTGTTGGTATAAGTAGAGGTCTGAGCTTGGAGAAAAGACTCCAGAACATGACACTCAGTGCAACATGGGGATCTTAGAAGGGTGAGGATGCTCAGACCACCACCCACCAACAGTTTTCAGTTGGAGCTGATTTTTGTACTATCCTATGCTCCCCATCCTCTTTTTCTTCCCTACTAAACACATACTCCATTCTCTCGGGGAACCAGACCCGTCCTACCTAGTTCATCTGAGTTACAAGTGAAGTTGGTTTTGAAGATAACCCTGAAAAGCTGCCTATCATTCATGCCATTATTTTTGGAAACATACGATCTAAATTTCAAATACAGCTTAGACAGAAAATTTTTACAAAACATCTCATGGGTGATTTGGGGACTGTGTGTGCACATGTTCGTACATATTTACAACCTTGATTTATATTCAACCTAGCAACAGCATTTTAAAGTCATTTGTGTGCAATATGCTTTACTCATATGCATATAATTTAAAAATAATATATCTAGATGCTTTCAACTGAATTTCTCTCGGAATATATATCATATTAACTTGGCTTATGGATCATGCTCAAAATTATTCTTAAAGAACATGCTTGGTTAGTTTCGCCGAACCAGAATTTTTTGAATATTCTAAAAAGCAAGAGAAAGAAATAAGACAAATTGTACTGTTCATGTACTGTGGCACAAGCTAGGGAAATATAATTGGGCTTCAGGCCAAATTCTGAAGGCAATTGGAGCTGCTTATGTCAATTGGGCATAATTATTCCTCAGCTCCTGTTGACAGAAAGAAAAATTGGTAGTGATCTGCTTCCTGATACTGGGGATTCAGAGAGAATATTTGAGCTCCAGATCACGGCAGACCTGTGCGTGTATAAATCACTGATTTGTCATTTGTGGGGAGCAGGGAATTCTCTAGTTTGGAGGAGTCCTTGTGAATTAGTTGCCTTGGGCAATCTGTTCTATAGCTGAAGGCAGCACTGTGGCCTCAGGAAATGTGGAATGAATAATGAATCTTTCCCAGAGACCTTCCCTGCAAGTGTGTCTGCTTATTTTTTCACCTTGACCACTGTCTGGTCCATTCTTCTGTGATCATAGGAAGGTACAGGGTCTATGCTGAACAGGCTAAGGCCCCAACTCTAGATTTATTTATTTAGCAAAAATTTGTTGAATCTTCTAGGTGCTTGAGACTGTGCTAAATCCCAGATATCTAGCTAATGGCAACCCAACGTGGAAAAATGTGCTTGTCTTGAACTAAAATGGGAAATGTCTGAGGAGCAAAGGCTTCCAGTGAAGCAGAAGTGGTAACCTGAAGGGGGTGGGGAGAGGTAGAAGCCTCGAGGCATGCTGATTTTCTTTTTCGACTTCAGGGACCTAATCTGTCCATGCAAAAGATTCTCATGCCATTCTTTCCACCTGGACCCTGGGTTGCATCCCCCTGTTTCCTTGGGATCTTTATGCCATTGGTTTCCTACACACGGTTAGAGTTTCAATTTCCTATTTATTGGCATATCCCTCTCAGCAGCTAAATGTGTTTTGTGTCTTTTACCCAAACGAAACAAAGTCCTTAATTTGCTTTTAAGACTCCCTTCAGTTTCCATTCTTCCTTGTCATTTATTTCACACAAATTACAAAGGTTAGTTCAGTGTCACCCCTTCCTCATCCCACCCTTAACAGGTCCCCTGACATGGCTTTTGCCTCTTGCACTGTGCTAGAAATGTTCCAATGGGGATCACCTGTGATATCTACATGATTAATTCATTTTTAAATGTGCATCATTAATTTTTGGTGGCATTTGACCCCACTGACCAGATCTTTCCTGAAACCCTTACCTCCCTTGGCTTTTGTGACTTCAAATGCTTTTGATTTCTTGATTACCTCGCTGCTTCCTTTTCTCAGGCACCTTCACAAGCAACTCTTCTTATTCCACCCACTCTTTAAATGTTGTTTTTTTTTTCCCCTCCTGAGATTTAGATTTTGGCTACCTCTTCTTTTCACTCTACTTACTTTCATTGGGTGATTTCATTTACTTTCACGTCCTTAGCCAACCCCTCTCTGTGCTACAATTATTAAATCTCAATTTCCAGCCTAGATTTCTTTCCTGAGCCAGACCACATACCTGCTACCTGTTTAATTTTTTTTTATATCACCTGATATATTACTCAGGAGCCTCAAAACCAAAAATTGAACTCATTAACTTTCACCTGCATACCATTTTTCTCCACCTTGGTGCCTACGTCATACCTCAGTTAACCAGCTACCATGTCTCACCAATCCTACCAACTTTTTATTTTTTGGATACTTCCCCTTTTTCTTCAGTCCTACTCCCACTAGCTTAGTGCAGGCCTCATGATTTTTTGCTTGGATTGCTGCTGAGGCTTTCACGTCTCTAGCTTGCCTTCCACCATGTGCCTGCCCACTGTTATGGACTAAACTGTGTCCCCCTTCCAAATAAAACCACAAATCTTTTGACACCCTAAGCCTCAGTGTGACTATATTTGGAGATGAAGCCTTAAGGAGGTAATTAAGGCTAAATGAGGTTGTAAACATGGGGTGATAATCTAATGAGACTGGTGTCTGCAAAAGAAGATGGAAACAGCAGGGATAGACTTATCACAGAAAAAACACCATGTGAAGTCACAGCAAGAAGGTGGCTATCTGCAATCCAAAGAGAAGGGCCTCAGGAATAACGAAACCTGCAGCCTCCTTGATCTTGGACTTTCAGTCACCAGACCCATGAGAAAATAAATTTCTGTTGTTTAAGCCAGTCTGGGAAGTAGCCTTTTTTTTTAGGGTCCAATTTATAATAAGATTTATTGGAACTACACATGCTGGTGACCAAAAGACCAGGAGCATTATCATTATTGTCATCATTGTTCTAGCAATAGCAGGTTTTACTTATTGAGCCAGTACCATATGCCTGAAGTATGCTATGGGTTATTAAAGTGTTCTGAGCCCAGTTTTAATGTATGTGGGGGAGAGAGGGAGGTTCTTACACCACCACCAATACTAACTGGGTGTCTTATAATTTAACTCAATTTTGACACTAACTGCCTAGAGATACCATCATGTTCATAGCTTAAGGGCTCAGTCCCACAGCAAGCCTAACCTTATTTCAGATAATAATCACAAATAGTCATCCTCCCCTTATCCATGGAGGATATGTTCCAAGTCCCCTAGGGAATGCCTGAAACCACAAATAACAGCAAACCCTATATGCGTCTGTCACATGCTATTGAGTCAGCTCCAACTCCTGGCAACCCCATGAATGAGTCCACAAAGTCCTGTCCTCAGCAGCTCTGCTCAACTCCTGTAGACTCATGCCTATGACTTCTTTTTTGGAGTCAATCCAGTTCATGTTTGGGCTTCTTCTTTTCCTGTTACCTCCTACTTTTCCCAGCGTTGTTGTCTTTTCCAAAGAACCCTGTCATCTCATGATGTGCCCAAAGTAGGACAGCTTCACTTTTGTTATTTTTGCCTTCAGCAATTTGCTCTGGGACCCACTCGTTCATCTTTCTGCCAGTTGAGGGTATCCATAAGCTCTCTTCTAACACCATATTTCAAATGAATCAATTTTTTTTCTTATCATCTTTCTGCACTGTCCAACTTTCACATCTGTATCTAGTGATACAAGGGATGTGGAAACATGAGGATGTGGATGATCTTATCCTTGGTCTCTAATGACACTTCTTTGCTCTTGGTGAACTTAATTCTTCCATGGCTGCCCTTCCAAGTCTCAGCCTTCTCTTGATGTCTTGGCTGCAGTCTGCATACAAATTAATGACTGACCCAAAGTAAGCAAAATCTTTAACAATTTTAATGTGTCCTTTGTCTATGTTAAAGTTGTATATTATTTCTGTAGTCATGATTTTGTTTTCTTAATATTCAAATGCAGTCCTGCTTTGGCACTTTTTTATTTCACTTTCATCTCACATTATTAGTACTTTCTGTGAGTAAGATTTTGTCACCTCTATATTTTAAGTTATTGATATTTCTTCCACTAATTTTCACTCCTCCTTTCTCTGAGTCTAGGCTTGTTTTTTGTATGATATGTTCTGTGTACAGAGTAAACAAATAGGGAGAGATAAAATGCACCCTTCTTGTCTGACACCTTTGCCCATAAGAAACCATTCTGTCCCTCCATATTCTGTTCTGACTTTGGCTTTCTTTCTTCTTATGGGTTAGGCATCAGGACTATCAAGTGCTGAGGCATACTCATTTCTTTCAGAACAACCCCTAGCTTTTCATGATTGACACAATTACAGGTTTCCTGTATGTAGTCTGTAAAACAGACTAACATCTTCTGAAATTCTTTGGAGCACTTTGTTATCCAATAAATGCTCACAATCAGATCTTGAATGCCTCTTTATTTTCTGAATTCAGCTGGAATATCTGGTATTTCTTGCTTCATGTGAGGTAGAAACCTTTGTTGCATCACCTAGAGCATCACTTTACTTGCCTGGAAAATTAGAGCAATGGTCTTGTAGCTACTGTACTCCTTGGCATTTTCATTCTTGAAGACTGGGATGTATATTGAAAGTTTCCAGTCTGTAGGACATTGTCTTGTTTTTCATATTTGTTGACACATTCTTGTTACGATTTTGACATATTCAGCCTCTACGACTTGAAGTAATTCTAATGGTATCCCATCTACACCTGGTGATTTGTTTCTTTCCGATACTCTCAGGGTAGCTTTCACTTTGCTCTGCAGAATTACAGGTTCTTCCTCATAGGAGTCTTTTCAAAGGTATCTGTCATCCTTTTGTCTCTTCTATATAGATTTTCATTATATTGTTTTCACCTTTCCTTTATTTTTCTCCTGGTCAGATAATGTGCTTCCTTGTTGGTTGTTAAGTATTCTCTAGGTTCAAATTTTCTTTGTGTTTCTCGAATCTTCTCAGAATTTCTCATTTTTCCTTTTTCAGTTTCTATCTCCTTACATAGACCAGTGTAATAGTTTTCTTTATCTCTGTGTCAAAGTCTTTGAAAAACTGCATTCAGGGTTCTGACCTGCTTTTGTTACCTTCTACTTTTACCTCTTGCCTGTCTTTAACAATTTTTAATGTTCTTTCTATTATGCATCTCAATTTGTCTTTCTTTTTTACTTCTGGCATTGTTTTTTCACATTCTTCCCTAGTAATATTTTTAGTTTCCATCAATAGTTCTGGTTCTCAATTAAGTTTAATATTGCAAATATTTTTTACATGGACTTTAAATCCATCAGGAATGATACTTACGTTATATTTTGGCACTACTCTTTTTTAGTGCTCTTCTTCAGCTTTACTCTAATGTTTGATGTGAACAGTTTGTGGTCAGTGCCACAATCTGCTCCTGGCCTCGTTTTGGCAGAGAGAGTACAGCTTCTTCATCTCCTGCTTCCAATTACATAGTCTATTTGATTTTTGTATTGGCCATCTGGTGATGTCCGTGTATACGGTAGACTGTTTGGTTGTTTGAAGCCTGTATTTGTGATAGACAAATTGTTGGCTTCATAGAAATCTGTGAGTTAATCTCCTGCTTTGTTTCTGACCCCTAGTCTAAATTTTCTAATGACTTTTGATTTGCTTTATTTCCTACTTTTGCTTTCCAATCACCTGTAATTATCAGCATGTTTTGTTTTGGCATGTGATTAAATTCTTCATGGATACTTGCATAAAAGCTTTCCATTTTATTTCTTCAGCTTCTTTAGTTGGAGCATAGACTGAATGATGATTATTAATGTTTTTCTAGAAGTCTGATTGATATCATTCAGTTAAACCTCGCATTGTAGCCCCTGTACTACATCTTGACTTAGCATTAAAGCCACTCTGTTTCCACCAAGCTCTATATATACTATGTTTTTCCTATACATACATATACCTTATGGCTTCTTTTTGGCATATCCAAATTGCCTGCATCGCGACTTTTGTGTTTTGTGGCCATTATTACTTGAACACAAGCACTGCGATACTGCAACAGTGGATCTAATGACTGAAACAGCTACTAAGTGACTAACAGGCAGGTAGTGTATAAGCATGGACACACTGGACAAAGGATGATTCATGTCCTGAGCAAGAGAGAGCAGGACAGTGCGAGATTTCATCATGCTACTCAGAATGATGTATAATTTAAAACTTATAAATTGTTTATATCTGAAATTTTTCATTTAATATCTTGGATCACAGTTTTTCATCGGTAACTGAAACTGTGGAAAGGGAAACAGAATAAGGGGTGACTAGCATAGTCGGTCCCACCTGAAGGAAGACAAGGCTTCTGTCTAAGTTGGCTACAAATCTGAGGCTCCAGTAACCCCTTCCTTGGGTTTGATTAATTTGTGGGAAACATTTATATTTACCAGTTTATTAAAAAATATATAATGAAAGATACAGATGAACAACTAGGTGAAGAGACAAATAGGGAGAGATGCAGAGGGTCTGGAAGATTCCCCAGTGCAGGAGTTTCTGACCCTATGTGCCTCATTCTCCACATATATGGATGTGTTCACCCAAATGAAACTCCTCAACTCGTGCCATCGGGATTTTTCTGGAGGCTTCCTCATGTAGGCATAATTAATTATTATTAACTCTATCTCCAGCTCCTTTCCTGTCTCTAGAGCATGAGGAGTGGGGCTAAAAATTCCAAGCTTCTAATTAGGGATTAGTCTTTCTGGTGACTAGCCCCCATCCAGGAACCCACATAGAGTTGCCTCTTTAGAAAGGAATATGCTCCTATTAGGAATTTACAAGGGTCTCAGAAGAAACTGGAGACAGAGACCTATATACATTTTATTATCTCACAGCTATTTATACAGCATTTCATTTAATCTTCACAACTACTCTATGATGTAACTATTATTACTGCCATTTATATATGAAGAAACTGAGGCTTAGAGAAGTTGAATAACTTACCACAGATTATTAGTGGAGAAGCTGGAATTCAAACTCAAATATTCTATCTGCCTCCTCTCATCTATATTTTTTAGTCTTCTTGCTATTCTAGTCTAGATGGGGCTAGATGACTATTTCTGGCCTATAAGTCACAAGCAGAAGTGACTTGAATCAATTCTGGGCTGAAGCATGATTCTCTAGGAACTCTTCCTTTCCTGAGTTGAACCATGAAGTTCCATCTGAAACAGAACCCCTAGCTGGCCTGAAGTGAATATTTAGTGTGAGTGAGCAATAAAATCTTGTAGTTTTAAAGCTACTGAGATTTTGAGGTTGTTGTCACTACAGCATGTTTAGTTCTATCCTGACGATCAAAGGCCCTTGTCTCCCCCTACACAGGGGAGCCCTGGGGTCCATTGCAGCAGTCCCATACAAAGAGAATGTGCATGGCAAAAAGGAGATGTAGTACTTCTCAACATCTAATTATCTCAGCCAACGTAGAGTAAGACCACCCTGGCCTCTAAGGATGTCGACTGCTCAACCAGTTCTAATTGGATTACTAAGTGTATGTGAAATATCAGCTTCTTAGAGAGACAAGAAGGATGAAACTACAGTCAACAAAATACATACCAATACAGGCAGTAATTATGTGAGTATGTTGAGGAGGTGGTTATCAACTGAGTGATATTAATTATGATAAATGGATGATGTTAATCAGGGATAAGGGATATAGACCTTGAATTGTCATATCTAAATTAGAGGGGTTTCACAAAGGGTTTTTCAAATCTTAGCATTCTTAACATTTGGGCCAGATAACACTTTGTCATGGGGGCTGACCTGTGCATTGTAGGATGTTTAGGATATTAGCAGCTTTCCTGGTCTCTAGCTTCCACTAGTATCACCACCCAACTCCAGGGTGACAACCGACATTTCCATAATTCCCTGGGAGGCAGTATGACACCTCCCCCACACTTGAAAACTACTGACTTATTGAATGGATGATAAGTTGTGGATGGTCTTCCCTCTTATATATTTCTACTAGGAGCTAGACAAGAGTAGTTGTGGGGAAAATGGTAGCTGCTTACATGGCAGATTTAAAGAGCCAGGAGGGGGTTGCCCACAAATGGCTCTCTTTCCTGAAAAATACCTTTCTTGGAGACCTCCACTGGGAATTCTTTGTTGTGGGTTAAAGCAGAAAAGATTTATTTTCCTTTTTAATGTCCAATACCCTTGGAAAGGATCATATAGTATGGTCTAGCCAGGTACTCATACATCAACAATGGGAGGACCTGAGAATAAATTAGAGTTAAAAGGGAGAAAAAGTAGCAGGCAATAGAGCCAAGGATGCAGAGCTGATAGCAGGAAGGGACAGAGGCTCTAGAATAGTGTTGTCACAGGCTAGCCCAGGATAAGAGCCCTGGTGTTTTCCTGGGGATGAAGGAGGGTGAGAGAGGACTTTAAAATGCCTAAGTACAAAGCTGAATCAGATGCAAGCTTAGGGAAACTCTGAAGATAGTGTGCTCTGGAGTGAAGGGATAAGAAGACCCAAAAGATGGAAAATCCTCAGGACCCTGGCATGTGTGTAATGGCCTGATGATTGGCTGTGGCCTCCTTCTGTGGTCTCACCTCACCGTACTTCCTCTCATGCTTGGGGCTCAGCCACTGTGAACTTTTTCCAGTTTATGACATCTTTTGTGCTTCTTTCTGCATTTTCACAAGATTATCTACCTGCCTAAAGCTACTTCTTCCACTCCGCTACCTCCCATCCGCACCTCTTATCTACTACCCTCTTCCAAATTAACTGTTACTTATGGTTCATAACTCAGCTCAATCTGTTACTTCCTCTGGGATGCTTCCCAGCATCCTACTCTTTGTAGAATATTTAATTTATAATTGAATATTGATTTGTGGGATTACTTTATTACTGAACCTCTGCCTTCCAAACTTGAAGCCTTCGTGATAGCAGAAATTGTGTCAATTTTGCTCATCACAGTCCCCATAGAACCCAGTGTCAGGCCTGGAATATAGTACATGATTAATAAATAATTTTTGAATGAATTCATGAAGATCAGGATTTTCCTACTTCATAATTTTATCTGGTCAGATAGGTAAAGGATCCAGAGTGGTAGAAAAAATGGTAGAAGGAGTTAAGAAAAAAATCAACAAAAAGACACAGACTTGTCATATCAGTAGTCTTCTTTGTTATTCAAAAAGATTTGTTCTTTTTAAATCATATTCTAGGCCACTGGAAATTGGCATTCCTGGCCTAAATAATCAAAGTTACCCTAGAAAGGTACTAATAATGAGCTTATAGGATGGTTTTGGCCGGATCATAAGTTCTTATTTTATTTAGAGTTGAACCGTATTAGCCAAGGGAGCCCTGCATATGTGGGCTCAATGAATCTGAATCTCAGTGGGATAAAAAGCAGTTTCTGCTCTCAGTTTTATCTTCTAGAACTGAAACAATGGTGCAGAATCAATCCCAGGACTGCTCAGAGAATTCTGGGTATCCCTGAATATTTCACATCGTAATGATTTTAGGGGTGATTGAACTGAGGGTTTAATCACTATATTTAGGTAGAGTATTTATGATTAAGTGGTATCACTAAAGTTCCCATGTGGGCAGGTGGCATTCCTTTCTCAACTTCAGGTGCTCTGGACCATGAAAATTAGTTTCAAATTTAGTTCTTTCTAAATATGTCTTTGTTTGAGGGGTTAGCAAATATTAGAAAAGAAATGCAAAGAGACTATCCTGTGAGTTATTTTGTTATCAAGTCAGTCTTCATGAGAATCAAGACTGAGATGTAATCAACACATTTTTTAACATGCTGACCATATGCCCAGCATTGTTCTATGGGCTAAAGTTAACTAGGCTGACATGGAGTTTACAGGCTTCTAAAAGCATGAGATAGATTTATTTGTCATCTAATCTAATCTAATCTAATCTAATCTAATCTAATCTAATCTAATCTAATCATCTATATATTCTAACATAGAGAATACTCAGAAATGAAATAATCAAGGGAAATCAGATTTCAATGGATGTCAGAGCCAGCAGCAGCTTGGGGCCTTGATATATTATACTCCCTGCATTTAGAAGACTGTGAAGCCCATTTTCATGGCTGCCACAGCTTGTGATTTATTCAGAAGTTAGTCTGGGAAACATGCCTCTTCTATGCAACAGATGGGAATGTTTTCAAGAGTCCAAGGAAACATTTGGTAGGACAGATCTCCATCTCAAATTATTGTAAGTTCTTTCCATAATGCTGGCTTACTTCTATGTGGATGAAGTCATAGAAGAAATGATATTTGGGGATTGGGGTGAATTTTTTTTTTTTATATCTGATGTGAGCAATTTTGCAAACCCAAAAAGTACATGACGTCTGATGATAGACCCAACCATTTGAATAGAAACAATAGTAGGAAAATTAAGGTCATCGAGTAGTTATGTTTTTCTCTTAGCCCTTCATGTTTCTTCTCTTCATTCTCTGTAATGACTGAAACCTATTCTCCCATTAAATTAAAAGAACTTTTTGACATGGATTGGCTCTTTCAGTCGTCACTCCACCCTCTTTCTAGTTCAATATGTTGAAAGCTATAAAAGCAACGTGTCCCAGACTCATCGATGAAAATACTGTTCTAGGCTGAGATTTGGAAGAAAGGAGGCAGATGCCATTTTCCTATAGCCGTTGTTGCTGGCTCATTAACATGTGAGTTTTGAAAGAGTTAGGGCAATGGGACCAGGATCCCTATCTAGTCACTAAATTTCTGGGTATGAAAGATAGTTGTGGCCATGGCCAAAGCAGCAGATTTCTGATTTGTGGCTTATCGTGTTGGAGTAACCTTAAAATCTACATTGAGTGACAGCTCTCTGATATTCCTCCAGTCCCACCAATGTCTTTGTAATCCCCTAATAGCCAATATTAAACTCTCTGCTGGAGCTATCTGGACTAGTTTCTGTTTTCTGCACTCAACCCTGATTATATAGTAACTAAAATTCCCAAAAGGAAGATTGTTATTCATTAACTCATTTGTTTGTTTGTTCATTCGTTCACCAAGTATTTCTCCAGACAGTTATTGAGTATTAGCCTTGAGCCAAGCACTGTGCCAAGTGCTGAGGATTTTCTGGTAAACCAAGCGCAAGTTCTGCCCTTAAAGAATTTAAAATTGAAAGCCAGATTCCACAGTGGGGTAGGAAGGCAGTACAGAGAATTATTAATGATTTAAAAGTCCAGGGTAGAATCACTAATATGGGAAAAGAAGGAAGACTAACATTTACCAAGTATCCATTATGTGTCAGATATTATGATGGGGTTTTATATACTTTAACATATTTAATCTTCCTAACACCCAGTGAAGCAGGTTATTACTCCCATTTTGCAGATGTGCAAACTAAAACTCTGTCTTGTCTAAAGTGTCTTGTTCAAATATCTGAAGCAAGATCTGCCTGATCTCAAAGTCCATGGTCTTGGAAAGCAAATATTAATAGCCTTAGACTATGCTTTGCATGTGTCCCCTGAAGAAATGCATGAAGGACATGGCCTTGTGCCTCATCAAGTTCTCAGTGTCTCTGTAGTCCAGCTTTCATTAATTCATTCTACTTTTTTCTTTCATTTTGAGTCCTATTACTTTTCATTTCCTTCCCTTTCCTTTTTCATTCCTTTTCTTACCTTCTCCTCCCTTTTGTCTGGCCATCAAATGCCTTTTCTCTAACTTTCAGCCTGCCTTTAATTTCTTTTTGACACTTTTCTCTTTCCCTCACTCTGGGCCTCTCACATTTCTATCTCCCCACCTCCTTCTCTCCTTCATGTTTCTTGAATCATAACTTCTCTGTCTCATTTCTCCCTCTGGGCTCCCTCAAGTTCTCTGTCTTGCTCTATCATTCTCTGCCTACGTGTTACATCTTCCAAAGAGTCCCTGGCATAAAGCACTTGGGCCTCTGTATTTCTGGTTCCAAGTTTAGGTTGAGGGAACAGTTGATTTTACCTTCTCCATTGGTTCTGCCTTTTGATGGGAGAGTTAAGAAACTCACTTAACTATTATTGTCAGTGAAATGTTCCTTTGTCAGTGTGGAAGAGTTTTGACTTCTCATCCTTGTTGTTGTCAGGTTCTGCTCTTCCCACAGGGGTCTCTTACTCTCACAAAACTTAGCCCATTCTTCCTTTTTTCTCTGCTTGGCTCTGTATGGAAATAAGAGCTTTGCAGATGTTCCAGCTGCATTGGGATGACATGGAATGTGAAAATCTTTGACAGATTAATATATATATATATATATATATATATATATATATATATATATATATATATATATCATTGACCTGGGTACAAATTGAACAAAAAATAAAAGATTGTGAATGGGTCTTGGTCCCTGTTAATCTTCTCTTGCACTGTGATCACATGGTAATTGTAGGTTTCTTTGCTGGAACATTCCGTCTCTACTGATGGGCAACGTGCCCTGGCTGGGCATCTTCAGGGAGGAAGAATGGTGGTTTCAAGGGTAAAAGGGCAGTGTTGAAAAAGATCATCCTTAGAAAAAGAAAGAAATCTCATCATACTTGTTTTTATTTTTTAAAAGCAATTTTAGCTTTTGAAAAGACCTGCATTTCTTTTTTTTTTTTTGAAGTGGAAGAGAAGAATGAGTGAAATTTTACTCTTTATTGATCTTACTCTTCATCTTCATTTGTCTTGATTGTCAGACTTCATCCTAACAACTCTGTTTGTCTCCCAAGACTAGTAGAATGATTGCCTTCCAAATTTTCAGGTCTCTTTCCTGAATTTTTTGCAGTAAAAATGCAGATTACTGTTTTATATTTTGTGGTAATCACCTTAACCTTTTCAAAGAATGTAATAATTACAAATGAATTATATATCTCAAAATCTCATTTCCTTTCCATTTAATAAAAACTTAAATGGGTGGAGTCAGGTGGTTTTATCCAAATAAATTACCTTTTCTTGGCCCTTGGGCTAGGAGGGCCCTTTCCTATCCCTATGTGGAATGGCTGCTGAAAAGTTAATGGGATCCAAGACTCAATTAGTGAGCAAGTTATTCAGTTCAACAGCAGTAAAAGTCCCATTTTTATTTTGTGATAGTGAACACTTGGGTGTTCAGACTTGGAGCCACACTTTTTGAAAATTATCTACAAACTGGAATTGATAGAGGAAGACAATTAGGGTGATGAGGTGGCTGAAACCTACCTTATATAAGGGCTGGTGAAGTAACTAGATTAGAAAAGAGAAGGGTCTTGAGTGGGAAACGGGGAAGAGGCAAATAAGAACAATGGTATCCTTACCTCAGTGTGGAATTCATCTTTTAATTTAGAACACAGGATATTGAGATGCGACAGTAATAAGAAGAATCCTTTATTGAGTATTTAGTACTTACTCTTAGTGTTTTATATTTTTATTTATTTGTTTTAGTCATTATAACAACTCCAGGGGTAGTCATAACTATTTCCATTTAACAGGTGAGAAAACTGAGGCTCAGAAAAGTTAAGAATCTAGGCCAAGATCAGGCAGTTAATAAAGGCCAGAGCAGAATTCAAACTCAGGTGTCTCTCACTCTAAAGGCAAAGTTCTCAAAAACAGTGCACATATGTCTCAAAAAGGAGAGATGGAGAACAAACAACTGCTTGGCTGGGGAGGAAAACAAATGTCCTTTTTAAAAAAATGCATGACTGTCTTTATACCATCCCATTTGATGTGGTGAGAAACGGCATTACCTTTTATTTCTATGCATTAGCAAGGTGAATGTATCTCACTCGTCTCAATTTACAGAGCAAATGCCATGGCACAGGTTCAATGGAAATTTTCTCCCTTGTGTTCCGATCTATTGCTGATGTGACAGGGACAGAATTGTCAGAGCGGCTCCTAATTAAATAGTTCAGAGCTTCATTACGAATATGTGGCTGGATACGGGACTCACCAGGCAAGTGTTGATATCATAGTTGACACTAATTGGTCCCCTGGCTGGCAGCCTCAGCACAACAGAGGGACTGGACATTGGTGGGGGTGGGAGAGGGCTGGGCTACCAAACTTGCTGAAATCACTTTTGAGGCAGACTCAGAGACCGTCACTGTTGGTCAGGAATGCAATTTCCAGAGGCGGTAGGATTGAACTTGTCCCTTTGGCTTTTTCTCCTTTAGAGTCAGTGATCTTCCAGACCTAGGACACTTCTTTTGTAGTAGACTTTTGAGCTCATGTGTGTGTGCACTCATAAACTGTGAAGAAACATAATATAGTACAGAGGTGAGGGTGTCTGTTATAGAGGCAGGCCTAACCCATTGAAAATGATGTTCCTCCTTTAGGGATATGAAACTTATTTAGCAGACCAGGCCATGAGATTTCCTATAGGAAAATAAAAATGAATTTTTGTTTTTGTACCTTAATGAAAGCATGGGAAAAGACATGAATACCCATGTGATCAGTCTTACCTTCCAAGGCAGAAGTTCTGTGTTGGATTCTCACTGCATTGCTTGGCCTTCCTGACTGAGAGACTAGATCCTTAGGGACTCAGGTGCTGATTCTTTATTTCATGCCCAGGACCATGCAGGTCACCTCAAGACTAGAAAATACTAACACAAGCAAGAGATTTTTCAAAACAGATTCAGAAATCTGTTAAATATCAAGATTCTAGGTTTATCACTGTTTGGCTTTGTGCTTTGCTCCCTGAGGTTCTGTGTGGAAAAAACAATATTTTGATTTTACGAGGGACAGTTACTGTTTTCTCGATTTTATAGGTGATAAAGTTGAGGCTTAGAGAAGGTAAAGGGCTTACATAGGGTCTTAAAATTGGTAAGAAGCACAACAATGACATGTTTCCATTCTTTAGGCCCTAAATTTAATACTTTGTACTATGGGACTCTTTTGCACTTGTTCTTCTGTAGACTTCACCCTGGTAGACTATACACATTTTCAGCATTCACTACCTTGTCACCAAATAATTTTGGTCAAATTTTCCTATGTGCCTTATGTGTTTGATATCACATACATACCCTATACAAACATAAGGTGATTAAAAAACAATTGAACAGTGGTCGACCTTATTCCCGGATATCCCACCATTTGTCTTCTGGCAGAGAGAATTCAAGAAACTTGTGTTTGTTCCACCTTCCCCGTGATCCTAAGTAAGTGAAGGAAGACATTGTGGCTGCCGTTTCAACCGTCAGCCTACTGAGAGTAGGTTAGACTTCAGGACTGACGTGTGTTCTATGAAATGAGAGGTGCATACTGAGCATTTATAAGATTATAGAACTACTATGATAGTTCCTTTACAGATGAGCAGGTTTAACTACTTGTTTATCTATAATCTAGATACTAAGTAATGCCGTTTTGAAAGTGTTCATTTTTTTTTGAAATCAAGGTTGTAAATTGTTTACTCATATCTGCCTCCCAGCCCCAGTGGAATTCATCAAAGGAGAGTAAGCATATTCTTTTTTTTATTTTAAAATTACTTTTGGTGGCACTTGAAGCAATAAATACATTTTTTTTATTTCTGAGGAGGATGTTGTCATTCTCCCTAGGTCTAAATTGGGCTTTTGAATTCTGGAATGCCATGTATTTTGGCTCCCTAAATCTGCTCCAGGCAGCCTAACTTCATTTCCTTGAGAACTATCTTATGGCATGAACTTCTCATCTCATAGTCACGGGGGCAGTTGGCCTTGTCATGGTTTCTCCTGAAACTCTCCAATTAGTTGAGCTGGGACTCTTCCTCCCAGCCAATTAGCTCAGGGCTAATCCCCGGGACCTGCCTTGGAGCATGCTTCCTCTCCTTTGGACTTAGCTGGCTGTGTAAATGAACACCAGTGGGTGAGATTTGTCTATCTCCTGACTCTTAGAGATGCATCGTCAGTAGATCTGCTTTCAGAAGGAAAAGCATTTACTCAGTGAGCTAACTGACATTTCAACAACTTGTAAGCCAGGCACCAGGAGCCTCTGAACTGCAGACTTCTCCTCATTGTGTTCTCAATGAACATCATCTTTGAGTCTCAGGTTAAAGTAACTGTAGACTCTCTAAATGGGATTTTTGGTCTTCCTATTAAGGAGATGCAGTGGCTTTGACTTCCAGGAGTGCCATCTTGGGTGGGCAAGGATATCTTTTCCTGGCCTTCCTGGGACCCACCCTCTAGCACAGTGGGCTGCAGAAAAAGCTCTGAGTTTCTGCTATCCACATCGTTGCAGAAGGGCTTTTATAAATGGGAAAATCTAGCTCATGAAAAGAAAAGTACCTTTTGGTTTAAAAGGAAAAATAACATGCTTCATTATTTGAATAATGAATGTTCTTGAGGTTTCTTTTGTGTGTGTGTTCCTCAAACAATAATTGTTTTTAAATGTTCTTTTTATTCATTTGTTTAACAGACATTTAATATGCTCCTTCTATTTCTTTAATAATAACAAAAATTCATAAAGCACTTATTTTGTGCCAAGACTGTGCAATGTATCTTATAAGCAGTATCTTATTTGAGTCTCTCAAAAGTTCTATAAAGAAGGTATTGTTATCTATCTCATTTAATAAATAAGAAAAAGAATCTTAAGAAGTTAAGGGAAATTAAAGGCAAAGAGCTATTAAGTGCTATGGGGGATATTATAAAGAGACAATTCTTGCCTTAGAAGTTTAGAATGTTAGAATGAGAAAGGACCTTAGAGAGCTCCTGTATGATCACTGAATTTTATAGAAAAGTCCTGAGAGTTTCACTCACTTGTCCAGGGGTCCACAGTGATTAGAGGCAGGGGCTGGACAGAACCAGCTCTCACTCTAGTGTGCTTTCCACTCTATGCTCCCTTCCTCCAGGAGCTGAGAATATTGTAGAGATACCACCCCTCACCCCCACCCCCTAGTATGATAAGAGTGAAGTGGGCATGTGCTTAATATAGAAATGAAGGGTGCGGATGGAAAGGTCCATAGGTGCTGAGAGAAGGAGGAGAAATTGGGGGTGGGCTGCTGGTATTGGCAGAGAAGGGGGTGATTCGTCTCAACCCAAAGTGGGTAGAAGATCTGAATATTCAGGAAGAGAAGAGAAAAAGTATTCTAAAGACTAGTCTGACAAGAAGTTTTGAGTTTCAGGCAGTGATAATGAGGCCTGGCTGATTGGCAGGGAAGTAATGCAAGAGAATAATGGGAGACAAAGGAGGCAGGTTATTCTGAAATTAGTATGCCAGGGGTATCAGGGACAGATGGAGGCAGAGGAAGCAGGTCCTGGAAATAATCTAGATGTAAAATGATGCGGTGCTGGGCAAGAGTGGCAGCCATGAGAGGATGGAGAAAGGATGTTTTCATGTGGTGACAAGATTTAGGGCATTTCAGGCAGAAATATACAATTGGGTAAATAGGCAGATGGGGGAGGGGGAGGAACTATCTTTGGGAAGCAGAAATGATGCAGTTCAACTTTGGGGTCAGAAGCACGTGCAAGGCCACAGACCAGAACGCAGCTGATTGGCGCCCTATTGATTTTTCTGAGCAGACCATTTTCACTTTACTGATTCTCTTGGTTTATTGACCATATTTTGTTGTTGGTTAGAAGTCATGTTGTTCCCTTTAGATTCATTTTTTGACCCCTTGCTACTTCCTTCTATTAGTGTGTGCTGCTCTAATTATGACTGCCAGGTATTGACCAAAAATGACATTTCCACCTTTGATAGTTTATTGTTTGGAGAAGAGTTGAGGGTACAGTCAAGAAGTTGAACTTACAGAGAAGTTTGGACTTACTCCAGCCTTCCTGAGAGAGCTGTCATGAGAGGTGGCATAGAGTGACTGGGATCACAGGAGGGTTCCATTGTCCACACATGTTAACTGCTTGAGTGGACCATTAGAGACAGGGCAGTGACTAGAGTTGCCCAAAGTTGCTCTCTCACTCCTACAATTACAGCTGAACCAAATTTGTTGAAAATAGCTGTATAAAGTCACTCCATTACCTTGGTCTTAGTTTTATCCTCTGTAATGTGAAAAGCTAGAATTGGTACATGATCCTCAAATGTGGTTCCCGCTGCTTGTTAAAATTCTAACATTCCTCCCCATCCCATTCAGATTCAGTAGGTCTAAGGTGGAGGCTGAGAGTCTACATTTAAGACTCTTCAGGTGATTCTAACAAACTGGTGAGGCCTGGTGAGAGCTCTGGTCTGTGTGCCTTTCTTCTAGGATCCTTCAAGTTTTATTCATTTGCCTTTTTCCTCTGGGTTCAGGGGCTCTTTAGGATGCACTGTTTTTCCTTTCATCAAGAACCTCCTAATTCCTCACCCTAAAAAAGACTTTCTTACCCTTTGTGTAAAACCCGCTTTTCTACCTTAATATAAATAGAATACACTATATCACTCATCCCAGCACTATATGTTTTCAGTATATTTCTGACAGTGTTCGTTTTCAGTTAAAGAAATTCCGAGCACCAATAATCAGGTAGAGAAAACAATTTAGGGGGTTGGGATGGAACAGGCTATTCCTGTGAGAGACTTTGTAAGGGCAGTTCTGTATTTTGGCTTCATTTTATTCTCTCTGACCTTCTCAGAAAAAAGATGGGAAACTGCCGCGGATTTAATTTTTTTTCTACCTGTAGATTTTACGTTTCTTGCCGGGTTCCAAATTTAAATAGTCTCTAAACAGCACAAGTATTTTAGCCTTATGGAGAGATTACCTAGAGAATTTATTCCCTAGGAATAATAGTAATGATGGAAGATAATGGTGATAACTATATCTATTGAGCACTGACTATGGTCTGTACACCCTGTACTAAGTACTTTCATACATCATCTTCATTTAATTCTCACAAAACCTTTTGAGATAGGTACGATTGCTATCTCCACTTGACAGATGAGCAAATGAAGTTTAGAGAGGTTAAGTAATATACCCATAAGCGCATAGCTCATGAGCAATGGAACAGGGGTTGGGCCTAGCCCTCCAGGTCCTGAATGCCTGAGGGCTGAATCATCACACTATATCACCTGTACTGTGTGATCTGATAAAAGGAAGGAAGGAGCAGGGCATAATCAGCAGGAGACCCTGGATTTGTATTCTTAGACATCAGTCCATATTTCATTGCCTTTTTCTGTGTATATATCTCAAGTCAAAGCAAAGCATAGGTATTTCCTGCTAGATGAAATGAAATATGACAACCAAAAATAGTTTTTTCTCTTATGTGTGTTGGCTTCAAAACAAATTGTAAAGTTTTGCCCATCTTTATCTGCATGTGCAACACATGCTTTGAGACCAGCATAGTCCTAGTTGAAGCCAGTTGAGCTCTCCTCCCAACCTGTTATGCTGAGGTTTCTAGTTAACCTCTGTCTGGGATTCCTCTTTTACAGAGTTTAGTTTAATTCTGCTGAGGTTAGAGAACACATTTTTTATGCCTTCTCTTCTTTGAAATTTGTTAACGTTTGTTTTGTTTCAGAAAATGGTCTGTCTAGTGAACCATCTTTCTTTTGAAAAAATGTGTTTTATACTTTGTTAAGTGCAATATCCTGTCAATTAGAAAATTGCCTTGGGTTTTTATATGTTATGCCTAGTTTGGGGGGATTTGTATCTTGACTGTATTGTTTTTTTCTATTTTTTTCATATGCTTTGTAACTTTTTTAAAAACTGGACATCTTGTATAGTGTAGTAGATGCTGTAAATAGCTTCTGTGATTAGAACGAGCACACCCTCCCTTCTGCTAGGCTGTTAGTGACCTGGTTTGGGTTTTGTTGTTGCCATGGTTAGCTTCAGTGCATTGCAGGCTTTCATTTCCTCAGGCATTGCCTTTTGTTTAGGGTGGGAACGGGTTTGTCAGAAGGTTTTTCTTAATGTTTTTCCATTCCTTACTTCAATATTTTCTTCGAGTTGTTCCTCCAAGAGTCTCTCTCTGTACTCTAGTACGTCAGCAATATTCATTTGTTATTTGTTACTTGCTGCTTGTTAACCTGATCTTGAGAAGTGCTGGAGAGTAGACAGGTGTTCTCTGTTATTCTATTCAAACAGTCTCAGGTTCTCTGTCCCTGGGTCTCAGGCTGTGTTACTCTCAGTGCTTCTGCCCCATCCCTGAGGTAGTTCTGGCTCAGCAGGTATTCCTGCCCCGCCCCCAGGAATAGAGGGTCTTTTCTTTTTCTTCCCTCAGCTGCAGTAGGTTTTCTTCTGTATCCTAGGGGTGACAGTGTGTGTTCCTCTTCCCCCAATAATTTAAAGCTTTCGTTCTTTTGGGGAGATAAAGCAGCAAGATCCAGGTTACGTTTCTTGTGTTTTCTGCAGCAGCTTCTGTTTCTCCCTTATAACAGTGTAGATGAGAGACGGTTTCTGTGAGTGTCCAGTGAGGTCCATGAAAAACAAACTACAGGTAGGTGTTGATTTCCTGTGCATCCACTCCTCCCACAGAAGGGTGCTAATTAGTATTGCTGGCTCAGATTCAGCCTTTATCAATTTGTTCACAATTTTAGCTGAATTTTTCAATGTCCAACAACATCTGTCTCCGATAAGCAGTACCTCATAACCCAGTTCTTGCAAGCACCTGTCTTTCTTTAGGTTTTGGGTTAGATGGTTGTCCTGTCACCTCAACTCTCTGATGATTTCAAGAAAAGTTTGGGATGCACTGTTTGGCCCTTTAAATTTTTTTGTAAGTGCACAGTGATGCCCTTTCCAGATTTCTCCATCTCAAGCAGAAACTGGAAGTCTCACCATGCACTTGTAAGCCTCCCTGTTCTTGTAACTCTTTGCTCTATCTGTGTTCCTCCTTCCCTTTCAACCTCCTACTTGTTTCAGTGACCTTATGTTCTCATCTTATCAGAAGACAGGGACAGGCTTACACGGCGATTAAACCATTAAATTACTTTCATAGACAAAAATCAGGATTTATTATCAGAAAACCTAGAATTTGCGTCTCACCTCTATTCCTGAGAAATCTCTTGTCATGTTTGAGACTTGGTTTTCTTATTCGTAAAGTAGGAATGCCAGTATCCGCTCTACTTCTTTGCCAGGTGTAATAATGTGTGTGGCAACATTTGACACACATTTAAAGCTCGGATCTGTGCTATCAACCCAGCAATAGACCTTCCTGAAGTAGACCCTATTCTCCCCAACAGCTCAAGAAGATAGTGGCCCAGGAGGAGCTAGGTTGGTCTTGTGTCAGAGTGGAACCCCAGGAGGACAAACCCTGCCCTCGGCCAGCAGGCATGAAGTAGAAAAGGTTAAAGCAAAGGCTGGACTGGCTCTAGAAACCCCATATTTTATTTTTTATTTACAAAGCTTGTTGCCAAATACTAAGGAAAATAGATTGATTTTCATCTTTACTGATGTTAAAATTGCTGCAACACCTTATATTACCAAATAGATTTTACTATATAAATTGGAACATAATTGGTACTTCAGGCAGGTCACAAATCTACTTTGGCAGGAGCATATCATTCACAGTACATTGATTATAAAAATTAGTTAATTCAAGACAAACATTACATTCTCTTCTTCCTGGCACAAACCCTTCCAAATCCTCTATGCATTACTGATATTAAGCTAAAAAGATAACTATTCATCAGGTCAGTTGATTCTCCGCAGACTTGATTTAGATGGCACTTATGCTAGTGCATCCACCAAGAAGAGATAGATCTTGTTTATTAAATCTATCAAGCAGGAACCTAACTGATGAGACTTAGTAATATTGCACTAATCTGTTGCTTTTATTTACTACTCCCTGTCTTACTGGTGTAAATCTTCTCGTGGAGAATGTCTTCTAATTCATTCAGTTTGACTCCTCATGAGGAGCATGGGTGGCTCAATATAAGGTACATCCTCATGAGAACTAGCATTTTTGAGTGCTTCTGTGCCTTGGACAATGTTGGTGCTCTACTCAGATTCCATCGAATAACCCTGTAATAGTGTTGTGAGTTGGGGGTTGAGGGGAGTAGGTGGAAATGCAGCAAACTGGGCTTTGCTGCCCTTTCACTTTCAACAGCCAGCATCTGTGGCCCTTCTTTTCAGGAGTCTTCCCTCAGGCTGCTTGGGCCTGCTTGGCCACACACAGTGCCCAGGTGTTTACACTTCCCAGGTGCAGCCCTTATTTAATGACTGATGGGTTCAGGAGCATGAAAGCCCAGTTCCCTTAATGCAGGGTAATTTATATTCCAGAGATCTTTTGCAGGAGCAGGCTGAAGCCACTCTCAACAAATGTGGCCCAAAAGTGCACCTTTGCTTGGCTGCTTCCCTTTTTACACCTGTGGTCCTCATACCCATAAATTGGGAGCGTGTCCTTAAAAAATCACATGCACATGAATCCATGTCTCAGGGTCAGCTTATGGGGACCTGATCTAAAACACTGTGAGTGCCAGATATAGGGTATGCACTTCAAGGCCACCATCTCATCTAATCTTTATAATAAACCCTATGAGTTTAGTGTTATTATTATCCTCATTTTATAGATGAGGATATGAAACTCAAAGAGGGTTAAGAGACTTTGCCACCAGTGTTCTAGTATTCGCTGGATATAAAAAACAAGCACTCCCAAACTTTGTGTTTTAAAACAATCATTTATTCTACTCATGGATCTGCAGTTTGGGCAGGGCTTGGTGGAACCAGCTCATTCAGCTCAATACAGATTCCGATGGGGCAGCTTCACTGGGACTAGGTGATCTCTTCTAGCATGGCTCACTGATACAGCTGTCACGGATGCTAGATTGTGGCTTCTCTCTGCATGAGCCTCTCTGTGGGGTGGCTTGGGCTTCCTCCCAGCATGGTGGCTGGGCTCTAACATCAAGTGTCTTAAGCAACAGAAAGTAGAAGATGATAGTCTCTCAAGCCTGGGCTTGGAAACCAGCATAGCCTCACTTCCGCTGTGTTCTATTGACCAAGTAGTCACAGAATCCAAATATGTATCTATCTGTATCTATATCTAGCTAGCTACATATATCCTCTTGTCAAAGAATTTTGTGACCATATTTTGAACCGCCATACCAGTAAGCTAGTATGAAGTGAAAACAGATTTAAACCCAGGCTTGCAATCTTCTGACTGTCCTTATGGTTCATCATTGTGTCCTTTTACTATTGGCTGAGCTCTTCTCTGGGGTGATGCTCTGACTTTCATAAAACACATGTCTTGAAGGAATCAACTCATCCGGCACCTTTTGAGATGGATCGTCTATGTTCATTTATAGGATCTAATAAACCATACCTCATCTTCAGCTAAAAAATAAGATAAATAAATTTTAAATAAAAATTTATAACCCAATTTTGGGTGTTAAAAATATTTAATGGTAAAGATTTTTCTTGTTAATTTGTATTGAATAATTCATAATTGGAGAAAGATTAGTTGTGGTTAGGTGGCAGAAAAGGATGTGTGAATAGAATATGTTTGGGTCTTCAAGAAGGACAAAGAGTGGGACTGGCTTATACCAGGGTTCAGTGAATGATAAGTGAATACAAAGAAAAAGAAGCAGTAGGGCTTGGTTGAGTCATGAGCAGACATCTGGAGTCTGACAGCCTTTTGTGGAGAGAGGAATAAATAAGATATTTGAGCAATATTATACTTGGGCTCAATACAGCAGCCCAGTCCCTGTGTCTGGGGTACCAAGCAGGTGTCGGTAACAAAATTAGTGACAAGTAGATATATTTAAGATACACAGAAAGGAACAGAGATTCCGTTGGTTTGATGCTGGGCCATTAAGAACTTGTCTTTATTAAGGCTTCTTGAATTCACCAAGTCCAGGAACAGCACTAGTTTCAGAGCCTAAGGTAGGGTGGAACCCACAGGTGAGAGCTTGCATAAGGCAGCTGGTAGGATAGGCATGAAAAGGGGGCACTCAGGGAGAGCTTGGGCTTTAGACTCAAATAGATTTTATTTTTAAAAACCAGCTGCATAATTCTTGCTGTGTGATCTTAGGCAACTTTTAATTTTCAATTTATCATCCATAGTTTAGCAATTAGTAAACTGGGGACAAAAATAGCTATTTTATAATATCATTGAAAATATTATCAATAATACATATAAAGTTCTTGGTATATTTCAGTTTAGATCCTCCAGAATGTGTATAGCTACTATTTTATACATTAACAGGTGTCCTTTTATTTCACAAAGGGTTTTTCTAGCTCACACTTTTGCTGTCTGTCAGGACACACCAACGTCTCCCAATAAAGAGGAAAGTTGGGAGATCTGAGAGCTACCAGTTCAAGCTTTTCCTCTGGGTCCTATGTGTAGGGAAATTACCATGAAATATATTTTTTAATGAACTGAAAGAGTGACTTCCTGAAAGAGATTTGCTAGGTCCCCCCAAAAAAGGGAAAAATGAACTTGATAATGGCTAGAGAAGAAAATGACCAGGCACAAAAATAAAAGCCAGAAACTCAATTTCTTAGCATCACTTATAGTTGGAGGTGATCCTGTGAACTACTTTCTAGCCAATAAAATGTAAGGGGAAGTCTGCTTGGGGTACCTGAAAATGCCTTTGCTTTCCTGATAAAAGGTACAGGAAAGGAGGACTTACCTATTCCTGACTTTTCTCCTTGAATTTGTCCGTGATGCCTTGGGGTGTGGCTGTCATTTTGTGATTGTGAAGCAGGACAAACTGATATGCTGTGGTAGGTGGAGGAGAAACAGAAGGGATCTAAGTCCTTGATAACATTGCTGAGCCACTGAAATAACACCAGCAACAGCCTATCTCTAACTTTCAAGTCATATAATAAAAATAAAACCTTGTTTACAAAAAAAAGTACTGTGATATTTCTTACCTCAAAAAGCTATGAAATTAGGAAAAATTACTTAAAGGTAATCAGAAGTTAAAAACTGACTTAAAAGGCTATGGTGAGCCAGTGGGAGAATCTGAAGAATTCAATCAGTGAAATAGAAAGATTTCATTTTGATTTTGCTTTTGTTTCTGGAACTACAAATAAGAAGTCTCAAACACGTCATTCCTTACTCTTCCAGGGACCAGTAAAAGACTCAGCAAGATGAGCTCTGCAAGCATTATTGCTGGATTTTCTGCAGCATGCAGTGGGAGCTCTCCCCTGCTTGGCTGAGAGGCAGATCCCAGCTTAATTTCCAGAAACTGACCTTGGACAGCACCACCTCATGTGTGGCTCCTTCACTGCTCACTCTAGTCTGTGTTGGAATTTTCTGTTCTCTGCCCGTTGCCTACTACATGGTGAGCTATTAAAGAAGCTGCAACTAATTGTATTTGTAGCCCCAGAGGTTAGCTAGTGTCTGGTACTTGGGTAGTGCTTGTATCAGTGAGGGTCCCAGCAGAAAGCAGTTAGTGCACTCGAACAGTCATAACTCAGAACTTGCTAAAATGATTATTTTTGTCAAGGTGTGAGTAGGATGTAGGTAATCAGAAGCTAGAGAGTAGCACCCTGAGTTAGCGATGGTGGGGAGCCATTACCACCCCACGTCCAAAAGGGCAAGAGACGAAGGGGTTGCTGGAACTCAGCGACCCAGAGAACTATGTGAAAAGGGCTTTTTTATTCAAGGACTCCAAACTAAACTGCCCATGGCAGCTTAGGGATAATGCAGGGGAATCAGTTCTCTGATTTTACTCTCCTTCCTCCTTTATCTCTTGCTGGGGCTCCCCAGTGACCAAATCCAGCTGGGTGCTTGGGGGCAAGAGTGTCCTGTCAATGCACTCTGTACAGGTTGCTCTTCTGGGGGTCAGGGCAGAGTGGAAAAGGTGAGGAGTGGCTATGTCGAGGGGAAAGGAAGATCTCCAGCCAGTAATACCTGCTGAAAGAGTGACCATCATGTTTATGCAGCATGTTCCCGCAGAAAGTGAGCCTTAGGCTGCACATGTTTCTTTTTCTCTCTTTCTCCCTCCCTTGCTCTCTCTTTTTTTCTATTTGCCTCTCTTTCCACTCAATAAATGTTCCTTACTTGTGCTATATGTGAAACCGCTGTACTGAGCACCAGGATATCAATAGCAATACGACACCATTGTTAGAAATAACGTGTTGGGGTAAGATTGTCAGAGTATTATGGTGACATTTGGTCAGGAAACACAAGAATGTCCATTTTCTATGCTTCTCCAGCCTCACTTCCCTGCAAGATTCCCGAAGGAAATATCTGTATGGAGAAGGGAGCGATGAAAAGCAAAGTGTCACTGTTGGCCTGGATCGGGACGCTGGGCTGGGACGTATGAAGGGCTCCTTCTCACCTCACTGGAAAGGCCCAAGTAGCTTAAGCCAGAGCAGGCAAATACTTTGCTTTCTACTCATAACTCCAACCCCAATTCTTCGACAAATCATCCTGATTAGCATGCAAGCTGGTTTTGCTTTAATTCTCCCTACCCTCCTATCAGTCTGTTCTCTGCTTAGGGATTCTTCTTTTTTTTATCCCTGAGAAGTTTTAGTGCTACTTCTAGGTTATCTTACTTCTTTCGTATCAAGATTATTTGTAGGAAGAATAGGTTACCCATATTTATGGTGTGAGTTTAGAAAGGGTGGCAAGATCTGATCTGATCTATCAAAACCTCCTCACCTCTTGGCTGATACATGAAACTCCAGCTACATTGCTCATTTCCTTGGCTTGACTTTGTTATGAAGGCAGTGCCAGTCAGAAAGAAGAGAAGGAGGCACTGAGGGACAAAAAATGAGGCTAAGAGCCCTGAGGAGAGCTTTATGCCGAGACAGTTTTGCTGAGAGTTGGCCCTCCTTCTGGTCGGGCTAAGGGTTCATTTAGTAACCCTACTTACTTGAGAGATTGATCCCTCCTTCCCTCTCTTCCTTCTTTCCTTCCTTTCTCCGTTTCTTTTATAGTTCTTTGTCTTTGAACACAGGCATAGATTTGTATAACCACAACCACAATCAAGATATAGACCATCTCCGTCACTCCCCAAACTCCTTTGTGTTATCCTTTATAGGCATGTTCTGCCACGACTTCTGCCCCTGGGAATTGCTGATCTGTTCTCCATCACTATCATTTTGTCTTTTCAAGACTGATATATGAATGGAGCCATACAGGGTATTACCTGTTGATACTGGCTTCTTTCATTCAGCATAATGCCTGTGAGATTCATCCATGTTGTTGTGTATTACATTATCTGCTTATGTGTCTCATGTACTGGATCTACTCTCCCTCAATGATGCACTGCCTGCAGTGTAGACACTAGAATATCATACTACCTGTTGTTCAACTCCTAATGAAAGCCTATGTTCTAGGCAGGCTCATTTATTTATTTTTATTTTTTTATATATTTAGTTTTATTTTATTTATTTATTTTTTAGGCTCATTTATTTTCAAGGATTAAAGACCTACTCGACCTCACCCAAGAAAATGGGAGTTTATTATAAGAATCCAGGCTTACTCAGGACTCCAAAAACAAGACTGTCCTCAGCCAGGTCTAGAAATGGGAGGTGGTTTTGGATCCAAGTGGCTTTTTGGGGAAGTATATGATCACAGTCTCTCAGGAGCTACATAGCTCTTCTCTCTTTCTCTCTTTTTCTCTCTCGATGTGCTCTGTTCTTACTCTTTACCAGCTGTCCATTCCTGGTTACATATGGCATCTACTTCCTCTTCCTCAACCTCAGCAATTGGGTATCACAGCTGTTCCCACCCCTGTCCGTTGAACCATTTCTGATTCCAATGGAGACTTTGGATTAAAATTCCTGGGGAACAATCCGGTTGGTTCTATTCATCTTTCAAGTGAAGCTTCATAGGTCTCCAGCCATCTTTGAAATGGCTGTCCTAACCTCCTATGTCCAGTGCAGGTGGGGTCATGGTGACGTGGTGAAGTAGATTCCTGAGAAGATAGAGAGTAGGAGGGTGGGGCAGGCCATGATGAACTGCTCCAGTATTTTCCATAAAGAAAATATTCTATATGGAGTTCTGTTGAAAGGTCCATCTATTTCTCCAGATACACGGTTCTTCATTCTTTGATCAAGTCAGCCATAGGAAAAATGTGGTCAGGCCATCTTGCTTGGCCTCCAGCAGACTGCTTTCATGAGCTATGCTTTGTCATTCTACTGGCTTTTACTGAGAGAAATGACAAAAACCCTCTTGAAACTGGGACTGCACTTTCCATTGTTGAGGACATTACCTTTGCAGTGCACCTAATATGAAGCTTCATGTGAGAAATTTATTTTAGAAAATAATTGAAGGTCACATTTTACTTCCTCTAAGGAGTTGGCATACCTCCTCTTGATCAAGGAAAGCTGGGTAACTTGTCAAGCTCCATCTGTGTTGGTGCCCAGGAAACTCAGTACTCAGTAAACCAAGGTTCAGCTATAGTCCTGCCTAGCTTCTGATTGTCTCCATCTCTGTGTTTTTGGCTTGGTCTCCACAAATTTTTATTTCTCTTGATCTTCGATTTTAAGCACACACTTGTTCCTTATGAGCCATCTCCTAATATTTTAAAGAATGAGGACTGGTATAAACAAATAAATAGACAAACAAATAAATGAAACCATGCTGGAGAGAGATATGGGCTATGGAATTTAGTTCCTGACATCTTTGGTGAATTTTCCATCTTACACGAGATGTCAATGTTGATTTTACCTAATTTAAGTATCTCCTTAGGGCTTTGGTTCTCTTATCTTCAAGTGCCTAACTTATTTGACTATGGCCAGAGCAGGATTGATGTTTAACATCCCTTGTACAGTCACAAGCATAGAAGGATAATTTCTGAAAGTCATTTTTAATGATAAAGATGAGATTTTACCTGTGGAAATTTGTTGCAGCTACCTTTGTCTCTGGGAATAAATTAAAGAAAGGTCTGTTTTCTGGAAGAGTGTGGAGCTGACTCAGATGGACCATTGGCTTTTGTCGGAGGGGTACAAGACAGGAAGAGGTTGTGAATGAGCAGCTCTGGAGTCATTGCTACTGACCTGGGCTCCCTGAAGGGACTCGCCTGTGCTCCTCTAACAGGAACTTCTTGCACTGTGGGGCAATTGGGAGCCATTAGGCTTGACTGTGCCTTTATAATCTTTATTGCAATCTATCATGGGGCCCAGAAATATTTATCCAGAGAGACTGCTCCTGAGTTCCAGTGACATAGAACAGGTCAACAGCCGGTCAACTATTTGAAAAAGCTGCAGGGGCTGCTTAACACAGTAGCACTTGACAAAGCATCCTTGCCAGGCAGATCCAAAATGAACACTGTGATCCTCTGTGCAAAGAGCTCAGTGCAGGGAGCCAATTAGAACCTCGGGGTCACTCTCATCTCACATCTACCTGCAGCTCCTTGAAGAAGACACTGATATTGTCATTGAGAGATGAAAAAAATATTTGTGCAGCACCTATGAGATCGCACATATATTTCACATCCCTTTAATAGATTGTGGCTGCTAAGAATGACATTTTCTCATTGTTAATAGTTTCTTGGACATTATTCCAAAGCAAGCTGTCCTGAGACCAGGCTGATAGGAAGAATTAGATGATTTAGAATGAAAGTCTCTTGTCATTCGTTTTTAATTGACCTTCATCTCAGACATGGAATGACTGAAGGTCTGATAACATAGGAAAGGGGTTGGGGGCTTCATTTTCTAGTCACTGAGCAGGATTTCAAACTTTGAATTACACAGAAAGTCAGAATTTTTGTAACAAAGAGATTCTCAGGGGAGGGTCATGATTAAAAATCTTTTGTGGGAGGCCCTGGGGCTATGGAAAATCTATCCAGCCCCATGATACTCCTATTTCATCTGCTTAAACTTGAAAGAAGGGGCAAACTCTCTTGGGAGAGAGTGGATTTGAGCAATAGCATAGAAGGGTAAAAGGGCCAGACATGTAGTTGGTTGTAGCCTCCACCCTCCTAGACAGTAACACTATTGTTCCGAATTTCCAGGGCCTTTAGTATCATCTCAACTAGACTCTCTTCACCCTTTGTGTTTCTTCATTTCAGGAAACCAAACATCATGATTTTAATAGAACCTACAATTCCATAGTACACCTTGACACCTTCCCTTCCTTCAGATCCTCTCTTTCTGTCAGCAGCCAGAAGCCTCCCCAAGGAGGGTGATGCTGAAGCAAGTGAAGGAAAGAGAGGATGAGAACTCCTGATCCAGGTGGAAGGATGACAAAAGAGAAAGAGAAAGTCAAACCACAGCCAAAATGAATTACAAAAAAAAAAGCAAATGTGTATTTTAAGGAATATAGGAAAACTCTACTCTAATATGTCATGTGAGTCGATAATTTAAATTTGAGTTTTCATCATTTTTTACTGTGTCTGTAGTAAGAAATAAGTTTTATAAAACAACGTTTGTGGGATGCATGCTAACATTTTTTCCAATTTTATTCCACTCCATTTTTTCTACTATACCCTACCTTACCCTATTCAGACATTTTCTGTTATATTTCACTTTAAAAAAAAAATAGGGAAGGGTGGCTATCCACTAAATTAATTTCATAATAAAACATAACTGGCAATTTAAAAAACTGGTTTGTTAAACTTCATGGATGTACAGACCTCTGGGTTCATAGACTTTCAGAACTGTAGATCATCCTTTTCTAGTATAACCTCATTTTCCATGTAAATATACTGAGCCTTAGGTTGATCATACCACTGGTTGGTGGCAAGATTGTGTTTTTTCACATATTCTCATGGTGATGCAAGAGGGAGTGGGGTGTGGAGCAAAGAGCTGGGAACAGGAATTTGTAGACATATTTTGTTTAGGACTTTGTGACCTTGAGCAAATTAAATATTTTAACCTCAGTTTCCTTTAAAATGGGCAGTTGTGAGGACCAATAGGAGAGGCTTTGCAAATGGTGAAGGTAAAGGGTAATTTTTCCCTGCACTAGCCTGTGATATAGACATGTTATCTGTATCTCTCGACTCCTGACTTTGGGACAAGAAGGAGGAAAGTCTCTGCAGTAATTGGTTTCTTTCTTGTCATCAGACACTCCAAATCCCCCTGCTTTAACTTCTCTTTTTTACAATTTGTTTTTTCTTCTTAGTTTCATCTTATCAGTTATTCATATTTCATAACAAAGATCTTTGTCGATTTGATTTGATTTGTGAGTCTTCTTAAATTATACAAAGTCAGTGAATTGTCAGAAATAAAATTCTATGTAGGGATTATAAACATATTCAAAAGTATCTGTTGCGGGTCTGCAGTAACCAACCAAGAGGCCTATGTCTCTCCCACTGTGGGAAATGGAAAGGGTCAGTTTATCCATTGGAAAATTCATCTGTTCTACCTGTGTCTTAAGGGAATAATGACATTCCACAAATAGAATCAGTAGGAATAAGTAAGACATGTAGATCCTGTCATCGGTTGGTTCCAGGGGGAACCACATTGCTCTTGGGGCTTTCAGAAACTTGACATTTTTCTCTGATCTGAATGAAAGCACATGTGACTGGTCTTATACCAGGAGAAGCCACTCTTTCATGTGATGGATTTAGATAGTATCTGGAGGGAAGAGTCTTGTTCACAGGTGGCTTTGTCCAGAGGGAGATTCAGTTGACATCAACTACCTGTCCAGGGTCTCTGCTTAGATGTGCAGGCTCCTTAGCCATGAGTATCTCAGGAGAACCAAAGAGGAGGGGGTATATTGTGGGCTCTCCTGGCAGCTTTTATACTTGGTTTATCCTGGCTAAGTGCTTCTAGTAGGAGACTTGAGCTTGATTTGGCCTCGTGTTCACCCTGGGGCCATTTCTCTACTCTGGATTCAAGGTATTCAAAGGGCTAGAGTTTACTTCTCTAAAGACCTTTAATACATCTTAGAACCACAGGAAAAATTTGCCTGGAAAATATTTAAATAAATCCATCTGCTTATCCCTCCTGTTTCATATTTGAAAGATATGGAAAAGTAAGATTCGTTTTGTTTTTCCTCCTTTCAACATAAATTCTGCTCAAATATCTGGTTCAGTTTCTTTAGTAATTTATGCATTCTCAACTCAGTGATTTTCTGCACAACCAGCCTTTTATAAGAAACTAGAATTTTCCCAGAGAGAAAATTGCTTTCTTTGTCACTGCAGTCTATATTTAGTGCATAACCACCTGTGCGGCATGACCTGAGTTTCCGCATCTCACATGAAGACTCTGTACCTAGAGCAGACATCTTTTTGTGATGGTAAACAGCACCTATTTGGGAGCGGGCTGCTGGGTTTGATCTCTTTTTCACTTACCAGTGGTGTGACCTTGGGAAAATTACTTAACCCATCTGTGTTTCAATTTTTTTCATCTATACATTGGTGATGGTAATAATAGTATCTATGTCATGAAAACAGTAAGTTAATGCAATGCCCAGTTATAGAAACTGCTATATGAGACTTAATATTTTTCTCAGTTAAATGATCTATAAGGTCCTCTATAATTTTAAAAGGGGGTGATAAAATTATAAGAATGCCATTTTATATTGGAATAGCTATTTATTGCTTATAAGACTTGTCTCCTTATATTATCCTCCAGATGAAGAAATTGAAGCTAAAAAGTTAAGGGACTTGTTTAAAGATTATATATATATATATATATATATATATATATATATATATATATATATATATAAAATATATACATATTAAAAATATATATGCATTGTGTGTGTGTGTGTGTGTGTGTGTGTGTGTGTTTTAAGGAGAGAAACTGAGACTAGAGCTGAGTCTTCTGCTTCCCAGTTTCTGGTACTTTCCTCATATCATGATGTCATTCAGCTGGGTATAATATTTCCCTTTTAAATGGTCCTTCTCTTGATACCTCTCATTATATTAAGAATATCAGCTGCCACCAGGGACCCAAAAGTATCCATGAGTTTTCCTGACCCTTTTTATTTTAATTAAGATAAAATTAGGTGCTGTAATAGATAAACTAAAAATCTCAAGGGCTTAACACAATAGCAATTTATATCTCACTCACATAAAGTATAGTATCAGTGTTCTCAGTTCTCAGTTGGTAGGTGGCCTTCCATGTGGCCATTCAAGGATGCAGGGCTTCTACCAAAGTGTCTCCATCCTCCTCTAAGACCTTGGAATTCTCTCCTTCTGGGTAGGAGATAAGGCAAAAGATTAAGAAGATTTTTCACCCACTTTTAAATGTCTGAACTTAAATAAATGCACATCACTTCTTTTCACATTTAATAGCAAATATTAGTTGTGTGGCCCCACTAGGTGCAAAGGGAATGAGAAAATGTAGTTCCTGGATGAGTAGTCACAGTACTCTAGGGAAGCATGAATTTGGGGTCATCAACTAGTCATCTCAGTCACACTTATTCACCCCACATTCAATCACTTGCCAACTGCGCCTATTTTCCTTCCAAATTTTTTCTCATGTTGGTGCTCTCCTTTCATTCCCATGGCCATCACTCTATTTTAGACCCTTTGAATCTCACACTAAGATACAATCGCAGCTCCTTAAGTGATTGCCTTGCTTCTATTCTCCACACTTTTCTATGTCTCCCACACACCACAATGTTTTAAATCACCCTGAATCTTCTTCCAAAATACCATTTTTATTGACTCCATTCAGCAGCAACTCAACAAACAGTGATGGAGCTCTTATCCACACTGTGATAGGCACCGAAAGGACACATAAATGAATAATACCTTGTCCCTGCAGTTAAGCTGCTTACAGTGAATGATGGACCAGGACAGGGAGCAAGAACTAGGATAAAAGTACCAATAAATTGCTATGTGTGTATAGAGGAGGGAGGTTATAATTTCTCAGAAAGGAAAAGCAATTCTAGTTAAGAATTATTAAGGAAAGTGAAGCACAAGATTTGGGAGGAGGTAATGAGAGTGTATTTATTTTCTGAAACTGAGCTCAAATCTCCGGCTTAGGTGAATTTTATTTCAGGGAGCTGAGAGAGGTGTAATTGAAATTGCTGGGTAACTGGGTAACCTTTAGGGCATGGTGGTGATTTAGAAAGGTCCTGAGAGCATAAAAATAGGTAGATGTTTGAATTTTAAAAGAAAGCATGTAAGAGATTCTATATTCTATACTCTAGAGAGTTTAATATTTATATTTAGAAAAATTATAGAACTTGTTAATAAGTTGATCGGAGAAACCTGGCTTGCCATGAACAAATCATCTCAGATTGGTCTTGTTTTCTCTCTTTCAATAGGATCATTAACATTAACACGAGTAAATAAATATAAACATGTATCATATGTAATTAATAGCTAGTATGTACTGTGAGTGAAAAAGGAATTTATTCTGTGCATTATAACTGATTGTATGAAAGGAATATATTTTCAGGTATAGTCAAGGATGAGTACAATTCTGAGTTAAAGTGGATAACTGAAATAAATATTACTGATTCTTTATCTAGGAACCTTAATTTTTTTTGACAACCTTGATATCTTTTCTCATTTTACCATTTATCATGATTCCTTGGAAATAATAAATTAACTGATTTGAAACATTGCTTTTCAGTCTGTTTTTTCAATGTTCATTTTTGGCACAAATACCATTAAACTGTGGAATGCCCTCAAGGAAGGAGAAAGAAGAAAATAATGTTCAATTTTCTTTCATCATGAGGAATGTGGAGAAACAATCTTATTTAAACACCAAGAGAATAAAAGGTTTAAACTTTTTGAAAAAAAGATCAATAGGAGATAGAGATTAGATTTATCTAAATTTTAGCTAGAATTCTGATCAATTTGAATGACATTCTGTGGAACAGTGTGGCCTGGATGATTGTATGGTCGGTAATTTAAGTTGTTAAATGAATTAACACAAACTCAGAGGAAAGTTTATAAAGGTGTGTTTCAAAAACCTGTTATTGTTCCCACCCCACTCCCCACCCCACTCCCGTTTAAAAAAGTTAGTAATTTTGGTGGAAGACATGATGCTCAAGTTTATGGTTAATGTGAATTTGAGAGCCAAGCTACTATCTTTGAAGTAGTGAATTCTTTTTAAAATTCTCTGAGCAATTTCCCAAACTTGAAGTTGGAATGAAAAAAGACAAATGAGATATTGTCTTATGTATGATAATTTTCCTCTGTATACATTTATCCCCTTTGGAAAAGATAGAAGCCAAGGAATTTCTAATTATATTTTGGCTCAGAAGTGATCACGTATTAAAAACTAACTTTGTACCAGTTAGCATGACTCAGCCAGAAAGATGTTCTTGCTTATTAAATTTAGAAAAGAAGTGGTCAAATAGAAGTCAGACCCTGAATCCTCTGCCTGAGTTTTGGGAGGAAATAAGACAATGAGATGAATCTTCTTCCATTCTTTTCCAGGCCCTATTCTGCTCCCTACTTCTGAAGTAATAGCCTTGGGCAAAGGGATCAGTAAGAAGCTGGCGATGCTCTGATGAACAGAAGTTAGAAAATTTAGCATAAACATATGAGCCTTGGGCGCTGACTGAAAGTGCTGTGGTTGGTAGCATCAGGAGACGTCTGAAGGCCCAACTTTATTCCCCTGTGTACTCCAGAATAAAAATCAAGGGGCATGCTAAGCTGAATTGTGGTTTGGATGGGGTGATTAAAATCATGATGCTATAAGCCAACTCTATTCTGAGGAATAGAACCTGGGAGAAACTCTAGGGCCAGAGGTGAAGGCGTATTGGGTGGGTCCATGCTCCTAACAAGTGGGCTTTTCTTTTATAAATACCCAGTGCAAAAGAGTTATGCAAGGGGCTGTCTTCTGATTCAGCAAGGACCCATACTTGGAAATGCTGAAACAGAAGCTACATGGTCCCTTGCTAGTGATATTACAAAAGGAGTTCCTAAGCAGGGCGGGGGGCAGGAAGGCTTTAGGAGGAGGGGCCTTTGAGCATCCATTTGGGTACCAAAAACATGCAAACCCCAATTTGCCATTTATAGCCTCCACTATGTGAATTTTAGTCTCAGTGCTGCTGCTTTATTTTGAAACATTGAACAAGTTAGTCCCTGATATGCTTCAGTTTTCACATATGTAAAATAGGGTTGGATATAATGTTAGTATGTCAACAGTTGCCTCCTCAAAGACAACTTAGAAAACCTAATAAGCACAGCTGAGTTTTTTAGACTTCTTATAGTAAAGGAGAGATCACCACTTGGCAAAGACTATAGTGTCTTAGAAGGGGAAACTCAAATAGGGTATTTATAGGGTTTTAGGGACTGAGCTGCATGACTTTAAGGCAGGTCTTGAGAGGCAAGAGAAGTTGGGGCTGAGAAGTTTATGGCAATAGCTTTGGATTGGCAGGTACTGAGGCACAGGTTTTGAAGTGAGCTATTTTAGGTGTTTCACAGTCTTATCTTCCAGGAGTAAGTATTTTAGGAACAAGTAGCTAAATGGTTTTTGCCTAGTCCTATTATCATTTCCAGAGATAGGAAAGTACGTTAGTTTCAGTTAATATTTACCAAATAAGATTATTATGAAGATTAAATAAAATAATGGACGAAAGTTCATAAAACACCCAGCAAGTGTTCAGCAAATATTAGTCAATATTAACAATCATGGTCCACTCCTTTACACTCCCAATGTTATTTGTGGCCAAAGGAAACCCCACCTTCATATGTCAGTATCTTTATACATATCACTCCCTCATCCTGGAATTTCTTCTCTCAACTTATGCTGTCCTAGAGAAGTACAAAACTTCAAAACTGCTCAATGTCCTTTCTTCCAGCTTGCCTTCCCAGACCTCTCCTAGGAGGGAGAGATTTTATCTTCTGAATTGTGTGTCTTAGTTTGGAGCTCTCCTTTGTGATACTCATTGCGTTCTACTTTCTACCTATGATAGTTACGTGCATCTAGATATTACTTCTCCTGTTAGACTATTAGATCATCTCCCACCCCTGGATAGCCACCCAGAGTGCTCAGCCCAAAACGCTGTCCAAGGAGTGGTTCTCTAAATGCTTGCTGATTTGATAAACAATTAATTACTAACCAAACATGATATTGAAGACCTTAGACAAGAACTGCAGTTTAAGGCAAAGCCTGGGTCTTTTTGCATACTTTGCATGCAATAGGTGAATCCAGTGCCTTGAGCTATCTGTAAATGTGATGATGACAGGCATGACAGTATGGAAGAGGGATGTGCACAGAAATAGCAAGAAGGCAGTGGAATGTCATGCAGAAACTGGTAGTTGGAGAACCAAGGAGCCAGTAATTAAGGTCAGAGTTACGGACAGAAAAGACCATTTCAAAGCTGAATCATAGACTATAACTCATGGCTAAAGATCTAACAGAAAAGACCCACTAGCAAATTCATGAAATGATCCTGTTTCCCTTTGGTCATGGTCATTTCTTGTTAAGTTACCACATTTATCAACTTTCCCCTCTTGGGATTCATCTTATAGACTCTACAGTATTTTTTAAGTTAACTTGGAAATAGAGACCTAATTTTTTAAGTTAGAAATTGATCACATTAATTTAATGTTTACTAATGCTCACATACATAATTTATTATTCAATGAAAAAAACGTGTCACATTATTTTATAATAGTAGCTACCATTTTATTACTGTGGTGCTTTATTATACACTAACTCATGTAATCCTTACAATGATCTTACAAATTTTTCACTCCCATTTTCATTGGAGGGAAACTGAGGTTCAGGGGGGTTTAGTTACTTTCCAAGTATCTCTTTAGCTACCAAATGGAGGACCCAAAATTCAAACTTAGGATGGCTTCTATCCAAAGTTATATTTTTAACCATAAAAGTAATTGAATATACATATATACATCTATATTAAATAAAGCCCTCATCTAAAAGCAAGATATTTTTACTACATGGAACTATGTTATTTAGGGCAGATGTGGAAGAGATAGTGTATGAATACTATATGAAAATTTATATAATTTTTTCAAAGAAACTTACATTGCTTTAATTATACATATATATATTTATATATAAACTCAATTAATTATAAATAAGAATAAAGATACATATTTCTATCACATGTGCTCAATAGTCCTTACATGGGGCTCTTAGATCCTTGAATGGGCTTTGGAGTTTTTATGTAATTTTTTAAATAGTTTTATTTTTCCTACCAAAAAGCCAGTATGTTCATATAGAAGTATATGAAAGTAGTCAAGGGCACGAAAACCAGCTACTGACTTTGCATTTAAAGTTAAAACAGAATAATGTATATCTTTTCAAATTCTCCTATCCCTGGCATCTTAAAAAAGAGTTTCTGTCTTTAGTTAACTTGTGGCTGCCTCTTCCTCACATTGACTGGGACTCTTACCAAGTTAACATTATGTTGACTGATGATGTTTCTAATGTTTCTTCTACTTTTTTCATTTTTCTAACAGGTGGGGAGGAAGAGCTTTGTCTGGCCATTGTGCTGCTGCCCAGGATGCATTACGCACAGCCCTGTCCTGCTGACTCGTCTTTCACAAACCAGCTGAACAATTCTAGTAAGTTCTTCTCCAGCAGCATATTTGCACAACCACTTCCCGGAAGTCCAGGTAGCATGCACGCTGTAGCATGGTAATTTTCTTGCTACTGTTGTTGTTTTCCCTGGTTGTTCATCTTATACAATTTTAGAACAGGAGGGGAACTTAGAGATCACCTGGTTTCATTTTTCATTTTATTGACTTGGAAACTGAGGCCTAAATAGGCCTACTGGGTCCCAAAGTGAGATCCTGGGACCAGTAACTTCCGCATCCTCTGAGAACTTTTCGGAAATGCGAATTTCAGGCCTTACCCCACACCTATGGAATCTGATTCTCTGGGGGTGGAGCCCAGCAATCTGCATTTTAACCAGCCCTCCAAAGGCCTGATTCTTGCTATAGTTTAACAAACACTGGCTTAAGAGACACGGGGTTATAAAGTACAGCACTGAGAATATCATCAATAATATTGTAATAATTATGTATGGTGTCAAGTGGGTACTAGACTTATCAGGGGGATCACTTCATAAGTTATATAAATGCCTAACAACTATGCTATACTGTACACCTGCAACTAATGTAATATTAAAAGTCAACTGTAATATAAAAAAAGAAGAAAGAAATACTGGCTTGAGCAACTTGTTCAAGGTCATACAGCTGCCAGAAGAACACGAACCCAGGCTCCTTGACACCCAACACAGTGGTGTTTCTGCAAAGTTGCTCTGCCTCTGCTCTTTCCTGAGCTTACACTCACTGCATTTCTTCCTTTTCTTTTTTCCTGGTGCTTTCTTGCAAGCTGGCGTTTATTCATTTACTTTTAATGAGGTCCAGGCTAGCTCCCCCCTCCCCTTTCTCCCTCAGCTTGCTGAGGGATCTCAGTTCAAGAGCTATTACCTAATTATATTAATTTCATGTCTGGGTATTTTAACAACAATTTCTTCAAACTGAGGTTTTAATTTGATCACGAATCCTTGCCCTGAGCAGAGATATTGTTAGTTCTCCTGGTTCATAGATTTTTCTTTGCTTTTCAAGCCGAGTTCAGCAGCTCAGCAGATGATGCATTTTCTTTCACTTTTCTGAGTAGGTGAGAAAGGCTCATGCCCTTTTATGAGCAATTTTCTTTTTCTAGTGACAGTTTTTATCCTATTCTGACAAAACCACACATCATGATTATCTCTTTCAACTTCATTCTCAAAGAGCCAGCTTCAGTGTCTCTCATCAATGCCCTCCACAATCTCATGTTGAGAGAACGAGACCCTTGTAAACTTCTGACATGCTCCCTCTGCCTCAGTGGACCCCAGGCAGGACAGGCACACTTATCTCAGCCTCCTCCATGTGACTAAGCTTCCAAGGGGTGTTCACTTTAATCTTTCTTTTCTCAGCCTATCTCTCCTCTGAGCTTCCATCCTCGGGCTAGAAACCTGTTGTGTCACAAGGCCCTGGCAGAAAGCTGTGTGTTCTATAGCTTTTTTTCTTCTGTGAAAGAAATTTGTATGGGAGCTGAAAGGCACTTTTGAGCTTGACTAGTCTTCTGCTCAGTACAAGGCTTAACTTGGACCCAGGAGACTATGAGAACCTTAGAATGTTTTTTTTTGTTTTTTGTTTTTGTTTTTTACCTTTCTCCTCCTCTTTCTTCCCAGGGAGCTTTTTCAATCTGGACCTTTTTCATGTGCTTAGCCCAGGCCACCCTCAATCTAGGGTTCTAGGTTGATCTCTGTTATCAGGTATACTCTGAGGAGGCCTTGAACCCAAAGGGCCTGGACTTGACCTGACTGCCCCAGGGCCCTTCACGATAAGGTTGGCCCTAGGAACTGACCAGAACTTGATGAGCCACAAGTAGAGATGAAGAGTTTAGAAAATTTCTCCTAGGTATTTGGATCCATGACATTTGTCTACTTAAAGTTAGATTTTCCATACCGAAAAACTGTAAATATTAATATTTATTCAGCGGGCTTGGGTTTAAATGAGTCCATCTTTGCATGGTGATTCTGTTTACATAAGAAGTTGTCACGAAGTCCCTCTTGATATATAAAGAATGACAAAGCTAATGATAATAACTATTGTTATGGAGTAGATGCAGTGGGTTCCTGTAGCAAGCACTTTATAGACATTGCCACTAATTCTTCTATCCAGCCGGCAAAATGAATACTGTTAGTCTCATTGTCCCAGTGAGGAGGCAGAGACTGAGATTAACAATGCTCAAAGTAAAATACTTACAAAGTAAGGAAATTTAGTGACAGTTTTCTTTTTCATTTTTTTGAGGGTTAATACAGTCATTAGGCACGTCAGCTCTGAAATCAAACTGCCAAATTCAAATGCTCGCTCTGTCACTTAGTGTTATAAAACCTGGCTGTGCTCAATCTCCCTGTACCTCAGTTCCCCCATCTGTAAAGTGGGCATAATAATGTCATAAGGTTGATACAAGATTCAAAGAATTAGTATACATCAAGTACTTAAAAAACACCTGGCATAAAGTAATCATTATATGTATATTGGCTATTCAGAAAATGCAAGGCTGAAAAAAAGCACTGTTTCACATCATTTGCTAAATGATGTAATCCTTTCAAGGAGGTTTTCCACATGTCTAATACTTATTTTCTGGCTCTTTTCAGGACTAGGCAATAAAACAATTTAGTGCTTAATAAGAAAGTCTAGGACGGGATATGTAATTTTTACTTAGAACAAATAAACCATCTATCATTTCTTTCACTCCCTCTCCTCCTATCCCACCCCTTTTAGAGTGCTCTCTGGGCATTCTGCACCTTTGTAACTCATGTGGCTACAAATCACAGAGCAACCAGCTCTGAATCCCATTTGCAGTACAAAGAGACTGCCAAAAAGGAAGGAATGGGCTTAATTAGTGAGACATTCAAGGTAAAGGTTTTACAAAAGAGCTAACTGTTCTGTGTTAAAGGGAAGAAATATGATGAAAGCAGCCATTACCAGAGCCAAGATGGTGCATATATTTCCCAAGACTTTGCCTACCATATCACATCCACTTAGATGTCCCAGCCCCAATTTCAGAGGTAGTTCAAAGTTTAGGTTTCTTACTAGAAAACCTCAGTGCAGCAGAAGAGTGCAAGAGAGCCTCGGAGCTTACACTATCAAATCTGCAACAACTCCGGCCAGTTAACAACTCTGGCCAACTTGGGGGAAAATATAAGTGAAGAAAATAGGAAGATCCATTTCCCAGAGCTGTATGTGCAAAACAGATGTTGATGTAGCCAATCCCAAATACAAGCAGAGACTTCTAAATCTAAGCCTGGAGATAGAGCACTATGGGGGCACAGCATTAACTGAGAGATGAATTTGGGTGGTAAACAGAGGCAGCAACAGTTCAACAAGGCTGTGATTTGACCAGATTTCTGGGTCAAAGGGAGGATAGCATGAGCAAGAATCAGAAATCTCAGTTCTCATGTTGGTATTGTCATTTGCCAGTTTTGTGATATTGGGTGGACTCTACAGCTGGAGGCTGTAGGTTTATAAGGTCCTACATATTTTTCTTATTAACCTCCACATTTGCGGTAAGTTCCATCCATGGGCTTTAAGGAAGAGACAGAATCTTCCCTAACAAATTGTCAAAGGCTCCAGAGGGACTGGTTGGAGATAGGTCCAATATTTATATGACTTAATTAGAATCTTTGCTTCCGCTTAATTCACATATCTTACCCAGCAGTGGGTGGACATTTTAGAATTTGTGGCTGGCTATTCCAGAAACAATTTCTAAACTACAATTAGGTGGCTATGAACTATTTCCTGGCTTCACTTATGGTCATTAGTAATGCTTGCATCTTGTTTCTAGGATTGATTAGCTATCTGGGGGTTTGGGGAAAATTCTTTGACTAAATGTATAGACCTTATTCTGAGTGTTTTAAATGTATGATTCTTAAGGGTGAGTGAAATTTATTAAGATTCTTGAGAGTGCATGTTATTTGAAATGAACTGAGAAAACTTGGTCATTCATTCATTCTTTCATTCAACAAATATTCAATGAGCCCTGATTATGTTCTAGGCATTAAACTAGGTGCTGGGAGATGGCAGTGACCAAGGTAAACCCTGCCATGACACGGGCAAAAATCTACATGTGTGACAACTAGTTCCGTATCTATTTACAATAGGACAGGGTAAGTTTCATGATAGAAGTATAGGAAGCATAATAGAGACTAGTAGATGTCTCTCATCTCATCTGTCTACTTTTCTACATTTCTCAGCCCCTTGCATTTGGTAGTTATGTGATTAATTTTCACCAAAGGCATGTGAGTAAAGCGATGTGTCACTTTCATCCTGGGCATACTTTCTCCATGCTCACACTTACCTTGCCTTGATGACTTTGCTTAAGACTATGACATGAATGAGAAATAAACTTTTTGTTAGTTTATTATTTTTAAAATTTATTTTTTTTAGTGACATTGGTTAATGAAATCCAGTGTTTCAGGTGTACAATTTAACATTAAGGCATATATATATTGTATTGTGTGTTCCCCTCCCATAGTTAGATTTCTTTCTGTCACTGCATATTTGACCCCTTTTACCCCATCTACCTCCCACCTCATTTCCTACCCTCTGGTAACTAACTACTAGTCTATTATGCATGTCCATGAGTCTCTGTTTGTTTGTCCTATTCATTTGTTGCTTTAAGGTTTATAGCCCACATATAAGTGATATCATGTGATTTTCACCTTTTTCTGTCTGGCTTATTTTGCTTAGCATGATTATTTTGAGGTCCATCTATGTTGTCATGAATAGCAGTATTTCATCTTTTCTTATGGCTGACTATTCACTCTTATGGGAAGAGTGAATAATTTCCTAATATTCCATTGTTGGCCATGCTACCCTGAACGTGCCCAATCTTGTCTGATCTCAGAAGCTAAGCAGGGTCAGGCCTGATTAGTACTTGGATGGGAGAAATAAGCTTTTACTGTCAATGCCAGGAAAGTCAAAGAAAGACTGTGACAATACTTCAGATTAAAGGGGGCAACTAAATACAGCATCTGCCCCTAGAATGGAATATGTACTAGAAGGGGAAAAATGCTACAAAGGACATAGATCAGCTGACAAAATTAATATACAAATGTTAGATTAGATTTTTAAAAGTTTTGGATTGATGTAATCCTTTGAAGATGAAAATTATACTATGGTTGTATAAGAGAACTCTCTATTCTTAGGAAATACACACCAAAGTATTCAGGGGCAAAGGGCCATAACTTATTTAACTTACCCTCAAATACTGATGCAAATGAGAGTAAAATTTTAACAACAGGTAAATCTGGCTAAAGGGTATATGGATGTTTCTTCTATTTTTAGTTTTGCAAATTTTGTAAGTTTGAAATTATTTCCAAATAAAATTTTTTAAAAATTACATGATTAAATCACTAAGGTGTAGGGGTGTATTGTTGCAACAGCATAGCCCATACTTTCTTGTCTAATATAAACAGAATTGGGGATACTTCACAGGCTAACAAGTTTTTAGTGAATGAGGGAAGAGTTCCCAGAGGAAGATGTTTTGAAAAATAAATAGGAATTAGCCAAGTGAAGAGGGAGGAGCACTCTAAGAAGAGGGATATATATATATATATATATATATATATATATATATGTATGTATGTATTTATGTATGTATGTGTATATATATATATATATATATATATATATATATATATATATATATATATGCCAGTAGTGAGAGAGAGTACATTAATGGAACAGAAAGAATTCAACATGGCTGGGACATAGAGTTTGGGGGGCTGGGAAGAGATGAGAAATGAAGCTGGAGATTAAGATAGGGCCAGGTCCCAAAGAGTCATATAAGCATGTTAAGGGATTTGTACTTTATACTAAGGGCAGTGGAAAACCATGAAGGGTTTTAAGCATTTTAAAATGCTTAAAGGAAGGGAAGAAGACTATTTCAGGAAAAGTAAAAGGAATAGTGGCCCTAGAATTGGAGCGATGTGGGAGATTTGAAGTTTGAGAGCTAGTTAGGAGATACAGTATCATTCTGGGTAATTGATAAGTAAGAAATGGGAAGAGTGAATAATTTCCTAATTTTTGCAAGGGGAATCTGGCTGCTAACATTCCCAAAATTAAGAAAACCAAGAAGAGGGTTAGGTTTGTCAAGGGAAAATAATTTTGGTTCAGACATTTAGATTGGAAACTCCAGTGGCAAGATGACCAGGAAGCAGTTGGGTCAATGGGCAGGGAGCTCATGTAAAAGGTCAGACCTACAGGTAGTGATGTGGGCACTGTCAGCATCATCGTGGGAATGCTAAGGACACCAGGTAGAAGGTAGAATGGAGGAGAGGGCCCACAGCAGAACCTGCAGGGACAGGAGGGGTATGGATGGGTAGAAAATTGGATAATAAGTCTGGGCTTCCACAATACCAGTATAGATAGGCTATTGCCACTCTTGTGACTCGGTTTCTTCATTTAAAATGTGATCTTATGTCATTGGGATAGTAAAGCTCTATTCATTGATAGTTAGACAAGGGTTTAGATTCAACTAAGAAGCTTCAAAATAATGTGTTATTTTTTTCCATTTACAAGGGATTTCTCCCTGTTTAGAGATTAAAGTATTTTCTACAGTTAGTGAATGATCTGTTGACTTTTCATTATATAGTGGGGTTGTTGGATTCAAGAATTTCTAAATGCTTTATTTTCTGCTTCTTGGGGAATTGGCTGACAAGCTAGGAACGGGATGCCAAGATTTTGGCTTCTAGACTTAGTGTAATTTCAAATTAATTATTTAGAGGTCAAGACATGTTACATATGCTTTTTAAAATGTTCTTTTCTGGGTTTTAATCCTCAATTAATTTTCTGGTCCAATTAGCCACTGCTCTTCTTTTCACTGATGTGTTGTTTTGGAAAGCTAAATGGAAAAACAAAATTTCAGTCAATCAACTGATCACCATATTTGAGTCCTGACTCCTACTCATGCTTGCAGTACCAAGTTTAGGTGTGCTCTTAGAGGTATTACTCACTCTTCCTTTCTAGATGGACTAAATGCCCACAGGCAAACATCCAGCATGCTGCTAACAAGGTGGGTTTCCTATGGTTCTCCCTCTAGCCTGTGGGCACCTTGAGGGCCAGGACCGGGTCCGACTTGTTTGTCTTTTAATCTTTAGCACTGTAAGCTTAGCAGAAATGATTGAAATAGACACTCCTTATTAAAGGGGATTAGGGCTTAGTGGGTTAGAACAACCACCTCTAAAGTGGGCTGCACACATCTCAGAAATTGCACAGGATGATCCATGAGGGACACAAGAAATACTAAAATTTCTATTTAAAAATAAAGCTATTATTTATCTCTTCATGTGGGAGAGTATATTTTTGAGTATGTTTTATAATATATTATTGAATGGAGATATATAAAAATTTATGTGTTATGTATAATTGTATTTGCATTTATATATGTTGGGGCTTCATGTTCATGTTAGGGTGTAATTGCTTTGTGGGTCTGTCATTGACTATTTCAAGGGTACAGAATCATCCTGCAATCCCACTTCTGGGTATAAAACCAAATGAAATGAAATCAAGATCTTGAAGAGATATCTGTACCCGCAGGTTCATTGCAGCGTTATTTACAGTAGCCAAGACATGGAAACAGGTAACCTAAGTTCATCCGTGGATGAATGGTTGAAGAAAATGTGATACACACACACACGCACACACACACACACACACACACACACACACGCAGAAGAATATGATTCAGCCATAAAAAAAGAAAATTTTGCTATTTGTAACAACATGGATGAAACTTGAGGGCATTATGCTAAGTGAAATAAATCAGACAAGGACAACAAATATCTTATGATCTCAGTTTCATGTAGAATTAAGAAAATCAAACTCATAGAAACAAATGGTAGATTAGTGGTGTCAGGGATGGGGAAGTGGGAGAAAAGGTGAAGGTGATCAAGAGTATAAACTTCCTTATAAGACAATCAAGTTCTGGGGATGTTATGTACAGAATGGTAACTATAGTTTAGAGTATTGTATTGTATAATGGAAAGATGCTAAGAAAGTAGATCTGAAAAGTTCTCACCATACCCGCTAAAAAAAGAGCCAGAAAAAAACCCCAAATAGTTTATTCGAGGTGATGAACACGTTCACCAACTTTATTGTAGTCATTTCGCAATATATACATATATCAAATCATCATGTTGTGTACCTTAAACTTACCCAATGCTATATGTATTTCAATAAAGCTGGGGGGGAAAAGCCTGCAGGCTTGTCCCCTTATTCCTGGTTCACCTCCTTTCATGTAATTGTCAGCTTTCAGAGTTGGCCATTGAATCCAAACCCCTCTAGTCTGGTTCTTCTCTCTACATATGCACCATTCTGTACAGTATTTGGCTTTTGGAACAGAGTAATTTGGCCTTGCTAGCAATTTATTGGTTTTGTCTTATAGGACACAGGTGGCTAGTCATCATTTATAAAACTAGCACAGAGCAGACACCTAATTAAAGGTGATGATGGTAATAATATAGCAATGATTGAATTAAATTCCTTCTACTAGTACTGTACTGTACAGAGACTGTCTTCCTTTGTTTGGACCAATGTCTTTGTACTAGTACTTTGTGTGTGATGATTATGCATGTTGTGGAGTTGAATATCCAGGTAAGCCAGCAGACCTAATGAGATGATATTGATAGAATGGCTGGAAATTAATGCTTCATGAGAAGGTCGGAGAGAGGGAAAAAAAGAAAAATGGAAGGAGGTAGGAAATGAGGGATTTGGAAGGTATGGGTCCCAGGAATAATGGCTACTGTTTTTCACTTTACAGGTCATTTATATCTCAAAAAATTCTCCTTCCTCTTGTAAATATTATTCTCATATTGCTGATGAGATAACCGGAGCCCAGAGAGGTTAGAGGTTAAGTAATTTGCCTAAGATCCCATACTTAGTAAGCGACAGAGCTAGGATTCAGATCCAGGTCCAAGTTCCTGAAACCCATGCTCTGAGCTCACAATCCCACCCTCCGAAACACAGCAATTCTGAATAGCTAGCTCAATCACACAGGAAGCCTTAGACAGATACCTGCAGGCTTTTCTTCCCACCTGAAGTCAGAGAAACTAGAACACGGTGCCTCACGTCACCACCTTGTGACCACTGAGGAGATAAAGGCAGTTTTTAGGATTTGCTCGAAGCAGACAGAGCCTTCAGTAATCAGTTCATAGCCGTTCACGGGGTAGATAGAGCTGCTGTCTGGCATGCCTCTCTCCTGTCTTCCTTCACTATGTTCTTTCTTGCTCAGAAATATGTAGTGTTTCTCTATTTGAACTGTTCAGGTTACAGTATCTGATATTTTGTGTGCATTTTCTCCAAAAAAAAAAAAATATATATATATATGTATGTATATGTATGTATATTTAAAGGTCTTATTGTTTTCCTTCCAGCAAAATCTGTCTCTTTGCATTTTCCCTCCCCCTTTTAAATTTTAAAGCATTTTTGGCACCTTCTCTCTTCAGATTGTCAGCCTTGGTGAAATTCAGGTTTCAAGTGTGTCTGCTCTGGTTCCAGCAGGATTTTGAGGACTTTTCAATTTGTCAGCTAGTCCCTTTAAGCAATGTGCTACTCTTTCAATAATTAAAGAAAAAACCCCAAAGCTACTAACAACCTGCCCTTTCTCTCTCTCGATCTCTCTCCCTTTTTTTTTTACACTGGTTCCAGCATTTTTGGTTAACACTACTGCTGGATAAATTAGAAAACAAAATCTCTGTGGGTGATCAGGCAAAACTTATTAATCATATAACCCGAGCAGACAGCATAGCCCTAATACAAATATTTGTGCTTCTGTCACTGGTACTTGTCTGATCACTGCCAAATAGTGACAGATTTTAAAGACAATCACATTAAGTATTAATCAGGCTTGAAAGATGCAGCTACGTAGAGGAATACTAATGAGCAGGCATTTCCAGCCTGCTTTCTGTACTAACAGCATCCTATGCCAGCATAGAATAGCAAATGTTCTTTTTCTTCATAGAAACCTCACTTTAAGGATGCCTGAAAGTCTAAAATGGCCACTGGGTGGGTGACCTTAAGTGACAGAGCTCCTACTAGATTATACCCTGGGCTCCGGGCTTCCCTGACCATGCTCGCCTTCCTTATTCTAGCTTCTCTCTTGCTGCTGGGGTGTGAGCAAGTGTTAGACTTTTGGTTTGGCAAGTGGTGAGAACTGTGAACCAGTCCATAAAGAAGGCTGCCTGGATTTAGGGGCATTCAGGCTGGGCCCGAAAGGAAGGGGGAGAATACCACAGGAGAGGGACCTGAGTACTGTGGGAAAATGGAGTTGGCCATATCTGCCTGGCTGGGGTTGGAGAATAGCAAGAGATAACATTTGCTAAGTCAGGTGGGTTGTCAAAGACAGAAATTAAGAAACAAATTCATACTGTTTTAATGAAAACTTCTATTTGCCTGAGGAGACTCCTCAAAGAGAGAAAGTATCCGGGAGGGTGAGAGTTGCCCATCTATCCACTCTGGGAAGTTGGTCCCAGAGAGAAGGGAATTAGGTGGGGACTTAGACTACTCAGGTGGGCAATTAAGAGTGATGAGTTCAGTGGTGCTCGGAGGATGCAGAGAAGACGAATCAGAGCCCCAGTCCCACCACAAATCTTTCTTGAGTTGCTCACTGCCTACCTAGTTCTTATGGAGCTTTTCAGAGATCCTGGTTATTAATGTTGAAGATAGGATAGACAGAGCTACCAAAAAGAAAAGTGACCTGGCAGCTCATTCAGGTCCTCATGGGATGTTGCCCAGCTGGGGGTCTGCTTTTTAGCTTTGTGGTTTCAGAAACGTGAGTTTGTTTGTTCTGAAGCCAGGCTAAGGGAACTGACTCACACTCACCAAACTCATGTGAGCTTGATGTATCAGTGGAAAACCCCAATTGTTTATTTATAATGAGGATATATAATTTTTGGGGTGGAGCTGGGGTGAGTGTGTATTTGTGTCTGTAAATATTGAATTGGCTAGTTGGTGCCTCTCTCTTTATGTGCAAGTCTGCAAGTTACAATATTAAAAGTTGTTTGTTAAGTACAAGTCCACAAAAAGGACACACTCTATCCTCTGGATATTGCTGAATGCACACTGGCAAATTCTTGTTGTTTGGCCTCCATTATTCTAGACTCCTTTAGGATCACTTCCTTTCCTTCTATTTTTACACAACTTTCTCTACCCTTATTTAGGTTCCAAGTAATTTCTCGAAGATTAAAACTTTTCCAGTTAGGATTTTCTTAGCAGGTGGGCCAGGACTTAGGGGCCTTCCAGTGAGATATCAGGTAGAGAAAAATCAGATTATTATTTGTAGGTAACTCAACCACTCCTTAAAGCTCTTGACATTCCCTTCTCCCTTTATTAATGGGACAATCATAGAATTATAGACTTTTAGGAGCTGGAAGAGGCCTTTGAAATAATTTGATTCAGCTTCTTGGGTTGGTATAATAATCTGCTCTGGGCCATTTGAATTGACTTCTCACCCATAAATCTCCATCTTTTTCTTATTCTTCCTTATTCATCTGAGGAGTAGATATTCTCCTATCAAGCCTAACTACTCTCCCTCTAATGTGCTTGATCCCAGTGCCTTTGTTGTAGCCATATAATTTGTTGTCCAAACTGGGACACAATTGAGAATGAAAGGGAGCATTATTAATAGCAAAGACAGGACAATAGGCAAAACTAGGGCTGTCCTGAAAAACCATGGATGTACGGTCACCATTCTTTCTGCCACCTCCTCCACACCTTGATTCTTTATACAACTCTTGTTTCAGTTGCTTTTTCAACACATCCTTTTCACCTGCTTAGAAACCAAATCCCTTGTCCACATTTAGTGTGAGGCATCTTTGTGATAGTTTTAGGGGTTTGGGGCATGATTTACTCCTTAGGTAAGACTTATCTCTTGCCTGGAGGAAGAATGAGCGGGGAGGAATGAAAGGAGCTCTTTTACCCAGTGCTCTCCAAAAGGCAGATATTTATCTGGTAAAAGTGCTGAGTAAGAAGTTCAAGGTAAGAAAGCTGAGACAGAGAAAAGTAGTTGTGCTATAACTAACCTTTGCTTCTGCTTCTGCTTCTTCACCATCGCGCCACTCTTGCCTCTTAGTATCTACTGCTACTCAAATCCCTCTGACTTTCTTCATCCTTCCTCTCCTCTCTTTCTTGAAATACTCATCTTTTTCTCAAGTGTCAGCACACTCTCCAGGGGAGACCTATAAAGTGCACTCTTTCTATTGTGTGAATGTAGGGGCCACTGCACTCATCTCTGTTTGCCACTGGCATGTGGCAGAGAGCCCAGCTTATAGTGACAACTCAATAAATATCTGTTAATTGGAATGGAAATGTGGGGCTATAAGTGGATCTTCAGGGTCCTGTCTGCAGCTCTAGAGAGAGCTATTCTTTATTCTTCTCCAGGAAGACTGAATATTTTTGGCATTACTACTTCTCCTGAAGGAAGAAACAGCTAACATGCTTGGAGAGTCATTTATTCACAACAGAAGGAATCAAATATTCATCCACTAAATCGCCAAATTTAGTGCCTCAAGAGAGAGAAAGTGTAAGGATCCAAGGGTATTGGGGCATCGTGATTTTCTCAGCTTTTGAGTTTTGGCCCTTCCTGTCCCTTAAAGGTTAAATACCCCCACAAAGCCCCTGACAACATAATAAGACACCCACTGGGGGCCACTTAATGACCCCTTTGTAGTTGTTAGTTGAATCTGGTTCAGCCTTAGGAGTGTGGTTACAGACATCTTTACGAAGGATTTGTGAAATTTGTTTCAGGAGTCAGCTCTGAGAACTTGTCTGTTAACAAAGGCTAGAACCAATTCCTGAGATGCTTCCATTTTCTGCCCCAAATCTCCAAAGGTTCAAGAAGAATCGAGTTCATTTACCCTGAATTGCATCTTGTTCTTTATTTTAATGTCAACCTCATCTCAGTTTCTCAGTCACAGCCTGACTAGCAATGAGGAAGAAAATATTGATCATTTCCTAAGAAGCTGCTTCAAGACTCCAGGGCAATGAACATGCAGCTTTTGGCCAGGGCCAACAGTTCAGAAAATCTTTCACGCTTCTAAATACTTAGTTGCATAGAATCTTCACCTTGTGACCTGAAATAGACGATGCACCTTTTGGCTACTGGCAGATTCACACCCAGCCTCTACTCTGTGCCAGCGTGGGTGGGTTTACTCCTGACTACGTTTTACTATAACTATACACTTCTCTCCCAGATTTGGTGTGCTTTGCTTTCATAAGTCTGTCCCTGCTTCCCTTCTCTGCAGACTGCCCCCAACCACTAGCGCTCTGTGTCCTCACATACAGAATTGTCAGGCCCAGGCTTAATTTCTTTCTCCTCCCATCCTGCTTTCCCCACTGCCTTACCTGTTTCTCCTTGGGGCATTTCCTACTGAATTGCTTGCCTGTGAATCCTCAACTCAGGCTCTGCTTCTGGGCAACCTGACCTAAGACAGTATTATCTCATTGAATTCTCATAACCACTCTGTCAGAATTAAATTTTAAAAATTCACTGTTATGCTTCTCATTTATGAATGAAGAAACTGAGATCCCTAGAATTTAAATGATTTCCCTCAGGACCAGACAACTAATCAGTAAAGTGAAGAGCTGGGATTTAAATCTAGAACTTCTGACTCTGAATCTTGGATCTGGTCGATGTATTTAGAAGAATTGTGTTTGGAAGAAGACAGGTTTGCATAACAAAACAAACCTCTTTCCTGCCTGAAATGTAATGGCATGCAGCTGAATGAAATTAAGTTTAATTTTGTAATTTCTGTCCAGATAGGTTTATTTTTGCAAGTTTTGTGTGGCCAAGAGCTGTGTTTGTGTAGCTTGCTTGCTCTCACTGGCTGTCAGTAACATGTAAAAAGTCTATCTGCATACAGCTCACTGTTCCCTTTCACATGCCCCAAGACCTTGGCAAGCCTCCTTGGTGCCAGTCAGCAGCCCCCAGTAATGTAAAAAGCAATGGCAGCTATGGCTTCCCATTGCAGAGTTCCTCGTTAAAATCTGTACTTAGCAGAGCAGCTGGTCCCAGATCGCAAATCTGGCTCACAGTGGGGAGTTTCGTGGATGGAAACAGCAAATGCACACAGCTTTTTAATGGCACTGTCAGAAGGTGGGTTTCCTTTCCAGGTATTTCTAGAGAAATTTAGGCCATTTATCACACACACATTTATTCACTCATACCTAATCTCTCATATTTTTTCTAAGAGTGTAATAAGCAAAACTTCAAAGTTTTATTCTATGTGGTAATTATAAAGAGAGAGGTGCTAGTTTAGGTGGTAGGACAGATTCCAAGAGGTATGAAACCACCTCCTGCCCTTAAGAGAATCCCTGTGATTTAAGTATTACAACGGGTGATAACAGGGGTGATGACAATTGTAATAATTAGCTGCTGTTTTACAGCTGATAGAGTATTTTTACCTTATCAACTCATTCTTCCTGTAGTCTTTTTCTCAGAGTGGAAACTCAGCACATTTTTTTCCATACTGATTATGCATCAATAAACAGGGAGGCTTGCTCTGCAGTTACTGATATAATTGAAGGTTTCAGGCCTGTCACCTGTGAATGACCCAAACCTCAAATTATGAGAAAAAATCTATCATCTATCGATCTATCTATCTACTTTTGTATCTATCTTCAGACATGCAAAGTTGGAATTAGCAAAGGTCAAAACAGCTCCTATGAATACCAATTCTTTCAAGGTCTACTTGAATGAACTTCTGGTGGAACATTTCTAACTTCAGAAATGTGCATCCATACTCAGAACCTCAAAAATCAAGGATAAAAGAGTTATGATGAATAGATACTTGGTGGTATAAGATAATTATGTATTTTTAAAATTTTTGTTGTGGCCTAACTAAATTATAATGACGATAATGGTAATGGTTAAGTTTATTGAGTTCCTGCTATATGCTGGAAACTTTGCTAAGCATTGTGAATCTAAGAGGCATAGAGTGAGGTCCATATCCTCAAGAAGTTTATGCTCAAGCTGGGAAGACCCACTTAGGCTAAGTGATGGATGCTTTGTATGAAGAAAAAGCTTATTGGATAGAGAAATTGTTCTGGTCTTGGTATAGTCAGAGACGACTTAGAGAGGACATAGGATGATTTAAAGATCGTAAATGAAGGATAATATTTAAATAAATGAAAGGCATTAGAAGAATGCTCCAGGCAGGGGTAGCAGAGGGAACGAGTATTTAGAGCTGGGGATGCATGAGTCATATTTAGAAGACAATGAGCAAAAGAGTATGACTAGAGTGAAGTGTTGATGATGTAAGAGAGGGCAGAAACATAAGCCTAGAAATTCAGATAAAGCTTAAATGTCACAGGTGACAGCAGCAATATACTATATGACAATTAATATGGTAAATATAATAGTAATAATGGTTGTTGCCAATATTAAATGTCTATTTACCTGGTCCTGAGTAGATGTTTAATGTGCTATCTATCTCACTTAATCACTCTTTAAATCAATAAGTATTTATTGCCCGCTATAATCCTCACAGCAATCCAACAAGGTGCTTCTTATTACTTTCATTTTAAGATAAAAAACTGAGGCTCAAAAGGCAAAGTAATTATGCAAAGTTACACAGCTAAGTAATGGCAGAACCCAGATTTGGCTCTATGTCTGTCTTACAAAGTCTGATTTGTTATAAAATGCTACAGTACAGGTTTCTGAGTCTTTTTAGAGGCAGGAATAATGAGAGTTGTTTGGAGAGATGAGGTGGTTAGCGCAGAGAGTCAGGAGGTAGGGCACTATTACAATTGGCCAAACAGTGAAGTGGTGATGGTGGTGAAAGGAGAAATGAGAAAGGGGTTTGTGGTGAAAGTTAAAGTGAATGGAAAAGACAAATCCCAAAGACAAAATGAAGAAAAAAGTATGTTCAGTACTTTGTGTTTGAGAACAGAGAGAGAGAGAGAGGGGAAGACTCAGAGATGTTTCCAGAGGTTCATGCCTGGGACTTGAGTGTGTGTGAGATATGATTATGGTAATCAAAGTGTCATGATTTCTTAAACATACTAGAATATGTGCCTCTGAAAACAACTATCTCTTCAAGGTAGTTACCTTGGCCAACTCTGGCCTTGTTCTGACAGTGCTGCCATTACTAAAAAGTACTGGGGGTCTCTTCCTTTAGGACTGCCTTTGGCCACACTGGGAAGGTCTCTTAACTCTAACCAAAGATGTCATTTCTCTGCTGACCACCCTCCTGATTTTCTAAACGTAGCTCCAAATCACTTACTTGTTTGAAATAATAACTATAAGGGATTATATTAGTCAGGGTTCTCCAGAGAAACAGAACCAATAGGTTAGATATAGATAGATAGATATAGATATAGATAGATATAGATATAGATAGAGTTATAGATATAGATTTCCTAGGAATATATCCTGGGAAACCCAGTAGTGTAATTCAGCCTGCATCTGAAGGCCTGAGAACCAGTAGGACTGGTGGCATGAATCCCAGCTCACTGATTCAAATGCTCATCTCATCTGGAACACCCTCACAAATACACCCAGAAACTAAGTTTAGCCAAATATCTGGGCACCACTTGACCCAGTCAAGTTGACACACAAAATTAACTATCACAGGGATGAAGCTCTGTCACTCTTGAGGCTATCTCGGGCTATTCTTACTCCTGGGGAGACAGTTTAGACAACCCGATGCCAGGCCGTCCTAGGTTTGAATCCTGGCTCGACCAGTCCTTCAGCCAAGTTATTTAACACCACTAAGCCTCAGGTCTGTCAGCTATAAAATGGATATTACAATTCCTTCCCCAGAATGTTGTAGTTTTAATTAGAAAAAGCCAAACTCAAATGGACTTAAACAATGTGCATATTATTTGCTCATATAGGGTGAAGGCCAGAAGTAAAAAGGGCTCCAGGCGGAATGAAAGTGGGGCCAAGTTTTAGTTTTCTTCCATCCTCTTGTCTCTGTTCTCTGATTTTTAACTTTCTTGTCAGGCTGTTTGCCTTTGATTTGCATGAGGAACATCAACACTAACTAGGGCAATATGCCTTCTTACTCATGTTTAGTGCAGGAGAGAGAAACACCTCTTCCCCAACAGTCGAACATTTGCTCTTCTATTCCATTTGTGTGGCCCTCTTTAGGACACGTGCCTACCCCTGGACCAATAGCCAGAAACAAAATGCAATGCAAAGACTGGCTTAGCATGAGATGCACTGAGTGTTGGGATGGACAAAATAGTATAACCCAAGGGCATTTCTGGCTCATAGCTAGCACTCAAAAGAGTTATTTTTCTCTAATAATTAAGAAAGTTTTGACTTGGGTCAATTTTATATATATACACGCCTGACTATATGTAGAATGTTCTTTCTCCTTAATGCTTTATCTTCAGCCCCTTCTTTAGTCCAGGGGTACAGTCTCACCTCCCATCAGAATGGATCACAGGGTATGCACAAACTGGAATGGTAACCCTTGGCTTATTTGTGTATGAAAAGAGACATTATTTTTAAGTGCAAAGGCAGAAATTAGGACATATGACCAGGAAAGGAATGCTGAGTAGAAACTGGGAAAAAGGAGGATTTGGGAATCAGGAGCAGAGACACCAAAGTGTTATTGACTTGACTTTAGTATTTTTCCCCTCCTCTTGCCATCTCTGCCTTCACAATGACTCATTAGGGGGAGGTGTGGGGAGAAGGTGGCTCTTACCAGTAATTAGAGGTAAGTTTTAAACAACTCATCTATCCAAGCATACTTAGGACCTCTCTCATCTTTATGTATTTGGCAACTAGCTGGGAAAGACCAGAACTGAGGCTTTCACACCTATTTAGCACCTGGTTAAGCATCACTTGGCACCTGCCAAATGGGTCTACCATTTAGGGGGAATTTGCACTGATTACTGTACTAATTAAGCAGAAGTCATTGCTACTCACAATCATTAGGCTAAATCGGTTTCTGGGGAAAAGTCTTGATGAGCAGCTGCCCAACTGAAATGGATTCGAAGGCGCCCCACGCACACAGCCTCATGCACTGGCAGTTACATACCATTAGCCAGCACAAGCTGATTCAATTGACCAGGTTCTTGATGGTGACTGAACCCAGGAATAGTTGGCAGTCTCAAAGCTAGGTGACATGGGTTGTGGATTCTTAAAAGGGTGAGATACTCATACTTAATTGAGGTAAATTATACTAAGTACCAAGCTAAAGGGGTAAGTCTTGCACTGAGTAGACATTTTACACATGCTTTGACCTATAATTCTCTCTCCTTTTATTTCCTTAGTATTTCCTTGGGTAGGCAATTCTCTGCTGCAGGGACTTTACATTGCCCTATAGGTTAAGAGCATTTTATAGACTCATTTTGTGACTGGACTGTAATAGGTTGTCTGAACTATGATTCTTAGGATTTATATTAATTTGACATTTGTTGGACAATAATTTTGAGAGGAGGTATGTGTGGTGGGGAGAGTATATAGTGATAGCCTTGATGTCTATCATGTTGGGAATGTTTGTGAGCAACTGAGGCCTTTTCCTGTGGGCAACAGATTTTCATAAGAGACCAAGAACTCCTCAAATACTAACATAAAATAGTAGGCCCGAAAACAGGCACTTTGAATCAAAGCACAAACTGCATCTGAAGCCTTGCTCTTCTATCCCTTTGTTTTTTTTTTTTAAACATGGCTATTGCTTTTTATAGAATGTTGTTTTGGAAGTCAGGGGAATGTTGATCTGGGTGAATATTACGGAAAATATAATGTCAGGAAGAACCTGGCCTGTTCTATTTGGAGACAAAGTTAACTGCTTTGAGATAAACTTTAGACATTGTATGTCTATTTCTGAGGTGCTAATGTGCATCATGAGGTCAGTAAATTTTCCTGGTATTGCAAGTGCCGTTATATTTCTCTCTTCAGCAGATTTTCCTGGAACCCTAAGAGAGGTTGTTTCTTTTGGGGGAGGAGGCAGATAACTCTATAACGTTTAAAATTGTGATGGTGTTTGGGGGCAATTGCATCTCACTTTTTGGAAGATCAGAGATAGACATTCAATTCGAAGCCAAGGGAAATTTTCAAACATGAGTGCAATCCCATATAGCAAATGCCATTGCAATGAAAATTGTTACATCCCAATGGTTCCCAATGGCCTATTTGTATCATGAAGTATTCAATGAGGGGAAACTTTGTCTTAAATAAAAATATGGATTATCTCTTAAAGTTTGTTCTAATGCGAAACTATTGTCAAAAAATCTTAAGGGAGTGAAGCTGAGAGCATTGACTTGAAGAGGAATGTCTCCAAGAAGCTCTCGGAGATTATTTGAGAGTTTAGTGGGGAGGGGAAACCAGATAGAGTGATGACCATGAGGACACTAGCCCGTTCAGAAACACATAGGAACTTTGGGGTTTCATGGAGTGAGGGAGGAATGTTCAAACATTTAACATTTCAAATTGAAGGGAAGGGTGACCTGAAAGCTTGGTAATTTGGAACACACGAGTAACAGACATTTGGGTGACATTAAAATTCTATTCTGCTAGCGACTCCCATCATTAAGTGCAGTGCTTGGTCTCTGTCATGTGGATATTAAAAATCTAGTGTGCATATCAAATGAGAAAGGACACGAAGGTATCCTGTAAGTATTAAAGTGCTACACTGAAGTTAGATATTCTGGCTGATTATAAGATTTTAATGATTTATCAGGTTCATTTCCAGGGAGGAGGTGAGATGAGATGCAAATGGGAGGCGATAATGAAAACGGAAAGAACATGGAGATGAAGAAGGAAGCTGAAGACTTGGTTCTCCACTTGTGGCTGAGAGTGACTCTGCCGCCTTTTAATTTTGAAAGAGAAGGACATTTTCATCCTCTGAGTAACCATTTGTTTGAAGACTGGGTATTGACTGAACCCCTGTGTTCAGCTGAAGGAACGGTGCATATCTGCAGTCTTTTTTTTCTCTGGTTTGAGACAAATATGGATGTCCCAACAGCTCATTTCCTCCCTCTCCTGGCCACTTTGCAGAGTGCTGGCTCAGCAGTTATGTAAGCTCAACAGGTCAACCAGCCCCTGGGCTTCAAAGGCCACTCAGGAGCTTTGCTTGTTCCATAGTCACAAAGCTGTTCCCTGCCCCTCTAAAAGTGTAGAGCATTCCAGGGATGGCTTGCTATGATGAGAACTTGGATAAAGCATGTGGACCATCTACACTTGGTCTGAGCTATGGGATGGTGAGAAGTCCAGGTATTACAGGTGCTCAGCCACTCCCTACTTACAGGTTTCCCCGCTATAAATCCTATTTCATATTTATACTGCATGATCCCTTTTTTTCCTTGGGAATTGGGGCCCTTTTCAACATGAGGTTCAAGCTCTCCAGGTACCTAGAATGACAGAGGAACAGTCTCCTGCTGTGAGAGATTAACAGTCACGAGGCTTTTCCCCCTCCCCGGGAGCAGACAGACATGGCCTGTCAGCAGGAGAAAAGGTGGGAATGAGAGAGGCAGGAAAGGGAAACAAATCTTTCTTGATGCCCAACAGATGCCAATTTCCAGACTTTTCTTTTGAAAAGGATGTTGATTGATGTTTTTCTCCTTTCTTCCAGAAGCTTCCTAGGATTGCTGAGCTGTTAGAGCTGGCTGGCTTTTTATTTGGGGGGAAAATAGAGATAGGGTTACTGAGGGAAGGGAGGTTCTCTCTGGCTTATAAGTGAGGATGGGATGAAAGACATCCCTGATGGAGAAGTGTGGACCAGTTGAGTGGTTTGTTGATTAGCACAGGAAGATACACAACAGAGCTGTGGGCACAAAGGCTGAAATGGGCAGCCATCCTGCTGGGAGGGGTCATCCATCCTTCAGCAGCCTCCAAGTCAGTTGTCTGTTTCTTCCAGGAAGTGCCCAGAAGAGCCTGCCTGAGGTTCCTTGGCAGATACCCTCCCTGTCTCCTGCTGGGTAAAAAGCCTGCGTCTGAGCAAAGGATGCTGCCTTATCATCCTGGAGGTTGGCCAAAGCAACTACAGAAGGGATTGATTTCTTTTACTGCTGAAAAACAGTCTTTTTGCAGATGTAAGGTGGCAAGTCTTGATCCAAGAATATTGATTTGCTACAGTCAGTCTTCTCAAATTGTAGGAAAACTCTACACTATCGGTTGGCTAAGGAAGCAGAAAGGAGGCTCAGCCAGGCAGGCTCATGTTGGGGTTGGTCAGATGTGGGTGAAGCCTTCAGGCCTTCAGAAGCTCAAGTAAGGGTTTTCTTCTCTTCTGGGCTAGGCTCTGTCTGCACAGCAAGGTTCCAACCTCAGCATGAGAGTCAGACAGCCCTGTGTTCCGATTCCCTTTCCCTCAGGTACTATCTATGTGGACTGGATCAGGTACTTAACCTCTTTTCATTCACTTTCATAGTCACAGGATTTTTACTGAGCTCCTACTGCACATGACAAATACTGTGCTAGGGCCTGGGGATGAGGGGTGATGAGTGAGCAAAACAGTTCACTTCAGCTATTAATCCAGCCATCACTGACACCACTGTCTGGGGTTGCTGCCCAGCGAATGTCAGTCTCAGTTCCGGGGAAATCTCTGTGTCTTTACACACCTGTGAGGCAGGTTTGGCTCCCTTTGTGTTCTGGATATGTGAAAACTGCCAAAGGTACAGATGGGAAGGAGGCTGCCTGGCTTCCCACTCTAGCAGTTTAATTGGGAAAGAAACTTGGACCGAAGGTGGCCCCTCATGTTCTGTAAAAAATGCTATTTTGTTTTTCCTCAAAAGGAATCTGGAAGCTCTGTCTAGGAGAACAGAGCAGCAGCTGTCACCTGAGAGAGGTCCTAGCATAAATCACGTGGATGCCAGGAAAGGAGGGCAGCTTCAGCTAGGATGTTAGGACACTCATGACTTTTGCCCCTTGATGATCTGCCAGGGAACTGAGTTGTGCTTCTTATTCCTTTTCCTATAAATCAACCCTTTTGAGCTGAAAACCTCAGCCCCTGCTGCTACCCCTTTTGCACAGAAATAAAGGACAGTTCTGGACACCCAAAGATGGCTCTTTAAACATTTCTCTGCCCATGCCTGCCTTTTAAGGGAAGCATTGCTGAGCTTATCAGCACTCTTGTGACCTTTTCTTCTGGGCTTCCTGAGGCTATGATTGTCTGGTTCTGGGGCCAGAGCATACTCCAAAATCATAGTTCCTTCAAGTTTAACATGGCAGTTTAACCCATGTAGTCAGCTATTCTTCCCCCTGAAACCTCACTAAAATGAGTACCAAAACATAAAGTGTAAATCACAGGATAGAGGAAATGTGGAAACTATGAAAGAGGTCAGCTCATTCTTGGAGGATGGAAAGCAGATGAAGGAAGGAATGGCGACTGACTCACCAAGAGGGAAAAGCTATGGCTTCAGGAACCACAGAGGAGGGCACTGAGGAGAAGCAAGCTGATGACCCCAGAAGTACTACAGGGAGCCTGAGGCATGGGCTGCACGAAGGACTTGATTGAAAATCTGTCTAGATTCAGTTAGAGCCCCAGGTCCCTTCCCCATCCTCGCTGAGAGGTGATGACCAAAGTCCTCTCCTCCAACATTCCCAGCTTCTCTCCTTAGAAATCGATCTTGGAAAGGCTCAGGCCACAAGGACATTATACATCACAGATGGTGGGGATAACACACAGGTTGAATATGAGGATCAATTGCATGTCTACATCCTGAATGAGGGGGCCTTCCAGCTACCTTCCCCTGCCCTGCCCTTCAAATACTGACAGCCAGGGCCTAACCACCCATGGGAGAGGTGGCTTCTCTGGAGAAACTGAACAGGAAATGCTCATAGATTCTGAGGACTTCCTCCCTAGAAGTTGATAAACCTTGCCTAAACATCCAGAACTTATTACTTCTACTTACTTACTTACTTATTTATATTTAAAAATGTTACCAGAAAGTCAATTTGACCTCAAACAGAGAACTGCATCTCCCCTCTGGTGGACAGCAGCTGAAACCTCAATTCCATATTTTAGCCTTAACTGAGTGGCTTGAAGTCTGTCTGCACATTGTGGTTCAGGAGACAGCCAGAGGTAGGGTGGGAGTTTACACACAGAATTTGGGGCTTCCCCTGTCTGAATATCTCCATTCCAGATTGCCCCTCACTTTGTTGTTCAGGCTCTATTATTCAAGCCCTTGGTTTCTTTTAGAACTTTTACCCTCTGGTTGGTACAGAATGAGACTTGTTCTCAGGTAAGAGGCTGTAACAGAATGAGAAATGACCCATTTCTAAATGTGAACTCTTTTCCAACAACTGGCTATTTTTGGTGACTCTTCAGTGCCTTCAGGTAATTGTTTTTGTCTTTTGTTCAGGGTTTTAGGTGAATGAAACCTCCCTTTCTGGGGAAACCTCCCTTTCTGTGGTCAGATAAAAGCTAATAGGAACTACATTTTGGTAGTTATTACTTTTTGATAACTTTTATTTTCCCATCACTTTTTTTCACCTTACTTTTAAAGATAAATGAACAGCTAATGATCAGCAGAAGTTTGAGAGAGCATCCAATACAAAAGACAGAGAAACAAAATGAAACATAAGCAAATGCAGGAAAAGTTGGGAAGGGAGTGCTCAGAGGAAACAGAGATATTGCTCAGAGCAGAATAAAATGTAAAAATCTACCCTACATAGTAATATTCTTAGAAATATAAAAATATTTAATCTGCAAAACAAAAGCTGTATACTATTTGAAAAAAAATAATTAGAGGACAAGAAAGATCATAGAAACTTACAAATAGAATTACAGGAATATTTAATAGTGGGAAAAATCTCATATAAAGTAAAACAAAAAGACAGATGTGTACAATAAGAAAGAAAAGATAAGAATATTGGAGAATCAGTCTAAGAGGGGTAACATCTGATTAGTGGACGAGCTAGAAAGGGAACATAGAGAAGTTGGGAGGAAGACAGATCAAGATTTAACAAATAAAGGTCCATGGGCTAAATTTACTCTGCTACTCATTTTATAAATAAAATTTTATTGGAACATGGCTGTGCTCATTTGTTTACATGTTACCCATAGCTGCTTTGCTACAATGATAGAGTTGAGAAATTGTGACAGAGACTATATGGCTTACATAGCCTAAAACATTTACTGTCTTGACTTTAGCAGAAAAAGGCTGACTTTCATCTGGATGAAACTATCCTGGCATTGGCCAACGTAGTAGAAAGAAAAGACCTAGACCAAGGACATTACTATGTGCTTTCAGAACACCAGGGATAAAGAGAAAATCATAAGTGATTCCAGAGAGAAAAGATGCTCACATACAAAAGATCAGAAATCAGGATGGGATTGAACTGCTCAAAAGCAACATTGGAGGTTACAGGAAAACAGAGTGATGCCTTCAAAATACTCGAGGAGAAAGAGCTTTCAAGCTGGAATCCAATCCAGTGTAAGGATAAGATAAAAGTGTTTTCAGGCAGCCATGACTCAAACTCTGTACTTTAGTTTTTTGTGGAGGATATGCTTTAGCACAATGAGGGAGTAAATCAAGAAAGAGGATGCTGTGGAAGCCTCTGTGCAAGACGGTGACAGAAGATGCTGGGATGACAGCTGTGTTCCAGGTCCAATGAATCCAGGCAGGAACAGGGGACTGGCAGAGAGGCCTTCCAGGCAAAGTACATGGAACTGATGGCTTTTCTATGTAAGGGAGGAAAACTGCCTTTGCTCTCTCAGATTCAGTGGCTGGCCTAAGAACGAAACTGACATAAGACAGATTAACAGTAGAAAAACATACACATTTATTTAATATTTTTACATGCACAACGTAGTCTTCAAAAGGAAAATTAAAACCCAAGTAATTCTTGGGCTCAAAAGCTTATAAACCTTATTATACAAAGAATAATAAATTGTGGGGATATAGCAAGACAAAGGGTCTTGGGACAGGGCAGAAAATTGTGGGCCAGTGACTAGGAAATACATGGTGGGGAACTGATGGAAGATAAGGGTAATTTGAGTAAATTTGTATAGGTCCATTCTGGCATCAACTCTCAGACTCTGATGGTAAGACTGTTTTCCTCTTCAGAAAGGTACAGAAAGGGCACCTTTCTCATGGGAAATTTTATGATTTGCTTTTAGGTAAAAAGGGGAAGCTGAGAGAGACCTTTCTGAATCTGCTGTTTTTTAAGTGCCTTTACCTCAAAATCATCAGTGTGGCAAAGTAGTGTATTTTGGGGTGGCATGTTTTGAACCTCTTCATTTCTGTGTTGGACCAAGCAGAGAAGAGCATTGAAGGATATTTCACAGACTAGTGAGTGTTTGGGAACACATGCACTGGGTATACAGTAAAGGAAGCAAATCACACGCACAAAAATGCAATTATTTCAGAAAAAACAACACTGAATAATAGTTACATAACCTACCAGGTGGCCACAGTGGTTCCTCTCCTTTGGGTGGGCCCAAGGAACACCTTCTTTCCTTCATCCCATTAGCCCTGGGGGAAGCAGGAACTGGTGTTACCGAACTCTTTCTGTTCTTTCAGCAATTCTTACACTTTCTAACTAAGGTCCAAGGTTAAATTTCCCTCTATTGAATTATCTGGCATAGGTTTATGGAGTCTGACTAGTATAGAATTCAATTAATAATGTCTCAAATGGATAAATCAAGAAATAGCAGTGTAAGCATCATGCTAAAAATATGGAAGTAAATACAGGAAAAAAAGACAGTGAAAGAATTTAAAGAGTTCAAAGCGTGGGAGTTGGGGATGGAGGTAAGAAGGAGGTATTAAGGAAAATAAAGGGGAGGAGGTGGTTATTTTAAGAAACAGGTTAATGGCCTTTTTAGTTCAGAAACACAGGTTTTGGTATGATTTGAAAGAAGGAGATTATGACGAAAGGGATCTACCTGTTCTGTCCAAGAAGAATAATTGAGCCCCCCTCACTCCCATTCACCTCTGCTACCCACAATCTGTCAGTGTGGGAGGCAACACTAGGAGTCTCTCCAGGGAGAGAGGAGATGGGAGAAGTAGCCCCGCACACCTGATCGGAAGTCAGAGCTCGGGAAAATTCTAGTTTAAAATGGGTCTTCTGTGTCAGGAATGATCCAGAGGCTCCAGGAACAGTTATATCCAACTTCCATGGGAAAATTTTACCTGAACAATGCTATAAATCTGTCTGCTTTTGAGAAGAGGTTGGCTTCACATGCCAGTCTTGTATTAGAGATGTTGGGGGAACTAAAAGAGGAAAGGGCCAGTGTCCATGTGTTCATACTTGGTGAACAAGACTCAAATAACAGAGTGAGCTGGAGCTCAGAGATGGTGAGTGACAACCACCATGAAAATGGAGGCTCTCATCCTCTCTGGAGTGCTCAGAAGTACCAAGGAGGAAGCTGGGCCTCTTGCTCTTTGGTCTTTCATGGACTTACAAATATCTACTGAATGACTTCTATGTGCCAGGCCCTGTCTGGGCATTGGAAGCACAAGGTAAATAAAACAAAGTCTTTGCCCTCGTTTTTTCCCTCTCAAATTGATTCCAGTGCCTTTTGTCCTACCAATTTCTCTTTAAATGGCCCTCCTTCATCTAATTAACCTTACTGACTAAGTTCATCAGCCCTGAGAGATGAGGCCAGATAAGCCAGATACACTTTGCTGGCCCCATCAATGATGACCATTTACTGGTGTTACGTGCCGGGCATTCCGTCAGGCTCTCCATGTACTTAATTTAATGTGACAACAACCAGGATCTGTCTGATTCCAAAAGCCCTGATCTGGATCATTTACCATCACTCAAATACTAGCATCTGAAAAGCCTAATTTACTTTCTAAGAAAAGTACTTCAGACCCAGTTTGTAGAGGGTTATTTTAGAATCCACATCTTAGGGAGAAGAACAGTTTTTAAGCGTTTTTTTTCTCCCAGGGGAGTTTTTTGAATGTCCTTTAGATCAAATATGCCTAGGCTTGAATAGCATCATTATTAAAATATTCACTTTTAAATGTTAAAGATATTCCCTTTCAAACTCTGGTCCCTTGTTTATCAGTCTCTAGAAAGTGCTTTCTGGGCTCCTACCAACATTTAATATGTTAATACACAAGAGAATACACCTTCAAACATAGACAATAGAATTCAGTTCCCCACTGAGCTTCCTGAAGGTTAGATCATGGTGAGGATCAGATGAAATATGACATGGTCTAATAGTCTCATGCAAAATGTCCCCATGCTTATTAGAATATAACTTAGGCCATCTCCAGGGACTGTTACAAAGAAACCCCTGGGAGAAAGAATAATGCTAATCTTTTATTTCAATTACCAGTATGCTCTTTAACGAAATGCCCCCAGCATGTGGGATGCTTTATGAGGTCCATCACGAAGACCATGCCCCCAGCCCTCAAGAGATTTCCATCAAGGAAAGACTCTACACATAGAGGGCTAGGCAAATAATACAGAGGACAAGTGGAAGGGTGCTTGAACTTCTCTTCCTGTGTCAGAGACCTAGGAGACTGGACCCTGATTAACCTTTCTTCTCCTTTATGGAGTATTGCTGCGGGTAGAGAAAGAGAGTAGATGGAGCAGGAGTGATGTTTCTTTTTTATAGTGTGCACAAGCTCACCTCGAAATCAACAGCACCAACAATATAAGTAAAATCGACACAGGCTCCTTTATACTTTATTATAGATCATTTTCTCTCCTGCAAAAATATCTCAGGAGTTTGCATGGAAAGTAAACTTTTTTTGAGCAACTGCTTCTGCTTATTCTCTACTTTGAGGGATAATGAATAGGAAATGGTCATGTGTTTGGTACGTTCAGATGACACTGGTTTGATCAAAGTCTGCTAGAATGAGTTGTTTCTCCTGCTGTGCTTTTCTGTGGTTGTAGTGGTGGCTTCTGCTCCTGCCTAGGTACCAGTTTACTTGGACATAGTCATGCTAGCTATGCACATCAGTTAAGATTAGTAAGACTGCAAGTAATTGAAAATTGTTAAAGGATTTAATCTTTTTTAAAAAGATAAAATTATGACTTCCATATAAATATAGAATGAACACATACCAACAATTTTATTTAAATCGTTAATTAAAGAGGAAAACTATAAGCTATTACAACCAATGCAAAGGAAAATCCAGAGAATAATCAGTGAGGACTACTAAAATGAATTTGCGTCATAGAGCAAAACTATGGGAGATCAGTTGCACCTCTACCAACAAAATTCATTTGCGTGATTATGGACAGGCATTAATTTTATTCTGGCAGTTCCATGTAATTTACAGAGTTGTAAAATTCCTCAGCAACACTGGAACATGCAGAGGCCCCATAGAATCAGATAGCCTGAAAGAGTGCACTAAATGATGCCTAATTTTCCTTTGAAGGTAATTTGTTCTATTTTAAAGTCTTTCAATTTTTTTCCCCTTTGTCTTATAGTGGCTTAAACCAGTAAAGCATTTATTTTTCTCAGGTACCAAGAAGTCTGGGGATAAGCAATCCCAGGATGATGCAGTGGTTTATAAGGATCTCCTGCTTTCCATTCTTAGGTTCAAGGCCATGGTTTTCAAGGTTGCTATGCCTCTAGGCAGCTCTTTCTGAATTCCAGGCAGGCGAAAAGAAGGGGAAAAGTCCTTATCCTCTCCTTTGGGGATTTTCTTTTCATATTTGGGAATGAAAAATCTCCTCAGGGATTACATAGCTAAACTCTGGCGTTTGTACTCTATAGCAGAGGAAAACAAGGAGAAGAAGGGCACCCAGTTGTTTGTGGGTAGCCAGGCTGTATCTGCCATATTATACCTAATCCCTTATAAATAGTTTCTAATGGGGATCCTAAAAATTTTCTTCATTTAATGATATAGATAAACTTGTATTTAAGATTTTAAAAACATTTAGATTAGGCATATGCAGCTAAATACAAGTGTAATGGTAAGACTACAAAACATTAAGCCTAAATATAAAAAAGCAAAATGCTCCTGGGAGGATTATAAACTGAGGATCCAAGATCAGAAAATTCCTCAGGCATACAGGATTGTTTGGGAGAAAAAGGTTCAAGAAATTGAATTGATACATGGAAGGAAGTTTTTTCCTTCATTTCCCCCCCTCCCCAAAATCTGACGCTAGAGGCTTTTGTGATGTAAGTAGAATTTGTAGCAATGGAATATTTGAATATTGTGTTTGATCCAGGAGGATTATTCTTTGTGCTTTTTCTCTTAGATTTTCTATTCTTTTTGATAGAAAAATAAGTCCAGAAGTGTGAGCCATGTTTTTCTAGGTAGTGCTCTGGAAAGCCTTTCCTGTTATCTGGAGTACTGTGCTCTCCAGTTTGGGAACACAAGAACTCAGTCCTATTGATATGTGTCGCCGTTGGGGGAAGGAAGAAGCTTTCCTCTACCTTTCCAGGTTCTTTGTATTGGTCTAATAATTAAATCTACGTGAAGCAGATGAACAAGAGAAATTAACCCAATTTAATATCATACATATATATGGGAACTCACATACATGAGAGAGTCAGATTCCGCAGACATGAGAGATTCAGGAATAGAAAGTTAAAACAAGGTATACTATGTTCTCAGCTAAGAATGAGGTAGATGTCTTGGGGCTTCAGAGGGAAGGAAGGTCACGATTCAGTAATTAGTAGTTTGCCCTGCCATGTAGGTCAGAAAAGGTTCTCTCTCATAATCTCTTATTATGTATAAGGCCCCTAATTTAAATTCTTCGAGGTAGTTAAGGCGGTGGAGCGCAGAAGTTTCTTTTGATCCTGCAGGGTCTCAGTTGCTTTTGGCTCAAAGCAACTCACATACCACACAGGCTCATATTGGAGTGGCTTGTTCTGAACCCCTACAACTGCAACCTTCGACATCCAAATTTCTGTTTTGTGATCCTTGCCTCTGCTTTCTATGAATGCGACAGGGGTACAGGTGATTTTCTTTTCCTTAGGAACTGGTTTTAGTAGCATTAGCCTAGTGTCTCTCCAAAAGACATTTGACGTTTGAATGAGATTTTAACTATGATTTACTGAGTATTATTACCTAGATATCTAGAAGCAACTCCACCTATCTTGTACCATCCATCTCACCTCACACAGGAAGTGGTAAGAATTGCCAAACCATGCAGGTCTAGATGTGTGACTCTTTTCTTTTTTGAAGGTTAAGACTACCATCCCTAGCTGGTGTGACCTATATGAAAAGAAAAATTATTTTTCTTTCTGTCGATTTGTACCAGTCCGTTCAGGCTTTTAAGACAGAATTCCATAAACTGGGTGGTTTACAAACAACGGAAATTTATTTCTCACAGTTCTGGAGTCTGGGCAGTCCACGATCAGGGCACCAGAGGATTCAGTGTCTGTTGATGGCCATTGTTTTGTGTGAGTGTGTCTTCACATGGTAGAAGAGGTGAAGGATCTTGCTAAGGTCCCTTTTATAAGGGCATTAATTCTATTCATGAGGGCCATTCCCTTATGTTCTAGTGACCTCCCAAAGTCCCCATTTTCTAAAAACATCACATTGGGACCTGGGTTTCAACATCTGAATTTTGTGGGGACACAATCATTCAGTCTATAGCACCATGTTAGCCTTATTGGCTAGGGCCTTATAAATTAGACTGACAAAAGATAGATTAATAAGAGAAAAACAAATAGAAAAGTATTAGCATCCCCATTGATCAAACGCAGTGGGAATACTTAGCAAAGTATAGCTCAAAAGAGTGGTTAGAAATTGGGCTTATATAGCATCTTAATAAGGAATAATAACTTTTAGAGAAGTGGTAAGACAAAGGAAAAGGGCTGAGTTTTTGTGATGACAAATTGTGGAGCAGTAAATATATGAAGAAAGTAATAGAAGATTAAGAACTAGTTAGTGATATTTGTTGTGTAGATTCCTCCGATGCCATTTGTGAGCTGATAAGCATGTACAGTTGTCTCTGGTGATTAACTTCTGTCTAGGATGGTAGACGGGAGAGGGGTGACATCTTTACAACTTCATGTCCTACTTTTGGATAAATGGGGGAGGGCAGAGAGCTTTTCTCATATCTGCTTCTTCTCAATTGCCTTCACTCAAGATAATCCATACGCCAAAGTGGTATATTTAAGGGTGGCATATTCTGCTGTGCCTCAGACCCACGATGCTACTGACGACTTCTTCTATGGAACAGCTGTCATCTTTGTCCTTGACGTTCTTTCTGCTATGTGAGCTTCACCAGCTCCCAGTTCTACTTGTCAGCTTTCTCATTTCCTCCTATTTTTATACGGCTGTTTTCTTCCTCACTTATCTTTTGTGTCTTTTCTTGTCCTAGTATCAATTTCTCATTTTTTTTCTTTTTCTTTTTTTAAAGCCCCTCTCCCTTTTTTAGCTTCCTTCTTGCTTTCAGTGACAGGGCCCCTTCATTTCCTCTCAGAATGCAATCAGAAGAACAGTCTCCTCAGGAAATACTCCCCATTTCTGGGAATTTCTGATTCTTAGACACAAAACCAAAAAGCTTTCTTTAGTTCAAAATGTCTATAACCACAGCTGGTGGCAGAAGCCTGTAGGGATCCAGACACCTGCAGTTCAAAGGCTGTCTACTGATTAGCACCCTGAAGAGACCAGAGAAAAATATACCTCAGGGCTTTTTAACCTTCTTTGTGGGGGTCCCAATACCAATTGTCCATTTACATTTTGATGAATACCATGGAGCCAAGAACTGTTGGCTTTCTGAAAAATGTCAGTGCTCATTAACAATGGGAAAAGAGGTATTGCTTATGGGAGAGGTCACTTGGCCCCTTGTACCACTGCAGCACCACTGTGGACAGTTATGGCCATGAATTGCCTTCAAGGTCCCCATGAGCAAACTGGGAATAAATGAGTACTTGGTGAGAACAGGAAACCCTGACCATTCTCTATCTGAATGTGGAAAATGTAAAGATGAAGTGTAAAGTGAAGCCCAGATGTAGAGATTTGGTGCTAATCTTGGCCTCACCCCCCTCAGATGTGGGATCTTGCTTTCTATGACCTCTCTGGGCCTTGCTTTTAAAAATTATTAAATCTGCACTCTTTGAGATTAATTCTAGCTCCAAATCCATGGTTCTTAAATATCTTAGAGTTTTTTATTCTTGGTGAGCTATACCAAAAGAACCCCACTGAAGAGTAAGGATATTCTTTTTAAGATGGGCGCTCACAAGAATATTCTTTTAAAAATGTAGTGAAAACATTACATTAAGGAGTAGCCATGCTTTGTAGCTGTTTCAGAAAAGTTCTTTATTATTAAGCCAAACTAGAATATTTCATACTATTTCTTATGTGCCCTTGGAGTAATGAATTCAAATTGCTTAAGAAACTGCAGAAAAGAAACTTCAAAATATTTTTCGGTTTATTATAAAAATATTCTCAAACCATGTTGGAAAAGATGGTCACATAGGTAGATGTGATAAAGGTCAGCCTCAGAGTGGACATCTTCCACACTCTTCAGTGCTACTCATGCCCGTTTGTTGGTACACTCAAGCATTAAGGGCTTTATCTTCCACCTTTTATTAAAAAAAAAAAAATTAAAAGCAGAACCTTGTCTCTCAGCAGACACAAGGCTGAAACAAAGATCTTAGACCATCCGTAATAGTTACCGCTATTCTGTAGGCCTGTTTAGGGAAAGGTCAGTGAACAAAAGAGAGTGAAGGAGACCTTGACATTCTGTTTGTGGACTTGTTGAGGCAGAAAATAGATGAAAATATGGCTTTAACCTGCAAGGTAAGCAAAAAGTTATTTCCTTTAACTCAAATAGTGCTGCAGTTCCTGATAACGCTAGCAACAATACTTGTAATTACTAGCCAATATTTATTGAGCGCTGATGGTTAGATATAGTGTTTGAGTGGGTTCCTATTTGACCTCCACAACTGTACTATCAGATAGATACTATTATTATAAATGAAGAAACCAAGGCTCAGAGAAGTGGGTAAATCAGGGCATCAGGATTTGCATCCGTATCTGTAGATGGAATTTGTAGCAATGGAATATGTGAAGTATGGTGTCTGAGCTGGGAGGATTATTCTTCTATGTCTTATGTGATCTTAGAGGTCACACTCTCAACTGCTTTGCTCTGTTGTCTTTAGTTCTTATCAGGATGCTATGACCTTACTCAGCACAGCTGCTCCCGTTGCTGCTGGAAATGCTAGTACAGCATTTCCCAGTGGAAATGCTGGGGTTCTAGAAGAAATGTTCCCAAGATTCCAGAAGAAATGTACTATGAGGGGCTTACGAGGGGCACTTTGCAAGTGGAGGTAGCCTCTAGCTGCCTTTGTGGAGTCACTGTTTTCTCCCAACCCCCATTTGAGTTTGAGGATAGTTTATTTTTTTCCTCTTGAGTCCCAATCTTTTTTCTTCTTCTCCAAATTACATTCCCATCTTCCTTTCTAATGCAATTAGAGTCTGTTCCAGAAAGCTAAATCTGCAAGTGTTTCTGGCTAAAGCAGAAAATTCATTATATTTGTTTAATTGTAACCCAGATAGGAAACAACACGAGAATGAGATTTTTATTACAATTCTCATCCAACCTACATCTCTAATCTCATTGTTCTACTTTTTCACTTAACACTGTTCCACAGAGCTCCCTCAGGAGGGGCTGGATGAGGCAGGAAGAAGGGCCTGGAATGACTGCCTGGGCAGGACTTGGGCATTCCTAGGTCCTTGTTTATGATTCCATCAAAACATAGTTCCCAGTCCCTAGAAATTGAGGTTTTCAATACTCTTTCTATGGTTTCTCCATTTGGAAGGGAAATTTTTTAGCAGTGAGGAAATAAAGACTTTTATAAATCTGTCAGTATCCAATATCTAAAATTCCTGTTTAGAATATCCTGAGTACATATCTCTGGGCAAAGACCAATATTTGGAGGGTTTGAGCTCTCATTCTGTTTGCCCTCGTGGTCCATCTCCCCCACTGGTTTTGAACTCAAATTGGATCTATCAAATAGATGATACAAATACAAACCTCTTTGTTTAATTTCCTCAATCTATGTTAAACTTCTATATACATGTTGAATGGATAAAGCATTGGAAGCTAAAAAAAATCATCTGTTCATTTTCTTTCTCTTAAAAAATGAGCTAAGGGTTATAAGGGAGGGGGACTGTGAAGCTGAGAGAATTCCCAGAGCAGCTCTGCTTGGGGAAGCAGGTTTTGTGCTTTATGTTTCCTTCTAATTCCTGGTGTGCTGCTTGAAAGCAGAGCTCCCCTTGGGCCCTGAAGGGCTGATTGCTGGTGCATTGCTCCTTAAGATGTCTTTAAAGGGGAGGGTAACACAGTAATGGATTACTGGGGATTCACCTGCTTGGTGCGCACAGGTTTCAGAGAGGAAACTAGCCAGACTGAAGGATGCACAACCAACTGACTCAAGATCCCTAAGAGCTCTTGTGGGATTTGTTGTAATCTAGCCCCACGATGTGCATTACCCCAGAATATTTCTGCCCATTGCCAACCAGGAGGGTGGCAGTTTAGAGAAGCACAAAACCTGAGACCTCTCAAAGATATCTTAGGGTTCTTGCTTTCCCTGCATCCATATCTGAAAAGGGTTGGCCCCAGTCTGAATCTTAAATGGGGTGACATTTTTTCCAGCAATTCACAAATGTCTTCTTTCTACAATAATAATAACAACCAGCAATCTCAAGCATTTGTTTGGATTGTTGTGAATTGAATCCGGGCTCATAGTTCTTTCTCAGTTGTCTGTCTAATTAGTTTGTCATTAAAGGGAAGGCAGCCATGAGTGAAAACAAGTTTGTTGCTCTTGTCAGGGCTACTGGCCTTCTTGCATTTTATTTTTAATAAAGATCTCAAATAACAGGCTTTTTATAAAAAGCATGTTTCTTCAGGGGTGGAATTTGAAGCTGTGTGTCATATTGTACTGGGGAATTTTTTGTATGTATGTGAGGAAAAAACAATCTTCCTGTTGTACCAGCAAAGTCCATTGTTCATATAATCATGGGGTTGCCCTTCTACCCTCTACCAGACATTTACTGAAGACCATGTACACCTTAGCCACTGTGGTAGGCTCTGGGAATTTAAGTTGAAGATGAGGATACCCAGCGCTGAGCCTGGGGGTTGGGAAAAATCTAAGGAAGAGTCCAAATGAGAACTAGCCAGTAACAGGTAATAATAAGGGCAGGGGGTCACAGAAAAAGAAAGATAGTAGGTAAACATACAAGAAGCAGACACTTCTAATTTCCAGATATATATAACTATATGGTATAATGGTTCGGGAAAAATAATAAAGCTACAGCCAGTCCTATTTCAATATAGAATATGGAGAGAACTCCCCCGCCACCCCAAGTTCTATTGAGATATAATTGTAATATGACATTGTGTGAGTTTAAGATATACAATGTGATGAGAGAATATACTTATATATTTCAAAATGATTACCATGATAAGGTTAGTTGACTCATCATTACCTCACACAGTTAACATGTTTGTATTTGTGTGTATTGAGAGCTTTTCAAATTTATTCTCTTAACAGCTTTCAAGTATACAATACAGTATTGTTAACTGTAGTCACCATGTCGTATATTAGATCCACAGAACTTATATATCTCATAATTGGCAGTTTGCTACTTTCATCCATACACCCACCAATCTATTCTCTGTTTCTGAGTTTGTTCTTTTTTTGGATTCCGTATATAAGTGAGATCATATAGTATTTGCCTCCTCTTTCTTACTTATTTCACCCACTATAATGGCCTCAAGATTCAATCATGTTGTTTCAAATGGCAGGATTTCCTTCTTTTTATGGCTGAATAATATTCCTCTGTGTGTGTGTCTGTGTGTGTGTGTGTGCACACACACATTTTCTTTATCATTTCATCCATTATGAACACTTAGGTTGTTTCCATGTCTTGACTATTGTAAATAATGCTGCAAAGAACATGGAAGTACAATTATCTCTTCAGGATAGTGATTTTACTTCCTTCAGATATGCACCCAGAAATGGGATTGATGGATCACATGGTAGCTCTATTTTTAATTTTTTGAGGAACCTTTGCACACTGTTTTCTGTAATAGCTGTACCAATTTACATTCTCACCAATAATTCATGAGTGTTTCCTACTCACCAACACTTGTTATCTCTTGCCTTTTGGATAATAGCCCTTAACAGGTGTAAGGTGATATCTCACTATGGTTTTGATTTGCATTTTGATTTGCATTTCCCTTGTAAATAATAATGTTGAGCACTCTTTCATGTACCTATTGGATATTTGAATATCATCTTTGTAAAATGTTTGTTAAGGTCCTTTGCCCATTTTAGATTTATATTTCTTGTTTGGTTTTGTTTTCCTATTGAGTTGCATGAGTTCCTTGTAAATTTTAGATATTAACCCCTTATTAGATATGAGTTTTGAAAATATTTTCTCCCATTCTATAAATTACCTTTTTATTTTGTTGATCATTTCTTTTGCTGTGCAGGAGCTTTTAAGTTTGATATAGTCCCATTTGTTGATTTTTGCTGTTATCATTTTGCTTTGGTATCATAACCAAAAAAATCATTGCCAAGACCGATCAATGTCAAGGAACTTACCCTCATGTATTCCTCTAAGTGTTTTATGGTTTTGTGTCTTACATTTAAGCCTTTAATCCATTTCAAGTTAATTTTTGTGAGTGGCATAAGATAGGAGTCCAGTTTCATTCTTTTGCATGTGAATTTTCAGCTTTCCCAGTGCTTCTTATTGAAGAGACTAACATTTCTCCAGTGAGTATTCTTGGCTCCCTTGTCAAATATTAGTTGACTATATATGTGTGGGTTTACTTCTGGGATTTTGATTCTATTCCATTGGTTAATATGTCTTTTTTTAATGTCAGCCTATATTGTTTTGGTTACTATAGCTTTGTAGTAGTATAGTCTGAAATCAGAAAGTGTGATGCCGCTAGCTTCATTCTTCTTTGTGAAGATTGCTTTAGCTATTTGGAGTCTTTTGTGGTTTCATATAAATTTAGTATTATTTGTTCTAGTTCTGTGAAAAATGACTGAAATTTTGATAGGAATTGCATTAAATCAATAGATGGCTTTGAGTAGTATGAACATTTTAACAATATTAAATCATCTTATATATAAATATGTGATATCTTTTTATTTATTTGTATCTTCTTCAATTTTTTTCATCAAAGTATTATAGTTTTCAGTGTATAGATTTATTCTTAAGTATTTTATTGTTTTTGATCCTATTATGAATGAGATTGTTTATTTCTTTTTTCAGATAGTTCATTGTCAGTGTATGGAAACACAACTAATTTTTGTATGGTGGTTTTATATCCTGCAAGTTTATTGAATTTTTTGTTAGTTCTAACAGTTTTTGATGGAGTTTTAGGCAGATATATATATTCATGTAATTTATATAAACTGAGACAATTTTACTTCTTCCAATTTGGATGTCTTTTACTTCTTTTTCTTGCCTGATTGCTCTGGATAGGACTCCAGTACTATGTTGAATAGGAATGATGAGAGTAGACTTGTCTTATTCCTGATCTTAGAGAAAAAACAGTTTTCCACCCTTGAGTATGTTAGTTATGGGCTTATTTTATATGGCCTATATTATATTGAGGTATGTTCCTTCTATACCCAATTTTTGAGAATTTTTAAATCACAAATGAATGTTGAATTCTGTCATATGCTTTTTCTGCATCTATTGAGATGATCATATGATTTTTATTCTTTTTTCATTCTATTAATGTGACGTATCACATTTATTGATTTACATATGTTGAACCACTGTTACATCTCAGTAATGAATCCTACTTGATCATGGTGTATGATCTATTTAATGTACTGTTGAATTTGATTTGCTGGTATTTTGTCAAGAATTTTTGCATCTGTATTTATCAAAGATATTGGCCTGTAGTTTTTCTTTTTTGTAGTATCCTTTTATGGCCTTGGTATAAGGGTAATTCTGACCTTGTAAAATGAGTTTGGGAGTGTTCCCTCCTCTTTGTTTTTTTTTTGGAAGAGTTTAGGAAAGATTGATGTTCATTCTTCTTAAAATGTTTGGTAGAATTTACCAGTGAAACTGAATCCTGGGCCTTTCTTTGTTGGGAGCTACTGCTTCAATTTTTTAACTTGTTTTTCATCCATTTAGATATTCTGTTTTTTCATGATTCAGTCTTGGTAGGTTTTATGTTTCTAAGAATTTATTAATTTCTTTTATGTTGTCCAATTTGTTAGCATATAGTAGTTCATAGTAGTCCCTTATGATCTTTTGTATTTCAATGTTATTCGTTGTAATATATCTGCTTTCATTTATAATTTTAATTATTTGAGTCCTCTCTCTTTTTTTCTTGATTAGTCTAGATAAAGGTTAGTCAATTTTGATTGTCTTTCCAAAGAACCAACTCTTAGTATTGTTAATAGTTTCTATTATTTTCCTATTCTCTATTTTATTTATTTCTGCTTTTTAATTTCCTTTATTCTGCTAACTTTGGGCTTAGTCCCTTGTTCTTTTTCTAGTTCCTTGAGGTGTAATGTTGTCTACTTTAGATCTTTGTTTTTCTTAATGTAGGTATTTATAAACTTCCCTCTTAGAATAGCTTTTGCTACATCTCATAAGTTTTGGTATGTTATGTTTCCATTTTTGTTTGTCTCTAGGTATATATTTTTTATTTCCCTTTGACTTCTTCTTTAATCCATCTGTTGTTTGGGAGTGTGTTGTTTAATTTTCTCATACTTTGTACAAATTGTATTCAAGAAGAAAACCAAAGACAGGGACTCAGTGTAATCACTGCCAGTTCAAAACTTTGCTGGTTTGACTAATAGGGTTTCCCAGAGCTGTGGAATCAAGACAGGAGATTTGTGGTTTACAAAAGGCTTCACTCTACTTATCCCATGATATAAGTATAATATTTCTGTAGAGAATTGAAATTTGGGGCTTTTTATTTGCATTGACATCTTCCTCATTCAGAAATGTTTCTTGGTTTCCGTATGTGTTAATATAAATGCTTTAGGAAAAAACTGTTTTGATTTTGGAATGTTCTGGACCTGGTGGAAGGATATGCTGAGATCATAGCTAAGGTCAAATTGAAGCAGCTTTTTGGGTTAATTTTGTAAGAAATATGTTTTTCTATCTAAAATATAGTTTAATAAATTTCTGGAGGAGCACATAGGTGATTTCTTAATATAATATCATTTTCTTTCAATTGTATTTTTTTCTTAAAAATAGCTCTTTATTCTACTCTTAAGTAAAATTTTTTAAATAAAAATTTTGAAAAAAAAATTAGAAAAGGAAAAGTCAAAGCTCTTCATAGTTCTTCTACCTAGAATATACTTTGGCATAGTTTCTTTTTATATCTTTGGATGTATTTTCTTTAGTCTTGTTTTGATCATATGTCATATTTAAAATGGTATGTACCTTTTTGGGGAAAATATTTGGTATTCAAATTATAAAAGTAAATCATGTTCTTTGTAGAATATATGAAAATACAGAAAAGTATACAAAGATTTAGGTTCTTGCAACATGGAAGAGTAGATGCTCAGAGAAACCCCTACCAGTGCAGAGATGAAATGGGTGCTTAAATAGATTGTTGATAGAGAACATTTTCCTTCAGTGAAGCTGAGACTCCCTGAAAGGCAAAATACTTAGGGAGGAGGCAAAAACAGGAAAAACCTAGTTGCCTCAGTAAGCATGTCCAAAAATATAAATAAACATTTTTAAACTACTACTAATAATGTCTAATTTGAGAAACTGAAGTACCAAAAAAAATAAGATTTTATATATATTAATTGCATGTAATTCACTAATTCACTGTGAGTATATATGAGAGAATGAAAGATATTGAAGAGGGGCGAGGAGAGGAATTACTGCTCTAATATTCTTGTATTGTTCAGAAAAAGGATAAAGAATAAATTGGTTTTATGTTTTATGTTTTAAATGCATGTTAATATGTCAAGGGTAAGCACTAATAGAATAGAATGAAGTGTGCAATTTCCAAGCTAGTAGAGAAAAAATGAAATGGAAATGGGGTAAAATCCAAAGAGGAAAAAATACAAGAAGGCAAATAGAAAGTAGAAAATAAGACAGAAATGAATCTAAAATTTTTGGATAATCACAATAAACTTTCAAAAAATTAAACTTTTTGGTTAAAAGATAAAGATCGTCTCACCGAATTTTAAAACATCTATCCAATGGCTATTTACCTTAAACATACCTAAAATATAAGAATACAGCAAGATTGAAAGGAAAAGCATGGGAAGAAAAATATGCAGGCAAACAGCCACCCCCCTCCCCCCAAAAAAATTGACATAGCTATATCTATATCTATCTATATCTATCTATATCTATATCTATATCTATATCTATATCTATATCTATATCTATCTATATCTATATTATCTATATCTATACCTATACCTATATCTATATCTATATCTATATCATCTCTATCTATCTATCTATCTATCTATCTATCTATATACTATTGTCAGATAAAATAGGCTTTAAGGCAACAGGCTTTACTAGAGGTAAAGAAGGTGTATATTCAAGTTTCAGTTCAGGAAGAGGATATAACAAAGCTACGATCAAAGTGGAAGATTTTAATACACATCTTGTATTCATTGACAGATCAAGTAGATAAAAAACCAAATCAATAAGAACATAGAGGATTTGCATTATACAAATCGCAAGCCTATTCTAATGGGCATGTAGTGCATTTCACTCAACAAATGAGGAGTACAGGTATCCCCACGTGCCAGAAGTTTGTATTAAGCTACTATGCTTTTACGAAAGGTCTACATTAGTACATTAGTATGTGTTTTCACTAACCAAAAGATATGCAAAGAGGATTTTCACTTTTACCTAGGAAGTATTACTATACTAATGAAGGTCTTTTATAAAAGCAAAGTGGCTTAACAGGAACTTTCAGAAAGCAGGGGGATACCATTTGCTTTATGCCATTTTGGCTTACAAAAGTTCTCATAGGAACACGCTACTTTCAGATAGCAGGAGAAATTTGTATATATTTATATTAAGTTATCAGGGAACATTTATAAAAATTGATACTAAGTAATTAATCAAGTCTACAAATTTTAAAGATTTGGTATTATTCAGCTCATATTTAATGATTGCAATGCTGACAAATTAGAAGTTAAAAACCAAAAAGACAACTTAAAAAGATCCACATTTGTAAACTTTAACACCTCTAAATAATTCATAAGTCAGAAATTACATGTATTTAAAAATATGTTAAAGCCAAAACCAATAACTGAATTGAGTACTAGCCAAGTTGTTATCAAAGATTTGTATACATCAACAGATGTATAGATAACAAATGGGATACAATAAAAAAAAATGACTTCTCAAGGATAGAACTTTTATTTAGGATGAGAAAAAGTAAGATTAGGTAGCTAACTAAATTAATGGAATTAGTGCTATGTAGTATTAGTCTGTTTGCTCGGTCTTTGTATTCAGATCTTAAATACAGAGTTTATGCTCAGATTAGTACTTATTCATAATACTATTAGTTATTTTACTAGTATCCATGGCTTTTTGTTTGGGAATTATTTAAAATTTAAATCAGGTAGAGACTGTGACAGATTGTGGTGGTTGTAAATGCTAGCAATGCACAGATTGTAGGTATTACTTACAGGATTCTTTTGCATTTAGAGCTAAACAATAAAGAAATACTACATATTGAAACATGTGGTAGTTAGTGGTACTCAGAGGGAAATTTATAGTCTTAAAGATATGTGGTGCTTAGAGGGAAATTTATAGACTCTTATGCTGGTATTGGAGAGGAAGGCTGAAAATAAATGAGTTTAGAATCCAAATTATGAAATTAAAAAGAAAGAATAAACTTCCAAACCCATAGAATAAAGAAAACAACCAACTAAAGACAGAAATTTAATGATGTAAGGAAAAGAAGTCAATAGTAAAGTGATCAACGAAACTAAAAGTTTGTTCAAAAATTGACAGATCTCTGGCAGGATTACTTAAGAAAAGAAAGGAAGAAGCCACAAAGAAATAACATCAAGAATAGGACAGAGAACAAAATTACTGATGCAAACAAATTTAAGAATGTTACAAAAGAATATTATGAATAGCTTAGTGTCAGTGTACCCCACGTAGAAGAAATGTTCAAATTTTTAGAAAGTATAAATTATTATAGGGTATAAAATAGGGATAAAGCAGGCAAAATTCTATTACCCATCCTTATCTGTCTTATCTATTGCACCATCCCTTGTTACTGTCATATAATAGAGTCTCCAGAAATATTTGTTTGAATTAATAATTAAATTCACAGATAGCAATTGTTAACATTTTGGTATATTAATTTATATATATATATTAAAACTTAGCTTATTTGTATATTGATTTTTAACCACTAATAACTCAGATACCTTCATAGATACTAGATAAAAAATGAAGAAAATAAAGTGTAATGACAGATAGCATCTGGCTTGTTATTCTTTACCACTTAAAAAAACGTTGTATGAGTTTTAAAGCAGCTAATCTTATCTCAGATTCTTTGGCAGTGAAATGAACAATATGTTCTTCCTACAGCTATGCTTTTGTGGAGAAAAATTAAAGAGATATTTTAGCAATTCTCCTGGGACAGCAATATATCCACATGGAGTTTGATCATTATTAGCAAGGACTGGAACAGCATTTTATTATTATTTTGTGACATTATTAGACAAAATTAGCAATCACTGAGGACTGAGGTTTATGGTTCAAGATCTAATTTCTTAGCATTAGAAGGGGCAAGAACAAAAAGGGAAAAATAATGTGAAAGAAATGTAAAGAAAACTGGTCCTCCAACCACAGACTTCATCTGAAACATAATGTAACTCTGGCATCTAAACTGTGTGGAGATGAGCCATGAATCTTCTGTTATTGTAATTTTTATCTTCCCTTGGATGAAATAATTTTTCAAAAGTTTTTTTTAAGGATATATTGGTGGCATATTTTTTTTTATTGTTATATATCTGGAAAGGTTCTTTGTTGTCTTCCCAAGTAAAAGAAGACCTAATTAAGTTGAAAATTCTTAAGGACCTTACCCCCTCATTCTCACAAACTAGTATTTGTATTTTTCTGGGTCATGTGTACATATGTAAAGGTATAGAGAAAATTCTGAAAGGACACAAAAAGAAATTTTCAGCAGTAGTTATCTCTGTTAAGTAAGAAATTGGTATTATATGTGTGATGTGTCTGCATGTGTGTGTGTCTGTGTGTGTACTGTTGGGGGTGGATAGTGGTCAAAAGTCCTTTTAAGGTTAATTGTAGAATTTTAATTTTTTAAAGCAAGGAGGGTGTGAAGCATGCCAAGCAAAGTTAAAACTTAAAGCAATCTCTTGGGTCATAACATTTTTCCTTCAAGACTCTGTAGACATTATTTTATTACCTCTGGCATTTGATTCAATAAATTTCTTCAACAATTTTTGAATGCCAATGATGCATCATTGTGAAGGGGATACCTTAATGAGGAAAAATGGACTTCATGGAGCTTATAGCAAACTGGAAGACAGAGCCACTAATCAAGCAATCATAGGAGGAAAAAAATGTGGTAAAGGCTTCTAAAGGGAGCTATGTAACCTGGTCAGGAGGTCAGAAGAAGAAGTAGCTGTAAGTGTGAAATTCCTGTGGTAGGAGGTAAGCTAGATACCTCTGAGGAATTGAGCAAAAGTCAGTGTCTGGAGAGCAGCAAGTGGAGTTGGCAGGTGGAGAGAAATCAGTCTATGGAAAACCTCATATAAGCCACGCTAAGAATTTGGCTCTTGTCCTGGGAAGCAGTTGAATGGTGTACATATGCGAGTGACATGTCAGATTTGTATGACAAAGAGGCCACTCTGGATGCTGTATGAAGAATTAAATGCAGAGGACCAAGGGTGAAAGTAGGAGGATGAAAGAGGAATCAATGGCAGTAGGCTGGGAGAGAGCGAAGGTTGCCTGGGCTAAAAAGAAAGTATCTGTAGAGATGGAGAAGGGCATATTTGAGAGACATTTGGGAAGTAACAAATGCAGTGCTTCATGATTAATGGGTTATGCGGGTGAAGGAGAGGAAACTAGACCACTCCTAGTTTTTGGCTAATGTGATTGGGATGAGTGATGATAGGACATCCCTGGAGGTGTCATGGGAAGAGAACCATGTGTGGAGAGACTATCATATATTTACTTCTGGGTGGGTTGAATTAAATCATCATTTAAAATGTTTGACTAGAGAAGTTGAGCAGACAGTGGTTCTGCAAGTCCAGACCCAAGGACAGGTCGAAACTGAAGATCTGATCCTGTGAGTCAGGCCACACAATCTTGAGTTTAGTGGAAAGCAAAACCCCGGTCTTCATAGAGGCTCTGTACTTGGAGTAGATTAGAGACAGGTGGGAACCAGAAATCAAAAAAGCCTCCCAGGTTTAATGTTTCTATCCTGCTCTTTCTACCAAGAAGTTCCCTCTGCTTTTGATGTATCCTCAGCTCGGAATCCAGTCTTCATCATCCATTAGAGAAACACAACCCAAGCCCATATAGAACAAGAACCAGTCCCTTATGAGTCAGGTAATGTCACTCTGTTCCTTTGCTACACCATTTTGGAAATGCTTTGCTTTTGTTAGAGATGAATCTGACCAAGACAAGAGGGAGGAGCATTTGAATTACTGTCTTGGAGCCCAAGGAGGGTGATTTGAGTGAGTCTGTGTTGAGGATGGTTGCTTTTTACAAGACCAACTTGACCAGAATTGCAGCTAAGTTACTGTCCACGTCCTTCACTTCACACTGACTCTATTAGCCTTGGACTCCTCAGGGAGGAAACTTCTAACTTCCTGGGAAGGTGTGTGAAATATGAGTTCATGACTTTTTGTCTAGGTTAAAGACTCTCATGGCCAGGAGACAGCAAGTTTGGAGCGTGACTTGGGACAGGCCTCCTCTGTGTCTTGTAGGCCAGGGACCAGGACTAACTGCTCGGAGCATCTGTGGAATTAGGTCTGGGAAAGGTGGAGTGAAGGGGCCTGTTGTTGTGTCTGCCTCCAGTGCCATCTCGATAAGTACCAAGAAGGGCTCTCTCTAAGGGGCCAGAGAACCGATACTGAATGAACTGTTAAAAACATAATTGTGGAATCTAGACATTAATGAATGCTGACATGAGTCCACACTTAAATTTCTTATCTCAATTAGATCCTCACTCTTCTTTGGAATCCAGCTATCCTAGCTGCTGGCGGTATTGTCATTAGCTGGAGGCTGACAGCGCCCCTGGAACTGAGCTTATTAAGAATAAATGAACCTTGGGTTCAGACCCCTTAGGGGTTGGCTTTCTGAAGCTAGGAACAAATAAAAACTCAGCTGCCTAGGCTTTGCATTATTACATTTTCTGGGTTATATTGGTCTTCAGGGAATCTGCTTGATGCATTTCTAAGTTGTTTGTTTTGTTTGTAACAGAAGAGATCAGATTTTAAACAACCCTCAATTATCAGAGAAGCCTCCTTTAAAGTGGGAGTTATAGTCAGCAAGATGACTATTTTAAAATGCTCCTCTCTCAGATCCCCAAGCCTTGGTCCTGGCTTCTGACTTACATGTGTAGCCACAACTTTTTGCTCCAGTTAGCGTTTGTTGGGTCCAACACAGCTATAAGCTAGGAAATAGTTTCTAATTTTCCTACTGCCTCATCAGCAAAATTGAGAGTTAAATTCTAATTACTGGGGCTTTATTACTTTTGAAGATGTGAGAGGCAGAAAAGAGCACAGCTGCGGCCCTCGTCCCAGGTGGAGTTTTTGACTGCTAACTGAGGACAGTTTAATCTAGAGGTGACAATGAGATCAAATTTGAAACCCCCTGAAGTTCGTGTCTGTGAATAACTGCCCTTTCAGGAATATACACCATGTTTCAGCACTTTCTCAGTTATGTGTGATCTAAAATGCCAAGGGGAATAAAATTTTAAGAGGCTAAGCTACTGGAGTGAGGCAGATACAACAGGTAACTGTGATTGGACAATTTATCTACCACTGAATTTGCATGTCTCCTACTTTCTTGGAAACGACACTTCCAAGAAGCATTTAGAGCTCAGCCTGATGAAAAAGGTAGCTTAGATAGGGTGGAATCGTGGTGATTTCTAGATACGTGTGGTTGCATGAGCAGAGGCAGCTAGCTGAAGGCTTTCTAGTCTGGGGTCTTTGTTGAATCCTTGGATAATTATTTTGTGGCCACATGTTTACATGTTTCTATTTCGTAAAATGAATGTTTACTTCAGAAAAGATTCCTGTTACAGCCTAACAGCGCCGTTTCAGGAAGCCTGTGCCCCATGGTCTTTTTCTTTCCACGTGGGCCCTTGCTCAAGGTGGTAATTTACCAAGAGAGCATAATTATGCAATTGAAAACTCTTTAAATTGGCTTGTCTGGGAAATGTCCTAGAGCTTCTCACAATAAGCCAGGTGCGAGTATAAAGCAATGAGACTGATGTTTAAATTTTTATATGTAAGACAAAGGCAGTGATTCTAAACGGACTTCCCTCTCCCCCAGCTTAACTTAGGGTAATTAAGACAGAACCCTGGACCCTTTGTAACACATTGTTTTATTTTATGCAAATTTTCATCCAGGGGTCCTTTTTTCTTTATTTGTTTATTATCTCTAAGGGTGAAAGATCTCTCCTGGTTTGTGGCTTGTTGAGGGAGAGGCAGAAGTTTTCTTCCTGGACTCTCACTGGGCACATGGTTGTCCTTAGAATCCTCTCAGCTCCTGAATGGAAGAGTTGGTTGGGATCCACGGTCAGGTTTCTAGCATTTTGCAGTCTTTTGTTTTAATTTTTTCCTATTTTCTAAAAAAAAAAAGGGTGGATCAAAATAATTATCCAGCTTTCTACTATTTTATCCAGAAACCTTTCACTCATTCTAATAATAAAGAGCTACTTATGGGCCTAAAAATCATCTAAGTTTCTTAGCAGCATCTTAAGGCACTAGAAGTTAGGAGGGGCATTTGGCAACACAGGCATTTCTGACATAGGGGTTATGCAAACTAGAACATATACATTTCAGATGGCTGTTAATTCTCTTCAAAGTGGTCACCTTCAGACTCTATGAACTTATTTCAACAATGATGCTACTATTCAGAATGCCCACACATCTTCTGTTCTGTAGTTGCCCTCCAAACTGGTTGGCAAATCATACAACTCATCTCAAAATGATGCACAGTCTCATTTTTAAACATCAAAACCAATATTTTCCCCACCGGTATTACATAGCTGGATCACCTCCACTCATCTTTATCTATCAAATTGGGCTACAAATAACTTCAGTTTCTCAAAATAATATCTACCCTCAAAAGATGAATACATATAGGCCACTATGAATGGGATTCTAAAGAAAATGTCTTAGGCTATAAAAGCAATTCCTAAAATGAAACTTTGTGAATTTTTTAAATGGCAATAATATTTGACTAGTATAGGGCCTCCCAAGGAGACTTCTTTGAAACAAATAATACTTGGTTTAGATGTGCAGGTTCTAATAAATTGGTTTTAAAGAGAATCTCACTTGGTCTGGGAAATGAGTTAAGTTGGTTTAGAAAGACTGTCTCATTTAATCTGGGATATGAGATAAATGGGTCCCAGCCCTGCCAGTGAGCATGGGCAAAGGGCTTAGCATCTCTAGGTTTCTGATTTTTCACATTTGAAATGAAGAGTTTACATCAGAAAATCTCCAAGGGCTCTTTTAGCTTCAATACACCACTATTCATACATTGAACATTTATTGGGCAACTACTATTAAGTGTTAGATACGTTTTTAGAAAGAATGATAGAAAATCCTCATCTTAAAAGATCTCAAAATCTGGCTAGGAATGTGGATGATATACAGTTTTTAAATCATCAATATCATCAGATGATATTCTCCCTGATATATAAGATAATATAATATTTGTAACTGGATAAACTAGCTACATGTTCACCAAATATTTTTCTTTCTGTCCTAGGGATGCTTTTTCCAGACTCCCATGTAATAACTCAGGTGTGGCCAAGTAACTAGAGTTTGGTTAGTCAGATGTAGGCAGAAGTGACAGATACCACTTTAGAACTGGTCCATGAAACCCTCCCCTGTGTGAGCCTCCCTTCTCTTTTTCCATCTCTTGTCTAAATAGAGAGAACAGAGGGATAGATGAGTATAAGCCTCAAGAAGAAGGAGCCTGGGGCCCTAAATGACTGTATAAAACAAAGTGTTCCCCCACACATCGTGACAACTTGTACTGGACTGTGATATAGGAAGAAACAGCATATATTGGGTCAGTCCACTGCACTTTGGGGATAGGTAGTTACAGTAATTAAGTTACCTTGCCTGATATATTTATCGCATAAAGGACATGTTTAGACGATGGTGATGATGACAGATCGCCATTATAACAGTACTTCCAGTGGGCCAAGAGCTAAAGGGAATCCTGGGGGAAAGGGGTTCATGTTTAAAGGGAAGAAGGCAGCATAGAAGGGGGTTGGGAAAGAGAGCAATGAGGAACAGACAATAGCATAGTAGAATAGTTGATTGCCTAACACCAGGATTTTTTAAAAAAAAAATTACTTGGAAAAAAAAGGGCTGGTCACCACTTTTAGAAAAAAATAGGCAGGTGATGGCCAATTTTGGAAAATTAATTCCGTTTTCTACCCTCTTTAAAAGTGACCTCCAGTTACTCATGAGAGTTCTGCAGAAATTGACTCACTGACTCACAATTGTTTGACCCAGACAATTGACTCACAATTGTCTCTTAAGGTCTTCTACTGTGGCCTCTTTGCTGCCACACAGTCTTTGTGGTTCATGACTTTTATGACAGCTGTTCTGCTAGACACAGCTGTCCTCCCCAGGTGACCACTACTGATGTTTACTTTCTGGCCATGGAGGAGGGGAAATATTGCTTAGCTCCTGCCTAAACACCCCAAATCAAGTGTTAGGGGCTTCTGATTCAAGATGCATAAACTGCTCACTCATGGACTCCCTTTATCCTCTAACCTGTTTGAAAATTTAGGACTTAGAGAAAACACAGAAAGGAATAAGCTTACAATGGCAATGAGTTTGGAAAGAAAGATCATTGGTGAATAACTTATTTCAAGAAGTTCCCAGAAGAGGGAGAATTGAAATGTGTTGATTGGTGAACAAAACAAAGGAAGCCGCAGTGGGGTTTGCAGGAGAGGTAGAAGCTGATTTTACCTATGAAACACTTAAAAGGTTCTGCACTCTGAGTCAATAGATGTAGTAGGTAGTAATGAGAGGGAGCTGAAAAGAGAACTGATTGAAGGTAAGAGCTACAGAAGTCAGCCCCATTTTCCTCTTCTCCTTAGCCTCCTTTTATAGAACAACCAGGAGCTTGGATTAACTCCAAGAATAAAAAAACAAATAAACAAAAGCCAAAAACAAAAAGAAAAACCAAAACCGAACAATGTTTGTTTTCTCTAAATAAAAAGAACAAACGATTTTAGAGATCTAAGATCTTTGATGGATATCGCTGCCCCAGAATAAAGCAATTTTTTTGTTTTGTTTTGGAATTTTGGCAGCTTATTCTTCACTGATCACCCTAAAGCAAAGATTGCCATCAAATATATTCCAACCAGATACACAAAGGTTGTGGTCAGCTTTATAATTCAGGGCTGAGGTCTGTTGGGGAAAATAATCACACACTCCTATAACACAGCAGAAGGAAACTATACTAGCTACATAGAATAATTAGCCTTGTCTCTTATTCTTGTATTTTAGTGAACAATATATGAGGAAGAAGAGCAGTATGTAAAAGAAGGACAAAAATAAATTTAACTGACCCCAGAATTGCTACTTCAGGAAACAGAAGATAACTTAAAAATCTGATTATGTCTTCACAGAGAATCCAAAAGACATTGTATATAAGAAAAGAACAGAATGATATAATAAACGGTAAAAGAATTAACTCTTGTAATAAAAGAAAAAGCTAAAAATCTTAAAAATCAATAGCAAATGTTGATAAGAAAGTCAAAGCAAAAAAATAGACAGAAACCAGGAGAAAAAAACACATGAAAGAGATCAATCCAGCATTCAACATATGACTAGCGGTAGTTCCAGAATTAAGACTATATAATATGGGGTAGCATTTTTTATTTTAATGTGAAGAAAATTGCCAAGAGTTGAAAAAAGGTACAAGTCTTCAGTTTGACAGAGATTAAGTGCTGAGCAGTATGAAAGAAAAAGGATCCACACATAAGAATAATCTCATCAAACTCAGAAAGGTCAGAAAAAAACAGAGGACCCTAACAATTTTCAGATGAAACAAATTAGCCAATAAGGCAGCCTGCACTGTAACAAAAAATCAGCTGGCATTAGCAACATCCATGCTAGAAGTTAATGGAGCAATGCTGTAAAGTTCTAAGGGAAAATATTATTTTGACCTAAAACTTTATTTGACCTAGTACTCTGTATCCTGCCACACTGTTAATTAAGTGGGAAACAATAAATACATTTTTAGACATATAGGGCCTCAGAATATTATCTCTGCAAAATATGGGAATGATTCCAGCAAAAATAGGAGGGAAGAAAGCCATGATTAAGGAAAGAGTGGTTCTAACCCAACAGTGTGGTGAAGGAAGTCCATTGTGGCAGCTGTGCATCAGGCCTAGAGAACTACTGGTCCGCAGGGGAGAAGGCTTTTGGGGGTTGTCTCTGGGTTAAGTGGGGTTTCCATGCAGCATTCTCATTGAGAAGCAGAAAAACCTTGAGTATACTCTTAACAGTTTATTAATTTTCTTTCAACAAGAAAAACAAAAGGCAATCGTAAATCTCAGGAAAAAACAAACAGTGACCCAAAGTCATGGGTCACATAGAAAGTTTATTATAATGTGACATGATTGGAGCATTGATTGAGTGTCAGGACAGATAATCTGCTTGACCTCAACACTAACAATATTCTCCAAATGTCCCAGGGGTTATGACATTGTATCTGTAGAAAAGGAAAGTAATTATAAGACACCATTTGGCTCTGGGATGAATAATATTTACATGGTAATAACAGCAAAAGTATTTATTGGCTTGTTAGTTTTTAACTCAACCTATAAAGAAAGTGTGGAAGACTTTATTAAGGTTATAAAATAGTATTTAAATGTTATTGTCATTAATGATGCCTAAGAAAATATATGATAGAAATATAGATAAGAAGAGAAGTAGGGACCAGTAAGATGGTAGGTGGTAAGTAATGGTCAAGAACACTACCAAAAGTTGATGGAACAAAAATATAAATGTCTATATATTATTTAAAATTATGCTGTCTGCCAATAGATACCGTGGATAGTTGAGTACTACTATTTACTCCTGCTAGAAAACAGAATGCAGTAGAAGAAAGACTGTTGTCATATTCAGAACTCATCACTAAGCAGTAAATAATCATGTTAATTGCAAAAAAAAATATTGACTGGGGAATATTTTTAAATTAATGAGTACAGAAATACAGTGCCTTTTAATTACTAAACATTTTCTCTAAAGGGGAGGGGCTCTCTAGGGCACTGACTTAATGTTTTTGGTGCTTGAGGCACAAACAGAGTAAAGGGTACAAATATTCCAGGTTTCCAACTGCCCTGATTGTCTTCGATAATCATAAAACTGCTGGAGAAATATTGTGTTAAAAGCCAAAGAAGGCCAATTTCCAGATGCACCACTGAGCACAAGTGTGCACATTCTGCCAGCATGTTTGATTGCGGCAGCCTCCCCATGCTCAACTCAAGTGGCACTTGCTGGGAACATGGGGTTAGAGGTAGCAGCTCCCCTAGAGAGGCCCCAGGAGGCCACAGAGGCAACCTCTAGGCCTCCACTGACCAAGATGCCCCTTTTGCTGAACCATCCTTTTAGATTTGGATGCCAGAGGATGTTTGCCTGGGCAGGTGTCTCGTATAAGGCACATGACAGCTTCAGACTCAGGTCAGTGCTTTGCTTGTTGACCAATGAAACAGTGAAACTAAATGAGTGGCAAGGACGGTCCGCGTCTTGGTCAGGTTTTCTTCTGAACTGTCCTGAAACATGAGCTTCTCATTCTGAGGAAAGAGATGCTTGCCCATTCAGGGAGAATCTCCTGCTGACATTGGGAAACCCATTAAGTCTGACACCCTCAGCAGGAGGCCCATTAAACTGGGCCTTTTGTCAGGCATCTAAGTCTGCTTTTGTGCTCAGTGGTATCTTCCACTTTAAAGTGGAAATTGGGTCAAATAATCTATAGTCATTGCCTTCCCTAAAATGGAAAGAATGAGCTTTCTGTAAAATAGTTTTTAAAAATAATATTTAATACAACCCAAGAAATATACTCAGCTAATTGACAGTGGGTCTCTGTCATTCTAATTATTCCAAATAGGCTAAGCTTTGAAAGCCTGTCTTGATCACAGCCTCATGCTAAAGGATTCCCATGCACTGCTTTCTAATTATGGAAGTAGTGGCTAAGTTCTTTGTCATGGAACCATAACTTAAACCAATTAGACCAGCAGTAGGTTTCTGATGTATAGATGAGGAAGTCCCCAGGCTGGCAATGGTGGACTGTGATGTCACATGTCATGAAAACTCTGCCAAACAAGGACATCATCAGCCTTTCTCAGAAATCTGAACTGGAACAGAGGTTGACTAGTTTGTAGGAGGAACAGAAATGGGACAGCACACTGAGAGAAGGTAGGACATAGTATCATGATACAGAAAAGTCCAGGAGTGCAAACTACCCATGAGTATACAAGTTACGAGGTAGAGAGGAGTCACTAGAGTAGAGGCTGACTTGGTTTATGGGGACAGGAGTGGCAGAAGCAGAGGTGGAGAGGACCTGCGTCAGTGCTAATGGGGAAGTTCAGAGTAGGGATCAATGAGAGCCTTCGGCTGGGAGACTTTCTGGACTAAGCCCCTCTATTCCCTCGAAACCTGGAATGCACCTGTTTCTGGGCTTTATGGTGCCCCCTTGCTTTCATGCATGTCCTTGTGACAGACTTTGATAGGATGAACTAATCTAAATGGGTCTCTGTTTCTTGCAGCCCAAAGATCCTGGCTAAACATGCCAACCCACTCACCTGGTCTTTTTAGAAAATTTAACTTCTGTCATTCTTGAAGCTCTATCTCACTTGGTCATTTGTTCACACAGGCAGTTAATTCTGAGACCTCCACAGTCTCTTCAGGCCCATCAGTACACCTCCCATACCATGTTTATAGCACTAGAACCTTCACTGTGGCTGGAAACCCAGGACTAGGGACCTTTTCTCTGCGTGTGGCAAGTAGCTGTCCTCTGAGGTCTGGCTCTTGCCTGGGAACATTGTCCTGGAAATGATGAGCAGCCCAAGCCCTTTCTCTTCTTCTCCTGGGCCAGTTGGGAAATCTTTGATTTTAAGTTGGACAGAGCTTTTCCATGTAAAATTCATCCGGACGATAGGTTGGACAGGAAGCTCAGTCCCTGTGGGAAATCTGTACCTGGAACTTGAACCTTCAGGCACACACATACACACACACACAAATGTGAGCACGGTTGTGTATGTATGTGTATGCTCATGTGGTTTAACATTGTCTTGAAAATAGTGTTTTCTCTCTCAGAATGGAATGATGACTATGTAGGTTGTGTGCACACTGTGTCTGAGGTAAAGTAGTAACTATAAATAAGCTGGTGGGGTGTCTGGAGTTTCCCTTGGTTGAGTCCCAAAGCAGAGAGGAGCCATGTGGATTAGAGACTCTTGTAAAATAAAGTCTGCGAAGCAAGTCAATGAAGTATTAGCTCAGACTCATTAACTTTAGAGAAACCCCAGATGAGGCTTTATTTCTACCATATCTGGTTGCTGTGAAAACCTGCAAATGACACTTGTTGCCACTAAATTGCTGCTCACATAATCCTGACTCTGGGCCTCTGAAGAAGGAACTAAATGACCTTGGACTTGGGGATAGTTTTCCTTCTGGGCTCCTGAGTTTCTCCTCTAAGTGCCTTCCTGCCTATCCTCCGGAGTGAATGGAAGTGGCTTCCTCTTTCTGTGTTTCTTTCAGTTGTTTGCTAACAACCTTGAAACTATAGTCCTGTCCTCTCCTGTTGGAAGGTACCGGCTCATCAATTCTAAGGTTTTCTAAAATGTGCCTTTTGTGCCGTGTGGTGGGAGAGGGGGAAAGGCAGAGTGGAATAACTTTTCATTGTCCAGCGCTTCAAGTCTGGCGCATTCAGGAGTCTCATGTCCATCATGTCATCTAGCTTCGCACAGCCCTGCAGGGGTGGTGGTCTTTATTTACAAATTTGAAAGATGGGGCTCAGAGAAATGGAGGGTTTGCTCTGAGTCTGAGAGTGGAGCTGGAACCGGAAGCCAGCTCTTCTACTCCCAACCCCTGAGCTCTTGGCCTCCTCAACGGCTTCTAGTCAATGTGCATATAATGAATACTTAATGTGAAATGAGCATTCTTCAGGCTCCATGTCGATAGCAAGTATCAGGCACATTCCTTGTCCTCAAGTAGCATACAGTTAAGTGTTTATGTCTGTGACACCTTGCAATCCTTGCCCATAAAAGCTTACAGACTAAAAGGAAGTCAGGGTCAGCATTCTGCTCCCTTATTAGGTACAGAGGACCCAGTTTGTACCAGCTTTTTTTTTTTTTTGCTCACTAGCTCTAAGTGAACAGACCCCTGGAATCCTGACTCCTCACAGGGCTTGGAGAGGATGGTGAGACATTCTCCACCAACCATCATCTGTTCCACTTTTCTTCTCTTCATTCTCTCTTTCTGAGCAGGAGCTCGAGGTCAGTCTGCCCTTTGCTAGCCAGGGAGAGGATGGAAGAAGCAGTTTGGTGCTGATTTTGAGCACAGACATTGTGGCCACATGGAGTACCTCCACTTCTTCCCCAGCTGTTGGTAACCTTGACTTCAATGGAGAGAAAAGAGGGATTTTGGCTGGGAGTGAAAAAGAAGGAAAGAGGGAGAAGTGGTGGAAGTAGTGCAGTGCCCGTTCCTCATCCATTCCTTTGTACTGGGTTTGACTCCCCTAAGATAGAAAATGGAACGAGATGTCTTTGTGGCAGCTGGGCTAGTGGTGAGGTCAGGGGCTCCCAGGAGGGTTTGGAAATGCTGAGGCTCTGATCCCACAGTGCTATTTCGGCCCCAGGAAAAGAAATGTGGCCCAAATTGGGAAGAAAGACATTCTCTCTGACTCTGCACATAACCTTGCACCAACAGCCTACCCAAGACCAGCCAGAAATGTCAGTCCCGGCCCAGAAGGGCATCCTGTGATGAACACAGGCTGCAGTGGTCATGGGAAGGGACATAGCACAGTTGTGGCTATGAACAGATGGGAAGAGGAGCCTGAAAAGAACAAAGCAGAAGCCCATGGTTCTGAAGCTGGCAGACAACTCTGCGGGCATCCATGTGTATCCCATAGTAAAATGGTGACCGTGGTTAACTTTCAGCATTAGTGGAGGCCTTGGAATCAGGTGGCATGATCCAGGTGACATGCTGGAGTGTGGACACCAGGAAGCTTTGTTATAGGCGGCAAGCTTTTTGTGCACAAATCTTATACAAGCAGATGATGTTCAAGTATAAAATCTTGTTCCTGTTAGAATTTTCTCCCTTTTTTTCTCTAGTTTTATCTATTTTTTCTACATACTTCTCGTCTGGTTAATATATGCTGTCTCCTACTTCTGTTCACAAAGCAACAAGATCTTTTTCTTTGTGATTTTTCTCAGCTTGATCCACCATGCAGGCCTGACTTACTCCAGGTCATCTCCACTTGTTCTGAGCAGGAATCATCCCCCAGACTGAGACAATCAATTCATCAAAACCTCCGTGAATGGTTCTCTCTTTTGTACAAGGCACAGACAGAGGAGAGATGCTATTTAAAGCTCTAAGACTGGAGGAGATTTCCTAGGGAGTGAATGTAATCAGAAAAGAGGACAGTGCTTGGATGCAGTGTGAAGGAGGCAGGGTGAGAAGTTGGTCTCTGAAGTTGGTTCAAAGACCTGCCATCTGACTCTGATCCTACTGATGGGTGTCCAGAGACAAGCGACTTAATCTCCTCAAGGTCCCATGTGAAATGGGACCCATCTGACCGAGACTCCAATGGGGCGATAAAGGGGTATCTGTCAGCTGCCAGGTGCTGTGTATGTATTACCAGCAGTTTCTGCTATTTCCTCAAGACACAGCCGTACCCTCCTGACATGTGTTCTACCGTGCTGACCTCTGCATTCATCTGCTCTGTCTCTTCTCCTGGGTCCTGGATCCCTATTCTGGAGAAATCCCCACGCTTTGCTAGGTCATTCCCATTAACATCAAACACATGCTCTAATAACTCCCAGCTTAGAAAAAAAGTTGCCCTTTCTCGACCCTGCATTCCTCTCCTGCTACAGCCTCATTTCTCTGCTTCTCTTCCCAGTAAAACGATCCTTTAAAAGGAATCTGTAATCACTGTCTCCATTTCTTCCATTTCTTCTTGAGATCACCCAAACAGGCTTTTATCCTCTCTACTCCACAAAACCGGCCTTGTCAAGGTCACTGGGGACCTCCCTGCTGCAAATTCACTGATTCACTGCCATTCTTTCTCCTCTCAGCACCCCGGCAGAGTGTGGCACTGTTCATTCACTCTCTGCCTCTCATAACCTTTGGCTTCTGGGACTCCGCTCTTCTAGTTTTCCTCATACTTCATTTACTCACTCTGCTTCTTATAGATCGCTAAATATTATCTGCATCAAAATGCTTTCCTCTTTTTGAACTACCTTCACTCTCCAGGAAATCTCTTCCAGTTATAGGGCTTTAAATAGCATCTATCTGCTGTCAGTTTCTTGTTCAAGTCTTCAGACTTATGTATCCAACTACTTACTCAACATCTCCACATCTTACCTTCTCTTACTCCACATCTCTTCCACTGGCAAATTCTGTTGGCTGTGTCTTCAAAATACATTCAGTATTCAACGTCTTCTCGCCTCCCAGCCATAAAGATCTCTCCTCAACTAGTACACTAGATCCCTAACTGTTCTTGCATCTACATTTGCCTTCCTGTAGTGGATACTATGTGACAGCAAGAGTTATCCTTTTAAAATCCTTCAAAAGAGTAATTCTTGTTACATCATTCTCCTGCTCAAAACTCTCCAATAGGTTCCTGTAATACTTTAAAACTTTCTAGGTCCCACATGACCAACCTCTAACTGTAGCTTTGACCTCATCTCTGACTATTCTCCCTCTCCATCACTCTGTTCCAATCCCACTGGTCAACTTGCCATTCGTAGAACATGCCAAGTGCGTTCCGCACTCAGGGCCACTACCCTGGTAGTCCCTGAGCCGGAACACCTTCTCCCAGAGAGTAGATGGCCCATTGTTATCATTCTCTACTGCTGCAGTAGTAGTAGCAAATCACCACAAATTTAGCAGCTTTAAGCAACCTTGCTCATTATCTCATAGTTCTGTAGGTCAGTAAACTGGCATATAGGGTGGGATTCTCTGCTCAGGATCTCCTAAAGTTGAAACCAAGCTGTCAGCTATCAGATTCTTAAGGAGACTCAGGGAAAGAATCTGTTTCCATGCTCATTCAGATTGGTGGCAGAATTCAGTTGTCTGTGGACTGAAGTTCCATTTCTCTGCCTCTCAGCTTTTAGAGGCTACCTACAGTCCTTCGCATGTGGCCCCTCCAACTTCGAGCCAGCAAATGTGTGTGTTCAGTCATCACACTTTAAATTGTGCTAACTTCCTTTTCTGCTAGTATTTTCTGCTTTGAAGGACTCACCTGATGATGATATTGGGCCCACTCTCGTATTCCTGGATAATCTTTCTAATTTAAGGTCAACTGGGTAGTAACCTTATTTAGTCCTTTTGCCATGTAATGCAACAGAGTAATATATACACAAGAGTGACACCAGGGGGCAGAGATCATGGGGACAAAAATTCTCTCTTACATTAGCCATTTGGTCCTAAGTCTCTGGCTCCCTAATTTAAACAGTGCCCCACCACCCTATTCTACCTTCTCATTCTAATTCCTCTCTCTCTTGCTTTTCCTCATCGCACTTACCGATGCCTGTATTTGGTTAGTTTATTATCTGTTTCTCTTCACTAAATTGTCAGCTATATGATGGCTGGGACTTTGCTTTATTTACTGCCACATACACAGCACCTAGAATTTTGCCCAAAACATAGCAGCTGCTCAGTAAGTATTTTTAAAATAAATGTAGAGAAATAAGTGACACTTCCTCTCCTCAATAATCCAGATTGGCCAGAGAAAAATTAACTAGTTCTCTGTTTCTTAAAATACCTCTCTAGCAGTTTCCCAGTTACCAGTCAGCGGGTATCTGAACATCGATAGGAAACCTCGCCCTGTTCTGGGCACCCCTGGACTATGCTGCATCTTGGACTTGAAGAACTTTTAATCTTCGGCAAACCCTTGAAACATTCTAAGAGCAAAATAAGTGGTGTGACTTTTACCCGACAACTCTGATGAAAGAAATGTCACATTCCTGATCAACTTGAATCTGTTTTAAGGCCCCCACACTCCTGACGGGGAGGAAATATTAAGCCTTTATGGTGCATGGGTAATTCAAAAATGAAATAGATGCTTTCCTCATGAAGCTGATTGTTATGAAATTCGATTACATGTATTAATTATACATCATTTTTACATGTCTTCAATGTAAAAATGTTTTACATGAGAAATACTGAAAAAATGCTATGGGAGTACATGGTTGGGAGAGATAGTGGGCATAGAAATTAACTCTGGGGACCGGGCAATGGAGCTGAAATTGCATATAAGTTAAATCTTGGTGAATGGGTAGAGCCTGGACAGCTGGTGATAGAAAACGCAGGCAAAATTGGGGAGAAAGGTGTGAAAACAAGTGTGCTAAATGAAGAAAAGGCTGTATGTGGGGAACAACAGAAAGTGGCAGAGAAGAGCATTTGAGGGCAAAAAAGGAAAACAGCCCTATAACACATACTACCTGCAAATCAATCCCAGGACATAGATTGTAGATCTGAATGTCAGTAGCCCAAAATAAAACTTATGCAAGATAATATAGGACCTCTGGGTAGGAAAAGGATTTTTTAAACAGGACAGTAAAAATGTAATCACAAAGGAAAAGTGATAAATTGGACTTCATTGGCATTTAAAATCACTGTTCATCAACAGATGTCATTAAGAGAGTTAAAAGGCAAGCAACACAATAGGAGAAGATATTTGGAACATATATAACAAGGAACTTCCATCTAGAATGTATAAATAAGTTCTATGAGCTCATAAGAAAATAAGAGACAACTCAGTGGAAAAATGGGCAATAGATTTGAATAGATACTTCATAAAAGAATATTCAGATAAACAGTAAACATATAAAAATTTAATTAGTCATGAGAAATGTAAATTAAAATCACAACAAGATGATACCTCATACTCACTAAAAGAGGCTAAAACCTGAAAATGATAATACCAAGTTTTGGCAAGAATATGGAGCAATTTGCATTTTCATGCATTGCTGGTAAAAATGGAAATTAGCACAAATACTTTAGAAAATAATTAGATGTTATCTACTAATATTAAAAATACACATACCATATGATTCAGCAATTTTACTCTTAGGTATATATCCGACAGAAATCTATACACATGAGCACTAAGAAATGTGTATGAGAGGAGCATTATTCATGATAGCCTCAAATTGGAAAAAACCCTAATATCCCAACAGTAGAATGGATAAATGGATGCTGTATATTCATGTGATGAAATGCTAGACAATCAAGAAAATGAATAAAATATAGTCACACAGCAACAGAGATAAATCTAAACACCATAACTTTGAATGAAAGCCAAACATTTTAAGTAAATGATTCCATTTAACTATGATATTCAAGAATAAAGTTTATGTGAAAAAAATCATAAAGAAGCAAATGGAATGATTCCAAAAAAAGTCAAGATGGTGATTTTGTTTGTGGAGGAGGATGGGGCAGGGGTTGGAAGGGGCTTCTGAATGTTCTCTTCTTGATCTGGGTGGTGGTCACACTGGCTGCACTTTGTGGGAAGTCATTACATTACACAGTTTTGATTTCTGTGCTTTTTGTATATATTGTAGTTCACATTCTAAAAGGAATAAGAAGTAAGCCTAGAAATACAGGTTTAGAAGAGACCATTCAGCATCCGGAATGCTAGGCTAGATCTGGATTTGATTCTGTAGGGTAGGGAGCCATCAAAGTGCTCATTTTTTTGGCAGGAAAGTGATCTTTTTATTTGCATTATATTACTAACAGAAATTTAAATAAAGGAAAACATTTCTATAATACCACTATTTTCACTGTTAAGCATTTTTACCACCTCCACTCCATAGAGGATAAAATAAAATATAGTTTTAATTTTTCAATACTGCTTAAAAAGAAATAGGTCATAAGAACATTCCATGTCACTAACCAGTCCTCATAATAATTTTTATTGACTTTATAATATTCATTTGAGTGGATTTATCTTAATTTACTTAACCATCCTCTTATTATTGCTTTAAATTCATTCTGACATTTCATTATTATAGACAGTAGTTCAAACATTATTTCCTCATTGAATGATTGCCTTAGACTATGTTATCGGAAATATTACTTTAAGGTCAAAGATTATGAGTATTTTAATGAATATTGATATTTGAAAATTACTTTCCAGAAGAATTTTTACTAGTTCATATTGCTAGCCATTATGTATGAACAGCAAATATTTAATGAGCACCTAGTATATGCCATCACTGTCTCAGCTGCCAGAGAATTTAATGTCAAATTAGGAAGACACAAAAATGGACTACAATTGGGGGGCTGGAGGAGGTCCCCTAGAAGACCAGATTCATGTAGCCAGGTAGATGTGAAATGTGGCTGTGTTTTAAGAGATGTGAAAGTCCATTGGTGGTTATTAAGCAATGGTTAATATGAACAGAATGGGGCTTTAGAAAGATTCACTTGGCCTTCGGTTGTAGGAGAGACCGGTTGGGGGAGTGATGGTGCCAAGGAATGTTGTGTGCTGCAATGAGGGTTCCTGAACTAGAAATGAACTGGAGAAAGGAGAGCAGGGGAGAGATGTAGTGACTATAATGCTAATTAACAAGTTAGGAGATAATGCATAAGCCATATAAAGTGTCACAGTACAAACACAAAGTATTATCAGACAATTAGGGTTGACAGTTCCACCCTGCAGATGGCTGATTGACTTTAGGGTCTAATTGTGACACTCTTCTGCCCTGCTTGATATCACACACAACATGATGGTTAGATAATCATGTGGCCCAATTAGTGCGGCTCTGGGAACTTAATGTCTACATTCCTAATTTTCTGTATATTTAAAAATATGCCCTAAACAATACTTAGAGGTGGCTTTTTGCATCCCATATATATGGTGATTTTTCCCAGGATGCTGTTGGCCTTATATCATAATTGACTCTGACTGTCAGATACATTTACTCTTGCAACACCATTACAATTTACTGCTGAAAATGAACACAAGTGGCATCAAAATGCCCCTCAACAGCTTTTACCAGCTCTCTTTATAAAACAAGGATGCCATAAATCAGGCAGATGTTAACCATCGGAGTTGAAGCTGCATCTCTAGGTCTGAGCCCAGAGTCTCTGGGCTGGCACTGATATGCGGCTGGGAACCATTTACGCTCATCCTCTTTGCCAGCACATATGGGACAGCACTAACCAGGAATTACAAACTCGGGAGCCTGAAATCCCACAAAATTAATGAATTGTAAAATTTTTACAGAGATGGAGGAAATGGAAAAAGTATAACTTAGGAAAATGGCTTGGTTTAGCAACCCTTAGTCTACTGTCTGCACTGCTTCTTTTTATGGGCAGTGGGTGTTGAAGTCAACATTTAGGCCAGCACTGTCCCAGCACTTGTGCATCTCTGTGGGGACTGCACATGTCAGTGCGACAAGCTTCCAAACCAATGTAATGAGATTTTGAATGCTCAGCAGACTTTGAGTCAACATTAATAATTGAATGTCTTGTAAAACCAGGAGCGAGTCCTAAAAAACTGAAATCTACCTAAGAGAAACTTTTCTGTCCATATTTTATTCTATTCCTGTTGACTGCCTGTTAATTTCTCTGATCTCTTCTTCACCTTTCTTCACATAATTTATGATTTCCCTGCTTTCTTCAGTAGTTTCTTTCTTATCTACAAAACCAACACTTATTTTTTCTCATGTGTGCCCTCTTGGAACATTGCAAGCTCAGTCAAAAATCTTCTAGAACAAAACATCTGTCATCTGCTGAAAACTTACTATGTTCCAGGCATTGTGCTCATTCTTTACATATGTCATTTCTATAAGATCACCACCATGATGTACCTGAGACGGTGGAAACCCAAGTTGCTGAAGTAGTATCCAAGGTCACAAATCAGTAGTGGTTTTTCTCTTATCAGTGACTACATTTGACTTACTCTAAAACTTATTTTTCTTTCTATGTTGATTTTCTACCTCCCATCAAAAACTTAAAATAATCTGAACCCAATTTTGCCCCCTCAAGTATTTGGGAAGTTTAATGCTTTATCAAGTTTGTACATCTGCTGTTCTCATTATATCTCTGGCCCCCAGGAGTGGTTAATGCCTTGTTGGGCATCAAGCTTCTGGACTCAGAGGTCTGGCTGAGGTTTTTCCAAGACTAAGGAAAATCCTATTTGCTCCAAGCTACAGACGTTGAACAGCTCCAATGTTGAATATGAGGCCTGTCTTGGAGCTAAAAAACATCCCTAACCGTGTCCCCATCTGGCAGATAAATCTCACCGTCATCATGCCTGTCACCGACCACAGCTCATATGCCCTGAGCTGTCCCTTGAAGAAGGATTGCCTCTCCAGGTGACTTGCTAGGCCTGAATCACTGCTACATATATCACCCAGGCAAATCAGATGAAGACAAGAGTGAATTCATGCACATGTTGAAGAGTGATTTCAGCAGATAAAATATATAATGTGTCACAGTTGATCTAGCACCCACCAAAGTGACCTTGTTGAGTTACTTATTAGGAAAAGGAAAGGCTTGAGAGAGGAGTAGGGAACCACTATGCAGTTACTGTTGAGTCCACGTTAAGGAGAGATCATAAAACAATGCCGATTTTTTTCAGTTTTCATCTTCTTATAATGATAACTTTCAAACACACTCAGAAATAGATAACACAGTCAAATAAGAAGATATGCCCATAAATCAGATTCAACAATTACCAAGATATTATACCATAAAAACCTTACCAATAATGCCCCAAACTTCAGAGATCAAATCAAGAAATCAAATAATTACTAGGTTCACATGTCTTATGCTATGGATTATATTTGATTAGAAGTACATGTTCACATTTGAATTTCCTTCTTTTTATTGAAATATGGTTAAAAGTAATTCCTATTTAATGTTTACTGCTCTAGAAATTTTCATATGAAAGTATTTATATTCATATATTTTTAAAAAAGATTTTGTCACCTTTGCTTCATTTATTCTTAAAAACCCATTTTGGGGCGGGTGGGGGGGGTCAGAAGTAGAATATCAGCTTATAAGCCTATATGTGCCAGAGAAGAGAAGTTACATGAGTCAAACTGAAACTCCTTGTTGCTTTTTCTCAATAAGTAGATACCTATTCATTTGTTTAAAAATCTCTACTGAATGCCTACTGTGTGCTAGACCCTGCTAGGCATAGGCAATAAATAAGATGAAAAAGGGAAAAGGCACCATGATATTGTAAGGAGTTTTGGTGCTGCCACATACTAGGTGCTCAACAATTGCTCACAAATAATATTTATAACAAAATTATTATTATTATTATTATTATTAATTATTATATACTGTTACAACTGGGTCTTCTTACAAAGCTTCCAACCTCATCAGGTGGGACAAAACATTAAAAATAATAGGTGCAACAGTGTTAAATACTGTGATAGAATTATCCATGAGGGTGTATTAGAGAAAACAAAGAGGGAATTAATTGTGTCTAGGATGGGTAGTAATTGAACTGATGCAGTACAGACTCACTCAGTAGGTGCCCTCCAGGTGGGGGCTTGGAGTGCAGGTGGTGGTGATGGATGACAATCCAGTGGAGAAAAGAGCTGGGTAAAGGCACGAAGTGTAAATGTGTGGAGGATTCATGGCACTCCAAATAGGCACCATGACTGAACTGGTGGTTAGACAGGAGGCCCCATCAGAAACAACCTTTTGTGCCCTTTGAACTATCCTGGAACAGTGGGGAGCCACAGAATTTAAGTCACAGAATTTGATCTGGAAACTGTGAGTGATGTGGATATCTATAGTGCTTAGAATAGCAGAACCTACTAATTATTGGGGGAAAATGCTTAATAAATATTATATCTCAATGAAGTTCCAGAGAGACCTGTTGTAAAAGCTGAAATATGATGGTAACAAGAACCATAAGGACAATGCATCATCATCCTGTGTGATCAGGTGCTTTCTGATCAATCTTACCTATAACCAGAGTTCAGTACTTGCTCCCCTTCTGTACTGCCATGTCCATGAAGTCTGTCATGACCTCCTACCCCAGACACCAAAGCTGGATGCCTAGGGTCAGACTCAACAACTCCTCTTACTTGGAGTACTTCTGGCCCTGTTCCCCTTCAAAGATCTAGAAAATCACTAGGTCCTCCGTTTTATCTTGTATCTAGTGTCTTTGTTCTCACCTCTACAGTCTTAGCGCAAGCCCTTATCCTGTCTCATCTGGACTGACACCTACTAAATAGTTTCCCTGCCTCCAGCTTTATAAGCTTCCCATTGCGGACATTCCCAAAAGCAATCTTGTGAATCCTTTGTTTAAAATTCTTCACTGGCTTCCCACTGCTTACAGGCTACATTTCAAAGGCAGAAAAGGGTGTTTCTGTTGGGGCCCCCTGTCAAACCGCCGTTTCAGTCATGATGTCTATTCGGAGTGCCGTGGACTCTCCGCACATTTACACCTTTATGCAGACACTAATGTGGATGCTGATGTAATGTCATTAAAAGAGGGGTCTCCATGACCCATTCTCAGAACATGATTGTGAAGAAAAAACCATAGACCATCAACTAAAAAAATTTATAAGTAACTGGTTTTTTAAAAATTGCTTTCTTTGACATTTTAGAGGAACTCAATCTTGGGAAACTTTTTTTTATAACACTTTTCCATCCATTTTTCTTGCCTATTGCAAATACTCCCCATTTCTCTTCAGAACCACCCCTGCTTAGCCCTCCTTAAGCCCTTGCTCTGTTCACTCTTGTTTTTCTATTCCTCCCTCTTTTCTATATTCTGTGCTACGTAAGGGCCAAAGGACCAGAGGGCCAGAGCGAGCAGCAAACTATCAGACAGACAAAGCCAGATATCTCTTTAGTGAGTAGAGAGAAAGAACAGGCTGGAAATATATACAATTACAATTTGGATTTCATTACACAAAGATGAATAAGCCATCTGTGATGATGGACACCTCGCTCCCCAGTGGTGTGTACATCATAATCATTTCATGTTTATTTTTGTTGTAGGCAACTTTCATCTTGTAGATGACATTGCCAACATTATAATGAGCCAGGAAAGCTTGCTTACTGGAAGAGGGGTTGAGGGCAGCTTGTGTTAGGGGAACTGCCTCTGCCAGGAAGCTAGGACTGTCTGTTTTCTTTCTCTGGATTCACACTTCAGGGAGCCTTTGGCTGGCATCACCTGCGCCACTTTAGGGAGATGTTCTGAGATTGGCTGTCATGAGGGTAAAGAACATTAAGGCAGTCAGGGCTGAGCCAGCAAACTGCTTCAGCTCTGAGAGTCTTCTTGTCACTGTTCCCTGGCCTTCTGACCACACATGTGCAGCCCCTGATTTCTGCCTGAGCCTGGTTCCTTGCTTAACCACTTGCTCTGGAAGCATCAGGGTCTTCCAGTATTTATGTCATCTTGACGTCAGGTGCTGTTTGCTCATCTGGCCTTCAACTCCACTGCTGCTGTTACCCTGCATTCTAAAAGGCCCTGCTTCTCTGGGACCTGCTGCCCCCTGCTTCTGGCCTGACTGCTTAGGACCTAAGAGAATTTAGTGGCAGGAGGTGGTGAGCCAATTCAGGACATGCTAAATTGACAAAGTTGGGCTGAAGAGAAGGTTGCTCAGGAGAAACCGTATAGTATCATTTTTGATCTTGGTGGCACAAAATTATCTAGAGAGGTTTAAAACAAACAAACAAACAAACAAACAAACAAACAACAACAACAGCAAAAAAAACAGTTAAATTGAAATCTTTTGGATAAGACCTGTGGAGGCCAGCCTCTAGGATGGTCCCCAGTGATACATCCCCTGGGTGTTCATACCGTTTTATAATTCTATCCCATTGAGTATAGGCAGGACTTTGTGACTTTTTTCTAATAAAAGAAGATATGTACTCAGAGACTGGTTCATAAAAGGCATGTGTTATTGCTTTCTGGTTCTCTCAGATCACTTGTTTTGGGGACAGCCAAATGACATGTCCTGAACAGCCCCATGGAAAGGCCTACATGGTGAGAAACTCTGGCCAACAGCCTTTTGAGTGAGCTTGGAGGTATATCCCCTCACATTCCAGTCAAACTTCAGGTGACTGCCACCCCAGCTGACACGTTGATTGAAACTCTAAATCAGAAACTAAGCTGCTTTGATTCCTGACCCACAGAAACTGAGATAAGAAATGTGTTTTTTAAGCCACTAGACTGTAGGATGATTTGTTACACAGCAACGGAAAACCAATACAGGAATCAAACAACAGTCCTTTTTGCAAGTTTCCAAGGTTAGTTGGGACTGAATGAGAGGAGGAGCGGGAGAGCTGACTGGGAGCTGTGGAAGAGAACGGATCTGCTCCACGTGTCAGTAACTGTGCTGCACACATATATCCGGCATCTTGCTGACTTCACAATACCATCCATGAGCTACATACATGGTATCATCTTTACTTTATAGACAAGGAAACTGAGGTTTAACACAACAAACTTGCCCAAGATAGGAAGACTTAAAACCCAAGGCTAGCCTTATCCAGAAGTCTGTGTTCCCTCTGCTGTTTCTGATGCAACGTCCCCTGGTGCCCAAAATAGAGTGTGAGCCAAGGAAAGAGGTCTGGTTCCTGCTAAGCCGGGAGCTATAATTTACCCGCCTGTCAGTCATTTGTACCTGGATTTGCCTTCTGCTCCAGCAGCTGCTAAGTGCTCGCCAGAGGGAGTGCTGATTACATGCTCACCAGGGATGTTACGGGCATCAACATCTAGCACTCAGTGAACATTTGCTTGGGAAGCCTGAGGTAAGAGAAGGGGCCAGGCTGGCCTGTGCAGACTACCTGCCAGCCTGGATCAAGTCTGAGGCTTTTTCTTCATCCCTTGGAGAAGATTTGTGGGACTGGGGCCCTGAGCTATTCTCTCTGACCATTTTATGCCACCATTTAACCGTGATTATTAAACCTGAAGCCCTTTCCAGTTTCCACCCACCACGTGCTAAAGCAGTCCCCACGATGCCAAGTAAGCCTGGGCTCCAAGTCACTAACTACACATTGCCTAACTCTGTCCACCTCTGACCCTGGGAAGATAATCTGCCTTGAATTAAAGATGGTTCTGGAACAACTAGCCATAAGAAAAGTGAAAAAAGCACATTTCTTCCATTTGGAACTTGTATGAGAGTATTTTAAAATCATTATTACCATCCAACCTCCACAGTGTTCATCCGATGTCAGCTACTAAGACCGTTCCTGATAGAAACACATTATCATAATTGAATAATCTTTAATTACTGCTTCCAAAATGAAAAACAGCAAAACAAAACCCAAACCTAACTTGCAATTTATGTTTAGTGAGGATTACGTAGAGTTAACATCTTGTGGAAATAGCTCAGTAAATTTAATTACTCAGCAGTGGTGTCCTGTAAATCTGGAAGTAAGCAGCTAAGTCAATTAGCTGTTCCAGCCTGGCTCACATCATCTTCACTTTCTATAGTGGCTGTTGGGTAAGTGACTTTAGTGACCCAGAGCTGCTCTGTCATAGTGCTCAAGCACACAGAGACACTGCTCGGGCTTTGAATGGTAGAGACAGTCATAAGGAGACATCATGTTCCTCAAGTGATCATTCATCAGTGTAGGTCAGAGGACAATGAACCAAGATGCATCCAGGCACCCAGGGGCTGGGACTTGATGAAAAATGGAAATCAGTGGGGTGCAAAAAATACTCCTATTTGGTCAAGGCAACATTTTACAACCTGCTCCCACTTTGTCTCTGCCCAGCAAGTCCAGTTACCATTTACAAAACTAAAAAAAAAAAAAAAATGATATGGGAAAATGTGAGAAAAATTAGAAACTATCTGTAATTCCGCTACCAATAGATAACTACTTTTAATGTTTGGGGAACTTTATAGTTTTTTAATAGATACATATATTTTTAAAATCTGCATAGTTTCCTTTCTTGCTTTTTAGTTGAGTCATATCATGAACATTTCCTCCTCTCATGTTGAATAATCATTTAATGGATGGTCAGTATCCTGTTGCAGGGCTGAGTTATGAGTTAATTAACCAGTTTTCTGTTATTGGTCACACAGGTTGTTTTCAGTTTTTCACTATGCAAATACAGCTTCTACATGCTTTATTTTACATAAATCTTTGTCATTTTCACTGATAATTTTCTTAGGATAGATTCTGAAAAGTGGACTTTCTGGGCCAGAAAATTACACATTTTTAAGTCCCTTTCAGCACACTGTTCAAATCACCATGCCTCTAGCATACAGTACCACCCTGTTTGGTTATGCAGTTTCAACACTCCACAAAGGTGCCGAGCTGAGGATGAACTGGAGCTGAAGTCCAGTCTGCATGTTCCTTGCCCAGCCTTGCATCTTGCAAGTGGGGCACCACATAGAGAAAAATGAATGTACCTAACCCCAAAGTGCCACTTGATTGCTATACCACTCATCTGGGGGGGCTCTACCTGCCCAGAGGGTCTCATTTTGTCACCTTGTCTGTCTCCGTAGGGGTCTTTTTGTAAATCTTACCTAGGTACTGTGTATGCCAGCTAGAGGCTGGCTTAACAGCATGATTTTTAAAAATGGACAAGCTGACATGGAAAAATGGGTATCTCATTCAAATTTACATTGGGTGTCTCTTTCAGTAGTTTGGATTGCCAAAAGCCTCTCTTCGAACCACCTCTACTATTGTCTTGAATCTTCTCATCAAAGTATCATCAAATAATTGTTCTCTGGATCACAAAGTTCTCCAGATTGGGCTTTTAGTCTTAGCCACCGTGATCCTAATACTAATGAAGTATGTGTCTCTTAGCAGCCTCTTCTCTGGGTCTGATACCTACTTGGGCAGAAGTGGATTTGCTGTGAAGCTATGTAGCTGAAACTTCTGGGTCCTTTCCAGTTATTGCCTTAGGATTATAATCATTTTTTCTGTCCATCATGGTTTTTCAAAAATATTTAATTTTGAAACATATTTTTGTAGCAGCCTGCGGCTTGTCTGTCCTTTGGCTACCAGTTCAACTTCAGTAATCCTCAGCTCACCTTCCCATCCATATGCTGGTTATCAACTTTGTCAGTGTCTCCTGTTTATATTCTTGCTGACTTTGAGCCTCTTGGCAACCAGAGATAACACCCAGGTCTACTTAAATAGATGCACGTTTCCAGTCTAATTTTTTGTGAGACATCTGTTCACATTTCAGTGGTGCTGTGTGGTCTAACTTTGTAAGCACAACCAGGGATGTTCAATCTAAAGATACTTTAGGCAAACGGCCTGGTGTTCCATCTTGTCTTTGCCCCTTCCTAGCTTAGGTAAATTGCTTAGGTAAATTTTTTGGTTTGGTTTTCACATCTGTAAAATGGATATAATAATACCTACCTCACCAAATTTTCTGAGCAATAATAAAATAATGCACATAAAATATTTAGCATTTATGTAGTTTTCATAATAATCATTATCATTGTTTTTAAAGCAACAATAGTTAGAATTTCCATTTTGGAAAAGAATAAATTAAGATGAATGAGGTCTGTTTAGTTCATTGCTATCCCCCTAATCCCTAGAACAGTGCCTGGCATTTAATAGATGATCCACAAATGGTAGTGCTTAAACGAGTGAAAGAATGATGTATATAGATCCAGATTGCTTCATTAAAGGTGAAGTGCCTCAAAGAAATTGAAGTTTGGTTCAAGAGATGAAAGCAGCAGATGGCTGATACAGTGGTTTATGATTTAATCAGGGATTCTCAAAACCTTCAAGTGGAGAAAATCAATAACTAAGACAAGATTAGTTTAAAAGAATGTGGCTATTCCTTTGGACCCAGGGAACAACTACCGAGCGGTTCATGGTGGCAGTTCAAGAGGCAAGCAACCCTCTGCTGAAACCAGGCTTGCTGGGGAGGGTGAGAAGGAAGTGAATGGTGGGGAGGGTAGTCATCTGGGGGCATTAGCACCGGAGCACCTGCCTTGAGACAGGCCTTCTGAACCTTGGATCCCCAGAGTCAGGGTCCATTATTTTCTGTGAACCTCCTTAAAATGATATGCAGGATTTGGGAATTATCTGAGTATGAATATATATGCATCCTTTGGGGAACTCAGTTCTTTTGGCATTTTTCAGAAAGGGTTAAGCATCATTTGAGTTTCTGCTTAAAATCAAGAAGCCAGAGGGAGAAGGAAGAGGGTTCAAGGTGACACCTGTCACAAACGTGGAAGAGAAAGCAGCAGCATTGATACCTTCTATCACCTCTGCATGGCACCTTTGTGCTCTCACCAAACATTAGCAAGTTCTGCTTTTCCTTCTGCACCACTGACTTGATTTTTGGTTTCTGAGCAGAATTTAGACCAGGCAGCGCCCATTCTCTAGAGGCGCCTGGCCAGGAGATAAGGAAGGGCATGCAGAGTAAGCATCTGCAGCTGAAGGAGAAGAATGGGTACGTGTTCACGTTTATTTCATCTCACAGTGAGAGATGCCTGCATTTTTCTCTCTTTAGTTGTTTCACCATAGGAGGGCCAGGAGGAAAAGCTTCATGCAAAAACATTGAATTTTAGGAAGGCGTTTTCAGGATGAATAGCTGCTGATTTTGATGTGAGAGTTATGAAACTCTCCCCTGGTCATCAGGCTGGATTTGATGGTGATGGAGCCATCACTTTAGAACCAACAGATATCATTCAGGTTTAAATTTAAGCTATAGATTGAAAAAGGTTCCTTACAGAATAAGCTCTTTTAGCTTGAGTCTGACTATAGCCCTTTACATTCTACAGGCTCAACTTTTTGGTGTTGCCTTAGAATCTATGGTTTATTGGTACAGTAGTCAGATGGGAGTCCAGCAGTTGGCCAGGGATGCTCATCTTCAATGACCTGCCACCTTCTGTTACTACTGATCTGAGGTTACTGCTTTGTCCTCTGTAGGATGGTGGGTACTTTGAGAATGAAAATGAACACTCATTTGATTTTGAGAGCTTTGGAATACTCTGTAAAATGACTGCTATTTTCCTTTCCACTAATACTTTTTAAAAGGCTTTTTTTTTTTTTTTAAGAAAAGAGAATTATCAAACACAAAAGACTGGAGATTTCATGGGACTGAGTGTCCTACACATCAGGGGATTCAAGCTAATTTCTGTATAGTTGGTTTTACTCAAATACCACCCCACTGTTCGAGTACACAAATTAGTAAGGTCAGTGTATGTTACCTGTTTGCTGCTACCCTCCAAATATCAGACCTCATCTCTCAATAAAAAACGTAATTCAAATTATCCCTGGTGGTTTTGATTTCTTAACAACAACGAGGTATTCCATGAAAATGATGATATGGGAAGAAGGGACACTCAACCCTGGCTCTATTTTTTAATGCTGAACAGGTACAGCTCATGATGTAATAAAAGCTCAACCTTATCATTATTAGTTTTAACTCCCACTATGCCCTGCTCTCAGAAAAAGAAAATTGGCAAACAATAGGTGGTTCTACAGTCATTGTAAGTCTCAACACACAATTCAGCAACTAGAATAAACCCAATTCATGATATTAACCAGTGCTTCAGTCTTCATTCAGAGATGAGATGTCTCCTCATCTTTCCTGGGCTCAGGCCAGTAGCTGGCAGCTGCCTTTTAGGAAAGGACTATGATTGGCTTCTGCTCTTTTCTCTTCTCACCTTCTCAATTTTATATCCTGCAAGGGCTCAAGGGACAGAGGACGAAACAGATGTAAGGGTGAAGGAGATCTCTGGCTTGCCTGGGTATTTTTAGCTCTTGGTCTGAAGAGTTGTCAAACTCGTTCCTTCTGGGTTTCTCGAACATGCTCATCACTGAGGCCCTCTCACATGCAAGTCTTCACTGTGGGGGGCGCCCTCTGATCTCTAGGCAAGATGCTTCCCAGTAGCCTCTGGCTCACTGGTGGTCCACCCAGTGATGTACTTGAGCTGGCTTACACCACTTCATGAAAGCTGATTGTGCATATCCATTCCCAACTCTTTGTTCAGGGACTTCAGACTGGTAGCTGGAAATTGGCCAAGGTGGGAGTATTTATATTCAGGAAATTGGCAAAATACAGAAAATCAGAGCTTATTGCTTTGTTTCTAGAGACATGGTTTTTAAACATTTATCAGCACACCACAGGGTCCACCCTGCCTAGGCCCATGCTGTTGCTCTCCCAGGCAGTCTTCTTGTGTGGAATTTAACCAGTTCTAGCCCAGTTCTCTCTCACCCGTGTCTATAGCTAATCTTTATCGTATTTTGTCCTTCTTCTGGGAGATTTCAGGCAGATCACAAAATAGCAGTAGCAGCCACTTTCTTCAAAGAATCTCTTTATCACACTTTCTCCCCTCTTTATACTTTGATTTTTTTTGTAGCCTTTATCTTGCTAAAGGGACCCAAGAAGCATAGAATCAGTTCGACTAATCATTTCCCTTGTAAACTCTGCATCTAAGAGGCTGTCTCAGATTCACTTTGGTATTTGATGTGTCTGAGTCTCATTTAAATTCCTCCTCTTCATCCATGTGTCATTCTGGGCTAGATTATTTTTCTGGGGCTTGCTAAATGTTGGAGAAGCAAACACAGCCTCATGCCATGAGCATTTAGAATTTGTGTTGTCCAGTATAATAGCCACTACTCTCATGTGGCTAAATTTATATTTTAATAAAATTTAGTTCCTCAGTTACACAAGCCACATTTCAAGTGTTCAATAGCCACATATGACTAGTGCCTTCTTTATTAGACAAAACATTTCCATCATTGCAAGTGTTGTGATGGACAGTGGTGATTTATAAATGGACATTGCCATGAGAAATTTAAACTGGGAGAGATCTGATATGAAAATGAAGGAGAGCCCTAATTCAAAGTAAATGCCAGTGTGTATTAAATTGAGACCTTGAAGTTTAGTTTGTACTAGCTACACAACACTTCACAATTAAGATGTCATTGTCAAACCCTAGGAAGTGACAAGAGACGAGGTCATACCATCTTGAAGCCTTTGGCTACATCAACACAGAAAATGGATAGATTTCTTGGCAAATGTCATGCACATTTGTAAATTTAGATATGTGTGCTTTTGACTTTGTCACTTGCTTTTAAGTCATCACTGTGTTTTTAACACTGTTATCTACCAATTTGCAAATCTGCCTAAAGGTAGAAGTTGGGATGTGGGACTGAAAAGAAAAAGATGAGAGGTCTCAAGAGGCAGCCTGTATGCCAAGAGCCATTGAAATTGGTAGACATCAAATTTTATGGGCTCCAGGAAAAATGCCTCCCCCACTAGAATTCAGAAAATTTTCTGGGAATTGGGATATTATTAGACTTGATTTGGGGATCTTGACTTTACATCATCTTGATCAGTTTATTCGTAAACCTAGTGAGTGGATTCTTGTGTTGTAGGCTGTAGATTTTCCCCAATCGCAAGTACGGAAAATTTATATTTATGTCTCAGTGTACGTATATAAATGAACACGTTGTGAAGTATGCCACATTAGATTTGATCACCACTTTTGAGATCTGAGCAATGGGCCATGCCTGGGTAATACCCTAGGCATCGTGAGCAGTTGAGGCCACTGTCAACAGGAGTGAAAAATGGCTTTGGTCTTAGAAGTGGCCTTCTGAGCGCAACTCATCAAGTCCAGTGCTTGAGGGGCCTGTGTATGCTGTGACATATTTTCATAACCCGGAGTAGAGACAGCAGTGAGGCAGTTTTGCTGATGTATATAGGCTTAATGGCCTTGATATTGTCATCCTGAGTTATGTGGCTTTCCAAGGTTGATGGTGGTACAACGACTGATGGTAGAAGAGAATGTTGAGGTGGGGAAATGTGAAGAGCTCCAGTGGTAAATCCGGGGGACTGTGCTGGACATGAAAAGCTGGGCTTGGCTAGGGAAGGCATGTTTTTCCCTAACACACATGGAATTATTTCAAGAAAGATCATTAAACTACTGAGAGCAAAAAAGATCACTTCGATGTTGATGGGTGAATGAAAGACAGTTAATTTTTTTCTGGGATGCAGATGTGGGAGGATCAAGTTGAATGGCTTCTTTGACACCATGCAACAGCAGTAGCTTCTTCCTTCTATGTTTATGTTTTGTAAGCTCAGTACTTTTCTCTGCCTCTTTTGGGACCATAGAAAGAGGGCATGGTTGCTCTCAGAGAAGATGAAAATAGATCAGATTATATGCCTCGAAGTTTTTTTTCCCCCTTGTTTAGGTTTTAAGAGAGAATGTGTATCAATATCTGCCTGGAGGAACTTTTGAGAATATGTTTCAGTCAGATGCCTCTTTGTTCCTGCTTAACCTGGGGATCAGACCAGAATCGATGCCTGTTTGTTTCCACACATACCACATAAAAACTTGCAGCCTGAGTCAGAAGACCTAAATCAGTTATAAAATCCTTCTCATTGCTGGTCTCTGGTTCTTGAACTGGTTGCCCAGATTCCTTTTTGGGATCGTTTACCCACTCTCTTCATATTTTCATTGAGAAGTAGGAAGAATTCTATTTTATATTTCTATTTTTGCTCTGTGTTTATTCTTGCCACATAGACTCCATTTCCGAATTCTCAATATCTGAATGTCTGGATCCAGAATATGCACTGATGATTTGCTTCCTGTGCGTTTTCATTTTCATACTAGAAAAAGGATGCTGCATTTGCTATGAACACAAACTTTGGCTCAATCTCCCGAAGCTAGTATTTTAGAAACTCCAAAGGGAAAAAAAATTGGTTTTACCCCATGTTACTTGAGTCCTCAAGTTACAAATGTTTCATGACACCAGTTGTTGGCGTTAACCTTTGAAGAATATGAAAATACACAAGGCTCAACTCTATCCTTAAATAACTTAAACTTCAGTTAGATATAAAAACTAGAGTGAATGAAAAATTAAATGATACAAGTATTAATAACTTCAGTGTATTAAATTCCTACTGTGTGCCAGGTGATTTACATATACTATTTTAATCTTCAAAATTACCCTACAAGGTGTGATTATCTGCAGTTAACAAATGAGAATGCTGGGTCTTAGAGATGTTAAGGAACTTTCCACAGTTCACTCTGTTAACAAATGGTGGTGCCAGGGCCTGTCTTCAGAGCCAGAGCTCTTTCTTTTGAAATATGTTACTTATATATTTGTCCATTTTAACAAGTACGGAGATTATCTTCATGCACAATGTTGATGTTTAGTAGAAAGAATTATAAGAATTTCTGAAGAAGGAAAGTAGTCTGCGGCCTGGGAAGGTTAGAGAAGACCTCGGGCAGAGGTAGACTGATTTGATCAAAGATCTAAAGAATGAGGAAGATAAGTTAGGAAGAGGAAAGAGGGACCAGCCTACCTACACGGGGACTGCTTGAGCCCCAGCATCCTGAAGTGGACTTGAGGGGTACACGTGGAGGAGGAGTAGCTTAGTCTCATCTCAGTTCCAACTGAGAGGCTGCTCAGGCTAGAGAAGTACTGGGAATGGAATACAGTTATGCCTATTCTCCCCATGGTTGGGTTGCTGCTCAATGCCCAGGTTGCTCCTGGAAGCATCTTCTTAGTTTGTTGTCCTCCATGGCCATATTCTCGATGAGCACTAGGATAACAAAGTTTTTGGATGTCAGAAAGTGTTGGCAGCCCACTTCCTGCTGGCCCAAGTTCTGGGGCCTGAGAATTGCCTGAGACATTGAATAATTACTAAGTTTATGGTTTCTTTGGCTTTATAGTTACCTTAAAAACATTTTAGACTTTTGGTCTATCTATATGCTTCTGATCCAAAGCCAAAGATCTTAACTGCACAGAGCTATTAGGCATAAGAATTGTTGTCTCACAGCCAAAGGCCTGTGCTCTGATGGCTGCCAGGCTGCTGGCTTAATAGTTTGCAAGCACTACCTGTAATTGTATCCCATAATCCAATCTTGCCCACTTTCATCTTCACAACCACCTCAAGAAGCAGGTACTGCTATTATCCCAGCCTGCAGAGGGTGAAGCTGATTTCTATAGACGTTAAGACACCAAATAGAAAGGAACAGAGGTCAGGAGGATTCTCCTTCCTCACTAGGTTGGACCAGAACTAGGCACACAAGTTCTCTAGGGCTTTTCCAGATAAATTGTACAGTGTCTGTCATTCTTTCTCTGCAAATCTTTTGTCTGTGAAGTTTCTCTATGTCAGTGGTCCCCAACCTTTTTGGCACCAGGGTCTTGTGCTCCTATAAGAATCTAATGCCTGATGATCTGAGGTAGAGCTGAGGCGGTGATGCTAATGCTGGGGAGTGGCTGTAAACACATATGAAGCTTCACTCATTTGCCTGCTGCTCACCTCCTGCTTTGTGGCCCGGTTCCTAACAGGCCATGGACTGGTACTGGTCTGCGGCCCAGGGATTGGGGACCCCTGTCTTAGGGCATCTCTCTGCCTCTGATGTGAGAAACCACAGAAGCCCAGTTAGTGAGCTTGAGGCCACCCAATTCATGGATCCTCCTTTTCAGAAGTGGACGGCGGTGTGAAAAACCTCAGAGAGTGCTAGCCCCCTGTGCCTGTCAGAACCACTGGGAATAATTGCCCTCTCGGCTTAGCAGTAAATCAGTTCACACCTTGAAGCGTGGAATTTGATTAGCACTTTTATCTTAGCCGCATCCCTTGGACTATTATTACAGGTCATAAAATTTACTGAGTCCCACCCCTCTGACAGTGTGATGCAGGTATAGGACTCAGTGACCTCCGTGGAACAGGAGCAGGGTTGGCTGCTTACTAAGTGAAGAGATTTATTCTTTTTCACCTCTATGAACTTGCATCTAAAGACCAAGATCGTGTTGCCAGAAAAGGGAACTCACTTCTCAGGGAAACCAAAGGGTTACCGAGGTGGTTTTGAATGTCAACAATGTTTTATTTGTGGTGTTTATTTAATCCTCATGGCAACCCAAAAAGTTAAGCGAATCATGATGTCCATTTTCAAATGAGGAATCTTGAGAGTAGAGTGTATGTGTCACATGATGAAAGTAATGCTGAAAGTAAGTGATGGTTCTAGAATGCAAGTCTATCTAAGTAAAAGTACCTAGAGTCTATTGTTATTCCCATTTTATAGCTAAGTAAACTGAGGCAAAATGAGTTTGTATAATTTGTTGAAAGTAAAATAACTTCTAAATATAAAAGCCCAGGTCTGAGCCTGGGATGCCTGATGCTGTCACAGCTAGATTAACTTAAATATCACACACAAACTCTGACAGTTTTATAGGACTCGAGGCCAAAGATACCTTTATCCCTGCTCTGAAGAAATATGACTTCTTAGTAATGCAAAGTCCCCAGAGCAGGGTTGCTTGTGCAAACTCTTTCTCACAAGGTGTACTTGTTATTCCAGACAGATTTAGTGTCAGTTGCTGCACATTGCCAAGAACCACTAAGCCCTTCTGATACAAGGCCCTAGTTGGGTTTGGCTCATAGCTCAAGCCTTCTTCCCTTATGGTGAGTTAGTGCTCAACACTGCTATTATTTCCTCCTTTAAACTGGCTTTTACTAGTTTCCTTGCTCCCCACCAAATTGCAAAGAAGTAGCAAGGGGCAGAGGAAGACTTTTATCTTCATCTATCAGCCTACGTAGGCTCCAGAAACTCACTAACTGCGTACTTCAGTGCTATGGCAGCAGAGTACAGGGAGGTAGGGCACTAGTGCATTACATCATCCCTGCGCATTCTCTTTTTTTCCTTTCTGCTACAGGTAGAAGAGGCAGGCAGGCAGGCTGGCTGGCTGGCTTTCTTTCTTTCTTTCAATAAATTTGACATATAGCATTGTGTAAATTTAAGGTATGTGATGTGTCACTTTCATACATTTATATATTATAATATGATTGCCATTATTAGCTATTTATCACATTACATAATCATAGTACAGGATTGTTGTCTACATTTATTATACAACACATTAGGTATTTATGGCTTATTTACTACTCATTGCAAGTTTGTACCCTTAAACAACATTATTTTTATCCCCCACCCCTTCCCCTGGTAACCACCATTTTAGTCTTTGCTTTTCATTAGTTTGACTTTTTTAGATTTCACATGTAAGTGATATCATACTGTCTTTCTGTCTGACTTAGCATAATGTGCTCAAGGTGCATCTATGTTGTTCTAAAGAGCAAGGTACCCACCTTTCTTGTGGCTGAATAATTTTCCGTTGTGTGTATATACCACATCTTTTTTATCCATTCATGCTATTGATGAGTATTTAGGTGGTTTTCATACATTGGCTATTGTGAATAATGCAGCAATAAACATGAGTACATATATCTCTTCGAAATCCTGTTTTCATTTCCTTTGGGTATATACGCAGAAGTAGAATTGCTGCATCATATGGAAGATCTATTGTGAAATGTAAATTGGTCCAACCACTATGAAAAACCATATAGAGGTGTCCCTGGGCATCTTATACTCTCTTCTTGCCACCATACTAAGCCCCATTACCTGCTCAGTCTACCAGCTATGTTGTTTATAACTGAACCCCAGGATCTGAGACTTTACCCCAGTGACTTCTCAACTTTTGTGTAAATCATGGAATACAAAGAGATCTATTGGGTGAGGGGGTGGCACGGTCTAATTTACCCAACTCTAACTCAAGTGTTCATGGTGTGAGACTAAGCTGCTTCTAATGACCTTTCGACATGGGCATCTGGACCAGTTAAGTCTCCCTCTTTCCAGGACCCTGCTTTTGTGGACACTGCCGATGATTGATTTTATGGGTGTTTTTTCTAAGTGTCATGGCTGATAAACTCACCCTTGGATAAGCGTACTTTTCCCTTCCTCATGTTAATTAGATTAAAGATGTGATGCAAAGTTTAGCTGGCCAAGGTGCCAGAATTTTAGAAAAGATTTAACTTCATGAATTCTAGAACTTTTATATTAATAACCCAAATGAAAGTGGTTTTTTTTTTTTTTTTTGGACAAAAAGTGATGAATCTTGTAAAAATCACCAAGTGAGGGGACTCAGTGTTTCTGATATCCCTTGTATGTCTCCTAGATGATTCATGAATCTATCAGTGGAATCCAATTGATTTGCTCTAAATGAAGTTGTCAATCTGCCTTACTCTGGCCCCCAAGCATATTCATATATTGTAATGGAAGTTACAGGATTGCAAAATCATAACACTATTGTTACTTGTCAAGGATGACTTTGAGCATTATTCCTATAGATCTGGCCTTGTGAGCGATATGTCTTCTGCTTCATGCCTCTATGTTGGCTCTGCTGATTTGTTAAGTTATTTATACCCTCCTGGAGAGGCTGGCTTCAGATAGAGATACTCTATTCAGTAGGGCTTAGCGGACAGCTGGGCTCCAGAAAGCCACAGACTGGAATGTCCATCATTATTGCTTCTTTTGGTCAGGAGTCTCATTCTTTTGTATTCTGCATCCAGATTCTATTGGCTCAGCCTAGACAATATCTCTTGAACAGAGCGATTGCGGGTCACAATGATAGCCATTTACCTGGCATTTCTCCAGTGAGGGATTCACACAGGAGAGCAGGGTGTATTCCTCTGGCATCCATATCCCTGGGATAGATGAGCTGAGTAGTACATTCAACTTTCTACTATCCTTAGCATCATTTCCAAATACACCGCCATTTGCATGGTGTGGCATCCAAAGGCTTTGGATTAAAACCCATGTGGATTTAAATCCCAGTTTTGCCATTTACCCTGTGATGCTGGGAACATTACTTTATTCTTTATGAACTCCAATGTCCTCATCAGTAAAAACAGCATAATAATACCTTTCTCATGGTCCTGAATGAACCTGAGCAGAAGCTGGCCCTTGGTACAGACTCAATAAATGTTGATTTCTTGCCCTCTGAGAGACTGTAAAGGTTAAGTTAGAGTCTCTTGCGAAATTCCAGTGCCAGATAACCACACAAGGCAATATAGCTGATAGGACTTTGCAGCTCAATTTTTGTCTTTCTTGTGAGCATAAAGAGCTGATTCATCCAGTCCTGGGCACAGATGATGATGAAGCAGAGAGCACATTGGCCAACCATAACACCCTGAGGTAAAGGCTGCCCCTGATCCATCCTTATGTCTCTAGAAAACATGGCTTTGTGCCTGGCATGGAGGGGGTCCTCAGTGACTATTTATGAACTAAGTTTAGACTCATCTAAGTTTGAAATCTTAGACTCTAGTTTGATAATATTTTGATTCAAATTTACTTGTCCACACAATGGCAAAATCACATTGGATTAATAGTCTCTTGGATTTTGGATTTTTTTTAATGGTAACATTGGTTAACAAAATTCAATACATTTCATGAGTATAATTCAACAGTAAGCCTGGATTTTTAAAAGTACTTCATTACAGGGGAATGGTGGTTTATAGTTAAAGTGAATTCATAAACACAACTCAGTTAATCTCCACCACAATCCTGAGATTGTGCACAATAACCATGCACAATAACCTAATTCTACCAGGAAAGGTAGCCTGAATGAGGTGAAGAGATAAGACCAAGGTTTCCTGTCTAGGGTAGTGAAATAGGGCCTTGTCCCAGGCTTCATGGAGAGAAGCCCAGTGTTTTTATTTTTTCCTTTATGTAGCAGCAAGCTCCCACTGAGTATTGTTCCTGAAATCCTGATAGACTAGTGGGTCTCACTGGGGGTGATTTTTGACCCCCAGGAGATACTGACAATACCCAGAGATATTTATGGTTGTCACAACTGCAGGGTGCCATGCTTCTGGAATCAAGTGGTAGAGGTCAGGGATGCCTTTGAACACCCACAATGCACAGGACAGCCCCCACAACAAAGAATCATCCTTTTAAAATGTCAACAGAGCCAAAGTTGAGAAATCCTGCAGGAGACCCAAATATGACTTTGTCAAAGATGAGTGGGAAATGCCTCCCAAGTTTTCTGATTTTCCTTGTAGAAAGTTGTATTCTGAGCAGCGCTAAGCTGCTGAGAAGACAAAAGCATCCCTCTTAGCAGCTGTGTCATTTGCTTCTATAGCCTTGGAAAACTTCTTGCTTTTATGTTTTGCCTTCATTTTTATTCATAAATTCTTATAGGGACAAAAATTAGTACTTCAATTTTATATCTTCACACAACAGTGGCTACCTGCCTTTGTCTTCCATAGGGACTCAGTACTTATTATTAACGATGATCATAAAAGTAAGAATTTATTGAGCACATACGTGTCAGGCAATTTTCTAAGCATTTTATATTTATTATGTTTTTCTATTCCCTCTACTACCCTGTGAGATGTGTACTATGACCATCCTCACTTTATAGATTTGGAAACTAAGGCATCAGGAATCTACAAAGCTCCAAATTAGTAAGTGGCAGCTTGGAGGTTCCTAGTCAGACAGCCTAACTCTGGGGTCTGGGTGTGTAACTATTGTAGTCACATCATTTCACATGCTTGCACAGTCTTCAAGAGTGTAGTCAGCTTGCAAATCCTATAGAGTAGAAAAAAGAACAACCCCCTGTGACTTCCTTTCTTGTGTGCTTTCAGGTTTTCTTCAAGGCAAGAGGGAAGCAGACAGGGATAAAGGGTGAAGAACTCTTATGGAAGGAATTTGAAGTAAAATCAGCAAAGCCAGGAACTTTGTTGGAAAGAAGAAAGAACTTGGGAAATGAGATGGCAACATGTAAAGTCTTTCCTGGATGCTCCCTTTCTCTAGGGTACAAAAGGCACAGGAACCCTAGGCCAAGTGCCCAGGCCACAAGTCTTTTAGCTCAGTCTACTCATGTTTCAGCTCAGTCTACTCATGTCCTTAGAAGGTGAATCTGTGGGCACCTGTAGCCTGCGTGGTCAGTATTCTGTGCACTTGAGCTGCAGTAGCCATGACATATTCCAGAAGAACTCTCCATGGCCAGTTCTTGTGCAGGTAGTGCTTTATTAATAATTTTTGCCTCTTGCTATTCATTAGAGACTAATTACTGTCAAGTTTTGCAGGATTTACTACCTTGAAAAATACACTGATGATGAAGAAAGAACAGACTAGAAACTTGGGAGGCAATAATTAGAAAAGCTTACAAGAGATATTATAGATACTTGCCTCATTCATTCACTCATTCACTTATTCATTCATAGTTTCCTTGACCAAATGTCCACTGAGTCCTGTGTCCCTCAGAAAACAAATATAAACAAAGATAAAAAGGCATCGACAGGAAACAAGAACATGCCAAGGAATGGTTGTCATGTAAAAATCTGATTGCTCTAATGAAGGCTATAGCTTCAGACTATGACTTCAAATATCAACACCATCACTAACTAGTCATGTGACCTTAGGCAAGTTATTTAATCACTATGTGCCTTCATTTTCTCATTATAAAATAAGAATAATAATAATAGTAGCTACTTCATAGAGTTGTGATTATTTAAGGTATAAAAGTGCTTAAATGGTGCCCGGCACATTGTTAAGTGCTCAATGAAGATTAGTTATTGTTGACTGATGATCGTATGTTTGTTGAATAAAGGTTAGCTATTATCATGTATTGAGTACAGAGAAAACATAGATGAAAGAGAACCTAAGAGTGTCCGGGGGACAAGAAATTTTTCAGATGGTAGCATGTGGGCTGAGACTTAAAGAGTGAGTGGGATATTGCCAAGAAGACCAGCAGGGTGAGGGCATTCTAGGTAGAAAAGACAACATATGTGAGAGCAAAGAGGCCTGGGTGCTGATGTGTTTAGGAACAATTTATAGTTTGATCATAGAGTCTTGAGCATAGATGTCTTGATCATAGAGCATGGTGGGGAAGAGAGGCAGGAGAGGAGACAGAGCAGATAAGCAGGGACCAATTCATAAGCTATGGTAGGAATTTGGTAATGTCCTATAGGGAATTAAAAATCATGGAATGATTCTAATGAGAGGTGAGACATGATGCCATTTTCAGATTACTCTGGCAGCAGTGGGAGAATAGATGGGGAGAATAGAAATGATAGCAGAGACAGCCAGAAGGCTACAAGGCACTGGCAGGAAATGATGAGTGTACTAACGCACTAGCAAAGGCAAGGGGAGAGGCAGCCTATCTGAGGGATAGGGGAGGCAGAACTAGGAAGAACTTGTGCCTGATCAGACATGAGGACTGAGAGAAGATGAATCTTGGATGACTCCAAACAGCAGGGTAGGTAGTGGTGGTGCCCTTCCTGAGGTGGGGGCATTCGAGAAGAAGCAGACTTTACGTATGAAGATGAGCAAGGTAGGTGTTAAGGTGAAGATGTTCAATGGGAAGTTGAATTGACTGGCAGTCAAGACTTCTCAAGAGGATGTAGAGGAAGCAAAGACTGAGCTCCAATAGATACATCTCAAAAGCAAAAAAAGTGGCCTGTAGTGTCTACATCACAGAGAAGTCAAGTAATATAGGGCCCCAAAGTTTCTCATTAAGTTTGTCAGCAGGTGGTGTTTATAAACTTGGTGAGAGATATTTAGGAAATGAGACCAGCAGCCAGATTGCAGTGGGTGACAAGAAGACAAGGTAAGAATGCTTTTTAGAAGTCTGGTTGTAAGGAAAAATTACTGTTTCTTGAAACATATTCTTGAAAGATATCTGTAAATCTAAGGTGTCCAACAGGGAAATCTCTGGAAGAGCTTGCTGTGGAAAGGAAGAGAACACTAACAAGTAGAAAACTCTTGAGTAGGGACAATTAAAAAAAAAAAACCTGTATTGTTAGGGCAATTTATAAAGGAAAGACTGTTTTAGAAGATGTTTACATATTTCATAAACTCTAACCACCAGTGTGCTCTACTATAAGACTTAAAATTCTAGGAACTTATTTGTACATTGGTTTCCCTGAAAATACAGTTTATATCTTTTTGTAGGCTAAACTTCTAACAGATGTGTTTGTTGGAGAGTACTGTAGTTTATGGATGTCTGGTAGCAAAATCTCCAAAAATTACTTCAAACGAGTGATTCTTATAATATCAAATCCTCACACATTTTGTATGTTGTTCTGAGATTCATAGATTCATATAAATTTGGTTTCCTTCGCTTGTGAGACTGAGGCTTATATTTGTATGGCACATTCACAGTTTTCTCTCAATCCTAAATTCTTATAGAAATCTAAAAGGAAGTACTTTCTTTAGACGCGGAGCATGTATGAGTTTTTCTGGCTGGAGCTGAAATCACTTTCTAAAGGTGGTGGCTGAGAATCAGAGAGGTCAGTAGAGAAATCTCACACTTAAAGCTATTTAAGTTAGCTTGATTCCAACACCAAATGGTGGCAATCATTTCCCGCTGAGGTAGACAATAGGAATCTCCATGAAGAAGGTTGTTTTTGAGCTAACATTTAAAGAATGACTGGAATTGTGATGGAAGAAGGAACTTTCCCAGTGAAGGGGCTAGCACAGACAAAAGCCCAGAAACTAAGATATAAAAATATTAGTTGAAGGACAGTAATTTAAAGTATATTTTTTTGAAGGAAGTATTTATGAAGAGAAATAGGGAAGATAAAATCAGAAAGAGTTTTCAGAACAAGGATTAGACTTTGGGAGTTTAGAGAGCCAGAAGCATGTCATTGCTTTATCAGGGTGGGAATAATTTGCCTTAATACTAGTTTTGCAAGTCTTGGCCAAAATTATGAAATCTATGCTCTCTGGTGAAGCAAAAAGCTGACTCTAAAAGTGTAGTTAAATCTGGGTTAGCAAGTGATGGGACAATGGAGCTACCATCTGTGCTGGACTCAAAGTGCATGCTTGAGGGAGGTGAGGCCACCCAGGGAAATGCAGTCGTGCTGGGCTGCATGAGGCAGCTGTTAGACTGGGGTGGGGCAGAAGCAGCAGCTTTCACCCTGAACCCAGCCTGACTCCACTATGGTTTTGCATGTTGACTAGCCCTTCCTCCACTTGTCCTGAATGGCCCTGGAGGAAATGAGCTCTCCTGCTCGTAATCATCTCCTCTGATTTGAACTCGGCTTCCCTGAAAGCAGAGATTTCTCCACGTGGTAATGGTGACTGGTAGGTTTTAGAGCATTCTCTGGGTCTCTCGTCAGTCTTCTGTCTGTGTGTACATATGGATATAGATAAATCTTCTTTTCCTCTTTTATGGACCAGCAGATCCTATTGAGAGGTTAGGTGTAAGTGGAGGGAAACCAGTACATTGAATTTCGAGGTAGGTACTTATTGCTCTATTTGTCTAGTTTTCCTTCCACCCTTCACTGGCTCCCTTTTTTAAGGGCAATGGCCATTTTTTGGTACCATGTGGTTCTGGTGGGACGGTGATGCATGGTAATCTGCTCCACTAAGCCACAGGTGTGGGCATGTGACCAGAGTTTGGCCAATCATAGTGCCTCATCCTTCAGGCCATGGTAATTGGACGTATGTGGACATGTGACCGAAGTCGGACTAATTATAGTTAGCCCTCTGGAATTTTCTGGATCTGTTGGGTGATCTGCTGGGGTTAGAATTTTCTGCAACCAAATATTTCCTCAGTCAGAGAGAATGAGGATGACACAGAGAAAGAAGCAGAGCTGAGAGGAAGAAAGATCTGATAACTTCCTTTTGGTTCCCGCACTTGGGTGTGTTGAAACCTGTCCTCCACTCTCCACTCTCCCCATATTTGTTTTGCTTGAGGAATCTGAGTTGTGTTTTGGTCACTTCAACTAAAAAACAAGTCCTGCCTGGTATAAAAAAAATTGATTTTGGTCCTTTTCTTTATTATTGGCTTCACCTTTATAACTTTTTTGGTCCCTGAAAACCAGCAAAGCCTCTGTGTTAATCTAAGCTTAGCTCAGAAGGTATCCTTTTCAGCACCTTGTAGATTTGTATGCTCAATTGTGTGGAGTTAAATATCTTTGAAGAAATCTCAAAATACTTGCAAACAACGTAGACAGGGATCTCTGCTCTTTGGGTTGTTTTACAACAAGGAAAATGGATTTAGTAGAGTATTTTTGGAAAACAAATAAAACTGTAGTAATGACATATATTAAATACTAAAAAAAAGTGGTTCAGAGAAAAGCCATTATTTCTAAAAGTATTATTATGGTATTTCATTATATAGTAAACGAGATGCAGTTTCACGCCCTGTCAATTTATAGTTATGATATGGTGTGTGTGTGTGTGTGTGTGTGTGTGAGAGAGAGAGAGAGAGAGAGAGAGAGAGAGAGAGAGAGAGAGAGACTTTGCTATAATTTAAAACCATTTAAAGCCTTGGATCTTTATATTAGGAAAAGTTGCACTTGTGTATAGCTATATCTGTATCTATATCTTGTACTATATATGTGTGTATATCTAATAGACACATATATTTACTCCCTGATCAGATGTGTTGTTGCTCTCAAATCTATGCATGCTCAGTCATGAGTCAGGCTGAGAATGAGTTTGAGCAGATAAAATGAGAACCAGGAAAAGTCCCTTGAAATGAGACCATCTGAACCAGGCTTGCCACTCAGCCTAGTCACTCAGAGTGACTCTGAGGGGTGAGGTGTGGCATCGGGAGTACCCAGGTACCTGGGATAGTACTTAAGGTCTGCACAGTGGTTCTGAGTGGTTCCTCCCTTGGAAGCAGGACTCCGGATAGAAGCTGGGAGTGCTGAAAAGCCAGATAACAGGCACAGTTTCCCTGTGCAGCTGAAGGAAGTGGGACTGGGAAGACATCCCATCTCAGGCCAGAATCACTTTATCTCCCTTCCCCTTTCCTTAGGGGAGTAACAGGAACAGATGCTGAGGGAATTGATGTGAGCAGATGGGAGATGCTCCCCATCCTGTTCCAGGACTGCTGTTCTTGTACCCAGCCAAGGACTGCTTCCTCCCTGCAGCAGGGCCTTCATAAGTCATCTGTCCGAATAGCCTTCATCCCGGCAGGCACAAGCCCAGCACTTTGAAGAGGAGTCCTGAGGCTCCAGCAGCTTCCCTCTCCCAGTTCTCTCCTACTTCAGACTCTCACCAGCCAGTGACTTGTGCATATTTTCATTTTGGTTTCATTATTATGCTGCCTTTCCTCTAGAATGGCCTTTCCAACCCTTTACCATTTTCCTTAAATCCTAACTCAATATTTCAAAGGCCCAGCCCAAGTAATATTTGCTTCGTGAGGTCCTGGTAGAATTATTCTCTGATATCATAGAATCCTTTGATGATATCTATACAGTAGCACTTAAATATTTTATACATAATAACTCATTTATTGTCATGACAGCCTTGGAGGTAGAATCTATTACCGTACCCATTTCACAGATGAGAAAACTGTCGTGGAGAGTTGTCCAAGATCACACACCAAGTAATGTTAGTTCAGGATTATGTCTTGCCTTCATACTAGCAATGTGGAGCATTGTGTGTCACACAGCAGGCCACTTTGTAGTGAATGATTTGGATGCCGGCACTCAGAAGAGCCAAATCAAGTCTGATTTAAGCATGAAGCAAGTGTGGTTAACCTTTATAACGCTAAAGCAGGTTCTCCTGTTTCTGAACTCTCTGGGCATTTAATTCCCGCTCTGCCTCTTATCTTTCTGGTCATTTTTCCAGTTTATTTCTTTCTCTCCTGGGTGGAGAACATCAGATGAAATTACCAAGAGGAAGAAATTTGCTTGGGGAAGAGGACTGAAGTATTTACTAGGTTAGGTGTTTGGTGAATCCTTTGGCTTCATGTTCTTCATTAGGGTTGGATAAATGAGAATTGGCTTCAGGCAGGAGCAGAAGAGGGAAGCTATTGGAGTACCTGCTGAGAAACTGAATTCGGGGAGAGGGGATGAAGAGGAATATGTTCTTCTCAGTCCCATTGATCTTTCTTTCCATCAAAGCATCTCCTGCAGGCTTCAGTTAAAGATACAGAATTATAGGAATTAGATATGTTACCCTATCTACAATGATGGCAGGATCATTTGTCAATGAAAAATTCAATTGTAGAGTTTCTGGAACACTCTTTATGCCTGACTTGTTTCTGAGATCTTTTTAATTGGATTTGAGTCTTTTGTTTTGTTTCTCTGGACAAAGTCATTAACCCCTCTTCAACTGGGCTGAAAAAAATAAATGAAAGGTGATTTTGACTGTCAGGAAACCCTAAGTAAAATATAGGACTCAGAATCCATGCCTGCTTATGTGGTGTGAGTGCCACACCTCCTCCTTCCGCATTGGCTTCAGCACTGCTGGAGGAAGGGGATGATGTGGTCCACTATGATCCTCATTCTCACTGGAGGTTTTCAACGAAATTCAGCATCAATATCAAGGGCTAAGCCATGGGAATTGGGACATACTGATCTGGTGACAAGGGTACAAATTAGAGGGAAAAAGTCTGCTCTCTTGTTATGACTGTTACTGATGGAGAGAAATCAGTACATTGCTTGTAAAGGGAGGGAATAAATGAAAAGTATCCAGGATTCAGGACTGCGTTGCAGTGTAAAGTGGTGGATCTGGAATCCAGTGCAGGCACACATTTTTCCTTACTCCTCATTCCCTTTTTAATGCCTCCTATAATCTCTAATCCATCACTTTTTTAATCCTCTACTCTAAAGTGTGCCCTTAGAATATGGACTAGATGAAGATAATGATGATCAAGGCAGTAGTCATCTATTATATAATAATATAATGATATAAATAATCTATTATAAAATTAATTATATATTATAACTCTATTAATAATGTAATTAATTAATTTAATCTGATTCAAGAATATGAACTTTTTATCTATTAAAATATAATTAATTAATTTATTCTGATTAAAGAATATGAGCTTTTTATTAAGCACTGAGTATATACTAGACACTCAAAAATATCATTTTATATACTGCTCAAAATAAACAAGAAGTAGACACAATTATCCCTCTTTTAGAGATAGGAAAACTGAGGCCCAGAGAGGGAGAGTGATTTGTGCAGGGTCACAAGTAAAGGCTGAGTCCCTATGGACTCCTAGAACTTTTTTAAGCCAAAGCTTGCACTTTTCACCAATATTTTACACTTGCTAGCAGGAGAAAGAAGGTGAGCAATGATCCCCAGTGCAGAATCTGTTGTACTCATCTCTCTTAATCCTGGGCCTCTCAGACAGTGTTCATGTTTGATTATCATTATCTATCTTAAAACCTTATCCTTGGTGTCCTCAAATATATATTCTCATCCTCTGTGTTCAGTACTTCATATGTCAACTTGACGGGGCCACAGTGCCAAGATACTTGGTCAAACATTACTCTGGATGTTTCTAGAAGGCTATTTTTTGAATTAGCTTAACATTTAAATTGATGAACTTTGAGTAGAGCAGATTGCCCTCCATAATGTGGATTGGCTTCATCTAGTCAATCAAAGCCTTAATAGAGCAAAGACTAAGGTATTTTGAGCAAGAAGGAATTCTGCCAGCAGAGGCCTTTGAACTTAAACTGCAATGTTGGCTCTCCCCTAGGTCTCCACCCCTCTGGTTTACCCTGCAGATTTTAGGCTTTCCAGCCCCCACAATCATGTGAGCCAATTCCTTAAAATAAAACTCTCTCTTTTATGTTCTTTCCCTCAGAGGACATACCCATTCTTCCCAATGGACGTGAGTTACTTCAAAATCAGAGTTCCCAGCCCTGACTGCTTTCTTTCCCCCAAGTGTGCTGCTGACTGGATCTTTATAGGGGGATGTAGTCAAATCAAAAGCTTACCATTCCTGGGCTCCCCTCCTTGTCACAGATTCTTTTAGCTACCTAGATTTAAGTCCATGGAGTTTTTCATCTCTTCCTTCTCCCCTGCCCCTGGGGCACCCAACCAGCCAGTGTTTCAAATTGCTTTTCCTTGGGACCATATTTCATCTTGCTATGGTCTGAATGTTTTTGTTGCCACAAATTTCATTAGTTAAAATTCTAACCCCTAAAGTTCATGGTATCAGTAGGAGTGGCCTGTGGGAGGAGATTAGGTCATGAGGGTGGGGTCCTCATGAATGGGAATAGGTCCCACAGAGTTCTCGAGCCCCTTTTGCCATGTGAGGACACAGTGAGAAGTCTGTGACCTGGAACAAGACCCTCACTAGAATCTGACACTCTGATCTCAGACTTCCACCCTCCAGAACTATGAGAAATAAATATTTGTTGTTTGTCAGCCAACCAGTCTGTGGTATTTTGTTACAGCAGACTGGATAGACTGAGACACACTTATTCTTTCCTTCTCATTTTCACTGTTGGCACCACCTGGTTTAGGCCCATTCTTCTCTCTTCTGAACTATCTTCCTATCTTCAGATCTACTCTTTTCCAGGCCACCTTTCATAGAAATAGCAGGGTAGCTTCTCTAAAACACCATTTTCTTCATCTCTCTTCTTCCTAGTTTGGCAGGTCAGGGAAGCCAGCCCTTTGGGGAACTAATGCTAAAACTGAACCTGAATCTGGTTCTTTATTTGAGGGGGGGGTCCAACTCAGCTTCTCTACACATGCTCCCAAACCCCTGAAGCCAAGGCCACAAAGAGCCTTACACTCACTCGGAAGCTCCTTTGTGGCCAACTGCCTCTTTTCAAGAGCTGCAAAAATCTAGCAGCACTAAGGGGAGCTTAGATGGGATTTGACCTGGCATGCTAGGGAGGGACACTAAGAGCCACAACTGAAACCCCATGTGATTCTTCCTGCACATAAGAGTTGCTTCCTGCTATCAGCACTTGGCCAGGTCAGACTAAGCTTATTTCCCTGGAGGCTGAATTCAGATGGAGATGTCAGCGAGGGAACAAAATTGGAGCAGCAGGGCCAAAGAAAGGGAAAAAATTCTTAATTTCTGAATGTTACTGTTACCTCAAGAATATTCATTGGGATCGTAAAGACCAATTACTGCTGGGGCAGTGGTTCAGTGAAATAACTTGCCTAAAAGTATCTAAATTGTAAGGCAATCTATTGTTTTAGTGTGAAGGTAATGTGATTTTTCAACTTCATTTTAAGGATGATATACAAATACTCTTAAAGGACTTTAAGATGAAAATTTTGGCCACACTGGTCCAAAGTTATGTAATAATAGTAACAGCAGCTATGTTTATTGAGTATTTAATGGTTCCACATACTGTGCTAAGTGTTTTGCATATATTAGTTTATTTACTCCTCACAATAATCTCATGAATTATAAACCATTGCTATTTTCATTTTACAGATGTTGAAACTGAGGAATAGAGAGGTTTGCCAGGGTGATATTAAATTTAATAAGTACCAGAGTCAAGATCTAAACAAGCAGTCTGTCTCCATAGCTCACAAACATAGGGAAGGTAGGAGATTTGATTGACCACTGTGTTTGGAAGGTGAGAATTTAATCAGTGCCTAATTAGACACTGGCCTAATTAAAAGAATTTTATTCTAACTAAGGAAGGAATAATTTATCTACAATAGGAATCTAACTTTGAGACTCCTGATAGGTAACTCAACTCTCAGTTTTGGAGTGGAATTAGGTTAAGACAAAATTTAACATCCCTGGTTGCTGATGGGTCATGTGAGGCATGGGTCTCAATGCTACTCTCAGTCAGGTGACAGGGCAACAACAGAGCAGTAAAAATAATTGAGGATAGATGGAGATTTTTTAAATTCCCTCGCTGGAATTGGGAAGGATTGCTTTTTCTTTTAATGATGCTGGTTGCTCAAGGGAAGGTAGAAAGAGCAGAGGCAACCTGAATGCTGAGTCTAAATTCTTTTGGTTTACAAATAACTTTAATGGACGTTCATCTGCATCACATCAATGAGAAGACCCTGGAGCTGTCCAAAGGGAGTGACACATTGTTGACAGATCTTCTGCATTTCCCATGGCACTGGGGACCTACTAGGGCTGTGACTCAAAGAATTTCCATCCAGATGGAACTGATGTAGCTGGAGCCTTCTATATTGTATCCTAAGCTTCCCCAGGTTACACTGAGCTTAAAGAGGACATTCAAAGAGTGTAGCAGTTAGAATGACAACAGAAGCCATGTTTGACAGTGAGGTCTCAGACAGTGGATCTACTGAGACCCCTGGTTTCTCTCTTCCTTAGCACAGTCCCTCACGGCGTCTGTATTCTACTTGGCATCATTCAGATTCTGCAGCCACAATGTATAGCTCCGCTCCTGATGGCTGTGGGGTCATAGTCCAGCCTCTATGGAAGGCAAAGTCTCCACTGACAACCCAAACCCAAGGTTTAAATGATTTGATGACCACCAATTTGGCCTAACAAGAGAGTGGACTTTGGGGGAGGAAATGGAAAGAAGTTAAACATTCTTGCTTCCTAGGGGAATATCCTTCTTTTGAAATCTTTCCCTTAGTCACACTTTTGGGTTTCTTCTTCTTGCTGTCATCTTCCTCTTCTTCAGTGGATTAATTTAAGAGAAAGTCCATATGATTTTATTACCAGAGGCTGTGCTAAGATGGGTCTGGAGCAATCTCTTGCTTGGAAGGAGGCCCCCCTGCTTGTGTACTACAAGCAGTGATGAAAGCAGAACAGAAGGCAAGAGGAAAGCATGAAGGGATAGGTTTGGACCAGTTGCTGGAGAGAAATGCCCTCTTTTTCTGTGTCTCTCTATGCTTCTTCGACCAACAGAGCAGTCAGAGTTCAAGGCCTCAATCAGGATGTAAGTCTTGGAGAAGAAGCTGGAAGAGCCATTTGACCTGCTTTCATCCCAGCTCACCAACTAAGGAACAGGTTAGGTCACAAGCCAAGGGCTACCACATATGTTGGGTGTTTTGTGCATTCATGGCACAAAGGTACTGGGCTGAGGGAGCAAAAAGTGGGGTCTAGAATCCAGTGCATTTCATTAGGCTGACTCTGCCCAGACAAAGGGAAATGCCAAAGCTCCGAGCCTGACATTATATGCCCAGAGGGGCCTCCTTTCTCTAATCTAAACAAAGGTGCCACGTAGGCTTCCGGGAAAGTCCTTCGTAGGGATAGGAGTGTGCACCTTTTGGAGGTGTCCAATGTGCTACTGATAGCCCTTAGTATCCCACAGCAGGTGTTTTGGGGGCTTGGCAATTCAGAATCACAACTTTTCCTCTCTTTTTCTTTCAAACTCTAGCCTTAGTATATAATTGCTGCTTTTGCCATGGGCTGATCTTGGCCTTCCCAGAGAGGAACAAATGACTTTTTTGGAATGTCTGACACTTTCTGATTCTCTTTCTATGTGTGTAACAGAGACTCTTGGTGGCTTCCTTTATCTGGGAATGTATGCATTTGGAGAACTGATTCCAGGAAACTATAGGACAACAAGACTTATGTTGCTTTATCCCCAGGAGAAAACCAAGATAAACAAGGAATAGAACCAAAATGGGATGGGAGCCTGGGTGGAGACTATATTCTTTATGACTTATATTATGTCATGAGAAGTTTTGCATGATTGATATACTGTAGAATCTCCATTTGAAAACAGAAGTCATCTACCTCTTGGAGACCCACATTATAAGAGAAAACTTGTAGTTCGCTGGCATCCCTGTAAAACATCTTTTGATATAAATGAAAGAGGCAGCCAGGAGAGAAGCAGCGAGCAGCTGGTATCCACAAACCTTTTTCTTGGACCTTTATCCTCTATATCCTCTTATATCTTACATAAGGTCATAAGCATAGCCTTATCCTTATCTCCTTTCGTTCAGCCTTCCCAAGACAAGTGGCAGGTGGGTCTCCAATCTCTGTTCTGACTTTTGACACCATTTGAGAAGCAGTCCCGTTAAAGAAAAAAGCTGAGAATCTAGTTTTAGTATTTTCTTATTATAATTTAACATTATCTTGAGTAGAAAATGGCGGATTTTGTTGGAAAAAAACCTTTTGAATGATGTGTGTCTCTTTTGGTTTTGAACATTTCAGTCACTGTCTTATAAAAAGAATTTTATTGATCTGAGGCTTGGCAAAGAGAAATGATCTACTCTTCAGCCAAAAATGTTCTTATAAAGAGTATGTGACCTATTTTTTTTCCTTTCCAGAAGTTCTTTGTGTCCTCTCTTCTCTCCAGTGCTCTAAAATTTCATGATGATATTCATTGGTCTTCTCCATTTATTGTGGAACACTAAAGGGGGCTTTTTGTCTGCAAAATTGTGTCATGTGGATAAAATATAACATTTTTGTCTATTGCACTTCTTTGACTGCTTACTCTGTCTTCTGGAGCTCATATTATTCAGATGTTGAATTTCCTGGACTAAACCTCTAACTTAAAAAAAAACAAACAAACTTTTTTCTAATTTTTGTTTCTTGATTAATTAATTTTTGAAAATTCAAAGCAATTCCAAACTTAAAAAAAAGCGGTGAAGATACAGTAGAAAGAGCTCTTTTCCTAAGCTTTTTGAAAGCAAATTGTGGACATTAATAAACATGGATATTGCCATGACTGTACAGCTTGCTCAAGTTACTAATCTATTTCTGCGTATTTGTTCCACATAAAAGAATGCTTATAACTCCACTGAGAGTTATTGAGAAGGGATTGAGGATGCTGAGGGGCTGAGCCATTGTGGTATGAGTCTCCATGTCTTCCTTTTGTAAGCTAATGTCAATCTTAATCTATTTTTAAAACAACTACAGGATATAGATGTGTGTGTGTCCATACATTTATTTTCCAGCTCTGTCCACTGAGAGTCTTTAGAAGAAATGTACCACACTAGGAACAAGCATGCCTAGTGCTAATTCTGGTTTTTAAATATCATTTTCTAGTAAAAGCAACCAGTGCTCTTTGGAGAAATGGCTCATTCTGGTCTAGGTTAGAAAAAGTACAGAATCAGCCTGCAATATTTTAAGATGCCAGAAAGTAAGAAAGTACTCAAAAAAGTGATGGGAACTTTATTTTTAAAAGTTTTCACTGGCCAAATCTGGGACAATTTGAGCAACAAAATAAATAATGAGATAGAATAAGATAAATATCCATGAGTTTATAAATATAAATAAATACTCTAATAAATAAATAAATAATTGGGAAATAATAGAAAGCTCTTACTATAGAATTTCAATGAATGTAGAAGAAATGATGGAAAAGTTTTTTGAAAACGCCTATTCAAACACCACGATAATAATTGTTATAGACAAGAGCATCATTGGATGCTAAAATGAACTGGTCAAAGTGTGTTGGGAAGTAGAATATTTTATTCCCCACAATAAAGTTATTCATTACAAAAGTAATGTCTGAGTGGAGAAGACTGGCAGAAACCACATTAACCAAGTTATTGAAAGTCGCATCTCTAGTAATGAAACGTGTCAACATCATGTGCTCCCTGACATGATGCACTGAGAAGAAACGTTCTACAAGGTAGCTGACCAGTACTCTCTAAAACTGTAAAGTCATTCAAAACAGAAATAATGAGCATCTGTCCTAAATTGTAGAAGGCTAAGGAGACATGAAAACTAAGTGCAATGTGTGGCCCTGATTAGGTCCCCGACCAGTGAAGGAAAATTGGTGAAGTTTGAATAAGGCCTATAAATTAATGAGTATGCTATCGACTTTAATTTTCTGATTTTAATAATTGTGCTATAGTCATATAAAATATCAACATTTGGGAAAAGTGGGCAAAGGGTGTATGGTAACTATGGACTATATTTGCATTTTTGTTTTGATAGGTCAAATTATTTCAAAATGAAAAGGTTAAGAATAACTTTAATAAAATAAGTCATCAGCTGTGCCTTTCTGTTAAGCAGCTCTGAAATGTCATCATAGATAAGTCTTTCTCTGGTGGTGTTCATTTTCTCCAAAGAAGCTGTCAGTCTTCTGGGAGGGATTTGAGACAGGGCTTGGAGTCTCATTATTCAATATGTAGACTTTCATGCAGTTATCCCTTTTTCATTTAGTACTTTAGTCTTTGTTGAACCTTGTCTCTTCAGGCGTGAAAACTTTTTGGCTCAGTTTCTCTTGGGGATACATACACCTCTTGTCTCCAATGGTGGTAGGGGAAGACTGGCCATCTGATTGTATGGGGTAGAGGAAAGGACAGGGCTGTGGTGTAAATGCTTCTCATGTAGACTGTCTACTTCTCATCCTTACCTTTAGAGGTACCTAGTGCCTTTACACCCAAAGCTTTTTAGGGGCTCCATGGCACAAATCAGTTTGCTTCTCATCCATCAGTCATCTCTGCAGACAGTTGGATTTCAACTTCCTTTGGCCTGCAGTTTTTACTCATCTATTCATTTTCCATCATTTTACTTTCTCTTATCTCCTCTCCCATTCTCTTTGTTCATATGCTTCATTCCTTTAAATTTCTGCACTGTCATTTTAGATACATTTTTGTGGGAAGCAAAGATAAATATATGCTTTCAATTTCCAACCTTTATTAGAAGTCCTCAGAGTATTTTGTACCATTTTTCTGAGCAGGTCCATCTGAGCCTCACACAGAAGAGATTTGGCCTGACATGGTAACTTTCCAAATTCCTGAGATGTGTATGAAGATTAGGTGCCACTTTTGGACACTTGCAACCTTGAGACACTGGTATTGTGTATACCACATGATATACACAAATGTAGGTTTTTATTTAAGCAAGTAGAATCTAAAATATTCAGGAGATAGATCTCAAGGTATGTTGTAGGGGTCATTTTCTTCTGAAGGTTTGGCGTACACCAGGTTATTTGCCTGAGACTTGAGGTGCAAACAGTCTGGTCAGGGAAGGAATAGAAAGTGGAGAAGGAAGATAATGTGATGAGGAGCATGTACTTTGGACCCAGGTGATTTGGACTCAAATACTTCCTCAGAATATGCTTGCTGTATGTTCTTAAGTGTGTTATTTATCCCTTAATATCTTTATGTTATCCACACATAAAATAGATGTAACAATGCTCACTTCATTGGTTCATTGTGAGTCTTTGATATTATTATATTAATGGTACTTAATATAATTACTATAGTCTATTAAAATGGTTTAGTTACGGGGCTCCCAAGGGTGACAAAAGCAAGTAGTAGGAAAATAGTATAGGCTTGTGGTCACTCGAGAAGTGAACTATAATTACCTTACCACTTAAAACTGAGCTGGAAAGCGTGGACTTGATGGGGAAGCAAACCGGAGACCTTTCAGGTCAGGTTTCTTGCCAAAAAAACCTTTTTGTTCTCCTTTAGAGTCTGTTCAGCAAAGAGATCCTTGCCTTGTTTCTTTGGAGGTTAAAACCCATATGCATCTTTGGTGCAAAGTGCTGATGTCGGCCCTAATACTCCATCCAGGTGGGAAGTCATGCCTGAAGGAGGCAGCAGCATGTGTGGCTCAGGTAGCTGCTTCCAAGTGGGGCCATTAAGTACGTAGGGAGGCAGGGTCTTGGAGAACTCTATTTCTCCCTCTCTTTTTCATTTAATTTCCACATAGCTAGCGAGTGGCTAGCAGGGGTTCTTCTGGATCATGTAAAGTCAAGGAATCCACTCCTGAACCTTAGTAGAGTCCCTCCTGGGAATTTATAAGAGCCTATCTCACTGCTGCCAGGAGAGCTGGTGTTACAACAATAAGAAAGAGCAGCTGTTGCCTCCAGGACTGTTGTTCCAGAAACTCATAACAGCACGAGCCTTGATTTTAATATTCTTTTATAGAGGGACTTGGAGAAGACTTTTTACAGCTGGCAAATGTTTTTAATCATAATAGGCAGTGTGTTCACCAAGAAGCCCTGCAGAAACCAAGGGGAATGCTGAGTATGACCTGAAGCCTTGCAATTTCTTTGTGATAAAAAACATTTGACAGAAAGGAGATGGCAAAGCGGGCAAAGAGAAGTGATGGGTTTTATTCAAGAAGGCAGAAAAGAGTCCAAATAACCTTTTTTAAAAGAGCATATACTAAAGAATAAGATTGTTTTTACTCACATATAGGCAAAGATTTCAAAACACGTATTCTTCCTAACCCATGGTTAAATGTCTCCAATGAAACTGAGCCCTGCTCTCTGCACATGGATGGGTAGCACAAATACACCTCTTGTGAGTGTTGCTTTTTAAATTATAAGTGAGAAAACTTTAGAATCAATTAAATAGTGCTGTTTTCAGGCCACAGAAGATGATTTCAGTACAAAAAGTCTATGAGTGCAGCATGCACAAAGGTCTTGAGCTTAGGCTTTGGGTTTTGTAGTCTAAATATATCTTGTCATGATTCCTTCATTGATACCCAGCCACTGAGTAGGGGTCACCAAGTGGTTCAAATGCATTTAAAAAAAGAACCTAACCTCTTACTCTTGGATGAATTTGAAAAATCAAACAGACTTAGAGAACATTTCTGTAAGCCAAATCCATCTTCACTGCTTGTGACATTAGCCACTCCCAAAAGGAAATGATTCTAAGTAGCTGAAATAATAGGCAGTCTTGTAGAATTTAAGGTATGGGATATTTTTAAAACCATGATTCAGGATTACTGTTGAGGAAGCATCAACAAGGCCAGCTGGTGGCCCAAGCAGGCTTCATGGAGCAACCCTCAGAGGAAACATCATCAGCCAGTGTCTGATTCCTCAGCCTGGGGTTTGGGCACTCACTGGCATTGTGCATGCAGGTGTGCTGTAGCTCTGGAGTATGGAGGGACATTTTCCAAACTCATAAGACACTGATTTATAAACCTATTAATACAACACTTCTAATAATTGGATTCTCATGTCTATTTATTTGGATCACTTCTTCCCAGGCTCTTCCCTAAAAATCATAATGTGCCTTGGAGAATTGACAATCAGAGAAGGAACTGACAATCAGATAAAGAGTTACCTAATTGCAAAGAATCAGCTCTGCTAGAACCTAAATTGTCCCAGTTGTCCCAGGAAAAGACACTTGTCTAGCAACTAGAAACCATAAGTTGGCTAGACTCTTTCTTGGTTAAATCTATTTTTAATACCCTGACTATGACTTTTATACCTTATCTCCTGTCTTTGAGTCCATATAGCTTTTCATTGCATTTGTCATCTACATGTTACCATTTTAAAAATTCTAGTTTATCTCAATAAGCTAAAGTCCATTTGAGATTAGTACTTTCACATGGTTGTACAGAAAACTCTGGGGCCCCTTGATGGGATTCGGGAGATACTCCGTCTTTTCTATAAAGTGCTTCTCAAACATCTCTGAGTGTGGATGCCTTAGAGGGAATAAATAAATATGGGGACTAATCCCATTCATTGCATATTGATTTTTGTCATTTTCAGTTTTCAAAGATGTTATTTTCTGACATAGTTTCTAAATCCTAGTGCTAACTTGGGGACTTCTCTGACTATTCAGAAGAATTATCTTTGTAATATATTTTCTGGGTCATCAGGAATACAACTTGTTATAATTCTACTTAGTGGAATTGCATACACATAAAATCAATAAGAAGAAATAAAACAATTCCATGGCTTGCAATCTTCAGTTTGATTCATAGAAGTGCAGCCTCTTAAGATTCTTCTTTCTGAATTAAGGTGGGGCCAAGGGAATCTTTGGGAAATTTTGTAAACCAGTCTCTCATCCAGATGTGCTCATGGCAGAGTGTCAGACCATCCCCAGTAAATCAGTGGCCTGAGGATATATGACCCCCAGTCTTTGGGCATTACCTGTACACTTCTATCTGGAGACTCCACAGCCTCTCTGAAGTCTGTTCCATGAGAAGACAGCAGTCAACTACTGAGATAGACTAGGGCCTGATGAAAACACTGGGTGTTACCTGGAAACAGTCAGCTTAGCTATCCCACAAAGGCTGTGCTGAGATATACACATTTAACCTACAGATTGTGTAATGAGAACATCAGGAGCCCAGGAATGGAAGCCTCATCCTTCCTCAGCCCCTGTTCTCAGTCAGGGCTGTGCCTTCCTCTGCTATATTTGGGAAAAGCTTTCAGTTTCCTGGAGAAAGTCCAAGAACTTTAACCTTAAATCCCATGTAAGAACTTGATCCAGGATATTGGAAAACCTTTAAAGAAAAAGCTTTATTTTCAAAGCTTTTACTACTCCTCTGTATTATTAAAGGTTGAGATCAAAATTCACTTTGATTCTATTGTTTAGGGGAAAAAATGCTCTGTGGGAATTTTAAAAAGAAAAAAAACTTCATATTTTTTAACAGTTGTAGATTTACTCATATCCTCAGGCTCCTCTTGGCTGTGAGTTTGTCAGCCTCTCCTTGTTTTTGATGACCCTGGCATTTTTGAAAAGTACTGGACAGGCATTTTGGAGGATGTTCCTGTACTGGAATTTGTCTGATGTTTTTCTCATGATGAGATTGGGGCTGTGAATTTTGAGGAGGAAGATCACAGGGGCAAAGTGTCATTTTTATTATATCATATCAAGGTTACATACTATCAATGTGATTTATGACTGTTGCTGTTGACCTTGATTACCAGACTGAGATGAGTTTGTCGGGCTGCTCCACGGTAAAGCTATTCTTCCCTTCTCTTTCTGTACTGTCCTCTTCACAAGGAAGTCACTATGCTCAGTCACACTTAAGGAGTGAGGACTTATGCTCCCTTTCTTTGAAGGCAGAGTATCTATATAAATTATTTGAAATTCTTTTGCTTGAACAATTGATCTTGTCTCCTCTTCCCCCAGTTTATTAATTTATTCAATCATTTGTTTATATTAGTATAAACTCATACATATTTATTTTATATTTGAATTATAATCCAATACTACTTTATTTATATCGTTACTCAAAGTGTTCCAGTATTAGCCATTGGAAATTCTGTGCTCCTTTGACATAAACATCAATGTGGGTTATTTTATTTTTTTATTCTTTTAGTAGTTTCTTACTTTATAGCACTAGAAGATACTCTAGGCTCATCCTGTATATTTCTTGCCCTAGTCCTAAAATCAGCCATTTCTTTGAGGAGCCCTTGTTCCTCTTATTGGAGAATAGTATTAGAAATAAACATCTAGATACTAGGTGTGTTCCTTGTTACTGGAGTGAAATTTCTTCTAGGCCCTCTCAGGTGACAGAACAAAAGAAAATACATACGTGTATACTAACCTGTATGTATACACATATCTATAAATATTCTATATATAACCATCTATTAAGCTATGAGTTCATACGGATGCCTCAAACTCTAATCCATTTCCATGTGGATTATTCTAGCCTCTTCCCCTTGCTTATCTGTAAGTTCCCACATCAACAGTGAGAAATCTGGTTCTGCCGGAAAATTTTTATGGAGATAAACCAATGCTAACATTTTGGTGAAATTTTTCCAAACATCTCTGTCTTTATTTTTGTCCATATTTTTGTCTTTCTATATATGTATATATGTATTTGTGTATATGTATCTATTTCCTGATTTTGATATAAATGGTACACACCTTAAACGTTACTTCATAATGTACTGCTCTTTCCTACTTAACTACATGTCAGCAATATCTTTTCAAGTTAGTAAATTCTGATGTATATCTTTGTTTTTAAAAATATGTGTTCTGTAAATAAAAATATGTATTCCATAAATAGCCTTCTATTCATGAATGCTTTGGTTGTTCCCAGTTTTGTCACAATTGCACACAAATCCACAATACAACATCTTCTGCACATTATCTCTGTCAAAACTATTCCTAAAAGTGGAATTTATCCTACAGAGGTAGGAGTCTTTAATTTTCAAAGCACTTTCAGGAATATATAATTTCATTTAGATTGGTCTTCCAGGAGTCAATTCCAATCTGATGGCTTATTTGGGGTTGGAGAGCACAGTGGGCTGTGGGAGTGGGAGTGGGAGGTGGTGAAGGGGGCACTCAGGTCTGGTTTTGCTTCCAAGGAGAATTAACGCCTTCTCTGACTTAGTCTGAACTTACCCAGGGGCCAACTGCTAGAAGAGTCTGTGAACCGTGATTGGGGCCATTCCCCATGCTCCTCGACCCTAGCATTTATGTTGATTCCACCCTGTCCTAATTGACCACTGGAAGCTCTGAGTATGTCAGCTTTATTCCCTTAGCACCATGAATACATTTCTTTAAGTGTCTGAGATGGGTGAACCAATTTGCAGATCAAGCAAGAAAGAATAGAAATTAGATTAAATCTTCACTCAAAACTTGGAACTGAACCCAGGGCACGACCTACTAGGAAGTGCCAGGGAGGGGCCTTGTCCGACACCCTGCTATGCTGATGCTACTAATCTCTGCCACAGTGTCAGCTGCTAACCTGCTTGGTGAAAAGGGCATAGAGACCTTTCTTAGAGGTACTTTTATTAAAGAAATTCTTAAGAATTAGAAGTCTTCAATGAAGTGGCCAAATGGCAGGAGGCAGAGCCTGGGACCCCTCCTGAACTCATTTATTCCCTTCATACATTTGTTGTGAGGATTAGAGAAGATAATGTAGAGCATTTGGCATATAGTAGATATTCAGTAAATAATAAGTCAGAAATAACTAATATTTATTGAGAGCTAATTATGTATCAGACACTATTCTGAGTATTTTAGATGTGCTAACTGATTTTATTCCTATGACAATATTGTGAATTGGGTGTTAGTTCCTCCCCACCCAAAACTAATAAATGAGGAAAATGAGGCACAAAATGATAAAACAGTTGGCCCAAGGTCAGGATCAGGGTTTGTCATCCATCTCCAAGGTTTGCATCTCCTCCCAGTCTGCTGGCTCTCAGGAGACAGTATTCTGTAGCAGAATGAAGGCTGCCTTTGGAATCCATGGCAGACACAGCTAGATGCCTCCTCAATTTCTGTTCTCCCCTTCACCCTTACAATCTGAATCTCAATAATTTTTACAGGGTGGGAATATGCCCAATTAAAAATAAACACCTCCCCAGACTCCCTTGCAGATTAGTGCACCTGTGACACAGTTCTGGCCAATGAGTTGGAAGTCAAAGGGAAAGACTCAGTTGGCATTCACCTTTCCATCTTTTCTCTCCCCTTCCCCTTTTACTTCCTGATTGAAGTTATGATGCCTGGAAGTTCAGGAGCCTTCTTGTAAGTGAAAGGACCACATGCCAAGGATGGAGGAGCAGAAAGAGGAAGGTAGCCTGGGGTGTTGACGGCATTATAAAACCACTCAGCAGTTCTGGAGGGCTCTCTTTTCCCTCTGGAAAAGAAAAAATATCTCTTTTTCAGTGAAGCTACTCTTAAGTCTGGTTTCTGTTATCTGCAGCCAAAGCAATTATAACGGATACTCAATTCCAGCTTTCCTAGTAGGTCTAGTAAGTGAGGGGGCATGTATGCATGTCTGTGTTCTACTTCATCAAGCTCAGAGCCTCAGTTTACTTATTTACTCTTATTTTGCATGTAATACCCCCACAGTATCTGAAAAGAGAGGTACACAGCCCATGACCAGAAAAAAAATGAAAGAAGAGAAAGCATGGAGGGAGGAAAGAAGGGAGAGAGGAATGAAGAGAGAAAGGTTGGGAGGGAGGGAATGAGGAAAACAAGAAACAAATTAGTACCAGGTAGTCATGGACACCTACAGTGCAGAGGATGGTACAGAATAGAACTCGTCTCCTTTCCTACAGGGCCACACAGAGCAAGCCTCAATGGATGTCTGGGAATTCTGTGTTCCCCTGGCCTTGTCACCACTCCCTTTTCTCTAGTTCTTTCCCCTCTCCCAGTTTCTGTTTTATCTTGCTGGTGCTTCCTGGGGTCTAGCCCTGAACCCTTAGCCTGGTTCTCAATCACCAACTCTTGTCATTTTCTGTTCAGTTGCCAGGAGCAGACTTACTGCGAAGTAGCTTTTCATCTCCTAGACACTGGGCACCTGTGTGCTGCCCCAGCACTGCTCACCCTGAGGGTAGCGGGAGGGTGGTGGGGGCCAGGGAGCAACCATGAATCAGGATAGTGGAGAAAGGCAATGTCATGGGGAGAGGGTGTGAAGGAGGGTGTCCCCAGGCCCCCAGAGAGCATCAGGGCATGGTTTCATAGAAGGAATATGCTTGAGCCAAGACCAGAAGATTAAGTAGTTTTCTAGAGATGGGGCGGAGTATAAATTTTCAGAGATCTGAAAACTACATATGGAAATGGTATTGATGATAACGAGTAAGATGAGAGCGCGTCCTATGTTCAGAGACCTAGAGATAAGTGTTGTTTTTATGCTGGGATATGGTTCGAGGAGGGGCAATGGTGAGCTGGGAGGCAGGACCAGCAGGCGAGGTTGAGTGGAAAGGCCTGTGGGCCCGCCTTTGGGGCCAGCCAGTACCCTGCCTTCTTCTAACCTGTCACCTACGGGCCTGGTCCTTCTCCACGGACTTATTCCTTCAGGCTGTGCTGTAACTGGTGCTTTCAGACTTCCCACCTGCCTAGACCTGCATCTCACCTAACCTCAGACTGGTCCACAGCTGTTCTGTGCCTACTTGGCAGCCAGCCCTCTTGCATGCTGCTTTGTTGGTCCATCTGCCCCACCCCAGAAAACTCCCCCATCCCTGTCTTCCAGCTTCCTCAGGAAAAAATAATCTAATTTCCAATTAATAAAATAGTTCCCTGAAATAGGCTTCTCATTCCTATTTACCAATGAAGTCTAGACTCACTTTTTTTCTTCACCTGATTTATAAATGAGGAGCAGTGGAGATGCTCACATGGGCATTCTTACCTAATAGTTCTAGGAGACACGGCATTTAATGTCCTTGAGATTCTGAACTGCACAGAACCCCTGCCCTGAGTGATGGCTTCAGGGAGCACATCTTGGGAGATGCATGGCGAAAAGCATCAAGGATCAGCTCATATTCAGCCTGAGGCTCTTTCCCTACTTCAGATTTTAGATTCTAGCTCTGTTGCTACCTAATTGGTTGTATTTTTGCAAGGTCTATAGGAGAGGCCCTAATATTAAAAATTTGACATCTAAGATCTTTAAAAAGTGAGTGAATTACATTGCTGGTGGGACTGTAAAATGGTACAGCTGTTGAGGAAGGCATATTGGCAGTTCCTCAAAAAATGTTAAACATTCGATGAAGCAATTTCACTCATAACTATATACCCAAGAGAGATGAAAACATATGTTCACACAAAGACTTGTACACAAATGTTCATAGCAGCCAAATATTCACAACAGCCAAAAAGTGGAAACAACCTAAATGCCCTTCAACTGACGACAGATAAACAAATGTGAGATATCCACATAATGGAGTATTTTCATCCATGAAAAGGAATAAGGTACTGATACGTGCTGAAACATGGATAGACCTTGACAGCATCATGCTGAGTGGTTGAAGTCAGACACCAAAGATCACATATTATGTGGTTCCTTTTATATGAAATAGAATGGGAAAATCTATTGACAGGAAGTAGATTAGTGGCTGCCAGGGGCTGGGAGGAGGGGTGACTAGGGAGTAACTGCTTAATGGGTATGGAGTTTCCTTTGGGGTGATGAACACAGTCTGGAATCAGTGGTGATGGTTACAAAACACTGTGAGTACATAAAAACCACTAAATTGTGCACTTTAAAAATGGTTAACATGGTGAATTTTATGTTTTGTGACTTTTACCTCAATAAAAAAAGTGAATGGAGTCAGCTTAAGCATCCTGTGTATATACGGCCCCCTGGTGAAGCAATGATTTTTTTTTTTAAATTGAGATATAATTGATGTATAACATTCTATTAGTTTCATGCATAGAACATAATAATTTGATATTTGTATATACTGGGAAATGATCACTACAATGAGTCTAGTTAACATCTGTCACCTTACATAGTTACAAAAAATTGTTCTTTATCTATGGCCATGCTACCCTGAAAAGCCCGATCCTGTCTGATCTTGGAAGCTAAGTAGGGTCGGGCCTGGTTAGTACTTGATTGAGAGACCACCTAGGAAGACCAGGTGCTGTAGGTGCAATAAACAAACAAACAAACAAACAAACAAACAAATAAATAAAAAGGGATTCTAAACTGACAAGTTCCTTGCAATCTATGGGGTCGTCTAAAGGTTACCTCATTTAAAAATAAAATTGTTTTTCTTGTGCAGTGATGTTTCTGATATTCTCGTACTCTTGCTCTTATAGATCCCAATGCCTGGTGGGCCCGAGTCCAGTTTAGGACATTCCTTCAGAAGAGGACAAAATGCAAGATTGGCCTTTCCATAATCTCAGGAACAGGCAGTAGTTTCTCTCCCATGACATCATCAGGTCAGACATTTATATTTTTATATTTTATCTGTTATTCTAGTGAATTTCAGTGTTCGTGTTCAGTTTTCCCTTTTGACCCAGTGGCCTAGGACTTGTCCCAGGTCCCTGAGGAGTGGGAGCATCTTCTTCTTGCACCCCACCACATTCTCCGAGTTGCCCACAATTTCTCCAGAGCATCTCCTAGCCCTAGAGAGAACTGTTAATGGGCTCACACTTCCCATGGACATTTGCTCAGACTCTTACATCAGGCACCATCCTCAGCCTCAAGCATCTAAAGATGATTAAGATAGAGTCCCTGCTTTCAAGGAGCCAGTGGGAGAGGGAGAAAGGTGTCTAAGCAAGTGCAACACTAGTGCAATAGAGGAAACGCATGAGGTGACAAGTAGAAGAGCCCAAGGGGAGACATGTGAACTGGGTCTGGAGGAGCAAGTGTTTGTGGGAAAGACAAGAAAAAGATTTTTCAAAGACGTAGGTGAATGAACGAGCCTGCAACACTGAAGGGAAGAGTTGAAATGGGCAGGGGGCGGTGAGTGGATGAGCAGACAAAATTGGATGGCTAGGTCGGGGGTGAGGCTTGGAATGCCTTGTTCTCCAGCCTGAATTCAGAATTTACCCTGACGAGAGAGGGAAACTACTCAGGGTTTTAAACAAAGAAGTTCCATCATCAGAGATGCATTTTTGAGGGGAGAGGGAGAACATACTGGGAGCAAATCAAGTCTGGATTAGAGAAAGAGAGTTGGAGTGAAGTTTGACCAGGAGGCTACTGTACTAGTCCATGCTTGAGATGACGAAGCCAAATGGAGGCTTTTGGCAGCGGGGATGGAAGAGGCAGAGACAGAACAGACTGTGCTGAGATGCCAAGTAGCTGTGGCTGGTGCAGTAGTCGGGGCAGGAGGATGTTGGGGAGAAAGAGCAGTGCTGGGAGACTCCCAGATTTCTGACTCGGGTAAGAGTCACTATGTGAGAAGGGACGTAGAAGAGGAGCAGATTGGAAGATGACAAATGGAATTTGGGGGAAGGCGAGCCTGAGAGCCTGAGGCATGTCCAAGTGGAAAGGTCAGCAGGCCATCAGGTGGGGGGCTGGCACCCAGGGTAGAGGCCCCGGTGACTTCTACCTGCATGTCTCTGCTTGCAGGGCCTATTTCTCCCTAGGAGTTCAGTTTTGGGACCTGTGACCTGGAAATTGCTGGAGTCTGCTCCTGTCAAGGTTATTCTGGTTTAAATTCTTTTTCCCTGTTGGCATGTGATTTCATGCTTTTCACTTCTCCCTTTAAATGGAAAAGCAGAAAATGATCTTCGCCCTCCAGTGGGGATTGAGATTTTTTTCTCTCTCAGTTCTGACACCTGCTACTGTTTTACCAGCTATTAAAGGTCTGTGTGACTGGGTGGCAAGCCTCAGGCAGTGCTAAGTGGGTGTGTGGGAGGGCCTGGAGGAATGTCAGAAGAGAGGTGTTAGAACGTTGACTCATAGCCAAGGGGAGCAATGACCCGCAAACTAGGGCATGGGAGCCAGAGAGGGATTTGAGTAAGGACCCACAGAATGTAAGGACCCAAGGGTAAAGGTGCCACCCTATATCTGGCATATAAGGCTCTGCAGTTCTTTCCAAGCCTCCTCCTACCACTCCTCTACTCCAGTCCACCTTCTGGGTGCCTTGTGCAAGGTCACAGAGTTCATATGCAGTGGAGACAGAATGCAAGGTCAGGGGACGGGTAGCGGAGACTGTGCTCTTTATCTCTCCCCCATAAGAAACGGTCCCATCAGGGTGAGATTAAAGGACAAGCTACCTGCCGACCTGACCCAAACCTACTTGCTTCAACCACGAGACTTGGAGCGGGGAGTTCCATCAGTAAGGCCAGCCACTGAGAGACAGTGATTGGGGTGGCGGGTATTCTGAGCAGCCCCTCGCCCTGCCTTTGCTGGGAGCCCGCCACCACCTTGAATGCCTCCTCTTCAGCCCTGCTTGGGCTGCAGAGTGAGGCGAGAGCCACCTTCTAGTTCCAGCTTGTTTGCCAATTCATTTTCTTGCAAACAAATCCTGCCTTGTGATACTGTTGCTGTAATGAGAAAGAGGTTCATCTATTTCCAATTCTGCAATGTGGGCAGACTTTTAAGGGATCTCTGCGTTTTCAGTTCTCATGTTGATGTGCTGCCCGCCACAGATCCAGATACCTCCTGCTCCGGAATGCTGGCCGTTTTACTCAGGGGGGTGGGGTGGGTGGAGGGGAGCTAATATTTCACTTGTTATATTTTCAGATGTGGAAAGGTTAAAAGGACTTGTCTTATCTCGAGACATACCTGAAGGGATTTGGACAAGATAAAAATCCAAATCTTTTATCCATGAAAACGCTTTGCTCACAGAGCTAATAAGAAGCACGTGCACTTGTGTGCATGAGAGTGTTTGTGTACACGTGTGCTCACACAGGCCGGCATGTACGGTAAAGCTGTTGAGGTCTCCAGCTGCCCCTACTTGGGATAGCTAAGCTCCCTTACTGGAGAGATGAACAGGCTCCGTGATGTTCACGGCTTCCTTTTTATCTGGGAACACCGCACGTCCCTGAAGGACCAAATCAAGCAGTCCAAGATCCTGCCCTACGCTGCTGAGGCCAGCCAGTGGCACGTTCTTCGGTATCTTTTTCCTGTTTTCTCTAAAGAGGTCTGGGTTAAGACCCTGCCTGTTATCAATCCTATGTGGACGGCTTTGCTGACATTTAATCTCCCTAATCCATGTGAGGCCCTGGTGTTATCTATCTCAGGTTTAACAATTGGAAAAGCACATCTTGGCTTTGGTGGGGATACCAGTCAGAGATAAGCCGTTGGGAGGCCAGGGGTAGAATCCTGAATGCACCTAGGAGTTCTGCAGCCACCCACCCCACCCCAGGGGTGCTGCCCCACCATCTTTTCTCCTGTGTCAGTCGCAGGTGGCTGTAAGGATTTGGAGTTCCAACCCAGAAAGCAGAATGCAAATGTTCTTCGTTCTCTGCGCTGAAATATCGGTTCATTAAAACCCTAATGTTTCAATCTCTTCTGAGATTGCATTTCTTGATTTTTTCCCCCTCCTCAAATGAGAACCTAGTGACCTTCAATCACCATTATCTGAGAAGAGATATGTTTGTGTACATAGCCAGGGGCTTAGAAATGCTTATTATTTGCAGAGGGTTTTTGTGCTCTCCCAGGATTTTCCTTTCCTACGTGATGCTACTTAAAAATCTATTGTGTAATCTTAACACTGTAGATCTCACTTGCTTTCAGGTTTTGGTTGAGCAGTGAGAGCAGGCCTGCATCATTGGAATGAATTTTATGTTGGCATAAGAAATTTCCAGAATTTAAAAGATGGAGCACATTGTATCTTATGAAAATTTTGCAGGGCTTACATTATTGTCAGACTTCAACCTTGGCTATTATTGATAAATTCTGTTCCAAAAATTAACTTTAAAAATATAGAAAGTAGTCTTCTGGTTGAGATTATTCCTAACCTCTCAGTTGTTCCTTTAGTATGTATTTGTTGTTGAACTTCTTGGTTGTAGTGGCTGAATAATGCCTCATCCTATGGTAGGACCCCCACCTTTGCCCACCCCCCCCACCCCAACCAATGAACCAGCTGCCATTTAGACTCAAAGAAATGTGGCAAATGGACATGGCTTAAAAGGCAGAGAAACCCAGGAAAGCTCCTGACAAGATGTTGATAATTTAAAGTTAACAAAATGACAAAGATGCTTATGATTTTGTAAAATGGTATAAATGGTTGAGAGTATTGCTGCTGGGGTTAGGACAAACTCTACCACATATTGGTCCACTGACTTTGGACAGGTTATTTAATATCTCTAAAGCTAGGTAACCTCATCTGGAGAAGGAGAGAGCTAGAGACAGGAGTGGGGGCCAAAGAGAGAGACACACACAGAGGGAAAGCAGAAAGGATTAAATAAGATAATTACATTTTAATGTCATACACCTTCAATAAGTGTTAGGGATTGTATTATTACTATTGAGTTTGTGAACCAAGATTAAATTGCATAACACTGAACGGGAGACGGTCTGGCGTGTAGGTAGATGCACAGGATGGCATGTGTTGAAGGCAGCCATCTCCATGACAACCACAGTGCCCTCTACGTAGCAGGTCTCCTCACAAATCACACAAGACACCGTTTCGCTTAAAGTTCACTGATGCCCTGGCCCTTCCAGGTGCTTCATGAATAAAAATTAGAAAAGGTTGTCTTCCCTTTAAATAAGGATAATTTTTATTAATTTTAATTATGTAAGTAATATATGAATATATTTTCTTTATAAAAAATGAAACATTACAGATGAGACTGAAATCTACTTTGAGCATCATCTCCAATCCCCATCTCCATCCCAGAGGTAATTCTCACCATCAATTTGATGCGTCTAAACTATTGTTTAATGCGCCGGGGTGTCTTTAATTGTAAGTTATATCGTGTGTTATTCCGCAGCTTGATTTTTGTTTACTCAACAATATGTCTTGAAGATCTTTCTCTGTAAGTACATATAATACATTTTTAAAAATCCTGTTGTGCATGTGTGTTATGGATGAACCACACTTTATCTAGCCAATACCGTTTTGATGGCCATTTAAGTAATTTCTGACTTGTTGCTATTTCAAACAAACATGCTTGAACCTGCCATCTGAGCCAATGATAAGTATTTCTCTGGGGAATAAATAAAAAAATGGAATCGCTGGATCACAGTGTATGAACAGTCTATACTTTAATAGCTATTGCCAACTTACAAAGTGATCGTACCAGCATACGATTTTATATTGAAATATCTTTTCTCCTACACCTTTTCTTCCCCAATTTAATAGGTGAAAAAACAAAAGCAAAACTATTGTGTTTGAATTTCTATTTTTCTGAATACTAGTAAAACTGAGCATTTTCGTCATGCATTTTCAGGCCAAATTTATGTTTATATTTCCTTTTTATTTACATTTCACAATTTATTTTATTAAATTTTTACATTTACATTTTACATTTATATTTCTGTGAATTAGTATGCTATATCTCTACAATATTATTCTATGGGATTGTTTTGCATTTTCTTTTTGATCTGTAAAAGTTCTTTATATAGTCTAGATACTAATCCTTTATTGCAAGTATTTTCTCCTTTTGTTCTTTGCCTCTATGGTGTCTTCTGCCATACAGCAGTTCTTGTTTTCTAAGTAGTCAAATTTTTCAGTCTTTCATGTGTTCGTTTTCTGTGCCTTATTTGGGAATCCTTTTTGATGCAAGTCATGAAAAAAGAGTCTTCCTGCATTACATGAGAATGCTTCTTTACATCTAGGTTGTTAAAGAGAGAGATTTGCTAAGTAAATAATGTCTTATCTACATTCCTGGTGTATCTGCAGCCCAGTAGGAGGAGGGCGAGGCCCCGACAGCTCAGAAGCGGCACGCGGGCCCCGCTGAAGACCTGAGCAGTCCCAGCAGTTTCCAGCAGAGGGCAGGGTCTGAGCAGCTCTGCCTCTTGTTGGGGCGCTCAGGGGCTCCCTGACTTACCAACGGGAACAATTTAACTGTTGTAAAACCAGCAAGTTCCAGGGAGGGGAGAATATATCAAGTCAGGGGAAAGCCAGGAGCAAAGTCTGTTGTTGAATGTGCTGCACAGTGGAAAATAAGCCAGGGCCAAGGGGAATGTACCTGGGTGGACTCTGTGTGTTATGACTACACATGGGGAGAGCAGATCAAACTTAGCCAGGATCACAGAGGGTTTCCTCGGGGCACGCTTCGCTGTCTGCTTAAGTCTGGTCCACACACTTGAGATGAAAGCTGAAGCTCTACAGAGGAAATGTTATTTATTGGACCAACAACAGGCAGGATGGAAACATGCGACCCCTAAACCTATCCTTTTGATTTCATCAATAATCCAAGCCCTGTTTCCTTTAAATAAATAAATAAATAAAAATACCCAACGGCCAGAGGCACAGCTGATTTGAGAGGGGAAACCGAGAGGACAACAGAGAGACAGTGCTGTTCGGTACAGCTCCCTCCCCACCTCACCCCAGGTGCAACCTGGGCTGGCAGCTCTGTTTTTTGTTATTGTTTTGTTTAATACTATCGATGTGGGATGAACTATAACATTATGAAACCAGAAGAATATTGACAGTGAAAGGCATAGATCCACATAAATGTACCGATCTATATAAATTTGCAAATCTGATTCTGTCTCTCAGCTCATATGCTAGGTTCTCTCTGCTTGTCTCTGCTCACCCACTCTCTACTCCTCCTCACCTTGCTTTGTGCCCAGGAGGCCGCCTGTGTGAACTGAGTCAATGGGCTCCCTTGCTGGCTGGTTTCTGGTTTGGATGGACTGGGGAGAAGCACTGGTTAGAAGAGAGTTTTGAATATTTATTCCCCAGGCTCCCTCCCTGCTGGGCTGTAGTTGGCCGTAGCTTCATTCCCGAGCAGATTGCAAGTGGCACTACAGATATCGGAAAACCTGACCACTGTCTCTTCTTCCCCTTCCATGCCTTGGCACGTCAGAGCTTCCCAGAGAGCCTGGGTGCTTCACTATCCTGTATTGGCTTCCTCTGTCCCTACTCACGCCCTTAGAAATAGTTCCTTTATTGATTTATCTTCAGTCATCTCTTCAGAGCATACTGTTTGATTTCAGCCCCGACCCTGGCTAATACAGAAACCTAAATCTATCAGGATTCTTCATCCTGGAATAGATCAAGCATACAATTAAAAGTTTATCATTTTTAATTCTCTTTTTCACACAAATAATCTCCAAACCCAGCAGTGGCTGCCACCCATGCACCTTTCCAAGAAAAAGAGCAACAAGTCATTGCAAACTGGCCTAAAAACCACCCAACTGGGTTTATTTCCTGCAATTCTCTAGTGTTTATTTATCTAAGACTCCTTACTCCGGGAGCACAAAAAATGTCTCATTATTCTAAATACTCTACAATTCCATTACAAGCTTTAAAGGCAAACAACCTGGAAGATGAAAAGATGGCAGGAACCGGATTGGACGCCTTGATGGTTTAACTAATTCATTAAGGGATGAAAGTTACCAGAGATGTAAATTGCATTTATATGCAGTTCTTTCTTCCAGGGAGAGGACTGCGGTCCTATAAGCTGAATAATCCAAATAAATTGCCACTCCCAGTAGGTGAGGCCCTTTAATTTCCATTTATCTACCAGATGTACGTAAATAAGTGACTTGGTCCCCCACCCCCCATCTCATCCTTTCTCTCCTCCTTCCACCTGCTGGTAAAAGCATGAGGGAATAAAGCCCAGAGATTGCAATACAAGGAACAGGGCCCTAATCAACACATTAGATCACCATGAATGAACCGAGAGCTTTTGGACACCTACTTTAAATAAACACTAAGCAAGTCTCATTCACTGCAGACTGTCACTTGTTCCTTATGGATGCACCGTTTCTACACTTGTAGCTGATTCACTCTCCCTCTTTCCTAGTCCAGCTCTCACCCTGTTTTCAGTCCTTGTCTAGTGACCTTGTCTAATGGCCTAGGAGACATCTTTGATGCCTTTTTTTCTTCATACCTCGTATTTAATCTACTCAAGCTCTGTGGATTTCTCCATCTTTCTCCTCATCCCCACCACCAGCACTCAGTCAGAATCCCATGGACCACCCTATAACTGGCCTATGTCCTGCCATGGGCACTCACTTCTTCATGGCACAGCAAGAGTAAGGTTTACAACATGTAAACTTGTCCCCAAATCTTTTCTGCTTAAACCCTTCAAAGGCTCCCCATTGTTTTTAGGATAGAGACTCAAAGCTTTATAAAATCTGCACAGCCTGGTTCCTACCCACCAATTCCATGTCACCTGATGCCATGCTGCCATCTGCCATGGGTTCCTTCCTTGGGTCTTCTTTCTGATCCTTATACTTGCCATGCTCCATTTTGACTTATGTCCTTTTCCTTTACCTAGTTCTCCTGTAGACCCCAACTTAAACAATCCCATCCCCAAGGGAGCCTTCCCTGACTTGAGGCCAGGTTCCCCATTGCACACACCTTTGCCATGCTCGCAGGCTGTAAGTACACATGTAATTGAGAGAGCGATGCCCACCTCTTTCACTAGAATTCATGCTCTGTGAGGTCAGGTTTTTGTGTACCTGGCATTGTGCCTGGCATATAAGACAATCTCAGAAAAAAAAAAAAAAACTTGCTGAAGGAATTGATGGACACAATCACCCTCTTCCCCTTAATGTCAGTGAGCAGTGTTGACACCTCCCCAGACTGAAGAAATGGAAGTCCAGGGTCTGGAGAGAGGTAGGCATGGAACTGATCAGAGTTGAGGAGGTGGACAAGATTGTTTTCTGACAGCCAGCGGTGATTCATTCATTTAGGGATTATTCATATCCTCTTGCCTCCTCTGTCTGTATAGTTATCCTCCCCCAACCTGGCTCTGTCCTGTGCCAGTGTTGTTGGGTCCACACCCACACCTGCCGCACCCACTGCCTCTTACCACAAGAGCCCCTCTTCCCTGTGGGTCCACGCCCATTTATTCTTGGCTGAGAGACCGGAGCCTTCCATTTCCAGGCATGATTCTAACCAGATACAATAAAGCACTTAAAAACCACCAACTGGTTGGTCTCCTGGAACTTCTTTCCACCCACTATTATTGGCAATGCAAATGGAGGATTAAATTCCAAGCAAAAGAGGTTTTCTTCAGAAGCTTGGGTTTTCAGAAGTATCCCCGGGGTAATAAAATGGAAAAAGGAAAACCGAGCATACAAGGCCTTCCTTCCATTTCCCCAAGTGTTGGCCAAGATTGCAGCCTAAGAGATGTATAAGAAGTGAGTTAGCTAGGGCTTGGCGAGGTAATTGTCTTTGCCAATGGGTCTCAAACAATAGCATGCATCAGGATCACCTGGAAGCCTTTTTAAACACAGATGGCTGGGTCTCACCCTCAAAGTTTTTGACTCAGTTAGACTAGGGTGGGGCCCATACTTGCATATCTAACAAGTTTCTAGGTGATGCTTCTGGCCCCTGGAAATCACACTTTGAGATTCGCTGTGCCACCTTATACTCTCTCTTCAAAAAACTCAATCTTTAATGTGTATTTCAACCATCCTTAGATCTTGTCAAAGCAGACCCTGATTGAGTAGGTAGGAGTGGAGCTTGGTGCCCATACTGTTGCAGTGAGGACCACATGCTCAGAAGCAAGGCTCAGGTAAGCCATCACCTTCCCGAGCACTAGTCCTTTTGATAGAGGTCTCTTTGTTTCTTTGTTTTTTAATGCCTTCCTGGGATATCAGGGGCTGTTTTGGATGACCTTAGAAAGAGGTGGGTGCCAGGGAGTATCTCTCTAACTTGTCCAGGATCCCCTTGGCCTGGCTAAAAGAAAGCAGCTTTTGTCTCACTTTCAAAGGGAAACCTGGCCTTCTTCTCTACTCCTTTGCTGAGAAGACCCTTACCCAGGATGCTGATAGGTGTGAAGAGAAAATACAGTGAAAGAGATATACTGGCAGAATCACACTTCCAGGTCAGACAGGTGCAAATGGTCTCTCTGTTGGGAGTCGGATCTCACTGAGGCTATAAATGGGTGGAGAGTCGATGTGAAAAAGTAAAGCTTTCCCCTTTATGGAAGAACTGTGTCACAGCATATGGTTTGTAAGCGTGAGCTTTGGGCTTAGACGTGTACTCAAAGCTTTAAATAAAATAGCATTTGTAAACTGCTTCCCAAAGTGCCTGGTACTTAATGAGTACTTAATGAATGACAGCTACTGTTATTTTTTTAATAGGATGTACTAATTATAGTAGAATCAGAATTCATGGCAAGGGGAACGCGGCCAGTTTGATCGCCTATAAAATAAAACAGTAGGACTGTTGATCCACTGAGATTTCCTGTTCTCCGCCCAGGTCACTGCCTGGTCTTTGAAGATGCTCAGGACATATTTGTTGAATGGGAGGAAGAAAATTGTACACGTCTAGGTAAATTAGTAGATGGGGGGATTTTAGCTTGTGGAAATTGTTCACAGGGAAAGAATTATAAAAACACTTGAATTCTTGAAAGTGAGGGGGTTCAGGCCTTGAGTAAATTGCTGTTTTTGGCCACTACCATTACTTTACAGGATTATAATGAGGAACATTTGACAATGCCTGGGGAAGGCTAATCCTTGGTTTGTGCTTTACAGTTAGCCAAGCACTTGAGAGTGAAAGTTCCCAGCCCTTGGGTTTTGATATATTGGCTTTATCTTTTAGGTTGGCTACTGTGTGCCAGAAAAACCTGTGAATTTCTTATGTGGTTTGATAAATGAGATATGACCCTCTTTGGAAGGCCTGGGTACCTGTGGGCCAGTGAGTAAAGCCACCTGGGAAGGGCTCACCAACCTTGATAGGATAGGGAGCCCCGTGTGCCTGGCTGGCAAGGAACAACACTCCCATCTCCCTCCCTGTCCTCTTTGCAGTCTCATGCATCTCATTTATTGTTAATGCTGTTTCCACTGGCTCATTTACAAATAGTCTGAATAAAACATCAGAGCAGGGAAGGAGGGGCAGTGCTCTCAGTCTTCCATTACTGCCTCTGCCACATTCCTTCCCTCCTTCCCTTTCCTCAGGTCCTTTCTCCCTTCGTTACTCTGATTAACAATCTTTATCTAATTGGCTTGTCATGAAGCAGCCAAATAGGACTCCTGGGTTCTTGTGGGGATGGTGAGAAAAATGACTCAGACAGTCCCAGCATTGGTTTTTGTTTTTTGTTGTCCTGGAAGGAGGGAGGCAAAAAGCAAACACCAAATTTCAGTCTAAAAGGGGAGATCTGAGAATAAAGCAGAAGCTCTGCTCCTCCTAGGGAGCTGCCTCAGCTTACTGAAGGGTGGCAGAGGGTCAGCCTGGAGATGTGAGGCCCTGTGGCTGCTACTGCAGGGGATACAGATCCGGCCAGAGAGGCAAATGTGTTTGCATAATCCTGAGACAAGGCAGATTAGGAAAAGCTCAGCCAGAAAGGCATGTACTGGGCATGCGGAAGGGAACATACGCGGTTGCCCAGGGAACACAATTTCTGTTATTTTCTCTACTTTAACTTAATTACTGACTATCCTGATTCTTCTAACAACCATTCTTTGTAGTTTTATCACTAATAGGTGCATCTTTAAGACACTATAATTTAGCCTTGCCAATTGAAAAAAAATTGGTATATCTTTTATATCATTTTTAACCTATAAGTTCCACCTAGACTCCCTCATTTTTATAAATTTTCTTTTTAAGGATCTGAACCTTTTGACCTGTAAAGTTCCATGCAGTCTGAATTTTGCTGATTGCATATTCAAGAAATAGTTTAATATGTTCCTCTGAGCTCTGTATTTCCTGCAAATTGGTAGCTGGATCCAAAGACTTGATTAAACATAAGTTTGATCCCTTTGGCAAGATTGTAGATGGTTGGTGGCGTGTCTTTCCTCTGGAGGCACATAACGTCTTCATGTCTCCTTTTTTGTGATGTTAGCAGCTGTTGAAGTTCAATGCCTAGATCCATTAATTCACTGGGGGCTGCAAAATGGTAATGTTCTATCATTTCTTCTTCGTTTATTAATTGAAGTACCTGCATCAAGAAATGTTTCCTCTCATCTACGAGTTGATTACAGTTCACGAAGGAAAGGCAGGACAAATACTTGATTCTTTATCTTTATCAGTTTTCTAGATAATGAATAAGTAAGTGCCTTTCATCCTCCAACAACGACCAATTAATTTTTTTTTTCAACTGTCAGTAGGAACTCATGGATTTAAACATATTTGATGGATTTAAATACACTTATACACTTATTATTCTTATCAAAATACAAACTGACTCACTTTCGGCAGTCAGAGCTTCTTCAGTTGGCTCTGGAGTCCTGCTGACGTGACCCACGCCTTTAATACCTTTCCTGCTATCTGGAATGACAAGATACCCCAGGCTCATCTCATACATCTGCTGCCCCAGACTGGTAGCTGGCCATTCCTCCAAGAAGTCCTGATTCAGTTTAGTGGATACAATGCCAGGGATGCTCCTTGTTAATTTATTAAATTAGTCATTGTTTGTAGTTTTATCAGTATACAGAGCTAGGGAGTTAAAAGGGGGAAAAAATCTACACACAGACAGTTTTGCTATAACACTCGTTTTTAAAACGCAGATTTGTCCAAACGTGATTGGTGTAATAAGGAATAACTTGAGTCTAACACAAATTTTGCATTTGGCTATGGTTGATGTTATACAGGAGATATATTAGGTAAAGCTGAACTAAGTAAGTAGTGTTGTTGTGACCGGAATAACCAGACTCAACCTGAGTGCTCTGATGTTAGAGGCAGTCTATTAGCCGGCGGCTGTCCTTCCAAAGGAGCAGCCTCGACCCATTTCAGGTCCACAGTTTTATACCCCAAAATCCATTCATCACTATATCCCAATCACAATGGATCTATACATCATCTATTCATTACCTGTCACCAAATGGTGGTCTGATATGATGCGTAAGCGGGGGCACAGAAGCAGAAAGCGAAACGTTAAAAGGTCAGATTCCCATACCATGTTTCCCATAAATTCCTCCTCCTCTTTCTTGTGGGAACAGAGATAAACAATAGCCTACCAATGTAATCACCAGGTATTTGATCAGGAAATGTGGCTGCTCTGGCGGTTGGCATAGAGGCTTCTAGTCTTAACGCCTTCTTGCATCTTTCTAAGGGCACATCATCACAGTATAAAGATATTCAAAACAGAGAAAAAATCTGGAATGATTTTTCCCACAAAGTGAAAGCACAACCTATTTACAAGGAGCTTAAAGTGAAGTTCCCAAATCCTGCAGAAGTGGCAACTTTTACTGCTAGGAGTAGCTGGTTTGGTGGTTTCAAACACCGCTATAGTTAACAGAGTTTTCAGCTGTCAGGTGAAGCTACAAGTACAGATGAGAAAGCAGCGAAAGAATTTCTGGCAATGACACAGAAAGCAGCTGTACTATGGATACCATTTTCAATTGTGATGAAACAGATACCCGATGCATGCCTCAAAAGGTCCCTACCTCAAGGGCAGAAAAAACATGACCCGGGATTTAAGGCTACAAGGGATCTCACAACTCTGGTGTTCAGCGCCAGTGCCCAAGAAGACAACGAGCCAGCCACCCACAGCTGCTATTACAACTTTTCACCCAGTTACAGGTAAGCCTCCTTCCACCACTTCAGTACTTAACAAGCTGCACCCTGTCAGTACCCACTTCCACCAGCAAACTTCAGGTCTTCCTCAAGGCAAAATGCTATATTTATTGTAGTATTTATGTATTTTTTCACCAGTTAACTTGCATAGAACTGTGCTACCATCTTTGTTAGTTTTCTGTTCCTTTAGAAAATTTGTCACTGATAAAGTTTTTGAGTGTTGTGCCCTTTCCCCCATTTATGCCATAAGTCCAGTGGTTTTTATTGCATGATTTTGCACACTGTGGCAATTTTTAGGAACACAAAACACATACATGCACACATCTCTTGTGTTCATAGCGATATTTTCAATTCAATATCAGGACTATAAGGATCACTCTGGGGCCCCTTAAGACCTCATCACAAACTGCCTTGTACTCACCACTTATTGGTTTGGGGGAAACCCCTCCTAGGTTCAGCTGCTGGTCTCAAGTTGGCCTGTATGCTTTGTCCTCTGGTGTACATGCTGATGCCTTGCATATCTCAAAGCTATTGGTGGTTTGCCCTGCCTGTGTTTTGAGGTTTGTGGGAATATCCTGTCATTTAACATTGTTGTAAACTTTGTCCATCAATTTAAAATGTTTTGCTATTTAGATGCTCTATTTTTATGTGGGAATTCTGAGATATTTAAAAACCACGCTGCTGTCACTGCTACTGTCCTAGAATCCCTTCCTGACAACCGCTTATTCAGTTTGTCTTTGAATATAAACATTGATCTTTATATATATAAAGATGTTTATTCAGTCAAGTCTGTTTGACATTCCCCCATTGTTTTTTGTTTAACAAGTCCTTTGTCATCTAGATGTTAGATAAAAATCCTTTTACTATTTTTATTCTATTTTAAGTTTCATTTTATACATATAACTCTACTATCCATCTCATGTATTGAAAGTTTTGTAGAATGCTGTAGGAGAAATATCTAAGTTAATTATTTTTTTCCTCAAACATTAAACCTCACCAAGTCCATTTATTGAATTTGTAATTCTTCTTTATTGTAGATAAATTATAAATATCAAGATCTATATCTAGGTTATCTCTGTCTAATATTGTAGTTGTACCAAAATGCGTATTTATTTCAGCTTAATCGTAACATATTTTAATGTTTACAGCAAACTCTTCTTCACTGTTTTTCTTTAAAAAGAAAGTTTAGGGCTGGGGGAAAACAATAAAGAGTTAAAGAAGTACAAATTAGTAGTTGATAGATGGTCACTGGGTTGGGGAGCATGGCATAGGGAATGCAGTCAGCAGTAAGGTAATGGCTAGGAGAGAAAGAGCAATCAGAGAGATTGTTTTATGAACTATATAAATGTGAAATCAATGTACTGTATACTTGAAACTAATAATGAAAAAAATTTTTTTAAAGAAAGTTTAGTTGTTTTCACCCACATTTTTTCTTAATGAATTCCAGCAGAGGAAAAGCCCAAAGCCTTTTTTTTTTTTTTTTTTTTGGAAGCCCTTCAGTTTTCTATCAATTTTCTTTTTTAAAATGTAGCCATGTCTGCTTGTTTGGCTTTTTCTAAATGTTGGATAACATCCCAAGAGATGCTGTCCATGGTTGTACCTCAGGGCTAATTGTCAAGCTTGGCTCATGACAGCTTCTTTGAGGCTGGGCACATTACTGGGAGGAAGGTTTAGGGCCTGACATTAGACCTGCTCAGTAGGATGATGGGAGATCCATTGGGATGAGGGATAGCATCTGAACGTTGGATTCAACCAGGCAAGAGACTTAACTTTTCCAGCTGTGATTCAGGAAAGTGCTCAGCATTGGTAGGTCCAAGACAGAGAAGAAGGTCCAGCCACAAGTAACAAAAACCCAGCACCAAGCTTCAGTTCAGATCGAAGAAGGCTTCTTACAACAAATAACACACGTATGCAAGAAAGTTGGGTGGAGCTCAGACTGTGATATGAAGCCACAGAACAGAACAGAACAGAACAGAGCTAACAGAACGACAAGGAACGCTAATCTATGATCTTGATCTCTCATAGTTGCTGAAACTAACTGACTTTCATAACCACAAGCTGGCAGTAGCTATACAACATATTTGCATTCTGGAGTGGATTTTTTCTGCCTGGGGCTTTCAGCTCTGACCTTGGGAGATGAGAACTAATACTTATAAATGCCTTCTCTTTGTCTTGTCCCGAGACAAAAACAAAAACAAATTAACATGTCAAATAAGTGGAATGTAAAGATTCCCATCTTGTAAATAATCTTGGAACAATATTCTGGAATACCTCATAAAACATCAGCCTAGAGCCTCAGCTGAGATTCAGTAGATTTTATGTGCAGCCTATTGTTTAAAAGGTCAGAAGGAATCAAATAGTAAACACTCGGGCTTCAGGAAGATAGAGATACTAAATAGGAACAGGCAGCTCATGTCTGTTGGCAATGAATCCTCTAGCAATACTAGCTCAGTAATCTTTTGGGTTGCTTTTGTTTTTCTCCCTCTTTCTAGCAGTCAGAGCCTTCAATGTACCTGCAAGAAAGCATATTCACTGATTCTCTTAACACATTCAAACTTAGAGCTCTGAGATCTTTTAAGGATGGCCACTTCCATTTCCCTCATTTTATAGGCTGATAGCATGGAGAAGCGAAGGGCCTTGACCATGCAGCTTGTCTGTATAAAAGCCAGAACGGCCAGGTCATTGCTGCAAATGGCAGCTGCATTCATGATTTACTCTTTTCATTTTACAGACGGGTTATATAAAGCCAACAATAGGGACACTGTGTGGGAACACTACCAAGAGACATTCTGAAAATGCTAGTGATATAGCAAGAGCACCCAGCTAGCTCCTTGGAGAAGACAGAGTTTACAAATGGTCATTCTTCTAAGAACTGCCTATAAGGTTCTCTCAGAAGGTACAGTCCTATAAACACCCACGAATAGAACAAATAAACAGTACATTTTAATTATCTAAAGAAAACAAAAAGGAATGATTTTAAGCTAGGAGAGCTGCCATAACACTATAAGTAAAGTCAATAAATACATTGCTTGGTAATTAATTAGTGTTTAAATAATAAAAAGGACTATCAATTACAAAACATTACTACAAATTACTTGCTGCACAAACAGCTTCTTCGGTATTATTAATAATTCTAGCTACTGATTTTCTGTAATTATAAACCACAGTTTTCCTTTGGATGAACAGCTAAGCAGACTTACAATAAATAGTCAAGTTCTCACTCATACCAATAAAACTTGCCTGGTGCCCCATCCCCTTCAGCTGACCTTCAAAGCTAGCTTGCTTCTCAGCTGTCAGAGATATGTAAGAGAAGCAATCGCTTAGTATTTGCTCAATAAGGTCAGAACTAGCTTTTACATTAAAATTAAACATCCAAGAAAACACCTGAGGCGACATTTTCTGTTTCTGAGCATGGCTTGCTCGATGCAATCATTTCACCTGTGTGGCCAGCTCAGCCACAGTGGAGGTGTGGAGGGCAGATCTTGCTGGGTAGTAGATGACAAGGAGAAATGTGATTTATTTGGAGGCCCAGACCTATAGCTTAGAAGATCAGAGTTCAGGCCCCTACTCTTCAATAATCTCTATGTGGGATTTAGGACAAGTTATTTAACCAATTTGAGATTTCATTCTCCTTGTTAGGAGAGGCAGGCCGTGCTCCTTGCCATTTTATTTCACAAGGAAGCAGGTGAGAATTACAGCTGCCATTTAAACCCCAAATAAGGTGTAAGATAGATAAAAACCTTTGCTCTCTTTTTTTCCATTTAAATAAATTGTCCATTAATTCATAGGCTGATTATGATTGGATCAATCAACCTATTCTGTGTGAACAGGGCCAAGGAACAAAGGTGAAGGTCCTGGGTGTTCCTCACCTTCCTGGTCCCCTCTGAAATTCACACAAAGTCAGGTCCTGCCTCATTAACTTACTAAAAGCTCCTGATGTATAAGCACCATACTCAGACATCTCATGGGTTTTCTCATCCAGTCCTATCAGCGACCCTACAAGGTATATCCCTTTTGTCCCTTTGTTAACAAATAAAGAAATGGAGACACTGAAAGTTTAAGGCCACATATTTAGCAAGTGACAAAGCCAGTATGTCAACCTGGGAAGGCTCTTTACCACCCTGCTAAACTGTCAAATGCATAGTTATCATTCCTGGAGTGGGCTTCTGCCCTGCACCTTTGCTTCCTTTCCAGCGTCAGTAATTAGGGTCTAATTTAGAAGACAACTGTCCATGTCAAAGCATCCTTCCAAGCAGAAGCCTCCACTCTATAGTACTCTCCTAGGACCCTGGGCCCACCCAACGTGGCTCTCAACTCAGTGACCCCACATTGCTGGGAGCTTCTGGAGGACAGGGACAATTCATTGGTGGGTTCCTAGGCCCTTATCCACTAGGGTCTGCCACTAGTAGGTAAAATTTTGTATAATGAAATAAGTCTCTCTCTTTCTCTCTCAAACACATCCAGCATATATAGACCGAGGACCTCCAGCCACCAAAACTCCCAGAATGTCTCACCAGAACTCCAAAGTTTATCATCTTTTCCGTCTGACCAGCAGCACTTTCTATACCTGCTCCCAGAGATGCAGGGATGGAGGTAGAAGACAATGGCTGCCCACTCTGATTCTGGGTTTGCTACAAACCTGGTGTGGGGTTTCTGGTCTCTTGACCCATCACCCTCATGTGGTGCTTAATATCTTTTTCTAGATCTTTTCTTTAGGGGACTAGGTAAAATGGCAATGGATGGAGTCTATGAGAATGAACAGATGTTTCTAGTCCGTTACCCCCTCACCTGAAGCCTGTGAGCCAGCCCCCCCACCCTGCTAACCACATAACTCTGTTCTAAAAGGTGACTGCAATAAAACAGGAAATAAAAAATCAGAAAGCCCATATTCTTTGGCTGATCAGCCTTTGTAATAAATGCTATAAGGTAGAACAGAAATAAATTTATGAACTATCTGAGTTGCCATTTCTTGATTTCAAAGTAATTCAATCGTGGGGAAATGTCAGTTCCAATTGAAGAGGAAAACAAACTCAAAGTGTCTGGCGTTCCCTAACATGAGCAATCGCTGAGGTCGTAAATCGTTCTGGAGCTCCAGCAAGTCCTGTGCGGTGGTCCTGTGTGTATGTGTGCAGGCCTGCAAGCATTTCACTCCCCAACACCTTCACGTTATCACCTCCTCTCCAGGGCCCCTTCCAGCTCACAGCCAGTCTGCAGAACTCAGGCTCCAGAAGGCAAAGGGAATGAGCCCACCATGCTATTGAAAGCAAGAACCACCAGTTCTTTCTCAACTGCAGAAATAAGCCTGGCTAATTCAATTAGAGACCTCCAGGGCATTCAGAAAGTCCTTTGAGATCAATGGGAAATGAGTCAGAGGGAGAGAAGCCAGCGCTGAAGCCTGACAGACGATGCTTCTTATGGACTTGTCAGGTTTGCCAAGGCCTCTGTGTACGCACAGAGTGACTGGATGACACAGTAACCTGCTGTAGAAAGCAAAGTTCTGCTCTAAGGCACAGCTCACCCAGAGGAACTGGTAAAGGACAATGACTCAAAATGCCCTGGCATCTGTTTTTGCTTGCTTTTTGAACATCCACTATATCTCAGGGGCTGATCTTGTGGTTAGGGCTTCATTGAATAATCTGCTGTAGGATTATCTGAAATTTCTTGGGCAAAAATTTCTTTCTTTGTAAATTAGGTAAATTCTTTGAGAGGTATTTCTTAGAAACTATATATAATCTGAGACCTAAAAGATAAGTAAGAATTTTTCCAAGGGAGAGCTGGCGGGAGAGAGAGATCCAGACCCCAAAAAACACTATGTGCAGATGCCCTGAGGGCAGAAGGGAGGGGACAAGTTGCTGTGGCAGTTGTGTAGAATGTAAGAGTTGCTAATGCATTTTAAAGCTTTTGGTGGTTTCAGGCTATGATTCTGGTTCTGTAAGCTTTCTGTGGCATTAACTATGGGTGTCCGATTACTAAAGAAAAACCAGTATAAAACTATGCTCAGGCTCTCAGCTCCAAGGTTCCAAGAAACCTGCAGCCTGTCCTCTCTCTAGAGGGTTCCAAGATAAGCAGGGGTGAGGAGAGTCAGCACCAATCCTCATTTCTATTCACCTTTCTTTCTGGCCCAGCTTCCTTTTTGTAACTTATGGAAATTTTCAGAATTAGAATCATTACCCATACAGAAAGCTTGAAATGCAAATCAAATGAGAGGCTGTGGCAGGGTAATGAAGGCCAGTGGCCTGGTGATCTAATGAAGATGAACAGCTCTGTTACAGGTAGAGGATGCTATCGTACCACATGCTGCTTAGAGCAGGAAAAGAGGTAAATTCCGAATTTTTACTGTGTTCTACAAGTAAAATTGAAATATATATCTCTAAAATTGAAACAGAAAAAAAATTATATATGTGTGTATATATATATGTATATGTAGATGTAGATCTGTTTTTTTTTTCTCAATCTTGAATGTTTGAAAACAACCAGTTTCTAAGTTAAACTTGATTCAAAATTTTGTGACAGTTTTGGAAAGTGCTTGCCAATACAATTGGTAAACCAGAATTTATTTTAATCAGTTTTCAATTTAGGAACTCAGTGAGATCTAGTGCTAGCGGGCTCTGTTTAAGTGTTTTCCCATGAATGCAGGGAGGTTATAGGATCTTGGTTTTCTGGAATCTCATTCATTCAAGGAATGCTAATGAGTGTGAAGATGAGTTGCCCAGATAGCACAGTGACGATGGTAATCAAAGTGGAAGCTTTCAGTGAGCTGACAATAGGTTAGGAATTTGGGGATCAATTCTCTCCATTAAGCAATTTCAAGAAAATCAAGAAGGCCTAGAACTGGAAAACATTAACTTGAAAACCACTTACTTTGGGCAGGCCAATTAAGCTTATATTTTCTCAGTCCATCCAGTTTTGATAGTGGCTTTTGTTGGTTCATTTTTATGAAAATCCAGCCCCTACTTTTATTGTCAATAAGTTAATAGATTTTATTTTTATATCCCTTATCCCAGCACATAATTTTTTTATGTTCATAGATTAAAATATTAGGGGAAATTTCTTTGCCAAGTAATGATCCATGTCATAATAAAAAATAAAAATTTCAAAGGTTTTCAGAGCCAGAAAGAATTATTGCGAATACAAGTCAGTCTATAACTGTGTTGTCTAAACGTTCCACCAGATATATTAGCTATTTTCCTCTCTTTCATGATTGAGTGTGAACCTCTTGATCATTTAAACCAGAAACTAATCTGTTGAATGTTAGAGCTAGAAGCCATCTTAGATACTATACAACCCAATGTATGCATTTAGAAATGAAGTGACTGAGGCCAGACTTACTGATAGCTCATGCCATCCAAAATCTTCTAGGTCATGGTCTTTGACTTCATAAATTAAAAACAGGATTTTTAACCGTTTCTACCAGTCTAAAATTGCTTTTCGAGAAACACTGAGGCCAAAAGAAGCTAGTTTGCTCCAGAGGATGTAGTCATGATAAAATTAATACTAGAACTCAAGTGTCCCTAATCCTCAGTCTAGGACTAATTTTCAGGTAACCAAAAAGCATCTATAAAACAGGGATCATAATACTTTCCCCGCTGCATTTTTATGAGGATTAAACAGGATAAACTGTATGAAATCACTGTATTTACTTAGAGTTCATTTGTCAGCAGGTAACTTGCCTAACCAAAAAGATGGGTATCCCAGGAAAGGATGATAACCAGGGACCAGAACCCATCAGGGCTCACTCTCATCCCTCCTTCCAGTGAAATTATTTTCTTCATTTGAGAAAATTTTTCCATACTACGAAAAAAAGAAAAAACAAAACAGGAGGGAGTGAGAAAGGGAGGCAAAAGGAAAGAAAAAGAAAAGGCACTCTAATTGTTTAATCTTATCTAATTTCCTTATTTTACTAATGAGAACATGAAAACTCAGAGTGGTAACATGTTCTGCTCAAAGTCATATGGCTAATGACACAACTCCCAGTGTCATTAGTATTTCTACTCAGTGGGGCCTACTACAACAAAGTAAGACAGCTTTTTGCTCTAACCTTCATTTTGGGTGCTCGTAAACAATTATATATGTTCTTTACAGGAGTTAATGGCACACAAACCTGCCCTTTAGATAGTGGACAGTCAGAGAGTAGCCTGAATCACTGAGACACAGGCCCCTTGAATTCTCACAATTACAAAGAGGAGAGAGTCAGCCCATTCAGGTGCTATGTGCCTAGGGCCAGGGATGCCAGTATGTGGGCTAGGCAAGTATGAGCCGTGACACATTCGCTTTGCCTCTCCCTTGGCAGCTACCACATGTCTGCCAGCACTGGCCAGGCTTCCCAAATAGGGATGATGGATCTGAATAAATAATTTCAAATACCCTGAACACAAGCCATCTGAATGCAGTGAGTCAAGAACTATTGGAGCTTGCATTCAGCACATGCCACTCATCCCTTCTTATCTGCCAGTGTCAGCAGTGTGTCAGCAGCTAGAGGTGCTTAGTCTACATTCTTTAGTCTCCCCCACTTCCTCTCGGTGCTGGGAAGTGTAAGCTTTCCGAATAGGCCTGGCCACCTAGCATACAGTCAGGCCCCTTGGCAGAGGTTCTGGTCTGTGAAGGATAAGATGCAAGATGGTGTCTGGGGGCCTGGCAAATTCCCCCCTGGTCAGAAGGTTAGTGACTCCAGCTGTGGGACGGCCTCACCCCAGGCGAGTTACCTAACTCACTGCCATTATCTCTGTCCCATGCTCTGCTCTCGCTCCACTGGGGAGACTACGGCTCTGAGTATTTGTCCTTTCCCCTCCCTCATGATCACCATTCACATGGCCTTTTTAGTTCATGGTCCTTTCTGTCAGGTAATTTAGAAGAAAGTTTCCAAAGCTAGGTCATAGGGCACTTAAGGCTGAGCATCCATCCTGACCTACCCTAAATCATCTACCCAAAAAGGCCACAGCCTGTGCTGACCCTCTTTGACCTGTGAGTGAGTCTGTGGCCTAATTGCTTTTCAGGGAGGCCCCTTTACCGCCCCCCACCCCCACCAACTTCTGAGATTGGAGCAGTCCTTTGTTTAAAGGCCCCAGGTGCCATTCTAGCTCCAAGCTCTCCTTTACCATATTTCCCACCAGACCCTGAAGCTTCATGCAGAGAGGATTTCTAAAAGTCAGCCGTACCAAGTCTGATGAACTAAAACCATGCCTTCTGCAGGCCTCATGTTCCATTATCCTCCATGAAGTTGTGGCTGGAGCATTTGGTGTCATATGAGGCCTCTCCAGACCCCAAATGCAGCAACAAAGATCCAGATAGAGCACACAAGCTTATCAAGATCGCCAATGACCTCCATTTGGTTAAACACAAAGACAATGCACAGTCCTCACTTTACTTGACCGGTGAGCATCATTTTACATGATTGAGCCCTTTCCCTTATGATTTCTTCACTAAGCTTCCGGGACCCCACACTCTCTTGATTTTCCTCCTATCTCAACGAATACATCTTTTCAGTCTCTTCTGATTTATGCTCTTCTCCTCAATCTTTCAGTATTGGAATGTCCTGGAGCTCAAACTCTTCTCTTGTCTGTCTGATTTCATTTCCTTGATGATCTCACCATGTCTTTGGGTTTAAATACCATCTATATATCTCCACTCCAGACCTTACTTCTGAACTTCAGACTAGTATACGCAGCTGCCTACTTGACATCTCTGCCTCAGACTTAACTTGCTCAAAATTGGATCTCTCTTCTCTGAACCTGCTCCACTGGAAGCTCTGATCTCCTCTGTCAATGGCAACTCCATTTTTGTAGTTATTTAGGCTTAAAACTTTAGAATCACTCTTGATTTCTGTCTTTCTCTCATACCCCATATCAAATCTTACTTATAATATTCACATAATCTGATACTTTCTTAGGATCTACACTGCTACCATCCAGAATGAAGCCACTATCATCTCAGCTGGATTACTATAATAGCCTCCCTTGCTATTATATTCTTCCTGTTTCGATACTTCTCCCACCACTACCAGTGGGATCTTTTCATCACTGTAAAAGGTAAATCAGATTAGGTTTCCTCAAACCCCCACAAAGGTCCTCTGTGGTTGGCTGAAAATGGTGCCCCAAAGAACATCCGTGTTCTAATGTCTGGAACCTATGAAAGTTGCTTGATAGATCTTTGTTGACATAATTAAGTTAAGGATCTTGAGATGGAGACATTGTCCTGGATCATCTGGGTGAGTCCTAAATGGAATCACATGTACCCTTATAAGAGGAAGGTAGAGGGAGATTTGACCAACAAATCAAAGAGGAGAATTTAGTGTGACCGTGGAGGCAGAGAATGGAGTGTTGTAGTCACCAGTAGCTGGAAGAAGCAAGGAACAGATATTCCCCCAGAGCCTCTGTGGAGATAGCCAGACTTTAGCCATCTGACTTTAGCCATCTGACTTTAGCCAAGTGAAACCGATTTTGGACTTCTGACCCCCAGAACTGTGAGAGAATAAATTTCTTTTCAACCACCAAGTTTGTGATCATTTGGTATACACCCATGGGAAACAAACACAACCACTATTTCATTTAGAGTAAAAGCCTATAACATTCTACCTGATCCAGCTCCTATTAACTCTCTGACTGCACCCCCACCACACTCCCCAGCTCTAAACACATTGGCTTCCTCCCTGTCCTTTCCCTTAAACAAACCATGATCCCACTCCACCACCCAAGGCCTTTGCTCTAATTATTCCTTCAACCTGATACTCAGGGACCTTCCTCCCTTACTTCAACTTTGCTCAAAGGAGGTCTCTCCAGACCACACTTTGTAATATGTCAACCTGTTCTGTCCTTTGCCACTCACTCCTGATCCTTTTTATCTGGATCTGCTTTTTCTTTTTCTAAGCACTCATCTCCTTCTAACCTACAATGTGATTTACTCGTTTGTTATTTATTTATCAATTATTATTCTCTTCCACTGCTAGAATATATGATTCTCAAGGGCAGAACTGATTACCTTTTTGTCCTCTGCTGTGTCCCAAATACCTAGGCTAGTGCCTGACACATGCATGCATTCGATTCACATGTGTTGAAAGCATGAATGAATATCTTCAGAGTTTTTGTGACAATTATGTAAATTTGAGATACCTGTTTTCTCCTCACCTCCCACTTCCTTCTTTCCACGTCCTTCACTATAATAGCAAAGCCAATAAACATAGTAAAAAATATTCATTTTAAGATGATAGGGCACAACCAGGTAGGTTAGTCAAAGCAAAAGTGTCAACTTTCTCCTCCTCTCTTGACTCTGGGTGGCCTTTTATACACATGAATATGCAGTACTCATGACCTAATAAAATTTTGATGGTTAGCCTACAAAATTGTTTATGTAGCAGATAAAATAATTCCGGACTGCAAAATTCAGATGTACGAAACATGCTAAATTTAAAAATTTCTCTTTAACTGTCTTGAGTCTCATTCTGCATGATAGGAGAAAATGCAATCTCTTCAATTCAGGATAAACTCAATTACCTCAGGGTTATTTCCTGCCCTTGCTTTCCCTGGCAAGGGCCTTATCCTAAGAGTCTAACATAGTGTGACATATCAAGAGCTTGAGCACAGAGGTACCTGGCCAAAATGTGATTTCCTAAAATTTATGCCTTCCTTTTTGGTCTTCAGCAATTACAATTTATATTAGGCTCATCAAGGGCATCTTCTTGTCCCAGTTACGAGGTCAGATCCAAGTATCAGACCTGTGCCACTCTTAGCCAAGTGAGAAAACAACATGCTGCCTCAGCTTAGCTGCCTGAACAACCGGGCAATCTGCAAATATTTATGGAGAACCACCATAATCTAGGCACTGGGGATGGCAGTGCCCAAGTCTGAGAGTCCCTGACCTCAGAGATTATGTTCTAAAGGGAGGAGCCAGGTCTCACACACACACACACACACACACACACACACACACACACAGAAGGTGATGTGGGGTACTGTGAAGGGTACCAGATGTAGAAAGACCTTTTTGAAACATGACATTTGAGTTGAAACAAAATGAGAAGTAAGCAGCCAACAAACATCTGGAAGAATAAATTTTCAATAGGAAGAAACAGAAGTACAAAGGCTCTGAAACAGGGATGAGTTTCATCTGTTTATTCTAAGTATAAAGAGATCCTATGAAGCCATTTCCATACCGTTTCCATGTCTCTTCTGCTATGGCATTTTGGGAAATGTCTGTGGATCCCGCCCCCTTCCAGAGGCACTAAGGAGAAGCCTGGTATATGTGCTGTCTATTCCCCCATTCTCAACTCTTTTGGTGTTTATGTTGCCATGTCCTCGGTTTAGCTGGGAATAGGAACAGGACACAGTGTCTTCCTTCAGGGACATCCATCACACCTAATTATCTTGTCAGAAAAAATTGTGAAAGATTCTGGATGTAGGCAAAATTTACTACTGGAAGTCCTATCTAGAATACCCTCAGTTTCATGGTTCATCATGTAAGAGCTATGTTACAACTCTGTCAATATGTGAAATACTGGTAGTAATGCAAATGATTCTTGCTCATAGAAATGCAAAGTGTGTCCAGCGAGAGGCAGCTGATGGTTGCCCTGTAGATACTGACCAATTTTGTATCTATCTATATTTATTTCAGCATTATTAATGGTCTATATATGTTTTTTATCCTCCTTTGAACTAGTTGTAACATCTTACTAATTCCTTCACTTATAATGCCATATGTCATTTGTGTGTATAGGAGTAAAGATTTTACCTTTTATAAATACTTGAACAACCAGAGGTTAGGGATGCTGACCCCATGCAGTTAAAAATGCACATATAACTTGACTCTCCCAAAACTTAACTACTAATAGCCTATGGTTGACCAGGAGCCTTAACGATAACACAAACAACTGATTAACACATATTTTGTATATTATATGTGTTATATACTTTATTCTTACAATAAAGTATGCTAGAGAAGAGGAAATATTAAGAAAATCATAAAGAAGAGAAACTACACTACTGTATTTATTGAAAAATATCCACATGAAAATGACCTATTCAGGTCAGACTCATGTTGTTTAAGGGTCAGCTGTAAGTATTCCTTGGAAACCTTAACCTTCTCTCTATTCTCTTTCTCCTGACCTCTTCCTTGTTCTGAACAATCACATGTCTTGGAGGCAAGTCCAAGGCAGATGACACTCTCGGTGCGTAGAGGGAACAGCTAGGGCTTGGAGAAGTGAAGACTCAGCCTGTCAGCTGACTCCTATCCTGGGGCTCCATGGTAGGCCAGAGGAGTGTACCGCTGCTATAGATTCTTCAGGAAATGCGTTGAAGAATTTTGGGGAATGGGAGGGGCTTATTCTCAGACATATAAATGTCCAGTTCCCAAAATGAAGATATCCAGCCTCCAATCCCAGGAGTCGCCCCCAGGAGAATGGCTGCATTTAGACAACACAAATCTACAGAACGGTGCTCTTGAATATGGGGGACTTAACCACAGTCCCCTAAAAATCCTGCTGGGACCCAAGCAAACATTCCATTCATTTACCAAATCACTAAACCGGAGCCAGTTTTATGGTCATATTTCTCCCCTGGCATGCAAAAATGTTTATGGCCTTCGATAAAGACTTCTCTCTGTTGAGAACTGAGTTGAGTATATATTGTTTTAAACTTCAGCATCCTCCAGTAAGATTTATGTTCTTGTTTTGCTTAAGATTCACATTTTAATGTGGCAATAAAAACAAGTGAGATTGTCTCATTGCAAAGGATCCTATTTAGTTAATTATCAGGCCCCATGCTACAAATCACTGTGTTATGTTTCTTGTACCCAGAGAAGGCTACTATTTATTCATCTCCTCACATGAGTCGCGTGAGCCTGAGTCATATTGATGAGCAGAGCTGGGGCTAGCGGTGGTGGGGAGGGGAGAATAAGATAGAGGTAATGGCTCTATACTGTACAACCTGCGCCCCCACCCCACCCCAAAGCCCACCACGTAGGCATCAAATCAGGAGGCAGTATTAAATAGGCACAGTCCAGATTCTGGGGACAGATCTTGACTCCCACCTCTGCCATCTACCAGCTCTGTGATGTCAGACACAATGTTTAACATCTCAATCTTTATCTCCTCCCTCCCCCCATATGGGTTATAATGATGCTATACCAACTTCCAGACTTTGTTTTGAAAATTAAATTAAGTTACTGATTTAAAGAAGCTGGCACCAAACAAAGGCAATGAATATTGGATCGTTCCCCAGTAGAAGCTGACAACCTTGAGAAGCATCCAGCATGATGTGCCCGAAGCTTGCCAGGGGTCACCAGAGCTATAGGCAGAGCAACGGGCAGCCAGGGAGTTGGGGATTCAGGTGAGAGTCTGAGCAGCAAGGAACAAGGTCTCAGGAAAGGATCAGGGTCAAATGAGATTAAAAGCAACACAGAGAAGGAGTAATAGACACACAAGTGGAGAACAAGAGTGAAATTTATTAACCTGGTTAACATGTACGGGTTTCCGGACCACGACCAGGAAGCCCAGAGGCGGCAGGTAGAAGACAGTGGGCTGTTTCACTTGAGAAGGAAGGTGGGATGGGCAGGTTTGTGGACTGCCAGGTAGAGGCAAAGCAAATAGGAAAGCCCTCTGCAGGGCCTTTGGACAGACAGCACGGTCAGCACTTAAATAGACTTTGGTTTCCCAGGCTTCTCCACCCACAGAGCACACAGGTAAAGCGTAGGGCAGTCCCAACAATACAGAATGGCAACCATGAGGAATCAGTGATCTAAACATCAGCTCCTGGGAGCCTTAATGCCCTGGCGAGGGTTTGGACCACAGATTTCATGTGAGTTTTATCTCTGGTTTCAACTCTAAACAATCAAAGTGGCTGCCTGGAATATCATCTTGAGAAATATTTTGAAGGTCACATTTGGAAGAATGCTATGATTGATTATTTATGTCTGCTGAGGGTTTAGAAATGAGGGAGGTATACTCACTACCTTTTAGCTAGCAGTAGTACAGCCAGGTCCTCCTAGCTAATATGCAGCGGGAGCATGCCTACAAGGTGTCAGTGGAGGAATTTATTTATTTATGTATTCATTTGTTCAGCATGCCCAGAATAGCCTCCATGAGCAGTAGTGCTGCATTGGGAAATGTGAGAGTGTGCTGAGGAAGAAGTTCCAAGGACTCTTGGAGCTATTTTGCAGACCCAAGAATGCTTTGGCACTTCATTTAGATTCAACATCAGCAAACAACCCCAGGAAGTAGAAATGATTATTATCATGTGAATTTGAAGGCTAGAAAACTGAGGTGCATCTCAGTTTTAGAAACAACTGGTGTAATAATTCCCACTGTAATAATTATCATGTCCTCAAATGCAGTCTTTTGCATCTTTCACTGAAAGCCGGGAAAAAGACATGTCTATGCACATACAAAGCCATTTGCCCTCTGTGTTATTTGAGAGCAGCCCTTCTGACACGTTGACCAGCCCTTGGCCAAGCTCTGAGCATTACCTAAACTCAGGGAATGCGTAGTAAGTGAATTGGTCCATATTTTATCTCCCTACAAAATAGCTATTTAAATATCCCATGAGTATGCACTTTCTGAATCATTAAGGCCTCAGGGTACATCAATTACACTAATTTGGGAAAGTGATCAAATTCATGCAGGGCTGTTATTTTTAAGGAAAGGACATTTCAGTATATTGATGGTGAATTGGTATACGGAGCATATAGATTTCCAGTTATCTCCTGTCGTGGCAAGAGTCCATTGGTTTCCTTTAAGAGATGGAGAACACATTATGCTTGGTATTAAAAAGATCAATTTCAGTAAAGGAAGACACTCAACACAAGGGAATTGAAATGAGCTGGTAATAAATGATGTAATGTTGGAAGCAATAAGAAAAGGCATACGGGGACTCCAAGTTCTTGTATAAACAATGATTAAATGAAATTTTTGTCCCCGCTTTTTGTTAAAGGTGATATTTCTTTACTGTAAAGTATAATGTATCTATTTTGTCACTGTTAGCGAAGTATGCAGTTAATAATCGGTCTTCTTAAAGGTTTCAGAATTCTTTGGTCCTAACGTGGAAGGAGGGCCTTATCTTTACTGCCAACTCATCTCTACTCTTCAAACCTAAGCGACAGTCTTTTATAAGAATTTGGCTTCGGGTGTTATCTTTCAAGAAAACAGTATTCCAAACTTCAATACAGTGAATAGAGTTACAAAGACATCATGAGTGTAATATGGAAATAGAGTAAAGATAAGCTCTCTGCTGAGATGTGAGATGCAATAAAAAAAAAATGATGAGGTGAATAGGTACAACATTGGTGCAGGATTTCCATTAGTGTCTCTAAGGAGAAAAAAAATCAAACTAAGCTAGACTTTTCCTCTTTCTCTGTGAACAAATTTCTTTGGTGTTCATAAAAGCAATTTAGCTATTTAAGTATATTCATATAGATATTTAGAACTGGAAGGACTTCAGATATTTCAACAGACGAGAAAATTAAAGCCCAGGGAAGTAATGCGACTTACTGAGGATTACAGTCTCCCCTCTGGCTTGTAGGTATTTCTTGGTAGCTAAATTTTCATTTTTAAGAGGAAACTTAGGAAATTTTTATTTTTTAAAAAGACATAGTGTTCCAGTCTTTGGATTTTGTTTTTAATGGTGGTATTGACTTTTCGATATGCACCCAAAACTAGTACCATGATTAAATGCCAGAAGTCCTAACTGGAAACTAAATCAAATGCTATGTTTCTGATTTCACGTTTCTTAGGGACAGCATGGCAAAGATACAAAAAGCACATTCGCACAGAGTAGCATTTAGAGAATAGGCAAGAACAAGAGAAACGGGTATATAAAAAAATTAGTTTAGGTTCATCAGGTAATAACCCTCCCTTTACCAGAATCCTCCCTAGATCAAGAAGATTGGGAGGCAAAACAAGAGGAGTTGAACTGACTCCAGTTCAGACACAGAGTTATAGAGAAGCCAAGATCTAAACCAAGAGGAAAAAACCAAGACCCTCACCCTTCTTTGTATTTTTGTTCATTCCCTTATGCTTTCCATGGTAATCTCTAGGTAGGTACTTTTAGGTTCTTACCCAGAATGAAGAGGCTGATTGGGAGCAAGGATTCTCAACCTCAGAGAGAGATGCACCCCAGGGGCTCCCTGAGCAGGGAAGGGGTTGTTATCCAGACACCTAGAATTAGAGATCTGAGTGAGGCTTCGTGAAGCTTCTTTGTTCTGGGCTGCTTCTAGCACGCTGGTTAGCAGGAAGGGTGGGCAGTGGTCGATAATGGAGGGTACATGAAAGACGGTAGGTAGCTCAGTGGCCTGAGTTCCAGTCACAGCACTGAAGTTCGCCAGCCTCATGTTCTCTGGCAAGATCTGTTTCCTGCTGTTAGGCTAAATGACCTTGAGGTCCATAAGGACAGGTTACCTAACAGCCCAGTCCAAAACCCTCAACTCCTCGCTGACCTTTTGCCTTGTCCACCAACTACTGCAGCCACATACAGAACCGAGCCGCCCCACTTCCTTTCCCGTCACTTAGCCTTAAATTTGCAATTTCCACTCTTGGCCATTTCTCCCACATATAACCAGTCCCACCAGACATATTTTTTCATCCTTCAAGATCTCCAGTTCTCTGGCTCTGCCAGGCCTCACAGTCCGTCAGCACTTTCTAGCTTTCCCTCCTTTTCTACCATTATGTTTGTCATCACTAGTCACTCCATGACTCTTCCCCATACCCTCCTCTGCCTCATGAGCTGTCCATCCACTGAGAATCAGCACCCTGGCAATCCTAGTTCTGGTTGAATCCAACCATCCATTTTCTCAGGCCCCGTTACCTAGTGGAATTTGTGAAAACCATCATGGTACATTATAGATGCTAACCCATTGGCACCTGTGGCTTTTTGTTCTGGTTCCATAATGGCTATTTGAAACCTTTTCTATTCTCCTCAGCTCTACCCTATCCCTGTTCCTAGTTTTCATCCTCCCATTTGCAGCAGATGACTTGGCTTTCTACTCCCTGAGAAATGCATCAGTAAAGCAGTTCCTAAATTATCCAAAAGTTTCATGGAGTCTGAATGACCTGAACTGAGAGACCAGAGGGCAGTTCAGACAAGAGTAGCATGAGCCGGAGGGAAGACATGCTGAGCCAAAGCACAGGGTGGGAAACCAATAGGATGTCAAGGTCAGTTCTCATGCAGAAGGTCTTGAAGCTGAGGCAGCAGGATTCACTTAGACCCCTTTGAAGAGAACTATCTCTATGCCTCATTGAATTACTAGTTCATATAAAATCTTGAATAAAGACTTTAATGTCTCCTCTGCCTGATACTCTTAAATTGTCCAAATCACTAATAAATTTGCTCTGAAAGGCATTTTTGGATATAGAGTGAAAGATGCATAGTAAGATGCATAGTAAAGCTGTATTCTTTAGATAGAGTTAGGCAGAGGGAGCCCATCTCTGAAATTCTGTAACTCAAATAGAGCTGTGGTCCAATTATTTTCCCTTTTGTTCTCATCATCTGACTTCCCAGCAGGTACATAATTTTAGCCTGGAGAAAATTTTAGCCTGGATACCTAGTCAGGTATCCAGCTGAAGGCATGGAGTTTTGAAGATACTGACAGATCAGTAGTATGCTGGGTTGAGTGGCCCTTTTATGGTTAACTTCACTGCCTCACCCTTACCTTGTTTTCACTTTTTCTTGTTTTGGTGATTTACAGAATTCCTAAGCAGGGTAGAAGAAAGTAATGACCCAGAGCAAAGAACATCTGCTCATTTTACTCCTCTTGGTCACAACATTTTGATGTCTTTTGGCTCTTCCCTGATGAAGGAAGAGAATCAATAGCAAGTTATTTTTTTAGGTTATTGAGAATCAATTCCTCATTGTGAAAAAAGCTCCATGCACATTCAAGCCCCCGGGAGCCTACAGCCAATGCCAAGGGCTTTGTCCCACATAAAGTTCCTGGGCAGAGCCCAATTGTTGAGTCTTTCTCTAGGCAGTAGCAATGGCGTGTGTAGTGAGAGGAAGGTTATGAAGTGAACAAAAGAAACTTGCTATATAGGTGAGCTACAAATGTCGACCCAACCTCTTAGCTCAATCAGCAACCTTGAAACTCCATTTGGATCACTGGGTCTTCTTTCTTAAAAGCTGCATAAGAACTAAAGTGAGGAATAGAGAGGGTAGTGGGCAGTGGGCAGATGGACCCTTCACCAAAGGCAAGAGCTATTGGTCAGTGTGAGAGCTATGTGCTACAGTTTCTCTTCAGATATATTTATCTAGCCACTGATATGTTTAAGTTTCAAAAGAGAAAGAAAGAAGAAAGAAAGAGAGAGAGAGAGAGAGAGAGAGAGAGAGAGAGAGAGAGAGAGAGAGAGAGAGAAAGAAAGAAAGAAAGAAAGAAAGAAAGAAAGAAAGAAAGAAAGAAAGAAAGAAAGAAAGAAAGAAAGAAAGAAAGAAAGAAAGGAAGGAAGGGGAAAAAAAGTTTTTAAAATTAGTTTATGTGCTTTAATGAGCTAAAATGTTTGCCATTTAAAGAAGCCTTGGCAAATTATTCCAGAATAAATGTTATAAATTTTGTTTTGTTGGTAAATATGTTTATCTTTTAGGTTTATTATTAATAATAGATAAGTTCACCTACTTTCAAACAATGGCTGAAGAGAAACAACAAAAAGAGATTTGTGTGGCATCTGCCACTTCCTACGCCCTTGGGTTTTACTGAAGTCAGGCTGAGTTCCTCATTAAGAGTGACCCTGGATGATCTTTCTCCATGGCTTCAGCTTTCACAGAGCCCAAGTCACAGGCCCTACAGGTAGTAATGGCTTCCCACTCTTAGCAGTTTCTGGATGTATCTTTTCACCTAATATTTTTGTAAGAAGGCTCTTCGTTAGAGTATCCTCACTGAATTTTGTTTCTTGTGGAATTCTTGTTATAACTTCCAATATGTTTGAAAACTTATAAAATTTCAACATTTAATTGCTGTTCTTGGACCTCACACCATTAACTTATAAAAAAGACCCAGTTCTAGGTGGTGCTTTACTCTTGTTCAATGTGAATTTGTTAAATGTTTCTTTTGTACCGTGTCTCAGGGGAGGTTGGTGGTATAGGCATTGCCAATCCCATTTTATGGGAAAGGAAATGGAGTTACTGGGATTTGTTCAAGGCCCATGACTAATTGGGGTTTGGGTGGTCAAGGTCTCAGCTCTCCAGTACTCTCTTGTGGCCTACGTTGTTCTGACCCAGGAGCCAAAGAAAAGTGGACCCTTGGCTCTATTCTTTACCCTTCATCAGTTTCTAAAGGCTGGTGAGAGATGTTCCTGCCACAAGGTCACCCTTAGTATAACTTTCAACTTCAAAATAATAGGATTCCTTTCAAGACCACGTGGTTATCTCCTTCCACTTTGTTTCCACATGGGAATCCCTGCTGCTTTACAAATGATCACTCTTTTACATTAGATTCTGTTTCAAAGATCTTTCAGAAATTCTGACTAAGAATGAGTAGCCAGGGTTTAGCAAAGGAAAAGAGCTCTTGTTTAATCATTTCAAGTTTGTTTCTCTTTTTCTCTGTCTTGCTCTCTGCCTGTTTCCCTGTTTCTGTGTGTCCCTTTCTCTTTCCTCCTTTTGTCATGCCTTTCTTTCATAAGAGGTCTTGTGGGGCAGGCTGACCGTCCCTTGCATGATGAATCACCTAGAAACTACTAACAATGGAAGCCACTGCCACCTCTGGGCCTGTGACCAGAGCCCAGTGGGAGCTGCAGTCATGGAAGCATAACTGCTCATTCTCTGCAGGAACTGCGATGCTGAAGCAAGGAGGGAGCGGGTAAGAATCACCCCAGTCTCTCTTTTGCCTGTCACCTCACCTCCTGCTGGTGCTTCCCATTGGCCAAGACCAACTCCAAGCCAGAAGGTAAAGGAGACTGGGCGATGCAGTCTGGAGGGGTAGCCTTAGACAAATAGCAGAGTAGAGAAGGGCAGAGAGTACATGGAAGCAATGGCAGGGGATGGTGAGTGGAGAACAAATAGAAAGTAGCTGACATAGGGATGACCCCACCTATTGACAAGAGTGAGACTGGTATATAGAATGAGTGAAAGATATTTTAATTAACTTCTTCCACCTTTCCTCTCCCTTCCATATAGTGTCGATTCACTTCTTGATGAGTTTTCAAAGGAGCAAAACCCTGATGTCACTCTCTTGACATTTCTGTTTTCTTCACTCTCTCTTCCCTGGTACCCTGTTAGCTGAAGTAATCTGGGGAAACCTTGACTTTTCCCTTTTGAGTCGGGAGATGCATCTCTTTCTCCTGCCTTCTTACGCTCTGCTGAGTGCTAAAGATGAAGACCAATTTCTGTAGACAGGCTCCCAAATAAGCCATGACAGACATCTGTTCAAATGGCAACCACAGTTGTGACACCCTTGCTTCCATACATCTGTCAATCACATGATACAGGAGACATTCTTCTGTAAAACTAATGAAGTTTACTTATCAGCACCCTGTCTCACTCACATAGGTTCCTTCCAAGGCCCTTGTGGGGTCCAGACATTTCTTATTCATAGTATTTTCTTCTTAAAGTGAGCCCTCAAAATTGTATAAATTTCAGGCCCCACAAGACCTGGACTTGTCCCTTCCTCTACATCTTTGTCCCTGAAGGCACCTTTTCTACCCATGACTAGCCTGTCAGTGTTTGCAGAATCCAAAGCAGAGGTAATTAATATATGATAGATCTACTGGCAGAGGCTCCTAAGACATATGGTCCAGTCAATGGGACCAAACAAAGGAGCAATTGCAAGGTGTCACCGCATCCTAATAAAGCTGTGGCAGCAAAACACAGTCTGTGACAGGGATGACAAAGGCAGGCTGCCAAGGACCGACCAGTCACAAACAAGCTCTAGTGCTCTGCAATTTAATAAACCTTATGTATGACACCAGGGGGCAGTCACCTTATCTGCTGGCTGGCCAACCTACCACTTGCTTTTGGGGGAGGTACTGTGAGAAGAGCACGGGCAGACCTGCCCTGCTGGCCCTTCCAGAACAGAACCTGGTTCGGAGGAAGCTATCAGGGGCTCTGCACCTGGGTATATTTGTGGATGCCAGCACTGGGTCACTGTGGTCACAGGGATGGAGCTGTGGCTCATTAGTTCCAGCCTGGCTAACACTGCTAAGCCCTGGGTTAAGTCCCCGTCAGTCCGGTTTCTTTTCATCCACAGTCACAAAGCACCTGCAATGCCTCATGCCAATGGTTTCAAGAACGACTGGGTTTAGAATGCAGATGCCTTGACGCAGATCCTTTCCTTTTAGAAAAACTCTCCGAAGACCCCATCTAGACTGAGACCCTCCTGTGACAGCACTGGGGATTAAGAAAAACACAATTCACATTTTCTTTATATTGCTTCAGCATCCTGTACTTACCAGGCCCTTATTTAGAGACAGGAAAGAGGAAGGAGGGAGGTCGAGAGGAGAGGAAGAATAAAAGAATATACTTACAAAAGAGATTAAGAACCCAGGTTCTGGAGTGTTTCAACCTGGCCACTTTACCAGCCCTATGACCTTGAGTTTTAGTTTTCCAGTTTTGTAGAACGAAAGTAGAAACGGTACCTACTCTCTAGGGTGGCTGTGAGGATAACTGAGTTAACACATGTGAAATCCTGAGAGCAATTTTTCACACACAGAAAGAGCTCTCTAAATACAAATACTATTTTATATATACTTACATAACTTCTCAGGCTACAAGCACTGTCTTTCATGAATAAAGCTCTGTCTTGGTGTAGAAAAGACTAGGGCTCTAAGCTTACCAGCCACAGAACCTTAATCTTGGCCCTTGACTTCTCCCCTCAGTGTCTTCCATCTATAAAGTAAAGACGCAGATAATCTCTGCCCCATCGAGTTTGTTCCAAGGAGGAAATGAGGCAGACACCATGCCTGAGCTTTATTCTCTGTGAAGGGCATTGGAACAGCTGCACTATTTGGAAACAATGAAATTACTCAAACGCTTTGGGTTTCCCTACCTTATTGTCTGTCAGTACCCTTCCTCCAACCTGAGATTAGCCTTTGTCTTAATGGATGGTCCAGGTCCCTAAAAAAGCCAATCCTATGTCCACAGCCTGCTGAAACCCTGAAGGATTCCATCCTGGAGTGGATTCACTTCCGAACCACCACTTCTCCAGGGCCAAGGCACTGAGGACCAGCCCGGAGCTCTGGCTTCATGAGGTACTTGACCAACTGGCACTCCAGACCCAGGAGCCACCCAGGCATGAGGATGGCAGGGAGTGGCATCTGTGTCCACAGCCTTGAGGAGGAGGATAGGCCCACCTCGGCACATACTCTGCCTGAGCCTTTCTAGCTGGCGAGTTCTCTTAATGAACTGCTCTCAGAGCCACAATGAATGGGCAGGTATTAGCACTGCATTTTAATGATGCATCCTGCTGTTTCCCTGTTGCTTTCTTTTCACTTCACCTGACAATGCTATTAGTGTCACCCAAATACCAAAGGTGATGAACAAATTGAACTACTGTAAATGGGGTTGAATATCAGGCTGCTGGAAGACAAAGAACTAATGTGTTAACTGAGTAGGCCTTTCTGGCCCCACCATCTTGGGATCCTGGGAGGTGCCTCATAGCTGAGACTCTGGGATATCTGGATAGGATCTAATTTCTAACAATGGTACAGATAATCCATTCAGGAAAGGCGAAGGCAACTTGTCAGCAGCTTCCCATCATTTCATTGTGATAAGAGAAAGGGGAGAAGAAACACACTCAACTCATCCAGGTAGCTCTGAGCACATGGGGACTAGCAGTAGACAGGAAGTGTGAGGACAGGAGAAGCAAGGGGACAATCTTCCTCATAGAAATTAATCCTGATGCTTCTCAGGGCCAGCATTGTGACTGAAAGCTATTTGAGAATGAGATTTCTCAAAGAGAAGATAGTGTGAATTCAGTCCCAAAACCTGCATGGGACCAGGCCTGTAGTTAACAAATATTTGGAAGAGATTTTGTATCTTTCAAGGGCCAAGGCAGAGACAGACAAGTTTCCTTATTAGTGCTCTTGTGATGCAGAATTTTCTCCACTTCTTTCCTTTCATTGAGGGTATAGTATTTAGAGGAATCCCTGCCATTCAAACTCTCTACCTGTCCAGACATTGTCAAGAAATCCAAGGCACTGGAACAGTTGATGGGAGCCGAGAAATCCTTGAGGACAGTTGCTGTCCTCCACTGCCACTGTGTCTACATTCTCAGCCTTTATCTACTGTCCCAAAGCTTCCAGATTTTTTAAACATTTTATTCAGCATTTTAAGTTGTTGTTTGCTTATTTGTTTATTTTAGAATGGGAATGTTTTTTTGGATTTCCAGAATAGAACTCCACATCTCCATATTTATGAGTCCCCTCTCTGAAGAACTTACCAGTTTCTCACTCTCTTTATCTTCTTTTTGTTCTCATTAGGGCCAGACTTGGCTCACCCCTTGACTGGGGCCCACCCTCCCCACAGCAGGAGACACGAAAGTCAACCTCTGATTGTGCAGAATGAAAATGCTGTGTTAGAACCTCTGTATGTTTACCTTATGCATTGCTTAGCTTCTATTTTTGCTATATGCTTTATCATGTCTAATTATATTAGTACAGAAGTACATATTTACTATGTATTAATATACATTTTTGAACTGATAGGGGTATGTAATCACAAGAGTTTGGATACTTTACTACATTTTCAAGCCATTAGAAGCCCCTGTCTTTGTTCTTATGATTGCTATGGCTGAAGAAAAAATACCCAGAATTATGCATACACTGAACTCTACTTCTTCAGACTGAAAACAAAAGACTTGGCATGGTTAATGAAAACAGATCACATACCCCATTGGGGTGGGGAGGTGATGTGCTTGCTGGGTCTAAGGCTGACCCTCTAGCGGACCCATTCTCTAAGACTCATTTCTGCTTCTCTACTATAACCCATATTTATTCATTTCAATGCTTCTTTCTACTGCATAATAAGCTTTCCCGCTGTTTTTGTCTCACCGTATTGACACCACAATGGTTTAATGCCTCTGTTTAAAGGGAAAAAATAGAATTGGTATTTAAAAAAATATATCAGCACCTGCAAAAGCAACTGACAGCTCATGGCCCCAAATCACTAGTGGGAGCTCACCTGGGTTCTCTCCAGATACCCTGCCTGGGGCTGTGTTTTCTGGGAGTCCCCACTGCCCTACCAGCTCTCTCTGATGCATGTTTCTCTGCCTGTCCGTCTGTGCTTCCTGTCTGGGTTATGTTTTCAGGCCTCTGAGAACACATTTCATTGTGACAGTGGACACAAATGATTACAGTTTAAAAGAGCCATCTGGCAGAATGACCAGAGTTTAAGAAGTCTACAAACAGGAGTTAGAGAATCTGAGCTTTCTTGCCCATTTGGAAACTGTGTTTCAGCCATGAAGTTCCTTCCTGTTGATGATTTCAAGACCCTTGATTCCCAGTATGATTTCAAATGAGGATACAAGAAAACGCTTGGTCTGGGCTGTTTACTATTTACAGTCTTAGAATACACTACAGAAGGCTTACATGATTATCATATGTGTGTATGTGTGTGTGTGTGTAAATTGGTATAATCCACAGATTTTATGCTGTCATAAGAATATTTTTAGATGAAGCATTGTGATACTCTGGTTTGTTAATGTGGGGGAACCCTGGCACAAATGAACAAGACATTTTGTGCTATAATGTTTGTGGACACTATTACTGACGTCGCGCAGACACATGAATTGTGCAGATGTCATAGCTGGGTCACTCCCCAAATCATTCACAGCTGAAGCTGATGTCATTTTTGTCTCAGAATCTTTGAGAACTCTGAGTCCATTAATGTAGACGAAAGCATGTTTAGACTGCACCGAGCCAATGGGCATTATCACCTCCTGTGTGGTCAGGTACAACAAACTGTGTCTCCAAATAGGCCTGTGTTTTCTGAGCCAACAGCCCTCTCCTGTTCATATTTTCTCCTTAAGGGGGATATATTTTAAAAGCCTATTTCACAGAATCAATTTTAGTGGGCTCTTTAAAATGGGAGGTGAGCTGGAGGTAGTTCAGTTTGTTTTAACAATAACTTTGGCTTATTGAAGTGAGCATTAGTGTATCATGTCCCCATATGGCAGTCATTAGAAACAAGGGAAACTTGAGAATTTTATTTCTCTGAGATTGCTAGTAAAAGAAATTAAAGACATTTTTATAGGACCTAAAGATAGTGCCAGTAAAATAAAGACAAAACTTATTTGTAGATGATAGGCGAGAGGAGGAAATCTTTAAGGAACTAAAAGGTCTTTGTTCTGCGGTATACAAGGTGGAGAAACTTTCAGGTAAGAGGTCTGTGGTTCATATGCTTGCTAATTCATTCATTTATTTTCTCAGTGGCTCAGCCGATGATTGTTGATTGAGCATCTGCTATGTTCCCAGATGTGGTAGGTTCTGAGGATACAGTGATGAACAAGACACAATCTCTGCCTTGAGGCCCTACACATGGATAGTAGACTAGAAAAGAGTTCATTGAGTGTAAAAAGATGGGATAAGTGGTAGAGCTAGCAGGGGGTGATGTGCCCATGCATGCGGGGGACACAGGAATGCTTTCTACCTGACTTGCCAGGGCAAGGCTGGAGTGTGGGTTGTTCCATGCAGGTGGAGCTGGAGGTACAAAAGCTGCAAGGAGAGAGAAAACAGAGTGTCCTTGAGCAACTACAAGTGGTTCTTTATGGCTTCCAGTAGTTCAAGGTAGAAATATCAAGAGATAAAGCTGGAGAAATAGGCAGGGATCCAGATCACAAGGAGCCTTCTGTGATTCCTGGCAATGAGAAACCATTAAAAGATTCTAAGCAGGGGAATGACATGGTCGAATTTTCATTTTAGAAAGATGGTGTTGGTGGCAGTATGGGAAATGGTTTGGAGCCAGGATATGTGACGATGGGAGGCAAGTTAGGAGTCTAATAAATAATCAAGTCAAAGGATAAAAGTGGCTGATGTGGGATAGAGAGAAGTAAACAGATTGAAGATATATTGAGAAGTTAGAATTGATAGGACTTGAGAATGAATTTAATGTGGAAGAAGGAGAAAGAAGTTAAGGAAAAAGCCAAGGATTCTGGCTTATTTTACTGGGTGGGAAAATGGCACCATTCACTGAGATGATAGAGAACACAGGAGAAAGGGGGAGTCTGGAGGGAAGACAGTGAATTAAATTTTAACATCTCATATTTGCCTGTGGGACATCCAATAGACTCTTAGATATAGGTAACTGGAGCTCAGTACTGGTAGAATTTAGACATTTTGGAGTCATCAGCCTATTGGTGGTAGTAGTAGCAATAAAATGTGGATGAGATTACCCCAAGTAGAGGGTAAAGAGAAGAGCCCTAGGGAACCAACCAATATTGAAGTAATGGAATAGGATGAGAACCCTCGAGGCAGCCTAAGGGTCATCAGAGAAGTTGGAGACCTAGGAGAGCATGGTGACAGAGGGACTATCAAAGAAGAGAAAGAGGAGAATGAAGACAAGGAAGGAAAATATCCATTAGATTCAGTAACAAGCAGACCATTGGTAGCCTGAATAAAAGCACTTTCAGTGGTGTGACTGGAAAGTGGGTTACAAAATGAATGGGAGCTGAAAAAATTGAATCTGGGAATAGAGATAATCCTTCTCTTTCAAGATTCTTCCTGTGAAAGGGAAGGGAAGAGGAGATAATGAGTGGAAGAAGAGAGTGATGAAACAGAAGGCGATTATTTAGGAACTAAACCATAGGAAAAAGTAGAGGTGATTCAAATGCTGATGAGAAACAGCCAATACAGAAGAAAATTTTTATAAAACGAAAGATGGGGTGGGGGGATGATATTTGAGAGGGTTCCCTGAGAAAGGAGGCTCATCTGGATCTGGAGTGCATTGAAGGAAGTGGCCTTGGGCAGGAGGATGGATCTAGTGCTAATTAACAAATAACCACAAAAAAACAAGATGTGCATACCAATAAATGTGTACTTCCCACTTCTGGAAACTGCTGGGAATTAGCTAAGTGGCTCCACAGATCTTGACAAGAAGTCTGGGACTTCTCTGCTGTCAGCTGACCTAGATGAGTTTCTTCCCCAGTGCCTTGGGTGACTGGGCTCTGCTCCTTATCCCTCATGCCGGGACCAGTGAGCTGGGTTCGGCTTGTCCTTCTCATGGTGATGGCAGAGATGCAAGAGAACAGGCTCTAGTGGTCAAGGGCATTAGCAGCCTCTGTTTGTCATGCCAGCTAATATGTCCCTGGCCAAAGCATGTCATGTGGCTGTGCCCAATCTCAAGTATCTTACACACATTGCAAAGTTAAATGGCATAGAGCAAGGGTTCAGGGCAGGATAAATAATTTCTTAACACAGATAAAGAGAAATACAGTTTTGACTCTTTGTCAAACACAAAAAGAAAAAGGTTGCAAGTATTCAAGGGAAAAAGACAAATTAAAGGCCTGGCCATTTGCTTCTCTTCCGTTTAGACCAAGGTGCTACTGCATTATTTATGTCTGGAAAGGTTAAGGCTCGACTGTAGTTGAGTAAAGCAGTCTGGAGAAGAACACGTCAGGACAGGGTCAGCATTACCTTATAAAACTAAACAACAGCAAAGTCAGCTTTATTGGTTTTGTAGAAAGGGGAAAAGCCCTCCACCATCTCAGGAAGTACGTGGAATTGGCTCTTGGACAAAGAAAAACAATTCTCTGTTTATGGGAGATGAGTTTTGGACTGTGAAAGAGTTTACGAGGGTTATGTGTGAAAACAGAAGTGTCTGCGAATGGAGGACAAGACGGCTAGGGGTTATGTGCATATCACACCTGGAAGGGCAAGCAATGAGCTCCTGGATCAGAGGCCAGTTTCCAAGGGCCATACTGAAAAGGCAGTCCAGGGAGCAGGGACGTGGGTCTGTGGTATGGGGTGCTCTTTCCATCTGGTTCAAATGTCCCCCGCCCTTTTTCTTCCTCTGTATTTCCGGGCAGAACCATTCTGCAAATGCCTCCTTCTGCTTCCGAAGCTGGACTGAAGCAGGCTGCTCTGTTTTATAAATAACCGGCTCAGGTGTACTCCGTTATCACCTGTGGCTATTGCGCTGACATAACTCAGGACTCTCCAAAGTGGCGCCCCTTTTCCTTTCACTTCAGTGTCGTGTGAAGTATTCCCTGTTAGGAGCATTGATGGAATATAGTATCTAATTTTAAGCAAACTAACTCTCATGGACACATGGCTTAAAAAAAAAAAGCAGTTGAAAGATTTTCCCAGACGGGCAACCCTGAATTGGCTGAGCTGACTCCACAAAATGAACAAACAATGAGAGGTGCAACAGTGATGACCTGATCACTTCTGATGAAAATCAGCCCCCCAAAATAAATGGAAATGATGAGAATTATTTAAAGTACTACATATTTGCATCCACTGTCATAAACTATTATTAATTTGCCCCAGGTGCGTGTTGTACCTGAGTTTGGGCTGAATGTGGATAGAGAGACATAGTGACAAGTAGAATAGCTAAAAGTTAAACATTTAGAACACAAACTTCTGTAATAGCCTCAGAAATATTTTAGGCCAAGTGATACCCAATCCAGTATTTTTTTAATGTCATAATATGACAATAATAATTTTAAAAGCATCTTTTAATGTTTTTTTACTTAGAAGAAGCAAAAGGCCACACATCTTTTTTTGATTTCTTTCTTCTGTGGTAAAAATGGTTGAAACAGATGTGGAAAAGAATATGGTCACAAACCAGAATATATTCTTTTATCAGTAAATAATATTAAAGATGGGTGTAAAGTTAGAAGAAATGAACATGGAAGAAATTATGCTGAGTGGGAGGTATGTTATGTTTTGGGGTGAATATGTAGAGGTTCAAGTTAATGGTATTACTAGATTCTTTTTCAGTAGTGAACTGTGTAAAGAACTATCTTCTTGAGAGGCACTAAAGAAGATGTATTCTCCACAGAAAATGACTTCTTGAAAACTGAATGAATAATACCACCAGTGAAGCAGGTAGTTAGACTGGAGGAAGAAAAAGGACTTGGAAGTCAGATTCCAGAGTTGTCACATGTATGAAATTCATTTACTTCATTTTTTCTACACTAGCTATTGCAGCAAAGATGTGGAAGCCGGAATTCCACAGGGTGTTACTCTCAAACCTGAAGGTGTTTATTTGTTGTGAATGCTTGTGTGATCCACCAGGGTCTCGGTAAAATGCAGATTCTGATTCAGTCTGGCCTGACCTGAGAACATCCCAGGTCATGCCCACATTGCTGATCTTGAAACACACTTTGAGTTGTGAGACCTTAAAGAAATATAGAACGTTAGGGTTGTTATGTATTTTATAAAAATAAGATCGCTTACAAGAGAGTAAAATTGTTAGATCATTTTGTGGTGACAGATGGAGAGCCTATGCAAATCACTGGTGTACAGAAAGTTTTGCTGGTTATCTTGAGGCAAAGTCCTTAAAAATTGTCATACATGAGGATGCACTGCTGATTGTGCTTTTGCAAAGATACCATTTTTCAAATACCTGACCTTTTAAATAATGACAAATAGCTATTAGTAGAATTCTGTGTAGCAGGAAATAAATACACACATACGTACACCTAATCTGTTTCTTAAGGTTGAAGTGGCAATTTACTAATAAGTGAGAAAGTAATTGCTCTTCAAAAGAAACTTGTGCTACAGAAAGAGTATCGTGAACAGATTTTTTTCTTATTAGGTGAGTTTGTTGTTGAAAGTGACACTGCACCAGTTATGACAACTTTCATATTTTTCACACGAAGAAATTGCATTTTTTAGCACTTACAAATCATTCTCATAATCAATTTTGAATACATTTTATAAAAATATAAAAACATAGTTGTATTCCATCAATGCCCCCTCTGATTTATTTGTAAGAAAATCAGGTTGATATCAGAGAATATAGAAAGATGGTAGCTAAAATTCTAAAAAAATTTTGCATAATTAATGAACATGATTGAGCAATGAACACCATGATTTAGTAAAGGAGGCCAATAGTGCATGCCTCCCACTTGGATCTGTGAAGTATCTTCTTTTTTCCCTCTGACACCATTAAAACCGAGTAAGAAAACAAACCAAACTTAAAACTAGACCACTGAATGATTATATCACAAAGTCCTAAACCGACATCTTTAAAAAATAAAGAAGCATATTCAACTGCCTTGTTCTCACCAAGAATATTAATAATATGTAACATATTTTAGTAAGAATAGAATTTTACCATTAAAAAATAAAATAATTACTTAAAAACATTCTTTGTTTCTTTTTTATCCTGTTTTAATTCATATATTTGATATATTTTCATATACATAAAATGGTACAATAGCACATTTGAATAATTTATGAATACATACATATACATTTTAAGGGATTGTTTACTTTTTTACCTGTGCAATTAAAAAATATCAGAGGAGACTGATGTAAATTTACACATTTATAGACCATGAACTCCCGATGGTCATTTTTTTTCATTTATTCTAATAACATATATTACACACAAATATTGTCTTAATGAGTACTGATTACATGAATATTCTAAAAGACTTTTAACCTAAAGGTGATCAGGTTTCGTTAGCAATGTGTAAATGTGTGAATGGACCATCGTCATAGAAAAAAGAAAGAAGTTATCCTTCAGGTTGTACTAAGTAGCTGTGCTGTGGAATGCCCAGAATCCAGGTCACTGTAGCTGAGTTCTCAGGAAGCATTTATTGCATCCCTTGCATGCCTGGTGAAGGAATGAGAATGGAGGAGCTGATGTGGTTCCAGAGATCATAATGCGACTCGGTGGGATCCCTGCTGTCATCCCTGCTGTGACTCAGAGGTCCACCCTTTGGGACCAGCCCTCTTCTGAGGAGCCTGCAGAAGCTTGGTCTAAATGTTCTTTGTTTTTCTGTTTAAGAGCTCTCTCTCTCTCTCTCTTTCTCTCTCTCTCTCTCTCTCTCTCTCTCTCTCTCTCTCTTAAGAAAGAGTTTCTGAGGAATGCTTATCATAAAAAGAGTTTGTATAAACTGCCTCTTGTGGAACCATTGCTATGGCTTCACTAAGATAAGTCCTATTGTGCATAATCACTACTTTAAAGAACTCCTGATGAGAAAACTCAATGAAGGGAGATTTTGACTCTTATTTGAAGACAAGCAGAAATTACTTTCTTTGTATTACAAAGCTTCTGGGGGCAGAATCATGTGTTCAGGATAAAGAAATAGGTATTTTTTCTCTTCTCTTCCTAATTTTGATATAGGAAAAAGAAGTAAAAGAGCTAGTGCTGAGAAAGAGGGAGTCCAATCAAATACAGGAGGAACTAAGTCATTAGCAAACTTTAAATGAGAATAGAGCTAGCAGCTGAGAGAAGACACAAAGCTTCACAATAAAAATCTAGCCTGAAGGTCCTGCTTCACCGCCAGCCTTGAAACACAAGGACTCTCAGAAGGAATTCTTGTCAAAGTAAAAAGAATGTTTAAATAAGAATACGACTATGGGAAAAGTTTGATTTAATGGTAGTTAATAATTAATATATCCACAGACAAAGAGTTTCTCTAAGAAAAGTGTGTATTCTCTAAGAATAGAATTTGTCTATTGTTTCAAGTCGGCAACTTTAAAAAATACCATATAATTAATAATTAAAAAGTAAAAAAAAAATGATTATAAACCCATTAGTTTAGACCGGGCAAATAGCCATTTAAATCTACGGGAAAGTACTTGCTCAATAAATTGCACAAAATAATTAAGGCACTTAATGCCATTTGGTGGCCGCATATGGTAATTGCAGGAAAAGAGCCTACAGATTTTTTCTTAATCCCAGCTATAAGGATGGATATTCATTTTTCCACCAACTTTTGTCCTGTCTTCTGAGGAGATATGGATTTTTCGAAGCTAACAAGACAAAGAATGCCAGGTTAACCGATTCAACAAATCATCATCCAGCATCTACTTGTTATCAGGCACTATTCTGGGCACTGGAAATAGAGGTAAACCGGAGAGTCAATGGTGATATTCTTGTGATGTTTAAATTCTGATAAGACGATGGGGAGGGAGGGATGGATGGATGGATGGATGGATGGATGGATGGATGGATGAGATAATATCTGGTATTGCTAAGTGCCATGTAAAAATGAAAAAAAGAATGTGGTAAAAGTGACTGGGAGAAATGCTTGGGAAAAGCCTCTTCAAGGAGCTGACATTTGAACTTAAAGACAAAATGAAATTCAGCCTTGCAAGGATCTGAGAGAAGCATTCCAGGCAGTGGGAACAAGAACTATGAAAGCCTGGAGTGAGAGCAACTGTTTGTGGTGAGCCAAAGAAAATTGATAAGAGGTTAATTCAGAGAGAAACGGCCCAGTTTATGCAGGGCCATAAACAGTAATTTGAAGTTTATATTAAGTGCAATAGGAAGCTGTAAGAAATTGAAAAATAAGGGCACAATATTTTGCAGCTCCTCTCTTTAAGAGTTGGACTATATGCTCCCATCTCTGAAATCTGGACTGGCCTCGTAACTTACTTTGACCTCAGAATGTGGCAGAAATGATGTGATAATTCCAAAAGTTTGGCCTTGAGATGTCCTGTAACTTGTACCCTCACCTTCTTGAGCTGCTCTGTCACCATGTGAGAAATCCCAGTCTGAACTACTACACGGTAAGTGATCATATGGAGAACAAAGCCTGGCCTAACCAGCACCAAAGTCCCAGATCCGTGAATAAGGGAAAATTTAGATTTCTGAAACCTGTGAAGTTACCAGATAATAACAGGCACATGTGTAAGCCCAGGCACTTCTAACAGAACTGCCCAGCTGAGCCCAACCTAGGTTACTGACCCACAGAAGTATGATAAATAACAAATAGTTGTTTTAAAACACTAAATTTGGAGATGATTTGGTGTACAACAATAGATAACTGAAAGAGAAGCCATAGGAGAATTTCAGTGAGGTGGGGGACACACAATCCGACTTACATTTTAGAAGGTCACTTTAGCAGGTCGCACACAGAGGGAAATAGTGGAGATAAAAGTGGGAAAGTGCCAGTGAATCTAAGGTATCAAGGAAACACGAGGACTCCAACCGAAATGCTTGTCCAAATGGGACACCTTGTCCAGGGGCTGCCTGGAATGTTCTCATTCAGAAGTGGAATTTTTTTTGTAGTGAGTGTGCACGGCCCACATTAATAGCATCTAATTTTTCTTCTGAGCACAGCAAGGTTTGCTAAGACCCCTGAAAGCCCTGCTTCTCTAAATGAAATGCCTTTTGCAGACTAATTTTTGTAGGAACTGGCAAAGCCACTCTGAAAGGTAAACCAAGAGCAGAGTTTACAAGAATCAGTAATTTGTTTCTGGCTCTGCCACGATAGAGCAAGGGGTATCAGTCTTTACTCTACCACCACACACAACTATAAAAGGACACAAAACACTTGAGACAAATTAAAGAAGACTGAAATAAAAAGAAAGATATGCAGTGTTCACGGTATTGAAACACAGTTTTGTTTAAAAAGCCATTTTTTTCTCAATTGATCACTAGATTCAATGCAATCCCAAACAAATTCTACCAGCTGCTTTTTTTTTTTTTTAAGAAATTGATATGCCATTTTAAAATTTCTATGGAAATGAAAGGTCTAGAATAACATAATAATCTCACAAAAGAAGAACAATACTGGAAAATTTTATACTCTCCGGTTTCAAGACTTAGTATGAAGCTAATCAAGTAGATGTGGTGTTGGCATAAAGACAGATAAATATGCCAATGGAACAGAGTCAAGAGCCCATAAATAGACCCACTTACATGGTCAATTGATTTTTAACAAAGATGTCAAAACATTTCAATGGGACACAGAAGGTCGTCTTTAATAAATAGTATCGTGACAACTGGGTTTTCACATAAGATAATGAACCTTGACCCCTACTTCACATCATATACAAAACCCATTTTAGATGGAACATAGTTTTAAACTCTACTTTTGGACTTATCTCTCATACTGGCTTTACCAATTTATATAGAAATGCAAAAGAAGTATTTCTGAGTCCTCTGGTGGGGTTGAATGTGTTTTGGGGAATAAAAAGTTCATTTGATTCACTAGCGTAGGACAAATAAGTACCCCAGGACCTAATGTAGTTCCCAAGTCTTAGAGTGACAGACAGTCCCAGTTGTCATGAAGTATCTGCTTGTACAGCCACTGCGCTGTGCTTTTATCTTCCTTGCAGACCTCACCTGCTGGGAGAAAGAATGTGGGCAGGCTTCAAGTATTTCTGGGTCCTCCGGCCCAAACTCCATCTTTAATGCCATTTTAATACCAAACCTCTTTCTGACTTCTAAGACTACCTAGTTACTCATGCCTGCTACCCTCATGACTATCGCCTGATGCCCAGATATATTTTCAGCCAGAGTTGTTTGAAATAATTGTGTGTGTGTGTGTGTGTTTTAAGAAAACCATAATATGCTGTAATTACATCAATAAAGAAATTATTTTTTAAGCTTTTCTCACTAGTTTATCAGAATCTAAATGAAAACATAAAGGTCAATTCAAATCCATTATTCTGGACATAAACATAGTGAAAATAAAGGGGATATGAAGGAAAGAGCAAATATCACAGAAGTAAAACTGGTGTCAAGAAAGGACAAATGTGAAGAAAAGAGAAAGCCTTAAAATGAAAAAATCAGCTAGAGACCTAATGACTTAAGTGTCTCTCTATTTTTCACGTCTCTTGTTCATTTGATGAAGCAGCCAATTTTAGCTTGGTGAGATGCTGAGGCTGAAGAGACCATTTCTTTGTGTCTCGAGTCAACAGAGAAAAGAGTTTTGTAAAATTATTTTCTTTCCCTTCTCTGCATGTAAAATCCATTAAAAAGCTTGGGGCCATCTTTCTACTCTAGAGAAAAGGAAAGTATTTACAAAGAAGGCAGAAGAATGTCTTCACACATATACACAAAAGAGGAGGCCAATTAAAGCTCTCAGTAGGGAAGAGTTTTGTGAACTTGTTTCTGTCAAGAACAAAAAAAGCCTGGCCATCGACCAGCTTCCTTTAGACCAGGGGCCAAATCAGAGTCATAGGGATAAGAGACCTGAAGAGTCTGTTGGAATTTAACATCCACTGGCTTGTACTCTGCCACAGTCTTCCTCTAGGCATCATCGTCAGGGTGCCACATAGAAGGGCTCAAGGGAAGCAGAATTCTCCTGGAGCACAGAGCCGGTTAATCACCCAGAACAGTTAGGATGAGAGGATGCAGTCTAATTCTCTCTCTATTCTTAGAACCACTATCCTTTCCCTTGGCATGCTCGATTTTTTTTCTACTTTTCTATTCCAGGACTTTGTTTTTGTTTTTTAAATCTTCAAAAAATTAAATCCTCCTACTTTTTTCTAATCACGGCCACCTACAATTAACAGAAAGGGCTCTCCCCCAATTAATTACTCTCTCCAAAATGAGGTCAGTACAGTGGGTACCCTGCTGGCCATGCCTTTGGAGGGGAGGTAGGGCAAGACCCAGGTTGGGTGGCAGGGAAGATAAGGCTGGGGTTCACTTGGAGAGAAGAACCAAGCTGTGCTGGGAGCTGTGGGACACCGACAGAAAGGTAAAGACACATACGAGTCACACTTTAAAGGCAGAAAGCTGGCCTGCTGTTTCATACCAATGGAGAGGCCATTGCTATGGCAAAGGAGTGAGCCTGGAGGAGTCGGACCCCAGTTTTTGATGTTGAACTGTTGACTGCTTTTAAACACCACCCCGTTTCTTCCCCTTGTGCCCACACAAGCCTGGATGTGCCCCCCTTCAGTGAGGGTGGGAGATTCAGACAGAGCAGGCAGGGGAACGTCCACGCTGGTCCTACTCCTGTCGCTGGTCCTATTCCCTAATGGCAAGGGAAGCCCTGCCCGAGCCAGCTCCTTTCTCTGCTCTCTCAGCCGTGTCGGACCTGCCTGAGTGGCCTGTCCGCCTTGCCTTGGAGACCTCGATTATGTAATCCAAACGTCTTCATTCCTTCTTGATGTGAAGCCAGTGTCAGTTTCTGCATCAGAATCTAATTTTGGGTAGGCATCCACCTGCTTCAGCAGGTAACGTGAGAACAGGTGTAGGAAACGGTACTCTTAGCATCCACGGTGATATCTGGTAATGATATATGCAGAAAAACAACCACAATAAAACTTCAGAAAAGCTGGGCTAAGTTGACAAGAAGGGCAAGTCTAGAGTTATTACAGCTTATGGAGGGCTGAAGTTGCAGTGTGCTAAAGTATTTCTGATCTCGGCTTATCAGTCAGGCTCTATTGACTGGGCCACTTATACACATTTGAGCTGTCTATGAAATCACATACTGCAGGCATATAAAATGTGAGCTGGGGACATCTGCTAGGGTTCAAGGACAGCTCCAAACCTCCTTTTATCTCACTTGTTCTGAACCTTTTTCGTTCTCGCTGAGTTTTCAGTCTCCATCTCATTTTCTTGCTGCCTCTGATTTTTATTTTATGTGCTCGTGATTTGATTATTTGCTTTGTATATGGTAATCTGACCTGAGCTAGTATTCCCCCTCAGATTTCATCCAGAATTTGATTTTTTGCTACCGCCCATCAGGACTCTAGGTAAGCAATACCTCTACACACACACACACACACACACACACACACACACACACACACACCAGGAATGGATAGCTGGCTAGCGAGAACAGAAAGCTGTTGAGATATATTCAGAATTCAAGCTTCCCAGATATCTTAACGACCCCAACTCAGAGTTTCCATCAAGTTAAACACTATAAAGAAATTACATGTTTATAGGGTCTGGCAGCAATGTCTTATTTTCTCTGAAATTAGGGCAGGACAGTCAAGATCATTGTTGAAATAGTTATTTTATCAAAAAACAAGACACAAATGCTTGGCCCAGTAGGGTCTGTTTTTCAGTCAATTAAGAATCTGGGGTTAACTGAGAAATGAGGTTGAAAATATTATATTCAGGTTATATACAAATCAGCACAAAAGATGCTCTGTGATAGCAGAGGGAACTAAATTGGAACTTCCAATTTTAGCGTTGTCACTTTCTCTCTGTGACTTTATATAAGTCACCTCTTTTTTCTGGGCTTTAGTTTCCATATCTATAAATTAGTGAGTTTAGACCAAGCTGTACGATTTACCAAACTTTAAACCTTTAGTGGATATGTTAGAATAGTCTAGGCTATGTTGTAGTAACAAATAAACTGAGATTCTTAGTGGTCTAAAACTTTAAGTTTATTTCTCACTCTGCTGTCTTTAGGGCTCTCCAGAGCAGTTTTCTTCCAAAGACCCGAGCTGATTCAAATTCTGTCATTTTGTAGTTGTACCGTCTAAAAGACAAGGCCTCTGAAGTGACCAGTTGGCTCTAACTTCAGAAGGACTAGGCAATGTGGAGGAGTATGTCTCTGATGTACTGGGTCTAGGACTGTAGGCTGAGGCCATAGTGTCAAATCACATATGGCCCAGTTGCCCTGACATAGAGATTTTCCAAGGACACACATAATACCTCCAAGAAGGAGCTGCCACTTCCAGAAATGGTTCAAGGCTCATAAATACACTAGCATGTGAATGACCCAAAAAAACCCATTACCGACAGAGCAAAATCAAGGTCTTCGGACAGTGCAGGAGAAAAATTTCAGACAGTTTGTCTGAGACCTATTGGGGGTCAGGAGGAAAAAGATCCTGTGTTAAGCTCACAGACCACCTCGTGATTGAAAACGAACCCTCACCTCGTGATTCCTGCATTCCACTTTACCTAGTACGCTAGACCAGAAGAGTAGATGCAGATAAACTGCTTAAATTGCTCTTGCTGATACAGAAAAACAGACTCCAGCTGCAAACTAAACAAAGATGAAGGCAGAGAAGGCATTTGCCCCCATAAACATGTGTCTACAGTTTGGCTGTCTGGCTGGCTCACTGAGATTCAGCAATAAAGTTGTAATTTGTCCATGCTCCCAGCTAAGCTGAAGAATCTTTATTTCTTCAATAGATCCTGGGTGTGCTGTGCAGCCTTGGGGAATTTCTTGGAGCCCCTCTTTGCAGAATGAGTCCAGTTTTCAGGAGAAGGAAAAAAGGGTTGGAGCAGATCTACCAGCATCCTGGGGCTGCCACCGCTGGGTCATAGATTATGCAGGAGTCCTCCTTTTAATCCCTGGAATAAATTTTACTAGATACTGGCTTCATGATCTGAACAAACTTGGCTTCAAAGGGCATTAAAGAGGACAGGAGATATGAAGAGGAAAGAAAGAAAAATGGAGGAGTCTTCCAGGTAGCAGTTAAGTTTTTCTGTAGGCTGAGGGTTCAGCCACCTTTGCATCTTTCGAAAGTTCCACTGGAGAATGTTTTCATAGGTTAACCTTCCCTTTGCTTTGCTGAATGGCTATCTAGAAAAATAGCTGTCTCACTAGGTAACACCCAGCTCATCTAGATGATTCCATGTAAAGTTTCTCATGGGGAAGCCACTTTTACAAAGCACAGGGGCACATTCTCAGATCCTGGGCCATTGAGTAGTGTTACGGAGGCTGAAGATTCCTGTAGTCTCCTTTCCCCATTTACCCAGCCCTGTCCCAATTCCATTGTTTGGAACATTCTCAATCCATTGGAAGCATATCTGAGGTGAGAAGGCCTAGCTGTGTCCAAAGCCTGAGGTTAATCCATGCCTAACTCATTGTGTGGGCTTATCAGAAGTCTGTGAAGATGTATTCTAGGAGATTATCCATTCTAAGGAATACAAGAACCAGGAATGACCAACTTAATCCTCCAAGAAAACCTTACTGGCCAGAGCAGGCTCTGAGATCATCTTAGAGCTGACTATGTGATTTTATTTCCCAATCAGCCCTCTTGAACTCATGTTAGTCTGATTGTATGAATAAACATCATTTGCTGACCAAGTTATGTTCTTGTCTGCATTTCAGGGACTGGGCTCCAGAGATAAAGAAACCCCAACTACTGATAGTTGTATAAACAGCCAGGTGATCTGGTTTGACAAGAAGAGAAGTCGTAGGAACCAAATGGAAACCAATTTTGGCCACTACAATCCTGAGTAAAGAGGCTCTGATGTCAAGACCCACAGACATGCCAGGCAGCACACACTGCTAGGGAAGGACCCTCAAGTCATGGAGTGAATGTTGGTGGCATAAAACCTAACCTTCTGCAGAGCACACAAACAACCCCTGTACCTGCAGGAAAAGAAAAATTACACACAGGAAAGACATGGACAGATGTCTCTCACGTTCCTCCTCTCACTTTCCACTCATTGCCCTTCACTCATTATCCCCCTGCCATATGATCTCCATCCCCTATTTGGAGGTCAAATAGCAATTTTATAAACTTTACCAGCCTCCTCCTAACCACTAAAACCAACAGTCTGTGCTTGGTACTTGTTATGGGTGTAACTATGTCCCCCAAAAAAGACACATTAAAGTCCTAACCACCAGAACCTCGGAATACATCCTAACTTGTAGATATAATTAGTTAGGATGAGGTTAGGGTAGAGTAAGACTTAAATCCAATGTGATTGGTGTCTTTATAAGAAGACAACATGTGAAGACACAGAGACACCTAGGGAGAAGATGCTCATGTGAAGACAGAAGCAGATTGGAGCTATGCTAACAAGCCAAGGAACTCCTTGGGTCACCAGAAGCTGAAAAGAGGCAAGGAAGAATCTTCTCCTAGAGGCTTTGGAGGAAGTACGGCCCTGCCAACTCCTTGATTTGGACTTCTAGCTTCCAGAAATGTGAGAGTCTCAATTTCTGTTTTAAACCACCCCGCTCATGGTACTTAGTTATAGGAGCTCGGAAGCTACTAGAGTCCTCTTCTTGCATTTTCAATCTGTTCTGTTTACTGCCCTTCTATTTCAAAACTCTCCTTGGACTTGGCCTTCTTGACTCAGCATTACCGTACTCCTTTATCGCTCCGCTCTTTTCTCCTCTCTGGCTCACATGTCCAGAGGTCTCACTCCTAAATATGCATGCATGTTCCTCATAGTCCCACTCTCAAATTTTGCATTTTTTAATGTTAAACTTCTTCTTAGATTTCAGCTATCACACTAGATCATTCTCTAGTTGAGATTATTCAATTATTGAGCACCTATTGTGTATTAATCATAGAGTTAGATGCTAAAGATGTTGGAAAAAATAACTCAGCTATAGGACTAGTGGAAGATTTAGTCTTAGTTTCCTGTCCTTCAGTTCCATATTACCTACATCTGAGATATCTGGCATCTCAGCCTAATTCACCAGCCTTCCCAAACTGTTCCTTCCCTTGGTTTACAATTTTGGTTAATTGCTCCATCAGTCTTCTGTTCCCCCAGGCTGGTGACCTTGGCTTCATCTTTGATTGTTCCTTTCCCATAACAATCAATCACCCTGGTCCCTAGATTGTGCCCTTATCTTGTTCCTCTATAACTGCCCTTGTTTAAATCCACTTTAATCCTCATCTGGAATATACCAGTTTTTAAATACAGATATCATGGAGTCATTGGAAATTCTATCCCATGCCATAAAAAAATTAATTTATGACATAAGGAGAGTTGGATGTCTGAGTGTGTGTGCATGGGGAGGAAGTGGGCAAGGCTGGAAGTTGGCGGGTGGGCTAGGCTCACTCCTCACTCTGTTCTGATTAATCATTCTGAGCAATTGTTAGATATTTCAGACATTAGTTCTACTGGAGATGTATTCTTGATTTTACAACCTATAAACCCCTTGCCGTATTGTCCCTGAAAGTGAGTCGTAAAAAGGCTTATTTCCATTGATGGCCCACTTGCAATTGTGAGGTTACACACTCAGCAATAATAATAGAGCCGAAATCAATAAGTAATAGCTAAATAATATGAAACTAAAATTGTGAGATCACACACTGAGCAATTAATGGAGTTTAAAGTCCGTTCAATTTCTTTGGCTCTCACTTCTTTTCCTTAACTGAGCCCATCAGAGGTGACTTCTATGATGTTGGCTAGGCTGGTTTCTCCAGTGTGTGGGGTTCAAAATAAAGTAACTGAAGGATGTGTCCTCTTGTGTGAAACGCTTTGTACGGGTTCCTTTGTAAGGTGACTGATTCCTCCAAAAGGCGAAGCGGGGGAATCTCAATTTTTATCTCTGCGTAGACAGTTTTTATTGAACACTAAATGAAAACTAAAACACTATTGCTTGTATTTCTACAGCCACCGGCCTCAGTGGTATTACTTGGAGTTTCTTTCCTCTTTTTCATTCTCCTCAGACTCGGAGGTGGCAGGCAGGAGAGCTCTCCTCCTCCCACACACCTTGGCCCTTGCCGTCTCTCTTAAGTGCCATGTCTCTGCCAGGTTCCCTCCTCACCCGGACTGTGATGCAGCCCGGCCTTCTAGAAGGCACTCGTATTTGAAAAGGGATGAGACTAACCTCCTTAAGCTGCTTATTCTAATTTGGGGATTGTTCTTCTTCGTCGATTGGTACAGGAATAATTATTTCTTAGAATCTTTGAAAACCAAATGTGTAAAGAGAAATTAACGTTTCACTAAATGGATGTAGGCAATTCTGCTGGAACTGACAATTCTTAAGCCACTGCAGTTTGTCAAAGGTGACATTATCTCTCTGTCCTTGGGAGTGTCAGGCTAAGCTCTGTTCTGAGCTTAGTGCTCCCTCTCCAGCACCCTGTTGTCTGCCCTGTCCTGGGCCCAGGATGCTCACTGTTCTTGAGCAGAGAGGCTGGCTAACAGGCCATCTGTGAGTGGGATTGTTGAAGGGCCGGCCTCCTGCGGAGGTCAGGGTTCTTTCTGTTCTTGAAGCTTCAAACCAGTATTTCTCAACAGGGGTGCTTCCGGTCTTATGGCAGGACAGTTCCGCCTTGTGCTCCTCTGTCAGGGCAGAGGGCAATACCACTGCCAGTTGAGAGTCAGCACTTTGAACCAACTCTATTCAGCTACCAGCATGTAGCTGGCAACCAGTAACCCTAAGCCCTTGACTCCTCAGCTCCACTATGACCATCTCTGAGACAGTGGTGCCCCAATCCATGCACACATTGCCAGTCTGCAACAAGATTCCCAAGTTAAGTGGCTAGACATTTTTACAGCAAATCGACATTGCCACATTTTTATTGAATTTTACTGGTTGGAAAATCAGTTTGCAATGGATTGGAGGGGGGAAAAAGTGGACCATTGTCAACCATTGTTTGAAAAGTTCTGTCCTCAACCCTCCTTGCCCATTCTGGCCACTGCTCTCCCCAATTCCAGCCCCTCCCCGCTGGTGACCAGGGCCTTCATCTTGATATTCGAATGTGCTTTTTCTGGCTTTGTATGAAACATGGTTCTTTCCTCTCCGGCCTCATTCTTTCATGGAAACGTTTTTGGTTGCGAGAAACAGAAGCTCATTCACATTACCTGGAGAAAAGGCAGGTGAGTGTGATCACAGCAAAGGTTCACGTGGGGGAAAGCTGGGTGTGTATCTTTGAAAGTTGACAGGATGCAAGGGAGGCGAGTGAGTTCCCCGGGAGTGGGAAGGGCTGCTCTCTACGCCTCCCTCCATGGCTGCCTGTTGCCTCCCTCCATGGCTGCCTGTCTCCTCCCAGTGTCTCCCTCCCTCCCGGGCCTCTGTGCTCAGGGACTGTGCTCCTGCTCCACCCTGCCCTGCACTGCCCATCATGGCATCATGGCCTCAGCTCCACTTGCCAACAGCACAGGCATTTCCTTCTGCTTCGAAGTCACTTGAGAGGGAATCTGATGGGCTCTGGCCATCTTTTCCTGCCGGCCTCAGTCTGCCCAGGCTCCTGGACTGGCTGTGCTTAGGTCACTGCCCTCTTCCAGGTCCATTGATTTCCTCTGAAGAGGAAGGGGACAGAGCCACTTGGTGAAAAGCAGACACCCTAAGCAGCAGGGGCTATGGAAGGGGCATTTTCCTTGGACGGCATTCTGGGTGGATTCCGTCTGTCCAAAACACTCTTGCTTCATCTCCTGTTGCCCAGATTGGGTGGTATCAGACAGTCTTGTTGACTCCTGACTGGCCCGCTGGTTTTCCCAGGGCATCTCCTGGTGGGTACTGAACAACGGCAGAAGTGTCACCTGTCAGATTGTGTGGCCCCATGAAATACACTTATGTGGGCATTTCTTACCTTGGAACCATCTCAGCTCCAACACTTAGCTGGTGGAAGGGGAGCATAGATCCCCAGAGGCATGTCCCACTGCCCAGCCTCATGTGGTGAATAGCTCCATGAGGGTTAATTGGTTTTCAGCTGATAAAATCACAGCAGAGCTGTTCGTAGTCAAAGCTCTTCCACACCATAACAGTTACCACTCCCTAGACACTTTCCCATTCCCTGCTGAGCCATTTCATTTTCTCTGCCTTGTCGGGAGTGAACATTTGCATCGACATGTCAGTGCCCCCTTGTAACAATGCCATGATGGTATTGTTCTCATGCCACTGTTGGGACCGGGTGCTGTGCAGGCTGCCACACTGTTCCCTGGCTGAGCCCCGTCAGGGTCCCAGGGCCATTGCTTAGTGGATGCCTGGTTGGAGAGGCACTTCTGCCCTTGCCCCTTACATGTCTCTGAGTCAGGGACAAACACCAGCAGGGGACAGGGCCACAGTCAACAGGCCGAGGTCTCCTCTGCTAAGGCTCATTCTGACTCTGAGTGGGCAGCTCAAGGGCTTCCTCACTCCATTTCCAGGGGAGAAAGACAAGGCCATTTCTAACCCCTAGGATAAAACTTTGAGGAATAAGATCAGACTTTGAGCCTAAAGACAAAAGTTAGGAAGGACTTTTGCACTGGGTTGGATCTGGGCCACAGGGTCCTGCCCAAGCTACCAGTCAAGTGTTCTTTGGCGTGACCTTTTCCCTGGCCTTGTGCGAAGACACAGAGGTCCTCTCTTAGGAACCTCAAGGGTGAGGAGCATACCTCCTTCTCCTCCTCTTTCTCTGTACCTTTTCACCTCAGAGATAGTAACCACTTTGCCTCATCTCCCTTCTGGCTTGGACCAAGTCAAAACTAGATTACTTTTACCATCTCTTAGACCAGAATCTTCCATTCTTGTTCCGTCTCCATAGAAGCGGGTCTGCTAGAGACTATCATCTCCCCTAGTCACTCTCTTACACAGTTTGATTGTCAAACAATGACCTACACTTTCCCTGATTATCAATAAAACAGGTACCAAAAGATGGCCAGAGAGAATGGATTCACCTTCAATTGTCAACCTAAAATGAGTCCATCTACACTTAGTCTCTAAAACTGTGAGGCACGAAGAAATAGGAGGGCTGAGTTATCCGTGGGGTGCTATCATGCTCCTCTGCTGAGCGCTTGATAAAGCAGCTGGTGTCAAGAGCTAGCGGGTGAAGGCACACTACAGCACCGTGTCCTAATGCAGACACCTGCTCATTAGCATCAGACTAATAGAGATGGGAAGGGCTCAGCACTTTGCAGGGGAACCACCCCCAAGGACAGGAGTTAGTCAAGGACACCAGGACCAGATTACCTCTGGGAAGCACATAGCAGTGACTGATACCCCTAGGGTGATGGATTCATTTATAAATCTGATATTAACACTCAATACATTATTTATTACACCAAACATAAATAATTCAGAGTGTCCACGTTGAGTAGGTTTCTGCTTAAAAACCAGCTTTGCACTGGGTCCTGCCTCTTGACATTTCATTGATCCGGGAAGGACTAGGAGAGAAGCAGCTCAGCTCATGTTCCATGCCCAGGTGGCTGAGCTGCTCGCTGTGGGGAGTGTTTGAGCACAGGCCCTGCCCTGACACGGGGCATTCATTTAGCACCTTCACTACCCACTTTCCATTTGCCCACCATGTTATGAAGACAATTGGGCTCAGTGATCTCTAAGGTCATTCCAAACTTGAGATTCTGAGGAGAAAAAAAAAAAACAAAAACTAAAGAAAGTGGTAGGAAAAAAATGCAATATCTATGACCCTAAATGGTTCTCTTAATCCTTGCCCCAATCCTGGTGAGAGCTGTGCCCAGGTGGTTGGCTTCAGGCTGTGACTTGCCAGTGGTCCCAGGCACAATGCTGGGACTGCTTGATGTCTTAGTCCCCTTGGTGTCTACATGCTTGGCTTGCATCATGAGGCTCTATGTCTCTCTTATCTATAAGACACTTGAGGTCAGAGATATATATTTATCTTTACTCATGCCAGCACCGAGCACAGTGTCCAGCACATAGTGTGTCCTCCTCCATGAACCATAATTGAAAGAGTTTGTGAGGCAGGGATGAGGTGGCTGTAACGCCTACCCCTTTGCCAGTTTAATCTATATTCATTGGCTTTCCCAGGAATGCAGATCTCTGTCCTTCATTCCAATAAGGTCAGTCTATTTCTTGTACTCTTTCATGCCCAGGGGACTTATTAAAACACACACACACACACACACACACACACACACACACACACACACACAACCTACAGCTCTGCAAAACTCTCAAAACTCTCATTTTTTCCCTGTGGTTGGAGTTGAACTGATCTTCACTCTTCCTAAGAGTCGATCTCCCATTCTTTGGCTGCAGAAATAGGAGGAGACGGAGTAGCCCTGGCAGCAGTAGGAATCTGCCAGCCTTGTGGCCTTGGGCAGGTTAATCCTCCAGCCTGTTTGTTTATCTGCAAAACAAAAGGGTGAGACCCAAAGTTTTATAAGGCCATTTCAACTCACAATTCTTTATGAAAATTGGGCGGAGAGAGAGGCAGTGGATCTGCCTTTAGTAGCCCTGGGTTTAGTGGCATTCAGACTGTGGAAAGTGAAATTGTCCAAGATGGCTTAAATGGCTGAAGAGTATTGCCACTACCCCAAGATGCTGTGAGTGAATTGCTCTGTCCCATGGCCAAATAGCTCCAGGTGTTTTCTAGTGGGGGAGAAGAAAGGGGTGGGGGTGCTGAAAGTGGGCAATAGGTAAGCTCTAGGCAAGAGACAGCATTTAGGAGTGGTGGGAGTCAAAGTTGGAAGTCCCCTCATTCAGCCACATGTCCTTGAGTGCACCTGTCCTTAGATTGTGTAGGAAAAAGAAGGGATCATTCTGTTTTCAAAGATGTGAGCTGATGGAGGCTCAATTACCTCCTTTGGGACTGTCTGGCTTGTGATCATGGGCACAGTTTTCTTTTAATTGAAATCTCTCCTCATGAGGCCCATTTCTTTCTCTTTGTTGATCTTCTGAGTTGGTGGCGCAGCCCTTCCTAATGCGAACCAGCCTTCCTAATGCAGTCTCTTCTTTTTCCAGAAGAAAATACCCCTGTAACCTTAGGATTAGCAGTATTTTCTCTATTGTCTATGTCTGGTTTTAGCACCATTTTTAATTGCTGCACCTTCTTTTCAAAACACAGTGGTCTAAGATTAAGTGTAGCAGGCTGGCCAATAGATATAGGTGTGTTTTCTGTTATCCTGCCCCTAAATTGCATGTTTGCTTTTAAATAACACCAATTCTAACTTAATTTAGCTGCTGTTTCACTGTGCTTCTCAGATCATTTTCTCCCCAGAAATGCCTGTTTTCATTGTATGGTGCTCAACTCATTTACATGTAATGGCATATAATGACACTGAGAAATAGGAGATGATGATGATTATGATGTTCATGGTGTAAATGAAAAAGAAATGATGATGACCCAGTGTTGGTGACAGTGAATAGTATTGGGATGCACTAATGTTGGCAGAAGTATCCCCCTGCTGGAGTGCTCTAGTTCCAAAAAGCTGTAGAGGGTCTCCGGCAATCGCCAGCACTCATCATTGTTCTGTGACAATGTTTGGTCATGATTATCTCTAATCTCCTGGGGCATTAGTTAATTCTTATTGTTAAGCGTTAACACCTCCTAATCTGACTCAAACGTTTAGGATTTTTTCACTGATCTCAGGCATGCCAGAAAATTAGTGTGAGAAGACAAGTGGGTGGAAACCTCACTAAGGGCTGTATTCTTTAGAGACGGCCTCTGCAGGGGAACCTGCCCAGTAAAAACTCAAGGGTAAGTGTTGGCTCTCATGTGGGGTGGATGGCAAGTGCATTACTGTGATAGTATAAGAAGACCACACCCTAGACTCTCAGCCTTCCCAGGCTTCTCCCCAGCCTCAGTCTCCCCATGTATGAAAAAGAGAAGATCATCCTGCCTCTGAAGTTGCTCCTCTCTCCGTGGTTGGTGGTGCGGGCAACTGGTGGGTTTTAGTAAAGATATTTTTGATGCTTTCTGGAATCTCTTTTCATTTAATTCAGCATATATTTGTTGGACACCTGCCAGCCAGGCACTTTACTAGGTATGGGGGGATGGGGGAAGGATGGGGATGAGGAATAGGAACAGAATGACAAAGTTCCTGCCCTGAGGCACAGAAGCACTAGCTGACTGTGGAGAACGAGGGAGTGGAAGCTGAGGCACAGAGAAACACAAACAAGGAGGACTTGTGCTATGATTCAAGAACAAAAAAAGTCTATGGTCATGCCTCCCTGAATGTGCTCCATCTTGTCTGGTTTTGTAAGCTAAGCAGGGTTGGGCCTGGTTAGTACTTTGATGGAAGACTATCTAGGAAGACCAGGTGCTGTGGGCCTTAAAAAGAAAAGTAAAAGAAAAAGAAAAAATAAAAAAAAGAAAGCCTGTGAGTCAACTGAAGAGAAAAAAAAAGAATCACCTTTCATTTGAGTGAGGTGGCATTTAAATTGGACCTTAAGAAAGAACTTTAAAAAAAAAATTATAGATGTTTTCAAACGTATTCAAGAGTAGAGAGAATAGTATAATGGACTTCCATTTGCACATCACCCAGCCTCAGGCATCAACTTGTGGTTTTACATAAACCCCACCCACACTTCCCACTACAACCCCCACTGGATCGTTTCTGCTCAAATCCCCAAAAGTGTATCATTTCATAGGAATGTACTTCAGTAAAGACTCTATTTTAATATAAGCACAATACACTTATTATACTTGAAACAATTTCCTTAATATCATCAAATATGTAATCAGTACTCATTGTCTCTATTTTGTTTTTTACAGTTGGCTTGTTCAAACCAGGATACAGACTGGGTTGGTAGTTCTCTTCAGTATTTTCCTTCTTTTTTTTCTTACAATTTGTTGTTGTTGTTGTTGTTGTTGAAGAAATTACATTGTTTGTCCTACAGTTTCTCTAAGTCTGTGTTTTGCCGATTGCATGTCTAGAATATTTGACGTTCCTCTACACCGTGTGTGTGTGTGTGTGTGTGTGTGTGTGTGTGTGAGTGTGTGTATGTGAGTGAGTGTGAGTGAGTGTGTATTTATTATGGTGACATTGGTTAATGAAATCTAGTAAGTTTCAGGTGTACAATTCAACAGAAAGGCACATATATGTTGCATTGTGTGTTCACCGCCCATAGTTAGATTTCTTTCTGTCACCACATGTTTGACCCCTTTTACCCCATTTACCTCTTCCCTCCCCAGTCTTCCTCTACCCTCTGGTCACCACTAGTCTATTGTACCCCCTATATTTTGTATAAATTGGCAGTTCAACCTAGAGCTCCATCAGATTTGGGTTCAATGTTCTGAGCAGGAAGTTTTTATAGGTGCGGCTGGGGCTTCCATCCAGATAGTCACGAAGCCCGATGGTCTCTTTCTGCGATGTCAGCAGATATCATCACCTTGGTGCAATGCTTGTTGTGGGTGCTAGTGATGCAGATGGTTCCTTTGTAATTATTTTATAACTTAAACATGTATGCCTCATGTGTTTTATCGCATTTAAAAAAATAAAGAACATGGGCATTTTAATAGACATTTGGAGCCTCAAGGCTTTGCACAGGACAGCCACTGGCAAAGCCATAGGATAAAGCAGAGTGCCTAGCAGATTAAAGCTGGACCTTAACAGCTAAAATTCTAGTTTGTGAAACCCAGAGACCAAGTAAGTCATGGTTTAGTTGAGGCCTATGCCCATGAGCCCACCATTTGGGGCGCTTCCTGTTATGGAGTAGATTTTGGTTCTGCCTCCCACCAGCATCATTTCGGAGGGTACCATGCAGCCCTGGTCAGGAGACCTATGAAAGGCCCGTAATCTGCCAGTGTTTATAATAAGTAAGAGATTATTTTTCAGGGTGAGTGTTTCCAGTAGTTAATTAGTTAAGAGTCAACCTCTTCCAGGAAAATGTGTACATTGTGACCAATTATTACATGGTCCTGGGGCGACCTCCAAATATGAGAGAAGGAGCGGTCTTATAGAGCCAACTACCTAAATTTGAATCCTAGAGTTGCTTCTTACAAGCTGGCACACTGTCGGCAGATTACATTTTTAAGCCTCGGTTTCCTCTACTGTAAAATGGGGTAATAGTAGTCCCCATTGCCCCCTATGTTGTTTTGGTGATTTAATGGGTGGATGCTTACATATCAGCCAGCAAACAGTAAAGAAACAATAAATGTTGGCTGTTATTACTATGCCGTACATGATTCATCTGACATTTGCTTTCAAAGCCTCAGAATACCAAGTCTTGAAGTGGAGTCTTAAAATATTAATTAATGAAGCTAGTATTTAAAAAATGGCCACTTTCTTAGATCTCCGAAGAGACTTGGCTATGACACCAATGTGGGTAAAGTGGTTTCTTTTTCCTCCTCCTTTCATTCATTTTTTCTAGTAACTGATGAACTTTCTGAAAGTCTGAGCAGAAATAAATTATGATGGTCACACTGACTGTCAGCCTGCTCTGCGGACCCTCTGCCAGAACCCTGCCAACACCCTGTGAGAATTGTAGAGTCATTAGAAACTAAGATGTAATTAACATCCAAAACAGGCAGGGAGACAGGTTTGTCCAACTCTGTGATCTGCAAATGACCAAGAGGCTAAAATCACTGAAGAGAAAATTAAAACAGCAAAAGCCAAAGTCACCTAACTTGTCCTTATTTTGCTGTAATGAGAACCTGGCTTGAAACTCATCCATGAAGATGGGGACATGATGGGCTGAGAACATCTCTAAAATTAGGTCCCTCTTTCAGTTTAGACGTGATTTGCAAATGAAATGTTTTCCATGGTTCTTAACATTGCTATATAGTCAGTGACCCATTAACAAATATGTATTGAACATGGTGCTAGTGTTAGGTTCTGGGGAGCCAGCAACAAATGAGACAGAGCAGTGTCTGGCCTTAGGGGACATACATGCTAATGGTAGGGACAAACAGATGAGCAATTATTGTAGAAGTAGAGGCAATACAACCTAAAAAGAACCCAGTCTAATTAATAATACACAAAGGCAGCCTATGGGATACTGGTCAAGGACTTACTAAGAACCAAGAACCATTTCCTGCTGCCATTGCCTTAGTCTAGTTTCTCACCACTTTGTGCCTAGACTCTAAGGGTCTCCAGAATATGCACATATAACAGATTCTTCTCTCCAGAAGACCGCTTTTGTCTTATCAGGTCCCTGCTCAAAAATCTTCTGGACTTTCTAAACCGGCATGGTTGTTTGAATTCGTTAGCCTGGATCTTGAAGCTTAAGTACCAGTTTGTAAGTAGACACAAGTAGTGGGGGTGTGAGAGAGGGTTCATTGCACAAATTCGTTGCAGAGTGGTTGGAGAAGAAACAATGTCAAATGAGACAGATAGACTCAATGACCTTCTTGCTCATTCTGTCCTCTCCTGGTGCACTCTTGACATCCTCTGAGCTTGCGCACCTGCCCCTGCGGGCCTGGAGGGACCTGGGCTGTATTTGATGTCCCATTACTGATGCCGGGTAGATTCTCCTTCATCTCAGCACTCAAAGATCACATGAATATCAAATTCACACACATCCTGCATATCAGTTACAAGCAATAATGGTGGCTTCAGTTGATGAATGTCATCCAGGGATTAAAGTGACCCCTAACCCTAAGAAAGCAAAAGGAAAAACATTTTTTTAAAAAAGAATGGATCAAATTTGTCTTAAGCAGGAATACATTATAACTTCTCAATTCAAATGGCTTTTCCACATTTTATTTCGACACCCCAAACTTAAATATCGACTGTTAGAGCACTTATCACATTGCATTTTAATTACCTGTCTCCTGGCTATCTCTCTGGTCCACCAGACTGTAGAGCCTTCTTCAGGAACCATCTTTTATTCATCTTTTAAACAAAACACCTGCCATAAAGCCTGGTACACAATGGGCACTTAATAAATGGTAAATGAATTCTGTCCCGTTGCTTTACAAAGCCATTTCTGAGAAACTTAGTCACAATAATTCATCTTTTCTCTGAAGTTTTAAAGCAGTGATCTGTCCTATTCATGTATTTTTTCATTTCTACAACTTTGAAATTAGTTCTAAAAGTTTATTGGAATATTCTCTGTTCACAGAAAAAAAAAGTGATAAATGCTGTCATTGCCTAAGCTAGCCCACGAATTCTGTTTTCAAACCATCATATTCAACTCAGCAAACACTCACGGAACCCTTGCTATCGACTGGGCTCTGGAATAGACCCTGGAAACAAAATGATGACTAGGCCCTCTCTTCAAGAAGCTTACAGCCCAGGAGGGCAGGTTAATGATGACAGCACAGTGTGGTGAGAAAATGGCACAGTGGAGGGGGAGCCTTGCTCTGGTGGTGGGCACGAAGGCTTCATAGGGAAAGTGAATTCAAGGCCACACTGGAGGTAAGATTGGAAGATTGCAGAGGCAAGAGATCAAGAAACAGGCCTGAGCTGCTGCCTGCAGAGTCTGGGGGTGACTGTCTAGGGGACTGACTGGGGGAGCTGAGGCAAGCTGCTGGTCATTGAGTGACAGGGCAATCACAGAGAGGCTTCAAGGCACGTGAAGGGACTTGGACTTAATTCTGTAGGTGATGGGGTGCTTTGGGCAGAGAAATGCTGGGGTGACTTCAGTCTGGTTACAGACTGAGGCATGGGTTGGGGATGCAGCCACTAAAGGAGAGGACTGGACAGAAGGCTGCTGCATAACCCAGGGGAGAAATAGGGAGGTTCGAGCCAGCTTTCTTAAGCCCTTCCCATTTGCCCCAATTGCCTTTTCCTCCACTTCCATGCTCCCATTTTCTCCAAAAGAATGGACAGTGGGCAGTAGGGTCCAGTGACGTTGAGGGTATCTGCGAGGCACTTAGGACATTTGCAAGTCTGGTGTTTATTACCATATACAACTCCAGTGTGTCTTATCTCCTGCTAATGCTCTAAGCCCCTTGAGGGTAAATGCTGCATCCTAGGCATCTATGTGTCTCCCACTCCCCAACTCTAGTGCAGTGCCCTGCAAATGTCTAAACAATGAAGATTCATGAATTCAGATGTGTTGGTTAATCTATATATTTTGCTTATAATATTTTTTTGGGGGGGAGGATCAGTGTCTAGTAAACATTTTGTTCACTGCTGACATGTTGTATAAACACAAACACTAATTAAAACTACACAGTATTAATCATTCTAGTCTAAGAGATGACATGCCGTGAAAGCGTGGCACGGAGTACAGCCTGGACCGGGTCCTGAGACTCACCTCGGCCCCGATTCAATCCCACTGCCCATCACGGGCTTAGTTACTTTCTTCGAGATTCAGACAAGGCCTCTGTCTCCCCTCTACCCAAGTTACACTTCCTGTGAATGTTCAGAGTAAGAAACAAGCAACAGGTAAGTTCAATTCTCAAACATGGCCCATGAGCACAGGGTGGTTTTTTCCCTTTTTAATTCAGTGAGAAGAGCATTCCCCAATATACTATACAGGATTTATAATCACCAGAGATTTCAAAATAGCAAGCCAAACTGAAAATCAATGACTCTTCGAGGATTTAGGAAACGCTTTGGGATTCTGCTGCTCCCAAGGCCCCTGTTAAGAACCAGTTTTCACTGCTCTGTGGGAGGGTGTGGCAAACCTACTTCCCCTACAGAACCTTGCAACTGACAGCTCTGTGAGCAGGAGCCTTTCCTAGATGTTAGACGGAACTGGTGAAGAACTGGTCCGCTTTGCAGTCACTCATTTAACCAACATTTATGGACTGACGATGGATTTTAAGCACCAAGGTACAAACCAGAAAAATAATGGAAAGGATCAAGCAGCTCTAGACCTTTCTCTGTAACCAGGGGTAAGTTGCTGAACCTTCTGAGCCTCGGTTACTTATCTGTAAAATAGGCACAGTAAAACCCTCTCCGTGGGTTGTGATAAGAATCAATAAAGAGAGCACCCAGCTCACAGGTATTCATAAAATGAGTTCTCTTTCCCTTCCTTGTAGGGAGCTTAAAGTCCACAAGTGAGTACAAGCATCAAATAACTAGAGAATCACCCAAAAAGAGGGTATAATGTTGCATTAATTTATGGCAAACTGCTCAACATCAAACAAAGGAGCCTACAGCTGTCTGGAGAGGAACTGCTCAGAAACTCAGGGTAATTTTTCAAAAATCCATTCTAAACCAATGTTGACATAAATTCATCTTTATCTAAGCTTTAGCTTTGTGGCGCTTAAAAAATCTGTAATATTAAAAGTAAATTAAATACTGCATGTGACTAGGCATTGGAGGTGTTTGGGGAGGAATTTCACAGTTGATGACTCAGACCTTCCTGTCTGATGAAAATTCACATTTCCCCAGGGGTGGAGGGGCAGAGTCCCAGGACTGGGGAGGAGATGAGGTCACAGGCAATGTGACCTGATTCCAGAAGGTGAGAACTTGGGCAAGAGGCTCAGGCATGCATGATAGATGTCATTTTCTTAGCTTTTACTTGGCCAAGTAAACAGTTACCCTTGGTTACAAAAACTGAGTTAGGAAATAAGGGTTATCCTCCCACATTCGCAATCCTGCAGGTAAGTCAGATATGAAGGGGCAGATGGTTATGTGGTTCCTCGGTGTTCAAGGGCTTTCATCTTATGCCCTCACCCCTCATCACGTTGTGGTCTCCCTCACCACCACCCCCCATTCCTGTTGCCTCCCCTCAGGTGTCTTTTGGGATCTTTATTGAACGTGTGGTATGTTTGTAGACTATAGCAGAGGTGGAGCTTCCAGTTTCAGCAGGAGACAAAGGGGGAGCTACTTCTCCAACAGCAGGAGGAACTCCAGCTGAGTGTTCCACGGCTCTGGCCTGTCCATCCATGGGGTGGGACTTGGCAGAAACAGGGCCCAGAGCACCTTCTGGGTTATCAGTGGGAGACTGAATGTTGAACTTAGTCATCCAAGGGACAGAGTTGAGTTGGAATGTTCATTAGCCATTTCGAGGTGAGTGCTAAAATCCTCAAGTCTGAGGCAGAAAGGATTAGAAATCATAAGGACCCGGCTTGGAGCCAGGGGAAGACAAAACCAGATTTTGTGGGTGAAGCCAGACTGCGAATAAGAAGGGACCAAATCATACAGGAGACATCAGACTGGAGCAACTTTGACACATCTGACAAATTGCTGTTGACCCAGCTGCAAGAGCTTTTCCTTTAGTGACATTTCAAAGGCACTGAGCAGCTCCCAGCAAGGCTGCAGGAGGAGGCAGGCCAGGCTTGGAAGGACAGTCTGTGCCTGCAGCTTGGAGTAATCCCACCTGGCCCTTCCGAACAAGCTTAACATTCTTCCAGGGCTTAGGGCTTTTGAATCCACAAAGCATTTCACATACATTGTCATGAATGTCCAAGCCTTATGAAAGCCCATTATTAGTCCCCATTTTATAGCTGGGAGATAATGAAAATAAAAGACTTATCCAAGGTCACTAAGCTTTTCAGTGTAGAGTCTGGTGTTGGACAATGTATTCCTTCCTCCATATCTCTTCTTGGGTCTATGACTTTGGCCGTATTCATGTCAATCTATGTGGAAAGCTGGAACTATCCATTACTCTTGGTTCACAGGCTGAATCACATTTTAGCTGAGTGGTAGCCTAATAATAAGCAGTTACCTTATTCCCGATCGATCTCACCTGCCCCACCCAGACCTGAATGCCCACATGTCTTCAAAGACAGCGTAGAGCACATCTTGGCCACTCAACATCCATTCATCGAAGCTGTGACGTAGCTGCAAGTAGTGACTATCCCCATAACTCCCCACATGTCCAAACCTCATTTTGTTTACTCCATTTGATTATTCTTTAGCATAGCTGCTCATTTCCTCTGTATTATCACCTGGCTCTTAGAGGCATCACGGCACAAGTTTTAATAGCTTGTCCATTATTGAATAATCACCTGTACGAAATCTCAACAAATATAGGTAGCAATCAATCTGCAGTTAATTAATATAAAGCAACCAGTCCCATTAAATTCAAATGTTGCAACGGATATGGTTCATTGCCTAAATATCAGTGCCATTTATAAGTACATCCTTCTTGGGATTGTCTTGGACCTGAAAATATTTTTCATTAGCTAGCTGGTATTTAACAGGAATTAATTGTTTGCCATGCATCATCAATTTCATCCCTTAAAAGGAACGCCTAGAGCTGCCTTGGAACAGCTGTGTGCATGGAGGAGCTTTCTGAGTAGTTTTCTGAGATACTTCACATTCTTTTCCCTTACTCCCTGATCCTCATCTCACTTCCACAGCCTCCTACCTAACATTTTAATGAGGCTTCTTCTAATTAGGCTGTATTTTTACAAGCCGTTCCCTGATTCCTGTCTTTGAAGTTGCCTCTTATTCCAAAATATTTTATTAATTGTTAATGCCTAACTGGACATTGTATTAGCAGAATGAGAGAACTGGAATCATGAGAGAAGTGGAGGAGAAAAAGGCTGGAATAGCTTTAAACAAGGCAGTTTATCTCGCATTGTCAGGGCTTTCATTACAGAATGACCAAAACATTTGCCACCAACCTGTGCTATCTGCATAAGTCAGGAGTCCTGATAGAAACCCATGCAAAAAATAATTGAAGCAGATAAGTGACATTTATTGCCTCATGTCAGTAATTCCAAGGGAATTCAGGCATGGCTGAATCCAGGGACTGAATCAATATCATTAAGACTCTTTCTCTCCATATATATCTCTGTATTAGTTTTCTAGGGCTACTTCAACAAAGTACCATAAAGATGGTGGCTTGAGAAAACAGAAACTTTTTAATAACAATGTCAATGTACTTAATGCCACTTTGAAATGGTAATTTTTGTGTCATGTGTCTTTTATCACAATTAAAAACAAACCAACAAAGACCCTAGAAATTTATTCTCTCGCAATTCTGGGGGCTAGTAGTCCAAAGTCCTGGTGCCCAGAGAACCATGGTCTCTCTGGAGGCTGGAGGGATGGCTCCTTCCAGACCTGTTCCAGCTTGTGGTTGACAGCAGTCCTTGGCCATCCTTGGTTTGTAGACACATCACTCCAATCTCTGCTTCCGTCGTCACATGGCATACTCCCTTTGTGTGTGTGTCTCTGTGCCTCTCTCTTTTTTCTTCTTCTTATAAAGACACCAGTCATTGGAGCCCACTCTAATCCAGCGTGACCTCATCCTAACTATTTACATCAGCAGTGACTCTATTTATTCCAGAGAGACATGGGTTTTTGGGTATCACTATTCATTGGATACAATCTCTAAGCTCCATTAACTATTTTTTTCCCCATCTTTATTCAGGCTCCTAAGTGGTCATAATGTAACTGGAGGAAATCCCCCATAATTCAGAAAAAGGGAGAAATCTCTACCTGCCCCCCAGTACCATAATTGGACTTGATTGGCTCTGCTTGGATCAGGTGCCTAGGCTTGGACCAATCACTGTCTAAGGTGATGGCCGATTCAGACCACCCCTGAGGCAGGGCAAGCAAGGCCATGTGACTAAAACACAGTCTTTTCAGAATCTTCTAGAGATGCAAGACAGACACAAAAAAGCAGATGTCCACTTTTTTCATGTAATTTTTCATGAACACGGCTATGTTTCTGTTATTAGAGAAAAGGATCAATATTGTTTTAACGTATTATTTCCACCTACAGAAACTTGATTAGTCTATGGCTATGCCACCCTGAACAAGCCCGATCCAGTCTGATCTCAGAAGCTAAGCAGGGTCAGGCCTGGTTAGTACTTGGATGGGAGACCAACTAGGAAGACCAGATGCTGTAGGTGTAAAATAAAATAAAATAAAATAAAATAATAAAATAAAATAAAATAGAATAAAAGAAACTTGATCAACTGAACGTGATGGCTTTGATATAGAAGGCATTAAATTAGGAGTTCCTTGAGAGCTAGGAATAGAGATATATCTATATGAAAAAGCAGTGGATTCAACCAGAATTTATAGCAAGATCCTATTTTATGAAAATCTCTGACTCCTTCTCATTCACATAATTAAGTGAGAAATTTAAGAGGAGGGCCCCTGAGATGACATGTGGCATTCAGGGGTTTTTAGAACTATTCTGAGCATAATTAATTTATTAAACAAAGACTTAAAGTTAATTTCAAACTTCATGTCATCTATACCCGGCTGAACCCCCTTTTCAGCTTTTCTGTTCTCATTAAGGAATCATAGCAGATTCATCCACAGAAGTGCCACCTTCAACCCGAACCTGTCAGAATAAACGGAGTCACACTGGATCTGCCCAACATCTTCTCAATACACCTCCCTTTCTCTTGTTTCTGAAATGTAAGGAGGGGAACAACCACGGTTCCCTTTTCCTGAAGGGCAAGGTCCAAGGCTTTATCAGAAAAGATTCTGTCATTCAAAGTGGGAAAGTCAATGGATTTCATCCCCTCTAGGGTGACATCTGGGGCATAGGCTAACAACCTGCACCTTGAATGACTTCTGTAAATGCTTGCCTATCTCTGTGAGGAGATCCACCTAGACAGGCAGGCCTGCTGTTGTTTTATTAATTTGCTTAGTCAGCAAACGCGTAGCACTGGCGCATCGGTTACATTTGGCAGAACTCGAACATCTCCGTGGGGCCTCCGTGTGCCTGGCCCTGCTTACGCATCAGTTAGCAGCTTGCTTTTCCAAAACCCTGACGCGTGAATGATGGTTGGAACTTAGAAAACTACATTCCCTGTCGCTGCCTCACCTCACACAATAGGAAGAGAGTTATGAAACAGCTTTTCCTTGCCTCAACTGAGCTGGCAGTGGTTTTGACATTTCCCAAACTAATTTAGGGGCAAGATCGGCAGCAGCCATGAAAGCCCAGCAGGCGCATTTCTGTTATCAGTCCCCATCCCAGATGGCATCAAACTGTGGTGCTTGAGACACCTGGAGATATTGGGCAGTCCTGGGAATCAGAGACAAAGGTCAGAAAGCAAGAAAAAAAAAAAAGGAGACTGAAGGATCAGGGAAGAAAGAAAGATCATTAGTATTGCTGAAGGGAATGACGGAAAGATAAACTGCCACTGGCAGTGCAGGAAATAGGGTGACCAGTCTGTCCAGTTCTAAAACTGAAGTTCCCATATTCGGAGACACACTCATTCCTGGACAAACCAGGGTGGTTGGTCACCTGGTAGATATAACATGGGCTTTAATTATTTAGAGCAGGTGGGGAAGAGCCCGAAACATACTCGGGCATCACTCTGTGGCAGAGTACCCTTAAATTTTGAAAATTGCCATTTTTGATGCATGAAGAAGACACGGGCATGCCTGCCAAGGCGAGCTTAGCCTTTAAAGGTACAGATGCTCACATCCCTAGGAAGTTGTCCTGTACTGTCCATAGCCCAGGTGTGGCTTCGGCACCTTCTTATTCATCACTCTGTGTCGGACCTCTGGATGCCCTGCTGCTGGTCTGGGCAGAGCCCTCTTGCCCCGGGCAGCTCATGTCAACTCTGTGCCTTCCAAACCCTCTGTGCCACAGGACTAGACTCAGGACCTTGCCCACTCCTCTTCACCTACCAACCCTTGACCTTGGCTTCCTGGCCAGGCATTAAAAGCTGGCGGTGGGCCCAGCAACACTCATCCCAGAGTTCAAAAGAGTGCCTGTTCTGCCAGTAAAGGAGCTCTCCTGTGGTTCTGCCTTGCTCCTGGCTGCCTGCCCGGCAAACATGGAATAGACAGTATGTGAAGACAGTTTTTTAGGGGCAAAAAACAACACAGAGGTCTTGAGTGTTCCTACAATGACCACTTTTCAATGCCATGGAGATTCGCACACTCATTAACTTATTTTTTTTTTAAATATTGATTGAGAAATCAGCATATGCCAGATGCTAATGTAGTCACCTCGCATATAGCAGAGAACAAGACAGGCCAGGCCTTGGCTCGTGGAGCTTAAGTCCTGGGGAAGGAGAGGAAGATAATATAAACGAACAATAATATTTCAGAAAGGAATAGCGCTGTGAAGATGATAAAAGGGGAGTAACCTTCCTGGGAGGAGCCTTGGCTCACTTTATCCTTAGGGACCTTCCCACCCCAAGGGTGTAGTCTGAAGACGCCTCAAAGAGCCCTGCGCTGCCCCCTGCTGGCCAGGGTCAGCGGGACACGCCAGACTCTGCCCGCAGCTGTTTCAGTTTCTTCACAAACCCAAGTTTCTATTTTGCCTCCCCGCTCTCTCCCCTTGCCATCTGTGTAAACCACAGTCTTAGCACTGTTTGAGGCAGGCGAGGCTTTAGGAACAGAGCATCTCTTGGTGAACATCTTTCTTGAGATGCTCTCTGTCAAAACTGGCCTCCGGAGGCCAGAAAGCCGGCAGCTTGGAGGGTGGGACTTGGTGTCTGCCAGGTTGAGTTCCCTTCCTTCACCCCCATCTGTCTTGCTAACTGGCACTGGTACTTAAAAACCGGACTCATACCCTGGCAAGCCTCCCCTGGCCCCCTGCAACGTGAGTCCCCAGCAGCCTGAGCCTGTGAATGTCACATGGGCATGGTCGAATCTTATGTATTTGTTAGCAAACGGGGTCTGAGGCATAGGTGGGACTCAATAAACACTAACTGAATGCATACATGAATAAATGAATGAATCTGGAAATCAGCAGCCGAGCCTGGATCTGATAAACCTGGTCCCCCAGCTCATCACATAGCTCAGAAGTCCACGATGAAAGGCAAAGTAAACTTACTTTCACACAAATCACATCATGCACGATCAAAAAGTTGGAAAAGCATCTCTTGGGTGGTTCAGTTGGCTCTCTCAGAGGCGAGAAGCAAAACTGTTTTTGTCAAAGTCACACAAAAACCCACTCGGTGGACTGCTTTGGAGCATCTATTGATCTTTTAAGAAAAGTAGAATTTAACTAAAGTGTTGCTTCCAGCTCGAATTCCCTCGATGTATTTCCAGCTGTAATGTGATTCGACTGTGTGTGTCAGCCCCAGTGATGGTGAGATCCCTAGCTCACCGCTGGGCTGTTGGGAGAAAGTGTCTCCACAGCTATCGTTGGAAAAGATGTTAATCTCCGACAGACTGGAATTAAAATTCTTCCAAGTGGCTCAGATCTCCCTGGCTCTGCTGGGGTGGAGGCAGCTGTGAATGTTAACCCCGATGCGCTTTGAGTCAAGGCCAAGGTCTTGTGGCAACTCCTGTGGGCTGCTGCCTGCAGAGCAGAGAAGGGGCTTTTCAAAGTGGTTTGAGGAATAATGAAATGTCGGAGAGTCAACTCTTGCTAAATGCTCTCTGTTGTGGATAATAAGAAATCCACAAATCTTGGGTATTGAAGGATTACAATACCCTTTCAGTAAACTCCTCTCCCTTATTTTGGCCTGGGAATACTAAGAGAAGGTCGTGGTCGAGTTTCCAGTTTGTTCAATGTAACCCCTATGGTCTCTTCGTGGTTAGGGGAATTGATTTTCTGCCTAACCCCCATTCTGGTTAATAGCAAGATGACTCTAATATGCCGATCAGAGCACTGGACTTGCTGGATAGGCAGGGGCAAGTCATGGACACTAAGAGTCCCCATTTTCAGGGGAACTGACAGTGTGGTTGTGTGTGAACGTGCCTTGTAAACTGTAAAGTGTGGTACAAATAAGAAATTATTATGGGCCACCCATAAATTACTAATTTTGGAGAAAACTATGCTGAATATTATTTAATAACTCTTTAATGTCTCAAACTATTTTAGAGTCTTCCAATGGTTCGGTGGTATAATTTGGAACTTCGCTTGTTATAGTCATAGGCAGACTTCCTAAGCTCCTGAAACTGTAGATCAGCTGTCCCCAACCTTTTTGGCCCCAGGGACCAGTACTCCTGTGAGAATCTAATGCCTGATGATCTGAGGTGGAGCTGAGGTGGTGATGCTAGTGCTGGGGAGATGCTGCAGATACAGATGAAGCTTTCCTTTCCAATCACCTCCTGCTTGTGGCCCAGCCTAACTGGCCACGAACTGGTACCAGTCCGGGGCATGGGGCTTGGTGATCCCGGCTGTAGATGAGTAAAGTATTTGGGGAGCTCAAACTGTTTGGACATGGTAATAGTAGATCCCACCACAAGATGGCACTATTGATGTCCATCCTCCTTTCTTTACTTAGATGGCTTCAAACAGACCTGACATTTGAGAGACCCAAGTCAAGAAAGGGAGGCCTCAAGCCACATATTTAATTATTTAAAAGTTAAATCAATCTAATATACAAAGTAAATAAAATATGTTTTCTATCTTAGAAAACTCATCCTCCTAATGAAATGGAAGGCCAAGAGCAAATTTAGCATTTTGAGATGCTCAGAATTCTGGGCAGAAACAAGGTGGTTCAGGAAAGGTTGGCATTCAGCCTCGCTTTCTCAGCTCCACCCTTCAGTGTGAAGGCCCTGAATGTGTGCTTCCAACTCCATCCACACCCCTGTGCACCCTGGCCTTGGGTCGCCCTTAGAGACCAGACCAGAGGAGAGGCCCTTACATGATCTGGAGGTAGGCTCAGGGTTGTTGGGCAGGCACTTGAGGCCCTGGGCATCCACAGAATGGTCTAGAACAGAGGTCAGCTGACTTTTCTATACAGGGTCAGATATTAAATATTTTATTCTTTGTGGGCAATATGGTCTCTGTTACAACTGTTCAACGTCTTGGATCTCATAAGCAGCCATAGACAATACAGAAACGAATGGGTGTGGCTGCATTCCAATACAGCTTTATTTACAAAAGTCGGCGGCCAATCAGATTTGGTCCACAGGCCATCGTTTGCATACATCTGGTCTAGATACCAGTTGCCAAATAAAATACAGGATAGCCAGTCAAACTTCAATTCCAGATAAGCAATGAATAATTTTTTTAGTGTAAATATGTCTCAAATATTGCACAGGATATACTTATACTAAAAATATGAGTGGTTGCCTATCTGAAAATCAGTTCACTGTGTGACCTGTGTGTTTATTTGCTCAATCCGGCCACTCTAGCTGGGGTGGGAGCTCTGGGTAGGACTGTCTCATTGCCCCTGTGGATTCCTTGCTCCTCAGGGAAGGCCTCAGCCAGAGGAGGTCAGAGTGTAACCTCTGAAGCACAGGCACTTTTTCTAAGGGCATAGCCATTTGGCAAATGACAATTTTTATGCTATCAAAGAATAGAATATGTATATTTGACAATTTAAATAGCTAATCTTGTGTAGCTTAAGCATTTGTTTATTAAACAAATATTTATTGATCGAGTTCCTGGTATGTGCCAGGCACTGAGGGATACACAGTGGTATCAAAAAAAAAAAAAGGCATAATCCCTGTATTATGGGGCTTATACAGGAAGCAGACATTACAGCAATTCATATACACATAAATAGATAACTACGAATTGAAGATAAGAATGACAAGGGAGATGAATAACTTGGGAGGCAAGGCACAGCTGAGAAGTGATGTTTGGTCTGAGGTATAAAGGGAAGAAGATGCCAGACAGAAGAAGGTGCCTCAGTGAAGACCCTGAGTCAGCACCTGACAGAGAGGCTGAGGTGTCGTGAGTGAGAGGCAGGCGTGAGACAAGAGGGACAGGGGCCGATGGGGCAGGCTTTGCTTGCGGGTGCTGGGAGCAGCTGGCCGTTCATTTGGAGTGCAGCAGGGAGCTCCGCAGGCTTTCTAACAGGGAGGGAATGTGATCCAATTCTCATTTTCAGGAGCACGCGCTTGCTGTTTCTTCCTGCAGAGAAGATGGGGGCAAGAAGAAAACGGGAAGGCTTAGATTGGAGGCCAGTGCAGTAGCTCTGGAGAGAGGAAGTGTGAGAATTGCACAGCTTCGAGAAGCCCGTGCAGGTAATGATAGGGTGGGGGTAAGATAGAGGGGCATGTCAGCACTGTCTCCTAGGTTTCTGGTTTTGCCAAACTGAGAAATAGGGGAAGTGATGCAGGTGTGAAAGGAAGATGGACAGCTAACATCTTGGCATGAGAGGCTGGAATTGCTTCTGAATCTTCCAAGTGACTTATCAAGTGAGCAGGTAGATATACTTGTCTGCAGTTCAGAAGAAAGGCCAAGGCTGGACATGGAGGCTGGGTGGGGCCTTGGGGGCTTGGGAAGGCATTCATAGCCATGAGAATAGCTGGGATCCTCTTGGTGAAAGAGAAAGGGGCCTGGGATCCCTCAGGCACCCCAATGTTTAGAAGAGGAGGCAGCAAAGGCAAAAAACAAGGTGAGGGTAGGACTATAGAAGCCAAAAGAAGGGACCGTTTCAAAAAGTTCTACTTTTGACAACAACTGGATGCACCCTTTTTACTTTAGGACCTGTGGGGCCCCTCTTTATCATGGTCTCCCTTAGCCCATCTTTGCTACACTTATGATAATAGAAAGATGATGCAGATGGGGGAAAGACACAGCACGTACATAACGATATGCCTTCACAGAAGGCGCTCGCCATTGAAGGAGTGAGTAAAAAAATGAAGGGGTGACTTTTGAATGAGTCAATGAACATCTTCATTCCTTTCCCTTATTGCTTAGGAAATAGATCTTGAACCTTCCAGAATTTTCTTCAACAAAATGGCAGCCAGTGAAGGAGAGGCTCCTGGAACAAATCTAACATGCACTGGCACTTCCCAGCCTGAAATGGTTGCCCTCCCTTCGGATCTTAGTCAAGCATGCTGGGCTCCGGAGCCTGGGGGTGGTCAGTGCCTGTGCTCAGCTCACCAGGATGATGGGTGCCGTGTGTTGTTCTGAGTACCTGGAGGGAAATCATGGGGCTCCCGTAATTCATATTAGTGACATTTCTCATTCCTAGTAAATAACCTTGTGTTTTGACCTGTAACAGTGTGAAATGCTAACAAAGCCACGAGGAAATTAAAATCCGTTGATGTGGCTCAGAGGCTGCCCACGCGTATCCTGTCAAGGTGACAAGAGGTCTGCTAGATCCTAGGAAGAAACAAAGGAAGAAAAAGGTCACCAAGGAAGTAGCCATGTGGTGAAATGCCAAAGTACAAGAGTTTATCTAGACCAAAGAGGTACCCTTTACATAAAAGAATTCCAAGCCAAGGGTCACTAGCAGGTCTGAGAAGCAACTAAAACAAGTAAAATGGAAATTGATGATTAAAAGAAGACCTGAAACAAAATCTACTGTGTAGCAGTAGTTTCCCTTTACATAGCACTTTAAAATTTTCAAAATGCTTTTTCATACGTGTCACCTTAATTTTCCAGAAACCTGACAAGGTAAGTCTGACAGGGAATAGGGTTTTCATTTGGCAGATGAACAGAGTGAGAAAGGCTCAGAGAAATTAAGCGACTTGGCTAAGGTCACACAGCACCCCGGCCAGGTGGTGGTCAGGACCTGGGCCTCCTGAGTACTGTTCGTTAATTACTATAGCACAATACCTTTCAGAAGAATATCAGGTCACAAAATGAAATCAAAAGTAGTCCTCACTGATTCCATAAAGAATGTCCTTCCCAGCAGTGGGCAGACTCATGGCTGTTACATTTCTGTGTCTAGAAATACTAGAAGTCCATTGAAATAGAAGCCATCAGTTGGGACATAGTGATAAGATTCCAAAATAGATGTCGTATCAGAAGCTTGTGTTTTCCAAGGCAAAGTCATGGCTATTGCTACTAGAAGGCGTGAAGTAAGGCAGCCTCGGTATCATTTGCTGTTCCATTCCTGGGAAAGAAGAGGGGCAGGCAGCCAGGCGGCTCTGCGGAGCGGCTCCCTGGGATCTGTGAAGCTGGACAGAGTCGACGATGCTTCATCTGCCTCAGTCGTTCCATCCCCTCTCCCTGTTCCTTTCAGAGGAGAGATAACACTGAACCTTCAGAAAACAGCCTAACTGCTGCCCCGCCAGGCCAGGCCCTGGTGTGAATAGGAAGCGAGCAGTAGGCAGAGGTGAAAGCCCTGCTAAGAACTTTGGCTGGCACAGGGCCCTAAGGGCTAGCTAGATTCTACAATCCAGACGTTTGAGGGCAAAGAGTGAGTTTTGGGTACCACTCCTCTTTGGATCCCAATGCTCCTGACATAGTCATGCCAATAGCACTCGTTGAAGATGTGCTAAATTGACTTACCCTAAATGGATATAAGAGGGACAACTTGGAGAATGGGATGGTACTCAACAAGACACAGCTTCTCCTACAAATCCATGAGAAAAAGACACAATTCCTAGAAAAACAGGCAGAATACCTGAATAGGCACTTCACAAAACAGAATATCTGAATGATCCATAAGCATACGAATAGGTGTTCATTGTGAGTATGAGGCAAATGCTAATTGAAACCACTTACTAAAGCTGAATGTATCTAATTTCCACGACCCAGCAATGCTACTCCAAGGTATATACCCACCATATATGTGTTCACCAAAATGCACAAACTAGAATATTCATAACAGCATTTCTGTAATAATAACCCCACACTGACAATTACCCCAATGCCCATCGGTATGTCCACACCGCCGAATATTGTATAGCAGTGAAAATGAACACGCTGCAACTACATGATTGAGTCCATCGAATGTTGAACAAAAGAAGCTGGACACAGAGACCCTGCTGTGGGCTTACATTTATGTAAAGTTCAAAGTGGGCAAAATGACTAGGGTCTGAGAAGCCAACATGGTCTCGGCATTGCTGCAAGGGTAGCGACTATGAGGTGAAAGCCCGGAACAGTGGTCACGTTCTGTTGCTTCATCTGGTGCCGCTTGCATGTGTGTGTTCAGTTTATGAACGTTCTCCATACACTTACGATTTCTGCATGCTTCTGAATGCATTTTATACTGCCATAAAAAATTCTGAGCCAGAAGCAGCAGCAGCAGCAGCAGCAGCAGCAGCAGCAGCAGCAGCAGCAGCATTTCTAATTCTGCTGTTCTGCTGTTGCTGTCATCCACCATGGTGCAGCTGGGAAAACAGAGAAGAAAAAGAAAAATTTTCTTTCCTTCCATTACTTCCCATAGCAATCCTTTCTTGGGAGATTTTCTCTTTCTCCTTCTTTTATCTACTTTTCAGCATAGATCTTAGCCCTTTCGGAAGGCCTGATCAGAGGGAAGCTTGGGAACTGATGTGTTAGGAACCAGCATCCATGGCAGAAGTCCCGTCACACTGCAGTCTGGGTGGCAGGTTAGGTCACAGGAGCAAGAGGAAGGTTTAAATGCTGGAGGCCTTGCGTGGGACAATGAGGAAGCTTAGACCTGCCAGCATCAGGAGGGATCAAATCTACATTTTTGACTGATATCTGGAGCAGCAGCTCTGTGGAGAGTGAAGAGGGACAAAATTAGAGTCAGGATGTTGGTTTAGGAGCCTGTTTTAACGGTTGGAGTAAGAAATCATATTTATCTTGAAAATGGGGCTTTATTGTATCCTCCTAGTCTCTCGACCTTATCTATATATATATATATATATATATATATATATATATATATATATATATATATGATAATATAGTGGCAGATGCTGCTGCCAGGACAGGATGGAGAGGAGGATAGAGGCAAGCAGCTGGGGTCAGACAGGAGGAGGACATAACTATGGGAAGAGAGGAAGGCAGGCAGCAGTGGCCTGGGACTTAGCTTAGCAAGGATGCCATCAGGATACCCAGTTAGGAGTTTCAAGGAGCTTAGGTTCCTCTGCGATTACTAAAATCAGCTTTGATAATTAAATATCACATTTTGTCTTCCTGGAGAACTTTGGTCTTTATGCTTTAAGCACACATTGATTTATTTGCTCTTTTCTGGGCAAAGATTCCTACAGTGTAACTGCTCTGGTTGAAACTGTAGCTGCTCTTTGTGCTCCAAGTCTCAGTAGCCTGTGTTTAGGAAGAGAATATGCTGGTTTCCTGCGGCTGCAAAGACAGGCAAATAAAAGGTACAGAGAAGCCTGCCACGCCCACCCCCAGGTTGGGAGCCATCAGAAACCAGAGCTGGAACTTTATAAATAGAGGCAGGAGCAGAGGTGTCACACTCAGAAAAACTACTCTACAGCTTTTAGAAAACTGCATTTGGATAACCTGACTCAGTAAATCCCATCAAGGTCAAAACCTGGACCTTGAAGGTGTGGCAGAATCAAACGGCCTTTATTTGCAATTGCTGGGGACAACTGGGGCCACTGGGGTGACAGTGGGGGAGGCTGGGAGCGTGCTTTCTGAAGGCCCACAGATCCCAGATTTGGGGAACTCCTATGAGAAAAAGAGAACAGGAGGCCGATCCTGGGTGGGAGTCCTTGTGCTGATTCTGAAGGGATGCAGCTGACTTCTCTGCTTCTTCCAGGCACAGGAGGTCTGGAGGCTATGAGAAGATCTCTACGTGGAGGCTGGTGAGATTTCCAGAGAGCCCCTGGCCGCACCTGGAATGGGGACAGCATCTCAGTCAATGTTGTTCTTTATGTATTTTAAAGGCACTCTTTCCTCCAGTCTCCTGGCTTTGGTGTAAATTGGCAGCAAAGATGTGTTTAATTAGCATGAGAGGAAAGGTCCAGCTGCCTCAGGTGAACACGCTCCACCTGCAGTGAGTGAAAACAGGAGTAGGACACCTCACGAAAGCCGTCCTGGTGACTCTGCTGTAGCAAGCCCGAGTGGTCCTGGGGTGTCCCATCGTGGTCAGAACTCAACTCCACACACACTCAGAACCTTCAGCAGCTTCTCCCTCCCTGTTGACGAGCGTTCCTACTGTGCACCAGGCACTGTAATAGGCTCCAAGGTGCACACATGGTCCTCTTTTGCTTTTGCCTTCGCAGAGCTGGTAGGGCAGAGGAACAGACTCACTGACATTAAGCTCTAACACGATGGATAGGCACTGTGATGGAGGTGTTACAGGGCATTCAGAAATACAAAGAAGACTGTGCTTGTTTTAATGGGAGAAGTGGAGATGGGCAGAATAGCAGGGAAAACATCTCATGAACTCTTTATTGATTGAAATAATAAACTGATTAATTTTAAATTAAGAGGCAAGATTTGAGTTGAGTCTTAAAATATAGGCAGGAGTTCTCCAGCTCAAGAAGAGAATGACGATTCTCTTTATAGAAAACCCTAAAGACTCCACAAAAACACTACTAGAAACAATAAGCAAACAAAGTATCTGGATACAAAATCAACATCCATAGCATTCCTACATTTTAATAATGAAGTGTCAAAAAAAGAAGTTGAAATAAATAATTTCTTTCTCAATTATAACAAAAAGAATAAAATACCTAGGAATAAATTTAATGAAACATGTGAAGAACCTATATAATGAAAACTGCAAAAGCCTATTAAGAGAAATTGAAGAAGATGCAAAGAAATGAAAAGAGATTTTGTGTTCTTGGATTGGAAGAATCAACATAGTTAACATGACCATATTACCTGAAGCATTACGCAAATTTAATGCAATCCCCATCAAAATCCCATCAGCATTTTTTTTTAAATAGATAAAAAAAAATCATCAGATATGCATGAAGCACAAAAGACCTCGAATTGCCAAAGCCATCCTGAGAAAAAAGAGCAAGCCTGGAGGCATCACTCTGCCCAACTTCAAATTATAGTACAAAGTGACAATAATCAAAACAGCATGGTATTGGCATGAAAACAGACACACGGACCAGTGAAACAGAATCGAGAGTCCAGAAGTAAACCCATATTTATACAGGCAAATAATTTTCGACAAAAAAGCCAAAAACATACAGTGGAGAAAGGAAAGCCTCTTCAATAAATGGTGCTGGGAAAACTGGAAGGCCACCTGCAAAAGAATGAAACTAGACTGTTGTCTATCACCACACACCAAAATTAACTCAGAATGGATTACGAATCTGAATATAAGACCTGAAACAGTAAACTGCATAGGAGAAAACATAGGAACTAAACTCATGGACCTTGGACTTAAAGAGAATTTTACGAATTTGACCTCAAAGGCACGGGAAGTAAAAGCAAAAATAAAAGAATGGGACTACGTCAAACCAAAAAGCTTCTGCTCAGCAAAAGAAACTGTCAACAAGGTAAAGAGACAACCATTCAAAAGGAAAAATACATTTGCAAGCAACGCCTCTGATAAGGGCCTGATATCCAAAATATACAAAAAACTCATATGACTTAATAAAAAAAAAACAAATGATCAAATCAAAAAATGAGCAGAAGACCTTAACAGACATTTCTCTCCAGAGGACATACAAATGGCCAACAAATATATGAAAAGATGCTCAGCATCTCTAGCTATTAGGGAAATGCAAACCAAAACCACAATGAGATACCATCTCACACCTGTTAGAATGGCTATAATCAACAGGACAATAAATAACAAATGTTGGAGAGGATGAGGAGAAAAAGGAACCCTCATATGCTGTTGAGACTGCAAATTGGTACAGCCACTGTGAAAAACAGTATGGAGGTTCCTCAAAAAACTAAGAATTGATCTACCATATGATCCAGCAATCCCTCTACTGCATATTTACCCCCAAAGACTTGAAGACCATATCCGAAAAGATATTTGCACACCGATGTTCACAGCACCATTATTCACAGCGGCCAGGACATGGAAGCAACCGAAGTGTCCCTACGAAAGTTGATTGGATAAAGAAGCTGTGGTGTATATGTACAGTGGAATATCACACAGCCATAAGAAGAGATGGAATACTGCCATTTGCGACAACATAGATGGACCTCGAGATAATCATGCTAAGTGGAATAAGCCAGACTAATAAAGTTGAAAACCACATGATATCACTTTTATGTGGCATAGAAACCTAAAAGCAACAAATGAGCAGGACAAAGTGACTCATGGACGTGGACTATAGACTAGTGGTTACCAGAAGACTATAGAGTAGTGGTTGTTAGCGGGGTGTGGGAGGAGGGGGGAAGTAGATAGGGTAAAGGGGCTCAAGTGTAGGGGCATAGGGAGAGAGTGAAGTGGGTAAAGGGGATCAAATATATGGTAGCTGAAGGAAACCGGACATGGGTGGTGAACACACAGATGTCAAAAGATAGTGTACACCTGAAAATTATATGATTGCATTAACCAATGTTACCCCAATAAACTTAATAAAAAGTAAATAAAAATAAATTTGAAAAGTGAAAAAGAAGAAGAGGATGTCACCCCAAGTGGGAGAAGGCTAAACTGTAAGGCAGTGCTTCCCAAACTGAATACACACGCTCAGGGACCCGCTGCTGTGGTTCAAGACACACTCAAAGCCACAGAATAAGCATGGCGCCCATTGCAAGGAGGTTAATTTTGCTTACATATTTGGGTAGAATAAGCTATATTAGAAGAAATTAAAGGCATTTTTAAACATTAAAAGAGGCATGGATGTTGTGCAAAAGAAGGCTAAGCGGGCATAGATTTTTTAAGTGAAGCATCAGCCCTCAAAGAAACACTATGCCATGGGGTGCTGTCTTCTGCTATGAACAGGGATTTGGGGGCTTTGGTCTCTCTCATCTGTCATTCAGGGCTCTCTGGAGGAAAGGAAGAGAAGCCTGGGGCGAGGCAGACTGGGGACAGATGGGGGACGGCAGCAGGGACACATCCTGAGGAGCTTCACAGAACACGCGAGTGAGCTCGGCTGTACCTACAGGTGGTGGAGAGGCCTGGGCGCTGGTCTGGACGAAGTGGATTCGCCGCTGAATGGCCACAACCCTCACTCCACAGCCTTGCTGTCTGGGCAGCTCATCCAACGCACAGTGCCGACCTGTCACTGCCGGCTGAAAACCGCTCGTGGCTCCCTTTGACTGCTGAGTTAAGTCCAAACTGCATGCAATCCACCGCTGCAAGACAAAGAATGGATCACAGAGCAAAAGGCTGCTGTGGGGAGGTGGGTGAGGGCCCCGAGGAGGTGTCAGAGGTGCAGTAGAGGTGGACAGCAGGGTGGGGAGAGGTGGAGGCCATGTATGATCCTCCTGATTCCCTCACTTGCCATCTCAAGCTCCACCTCTCTCACATACTTGCCTCATTTTTCCTACAAAGACGTGCTTTGCTCCTTCTATTCCTTTCACCTGGAATGTCCTCCCCTGGCCCCATCTTCCACTGTTTGAAGGATGCCTGTTCTTCAAAATCCAGCTAAGGTTACATCAGAGGCCTCACACTGAGCATCTGCACCCGGCACTGTGCTGTGCGCTTCGCACGACCTCTAATCTCTCTCCCTGCCAGGTAAGTAGTAGTGTCTCCATTTTGCAGATGAGGGAACTGAACATCACCTTTGAGCCAAGACTCCCAGCTGAGTGCACGCCGCTGTCCCGTGGGGGCTGCCCAGCCTCGGGCTGTGGTCTGCCCCTTGCCCAGTACACACAGAAGAAGGTACCCCTGATGCCCTTTATCTGGGCTCCTCCTTCTCTAATCCTCTCCCTCGACCAATCGCCAAGTCTCCACCCCACTGTCTTCTGTGATTAGGGCCTCCCGCCCTTGCCCAGGTGGTAATTCTAAAAGGCAAAACTGGTAAGACCTTATTTCTGCTTGAGTTTTTTTCAGTGCTCACCTCTTATTCAACCACAGCACATGCTGAGCGTCATCCATCAGCAGTACTGTGCTAGTCACCCATCTCGCTGCGGGGAGTACAGCCGAAAACCAAACAAAGCCTGCCCTTGTTAAGCCAAACTTTCAAGCGCGAGCTGCTCATGAGGCTCCCCAGCATCTAAGCCTGCCGTGCTATCTGGCCTATTTGTGCCCACCACCACCCGGGCCATTTTCCATGCAATCATACTGAACCACCTGCGGTCTCGTAGACACAGTTGGCTCTTTCTTGACTCCGGGCCTCTGCAAATGTCCTTCCCTCTGCATGGAGCTTCCTTTCCCTACGCATCATGCTGCCACTTGACTGCTATCTCGCATTCTTGCTCCCTGTCTTAGCCTGAAGGTCACCTCCGCCTTTTTAATCTCCAAAGTTATTTGATGCTCTTACTAAAGCAACCTGTGTTTTCTTGACTCTCCTCAAAGGCAGATAATATGTTTTATTTATTTTATATATTTGTGTATGCCCAAGCGTAGCACTGTTTCTGAGGCCTCTATATTGTGTCTGGGTTACATTAACCTCTTTGGTGCCAGGGAAAGGTACTCCTATGGGAATCTGATGCCTGACAATCTGCGGTGGAGCTGAGGTGGTGATGCTAGCGCCAGGGAGTGGCTGCAAATACAGATAAAGCTGCGCTTGCTCTCCCACTGCTCACCTCCTGCTGTGTGGCCTGGTTCCTGACAGGCCACAGACAGGTACCAGTCCGTGGCCTGGGGGTTGGGGACCCTTGTGTTACATGAATAGTAGAAGTAGCCAGTCCAGTCTGTGACATCATGTGCCTCCCCCTTATAAACACCCAGAAGCGGCCTCTCCTGGGTGCCTGAAGTTTCTGAGGGGCCAGTGGGGGGATGGAAGGCAGCAGAGAGGCCATGAAAATGAATGCTGGGCTGCCATCCTGCCTCCCTCCTGATTCTCGTCTGCCCCCTGCCTCCAAACTGCAGTATGAATCCAACCCCTGAAGGCCTGGTTCATTTCAGCATCTGGAGATGGAAATGGAGTTTCCTTTTTTGCCAGGCCATTAAGATTCTATCAGCTTCTCATGGACTTTTCTCAGGAATTTGTGTTACTGAGGAAAGGTTTCGGGGCCTCTGAGCCTAGAGGTGTGTTCTAGGAGAAGGAAGGAAATAAGAGGGGGGGGGGTGCAGCACTAAGTCAGGTTGGAAAGCCAGCGTCCTTCAGTTTTTTCATCCTGGTAAGCAGTTTTCAGATCTGCTGTGTTTGGACACTTATCAGCAAGGTTATTTTAAAGCACATAAAATCTGAAGGAAAAAAACAAAAACGGAGGGAGTCTGGTTTGGCAAGGACTGCTCCTGGGGATTAGCTTCGTCACTGCAGGGTCTGCAGCTGAGAGGGACCTGGAGAAAGACAGGTCGGAGAGGAAAAGCTTTGTGTGAGGGAAACTGTGCCTCACACCTGCAGGCCTCCTCCCTCCTCGCTGGAGGATGCACAGGTTCACACCCAGGGACCTTCTCCTGCTTCCTCCTGGAACAGGCAAGACAGGGTCGCAGGGAAAGGAGCAGTAGGAAGCAGCCTACTTCACTATAAGAAAAAGGTGCTGACACCCAACTTACTCCTAGCCCCTCCCTATTCCAGGGCCCTACCAGCACCTGCAAGCCAGCTGGCCTCTCGTCACCCAGAAGCAGGGAGCTCCTGGCTTTTTCTCACACTACACCCTGTATCATTCCGCCCCACCTACCTTGTTCCTAGTCACCCTGGAACCTGACCTCTGACCTCACGCTCTGTATCTGGCTTCACTCTTGTCCAGTGTGTCTGACCCTTGATACTGCTCATCAGGTCCTGACCTTTTCTCCCCACATTGAAGATACTTTGCATTTATGTCCCAGACCATATGCTTTAGAACACGAGGAATACACCAGAGGCTCTGGGAAAGCAGTCGTCTGGGCCCCAGGATGAACGCTGCCTCCAAGGTTTACCTGCCATGAGTGGATCACCATGGTGAGTAACAGAGCTTCCCCAGCCTTGGCTTCTTTATTTGTAAAATGGGGATCATAATAGCACCATCTTCATTAGACTGCTGAGAGACTTCACTGAGCTGGTTTACATGTAAATGCAAGCAAAACACCTGACCTATAGTAAGAATTCAACCAATGTTAGATAAAATAAGAAATTCAGTCCCCAAGGCACTACTGAACTTCATGAGTGAGAAATAGATGCTTACCACCCATGTTCCCCCAAAAACACAGAATAAGAATGTTTGGAATAATGGTGCCTTACTCTGTCCTGGATTCCTGGGTTAGAAAAAGGAACTAGAGCTCCAGGGAGAGTCATGGCTTGAGTTAATGTGGCATGGTTGAAGAGTAAGCAGGGGTCCATGGGTCAGAGGTCCATGGGGCAGAGTCTTGAGGAGCTGGGGTTCAAATTTATTGGGCAGAAGTTGAGAGGGAAGAGTCTGTAGGACAGAGTCCATGACACAGGGGTCCAAGGAGTAGGGTCCATGCCTCCCGAAGGAACCCAGAGCATGAAGGAGTACAGAATGAGCAGCACATTTATGCCACCTGCACATGTGGGCTACCCAGCTGCATACCTGAGAAAGCTGGCGAGAATCATGGAGGCTGAGCAAGCAGCACTTTTCAGATATTTTGTGATGCACGTCCTGCAAAGCCCAGGTAAACAGGGCATTTTCACTGGCACCTACTAGGGTCAAGCAAGCCCAGATACTGTCTCTTCCCTTTTACTGAAGTTCAGACTTGGATTTCGGGGGGCAAATTCAGATTCTGTAGGTCCATGACCTGCCTGCCCTTTCTGAGATTGCTGTCTCTCCCTTGACCTCTAAGCTCAGCAATGGTGGGAATTCCATAGGTCTCCAGGGAGGACAGGTTCGCTCATCCCACGGAGGCGCAATCATTAGTGTCACCTCATTAAACTGAAAACAGCTGCAGACTAGGGCTGGCGCTGCTAAGGAGTGCTGCCTCCTGGCCTCTGGGTAACCTCCCCTGGGAGTCTGAGTGGTGGGATGAAAACATGAAGATGGACAGCACAGCAAGGGGCCGCACTCTGACAGCAGCCTGTTCCTACCAGGCACTGGGCAGTGAGTGTACCAGGATTAGGATACTAGTTGGGATAAAGGATCAGCCACTCTCACAAAGACACCAAGGACAGTGGCTTAAATGAGATGGTTCTTTCTCTCACCGCAATGGTCTGGGACCAACGTGGAAGCCCCACAGTACTCAGGACCCAGCCTCCTCTCCTATTGCTCCACTAACACTAGGGTGTTCTACTCACCCCCTGGCCAAACAGGGCTTCCCATCCCGTTCACACCCCAGCCAGTGGGAGGAAGGAATGGGAAGTACAGAGCTTCTCCCAGTGAGCTGTACCCATCATGGCTCTGGTATCCCTTCTATCTCTTCAGACAGAACTTAGTCATGTGAGCCTTCAAGAAAGCCTGAAAGACATCGTTTTTATTAGTGGCAGTTATGAACCCAGCTATAACTCAGAGGCTCTAGGAAGGAGAAAATAAATGTGGGAAAAATTGACCATCTCTGTGACAATGACCAGTTCAGAGCCCAGCCCATGGAGACCGCACAGGTACAAAGCCAGACAAACCAATACAATGCAATGCATGGCGAAAGAAGCACCGGTCAACATTTACTCAAGGAACATCTGTTAGGGGCTACGAGCATCAAGGAAATAGAAGTAAAATGACCGCCCTTTCCCTCATCAGGCTCACAGTCATGGGGGAGAAAAGACACCATCTCACGTGCTTCGTGATATAAAGGAAACATTTGTTTATTCGCTAATGCACATTTATCGCTCCCCTGCCACAGGGTCAATGCCCTTGTTCTATGGATACAGTGACAAATGACACAAGCCCTACCCCCAAGTTGTGACTTTTTAGAAGCGGAGACAGACGCCTGATTGAGCCAGCTGCAAAGTGTGGGGTCAGTGCTGTGATCGCGATAAGCACAGAGACCCCTACCCGGAGGTCTCTGCAGGACCGAAAAGCTTTCCCAATGCTTTGGCACCTGGTGAGACCCAAGTTAGGAGCAGCCTCTAAATGACCGAAATTGAGTTTCTCACAAACGCACCTGGGAAGATCGAAGTTGAGTTTAAATTGATTTTTAAAAGAACACGGCTATCAGATATTCCTCGAACACTGGTTTATGCACGAAGATTCGCATCCACCACCCCACAGAGTCCGGCTCTAGGATGTTATGACTCCAGAGGCAGAACTCGGGGGATCCCCAAGGCAGGAGGTGGGTGTAGAGTGTCCCGAGGATAAACAGTAGCTCCTTGGCCTCCCATGTATCCCGGAACGCCACAGTCAATTCCTGTCAGCCAAGGCTGTGATGGTTATTGGGTGGTGGTAAGGTCAAGGCTGTGAGTCCTGAGCAGTCCATCTCCTTTTGCAGTTCCCCTAAGGACAAAGTCCATAGCACCCCAGATGACCTGTTCTGAGTTTTATTATCTCAATGGCCAAAAATATGCTTTGTCCCACCAAAATCATTATTACTTGAATTAAAATCTATTTTCTCTTATGTAGACTTTAAAGGGCTGGGCCAATAATGGTTTATCACCCTAAATTGTGAGAAAATGCTTTCTAAGGTGTAAAGATTCATTAAAATAAAAAGTGGTTGATTTTTATCATGTGTTAAAACCATGTAACAGGTGAGGGAGGAACTAAACTTTACTGAATACCCAGTCTTTGCCAGGAACTGTGCTAAGCACATTACATACGTTACCTACATGTCAACCTACCATGGCTCTGCCAAGTAAGCATTATTTTACTCATTTTGCAGAGGTCAAGTCCCTTGCCTGTGGTCTCAGAGCTACTTTGTGACTGAGTCAGAATTAGAACCCAAGTCTGTGTGATGCTTCACCCTTCTGCAACCCTTGAATATTGTAATTAAGTCGTCTATAACCTTTTCTTCTTTAGGCTGAACAACTCCAGCTCTTTTAACTTTTTACTCTTTTTATGACGGGCACTTTATCTTGTAGAATATCTGATAGTTTTTTAAGAAGATTGAGAACTTTTCTTGGTGGGTACAAATCGGTGGAGTTTTCTCAGGGGCTTAGTATGTTGTCATCTCTGACATCTTACACAAATCTTAAGATCTCACCAGTATTGGAGTCTTAAAACAATTGTGGCCAATTTAAGCCAGTAGGGTCACATGAGAGGGGCTTAAAACAAGAGTGAAGACACACATCACTAATATGATTTTTATTGCGTTGTGATACAAAGTGGTTAAATATCCTTTGAAAGATTTAAGATATTAACAGAGTTCCATGAGGACAGTAGACAGCAGTTAAGAAGAAGGTTTATCCACCCGTCACTCTATTCATCCACCCAAATATTACAGTGTCACTATGTTGAAAGCAGGTGCTAGACCCTTTGGAAGACACAAAATATGTGTGTGTGTGTGTGTGTGTGTGTGTGTGTACATGTGTGTTACGTTTAGAGAGAGAGAATTATCACATACATTTGTTGTATATGGTTAATTTTGCCTCCTCGCCTCGATTAGGCCGACTTTATCCTGTGCTTTTTATTTGTCTAATTATGAGAAAAACATCAGACAAATTCCAGTAAAGGGACATCCCACAATAGACTACCACTCCTCAAAACTGTTAAGTCCATCTAAAGTTTAGAAAGTCTTAGAAATTGTCACAACCAAGAGGAGCCTAGGAGACATGACAACTAAAAATAACAAGATATCTTGCATAGATTCAGGAACAGGAAAAGGACATTGGTTTTAAAACATTAAGGCAGCCTGAATAAAACCATGGGTTTCAGTTACTAATAATATATATTTTTTAATTACTCACCAGTTCCTGCGAGGTCAATCCTAATTACAGATAGGGGCCTGAGGTTTGAGATAAACAGATATACCAAGGTCAAGGTAGGGTAGCAAATATTCATGAGCCCCATAAAGAGGCCTCAGCCCTCCTTGGCCTCCAGCTGTTATTTCGGCCTTAGATCCATCATCTCTCAGAGAAGCAGGGCATGAACCCTCTGGTCAGGGAGAATCTAGGGTCCTTGACCAGAACAGTCTCCCGAAGAACGCAAGCCCAACCCAGACCAATTGTTTTAAGCCATTTCTTAAGACAAGCCCTTCATCTCTCCTTCGCCACCTTTCAAATGGACATAGATTTTACTTGGCAAGATTTAAAAACAATTCCTCTTCCTTGTTAAGCTCTCCCCTTAATTACCAGAGGGAGAAATGCCGTTATTGGAAGCAACCTCTCTGCAGACACTTCCCTCTGTTTGGCAAATTATAAGCATTTGGATGAAACTCTTCTGTGGTCCCAATCAATAGCTCACGCCGTAATTATTCAGCAGGCTTGAAGTTTCCTCTGCTGACAGCTGTCTGTGTGTGCTGATCTGTAATTGTTTCATATGCTTATGAGACTTGTCTCTTCCCGTGTTTAGGATCTGCGGCAGATTCATCTCCAGCATCTTTGGGGAATGGACTTGCTCACATTTAAATCCTTTCAGGCCACCCCATTTCTCCAGGGGAGACGTTAACCACAGTTAGATGTTAGGTGGAGCTCTTTATTTTGTTACTGTTATCTACCTGATGCGGAATCAAGCAATACTTTTAGAAGGCCAAAATAGAAAAAAGAAAAACAAAAACAACAACAAAAAAAACACCTTTATGGGATAATTGTGTCATATCAGGTGTATCAGGCTTTAAATAGTGGATACTGATTGTGTGCTGAGGAGTAGTAAACAATCAAATCTTATTAGCTTATATGTCACTAGTTTCAGAATTAGCTGACAATTTAGATGGGATGCGGATTATTTCTCAAGCAGATTTTTTTTCCTAAAGCATAGTGCAACATAACATTATAAATAAAACTGCAGGAGTGAATGTTTAAGGTATTTCAGAAGATTAATTTTTTCCACCTATCAGTCTTTTCAAAGTGCCCACTCCCACGCAAATAGCTGATTTATTTGTTCCAGGTTCTTCTAGAGTCTAACAGTTGAGATACCAAACTCCAACTTTGGCTCTGTTTCACTGGGCAGTTTGCTTAGCTTTTCTTTCTTAGTGGGTTTTGTTTTGTTTTTCTGGAAAATAGGAATATGTCTTGTCGACTTCACATGTAAAAATACATGAAATAAAAGACATGACAATGACTTTTAAGCGTGAAAAAAACTGTCAGTTAATTATTTCACACATTAAAGAGAATATTTTAAACACCTGTGGTTACTTTCTTTTATTTGTTTGTTTTGTTTTTGTTTTTGTTTTTTTGCTATTTAGACTTACTCCAAGCTCTTGAAAGTGATCAAACTAATTCTTTTAAGATTCGGTACAACTGTTTGGCTCTATTCCAACTCATGAACAATTATATCTAAAAAGATTGTTTTTTTACATAAAAGGGAAGATAAAACCATTAGTCTCTATGTGCACCAAACCTGGGTGGCTCATACTGATTACACTGAAGTATTATCAGAGACTATGTTAAATCAAAGGCATCCAGACTCTTCCAGGGCATCCTGTAAGTGATAACATGAATGACTGCTCATTGGGTTCAATGCTGAGAAGCATCCAAAATCAGAGTGCTCTTTTTAAGAGGATCTAGTCATTCTTCTGTAGGAGAATATGGTATGAAGAACAAGCAAGGCACAAGCCCCCTCAACCATGGAATCTCTTTCCAATCCTTTCGAAAGTGTCTGGGATTCGCCTCCGTCACTAACTCCCTCACCTGGTTTTTAATAAGTGCCCACGTACTCATGGGCCTGTAAAAGGCAAGTTGCCCAGAAGCCTAAACTGGGTAGACCATTGGGTGCCGACATCAGGTGCTGATCCTGACCCCCTGGCTAAGTGCTAAACATGCACTTTACCACGCCCTTGGAAGAGCCACATCAGCGCACCTAGACATTGTCCTTTTGTTTCCTGAAGAACTGAACTACCTCGGGTAGAGTTCAAGAAGATCTCTTGTTGTACCAACAGTGTTCCAGAAGCGTTTCAGCGTCTGTGTGGGAAGACCTTGTCCAAGTCTGCAGAGATCATTCCCCATCGTTGTTATTCTGTTTCCATATTCTAAGGTTCAACCTCCATCTACTACCACTTATTCATCACATTTTTAAAAAATCAGTGTGAACAATATGGCACATATCCTCTGAGTCTCTCTTTCCTTATGTCACAGGAGAAATTAAAGCAAATCAGTCAGAAGTCTCTGGAAATATAGAGTGGACTGGGAAAAACTGTCTCTTGAAATGAAAGAGAACAAGAAAACGGATGGTTCCAATCGGAGCATGAGCCATATTTTATCCTGGAAAAATTATTAGGAAGAAAGGGACATATATTTCTGTTGACACTGTATATTAAGTGAACTTTCTAAACCCTATTTGTCAATATTAAATAAATATGCTCAGAGTTTCCTACCATGTCCTGTATTTCTTCTGGTTTTAAATCAAAGGGATTAAGACTCCTAATTAAGACACTGGAGGACAGCCCAATCAGTTTTGCCAGTGCAAATTAGTTCAGAGGCCCAGAGCTGCTCCTTTCTGTTTGCTGGTATGGGAGGTTTGTTTGATTTAACATGATTGAGAAAATGAAATATCCCTAAGACAAAGAACCAACATTGCACTTCTGGAGAGTGTCTGAAGGGAAATTGGAAACTAATGCACATTAGCAGTAGGTCTGAAACACAACCAGAAGAGAAATGCTATTTGAAAGAAAAGTGATGTGACTAGACTAATACTTTGAAATAGATTGTACCTTTCATTTTTTTATTTTTTCTAAAGAAACATAAATGAAATAGAATTTCAATTTTCTAACGAGAGCCCACGAGCTAGGGACATTAGCTTTCCTTGCTTTATAGTACATGCCAAGTTTTTATATGGATTATCTTGTTAATATTCACAACACTTCTATAAAATAGTTATTATCATCCCTATTTTACAGATAAAGCATCTCATTCTCCAAAGGTAGATACTGACCTAAAGCCAAGTATTTTTTTGGTTGTTATTTCTGATTCCATCAATTCTTAGGCATGTGGTAAGTCTGAAGAGAAGAACAATCTTGGTCCAAGACAGTAGAGGCTTGTCCAGTTTTGGTGTTGCATTTGGTTGGGTTGGGTCAGTTTGGGTCAGGTTTCTCTTCAGTGGGTCCAGTCAGGTCAGGATGATTCTCCAGGAACAATTGAAAACTGAGCAAGATGCAAAGCTTCTTAAGTGTCATCAGCTGAAGTCAGACAACATACACAGTCCAAAGTGCCTTTCTCCCACCTCAGTTTAGTCTTGCCTTCTCTGTCAGAACTGTTTTCTCTTCTTCCATGTCTCCTGGGGCTTCACAATCCTTCATCTACTTGTTCAAGAATGGGACCAAAAAAATAAAGCACTACTTTTTGTTTTGTTTATTTTTTGTAAGTGTACAATTCAGTAGTTTTTAGTATATTCACAATTTGTGTAACCTTTACCACTAATTCAAAAATATTTCATCACCCCATAAAAGAGACCCTACACTCATTAGCAGTCCCTCCCCACTCTCCCTCCTCCCCACTCCTGGCAACCACTAATCTACTTTCTAACTCTATGGATTTGCCTAATCTGGACACTTTATTTAAATGGAGTCAGATACAGTCTCTTGTGTCTGGCTTCTTTCACTTAATGTAATACTTCCAAGATTCATTTCTGTCGTAGAATGTGTTAGTACTTCATCCCTTTTTATGGCCTTATAATATTCCATTTTATTTACTATTCATCAATTGATGGACATGAAGTTGTTTCTATTCTTTGACTAATAGGAATAATGCTGCTATGAACAAAGTTTTGTATGGATGTATATTTTCATTTCTCTTGGATATTTATCTAGGAGTAGAATTGTTGGGACATACATCATCTGTACATTTCACTTTTTGAGGCATTGTCAAACTGTTTTCCAAAGTGGCTGCACCAGCAATGTCTTAGTCTTTCAATTTCTACACATCCTAGTAGACATTTGTTTGTCCATCTTTTTAATAATAGCCATCCTAATGGGTATGAAGTGGTATTAATTGTGGTTCTGATTTGCATTTTCCTAATAACTAATAACGTTAATCATCTTTTCATGTGAAAGCTCTATTTTTATAACTTTTTCCTTCATATGCAAAAAATATATAGTAACTGAAGAAAAATTTAAAAGGCAATAAAAATTATTATTCATTTTATAACCTATAATTATTAATAATACTTTTGTATATGTTTTCATATTTTTTCTAAGAAAGAATATGAAAATCATGCCATTGCACTATTTTCTAACTTGCTTTGTTCCATTTAACACACATGGTGAACATCTTTTCATGTTAATACCTATTTTCTAAAACATCATTTTTAATGTCTACATATTGTTCCTCTGAATCCATTTACTAGGATTTATTTACTCAATCCAATATTTTGGAGGGTCTAGATTGTTTCAAATTTTTTACTAAGATAATTTGGCAAACAACGTTCTTGCAGTCAAATCTTTGTAAAAATTATTCATTCTTTAGTATAAATTTTCAAACGTGGAATTTCTGAGTCAAGCACTGTGTAAAATACCAGTTCCAAATTGTGTATTAACAATTGCCAAACTCTACGCTCTATTGAGTCCCCCTTTCTAATTCCACTTGAAACTTGAGACTGAGGATGTGGCCAGATAGCTCAGTTGGTTAGAGAACAGAAATAACAAAGCCAGGACTGCGGGTTTGCTCTCTGCCTGATAAGCCTCGAGTATGCCTTTCCAGCCAATTTACTAATGTCCGTCATTGAGTGTGAGTCAACAGGAGGGAATGTGGCCGTATTATGCATTTTCTTCAGGTCTCACTCACGTCACTTCCTGGGAGAGGCCCAACCGCCTGCTAAGACAAGCCAGTGGGCCTTTGTTAACCTTGGCCATGAGCCAGAAGCTCTGTGAGGGCAGACACAGTGTCTAACTTCCTCAACCCTGTATCCCTGGCACCTACATAGCACCCAAAAGATGCATGTGTGCCGAATAAATGAATTAATACTATTGAGAGGAAACAGCCAAAGGAAGCCTTTGTAATGTTGGGCTGTACACAAAGGGAGACACAGCTATTGTTGATGAGTATAAACTGAGACAATATAATGGCTCAGCATTTCTCTGCTCGCTGAGAAGAAAAGGGACTGTGCACTGCGTGCCTTGCAAACGTTATTGCTTTCAGCCCTCACCACAATGATATCTCTAGAACAGGTCTTATCCCCATTTTAGAGATAGGAACATTGAGAGCAGGGAAATCTTATTGCTCTTCATAAGGCCTCACACCCTCCAAAAAGAAAAGTCAGTATCCTATACCAGATCTGTCTGCTTACAGAGCATCCTTTCTTCGTTCCATAATTACATTTCATTTATTCCAGGAAGCTGAGAACCAAATCTAACCCTGTGTGATCTGAGCAAAGCAATAGGGCCTTTTACATGGCTCCAAGAGTGACCAACATTGTCCCGAATTGTTATGTCTCATTATATCACTATGGAGATGCCAAAAGAGAGATGGCCTGATCAGTCTCTTTGCCCTTGGGGGCCAGTTCTGCTTATGCTCCTGTCAGAGGGGCACTTATTTAGGACACAGGTCATGGTGACTCCCAAGTGCTGATGGCATAAGTAATGAACAGGCTGCATGGCCTCCCCACTAGCTGTCAGGAAAGTTATGTATCTGCTGGCTAATTTTGAGAGCTGGTTCCCCTTCATGTCGATTTGTGACTTTCTTGTGCCCTGTGGGCACATTTAAACAAAGAAAGGAGATTAACCACTCAGCCAAAGAGACATTTTTAGTGTCACCCCCATAGCACTGACTTTTTCTACTTCAAACACTCAGTTGGCATAAGTTGATACAGTGCCACCATGTATATCAGAAATGTTCTTTCTCACACTTCAGTGGTGTCTGCCAGAGGAGGTCACTTCCAGGACCTATCTAACTGCAAAATCGTGGAATGAGTCTAAGCCTGGCAGAGTCAGGCCAAACTGGCCCACTGTGGAATCAGGTACTGCATCATCTCCTTTTAGATGGAGATGAATGGTTTCTGCCCAACGACAAACCAAAGAGTGAGCTTGACCAAGATGCTGTCGGACCTGAGGTGGGCCATCACTCAGGATCTGGAGGATCATGAGGCCTCCCCAAGAGGATCATGAAGCCTGGCTGCCTTTCTCTTTGAGTTGCAGGGTCCACCATTACACAGCAGAGCCATGATTACACTTTTAAATTTGAGGGTATGCACACTAAGCTACTTTATTGACAGATTTTCAAGGGGTCTTGAGGACTGGAAGGGAAAATTGCAGAGATCTGCCAAATACCTTTTCCTAATATTATAAGTGCTTAGTAGTTATGCCAACCTCAGGATCCTAAAATGCTAGGTCTCCTCTTTAACAAAAGGGAAAAGAGGATGGAAGGAATTAATTGAGAAGTTTAAAACAAAACATTGTTTTTAATGGACTGATTTTCTGTTGCCACTAGTCCATTCAATAAAACACATTTCAATAAGCCATTACTCATAAGCACTCATAGATAACAATTACAGCGATGACAACATAAATCTCCCTGACACAGACAAGGGAGCAGTCAGCTGGGGAAAATGTAGGGAACTGATGATGAACCCTTTAGAGCACTTGCAATTAATGAAAGAGAAATTCTTCTTCTTTATCTTTAGGATTTAGAGATACACAGATAGCCACCACCTTGGCTCAGAGGTCTCCAAACTTTTTGATTATTTATTTCATCAGTAACATTTTTTATAACACATCCCCAATGTGTTACATGTAACATAGATGTCCTACAATACTCGTTTTTCATGTTTATTTTAAAACATATATAAGAAATTGAAATTCACGCAGAATCAGATGAAGATCAATAAAGAGATGTTATAATACTTTCTTTATTCATCTCAAAGTGTCATCTAGGTACATATTATTTTGGAGACTTCTGCTCTAAATCTCATGGAGTCTATATTAGTCCGCTAGGGCTGCCATAATAAGATACCACAGACTAGTTGACTTAGACAACAGAAATTTATTTTCTTGCAGTTCTGGCAGCTGAAAGTCCAAGGTCAAGGTATAGGCAGGGCTGGTTTCTTCTGGGGCCTCTCTCCTTGGCCTGCAGATGTTCACTTTCTTGCTCCCTTTTCATAGGTGGTCCCTCTGTGCAAGCGCACTCCTGCTTTCTCTCTGTGTATCCATACTTCCTCTCTGCATTAGGACACCAGTTAGATTGCACTAGGGCCCACTTTACCAGCCTCATTGTCACTTAGTCATCTCTTTAAAGGTTCTAGCTCCAAATACAGTCACGTTCTGAGACATTGGGGGTTAGGGCTTCACATATGGATTTGGGGGACACAATTCAGCCCATAACAATGTCTTCCAGATAATCCAATGGCCTAGACAGGAAACAGGAAAGCCTATGTCTGACACTGGGACCAAGAAGAGGGATTTGGGGGGCTATTGTCAAGCCCTTAGCGGACCACATGCATTCCAGCCCCCTGAGGGATAACACTGCCCAGATGATAGCTATAGAATTACCTTTCCCGGAAACCAAGGTTGATCCCTCTAACAGGTAGTGTCAGGCCACTGGCCAACTTCCCAGAAGTAACAGATCACTTGCTTCCCAGCCTCACAAAGGGGAAATGCAAGGGCACTCTCAAGGCTTCGGACAGCGCTGGACTGTTTTCCCCAGACTTTCCCAGTTGTGGAAGCACCAACCAGGACACCAGAGAGTCTGGTATTGAAGATCCGGTCATGAGTCTAGTCTACAAAACTCCTTCCAACATGGTGACTAGGTAGGAGCCATGTGCAGGGCTGGCCCTTGGCAATACTATTTAGTCTCTTAACATCTCCTGCCCTCAGATTTTTCAGGGCTATCACTAGCTCATTTGACTCCCTAATATCCCCAGGGTTATTCTTATTTTTCCTAAGAGCCTCAAGTTAAGTGGGGGAAGGGGCGGTATCCAAAGGAATGAATCTCTAATATTGGAATTTGGGACATTGGAATTCTAGGTTAGGGAAATATTTGAGGGGTAGCAGAACCTTTCTTGGCCTTTTGAATCACCCCTTGGAGAGAAACTCATTCTGACTATTCCTATTATTAAAAAGCTACGGCTTCTCCTATAGAACAACTCTTGTCTTCTGCTTCCAAAAGGGACTTTAGTGAGAAGAATTAGGATCTGATGCCAAGTAATACTGATTTCATGCTAAGAGGAAAGTTGGAGTAGTGACCTCCTCAAGTGTGGCTAGGAAACAGATGAAAGGGAAGGTAGGGTTTCGTAGAGGTCAAGACCAGGTGTCTGGAATTCTGCTTCTGAGTGTGACCCCCAGGTTGGCCACTTCCTTCCTGGCTGTTTACTCTATGCCTCAGTTTCCTCATTTTAAAATTGAGATAATTTTAATGTCTGTCTCGCTACACTTTAAGAGTTTTAAATGAGATAATACCAGTAAAGTGCTTAGCACAGTACCTGACATGTAATGAGCACCCAACGAATGTTAGCTGCCGGCTTTACTAAGGGCTCGTCAAGTCGGGGGCCTAAAATCGGACAAGTACACAGCAAGCAACTCCGCCTTCAAAAGCGATGGAGACCAGTGGGAAGAAGGACCTCAGAGAATGATTATTTTCTACCATAAAATTATGCATATGTGCAATGAGTATTTTTAAATACTTAATACAGGATAGTGGAGTCTTTGGGGAGCAAGGTGGGGAAAAGCTTTAACAGGCAAATGCCTATTTTGACTTCCTGACAATACTGTAAACAGATGAGGTGAACTCTGAGGACTACAGCATTGAGAGGTGATGGTGATAATGAGAAGGAAAACTGGCCAGGAAAATTTTCACTTTGAAATCAAAGCCCAAGCCAATGGATATTAAGTTTTGGGGGATCATAAACCCCTCAGAGCATCTGAAGCTATGTGTACTCTTCCCAGGAAAACTTCATAGGCACATAAAACTTTATATGAAATTTCAATGACTCTGGGCCCCCTGAAACTCATCCATAGATCCTGAAGGAATCTATGACTCAGATCTATGAGAATTTCTCATAGGAGAGAAAAAAATAATAAGCCTGAAGGCATTTAGGGTTCTGTGCTAGAAAAGATCTGGAGGCAAACGCATCATGCTCAAGTGCTGAGCCAGGCCAGCCCAGTTCCTGAGGATGCCCTTGGAGTAACTCCATTCTTGCCATGCAGTTTGCATCCCAAAGTGGCCCCCACTGTGGATAGAAAGTTACGTGGGCACCTAAATTAACAGCGCATGGCAGACTCTGAGGACCAAGGTGGGCGGTGGTGTATAGTAGAGAAGAGGAAACAAGAGGAAAAGCAAGACACAGCAGCCTCCCCCTTTGGTGGAGAATACTGCCCTGTGCCACGATGGGGCAGCGCAAACCTGAGCTGAGGCAGGAGCAGACCTCCCCGAACCTCATTCCCCAGTCCTGCCGCCATCACCTTTCTGCGAATATGCGGGGTTCCCAAGAATCACTCTGGATCCCACCCTCTCTCTCACCCTACTGCCTAGTTGTATCTCAAATTCACCTTCTTCTTGCCTCCAGACCCTGCCTCAGCCCTCATCACTCACAATCATGGGTCACCCTCTGTGTCTGTCTTCCTGCTGTACCCTGTGCTCTCTGTTATTTACGTTCCACGCTGCAGCCAGCATGCTCTTCCTCAGTGGGAAATCTGACTGTGCTCTCAGAATGACCTACCACTTCTTGAATACAGCCTCGGGAATACAGCTGGCCTTGTGATGGCCTGGTCCCCTCCTACCTCTCCAGCCTCTTCTGATGCCCCACTACCATATGGGTGCCTATGCCTGAGCACCCTGTGGTCCAGCTTCTCTTAAGACCTTCCAGGCCTTAGCCATGCCCACCCGCTGCCTGGCCAGTTCCTTCAGGTCTCTGGAGGATATCTCTTGTCACCTCCTTTAGGAAGTCTTTCCTACCCTCTTCTCTGTCCCCAACATCTCTTACTGTGTTCTCAAACACCAGCCATCAGAACTACTGCCCTTGCGGTCCCCTCAAGACACGCCCTCCCTGGCTCCAGGCCACTTCCCTTCAGCCAGTGCTCCTTCCAGAGGCCTTTCCCAGCCTCCCAGGCTGACCATGCCCTCAGCTGCCAAGAGATCTCACCTCACCTACTCCACACACTTTCTTGTGTAGTATCTGGTTACTGCAAGGACAAATGGGTTAACATGCACGATGCACTTAGAACAGTGCCTGGAAAATAGTAAGCACAAGCGTTAGCTGTTATTATTGTTGATGTGGACACCATCTTCGTTTTATTATCGTTTATAGCTGTAGTCTCAGTGCCTGACACATGGTGACATTCAATCAATTTTCATTAAAAGAACGAATGGAAGATAAAACCCTCTACATGTATCATTGCAGTCATCTTTAGTGTTTTTTATTTTAGTTTAAATATTTTTTAAAGAATCACTTTGTGCTTCTCAAAATATCTGGGGGATGAGGATTCTGGATCTGGCAAACCTTAACACTGAAGTATGGAAAGACCTGTCCAAAGTGACACAAAAAACCTGCCAGCTGAGTCTGGGGACAGACCCGAGTTCTTGCTGTGCCCTGGATCTAACTTTTCAGGACAGTTTCGGGAGCCCCACCTTCCAGAACCCTCCTTGCCTGACCATGCTTTCTCCAGCCTGGGCTGCTGCGTAGCAAGGCGGAGGCAAGCGGTAGGGCACGTACAATCTGACTGAGATTTCATTAACCTGCGTTCATGAGTGTCACTTAATGATCGTGGTCTCAGGCCTTCTCTCATAAATGTGTTTTCCTAACCAACAGCCACTGCGCTATCTATTAGGATTGAATGGCTTCTTGGGAACAGTGCGACCATCTTTGAATGAGGAGCTAAGTAGGGCATACTAAAGAGCTTCCTGCCCTCCAGAAGAGGGAGGTGGGCAGGCCAGTCTCCAGTGACCAGCCGTGCCATTTCACTGGTAGTCACCTGCCAAAACAGTGGACTTGGCGTGTCTATAATACAGCACAGTGCCCAGCTGCAGCCCAGGAGTTCAACTATAGCTTCCGGGAAAGGGCAAAGACCTTGCCTGTGGCTTTAAATATTCAGGCAACTAGAGCAGCTCATCCATCTTGATCTGTTGGCTTCGGGGGAAGGTGAAGGTGGTGAGATAACAGCAAGCAGAAAGCAGCCCCACCCCAGGAGAAAATTAAGATCCTAGGTCTTTCTTGCTAACATTTATGTTCAAAGGAAATTCAGTGTCTACATAGTTTTACTTCCCTCTGCTCAATGCTCTGAGTTAAAATTCTTCTTTTCTCTCTTGACCTCCAAAACAGATCTCACTGGACAGCCGAAGCTGAATATTTAGTTGTGAACCCCACCAACAGATGAGCAGCGGTCTCTATTGACGGATGAATGCCTTGTGTCTTTAAAGACACTGTGAAGAAATGAGCAGCTAACAGAGAACTGTGCTTTTTTGGGAAACAGATTTACCTTTGTGATTGTTTTTACTTGCTCTCAGATTAAAATTATTTTGCCTTACACAAGTTCACACCAACTTGAACGGAGAAAGACGGTTGGAGAGGGTCCTAGGGGAGGGAAAACTGATCTGATATGAAACATCTAGGGCTGAGATTCTGGAAGGATGATGGTCTTTGGGGATTTGCCTTAAAAAGCTGACTGCGGTCACCACTCCCTCACTCTTATGAAAGGTACTACTACTAGGGTAGCAAGATGTCCCATCAGTTTTCACGGGGAGCTACTTCAGGTTGCCAAGGACAGGTGTCTCTCCCAACTCATGCACCCTGAATCCTAGTGGTCAATCAGCAGAGAGATGAAAATCTGGTTTCCATGCTAGGCCAGGGATGAGGGATCCTTGGCACCTCTTAGGCCAAGATTCCCTTGTGGAGGTGGGAGATGCATCAGCAACCCCGGACCGTATCGACTCCACCCAGCTGAGAAATTCTATTCTAAATAAGTGACAGATACTGAAACTGGCGGTGACTTAACAAGCCCTTTCATCCTTGGTGCTGGCAAAAAAGGTAAAAAGGGAAGATCAAAGGCAGTCTAGGTCACAGCAGGCCCCAAAGCCCTCATGAGGTAGATCAGGCTACACACGGCACACTCACCTGAGAGGTGCTGTGCGCTCCTTCCAGCCTGGCCCATGTAAACCTTCTGCACCAGCCACGGGTCTCACTTCCCAATCTGTTGGCTGATTTTAGAAGACACAGCAGGTAGAGACACTAAAGGTGCGTCTACAGAAATCACCATGGAAAGCCTCTTATTAAACATGAGGTAGGACTTTATGAGAGCAAGGAATAAATTTCCATTGTGTTAAACACTGCTATTTAGGGGTTTATGATAGTAGCTGGAATTAACTAATGCATCTTCATATTTATGAGGTGGCAGTGACAGATTCTTCTAAGTTACGGTTTCCTCTTCCCTTCTAATGACCCATATCTTGAATCTATAAAAACATTCTCTTAGTAAATAGAAATTAGTTTATTGCTTTCGGAAAACAGACAACATAGTAAGAGAGGTTATTCCTTCCAAGGATATACTGAGAAAAAAAAGCAGGTGAAAGCATCTTGAAAGAGACTGTAAGCCTCTTAGATGTTAACAAGAATGGTTTTGTGAACCACAGCCTTACGATGTTCTCGGTGTATCTGGATGGTGAGGAGTGGTAAGAAGAGACCCTACCATGTTATAAAAGAGACGCTGTGCCGGAAAGAGTGCTTAACTTTGCTGAAAAATCCATCGAATCGGGGGCTACTGCTTTTGTGACTCCCGTTCCACTGGTTGAATGAACTTTTGCAAATAAGAGTCGTGATATTACCATACCAAAGGAAGTGGGTACAAGGCTCTCTCATGACACACACAAAGAGAAAGCTCACCCTGGAAATCACTTCTCCTTTAACCCTTTCCCAACTTAAATTACAATAAGAGAAATCCAGAGGTAGGTAGGTAAGATAACAGAAGATGGGGCCACAGCTTCTTGCCAAAATAATCAGAGACATTATGAAAAAATGGGGTGGAGGAAGTGACAAAGGAAGAACAGAGTGAACTGAAAGCATGTTCCTTTTTCTTGCACAGACCATCCCTTACAGATTACCATGAGGTCGGAGGCACTGTGTAGGGGCCCTGGAGAGGCTCAATTCTCTACAGAGACAAGTCTTTCGCGGGTACCTTCCATCCCCATATCTGGAGCCTGATAAAATTCAGACAGGTAGAAGCTGGGGGTTGGGGAGTTATACACCAGGCTGTTGGATGCAATATTTTACAAACATTACCCTACGTAGTCTATCTAGGCTGTTGTTAAGGAAGATTCAACCCTTCACAGCCAGTCACAGTGCTGTCTGATAACGTTTGCACGATGATGGCAGGGTTCTACACTTCTGCAGTAGCCACGAGCCACATGTGACTACCAAGTAAGTGACAAGCGACTAGTGCAACTAATGAATGAAATTTTTCATGTCACTTAATTTTCATTAATTTAAAATCAAATAGCCGCATGTGGTCCGTGGTTACGATAGAGGACAGCAACATGGGTTAGGGTGTTGTGAGGTTGCCAGTGGTATCAGGGGAGCTCTGTGCCTCTTCAGCTCACCAGAAAGTAAGTCAAGTTCAGCAATGGGCGTTACAAATATCCTTGGTGAAACTCATCTGAAGCACACTGTTGAAAAATAAAGCTTATGGGCTTGCAACTCATGAGGAAATTCTATAGACAATTCTTTTGCTCCTCTCTGTTTCTCTCTGTTTGCTCCATCTTGAATTGTTAAGAAACAGTCCGTCTGGAAAAGTATACAAACATAGATCTCAAGCCCTCCACACCAGCACGGGAATAAACATTATTTAATCTTTACCAATGACCCTATGGGGCAGCTATTATCCCCATTTTTCAGACAAGCAAACTGAGGCCCAGAGCGTTAAAATAATTTTCCAGACACTCAGCTAGTATATGGCAGAGCAGAGGCTTTCACCCAGATATATCTGATTCCATTGTATTCTTCACCATATGTATGTGTTCCATAATTCAAGCCACACTGTACTTTTCTCCTTCAGTCTCTTGCACACAGAACATCTGGCCCTCTGATTATTTTCTTTCACTTCCCCTTCATCACTGGTTTGATGCTAGAAATGCAAAGTAAAAGAAGTGTCTGACACCAGTGAATATTAGTACTTAGCATTTGCATAGCACTTAACAGTTTACAAAACATCCTGACGTTATTGATTTGATTTCCCCATAAGACATATGGGAAATTATTATCATTTCCTTTTTATGTTGAAGGGGAGGGGAAGGCCGGGAGAGAGGATTGAAGCTCAGAAAAGCAAAGCGACCCCCACAGAGAGACAGAGAGAGAGAGAGAGAGAGAGAGAGAGAGAGGTGAACCCTGGGCTGAGACCCCAGGCCTACTGACCTGGAAGCCTGGGCTTGGCCCCCTGCTCACAGCTGCTACCTCAGGCCCTCAAAGGCATCAGACTCTGGGGCAGATAGTCTTAACCTTCACTAATAATGTTTTTAAATACACAAAATCAAATATATAGGGTTTCAAAGGAAACTGATTATATTAAACAGAAAAATATTTTTAATCAAATATGGAATATAGTATTGTACATGTGCTTCTTTATTTAACTCAACCAATTCTGGCATCTGGTCTAATAACTTTTGCAGTTTCAAAGCAGTGATCAGTGTAACTCGTATTTTAAGGTACGTGCAACAATAGTAATATCATATGAAAATCTCTTCAGTTTCTGATGGTAACAATACTGAGGTACCGTCAATACTATTGTGGTTTGCTGTCTACATTTATAATTGAGAAAATACTTAATTTCAATTAAAGTTTAGCAAAAATGAAGATTTCATTTTCTCCCATCTAAGTTTACAGAACCTTTAAATTCTACCCATGGAACACCTAGGATCACCCACTTAGGACTTCTCACTCTGGGGCTTCAGACTTCTCAGACTGGATCCTCCTTTCCAATTTAGGCAAATGGTCTACTTGTAAGATGCATCACATCTTATCTCTAACTTCCCTTCTACAAGACCAATGAGGAAATTTGAGATTGCTGGTTTGGATTAAGCAAGAAGAACTAGAAACATTTTGATGGCCATATGGTCAGCTTGCAAGCTTAGCTTCTGATGTGTTCGCACTGTAGTGCCTGAGAGTCAATGAGTGTTCTGTGTCCCCCATGACAATGACCACAAGCATATCAACTATACCTCTCGTCTCCATGTGGTGTCTTCCTATGCAGGGTCAGGGAAGTATGTTCAAGTACATCCTCGGGTAGTCAGAGCCTCGTGATTTCTCTTTTTGCTTTCATTTAAAACCTTCACTCTGTAACTGATTCTCACAATATTCCATTTTGATAGTTCAGAGAATAGTATGATTATCCCTGCTCTATAGATAAAAAAAAAAATGAGTGATTAAAAGTGATGAAGCAACGGTCCCAGGGTCAGGTAGTTTCACTGCAGAAAAGAAAACTCAGAACTCCCGATTTTCAAAATGCTATTCACTATTTAGAAATTCAAGGGAATGAAAGGAGTAGAGAAGGAAGACACACGGGAAATGAGCCCAGGAAAATCAGGCCAGCTGGTGCACATTTAACAAAAATGTGTTCAAAGTTCGCAGAGTAAACACTTGAAAAACAAAAAAAAGAAAGGTGACCCTGAAGATTTGTCATCTCCAATTTCAAGGATCACACTGCAGATGGCAGTGTGCCCAGACTTAGCAGCAGCTTCTGGCCAGAGGGAGACGTTGGATGCTCCTCAGCTCCTCCAGACAGATTTATAGTAATTTCTTGATGTACCCAAGAAGAGTGACTGGCTGTCCCAAATCATGCCAGAAATCATATAGGAGAACAAATAGGGGAAATGGCATTTATACTAATTCACCCTTGAGTAAATCACTTTATTATTCTTCTCAAGTACCAAAAGATGGGCGAGAAAAATCACTGAAAGCCTGTTTTTCCTTTCATCATTAGTCTTAGCCCATTAACTGAATGATAAACAAGGATTTAATTAAAAGCCTCTGTCAGATTTAAAACTCATGACTCATACCAGGAATACGCTTAGTACTTGAAAGGATCACAGAAGAGAGTAACAGAGGGAATTTCAAGAAAGTTATTAAACTGAAAATTTATCCACTCCATTGGAGAAACCCCCCATACTTGATGTTAATCTGTCAAGGATCTTTAATTTGCTTTTCATCTAGTGAGGTGTTTGGAGGTCCTGAGTATTCGAAGCAATCTATTACTTCCTGTCCTTTTCCTTCTCTCTCTGGGCATTTGCAAAGAAAGTCCGGAGCTAAAAGATGAACGGGTAAATAAAAAATAAAATGTCTTTTCCAGCCTTGGTAGACAACTGTCACCAGTGCACTACTGAAAGTTCTTCAGGATTATACTGATACAAGGGATTTTTGGAATTCAAAAGTAGATATACTTGTTTTAAAGCTTAAATCACAACAAAATACTATACAGCCATAAGAGGTAGAGGGAGGGGGGATGGGAGGAGAACCAAAGACTTCACAGTGGCCTCGGATGTTATTGTCATATTTGCCATAGTGCAGAAGAAACAACAATGCATGGAAAGCCTTCCTCCTGGGCTGGCGGGATCAGAAGTAGGCACTTTGAGTCTCATTCTGCTGTCCTCTTCCTGGGAGCAAAGTTTAAGAAAAGAGATTAAGAGAAGGGAAAATAGAGTTGGTTATGAGAGTCTGTCCTACAGTTTGTGCCCACGGAATGCCAAATACAGGAGGGTGACCGTCACTTCCACTCATTACAGACATCAGCAGCAGAGCCCAGACACAGCCCCGAATCCCTCCACAGACAGTGTCTACCAATCGAAAGTGGTATACGAGGGAGACTGCCACACATTATTTTAGCCTTTGCCCATCTGTTTTTGTTTTTTGTCATTTCATTGATTTCTCATTTTCAGTCTCCAAGATGGTGACTGGTGAAGCGTCTGCCTTGGATCAGCAGTCCTCACTACCCAGTGGATGACCCTCACATGCGTTATCACATGTACTTTATAGACTTATTATCCCCAATGTACTTTATAGACTTATTATCCAGAAGTCCCTGATGCCACGGTCTGAACTTGTTCAAGATTAGGGTAGAGTTCTAGTCAAGACTAAGCATTGGCCATTAAGGAAGGACACTTCTTTAAAAGCCAGAAAATTCCACAGAGATTAAAAGTGCTCCTCTTAATTGATTTTAATTACAGATTAATCAGAGTCTTTATTTTCTTTCTGATTAAATGTAGCTGGAAAACACTCTGCCTTGAAGATCCACTCAGGGAAAGGGAAGGGCACAGTCTGTGGCGGATATAACGCAGCCTTTCTCTCTCCTATGCAGGAAAGCATATCTAACTGCAGGTACATTCCAGGAACATTGTTCTAGGGATAATATAAAATATATATTATTTTCTTAAGTAAACAATCAGCAAATTTCATTATAAGTGCTATAAGACATTTCTTGCCATTCACCTTCACAGCTGTGGGTCTTGCTACCTTCATAAATCCCTGCCTTTCATGTTGGGAAGCAGCTTTGTTACAGGAGAGTGGGGATCCTCTCCCAGCACATTGTCCAGGTTCTTGATGTCTCCAACAAAGAACTGAGCAAGACACAGAAACACATTAGAAAAGTTTTATTAGAAGGGTAAGTACACTTCCAGATGTGGAATGGGGCCTGAGCAAGAGCAGGGTGGCTCAAAAGTCTTGGCAACAAACCCTTTGGGGTTTTTATCCCTTTTTTGCTGTGGGTGGTTACTTTTCTTAGAGAAGTGGACTGTTAGGTCAGCAGGGGAAGGGCCAGCCAGATACCTACCTGGAGACTCCCCAGATTGATAAAGGGAATCCAGACCTTCTGAATAGGGCCCACCTTGAAGCCCTAGGCGGCACCACCCTAATCCGGAGGCTCAATTAGCATTTGATTAACGGTCCCCACCCTAAACCCCTATCCCCAGATAACCTCATAAAAACTGCACCCTCCCACCCCAGGGTGGGACTTCTCTGGCCCCTCTCCTCTCAGGACCAGAGAACCGCCACCAGGAGCCCTCTCCCAATAAACGCTTGCTTTTAAAACTGCTCTCGGCGTGTCACGCGTTTACCTTACAAAGACTCAGTGATTCATCATTAAGTGCATGTTTGTTCCCAGAGTTCAGTCTGTTATAATGATATTAATGAACTTCTGGGCACATACATCATATTATAATGATGATATAAAGAGTCTCAGGTAAGTTGAAGTTCATTGGGGTCGTCGTTGCACAGGTGCCAGTGACTGGCTTAAACTGGTACCTAAACCTCTGCCTACTGGTTTCTTTGTGTGAGTTAAAAAAATTGCTTAATTGCTTAATTGTGGGCAGATTAGGGCGGACCCCTTCTAGGATAGGATGACCTTGGTGTCCTTGCAGGCAGATCCTGAAACCCCGTAACTAACTTCCCTACCTACCTCTTTTCCAAGAGCCATGAGCCCCCTTACTAGTATGGATGTTGTGAGATGGGAGGTCTCTTCTTCCACATCTGCTTCCTGCTGAGAATGGCCTTAGTTCCTGCCTACAGGGGTTTCATGAAGCTCCTTCCCTCCCTGCCTGTCAGGGTGGAGTCTTGGGTTTCCTGCTGAAGTGCCACCTCAGTTCCTAGACAAGGAAAAGAAGATAAAACTCGTTATTTAAATCATCTATCTATTAATTGCTAGTATCGATTTGCCTATTAAGTAGGCAAAGGGAACAGGCTTGATTAATAAATTACTTAAAGAGTAAAAAAAGACCTTTAGCCTAAAGTTCCCTCCCATCTCAGGCTTTAAGGACCCTGTCTGACTTAAAACACCTTTTCTGCTAACAATGGATGACTCTTAGCAATGGCCAGAGGATCTGAGTCACCAGTTTGGGGCAATTATCAGGATTGAAGGGAGAGGGCCTTTTTTTTCCAAAGAAAGAAGGGAAGAAAACTTAATTAGGTTTACTAAAAAAATTAACTCTGCAAGAGATGTCCTATTTCAGTTCCCACTAAAAGATTAAGAATTTTGCAAGTGATGTCCCGTCTCAGCTTCAGGTCCCGGAAAAGACCTTCCAGGCCTCACCCTGCAAAGGTGATGATGCTGGTGGGAGTCAGCCTGACATCTAGACCACAGCTTCGCAGTGTCTGTTTGCCCGTTTTGACCTGTCACCTATAGGCAAACTTTGAGACCTTGCTGCAGATAGATGCAGAAGGACCTTGGGAGGAGGCTTTGTCTGCCAATGGTTCCTCGTGAAGTGCTTCAGATGGTCCTAGGGTTGTAATAAGAGGAGCTAAGTCCTGCCAACTTCTCCCAACACAGACTTCACACACACACTGCCCACCCCGAATCCCCACGCCTCCGCGTCTTCACATTCTCCTGGCTAGCAGTCGGCTCACAGAGGTCTTTGGTGAACGCCAAAGAGACAACAAAGAGAAGTTTGAAATTGGTGAACGGCTTTATTGCTCAGTGTTTAACCTCAGCATCTTCCAGGCAGGGAACTCTCATTCTCCATTTGCTGTTTACCCTGAGGAACCTGAAGTTTAATGAGGTTCACATGAGAAAGGCTCATAAAACCACAATTGTCCAGTGAATCTTTCCTGCTGGGGATCTGGGCAGGGAGGAAGTTTAATTACAGGCATCCCCAGAGCACCCACAAAGGGGGCAGCTAGGCAAAATAAACCTAACTTCCCCAGTTGTCTTTGTTTCCTTGCAATGGCTCCCAATGGCCTTCTTGGTTGCTTCTACAAATGAATAGGGAAGCTTCCTAAATAATTCAGCACTTACATTATTCAGCTCATCACCAAACTCAACCGAAGTCAATCCTGGGATCGCAACATGTCAGTGCGGTGTTCACATAGCGAGGCCAGCTGCGTTCTAACCAGAACTTGATGGGGAGTCCCAAAGGAGGACCCCCTAGTAGGTGAGAAGGAATATTAATTAGAAATTCAAGAAGAAGATTCTCACCTTCCCAGTGGGCCACACTGGGCTGCAGCCTTTAAAGAGTAATTAAAGAAATCTTGTGTCAACAACTCCCTGGGCAAAGGGACGTGCCTCGGTTTTCTCCTTCAGTCTGACAGTGAGAGAACAAGCAATGACTTACATTGAGGCAACACTGAGGCATACCCAGATGTGTCACTGGGTGGCTTATTTCGCAGTGAAGACTGAAACAAATTAAAAGCAGTAAGGTAAATACAGAGGAGCCTTTGGCTGGTGGAAAAGGGTACAGACCCTGCTGACTAGACAGTCCTTATCTCAGGCAATTTTTTGAGTTCATTTAGTGCATTGGTCATTGAGGGCTGGTGCCATTGATCCTGGAGGAAAGGAGCAGCTGGGGTGGGGGGAGGAAGAGCAGGAGGAGATTAAAGGAAAAGAGAGATAAAAGGAAGACATTTTACAGGTTCTTGCTCCGAGTGTACTTAGAACGTGATACAAAACTAGCAGGCCAAGGGATAGTTGACATTATTAGAGTTATCCTTTTTGCAGGGAAAAACAAAAAAAGAAAGAAAGCAGGGCCAGTCAGGGTGGGCCCTAGGGTGCTTGCTGCTGGAGGGCTGGGAGAAGGTGAGGTTGGAAGTCCAAGTATCACCATGCACAGGCTGGGAGTGAGGCTTCCACCATTCCCCGGAGGAGACACATTCACTGCCCTTGCAAAATCCATTTTCAGAGAAATATCCATTTTCATAATGCTGACAAAGTACACCCAGGACCCAATTGAAAAATGAACTTTCATTTCTGTGACTAATCTTTGATAATGACTGTGATAGGAATATTCATTGAAAATACAATTAAAATGAAATACTGCCAAGCCATTAAATGCAAGCTCCGGAGGTGACATTTTGAGGAAAGGCTGATAGGCATTTGTGACCAGCAGCCTTCCCCGCTCCCTCACTGGGTGGACATCGGGTTATGGTAAGCTTGACCAGCCTTCCAGTCCTGGGGTCTATTGAACTGTCACATCAGCTAACACTGCTGCTCACATCCCACCCCAATACAGTCTCCAACAAACATCAATCTCATTTTTCTTTTTATTATTCCAAGAATTTTTATGACTGGCTTTAGGAACAAGAGAAGCGCTAAAGGGGATGGTAAACTTTTCCTCACTACAGATAGCTGACTCTTGGCATAAACCAGTTTGCATTTGTTCCCTGGATGGCCCCCTCCACCACCACCTTTTTATTTTCAGATCCCTGTGACTTTCTGCCTCTTCCTCTTCTCTGCCACCTGCCGCTTTTCTTCTTACTCTCTCCTAACTCTACAAAATATGACTATACCTTGGAAGAGAGAACATCTTGGTCAGATGTATTAGTTTCACAATTCCAGAGCCAAAGCATGTGGATTCCTGTGTCTAGAATGATGAAGCACCAATGACATTATGGGTGGAATCTAAAATGTGTTTTGGACAGGAGGTCCACATTGTTCGTTTGACAAATGTGGTCTCCAAGCAAAAGCCGCTTGACCCTGGGAGATTCCAGGAACTACCAGATGATGGTCATGTCTGAGTGGATGCCCCGGTCATGAAACCCCCTTACTCTGTCTTCATGATCAGAGCAAAACATTAAGGAGAAAATATAAATGTATTATTTTTGAATACTAATCAGTGTTTGTCCTTGGTCGAGTGCAAAAAGCAGAACTGAGCATAATAACACTGACCTCTGGATTTTTAGCCACCAAAAAAGTTTAAGAAGGCTAACAGGTCAAAGAGATGAGCCAGAATGCTCTTTGCAAAATGGGTGATAACAATGGGAAAGACTTAATAGAAGGTAATAAGAGATTTGCATAAGAACAGTCCATAGACAGTATTTTTACTGAAACCATCATGGTGGATAAACAAACAGGAGATGTTGAGTAGAAAAGGAGGAAGTGTGGCTGACTGGCAAAAGAGACCAGTGAGGACTGGAAAAGAAGCTTACATTGGAATTGAGGGCAAAGGAGAAGCCGTAGCTTGAGAGGAAAGAGAAGCAGCATTGTTGAGTACAAACAAAACAGGGAGCCCATTGCAAGCGCAGCTCAGCCCCCCTGTTACCATTTTTTTCATCCCCTCCTGCTTCTACCTTTAGAACGACTTAGATTCCCAGATGCATGGTACCGATTCATACCTCCAAGATTTGCTCACATACTTCTCTCTGTCTGCAATGCCCCTTTGCTCATTATCACAGTGCCTCCAGTGATAAGTCTAGTTTCATGTTGGGCACACTGTAAGAGCAAAAAAAAATTCTTATTTTTCTCTTTTATCCTGCCCTGGAAGGCAGGCTTGATATTTTCCCTCGTGTCTTCAGTGTAATGCCTGAACACCCCACAATGTCCCTTTCAGCTACTTTGTAGACTTGGTTGTAAAAACTGCATGTGCTGACACAGGTTCTCAAACTTTATCATGGATCAGAAGTCCCTGGAAAGCTTGTCAAAACATAGGTATGGGTTCCTGAGCCCCACCCCCAGAGTCTCTGAATGAGTAGGTCTAAGGTGGGTCTGGACCTAAATACACCTTAGAATGTGCATTTCTAACTAGGCCCCAGGTGTGGGCAGATGCTAAGACGACTCTCTAAGCCCACTGGACTAAGTCAAACTCTCCTTAACCATCCTATTGTTAACACGTGAGAGCTAGATTTTCCCTCTTCTCCTGGCCTTTTATTATCTAGCCACATCCCACCTTACCAACATGCTGTTCTATGTATATAGGACTCCTGGAACTCTCCATGATGTCCACCAAGGCCTAGTAATCTGTAGAGAACCCCAGAGCTACAGCACTTCTTGAGACTCCCACATAACCCCGTGGGAGTCACTTACCCTCTGCTTACTGTTTGGGAAATGAGGGTAATTCAACAACACAGAAAGCCATAAGAATTGATCATCAAGAGCCTGCCAAGTGCTCTAGAGGGCACCTGATGAAAGGTGGCACTAAGAATGGCAGAGTACTAAATTTAAAAGAACCTTGATTGAAGGGTGTGCACAGAGTGAGGAAATGGACTCATAAAATCCATCTGACAAACATGTAAGGCAGAAAAATGGAGATTTATAGCTGTTTGGGAACAAGAATTGCATACTTTTGCTCTGAGGCATTAACAATATATATTGCAAGACATTCTTTAAAAATTTTTTTACATTTTCCAATGGTAGACTGAAAAAATGTCTGCTCCTCCTCATTTGAGACTGGCTGTTTTTCCCAGCTGCTGTCGGAGGTCACACCCCAAAACCCCTAATTATAGCTTTTTTAGAGTGACCAACAGGCACATCCCAACTCTTCACTCCTTGCCCTACTCAGCTCTGTTCCCCAACCACCAGTGTCTTTGATTTTGGTGTTTCTGTCTTATTCCAGTCCAGAAGAAGCCTTAAGAAAGGACAGCCAGTGCTGATTGTGTACTTACTGGGTAATAAATGCCAGGCTAAGCACTTGAAATGCATTATTTCATCCAGTTCTTATAACCCTAAGAGCCAGATATTAATAATATCCGCATTTTATAGAAAATAAATCAGGGCTTATGGTAAGTAAGCGATGTGTCCTTGGACATGCAATTAGTGAGGGAGGAACACTGGCAATGTGACACTCCAAAGCTTGGGCTCTTAACCACCCACTCTGCCACACTAGTGGGAAAGAGGGATAAGTGATAGACAATAGATGATAGATATAGATATAGATATAGATATAGATAGGTAGATACAGATTAGATAGATGATAGATAGATGATAGATAGATAGATAGATAGATAGATAGATAGATAGATAGATAGATAGATAATAGATAGATAGATGATAGATAGATAGATATAGATAGATAAACAGACAGATAGACAGACACATGATAGATAGATGATAGACTGCAGTCAAAGGGTGAGAAATTTGACCATTTGGCAAGAAACTCATGCAGACCCTGCTGCTCTTGCTGCACTTCGTCATAACTATTACCTTTTATCAGTTGCTGAATGGTCACTCCATGAGGGCAGTGATCATGTCTTATCATCACTGTGTTTTGATAGTCTAGTTCCATGTTGGGCGCACAGTAAGAGCAAGAAAATATTTAGTGACTGACGGACAAGCCAAAATACCCTATCAAAAGGAGAGACATTGGTACCTTTCCCAGCCACTTGTCTGGCTGTATATAAAGACCTAAGCAGGCTCCTGGGTAAGTTGGAAGTCAGAACCCACACCAGTTATTTGGTTACAGAACAAATTCATGAAAAGAATTATTAGTTAGAAATTTATCTAGGCATCGAAAAGAATAAAAGAATTCTATGGTATCTGCGGAGGTAGCCATTGCGAAAAGCACCCCCCTAGGTGCCTCACTGGCTGAGATGACACTGACAGGAATGGGAAACCTGTACAAATAAGGAGCAAGTCTCCCCGGCCTCCTCCAGCATCACAATCTCCCTGCAGCGCCCCTTTTAGAAAGCGTAACAGAGCCATCCCACAAAGCAGAAAGGTGCTTTGCAGTCCCAGCTTTAGTTCCACCATATATTATATAAAAGGGTGAGTTAGGAATGAGGGATAATAGAAAGTGCACACTTTCAGCTTCTGCTAAAACAGGAAATTAACTGGAGTTGCTCTTTGTCTGTAATCGTTAGTTCATGCCTTTCCCTGTCCCCTTCAGCATCTCTTCCTAGCCGTGACTCAGAGGCAACCATTCTGTGTTTGCCAGGCACACTCTACAGAGACTGGCTGTGTCCATCCAGATTTAAGGCAAACAATTCCAAAAGCTTCCAGGGGAAGCCACGGAAACTTGAGTTATGAATAAGTGAATGACTAGCAGAGAAAGATTTAAGTACTCTCCTCCAAACTGAAGTGTGTTTTCCCCCCTATACCATCATAACTCTTTAGTAAAACAACTGGATTGGGTATTTAACTTCTGTACTCCTTAAAACGACAACAACAAAAAACGATTTGACTCTACTGCTGATGACTCTTAGAAGAGGAGAAATGCGTGAACAGATAAATTACAGGTAGCTCTTAGATGGAGCCCACCCTCATCCAGTAGGAGACACAAGTCTTAACTAGAGTTTTCTTGACCTTGAATCCCTGAATCCAGGCTTTCATGCATGCAGGGTCTCCAAAAGCTTCCTGTTATTTTCCCTAGTTCATTCCTGCCTCTCTCCTCCATCAAAGTTGGACAGTGAAAATCAATGTGTCTTTTATGTCAGGACCTGCTTTTGTTTAAAAGTAAACCCTATCTGCAGCCCCGAAAAACACAGAACTCCTGCTGCTTGTTCTTTTCTTCATTCTATGCACTCTTTTTATTATTTCTTTCTGTCTCCAGCATTTTTTGGTGAGATCTTGCAATGTTTTCTACCACATCCCGCCCCACCGCCCCCCACCGCCACCCTGCCTCATACTAGATATGAGCCTATGCTTTCTAGATGTTTTCCTTCTGCAAAGGATTGCACACTGGGCTATAAATATCACCATTTGCATAGGATACATCGGGGCTGACATTGTGTGGAGCCTAAAATTCAAAAAGAAAATAGACCTTGGAGAGCTTTTCAACACTGAAAGGGAAACCCTGACCCAGTGAAGCCTGGGTTTCTCTAGAGTAGTAATATGTATGCAAGATGCTGTTTGCATAAGACATTTTCTAAAACGTCAAGATGGATTGTGGGAGCTTTCCTTTTTTATAATGCAAAGCCAATTTAAGCGATAAAATATGTGGTGTCATCGCATGGAGGCATACAATATACATGTCATCATTGATTACTGTTCATGCTTCTAGGGTCTGATCTGAATGATTATGGAAGAGGGGAAGGAATGCTCCCCAAAGAGATGCTGAGAAGGACAAAACAATTTGTTCACTGCACTTTTCAAATAGGCAAGAAATTTTTCTTTTTAAGATGAAACTCAATGCTGGTGAGGGTATGGTAAGATTCACTTGAACTGCTGATTGGAGTATAAATTTGCAGTGGTTCTGAAAAACAATTTGGAACTACATATCAAGAGATTTAAAAGTGTCTAAAAAACAATTTAGAACTATATATCAAGAAACTTTAAAGTGTTAGTCTAGTTTGTCCTAGTGATTTCAATTTCATGGATCTATCCTAGAAAACAATCAGTAATATTCATGAAAATGTTACTTATAATAGTAAAAAAATATAAGTAATCTAAGCAGAGAAAAGGTGAAATAACTCAGGCACATATCCCACTTATATAATGGGATATTATTTTGTACTTTATAATAATATTAATTTAGTAACATAAAATTAGAAAAATTTAGTCATGTCAAAGTGCTAGTGATGTAATAGTATTAAAAAACCAGCAGAACAGAGTTGTATATGTACTTTGAAACTGATGTTGCAAAAAAGGGAATACAATATATATAATAAATAAGGGTGTGTGTGCGTGTGTGTGTGTGTGTGTGTGTATGTGTGTGTGTGTGTCTGGGTCTGTGTACGCGCGCATGTGAGCGCATGTAGCCCCCAAATAATTGATGGACGACAGGTGAATTTTATTCTCTTGTTAGGCCCTACGATAATTTCCAAATTATCTTTTAAAAGAGACAAGTTTGTTTTAAAAATGTGTCTGAATTAGTCGATAATAGAAAATGATACTAGCATATTTAATTACAGTCTTTATAATCTTATTTGAGTTTTTAAGAACAATTCTCACACCCTACTTTCCATTTCTTTTTTTATACATAAAGCCCACCGGTTTATGAACTTTAAAAAGGCTCCATTTTTCTTGCTTTCCAAGGCTGAGAGATTATGACTGGATAAAATTCCAGTGTCAGCAGCTAGTAAAGCCAGCTGGGAGTTAGATGTAAATTGGACAGTCCTAAGATACACCTCACAAGTGTTTGAAAACTATGGGAAAGGACTGATTTAATTTTTGAGAATTTAAGGGTGAAGTGGAGTGTAATGATATATGCTCCTTTTGAAGGAAATTACTAAAATAACATATAAGTTATGTTTTTTTCTTAAGTCGTTCTGAATAAATTGACTATTTGGAGCTTTTACAAGTTCCCCTTTATCTTTCTGTCCAGCAAACTGGGCTGATGAGGGGAATGGAAAAAAGCAATTGTTCTCTAAGAGGTTGCTTAAATATATGAATAACTAAGATGTAGGGTACTTTATGTTTCCAAGATACTTCCATATATGTGATCTCATTAGTTTATCAAAATAATCTAATAAGGTATTCAGAGCAGGTATTATTTCGTTTTGTTTTCAACTACATTTGACATTCAGCATTATTTTATATTAGTACAGCGTAGTGGTTAGCCATTTAGATAACTTACGAAGTCTAGTGCCCACCTCAACCTCCTCCTGCTGTACTGCCCACAACATGTTCAAAGAAAGGAAGGGAGAAAGATTAGGTAGGGAGGAAGAAAAGAGAAAATCTAAACTTAATCCAAAGACAAGACTGTTCAATGAATTTTCATAAGTAGTGTATTCATTCAACAAATATTTATTTTAATTAACATTTTAAAAATTGGAAATGTAACACACTTATATGGTCAGAAATTTCTTATAGAGGTGAATAATGAAAGAGATGCCTTCCTTTTATCTGAGACCTCAGTGAAATATTGTATATTCTTCTAGAAACATTCAGAGTTGAAAAGCCTATAAAAGATTCCTTAAAAGATGCACCTCTTTCAGTGAATTTGCTTTTATCACTTCATTCCTTGACTTGGATTTAAATCTACCATTTTACTATTTTCTAATTATCCTACCTGTTCTATGTTCCTTTTCATTTTCTTTTTTGCTAACTTAAAGATTAATCAAGATTTTATTAGTTTTTTTTTTTTCTGTTCCACTACCCCTTCCCACTTTATTAGCTGTGTAACCTGTTACTCTTTATTTTTGTAGGGGGTTCTCTGTAGATTAAACATTAATTCCAAGGAGCTTTTTGATTACCTTGGGCTCACTCAGATAATCCAGAGTAATCACCCCAACTCAAAGTTCTTGATTTAATCGCATCTGTAAAGTCATTTTGCCGTGTAACATACTCAACAAATTTTGGAGATTAAGATGTGGAGATTTTGGGGGGAACTTTTTTCTGCCTCCGCACCTTCAATGGTGTAGAATAATTCTGTAAGGAAAAGATGTTTATTCTTTTCACTTTATTTGTTTATGTATGTATATGAGTATGGACTCATGGATATTTGTGTCAGTCTATAAGTTATAACGTAATCCTATCGTTATTTATTTTGTTGCTCAGATTTTTCCAATTTTGACAATCGGTTATTCCTTCAGTTGAGCTCCTGTGTCTTTTAGATATTACCTATACTTTTTTAAGCACTTTCTTTTTTTCTGGTACCACAAGATGTTCCAAACTCATTTTGCATTTTTATGCCCAAATCCTGTAAACTACCATTTCCCTATGGAACACTGTATCTTTATTTATTTATTTATTTTTTTAAAGAAAACAAAAACTGGAAAGTAAGTGGCAAACTCTGAAGAAAAGGGTAAATGGGATTACACAAAGTCACAGAGATTGCCTCCGGCAGTAAGAGAGGAGCACCATCAGGGAAACAGATGTGGAAAGATTTGAGGCTGCTAACAATCCTTTACTACCTGAGTAATGGTTATACGAACGTTCATTTTATAAAAAGCTATTCTTTACTTTTTGTTTTGTACATTTCTTATTGCATGTTTTCTTCACAATTTAAAATAAATTAATTTAAAAAAAGTGATTTGTAGAATGATAACACTTGAGGTAGGCAATAACCCAAAAGAAAGATAATAGCACCAGAAGCAGTCATGTCAGTAGTAATGTAGAGAACAGCATGGGAAATGATATTATCATGGCTGCCTTTGACAAATAAGACTAGTTTAATATGTTTGATTTAATAGAACAGTTGTATCTTCCCTTATTTATCAGCGTTAAATATAATTGAAACTTACATTTTATTCTATTGGGTGTATTTTTCCTAAAGTTATACAGGTTACTAATTAAATAAACTAACATTACTCTTATCTAATGTAAATTTATGCATGATGTTCATGATTTTCATAACTTTATCTCAAGAATAATATGCTTTGTAGTATTCCAGCTTGAAGATAATTTCTAAGATTCCCAAGTAGCTTAAAACCTTGAATTGGTATTAAATTGAGTTGATTAATAGATAATCATTGGATTTCTAGGTAATTTCTAAACAAGAGATCTGTCCTAATGTAAAGTGTTAGTTTGCTTCACAACGTGAAAGAGGATAATGAGAAAAAAAATTTCAAAATGTGAATTCTATTTGCCTTTGTTGATAACACCTGAATTTTAAAAAAAGTTATGAAAGATATTAGAATCTTAGCAAAGTTCACTCAATTTTGATGGGTTTGCTTCCCTGGTTTACTGATCAATGCCTATGTTTATAATATGAATGGTGATTCTTTACTTTTTGTGTCAATTACCTAGAGAGAAAATATTCTGTGTCTTGCTAGCATAATTTTTGTGTGTGTTATATGTTGACTTTTAATATTCTTGATTATTTGAAGGGAAAAAAACAAAGCCTCCTCATTTATGACAGAGGTAAGGTTCTTTCCAACTGCATTGCCATCAACATGTCTTTTTAAATGTTATTGTCACTTTGATTAAATAGTTACCTGTTTCTCAGGTACACATGAGCCAATCCTAATCAATTGCTGAAATGCCTCTGACAACTTTTTAAAAATTTGCCTTCCCAAAATGGAATCCTAAATATGGAGGGAGGGAAATAAAAATATTTAAAAAACTGGAATTTACCTAAAGCCGTCTTCGGGATTTTCCAAAGAGCCCCTGAAAGAAATTCACAAAATTATTATTTTTTTTTTGCTTTATAAAAAGAGAAGTACTAGAAATAATGAGGTTTGTTTGATATGTGACCAGTGTAAGAGTTCCATGGGAAGAACTATCAACAGAGACACTCAACGTGCCCTAGGTTAAATCTGTATAAATAAAATGATATTAAAATAAATACTTCAGAAAGTGTATGCTTTGTGGGAAGTCCCTGGAAACTTGTCAGTGTTCTTGCTTTCTATAATATGTTTTCACCTCAGGGGAAACGCTAATCAAAACTCTCAAGAAATAGTTGCTTTCAAGTTTTCCTATATTTATTAGTGTTCTGGAGATGCTTTCCCTGATGATATTAGTCTATAGCAGTATGGTGCTCTCAGTCATAAATTCAGTTATTATGTGAAATACTCACTTAGCGAAAACCTTACTTCTTTAGTTTGAATCTAGAGGCTTCTAGGCTGTTGATTCTCAGCTAGAAATATACATGAGATTTACCCACGGAATAGGGGCATATACATGGGAATATAAATGCCCACTTACATACTTTATATAAAAATATAAAATAAGGTCCAGACTTATCAACTCTCTTTACTTGATATTCTGGGTATGTTCTTGGTATATTTTCTATATTATGTCTCAGGATTATTATATACTATATCTTAAGATTTTCCTTTTTATAGAAAAACTATATTTATACATTTTTATAAGCCAAATGTGACATCCACTGACTTCTTTGGAAAAAAGTTTAATATCCTTATGGATTTTCTACCTAAATTTTTCAAATGACTTTATTTTTGTTTTATATGTCATCAGACCTTTTACATTTCAAAATTATTGATAATAAATTAACCACAGGTTTCTAAGTCTTTGTTATCTACAGATGGTTTTTGTTTTACTCTAATGCTTCAAATAAAATGATTCTACAAGGTACAGGCTAGCGTTTATGTCTTCAATAAAGAACAATCTCTGAGTCTCACTGAAAAGGACTTTACCAGGTATTTCAAACTACTGAAATTTCAAAGATTAGATTCCTAGGGACAGTCTTCTAAGATGACATCCCTTAGACAACTCTCAGACCATACCAGCGGCTGAGTCAAGGTTTCCAGAACTCTTTTTAGTTGAGAAGCAGACAACTTCATGAGACTGCTAACCCAAGATCCAGAAGAACAAGAATCAATTGCAGGATCGAATATACTGTTGAGAGAAATTTTACTGTGGTTATCTGGGACATGTTGATTTTTTTTAATGTTTTATTTTCTGGACCGATATAAAAGCCATTTGTTTCCTCTTACATTTCTTTAACCCATGACAATATAGTAAACTCTGTTTTTGTAAACTGAAATGAAATAGATTTTAAATGATATCTGACTCTCACTGGGCCCCCGGAACTCAGAAATTTTGTTTGTTTATTTGTTTTCCATGTTGAGAATACATTGCAAAGAAGTCGGGAGACCAGGAGGAGAGCCTTGGAAATAATCCAGGGGAGAGAACTTGATGACTTGGCCAGGATGGTAAGGGTGAAAAGCAGATGGATATAGTTCTGTTTTGAAGATAAAGCCAAAATAATTTGTTCAATGGATTAGATGTGGCATGTGAGAGAAAGAGAAACATTGAAGCTGACTGTGAGGCTTTGGCCTGGGCAGGTGGGAGAGCAGAGTGGCTGCATTCTGAGTAGGAGACTGTGGGAGGAGCAGACTTTGCAGTGGAGACCAGGAGTTTGGTTTTGGGCATTCTACATTTTGGATTTTCTATTAGACAGATTGATAGATGTGCAGGGAAGCAGTTGGCATTCAGGAGAGATGTCAAGTTTGGGTGTTATTAGCATATAGATTGTATTTAAAGATATGAGCCTGGGTGAGATGGGGGAGACCCCTGATCCCTGATGCTTCCCAATATGTATTAGTTAGAAAGATGAAACAGCAAAGGAGACCCTGTTGGAGGGTTGAGTGAGGTAGGAGGAACACCTACCTGCTAGAAGGAAGCGGGGTACTGTCTGCATCAGGTGTTTCTGAGAAGGCACTGGGACCTCAGTGGGTAGAGGAGGAAAAGTCACTAGAGTGAATTCAAAAGAGAAGTGGGGACGAAGATTATAAACAGCTCTCCTGAAAATTCTGCTGCAGAGATGAGCAGAGAATTGAGATAGATGATAAGGAAATAGGGTCGAGAAAGAGATGCCTTTTTTGATTGTTTGTTTGTTTTTAATTTAAAAAGCTGGACATTTCTACAATCCACACAGTGATCCCCCCAATTACCCTGGCACCATCTGGAACCACACACAACCATTACAATAATGTTAACTATATACCCCATGCTCTACTCTAAATGCACGTGGCTGTTTTCTAACTACCAATTTGTACTTCGTCCCTTCACCTTTTTCACCTAGCCCCAAAATCCTTCTTTCCTCTGGCAATCACCAGTTTGTTCTCTGTATCAGTGAGTCTGTTTTCATTTAATTTATTCATTTCTTTTGTTCCTTAGGTTCCACATATAAATGAAATCATATGGTATTTATCTTTCTCTATCTGACTTATTTCACTCAGTATAATACCCTTTAGGTCCATCTATGTCATTGCAAATGGTAAGATTTCATTTTTTTCATAGCTGAGTAATATTCCATTATGTGTGTATGTATGTGTTTGTCTGTCTGTCTGTCTATCTATCTATCTATCTATCTATCTATCTATCTATCTATCTATCTACTTCTTTATCCAATTGTCTATTGATAGGCACTTAGGTTGCTTCTATATCTCGGCTATTGTCACTAGTGCTGCCATGAATACAGGGGTGCATAGATCTTTATGAACTAGTGTTTTGAATAAACACTCAATTTCTGAGTCAAAAGGTAGTTCTATTTAAAAAATTTTTTTTCAGAAACTCTTAGAGTCTCGTTTTTCATAGCAATATAGTTACTTGTATCATTTCAATAAGAATCAATCCTTCTTTTTACCAGGATATAACTGGACAGATTGTGCAATATAGTTCATATTTGGAGTGTTATATTTGAGAGTGGTGCTCATAGAATCAGACACAACCACCATTTTGACTAAAGAGACAAATGTTGGCTATACTTAAGGAACTAATGCCCACAAAACCCTTCCTGGAAAGCTGGCCAGATTCCTGGTTGATAGGGTGCCAGCCTTTCAGGTGGTTAAGAAAGGTACTTTCTGGCAGGCCAAGAACCATAGGATATTTGGTGCCCTTCAGAAAGAGAAATTCCCCTAAATTCATAAGAATTGCAGGTGAACTTTGGTGGAAAGAGTTTCTTAGGACTGGTTTCCTCTTCTCAAGAAAGCAAACAGTAGAGGCATTAAAATCCATCCTTGTGAAAACTCCCAGACAGAAATTAATTTTGTGACATTACTAGTTGTTCAATAACATGGCTCAAAATTTGCAAAGCAAACTGAAGGAGGCCTAGATGTTAATGATCACCCTTTGTTTATATAAGTAATCAGGCCAGACCTGTTGAGGTCAGCCTTACTTTGTGGTCAAGAATAATCTTTCTTTGAGATTCTATAATCACAGGGAATGGGGAGAGACTGTCAAAAAATTGTGAAAGACTTTGAAATGTACCCAAAAGTACCCAAAAATCTACTGGATATATTCATTAGCAAACTATGTGTATCTGGAGCACACCATTTTGATTTATCTGATTCTGGATTTAAACCTTTTATTGTCTTTGAGCTATTCTTATAATTTTGTAAGTTATTTTTTTAAATGATAGCAATGCAAATAATTATTGTCTATAAACATGCAAATTAACTCTGTCTGGTGAAGGAACAATTGATTTCTTCCCCTCCTCTTCATTATAGAAAAAGCCAATTTTGCATTTATTTGTAAATTTATATCATGACCTACATACGTCTCTCATCTTTGAATCCTTCTTTGAACCAGTCTAATTTCTTACTGATTTGCTCCTTCATGAATATGTTAAATAATATACTTGACATATATTTGCATGTATATATATATATGACTTTTTAATCTCAAATTATCCTTTAACATGTTAAACTCTTCACTTTATTCTTATATTGTAAACTATATATTTATTATTTATACACAACTATAAAATAATTAAATTGTAAACAGTTGGCTGTTTGACATAATATTAGTTTAGTAGACACTCAATTAAGCATTTATTAATTTTGAATCTATAGAAAGTTGATTCCTGTCTTAGAGCCAATAATTTTATTTTAAGCATCAAACATTATTCTTATAGGCACTTAAAAAGTTCTTTAGGCCTAGGCGCTGTGCTTATGGGATAAAATCAATAAAATAACCTTAGTCACTCAAATATTTGTTGAATAAACAAATGAGTGAATTACAAATAATATCCACCATTTTGGTGCCACTTCTCATGTGCCATACACTCTTACACATCCTAGAAATATAGAATACAATATGAGAAGAAATAATAATTATTATTATTACCATTTGATGGGTGAGGAACAGGCTATGTGAAGTTCACTTTCTTGCCTGTAATTGCATGTACTAAGTACCAGAAGCAGTATTTGAACCTAAGTCTCTGACATTAGAGTCTAAGTCTTTTCACTACCCAGGATATGCCTGCTCTCCCAGGGGAATCCCATCAAGGTAATTCAAACCTTCCCCTTTTGCTCCTTCTGCCCTCCATCCTTGTTTTCTTCTTCTTTTTTTAAACGCCTAAAGCATCTGGTATTCCTAGGTGGTCTCCCATGCAAGCACTAACCAGGCTCCACCCTGCTTAGCTTCAGAGATCAGACGAGACAGGGCAGATTCAGGGTGGCACAGTGGTAGACTCATCCTTGTTTTGGACTGTGGAGACATCTTACTGAAAAGCACAGTGCTCATGGGAATTGGATTTCATGGTACAATGTTGGCCCTGCCAAAAGCTGTGTACTCTTGAGCAAGTTACTCAACCCCTCTCATAAAAAAAAAAATATTAAAAATAACAAAACGTCATTAATTAGACGATATTAGAATATTAATAATATCTAAGCCTAAAAGTTGTTATGAAGAAAAATGAGATGATGCATATGATGGGCTTGGCACCAGTCCTGGCACAGAGTAAGTGCTCAATAAGCAGTAGTCATGGTAACATTTGCCCCAGATTCCTGCTCCCAGGTGACCTCCGACAAGCTCTGAAGCAGCAGCAGTCTGAGTGGCAGGCATTGGGTTGGGAAGGAGGAATTGGTGGTGGAAAGACATGATTTGCATAATCATTTACATATTAAGAAAACTCTTTTCATTTCACAATGGAACAAGTCTTTTGAAGCAAGGCTCTACAATCTAGTGACAATTTAAGCAAATTCAAATTGGAAAGTTACAAGGAAGATTACAGAAGGAAACAGGAGGAATCCAGCCTTAATGGATTTAAATCCCGGAGGCCCTGAGCCAAGCAGGCTCCAAATCGGTCTTAACTCCTGCCTGTGCTGAGCACGCCCAGGTGCAGCCGTAATTGGAAAGTGGGAGAAATGGGGGTCGCAGGGCATTCTCAGGGGTCCGACCTATACCAAGTCAAAAACTCAAGTCTGGGCCCTAATCTCTGTTCCCGCAAAAGTTATTTGTCAGCAAATAGAGTAAAATCTGTGAAGGGTTTGTGTTGGCGAAAGAAAAAAAATAATAATAAAGAGCCTGTCTTGAATGTAGACAGAGTCCTGAAATAAACTCAACAAAATCAGCTACTGTGATGTCAGCTGCTTTTGTCAATCCCTGTGGTCTCAGCAGCTGTGTTCTGCACCGAGGGGACTCTGGGTAAGTGCCAGCCCCCTAAGGTGAGAAACCAGGCTGCAGTGGGACGGGCACAGAAGGGAGGGCGTCTTAACGCATTGCTGAGTGAGCGCAATTATGACCAGGATTGTCATAGAGCCGTCCCTGTTTTACACAATGATTGTTTCTGAAAAGACCTTGAGACTGTGCAGGGATGGTTTGTGGGGGAGGGGGGGAGAGTGCAATCAGAGGGGGCAAGGGAGAGAAAGTATATCCTAGAGGCAGAGAACACAAGACTATCACAACATTCAGTGAGGTCTTCCAGATATGGCAGATTCCATACCTGCAGCTGAGACTTGGCCTTGACTGTGCACCCTGGTAGCTGCAGTGTGGTCTAGAAAAGGGGCCTAGGCTTTATTTGCGACCAACAATTCACTGGATTCAAACCCAGCTCTGTCTCTTACCAGCAGAGTGATTGAATTGACTTTGCTTCTGTAAACCTCAGTTTCTTCATAACTAAAGATAATAATAAAATCTCATAAGGATTTTTGAGATAAATAAATGGCATTAAACACACTTACCTCACAGGATGTTTTGAGATTACATGAGATAATGTGTGCAAACGCTGGGTTAACAGATTCTGACTGGCAGTGGGGTTGGTTTGAGGGAGGGTGATGAAGCATGCACTCTCCCCCTTCATGATCTGAGCCCCTCCTTGGCTGTGAGACTTTGAATACTCATGCTACCCCTCTGGGTCTTGGTTTCCTCACCTGCCAAATAGGGATAATGACTACCTTTCCCATCGCGGTTGCTGGCAAGACCACATGAGGTTGTGTATGTCATGTGAAAGATAGTTTATAAATTCTAAAGCTCTACCCAATGGTCGGTCCTTGCATTTTAGAGGTACACAGGACAGTGAAGATAAAGCTCATTTTCTAATCTTTGTTGAGGTAGACACTCATTCTGGATGCCAAATATTCACCAGTGATACTCCAGAACTTCATGTGACCTCATTCACCAGGGCAGGTGACTTTCTCCCCAATGGCAGTGGGGATAGTTGTATGACTATTGCAAGCACATGACCCCCTCCTCCAAAATCAGGAAAAGCTTTGACTACTTCTCACCACACATTCTTCCTCAGTCCGAGAGATGCTCCAGAAAGCCAATTAGAGTCATAGTCTGTGGTTATCTATAAGCACACCCACAAGAAGACCCCTTGCCTGTTTTCCCATCAATCATTTTCCATTTGTGAATACGTAGCAATTATGAAGGTGTGAAGTCATCACTCCCAGTGATGCTCTTTTTACTTGCAGCAGTGACCGAGGTGATGGTCTTATTGCTCCCTTCTCACTGATGATTATCCTTTATTCCTGTCATCTTGATGTAATATCTATAGGGCAGAAGTTTTTTTTTTTTTTTTTCTATTTCTTATTCCTCTTGTAGTTGATCCTTCCTGCGGTTTTCTGATACCTCCTCCTGACTAAAGTCGCTGTGGATTTCCTTCCATCTCTAAGCAGACGTCTCAGTGCCATTATCTTTGTAGCTTCATCTTTGAGAGTTCCAATCTTTGTATTCCCTTTTCTACCTTCCTAAACTTTCTAATAACAGAGACCTGTCAAAACAGAAATTGCCTCTGGTCTGGAACAGGCTGTGCTCTCCATGGCACGTATATGCCTGGGTGGGGGTGGCTTCACTTTGAGTTGACACAAACTTAATCAGGATATGAGAACTCTGATGATATTAGTTTTTATCTGTGGCTTCACAGTTGTTAGGAAGGTAGGAATGCTATTGATGTATGTATGTCTCCTTGTAGTTCATAACAGAGAAATTGAGAAAGAGAGAGAGAGAGGTCCCTGACATTTATCTCTTAAACAAGACATGTGAGCAGCCAAATGCCACTTGACAGGACAAATATTTACTGTTTCTGCAAACAGCCCTGAACATCAGTGCGAGGAATGAGAAGACTCTGAGCCAAGGCTGATCAACGTTCAACAGCGATACCAGGTCCCAAGAGCTGGGGATTAAGGGCATCATTTAACACCAAACCACAGACAGGATTTGTCTTGTTGGCTCCCTGTCCAAACTGGGCATCTTCTTTTCATTTTCCGGAGTCTCCATGGGCTCATGTTCTTCAGGGCGAGTGCCTGTGAGCACTCTTTATTCTTCTAAACTCTGATCTCTGCGCCAGTCTTTCACATGGCCGTCAGCCGCATTACAGGGTTGCGGAGTTCTCGTGGAGATTTGCTAGTTCTCCAGAAAGAAAATTGGACTTCTGAAGACCCATAGGAGCATCACTGATAATAGCAAGCAACGAGATGAGAGACTCATCTAGAGACCAGGGCTGGAAAAGCACTCGGAGGCATTTTTGCAGCTGTGTCAGCAGCAAACCACATGGGGTGGGAGATGGCAGGGGGAATTTCCACTAACAAGCTTGACAGCTCTCCTGTAACGCGGAGAGAAGTCCTGCTTACTTCAGCAGCATTATTTTTTTTTTTTTCAAACAGAAGTGTCTGATTAACCATCTCCTAGAGTGATGCGATTTAATTGACACTGGCCACAAAGCCATCTGAGAAGTTTTATCTTCTGCCTCTCATGTGACATGCTTCAGGTTCCGCTGCTCAGGCCACATTCAGAAACAACTCTTTATCTGTCTGCCGCCCTGGTGTCCTAGTAAACCTTCTTTTCCAGGGAAATAGCACTTGCTTCAGTTGGTTATATTAAGCAAGGTATTAAACCTCTCATATCTCAGTTTCTGCAACTATCTGACTATTTTTTTCTGGCCAGCACTCATTAAATGTTAGCTCTCATTAATATCATTTTGACAAATGCCATAGCCGAGCTACACTGAGTTAGTTATCCTGCCTTGATCAGAATAAAAGGAGCTGGGTATAGATTTTCCGTTTTATACGATAAAAAGAGCTCTGGAGATGGTTGGTAGTATTTGATACTACTGAACTGTACAGTATACTTACAAATGCTTAAGGTGGTCAATTCTATGTTATATGTATTTTACTATAATACAAAAGAATTTTCAATAAGTAAAAAGAATTAAAACAAACTAAAAAACAAAAATAAGTTAGATGTGGCAGACAGAATAATGGTCCTCCCAAAATGTCCTCTTCCTAATCCCTGAAACCTGTGAATGTCACCTTACATATGTAACAAAAGGGACTTTGCAGATGTGATTACATTAAGAACCTGGAGATGGGAAGATTTTCCTGGATTGTCCAGTGAATTTAGTCACTAGGGTTGTTATAAGAGAGGCACGTGCATCAGTCAGAAGAAGAGATATGACAACAAAAGCAGTGTCCGAGAGGAAAGAAGATGCTACACTCCTGGTTTTAAAGACAGAGGAAGGGGTCCAGGAGCCAAGGAACACAAGAGGCCTCCAGACACTGGAAAAGACAAAGAAACAGAGTCTCCCCACAGGTCTCCAGAAGGAATCCAGCCCTGCCGACACCTCGATTTTAGACCAGTGAGGCTTCTGACCTCCTGAACTGTAAGATAATCGATTTGCGTTATTTTTAGCCACTAAGTTTGGGGCCATGTTTTCCAGCAGCCCTAAGAAACAAATGCATCAGGTAATGGTGGGAGCCTAGGGGGCCAGTCAGGAGTAGAGGCAAGGACGCAAATCACCCACTGCAGGGGCAGCTCTGGAAGTCGACTCCATCCTGCCAGAGGGCTCCTCATGGAGGCCTCAGTCCTCCGCGAAGAGCAACTGCTTTCATTCTCATAAAGTCCTACTATCGATGGAGGCACCGCTGAGGGCCAGAGGATGCTGGGGAGCTGGGGAGCCTTCTCAAAGTGGAAGATGGTGAGTGAGAACTGAAAGTCCCTTGGCAGACCAGGCTGCTGTTGCCCCGCTCCTCAGAAACACTCAGAGGAAGGGCCTGACAGGTGTGGCTGCAGCAGTTGGCCTGGAGTTGCCACATCCTGTCGCACTCCTGTGATAGGCGTGGCTGCTTTCACACACAGCTTATGAGACTCAGTCTCATCTTTCTGTAGCCTCTGCACTTTTTTCATTTGCCCCACAAGCCTGTTCTCAAAAATACTTATTGAAGGAATAAACAAACAAATGAACAAATGAACAAACCACCAAATGCATAAATAGACTGCTAAAAGAGACCTAAATAGTATCACAAAGTATCATTGTCTTTAATTAGCTTGAAAGTGGGGCTAGGGGTGAGATGGAGATCAGGTAAAGATCCTTCCTTCTCTTGATCTCCCAAGGAAGGGCCTGATTGAGCACATAACCTCCCTGCAGTCAGACACATTGGCAGGTGTCCTTGGGCCCAGAATAGAGAGGTGGTTGGGAGTCCTGTTGCTGCGGTCGTTGGTATGCAGGCTAACGCTCCTGGAGCATTTGAAATCTGAGGGAGTGGATGATAATAACCCATAATCAATGTTGCATTTGCCAACAACCAAAAGAAAAATGAACCTTTAATTGAGCAAGATTTGGCATCAATCAATGATGTGACTTCAGTCAGGCAAAACCAACAAATTACGGAGTCAGACACCCAACTGTGAGAATTGTTCTCTACTGGGGCAAAGAAGCAAAATGTGGCTATATATACGGCATATCTTTCCCAGCCCAGGACCATAACTCACTGTGAAAAAATCCTCTATGTCTGTTTTTAAATCTTCTTGAGTTTCTTCTCTAAGTTATGTTCTAACAGAGCGTAACTTATTTTGTACCTCCAAGTTCTTCCACAGAAGTGTTATGTTTCATTTTATTTCAATGACCTTTTCTGAAACAAATGGATATAATTAAACTAGCAGACACCTAGCCAGAGAGCCATAGAAGGAGCCATTCGAAGTAACAGTAGCAGGCCCGAGAACCCTGGCAAGATGGTGGTGATGGGGCAGCATAAGTTTCGGATCTTCTCGAATCTCCACGTGAAAACAGACAGAGCTATTAAGTAGCAAAATGAACAAACCCAGCCCTGGACAATGTTTACCACAAAACGAGCTGATGACGGATCCTCACGAAACCCAGATGCAAGCAAGTTGGGAAAACCCACCATTAACAGCAAGTCCTAGGTGCTCGAAGCACACGGGAGAAAGCAGAGAGAAGCCACAAGACATTTACGGATCCAGAACAAGGAAGCCCAAAATAGCCAAGAACAGCGGCCAGTACTGGGAGGGGCTGTGGTCAGCTCTGAACTCTGAGCTTTCTAAACTGACCAGCCAAGGCTCCAGGAAAGGACCCCATATCAGGGGACACTGCTGGGAGTAGAATAAAAACTGAGCAGCAGTGATGCTTTCAGACTGATTCGGCCTGCCCTCAGAAGCACCAGCTGCGGACCTTCGTGATGATGGCCCTCCATCCTGCCTGCTTAGGTGACCCAGCTGGCTCTCTGTTGCCCTAAAGTCTGTCTGAACACAGTTCTTTGTTGACCTATCTGGTCATAGTTCTGCAACTCAACACCTGTCACTCTTTCAGATGCAGTTTTCCTATCACCCTCTGGCTTCATGCATAATTGTAATCAATTACTCCTACTTCTACCTGCTGGAGCTATAAAGAAGTTGCCTTCCTCCTCCGTATGTCAGTTTCAAATATTTGACCACAGCTATCATGGGCCTTCCAAAAGCATCTCTCCTTTGGGTCAAGTGTCTCCAGTTTCTTCAATAGCTCTTTCTGGAATGTAGCATCCAGAATCCTTTTCCTGACCTCCTGCCTCTGGGCTTGTTGGAGTTCATGAAATACAGAAAAAAATAATAATAAAAAAATCAATAACAACCAACAACAACAACAACAACAACAACAACAACAGTCCTGGAACCAGAGAGCTTGTATTTCAGTTCTGTAATTTCTCCTTCCTGGCCATCCTATTACCTTCTCTGGGCCTGTTTTGTCATCTGTAATGTGGGGATAATGTTAAATCATAGATTTGTTTTGAGACTCAATGAGATAATGTAGTCACTTTGAGAACTCCAGAGCATGGAAAAAATATACATAAATGCTTCGGCATCATGTCTCAAAGTTGTAACATCATTGGCACCCCAGTTGCATTTCTAGAAAGAGACCTTTCCAAAAGTGGCCTGTTCACCATGGGACGGTCTTCTCCCTTATTCTAGCCTCCAGGCTTCTCCTAATGCAGTTTCAGTTACAGGAACTTGGCAGGCCTGTCGCGCTGCTGGTCCTCACTCAGCTGGCTGTCAGCTGAGTGACTGCAAACTGCAACACCACCGACTCTAGTTTCTACATAATATTACACAGCACCTTCATGAAGAGAGTTGCTGTCGGCCCCATGCAAAAGGCCTTCTATGCTGAATTAGATCAGTTCATCATTCTTTCCCCAACTTTATCCCAAGGAATATTTTTTTCTGGGTGAGGGAATATACAGAAATCTTGGCGCCTTTCTCGTTTAAAAAACATTAGAGTAATATATGTCCAATCTTCATTTTCCTCAATATCCTATCAATCTTTGACCTAAGAACCAAGCTAAAACTTTAATTTATTCTTATTTTTGGCCTATTCTCTCTCCTCTGGATTACAAACTCCATATGCCCGCTGTAGGATATGCACACCCTTTTACTTAAGCTAGATTTGTCTTTCAGGTTTCACAAGGTATCACCTACTAGTGTGCCAAGGTTTGTTAAACAGGCTACCATGTGGCACATAGTGCCTTGATTGCTTCCTTAAATACTACTCTAAAATTCATCCATTTTTAAAAGTCGGCAATAAAGTTTTAGAAAATGCATGTGATTAGCTGTTTTAATGAAAGGGTAGTTTTAAAAGTAAGAGGTAAAGCATGTCATTCACTTTGCTTAAATAAACAAAACCTCCTGGGAGGCTGGCTGCTTGGCTCACAAGGCCAGAATCAACATGCTAGTGCCCACACGGTGCCAGTTACCTTGAGTCATCAGCCAAGAACAGAGGAAGAAACAAATAGCCACATGAGCGTTAGTGTTGAAAATCAAAACATTCACATGATATTGGGGGTCACTTATTCTATCTATCACATACTGAGGACAAGAAGGCTTTCAAATATATAACCTTTCCCATACATATGTATGCTCTCTCCCACACACATATGTCCAGATATACAGTTGCCCTTATATCCAACAAGAACATTAATCTCACGCACATTCTTGGAAAAAGGGCAATGACAATTTATAGACGTGTAATAATACCATCCAATCACAGTAAGGCAAGGAATAAAATCTCACCTCATAAGACTTCAAAGAGAAAAGGAGTAGGTGATTAACCCTGAGCTCTTGGTTCACAGTCTGACTGGTAAATCCCCAAGGGATGTGGCTGAGACGTTGACCAAAACACCTTGGGCCTTTGAGCAGCTAAGTATATCAGAGATCTTGTGTGATATTTACATCCATGTGGTGAGATACAGGACTTAATTGAATGTATATTAACACAAAAAGTGTTTAGGAAATGTCCCGGACAAGATGGATGGATTTTCACCGTCTCAGCCCCGCCTGTCTCTGGTACCCTTATACTGTTGGTACTTTGTAGTTTATGATTTCAGAGAACTGCCTTTAAATTGTTTGACCTAAAGGGTATCTCCCAGTGAGATTGCAAACTCTGTGACTATAAACCAGGTCTTCAGATTCCTTTCTCTCTCTCCCCACTGAGCTCTTAATCCTATGCCTTTCATAAAGCAAGCACCCAATAGACATTCCCTGACCAAATGGCCTAATGTGGCCTTGGAGATATTGACACGATGTAGGTCCTGAAATGCATTATGCTGCAACAAAAAAAGTGTTAAGAGGGCTGGGGCTTGAACACTTTCCTATAAAACCATCTCTTCTTGCACTTACTACAGACCCTGTCATTTATTCATCCTTTGATGTATTTTATCTTTAGCTGCATTTTTAAAAATCATGCCATTAAAATTTTCTTACTCATTCAGATTCGGGTACATGGGTTTAAGAGATAACCCTTCATAAATTACCAACATTCCAAACAGTCATGGGTTTGAGGCCAAAAGTTGCTCTTATGTAAAAAAAAAAAAAAAAAAAAAAAGTCAAGTATGGTTGCTCACCCAAGAAGCAGAGAAGGGCAAGCCACTTGCCCCCAGACAGAGATGCTCCCATGTAGTGGCAGAGAAGGCTGCTTTTGATCTGTGGCAGCCTGTAACCTGGCCACTGCCAGAAGTCTGAGTTTTGATATTTGTTCCCATTTTCCAATGTGTGCTTATTTAAATTTTATAATCGTATGGTTATAAACTCCTAGGGATTTCAAAAAATAAGATAACAGATCAGCTTGAAGTTAAAGCAGATGAATGAACATAGGCCAGGGAAACAGAGCCAATTCCTGCTAAAAAAAAACACTCAGCAAGCCTTGTATTGTGGTGGCACCAGCCCGATTGCATAAGGTATCTGGCTCTATATCAAAGCTGGGCACATCTGGAAATAATCATTTTGCACTTGGTTTGGCCACTTCCTATGGCCAGACCTCACCGTCTTGCCTTATATAAACTACAAACTCACACATTTCTGGCCAAAGAGGATGGTTTACTTGGCCGACACATCCCTGAAAATGACATCACTTATAGCAAGTGATTACCAAGCATATAAACAGACCTCAAACACACAGAAGAACATGCTCATTGCCCACAGTCACTATTCCTTAGTGTGCTTTTGGCCAAATACAGTATGACAACAGAGATATTGCTTTATCCTGAGTCCCTCTCACGGTGAGCTAGCAGCTCCTCAGTGATTCATATCAGAACTATCTACACAGTGGGCAGTGGCCACTAGTTGAGTTGACCAGGGTGTGGCCTCAAAGATCCCACGTCTAGAGCCTGGATAAGGCCGTGAGTGATGCTTCTGCTCTGCATCCTCCTCATATGCAGGGAATTTGAAAGGTCCTTTTCATCACACCCACAGTGCCAACTATCCCTCTATGAAGACTGAATCTAATGGGCTTCTGGCACATACCCTAGCTGACAGGTTTGTTAAAAAATGTGAAAAAACAAATAAGCAAAAGTGATTAAAACAAATAAACAAAACCAAAAGAACACACCACTTCTCCAGCTGACTGGGCGTTTCCTAGGCCTGCCTCCAGGAACGCACTTCCACTAAAGCCTGGCTCTGAGCCTGAGCCTAGTTGCATCCTTACTGAAGGACTGTCCATGTCCCAAACTACCTCTGTCATGAAAGGCACCGCTTCCCACTATTCTAAACCACCTTCTTGTAAAAACAAGAAAATCAAGGGATATAATTAATATCCAATCCAACTAGTATAATGATACAAAAGCCACTGAATGAGCAAGCCCAAGATGGAGGAGTGTGGCCCCTATGGCACTGTCACTTTGGCAACTGAGGGAAAGAACACTGGTGTCATGGTTTTAAGACACAGGCGATGTGGGCTGCCCTAGCCTGGCGGAGCCCAGGTCTTTAGATAAGATTCTTCTCCGTTTAAAATTGAACTTGATTGTGGTTCTGGCTCAGGAACGTTTTACCTGGTAAGGTGGTTATCATCTCACATCAGGGGTTGGGGGATAGTCATAGTCAAGACAGTGACTAGGTTTCTGTGTTTTTCCTTTGGGGAAGGAAATGGAGCAAGGGAATGCACCAGAGAGGAATCATTTAGATGCACAAAAACCAAATTCAAGCAAATTTGGATGGAAAGGGAAATTTATTCAAAAGATTCTGATTAGGTGGGATCCAAGGAAAAGGTGACCAACTAGACTCTGGAGCCAAGACCATTCTAAAGGAGTGCCTACACTTTCCTCTGTGCATTGACACCATTCTGCTACCTGATCCCTTTCTCTGCATTCTTCAAGAGAGGGAATCTAGTTGGCTTCTGGCCAATCTTCTTAGTCAACTACCATTGGGGCAGGAGAGAGAATACATAGAAGAACTTAGCTGAGTTAGGGTAATGTAATTTCTTTAAGAAAGGAGTGTGGGGGCAAGAGAGAACTGATGAGCAATTCTGCTGCAGATGATCCCTCCTATTTCATCCCTTAGTAATGAGGAAAGATTCTTATTTGCATCACATCAATATAAGTCAGGAAAGTGGACCTGGAGCAGGGAAATCCCTCCTAACCTGGTCATCAAAACAGACTGAAGGGAGACCAAGTGCCTTCCGGTCAGTATGTAGAACATTTGAGAAAGGTGGAATGGGGACTAGAGAGAAAGGGCTAGAAGACATGCACACTAAAGATTAATTAAATGTCTTAAAAAATCAGATACTCTTGCCCTCCCTTAGACCCTTTCTCAACTGTGTTTCCACCCAGAGGAATGGCTAATTAGTGGGAGGTCAGTGCATTTACACAGATTTACTCCAATTTATCAGAGAGGCAGGAAGGGCAAGGCAGGAGTGGCTGGTTGACACTATTATACAATTATCTGGAAATCTAATTTGTGGAACCAGTAGCCATCTGTTCCATGGGTAATGTGCCAAGGTACCTGCCAACCGCAAAACAAGCTTTCTGCTGCTGGGTAACTAATTGCATCTATGGGACCAACACAGCATGAGACTCAACTCGTGGAATGTGATCTTTCACCAAATTACCACTTTTGCTTGGGTTTTTCTCTGAGGTTCAGTAAGCATAGTACAAAGTCTCTGACGCAGCACAGCAACAGAAGGATGGAGAGGCTGGTAGTCCCGTGCTTCCAAAATGTGGTAGGTCAGGGGGGCAAGCACATTCCCAAGTTTTCCAGGAGACTGTGGTTCTGCTACAGTTTGTTTTTCCCTCCTGGGAAACAGGAAAGTCTGATTGGTATGAAGCTGAGAAAGGAGGTTGGGGCCTAGAAAAGCTTAAAAGTTGATATCAGTGGTTCCTTCCACACCTTCCTTCCTTTTTCTTTTTCTTTTTTCTTTTTTAAGCCACCTTGTTTAGAAACTCAAGGTAGTGGACTGTGCAGGGGGTATAAAATCTACATCTTTACCCGGGTCACTGCAGATGACATGGCAACCAATAGTTTAGATTATAAGTTTCCTCGCTCTAACAAACTTCCTGCAAGAAAAAAACCTCATTGTTTGGTGTTACCCACAACTTCCAGAACACAGAAGGAAGCAAGTTGATAGTAAGAAGATTCCTCAACCTCCTCTGCAGCCTGTACCTCCAGAAACTTGTCCAACCAAGGGATTTCCACAGAGCCTGAGCAGACTAGATCTTAGGTTTTTAAAATGTTTAATAAATTACCATATGATGAATGGATGGATAGATGGATGGATGGTTGGATGGATGGTTGGATGGATGGATGGATGGATATCTATTCTGCCTAAAGGTACTTAACCCCAAAGTCCAAGTGACAGTAAATTTTTCATTGCTGTTTTTTTTTTTTTTAAGAATATATCAGCATAATAAAAAATGTACCAAGAACACTGAATATTACGCAGGCCTCTCAGTATCAGCTACTTCTAGCCTTCTAGGGGGACAGGAGACAGATCTCTTCTCATATAGTTGTCCTGAGCTCTTTCTAACCTCTCATTAAATCCATATCATGCTAAATTGTCTCTGAGCTTCAGTGTAAAAAACACTTCTTGGATTCTAGGCAGTACCTAGCATACTGCCCATGTTTGATGAATTCTTAGCAATGATCTTAGTGCAACCAAGAGGAAAAAAACAAGGGATTTCACCAACAGAGGGAAGTGCACCTAATACTGAAGGAACTAAGCTGCTAATAAAAAGCATGAATCAAAGGAGCTTTTGAGTCTCTGGTCCTCTAGAGGTCAGTGAAGGGGTGTCACATCAAAGTTGCTGCGGAAGGAGCTCGCTCCTACAACAGGAAGAATGATCATTAGCCTGGGCCCATTGTGAAATGTAAATAAGTAAGATTCAAGAAGATTGAATTGGTTTTCCAGAGATATTTTCATTATCTATAGGAACAGAAGTTTCTAGTGGTGTGGATATCCTACAAAACAAAATATTATACCTGACAGTCAATTATGGAATGGATTCTGTGAGGCTTTTTGTTTGGTTGGTTTTAATTATAAAAAAATTTTTTTTAAGAAGTGGTTATTTGACTACCTTTCTGATTGTCTTTTGAATGAATGAATAGGAAGATCAAGTCTGTGCCTAGGCACACAAGCTGTGTGTAGAATGGCAGTGGAATGAATGTTGGCCTAGGATTGACAGAGAAAATAGCTATCAGTGAAGAAAAGGTTTTCCAAAACTAACTCTTTCAGCTAACACCGCATTGAAAAGACATTTCTTGGGCCTTCAAATAGAAATGGAGACTCACAGAGTTCTAGAGTCAGCTCTAGAGACTTTTACAAATCAAAAATATAGAATATAAAGAAATGAAGAATTCTGACTTATTTAGAGTCATATTTGTATCTGACTTCTAGAGAGGAAACTGCCTCTTTACCTTTCTTCTTTGCAGAAAAACAAACACTATCAGATACTCTCAGAGAATTCTGTGAGAAAAAGCATGGTCTTTTAAAAAGTTTAGTCAAAAAAATTGAGAATAAAATATTTATTCTCAATATTTTAAGAGATCTTAAAATAGTCTTGTTTTTCTCAAAATCTCTAAGATTTTCAGTTAAGGTAAATTTAGAGTGTGTTGGTAAATATCTAACAATTGGCTTTCTAAAACAAACAAACAAACAAACAAACAAACAACAACAACAACAACAAACGCCCTGATTTGTAGTGTTTGCCCCTTTTAGTGGTCTAAATAGTCTTACCATGGCTGGTTCCAAGTTACCAAAATGACGTCACGTAACACAAGCTGGGAAGAAAGGCAGTCCCAACACACCACTGCATCCACTAGAACAAGCTAAATCCAGGTGACAGAAACCAGAAGACACACCAGCTCTGATGGGGAGCTGAATTTTACATTTTTGTATATCTGGTGTCATAGCTACATTCAAAGAAATTACTTTCATTTAATAACAATTGGTATATTAAAAATAATGTCAAGTAACACCTGAAGGATAATTGTATGCCTTAGTTAACCATCCTGAAACAAAATATTTGTCAATGAAGTTTTCAGATTGACATGGCATTGGTTTCTAAAGGTTTGCAACGACATCTGACATGCAGCGGAAATTAGTGCTGAAAAATTGCACTAGTGACCTATCATTAACAGAACTCTAACCTCAACTCTAAATTTACCTTAACTGAAAACCTTAAAGAGATTTTGAGAAAAACAAGACTATTTTAAGATCTCTTAAAATATTGAGAATAAATATTTCATTCTCAATTTTATTGACTAAGCTTTTTAAAAGACCATGCTTTTTCTCACAGAATTCTCTGAGAGTATCTGATAGTGTTTGTTTTTCTGCAAAGAAGAAAGGTAAAGAGGCAGTTTCCTTTCCAGAAGTCAGATACAAATATGACTCTAAATAAGTCAGAATTCTCCATTTCCTTATATTCTATATTTTTGATCTGTAAAAGTCTCTTTCAGCTCTAGAACTCTGTGAGTCTCCATTTCTATGTGAAGGCCCAAGAAATGTCTTTTCAATGCGGTGTTAGCTGAAAGAGTTAGTTTTGGAAAACCTTTTCTTCACTGATGGCTATTTTCTCTGTCAGGTTCTATTGGATGCGGTGGCACCAAGCACACAGTAAGCTCAAAATACATAAAAGAGCCTCTCGTGGACCTTCCTCCTGGGATACACACAAGATTTCTCCTTTTCCAATCAGACAGGCATCATCAGGGATGAATTATCAGTCTCATGCTGTTTCCTCTGTGCCAGGGAATACATGATGTGTAATCTCTTGGAGTTAACCAGTAGAAGCTGGTGATGTGGAGTAAATCTCTAGGATTAATGACCAAATGACTCATTTCCCCACCTTTAGCTCTAAGAACTAAAACTTCCTGGGCCATATGTGCCTAGGAAATTGCCTAATTCCTGATTTTATAATTAATGTGTCAGGTTCTGTTTCCCCTCCCTCTGACCCTGAGTCTGTCCTTGGTCTCTTCACTCATCACTGTCCAGCCCCAATTCTTGGGAAAATACAGATGCTCAAGTTCTTAAATCAGTGACACCTCTATTTTCACACATCCACCTCTGTTAGCCTCTGGGAAAGGAAACCATTTTAGATCTTTGTGCAAAAGTCATGTATTTCAAATATAGTTTTACGTGGTGAAATTCTCCCTTAAGCTAGCATTTATTTAACTCATTTTTCTAACAAAGTCTGCTTCAGAAAAGCAGAGTTAGCTGATTCTCATCTAGTAATGGTTGCTAGGAAACCATTCTCCGGCAAATTAGAATCACAGAGGCTCTGACTTCCCTATCTTGAGAACTCCTATAGAATTAATGTAGGCATGATTTATTCAATGATGAATCAGCACGATCCAGTGATATCGTTTCTCTCTTACTATTAAACTGTTATTAAATAATTAACTTTTATCTACGGTTTATGTTTTAGCTTCCCAGTTAGTCTTCAAACTCTCAGAAAATAAATATTGTTGCACGTATACCTTTGAATCCCTGCTCCCTAATGCCTAGTCACCAGAGCTTAAATTAACCATCATGCACTGATTGCACTTGAAAGGAGGTGGTCTCCTGGGAGAAACGGCTCCAGATTTTGGCGGGGAGGGATAGTCTGAGGTAAGTTCCAATGATAATTAAATGCATTCTCAAACCTATTTTCTTTCTTTGGTTTTTATATTTCTGTTTTCTGCTCTTAAATTGAGGCCACAGAAGGGAAAACTTGCTGAAATGTTCAAGAAGTAGTTATGGGAATTGGGATAATTTCTGCGTTGAATAATTTGGCAATATCCATTAAAGCTAGAGATGCACATTTACTATGACCCATAAGTCCATTGCTTGATACAGAAAATTATCACACTGCAGGAGAAATTCACCAAAAACTTCATTTCAACATTGTTCATAATAGATTAAAAAATGAAAACAACTTAAATGTCCATCAAAAATAGAGTAGATAAAATTGGGGAAACATTCCTTGGACAGCATACTATGAATACTATACTAGTAATACTATATTACCATGCCCTACTATGTAATAGTAAATGAGCTGGAGCTACATATGTCAACATGATTAATAAGTCATGGGCAAAATGAATCTATTTGCAGAGGAATGCATACCATGTGATACCAGCCATATAAAGTTTAAAATACGTCAAACCAAATTGCGTATAAAAACATTACACTGTAAAAATATATAAATACTTATGGGAATAAAATCACTAAATCCAGCACAATGGTTACCTTTGAGGAGGAGGAAAGACAGTCAGGTAAGGAAGGGCTACATAATGTTTCTATTCTTTTATTAAAAAATATATTTGAAGAGAGTCTAGCAAAATGCTAGGACTGGATAAAGTTGAGTGGTAAGAGCATGGATGGTTGTTACATTATCCTCCATGCTTTTTAATGTTTAATATATTGCATTTTGTTTTCAGAAAATTGTTTTAGAATGAAAACAGACCAAAGATTTTTTTGCTAGGGCAGGTCACCATCGCACAAAGCGGGCTCGACAGAAATTAGAGGCCTTTTCAGTTCACGGAATTTGGCTCCAAGTTAGAGGGATTTATTGCGTTCTATCTACACATTAGAAAGTTCTCATAAATTAGATCTTTTAAATACTGGCAATAGAACAAAGAAATGTCAGACAACGAGGCATGATCTTTTTAAAAAATGGTAAATAAATCTTTCTTTGTTTTACTTTGAAGTTAGTTATAGAGGCAGTGCATCACTCTGGGCAGCTCAAAATGCCTAGAGCAATGATTCTGAAGCTTTAATGAACATAAAAATTATTCCCTAGTCCAATTCCTTACCTACCCCCCCCCCACCAATCCCTCAGATGCTATTTCAGTACCCCAGGATTGGAGCACTGTCATTCCCATATTTAGCAATCACCCCAGCTGATTCTGATGAAGGTGGTTGGTGAACAAGGTGACCATAGAGTAAACTGGGACTGTCCCAAGCAGGTTATCCCACCTGTGAACCAGAGAACTCTAGTGATGCTGATTATGAGGACACACTGCAAGTATTATAGGTGTCATTAGCTAATAAATAGCTCTTTGAAAATTCAAATTTATAAAATTAAAACATACAGCAAACTATTTAACACTCATTCATTCACCAGATACTTATTGAATGTCTTTTATGTGCACAGTACTTCTTTTTTCTTCCTTAATTGTGCCCTCTGTTAATCTATTGACACCCATACATATGTAAAATTTTACATAAATGCATAAATATGTTTTGCTGATTCATCATCTTGGCTTTCTTCCCCCATCTTCCAAAGTTGAAATAATGTGCTGGGAATGTCTTTTTTTTTTTTTTAACGTGGTCTTTTTTTGTCCTTTTTATTTGTTTAACTACTTCTCCCACTCTTATTCTTTCATCTGTATTAGCCACCCCCTGCCCAGATAATACATGTTAATGACCTTGTATGTACCTTTCCATATGTTCACATAATCTTATATAGACATATATGCACATACATCTAAACATAGCATATCCACATGGATAGATGACTCAACATGGCAAAATATATAGTCTCTCTCTTCCAGAAGCTTATCATTTCTTGGGGGACAATTCACATATACAAAAATATTAAGACAAGGAAGACAAAGGAGGAAAGTAGTACAGTGCTACAGTCATATAGTAAAAAACATAAAGAAAAGGCCTATCATATGTCATAGGCTTTTGAGAGGCAAAAAAAAATAGAAACTATAAAAGTCATTGTCATTGCTCCCATGTCATGAACTACCCAGATCAGAATTAGTTTAAAATCTGGATTCTGTGTGTGTGAGAGATGTATTCTCCCAGGTGGAGAAGAGAACACCTCACTCTCAGAGGACAGAGCTAACGGGGGTCCCTCCCTAAGGTGAAGCTTCCAGACACCAGGAACATCTCTGGGCTGGAGCAAGGTGCAGGTCAGGCAAGCAAAGGCGCTGTATTTAATTTAGCAAATGCCATGGTGATATTTGCAGGCACAATCATGCAAATGTTATTTGCTGTGAGGAATGCATTTCCAAAGCAGATGCTTCTCACCATCTATCCACTTGGCTGCCTCGAAATGAAGCAATTCCCTTTTCAGCCTCCCAGGAGGATGTTAGTGGATGGGGGCCTGGGCCTGGACTTGGCAGCCAACCTAAAGGAAAAGTGAAAATCCTCCTCTTTGGCTGGTGAGGTGGACTTCTGCCCTGGGGATGGCAGAGCCAGAACATGCAGGCTTGAGAGGACACAAGTCAGTCCCCACGCTCCACATCGACCCTGTGTCCTGAAGGGCAGTGAGGCTTTGGGTAGAAACTGACCACCTTAATCAGAATTAGAGTTTAAGGTAAGCCAAAGGGTACAAAAAGTCTAGAAAGCAAATGGCACAGACCAACAAATCAGCAAAACTCAAACACAGCTGGGATCAGTGAGGCAAAAGGAGACGGCTGTCTGGTTGATGGCTCCAGTTCTCCTGCGTGCTGGTTGCTTTGTTTACCCAGGGTGCCTTTTATTTTATCAAACCTCTTGGCAGAACAGGAATGTAGGGTTGTAGGGCTCCCCAGTTCTTGGCTGGCCCAGGCATCATGGAAAAATAAGTCAGTTAAGCAAAGAAACCTACTGCGCGACCTTTGCTAGCACTACCAGAGGGACCCCAGAACTCTCTCAGCAAGGATAAGAACTCACTCCAGTCCTCTGAGAAACACCTGTAGCAGTCTTATCAAATAAAGAGATATAATTTAAAAGCCATTCCACTTGGAATTGAATACCTAGAAAGACAGCATCTAGTGTGGAGGAAAGAAAATGAGATATCAGTGGTTCATGTTCCAGATCCACCACTCACCCACTGGTGACTCTGGGTAGGCTCCTTAAGCTAACTGAGTCTCCACTTCTTCATCTGTGGAATGAGAATATTAACATCTTCCCACTCACCTCACCTGATCGATGTGAGGATTGTGCATTGTGACGACTGCCAAAGCATTTCTGAAATACTAAATGCTATAAAATGGCAAGGTCTTTATGGCACTATTTCAAACCTTCTGCCACCAAAGATGTGAGAGGAGCCCACGGTGAGGCCTCAGGAGAGATGTATAACGCAGGAGCTTTAAGTGAAGACACCAAGGCAGTGCCTAATTACCTGTTAGACAGAGTAGAGAAGAAAGGGCCACAGTCATTCTGGGAAGCAAGCGCTGGCTCTGGTCTACAAGATACAGTTTTAGAGAGAGGTTGGAAGTTGTCAGTCCTTGAAGATTTAATAACTGAACAGTTAAAGAACCTAGGTGAACAGAAAGCATACAGATGGCTTTATCAGGGAGTAGAATAAAATTGGCTTTACCCCCACATTGGAAAAACATCTGTGAAGCTGGACCCTGCTACTAAGGGGTTTCTAGGTGTCCTCTGCTGACCCCCAGCCTCCACCTACGTTAGAGATGAGAGGTAATAAACTGCAAAGAGCCCTCCAATTTTTTATGCCCTCATACTTCTTTCATTGGGTTTTATCTACACAAGCCCAATGTTGTGAAAGATGTTCTACAATGAAAAGAAAAAACATGGAAATTCAGCCACCTCCAGTGTGTTGTGTAACAAGTGAAAATGACAAGTATATGTGATTATCTTTTCTCTACTTATTATTTCTTCAAAATATAGATGGCTGCCAACCAACTTCTCAGATTAGCATCAGATAACCAGTGTTAGCACACCAAGCTAATATAGTTCTAACAAAGGCAAGGAAATCTGACATTTTTGTTAGCATGTACATTGTTATTATCTGTAAAAATGTACAATTTCCAAGAGACTTTCTTAAATGTTGAAACCAGTTCAAATATTTATGATGAGATCTGGAAGTCCAGATCTCTAGGTTGGCAATTGCTTTTTTAGACAATAATCCCCTGACTCTCTCCTTTCTCCCATACTCTCTAGCTGGGGCCTTAATTGTCTCCCAGCAGAAGGAGGAGTACATGCTGAGCCTCTTCCAGGCCAAGAAGTAAAAGAGACGGATTGGATGCTCTCTAGTTCTCCCACTCATGAGGCTCACCCCTCTGGGACCACACAGTTTGCTTGGAGCCAAGCTGACCCTGGCATCCAGCCACCTTTTCTGCCTCCTAATCCCCTCTCTCTCTCTCTCTCTCTCTCTCTCTCTCTCTCTCTCTCTCTCTCTGTTTCTTCTTTGGAAAGCAGGAATTTTCATATCTTGTATAAAATAAAATTAATCTCAGAAATTCTACCATGGTTTTCTTAAAGCTGTATTGCAATGACTGAAGATTTGGGGGCCTAAGGAGTAATATCAGAAAATAAAATTTGGAGAGCACGAATGTATTGCAACATCTCCAGAAAAGATCAAGAGAGGACTCCGAATTCCAAAGACCAATACTAATAAGCCAGGCAGAAAGATCCTTGGAAAAGAGTATTCACTGGTGGAAATATCCCCTGAGCAACACGCGTATCTGCCAGATAGTCTCCTGAGCAGACTGTTTGCCTAGAGAAACTACCATACAGATAGTCGACTGGCATGAGTTACCCTGTGGATGAATATCTGCATGCCCATGTCCCAAGTCCTTTCTGGGATCAGGAGAAATTCTTTCCCTCAGGCCCAATTTCCTGAGATAACTGATAACAGACTTTCTAAGTCTGCAACGCCAAAATGCAGACCTTGGACCCAAGGTTCCTCAAAGTGAAAATCCAGTCCAAAGCTGGGGCCGAAGCAGCCCCTCAACTGCTGTCCTTGGGTCCCCTTATCTTCATGGTCGGGGGAGGTCCATGGCACCAAGGACTCAGGGGGAAGGCAGCAGAGTGCCATGAGGAAGCACAGGGGCTTTGGTGTCAAAGCCTGACACTGCTGTGTGAATGGGGCGAGTATTTTGGCCTCTCTTAGTCTGTGTCCTCTTCTACAAAGTGTTGGTGGTGATCATAGTAATAAGACCTACTTCAGAGGGTCATTGTGAGGATTAAATGGTGCTTAGCATAGCAGCTGGCACACTGTTAGCACTCCGTAAATGTCTGCTGTTGCTATTAATACCCAGCGGGCTTCCACTGGGTTGCCTGGCAAGGACACAACCCTGTGCTTTACCAGGTTCAGACAGTTTTCCCTCTTAACATTCCGTCCTTCAGCACCCTGGCCAGAGACAACAGTGTCTCCCCTGACATCGTTTCACTGAACTTTACAAGACAGGATCAGAGAACATTCGGCCTGCATCATGGTCTTAAGCGTACAGCACCAGCTCACGGCCTTGCCTGTCTCTCTAGGGTACCAGGAGCTCAGAACTTCAATCACCTATAAATGGCACTAGATCAGGAAGCAAAACCAACACACCCTCTGTGACTGTGGTTCTTCCAAGAGTAAAAAACCTTTTGATGTCCAAGGGGAAGCCCTTGCTTCTAACCTCTGTTCTGTCCAAATCCCAGGTGGCGGGGCCTCGGCTGCTAATGCAGTGAAGATACAAGATCGAACCAAAGAAGTGTGATTGAGAACTGCCCCGGCCTCTCACATCTCTTCACTCGCCTCTCCTGGAGGGGGATCCAGGTTGAAACACATGAAGGTAGTGTCACACCCTGGTTTAATGAAGGCTCTCAGAGACAACTGAGGGAGCTTCAACTCCACAGCCCTCTGGTAGAAAGGGGAGCCAACAAAATGTCCCCTAGGCATCATTTCGAGTTGTTTTCTTGAAGCTTCCAGAGCAGTCAAGCAATTCCTTCTTTGTAAAATCCAGGAAAAGCTAGAGAGATAAACTCCCTGGGTAAACAGGACTCATTCTGCAAAAATGCAGAAATGAGATGAGCAAAGAGCATGTAAATGACCATTGGAAGGAAGTTATAGATAATTTGTATTTTACAAATGAGGAAACAGACTTAGGAAGACTGCATTTCCCAAGCCACAGGGAGTCAGAGGCAGACAGAAACCAATAATGGAAACAAGATGGCAGCTGATGTTTATTTAGAGCTCAGTGTGTTTCGGGCGTGGCGTTTAGGGCTTTACGTGGACCTTGAGCACATCCTTGAATGTCTGTGCCTCAGTTTCCCCACCTGGGAAATGAGGATAATAGTGGTAGTGCCTTCCTCAACCTGACAGGGTTCGTGTAAGAATCAAATGGTCCTCCTTGCAAAGCTTTGAGAACAGTGTCTAACACACTGTAATTGCAGTCTGTGTTAGCTCTTACTGCTATTATCATGAAAACTACTATCATTATTGTCTCTCAGAAGAAGGGCAAGGTCTGTGGCTAACCCAAAGACAAAGGCAATGCCTTCATCATTGAAAATAAGTGTGGTTAACACCTCTGGCAAGAAAATAGCTGTGGCCTTCCACAGGGGGGCAGGAATGTGGCCTGCCAAGAAGCCAAGCCGTGGCCCCCACAGCCACTCCAGGCAGAGCAGAAGTCCCATTTGGCTAAAAGGGAGTCAGTAGCCAAAATGATGAACGCAATGATGAATGATGAAGGAGGACCCTATGGAGAGGCAGCAAGGGCGGGGACAGTAGCGACTCAGAGGAGGGAGGGCAGAGGAGGAGGGGGCTGCAGGTGTGACAGGAGCCAGAGAGGTGAGATTTCCTGCTAGGAAAGCTTACTGCAGAATAGAGGACGGGAGGAATCAGGATGCTGAGGGGTGTGGCCAAAATGGCCAAGAAGATGAGCTTCAAAGACAATTCAGGCAATTGATATAGGAGTTTATCTTTGTGAATCTGCATAGTGTTACCCATTTATTAAAGCTGTTGTTTTTTTTTTTCCCCCCAGCCTGTCTGTAGAATGTTTAATATCTGCTCCAGCGGCCTGCTTTGGGATCCATTCAGGTGCTTAAACTGGTTAAATCCTGGGTGGGGTGTCTCTGAGCCCATGCAAACAGGGTTTGCTGAACTCTGCATCTGTGCACTGTGAGCCCTCAGGTTTGGGGGTGGGGCCTGGTTGAGTTTCCCCATTTCAGTCTTTAAGCCAAATAGGGTGTTCCATTAAGGCGTCGGCAAGCCTCTATGCCAAAACTCTGTCCTAGACACTCTCTTCTTATCCCGCAAAGCCTTCTCGTCATATGGCAGGGACTGGAAGTCATTCGCTTCCCTGGCTGGAAGCAGAGGCTCTGGCCTGGACCCCTGGCTGTGCTGGCCCTGAAGAATCCTCCTGCTCTGCATCTGGACCCCAGGGTCTACGAGGGGGGGATTTAAGGCAAAAAGCACCAGCATCCTGAATCCAAGAGCAGTTTCCTTAGCACCTCTCCACATATGCTTACATGTCTGGGCATCTGCATAGCAACAAAAATCCCAAGAGTCCACAGGGACCAGCCCTTGATGTCTATCAACTAACATGTGGGCTTTAGGTCATTTTCTGAACCTGACTGATTGGAGGTGGTGTAGGTGGGGAGGCTATATTTACCACAGGCTTTTTAGTACATGAAACTAGATATTTCCAAAAAGGCCAGAAACATTTAGACCCAAGGAGGATAAAAACCAGTACAATTTGATCTATGATAGCTTCAATGCACAGATTGCTATTGTCTTCTACCTTCTCTTCTTCCCTCTCCTTCTCCCTCCTTCTGTTTTCTCTACATTCTTTCCCCTCATGATCTCATCCACTCCTCTACCTTCAACCATCATCTGTATACACACGATTCCCAAATTCACATTTCTAGCTCCTCTCTTTCCCTGATCTTGGTTCCACAATGCCAAACTTCTCCTGACCGTCTCCCCTTGAATGTGGTATCAGTTTCTCAAGCTCATCACTCCAGAACTAAATTCACCTACTACTCTGCTGAAGCCTATTCTTCTGAGTTCCCTTTCTCTGCTGCAACTATCATACTCTCAGTTATAAAGCTTGAGTCCTCTAATCCCTCTCTTCCCAACCCCCAATATTTCATGAACCTCCAAGTTCTGCCAATTTTACCCTTAAAAAGTCTCTTGCTTCTGTCCTCTCTTTTCTGTTCTCATCATCACTGCCACTTCCTTAATTGTGGCTGTTGTATCTTCTTACTGATTTTCAGCAATAGCCTCCTAACTGGCCTCCTTGCCTCAACTACTCCTTGACCCCCATCCCAGTCCTTTCTAGGCTCTGTCATCAGATTATTCATCCAAAGATCATGTTTGATTATATCACCTCTCCAGCTGGGGCAGGGAGCTATTTCCTCCAGTTGGTGTCTACAGAATAAATTGCTAATGCCTTGGCCTTCATAAGGGCAAAGAGGGATGTGGAATGAGTTTTTCCTTATAAGCCCACTCTAACTGATTGGTGGTGGCTCTGTGAAATGCATTGATGAAAAGGACTCAAGGCTGTATTCAGAATTAATAGAAAAGATTTCCAGGATCAGTGGGTCATGTCTTTCATGAGCACTAGAAGAGGTCGATGGGACACCCATGCCTCCTACGAGCCACTCCACTTTTAGCCCTGCCATCATTTGACCTGCTTTCATCATCTATTTAACATTAGAGCTCTCCAATCTCTTGCTGAACAAAACAAAACAAAACAAAACAAAACAAAACAAAACAAAACATTCCCCCTTCACAATGCCATTAAGCTGAGCATTTGTAAATCCAATCTATTTCCCAAAGTTGTACTCAAATTTCATCTCCCCTTTAAAAGGTCCTTTTTCCTCAGGCTGAATAAGATCTCTCTCAAACTTCTGAATTTGTAGTCTCTCTCTAATATCATACCTCCCTTTCCATAAGCAGCTGGACAGCAGAAGCCATACGACTTGTCCAGTATTTTATAGATAGTGGACAAATATTTGTTACATGAATGAATGGATATCCAAGTGTGACATGTATCTCTAATAATGATGCCATTCAGCACATATTTTTCAATTAAGTTAATAATGCAAGTATCACAACTGAATTATTGGCTATTACTAGCAGTCAAAGCTATAAGAAAAATGCAAGCTGAGTTCTGACTTTCCTGCCCTTTATTCTAAAACCCTGGAAACTTTATTATTGAACATTCTAGTCGCTTCTCTTGCCGGGTTCTCTAATAGGACATGTGCAGAGGATAATTGAACCTCTCCAGGGCCCATGCTCTACTGAGGCAAACAGAGAAGGGTTGGAGAGTTGTCTTGGCAGCATGATGCCATTCGGGGAATTTATGCTGATTTTGTTGCAGATGGTATGTTGTTTCAGTTTCCCTCCTACAAGTTCACATTCATTGTTCTCCCTCTGGTTTTCAAAGACTCAAAAATTAGTTGACTCAGAGCGCCCCCAAATTAAAAAGATAAAAGCACATACCCTGAGTAAATACACTGAAAAAACAGTGGTGGATTTTCATTTTCAAGCACTAATTTAAGAAGGGGTCACCTGTCGGTGTCACTTGTGTGTGACCCAGAGCAGACAGAGGCCAGTGGCTCCTTCAACAGACTGAGCATCAAAGTCCACTCAGGAGGTTTTTTTTCTAAAAATACATGGTGATTCCTGAGCCTCATCCTATGAGATCTTATTTTAGTTGGTCTAGGATAGTGGCTTAAAATACATTTTTAGAAAAATTTTCCTAGATAATACTGGTGCACAGGTATGTTGGCAAGCCAACTGTATAGCAGAGGAATGTGTAGAAAATGGGGTCATTGTTTGCTTTCAAGCCTACAGGTTGGCTGGGCTCACTCATGCACTGGCAGTCAGCTATAGGTGGAGCAGGCAGCTCTCCTTACCTTAGCTCTCATATGTGTCTGGAAGTCAGCAGGTTGTGAAACAATCTAAAATGTCCTCAAGCTGAAAAAACTGGGCACTCTTCCATGTGACCTCTATTCTTCTGACAGGAAACAACACCATCCTGGGTTTCTTCTCCAGGAGATGGGGTTCTACAAAAGAGCAGAAGTATTCAAGGCTTCTTAAAACCCAGGCTCTGAGCTGGTATGCCATCATTCTGCCACATTTACTGGTCAAAGAAAGTCACAGGACCAGCCCTGATTCAAAGACAGGTGAGAGATTCCTTTCTTTCAAGAAGAAAGCTGCAAAGCCACATTAACTATTAGATATGGATATGGGTGAGGAGAAAATTGGGGCCTTTTTTGACAACAATTCATTCCAATGTGGAAAGATTCAGTGCTGTAAAACAATTTTCTTTAAAAGCCACAAAAACTCTCTTTGCAGTAAATTGCCATTATTAGAATGAATTTCTAATTATGTTAATATTTGACGAGTGACTGAGTAGAGTGAGCGAATGAATGAATTTTAGAGATTTGCGTTAAGCACCATTCCACCCCCACTCTTGCATAGTTTAGGATTTCATTCCAGATGCTCAAGCTGCTCAATTTTTCCATCACAGAATTCTATCATAATGATGATCCCGTGAACCAGGGCTTTCCCAAGGCTAGCAGGGTAAAATTCTGTCAGCAGGAATCAGGCCCAGACAGTGTAACCTAATGCCAGAGAGATGCCACAAACTGCCCAGAACCCGCAGCATTAGGCCTCCTCCCTGGGGCCCCAGAAGTTGCTGAGCCTGTAGAATAAGTACACAGCAATGTCCTTTTTAAAAACAAGTGGTACCAATAAGGCCAACAAGAGAATGTAGGACATTAATATGAATTGTACCTGGAAACATGATCCTAAACTGTCTGAGTTGCCAAGGCGATGCCAGCAGGTCAGAGAATGGGCGGGCCCATGTGGGGATTCTAGAGGCTTCTGCACTCTGTCTTTTCCTCTTGGCCAAAGGACCACAGACTGTTCAGCTGTGATTCTAATTTGCACTCTTTAGTGTCTCACTATTGAATGGTTACCTCCATATTCTGTTTTGCAGTGAACGTCCTACATTGCCAGTGTGGAAGTAGGTTTTTAATCCTGGGACCACAGGATGGTTCCCTCTAAAAGATGTGATACCTCAGTGTACTATATGGTATGCCTCAAGGGACCTGCAGCCACCAAACCCTCTCATAAGCTTGAAAACCTGCTTTCCCCCTCACACTGTGCACAGCCCCCTCAGGGAACCTGGCAAAGGTCACTGCTCTCTTGGTGTGTATTTCATCAGGTGCCTGAGGAGCATCCTTAGAATCTGCCCCTTGCTCTGAGCCCAGGCAACTTCCCTTTATTCTTTATAAAAAGCCAGCCGGGGGGAGCAGCAAAGCCCCCAGAGCCCTGTTTTTATTTTTAACATCTGTCTCCTGCATACATTATACATAATCCCTTCATCCCCCACAGAACTGTGATCAATTTGTTCTTTTTGGAAACAAGACAGTGGCTAAAAGAAAAAAAAAAAATTCAAATACTAAATAATTAACTCAAGGACATCTTCCAAGAAAAATACAAAAATTCAAAAGAATAATCTTCCACCTGAATGATTTAGGCCTCTATTAATGATAACTCCCAAGTTATTGTAATTAATGATTGCCAGGATGGCATTTAGAATGGAAAGTTGGGAAAGACTAAAAGGGGAAACGTGTCTGTGATAAGATCCAACCATGAAATCTTTCCCAGGGTAAGGGGTAGGACTTTATTTCAGGATCCTTTTAACACAAGTCTTAGCAAAGCCTGAGAGAATACTCTAGAAGGAGCAATTGTCCTCGAGGGAGAGATCAGAAAACTCGAAACAGTTACTTACATCTTGGCTTTACGAAGTGATTGACAGCTGGGAATGGTGATGACAACAGCAGCAGCAAATACAGACAACACAAATTAGGAAAAAAGTTTATTTTTGAAATGAATTAATGCAACCAGCTTAACAACTTGTTAGGAGGGAATCACTGGTGAGCAGTGACTACTCAGCAGTTTCATGATGGGAAGCCTTTCCCTTGTGTTATTTAGACCTATTTCTTTTTCTCTATGGGCCCAATTAACACATAATTTGGATCACCTGTTAAACCCACGATTACATGTACCACATACTTCAGATGACAGCCTATAATTTAGGAGAAAATCCTCTGGAGAAACAAGCATCGTGATCTGTCAGAGCACGCTACGGTTCCATGGTGCCTTACTCAGGACAGTGAGGCACTGTTGATAACTCAGTGTCACTGAGAACGTCATGTACAAGATCTATTTGATATTTAGTGGCAACAATTGCAAATAAGGATGAAGTATGAGCACTCCAAAGCCCGGCAACTCAAACCTCTACTCGATTTCCCAGCAGGATCCCCAGTCTTTGCCTGGTTCTGAGGGTTCCTCACCATATCATAGCCTATTGGAGAGCCAAGACCCCAGAGAGACCCCTCAAGCCTGCATGTCCCAGACACCCCCACCAGCTCTCCAAGAGATTCAGTTCCTCAGGCACTACCTCCGCCAGCAAGAAATAGAGGGGTCTGTGGAGATGGGAACAGCATTCAGGGTCACTCCTCACTCAGATGTGGTTCACCCAGCTGCCTAGCCCCCATCTTCTTGATTTAGGCTCTACCACTGCATTCGGGCTGCACAAGATACTATTCAAGGCTCAGGGCACAGCTCTTTCCACTCACACGTGTGGCCATTTTACCTGACACATTCCAGTCACTGAGCAGTGCCACCCCACCCCATCAGATGTGGAGGGGGTTTCCTTTACTGCATGCTAGTAACGCATGTTTTGCTAAGCCACCATAGAACATGCCTCAGTTCCCGAGGCCTGGTCAGCAGAGCCTCCATCCCACCCCCATCCCACCCTCACTGGATGGATTTCCTCTCAGAGGTGGTTGAAGCCAGCCAAATGGGCAGATCTGGCTTTCTATCTTTGCACCTCAGAGAGAGAGAGAGAGAGAGAGAGAGAGAGAGAGAGAGAGAGAGAGTGTGTGTGTGTGTGTGTGTGTGTGTGTTGTAGTGGTGATGATGATCGGGTCAGGGCAACAATGGCACTCTTAGGACTCTGACCTTTTTTCCTCCCAAATGTGTCTGCGCCTATATAACTAGGTAGATGCAGACAGAAGCAATTCCAGCGAGCCACAGATGCAAACAGGTATGTGCAGAATAACCTACTGAGAGATTAATTTACACTGGTTTTGCTTCAGTGGGAGTCAAAAAATGAGGAGTGTTTATCTCTTTCCTATCCCAAGAGGACTTTGTGTTGGACAGTTGGGCTGCCTAGTCTCCAGGGAGTTTTCCTGGCATTTGCTGCTCAGGTCTACAACCAGAAGTTGCAGATGCCCAGGAGATAGCCATGCATGTGCCTGTGTGACACATTTCCTCTCCTCCCCCATCTATAACACCTCCCCACCCCCACCATATAGAAGCACTTGGTTTCAAAGACTAGGCCAATTAAGGAAGCCTGGTTCAAAGGCAAAATTGGGAGAAATAACCTATTTCAGGAAGAAAAATTTCCTCGAGGATGAAGGGTAAAAAAAAAAAATGATAGTATCCATAAGTGGCATGGACTGTGCCCCTCCCCCAACCCCACACAGAACCCAGAGGTGACTGGGCCTCTCTCTAAAGAAGTGCCATTGTGTGGATGCTCAAGAGGTGGACATTAGGCCTGGCACTGTGAGAACTGCAGCCAAGACCCCACTTTGCCAGAAGCTGCAGGCAACACCGTTCCTTTAGCCCTTTCCTCAGTAGTGACCCTACACATGTGGTGACCAGTAGCCCTGCACCAGAAGATCATTCTCTGGCTGGGTCCTCTGGGATTTCCACAAGATCCCAGGGAGAGGTGGGAGTAAACCATAACCAATCTTGACTTCTTACCACTGGTAAGTGGGGGCTCAGTAGCTGATTCGATTTTCTTCAGAACAAATAAAGTAGTGTGACAATTATTATCCTCAAAAGTGGTGGAGGAATTAGGGAAGATATGATATTTAACTTCATCCACCCAAGGAGTCTGAGTCCCAGACCTGAGAACAGCAACTTGTCCTATTACATGGTGACACTGGGCCAGCCACTAGGTTCCATGCAGCCAATAAAAATCATACTCTACCTCTTGAACCCTGCTGCCTTTCTTCCTCCCTCCCTCCCTCCGGCCCAGTTGGGTGGGCCTCAGCTGGGCCCAAGGAAGGATAGCTGGAGAGGGGCTGGAATTAAAGAGGTAGGGGAGGTGTTCTGGCTTTAACTTCTTCCTCTCATCCTTCCTGCTGAGTCTTGCTCAGAGGAGGCTCTCAGTGGGTATTGTGAGCAATGAATTAGCCAATTTTTCTATTTCTATCTTTAAAACCTAAGTCAACCTCCTTCCCCTTCCCCTCAAAAGCCAGCCTAGATGAGCCCCACTTCTCTTCCCTGCCTCTCCTCATCCCCCAGTCCTTCATTGGACTGTCCAGGCAGCATTAAATTACAATTTCTCCTATGCCAATAAATAAGAGCACTTATAGGTATTTTTTACATGGTTTGGTGTTGATTTGTTAGTTTACTATGTGCTCCAGAAGGGCAAGAACCGTGCCTTTTACCCTACTGACATCCCCACTGACACCAGTTTAAATGCTGGTCTCTATTTCCAAAGGGCCCAGGCCCCCTCATGTACACTGTAAAACCCCTCCCCAAGAGGCCTGGAGTGGAACTAAACACTCACTGTCTGCCTCCCTCATTCTCTTTGTCTTTACTGCTTAAAGCCAAGGTTCTACCACCTCCTCATGCAGCTTTGAGAGGAGTCTGGGAAATCAAAAATGCCTTAAATCAGTATTTTGTGGAAAGAACCAAGTTCAGAAATGGAAGCAGCCAACCAGCATCAGTCTATTAAGGCCCGACTTGCTTGGTTTGGTGCTCTAAGTAAACAGTTTCTCAGCTAGATAGATTTACTGCCCTGCCAAGGACCTATACAGTGAACTCCAGGAATCTCTGAATCCCTTTCTGCTTTTGGGTCACCCCAGGGACTAAGCCTTTCCTGTGAAGGAGATGAGATTATCTACTTTGTCCCCAAATCATGGTTCTAGGTATTTTGCTAAAGTATCCTTGCCATAGATGTCTTTGCCACAAGCATTTCACAACACAACTAATTGCCCATAAAGCAATTTTACTGTTAAAAAAAAAAAGATAAAATAACTGGTTGACAGTTTGGGGTTTTTTGTTTGGTTGGTTGATTGGTTTCATTTCTCCATTGATGAATCAAGTGCTGTAAAAGAGACAAATGACTGGTTGACAGTTTGGTTTCAACGGGTTGATAGTTTGGTTTCGTTTTTCCGTTGATGAAATACAATCGCTTTTACATTATATAAAATCTGAGTTCCACATTTCCCACAGAACTTCAGAACATCTATCAACGGACACGTGGCCATACGCCAAGAACGAATAGTGTAGCAGGCTTTCACAATGCAACACAAAGCTCAATTACAACTATGCATCTCAGCATTTGGAAACTGATACTTCCTGTAATAAAGGAAGAAATTTAAGCAAAAAAAAAAAAAGTGCAATTCTGAATGAGGAAATGAATCAACAAGCCAAAAAAAAACCCCAAAAAATAAACAAAAAAACAAAAACGCATAATACTAAGAACAAAAGACATTGAAGACAGTGCTTAGGTACAACACACAAAATAAAATCAGTTATTGACACAGTATTGCCGTGAATCAACACATATCTTAAATGCATTCAAACGTTTTGCATTTTCAATAAAGCCATGACTTTTCTCTTTGGGGGCAAAATTGCCTCTAACCAATTAACTATGCAGCAAAAATGCTTATGGCTAAAATGCAGGACCCATAAAATCAAACTCTCCTCTGAGGTCAGTCATCTCCTTTCTCACTGACTCAATTGGCAGCCTGAACTTTCTTGCCAGCCCATTTTTCTGAATATAATGTGTGGAGAGGAGGGGAGAGTGAGTCTAAAACCACATCCAGCCTCCCTAAAGATGTTTTCAGGGCACATCAGTTTCATACCAAGAAAGATGCTGGCGGACCAGCGATCTCAGCAATTCAATATACTGAATTGATAGCACACCCCATGCTGAGAAGCTCAGGACTTATCCAGTGTATTCTCAGCTCATCAGCATTCATTAGAAGGCTTTTTTTACACCTGACCCATCATGGCAGTAAATCTCAGGTGACACTCTATAGCACCACACATCTGTGTTTTTAAAACGCTCCCAGGCTCCCGGCAAAGGTGTCTGCTTTCTATGATGAATTCAGCCCACCCTTCTCCTACTGGTCAAGCTAAAGGGAAGGAGAAACTGTCAAACAAAAAAGGAGAAAAACAGGAGAGAGAGAAAATCCCCCACAGGCAGATTTCTCGTCCACGTTGCCCGGATGGATGCCAAGCTGAGCCTAGTGTGTGCAGGATTGCTGGCTTGTGCTGCCTCATCCTCCTCATCGCCATGTCTGCCACCAGCCCTGCTCTACCAGCCACTGCTTAGCAGGCTACCTACACTGATGCCCTTTCAGGAGACCGTGCATCGCCAGAAACATGCACTGCTTGTGCATCTTCACAAGTAGACAACAGGTGCCTGGGGTCCAGCCTTCCCAGGTGGAGACACAGGGCCTCTCCTATGCCAGACTGTGTGCCTGAAATGTCATCTCCCTGCCACATCTGTTGCCACTTCATAGTTTCTAATCTGCATTTTCCATATTTTTGTATTCTGTGCCCAATCTGTTACAGCCATATTGCCTCCACCTTCTGGGTAGTCAGAGCTTTTGGTTTCCCAAAGCTCCTCCTGTTCTATGAGAATCATTATGCATGTGCAGCTAGCAAGCAACTCAGCCCACCCTACTCCTGGGCCTGCAGGCAGATACAGATGAGTTCTGACCTATTACAGGGCCCATTTCTCTGGACACAATGATTGATGTTGGGGGTGATCTGGGTGTTGGGACACGGAGGGCCATTTTTCTTCTGCATTGTGAGAACTAAGGATCTTGTAAGCCTAAAGCTCCTAAGGGTGAATGAGGTCAAGGTGGGGGATATTTACTACAAGAGAGCCACACTGAGCATAAAACCAAGACCAAGCAAGGAAGAGCAGAGGGTCAGGGAAATAGTGGAGTCCTAAAGATTCCCCTTGAGTATCTAAAATGAGAGCCTGTCCTGGACAGGACATTCTGGTGTCAGGAGCCAATACATTTCTTTTATGCATAAGCTAACGAAAGGTGGAATTTCATCATTTGCAATGATTGCCTCACTAATGCATCTTCAGACCGAAAACCCTGGAGTCATTTCTATATTACTCAAGGATCTTTCAGTTGCAAGTAACAGAAATTCTAGTTAACTTATGCCAAAAAAAGGAGAAAATAGTAAGTTGCAAGAAAGGATATGGCTGGCCTTGGGGACAACAGCTTTGGGACATTCTTTCCTAGATAGCCATCTCTGCTTCTCTCTGCATATCCCTACAAGGCAGGTTCCTTGGCTGCCAGCATTCTGGACTGAGGCCCTTACTTAGATAACTATGCCTTATGTCTATCCTTTGACCCATCACAGCAGTTGGGGATAAGGGCCTGTGATGTGTCTCTCCCAGGTCGCATTCCCACGCCTACAGGCAGGGAGAGGATGTCTGTCATTAGAAAAAGTTGCCAGGGGCCACACAAGCGTAGAAAACAATAGTCACCTTGACTTCCTCCCTCAGAAGTACTGGAACCCACCTTAAAGCATTCCTGATAAAGCCCGATTTCATACCAGGCAACCGCCATTTGGCTGGGCCCTGGGCTGCTGGCTCATTCTGGTCATTTCATCAACCTGGCAATAAACCACCTACTGCATTTTCAAATTTTTTGGACCACACTTAGACTGTTAAAGTAGGGTTTACTTTTTATTTTAAAACCATAAAACATTTATTTGCAGCTAATTTTTATCTTTCTGTTATTTGACATTTCTCTTAAAGAGAGTTTAAGGTGATCAGAGTGTCCTCAGACCACCATTGCTGAGTGACACTGACCCCGCAAGCATGGCGCTCCACAGCCTACACCCACCTTCTTCTCCAAGACCCGGCTCCACTGTCCACCTTGACTATTCCTCTCCATTCAGCCTTCAGAACGCAAGTGTGCACGTGCATGCACATGTGTGCATGAGTGTGCACGGTACAGTGTGTATGTTTCTAGACAAGGAGTGGTGTGGAAGAACAGTAAAGGATTGGCAGATCAAGGCAGAGGGCAGGAGGAAGGTGCATAGTCCCACTTCTCCTCACTGAGGATATTGACCCATTTGTCACAGACTGACAAGAGCTGGGAACATGGTGGCAGGCTCTTATTTGCAAATATCACTCAAACTTTTGTATAAATTTTTTAAAGTCAAGAAATGGGGGCCAGAGTTTACGGACTTTGTTAGCAACTTATTTGTCTTACTCAACCCAGAGCCTTTAAGCAAGACTAACAGAGTTGTGAGCATTCTTGCCAATATTTCACACACTAACTAGGGATCTGGCTCCAATACTAAAATTTTAAACAAGCTTCTTTCAAGGGAAAAGAAATTATAATGAATGAGGGCTGAAACACATATATGTCAGAGAGAGCAACATAAGACTAATGAAAAATTACTTACAATTACTGTATAATTTAATTACTCTATTAATAGTACCAAAATAAAATGTTAATTTCTTAAGTTATTTGCAATCATATTTAGTAATTATCAGTATTCCAAGTAGTTAAAGTAGCAATTAATTCTCTTAGTGAATCATGTGTTAGTTTAATTGGCCTACTACCTTGAAAAATTTATATCTCCCTACAATTAAAACATTTCAATTAGTTACAAGGATTTTTTATTAATAACAATTTAATAACCGAACTTTAAATATATTCTCATGTTAATCATAAAACTATTTTAAAGATTTTTAAAATTAATATCTAAGTCTTTATGTCAGCCAGTTATTCCTGTTGATATGAAAACATTCTAATTTGCTCTTGATAACAGCTGCTGATATAAAAAATATGCCAGGAGGTTTTAATAAATAATATATAAATATTTTGTGCCTTGTGCGTGCCGCCTGTTGGCACACATGCAATAACAAGAGGTGGACACTAGAGGGAGGTAGACAGAGAGGGTGAGAAGAAAAGGGATACAGATACTGGACTTGAATGAAAAATGCGTTGGTTCGGCCCCTTTGATGCTCATTTACTGGAGGCCAGACCAGGGAATCTAATGAGAAATAGGGCATGTGATTCATGTAACATGAATCTACTTCATTTGGACAGAGGCATGAGTTTGTCAGGCTTGTCCCTGAAGAAAGCTCATTATCATGCTCCCTCTCTTCACCCACTACTTGTATAATGAATTCCAGTTTTCGAAATGATTTCATAGATAGTATCTTATTTTGGAGGCAATGTGGTATAGCAGAAAGAAAATTAGAGTCGAGTCGGGAAACCTGAATTGTAGTCTGGTCTCTGCCAGGTGCCAATGACCTTGGATGAGGTACTTAACCTGTCTGGCCAGAAGCTTCCTCATATGTAACACGCCACTGTTAGAACAGATGATCTCTAAGGTCCTTTCAATTCTAAAACTCTGTAATTTTATCATATATCCTGAGGAGGAGCAGGGGGAGAGAGGGGGACAATCTATAGTGTGTGTGTGTGTGTGTGTGTGTGTGTGTGTGTGTGTGTGTGTCCCACCTTAAACAGAATTCTTTCAAATAAAAATACTATTCTGCTTCGCTGAAAGCATTTTCTCCTTCTGCTTTGGAGAAATAATGCAAATGCTAGGGAACTCCCAAATAGTGAAACAGCCCCTCTGGGACTCAGCAAGTACCAAGACTGGGGTTCAAAACCTAAAGTGAATATAAAACGTTTCCATCAACTTGTGAAATAAAAGGCCAATAAAAGCGGTGGCTTTTTATTATTATTTAGATTTAGATCATCCACTACAGTGTTGAAAACCCAAAGGCAACCTCCTGAGTTTAGTAGGATCTCAGAATGAAATGAAAATGGAATGTAGCAAGAAAAACAGATACATTATATATTATCATCTTACCTAAAAGGCAATTCTTATTCTTGCATTTCATATGTTTCTTTAAGCCCAGCACACAGCACTGATGCTGAAAGCTCATTAGAATTTTAAAGAATTCTTAACCTGCTGATTAATTCTAACTTCGAGAATTTCTGAATTATTTTTTATCTAAACTCTGACCCCTCTGTGTCATTTTCATTAAATTAACACAAAATAATTCTCATCCCCAGCCCAGAAGAAATCCTTTAGCCCTCTTGTCTGGGGGGCGGGGGGCAGGGTGTGGATGCACACCCCTCTTCTCATCTGCGCCTCTGTCTCACAGTTCTCCAACTTCTGGCTCAAGAAAACAAAACAAAACAAAAACAGAGGTAGACCCTAGGATAGCTAGGAATTGGTAAGAAGGCTTAAACTAGGATGGGGAGGACTCCATTTCACGGACTATCAGATCAAGGTGTGGGCAAGAGACAAGGAAGCTCAGAGAACCCAGGCTGGGAGAGACCATTGCAGGGGTCCCTAAAGCAGCAATGTAAACTGGCCAAAGTGAGCTCCAAAGGGGAGGTCACTGGGTCAGTGCAACCCAGTATGGAAAGGTTGGTTGTAAAGTTGTACAGAGGACATCTGGATTCTCAGTGCCGTGGCTATGCAAGGATTAAATCGAAAGCATCCACACTGAAAGGAAGACTAGCAAGTATGAGTGTGAGAAGCATCGAAAGCATTTCAGGTAGATCTCTAGAGCCCTCTCTGCAAAGGAATTCCAACTTAAGGTAAACATTTCATTCTGTGCTATTGGTTAAGAGCCTACTGGTGCTGTTCTAGACATTAGGGATACGTTGGTGAACAAGTTGGACAAACTTATGAACTAAATACGTGATTTAACATGTTAGATTCTGGAAAAAAAAACAGCTTTGGAAAAAATAAGATAAGGAGGATAAGAATGATTGGGGAGTAGGAAAGGACTGAGTGCAGATTTGAAAGCATAGTCATTCATGGTCACTGAAAAGGTGACATTTCAGCAGAGTTTTAAAAGGTGAGGGAAGGGGCCACACAGGTACATAGAGAAAGAATTCTAGGCAGAGAAACAGCCAGTGCAAAGGCCCTGAGGCAGCAGCAGTATATTCAAGGGATAGGAATGTGGCTAGAGAAGAGCAAATGAGGGGGATAGTATAGGGATGTGAGGTCAGCGAAGCAATGATCATCAGCTCTGATGCCGTCATGAGGTCTTTGGTTTTTTCTGTGAATGAAACAGGGAACCATTGAAGGATTTTGAGCAGAAAAGAGATGTGATCTGATCTACATTTTAATAGGATAACTCTGGCATCTACATTGAAATTAGCCAAAAAGGAGCATATAATTAAATGTCAAATGGGATTTTCCATCTAAAATGCTGTCCCAGCTGGGGAACCTCCTAGAAACCCTCAGCCATATCAACAATGTCCCTGTCTCTTAGAGGAGTCCTCTGGGCCACAGCAGGACTACAGATCTCCCGAGAGGTGATCCTGCCATGAGATGAGGGAGCTCAGGTTCTTCTTGGCTGGAGCCACTCACTGCGAGGTGGTGTTGAAGCACACATCATTCCTTCCCAGAATAATTTCCACACACTCGACCTTCTCCAGGCAAGCCCTGAGCATACTACAACCTCATACAGGAGTAGGCCGAGGGAAGGCGGAGAGCACTTTACCTTACAATGGAGATCCTTCATGAACTTGATCTTTCCTGAAGGCCCCTTTCCCCAGGCCTCTGTCTCTTTTCTTCTCCATCCCCACCTTCTTCATGCAGCCCTTTCCTTCAGATTCTCAGTCCAGCCTCACTCCCTCTTCTTTACAGTAGAAACCCCACCCATGTTCGCAGGAAGGGAGTGCTGTCCCCTTGGTCCCTAGCACCTCGGCCTTCAGCAAGATGCACTCTCCTTGGTTCTCAAGCAGGGTGGGAGGACTGAGAAATGGGGAGTGGACACTTGTGTCAGCCAAATGACTGGGCACACTATTGGCTTGTAGAGCCTCAGGGCCAGGAATTCTAAATCTCCAGCAACAGCCAGGACATTTTTGTTCGATCCCTAATGCCAATAATCTCAAGAAGAGTCACTCAAGTGCTCGAGAGCAAGAGGGAAACAAGAGCCAAAGCCCAGATTATTCCCACCGGTGAGATTTGCAGCGGATTGTCTCACTGATTTGCCTAAGAAGCAACCATGTTTCTCCAGCATGAACTTGAGTTGACTAGGAATCGTTCTTACGGAAAACATACTCTAGTCTCATATGAAGAAGGCTTATTCCTCCAGATTGCATGCCTTTGACCTTGGCCCGATGGCGGTAAACCCCGGCATCGCTGTGCATAGCACAGGAGAAGGCGCTCAGGTTCCAAGGTTGGGCTGCCTGGTTTGAACCCTCCCTGAATCTACCACTGAGTAGTAGTGTTGCCCTGAGCAGATTACTTACCTCAGTTTTGTCGCCTGTAAAATGGGGAGAATACCAGCCCCCACCTTGGGTGGCTGTGAGAGACTGTGTGTCAGGGCTGAGCCCTGTAGTGCTCAGGAAATTAAATTCTCCCCTTGGAAAGAGGGATGCTTTTGTTCGTGCTGTGCCCCAAAGCTCATTATGTGTAACACAAAATACACCAATAAATTGAGCGTGTATATTTCTCACACTGCCTGGTTAGTGACTGGGACCTGAAAACTCTAACTCAATGTGAATCTAAACATGTTGCTATTTCTCCAAAGCTCATGAGGTTTGACAAGAGCAGATGGCTGTCAGCTGTGACACCTCCCAAGAGTTGCTCCATAATCACATAACAACATTCAAGCATTCAGAAGAATGTGATACTCAACACAATTTTTAAGGTGATGCTGCTATTATGGTTCTCATCTCTTCCCGCAAGTCCACCTGAGTAAAACAAGGAGCCAACTAATCTGTGAAAAGAACAGACCCATTATCTCACCCAGAACCCTTGCTTTTCTTTTTTGACGTGTTGTTCCCTAAGACCTTTTGGCCAGAACTACAACTGAATAGCAAAGCTGGTGAATTTTTTATAAGTTTTTTGAAACTCTTCCCTGAATCATTACTTTGTTCTTTCCCTCCATTTAGTTCCTCAAACCTCTCAAACAGAGTTGTAAGATTGTATATTTTTTTCTCCCAGTGAAATCAAAATGGCCTTTCATATGTTCAAATTATAGCAGACAGTCAGTCTCCTTTTATACCAAGTCAGCTGAGTAGATGAAAAACCGATGTAGATACATGTGTATGTGGTGTACATACATAGGGAAGGGAGTGTGTGCGTGTGGGGGGGCTCCATATGGGAGGAGTGCATGTTTGTGTGTGTGGTGTGTACATGTACGTATGAGAGATGTGTGGGTGTGACATGTATATGGCGTGTGTATGTGTGGTGTGTGCACAACGTGGGGGGGAGTGCGGATGTGTGTGAGTGTCTGTGTGTTGGGCCGCACAGTAAGCTGGGAATGGAGGTACTCTGAGGCCATTGCTAATCTGGCTCTGATAAGAGCAGTGCCTGATTTTTCCATGATTTGCACACATTATCTTTAAACTGCAAAATGACTCCATAAGAGTTATTTACAGGTGAGGAAACTGAGTCTCAGAGAGTTTAAGGGTAGATAACGCACCCAAAGTCATAAAGCCAGTAAGCAGACGAGCTAAAATTCAGGAAGGCCGGGATAATTCCCAAAGCATACACTCTTTTCATGACCTCAGGCGTGTCAGTATTTCTTTGCCTTTCTGGGTTCCTTTTCCCTAAAGTACTCTCTGCCCATTAAATGTTCCAGTACCAAGATTTAGCTTTGTGAGTTCATTTAAAAGGAGAGAACTAGAGCTGGTTCTTACAATTCTGTTATTGTGGGAACCAGTCAATAATCTTAATTCTCCACTCTGGACTTTAAGAGTGAGTGAAAGATGATGAAAGGGAAGGAGAAAAGAGACGACTCACACAACCAGTTCAAGGAATTGCATGGAGAAGGAATTGGGCCCAGAGCAATAATGTTTGGTCGTATTTATTTGTAAGACAGTGGTCATGGGACACTAGCCCCTAAGAATGTGGAATGGAGAATTTATGGGGAAAGATGACGAGGGGAAGAAGTCTGAGCTGAAAGGAATGGGATTGGAAACAGAACGGCTGACACCTAGCAGATGCTTGACAGATTCACGGAGGCCATTTGGCCTCAAATCTCTCACAGGTGAAAAGCTGAGGATATCCTGGTTCCATTAACTCATTCAAACACAAGGTCTGAGGTTTGGTTCCTTGTGGGGCAATTAGTAAAGGGAAGAGATGCTGAGCATCTGTCGACCACAGCGAGTCTCCAGCTCTATTCTTTCTCTCTCTGCCACAGAGGTCGTCATGCAGCCCAAGAGACCCTGAAACCACCTTGACTGTGGGGGTAGAGCCCCAGGGGACAAGCGTTGAAGCACATTTGAAAAGATATTGGAAGGGCTTAAAATATTTAGGAAGAAAGAAAAAGCAGGCCTTAGATACAGCTTCAAGTTGTTAGAGGCAAGAAGCATTAGAATCTGTTACTACTGAATGAAAGAACACATGCAAAAGAGTATTGAAAAGTGTTTTGAGCTTGATAGAACTGCAAAGTAGAATTATTTTTCCCAAAGAAATCTGTGGTTTGGTTCATATCATTTACCCATCCAACAAATATTTATGGGTGCTTACTATGCTAAGTGTGATTTCAGGGCTGGACATACAATGATGGACAAGGACTGATCCTTTCTCTTTATGTAGCTGCTATGTCAGTTACCAGAGACAGAATAGAAGCAAACACATAAATAATTCCAGCTTGTGTAAGTTCTATGAAGAAAAAAAGAGCAAGGAGACGTACATGAGAGCGGAGGTGGGGAGAGACGAGCCCCTTCCACTGGACTCTGCGGGCACTCAATGTCTGCTTCGAAGCCTAGCTCCACCACTTGTCTTTGGCAAGCTGTTCTTCCAGGTCTTGGTTTCCTCATCTCTAAAACAGGCCTAATAACGCTTGCTTTGCAGAGTGTTAGAGAGATGGATAGAGATAAGTAGGTGACGCACTAGCAAATAGTTGAGACCTCAGAAAGTGAAAATGACAATGGAATTCTTAGTCTCAAATAGAATCCACTCCAGAAAGTTTAAGCAGCAAAGGAACGTAGTAAAGAATAGCTCCGGGAATAGGTAAAGGCGCCAGAGAATTAAGCTTGCATTCTGGAATAGGGCACAATTGCACCTCTAGACGGCTACAGAGGAAATCCTTTCTCAGCAGCAATCGCAGTTGAGTTTAGCTGTAAGGTGCTACCACGGGGACTCCAGCACTGTGGCTTCTGAAAGCAGGATGTCTACTTATTCTTTGACTAGACTAACCCAGCACCTCTTTCCTCACATTCCTAAGTTGTCTCATATGTCTGACTGATAGATCGTGACCCCTGTCTAAAATCTGGTTCCTTAGAAGGCTAGTGAAGTAGATTTGTGGTTTTAATCTAGGGAGGCAGAATTCATAATACGGGAAATTCTTCAAGCACAGGAACGGTGATCCACAGTGCTGGGTGCTATATATTTCAAGAGTCCATGATATAAAGCAAAAGACTACATGATTGGTTCAACATAACCCATGCCCAATACTGCTCCTTCTCTCTCCTAAGAAAATAAATCAGCACATAGAGAGATCGTCTTTGCAAGTGTGGCATTTCTTCTTCTGACGTTTGAAAAGAAGGGGGCAATTAGAATTCTGAAAACAACACAGATACCATTTTACACCATTGATGAGCATGTAGAGAAAAGATATTTCTTGTAGGATGCCAATAGGAGTGTGAATTGAAGCAGCCATTTTGGCCGATAATTCAGAAATAACCAATGAAATTAAAGATGTTCATGTTCTATGATACAGAAATCCACTCCTAGAGAAATTCTCAAATGTGTACGCAAAGAGACACATGTAAGAATGTTCATTGCAGCACTGTTGGTAAAATTAGAAAAATGGAAATAGCCAGAATGTACATCAACCGGAAAATGGATAAATTATGACTTATCAAATAAGAAAATACTATGCAGCAGTTATAATCAATGAACTACAACTAAGAGCAACATGGATAGATAACTAACACATGAAAAACCGAGTAAAAAGTCACAGCAGGAAAAACGAAAAGCTAATCACAGTCTGATATCAATTAAATAAAACTTTAAAATGCAAAACACTGCAATCACACATTGGTGGGTACATTTAAATGGAGCGAAAGTGTAAGTCGCACTTTCTGATACACTCCACAGTCAGATGGCACAGCTCTCGAAGGAGACAGGGAAGGAAATTGAAAGAGGTCTTCAATTACATATAGGAGATATGATATCTAGATAAACATGCTTCTGTGTGATTAAAAGGTTTTACAACTTGTAAAGAACTAAAAAAGAGAAGATTTGAAATCACTCAACCCTGAGTCGAAACTGACTCTTCCACTTAATAGGAAAAAACATTGTAAACCAATCTGAGCCTCATTTTCTTCATCTGGAAAATGAGGCTAATAATGCCTATTAGGTTGAACGTCACGAAGTTGTCTCTTTTCCAGGACAACAGCAAGAGCATATCAGGAGTTTCATAGGTCCCGTCTAAATTCACTCAGTAGGGCTGTGGTGAGGACTAAAGACAAATGCATATGTAAAGGGCCACCACCCATTTGGTATTCAGTATACTGTCACCTTTATGAAAAGCTGAGACATTTGGTTGGAAAGTTTGGGTGTATCCCCTGCCTAGAAGCAAATAAAGACCCAGATGACCTCTTGATGGCTGCTCATCTCAGGTAGCCAGGACCCTATCAGGTGGGCCCAGAGTCACCCAAACTATTGGAATATGGGCTCTGAGATGAGAGAGAGATTCTTTCTATCAATTCTTCAAGCTTAGCATTTTCGGCATCATTGCGAGTACACAAACACATATGTATGGGTTAAAGGAGGCCTTTTAGAGACAAATGAGGCTGGTATCAGAGGGAGAGGCCTGCAGAAACATATCTGTTTGGCTCAAGAGCAAGGCACAACCAGCCAGGGACCAGGCTATGATTTTGAAGCCAATCAACTTGGTCAACCTGCAAAAGGGGCTCTGAATAAGCCCTGCACCAACTTTAAAAAAAAAAACCCACACACTGACAACTTCTTCATAGAATCAGCCTTCAAAACGTTGAATGCATATCTTCATTATACTCAAGACTGAACAAACTGCCTAGTGAATGTTTGTAGCAGGTGCCAGAAATGGCAGTGTGCGGGGATTTTGGCTTGGTTGTTTTTTCCTTTTTTTTTTTTTTTTCTTTTTTGAGGTGGGTATGACAAGAAAGAACTGAAGACGATTAATGATCAAAGCCTTGAAGAAAACCACTCCAGCCAATTTGTGCTGATTTTCTTCTGCCTGAAAATGGGGGAAACCCATAGATTATTCAAGCTTAATTGATGTTTTTGCAGCAAAGGAAATGAAAGGTGCTTAATTCATATATACACTCTCAGAGGTCCATTACCAAGCTGTCACCCCATCAGCCAAGCCAGCAGGTTTTCCTTGGGCTCTCCTGTCTATGCTCACACAAATCTGCTTCTAGCCATAAGTCAACCCCGGGGCAACTGTCTGGTCAAGTTGTTTAAGAGGAGAAAGTAGAGTTGAGAAAGAGCTGGAAAAAATAATCTGGACAGAAAATCAACACCTTTGGTCTTTGCAATCTAACAATTAAACAGTTTAATTTGTTCTCCTTGAGTTGCAAGTTCTCTGTCCCTAGCGCTGAGGTAGTATTTAAGGACTTATCCAAAGACACAGCAACTCTGGTTCCCGATCTCAAAATTCTTGGGCAAATACTTAACCTCACTGAGTCCGTTTCTTCATCCATCTACCAGGGACAGTTGCAAAGTAGGGACAATGCTCTCCTCAGAGTCGTGGTAAGGATTCCGAGTCATGGAAGATGTGAGTGACACAAACTGGGTGTTCCATAAATGTTATTCTTTTCTTCCTGGCATTTATGCAAACAGGTAATCTCCATGTATATGACCCATAGTACTTAATGAGTACGGGAGGAAGGAAAAGGTACGAGAAAATGTGTAGCATGCAATAGCAGCTGGGTTTTGTTAACTGCCTAATTCTTTCTCCTTTGGCCAAATGAATGTAAGTATAATATCCTTGCATACTCAGAAACCAAAGGGTATACCCAATAAAATCAGCACACGAATGAACTACAAAACTTTACACAGTTGAGGTAGCCTTTCAAGTCCCAGGTGAACTGTCCAAGCGAAGAACATGAAACAAGCAGGCGGCAAAGCCCCTGTAAGACCCTATTTTCTGGTAAGTCAGTGTGTTTTAATTCCAGCTGCTGTTGCTGAAAGCATGTTTGAAAGGGAAGGACAAAAAGCAACTATAGAGGAAGGATATTTGCACAATGAGAGAGGTTTTCCAGACAGCACTCAGCTGTGCATGTTTGTTTCCCCAGAAGCTCCTTTCACTGGCAAAGGCTGTACAGGATGTATTTGCATTTAAGGAGAACTGCCCCTCCAGCATCTCCCAAATTGCCCAGACAGGCATTCATAGGGAATACAAACTTAAAATAAAAGCTTTAGAAAATCAATCGCATTCTACAATGGGCATGTATTTCTCTTGTAATCAGAGGACAATAGATCTCACAAAATAAGAAATAAAGAAAGCCAAATTGATTAAGGCTATACAACTGAGGCAGAAGTCTGTGTGTGTTGAAGCTTAATCTTAACAAACAGTTGCAGACAGAGAGACTGAGAGTGCACAACCACCCTTCTACAAGTTTTGATGTAGGGAGCAACCAATATAGCACTGACCAGCAGGGACCAGCAACGGACATGGGTCATTATGGGACAGCAAAGAGAAGACAAATGAAGAGATTTGGAACCAGAACAAAACCACCTTAGCACTAACACTAGAGAGCAAAGGAGATTGGTTGTCATCAATAGAATTGCCCTACAGAGACAACACTTATAAACCAAATACCCTCTAGGTCCTATCCTAGGCAAGGTCGCTTTAGTAGTTTGCAGTATTTCCACCACCTACCCAGATGCATGATCTCAGTACTCTGCTGTCTTGCGTTTCTTTAAGAATCTCCAAAGGAATGGAGGGCTTTTGGATTACAAAGTACTTCCATTTATAGTCAGATTCTCCCCACTGCTCCAGTCTCTGTCCACTCATCTACGCCACTGTGTGCTGCCACTCTGCTGGCCCTAGCTAGTGGCATATGCCTACTGCACCTCATTCTACCCGATTGCCAACCTGGAGGTTCTTCATGGCCATTGCCACAGCCAATTGCCTCCAGAAGGCTAGTCTCTGCTCTGCTCCATGCTGTTACAGATAAGATGCCACTCTTCAAGACAGCCGAAGCTCCTAACTTTATGCTCAGTCCACCTGCCCCAGATCCCTGATCTCCCTTGACCCCAACCCACCTCACAGTCTGCTGCACCTGACACTAGTCCTGAGCTTTACCTCCGCAACTGCACTGCTTGCCTGTGTCATGGGCCAGTAAGGAAACACCGCCTCCTTTCCGTTCTCAGCACTTTCAGAGAGATTTCCAAAGGGGAGTTGCTCAGACACCCAGTCATATGGTTCTTTTTGTTTTGTCACACAATCTTTACTGCAGGAATGTCTCCTACATAGATTCGGGGTAAACAAAGATGAAAAAATAAAACCATCCTCCCCTAAAGAAGCCCACAGTGCAGTGGAAGGAACAGACATGCAACTAACTGAATATGCTACGAAGTGTCCATTATAACATAAACAAGTTGACACATCAGTACTTAGGCTAAATGTATACATATATAAACAAAACAAAACCTAGAGCCATCCTTCAGCCTTTTCTTTGGATCCAGTCTGTCAGCAAATCTTGTTTTGTCAGCCTCTGCTCCTGTCCAGGCCCCAGTCACTCCTGCTTCTGCTTCTGCCTATGGCTCCTGTAATCCAGTTTCCAGAGGGATACTGCCCAAATGTGAGTCAGATCATGTTGCTGCTCTGCTCAGAGCCCTTGAATGCTCCCACCTCACACACCCTCGCTGCGACCCCCACATGCTCACCTGCTCTAGGCCTGCTTCACTTCATCTCCTGCTGCTCCGCCTTGGCACTGGCTGCTCCCTCTACTGCAGAGGTCCCCAATGCCCAGGCTGCGAACAGGTACCAGTCTGTAGCCTGTTAGGACAGTACAGCAGGAGGTAAGTGGCAGACAAGTGAGAGAAGCTTCATCTGCATTTGCAGCCACTCCTCAGCACTAGCATCACCGCCTCAGCTCCACCTCACATCATCAGGCATTAGATTCTCATAGGAGCACCGGTCCCTGGAGCCAAACAAGGTTGGGGACCGCTGCTCTACTGGGCACTCTTACCAGATCTCTGCTCAGATATTTCTCACCTTCCTTAGGTCTTTGGTCAAGAATTGCCTCTGTGATCACCCTGTCCAAAACCTCTCAATGCCCCCAAACATTTATTACTGTCTATATTGCACATTTATATTGTTTGTTGTCTACTTCTCCTCACTAGAATGTAAGCCCTATCAGAGCAGGGGCTTTTTTCAGTTGTATTCACTATGTGTGCCCAGTGTTTCATAAATAATTATTGAATGAATAGGAAAAGAGGAGACATTTCAGATGGTTCTTGAAGGATGAGAAGATAAAAGTGTTCTGCTATTCACACAGCTACATGTCATTCCAGTTTGTTCTTCAAGAGAAAATCCCCAGAGGCTGCAGTTACTACTCTGGTCAGTTTTCCACAGTCGAGAAACTGACCTGCAATCTTTCAAGCCAGAAACCCAACTTTCACCTTCTCTAAGGAATCAGGCTCACAGTGACCAAATTATAAAATCAGAAAACCCATTTATTTCCTTACAATTAAAAAAAAAACCCTCTTATTTAGATGGGAAAGGTCTGTGGACATGTGTGCTCAGTATATTCACTCCCACTTGGGAAACCAATGATAATCAGAGGCAGCTTGGTAATAATGAAATGAAATTGAGGAACGTGAGGAGAAACAAAGGAGTAGCTGCCATCAGAGTTAGATGGCCTGATATACAAGTGCCATGAGACTATGGTTGCAAGTAACAGAAAACCCAGCCTAACTGGCTTAAGCAAAAACGAGATCTACTGGTTCATGTAACTGAGAGAGCCAGAGGTAGGGACGACCTCAGGTATGTTTTAATGTAAAAGCTTCAAAGGATTCAGTTTTACTCTTTATATCTCTTATCCCTGCTTCCTTATGGCTGACTCCATTCTCAGACAAATTCTCTCTACGTGGTGGCAAGGTGGTTGCAGCAGCTCCAGCCTCACACTCACACTCCACTCCAAACTAGATAAGAACAAAGCCTCTTCTCTAGTAGATCTGCAAAAGGCTCATGATTCACAGGGGGATGAAGCATGCTGATTAGTTTAGGCTTATCCCATGTTCTATCTCCTGAACTGGGGGTCAGACCATATCTAAAATAGGTGGCCTTAGAATGAGAGAAAGTGAATCTCAAACATTAATGAGGACTATTAATGAAAATGGGATGAGCAGATACTAAAAGGAAAGATTAAAACTTTCCCCTGAAGCCTATAACTTACCCCTACATGTTCTTGCTGATGGTGTGTGAAGTCTCACAGTTGGTTAGATATGCCTCCTGCACACCTGGTCTCCACATTAGGCGTGCCTGGATGTCTGCTGGCCAAGCCAAGCCCCCTCCTTCCCTGGTTAGTGCGCAGAAGTACACTCCTTTTCTGGGGCTCCACTGCTGACCAAGCCCAGCTAACACATACAGTCAATTACAGTCGAGGCCTGCTGGCTGGGAACTCTTCATTCTCTCTCTCATAGATGATTTTGCATGTCTATTCCCTAATTCAAAGTAACTCAAATCCTTTATGGGAAGAACAAATTCGTACCCCATTGAGAACTGGGAGCATAGTCTGAGGCAAACCTTGCAGACACATTTACTGCAAAGTCTTAAGTTCCACCTTAATTTTTAATTTAGATTTTGCATTCTGTTCTATAGTACCTTACTTACCTTTCAGGAAAAAAAAAAAAAAATGGAATCTCCAGGAATATGCGTCATGTCCACACACTGAGCTCTATTCTTCTGAGCCATCTCATAGACTTGGATGAAATGCCCCCGAATGAAATCTGGCTCCTAAATGTAGAGCAAAATGTACAAGAAACAATGAGTTTGGTCTGGAGGTTCAGGGTATGAGGTTTATGTGGGACATGGAAGTGAACCTGTCTAGCAGGCAGTGGAGATATGGGCATATGGCTCAGGAGCGAGGTGGGGGTTGGAGGTAGGAATTCAGGTAGCAACAGCATGATGTGAAGGTGAAAGCCTCAGTGGGGGTAATATTGCCCGTGGACCCTGAGGGTGGAAATCTGAGTGTAGCCCACACGAGAGAGTGGTGTAGAAGGAAATGGGACCAGGTCGGTAGAATCAGGACTATCTGTCAGAGGACAGAGGATGCCTCAAAGAATCCAAGCAAAAGCCCAATAAAGGCAAACGCAGCTTTGATGATTGGTAATTTGAGGTTTTCTGAGCTGGTGGAAAGCAGGTGCCAGTGGTGAGGCTGATCTGGTAAACCAGGATTTATGGCCTGCTTGGCACAGAACTTGCAGCACTCAACTTCCCAGTCACAATGGAGTGCTGGACTGGCAGAACCACTTGACATCACCTCCAGTCCTCAGTGATGCAGCTGCTCTGCCACAGAGGGGCCACCTTAGCTTGCACAGGTGGGCAGAGTTGCTTATGGGAGGCAAACCCTGAGGGTCCTCTCTGCTGGCCTCACCCCATTTGTCACCTGTTCATTTGCCCAGATCAAGGGCCTGGAGAAGAAGAGGGAAAGATCAGGGCAGACTGCTGTTTGCACTAGTTGCTAAAGAATCATCTCTTTAAACATATCTATCTGCTTGTGAATTGCTGGACTGGACAGGTGACTGAAGGCTTTTTTAATTCTTAGATCCTCCGCAGAGGTGACAGTCACCAGTGTGTTCATAATGGAGTCTTTCTCCAGCAAGGCTTCAGACCTTTCTTATAACTGAGCTTTGAACCACCAGAAGAGAAGGAGGAACAAACATAGATTCCGCGTGCACCATGAGCCCAGCTCTATGAAACCCTCCACACACAGCACCTCGTTTCTCTGCAGAATGACCTGCATGGCAGGTGCTGTCATTATCTTTATTTTACAGATAAAGAACAAGGGCTCAAAGAACTAATAAGTGGAGAGCTACATCAGACAACATTTTTCCAGTTTTTAATAATGATTTTAGAGTTGACAAATCTCTTTCACATAGAATATTTCCTTTTGACTCAGAGACTCACACTAACTGAGAATTAACCCCACTTTACAAAGAGAACTGAGACCAGTTTAAATGACTTGTCCAAGATGCAAAGATTGGGCCACCTGGCCTCCAAGTTCTTTTCACAATACTTCCTCTCCCCTGCTGCTTCTTACCCATCCCAAGGGAAAGCCTAGAAGACACGAACAGGGGGTTCTTCTATGATTAAAGAACAATTTCCTAAAGCAGAAGCCTCTTTCTTGAAAGATTTATTGGGACATTGTAAAATCCTCCAAGCCCCAGAGTTCTGTAAAGATGAAGCTACAAGGGGGCATTAATAGGGAGGAAATGACCTCTGGGCTTATTGGAACTCATGGCATCTCCCTCCCTTGTTAGCCAGCCTGGGCCTCTGCTTCTGAGAGACCCAGAAAGGTTATCATTCGGCCGCTTCCTATGTGTTCTTAAACCTCAGACTTCACGAACTTGGCTCCTTAAACTTTTATCCCTACCCTCACAGACAACTCTCTGTCACTCATCCACCAATTAACCATAGAATGCTCTGTGGATCCCATGTGCTTTGCATGATATTCTCATCGAACTTCCTTTTATTACCTGCTTCACGCTCAGATTTCCCTCCCCAGCAAATCTTGCTTCCCTCTGCAACCCTGCATGGGTCCACACTTAAACTTTTTATTCATCTAGTCAAAAGTCAGATTAATTATTTTACTATAAGACCCATTTCTTACTGAAAATACCCTCTTTGCTGTTAAATGAGTTTCAATAACTTGTCAAGGAGAGATGCTGGCAATTTCTCTTATCACTCTCATTGCCATGGAAGTGTCGTCTGCAAGTAAGTTGTCATAATATTGTTCCATGGAGAAGCATCTGGACAGTCGTAAGCTCTGAGCTGCCTTGCTCTCTTATGCTAAGCACCAGCCAGTGGCAAATAGCAGGTTGTTTAGTACATTTAGTTACTACTTGGAATAATAACTATAATAATAATACCAAGTATTTACATCCTAACTTTTCATTTTTTTAAGTAGCTATTGGATTTTAGAGCTGGAAAGAGATTGTGCCGTATTCTTTCATTTACAAATAAAGAAACATGAAGCTCAGACCACCTAATATTCTGGCAAATCCTCACAACACTCCTTGTGGGTGGGCCGGCTCCTACTTCACCGGTAAGGAAATGGACCCAGAAAGTGACTTGTCCCAAGTGACTGGGCCAATTCAAAGCAGAACTGGGCCCTGACTTCTAGTTTCCCCATCCTCTGGTCTGCTGCTCTTTTCCCTCAGCCGTAGGTTTTCTTAGCCAAGGAACCACTAAAAGAGGAACCTAAGAAACTGCATGGTCTGTGGCACTGGATCTGACCTGGGCCTGTCCCAGGGTGGAGCCCTGCTTCCAAAGGCCGCCCTGCACTGAGGGGTTGTCTCGGCTCCCGCTCCCAGCCCCCTTTCTTTCCCAGTCATAAAGTGTGAAAATCCCCTATACTCTTAGCATCTGTTAGAGACAATTTTGAGTCAAGGGCTGAGTTTCCTGTTACTTTAATGAGAAGTACACGTTTAAGCTCCCCATAGCAGCAATTCCCATAAATTTGAAGGTGTTTTAGCTCTGAGTGAAGGGGATCATCATGCAGCCCTGTGTGGCCCTGTTTAACTGGAGTGGCGAATGAGAATCAGGGACTCATCAGGCAGTGGCCCCAGCTAGGCCTCCAGAGACAGTTGCTGGACCAGTAAGCCAGTGAGGGAGCCCCCTGATGGAAAAGTACGAGGCACTTGCTGTCCTTGAGGGGCGAAGGCACCAAGGAGAGCTGGTGAGAAGGACAAAAAAGGCTGGACTTTGGGGGCAACTTCCCAGCCTCTTAGGCAAGTTTGTGCTGATGGCTGCTTCCCAAGGGCCACACTCTGCAGCTGAAGATGCAGGCTGACTCCATGGGGAGTGTTTGCCTTGGAGGGGTCAAAACAAATCTCTGTTAGGGGTTTCAACTCAAGGGACTTACGTCTTGCTGGAAATTCAAGAGGTAAAACCTGGTATCATTTTGCCTGCCTGGCATCTAGTTCCTTTTTAGTAACAGCACCTTGATTTTCCTCAGCGATCATCCAACTTCAGTCAGTCCACGCGATCCAGCTCCCACCTCTTAGGCTTTCCAATCTAGACCTGGGAAGTACTCATGAGTCCTTTAAGGCCCAGATAAACTATCTTATTCCTCTCCTAAAAAGCCTTTCTTGACCCTGAAAAGCAGTTATCCACTTTCTACTGCAACACCCCTCATCTCCATCTTTGCACTCACCACACTGTACCACAAATGTGTGCAAATGTGTTCATCTTCCCTTCCACACTCTGAGCTTTTAAGAGTTGGGGGTGTCTTTTAATTATTTTTATATCGGCAGCTTCTAGCACAGTACCTGACACATGCTAGGTGCTCAATAAATGTTGGATGGAGAAATGAAGGACAAGAGTCCCTCATAAGCTATAAATAATCATGTGAGTATCATATAGGCACATCAGGTTCTCCAGGCTTGTGGACATTTTATCAGTCTCAAGTGCCATAATCCATGACCTGCAGGGGTTTTATTGCATTTATTCATGAGGCAAGATAAACCCCATCTGACAGATCCTCCTACTCATAGATCAGACAGACAGTGCAAGATTAAACAATCAACCCTGGCATGCACCCATGGTGACCCTGAGGCCAGGCTATATCTGGTTCTAAGGGGCTGAGCAAAAGAGGTGCAGCCACAAACCCAAATGTTCCTCAAGGTCGTGCCCTGGATCAGGGCTAGGCTAAGGAAGAGAGTGTGTAGAGGAGGACGGTTGCACATCTGCCCTAAATTTTCTTGGTATCTGATTTATAAAAACAAAATACTTGCTTAAGGCAACAGAGGACCACCAGGCCATATGGAGCTGCTGCTTAAAAAGCAAATACTTTGCTATAAGAAACAGTTACACCATAAAAGAGATTTTGAGCAATTCAGGACATTTCTCGCCTTGCAAAATGCATGAATTCAATCAACAAACCTTCCTCTACTTGTTAGCAGCCCAGGACAACCTTGCCTCAGTGGAAGAAATTCACCATTAGTAAGAGGAGGTAACTCAGCCATGTTCTCAAGATAAGCAGATTCCAACCAAGATGCAGTTTTTCTTCCCCTTTCTTACCCCACCCCCAATTTAGAACTAGCACAAGCCTTCATACTCACTCATCACGTATTCACTAACTCACCCAGAGCAAATTCCAGTCCAGCAAACTCAGTTCATGACTCCTCGTTCACCCTTGCTTCAATATCCTCCTACTCTGGAAAACAAGCCTAATAGACAGGGGTCTTCTGGTCAAGATGGCAGAGTAGGTAAGTGGGTGCTCACCCATGACCTCATCAAAATTACAGCTACACTACAGAACAATCATCATTGAGAATTGCCCAAAGTCTAACAGAACAGAAGTCCTGTAACTAAGGATATAAGGAAGAAGTAACTTCAAGACTGGCAGGAAGGACAGAATTGCAGAATGGGCTGGTCCCACACCCACACATGGCAGTTAAAAATTGGGAGAAATATCTTAGCTACAGAAGTACCCCTGAGGATGGAGCCCCACACCAAGATCCCCAGCCCAGGGCTGCAGGCCAGAAAGAGAAGTCCTCATAACCTGGCTGTGAAAACCAGTGGAGTGTGTGGATGACTGAAATGGACGGCTGCTAGAGCCCCAGGTGTTCCCCTTAAAGGGCCCACACCCAGACTTACTCACTGCTGGACTCACTCTGAGCTCCAGTACTGGGGTATCAGCTCAAAAGGTGCCAAGGACATATGAGAAGGATCTGAATTGTCTGGCTTCTGGGCAAGGGCTGGAGGGCCAGCTTTCTTCCAGACAGAAGTACTGGCAGAAGCTACTATGCCTTTGTTGAGCCCTCCACCCACCAAGCATGCAGACACGGGGGTGGGGGGGTGCCATATCCATCAACTTGGCTAACATTGGTCACCCTGTCCTGATGATTCTGAGACCTTGCTCCACCCAACTTGTGGGCCCACCTAAGCCTCTTCCAGTGACTTTCCATGGAAAAAGCCTGTCTTGACGGATACTATGAACTTTCCTAAAACCTCTCATAGGTTCACAGACCTCAAACAAGGACCATCTGACCTTGGCAAGCCTTGTACCTCTTGCTAAGCAGTCCCACTAGCGGCAGCCAGCCTCAGTAGTGTAGCCTTTCCCAGGCACCTTCAAGCCCAGCACAAGTGACAACCAACTGCAGATTACTTTGTAGCCCATACCAAGTGGCCCAGGGCAGGACACAGGCAGCAGCTGATTTTGGCTTACAGCAAAGCTTCTCCCAAGAGGCCCCAGAATCAGCACGCCCAGTGGCTGGCTTCAGATCACAGCAGAGCACCACTCAACCCCCTCCACAAATGACACATCGAAAGGGCAGACTGGGCAGGCCCCAGAGCCCCTCTGAAGTAAATCCTGCTCCACAGGATCAGCTCCTTCACTGTGGTCACAGCCAGTCCTCACAACCAATCAGCCTGAGGGTCAATCCCTCCCACTGAAGGGCCAAAAGCAATCAAGGCTCATTTACAGCAGGAGGGCACACACAACTCACACAAGGGATACACCTGGAGCACCCAGCTCAGGTGACCAGGAAGACTGCACAACTGGGCCTAAAGGACACCTACTATATAAGGCCACCTTATCAAGACTGAGAGACATAGCAGCCCTACCTAATACATAGAAGCAAACACAGAGTGGCAGCCAAACCAAGGAAACAAACAAACAAAAAAATCCCAAATGAAACAAAAGAACAAAGCTCCAAGGGGGAAAAAAAAACCTAAACAAAATGGAGACAAGCAATTTACCAGACACAGAGTTCAAAACACTGGTTATAAGGATGCTCAGTGATCTCACTGAGAACTTCAACAAAGGAATAGGTAACATAAAAATAGAGATAGAAAACATAAAAAAGAACCAGTCAGATATAAAGAATATAAAAACCAAATTAAAAATATATATATTAGAGGGTATCAACAAGAGACTAAATGTGGCAGAGGACTGAATCAGTGATTTGAAAGATAAGGTAGCAGAAAACACCCAATCAGAGCAGCAAAAAGAAAAAAGAATCAAAAAAAATGAGGACAGTTTAAGGGGCCTCTGGGACAATATCAAGTGTATGAACATTCACATCATAGGGGTACCACGAGGAGAGGAGAGAAAGCAAGGAATTAAAAACCCATTTAAAGAAATAAGGACAGACAATTTCCCTAAGCTGGCAAAGGAAATAGATGTATAAGCCCAGGAAATGCAAAGAGCCACAAACAAGATGAACCCCAAGAGACCCACACCAAGACACATCATACTTAAAATGCCAAAGGTTAAAGATAAATCTTAAAAGCATCAAGAGAAAAGCAGCCAGTTACCTACAAGAGAGTTCCCATCAGGCTGTCAGCTGATTTCTCAACAGAAAATTTCAGGCCAAAAGGGATTGGCATGAAATATTCAAAGCAATGAAAAGCAAAGACCTACAATGAAGATTACCCAGCAAAGCCAGAGCTTAGAATCGAAGGACAGATAAAGAGCTTCCTAGGTAAGAAAAAGCTCAAGGAGTTTATCACCACCAAACCTGTATTATAAGAAATGTTAGAGGGATTTCCTTAAGAAGAAGAAAAAAGACCAAAGATATGAATAATAAAATGACAATGTCTACATATATATCTACAGTTACTTTTAATGCAAATAGATTAAATGCTCCAATGAAAAGACATAAGGTGGCTGAATGAATAAGAAAATTAGACCCTTACATATGCTGCCTACAAGTGAGTCATTTCAGAAGTTGAAAGCTGCACACAGACTAAAAGTAAAGGGATGGAAAAAAATGTTTCTCGGAAATATAAACAAACAAACAAACAAAAAAAGCTGGGGTAGCAATACTTATTCCAAGCAAAATAGGCTTTAAAACAATGACTATCATAAAAGACAAAGAGGGGCTCAATAATTTCACTTCTAAGTATTTATCCAAAGAAACCCAAAACACGGATTCAAAAGAACATATGCATCCATATGCTTATTGCAGTATAATTTACAATAGCCAAGTTATGGAAGCAACCTAAGTGCCCATCAATAGATGAACGGATAAAGAAGTGGTACATATATACAATGAAATGCTACTGAGCCATAAAAAAGAATAAAATCATGCCATCTGCAACAACATGACCTAGAGGGTATTATGCTAAGTGAAATAAGACAGAGAAAGACAAATATCACATGATTTCACTGATTCATAGAATCTAAAAAACAAAATAAATGAACAAACAAAATAGAAACACTTATGACGCAGAGAACATTTTGATGGTTGCCAGATGGGAAGGGCATTGAAGGTATGGATAAAAAAGGGGAAGAGGTTAAAAAGTACACATAGTCACGGGGATGTAAAGTACAGCATAGGGAACCCAGTCAATAATATTGTAATAGGTATGTACGGTGTCAGGTGGGTACTAGATTTATCAAGGTCATTTCATAAGTTATATAAATGTCTAATCGCTGTGTTATACACTAGAAACTGATATGATATTGTATGTACACAGTAATTTAAAAATAAGAAAATATTTTTAAAAAGAGAACTAGTACACTTGCTACTTCCCCAAATCAGAATTCAGAGGAAGCTAAAGTAAAAGTTATTTCTTCATTGGGTTTCAATATTCCTCTGTACCTCCTTTTTGTTGCCCTAAGCCAAAGCCAGTTATCTTCTGATGGAAAGGAATTGTTTCAGTGTTATATGATTTGTATCTGGTAAATCCATACACCCTGCTAATTATCATCATATTCCTGTCCTTTAGCTATTTTCAAAATGACAGTCTATTGACCCAGCCATTTCCTGGGTTATGAAGTCCATGGAAAAGGACATCCACACTGTACTGTTTGGTCCCCGCTCTTCCTTGCCCTGCAGAGTACAAGTGTTGCCTTTCATATGTTATGCACTTCCCTGCCCCTTTAAATGAGGACGAATCACCAAGAATCTTTTGATGCCCATCAGGCACAATCCAGGTACAGAGTTGGCCCTCAGGGCTTGCTGAGCTGAGCGGAGTTGAGTACAACTGTCTCTTCCAACCTCTATTGAGACTTTGCCCTTTAAATTTAGAAGAGACAGCATGTTGGGGGGTGGGAGGTGTGGGGGGAGCCTCCCTGTATAGGAAGTAGGGATAGCAGGACATCCGGCATTACCTATGCTCTGTTATGTTTGAGCCTTACAACCTCCCAGGGAGGCTGGATGAAAGAGTGGCCACTATCAGCAGTTTACAAGGGTGAGAACTGGGTTGTTTTGAGAGGCTCCTGGAGTGACCCAGCTGGGATTTGGCCCTGAGTATGCTGGCTCCAGGCCCAGTGCTCTTTCCTCTCTCCACCTGTCCTCACATCCCTCTCAATCACCATTCCACTGCAGGCAGGGCTGCCCCGCCATTGCTTAAACTGCACCTTGGCTCTGCCTTTCAGGAACTGTGGGAACTTGAGCATGTTTTCTGTCTAAGCCTCCATTTCTTCGTCTGCTAACGGGAGCTCGCTGGAGGAATGCCCCCGTCAGCGTTCCTCAGCACTATTGCACTAGTTCAATGAGAGATGCGGATGAAGCTTCTAACTCATGGCTCTCCCGGAGTGAGTGCCCAATATCTGTTATGCTTATGGTTAGCGATATGATTGTTATTTGGCAAAAATTGTTCTGATTCTGAGCCAAGACAACTCATTCAACCAGTAGGTCATTTCTCACTCTTGGTCTTGACATCGTTGTTCTTTCATTCATGTTCCCTTCTGATTCTATAAAGAACCCAGTCCTTTCAACCAGAAGGATTTGTGAAATGTCACTTGAGCGTCTAAGAAACTTGGAAAGCCTCTTCCAGGGAAAATCCTTAGAGGCAGAGAGGAAAAGGAAGATTCAGGCCAGATACCTGTACCATGAGGTCCGGCCTCCCACCAGCTGCTTTCCCTCATCTTTCCTTGTGGAGCAGAAACTTCACTAGAGGCAGCTGTGATGAGCTGGCCACCTGGTCTGGGTATGGACCTGAAATGGCACTGCGCAGCTGCTCTCCATCCCTCCCATTCATTTGGGTACCACGTCCTGCTGATTCTGATGCCATGACTCACTTGGGTTCCCATGCCGTACCCCCTGCCACCACCCCAGGCCATGCACCTCCTGCATGGACAATTAACTAGCCACTGACTAGTCTCGTCTTCAAGCTCTTGAGGAGCTCAGCCTCCTGAACCAGACTGACCTTCGTGGAGCCTGGCTCTGTTGGTGGCTCAGCTGTTTTCTACTTTATAAAGCAAACTTCTGGGTTCCAAGCCCTAAGCATGCAGAATCTGGCCACACTCTGCCTCACCTTACTATCCTATATTGTGGTTCCACACTATTTCCCACACTAATGCTTCCCAAACACCTGTCCAGGGATCAGACTCACCCAGGGTGCTTTATAAAAGTGAGCGCTCCTAGGCCATCAAAGATATTTGGAAAGCCTCTTCAAGGGAAAACCCTTAGAGACAGGAAAAGGAAGATTCGGGCCAGACACCTGTGCCATGAGGTCAGGCCTTACTTACTGAGAATCTCTTGGTTGTATCCCAAGAATCCATATTTGTACAATGTGTTGCTGGTGAGTGACACACAGCCAGGTGTAGAAACCACTGCCCCACCCAGCTGCCAGGTAGAGCACTCCTGCCTTGCCACTCTCTGTGTTGCCAATGCAGTCTCTGCCTGCTAAATTCCCTCGGTCCTTCAAGGTCCACATCAAATGCCCATTCCTGCAGGAAGTTTCTCCTGATGCCTCTAGCCAGAGCTATGCTCCCCCTCATAACATCTTGTCTCTCCCTCTCCGCCATTTTCTAGTCTTTCCTTAAATTCTTCCCCCATTGCCTTATCTCCTGGCCCCTAGATACAAACCTGAGATGTGGCCACTCTCCATCTCCTCCTCATCCATTTGGGAATAATATTAGTCCTTACTTAATAGGATTGTTTTAAGGACTGATGAGTTATCCATGTACCGTTGGATAGAAGGATGGCAGACTCTGATATATATAACGGCTTCTCCTTCATCTCCTTCACCTTCTGTGTTCTCTTCATCTCTCTTTGCTATAGTAATTTACCCTCAAAGAACTTATCACTCTCAGAATTTATAAATATATATATTTTGCAATTATTTGATTATCGCCTGACATCTCCACCAGGCTCTAAGTTCCTGGAAGGCAGGAATTTTATCTTCTTAGCTCATTATGTGTCCACAGGGTTTAGCACATAGTAAATACCCAAAAAGATTTTAAATTAATATATTAGCAAAACTTAATCAAAAATAGATTCATTAACCTACCAGTGGACTTTTTAAAGTTTTCTTAGTTATGCTAATATAATTGATTGTTTTCTGAATGTTAGGGCAGTTGTGGTAACTGAATTCTACTAGTAGCTGGAACTATTCAGTGACCCAGTTGTTCAGATGGCTTAGTCCGGGACACTCTCTTATTACCTGTGTGACTATCAACAAGTGAGTGACTTTACAGTTCTCATCTATAAAATGGACATAAGAGTAGATTCACTTCATAGTGTTACTATGGAAGTTAGTTATTATGGTGATAAGAAAGAAAAAAAAGGCATTAGATACAGCTTCAAGTTCTAAGAGGCATGAAGCATTGTAATGTTATAGACTAGCCTTAAACTTTTATAGGTTAGCTCGTGTGCTTTAATTTTCTTATCTATAAAATGATGCGCTTGAGTTCTTATTCATCATAAAAATGATGAGCTATTTATAGAGAACAATAATAATGGAAATTTAGGCCCCATATAAGTACATCCTAACTCCTGGCCGGAATATACTTACCTTTTAGAAAATAAAGCCATTACCATTTTTACTTCCTTAAGGAAAGTTTAAGCAGATTTAAATTTTCCCTCATGGAAAAACTAAAATGAGTAATTCTAGAACCAGGACAAAAAAAAAAGAGAAATATTCAATTCAACCACATTCATCTGCCTGCCCTTCTAGCTGTCGTCACTCACTTTCCAAGAATTTTGATGACAAACACTAAACACTATTGTGACCCTAATAAAAGCCAGGACCCTACACAATCAGTCTGTGAACAAAGTCACATTCAAAATCACACTATCCAGGGAGCACACATCATTAAAAGGGATTTGCTAAGCTTCACTTGTATCTCACAAAGTACATTAAAAGTTAATCAATTCATAACTCACCACAACACGTCTCAGAAGCACCTCCTCTCTGCCCCACCTGATGCTATTTGGGAGACACTCCAAACCCTAAATTCTTTCTCAAGGCCCAGCACCTGACAAGGCTGACAGACTTTTCCTCTCCTCCCCACTCACTCTCTGTGTTGACTGACTGAATCCCATGATCACCACTCCCCATCCCCAACATTTATCCCAATCATTCCACATCACAAAAGCCCCTGCACACAGGCTGGTAGAAACTCCCCTTTACTGGGTGGGGGATTGCCTGAGGCTGGGGTAGTCCAGGTGGGGGCTGGGTGTTTTCTTCCCAGCATCCGGGTCTCCCTCTTTTAGCAACTGCAAATTCCGTTCTCCTTTTCTGAGTGTAGGTCACTATACCAGGACTGTCAGCCAGGCCCTCGCCAAGGGGACAGTATGTGATTCAGATTAGGCGGATCAGACCCTCCTGGGACCCTTCATTCTAGCAGCCACACCCCAGCGCTGCCACTGAGGGGTTCCTGCCTTCTCAGTCCCTCTAGCTGCCATTGTCCAAGCCCACACAGTTCTTCAGTCTTCTCTCAGACCCTGTGAGCTGCCCGAAATCTTTCCAACAAGTTTATCTGCTTAACTTACTCAAGTTCATTCCTGCTATTTGCAACCCAAGAACACGAGCTTATTACCTAAAACTCACACGTTAATAAATCTTGTCACTCTCTCCATTTGTGAGAATATGGTTGTAGCCCCGAACCAATAAACCTGAACTCAATCCCATAGTCGAAAGCTAGCCTTCGGTAAATTTGCTTTCTACAAACGTTGTCCATTCCCCAACAAAATCATGTGGACACACCCAGAATTCCTAATGAAGAAAGGAACACGGTTACTAAAGCATTTTGTAAAACCTCTGTTTACCATCTAGAGGCTACTCAGAATAATAAAAATAACATGTCGCAAAGGGTCAAAACAGCCTCTCATTTACTGGCTGGCTGTATCTCTTTGGCTTAAAATCACTAAATCTCTGAGCTTCATTTGACTTCATTTATCATCTTCATTGTGTACGAAAATACAAGCAAATATGCCAACTTTTCTACTCCTCAAGGTTGTCGTGAGGCCAAAATTAAAAAATCAAATGAAAAAATTCCTTGGGAATCATTAAATCTGTGGCCCAGGCCAATATTTAAGCCAATTATGGCACTACCTTCTTCTGTCTCTTCCTCTTCTTAACCCCATGGCCTTACAGAATCTGTCCTCTTCGTTTCTTCCCTCACAGTTGCTGCAGTCCACGTAAGCAAAATGGTCCTTTCTCGGCTGCCATTACAGGTCTGAATAAAATGCAGTCCCAATAAGTGTCAGTACTGTCATTCTTTTAAAATGTGAACTCTTGGTTAGACTGTGTCCATCCCCATTTTCCTCTTGATGAATTTGCAGGCAATATTCAGCCCAGGACCACAGCATGTGGGCATGTCCTCAATGCCTCCAGGAGGGAGGATCAGGGGCCCACTCAGAGTGGATTCCCCTGGGTGTGTGAGAACTGAAATTGCCTCGGCTCTTTGCTTTTTCTTTTTTCCTGGTAGAAATCAAGCTGGAGGCAAAATTTTCCTCATTCTACACTCTTGAAAGTAAGGAATGGTTGAAAGCACACCTTGACTAGCTAGAGATCTTGACAAAAATCTGTAACTATAAATTATTCCTGCTCAAATTTCTGTTTATATATGTGCGCACGCACGCGCGCACACACACACACACACACACACACACACACACACACGCGCGCGCGAAGAGCAGGGAGTGCCTGAAGGAGAAAGGAGCTGAAGTGGAAATGTGAAAGATGTGGCAGCAAAGAAGGGAAGATGCTCAGCCAGGAAGCAGGCCACGCTGCAGGGGTGTGGGGAATGGGGACAGAATTTCCACGGCTTTTTCTCCTTCCTAGTGACAAACTACTTAATGAGAATGAAGGGAGTTTTTCGTAGATGCAGCCAGCAAATTGCCTTCCGGGGTGCTGCAGCCTGTTAATAACAGTAACAGCTATCATTTCTGGGCCCATGTGGCACTAAGTGCTTCTTAAGGCCTTGGAGGTAGGTGCTGGCACAGATCATAGATCCCATTGTTGTTCAAATAATTACTGCTCTTCCCTGGGGGTGGTGGGAGTTATACTCTCCTCTCCCATTTACTTGGGCAGTGATCAGTGATATTCTCCCTCCCTCCCTCCCACTTTTCCTCCCTCCCCCCTTCCCTCCCCCCTTTCCTCCCTCCTTCCCCATCTTCTGCCTCTGGAGGCAAGGCCCTAGCCAGGGCCTGCTCTGTCAGCCTGGGCCAGAGTGAACATGACATGGACCAGCAGAGCTGAAACCAACCCACAGTGAGCATGGGACGTGGTGATCCTTTAGCACAGCATAACTTAGTTGACGCCGACATGATAACAAAGGAGGTGGAGGCTTAGAAAATGTAATTGTCCACGACGCTGTCACAGGTGGTGGCCTTCTAACTGCAGAGCCTGAGCCCTGCATTCCTACAGCCTCCCTTCAGCCTCTTGCCCTTTCTTGTCTACCTGGCTCCCTGTGGCAGAAACGAGGTCCCCTGGCCAACGACAAAGGCAGCCTCTCTTTTCTCCCTTGGTTGGCTTCTCTGTCGTGTGGGCTCTCTGAGCCACTTTCTCATTCTTCAGATGAGATAGTCAGTCCACTTTGGGGACTTCCATGACCTGCACCCCTCCCTGCCTCCTCCTTCGGCGTTTCTCTTCACCCCCGAGGCAGCCTGGCTTCGGAGTTACAGCGCAGGCTTTAGAATCAGGCAGGGTCTGAAAGGTCAGATCCAGGCTCTTCCAGCTGTGTGGCCGCAGGCAAGTTGCTCCCCCTCTGTAAGCCCCAGATTTTAAACAGAAGACGAGAATAGACACTGTTCCCCCACAGGCAGTATATTCTGAGCTCCGTTAAACGAGCTGGCATACATAGGTGAAGGAAACATGCCAACGGGAACACTCACACCCCTATTTGAGAATCTTTCCTTACTCGCTGAAGGCTACTTTGTGCCCCTTGACCCCACCCTTCTCCCTGTATGGTCCGTTTGTCCACAGGCTGCTCTGGGCCCATAAGGTTCTCTCTCTCTCCACAAGTTGAACTAAAAGATCCGGAAACCAGTCAGATCCACCAGCGATGGCTCAACCTTCAAACCTATCCAGGGTCTGATCTCTTCTTGTCACCTCCTCAGCATCCACCTTAGTCCAGACCACCATCGTCTTCTCATCTCTACCACTGCCATAGCCTCCTAACTGCTGTCCCTGTCTCCTAACTTCCACCCTCACGCCGCAGTCCTTCCACACAGGGTCCGCAGCACACCCGTCACAGTGCGACTCACTCCAGGCCCCTCCCCTACCCCCGCCTCCCATGACTTGCAGTGCCCATAGGCTTTGCATGAACCGGTCCCCTCTGTCACCTCCCAGAGCTCACCTTCCTTGACCCTCCCCTCACCCACCCACCCAAAGCCACACTGGTCTCCTTGCTCTTCTGTGAACACGTTCAAGCAAAGCCCCATCTCAGGGTCTTTACCCATATTCTCCCTCTGCCAGAAACACTCTTGCTTCAGAAATCTGCATGGATCGTTCCCTCACTCACTTCCCTCAAGCCTCTGCTCTGATGTCACTGATCAGAGAGAGGCCTTCCCAGAGAACTACCCCACTGCTCCGGAGTCACTTTCCTGACCCTCCCCGGGCCTTATTTTTCTTCATATTACTGCCACCTGAAATATCATATCTTTATTTGTTTAATGTGTCTCCCCTACTACAATGTAAGAAACCACTTTGATACCTGCTGTAACCCCAGAACCTAAAGTTACTGCCCAATACACAGTAGGTGCTCAGTAGATTTTATTGGATTAATGGTCGGACGGATAATATTGGACTCGAACTGAAAAGCTAGGGGAAGGCTGCAGAGAAGCAAGGAAGGTATCCTGTCTCTGGGGAACAGACACATAGAGAAAAGCAAAAACGAGAGACTTTGCACCCCCCCCCCCCAATAGAAGAAGAGTCTGCCATTCTGGACTGTGAAAGTCACGACGCAGGTGGCCCTGGATGTGACACACACACGCGTGCACTCACACACATACTGTACGTACACATATACCTCATCCACCCACACCCAGACACACACCCCTCGCACACACAAACTTTACTGAAATGACCTTGAGTGAGTTTCTGAGTGTCGCTGCCTAAGAATCTCATGCAATGGCAGAGTATGAATACCCAGCACAGAACCGGGCACACGAGACGTGGTCACTGGTGTGAGTTCTCTTTCTGCCGTCTAAAGCCCAAGCTACGAGCAAATTCCAAAGTTGGGCACTTGTCCTGGGGTTCGCTTCCCTGTAGTCACCCCTGTCACAGCCCCAATGCTCCTCCACCAGGCTCTCCCACCCGCCTCCCCGCCTCGCACTGCATTTCCAGTCCCTCCATCTGCCCTTTGAACTTGCTTGGGTCTCGGCGGCTTCCCCTGAAAAACGGACGCCCCCTTCCAGCTGTCCTGTCTGACAAGAGTGACTCTGATTCCCAGTTCTCCTGGTCAGAAACTTAGAAGTTATCTGAACACCCCTTTCCTCTGTGTCTGTCCACATAGCTTGCTGATCCTCCGCCAGCACTTCCTACGGTAACCTTTCTTTTCCTTTCCACAACTAGATCTTGGAGCACTTCACCCAGGAATCCACCTCTAAGCCCAGAACAAATCGGGTCCCCAATTATGCTCTAATAGCCTCGATACTTTTCTTTCGTAGCGTTGGCCGTGGTTTGTAACTGCTGATTCGTGATGGTATTAGATGACTGCCGCTCTCCCCAACTAGACTGTAAACTCCACAGGGACAGTTCTCAATAAATGCTGTTGGATGGACAAATTGAGCTATTTTTTTCTTTGTTTTCTTGTCCTTGTCCCCAGCTATCATGTAAGTTTCCCAAAGGATGGAGCTGTGTTTGTTGCTGCTTGTATCTCTCCCACCCCCAGGGCTCAGCGCAAACCGAGAGCACACTCGGTACTGATGGATGAATAAGGGCATCCTGACTGCTGTGTCCCTGTCAGTTATTCGGATGTTGAGTTTGTCTGGGGAAAGGCAAGATCTTGTTCCCAAGTGACCGGTCAGGTAACCAGGCCCTGCTGGCCCCGGACCCTGATAAGCAGAGATGTCAGTGTTTCCACAGCGGCCCACCAGGCTGGCGGGGTTTCTTTCCTTTGCCTCCTGATATGGCAGTAATTAGAAACAGCAGTCATCGCCACGTTGCATTCCCTGGAGCACCCTGTTGGATGCGAGGAACACATGTAGCTGCGAGACCACCTGCTGGGAAGAGAATAGAAGAATCATTTGCTGAACATGGCAGGGGTGACGGCTAAGGGGATGAGCTACTGCATAGCAAATAGCTGCCCCATCTTCCCCAAAGCCCTAAATAATTTCTCCACTTGAAAAAAAAAAAAAAGGGAGAAAATGCACAATTAATTTTTCATGTTGCTCATCTCACTTAGAAGCTTAGGGAAGGGCTGCGCATACTAAGAGCCAGACTTGAGAGGCCATAGTCAGCCGCTTAGACAAAGCCAAGGAGAGAGAAGCGAAGGATGAAACTCTGTGGCTTTTACTGGTGGCTCCTTGTGAACGTGGAGTGACAGAAGGGAGGATGTCTGCTTGTTCTCCCTTAAGTTTAAGGTCCGGCTCTGAGCCCTGGCGTCATCACTTTCACTGTGACATTTGCCACAGCAACACTGGAGGGTGGTCTTGTCCTCCTTTTCTTCATCAGGAAACTGAGGCACAGGGAAGTCACCTTGGCCAAGGTTGCCCAGCCCATGGGAGGCCAAGCAGGATTCCAAGTCCAGCAGGGTTCCCCTCCTGCACGCCAGCCCGTGGCTCTGACTCCCCGCAGGTATTTAGAGAGATGCTGGGTGGCCATCTGTCAAGACAGTGTGGCAGGCTGGCCTTCACTCCAGCAGAGTTGCTCAATCCAGACTTTCCTGCATGTGTTAACCATTTGCACTCTCTGCCTTAGCCCCAAAGTGAGGAAGAGTGGACAGGAGCAGAGGAGAAGGCGGCTGACCATCGGGCTAGGGGTCCCTTCCAACACGACACCCAGCCCTGCTCTGGCATGTGTTGCCACAGAGAAGATAGTGAAAGAAGCCCAGAGGCACACGCCCCGGTTTTCATTCCCTCTACCACCTCACTAGCGGTGTGACCACGGGGAATGGCTTCACCTCTCTGTACTCACTCCCTAGGGCAGCTGGACAAAGGTCCTGCAGATCAGGTGGCTTAAAACCACAGACACTTATCATCTGTTGTCACAGTTCCCGAGGCTAGAAGTCTGAAAGCAAGGTGTCAGCGAGCTCGGTTACTTCTGAGGGCTCCGAGGGAGAAGCCGGGACACACCTCTCACACCTCTGGTGGTCGCCTGCCATGCCTTGTAGATGCATCGCTCCAGCCTCTGCCTCCGTCTTCACGTGGCCTTCTCCCTGTCCCTCTTCTTGTAAGGACAGCAGTTGTGCTGGAGTAAGGGCCAACCCTACCCGAGAAAGACGAACTGATCCTAATTAGTCACCTGCGACCACCGTATTTCCAAATAAGGTCATTCTGAGCTACTAGGTGGTTGAGACTTCAGCTCACCTTTAGGGAGGCCACAGTTCAACCCTCCGTGCCTCCGAGTCTCCTAAAAGATGAAACTAATAGCACACACTTCATAGGGTGGCTGTGAGGACTGACTAACTTAGCACTTGGAAAGGACTCTGAGGAGTGCCCGGTACATTGTAGGTGCGCCCCAGATGTTACTTGTGATAAACGTCATTACAACTTTTTGTGGAAGGCATGGAAGTGTCCCTTTCTTCTCTGAGGCACTTGCCGAATGAACTGTATTTTCATATAGAAACTTGCACGCCCCCCCCCCACAGCTATATGTTTAAATATTCAGTAGCTGGGACTCTTGGTTGCATGTACAGGAAATCTATTCAGGCCAGCATTGGCAGAGGGGGAGAGGCAATAAAAGGGAGGAGGGGCATTATCCTGGAACTAAGGCAAGAATTCCAAGAAGCCGGAAAACCAAGGTCTGGATGGCTGTGGGGAGTTCAGGAGGCCAAGTTCTCTAGCTTTTCTCTCTGCATGCCTTCTTTCCTCCTTCACCTGTCTGGGTGCCGATCCTTATCACCTGTATGATTTGGAAGCAATTTGACCTCTCTGTGCCTCGGTTTACTCATCTAAAACAGGGTCGTTGTGAGGGTAAAATGAGTTAATATAGTTAAAGCATTTAGCACGGCACAGAGGAGCCGGTGAGTGTCAGCTCTTATTGTCTCTGCTTGGCTGTTCCTGCTATTTCGTCTCCAGGTGGGAAACACAGCTGCCGACCACTCCAGGGGGTTCCCAATCATCCTCTCAAGAGAGGAATCCAGGCTGTGATTGAATCTCCTCGCGGCTCCCCGTAATTGCTGAAGAAGTGCTTCTGGTCAGCTTGGGTGCGGGACCTGCCCTCATGGCCATGTGGCAGCGTGATTCATGGCCAAGATCATCTCCTCCCTCCTCCGAACTCCTTCTGCTGGAGAGGGCCCCACAAGGACTGGCTATAACTTTGCTGCCTAGACTTTCAATGTGAGGCAGACTCCACCCCATCTTGAACTGGTTTCTCACGACACCCAGATTAAGCCCCATATTCGTTACCCTGGACCACAAAGCCCTCCCAGATCTAGCCCCGGCCTGCTTCTCAGACCTTTCCCAGGCTCCCCTGGCCTTGCCAGACAAGTTGATCTCCTTCTATTTCTTAAGCAGCAAGCTTGTGGCCTCCCCAGGACCTTTGCAAGTTCCATTCCTGCTGTCTAGAATCTCTCTCCCCAGCATTTCCCCGTGACCATCTCTCTCTCACTATTCAGATCTCTGCTCAAATGCCACTTGCCTCCCCGAGAGACACCTGCCCTGACCTCTTCGTCTAATGGCTGTTCCTATCATCACCTCCAGCCACACTATCCCATTACCTGGTTACCTGGGGAGACAGTTACTGCTGTCTGTTTTTATCTCATCTGTTCATAGGCTTACTTGCTTATTTTCAATCTACTCCCCTCAGAACACAAGCCTCATGATAGTAAAGACCTTGTCTTATTCACCTGGATGTCCCCCATGCCCAGGGCAAATCCTGATAGAGCCCAGAGACTAACAAATGTTGAGTGAATGAACAAATCTATGAATAAATGAATTCTAAACCGAGTACCATGCGAGCGGGAGAGTCAGCAGTTCCTCTTTGCTTCGGATAAAGCCATTAGCAACTCTTCTGAGCTTGTGCCACCCACCTCAGCACACCAACCAGGCAATGTCAGCCCCTGCTGCACCGTTGGCTTCTCAGACCCCCACATTCATGCAAAGCTTATATCTTTTGGAAATTTTCTACCAGGTTTTTTACCCCCAATTTCCCTAGTTTTACTTCTTTTACTTGATTGCCAATAGAATAGTTCTTCATTTACAATTCTAAACATCACTAATAAACCTTTGAACATCACAAGAAAGCTAGGCTTTCCCCCGCTTTAGTCCTGTGCAATCTCAGAAACTCTTCAATCCTTCAGTTTATTAAGTAATTTTATCATCACCCAAGAATGCAAGATGATTTATTTGTTTATATAGGTTCAGGTTATTCAAACGTTCCTTTATCTGTTCTGTTGTAGCCATTCTTTTTCTACTGCCTTAATTATATCTTATTAGGCATTTTGGTGTTGTTGTATGCTATATGGCCTTAGGATATACTGATGTGTTTAAACATCCTCACACAGACTTGAATACATTGTAAGTCATTTAAACTCATTGTAACTTGCCTACAAGCTAAGAAAACAATGTGGATTACTCTCTTGAGAAGAAAAGCTAAACCAAGTGCATTTTCCCTGCATCCTAGAGAATATACACCCAGGCTTTGGAAAGCTCTCTTCCTGCTCATCTCCTCCAAGCTGGGCTTACCCTAGTCCCCTTCAAGAAAGAGAAGATGAAGTAGAAATCTCTTCAGCCACCAAAGAGGTTCTGAGCAGCACAGTGGCCAGAGGTGTCCAGGCACCCTCAGAAAAGGATTTTTACAAAATCGAATTGGAATGTTATTTGGTTTCTGGTCCTCATAGCATACAGGAAAAGAAAAAAGAAAAAAAAACAAGCATTCTAAGGAATTTCATTGCCTTAGTCGCACCCTAGCTTACTTTCCTTAGCTACTTTTTGGAGCTTGGTCTCTGTGGGGTTGATTGTTGAATGTTTTCTCTCTGTGTAATCCACCTGTAAAATCAGAGTTGAGCTCATGTTGGGTTACTGTTGGAAAGACACAGACTCCTGCTAGAGTTGTGGAGGTCTCCGTACCCTCTGTCAGAAGAAGCTGTGCTGTTCCTGTGAATTCTTCTCTAGCCCTGCACCTCTCTGGGGCCGCAGCCCAGAGAGCCCAGGGTGGCTCAGGCCTCATCAGGATGGAGTCACTTCCCTGAAGTATACGTAGAAATGGATGGGTGCCCTGAGCAGCCACCCCATTTCAGTAGAGAAGACCTGAGGCAGCTTAATCTGAACTGAAATTAAGTTCCTTCTTTAATGAATTGTCCAGGGAATTTTTCTTTTTTAATTTTCCTTCTGGTTTTCTGGGTTTTCTTTTAGATTCCTTTCTGTTCATTGTTCTCTCTATTCCCCCCAGGTCTGGAGCTGGGGAAATTGTTTCTCTTCCTGCTGAATCCTCGTAGTTTATGGTCACTGGTACCGAAGCTCCCTGTGGCTCTTGAGTACCCTGCTTGCTTCTTCCATAATAGGAAGCAGCAGGCTTAAAGTGGTTGCATTGTCTTCTTTCCGAGTCATAAAATTTTCTTCCTTTCTCTAGGATGCTGCATGGGTCTCCCAGTAGATAACGGTGGTTAAAACCTTGCACGTGTCCTGCTATTAGGTCCTGTGTTTATGGTGACCTGTGACCCAGCAGTCAAGCCATCACCAGGTGGCTCGAAGATATTTTCAGAAAACTTAAAATATCCAGCTCTCGCAACACATCAGTGCGGTGTTGATTAATACGACTAACTTTAGTGTAACCAATAAAGGCCATCAAAGCCACATACGTCTGTGTGGCTGACCCAGGGCCACACATTTAGGCCAAAGACAGTTTTTGCAGTATTGCGAGCCTGTAGGAGGAAACAGGAAAAGTTTTATTCTCTCTGTCCTTGAGCCATTTGGAGTTAGTCTCTCTGTCTTTGCTCCCTTTGTTCTACTCCCTCCTACCTCCCCCCACAACCCCCGCCACACACACACACCGCTGAAATACACAGGATGGATGGAAAGCATAACTTTCAGTTGTAACTAACACTAAGAAAAATGTGTAGATATGGATGCAGAGTTGTTTGAAGAGTGCCCTTCCTCCTTGAATGCAAAGCCGTTTCCAAAGCTGCCATTTCCTTACATAGAAGAGGAAAACGGTTTATAAACACGAAAAAAAAAAAATAATAAACTAGGCACAGATAGAAGATAAGATAGCTCAAGGTCATATTTGGGCATCAGGCATATGATAAAAATGGTCGCTGGACTCCCCCAGACCGTGAAGCATGTGGTGCTCGCTGCAGGCGGCGGTGCTGGGAGCAGGCCAGGCCCTGGTTGGGGGAGTGGAGGGAGCTGACCTGGGACCCTTCTTCGCTTTGCATTTTCTCAGGGCTCTTAGGGCTGACCAGGCCTTGCCCCAGTCTCCGTCTACACTTCTGGTTTCCGGAGTTAGAGACTCCTGGGTGTCAAATGAACTGCCAAGTCGCCACCAAAACCTGGCTCGCAATGCCGAAATCATAATTACACCAACACAGGTTACCCTAGGGGACCCGGCCCAGGACGCCTGACATTTACAGATAGGAATAGACTGACAGCTATGTAAATTGTGTCATGAGATGCAAAGGAATTTAATTATTTTCTGTTGCTTTGGCAGCAACACAAAATGATTTTTAACAAAATATTTAATGAGGATTTTTTTTTCTCATATTAAGTGCTAAGAGATTTATTTCCTGGAGTGGCTATCCATTCACAAACAGTTAAAAGACAATTTATGGAAATACAACCTAATATGCATAATTAAAACTGAGTAAAATGTTGGTTTTAAAAACCGTCTTTTTAGCATGTGTAAGCAACATGTAGTGGTGTGTGCAAAGCAGCTGCTGTGCTCTATCTTGTTGAAACTTTTCATCACAGTAACATAATGAGTAAGATGAAGACAGTCGATGTAATGGTGCAAAGCCAGGTTTTGAGTCAGTCTCCTAGGGTTAAATCCCAATTTGGACACTTGTTAGTTAGTGATGGGGCCCTGGGCAGTGATGTGGCCTCCTTGAACCTGTTTTGTCCTATGCGAAATGACAGTAATCAACCTCTACCCTATAGCATGGAGGCTTAGATGAATTAATTTATGTGAATCTCTCTGTTCCACGCCTGTCACAAAAGCACCAGCGTAACAATAATGATTATTATGAAGAGGAATGTGACAGATTTTAAATATGCCCATGCAAATCACGATGGGGGTGCAGGGCAGGGAGGGAGAAGCTGCAGGCGGAGTGAAAGATCACTAGCTACACTGGGCCACTGTAGTTGGAGGAGAGGATGTTTTATCTGTGGAATGTGGACAATGCAAGAGAAGGATGGGTATTGACTTAGAAGAAAGTCCCATTCAGTGGTTAGAGAGACAGGCTGCCGAATTCTTTGGAAGCCATAATCATAAGGCCTAGGGAGGTCTTACAGAGAGGACTCTAATTGTGTAAAAGAGAGAGAGAGAAAGAAAATGAGAATTGCTGCTCAGACCACGCCAGCCCCTTCACTGGTTTCACAGTGTTTGTGTGGCATCTTGGCTAAAGCCAACATATTTGGGGACTTCTCAGGACTACAGGCCCCTCTACCCTCTGGAGCTCATCTTGGGAGCTACCTGTACCAGATGACCCCATCTTGTACGGCTAGAGCTGGATGTCTGTAGGTCCTCATGTAAGAGGATTTTCAGAGACGGACCAACATCTCTCGCCCCATAGTCTATAAGTGAGGCCAAGTGATGCGCTATGGACAAACTGAGGTGCTTGAGGAAGGTTCAGAGCTCGCTGGTTTGAGTTGGTCATGGAAAGATTTTCTTCAAGAGAAACTGATAAGAATATAAATTATTTTTGAAACTGATAAGAATATAAATTTTTTTGTCCCTTTGTTTAGGATTCCCAAAGTTAAATTTTATTCATCTGTTTACCACCATGTTAACCCCTGTGGTTAGAATATTTGCTTTTTTCTTTCCTTGGTCCTGATTTTCTATTTTCTTAGCTATATCTTTTATGTCCTTGATTGGGAGCTGCCTGGCATTCCTGTTGGAAGAGGTGAGATGTAAACCTTGAAATCAAAATAAAAAGAAGACACTCCATAAAAGTTTGCTGAATTTATTGAATTGTCAAATGTTTCCTCATAAACCAGACTGCTTCTGAACAACAAGCAAGCACAAGGGAGAGCAATAACTGAAAAACGTTCTTATTTTTTTGTTTATATATCAAAATTCTACCTAGGAAAGCAATCCCATGTCTCCTGTTTCCTGAAGCCATAATGCAAATCCCCTTCTTGTGAGAAGATCTGAGAATCTGTGTGAGGGCAGATGCTTCAAGAGGCTGATAGTACAAGTTACACACCATCTGCTCCTCCTCTGCCTAGAGGTATGTGCCATTTCTTGTTGGAGTGAGCAGCTTCAACAGCTAATTTCAGTCCTAACTTTTATCATCCTTCTATCACTGCCCCACCCTGCCTCGTGGGGGAGGGAGGGAAGAGAACAGAAAAGAAAGAAAAGTCCACCCGCATTCGCGAGAATCAAAGCGATCTCATTTGAAGCCATTCTTGAAGTTGCTATGGTGACGGACAGTTCTGATCATTGGGGTGCGGGCATCACTGGTGCTGAGGAATGCATTCACTGGTGGAGTTATGGCCAAGGTGGGTACAGAGCCAGAGTGGCTCCCCTTTTGAGAAAATTTCCTTGTTCAGCCCACTCTCCACACTCCTGTAAAGCCTTTCTAACGGAAAATCAGCCTCTCCACATTCAGATGAAACATTACCTGACACTTTCAGCATGCTCAGGGGCTCCGTTGGAGTCCTTTTTCCATTATGCTCTAATGGGCCCTACAATGATGCCCTGAAGAAGTCAACAATTTGCCTCTGAGGGTCCTGAATTCAGTTGATTTGAAGAGGAGCCCAATTTCTCCTCTGCTAGACTCCCAGGGGACTTCCTTGCCTCCTGCACCCCCAAAGTTATAAGCTTCTGAGTCTGGTTCACACCAGGACAGGCTTTCCCTGGGGAGTGACAACAGGTATTCTAGGCTGACATGGTTCAACTGCACTCGGAAATCATCTTCTTCCAGAGATTTTTCCATGTTCTTGCCCAGCCTTCTTCACATACCTCTGGCGTCTATACAACTTTTTTCTCATTTTGGAAAAGGTTTGTTAAATCCATTAGATATAATTCACAGGGTCTATAAGCCGAGCCAACTAGTTTGTGCTGACATAAGCAAATGGCAAGGAGAACAATAAACTATAAACAGAAGATAGACAGAAAATTCTCAAACCCGGGGCTGTGGGCTCCCACGGAAAACCGAAGGTTGATGGAACTTGGTCTCCCACAAAGTTGGAAAGCCTAAAGTTTCCTTTTTCTCAGTCTCCCTTGAATGTGGAAATGGCCATGTGACACCATTCTGAATAAAAGTATCTGCTAGGGCCTCCTGAAAAATTATTGTTTTTCCCATCAAAATTACCACCATTTTGTTCTTTCTGCCTTCGTCTTATCTTGAGTGAAGAAATGATGAACTGAGCAGCCATGTGACAACCATAAGAGAAGTACCAATTGATCACTGAGGTTTTAGACCTGGCACTGTCAAACCTCTGAACCTATATCAGTGACAGCATATCTCCAGACTTCCTGTTTGAGAGAAAAATAATTCCTATTTTCTTAAAGCATTATGGTGAAATTGTTTTTTTACTGGCAGCTGAATGCTTTGATCATTAATATCGGCTCTCTCATTTCCATACTCTGATTCTCTCAAAATGCAAATGTGTAGGGAGAAGCAGACACCAGAGCCAATGACGGGCCATTTCTTAAAAATTTTAAACTCAGTTATATAACTTAAATCGTTTGGCAGTGCTCAGGGGTGTTCTATCTATCATTTCAGCTGTTTCTAAAAGTTGGCTAGGTTAGAGTTTTCTTATAGAGTCTCCGAAAGTTTGCTGTATGCTATAACAAATGGAGCAGTATTCTAATTTCTTCTGACCAACCCATTTGGAAGGGAGGTGGGAAGAGAGACAGAAAGATAGCACAGTGGAATGATAAAGTAACTAGCCCTATAGTTTTCTGCAGGCATAGATGAAAAAGCTTCTAGGCTGGGAAAGCTCTTAACCCACCCCTACCTTTTTCTCTTCCTTTCCTACTCTATCAGGAATCTCCAAGACCATCTCAGGTTCAGTGTTTTGCCAGGAAGACTCACATGATTCAGTATTTAATCATTTTCATTCCTAAGATTTATTACAGCAAAAGAAAAAAAAGCAAAATCAGCAAAGAGAAACCAGACACAAGCTTTCAAGAGTCCTACCTCAGTAGCGTCATACAGGGCACACTCAATTTCCCCAGCAACGAATTGTGACACGTACCATACAGTGCTACCAGGGAAGCTTTATAGACACAGTGCCCAGGGTTTTTATTGGGGGCTGGTCACATCATCACCCTCTGCTTGGTGTTTCCCCCACCAAATTCCAGACTCCCAGGTGGAAAGCAGTTGAGGAGCATAAGCCACATTGCTTCACAAACACCGTGCAGGCACAGTGACTCACTCTCACTGGTTAGGGTGGCGGGATCTCTCCTGAAAGCCAGGTTCCCAGAGGCCAACATTATAAGCAGGGTTTTCAAAAAATAGCAGTCTTATGCCGGCTATGTTAACGCTTCTGTATGCCTTTCGGGATCTGCTCAGTGTCCCCTGAATAAACACGCCCAACCAAGAGTTCCGCTCAGAGGGCTGAGGCCACTGAGACTCCTCAGAAAAGGGCAAACATATCTGATTAGCAAAGTCATACATCTACATGAACTTCTAGTGACCTTCTCTTTCTGGGTGTCAAGCTTCTGACAGGGATTCTTTACCACATGTCACCCAGCCCAGTTTCTCCCTGCCTTCCTTCACTCCTCCACTCCCGGGGTCAGATGCACTAGCTGGGGAAGTTTGATGTTCTGCCTGGCCTTGGGGAGTGAGCATAGAAGCCCCCTGGCCATTCCTACCCCAGAGGAGAAAGAGTTCACTCATCAGGTATTCCTGGACATCTCAGGACACATAAATGAGCCACAGAAATCAGAATGAGTGAGGTTGGATACTGCAAATAGCCCTAGTAGGAAGAACCCTGATTTGAATTTAAATCACTCTGGAAATTATACCTGGAAGTATAAGGCGGGGTGAGGGTCCAGGTTCTGGCCCTGTTCCTTGCTAATTATGGGACTCCAAACTCTATATTTGCAAATTGGCCATGATAAACTCCATCTCATATTTTTTGGAGTATTAAATGAGATACTCAACATAAAGTACTAGTTTTCTTGCCTTTCACCTTTTTTTTTCCTGTTCTATAGGGCTTCAAATCATTCCTACTTCTCTCACTAGCTAAATTCCAAGGTTAAAAATATTAGAAGATAGATCTGGAGTGTAAATAATAACCCTGCCTCGCCCTGTCAGCAAGGATTATCGAACCAGACGAGGTCTGTTTGCTCAGCAGGAAAAAGCTCGAATATAAAGGCTCCCACAGAAATTTCAGAGCCCCAGAAAGTCAGACCAAAAGAGAAAAATTTAAATAAGTTGAAGTTGAGAGTTGATCATAATCAACAAATATTTATCATAGCTCTAGTCCTGGGCTGGGTACAGTGGGAACTATAAGAGAAGGGAGTGGCGAGACCTGATTGTCTGTGCTACTAGAGAGTTGCGGTTCCATTATGAAGGGAAGCCTCAGACACTTGAGTACAACAACTGTGCAGAACAGAATAAAATCAAAAACTTGGTTATAGAAAAAACAGACTATAGTGTGCTAAAATAATAGCTAGGAAAGAGGCAAAATGTTGGCTGGGCCTTAGTGGTGGGCAGGTTCTATGCCAGCCCCCAATGTCCATACCTCCTGGTATCCAAATTTGCATAATCTTGGTAATCTCCACCCATATGGACTGGACTCAATGACCTGGTTCTAACAAACAGAACACAGCAGAAGTAATGTCACTTCTGACATTAGGTTATAAAAAGACAATACCTTTCATCCTGAGTGTTCACTCTAGCTTGCTCTCTTATTTGCCCACTTGCTCTGAGAGAAGCCAGCTGCCATGTTATAAGATGCCCTAAGGAGAGGCTTGCATGGCAAGGAACTGAGGTAGGCCTTCTGCCAATAGCCAAAAGGAACTGAATACTGCCAATGGCCACGGGAGTAGCTAGGGAGTGGTCCTAGCTACTCCCGCGGAGATGAGACTGCAGACCTAGCTGATAGTTTTCAGTCTGATGAGAGACCTTGAAGCAGAGGCACCCACCTAAGCCACACCTTGATTTCTGACTCAGAGAAGCTGTGGGATAATAAATATTTGTTATATTAAGCCACTAAGTTTTGAGTTTTGGGGTAATTTGTTATGTAACAATAAGTAACTACTATGGTTGAGAAGGATGAGTAGAATTGCAGCGGGTGGCAGGTGTGGGGAGAAGGAGGCAAAGGGCTAGAGGGGTAAGGGGAGATGGAGGGAGGGAGGGAGAGAGAGAGAGAGAGAGAGAGGAAGAGAGAGAGAGAGAATTATGAATGAATTTGAAGTGAACACTTTGGTAAGAAAAACTATTGAGTTCACCATTTAATTAAAACTTATGTGTGATTTTGTGTATGTTTTAGGCCCAGTCATAGGCAATTACAAAGGCTTTGCCTGGTAGGCCTGGAGGGAAAAGCTGCCTTCCTCATAGCAGCCTTGGTGTACAGCCCAAGAATCTCAGTTTCTAGAGGGAGATGTAATCAAGCACTCAGGCCCCCTTGTTGGTCATGCTCTTCATGCATTTACATCCCTAGCTTTGAGGCAACTTCATTCGTAGAGCTATCAGAGGCCTCCTCTTCAGGGACCATCTCTGCTGAGGCCTCTTTATGGGGTTGGGGAGTAGGCGTGGAAGGGGAAAAGGTAAAGATTTTTCCACTTCTAGCCCTTCCCCCTCATTCTGCCTGCAACTTCAAGGTCCATAAAACTGAAGTCTTGTTCTTGAGCTCTCTCAGCAGCTAGACAACCGCCAATCTACACTGACACCTGATTCTAATCTGGTGTGCATTTCCAAGGGGTAGAGTGAAACAGGGAAGTCATTATCTTTTCCAGTTTTAGACTCTTGCTTATACTATCACAGTAACTGATTAATAGCTTAATGCTTTCATTTTCGGCCTATCGCTTTAATCAGCTGCTCTGACACCTCAGTACTCTTCCTCTCAGCTCTACTGAGCTCCTGACAACTATCACAAAGACATGGAGGGAGAATGTTTGTGGCCTAGGCTGAACTCCAGCTGGAGAAAATGAAAATACGAGCTCCAGAAAAGCTCAGCCCATCACTGAAGAAGATGAACCCCAGAGGAGACCAAAGCTCCTGCATGGGAATGAATGAATACGAGTATGTTCTTTGTCACCTAATTGTCATCTTCAATAAGTCTCCACTTGTTTTTTTATTAGGGCTTTACACACTTATGGACAGGTATATCTTTTGCCCTCTAGGACCCTGCCATCCTGATGACTTTCCTATGCAAAATATGCTCCTTGGACCAGCAGCATCAGCATCACCAGGAGTTTGTTAGAAATGTAGGCTCTCAGACTCTACTCAGACCTACTGCATAATCTGAATGTTAACAAGAGTCCCAGGTGATTTGTGTGCATACTGAAGTATGAGCAGCAGTGGTCTAAAACAGGCTGACAGACTCACGCACTTAGAAACAAACAAAAGCAAAAGCCTAAAATGATTCTGTTACTAAGGAAAGCTGAGGACTGGGTTTAATGAATTAATCACTCATTCAATTATTTAATTATCTATTAAAAAAAAAAACATTTATTGAGCATCTGCACTTGACATACCAAGCTGAAAAAAATATGTCCTTGCCCCCAAAACGACTTACAGCTGGAAGGAATGTCTGACACATAAAGAAAAACAGGTGTTACAGGTACTACTATGGAAGTATTTATAGGTACAGGGAGGTACAAGGAAGGGGATATTCCACTCTACAAAAGGTGTGAAGTGTCAAGAAAAACTTGAATTGGGTCTTATAACAGGAGTAAGTGTTAAATGGGACAGGGAAGAACATTCCGGGCTGAGGCTTATAAAGTTTGACCCATTTGACAAATAGTTTGTTGTTGCTGGGCAATGGGAATGCAAGGTGAACTTGGCACAAAATAAAAATGGTGCTTGAGTAGGATAGAGGGCAAACTTATGAAAACCTATATGCCCATGCTAAAGAAGTTGGATTTTATTCTATAGAGATCTGTGGACAAAGTCTTAGTTTGCTTTTGCCTATAAGTGACAAACATGGCCTATCTAAAAGTAGATTAAATTACAAGAACATTTAATTTTCTCATAAAATAAAAAGTTCAGCAGTAGAAAGCTTCAGGAACCCATTCTTGTAGGGTTCGGGTCATCTTTTCCTTCATGGTCACAATACAGTCGTAGTCCAACCAACATGGCTTCAACACACAAAATTCCAAAGCAAGAAGAAGGAAATTTCTCCCACATGTGTATTTCCTGCTAAAGAGGAACATGTTTCCCAGAAAACTTCAGAAGTCTTCCCTAAGTCCAGTTGGTTAGAAGTGGGTCAATCCCTATGCCCTAGCTGCAAGGGAGTCTGGAAAAGGGGGTATTTGATACTTAGGGCGTCTTTCACAGGAGGCCAGCTCTGCCAGCAAGGGAGAACCGTGTTGGGAATGACTGAGGAACATGAACTAATCGTATATGCAACAGGTAGGTGTTAAGCAGGAGGCACAAGTGACAAGGTTGGCACTTGGAAGAGGGATCTTGTGGCAGCACAGAAGGACTGGGTGAGGAGGAAAGACGGTAATAGAAGGATAGGTTGAATGTAGATCAGTAGGAGATGGAGGACTGTTAGTGATCCCTGGAGGAACAAATTTTCCCATGCACCCAAGTGAGACATCCCCTGGGACCCACAAAAATAGTAAAGGGGCACTTTCAGGGCCTGAGGTTCTACATGAGCCAGTGATGTTTGTGGTATTACAATCCCTGTAATTCTATCTCAACCTGCCAGCAAAAAAGGCCTGGGGAAATTAAGACTACATAAGACACATCGGAATTCATTTTTCTTAAAAGTATAATTACAGTTAATACTGCATAGCTTTATACTGGAGAGCTCAAAAAAGTCTTCCTTGGGGCCAATTGATGTAAATGTTTAAAAGGGTTCACAGAACTGGATTTCCAGAAAGCATTTCAGCCCAACCTTTCAACAGCTGTCACATGTCTAAGTTACCTGAAAAGATTTTTCAAAAGGCTGAGATATAAACCTTTGGCCTTTGAGAGAGCTTGTTCCTTGTTTGAGGAACATGACTTACACATGTGGATGGTACAAGATAACATTCTGGTTAGAGATCTTGTGGTTGTAAGGAACCAAAGCCAATACAAATAAAAGACAGGGGATAGGAGATTGTGAAAATTCATGCCAGGTGAGGGTAGGAAATGAAATAACACAGAAAGAGCCTCATGACCCCAGAAATCACCAAGAGCTGAGGCTTTTTTTCCCATTTTCTGGAGAATAGGGTAGCTCATGCTCATGTGTCCCTGTATTGAGTCCATGCCCTTGCTTCTTTTTAAAAACTAGCCTTTCCTGTTTACTGTTTCTGCACAAAGCCCAACATGGCCACCCTAGGACCCAGACCTGTGCTGCCTTCCAAGTTCAGTGCCTACTGCCAACTAACCACAATTTCAACGTTTGGAAGTAGGCCATGTCATTGGCAGATGGCCAGTCTGTGAATGGTGCTCTTTAGGGTCTGGTGTCTCTGTCTGCTCCTATCAGCTGTACCTGGGGTCTCAATCAGGGTGGAAAGAAAAGCAATACCAGACATTCCTCATATAGCCAGCCAGGTTCCAGTACATGTGGACATGGATACCCAGAAAGCCTAAGGAACTAGGGGTGGAGAGTTTGAGGTCCTGGTCAAGGAATCGAGGAGGAGTTTTCTTATCATGAACTCTGAAGTGGAAACATTTTTCTCATTTTCACATCATCTCTATTCTATGGATGCCTTTCCAAAATGACAGAGCCGTACCCCAAATGCAGGAACATGAAGAGCATCTAACGTCCCAGATCAAAGAGGAGGAAGAGAGGGGCCACAGGTAACCATGTTTCTGAGTCCTTATTTTCTGAGTATCCAAGTCACTTCACCCCTCTGAACCTTATTCACTCATCTAGAAAATGAGATAATCTAATTTTCTATACAGAATGATCTCCAAGGTTCCTTCCACTAGGTCATTCTATGACTATGGGCTTTTTTTCTTAAAGAGAGGTGTTGGAAAAATAACGACTTGAGGAACAAGTTTTCTCATCATAGAAAGAAGGCATCATTACTCATTTGCTCATGTACAGTGTTTTGTCAGTATTAATGACCTTTCATTTTTAGAAAATAATGTGAGCTAGAAGGAACTAAGATCTTAACTCTGAAATGTAATTAAAAAAAATAAATGACCCAGAAGGAGACCTCTGTTCCTACTATAGTCTTCTGGTGCCAAAGAAAGAATAGATGATGAAAAAATCCTCTGTATGCGACATCTGAAATGATAACCTTCCTTGTCACTAGCCAGAAAATGCTGAGGGCAGCTTCAAGGTTTGGAGCTGGAGAGAACTGCAGTTAATGAAGCTTGCTGGCTCCCAAGTGACTCAGGAGGTCAATGAAAGAACTGAGGACTGGAAAGATTGGATTGCAGTAAACTAATCATCAGGAGGGTCTATGGAGAGCCAGTTATCGCCATGGGCCTCTGAACTTCCACTTGGATTCAATCTCTCAGCCTGAGGCAGCCAAGCCCCCTGGCTGCTTACCTAGAAGAAGTAAGTTCCTACCTTCGAGCTATTGCAAGCACTTGACATCTATTCAGGGCCCAGTCGTCATTCAGGAGGAGCACACTGAACTCTCTCACACTGGAGTAAATTAGTTTGACCTTTAGGAGAAAAGGGAAATATGTCACCTTCCTAACACAGGCAGTAAGCAGATGGCCCTTGTTATGAAGAATACCTTACTGTACATCTTTTCAAGGAGGTAGAGAAGGGCCCCTAAAAAAAGCTGAGAATAAAAAATTGAGGTCAGAGCAAAGGCACACGGCGCAAAGTTTAATTCCCATTGGCTTTCCATGATCTCTCACAATACCATTTTCTTGGGGTCTGATTAGTCCTTCAAGCCTTTCTTGAACATCTAATTAGCTTAGAAAGAGAGCCAGTCTTTTGCATTATTAAATGGGAGTTGGCAGGGAGGCCAATAGTGCTCGACAGTTTGAGACATTTCAGGGGGTGGGATGTAAAGGGATAGGTTTCTTTCTAAGCAAGTGTCCAGAACACTTGGTGAGCCTTTGTTGGAACGAAGATAAAAAGGGGGATGTCAAGTCCAGTGATATGTTCTACCCACAACCCCCTACTCAAGAATAAGCAGCATCCTTCAGGAAGAACAGTGAGATCCAACCCTGGTCAGGAGTCTCAGTCTTGTTTCAAGACAATCTCTCTGGTCTGATGAGAGACAAATAGAAAACAATCCCTCTGGCTAGAAAGGCCTACCAGCTAGTTTGTGGCAGAGGTGGAACTAGAACCCTGAGTTCCTCTTGGTCACGTAGCATACACCGTCGTGGATTATCAGTGGTCTTTTCATATGTGCCTCATCTCCTGTTTTTTGTATAGGATGAAGGGTCTCTGAGGAGGCAAAAAAAACTTCTATAGGCCTCAGGTGAAGGGCTTGTGTGAAGAGCACTCCATTCTCAGTGTGGAGGTGAAGGGAACATCAGAAAGCCTCTCTGTCATCTCCCAGGAAGACCAAGTTGTGGCAGCCTTACTCACTGATGCCCTGAGAAGCCTCAGGTAAAAAGATCACTTCCCTCTTCACCCCAGCCTTCTAGGGGACCCTCATCTCCTTGTGGCTTCCTGTCTTTGTGTTATGTTTGGATTCATAGTCTTGGAAGGCATGGGTTCCTCGCCCATCTCCCACTCATGGGTTGGGGAAAAACTGCCCCCCTCAAGGTCTGGTTTATCATCTCCTTTTCTGGATTTTGTGGGTTCTCTCTCCTCACTAAAGAAAAACTGCCAGAAGAAAAGGATTTACTAGTTTAATCCAAATGAATTCTTTTATAATAGCTAATCCTTAGCATCCTACATGTTATAAAGACTTTACACATATTAATATTAACTCACTTTATCTTCCAACAACCCTATGAGGAGAATATCATTATTTTCTGATTTTACAGACAATGAAACCAAGGCTCAAGGATCTGAACTTGCCCAAGGTTGCCCATCGGGTAAATGGCAGAGCTGAGATTTAAATCCAGGTTGTCTGGCTCCAGAGTCTAGTGGTTTAACTAGATACTGCCTTGCAACGCAATGCACAGTAATAACAGCACACATCTTCACATGGCAGGAACCAAAGCTGCTTGTTTTTCCACTCCAAAGGCTATTGGGATATTTGAGTTCTTTTCTTGAATAAGGGCCCAGACAGTACTGCGTCTGGCGTCACGGATCAGGTGAAGAGTTAGTTCTTAAATGGCTGTGATGACAACTGACATTTTCTGAGCACTTGCTGCGTGTCAGGCACTATGCTTAGCACTTTACAGAAATTGTTTCATTTACTCCTTACCACAATTTTGTGAAGGAAATCCTGTGTAATTACCCCATTTATAGATAGGGAAACTGATGCTTAGAGAAGCTAAATACCTTGTCTGAGCATCCATGGGTAGGAAATGTCAGAGTCCGTGCTTTGAGTACGGCCATTACATCTGCCCCTTCCAGAGCAGCATGCTCAGTGGCAGCGTTAAGTCTGAAGAGAGGGCAAAAGATCCCATAGGTTCAGGATCACCTTCTCTGAGACTGCTATTTTTGACTAATTCATTGATTTGCCCCACCCATTATCTGGGCTAGTTACCCAGCACGAAGGGACAATGAAGTTTATTATTGAGTGCTCCTATGACTGCAGCAGAGATCAGGCAGCTGATTCTAGCTATGACTGTGACCTTGAATAGCATTACAAGCCAAGAAGAAAGAACTGATTCAATGGGGATGGGCCAGGTCCAAAAGTAATTCCCTTTTGGCTATCAATCATTGAAGGTAGGTAGAGCGAAAGCAGTGATGCAGGGAGGCAGTATAATATTATGATTAAGTGTAAGGCTTCTGAAGACAGACTCCTTGGGTTGTAAATTATAGATCTGCTACTTACTGGTTGTATGACTTTGGGAAAATTATTTAATTTCCCTGTGCCTCAGTGTCCTCATTTATAAAATGGGAGCCATAATAGTTTCTGTGTAATAGGATTGGTGTGATAATAAAATGATGTCACATTTATAAAGCTCTTAAAATATTACATTGTAACTTAAAACTTTACACCCTTTCTTATCGTTGGTCGTATTGGGGTGGAGGGGGATGCTGTTGACAGGGTGCAGAGAGAGGGTGGGAGAGAATTAAACCAGCCCTTGCTTATGCTGTCTGGACATAAGGAGAAGAGTTTAGAAAAGACAAGCTTTCCTTGAGTGATTCATTCCTCAAGTCGGATTCCAAGCATCTAAGAGATAAGAGTTGTGTTTCTTATGAGTTTCATCCCTCACAGTAACTGACAGATGGAGAATATATACTGAATGACTCTCTCTGGCATTCTTTACACTCTCATAGCTTCTATCCTCGCTTAGACCCACTTTTAGGTTCTCCTGCTGGCTGAAGGTCTTCTAATTGGCTTCATCTCCATGGGCTGCTGCCTCGGACAGGTGCTGAACAGCTTTCCAACTAACCTTTCAGGGCATAAACCACTCCCTAGAAACCTTTGATGACCTGTCTTTGCCCTCATCACAAGCATCTTGAACTGGGATTCAGGCTCTGCACCATCTGCTCTAAAGGGACATTTCTAAAACTGTTTCTTTCAACTTCCCTTCTGGTGGCTATGTCCTAGCCAGTCTGTTAGCCACCATTTCCCCATTAGTCTCTTCCACTTTCCCATATCTGACCCTTTCTTCCTTCATCTCCATATGTTCAAATCCTGCCTTACTTTCCAGATTTACTCAAAGGCTCCATGATCCCTGCAGCCAGGATGTTTCCTTTTCTTTGAATTCCATAGCACTTTGTATCCTGCCTTCCATGCTTATCATATCCTGTTATCCAGTTATTTATGAAGATAAATTATCTTCTATTCTGCAAGAATGTAAGCTCTTCAGGCCAGGATGTATGTACTACAGGGACTAGAAGTGTTCCTTACATATGCTAGGCACTAAACAGCTATTTTTTGAATGGATGGATGAATGGACATATAAATCCTCTTGATACTAAAAAAGTTTCTGTGGGGAGTCCTTTCTCCTTACTCTTTTAGAGGACACTTTAGTTCCAGGATCCCATGAAGTAAGGATGGCACTCTGCCTCTAACGTCTCAATTTTGCTTGGCTTGATACATGTGTTAGGTAGCCTGCAAATTTCAATATGTGGCCCTTGAGGGCAGAGAAGTGAAAGACAATGTCTAAGTCCAAGACCTAAAAGAAATCACTCTTTTCTGATCAATATTCAAACCATGTAGCAGGCCGCTCAGAGATGCTCAGGATAATGTGAATTTTCCTCTACTGTTAGAGATGAGGAAATAGGTACACCGACGATTGAAATGATGTACCAGTTATTGAAACTGGGTTTAGAGTTCACAGCTCAACGAGGAAAGAGGGAACTTTTATTGAGTATTAACTATTATTTTACAAAAATTAGTCATCTACCAACAAAAGGTCCCTGTGAGATAGGTATTATTTCCCCCATCTTACAGATAGGAAAACTTAAAAAGGTGAAGTGACCTCTCCGAGATTGCAAAGCTAGAAAGTGGTGAAGCCTGGATTTAAACTCAACTCTGACCTCCGAATCTCTGTTCTTTTCACAAAGCACTATGTTATCCTCTTTGTTAACTCTCATCTTGGTCTCACCTGAGTTAGGAAACTATGTGCTTCCTTATATTTATGCCTTGGGTACTCCATTGCTTTAGGTGACCTCTTCACTCAACACCTCCATTGAATTAGTCAAGGTAATTAACCCTAATTGCAGTAATAAACCATTTAAAATCTCAGCACACAACACAATAAAGGCTTATTTCTCACTTATATTATAGCTGAATGGATTTGGGCAATTTTCCTCCAAACAGCAACTCAGGGACCCAAAGTTCTTCCACCTTGAGACATTGTAACCTTAAACATGTAGCTTCCAATGTTACCTTAAAACAGGGAAAGGGTGGGGACAATTGCACCAGGGATTTTATGGCTAGGCTTAGAAGTGCTTCACATCATCCATGGGTTAGAACCCAGTTGTATAACCTCAACCTAAACGCAAGAGAAAATGAAAAATGTATGTGTCCAGGGAAAGGAAATGAAATTAGTAAACATTAGTCTCTGAAACATCCATTGTATCTATTAGAGTTCTCACAGGAAACAGATGGCATGCCTAGCTAGGATTTTGAATCTAATGAAGGTATTATTTATAGACATAGGAATGGTGCTAAGGGAATCTATAAAGGACTTTGAGGCATCCAGGGACTAGCAGAAATAGGAAGCTCAGACCATCCCTAGTCCAAGGACAAGGAGAGGAAGACATATTATTAGAGCTCAGTAGTAGCTGGAGCCATGGAAGAAGGGCTTTCTGACAGAAGCCAGAGTTGCAGAGGATACATCCACTGTCAGAACTGCAATACCTCACCAGGAAGGGAACGGAGGAAGAAATACCCTGACCTCTCTCTCCTTCTACCTTCAGATTTCCTGCCAAAGCCTCTCTATGGCCAAAGCCAATTGGTAGCCACAGGGCAAGAGAGCCTGGGTGATGCAGGCCATAGAGGTCAGCCTCCCAGGGCACAGAGAATGGCAGACGATGGATCTTGGGGTTAGGGATTCAAAAGAATAAACAGCACACTAACCATTCCATGTGAACATCTTCTTCCCTGGGAAGTATCACTCCCACTTAGATCCTTCCCTGTGGGCTCCTTCCCCTAATTCTGCCTATGCAGATTCATTTACCCCAGAAGGGCACCCTGTATCACATACCCCACTCTCTCCCCTGCCCCTGGCAAATCTTTACAAAAGGGTGGGGGAGAATGCAGAATTACAAAGAATCCTTTGTTTTTTTCCATATGACTTATAGAATCCAATACAGTGTTTTATAGCAACTCATATCTCATTCTGTAAGCCTGGAACGCTCTGGGGAGAGAGAAGAGAACCAGGCCTGAGAACCCCCACTTTTAGAGATCTTGACACTTCAGGCCCTGAATGCCTCACTGGCACCCCCTCTCCTGCCCCTCTGTCCTTCTCCACCTTCAGTAACCACCTTCCTGGAACCTGCATGGGACTTGGCTCTGTGCTGTGATGAACTGTACAGATACGTTCACAGGAACTCCGTGCTCTTGCAGGGCTTGGAGAAAGCAGCTGTGGTAATTACAGTGGATTTCTGGAATGGAAACTAATGGTGCAGGCTCAGATCTAAAATGCCTTTGATCCTCTTCATCATTAAAATGCCATTAAAGGTACAACACATATATTACTGGACATCAAATCTACATTGATGTAAAAAGAAATTAGGCTGATAATTGTACCCAAGCCCATTATCTCCAGTGAGTGAGGGCACGTGGTACCCTGTGTGGTTCTACAGAAGGACTTTCATTGACCCTGATCAGTTCAGTTGAGACAACATTGATTAAGCTCGTTCTGTGTACCATCCTAATCAGATGTCTACTTCTGTAACTGCCCTGATTTAAACTGTGACTTTCAAGGACTTATACTCTGGTTTATAGTCTGAGCCCCAGAGAAAGAGCTTGAAAAGTTTGCAGCAACATCATTGAAAAGGACTACTACTTAGGGACCCCAACAAGAAAGGCAAAACCGTAATGTGAAAAATGACAAAATAAAGACTATGGAACCATCTAAAAGAGCACTTGGCATGTAATAGGTAGTCAATCAATATCAGTTTAATCAAGAAATTAACCAGTAACCCAAAGGATTCTCTCTTTACAGGCTTCATGTAAGGACAGGGATTAGGCTGTTCTTATTGGCCTAGGTCCTAACTACCTCCCCGGAACTACTACCAAAGAGATTCTCAGGAAGTGAGCTAAGTCCTCTTCACTTAACCTTATTCATCCACATTTCAGATCATCTGGCTGTGCCCAGCAGATCCAACCACCACCCCCTCCTGTCACCATTGTACCCCCTAGCCTGGCTTCTCATTGTCACTACATTCCATTTGTCACCAAGGGTATGAGGTTACAACACCAGACTCCTCTTTCCAGGCACTCCAAGATGCTAAAGCAGATGAGGGAAATGGATTCATGGCCCACTAGCTTCTCCAGAGGAAAAACTGAGGGTGGGAGACTGTGCAGAAGTAAATAGTTATATAGAAAGAGTGCCTTCCTGAAGGAACTGATTATTAAATACACGGGACATCGCTATTAGCTCTTAGATCCTAGATAAAAATATCTTTAGAACCATGCCAGACCCAATCATTGCCAAAGAAAGAGGAAAAAGACTGTGACCAAAACAGATTTGAGCTACAGGGTCTCTCGGAGCCCCTCAGCCTCAAAAGCAAAGGCCAAGACCAGAGGCAGGGAGCTCATTCCTAAAGTACAGGCCATCCTTGTATCTGGGGCCACCTCTAGAAGATATCATTGGGTTTAATGTCCACCCATAGGGACTGGTTAAATACATGATGGTGCAGCTACAAATTATTGTAATATCTACATATACTGACATGAAAAGATCACCAATAAAATGAGTATAAAAGTTCAAAGAGGCATAAACATAGCTTTACAGCATTCGTGTAAGAAAGGAATGAAAAGAATGCATAACTTTGTTTGCCTATATATGCATATATTTTCTCCAAAGGACATGTAAGAACCCAATAACATTGGCTGCCTATAGGGAAAAAAAGTGAGTGGCTGGAGGTTTGAGGCAGGAGGGAGAATTTTCACTTTTATGGTTTTAAATGTTTGAATATGACTATTATTTATTCAAAATATAAAATAGTCTAAAATTATTTTTTGTGAATGAGGAAGAAAATTATGATTTATTGAAAGTGTATCAGGAGTTTTACAGTGTCCAATTTACTTCCTTCAGTCCTAATGAACCCTACTTTTCATTTTTATATAATTTTTAAACTTACAAATGTAATAAATACTCAGTGCAGAAAATCTGAGAAACTCACATATAATCACACAAACAAACAAAAAAACAAAAAACCAAACCCAGCTGTAATCCCAATTACCCTCAGAAATAACTACTGTCAAAGTTTGGTATAAAGCCTTTCAGTTATATAGTTGTATTCATAAAAATGGAAGCAGAGTGTTCATACTGTTTTGTAACTTATTTTTCTCACTTTCCACCGAACCATGAACATTTTCCCATGTCAACGATTATTCTTCTACAAGATAATTTTAAGTTTATTGCTTAATAATATTGTTTAATATAAAGGTATCGTAAATTATTTAATGAATTTTGGATTTAAAAATCGTGTTTATAAACATTCTTTCATGATGGTGGTGGATTAGACTCCTCTCTCTCTCTCTGCATTCTACACATCCAATCTGTCAGCAAATCCTATTGGCTCTACCCTCAAAACATTCCTCAAATATGACCATTTTTCTTCTGCTGTCACTACTCTGGCCTGACTCACCATCATCTATCACTCAGAAGGTGATGATAATGTTAACAATAACATCAAATATAGAAGTGACATTTGCTATGTGCTGTCACAAGTATTTTAATTCATTTAATTCTCACGATGACCCCTATGGTCAAAGTGTTTCATACTGATTCATTTAATACTTAAAAAGAAAAAAACTAACAAACCTATGTAGTAGGTACAATTATCCCCATTCTCCACATGAGGAAACTGAGACACAGAGAGAATATGTAATTTGCCTAAGGTCACACAGCCAGTAGCTGGTGTAGCTGGAATTTGAACCCAGGCAGTTTGGTTCCCGAGACTGGTCTTCAGATGTAAGTTCTGTCACCCCTCTAGATGACTGCGGTGTCTCCTAACTGACCTCCATGCTTCTACCTTTATCTCCACAAGCTGTTCTCAAGGCAACTACTATAGTCACTTTTAGTACATAAGTCAGATGGTGTCATTCCACTGCTCAAAATCCTATCTTTCCATTTTATTTGTCTTTATGCTGATCTTCAGTTTTCCATGACCTCTTTTACCTCTTCTCCCGTCACTCTCCTTTCCAGTCACACCAGCCTCTCTGCTATTCTTTAAGGAAGCCAGGCAAGCTCTTGCCTTGGACCCTTTGCATTTGCTGTTCTCTCTTCACCTGGTTAGCCATGTCCCTCACTCCCTTGTCAACTTCAACTCCTTGCTCAAATGTGAGGCCTTATATTTAAAACATTAGTCCTCCATCTCCACTGTAGTACCCTTCATACCCCTTTTCTGCTTCTCTGCTTTCTTTCATAATTCTCATCATTTGACATACTATAAGTTTCATGTACTTATTTATTATCTATCTCCCTCTTCAATTATAAGTTCCAGAGGGTAGGAATCTCTTTCTGTCTTGTGCTCTATCTCTAAGGTTTAGAACAGTACCATGCAGCTGTTCTTATACTCTGCCAGCTCATCTGGGCAGATGCTCAAACACAGCCAGCTTTGAGGGGCTTACTCTGATGGCCAGTTGCCCCTCACCCCCACTTCTCTCTTTCTTAATTTTCAGGTCTTTCTGCCCTTTTTATTTGTTCTGCAACTTGCTAGCAGTGTGAGTTTGAACAAGTTATTTACATTCATTGAGCTACAGCTTCCTCTTCTATAGAATGGAGTATATTAACACCTAGCTCATGGGATTATTGTGTGGATCGAATGAGATGTGTGCAGAGCAAACAGTAGGTACTCAGTCAGTGAGTGGTGGCTGCTGCTGCTGCTGATGACGATGATGCTACCAGGCATAGAAACCAGATAGAAGAGGCCGTTTCACAGAAATGACCTTAGGGTCTTCTGGAGTCTCCCCACAGCCCCAGGCCATAGATAGGCCACTTGGAGTTAAGGCTGAGGACACCAAGAGAGAAATGCCTGATGATGTCATCACCCTGATTCCCTGTCTAGGTCCCTCTGCTACCACACATGCTATGCACTGCTCTGCACTGCTCCATCTCACATCTTTTCCTCTCCACTCCATTTCCCTATGAAAGCAGCTGAAGATGCTGATGTTATAGCCCCTTTGAGTTCAGTCTAATTGCCAAGCTCATAAGTGCTCAGCACCATGCTGGCAAATGAGGCAGTAGGGATACATAACATTTAAGCTCTGGTAATATTAATAAGAAGACACGGCCAAGTGATAAATAAGCCAACTCAAGATGAAAAATAATATCAGGGAGAATAATATGGAAGAATAAAGGAAAGACTGAGGTAGAGAGGAGAGGAGTGAAATAGAAAGGTGGGATGGGGTGCAGATCTCGGCTTGCTTCAGTGGGAGTCTGCAAGGACAGCGGAAAGAGCACAAGATAAGGAGTCAGACCCAGGTTTGAACTCTGTCTCAGACACATCAGCTATGTCACCTTGGAAAAGTTGCTTAAACTCAGTTTTCCGATCTAGAAAAAGGAGACTAACACAAGAATATACCTCCACCAAACCGCTGTGAGAATTAAGTTCTGTAAGAGCCTAGCACTTTTCCAGGAAAATAGTAGCTGCTCAGCAAATACTATTTTTTTCTGCCTGCTCTGAATTCTCATAGTCTCACAGCCAGGCCCAGAAGAGGTGCCCTGGACCTGCCCAAACTCTTAACTTCATCCTCATCTTGGGACAGAAAAAAGGACGGAGCCTCTGAGAAGCGAGGCAGATAGGAAGGCCAGGAGGCAGCCATCAGCATGATTCTTTACACCAAACAGAGTCACTGTTGCTCACCCATTCAAACAAACTGCAGTGAGCACTTAACAGTACACCAGGCCCTTGGGATACAAAGATGAATAAAATGTGGAGTCTGCCTTAAAGGAGCCAGGTTGATATGGAGAGACAGATACATAGCCGTAATAGCTATGGAAGGAGTAAGGTTTTCACTTAAGATACCTATGAATCCTGATGTCAAAGAATTTGCTTTATTGTCCTCACCACCTAATTTGATTTGGAATTTGAAAAAAAAAAAGAAAAAGGCCCTACAGGTTCATCAGAGGTCTGAGCAAAGTGCTGCAAAAGTGAAGAGCTGAGTAATGAATTCTGCTGGGAGAGTCAGGAGGCAGCATTCGAACAGGGTAACAGGATGAGAGCTAAAATTTACTAATGTTTACTGCCCACTAACATGTCAGGCACCAAGTGCTATACACATATTAACTCATTCAATCCTCTCAACAGCCTTCGGAGGGAAAGACTTTATATTTTACAAAGACAAGGTCACATAGTTTGAAAGTGGCAGAGCCAGGATTTGGAGCCAGAGCATCTTATTCTAGATCTCATTTTTTTATGTCTATGCCATATTGCCTCTGTGAATCTTGAAGAATAAATACTGTGGCCATTCTGAGACCCAAAGCCAGTTTTCCTCACTGAAACTACACCCAGACCAATAGAGATTGGCTCGTCTGTTCATGCCATGTTCATTACCACCTGCTCTACATAAGGCTTAATACTGTGGGATTGTGTGGGGAGCAGCACATAGTCCTTCTCTCTATGCCCGAGCTCTGTTTTACTGTAATTTCCCTTGGCTCCAGAGCTGGGAGAGTGGGATATTTAGAGTTGGGACAGTTAACTAGAATTCTTTTCTACCACTGCTCCTGGTAGGCAGAAACGGTGAGACCTGAGAGGTTTAAGACATGAAAGAGGGCCGCCGAAGGTTTGGAGATTCAAAGGATCTTCTAAAGCAAAGGGTTTTGTTTGTTTGTTTGTTTGTGTTTTTCTTTTTCTTTTTCCCCTCTCTCTCCATTTCAAGAGTGGAACATTTCTCCAACTGCAATCTAACACTGAACTGATAAATTGGAACGACTATGATATAAGTTGGATTGGGGGTTTTAGCATCTTACTCATTCAACATTCTCTGTGTCCTTTCCCATCTTCTCAGGTGACTGCTGAAGCCTCTCTATGAAACGCAGTTAGAAGGCCCTGTCCTAGATAGAGCACTGGCAAAAAGCTTAACGCTACCCCATCCTCAGCTCTGCTGGCAATTGAGGGCTGGCAGCATCTGCAGCAGACAAGTGAGGTCAGAAAGCAAGGGAGTTATTCATTACTGCTGTCATTTGGGAGTTTAATGAACATTTAACATCTCTGCCTTCAAACATGCTCTAAGTTGATTGGAAGAGAGGAGAGACATAGTTTCTGGGGTGGGACCAGGGGAAGGGAGTCACAAAGGGTGGGCCAGATTGGGGGTTTCAGGGAGTGAGAGATACAAGTGGAGCAGATAACATTTTTCCTTGTGTCAAATACAAGAGAGGTCACAGTTGAGTGGAGATGGAAGAGAATTAAATCAGAGAACTATTCAGAGTGAATGAAGCCCTCACACTTGGATTTATTCCAGAAGATCAAGGACACCACCATTAAATTCTGTTCACTAGGACACCCTTTACAAAGGCGGCTGAGTAGACTTTAGTCTATACTCTTCCCCAGGATGGGGGTCCAGCACTGCTTCTATAGGTGATATATCAGGCTGCCCAGATGTACTTCATGCTAGCCTTCATTCTTCATGGCCAAGTCCAAAACACTGAGGCAGTGCTGCAGGCTGGTGCAAAGACAGAGCTTGGAAGTCAGACCTGATTTGAATCTTGGCTCTGCCACTAATGACTTGTTTGACTTAGGCAAGCTACTTACTCTCTCAGTTTCTCCCTCAGAGAGATGTTGTGAGGAATAAATGAGTTAATACATATAAAGCACTTAAAACAGTACTTGGCATACAGTGGTTATTCATGTGTGTGTACACGCACGCGCACGCGCACACACACACACACTCACTCACTAAGGCTTATCTCTGTCACATCACAATGTACTTCAGCAGAGCGTAGGTGGTGGTTCTGCTCCATGAAGTCATTCAGAGATCCAGGCTCATTCACCTACATTCCACTACTGCCTAGGAGGCCACTAATTTTTTACATCTAGCCTAGAGGGAAGGGATGAGAGGAAGCTTAGAGGATAATGCAGAATAAGGGTCACATTTATAAGAAACTTACATCACTTCTATCCACGTTCTGTTGGTCAGAACTTAAGTCATATGGCCCAACTACAAAGCGCACGCTAGCTATGTGCCTCGGAAAAAGATGAGACCGTGAAGAACACTGGGACAGTCTTTGCCACATCTTGCAACGTCTTTAATACATAATTCAGATGTTAATAAAAACTTTTTTCTTATTGAATATATTGAACAAGACTAGAAAGAATAGTGTAACAAACACCCATGACATATTGCTCAGCTTAAACAGTTTTCACCTCATGGTCAATCCTGTTTCATCTATACTTCTACCCAATTCTTCTTTCCTCCTATATTACTTTAAAGCAAATCCAAGATATTGCATCATTAAATCTATAATTATTTCAGCACAGTACATTTTCAAGCACTTACTGTGTGCCAGTCACTGTGTCTGCACTAGAAATACAATGATAAATAAATTATAATTTTTGTCTTTAAGAAGCGACAGTTGAGTGAAGAGCTTATCAACTAAAGCTTTTTGAGATAAACTTAACTGAATCACAGTGAGAATAGAGAGTTCCTGTTTGGGATGCTATATTCCCCCCCACCCCCCACCAAAAAACCTCACCATTGAGACAGCCAAAGTGACCACAATAATTAATAATCTTATTTTTCCCTGACCTCCCTACCTCACCAGTGGATTTCTATAAGTATCTTCACTCTTTCTTGAGAAGCTGCTCCCCTGAGAGTCATTTTAGCTTAGGAGCTCTGTGTTTCTCTGTGTTTCACAGGGCATGAGCTCACCTGTCAGTAGAGGAGTCTGATAATGGAATGACTGCTGACAGAGGCCCTTTCTGGTCCAATCAGCTCCTGGGGCTTCCACTAAGCAATGACCTCAGGCTTTAACTCTGTCTTTTCTTAGAGGTGGGAAGGATAAGTGGCCTCCAGGGGTTACGAGGCAGACCTTAATCAAAAAGAAACTGAGTGCTGACAGCTCTGCTGGCTCCAAGCTCTCTCTAATCAGAGCTCAGGACACCTTAATGGGTCACTAACCTTGCCTCAGATGTCCTGCCACATATCACCACCTGCACACCAGTCATCCAGCATGCCAGACAAAGCCAGGAATAAAATTCCATCTGCATCTCCAAACTCCGCCAGCTTTCCCCACCTTGCAGAAGCCTGAAGTTATGAAATTCAAATGCGAGTGGGCTTGGAAATTAGACAAACCACCATTAAGTATAACACACATGCAATATCAAGCTTCATATTAAAACTATCTGTATACATATATGTACATGTATTTCCAACATCAATTTCAGTCATAGATTACTCACCTGAACAGGGAGGTGATCTGAAGCACATCAGGAAAATTGTTTCTGCTCAGAGGTGTATCTTGTGAAACACAGAAGTCAAATAGAATCACATCTAGAGTTCCTCCTGCATTTAGGGGTTGGGCGATAGCTTGAGTAGCCATTTATTATAATCTAGCATCTCTGTGTGAGCAAGGCAGGCTGAGTTGAGAACGGATACTTCTAAAACTAAACTTCCTGTGAAACCAGTCAAGCAGAGGCTCAAAGAGAATGAGCCCAAGCACTGGAGCAGTCTTCTATCTCTCTCTCAACTTACAGAATCTTCACTTGTCTTGCCTGCCCATCCATTTCCTATTATGACTATGGGTAGAGAATGAATGGAAAGGACTACAGAATGCTAGTTCTAAAATTGTTGGAGAACTGGGTAAGGAAACAAAGTTAGTTGAAGACTATGGATAATAAGTTCATTCTTAGAGTAAGCTTGGATGATCAAACTTCAAATAAAATACTCTTAAAGATAAATGAAGGATGGATCACATAGTTTGGCTTGTCACTGGAGAAGGGCAATATTGTACAGAGGCTAAAAGAATAAACTTAAAAGCTATACAGCCCTGGATGCAAGTCTTGGTTCTACTCCACCACCTCCCACCCAGTTGCCTTGCCAGTGATTTTAGTCTGTGTTTGCCAAGCACCAACAGGTTGCAGATGCTCCAGAAAATGCTATCGGTTGTAAATTCTCTTATGATAAAATATTTAAAGCAATATTTTAAATAATTTTGTAATAGTTGAAGTTACATTTGAACACTATTTGTATGGCTCCTTGTGAGATTTCTTAAATATAGTCTTTGTTATTTTGTTACATACATTACACTTAGTACCCACCTCTTCCTGGGCCAGAGAGTAGTCTGAGTTGACCATTTCACATATACCTCTCCTAATCCTCCACTGAAACATCTCACTCAAATTATTAATATAGATGTGCTGAGCTTCTCACAAAGCCCCATGTAGGTGCCCCAAATACCCTCAAATTTATCCTGGAATGCCAAACAAATATTAGAATTTTCTGTATGCAATCATGTGAAAAACATTGGAAAGCACTAATTTAGTCTCTGAATAAATTTCCTCATATGAAGTATGGGAATAATAACAGTACATATCTCATAGTGTATCATGAGGATGAAATGTGTTAAAATATATCAAGCACTTAGAATTGTATTTAGAACATAGTAAATGAATAATAAATGCTAGTTATTATTTTTCCTCATCTCTAAGATGGGGCTGCTAATAACTACCCTTATATGGCTAATGGGTAGAAGCATGTTAAGGGCTTAGTACAACACCTGGCATACAGTAGGAGGTGAGTAAATGTAAACCGGTATTACTAATGTTCTAATTTTTCAAATGTGCATACCTTTTAATGTCAGATTGTAAGTCTCTAGTGCAGTTCATATGTGCACAACTTTCCAGTTAGACTATAAGTTCTTTAAACTAATTTCATTCTCTTCAGGACTAATGACAGTTCTAGAACTATAGAAGCTGTCCAAAATATAATTTTAAGTATCATGTCTACTAAATTTCTCAAAATAACTTTCAACTATTTCCATTTTAAAGATAAAAAACTGAGGCCTGGCTTGCCTATGACATCAGCAGGTTAATTTCAGAGCTGGAAGTAGAACCTAGGTCTATTGACTCCAAGTAGTGTTCTTTTTACCAGATCATATTACTATATTGGGCTGCTGCGTACAGTTAGACAGAGGAGTGCAATTCATATTTTAGACATTATAGATTTGCATATTGACGAAGTAATTTTATAACAGATGGTAAGAGTCTTGTTATAAAAATATGAATATTATAATAATTATCTAAAGGAGCACCTTTATCCAGTTTGCATAAAGGCACCATATAGAGTAGTACAGACCTTAATATACTATTCCCAACCCAATTTTTCTCTGATGATTCAAACAGTGTGTGAGATGTTGAGCCCCTTTGAATTGTCAATTTGAATCTAAAAGATAGGACTACTTAAAGTAGGAGTTTTTTGTTTGTTTGTTTTGTTTTTTTCTGTGAAAGGCTAGACAGTAAATAGTTTAGGTCTTTTGGCCCTTACAGTCAGTCTGCCCAACCTCCTCAACTTTGCTGTTGTAGCCTGAAAGCAGCCAGACTCTATGTAAATGAATGGACGTGGCTGTGTAGCTTGCCAACTACTGACTTACAGAATTACAGTTATTTGTACTATCAATTAGAATTTCTTGCAAGAGCATTATGTCACTTAGATTGAACCTGTTGATACTCAATAGGTAAGAAGCCAAAACTTGAAAACAGAGCTGATTTCAAATCCTTTGTTCTTTAATTTTAACACAGATCAGATGTTCTCGTTCTTGGTCACTATAAAGTGATCACTTGTGAGGTATGTTTGTAAACCATCTCCAATGTTTATGGATATTATTTAAAGAAATAGATCTGAAGGGACTCACATTTGTTTTGATTTCTTGAATGAAAAAGTTAAAGTTAGATCTAGTCCAGAGGGTGATATAACCCCTACTCTTGATCTCCAAGGAAACTGACTCCTCAGTTCTCTTGGCCTTTGTTTCTACAAACTCCTCTTCCCTTAGTTTAGAGGGAAAAAAGGTGAGAAATAAAAGAAGCAAAAGTTACCAAACTGAAACAGGTAGGTTTACAAAGCCTGACATATTAGGTAAGAAATTAATTGATTGAAAAATGGAGATCTACAAAAGGACCTAGTCACCTAGTCTAGCTAGGCCCTTGTTCCTTTTGCTGCTAAATCAAGCTGTTCAGGCTTCTCACCCAGTTAGCTTCAGGTTGGCACCATTCGTGACCTTGTTGGAATCTCAGTCTCTGCAACATGATTATAAATCCACGATCTTTTTTAGAAATTTAGGGCTACAAGGGAACTTGGAGGTTACCTAACCTGTTACATGCTTAAGGTTCCCTTTGGAATCTAGTTTTGCTTGGATATCCCTGCACGGACAGAAAGCTGTCACCTATATTAGCTTGTGTCATTATCAACAATTTATTAGGAATTTCTTTCATATGTTGAGTTAAACTTACTCTCATTGTTGTTGCTTCTACACACTACAGTCACATAAAACAACCCAACTTGCTTTTTCACACAGCAGCCTCACCAATATCTGAAGATGCTATCATGGAGCACCAAGCACAGTATTCAAGGTAAGGTAAGGTTCAAGAGTCCAATATCTTCCCTATCTGAAGACTTTTGTTTTTGAGGGGTGGGGTAGAGTAGGAGGAGAAGTCACAGTACACTATATGTTTGCTAAGTTTATGAGCAACTAAATTCTCTAAGTCTTTAGTTCCATCTCTCACGGGCTGAAGTGAGGCACACTTGGCCTTCTGGATCTCAAAATGAACTACGTTTGTAAGCTGTACAGTATGTTAAGTACTCCAGTATTCATTATCTAACGCAGTGATTTTCAGCCCTGAGTATGTTAGATTTACCCCTTCATTTCAATTTTTTAAGCAACTTTTAGGGATCCAAATCCTCTCAAACAATATAATTTACCATGATCTCAGCTTTTGGTCACTAAAAAGTATAATAACAATTTAATAAGAATAGTGACAATGCCTCACATTAGTTGAGATTTGTGACAGGCACTTGGCTAAGAGATTTTTATATTTTGACTTTTTTAACCCTCACAAAAACCTTGTGCAGTAGTTACTATTATTATTTTAATTGAATTGATGGGCAAATGAAGGTACCGAATGATTATTTGCTCAAGGTCACAGTGTCAATAGGGAGAGGATCCACGATTTGACAAGAGAACTCATACTTTTAGTTATAGCATATTATTCCCATCAATGCTCTTTTTCAAAGAATTAATAAACAATGTGTATAAGTAGGATAGTACTTTATGGCAAACCAGCAGAGACTTGAGTTGATGAAAACTTTTGAATAAATACAGCTAATCTTAACACAACTGTCTATGCAGTCTCAGTTATTCTCTCTTGTCCACAATAACATCGTCAATGCCATGCTGAAATCTAGAGGCAAAATTCAGACACAGTATTCCTTGAAGTGGTTAAAAGCAAGGTAATCTGCATCTTGGCTCTACCACTCTAACTTTATCACCATGGGCAAATTATTTAATACTTATGGCTTCAGTTTTCTATTCAATAACATGAAGGTAATGATAGTATTTACCCTATGATTATGATGATTATAAAGTAACTCAGGTAAAGTGTTTAGAAAACTCCTGGTACATAGAAAATGCTCAATAAATTTTAGCCATTATTATAATTCTCATATGGAGAATAAGAAATGATCTGGTATGTCTGCTTCTTAGTTAATCACTGTTCATTTTTTAATGATCTAATCTAAACTTACCAAACTTATCAATCTATATGTTGGCAATCTTCTCATTTAAAAAAAAAATAAATATCTGCTCATATTCAACCATTCAGCATCTTCAAGTCCATCATACTTTCTTAAATACCACCAAGAGTCCTGACACTGCTCTGTATACTGAGAACCAGAGACTTGAAGCACACTCTAATGTCCTGATATTTGGGTGCAACGGATGTAACAGCAGTAACTCCCTAAGCAGGGGGCACCTCACCTTGTGGCCTGTTGCGTCATCACCAGTCTGTGAGCCTGAGTGTAGGAAATCAAGATTGGTGGTCAGGGCAATTGAAACAGAGCTGCTCTGGATTGTCAAGGTCAAGTCTGAGAGGGGCCCAGGGTATGAACTATCACAGCACAGCTGTCTTTTAGCATACTATGTTACTTCTGAGCCTAGGATCAGAGCTGGTCAAGCAGATATTTCCAAAAAAATGGGACATTTGCAGCAATTGAACCTGAAAGCATTGTGCAGCTATTACCCATCTTACCAATCCTTTCCATGGACAGAATCTTGAAGTTAGAAAAGAACCTTCTATATCTAGTCCAGAGGTTGTAAACTAAGAGACCATGGACCAAAAGTAGCCACAGACGTCTTCTTTGCCCTCTTTAGTGTTTTACATATTTTTTGAATTAGCTTATTTAAAAATTCTGACAATTTGTCATAAAAATAGATCTTGCTCATCTCGAAAAACAAAAACAAAGATTTGGCCATATTATGTCCTTAGGACAATAATCAGCTGGGTAGTAACTACCCACTTTAGGCACATGGAATCCAACCAGACAATAACATTTGTGAACCCTGATTAAATCTAACCAATTCATTCCATAGATTAAGAAAATGGAGCTCTGAAAAATGATTTGACCTGTCTACATTTAATGGCAGCCAAAATTAGAAGGCCGGGTGTTCTGAATCCCAGTTCAATGATCTTCAGTGTGTGCTGTAATCTTACCCCTAGAGAATCTTGAGATAGAGAGACATTACCTGCTTAGAGGAACTGTGTGAGACAAAATTGAGAACTAGGCCTGCTTTTGCACTCACTACTCTCCACTCCCTTTGTTGGGCCAGAATTTCCCAGGGAATGCAATCTACTAGGGAAGTTAGAACTAGCCAGAAACTCAGTCCCAGTACTCCTCAGGCTGCTGACCACACCCACGGGCTAAACTATCTGCACATTCCCAGCCTCCACAGATGCTCTCATACCCAGCTGGGTAATGAATAAACATGCTGCTGTTTCCTTTGTCAGTGACCTTTTCTCTACCCACACAGGCAGTTAAGGAACAATAGCCTCTATGGGACATTGACTGGGAGGGGAGGTTAGAGAGAACAGTTACAGATGACAGGTCAGTAGGATCTCAGAATTCCCTTCCTGGCTTTCTTCTCAAAACATCAAATGACTACGGCCATGGCCTTCAATACATTGCTTTTTAAAAAGTGCAGACTTTGTCCAGAATGACATAATTTTATACAAAAAAATACCCTAGCTAGGTTCCCCTTGAGTGTAGTTGACACTGATTTGTGAAAATCTTTGAAATCTTTAGCCTAAATTGCTATAAATACATAGTATCTTAGCTTCATTATACCTCAGATCCAGGAATATCTTACCTAAAACTGTCCAAGGGGATATTTAGTTCCCTTTCTATCCTGGAGATGCCAAAGACAAAAGTAGTCTGTGCAAGTAATTATGATAGGAATTGCATGAGGAATGGAATACTAACAGGGGGACCATTCACGAGATCATTCTCTGTGAAGGTAGTAGGAATACAAAATCAAGGCTATCTTATTTAAGGCTAAGGAGAGCAGAAAGCAGATAACAACTGAACTTGACTGGAGACAAGGCTAAATAGCTGAGTGGGTACTGAGCCAGAGATTTTGACTTGTATAAAATAAAACCAAACAAACATGAATACACTGTCAAAGGGCAAGTGCTCAAACATTCTTAATGTCAATGACAGTTAAAGCCAAAAAAATTTGCCAAGGTCTGCCTCTGTCCTGCCAAGGATCCTGGAGCTCCTCCATGTTCCCACAAGGAAGATTACTGCCAGGAACCAGTAAATATAGAGGCAAATTCTCCTTTGTGCTTCCCTCTGGGAAATGCATTTTAAAATCCCCTAGAGCCTGCATCTGGCATAAATTAGGGTGTTAAAGCCAAGTTCCGAAATTTGTCAAACCCCAAACCACACATCTATTCTGTTACAGGTGTACCAACCCTGGCTACTGCGTGGCCTCCCGGGAGAACAAATGAAATATCAAGCAGTTAGCTAGGGTCTGGTCTGGTCTGTTTCCCCTTGAGTAAGGGAAAAGGAGATTAAAGCATCATTTAGACTCCAGTACTTTCCCCTTTTACTACATATACAGTGATTATATTCTCTCAGAACTAAATGATAACAATACTCTATGATATAGATTTTTAAATGTGCTTTTTCTCACTTAACCCTTCACCCCATCAGAAGCTGAGCTGTTCATGTTCTCAACCTTCTTAGGAGGGAATCCAGGAAAGAGGCGAGGCTCTATATCATAGAAAAAAAAACAGAGAGGGAAGCAACTAATCTCTTATTCATCTCGAACACAAAGAAACCCTGCACAGGGCTGAGACAGGCATGAACTCTGTAAGTACCACCTCAGCACTGAATCAGACTTGAGTGGTAGGACCCGGAAAGCCTTGGTAAGACCTTTTATAACTGCTCTGTCATTAATACACAGGATTCTTCTACCCACATTCAATGAGATCAGGCTAATATTTTGGTTTTACATAATGCTCTTTCAGAAATAAGTCTTGTAACAAGGAAAAGACCCCAATCTTTCTAATCTAGCACTGGTTACTCAATTAAAAATCATGCAGAGTTTTTAAGTTCCAGGTCTTCATCAAAAAAGTACAACAGTGGTGAGAAAATGTCAGCCCTCCCAACATGTACATGATGATTTGCCAAAAAAGTAGCTCAGAAAACCTTTTAAGTGAGATGTGGTCAGCAGCATTTGTTAGCTCTCCACACCTGCAGGTTTAACAGTTTGATTCGTTCTTTATCTCCCATCCTGCTTGAAGCTACTGGCTCTTTTGCAATTAAAGCCCGAGTCTAAACAGAGGCTGTCATAGGACTGAGCTCCTCCCTCTCCTATAACGCTTTTTCATTTCAAGTCTCTGCCTCAGAGTTTCACTTCCTGTATGGTGAAGTTGAAGTGCCTACTGAACAGATCTTCCAATGGATAACAACTACAAACGTCTGACAAAATACAAAAAACTACTCGAAGGTATTGGAGACTAAATAATAGAAGCAAAAAAAAAAAAAAAAGAAAGAAAAAAGAAAAACAGAAACCAACAACCAGGTGAATTCTAGAGAAAGGTTGAAACTCGGAAGAAGGGAATGGCACAGTGCGTTTCCAATTTTTATGGTGTTTTAGACTGATAGAAAACTGCAGTCTTTCTGGTTGAAGCATCAGAGTAACTACAAATGCTGGAAAGCAAGGGAGGAAATCTCAAAAGGTAGCCGAAGAGAGTTCCAGATTCTGTGCATAAACTCTACCCACGTCTCTGGATTTCTCTTGAACCATACATGTATGGGACAGACTCCAACTAAAGATAAAATAACTGAATTGACATTTGAGCTGCTCCCCGAGACACAGTTTACAGTTTGAGTCCAGTGAAATTAAATGCCTGCTACCAACGACGATAACAAAAAATCAGCACTCTTCAGAGAAATTTGACAGAATCCACAACATAAACATTCATAATATTCAAGAAACAATCTAAAATTACTCAACATTTGAAGAACCAGAAAAAATATTACTTTCTCTAGAGAAAAGACAGACGACGGAGCCTAACTCTGAGATGATTCAGATGTTGGATTTCGTAGAAAAGTATTTTTAAAAAGTTGTTATTACTATGTTCAATGAAGCAAAGAAAAACATATTTGCAATAAATAAAAACAAGAAGTCTACAGAGCAATATAAAGCAGTTACTATCAGTAACCCACAGTTACCGATGTCCTGATGACAAGTGAGATGCAAATTAGAAAATGACTCATATTCATGAGTACCTCTTCTCAGTTAGAGATTTTTGTTTCAAGTGACTTTTATTTCTATCAAAACTAAATGGAAAATTGCTTAGTGACACTAAAGGTAGTTTTAGCTCTTTGAGAGACTTGGCTGGAAAAGGAGAAAGAATTTAGGGAAGTTTGGTGTGGAGATTTTGCAAATAGGTATTTTCATTTAGTGAGGACATAAAGAATAGAGCTTTTCTGTCTGGAATTCCTAATATTCAACAGACCTGTTACTGGTTCCCACAAGGATCAATTTTTTCTTTCAGAAGGTAGAACACATGCTATAAAATACTCCTGCAAGGCAACCAGAGGAGGCAGGGAGGCTACATAAAATAGAAAGTGTTTTCACATGGAGAAAAGTGATGTTCAGAGAGAGCATAGAGAGTGTTAGAGTCTTGTCTGCTGAAGTGATTCTATCACAGAATCGCTAAAATGAAGTATTTGGAAGGCCCATCTTGGGTGTCACACTGGTTCCTCTCTCTCCTGTTCACCGAACTCTACATAGTGTGAGACATGTGTTTCGGAAATAGAACCATCTTCCCGACCCCAAAGATTCCTGGTACTCTAGGAGGCAGACTGTGGTAGAAAAGGTCCAAATTGGTTCCAGGATAAAACAAGAGGACCCAACTCACAAAAAGTGACAAGAGCCACAGTAAGAAATGTTATCAACAAGCCTGAAATTGTTAGTTTTTAAATGGAGGTGATATTTCCTCTGAGGGCAAGGAGTATGATTATTTAATTCAATTAAAACAAATAAACAATGTCCAAAATAAGAGAATAAAAGCTCCCAAAGAGTGTTCCTAGCAACTGTGTAATATGAACCAAGTCAAACAGTTTTCAGTGTTAAAATAGAGCACTGACTCTTTGATCTAAGACCTGATTAGTCACTCAAACAGAAACAGAAAAAAAATTAAAGCAGAAAAACTATAAAACTCCTCTTTTGCCATAGTTTTCTCACTATTAAGCTGACCACCACATCATCCAATATGTAAAATTCTGGAAACTTTACAAAATTCCTCTTTTTAAAATTTATTTTTTGTTATCAAAGAGAATGTCCAGGAACATTGAATACTAAAGAAATCTGTTCATGGCATTGTTTTACAAAAGTTCCTGATGGAGTGTAAATATTTCATTTTGATGTATCCTTCATTTATTAATGATGAAATGGATGAATTGATGCAATTACTTAAAATAAAAAAATTCCTGACAAAAACATCCATTCTCATTCTGAATCTGCTCACTGGAGTGAATTCAGCGGTTACAATATCACCACTGGCTAAGAATCAACCTCCCCACAGCAGGGAGCTTTTCAGGTCTTCTCCTTAGGCCACAGAGGTCTCTCAGATATAGGCACCATGTTTAAAGTCTCACATAAAATGTCTGTCACTTAAATTACACAATGTGGCAGTGTTTTTCATGAGGACATAATCTTGAAAGAAGAGGCAAAGTAGAAAACCTGTTCGCATGTTATATGTGAGTACATTATTGAACTGTGCATGAGTTTGAGGGCATTGTCGCCCTTGTTAAAGATGAATTCCACCACGAAGCCTGTCAGTTCCCAGTTGCTCCTGGTTTTGAAGGTGTCTAGTCATATAACCATGTGTTGTTTGGTCAGGGCCTTCTTCATCTACTGTTTGGCTCAAATGGTTTGAACTGAGTTTAGTTGTCCTTCTCTTCCATCTTAAACTTTATTTCTCAGCCTCGGGATATGTGGGGTACTTGACTGTTTCTATCTTCTCTCGGACTTTATAGGAGGGATACAGGCCCGTCCTTCCCAGTTTTCTGTTGACACCTTTAGAATAGCCATCCCAATGGTTTCCAGCCACACCAATGATATCTCCAGGTTCCATAGGGATTTCGTCCGCAGTTCGAGGTTGGTGGGGATAAATGGCGATCTGGTTGTGGGCATTCTGGCCTCCAAAATAGTAGATGTCATCCAAAGAATGGAAGTTTGCAGAGGCATCAGGATGCAGTGTTTGCATGATTTCATAAGCAACTCGACAGACCTTGGGAAAGAATTTAAAAAAATTGTTGGTATAAGTAAGATCTCCTTCATTGCAATCTGAAAGCCCTTGGCCAGAGACTAGAACTAGACTGGGACTAGGACTGAGAGAATGAGAAGTAGTGAATTTGCATCACGAGTTTTCAGTCTATTATCTCTCAGATGATGGAATAAGTCATTCTTCATTTCTGTGCTTGTGCCTTTTTTTTTTTTTAAGCATACAAGTTATTATAACTAAGGTCTCTGGGAGAAATAAATGCATACAGCGCCAAGTACTTTAAGAATATGAATCAATTAATTTTAATAAACACTTATTTAGAGCCACACAGTGCTCCATATTTGGCACTGGAGGTACAAAAGAAGTAGGGCATAGATTGTGCTTTTGAAGAATTGAAGGTTCAGAATTAGGATTATACTCTATAAAAATGCTGCTGCTCCCTCACCTTCGTCCAGTGTTAATCAACCACATACTCTTTCCTGCTAATGTGGACTTGGTCTCAGGACTATTCTCAACAGAAATTCATTTAATTACTGATAATCAATTAGCAATGGCAAGTGAGCTAAAACAAAGACTTTTAAGTGTGCTATGTAGATAGCAGCATTCTAGGACTGAAATTAGATGGTCTAGGCTTTGGGGAAGATGCATCTACCTCATGCATTTAAGGCTTCTTAAAAGATTCCAGAGAATACCTACCATGCCCACTGGATGGCCGCTGAAATTCCACAATCTGAGCTTCACTCTTTGGGCTTAATGCTTGGTGATAAAGTTAGACTGTAACTATCACCATGAAGGAATAACATTTTAAGCAATTAATAAATACATTTGTTATAGTGTATATGGGTTTCAGAAACTTAACTTTTCTAAGAAGAGGTGAAGAAAGATGAGAGAATACTATAATTTTGCTTAAAAAAATCCTTCCATTATACATTGTGAACAGAGAACTCAACTCAGGTCACATTTTCCTAAATTTCTAGTTGTGGTTATCTCAGTTAATGAAGTTTTATTGTCCCTATACCAACATGCTTGCATTTATTTAAAATGATACTACTAATACTAAGTGTTAATCTGCTCAGAGCAATTTAGGATTACCCAGAAATCCTTTAAAATTCTGGCATCCATGAAGTCAAAAACCAGATGGAGATGCTCATTCTTAACTGTTATTAGCAAATGGAATCTGCATCTTATTCAGCATCTTCTTAAAGAATCTGAATTTTAGGAACTTGACGGGTGCTTTTCAAAGGCCATATATAATATAAAGATGAGGTTTAGAGAGTGTTTTTAATTTTGAAAATAGGGACTAAAATACAAGGAAATTAAGTGATCTATCCAAATTCTAGTGCTAGAATTTCAACTAGATATAGAACCAAGATAATGACTTTGCATTCAAGTTTGCTACTTCATCAACGCATTAATTTCATAATAGGAATGTCATGGTACAATTAAAATAACTGGTGGAACACTGAGACTATAACAAAATGAGGCTCAAAAAGATTTGGAACTTGAAATTAAAATTCAGCCAAAGGCTGCAAACAAAACCAAGTGGAGACTCTGGGAAAGGAAGAAACTAAATAATTAAACAAAGCGCTCCAATAATAGTGAAGTATAATAAAAATAATAGAGGCTAATATTTACTGAATTTTTGCTGACAGACATTTTTTTAGGTATTATCTAATTTAATCCTCTCAGTAGCACCATATAATTCTATCACAGCCATTTTACAGATTATCAAAGGTCAGTTAAGGAATTTGCCCAAGGTGCAGGTTTTGAACCCCCACAGTCTCTGTGTGCTAGTTAACTGCAAAGCATATTTTCTCTTGTAGACCCTTTCTCCATGTTTGGATTGCTAACAACAGAAAGATAAAACATAAGGCCAAGGCCAGCCTCAGACAAACCTGAGAGTCTTCTTTTTAGGGGCCCCCCACCCACTCTTCAATTATCCCTAGCCAGAAATGCATGACCTTGTATTGCCCTTGGGATGACCACAGCATCCACTGTGGCAATGAACCCTAATGTGTTTCCTTCTCTCCACTATTAAATATCTCACTCTCATAAAGAAAACATTACCCTTAGTCCCACACTCTTAGGGACCTCCTTTTGGGGGAATATTCCTAATTCTCAGTTTACATTTTGATATCAACAGTTATTGATGTGTTAGTCTCCTGAATAACACATGTATTTTCTTAAGCCAAAAAAATAACAAATTGTAGAAATTTCAGACACTGAGGTGAACCTGTGTAAAGCCCCTTATCCTTCTCATAATGAGGATATTGATAGCAGCTGAGCTTAATGAGCACTGATAATGGTGCAGGCACTGTTCTAATAGTGCACTTGTGTGTGCTCTCCCTTCAGACTCAAAAACTCATAAGAACGCTATGAGGTGGTTATTATTATTATTTACATTTTATAATCGAAGAAACAAGCCATGGAAAGATTAAATAAATTTCCAAAAAAATTGTTAAATGAAAAAAATGAGCTAGTAATGGCAGAGATACAATTAACACTCCTTCTGGCTATCAGCCATACATTAAACTGCCTTAGGATAAATACTTAGAACAGTACCCGCCACATAGTAGGCACTCAGTAAGTATCTGTTAAATGAATACAGCTCCATGCATAATACTAGCCCAGTAGTTGAGATGTAAGTCCACAGGAAATATTTAATCCTTAAAATCCATAAATAATATTCTGAGTAACAAATTTTCTCTATATTAACAATGGGGCAATTTATTGCAAAAAGCTAGAAAGATTACTATAATGTTGATGTTTGCATTTAATCATCCTAGGCTTCCTCTCTGGGCTTTACAAATCCAAATAATGTGGCAGGTAAATGAAGGCTTTCAGCTGATGTTAAACTCAGATTTGACACTTGAGAGGTGGTGTGACTGAAAGGGGCAAACTCTTTAGTTTATAACGCAGTGACTGGCCACATGTTATATGTTTTACTTCATTCTGTATTGACAGGGCACTATATTATTTTTAGAACACCACTAAGCACATAGTAATAGCAAAGAATAAAAATTCTGACAAAGAATAAAATACAGATATGACTGTATTGAAAAAAATTAAAGAGAGAGTAAAGTCTGTTAGTCTGAATTTTATCCCCGAGGAGCAATCAACTAAGTCTAGCTGAGCCTCCAAAGTTTTCTCAGAGCAGGTGGAATCTTACTTTTTTGTCAAAACAGACAGGACCAGGAGGGTCTCCCAGTGTGAAAAGTTGAAGTGTGTTCTTGTCTAAATAGATGATGATGTGATATCTGTGCACTTTTCCTGTAAACTCCTTTGTGTTGCTATTCCATGAGAGAACAGTATCCACTATTGCTTCATGAGCCGTACCTCAATGAAAATTCCTATCTAGAGCCACCTGTCCAGAATAAAATGAATGTACTATCTGGTTTTCCCCTCTGCATTTTCTAAAATCTAATTTGAAGTGTAGTGAGGCCTGTTGTGTTGAGTGTGAATTTGGAATTCAACAATAGAGAGCATCATAGGGGGAAAAAAAAGAATTAAAAGAAAGTAATTTTGTCTTATGGTGACTTTAATGATAGAAGAAGAAAAACAAAGCATAGAACACATTCCTGTAAGTCTCAGTGCCTACCTACGTGTAAGGTTGGTAAATGTTCCAACATGTATATTAATTTTAAGGCTTATAACTAGAGCAATGTTTCTCAACAAGGTCAATTTTGCCCCTGCCCTCTGTCACCCCAGACATTTGATAATGTCTGGTGACATTTTTGTCAGAACTTTAGGTGAGGGTGCTATTAGCCAGAGATACTGCTAAGTATCCTACAATGCACAGGACAGTGCCTCCTAACAATTTATCTGGCCCAAAATGCCAATATTGGCAATATTTTAATTAAAACTATTATATTTTAAAAACAAGAAGTCTTCCTTGACTAGGGGAATAGACTTTAGACAAGCCGAAAGTCTGGGCCTACAGAAGAGGTGGTACATCTGGGAAAGTGACTCTTGATTTACTTATTCTAATAAGCTTTCAAAAATGTGTGGAGGTTGTTAGCAGTTTTTTGCACCTGTTATATGCATCATGTAGGCACAGAGCCAGATTGTCAAAACAGTTGATAGAGACCAAGTAGTTATTACCCCTCCCCACCCCCAACCTGACCCTTGAGAATGGTAAAGGGAGCTTCTCAAAGATAGGATCATCACCCCAGTTAAGGAGAAACACCAGCAGTGGATGCCTTCATGGGAACCCGAAGGACAACGAACTTTTCCCATCTAACTAGGATTGCTGCCTATGTGACTCCTGATCTGTGTAGCTCTCTTTTTTGGATAGTGAGCTGTTTTCTTACTCCATATTGAAGAAACTCATAAAGCCTTTGCTGGGGTAGGTATCCTTTCAAAAATCATATAACCATCCTATTGTGACAATGTGCACTGTCACATTATAAAAAACTGTCCATTTCTTTATATTCTCTGAAGCATATTCCCATGAAAATGATGTGGCTTTCCTACTCACATTTTCTTTTCTCTACTTCTTCTAAGCTTTTAGGCATATATCATTCTTATGTGATTTATATTTCTTGGTAATTGTTCTCTAGTTATTTCATGAATATTTTTCTCACTAGATTCTGGACCAAGGCAAGATCTGTATCTTCATCTCCTTTGAAATCCCTTCTGCACCTGGTATAATTCTGAGCACACAAAGTTTAACAAATTACTGAATGAACTAACCAATAATATGCACATAAATGAAGGAGCAGAATAAAATCCACAGTAAACATCACTATGCTGATATTCCACTGGGAATATAAGGCTTATTGGAATACTCATAAAAATACATACACCAAACCCATAACATGTAATTATCTGCAACAATTAAACTCAAAGAATAATTGTAATATGGTACCGCTTAAATTTCATGTACAGTTTCTTGCTTTGTAGAAATGTAGGACTTGAGGAATTATATTTATTCTTTCTTATTTTCTTTAAGGCAATCAAGTAAAACAAAATGCTGGGCATTTAAGCCTCTCAGTATCAGTGCACTGATGTGTAGAAATGGATGGATTCTGGTTACATACTGATTGTATGCAAAAATCAGAAAGTATTAAGTAAGCTTAATTACTTGCTGTTTCTGTTAAATGCTATGAACAAGCCAAGTACTTTAAATAACCCCAGGAGCTGGCTTCAGTGGAGATGTATTGAACCATTACTTGTAAACAACTAAATATTCAGTGCACTTAAGTAGCTATCTTGGGAGGAATCTTCTCATGCTTTCACAAAAGGGATTATTCCCCAATATTAGGAAAATTGCACCTGAGTCATGATAACTAACATTAAAAATAAAAATAAAAAACCCAAGAACTTTCTGACCCCAATACGACCAAAAGGTATTGGCCACTTAAATATACTCTACTATCACTTACCTGGGATGAAAAGGTACACACTAGGAAGTCTGCCTGGGAGAGAAAGTGTATATCCAGAATCACACCCCGAAGTGAATTTTCTGTGTATCGATTGTGTAGTCCAGCTGACCAAGAGATAGAATTATCACTAATAAATTCATAACTGGGATACCTAAAGAAAAGAAATTTATACATAGTCACTGAAATCACCAAGTATTCCACCAAGAAGCAGTATTTCATCAGCAGGAGGCAGACCTGTTCCTGTGACCAAGAGTATCTCTCTAACAATAAAGAGAGCTTCAAAATTATGGTATTGAAGAGAATAGTCAATGAAACATCTTTGAATCTATCGGTGAGGAAGAAACCATTCTGGAGTACCTTGTATGTTAAATGTTATGGGCGTGTCACATAAAATACACATAGATGCATCAAAGGTCCCTTCCCAATTCATAAGAGTTGAAAACAGAAGGCTTCTTATTTTCTTTATAATGAGTGACCTCTAAGAGGTCAAGCTGCTTTCATTTGATCACTGAGCTTTCCTTCAGAATATAAATATCATGATTAAACTTAAATTTTTAATTCATAATTCACAATAATTCAGACTTGTCTTCCCTACCCGCCATCCTTGAAGCACCACTTTAACCAATAACAGTAATGGAAAACCATTCTAATACATTTATGAAAGCAAGTTTTTTGTAGATGTCCACCAATTAACATATTGGTAGTCTTGAGATAGGATATTTAAAAATATTAAAACAAGATGTCTTTAAAAAGTCCACCATGTTCAAATGATTGTACTCTGAATTAGAGGTTTAATTATACTCTAGTATAGAGTGAATAAATTTCCTCAGTGTGTGAGGTAGAGCTTCAGAATTAAGTTGCAAATTTTGGGAAGTTATATGAAAAGGAGATAATCACTGTACCTATTTTATATTATTTTGTAAGAAAATACATTAAGTAATGTAAAGTGCTCAGAAGAGCTTCCGACATGCAGTAAATGCTCAATAAATACTGGCTGTGGTTGTTAAACATTTTTCTCCGAGACAGGCATTTTGTTTTATTCCTTACTTGCTTTGGGTCACTGATCAAATACAGCCTAGTTAATGAGAACCTCGGTAATTCCTATCTTTTTACATGCTTAATTTTTCTGCATGGCCCTTTTTATCACTTGACATAATATATATTTACTGTTTATTTACTGCCTAAGTGCATTCCCGACCTCCATCATCCCTAACTGAAGAGAGGCATTTCATCTTCTTTGTTCACTCTATTATTCTCAGCACCTAGAAAAGAATCTGGAATACAATAGAGGATCAATAAATATTTGCTGAAAGAACAATAGTTCCTATTCATAAACCCGGAAACATTAGGAGTTAATTTACATGTTTGTTTCCCACATGGTATTCCACTCAAAATGGGACTATATCTTATTTTTCTTTGCATCACAGCATCTAGAATTCCACACAATGCTATGTGAATAAATACATGAACAAGTGAATGCTACCTGTGCCTGGGACTTTTTCCTAATTCCCTAACAGCTGCTTCAGATTTCTCTTCATTTCACAGTCACCGTGAATCTTTTTCTCATTGCCCCTAATAATGAGTGTGAAGGCAAACTCTCTGAGCACTGTTTCAGACTGGTATTCAGTGTTCAGATCCATTTGGCCTCATTATTTTTGACATTTTGCCCTCCTCAGCTCGGAATCGGGGAGATGAAGGAAATGTCACATTTGTTCTAGAAAGAAAACAACCAAAAGACATTTAACGTGATTCCTGCAAAGTTGCATACACAGGCATGGGCCAGAAACAGCAATAAATAAATATGAAACGGCTGGAGGGTGGAGAGGGGGAATTGCTAAAACACACCTTTATTCAAGGTTTTCTTCTTGAATAATGACTGACTTTGTCAGCAAGGTTTGGGTGCTTCAAAGAAGAGTGATCCCTTTACTGAGAAGGGACACTAACGTTAATGTCCTCCTTAACTTAAATTCCCCTCCCTGGAACTACACCATCAGAGCACCTGAGTTCATCAGACCTTATTTCTGCATGCAAAAGACCCTTGAAGAAGGACACTGAAAGTGGAAAAAACAAACAGAAACAATGTGAATAAAGAAAGAGGGAGATTTTGCATCTCCAATAATGAGCATGGAACTTTTTGTATGAGCAAACTCTTTTCCTGTCTTTTGCCCATAAGTTTGTTAACAGAGGAATTCTTCCGCTGTGAAGTTAAAGGGATTGGTAACGATAAAAAATATTTTTTCCTTCTTCCACCTTAAAAAAACCTTATTTTTATATCACCCACAAAGGACTAACGAAATTATAAACTAACATCAAATTCTTCTTTTCTGAAATCTTTTTCCAGACTGAGGGAGAGATACAAGTCCTCTTCATGACTCAGAAAATTAAAGGAGTTTCGAAGTGGAAAAATATGCATAAAATGCCACATTTATAAAAGAATATGGAGGAAACTGCTGCTAGACTACCATGGGGAGAGGAGTTACCAGCTGCTGACCACAAAAAAAGAAATTCAAGTTTTACAACTCCTGTAATCCAGTGCTGCCAATGGCACTACAAGGGTTGCTTGCTATAAATATATAATGCTGTTTTATGGCTCAAAGTTGTAAGAACCTCATATACTTTTATCTAAATACTTTCAAGTCTAGAAATCTAGCTTAAAAAAATAATGTGGATAATTTTAGGCACACATCGTAGCATTATTTGTAAGAGTAAAAAATTAAATAACCCAACCATCCAATAATAGGAGAATGACCGTATAAGCAATGGCATATCCATACAGCGGATATGTAGTCATTAAAAAAGATGTTTACAACGTTTTTTTTTTAATGACCTGAAAAAATGGATCTATTGCTCTATTAAGCAAAAAAGTTTAAGTTATGTAGAATATGATCAACTACTAAGATGTGTAACTAAGCGACTGAAGGTGATATGTAAAATGTAGACAGTTGTTGCCACTGGAGTAATGGGATTGTGGATAATATTTTTTCCTTGCTTGTATGCTTACTAATTTCTATATTTTCTAATGAGTATAAATTATTTTGTTAATTAAATAGGAAAAAAGCTTGTAAGGCATTCAAGAACAAATAGGAGTAGATAAAGTTAACATTTTAATATTTTTTCAACCAAGCTACAAATTCATTTTGGTATTTTAAAAGAAAGGAGCATGGTGAACAATTTCTACTTTGTTTCTCTTTAATAGGTTTAAGTATCAAACTAGAAAAGTATTTGTGAAATTTTTCAGTGTGTTTTGTGATCAAATGTTCATTTAATCCCTGACTCTTATGTAAGAATTATAACTACATAGCTTGGTTTATTCTTGGCTGAAGAATTTCTTGGCCCTTTGCTTATAGTGTGTGTGTATGTGTGTGTGTCTATACTCAACAGTGACTTAAGGAAAAAAGCAATTTATATATCAGGTTAATTTGAATCTCAGGAGGTAGAAATAAGATTTAAATTATTATCTGATGAGTTAGATAAACACTTGCATTATAGTTCTCATTCTAAATTTGTTTTTCTTCCCAACCCCTGTTTGTGACATAAAAAAGGGACCAAGAAATAATTAAATAGTCAAATAGCTCAAATTATTAACTGCTAATAAATGCTTTCAAACTGATAGGATTCAAATAAACATAATTCAATATTTACTGGGCACTAGTTACAAAGAGCTAGGTACTGTTGTCTAAAGTACTTACAATCTAGTGGGGGAGACAGAAGTAAGCAAGTGCTACGCACTAAAAGGAATACACTGAGGAGAGACACTTAGTCAAGCCTTTGGGGATGATTTCTGGAATAGATGATATCTGAGCAGAGCTAAGACTACATTATTCTTCTCACTCATTCCCTACTTTTACATATAATTATACAGCCTTTATTTATTGATGGTAAATAAAGACCAACTCTAAGTTTATCCAGATCCTATGATAAATTCCCAATTAGGATCGCTGCTTTATGTGTTTTCATAACACCCAATATTAACTCTATAGTAGCATACTCATACTGCAGAGTAACTATCTGTTCCCTTGACAGGCTGAAATTCCTTGAGAGCAGAGAGTGTCTTGCTTATCATGGAATCCTCAGTACCCGGCACAGTGCCTGAAATATGGGCAAGCTCAGTAAATGATGGTTATTGTTAAATACATACTAGTATTCCTTTTCCTGCACTTACCTTTTGTACCTTCTTTAACATAACTTCCAAATTCCAGAATTTTTAATAAGAAGAAAACTTCTATTTTACATATATTTTCAGTTTCCCATAACTGTTAGTAAAGATAGTGAGAGGTAAGCAAGGGCGAGCACCTGCTAAGTTTTATTGCTAACAGTCCTGTCCAATTGGTTAGTGTCATGGACTGAATGTGTGTCCCTCCTCTGTTTAAGCCCTCTGAATAGGGTGGTATTAGAAGATGGGGCCTTTGGGAGGTAATTAGGGTTAAATAAGGCCATGAAGGTGGGGCCCTCATAATGGAATTAGTGCTTTTACAAGAAGAGACACAAGAAAGCTTGCTCTCTCTTCTAAGCACACAAAGAGGTCATGTGAGTACGCAGTGAGAAGGCAGCTGCCTACAAACCAAGAAAAAAGTCCTCAAAATGAAATCCACACCTTGTCAGCACCTCACATGTGCTTTGATTACATTAACAAGTTACACAGTTGTTTGAATTTAAAAACCTCAATAGCAATAATATTATAACAAGAATCACAGGCATAGGAATTAAAGATTCCTTTTAACTAAAGAGTCCCACTCTAGAATCACTAGTTCATCTAACTTACTTTGTTTTTGCCTCTTTTAATAAAGAAGGGTCATCCGTGGCCAAATAAACTCTTTTTTTATCCACTTGCATTCTGCGAGCAAGAAGCTGAAAATGTTCCTCAACGTGCACCATGTATTCCTCAATGGGATGGAAGGCTGCTTCTGTTCCCACTTTGTCTGTGCGTCTCACATGGACTCTGGGGGACAGAAGGAGAGAGTCAGATTCTGCCGATAATGCCCTGATCCACTGTGTGCTCTTAGGGTACTCAACTTTATACCCCTATTCATGGTGGCATTAAGTATATTTTAAACCAATTTTTCTTTCATTTTCACCATTAAAAAATAAAACACATTTTTTAAGAATTCAAACACACATATTCTAAATATGTTGGCATATTAACACAATATAAGAAAAATGAAAAAATAAGTAAAACCTTTGAGGAATGCTTTCTTATAGAGAAAGTAATTGGCATTAAGGAATAAGTGGGAGATTCCAGAGTTATGTTCCATACTAGGCAGCAAAATTCCAACCAGCGTTCCAGAAAAAAAACTGGATATATTTTTGATACCAAGATTCACAGTTGTTATTACAGAACGTCGAATATATTGTCTGTAACATTTTGATGCCAAGTTTTCTTTTTCTTCATTTTACGCTGCATAGCCACAGTAACTGCCAACTGGTAGAATTAAAAGCTGCCCAAGGAAAACACAAACCTGCATGGATTCTTCCTATAACACAATCAAGCAGGCAAACCTTTTAAGGGTTCTTACTATCTTGAAGTCCATGAAGCCATTCTAGCCCTTTTGTTGTATACATAATGAATTCCTTTTTTTCTGTTTTTCACTCTATTAAACACAAGCAGATATAGATTTCATCTATTTATAGAAACTCCAAAACTGTAACATTGACGACAGAGGTTTACACTGTCCTGTACTGAATAAGGCATTGACTTTCAAAGTATTCCCCTCCCATCTCAGTGCTTCTGAAGTAATTTAATGAAAAACAAAAATAATAATAGTTTGCTTTCATAAATTAAAACTCTCCCTAAATTTGCCCTTTCTGTATACTCTCCTCCCCAAATTACTAAACTACTATTCATATGTTGAAAAAGGAAAAAGGTAGATTTGTTTCCCTTTAGGTCAAGCAAAAGCTAACTTTATTATGAATCTGGAGTGAGGATTTGCTTTCACCGAAGTTACTCTGACATCTTCACGGCTAGCCTTTCCTTCGCATTCTAGACTAAAGTCCACACGTGAGTACTATTATACGAATACTTCTATCATCTTTTCCTTCCCACACCCTTCTCAAGCACTGCTTCTCTCAGAAAATCAGAATTGTTCGCTGTGCTCCACAGAGATGAAGAGGGACAAAAAGAACAATTCTACTAAATTTCAATGAAAATTTTCATGAGAAGAAATACTATTTGATACTCTGATTTTACCACATATTTTCTTTAGCTCTAGCTTTTGAAATAAGGGTCAGTAACTTCTATATATATGAAGGCTAACATGCAAGGGGAGAAGTGGAGTGGGGGAGATGAAAATAAAAATAAAAACAAAGGAGAGCTATAATAATAGAAAGTAGTATAAAAGGAAGAAGAGCTTTTGAGACAATGGCAGAGTATTACCAAGAAATTTTCCCAATCCTCCAAGTACTCCTGAAATTAGGCCTGGATTAATCATCTGACAGAGGACCTTTACAAAATCTCTATGGAAGAATCAGAATGCTAGATCTGCGAAGGTTGTTAGACGTAATTTAATTTAATGTAACTCTTTCATCTGACAGTTAAGAAAACTGATGCTTCTGAAGACAATAAAAAGACAACGTAAGGCAAAGGAAGGTTGGTTTCTCTCATACACATTTCAACTCAGTCTTTACAAAAGTAAAATCGTGCACCTAACCGATTTTCACTATTAGATATCAAGCTCTTCATGGGCAGGGAATCTGATTTTGGTTATTTCTAGTTACAACAAACACAATAAAATAAATGAATGAATGAATGATGAGTAGATGCAAAAAATCTAATTCTTTAGTATTATGTTAGCAGAAACCTTATATACCCCCTCATCTAACTTTTTAAAAAAAGTTTTATTTTTAAACAAATGAAGAAAGGGTGGCAATTAATGAAGGCCCCGAATGATCAAGTCAGGTAATCTGTTAGCGATGAACGCTAGATGGGATTTCTGAATCCCAGTGCACCCCTCCTTTTTTGACAGCACACACCTATAACTTAATTGTCTATGGTACTTCAACTTTCTGTATTAGGCCCATTTTCAGTATGGTGGATGGTCCATGGAAAATTAATAAAGGTTTCTTTCTGCTATGTAAAATTACAGGAAAGCCAAAGTTAAGAAGGTTCTAGAACTTTGGGCAGAAGTTTTCTTTCCTCACTTGTAAAATAATTCTCTCTGCCCACTTCAGAGGACTGGGTCACAAGATTGATAAGATAATGTACTTATAGGTATTTTGGTAGTTTAACTATTATACTGTTATTTTTCTCCATCTTTCAAAATCCTGTTCAAACAACGCAGCTATGAAACCTTTCCTGATCCAGATGGAAGTACATTTCTCCTTCACTGACTGCTCATAATATTTCTTATGCTTCCCTTAGGGTATTTATCACATTCCACCCACATAATGTTAGTTGTGTAAGTTTCCCATCCCATAGACTGCAATGAGCTGGAAGAAGTCATTTAAAAAAATTAATCTCTGTCCCCCGCAGTAGCAGGTATTCAATAAATGTTCTGCAAATAAGTGAATGAATCAACACATGTGTGAATATTAATCAATAGCCGACTTCATCACAAACAGTATAAGCTACAGAATGCCATAGTCGGGACTACAAGCATATTTTCAGAAATTATTTAAGCATCAGTCTCTCTGAAAGGTTATGATATTTTACAGTGCATTTTTTCTCACAGAACTGAAATCCTCTTTTAATCCTTATATTATACATCATCATTTTTAGGGCAGGAATTATATACTCTATTTTACAGATGGAAAAATCAAAAACCAATACTATTATTAAGTTGGCCCAGAATTAGGAAAAAGCCAGGAATATTACCCAAATATCTTACCTCTCAGTCCAGTATTTTTTTACATTAGGCAATGAACATTTCCCATAGTGTGAAATCTGGCATCTGGACCCAAGAAAACTACTCTTCCATGACTTTTTATGTGTGTGTACAGGAGCACATGCTTGTGAGTAAATATGCTCTTTGAGATTTTTCTTATTTCCAGAATTTCCTGACATATATCTCCCTTAACATAATCATGAAACTAAATACACATGTATATTGTAACTCCCAAGTGGGCCAAGAGATCATTTTAAATAATAATTTTAACATTATGTTACAATACAAATGATAGCCTGATTCTCAAAATAGCTTCTAAGACAGAAAAGAAAATACAATATCAAGAAAGCAAAGTAATCATCAGTGGCAATTTAATGAAGCCTAAGAATAAGATGCAATTGAAAAGGTATAAATGTGACAGCTACATCTCATCTCAAGGCCCTGTTACAGTAAGGCAGGAGTCATATATAATATCCAATAATATATAATATCCAAAATTTTGCTAGTTTCCCTAGGAGAGACAGTAAATTTCAGAAATATGAACTTAACATACTTGTTGAATGAATAAATAAAATAATAAAGTATCATGACTCAGCTGTTCTAAGTGAACAAAGGAAGAATGGTCTCCCTGTGGCCTAAAGTGAACTCTAGATGCTCGGATTTTGGGTGAAGCTATGAAAATTAAGCTGTATCAGTAATGTTGTATAAGTATATATCCCTACTACATATCACTTTGGGAGGAACAAATCAGATTCTTACCCAATAACTGGATGTTTGAAGCCAAGCTTCTTGGTGGCCTCTTCTATTTCCTTTTCCAGCCAGGGTTGTGGGCGGATCAAGTATTTGACAAACTGAGACACCCACCATACTGCAGGATCTCCATGGACTCGAACAAGTCGATCTGCAAGGTCTTCTGGTACAGCCAGGGGTAAATATGGAGGACGGGGATGAAGACTGTCTACAATGGGGAGCTCAACCACCTGAACATTTTTGTCTTTTATTTCACCTGAGAGAATATCAAAACATCATCATCATCAAACTGTATTCCTCATACAACTACCATTGAACAAGAACTCACTCTGTATGCTTTCATCCTCATAGCAACTCTAAAGAAGTATTATAATTTTCACTTTACACAGCAAGTTTAGTAACTTGCCCAAGGTGGCAGAGCTGAATTTCACATTCAGGTTGGTGTGCCTCTCAAGTCCATAGCCTTTTTTTCTATCATGATATGATGCCAATCAACACATCATACACTAAATAAGGATGGTATCCACCACTGAAAGTATCTAATTGGAGAATAATCATATTGCCAGTGAACACAGCCAGCTAGGCAAAGTTCTGTTTTGTAATCCTTGTTTTAGTCATTAAACAATAAAGTGTTCTCAAAACTTTCGGCTTGTCATTATAGCAAATGGCTCTTGTATTACTTTCATGACAGAGCAAATGACTCTAGAGATACCTAAAGATTACAAGCTAAGTATCTGTATCTTTTGAAGAAAAAAATTAGATAATTCTAAAGTCCTTTTTTCTTGGCCAAAGTAGATCCATTATATTCACAATTATGATAATAGAATCTGTTTTGGGCTGGAAATTAATTTAAAGTTAGAATAGAGATTGGATGCTAATTTTTGTAGATGATGATTACTTTCAGAATCCAACTTCTATATATCACTAACGTTACTGTTCAATCAATTATATAACGTAGTAAAAACAAACCAAAATGTGATAGCCAGCATCCCTAAAGTTTACATATTAAAGACCACATATTAAAACTAGAAGACACAAAGATAACAAGCAGAGAGATTTCATAAATATAAACTGCACTGAATTAAATTTTAAGTAACAGAAAATATTAACCTGTACATACAAAATAACTCTAGTTAAGATGCTGTCATTGTGCATAATAAATTAGAATCACACTTAATCACTGGACCATTAAAGAATGTACTTGCAGAGAATAAACCTAGGATATATTTAAAATGTATTCACCAAAATAAAACACAATCCTCAAGTTCTGTTTTTCTGCATATGTGCAAAATGTTTTGAAATTAAATTATACAATCTGAGAATATAATCACTCAAACAAACTGCATGGTTATTAGAAAGTCAGTTGGTATAACTAAGAATTAAAAACGTCTGGTTAATATTCTTTCTGTTATATAAAATTCATTTCAGGATTCTTAGTAGATAGTCCTTGAAACATAAAATTTGGTGTATGAATAAGTGGCAATAAAAAAACTTACCACCAATATTGTAGTTCATCTAGGGTGCCAGTTGAGACAGAACTAGGCACCTCTCTCAGATGAGAAACTGTAATTCAGAGTCTTTGGGGAAAAAGTGAAGTACATTCTAAATTAAACTCTAATAGTGTCCCTCATGCTGGGAAAACTGGGGTGCTTTCCCTAATGTAGAGATAATAAGAGAAGTAGTATATGAGTCAGAGAGAAAAAAAGGAAGAAAGTTCTTTTTCATATAAAAAAAAAAAAGAGAGAAAGAAAAGAAGACCCTAGTCTTTCATACATTACCATAAACAAAGGCAAAATTAGTACGACTACCTTCCTTTTGCAATTTCTTCCTAACAAGCTTCTTTTAATGTTCCATGTAACTAGTTCCAAGTTATGCTTACATGAAAGTATTACCCTCTAATTACCCCCAAGGCATCATCTTCCTTACAAACTAGCCCTAGTGACAGCTTTCAGAAAGAAATGGAAACTACACCTATACCTTCAAGACAGTACTCAGTTTATTTTTGATTCTTTGTCATTCATTCGTTCGTTCAGCTGTTTATTGAATACCACCATGTGCCAAACACTGTACTGTACTAAGCAGAATATACAGTGAAGACGTGGTTACTGTCCACAAAAACCTCACCCAGAACTAGACAGTGTTCAGAGAAAGAAAAATAAAATACTATCAGCAACAAACATGCCATTAAAAAGATATCAATACTTCACTGCCTAGTAAAATATTAAAAAAAGAATATTTAAATTTATAAAATAAAAAATTGGTATAGAATAAAAGTTTAGTTTCCTCGATAATGATATATTTAAAAATGAAAAAAAAAATAACACAGCACATGCTATATTAGGTCCCTTTTTTTACTTAGTTTATCACTTTTTTTATCCAATTGGAATATACATTCAAAATAATTTAAATCTGTAATAGATCTTATAGATAATCTTATTCAGTGTTTTCTAAACTTTAATTATTTACATACAGCCTTAATAATAGTTACCATATCCATGTCCCATCTGTACTATTTAATGTTTTAAGAATTCATTTTTTAAAACTTAAATGAATTTATTTTATAGATGGTAGCTATAGATATAACTACACTGAAAACAAAACCATGTTATTAAATTCTATATAGATATGTTGCTATTAAAGGGCTCTGAGCTCGAGCCAGATTTCTATTAAAAAAGGAGATTACTGGTGTAATAATTGCTTTCTTCTTTACATCTCCTATGAGTTTGAAACTAAATGAAAAACAGAGAGGAATAAAATGGCAATCAAACATCCGCTTGATTGCCAATAAGGATGAATTGAAGAATGTGATTTTGTAAAATTTATTTTATTTTATTTTTTTTGTTTTTGGCCTCTCACCCTCTTAAGCAGTTTGTCAATCAAGGCCTACTACAAGGGGAGGAGGAGGAACATGTCTTCTGAGAATGGGCAACACCGCAAGAGAAGCCAGAAAGGGCTGTGCCTCACATATTTGGTTCCTTCTCTCAAATTTACCGGTTGTGTGACACACTACTTTCCTTGCAAGTGGAAGGGAAATGAGGTAGACAGAAAGAGCAAAAAAGGACTTCCGTACTTTCTCTTTCTCAGGAGTGGAATTTATTTCCTTTGTATGGAAACTCTTGAGGAATGAAAGATTCACAGTACATGTCCCAGCCCACTCTACCTCTAACCCTAATTACCCAGTGTTAAAGAACTATTAAAGATATCTTTATACCAAACTGAGACTTTGTTTTTGGCATAATCAGAAAGACTGAGAAAAGAATAACTGTCTCAACTTTGTGATTTAATGTTTATTATCTCATTTGCCACCTAAAATCATCTCTAGTAATCTGTTTTAAGTTTCAGTTTGGGAAACACAGGTTTACTTAAACTCCCTCATTTTACAGAGGAAACAAAGTAAGAGAGATTAAGTGAACTTCTCAAAGATAATACAGCTAATAAAGGGGGTAAGATCAGACTCTAGTGTTTATTCCATTACTTTTATTACATTCTGCTTTCTGGAATCTACATATATTTTAAAAGTCGTTTAAATATGGCCCCTTGATCAATCAAGAGTACCCTGCCATTCTATAAAGACAATAGTGTTGTAAAAAATATGCACCAAATCAACCTTCTAGCAAGAGAATGTTTTATAAGTTTAAGTCATACATAAGTCAACACTATTCATTTTTAAAGAATCAGTGCAAAGCAGCCTGGTCATTGCACAATTGAGGGCTCAGTTCAACTTGAACTGATATGATCCTTACCAATTATTTCAGGAACTCATTTTTGAGACACCCTCCTCTTATTGATAATCCTGTTGTGATATGGTCATTCTCTTTGCTAAGGGCAGATAAGACTCAAAAGGCTTGTTAGTATGCTTATAGATCCCTTCCAGAAGCATAGATAGCTCTTGGAAAGGGAGGATCTCCACAGTTGCAAGCAAGTAACTCTAGAGAAGTGCTTTTCCCTACTACCCAATTTATAACAGCTCCATTTAAAAGCACTACTCTGTCATCATTTTCTGTGACAAAAGACAGAGACACTAGCCCTGAAGCTAGTCAATTAAAGTTATTAGTCTTCAGTAGACACAACAGAAAGAGCTTGAGAAGCTCAATATCTACCAGGAATGAATTGATTCTGCTGTAATAAAAAATGTTTTAAGGGTAGAAAAGATTTTGGATCCCCAGTTCATGAAATTTCTTCTGCATTTACTGTCTTGTTTCTTCAGTTGCTACTAAGCAACTATTATCACTCTGATTTGTGAGAGAAGCAGAACTCAGAAAGGGGAACTCTCCTGAAGACAGCATTTGTAGAGCTCAGAATGATGAAGGCAAAGAGGTTTGCAATACAGTTACCAGTTGAGAAAAATCTCCAGCAAGACATCACTACCTGGAACTTAAATTTCACTTGCAGGGCAATATCAAACCATAAAAGCTGTCGGTTTTCTGAACTCAAGCCTCTTAAAGAGGTTTCCTTCAATCTCCCCCATAGGCCAGACTTCCTCCAAATAGGTACAGAGGGGTAGAATGAGTTTTTAATTCCCTTTCTAAGAGTTGTCTTGAATGGTTATAGCTGCTAGGTGCTATCAGACCCAACTGCCATTCCAAGGACTGTGCCAACTTTGAGACTCATGGCCCTATTTGAGGCTAGAGAAAGGAGAGACATCAAACAAAATACAGTAAGCAAATGTCTATTCACACAGTACCATGACTGTAATGCATAGTGATTATGAGTATGGATTTTGGAATCACAAAAACTGGTGTTCAAATCTTCTATCATTAACAACCACCAACAGTTGTTACCTTGAATAAGCTATATTTAACTTCACCCAGTTTCTTCATTTGAATAATGTCATTGATAATAGCACCTTACTCATCAAGTTATTCTAAGGTTAAGATATTGCATGGAGAAAGCTCAGTACAATGCCTGGTGCATAATAATTCTCAAAAAATATTAGCTCTTTTCATGGGATAAATTCTGCTGCATAATTCTCAAGAAACTGGCAAGGTTGGTCCAGGAAGTGATTTTTTGCCATAATAACATATTCTATAAAAAATATATCAAACTGCCCCATTTTAGTAAGCCAAAGATAAACTCCCAAATATATTAGATATAAGGAGATATAAAATGTACACCCAAAGTAAATCTTATTCATACGGTTACCACAGGCAATAGAGCAATGAGCAGCTTTTATTCTTTCAAAATATTCAACAAATATTCAAATTGAAGAACAGCAACTCTGAGCTATCTGAAAGTTCTGATAGAATTATCATCACTAATTATAAAAATTCTGTTCTATACTGAAAGTACAGAATAGCATTAAGTTGTCTACTTCCTGCTCATATTATGGCAAAGACTTTGTATCTTAAATTATATCCACAAAGACCAGCAGGACTTCTGGGATTTACATTTTCTTTAACTCTGTGTGGCTGAATATGATGCTGATTAAGTTCTTACTAAACTCTCTGAGACTTGCTAGAAGAGACAAGAGTAAAGAAAATCAAGACTGAAAGCTAACTAGCTGTCGTGAGATCTCTGGACAGTTAGTTAGCTTTTTACTTGGACACAAAAGATGGCTGTTTAAAAAAAAATTCACATAATTGTGTGAGGTCTCTTCTTTGAGATTTTAACAATTATGACATTCATATTTACATCCTCATTTAATGACTGAGCTCTGTTCTCATTTAAAATATGGAAGAAATATATTACTAAAAAGTGAATATGTGGGAGACTTTCCTTTTGTTTTTTAACCACTCTACTCTGGAAATCTCTTCTTGAACTTGAATGAGCAACTGTCGCCTGCCATATGAATTTTATCTCTGCTCTACTTAAGCCAAAACTTAAAAGACTATTATTACTGCCAGTTTGAAGCCTTCAACCAACTGAGTGAAAAGTTCTAAATTCAATCATATGAAACACAGTGCACTATATTAGCAACATTCTTGAAAATTAGCATATCCCACTACGAGAATGATTGTGCAGTATTCTTATGAGGTGCTTGCTGCTTTTACTAGAAAGAGAAATGCCTTGAAAAGGCAACTACACTCATGGTTCACTGACCTCAATGATATTCTGACAGACTTAACTCTGGAAATGAGACTAAAAGAACAACTAATGGAAAAAATGTACTATCTTAATGAGTTATGCAGATGAGGATAAGGCAGACAGGATGGTGTCAAAAGAGAAAAGACCAAAGAGATTTGTTTGCTTCATACAACTGAACAGAAGGTTCCCAGAAGTCATTCTTATGTTTCTGAAAGAAATTTAGTCATTTACTTTTAGATATATATATACATGTTACTTTGCCAAAAGGTTCCATACAGTCCTTAGACAGCTTGCTCATAAAGGGTAACAGTTTCTTTGATGATTCATATTACATAGGCCCCAGAACTCCATGGCTACAGGGTTATGTTACATCTCTAGGGAGTTTTTGTTTGTTTTATTGTTTAATAATTTAGTATTTTCTCCTAACTTAAAACTTCCTTCTAACTTAACGGATCCCAAAGAATCTTAGAACAGCTTTTCTAGTTGGCAAGAAACAGGAGAATAGAAGAATGGAGAGTAGTGAAAAGACAAAACTTAATTTTATCAAATTTATTAAAGAGCCAAACCCCAACCTCTCTTCTCTTGTTCTCACAAAAAATCATGACCCCACTTTCATATTCCTCTTATTCTTTCATCACATGTCATGTTCCCTTGAAGGAAATAGCCAAGAGGAAGGACCTCAAGGTAACATTGGTCTTTTATTCCTTGAGAATCTCTGAAAGGTGTAACTGATATGCAGCTGTGCCTCCAGGATCTCACAGGATAGAGCTGTCAGTTGGCATATGCTGCATTCTCCATTGCTTTGGGGAATTTTATACTAGTAATTTCTCTGGTAAGTTATCATCTAATTATGTTAAATCAGGAAGACCTGATTTGGGTTTCCTGATGATAGGTTAACAGTCAATCCTAACACCCTAAGGTATAAGAATCATACTAGAAATTCTGGCTCTACCATGAGAGAAAAAAAAAATACGGAGTCATGTTGGAAGAAGGAAATGACAAAATAGTTAAGACTTTTGTGGGATATGCAAAGAGAAGACAATCAAGTGTAGCACCTTGCTAAAGCACTATACAAAATGCTGATAAAATAGACATCTTAACCTACTGAAACACGGATTAGAGAAACAAACCTCTCTTGTGTAAGTTGTTTAACTTCATCTTTAAAATGGAAATAAGAAAATAGCACTTCATAAAGACTTTGTGGATTACCTGGGATAATGTATGGAAAACATTTAGTGTAGTACTTGCCATATAGTTGCTAAATCAATTCATAAAGTACCAGCAGCTCCAAGAATCAAGGATGCTGCCATCATTCCCATCTTTAATTTTTGCTGCCATCTCAGACTATAAAATACGTCTTCTTTCCCAGCTGTCTCCTCTTCCACCATGGAAGAAAGAAGATGAGGGGTGGAATACGGCTTTATGTACCAAGCCACAGCTCCTACTGCTGCTCTCAATCTGGTATTTGACCTGACCTTCCCTTCCTCCTGGGTTATGTTACATCTCTAGAAGGAGAGTTACTACTTTATAATCTATAGCCCCTGGTGTCATAACTAAGATAAATACTGTAAAGACATTACTCAAAAAATGGCTATATTTTACTCTTTTTGGTGTAACTGGGGGAAGATAAGGGGAATATCCATAAATGAAGAAAAAGAACTTTGAGGTAAAAGTCATAAAACCTTAACTAGTGAAGCATGGTATAGGAGAGAAGGGGGAAGACAACTGTAGCAAACAGGGCAAGGAGATGTCTGAGACGTTGAGAGTAGTTATTTGCTCGTTACTGTTTTAAAAAGATAATGCTTTGCATAGATTTGATACTTCGCACTATTGTTCCCATGATATTTTTTATTTATGCTTAAATTAGGGGCAACCCCACTTCACCCTTCTTTAGAACCTGGACTAAAATTTGCAAAGAAATAACTGTCACTCCCTTGCCCAGAAAGTTATCTACTGTTTCTCATCATATGCAACATATTTTTCAACCTCTGGTTAGTGATTTATTAATAGTCCGCAAAGTCTTACCTGGTAGATCTCCAAATCAGAGGCCAATATTTTATACGATCTTATCTTTATTCTAAATCATAAAGATTCCGGCAGGAACGAGGGTCCAGAGTCTATTCTTTTCACATGTTTTACTCCTTCTCAATGAGTTATGCTATAAGCCATTTTAAAAATAGTTTCTGCACCCACACCCTCCTCTCCCACCTCCCTATCAGCAGCTTTAACTAATAGTTAGTATTTATTAAGCATTAACTACATGTCAAGTGCTATACTAAATGTTTTCCATACATTGTCCCAATTAATCCACAAAGTCTTTATGAGATGAGTATTTGCTTATTCTCATTTTATAGGTGAAATTAAGCAACTTATTCGAGGTCACCCACCTAGCAGTCAGAAACAGGAGTTGAAACTAGACATTCTGATTCTAGAGTTTAAAGTCTACCTCCAACCCTACTCTATTACCTTAAAGTTTCACATAAAGCCAAAGTCCAGGTCTCTCTCTACAGTATACATTAGATATAGGAATTTAATATTAAGTAAAGGACATAAACTTAAAACAATGATCATGTGTACCCACAAAAATCAATTAGTAGATGTGAATTGTGGCTTAACAAAAGTTCATTCATTGTCATTTTGGGTTTGTACTGGGATCCTTGAAGAAAAAAATAATAGCAACAGACAACTTATCTCAAATTTAAATTATTTGTATGAAATAGGGTTCTTTTTACTTAACTTAAAGCTCATGGTTAAGAGGGTTAATAATACCTTCACAATTTGATTGTAAAGAGAGAATGTGAATTAGCCAACCTATGGCACTATTATTTCCTAATAATTATATAAGAAGCTTCCCATAAAGGAGAAATAACCTACCTTAGAACAAAGAATCTAGAAGCAAGTTATCATAGAGATTTATTAAACTTATAAATCATTCTCCCTATTGTCTATCTGTATACCTATTTAAATTATTAAACATTAAAGCAAAAATATTTTGCAATCTAAAATATTTCTGTCCTTAAAAATATTTCCTCCTTTAATTTCCCTTTTGATATATTTAGGGATAAATAAAAATACACAAATTTCAATTCACTCATGAAGACCTGATCCAAAATTCAGGATAATAACTGATGGAATCCAAGATGAATCACACAATATTTTCAGAAACAAATTTGAGTCTGGTTTTTATAATAATTAACTTTATTGGTATCAGTGAAATTTCTAAACAATTTTTAAAATTTTCAGAAAGGACTTTTAGAGATTATACAAAGTAACTTTTAAGTCAATTCAACATGAATGGGGATGATCACATTTGTGTTTACATATGAATAAATGTGTATAATTCAACTACTGCATCTCAAGAATAAAGAGAAATAATATTATTTAAGAGGACAAAGATCTTCCAAATGACAACAGGATGATTCCCTTCTATCTAAAAAGATGAGACCAGAGAGGGGTTATGTTCAAACTATAAAATCGTTCAAGATTTAGATAAGGTGTCCAAGAATATGTTCACCAAATCTTAGGGATCTTTTGTTGATGCTTGAAGGAAGTAGCTTGAGAATAAATAAAATAAAGTCTTATTTTACACAACATGTAGAATTCTTACAGAGCTCATTATCCCAAGAGAAGGTAAAAGCCAGAAATTATATGTTTGTGCAAAAATATGAATGCTTAGACCTTGACATCATGAATGGCAACTATAACTCCCATAAAATGTCACTAAGAACTACGGTTAAATCAGAGTACTGAACTGGATGAATCAATGATATGACCCAAAATGGCCTTCTTAGGCTTCAATGCACAAGAAACAACTATATGAAATAATAAGACTGTGTTACATTTTGTGTCTAAAAGATGTTTTTTCTTTGTGTACCAACAAATTCTTATTTCTTTTCCTCGAAGCATGGAGATAAGAGGTAGCTACACCACAAAAACAAGAACAGGATAAGAGGATGAAAAGTAAATATTACTTATGCCTGTGGATATTGCTTGCTTGGTTAAAGTAGAATATAAAATTTATAAAATAAAGAGTATTGTAATTTGTAAGCTACTACTACATAGTTCAATTTTGTTAGAATAATATTTGTACATGACTATTCTCTCTCAACAATATCAGGCAACCAAAAAATATTTATTGAGGACTGTTTTAGTCAAGGATCAGTGGTTGCAAGGACTAGAAACCTAGGCAAATTAGTTCAAGTGAAAAGATTATGGAAAGAATACAAGAGAATTGCCAGGAAACAAAGAACAGGAAGTATAACTGCATCTTATAGGAAATAGGAAACCTGCAATTCTTACCATTTCTCTGTGACCACATGGTCTGTGCAGGTCAGCTACACTTTCCTTTCTGCAAAGTGACTTCTCTTTTGCTCAGGGTCCATCTTGGAAACATCAGCTTCTGGTTACAGGATTTTACAACTTAAGTCTTACCCTCATATAAGCTAGAGTCTCTGTCTTGTAAGTATATTAACATTTACTGAGAATATGTGCTGAGTGCCGGGCTAAATGCTTATAAGTATATATATAAACATATATTTTACTTATAAAAATGACCCTATAGAGCAAGTACACTTATAGATGACCACAGAAGGAGTTAGAATCCAGATCCATCAGACTCCAGGGATGGAGTGCACAACCACAAGATTAGATTACCTGTCAACAGGGAATCTTACTGATATTGCCTAGCCTAAAGGATTAGCTTCCCAGAGTCAGGTAATCACCTTGACCTATACAGCTGTGAATACCTGTGTGTTTTGTGGGGAGGGGAAGGAGTGGTTACATGATATACACAAGACAGCAAAGGCTGTATTCCCCAAACAGAAGCTATTAGATGCAGTGGGGAGTTAATAACTGGAATATAGCAAACTTTTGGCTTTCAGAAATTTAAATTTTTAGAATTTTAACTCTCAGAACATAAGATAATTTTAAGAAGCACCCATATATGTATATCACTGAATTTAGCAAACTGTATTATAATTATGTTTTTATGTATATTTGTCTCTCCCACAGTCTGGAATAAAGATGAAAACCCTAACCTATTCATCGTGTTGCTTTAGCAACTATAAATATCCCAGGCACATAGAAAGGACAAAATAAGTGTTTAATTGAATGAATGAATTTAATATATAAAATACTGTAATTAACACAGATGCCACAATCTTCGGTAGGAAATAATCACATATTTGGTGAACCCACCATTCAGCATCACAATCACAACGTTATGAGTAAATTTTGTGATCTGAGAGTATCAACCGCTTTAAGATGCAAAACAGTCGATATTACTCAGATACTTTCTCGTCTCTCAGATAACAAATATCTAGAAAATAGTATATAATTACTTGCTAAACTACATCTCTATAGCACCTATATTCTTATTGCTTCATAAAGTACTTCAGAAATATGTAGGAACTCAATCTTAGATCCATCAACCAGTTTTTAAACCTGAATTTAAATCTGAATTTATTACTACCACAATAGGACATGATAAGAAATATCCAGACTTTTGTTATTCTGTTATGATTTCACTGTATGCTTTCCAGGGAGCTGACTCTAGTTTCCTGAGCTTAAAGAATTATCTTTGAGAGTGACAAACACTGTAGAATCTATTTTAGTTATTAAATAATATCACAAGTTATAGTTAACTTTTACATGATATGCTGAGCCTGACAAAAAGAAAATTATGCTAGGCATGATTTTTGGCATGTTTTATTTCTAGAACAAAGTCTGTCCCTTTATTCAGAATTTTGTAGGTTTCACATTGTATATTAACTTGAAGTAGATACTAAAATTAATTTATAAGAATCTCACTTAGAATATTTCTATACTTAAAAATATATAAAAATAAATTAAGCATTATCTAAAACTAACATTTTCATATCTCGTTATTGCTGTTTGTAGTCATTACTATCATTATAATAAAACATATTGTACTTTTTTCATTTTCAGAGAATTTTCACATATTAGTTCAGTGTACTTGCAAAAGCTCCCCATGCAATACCACCTATTAATAGGGCTACTGAATAATAACAAAGGATTATAGCTAAAAGAATATCTATTATGAAGTCTACAAGAAAACCCCAAAACAACAGAGGAGATAAAAACAAATATACTAGAGGAAAAATTTAGCATCTGATTCTGTGGCTATAGCTAACAGTTAAAACAGCCTAAGTCCTTGCCAAATAAACATAAAACCTAACACTAAAAGCATATCTACCTCAGTTTTTTTTTTTACCCTATAGAGCAAGTCCAGCTTTCAACAAGATATGCAAAAAGACTTAAAAAAAAAAAAAAGGCTGTAGAAACAAAGAAACCATCAGATCCAGCCTCATTTATGGCAGAGATTTTAGAATGACCAGACTGAGAATTTTAAGTAACTATGATTAATATGTTAAAGACTCTAGTGAAAAAGGTGGACAATATGTAAGAAGAGATAAGTAATATAAGCAAAGAGATGAAAACTCTAAGAAAGAATCAAAAGCAAATGCTAGAAATCAAAAACACTATTACAGAAATGAAGAATACCTTTGATGGACTCATCTGTAGACTGAACATAACCAAGGAAGGAATCAGTATCAAAACATCTGATAAAGAATTTCTGTCCAAAATATAAAAAGAGCTTTTAAAACTCAACAAGAAAACAAAACAAAAAACCCTATTACAACATAGACAAAAGATACGAACATATACCTCACCAAAGAAGATTACAGAGATGGTGAATAAGCTTATGATAATAGATTATTAGTGCATTGTAAGTTAAAACAGGATATCAATACATGTCTATTAGAATGGCTAAAATCTAAAACAGTGATGACACCAAATGTTGAGAAGGATACGGAGCAACAAGAACTCTTATTCATTCCTGATGGGAATGGAAAATGGTACAGCTATTATGAACTGAATGTTTGTGTCCTTCTCAAATTCATATGTTGGAACCCTAACCCCTCTTGTGATGATATTAGGAGGTGGGGCCCTTGGAAGGTAATTAGGCTTAGATGAAGCTATGAGGGTAGAACCCTCACAATGGGATTAGTGCCCTCACAAGAAGAGGAAGAGACACCAGAACTTCCTCACTCTTTTATAGGAGAATATAGCAAGAAAAAGGCCATCTGCAAGCCAGGAAAGCATCCTTACCAAGAGCTGAGCTTGCTGACACTCTGATTTTGGACTTCTCAGCCTCCAGAGCTGTAAAAACTAATGTCTGTTGTTTAAGCCCCGCAACTATAGGGTTTCGTTATGCAGGTCAAACAGACTACAACAGCCACTTTGGGAGATAGTTCAGCAGTTTTTTACAAAGTTGAACATAGTCTTGGCATATAACCCAGCAATCCCTCTCTTGGGTAGTTACCCAAATGGGTTGAAAACTTTATTCACAATTGCTAAAACCTGGAAACAACCAAGATGCTCTGCAATAGGTGAGTGGAAAAATAAACTATGGTACATCCATACAATTCAGTATTATTCAGCAATAAAAAGAAATGAACTGTCGAGCCACAAAAAGACAAGGTGAAACTTTTTTAATGTGTGATTTGAACTATATAACATTCTATAAAATGAAAATTATGGAGACAGAAAAAAATATTAGCCATTGCCAGAGGTTGAAGGGAGAAAGAGGGGTGAACACAGATTTTTTAGTGCTGAAACTATTTTATATAATTATGTAATGGTGGATGCAAGACATTATGTATTTAGCAAAACTCACAGACCTATATAACATAAAGAATGAACCCTAATGTAAACTATAAACTTTAGTTAATAATAATGCATCTGTTCATTGATCATGACAAATATATCATATCAACGCAAATGTTAATAATAAGGGAACTAGGCCATGGAGAGGGAGGGAAGGAGGAAGAAGAGGAGGAGGGAGTATATGGAAACTCTGTACTTTCTAATTTTTCTGTGAACCTAAAAAATAGTCTATTAATTAAAAAATTACATGCATTCAAAAAGGCTTAAAGAATATGCATACAGACATGTATTTAAGTAGTATTTTTATTTTGTTACACTTTTTACTCTTTCTGGGTTTTTTAGCAATAGGTGTTAATGCTTTATATTTAAATTTTTTTTTTTAAATAATTATGCCAAACAGAACTTTAAAAAATTGGCATTAACAAACTGATAATATGATCCAGGTGAAATTTTAAATCCAGAAAATTGTGATCTCTGACAATGTTGTCCAGTTAACACAATCTCTAATCCTTGTCTTGTCACATATTAATTAAAAACTATGCTACCCACTCCCTCTTGTTTTCTAGAGAGAATAAGCGAGGGATGCTCTTTAAAAAAAAAACAAGGCACCATAGAAACTGCTAAAAATTACTAATGATGAGAAAACATAAGGTGTTTCCTTTGACTGAAGAGGGAGCTAGGCCTGGAAAGGGTTTCAGTGAAACCTCTAACAAATTAACAAAGGCTAAACTTATCACAAATGAGAAGCACAAAGAGTTTTCTATTAAATCAAAGGCCTTTTCAGTCCAACTGTAAAATGATATGGAGAAACAGCTTAGATTCAATAAAGTATGAATCACAGGTTACCTGATAATTCTCCCCTGGGCAGAAACTTGTTCTATCTAAATGTATTTAATTTCTACTTCAGTGTAGATATATATTTTCAAGTTCATAACTGTAAGAATTTTCTGGTCAATACTGATATGAAAGCTATAATTTGATATAAGTATAAATATAGCTTTTTCAAAGTCTTTTTTTATGGCAAACAGGTACATAAAATTTGCCTTCATACCTAAGTTTCTTACTCTTTGCTTATTGATGAGATTTTAAATCTTAAAATAAATATAATATATATTCATATATGATATATAAAATATATAATCAAGCCCCTTTCCCTATTTGTCTTCAGACTATTGATAACAAAACAAAAACAATTCTTAACAATATTAATACAATATTTATTGAAATGGCTTTGGTGTAATAATACCTCATATCCATTAATAGGCCTCAACCTTTCACTTAAGCCCATCTAAGTAGCTTGATCAGTTTCCATTATAATAATGTATGCTTTCTTTCATTCCAGCATGACAAGGCACAGAGATTTATTTCATATTGAACTTTTAAAAAAAAAATGGATTCAAGAACAGGTGTTTCAGACTAGACTTGGAACTGTATAAGTGAGCTTTGTGTTAGAGTATGATAAGAAAACATTTAAAATTTTAATTAAAGAATGCCAGGCACCAGAGGCAAATAGCATGTAATTTTTTAAAATGCTAAATAAAGCCAGCTGTCAAAAAGGGCAAGCTCACTGCTGCTTACAGCTGTTCACCATCATGCAACAAAACATAAAGGCCCTCTATTTCTTGAGGTGTGCCTTATCCACGTGAGCCTCTGCATATCATTTCCATACTCTGGGGTTAAGTTACCATAGCATGGGCATAAGACTATTCAAAGTGAAAGAAAAGTGACTTTTTGGTTATCTCTTGTTTTAAATGATCTACAATTATATCTCTTTTAATTAATTTAGGAGAGAGTTGATCGATCATTTCTTACTGTTATATGCAATGCTCACTGAGAGAAAGTAAGTTCTTCCGTTTAGTGCCGCTAGGGGAAAATGTGTCAAAATCTCTTTTTTGAATTGGGATGTTGAGTGCAGGTTGCAAACACATGTTGTCTCACATTCAAATGACAAAAGAGGTTATAAAATGACAACTAAGGAAATAAAAAGGAGGCTGAGATTTTACTTTATTTCTTCCAGTAGTCACTAACCTAAACACAGAGAGGAGAAAGGACAGGAAAAAGAGCAGTGACCTTTTATAATAAATCCGCAAATTGAAGAGTTTTCTCTAAGTATCTCTTAGCCGTGGTCCCTGATACAAAATAGTATTTGATTAATTTAAACTAAACTAATTAAACATAAAACTGGGTAACAGCATATTGTTTTACAAAAAAAAAAAAAAAAAGCAATAGTTTGAAAATGCTAGTTTGCCCTTGACAATAGTTAATTATGTCAAAATATAGCTGCAGAACGATTTCTTTTGCTGTTATTTTTAAAGAATAACATGGCTAGATAAAGAGCTCAGGCTAATTTTTAGCCACAATGCAAAGACTGCATTCAAACCGTCTCCAAATGATTTTTTTTTTCTTTTTTACCATTTTAAAAATCTGCCCAGTATAAAGACCCAGGCAATTCATTTCAATGAGACAGAACTGTGAGGTGGTCTTTAAGAAATGGTTTGGCAAACACATTAATTTATAGAAATGTTTTCTTACATCCATGGCCATTCTGTTTTTACTCAACTATATAGATAATGCCACTACTAAAATGAAGAGAAATATGTATAAGTAAAGAGTTAAGGGCATATTACAGTTGTTATAATAAAACATATATTAGTCTTTTTGTTAAACAACTGAAAATGCCATCAAATATACATTTTCATATAAAATCAATGTCAAACAATATATCTGCACCAACACAGAACATAGAAACTAAAATTACTACTAATCACTAATGTCTATTTCTTTTCAGACTAAGAAAAATGTTCAAAAAAGAGATTTCATTTAATCAAATGAGAAACATTTAATTTAAATTATATATCCACAGCAGACCAAGATACAGTGATTTGTCCACATATACATTAATTAGTTCAATAATTACATATTAATAAGATATTCAGAAAAAGTAGCTAAAAGCTTTTATATTTTTAAAGATGTCATGAATATACACATAACATTTATTACTCAGGTGATGAATACAGGTCTGCACAAACTACAAAACTAGGGAGGCTTATACCTCTTCTGCCTTTATTTTTGTTTGAAATACTGTTCAGTTGGCAAGGGGTAACTTATCTTTTCCTCTCTTTGAGAAAATGCCTTCATATCTAACCATTTCATTAATTATTTAACTGTCACATTCTATATTATTTTAGAAGAAAATGCATCTCTTGATATATTCAATATTTTCCTCTGTACTTAATTTAGAAAATATTTAGGGTGATAGTCATTGTTTATATCCTTACCACTGTTTACAATGAAGGGTCAAGTAATAATAACAATGCTAATTTTATATTATTCTTTCAATTCAATTCAAAATTTCCTAACAAGGAATTCTATATTAACTTTACTATTTTTGACAATATTCTTCAAAAGCACAGTTGCATTTGTTTACCTTTTCCCCAAATCATTGCTAATGTGTTATAAAATTACATGTTGGATTCCTATGAATAAGAAATCTATCATAAAAACTGCAATTACTCTAAATGTAAATGTTGGTTTACAGTTTCACCTGTTCAATGACAATTAAGAATGAAGACAAAATGCAAGGTTTATATAACTATCATTTTCATACTTTTATGACTAAAAAAATAGATAAGAATCCTCTATCAGATTTGTTTTGGAGTCCCTTGAGAAGTGCAACGTAATTAGCTATCAGACAGATTTTTAGGTCACATTCTATCAAAGGATAACTGAGAAGTAAATGATTTAATGCTCTCGTCCACATAATTCAGCAAATTAGAGGCAGGAGAAAAAAAATAATGCACAGGAGTTCTAATACTTTGTCACTATTCTGCGTAAGATATGACAGGCACATGAGAATTTTTATCATCATCTGTCAAGCACCCCAGGTGCGCAGAATTCTATATACTAAGATTGCTGGTCATTTTCCAATTTTTTCAAAGACCAGTTCAAATGTTATTTTCTTTTATGTTTCTGACTTGAATAACTGTAACTCCCAATCCTTTGGGGTTCTTATTTAAATCTTTATAAACATCACTAACCACATTTTGCTTCATGAAAAAGGATTTTTAAATCTTTTGTTAATTTCCTATTTAGACTGGGAGCTTCTCGAAAACAGGTACTGTCTTAATCATCCATACTGAATTGGCAAACCTTTTTGGTAAAGAGCCAGATAATAAATATTTTATGTTTTGCAGGCCACATATATTTGTCACATATATATATTTTTTAATAACCTTTAAAAATGTAAAAGGCCTTACAGAATCAGGCTTTGGGGGCTATGGTTTGCTGCTCTCTGAGCATAATGTTTAAAGATCAGGTTCTGGAGTTAGACTGGGGGTTTCTTATTAACTCTGGCAAATCATTTACCTAAAATGTGGATAATGATAGTACTTAACTATACAAGTTTATTGTGACTATTAAATAACATATGCAAAGTTCTTAAGCACCATTACATAGTAAGGTTCACTAAATGTTAGCTATTGCTGTATATATTACTTTCATAATACCTGAACTGAGAAACTGTTCAACACATGTTTACTGAATCAAAGATATCCAAAGAGACAGACATACATACAAACAGCTGAGATTTTGTGTAGGAAAATATTTTATGTCAGATAAAAAAAATTAATATGTAGGGATAGACATAAATGGAGTAGTTGAAAAGAATGGAGAGACCAGAAAAAGGCTAATATGTTGTCAATCAACTTTTGACAAAGGCACCAAAACAATTTGATAGGGAAAAGCAAGTTTTTCAAAAGAGAATTGTGGAACAGTTGGATAAACATATGAAAAACAAAGAATCTCAATCCTTATCTTACACTATACATAAAAAACAATATGAGAGGGATCATAGATAAAAACATAAAAGCTAAAACTATAAAGCTTCTCAAAGAAAATAAAAAAGACTATGTTTATGACCCTAGGATAGACAAAGATTTCTCAGGACACAAAAAGCACTAACTTTTATAGTTACAGAAAACAAAAATCAATGAACTCGACTTCAACAAAGTTAAATTTTTTTGATCTTCAAAAGATATTGTTAAAAAAAAATGAAAAAGCAAGCCACGGACTGAAAAAAATATTTACAAATCATATTTCCGATAGAGAACTTGTACCCAGCTCTTTTCCACCTGGAACCATGAAGGGTGCAGAAGAGAAGAATGTTCCTGCTGTGCCAGAAACCTTAAGAAGGAGTAAAGGAATTTTGCAGAGCTGAAGATTAAACGTCTGGAAAAGAAGTTTGCCCAAAACACGCTTCAAAAGGGAAGGAAGAAGTTTATGTATGAAAAAGCTAAGCACTATCACAAAGAATATACGCACATGTACAGAACTGGGATTCAAACGACTAGAATGGTAAGAAAAGATGGCAACTTTTAGGTACCTGAGGAACCCAAACTGGCATTCATTATCAGGGTCAGGGGCATTAGTGGTGTGAGCCCAAAGGTCCGAAAGGTGCTGCAGCTTCTTTGCCTTTGCAGGATCTTTAATGACATCTTTGTTAAGCTCAAAAAAGGTTCAATTAACATGTTGAGGACTGTGGTACTGAAACCTGAAGTCAGTAAGTGAACTGATCTACAAGTGTGGGTATGGCAAAATCAACAACAACAAAAAATTTCCCTAACAGATAACACATTGATTGCTCAGCCTCTTGGTAAATGTGTTATTACTGGCATGAAAGATCTGATTCATGAGATCTAAACTGTTGGAAAATACTTCAAAGAAGCAAATCATGACACAAATATACAATAAGTTACGATAGGTAAATGAACTAAACATACTTAACACATATGTAGTTCAAATGGGTGCCTCTAAGATGGTCATTCATGGCAAGCCATAAATAATCTTTCCTCTGACATAGAGACATTATATCATTTTAAAAATGTAGAGATTATATTCCTAAAAGGCTTATCTAACCCCCTAAACTCAACCAAGATACTAATGACTAGACATTTCCAAAGGATACAGATGACCTGCCCTATAGATTCTAGAATCTCAATATGGGTGGTTCCATGATTGGCATTGGATATAATCTAGAAAAAAGGGACACAGCACAATTTATACTTTTGGCAATCCTATCACTGGATATCCTGAACTGCATGGATCCAGATGGGCCAGAGGTAGCAGCAGAAGCAGCTACTAACCCATTCTACTACCTAATTCCTACTGTCCTACTGTCCAATTTCAGTGGACACAACAAGATAGGCAGTGGCAGGAGAAAAAGGAAATGGCTGGTGATTTACCTTTTATCAACTGCTTTTTCCATCAAGCCATAAAATCTCATTGGACTGTTCTAGGCTAGTTCATTCCTAGCCATAACCTAAACACACTATATTCTCCTAGAATAAAAATAGCTTTGAATATAATATTTAATGCCCAAAACAGAGGAGCATGCGATGGTGCTTCACTACTATGCTTACCTAAACAATTCTCTTCTGGTCTGGCACATGTAGTTACATCTAGTCAAACAGACAGTTTCCGGAGGGATAGGTCAGTTAAAGGCTCTCACTTTAATGGGTTTCTAATATTCAGATCCCTAGACTTTGCTCAATACATTGAGCAAATTTAGTATTTTGAAACAAACTCCTCACTAAAGACTATTCCTCACTTTTAGGCAAGTTACCCAGAAATTCACGCCTTGGGTGTGGTTCAGATTCCTAGGCATTAATTTTGACACAGCTCCCACGAAGTAGAAACTTCATAGGATTTTATTTAGTCTTGTTTCTTAGTATTAACTACATAGTAAGAATCCAAGATAGCTTGTTTTATTCCAGGTCTCCCTCCTGCCTCCCCAAATCATCATCTTATCAGCTTGAATAGCTATGGAACTAACTGAAGACTAAATGCTTGTCAGAAAGTTCTCTGATTGGGGACAAGGATGGCTCTACTAAGAAGGCAACTCAGTCCTCAAAACCGAGGGGGAATTGGTCTAGTTTCCTTGACCAGAGCATACTTCTGGTACCCAGTCAGTCTAGACACAGGTGTTCCTGGGCAAGCTAAATAAACCCCAAGAGAAGTGGGGAATGATCCTCATGTAGGCTGAGGAAGCTGAGGAGCTAAATAAAGCTGGCTCTCTGTGGGAGAACAAGCAAAGGGGATGATTATCTCCCCTTTGTACTTCTCTTTGCATTTACATTTCTGAATGAATTTCACAAAAAGCCATCAAGTACTTCTAAGTTTCATCAATGCTGGTTGTAAAATTTCTCAAGAGAAGCCTGGCTGAAATCCCATGACCCAACTGTGTTTTGATTGTTATTTTGTTCTGTTCCCACAAAACTGAAGTGGTAATAAAAACATGTAGGTTGATTTAGAATATATAAAGCAGTGTCGAATATATTATCAATTTGAATCCTAATGACAACAATGTAAGATACATAGAACAGGTATTAAGAAAGGTTATGGAACACTAGTCACTGATTGCAAATCAATGACATTGATCTGTCCTACAGACTATGCCTTTCCTCATTCTTCAAAGCACCAACTTATGGTACCAATAATGCCTTTAATTCCTAAGCCAGGAACAGTTGCTCTATCCTCTGATGACCTACAAAACTTTATATTTCTCTTATGACATATCCCATCTTTGTTACATTTACAGATTTATGGGTCTTGATATTACTCAATGCAAGTTCCTGAAGGGCAGGGAATGGATATTATTTATTTTTATATCCCCCATAGCATCTAGAAACTCAATTTTTACTTGATGATTAGTGCACTTCCCTACAGATGTGGGTGACCCACGTTCTTAGAAACTTTACTCTAAAAAATATTATAAATATAAATGTTACACCTAAATAAATATATATTGTAGTTGTACTTTAAAAAAATAAAGTTGGACATCAGACTTTTGAATTGTAATACTATATCTTTTGAAAAATTAATTTGACTTATAATATTATTATTTACAATTAATTGCTTCCAGGGAATACAACCTACATTGCTTAGAAGCTTCTTAAATTATACTAGTAAATTAAACGTTAATTGAATCAAAAGGAGCACCTCTTTAGGAAAAGGTGGGGAATTCAATCTAATCCTTTTCAATACTGCCAGGAAGATTTTTATTCCTTGTATTCTGAGAAGAAAACAGGCGAAAGAATCCTGATCTCTAGAGTAACACCTAGGGATGTTTGCAATGCTATCACCTGATTTCAGCCTTCTGCTAAAGGCAATGAAAATGTGTGAGAAATAGAGTCTATTATTTAAATAAGATATCTATATCTATCTATCTATCTATCTATCTATCTATCTATCTATCTATCTATTATATACCGTTGCCTAATGTAGCAACCTCTATTGAACTTTTTTATGATTAACATACTTTTAAAGGGAAAAAAAGAATATTTTTTATATGTATATATGTAAAGCTCATGAACTCCTACTATTTCTCACTCCAAGGAATTAGCCTCTATTTATATAAACCTGAGGAAGAATGATAAGGAATTCTAGATTTGTATCTCACCCAGAGCTCTGACATATAAAACTAACCAAATGGACTAGGAGGCATTATTAACTTTCTTTAGCTTTTCAACAATTATCTTTTTTATGGAATCATTCTAAACTTGAATGTGATCTATGTGTTTTAAACAAATAAGACTTATTGAAATGCTACTGAGTGATTGCATTCTTCCTTTTATATATTTTGATGTTTGAATCAAAAGCCAGATGTGACTGAGCTTCAAAGACTTACATAGGTGTGCCTCAGGAAAACAGAAAAATCCAAACATTTAAAAAAGGGAAGGAAAAAGAGGAGGCGGGAGATCAAGGGACTTATAGCTCATATTAGAAAGAAGATTCTTTACTCTATGAAAGGATTTCTTTCCTTTACATAGCTCCACTAGACTGTTTAAAACATGACTTGATGTATGATTCAATTTATAGCAAATCTTTAAGAAAAATACTTGTAACATAAAGATATACCAGTATTTATAAAAACACTGATAATTTGTGATACAGGTAGCAAGGCCCAGATATCCCACAGGAAAAAGAGCACCTATATTCTATTTCTAGCTCTAGCAACCTTAGATAGGTTCTAAAAAGACTTAAGAGGATTTTCTGAAAACTTTTCAAATGAAATTGTTTCTACTCCACAATGACTTTGATGCTAAATATATATTCCTACTTTCTAAATCATACCTCTTTTTATCTTTAAACTTGTCCTACCAGAACCTTGTCTGAAAAGGGCAGAATATATTACTAAAAAGATTCATCCTTAGCAAGAGTTTTTTTTCTTTTTTTTAAATCTACAATTTAGTAAAAGTGCCTCACACAGCTTGCAAAGTAATTATTTGTGATGTGGACTGGGATACAGGAAAGGTGAGTTTTATGTTTCTTTTACTGCATTTATTGTGCTCTGGTCAAGTGCTTGGTATTGTGTAAACAACCGAGAAATTTAAGCCCTGTTGCCATCTGGAGACTCCCTCAAGATAAAATCAACAGCTAAATGTAAATATAGTTTTCCACCAAAATGTTTCCAATAGATAAAAAGGATAAACTTACACTACTGAGGGTAAAACCAGTGGGCTAAAGTTTGATGTTTCATCAAATTTTCTTATTTAATGTCATTATCCTGTTTTAGTATTTGAAAATAATCTAATTTACATGCCAGCAAATAAAACTTTTAATCCAGGAAAATATACTATGTTTATCCTGGAAGTTTGTAAACCTCTGACTTTCCTTCCCCAAATTTACTCAAAACTTAATTTGAGAAGTACTTATAGGATAAACGTGAAAACAAACATTTATAATTGTGTTTAAGAATGAGTGGCTCACTCTGGGCAAGACTGTTGTGTGGACAAAGCTTCAACTCCCGATTCACATATTTTTTAACTACAAATGAGATACCATAGACTTCTATCTCCCTAAGTGGGAAGCTGAAGATAAAGATGTCATAGTGAAAAGCAGCTTGAGTTCTGAGACATACATATATTCTAATTGGTATTTTACATTCCTGAAACAAGGATCCTTCTTTCTTATACGGACCATGAAAAGCAGAACAAAGATCTTATATAGGTTACAACAAACGTCCTTATGTACCTGTAGTGATACTTGCTTAAATCAGTAATTCTCAAAGGAGTGGGGTGCAGGGCCGAGAGACCTATTAGAATCTTGAAGCAGGGATAGCTGGCTTTTCAATTACATATGGTACCAACCCATTCTCCAGATCTTCCTGTACCACCACTCTACCCCAAACACCGCCAGTTTAAAAATCACTAACTACAGAGGGCCATGTTATAGGTGAAAGTATATATACTTTCTCAAGTGTGCTCATATAGAAAAAATATTGAGAACTGATGGAAATTTAGGGTAGCTGTAGAGAGACTCTCTGATCCAGAATTTTATTATGATTAAATAGTAGGATTATTAAGTACAGATGTTCTAGTGTCTAGAAGTTATTCTCAGTAGTTATTTCTTCCCTCTTGATTTCTTTAAATTTTTCCATTTAACATTGTAATTTTAAAAAGAAAAAATATACGTGAAGCTCTTATAAAGGCCTAATTTTTATCTTAGAGTAGAAGAATAATTTTCCTGTTGTTGCAGGTTATAATCTAATAATATATGCCATTATCATGTTTGTGTTTTAAAATCTGGAACCAAATATAAAGACAATGAAAATAAATTATGTGAAAGTCATCTTAGTACCTTTTATAGCTTTAATCATTTTCCCTTGGAATTATAGCCCTATAAAAGTGGATAGGGAGGCAGGTACTGAGTATCATGAGATTTTTTTAGAGCTAAACTAAGATTCAGAAGCTATACTGAAGTTTGCAAAGCTAAAAACAACAGATACGAGATCAGAAATGGTAAAATTCACAGTCCAGTATTCTTTCATCTTCCCGTATATTACATACACAGAGAAATCAAGATTTTTTTTTCAGCATAAAAAATCTAAAATATTATATGCATCTATTTCAAGTTCTTAGTAATTAATCACTAAAGGCTGAAAATATTACTGTAAAAATATGACATACAAGCATATCCATAGCCTGTCTTAATAGGTATATTATGCTCATAGCGTCTCAATCACATTATTAGTTTATCAATTAGTGCACCTAAGATTAGCCATTATTAAGAATACAAGCTGGTTAGAATGTTTAGATAATTCCAACAGACAGCTTAGTAGTTTTGTAAATGTTAAAAACAGTAGTTTCACTGGAAAAATTTTAAACAATTTTTTTGTGCTCTGGTTGATAAAGATTTTCTTTTTGACATAAGTGAGACATTTGCTTAAAGAGATTAATGGTTAGAACTACCATATGATCCAGCAATTCTACTTCTGGGCATATATCCAAAGGAAATTAAATCACTATCTGGAAGAAATATCTGCATACTCATGTTCACTGCAGCATTATTTATAATAGTCAAGACATAGAAACAACCTAAGTGTCCATCAATGGAATAATAAAGAGGATATAGTATGTATGTATGTACATACATATCTATCTATCTATCTATCTATCTATCTATCTATCTATCTATCTATCTATAGATATATACACATGACAACATTATTCAGCCATGAGAAAGGAAATTCTGACATTTGTGATAATATAGACCTGAAGGCATTACGCTAAATGAAAAAAGTCAGACAGAGAAAGACATACTGTATGATTTCACTTATATTTGGAATATTAAAAAAATGAATTCACAGAAACAGAGAACAGTTTGATTTCCAAAGCATAGAGGGATGGGAGGTGAGGAAAAAGGTTAAAGGTGGTCTAAAGATATAAACTTCCAGTTAGACAAAAAGTTCTGGAGATGTAATTTATAGCATGGTGACTATAGTTAACAATACTGTACTCTATATTTGAAAGTTTCTAAGAGAATAAAAATTCTCATCAAATGAAAAAAATCTGTAGCTACGTGAGGTGGTGAACTGAACTAAACATATTGTAATAATCTTTTTCACAATATACATATCAAACCATTGTTTTATACCGTAAATTAATACAATATGTCAATTATATTATATCTCAATAAAACTGGGATAAAATTTGATCAACCAAGTTTGAACACTGAATTACCTTCTTATTATCTTTATATGAAACAGTAATTCAAAATTGTTGCCATATACAGATTATCCAAATTTTAAAATGCAGGAAAAACAGGTATTATAAAGTGCTTTAGGCAATTAATTTTAAAAATGTTATCTTCCTTTTTTGGATTGTAAGAGTTTGTAGTATTTGTCAGTTTTAAAAATTTACCAAGAATGAACTCTAAAAGATATTAAAAATGAAATAAAACTTTTTAATAAAAACATTAAAAAATTTAATAGTTCCTACATAATGCCATGAGCCAGTCAAAACAATTTGACTTCTAACTTTACTTTCTGAAACAAAAACAAAACAAAGAGCTTTGACCCTGATTTAAAACCTGTTGTTTTTAGGGAGGAACAAAATTACACAACTATCCAAACACCAACTCTATAAGTGACATGTGTTTGCAAAACAAAATATTAGTCTCTCAATGTTCAGACTTAACTATGAACTACTTCTTCTCCCAATGACTCCATGCTTCCTTGCCTCCCTTTTCACATGTGCCCACTGACAAAATTCTTCTACCACATTTCTACCTGGCTGACTCCTACTCATACTTTGAATCTTTGCTTAAAAATCACTTCTTCCAGAAGAATCCCTGATATGTATTAGCTTTGTGCTTCAAAGTAGTATCAAACTTACCTACATCACAATATATTTTAATTGTTCTTCAGTTGTCAGCCTTTCCCCCTAGCCTGCCCCTGACAAGGCAGTCACTATGCTCATCTCCTTCATGTAGTCCAACATGGTGCCTGGCCAGGAAGTGTTTTTTTATTAAATTTATTTTAAGGTTGCCTCCATGTAAGGATGCAAATAAAACTCTTTCACCAAAAGCTTTTTAAAATGAGGTATGGAGAGAAGGTAACCATCCAGTTTAGATAACTGAATATAGCAAATGGCAGTCTACCTAAATGTGCATTTAAGTTAGGCACCTCTACAGCATTAAATTTTATCACATTTACGAACACTATTTTTTATTAGTCATTACTTTCATTTAAAAGAAAGTTTTCCAATTAGATTTATCAAATTGAGGAACTCAGTTCAATTTATTACATATTTATTAAGACAGTGGGAAAAAGACAAGAAAGAATTACAAAATAGCCAGTGGTTTAAGAGCTAATCTAAGTAAATGTTCAATTTTTAGAATGATAAAAACAGCGGAGAATTGAGTTTAAATGGCTGAAGTTGTCTATTGCTAAATCATCTATTCAAGGTTGTTTATATCAACTACAAAAGCATTTCAGAAGCTGGTCATCATACACAGCCTACAACAGTCAATATATATATAAACAATTAAAAGGTACCTCAAACCATTAAATACCAAGATCCCCGTTCTGAATGATAAGGAATCTATTTGGAAGAATCAGGCCTATTATACATAGTTAGTTTAGATTTAGGAAACATATTGTGATATGAAAAAATGAACTGATATTTTATCTACAACTTTAGATGACAAGGAGATAATTATTTTTTTTAACTGGAAGAATAATTTTTAATATTTTGCTTCACTTAACCAAATTATTTACTAACAAAGGATATGGTTTCATATACAGACATAAAGTAATGAAGAAGAACTAGTACTCAACCTACAACAAGGGATGATTTAGCTTTGAAATGATCAGATGTGCATACTAATTCCTGTACTGGTGACAGATTTGAACAGAATCACTAAATTCCACCTGCAGGCACATCATGTCAAGTGCGTATGAACAATAATTTCATGACGGTGGTGCCAAGGGAAATATCCCAAGATTCTTTGTACAAGTCAGAACAATAACAGATGTAGGTAATTTATGGCTAACTAAAAGATTAATGTCAAAAAACTTATTAAAATTCAGTCTGTTTCTTCTAATTCTAGAAATAGATTAGTTTCTCCAAAAGGTAAGTACATAGATAATGTATATAACAGAAACAGAAGTGGTTGGCAACTATACTTTTATAAGCTCAAAAATAAATCTCTTCCTTCTTTTAGCTACAAGTTTAGCATCTAAATTATTTTAGTTATGATAAGTTCTGCAAGCATATAAAAAATAATTGCTAGTTTAATTAAAGGTGTCCAAAAGGCACAGTTTAATTCACTAGCATGAAGAAAAATATATGTTTTTTATACAATACCTGTAGTGATAAAGGAAAGATCTATTTAATTAAAATTCTAATTCTGTGCTACCATGATAAAATGACTCCTTTAATCAGGGACTATAAATACCATTGATAACTTTTCAGTACCAGAAATTATGTGAAAGTTCTGGAAAAAGTTATAAAATAGCAGGAGAAAAGAGGGTAGAGCTAATAAAACTAGTCATTTTATTCAGTTTCTAGACATTAGGGAGCTTCTGTGCCTCTAACCATTTTTTGTTAGGTGGGGTGTTTGGCACATTTTTACTGGGAAGGATGTAGACTGGAGGTAGCAGAAGTGAATGTACTAATCAGAGTTCTGTTGTTTATAAGCTGTAAGATCCTGGATAAATCACTTAATATCTATTAGGCCTTAAATTCCACACAAATAAAAGAAGGATGATTTCTAGAACCTGCTGAATTGTAACATTAAGAAATTCTGAATGTTTCTAGTCCAAGCCATTTTTAAATCTTTATATCCTATATAATCAAAATGTACAAAGAAGAATTAAAAATCAAATAAACCAAATAACTAGTTGTAGCATATAGACAGGGCCAAACTGTATATACTAAATATGATAAGTCCAGTGAGGCCAACTTTTCACTTTTCTGTTGACTGACTACCACCCAAAAAGTTGCCTGTCCTGAGAAACAGTGAAACATAGAACCTTGCCCTGCTCTGGCTTTACACTTCCACAATCAAAGAAGCTTGAAACTGAACTAAGTCCACAAAATGAAAAAATTAGCAGTTGCGAGCCTAACAGAGTTGCTTTTTCTGTATCTTCCTAACCTTAACACCTAATCTGTTTGCACCAGCTATAAACTACACAGCAGATCAATGGAAGATGTAATCTCAAAACTAAAGCCCAGCTAGGTTCTAGATTAAGAGGTTCACTTTAAAATTTGAAGTGAGTTATAAGGAAAAGAATACAATGATATATATATAGGACAATGCTTCTAAATCATCCTAATGAAGACAAAATTCATGTCACAAGATAATACTTTAAATCCATATAGGATCTTTTATGTGGCAACTTAAAGCATTTTATAGAAATTACCCAATTAACTTTCCTGACACTTAACAGTTACTTACTTTGCCAATGACACAGCTCCCTATTCCACATTTAGTGTTTTAATTGTAAAAAAGGTGCTCAGCCCCATGAGAAATTATATTAACTAAAATGCTTCAGCCTTTTGAAAAATGTTTGACTTCTCACAAGATGTGAATGCAGTATATCATTTTGCTTAGCATTTCACCTAATAGCTTAGTTCAGTATCTTCCACACTGTAGGCACTCAACGTATATTAACTCAATGAATAAAGGCTATTAATGACAGCTATCAGGTACTGTACTAAGTGCATTACACATATTATTGCATTCTATCCTACCAACAACTCAAAGATAAATTATCACTTCTCATTTTACTGATGAGGAAAGTAAGGCCTAGGGGTTAAGTAACTTTCCCAAGATTACAAAATGATAAAGTCAGCATATTAACAAAGGTAGCACAACTTCAACCTTGTTTAAAGATCAACACTATAGAAGAACAATAGCAGTAGAAACTCTATATTCTTTTCCTCTACCACCAAATTCTAGTTGAGAAGCAAAATTTCTTGCTGATCTTCATAGCTCTTATAATGCCTAGAATAGTACTTGAGTCATATTGTTTGTCATCAAACGTTTCCTGAGTAAAATTTAAAACCATATAAACAAATTAGGCTTCATTGTCCTCAATTATAAAATGAAGATAGAGGTACTTGCATAGTCCGCTTCAGTGGTTCTCCATCTGTGGTCCCTGGACCTGGAAACTTTGTCTGAAATGCAAATTCTCAGGGCCTACCTAGACATACTGAAACTGCAACTAGCATTTTAACAAGCCTTCCCGGTGATTCCCATGCATGCTGAAGTTTGAGAATCCCTGGTCTACCTTGCTTATAAGATAATTAGGAAATCAAATGAGTTCAATAATGTGGAAGCACACTAAACATAATTGGTTAGGTAGCAGTTCAACCCAGAGATCTGACATGCTGCATGGGCTTCTTACCTGACCAGTGTCCAGTGGAGACACCAGTTCTGTCTGTGCAGGTCTCACTTACAGGTCTAAACACAGTTTCCCATCCACCAGTAGCATAGCGCCAATTCTGAGATTCCAAGATAAGCGTTCGCTGGGTGCCATATGCAATCATGAAGCAGTAGACCACATGATGGAGTTGACAGCCATAGCCACAGCCTTTGTTGATATTACACACTAGCTTCTTGGCTTTGCTGCAGTCCTTGGGATTCTGTTAGGGAAGAAGAGAAACAAAAGTGAAGATAAGCTGTACAGAGGGCCAACTCTTTTTTACAGGTGACAAAGGCAAAAATCATGTCATAAGCCAGGACTGATCAGGTACATTTTAAAGCAAAGAATCCAGCTATAAAGATCGAATTTCAGATAATTAATTGAAAAATTTATGCACATACTTATAGGAAGATGGCAAAAGAGCAGTTACTTTGAAAACATCATATAACAAATGTGAAATTAAGCAGTTACATTTAAAAGAATACTCTTCACTTCTCTATCAGAACATTCAAGTATGATCATCTTCGAACTCAGAGTTGCTTACACTGAGATCTTTAAGAAGGAAGTTGAATTGTTCATTTTTCCAGCTGTACTTCAGCATTCTGAGCTTACCTTCCTCGATGAAACTCAAATCACCTTAAAGGAAAAATTACAATTTACCTATTAATTCCATCTATCTCCAGAGTTCTAGATATCACAAACAAAATCATTATGGTAGTAAAGCCACCACGTAAAAAGGTATCTGAGTTCAGTAATTACAAATGTCAGTCATGGGACTTTTTTAAAGACCTAATCTTGATGATAGCTACTAGTAATTTTCATAATATAGTGTAGAACATGTTCTAAATTAGTTGTCTTGAGAATGTGATATGCCAGTTTTTAATCAGGAGATTTATTCTCTTATTTGTATACTTTACTTGAAGATGAACAGCAAGTGGTTAAAACACTATTATCCACCCATGGGTGCAATGGAGTTAGCTAATGTGTGAATCTTTTTTCCATTGTAAAGTTTCAATTCAGCTGAAATTCATATGGGCTGTTGTTAAATATCCCTAGGCATCTTAGTTCTTCAAATAAAAATTTGTTTTGACAAGGACTCCTTAGCTTGAGTTTTTCAAGCTGTTTTTGTCTACAAGAGAAGTGAAAGAATGGGTGCCTTCAGGAACAGAATCTTCTCTCCTACACAGCAAGAAGCAAGGTAAACCAATTCTCGATCTATATAAGCCTTAAATAAGACTGTCGCCAAACTACAAACCTACCACCATTTCCTAGGGATATTATCTGTTCTGTCAAGTAGAGCTGTAGAAACAAAAGCTAGGACACTGAGGTTATAAAATGATTCTGAAGGAAAAGCTGAGAGGAAAAAATGCAATGCAGTTACTTTCAAAAGAGGTTATCTTTCAAGATTTAAATATGCTACTGCAGGTTGGCCTTTTAGATCAAAGCAGAACCTCTACCATCAAGAGCCTTTTGAAGAGTCAGACCCCTATGAATCCAAGAGACTAGATAAAATTCAGCAAGATTTGGTCAAGAGTTTCCCCAATCAAGTACTAGAGTTGCCGATTCTTTTCACTTGAGACTGAACTCATGGCAGCCTCCTACGACAATCAGCAGTCTCACTCTGGTTGTTATAGCCACAAAGGATTTGAGAAAGACAGAGGGGTATGATGTTATGTGGTATAGAGAGACTCATATTATTTACTTTCTATACACTATTATACAAGGATCCTGGGGAGAAATAACATTTTCAAACAGGTCCAAAGCTTTATCATTCACTTAATAGTTTATCAAGAAAGCAAATAAAGAACAGTGACATTTGTCAGATTTTCATGCTTTGTAGAGAAACACAGCACATTATTTAATATCTCTAAAATTCATATAAATGAAAAAGAAAATGTCCTTCGTACATTTTTCAATAAAATTTTTCTTTTAGAACAGTTTTCAGATGCACAGAACTACAGGATAGTACAGAGAACCATTATACCTCCCATCCAGCTTCCATTGTTATTATATCTTACATTAGTCTTCATATTTTTTAAGAAAAAAAAGTGAGGGAACATAATAATTAAAACATCTGACCTTTAGTTTTGAAACCACAGGTTTTTTTTTTTTTTAATTTAAAAGAAAACTGATTTCTGTATTTAAGAAAAACATATCTGTGTTTCTTACGAGTTTAATTAAAACTGAATGCTTCAAGCACAGGAACTAAGGCCTAAGAGAAATAAGAGGAAAATTTATGAAATGAAGCTTAATTCATGATCGCAGTGTACCTTAAAGCAAGCTGAAGATAGAATATCTTAAACCTTTGTTAGGTCATAGGTAACATGGAGAAAAGGGGGGAAAAAGTCCATTATGCTTGGTTCTGAAATAATAAAGGTCTACACATACAAGGTAATGAATGAAAGACTTCAAGGAAGAGAACGGTAAGACAAGATACAATTCTCTATAATTCAGGCGCTGTTCCCAATTCAATTGTGTCATTTTGTTTCAATTAGTTAATTTAAAATTGTGACAAAAATTACCTCCCTCCACAACCTCTGCCAGCTAACCCATCCTTCCTTATTAGAGATACTGTGAGGCTAAATGACAAGGTTGGTATATGCTCAAAGGTAATTCAAACATACCTCATTTATCCTCATAATCTCAAAAGACATTATTTTACACTGGATAAATGCAATACCTTTTGTATTTAGTGCTAAAACGTGGCTCCATCACGTGCCCTTATAAGCTAAGTATTATGTAATATTTTTACAGTTACAATTCTGTAACAAAGCTATCACCATAATATTTATGAATCAAGAAAGTAAGACTTAAGATAAAATAGGATTTTTCTGTATTCAGCTTTTTCTTCAGTTTTTTTTTTTAAATAAACACTATCTGAAACTGTCCGTTTCCAAGAGTGACTCTGTCTGAACAGAACTGAAAGCTATATTTGCTCTCACTGTCTGTCCTACAAATCAACACTGGAAAGTTTATTCAAATCAATATGACTCTAAGATGGCATATTAAAAAAAGTGGCATCTCTGAAACCTAAATGATTACTGATTCACTAACGGCACCACCATAATGCTCAAATATTTTAGTCTTTTACTTTGGTTAAAATATGAAAAGTTATTGTTGGACATATTTCAAGTTAGGAAGAGAGCTTAATTTCTACTTTTGAATTTTGAATTGACTAGTAAACCACAGTCATTATTATATTACCCAGGCTCAGCTAGAATTTAGAAGATTCTACTGCCTTAGTATATTAGTAGTAATTGTGAATTAATGATGTGATATTACAAATTAGGACTGATTACATGGCTTTTACATTAAGTCACAGATAAAGCCTTTTGCCATGACAATTTAGATTTTCCATACACACAAAGATGCTTCAGAGGAAAAATTTCCAGCCACAATATAATTTCCCTCAGATCTCTGCCCATAGTTACTACAGACGAAAACACTGCAGGAAAAAAAAAAAAAAAAAAAGGCTAAATTTACAACAATAACAAAAACATTTAGTCAATACAAACTGGATATAATATCTCCAGGCATTTATTAGTTCAACTGAATTACATGTACAGAGACAATAGTAATGTCAAGTCCATAGTCACAAAATAAATTAATTAGCAAGCCAGAATTTAGAATCATTACCAAGACCAATGTCAAGGAGCTTTTTCCCTATGTGTTCTTCTCATCATATTATGGTTTCGCACCTTACATTTAAGTATTAAAAATCTGAGCCTCGGGGAATCTCCTACCCCTCTCTAACAACAGTCCTTCTATAGGGAAGAGTTCAGCCATATAGCTCCTAATTTCCAATAAAGAGAGGCCAGTAAAAACCAAAGGATTGAGACAGGTAAGCTGTTTTATTGTGCTTTTTGTCTGTTCTAATCACAAGACTAAACAGTTTTTCATGCATTTAAAAAGATTCGTTACATCAAGCGTGTTAGTAATGAAGAAAAGATTTATTAATAGTATGTTGAAAGCATTTCATTGTATTGGAAACAGTCTGATTTCACTTCTCTAAAATTATTTTCAAAACCAAAGCAGAAAAGGTAATGAAGCAACTAAGAAAACTGAAGTACTACATAGAGGTAATTAAAATAAAGACTCTGGGCATAGTTAATAATCATGAAAGAGAAAGTTAAAAAAAAAAATTCTCATTTTCAAAAGCCAAGACCGGAAATTATTGTCTTTTAACATATTAAACAAGAATATTTTCACATCACAGCTAAGATAGTATCAAGGTGTTTTTTTCCATTCCTCTAGCAAAGAACAATCTTGTTGCAAGTAGTTAAGACAACACAATAGCTGAGACACAAGTAGGCTACTAAGTGGTTCAGGAAATCAATTTCCATTTGGTATTTGATAAAATTTCAAGTGTGGAAACTTAATAGAGAAAAGATATCAAGATATATAGTTTACAGGCTGATATCCTGACAGACTGAAGTAAAGACAGATAGTTACAATTAAAGGAAAGTTTATCTTGGTGAGTAAAGCAACAATTGGCTTACTTTAAATGTATTTTTAAAAACTTGCTCTTTGCCTACAAATCTCTATTGAATATTTTAAAGTCATTCAAAAAAGAGATGGAAATTCTACAAATACAGTAGAATGGAACAAATAAATGTGGTGCCTGTCTTCCACTGAGGGTCTTTGAGACAGTATTCTGTCATCTCTGAGTGCTCCAGGTGGTCTCTAAAAAATCTCTACCTCAGTTTCAAGAGATGTGTGCACCTGAGCAATATTGGTAATATTTTCTGCTACCAAAAGGGTCACAAAGGAAAGGCAGAGAAAGACTGAGATGCATCCAAGTCCAATTCTTTCATTCAAAACTCTAATGCAAACAAAACTCCCTTCAAGGCTAGAAACGAGAAGTTAAGTTACCTGAGGAGCCAGATTCTGCCAATCCTACATAAATCCACAGATGTCCTTGAGCACCTTAAATTTTTCTCCGTAAGTTTATAGCCTGACACCCAAGTCTCAGAACCAGCTTAACTGGTCAGGTTAAAAATAGCATGCTTCGAAAATTAGGGTTGAATTTTAGAAAGGTCCTCCACTATCATTTTACTTAACAGGATCTACTAAGCTCTCTTTCCTCAAAACCAAAATACAGGATGATATGGTAGGTACTCCTTTAAAAAAGAGGGATAAGAGAGAAAGGGTGAGGAGAAAGAAGTATGGAAACGGTGAGAAGAGAGAAGGAGAAGAAGGGAGGATCAGAGGAAGAGTAAAAGAGGAAGGGAGGGCAGGGAAAGAGGAAGAGGGGAGAAGGAGGAAGAAGAAAAATGAAAAGGCTTTTTTTTTTAGCATTGAGCATAATGCTCTTGATGTCCATTCAAGCTATTGTGTGTATCCTTTTTATTACTGAGCAGTATCCTGTTCGTGTACTGTATCACAGTATATTCAACTACTGAAGGACTTTTGGGTTGTTTTCAGGTTTTGGTTATTACAAATTAAGTTGCTATGCATGTGACTTTACAATTTTTGTGTGGACATGAGCTTTCTTTTCTCTAGGATAAATATACAGGTATATAACTGCTGAATCACATGGTTAAAAGCATATTTAACTCTACAGCAAATTGCCAAACTATTTCCCAGAATGTCTGTACTATTTTATATGAATATGAGAGCTGGTTGCTCCATGTCCTTTGTATTTTTTATTTTAGCCATTTTGATAGGTATGTAGTGGTATCTCAACATGTTTTTAAGTTGCATTTCCCTAATAATTAATGATTTTGAACATTTTATCATGTGCCTATTTGTCATCCATATATCATCTTTGGTAAAGTGGTCTTTTTAGAACTTTTGCCTGTTTTCTAATTGGATTGTTTCTTACTTTTGAGATTAGAAAGTTCTTAATACATTCTGGATATAATGTGTTTTGCAAAGATTTTTTGTTGGATATGTGTTTTGCAAAGATTTTTTCTCCTAGTCTATGACTTATCTTTTTTCCCTTTTAAACACATCAAAAGTTTTTAATTTTGACAACAAAGCACAATTTACTGAATTTTTTCTTTTATAAATCATTCTTTTGGAATCGTGTTTAAGAACTTTTAGTGTAAGTCATAAAGATATATTCCAACATTTTCCTCTAAAAGTTTTATAGTTTTACATGTCACATTTATTTTATCTGTCAGATTTATTATTCATTCTGATTTAATTTTACATAAAGTGTGAGGTTTAGGTCAAGTTTCAATTTTGGCCTACGAGATGTCCAATTATTTCAACACCATTTATTAAAAAGACTATGCTTCCCCTATTTAATTGCTTTTGAACCCTTCTCAATTGCCCACTCATGAGTACATATACTCAAAAGAGATGAAAACTGATACTCAAACAAATGCATGTAGAAGAAGCATGTCCATATCAGTGCTATTCTCGAATAGCGAAAGGTAGAAACAGCCCAAATGTCCATCAATAAATGAATGGGTGAAATAGTTAGTATACACATACAGTGGAATATTATTCAGCCATAAGTGGAATAAAGTTCTAACATATACTATCACATGGATGAAATTTGAAAACATTATGCTAAGTGAAAGAAGCCAGACAGAAAAGCTCACATATCATATGATTCTATTTATATGAAATATTCAGAGTAGGTAAATCCACAGAGAATGCAGATTGGTGGTTTCTAGGAACTCAGGAAGGTAGAATGAGAAAATGAAGAACAACTACCTAATGTGTATGAGGTTTTCTTTTCTTCTGAATCGATGAAGTTGCACAGCCTCAGGAATGCACTAAGTACCACCGAATTGTTCACTTTAAGATGGTTAGTTTTATGTTATATAAATTTCACCTCAATGAAAAAAAAACAAGTTAGCATACTTGTGTGGGTTTACTTAGAACTCTTTTCTGTTCCATCGATATATGTGTCTACCACTCCTCTAATACCATACACTATCTAAATTACAACAGCTATAATTATCTTAAAATTAGTGTGATTCCTCCAACTTCATTTTTTTTTTTCAAATCTGCTTTAGTTATTTTAGGTCCTCTTTAGTTGGCAATTTTGTTAATCTTTTCAAAAAACCAGCTCTTAGTTTCATCAATCATTTCTATTGTTTTTTTAAATGTCTATTTTATTTATTTCCACTCTAATCCTTAATTACTTATTTCCCTCTATTTACTTTGGGTTTTATTCTTTTTCTAGTTCCTTTAGGTGGAAAGTTAGATTGTTTATTTGGAATTTTTTTGTTTCTTGAGGTAGGCTTACATAACTTATGAACGTCCCTCTTTTAACTGCTTTTTTGCTTCATTCTATAAATTTTGAAAAGTTGTGTTTTCATCTTCATTTGTCTCAAGGTAATTTTTGATTTCTTGTTTGATTTCTTCTTCGTTGTTTAGTAGTATGTTGTCTAGTCTCCATATATTTGTATTTTTTCCAGCTTTCTTCCTGTAGTTGGTTTCTAGTTTCACATCACTGTGATCAGAAAAGATGCTTGATTTGATTTCAAGCCTCTAATTTCTTGAGGCTTATTTTGTAACCTAATATGTGACCTATCATGGAGAATGCTCCATGTACATTTGACAAAATGTGTATTCTGCACTTTTTGGATGAAATGTTATATAAATGTCTATTAAGTCAATCTGGTCTAATGTGCCATTTAAGGCCATTACTTCTTTATTGATTTTCTGTCTGAATGATCTATTAAATAGGAAGTTTTCAGTTTTGCCTTCAAACCCTCACTCATATTTTTCTCCCTCCTTATGGGACTCCAAAGATACAAACATAAAAAATTTTATGACCACCACACAGGTTCTTGAGGCTGTTTACTTTTTTTTATTCAATTTTTATTCTCTCTATTGTCAGACTGAATAATTTCTATTAATCTAACTTCAAAGGCACTGATTCTTTCCTCTGTCATAGCTGTTCTACTATAAGCCAAATTTTTTTCTTAGGTTATGGTATTTTTCAGTTCCAAAATTTCCATTTAATTTTTCTTTATATCATCTATTTCTTTGCTGAGACTTTTTCTTTCTTTTCTTTTCTTTCATTTCTTTCCAGTCTGTAATTTCTTCACTGGAACATTTTTTTTAATAGCTTCTTTAAAATCCTTGTCAGGTAATTCTAAAATCTATGTCATCTCAGTGAGGTGTCTGCTGATTATCTTTTGTTTGAATTAAGATTTTCCTGGTATGTTGATTAGTATTATGAGTTGAGACTCTGCATTCTATTTTGGTAGGCTGTCAAACAACGTAGACTCCTAGTTCACTTTTATGGGCTGTGGCTCAAATGTCCATTTAATCATTAAAGCCTTTTCAGTGTTATTTTGTTCTGCCCTATTTGTGAGCTCCCCAGAGGCTAGTCTGAAGCCCAGGTGGTACATTATACCAGGGTGCAGTTCTCAAACCTTTTTCTGTATTGAATCTGATCAGTTCACGCATAGCATGTTCAGAGGTTGGCCTGGGATTTCAAACACAGATTTTAATTCCCTCTTTTCCTCTAGTTCCCTCTTTTTTCTAACCATACTTCCACTCTAGGTAGAAGAAGAATGGAAAGTGCCTCTTTATTGCAGTGTGGCAATGGTGGTAGACAAGGCTTTGACTAAAGTCTCTGCTGTTCTGACACCAGTTGGGAGAGGTGGGGCTGCCCTCATTATTGCAGGGCAGAGGTGCAACTTTTTCTTGATGTTTGCCTAGAGTAGGGTTGATATAATAAAAAAAATTTTTCCAGTTTCACTCACTGGTATTTCTAGGATTCTCGAGCACCCCTAAGAGGGATACACAGGAGGCAAAACAAACAAGAGAAGAAACAAATCGTAGGAATTCACTCTGTATAGAATTTCTTTTGGTTGTAATTAGCAGGAAGAATAGAGTATAATATGTTTACATCTTATCCAGAAACAGAAACCTGTATTTTAAGCCCAAGGTATTTTCAAACATTCAATGCACATTTAACTACATCTATAATGCTACTTACTTATTGACAAACTAATGGTTTTGTGTTTCCAGTGGCATTTGCTTTCAGAAGTTCCTTTTAAAAATGATAAACCAACTTTTATTCAACATTTTGACTCTGAGAAGTAGTTCTGTTCCTTATGTAAAAGGAAAGCATAACATTTGTTTGAAGAAAAGAACTTAGAAAGTGAATGCTTAAAGAAATTAATTAAATCCTATAAGACTTTGAACCCAGGAAGGACTCCTTATATTTAAAAGTTTTCTCTTGGAGTTCAGCTTTATTTACTTTTTCATCCATTATATAAATACAAAGGACAAAGCAGTGGGTCATTTGGATGCAAAGCCAAACATAGTATCTATCTTACTCCTAACCCTTTAAACATAATCAATCTTCTCACATGGCATACATAACAACCCTTTTCTTTATGTCTGATGACACCTGCAGCTTGAAGATATGGTCTACTTCACTAGTTCTAACAGTTCCAGACCCAGTAAGTCCCACTGTAAACAAATCAGGAAAAGAGAATTAAGACCAAAATTCAAAATAAAAATCAATCAATAAATAAACAAACCCTCCAAACAAGCAAACAAACAAAAAACCACCAGCCTCAGGTAGACCTAAGCAAGACAAATATCCAAAGCCACAGTGCTATTTTATTGGCAGAAGCTTAACTAGAATTCTTCCAACAACTCTAGATAGCCTCTGATATGCTTTAACTTGATAGAAGAAATGATGGTGTGTGCATATAAAAATGTTGGATTTTTAGGTGATATAGTTTAACAAAGAACAAAGGTTAATGTCTTTAAGTATGCTTTAAACTGGGTTTAACATCTTCCATTTTCCCTTATTAATAAATTATTCCAATTTTAAAAGGAACTATGGTTATGCCAATAAAAAGAGAGAGGAATAAAAGATCAGTAATTATGAAAAAAAAACAAGAAATATTTGAGAGAAAACAGTAACAATTAATGGTAAAAATAACAACTTGTCTCTATCCACTTAGTTAGTGACTCCTCTACAATGAAATCTCTAGGTGCTTCTTTTTCTATCTATATCTTAATCTTTCTGGCTGTTAGAGCCTCCTGTAATAGCATAACCCAAATATACCAGTAAACTTTTCCCTAAGGTAAAACAGAAGAAAATTATGAACTAACACTTTACTTTCTCCTTACTTCCAACATACAAAAAATCAAAGTAAAAAGAAAACTGATTATATTAGCACAGATGTGTCAAAACCCCTTTTAAAACCTAAAATCAGACTTTGGCAAAGATTTTAAAAGAAGCAACTAAATTTGTGGTTTACTGAGCATTATGTTAACGTAAATTATATCATACTAATAATTAAGCTGAGTAACTATTAAGAGACTACTGCAAAATGACAGCCATATTAGAAATGAAGACATGTTCATTTGCACATGACATCGTAATTTATGTAGAAAATCTGACAGACTCTACAAAAAAGCTAGAATACATGAGTTTAGCAAATTTGCAGGATACAAAATCAGTATACAAAAATCAGATTTTTCTTATGTTGAGGTAGTTTCCTTGTGCTATTTTGTTGAGTGTTTTTATTATGAAAAGGAGTTGAATTTTGTCAAATGCTTTTTATGCATCAATTGAGATGACTGTGTTTTTTTCCTTTATTACTGATGTAGTATATTACATTGATCAATAATGAGTCATCAAAACAAAGAACTGTAGTTATTTTAAAAATTTGTGTGTGTGTAAGTGTGTGTATGTATAATTCAGAGATCCTCTGAAAATGTTACTAGACTTTAAGCTTCCTGAGGGCAGACAGTACATTGTTAGTTTTTACTAATTCTTAGAAAATTACCTTTAATAAATTAACTTTTTTTTACTTCATATCGCCACTTTTGTCGTTTCGTCAACATCTAGTAGAGCAATCCTCTCTTTCATGAAATGAAAGCTACCATTGCCAGCAGATGGCAATACAAAAACCAAATAGACTATGTAACTGAAAACAGAGATGGAGAAGCTATATTCTCTCTGCTGAAACAAGACCAGGAGCAGATTTTGATACTGACCACAAATTATATATATCAAACATTAGGTTAAAGCTGAAGAAGATCATTAAAAAAAATCATAGTGCAAAAATATAATGTAAGTCACATTCCTGATGGATTTAAGGTCCACATAAAAAAACAGATTTGCACTCTTAAACATAACTGACTGCGAACAAGAACTGTGGACTAAAACTAGAACTATTATTAGGGAAAAATGAGAAAGATAATGCCATGTAAAAAAGGAAAGAAAAATTGAGAGATGACAAAAGAAACATTAAAATTTGTTAAAGAGAGGTGAGAGACAAAGGTAGAGGTGAGAAAAGATAGTTCAGAATCCTGTACACAGTTTTCAACCATTATCATGTAGAGACAAAGAGAACTATTACAATAGTCAATGTGAGGAGATAGAAGAGAATAGAAAAGGAAAAACAAGAGATCTATATCAGAAGATGCAAAAAATAAAAAAGAAATTCAAATCTAGTTTAGGGATGCTGAATGACCAACAGGGAAGCACATTATCTGACCAGGAGAAAATAAAAGGAAGGTGGAAACAGTATAGTAGAAATCTATACAGATGGGACAAAAGGATACCTTTGAAGAAGATTTCTATGAGGAAGAACCTGTAATTCTGCAGAGCAAAGTGAAAGCTACCCTGAGAGTATTGGAAAGAAAAAATCACCAGGAGTAGATGGGATACCATTAGAATTACTTCAAGTTGCAGAGACTGAATATGTCAAAATCATAACAAGAATGTGTCAACAAATATAAAAAACAAGACAATGTCCTACAGACTAGACACAGTCAATATACATCCCAATCTTTGAGAAAGGGAAATGCCAACCAGTGAAGTAACTATAGAACCATTGCTCTAATTTCCCAGACAGGTAAAGTGATGCTCTAGGGGATGCGACGAAGGCTTCTACCTCACACGAAATAAAAAATGCCAAATATTGAAGCTGGATTCAGATAAGGAAGAGGTACTTGAGATCTAACTCTGAGTATTTGCTGGATACTGGAGCACTCCAAAGAATTTCAGAAGAAGGTCAGTCTATATTTTTACAGACTACAGTAAAGCCTTTGACTATGTCAATCATGAAAAGCTATGGGTTCTTCTGAAAGAAATGGGTATGCCTTAGCACTTGATAGTCCTGAAGCCTAACCCATATTGGGGAAAGGAAGTCATTAGCAGGATAGTATATGGAAGGACAGAATGGTTTCCTAGGACAAAGTTATCAGACAAGAGTGCATTTTATCTCTCCCGATTTGTTTAATCTATATGCAAAATATATATGAAAAATAGGATTAGATTCTGGTGAAGGAGGACTAAAAATTGGTGGGATATCAATATTAAGATATGCATCTTACTGGCAAAAAGTAGCAATGATTTGAAACAACTTCTGATGAAAATAAAAGAATAAAGTGCCAATGCAGGACTGCATTTGAACATCAAGAAGACAAAAATCATGACTACAAAAAATATACAACTTTAACATAGACAAAAACACATTAAAATTGTTAAAGATGTTTTTGCTTACCTTCATCAGTTCAAATGGAGACTGCAGCCAAGAAATCAAGAGAAGGCTGACACTTGGAAGAGCAGCAATGAAAGAATTAAAAAGATCACCAAGAGCAAAGATGTGTCATTAGAGACCAAGGCTAAGATAATCCACATCTTCGTGTTCCCAGTTACTATGTACAGATGTAGAAGTTGGATAGTGAAGAAGGCTGATAAAAAAAAAGTGAGTCATCCGAGATATGGTGTCAGAGGAGAACTCTGCAGATAACTTGGACTGCCAGAAAGACAAACACATGAGTACTAGAGCAAATTAAGCCTGACATACTGTTGGAGGCAAAAATGAGAAAACTAAAGCTCTCCGACTTCAGGCACATCATGAGAAGGTAGGGTTCTTTGGAAAAGACAATAATTCTGGGAAAAACGGAAGCAGCAAGAGGAAGACCAAATATGAGATGGATTGTCTCCATAAAAGAAGCCACGGCATGAGTCTACAGAAACTTGAGTAGGGTGGTTGGGGACAGGACATTGTGGACATCACTCATTCATGGGGTTGCCAGGAGTTAGACCTGACTCGAGGCTCATAACACACACGACCTTGCCACCATATCCACTTACCACTCCTTGTTCTTTCCTTATTGAACTTGTTTACATTTTTTGATATTGAGGAAATAGTCTTTCTTAGTACTCTCTTTGGTCTTAGTTCTCAGAAACCATTTGCTTTTCTCTATTTGATCTTGTCCCAAGCTAAAATTTTCTTTCAAACAGGGAAAGATCCTGAAATTTTCTCCTTACTCCAGCTATTTTAAATATTTAATAAATAACTTAATATAGCCAAGGTAATGACTATTACTACTGAGTTACAGTTATTACCACCTCTGGCTTTATTTTGATCTCATTGTCAGTACACTAGCAGACAAATAGTTTCTAGTTATATTCGGGTCATGAATCTATTTCAAAGAATTTGTTCTATCCAAGAAAAATGGGGTCAGATATATCCTCTGTTGGAGTGGAGGATTTCTCCACAATCTAAAATACATGTTTAATAGCCTCAATAATGCATTAATAGTGTGACTTGGACATTTTCCATCTCAAAGACCATCCATACAGTAAAAGAGAAATTTGCTATTTTTCCAACTACTGTTATTTTTAAATGGAAAAAAAACCTCTATCCTTGTTTATAAATATAATAGTTGTTCTCCGTTTTCACATCTTTTAGTTTTCTCTCTCAAAAAAGAGAATTATTAATCTACTAATTTCCATTAAAATTCCTATTCAAAACATAAAACAGCCCTCAAAACAAAGGAAATTTTTCATTATTACTACTTTTTATTTATTTTATTTAGATTTCACCTGAAATGCGCTCAATTTTGCTTAAAAATTCAACTTTGGGGCTACATTAGGGGAAAAAAAATCAACCTATACCAGAAGACAGACAATTTCATATTAAACTAGAAATAATCTATATCCCCTAACTAGGAGCTCTTCACTACAGTCGCCACCTTCCAACTTTAGTTTGATATCAGGTAGTATGATACCTCCAACTATTTTCTTCTTTCTGAAGGTTGCCATGGCTATTTGAGGTCTTTTATGGTTCCACATAAAATTTAGGATTTTTTTTTTAGTTATGTGAAAAATACCATTGGTTTTTTGATAGGGATTGAACTTAATCTATAGTTTGCTTTGGGTAGTTTGGACATTTTAATGATGTTGATTCTTCCTATCAATGAGTACAGTATATGTTTCCATTTATTTGTATCTTCTTCAATTTTGTTCTTCAATGACATAATTTTCTGAGTACAGGTCTTTTACCTCTTTGGTTAAACTTATTCCCAGGTATTTTTATTTTTCAATGAAATTATAAATGACATTATTTTCTTAGCTTCTCTTTCTGGTAGACATTATATCTTAAACCAGAATTTTTAAAAAAAATAATTTTCTGAGTACAGGTCTTTTACCTCTTTGGTTAAACTTATTCCCAGGTATTTTTATTTTTCAATGAAATTATAAATGACATTATTTTCTTAGCTTCTCTTTCTGGTAGACATTATATCTTAAACCAGAATTTTTAAAAAAAATCCTTGTTGATTATAATGAGAACTGAAACATTTCAGTATGAATAAAAATCTAGTAAAACTGAAAATGTTTTCAACTACTCAAACTAATCATTGAAAGTAAATTATTGTTTGAATTATTTATCAGGAATAAGATAAGGAATAACATAAGTCTCCCAAGCAGGTTTAAAATATTAAAAACATTTGCTTTTATTGTACCTTTTCCTTATTATTCCCTACTTAGATACAAATTATCATCTTTTATATAACTGCTGGCTGATGGGCTAAACAAGGAGAGCGTTCTAAAATCTCTACTAATAAGTTAATATAAACTGCTTATTTTTATTTTGAATACAGGTATCAAAGGTCAAAGACTTTTTTTCTTTATCCTGGTTTTTAGCTTTAATAGAACAAAAGAAATCAGTACATAGAGGATCAAATTTGTCCACTTAAAGCCAAGAAGGAAAAGGAAACTGAAGCAGGTAGCAGGTGCTTGTTACAATGTGAGGGGTTGAACTATGACAAAATCATAGTTTAAATATAATTTTTGTTGGGTGAAAATTTAATGAATTTAAGGAAATAGAAAAAACTCAAAACCATAGTTATTTCCATTTTAAATGAGGATGATAGTTCTGCACCACCAGCTGTTTATAGTTCATTGAATGAGGTTCTAGTTGATAGGAGATAATTACCTCTTCCCTACAGGAGGCAAGTGTTTCTCATTCTGCAGACATTTCTGATAAATGGCCATGGGAGTATGAGACCAAGACAGCGTGCCAAGTTCAGTTTGGTTTTTAATAATCTCTTTAAACAGTAGATTTTCTACTTTTTCCTAGTTTAGAAAATGTGTACCTTAAAATATACAGAATTCAATAAACTGGCTATTATTTTGCTTTTTTAAGATACCTTAACCTTAAAAGGAAAGCAGAGTGATTACACACAGAAAGTATACCATCAATAGTATTAGAAAAGGACAGGCATGGTCATTTCAACTTTTTGAGTGTTGAAAACTTCTACTTACTAATTTATTGTTTTTCCCTAAAGACTATTCTACCTTTAAATTCCTTGTCAGTTAATGATGTTTCCATTATTTTAGTCATTGCAGGCCTTTACCTACTTGAAAAGGCCTATAAATTCAATTTTTGCACTCTCTCTCAAATTTGTCACTTAATTTCCAATGCAAACTACCACATACCTCAATATTTCTTACTTGCCATATGGTCCTCAAATCCTAAATGGTCTCCTTGGTTCCAGTCTCTTCCAAATACTAACACAGTTCAACCAAACTACTATTCTCAGATTAATATCACTAAAGTACTCTCATTGTATTTCTCCTTAGGTGTAAAAAAACTTTCAAAAGTAGGCTGTAACTCCAAAATAGAAAAAAACCTTATAGCAGATGAAGTAATAAAACAAAATTCAGAAATAAATCAATTCTATCCTTATAAATATGTAAGATTGGGTATGCATATTAATAATTAGAAGAGAACACCAAAAAGTGAAGTGAAGAGAATAAATTTATGAGGGCCTGGGACTTGTAGTTTACCCTTGATTTAGATTTCCTATATGTTACATAATGATTTCTATGCAATAAATAAAATATTTAAGTAACCATTTACTGTTTATATACCCAAGGACTTCTGCCATTTGGCTCCAAACCTATCTTTTTCCAGCTTATTTTCTATCACTTTCATACAATGCAAAACTCCAGACAAACTAAAATATCCCATTTCTCATTGGTTCCTATATTGCTCTTTCCCAGCCATGGACTTACTCACATCATATGCTCCAGCCAGTGTGCTCTTCTCCTCTTCTGTGTCTAAATTCCACCTAATTATCCTTTACAGCTTAGTTCAAATAATACCTTTTCCACACAGCAGCTATCCCTGACGTCTCCTTCCTCCAATGAGCATTTCATCTGTATCTCTTATATAAAACATCGCACTTTTTATCTTGTATTGTAGTAATGAGCATACATGTGTGTGTGTGTGTGTGTGTGTGTGTGTGTGTGAGAGAGAGAGAGAGAGAGAGAGAGAGAGAGAGAGAGAGAGAGAGAGAGAAGTAGCTGTCTTTAGAACAAGGTCCTTGTTTTAGCCATCTTTGTATTATACTCAAAGCATAAATAACATAATCTTTCTAAATAAATATGTAAAATGAGTGAATAAAAACTCTCAAAAGGAAAGGGCTAGCAAGACTAAAAACCAACAGTAACTCTTTTAATTTTATTATGATTTTCTTTCTTTTTTCACGCAAGCTTAGTTCTTAACCAAACATTACCTGAAGATATGTTATTCTCCGCTGGACCAGCTCTGTCAGATCTTTGGCCTCCTTTTCCCGCCAATCACCTGCTCCATCTGTTTGGCTGAGGTAGTATAGATCCGTCATTATAGACCTATGAAAGGAAACAACACTAGAAGTCTTACTTATTTGTACTTCATCATAGGATTACACAATCATTAGAAGAGAGTCAAATTCTTCATAAAGATTGATGCTCACACTGATGTTTACACTCATCTTTTACTTTCTATCAAGGCTATGAAATTCAACAATTAGCCTCTAACACCCACGATTCATTCCTATTGTAAATTTTTACTGTTGAGAAAAACTATCTTTTTTTTTCCCCAGGTGAATCAGGTCCAAAACAAAGCACTACAGAGACCAGGGTAAAGTAGATACCCATGGCATAAACAAACAAACAAACAAATAAAATAAAGGTAGGTTAACATAAATGAGAGAAATATATTGGTGCTATTATTTGAATATTACCTTTTGTTCTCTCTCTTGTCATTTCCTGTCCTCTCTTAAATTTTCTCTTTATACTTTAAGACTCTGAGTGTTGGGAAAAGATCAGAGAAAAATTTTGACAAAACTCTTAAAAAATTGTCTAAACCAAGGGTCAGCAAACGTTTTTTGTAAAAGGCCAGCTAGTAGATATTTTAGGCTTTGTGGGCCTCTGTTGACTTTATAGTAGGAAAGCTGCCATAGACAATACATAAATGAATTTGTGTATGTGTGTTTAAATAAAACTTCATTCACAAAAACAAGCTATGAGCCAGATTTGGCTCTTGGCCATAATTTGACAATTCTTGGTCTAAACTAATAAAATGACTGTTAAGATACTTTCCTACTTTTGTGTGGAATCAGTAATTTCAATTATAACACAGTACATTTCCTACAAAGTAAACTAAAATACCCAGTACACTAGGAAGAGAAATCTTAGGCTGGCGCAGAAGGTTTTATTTATATTACATTAAATAAAAGCCATGACTTTCATTTAGTGATAAAGAAAAATAAAAAGCAAGACTCCTCTCTTTCTGACAATCCCTACCTACCAATCTATTAGCAAACATTTAGTCAATTTCTGACCACATATCACCACTGGTATCAGTGACCACTAAGCCATCAACTGAGCCACCATCTTTTCTCACCTGAATTATTACGGTAACCTCTGAATAGGTCTACACCTGCTTCTACCCTTGCCTATCTCTACAGTCTATTCTCAATACTGTAGTTATAACCTGTTTAAAGGCCAGTCATATAACTTTACCCCTTTGCTCTTAACATTGAATGGACTTTTCATCTCACTCAGTCAAACTCAAAGTTATTACTTTGACCCACAAGGCCCCAAACAATTTGGCCTCTATTACCTCTTGGATTTCATCTCCTACTATTGTCTTCCTTGCTTACTCTACTTCAGCCACACAGCCTTGTCACTAACTCTTGAACATGCCAGGCATGTTTCTACTTCAATGTTTGCATTTAATCCTTCTTCCTTTGGAATGCTCGTTTCCCAGATACCCAAACACATCCAAATGTCTTTGCTCATACGTCACCTTCTCCATAAGTCTTTCCCAAACTATCTCACTTAAAAATTTTAGCACCCAATAACCATAACTATTCCTTGGTTTTCCCTCTCCTCCTTCCCTGCTTCATTTTTCTCTAAGCAATTACCTTCTAATATACATCATTACTTCCTTATTTTATTATCTTTATCCCCCTACCAGAATTTAAGCTCCATGAGAGCAGGGTTTTTTTTTTAAAAACTGTTTTTTAATCATTTAGAACAGTACTGGTCACATAGAAAATGTTCAGTAATTATCTTTGAATAGATATATAAATGAAAAGCAGCAAAAGAAAAATTTCAAAAATTTTAGATAATATGTTGATAATTTTTACATTTTACAAATCCAATTTCATGGTAGAAAGGCTTGGGGAATAATCCTTAACTAGTTACAGCTCTAGCTTCATCCATTCTCTACACTCTTCTCTACAGTTTGTGTTAACTCTCCAGTTCAAGGAATACTTATGTATTATTTGCTTCTGAAAATTATAAAGTTAGAAATTTATTTCTATTTGTCAGAAAAGCATATATATAAATAAAATATATCATATATATGCTTCTAGAAATCACTTATAATAATGGTATTAACTAAAAACATAAAGCATTAGCTGGAGGTTCAAAAAGTACTTACAGAAAATTGATCTATAATATTCAATAAGAAGAACAATGAACAACAAAGGTATCAAGCTCTTATAATGGGCCAGACACCTATTTTATGTACTTTACATTATTTCATTTAATTCTCATAACTATTAGATAAGAAACATAAGGCACTGAAAGATTAAATAATTTACTCAAAGTCACACATTTCAAAAGTGCAGAGTGGGAGATCAAATCCAAGTAGTGTGATTCTAAAGCATAGGTTTTTAACTACGAAACTAACAAATATCAAAGTAAGGGGTCTGGAGCACAAAAGTGTGAACTTTGTTCAATGCAAACATGCAAAATCAAAGTCTGAATAAGAGGAGAAAGAGCTTTGGGAGTCAGACAGACTTATTTTCCAGTTTTGGCTCTACTACTTATGAGTTTTGTGTACTTGGAAATTTATTTTGATAGCTCTGAGACTAAGTTACTTCATTTTAAAATAAGTATTATAGTACTTTCCACATATTTTTATAAAATTATTAGTGACAATACACACAAAGTAGTAATATAGGTAGTGGCTGTTTGCCATGAGCTGAGTATCTGTGTCTCCCTCAAAAATCATATATTGAAACCTAATGCTCAATGTGATGGTATTAAAAGTTTGGGCCTTTAGAAAGTGCTTAGGTCATAAAGGTAGAACCTTTATGAATAGGATTAGTGATCTTATAAAAGGGACCCCACCGAACTCTGAAGCCCCTTCCACTATATGAGGACACAGTGAGAAGGCGCTGTCTATGGACCAGAAAGAGGACCCACACCAGATACCAAAATCTGCCAGCACCCTGATCTTGAACTTCCCAGTCTCCAGTACTGTGAGAAATAAATTTCTGTTGTTTATAAGCTACCCAGTATTTTTGTTTTAACAACTTGAACAGACTAAAATACTGCTATTTATACAAGAATGCCTCAGAGAGTTGTTTCAGGGCTTTTATTTTGTATCTGAGGAGGAGTTACTAACAATTCTATAACTAACAGGAAGGATCCACTGGGTGTGGGTGATAGCATAAAAACGATTCGATACCCAGTGCCTTATAACACCCTGAAGAAGGGAATTAATCAGTGAGAACTCATTTAGCAGATGGTGAAACTAGCCCTCAATCATTGTAACTTATTTAGGAATACATAATATAGTCTCAGTTCTCATTTATTCCTAGTTCTTAAACCATTTAGTAACAAAGCAATGGCCATGAACAGGAAAAATTAAAATCTTATTTACTATCATAGAAAACCATTAGAACTATATACAATTAAAGAGAGAATATCTGATAATAGCCCCTTTGAATAAAATAAAACTACTGATAACATACAAATAAAATTCAAAATCATAGCCAAAGTTTAGAATATCTACCCAAGTAATAGTAAAAGAAAAGAAAAGTAATAGAATATCTATCCAAGGAATAGCTTTACACAATGCTTTGAGCAGGTCCATCTGTGAAGTACTTCAGTCATTCATTTAACAGTATACTTTGCTGGGTGACTCTTTTCATCTTTACCCTTTTTAAACAATAAGAGTCTATCTAACATGTGATGCTTTATCTTTCGTATATTTATTATTCTCACTTGAGATCCAAAACACTTTCTTTTTATGAAAAAGAGTAATTTTATTGGATAAACCAAACCTACAACTTACTGCCTCCTTAAGGAATTAACTTGTAGTCTTACACACTAAACTTAAGTTCAACTTTTAAGTTTTTCCTATTAGGAAACTGAAGACCCTATGAACTATTTAAAGTTACTGGGGGAAAAGTCATCATCCATTGGAAATTGTGTGAGTTGATCGTGGAAATATACAAGAAGTCTTTAATAACTATAATGGTGTTATATGGGCTAAGCTGGCAGTTCATTTAAATTATTTTCTCAGTTTTATAACCCTTTCCTATCACCCTCATCACTCTTATTATTTTTTATATATCATAGGTTTCATTATATTTTAATGTGGTCATTTGCTTTTTCCTACCCATCAAATGGGAGTGATCACAAAACCTGTAGCAAGCCTCAACTTTAAATAGCAGTACTGTTTCTGGAGATGTAGTACAGGGGGATAAATAACTGGTCTATCAGCAAATGCCTGTTGAAGGAAAAAAGGAAATTAAATGTGTTCTGCTTGGCTTTACATTAAATCAAACATACACATACACATAGACAAAAAGCACTGCATTTCATTGACAATAATTATAATGACCTCAAAAAAGGTAAAAATGACATTAAATCTAATTTTAAAAGAAAAAATCTTTGAACATTAAAAATTAGAACAGTAAAAACATAAAAGTGAATATTTTTACCAAGTTACACACCAGTACTAAGTCTTGGAATCAATTATTCAAATTCATCCCAATCTCTGTCAAGAAAGGAGAATAACCAAGCTTTTAACAAGAAAGCCAAACACTGAAAAAAGTACACTAATTTTTATGCTAATGCAGTCTAAGTTTCAATGTAAGTCTAAATATGGGTTACCCTATTCCAATAGTCAAGTAAAATTAAACTTGCTTTAAATTTTTTTTCTTGGCCTCCCCATTGGAGATCATATATGTTAGACAAGCCCAAGAAACAACCTTAAATCCAAACTAGTTCTTTGATGATTCTATAATGCTTAGAAATTATCATCCTGCTAATTTTATCATCTTTTGGGCAAAGACATGAGAATAATCAAAAAGAAAGTTTCTGTCGTAGCCCCTTATTGGGAAACATGGTACAGTTTTCAGTGACTCCACTCTAAATTAAATCTAGAAGTATCCCCAAAGCCAGAAATCTGTCTGTCTTGGTTTTAACTATGACTATCTCAAAGAATACAGGAGCTGGGTGATAAATCTAAAGGCCTGGTATAAGACCAGGTAAAAGACTGGGAAATATAAACTCAAGCAAATACCAGCAGAATAGTGCTAGTCATTTCAGGGTAGAGTACAGACGCCTGAAGACAATTGGTAGAGTAAAACAAAATCTATGACTCTGACAGCAAGCCAGCTATGACAGGCAACAAATCCTCTGTTTCAAAAGCTGAGCTATATTTATTTTCACTGTATTTTCTTTTATTATTATTTATTATTATTTATTATTATTTATGCCAAAGCACCTGGTCTTCCTAGGTGGTCTCCTACCGAAGTACTAACCAAGCTCGACCCTGCCTAGCTTCCAAGATTAGACTTCGGGCTTGTTCATGTTGGCATGGCCATAGACCATAGACCATGATTCCACTGGGGCGCAAACCCAGGATCTTCTGTATGTAAAGCAGACATGCTAACTGCTACACTATGGAACCACTTGCATTTTCTTTTAACTTGCCGATTTTTATATTTTAATATTCACAAAACTCTTTTTTAATGTCCTAGTCTGTCTATGTTATGCCATTGAAGAACCTCAAAAGAGAGTATTTTGTTTACATCTGATTCAAAATATTAAAAGAGAGTAATTCCCCAAGGGCTAGCACAGAGCAAGTGTACTCCAAGCAAAAAAATCCCAAGGTGAAAAAAGTATGTTTGATCATATATAAATTATGCCATAATTAAGTTGACTTATTGACTTAAAAGGGGGAAAAAAATCAGTGTTTCTGTTAGACAAAGTTCTAAGAATGAAAGAAACCCCTTCGGAAGAAAAAAACCCCATGAGTTTTTTTCCCTATAATTAATGTCTTTCTGAACCAAAAACTGATGAGTGATTCATAGGGCAATCCGAACAAGAAAACTGATAAGACTAATTCTGATTTCTCAGAGAATACAGGATTTCAGAGAGTACAGAGACAACCTAGACACTATAATTTGGAGAAGTGTAAAAATAAAATAAAGATTTTTGTGTAATGTAAAAATCATCTGAAGCAAACATAAAAGTCTGTTTTAATTCTTACACTCAAGGATCTTAATCTGTTTGTATACTCATTAAAAGCTATTTCTCTAATGTTTGATTGTGCTTTGCTCATTGTTTGTACCACCACATTCTAATCTGGCTGCCTGGTGTTAAATTACTACCCTATACAGTTGTAACCCAAGTTCATTATAATTTTTGCAAAAGACTGCAAAAGAAATTAACTTAGACACCTTGGGTACCCTTCCATTTCTGTTCTCTGTGAAACACTATTATTTAACACACACTAAAAGGTAGTATCAGTAATCATAATATATTTAAAACAGAATAACTTAAAAAAATTAACATTGATTTATGTCAACTTTTCAGGGCCTGCTTTTTTTCAATAGTACATCTGTACGTCATATTTCTACATATAGCAGCAAAAAAAATGCACAAGATAATTCTTTAAATAATAAAATTAAAAAAGACATGAAGATTAAATTCTCAAATAATTTGATTAAACTTTAAAATTAAACATTCCATCAGAAGTCAACAGTCAAAATTCTCAATACTATATAATCTAACCAACAAACCTCTTCAAATTTGGATTTTCCTATAAAACTGCACATAAGCACACAGCTCCAATTAACAGAATCTTGGTGCCTAGACTCAGCTTTAAGGCAGAAAAGCATTAAGGACAGAATTAGTATTTGGTCTAATGGTTTAACCATGGCTTGATGGCAAGCTAAGCTAAAAATCAAAGGGACTGCTAAAAGTGTGGACTAATAATTCAATGCCCCTTGAAATTAATACTATCTTATTTTTGTAGATGTATTAAAATGATTTTAACAAACTGATAGATTTTATTTGTAATTCATTTAAAACAGTAGAGCAATATTTCAAAATCATTACAATATTGCTGATGATGCTAATGTACATGAATCTCTTGGTTGTGGTAATTCTTTCCCTTTCACAGTGGTAGGTTGTGTTAATACAACAATTTTTCTTTCATTGTTCACTAATGAGACAGTAATTGCCATCATAGCCCTACTGGAAATATAAATGTGTAAATATAATATGCCTAAGGACAGGTTTCACTGTATTTATAATGATTCCCAGACACATTTTGTTCTGCATGAACACACCAACAACATAATGTTTTCTTTTCTGTGGAATATAAACTGCATATTTTCAGAAATGTGCAAACAGAAGAAAGAAATCTAACTAGGTAGATTTCAAGTTCTTTCTAGCAACTAAATGAAAAAGCAGTGAATAGAATACTACCTTTTATCAAAAACCTGTTAATCTTTAATTAGAAACTCTAAAAAGAGGCTATTTTAAAGTCTTTAATATTTGAATTAGAAACATAACTGCCAGCCTCAGTATGAGTTCAAATGTACTATAATATAAAACCCCATATTTCATTTCAAATATCAATTGTATACGAAGAAAACTTATTTCATAAGTTTCAAAGTATTATTTGCAGACATCACTACCTTCAAAGTTTACTTAGAGTATAAAGGTTTCTAAAAATATATTTTAAGTATTATTTTTCAGTGATATATTTAGTTGATGAACTACTTTGGCAAATACTGTCCTTTGAGATATCAGGTACTCTATTGATCCTAAATATGGTAGGTATCATTTATCATTTAGTAGGAATTTATCAAAAGTTCCAGTTTACCATTCTTAGATTCTTAGACTATAATCTTTACTGAAAAGTCCTAAAAAATGTAATATAAAACAATACCTTTCATGATGTCCCAAATCTGATAAAAATTCATCTGCATGTCTTTGGAGTTCATTTCCTTCTAAATTCTTTAATTTCTTCAATTCACTTTGTAGAAAAAACCAGAGCTCTTTAGCTCCATTTTCAATCCTCCTCCGTAGGAGTTCATGATCCTTCCCCAGATCTGCAGTCAAAGGATAGAGAATACTAACATTTCCAACATTTTGATAAAAGGAAAATTTCAATTATTTGTGCTAATAGTAACATGTTGAAAAGGAAAAACACTAAAATTACCTACCATTTCTAGTTTGTTTCTTATAATTTTCAATCTGTTCTTTGGCCTTCACAAGCTGCTCTTCTAAAGCACGAACCCTTCCAGAAGCCGGCCCCTGATCAATGGGGCCTTCTGGTATCCTGTAGTTCAGGGAAGAAAATGTAAACATTTAGCTTATCAATTATGCAACAAAACATATGGTTATTAAAGTTACATGCTAAAACATATTTATTGGTAACTCCAGGAGTCACTGAACCATGAAATGTATTAGAAGTACCAAATGAAATTATCTTTCTAAAGGTATAGGATAAAGCATAAATACTGAAATGATACTGAACAAAAACAAAAAACTAATCTAGCTCAGTGATCTCTTACTTTCTAGGAATTAAGAAACCTTTAGAACTGCTTCCTAAAAACTCTCATATCACTTAGAAAAATATCTATCAGTGACAAAGAGGTAAATTCTTCATGAGTGTTGAGAATAACAAAGGTGAAATTTATTTAAATGAGAAAATGTCTATAATAGTACTTAGTACAGTATCTGTCAATAAACTTTATCAGGACTACTATATCTGGTCTCAATCACTTTAGAAATGAGCTATAACCTCAAATGTCTGGAATATCTACTTAAACCATCGCAATCACTTTAAGGTTACTTAATTTTTAAATTATGCTTGGCAGAACTTCAATTCAGATTCAACTTAGTCTTTGATGCAAAGGCACTAAAACAGAATTTTAAAAACTTTTTCTAATATTTTTATATAACAGATAAAGCCAAATTAACTATCAATTACCTATACCACTTCAAATACATGTTTAGTAAAGGAGCTCTTATCACAGCTATACCGTAGTAAATAAGGTATTCTGTAATTTTGCATAAAATTGTATTCATTAACATTGAACAGAAGCATGAAAAATCACTATGCTCCAATCAGGAATGTCCCAAGCCACAAAATTTGAAATAAACAGCCCTCATTTTTATATACACAAAGCGAATAATGATAAAATGAATAGAGTTGTTAGGTGCATGATTACCCAATTTATAAGCACAAATGTGTATACATTCATAAATGAAGCATTTTCTGCTGTATAGTTTTTAAAAATTAGCACTTAATCTCTTTCTAAATTAGATGACTGGTTTCTAAGAAATAATTTGAAAACAGAATAAAACTACTCTTCTTGGAATTTATTCTGGCAGCAATATGTCACAGGACACTTTAGTGATACAAAATTTCAAACAATAGAAAGATATGTCTGCATGTACTGCCTCACAGGGGTTACTGGAAAAGTCAGCTAGAGATAGAGAAGAGGATGTTGGCATGGATGTTGGCAAACTATGTTCCTGCCAGAGTGGTGCCTGAGTGGAGATCCCAACTAGTGGCTCTGATCATGTATAGAGCTGAACCAGTGGCCACAACTGGTCAAAGAGTTTGGTTTGTAGTCCTGCCTGGTTTGGGTCACCAGCCAGAGAGCAGTCTTGGTGGAGGAACTCATTCTAGAGCCCCACCTAGACAGGAAAGCAAGGCAGCAGGGCCTACTCAACTCAACTCAACTCAACTGCTGAGCATAAACTCCAGCCCCCACCCAAGAGTAAGCTTGGCCAAAGATACCAAACAGTTGCCCAGCACATCCTACAGCCTGCCTGAGCAGGAAAGCAAGGCAATAGCCCCACCCATCTGCTGAGCATACCCTCCAGCGCACTCTGACCAGGAAGATAGGCCAGAGACCCAAGGTAGCCACAGAGCCCACTTTGCAACACCTTTCAGTCAAGAAACCAAGCCAGCAGCACACCCTTCTACTGCACACGGCCTCCAGCCCAGCCTCATCAAGTTGCCCAACCAGAGATCCTGGTCAGCTCTGGAGCCCATACTATAGCCACACTCAGGCAGAGAGAAGCTAGCAGCCTTGCCCAACTGCGGAGCATGACCATTGGCTCTGTCTGACCAGGAAGCCGAAACAGTAACCCTGGGCAACCCCCAAATCCACCTACGGTACTGCCTGGCAGTGGAACTCAGCCTACAGCCCATTCAGCAGCACAACACAGCTTACAGCCCCATCCAGTTGCTAAGCACCCCACCCATCTATGGGGTACACCTGGCATCCCTGCCTGACCAGGAAGTCCAGAAAGAGACAATGTCAAACAGCAGAGCATAGCCAATAGCCTTTAATTGCAGAGTCCAGGCTGCAGCCCTGCCCTACTTTGAGGCACAGCTTGCAGTCCCTTCTGACCAAACAGCACAGTTCCATTAAGCCACAGGGCATAGCTTGGAGCCCCATCCAACCAGAGGCGATTGTGGAGCCCAGCATGTGAATCTGACCAACTGCAGTGTGCAACCAGCAGCACCACCCTGCCCTGCCAGGGAATAGACCCTACAACCTTGCCCAACCAGGAGTGACTGCAGAGCCCAGCAAGCAGCCTTGCTTAAATTCAGATCCCAGGCAGTGGTTCTGCTTGAATGTGGAGCCTAGACACCAGGCCACCAGACTGCAGAATGAGGACACCCTTCCACTACCTTAGAGCATAGGCAATGGCCCCATCCAATTAGAACCTTCAGACCAAACACTGCTTGCCCAAGGCTGCTACTGCCTGCCTGTATAGAGTTCCAGGTAGAGCTGACAGGTGAAGGTCTTTCCCTGCCAAAACAAACCTGTAAAGGCTGGAAAAGAGATCGCTTCCTCAAATGAGTAGATATCAATGCCAGGATAAAAGGATCACAAAAAATTGGTAAACATGACACCAACAAAGGAAACTAATAAAGCTCCAACAACTACCTCTAAAGAAATAGAGATCTATTAACTGTCTAATAAAAAATTCAGAATCATCTTCTTAAAGGAATTCAGTGAACTGTAAGAAAACAGACAACTAAGTGAAATTAAGAAAACAATGCATGAACAAAATGGGAAGTTCAACAAAGAAATAGAATTCAAAAGAGAGCAACAATATCAGACTTGGCCAAATAGAAGAAAAACTAGTGAATTCGAATACAGGTCATTTGAAATTATCTAGTCAGAAGAGGAAAAAAAAAGTAAAAAAGAGTGAAGAAAGCCTACAGCATGGGATTGCATAAGAGAAATGAATCTACCTATGATTACTGGAATCCCAAAAGGGAAAGAGGAGAAAGGGACAGAAAGCTTATTTAAAGAAATAACTTCCAAAATCTGGGGGTAAAGATCATCTACTCCAAGACACAATATAATAGAATTCTCTAAAATCAGAGTCAAAGAGACAATTCTAAAGCAACAAGAGGAAAAAAATCTTCATATTCAAAGCAACACCCATAGGCTATTAGTGGTTTTGTCAGCAAAAACACTGCAGGTCAAGAGGGAGTGGGATAATATATTCAAAGGTGCTGAAAGAAATATATCAACAACCAAGAATACTTTATCTGGCATAGCTGTCCAAAAATGAAGGAGGAATAAAGACTTTCCCAGAGTGGTGAGTTAATCACCACTAGACTAGTTTTATAAGAAAGACTGAAAGGAGTTCTTCAAGCTGAAATAAAAGGATGCTAATTAGTAACATGAAAATATAAGAAAATATAAAACAGTGATGGAGTATAGTCAAATTCAGAATACTCCAATGCTACAATATGGTGGTGTTCTAAACATTTCATTCTGGTATAAAAGTTAAAAGACAGGTATTACAAAGAACTATAACTTCAACTATATTTAATACCTCTACAATATAAAAAGATATAAATTGTGACATCAAAAACATGGGGGTGGAGGAGTAAAAATGTAGAGTTTTTTTATATGACCAAAATTATGATCAGCTTAAAATACCATTATAGCTATAAGATGATTTATGTAACCCTCGCGGTAACCACAAAACAAAAACCAACAGCAGAGACATAAAAGATAAAGAGTATCAAAATATATCACCAAGGAAAATCATCAGTCACAAAGGAAGACAGCATGAGAGGAAGAAAGGAGAAAAGAAAGTACAAAATATCCAGAAAACAAGGAATACAAAGGCATTAGTAAGTCCTTATCTATCAGTAATTACTTTAAATGTAAATGAATTAAATTCTCTAATCAAAAGGCACAGAGTGGCTGAATGGATTAAAATACAAGATCCAAATAGATGCTGCTTACAACAAGAGACTTACTTAGGTTTTAAGGACATACATAGATGCTCAGAGTGAATGGGGAAAAAAAAACGTCTATGAAAATTGTAACCAAAAGAGAGCAAAGGTAGCTATACTTACATCAGACAAAATAGACTTTATGTCAGGGATTGTAACAAAAGACAAAGAAGTTCATTATAGAATTATAAGAGGGTTAATCCTTCAAGAGCATACAACCATTATACGCATATATGCACCTGACATCGAAGCACCAAATATATTAAGTAAATATTACAGAGCTGAAAAGAGAAATAGGTAACACTAAGATAATAGTAGTAGACTTCACTACTACTGTGGAACTCCACTTTCAACAATGGATTGATCATCTAAACAGAAAAATCACAAAGGAAACATTGGTCTTGAACTAGACTAAACGGACCTCATAGACATATACAGTCATGCACCACTTAATGACAAGGATGTATTCTGAAAAATGTGTTGTTAGGTGATTTTGTTGTCATGTGAATATCACATAGTTACAGAAACCTGAATAGTATAGCCAACAACACACCTAGGCTATATCGCTCCCACCCTACAAATTTGTACAGTATGTTACTGCACAAAAACAACACAAGATTAAATCAAGCATAAGAAAAAAATAATATAAGCAAGAAACATAAACAGAAAATGCATGAGGCTGCTGCTGGCATAACATGGCACAGAATACCTTTTTGTAAAAAACTAATGAATTTTTTATGGTGACATTGGTTAATGAAATCCAATAAGTTTCAGCTGTACACTTTAATAGTAAGGCATATATATATTTACACTGTGTTCACCTCCCATAGTAGTTTTTTTCTTTTATAAGTGGAAAAAGTACACTCTAAAATAATGATAAGAAATCTAACTATGGGAGAGATGAACACACAGTGTAAACATATATACATGCCTTACTGTTAAAGTGTACAGCTGAAACTTATAGGATTTCATTACCAATTTCACCATAAAAAATTATTAATTTAAATAAATAAAATAACAATGAAAAATATAATCCAGTAAATTCATAAACCAGTAACACAGTCATTTGCTATCATTAAATATTACGTACTATAGATAACTGTATGTGCTATACTTTAAACAACTGGCAATATAATAAGTTTGTTCATGTCAGCATCACCACAAATGTGAACAGCTATGACATCACTAAGTGATAGGAATTTTTCATATTCATTATAATCTTATGGGACCACCATCATGTGGTCTGTTGTTGACCAAAATGTTTTATGTAACACATGACTGTACAGAACATTCTATCCAACAGCAAGGGAATATACATTTTTCTCAACCTGTGAAACATTCTCCAGGACAGATCATATGTTAGGCCAAAAAAAAAAAAAAAAGTCTAAGCAAATTTAGAAGACTGAAATCATATCAAGTATGTTTTTCTGACATAATGGTATGAAACCAGAAATCAATAACAGGAGAAAAACTGAAAAAATCACAAATATGTGAAAATTAAACAACATGCTCTTGAACAAAAAAATGGATCAAATAAAAGGCGGCATTGTGGTGGTGGTGGGGGAGAACAATAGATTGAAACAGGATGCGGAAAAGCAGACCTAAGAGGGAGGTTGATAGTGATAAATACCTACATTTAAAAAAAGAGAGATCTAAAATAACTTCCCTAAATTTACACCTTAAGGAAATAGAAACAGAACAAACTAACACCAACTTAGAACGAAGGGATAAAGATCAGAGCAGAAATAAAGAAGAGGAAAACAATAGAAAAATTCAATGAAACTAAGAGTTGGTTTTAGAAAGATAACCATTAACAAACCTTTGGCCAGACTTACCAAAAATTATAGATGAAAGAGAAGACATTACAACTGAAACCACAGAAATTAAAAGGATCATAAAAGACTACTACAAGCAATTAAATGCCAATAAATTGGACAACCTAAGAGAAACTGATAAATTCCTAGAAACATACAAGATTGAATCATGAAGAAATAGAAAATTTGAATAGATTAATAATGAGTAAGAGATTGAGCCATTAATCAAAAACCTCACAAGAAAAGTCCAGGACCCGATGGCTACACAGGTGAATTCTATCAAACATTTAAAAAAAAAAAAAATTAATGTCATTACTTCTCAAACTCTTCCAGAAAATCAGAGGAGAGGGACACTTTTAAACTGATTTTATGAAGCCTGCTACCAAAAAAACTACAAGCCACTATTCCTGATGAATACAGATGAAAAAATTTCTCAATAAAATACTAGCAAACCAAATTTAAATGGATCAAACACCACGATTAAGTAGGATTCATCCCTAGGATGCAAGAATGGTTCAACATACAAAAATCAATTGCATTTGTATACATTAACAATGAACTACCAGAGCAATTAATATATTAAGAAAACAATGCCATTTCCAATTGCGTCAAAAAGAAGAAAATACCTAGGAACAAATTTAACCACAGAAGTGAAAAATCTGTATACTGAAAACTATAAGACTTTGGAAAGAAACAAGACAAAGAAATAGAAAGGTGTCCCACATTCTTGGATCAGAAGAATTAACACATCAAAATATCGATACTATCCAAAACATCTATTGATTCAATGTAATCCCTATCAAAATTCCAATGGCATTATTCACAGAAATAAAAAAAAATCTAAAATTTGTATAGAACAGATAAAACAATATTGTGAAAGAAAAGAGTTAGAGGCATCAAACTTCATAATTTCAAGCTGTTACAAAGTGATATAAACCAAAAAAAAAAATGGTATGAGGATAAAAACAGACATACAGACCAATTGGACAGAATCAGGAGCCAAGAAATAAACCCTCACAAATGCAATCAACTAATAGAGTTGACAAGGGAGCCAAAAATACTCAATGAGGAAAGAATAGTATCTTCAATAAATGATGCTGGGAAAACCGATAACCACATGCAAAAGAATGAAATATGACCCTGATCTTATACCACTCACAAAAATTAACTCAAAATGGAATAAAAACTTATATGCAACACCTGAAACCATAAAAATATTGGAAAGAATAAACAGAGGGAAAGTTCCTTAACATTGGTCTTGGCAATTATTATTATTATTATTATTTTTTGCATATGACACCAAAAGCAAAAGCAACAAAAGCAAAATTCAACACGTGGAACTATATCAAACTAAAAGGCTTCTGCACTTGCAAATCCTATATCTGATGAAGGGCTACATAAAGAATTCATGCAACTCAACAGGGGAAAAAATCTGATTTAAAAATTAGCAAAGGACCTGAATAGACATTCCCCCGCAAAATACATAAATGGCCATCATCAGGGAAATAGAAAGTAAGATCACAATATTACCTCACATTGCTAGAATGGTTGTCATCAGATAGACAAGAGATAATAAGTGCTGGTGAGGATGAAAGGGAGAGCCTTTGTGTACTAGGAATGTAAACTGATACAGCCACTTTGGAAAATGGTATGGAGGTTTCTCAAAAAATTAAAAATAGAATTACCATATGATCCAGCAAGCCCACTTCTGCACACACCCAAAGGAAACGAAATCAGTATTTGAAAGGATACTGCACCCCCACGTTCACTGCAGCATTATTCACAAAATGCAAGACATGGAAACAACCTGTCAATAAATGAATGGATAAAGAATATGTGTGTATACACACAAACGTATTGGATTATTGAGCCATAACAAAAAAGGAAATCCTGCCATTTGTGACAATACAGATGAGGGCATACTGCCAAGTAAAGTAAGTCAGACAGATAAAGACAAATACTGAATAATCTCACATGTGAAATCTAAACAAGCCAAACTCATAGAATATTTGTAGTTGCTAGAAGCTAAGGAGTGGGGTAAATGGGGAGATGTTAGTCAAAGGGTACAAACTTCTAGTTGTAAGACGAATATGCTCTAGGGAATTTAGTGCATAGCATATTGACTATAGTTAATAATACTGTACGGTATACAGTAAGTCCTCACTTAACATAGGTCAAAAGGTTCTATAACTTTAAGCTACACGATATACAATGGAATCAATTTTACCATATGCTAACTGATATAAACAAGAGTAAAATTTCTATAGTGTCTCATCAACGTTATAATGAAAGGGGGTTGAATGAAACCATGTTGACTGAAACTTTTATCAAGGACCTGCTGTACTTTAAGCTGCAAAGAGAGTAGATCTCAAAATTTCCATTACACACACAAAAAAAATGGTAATTATGTGAGGAGATGGTTGTTAACTAGTCTTATTGTAATCATTTTGTAATATCTATGTGTATCAAATCATCACGTTGTATATCTTAAACTTACACAATGTTTTATATAAATTTTATCTTGAGAAAGCTGATAAAAACTCGCATCAGGCAACAAAGGGCGGTGATTCCCAGGGAAGAAATACAAATGGTGAGAGTCCTGCTATTGCCCCAGTTTACTGCCTTGAGAGAGCTTCCAGAATACGGAGGTAGAGCCTAGTAAATTTCCTGAGTTGAAGATATAGAGCTAAAAGACTAAAGAGCAAGACAGCTAGAGTTTGGATGATAAAGTACCATAGAGAAGAGAGCTGAACAAAGAGCTAAATCCAAAAAGATGCAGATGTTCCACTTGAGAATCAGTGTATGTAAGGAAACTACTCAAAGCTGGAAAAATAACTCTTGTATGAGTGCCTAGCATTCATACAAGATTAGGAAGAGTTCCTGATTCCACCAGCTAGATAAAAATAACTTCATGACTTGTGGGCTTTGGGTACAATGCTCAGAGGATCTGGCCTCAGGAGTGGGAAAATCAACCTTAGACTAAATACCTGTGTCCGGCCTAACAATTCTTAAAAGAAAGACCCCAAAGGATCAAAGTGTTATCAAGTAACTTAAGCTACATCTCAGAACAAAGCTTAAGATATTTTTAATAATACAAATGTACCTAGTAACCAACAAGGTAAAGGTCATGATGGCTGGACTCCAACAAAAAATTACCAGGCATGTGACAAATCAGAAAAATGTAACCCATAATAAAGAAAAAAATCAATCAAAATAAACTCAGAAATGACATAGATTTTAGAATTAGCAGATAAAGAAGTTATCGTGGCCTTATTTCATATGTTTAAAAGTTAGAGACAAAAAAATATAAAAAAAGATACTAAACATATGTAAAGACCCAAGTTAAACTTTTAGAGATGAAAACTACAATGTCTGAAATAAAAAATGTAATCAGTGGAATTTATTGCAGATTATATACTCTAACTTCTACCTTAAAAACTAAGGGAAAAGAGCAAATGAAACCCAAATTAAGTAGAAAAAGGAAAATAAGAAACACTGCACAGAAAATAAATAAAATGGAAATAAGTAAAACTAGAGAAAATCAGTGAAACAAGAAACTGGTTCTTTAGAAAAAATAAAACTGATAAATTAATTTTAGCTCAGCAGTGGAGACACTTTTCCCTCAAAGGCCAAATAGTAAATATTTTAGGTTTTCCAGGCCAACAGGCAAAATAAAATTCATTACATAGGCACATATATAATCATTTAAAATGTAACTATTTAAAAACATAAAATCATTCCTGGCTTGTGGGCCACTCAAAAAAAAAAAGGTGGCTAGTAAAATGTGACCTATAGGTCATAGTTTGCCAACCCTTGCTCTAGTCAGACTGATCAAGAAATACACAAAGATTACAAATTATCAACATTAGGAAAGTGATGACATCACTGCACATTCTACAAATATTAAGAGATAATATGAAGGAGTTTACGTCAATAAATTTGACAACTTAGATAAAATGGACAAATAGCATGAAAGACAAAAACAACCAATGATCACTCAAGGAGAAATAGATAACTATATTGCTTTATATCTACTGAAGAAATTAAATTTAATCTTCCAACAAAGAAATCACTAGTTCTAGATGGCTTTGCTTTGTGAAGTCTACCAAATATTTAAGAAATAATACTAATGCTCACACTCTTCTAGAACACAGAAAAGTAGGGAATACTTCTCAACTCATTCTATGAAGCCAGTATTAGCCTGATAGCAAAACCAAAGATATTACAAGAAAAGAAAATAACAGACTAATAGTCCCTATGAATACACCTACAAAATTCTTAAAAAAAAAAGAAAAAAAGAAAAAAGAAAATCAAACCCAACCACATGTAAAAAGGATAATGAATCATAACCACATGGGGTTTATCCTAGAATTGCAAGATTGACTTGACATTCAAAAATAAATCAGTGTAATTCACCCTATTAACTAACTTTTTTACAAAACACATATGATCATCTCAAAAGTCTGAGAAAAAGGGCTTGACAAAATCTGAAATCCATTACTGATTAAAAAAAAAAAAAAACCCTCAGCAAACTAGGAAATTAAGGAAGTTTCCTCAACCTGTTAACAAGCATCTATGAAAAAATTTGCTAACATCATAGTTAATGGGAATGGAATGAATATTGTTCCCCCTAAGATCAGAAACAAAGATGTCCTCTCTCATCACTGCTATTCAGCACTGTACTGGAAATTCCAGCCAGTGCAACGAGGAAAGAAAAAGAAACAAAAGGCATCTGGGTTGGAAAGGGAGAAAGTAAAGCTATCTTTATTCACAGATGACATGATTATCTATGTAGAAAATCTGATAGAGCTTATAAAGGTTGCAGAATACAAGATCAACATATAAAATTCATTGCATTTCTAGATTCTAGCAAAAAAAAAAAACTGGAAATTAAAATTTCAAAATACATTTTAATTCACAAAATCACCAAAAAATGAAAAAATTAAATATAAATCGGGTAAAACAGTTGTAAGACTATATAAACTGAAAATTATAAAACAATGTTTGAGTGACTTTGTTTAGAAATTGAAAACCCAATTCTAAAATTCATATGGAAATGTAAACCCTAAACAGCCAAGACAAATCTGAAAAAGACTAAAAAAACTAAAAGATTTATGCCATCTGATATCAAGACCTATTGTAAACTACAAAAGTCAAGACAATAAGGTTGAACAGATAATAAGTAAAATAAAAATAAGTAAAACAATAGACAAAGACAGAGAGATCAAGAAAACAGGATAAAGAGTCCGGGAATAGGCTCACACGTATATATAAGATTGAATTTAAAAAGTCGCAAAGGTAATTTACTAAAGCAAGGACAGCTTTTGCAACAATAAAATTTGGGGAAGAAAATAAGAAATATACCTTTATGGTCCTCAGTTAAGCAGTTTTCTTAGATACAACAGTAAAGCATAATCCACAATAGGAAAAACTGATAGATTGATCTTTGTTGAAACTAAAAGCTTTTCTTTTAGAAAGATACTGTTGGGAGAATAAAAAGAAAAAACACACACTAGAAAGAAAATATTTCCAAATCCTTTATTAAAGGACATATAGCTAGACGGTATAAAGGGTGCAATCATCAGAAAACAAATCAACCAAAATAACAAAAAATTAATAGATTTGAACAGACACCTCACAAAAAGATATAAATTATCAAATAAGCCTTTTAAAAAATTTTTAAATCATTAGTCATTAGGGAAATGAAAGATAGGTAGGTATACTGTACGGCTGTCCTGGTTTAAATGCTTGTGTTTGACATGGTAGAACACAGAACAGAATTTGCTGAAGATGATCCTTATGCTCTATTTAGAAAGCCTTCAAAGCCTCCATGTTAGTTAGGTTTTTATGAGATTTGATTGTATATTTTAAAAATATAAAACTCTCCTGAATAAAAGATTTGATGAAAATCTTTATTCAAACATGAAGTTGTCCTTGTAACAGACCCAAACATAAGCCCCACTCTTTAGGGAATTCAGTGGGTCTGTCCAAAAAGATAAAAACCAATAAACTCCTGCTTTGCAGTCAGAATATATAAAAAAAAAAGTGAATTTATAGCCTAAGTGGAATGATTACACAGCTCTCTCAGAGAAATTAAACTTCTCTCATCAGAAATATTTTTAATAATTCATTTAAACAGATTGCCTTTCTTAAGCACTTTCAACAATTACGGTATGAATGTCGGAATAATAAAAATCTTAATTAAGAAAAAGAACCTAGGCACAAATAAATGACATTAGGAATAAACAAAGAATTATAAACACGGTTAATTTTAAAATTCATAACAAAAAACTATAAACATTTTCAGGTACTTAGTTTAAAAACAGGGGAAAAATAATTTCTAGAAGAAATTATATTATCAAAATAGATCCAAGAAGAAACAAATTGAATCAGTAGTCAAAAATCTATTTTTTAATAGTCATATGCAGCTTAACAACATGGGTAGGCGATTTGGTTGTGTAAACATAACCTAGATAGTCTAGTCTATGATACACTCAGGCTTTGTGGTGCACCACTGTTGTATATGTGGTATGTCTATTGATGGAAATGTTATTATGTGGCACATGACAGTATTTGAGTTTTATAAATCTTCATAAAACAGTTACCTGAATTGAAGTTTTCTAGGGAATATAAAAAGACGAAGTTCTAAAATTTCATCCTGAGATTGGTATAAGATTGACATTAACGTAGTATAAAGGTAAAGAAAAGGAAAATTAAAGACCAATTCAACTAAAAACTTATTTTCAAAATCCTAATTGGTATATTAATAAATATAGCAATGTTGAAAAAAATACATCATGACTATCTAGATTTTATCCCAAGAACATCAGATTGGTTTATAATTAGAAAAGCTATTAACATAATTTTGTTTCATTAAAGGAAATAAAATTACAATCTCTACAGAAACAGAAAAAAAATACTTTTGACAAGATTTAATCTATTCATTATCAAATTCTTAACAAGGAACAGCATTCATAGTAAATACCACATCCCATGGATTACATAATCGGAAATATTCCTCTTAAAATTAAGAACAGCGGAAGATCTGGCTGCCATTACTGCTTCCAATCACCACTGTGCTGTAAGCTATAGCCAATGTAGCAAGAAAGAAATAAACCCTAAAAGCATAGGAAAGGATGAAGCAATTGTTATTTGCAGATGATATAATCTTTAATGTTGAAAATCCAAATAATCTATAAACTAACTGCACTCAGAGAGTTCAAGGAAATTGCCAGATACAATACAAAGGTATAAAAATTAGTTTAATGTTCCTAAACAATAACCACAAATTACAAAATGTTTCTTTAAAAAAATATCATTTAAATAGCAACAACTAAATTATAAAGTACCAAGGAATAAATCTAACAAAAAAGCAAAAAGATTTGTATAGGGAAAAACATACATTTTCTGAAAAAGTAATAAATCCCCAAATTGATCTATAAATGAGATGCAATTCCAACAAAAATCACAAAATAATTTTTAAATTAAAATTGACAAGGTGATCCTAAAATTCATATGAAAGACAAAAATCCTCAAATAGACTAGATAATTTTGCGAAATAATAAACAGGGAGGATTTATCTGATCAGATAACAATACATAAATTTATAGTAATGGAAACAGTGTGATACTGGCATAAGATTAGATAAACAGACAGAATAAAGTATCTGGAAATGATCCCAGGATATTTGACAAAAGTATTCTAAAATTACAAAAAGATAAATTATTTAATAAATGACTTCTGACACAACTGGCTTCCTACTTGAAAAATGTTATAATTAAATCATATGACAATCAAAACTTAAATATTTAGAAAGAATTTATATTTTTCATGACCTTGGAAAAGAGAAGAATTTCTTAAATAAGATTTTAAAAGTCTAAACCATTAAAAGACTGATAAATCTGACTGACTTAAAAAGAAATAGGAATTTTTATGCAGTAAAGTTGATAAGCAAGTCACAGATTCAGACAAGATAATGCAAAATAGATCATTATCTAGATTATATAAAGAACTCCTTCAAATCTATAAGAAAAAGGCAATCTAATAGACAAATGTGCAAAGTATATGAACTAGCAACTCAAAGATGAGGACTTCATTGATTAACAATCCTAGGGAGTGAAGTAACTAAGATAATCAAATTAAAAGATAACATTTCTCACCTATTAGATTGACAACAATTAAAAAGTGTGATATTGAGTGTTGGTGAGGCTATAGAGAAACTGGAACTCTCATATACTGTATCAGTTTGGTAGGGCTGTCATAAGAAAATACCACAAAGTGGATGACTGAGGGTGAGAGCTTCATAATTCAACCCATAATATATACCAAAGGTAGGGATAAAAAATTAGAACAATACATTTACAAAATATTGTGAAACTGTCCAAAGTTTAAGGTGCACATGTATTAAGACTCAGCATGTGTCCTACGTAATAACCCTAGAGGAACTTCAGCATATGTACACAAGAGACTAGATATTCATCAACAGAAAAATGGATATATCTACAGATCATTCATAATCTTGCATAAGTATCACAATATTGAGATATTCTATTATTCTACTGAGATATTCTAATATTCTATTATGCACATAGTATGACACATTCATATAAATTTTAAAAACATATAAATCAATAACTTTCACGCACACATACTTAACAAAAAATAGAAGTGTGGACAGGAGGTGTTATGCAACACTCAGAATAGTGATTACCTCTGGGAAGGGAGAAAGGAAAATGTGATTGAGACACAGAGTAATATCTTTATTTTTTTTCAGCAATCTGAAGTAAATATGGCAAAATATCAACACTTTTTCAATATGAGTGATAGGAACATGAGACTGTATTATTTTCTGAGCTTCATATGTGTATTAGAAATACTCTGTAACTGCAGAGACATCCCTTAATAAAACTAAATGAAAAGCAGGCAGATGCTTATCATTAATGCTAATCAACCGGCATCGTATAATACTATAAATTAGAATATTGCCATAAAAATATCAAGAGGAATATGTTTTAATTAAAAGAGATTAACCAACTTAGTTGTTCATCATTTACCTAAACTTTTAGTCATTGCTATAAGACTAGAGCTGCTATAAGATCATTTAACCCAATAAGAAGAATTCCTTTACAAAAGAAAACAATCTATAAAAAGAATCTATAATAATGGCAGCCTGTCAATAAATTAAGACTAACATAAATATGGATCATTTATAAATATGAACTAAACTAGCTAAAAACTGGAATGCTACTCAATTAGTTACAGATGCTCTTTTTTTCAGTTAGAATTTTAAGTGGCCACTCATGAGACAAAAATATTCCCAGCAAAAGTACAAAAAATAATTATATTTATTCCAATGTCAAGCTTTGCCAAGAGTCTGTCAAATTAGATAGAAAAAAGAGCCAGCTTTCTATGTATTGAGAGAAAATATCATTGTGTTCAAATGAACTGCTTCTTGTGACTATACTTATTTCTTTTACCTAATGTGCAAAAATTTGAAATGGAACCCAAGAAGTAGCAGGGTTAAGCAACAGTGTCAATTTTAACAAAATAATCACATGGGATAATCTGAATGCAAATTCAGCTGTAAGATACTGTGGTGTTAACATTAAATAGGTCTCAGGCTCAATTCTCCACAGAAATCTGTGACCATGTTTATTTTGACAAGTGAAAGTATAAACCAGATAATTCTTTTATCATTCAGCAGACAATAATAGAATTGTCTAGAGTGAGAGTTGTCCCTGCTCACTTCAAATATAACAACAGCACTCCTGTTATAGTTTCTGGATAAAACCTACAAATCAGGGTAATGAGTGATTGTTTTAATAATTCAAGATTTTTGTCTCCAAAAACATTTTTTTTGAACAAAAGTGTAATTGCTCATTTATTTGCTTGTTCAATGTACTACTAGTTTTGTTTAAATCCTACTTACTTAGAGTTTCTATGAAGATATAAGACATGAATAGACGTTTCTTTCTTTTTTAAGGTATAATATAATGAATAACAAATGAATAACAAATCCAGTCTCTATGGACCCTCAGTAGAGGCAATTACTGTTGACAATGTCTTAAGCATTTTTCTAGAAATGTTTTATGTATATTTGTGTGTGTCCATATACATATACATACATACATACATACATACATACATACATGTAGCTTATATATATAGTCTATATATAGAATTATATATACATGGCTACAAATTATTCATTTCATGGAAACATCATAATCTATTTAACCCATCCTCTACTGATGGTGATTTAGTTTATTTCTACAACCAATTATTTAATGTAATTGCTTGTTTGTCTCTCCTCTCTACTACATTCAATCAAATCTGTCAGGGCTGTACTCTATATCTAGCACCTGATGCTTTCTCTGACACGAAGTGGTTGCTTTGTAAATATTTTTTGAATAAATGAGCTAACAAACAAATCAGACTATTTATCAGAGCCAAGGAGGAAAAGAAAAATGAAGTGGTAAAGGCAAAGAAAAGGAAAAAGTTGTCATTTAGCCAGCTAAAGATCAGTGAGAAGTGAAAATTAAGCACATGTAAAATTGAAATATGAAATATGAATAAATGGAAAATCCGATTACTTATTCAAAAATCAAATTGACACTTTTTATAAACTCATGCTTTACATCAATAAAAGAGTAGCTTTAAAGGAAAAGAAGTATCTAAAATACAGGTTGTGGGACATTTAGACGTTACACTAGGTTTTCTTGGTTAAAATAAGTGTCCAACAGTAGCCTTGATAACAAGCTATTCTACTTTTCACATCTACTGGTGTGGAGATAAATTTCTATATTTCACCATTTCTCAATAGTAATAGATAATTTTCTTCATGTATTCAAAAGGGCAAGAATCTTTGGTGAGAATATCTTCTAGGCACTGAATTTCTAGCAGATTAATGAATTTTTGTCAGAGCTTATATAACAAGTAGAGCTGATAAAATAAACTATTCTTGGAAATCTCTTCTTACAAATTTAGAAAGCAGTGAATGGCTTTATTAAGAAACAGAAAAGACCTTGGTTATCTGCCAATTCACACTGCAAATCTTTTAGATGCAAGGTTGAAAAGTGGGATAAAATGATAACACTACAATTACTAGTTTACTAAGTGAAACAGAACCCTTAGGACAAAGTGTTGAAAAGATACTTGGAAACCTTTCAAATCAGAATATTTCTGGATGTCTAGCCCAGGAACATAACCTTGAATTCTTCTAAGGATAGGATTTCCACAAGAAGGTGGTAAGGCTTTTTCATATCATATAGGCCCAGACTTGAGTAGCCTGTTTATAACCCTGTACAAGTCATTCCCTAACATGAGTAAGAATGTAGAGCTTTTCAGAAAATACTCACATCAAACTAAGACTATATTAAAATAAATAAAATTATTTTTTGGAAAATAAATTTCCTAAAGGGTACTTTTGTCTCCTTTCAGGCACATCTTCAATTTTTAGGAACTGCTTTAAGATAAAGGAGAATTGAATCACTGTTAAAAGTGTGCAGGAAAGGAGGAAAAAAACAAAAGTAATTCTCAATGAGTTTAGGTTGTTTTCTTTTCTCCTCTCCTCTGATTTCTTTTCAGAAAAATGATTATCTTATTTATATTACTGATACTAGAGTAGACAACATATTCTGAAAACATATTTTTTTTCTATTTTACCAGTACTGATAACTGATTCTGTTTTTACTTGTTTCTCATTTAAAAGGTGGGAAACTGGGCTTAGGCAAAAATTAAGTTTTATGTTCAGAGGCTTAAAAATTGTTAAAACAAATATTTGTAAATTTTATATTAACTTCTGAATAAAATACATACCCAAACAATTCAGCCTTTGAAATAAATAAGTGTACTACTATAGAAACATAACATTATTTTCCTTCCCAATTCAATAATGAAAATAAACTAAGTTTAATTAGAGAAATGAGGGTAAGACTTCTACCAAACCAAAACACTCAACCACATTTTAAAGCCTGAACTTAAATAGACTTTCCAAAAATAAAAATAGAATCTCAAAAAAAAAACCCATCAATGTATAGACATCAATACAAATATATGCACAGACACATCTAACAGCAGAAAACACATATGCTTGCATTCATAATAGAAGTAACTTGAGTTTAAAAAAAATTGAAAAGTTTGTGACTATAATGTTTTTCATGTAAGGGTGGGGCTCATTAGTCTATCTGACTGCTTATCATCCAACTGCTGGTTTCCAAAGGGCTCAGGTTTACAATGCAAGTTCTGTGTTGTTTTTTGAAAATTTATTCCCTACTCTTGTTTGTTCTAACATCAATAATAAAAAATGATAATAAAGTAATTACAGTTATTATCTCATATGGTATTCATATTAACTTCAAGGCACCATGTTTTAGCATTTAAGATAATTATTTCATTTACAACAACTTTAAATAATCATGAAAAAAAAAAAGGTATCCTTACAGATAAGAAATTGGAAGTTCAGAGAGGTTAAACAACTTTGTTCAAGATTCCAAAGCTAATAAATGGTGTAGCCGGAATTAGATTCCAGGCTTTTACTATTCTTCCTTTCCATTAGTTAACAGAATAAATTAAAACATATTAAGAACAAATTCACTTTCAGATGGCATGAGTTGTAAATATCTGACTCAGTGTTACCCTGATTTAGTTGCCCATATTGATCAGAGATACTTGGGGCCAATTATCCTTAGATGTTTTGAGATAGGTGTAAATAGTTGTTAGGCATCCAAAAGAAAACTTTTTTTACACTATCATGCCCTTTATCGCAAAGCAAGCCATCCCGGGATATACATTATTCTAATAAGTGTGGATAAATCAGATGAATTGATCACTATCACTGTAAAGATCATTTGAATCTGTATCCTTTGTTTTTTTTTAACTGCTGGTTAGGTGTATTATCTAGGACAGCAGAACAGAGGTTAAAACCACAGGTTTTAGAGGAAAGCAGACCTTGATCAAGATCTTACTGGCTGTGTGACTCTAAACAAATTATTTAACCTCTCCAGTCCTTATCTGTACTATGTAAATAACAATAGCATCACAAAGACCCCTTTTGAGGACTTAACTGTTCCAAAATAGTAGGGATTCAACATTTTTATTGTAGTCTATTGTAGAACAGTGAAATATCTTCGTGGTACACTCCTTAAGTTTTATAAAGATTATAAAGAATATGATGACAGCTTCCTCCTATGAATTATTTCGCTGAGCTAAATAAGATGACTGGTCTAGAAAAAAAGTTTAATAAAGTTTTACATATCAAAGTAAATAGTAAATGTTTACGCAGGACCATGCTTGGAAAACTCAATATACTAGAATTAATAAGTCCTATGAAAGAAAATATCATAAATTTGAAGATGATTTTTTATTAAAGAAAAAGAGTCCCTACGGTCATCAAAGAATTGTGTAGTTTATCTGATTTCTTATTATGCTACCTTGGAGATGTGAGTTAAGAACCATCCAAAGAATAAGATTTAGTAACTTTCCCAGCTACTCTGTACACCCACATCACAGTCTCCTAGGAAAATTTGAAGGAGGATGAAAGAATGGCTTTTAAAATTTTCAGTAACATTAAAATAGCTTATTATATAAGAACAGAAGACAATCCTTCTCCAGAACAATAGCCTTGATAACTGCTGTAAATGAATTAACAGCTTTGGAAAGAATACCATATAAATTATATGACAATACTAAGAATTCAAATTGAACATTGCTGCTGTCAAAGCAATGATTAATAATCTTCAAACTATGTATATTCACATCCAAGTAAAAAATGCATTTTTATTATAGATCTATAGTTAAAATCATAACACATCAAAATTATAACTTTAAATTTTGCATATGTATGTGCATGTGATCATCTCTGTGTACATTTATTTAATCTAGTTTGAAAATAATCATTTTAAAAGGTTAAAAAATCAACAGACTCTAAAGGGTACAAAAATTAATTTCAACTCTACTGACAAAGGCTTTAGATTCCAGATCACTAGTTTGTCAGGTCATTGTACAAATTTTATTTCCATTGTTATTAGATAAAGTTATATTTTCTAGCCCAGATGAGATATTATTTATGCTGACACTTTAAGAAAAATAGAGTAATTATTGACCACAGCAGTAATGTTTTAGACTCAAGCTGACAGAAGAAAATGCTGTGGAAGATAAATAACTCTTACCAAATTCTTTTGATAGAGTATATATATATATATATATATATATCAGTTCTACTTAATTCAAAGTGGCTTTCTTCTCAAAAAACAGGTAATTAGCTTTAAACTGGAATTTTTAAGCCAGACTGAGGTATATATATCAAGGAAATGAAGAAACATGCTACTTTCCTTTTAGAAAGGATGAAGTAAGCTCTGGAGACAAATTTTCTTTATCATTTCACCTCAAAGGAGAAATTCTAATATTTGTGGCTCATATTAAAATAGTCAAATAGACACAACAGGGTTCAAGAAAAGGCCCTGTCTAAATTCTTTTGAAATTTGGCTGATGAAATTCTAGTTATTAAATCCACACAAATTAACAATACTCAGACACAGGAGATTTAATGAGTATTAATTAATAAAACAGTAAATATAATGTGCTAGATAAATGACATAAGCAAAATTAAGTATTCAAATTTATAATTTAAGAATTTGCATTTAAAAGTGGTTTTTCACTTTATTTTCTAATTACTTTTAATAGAGACTTCTTAAATGTCAAACGGGCACTGAAATTCATTAGAAAAGCATATCTTAGACAAAGCATATCATCTCACAACTAATTTAATTCTGTGGTAATATAACATTCCCTTACACGGGTATTAGGAAAACAAGTTTAGTTTATATCCTTACTCCGCGAAATATAGAATCTGTATAAAATTTGAACATTTCAAGAACAAAAGAAAATCTGGTTTCCTAAAGGAATAATTAACCCTATTTCAAAATAAATGTAGATCCCCTACTTAACTTCAAGATTCATTTTAGTTAAGTTAAATTATTCTTTGTTAAAAACAGTGGATATTTTCTTTACCTTTTCACTTAAAAAAAAGTAAGTAAAAGGCACATAGCTTTGACACAAAGACTCACAAATGGAGTGACTGTGTTTTACAGTAAATCAAGTAAGTGTGTCAAGAAAAATAAATGGTAAAGATCAACAGGCAATATAGAATTAGATTCGAAATCCTATGGAGCCATGTTGAGAATGATAAACATCATTGAAGCCTAGAAGGACTGACCAATTACATGAAGATGAGTTGAAAAAAACAAAATTATAACCAGGACATGTAGAAAAAAAAAAAAAAACAGAAAAGAAACTGCCAAAATGCCATGCCTATCAAATGAATGATGTATTAAAGAATAACTAAAGATAGCTGCTCAACAAGTAAAAGAAAGGAATATTTTCCACAAAAGATAGAAACACATGAAACTCATTATTCCTGATGCTGAAAACCCACTCAAGTTTAAAGCTGAAATAAATCAATAGGGATTACTTTAGGCAATAAGGTGATTATTTCTGAAAACTTTTTGAGGTTATATCCTGAAGAAGAAACTGTCCTACAACAAACTGAATTGTCTTTTAATATCATTATTAGATAGAACTAAGCCATCTACACAAATGAATGCATTTGCATTCCTTAAATGCAAGCCTATCCTCTGATTGGAGACTTCTCTTCCTTTCCACCAAAAAAGGTTGAAGTTTGAACAACGCTTATTTCTTTGATAATTAAGGAAGACCTACCACTTGTGTATTCATTCTCTAAGAGAACACAGTTATGCCTTATAAGAAGCCGTTGCTTAAATAAAAGGAAAAAAATGGTTGTCATAGGTTGCTCCCCTTTCCCCCACCAAACCTAGTCATTATTTTGTCCATAAATTGCAAATTATACTTTATTTCAAATCACACTCACACAATTATTTTTTTTGTGAACTACTTTCCAGCAGAGAAACAATTATGACACAAAACCAAAGTGAAAAATCCTCATATATATCCAAAGGTATTCAGTGCTTGTTTTGAAAATGCAGCTGGCGGGGAGAGGGCAATTGCACAAAAGGCTGCAAATGCATAAAGCTGCAGAAAATCTTCATAATCAATCACTCCCTTAAGAAGCAATTGAAAAATTCTTTAAGAACTAGGAGATAACATCTAGAAACAATGACCTTTTGTATATATTCCCAGTTTTGTTTTTTTTTTAAATATCACCTTGCAATAAATTTTATACCTTTTTGGTCACAATCAAGACATACAAAGACTTGTTATGACCAGTGACTTACCTGCAGTTTCAACCATAAAGTGCTGCTACTAGATTCTTATTCATTTTCTCTCTCCCTCTCACCCTCTCTCTTACACACAGACAGGTACACCACAAATGCCTGCTTTCAAAGGTGTGACCCACTTCATAAAGAATTCTAACTTCAAACTGAGAGAGTATACTATCTGAGAGAGTAAGACGAAGAGAAAGATTCTCCTCGGCTTTCTTCCCAAGTCACCAATAAAAAAAAAAAAGATCACTGGTTTGTAAAATCACCATCACAATAGCACTACACACTCAACTAATTTAACTGCCTTTCATCCAATGGTATCAAGCTGCTTTGCTAATGCTAATTAAGCTACACAAACCCTAGTGAGGTAAGCATTATCAACAATTGAGGTTAATCCTTTCAAAGAAAGACTTGGATTTTTCTTGTATAACATCTTGCTGCTTAGCTGAGATAATAACACAGTTGTCAGAAAAAGAAAGTTGAAGTTCAAAGATATAATGTATTACAAACTTTCAGAAGTAGAATTTTACACCCCTTTCATGTTCTTAAATACTTCAGTCTAAACCTGAACTTTTTTTTTTTTTTTTTGCCTTTCATTGACAATAATGACAACTGACAGGCCAAGAGAAAGCCACACAAACTATTAATAACAAGTTCAAACATAAATGAGTTTCTTTGTATTGATATGGGAAATTTTAAAGCTAACTCCACATTTATTTAAGTAACAAATGTATTCAACACAACCATTCTTATGAGGCAATAATTCATCATCTGTCCAAAGACTAGGCTTCGTTTCCAAAGTATCAACAAAGTACTTTATTTCTTCCATTACTATATAACATCTACGTTATATATGTATGTTTTAACTAAATATAGATTAAATGACCAAACAGCAAGATATAACATTTTTCCAAGTCAATTAAGAAATGCTTGTGTTTGTTTTCCCCTCTAATGAAATGACAAATGTGTAAAATTCCCAAAATATAGCATTAACGCCACCTCTTCTCCCAAAGAAAAATTTTATCAAGCAGATGGAGTGGCAGAAAGAGGTGAAAGAACATTACTAACCTTTGCCCTCAGCTATATAACTGTATTATTATTAAATGTCTGGTATTTATTATAAGAAGTCGCTGCCAATTTTGTTACCAATTTGTTTTAGCTTTTAATTGGCTTAATTGAATTTTATAATTAAGTGATATTTTTTTCAAAAAGGAATCATGGGTATTTAGAAACATCTATGTTAAATTTGAACCTGAATGGTATCTTGACTAGAAATAATTTCTGGATCACATTTTCTTTATTTCAGAACTGTATAGAATAGCTACATTGGTATCCAGTATGACTGTTCCTGGGAAGATATTTACTAAGAGCCTGATTCCCTGTCCCCACTTTGAAATGGCATGCCTTTCTTTCTGGATATCTGGAGAATATCAAACTTCTATCATTTAACCTAGGTATGCCAAGTAATCAAAACCCCTAGGATCCAAGATATTGTATTTTACAAAGCCAGCATTACCCTGATACAAAGCCAGATAAGGACTCTACAGACTAATACCTCTGATAAATAAATTTCTCAATGAAATATAACCAAATCTAATTCAATAGCATTAAAAGGATTACGACCATAAACAAATGGGATTAATCCCCGAGATTCAAGGATGGTTCAAATGTGCAAATCAACAAATGTAATACACCACATTAACAGAATGAAAGATAAAAATCTTATGATTATCTCAATAGATGCAGAAATAGCATTTAACAAAATATAACATCCTTTCATGAAAAACCACTCAAAAAAAAATGGGAATGAGAGGACTATATCTCAACATATTGAAGGCCACATCATGACAAACTCAAAACTAGCATACTCAACAGTGAAAGGCTGAAAATTTTTCCTCTAAGATCAGGAACAAGATAAGGGTGCCCACTCTCTTCAATTCTATTCAACATAGTAAGAGAAGTCTAGCCAGAGCAATCGGGTAAGAAAAAAAAAAAAGATAGGCATCCAAATAGAAAAGAGAGAAGTAAAATTGTCTTTGCATATGCATATGATAGAATTTCCTATACAAAATATCCTATAAAATGCTACTAAAAAATTGTTAGAACTTATCAACAAATTCAGCAAAGTAGCAGAATAAAAATCAACGTACAAAAATCAGCTGTTTCTATATACTGACAATGAAATATTGGAAAATGAAAGGTTATTAAAATTTCATTCACAGTGACATCAAAAACAATAAAATAGAGTTGACCCTGAACAACTGGGTTTGAACTGCTAGGGTCCACTTATATGCAGATTTAGGAAACTTGCACTTAAATGGACCCATGCAGTTCAAACACGCCCCCCCCCTTCAAGGATCAGCAGTATTTTTCAATCCACAGTTGGAAATCTGCATATGCAAAGGACTGACTTAAGGTGCATGCAAATTTTCAACTACAAGGGTGGTCAGTGAGCCTAATCCCCACATTGTTCAAGGGTCAACTGTACTTTGGAATAAGTTTAACCAATAAAGTGACAGATCTGTACACTGAAAATTATAAGACTTTGATTAAAGAAATTAAAGACACAAATGGAAAGGTATCCCACATTCATGGATCAGAAGAATTAATATTATTAAAATGTCCATAGTACTCAGTCATCTACAAATTCGATGCCATGTCCATCAATATTCCAATGACATTTTTCACAAAAATAGAAAAACAATCTAAAAGTTGTATGGTATGCAACCACGAAAGACCCCAAATAAACAAAGCTATCCTGAGAAAGAAGAACAAAGTTGAAGGCATCATACCTACTAATTTCAAACTATACTACGAAGATACATTAATCAAAACAGTATGATATTTGAATAAAAACAGATACACAGAACAACAGAAAAAAACTGAGAGCCCAGAAATAAGCCCTCACATACATGGTCATTTGATATTTGACAAAAGAGTCAAGAATACTCAATGGGAAAAGAATAGTCTCTTCAATAAAACTGGATAAAACCATGTGCAAAAGAATAACATTGAACCCCTATCCTACACTGCTCACAAAAATCAACTCAAAATAGACAAAGACTCAAGAACTGAAGCTATAAAACTCCTATATAAAAACATAGTTTAAAAGCTCATTTAAATTGGTCATGGAACTGATTTTTTTAGATGACACCAAAAACACAAACAATACAAGCAAAAACCAACAATTGAGACTATATCAGAGTAAAAAGGTCTACACAGCAAAAATTAACAAAATGAAAATGCAATCTATGCAATGGGAGGAAATATTTGTTAATTATATCTCTGATAAGGGGCTAATATCTAAAAAACATAAAAAATTCATATTGAGCAAAAAACAAACCTATTTTTAAATGAGCAGAGGAACTGCATAGACATTTCCCCAAAGAATACATACAAATAATGCCAACAGGTACATACAAAGGGGCTCAATATCACTAATTATTATGAAAATGCAAATCAAAACTACAGTGAGATATCTCACATCTGTTAGAAGGGCTATTACCAAAAAGACAAGAGATAAGAAGTATTGGCCAGGTTGTGGGGAAAAGGGAACCTTTGTGCACTGTTGGCAACAATGTCAATTAGTATAGCCACTATGGAAAATAGTACAGCGGTTCCCTCAAAAAGTGAAAAATAGAACTGACATATGATCCAGTGACCTCATTTCTGCGTATATATCCAAAGGGAATGAAATGAGTATCTTAAAGAGATATCTATACCTCAATATTCACTGTTAACAATAACCAAAACAAAGAAACAACCTAATGAATAGAAAAAGAACATGTGATATACATACACAATCATTTATTACTCAGCCATGAGAAAGACAGAAATCCTGCCATTTGCAACAATATGAACGGAACTTGAGGGCATTATGCTAAGTGCAATAAGTCAGACAGAGAAAGACTGTAGGATCTCACTTACATATTGACTATTTAGTCAAACTCATAGTAAGAGAGAGTATATTGGTGGTTGCCTGGATTGGGCGGGAGGGTAAGGTTGGGAAATGGGTGAACGTGGTCAAAAAGGGAACAAAATTTCAGTTACAAGTTCTGAGGATCTGATGTACAACACATTATTTTATTATGTAAATTGTTGATATTAAAAAGTTCTCACCACACACACATACACATACACATATACACATATACACATAAACAGAATAACTATGTGAGGTAAAATATGTGTTAACTGCTCTTATCAGGATGAACATTTTACAGTATATGTGTGTGTGTAGATATAGACATATAGATATAGATATCTCAAATCATCACATTGCACACCTTAAACTTATATAATGTTATGTGTCTGTTATAGCTCAGTAAAGCAAGGGGAAAGCCCATATGCCAAAGGCAACATCAATATTAAGCCAGCTTCATTTTCAATCAAAGACAGTTTTTTTATTGGCTAGGTAGACTCTAGAAATATAATTTCATTAGTAAAATTAATTCATTATATGTATAAATATAAAGTACTTAAAAATGTTGTAGAAGAACTTTTTAAACAACTTTATGAACAATGTGCACGAATCTAGTAAATCTAGTAGTCTATAATTTTTGGAATAGTGGCTTAGGCTTAGGTTCCCAAAGCATATAGTATTCAGGGGCTGACTCAGATAATCTAACACCAGAACAGAGGGTAGACCAAACCCTGTTGTTAAAATAATGTCACAACTGCCTCAATAGAACCTTTCACACAAGATATTGCAAAAACACCTAAAAGGAAGAGAACTTGGACTTGGTGAATTGTAGAACAAATTATGCGGTTGTTTTTGCACCTGCTTACTAATATTTGTGTGTGACGGAATTCAATCTGAGTCTTGCCTTTAACATATGTCATGTTAGCAAAACTATGGGGAGGAGGCCTACATTCTTCACCGACCTCTAGTTTTTAAACTACTAACATAACCAAAGAATAATGAATCAATTAAAATATAATCAAATAATAATGAATGATCATCTGGCTTAGGGTGATCTGCAACAAATGTGTGTGTGTGTGTGTGTGTGTGTGTGTGTGTGTGTGTGTGTGTACACTATACAGCACTATCAGTTGTGGAGAGATGTATTCTCCATAATGCTGGAAAGCCAGAGCCATATTTATTATTTAGATTCCCTGAAGTGACTTTTTCTTTCTTCTCAAGGATCAAAACAGGGCTTTAGTGATGTTAAGTTTGGCTCAAGAACTAATAGATTCTGCAGTATGCATATATTCCCTTAAATGGAAATGTACAAATTGCTTATGTACATTCTTCCAAAAAGGTGATGCTAGTCCCAGATATAAAAGAGTTATGGAAGAACAAGAAATGAACATATATCAGGGAATACATTACCTTGTGCAGACAATTGCACAGGCAGTTTATGACTTCATCAAGGGCTCTAAAGGACCAAGGGAAGCAACACTTGGATATATTACATCTATTCCTACTCAGTGTGGCCACACATTTCCAATAAGCATATGTATAACTAACCAAATAAATTGAGAATTTAATCTAAACTTAGGTTTATGTGATGAGGTTTCCAGTCAAGATGCCAGAGTAGAAAAATGCTGTATATGCCTCCTCTCACACTCATATCAAAATATAACTTAACCAGAGGTCTCCAATCTTTTTGATACCAGGGAGGGACCACGGCTCCTATGAGAATCTAATTCCTGATGATCTGAGGTGGAGCTAAGGTGGTGATATTAATGCTGGAGAGTGTCTGCAAATACAGGTAAAGCTTCACTCGCCCCTCATCCCCTTGCCGCTCACCTCCTAACAGGCCACAGATCAGTACTGGACTGCAGCCTGGGGACTAGGGACTCATGAACTAAGCTACAGTACAACCGTCATTGGGTCTTGTTTGAAATCTGTCTGAAAAGAAGTCCTACAACTGGGGACATACAGAAGAGGCTGGTAGAAAGGTCGGAGACAAGGAATGGGCTGGTCCTATACCCATGTATGGTGGTTGAGGATTGGGAGGAATATCTTGGCTGAAGAGATCTCTTCCAGAGAAGCAAGGGGTCCTGGTCCTACATCAGGCTTTCCAGCCTAGGGTTCCAGTGCTAAGAAGAGAAGTCCCCACAACTTCTGGCTGTGAAAACCAGAGGAGATTCTGGCTGAATGAGAAGGAAGGCTGCTGGAGTCACAGACATTCCTCCTCGTAAAGGGCCCATGCATGGATTTATTTGCTGATGGACTCACTTGCTCTGAGCTCTTAACGCAGGGGTAGCAGCTTGGAAGGCACCAGGGACATACGGGGAGGAATTGTCTGGCTTCAGGAAGAGGACTGAAGAGACAGCTTTCTCACAGGCAAAACTACTGGCAAAAGCTATTGAGCCTTTGTTGAACTCTCCCCACTCCTGGTCACTATATATGAGTCTTCATCAACCTGGCTAACACTGACTGTCCCCATCAATGATTCTCTAAACTCTGCCCCATCCAATTTGTGGGCCTATCCAAGCCACTTCAAGTGGCTTTTCCATATAAATGGCCTATCTTGGCTCATGCTGGAGACTTTCCTAAAATCTCTCAAAGGTTCATAAAACACAAACAAGCGGCATCTGGCCTCAGCATACCCTGTACCTCTTGTTGAGCAGCCCCAAACCTGGCACTAATAGCAGCCAGCCTCATCTTGTGGCTTGTCCTCTCAAGGCATCTCCAAGCTCAGCACAGGTGGCATCTACCTTTAGATTGGTCAGTGACTCACTCACCATGTGGCCCCAGACAGGGCATATGCACTACCACTGCCACTGCCACTGAACTTAGCAGGAGGCCTTGGGGGCAGGCACACCCAGTGGCTGGTTTTAGACCAAGCCTCTGAGCCTGAACACCACCCACGACTTCACTGAGAAGGAAACATCCAAAGGGCAGACAGGACAGGCACCAGAGCCCTGCTAATGCGAATCTTGCTCCTTAGGATCAGCCCCTCACTGGCCTGTCCTCACAACCAATGATCCCAAGGGTCAATCCATGCCCCACCCCCCTGCTCCCCACCATTGATGTGCAAATAGCAACCAGAATTCAAGTTCAACAAGAGGGTACACACAATCCATACAAAGGACACACCTGGAGAACCCAGCACAGGTGACCGGAGAAGACTGCACCACCAGGGCTGCAGAGGACACCAACTACATAAGGCCATTCTAAGACCAAGAAACATAGCAGCCCTACCTAATACACAGAAACAAACACAAGGAGGCAGCCAAAACAGGGAGACAAAGAAACATAACCCAAATGAAATAACAGTACAAAACTCTAGAAAAAAGAACTACACAGAGTGGAGGCAAGCAATTTACCAGAAGTAGAGTTCATAACACTGGTTATAAAAATGCTCAATGAACTTAGGGGAAGAGTAGATGATGCAGTGAGAATTTTAACAAAGAGATAGAAAACATAAAAATGGAGACAGAAACCATAAAAAAGAACCAGTCAGAAATGAAGTACACAATACTTGAATGAAGAATACATTACAGGGAATCAACAATAGATTAGATGAAGCAGAGGATCAAATCAGAGATTTGGAAGATAAGGCAGTAGAAAATATTCAATCAAAACAGCAACAACAACAACAGCAAAAAACCCCCCAAAAATGAGGATAGTTTATGGGGCCTCTGAGACAACATCAAGCATACCAACATTTGCATCATAGGGGTATCAGAAGGAGAAGAGAAAGAACAAGGAATTGGAAGCCTATCTAAAGAAATAATGATGAAAAACTTCCCTAACCTGAAGAAGGAAATAGATATACAAGCAAGTCAAGTAAGAGCAGAGTCCCAAACAAGATGAACCCAAAGAGGCCCACATCAAGACACATTATAACTAAAATGCCAAAAAGTGAATCTTAAAAGTAGCTAGAGAAAAGCATCTAGTTACCTACAAGAGGACTCCCATAAGACTATCTCCTGATTTCTCAACAGAAACTTTGCAGGCCAGAAGGGAAAAGCATGAAATACTCAAAACAATGAAAAGCAAGGACCTATAACAAAGATTACTCATCTTCGCAGAACTGCCATTTAGAATCAAAGGACAGATAAAAAAAAACTTCCCAGACAAAAAAAAAAAAAAGCTAAAGGAGTCCATCAACACCAATCCAATATTACAAGAAATACTAGATGTGCTTCTTTAAGAAGAAGAAAGTTAAAAAATATGAGTAATAAAATGACAATAATTACATATCAACAATTACTTTTAATGAAATGAATTAAATGCTCCAAAAGATAAGGTAGCTGAATAAATAAGGTATCAAGACCCTTACATAAGCTGCCTAAACAGAGTCACTTCAGATCAAAAGATTCACACAGACTGAAAGTAAAGGAATGAAAAGAGATGTTGCATGAAAATGGAAACAAGAAAGCTGGGGTAGTAATACTTATACAAGACAAAATAGACTTTAAAACAAAGGCTATAACAAGAGAAGGCTGTAACAAAGTACCCTATAATCCCACTTCTGGGTTTTTATCCAAACAAACCCAAAACTAGTTTGAAGGGACATATGAATCCATATGTTCCTTACAGCATAATTTAAAATAGCCAAGCTATGGAGACAACCTCGGCATCCAGTAATAGATGAATGGATAAAGAAGAGGTGGCACATACATACAACCAAATATTAATTAGCCATTAAAAAGAATAAAATCTTGCCATGTGCAACAATATGGATGGATCTAGATCATACTGTGCTGAATGGAACGTCAGATGAAGAAAGGCAAATGCCACATGATTTCACTTACATGTCGACTCTAAAGAACAAAAGAAACAAATAAGACATAAACAAGCTCATAGATACAGAGAACATTCTGATGGTTAATAGATGGCAGGCGGTTGGCTGGGTGAAAAGGGGGAAGAGATTAAGAACTACAAATTGCTAATTACAAAATAGCCATGGGAATGTAAAGTATAGCATAAAAATAGAGTCAATAATATTATAATAACTATGTATGGTATCTGACATGTACTAGATTTATCAAGGTGTTCATAAGTTATATAAATGTCTAACCATCATGCTGTACACCTGAAACTAATATAATATTGTATGCCAACTGTAACTGAAAAATAAAAAATTGTTTTAAAAAATTAAAAATAAATTTACAGTATGTGATTTCTTCCCACAGATCCATGATTGATATGAAGCACTGCAAGTACTGACCATAGCTAACTACTGTGTCAAATGTGCTATTTGTATTTATTTATACAGATTACTGGATTACTATAGCTGATATCAATAAATATTAAACACAGTCCCTATATGTTTATAAAGGTGTATTTATATATCTTAAAGATGTAATGATTCGAGTGGCCATTTATAATATTGGTATATGGAACCCTCTGATCACACTTAGCAATTACCAAAACTAATTGTAATATAAAACAGGGCATTTTGTCATTATCTGTAGGCTAGTAAAACATACTGTCCTGAGTTAATACTTAACGAGAAACTTGAGAAGGTATAAAAAATGGCAGCACTGGCGGTATAATGAAAATTAGATACAACTCCATAATTCCTTAGAAGATTCCATTTCTGCTTCTGCCACTGACTTGCAGAAAAATGACTAAGTCACTTATCTTCTGTACATATCATGTGGTAAAAGAGATAATATTTTTGAAGTGCTACTGAATATAAACGAGAATTAACATTAACTATACCTTTGAATGTCCCTTTTGTCTTATTTACACACTATAGCATTCTATATTTATTAAGCACACCTTTCTCCCCAAACCTTATTAGAATCTCCTATGCATTTCTCATGTATAATATCTCTGGCAAGCAATGACTTTTGTATACATTTTAAATAACAAAAGGACTTGATTAAAATCAAACTTATTATATGAACAAGCAATAACAATAACAAGAAAAGCATAGTGTGTTATTTTATACTATACTTCTTCCTAGCCATTGTAATTCACAGGCTAACTCTAAAATGTTGAAGTCTTTTTATATTTATTATCCTTCAGACAGCTTTGTCTAGAATACTGATCCATCAAACTAAACAACCACTTTGTTTCATGACTTTACCACAATAAATTATAAATATCAATAAAAAAAATAAACCACCGCAACTTCATGGTGAAATCAAAGTTTGCCCAAAGGAAATGTGAGAAATAGCCCAGAAAAGTTTTTTTCCTAAGCAGTTACTAGCAGATTATGTGTCCCCTATAATCAAGTGACACTGAAATTAATGAATCAATATGGCCAAATTTCCTGCAATTACAGTAGTCCCCTTTACCCATATGGCATAAATGCCAAGACTCCCAGTAGGTGCCTGAAACCACGGATAGAACCAAACCTTTTATACAATATGTTTTTTCCTAAACACACATATCTATGATAAAGTATAATTTATAAATACAGTAAGAAATTAACAAAATAACTAATAAAATAGGGAAATTATAACAATATACTACAATAAAAGTTATGTGAATGTGGTCTCTATCTGATACTGATCTGGTAACTGAAAGGGCTAATGGTCAGGTAGTATTTACAGTATGCAAACATGGGACAAAATTCACACTCCAGGCAGAATGCAGCAGGACAGCACGAGATTTCATCACACTACTCAGAACCATGCACAATTCAAAGCTTCGAAACTGTTTATTTCTAGAATTATCCATTTAATATTTTCTGACCACAGTTGACTGAGAATAATAAATCATGGAAAGCAAAACCCTGGATAAAGGGGAACTACTGTATTTATCTTTAAGAAGTACTTGGAGCTATTATCAGCTCAGTAATACCAGGATAAAAGAAAAGATAAAATGTAAAGAGAGTTTAATCAAGCCCCTAAACCCAAATTTACACATCATAAAGTATTTAATGTAAATCCACTTTGCCTATATGGCATTTATATATAAAAGAAAAATAAAGTTCTTCTACACATAAAAGTTAAAGTTTTTCTACTTATTTAAGATTATAATATTTTTATTCATGTGATACGTTTCTCAAAGAATGGTGTATTCTTCCTCAGAGGCCCTTCTGGATAATGATAATGAATAATTAAAATTCTTATAATTTAAGTAAAGCTTAAGATGGGCAATTACAACTCCCATATCTAAAAGCATCAATAGCCTAAAAAAAATCATATAATTCAGTCATGAGCCAAATTAAAGGAATAAAACTCACTGAATGCTCCTATTTAACCTAGTATATTATTTAACTATTTTGTCTCTGTAAAGACATACAAATTTATCAAATGTGAGCAGCTATCCTAACCGACTTTCTCCATAATTTTGAATTCTAAACCCAAAGAGGTGAAGTGATTTTTCACAGGGTAAACAGTCACTCTGAAGTATCTGCATTCTGATCTCTAATCCATTGTGCTATTTGACATAAGACAATTCTATCAGAGATAGTGAAAACAAATGTAAATTCTATGAAAGAGTGTAAGGTCATGTGCTCTTTAGATTATCAACTATCATTAGCTAAAAATCTACTATTTATTGACAAATTACAAATACAAAGGAGTTCTTCTAGATAAGCTTTTAAATATTATTTAAAACCTAACATTGCAAAACGAATATTATTATTGCCATTTACAAGAGAAAAAAAACTAAGGATCAGAAAGATTAAGTGACTTTTTAAAAATCATTAAGTTAGTAAGTGGTAGACTTGAGATCCAAACTTAAATCTGAAAAACCCTGTTCCTTTCATTTCATCAGAAAGTTTGTTTTCTAAACATACTGAATCCTTCCCCCTAATTCTCACTTCAGCCCTAAATACAAGCAGCCTTTAGGAGGCAGACAGAAAAAAATATAGAACAGTTAAGCATACAATAAAAGCATAAAGCAAGAGGAAATCAGGGGTATAAAATAAGTATATAAAATTTACAGTATGTCTATGGCCATGCTGCCCTGAACAAGCCCGATTCTGTCTGATCTTGGAAGTTAGGCAGGGTCGGGCCTGGTTAGTACTTGGATGGGAGACCACCTAGAAAGACCAGGTGCTGTAGGTGTAAAAAATAAAAAATAAAGGAATTGTAAACTGACAAGGCCCTTGCAATCTGTGAGGTCAACCAAGAGCTGCCTTGCCTAGGGAAAAAAAAAATTGACAGTAAAGTCAGCAAGAACCTAAGAAAAATATCAATAATTGGTCTTTGACTTCCTTTCATAGCAGTCGATACACACGCAATATGGGTAATGATTCAGAGATTATGAAAGACAAGCACTAAATATGAGGACATTCTGGTTCACACAAACTTTTGGTCAGCAAACTTTGTGAAAAGGACCACATAACAAATAAATTTTATGGCTACATATGTCTTCTGTTGCATATTCTCCTTGAATTTGTTTTTCCTCAACCCATTTGAAAATATAAAACTATGCTTAGTTTGGGGGCCATTAAAAACAACAAAAAATAAAAACAAGGGAGGGCTAGATTTGTTCTACTGGCCATAGTTCATCAACCACTCTTAAAGCCAAGTAAGTAAAAAAAGCAAACAAAGATCCGACCATTTCTAGCACATGAGTTATTTTAAGGATCCCTAGTAAAAAATAGCCAATTTAATTTACAGTTGATTATTCATATGAAAGCTATACTTATTTCTGTTCAACTGTTGACTAATTCTGGGTATATTTTTATCTATATTTTAAAAACTGAATTTAAAAGTATTCATCAAAAATACCTGCTTCCAAGGGAACAGGGATAATCAACTTGTCATTACATGAACAAAAGGGCAGACCATTCACAACTGGTACTTTCCGCATTCATGCCTATGAAATTAATGCCCATGTGTGAAAGATTATATATGTATAATTACAAGAAAAACTCAACACTACAAAAACAATTTAAATTAAAGGCAAGTTCAAAATAATCCAAGTACAGTAATGTAAAATAAATCTTATCGCCTTAATCTTGCCATTATCAATTACACCCAAGTCAGACAAAGAAAAAAAGGTAGGGAGGGAATCTGACCGTACAACAAAGGTAAATGATTTTTAAATAATTGTCAAATTTTTTTTATACCTGCAAATATTCAGCCTTGAATAGCAATCCAGAGGTACCCTTATAACATTAGAAATGGAAGGAAGAAAGGGAAGGGAGGGAAGGGGAGGGGAGGGGAGTGAAAAAAGATGAAAACAAAAGAGAACAGAAGGCAAGAAAGAAAGCAGGAATGAACAGGGAAAAGAACTGGCTTTATATGAATTAGAGAACACTTTATATTAAATACCTGACTTTGGAATCCAGCAACCAAAGGCATCATCCATATAAAAGAGCATAAAATATTAATTTTATAATATCTATTAAATCAATGAAGTTATCTATTCTGCCCTCAAGCCATGCTTATTATTCCTTGTAAAAGGATTTGTTTCAGAGTATCTGGTCACTATTTGCTCCTCAATCTGTGTACTAAGAACCAAGGAAAACAAGATATTGAGCCACAGTAAATGAGGCTCACTGTGACTGAAATGTTTAGTCTGAAATAGTGGTAACAAATAATAACCAGGTTAATATTCTCATTGATGTAAAAATGCCACCAACTTCAATTCAGGAACATATAGAAACATATAAGAAGCACTATTAAAAGCTTTTTATATTTAAAAAAAAAATTACTAAATTACTCTACATTTCCGAGAGTTAGATTATCTGGGTTCTTAAACTGGTTTTGCACTTACCAACCATGTGGCCTAGGGCAAATCACTTAACTTTTAAGATAAGATATGTAACATGTTCATGTACAATGAGAACTTAAATGTTATTATTATTGAGCACAATAAAGCATGACTCTGAGATGCCTCTCCAAATCTCTTTCTCCAGGTAGTTAAGCCCTGGAAAAATCACCCTGAGTATGGGTGGGACCTGTGATTTGCTCTAACTAGTAGAATACTAGAAAGGTGATGGGATACAACTTCTGTAACTGTGTTACAAAAAACCTGCAACTTCATCTTAATGGAAGATTCTCTCTCTTGCTGCCTCTGATGAGGTAAACTACTATGTTGTGATCTGCCCTATGGAGAGATACACTTGGAAAGGAACTACTGGCAGCCTTCAGCAGACAGATAACAAGAAACTGAAGCCCTCAGTCCAACAACTTGCAAGGAAGTGAATTCTGCCAATAACTACGTGAGCTTGGAACTGTTTCTCCAGCTGAGCCCTGAGGTGAAACCCCAGACCTAGCCAACACCTTCTACAGCCTTGTGAGAAACCCCAAAGCAGAGGTACCAGTTAAGCTGTGCATAGACTCCTGATCCACAGAAACTGCAAGATAATAAATGTGTGTTGTTTTCTGCTATTAAATTTGTGGTAATTTGTTGCACAGCAATAGATAACTAATACACCTGTTTAACAGGCTACATTTAAATAATTGGATGCATTTTGTTTTTTAATTAGTTCTAAGAAACCAAAAATAAATAATTAAAAGAATGAATCACCAAACTTGACTCTTTTTAAACACAGTTTATCCAGTGCCTTTCATTAAGCTTTGCAATATTTATAATATTAATGGTCTACATATTTTGATTTAGGAACTATAAAAATTCTCCTTGACTCTATTTGATCTTCAATATCCTAAAGTAGCTCTAGAAATCTTGCACATTACTACTTTCCAAATACTAGAAGTTAATTTACTCTAATTTCATCTGCTTGTTGGTGATTCTGACATTACACATGAGTATATTACTATCAATGAACAAAGTTATTATGATTCCTAATGAGGAAGCATGATCTTACCCTATATTCTATATAGCTGGCTTTTACTGAAGAATCTTTGTTGGAAGTAGGGAGTGGGAAGAGCTTGGAATGAAGAGGAAAAGGAATTTTTCTTTAAAGGTTGGACTGCCAGCTGACCTTATAAACAAGAAGAAATTTCTACAATCCAAACCTTCCCCCTACTCCAACTCTAAATATACAGACTTCCCTTTTTCATTATGACAAGACATCTTATAAGAAATTTTAAAGGTAACAGCCCCACCCAAATTATAGAGCATATAGCATAATAGCAGAGCTTTCAATGGCAATTGTGTATTCTGCTGTTGTTGGATAGAGTATTCTATAAATGTCAATTACATCAGGTTGATGGATGAAATGCTGTTCAGGTGAACTATATCCTTACTGATTTTCTGCCTGTATGACCTACCAATTACTAAAAGAGGGGTGTTGAAGTCTCTAGCTAAAATAGTGAATTTATATATTTCTCCTTGCCTCACATATTTTGCCTCATGTATTTGATGCTCTGTTGGTAGGTGCATACGTGTTAAGAACTGGTATGTCTTCTTGGAGAACTTACTCCTTTCATCATTATGAAATGCATCTTCATTATCTTTTATAATTTTTTTATTCTGAAGTCTGTTTAATGGTAAATAGGGAGGAAAGGAAGCTGACAGGAAGTTGTCCATTATAGCCCCTGGTCTAGTTTTTTAGACCCCCAAACACAAAAAAACAAAGGGTGCTAGAAAAAAAGAATTATGGCACTTTTTTGTGACATAGCAGTTACTTTTTCAGGCACCATAGCAACGTGAGAGCCAAAGGAGAGAAAGAGTAATTAGCAGGATTGTTTTATAAACTATATAAATACCTAACCAATGTACAATGTGCTGTATATTTCAAACTAATAATAAAATAAAATTTAAAAGAAAAAAGAAGTTGTATTACGAAGCCAGAGTGTCTGGGTTTGAACTCCAAATCTATCATTCAGTTATATAAATTCTGGCAAGCTACTTAACTATGTTTCATTGTCTACATGTATAAAATGGGGGTAGAGTACTTAAATCATAGGGCTATTATAGAGATTCAGTTAATAATATATAAATTGCTTAGAACATGGCTTGGTACATAGAAGTACATATTAACAGCTATTGGTGTTTTGCTGTCTTGCTGTTCCAGTTGTTGATATTGTTGTTAGGATAATCAAGGTGCTCTGAGTAAAAGCAGAAGCTAACAATTTGACTTAAGTCATTTCCCACTGAAATTCAACACCTAGTCAATGAAAGACCACACAAAACATTGAGAAACCATGAAATTATAACTTGTAGCTCTCTTATGAATAGTCTTATGAGCCTTTCATTGTGTCTGTACACTAGCGGACCTAGCTTTACAAAGTACTTGTAAGACCCTGGGCAAAATGGATTATATTTTAAGCCCAAATTCATTAAGAGTTTGCCATTTTCCAAAAACTATTAGATATTCATATATTGATTTTAAAAGTTATGCTTTGTAGTGCATATGAAAAGGTGGGTTATAATGTTACATCACAATGCTGTGTATGTATGTGTGTGTATATGTATGTCTAGGTATAAATAGGAAAATTAAGATAACAATAAATGATTGTTATAAATGATGATGGAAACAGCAATACATTCTCAATGTGCTATTTTCTTACTGAGGTTCTGCCCCATAAAAACTACAAATGACAATAGTATGGAAAAATATGCATGATCCTGTGCTTCTGTGCCACATAATCAATTACTATAGCCATAAAACAGGTGCAGCTTATTTCAACAGATGCAAATTAATTAAAAAATACATTTTCTTTCCATCTGAGATTGTTGCTGGCCCTGCAAGCAATAATGTATTGATGCTATTCCCACACTTCCTCTTCACAATGACAACTGTGGGTCACCTAAAATAGATAGATAAATTTTTACTTTTTGTGATACAATTCTGGCAATCACGTCTATGGGGATGTTTCCCAAAGGTAACTTTCTCTCTCATACTGGCTTTTTCCTTGAGTTCTAGACTCACTTTCCAACTTTTTACTAGATAGGTTCAGCAAGTACACCAAGCTCAGTCCATCTCAATATCATCTTCATCTTTCTTCTAATAGAGTCACTATATCAGTCATGCAAAGATTATGGCTCACAGTGATAGTTAAGAAATTCTGATTCACCTAAACTCCTCCTTTCCTTTACCATCCAACTGGGGTACAATGGAAGGAAACATTAAAACTGAATCAAAGGAAAACCTGAAAAACCAGAACAGCTCCAGGAATGTCTGTCCAGGAGCTAAGGACAGCAACATCAGATAGAGTACTTTTAGTTCCAAGTAGAATGTAGTATATAATGGCAAACACTATTCTTGATCTAATAATAACAATAATTTAACAAAAAAATAGATAACTTGTAAATATAACCTTTTAAAAAAGCTTTCTAAAAAGCTATCAGAGAGGTGAATAAGTGCATGATTAAATTGACTGAAATTCCACAGGACAGTAGTCTAGGAGCCTTGTTCTGGGTACAAGAGGAGGCACGGGCTTGGATCCCACAGAAGGCTGGTGTGAAAACTTGGAAAAGGCAGGAACACTAAACACATACCCAATTTTCTCCATGGTACATTTGCTGAATTCTGGAGCTCCAAAGGAGGCTAGAGAGTGATTGTTAAGATAGACTGAAATTTCTCATAGCCTTGTGATAATACGAGACTGTCTTGCTTTAAGTTTACCTTAATTCATTACTAGTCTTTTCTTCAGTGTTTGCTAAACTTAGATACTACATGGGGCTAGAGGACAGACAGCAAAGTTTAAAAAGCCTACAGAGCAGACAGTATTTCAAGTCTTAAGAGAAATCAACCTAGTTCTTAAAATCAAAATCATGGAAGAACTATGCCTGAGTAACAGGGCTGAAGTGGGCTAAATTTTACTAAAACCACAATGCAGCCATTGTCCCAGCTGCAGTCACTGACTGCACTGGATTAAAATTAACCCCAGAGATAATATATCCCTATCAGAGGGAAGCCTCTATAACCTCCACAGTACTTTTACACACAACATCTAACAAAATAAAAATTACTAGACAGGCAAAGAAACAAAAAATTTGACCAATAATCAAAAGAAAAATCAATAGAAGTTAACCAAAACATGATCCAGATATTATCTAGATATTAGCAGACAATATGTTATATTAGAAAATTATTTTAAAAAATTATAAGAAATGTAAACAAAAGATGGAAAAAGGAAAATTTACAAAGAAATATGAAATTATGAAAAGAATAATCTGGACACCCCACAATCAAAATATATGAAAATTATTAATTGGGTGTGTTTAACATCAGAATGTATGCAGCATAAGATAGGTTAAATAAATTAGGAGACAGTTCAAAAGGACATATACAAAATGAAGCACAGTGAGAAATTAGATTGTGAAAGAAAACATAATAGCCATGTAAGACACCATTAAAAGAAATCTGCTTATACATGTAACTGAAGTTCCTGAAGGAAGAAACAGAAGCAGCAGCTGAAGAGATAATGGCTAAGGATTTTCCAAAACATATAAAAGACATGAAGTCCCAGAATTAGAAGCTCAGTAAATTTTAAACTGGATAAAAACAAATAAAACCAAATCTAGGCTCGGCATAGTCAGATGTATAACACAAAAGACAGAAATCAAAGTCAAAAGTAGCCAAAGGAAAAGATACATTTCATTGAAATTGCTGACTTCTCAACGAAATTATAAAACCCAGGAAACAATGAAATGACATTTAAAGTACTGTAAAAAAAATATGCCATGTAAACCATAGCCAAAAAGAAAGATGGCATAATAATATCTATAGCAAATAAGTTAGACTTTATAGCAAAAAAAGTATTGCTAGAGATAAATAAAAACATTTAATAGTGATTAAAGTGTTAATTCACAGAAAATAGCCTGAAATTTAAATTCACCAAATGATATAGCTTTAATATATATAAAACAAAAGCTGCCAGAGATGAAAGAAAATAGACATATAACCACTTAGAGACTTTTCTCATTAGCTGATAGAATAAGCAGATTAAAAAAAATCTATATAAATTTAGAAAATATTAATAACATAATAAACAAATCTAACTTAATTGACATTATTGGGTGTAGAACATACCCAATAACAGAATATACATTTTTCCTAAAACCTTCACCAACATGTCATTTGCTGAGCCATTTAATAAATTTCAAAGAACTAAAATAATACAGAATATAATTTCATATAGTTGAAGAACAAACTAGAAATCAAAATCAGGAAGATAAATTAAATAGCCTGACTTAGAAATTAAGCAACACACTCCTAAATAACCTGTGGGTCAAAGAAAAAAATCACAATAAAAGTTCAAAAATACTTTCAATTCAATGACATTTAAAATAGGACATTGTCAAAACTTGTAGGACACAACTTAAAGCCATGGTCAGTGAGAAATTTTAAACTGTCCAGGCATATGTTAGAAAAGAAGCAAGGTTTTAAATCAATGATATAAAATTCTTTTTGAAAAAGCTTTAAAAATAACAGCAATAAAACCCGAACACTGTAAAAAAAAAGAAAAGAAAATTATCAAACTAAGAGAAATCAATAAAACACAAACAGACATACAATAGGGAGAAAAAAAAAAACTACCAACCAGAGATTAGTTTCTTTGAAAAGGTAAATAAATTGATATATTCTTAGGAAGAGAAAATAAAAAAACACAAATAACCAATATTAAAAAATGAAAGAAGGGAATTACAGATACTACAAAGAATCTGGAGAAAAGAATTAAAAAGGTATTATTGAACAATTTTATGCTAATTCATTTGAAAATATCGATAAAATGAACACATTTCTTCAAAAACACATCTTACCAAAACTAACAAAAAATAGAAAATATGAATAGATCAATTACTATGAAAAAGATTTTAAAACCTTCCCACATATTCCCTACCTCTCCCTAACCTAACTTCCACCCTCTCCCTCCCCCTCAAAAAACAAAACAACTACAGGCCCAGATGGTTTCACTAGTGAAATTCTAATAAAGATTTTAAATAGAATGAATACCAATTTTATACAAACCCTTCCAGAGAACAGACTTAGACTGCATAACCTTGATACCAAAACCCAAAAGACATTATAAGTAGACAAAATTATGGGTAAAACATGTTTTGTTTAACATAGAAAAAAGCTGGATCAACGGCCATGCCACCCAATCTACAAACCCAATCCCATTTGATTTTGGAAGCTAAGCAGGGTCGGGCCTGGTTAGCACTTGGATGGGAGACCACCTAGAAAGACCAGGTACTGTAGGCATAAAAAAGTAAAAAATAAGGAATTGTAAACTGACAAGGTCTTTGCAGTTTGTAAGGTCAACAACCAAGGGTTGCCTATCCTAAAAAACAAACAAACAAATAAAAACAAAAACAAAACATTGAAAAAAGTCCCAAATAAAACAATGGCGAATTTAATCCAGCAATATATTAAAAAGTCAATACAAATTCCAGGGAGAAAGCATCTGATTGTCAAATTGGGAAGGCTAGGGATCTTAACTAAAAATCTCACTATGATATTCTCATATCAGGAAGTATTTTCCCTATGGAAAAATAAGATATGCTTAATAGAACAAGGAATAATGGATGCAGGGTTGCAGAAATAAAAGCTATGTATAATGGAAGGTTATAGATAGATGGCAGGTGCTCTATACATTCCAATCCATTCATTTGTTCTAGAAATATAAATACATTCTACACATGAGAGATGAGCAGTTATAGAGAAGAGAACCTAGAGGAAATTCTCCCTCCAACCAACCAACAAAAACAACGGCATCCCCACTTTCTAATACCAGCTTCTCAAACAAAAGAAGTAAGATATGACCTGTGAAAAACTGTATTAGTTCTCTTTTTAACCGTATGACTGTTCCATACTTCCACACCTAGGACAAATTTTTCCACCAGAAGATTCATGCTTTAGCTCTAATACATCTGGAAAGATTACTACATAGGTCAAAAAACAAGTAATCATCAGTTAATTATATATTCTTTATGGTTTATAAATTTACAGTTTACACCTAACATCTAAATTCCAGAAGAAATGCCTTCCTGGACCAACAAATGCAAAACAAACAAATAAAAAATCTTATTAATAGGCTACACAGTTACATTTGAATTTTTTAAGTTGTATTCTCAAAAATTAATGGACTTAAATAAGAAGGATTTAAGAGGAAAGCTGTCAATTAAGTGTTCTTTAGATTTTATAAATTCTGTCCTGTTTAGACATATATCTGGTTTGAGGTTTACTGCTCAAGGGGGTTATGAACAAGTTTTAATAATTTTTCAGGCATTTTCTGCTAAATTTCAACTCTGACTGAGAGACAAGGTGGCAAGTTCAAATCCCAAAAAGCAAAGATTCTGTGAACTGATAGTAATTTCACATTACTAAAGGTTTGAACAAAACAAACATGAAGCATAGGAAGGCATTCCTATAGGATGGCAAGCTGAGAAAGTAATGATTTCTGTGTTTTTAAAAGAAAGCTTACTACATGTATACCTAATGTGCTAGCAATTAACCAGCAAGAAAGAGATGTCTGGGGGAAGCCAAATACAAGTATATCAGAAACATGAGAAAATAACCACATATCTGGGTACGAAAGCCAACAGATTAAATCGCTAATTTAATCTAGGTCAGAATCATCTCATTTCTAGAATAATACTGTTTCCCAGTTAATTTCACTCCATTCAGGCACATGCCCCAAATCCATCTGAAAATCTAAATGTTTCTCAACTATTTTCACTGTGTCATTGCTCTGGTGAGAACCCAACTACAGCCCCTTATTATCTATCAACCAAGTCTAAACTAAATTCTATGCATGACAACGATGATTTGACCCAATCTAATTTATTCAATATTACATCTGGAGATGAGAATTGTAGGTCAAATATGGCTACAAAATTCTCTGCAGTTTCTTCCTTCATTCCCTGAATATGGTGTCTCCCTTTGACTTGCATAGACTAACAGAATGTGGCAGAAGTGACACTGTGTGACTTGATGCTTGGCCTTAAAAGGACCTGCAGTTTCTGTTCTTGCCCTCTTAGAACACTAATGTAAAAAAAAAAAAAAAAAAAAAAAAAAAAAAAAACCTGGGCTATCCTGCTAAAGAAGCCACATGGAAGGAAACCAACTGATGGCCTCAGCTTATCACCAAACACATGAGTAAGGTCTTCTGGATTGCCCAACCACAACGGAGCCACCAGAAAGCTGCAACCACATGAATGATCCCAGATATAACTAACTGCAAAAACAACCCAGCTGAGGCCATCACAAGTTGAATAAGCAAAAGTAACTAAATGTTTGTTGTTTTAAGCCACTATGCTTTTATTTTATCTTCTATATCTTCCTTTTATGCCAAAGGCTCTAAAATAAAATGCCTTTGGATGAAACACAAATGGCCTAACCAGTAATGTTGATGAAGGGCCAAAGAAGGTTTTCTTCTCTAATAAGAGAAAATAATTATTCATTTTCCTGAAATTATATATCTATGTATTAAAGGGGGCTCATTTGCTCAGTCTGTGTTTTCAGCTTGTATTTATGATATTACAGGATGATATATTGTCTTACCTCTTAGAAGCTGGTCTCTAGATTTGAATGTAGTAGCTGAGAATTTAATTTCAACATGAAAAAATATAAAGAAAATTATTTAAGAGACTCAAAGATTATTTTGCAGAAGGAACAAACCATATTAAAAGCAAGCTTTCCTTCATGCAATAAAAACAAGATACTTGGCAATCAGAAATAATCCCACTGAAGTATCAGTATTAAAGTTGGAATTAGGAAAAAAGTGAACACTTATTTATGAGCCTAAATTGTTAAGAGGCAAAACCATATTGGAAGAGCAAAATTTCCATGGTGTAGAACAAGATTTTACTACGATCAAAGCATAGTCCAAAGTCAACCAGAGCCACAGCTACTGTTGGTGATCTTATATACAAAAATTTCAGTTGAGATTTTTGAATCATTGACTTTTCTCTAGTTTCTATTCAAAGAGGCAATACAATTCATTAGAGCCCAGGCTTTTGAGCTATACTGCCAGGATTCAAAGTAAGTGTATCACTTATGAAAAGTGTGACCTTGTGAAAATTAATTACTTAATATCCTTTTGATTACTCATCCATAAAATAGTTATGAAAACAGTACCAGCATCTCATAAGAAAGTTGTGGAATTCAATGAGATAATCTATGTGACGTTGTTGGCACAGTAGCTAGCATGTAATAATAAACTCTTGATAAATGATGGCTATTATTACTAACCTATAAATTATCAATCTTTGGTTCCCATAATAATCGAGTAAAACTCTCCTGAAAGATCACACTATCCATGATCCTCCCTGGCTCTTCCCAACAAGGAAATAAAATGATTTACAGATTCAAAAAGTTATCTAGCCACTTTCTAATCCTTGACTACTTTGTATCTTGCTGAATGGTACTACTTCTACAAATGACAGGAGAGACATTTCATTCATTGTTGTAAAACTCTTAACACCTAGAATTGTCTTCTATGGAACATCAAAAATTAAAAGTACTATTATGGTGAAAAAAAAGTTATGGAACTAAACTTCTTTAATAGCTGAATGAAATCCTGCACCTAAAAACAAAGTACATATTTCATCGGTCTTCCTTCAGTGTTTTAGAACCTACCGGAGAGATTCAGCCATTCGCCTCAAGTCTTCATTTTGCTGTTTTAAGCGTTCAAGCTTTGCCAGGATTTTGGACAGTTCTCGGCTAGAGTGATCAGGGTGGTCATTATCTCGTACCAAATGACCACCTATATAAAACAGCAAGGTCCCCCAGGCAAAAAGAATGAGCATAATCCAACGCCAGGAACCAGTCCATGGCCGCATTTTCAGATTTTCAACTCACTCCTCTGGCTTCCTGAAGCTCAAATAATTGAAAACATCTTATCTGTTTCCTGTTAATGCAAAGGTAGTAGCCTTCTGTTGTTTCAACACATGATGCTTCAGAGAAATTAGAGTCTCTGGCAGTCCCGTGGTATATCTTTCAAAGAGATCCTCCTGGTGGTATGAGTAGGAATCTTTATTGTCCCGTGCTTCATGGGCTCTACATGCTGTGGAAAGAGTAAGAAATGTATTTAAGTTATGTGGGATATGTAAAATAGCATACACTGAGATTCATGCTGAGATTCAAGGAAACACATTGTTGTTGATGGGCCAAGAGGCTGGCAAATGACCTGCCTAATAATAAGTAAAAACCTTAAAAACTTCAAGTCTGCGTATTAAATCAACCATGTACACCAGGATTCTACCAGATAAATTAATTAGCTCTGAGCCTGAAAGTCCTCTAAGCATCGTCACCTTTCTTTCTTATTTTAATCATTGTGTAACAGCTCATTTATTTATCTTTGAATAATCGATCAAAACCAAACAAAATGTGCTCAACTACATATTTTGATCTAATGTTTCCATTACCTCAAACAGAAACATGTTCCCTCTATAAATGAATTCATTCCTACAAGAACTCCACTTCACTGCTCAGCTGCCATTATACCACTTAACTTTGCAGGTGACAGGCAAATTGTCACTTTTAGGATAAATTCTAAAAATGAAATGCATATTAGCTAAAGCAAAGGTTATCACAGTCATTAAGCAGCTGGCAAGCACTCCAAAAAACACAAGCAAAGGTTCATATGGATTAGGCTAGATTATTCCTTCCTCAAATTTACTAAAAAAATACCAACATTTGCAATAGAAGTCTAATGCTAGTTAAATCTTACTATGAGTCTTAAACTGCAAATGCACATGCTTTCTCAGGCTTGGTTATGAGTTTCATTTGTCACATCTCCATCATTAGGTTTAGAATTCCCTCTGGAAGCAAAACAATTTTCTCCCCAAAGAGAAAATTCTCAGGCAAAGATAAAATATTAATACCATTTGATAATGCCAGGGCTATTTAAGAAAAGCCATATCTCCAGGCACACAGTTCCTTATAAAAGAATTTCTATATACAAGATTGAATGTGATGGGGTCTTGATCACTAATTAAAAAGAGTTAATAAAGACCAGATAGAAAAGTTAGAGAAGAGGCTTAGAAAATTGGAGTCCAGGGCCGCTGTTTTTCTACTTTTGAACCTCAAGTCTCAAATGTTTTTTAAATGACTATATATTCAAAGAGAAGGAAATCTCTTCAAATAAGGTCCTAGAAACATTCTTCTACTTCCTTCTCATTTGTCCCTACAATATTTTCCTCACTGTTACCGATTAATGCTAGCTAAAATACAGAATGAAAAGAATTGTATTCACTGAGAATTGTTTGAAAATCAAATTTTAAAAAAAGGAATAATCCAAATGAAAACTTGGTGTTTTGTGTGTTCTTTTAATAACTATTCTTAAGTCCATCGAGAACACTCTTTTTATTGACCACTGTTTATTTTGTCTCTTTCTCAAAATCCTTTCTAAAAACATGTTCCTCTAGTATCAGTTACCCTCTCAATTCACCAAAACATAAGAATAATTAGTCTATTCAATGTTTCAGGGAACAGACCCAGTAAATGTGAGGTCTACTTTTCATTTTAGAAAGAAGAAAATGGAGATATTCAGGGCTTCCTGGTTAAAAACAAATTAAAAAGCAATGAATCTACACTGATGGTCTAAGGGATGGATTTAATTCAGTAAGTCAACAAAAAAGGTAAGTATTAACATTTGAGTTAATAATACTGTTGGTGACAACATATCCACCACTGCAACATGCTATCTATCACACCATATGCTGAAATACATCCTAGTTAATTCCAAGCTATAATAATATATTAAAATTTTTTTCTTTCCCTTTATAGAAAAAAAATTTAAACAACTGTGATGAAAGAAAGGTTAAAAGTTTTCTAAACAAGAAATGTTTAAATAATAAAAATATGTGCTATAACATTTTACTTAAAATTACAACAAAAATATTATTATAAATATTCAAAGCCAGAAAAAGTATAATACAAATTGGATAGAAACAAAAATTTACGGAAACATAAATTTTGTTATACAAAGTACTTTATGTTTTTATAAACCACCATCAAAAACACCCAAGAAATTAAATTCTTGCATTTTACAGCCCTATTGATATTACATGAGTTGTAAAAAGCAAGAAATTATTGTAGAAGCAAAATGTCATTTTCTTAATTAATAGCATCATTATAACTCCGTTTTTGGAGAGAATTTTTCCCCAAAATTTTATTGCTCTTTAGCAGTATTTAAAACTGGGATTAACAAAAGTGAGCCAAGCTAAAAAATGAGTAGTTTTCTATATAATTTTCCTTAGCGTGATTTAAAAGAGCAGTTATAAAATTTTCCCTATCCATAAAAAATGTCTGCTTACTTACATATTTATTGTTTGAAGCATGCCTACAACAATGTAAATTCCATGAGTTTTGTCCATTTATGTATCCCAACTACTTAGAGAAGTGCTTAGCACTTGGTACCAATAAATATTTTTTAGTAAATGAATTAGTGAATTAATGAGTGAAGGATATTATACACAACATATGCTAGCATGACATGACAGCATCGAAGCACATCAGCTTCAACTGCATTTTATATCCCACTTAAGAAAGCAAATCTAAACATAGAAAGTGATACAGTACTCTTTTATGGGAAAAACGGTTCAAAAATAAAATCATTCACAAACTTTGAGATTTATTACTGTCAACATATTTCTGACAAAATAATGCTTAAATTATTAAAATAAACTGGCCTAAAAGGCCATAATATCAACAGTCTTATGGTTACCTTTTAACCATAAGAAGATAACGTGTCCTTACTTTTGTCTTACTTTCCTCATCTAGAAGATTCATTTTGCAAAGACAATGGGAAGACTGAAGAGAGTATATACAGACTTTGATATGAAGCCACTATATTTATGAAAGAATTTTGGTGAAAACACCCCAAATTTATTAATACAAATATTTCAACATTAACTATACAAGCTAATTTCTAATTTGCATAGTAGTATTTGTTGAGATTTCTTCTCAGAGTAGGTTATTTTCAAGTATTTATGACTTAATTCCTGTTTGAGATTCACATACTATCCTTCATCTGCAGAATATTAAATGGATTAAAAAGTGTCAGAGTTCCTTCCACAAACTTATTTAACTAGTGAAACCACTTTTTTAAGGTAGTATACATTTAAATGATTCATTTATTTTTGGTATTTACACACTTTGGGCTATATCTGCTTAACATCTCCATAATAAAAAATATATAATTTTTCAGTCATTTCTTGAACCTGGAAGCTAGACTATATCACCACTAAGATCAGGAGCTCTAATGGAGCTACTGTGAGGCTTAAATGAGGTTAATGTATATAAAGCATTTACTATAATACTTGACATGTAGGAGGTGCTCAATAAAAGAACCTATATCTTAATGCTGACAAGATATGGAGATTAAAAATATGGGTGCCAGAATTGGAAAAACCTAGACTAGAGTCTTGGTTCTGCTACATCAGAGCTAGGTAACCTCACAGTTTCAATTTATCTGTAAAATAAATATAATACACACTGTCTCTCCCACAAAATACTGGGAGAGGCTTAAAATAATCTATGGGAAGCATTTTGCAAACAAGTAGTTATTATGCCATATATGTTAACACTGTTACATTATTTTATAGACCCAATTATGTTTTATATAATTTATGTAACATGTAGTATTGTAGGCAATTTTAGAAATTGCCTACAATACTGCCTATGATCCCTGTGTCCTGTATTCACACCCATACATAATCTCCTCCTGTGTATGGTCTGGACCTAGTGACTTGCTTCTTAAATAGGATACAATGATAGGATTTCACTTCTAAGATTCAAATGACTGAAACTTCTGCCTTGCTCATATTCTCTCAGCTTATTCACTCTGATATAGAAACTACCATACTGAGAATTCTATACCCAATTAAAATTTCTTTCAAAAACAGACTTTTCCAGAAAATAAAAAAACCTAAAAAATATTTTGCCAGCAAAACTGCACTATAAAAAAATATATAGCATAATTCTTATCAACGTTTAGAATGTAAAGCATCTAGAACAAATCTACCATGTATTTTACCTAAAATCTATAGAAAATCATAATTCATTCACTCATCCGCTCAAAAATACTTATTGATTCCCTACTACATAAAAGACACTGTCCTAGGCAATGGAGGTTATAGCAGTGAACAAGACAAACAAAAATCTCTACCTTCAAGAGGCGACAGACGTTAAGCAGATTTATTGTAGTGATCATTTCACAATATATACAAATATCGAATCATTATGTTGTTCACCTGAAACTAATATGTTCTGTCAAAAAGAAAATTATCTGGTAGAAAGAAAAAATGTTGAGTGTTGACAAAAAAAGAAAAAATCTAAAGCAGCCACTATTTACAGCACTTATCTTCAAAAATTGTGTATATTACAGCTTTTGCCACAGCAGCGTCACCTTATAGTAACAGTCATCATGAACTGAAAACATTTCAGATCATAAAATTCAAATAAAAGTCATCCATCATCATTAGAAAGAAAGCAATTTATTGGCTTCAGGGCAATTGGAAATCTACAGGTATTTCCCCGTTTGGCCATTCAGCTTGAAAAAGGATTTATCAGAATAAAACTTGTCATCCAACTTGAAGCAATGTACATCGAAAATAAGCTTAGTCATAGACATATGCAGAATTACCCAAGTATTTTTAAATATAAATAAACCATAATTTGGAGGAGAAAAATAGTCATGGGGATAAAGTACATAACAAGGTAAAAAGAATTTCCAGGACCTTATTATCAGAAAAAAAATCATAGCTAGGACAATGGAACAACATTCTTTTACAAGTACTAAAAGACAAAGAAATGGCAAAACTATACTTTGCTATCCAGTGAAAATATCTTCAAAAGTAAAAGCAGGCTTCCGTGAAAGTCAGTTTTCATTTAACTAGGGTAAATACCAAGGACTGGAATTGTTGGGTAATATAAAAATGTATGTTCATAAGAATATGCCAAACTGTATTCCAAAGTGGCTACATCATTCTGAAATGTCACCAGCAATAAATGAGAGTTGCTCCATAATCTCTGAAGCGTTTGGTATTGTCAATTTTTTTAAAGCAATTTTAATAGTTATATAGTCATATCTCAATGTAGTTTCAATTTGCATTCAATTTGCATTCAATTTTCCTTATAACAAATGACACTGAACATGTGATCATCTTTTCATGTGTTTTTTTTCCTCATCAACATATCTTCTCTGGTGAAGTGTCTATTGAGATTTCTTGCCCATTTTTACATTAGACTATTTATTCTTGAGATTTCAGTTCTTTATATATTTTGGATACAATTATGAGATACATGATTTTCAAATATTTTCTTCCAGTCTGTGATGTGCCTTTGCATTCTCTTAACAGTGTCTTACACAAAGAAAAAGTTTTAATTTTTTGACAATTGATTTTTTTTTTTTTTTACAAATTATGGTTTAGGTATTATCTAAAAATTCAATGCCAAATCTAAGGTGACATATATTTTCTCCTGTGTTTTAAGAGATTTTCATTTTAGGTTTCAAACTTGAAAATACACTTACCCAAAATTACCACTCCTTAGATATAAACCTAAGAAAAATGAAATCTTATGTTCTCACAAAAACTGATATTCAAATATTTATAGCAGCTTTATATATAACAGACAAAAACAGGAGGGAAAAAAATAAGATGGCCTTCAACAGGTGAATGAATTTAACTATGATATATCAAAAACAAAGACATCCTATTCAATAATAAAAAAGAACAAGCTCTTGACCTTCTCAACAAAATGGATAAATCTTAAATGTATTTTTCTAAGTGAAAGAAGAGAGAACCAAAAGTTGCATGTTATGTGATTCATTTACGTGACATTAAAGTAAAGAGAAAACCACAGGATGAAGATAAATAAGTGGTTGCCAAGAGCTGAAGGTATAAGGAGGGGCTGATTATAAAGAGATTACAGGGAAATTTTTTACAGTAATGGAAAATTCTAAATGATACTGAAGAAGGTGCATCATCTCTGCTATTCGTCCCAAAACTCATAATTCCAGTTTAGTAATTAGAAAAATACCAAATACAAATTGGGAGACAGTCAACAAAGTCAAAATACCTGGCCTATAGTCTTCAAAATTATCCAAGTCATAAATAAATATAAAACTAAGAAATTGTCATAGATTGGGGAAAACTAAGGAGATATAAAGATTAAATGCAACACAGTATCTTGGGTTGGTTTTTGGAAGAGAAAAAGGATACTGTGGAAAAAAATGTTAAAATCCAAAAACAGTCTGTAGTTCAGGTTAATAATACTGTGCAACTATTAATTAGCTTTGACAAATGTACCATGGCTATGTAAGATGTTAACATTAGGGAAACCTGGGCAAAGAGTATATGGACACTCTCTGAACTTCCTTTGCAAATTTTCTGTAATTCTAAAATTATTCCAAACTAAAATGTTTTTAAAAGATAAAGGCAGAAAACAAAAGCTAAAAGATGCTTCTTGCCAGAAGATATACACCACAGGATATATTTAAAAGAATGTTTTTCAGGCCAAAGGAAAATAATTGCAGATGGAAACATTAAACAATGAATTTAAACACATGTGTTAAATGTATGAGTAAGTATAAAATTTTTTCTCACTTTTAATTTCTTTTAAAATAAACTTTATTCTTTACAATTAATATGACAAATATAAGATTTACAGCAATGTCATAAAAAAGCATAAAAAGAATGTGGTTTTAAAGTCTCTACATTAGATTTCAAGAGGTATGATAATATTTAAAGTTTGTTGAAACAGGTAAAAGTTTCATAATGTAAATTCTACCAATGTAATATAAAACAGGGAAAAACTGATGAAACCAAAAATGAGTTCCTTAAAAAGATCTATAAAATTGATAATATTCTAGCTGAATTCATCAAGGGGAAAAAAAGAAGACATAAGTTGCCAACAATAGAAATGAAAAAGGGAGCATCATTATAGATGCTACAAAAGGATATAAGGGAATATTTTATACAACTTTGGGTCAATAAAGTCTGACCCAAAATGAACAAATTTCTTAAAAGAAACAAACATCCAAAGCTCAATCGAGAAGAAACAGATAAACTGAATAGCCTAATAACTATTAAAGATGTTAAATGTGTACTTATAAACCTTCCCACAAAGAAAGCTCCAGACCCATATAACTTCAGGTGTGAATTCCACTAAGCATTTATAGAAGCTGTAACAGCAATACTCTATAAGTTTTTATAGAAAATGAAAAAAGAAAAAAAGTTTGAAATATATACTTTATTATATAACTCAACAATTCCACTTTTAGGTATTTACTCGGGAAATGAAGATATATGTCTATAAAAGACTTGTACAAAAACATTCACAGCCACTTTGTTTATAAGCGTCAAAAATTTGAAAAATTCCAAGTATCTACCAACAGGTTACGCGATAAACTGTGACACATTCAAAGAATAGAATACTGTTCAGTAGTAAAAAGGAGCAAACTACCAAACAACATGGATGAGTCTCAAAAATATGCCTGGCGAAAGATGCCAGGAACATAAAAATACACATTTATACAAAGTTCTAGAACAGAGAAACATACATAGTGACTAAAATCAGACCAGTGCTTGCCACGGAGCAAGCAGGTAACTAATTAAGAAATTAGTTACATAGATTTAAGAAAAATCATCTAACTGTACACTTAATATGGGTACATTTTATTGATATAAATTATGCTTCAATAAAGTTGAAAAAAAATTAAGAAAAAGTTTAAATGATCTCCATTTTGTGAATGTAACTCAAAATGCCAATAACTGAAGTGTTAATTCATTAAAGGGCTAAATTATGTGCTCACATTTTAAATTTCTTTGAAATAGATTTTTTCAAAATCATTGTACATTCTTACTTTTAATGAAAAAATTTTCAAAAATAATGATTCTATAGATATGATTAATTTCAATCCAAATGTTAATGTGAAAATTATATTTTCCACACATTTCACATACAGTAAGAATCAACTCAAATAACTAGTAATATAATTAGCAAACCACAGAAACACTGATGAATTTTCTTAGCAGTCTAACCTTTTCTTGGAGTGAAAGAAATGATCATAAATATTCAAAATAATAATGATTCCCTGAATTGTAATAAATATATATAGTTAGAGAGTTATCATTTTTAGAAGAATTTATTTTCTTAACTAAAAGAGTAAGAAGGAAATTATCATTACAGAGTGTTTCTTGTGGTAACTCAATGCAACTGAATGAACTGAAAAAATTCAACAGAAAAATATAATCATTTATTCAATAAATTTAACAGATGACTACTAGAATATAGAAGAGGTTAAGCAGACTGTTATATTCTAAAGGCATCAAGGTGACAAAGAGAAATAAAACTCTTAGAGAAAAGTAATTATCAATTATAAACTGCAAATAATTAAAAAGCCGTGTGTGTGTATGTGTATGTGTATAATTCAGTTCCATTCTAGATTAACATACATCCAAGACCATGTCTTTAAGTAGCTTCTCGTTTGATCTCAATTCACTTTCAAATAAAGTAGTTTTATAAAATGTATTTAAAATATTTCTTACTGACGATCCTCCATACATGAGAAAATGGCAGTTTATAAAACTGCATGTTTACCAATTTAAGAAATAAGAAAAAGCAAGTAAAAATAGTATCACAAATTAAACTGGCCTTTTAATGCTAGTTGAAATTAATTTTGATTTCTGTAAAAGCTCTTGGTGAAACTAAGCTGAAATTTAGAATGCAGAAAGGGAGGGAGAGAAAAAGAAGGGGAGGAGAGAAGGGCATGGGAGTGGAAACAAGGGGAGGGCAGAAGAAGAAAAAAAAAATTTCACATGGCTCCTACCAGGATTTCAAAATCCAATTTTCATTCATCACTTATAGCGTCATCTATCATACTTTCACATTGCTTGTCACTAAGGTCACAATATATACACATATGAATTTAAAATGCCAAGCATCTTGAACACATGAGCACAAAATACTCTTTATTCATTGAAACCAGTGGATAGCTTAGAAATTAATCTTCCTAGTTAATAAAGTACAAACATATAATCACATTTATGAGGTTTCTATCAGGAGTATCTGATTCAACTCAAGATAAACACATGAGGTTGTATTTACTGATATAATTCATACTATTCAAATGGGTCCAGAAATCTGGCTTGGTGTCTTTACCTTCAGCCCTAAATAAATTAATAGTGCCAAAAACGGTAATACTAATAAATGTATTTTATTTGATTATCAAGTATGTACTCGACATGTACCTGATTGGCAGGATGATATAGTAAAGTAAAAAGAGCAACCATTTCAAATCAGTCACTAACTGTAATACATGGGCAGTTTACCCAACTATAAAATGGGAATAATAGTATATCCTCACATAATTGTAAAGATCATGTGAAATAATATATTTAAAAGTGATTTGTAAACTATACCACAACTTATAATTAGCTACTATTATCTTTCCCTTATTCATTAGAAACTAAGTATACCAACTTTCTGCCAGTTTCTACATTATGTCAAATTCTCACTTATCATGGGGCCTTCATTCTTGCTATTTCTTCTACCTGAACCGCAATTCCTTTGGCTTGTACTTATAATTTAGATCTCTACTTAAATCACCTGTTTTAAGATACTGTCCCTGACAACTTGTATCAATTATGAAGTTATGATACAAATAAGAGAAAAACCAACTCAAAATGATTTTAAAAAAGAAGAAAATTTTAATTTCTCAATTGAGAAAATGTGGTTAATTCAAATGCTCCATGAAATAGTCAAAAATTTATTTTCATCTTTCTATTCTACCCCCTTAGCACGTCAGCTTTTGACCTCAGGCTAGTTCTCTTCATGGCAGCAAGTTGGCTGCCTCAATTCCAGCCAAATGTAACTATATGTAAAAAAAAAAAAAAAAAAAAAAACCAAAAAACTGGTAATTTCTTCTGGTCTGTCCCATTTTAAAGGAAAGGAAACTATGATGGAGGACTCCCCCAGAAGATTTTGCACAGCTCATTAGCCATAACTGAGTCACTTGTCCCTTGCAAATTCAATCACTGACAAGTGGAATGAAATCAGAATTATGGCTTATTCCAATCAAGATTTATCCCTAAATGTAGGCTCCAGAACAAAACTGAGACTCTGAAAGCAAGAAATGAAAAAATGACTTCAAGACTCCACAAGAATGCTACAACACCTTGTTTTTAAAAAAGCACTCACCCCATCCCATTATTCTCTATCAAAACACTTATTGACTTATTTATTTCCTATACTAAATAGTATTTGCCAGTAGAACAGGGACTTAGAATACAGTAAATAAAACAGAGCAACCCCCTTATTAATATTGAACAAATAAAAAAGTGAATGCATGAATATTACCCAAGTGTACATATATTTAATGCCTACAGTCAAAGTTCTAAGCAAAAATAAAAATAAAACCAGCCTTAGAAGAATTAGAACTAAAATCCAAAGTCATTTTCATGTTTATTCATTTATTTTTATATGCAGAAAATGTCAAATGTAGATGCTCAGAGAGAAATATATCCAAATATAATTTCAAACCAAAGACTTGCATCCAAGCCAACTGTAAATAAACTGCAGTCTTCAAACATTACATTTAACAGTTAATAATCTCAAGTCACATACAAATAATGAGTAAAGATGCACAATCTTTCTAGAGAACTCTTTCTAAAGAACAATATAAATTCAAACGTTCAGATTCAAACAGCTCTAAAACTGTTTCTACAGAATAACAGATTCAAAAGTGTAATAAACATTTTATGCTGAGAATTTTAATGGGATTCATTTTTTAAAAAAATACATTTTAATCATCATATAAGAGGCATGAAATCCCTTTAAAGGCTAATCTTTACTACTACTACATGTATGAAGAATATTAAACTGATATTATTGGCTAGTACTTAGTTCAGTAACACATGAGCCAGTTGGGTGGCATAAAGACAATTTATATATGCTAAGAGAAATTTAAATAAACTATGGTACAACCATTGGTGAGATATTATTGCTCAATTTAAAATGTCTCACCAATGGTTGTACCATAGTGATGGTTTTAAATATATGCATAGGAAATATTAAGATGTGTAAACAAAAGGAGGTAATGTTTCTGACATAGATAAAGTTTCTACACTTTACTCAAATTGGTAAAATAACTACACCAATTGACTGTGGGAAGTTATATATTTTTAATGCAATACCTAAAGCAACTACTAAATCATCTATATAGATGCAAACATTTAGCAGTAATAGCCATTAGAGGTTTAACAGAGAGTGAGTTTTAGAGTCAACTAGAACAATGTTTGCCCATTTCCTCTACTTTCTAGCTGTGTGACTGTACCAAATTATGTAACTTCTTTATAAATTAGTTAATAACATTAATTTTGGACCAATTAGAGCTAAAACATACTAACTACAATTAGTATAGCTATTATTATATTTTGATTGAGTCAGACTATTAACCCTCTCTATGTATTTAGTTTTGCTAGTTTAAATAAATATATTAGTCTAGAACTTAGATAGGTATGTAAAGCGCTAGTCACAACGACTAGCATATAGTAGGACTTGATAAGTAAAAGCTATGATTATTTATTAGTAAATAAGGAAGTTATTGTTAGCCTTTCCTTAATCCTATAGACTCTACCATAATATCTTATAACCTCCTTGACATCAATCTTGGCAATGGCTTTTTTCGTATTTGACACCAAAACCAAAGGCAACAAAAGCAAAAATAAATAAGTGGGGTACATCAAAAAAGTGCTTTCTGTATAGCAAAGGAAGCCATCAACAAAATGAAAAGGTAACCTATGGGAAGGGAGAAAATATTTGCAAGTCATATAACTGATAAGAGTTTAATATTTGAAATATGTAAAGAATTCATACAATTCAACAGAAAGAAAAACAATCCATTTAAAAAATGGGCAGAGGATCTGAATAGACATTTTTACAAAGACAACATAGAAATGGCTAACAGGTACATGAAAAGGTGCTCTACATCACTAATCATCAATGAAATGCATATCAAAACCACAATGATACCCCCTCACACCTGTTAGCATGGCTATTCTCAAAAAGATAAGAAATAACAAGTGTGGGTAAGAATGTGGAGAAAAGGAAATCCTAGTGCACTGGTGAGAATGTAAATTGGTACAGCCACTATGGATAACAGCATGGAGGTTCTTTAAAAAATTAAAAATAGAATTACATTATGACCCAGCAACTCCACTTCTGGGTATTCATCCCAAGGAAACAAAATCACTATCTTGAAAACATATTTGTACCCTCATGTTCACCGCTACATTATTTACAATAGCCAAGACATGGAAAAAAAGTGTCTGGTGACAAAATTGAAATGTTCAGAAATATATGGAAAGGAATTAATACATCCACAAAGAAAAAACAAAGGTAAAACCTATATAGGAACCACGTTTGATAAATTACAATGAAATACATGACCTCAATCATCTTTCCAGGCCTAGAACTCCACACTATTCCACAGTAAATAAAATAAAATCATAAGTTAGGCGACATGAATAAAGAGATTGTAGAATTCTCAACTCTGGCAACTAAACTTTTGTCTATACAAAATTACTGAATTAAATGTGTCAAATTAATTATTTTGCTGTCAAATAGTGAAGGCCCAGATACCAATACTTTAGAATCATCTTTATGTAAAACAGTGAAAAAGAAGCAATCACTTGCTATGTAGACTCCAAAATAATCTTTTCCCAACCTCTTCCACAGAAAATGGCTAATTCAAAGTTTTCCATTTTTTCATATTTGCCAATCCAAAATTTTGAGGAGACACTTCAACCAAGTGTAATTAATAAGAAGGTATTTACCAGGAAAAAAAAAATCTACAGTTATAAATACTTCATTTAACAATGGCATAGCAAGTTAACAATAGTAACCTATAAAAGCTATTAATGTTCTGTACATTACAGAATATCCCAAGAGAGCAGTAGCTTATTTAAAAAAGATTAATGTCTATTTTTTCCTTTTGTAAAAGAAATCTAGAGATAGGCAATGTAGAGATAGTGGTTGTAATCTCCTCAGGGACCCAAGCTTCTAACTTTCTCTTCCATCATTCCAGGTGCCTGGCTTCCATCATCAAGATCTCCTCATGGTCCAAAATGTTTGCTAAAACTCCAGTTATAACACCTTCAATAAAGGTCAAAAGAAATGAATTGCAAAAAAAAAAAGAGGTTTCTTCCAGCTAAGTTGGTACCCTTTACAAGCACACACATAATACTTCTGCTTTCATCTCTTTTCTCAAAAGTTAATTACATAGCTGGAAAACAGTCTTTTAGAAAGGCATCAATGTGCTAAGCAAAAAAAAAAAAAAATCTGCATTATATTACTAAAGAAGAAGGAGAAAACATATTTTAAGGTTGGGTAGAATAGTACCAGCCTAAATAATATCTCCCTATCTGTTTTTCACAGTTTCTGATTAACTCTTGATTTGGGGAGGAGTTTTACATTAAATCCTTATAAAAGTTTTTCTCAGTATTTTCTTGGCCATCTGTGGAGTATGGCCAAACCTAAACTATATTTTATCACAATAGGTACAGTAAGATTATAATTATGAAGTCTTATTGGATAAGATTTTTCATCTACCATATCTTCTGTACCAGCTGAGATAGAAAAGTTGATTTGTTTTGTATAGTGACTTAACAGAATGCTGGAACTCACTCTGTGTGTTTTGACCAATTAGCAACAGAGTTCCAGTGTGGTCTCTTCTGGTACAAATTTTGGGTTTATGTTTATTCCATGAATATATCTGCTACATCATAATTACCATCAATCACATTGTAGTATCATCACTTACTGAACATGTACTGGGTCCTTGTGCAAAGCATTTTATTTATTTATTCAGTCTCATAACCACCCTATTTTTTTTTTATTTATCTTGATTTTATTGAAGATAATAATCAAATATTTATTGAGTACTTACTGTTCAGGCTTACTCAAAGTGTTTTACAGATAAGTACTATTATTATCCCAAATGTACAGATGAGAAAGAAAAGGCAGACAAGTTAGTAACTTGCCCCAAATCACACTTACAAAAATAGCAGAGCCAAACTGGCTCTAGAGTCTGCTCAACTACTACACTAATATCAAATAAACCAGCAGACTGTAAAGTAATTTGCTTAAGTTCATAAAACCACGAGGAACCAAGATTCACAGCCAGATCTATATAACTATGGAGTCCTTGTTCTCAACTCCAAATGAATCAAAGGAATATGATTTGGCTGATCAAAGGATTATTACTCTTTAGCAATATAATTTGGTAGACCAAGGGGCAGAGTTACAAGGGAACACACTACCAAAATAACAGACACAATCCATGAATTTCAATGGTTAGCTATTTAGGAGAATGAAATGTAGTGCATCCGTGTTGCCTAGGCAACACAAGAGGTAGACCAATCTCCTTTAGCAACAGCAGACCAAAAACAAAAACAGCTTTGACAAATGGATCTAGTGACTATCGTATATCAGTTTGAATTTTTCTCACAAGTGAATTAGTATCTAAAAGATCTTGAATAATTAGATATTTGCATTTTACATCTATCTAATAAAAAATGTAAAGAGTAAACACTCTTACTACACCAAACTCAATGGATTTTTTTAAAGCAGTAATTTTTTAAGGGTATCAGCAACATTCTTTAAGAAATTATAAAAAGTAACAGAATCAAATTCAGACATATTTCAGTGTTGCCAGAATTAATGCATTCATAGTTCTCTCACATATAATTATAACCTTGACCCTCAGCCCTCGAGAGATATAAAAAATTATGACTATAAATTTCTTCAGTATTTTTTCTTAAGATTTACAATGTACAATTCTGATACCAGAGTTAAAAGTGTCCTTTGTTAAGCCTGAGCAGACAACATACAAATCAAACATTCCCCTAAGAATTTCAAGTATCTTCCAAGAAGAGCATAGATACACAATGACTACCAGGTAAGGTACCTTGCACCTAGTACAGTAACTAAAAGCACTAATGATAAAGAATGAAGCTCATATGACCAAATGAGTCAACTCTCATATGCATGAGAGTCAATAACTCTTTCATGAGCTCCTTGTACCTTAAAAAATAAAAATTAGGCCATGTGTGTATTGTTCTTCACCAAATACATCCTTCTTTCATAATTCCAAACTTAAATCTCTATAAACACCAATTTATTTTACATTCTACTGCCAATTACTAGTGTTTTTCAACTAACAAAAAATTTTAAAGAAATCATGATAGTACTAAATTTATATTATTTCACTATAACTCAAAAGTTGAAATATAAAACATTTTTTATTAATAAAAAGTACTTATACTAAGCAAGAGTTTTTAAGTTGATGTTTTTATAGTTATTGAATCCTGGTTTTTATTTTAAAAGGTACTATAAAACAGCCAGCAATCTTTAGTGAGGCACAGAAGTACCAAAAAGAATCAGCCATTATAAATCATTAGAGTTATACCAACCTTAATTTAATGCATCAGTTGACTGCTAACTAATATTAGATGAAGAGCAGCCAAAGCAGGTTTTATTTACAGCTATGTGTGGAAGAATAACAGAAATGTTGGTACAAAGTAAATTTAATTTAGGCAACATTTGAAAAATAGATTTTTACAAATAGTATTTGAATACAATTTGAAATAGGTGAGATGTATCACTTGCTAAGAATTTCACCGTTCATTTTGAAAGTGTTAAGAGGTCTCTAATTTCACCCATGAGGAAGTAACAGATCCAGAATTAACTTCCAGTAACAACTAAAAAACTGGACAACTATGTATCTGACCCTGGACAACAGGCAGTTCAAAACAGATTGCTAAGAAAAGAGAAACAAAATAGGTGAGCCCTATAAATTATAAATTGCCTGGGCTATCTTTCCGAAAGCATTTTTTGGACTGTGATATGTAGGAGGAGAAACCCAAATGAAATCCAGTGCATTGCTGAATTAAAAAGAAAGAGATCATTGTACAGAAAGGCCAAGGCAACAATTATTTGGGGGGCAAGTCCCTAAAGTGAGAGAGCTACGCCAAGACTGATGGGGGAAAAAATAATAATATCCCCCTTGAATACCAATCTGCATGTGCATTAAGTGAAAACCCAAAAGACTGAGCAAAAACAACTTCTTGGAAAGAAAAATTACCAAGTAGCTAAAGCTGAATAATTCCCAGAGCTCATACAGGGCCAAGAATCATTCAAGTTATTACAAGCAAGATAAAGAGTCCTCATCAAATCCTTGAGATATTCAGTAAAGACCCAAGAAGAGAAGTAGGTCTACTTTGAGGCTAAGAAAGCACAAGAGTAAAGGTTACTCTACACCCACCCTAAAAAAAAAACTTAAAAAACACTAATAAACATGGAAAGGGAAGAGGGAAAGAAAGAAATTAGCTTCTGCTGAGCATGTCTCAGAAAAACTTGGTTTCAAAACTCTCCCACCCATGCAGTTCCACTTTGCACCATGTGCTATTTTATATTGTGTGCCACCACAGGAAAGGAGTCTGAGATGCCGCAAGGTATTGCCACACCCAAAAATAAAGGTAAAGGAGGCAAAAACAAGAGCAGGGTAAGAATGAGAATAAATCTGGAAAAAAAAAAAGAGTTGGCATATAAAGAGGATGAGTAAGAGTAAGCTCAGGTCATCAAAATGTTGAGGGAAAAGATTATTAGAAGCAATATGTTTTGATGGCATAAAAAGGTTATGCCATATCAAAGGAAAACTGAGAGAAATGATTTGAATAAATATCTCAGATATGGTATTGGTTAACCTGCCAGAACCTCATTAGGATGTAATTTCAAAACAATGCAGATGAAGCTGCAAATCTGCAGGCATATGGCAAGGTTCCAAAACATGCTAATAGTCAATAACAAATATATTTGTTGCTAGAGAGGATGATGAAATCTGGTTCGATAATACTGGATATGATGATAGAGACCATGATGATATCTAAATTGAACTTAATGTTTTACACTCCAAGTTTTCTAAGGATTAACCCCAAAGGTGATATGTCTTCCTTGTCCTTTATGAAGTTAACCAGACTTCTACATAGCTTAGCAATTTAATCTTGACATCCCTTTCCTAAATGAATATTTTGACTCCTAATGCTCAAAATACTCTTGGAAGCAGGCTGTCTTCCTGATCATTCCCCTCATTAGATAAAACTTTAACACACGTTAACAAGTAACTTTAAGAAGGAAGTTTTTATTGAGCCCAAGTACGTCTGATACCAAAGTCCTGTGTTCTTAATAACTCCCTTAAAAAAAAAAAGAAATAGTCTATATGAGTAGTATATTATAAAATTAATGAGAAAATCCCACCATGCAAGAGAAAATGTTTACAATGTAAAAAAAAAAACTGAAATGGGAATAACAATATCTGTCTTGCAGATAAGGAAACCAGGGCATTTAAAAGTGAAGTAAGGAAAGGGGGAGTGGGGGAGGTATACTCAGCTAGCAAGTGTCAAAGAGGAATTTCAACCCAGCTATTTGATTCCAGATTCCACTGCAAGGAAGTCTTCCATAGCAAGTGTCTTCCCATGTCTAGACCCAGATATCTGAAACCAAAGGATTCCCTATCAATAGTTAGAATAAGAGATAAAAATCTTTGTCATGCCAAGAAAGCTACTACTAATTAATAATGATTTTTGGAAGAATCATTCTAGCTAAAAGCTCTTGTTTTCTTATGACCTATAATGATGTTTGCAGCTCAAAGAATTTTTTTAAAAAAGGAAGATTCCTCCAAAATTTCCCTTCACCATTTGTGAGTCATCCATATTGATCCACTGCTTCACTGCCTACCACGTATTTACCTTGAGCTTAGTGCCAAGGATACAATGAGCAAGACAGTCCTTACTATTTCAATGGATATTAGAATTTATTGGGAAAGCAAAAATGAAACAAATAATTACACAATTAATTTACATCTCTAAATATGACCCTGCACTCACCATAGGGCTTTTGAACTTGTCTGAAACACACTTGCCCAAATATCCACCAGAGAACTCTATCCCTCATCAAATTAGTTCATCACTCAACCATCAACTCCTCAGTGAAACCTTCCCTGACCATTCTATATAAATAGTAGTACACTCTCTACTCCAATATTCCCCAATACCCTGCCTGTTGTATTTACTTTTTGCTAGAACACATCACCATCTGACATACTTATTTGCTTGCTTAGTATCTGTATCCCATTAGAATATAAGCTCCATAAGATCAATAATTTCTATTTTGTTGACTGATATCACTCAGAGTCTAGTACAGTGCCTGTAATATAAAGACACGGGGTAATCTAGTAAACAAACGTCTGCGTGGCTCCTTCCGATCTACCATACTTAATTCAAATTAGGCTAAACTGAACATGCCAAGATTTCCTTCCTGGAGTAAGCCTTTCCTTCAGAATCCCTTTGGCAGGAAAGGGGATGGAGAGTGCCAAAGGTTCTTTCTGAGACTTCTGTTGCATTAACAGTATCTCAAAAAATGAAACTAGTCCCTTCAAAGCACTATTATTTCAAACAACAACAACAACAAAATCAAACCTAAGTCATTTCCATCTCTCCTTTAAAAATTTTGGCATTCTATCATACAAAGTATAATACCTATAAAAAGGCTACTAAATCCAACTGGAATATTCTCTTCCTTTACAAATTCTCCTCTGTCGTTTCTCATCTGCTTCTGCTCTTCTAGATCACTCAAAAAAATAATAAGGCAGTGAGACATCTCCAGCTTTATTATTTAGGAGCAAAGGTCAATAATCATCAAATATTGGCCAGGCCCTGAGGGATTCATATTTCACAGTAGTTACCAAATTTTTGTTATATGGAACCAAAATATTTGTAGAACCAAAAGAGTTGTATGAAATATTCCTAATAGTTCATGAATAAAAAGTTGTTAAACTAGGTTTCATTTATTAAATTATGTAATTTCCATATGTCTTTCATTCATTATACCAAACTTGAGGCAAGTGGGGCAGGGAGGGGAGCGGTTAAGTCTTACCAAAAAGTCAGTTTTAAAATTCTTATCCTAGAATATGTAAGAGATATAGGGGAGGCAGATGGCAGTTTGTTGTATTTTTTAAATGAGTTTCTTATCTTTCTTTCCTCTGATCACTTGTTTATGATGTAAACCCTACAGGAAAAAAAGTTAAAGTCTAAAAAGAACTCTGAAATTTCTCAATAATTTCATTTTCATTCTTGAGAAGAATGTGTATTCTGTTGTTGGATGAAGTAGTCTACAGATGTCAACCACATCTAGCTGATTGGTTGTGCTGCTGAGTTAAAACTTACTGATTTACTGCCTGCTAGATCTGTCCATCTCTGTTAGAAGAGTGTTGGTATATCCAATAACACTAAATTTATCTTTTTCTCTTATCAGTTTTTGCTTCACATATTTTGATGACCTATTGTTAGGTGCATACACATTAAAGGCTGTTATGTCTTCTTGAAGAACTTACCCCTTTATCCTTATGTAAATGTTCCTCCTATCCTTGAAAATTTTCCTTCTTCTGAAGTCTGCTTTGTCTGAAATTAATATAGTGACTCTAGCTTTATTTTGATTAGTGTTAGCATGGTATATCTTTCTCCATCCTTCTTTTAATCTATGTCTTCATATTTAAAGCGGGTATCTGTAGACAACATATAGCTGGGTCTTGCCTTTTGATCCACTTTGACAGTCTCTGTTTTTTAATTGATGTATTTAGACTAATGGCATTTAAAGTAATTATTCACATAACAAAATTACTATCTAACATATTTGTTAATGTTTTCTATTCATTGCCCTTGTTCTTTGTTCCTATTTTGTCTTCCACTCTCTTTCCATCTTTTGTGGTTTTAATTGAGAATTTTATATAATTTCCATTTTCTCTCCTTTCTTAACATGCCAATTATACTTCTTTTTTCACTTTTTTAGTTCTCTTAGATTTTGTATCATATATTTATAACTAATCCAAATCCATTTTCAAACAACACTATACCACTTCATGGATAGTGCAAATAAGTTATAATATTCCTAATTCCTCTCTCCCAACTCTTGTGTCATTGCTATCATTCACTTATATATAATCACTAAATATACCATTATTTATAATCACTAAATATACCATTGTTATTATTTGGTGAAATTATATTATCTGTTAGAGATCAATTAAGAAAAAAAATAAAAGGTTTTATTTTACCTTCACTTATTCTTTCTCTAATGGACATCCTTTTTTATAACATAGATCCAAGTTTCTGGCCTATATAATTTTTATTCTCTGAAAAACTCCCCTTAACATATCCTGCAAGGAGGTCTTCTAGCAACAAATTCTCTGAATGTTTGTTTGTCTGTCTTTACTCTCACTTTTAAAGGATAATTTCACAAGATACAGAATTCTACATTTTTTTTTCTTTTAACACTTTAAATATTTCAGTGTTCTTGCCTGCATGGTTTCTGAAGAGAAGTCAGATTTAATTCTTACTTTTGCTCCTCTATAGATAAGGTGTTTTTTTTCCTGCTCTGGCTTTTTTCAAGATTATTATCTGTGTGCTTGATTTTTCTGCAGTTTGAGTATGATATGTCTCAGTTGAAGTTTTTTGGATGCATATCCTGCTTGGTGTTCTCTGAACTTCCTGGATCTGTGTTTTGAAATCTGATATTAATTTGAGAAAATTCTCAGTCATTACTGCATCAAATATCTCTTCTGTTCCTGTTTCTTTCTTCTCCTGGTATTCCCATTATGAATATGTTACACTTTTTGTAGTTGTCCCAAAGTCCTTAGATATGCTTTTCCTGTTTTTTTTTCCTCAATCTTTTCCTCTTTTCAGTTTTAGAAGTTTCTATTGATATATCTTCAAGTTCAGAGATATTCTTTCCTAAGCTGTGTTCAGTCTATTTAAGCAATCCATAAAAAAGGCATTCTTCATTTCTGTTACTGTTTTTGATCTCTAGCATTTCTTCTTGATTTTTTTCCTTACAATTTCCACTTATCCACACTATCCGTCTATTCTTGCATGTTGTCTACTTATTCCATTAGAACCCTTAGCATATTAACCATAGCTACTATAAATTCCTGGTCTGATAATTCCAATATACCTGCCATATCTCAATCTGATTCTGATTATTGCTCTGTCTCTTTAAACTGTGTTTTTTTGCTTTTTGGTATGCCTTGTAATTCTTTTGCTGAAAACCAGATATAATGCACTGGATAAAAGGAACTGCAACAAATAGGTCTTTAGTAATGTGGTAAGGTGTGAGGGGAGGGGAAACTGCTATAGTCTTCTGATTAGGTCTCAGTCTTTTAGTGAGCTTGTGCTCCTGGGCTGTAATCTTAAGTTCTTCTCAGTTTCCTACCCACCACCATCAGGAGAAACAAGAGGCTAGAGGTGGCTAGAATTGGATAGTTCTCTTCCCCCACATGAACAGCTAGAATGGGCTAGACCAGGGTACTTCCCTTCCAGCAGGTCAGGCTCTGATAACACCCTAAGCAGTTAAGGCTCTGGTAAAATACTTTCTCTTGATGGTAGATCTTGGAAAGAAAAACAGAATGTCCTGGAATATTTCAAAATAGTTACTTTCCCCTCCCCTTTCACTATGAAAACCTGGTTGAGCTCATACAGGTAAAACCATGAAAGTGTGCAGATCACCTATCATTGGGTGCCCTGGAGTTTATACCTTAAATTTGTCCACTTTGAGCCTCCAGTAATTCATCGATTACACTTTATGTTTTCCTACCCAGTACAGATACCCTTGGAAATTTCTGTCTGGGTTTCTGCTAGGAAAAGTTGTCATTCTCTGTATTTGCCTGTTTCTTCAATTTGGGGATTAACAGTTTGGCTGGTGACCTCATTTCTCTGAAATTTCTATAAAGGGATGTTGAATTAGTTTGTTCAGTTTTTTACTTGTTCTTAGGATAGAGTGATAACTTCTAAAAGCTCTTTATATGCTGAACTGAAAACAAAAAAACCTTCATTTTCAATTTTTACCTTCACATCTATTAATTGATAAAGTGATATATAACACTCTTATGATACTAAAGAGAGAAAAAAATAGGTCTGAATTTGTCTGTGACACATAAATTACCTAAAATATGATTAATCACAGTGTTTACCCTATATATAAAATGTCACAATGAAAATTATTAAAAAATACACTGCGTCCTTTCTTTCCAAAACAATGAAAAACATTGTGGACAATCAAATATTGTAGGAATCATTTAGATCCCACATCATTATTACGAGCTAAAATATTTCCTAAAAATGCACCTGAATATTAAGTTTCCATTAAGGGCTTTAAAAAAAATCTATCAGGAAGTACAGCAATCCACTGGTTACTCACACTGCTCAATTATTTGCAGAAAAATAAAGCCTGTTTCTTAATTTCTAAAATAGCATATAATCCCGTCTAAACAATTCCGAGTTTTAAGATTCTTCCTTTGGAGAAAAAAAAATCAGTGAATCAGTGGGAAGCTAAAATTTGCATATGAAATTTGACATATGGATGTCAATTCCCAACATTTACTATCATTGTAGAATTAACCTTCAGCAAATTTAATTTCCTTAGGAAATCTTTATCCACTGTGGAGTGCTGTATGTTCTTCTTACAGCAAGAAGTACAGTTAATTTTCCATATCCTACAGTAAAACAGTTCATTACTTTTTATATTACTGACTTAGATTTTATTCAACTGAGCTTTAACATACTTAACCACAAGCAGGCTAGGTAAATAAGATTAACATACCTAATGCACCTTAAGAAATTTGAAAACATTTAGCAAAATAAGCCTCTAAACATAGCAAGAATATGAGAATGGCCAAACACAGGACATATATTAGCAATAGTTCACTTTACATCTATGTAAATTTTATTATTATTTCCACATCTGTGATGCATTAGGTACAACAGACAGTTCCAAGCCCTTTATACAGTGAACAGATGGTGAACCATTACAAAATAAGGAGCTAGGGTAACATCCTAAGGAATTATTAATAATCTTGCTCTTCAGCCAAAGGATAGCTCCAGACTTGGATAAATAGTTCTCTTAGGAGGATAATGAGGAACTAGGATGAGATATGTGGGAAATAATTTGAGGATGGTCAAAAAAAGAACTGGGAAAAGTGACCATAGTAACAAGTCAAAGATTATAAAAAAGCTCCTAGAAAAACAATTGATCTGCCACAAAAATGTTAAATGAGAATGAAGATAGATGCTTGTAAAAGAGAATGTTCTAAAAGTTCTGCTCGTAATTTGCTAAACATAAAATATATCCCTGAGATCCCACATTCCTGAAACCCCAATACAAAGTCACTACTTAAGTAACAGAGACAAGAGTACTTGGCATAGTTTCTATGTCAAGTAAGACTTAGTCATGTCAGGTGGTTATATGTGTAAAAATAAAACTATCCAGGTAAGAATAGCTATGTAAGAGACAAGATAGCCTAGCAGATAAAGCACAGAATATAGTCTTGTTCCAAAAAAAGTCATATGATTTTTAGAAAGTCAGTATATCATCTCTAGAGCTTAAATAATGTAGACTCAGTGGAATCTTTTGAGAAATAGTGATACAGCATCAATAAATAACACAGCGTTTTTGTATCTAAAGAGAAAAAGGGTTTCTAACTTTTAAAAAGATTAAAATCTGATTTATTATTAAAGTTATTTCAATATTAACTGTGAAAATGGCTTACCTTCCTTCCCCTAGAACATCAGCAACTGCTGAAACCACGATATTTCCAAAGAGGAAGATTATTGCTTGAATCTGGGTCAATGAAATTATCAACTGTTCAAAATGAGACAAAGAAAGAAATAACATTAATTATCTACAATCATACTTTTTCCTTGTTGTTAACATGAAACATATCTCACACAAACCTATAGGCCATTCTAATGAGATATATATCCCTAGGTTTGAACTCTCCAGGAATAGCTCCTTTGAAACTAAGACTGGACAAATAGTTAACTATTTAATAAACAATTCTTGATCACTAAATGTCAATAAATTTTTTTAACTAAAAAAAAAATTTACACTTATTTACCATTATCACCCTACTATAAATTTTTTTCTCTATAAAAAAAAAAAAAAAACATGAAAAAATTCAGCTAATACAAAAAGGCCCCACTGCAAAGAGGGGAAAGGAAGGGGAGAGGAGGAGAAAAGAGGAGAGGAGAGAAAAGGGGAAGAGAGGAAAACAGGAATATCCAAACAGCTTCAAGGACAAAAACCATGTTCCATACCAGATCATATTTACAGTTTCTCATCTAGAATTCAACTAACATCCAACTGCAGCAATCAGCCAAGCTTAGCAAATTAAAATAACAGTAATTTTGACAGATTACCTTCTATAAATATTCAAATATGGACGTTTGTGTGCCTGCAAGGGTCTCTATATGCCAATCAAAATGCTTTGCCTAGGATCCTCAAACTGAGCTTTTTTCCAACCTTCTTTTCTATAGGAATCCCCTGAATTGTTAACTTTCATTTTAACTCCTTCACCTCAGCTTATGAAGAAATCAATCATTTCTCTATTCAGAGCTTAAATTATATCCACAGCCTGAATTAAAAATTTAAGGATAACACATATATAGCACCGACAGACAAAAAGGAAGGATCTAGAATCTTTGAAAATCTAGGTCTGTAAAGACAAAAGGAAAGATCCAGTAGGGGGTGAAGGAGCGGGCAAAGAGAGGATCTTGAAAGATGGCAACTGAATAAAAGATTAACTTTTTATTCATGTAATCCAAGTATGCATTGGTAAAGTAAAATCCAAATGCAAAGAACAATTAACTTCATAAATTTGGGCTGTATTCAAAGTTCCATTAAGATGGACTACCATTTATGTGGCTCAAGGCAAGACCCTATACTTTGATAACAAGTTTAAGTATATGAAGTGTCAAAAGCATGGAAATGCAATTACAGCTGATCCTTGAACAATGGGTTTAAACTATGTGGGTCCACTTATATACAAAATTTATTCAATAAATAGTGTAAATGTATTTTCTATTTCTTATGATTTTCTTAATCATTTATATATTATGTTCTTATTGTAAGAACATAATATATAATACACATAACATACAAACTATGTGTTAGTCTGCTGTTTATGTTATTGATAAGGCTTCCAGTCAACAGCAAGCTATTAGTAGTTAAATTTGGGAGGAGGGCTGGGAGAGACCCTTAAACCCCACATTGTTCAAGGGTCAACTATAGTATGAAATTTAAACCAAATGCAGTTTTTGAAATCCACAGACAGCATATTTAATTCAAAATAATGACTTTAATAAAGGCAAGCTATCTAATGCATGAATTTGCTAGCTGTCCTTCTATCTTATCTCCTATTAGTTTCCCTTAAATGCATACGCAATTACTGAAAAGCCTCAGATGATCCAGGAAAACTACAAGTGACAGTTATGCCTCTGTATCCAGGGCAGCATCAAAAATATGGAAGAAAAGTCAACCTAATCAGAGGCATATGCTCTTCTGTTCCCACCTAGAAAGAAACAGCTATTGATACCTCTATTAAAATTGTTCAAAATATTTCTAGAAAGTTAGGCAGGCTTGCAAGACACTGACTTTAAGATCACTCACCATTCAACCACCTGAACACAGATCCAACAGTGGATCCAAGCCAGACCAGAAGTTCTCAAAGCAGGGAAGGAAGAAGAAAAGTCTGGTCTAGAGACCAGTAACTTCAACCTTCCCTGAGATTCTGCTTTTTAGAAATGCAGAATCTCAGGCCCTATCCAGGGACCCATCAGAATCTGAATCAGAATCTGAATTTTAACAAGATCCCCAAATAATTAATATACACTTTAAAATTTGAGAAGCTCTGCAGGAAGAAAATATTACACTTAGAAAGAAAGTATAATCTGTTCAAAGATTGGTCCCCACTGCAGGCCACTGTGAGTCAATAAGCAACCAATTTTTAACTTCTGGTCTACAGCATCATCATTTCCACCACAAATTTTTTCTTTATTTTTTAAATAAAAAATCTTGAAAAACAGAAACCCCTCAAGACCCAAAGAAATGAGTATCTAATGATTAAATCTCAGGTCCCACGAAAGGCTGTGACACAGATATCTTAGAGTAAGTCGTCCTGTCCATGCCTCCAAATCACATTAACTAAAATTAATTTTAAATAATAATAATAATTCTTTACATTCCAAATCCTAGATACTAAAAGCATGTGTGGTTCCAGTGGCTAAGAAAAGGACCAAGAGACCAAAAGCCTATGCCATTGTGCAACCAGAAGAAAAGACTCTTATGTGCTTGTTATCCAGCTATTGTCTCTAAGCTCCAAATCCATCCTTTAATGCTCAGCTTAGTAACACTGAAAACAGAACTCTGGAAACCATTTTTCTCTTCTGCCAACTAGCTTCCTCGTACTACCAATAAAGGCATGAGGAGAAACTTGCTTTTTCCAGTCAGTATTGCCCCAGGGGTCTAGACTTTCTGCCCCAGCAATAGCAGCTAGTGAGAGCCACCAGTTTTTTCTGGCACTCTCAGAAGTACCCCTCAGAAGTATCAGCTACATCCAAGCAGTACCCTATCCAGAGGTTTTGAACCCTAACTCTACTCCAAGCTTTTCTTTATTCCTCCAGTCAAATGAATTGTTGCTGCTTTCTCCAATTAGCGTCTCTGTGTCACTCCAGTGTTCCCCTTTTTCAGCCCTCTAATACCTATATAACCCATTCCCTATATTAAATTTTCTTGGCAGAAATACCTGTGTGAATAGTTTCCTTGTCCAGATTCTAACTGATACATCATGGCTATCTAGAAGGAATAAAATTCAGTGTGCTCTCAATCACTTTGGAAAACTACTTTCCAAAAACATCATAGTTCATGAGAAAATATTTACCACTTCTCATCAAAATAAGTGCAAGATAAAAATTGGATACAAGTACAGATGAGAAAGGAAGAGGAAACAGAACCTAAGAGAGTAATGCATTAAAACCAATATCATGGTAGAAAATACATTTTAGTGTCCCCTCCCCCCCAAAAAAAAAATAAAGAAAAGGACAATAAAAAGCCTAAAACAAACACAGGTTTCCACCCCTTAAATAATAAAAAAAAAAAATCATGAGTTTAAAAAAAAAGTGGAAAAAACATTATTCTTCTGTTTCTGTCATTGTTTAGTTTTATTAAAGTAGTTCTATACTGACTTTGAGTTATCATACTTTCAGGAAACTGTTCAGAAATTAGGATGAACTCAAAGATTACAAAAATGATGAAAGTGACAGAAAAATAGAATACATGAAGAAAGATTCAAGATGTCAAACTTTTTTTAGTCCAATCTAGTGCTGCCTCCAAATTTAAAAGAGTTCTGACCTGCAATGCTTCTTCATCCCTATGGATGTTTAAAATGATAGAAGACATAAAATGGACCTTCTTAGCTTACTCACTCTCCTTCAAATCACTAAAGTAGTAGCTATTAATGCAGTTTACACACGAGAATGATTTAGAATATATATTTACAAAAATCATACTATTGATGATGATGATGCCAGAACACTAATGCCAGAGATCTGATTTAACTGGTCTGAGAGAGCCTAGGCATATTTTGAAAACAAAAACAAAAAAATACTCAAATGTTTATAGTGCACTGACAGAAGGACTGAGAACCATTTAATGGAATATTCTATAACTTTACTACTCAAGGTATTGTCTAACGACTAGCAACATCCAGACTCCCGGGGAGCTTCTTAGAAGGCAGCATCTCAGGCCTATTCCAAAACCTATGAGTAAGAAAGCACATGTTAACAAGATCCCTGAATAATCTATATGCACATTAAAGTTTGAAAATACACTGTTCTATTATAGTTTGAAAGACTGTGAGTGAGAAAGTCAGTCCAAACTCTAACTTAAAAATAACTTTTAGAGTTGAAGTTTTTCTAAAGTTTTAAACATTAAGTGTTTTTAGAGTCTATCAGAGTTTACTGAGACTATTATTTTACTAAGTGAAGAATAACATTTAACAATATTAGTATTTATTCAGCATGTAGTACTTGTAGGCACTGTTCTCCACAAAATGATTTAATCCTCAACACATATCTACAAAATAGGTCATTTTATTATCTCTGTTTTATAGAAGGAAACTAAGGCAAGAGTAATATTTTTAAAAAACTTGTTCCAGGTCACATAACTATTAAGTGGAAAAGCTGAGAAGTGAACCTACATAGTTTTTTTAAGAGCTCATACTCTTCGCAACAAAATACTACTACGTTTACCAATACCATCCCAAAACATTCTGCAATCATTCAGGAGAAAAGTATAATTATTGGTAATGAAAACGCTCTAAAAGTAAAAGAAAAAAATCAGTGTGCTTTTCTGTTAAAAAAACTCAACAAAGTTATAAAAGTTATTTAATTACATCAATACTGTTATGGCTCTGTGACCCACACTTAAAACAAAGAGGAACGTGCAGAGAAGATGGTAACTCAGGAAGTTACTTATAATGTCAACATTGTCAATATTCTCGGGTAAGTGATAACATACCAATACTGTACATGAGACTATCCTACAGAAGAAAAAACCTTAGTAATAACCACTCTCATCTACATTCGAGAAATAACTGAAATCCCATTTTAGGAAATACAATCTCCTTAATGACTCCTTAATTCACCCCTATAACTGTTCCTACTGCCACCACTCCCACCTTAGAAAAGTAAAGTACATAAGGCTATGATTATTTTTCACAATGAAACAGGCATGACGTAAATTTAGTCTGATTTTTCTTCTCTTCTGTACCCCACCACTCCTAACTTCTAAAAAAGCCCAATCTGCTTGTCATTATAAAAGCAAAAGTTCCAGTCCCACTAAGACCCAAACATTACTTGTGAAAATGTTGAAGACGATTTTTAAAGAAGAGGTCAGACAGGGGCTGTCAGTAAAAGGTCTAAAAGAAAGTTTTAATAATTCATGTGAATTCTAAATATCATGATAGAATAGCCAAAGTTCCCAGAGATAAATAATATTATTGTACTGGCAAAGAGAATGAGTTTAAAATATGCAAAATTATATCCTATGAATATTTAAAGCAGAGCAACAATTTCTAAGATGTTTTAGCTTCATTCAGTCTAAGAATGCTCCTAAAAAAAAGTGTACAATACCTTTTCACGAACAATGGCAAAGCCCTGATGACCTAGTTTCTGGGAATGAACAAAACTACAGATATTAAAAATAGAGTTCCTTAACCCATAAGATTTATTGAAGTGGACGCTAGAGAAAGATTTGGGGGCTAAAAATACCAATGCAAAGACTGAAATGTAGTCTTCGAAACACCTAAGTTTAAAATTATGACTTGAAGCAATTCATTGGTCCCTTTGGATGAAGTTTTACCTGAAGAATCTAAGAAAGCTGAAGTCGATATAAAGCACAGTAGGGATGCAACCTGATTTCCCAAATTGTGAAGTAAGACTTTCCAGGAAGCCAACACAGGCAAAACCCAAAAGAGTGTTCTAAGGAGGGCAAGGCAACTGTCCTCCTGATATAACTTTTCATTCACTAATATGACTTAGAAAATGACCCATACCAAAACTCCTTGCAAATTTCCAATGGGTTTTAATAATCCGTTAGTTATGTAAATTATTTGTAATTATTGGTTTCTTCTAGTTAGCACCAGAAAACCACTCTCTTCACCTCTCCACTTAGCATCATAAAGTATGTTCTCAATTTGCCTTCTTTTCCTACCCTATTCAAAATAACTATATTTGACTAATAAAATAAAATATATATATTTATGAAAAAATAAAATGATTCCTCAATAAGTAATAATAAATACTAGTTGAATGAATAAAAACCACTAACCCTACTGCCCTCATAACATAGAAAAATCATATTATATATATCATGTGTAAAAATTTAAATGGAAAACATTTACCACCTTTATCACCAATAAAATAGAAAGCTTATTATAACACAGAAAAATAACTATTTAAAAATCATGAGAACCATTTCTTAATCATTAGGAAGAATAAATTAAAAGGATGATTCTCAGACTTAATAGTGAATCAGAATTATGTATTAAGCTAGTAAAATTGCAGAATTTGGGCTCCATAACCAGAGATTCTGATTCAGAAGTCTGAGTTCCTGAGGATGAACCCAAAACTCTACATTTTAACAAGCTTCTGAGTACTATGCAGATTATCCTTGAACTACACTTTAATATACATTTCACCTTCAAACCACTGTCAACTTTCTAACAAATCCTTTAAGTCTGATCAGAATGTTCAGTTCTTTCTTCTTAACAGCCTCAACTTCTCATTACACTACATGCTTGGAATTAACAAAGGAAGAAATAAAAGCAACCTGTTACTGGACATATATCACTATGGACCGTGGACTTCACACAATTTATAATATACATAAGAGTTAAATAATATACTGCATGTAAAGGACCTGACACGGTATCTGGTTAAAATAAGTAAATGCTCAATAAAAGTAGTTACTGGTTGAAAACTAATGTCCACACAAAAACCTGCACATGGATGTTCATTCACAACTGCCAGAACTTGGAGGCAACCAAAACATCCTTCAGTAGGTGAGTGAATAAATTAACTTTGGTACATCCAAACAATGGAATATTATTCAGTGCTAAAAAGAAATGAACTACCAAGCTATGAAATGAAAAAAACTTAAAGACAAAGAAGCCATTCTGAGAAGGCTATATATACTATGTGATTCTAACTATATAACATTCTGGAAAAGGTAAAACTATGGAGACAAAAAGATCAGGGGTTATCCAGGGCTAGAAGTGGAGGGAAGGGGAGAAGGGGGTCAGAAGGAAGAATAGAAATAGAGGGCAATGAAAATATTCTGTATGGTATTATAATAATGAACACATGTCATTATACATTTGTCTGAACCCACAGAATGTGCAAGACCAAGAGTGAACCCTCGGGTAAATTATGGACTTTGGGTCACTGATGTGTCAATGTAGGTTCATCAGTTGTAACAAATGCACCACTCTAGTCGAGAATGCAGATAATGGAAGAGGCATGTGATGGGGCAGGGATTAAATGGGAAATCTCTGTACTTTACTCTCAATTTTTCTGCGAACATAAAACTGCCCTAAAAAAATTTAAGTCCTTATTAAAGAAAAAAAAAACAATAAGCTGCAATTATCCCTAGCAATAGAGATAGTACTTGATGTGGGAACTCATAATGACCCTAAGAAGTGATTGCTATTATTTCCCAATTGCAGTTGAGAAAACAAAGGTGTAGTAACTTGCCCAGGGACAGTTAAGAAGCAAAGTGAGACAAGATTCAAGATAATCCACATAACTCCAAAACCTGAACTCTTTAACTTAGGCTAACTTTCTGAAGCAGCAGGCAACAACAGCAGATACAAAACCACTCCACCCTAATAACCTCCCTTTACAAGAAAATTTTCCTGAGTCACCCCAAAGTCAATGATGTCTTAAGCATGCTCTCACAAATGTTCTTATATGACTAAGCACTAAAGAAGGACAGGCATAAAACTGTGATGGGTGGCTAAGGACAGATCATTATAATAACTAAAATTAAGTATGGGTTAATGAAGGAACTAGTTTTTATTAAAAGATGTTGTAATAAATACAATACTTAATATTTAAACAGTATTTATTGTTTTCACGGCCACTCTAGAATTACAAATCAACAATAACTCCATGACAAGGGTATATATGACTATCAACCTTCCAGCAGAAAATACAAACAGACAGGTTAATGAATCTAAAGTCATTCAATGTTAACTTTTAACTAAAAGACATTACAAACTCAATCTTGTGATTCTCCATACCTAAGACTGTGATAATTAGTTAAGGGTCTAAAAAGCCACAGTGGGGTCAAATTCAAAACAACTAAGAGACTTCTATATTTCACCCACACAAAATATGAACATAATAAATAGGAATTTCAAAGTTCTCTAACATAATGTTTTCTACCTAAATTCTGTAAAATCTGATTATGTTTCTAATGACTAAGTTTTGTAAATAAATCATTTATTTTTAAGAACATTCTATAATTTTTCTCAAAACATCTTTTTCATCTCATCTCAAGTTCCTCCCAGGTGGCTATTGCTTTCTTTCTTCCAAGTATGTTTCTAGTTAAACCTGTTCCCACCACCCAGCCCTAAAACGGTAAGCGTTGGTCTCCACAATCCTCCCTCAACCGCACTTAAACCAAGACCATATGTACAACAAATAAAACATAACTGGTCACGGCAAAAAAGACTATATTCATATACTGATAACATCAGCATATCACTAAAACTAAAAACTCGGAAAATAGAAACTGATGATAAAAGTACATTCTGGTGTGTTAAAATATACAGAGCAGAAATTGTATTTTAACCTGGTATCACTCAACAAGTTAACACAAGTCCTATAGCTGCTGTTTAGTTTTATAAATCTTACAATTTTACATATAATTCTCTAAGATTTTTAATTAAATGTGTCAAATATAGGCTCTTAGACAATATCCAATACAAAACAACATATAAATATAACATTGCCAGGAAGAACACATACCTCCCATTTGTTCACCTTCTCCTTAAAGGAAATAAAATCTTCACTACCTGTCCTATACAAACTAAAGAAGCTCTGGATTCACTGGACTACTACTGCCCAGGAAACCCCAGTACTACAGGAGAAAGCCAAACTGAGAATGAGAACACTTCTTTCTGCTGAAGATCTGTTCATTAAACATGTAAAAGTACATATCTTTATTACCCAAATTTTTACAAAGAATGCATATCATACTTTTACAGTTAGGTAAGATTTACTGTCATTTTTTATGTGGTAAGTTTATTAGGTTTGTGTAGGGTTTTGGGGGGAATTTTTTTCTTTCTTTTTCTTTTTTTTTTTTTTTTTTTTTGAGAAAAAGGCAGCTTTTAGAAATTCCTGCCTGAGGAATGTAATCTTAAACATATTAAATCCTATAAAAAGCAAATGAGTAACATGAAGGGTTCCAGACAGAGGCACAGAATCCCTGAACCAACAACCACCACAGAGTAAGAGCTGTGTGATTCTCTAGTCCCCAGACCACTGTCTACAGAAAAGCACTATCCCTCTAAATAACATCCACAGAACCTCAGACAGCAGGAAGCTTAAACATTTAGAAAATCTTTCCCCTCATTTTCTTACTAAGTATAAAGAATGTGTTCCCCTCCTGAGCAGATTCTCTGGACACAACTGAATAATGATGCCTGTCTTTCAGCCACAGACTGCCATTCGCTCTTTGGGAGGATAAGCCATCTATTTGAAATTCGATCAGAAGCTGTTAATGAACACAGTCACAGCACCAATCTTTTATTTTCTAATGGTATATAAATGCACTGTCCAGTTAGGTAGTCAGTGGCCAATGTGGCCATTGAGCATGTGAAATATGGCTAGTTTGAAATGAGAAATGTTTAAGTATAAAATACACACCAATTTCAAAGACTTACTAAGAATCAAAGAATGTAAAATATTTCACTGATATTTTTATAAGTTGTTGAATGTCTTTATATTAGTTGTTAAAATAATATTTTTAATATATTAAGTAAACTATATTATTAAAACTAATTTCACCTGTTCTTTGTACCCTCTTTAATGTGGTTACCAGAAAATTTATCATTACATGCATGGTTAATATTATATTTCTACTGGACAGCCAGAATCTAAAAATTAGTGATCATAAGCTCTTACTAAACTATTCACATATCAAGTTTTCATGCTTATAGCATAAACTCTAGTCATTACAACAGCCTCAAGAAATTCCCTTTCCCCCAATTTGCAAAGTAAATTATATTCCATTTCCTTCCTTTCTAATACCTTCATTCAATCTTAAACTGAGTAATAAATTCTGTAATACTTCACATCCTCCACTTCCTCCAACTGGCCCAAGTTTCTGGCCTTACATATTCATCTATTATCTCTAATGACTATCACACTTAGAGAAGTGGAAGCAAAGAATTGTACCCAAAGGGGCCTCCACGTTATCTCTAAGAAGCAATATGTGGTACTGTTAAGGGTTCAAATAGCCCTAGCATGAACCCTGCCTCTCAATGTGCAAAGCACTATAGTTTAGTTCCCTAGTCTATAACAAAGGTAAATAAAATTATCATTTATTATTAAATTAATATTTCATTTAACTAATACGTATATTAAAATATCAAAACCTTGGGTTGTTGTGAGATAATAGAAGAAAATCATTTAGAACACTGCCAATAAATATTAACAATTATTGTTATCTTTATTTCCTTTTATGTCCTGCTTCCTGAACCTATCATTCTCCTCTTTGTATTCCTGGCTGCCCTATGAACAGGTTCTCCCCTCAATCAAGCCTATAGCATATCCAATAAAATGTAAAAGAAATAGATAAAGAGGGGTGTCATTTGGGGCTGAAAGAACAAAAAACTCCAAACACAAAAGCCCATAAGAAAGTTTATTGCATCACATAATAGAAAGATTCCTCAATATGAGAAATAGTCAAGTCAAGCTAAATCTAGGACCCTGTAAAAGGTACCTTCATTCAAAGGAATTGCAGTAAACGTTCCTAAGTACCTCTTCAGCCCTCTATGCCCCTGTCAAGTATGTTACAGTCTGGAACCTATCCCATTGAAAATACTCATCAAGTCTGAAAATTGTACATTCTTTATGGTACTTTTGATTCAGCTACTGCCTACACACCTAAAAAGTCAACAAGCTCTTATGTACAGCCATTGGAGAACCCAAGTTTAGACTTTCACTACTTGGCAACCCAAGTTAAAAATCTGTCCACTCACATCTGAAACTAATATAGTATTGCATGCTAACCATATTTTAATAAAAAAATAATAATAATAAAGTGCTTTGGGGGAAAAATGTCTACTCTTATCTAAAAGCTCTAAAAGCAGAAAATATATGTGAAAAGGTCAAAATGCTCACTCTGTCACTTGTGGCATACCAAGTCCCATAGACTTGAAGCAGATTCAGGTGGGTAGCTCTTTAACTCAAGCCAAAATCTAGGTTGGTGGAACCTTTCATTATCCTTTTCATATTCTGCCATATATTACAGACATTCGCATTATTTTATTTGCTTCTTCACCAAATTAGAAGTATCCTAAAGGCAAAGACTATATCTTCCCGGATTCAAAAGTCTACAGCCCTGATTCTGATATATGGGATACTCAAATATTTATCATGCTGTATTAAATCCATAGTTATAAAAACAATTATTAACCTTTGTGAAGTCTTCAGTTTTTAAAATACTTTCATATGATTTCATTTGACTGTCCCAACAATCCTATAGTCACATCGGAAACACAGACTCATTTTTTATGAAGTACTGAAGCTCAGAAGTGTAAGTAACTAATTTAAAATCATTCATTTTTGTATGTTTTAATGGGCAAAAATTTAGTCCTAAGCCATGCTGGTCACAACTAATAAGCCAGAATTGCATTGCACCACACCACACCACACCACACTAGAGCCTTTCTTGAAAAGAATCAGTAGGGAAAGAAGATAAAAGACAGTGACAACAAATTTTAATGATGAGATAAATGTATGGACAGTCCCTAAATAAAATTAAATTGCTTTTCATATTTCATTTTTCCTGTCTTATTGAAATCACAGCTTTATTTTCCTTTCTAAAAGATTCTTCTTTATTCTCACATAATTAGTTGTACCTTCATCATCAAAATTATACTCCATCTGAAATTTTACCTGCTATCTTCTCTCATACCTACAAGCCAATCTATGTTTTAAAAGTTATGCAATTTTGTTACCATAGTTTCTTTTTCTGTCTTAATGTGTTTTACTATTCTTTTGAATTTACCATTGAATTATCTGAAATGGCTTTTGTTCAATTTCACCCTCTTAAAATAGCCTACTATGTAAGTCCACATTCTGCTGATATTCAAACTAGACTTAGGAGAAAAGAACTGGTAGTTTCTCTATAAAAGTTCCTACAATTACCAATCAATCAACATCGGCTGACATCCAAGCTTATAAAAAGCAATGTTAACTTGCTACCTGTTGTCTGTCACTCCTGAGTTCATATTTAGAAGTCCGATAAATCTCCTGTTTAATTAATGACTTAAGGTAATTCACTTGACTTCTCTGAAATGAGTTTCCTCATGTGTAATAACAAGAAAGTTCATCTAGAAATGCTAAGGTTAAGATCTAAAGAGTTCTTGAGTCTGGGGATTTAAATGCAAGTTTATTTACCCTTAAAAAGTTGATTTATTATTTCAATGTACATATCTGCACCTTCTCTACCCACTGTCACTTGAAAGTAGGAACCATACATCTTTGTACCTTTATCTCTTTGAACACGGCACTATGCACATATGGGCATGTTTCATATGCTTTTCTACTTAAAGTGTTAAATTGTTAGCTTTGGCAGAAGACTTTTGATTTTCTGTGTGAGACTGAACCGCAAATAACCACAATTTTGAACCAAATTCTGAGAAGGTAACACTGTAAAATTCTGGTTAGAATCCAAGTTATGTTATTATAGCCCTTGATCAATATTCAGCGTAACTAGCATCTGAAAAAAGATGGTAATTAATTGAGACAGTGAGACTGGCCCCCAACCTTGCTGTTAGCCACGGTTCTCTACAACTATTATATCCAATCCCTGACTGATGAACTAAAAACCAGACCTTAGAATGACATCCACGTTTGTAGATCATAACATTATAGGAAAGGAACGTGAAGGGAGCACTCACATGGAAGTGTATTAACATCTGATTTAATATAATAGAACTTGTTCCAAAAATTATGAGATTTACCAAATTTTCAGACAAAGTTAACAGCAAGTTTCTACTACAGTAAAATCTAAAGAAATGTGTTTTTTTTAAAAAAAATAGATGTAAGGTTGTGCAGATATTTCCAGCACATACTAATAATGTAAACATTAGCTCAAATTTACATTGAAAAACGACTGTCCCTCTATTTAGTTTTATCGGATGTCTAGGCCTTGATAAAAATCATTAAACTGTGTTTGGAACACATATATATCTATATAACACAGAAACGAGCTGACAAAAATCATTTAACTGTGCATGTAGTATGAGAACTAAAGGGTCAGGAACTTGAATAATGAGTCACAAATAATCACCACATCTGCATACAGTTAAAACATATGGCACTCCAGTTTCGGGAATCCTGAGCTTACCAAAACTTTTACAACTAAATTTGGGTTACGAGAGGTGAGGGAAAGAGACACGAAAGGGGAGTGAGGAGCCATTAAAAGCCCCTATTTTGACTAAATCTGCAGCTGTAATTACAGCTGTTCTGAAGCTTTTCTTGGAACTGCCAAGATACTTTAAAAAAAAATAATAATAACCAAAAGTGGCTTTTTAATAAACTGAAGAATCTGCTAGGACTTCATAGTTAAAAGCTATTTTTTACTATATAATTAATATTCTGTTGTTTTTCTTCTATAACTAGTAGATCAAAATTGTTATATAAATGCAAGAAGCAGTCTTGGCTTTCTTGGGTTTTGAAGTTAATATTTTTTAATATTAAAAAAGTACATTAGAAACTGCATTTCTTTCCTTCGGTATTTTTGCAGAAGCTCACATTTTACATTTCTTCTCCCTCACCATTACTATCTATTTTATGTAACTATGAAACAAATTATGTAACTATGACCCAAATTACATATATGTAGGATGACAATAAACAACACACAGAATCCTTTTGATATCATTCTGAATATACTCCGATACTGTATTTACCAAAAAAAAAAAAAAATCATGCACCAATACAAACGAAGTTATATACATTTTGAGATTCATTTTGTGCTACATTTTAGATATGATCAGCATCTCAGTTAATTCTCTAAATGATTATTCATTAAAAGGGACAATTATTTAAAAATTGCAATTCTGATTCTGGTCCAAGATGGTGACTAGGGATGGTGACTCGCTTCCTCCCCCAAGACACACTGAATGTATAGCTAAACACAGAATGAGTACCCCTGAAAGACATCTAGAAACTGGCTGAGTAGCTGGCTATCCATGGTGTGAACAAGAAAAAAATCTACATCAAACAGGAAGGAAAGGCTAAAACACACTCTTGCCATAAACCCCATTCCCAGCATAGCAACATAGAATGGGGAGAGAATTTGACCACTAGCTTCTCCCTGAAGAGTTAAGGTTTTGGACCCAACATCCAGTGGCCCAATTTTTCAGATTTCTACCTAAGGAATGTGACCCCTAAAACACTTAATTCTGAACACCAATGGGGCTTGCATCCAGGAGACCCACAAGATTACAGCAAACAAAGAAGGATTCACAATGTTATATAAAAGGGAAATAAAATTATCAACAAATTTTTCAGCAAAACTTGAAAATTTTTATAGGGCAGAAGAGACTGGCATGATATATTCAAGTGCTAAAAGAAAACTACCAGCCAAGAATACTCTCCTATGTCAAAGTTGTCCTTCAGAATTAAAGGATAGAGAGTTTTCCAGACAAATAAAAGCTGCAAAAATTCAACACTAGACCAGCCTTACAAGAAATGTTAAGATTTCACCAAGCTTCAACAAAAGAATGCTTTAATGTGTAAATTAAAGTGTAAGTCTCACTGTTAAAAGTAAATAGTTAAATTCAGATTAATATAATTTGTAATGGAAGTAGGTAAATCACTTACAAATCTAATTGGAAGGTTAAAAGACAAAAGTAGGAAAAACAGATATAAATTAGAACATCAAAAACATAAAATGTGGGGATAGAGTAAAAATATAGAGCTATCGTATACATTTAAACATAGTTGTTATCAATTTAAAACAGATTTATACATATGTTTTACATATACCTCATAGTAATCACAAAGTAAAAATCTATAATCAATACACAAAAAATAATAAGAATCTTGGCATAGTACCATAGAAAATCATCAAATCACAAATAGAGACACAAAGAAAGGAACAAATAAATTACAAAACAGACAGAAAACAAATAACAAAATGGCAATTATAAGTCAATATCGATCAATAATTACTTTAAATGTAGGTGGACTACGTTCTCAACTAAAAAACAAAGAGTGGCTAAACTGATAAAAGAGAAAAATGCCCAACTTTATGCTGCCTATAAGAGACATATTTAGCTTTAAGAACACACACACAGGCTGAAAATAAAGGAATGGAAAAAGATATTCCATGTAAATGTAAATCAAAAGAAAGCACCGGTAGCTACAATTGCATCAGACAAAACAGAGTTCAAGCCAAAGACTATAATAAAAGAAAAGAGGTTATTATATAATGATAAACGAGTCAATCCAACAATGGGTTCTATTTTGTAAATATCCACCCAACATAGAAGCACCTAAATATCCAAAGCAAATAATAACAGACCTGAAGGGAGAAAAAGATAGCATAGCAATAAATGGGGAGGATTTCAATACCCTACTTTCAACAATAGCTAGATTGTCTAGAAAGAATATCACTATGGAAACATTGGACTTAAACTATACATTTAGACTAGATAGACTAAACAGAGATTTATAAAACATTCTTTTCAACAGTAGCAGAATACACATTCTTCTCAAGCACATATGAAACATTCTCCAGAATAGATCATACATTAGGCCACAAAACAAGTCTTAATTTAAGAAAGTTTAAGAAATCATATCGAGCATCATTTCTGACCACAATGTTATAAAACTAGAAATTAATTACAAGAAAACTATAAAATTCACAAATGTATGAAGATTCAAGAGCATGCTTCTGAACAACCATGGGTCAAAAAAATCTAAAGAAACATCAAAATATATCTTAACTTTATACAAATTAAAATGGAAATAAAATGTACCAAAACATAACACATAGCAAAAGCAAGTCTAATATAGAACTTCATAGCAATAAATGCCCACAACAAGAAAAAGAACTCTAATAATATAACTTTCCACCTCAAAGAAACAGAAAAAGAATAAATGAAGCCCAGAGTAAGAACAACAACAAATGACCAAAAAAAGCCCAAAGATGAGAGTGGAAATAAATAGAAACTAAACAAACAAACAAACAAACAAATAAAACAGAAAAGATAAATGAAACTAAAAGCTGATTTTCTGAAAAGATAAATAAATAGGTAGACTTATCAAGAAAAAAAGGACTCAAGTAAAATTATAAATGAACAGAGACACTGCAACTGATACCACACAAATACAAAGGATCCTAAGAGACTACGATACACCAACAAACTGAACAACCTAGAAGAAATGGACAAATTCCTAAAATCATACAACCTATTAAGACTAAATGATAAAACAGAAAATCTGAACAGACTGAATACTGGTAAGGACATTAAATCAGCAATTAAAGACTTCCCAACAAAGAAAAGACTAGGACCAGACAGCTTCACTGGTCAATCTTACCTACCATTGAAAGAACTAATACCAATCTTTCTCAAACTCCTCCGAAAAACAGAAGAGGCCGAAATGCTTCCAAATTCATTTTACAAGGCCAGCATTAGCTCTGCTACCAAACCAGATAAGGAAAACTACAAGAAAAGGAAACTACAGGCCAATATCCCCAATGAACATATATGCAAAAATCCTCAACAAAACATTAGTAAACTGAATTAAACAATACATTAAAAGAATTACACACCATGACCAAGTGGGATTTACAACAGGGATGCAAGGATGGTTCAACATATGTAAATCAATCAATGTGATACACCACACACGAAATGAAAGATAAAAATCTTATGGTCATCTCAACAGATACAGAAACTATATGACAAAATTCAACATACATTCATGATAAAAGAAAAACTCTCAACAAAGTTGGTCTAAAGGGACTGAACCTCAATATAATAAAGGCCATATATGACAAGCCCACAACTAGTATCATACTCAACAAAAGAAAGCTGAAAACTTTTCATTTAAGATCAGAAACAAGACAAGGATGCCCACTTTCATCACTTTTATTCAACAGAGTACTATAAATCCCAGCCAAAGCAGTTAGGCAAAAAAAAAAAAGAAAGAAAGAAAGAAAAGGTATACAAATTAGTAATAAAAAAGGAAAACTGTCACTATTTGCAGATGACATGTTTTATATAAAAAATCCTACAGATGCCATCAAAAAATTGTTAGAACTAATGAACAAATTCACTAAAGTTACATGATAAAAAATCAATATACAAAAGTCAGTTGTGTTTATACACACTAGAAACATAATATCAGAAAGGGAAATTAAGAAAGCAATCCCATTTACAATTGCATCAGAAAGAATAAAATACCTCTGAATAAATTTAATGGAGGAAGAGAAAGAGCTGCACTTCTGAAAACTATAAAGACATTGATAAAAGAAACTGAAGCCACAAATAAATGAAAAGAACAAATAAATCCATGCTCATGAAGTGGAAGAATATTGCTTAAATGTCCATACCCAAAGAAATCTACAAAGTCGGTGGAACCCCTATCAAAATTCCACTGGCATTTTTCAAAATAGAACAAACAATCCTAAAAGTTGTATGGAACCACAAAAGACCAAAGCTATCTAGAGAAAGAAGTAGGAAAGCTTGAGGCATTATACTTCCTGATTTTAAACAATGTTACAAAGCTATAGTAATCAAAACAGTATGGTACTGGCATAAAAAGACACACTGCTCAATGGAACAGAATAGAGAGCAAACAAATAAACCAATGCATGTGTGGCTACTTAATTTATGACACAGGAGTCAAAAATACACAAAGGAGAAAGGATAGTCTCTTTAGTAAATGGTGCTAAGAAAAATGGACAGCCACAGGCCAAAAAAAAAAAAAAAATGAAACTGGACCCCATCTTATGACAAAAATCAACTCAAAATGAACTGAAGACTTGAACATAATACCAGAAACCATAAAACTCCTAGAGGAAAACATAGGGGTTAAGCTCCTTGTCTTAACAGTGAATTTTTGGATTTGTATATACCAAAAGTAAAAGCAAAAATAAACAAATGAGACTACATCAAACTAAAAAGCTTCTGCAAGCAAAGGAAACCCACAAAATAAAAAGGCAATCTATAGAAAGAGAGAAATTATTTTCAAATCATATATCTGATAAGGGGTTAATATCCAAAACATACAAGGAATTCTTACAACTCAATAGAAAAAAATCCAATTTAAAATGGACATTATTCCATAGAAGACCTACAAATAGCTGTCAGGTACATGAAAAAGTGCTCAACATCACTGATCATCAGGGAAAAGTAAATCAAAACCACAATGAGATATCACTTCACACTTGTGAGAATGCCTATCATCAAAAAGACAAATGATAATAGATGTTTTTGAGGATGTAGTAAAATGTTTTTGAGGATATGTACTATTGGTGGCATCATAAATTGATGTAGCCACTGTGGAAAACTGAATGGGTTCCTCAAAAATGTTAAAATAGAACTATCATATCTAGAAATCCTACTTTGGGGTTAATATCCAAAGGAAATGAAAACAGGACACCAATGAGATATCTACGCTTCCATGTTCATCGCAGCATTATTCACAATAGATAACATATGGAAATAACCAAGTGTCCATTAACATAAAAATGGATAAAGAAGATATGACAGAGAATGAAATATTATTCAGCCATGAGAAAGATGAAAATGCCACCATTTGCAACCACATGGATGGACCCTGAGGGCATTAAATTAAGTGAAATAAGTCAGGCAAAGACAAATATTACATGGTATTGTTTATTTGTGGAATATAAGAGAAAAAGGGAAATTTAAGTCAAACTCATAGAAACACAAAGTAGAAAAGTGGTTGCCAGAGACTGGGTAGCAGGGGAAATAGGAAAAGTTTGGTAAAAGGGAACAAACTTTCTCAGCTTAAGATGAATAAAATATGAGGATCTAATGTAAAACATGGTTACTATCGTTGATGCCTTTTTTATATATATTTAAGATTTGCTAAGAGAATTTAAATTTTCTCTCTCTCTCACACACACACACACACACACACACACACACACAAAAGAAAATAAATAGGTGAGGTGATGGCTATGTTAATTAACTAGATGGTGGGAATCCTTTCACAATGGATACATATATCACGTCACCACGGAGTGCGCTTTAAATATCTTACAAATTTTATTTGTCAATTATATCTCAATAAAGCTGAAAAAAAGTGAAAAAAAATCGCATATCTATGAAACTTTTTAAATAACCAGCTTGTTAATTTAAAAAACTATCCTAAAGCTGAGAATTTACATTGCGTGTTTTTATTTCTATTTATGGGTAGCAGGAATTTCTATAAAAACTTCAAGAGTACATGAAGATCCTACTTTCTTGAGTGTTAGGTCGGCGGGGGAAGGGCCAGCCAGATGCCTGCCTGGAGACTCCCCAGCTAGATACCGGGAATCCAGACCTGAATAGGGCCCACCCTAAAGCCCTAGGCGACAGGGCCCAATTCCGGAGACTCAATTAGCATTCGATTAAGAATTAACAGTTCCCCACTCTATACCCCTACCCCCACATAACCCATAAAAGCCACGCCCTCCCACCCCAGGGAGAGACTTCTCTGGCCCCTCTCCTCTCTGAACCAGAGAACCTGGCCCGGGAGCCCTCTCCCAATAAACACTTGCTTTTAAAACTTCTGTCTGCTTGTCATGCGTTTACCTTACATTGAGAAGAGATAAAAAGGATAAAGAAGACTTTAAGAGTTCTCAAGATTTAAAGATACTTCCCAGAATATTAAAGAAAGCTAGGATAGTAACATTGCTTCACATTACCAAATGTTACAAATGGAAGTGATTGAGGTTTAAGGAGCAAAGTAATATATTACAAAGAATAGGTTCTTGCCAGTGACATACTATTTAGTGGTAGGTAAATCTGTTCTCTAACTTCCTCTGAATATCAAAAAGAAAAAGCAATGTTATTGAAATTTTTGTAATATTTTACAGAACAAAAAAACAACTTTCTCATAATTTACAGAAAATAAGACAATACAAAAATATTCGTTCTATCTGACCCATTAACCTTGAGAGCCTCACAGCAAATCAGATATACTTTCCATAACTATGATAATTATATACATATAGAAATAACAGATATACTATCCTTCACATATCTTTTTTCATTCAAGCTGGTGTGAAAAGTACAAGGTCTATGGAGAGCTTGATTAGAAAAAAATAAGAAACTCACCTCTTTTCTATATTCTGAAAAGATAGAAAGAAATGCCTCAATAATACTAAATATGGTGGCCAAATATTTTTCTGATTTCTGCATAGGCCGATGTCTTCCATGAATGCTAACTAATTGTATTTAAATTAAAAGCTAAGCAAGCATTACTAGAGGAGCACAGGGAGCCACAAAGCCAGAGGTAAACTACAGATAATAAAAGGATTTATGTATTCAAAGAGGACAAGGATCATTTAATTTCAAAGCATAGATTATATTTACAAGAGATTAGGTTTACCTATAGTTGAAAATTATCTCATGAAGGCAAAGAAATCATATGAAGCACTGACAAAACAATTTACCAAACTCAAGAATGAGCAGTGTTAAACACTAGCTGCTAAAAACCAGTAATGCATTAAAAGGAGAAGAGAGGGAAGTAGATAGTGGTAAAAGGTGTCAAACATTTGGTGATGGAAGGAAATCTTACTTTGGGTGAAGAACACATACTGTTGAATTGTACATTTGAAACATTTGATTTTATTATTAATGTCATCCTGATAATTTTTAATTAAAAAAAACATATATATATATATATACAAGAGAATAGCTGATCCACTCCATCCCAAGCTTTGCTCCCTCCCTGAAAAGCACAGGTAGGCTTTGGAAGGTTGGCTGCAGACACCGAAGTTTGCAAACCAGCTATCAAAAATGATCTCATTTGACCCTACTAGAATCGTCACAAAAGGATGAGGCAAAACTGAAAAAGTCAATTGCAATTTAAGTTGAAGATATGTCATCAACTAAAACAGCTACTGCAAAATCCTATTCTAATCTCCCTTCCAGACATGTTTCTACTTTGAATCTTTTCATTGTCATACATTACTGTTTCCTCTACTACAGAGCACCTACAAAACAGGATGTGAAACACCATGCATTACAAAATACTTAAGTCCCTGTTCTTTGAAGTTTCATAAAGATGTTGCCTTGTGAGATCAAGAGATAGAAGCAGTCTAAATCATGACCAGGATAAAGAGCATTTCTTCTTGGAGGAAAAAGGTTGGGGAAGTGGTTGGAAGAAGACTGTAAGAGCCAATGACTTTAAAAAAAAAAGAAAAAAAAAACAGCAAAAACACTAAAATCCTGAGAATTTTTTATATCGCTCTTCTCATGTCCTTGCTGCTCCTCACAGCTGCTTCTCCCCAATCCTCTTGATAAAATCCAAATTGCCTAATGGCTGCTAATCTACAAAATCAATTCTCTCACAACCATCATTGACCAACTTTTCCCCAAACTAACTGAACTATGACTGACCGACCCCTCCTGCTAAAGATCTATAGAAAATTCTCCCATACTTCCCCAAATTAGAACTCTCCTTCAGAGCCTTTTCATACCCAGTATTTTCTAATAGTCATACACTGAAAATGGCCTGGTTAATTTTCTTTCAAACTGTGAAAAGATCCAGGTCAACATAGCAGGAATTTGCTATATTTTATTTTTCTGATGGATTCCAAGGTAAATGAGTATGTGTACACTACTTCTCTGTCCATACAGAATCACTAGCGGAATAGGTAATCAAAAAGCAAAGTTTCCACTAGTCATTTAAAAAAATAATAGGCAAACGTTTATTAAATACCTAACTCTACTGTTACATACTTTTATGTAATTTATTCTATTTAATCCTCATTACGACCCTTGGAATAAATATTCTTATGTTCATTCTACAGATAAATTAGAAACTTGCATCTATGGTAAAGTTTGTGTATATATTTTATCACAAGAAAGAAAGAAGAAGAAAGTATGATTGCAATAATCACCAAAAACTAGAAAACTCCCCAGATCTCTATCACTTGGTGAGTGGATAATGCCAACTATAGTATACCCACACAGAACATTATTCAGCAATAAAAAAAAAAAAGTACTGATACACACAACATGGATCAATACAAATGCATTATACTAAGTGAAAGAAACCATATTTTAAAAGCTACATACTAACCAATTCCATTTAAATTCAATATTGGAAAAGGTAAACTACAGGGGTAAAACACCCATCAGTAGTTGTTTAGGATTAAGGTGAAGGGTAAGGGTGACTCCAGAGGCAACATGAGTCAATTGAGAAGATTACAATGTTAAATATGTATCTGTCAAAACTCCTAGGCTTAACGCTAACAACAAATAAATAAAAATTTTAATATATGATTGAAATCTTGACAAGAATGAAACCTTTAAAGTCAGCTACTGTCAAAAATTTTAAGATGAGTTATTTTTAGCACAAATATGCCACACAATGCCACAAGTACAATGTATCATATTCAGCTATAACTTGTTTTATCCAGCCGCTAACTTTAAAGTACAGAACTACCAAATAGAAAGTAAAATACTTTTCATCTTATGCATTGCATATTGTACATAGTAGGTAGTCAGAAGTGTTTAACACACAGTTCGACAGAGTTTAGATTGACTTGGGCTTTCTACTTCACTGGTACATAAATATATAGCTTCAAACACAAAATTATTCATTTCTCAAAAAACGAACATAATTTGAACAGAGAAGTGCTAGTTACAAAATGTACTAACCTGAATTTGTTCAGTTAATCAATAAAGGCAATAGCACACTTTATCTTGAATGAACATACCATCAGGGTCATGGGTGCTCTCTTAGCAAAAGCAGGAACCTGGAATAAAAGAAAAAGATGAAATTCAGCCTTACTCAAATTTCAATTAGCATTACTATGTACTTTCTGAAAAAATCCTCTTTTTCTTCCCTTATGTAGCCAGTCATGACATGTAAAATGTTTGTATATTCACTTATTATGGAAGCAGTGCTTTTCAAATCCCAATAAAGGAATGGGTTTTCATTTTGCAAATTACACTCATGCAGTAATATTCTGTGTCTTAATTTGCTTCATAGTTCATCTTAAAATAAGTCAGTACCTATAACACTTGTTTTGTGAACATGAAGTTCTCTCATTTTGATTACTTTTTAACCTATAGGGCAATATGAAATGTCTCTCTGCTCACATTAACACTCAAAATTTTCTATATCTCCAACACCCCAATCAGCTGTACAACCTAATTCCTACTATCTTCTATACAAACTTCCATTCAAGTTGACTTAATTTGCTTGCTTTCCATAGAAAAATTTTGTCATTCTCAGTTGTCACTCTGCAACACATCATTCCTTCTTTTTACAACAGGGATTTTTTTCTCCCTTATCATCTTTGTCAATCAATGCACATCTCTCCAGTTTCTCAAAATGCAGCCCCTCCATTTCTCCCTACAACTGATATAATCATTCTGTACTCCATTAATCCTTGCCAGAATATTGTGCTGCCTTATATAAGTGCTATCTTGTTTAGTCTTCTGATTAGGGATCCTATCTCCTACTTCTTTTGTTGCTGCTTCTCCATCATCTAGAACCATTTTTGAACCACCAGAAAGTAATCATTATGACTGACAAGCAAATGTTCTTCATAAAGATTCACACCTCAATATTCACTGAGTATGTATGTTCAAGTCACACACCAAATGTTCACTGAGTATGTATGTATAGGCAAGTCACTGAGTACAAAAACCCAAGAATAATATAGAGGCACAACATATTCAATGGAAATGTCTTTCTGCCAGTTACTTTACTGCCATTACAATATGAAGATTATTCTCAGATTAACATTATTATTAATTGTGAGAAGCTATCTTTTGCCAATGACATCAAAGACTACTGAAATCAATTTTTGCTTATTAGAAATAAGCAATGTCACCAACTCCAACTCCTCCATAGCAATCCAACTATTTTCATTTTAAACTCCAAGAATAAAAAATTTACCTAAGACAGAACAGCCTATAAGAACTTTCAATAAATTACCCTAAGTCAAAATAATAAGCACATTTATATAGTACTTTACGATTTATATAATCTCATCTGATAGATCTAGTTAAAAGGACAAACCACTCCCAATTCAACTACTTCCAGGGTCCTTAAATATTCAATTCCATTAACTATAAAATCGACAACGCTCATAGTGATTCCTTCCTATAACTTCACCTAAAAGTCTTTACCAACTTCCCTCCGACAATAACCTATTAGTATGGGATTTATACTTCTAGCCATTATGGAATAACTGGTATCAAATTTACCCTCAGACAGTAAACAACTGCGGAACTAGATAAAATATACAACACAACATTTTCTAGACATTGGACAACAATTAGTGTAGATCTGTGTTCCCTGAAAAAAGGAAGCAAGCTAGATAAGCCCTATAAGCACCTTGACTTTCTGCCAAGAAACATGTTCTGGACACCACTGCAAGCAGAGATTGAAAACAGAGCTTAGCCGTCTCACTAAATTTGAAAAAGACAAAGATAGGAGTTCAAAAAAGTATGGGTGACAAGAATTTCTAGATAATGTATCAGAAAGGAGGAAGTTCTGCAGACAACAGCTCCAAACAGCTGCATAGGAGTCCACTTGAGTCTTTGACTTAATATTAATTTCCATATACTTATGGTGGAATTCCATAAATCCATGGAGAAAAAAAAACAACTCAATGAACCAAAATCAAGAATCCCTGCTCTTCTGCCTGCTTGTCAAAAAAATAAGAAATCAATGGTGGATAATGTCTGCTATATGATTTACTGTACTTTTAAAATATGTCTGAAACATTTCAGAGGTTTAATAAAAATCTCAGTTGCAACAAAGGTAAATGGGGGAAAGAATAGGGGAGAAAAAGGGGGGAAGTGAAAGAGAAAAAAAAGAGCAGGATGAGAAGAGAGCAAGGAGATAGGATTGAGAAGAAGGGTAAATAAGGAGAGAGGAGAAGTCAGAGAAGAGCGAATAACCTCCTAACTCTTACCTTCCACAAAGCTGGCTAGGCATTTTAAGTATAAAATACACATCAGCAAATTTTCTCTATGCATCTCATATTTACTATGGTCTCGCCAAATAGTATTGAAATGAAGCATTTGTTAACTGAGAAAAACTCTCACAAACCATTTTCAGTGTTCAAGACCAAGAACATTATTCTTTTTAATTGTGCTTTAGCTAATTAACTTGAAACTGGACTATAAACATAATGCACAACTTTAAGATTTATATTTATATTTCATCATGTTCATAAAAGAATAATTATCAAATTCATTTACATTCTAAGGTTTCTACCTCATTTTCATTGAAATAGCTTTGTAGGTCAAGATTAGCCACTGATAATTTATATTTGAATTTTAAAATACATATGTATTTTACAAGTTGACCATTTCATAAAAGGAAATAAAAATTCAGCAAACAACCCCATAAAATAAGACTTCCTGCCAAAGCAAATGTTGCTATATAAAATAATTTGAGGAATAAACAGCACATCATTTTATTCATTGTTTTTACTTGCTATTTGAGCTTTCATTAATAAAGTACTTAAATGTTGTTTACGGACATTATAAAAATGTGAAAAAATAAAATAAGCCATCCTTAATTAACATAACCATGAATGTAAAAATATATTATAATATCTACTATTATGCTTTTTAAAACAAGTCTGTGCTGTAGCTCAGTAAAATGCTTACTTTTAGGTATGTCAAGTTGCTAAAGAACTAACTGCAAGGAATTAAGGGTTTAATAGGATGCTATTGAGTTATTAATGTGTACCAATGCCTTGACTAAGCCTTTACACCAACTACTGTTAAATCATTTAAAATCTCATTACCACCCTAGAATTATCATTTTCATTTTATACTTGAGGAAACAAATTCAGTTAATAAATGGTGAGGCTAGAATTTGAACTCAGATCTGATTCCGAAACCATAGTTTTTTCCACAATTCCTAGTCATACAAATTAAAAATGTTAGTTTTCAGTCATTCATTAACCAAACATCAGTAATACTATCATTCAGTCACAAAAATGTATCTGTAACAGATGGCTTAACCTGAAATTCAGATATATAGTCCCTGATGATAACAATCTAGTAAGTGTGCCAAACATTTCATGCGTGGCACCTGTAAAGCAAAGTTGGGTATTCAGTTATAAAAACAGGCTGGCCACCATGAATGAACAGAATATTTTAAAACCTATTCAGAACTTAGAATGCACTTACATGAAAACAATGCTAAAAATTGTAATTCTATCCCCAGGGCAGCCCACACTTAAATAGTAATTCATCAACTATATCTAGCTACCATTTATAAATACAGGGAAACACACACATGTATGTGTGTCTGTGTCTGTGGTGGGCTGGAGGGTATATTAATATTCTGAGTTCCAAATTGTGATCTCAGGAATTCATTTGACTCCAGGTTTGTCAGTTAAGTACAGAGATGTCACTGACACCCATGGCAGCATGGCAGTCTTGCAAAGATGCAGGTATTCAGCAGCAGATTCTGGGGTCAAAGATAATTAATAGTACTTGCTGAAAAATCTGACCACATAATAGAAAGCATTCCTCTAAATAGGGATTACTCATTTCCCAGGCAATTTCTATTCTATTGAGCACTTAAATCTGGAGTCAATCGAAGACTAACTGTATTACAAGTTAATTTGGTGTACTGTAGAACATCTTTTTGTCTATTTCTACTTGAGGAGTATAATACTCTAAATGCAATGCTTCATAATCAATTTGGCAGACATTATGGTTCAAATTATTAATACGTGCAACCACATGTTTGATACATTCATTTGCAAAAGGAAATTTATAATGCCAAATTAGTTTATTTTTGTTACTTAGACTGCTGTTGAGCTGCTTTCACCCACCTATTAGTACATATTCTCTATGTATTTGATTCTAAATCAACATTAAATAAAATAATTAGTTCAAGCAAATATACAAACCCAGTAACAGTAATAACCACAATTTATTAAGCATCTACCATGTACCAGCCACTGTTGATTATTAAATTATTGACTGATGTTAAATTATTTCAGTTAAAACCTCATAATAACAACCTTAGTTATTAATCCATTTTACAGACATAGAAATAAAAGTTTGGTAAAGTTTGGTAAACTTCTCTCTTCAAGGTCACACAAGTAATATATGGTAGAATAAGGTCTGCTAACAAAGACCATCCATCATCTTACTCACTTCACTATATTTACTTAGCACCTAGCAGCCAGGCACTATGAGAGGAAAAAGGAGGTACAAAATCATAGGACTTAACCTAAAGATATTCACATCCTAACATACATTCAACAAATATTTCTTGAGTTCCTATTACGTTTCAGTTATTGTTTTAGGCCAAACAGAAATTGTTTTTACTGGTGGCTCTTACTTGAGGCTCTGCTCAACTAATATTAACTCCATATAATAATCTCTATTGCCTGGGATTTTGGAGAAATGGCTGATTCCACAGAATTGGAAGAAAATTATGAAGTAAGCTTAGAACAATTTATCAAACCAGTAGCAAGAAAGCTATCACAGACTAATAGGGTTATGTATGTAAAAAGATTCAGAAACCACCTCTTAAAAAGGCTCACTGGTCAAATTTGAACTAACTGACCATATTAATTACAACAGATTAAAATCTAAATATGTCTGAATTCATGAGTTCATAACAATCCTTAAAAAGAAACTGAAACATCTTCAGAGGTTTTTAGGAAACAAAATCACTGTCTTGAAAAACTGGTAAAAATAAAGAATTAAGCATTTTCCTGCCTTTCCTTATAAACTACACTACTCAATAACAAAATAGCAGATGAGGAGAATGTTCTATTGCAGTATACAAAGTCATAAATAAAAGCAAAATGATTTAGAATATCACCAATTTGCAAATCCCAATGAATTCTTGAATCTAGGCATTAAATATCAATAGCTCCTAACAAAATGAAAAAAAAAAAAAAAAAAAAAAAAACTCATCCAGATACCAAGTGCCCCCTGATGAACAACACCCCCTACAGTCAGTCTTGCAAAAGTCGTCACACCTGATTCTGATCAAGTCTCTGCATCCCCTGGAAAATCTGCAGGACACATAGAGAACAGAGAGACATGCTGAATTACACCATTAGTATGCAATCAGCAGAATCCAAACTGTGGGAAACTCGACAAGTCCAACAGTCCAGGGTTCACTAGCAATTGAAATTCCAGCTCTATCACATTCCTGTGTGATCTTAGGCAAGTTATCTAATTACTCTATGCTTCAATTTCCTAATGTGTAAAACAGGGAAAATAATGCTTAACCATAATTATGAGTGAAGTATAGTTAAAATGTTCAGCAAAATGCCCACTGGATAGTATTATTTCAATAAGTGACAATTATTCCCTATTCAAAAATGTGAAATCATACTAGGTGACTACCCAAATTCTTTGTACAGAATGATTATAGTACTAATTATTTTAATATAAAAAATTTCCTATATAACATTCACTTTGCATACAAATCCTTGAAACATTAAAAAAATCTAATAAACGTTAGACAGCACTAGCCAGTAGTTAGACCAAATGCCTTATAATGCAGACATGTATATGTATGTCTTTGGTTTAACTTTTTAAATTAACACACAGTAAAATAGACTTTTGGGGGGAGTGGGAATACTGAGTTCTATGAATTTCAACACATGTATAAATTTGTGTAACTACCACCACTGGACTCAGGAGACAGAACTCAGTTCCATCACAACAAAAAATCCCTTTAAACTATCTCTATAGCCACACCTTCTCCCCACCCATAATCCCAGATAACCTGTGATCTTTTCTAAAGACAGTCATATAAATGGAATCATGAGATTGGCTTCCTCCACCAAGCATAATGCCTTTAAGATTCATCTAAGTTGCTGTGTCTTTCTATAGTTTGTTCCTTTTTATAATAAAGTAGTATTCCATTGTATGGTGTACCCATTCACACATTGGCATTTGGGTAGTTTCCATTTTTTGACAATTATGAACAGAGCTGCTATAAACATTCATATACTAGTTCTTAAGCAAACAGTCTCTTGGGCAAATACCTAGGGGTAGGATTTCTGGATTTTATGCTGTGTACGATTAATTTCATAAAAAACTGCCAAACTGTTATCCAAGGAGCTGTACAATTTTGGATTCCTATCAGCAGTGTATGAGAGTTTCAGTTGTTTCACATCCTTGCCCACTTGGTATTGTCAAAGTCTTTTGTTTGTTTTTGTTTGGCTACCCTATTAGGTATATAGTGGTATCTCTTTCTGGTTTTAATTGGCATTTCCCTAATGACTAATGATGCTGATATACTTAAGGGATTTTACCATTACATTTAATTCTACTTGTTAAAGGGACTATGTTTAATATTTCAGCACTCAGCTTGTTAATGAAATGGTTTTATAAACTAAACTAAGCTCTATGTAGTTTCAGAATCATTGACAATACTGAGGATTTCAAATTGGCTTCACAAGCAGTAACAGAAAGTTTATGTAAACATTTTCAATTCACTGGGTATAAAACGTATTCAAATAAATTCAACTTGTATTAAATTGAGTTTTTGTAGCTTTTTAATAAAAATTGAGAAAAATAAATAGCTTCTTTTTCAACTTCCTTCTATTCATCTTTCCAGAAGCAACTTCCACAAAATAAACTAAGTGTAACATTATCACTCAACAAATGTTTATTAGTGCTGATTTTGTGCTAGGCAATATGCTAGACCTAAAGTATATAAATAAGTAAAATGACCCTATCCTTGATTTTTAAAAATAAAGTATTTCTCATATCTTATATGAACTCATAATTTTTAAAAATTAACTATTTCTCATTTCTTATACAGACTCTTTTAGAATAGTTTGACTTAAAAAAAATTCAGAAGATAGCAGAGTTCCAATATACCGCCCTTCTATTCAATTTCTCATATTAACAACATCTTACATTAGTATGGTACATTTGTTCAAATTAAACCACTATTAATATATTAACATTAAATAAAGCCCATAGTTTATTCAGATTTCCTTAGTTTGTACTTAATGCCCTATTTCTGTTCTAGGAGCCTATCCAGGATACCACATTATATTTAGTTGTCATGTCTCTTTAGGTTCCTCCTGGCTATAATAGTTTTTCAGCCTTTCCTTGTTTTGAATGACTTAGTTCTGAGGAGCACCAGTTAGATATTTTGTTGGACGCCCCCCTCTACTGTACTCATTTTAAACTGAAAAAAAACTTTACTTGTTCAACAAATCTCCTTGTGAACCAAAGCCTGGTTCAAATTTTTTAATTATTAATCAACATGTACATTTTTCTAAAAATATGTAAAAATAGGAAATGGTCACTATTCTAAGGTGTAATACTATAAACTACAATTAAACTGACATCTACATTTCAACAATCTTGCTCACCTCTAACTCCACAACCATAGTATACAAAAGGTCTCCGCATATCAAGAAAGGAAGGAAACGAAGTCCAAAAGTTATAAAGAAAACTAGTTACCTGTCAATTTATTGTCTCTGTAAAAGATATCATTTATCCTACATTATCATCTAAATAAATTACTAAATTTTCGTATAAAATATATTTCTTTTGTATAACTTGCTTACATTTATTTTTCCATCTTTTACTTAAGTGGCAGGTGTAATTTTTATCTATTATAAAATACAATTCTAGTTTTGTTACCTTGGGTCTAAAATAATTACTACAAGATTCCACTGTTATAAATTACTACACAGGTTAAGTTTCTCCTCAATCTCACTTAGGTCAAGGGTACTTCTCATCTACAACAAATGAGATAACCAGACTAGGACATATGATAAACTCTAATGCTTGTGACTTACATACCAGCCACAGGTGTCATAAAAGCTAAAAGTTTAAAAAAAAAAAAAGAAGAAGAAGAAGACTTTAAATCACCAGAGAAGTTAAGTCTGTGCCAGCAACAGAGACTGGATAGATTTATCTTAAGGTTAGGACAATTCACTTGGGACAAGTAGTCACTTTCTGCAGGTCACCAACAAACTTGGAAAACTAGGTTTTATTAAGGAGAAGTAATACAAATCAAATGTGTTACAGAAGTGCTAATTATTCAAAACCTAGCTAAATTCTATCAGAACAAAACCACTAAAGTAAAATTTTTTATTTCTTTGACAAGTCAAAAGCATGGTGAGAAAAAAGAGAGGAGGAGACTGTTCTAGATTAAAAGAACTTAAAACAGATGTTACACAACCAATTACAGTGATATACCTTTTGGGATCTTAATTCTAACAAACTAAATGCAAAATGACTTGTACATAACTGAGTTTACTATGCACTGAGTGTTAGTTAATTTTTAAGGAATTATAGTTAATTTTTTTAGGTATGACAATGGCATAATGTTTAGGCTACAAAAAAATCTAAGTTTCATCTTCAAGTATTTATGGATAAAATAGCATGATTTCTGGTATTGTTTTGAAAATATACCAACAAAGAAAGTATTGAGGGAGGTTAAAACCAAGTAATGATACATTGAGATTCAATGTAATTTCTATTTTTGTTTTTGAGGTTTAAAATTACAAACAGAATAAAATAAGTAAAGCTTTACTACCTAGTGATTAAAATGTCTCCCTTTCATGCAATTTAGTTACTGTTGACCTCATGACCAAAACTTCAAACAGTGTCTGTCATATAATGCTCTCTCAATAAACAAACATTTGCTGAACAAGTTACTGAACTGTCTAATCAAGAAGAGACTAAATAGACATACTTTTAAAATTTAAAGGAGGTGACATAAATTTCTAAGAAAATCTGCCTCTCTGTCAAGACTGGACAGCAGTACCGTCAAATTTATGAAACTACCCAATACAGGAGCAGGAATTACAAGGACAAAAGAAAAGCTATTTAAAAATCTCTCACTAAAAGAGAAGGCAAAGTTCAGAAGTACAGGGAAAGGCTGGCCAGGGGCAGCAGGAAAGAAAATTTGATGTCATGAAGAGTGGAAAACTGGAATATTTTAGAAGCTAGTTCATTCTCAAGAGTAACATATCCTTAAGGTGATATCTAACAAGATAACTTCAGACATCATTGCCTTCTCCTTTGTCTGCACTGCAATCTAGATAATTCTTCATCCATTGTATTTATATCAGTGTGACATTACTAAAAGTATTCTGATCACTCTTTACAAATATTTTCATTTGCCTACTTATTATTTTATTATCAACAAAGACTTTAGGAAATATCTCTAATTCTAATTTAGAAAGTATATGATGCTGTTTAAGAAACCACAGATGATTCTGCCACAAAATAAATACTTTTTGCATTAGGAAAGAAAAATATTAAAATATAAAAGACAATATTATCATCTATGCTAGAAGTGTTAAAAGTCCTAATCAAATTCTATTATGTGCCATCATACATTTCAAAGGGTCAATATAGCCACTGAGTCATAACTTTTCTATATAATATACTTAAAATAAAAATAAAATCATTTTCTACTTACACAGAGATCCAAGAGCAGAACCAGAGTACACAGCATTTATATGGTTTCTTAGCATTAGAAAACTTTTGTGCATATTTTATGATTGTTTAGGATGGCATTTTTTCCCCTTTAAAAATACTCTGCATCCATAAAGAAACACTTGTTTCTTTTTTTCTCCACGAAACACTCTAGTTTACCAAATGAGTAATTTGCTTGAATAACTAAGACAATAAAATTTTTGTTAACAGGCAAGAACTTTCTTCAAAGACCAAGAACACAGCTTCCATCCCCTTTACATGTTTTGAAATTTATTTATTTTATTCATTCATTCATTCATTCATTCATTCATTTATATTTAGATTTACAACTCTGAAGAAACTTCTATCCCATCCAGTTCAAGTGCCTAACACAGTGTGACTTGAAATTATGTGTCAACTGCAAATTATCAGAAGTTACTAGAGAAGAGATTCTAAGTAGCCCACATGAAGTACAATGTCCATTTTCTGAAGAAAAGACTGGATTGTTTCCCTCCATCTTCTGAAGAAAAGACTGGATTGTTTCCCTCCATCTCTATTTTTGCTTCTGAGCATGATTCTAAACCAGCTTTTCTTACAGCCTCAAGACTAAAGAGGACCTCTTTTCCTGCAAAGTGGAGTTTCAAAAACGCAGAACAAGACTAGTATTTACTAATTTCACATAACCATCCTTGAACCAATAACTGTGATGGTGACAAGATTTGGACCATTTGACTACAAGCAGGATGAGTTCTCCAAAGAGGCAGGTAAAAAGAGGAGCATTAGTGATACAGATATAATTCAAGAATTGAATTATAGTTGCCAATTAACCAATCCAGTCTATGTCTACCACCACGGGGGCGGGGAGGGGCAGGGACGGACTTTAATGGCTACACAGTATTTTTTAGAAATTATATCTTTTCATTAGAAAATAAAATATCTGTAACTGCACTTACATTCATTTATATTTCTTACTACAAGTTTTCCTTAAAATAATTAAAATTTCAGAAAATGCCTAACTAGTATTGATAGCAGTTTCTAATTGCAATGTTGTGCCTATGAACAAACACTATAGAAAACGTATAGAAGTGGAAAATGAAACATCTAGAGTTCAACTGTAGAAGAGTGATGGTGTGATTTTGTTTGTTTGTTTTTAAACTGTCTGTCTCTAGCTTGGTGTTTTCTGTTAGACATGTTGGTTTCATACATCTGTAGAGTGAGACAGTTTAAAACCAAACAAAGAAATAAAATGACACTATCACTCTTCTACAGTTAAGACTTACAAGTTACTTCCCTGGTCCAGAAACGAAGCCTAACCTCCTCCTCTCCATACCCACTTCATTGCTTGGTAAACTCTCCTTAGTAGCCATCCACTAAGGAGATCTAATTTCCCTGGTTCTCTTTCCTTACTGTTTTAAGTATTTTCCTGAAATCACCCAGAATTGTCAATGGAAGAAACATCTAAACCTGTAGAGAATTTTTATAAGTTTATGTGAGCCAAACTGACAACAAATGCAGGGGAGCAAGATTTCAAACACCCTGCAGAATAACAGTTCTGCAGTTTTTTTTTATTCATTTGAAATTAAGGAGGGAATGTAAGATTATATTACATAGAAGTAGGAAAAAACAAAGTGGGGCAGGGTTGCTGGATTACAGGATAGTTAAGGTTATGTGCTCTCTTGAGGTGGTTACAGTTTATTTCAAAGGTGTGTTAACAAAGATGCATAGAAATAACGAACAAGGTTTGCTTAAAGATAAACCTTTCACTAAAAGGTGATATGCATAGAGCATGGCTACCCACCATGACCTGCCTCATTAGTAATTTGTAATTAGATTGCCCTGTGAAGTTAGTTTCGTAGAAATCCCCTCCCCATTTTTTGTCCACAGAATCACAAGAACCATCATGAATATGAAGTTTTTTTAAGTCTTACAAAATTCCCTGGGATTTAAATATCCTCACTTTACTAGACAGAACTAATGATGTCAACTAGTATTCATTCACATATCTTCTTGTCTCAAAAAAAGTAAATTGCATTTTAAGACCCTAAACATTAGGTGATATATTTCAAAGGGTCTTTCTCTAACACAGGCATGATACAGAGGTGTGGTGATGGTAGGACCAAATTAAGACCTTTTGGCCCTAAGAACAAAAACATATAATAGCATAACCCTTTAACACCCCCCTGTTAAATACTAAACAAGTTAATTCAATAAAAGTCTTCTTTTTGATTATGACTCCAGAAAATTTTTAAATTAAGAGCTATCAATTATTTTAAAATTCTTTTTCCTCTGCTTTGCTGGTACCCTAAGCCTTTGTTAGATGTGTCTTTTGAGTAATCAACACCAAGTAGTGGTAAGAAATAGAAGTAAAAGCAGTTGCAACTAAAGAGGTCTACTCTATGTCAGGTATTTTACATGCATTATTGATAGTACTTACGACATCCACAAAAGGGAGATATTATCAACCCTGTTTTACTGATAAAAAAAATGGCTTCAAAGAAGCTAGATAAGATGCCCAGTCACTCATGCAGTAAATCGCAGAGCTGAGTATCTGAAATAAGCCTTTCTATCTCCCAAGTCTGATCCATCAGATGTACTGCCTGCAGGACATTTCTTCAGAATCTACTCCTGGACAAAATTTCATTTCAGAGAGACATCGAAAAATTATTTTTAAATACATCATTTGATAGCACTCAAATTTTTCATAAAATCTAATCACAAAAAAACTAGGTAATGGCTGTAAATATATAGCCAGGACTGCTGCATTGCACCATTCCAGAGAGGTTTTTGTTTTTGTTTTGGTTTTGGGTTTTTTTGTTTGTTTGTTTGTTTTTAATGTGAATGGTCCTCTGGATTGTGTTGTAGCAGCTACAACCCAAATGCTTGTCAAAAGCCTTGTCCAGGTCAATTACTCTTCTGTTTTGAAAAAAAGAAAAAAAAAAACTGCAATCCTTTCTCAAAAAGTAGATAAGATGTTAAAGAAAGGCATATTAAATCACGTGAAAATAAACCTCACTAGTCATTAGGAAAATGCAAATTAAAACCACAATGATATACACCTACTAAAAGAGCTAAAATAACAAATAATAATTTAACAAAAGATGACAATAGCAAGCATTAGTAAAGATGTGGAGCAACTGGAATTCTCATACATTGCTGGTGGGAATGCAAAATGGTACAGCCAACTTTGGAAGTTTGGCAGTTTCTTACAAAATTAAATATACACTTACCATATGATGCATTAATCCCACTCCTAGGTATTTACCCAAGTGAAAAACCTATTCTCAAATGTCTGTAGCAACTTTATTCATAATTGATGAAAATTAGCAATACCCCAAACATCTCTCAACAGATGAATAGATAAACAAATCATTGTACATCCAGCTATACTATGGATTATTACTTAAAAATAAAAAGAAGCAAACTATTGATACATGCAACAACATGAATCTCAAATATATTTTTTAAGTGAAAGAGGCTGACTCAAAGGTCTACATAACTATAATTCCATGTATAGAACAATAACCTATAAATGGAAAAAGCAAAACGATAGCCATGGAGAACAGATGCTTACCAGAGGGCTAGCAGAGGGATAGCTGGGAGAGGCTAACTACAAAGGAGCAACAGGAACTCTGTGTCATGTTAATGGTGGTGGATACATATTCTATTCATTTGTCAAAACCCATAGAACTGTATATCACAAAGCGTGGATTTGACTGCACATAATTTAAATATTTTTAATTTAATGCATGAAAAAATACAAAAAATGTGCCAAATGAAAAAAAAAGAGTGAAAGAAAAAGGTTTTTTTTAACTCCTAATTCTAGAAATGGTTGTTATCCTCTGTAGATAATATAGCTGCCTCCACTGAGCTGTGAAGATAAAATGTAAAATGCTTAACACAAGGTTTACTACACAGAAAATTCTCAATGGATACTAGGTACCCTTCCCTTTATCCGTGTTTCTCTCCTCTATATGCATTTCTCTTTCCCTGTGTCTACCACTCCCTTCTTTCCTTTCCTCCTCCTTTGTAATGACTACAGATTGTTTCTGCCTACTTCATATTCCTTCCCTATTTCTACAGCTAATAATAAGTAGTTTCCCCATACTTATCTTTGGGGGATACATTTCAAGACCACCAGTGGATGCCTAAAGCCACAGATGATACTTGAATTATGTTTTTTCCTATACATACAATACCTATAAAGTTTAATTTATAAACTAGGCACATTAAGAGATTAACAATAATTTAAAAATAAAACAATTATAACAATATATTGTAATAAAGTCATGTCAACATGTCTCAAAATACAGTCATGCATGGCTTAACGACAGGTATATGTTTGAGAAATGTGTCATTAAGCAATTCTGTCATCATATGAACATCACAGAGTGCACTTACGCAAAGACTACGTAGCCTACTACACGCCTGGCCTATGTTTTGTTGCCCAATGCTCCTAGGCTACAAACATATAAAGTATGTATTGTACTGAATAATTTACGCATCTGTAACACAATGGTAATTATCTGTATATTTAAATATATCTAAACATAAAAAGGTACAGTAAAAATACATTGTAAAAAATAAAAAATGGTACATCTGTGTAGAGTACTTACCATGAATGGAGCTTGCAGACTTTGCTCTGGGTTGGGTCAGTGACTGGCGAGTGACATTACTATACATTACTGGTGACTTTATAAACACTGTACACTTAGGCCACACTAAATTTACTTAAATAAATGTTTTTTCTTCAATAATAAATGAACCTTAGCTTACTGTAACTTTTACTATATAAACTTTAATAGTTTTAACTTTCAATTCTTTTGTAATAACACAGCTTAAAACAAAAACACATTGTACAGATGTGTAAAATATTTTCTTTATGTCTTTATTCTATAAGTTTTTCCTACTTAAAAAAATTTTTTTTTTTTTACTTTCTAAACTTTTTTGTTAAATACGAAGACACAAAATACACATTAGCCTAGGTCTACAGAGTCAGGATCATTAATGTCACTGTCTCCCACCTCCACATCTTGTCCCACTGGAAGATTTTCAGGAGCAATAACACGTGCAGAGCTGTCGTCTCCCCTATGATAAGTGGCTTTTCTTCTGGAATACCTCCTCAAGGAACTGGCTGTGGTTCATTCATTGCAGAAATATGTCCTTGGTGTTCTGCTTAGTGTACTTCTTTTATTCATCATATTTGCCTATAAACAGGCAATGCTCCTTGAACATTCTTATTAATAAAAACCTTTTGGTGTTGGGAACCAGGTTTTCAAACTTTTTAAGCAGCTTGTAGAGGTCTGCAAAAGCTTCTGTTAAACCTTCATTGTGAATTTCCTTGAAGATTCTTCTTTTTTTTTCTCCTGCAGTTTCTTTTCCTCTTGCCTCTTCTTCAGCTATGCATTCCTGTTCCTGTTCCAAACACTCCTCAATTTAATTCTTCAGGAACCACTTCTAGGAGCTCCTCAATGCCATCCTCATCCATACCAGATGGAAGTTATTTGCCATTTCAACCACAGCCCTGTTGATTTTTGCAACCTCCTCATTCTTGACAAACATTCATAAAGTCATGGACAAATTATCTTGGCTTTCTTCTTCCAGATGTCATTCACACACTCTTTGGTGACATCACTCCAAGCCTAAGCAAGGTTCTTAATGAAGTCACAGATGCTGTAATTCTTCCAGAATTGCATCAGTGTCTTCCTCAGTTGAGTTGCAACAAAGGTCTTCCTCAGGTAGTAGGCCATAAAGCTGCTATAATTTCTTGATCCACTGGTTGGATCAAAGAGGTGGTGTTGGAGGGAGAAACACCACTTTGACATTGGGATGAAGATCACCAATAAAATGAGCAATATCAACAATAAGCAAACTCTCCAAAGGTAAATTATTCTCCAAACAGTACTCCATTTCACTGGCAGAGCAATTCAATAGGGCAGCCTAGAAGAGGAGTTGAACCATTCACGACTTCTTACTGCTCCTGCAGTACACTGGCGGTATGTACTCATTGATATTCTTGAAGACCCTGAGGTTCTCACTGTGCCAGATCACAAAGGGTTTCAATTTGTAGCCTGTAACATCGCCTCTGCACAAGACTCTCATCCTGTCCTTAAAAGCCTTGGAACCTGGCATTGAGTTGGCCTCCTCATAGATTAAAGTTCTTTCAAGCATCTGCTTCCAGAATAGGGAGGTTTCATCCATATCGAATATTTGATCTAGCAAGTAATTTTCCTCCACAATCAGTTTACCTGATTCTTTAGCTCTCTTACAGAGAGCTAAATGATGCATATTCATCATTCACTTTCACATTCTGTAATTCTTTATTCACTTAAACCACCCAGAGCTAGCAATAAATTCAACATCAGAGTTGGGTCCAGCCTTTTCTTTAAACATTAAAAAAAAACTTTTTGCTCTGGCCATGACTGTCATGTTGCTGAGAGGGATACACTTCTGCATCTGGTCTTCAATCTAAGTCATTAGAAATTTCTCCAAGCCTGATATAAGCCCTTCTCGAATTTTTGTTAGCCTCATTGCCTTCAATAAACCAAATCCTTTAACAGCTTCTGTCATTTTGTTTTTGTTCTTCCAAATTGTAGCTATGGTGGAATGGGACGTGCCTGACTGGCAAACAATAAACATCACTGATTTTCCACCTTTGTAGTCCTTAATCACTTTTAATTTCATTTCCAGTTTAATTACTCAACATGGCCTCTTACTGGCAGCACTAGCAGTAGATTTTCTACACTTAGGGACCATGATGAACAAAACAACACAAGATTAAATCAAGAACAGAGAAAAGGATGCAATCGAGAGACACAGTAAATACAAGATATCTGAGGCTGCTGCTGGTGTAATATGGTATACTATTTTACAGCAAACTTTTTGTTTTATAAGTAGAAGGAGCACACTATAAAATAACAATAAAAAGTATAGTAAATACAAAAACTGGTAACACAGTCACTTCTTATCAAGGATTATATACCATACATAATCGTATATGCTACAATTTTATATGACTGACAGCTCAGTAGGTTTACACCAGCATCACCACAAACACGTAATATGTTACACTGTGACTTTACAGCAACGACTACATCACTAGGGGATAAGAAATTTTCAGCTCCATTATATTCTATGGGACCACCATCATACATTCAGTCAGTCGCTGACCAAACATCGTTATATAATGCATGACTGGATCTTACTGTACTGTACTTACTCTTCTTCTTGTGATAATGTGAAAAGATACAATGTCTACATAAGAAAAAGAATGATGAAGGCATTGTGACAGAGTTAGGCTACTGTAAGAGTTACTTGAACACAAGTACTATGATACCATGAGAGTCAGTCTGATAACCAAGACGGCTACTAAGTGACTAATGGGCGTGTAGCGAATACAGCATGAATATCCTGGACAGAGCAGTGATTCACATTTTGGGCAGGATGGGGCAGGACAAAACAGAGATTTTATCACACTACTCAGAACAGCACACAATTTAAAACTTATGAACTTTTTACTTCTGGAATTTTCCATTAATATTGTCAGACCACCATTTATAGCAGGTAACTGAAACCACGGAAAGTGAAACTGTGGACCTTCCTATAATAATTTCCTGGCCATGTTTTTTCCAGGCTGCCAATGTTCAACGGGAGGCATCTGAAATATGTTCTAAACAAAAAGAAATGAGGAAAAAGAAAGAGAAAGAAAGAAAAGGAACAAAGGAATGAACAAACTGTGGATAAGGGGGAACAACTGAATTCCCATCCTTTGGGGAACTGATCCTCCCACATTTTATGTGGCTCTGATGACAATGTCAGTGACATTTCCCAACAGTAATTAGTCCAAGAATGGACCGCATTAGAGGCCTTCCTTCAGAAATTGTTAAGTTGTCAGTGGTCCAAAACATGCATTTCTGCCATGAAAGAAGCCTTCTAACATAAGAAGAAAATAAGACCAACACAGAAAAAAGTAAAAGCAACAAACAGAGAATATCCTAAAGATATCATTTAAATTCCTGGATCTGCCTGTTTCTGGAATCCTCCACCTCTGTTCTTCCTACTTACAAAGCCAGTAAGTCACCTTTTTGTATAAACCATTTTAGAATTGTTGTTTTTAATTCTTCCCATTTTAAAGCACAGAACACTTTGTTTCTCTAAAAGCAAAAATAGTATATTATCTCTTTTCTTACAGTGGCCTTCATTAATTTATCTTCAGTATTAGTGGCTATTAATACAAAGATATTACACAGCCCTGCTATAGGGGAATCACATGTGTGAAAAGAGGTAGAAATGAAAAATAAAGCCATATATAAGTAGATTGAAAATAGCTGCCCACCAAAGATTGACATTCCAAGTGTCAGGAACCTTAAAACAGCTTTTAGTGCAAATTTTTGTCAGATTCTAAGACTTCAATACAGGTAGTGCTCCCTTTCACCACTTACATTTTATCACTCTACTTGCTCAAAGCTAGCTAATAAAGATATGTTACTTTGTGTCACTCTGACTTCACATTGTTCATTCACTGATCTTCGTCAATATCTAAAGAAAGGCAATAGTATATGCCAATAGGAAAACACACACATGAAGTAAAGATTAAAGCAAAAGTCTTATGAGTTCATAACATATAATAAACTTCTAATAAGTCTTCGGTTTGTCTGTGATGTCCCTACTTATTCTTAAATGTCCCTTAAATATAGCTTCCCCCCACTGCACCCCAGTAGAACTGCCTCTGCCTCCTCTCCCTATCATAGTAATTACCAAATTATAATTATTTATATGTTAGTATAATGAGAAACTAAACTTCTGGTAAAAAATGAAATGGAAAAGAGCAGATAAAGTAGAGAAACACTGTAGTAACAGAATTCACAAGCTGACAACTAAATGGATCTGATGGGGAATTCAATGATGACTCAAAATTCAAGTTTGGGAAATGGGAAGGATAACGCAATAATACAGAAAGAAGGTTAGATAGAATACATTTTAGGAGAACGAAAATTCAGATTGGAGCATATTAAGCTTAATGGCATGACAAACACATGGGGCTCTCCAGCTGGAAACAGAAGTTCATACACTTAAAGTATAAGAGTCATCTGAAAGAGGTACTCACTGAAGCCAAGGAATAAGGAAAATAATATAGACTAAGGAAAACATATAAGGCATAACTTAAAGAAACAAGTTGACCTTGCAAATGAAAAGATGAGTGACTAGAATATATAGGAGAGCCTTAAGGACAACAAAGTTATAAGGAGAACGGAGGAGGAAATCGGAGTTCACAGTGTCAAATCTGAAGAATTAAGACTGAAAAAATATCCCCATTTGGCAATTCAAAGGTCACTGGCAACAAGAGAGGTTTAATAAAAAAGAAGGTAGCAAAACTGAAATAGACATACTGCTATTTCCTCTGAGGTGTTGTCATAATACACAAAATGAAAAGAAAATACGGGAGAGAAAAAAGAATAAAGAATATTGAGAGAAAATACGGGAGAGAAAAAAGAATAAAGAATATTTTTGTTTTTGTAGTTGTTTTAGGCTATTAAAGATGCTGTTAAGGGAGGTTGAAATAAAAATGATGAAGCAGTTAACAAATGAACCTATATATATTCTAATAGATAAAAGGGATAAAAGAGGTAGCCATGAAGTAGTCACGAAAGCCTAAACGACACATCCTTAAAACCAAATGGTAGAGAGGGAAAAGTACACAATTCAGAGATAAAGAAAAGCAAAGCTGAATTAGCTTCTGTTTGATCATCTTAATCTTCTTATTCTTTTAAAAAAAAAATTAAGTGAAACCACCCACAAAATCTGAGACAGGAAAGATGTTCCATCCCAATAAACCCATAAGCTGAAAACATCTTCTGTTGAAAATGCATTTAATATATCTAATCTACCAAACATCATAGCTTAGCCTAGCCTAGGCTCAGAACACCTGCATGAGCCTACAGTTGGGCACTTTATAGACATAATGGGATGTGAAAACACAAAACACAATTATCCAAAATATGATAGCAACACAGTACACTGTACAGTATCAGTGGTTTACCCTTGTGATTGCATGGCTGACTGGGAGCCGCAGCTGGCTGCCGCTGTCCAGCATCACGAGAAAGTATGGTATCACACATTGGCAGCCCAGGAAAAGATCAAACTTAAAATTTGCTGTATGGTTTCACCTCAGTGCATACTGCCTTCACACCGTCATGAAGTCCAAAAACTGTAAGGTGAACAACTGTTAAGTTGGAACCAGGTGTATACTGAAATCAGGGTCTAGAAAGTGGGCAGAATAGGTATGAAATAATCCCTGTAGAAAATCAATTAGAAAAGAATTGCTAACCAATATAAGTATTTTGGAGCATACTTTCTAATCATTTATTCATCTCATTTTCACTTAACTAGCAGAGGGCACAAGTTCTTTAGTCTATTGACTTATGAGTCTTTTTCAAAGGCAGCCTTCTATATTGTGATCTGAGGTAATGATGTTCTGTGTTTTTTTTCCATTGTGTATTACTCCATTTTTTCTTTGCTGTCAAATCTTTTAAATTAATCATCTCAATGCTTTAATATGGTTTTAGTCTTGCTCTGATGCTTTGCTTAAATATCAAAGTAGTATTTGATTACTCAAGAAATCCTTAATACCTACTTTCTAAAAGACAAGTATTTGAGAGAACTATATAAAGAATAAGGACTCTAAACCTAGAAATAACTATATTTTCTGACAGCTGCTCATTTATTATTATGATTAAAAATAAAAATGCCCTGGGAAAATATGAATGATGATCATCTTTAATATTTTGAAGCTTCAGATGTTATATAAAGAAGCGTCTCTTTTCCTTTACAATGAAATTTTTCCAACTACATAATTCATTCTTAGGTACTTCATATGTATTATAAATTCAGTGGGACATTTAAAAATAAACATGGCATAGCATACACTCAAAAGAATAGTGTTGCCATAAAAATAGACACCTTAGAAAGCTCTATACTTATTCCTAGAATGCATAAAGCTTTGGGAGTCAACTTTAGGAACTCCTTTAAGGTCTTAACACAATTTTTATAACATTGTCAAAAGTGACAAATCTTCATTAAATATAGCTTTGATTTGGGGATATTTCTGGTTATCATAAATTTTAGATAGATTTATCTAAATTAGAAATACTACTTTTGAACAGACATCATGACCACAATGCATGAAACAAATTTTCTTATGCTGCTTTAATGTCACCATCATTAAAATATATTTAAAGCTAGACTCCCCTCCTCCACACTGTCTGTTCTGTGAGTTACCACTCCTATATTCTTGTATGTTGGGTAAAAATAAAAGTTCAATCATTTTATAGACATATTTTTGTTATTATAGGAATACAAGAAGCGCTGATGATTTCTAAGAATCAAATCACTGAATATTTGAAAGTAATTAAAGCACTCTCATTTTTAAATGTAGCTAGTTGTTATTCAATGCCCTATCTTTTTAAATATTATATTAAAAATGCACATTACCCATTTGGCATATACCTGATATCAGCCTACTCGTCAGATGCCTATTTCTGTTACAAACGCACACATGCGCGCACACACATGTACACTATTTTTCATTCTCTCTCTATATATATATATTTTCCCCTAGTTTGTCACCTAAATATTACCAATTGGCTTTCCCTCCAAATGAGCCCTAAGAGTCTTCCACTGGGAGCCATACATTTCCTTTGGTTCTTCTTTGAAAAACAATCTAATCCCACTCAGCTGTCGTGAGCCCAACTTGCTTCAAACTTAACTAAAATAGTTTCACTCCACTTCCTACACCCAAAACAAAACAAAGTAACTGAAAAGAAACTTCAATCACTTTTGAATCTCTACCTCTGAGAATTTTTCAACTTTGTCTTTGTTCTCTTCGAAAATCTTCATTATTAACTCAGCATTTAAGATTATCTCTATTCTCAAAGTTATGCATAGGAACTAAGAAATGCCCAAGAAAAAGTTTAATCGCCCATCTTGATTTTTCAATTCATAGTGACCAAATTTAAGAGGAACATTTTAGGGACATTCTAGGAAAAGGTCAGTGAATATCTACCCAGCTGTGAAAACTGAAATAGAAGAAAATCAAAATAATCCATTTTATGGAGAAAGGTCCAGAGGGGCAGGTGGCTTACTGAAGTTTATATATTTGGTGGCAGAGCCAACACTAGCATCCAAGTCTCTTGATTTCAAGTTCAAAGCTTTTCTACTTTATCCATTTATTCAAATTACTAAACAGAATTATACTAAATCTAAGGAGCCAGATATAAAAGACTATAGATTGTATGATTCCGTTAATATCTAATTTCTAGAAATAGCAAAATTATAGAGACAAAAAGCAGATCAGTGGTTGCCCGGGGCTGAGGGTAAAAACACGGATTGGGCAAGCAGGCAAGAGCAAGCTTTTTGCAGAGTGAAAGGTTCTAAAACTGGATTGTGATAAATGTTACACAACTTTTTTCAAATTTACTAAAATTTGAACTATAAATTTTATGCTATATAAATTAAACTTTAATAAAGCTATTCAAGAAGTTACTAAAAGGGAACTTAGAATTAGTTTTAAGACTGCAGAGCTCTTAGGAAACTATATGTCTAAATATCACTAAAACATGAAGAAATCAGCTTTTTTCCAAATTTCAGATCCTTTCCTCTCAGAATTTCCAAGTTAGGTACCTCAACTTCCAACCTTACATTTGCATGGAAACAGAAAGTGACAGGTACTGCACAAATATACACATTAGGAAATGTGAAAATGCTGTGAAAACACTTTAGGTATTGATCATTATTTCCTTCTTGACAGGATCAGCACTACTCCAAGTAAGCCTCTGCAGAGTTATAGAATAGAAGATGTGTTCTTTTATTTGTTATCTGGTCTGACAAATTGCTTCAAAACAGAATTCCTTGCTGATTTTATTCTCATTACAATATTTACACCATTATAATTCAAACACTAATAGAGTTCTTGTATTAAGAACTACTCCTAATTGTGTATTAGCAAGTTTATTTAGTTATTATTTATGCAATCTTAGCTTACTCAGCTTTGACAGCACATTCTTTGCTTTCTTACAAGTTAAAAATAACATTCTCTCTCTCATTCTATGAAGGCTTTACATCCATGAGAAGTATTAAGTTGATTGTTCTACTGTTTGGACCTTAAAAATAAACATAGTTTTAATTAATGGAGGCCTAGAGACCTGTAGCTATGTCAGAGGAAGCAATCAGGATTACTCAGTAAACCTACATTTCTCATGCTGCCAAGGCTTAGTTTATCAAAGCTAAAGAAAGACTTTTTGGCCTCAAGAATTTCAATTACCACCTTCCTGAGTCCTAGGGTCTCACTAAACTTTCTAAAAGAGAAAGAAAATCTGAAACTTATAAAAAGAAAGTAAAATGTTTACCCTGGCCTAAGCTCTAATTTTAAATAGGTTATTCAGTTTATCCCCCTGGGAAAATATATTTGAAAAACCTAAGTTCTAAGATACAGCAAACACAGGGACCATATCAGAAGTGATCTCTAAAGTTTAATTCCAGTGCTTCAATGAAGAGATTATACTACAGAACCAATACAAAAGAGAATAATATAGCAAAGGCAAGTTTGAATCACGTTAATATTAGCCTTATATTAGTATAATTTGTCAATTAAAAAACTTAAAAATCAAAACACATTTTCCTTTCATATTCATTTTATGACCAAAAAAAAAAAAAACTATTACAAAAAGATATTTTTAAAAGTAGATGAGTGAACCATTAGGCTTTGGCAAAAAAAAAAAAAAAAAAAAGTCTTTTTAAAAAGAAAAGTTAAATAAAATTAACCCTTAACCCTATGGCTGTTTTTTGTAAAGAGTATGAGTAACTCACATTGAAACATATGGCATAATCCCATGGTTCTATTTGTTCTTCTTCCATTTAAAAGCAAACATACCATACCATATAAAGTTTATATGTGTTATATGTTTAAAATATATAGAAATTTATATAGTCATTTAATCAAAGAGGAAAAACTTATGTCAGTTGAGTGATACAGTTCATTGAATTGGTTTGGTTGCTAATTATTCCAAAGAAAAAACTGTGGGATGATGGAAGGTGACTGAAGGAAGGGAAGACGTAAGAAAAAGAGTAAAATGGAGAAAGAAGGCCAGGTTGAGAACTGAGAACTGATCTGTTAAACAATATATCTTAAATGCATACACATCCCCGTATCATTTTCATCTGTTGGGAATTTTTTAAAGTTTTTTTAAAAAGTCAATTGTCAATATCTTTTACTTTTAAACATGTTTAATTGTCTCAGTATAACAAACTACAATTTAATAACAATTTGAACTGCAAAAAAAAAAACATACACTTTATGGTATATAAATATAAGCCAGAGAACCATTAAAAGGAGAACCAAAGGATTAGTCCTCTAAAAGCTATACCTACTACATTACTGTTAACTATAGAAGACTGGAGGTAGATATCTCACATGAAAAGTAAAAGGACTAGTATTGATGCAGGGTATATAAAGTACTGTAATACGTTTAGTTTCAGAGTTGTTTAGAATCTTAGTTTTATTTTATTTTTAAGTCAAGACATTTATTTACATATTTATACTTACTCTTATAATTATAAAATGGAGACACTTTTACTTTTATAAATGTGCTGTAATATGAAACGGATGTATTTACCATTTAATTAAACCAAGAGCTGTACTAAATGTAGTTTATAGTAAATCAAAAATAACCATCAAAAATGGTAAAAAAAAAAAAGTTTAAAAAAATGCTTAAAGATACATAAAAATATTTTAACAAGTCTTATAAAACTTTAATATATAGCATTAACCCCTTAAAGATGGTAAACACCTCACTATTCTGTATCTCACAAATACTGTCATTCCTTTCAAAGAATCTACTTTTTAAAATTTTACCATCATTGAGATTCTATTTACACAATAAAGAGGAACAACAAAAACACAACCCAACCACTATCCTCAGAAAACTAAATATTCTAATAATTTTGCTATGTGTATTATCAATTTCTGGACTCGAACCCGAATATATGAACTGTGAGAAGTAAATTCACATACCTGATTACAGCTTAGAAATCTAAAAGTGCCACAGACTAAATAATAACTGCTTCATATTCAAAGGCACAAGTTCAATTTATTAGATTGGCTGGACTCACTACATTACATTGCAGGAGACAGAGGTTAAGAAGTGACCTTGGGATTCTGCCCTCCAGATGTCTCAAGTGTCTGCTTCTTTTTTGAAAGTACCTCTACTTTTAATAAATACCTAGATTACTACACAGCTGATATCTTTGCCCAGATAGGACTCTATCTGAAGATTTTTTGAAATTTTAGGACTATAGCTATTATAATGAAAAAATTTAAGAAGATGCAGCATACACAAAAGGTCAAAATCTACTCCTTCCTTTCCGATGTACTGCACAAAAGAAACTACTATAGCATAAAGTTTGGGGGCATATTTTCAGAGATTTTAAAAGAGAAATTCAATAAATCTTAAACATGTACTTTTTATTATTTCAGATCTCAAAATTCTAACTTGTAATACATAATGTATATAATCCATAATATATATACTCTATGTATGTGTGTGTGTGTGTGTGTGTGTGTGTATATATATATATATAAACGACTATGTATAGATATATGCCCATATCAATTCCCTTACTCTTTTAATTAAAAATTGATGTTTTTTCTGGTAATAAAAATCTGGTTTGGGGTGTTTTAAAAGTTCAAACATGTATTAAGCTATGCTTTGCTTTGGCACTAGCTCCCCCTCCAGACCAATCTACTAATACAACTGCACTTAAAAAAATAAACAAGAAACACAAGTTTTTCCAAGCCACTAGCAAATTTCAAAATTCACGACTTTAAAAGGCATTCCAATTCCTTAAACTAACTAGTTAAAATCTGTAACCAAACACTGCAGAATTTAATCATAATTATTGTTTTTTTTCAATTCTATATATCTCAAATAGGACTGGCTAGTAGGAGAACAACTTCAAGCAACTCTTAAATTTTAAGAACATCCTAAAACATAATCTATATGGTGCTATATTTTATTGAAATTACTTTGAATCACTATCCTAATAAACCACAACATACTCTTCATGTTAGCTCACCACTTGATCAAAGATACATTTTGCAACTGTTTCTGCAATCTATGCAAGTTTCACTCCAGCTGTTCGGCTCTTCAATTCAAGTAGAATTCTCAATTTATAAAGCAACAAAAGGAAAATCCATGCTTCCAAATCACCCTTCTAGGTTCCTTATAGTCTATTCATTTCTAACTCCCTACATTTTTACATTTTAAGCTGTAAAATTACAATTTCAAATGTTTGAATTCCCATCTTATTCTTACTACTGTATTTCTAAATCAAATAATCAAGACTTTCTATGCACATTTCATAGTATAACTCACAATGCTAGCAACATACAGGGCCTTATTATTTAACACTGCATTTTAGATTATTTTAAAGAAGGCAGAATACAATTTACTTCTTTCCTAAAATGTTTTCTATATGATGCACCCTTCAAAAGAAATATGCATAAACACATGGAATTTAAATTTAACCAGAAAATAAACACACACTTAAGCCCAGAAATAACAAGAGGAAGAAAAAAAAATAGTGTAATGAAACCTTGCCTACTGTTTCTAAAGAGAGCCAAGACAAAGTTCAGGCAGTTACTTGTGGTGAGTTTAATTGCAAACTGATTTTTAAAAAACTTTTGTTGAAATTTGTTCTGTGTTACCTTGAGGTTTGGGGTTATCTACTGGAGGTTCTGGCTTTCTAGGTGCACTTTCTTGAGACGGATCGAGTCAACTGTAAATTAATTCGATCATGGGAAATAGAAACACCTTTCCCTGCCTTTATCCAAGGCCTCAGTTAAAAGGCTAATATAATATATGGCAGAAAAAGGTAAAAGCTCACCAGGAATAAACCCTAACTATGACATTGCCATTAACTTAGGGAACACACTGCGTCTCTGACGTTCTGTGCAGCCGAAGATCGCAATCCCCACAGTGAGAGAACAGGTGCCGCGTCCGACAACCCACTCACTCTTACAGGACAAACCGCCTTTGACTAATACAGATGGACTCATTTGACCTTCCCAAATAAGTTTACTCAAAAGCCGCCAGATCGTCATTTCCACATTAAATGGGAGGACCAGGGGCACTCACGCCGCTAAGTGCCCTAGCTTTGCCCCCCACCCCCCTCCAGGAGTGGGTCTTTGTACCGCCAGCCCCAGGACACCTCTCGAAAGCCCCTCGCACACAGGCATCCCCCACCCCACAGTCCGTGCCTACGGGGACCAAGTTGCTGCCGAGAGGGTAGGTGCGGAAAAGAGAAGACGGACACCTCCCACCCTGCCCCCATCCCTTCTCCTCTCGGCTTCGGCCCCTGCCCTAGGCAAGGATGTGCGACGCCAGCGAGGGCAGCGGCGGCGGCGCCGCTCCGCGTCCCAGCCGGGGGCGGCGGGCGCCCCTCACCCCTGAGCCCGCGCCCTTCGGGCCGCCCCAAGGCACCCGCCGCCGGAGCGTCCCGGGGCGCCCTCCCCACTTTCCCCGGAGCCGCTCGCTAAGCAGCAGCAGCGGCAGCATCAGGCCTTGGGGGGAGGAAAAGAGAAGGGAGGGGGGGGCAGCGACAGCCTCCAGGCACATCCCGGAGCCTCCTCAGACCCCGCGCTGGCCGAGCCCCGGGCGCCCCCTTACCCGGACGCGAGCAGAGGCAGGCTCCGCGGCTCCCCGGGCGCCGCCGCCCCGCGCGGGCGAGTGGGAGGGGTGGCTGGCTGGAGGATGCTACTCCCGGCTGGAGGCAGACGCAGAAACGGAAACAGGAACCGCGGCCGCCGCCGCTTAACGGAGCCTTCGGCGCCAGGGGCTGAGCGCGAGCGCGAGGCGGCGCGAGCCGGGCAGGCGCTGACGGCGCGAGACGGGGCGCGAGCCGGGCCCGGGGCGCGCGCCCCCGAGCGGCGCCGGCCCCATTCCTTGAGGAGAGGGGGGGACGGGTGCACCGGAGGGGGGACCAGGCGGGGTGGGGGGACCCGGAGCGCAGGGAAGCCGGCCCCGCGGGGCCGCCGGAGGGGACGCGCGCACGCGCCGCAGCGGCTCCGGCTCGGAGCGCAGGCGGGGGAGCCCCGGGCTGGCGCGGGGACGCGCGCCCCGCCGCGTGCCCGGCCCGGGAGGCGGTGCGCATGCGCCGGCCGCCGCCGCCCACGGCGCCCCCGGCATGTGCCGGCGCTTCGCCCCGCCCCACCCCCCGCCCCGCGGCAGCCTCCACCGCGCGGCGGGAGCGGGAGCCTGGCAGCCGGCCGGGTCCAGCGCGCGCGCAGGCCGCCCCCGCCGCCCGAAGGCCGGAGGCCGAGCGAGGGGCCGGGCTCCGCACTCCCGGGAGCGCCGCCCCCGGGGAAGGCCGTCCTCTCGGGCGCCCGGCAGCGGCGGCAGCGCGGGGGCTGGAGGCGGGCGCGGCGCCGCCCGGCGCGGGGGCGGCTCCTGCGGACCGGTGCGGCCGCGCGGGCATCACGCCCGCACGCGGCTAGCGGGGCGCCGCTGGGACCCTGAGGGGGGCACGCTGTGTCCGCGCCGGCCTGGGGTCGGTCGGTAGCTCGGTGCCCGGCCTCTCCCCCGCGCGCGAACCGACCCGACCCCCTCGGAGGCGGAAGTTTTATTCTGTCCGGGAAAGAGAGCACAGGCGGGATGCGGTGTGGGGGGCAGTGGGGGCGCCTCTTCCTTAGGATGCGGCCTACCCGCTCGGACTCGGGACATTCCTGGCGCCCGCGACGCGGAGCAGCGAGAGGGCCGAAGGGCTCGCGCCCGCCCGCGCGGCGACCCGACACCGCGCCGCCGAGCGCGCTGCCCGGCACACACAGTCGTCGCGGCCCGGGGTGGGCGGGGCGCGGGCCACGGCCGCCAACCAGAGACGCAAGCTGCGTGAGTGGCGTGCGAGCCGACCAATCCGAGGGCAGGAGGGTGAGCTTCCCGGACCGAACCCCCTGGGCTTCTCTCCCAGCCCAGATCCCAAGCCTGGGGTGCAGTACCACGGAAAAGCGAAATTGTGCCCAAAAGACGAGACTTCTTCCTCTAGACATGGGTGTTGTGGAGTAACTACCTTATTCCAGAGCACATAGCAGTGGCCTTTCCGATGCTGAGTGAAAACTCACAGGAAAGAGATTTAAGAGGCAGTGGCCTGCCAAGACTGCAATCTGCCTAAGAACATGCAGAAACGTACAGTATTTATTGAGATACTTTTATAGGCCGAGAACTTATTATAGAATCACAAAGAAAAGACTGCCAACTCAAAGAAGGAAAAAGTTCCCTGTCCCTCAAGAGCTCAGCTCCTGGGAAAGGTTTGCTGGACCTGGTGTCTCCCGTATTTGTTGGCAGCCTTTTTAAACAATGAGCTCTCCATGTAGTTTACAGTCATCTTTATGATTATCTCCCTGCAAGAAGAGAAAATGGAGAGAAAAGTAGAGTGACTTATCTAAGGGCACACAGGAAATACGTTGGCAGAGCCAAAATTACGTTCCAGCTCAGAGAGCTTTGTCATCATTTAACAATCACTTATTAAATGGTAGGTTGCTATCTTCCAATAAAGTGGTTTCTTCACTAAGCTTATAAACAGAACAAAATTCTGTTATAAGAGCCACAGGTTTGGTTGTTGGAAATAAACAGAAATTTTAGGCTTATGTCATGGTTGTGTCTTATCAGTCATACTCTAGATAATTTTTAGAAGTCGGAAGAGAGGTAGATATTTACACTTTAGTTTAAATGGGACTTAAAAAAATATGTTAGCAAACATGTTTAACTTTAAAGTTGACCTTGTATAATACTTCAAGACCCCAAGTCCAAAGCTTTACATTTACTTCAAAACATCCATGGTTTTTTGTTGTTGTTTTTTGGTTTGGGTTTTGTTTTTTGTTGGTCTGGTCTTTATTTTTCCTTTCCAGAAACCAAGAGATTAAAATATTTACCTTTTCTATCTCCTGCTCAAAAAGAAATAAAAAAATCTGTCGAAGGAATATTTGTTCAATATTTAATGCATTTTTATAGCACAGTGTAATATATATTAAAATAGCAAATAACTGGTGCCTAGCTCTGTTGAGTCAATGTGCTTCTCAGCCTGTGACAGAACACTGTTATCAAAATCCTTTCTAAGACATGCCCAGGATTTAGCTGCCACCTCAGAACTGGAAGTATCAGTTAAACAACTGATTTTTGAGAACAAATCTTTACACATTAAGTTCCAAGCCAGAAATGAATTTACAGAAAATTCATAACAGTCCAGCTTTTAAAAAACATTTTTTTTTACTTTTTCCAGAGAAGAATATTACTGAAACTGCTTTTCTCTTGACAGGTTAAATTTCTGAGAGAGAAAGTATCATCAAAAGGTTCTACACATCACTTGCCACCAGAAGACATCTCTGTCAAAAAGTGCTTTCTCAACAAGCTTTGGCCTCCTCCTGTGCTGCTGGGTCCTCTCACTCTCTTCTCACCCCAGCTGCCTGCCTCTGCCACCACATCACTTCTAGTTTCAGATATTTGCTTAAGAAAGTAGAAGTGTTCCACCACTTCCTCCACCCTTTCCTCACCAACTAGGCTTTAGGCCTATCTTGCTTAAACAAAAACTAGAATTTAAATTCTTCTCAATGAAACATTGTACAGAATGTTCTTCATGACATTTTATACTGAGAACTAATTGATCCTTGTCAGTATGTCATATGCTTTTACACATCTGTGGTCAAAGTCTTAGTCATCGGCTAGAGCAATGGGGGTCTTGCAGATGGGGCAAGGAGGAGTCAACCATTAGACAACAAAAAAATATTGAAACTTAAGTGAGTACTTAAGCAGCCATTTTATGGAAAGATCAGTTTGATCAAAGTTAATGAATATGAATACTATCTCATTTCCCAAGTGGTGAACACTCTTGTAGGAACTAGTTTGAAATTTACTACCATTTTATAATAACTGGAATAAAAATAATAGCCAATGTGTAAAATTGCTCAATGCCCAGCCCCATGATAAACTCTACCTCCATCATTTAATTCTCAAATCAACCCTTCAAGGTAGACCCTATTATTATAGTGGGAGCATCTGTGGGGTCACAGAGAAGGGTTGAGAAGGCTTTCAGGAGGTACAGCAGAAGCTATTTACCAAATACTTTAGAAATTTTTTCAACTCTGTCAGTGTGGACCAACCAGATATCAGCCCAAAAACAATCTTAATAATTTTTAATTGTGCTCATTTTCTCATTGTTGCTCTAGCTACATTTTACTTAAAGGGTCCCATTTTGCAGTAAATCATCCAAAGGACAGCACCTTTATTGCTGCATGCAAGAAGGTATGACCTTGGGATAATCATTTTACCAATTTGGGCCTTAGTTTCTCATCTGTAAAATAAAGAGATGGAATGAGATAAATTTTAGTTGTTTGACACTTCTAAACTATAAATCTAGCCAGCTTGACAGTAACTACAATAATGGAATATGAAAAAAAAAAGTCTATAATTTCAAATTCAATCTTTTAAGTCAATTTTGAGCCAATTCCTTAAATAGAAACTTTATCTACACTCATTCATTAAAAAGCCAGAGACAGTCTTTCTAATCAAAAGAGTGAATGAAGTGATTGATTTAAAGGTCAATGAAACTAGCCAAACCATTTCCCCCTACAATTTGCCTCCATGGCTGAAATTTGTTTTCCTTTGCTTTGGGATAAAGTATTGTATAGTTCAAACTATTGATTTCTTATTTGATACCTACCCCTGTATCTTCCTTGTTTTGTTTTTGTTTGTACATTTTCACAGGTACATCCTTGTCACCTACTCCCACCCTTTTAGTTGGCTGGATCATATGACTAGTTACAGCCACTAGTCTATAGCAGGTTATGGGTAGAAGCTATATATGTTACTTCCAGGTAGAAAATTTCATTGAAAATATAAGTCCTTATAGTCTTTACTCTTCCCCAGCCTCAAGATCAGAATTGTTGAAAATGATAAAGCCTTTGTCAGCCTAGGTCCCCAGGAAAGTACAATATAGAACAGCCTACCTCCCACCTTCATCAAGTCAGGATATATATGTAGTTTGAGGGGGGAAAAAAACACTTTTGTTTTTTAAGCCACTAAAATTTGAAATTATGTTTTTACTACAATATTACCTAGAATCTAAGTTATGCTAGGTCCTAGACTATTTGAATGAGTATACTTGAAAACCATATAGTCCTGCATAAACTGGCCCAATCAGACTAAAGGGAAGGATTTTTAGTCAATGCTTAGGGAAACAGATTCTCTCATTCTTACCAGGTATGAATAAGTCAGCCTGTAACCCAGATTGCCACTGGCAGCAAGCTAACCACCACAAGAGGAACTAACCTTAGAATTAAGTCAATATGCCAAGGATGACAGAGAGAAAAACCCTTGAGGATATGATTGAGCAATGGTTATATCACTCCTGAAGGCTACTCTTCTCTGGACTTCATATTTCCTAAATAATAAAATAATAATTCTGTTTGTTTCTCCATAACAACTGTATCTTACATATCTTTAATTTCATCACAGTTCTTAACATAGATCTAGCTTGAGAAGCACTCAAAAATGTTAGATAAATTAGAATTTTTAAAATATAATAGTTCACTCTCTTGCTTTCCGAAATAAAATATTACCTGCCTTAACAAAGGGAAAATGTAACTTGATTCAACCCAATCTTTTTACAGATGAAGAGATTAAGACTCAGACACAGTACAAGATTTACCAAGTTCATATAGCTTTGCTATGGCAGAACTGAGAGGGGAAAGCCTAATTATTGCTTCATCAAAAATGACCATAGTTTCCAACTCAAGATAAGAAAGTAATGAGACAATATATTATCCTGATAGTTAAAAACTTTGAACTTACCACAAATATAGTTTAACTTACTAGCTATATGATCTTGGACAAGTTACTTAACCTCTCTGAGCTCTGGTTTTTCCATCTATAAAAGAGGACAATACTATCTAGCTCATAGAGTTGTGAGGAATAAATGATTCGACATATAAAAAGCACTTAGCATAATGCCTGACACAAAGTAAACATTCTATATATTGCAGCCCTATCAAATGATGTTTATTCGTAGCTAAATCAACTTTTTTTGCATAAGGGTAGATCCTGTTCTCCTTTATCAGTCATACAATTCAGAACACTGACCTGTATTTTTCCATCACATATATAATTATAGCATAGCCTATACAACTGAGTAGCCAGCACCCACCTTTCTTATAGGAATTGCTGCTCCCATTCCCTCACTTCTATTATTTTATGCCACCAAGAGAAGCTATTGACTGGTACTTGGCCACAGCTAATTAGTCAAGGGCTGGACATCTGAACTCAATTGGCCAGTGAAGTCATTCCTTCAAGATTTTTAGATTTTGGAAGTGCCTCACCCAGATATAAAATCTGAAAGATGCATTGGACATGTTTGTTGTTGTTGTTGTTGTTGTTGTTGTTGTTGTTGTTTTGTTGTTTGTTTGTTTGCCAAGTGGGAAAACACATTTTGCATTGAGAAAATAAAGTTAATGGACAGAAGGAAGCAGAGGGTAAGATAAAATGGCTTTGTTATACTAGAATTCTCAGTTCCAGGTTTTCTTGACCGCTGACAGAATCTCTGCCTTTCCTTCTGGTTAGGCTTGCCTCTTCTAAGAGTTTCCCCCATATCCTTCAAATATGTTCCCCCTTTTGCATAACCTAATTCTAGAGAGGTTTATTTGGGATGCAATTAGTACAATATGCTATATTATGTTATTGTAAAATAAAAACATGATTATCCTTATTAACAACTTGAGTGATATCTCTTTAGAATATGATCAAGTTTACAAAAATGAATCAAGAAGTTCTTTATCAAATGCCAACTATATGTAAAGTACTTGTGACAGACTTCAAATTACCTCCCTATATCTACCCTCTCAACCCCTAATTTTTAGATGGTCCTATCGTCACTCAACTAAAATCGAACACTTTCTAGTGTCCGCAGCATAACTGTGGCCACATGAGTAAATTCTAGCTGTTGAGATCTAAGCAGAAATATTGTATATAACTTCTGTTAAAAACAAAAAGTCAAAAAGAAGGGGATATACTCTTCTTATCACCTCTTTCCATCCTGTTACCCAGAAATGAAGTGATGACTGGAGAGCCCTGTCAGCCTTATTGGACCATGAGGATAGCCATAACCTGGGGATGGCATAATAATGAGAAAGGATCTGGCTCTCTGAAAACTTTGGGAAACTTCTGTATTAATCCTGGACTGATAACCTCCAAAATTATTATATGTGAAAATTAAATAAGCTTACACCTTATTTAAACCATTTTTATCTAGGATGTTCTGTTACATGCCACTGAACCTAACCCTGATACAATGCCATAGTACTTTGATAAATTATATTGAGTTAAGTTGGATCGTTAATGTTCTATGAAAGAAGAAACAAATTAAAAAATCTTTGAAATAAATGTAACAAAGTACCTGCTACCATATTTAAAAATTTAAAACCAAAAATAAAGATACAGACCGGGGAAGGAAAAGATAGATGCAAAAGAGAAAAGAATTTAGAGAGAAAAATTCCAGCCAAAAAAATAATAATTTTGTTTTAAATACTTACTCCAGTAAGAATGAGCCTTGCTGAAGTCACAAAAGTTCCAATATTATACTTTGCAGAGGCAAAAACTCAATCTTATGAGTTCATCAGAGGGAAAATTAGATTCTTATGGAATAGAATAACTCTAACCAAACTAACAAAAGTCTAAAACATGAGAAGGCTCCTTGATGGCAGAGACCCTGCCGATCTGTCTTGATCAACACTATGTATCATATTTATTGAATGAGTTAATTACTTTTAATTACATTATAACTGTCAGGGGATTAAGAAACTCACAGCCTACAGTTTCCAAAGAAACAACAGGAAAAAGTCATGGTTCAGAAGACAGATCCTAACTACATTTGAATCCAAGCTCTGCCACCTAATAGTGAGGGAACCTTGTGAAACTTTTTAAACATCTGTCTCATTTTTATTTATATAAAGTGGGAATGATAATATCTACTTTATCAGGTTGTCATGACTGTAAAATTAGTTTTTATGTGTAAGACTTAAGAACAATGCTTGGCACAAAGTAAGCACACAATAAATGTTAGCCATTTATACATCTACAAAGACTCTAAACTAAAGCAAGCCTTTATGGACACTATTATTATTATCTGGTCTAAATCTAAAGTCAAGATAATGAGAAAACAGAATCTCAAGAAGAAAAAGAAATAGGTGATTGACAAGATTTCCTGGATGAAAGGCTAAATGTCATTTCAGTTCTGTTGTATGTGCCATAACACAACTATTGGTATTTAAAACAAAATGTAAGGGCCCTAAAAACAATCCCCTACAAATTGAGCTGGCACAATTTATAAGTAGACTTGTAAACTTATATAGAGAGGGTCAGTGGAGCCAACATATTTATTTTGAGGCTGATCATTTAGTTTAAAACACACTCCCAGTCTTACGAGCTCTTACACTGGCATGTCAAGTGGCTAAGAAGTCCATCCAACTTATTTGAGCTCTTTAAGGTACTAAGACTCAAGTAAAGAGGAACTTTGAAATACTTTCAGTCCAAAACACATGAACTCATTCTTACCTGGGGCTGACCTGCCATCAAATACTGAGGCAGCTGGAGACCTGCTCCTTTATATCTCCTTCTCACACTCCCCTATGTCATTTTCTGCTCTTCTCACAATAGCAACAGACTTCCATTTTTTATACTACCTTTTGGGTTTTGCCTATTCATAGTTTTTGTTTCTTTATAATTTCATCTTTTTCATGGCATGATACAATCTTAATTTTCAAATTCTCAGCTTTTTGGTTCACATTCTCAGAGAGGGAAATCTTTCTGGGCTTTAATATCTTTCTCTACAGAGTTACATCATAGGTCTTCTGGTCTTCAGTTAGGTATTAATTCTGGTCCAAACTACTGCATCAAGGTGGTGGTGCCAGCCCTTTCCGCAGGGACTATGGGCATGAACATGGCAGACTCTTTAGTAGAAGTAGGAGATGGACAGATACAAGAATTGCCATCTCTGATATCCTGCTATACTCCTCTCCTTGCTTCCTCCTTCAATTTTCTACAACTCTCCAAATTCTAATGCTCACATACAGATCTTACCACTCTCTTCTATTCTCAGTACTTAACAATTCAACTCAATCTCAGCCTTCATATCAGCCTTTGCAAATTCTCCATTGGGTTGTTTCCAGTAAATGTTGGTCTTGATTTTGTTTATATAAAATCTAGTGGGCTATATTGGGTTCCTCTCCACATGGACCATCTAGCTTCTTACCAACTAAATGACTCAACCCCCCTTACATTACTTTGATTACAAGGTGAGTTCAGGAGAAATCATTAGTATTTAAATGAAACACTAATGGCTCCTTATAAAATCAGCAAAAAGGTGAAAGCCCTATGATAATGGGACAGAACTATAGGAAAGACAAATATTTTAAAAGCCAATGTCCAGACAAGTTTTATCAAAAGCTAACAATGCCACGTGTTGAAACAAAGAATTTATGAATGTCTAATATATAAATAGTGAATATAGGAGTCATATAACTCTGAGTTAACAAGAAAGACTGGGAAATACAGGGGAACACATGAATGTTTTGTGGGCACTAATGTCTGTGCCACATGCAATAAAATGACCTACACAATAAATTGTGGTATGGCTCTGGATGCAATAATTGAAATAAGAAATAACTAGGAGAGGAAATGGATAGCAGGAGGCAAATATCAGAAATTGTGAAGGATGTACTAACTGGTTAGGAGAAAAAAACAACTAAAGGTGAATGAGAGTTGAGGTTGGGTTACTAGTTATTTGAAACCATTAATATAATTCATGGCTCAGTATAATCACATTTAAAATTTAGGTCTTCTGATTCTAAATCCAATATTTTCTCTTCATTCTATCAGGCTCAATATTTCATTTACAAAAAAGCAAATTCCTAATGAAGAATTATTCAATCAGATGGATTCACCATTTTATCTTTGGTATCTAGAATAGTGCCTGGCTTATGGGAGATGCTCAATGAATAGTTACTGAATGAATGGATGACCGAATGAATGAATGAAGAAAGTGGACTTTATTTCAGCAGAAAGGATTTGACTAAATAAAACTACATGTTGTTAGGCACTCCAAATGGATTCCAAGAAAGTTCTAATATTTTTAACAGCTATTTTTAAAGTATCATGGGAAACTGTATATATACTTATGTCCATATTCCTAAATAATAAAAGAAATCCAATTAACTTTTTCTTTTATAGAAATATTCTTCATTTTTAAAATAAGGGCCTAATAAAATAATCTATGCAGCACTTTCATTTTTAATATTCTGTTACCTCTAAGACAAAATGTGTTTGATTAGTTCTCCACAACTTAAAATAAATGTATTCCAGCTCCCCTCAGAGATACAACTGTGGTAACCATATATTTCTCACCAAATAGAGTGAAACTAAGTCAAACAATTAAATTAGTACTTAAAATCTTGATTTTCCTGGAAAATCTAAGACACGTGGATACTATAGTATTACACCTGAAATATTTATCTAAACTATGCATTATAGTTATTATTCCTTATGACCTTCTATGTAAAGTGTCCTTGGCTGATGTTCACCAAAATGGCAAAGTTCTCATTGGTCAAGGGTCTATCTTATTGTGTGAAACCATGTGATAGTAATTTTGAATACTCAAAGAATATCTTTGTCCTATATGAGCTTAACTTGGAAACAAGGAGGCTAACTGAAGCTCCAGTGAACAGAGTGGCACAGAGATAATTTTGATTTTGTGGTAAGAGAGCTTTTATCCTACCTTTACTATTGCCCAATCATCACTTACCACTTTGCTCACCAAAGGACTGGGGGTAAATTTTACATTCATCAAATTGAATCTAGAACTCCAGTATCACATGCAGATGAAATAAAACCAGTTTTTACAGGTAGAAACTAACTTGGATGTATATTTTTTTAATGGCTGTAGGCTTAAGTTAGTCATGCCTGACAAAGTAGCATAGACCATACAAGTTCTGGAGGTCCTTCCTATATTTGACTCATCGTTGTCCGCACATATAGTTCTAGAAAAACCACTAGATATGGATGCTCATTAAATTGCTTTGCATGAAAGAGAGGATAATACTCTCCTATTATAGTCAAAATAAAAATCAAAGTGTATCATATTTCCTCTAATATTTCTACAATCTTCTCCAATTACTAGAATCATCTTTCAATACTTACACTCAGAGCAGCACAAGTTGCTGTCCTCCTTTATATTTCCTAGCCTCCTTTGTAGTCAGCTTGGAGCCACATTCTACACAATGGGAGTTAGAGAGAAGTGCTATAAGTCACTCCCAAATCTGGTCCAAGTGCTCCTGCAAGAACCTCCAGCTCACTCTTCCCCTCCCTCAGTAGCCCTGACTGTATCCCCTCTCAGTTGATTACCCTGTCTCCATCCTTTCTCCCCTTTACAATACCTCTATAAAGAGCTACCTGATTAATATTCATAAAACACAATTCTGATCATGCCATTTCCTGTTCAGAATCCCTAGAGAAACCCCATTGCTTCATGAGTTAATCCCCAAATACTTAACACAGTCTCCAAGACCTTCTACAACTCATTGAACATTTTAAATGCATTCCAATCACTACCTTTGTCTTCTCACCCCCATGTTCTCCAGCTCTGGAAGTTTGCATGGCATGATTCCATATAGCAGGCGCACCCCATCTCATAATCAGCATTCATTGACCTAGCTTATGGAATCTCAACCTTCACTCACTCTAAGAATTTCTATGGTATGGCATTTATTCAAATCCTTCAGCACATTCTGGTTTATATGTGGAGTAGTAGAGAGTTTGTCTCACAGTTCTTGAGTTAATTTATTCTATAGCCTGCACCTCCATTCTGTCTCTGCAGTAGCAAGAATTCAGCTGTGTTCTTACCCTTGGTCGGATCCTACTTATGTGGAGGATGTCAACAGCAACTCATCTTACCATGAGGAAAACTAAAGGTAAGGGAAATACAACCACATATAATGCAACTACCCCTATTCTATGTAGAGACTAGGATTGGCAGATAAAATACAGAATGTTCAATTAAATTTGACTTTCAGATAAACAGCAAATCATTTTTAGCATAAGTATGCCTTAAATGTTGCATAAGATATGCTAAAAAACGATTCATCATTTATTTGAAACTCAAATTTAAATAGGTGTCCTGCATTTTTGTTTACTATATCTGGTGCCTCTAGTAGTGGCCTCCAATTTGTTAAATTCTTGATCCTTGTCTCAGATTTGGGGCAGGAGAAAAGCAGACTCTTCCTGCCGATGCATAATCCACCAAAATCATTGCCCTCCTAGATAACATTTCCCCTCTCAACAGCAATGTTTTCCTTCATAATATTCATGTGTTATAGTAATTTTTACACAATAGTATCTTCCATGTGACAAAAATAAGCTTCTTGAAGTCAGGAATCTTATTCTTCGTATCTTTTCATTGGCTGGTTAAATCTTAGAGGCATCTTTCTGGCATCTACATGCTACATTGGCAATTCAAGAATTCAAAACCAGCCACAGAGCCAGAAACCTTAAATCAGTTAACAGAATTAGAAAAAAGTGTCTTGGGCTTATATAATTGCAAATCCTAGCACTTTTTCTGACTTGCATAATGAGCCATGGCTTTTTCATCTTGGACTTGCACATGTCTCTGAATAGCTTCCCATGTCTTTAAGAAATACTCGGCTGGGTTTTAACTGAGGTGCATGAGACACTCATAGGAACACACGTTATATCTAAAAGTCATTTTTTAAAGACAGGTTGCTAGAGGTGTAACTCTCCCTAAAATATGAAAGGTAGTATCCCCACTGGGTAGGTGTTATTTCACTCTCTTCCAAACACATTTACACATTACCTAAAGCACTGGAAAGTAGTATACTGGCCACAAATTAACATATTGTGAATCACACAGCCTCACTCTAACTCCTGCACCCTGTACTTTCTTGGTAGCTCCTTTGAAAACCAGAAAGATGGATGAGTTAGATTATAAAGGTTAATTAAATACCAGGAAATGCACATAGAATCATTAGAAACAAATGGCCTTGTTCTTTCTCTCATATTTCAAGCAAGCATTATGCTCTAGATGCCCATCACTTAGGTATTTAGCACAATGATTCTTTTCATAAGGAACAGGGAATTAATCATAGCCATGGAAATGCTCTGTACTCCTGGAGTAACAGTAGAAATAGTAGGTGTGGCCTGGTACCTTTAATCACATAATCTAGAAATAGGGAAAATTTCCCAAACTGCTTTATGTAAACCTGACTCTAAGAGAATTTCAGTTACTTCACTAAAATATAAATACATTTTTTATATAATATGTATATATTATATAAAATCTCCAGTAGCAGCAGCATTTTAAGAACTAAATAACATGCACACGATAAAAAAAATTAAAATTAAACATAAAAGCGTGTAAAGAGAAAAATGAGTCTCTCTTCCAACTATCCCCTAGTCCTCCTCCCCCGAGGCACCAGTGTCACCAGTTTGTATACCTTTCTAGATATATTCTCTGAATATACAAGCATTTATATATATATAGTATATATTATATAAAATATATATATTTATATATTATATAAATATATATTTATATATTATATAAAATATATTTATATATATAATATATATGTTTATATATATATTATATATACATATATATTTATATATACATACATATATATTGTTTTAAAACAAATTTAAATTTATATATGATATATTATACATAGTAATATGCTATTGTACACATTGCTTTCTCAATTCCATTTAAATTTTTTATTATGAAATATATAAATAAGAGTATAAAATATATATAGTGATCTTGTTTTTTCCATTTAACAGTATATCCTTGAAAACATTCTATATTAGTGCATATCACTCTGCTTCAGTTTTGTTGACTGCTGTATAATATTCCATTTGTGAACGTACCACTAACCAAACCCAATATTGATGAATTTTCAGTGTGCTTTTACTTTTGCTACAGTAGAAGCTTTTTCAATTTTTTTCTCAGTTGGAAAAATGGTTTCAGGTACAACTGAGAAATTCAACAGCTATTTATTGAATATCTACCATGTCAAATATACAATGCTTAGGCTCTACAAACAATAATGAAACTAAGAGTATTTCTGTACATTTCCCATCTTCAAAGTTTTTGGTCATTTCACATGTGTATGCGATGGGGTTTGTGTTGTCCCTCCCAAGTTTGTAACCAAAGATTTCTTCTTCATCTATTAAAACAAAAATCTTCTCTTCTAAATTTACTTTACTATGGCAAAATGAGAGTTCCATAGTTCCAAATCTTTAAACTATCACTTTGGAGACTACATATTAATTCTCCTCACAAAGATACACATGTGCTTAATTCTAGAATTACAAAATATAAGAGCCAGCAGAGAACCTAATGATCATCTAGACTAACCTTTTCATTTTATAGTTGAAGAAAATAAAGCTAAGAAGTAGATGCCCAAACCATGGTCAGACTCTAGCTCTTTTCAATAAAAAAAGGATTCCGCATACCCTATTTTTCCCACTTAAAAATCAGAACTGACTTTCTGACTTGAGGCCATGATGGAATAACAAGGACCTGATTTACCCTTTACCTTAAACAAATGAAAAACAGACAAAATACACAAACAACAGCTTTCAGATATTGGATGACATTCAGCACTAGACAATGATCTCTGGAAGAAGAAAAACAATGAGTTGAACCCATAGTCTCCCCAGTTTACTGCCTGGAGAGATTCCAAGCTCTAGCACAGGGAAGGGAACCCCAATGAAGCCTGGAAGTTGTATAGAGATGGAGTTGAGAATTCAGATTGGCTAAGGCGCTAGAACTTGTACAGTAGATTACCAAAGAAGAAAGTTTAAGAGAGGAAGAGGGAGAGGAAGAGAGGGAGAAATGGAGAGAGAGTTAAGAGTGTTCTGGAGATCTGCAGGAGCTTCTCATTGAGTCTTTAGCTGAGCACCTCATTTGAGGAAATTACCTGCAGCCAGGGAAAGAAACACCTGCAAGGAGCAATTACTGGCATTCACACAGGGCTGGAAATAGTTCACATTCCCAATAGCCAAATGGAAAAACTTTCTAGCACATTGGGCATCCTGTTGGGTACTCAGAAAGGTATTGCCTCATTATCAGGACAAATTAGCCCTAAACTAAAAAGCTGCTCTGTTCCTGCCTGTTCAGGTTTAAATGCAAGCGTCAAAAGGATCAAAACATTTCCAACTAACATAACTGTGTCAAAAAAATTTAGTGGAAACCATCCCCCAGTCCCCAAATCTAGCATCCAACAATGTGAAATTCACAGTACCTGAATCCATTTTTTTTACTGGTCCTTTTTATTTTTATTTTAACTAGGCATCCAAATAGAAGCAAGAAAACACAATGCAGAATGAGGAAAATTAAATCAATACAAACTGATCCAGCTATGACACAGGTGATAAAATTAGGAAACAAAGACATTAAAACAGCTATTATAACTATGCTTCATATGTTCAATAAGTAGAGGAAAGAACAATCAAATTAAGGAGGGAAAAGAAAGATATAAAAAAGACCAAAGTTGAACTTCTTAAGATGAAAAATATATTTGAGATGAAAACTCAGCATTGCTATGGGAATTAGAATTTTTGTCATTACTTTTATTATTATCAATATCACAGATGTAAAATAATAATTTTATTTGGTCTAAAAATACTTCTTTTCATATTAAAATCTCAAAGACACATACTAATGTGCATCAAAACCATCAATGTGGAATGGCGCTTGCATAGTAAAATATGTTAGCTGCACTTGCTGTTGGTTTTCATGAAGAAAAGGAGCAGCATGCAGTCTGTACTATACACAAAACATGATAAGCCAAGCATAACTTCTATTCAAAAAACTTTAAAATCCAATGAAAATGAAAAATTAGGTTCTGAAAACTTAATTTTTAAGTTTGCTGCAATGCATAAATTAAAGGAAAAAATTATACATACCATTTAGGACATGAAATAAAGCTAGAAATTTTTAGACCCTTGCCATGATCAATGATGACAGTATTTCCAACAATTTGTTAATGGGCTGTAGCTGAAGTATCTAACCTAAGAAATGTAGGTGAGAAGGGGAAAATCAAGAAAAAAGCAGTAGGACCTAAAAAAGAACTCTTATGAAAAAGGAGAATATAAAAAATGTGATGACTATAGTTTACAATTATATATGAATCTCCCTGACAGAGTCTGAGAAGGAGATAACATGAAAATGCAATTAAATTCAACCATCAGTTATTGAATGCCTGTTACCTGCAAGACACTGTAGCAAATGAAGTACTAGCCCTTTCCTCCAGCAGCATAAAATATGATGCAGAAGACAGATGCAGATACACAAATAATTGTATCATAAGTCAGACTGATGGCTACAATAATGTAGACATAACAACAGTTAAAGGAGTATAGAGGAATGAAATAATAACTGGATTTTGGTAGGAAAATGAAAGAAGACTTCATATAAAAGGTGGCATTTGAACTGTGTCCTAAAAGATACAAGGGATTTTACTATATATAAATGGGGATTATGTGGTTATTCTCCATATAATTTCCCGCTCTCTCACACCACCATTCATTCTCTGCCTCTCTCTGTCTTGCTTTGTAATCTGCCTCATCTAACCATCCTTGGTAGTTGTCTGGCTTCTCGTCAAGTTTGGCCAATTAAAGAAACCTGCTGGAGATTAGACGGAAAGAAGAGAGAAATTTGGGGGTGTGCATTCACTGTCCCCTCTCTGCTTTAGCACTGTAGTTTAAAAATGGCTACACTATAGCCATGCCACCCTGAACATTCCCAATTTTGTCTGATCTCGGAAGCTAAGCAGGGTCGGGCCTGGTTAGTACTTGGATGGGAGTTCACCTAGGAATACCAGGTGCTGTAGGTGGGGGAAAAAAAAGTGGCTGCAGCCCTCCCCACCTACAGCTCCTACTGATGGCCTTCTGTCCCATTATTCCAGCTCTCATTGAGCTGTGGTAACACTATTTCATGCCCTTGGCCCCTTAGACCTAGGAAAGGTAAGAGCTTTCCACTCTGCTATTCTCTGGCTTTCTCAACTACTCTTGTGGCTTCCCTTTACCTTGACTGTATCTCTGTAAATTGTTCCTTCATTTGAACCATCTTAGTTGAATCCAGTCCTAGACAGAGAGAATATGTCAGTAAAGGCAAGAGGGAATACACGTCATAATTCAGAAACCACAACTGAACTATGGGAAATATCACGGGGCAGGAATCTAGATAGAGAAAAGTAGTTTTAAAAATTGGGGCCAGATTGTAAGGGCCTCGCTAAAGAATTTGGACTTTATTCTTGAGTAGGAGTAGTCCAATGATGGTTATTGAATGAATACAACCAGATCTGTGTTCCACAGAGATCTTTCTACTAGCATGCGGAGAATGAAATAAAGAAGGAAAAGACCAAAGGCAGAGAGAGGCCAGGTAAGAAGTCATTGCGATAAGGGCCTAAAATGGGGCATTGGATGGTGGTAGGGAGAATAGATTTGAAATTGGGCAGCAATAAAATTTCCAGGCCATAGTAAATAGTGGGGAAAGCAGAAGAAATTTTTAAAGATGACTACTAGGTCTCTAGCTTGGAAGAATGAGAGAATGGTAGCCATATAAACATAGAGGAAGAGGTTGTTAGAAATGGGAGCAAGAGTTTGATTCTGACCACCGAGAAAGTGAAGTGTGAGATGCTCAACAAAGATTTGGAAATTTAGGTCTATGTATAAGGAATAATGTAAGAACTGAAGGTAAAGCAGATATTCAAGAGCTATGGTTCTCAGTCCTGGCTGTACCTGAGAATCACCTGAGGAGCATTTAAATAAATGCCAGGGTACAAATGCGGATCAATTAAATTTAACTTCTGGGTGGGATCAGGATCATATTTAATCAGCATGTATTTAATCAGATTTAACCTGGGTTTATCTTTTTAAACAATTCTCCAGGTAATTCTAATATTCATCCAGATTGAGAAGCACTGATCCAGAGCAAACAGAAGCTACATTTGGGAATACCAGCATTTAAGGTTCAAATATGGGAGGTGATAAAGAATGGCAGATAGAAATAAAGGCAGTCAGAAGTATTTTGGGGGGAAAGTAGATAAGCACACCATGTGCCACAGAGCCAGAAGAAGAATGAGAAGAGGCTACCTGATTTGGTAAACAGGAGTCATTACTGATAGCTGGGAAAGCAGTCTTAGTAGCTGCAGAAGCCAGGTTGCAGTAAGAAAGGGGTGGATTTTAGATGCGGAATTGGAAAGACAGTATAAACGACTCTTTCAACAAGCTTGGTACAATCGGTAAGAGAAAACAGCCAATAACTTAAGAAGAAAAAGGGTTGAGAGAAAGTTTGGTTAGATTTTAAGAAAGAGCACATGAGTTGACCTAGGTAAGGAAGCATGAAAGGGGGAAGAAATGAAGATAGTATACAGTAAGAAGGGGTTACTGGCAGAATGGGGACCTCAGAGGAGCCTGGAGGGGGTGGCAGCAAGATCATCAGTGGAGTCAGACCAAAAAGGGAATACCAAAGAGATAAACTTTGAGTCAGAAAAGTTGAAGAAGTTCAAGCCACTATTTTCATAATGAGATGGAAGGTATGAGTGACTGCTGAGAGCAAATAAAGTAGAAGGGAGAGGGAAATGTCAGAAAACACGAAGAGCTTTCCATGTGCCAGGCACCATGCTGAAATTCTACCAAGTTACCTCAGTTAAGTAATTAAATGTGCTTTTAAAGGACAAATGTTGTCAGATGGAACAAGAAGCAAAACTTAGGCTCATTTTTCCCAATTTCAGCCATCTAGTCACCCTGCTCCTTGGTGCCATTACTAATAAATGGCCCTTTAAAGCTTGGCTTGCAATTCATTTTAAGTTATATGCTCATTTCAATCTAAATAGGGAAAGATTTCAGTTATGATAATATCTCCTTAGTTTAGTTTAACCGGAAAAGATATATAAGAACATTTAAGAAAGAGAAAAGGCCTATTTTTAAGAATGCTCCATTAATAAGGGCAGAAAGATGGGGGTTTCAAAAAGATAGTGTTTAATGGTCCAAGTTAATGGCAATTGATAAATATTTAGGATGTGAAACTGAACTGCATATTTAAGTTCCTCTTTTAAATGTAAAGCATGTAATTTTAGGTTACAAATCCATCAAGGGCTAGGAATGTGCGACCTTTTTCTACAATACCTGAGCAATTGTGTGGGCTCCGTGGACACCAGCTGAAGATCAAGTCATCCTACATTGCCAGATCTTCCCATTATTATCTATGTTATGTGATACAGACCAGCAGACCAGATGGCTTCTAGTTTTTCAGATGCAAATGGAGCCTCTAGATGGGAAATCTGTTCCATCGGCTGTCCTTTCTACTTAGAAACACCAAAATTGGGATCAGTAAATTCAGAAGTATATGTCTAGGGTTTCCTTCACTAAAATCCTAGAGAACCAAGTTGGGCAGTGGGCATAGCTGCAAGGAAAGGCAGGACATTTGACCAATCTGCCTGAATGAGCCTCAGGGTACTCCAGAGGATGATCCTTCAGCTGCCAGAAATCCGGTGGGAGTGGAAGTGTGAGTGAGCTCACTCAAGGCTGGGAACGCCTGGGATGAATTCAGGGTAGCATCCCTATGTGGTTCTCCACAGCATGAATACTGAACCACTATAAATTGTTTCCAAAGTCGCTCTTGACCTCCGTACAATAGGCTGCTGAGCCCTGCCTTTAAAGACTACCTTATTCCATCTCTATCCCATTTATTCTTTATGTATACTCTACTTACAAAAACTGATTTCAAACCATCAGGCCTTTCTCTCTTGAACCCAGAAGAGTACGCAGCTCATAAGTTCCGTGGAGACTGGATCCCGGTTTACGTCACTCACCACTATGATCTTGCCTCCAAGAGCAGTGCCTGCCACATAAGGTAGGTAGAGCTCACTGGATAGCTATTGAATGTTTGAGCTTTGCTCCTGTGACTCTGCTTTCTTATGTTTCTACGTATCACTTTTATTTGTTTAAAAACTTCCTTTTAAAGTGTTTTTAAAAGCCCTGCTATGTTTTTCATAATTTTTTACATGAAATAGTCAAAGAAAAATTTTGAAACTGTAAGGGAATGTCGCTATGCACATGCAGATGCCTGCCTACCCCTCCTGTGGACTCACTTTGAGTGAAGTGTTCTCACATAACTGCACTGAGGGGGTATTAATCTGAAACTCCAGGGGTTTTTGTCCTCTGTTTCCTAAATCAATATCTTTCAAGTAAAATTGTTGTGGCTAGAGGACCTTCAAGGGTTATATCACCTGACATTTACTTAATGCATTTCTTAAGGGAAATCTCCATTTCTATCCCAGAGTCAGTTCTTCTCTATTTTATCCTGGGCGGGTAGATACAAAACAAACATTTCCATTTCATCTCCATGCTAAAGGTCAAAATAAGGACAAAATCAGAAACAGAACTCGCACTCTGGCTTTATGGCAGATTTCATCTTTCTTAACCTTTATCCACTGGACCCCTGTTCCTGGGGTTTGACAACTGGCTTGAAACAAACATCAATTCTCTCTCAGCCTCTTCCTTAGCAGCCCACCTTCTTAATTCATGATCAAACCAGTTCAGTAGGATGACTCCTATACTATAGCAAGAATAGTAAACTTAATTTTATGTAGGATCTTTCATACAGCTCTGTTACAAAATGTTTTGCCAACTTAAGAGTTGTAGAATTACAGAGAAGCACTGCTGAATTAAATAATAAGTAACAGCTGATACTAATAATTAGCTTAATTTATGGCCTAGTAGAACTGTCACAACTGAGGCAGCTCTCCCTCCGCCCCTCATCTCTCTGTTTTTTCTTCCTCCTCCCTCCTCCGTTGGCAACTGCAACCAAATGAAGTGCTGAGATTGTCGTATTAGTCATCCTAAAGTCAAGTCACCTCTTCCTTTACTCTGTGGCTTTACAACCTCATTATCTAAAGAATTTCCAACCGTTTGGGAGTTGCATCACCCTATCATTATTTAATTTCACAGCTGCTTCTCCTGATATCATGCACTTGGTAAGAAGGATGCAGTAGGATAGACTGAAATCTCTTGAGCATTTGCACCGACCTCAGAAATTCTCTTGCTTTTTGCAAACTCAGGGTTGACCATCACTTCTCTACACGGTAACCTTGCAAAGTAGGTTCTCGTCTCCACTTAAACCACATGACTAGAAGTCAGACACATCAGCAAGGTCATACTGGGGTCACATGGCACAAATTGAGAATGACTCTGCTTTTCCAGTCTCTGTACATGGTAGCTTTCTATGGACACTCTGATCTTACTAGTAATTAGAAAGAACTCAAGAATTTCCTTATATAAATCTGATCTAAAAACCCATGCAGCTTACATTTAACACAGAATGCCCATTTAATTACATTAATTAATCACTTATCTCCCTATCTACTAACTCCTAGGCTCTAAGATCTGAAGCAGGAATATGGGCTTTCCTTACAGTCAAAATAATGTAATTTGGTGACCAAACTCTGCAGGACACCAGAGCTGTTCCTTCTGTAAGATATGTTCTTGGGAATTCTGACTTGAAGGCTTTTTATATTTCTGCTGCAGTGTGAGGAGTAATTGTCAGTGTCCACCATGCTCTGATAAAATTGGTCTGCATGAAATGTATCTCAATCACACTCTAAGCTAGGGAGTGGATGCTGAGCAGAAAGCAGCACTAACATTTTATGCACATTTTCTTATTGCATAAAAGTGATTAACTGACAAGTTATTACTAGATTAAGACATCAACACAATTAAAATGAACTTTAAAGTCCAACATTGCCAGACTCTTTCGAATGACCTTAGAGTCACTGACAAAGCCATCTTTCTACCGCTCACATGTAACTTTATAGGACCTCCCCTCTCTCTCTAAGATCTCCCTACCTAAAGATAACAAACAGGCACAGATCTCAGTCCCATCAAGCTTAGAGTTGTGTTTTCTGTTTGTTTGGTTGTTTTTTGTCTGTTTGTTTTTGTCAGGTTAAGAGGTCTCCTAGTTTTCCTGAAGATGAGCTTATCCACTGTCAACCTAAAAATAAAAGGCCGAAATGAACGGCAACAAGCATTTATTTGAGATCCAAAAGAATAGCTATTCTGGAAGCACTGATTTAGACAGAAGCCTAAAAAGTGTTCTGACTAGGAGGTAAAGGCAAGGGGTATTTATGAGGAAGGGGAAGGGCAACAATTACAGGAACAAAAGGAAGGAATTTCTATAGGAGCAGATAAGCTTACATTGTAATGTTAATTTTAAAGGTCTTTAATTTTCAGTCCTAATCATAAGGAACTGTTGTTTGGAACACAATGCTGCTTTCGGCCCAGTCCAAAGGTTATTTTGCCTAGTTTTAACATGCCAAAGTTTCGAGGACCATATGATTATTTCTTCTGGGATAGCAGCTCTGACTCCATTTTAAAGTGGCTGTGTTTATATTTCTCACATCACTGTAGAAGAAAATCAGTGCCCTTTAACTATGAGCTGAACCAAGATAGACTTCCAGTTCTTGCTTCTTGCCACCATATATTCTTGATTTTGCTTGGCTGATACAACCACCAAAACAGAAGACTTCCTGACGGCCATCCTCCCAATCCAACTGCCCTACAATATCTGCTAGAGAAATAATTCATTTTGGAAAACATGTTTGGCAAATAGAATAGGAAATCTCCTTCTGCAGAAAGTTCTTTGGTTTTACCTTTTGCTTTCCCAGAATGAACGCAGTCCTTTTCGATTCTTAAATTCAAAGAGGTTCTAAATCCCTCTGTAAGAATCAGTGTCTGACAAACGTGAATTTAAATGCCTTTGGCACTGCTGACTTGCTGGAAGGGTCTCTGAGCCTATTTTGTCATCTGTAGAGCTGGCCTACTCCCGTGGAGGCCATTGGTATCCCCACCCCTATACTGCTATTCACTTCCATTCCTTGAATATGGTGATTATCAGCCTGAAGTTTACTGCCTGCAATATCTGTCAAGTGTACCAACTCACTTAATTGTGACATTACGATTTGGTAGAAAATTATTTTGTGGGGAGTGGTCAGACTACTTTTGAAATTCCCTGGGCTCATTTCAGAGGGTGTGTCTGAGGAACCAGGCAAAGTCCAGGGTTCTCAGCCCTCCTTGAGCTTTGGGGTCCGTAGCCTTCCAACCTAACAAATGACTCTGCGTATGTATTTATTAGTGACTGCAGAGCTTTTGTAAACCAATTACCATGAGCAAACAGCACTTATTGTAAAGCAATAAACAACAATAAACCTTGCCCTTATCTAAATTCATTGCTCTAAGCCACAGACCTGCAGGGAATGGTTAGGCTATAATTCACAGTTGGTTAAGATTGAAGATTTACAGGCATTCTAGTCCAGTACTCCTTGGGGAGCCAACTGTGCCAAAGTATCAAGTCTGGAAGGCCTATAATTCAGATCAGAGTCACCTTTGGTCTTTCATTGGGAACAGGGGAGAAAAGAGAAAAGAGAAAAGAAAAATGTCCTGGGTTTATTCGAACACCCTTTTCCCATATGCAACACATCAAAGACAATTTCTCTCCTCAAGATATAATGGCCAATAAAATAAGGGGAAATCATCGTTGTCCAGTTAAACGTGACAGATTGAACACTTATATTTATTTCTATTCTTACTAAATAAATTTAGCAATTGAATTTTTTAATAATGTGGGTGAAAAAGGAGGACTATAATGAACCTAACCAAAAGTAACCTCATAGGGTGATCTGCTCATAAATTCTTAACTAGGTGAGTCATGGTAGGTAGTCATACCTCAGGCCTATAACTTACCTAATAAAAGGTTATCTCTGCCTTAAGCAAGCCCTGTCCCTTGTGTTTGTACAGCTGGGTTAACACATCTTTAAAATACCTCTTTTTCAGACCCCTCAGAAGCCTAACCACCCTCAAGAGAGCATATAACCTTGTTAATTAACCTGTCATCTAATCCCCATCGTGTTTTCTTCTACTTTCATATAATCTCCCTTCTCTGCTTAATTCCAAATGAATACTAGAAGCTGCAAAGCTGTCATTCACTGGAGTGTTTGAGTTCTTGCTTCCTGGCATTGTTGTCAGGTTGGCTCAGATAAATTTTTATAAAAATTTTCTACAGGTTTATGCACTCTTACATTGATGATGGTATAAAGCCATAGAGACTAAAAACACTAGAAAAAGACATGGCAAATGAGAGAAATAAATAATATTAAGAGAAAGCCAAGACCTAAACCTATGAGAGAAACAAATCCATTGCAGTGTCAGAATCCCAGAAAGACCTGAGACACTGGAGGCAATGGGTATCTCCAAAGGTTTGAGTGTAAGGCAGGCCTAAAAAAGAGGAGGGTTGGTTGAAAGTTTGTATAACAACATTTAAATCACTTCTAGTTCTCCTCTCAAACCCTCCCTGCCAGGCGACTGCCCCTCCCCAACTTCTCTAGGATTCCGTTTAGGAGAGACACCAGACACAGTTTGAAGAGAAGTGGGCAGTGCCACTCAAGTGTCTGCACACTGATCCTTTCCCACAATTGCCTGTGGCACAGTGGTACCTGGACTTACAGTCTTAAAGGGCAAACTGAAGAATTTTTCTCAGAGAAAACTGATAGGCCCAAGAAAAACTGAAGTCCCACTAGTTGACTCAGACCTTGCCAAAGGTGGCCAGATTTAGCAAAAAGAAACACAGGATGCTCAGTAGATTTGAATTTCAGATAAACAACAGATAATTTCTTAGCATACCTATGTCCTATGGAATGTTTAGGACATACTTATATTTAAAGTTAATGTTGAAATTTAAATCAAACTAAATATCCTGTATTTTATCTGACACCCCTAACTCCTATTAGTTTCTTAATGTCTCATTCTTACACAGGAACACTTGTTTCTTTTTACATTTTAAAATGTGGCTACTAGAAATTTTTTAAGTACATATATGACTCACATTATATTTCCATTGAACAGCACTGCTCTAAGGATAGCCCTATCTTTTAAAATAGATTTGCAGTCTTTTGTTATGCAGAGTTTGGAAAAAAAGAAATAAGATTTGAGAGGTAGGAGAAAAGAGAGGAATGAATGAAAAGGTGAAATAAAATGCATGGCCTGGGTATTGGGGGCAATTTACGGGATTTGATAGGGAAAAGTCTCTGTCAGATGCAGATTAAGGAGGAGAGGAAGGGGAATTTGAGACATGTCCTCTGGGTTATGAATCAGATTCTCTTTCCTGTCCTCTTAGAGATTTGCATCTCTAAAGATTGGAATGCAGGTTTAATTTCTTCTTGGCTCCTGGATTACCCTCTTTGATTATGATTCTGGGAAAATGAGCCTCCTGAGGGCCTCAGGATTTATTTGGGTTAGTTTTTATTCTAAATATTCATTGAATTAGTCCACAAAGCTTTTAGCCTTTTCTTTCCATCCCTTTCCGCGAGATTCTTTCCACCCTTCCAATTAGGGTCAGGGTAACAAAATGAGGGTAGGTTGCTCAGGGCTGGAAGGACTCCTCCAGATTCCCACTCACACCTTATCCACCCCACCTCCTGTCCAGTTAGTCTTCGCACAGAGGTCCCTACAGATTGACAGTGACAGGGTCACATACTAAAAGCCTCATCTCATTGAGGCTTTCTTACTCACTGGCTCTTTCTTAAAGATGAAGAATTATTTGCTTAATGAGATGCCTCTGACTAACTCCAAGTATGCCCAACTTCCTCAAGCTCCAGAGAAGTCTAGAAAAGTTGCAATCCCTTGTGGAGTTACTAAATTGCTCGAGGACACACAACCTTCCCTTCCTTCCATTCCACTTTCTTCAGCTCTTCCCTTTCCCCTAACTTTCCTTCTCCAGTTGTCTCCAGCACACATCTCTTCCTCCCCCCTCCTCCCCTTTACAGAAAGAGTCTGCATCCTCCTTAGAACCATAGCATGTATGTAGGGCTAATTGGCTCCTTCTCCTGAGGGTATTGCTTGCTAAGTCTTTAAACTGGCTGTAGAATGAAAAACTGGTTAAAAGGAATTGTAATCTCCAGGGCCTAGTTGGAAAGTCCAGGATGTGTTGAGGAGTGGGAGTCCTTTCTTAGGGTTCTAAAAGGCACAACACTTTGGTAAACTGCTTAATTTAACTGGATAAAATAGGCCTTTTCAGGAATCTATCCTGAGCAATCCTTTGGCTCACTTGCCACTACTAGCTAAAAGAGCTGTGGCAGCTTTTATGCTGAGTACTCATTCTGGAGGGCTGTTGTGTATATTCTAGCAGTAACCTATAAGAATGTCATGATCGGAGCATAAGGATTTCTTTCCCCTGCAAAATAACATGGAAGCATCAGAGAAAAATCTTGTGTAATACCTTCCCAAGCTAATTCATTCAAGTCTCACTTCAAATGTCACCAAGTCAGAAATGCCTTTCCTGACCACCCACCCAGTCTATAGCAGCAATTCTCCAGCCCCATTCACTCTGCATAACACAACAGTGTATCACTTTCTTCCTAATATTTACTATTACCTTAAATTCTCTTGTTTCTTAGCTGTCTGTCTTCTCCATGAGAGCATAAACTCCATTAGATGGGAATATTGTCTATTTTGTGCTGTCTCTCCAGTGTTTGGCACATATTAGGTGCTTGATGATTATTTGTTGAGTGAACGAGTGAAAGAATAAGAGAGAGTGAGCAAGGGAAAGAATTTGTTAGGCCTTAGGAGTGTAATCATGCCACTTTTTACTCTTTGGGGTGACTACAAATGCTCACTCATCAGAAATTGCAGAATATTCTGGTATTAGATGATAGTAGACTCACTGGGGTGATCACTTCATAAGTTATATAAATGTCTAAAAAACTAGGTTGCACACCTAAAACTAATAAATTATTGTATATCAATTATAATTGAAAATTTTTTTAATTAAAAACTTAATTAAAAAATTTTTTTAATCATAAGGAAGAGGATAAAAAGGAGAAAGAAATTTCAGAATGTTTAACAAAGCCACAAGCAGTTGAAGGCCTTGCAGGTATATATATATATATATATATATATATATATATATATATATATATATAATAAGAGTGTCTTTAACTAGATTTTAACTCTGTCTTTAGCTGGCTTTAACTGGAAATGAGACTCCTGTTATTTTATTCCTAACTGAATGTATCCAAAAAGGGTGACATACCCTGGAAAGGTTCTTGCCAAAGTAATTAGAATAAAGTGAAGGAGAAAAGATGAATGTAAAGATGACCAGTGTAAACTTCAAAAGGTACATACTATGTACATGGGAACACTAAACATGAGGGTAGGTGTGAACTGTAAGCCCTCAGGTGTAAGCCCTGGCTCAAAGAGAAGGTGTGTAGCCCAGGAATGATGTAACATTGTTGAAAATAAAAGTAATGGGATCATTAATGATGCAGATGTACCTAGATTTTAAGGAGGACTTGGGTCTATTAAATAGCAGATCATCCCAGATCCATTTTTGGTTTCAGACAGATATATGTGTGGTTCTGTAGAACTCTATGAAAAGGGCATAAATCTGGATGGGGAGGTTGGGGGACTGAGTGAAAATAGTGAAAATGAAGATTGGGGGGCTGGGTGAAATTAGTAGTTGCAAAATAGTCATAGGGGTGTGAAGTACAGCATAGAGAATATAGTCAATAATATTGCAATAACATGTATAGCACCAGGTGGGTACTGGACTAATCAGGAGGACTTCGTAAACTATAAAAATGTCTAACCATTAGGCTATACACCTGAAACTAACATAAAATATATTGAATGTGAACCCTATTTGAAAAATAAAAAGAAAAAAGAAAATAAAAGGACATAAACCGAGGTGAGCCTGACTGGACTAAGTAGACAAAGGCAGATCAGTGGGGCTTCCCTCCCTTCAGGTGGATACCTGGAAGTGCCTAGTGGGGTCAGGGCTGGACGGGCTGCCAGCTGGGGTCTGCTGCATTGAGACAACAGAATACTGAGAAGGATGAGAGTGCCTTGCACTGGCATGAGTTCTTTACTCTTCAAAATAGTTTCAGGTCTATTGTCTCATTTTATTCCTATTTCAAATCTGTGAGGTTGAGAGAGCAGTTGCTGTTTTCATAACCGTTTATAAACATGGAGACTGAGCACAGTAAGTTTGTGGCTGGTCTGTTGGCAACTTGCTTAAAACAGTCGAAGAACCAGAGCTCTCCCTCCAGCGGGTTTCTAAAAAATGTGGAACCCCTGCGTCAGAATCACCTGGGGAGCGTGTCTAAAAGACCCACCGCAGAAATCCATAATCAGAGGATCTCTGGGGTCAAGGTCCAGAAATCTGCACTTTTATTATAAATTCAAGGTGATTCTTATGCATATTAATTATTTAGCATGGCATACCATACCACCCTTGACTCTAAAAGGAGCCATTAGCTCAGCTCTGAGCTCATCTATTCCTATACTCTTTTTCTCAAATAGTCCCCCTTAGTAAGTAGAAATACAGCAAGTTCCTTAGAAGAGAAGATTGTGTGGTTATAAAGAGACTAGTGAACAAATATTGATAGGGACTATTTGAAGCTCTAGTGAGGAACACTGTTCTTAAAAACCATAATTAAATGCAGATTCTAAAACATGGCAAAGCCTGGGAATCTACTCTTCGGTGGTTAAAGGAGCATGCAACCCAACTAGCCATTCAAGTGTTCCAAGACTAAAAATAATTGACAAAGAGCTTTAGAGCCATCACAACTGGCAAAACCAAAGCTCCATTGGCAGGCTGGAGGGCTGTTGTAACAAGATATGCTGCAACAAGTTCCGGAGCAAAATAAAATGTTTTCAAACAGCTGTTATAAGTTCACAAAGTAGGGATGAGAGAGGATCTACCACAACATTCAAATCAATTTAATGAAATACCCAAGGCCAATAGAAAATAGTTTCGAATAGTGTCCTTACTTCTATAGTAATCCCTTACATTTATAGAGCTCTTAGGGTTTAACATCCTTCATATAATTATTCTCATGCAATCCTACAGCACCTTAAAATTACAAAGCCCTTTTGCCATACTTTATCATTTATATTTTTTTATCACTGTTCTGCATTTACCACTGTCATTTTGCAAGTGAGAAAATGTAGGCTTATAAAATGAGGGGATCTTCCACAATCACTCAACTAATTTGTAGAAAAACTGGAATTCGACTTCAGGGATTTCCCATTTCTATCCCTGCCACCTTATTATCGGTTTTTGCAAATAAATAAATTGTAGCTCAGGCAACCATAGCATTTGAGGGCCATAAGTTAACCTTCTATTTGGCAGCTGAGAAAACTGAGGCAATTACAGTAACGTTGAGACTTTGCCCCAGGTCACATAGGTATCAGCAGAGCTCTGACACTGGATCCCCATTTCCTGATTATCCAGTTCAGAGTTTCCATTGCTTCCTCTCATAGTTTGTGGTAGCTCGATATAAACCACACATGCTAATTTGGAATCTTAGAATAAATTCCTTAAAAAGCCAGATCCTCTTCATATGGAAGCCTAAAATTAAAATTTATTAAATTGATTTGAAAAGGTATCTCTGGCTTTTTGTATTTAGTGACTTTAAAATCTTGGAGCTTTTGGCTTGATTACATCTTGATGTTGTAATCAACGTACTTGCCACAGTAAGCAGTGTAGAAATATTTGCTTTGAGTAGGGACCAGATTTCTCCTGTTGGTATAGATGGCTGTAAGCTCCAAATAATGGCAAGACTGAAGGAGCAGTTTTATCTTAGATTTTGATAAAAGGAAGAGAATGATGGAAAGGAAAATGATTTCCAAAATTACCAGTTACTAGAGGCTGTCTGAGGGCTAGCCCCAGGGCAAGAGGTAAAAGTGAGTGTGCCTAGCAAGTAAACAGTATTTGTACACCATGTTCACAGCGGCATTATTCACAATAGCCAAAGATGGAAGCAACTCAAGTGTCCATCAACAGATGAATGGACAAGCAAAATGTAGGAAATACATAAAATACAGCCTTTACAAGAAAAGAAACTTTGGCACGTGTTACAAAATGAATGAACCCTAAGGACATTATGCTAAATGAAATAAGCCAATCACAAAAGGACAAATATTCTATGATTCCATTTATATGAGGCTCTTAGAAGAGTGAAATTCACACGGAAACTAAAATGATGGTGCCAGGGGCTGGCGGCGGGGTAGTTGCGGGGGACCGGAGGGGGTTGGTGGGAGGAGAGAATGGGAAGTTAGTGTTTAATAGGTTTAGAATTTCAAAAACCTGAGTGTGCCTTGTTTTTTGGTTTCTTCCCTCATATCCTATAGGCTGTAGGGTTATAAGTCCTTGGGATAGCCCAGGGCCTCCAGTTCAAGCTCCAGATTTTTTCACCCTTTTTCAAAATTTTCACTGAAAGCAGCACTGCAAAGAGACCATAAGACAAATCCAGAATGTGGGACATTCTGTAAGACAGATGGCCTGGCCTCTTCAACAGTCAGTGCCCTTAGAAAAGATGGGGAGGGTACTCAGATTTAAAGATACACAACCAAATACAATGCACGCATAAACTATGATTGGTTCCTAGTTGGAAAAACAAATCAAAACATAAAGAATAACTCTAAAAGACATTTTGGGAACAACAGAAAAAGTATAAATAGCAACTTGGTATTGGTCAATATTTTTAAATCACGGTCAGTTGTTTCAGATGTGGTAATGGTACTGTGGCTATGTAGGAGAATTTCCTTATTTGGAAGAGCTATATGCTGAAGTATTTACAGGTGAAGTGCCACGATGCTTACAACTTACTTTCAAATGATCGAGAAAAAATATATATATACACACACCAAATAGCAAAATAACTGCAGGAAAACACAACACCAAAAATAGCAAAGTCACAGATAAAGCAATTATTAAATCTAAATGGTATGTATAAGGTGTTCATTGCATTACTTCTCCAACATTTTTGCATACTTAATAAGTGCTTATTATAAAATGTATAAAAATTGCATATTTGTGAATTAATAAATATTGAATCACTAATTGATGGCTTCTCTGGTCAAAACTACCATCATTACAGGTTACTGAGTGGTCAGGGCATAGCAGGCACTTTGCTAAACCTTTATACACACTATTTCAGTTAGTTTTCAAATGCTTCATAAAGAGGGTGCTTTCATTAGTCTCACTTTTACAGATGAGCAAAAGGAGGTACAGAGATTAAGTAACTTCTCCAAGATTCTCAACAAGTGAGGACAGAGTCAGGATTCATGCATAGTCTGGCTGCAGACTGGATTGATTACCTCTTCAGAAGTCCTGGAAGTACTGGAGACAATTTTAGGCATTGAGGCAAGCCCTCGATGGAGATGTGTCAGGACCAAAAAGCCTTTCAAAGGCCCTCAAACCATGGCCCTTAAGGAATATTTCAACCAGAGCCCCAAAGTAATGGCCTCTGTCACCTAGATGCTGGTGGTGAATCTAGGTATTTTGCCCCTTCCAGGGAAATGCCAAGTGTTTACAACTATTATTCATCCGTAGCCCTAGACAGGCTGGGAGCAAGTATAAATAATTGTTTCCAGTAGGAACTCCAGAGACTTGCCTGAAGCTCCTGGCGCTGTGATTTACCTGGTTTTAGATAGCAACCAAAATAACTACAACAGTAAAGATTCACATAACACTTGCTATGTGCCAGTCACTCTTCCAAGTGCTTTAAATACACTAACAAATCCTCAGAATGCTCCTACGGAATAGGTGTGTTAGCATCCCCATTTCAGGGATGGGAAAACTGAGGCACACGAGGTCACACAGATAGTAAGTGAAGACACCTGCTTCCAGCCAGTCTGCTCAAAGCTTCTGTTAATCCAGATGGGACCCGAGAGCTGCCTAGTGGCTCTTGGCAGTCCTGGTGAGAACTTTGTCTCAGTGCTTGCCCCAGACCATGTGAGTTGAATGAAGTCATTTCTGATCCCACCCCAGTGGCATTGAAGGAGGCCTCTGCCCTCAGTGCCTCTACCAGATATGAATGTGAATCAGTGTTCTGATTCCCTCGTCATTCTAAATTTGTTCTTTTGGGTCTTTGTTTCTTACTAAACAGCAATATCTCCCAGGTGGTTTGATATCTGAGTTAATCACCCCCACCTTAATACCTGTCTAGAATGTGGTGGCCCAGCACTAACAAACCACAGAAAATGCGCAAGCTTATCTTCAACAGAAAGAAGGGATAGCTTACTGGTCAGCATCACCAGACACAGCCAATCACAAAGCCAGCCCCTGGACCTGACTGTGAAGTGGGGCAGAGCTAGGCCACCCCCATACTCTTCACTATGGCAGTGTCAGATGAATTCCTTACAGTAAGGGGCTTTCTTACTGCTCCCAAGGTGACATCTTAGGATCCCTTTTAGTGTCTCTCTGGTGACAGAATTTCAGGCATGATAATCCAATGAGGCTCATTTCTTTCTTTCTATATATATATATATATATATATATATATATATATATATATATATATATATATATATATATAATTTCTCTTCCCTAGCCTCGTTCGGGGGTCTTGGCTCCTGGCTTTGTCTTGTGGGGTGGCAGCAGTTAGCTAATGGCTTCTCTACAATTCAGGGGTGAAGAAGCCCGAGAAGGAATTAAGTTAGAAGTACCCCCAGAGGATGGGTGGAGAGAAGCTGGGGCTTTCTGGATAAGAGAGAGAGTTGAATTCTACAAGTCCAGGAGGACACTAAAGGAGAGGAGTCCTTGAATGGTGGAGACCTGTGCTTTTCTGTGCAGGCCTCTGGAGGTCATGAGGCTCTGGGGAAGCAGTTATGCCTGGCAGGCCTCCAAATGTCTGTGTTAGGAGAGTCTTAGTGATAGCAATCTGGGGTCAGAAGGAGGATGCTCTAAGCTGTTTATGTGGTTATACACATGGAAATGAGCAAATATTAATTATCTATAGCAAAGAACCAGGGACACTAACCCAGATTATGGGAGGAAGATCCTTCTACCGACCCCCCTCCCCAAACTTGACACATAGCTAATGCCTCAGGGACAATCTCTAATTTCATGACCTTGAAAACATGGACAAGGGCCCCCAATGGCAGAGCCTCCAAGCAAAGTAGACACTCTGATTAGAAACATTTTAGTCCGATAGCTTCATCTACTTACAAAAGAATCAATATTGATACTGGTGGCTATTTTACTGACTATCTTCTATCCTTGTGCCATTTTTCTGTTACCAAGTAGGCCCCACAATTCTAGTACTGCCCATTGGAGGAAAGACAGAATTTCAATCATAATAAATATCGAGAATCCCATCAGCCAGGACAATTTGGGTCATGGAGCTAGATTTCAGTTGATTTGGAAAAATAACAAGATGTGTCTTTCTTTGCTTCTTGATGAAGTAGAGCAAATTCATACCTGTTATTTAGGCATCAGTGGGAGGGCAGCGGTGGGGGAAGGGAGTAGTTAGAGTGATTCTCAAATCACCAGGCAGCTGGAGAAGCTGCCAGGCTCTGCCCTCCTCCATTCTCCTTTACTTGGCAAAAGACAAATTAGCCCAGCGCCTCCTGAGCCAGAGTTTGCAATGCAGAGTCCGCAAGAATGTTTGCTTGGGGAGCCTCACGGTTCTTTATCTCAGCAGGTGTAATTCCATCACATGATGGTCTTGGATCTGCTTTCCCCTGCTCCAGTGCAAGCTTGCCAATTCAGACAAGCATCATGGAGAAATAAATAGCCCTTCTCTGTGTCAGCTCAGAAGGCACTGGGGGTGCCTTTACGTAGAATATAATGAGCATTTCCTGATTTCTGGAGTTAGAGGGGCTTCTTTGCCTGACCTGAGGCCTACAAGCTAAACTTACTCTTTGCAGGTAACTCACTGGCCTCCTAGGGAAAACCAGGCTGACCCTGCGGCCTCCCCTGCCTTGCCCTCAACTTTTCAGGTCACCAGCAGACTAAAGAAAGGACTTTGGAAGAGGCAGAAGGCCCAGTCAATGACCTCCGTACGAACAGCCACCAGAGCCCTGCTGCCTTAGTACAACCTTGTTGTTTCTAGCCCCAGCAGCTTAAGGTTACCTTGGGGAGGTAACGTTTACCTCCTAGAAACTGTTGACAAGGAAACTAATAAAAGGGGCCTCCCAGGCCAAGTACCAAAGGTTCAGGATTGAGGGCAGGTGGAACCTTATCATGGTGGCTAACTGTCCATTTGTACCTCAGAGAATTGTGGGCTCCTGTGAAGCCAGATCACAGGTGTCCCTCTAGATGTTTCTTCAGGACAAAGCTGGCTTAGGAGACTCTGGGATTCTAAGCAGCCCTGACAGGGACCAAGAGAACTTAGATGCTATGGTTGAACTCCAGGGACTCCTCAGGAGGTCACACTCTTGTGGTGACCTGATGTTTCACCTGCTCCAAGTTCTCTTAGAACTGTTTTTAATTTAATAACTTAGATGAACATTATCATAGCAAAACAAACAAAAATATTTAGAGCTCTGAATACCCTTACTAACCAATTGTTCTCACTTGTGTGCTCTCCCGCCCTGTCCTTGTCCACCTGTGTACATACTTGGTACAGAGTTCTTTGCTCAACACAGATAACCGCTCCCTAAAAGATAACTTTCCTAAAAAGATAACTATTACTGCTCAGCCTTTCATTTCATAGCTCGGTGGTTCTGAAAGTTGTATGTCCGTCATTTGGAGTATTTATTTAAAGTTTGTATTTCTAGGTCCCTTCCAGAGTAAGACTTGATGCTTTAGGTCTGGGAGTGGGGCAAAGGATTCTACTCCCTTCCTCCAATACGAGACCATAACACTTAACAACAATATGTTCCCTATACACATAGTACAGAGTAATATAAACAAGATAATAAAAAAGGAAATTGCTTTACTGTTTTCTTCAGTGTTTATTAAGAGACACAAGCCACATTGGTTCCTTAACTTGCTCTGGTGGATATTGGACTTTCTCCATTTTCCCCTCATGATCCACTCTCCACTTCTCCACCTGCTCTTTGACCCAAGAGGCCAAACACCATGGACTGCATTGGGGGACCCTCTTTGCCTTCCAGCCTCTGGGAAAGCAGGCCCATGAGGTTGGCCTACAGTAGTCTTCCCTTCACAATTTCAATTATTCATGGTCAACCACAGTCTGAAAATATTATGTGGAAAATTCTAAAAATTAACAACTCATAGATTTTAAATTGTATGTCATTCTGAGTAGCATGATGAGCTCTCACACCATGCCACTTCATCCTGCCCAGGACATGAACCATCTCTTTGTCCAGTGTATCCACATTGTATATACCATCCACCAGTTAGCTACTTAGTAGCTATCTTGGTTGTTAGATTGACTGTCATGGTATCTCAGTGCTTGTGTTCAAGTAACCCTTATTTCATTTAATAATGGCCCCAAAGCCGTTTACATATATTTTATTACAGCACATTGCTATAAGTCTTCTATTTTATTATTGGTTATTGTTGTTAATCTCTTATTGTGCCTAATTTATAAATTAAACTTTATCATAGGTATGCATATGTGGGGGAAAAACAGCATATATAGTGTTTGGTGTCATTCACGGTTTCAAGCATCCACAAGGGGACTTGGAATATATGCCCCACAGATAAGGGAGGACTACGGTATTTATTTCTCTGGTTCCTTTTTGCCAGGGGTTTTTCTCCATCAGCTTTCTTTCTAGGGTCCTTTAACTGGTTCCCTCTCTCCCCCTTACCCTTTTAAACATACTGGTGGTCATGGCTCCTGCACTTACCAGCTCAAGAGTAGTGTGCCATTCTTTACTCTTTATCTAAGCCCAACTCACGCTTTGTAAATAGGGCCCTTATTACACTCTTCTCAAATCTAAAGCCTTTTTTTTTTCCAGGACCCTAACTGATATAACCTTTAGAACACTTTGCTTTTATTACTATTTGTTATTTTGGGGATATTTTTGATTTAGTTTTGCTCTTTCTAAGCTTCTGCAAATGGGATTATTTTTTCCCCTTAGTAAAGTTAGTAAAAATAAAATTCCTTTAGTAAAGTAGCTTTTTAAAAATTGTAAATGTATAATGTTTGGTTTGTTGTTAAAAGTGAGATCCATAATATAGTTGCTTTCAAGAAATAATTTTAGATAAATAAGAAAAAAATTCTTGTAAATTTGGCATCTTGAACAAACACTGGCAGGTGGTTCTGATTCGTGCTAGTTGAAGAAGCACTGAGTAAGTGGACTCCTCACCAGACAGCCCTCTTAAGATATCAGCACCCTCTCCAAAGTTCTAGGATGTTCCTCCATTCATGCCCATGTCAATGAGTGTGAGATAAAACAATTTTACGTAGAAAATAGCCTGATATCTGGAGTGCCTGTCTTTAATGCCTGCTTTTAAAGTCCTGGAATGCTGTCCATGCAATTTTTTTTCCAGTTTTATACTCAAGGCTTTTCCTAGAATATACATTCCTCCTTGTCCTCTATTTTTAAAATTACCTATTTGTCTCTCAAGCTCAACAACAGCTCCTCTGTGAAGCTCTTGATCTTTGCACATCTGGAAGGAGAATTCATAAATTGCAGTGCCCTGGCAGACAGAGCTGTGCCCAGCAGAAGCCTTAACCAGGATTCAGTTGGGCATCTTCTTTCCTAGTATAAGCTCCTGACTCTACCTCAGAAGTGGAGAGGTTAAGAAGTACTATCTTGCCCCAGTCTACCTCCCCTGATGTTAGTCTCACCCATTTATCCTTTCCCCAATGAATTATTTCCCAAATTTGATCCCTTTAAAAATATTCAATAGGAGATTGATTACATAATATGTTCATTACTATTCTGAGTTGCTCATTAGAAGCTATCACTGTGTACTGCTGAGGACTGTGCTTTGTTCTTGTTGTCCACTCGCACTTCCTAGAAAGATCTTGCATGGATTAGGCTAGGACAAGTTCCAGCTCATGGGAACTATAGGGAAATCTGGAACAGGGGCAAAAGGTCACCTCAGGAATCAAGTTCCCTTTACCTTGGTACATGCCCTCCTCTTCTCAACAATTTCAGACTGGCCACTTCTTGACAGTTACCTTAAACTTGCCTTTGATTTTCTGACCCTTGTCTGCATGAATTTACACCATCTCTGCTTGAAGCTCCAATCGCTAGTTGTCAGTCTGCCCTGGCTTCTGTCCTCTCAGCTTTCCCAGAGAGCTCCAAGCAGGAAACTGATCGCTTGTCGACTTGAGCCTGACCTGAGCCTTTTTCTGATGAAAGGCAGGTCCCACCTGACTGTCAGCTTCATCTGACACAGAATAATGAACAACCAGAGCCACTTTCTTCCCAGTAAGCAGTAGTAGTCATCATCAAAATCTTTGAGGCAAGTGATGATATAATCAGAGCATTATTTAGGGAATACATATATTAAAAAAAAAAAAAAAAACTTGCCATAGTAAAATACAGATTTTCCCCTAATGTCTAAGGGGCCCAGGGCATGAATACAAGAGGAGGCCAACATGCCACATGTCTAAAGTTACAAATAAAACTAATAAACTAGTAAATAAAATATGTTCTTTCCCTTAATGCTGAAAAATAATCCTTTATTACAATGCAGAAGGTCAGATTCAAATACAGAGATCCTTAATTTCTTAGAGTCCCATGCTGGGACATGGTAGAGTGATTGAAAGCTGGCCGCTGGCCTCTGGCCCACCTCCACTCTTCTCAACCAAAGTTCTGTGCCATGTGACAGGGATCTTTAAGCATGTTCACATGGACTGGCCTAAGCTTCATCCACATCCTCACTCCCACCCCACCATAACCCTCTCCAACAAGCAAGCAACCCTTGGGCACATTTCAGACATATTGAATAAGTACAATAGTGGTGTGCTCTGTCCTTAGGAAAATGTACCTGGGGGAAAGGCTGTGTCAGGCCCAGAAAATGGGCTCTAGAAAGGTAACAGGGGCTTTGATGGGACCCTTGAAGAGGTACAGCCAAAGTGGGCCAGAAGCAAGGTGGGCCCTGAAGCCCAGGACCCACATCATAGGGCACGTTGTTGAAATAAGAAAGCTTGGCTGGAGGATACATACAACCAACAGGAGGGAAATCACTAAAGTGGTCGTGGGGGCCTCTGGTAAGATGATGGCTCAGGGAAGAAGAAGAGGAGAGAGAGAAGCAAATACCAGGAAACAGAATATGAGCAGCCGTGGAGAGAGGCGGAGACTAGTGGCTCAGCAAGCTCTGCCTGGCTTCCTGGGAGCCTACTGGCCCTGGGTTCAGCCCCAGCCAAGACTCACACTGACTCTACACTGAGCTCTGCAGACATCTTATAATGTAAACCCTCCCTTTGCCTAAGCTAGTTAGTATTACTTTTTAAAAAATGTCTCAACTGAAATACTACTTGGTGGCAGAGGAAAGGAGAGTAGATAAAGAAAAGGGCTAAAGAGAAGCTTCAAGAAGTTATGAATTTAGGATGCCAAAAAAGGGAAAAGAACCACAGAAAGAGTTGGAAAGAAGTAGAGAGAAAACCAGCTCATAAGTAGAGGCAAGCATTTCAGTAAGAGGGGTTATCAGTTGGCAGATGAGGCCTGAGAAAAGGCTATTGGACTTGGTGATTTTAAAGGTCACTGGTAACCTTCAAGAAATCACAACTAAAGACAAATATTGACCTGAAAAAAAAAAAGAAAGAAAGAAAGAAAAGAAAAGGCTGTGCTGGAAGATTGAGGGAGCTGCAGCTGTTCACACATGGCAGAAGCTTTTCTCCTTTCCCGGTATTGGCAGTGGCTTTGACCACCCCTCCTGTTTCCCTTCTTCTTTCCCCTGGGCATTCTGGTGACTCTGGGCACCCTCCGGGCCAAGGCTGGTTTGAAAGGTGCCAGAGAACAAGGGATGAGGCACCAAGATCCTGGATCGAACTCCTTAAGGACAGAATCTCATGGAAAACAACAACAAAATAAACAACCCCTGCAACGTGGGAAAAGAGGATCCCATATAGAATCTTTCTCCCGAGTCTCAACAATTCAGGGGGGAGAGCAAACATGTAAAACTTTTATTTAAGAATACACATCTATGGCTTCCTGTTCACACAGCTGATGGCAGGAGAGCCCAGCCTGTGAAGCCAGCAGGGCTTTCCAGAGAAGCGCGTTACTTAGAGCTCAAAAAAATAGGCAGGCAGGAGAGCCTGTTCCCAACTTGTCCACTGTGACTGTTGTTGCTCAGAGACAGTCACAGAAAAGAGGATTTCAGATGTGTGAGGAGTGAGTCCTCAAGCACTCAGATTGGCTTCCTCTCCTTAGAGTCCCCTCCCCACTCTACCCCCACCTCACCCCTTAACCACAATTTCCAACCTGAGTGATCTCCAGGCTGGGTGACCCCCACCACACCTCCTGCAAGGGGTAAAGGGCGGACAGTCCTTCTACCAAAGTTTACGGAACGGGAACCTCATCGGCAGTTCCCCTCGCCACTCAGCAGTGAGCACTGTTAGCACCTCCAGACACCCCCTGACAGTGCATCCCACAAAGATATAAAAAATACCTCCTCACTGGAGAAATGGGACAGCCCTCGCCTTTTCTCACTGACTTCCTCTCTTTGTTGATTCAAATATCTGCAGCAACGAGGCGTTCAGAGTCCCCTAACTTTCTCTATGGGGCCATTCCCTGAGGTTTTTCCCCATTCTCAGGAGACAACATTTTTTTTAATTCATGGGCTGTTTGCTTTTCTCCTCTGAGAAGCTGAAGGGAGTTTACTAAACAACACAATATTCTCACACATTTCACCCAATCCTCTTATTTGCCTTATGGAGCAGGTGTTTTGTTATTTCCATCTCACAAGAATGAAACAGATGTTCTGAAAGGTTCAGTGACTTGCCCAAGGCTGCTGAGAACATAAGTCCTAGAGTCTAGGATTAAACTTCTGCCTCTGACTCTAAAGTCTATGCCAGGCTAACCAAATCTAAGGCAACCAGTGGGGTGGGAGTGTGGTGAGGAAGAAAGAACCCCAAAGCCTTATCTTTCCCTCTTTTTAGGAAGCCCAGACAGACACAAGGAGTAAAAAAAATACATCCTTCAAAGAGAAAAAAGGACATAAATACACAGAGCAATGGCTTTAAACTTTTTTGAGTGTCATCCACAGTAAAAGACATGTTTTATATCTTGACCCAGGACAACCTATAAATACATCACATAAATATATATATACACCAAAAGTTTTACCAAGAGTGATATACTCTGATATATTTTGTTCTACTCTATTGTACTTTTTTTTTTCCTTTTGATGATAGTTTTGACCACAAAACTGATTTCATTACCCACGAACAGATCCGACCTGCAGTTCAAAAAATGCTGCCCGAAAGCATCAACTCCACATTCAGAGATGAGCTCTCACACTACTCTTGTGTAAGGAGCCAACTGGGTTAGTTCCCAAAGCACAATATGTGTTCAAGAAATACTTGAACTCGTGGACTTTTAAGGAACCAATAATCCACAAGTTAAACAATTTGTACTGGAAACTCTCCAGTTTGCTTTATGCAAGAGATAACACTAATTCCAAAGCTCAACAAACAAATCACTCACAAACGCAAAACTAGAAGCTGATCTCTGGTGTGAATCTAGACTTGAAACTCTAAAATAAAATACTAACAGATGGATTTCATTCAACCAACATGAGTTAAGTGTCTGTTCTGTGCACTCTCCTAGGGGCTAGAGATGCAGAAACAAAATAGACCTTGACCCTGCCCCAAAGAAGTTGAGTAGTGGCGGGAGACAGGGAAGTGGAGCCAGAATTACCGTGCAGTGTGATGAGGGTGGCACAGGCTGCCATGGGAACAGAGAGGAGTTACCTACCCACCCGAAAGAATGCAATGATTGTTTCCTCAGAGACACCTCGAGCCTATGTTTGAAAGACTAATAGTGAGGCCGGAGGATAAAAGGAGAAGAACTACATCAGGCAAAGAATAACATGTGCAAAGTTGTAGCAGTTACAGTTGATTGTCCCCCTACAGCCAATCCACATACATTTTGTTGGTAGTCCCCCGATTGGGAGCCAGGGGTGTCAGAAAAGTTTCACTGCCATTCCATATAATTCAGGGGGAAATCCTGATTAACATGAGCCAGTTATGAAGGTCCCAGGCTCCTTGTCAGTTATTAGTTTAGGAACGGGCATAAAACCCGGGTCTAGCTAATGAAATTCAAGGGCATACCTTCCGGGGAGGGGACTCAGGAAAAGTTTCCTTCTTCTTAAAAAAATACTCATGGTAAGAAACAGCCCTTCTTCTGCTGCTGGATTCTGTACTGTCTCAGGATGCCTGGCGGTGATGCAGCCACCTTATAACCGAGATAATCTAGTTGGAAGGTGGCAGTGACAACGGGGAGTAGCTGAATTAAACAACCTCCGAGCCACTCTACCCCAGGATGTGATGCCATATAGGTAAAAGATTTCCCTCATTGTTAAAGTCAGGGTTTTATATTACTTGCAGTCAAAATGAACCTAAACTGATGCGAAAGCTATGGAGATCTAAAAGGCATGTTCTGGGTTCTCTGCAAGGCAAGAATTGAGATGCAAAGGTCAGATCATACTGTGATACAAACGTTAGCTTCAAGATGAGATGATTATGTTAAACATGAATAACTCAAACCTCACTCTTAAAGAGAAAAGCACTTTAAAAATACAATGAGATGCCATTTTCACTCCCATTCTGACAAAGATCAAGAAACCAGCCTATTTGTTTTTTTGTTGATAATGGGACAATAAGCAGTATAAATCTATGGAAGGTAATTCAGCAATAACTTTCAAAACTAAAAATGTACTAATTCTACAGATTTACTTCCATGCACACAAAATAACATGCACAAAGATATTAGTTACAGCATTGTTTGTATATACAAATTGCCTAAAACCGAATTGTCCATCGGTAGGGAACCAATAATAAATCATGGTATATTCATTTTTAATTCTATGCAGCCATTTAGAGAATGAAGCAATTCTATATGTATCGATATGAAAATACATCAAATAAATATTAAACGAGAAAAGCCATATGCAGAATTGTACACAGCTGTGTGCTGTTATTTAGGTGTGTGTCAGGGGCTGGGGGTGGACAGAGGAATATATGAAATGTGTAAACTGTCTGGAATGATACCCAAGAAACTGATAACATCAGCTGCCCTAAGGAGGGGAATTAAGTAGAAGGAAGTCAGAGACTGTTTCTATGGATCCCAAACTAAGATTCTGCACATGTATACAAACATACATACATTATACCTACATTTCTTTACAAGTATAACTACAAAACCTTCCAGAATATCTGAAAAGATGTGAGTGAATGAAAAAAGAGAGGTTCTTGGATGAGAAGCCTAACTATTACATAAATATCTGTTTCCTACCACTTAATTTACAGATTTAACAGAATCTTTGTATAAATAAATAATTAAATAATAAATAAATTACCCAGAAAGTTGTTTTTTAAATATGACAAAAGGAAGGAGAGAAAGAAAAAATTCTAAACAGATAAGAAAGAAAATGTATTGGGGGAGAGGAGTGAAAGAATAATAAAAATGATGAAAAAGATCTACTAAAAGTAAAAACCTAAAAAATAACAAAAATAAGACAGTAAAGTCTTGGTGTAAAAATAGTCATATTTCTGGAATATATGCTAATTTTTATAAAAATTTTAGTGTATGATGAAGATATTACAATACAATGAGATAAAGATTTTTTTCAACAAATGGTGGAGGAATAACTGATCAGCAATTTGAGAGAAAGAGAAAAATTTAGATTCCCATTATACATTACCCATTAAAGTGAATTCTATTTGATTTAAAGACCTAAATACACTTAAAACTATGTTCAAAAGAAAATAGAATCGAATATTTATCCAAACACTAATAGAAAGGAGATTCTATACTATTGCAGTAAGAAACAGTAGTTTTACTGTAGAGAAAAGATTGAAATATTGAGGACATAAAAGTTTTTAGAAACTTTTACATGTAAAAAAATCATTAAAATAAAGGACAAACAACATGCAATATATATTTACAAAAAAATGACCTAAAAAGACTAATCTTATTAATCTCAAGAACTCATACAAGTTGATAAGAATCATTAAGACTTTAGCTGATAACCAACAGACCAGTAACAAAACTATTTATAAAAGAATATTAATGAATTCATGAAAAAATATTCAATTTTACTAATTATCACAGAGAAATAGATTTTTTAAATCATGGTATTTTTTACACTAAATTAGTTAACTAAATTAACTCTACTAAATTAACTCTTTTACTAAATTAACCTCCCCCAAAATTAAAACACAAATTCCCAAATCTGGAGTTGGTATGATATTGGCACCTGTATTCATTGTGGGTATCATAAATGGATGCAGTAGATTAGGAAAATAATTAAAGTCCTAAAAATGTCCATGCCCTTTTCTCTAACACTTCTCTTAGAGAATGGATCCAGAGCAGAGCAGCAGATGCATCAAGCCACTGCTGAAGTCCAGGCTTCCATCCTAACACGGTCTCCCCACATGAGGCCTTCTCAGCCCATGTTCCTATGCCTTTGCTATTTAACACAGTAGCCACTAGCTACATGTGTCTAGCCAAATTGAGATGTGCTGTAAGTGTAAAATACACACCAAATTTCAAAGACTTATGGGGAAGAAAAGAAAGAAAAAAAATAGATCACTAATAATTTTTATATTGATTACATACTAAAAGATAATATTTTGGGTATATTGGCTTAAGTAAAATACACCATTAAAGTTAATTTCATCTTTTTACTTTCTTTACTTTTTTAATGTGGTGACTAGAAAATTTTAAACTATTTATGTGGTTCACATTCTATTTCTTTTGAACAGTACTGTCCTAGAATTTCTTGAACCTAACGTGACCGATATCTTGGAGAATCACCTTTATTTCTAATTGACAATATTCTTTGTATCTAGTGTTGTGACAAAGCTGACTTTTTTTTTCTAGAAAAAGAAAGAGGAAGGGTAAGTAGATGGCTGTGAAGAGGAAAGGGCCTCTGCCATAATTGTTGCCACAATGCCCTTGCTCCCACGCCTGAAATTCTCAAATGAGTCACAATGTTGGGTTGAGCTACTGAAATGAAAAGAAGTTACTTGGCAGTGACTGTTTTCCTAGACTTATATTCCTCTGACATCACATCCCTCCACTGGGGTCCATCCATGATGCCACCAGACAGATCTACAAATGTCAACAGGTCATATTATACCCCTGCTTAACACCCTCCAATGACTTCCTTTCTGGCTTAGAATAAAATCCACATGCCTGTATTAGCCCCAAAGGTTTGCTTCTCTCTCTGGCCTCTTTTCTCCTCCCTCCCTAGGATCCAGCCACACAAGCCCCATTTCACCTTCTCAGCCTGGCCAACTTCTTTCCCCTTTTAAGTCTCCTGAATGTACCATTCCCAACCTAAAGTAGCCCTTTTAGTCATTTTCTACCACATCATGCCTTTTTCACCTTCATCACACTTATAACTTCCTGAAATTATTTTTGTTGTGTTTTCTTCATTACCACCCATCTTTCCTCCACAGGTAATATACCTCATGAGAAAAGAGATCCTGTCTCGTCCGCCATGTTCACCACAGCATCCCAGATCTTACAACAGTGCCTGGTGCATGGTAGGGCTCCACAAATATTTGTTGAATGAATCTATAAACAAATGCCAAATTATTCCACTTACTCTCTTCCAAATATGCTTTGAGTTTTCTTATCTCAAAGAAAGCCTTGCCTCAAAGCATCTTTGCTTTTGCTGAGTCTTCCCATCTGCAGTCTTTATTGCTTTTCTAAAATGATGTACTTCTGCTTCAAGTACAAACCACCTAACTTAAAAAAATTTGATAATAACATCTTTTTTTTTAATCTCACATAATTAGAAGCCCAGAAGTGGCATAGTTTCAGGGGTAGGTAACTCAGTAGCTCAACGCTGACTTCCAGGAACCATGTTTTTCCAGCCTTTCCCCTCTGCCACCCTCAGCATACCAGCCATTCAACTTAGCTTCTCCCTTTGAGTTTGCAAAAGGGTGACGACAGCTCACGCACTATGTCCTTACTCAACACACCTCAAGTGCAGAGCATCTCAGATTTGGAGAATTTCCTAGAAGCCCCTCTGTGGAGTTCTCTTTTATGCTCCTTTGTCCAGAACTGTAGTGTATTCCTAAACCAGCCCATTTTTTAAACCTATTACTGGCAAAACCAAGAAATGTAAACGATTGGCCTAAAAAACCAAGATGTACCTCCCTTGGGCTGAGTGAGTCCTGGGTCTCTGGAGTAGAGGCTTCTAAAAATTTAACAAAGAAGTGAGATTGGGGTAAGGGACAGGGCATCCAGGTAGACCAAATGGTCTCAAAATGAGCCATTGAGAGTTTTTAGAAGCCACAAATCCTCCTAGTTTTTCAAAGCACAGCTCAAATCTTGGGTATTTAATTAATCCTTCTCCGATTATCTTAACCAGAAGTAGCCACTACCTCCTATAAACATAGTTTACCAAAAACTTTATCGGGTCATACCTAATTTCTCTCTCTAATCAAAATCCGTGCTTCAGATATCTTGTCTACCTTTAATATATTTTCAGAATCCAACCTCATCTCACAGCTCTCAGTCCTATCACTCTTGTCCAAGCCACCATTACTTCACCCCCGAATTATTGCAGCAACCTCCTCACTGGCCTCAGGCTTCTCCTCTTTCACCCCTAGAGTCTGTGTTCATACAGGGAGATCTTTCAATATGTAGGGCAGATCATGTCACTGCTCTCCTCAACACCCTCCAATGGCTTCAGAAGAAAATCCAAAGTCCTTACCATGGCCTGCAGGGTACTCTGTGACTGGCCCTTATCACTTCTCTAACCTTATATGCATCCAGTCCTCTTGCTCACTGCCCTCCAGCAAAACTCGCCTACTTGTCTTTCTACATACCAAGCACACTCCTTCCTTGAGCCTTTGTATTTACTGTCCAGTTTATTTGGAAAACCCTTCCAGATATTCAGATGACTTGCTCTTTCTCTTTCTTCAGGTTTTGACTCAAATGCTCCCTTATCCAAAAACTCTTGCCTGACCTCTTATCTAAAAAAGAAAGAAAAAATCACCTTACTCTGCTTTATTTTTCTTCAAAGCACTTGTCACAGGTAGAGGTATTATGTATTTATTCTTTACATTCTCTCTTGTCTCATTAGAACCTAAGATCCAAGAAACCAGGGGTTTCATCTGTTTTGTTCACAGGTTAAGCCTCAGTGCTGAAAATAAAACACAGTATGTAATAGGTGCTCAATATGTTTCTTGAATAATTGTATACTCTTATAATCTTTGTTATTTCTTTGGTTCATTTGGCAAGGTCTCAAGCTATTATCTTTGCATGTGCACATATCAATGGCAACACAGGCTTCTTAAGGACCCAAACTGAGCCTTAAAGCACAATACTTGGCATAAAGAGGGTACTCAGAAGTTTATGTTGTTGACAGATTTGGAAGGAAGATACATTAGGACAATAACAATTGTTATCATTTTACCTAATCTGTAGTTAGCAGGACCCTGAGAAGTACAGGACAGGGCAGCTCATTCAGGAGAGGATGTGGGATTTGGGATTCTGCCCTACAAGAACATCCAAATTAAGTCCTTGATGAAGAGGAGGCAGCATCTCTCTGATATTGAAAGGAGAATATAGGGGCACCTTTCGCACCCCTCAATTTCAACAGGAACTGTTCTTTCCAAGTTTGTTTATAACCTAGCAATTTTTTGCAACTGAATAGGGCCTCTCACTCTCATTAATTAGTGGCAAAGTTCTCTACTTAACAGATGTTAAACACAAGCAGAGCAAACTTGACAATTGTTTAAGGTCACAAGGAGTCATCACTCAAATTTAGGTCCCATCAGGTCCCATCTCCCCATTCCCAGTGCATGCCAACCTCTCAAGTACACTTTGGAGGTCCCAAGAAAAGCATCTGAGCCCCGGGAGACCAAGTCCTGTTAGCCCATGTTTTTGCTTCTGCACATAGTTCATTCACACTAATTCTAGCAGCAAGGCCATTTACCAGACTCCAGGGAATCAAGCCACTCTCAAATGTCGATAGCAGTACACTTGCCAGAGGAGAAAAGGACAAATAAGGAGACTGAAGACAGTACTTTAAACAGGAGAAGAAAAAGATATCATTGGATGTACGCTAAGCCAAAAAAGCAAATGCCAGGAATAACTGTGAGCACTGTTTGAAGCCAAGATCTGTGCAGTAAGGACCCAGGTGGAGGAGGAAGCAGGAGCTGAGGTGGTCTGAGGACACAGAGCAAATGACCCAGGGGGTGGAGCAGGAGGAGAAGGACATATTTTAAGTAACCTTAAAAGACTCGTTTTAGCACAACTCAGGAAATGAAAAGCAGATGGGTTGGTTTGGAACTTGTTTACACATCATTGGCCTCAGAGAAGCTTCCAGGGCAGAGTAAGGACTGCAGAGAAGAAATATTTTAGGCAAATATTGACAGGGTCTCTATTCTGAGAATAGGGCCTCTGTTAACAGGATTCTCTGCTCCTTGAGAAGCAGGAATTTAGGCAGAAGGACCCTCATTCTACCAGTCTAGGGCAGGTCTGGCTAAAATAAATACTAATTTAATATGTATTACTGATCTGCTAGTACTTAAAGGAAGTAAAGATTAATACACCTTCTCTCTTGCCTTCATGTCATACCCTCCCTACTCAGCAGAGAAGCAAAAACAGAGGCCTAGACTTGGGGAGGATTGGAATGGTTCTGAGGTTTGTAGAAGGCTTGTTAAAATATGCATTTCTGGGTCCCAACATGGAGTTCCTACTTGGTAGAGCTGGGGTGGGGCCCGATGGCCACACACTTGGAATCACCTAGAGATTAAAATATACTGATGACTAGGCCCTAGTCCCAAAGATTCTAAAATAGTAAGGGACGTGACTTTGGCATTGTTTAGAGCGCTCTAGATATTTCTAAGACACATCAATATTGAAAACCATTGATCTACTTCTCTTTTACCTGCTATCATCATTATATTCTCAGTTTAATTTCATTTTACTTTAATAATGTGGCCTCTAGGTGGTTAGGACCACAGGAGACCATGGAATTCAAATTAGGCATTAACCTAGATTTGGGGGAAAGGGCTAAATAAATATTGCTTTCTGAGAAATAGATTATTAAAAATCATGCGCTATTTAATGACTGAGGAAACCAAGGCACTGAAGGAGAAGTAATTTTCCCCAAATCACACAGTTAACAAGTGGCAGAGCTGGCTCTCAAACTTTGGTGTGCATCTGAATTACCTACAGAAGCTGTTTAAATTACAAATGACCAGGCTCCATCACAGACCAATTGGATCAGGATCTCCTGATGTGGGTCTTTATCAAAATTATTTTTAACAAACACCCTGGAGAATCAGTTGTTCACCAAGGTAATGAGACCATTGTTAAGGTTTAAAATGAAGGCTTTGGAATTAGATTATCCTAGGTTCAATTCTTTCTCTACCACATATAACTAGAATCTTTGAACAAGTTACCTAGCATCTCTCTGAGCTATCATTTCTTCATCTGGAAATGAGAATACAGTACTTAGTTCTAGAGATTGTTTTGAGGATTGCATAGGTCTAAGGCATTTGGTATAGTGACAGGTCCGTTGCTAGTATGGCAGAAGGACATTCTGAGACATTAACCAGGTCTTTCCTGATACCATCAAGACCATGCACGTCACTGCCTTTTCCTGCTCTGAAATCCAAGCCCTGCTCTGCTCCAGGGAAAAGTCGGGTTACTACAATTGGAACACCAAGCAAAAGAAAGGTGGTTGCTTAGCTTTTTAGATTCAAACGAGATTACTAAACACTAGACCTACACTTGGGAGAAAAAAATTTCTAAGCATTCAGAAAAAAAATTGAACCTAACCAGTAGACAAATAAGACTGGCCCAAAAGAAATTTTTCCCTTTCTTCCCCTAAAATAACTAGCACTCAGACAATACAGTCGGGTTACCTGGACCATAGGCTATGTGGTTTCTAAGAGAAGTCCTAGCCCCATGTGATCTTCCTTGAGGGTAAATGCCCTTGGAAAAAAAAGAAATCTGTGGTTGGAGGTAGAATACCAGATAAGCTTTAAGAAAACAGAAAGGGGAGGCCTGGATCTACTTCCCATCTAGGGAGGGCAGCTAATCTCATAGAGAAATGAGGTCAACAGAGAAGAGATGGTTGTACAGATGATCGGGGAAGAGAATTCAATGATAGCTTTGTTTCCCGTGGCCTCAAAGAGGTGTGAGGGAGTAGCTGGACCCTCCTTATACCCTGAGAAGGGCTCGGAAGTCATCTGAAAGTGACAGCCAACAGCCCAAAGGAGCCATGCCGTGCAGGAACAACCATGGATGACAGCATGAGCTGAGCAAACTAGATGGGCATGCAGCCACCTTAGAGGATAACTCTGGACACTGGTAGGGAAGGATCCTATGATCAAAGACAAGATGGAGCAGTTATTCATCTCAGGAACTACCAACTCAGGCACATGAGTTATATGGGTCCCCTGTCTCTCACTCCCCTATTACTGATATCCATCCTAAGGAGAGCAAGGGAGAACATGTGAGTGTGAATTAATCTCCTTGGTAATTACTAGATTAATTTTTCTGTATCACACAGAATGGGAGTCTGAGATAAAAATTATGTTCTATTTTAGAAAATCAAAGATACGGATGTACACATCTGAAACTACCTTGTAAAATTAATATCTCCTAGTTAAAACTATTAAGTTTCCTAATAGCTGGCAAGACATTTTGTACAATTCCCTAAAAAGTAGAACAACAATTAATATAAAATGGACTTCATCAGCAGACATCTTGGAAATGGCAGTGTCTGTGAGGAGGAATATGTTTTTGGTGACATTAAAATTTTGAAAAATAAATACTGAAAAAGGAGAATTGGAGCCCAGCATTATTGCAGTACTCCCTAAGGGAGAGAGACACTCCATCTGACTGGACTGTTATTCCAGATTCTGGGTGCTGTCCCTGAAGTCAAGCACCCAGGGTTCCTATATTCTACTTTGGCCTAAACGCATAGCCACGAGCCTACCTAACTTGCTTTACTACAATTTGGCATCCACCAATGACAAACTCGGTTTTCTAAAACCCTGAAAGATAGTAGGCACAAAGGCTCTGATATGCGAGAAGGTGAGCCCTAGCCTGTATATCCACATATCGGCATTGTGATTTAAAAATAGGTCACTGGTGAGTTAATTAATGGAAGCTTCCTAGATAGGGCTGCCAAAATTAGCAAATAAAAATACAAATATTGCGTGGGACATACTTATACTAAAAAATTACTCATTGTTCATTTAAAATTCAAATTTACCTGGGTATACTCTATTTTTTTCTGTCAATCCTACTAAAGCCTTCCCACTACCAGGTGGACTGATAAAATGGAAGTCCTGCACGTGCAAGGCTTCTGGACAATCCTGGCTCCAAGAACACCTTAGCCAACATAATGCTACCCACGAGGCTCACCTAAGTAATCAGCCCAAGGTTATCAGCCAAGGTTAAGGTTAGAGTCTCTCTTTCATAATCTGTATTCACTTGAATCTTTCTCTTTATTTATACACAAAGTAAATAACCTCCCTTATTAAGCTTCCAAGGCCCTCATTACCTACTAATTCCAAGACCCAATTTACAACTTGGACAATAAATGCATAAGAATTAAAAAATATTTCTTAGTGGCATCCACAGAGGTAATTAACATTATCAAAAACATCTATTATGTTGTACCATTAGTTGCTTCCCTACAATTACTAGTTAAATATGAATTTTTATTAACTTGCAACGAAGAAGTTTTCTGTTCCTTAATCTGAGTCTTATCTTTTCTCTGATTTTTGCCTCAGTCACAACCCTAGTCTTTACCATCCATTACATGCTGGGATTCTCCAACCTTCAGATCACCTTATAGAAAATTCAGTTGATGGATCTCTGTAGGGTCACTTCCTTTGTGACCAGAGAAAATTAAAGTAAGAGAAGTGCCACAGAAGAAGCAGAGAAACAGATCCGGTTTCTGATTCAGTGAGGAAGAAAAGATCTTGCTCTTTCTCCAAGCCAGCTCTCTTCACAGCAGTAACATCACAGGATGTTACACTTGACTGTGGCTTTCCTTTGTCATCTTCTAAAGAGACTTCTACTCATAGAGAGACAATATTGATTCTTTACCCCCAGACCAGTTGGGGCTAAAAAGTTCACGCTACTTGACTCAAGCCATCATCCAGCTCCTTTATTCTAGACATAAAGTGCAATTTTTGCTAAGGAATGAAGAGTCTCTCTGCTGAAGTGTGATTTAGGTCATTCCTCTAGAATTCTGATTCTAATTCATTGCTGGCATTTTTGAAGTATTTTAGGGTGAACATCTGAGATAAATGAGTCATCTCAGTCCTTATATCTCTTCTATTTCCCATTATTTTCTAACTTAAACATTTCAGAGCTAAGGATTAATATATCCTCCCAATGCTGGCAACAGGCAAGCCATTCTGTAAAATACATTGGGAAATTAATGGACTTGCATTTGGGAAGAAGTAAACAGAAGTAGATAATATATATGCCTGTTTATTTATAGACCCACAGTATTGGGAGCTAAAAAATGGTTGAATGGTTTCAAGCCAGGCCTCTGATTAGGTTAAAAACAAACAAACAAACAAACAAAAACAAAACAGCCAACCACCAAGCACCAATTTGGTTTTTCTCAAGCTGGAAGCAGCAGGAAGCAAAATGTTAACTTGAACCCCAGAGAGATTTGGAGTTTCTCGAGGGGTATTTTACAGAGCCAAGATACTACATTTGCCCCACCCCCATCCTCACCCCCACCCCATGCTCTCAGGTCAGGGCGGGCGGGCACTGAGGATGTGCTTTGATTCGGGACCCCCAGGGGAAACTGGGAAAAACCCTGCTGCCAACAAGATTGGGTGAAACAGATGTGGTTAAGAAAGCTCTTCAGATCAATCACCCTGGGTGATTTAGGAGTCGCCAGAGGCAAGGCACAGTGAGGCTTTAAATGCCCTTTCCTCAGTAAGAGCTTGACAGAAGGCAAGACCAACTACATTATCCACCTCAGTGTTTGCTCCCCTTACCCCGCCCCCCACCCTGCCCACCCCATCTAAAGCGCAAACACTTCCCCAGCAAATTCTTCTCCCAGAAGAACATCACGAGAAGCCTCCAATCCCCTCCTGTATAAACGTTGTCCTCACACTATGTATATTTTGATAACATTAGTATAGCATCCTGCAGTTTGTAAAGCACTCACATGATCTTATTTAATCTACTTGCACACAAGCCTTATGAAATGTGCAACTATCGTGAGCCATCAGGAAACAGAGGAGGTACTGAAGTCCTCCAGAACTTATCTCAGTCAGGAAAACCCATCAGTATGATCTTACGAAGGCTATCAGTTTATTTGATAACTGAAAAAAAGCAAATCACAGGGTAGTTTGTAAAATATGAACCCATTTGTGAAAAAGAAATATGGGCATGGCCCTATATGTCAGAGGTGGACAGCTGCACTTGTGTATCTGCACACACAAATATAGATATATATATATATCCAAGTGTTTATATACACATACACAATTTATAATAAACATTACTTAATGTTATTTGTTTTATATATATTTATACTTATTTTACATATAATTAAAATGTTGTAACAAGGTGCATTTAAGAAAAAAGCTTATTGTGATCGTTTCACAGTGTATACAAATATCGAATCATTATGTTGTCCACCTGAAACGAATATATGTCAATTATACCTCAATAAAGATGAGAGAGAGAGAGAGAGAGAGAGAGAGAGAGAGAGATTAGATTAGATTAGATAGACAGACAAACAGACAGACAATCTGGGGGAGAAATAAAGAAAAAAGCTAATTGGTGTTAACATTTTGTTTTTCCACCCTCAGAAGAAAGAGAAGTGGTTAAGGGAAGAGAGGTGGTTATTGTGTTGTTAAAAGTATGATTGGTGCTGTATTTGGAAGACGGGCCTTACAAGGAAGAAGGACTCAATAGGAAGGCAAGGACCCTCGTCCAGCAGTTTCCTCCCCGTGGCCTGTACAAACCCTGCGCTGCCGAGGACTAGGCCTATGGTTGTGTTGTATTGCATCTTCGGTTCCTGAGAACCACTCGAACTCATCCATGGGTGGTCCAGTCCACATCTGAGTCAGAAGAACAAAAGTACAAGACTGTACATACCCTCTCTCTGACCAACCAATCATAGAGCCCTGGGCTGCCTCGTGTTAGGGCTTAAATAGAAAATGATGGCAGGTCCTGTGCCATCTTCCAGGGAGACAATCAGGGTGTAGTGGGAAAAATCAGGAATTTGAATCAGGCACTTCTGGTTTTGAACCTCAGCACTGTTACTTACTGATTTGTGTCCCTGGGCATGATCTTCACCTCTCTGTGCTTTCAGTTTTCCTCTCTGTTAAATGGGACCAATAATATCTATATCTATATCACAGGATTATTCCAGACAATCCTGTGACACTCCATAGAAATGATACACATGCTATTCTCTGAAAGGACTGTTCCCTCCCATGAACACCCCACATCTGCCAAGCGAACTCTTTCTTCAAGGTTAGCTTTCCCAAAAGGCCATTAGATGCCTCTCCTCTGTGCCCCAATAAAACCATGTGACATAAGTATCATAGCGCCTACACATAGCATTAGTTATCGGTTTCTAAAAAGAGGCTGCCTTTCTGCTCTAACAAAGGGCTCAATACTAGACTAGTAGCATCATTGGTGCAGGTGAAACTCAAGAAAGGGGCAGGTCCATTTTCCCTGGTTTCTGCAAAAAGGCAGGATCAGGTTGGGGTGCAGCTGGAGGTACCACAGGGTAGAGTTCTAAAAAGAAATCCCTCGTTGCTTTTCCTTTTTATGGACCATCTCAAGAAGGACTTTGTTGGGGTGGGGTGATAAAGATTTTGGAGTTCAGATACTAAGCTGTATGAACTGAGGGCCCACTGCTTAGGGAAATACTTGAAATGTCCAGCTAGATGCTTTGATGTCTCCTAATCCCCTAGGAAGTAGAGGTCGAGTACAGTAGCTCCTTCTGTTGGAGAAAGAGGGATCTGGCATATGGCAAGGAAACTACAGAAAACCCTCCTGGAACCAACCATTGGTCAAACCTATTTGTCACACCACACTTGTCATATCCCCCAAACCTAGCAAAGTGCACAAAAGGGTACTCAATAATAACTGGAGCGACCACTTAATTGAGTGCCTACTACATGCAAGTAACTTGGCATATTTACATATTTCATTACTCGTTCTCACAATGACTATGCAAGATAGGTATTATTAGCTACGTTTCATAGATGAGGAAATTGAAGCTAGAGAAGGCTAAGTGACTTGGCTAGAATCATAAGCTAGTGAAAGGCAGAACTGGAATCTGAACCCTTATCTCTCTGATTCCAAAATTAGTACTCTTTTCCCAAAGCCAGGTAGCCTCTGTCAGTATGAATCCCCTGCCCCTTCTCCTTTGTTTCTGTCTCTGTCCCTCTGTCTCCATCTCTCTCTCTTGTCTATGGGTACTCATCACTGCTTTTTCTGAAGTCCATGCCTCGAGTGCCCTCCTACTGAATGTACTCCTCCGATGAGGCCTCCCTCCTCTTCTGCACTATCACAAGCTGTCCTGGAGTTTTTTTGCTTTGTTTTTCCTTACGTACAGCCAGTCTACTCTTCTCTCCATCTTCCAAACCCAGTATATACTTGAAAATCAGTGGTTATCTGCTGTCTGTAAAAACATCAGGAAAGTTAAATGAAAGTTAAGTTAGGAGCAGGGACAACAAGAAGGCTGAGAGACAGGAAGCAAACCCGTTCCTTGTCAGGGCCCACAGTACAGATGGATCCGGCATTAGTCAAATCTGGGCCCTGAAGCAGGCAAAGTCTCTGACCTTTTCACTCAGCAAGATGCCTAGGGAACAACCCAGAACATGAGGACTCTGACAGAGGAAGTTGCTATATTCCCCAGGGACTGTTAAACCCTAACAGTCATCATCCTCCCCCTCCTTCTCATCAAAAGCATTTATTAAGTAGCTTAATTATTAAACAAAGCAGGTGGAAGGAAAAGGTGGGAAATTGGAGGGTTGAATTGAGCTTTTTAGAAAGCCAGAAAAATGACTCACTCTGTGTAACACTTCATTTGGAGAACAAAACAGATATTCCCTATCTAGCCAGGTACATTGTTAAACCTGTAGGGGAGAGATAGCAAAGCGGGCCATTTTTTTTCTCTCTCAGTCACAAATAACTATGAGCTTACAGCTGAACTGGCAAGCTTCTAGAATAAATCCGTAGGATTTATTCTCCCAACAAGGGCAAGAGCACTGACAGAATCACAAGAAAGAGAAATCTCTAATATTTGTTCAAGTCAGTGTTTAGAATATTCTAAGTGGGAGGACATTTTATTAGCAAGTTAACTAGACCATAAGCTCCTTGAGGTAAGAAATGGTGTTCTTTTTCTTTTTGAATTATAGGATCGAGTCCAGTGCCTGGTACACAGTGGATGCTCGATAAATGTTTATTAGAATAAAAGTGAAGGCAGGAGCCGAGTCTTGTACAACTTTGTATCCTCCTCAGTGCACTAACTGAACGAATGATGGAGGCATCAATGAATGAGAAATGCAAAGTATTCGATTTGCCTTTGAAGAAAGGCATATGCCTTTGCAAGCAGTGGGATCAAGTCCCCAATTATTTCAGAAGTCCAGGTCCTAATATCTTACTTTTATCCCCTTAGAAGATAGAGCTGTGGCTAAACTAAATCTGGCTGCTAAAAGGAGACGGTTCTGCTGGCTTTGCTCATTATCGTGAAGAGTCAAACAGTCCTGAACTTCTAAAGCCATCAAGGCATTTCTTCTGTCCCTGTCCGGGCACAGGACAAGCTCCTGGTATTCTCACAGGAGCTGGTCTAACTTGTCTCCACCCTTTTGAGTTCCCTCCCTTCTGCTCTCTCCTGTCCTCCTCGTTCTTTGTCTCTCACTTTTGCTGAGTTTTGACTCCCTTTGTTCAATAGCTTCAGCTTCTGCACATCTAGTAAATTTCATCTCTCTCAATTTAGCACATTTACAGAGAAAGGACATCAGGATCACACAAATAGCCAAGAAAGGACATAGAATGTGTATGGAAAACTGAGGCAGGAGCAGGAAGATGCAAGAGCTTTTCCTGATGGGTGTCCTGAGCTGAGGGATGGTGGAGCATATTGGGTTTTCCTTCCCATATGCAAACACAGACAGGTGCCAATGACTGAAAAGACTTCATTAGGGAGGCGATACTATATTAGTTCCCCTGACAAATACATAAAACCTCCGCATTTCACAGCAGAGGGACAAAAACTCAGAGAGTTTAGGAGACCACCCCTTCCAGGTTGAGCTAGGTACTCCTCCTCTAGATTCCCCTCAGGGGACCCCTAGCTTAGCATTTGTCACACTGTGATATGGTTATTTCCTTACATATCTTTCTCTACTCAATTTTGTGTGTCCCCTGAGGGTACAAATTATATCTTTCATCTCTGTAATTCTCAAGGATAAAAACCTTAGTCAATGTTTGCTGAATGAATGACTTGTCCACGGTTACCCAGCTAACATGTGGTCAAAATGGTTCCAGAACCAAGTCCCCTGTCCCATCAAATCATATATCTTGGTTGTCCTACAGGAACACTTTCTGGAAGAGAGTGGGCTGCAAACCTATAAAGAAGCTAATCAAGCATTTGGCAGGTTTATGAACTATTTTGAGAGTTTTTCTTAACTTTCATTTTTCTTCTTGATATTGTTGGGAACTCTAGGCAGTTACTCAGAGCTGAGCCGGGTTCATCCATAATCCCTGCTCATGAAACAGCTGCATTCAACACCTCTTCAGAGGGGGAAATTTTGCCAATGAAAGTGAAGGCTGCTAATCCATCCAGATGGCTTTCAAGCCCCCTCTCCTACCTTGCTGCCAGGTGTGAACAAACACTTCGGAAGTAATTTGGAGATGACTGAGAGGAAATGTCAAAGGCTTTGATCCATGTTTCTTAAAACATCGGAGTTTTCTGATCTTGTAGGTCCTGAACAGCTAGGCTGGAAATCTCACGAGAAAAGGTTGGTTTCTTCTCTCATCTCGTCACACATGTCAATGATGGAGGGCTTGTTCTGATCATTCACAAGCAAGATGCCAGTACCTGACTTTGGGGAAACAAAGATGGCCTCTGAGAAGAAAGAAGTACTCAGGCCTGCACTATTGTTGAGGGTGGAAAGGATTTCCTGGCTCCACAGGAAAACCCAAAACAGAAAGGTAACAGACACAAAGGGTCCTGAGGACTACATTTGCAGTGGTCAAGAGTCCAGGCTCTGAGACTAAATAGGTCTAGGTTCCAGCCCTAGTTATACTATCTAATTATCTCACCCTGGACAAGTTACGTAATATCCTTGTGCTTCAATAGAAAAGTTGTAAAAATCAATGAGTTAATCCATGAGGATTTGCTATTCTCCCTTCACCATTCCAGTTGCTTTCTCCATCCCTCTGTGCATTCCTGTTCTGTGCCTGAGAGACTGGCCTTTAAGACTGTATTACTCAGTGTCCTTTGCCCTCTGACTTCTAATAGAATTCAGCCACAGGAGAATACTGGGAAGAAAACTGGATGCTCAGAGGAATAAGATCTCAGAGCATTTATTCCCCTGGCTTTCACAATGATGGGTTCACCATTTCAACAGAGGCTGCATACCTCTACTTTCATCCCCAGCTCCTGTCAGGCAGCCCTCTCCCATAGCTAAACTCTAAGTATGCATTAACCCTGCTTTCTTTCCTTGCCCCTTCACACCTAGAGATGCTAGTGGCCTCAGCATCCCTTGCTGGGCCCCCTAACCCTATGCACACTTTTAAATGTATAGTTCCTTTGTAAGATTCTCTCCATTTTACCACGTGGGTGTCCCACTTATTTCCTTTCAGGACCATGACTAATGAGCCTGACATATATCAAGTGTTCAATTGAATGTTTCACATTTCTCCTCTTTCCCCTTCCTCCTCCTATACCTTCATTATCTTCATCGTCCTCTTTTTTTATTATCTCAGTATAGAGCAGAAAACCTAGAGAGAAATGCTATTAGTTTTCTACTGTTGTGTAACAAGTTACTTCAAACTCAGCAACTTAAAATAACACATAGTTTTTCATAGTTTCTGTGGGTTAGGAGGCAGGGCAAGGCTTAGCCGGGTTCTCTGCAACAGGGTCAAACCAGGCTGACAGCTGGGTGTTGGCTGGGGCTGTGGTCTCATCAGAAGTTTGACCAGGAAAGCTCCACTTCTAAGCTCCCTCAGGTTGCTGGTAGAATTTATCTCTTTGCAGCCATAGGACTGAGGTCCCTGTTTTCTTGCTGACTACTGTCAGCTCCTAGAGGCTGCCTGCAGTTCCTTGCCACAGGGCTATTTCTGTTAGCCCTCGCACCACTGGGCAGCTTACTTCATCAAAGCCAGCACAGAGAGTTTCTCTGACTTCAATGAGGACCCAGGACCCCTTTAAAGGGCTCTCACCTGATTAAATCAGTCCCACCCAGGATAACCACCCTTTTTTATTAACTCAAAATCAAATGACTTGGGACCTTAATTACATTGCAAACCCTACCACACTGCCATAAAATCAAGGAAATACCATCCTTCCACAGGTTCAACCTGTGGTTCAGCCGAGGGGATTGACTACACAAAAGTGTGAACATGAGAAAATCGAAAATAATAAAGGTCACCTTAGGGTCTGTCTGCCACAGAGATCCCCCTTTTAACTGGACTAACTCTAGAAACCCCTTAAAAACATAAATATTTAGCTTTGGTAGATTTAGGAATGGCCTTGATTTTCCAAAAAAAAAAAAATTAATTTTCCACTCATGAGATGATTCTTAGATCAGTAAATTTAGTGCATCATTTGGCAAAGTATTTTCTGACCACTTTACCAGTGTCTAATATGGAGTCTGCCACACAGATAAAATGTGATAAAAATTTGTTGAGTAACTGAATTAATAAATGTATTGTTTGGTCCTATCTATACACTCTTTTTCAGTTTCTTCACCTTTTTCTTATTTCCTCACGAATGAGTTCCCTCTTTTTTTCCCTTGACTCTTTTAAAAGTGCTCAATAGGCCTATTGTAAAATGAACAAAAAAAAAACAAATATAAACAATGAAAAATTAAAATCTATTTTTTTCTCCACTCTGCTCTCTTTAGAGGTAACCAGTGTGGATATGTGAAATGTGTTTTTATTACAAAAGTGGAAGCGTACAATGTATATTTGTTCCTTGGTTTGCCTCACGTTTTAAATGGCTTCTTATAAGTGTTAGCATGTGCAGCAGACGCTGTCAATGCTTTACTCAGATCCCCTCAGAAACTCTACCATTTCCACACATAACAGCCCAGCTTTCGATAACCAGAATCTCCATCTTGGTTGGATAGTTCCCTCCATCCACTGAAAACAATTTGCCCATGGATGGTTGGTTGGGAATACGTGGGAATTAATGTCTCTCTTGGAGACAGGCTTTCACAATAACTAAAAGTTATAGGAGTATAAATACCTCAGCTTCCCGGCCCCTTGGCTAGGATAATTCTGAGGCATGTGCTTTGCACTGCTCAGAGTTTCCCTGAAAGATTACACTCTAGTTGCTCACCGTGGAAGCTGGCTTAAAAACATACCCTTTATTGGCTGTCTGCCCTTTCCTGCATCACTCCCCCATTTCCCTACTTACATTTTCCAAACATCTTGCACTTAATTTTTTGTCACAAGCTGTGCTTCCGGAAGAACATAAACTAAGATTGCATTGATGTGCTCTAGTTTACTTAATAATTTTCTTATTAATGGGCATTTTGGTTGTTTCTGATTGTCAATAAAAATGACTGCAGTAAAATCTTTAGCCATGTGACTTAAGCACATGCACATATTCCTAAATTGTAATTGCTAAGTAAAAGGGAATCACACATCTAGTATTTAAGAGATACTGCCAAACTGGCCCCCCACATGGCTTTATTAACAGTATCCTTACCAACAGTTTGCTGAAGTACACTTTACCCCACCATTTGCCGGCACTGGATATCACATGTGTTTTAATGTTTCTCTTGATCAGTTAGACAAAAATAGATGTATCACATTTTCATTTGCATTTCTTAGATTAATTAGGATAAACACTGCAGTATTTTGGGTAGTTATCAGTTGATGGGAAGAGAACACACAGAAAACACACACACCGATGTAGAAAAAAATTAATGTCTGGATTTAATTAGGCAATGATGTAAAATATTATCCACAGTAAAGCAAAGGTGGATGTCTCAGAGCAGCTTGCCTTGGTCCCCAGGCCTCAGGGTGGGGCACATTATGCCTACAAGGGGGAGTCAGGCCAGATGTGGAAAAATTCAAGTCTTATTATGCCTTGACCTTATTATACCCAGGGGGTTTGTCATCATCTTTATACACATAAGCCATATTTCTAAGGGTAGTTTTATCAAATTTGGGTTCTCCTGATTCTTGAAACAAACAAGGTGTGTCTCCCTGAACAATAGCTCTGCCTACACCTTTCCAGCTTTCTGGAGAGCCCATTTCCCTGAAGATCATCGCGTAATACTCTTGTATGAATGGTTCTGAAACTGAGTGTGGTCTGAAAAGCATGATTAAAATCTAATTCCCTAAAATCATCTGGTAATATACACAATGACGATTTGTATTTCTGATGTGATTGGCCAGCTCATGTCTTTTGTCCATTTTTCTACTAAATTATTTGTATTTTTTGTGTGTATTTGTTGAAATTTCTCATGTGAATATTAACCCTTTGTTACATATCTTGTGAACATTTCTTTTAAATCTGTTGCTTTTTGTTTGCCTTTGTTTACCATGGTTTTTAACTTTTATTCAGTCATATTTGTAGATCTTATTATCATTTACAATTTTGGGTTCTGTGTCTTGCTTAGGAAATGCATTCATCCCTACCCAACAATCAAAAATATTGTCCTATCTTTCCTTCCAGCATTTTTATCATTTGGGATTTTTTAATTACATTTAGATGTTTAAACCATTCAGAATTTATTTTTGTGGATAATATAAGAAGCTTACCTAGAGAATGTTATCATTTTTGCTGCTACTAAGTGAGATATTTTCCCACCCACTGTATTTTCTGAGTCACTATTACTAGTAGAATACATACTTATTTTGAAGATTCAATTTCACCATCTCCCAGTGTCTCATCTCAATAGGACTACATCTTTGTGTTGAAGGAAGATCTCAGACTGGTCAGCATGCAGCTATTAAGTTATCTTTCTTGGCCTTTGTTTCCTTATCTGGTTAAATGGGAAACTTGGACCAAATGCTCTTTTCAGTCCCTTTCTGCATTAATAATGCTAAAGTTTTAAATAACTTCTTTCTGGCTACAGAGTAGCTTAATTTCAAAAGGGAGAAAACTGAATCCAGTAGCTCTCAGTTGCTAAAGGGCATTGAGCTTCTTTACATTTGAAAATGAAAGCCAAGGGAGGTGAAATTAGCATCCCTTGCTCTTGGATTCAATACCTTGGCTATTTTTAGCTATATCTAGCACCTTTGGGAATAGGACACCTGCAATAGAGCTAAGAGCAGACTTGCTGTGAAATACCACACTTCTTTCCAAAGAAAGGACAAGGGGATGCAGCAGCAGTCTCCTGCTTTTAGGAGACTCTTTTTTGAATGACTTGGCATTATAGAGTTTGCCAAGCCTGACCTGGTGGCCACGTAATCCATGACCAAGGGATTCAGTAGTATTGAGCCCATATACCTGATGCTGTCTCCCGAGTGGTTTTAACTATAAATTTATGGAGAAGTTTGGTGTTTAGCTACCCAAGAGAAGCACAAGTATTCACTGAGTGCCCGATATAATACCCACAGTCCCTACAAAACTTCGAGATCAGCCTTGATTTGTATATCGTTATTACAGACTTCAAAATATCAGTGTAGTTAATATGATATACATGTCATCAACACCAAAGGAGCAATTAATTAACATTTAGTGTCCCTTAAAAGAGACGCACTCCAGGAATGAATAGCCGCTGAAAGAATAATCAGAACTCTGGGCAAAAAAGACTCTAACAACAGGGGTACCACAATAACTTCAACTATCTTTATCTGTATTAACACCAGAGGGCTTGTTAATTAGTACTGTAAATGTTAGATATCAGTGTTCATTGGTAAAATGAGTTATGTTCAAAGCCCTGGCTAGAAATATTGTGTAGGCACTTGTGCCTTTGCCCAAGCAGTTCAGTAGTTGGTGCTTTTCAAGATGGCCCAAGCCAAGGATTCAGTCTGGTCCAGCATAAGAAACCTACAAGTGATTCTAATACCTGATCCCAACTGGAGGTTGGTTTAATGCAGCCAGGTTTAGATACCAGGTCTAATAGTCATTGTAATTTTTAATTTTAATGAGAATAAAAAAAATATATTTGAAAATAACAGCAAAGTGATATCAAGAAAGCTATGACTTCTATTGGTGACAAAGTCACAGGTTCTGCTAATACTACTGCAGTTTATTGCCAATATCATTATCGAAGAAAATGATAAATTTGGAATTTAGTAAAAATGAAATTTTTTTTTCATTCAAGTATATAGAGTTTCTGAATTCTATTCAGACTCCTTAGGGGGCCCTGACAGGGTAAGAACTCTGTGCCTAGCGAGTGTTTGATACTAGAGAAGGCCCTCAAAAGGGCCTCATTACTAATGATGCCCGTCATGAGAATGCTAATGTCCTGGCCACGGGGGTCTGTCCTAAAGATTCCTGAGCAGCCCGTAGAGATGGGCTTTGCACAGATCCTTCCCTATTCTGTCTTGCTTGTGCCTTGGGTACCCATAAAGCTCAAGAGCACATTAATCACCTACAATGAGCCGTACGAAAACATAGGCAAGTTTCAATGGGGCATCAGGCTGGCACAGGTCAAATCCTTTCTCAGCAAATTAAGTTTTTCCTAAAGTTGCTTAACAGAGACCTAGATTAGACTCCACCATAGACGCGCCCATTCACTTTACCTCTCAGAGCACTTTTCCCTTCCAGCTACTCTATCCCTACATTTGCATAATTAAATAGGCCATCACGTTGGTTTTCCAGAACTAAGTGTCCATCGGCAAGAATGCTATACTCAAGTCTTTAAAACCCAAGGCTCATTCGTGGACTCTTTAAAATCTGGATTTACTGTTGATCTGCCATGTGTGTCTTCTATTCTCTTCACAAAGATTTCAAAGGTCTTCAGGCCAAAACTCAATCCCAGCTCAAGCATCTTGTGTCTCCCTCTCCTGAGAGAATTCTCTGAAGCAGGATCAGCCCTGCGAGGACAGCACTAAGAGATCAACTCCACCTGTGTCATTGATCACTGTTGCCCCACACCGCTCAGTGCCCTGATGCTGGTTTTACAAAGAGAGTTGCTGACCAGCAAGATGCTACCACTCATGAGTCATAACCTGGCCAGGGTACTTGTAGAGGACAGAACCAGAGAGCGAGAAAGGCAGAAGAATGGCTTTCTTCACTTCCAGCTCCTTATTCTCTCTTGTTCCCAGGCCAGGAGGGAGTTTAGTGTCCTGAGGAGAGCATGTCCTGGATGACTTATTTGAGAGAAAAGAAACTATAGAAAAGATTTAAATGCTTGTGCTGTCCCTACTGGCATTTCTGACCAAGGTGTGAGGAACTGGTAGGAGAAAGTTGTGCAGAGGCAATGGGGGTGGCAGAGGACAGAGAGAGGAGCTGGAAAGGGTCTCAGTCTTTCTAACCCCCTGGAGGTGCTCACTCACCACACTGGTGGGTAGTAGTACTAGGGTCAGGACGGGCAGGGAAATAGGCCTACCCTCCGTGAGCACCTTGCACCCAGCCAGCACTCCTAGACTCTGCACGGACTGCCTGCTACTCTCTGCATTCCTACTTTGGGTGGGGAGGGCGGAGGGTAGCATAGTGAGGTTTATTATCACTTGGCCTTGTTATCTAAATATGGCATGGAAAGAGGATAACAAAGGGAACTCAGCAGGAAAATGTCCTTTCCCTCCCAGATCCACAGGCTCCTCACCCTTCACAAGGTCTGACTTGATGCCTTGATTTCTCCAGATTCACAATGACCTTTCTTACAAGAAGTTCCCTCACGAGTCCCAAAAGTGATCATTCCTCCAGGGGCTCCTAGTTAAGGGGTTAGCTCCCTCACCCCAGGGTACAAGCAAATGACAGCCAAAATTAACCTCTATTCAAACAAAAGATTCCGTCTATAGAAACTCATTTGTTTCCTTCTCTGCAGCTGGCTGGCCTGGGAGCTGCCTCCCTCGCGTTTTTCTTAAACCTTTCTTTTGCGTTCAGGAAATGATCAGTTCCTTACAGTTAAAGTATGTTAGGGGCTGTCCCAGCAACCAGCTAACTCCTAGTATTTCCTGCTTTTTATTTTATTAAAATGCCAAAGGAGTTGTTTTACTTAAGACACTCCCTTGCTGGGGCTTGAAGAGAATCCAGAGGCTATTTCAAGCCCCAGGCCTCCCTGTGAGCACTTCGAACCCCACCCAGAGGCTGCCTCAAACTCAACCACCCTCCTGTATCAGGAAGCTCAGGGCAAACACGTGGGGCTCTAGTGGGAGCTGGATATCCTACCATCACCCTACACCTCTGGTCCCCCTGCCTTTCACCTCCAAAGTACTGTACCCACTTTGGAGCTTGAGTCCGAAGAGCCCCGGCTATCTAGGTTTCTAGCTGTGTGATTCTGGACCAGTTAGTTATACTTTCAGAGCCTCTGAAGAGGGATTAGGGTAAAGATAAATACCAATTTGGAAGATTTGTAGTGAGTAAACCAAGGGGGGTTTTAAGCGGTGCTTACAAGACTACAAAACCCTATTCAAATGTTAGCCAGCATCATATCTCAGAATGTGGGGCTAGAGAGGAGATTTCATAATTTTGCTTGAGACCCTCAAATGTAAGCATCTATGGTAGCACTGATAAAACTCCAGAGAAGGAGCCCTGATAAGATAAAGGTGGCGCTTTTGTCACATGTCTTCCAAGAACAACCATAAAGGAACCTCAGTGCTGGGCACACATTAGGTTGTCAGGAAACATTTGTTTCTCCATGATTCTGGGTAACTGCATGAGGTTTAACCAAGTATGTGAAACACCTACACAAATGATCTAAATCACCACCCCCAAAGTTGTGGTTGCCCAGGGATGGTACTAGAAAAAATCACCCCAGTTTCAGTCTGACTGAATCCCATGCCATCCCTCCCACCCTGAGTCCTTTTATCCTCTCTTTAGTCATGTCCCACTGTACTGGTGACAGGCCCACCCACAAAGGGTTAATCTTCAGGCTGCCATTCAGGTGATTGCTTAATTGGACCCAGACTCGGGATTACTGGCACACAACTCTTTGCTTTGACAATTATACATGAGTGTTTTGATGCCTGGCTGGCCCTGCTGGAGTTTGACTATATTTTGAAAAGTGACTTTGGTGCTTATGGTGATAATTGTCGCAGCGCCATGGCAGTGTAATGGACTGGAGCAATTTGAACTCAACAGTTGATTTATTTTGTATGGTTTCTTGCTGTTCAGTGTCCATAGGCACCAAGTAGTCAAAGAAGACACCGGGCCTAGTGCCTCCTGTCTGATAGGTGTGTGAGGAGTATTGAGGTGTGTTTTTCTCTTGGGTGTCTTTCTAGCAATAGCCAGCTATTTTCCAATTGCTTGTGGAAGGAAAAGCTCGGATGCAGTGTTTTTCCTTGTGACACTCCTTTGGGGTCAGTGTCTGCCAAGTTAAGAAAAAAACCCTAAGGGGAGTGTAGACATAATAAAGACCATCCCAACGAGAACAAGCACAGGTTATATATGCAAAGCTTGTTATGGCAATGGAGTCGGCCACCATCACTTGCTTTTCACAGAAACTCAGGTAGGGGAGTGGGAAAGCTTCATAGTAAAAAATAGAGAAGGCTTCAGGTGTGCTCTTGATTGGAGGGTGTTGGATGGGGAAGCTGGAGGTGAACTAACTAGAATCAGGGCACCCTATGTGGTTGGCTTGGAGAGCATATTTGGCTTTCTTCGGTTGGTCCTGAGGCAGAAGCAGGAACAAAATTTAGGGAAGATAGCGATTATGAGCTGACTACTATAGAAATTGTGGTTTGGCTTCCTATCCGTTTGCTGCAGGGTTGTGAGATGTCAGTTTTTATATTTAGTCTGACCACTGTTCATTTGTATTGCCAGCCTCACAAGATAGACTAAATTTGAGAATCCTGATCTGAATTACCTAATTTTATTTGGGGATGGTTATATTGCTGCTCAGTAAAAAGTTATGCACAAAAAAAAAAAAAAAACAAGGCTGGAAATAGTCAGAATGCCCCATTTTATAGAGTTAAGAAAATTAAGGTATATCTATATTATGCAAATATTTTTTAAAAGATGTTTTGAAGAGATTTTAATGACATTGGAGATGTTTACAAATGTAATGCAAAATGATAGGCTTGATTCAAAAATCATACATACAGTGTGACTGCAGATATAAGTAGAGATTAGTCAAAGGATCTTCCTGGCCCTTAATTTTTAGGTGAGATGTGCTCAAACGCCCATCACACAGATATAGACAGTCCCATGCTCTCCCTGGGAAAACTTTCTGGGAATGTGTATGGTTTCTCTGTGAGCTCCTGCTTCCCAGGGTTATTTGAATTCTGCAATACCATCTCATCATCCCCACATGCTGCCTCGGACCTGTGCCATACCAATCTATTGTAGAGCTCGGTGCTTTTGTTAATTTTGACAAAAACTCACTCACCTAAGACCTTTGTGTGATGTTTGAAGAAATTTATATCTGGCCAAGCATACTAAAAAAAAAAATGAGTATCATTTCTTTCCATCTCCTGGTGTCTTTAATAGTTCTGGTCTCCCACCATGCTCCCAGACCTCCTCCTCTTTCTCTTCTGCTCTTTCTTCTCTGCCCCACCCTCAAGAGGAAAAACAGTCTTCCTATTTATTTATGCAACCGATTCCTCTCTGTTCACTCCCTATACCAAATGCTGCTCTCCCTCAACATGTTCAAGGACTCTGTTTAAGCTTTAAAATTGCCAACTGGACTTTATATTCACTGAGAAATAAGGCTCTTTTCCTCCCAGATCTGTCTGGTAAGTAGAGGAGGGAGTGGTTATGGGTGGGAGGTTTTTTTCCAGTAACTCAGTTGTTTAGAGATAGGACTTGAAAAGCTCCTAGCACCACAGGCACTAGCACTGTAATTGCTCTTGTTTTATCAAAAAGCCCCAAAATGGGCCTCCTCCCGGCCCTCAGAGTTCTCTAGCAACTCCACCAGCATTCACAGATTTCCGAGGCCAGCCCTGCAGATATAATTCCTTTGTCGCTGGCTTCAGTACAATTTTACCCATTTGTTTTTAAAGGCTAGGGCTTTCTACCTCTGCTTTTTACTAAATCATTTCAATCAGTGCCCTCTTTGTTTCTCCAGTGTTCATCCAATAAGTCCTTATTTTGTAATCTCAGTATTAATTTTCTGTTGATCTGCTCTGAAGTTCACAAGAAAGTTACACGTTTAACCTCTACTATTTTCCCCTTTAAAAACTGATAAGGATCCAGGCTGGAGATAGACAACTTTATGCTCAGACATGTTCTGGTTTGTCTAGAGGGCCAGTTGGGAGGTCTGTCAGGATCTTGTTTATATGAGCGACCCAGGAGCCACTGAGGAAGGAACTGAGAAAGAAACTACAGACACCAGCTGGCACTGGGGATAATGCCCTTGACTTCTGGGCAAGAGAGTGGTTTTGAGTAACAGCTGGTATATGCCAGATCATTCCCCACACAGCCCCCTGTGGATATGATTAAGTCCTAAGAATAGGGGGCTGGGAGGGTGGAGAGCTTAAGTAGGCACAGTCACGCGAAATTTCCATAAGATATTGGGGACAAGTGGAAGTGAGTGTGGATCAGGAATCCTCCCCAATTAGAAAGCCATTTGGGACCCATACAAATAAGAGCAACCTAAAAATGCTTCTTGCTTCAGCAGGTGGATTCTCATCCTAGGAAGCAACAGCCCAGTGAGGTAGCCTAGCAGAGAAGCACAAGGCATCTCTAATGGGCAATGCTGTTGCCTTTGGAGAACACCTAAAGCTTCAGGGGGTGGCTGCACTGGTGGCCTCAGTGCTATTAACCCAGCGTTGACATCATTGGCTTCAAGTAGGTGGCAGCACCATTACCTCAGACATTAGCACCCTACTGGTAGGCATTGCAAAATGGCATTGGAGAAGTCAGCCTCAGACAAGAACAAAAGAAACCAGAGCAGTAGAGGAGGAAGTTGGTGGAAATTTAAGAAAAGTGTGAGATTTTGGGTAGCTTTACTAGTGAACGCACCTAAGATACCCCTGAAATCTCAGAAATGTCTGGGGGGGAAACATCAAAAAACAGCTAAGTTTCCAGGCACTTTTCTGATAGACAAAAGCCATAGTTAGCTACAGTATAATGAGTATTTGACATGACTTAACACAATTAATCCTTATAACCATCCAAGAAGTAGGTAATACTAGCCTCAGCCTGTACCAATGACAAAGAAAGAGGTCAGGAGGGTCAATCACTTACAAAGGGTCACACAACTTGTGGGATTTAAATTTGATTCTGATGTCATTGCTCTCATACTACACTTCAACACCTCCAAAGAGGACCAGAATTTAGTCAACAAATTCACTCAAAAAACGTGTACTGAATGTCTACTATCTGCCAAGTACTATTCTAGATGCTCACTATACTGCAGCCAACAAAATAAAATTCCTGCTCACATTAGGCTTAAAATCTAGATGGTACTGAGATTATAACTCTAGTGTTGTTTCCAGGCCGGTCAGACCTTGGACACATGGGTTACATAAGAAAATTTGAGTAAGTCTGAGGCTTGAGATAACTTGAATTCTTAGTATATCTATTACTCAGCTATGCTTAGGGCCAGCTGCCAATGTCTCCCACACCACTCGTCTGTACATAATTTGCTCTATTACATTGATTTAGAAGAAAATTATAGTTCACGTAACTTCTGTTCTCCAAAGAATGAGAAGAATTGTGCTGGTGAGCAGTTAAGGACAGGGGAACCAGAATGCCTCTGTCGAGGACAGAAATAGGGGACATAACGTTTCTGATGATTGCTGATGCCTATGCGAGAATATGTTGCATTTAGAAACAGCGTCTACCCATATAGCTTATACACAATCAAGTTCTCAGCCACAGGCCTTGGAGCAGATGGGGTTCCAAGATAGGCAGGTCAAGAGCAATGTGAATATATTTATGCAACTGACACTCTGGGAATTTTGGCAAGGGGACCTGGTAAAAGTCAAGCTTAACAACATTGCCAGAAGCTTCTACAACCTCAATGTAAAGAGGTGCTGCTTACGTGGAATCATGACTTGATTTTCGTTTTGACTAAATCCATGACAAACGTAACATAGCATAGTGGTTAAGAGTATGAACTCCGGAGAAAAACAACTTGAGTTTGAATCTCTATTGTGTCACTTAACAGCTGTGGGATCTTGAATAAGTGATTTAACTTCTTTTTGCCTTACTTTCCTTATCTTTAAAACGAAGAAAACAATAAAATCTACCTCACAGGATTATTAAAAAGGATTATTATCAAAATATAAATGTTAGCTATTATTTATAGAGTAAGAGTCTTTGGATCATAGGTCATGATGAATATAATGCTATGCGTTTACCAAACCCAATTCCACTTTTTCTTTCAGGGCACTAAAGAAGACATATATCCCATTGTTTCTTTAACTTATGTTTGTGTTTGGCCAATTGGATGTTGGTAAAAGTGATGTAAGCCACCCACAGCCTTGGGTCTTAGAGACATCTTGCACGATACCCCAGTTTTCTTTCCCCTGCTAATGCAACTCTGGAAGCCAGGTGATAAGATGGCAATATTCCAACATGATGAACCTCCATCATCCTGGTTTCTGAAAGATTATATGGAGCAGAGCTCCCCACAATACACACACACACACACACACACACACACACACACACACACACACACACACACACACTTATCCACGTTGAACATGTAGCATGAGCGAGAAACAAATGTGTGTTGTATGAAGACACTAAGATTTAGAAGTTCATTGTTACCACAGCATAAACTCGCCTATCCTGATGAATATTTATAAAGTCACATCAATTGGTTGCAGGTGCCTCTTCCAAGCATAGCAGGCCTTCGTATTCCAGAAAGACTTGGGGTTTTAAATGCCTAATTGCCAGGTTATCTGCTCAAGTGCTAGGAGGTGGAGGTTTCTCCATTTCAGTCCTTTAACTTCTTAAGAACCATGGATTCTTTTTATACTACTAAAAGCAATCCACATTTTTAAATGAATGACAAAACCTTTCCCCTTCCTTCTCAAGCTGGATATCAGCAGAAAGTCTTGCCACTGTTTTCCCAAATGCCATGCTCATTTATTCTATTACACCCTGACTCATCAGGTTTCCCTCTGTCTCAACAGTCTGTCCAGTTCATGGCCCAGCGCCATAAAATGTAAGGTCTGCTTAAAATATTAATGTTTCTCTATTCTAGAGTTTTATTGCAGTTATAACTAACATTGACACTTAATAATATGAGACCTCGTTCGGGAGACCTTCGTTTTTTCACTCCAGTAAGATGAAGGGCAGGGACCTTCTTTTAGATCCCACAGGGCCGAATGCAGCATCAGGCCTCAAGCAGATAGCCTATAAATATTTACTAAATTAAATATTTCTAAGCAATGTATTTAAACTCAGTCTTGCCACATTCCTGATCCTTTCTTCCCTGAACAGTTCTGTGGGTAAAGAAATGTGGCTGGAAACACTACCACACTCTGGCCTGGATGAATTAGGGCACTTTTCTCCTTGCTCCTTAGGAGGATGGATGTGAGTCTTGTAGGTTAGGGAGTTGAGAAGGAGTGAGAGAGTCAGGGAGTTGACAACATTTATTTCTACTTCCTAATATGTTACTTAATAAATATAGTTAAATTCGTACCATAAGCTTGGTATATGTCCTGCTTCTACAGGTAAGTAATAAAGTTCTTTGAGGACAGGGACCATGTTTTCTATAGGTCACATATTGATAGATCCTTTATTTTAACAAGACCCAGGGATAAGACCTTGTATTTATGTAAGCATTTAAAATAATTACACAATTATGTGTAATTAAATTATATACCTTAAGGTGCTTTCTAATTTATTACCTCATTTGCTCTTCATAATAACCAAGGCTATAAACACTTGGCTCAGAATCACTCCACTACCAAGTTCAGAAAGAGGTTTGAAAATGCCCCTTAGGATTCGGTAGTATTTTTAGGTACCCAGCAACCATTTTCCTCACCTGAAAGTTAGTCCTGGGCACAATCCAGTGCCCACTGCTAAGAGCTTACAAGTGCTACTAATCTTGGCCGGTGTTGTTTACAAGAGGAGAGGCAGCTTCCTGTCTGCTTAGCCACAGTGGCTAGGCAAATGTAGAGTTGTTTACCCTTGGGACAACTACACCTTGGGACAAGCAGAAAATGATCACTGACTGAAAACACCTTACCCAGGGCATCACTTAACCACCAGACATCAGAATTTAAGGGTTCGTACTTGCTCCAGTTGGTCTGATCTGGGGTCCCAGTTGTGGAATCAACCCAATTATCCGGCTTACCAGGAAGCGGCCAAGTGCTACTGGGAGGTAGGGTGGAGGAAATTAAGAGGTAATTCAGCCTTTCTGGGCTCAGAAGGTCAGAATCAAAGAGAAAAAGGAAGACCTGTTCTTATCAGGGCCCTCCTCTTCCTCAGGCTCTGTGAGGAAGCTTCAGGCTGCTTTTCAACTTTCTTTTCTGACCAGTCCTTCCACTCCTTCTCCCTCAAGAAAGGGCCTCCTTAGGGTGACCCACCATCTCAGTTTCCCTGAGACTGATTTGGTTCCCCAGCAAGACCCTTAGATTTTAAACCAGGAAAGTCCTGTGCAAACCAGGACTGGTCAGTCACCCTAGGCCTTCTACAGCGCTATCTCTAAGTTTCATCTCTCTCTTGGTGGTCTGTCCAGGATTTCACTGATTCCAGAGCTTCCACCAGCCTTTGATGCATGATTCTCCACTGGATTCCCACCTCTGCCTTCTCCTGAGCACCAGACCAGCACTTCAACCAGCAGCCTGATAGCACTACTTGAACCTCGAAACTTAAATTCCATGGGCTCACTACCTCACCCCCTCACTCCTCCAGTCCACTAACGCTGGCCCCACTCTTCCCCTAATGTTTCTGTTTTTGTCAATGCCACATCACTGGCTCAGCTATTCAAGATTTACCTATTCCTATTCATTGAGTACCCATTCTTTGCCAGATTCTGTCCTAGGGTCTGGGGACTCAGCAGTGAACAGAAGTCATTGCCTTTATGAAGCTTGCACTCTAGTCAAGGGAAACAGAAAGAAACACATACATAGTTGATGAAGGATTAAGTACTGTGGAGAAAAATTAAGCAGGTATAAAGAGTGCTAGGATGGAGGTTGCAATAATAGGTGTGTTGCGGGAGAGTTCAGGGGAGCTATTCTGATGTGAGCAGAGACCTGAAGGAAGTGAGGGGATGAACCAGGGGACTATCTGGAATAAGTGTCCCAAGCAGAGGCACAGTGAGTGTAAAGGCCAGTGTAGCTGGGTGGGCTGGGCAGGAGAAAGAGAGGTAAGAGTAAGCCAGGGACAGAGCAGGAGGGGTCAAGACCTATAAGGTCTTGTAGATAAAAACATTTTATTTTTACCCTTTTACCCTCTAATTTTTTGCCAAACTATGATAATCCCACCTCCTCGGGGTCTCTCTTTTCCACTTCTGTGGCTACCACCTTGTGAAGATCCTTTTCACTTCTCACTTGAATCGTTATATTGCTTTCCTGAGCAGTCTTTTTTTTCTCTTTTTTTCCTGCTAAAATCTTCTTGGAGCACAGTTCTGATTGGCATCATCCTAAAATCATTAGCATATATTTACGTAACTGAAGAAAAGTATACTTAGAAAGGAGGGGGACAGACACAGGGGATGTGTTCCAACAACTTTCCAGCAGCATGTCCTTGTTAGAAATAGATAGAACTGTCAAAAAATATGTTGTCAAACATGTCAGACTTCTGTTTTTATGCCACAATATAAAAACTGCAAATTTTTCATCAAAATAAGAAATAAATAGAAAGATGAATTAGTCAGAACCCCTTTGCCTGCCATTAGAAAAACCCAATTCAAGCTGTCTTTGAAAGGTAACATGTTGGCTCACGTAATTTAAGACTCTGAACCTTCAGTATTGATGAGTTCCAGGTGCCCAGCAAGGTCAACAAGAGATTTGTGTCTCCGTCTCTCAGATCGGCTTTTGTCCCTTATGTTGTCTTTATTTTCAGGCAGATTCTGCTCGTGCGGTGGCAAAGAGGGCCACCACTGGCTTCGATTTACATAGTCTCAGTTTAGTGACTTCAGTGGAAAAGAGTGCCTCTTGCAGAAAAAGTCCCACTGCCGAGTCTCATTGACCCTCCCTGGACAAAGGACTGACTCAACCGATCACTATGACTGGTTAGTCAGGCCTGGGTCACATACCCACCTGGGAGCCGGGGATGGGGAAGTGTGAGGTTGACCCCACCTGAACTAAATAGAAAGTAGAAGAATGGTGGCTCCCAAAGGACTGTTTGCTGTTGAGGATGCAGAAGGGGTTGTGGATAGGCAAAAACAGAAGTGTCCACAACCGAAGGGTGAAAGCACCATTTTCCCTGAGTCCTAACCACAAACACCTCTAAGTAATCAATAGACCTTTACCTTTAAAATTTTTAGTCCTGTTGTGCCTATATTTGATTTAAATGGTGCTTTTGCTCCGACATCTTAAATGGCTCTCCACTGTTCCTCCTTACCAGTCAGCAATCTTCCTTCTCTAAGTCTACTTTACTTGCTTGACATTAGGACCTGAGGATGAAAAAGGTCTTTGTCTCTGTGAGCAGGCTCTCAATAAGCTGTAGCTATGGTCATGGTCACAGGCAGTAATATTGACCCTGAAATGTCACTAGTAGGTTTCTACTGAGACCGTAGTGGACACAAAAAGCCACTTGGAGTAGACTTAGGACAACCCCTTACTTCGCTGATGTGAAACAACTTCATTAATAACAGGAGTCTGACAGACAAAAACCCATAGATGCAGACAGCAGTTTAGTGGTTACCAGAGGGGATGAGAGGGAGGGCAGAAAAGGTAAAGGGGGTCAAATATGTGGTGGCAAAAGATCTGACTTCGAGTGGTGAACACATAATGCAATACACGGATGATGTATTATAGAATTGTACACTTGAACCCTATATAATTTTATCAACCAATGTCACCCCAATAAATTTAATTTAAAAAAATAACAGGAGTTTGAGAATAATTGAAAGAGGTCATATTCTTTCCTTTCATGCTTCTGCATTATGTGTATGTGTATATAAATGTGAATATTTATTATGTGTGTGTGTGTCTATATATATAAAATCATTCTCACAACAACCTTATGAAGTAGGCAAGCTTATTCTCATTTCACATATGGGTAAAGTGAGGCACAGAGACACTGATTACCTTGCCCACTGTTTCACACAATTAATAAATGGAGGATCCTGAGATTTCAGCCGGGGGCTCTCCGACTTCTAAGTGCTGTTGTAAACCCACACATTACTCAGTGTCTACCAGGGGGAGGGAAATGGCTCCTCACCTAAGTCCATTCACAATTCTCAAAGCACTAGAAACTCACCAAGAACCATGACTGCCTCCCAGGCATGTAGGTGGCCAGATTTCACCTCATTCTATTTCTTAAAGGGCAGAACAATGGTGGCTTGATAAGGTACACTCAGAAAGGTAGAGGAAGTGGTGGTGCTCAGGCCCAATGTTGCCCTCACCTCAAAGATCCTTCCACAGATAGATACCTCCCACCCCTGAAACTGTCATTGTGGTTGGAACAGTGTCTGTCTAAAATAGCCAGACCCATCTTACCCTTATGTTGCTCTGCCGCTCTGTCCAAGGCTGTCTGCAGTCCTGGTTGACTTGGTACCCGCCTCTGGCACTGATGGAGGAGTCTCAGCCATCCTCAGTCTCTCTACAGGCCGAATGCCCACTGGGACCTCGCATTGGTAGCTGAGCATGCAGCCCTACAAGGTCCCTCAGCAGAGAACTTTCAACCCCCAGCTGCCTCTAGTTCAGAGGCTCCTCCTCTGACTTACACCTGACTGATCCCTGATGGGCTTGAGCGAGACCTCATAGCCCACATGGTGAGAGAGACTGAACTAACCCACTGAAGGCTCAGGGCCTTGGGAGAACCAGGTGGACCTGAAAGTCAGTCTCAGCAGAGATGCCCAGGTGAGAACCTTAGAGGTCTAGAGTATCCTTAGTAGGTGGCCAAGTGATGTAGCTGGTAAAGAATACGGGTACAAGTGTGGTGTGTGTTTAAAGGGAGTGGACTGGCCTGGTATTCTGCCAAGGCATAAGGCTTCTGCAAACAGTCTGCAGGAAGCTAATGGGCTGGGCTCTCTGAGGGATGAACAAGGCAAGGCCCTAATGAAGTTGGCTTAAACTCACCAGCTCTGGGGTGGAGCATGGGGACTGGGGGAGGAGGCAGAGCTGGGATGCATGCCTCCTGGGTTAGGTCACCAGGCAACCGAAGTAAGCCCAAGAGGAGCCCTTGGCTAAGGAGGCCAGAGTGGAGCTGAGTTAGTAATGTGGGAGAGAGGATCTGCCCTGCCCACAGTCAGATCCAGAACCTAGAGCCTTGGATTTTAATGGTTATGTAGGACCCTTGAGAAAAGACCTGGGACCAAGGAAAGTAAATATTTGCTATATTTTATCTAGTATATGCAGATTTTATAGTGAGAAAATATTTCAGAATGAGTCCACCATATGACAGAAAAGTCCAAGTAGACTTTTTCAAACATTTTTTGATGTACCGTATTTTAAACTTTTCATTATGGAACACCTTACCCACTCCCCTCACCAGGATTATTTTGAAGCAACTCCCAAATATCAAATCACTTCACCCATAAATGTTCCAGGAAATTGCTCTAAAGTTTCCCAAAATTTTAGAGCAATGATTCTCAACCCAAGACATTTCAACCCTAGGAGACATTTAGCCATGTCTGGAGACATTATCAATTGTCACATTTGTGTGTGGTGGGGAGCTACTGGTATTTGTAATACAATCCAGGGATGCTGCTAAACATCCTATAATGCACAAGAGAGTGCCCACAACAAAGAATTATTTAGCCAAAATTAATAAGAGTGCCAAGGTTGAAAAACCATGTTCGAGTCTAAAAGATAAGAGCACTTTAAATATATAACTGCAATATTATAAGGTTACATAAAAATTAACAGTAATTCCATAGATCAAATATTCAATTTTCATTAAAATTTCTCTGATTGTCTCATACAGTTTTAAAAACTTTTTGTTTAAATCAAGATTCAAATAAGGTTCATACAATGCAATTATTCAATATATTTCTAAGTTCTTTTAAAATCTATAAGTTCTCATCTCTCTTTTTTTCTCTGTAATCTATGTATTGTAAAATAAGTTCATTTTATGAATTTGATATCAAAATTGAAACACTACACTCTATGAATTCTCAATAAAACATACACTCTTCTCACTCTTAACAAGGACCCATAGAGATGCCTGCAAATCAGTGAGGCTAAGACTAGTACATAAAGCCCCATTTTGTAGGTACATCTGGGGTACAGTAAGTGAAGACTGTAGCATCTGATGACAGTGCTAGAAGACAGGCAACTTTCCATGATGAAAAAGAACTGCCTGGCTTCTGACCCAGGCTATATTCTACAATTCTGAGAAAGTTAAGAGACTCGATCAACTGTAAAATGAGAAAGCTGGATTTGATAACTGTACTGTTAAATTGTATGATGATAACTCTAGTGTTAAATTTTACAATAGATGAAAAAGCAATTAAAAAAGAAAGAAAAAAATTTTTGAAACACTACAGTTAAGCTAAAATTTCCCAACCACTGATATTCCAATCCTAGTCTTCTCCCCAAAGAATAACTAATTTACCAAAATTGTATTTCAATTAAGATTAGGTTCAGCTACATATTGCAAAAACAAACAACAACAACAACAACAAAATCTTAAGTTTACTTATTTTTTTTTTCAGGAAAACAAGCCCAAAAGTAAGCAGTCCAGGGTTAGTATGGCAGCTCCATGAAGTTTTAAGGGTCCCAGGCTCCTTCCAGCTCTCTACCATCTATGAATGTGGCCTTCATCCCCATGGACCAGAATGGCTAACAGAGGACCAGCTGTCTTATCTGCATTCCAGGCAGCAGGTCGGAAAAGTGGTGAAGAGGGCATACCTCTGAGTTTGCCAGGACTGCTATAACAAAGTACCACAAACTAAGTGGCTTACACAACAGAAATTTATTTCTTATCTCAGTTTTGGAAGCTGAAAGTCTATAATCAAGGTGTCAGGCAGGTTGGTTCCTTCTGAGAATTGTAAGGTAAAACTTGTTCTATGTCTCTTTCCTTTCATCTGGTAATTTGCCAGCAATCTTTGAAGTTCCTTAGCTGCAGAAGCATCGCTGCATGCTCTGCCCTGATATTCACATAGTGTTCTCCCCTGTGTCTGTGTGTGTTTGTGTGCGTGTTCAAATTTTCCCTTTTTATGAGGACACCATTCATATTGTATTATGGCCCGCCCTAATGACCTCATCTTAACTAATTACGTCTGCAAGGAACTTATTTCCAAATAAGGTCATATTCTGAAAAACTCGGAATTAGGACTTCAACATAGGAATTTTGGAGAGACCCAATTCAACTCATAGCACTCTCCCATAGGAACACTATAGAGAAGTCTGAAATTAAAGTGCTGTCAGGGTCACAAGTCCATCCAAAAACTCTAGTGAATAAATCGCCCTTCCTTGTCTCTTTCAGCCTCTGGTGGCGCAGGAGTCTCAGCAATTATTTACTGAGTGCATGCAGGGCATCAGGCAGGCCTTCTTTTCCTCCAATCTCACAACCAATTAGGCATTATTACTTTCTCCACTTCCCAGATGAGAAGCTGAGATTCAGAGAGATTAAGGTACTTGCCCAAGATCATGTAGCTATAATTGGTCGAAGCTGAAGTTCAGAAAGCATCTTTTGATTCCTAACTCGGTACTCTTTCCAGCCGAGCACATGAGATGAACATTCCTTCCTCTTGCTGGCATTCATCCTGGTGTCGGGGTAGAGATGGGAGCAGGCCCATCTTCTACTGACTGGAGCTTGCGCTCCCTTCCATTAGAATGCAGAGCGCACTGCAGCAAGAGGCCTGCGATCAGCATTTCTGTCTGTCTCCAGTAAGAGTGAGTGCAAGAAACTGCCTAATTAAAGTCTGCAGTATGCCCACAAGCCTCCACAGCCGCCAGAGTTGTTTCCTGTGTGTTCTCAGTGCCTGATGATACATATTCTTCATGTTTATGTGGCGCGATGCACTCTGCTCCAGGAGCATGAAGTATTAGTGAGCCAATTTCACCATCCACGCAGCTCCAGAGCAACCGGAAGGCATCCCTGTTCTAATTTATGAGGGACCAGCATGCGCAATCAATAGGTGCCCCACAGGTTATTAAAGAAGAGAAAGATGGCCCAGGCAGCCCTGTTTACAAACAGAGAAATGTTCTCCAGGCAGCTTCTGGCACACGGTCTACGAGAGATTTACATTTCCTTTTCAGTCCAGAAATGAGGGCCTTCCCTTTTTGTCTCAACCCTAAGCCTGAGAACAGGGGGCTGGTGGAAGTAGTGGAAAAGTACTCTGTCATGCACTGGAATCCCAGAGGGGGTTGGGGAACAAGGGGTGAGGTTGTGGGGACCAGCCCAAAGCTCTCATAAGGCCACATGGTTTGAGGCCCCAGAGAATGATAGTGGGGTTGAGACTTAAAGGGTAGGAATGGGTAGATGAGTATGAGGTCAGGCCAATGAAGCAAAAAGAAATAGGCATGTCCTGACGGGCCACCAGGAGAGGAAGGGGTCCATGGTCAGCCTTGCAGGGCTCTGGAGAAGCTCTATTATTTGCTCCTTTTTTGCTCTTTGTTTGGGAACTTTGATTTCATGAATCTGCAGTTCTTCTGTAGTTTTCTTTACTTCTTAACAGTTTTGGAGGAAGTTGGGTAGGTTGGATTTAAAAATAAAACAGTCTAACAGTATTGGCTTATTTGGGTATTTTAGGTAAAGAGAAAAGCAGTATCTCACAGTCTACTTTCTGGAAGGCAGAATGGTGCAATATAGCAGTTCTCAACTGTTTTAGTCTCAGAACCACTTCACACTGTTAAAATTTATGTAGATTATGTCTATTGGTAGAAAGTTTAAAATGTTTAATTTAAAATAATAATAAACTCATTGCATGTTAACATAAATAACATACTTTCATTTAAAAAAATCATATCTTTCAAAACAAACCAAAAAATGAGTGAGAAGAATGACATTGTTTTATATTTTGCAAGTTTTTTAAATGTGTGGATTACTAGAAGGTGATTAGATTTTCACATCTACTTCTGCAGTCAACATGTTGCAATATGTTGTTTTGGTTGACTATATAAAGACAATCTGGCTTTATACAGACCTGTAGCTGAAAAAACAAGTATTTAATAGTCTTTTGAAATGATTATGGATATTCTTTTTGATACTGCACCAAAATGTAACATGCTTCTTAAAGGTTAGTTGCAGTGTGGAATCTGAAAGTGTATCAGTGAATTATTTTATATTCTGTTACATTAAAATCTATTGGTTTATTGTGCACTTTAAATGGATCTTTTAGTCCTGTATGATTTTGTAATACCATAAATTGGTCAATGGAAAATACTGGTTTATAGAATTATACAGCTATTCCAAAATGTTGACACATTTCATTGTACAATAGAAAAAAAAATCACATTCATTAACATTATCATTGATTTTATTAGAAAAGTCCTTGTATATTTGAAAGCTGTCAAGTTCCACAATAGTAGAACAAGTTCTCAAAAATTCTGATTTTCGCTTAGGAGCTCAAATCTCATCACTGACAACAAATACTATCAATTGTTTTCCTTGAACTGACAGGCTCCCTTTGTTCATTTTGAGAAAATGCCTGCCAAATACCCAGTCTGAAAAAGCATTCTTTGTCATTTAGTCTTTCAAACAAACCAAAAAAAAAGATAGTTCATGAAAAAAATGGCTAATTCAACTCTCACAGCTCTGTCACCTAAACACTTTTCCAAGAGCTAACCATCATACTTGGAACACAGTAAAAGTACTTTATGTGTACTCCCTACTTTGTTGCCCAGAATATTTTGAAAAGTGTCAATATTTGATTAATCATATTCACAGCTTCATCAAGAAAATTGTCAAGTGAAACTGGCACTTATTTTTACTGCAAGTGTGCAGCAATGACTATTACAGCTTGGTATTTTCCTTGATTACTGCTCAAATGCTAGGAGTTTTACCCACAATTTCTTTTGCACCTTAAGTGCAAATGTCAACACAGTGGAAAAAAGAGGAAAAAATCATAGTACTATTATGAGAAGAGTTTTAACTTCATGAACGCTTCAGAAATGTCACAGGGATCCTCGGGGTTCTGTGGACCACATTTTGAGAACAGCAAATATAGTAGGTGCAACAAATGACTAAATGTCAGAGATTTCTGACCCTAGCTTTGCCTTGGGTTAGCTCTGTCTTCTGTAAGTCATTTCACCCGAGTGTCTCAGTTTCCATATTTGTAACACAAATAGGTTGGATTAAATGGTCTCTGTCATCTCACTGTCACCTTAAGCGTACTGTGGAACACTGAACCATCTTTATCATTGACTTCTTATCATTATTAGTGCCTGTTTGTCTCTAATATGCCTGCTCTTTTTGGTGTACGGTTGTCAGGATGTATAGTTTAGGCACATATTCTCTTCCTATCCCTTTACAAATGGGAGGTAAGCTGCCTTTCCCATACAGTAAGGTTTTTATTGTAGAGGATGAACTGAAAACTCTACATCTATTATGGGGAGAAACTAGGACATCAGAGATTTGCTATTTGAATACACTATCATTTTTCCTGAATGGTTGAGAAAGGAGTATTTTCACTTAATGGGGGGTGAGAGGGGTGCTCTCTGACATGAAATCCAGGCCAGGAAATCAGGGCCAAATCATAATAATGAGAAATACGCATTTTACATAAAAAAATAAAAAAGATCGGACTGTTGTTTTCTGAAGAAATCCACATTTTTGTTGTGGTAATTTATATTTCTCTTCAGATAGAAAGAAGTCAGTCTTCTGATGTTACTCCTTTATCCCCATCCACAGTACCAGAGTTTACAGCTTTCCCCCTGCAGAGCCCATGGAAGCCTGAGCTAAAGAAAAACACACTGGTACTCAGTTGGTGCCTGAGGGACAGATTTTGTAAGGCAGGAAAAGCCAGGAGAAAAAATGGGACTGAGGCTGCATTATCCTGAGGGAGGAAGTGGCATGCTTGAGGAGGGGATTAAGGCCTCTGACAGGGAGACACATAAGGGAGGACTGTGGAGAAAAGAAGAACATCCATGTAAGATATCACACAAAAGGCAATGCAGAAGCATATTTTCCTCTTTATGAATTTTATTTAAAAAAATATTAACAAACAAAGGTATACCTCCTTTTTTCCCATCTTTGTAAAGCTCTAGAAAAATATTTGAACTCTTCAATAAAAATCTCTCATAAGCCACTCTGAAAGTTCAATATACATTTGCTCTGGAAAGAATAGGTGAGTCATTGTGACAAAAGCTTTTACAACTGACCTCCACCTAACCAAGTCACCTGGTTAATGGATGCTGTTTCCTCTGTGAAACCCACTAGTGGCCATGGCATGCCAGGTATTCTCAGGTACTTCTGTTGCCACAAATTAAGCTGAGTGCTTACCAGGGGTCAGTGCAATTCATTCCCAAACCCATTTCTTCTTGTGGAACTTGCAATTCTGATTATGCAAGTTAATTATTGTGAAAGGCCATGAAATATGAGTACAAAAAAAAGAGTTCTTGTTTCTATGAAAACTGGCACATGCTTTGGAAAAGCTTGATAAGGACAAGTCACACGCAAAAAAAAAAAATCTATTGAATTGGTATGGGAACAAAATGTGGAAAAGACTGGAGAAAAAATCACAAAGATCTTAGGATAATTCTATACTCAGATTGCCTTGTGTCTTTAAGTTCTCACCCTACTTTGAAGACAAGACTCCAATAGAATGTAGACTCCATGAGTACGGAGACCCAGCACCTAGAATATGCCTGACATGTAGTACGAACACAATTAATATGTGAGAAATAAGTGAACTGTGGGTGCGGTTAACACAAGAGAGATAAGGCAGAACTCCAATTAAGAAGACTGCTCCAAGAAAAAATGCCTTGATCCTACCCTTAAAAAAAAAAAAAAAAAAAAAAAAAAAAAGGTGCCCAAACGTACCTGTATAGGCTTTGAGTTAAAATAAGATGTTTAAGGTATGTTTCTCATGGTTACCCCTTTAAACAGTATTTTTCATTAATGGACCATATCCAGTCAAGATCTCATGAGAGGAGAATGCTTTGCCTGTATTCAGAAGCAAGAAAGTGCCTTGGTTATCTAGTAGGCACTGCCCTCCCCATAATGGGGTGCTAGTCAGGTCAGGGGAGGACTACCCGGATCAGGAGACCTCATCTTTCCACTCCAGAAGGGAGCTAGAAAAATCTGCCCTGGCTTAGAAAGGAAGAGACTTTTTAGAAGGTGAACTGCAGCTCTGCGTAGAGAATGGTTCAGTAGACATGAGCTGGAATGAGAAGCCATCCTTTGGACTATCTCTGACCCGTTAAGATAAATGAGGATGAGTGATGTTAACAAATGCCTCCCCCATCTTAGAGATTCTTTGGATTTCAGCTCAGAGATCTTCTATAAACATTGTGGCCTTGAACTAGTTAGCATACTTCTCTAAGCTAGAACTTCCCAACTGGTAGGCAAGGAATGGGTCACAGGTATACCAAGATATTAATCTTCCTCAATGCTTGGAGTAGCCAGGAAGGACAGCCAGAATCTCTGCGCTCATCAGCTCTCATATCAGCAGCCTCACTCTTTATCCAAAGTGAGATATACAGATACAGATGTAGATGCAGATGTGTATATACATTAGTTTTCAATTTCCTATGTGTATCATATATGGAAAAGATTGGAAGCACTAATAGTCGTAGCCTTAGGGGCTCAGCTAATAAATCCTGTTGTGCTGTGTGAACAGGTTGTTGTGATCACATGAGATAGAGACGTGAAATGCTCTGAAAACTGTCAATAGTTATACAAACAGGAGGTACGTGACAGACCACATGCCTGACATCAGCCAGTAGCCCAAGGAGAGTTAGATTCCATTTCTCTGGCCCTAATTTCCTCACCAGATTCCAATGTCAACAGAGAAACAAGGAAAAGAAAAAGAAAAAGCTGGCATATAAAGGTTAAAACATTACCCTATTTCTGATAAAATCTGAAATTAACAAGTGTAATTATAGGCAAATGAACTTTCCTAAAACTGAGTTCCAATATTAGGCCAATAGATCCAGCCAATCACAGGCAACACTGGCAAAGTAAAAGATCACGCGTCTCCCTGAGAACGAGTGTATAAAGTGATGGAGGGAGGGCAGGAGAGTTGCACTAACAGAATTCCTCCCACGTGAAAAAGAGAACATCAGATGCACCCTCTTGAGGTCTGAAAGGAGGCTGTGGTCTGTTTCATGTGCTAATTCTTGGCAAACATGGTCCTGGAGGCACTGGACTTTTGCGGCACTGTTAGAAGTCTCAGCGCCCTGTCAGAGGTTTCCTGAGTAAAGAGAAGCAGGAAATGGGGCATATATTTTTGCCCATGCAGATCAAACAGGCACAGTCTGGCCCTGGAGGTGGTTTCCTGATTTCCGGGTAGAGAGAAAGTGTAGTTCTGGAGCCGAAATTGTTCTTCCCTCAGATTCTTGATTGTGACACAGGTAGCTGCCACCCTAGCCAACATTTCTGCAGTTACGCTGGTTCCTGCTGGAGTAGGATGGTGTAGAATCTGCTCCTGCAGCCCATCCATGAATTTTTAAGCACCTTATTTCCTAAATTAAATCCTTTTCTACCCAGAGTGTTTAAATGGTGTCTATGATCTGAAACATGACAATGATGAAGGGACATTTTATCAGCACTAGCCTTTCCCTGAAAAATTCCTCCCCCTCCCCTTTCCACCTTACATATGTTCTTTTGTTATTGACCAGCACTGGGTGACATGCTTATGATTAAAACTATCATTCGCCAAGGAAACGTAAGTCCATTTTGGGGTTATACTAATCATCAAATCACCAGGATGGAATAATAAGTATTCATTTTTCTAGACCTATACTTTCCCATCTAGCAGCCCAGGTTCTACTTATTCTTTGTTTGGGGATCCTATACCTAGATCCTAGAGAGAAATCTTCAACATACAAAGGCCAACCTTCTTCTAAACCACCTATCCAGATTCCAGGGTTTATCTCTACTTATAATCTAAGCTGTTTGAAAACACTCTTATCTTGAACTACACAATAAATATCTGTTGAACTGATATGATTTAATGTCTTAGTCTGGCAGTCCCAAAGGCAGCCCTAGGTTACACAACAATAAGTTTCTGTTTATAGAGAGCAGACCACAGAGCAAGTACACCAAAGTTATATGCTATGTAAGTCCACACTTTGGAAGGGTGGTAGGAAATTCAGGTGGAACTCACTTCCAGCCCTTTGTCTTCAATTCATTTCTCAAAGAACAGAGACCTCTGGTGCCCTTGAACTAGGGAGAAGGCCAACTTTCCCATCACTTAGGCTTTTTTTCCTGGTGTGATCAGGCCTCTCCTTCTTCTGCAGTCTGAGAGAGCGATGATATTTTTTAATATTGTAGTGGTTTTGTTTAAACTATCCTCTCAGAGATTCAAGTCAAATCTATGAATATATATTGACTATCTACTTTATGCAAAGAACACTTGGAGCTGTAGAATGCACACATGGGTTCTTATCCTCAAATGATTTATAAGCTGATGGGGGCAAGGGGCAAAAATGCACAGACAATGGTATTTCTAGTTTATTTTTCACTACCCAGATCATAAAAAGGATACCTAAAATTCAAATTTCTGATTCACTTGAAAGTGTGTATGGGGAGACAGGAAAGAATTTTACTCCAGCTCATAAAAAGTTTTACAAAGCAAACTCTAAGTCTTTTCTTGGAGATTGAACGAAACCACTATTCCAGGTCTCAGAGAATTGCTGGTCATGATCCCTTTAGGATCCTCTCTTCTGGGAAGGCAAGGACTGTGCTTATTTGAATCATTTTCTTTCAGAGTTAACACAGCTGAACGGTAAACTCATAATAGCAGGAACTCAATAACATCACTCACCTGCAGATCTGCAGTTGCCCAGCCCATTTGAGAAGCCAGCGAATACTAACGGATTCGAGAAAGAATAAAGCAATGGGTGACACAGCACAAGAGCAAGTACTCCAATACATGTTTTAGGTGGGGACGGTTTGACATGCACTCATTGTCTACTTTGATCAATGATCTGTCCTGGCCTATTACTTTCAGCCACACTCAGCCACTACACCTGATTCCATGTCATCATTAGTTTCTGCTAATACTGAAAATCCTTGGAGGACATCCCACCTATGAAAATAAATTCTTGTAAAAACAACAAAAAGACAATTTGAAGAGAGATGGAACTGTCGAAATTCTTTAAGCCAACATGAGGATTTTCTTTTTTTCTTTCTTAAGGCACTTCACCTGATGAGCTCTCAGCCCAAATCATGACAATTTGTGTAGATGATAAAACCTCTGTGTCAATGAGGGAGCACCATTAATATCCAAATATGTGATCAGGGTCCTATTTATGTATATTAGGTAAACATTTCCTAAACATTTATATGCTGAATTGTATCCCTTGACCCCCAAATCATGTTAAAATCCTAACCTCAACATGAATTACCTCAGACATCTGAGTTACTCAGAATGGAACAGTACTTGGAGATAAGTTTTTAAATAGGTGATTCAGGTAAAATGAGGCCAGTAGGGTGGGCCCTAATCCAATCTGACTGGTACCCTTCTAAGAAGAGGAAATGGACACACAGGGACACCTGACAAGTGCACTCACAAAAGCAAAAACATATGAGGGAGAAGTTGCCCATATGCAGACGAGGAGAAAGGCTTCACAAGAAATCAAACCTGCCACACCTTGATCTTAGACTTTTAGCCTCCAGAACTGTGAGAAAACAAATACCTGTTCTTTAAGCCACCCAGTCTGTGGTATTTTGTTATGGCAGGCCTACCAAACTAATACAACATTTATTACAGAATTCTTCATTGTGGTGTTGCCACAAAGATGTGTTTGTGCAACACATTCACATACTCCCTGGGTACTGTGAAACTGGTACTATGTAATAGAACATAATCGACTGATAACACAGGAGATCAGGTTTTGCTAGAGGGAAGCAATTGACAAGATTTTATAAAATCTCAGGAAATTGTATACTGCTTAACACCTGCAGCTAAATTGTCTTACCCCTAAAAATGATTCTTTTCAATATTCTTTATGTCTTTTCACTCCCACATCTTTTCTGCCCGCTTTGCTACCCTTCTACTCTTCCCTATCAACTGTATCTTCTATCATCCACTTGCCCTCCAGCAAGCCCTGACACCCATTTCTGGCTTTGCTTAATAAAAAATAAATCAGTTGTTTTGTTTTGTTTTGTTTTGTTAAGGCTTAAGCAGATTTCCCCCAAACATAAGTCAGGAGCAAGTTTAAAAACCTGCTTCCGAGGGTAAGATTTTCAACTTGGCCTCACAACAGTCAGGGAAGATGGGCTCCAAGAAGCAGCCAGTCATGGGAGAAAAAAACTTCAACACTTGATTGTGAGTTCACTCCAACTCCAGAGCAAAATGACAATGGATGCAGCTCAGGAAAGAACAAATTTTCTGAAAGGAATGAGAAAATCTCTGAGGCTCAGGGCCCAGGGAAGCCCTTGGTTAGTGTGTGCAGGAGTCTGAGGCCCACTGTGAGGTGCCATGACATCAGCTCTCTTATACAGGTAGTGGACTAGGCTCTGGGAGACCTTAAGTAAGTCACTTCACTCCTATAAATCTGAGCTGTAATACAGTTCCGCTCCCTGAATTGTAAAATAAGATTAAATGAGATTCATCACTTTGAAGTATGTTTAACTATGGAAAAATACTTTACTCAAGCAAAATCTTACAGATATAAGTTTATGCTAAAAACAAACAAATATATCTTCAGCCTATATCAGGGATTGGGGGTAACTATAATTTTCTCCTAAATCAATACAATGGAGCAAATTATGTAAAGACAAGTGGTATGGGAGACACTGGCAGCTGGCCCCAAAGCATAGCTAAGTAAAGTATGTACTAGGAATTCAAGTTACCTCAAGCCTCAGACTTATTCAAGTTTTCTTATGTAACCCATGTGTCCAAGATCAGACTGGCCCAGAAACAACACTAGGTCTATAATTTCAGTAACATCTAGATCCTCTTGACTAAGACGTGGTGAGAATCATAAAATTTGATTATCTCTAGGGCCTGTTACAGGGAAATATCTAACAAAAGGCCCTGGAGAGAAGGGTGCTCATTTGTAGTGTCTGATGATTTTTGTGGTGTAAATACCACCAGCACAGATACATTCAAACTTCCGATGTCACATCACTGAATGCAGAATTGGGCATGCTGGAGCATAACAGATAGTGAAGTAATTACAAAGTAATGAGTTTGAGTATTTATTACCTTTGTTTTTAATGTAATTTATTCTATTTTTAATAATGGCCGTGTTTAACTATTGGTTTGCAAAATTCCAGAAAATTTGACAAATCAGTTCTTACAAGTCAGTATGAACGAGCCTCAGGATACTACACTACCTAGTATCTTTTAGAGCCGACATTCTAAACGTTTACACTGAAGGATAAGCCATTTGAATCTAGGAAAGGCCAAGTGGAATAATCCCAGGGATGTGGAAAGTATGCTCAAGAAGGAAAACAAAAAAGCAAACAAAAAACCATTTTCTGTATAATAGCCAGCACAGAGCACTGAACCAAAAAAATAGGTGGCCAGCTGGTGAATGAGGCAACGGCCCAATGAGGCAATGTCCCAACCCATACTCAGTAGGCTCCATACTTTGAGTTAGTTTTTCAGTCATCGAAGGTGTGGTTTTACGGCCTTCCAATCACATTCTACCATCCAACCTTCCATGGGTGAGGAGACACCAACTGTAGCCAATGACCAAGAATTATCAGCGATGCACTAAATGAGTAGGGTCTTTTTACAGAGCCTACAACAGGGACTTCATCCGATGACTCACGCTGATCACAGGTGACAACCTAGGCATGCCAAGAGGCCTACATGGGCTCTACCGTCATCTCTAGGCAGCCATGACTGCATTGACTTGGGTGGGTATAATCTTATTGCAAGTGTCTCATCTCCTGGTTACTGTCTCCCTGTGGGTAGGATCAGTGTTTCATTCATACTTTTGTCCTTCCATTCTTCGCTAAGTCTTAGAAAATAGCACAGGTATTTAATAGCCAAGCAGTTAAGGGCATGAATTCTGAAAATGATTCCTTGGGACCAAAAATAGTAGTTTTGCTATTTACTAGCTGTGCAACCTTAGGCAAGCTACTTAACTTCTCTGTATCTCAATTTCATCCTCTATAAAATGTGGGTGATAATAGTACCAACTTCACAGCATTATTGGAAGGATTAAATGAATTCAACACATATACAGTACTTAGAACAATTCTTGGCACACAAAATAGGCTATTTAAATGTTAGCTATGATTATTATTATTACATATGATATATACGTATTAATATTATTATGTGTTAGATGAATGAATGCGGGTAAACAAATGTGTGAGAAAGGGTGCACAATGAAATTCTGGAAAACAGATGCTAATTATAATATTAATTATGATATAATAATAACAGTAACCTTGGCTAGCATTTATTGGATGTTTAAAAACATTTACAGGCATTATTTTATTAACACTTTGTAAAAATCCTAATAGGAAGGAACTGCCATTAGCTGGATCAGAAAGATAAGAACACCAGACCTGTGGAGTGTAACTTTCCCAAGATCACATAGTTAATGACTCAAACACAGGTCCTTTTGATTCCAGGGTTGAGCTCTTAACCACAAGCTTTTCTGCTATATCCAAAGCCCCGTCAGCCAGTGCCTAACCTCTAGACCCCATGCCTCCTCTCCTCTCTGGACTGAGCCCTCACCTCTCTATGTCTTCACCTATCTTTTCATGTCTATCCAACACTTTCTTTCTGAAGACTTCCCAGACTGTTCCCATGAGTATGACTCTCCCAGCACTTCCATATATTGTATGCCTCTCACTTTCTCCTGCCTGTAGCTAGGTTACCTTAGACTCACTCTGCGTCATACAAGTAGCTGTCTGGAAATTTTGCAAGATCCAGGTTAAATTCATGCTCTGATTAAGACACTGCCTCAAACCCCATGACACAGTAATCTCTGGGGAAAGTAGCCCTGTGTGTGTATCAGGGATTCCCAGAAATTGCACTCTGCTGCTAGCCCTAGTGTCGGGGATTGTAAAATGGAATAATAGAAGGAGTAGCTGGATAGAATCAAGCCCAACTCTAATAAAGCACCCTTGACTTTTCTCAGTCATCTGGGCTCAATGGTGCCCAGAGAAGGGTGGAGAGTCAGCTAAGAAACATTTGAGCTATTTCTATAAAAGAGGTAATACAGCCTCTACCCTCAACTAGCCTACTGCCTTCTCGCAGATGCTGAACCTCCTTTAAGAGCATCTACGGAGCATCTCACAAGTGAACAAAGCAAATGTAGTACAGAGCACAGAGAATGCTGAGGGGGTGGGAAGCTGAAAGAAGTCCTCAGAATACAGTAGAACACTTCAGGGAAAGTTTCCTAGAGGTAGTGAGTCCATTTATAAAAGTTAAATTTATAAAAGTTTGTGTGTATATATATATATGTACAAACGCAATACATGCCCATGACAAACAAATCAAAAATATAGACAAGCAAAGAAAGAAAAATTTTTTCAAAACCACCTACAATCTCTCCCACCCAGAGACAACTTCTGTTCTTATTCTCAACACCTTGACAACCAGATTTTGTAGTAGACAATATGTAGAGCTGAGGCACAGGTTTTGTGTGTGTGCGTGTGTGTGTGTGTGTGTGTGGGCACAAGTGTATGGCTGAAGGGTGGTGGGGAGGTAAGGTGGTACTGGCATTTTAGTTCACGCTGGAAAATAAGCGATAAGAAATCTAGTTGATGGGACAGGGAAGAGCAAAATGACTAACAGAAGACCTCTCAGGCCAGGCAGAGATTTGAAGCAGGCACTAGAACCAAGGAGCCTTGCTGACCTGTGACATGATTAGAATAACCATAATAGCAATAACAGTGAACATCTGTTGAGTGCTTACCATGTGTAAGACATTGTGCTAAGCGCTGAATGTTTTGTCATCTTATTTAATTTCACAACCACCCTGTGAAATAGATATTCTCATCGCCACTTTATAGAGGGTAGGAACTTTGCCCTAGCTCAACAACCCAGTACACTGACATTTCTCACAATGTGCTCCACAGACCTGCATCTGAATGCCCCAAGATGATTGTTAGACGAGTTTGGACAGTAGGAGTATAAGGCCCTAGGCCTGTTTGCCCCCACTGTTTGATTGAAGGTCATCTCCAGGCTGAAATTCTTCAAGTCAGAAAGTCACAAATAACATCCCCAGGAGGTAGCTATAATCCGAGAAAAACCCACAACTATCTTCTGATTAACCCACAGTCCCATTTTCTTCCCTAAATTCTCTAAAGATGACACAGACTAAGCAAGAGCCCAGCCCACAATCTGAGGCCTGTGAGTCCTACATGCCTTCATTGTCTTTGGATTAATCATCCCACAGCCTATCAGTCTAAACCCAGCCTTCAGCAGAATGTGTGCTGGCCTTCAAGGCAGCAACAAGATAGTGCAGGTTAATCATTCAGAAGCACCTGAAGGGACAATCAGGATCAAGTGGCAGGACCAGAACTGGAGATCAGGGTGATAAAGGCTGGAAGCAAAGAGTCTCTGTACTCTAGAATTCCCTTGTAATTTCACGTGACCTTAGCCTCCCTGGGCCTCAGGACTCTCATCTGTGAAATTAAGGAGTTTGTCTTAATGATCTCAAAGGTCCTTTCAGTTATTGTGGTATGGATGAAAAAGGGGCCACATAACCTGACAAGCTCAGGGGAGGCCCGCGTGGCTGATCTTACAAACTCAGAGACCGAAAGTAACCACACAGGTTGATCTGAATATAAAAATTCCTAACTAAAAGGGAGTCACAGCTGGTAGTCAAGTCCTGGGCCTGTAGCCTCCTTGACAGAAGTCAATCTTTACCTTAAGTGAGCCTGTCTATTGTCTTTTTGCATCTAAGATAACATACCCTTGTGATGTCAAAGTAATCCCCTTTTTCGGACCCCTCAGGGCACAATCTCCCACCACAGTAGGAGACCACAGAACCCCTCAATGTTATCTTGTTCCCTAAGTACAATCCCTACGTGTTATAAATGTTAATTATTAACTATCCTATACCAATATAAAAGTACATGTCTCTCCATTTTACTTTTTAACCAATCCCAGAGATTCCCCCCTCTCCTACCCCCTCACCTGCTCTTCTTTCTCCTGCTTCCCTTACCACCAATGTATTTCATGGAGCCCTCCTTATATCTCCTCCCTTGATTCTAATGTATAAAATAAGCTGCAAAAATGCCATTCTCTGGAGTGTTTTCTCAATGTGTTGAGACTTTGCTTCCTGGCAATTGTCGGTTTGGCTCAAATAAACTCATAAAAATTTTCTACAAGTTTGAACATTTCTTATGTCAACAATGGGAAGATACTATCTAAATTCCAGCTGCACATACTTCTGCTGTTCTTGTTACCTCTGAGGCAAGTCCAGAAGTCCAGGTACCCCAGTGCCACCTGGAGGTCTGTGGCAGATACAGGCTGACAGGAATCACCAGAGTCTTAAAAAAGGTGGCCTCCACAGAGGAGATCGGGGAAGACCAGGAACTGCTCCAACCCTGAGTGGGATGCCAGCTCCTCTCTACTCAGAACTAACTCAAAACCTCTCACGTATGTTATCTCATTTGATCCTCCCCACTCTATAGTGTTTTTAGTATTTATAGTAGTCCCATGTGTGACCACAAGGCAAAGACAGAGAATGCTTATAGGAATGGAAATGTATTTTTAAGAACACCCAGGGACCCTCAGGAAAGGAAAGAGGAAGCCATGTCCCCAGGCTCTCAATTCCAGGCTGTGAGGCAGGTTTTGCAAGTTACCGGGGAAGTTTCCCCTAGTGTTCAGGACCCACCTTCTTTCTCTTTTTCCAACTGTCATTGGTTGGCTGACTGCCACTCAGCATGGAGCCAGCCTCCTATTGGGCTGAGCTCTCCCTTGTCACCTCTGAGGTACCTGTGACAAGATAATTGACATAGTAATCCATTTGCTGTATTTTTCCATTGCCTTCTCTTTCCAAGCAGGCACTGTTTGTCAGAATTTTCTTCCCCTTTTTTTTTTTTTTTTTTTTTTTGCCTTAGGAAATCTTGTGGGACAGAAATAAAAATTTGCTTGAAGCTAATAAATCTCCCTGTCTTTGGTAAAAGCCCTGGCTCACTGGTGAGATGATGCAGATACCCAGAAAGAGAAGAGAAAAAGAGGGCTTTGAAGGACAAGGAAAAAGAAAGCAGAGTGCTCAGAAACCAGAGAGATAGAAAAAAGATAGAAAGCAACCATGATGATGAGAATGTAAACAATTTTAGGGTCCTGAGTAAGGACCAGATCTCAGAGGACGTGGGGCCTTAGGCTTTGGGTTGCCACTCTCACCAAAGATTCCCAGGCCCCAAGAACAGCTCAGAAGTAGTAAAATCACCAACCTGGAAGAGACCAGAGGCATCAGAGAAAAACTCAGTATGGACTATTGGCTGCTGAGTGGATAGGATGCCTCTATATTTTTGCCCATTTAGACACAATTTTTCAGGGGAGTGTGCCCTGAGAGTGACAAATTAATTATCTGCCCACTGAACAGGATTGGGGGCTCAGAGTGAGATTTATTTTGACTAAAGGAAGGAAAAGAAAACGGAGGAATACAGTATTTCTAGCTCAACTGCGTTGTAAAGTAGGAGTTACACCTGACTCGTATAGAAGCTGAATGACCCCACTGTTCTGGCATCACCAGCCTGGGAATGAATATACCAGTTACAGCTCCTTAATACCCAAATCTTATTAGCTCTAAGCTCCCACTAACTAATGTAGGAATTTCAGTCTTATGCTTGTTGATTAGGATGGTTTAGCAGCAAGTAATACAAAATCTACATAAAGATGATTCAAACGTATAAGGAAATACAAGATTAAACATATAAGAACATATACTATCTCACTAATGAGCATTCCAGAAGTGATGGGTTCCAGATGTAGTACAATGAGCAGCTCAAGGTGTTAAGGATCCAGGTTGTCTGCATCTGTTTGCTTTGCTGTCCTCTAAGTGTTGACTTTGTCCACCATCTGTCTCCCTCTGTGGTTACAAGAGGTCTTCACCAACAAAATAACATCCAGAGGGAAAAAAAGAATGCTCTTCCTGTGTCTGCATCTTAGATGCACAAAAACGTTTCTCAAAAATTCCCTGTAGAATTCCTTTCACATCTCATTGTCAAGAATCAGGTGTATACCTATTCTTAAACCAATATCTGGCAAGGGGAATGGGATCACTGTAACTGACTTGAAGGGAAGCTAAAGGATCAACCACAGAGGAAACTGTCAAAGTACTTTCCACCTCCCAAAAACAGCTTTGCTCACTGTGAGGTCACGTAGACAACTCCCCTCCCCATAGTTGAGTTTGGGTCCTTCTTCATTTATATTAAATGCTTTCTCAGGGACCCTAGCAACCCCTTGCATAGCCTGGAAGGCTCTCAGACTTACTGATCATTTTCTGAATCCTGAATGGGAAGGCTGCTCAAGGTTTCTTTCCCAGGAGGTTCTTCAGCAGAAATAGCTCCTTAGAGGCACAGATGCCTAGGGAGAGGAGTGACCCATATTCCTTATGCCAGACAATCTAACATCAGCTCTGGCCCAGCCAAAACTTTCATTGTGGTTGCTTCTAGCTTGTGGCCCAGACCTCATCCTGTCTTCTGCCTCCAGGAGTAAAGTTAGGCCGCCAGCAAAGCATGCTACATAAGCTATGGCAGCTACATTGGGAAAAGACTAGTTGTGCTACTTTTATCTAAAAGAGGATGTGATATATACAAGGCATCATGATTTCTGCTTCAAGTTTTTCAGTATGTTGATAATAACCCATTTTACATAAGAGGGAACTGAGGCACAGGGTATAAAGTCACATGCTGAAGATCACTCAGCTAGTTAAGCGGCAGAGCCAGGAACATTTTTGTACAAGTCTTTTTTGTAGACATGTGTTTTTATTTCTTTGGGGTAAATGCCTAAAATTTTAATTGCTGGTTCACAGAGTATGTGCATGTCTATGAGAAACTGTTTTCCAAAAGAGCATATGAGTGTCCAGTTGCTCCCAATCTTCATCAACATTTGGTATTGTCGGTATTTTAATTTTAAGTATTACCCCACTGGGACGCTCTGAGAAATTGTTTGAACCCCACCTCAGATGGTCTCTGAGGAATACAGAGAGCTAATCACAAACCCCAGTGCTAAAGAACATATTGTCCTCCAGATGCTTCCAAAAGTTCAGAGGGCACCACTGTATTTTTTAATCAAAAGCCCTTTATCTTAGATAAATATGAGAAGCATAGAAAAAAAAAGTAGAAGATACATCAAAGGGTTAATAGCGATTATCTCTAAGGAATAAAATTTTGAGTGTTTTTTCCTTTTGGTTTTCTAGAGTTTCTAAATTTTCAATAAAAAACACATGCTACCTTTATAATAAGAAGAATGATGCCCTATATGTGTACCCCTCCCATTTGATAACATTTTATTGTGCCTCCATACAAATATAGAGGCCACGACTGTAACTAATGCTTGATGATAAGCTCACCTAGGCGATGGCCAAGTTCTGCCTCTACTCCACAGAAAACAGGCCTATTGAATTCTGCCAACCTCCCTTCCCTTCTTTCCCCAAACAAAAGATTATTTGAAAAGTTTCCTTGTTCTCTCTAGTAAATGATATCAGCTCAGAAAAACAAAGCTTTCCCAGAATGTTCTGATAAAGCCAAATCTTCCGGAGTGTGAGTCAAGGAGCCAGGAAAAGAGGAGACACTGCCGGGTCCCACACGGGCACCGGCAGATTGTGCCCTGAAATCCTAGGCATTCTCTCTCCTTCGGCAGGGGGCTAAGGGCAGAGAAGACCGCCAGTGGGACTCACAGCTAGCTGCTGCCCAACTCCTACGTCCCCTTTAAAAAAACAAATCAAAACAAACACAACAAAATCTGCTCCTCAGAGTCCAGAGCAGCAACTCCAGAGATATTAGCAATTCTGGCAAGCAGCCTGATGGCTAACAGATAACAGGTCATCCAGGAAATAATTAGGAGCCTGCGCCCACACGGATCAGTTACAGACACTGACCTCTGTCATTCAGGACATGGCCCGGAAAGTGAAGAATTCTTTCTTCTTTCACTTTCAGGGGTTGGGAAAATGTCAGACCATGCTCCCTTCTTTTATATGGTGACAAGGGCCATCTCCAATAGGTTCGTAAGGCTTCCTAAGCACTGAACACAGAGTCAGGGAGACCCAGCAGGTCCTCTCCCAGGAGCCGCTGGGGCAGGTGAGGAGGGAATCGATCCCTCTGGGGCCTGCCTTAGGTAGGAGGCCAAGCCAGCTTCCCTTTTCACCATTTCCTGCCTGCGACTCTAATCTTCTTGACCTCCGAGCCCACATTCTGTCCCGCCCTGCTCCTTTCAAAGTCCACAGGTTCAGAGGGAGATTTTTCTAGCCCTGATGTCTCTTTTCCAATTCAAGACATTACATTCCCGCACCTCCCCTTTCCCAGCCCTTTTTGTCGATTATTTTTTCAGGGAGGGAGCCATATTCAGAAATAAGAGCTTTGTTTATCTTTAAAGAATCCATGTGTGTTCACTATTATAGATTATATCTTTTGTGTTACATCATTGCTGCTTTCAATTATGGCTTCCAAAACAATTTTCTCTTCAAATCTTTATCCTTTTCTCCAGCAAGGTGTATAGAATTTGAATGTAAACGGAGATATAATAACAAATCGAGGCTTTCTTACTCTCTTAAGTAGATGGAAACAGCTAATAATTCTCTTCTTATATATCATGCAAAATCAGATGAGAAAACAGAGGCTTGAAGAGATTAAATAACTTGGTCCAGGATGGATATAAAAGGTAGAAATAGCAAATTCAAATCTCTATCCATCAGATTCCAAAGTTCCATCCCCTGTCACCTACGTGAAAAGTGCTTGGATCACTTTAGGCATGAAATAAGCTATCAATAAGTGCAAGTTATTATTATTACTTACCAATTTCTATTAGCACCCAATAGCCAATAGGTTTACCTAGAAGCTACTGTTTAAATTAATATAATTCACATTTTCCTGCCAAAGACAAGCCCTCCGACTTCTCTGCCTTAGCTTCAGTCCTCCTCAAATGCAGACTCTGTTTTTCTTGGAGCTGTAAGTAGTTAATTGGGGTGGTGATCCCAGAAAGCTCTGTGAGAGAATGGGAAAAGGGAGGCAGGGGAGGGGGGCAAATTAACAAAGGGTGTTAGTGAGCAGGTTACCTCAGAGTGGGGAAGGAAGGATTCAGTCCCACTGGAACCTCTGAGAAATTGTTTGGAACACACCCAGAATGGTCCCTGAGGACCCTCATACCTGCCCCCAAGGGCAAGGGTTGCTCCTGAAGCATTAAATCCCTTCCTGTCTGCCTCAGGGGCAAGCACTCTCCAGGGGCCAGGGCGTCCTCAAAGGCAGCAAGAAGCAGGAAACCATTTGGACTTTGGGGAACAACTGGCAGGCAACCTGGGTTGGGCCAAGGACATATGGGTGCGGTTCTGCCCGCCAGTTACACAGTAATATCTCAACGCTGCTAACACATACTCTAGGTGAATTATTTTCTCAGAAACTCTTGCCAAACAGCCCCCATTATTTGCTCTGGATCCAGTTTCGAAAAGCGCTTTCGCCTTTGAACTCTAAGTACCCAATTAGAACTTTCTTTAGAAATTCTAGACAATCAAGCCTTCCTCAAGATGTCCATATTTATGATAGTCCCATGCATGTCTGTGGATTGTGCTTTCTAGTTTACAAAACTGCAAAATACTTTTGCATGTATGATCTCATCTAATCCTCACGGTAAACCAATGAGGTGGGTGACAGTTCTTTCTAAGCAATCTGGCCTTTTCGATCCTTCTACAAGGGATTAGAAACAGTTGGATGATTTCAGTTGAGATGATTCTGAGGGAAGCTTTGCAGCATCTCTTCTCTACCTGAACAGTTCCTAATGAACCTAAAAAGACCCATTGGGCCAGTTTACTTAGATTTGGAAGCTTTAAAAATATTGATGCTTTTAGATTGATGAAGCAACTCGATTACTTTGTTTTTCTCAAAGTACACATGTAATAAGAGATTAAAATAGAAGTTTCTTCTAAGACCTGAAGAAAATAGAGATCACATTCCAAAAACAGGTATCAGACCCCAGTGCAGACTTCAGAAGAAAGGAAGGCAGAAAAACCAGTTTCGTGACTCTCATACCCCTCATTTATGATGCCGAAGTAGCCAGTAATTGGACATGAGAAAAGAGGACTTCTGGACAAGGGTTTTGCTGTGCAGTGAGTCCACTCTCACCCACGGAGGAAGAGAAGGCTGTAGAGGGGCCTCATCGCAAGCTTAGGGAAAGAAGGTTCAGCCTGTCCACTGAGAGAGCTTAATATATATCTCTTGTAGCTCAGGAGGCTCAGTGCACAGGTGTCCAATTTCCACCTAGAACATCTGAATGACAAGTGGTAGGCTAATGATGGCTTTGATTGAAGAATGAAGGGAAGGTAAAGGAGAGGTAGCTATTACAGCTTGTGCTCTCCAAATGTGTCACTACAGAGGATATGTGTGTGGCCACATGTGGGCCTCACCCAAGATGAGGTTGGCAGTGAAGGAATTGAGAACCAAAACCAATACCCACATTTTGAGATAATAGTGGTAATAGGCTTTTGGCCATGTGTCATTGCTATTCATTTGAGAGGAAGAGGACATGAGTAAATTTGATATGTATTCACTCAAAAGGGTGGTATATCAATGATATTTACGTTCAGCAAGATGTGCATGGATTAAATGGGTTACTAGATGTTTACATCTTTTAATTACACAGCTGAAATAAGAGAATTAAAAGACATTTCGGTTTTAGAATAATAATAGATAATGTTTGTGGGGCAACTTTTACATGCAGGTGTCAGTACTTCATGGTTGTTAACTCGTTTAAGCCCACAGAAATCCTATGAGAAGATGCTATGACTGACCACCTCAACCTTAGAGACAGAATCAATGAGGCACAGAGATTAAGCAGAGTGCTCAATCCCACAGGTAAGATGTGAGCTTCAACCCTGGTAGGGTGGCTCCGAAGTCCACCTCTTAACTATACCATACAGCTTCTCTGAAAGTGTAAGGAAGGAAAATAAACCAAACAAAATTGAGAGTTTCCAGCCATTGTCTGTGGGCAGAAGGAAATGTTGAGTTGGGCTAAAAGCAGTGGTATGCTAGTCAACTGGCTTCCCTCTTCCCCCCTTCAAAAAAATAAGCCCTGGTTTATGACATTTGCTAGTTTCCTTGGTGTAAGGACGAGAAGCTTCAACTTCAAATTAAGAAGTTATGAAACCGAATATTTCAATTGTTAAATTTATACTGTGTGATTTGAAGTGGCCAGAGGATTATTGGTATTACTAAGTGTGACCAAAAAGTCATGGGACTTGTCCTAAATTTTATCTGGGGCAGGGGATAAGCACACTCCCCTGAACAAATGAGAAGGACAGTGAGAGACTAAAACAAATTTGCTTTGATTATACTCCAGAGTGGTGTTTATTCAGCATGATGATCATTTATATTTCCAATACTCAGAGATTTCCTAGTGCCCAGGGAAAGAGTAGGATGCGGTTTATAAGTTAGACTCTGGCTCAGAACCCCAGAAAACTTCTCTGGAGAGGTGACACCAACTATATAAATAGGCCAGTGCCCACAGCCACTGTGAGATCATGGTCAAGAGGTCTCCACTGCTTCCCACTGAACTTAGAAGCTGAGATTAAAAATGGTCAGAGCTACTACAGCTCTCATTGCTGAAACACCGTGTAGGCAGATAGATGGCTGCTACTGCCTAACCATTGGGAATCTCAAACTTGATCTAAAAATCTACATTATGTGCCTCCCCAGAGACTGCCCCATGATAAATCTATTAAGAGTTTGAATCTGTTTGGGTGAATTGATTAGATAACAGCTGTGAATATTACAATTGAAAAAAATGTTTAGGGAGAGCTTCCGAACTTCTTGTCTCTCAGTTCCAAATCTACCCTCTGTACTCAGCCTGGTTACCCTGGAGTGGGGTCTCTGCAAACAATTCTTCAGCCTTTGCCAGCTGGTTCCATGTTAGCTCTTCCAATGGGAAGCACTAGAGGGCGGACAGAATGACTGCAGAAGAAAGTAAGGACTAATTTCTTCCTGCCTGCTTCCCATGAGTTTCCTGCCCCATGTCACCTTAGTCTCACCTCTTCCCCCTGGCAGTGGCAGTTCCTGCTTGCAGCAGCATTTGCATGCAGTTCACAGTTTTTCCAACACTCACAGCACCAGCCTCATCACACTCCCCACTCCTAGAAGACATCAGGTCCCCACAAGGCCCTCTTCATCTCAGACATGCCAACTCAGCTGAGCAGTGCCTCTTCCTCAAAGTATGACTTTCAAGTTTCTAAATTTTAATCATTTCTACCTCTTCCCACACATAGACCTGGGGGTGATGGCTGCTCCTGCAGTTGATGCCTTAGTGCACCTTTTTTGCCTTTTCAGTTGCCTGGTTGACAACATCATAGTTAGTTAACAATTATTATAATACCTTCTCTGTTCAAATAACTGATGATGTTTCTGTCTCCTGGCTGCTCCCTGATTGATACATCCCTTAATGAAAAATGGAGAAATGGTTTACCTCAGAGGACTCATGGGATAAAGAACCAGTGAGGCTTCTGGGGATAAAGGCTGGAAAATGTATTAGTTTCTTAATGCTTTTGAATCTTAGAGCCCTCTGAGAGACAGATGAGAACAATGAGCTGTCTTTCTAGAAACTACGTATCAACACATCCCACCTTCCCCCTCACACACAATTTTACACCCAGTTGTTTTGGCTGGTAGACCCCAAAGCCCAGGTTAATAACCCCTGAGGAAGAATGTTGGCCAGGTTGAGTCTCCATCTTGGAGAAAATCTGGTTGGCTCACACAGGCTGTTGCCTGAGCCTAAGAAAAGTCTAACAAAAGAACCATCAGTACTGGGTTGCCAAGGAGCTGTCCTAGATTTTCAGATTCTCTGAATTTGAGATAAATACCCTGACTGTAGACCTGCCAACCATGCTGGATTTGTAGTTGCTCTTACATCTGAGGCCTTAAAAATGTGTCTTTTTCAGCAACAACTCTTTTACTCAGGGGAGCCAGCCAACGAGAATGAGGCATTCTGAGGCTGAGCCCTGTTTTCAGGCTCTCCTCCCTAGGGGCCCCTGGCTGACCCAGCCAGCTGACTGGCCAGGTCCCAACTACTCTCTGCCCTTCAGTAGCCACCTAGAGCATAGCCCTCCTGGAGAGAATGGCATGTCGCCATCCCCTGGCTGGCACTATTATTGCATGCGAATTTCCCAGAAAGCAATTGGTGGTGTCGTTTCAAAGGGTGGAAACTTTTCTTTTTACTCTGAGTTAGTTATCGGGATGTGTTTTATGGAGGTTTATGCCCCAGACCATTAAAGGGGAGAGTTTGGAGGGAGTTATAACCTCTGGCCTTAGCTTTCCCATCTCTAAGGCAAGGCCTGCCATTATCTAAAAGCTGAGGAGTCTTTCACAGGTTTTCCTTTCTCCATTGAACTGCACAGGTTTTCCTTTCTCCATTGAACTGCCCTTTTGAACTTTCCACATTAGAAGGCAGTGCCAGAGAATGGAAGAAAATTCTTCCCAACATTGCTTACACCAATAAATAGCTTTTATAGATTTCTACAGAGCTGTCTCATGTATGTTTGCTTTCTTACTTGAATGTTGATCATTTAAGTTATTTGGATATTACTCAAGATATAGGCTAATTTTCTTCCTCTGTCAATTAGGAAGACTTTGTCATTTTATTCATTTATTCTGAAAAATAATTTATTCATTCAACAAATTTTTATTAAGTGCCCTATTATGTACCCAGCATTTCTGAGGCACTAAAGATACCTCAATAAATAAAACAGATGTAAATCTTTCATTCATGGCACTTCTAATCTAGTGAAGGAGACAGACAATAGATAAAATATGTATTGTGTCAACTGAGGAAGAATGTAAGCCAAGAGTGGTTTTTTGTTTTTTTGTTTTGCTTTTTAAGACAAGAAAAATTACAGTACATTTGTCTGCTGATGGGAATAATCCAGTAAAGGGGGCGAGATAATGATGATACAAGAGAGGGGAGCAATGCCCTTGAGTAGGTAGAAAGGATGGATCTAGTACACAAGTTGGGATGAGGAGTCAAATATTTATTGAACCCCTGACAGATGTCAGAACCTGGGCTAGGTTCTGGGCATGTGGCAGCAAAGAAAACAGACAACATCCCTGCCTTCCTGGAAGTTTCATTCTAGTCAGGGCAATGAACAATTTTTAAAAATATATACTAGTGATGAATCCATGGTACCCATGAATTGGGATAAATGCTATGACAGAAATTAGTGATCATGAAAGTCCTCTTTGAGAAGTGACATTTAAACTGAGTCCTAGAGCACAATAAAGACATGGCAATGCGAAGAGCCTGAAGAAAGAGGATTCCAAGCAGAAAGAATGTTGAGTACAAGACCCGAAGGGGCTTGGCCCATTTGTGCACTTACAGGGGGTAAGGCCGCCGGAGGGCAGTTATCAAGGAGAGTGAAGCATGAGATGGGGTAACAGAGGTTGGTTGTCGATGGCTTTTTATAAACAGCCAATAAATTTTATGAACAAATTTGTAGATAACTCAAGGCTAGAGAGGATAGCTAACACTGTTAAATGACCAATCAGAATTAAAAACATTTTAATAGATGGCATGTGACAAGCCTCCATGTCAAATCTTGTATTTTGGTTTTAAAAATTCAAATGCAAAAAAAAAAATAGTAAATGGAAGATCAAGTACACCACCAGTTCTTATGAAAAGGGTTTGGAGTTTTGCAGAGAGCAGAGTCTAAGGCAGAGTCCTAAGTGCAAGTTTTTTCCTGGGGAATATGATCAGAGGAGAAGTGACGGAATGGTAGAATGAAGAGGAAAAAAGAAAGAACTGGTACAAAGCTATGTTATGGAGTTGGCCTTGTCTACTGCTGCTTATACAATCCCAGGAGGCCATGGAATGGCTGTCTGAAAGGTTTCTTAGCACCAACCAAAGTGGAAGAAAGAGGGGAACAGCTCTTCATTCCCCTGAGACCTCTGGGTGAAGTTTCTCCCCGTGGATGTCTATGTTGCTCATGCACAGGTGCCAAGCACATTACCGTGGTATCCCCACCCACAATGTCATTCAGAGGCCTGAAGAGGAAAAGGCAGGTCATGGTCAGCACACCTGTGAGAACTGGCTGACACCCCACAGGACTGCACAGAGCTGGAATAAAGGAGGGGTGAGGCCCAGACCTCTGAAGTGATTTCCAGGTGGTGTCCCATACACATGCAGGGGTGAGGAAGGACAATTTCCCTCCCTTTAGCACTTTATCTGTCTTTTTAGGCTTTTCATGAACACGCATATGTGTAACTGGATCTCATTGGCAATGCTTTCATAAAATTTGGGTCCTAGAGGTTAAAAAAAAAAGCCCCACATAGTGCTAACCCAGAAGCCATAATAATCTCTTTTTAAAAATCTTGCTAACTCAAAGAAGAAATCTTTATTAAATAATTTCTAAGATTACTGAATCTTCATAAAATGCTGCATTTACATAAACTGTTTACCTCTGCTAAAACCAGGGCTATCATAGGCTGTGGGGGTGAGGAGTGTGTTGGGGAAACACCATTTATTTCATTGATCCTAGGCCAACCAAGGGCCTCAGATTTAAGATTTGACTCATCTCCAAATGAGATTATACAAACAGTCTCAGAGGCACACTACAGCATTAAAAGATGACGATCATGCAGCTAAAATGTGTGTTCCCATTACTAGATCAAACTGCCTATAGTACACTTGAAATTAACTTTTTCAAAATTCCTATAATTATCTTTTGAATAACTTTGTGCTTTTGGTATTAAATTATACCAATTTATTAAATGTAGTGTTTCAAATAATAAAATCACAATTTGAGTGATTCTGTTTTGACATTTCTCTTTTTTAAAAACTGTACCAACAGCCCAGTGTTATATGAAAAGAGATAAGGTTAAAAATATATCAAGGGCCTTAAAAAATGAAAGTGGCTCATGTATTTCTTGACCCATGAAAGATCCTAGCTAATCAGTACCAGCTTGCTGAAAGTACTGCCTCCAGAAGTTCCATTTGCCCCCATTCTGAGGGGCTTATTAGCCCTGCCACTTTTGTCTGTAGGAAGAAGCAAGGGAAACACCTTTTCCCAGCTCCTGAAGGTGTTTGTAAATATCACCCGAGGCACTCTGATATCGCACTGGTGATGGGTTTACTTTCATCTCATAAAGGAATCTCTTTATGTAATTGTTGCTGTGGGGAGCCAGTGCTTCTAGATATGCCTCTGTTGGATCCCCAAAGGACTGTCTTCTCTCAGAGTTTCTTCCACCTATTTATTCTCTAGGCCACTTCAAGTTCAAAACTCGAAGCTTCATTCTCTCCTCATTATACCCTTGCCAGCTCTCCAATGATGCCTTTGGGAGAGGCCACATAAAAGTCAGGGGTCATTTATCTCTGCTGCGCAGACACTAAACTAGCTGGCTGCTAGCTGTGGTATACCATTGTTCACCTCCTCAGTAGGCTCCTGGGCCTCCTCTTTCTGCTCTTCAGGTTCTGGGTAAGGGCCACACATATCCCTCAAAGAAGCAAGCATGGGCTTGCAGAAATATTAATCAGGACTTGGGGCCCATATACAGAGCAATCCTCATCACATTCAGGCCAAAATGCCTCTCCTCAAAGAAGCAGAGACTTAGGCCAGACTTCAGTTTCATCATTCCTAATATGGCTGGTTGTCCTCGGCCTTCATGGACCTGTCATTACATGATGTTTAAGATGATTTATTCCTGATGTCAGTGTCCCTCATTCAGCTGTCCTTTCCTTTAGTGGCCCAGAGGCCTATTTCTCATCATCCAGCAATATATGTCCATGTTAATCTCCCCCTAAAGCCTAACCCTGTGGGTTAGAGAACAAAACAAGGGTAGAAGGAGCAGAAATGGTTCCAACAATCTGCTTCCCAGACACGTGATCCACTGAAAATCAAAACACAGAAAGTGCTTTAGGGAGGATTTCCAGCCCTGGAGGAGAGCCATGAGAAGAGCAAGAAGGTGGTATCATTCTCTGTCCTCCCAGCACAGACCCCAATCTGTCTTGGCTGTCAAGTTGGACTGGGACTCATATCTTCTCAAGTGGAAACTTATTAAGACCCATTTGACACTAGAGTGGCCACCTCTCTGGAAACTTCTCTTCCAGCCCAAACTTTGGTCAAAGTCTGGAGCCTGGAGTGATGGTAGCTACTCCCCTTCTGGTCATTCACAGAAGCCCAGCTTGGCCAGTGGCACTGTTCCCACCCAGTGGGGCTCCTCACCAGTGGGGCTCAGGCATCCTGAGAAGTTCACAGAGATCCAGAACAAAACCTTACAGTGCACTTCCAAGACCTGAGTAATAACATGGACTTGGTGAAGAAGGAGGAGGAGGAGGAGGAGGAGATAGGAAGAGAGAGCACAGACCCTTCAGTCTCAACAAAGAACAGTTTTCAGCCTCAACAAGATTTGATTTTTCTAAGGTCTATGGAGCACATGTTCTGCTCAGTTCCTACTTTTGAGAAACATGCTCCTTACTGAAGAAAAGCAGCACAGCCATGGGAGACTCAACAGGACAAGTGTTGAAGCCCTCAGACATCTGCCCATAGAGAGGCAAGGGCCACAGGTTGAGGGAAAGAGATAGCTTGGTGGATGGAGCTGTGAGGGGAGCCTTCAAGAGGATGGGAGCTTGAATGGGCTCTGGAGAAGAGGGCCACTGGTCAGGAAGGAGGACATTCAGGGCCTGAGAAGGTAAAGAAATAACTTCATGGAACTCCATGGGGGTTCTTTCCACTGGGAGAAAGCAAGCTCAAACTTTGAATATGGTTCCCTATGTGATCTCCCTCAGCATAGAGAGAAGCCCTCCCTGCCCTTTATCCATTCCTCCAAGGTGTCTGTACGGAATCAGAGCCCTCAGGAACCTGCTGGCAATCTGAATACCGCCACTACCACAACCGGTGATAATGGCAGTGGCTGCTGTTTACCGAATGCTTTCTCTGCTCCAGAACTATATTGTGCTTTACAAACATTAGTCTCATTTAACCTTTATAAATACTTTACCATACAAGTATTATTAGTATCCTGATTTTAGAGATGAGGAGATTAAGCCTTGCCAATGTTAGGTTCCTTGCCCATACGGATTGGTAGAGCACAGGCTGGAACCCAAACACTGATCCCAGAGCTCTCGCACTTAACCACCACTTATGTTATCCCTAGGTCCTTAAGTATAAGAGAATTAAAGGGTATTTCATGTTTAGAATAAACTGAAATATTTATTTATTCTCTAAATATTTCGGGTTATGCTAAATATAAATAAAAGAGCACCTTTCACATTCAGGTGCAGATTTCATGTTTGTTAACTCATGGAAGTCCTACGAGAAGGTGCTATGACTGACTAGATGGGATCAGTGAGACACAAAGGTACTCAAAGTCCCACAGGTAGGATGTTGACTCCAACCTGGGTTAGGTAGTTCCAGGGCCCACCTCTTAACTGCACTATAAATGAGCCAGCAAAACGACGAGTCTCTAATCATTGTCTGTGAGCAGGAGGAAATGTTGAGCTGGGCTAAAAGCAATGGTATGCTGGTAAACTGCACCTCCCCCCCAAAAAAAAATCCCTGGTTTATGACATTTGCCAATATCCTTGGTGCAAATACTCCCACCTTGGCTGATGTCAAGATAGCAACTAGCTGATAAAATTCCTGAGTGTTTAAGCATTGCCTCTTAGGAGTTGCCCAGTTAGACAGTGGATACTACATTTCTAGGAGATGCATTTCCTCATCCAACTCCTCTCTGCTCTTCTTGAACTAAGGAAATCTAGTTCAAGTCTCACCTTCTCTCTGAGATACCCCCCGACCCCTCCAGCCCTCACAGGGCACCCTTTTTCCTGAACTCTGCTAGTACATACAATGTGCGCCGCTGATTTGGTCTTGGGTCATTATCTTATTCAAGGGGGAATAGCTGGTTTCTCAACAAAATTGCAAATAACTTCTAGTAAGGACATGTCTTACTTCTCGAGGCAAGAAAAATATTTGGTGAATTAGATCAAATACCCGCTCTTTCATATCCTTTCAGGTGGCACAAAGGCAGGCCCACAGCATGCCCTCTAGAGGTCCCTGCTCTGAACTTCAAGGCAGAGGTGCTGGCCACTCATCAACTTGGATGTCTACCTCTCTCCATACATCCCTTATTCCTTGCCCTGTTCAATATTCTCCTTCTTTTGCCCTTTCTTGCCTGGCAAACATTTATCTGGCAGCTTCCCACCACCTTCTTAATGAGACTATCTAGCTCTTTACAGCCTGTTCCCAGAGAACTCTCGGCCCTCTCTCAGGATGCTCACCTGGGAGAGAAGTGACTTCTCTGGTGTGCTGCCCTAGAATGGCCCTGTGCCATATCTATTGTCCTGACCTCATCAGCACTTTCCCTATTAACTGCAGTCTCTGAGGAGGAATCAATCCAGCCTATAATCATTCTCTTGGGGGCAGGAGGCTGGGGACTGACTGATGGGTCTAGATGTTTTATTATTAGCCCGTGTAAGTTAAGTTCAATCAATAAATTTTATAAGTCTCCCCAGATTTCTCCAGAGACAAGACCCACTAGCTTTCACCTCAATATATTTAGACCCCTGCCTAAATAAAAAATAATATACATCTGAAGAGGCAGTTTGATTTTCTTTGGAGATAATTTGTTAGTGCCCCTGAGCCTGTCAGGACTTAAATCAATAACCTTAACAGTTTCCAAGAAGAAATCATTGCCTTTGGAGTGTCTCCATGTCACCTGCTCTCTCTGGCACATGACACTTGTAGACTACTGAACCAGGCAAAAGTGGTGAGGACTAATACCTCTGCCTGTCATGATCCTGGGCACAATGCCCTCCTCTCAGCCCTGGTGGTCCAGACTCTTCCCCTTTTTCTACCATTCTCTTTCTCCTATTCCACTGTCCCAGATCTCTGCTCATCCAAAATTCTCAGTAAACCCATGCCAGTTTGGCATCCCTTACCTCCAGGGCCTACATAAGTAGGGTAGCCACAGAGGATCTTCCTTATCATTTAGAGTAAATGTGGTAGTTTCTTCAGGTGGCAATTTGCGCATTCACAAGAATGTCTAGGAAGCAAAGGGAAAATTGTAGTAGTAGTGATAATGGTAGTAGGAATATTAGTAGCAGTTATACCTCAATGGAATTACTGTAGTTGTGAAAATTTCTGGCCTCAAGGGGGGCAAGGGTGGGGAGCTAGAGTTGTTCAACCTTGAGCCAGTATGCAACGTTTCAAATTATTTCTCAGAGAAAGCCACTATCTCTGCCCATCTAGGGCTGGCTAAATACAGCTTAGCCTGGCCCTGTCTTCCAGGGCTGGTTTAAGAGTCATCCTCACTGCCTAACCCTGCCTCTCCATTGCTGATGAATCTCCATTTCTCCACAGTGCAAGAGCAACCATGATGGAACCACCACTGAAGCAGTTCTGGCTAGGGGCCAGGAGCCAGCAGGAAAGCAAAGTCACTTCCATCCCTCTTCCCAATGTCAAGGCATCACACCTGTGAAAGCCCCCATGTCACCTATTTGGAATGGTGGCTACAAAGATCCCTACAATATTTTCATTCCTGAGTGGAAACAAAATTCACTATTTCTTGGCCATGGAATCAAACTTTTAAATATCAGGACTTCCATGATTACTCCAAAGCCCATTCTGTGCTGCCAAGTTGGACTCTCCAATCAGGGAGCTAAATGGTCAGGATCAGATTGTCTCAAAATTGTTCCTGTGTTGGAAAACGTTTTAAAATGTTGCGGGGAAACCCTCTCCCCACGTGGTCCCAGCCTAGGGAGACCCAGGGGTTCCTGTGACCCAGAGTGAGAACAGTGGCATATCATGACTTCATGGGCAGGTCATTTTTACCATCCCCTCCTCTGTGTGACAACTTTCAGGAACAATCATGAAATGAAAAAAATAATTAGAGTGGCCAGAAAAGGAATGCAGACAATAAAAGTTTTCTTTTACCAAGCTTCTTATATATAAGCATGCCAGTAAAAATAAATAAATCATTGTTAAAATATATTTTTTTAAAAAAAGAGGAAAAACAATGGATTAGTATGTTTTAATTACATCAATATTTTTAAAAACTGGAACAAACACACCAACATATCAGTCTAATGCAGTAATGAATAATATTATAGTTTCTGTTTTCCAGGCTTAACCTCTACAACTTTGTTAATGACTTTGTCAAAACAAATCTTCAACTATGTGCATTCAATGGACAGTTTGTTGATCTACCTTCATTCATGGCTAGTTTTAATTTAGAATAAATTTATTTACATGAATCCAGATACACAAATACTGTAGATAGGAAGTCTTAAACGTAAGGTTAGGTTTGTCAGAGATTCATTAAAATCCCATGTCACAGTTAATTTCAGAAGTTGCAATAATGTTTGTGTATTTGTTTCTTTGGGATCAATTTTAGCTGATTTCGAAGGTCCCCACAGTCAAAAATTGTTTGCTAAGATATTTTCACCAGAAAATTCACCATGAATTTCTTTTATAGTTGGTAAACTTCTCAAGTTTTTCTTCTATAAAAGTCAGAGAAAATGGCTGGGTGACAGTGAAATTGGAATTATTTGATATGTTGCTTTAGAACAAGCACCCAGCTCTTAATTAAAACAATCAAGGCATTTAAACATTTCCTTTTGAGTTCTTCTGGCATAGTCACATGGAACAACAAAGTGGAACTAACTCATATTGTATTTTTTCATTTTTACAATCATGTGCTATTGTTATTTATTTTGAATCTATTGTTTAAACACAGGAATATGTGGTTCCAAAGGGTTCAGAACTGAAGTGTGCCAAATCATTAGGTACTTATTCTGGAAATAAATGCTTGTGGCTGAGTCCATTGGAGTCTGAGATAATTCTCAAATTAACTTCCATGTAGAATATAATGTTCATTAATATATAATTTATTTCAGTATCTCTTAATTTGAAGCTTGCATATATATTATTAAAACTCAACAACAATCATAGCAATTATTCTGAACTGAGATCAATAAAATATTTTTTCCAAGAGGGCATTTTTATCACTAACATTGTTCAGGATTGGCAATAATAAAAAGCAAACTGAATTTGAGTTTATTATTGTTTCAAAATTTGCTACAGACAATGCACCTCCTTATTGTCCATACCCGAGGTAGACAGATCCCACTGCCCAACCCACCATTGGTGCCCCACTGCTCAGATGAAGAGCAGCGATGATTGCAGCCCCTGGCCACTAGCAAGCCAATCTGTGAGTCTGGCCTTCAAAACCTAGCAAGGAGAGGCTTGGTGACAGATCTCACGAAATAGAAGCCTGCATCCACTTCAGGGACCTATTCTGTTTGGCCTATATGATGTTAAAAACAAAACAAAACAAAAACTACTTAAGTGTCTTTTGGCAGACCACTTGCTTATAATTTGCCACAGGCCCATCTCTCACTATTTTATCATGTATCTGTTTTGCCCACTGAAGTTATCTTCCTGGCCCCTATATGCATCTCAGTTTGTGGCCCTTACTTTGTGACTTGGTTTCTAGAGCTGTCCTGATAGTGACCTAAATATTTTTCAGTTATTCAGCTTTATAGGGCTTGCTCCCTTCTTCTCTGACCTCACTGACCACCATTCACCAGCTGCCTCCTAACTCCTCAGCTTCCCCACTTCAGAGGCCCTTTCTCTCCTGTTTAACTTTGTGTTTTCCTTTTCCTCCGTCTCATTTCACCACTGCCACTCTGCATCCAAAATGAGGCCCTTAGGCTGCCACTAAGAGCTCCTTCTTGAGCATGAGTCAGACAACTGCCGCCCTTTGAGTGGGTACTTGGGTTTTCAGCTTCATCTGTGACACTCAGGGAGGCCAGCAAGACATTGAGAGCATGCACTCATCCTCCCCAGAGTCCAGCAAGGGGCTGACTTCCCAGGTTGGCAGGTAGAGAACAAAGGGGAAGAAACCATCTCTAAGCCATGAACACACACGCACAGCCCCATCCATTGCTGGCTGACTTGAAACTCATGCAAAATGCTTTTCTGGCCAAACTCCCCCAGATCAACTTGAACAATTACTTTCAGCCAGTGCTGTGCTAGAGCCAGCTCATGACAACTCCTGCGAAACAATTATTAAAACACAAGAATTTGACCAGCAAGTTGCTATCAGCCAAGGCTGAAGTATTGACACCAAGGGAATTGGCAAATGTCATAAATCAGAGCTTGGGAGTGGGTGGAGGGGACGTTATCAGCATACCACTCCTTTTAGCTCAATTCACCATTTTCTTCTGCCCACAGACAATGACTAGAAACTTTCTATTTTGTTTGGTTAATTTCCCTGGCTTATGCTTTAAGAGAGGTTCTATAGTGAGTTAAGAGTTTTTTTTCCTAGAACCACACCACCCAGGTTCAAGTCCTTATCTTACCTGTGGAACCTGGAGCACACTGCTTAATCTCTGAGCCTCAGTGATCCACCTCTAAAGTCAAAGCAGTCATAGCACCTTGTCATAGGATTTCCACAGGCTTAACCAAATTAAGACACGTGAAATACCCAGAGCAGTTCCTGCACATAAAAGGCATTCTACAAAAGTAGTTATTCTAAAACTTAAATACCCTTTAGTTCTCTTATTTTGCCTGTATAGTTCAAAAACACACATATCTAGTAAAAGTTTAAACCCTGCGTGGCTTGCTGAATATAAATATCACTAACACACCACCCTTTTGAGTGAGTGTGTGTGTCAGGTCAACTCATGTCCTCTTCCTCTCAAAAGAATAGCAACGACACATGGTAAAAAGCTTATTACTACTATTGTTCCCCAATGTGAGTATCGGTTTTGCAGCCCAATCCCGGAATTAGAAAAAGTCTCCTTTTATTTATTTTTTATAAATTCCATTTTTTCTTTTTCTTTTTTATTTCATTTTTAAGATGCACTGTATTTTCCACATGTTAACAGTCTTGGAATCAGGACGGGTGTTTGAATTGATGTGTGCATTTGACATGGCCACGTTTCTTTTTCTCCCCCTAAACAGTTATTAAATTGATGGTGGATCTTACCATTGATGATGTCTGAGAATCTGGAAAATACAGTAATAATAGTCAACAGCAAAATCATTTACAAGACCTAGGACACTGGCTCCATATCCAGTGTCCTATCCCCAAGATCACAATGTTCCAGGGGTGGGGTTCTGTCATGTGTGTGGCCACAAAGGCCACCTGTCCCTTTCCCTATGCTGTGCTGGTGTTTTTTAAGTGTGCAAAGGCAGGTCCTCGTTCTTCAATTAAAAGCAGAGTGCACCATCCCAGGGCTAGGATCAGACCACCACAGAGGAATGCACCAAGACACAGTGAAAGCAAAAGTAGAAAGAGGAACTAGGCTGCAGAATAAGGGCAGGCCCAGCTGCACCTGGCAGAACACACACACACAACTCACGCTGAGATCCTGTTCTGAGTCATCTCCCTTCCTGGTTCCACTTGCTTGGTCTGAGTGCCACACTTTCTCTATTATCTCGGTTTCCTCCACCGGGTTTCTTGCCTGAGCACTTCGTGGAGTTTAAGAAGGAGAAATCAATAAAAGACTGAAGGGTCTGTGAGAACGGTTCTGTCCATGAGGCTCCTGGCATGTCTCTTCCCAGCTGCCTCCTGAGCTCATGTTATGCCCAGGAGGTCAGTCACTCTGGGTGCCTTTAACCATCCCAGAGCAGGAAACCCCAAGCCATAAACCCTCCAGCACAGCCATGTGAGAACTCTCTTGTGTGAGGCTCAGGGGATCCCAAGAGAGCATCAGCCAGAGCAGAAGCCACAGGAGAGATCCCTCAGAAAGGGCAGCCTGTCATCCACACCCCAACCTCTTTTTGCCTGTTTTGTTCTCACTCTGTGTCCTGTGCCTCAGAGCCCCTACAACACAGCAGCAGGAGGGGAGCATGCAGTGCAGGCCCTGGCCCACACTGACAGGGCTATGTGAGCATCCCTGTCCTAACCTTTATCTTCTTTGCAAGAGCGAGGAAAGTGGGATGGGAGAGAAGGAGACACAGTCCTCTCAGACAAAGAAGCTTTGTAGAAAGGCTAGTGAGCCAGACCCACCCACACTGCCCCTTCACGCGCCACTCAGCATCCCTGCTACTTGGGAGCAGGTTGGGCTGGAGGCACCAACCGCTGCCCCTAGGAATCTACCCCCACATTCACACTGATGTCACACTCCCAGCCAATGCCAATCACAGGGGTGGGGACACTAATGCAGGTTCTTACTTAGAGACCAAGTAGGCAAGCTGGCTGGAGGAGCCCCCCGTCCACTTACCTGAACGTTTCTCAGAGCCACCCTACTGTCTGAGACTCTCCCTACCTACGTGGTAAACAATTTAACCTTGCCCCAAAAGAGGTCTAGACTTTGTCCTTGGCTCCTAGGAGATCATCTGTGTTTGCCTGGGGGTCTTGGGCTGGCCAGGTTGGAAACATGGTGACCACACCAGAAAAACCAACGATATGATTTAGGGTAGGGCTTTGGGTCACTCAGTGTCAGTCAACCAGGAGACTGAAATCAACTCTGTAGGCAATCAGTCAATCATGCCTACAAGATGGAGCCCCAGTAAAGGTTCTGAATGCCGGGGCTTAGGTGTTTCCCTGGTTTGTAGTATTCCCTGCAAACTATCATACGTCAATGCCAAGAAAGTAGGGGGAAGACAATGGAAGCTCTGCGTCTGATACTTCCCTGGATTCCAGCCTATGTGCTTCTTTCTTTCACTAATTTCAATCTGTATCCTTCCCCTGTAATAAACCATAACCACGAGTAAAATAGCTTTCAGTGAGCTCTGTGAGTCCTTCTAGCAAATTGTTTGAAATTTGAGGGTGGTGTTGGGGACCTCTGAACTCGCAATTAGTATCTGTAATGAGGGCAGTTCTATGGCCACTGTTCCCTTTAAACTTCATAGTTCCCTAAGTCTTCTCACAGCCCATCCCTCGTCTTCACAGTAGCCAGTTTGAGCTTACCCCTGGCCTGGGCTCCAACCCTTTTATCCTTCATAGACATTTCCCTAATAAATCTCTTTTACATACCATCCCATCTCAGTGTCTGCTTTTCAGTGGGCCTGATTTGAACATGGGTCATCTGTGACCCACCAACCCTGAAAATGCAGAATCCTGAGCCCCACTTCAGACCTGATTCAAACTCTCAGAGCCTAGGCCTGAGGATCCACACTGTAGATACACTGTCCATATGATACAGAGGCACACTGAACTTTAAGGGCCACTGGCCTGGAAGAGTGACAGTTTCTGAGCAGCTGCTGCAGTGAAGGCTCAGAGAAAAGGCGACCACCTGTGGGAAGTGAGCTTCTGAAGTAATCCCTCCACCCCTACCCCAAGCTGCTGCCTCGGGAGAAACTAAGTTCTCAGTTGCAGGGTGGGATGAGTCTCAGAATGGTCTGATGTGTGGAATGAGTGCAATCACTGTAGGATCCAGCTCTACACCTTAGCCTGGGTGCTTCATACTCCCTGCACCCCCACTGCCTTGCCTGAAGCATCAGTCCATCACCCTGACACTCAGCCTGCTCCTTGGGAACCGCTGCTTTAGAACATCTCCCTGCAGCATCTACTGCTATCTCCTCTTTCCACCAGGGGATCAGGGCCCCTTTTCCCTTCTAGGGCTACTTGTAGCCCATCAGCACAAAAGCTCAATCATTCCAAAGTCAGACAAATGCAGGCCACTTCCTCTTTGCATTTCCTTGTACACATTTCCATTTTTTCCATTTCCATTTATTTATTCATTTCTTCAACAAATATTATAGAATGCTTAGCACACGCCAGATACGTATTGGCATAATCAACCCATAATCCCTAAAAGAAATCAACCCAGACACAAGGGATCAGAGAACCACAGATCTCAACGAGACCACAAAGGTGTCTGATCTTATAACAATAACAAGGTGGTTAGTTTAGTCACCTACAGATTGTTCTAGAAATAAGCTACCATAAAATGTAACGTGTGAAAGCCCTGCTAAGGTGCCTACAAAACTCCCCTGGGAGCTCGCTTGGTGTGAACCAGTGCTCTTGACCCTGATGACCACATCTCCAATCCCTTCTTCCAAGACCTGAACCTAGATGACTGAGGATTATAACCTAGATAAACAGTTTTTAACACCTTATAGTTTAGGGACCTCTTTGATAATTTGATGAAAGTCATGGATCCCTTTCTCCCCAAGTGGCATCATACATGCAAAATTATATATACATTTCAAAGAGTTCCATCCCCAGCTCACCAGTTTAGCTAGAAGGGTGTTCATCACGGCATTACTAATGTTAACAGTTAAAAGAGAACACTATTTCTCTACTCACCACACTTCTGACACCAAATGTATGTGGGGTTTTCCCACATCAACCAATCAATTTTCCAACTCTCTGGACACCAACTGGGAATCTTACAATTTAATTCAATTCTGACAGTAACTACCAGAGTTAGCCCAGACTCCGCCACAAGCTAAGGGCTCATTTCCACAAGACTGTCCCCACTTCAGACACCAATTGTAAATTCCTCAGATAGTCATCTGTATTATTAATCAGTTGGCTGTAAATCAGGGTTCCTATGACTCCCTCTTCGTGTTTGATAATTTGTTATAAAGGCTCACAAACCTCAGAGAAACATCTACTTACATTTACCAGTTTTTTATAAATAATATAAAGGTTACAGATAAATAGCCAGATGAAGAGGTACATAGGGTGAGATCCAGAAGGGTCTTGAACACAGAAGCTTCTGTTCTTGTGGCACTGGGATGTGCCACCTTCCCAGTGTGTTGGATATGTTCAACCTGAAAGCTCTCCAAACAAACACAGCAGTTTAGAAATTCAGGCTTCCTCACATTGGCGTGATCAATTATTTACTCCATTTCCAGCCTGCCTCCCCTCCCCAGAGCATGAGGGGTGGGACCAAAAGTTCCAAGCTTCTAATCACAGCTTTGTCTTTCTGGTGACCAGTCCCAATCCTAAAGCTCTCCAGGAGCCTACCAAGAGTCTCCTCATCAAAACAAGGATGTACCTATTACTTAGTAAATCCAAAGGGATTTAGCAGCTCTGTCAGGAACTAGGGGCAGAGATCAAATACGTATTTCTTATTATGTTACGGTAATAAAAAAAAAATGGGAATGATTTAAAGATCTAATAATAGAATTAAAGTCCAGAATGTTCATATAATAATGCATTCAGAACTATTAATATATTTTTAAAATAACCTTGCTGACATGATAAGAGCTAACATATAAATGATTCTAAGTTCTTTAAATATATAAACTCATGTGATTCTCAGGTATGCTTTTATTTTACCCTTATTTTACAGATAAGGAAACTGAGGTAGATAGGTTAAGTGACTTGCCCAAGATTATAGAGTTCCTAGTGGAGAAGCTGGATTTTAATCCAGGAATCTGTGTTTGTAAACACAAAAAGGTAGGAGGATATAAAGTTATATGTACCATGAGATCCTATTTTGGTTTAAAAAGAAATCTGACTGGAGATCTCCTGTGGTGGTTTTAATCTATGGCCACAAGTTATTTGATTCTCCTCCTTTCCAGGGGTTGGAAGTTAAACGCTCTACCCTTAAGTGTTGACTTGACTTAGTGATTTTCTTACAAATAGCATGTGGCACACGTGTCAGTGTGTGACTTCCAAGAGTAGGTCATCAAAAGGCATTGCAACTTTCTCCTTGCTCTATCTCTTGGGTCACTTTTTCTAGGAAAAGACAGCCATCATATTGTGAAGATACTCAAGCAGTCCCGTGGAGAGTGCACGTCGAGAAGCTAAGGCCTCCAGCCAATAGCTGGAGTAAGCCATCTTGAGATCAGACCCTGCAGCCCAAAGCAAACCTTCATTTATATGGAGGTTTATCAGAGTCCCTGAGCCAGAACCACCCAGCTATGTTGCTCCTGAATTCTTGACCCACAGAAACTGTAAGATAATACATGTCTTTCGTTCTAAGCCACTAAATTGTGACAGTAATCTACTACGTGGCAATACATGACAAATATATCCCCAAAAAGTTATTACAAGATTATGGATAATTTTCATTTTGCATTTTTTGTTTTATCTGTATTTTCTAAATTTTTTTCAATAACCATATCTAAACAAGCACATTTAAATAGCACACTAAAGAGACTAGAAAGATTAAACAAAAGAACCACCACCAACCATCCTGGTTTATGGACACCCTATCAAGCACAACTACTTTCTGAGACATTCGACTTGAAACATCTGAATCAGCTTTTACAATGTATGACCTATTAACATCACTGGGGATGAATCTGTAACAGGACACACTATGGATCTGAAGGTGAAAAGGCTAAATTAGGGAGCTCAACCTGAACTCCTTCTTGATTCTTGATGGAGGGGATGAGGTGAGATGGAAAATGCCCTAGATCTGTGCCCAAGAGAATTAAAATCTTATCTTATATGTGGCCCTAGGCAAGTCACAATCTCAGTGGGCCTCAGTTTTCTCATCTGTCAAATGAACATCTACAGAATTCATCAAATTAGATAATGCCAAATATTTACTGTCTCAGTCTGCTCGGTCTGCTAAATGAAATAGCACAGATGGGTGGCTCAAACAACAGAAATTTATTTCCCACAGTTCTGGAGGCTGGAAATCCAAGATCCGAGTACCAATACGGTCACATTCTGAGGTGGGCCCACTTCCAGGTCCCTTCACAGCTGGCACCTTCTCGCTGTGTCCTCACACCCTGGAAGAGGCCAGGGATCTCCCTGGAGCCTCTTTCATAAGGCACGCATCCTATTAATAAGTGCTCTACCCTTAGACCTAAGCACCTCCTTGAAGGCCCATCTCCTAACTCCATAATTTTGGGGGGTCAGGATTTCAACATATGAATTTGACTGGGTGGAGGAGACAGAAACATTCTGACCATAGCATTTTTGTAGAACAAATAACGTGTTTACATAAAATATAAGGCAGATTATATGCAATATAAAATAGAAACATTACTTCCTCAAGAATGATTTCCACAACCTATGGTCTTGTGACTATAATATCATCATCAACTAACAGTTCTTATTTTAAAACTCATTTTTTTAAATGCCAAAATATTTTAAAGTAAATTATAGACATCATGATATTTCCCCCCTACATCCTCCTTCTAAAAAGTAAGAATGTTTTCAGAATAATTGCCTGACATTTTGGCCAATCGAACTGCAAGAAAATTCAGCCAATCAGAATTCAGAAATGACCACATTCTTTTCACATATATCTTATTTGTAAGCCTCCACTATTCAGATCCCGTCATTAAATGTCAGTAGCAGTTGATTGATTGGCCCTTTGTAAACTAATTGAAATGGGCATGGACTGATTGAAATAGAGAAATATTCACACCTAGGAACTTACATAGAATAGGTTTTACCCACCTACAAGTGAAGGAGAATTCATCATGGACAGGTAATATAAGAAACAGAAGTGAGCCAGAAAGAGATTTCCAGTGTCTGCCAAGTTGGCAGACCAGAGGAGCTGCTAACTCCCCCAAATCTAGGCTGGAGAAACTAAAGAGGGAAACAAAAATTTCAGGAAACAACAACAACAATAACAATAGCAACAAGGTATGAGACCCCTTGGAGAGACATCTCAGACAAGGCCTGGCCTAGGGCACTTTCCTGTACACAATATTAGACAAAGCAGCCAGTGGTCACGGAGAATATCTGCTCCAAACTGGGGCATTTTCACTCCCTCAGAAGAAAAATAGCAAACCACACAAGTCCCTTATCTGAAACAGATGGATTAGAACAAGAACAAACAGACCAAGAATCTAAAACAAGCCTCAAGTAGAATCAAAGAGATAAGAGAGAAGCAATATGAAACGAGAAATTCAAAGAACAAGTAGAAATATTGGATATAAAAACTCTAATAGTGAATAACAGGCACGGGTCCAGCCTGGGACTGAAACCAAGGACAAAGCAAAAGAGAAAACACAGTAACCCTGGGTAGGCAGGGAATGAAGCTGCACTCACCAGCCCATCCTTCCTTGGCCCAAAGTCTAGGGTTTTCCTTGAGAGCTTTTTCATAAAAGGGGGTGATGGAGAAGCTGATGTAGAGTTTCAAAAAGAGTCACCTCAAGATGTGCCTTTGCAATATGCAGATTATTTTGAACAAAAGGCAACCAAAACCCTGCAGGTTCACAAGAAACTTTTACCTCTCCTTTTAAGAATTTAACTTAGGGGCCTTGCTCACAGTAAAATAACTTTTTTTGACCTATCTGTATGAAAAGGCAAGCCACTAGTTACTGACTATCTGCTCTTCTTATTACCCTGCAATGACCTCCTGATGCTCCAAGATGACTTACCTCATCCTGAGCTCAGAATGTCATATAAATCATACTTCATTTTCCCCTCCTGTCCCTGAACCTCTCATGTATGTGGGGTTCCCATGCATGTGTACATAACTAAATTTGGCTATTTTCTCTTATTAATCTGTCTCATGTCAATTTAACTATTAGACCAGCCAAAAGAACCATGAGGATAGAGGAAAATTTCTTCCTACCCCCCACTGGCATCTGTTTCCAGGACACTTGCTCTGCTTTGCTTGCAGATATTGGATAATACTTATCTTAGGGGACTCTCTTTCTTCCTACCTGGTCTGTGGGCCCAGTGATTTCAGGCAGAATTTCTCTCTTCTGATGCCCTACCGGCAGAATCAGCTACACAATCTGTAAGTCCCAGAGTAAAATAAAAATCCAAGTCCCCTTATTTTAAAAAGAATTAAGAATTTCAAGATGGCAACAGCAGAGCATTAAACCAAGAGCGGAGCCCTTCTGGGTGTTGGGCCCTGTGCAACTGTTCAGATTGCAAGATCACAAAGCCTACTCAGCCCATTCGCAGACCATTTTTACTTACAGGACTCAGGCCAAAACCTAACCAGAAATTTCTTTCCTTTTCTCACCAGTCTCTCCTCATCAATTGAACAACCTCAGAGCAGCAGTGTCTTTGGGCACCTCTTGAGGCCCTGAATTATTCCTAGGCAGTCACTCAGACCCATGCGTCTCCCCAGCTCCAGCAACAGGGGCAGCCCACAGCCATTGGGGAGGTAGAGTCTCATTACATAAAGGAAAAAATATAAAAGGCTTCCTGAGGGCTGTCAATTCACAAAATGGCATTATCAAAAAGCCACCATGCTTCGAGTCCTCCAGTGAAAAATTCTGAGTTGGGCTAGAGAATTTTGTTTCTCTGTTGGATTTTCCAAAAAGTGGGAAATGATGCAATAGCTCAGAGAATCATTAAACCCATGGTGGAAATTTAAGGTCTGGGAATCTGCATCCTGTTGGAGTGGGTTCTGATTTGGGCATTGGAAAGGCTAGTGTATTGGGGGCGGGGGAATGTGAAATATGCATACACAAAATGTTAACCATTTAAAACAATTCAGTCGCATGAGTACATTTACAGTTATGCAACATTACTGCCATCCATTTCCAGAATTTTTCATCATCCCAAACTGAAATTCTGTACCCATTAAACAGTAATTTCCCATCTCTCTGCGCCTCCCCTTCTCCACTGTCAAGTGGAAATAATGACACCTATCACACAGAGTTGTTGGGAGGATGAAATGAAAGAGCAACTGTGAATGCCCAGCATAGAATATATGCTCAATAAGTGTTAACCACGCTTCCTTTGCTGGTCAAAGCTGGTCTTTGGACCCTCTCCCAGCTTGCTAATGCTTCCCTGATCCTGCTACCCCTGACTACTTAAAGCCCTCTACCTCGGTGCTCCACCCCTGGTCTGGTCAGGTCAGTCCTCGTAATCTTGGTCTCTTCCTTGCCACCTAAGTAGCCCCATACACATCCTCACAGACCCTTTTGAAAACTAGCACACACCCAATTGTTCCTTTCCTGTAGAAGTCTTCTGCCTAAAGAAGTAAGTGCAAACACGTTATCCAATAAGCTCATTTCACCCTTTTACTCATGCAAACATGACAGTCTCAGGTAAGAAACTTCACTCAATGAACAGTTCCATCTCCTTCAAGTATGAGACTAAGAACTGCTCAGGATACTTGGCTAAAAATTTTCCCATGGGCTGACCCTTTACAGCTTCTGAAATCTTGCCAGAGAGGTAGTGGAGTGCTAGGAGGCAGCACAGCAAAGAGTCAGGGCTGAGGCTGGGACTCTGGAGTCAATCTAGCTGGGTTTAAGTGCCAGCACCCCTACTCACTAGCTGTGTGGCTTAGGCAAAGAACTGAACCACTCTGATCTCTAGTTTTCTCACCTATAAAATCAGGGTGTTCATGCCAACTTTGTAGGTTATGATTACCTAACATAGTCCATGTGAAGCACTCAATACAGTGCTAGACACATGAGTCACTGTCAAAAAAGTTAGCTATGATTTCATTTCTGCACCCACCCCAGGATACCTAGAAGGATCCATAGAGGCACTATGCAAGCAGGGTCTACAGGCAGGCGTTTTCTCATGTTGTTTTTAAAATAAGGTTCTTTTTCATTAGAAAAATAATGAATATTTATCATGTAAATGCTGGAAACTTTAAAAATGTATAAAGAAGAAAATAAAAGTCACCTGTAATCTTACCTACAAATACAACCATTGATTCTTTTAGGTGACCTTCCTTACAGATCGATATACATTTAATTTTCTTTCATGTGTATTTATATTTAAATTTGGATAGTTTTTATAGACTAAGAATTTTTCAACTGGTTTATCACTGTCATGACCTTTTTCCCATGTCAGTAGTCATCTAAAACATGATTCTGTAACTTAAACATTACATTAGTTAAGTTGCACGTACGTCTTTAGAATCACGTGCTGTATAAAATAGCATACTAGGGTAGAAATATGACCTTTTACCACTTCCACACTTCAAGACATAATTTATTCAAACTTTTTCCATGTCTCTTTCACATTGGTGTCTCTGTCTTCCCCAAAGCCACTTTTTGAGTCATCTCACAGTTTTCTAGAGTACATCACCTTTTCTTCCATCTACATTGTTTGAGTTACAGTATTTTTTGAATCTATTTGCTGTCGCTGGAAATTTTATCCTAAACCACAAGTGGAACAGTTGGTTCTACCTAAAACAGTTTCATTTTTCTTTTTAAATGTAACGTTAAATGATAGAAGGTAGATGTTTTCAGGTGCCATGTAATCTCTACACTAAAGATTTCATCTTCTGACCTTTCATCGTTATTCTTTACAAATGCTGCTTGCTGTGAAGACTTCTTATTCATTGAATCCTTTATTAACAGCATTTCCGTCAAAGTGGTAAAAGTTTACATAGTATTTCTATTTTTTTTTCATTTTTAAAAATGACAAATGTTGACAAACATCAAAGCAGGAAATGTTATTTACGAAGATTGTTGCAAGCTAAAAATCACAAGATGGAGATGTGTGATTCTTTATCAAACTTGATTATAAAAGTTTTTATTAAGCACTGTCAGACTCATAAGCTGGGGAGAGACTTCAGATTTATAACTCGGTCCTAAATGGGCAACAGCAGATATAAAAGCTCAGAATTTAATATCAGCTTTGAAAATGTTAAATGAAGAGTTCGAGCTGTTTTCCCTTTATGAACTGGCACATGGTAGAATGCAAGGGCTGTATTGATTTCTGACGGAAGAGTCTGTCTCTAAAATGGATTGGAGCCTTTTCATATTTCATTTCATTCTAAAGGCACAGTTTAAGCAATGTCCTCTTCATTTCCATTTAATGTGTGAGACTTAATTGAAGGAAAGAAAAAAAAACCTACCTTTTCAGAGAAGGACCTCTTCTTCCTGAGAACCTGTTGTGGTCACTGCAGGGGTAGAGAATAAAACTAAGAAAATCTTTGAAAAGACATGAAGTTCATGTTATGGATCCTCTCCCTCTGCCTCCCCCCACCCCACCTCAGGTAGTCCAGTTCAAAGCAGATTCAAATTCCTCTCCTTGGGCTATTTTTACAATGGAGTACCAAGAGGAAAGGTGTCCTTTGTGTCACTCCTTAATTGTTTTCACCAATTCTCTCTGCCTGGAGGGCCCTCCTCACCACCTCTGCCTGCCTCTCTCATTGGCCTTCATGAGAACCAGGGCTCTCAACTCAGGAAGTCTTGGGTGTAGAAGGGTCCCAACCACACCTGGCCTGCTGAGCAGTGAAGCACAAGGTCTGGGAACATGCTTATGAGGGCAGAAACCCACTTCAGCATCAGTTGTGCAAGCCGTGGGACTAATTACCTCCGTAGTTTTTATGGTCAGAATTCCAGTCCATAGGCATCTGAGTCAAGACTCAAAACTGGTTTGCAAAAAACCATCCTAAGAAATCTTAGCGTAGTCTGTGATTGAAGGACATCAGAAAAGGACTTCTACCCCCAAAATACCCTCTGTATTAGTTTTATATGACTTCCATTACAAGTTATTACAAACTTTGTGGCTTAAAACAGCACAAATTTATTCTTTTACAGTTCTGGATGTCAGAAGTCAAAATGGGTCGTATGGGACTAAAAATCAAAGGCTGTGCTTCTTCTGGAGGCTCTAGGTGAGAATCTTTGCATTTTCTAGCCTCTACAGGCCTCCTGTTCTTGGCTCATGGCCCCTTCTCCATCTTCAAAGAGCATCAATCCAACCTCTGCTTGTGTCATTAAATCTCTTCTCTCAACTTTAATGCTTCTGCCTCCCTCTTATTAGGACTCTGCTGATTACATTGATCCTACCAGATGATCTAGGATAATCTCCACATCTCAAGATTCCTCATTTAAGCATATCTGCAAAGTCCTGTTTTTCCGTATAAGGCAACATGTTCATAGCTTCTGGGGTTTGAGATGTGCACATCTTTGGAATGGGCCATTAGTCGGCCCAACATACCTCCCTACTACTGAAGTGAAATTTTGCCATTTAAGAGACATTTCTTTGAGTTAAAAATTGTATGTTTGAGTTCCTCTTAAAACGCAGGAATTCCCAGTAAAGGTGGTGCCACCCGTATTTCAGAGAGACCCAGTCCGCTCTTGAGTTCCTCCTTCCCTTAAGTCTTCTACCCAGTGAGGCTGAATTAGGTTAGTCTATGGAGGTCCCTGTAAGGTGCTCCCACCCTAGCCCTAAAAAAATATGATAAAACATGGAAAACAAGATTATAAGATTACATTGATGAATTTATTACTTAACCAATGAGAACAGAAATGCCCAGAGTCACCTTGAAGAGAGAAAACGGATCTCAAGGCAGGAAGAGCCCTATGTAACCAGATGGCAGGAATTATTCCAGAATGTTTTTAGCTGAAGCGAGATGGTCCAACAAGGAAGTATGGGAAAGGGGAGGCACAATGCTTGCAGACCAGAGTTTAATGGCATTGAGTGCTAAGGTTTGGCGCTGTTACCTCCTCAATGGCTAGGTGAATGCCCTCATCAAACTAGGCATACTGTCTTTCAGGCAGTGCTAAAATAAGGCAGGTATTGAACTGGTCTTCTCTACCTTACTCCCTGTGAGCTGCTTCCAGGAGCCTTGAACAACCAGTTGATACCTCTTTCTCCACATTAGCTTCTTGTCCCACAAGAGAGAAGGCACTGGTCAGGCTAAAGTCAGCCTAGCAGGTATATGTCTTATTGTACATTAATAAATTGGCTTCTTTTTTTGTTTGTGCTTCTCTCTTTGAGCTCTATGAGTTTTATTACTATGAGTTGTTACTATGAGTTTTATTACTGTATCCGGTCAAACTTGGGGCATGAGAAGACAGAGTCTCTGGACTAGCAAGGCTGGGACTAGATCAGATGCTGAACCAGAGTGTAAATACCACCTTGCAAGGCTGCCTGGTGGCCAGGCCCTCTGGCATCTCCTGCAATACTTGTCTCTGTGCACACCTGCTTTCAGACTTCTATGGCCTTTAATATCCTCTTCTGGGCTAACATTTTATGATCCTCCTACAGGCTCTTATCAGCTAACACCTTGCAGGGGATTATGACAGCTGGCTCAGAGTAGGAATTTGTAGAAATGGGACATGGCTCGATGCTTGGAGAGGGAGGGATGTAGGAGGGGGAGAGGCGGGGTGCATTTGAGGCAGGAGGAGGCCGACAATAAAGGGGTGGTCAGCTCGACTTGCTTTACTTCTTTATAGCTGTCCCCTGGGGTGTTCAATCCCAGTGCCCCTTCTGTGGGTCCAGGTCTTAGTCTTGGCTCTATGGGTAACTACTCATGTGATCCTTATCTTCCGCAAATTACTATCACTTCAACTGAAAAGGAATACTAAAATTCCATGAGTCTATTCTACATACATTTAGCATGTTACGTTAAAGCATTTTTTTAACGTTATGTATGAGTAGGATTCAGTTGTGAAGTAGAGATCAGTTTGATGTGGGTTATTTAGGCTTCAGGTTTAGAGCAGCACAGAAGGTCAAATGAATTTCGGCTTGGAATCCCCCTCTGCTATTTGCTGTGTGACTGAGCAAGTTATTTAACCTCTCTGAGCCTTAAATTCCTCACTGTAAAACAAGTATGATGCTGTCCACCTTACACAATATGAGGATTATATAAGCTAATGTGTATGTACCCCAGACAGAAGCCAGGATATCATATCACCCAGTCTGCATAAAGTTACATTTGAAGAAGACAGTTCTAAAACCAAATAAAGTTTTCTAATTATACTAGCATCACTTGAAAAACATAAAAGAGGATCCAATTTATAAACCACAACAACATTTCCTAAAATATCTTTTCCTCTTCTTCCCAATTCCCCTACCCACCCACATCCACTGCTCTAGAAACTCAACTCTAGAATCTCCACAAAACTCTCCCCAACACTAGACTTGCCAAATTTAGCAAAGCAGAACAAAACAAACAGCAGAAAGAATGCCCAGTTACATTTGAATTTCAGATACATGACAAAATTTTTTTTAGTATAAATATTTTCCATGCACTATCTGGGACATATTTGTTGTTTATCTGAAATTCAAATGTAACTGGTATCCTATATTTCATCTGGCAACCCACCTAATACCCAACCCACAAAATTTTTTTTTCTCTTCTTCATTTTTCTCTATCTCGTATTTGTTATGTAGGTTGACTTAGCTCACTAAGTTTCTCTCACTTCATTTTTTAATTTTCAACTACCCTTTGCCCAATACCAGCATTCTCCACTACAAAGGAGAGCTTCAGAGCTGGCCCAGCAAGAAGAATCTCTCCCTTTCCCCATTGCCTCTTCAATGTCTTTCTCTATAAGCATTCCCCTGACTCTGTATCTTTAAAAGCTCAGTAGCCAGGAAAACCCTGGGAGGGCAGGAGAGAGGAAGAAGCTAACTGGCAAAGACAAAATGTTTGTTAGTGTGAGGGCATGACAGCATCACTCTCACACATAGCCCAGGGCCTGGAATACAGTAAATACAGAATGCCTGCTCTTAGTCCTGTGCCTCCTCCTTATAATTATTAGATAGACATCCTTTCCCACCCTCCCAGGCCAAATCCAAAGCCTCATTCTTTACAGAACACTCTAGAGAGCTTAAAAGCTTAAAAAGGCTTTCCCACCCCGCTGCTTCCACAGAGATACTGTGGTGGCCCCAAGGCCACTGTGTCTGGATCCAGACTAACCCACAGTCCCCTCCACTTAAGGAACATCCCAACTTTATTACTTGGAAGCCCCAGATAATCACAATATCACTCCCTTCACAGGGTCACATGATCTGCTCTCCTGGCCACCCAGGAAGTTCAAGATTTGCTGAGGCTCCCAGTGAACTAGAGGCCCCTTCCCGGACGTCAGCCTCGGTTCCCTGTAAAAGTGCTGCAGCACCACTGCTGCTGAAGGCTGTAATATTCCTCCATTTGAGGCCACCCAAGGGATTTAAATTCCCATTGCAAAAACAAAGCCCACTGAACTGGAAGAGAGTTGGTCCTGAGCACCAGCAAGAGCCTTGCCTCATTCCCGAAGGGGTGCCGGGTCCATTAAAGCTTTTCACAGCTGATTGCTCACCTGTTCTTCATTTTCCACTTCATTCGGTGCACTAAACAGTGTCCTGGAGAGAAGGACCTAGCAGAACAAACCAATAAAATTGAACATTTCCTACCCCCCACCCCACAGTCCTCTTTGAGGCCGACCCTCCAGGTTGACTGAATTGGAAGATGAAGCTTCATTTCTTTCCTTTTTTTTTTTTTTTTTTCTCCTATATATGGAATCCAATCTGGGACAGATAAGACCTAGGGCTTAAAAAAAAAAAAAATGACACCACATTCATTTCCCCATATAACTATCAAGGGGGTTGCCTATGGTTCTTTCTTCCTATATCATTGCTATTTTCTGAAAGCATCACATAAGAAACAGAAAAAACAAAAGACTAAAAAAAAAAGAAAAGAAAATGTCTGAATGAGATGAGACACGATCTAATTTCAATTCATTTCAACAAACATTTGTTTTAAGGGACCATCCCACCTTGGGGGATACAAAGTAGGGTAAAGCCATCGCCTGTTCCTTGTTGGGCCCAGTTTTGTGAGAGACTCAGAGGTAAGCAGCACAAAACACATGGACCTTGCACACACATAGCAGAGCTGTGTGCACAGGGGAACTGGGCAGGGACAAGAGCTGGTTTTATGGCCTCAAAAAGAGGTGCAGTGTTGTTGTATGTGTGCTTGTGTGTGTGTGTTTTGTTGTTGTGTGTTTTTGCTTTTCGTTTTTTTATTTTATTTTTACTTTTGCTTGTTTTTTATTCCTCCACTCTTTTATCATCAAACCCATCCCCCATGTTAATGGGTTGGCTGAGGTTGATTTTCATAATCCAAACCCCTCATAATTCCTCCCACCTCTGACTCTAGAAAAAGAACCATTTCGTCTAGCTTTTCTTATAGATCTTTCTGTTCACAAGAGGTGCAGCATTTAATGTGTATGCATATGTATATGTATATATTTTTCTTAATTATTTACTATGGTAAGCACTGGGGAAATGGCCCTGGAAAACAGTCATGAGCCCACCTTCATTTTTAGTATATGTGCTGCTGAAGTGAGCACACAGACCCCACCTTCATGGAGCTCACAGAACAGTGGTTGAGTTAAGGTTTTAAATGCACATACTTCAGAGTTGAAAAGAGCTGGGTTGTCTTACCATCCATGAGACTGTAGGCCAATTAAATTCTCTGTGACTTAGTCTACCGATAACTAAAATGGGGATGATTATACCCAGCTCATGGGCTTATTATAAAGTTTAAACGAGACGTGCATAAATCCTCGGGCATGTCAGCATCTCTTGCTAGTATTAGCGGTGGTGTTATAGGACCACACATTTTGGCACCAAACGATAACACTGACATTACTGTGCTTTGCTGTTTTCAAATAGTTTTACATGTATCTGTTCCATTTCACCAACCACATCATAAGCCTCTTGAGGGCATGACAAAACTAAGCATGTCATAAGTATTCAGCAAATACCTGTTGAATTTAAGCTGCAGAAAATGCAAATTTTTTCTAAGCCACTGATGTTTCCTTCTAGGAAAGAGCAAAGAGGGTGGGAAAATTTTTATGGCTGAAAGGCCAAATGCACGTTTGCTCAGTGAATAGGGCAGTAGGAAAGATAAAGTGAATTTCAATTGGGCCGTGACAGTCCTGTGACAGATATCCCATGGAACAGAGGAGAACACAGCTGAATAAACCTGGGCACGGAGAGAAATGGACGCAGCCGGGGGACACTCAGCAGGGTGAAAGGTTGTAGACCAGCATGAGACTCAAAAGGAAACCTCATTACTGCCTCGAGAGAAGCAGGGACTGCTCTTCAGGCAGAGTGATGCTCAGGGAATCCCAGACGGTTGTTCCACAGGGATCCAATGGAACATCTACTGGATGGAAACTACCAACTTGGAGGGTGGGAAAGATAGGTGATGAATAAATGCGTAATCAAGCTGAAGGATGTTTCTCCTCCTCACCCCTCCCCACAATCCCAATCACCCCAAACTCCTCTCCTACCTTGAAAATACAGCCAGACTGTGGCCACTGGAGAGGAACCTGTCTGAAAGATCGGAAGATATTTCTTTTCCTGAGAGGTCCTTAGAGGTGCCTGGAAGATAGAACGTAGTCAATAAATACTTGCCAAGGATTATTTGAGTTCTGAACATCAGAAACCTAAAATGTAGCATTAAAAGGGGATTATCATGTCAGTCTCTTCATTTTATTGTGTGGAAACTAAAGTCCAGAAAAGTAAAGTGACTTGCCTAAGGCCATGCGGGTCCTGAAGAAGCTGGGGATCACAGCTCACATCTGGGTTCATTGCTCGTGCTTTAGGCAAACCTACCCGCAATTAGCAGTGTTTCTGATTCCAGTTGCCGGAGCCCCAGCTGCGCTTAAACTTAAATTCAAGTTAAGACGACTTCACCGTGCTGCTTTCCTTTTCTCAAGTCCCCTTCCAATCTGGATAACACGGTCACTTTTACCTTGTTTCCTCCCCTCTGGTTCTAACCACACACCTTTCAAAGCTGAAGCATCTTGGCAATGAGCCATCATTCCTCCCTTCACAGAGCAAAAGCCTCAGCTGAGCTCAGTTCTCATTCTTAATTCTGTCATTATCAATATTATTATTTAGTCACCAACTGCTGGCTAGGCCCCGGCAGTGACGTGCCGACAGCTAAGCTGGTCCCCCATACCAGGTACCTAAAACAGGCCTGCCCCTCTTCCTTGTCAGACGCTGCGGGCCTCCTGAAGCCTCCCACGGCCAGGCACAGGAAGAAAATAAGTGAGTTGATGCTGACCTGAGCTGAGTCATAAAGTTTCAGACGAGACTGTGAAGGAAGGTAACTGGGCATCCAGGCTTTGTGAGCAAACATCTCAAACAGAGGCTGCAGGAGAATCATGCCTGCCCCTCCTGTGGACAAAGCCCTGGAGGTGATCTGCAGCAACCAGGGTGAGTCAGGGCTCCACAAATTGGCATTTTATTGCTGATTTTTAAAAACTGCCGGTCATCACCAATGCTCTGTTTTACATCTTTTAATTGTTTTAAATTGTGTGTTCTGTACCCTGTGGCGATTTGAACACCAAGGGCAGCACTTTATAAAATAAATAGATAATGAGCTTTACTCACTTCCCTGTGGGTAGAGATGGAGCTAGCAGGAGCCACATGGGAGAAGGTACAGGGAGAAGCCTTCCGAGGGTTTTCAGGCAGGGCCTGGCTCCAGCCAGGACCGTCCTCCCCTTGTTAACCCCTACAGTGCTACACTGGGCTTCAGAGCACCAGCAGGAGCAAGGAAATTAGAAGCTAGGAAGTTACATGCATCACATGGAAACATCTGTGGGCTTTACTGCTGCCTAGGCCAGCCAGACAGAGCCAGCTTGAGAAGTGGCATACCCAGAAGGTCTGTCTCCTTTGTGGAGTTTTACAGCTCCATAGTCGGGAGGGGAGAAATACAATTAGAAAGAAAAATCTAGAACCACATCTTCCTGGTCCCAAATGAAAGGCCAAAAGGCCTAGAGTTGCTTAGGGGTCAGTTCAGCCTAGTGATTAAGAGGGAGCTGGGAGTACTTTGGGGTCAGATCTGGATTCTGGTCCCTGCTCTGCCACTTACTTGTGTCACCTTGGGCAAGTGGCTTCACTTTTCTGAGTGTTAGTTACTTCATGTGAGTCAATTAAATGGTGGTGATAGTAACAATACCTTCTTTGTGTGAATGTTTAGAAAAGCAAAAGGAGATGGATATTTGATGTGCTTACTTGGCCCAACACTGGGCACACGGCGAACAGTAAATATTTAGTTATCATTGTTATAATGTGCAGATGGTTGCTGAGTTACAATGGTTCCACTTACGATTTTTCAGCTTTACAATAGTGAGAACACAATACGCATTCAATAGAAACCCAACTTTGAGTTTTGATCTTTCCCTGGGCCAGCAATTGCAGTAGATACTGTCTCCTCGTGCTGGACAGCGACAGTGATTGCAAGGGTAAACGGCCGATGTGCTACAGCATGTTCATTGTGTTAGATGATTTTGCCCAACTGTAGGCTCATGTGAGCCTTCTCAGGAGGCTAGGCTAAGCTATGATGTTTGGTAGGTTAGGTCTATTAAATGCATTTTTAATTTATAAGATTTTTGATTTAGGATGGATTTATCCAGACATAACCCTATAGTAAATTGAAGAACATCTGGATTTAGTTTTATATCAAGCAATCATGGGAGAGGCAAAAACAGCAGAAATCATCACTGTCACCAAGGAATTGTTCTCTAAAATCCCACACTCCCTCCTCTCTGCCCACCCAAGTTTGATTTATCTTCAAAAGCTTCTTCATGTAGTGGAAAGAGTCTGGATTTGTGCTCTGGCTGTTACTCCTCAACCTTGTGCCTCTGCACATGTCATCTAACTTCTCTGAACTTGAGTTTCCTCTTCTGTGAAATGGAAATAATAATAAAGACTGCCTACTTCCCAAGGTCACGGTGTTTCAAATGAGATTACAAGCGAATGTGCTTCAAGAGCTGTAAAGTGCCACATAAGACAAAAGGTTATTATCCTCCCCAATCTTGCAGGTTTCTCTCAAGTCCCACCTTCTCCAACTCTTTCTGTGAGAGACATTTAGTTCCAGTTGGTTTAAGTGGGGGAGCGGGGGGAGGATTTTATTAGCCCTTGCAACTAAAAACTCCTGGAATAAATTCTGAAGTACTTGGATCCAGGTTTCCAAAAGACAACATTGAAAACATCTGATTCTCTCTTTCCCTCCACGCTGCTTTCCTCTGTGGTGGCTTTACTCTCAGGCAGGCTTACCCTACAAGGTGGCAAAGGTGGCCACAAGCAGCTCTAGGCTTGCAAGCTTCCAGATTAGCAATCCAAATAGAAACAGTTCACTTCGTTCTCGATACTTCCAGCAAAAGCCCCAGACTTGAGTCTTGGTGGCCTGATTTGGGTCATGTGCCTGCCTGTTCATGGCCCTTTCACCTATGGACAGGAGAATGGAATATGCCCACTGCCCAGAGCCAGGTGATGAAGTCATTCTAATCACAGAAACAGAACGGGAGGAGGTAGTTTCCCAGAAGAAAGGCAGGGCAATGTCCCCGAAAGAGGTCGAAAAATATACTGGACAATAGATGTCCACTGTACACAGACTTTACTATCATATTTTCTGGTTGGATATAGGAAAAAGAAATGAGAACTCGACAAAAAGTCCCAGGGAGCAGCCAGATATTTGCTTGGTGGTCTGTGGTTGAATCAACACTTTCTTTCCCTGGAAGATTCTGCCTTAAGCAATATAGCTTCAGGGAAATAAAAACCCTGGTCCATTTTAGGAAAGGAGCCCTACTCTTGCTGAGAAACACAGCTGTGAATGAGACAGGAAAAGAGAACCCTATTTCCTGACGCATTAAAATAAGAGTTTAATAAATACTATGTGCTGATAAAGTCCTGACAGGGTCACTCACTTAATAACCACGATTTTGACTCTGATTCCTATCCCACTTAAGAATCTGCATGAGCCCAGATTTCAGCTGCTATTAATAGAGGTCATGTTGTCTGCAGGCTGCCTGAAGTGGATTCTATGCACCCGACGGCAAGTACCACGTGCGGGCCCCCAAGAAACCACACGTTATTTCAATTTAAGTCACAACATCATTTCAGCCCAGTTCCACTTCCCTTAGGCACCTGACAGACTTCCTGCCATCCCGTCACTACTTCTACCTCCTAAATAACACTTCCCGTACTGTTTTAAGGTTTTACAAATGCTAGATACATAAAATCCTCACTTAACATTGTCGACAGGTTCTGTGACTCTAAGCCAAAGGACACGTAACCAAAGCAATTTTACCATAGGTAACTGATGTAAACAAGAGTTAAGTTCCTATCACATCTCAACAATGTTATAACAAAGTGGTGTGGGACGAAATGATGTTGTTTGAGCACCTGCTGTACTTATTTCAGGAAACTCAGAAGTATAGAGTCCCCTTCACCTATTTAACTTTGTTGCAAATCCTCACATCTTTCCCTAAGTTTCTAGGATTGCTGTATATAAAATTTTTAAGTGGGATCTCATTTCATAACACATACTGGCAATACCTCTCGGTGCCTATGATCCCCTTCTAAAGCATCAATTTTAATAAATTCAAATTCTTATTATATAGATGGACTATCAATTGTTTACCCATCCGCTATTGTTGGACAGTGAAATTGTTTACAAATGTTACTTATTACAGTATTCTCTGGAGATGTTTAAAGTAAATGAATGCATCCCTGAAAAATGGAGTGCAAAATAGGGTCAGAAATAGTTAGGGCCACAGTACAGAAAAGGGACCATGAGAGAGAAGAGCTGCTCTCAGAAAAATATTATTTCTGTCTGATGTCATGGAGACCACAGCTGGAATCCTGGAGTTTTTCTGGGCTCTACTCCCAATTCAGTGGAGTTATTGCTATTTGAATGACATAAAGAAGCCTTAATGATCTGGTCCTGTTGTTTCTGTGTGGTACCGGTGGGGGGGTCACTAATTCCATTAGCTTTGATTTATATGTTTCAGTTAACTAACCAGATAATAAATTATCCCCAAATTTACTGGCTTATAATTCTGTGGGTCAGCAATTTGAACAGGGCTCTGTTGGGTGGCTATTCTCTTATCTATTCCACTTGCTGGGGTCATTCGCTTGGCTTCATTTAGTTGGCAGCTGGGCAGGTAGGTTTAAGAAGATCACTTGCATGTCTGGCACCTAAGTGCTTCTTCACATGGACCCTCTCTCTACACACGGTTAGCTTGGGCTTTCTCCCCCAAGGTAGTCTCAGGGTAGCCAGACTTCATGGCAACTTCTTCCAACTAGGACTAAATTGGAAGCTGCTGATGTCTAAAGGCCCAGACCTTAGAAGTTACACTGTGTTATTTCCAATGCATTCTGTTTGTCAAAGCCAGTCTAAGGGTCAATCTAGATTCAAAGAATGAGGAATGAGACTCCACCTCGTGATGGAAGATGGCAAATAATGTGCAACCATTATTATTATTAACCGACTATAGTAAATATGATGAAAACAAAAGGTTGTAGCGTTTTTCTGTAATTAAGAAACATAGAACGTTATGGTGTTGCAAATCACTAAGTCTGGAGTGTAGACCCAACCAGCTAGAGAGTTTGCCCCGGTTCATAGTAATAACAAAAGAGTCCATTACCAGGGGGCATGCGGAGAATGGAATCCCTGGCAGAACTCACACCTGGGAGACAAAAGTGACACTCATCCCCCCACAGCGCTGGAGAAGGGCTCTGGGACCTGCACATCTCAGCTCAATTCCTACCTCTGCTGCAGAGCTTCACTTGCCCCTGGCAAGGCACCTGCTTCTCCTTTTGCAGATGGCTCACTCCTTAAATGTAATCATTCTTTCCTGAGCCTGTGTTATATGAATTTTGAGATCTTTGTGAAAATCTTTCTGCTGAAATTATAAATATTGGCTCTGCCAGTATTGATATGCTTCCTCAGACTGGCAAAAGAAAAGAAGGTATAGGGCATCCCATGAAAATGATGAATTCCCCGTGCAAGAGTTAGTAATATCTTTCCATATGGGGCCTTGAAAAATAGCTGAAATCCCTCTCATGTCGTTGGGCCCTAGGGGTCTGAGCGAATCAGCCAGATGGAAAGATCCTGGCTATCCCCATGAGCTATGGTGTTGGCACAGGAAGTTCCTTGGTCACATCCACTCCCATTGGAGAGCTAATTTTATTGTTTCTTACAGGCTCGTCCAGGTGCTGGAATGGCCTAAATTTAATACGGAGTCATTCATTGCTTGATTCCTACTTGATTGAAAAAAAAAATGCTGCTATTTGGTATATAACACCTGTTAAACAAACTCATTTGCGGGGTAGTAGGTGGGAAAATGGGCCATATAATGGGAAGGAAGTTGAATCCTCTATAATTTCTATGAAACCTTGGGCCCAGCCATGGAGGTCCACTTTCTCTGCAGAAATATACAAACTGTGGCTTCTTTAAAAAAGGGCTTAGACTTAGTGTCTTTATTTTCACTCTGAACTGATCAGATCAGGGCCGACCAGCTCTTAAATATTTAAAGTCTCTTTTTCACAGTCCCGCCTGAAGCCTTGTACCTATTTGATTTATACAACTCATATCTGGCTGATGTTGGTAGATTGAGACAAATATCTTTTCTGAACTGAAAATGATTTCATTTATTTTTCCTTCCCTATGTCTCCGTACAACCATGAAGCAATATTATAAAAGCAGGGGTGTGTGGAGGTAGGAAGGGGACTGATGCCCACTTCCAGGGAGGAGGGGAGCTCTATCCCCATCCCCTTAAGATTCTCTTGTTATTGTCCCTAGACCACTGAGAAGGAATCTAGACACTATTTCATCCAATCAGGATCCTTTGTAAATAACAAAACCACTTTCGGCTTCACTGTACCTCATGATATTGAGATGAGTGAATTGAAGGAAACAGTTATTAGAGAAAGTAGGGGAGCATTAAAAACAGCTATTTTAACACAGTATATGGCAGACCTTCCTTTGGAATCTTTTCATGTCATGCCCATTGTGTAGGTTTGGGACCTGTATAACTGGGTCCTTGGACCTGAGTACAAGGCTCTGGACAAGCCGGACTGAATGCAGGAAGGTGGGGCACTGGGCCTCAAAGTTAGCGGGTTTCCACATATCAAGCTTTATTCTGCTTCCCTAAAGAAATAAAGCACTCCCCGCTTCTTTAGAGAGATATTCTGTCCCTGATGGAAACATCGTCTTCACCAGGTACCTGGAAATATTCTAGGAACGAAGAGGAAAGGGATGTGAGAAAGAGAAAGAGAGAACGTGAGCTCAGTCCTGGACCTTCTTACATAGGCTGGCTCTTGGTTTTCACTGAACTGGGTCAGTACATGCCGCGCAGGCCAACTCCTCCCTTCCCTCAGAAACCTGAGAGAGTCATCAAGAGGCCTTTGACTCCATTCACTGGTCTGATTGGGGCGTTGTAACAAGTGACTTTATCCCAGGCTTTTGTGTGGGACCCTGAGGGAATAGTTGCATCTTACTCTCACATTTTCTCTCTCCCTCTCTTTCTCTCTCCCTCTCTCTCTCTCTCTCATACACACACCCTCTTCATGGTCCCCTATTAAAGCAGGATTCTCCTGCTTTGTGCAGGGAACTGTGAGGACCTAAATTCCAAGATGTTCCTTCAGTGTGAGGGAAAGAAGAATGGGAAGAAAATTCACTCAAAAGGACTTTGAGTCTGCAGATGGGGCTGTTTTTTAATCTTTATTTTGAAATCATTTCAGACTTATAGAAACGTACTTTTTATAGAATATACGAAAAGTACAAAGAATTCCTAAACACCCTTCACTCATCAATTTCTCTCTATACATATATTTTTTGTAAACTGGTTAAAAGTAAGTCGCAGATACAACCCCCCTTTATCTCTAAATACTTGAGCACGTATTTCCTAAAAGAACTGTGGACATTCTTTTTTAGAACACCCATTTCAAAATCAGGAAATTAATACTGATACAATACTATTATTGAAACTACACATCTTTTTTCAAATTTCATCTGTTTTCCTAGCAATATTCTTTAAAAAGGAAAAAATGTTTTCAGTCTGGGGCCCAGTCCAAGATCACGTATTGTCATGTCTCTTTAGGTTCCCTCAGAACGGTTCCTCAGACTTTCTTTGTCCTTCATGACATTGTCATTTTTGAAGAATATAAGCTTTTTATTGACTGGATTGTCCCTCATTGGGGGATCATTTGATGTTTCCTCACAATCAGATGTAGGCTGTGCATTTTTGTCAGGAACACCATAAAGGTAATACTGTGTCCTTCTTAGCTCATCACATCAGGAGATGCATGATATCGAGGTTTCCTGTTAGTCCCTTGTGATGTTACCTTTGGTCACTTGGTTCAGGTGGGGCCTGTCAAGCCTCTCCACTATAAAGGAGCTATTTTTCTCTGAAATCAATAAGTATTTTGTGAGAAAGTACTTCAAGGCTGTATAAATACACTATTTCTCACCAAACTTTACCCACTTATTTATACATCTATTGATCATTTTGCCTGAATTAGTTGTTACTATACGGGTTGCCAAATGGCGATTTTCTTATTCTATCATTTCTTCATTATTTATTAGTTGAAATTTTACTGTAGGAAAGAGTTTTTTTCTTTTTCTCCATTTATTTATTTGTTTATATCAGCATAAACTGATATTTCTTATTCAATAGGCTATAAAATACTACTATCTTTTTTTTTTTTTTAAGTTCAGCTTGTCTCAGATTTGGCCAGTGGGGAGCTCCTTCTAGATGTTTTCTTTGTCCTTTTGACATGTTCATGCATGGCTATTTCTCAGGGAGGATGCTCCAGAACTCTCATCCAGAATATTTCTTCAGTGGTTCCATAGTGTAGCAGTTAGCATGTCTGCTTTACACACACTAAGTCCTGGGTTCACACCCCAGTGGAGCCATAGCTCATGGTCTGTGGCCATGCCACCCTGAATAAGCCTGATGTCTGATCTTGGAAGCTAAGCAAGGTCAGGCCTGGTTGGTACTTGGATGGGAGATCACCTAAGAAAACCAGGCGCCATAGGCATAAATAATAACAAATAATAAAAAATAATAATAAGCAGGATATTTATTCAAATTATGAAAGTTTAAATAGCATTCAAGAATCTAATTTTTAATATTATGAAGAAACGCACATTATATGCCAATAAATTTTAGAGTTCTAACAGAATAACAAAATGTTTATTTGCAGACGTTTTCTTGTCTTTTTGTATACCAAACTCACTTGGCAAGTCAAGGCTTGACCCCCAATCCCACTTTCTGGCCCTGATATGAAGACAGACCATTTCAAAGAGGACCTACTGAGGTAATAGCAGGAGAGAGAGAAGTCAGGCAAGTGAGAGAAGAAGAGAGGGAGGAAAAGAAAAGGAAAAGAGGAACTCCTCTCCTCTCCTCATTCAGACCTGTCAGGTCTCTCATTCACACGGCCCTCTCCTGCTGCAGGCATTCAAGTAGGAAGGACATAGGGTATTCTGTCAGAGGTTAGAAACATCTCAGAGAAATGGCTTTGAAGGATCTCAAGTTTCCTCTCCACAGAAACGCCAGTGTGAGAGATGGAGGAGATAAACACTGAGTTTGTGATGTCCCCATCCTTCTCCACACTAGGACTGTCACCACAGGCCGGAGGCACTTTTGGCAGGATTGAGTGCTGGGGAAAGCCTGCAATAAATCAGCCTGTCTTTACTAGCCAGGAGTTGCTATGGGGATAAGAATACACTGTAGGTTTTAAGAGATGTAATTTTCTGTGATTCACTGTATATTTTTAGCCATTTTTCTTCCTGTATTATCTCCCTGTGGCAATTGCCTATTAATGTTGGTGTGCACCAAGTATGGACTAAACAGTTGATTCCCAGAAGTGATGAAAACCCTGGAGATCAGTAAGAACAAAAAGTTATGGCCCATGGACTTAAGGGTGGCTCAGGAGAATGACTGGATTGGTTCCAAGCAAGGATTTACTAACATGGGCCATGCCACATCTAAGGAAGAATAAAGGAGAACGAAAAGCCCCAGAAATGTGATCCTGGGCTAAGAAACTGAGTTGCATGACTCACTGCAGTCAGGATGCTCACCTGGTGCCAAGGGCAGGCCCCACTATCAGAGGGAAGCTAGGGCTCAGGCTCCTGAACAAGGAACTGTGAAACACTACCCTTCTGTTAATTTTGCTCGTCTTACTACTGTTTTTTTATTCTTTCCTTTTCTTTCTTCCTCTCTGTTTCCCTTCCTTCCTTTAATTTTACCCTTTTTTTTCCCTATATAATTTGGAGGAGGGACTGGGAGGAAGTGAAAACTTGATCAGTCTACTTGGCTATTTGTTATTGTTGTATCAGGAGTCTTTCCATTGCAGGCAACAGAAAACCCAACCTAAACTGTTAAAGCAGAGAACTTACTGTGTCTTTATTAATGAAAAGTCCAGGGGTGCGAGCTAGTCTCAGGCACAGCTGTGTTCAGGAGGCCAGATGACATCATTGACATCTGGGCTCTCTGTCTCACCAAGTTCTACTGGTGTTTTAGTGTTTGGGCTGTAATTACATAAAACTCAGCTAATAGAGACTTCGATGAAGTACAATTTGTTTTTCTCACATAAGAAATCCAGAGATAGGTTTATTTTTCTCAGATAACAAATAGCCCAGAATAGGCAGAGATGACATTACTATGCAGCAGCTCAGTTTTGTTATCAAGAACTCAACTTCCTTTCTTGGTTTCTGCTCCACCACCCTCAGGGTCACAGGAGGACTCTCCTGCTCCAGGCATTCAAGAAAGAAAGAAGAGGTATCTGGATCTGATTCTTTTATCCAGAAAAACAAATTCCTCCCCGAAGCCTCCCACCGATCATTGCTTCCAACTGACTGGACACATCGGTGTCATAGGCACATGACCATCCAGCCACTGAGAAGGCTAGGAAAGTACATTTTTAGTTTTTTCTTGCCCCTGCAATAGAGTCAGGCTTTGTTTTTTGTTTTTGTTTTATTTTTTTTTTCATATAACAGTCAAAGAGAAGCCATTCCTAGGATGGTGGGATGGCTCTACTTCTGCATCACAGGGTCTGATTGGTTGTCCCACCGTTGTTATTTCCCAACCAGGAGGACAGAAAGTAGAGAAGAGCAAGAAGCTTCTTCCTAAGATTGTGATGCAGAAATTACACTCATCACCTCTTTTGCTCATATCCCATTGTCCAGAATCTAGTCACATGATCACAACTAGCTGCAAGGGAATCTGGGAAATGTAGAACTTGGGTATCCATGTGCCTAGCTAAAACTTGGGGAGTTCCGTTACTGCAATGACAGGGAAGGGGAGTGATATTTATTACAGGACAATTAGCAACCTCCTCCAGAGCAGTTACGGGGGAAAGGGTTTGAATGGGTGTGGGTTAGCCAGCCAAACATTTTTGCCTCTGCATCATTTTCAGAGAGGCTTACTTTTGTGGAGGTAAGGCAGTTTCTGAATCACCAGCCTCACACCCTCCATGGTCCAAGTCCATTAGTAAGAGAGCCCAACATCTTTGCAGCTCCTCTGGCCAATCTTATTGCATCTCCTTGGCTTGGATTGGGTCCCCTGCCCGTCCCCAAATGAAAGGGATGCATTGCATTGCTCTGATTGGTCATACCTGAGTCATCTGCTCCATCAAATCACCAAGACCGTTCCGGGCTTTAGTTTACTCATCTGTAAGATAGACCTACTAATCGAGCCTACCTCACAGGGTTGATGGGAGAGTGTTGATGGTGGCCATTGTCCATAAATGCATCTTAACTTGACCTACTGACCAGGCTCACCTTAACAATGTCATCCTAGAAGACAAGACCCCTAAAAATCAAAGTAAAGGAAAGGTTGTTGGAGAGCTAGCCTACAGCTCATCTCATAGTACATTCTTAAGTAAAAATATTTACTCAGCATTTGCAAGGTATCTGGCACTGTGTTAAGCACTTCACATACATTTTGTTATAATTCTCACAGTAACTCCATGGGACAGTTATTTTCACGATTGTTCTTGAATAGCTCCTTACCTAAGGTCACAGCCAGCACAGTGTTGGAGCCACAAATCTAGGATTAACTTTGAAGCCTAGACTCTGCTCCCTCTTTTTGTATAAAAATAAGTAATACCGCACATTTATAGAACTGTGGAAGTCTTCTTGCTGAGTGTGGCAGTCACAAGAAAGCGCCACTGAGATCTCCTTTGAGAGAGAACCTGCTGCAAGGGGTGTAGTGGGCTGACTGCCTCCAGCCATGGCACTTTTGGGGTCCCTGAATTGTCCACACCAAGGCTTTGCTTTGCCGAGGCACAGAAGGGATATTGGAGCTGGGCAGGGCCTGCCTAGTGGTGACCCCTTGGCTCTTGGGCTCTCTAGCAGCCTGGCTAGGACTTTCTTGGAGCTGTGCTATAGTCTGACATTTTTCCTACCCAACCCTCTTTCCTGTCCTCTCTCCCTTGGCAAGGGCCAGGCCTGCATTGTTGCCTGAAGGCTCTCTTCTCCTCCCCCTCCTCCCTCACTCTTTATCCTTCACAGGCATTCCCCCCAATACATTTATTGCATACCTAATTCTATCTTGACATCTGTTTCTCAGAGGACCCCAAATGACATGCTTCTTATACCTGCCCTGCCTCACTGCATGGACTTCACCACAGGTGTATATAATTCCAAAGATTCTTAAATGTTAAGGAACAAAAAAGCAATGAAAATAATAATTCAAAATTTGGGGGTGGGGAAGATCTAATGTAGACCAATGAGGAGGCCCCTGGCCTGGCTCTTAAAAACTGGAGCCTTCTTCTCTAAGAAAGTTTACGAACTGAGGGGAGAACAGCATCCATTGCTCATGTCAAAAGAGCGGAAATCCAGCTGCATTGGGTGTGTTGGTGGGAGAGGGTGAGAAGAAGCTGAAACTTGCCTGGAGCAACACCACAGGGTCACAGATGGATTCTAATTCTCCATCCAGAAGCTTCCAACACTTTGCAGACAAGGAATTGGTTCTTTACAGAGAAAGCAAAAATTGCTACTTAACTCAGCCAAAAGAAGATGGTCAAGTGAGTAAAATACATTGACTTTAACAAGGCTCTCAAGACTGAAGTAGGATTGCTCTTGTCACCCCTGGAAACACTGACCATGTGTCATGTAGCCCCACCCCCACCTTAAGGTTTATCCAGTGATTGATAACTGATAGATAGCCAGTGTGGATGAGGCCTATAAACATGTAAGATTGGGTCCCCACCTTGTTTTTTACAAATGTGAAATTAGTTGACAAGATCTATTAATTGGGATATTTTACATAAAAATATGGAGTTCTTGATTCTCTTGAAAAATCTGAACATACTCAGCTGCATATTCACTTCCTGCTTCAGACAGGGCCAGAATCCCACTATTTTCTATCTTATTACATCTGCTAGCACTGACGTCATTTGAGTTCAAGACCTCAGGATTAAACTGCCCAGTACACTAAACCTACTTGATTTTGAGTATTCAGACTCAGATCAAGAGGCCTGGAGAGCACTGGGCTCCAGTTAGCTATGAGCTCTTTAAGAAAAATTAGTTACTAAGCAAATTAATAGCATAAATAGGATTTCAGGAGGGAATTTTTAAAGAAATCATTTGCAAGCACTCCAGCAGGAATGACAAGCATTATTATTAGTGCAGCTGGGAAATTTGTCAGAAATGACAGCTGGGGAACAAGTGGTGGCCAGAGACAGAGACCCTCAGTCGGAAGAGGTGAGACTTTGGTCCTGCCTTTGCACTTACTGGTGATAATGACCTTCAATGTTTCCTTCACGTTCAGACCAGGTGCCTGGTGTTATAACAAGCATAGTAAGAGCAAACATCTGCTGAGTGCTTATTATCTGCAAAGTAGTCTGTTAAGTGTTTTGTGTGCATCCTCTCATTTCACACCAAGCCCAAGGTCAAATACCAGTGTCATCCCAGAGCAAACAAGAAGGTTTTGTAACCTGTTCAAATCAGAAAGGCGGTAATTGACAGAGCCAGGATTTGAAGCCTAGACACTGACCTCAGAGCCTACACATGTATCTACTGCACTGTGATCCTTCCACCTGCTTTGCACGGTTGTGAGAATTACACAAGACGATGCAGGCCGAGTGCTTTTTTGTAAAGTACTGCAGGACTGTTCACTCGAGGCACTTGAACACTACTACTTTTTTTTTCAAAATTGATGTTTTATCTAAAAATCATCAGTTCAGTTTGGCTCCTTCCTAATTCATTCAAATTAATGATTTTTTTTTTCTTTTAAAGAGTAACAGGAGCTATTACTCAAATACCATTAGTCCTGTAGTGCCCTCTGCTGACGACACTCAGGAAAACTACGAAATTCCAATAGCAAGTGATACTGATTTCCTCAGCCCCCTTGAACGACTGTTTCTAGAGTGCCTACTTTGCCCTGGGCAGTGTACTCACCGGCACATGGTCTAGAGGGAATGAAAATGGAGGACGTGGGAGATCCCTTTCCAACCAAGCCCATTCTCTGTAATTGAGGTATAGAAAAAGAAAACCAGAGCAGGCAAGGATGACCCCACTTCCCATTGTGACTTCACAGAGAGGAGGCCAAACCTGAAGTTGTCATCATCTCCCTCAGACACAGTAAACCCCAGACCATGAGGTAATTGGTACTCCTGCCCAGGGGTGTGCAGATAAATGTTTATTTAGCACTCAGTTTTCTGGGAGGAGGAAGCCCTGATTTGTAGTGTTTGCCATTTTCTATGGTGTAAATACTCCTACTATGACCCAATTTAAGCTAACAACATGATGATTCACTACATGAATTTATGAAGATTGTTGAGATTTTAACTATGGGTTTCTTGCAAGTTGGTAGGAGCTGGCTCCAACACACCACTTTTATCCTTAGAAAAAAATATACCACCTTTCCTATCAAGTAGACTACAGAATTCTTCTAGCTGATGCACACTGATGAGCACAGGTCAGCCTCAGCCCAGCAAGACTGATAAACAGAGGGAGGAGTGCCACCTGGTGTGTCCTCTCAGTATCCTCAGGGGACGCTAGTCAACGGTCCATTTCGCCTTCCCCTTCCTCCCTTCCTTTCTGGTTCTTTTCATTTCTAACCAATTATGGAAAGAGGCACTGCCCAGAACATCATGACCCAACTCTGGAAGGTGTTGATGTAAGAAACGTCCTAACCTGTAGAGGATTTTTATAAGAATTCATTTGAGCCAATCTGACAGATGCTAGTAGCAAGATCTCAAATGCTCCACAGAATAAGTTTTGCAGCTTCTTTTACTCATTTGAAATTAAGGAGGGACCATGGGAAAGATTACATAGAGGTGGAAAGGGCGAGGCAGAGATTGGATTATAGAAGTTAAGATTATGTGCTCTCTCTTGAAGGTGGTTGTGGCTTATTTCAAAGATTTGTTAACCTACATGCATAGAAACAATGAACAGAGCTTGCTTAAGGTGAAGATAAACCTTTTACTAAAAGTTATATGCTTAGGGTGTGACTATACCCACCATGGCCTGCCCAGTTAGGAATTCATGATCAGATCAGCCTGTGAGGTTACTTTGCATAGAACCCTTTTTCCTGTCCATGAAGAGAACCCTCCTTCACGCCCCCACCCCAGCAGAGGGCACCTCCTGGCTCCTGAAGGAGTCTCAGGATCTTCCAGTGTGAGGAGGCTGGCCAGCTCTGGACCGTGTACCTCTCATTTTGTCTTGCATGCAAGTAAGATGACCCTGCCTTGGGCCTAGGAAAGGAGGAACCAGTAGGGCCACGCATGACCTGGAGGAGCAATTCCCAATTGTCTCCAACTAGGGATGAGCCAGCAGAGTCAAACCCAGCCCTTAAGGACCAGTCTCCCGAGGGATGCTTTCTACTCAGCCTGGGAATTGTTCGAGGCCCACAAAACCAGATGTACCATGACTCAATTATCCAAACGGTAGCTGCCAAACCTCCACCTCCCATGAGGTTAGGAGTTCCCTTTGCTTTCTCCCCCAGCCTGCCCTGGGATTTTCTCCTGCAGCCACAGGTCACTCATTCCAAGATTCCAGTTTCTTAATGGATAATGAAACCCAAGTGAGAAGACTGGGCTCTACTCTGTCTCAGCTACTTGGAGTTGCACGTCCTTGAGAACGTTTCTAAACCTCCTGAGGTATATGTTTTGAAACCTAAATAGAAATAATCATCAGAGAGGGCTGTTGAGATGATTAAATTAGAACGGTGTTAAAACGACTTTATAAATTACAGTTTATAATAAATGTTTGTTATTTTTCTTCCTGAGAGAGGATTTACAATGTTTTTTTCTTTTTTCTCCTTATAAACAGAACACACATTATTTGTGGAAATTTTGAAAGATACATTTGAATATTTAAAAACCTTTAAAATCTCCCAGAGTTAATCACCATGAGCAACTGGCATTTTCCTCGGGTCTCTTTTTGCTATGTAAACATACAGGCACTTTTGTTAAAGAAAGGATGAGGACCCTCATGGCTCTTGGGGAGTAGTTTCTGCCTTTACCAACTACGGACCTGACAATAGCATTTCATTTCCCATTCCTACGGTGGGAAAGAACGGGGAGTTAGTCCCCCCACTGGAAAACAGCTGAAACAAGGCTAAGTGGCCTGCTGAGTCTCCAGAAAAGGCGACCTTGACACAGAACCTATTCTTCCTGGCACAGGTCTTCAAAGTTTTTACTCTACAAGACACTTTAGATACAAGATGATCTGCCCATATGGATCACCTTTTTTGCCTATCCTAATTTGCCAAATACATTTTAAAAAATTAAAATTGGGAAGCTTTGCACTGAGGAAGGCATATGGTACTGCAGCCATGTTGTTAAAACATTTGTTCTCAGGCCCTTTTCAGTGCAGAAATGAATTTGCTGTAGGAAATACTTCTGAAAACCACACACAGTTTTCCGTGGCTGGCCCACGAATCACTAGAGGAACCCATGCAGAACATAAGAGCAAATTTATTCCACTGGGTGCTCTAGGTATCTGATAAAACTTGATCTTTCCATCCACATTAACAAGATTATTTCCCACTTCTTCCCTAAAACAGGTGTTTCTTGGCTGTCAGAAACTGTGTGGGTCACCTCTCTGTAATGATAACAGCTGGCCCTCCTGCCTGAGTCCACCTCCCTCTGAGTATTCCAAAACTCCAGTCCAACTCAGCATACAGGGTAACTTGAAAGAGACAGCAGATGCTCACAGGACTTAAAATGCCTTGTTGGGAGAAGGTATCCTAAAAGCCAAATCTGAGATGTCACTTCTGGTGGCTGCAGGTACTAGAAGAGTTTGTGGCTAAATATTTTCAGTCAAGATGTTTCAGGCTAGGTAATGTGAAACCCAGGTCAAGCACTCTTCCCTCAAATACCTAGTACAAGTCCAATAGCTTCTAGTCACTGCTTCTCCCCAGAAACACATAAGTACAGGGAGCAATGAAGGTCCTCTCTGCTCCTGCAAGGAAAAAAATGTCTCAGTGACTTCTCTCTCCTAGGAGAATGTTTAGCCCCAACCAGAGGATGGGTCCTGCCGTATTCCATTAGGGTCCCTCACTGTGTGTGCTGGGTCACTTGGTAAAACCTTGAGTTGACCTCAAGTTGACCTGGGTTTGAATCCTGACTCCACAGCTTCCCAGGAAGTTTGTCCTCAGGCCAGTGCCCCTACCTCCTGAGCTTGAAGAAGGCAGTTGTGAGTATGTCCAGAGGGCCTTTGTCAAAGAAAGCTAGCAATTCCAGAATATTGCCTGGGGGCGCACCAAGTACTTGGGATGGAAAGAAAGAGAAGGGGTTCCTGAAACAGGCCACTCGTCACTTTGCTCTCCAGCAAAGCTGCAGCAGTAGGACAACCTGGCTGATCTCAGCCAAAAGGGTTCTCACTGCTCTTACTCTCCTGCTGGCAATTGTCTCTTCACACTGAAAGTTCACAGTCCCATCACAGCCCTTCCAAAGTCAGCACCAACCAGCCAGCCAGGACTTTCCTCTTCTCTCTAACTGAGCTAAGCTTCCAAGGTCAACCCAAAGGCCTTTTGCTCACCTCTTAACCAGGAGTCCCCTCATCAGCTCTTCGTGTAGATAGAGGTGTTGGGCTCTCAATAAAACATATCGCCTTATGATCTCTTCTTTGTAGGCTCACTTCCCAGTGCCCAGTGACAGCATTATCTGATTCCAGTCCAGGGCTCCAGAATCTCCTCCAAAATAGGACAAGACCCCTCCCCCACCAGCATGCGCACAGCCTCCCCTTGCAGGAGCCGAAGTCAATGTAGAGGCAGGAACCCCCAGCCGTGAGATCACAAGGATAATTCAATTATGTCCTTCAGCTGCCACCACCAGAACCCAGGATGTCCACTCATCCCTTATCCCTAATTCTCTCCTCCACAAGGTTCAGATGTCACAGTCAGGTGAGGCTGCAAAGCACACCTTCCCTGTCAGCGCCAGGCTGACTGAGAAAGGAAGGTTTTGGTGGTGAGATGCCCAGTTGAAAGAATGCCCAAGGGGCCAACACGAGAATGAAATGTCAGGCACCTACTTTATTGCAGGGAGCTCACTTTCTACACTAGGGGACCGCATGGGTGCCACACATGTCAGAGAACAACAGCGGCATCCTGCCACACAATGAACCATGCTTACATGTGTTAGGCGCAGGCACCCTACTACACGAATGTAACATTCTAAATCAGGGGTCCTATTCCCAGCCACGAGCCTGGATCACAGCCAGACCCAGGGCGCACATTCCCCATTCTCCCTTTTGAATGCAAAGTCTGATTTTTCATGAAGAACATTTTGGAAAAATACATCTCTCAAATTCTCTTGAGACGTGACTCAGACAATGTCACATTGCCAACTTCTTAGAGTCCTTCCTAACCCTCAGGAAACCAGACTTCCAGCTCCTCCCCCAGCCCTGGGAGCAGCCAGCGTTCTGTGGGGTGAGCAGAGCCACAGTGGGAAGCAGTCATCACAGCCCTCACAGCTTTAGGGGCCACCACAGCAGTTGTAGCAAAGCCCATTTCAAAGATCCTGACCTGATAAATGGGGAGCCCCTTTGGTCCATGGGTTGGTTATGAGGGACAAACCCCTGCTGGTTCCCTACCCTACACAGTCTCCTTCCCAGGTCCTGAGGGCCCCACAGACCTGCTGATGAAAGCAGCAGAACTGAGACAATCAGCTTTTCACTGGGAAACTGGAAGGAACCAGAAGCCAAAAGGCTCAGATTACTTGTGAGGCCTGGTCTGGTCATCCACAGCCGATGCTTCCAGCTCAAAGGGGACAATAGAGAGGTGTGGAGACAAGCAAAGTAAAAAAGCCCTCTGTTCCTCTGGCCTCAAAGCCAAGGCCACTGCTGATCCGCTCATCCACCCTAAGGAGGAAATCACCTACTGCACCTGCCTTGAATATTTCCAAGACCCAGTCGTCGCCCACTAGGCCTGCCTCACTCAGTGCTAGGAGGGGGCCTTGCCTGCTCCTTCTGGCCCCTTGTCACCAGTGCCACCAGAACCTCCAAACCAAGAGCTTCAAACCCAGCAGGCAGCTGGAAAATATGGTGGATGTTACTGGGCTGCTGCTGAAGCCAGAGGAGGCAGGGTCCTTACGCCTCGAGGTCCATCAGCAGCAGCTGGAAGACATAGGCAAGGTAGACTGGGGATACCCTGCTCTGCAGGTTTGGCTTGGGCCAGCTGTACAGAGTGAGGATTCTTATTCACGTGTGCCAGGGGTTTGGAAAGGGAGAGATGCAGAAGAAGGTTTGAGCTGGAGACAGGCAGAAAGAAAAGGAAAAAGGAGGGAAGAGAAGGAGGGGGTGGGAATTAGGGAGAAGGGCAAGGTAGTGAAGGGAATCCGACAGGCAATGGCTAGTTGTCTGGGAGGGGAATATTTTTCCAGTATACAGCTGTCTATCACATTCACAAAGTTGTCATTAAAAGGTTTACAGGAAAAAAGGCATTTTTTGAAGTGCACAGTGGCTAAGAGTCAGGAATCTGGAGTCGGTCATACAGATTCAAATGCATTCTCTGCCTCGACCCCTAGGAGTTGCCTTGGATAAATGTCTTCTCTAAACCTCCATCTCTTCATCTATAAAACGCTGAGAGTTCCCACCTCATAGGGTTGCTGTAAGGAGTAAGAGAGGTAGTGTTTATGAAGCACTTAGCACAGTGCCTGGCACATAGTAAACTCTCAATAATTGCTACTTGTTATTTTTCACTATTGTCATTAGTAGTGGCTAAGCATCTGAATTAGCAAAGCCTGGTTTCCCAAGGCTAGTCTTTACGGAGGATCCATCTCCAGACTTAAGGCAACAAAGATCCAGAAAACCAAATTTTAAAATTGCTAATGGTAAATGCTAACGGTTCCACCTACAGTGTTCAGCGGACACAGCTTTATCTAGGATGTTGGTAGCCAGACCCTTTGGGAGCCTCACTGCGTTCAGCTGACCAAAGCAAACCCCGCAGAGCATGGGCCTTCTGGTCCTCCAGACAAGCACAACATTGTGATAAAGGCAGACAGTTTGATTTCCCTATTTCTTGTTTCTTTTTTTTTTTTTTTCCCTCATGGTAAGTTTTCTCCACCTCCTTCCCAGATGGGATCTGAAAGGACTGGAAATCTTATGAATTCACAGAAAGGGCTAGTAGAAGCAGGAAGAGCATTGATACAACATGGCCCAGTTTCCCAGACCTCCTCCTGGCTATCACTTGGACTATAAGCCTTTCTGCTCTCCCTAGAATGTGCAGGGAAGGTGTAAGGATGCCACATGCATCTCACAGTCAGGAGACTGACTCAGCATTGGCAGCTTGAGGCTTCCTTTTTAGCTCAGTTTTCACAAGGAAACCTTTCTACAAATTGGGAGAAGATCACAGGTCCTCAAGCTGTACAGGTGTGATACATCAGTGAGGAGCCCCTAGCTCCACAACATAAGCTTAGAGGAGATGCAAGGCCTGCCCTGCAAATCTCTCTTCCATACCCCTGCTTCAACACCTAAAATTTAGACCAAGAAGGTCACCCTTTGGGTCACAGGGATAGCAAATAGGTTTCCTTGCCAGCTTCAACTTCAAATTATTGAGAGCAGAATTTTTTTAGAAACGTTTTGAAGCCTTTTCTGGGCTTAGCAGGGGGATGTTTGAATCAGTTAGCAAGTGTCTTCCATGAGCAATGGAAAAGAAATGCCAATGGTTTGCCATAGAATTGTTCCCCTTAAATTTGTTTTTGTTTTTTTTACTTTACATTTACAGGGCAACTATATGGTCAAAAGAGAACACATGAACCTGTTATGACTAGTAATCATATTGGCAGAGTGCTGAGGGCACAGGCATTAGGATGGGGACTTTGATGAGGGAGTTTGAGAATGGCATGCTGTCTGAGACCTGGTGCTGGCAGTTGAGGAGGACAAGCCCAGATGGAGGTGCAGATGGGAAGCTGAGATGGCCTTGGAGCAGCCCCAGGCCTTGGGTTTCTTGGAAAAGGACCAAAATAGAGGTGGCACTTCCAAATAGGTAGCCAAAGCAAATTCTAGTGCAACCTCATACTTTCTGCCTTTGAACCCTACCCCCATGCCAGTCTAGGCCACTCCTTTGCCCTCTCTCCGAAGGGGAGCATTCTGACTTCCATAGAAGCAGCAGGCATCATTTGTCTTCTATCCCCCAACTCCAAGCTTGGAGCCTTTACATACTATCCACATTTAACCTAACCCTATATGGTAAGATCTTTCAAATTATCCAATTTTATAAGTTATTGATATATTTATTTTTAAAATATCACATGCTCATAGTTTTTTTAAAAATTTAAATAGTACAAAAGAATCTAAAGTGAAGAGTAGAAGTATTCTCTGGGCCCTGATCCCATTTTCTGGAGATAAAGAAGGCCCATGCTCTTGCGAGGTTTGTTATTCTTAAAAATCTCTTATAAGACACCCACATTTCTATCAGCACTACTCACAATCGCCAACAGGAAAACTCAAGTGTCCATCCACAGATGAACGGATAAACAAAATATGGCATATGTAGTCAATAGAATGCTATTTGTCCATAAAAAGGAATGAAATGTTGACACATGCTACAACATAGATGAAACTTGAGGACATTATACTAAATGAAATGAGCCCAACACAAAAGAAAAATATTGTATGGTAACACTTACATGAGGTACCTAGAGTAGGCAAATCCATAGAAACAGAAAGTAGAAAAGTAGTTACCAGGGTCAGGCATGTGTGGGGAGAGGGCATTGGGGGGAGTCGGTGTTCAATAAGCACGGAGTTTCAGTTTGGTATAATAAAAAAGTTCTGGAGACAAATAGTGGTGATGGTCATACCAATATTTGTAAATGGATTTAATGTCATTAAATTGTGCATTTAAAAATGGTTAAAATGGAAAGTTTTATGTTATGTATATTTTACCACAATTTAAAACAATAAGAGTCTGTTATGTGGTCTTGCATGAGGAAGTATAAGAAATTCTTGCTTTGCATGGTAGTGCAGGACCACAAAAATGACCGCGCAAGCAGGAACTATTCAAAGTGACCTAAATTGTAAATTGAAAAACTCATGATTGTTCCGTGACCTTTAAATATTTTGTCAAAACATTAAAAACCCTCTGTCAATTATAAATGTAGAAGGAAATTTTTTTTTAAGTAACTCTAATATTTATATAGTACATTGTTATTTAAAACATTAGGAATATTGAGAGTTAATGCGTTTTATTTCTTTGTAAAAAAAAAAAACTTACCAGAAGTAGTTTGAAAAGTGCTTCTTTTTTTCCCTCATTATATCATTTATGTGAGAGCATCATTTATATGCTGTGGTGAATTTTCATGCTCCTTTAGATCTTTCCAATATTTTATGCATTGCACTTTCAATGTTGTGAAAATATCTCTAAGGGTTCTTTCAACCTCAAGTTTTTGTCAATGGCACTTTCTCTGGGACATCTTCTTTTGTTTTATCACGACCACTTTTCTCATTCAGACTGACAAGTCCACCCTCGCTAAGTCCCTCTGATTTCATCTCTAGAGTTTTTCTGATGATGGCAGTGTCAATATTCCTGTTTTTTCTTTAATTCCATTTATATTAGATTCAAATCCTGCAAGGTTAATTGCACAGTGGATGTAGTCCAAAGCAGAAGTAAATGTTCCATTTCAACGATAAGGAGTTTTCTGTTCCTTGTACAATTTAAACTAAAACATGTTGAAGTAACTTAGTTTGCTTTTATATTCATCAGATTTTTTCAATACAATTAGAGCCATAGCTTCATGCAGGTATTGATCTTACCCTATCTTTGCTTTGCTGTCGCCATTCAAATCTTCTAATCATATCCAGTTTCACATCTGGTGTTATCACTTTTCATTTCTTTACTGCACTTTCATCTTTGTTGGCCAATTTCCTCTTTTGGTCAACCATTTCTGAAAAACGTCACGTGGGTTTACCACTGAGAGACAAGGAGACAAAACAACCAGGTGCTTTTCTGTCTTTCCATAAACTAAATAACAGATGCCCAATAACCAACAGACTTAAATGACATAACTGGTCACTGATCATGATGTCAATCATTATTTACATAGCAATTTGTGGACCTAAAGGCTAGCAGCAAAATTTTTACAGTATGCAATTACTCATATTTTATACACAGTGATAACTAAAATTAGTTTCTACTCTGTGCCAGGCACTAAGCCAGGTGTGAAGGATACAAGAGCACTGACTGCAGGGACTCACAGAGTGGCACAGGAGTAAGACATAGAAACAAAAGACTACAGTTACATGCAAGCCAAGCCCAGTGCCTATAAATGAATGAATGAATGAATGAACTGAATAAAGATATTATATCAAAATAGCACCATGTATAAAACAAGTTTAGACACTGACCACCATGAAGGCTGCATATTCTATGCACTGCACAAATCCAGAAGGTGTCATTTGTGTGGACGCCAGTGTACATGGTGCCCCCTGCAGTTGTGCAGTGACCTTGGTGAGAGCCTAAAGGCAGAATGTAAATTCATTCTGAGAGAGTACAGGAAGGCCTGAGTCTTGAAAGCTGAGAAGGAACTTTGTCAGGCAAATAAAGCAAGTAGGGTATTTCAGAAGAAACAGCATTTAAGAATGTAGTGTATGCATATTGAAAAAGGCAAGCAGTTCTATTGGTTCCCAAAGTGTGGAGGGGTAAGCTATACTAAACGAGGATCAGAACGGGGCACTGGGGCCAAATGATGAGGGGCCTTATGGGCCATGCAAAGTAATTTGCATGTCAATGCAGATCTGCACTGTCCAATATCAGTAGCCATTAGCCATATATGGACATTTAAAGTAATTAAAATTAAGTAAAACTTTAAACTTCATTCCACAGTTACATGAGCCACATTTCAATAGCCACATGGCTAGCAGCTGCCATACTGGATGTTGCCATTATTGCAGAAAGTTCTTTTGGGCAGCTGCTCTAGATGCTCAGGAGCCTTAGGGGCTCTTAAGCAGAGGAGAGGCAGCACCATTTTAGAAATATCACGCCCAAGTGTGCAGGGTGGGTTGGAGCCTGGGAACTAATGCAATAACCCATATAAGAAATTTGGACTATGTGGAAACAGTGTCAGTGGGAACGGAGAGAAGGGAACAGATTCAAGTGATACTTAGGTGATAGAACCTGGTGACAGGTGCACATAGAGCTTGAAAGAGAGGACAAATCCCAAATTTCTAGACTAAACCTGAATGGCTTCTCTACCCTCAGGAAAGTAGCAGGAAAGTCAGCTGCTGAGATTGGACCAGCCATCTGTCCCCTCCAGAGCTGTTACCTTGCTATGCAATAAAAAGAGTGAGCTGGGTAACATTTTTTAGTGTTTACTCTTTCATTTCAAATCACTTTTATTTAAATGCCATTTTATTTTAAATCACAGATTGACTCAATAACAAATCATAGCCAAAATTTTTCTTGTAAGTTATGTCTTAAAATAGCTCTATATACCATATTATTTGCCAAAAGTTTCAAAAAGATAAACAACAGTCTTAAGGTTCTTGTCTAAACATTATGTTCTTTAGCATTTATCACATGACTGCTAGGTATAAGACATTGAGGATATAAGGAGGCTTGAGGGATGTGATCTCAGTCCTCAATCTTTTATGCGGAACACTTCAAATTAAAGTAGTAATGTTAGATAACAATGCCACCGATCCCCTCCTTTGACTTTCTTTTATGTTTGGTATTTGGAAAAATTATTTGTTTTACGTTATTACTAGTAAAAAATTTTCTAAGAGCTTTAGGACCTTCTGGATATGGACATTTAAGGGTAAGAAGAGTTTCATCTCTTGGCAAAAACTGGGATAAGCTCATTTTCTTAGGTATGACTGAAGAGGTTGGACTTTGCAAGCAGACAGACCTGGGTTTGAATCAGAGCTCTGGCACTTACGATATACAAGTGTAACCTCTTTGGGCCTCAGTTTTCTCGTCTGTAAAACAGGAGATAATTTACCTCATAGGATCAATGTGGCAGTTAAGTGAGATAATGCATGAGAATGAGCTAGCAGAATGCTTGACACTTGGAAAGTGTTTAATAAATAGTGGTTTATATCAGCCATTTATTTCTTATTTGTTCTATGCCTTCAACCTGGGCAGGTGAGCTAAACACAATCACTACCCCCTCTTTTCCCATATTCTCCATCAATCTAGTCTGATCAAGGACAGGGTGGTTGGGCATAAGTGATTCTACTCCCCCTTGTCTCAGAATTTTTTTCTGTAAAAGATACATTACATATTCTTTATTTAGTGAAAGTACCTCTTGGCGCATAGCCAGTTTCTCCCTTAAGCCACATGGAAGCTAGAGCATAAAGTAGGAACCAGAACTTAAGCTAAGATTTATTACCATCCCTCTCTGCTTATTCCTGTCATCAGTGATTAAAAATGACAAATTAAGGGAGCACAAGACCACAGTTAAATTTGATCCTAACATAGAGAAATGCACACAGTATAAATATTCTACTAAGTATCCTCAGATGATTTTTACGTATTTTAACATGTTCCCCATAAAGCATGTCATACTATGGGAAGCCCAAGTGTTGGCCATCTGGCTGTCTCCAAGTCCTCCAGCTGGCTCTGGTCACTTGCATGGTTGGAAACCCAAAATGTCCGCATGCTCCCAGTGGGACTGTGTTCCCACGGCCACCTCTTGTCCCATTTCTTGTTTATGCTGAAATCTGAGTCTCCTTCTAGCAGTGCTGCCTTACTACTGTTTTGTTTCCTCAGCTGGCATGGACCCAAACAAGGAGATCAGTCCCTTTTGCTTTTAATTTGCCAAGGCAACCACGGGCCCAACACAAAGCTGTTCATGAAGCAGCTTTCCACCAAGAGTGTAGAAATAAAGGTTGTAGGGGTAATTTCTTTTATAAAAAAGTAAAAGTGATCAGGTGTCACCAGAGCTGGCTTCATGAGTGTGCAACTAACGCAGTCCCACAAGGCCCTGTGCTCAGAAGGGTCCCTTATTTACGTTTTCATGCTCTGTGGTCACCATTTTGAAATGCTTAATAATTTCATCTTTGAATTTGTGTTTTAAGTGAAGTCTTACTGGTCAGTGGGGGCATATGCCAGGGGCTCAAAGCCTCTGCTCACACTCAGGCCTGCCTCTCACCAACTCCCTGCCTTCCTGGGCCAGGTTCTCTGCTAGCCTCCCCACTCCTACCAACCTACCTCTCATCCCTGCCTGGTGTCCCAGTCCCCCTCCCCACTTTCACCCAATGACCTATCCCCCACCCTCTGCCACTCTCCAGTTGACCATGGTTTGGGGTGGCAGGCACAAAGGAAGGGGAAATGCCTGATCTGACTTCCCACTCCCCTGCTTGGGCAGGACTTCTAGGTTCGGAGGCTGGGGAGAGGGGCAGCCTGCAGCCAGTGGGCAGTATGTATAAGCGCCGAGTCACAGCGCAGAAACCCCAGTGCCTGCATCTGCACTCCTGGATTCCGCGTGCCCAAGGAAGCATGACATTAAACAGCAAATTAAAAACAACATGATAGATGGAGAGACTGCAGTTGAAAGGGAAAGGTTCATATTTTAGTACCTATAACGGCATTTTTTGCTGCATTTTGAACATTACCATTTTCATTTTGCAACAGTCTCCATAAATGATCTGGCCAGTCTTAGCCACCGTCGTTCTGTAGCCCTCGCTGCCAGAGGGAGTTTCTCACTGGCCAACCTCACCCACAAGGTTTCTTTAGTTCTTCTCAAGCTCCCATGTCATCTCCCTCTTTTCCTGTCCCGTTCACCTCTCAATCCGTCCTCCTAGGTGAGCCCCAAACTCCAGAATGCCATACCATGCAGAATTATTTAACACTCTCTGTTTCCATTTTCCATCTTCCAGATCAGGTTGCTGGAACCTAACTTTTCATGATCAAATGACCTACGAAAGTGTTTTGTGAAACAAAAAGCAGGTTTTCCTCTAAGAGAAATTCCACTACCAGTTTGTTTAAGCAGCAGGGTTTCTTTTAGTCCCCATCATGTACATCTAAATCACCAATAACTTCTCAGCAGCATTTACCAACAAGTCATGTTCCCTGGAACATTAGTCCCACAAAACAGAGAAAGAAAGAATAAGAAAAAGATTCCATAGCTAGTAAATTTGGGGAATACTAAGTATTTTGCTTCCCTCGTAACCCACTTTTCTGTTGCTTTGGTAGATTTCTATGTCACATTAGCTTATTAAAAAAACTGGTTTGATTTTATTTAAAATAGCGTTTCCCAATTTATATGTCGGTGAAACTCATTTTTCAGGGAACAGCCACTAACTGTCCACTTTGCAAGAACTGCCTTAGAGCAGGCAAACTTTTCTATAAAGGGCCGGGAACTAAATTTTTTAGGCTTTGAGGACCATACAGTCTCTGTGAACCTACTCACCTCTGTTCCTATATTTCAAAAGTAACCCCAGGCAATACATAAATAAATGAGCAGGCTATATGCCAATAAAACCTCATTGATGGTTTTTATTAAAATACGAACTTCCTATCATTTTCATGCTAAAATATTTTTTTTTATTTTTTTAGCCATTTAAAAAATGTAAAAATCATTCTTATCTCAAGGGCCAAACAAAAACAGGCAATGGGGCAGTTCTTGTTCACCAGGCGATAGTTTGCCAATCCCTGACTTAGAATGAAACCAGGAAAAAAGTTACTTGTTGGCACAAGTGGAATACCATTTCTCTATTTTAACTTACAGATTCTGAATTTTTTCTAATTGATCATTTTATATTCGACTCTTTTTTTAAAAAGGCATTATTATCACTTGTATTTTAGATGGCTTCAGCTGCTGATACTTCAGCTTTTGGTGGTAAATAATCATCTTACGTCTGCTACTGTCTCTCAGCACAGACTCTTGTGGTCCTAGCAGTTTAGCTCTTTAGAGTGCCTGCCTCCTGTCGTTTATATTCCCTCTTCATTCTCTACACTGGAATCACTCTGTCATTGTCAGGAATAGAGTCTGGACGCAGCAGAACTAGTCATGTTCCTTGAACTCTTTCCATTTGTATGGTTTAAGATAGATGTACTTCTGTAGAACCAAGGAACTGGACCACAAAGCAGACACTCACATACTTTATAAAGTAACTCGCTCATTCCCAGTCTTTTCATAATTAAACCCATAGACACATGGCTCCATGACATGTCCCATTTTCCTCTTAGAAAGACATGAGTGCATCTATTTTTTGAACTAAAATGAATTAAAATTAATTTTCTGAAACATTCATAATTAAGATTATCCACTAAGATAGCTGGGGCTATCCAAGGAGTTGCAAAAAGTCAGTTTGAAATCGCATTGCGTGAAATACACTTCGAAGTTCTTAAGTACATTCATGTTTTGTCCCTCTTATTTAATTCCCTTAGAATGGATGTGTGATGGGAATAGAATCAAACAAAGAGGAAATTATAAGGCAGCATCTGTGGTGAATGTTAAAAAGGGAAGATATATGCAATCACTTAGGTGTTCATGTGACCACTTAGAAACAAACAGAAATTGAATGACAGAAAGTCACCTGTGAGTTTAGGAAACTTCATAAAGTCCTGCTTTCTCTTGGCATGGTCACTGTTGATCTAGAAACTGGAGGAAGGACAGGCCTCTCTTTGCAGCTGGAAAGCAGCCTGACTTTTTTTTAGCTCTAAAGGAGAATACATGTGGAAAGCACTTGTTGGCTGGGAGCTCAAAATATTCTCCTTTTTCTGTCCCTGGAGAACCCACTGACCAAGAGGTAAATTGCTCAGCATAACAAGCCCGGTGAGGCAATCTAAATGGGCACTGGCCTGTGCTACTTCTGGAAGGGAAAGGGGATTAAAGGTTTGACAAGCCCAGGAGATCTGAAGACAGGTTTAACAGCTGTCTGCTGCCCTGAGTAAGCAGAGAGAGTCCCAGACAGGGCTCCTCCTCACATTCCTTATAGTCCTAAAGTGTCTCGAAACTCTTAAGGAAAAAGGCCTAGCTAAGTTGTTGACATTCACAGTGGAGACAAGGACTGAAGGGAACCTGGCCAGGAGGAGGGAAGATGGGAGAGAGGGCAGTGGGTCTGGACAAACTGTCAGGGAGAGCTTGGCCAGCGGCCTCAGGATGGCAGTAAAGCTTAAGCCTGAGAAAGGTTGGCTCTGACTCCTCAGCCCAGTGCTAGGGAGAGGAGCCAGAACTCTGGGAAGGGAGCACTTGCCTGACCCTAAGAATGAGTACTTCCTTTAACTCTATGCCCTAGGGACTTTGCTGGCCCGCCCTCATCCCGTCCCTACTGGCCCAGCAAATGGTTCCAGGCGTCCTATACTGACTACACACTCACTGGCAATTGAGCCACACCTGCGTTTTCCCAGGATTTCCCTATCTTAAGAGAGGAAATGCAAGGCCTGTTAGAAGCTTTCCTCTAACAACCAACACTCACCCCAAGGCTGGAGCAGGCTTGGCTCCCCTGCTGTGAGAGAACTGGGGAGGGCCACCCAGCCAGACACAACCTTGCCCAGACTCAGGGCCACTGTCCCAAACTAACCTCATCTTTGCCCTCAGTTGCCCTCCTCACACTCCCTCTCCTCTTCTCTCCCCAGACTATGAGATTCTGGACCCAGAAACTGCCAGTGCTTATCTCTAAGTGATAGGTGACCTAAGCAAAATAAACACAAGACAAAACTGTACCTCCCAAACAAAAGAGGCTCCCCTACTCTTGCTGCGCACTGGGGTCCTGGGATCTCATCGAGCAGGTGCTCCTGGGATGTTCAGGACATTCCTGGGGAGTAAGCCTGGTCAAAGAACCTGTGTGTAGGAAACAGTGGTTTAAGCTAAAACCTGAAATAGACATCTGGGCTGTAGTACTCTACCACAGTCACCTTCAGACTTACCTCTGCACTAAAATCTTAAAAGACAGACTCGGGAATATTTGAGTCTATTAACTAGGAAGGGGGCCAAGTGTCATTCTACAATGTGGAGAAATTTATCCCCATCTTCACCTTTTCAGACAGTTACTGAAAATCTCTCCTTTTTTCTGATTGCCCTCAAAATGGGCCCTAAAAACTCTCTGCCCCTAATAAGAAGCCCCTCTGAGAGTATTTCTTCCCAAGAAACTCAGGATGTGAGTCACAAGCATCTGGGAGCTGCTTCTTCATCTTTGCTGACGCCAGGTTCTATTGCTTATGGGACAATTGGTGTGGTTGACTGCATAGTAGAAATAAAATGAACAGAATATCTTTAAGCATGCACCTGATCCTATTTTAGAGTAGTCGTCAAGCAAAATTCTTCAAAGCTCATTCTTTTCTTCTACTTGCATCTTCATCAAATTACATTTAAAATTCTAATTCAGTCTCTCATTAAACAACTGTTGGCTGGGAGCTCAAAGCATTTTCAACTCATCCGCTCTAAAAACTCTCCTCTAAATATTGGCCGGGACAATAGGAGAAGATCTTTGTGTACCCACAGAAAAACCTTCATAACAAAGCCATTATCAATAACCATATTTAATACATACGTGTTATTTCTATAGTAAGATGTGATGGGAGGGGACAAAACTGATTCTCTGTGTTCAAGACAGTGACTAAACTATGTTCCAGACAGACCCTGCTGCATGAATATACCAGCACATAATGATCTTTTTTTTTTTTTTTTGAGTTTCAAACATGTACAGCTGAGGGAGCCTTTTTCAAGGACTGGCAAAATTAGGTGTATTCTCCTCCCTGGCCTAGATGGTACTTCTATTCCCATTTATAACAACAAGATAAACATTAGAGAGCCTTAAGACAAAGGCTGACCCAACAAATTTTCCTTTGCCTTTATTTCCTATGAAATGCAACACTAAGCAATATTCACACTATTTCTATTCCCTGCCTGAGGGTGAGATGCTTCAGTTTGAATAGTCTCTAGCCCCAGAACTAGGTGCTCAATGGGACTGGGATTAAGGACAGAGGGGGCAGCCCATATCTGTATAGGAGGGCCCCCGTCAACAAGGGGAGATGGTCTACCTCCTTTATTAATTTCCTTGTAGCAGAAACTGTCCTCGCATGATGACATCCCATTACAATTCATACCTCAAGGGACTTGAGAGAATACATATTCCTATTCTAAAACAAAAAGCATGCATGGTTTCTAAACAGAGAGCTATTTTTATAGAAAATTTGTAGACATCGTTTTCTTCCATTATTGCAACCATCAGCCTATCTTCTGGGAAGGGCATTCAGACCTTGGAGTTCCATGCTTTCTGATCACAACATAAGCACCATAACAAGATGTTTAAAGAGCATAGACTGATTCCTAGCTGGACTGACTAGGTACAAGTCCTGGCTCTGCCACTTATTAACTATGAGATTTTAGGTCCGTCCCTCAATCTCTCCATGCTCAGCTATGCGGAACTAATCTCATCTCAGAGGCTGTTAGAAGGCTTACATGATTTACTACTCCGACAATACCAAGCACATAGTAAGCACTATAAAAGAGTTTGTAAAACAAATATGTAATTACAAATCTATTCATATTATATGCCTCAGACAAGAAGATAAAATCATTTCTTGGTAATGTTAGGAGGTGTCAGACCCCACAGGGGATTTCATAAGGGTCTCCCATAACAGAAGCTCAAAGACGTGTAATGTCAGCATCACAGAGCTGAACAAAGCCACAAGCTAAGACTATACCTGATGTAGATCCTTATCTTGGAGAACTCTATACAAAAATCACACTCAGTCCTAGTACAAACGGAATTACCCCCAGAAACTCTTATAAACAGTAATTATTTTAACTGAAGGGGTTTAAATTTCTTATGCTTTGACTTGGGTTTTACAGATATCCTTATGTTGTATTGGACACAGGCACAAATGTTTTTTTAAGTAATTTTTATAGGTGATATACACACAATTGTTTTTTAAATCTTTAAACTACTAGTTGAGAGGAGGGTTTGAAAGAGTATCTCAAGCTCCCACCTGCTTATGGACAGAACTATTCCCAAGCCTGCTCAACACGTACCTGTGGGCAATGTTTCCCCAACTCACTTGGCAAACTAGGGTGACCTTCCTCAGTACTACAAATATACTAATTCAACTGAACGAATGGAATGGTTACTATGTGGTTATTATCATGTAGGCTGATTTTTATAAGACTTCTCTTTTTGTGTAAGAGGGATTCCTTTGAGTGCATCAGCACAGAAAGCTTCTGAGGTGGGTGGAGACAAAGATCTAAGTAGGAGGGGCTTTAGGGTGTCCATCAGTATTAATGGGCAGCTCATCTATGACCTCTATGTGCCCTTACACTACTTATACTAAAAAAATTGAGAGGCTTTTTCGAGTTCCAGAATGCTGAGTTTTAATGGAGCTGGTGTTTGTCCTCACATAAAGCAAGGTGTGTTTGTTGGACCAGCTTCCCTGGACTAGGAAACAAGATGGAACCCAGAGACCACTGGCTAAGAGGCAAGCAGAGGAACTAGGGGGCTGGGAAGTCAAATCTGATGCCTGCAAATTTATGCTAAGTCTTTAAGAAGAGCAGAGAAACATAGGGCTATGTACAAATCTTAGATATTTTCATAGCATGTTTTAAAATAAGGAATCTAGACAGGGGTGGTTTAATGCTTTTATGTTAATTATCAGACATTGTTTTCTTTATATATTCCCTTGCTTTTAAAAAACATAACTTATTCATGTTAACTCTTTTGGCTCTGTTAAGGGAGTATTCCCCCTTGGGCCCCAGAGAGTGGAAAAGGAGGAATCAAAACTGAGAGAAGTTAAAGACGAAAACTCAGGAGGAAAACTACTTATTGACCAGCTAAACATCTCCCTCACTCAATCTCTGAACCAGGGGCCCACTTCCCCTCCTTAGAAAACAGCTTTCTCTCTGCCTGCTTCCTGTGACACTCCCTTCTTCAAAATCCATCTCATAGCCAAGATTTCTCCAGTTGTGTCCCATTTGTTCAGTCTCTCCAACTCCCCTAATATCAGGATTTCTTCATCCTCATGTCCTCAAATATTATCTTTTGCATAGCTGCAGTTTACCAACAAATTTGGTTAAGTTGTTTTGATAAGTATTCTACAACATACAGTGTCCAATTAGGTAGGAAGTTCTTTGAAGGCGAATACTTTCTATCTCCTTTGTAAGTCTCTGACACATCGTTTATATAAAAAGATTCATCAAAAGTAAAATATCATTATTGTATTTTTTCAAATGCATCACTCTTAAAAATCCAAACTGCATAAAAGAAGAAAATTCATAACTCCATCCCAAAGAGATAACATCCATTAACAGTTTAGAAAATACTTTTCATCATACCTTGGTCTGTGCACGTACAAAAATTAACAAAAAAAGGATCTTTATATTATATTTTCCAATTTTATTTTTATGTTGCTACACAGACCTCTTTCATTTCTCTGAATAGCCACACACTATTCCAAGGCACAGATGTTTCATAATATTATCGATCTATTAATAGATATTTAGTTGTTCCACCCATGTTCAATAGACATTTATATTTTTAAAAAGCTCTCAAACGTGTTATGCACCTGAAACTAATAGAATACTGTGTGCCAAGTGTAATTGAAATGTTTAACAAATATTTTTTAAAAAATGAAGATATCAAAGATGACTCTCTTTTTTCAAATCTGAGTTTCTGAATAAAGGGTGGTCATTTCAATTAAGATAGAGAATACTAGAGAGGTAGTAGTTCTTGGGTCTATAAATTGCTTCTTTTTCCTGATTATTTTCTACTTAAAGTAATATAACAATTAAAATTATGACCCAATATCAATACACTGCTGCTTTCTAATCCTCCTACTTTATTAGTTTCACTAATTGTCCCAATATTGTTCTTTATAGCAAAAGGATTCAATCCAGGATCATGCATAATATTTCGTTGTCATGTCTCTTCAACTTGCATCCATCTGAAATAGTTCCCCAGTCATTCCTAGTCCTTAATGGCCTCAAAACTTTTGAAAATTACAAGCTAGATGTTTTCTGCAAAGTTGCTGATTTTTGGATTTGTCTGGTGTTTCCTCATGATTAGATTTAGGTTATGCATTTTTGTTAGGAGTATCACAAACGAGATGCTGTGTGAGTCTCACTACATTTTATCAAGAGGTACTCAATGTCAATTTTTCCCATTTCCTGTGATATTAACCTTGATCACTTGATTAGGTGATGTCCTCTAGGCTTCTCCACTATAAAGTTACCTTTTTTTTCTTTTTAATCATTAAATATTTGTTGGAAGGTATTTTTAATCTGTGCAAATATCTATTCTTCATTCAACATTCACCTACTATGTCTAACATCCCTTGATGGTTCTTAGCTGAATTATTATTATTATTTTGGTTGGCAAAGTGATTTTATAATTCCATCATTTTATGTTCATTAGTTTATATTCTATTGTAAAGAAAAACTTTCTTCTCTCACCACTTATTATTCGTTTATTTATTTCAGCATAGACTCATTGATTCCCATTTTATTTTGTGGCTAATAATCTGGAACTATTATTATTTATCTTGATGCTCAAATTGTACCAGATTTGGCAAGTGCAAGCCCCTTCAAACTGGCTTCTATGTTCTTTTCATGTGTCTCCATTATTCTTCCAGTCCTTCCTTAATTTCTGACACAAAACGTTTTTCCAGGCTCATCCTGTACTTTCCCTGCATTAGCCTAAAGTCAGTCATTTCTCTAATGAGCCTAGGTTTCCTTTAGTGAAGAATGGTATTTAGAGGCCAAGATCTGGGGACTAGGTATACTCATTACTGCTCCCAGAACCTCTCAGGTGATAGAGCTAGGAAGAGCTATCTTTCTATGTCTACTTACATACATGAATTTACAGTTACCTTCGATTCTAATCCAATACCATAGGTCTCATTAATTCTAGTTATCTTCCTCTCCTGTCATAACGTCTCTCTCTGATAATGAGACATCTGTCTTACATTATTCTCAATATATTTAGATTGTCAAGGGCCCTGTGTGTAACAAATCTCCTCTTGCTGTCATCTCATCCCTACATAGATACCCTCATCACCTCACCTACTCGGGGCTCACTTTCAACCTCTACACTCACACCCTGACAACCATGTTCATCCATCACCACTCCCCAATCATAGGTGCTGCCTCACTCCATTTGAGTTCCCATATCTGACAGGCCACTGAAACTCTCACTCCTCAATCCCTTATTGATGCGTTTTTTTTATTCGGCCCATACTAATTGTTTTACATTAATTTTTTCAGAAAGAAGTTAAAGGACAAAGAGAGGAAAAAGTTTCCCTGATTGTTTTTAATTAAAAATTAATGCAAATATTATTAAAGATAAAGGAAGACTACAGAACTTTTATTTTAGAATAAAGGAAATTAAGGAGACAGGACAACTAAATGGAATCCTGGACCAGAAAAAGGGCATTACTAGGAAGGTGGTGAAATCTGAATAAGGTCTATGGATTAGTTAATAACATCATATCAATATTAATTTCCTTGTTTTGTTAATTGTATTATAATTATGTAAAATGTTAACATTAGGGGAATCTGGGTGAAAGGTATGTGAGATATATGTTATATACGATTTCACAACCTGCTTCATCATGTCACTTTTCATTACGGATGGACATCTTCCCATTGTTTATCAGTACTTAAAAATCTCACACACACACCCCCCCCGTGTCCGTACATCTTTTTATAAAGAATAGGGTGGGCTTTCCATAAATGTTATTAACTGTTGCCACTTGCCATGAGTCAACTGGCCAGAGAGGGTCGGCCTGACCAACAAAAGAACAGACTTATTCCAGCAGCTATCAGTATCCAGAGGACACTGTGTTCTTTGGACCTGTTACCAAACCAGCCAGGTCAGTTTCTCCTCCTATTTCAAAGCAAATTTCCCCTCAATCTCCTTGAATTGCCACAGCATTTGGCCTGTAATTCTGCTACAGAGCAGGAGTGGGGGAAAAGGGAGTGTGGCCTCAAAGAAAACCTTTCTATAAATACAGAATAATTGTTCATACATTGTCATTCCTATCTATCACTATCTATCTATCTATCTATTATTTATTTGTTTGTTTATTTGTTTATTTATTTATTTATTTTAATCAACATGCTTAGAGCTTAAATGGTTTGATCCTTGAGAGACTTGTTCAAGGTCAAGCCACTGGCAGTGACAGAAAGAAAACGAGTGAGATGGCTGCACTGTCCTCAGCCAGCAGACAGTCTGTGCCAGACACTGCCATCCCTACCAAGCCCAGAGGGGAATGCCAGAAGCTTGGTGTTTAGCTTTGGCAACTGGAAGAGACAGCTGTATTTTGGAAAGTTATGTGACAGCTTCAGCAGCATTTCCCCACTCTCCCTCAGAAAGATCACCTGAGCTCACTAGATACTTAACTGTCTACTTCACAACCTCAGGGAACCAGTACCTCAGATAGCTGCCTTTCACTACCTTGATGCCCCTTGAATTCCCACCTCAGTCAAGTACACGACAACTTCAGATTGTGCTGACCACATAGGGTCTCCATCCACATAAAGAATTCACAAGCCAGGGAGCTCCAACCATTCTACCAACTTGATAAAGACAGCAGCAGTTACAGTGAAATTGGTTAAAAGGAGTAGTTTGGGGTCATGGGACTATGTCATTTCCAAGATTCCTTTTCATTCTAAAGTTCTCTACTATGTTCCTAATCAAGGCAGCAATGCCACAGTGAAAAGCATTCATTCCACATCAGAGAGACTTTGGGCTCAGGCTCTGATTCTGCCACCCACCAGCTAAGTTATATCAGGCAAAATACTTGTCCTTGCCCAACTTTAGTTTCTCCATCTGCACAGGGATATTGGGAGGTTTCTGTGACCTGATGCAGGGCTCAGCACAGCTCCTGGCATAGCAAAAATGCTCAGTACCATGGCTATCATTATTACTATTATTAAGAAATTTATCTTTCTCATCTAGAAGGTTTTTCTAGATACAAGGATCCTTCCTTCTAAATAAAGGAGGATGTGACCATCTGAAGGAGAGGACTGAGCAGACAGTTCCTATTTTTTCACTTTAAAAGATTAGCATAGTAACCAAAAGGAACAGTTCTCAGAGGTAATTATTGAAGAAAAGTGAGAGAGGGGCTTAAGTGACTGCTCAAGATCACAAAGCTAATTAGTTCTTCAATCTGTTCCTAACCTTGAATTTCTCCTGTGTCCCAGCCAATCATCACATTCAAGCCACCATACTGCCTTAGCTCTACCCTTCTCTGCTCTTGTGTTAGAAATGTCATTTAAGGACTCCAGGTTGTACTAATGCTAAGCTATCATTTATTAAGCCCTTAAAGATTTGCCTGCCACTGTGACCTAAGCATTGTTTATTCAGTCTTTAAAACATTCTGTATGTTAGTATCACTTCCCTATTTTATGGACAGAGAAACTTGGGCACCGAGAGGTTAGTCGCCTTGCCCAAGGTCACACAGTCAGTAAATCAGAATTCCTGCGGAGATTTAGTTTGGTGGGTCCTAGAAGTCAGAATGCATTATCTCCAGGGTCCCTGTAAGCACTAACTCACAGCTATGGATCTTAGGATTCCAAGGTACTCTAAGGCCCCCAACTTTGAAGCACAAGATGATCCCTCTAAAACTCTGCCTCTTTGTGCTTCCATGTGGTGATGGCAGTGGATTCATTCACATCAAAGTAAGAGCTGGAGAGGGAAAACCAGATCCATCTCTTGGCAGCAGACTCTCAGCCTGACCTTTCGAACTGGACAAGAGTGGTCATTCCATCGGACTTTCTCACATTCGCTTGTATCAGCAAGAAGCTTTCTTCCCAGAAAATTCTCCAAACACACAATGTGTGACTTACAGCATAATTTGGAGGAAGTCAGTGAGGCTGAGAGCTGAGAGCTGAGTCTGGCAGGGGAGGACTGTGGGTTTGGAATGAAAACTCAGCCTCAGGAAGGCTTAGTACTACCCAGGAAAGCTTGATTTCAGCCCAGTGTTTTGGCCCAGTTTTTGTGTGCAAGGAAAAGCAGAAGGCACAATTTGAAGAGTGTTAATAACTAGTAATTATTAATAGCTAAAAGGCCAGCATAGGGGAGCAGTTATAGGAGTACAGTATCTAGAATCCAACATATCTGTATTTTATTCCCTGATGAGTCTCCTATGAGCTGGGTTGCCTTTGACATGTGATTTACCCTCGCTGGGCCTCATGTCCTCAGTCATAAAGTGAGGTAATAAAAAAAACCATTGTCATGATCCATGTAAAGCATGAAGCCCAATGCCCAGGGCATGCTAAGTGCTCAATAAATGTCTGCCAGTATTGACTGTGATTCTAAATAAACAATATTCTTTGCAGCATTACCCCCAAAACCTAGGAAACATTCTCAGCTGATTTCTGTGGCCTCTGTTGGCTAGTTTGACAAACAATTTAGTGCTGTGTCTAAATTGCCTTTCCTAATTTTGGGAAATTGCTTTCTACCTGCCTTTTTAAGGGATGTGTAGAAAATTTACTTTTCAAAATATCATCACACATTGCTGAGAGATGCAAAAATAGTACAGCCACTTTGGAAAACAGTTCAGCAGTTTCTTATAAAGTTAAACACATACCTACCATGTGATCTAACATCCTGCTCTGAGGTACATTTTCCAAGAAAAATGAAAACTTATGTTCACCCATAAACGTGTATGCAAATGTTTAAAGCAGCTCTATTCATAATCGTCAAAAACTGGGAAAACTCAAATGTCCTTCAGCTGCTGAGTGCATAAACGACTAGTACATCCACCAGTGGAATACTACCTAGCAATGAAAAGAATGGACTGGTCACATACGCAACGACCTGGAGGACTCTCAAATACAAAGAGAAAGAACCAGACCCAAAGCCTACATGCTATATACTGCCACTTTCTGTGATATTCTGGAACAGGCAAAATTATAGATGTAGAAAATAGGTCAGTGGTCATTTTCAGGGACTGGGAGTAGCAGTCCCTGACTAGAAAAGGGCACAAGAGAATATCAGGAAGTGATGGAACAGTTCTATAACTTGATTGTGGTTCTAGGGTGCATGTCTATATGTGCTTGTCAAAACTGGCAGAAATGTACACTAAAAAGGGTGAATGTTACTTTATGTAAATTACACCTCAGTTAAAAGAAAACCAAGACAAAAAAATACTGGTGCATATATAATCTCATTTTATCCCCATATCAACACCACCTAGGGCAAGTTCTTTGCTATGGGAAGGTAAGACTTGCAGAGGGAAACAGCACTGGTGGAAACTGAACCCCTGAACACACACACACCATCTGCACCTCCGACTTGGCGCTACCTCCACTCTGATTCGGCAAGGCACGCTATGACTGTAGCCCCAGCAGTCAGTTCCCCCTCTCTTCCCTTTCCCACAAATGCCTAACTTTTTTAAGCCATCAGTTTAAATAATACCACTAGTTAATTAATTCATTTGTTAAAGTTTGGTGATGGGTATCTGAATTCCACAAAGCTTCAGAGAGCCATGTTCCTTCCAAAGTTCTTAGTTTTGTCACAGGGAGGAGACAAAGGAAACCTCTTTGAAGGAACCATGTGTCCTGGCACATGTTCCTCTAATATAAAAGGAGCTTGGGGTTTGTAGGCAAAATATTCTTGCTGTAGTAAGCAGGAAATCAGATCAAAGCTGCGGAATCTGTCACACTTCCCAGCGGTGACTTTAAAACTGCCTCTCGGAATACATTTTGCCTTTTGTAGAGTGTCACAATGAAGACGGACTGAACTGTTATTGTTTTAAAGAAAAACGATTATCTCATTTAACCTCAAACACCTCCATTAAAGATCTGCGATTTTTGTTTGCTTGCTCTTTGTAAGTTGGGTTTTGACTACATGATGGAACCCATAACATGTGCAGTTTTATCCCATTATATTGACATTTCTCTTACATAATATAAGATCTATTGTATATCACCAACAGTAGTCAGAGTCATCAGTCAAACAACTTCCATCAACAAACTTATGAGGAAACTAACTCTGGCACTAATGAACAAAAAATCCTCTGCTGGCTCCTTCTAACAAAAGCTATGAACAAATGCCTTTGGTTTTCTGACAAAGGAGCCAAATTAGTTCAAGGTCTACAAGTAAGATATAGGCTAAACACACATTGGCCCTTGACATAATCTCCTCTCCACTCTGATCCCTAAGTCCTCAGAATTGTTGAAACACATTTTGAGAATTTAGAGCCGGGCATTATTAGCAGGAAGGCCCTGACAAAGCACACAGTGTGAAGCGGGCCCAGTCTTTATTTTCCATCAACCCCAGAATGTTTATGTCACGTAGGGAAGCTCTACTCAGCTCCTGGCAAAGGTAAACTGCCTTCATGATTTTTTTCTCAGTACTCCTAGGAATGAGTTAACATTTATCAATCCGTTCTAAAGAATGATGGGCTTGAGATAAACAATTGTTTCAGTACCACAGTATTTACTGTGTACCCACCATATGCTAGCTACTGTGCTAGCTGCCGGGGATACGACTAGGAGCAAACAGGGCATTGTCTCTGACTTCATAGAGCTTATGATTTAGAGGAGATGAGAGTCCATTAATAAGTAAACAAAAACCAAATAAAAACAGATGCTGATTCTCTTAGTCTGTTCATGCTGCTATAACAAAATACCACAGACCGTGTGGTTTATAACAACAGAAATCTATTGCTCATTGTCTGGAGGATGGAATTTCAAGGGACTGAACATTCCACTCTGCAGGGAGGGAAAGATATGAAGGGAATATCTGACATCCTTGCCTCCTCCTTTATGCCCCTTGAAGGAAGAGTATTCATTAGATTCACAAATTTGAGAAGAGAAAGTGGTTGCCTGTGGCTCAGCACATTCTCCGTAATCAGCGTTGCAGAATCCAGGAGAACTTCTTGGAGGAGGTGATGGCTATGCCTAAAACATGAGCAAAAGGGGGGCAAGTAGGAATCACTTGGGGGGTGGGAATACAACTCAGGGCAGAGGAAACAGCATGTGGAAATCCCTGGAGGCAAAAGAAAACATGGCCTTTTGGATGAAAGGCAAGAAATTCTCCGTGGCTGACGTACAGAGGGTAAGAGAGAAGGAACTGAAAGATGAGACTGGCCAAGAAGCCACATCAGGAAGGGCCTCATGTGCCAAACTATGGAGTTCAGGCTTTATTCTGAGGACATTGAGATGAATGAGAAGGTTTAATCAAGAGAGTGAAGATATTTCATTCCTGAAAGATCATTCCAGCGGCAGGGTAGAGAAAAGGCAGGAAGGTCGGAAGTTCCCAGCCCTCTCTGAAAGCATGGGAGGAAAGGGTCCTTTGCTGTGCCCTAGAGATCTTCCTTTTGGACCTCCAGATCCAATTGCCCTGAGCTCCTGTTAGAGGTCCTTTCCATACAGCCCTCTCCTAATTCCAAACCATTCAATCTCTCTCCCTTACAGGCTTAGGGGTGGGCACAGAACTCCACAATTCCTTCTAGTTTCTTTACACCCTGCCCACACATTTGTAAACAATTTCGTTATTAAAAACTCGAACAGTCCTAATTTGAGTGTGCTGGCTAGTTCTTTCTAAGACCCTTGAAGTTATACCCCCTCCTCCAAAAAAGAAAAAGCAAGCGTAAGTGACATAGCAAAAGCATGAGAAGTTTGCTGTTTAGGAACGATAATGGATTTATTGAGATAGTGGTTGTCTTTTAATAGCCCTACTATTTTAGAGAAAATGATGCTACTCAAAAAGAAAAAAAAAAAAAAAAAGAATTAGAAATCTCACCTCCCAGAGACAAATGCTATTAACATTTTTGCTGAATATCTTTCTACATATTTCTCTACATATGTATACTTGAACAGATGTTAAATTTTATATTATGCTGTGTAAAACCTACTTTTTCTCACTCACGCATAAGCCTTGAGTTTTGAGTTGCCTGTAGAATAATCCAAGTAGATGTGTCCAGAAATAAACTGAACACAACAATGTAGAGTTCAAAAGTGAGATACACTCTTGGGGTTGCCATCAGAGAGATGGCCATCAAAGCCTCAGGAGATAGAGGGCGGGAGTGGAATAATGAGGGCCATGAGAGCCACTGGAACTCAAACACTGACAGGGTGAGAAAAATCAGAGGAGGCAGAGAAGGAGCAGCTATGGAGGTAAAGGGAAAGCAGGAGAGTTCTCAGCCTTCGAGAAAGAGAAGATGTCAATAGAGAAGATGGCCACTGTCAGATCAAATAAGGTAAGAACTTTGGATTTAGCAATAAAGAGATAGCTGGTGGCCAAGATAAGAGTGATCTTAGTGGCAGAGTGGAAGCCAAATTGTAAAAGAGCTGAGGAGACAGTCTACTTGCCCTCCCCACTTGCTGGTACTGCTCCTCCTCCAACAGAGCTTCTCAAAACCTAATGTGCATTTGAATCACTTGGGCATACTGTTAGGACACAGGTCTGATTCAGTAGGTCTGGTGTGGGGCCTGTATTTCTAAAAGCTGCCTGGTGATGTGAATACCACTGGATCAAACTTGAAGTAGCAAGGGGCTAGATTGGGCTGTCCAGATTGGGCCCAGTCTTGATAAGTTCATATAGGGTTTTACCAAAGACACTTAAGCAAGAAGAGAAAAAAATGAATTCTTAGGTTTCTGGATTATTATTCACATCAGAAAAATACTAAAAAAGAAAACTAGAGGAAATTTCTGTTCCCACATGTGTAATTCTTTCTTATGTATATGCCTTGCTCATGAAAGTCCCTCCATTTGGGTCACTTAAAAGCTATTTCTTAAGTTCCAAACTTATGAAAATTTTCTACTTATCTTTTAGTTGTTATTTTCTATTTTGATTGCATTAGGTCCAAGAACTTGCTAAGATCACAGTCCTTTGAAATTTGTTGATATTTGCTTTATGGCTCAGAACATGAGTTTGAAAAGAACATATTCTACAATTGTTGGGTGCAGTATTTTAGATCTCCTAGGTCAAATTTATTACTTGGGTTGACAGGTCTGCATATTCTATCAATTAATTAAAAGAGACTTGTTAAAATCTCCAGTCTCTCCACTTCTACTCACCCAGGCCACCATCCAATAACTGGGGATTCATGTTCACTAAAATCTGACCGGGTTTCTGCAGATCGCATCCTTGCCCTGATGGAGCTGACAGCCTAAGACTTACCTAATCACCTTGGACCTGGAGAAATTCCTCCCTCCTCTGAGCTCTTACCGTATTCACTGCCTGTATAGCCAATTTAACACTTAGTCTGCCTTCATTGCAATTATTTAAATTCACAATTTATTCCCCTATCAGGTTTTAGATTCTGGGTGGGCAAAGATTATCCTATTTTTTATATAACTGCTTTACTGAAATATAATTATTGGCAAACCATAAAATTCACTCTGTATACAATTCAGTGGAAGACTATCTTATTTACCTTGGCATCCTCTGTAGCAGTGCTTCGCCATCTTGGTTGCACATTGGAATCACCTGCAGAGCTTTAAAAAATCCTGCTGCCTGGTTCTCACTCCCAAAGGTTCTCACTTAATTGGTTTGGGGTGCAGCCAGTGCACGGGAATTTTTAATAGCCCTGGAGTGTTTTCAACTTATAGCCAGGGTTGCCCTATAGTGCTTTCCACATAACTGGCACCCAATAATTGTTTGTTGCAATCATGAATTAGTCCTAACTTCTAATATCCAGCTAATTAACCCATTCAAGAGCTACCATCCCCGTCTCCCTTATAGCCTATCCACTCTCATAACAGAATGGTCTGATTATGTCTATCTTTCCCATTTAATGTGAAAGACTAAGACAGAAGCCTTTGGAAAAGACGTTTACTTGCAAAGATACGCAAACTTCGGTAGGACTGGATCACTGAATAAGAAATACAAGATATTTAAAGGAAATACAGTAAAGATTACATATTTACACGTCTCTTCAGCAGGGATGATATGAGGAGCCTGTCAAGAAGGTTGTGACACATATACTCAAATTTCTATATTCAAAAGTCAGGAATAAAATGTTTTTTATTAGGGAATCAGTAACGTATGAGAAAAGCTCAGGATTTCATCCATTTTGGAGACTAGAGGTAAAATTAGTTCAGCTACTTTGTTTATATCATGGCTGAAAGTTGTCTTGTTTTTTCTTCCTGTGGGACCTGATGCATACTATTAAAATGGTGGCAGGGCAGTCTCATTTGTTTCCACAGCTGTGAGCAGCAAGAAGGCTGGGACTGTTCCAGTCTTACACATTATGGCATCCCCATGCCGACACATGTTAGGTGTTCAATATATATTGGTGGAATGGATATGATCACACCTCATACCACAGTGTTTAAATATGATTTTAACTGGAGAGGGAGCTGCAGTTTACCGTTTTGATACTTTTTTTTGCAATTCTTAATTATGGCACTCTGAACTGGGGCACCTCCTAAATTGCCCGGGGTACCACAAACGCAGAAGAGTCTACGCAGAAGAGTCTTTTACTTCCACGTAGGTGGTTGTTGAGGGTCAGGGGGTGGGGAAGGGTGGGGGTGGGGAGCTGCGAATGTATGAGCCTCACGTGAGCAGCAAGTATAGTCATTCCGGAAGATTCTCGCGTCTGGGAGCTGTCCCTCAGCGAGTCCCGCAACACCACATAACACCAGCCTTTCGTACCTAACAGCCAGATTGCAAGGGTCCTCGTGGGCATCCTGGGCCGTCGCCCCTATTCGGCCGCAGCAGGATTCCCCCAGCTGGTAGGTTATGCCCCAGGGCGCAGTGCAGAGCGACTCAGGCATCACGAAAACAAAGTAAGACCAGTCGCATCAAGGAGAGGCAGCGTGATTTAGGCGGCTGGCTACTCCCCCAGAGCCTCCGCCCTGTCCCCTGGGCCCCGCGCCCGGGACTCGGCCGGTGCCCGGCTTCGGGCGCCCCAGCTCCCTCCACGTGTCCCGTCTTCCCAGCAGTCTCCACTGCCGCCGAGCAGGAACCTCCTGACAACTCGCGGTTGGCGGACTACGAGTCCCAGCAGGCACCGCGCCGCCTCTCTCTCCGCCCCCTCCGCGGGACACGCAGGCGCCCTGAGCTCGATCAACAAGCTGGGCTGGGGCTGACTACACGCGGCGCCCTATGGGATTTGTAGTTTGTCTGGCTCGAGCCGTGCAGCCGGTCTGAAGAGCGAGAACTACAAGTCTCGGCGGCCCCAGCGAGACGAGCGCGGTCACGTGGCAGGGGGCCGGCCGGGCGTGCGTGCCGCCGTTGATCGGTGCTGCAGTGTGGAGGTGGTTCTTGCCCGTGTTGTGTGTGTGCGTGCGTGCGTGTGTGTGTGTGTGTGAGAGTGTGAGTGTGTGAGTGAGAGAGCGAGCGAGTGAGTGCGTGTGTGTGTGTGGGGGGACTCGGCTTGTTGTTGTCGCTTGACTTCCCCCACCCCTCCACCCTTCCCTCTTCCCCGCCGCCGCTGCAGTGGCCGCTCCCTGGGCCGTAGGAAATGAGCGATAACGATGACATCGAGGTGGAGAGCGACGTGAGTCCCGGGGCTTCTTCCTTGCCGTGCGGGTTGTCAGCGGGGACGGTGGCTGGGGCTCTCAGCGGGTGACGGCGGCAGGGGGGCCGGGCGGCCGCCGCCTTCTTCCCCTCCCCCCACCCCCCGGGCTGGGACCGCCTCCGTCGCGCTCCGGGCTTGCCACCCCTCCGGGCTCCTGGCCTGAGCGGCCTTCTGAGGCTGGAGGTGGGGAGGAGACACGCGGCCTCTGGGACCCCTGCCCTCCCCCCGTGGAGGGGGGTGCTGCGACTTCACGCTCCCACCCTATCCCGCTCAGGATCCGGGGGGACGGGGACCGAGTGCGCCGGGATCCCATTGTCCGGATCCTGGGGAAGGGGACGGCGCTCAGGACCTGCTCCATCGGTCCGCGATCCCCTCCTCCCTTGACCTGCGAATCCTGGAGAGGGGCGGTGAGGGAGGAGGGATAAGGTTTGGGAGTGCCCAGATGCCCCGAGCTGGGTCCGAGGGAAGGAGACAGTGCTCTGGCCCCCTCCGGCCTGGGTTGGGTCTTGGAAGGAGGGGTTGGCACTCGGGACCCCCCTGTCCCGCCACCGGATCCAGCTGGGGGGAATGAAGGCGTAGGGGAGGGAAGGGGGGGTCGGGCTGACTTCCCCACCCGCCGCTTCCTCCGCCGCCGGCATTTTCTTTCTTATTATTGAATGTGGAGTGTAAAAATAACTTCTATATTTTCTATTTTTTTCTCTCTCTTATTCCAGGAAGAGCAACCGAGGTTTCAATCTGCGGTACGTCTCCTACTCTCCATTTCATTTTCATTTCCGTTCAGTTCTAATCCTTTTTGGGGTCAGAAAAAGATCATTCTGTCACTTTTAATATTGTAGTAAACTCTCTTGTTAATTGCTAAGGTGAGGTGGGGCCTTGTTCTGGGGCTCTAGGCAGGGAGGCGGGTTTGCAAATCTCATAATTCTAGATTCTCAGGTGACAAGTTTCAGTGACTGTGTGAGAGGAGCAAAGAAATTAATCGTTCCGTAGTTGTCAGATGGAGGTTCTAGCTGTTACAAGTTGGAAATGAGAAATAACATCATTCTGAAGTAAATTGTAGTAGCATTTCAGGGCAGAGTGGTTAGATTTACTTTGGAACAAGTAGGTTCTAAACCGTATCTGCATAATTATGTAAAGCTGAAGCCATATGCAATAATCATTTTTAATTAAAAGTCATGTGACTGCGGTAGTCTTAGAGACTCTAGCATGACATGGTATTTAATGCAAAAATTGGAAATGCAGAGGAGCCAAAGATTGAATAGGAAAGTGTCATATACAGCTTATTGTGGTCTGACTGTATTTGAGTTGAAGAAGAGGTAAAAAGAAAATAGAAAAATTGTTGAAGGAATGTGGCATTGTAGAGATAGTTTTGCCAAAAGGTGATGGTTGAGACCATAAAGTGTTCTCAGTAATTCCTCAGGTTTTTGATGTCAATGTTCTCAGCAGATCTATGGATATAGATATACACTGATGCTGGCTTTGGAGTCTGAGACAGTCCTTTGGGCGTTCCATGAATATATTAGAAAAAGAAAGAACAGACAAAATAAATCAGAATCAGGGAAAGGGAAATAAGTATATCAGAGTGTCTAATATTTTACAGCTGGGAACAGTAATGGAGGTCAGAAATTCAGATGCCTCTGGAGGACCCAGACAATAAAATAGGAATAGAAAGCAGAGGTGAAGACTAGAGTACATGTTATTTTTCTGATTTTTAAAATGATGTGTGGGACAATCAAGTTATTTGGGGGCTTGTTAGAATTTGCAGGATGCCACTTTGATACCTTTGTCTAAGAATTTAATTATCACAACATAAAAGCAAGCCCTCTTGTATCTTCATTAGAACAAGCAAAGATTCTTCAGTTTGTCCAAGCAAATAGGCATTAAGAAATATTTATTAAGAGCTGATATTTCCATACAGTCTGAGGATATAGTGGTTCTAGGGGGTCTTAAAAAATTATCCCTGGCTAATAGTCACTAAAAAGAATTTATTTCTCCCTAACTTATTATCAAATACTTATAATTTATATATATGTTTGAAAATTCAGTTCCTTGTTTCTCAGTTACTATTATCACTAATAATATGAACTTAGAGTTTCATGTTTGGGACTCAATCTATTTAAAAAAATTTTTTTCCTCTCCAAATTGCCAGTTGTAAAATCTACCCCAGGGCTTCAGGTTTGGAGGATAGAGATTGGTTAAACATCTTTTGTAGAATCATTTTTTGAATTGGAATTACATTGGCTTTTCAGTGAGAGTAAAGTTTTCTTTGTGAGATTTTGACTTTCAGTTCTTGAAAGCTTTATGCTTTTCAAAATGTTCATCCACATGGGTGTTGATGTAAATTGCTTATTAAAGTATTAAAATGTTTCCACCCTCCTAGAATGCTAATCTCATTGTTTTGTTTAGATATTTTTAGTTTGTGGTAAGGTGCCTTGGATTTTTCACTTTGATTTTGGGGGGTGGGCAAAGGAGTGGGTTCGAACCTTTGTGTTTAATTTGATACATCTAATTGCTGAGACTTTTAAATGTTATCTGGCACAAGATAATCACAACAGCATGGAAAGAAGAAACAACAGACAAATTTTACAGTATATTAGTTATCATAAATAAACATTTAGTGTAAAAAGGATTTCATTATTTTTCTCTGTGAACACATCTGTTTAGTTCCTGATATTTAGTATAGATAATAACATCATATTTTTTTTTAAATTGATGGGAGTACTATTCTTAAGCTTTGCTTTAATTCAGAAAAGGATGTAGACTGTGAATAACCACACATTTAGGGCTATAGAAGAACTTTTTAGAAGTTATATTGGGAAAAGGTTCTGAGTCCTATTATGAAAAGACAATTGTGGTTTATAATGTCGCTATAATAGCTATGGCCTTACTGCATGAGAAACTAGGATATTCCACAAGCCCAGTTAGGAAGTGAAGCTAACTGTAACAGAAAGTGAAACTGATTTAATGAATATTTTTTTCTGCTGCCTCAGTGCAAACACACACAAAAAAACAGCTTCTCCAGTGACCAATAAACTGTTAAAGGAAGTAACCCCAAGCTGTATATTTTTTTGCTAAATTTAATACATCTCAGAATCCCACTGATGTTACATTATTTTTATTTATTTATTTTTTTTGGAGGGAAAGATTGCACTTTAAAGGTAATTTTCTGAGGTATATTTCATGCAAAGTGATCTTTTCACTTTATTTCTGTTTGGGAATTTCTTTTTGGAAAGAATGAAAGTCTCCTAGAAATACAGAGTTAGTGTGTTGGTAAGGAAAACCCAAGGCCTTTTTCAACTTATTGTTCATGACAGCTGAACATTCTGCAGTTAGAATATACCTTTTAAGGGGTTTGAAAACCAATTTGTGCCAGTCTTGGCCTTGCTGGTGTGAAATATTTTTAACTTCTCCGATCTCTTTGCTTTTGTAGGAATTGCAATGTATTCAGAAGGGAATGATCTTGTTCACCTTTGATATTAGAATTTGCTCAGGAAAGTACTGTCTGTTTTACGTGGAATTAGTTGCTTGGCAAAAGTGCTACATAATGCATATACATTGTGTCAGGTTAGAGTGTTGATAGTGATACAGAAATGCCTGGTGTGGCTCCTAAGAATGCCTGTTTGTTAGAAAAAAGGGTGTTCTTACATTTGTCTTTTCAAGATGCCAGTAATGGTGAAATAGCTGATCAAGGACTCCAACTTGGTTTTCAATTAAAATTTCCTGACCAAGACATTTTCACTCTCTAAAATGGTTATAATATGGTGGCATATTTAAATTATAGCATTCTCCACTTATTTTAGGCACCAATGATTTTTTTTAAAGGTGTTAAAAATGCATGTATTTCTTAGATGTTAGTAATGTATAACAGACTTCAAGCAGGAGAGATATTGGGAATTTGAAATTTATAGCTTTCTATTAAGGACCATTGTGAGTTACTCATTATAGCTGCCCATTTTTCATGTTGCATTTTTTGTGTTGATTAAAATGAATATTTTAAGCTGCTTAGAAATTCAGTTTTATTTATTCTGTCCTCTTCCCATCAGAAGTAATAAATAGATCTTTCTGGTGAGAATTGTGAGCCTGTATATTTCATTGTTATTGTTTAATAAGAGAAGCTTATTAATGATGATAAGTAACACTATTTTCCCTCTAAAATGCAACCTTCAAATTTCTCAAAGGCAATAAATGTTTAGTGGACAACTCTAATTCCCTATATGCTGAGAATTTTTTATATTGGAATTGAGAAGTGTCTCCTTATTGATGAGGTTAGGTAGCCTGCAAGAAATGGCACTGTGCTGGAGAACATGTACATCCTTGAGTGATGGAACATTTATTTTCCCAAATTATTTGTCTTCCTAGAACTTGCTGGAAATAAGGCTCTGTTGATGTAATGACTTAGATGAAGATGCATTCTCTATGCAGTAAGTTGAAAGGAAATAAAGAGATTCCCTTGAATTTTTAACAGACCTCCTTAGCTTGAGTGACCTGCCAGTATAGCAACTTCTTGGCTAACAAAAATCATCTTTGCTTTCGACATTTAACAGCACTTAAGATACACATGCTTGTTAGTGATGGAGATAGACAATTTGTAGGTGAAGATTTTTATTGTGGATGCTAGTATGGAAAGTTTGGTGGAAATAAAACTGAGAGGCTGAATAAAAACCTTGGCAGAGATGTCAAAGCTGGAAGCGATTTGGTGCTGCAGTTCCTGTTGAGCATCTGGGGGCCACTCTTCAGTTTCACTCAGCCTGTTAGTATTCCTCTTAGCCTGGGATGCCCTGAAGGAAGGGTTTCTGGCAGAAATCACAAACCCAGTATACTTGAAGAGCAGCAGCATCCAGCCACTGCTGCAATAGGATGTAGAGGGAAGACGTTTAGGGGCGTGCTTTCCAGCCAAGAATAGCTCTTCTGTCCCCAAGAATTTGTTTGGTACCACTCATCTTTTATAATCAAACATCTTTCTCAGTACAGGTGAGAGAAAGCTGGCTCATCTGAATAGATCTTTATTTGTTCAAAACACCTGATTGTTTGCCCCTCTCCTCACTTAGATAAACAACAACTAGTTTTGAGTTTGTGGGAAGCTCTCAGTTGCCTTACACTAGGAGTCTTCACCCAGTTTTTCATTCTCAACTCTGAAATCTCGGCCCTTTCAAAAAGGGTTGCCTGCAAGTGAAAACAGTTAACAAAGCAGTGGTAAACCTGGCACCTGGCCCTCCATTTGAGTGAATTATTGGAAGGTGGGGCAACAGTGTTACCGGGCTGGATGGATCTGTGGTTTGGAAATGCTTCCCAAGTAGAATTCTCTTGCTGCCTAAAGGTTTTTCATTTGCTCTTTCAAGCCACTAGAGGTATCACTTAGTTCAGAGTTGCCTGGAATTAGGCATGTTAGTTCTGCATATTTTTAACTTGTTTTTTTCTAATCAGGTTTGAGAAGGAGAAAAGAGCATCATTACTATTGTCTCTGAGAGCTTAAAATTGACCCTGGTTAAGCATAGCAGCTTGGGGATGGACATGGCAACAGAGATTTGTCTAAGATTCCACCCTTCTGCTAGTTAAATTGGACCTGGAACCACCACAGAAATTCCATCCACTACTTTGAGAACAACAGCCCCCTGCTCAGGCTTTCTACCAGGCAGTGGACTGCTGCCTTTCCTTGTTGAGCCAACTTCTCACACTTGGCTGGCTCCCCAGATGAAAAGCCAAGATTTCTGCTAATGGTCCTCAGCCAAGTTCACTTAACAATCCTCTAACCGAAAGTCTTGTCTATTTGAGTCTTTTCAGGGCTCAGTGAATGGGAAGGGGCTAGTGCATTGTGGGGTTGGTTTTGTTGTTAGATTATACTTAGCTCCACCCTTCCAGTGCAGGCTTGAGTGAAACCAAGTTAAACTTGATTCTAGCTTTTTCAGATTTGCTAGGCTCTCCCAGAAAGAAAACACAATTGGAATTTTATTTGTATCAACAAGAGGGATTATGGGTAATGCTGGTGTCACTGCTTCTGTGCACACCTCTTAAGCTGGGAGGAGGGCCAGGAATGAGGTGAGTTAGTAGACAGGAGTATCTTGGGCTGCAAAGCTGGGCGATTAATTTGCATATAAATAAGCCATTTTAGGGAATATGTAACAAACACAGGAGAGGTTGATAGAGCCAGATACCATCTCTCAGCCTTCTAAGCTCTTTATAGTCCAGGTTAGAACCCAGCGCAACCTGTGTAGATGACTAGAGGGAACAGTAAGTTAGAAAAGGACTAGGTACTTAAATATGTTTAATTTCTCCAAGCTATTTTATACTGCTGTTAGAGGCATCTGCAGTTTTTTTGCTCTAATTGTGATATCTACCTCTAGCCTCAGGTTATCTGGTGTCCAAGCTTGATCGTTCTCTCAGATTCCCCCATAAATTCCATATATCATTTAATAGTGAATTCAGACTTAACAAGATTAGGAGGGCTTTAGAAGTGCTCCAGGCATCTGCCCTGGAAATGAGTGCTATGCTCTGGAGAAGCAAGGCTGTGATGGGAACCATGTGTCCGATTCAACAGAGCTATAGGAGAAGTGTTATGCTTGAGACCAGGAAGTGACTAAAATTACCACAGCTGCTCCCAGCCTCCTCTTCCTCTATAATGACTCAGACTTTTAGGATTAGATAATAGAATTTCAAGTCGTCTCATTCCCACTCTTGTCTTTATAGATTTTTGTCTGTACATCTTGTCTAGTACAAGGTTTCACTTTTGCTAAGCCAAGTTATTTACTCTTGTTGCTTCATTTTTAAAAGTACTGGTACTCTGAGAGATTAAAGATTAAAGGTATGTGAACTTCTCATACACACATTTGCTCTTTAAGCTAGCTCAGTGTACTCTGCATATTCAGGATAAATTTGCATAGTATGTTATTTATCATAATTCCCAGAGTATAAATGTGATGTTTCTTTAGGTTGAGCATGTGTCTCTGTTCCATTTGGAGGGAATGCCTCTTTAATGGGAACCTGTTGAAGCTTTCTTGCAATGCTCTCCAGCACTATCTCTTCTGCCTGAAACCAGTATATTTTGCCATTCCTGATTTGTTGGCAGTGTTTGCCCCTTTCTAATTGTGATCTTTGTGAATTTTAAGCAGGACAGGATGAAGAATTTGCTCCATGGGTATTTAGATACTACCGAATAAGCATGACCTACCACAGGTGCCTGAGATTTATTCAGAGCATATGCAAGTCAGAAGAGTTGCCATCTAAGAACAAGCTTTTAGTCACAGAGTGTGTGGGAAAGCCCTTGGCAGGACAGCATCTCGTATCCACTTTAAAAGAACAGGAACTCAGAGTGCAGTTGGCATCTGTATCAGCTTTGTCATAGTGATCTCAGATTCATGCATCTTGATTTTCCAGAGGTTTTAGTTTCTATTGTATGTCTTGGTGAGAAAGTCTTAAACTAGTACCTTTTAACATGCTGGAGACCAGAACAGACTCACAGTGATGGGTTTCACATGGAAAGAAGCACCGCACCAACGACCTAACTCCATTCCTGGGGACCCATCCTGGGGAATCTCTTTACAGTGGGGCTGATCACATCTTATGAAGGGGCCTATTGAAGCTTTTCCCTGGGCACCTCCCAACCATGGACTGGCTGCTTTTCTGTCACATAAGTAAGTTATGGGTTAAGACTAATGTTGCAGGAGAGTCATACTTTGTCCCCCTGAATAACTTTTATTTTACTTATGCATGAGCTGGATGCATCGAGCTACTTTGGATGTTCCTGTCGCAAGCCTTGCTCACCCCTTTCTCCCCCTTTAGCAGAACCTAATTCTGGAGACTCGTAACTACCCTCCTCGACAAAGCCTTCCTATTCCTAGTCCAGTCACCAGGGACTGCGTTGACAGCATATACTTCCAGGCTGTACCCACCTACCTTTACCAAGCAAAAAGAATGACTTCACTGATGTGCTTTTTCTCTCATTTTTCTAGGCTGACAAACGGGCTCATCATAATGCACTGGAACGAAAACGTAGGGACCACATCAAAGATAGCTTTCACAGTTTGCGAGACTCGGTCCCATCACTCCAAGGAGAGAAGGTGAGTTTATTGAGAAAGCTGATTGCCCATCACTAGCTTGGAACTTGCTGTGGAGCGTACTCATCTATCTGTAAAGAATTGTAGTCAGGGATATTCGGGTGACACAGTTTCCTTAAGTTTTTATCCTTTGGGAGATCATCACACACCTTACTCTAGATTATTCTTAGCAAACAACGTGAGATGTAATGTATCTGCTTGTAAGACATCAGTATGAGTTGTCTTTTAAACTTAGTATTATTCGTAAGAAGTTACTCATTTAGGAAATTATATAACAATACATTATAGTATTGAAAATTGCCCATAATAGTTTGGGATAACACTAAAGATTCCTGAGGTCAGTGATCCCCTAGAACTTCATGAGAATTTCTTGTGTATGGTTCATAGTACTTTTCTTAAATGAAACCTCCCAGGAATGTGTGTGCACCAGTCTGGACACCAGTGATCTTCTCATCCCAACAGCTGTTATTTCAAAGGCGTGTAAAGAGCATTTTAAGCTGTAGGACAAATGATTTGGGTAAAAAGCTATGTTCAAAAGAAATGGGAGAGAAAAATTACTACTCTTCTCCACCTCCTATCCCACTGGTGGCCTTCCAGAAATTAATTTTTTCCCTGGAGAGGTAGGCACCAGCTGTTTCTACATTTGAAAAACAAAGTTAGAAGATTTGAGTAAAAAGCTTGTGGATTAGGGTCACTCCTTGGGATTTGGAGAAAACATCTGTTTACACGGTCAGTTCTGTCCTTAACACAGAATGTAGCTGGCTGTTCTTTGCAGCAGTTCAGCGGTGTAAGTGGCAAACTGGGAAGAGGACCTGTGTTTTTTTGGTTCAGTGATCTGTTAAAAGAAGCAGTCATTTTAATAAAAACCATTGCTCTCACATGTGCTTTAAATGGGTCTCCTGATTTAGTTCTGGGTTGGGGGTCCTGGATTTGTTTGGTTATCCAGAATCAAATTTGGAACCATTATGGTCATGTTTATACTGCCACTCTGCTAAGTCATGTGCTTTATACCTTATCTGAGGTGTGGCTTTCTATGGTTAAAGCATGGGGTAGGTCTGACCTTTATAAAAACAATAAAACAGGCCATGTGAATACCTAGTATTGCAAAACTTGAATTTGCCATGGGTTAGGCCTACTTAGTGGACTTGGTTAGTGGCCTTGGACCAAGGTTCTTACCTGGAATGACAACATTCCTGGGCACAACACCGTCTAAGCACTACAGGAAATCTTTATGATGGGGACAGAGACTCACCCTTTTAGTCAAAGTACACATGCGCAAAGGATTATCTCTAGTGCTAGTCTGAAAGGTGGGCTGTCAGTACTTATTCATATGGCATGGTATCACTTAAAATGGCTTGGTGAACTAAATGGACAAGAGCTGCCTTCTCTTCAAAGCCTCACATCTAACCAAGAGTGGCGCCAAGGCCGTGTTTCTGCAAGATGTGGCCTATGGACCACTCATATCAGAATCACTATTGAATCCACCTTTCTGGAGGCGGGCCTGCAGATCTGTATTTGTAACAAGCAGGTGATTCTTAGGCATTCTTAAGTTTGAGAACACTTTGAGAGGGAGGGTCATAGGAGCTCAACTATACCTTTTTTCTTTATTCAGTCTATTTTACATTGCTGTAACATTCATATGTCCTTAAAATCGCATTGTCCTTAAAATCACGTTTTCCTAATTCTTGTTTTCTTTCTTTAAGGAAGTTGATGATTTGAAGTTGGTAGCCTTAAGAATGGAATAGTTTGTCATTGGTTGTGGTTTATTCATTTACTTATTCATTCATTCCATTCAATAAATATTTATTGAGGGTTACATGCCGGGCAGTGTTCTAAATATTAGGAATACAGCAGTAAACAAAACAGACAAAAGGAGAGGCTCTTATTCTGATGAGAAAAAGAAAATGAACTAATAACTAAAAATATATACAGTATGTCAGATAAGCGCTATGAAGAAAATTGAATAGGAAGGAAGGGTTGCCGTTTTCATTAAGGCAGACAAGAAAACTCACTGTCAAGGCAACATTTGAGCAAAGATTTGAAAGAAATGAAGGAAAGAACCATACACCTATCTGATGATGAGCATCTCAAGCAGACGGAAGGTGAGTGTAATAGCTCAGAGGCAGGAACTAGGAGCATTCTTGGGCCCCTTTCAAGGAGAACAGAGTCCAGAGTAGCTAGAGTAGAAGGAGATGGGGTCAGAGAAATAGATAAGGGGATACAAGTGGCTGAAGGGTTAGGTTTCATAGAGCCCATCAGCAGTTTACAGGTTCCTTTCCAACTTCAGAATCCTGTCCTCTGTTTCAATCCACATATTTCATACTGAGCATGACTGAAGGAAATGGCTGTTAGCTCTGGTGGGACCCCATCCCTTTCCTATCTAAATTCAACAACCTTCAATAATCTTATCTGCCAGCACTGTTTCACAGGTGCTGCAGGGAGTCTTACAGAATACTTTGGTCTCAACTTCCAAGTTCTCACTAAATGTTGCAATTTTTTTTTCAAATGTGGTATTTGAACCAAAGGAAATTAGCTAATTCTTGATTTGGATTGCAGTAATTAAGGTTGTGACATTATAAGTAATCTTGAAATGATGATTTTACCTGGTGAGTTTTAGGGAGCCTAGATCAGGTTCTTGAGGGGAAGGCCTCCCGTCTCTTGTGACTTCTCATTTACTATTTGGATTGTCTGTCATATGTATCTTAAGCCTTTTGTTTTTTAAAGAGAAACCAATACTGATTGAATTAGATCCTAACCAAGAATGGAGGGATGCTTATATTTAAAAAAATAGGTTTACACATTAGACCCAAACTCCATTTATGCGTGTTTCCTATGTTTTTACTGTAACACAAACATTATAAAGACTGGTTATCTTTTGCTTAAGTAAAAATATCGTAACTGTATTGCAATATAAAATTAAGTCAGCACAGCAATTCTATGAGGTATTATGCTACTATTGAACAATTACTATTGCCTCTTGCTCCTGCCATCATTACTGTGTTAGATAGAGGTGAGGAAACAGGCCCAAGATCATGATTTTTCTGTAGCTTGACAGGGACTAGAACTCAGGCCTGCCAATTGCCAGGTTTTATTTTTCTACCACACCATAGGGATAAATAGTTTAAGGATACAGGTACTCCTTGACTTAAGAAGGCGTTATATCCCAATAAACCCATCGTAGTTTTTCATAAGTCGAAAACGCATTTAATACAGTTAATCTACTGAATGTCATAGCTTAGCCTAGCCTACCTTACATGTGTTTATAACAATATCCAAAAAAAAAAAAAAAAAAAACCCACTGGCGACATATTGCACTGTAGATTATCAGTTATTTACCCTCAGGATCATGTGCCTGACTGGGAGCTGTGGCTCCCTGCTATTGCCCAATTTCATGAGAGAATTGTATTGCATATCCCAGCCCAGGAAAAGATCAATGTGTATTGCTTTCCCACCATACAAAGTGGGAAAATCATAAGTCAAACTGTCAAAAGTTAAAAAGACTATTTTAAAGAACTCTTGCTTAAATATTTATATGTTTTACATAGGGAGCTTCCCCTGAATAGATGCAGTAATCCTGGCAGTATGTCATACCGAGGCTACTACTAAAATACTGTCCTTTGAAGTGGCATATATAGGTAACACTGAAATGCAGAGATTATTTAAAGATTATAAATTTTTCTGAGTCCACATCCTTTTCTTTTCTGAAAAATAGACCTAATAGTTGGTGGTCCATTTTGGCTTTGCCATCGTCCCAGTATTAGCAAGTGGGTTCTAGAACTTCGTTGTTTTAGTCTTTTGTTTCTTGTAGTTTTTCAGCTGGACATCTCACTGGGAAAAAATGGAATGGAATAAGAACCATCAGCCAGTCAACCAGAATAAGGGAGCATCAGAGCAAGAACAGCTGGCCCCATATAGGAAGACATTACTTTTCTTGAACAGAATTATTATTTGTTTTAAAGGCCTTAGATTGGGTACTAACTGGGGAGTGTTGTCCTATGGCTTACTGACATTGAGCTTAGACCTGGTGGCCAGCCCTTCAGTTTGCCTTTTTTACATGGAGATGTCATTCTGACCTCCACCCCATTACTTGGCCCCGGCACCTAAACCAAAGTGATTACATCCAGTCACACTGTTTCTTTATTGTGGTTGACGTTAGTGATAAAAGGTTCTGTTTCAGCATTGCCATTTGTGCTGTGCAGGGGTTTATAGGTATTTGTCATCTTTTAAGTTTCTTGCTAAATGCTTGTTTACCGTATTTGTTCTCACAGGCATTTGTGCTCTGGATTTCTCCTTTCTAGATAGAGCTATGCTAAAAAGAAAGCATATAACCTAAAATAAAAATAAAAACAGGGTTTCTTGTTATCATTAAGTTCACATTTCCTTCATTTTGGGTGAGAATATGAGGGCACTGCCTCTATCAGCTCCTGTTACAGACCCTGGCACATGGTAGTTCCCAGTAGGTAACTGGAGTGAGCGCCAGAGGAAACAGCAGGCTTGCTCAGCCCTTTAATAAAAACAGCAACAGCCAACCTGGTTGTGCTCATCAGCTTAATTAAGAGCCATGTGAGTGCTGTAGAGGTTTAAAAGGTATAATATATGATGTCTACTCTTGAGGGTCTTGCACTTTTGCTAATAGGTGATTATTCCCAACAACACAATGAGCATCAGGTAAGAGGTTTAAACACTGATCTAATCGGTTGCATCTCTGTTAAAGCTTGGTTTCCTTTACAGGTAGATTTTGAAACCAAATAGCTAACATCACGAGTCATGATTCTTACCGTTAAAGATCAGTCTCACTTTTAAATCCACTCAGCACTTACTGAGTTATAATCATACATATATTTGCTTTATGAATATCTGCCATCTCTCACCATATCATAAGTACCATGAAAGCAGGGAAAACATCATCTTTTGGTCACATTTCTTCCCTCAGGGCCTGGCACACAGTAGAGAGCAGAGTGGGTATTTATTAATTAACTAAAGGAAGGAGGCTCCCTCTCCATCCTGGCCATGTTAACAGTAGGAGAGTCTCATTCCGGTGGACACCTTTTAAGAAGCAGTTTCTTCAGCAGCACTGTTTCTGCATCATATCTGGGCTGCTAGAGAGATTATCTCTTAAATGAAATGTAAATCACAGTCCTAGCTGTTTTATCTCACTACTCATTAAGGTTATTGTTTGGCCAGACGCCAACTTGGACAGTTATTTTTTTCTTAAATTTTCTATATCTTTAATTGCCCATGGTTGCCCAAGTCTCCCTTAAGTTTTGGGCTCAGCAACTGTAAATGTATTGAATTCTTTGTAAGCTATGTATGTACTGCTGAAAACTTACAAGAGCTTTTCAGTGCCCAATAAGGTAAGGACTGGTGGGCACCTTGTCCTCTAAATAAGGTACCCAACTTGCCCTCCTGCTTTTTTTCCTCCTTCCCTTATAGTGGGAGGGTGTACATACACCCTCTTCTCTTTCCCCAGGAATTTCATTCTCGGTTTATCTGAGTTCTTTCCACAAGGTCTCACTCCAGCCTCACTGCCCGAATGATGTCGGAGTTTTGTGAAGAGACCCACTCATACACAGGCCTACACAGGCCTATCCAGCCTGTGCATTCTTTTCCTGCTCATGTGCTTCCATGTGTTTCTCCCAGCTGGTCAGTCTCCACCTGCTCACCTTCAAAGCCCATATCAACGTTTCACCGCCCTGAAGAACCCCATGGTTTTACTCTCCCTTTAATCCCAATTGCTCATTGTGGAGCCTTTCCTTCCTTCTTTCTGTGATGATCCTGTATCTAACGAGAGAGTGCACTCCTTGAAGGCAGAAGTATCGTTTACCCTTCTGGAAGTCTCTGCAGTGCAGAGTTGGGGAGAGCTTACTCCATACAGGAGAATAGAGAGCCAGGAAATCCTACCTAATGCTTTTTCCCTCCTGAGACTTGGAAGGATAAGGATTGGTTACTAGGCTTTCCCTTTAGCATTTTCCTTTTTTTTTTTCCCTCTAACAAATTGCAGAAATTTTAGAAAAATAGGAAGAAATGAAAACATCTCCCCCCAACACAACTACAACCTTGCCTTTATTCTAAGATTATAAGACAAACGTCCAATAGAAGTTTAATGTGAACCACAAATAAATTTAAATATAAATACAATTAAAATTTCTAATTCACACAATAAAATAAAATAATAGGTGAAATTAATAATATATTTAACTTACTATGCAAAATTATGACTTTAATATGTAATCAATATATTAAAAGTTGCTAATGAGCTATTTTACATTATTTTCTTGCACTGTCAAAATTCCAGCATGTATTTTATACTTAGAGCACATCTCAGTTCAGACTAGTCACATTTTAGTTGCTTATTAGCCACATGTGGCTAGTGGGTATCATTGCACAGTACAGTTTAAAGATTCACTCCACACCAGACCCCGACCCCATTTTAATATGACTGAAATTGGGTGCCATCTTAAAGTGGATATCAAAAGAAACTTGCCTTCTTTATTTCTCCCCCACCAAAAACCACTCTTATTAAATTATGGAACTATTGAGAGAGTGTAAGAAGCAAGGAAATAATGGTGTCTGCGTATTCTCTTTTGGTCTCTTCATATACGTGTTTATGTGGGTAAAATTTTATAGCTTGCTGTTATATAATATGCTCCCCCCCCCCAAGTCATTAGACATGTTTCCGTTGGCCATTTAAGTTGCTTCCATTTTTTTTATTTTTACAAATAATGTGATGATGACTATCTTGATGTATGAGGTTGTTTCCACAGAATAGATTTCCAGAGGTTGGATTGCTGGGCCTAGGGGTAAGAACAGCTGGTTTTCTGCTGTGTGTTGTCAAATCTAGACGGATTTTTTTTGTGTGTCTTCTTTCTTATATTTCTTTTTCAAGCAAATTCTAAAGACTAATCTTTTGGTATTATCTTCTGAGAGTACTAATTTTACTAACATTGGAATTTTTTTTTTGGAGGGATGGCTGGTTCAGTAGGCAAAAGGTAGTAATTTTTTATTTTGTTTTTTACCATTGAGATTAAATTCTTTTCCACATGTTTACTTACTAGCGGTAATTCCTCTGGTAACTGTGCTCCTGTTCCACCTGGTCAAAGTTGGATGAGGAAGAGTTACACCTACATTTCAAACTACCAAGGGCACAAGGGAAAAGGATACAGAATTTGAAACATAATTTTTGTTGACCATTAAACAAACTTCTGACTCCTCTCTTTAGCCCCTTAAAGGTCACGATAGCTCCGCCTTCCCTTAGAAATCAACAAAAAGGTTTTCTGGGGAGGTGTGGGGTCGGCCTGGCAGCAGGAAGCCTTTGAGGAGGTCAGGTGGCTGTGCCCACTCTGACCCCCTTCCATCCTCCCTTGTTGACACTGTTGCGCTTCCATATTGGGATGAACTAATTTGATTCAGGGCCACATTTATTATGTAGATTCTTTAAGTTTTGTTTTCAGAAGGTGGCTATTCAAATGGAAATGTACACTGGCTTTGCCCTAGCCAGGCAGGTTTCTGAAAATATGGCTTTATTTTCTTTAAAGTAATTGTATGAAGTAAAATAGGTTCAGTTGGTGACTTGGGCAGTAGTTCTTTTTTCATTCCCCAGGACATGGCATTTCGGGTCTTGGGATAACAAGGCAGCCGTAACATCAGCCCAGTAGGATCTGATTTTGACAATAAGGAAGAAAAGTGAGAAATATAGCTAAGATCATTGTTTAAGTCAGCATTAGGACCCTAGAGAATAGTAATGGTGTTCCTAATATTAACAGTCTAGCACCACTCTTTTCTTCCTCACCTCTCCCAGTCTGCTTTCTAAAACAACTTGGAGTTCTACACAAATCCAGGTTACTGTGATATGATTTACAACTCCAGAAATATGTGAAACTCCTGCCTTATATGAAAAGTTTTGAGAATCACTGCCTTAGATGGTAGTTAGTAACATTGGACGTCATCCTAAGCATCAGTGTTAACTACTTCAAGAATCATTTGGGGCCTTAAAAATGGTACAAATTAGTATGAAACTCTTGGATTTAGGGCCTTTGGTAAAATATGTAGTCAGTTTTTGGTTTGACATGCGAGCTGGGTGCACTCTGTTCCCAAGCAGAGTTCTGTTCAAGTGGGTGCCTCTGGAGGCTGGATTGACCTTTTTCTCTGTTTCCTTGTTTCTATGGGCAGGGATGTTGATGGTCAAGCAGCTGCAGCATGAGCAGAAGAAGGGGCAGGAACCTGCTGGGCCTCTCAGCCAGACCGGGTCTTCTCCATTGTCCATTTAGGTTTTACCTTTTTTAAGTAATGAAGCCAAATCACTGTGGGAACTGGCAATTCCCCTCCCCGGGGGCCAGGTTCAGCCAGTTCTCTTAGGCTATCTTGCATCTTTAGGCTTTTCCTATTTGCTTTTTTTCTGCTAGAAGCCTATTTGGTTTTTACCTGTTTTTAAAAAGAAAAAGGAAAACAGCCTTTCTTCAGTGCTGCTATTCCAAGCTACTACTATTTTTTTTTTCATTTTTTTCAACCTAATTCTAAAAACTAGTCTTCATCTTTGCTTCAGCTTCACCTCACTTCTGTATCCGTAATCTGTGCAGAGATGATTTACCTAAACTCTCAGTTCTTTAGGAAGACCACCCTCACCAGGGTCTTCATTGACATCCTTATGGACAAATCAGGTGGCTCTTTTATAGTCCTTTTCCTCTTCAAAATCTTTTCTTCATGACTGTACTGTCCTTCTAAATCTGTTGATTTTTTTTTTTAGTTCCACAGCTCTTTTGTGTCCCCAAAAGGTGGGTGTCCTGGAGGCCAGAGTTAAATTCTGCTCTGCTATCTAGTAGTTATGTAACATTAGGTAAGTTACAGCTCCATGTCTCAGTTTTCTCATTTATGAAATAGGAGAAATAATGCATCAGAGGGTATGTGAGGATGCCTGGCATTTAGTAAGTGTTCAGTAAATATTAGTTGTTGCCATCATCGTCATCATCATTTGTATTGCATGTGCAGCCATGGCTTTGGAACAAGATCTGCCAAGATTGTCCAGTGTCCTTTTGTGTTGAAGGAGAGGCCTGAGGGGCCACTTTGCATTAACTCACACTGCAACATAGGAGGGGCCCAGTACCTCTTGAGTCTCCCTTTAGCCACAGTTCATCCTGTCTCAGAGCTGTGTCCAAACCATTGAAGAGATCTGTTTCTGCTCTGAAAGGCAGCATTAGAATTAGTGCCTTCTAATTATAAAAACTAACAGGAAAAACAAATTACTCAGGTCTCCAAAGTAAAGAGTCGATCTGTGGACCTGTTAATTTACCATGTTTTATCTGCTCAGGCACACTCACATACAGACCGCTGACTCAGCCAACTGATCCCACTATAGAAGACAGAAACTGAAAGCCTTGGGCCCCTCCATAGTCCATTCTGTAAAGCCCAGTGTTTTTGCTGGCCTTGTGTTTCCCGTTCACGTAGTATAAACTTGTAAAGGCAAGGAAGCACCTTCCCATGTGTCTGATTACATGGTCTTATATGGTTTGGAAGCTGGGAGGAAGGAATTTTGGATGAGTCTAGTGTTTTCTGGCTTCAGCCTTCTGCTTTTTCTTCCCTGGACTAGATGATATACATGTAAATTTTGAGGAGTTCTATATTTCATGCCTTAAATTTTTTTTTGTTGAATTTTACTTCTTGTTAAGTACCTTGGGAAGAGAAAAATAAAGTTAATTTAATCATTATTTTGAACTCGCTAAGGAGTCAGGGGCACCTCAAGTGGCCTGGGGTTCTGCTTTCAATGGGGATGGAGGAAGGGTTGTGCTTAAGTGTTCTGAAGGCCTTGTGCTGGGTTTGTACCAGTCCAGCTTTCTTTGGGGACCTCTTATTCCCAAGGCACTCTGTGTCATTCATTAAGTTATCAAATTGAACATTTGCAAGTGCTCTCTTATTCAAAGATTTTGCTTTTTTCCCCTTGTCCCAGATATAAATGAGTAGTTAAATAAGAACCAATGTTGCTTTCTGGGACCTGTTAATTGAAAAAGGGGGTGGGCAAATTTAAAGAGAGACTGCGATATAAATATGCATAGCAGTTGTTAGATCAGTGATGGAGTACACAGAGTTTGGGGTTATGTGGGACCTGAGAGAAATATTGTGTCTGCAGTCACAGAGCCCATTTAATGACAAAGCCTAGAATGCACTTACTCCTGGATTCCTAAGCTCTTCCTGGCCCTCTTCTATTTATCCTACAGTGCTTATTTGTATTTCCATCTCTAGCATCCAGAGAGGCAGGGTATTTTAGTCTTTTCTCATGAAATGCCCCCCCCTTTTTTCACTTTGTCACATAATAGACCCTTGTAAGCCCCCTTTAACAGAAACGAGAAAACGCATCTGAATGAAGTAGCCTTGCAACCAGAGTTGCAAGCCCATGTTGCTAGGTATTCTCATTTCTTTCTATACAACCTTGCTTTGGCTCCACCCTTATGCCCTTGCCTGTGCTGTTCTTCCAGCCCAGAGTAACCCTTTTCCAGCCATTTCACCTCAGTCTAACCCAGGGTTCACTATTTCAGATGGGAGCATGTGTGTGCAAATGTGTATGTGTGTGCCCAAGCATAGCCAAGGCCATTGCTTGGCACACAGTAGGTAATTGCCTCAGCCAAAAGCCATCTTCTTTGTGGTATTTCTAATCTACTTAATACCTAATCTGTACTACTCAAGTTATATTTGTTGGTACTGCCCTATGATTTGTCTGTGTATAAATATATTTGTCTCAAGTAGATAGTAAGTAAACATCTGGTCAATGAAGCCATGATTAATACATTTTGTTTCCCCACAGTGTCTGCTCAGTACCTTACATATAATTCACACCAGATAAAAATGGTTGACTATGAACAATTTCTTTTTGAGGAAGTTGCCTTAAGGGTGCTATAAGAGGAAAGCCTAGAAATTCTAGTACTTGTGAGGACTGGTGAATAAACCCAGGTCTTGCAAACCTCGCTAATGCCCAGCCCAGGGTCTATAAATTGAGATTCTCAGTATTTAATACAAGTGAATTTAGTTTTACTAGCCTGAGTGGATGTTTTCTTGGCCCTTTCCCCCAACTGTGTTCTGGTTCAGGATCCCCTGGAGTTATAATACAGAAGTGGTCGAGTACTGCCCTACTCTGAGTAAGAAGTTTTGCTACTTCTCAGGAGCCTGAGTGGCATGATATAGACTGCCCTGTCTTGGGCTTCAGTTCTCTTGGCTTTCATACTATTGCAGCAATTTACCTGGTTGGCTGCTTGGCCATGTGTAACTTTGGCCATGTTTGCAATGTGGAGGGAGTCTTCCACGGGCAGAGTAATATGACATCCATTTTATTGGCTTAGCAATTGTTCTTCAGACTGGGCAGTGTCTGAGCTACCCACAGCCATTGTATAGGTGTGGTTGCTTCCTGAAATGACCCAATCTCATGCCCTTCCTGTGTTGACATGAAGCTCTGACAGCTTTCACGAAAGTCTTCTTAGCCAACAAGGCTGAAATAGTGACACAGCAGCATGGCTTAGCTGGAAATAGTTAATGGTCTGAGGATTTGGCTGAATTCTAGGACCTTAATGAAAACCTTTTTCTTCACTCCGATCTAAGCCAGCTCCAGCCAAGATCTTGCTCTTATCTTTCTGGAGCAGTTTCCTATAGTCAGGCCCCAGCAGAGAATGAATGGCCTCAGCTCTCAGTTAAGTAGTGTTCTCACGTTTTCAGACATAGGCAGGCCAAACACTTGAAAGCAACCTGAAGAACCAAAAGGGATGGGAGGAGTGGAGTACAAGTTCAGGAGTCAGATGGACCTGAGTTTAAATTCAGGCTCTACCACTGTCTAGCTGATTTTGAATAAACCAGTAAACTTCTCTGAGCCTTGGGTTCCTGTGGAGCTACCTTTCTGAGTGCTGGTGAGGTAAACTATGAAAAGCACTTGGCACCTTGACTGGCACAAAGAAGACTGTCAGTAGCAATGACTTTGTTTCCTCAGCCTTGTCCCACCTCACCCTCCAGTTTCCTTGCCCCTATGCTGCTGTTGCAGAGTTTTCTCACTGCTTGGACTAGGTCTTTATTTTATTCCCTTTGTTTTTTCTCCTATTGCAACAGGCATCCCGGGCCCAAATCCTAGACAAAGCCACAGAGTATATCCAGTATATGCGAAGGAAAAACCACACACACCAGCAAGATATTGATGACCTCAAGCGGCAGAATGCTCTTCTGGAGCAGCAAGGTGAGCACCTGCGCTTGTGGGGCAGCTGGCCCTGCTGTGCTCCAGCCAGGTCAGGGCTTCACATCTGTGCCTGCAGAGTCAGAGCCAGTTATGGAGCGTGCGCTCCTAAGCGACTGCAGCCCTGCCTGTGGGGCCTGAGTAGTTGAGCGTTAGAGCCATCCAGAGGAAGGACCTGAGCCGCTGGTGAGGAAGCGGTGGAGTCTAGGGGTTAGACATCTGGAGACTTGCTTCTAACCTGATTTCTCCCCTTTTGGGGCTCAGGTGTTCTGCCTATAGTAGGAGCCACACCTGGTATCAGGTGTCTCAAAGAGCTGAGGTCCTTGGATTGGAGTGTGCTGTGTAAGTACCAGAAACTCCAGGGATTCAGGGACAGTGAGCTCTTCCCATTGTCAATGGTAGTCCAATCAGGGCAGCCTATGGGCCAAGCCCATGCTCTTCTCCAACGCTCACATCCGCCTTTTCCTATAACCACAGGGGAAAGCGAGAGCTGATCAAGTTCTTTGTTCCTGGGGAATTCACTTCTCTTCCTCCCTCATGGAAGATGCAAGTAAAAGGAAATGCAAGTAATCACCTGGGTTAGAACACCTCAAATAAAATAAAATAAATAAATGGGTTGACCTTCCAGGCTCAAGATGAGCTAAACTGAGGGATGGGCTGAGGGAGGCGGCAAAGGGTTGGTCACTGGGCTGAGCAGCCTGCATGTAGGGGCTGTGTCAAAAGGCCCAGGTATTCGTGTGTATTGGTGACTTGCTTCCAAACGTCCAGCTTGTCTTTCCAAGTGGATCTTGTACATGAGAGCTAAGCCAAAACTTTTCTTTGGCTGATACATCTTATGTCATTCTTTCCTGCTGTTGTGTAGCCTTCATACCCTTGTAGTTCCTGGCATTGCCAAGCCAGCTTCTTCTCTCACTATACTGTTGGGTCCCACAGGGAACTCACGCTCCTGCCTCTACACTGAGCTTCCAAGGCAGGACGGTGACATCACATGCCTTCTCTTTAGGGTTGGGTGACATTGCAGAGTGGCTGGCCATTTCTACTGGGCTCCCAGGTCTGGCCAGGAAAGAGGGAAATGAAGTGTGCTAGTGGAACAGCCACCACAAGGGAGTTATTTCTGAGCCACCCTGAGCCTCAGGGGCCATCAAGCCCTTCGGAAGAACAGGCTGGACCCTGAACTGAGACTTGATTACTCCCCCAGTCCCCAGACAGCTGTAACCCGCTCGCTTGGTTGCTTTTCAGTTCGTGCACTGGAGAAGGCGAGGTCGAGTGCCCAACTGCAGACCAACTATCCCTCCTCAGACAACAGCCTCTTCACCAACGCCAAGGGCAGCACCATCTCTGCCTTCGATGGGGGCTCGGACTCTAGCTCGGAGTCAGAGCCCGAAGAGCCCCAAAGCAGGAAGAAGCTCCGGATGGACAGCTAAGCTCCGTGGGGCAGGCCAGCAATAAAAACTGTCTCCTCCGTCGTCTCATCCTCCTTTCAGTTCATCCTTAGAACCCTCAGAACCATTTAAGAGACTCTTATTGTTTTTCTTATTTTTTTTTTTAATTTTATTTTTACGTAGAAGCTCTTGGACAACAGCTCTCGTTCTCCTTCCCCATTCCCACTATTTTTTTTTTTTAATGTTTCCCTTCAGGGATTCCCTGTCCCCACCAGGAATTTTTAAACCAAAACACCCCAACTTGGCAGCTTTTTCTGTGGAGGACAGACGGCCAGCCAGACCTCTGAGGACATGGTGTTCTGACCACCCACCAGCTCCTCCAGCCCTGCTGGGCACAGGCCCGGCGTACTCCTGCCCCTCCAGGCCTCTCCTGCTGGCCACCCTCACCTCTGTTTGATAGACTTTGTGAATCTGTGGACTGCTCTACTTTAAGAAGATGACCGATTTAAGAAATAATCAGAATTACCCCCTCTTCTTTTTAAGGATTTTTTTTTCTAAAAAGCTATTTATTGCTCCTATTGAAAAACCAGACAGATCCTTGAAGAAGCTTGTGGTATGAAAGGAAGTGGGGACAGATTTGCATCGCAGTCTGGCCTTTTGCACTCCTGCTTCTCTCAGCCAGCCTTAGGGAAGGCCGCGTGACACTTGTGTGGTATGTGTGGGGGACGGCAGCAGTGAAGCGGTAGCCGCCAGAGGGTACTAGGGGGTGGGACAAGGAGGGAGGATTGGGCCGGGTAGAGGTTTTGTATTGAGGGCCAGTGATGATGTTTTGATATTTATTTCCTGCTACTGAAATTTGAATCTGAATTGTCCCTATTTCTGATGATGTCGGTATTGCAAAGCGACAGATTCATAAAGTAATGATCAAATCTTCCTTTCTTTCCGTGTGTATTTCTAAGAAATAGAGCCAACTGATTTTGTATGTAAATACCAAGAGCAATTTACCTGGTACTAAACCCGCACCCCAGTGCGGCCCCTTCCCTGCCCTCACCCCACTCCCTTTCCAACTGTCCTGGAACTCATCCCCATTGTGTGATCCAGCCCTGGTTCTGGCTGCGGTCAGCAGAGTGAAGGGTTTTGTGTGTTTAGGCCTCATTTCTTTGTCTTTTTCCTACTTCGTTCCTGGCATTTGCTGATTTCTAGTGTATATTCTGTAGTCTCAGTCCGTGTTTGATTCCATTCCACGGAAATAAAAAGTATGTTGTACATACTGCCGAAGAATTGTCTTGCAAGTTAAGGCTTCCCCCTTTACTATAAGACTATAAATAAAAACTTATTTTATCCTTCTTGGTGGTAGTGTCTTCTTGCCCTTACAGAGGCCAAGATGGTTAAGAGAAGAGCCCTCTGGAGGCCACTGGGCCTCTGGAAGCCTGAGAGTGGGGCAGAGTCACTTCCTATGGGCTTGCTGAGCTGGGAGCAGCCGAAAGCCAGAGCAGTTTCCTTTTTGTCCTAAGGGCTCAGCTCAGCCTGGGCACGGCAGGGGCTGGATAAACTGGTGGTGGTGACTTTGCTCATTGGATAGGAGTTTTTAAAGTTCCAGCAGGGATGGGGTTGTTGGGGGCAACATTTTTAGATCCACTTCCTGCTAAATGACCATTGGGGAATTGGAATATGTGGGCTTGGGTTTCTCCTGGTAATGAATGCCTGTTTCAGAGATGCCTCGAGTTCTCTAGGACCTTTCAGTTTCTAGAGATTTCAAATATAGTTACAGGAGATAGCATAGCTGGCAAGAACTGGAAGTGAAGGAAATTTCAGTAGCATCAAGTTTACTCAGTCTAGGGACCAACACCAGCTGGAATTTGACCTTTGAAAGGAAGAGGATATATGGCCAGGACACAGCTCAGCTTTGGTGTTCCTGTCTGGCTCACCAGAAATATTGCTGTTCCTAGAGCAAGGGAGAGTGAAGTCAAATCAGTTCTTTGATTTGTCACTCTCTTTAGAATGGTAGTGCTGGGGTCCCTGTCAATTTGATGTCAGATTCATAGTATCTCTTTTTGGTTAATGGGAGTTGACAGATGAGCTGTGTTTCTACAAGAAGCAGTTTGTAACATGATAATCAAATCAACCCCCCAAAACTCTGATTGCAATAAGGGAAACAAGGAACCTGGGGGAGCACCATCCCAGTTATTAAAGGCACTCCATTTCAAGATGGGAGAGAAAAAGGAGTAAGCGGGAGAAATGGAATGAGAAGTCAGGTGATTTCTTAAACCCAAATTTAGTGTGCTTTCCTCCTCTTTTTCATCGCCCTTTGGCATAGCTCTTTGTACGTCTGGATTATAACCTCCACCTGGCTTGGTCAAAGTAGCCATTAGAATTGAGCTGCTGGTGAAGCCATGTTGATGAGATGGAAGGAGCAAAGCTGGGAACGCAGTAGGCAGGGAGCAGATAAGGGACAGTCAAGCCAGCCCAGGGATAATGATGTCCCTGAGAGCCAGTTCCTGGCTCCTGTATATTGGTTACACAAGGGGTTAAGTTTCGGGCTTCTCAAAATTTCAATAAAACAGTTGGAAGAAAAGAGCCACGAGGGATAACTGATTCACCTGGGAAATTGGAACCACTTGACTGACATGTTGAGCAGACTGGGACGTGGTAGAGGAAAGGTGGTACCACCCGGGAGCAACTGCCTGGAAAGGAAAACCAGGTAAGAGACTCGAGCTGGAGACTGTGTTTGCTAAAAAGGACAAATGGAAGTCACAGCTAAATTCCTTCTGATTTGTGTGTCTAGGAAGCCAGTGTCTGTACCTCTCCAGGACACTGAGTTTTGACCATGGTTGATTCTTGTCGTACTCTGGACAGTCCTGCACAAAGCCAGACAACTTGGTTATTTGCATGGTCACTGCAGCAGGTGGCTTCACTGAAGTTCCTGTTCAAAGCCACCTATTTCTCTTATGCAGTGATGAGCTTGGTATTTTCCACCTTTGCAATTGCCCCAAGTGAAATGATATTTTAAATGGCCCAGCTTTTTAAATTCTTGATGTACAAATCCCATATTTAGAGTAACTACTTCAGCAAAGAATTACTTCAGCTCAAGAGCTATCATCTTAGCTGGGAAAGGTTTATACAACAAGACTGAGTAGATGAAAGGAGATGGAGCCCTGAACCAGGACTAATGAAAGCAGAATTCTATTCCTAGCAACTGTAATATTTCAGATTTGGGCTCAGAAGTCAGACTGCCCGAGTCCAAAATCCTGGTTCTATCACTAGCTGGGTAATCTCAGGCGAGTTACTTCTCTTGGCCTCGGTGTCCTCATCTATAAAATGAGGATAAAAATAGTACTAACCTCATAAGGTGGTGGTGAGGATTAAATGAAATATGGTTAGAATGTGCTTGACCTCAGGACCAAGTGAGGACCAGGTGCCCCTATCATTATCCACACAAAGCGTATGACGAGGGTTGAATCTGCACGATGGAAGAAATCCAATCCAGCTCCCTCCTGCAGCCTTCTCTGGAGTGTGTGAGGGTAGATTCTTGGTGTCCTGCAAAGACTTCCTGCCCCTGAGATATGCCCTGTCCTTACAAGGCAGAGTGAATAGAGAGAGACAGTATGATTCTCATACTCTCAAGCTTGACTCCCAAAAGTAAAATAGCTCAGGGAACAAAAGGAAGCTGTTGGAGAAAGTGAGGCACAGCAAAACTGAATTAGCAAAGTGGGTCTGAGGCCAGGCTCTTTATTAAGGCTGCATTTGGAGAAAGGTGAGAGAAGAGAGGAGCTCGTTAACCAGTCCATTTCATAGGACTGCCTTGACGGTGTTCTCCCAGTGGGGCTTGAATACTCTTGGCCGGCCGAGGGCTATCCACTGTCTCTTTTTGAAGCCCCAAGTGAAGGTGATGTCATGGGGTAACACCCATTTTTATACCTCATACTGTCTGTACCCTTGGTGACCAGGCAGGTTTATATGCCAGCCAATATGGGGCGGCTATCTCTCAGGCCTAGTCAGCAGACACCTTCCTGGACAGCCTGTGGGAACATGAAACTAGAGCCTTCTTTTATTCAAAAATTTTTCTAGCCTGAGGAGGAAACCCAGGTAATGAATAGGAGTTTCCCAGTCTGTACTACAGTTGGATATACAGTGGGAAAATGTGGTATAAACAGGACCCTCCTGAAGCACTGTGGGATCCTTGGACAAAGACTGTCCTTCAGTGTCTGGGGTTTTCTATGGCATGGGCTAATTAACACAGCCCCAGACTTTCCCTGGGAAGAAGATAAAAATATTTTCTAGTTAATTCCTCAAGTAGAAAATCAAATTGTCCAAATAGCCCATTCCTGGACCAGTTTGGATAAGCAGGCTTAACTGCGCAGGACTGGAATGATGACATCGGGCAGGCCCCCACTTGAGTTTTAGAGGCTCTCCCAGCAAACCTTCATCACCCAATGGGTAAGTGTTGCTTTGCGAGGGCCAGGGTGGGGCAAGGAGCTCGAGGATCTACAGAACCAGTGCCTGAGTGGTTTAGATTGTAGGCTCTGAGCCCACCTGTCTGTGTTGGCTGTGATTGCCCTGGTTTCCTGAAGCATAGCGTAAGGACAACAGTAGCACAAAGTGCCATTGTGAGGTATAAAGGCATAAGTGTGAAAGCCTTTGAACTGTGCCTGGCATTTAATAAGTACTCAAATGTTAGCAAAGTTTAGGTCTGTCTGCCATCATAGGTCCCAAGCTATACAAGCATTTCTGTTTGAGTTTTGCTGAAATATGGAGTGAATACATTCCATCCTCCAGTATATTGAAATCTTTAAAAGAAAAGGAAAATAAATATGTTGAATACCAAAGGGTGGTAAGCAATAGGCTTTGCTCGACTTCTGAGGAACTCAAGCAAGACCTCAAATCTGTTGCCATTTGAAAAAATCTGGACTTTGGAAATGAAATATACCCTTGCTGGCTGGATCAGAATCTTAACCATTACCTTACTGGTTAGTTTGACCTGTCTGCAGTGCCTGGTGGTCCATGCTGTGCTGGCTTGGCTGGTGTTTCCCACCAGGGCCTGGTACGGATAGGAGTGGAGCCCTTATTATTCAGCCTTACTTGGGTGAAGTGGGGACAGACTACCCTGTTGGCTCTGTATGGTCTGATGACTGAACCCCGGGGTCCACGTGTTCTAGCTCACCCTGACTGAGATGTGCCCTGTGTACGCACGCACACATGCACACATACCCAGCAGGCTGGGCGTGTCTAGAAGAGCCAAACAGGTGGCTTCAGACAATTCACAACCAGCTGAGCAGGTTCCTTCCTGCTCGCTGTGCTGGATGCCAGCTGTACCAGCAGGCCTGTTCTGACTGCCAGGCCCCATTTAGGATTGTTTTCCTCTGATGTCCACTGCTGGGGTGGGGCTCTTACACACCTACAGCCTTCTCTGGGCAAAAGTATCCAGCACAGTCTCTGCTATATTAATTTTTTCCTATAAATTAAAAGCCAGAGGAAAAGAATCAAGGATCCAATGTTAAGTCTGTGCCAGGAACTTCCACTCCACTGCTGAAGTGCATGGTAAAGGTTTAAGCTTCCTGCTAAGAAAAACACAAACCTGACAGCTACCGTGGCAGGCCAGTAGGGAAAGGTACCCATTTCACAAGCCAGCTCCTGCAAGGGCCCAGTGAGCCATGTGCAAAGTCTGGTTCAATAAATAGAGCTGCCTCCCTGGTCTATCAGTACCAGCCAGAGTAGTTGAGGTAGCAGTGCGGATCCCACACACATGCTTGAGAGCTTCATTGTTTCATATCTCCCGGTGCCATCAACAGCTTGGAGGTGGCAGGGGCAGATCTGGGGCTAAAGGACAGCACCCAACAACTTTGGGCCAAAAGGCCACAGCAAGGCCAGCCAGCTGAGAGAAGAAATGTCACATACAGCATATACCTACTGCAAGGCTGGTGGTAGACTTCAGGTGGGGTAATTGATTCAAACAACCTGACTGTGTTTTCTATCCAGGAAATGAGTCCAGGGCCCCCTCCTCTGCAGAGAGCTGCCATTCCAGCCAGGAGCTCCCGGGAGCCAGGGACTGGTCTTCATACTTGCTGCTGTACCCCTAGCACAGTGCGTGGCCTGTCACAGGTACCCTACAAGTACACAGGTATGTGCGTGCCAATGTACTTTTCAGCTCCCCAGTGTACATTTGTCTCTGTGCACTTTAAAGTCAGCTCCGGGGTCATCTCTGCATGAGTTCAGCCCACAGGTATTTGAGCAGCACATATTCTCAGCCCAGCACTCTGCCAGGCACTGGTTAGATTCCAGGCAGCTAATAACGCCAGGGCCCTGCCTTCGAGACACTTAGAGTAGACAGAGGCCAGATTCATGCACATGGCACAAGTGGGTATGCTGGGGCTCTGATTGCCAGAGAAGTCCAGAGATCGGGGCCCTCGACGAGAGAGGGCTGGCATGCGTGAGCAGCAAGGAACAGGGCCGGGTCCTCGCTTCTCAAGCTCTTGATGTGCTCTCCTTTCCCCCTCGCCATGAGAGCCCAGCCTCAGGCTCCCTGTGCAGCCAGCAGAGAGGCTGGCTGGAAGCTGTCGGTGAAGGGAAGCTAGGCCAGAGCTCTGCTATGCATGAGCTGGATCACCCTTCACGTTCCACTGCATTCACTGACTATCTTGGTATCTAGGCCCATGGCACCACTGCTCCTGAGAGGGAGGGGTAGGGGCTTGAGGGGTCGAGGCTAGCAAAGTGTCACCACTTCTCGGGAGCACAGCATAGATCTCCCAGGTACTCATTTCATCATCACCATCGTCGTCCCCCTCACAGAGGTCCCATTTGCAGGGCACGCACCACTGTCCTGCCAGGTGCTGGGCAGCACACCTGGGAGCAGTTTACTAAACCCTAATGTCCTCATTATCCAGTGTCACTGATATCAACATGCAATACCTCTTGAAAGAAAAGGAATGAAAACAAATGTATTATTATTGTTATTGTAAGTAAAGTATGATACATCAAAGGGACACAGGAGCCAACAGAAAGAGCTCCTAATGGCTAAGGATGGAACAACTTGAGCAACAAACATCATAGCGTTGAAACATAACCTAAAGTATACATATGAGTACATACTGAAATAAATAAATGAGTACATACTGATTAAAAATAAATAAATAAATAAATAAATAAATAAATAAATAAATAAATAAATAAATAAATAAATAAATAAAAATAAATGGAGAATAGACAAACTTCCCATACAGAGAATTCCAAGTAATTTAGGAACTCCACTGTCAAAGTTGTGGGATATAGCTAGCTCCCCATTCCGGGTTGTGCACATGGACCGCCCTGTAAAAGGTATACAAGGGTGGGGTCCCCAAACCCTGGGCCATGGACCTATACTGATCCGTGGCCTGTTAGGAACTGGGCCACACCACAGGAAGTAAGTGGTGGGCAGTGGAGGGAGTGAAGCTTCTCTGTATTTGCAGCGGCTCCCCAGCACCAGCATCACCACCTCAACTCCAGCTCAGATCCTCAGGCAGTAGAGTCTCATTGGAGCACCAGTCCCTGGTGCCAGAAAGACTGGGGACCGCTACTCTAAGGAAGGGGAAAGAAGAGGAGACTTATTGTGGGAAACCTGACAAACGCCCGCTCAGCCAGGTGACCAAGGTTAACAGCATCAGTGATCAGCTATGTTGATAACATGCACCCTTGATAGGATGTGATGAGAGGACATTTACCTCTGGTCTTCCCCCAAATCCAGAGCCCCATTCAAATCATGAGAAAAACCGCACAAATCCCAGCTGAGGGACATTCTACAAAATACCCTACCGGTGCTCCTCAAAACTGTCAAGGTCATTTAAACAAAAGTCTGAGGAATTGTCACAGCCAAGAACAGCCTAAGGAGACATGACTAACTGTAACAAGGTGTCCTGGATGGGATTCTGGGACAGAGAAAGGGCATTTGGTAAAGAGGAAGAAACCAAATAATGGATTTTATTAATAATGTAGCAATATTGGCTCGTTAGTTGTGACACAGGTACCATATTAATGTAAGGTGATAACAATAGGGGAAATTTGCTAAGGGGTATATGGGAATTCTGTGTACTATCCTTGCAATTTTTCTGTCAATATAAGAGTTTGACAAAACTCTTATATTGACAAAGAAGTTTATTATAAAAAATACATTATTGTTATTTTTATTTTGCAAGAGCTATGTTTCGGCAGAGGTGGGGAGCAGAGGACAGGGAGAGTTCTGTTAAGCGGGTTGGTGATGAGCACTTTCTCCACCTGCCCGGTTTTGTTTTGGGATATGCTCAAAAGTAGGAGAGAGGAACAACAGCCACCAGGCCTCATCCTCTGGACCTCCTGCCCTGCACCAGCTAGTGAAAAGCAGAGGTGAGGTGGTTATTTCAGGGAAATGAAAAGATGTCCAGGAAATGGTCAGGCGTGCCAGGCCAGGCTGCCACTGGGGCTGTGGTCAGCTCCCAGAAAGACTGATTCACCACAGTTTTGCTGTGAGTCATACAGGGTCCCATTTGACCCTAAGAGGATGTAAATGGAGTGGCACGCATTTAGTGCGGGGAGCGTTGTTGCTCTTGCCAGGGACTTGGCAGAGAGTGGGGATAAGGCAGAAGGGTGAGGTGAGCCTGCCTCTGCTATTTGTCACCATCCTCATCCAGGTACAAGATGGAGGGAGGCATTCAAGGCCTCAGTCACCCAGGCCTCGGGGTGACCCATGCATGTTTAGCTACTGCCCTCCACCCCCAAGACCACCCATTTCACCTTGGGAGCCCTGGAGTAGTGGAAGTGCATGGGCTTCGGAGGCAGCAGGTCAGGGTTCTGGTTCAGACTCCACTACTTGGTAGCTAGGAAACCTTGGGTGATTCACTTAAGCTCTCTGACCTGTTTCTCTGGTTATAAAATGCAGATAATACACCTGCCTCACCCACCTCATGAGGTTGAGTCAAGGATCAAATGAAGAGAGGCAGTACACCAGGAAGGACTCTTAGGGTTATCGTTTGGGTGGATGTGGCAAGGATGGCCAGCACTCTTCAGTCAGCAGGTAAGGACCTTCATGGCCCTGAGGTTAATCTGCGATAGTGTGTTGTATGACTTGAGATGCTTTGGGTTGCAAGTAATAGTAAATTCAACTCAAATTGTCCCACATAGCTAAAAAAAAATCCAGAGGCAGCGCAGGCCGCAGGAGTGATGTGATCAGGGTTCTGATCACGTTTCTCCATCTCTCAGGGAGTCTGTGTGCACTGGCTTCTAAGGCTGGCTTCCTTCTAGGTGGGAAAATGGTTTCGTAGGAGTCCCAAGCCACACATTCCACCATACCTAATAGAGATAACTGCTTTTCCCCTTCATAATGGGCCCAGGGCTTCTCTCTGTGGTCTACTTTAGGCCACATGTGCCAAATAAGTCACTGAGGCTAGGACAAGCCATGCTGACTGGCCTAGGCCCTGGTTTACTATCAAACCTGAAAAAATTACTGAAGCAGAGAAGGATGGATTAAAATGATTGGCTTAGGCCAATCAAGGATGTAGGAGCGGGTCAAACCCATGCAAGTGTTTTGGCTGCCACGGAGGCCAGCAATGTCCACTACAGGTTTTTAATCACAGAAAGAATCCACCATTGTAAAGAACAGTGGTGATGAGCCTCTCTAGCATTCATGTCCCCCCTGTGGCTACAACCCTAATTTGTATTTAGGGCTTCATTCTTTCCCCATTCTTAGACTTATGCTTCTGTTGGAGCTCCATTTACCACTCATGGGGGAAGCATGTGATCAAGGCTTAGGCCAGTCAAGGCACTGTAAACTGGCCACGAGATTGCTTCTCAGAAAGGTATTTGGCTTGATCAAAGCTCGTGGAATGCTGATACTCACTGGGAAGGAAGGCTGGGAGAGTGCCAGGTGCTCATATGGGTGGCTAGAACATTTGGTCCAAACTTAACCATTTGTCATTTAACACTATTACATGGAACACATCCCAGCCATGAAAGATGTGGAAGAATGCTGAATGAATATGAATAGGGATGGGAATTAGTCTGGATCAGGCATGAGCAAACTACAGCCCATGGGCCAAATCTGGCCTACCACCTGTTTTCATAAAGTTTTGTTGGAACACAGCCATATTTTGTCCATGGATGTTTTGTACTACAATGTCAGAGTTGAGTAGTTGCTTGCAAAGCCTAAAATATCTGGTCTTTGGTCTTTTACAGAAAAGGTTTGTTGCCCCCTGGTATAGATGGTAGAGGAATAAAATATGAGCAAATTACTTCCCCCCAAAATGAATACCTGTATCCCCAAATGGAAGCAACACTGAGTGGCCCTCCATCATAGACCTTCCTATCCTATTAACGTCAGGTCCAATTATCAGCCTTAGGAAAGCAAACTTTCAGGGAACTGAATTTATCCCAGTGAATGAGAGATGTCCTATGTCTTTGAGGTTTTGTCTCTGCACTGCCTGTATCTGTATCCTGGTCACAGAGTCTAGGAAGCCTACAGGCAGAAAAACATTCTTTTCCCTCCCTGGGCTATTACCCTTCCCTCTGAGTTGAGATGTTAAAGCTACTGGCAAATTCCTGCAGGTGGCCCAGAGACCCACTTCCATAAGGAGATGGGATCAATGTAAACACTGGTGGGAATAAGAGAAAAGTTCTTCAGTTTTCATGATGGAATGTCAGCATTGTTATCTGTACATCTAAAATCTAAAGCTGATGGATTTTACTTCTACCAACAACATAGTTCACTCAGGGCAATCAGGGATCCATTTTTATTTCTGGCTAACAAGCTCCTGCAAGAAGTATAGCACAGACAGTTAATATTGGTGAAATAGCCAAGGTCACGAAAGCAACCACCCCGTTGGGGTTTTCTAAACGGAATCTCTCTGGTCAGTTTAAATCACCAGGAAGCAACATAGCAAGATCTAAGGCTGGCCCTCAGCTGGAAGCCATCATGGGAGCTATTTAATGGGGTCTCTGCTTTTATGTGGCTGAGAAGTGGCGTCCTCAGGAATACTACTGCATTGTCCACAACTCAGTGGCTAGAATCTAACTTGTGGCTTCTAACTCAGAAATGAAACCATGAAGAGAAGGCAGTTTAGGAATAGTTAACTGGTACGGTATTGTCATCAGGGGAGTTTGCACTGGCTTATCTATAAGGCTCCCCTTCTGCTCCCAGTAGGGTCTGGCAGGCTTCTCACCTTACATGGCACTCAAGGTGGGTCTGAGATGGATCCAAGGGGGAAGTTGGGGCTCATCTGGATAAAGAGATCTGTAATAGTTTTGTATTTATTGGGCGAAATATTTGGGATAACCCACTTTGAATGCTATGTGAGCGCCTTCTACTTAAAGATCCACCTGATAAATCTGAGAATTTATCTCAAGAACCCACTTTGAATTCTGTTTAAGTCAAGAAACCCTCCAGACTCAACTAGTAGCAGGAAGGACGTTTTAGGATATGCTAGTAAGATTCTTATTCTGAAATAAGAATACCATTAAATGAGCCTCTCTTCTCTACTTGGCCAAACTTTACCTACCCTTGGAGACTCAGTTCAAATATTCCCTCCTTGGTATCAAGCCAGCTCAGAGTGAGCAATCCTCTCTGTCTCTTCACGCCAATTATTACTACAATTAATCTCATAATACACTGAGGCTGCTGACTGTAAACAAAAAGTCAGCCAGACATTTCTCAGCAAAATGGGTTTATTCAGGGGTAAGGACTCGTAATCCTGTGCATGGGACCAAGGTGAACCATGGGCCAAGTGGGCAAATAAAAAGAGGAAGCTCTTTTATAGCGGGGACAGGAAGTTGGGAAGGGCTGTTAAAGTTTCTGCTGCTGTGCTCTGCGCTACATGTAGGGCACGAGAGTTCCCCATTCAGGCCACCCTCCTCCACTTTAGGTGAAGTTTTTGTTCATTAATTTTTTAGAAGGTTACTGGTAAAATGCACGGACAGTAGTTAGGAATGAGAATTTTAGAATCTCTGGTAGGGTTTGGCCTTTCTGTCGTAGTGATGGAAGGATGAATTCTGACATGGTGCTTTGTAGCCCAACCTTCCTTAGCGAGGCAAAAATAGCACAGGGGCAGGACTTACATTCCAGGGTGTGGATCTGGTTTATGCTCTACCTCTGAGGACACCCTCTTCTAGTCCGTTCAGGAGGGTCAAGCCACAGAGCACCTTCCTTGTTCCCCCTTGGGGAAGGATCTCTCACCAGATGAGGAAAGCCGGGTGACCACAGGATTCTGACCTATCTCTGTGACAGCCATCCTACCGCTGGCTGCGATAGGTACCCACCCACTCATTGCTGAATGTTTGCTTTGTAACTAAGGAACACAGTCCCTGCTCATAGCCAGGTTGAGGACACAGACACCCAGACAGACCATGAAACATAGTGTGCACAGTGCTGGGACAAAAGTAAACTGAATTACAGGGAACTTGGGAAACACACAGCTTTCCCCACTCCTTGTCAGGCCCACTGTGTCCTCAGATGGAGAGGGTACACGAGGATGGATCCCAGGTCAGACCTCCTTGTCATCACTAACGCACATGGACCGGAACCTTGCTCACAGGCAGAGACTGGCATTGCATGAGCTCCCGACTTCCAATAACTAACACTAGGCATTCTGAAGGAATTTTCTTGGTACCAGCCACAAAAGATAGACATCATAGAAAATGTTATTCTTTTATTATTTTAAGGAGGTAATACATAGTCCAATATGCCAAAGCACTAGGGAATTAGAGGCAGCAAATGGCCAGAGTTTTGGAGAAGAGCCTTATGCTGCATCTCTGAGCTCCCATCTGCCCACAGCCCATGGCTGCTGACGTGAAAGCCCAGTCAGTGACATGGAGCTTGCTGGGCCCATAGCAGTGGACAGATGACCAAATAACACCCCGCTGACAGAGAAAGGCTTCTGTGTGAGCAGCAGAGGCCCTGCCAGGCTGAACACACCAGGCAGCACTCAGCCCTGCCACAGTCAGGTTTACATAGCTACTGCCTTAGCAGCAGCCAGCTGATCCAGCAATTCATTTTATTTCCGAGCCTGGCATGGGTAGGATGTGAATAAATCCTGAGTCAGAAATTAAGGTGAAAGAGTTAGTAGTGTTAATACTCTGGGTGAGAGAAGACAACACTGTCTTTGAGGGCAGGCTGGGGGTCTGGTGGAAGAAAGATGGAAACACAGAATGGCCACTGGCTGCAGGCGCTGCCGTGAGGCCATCAGAGGGGTTTTTCACGGTACATGATGGGGCGGGGTGAGGGCATGGGCACTGGAGCTGCTTCCTCATCCACTCATAATTAGTTTCCCACACCTGGGGCTGAAGCAAATCCTGCCCGTGCTCCACGTGTGGCCTTGGAGAGACATATGGCTCAGCTCTCCAGGGCAGAAAGGGAGAGACTCATGAGCAAACCTCTCTCCCCTACCCCGTTCCCTTTCCCTGCAAACGACCAGGATGGGAGGTGAGAGGCTTGGGCACCTCCTAGTGAAGCCCCACCACGTTTTTTTCTGGAAAATGCATTCTGGTGGGACCCAAAGCCCCTCCGTCGGCATGGAGCAGATTTATTTCCACTCCCGGGAAGATAAGTGCAAGTGGGAATCACAGCAGTGGCTCGTGGATGTCATTCATTTCACTAGGGCTGTCCCAGTTGGAGAGCTGGTGGGGAGGGGCTGCTTCTCAGCATGCACTGTTTCCCAGCCAACCCTGGTCAGGCCTGAGCCAGGTTTAAATGCCGCATGGGCTAATAGATTTTTGGTTTGACAGGAATGGGAAGAATTGTTTTAAAACCATGCCACTGTGTTCTCCAAATACAGAGCCATCATTTCTGCTTTGTTTGACAAGAAAGGACAACCACAGCTCCACAGTGGCCAAGGCTTGTGCAGCAGAGAATGCAGTATATATCGAAACGTATAAACCTTAGTCCGAACAGGTGAACACTGAGCTGCGGTGAACACAGAGACTTGGGACCCCATGTCCTCTAGTCAGTGGAAGGTCCTGCTGTCGCCTCATCCTCATGCTCCTCAAAGCCTGGGACTGGCTTCTGCAGAAAGTGCATGGTGGCCTGGATCACTTTATCTGGTCCAATATTGTACACAGGGTGAGTGGGCTGCTGCAAACAGAAGAACAGGTGTCAATTACTCACTCCAATGGTCCTTGGAAATTTGACCCACTAAATGCACTTGTAAAAATTTAGCATAAGGAATCCTCAGAGATAAACACAGAGATTCATCACCCAAGGCCCTAATATTGGTTAAAACATTTTATAGTACATGAGCTACAAAGGGCTTAAAAATGCTTTCAAATATTTAATGATATTGGCATATGCTTATAACATATCAAGGAAAACGGTATGTACAATACTGTCCCAAACTCAGTTTTTAAAAATGTGCTTGTAATTCTGGGTTACAGTATGTGCAATTCAGGGTAAAGATATTTTAGGTAACATCACTTGGAAAAATGCCATTTTTCTGAAAAAATGTTTTATCTGTCTTTTATGTTTATCTTCTAATTAAAAAGACGGTTAAAAATTAAAAATTTAAATGGCTTATAGATGTGATGTATATGAATAGGCAAAAATTGGACATACACCAAAATGGGAAGTGATATGATTGTTTTTAATTTTTTTCTTTATACTTATATATATCTAATTATTAAAAAAGTGAACATGTATTTACATTTATAATAAAGAAAAAAGTCCACAATCTTATTATGCAGTAAAGGTTTCAGACCATAATTGAATTCTTTTATATTATTACACTGCATCACAGAAACCCAAAAGAAACTTTAGGTCTCAGACAGGGCACAATCCTAGGCCCGTATTCAGGACTGTTCCAGTCTAGGAGAATGAAGAAAGGGACATAACTGCAGGAGAGATTTAAAAAAATTTTTAAAGAATACTATGAGCAACTTTATGCCAAAACATGTAAGTTTATGGAACATAAATTTTCAAAATTGACTCAAGAAGAAATTCTTTAAAACCTATATGAATAAATTAAATCAATAATAACAGTTGCCAGACCTAGATGGTTACTCAGGCAAGTGTTATCAAACCTACAAAAAGCAGGTAATCTCTAAACTATACAACTTTTTCCAAGACTGAGAAAAGGGGGGAAAGAAGAGGAAGATAACCATCTAATTTTATGGGGCTATGATATTATCCTGAAACAAACTGGAAAAAAACAATAAAACAAAATTTTAGATAAATCTTATGAACAAAAAAGGAAAAAATACTAAATTAAAATACTAGCCAAAAAATTAGCAAATTGAATCCAGCAGAACATTAAACAAACATACACACACATTCACATACTACTATGACCACAAGGGCTTATCCTGAGAATGTAAGGTTAACGGCAGAATATTTATTAACGAAACATCGCATATTAAAGGAGAAAAACCAGATGCAGAAAAGGCATGCAGTAAAATTTAACACTGGGTCATGACAGAAACAAACAAAAAACAATCTAGCAAACCAGGAATAAAGAACATCCTTAACCTGATATGAAGTATTTAACAAAACCCCACGGTAAGCATCCCACAGAATGGTAAAATTATAGCCGCCTTCCCATTACCAACAGAAGCAAACCAAGAACACCATCTAGTCAACATTCTATACGGAGTCTTTGCCAAAATACAAGGCATGAACAAGAAATAAAATCTTATGAATCAGGAAAAGGCAAAGCTGTCCTTATTTGAAGATGACATTATATTCTCAATATAAAATCCAGCAGATTCTACAAACTATTACAGCTATTAAGAAAGTTAAATAAGAAGGCTGGATGCAAAACTAAAATGTAAATATCAATATTTCTATATATTAGCAATAGCCAGTTACAAAATATAATAGAAAAAAAATATTCCAGTCACAATAGACACAAAAAACTATAAAATTCTTAGACACATATCTAACAAAAGATGTGCTAGACGTTTATGGAGAAAATGATAAAAGACCATTGAAGCACATGTAACAAAATCTGGAAAATTATGTTCAGAAACAGGAAGCCTTATTATTGAGAAGTCAGTTCTCTCTCATTAACCTTAAATTCAATGCAATTTCAATAAAAATTTCATTAGATTTTTGTGGAATTTGAAAAGCTGATCCTAAATTCACAGGAAAAAGCAAAAGGCAAAGAATAGCCAAGGCAACTTTGAAGAAAACAAGATGGATGGACTTGCCTACCTGCATTTAAGACAAGCAACAACCCAAAGGAACAGAACATAGTGTCCGGAAATGGAGTTACCTTATATATGGAAACTCAAGTAGGTGATACTCATGTGATATACTAGTAGGGAAGGTTGTAAATGTCAATAAATGGTGCTGGTTAATTAGTTATCCAAATGAAAAACCCTCACCACATAAATCCCAAGATAATTCGAAATCTAGATGGGATAAGCAAATACTTAAACTGTTTAGAAGATAATATATTTATGACCTCAGCATAGGGAAAAATTTCTTAAGTAACTCCTCTCCCTGCCCTCCCCCCGCAAAAAAACCCTCGAAACCAAAAAGGCAAATGAAATGTTCATCTTAAAATTAAAATCTTCTATTCAACAAAAAACATTAAAACAAAGGGATTCACCACACACACACACCACTGATAAAAGATTAGTATTAAGAACATGCAGAGAATTCCTGCACATACATTAGAATAGGGCAATTACATTTACAAATCAGGGAGAAATGAGAAAAGGTTAGGAGCTGGCAGGAAATCCAATAACACAATGAACAATAAACATTTGAAAAGATGCTCAACCTCACTAGTACTCAAGGAAATGCAAAACAAAACAGGTACCATTTCCCATCTATCAGCCTGGCAGAAGAGAAAAGTCACCATGGAGGGACTCAGTGCTGCGTGAGTAAAAAACAACAGCCACACCCGAGAGCAGCTCTGTGCCATCCAGAGAAGGTGGAGGTATGGATTCTCCCCTGGAGAGACCCTAACACGCAACACTACAACCTTGTTTGTAATAAGCAAGAACTGAAACCATCTCAACGTCAACCAACGGGAAACTAGAAAGATCAATTGGGATACGTTTATACAGGGAATACTACGCAGCAGTTAAAATGAGCCGCGTAAACGAACACAGATACAGCTCAGAAGTGTAAGGGTCGGAGAGAAAACCAACACAGACTAAGTGGCACGGTAGATGTGATAATACTGCTGTGAAGAGTTTGAGAACATACGAAACAACCGTTTATGGATACATACATATGTAGTAATCCCACAAAAACATCTGCAGGCATGATGTCCATTTTAGGACAGGGTTATACTGAGGAGGAAGGGCAGGAAAAGGCTGGAAGAGGATTGCACAGGAGGCAAATACAGAGAACATTAAGACTTGGAAAAGTCACAGACTATTACTCTGATTTCCTCTGACTACATCATGTCATCCATCTACTGGCCATTCATATTTCTTCTGTTGGACATATTTTGTGACAATCTGCATGGGCCCGATTCTCTGATGGCTGCGGACAGTCTTAGCTAGACTCGCGTCTCATGGCCGGGAGTGTCTCGTGCAGCCAGGCTGGTCTAGGGCCGGATGCAGAGGTGAACATGTAGTCGCATGGGACAGTTGGAGGGCAGCAGGTAAAACAAGTTAAACACACACATTACAAATTGTAATGAGTGCTATGAAGGACACAAAGTGCGATGGCAGAGCATTTTGGGTGATCTCATTTACAGAAGCTGGTCTGAGAAGGCCTCTCGGAAGAGGTGGCATGCAAGGCGAGAGCTCCAAAGGACAGAGGCAGCCATTCGAGGGAGCGTTGTGTGGCTGCAGGCGCCGGCAACTTAACTGCCTCTGAGTAAACTTCCTCAGAGAGGGAGCTGATGAGGGAGGTCCTAGACTCTGGGATAAAGGCACAAAACCTTTGTCACAGATTGGAACCCCCGCCTAGAACCCTGAGTTTGCCTCCAGGTGCGTCTCCTCCGTCTCCCCCACAGTCGCATCCTCACGAATGCACTGCAAACCGAGGGAGGGTGGTAGCTGCCAGCTCACCAGCCTGTCCAGACAGCAGAGCCAGTTCTGCAGAGCAAGAGTGGCCGTTCTGCTCTCTTGGTAGACCCCCATCCTGGGGGCCCCGTGGAGACGGGGTGTTAAGCGCCCTTATCCCATCTTACCAGAGCATTTTCAGGCACACCCAGGACCACATCGTGCAACATGGCTCCACTGCCAAAGTGCTGAGCTATAGACAGGCCGCTCAGACAGTAGCAGGTGTGGTAGAAGTCCCGAGACCTGCAAGGACAGGGCGGTTCTGAGCAGGTGCTTCTCTGCTCCCCACAAACACCTTCCCCACCCAGTGCACCCTAAACAACAAAGCAACCACATGGACCCCGGGTGCCAGGCTGCGCTCACACGCGCCACCCTGCCCTCCTGACGGAGCTCCAGGAAACCTGGTTTCCTCCAGCAGCATTTTTTCAAAGCCCCATTTTTCAGCCCTGCCAGCCAGCAGAAACTTTAGAGTCAGTACCTCCAGCTGTCTTCCAGAAAGGGCTCTCGTGCGGAGTACTAGCACTAAATTAACGTATTTCTCAAAAGAAAAAAAAACACATACAAAAAAACAAAACACTAAGATGACTAAAAATGGGCCAAATAATTCCTGATAAATTGCTGGGCACTGGCCTTTAGCTGGGCCTTTCCCTGGGTGCTGACAGCAGCAGGGGGTGTGTGTGCAAAGGAACAGAACTTACTTTTATTTGGCACCCAAAAGTTTTAATCTATCCTGTAATGGTTGTGATTATAATGTCTGTTATGGCACTCAAGGATTTTAAAATCTTGTATCTTGTTCTGTTTAAATCAGTTTGGTTAATTTAAAAAAAGGAAAGAAAAAAAAATCAACCTGGCAATCTGCCCTCTGGAGAGGGCAGTGCATATAATAAGCTGGGGGAGAGGATGGGTACTGGAGGTGACAGGATCAAGGGCACTCAAAGGGGGTGCTCCCTATCAGGGTGCTATTTCCCTTGCCACACCAACACTAAGCATCTGGATGGAAAGGGACACCTTGACTTTTAAAGGCTGGCACCTGCTGCCATCTGGGTCTGAGGAAGCCTAAAGTACACACCCTTCCCTCCCCTGGTTGTCCCTTCCTCCCCAGAGAGAAGGCACTCACTTGCCAGGTTTATCCAGAAGCCCCCCAGCGGGGCACTGGCAGCACATGAGAATGTACTCCTGCAGGGCCTGCTGGTGGAACATCCAGTGGCTCATGCTGAGGGCAGGGTCACCTGTGGAAAGACAAAGGATCAGCGTGGGCCTAGGCTTGGTGTGAGTCCAGTGTAGCATCTCGGACTCCTTTGTATTTAATTACTCAGTGGGAACGGTCAAGGTTTCTTTCTAGTCTTCTTGGACCAGTGTTGAACATTACATTCTTGAGACACTTGATATCTTCGCCCGAGTCCTATGACGTGTCTTTACTCCTGAACCCTGGCATGAGGCAAAGAGCAGCGGTGCAGAGCGGCACTTTCCCTTTGCCTGAAGTGCATGCATTACCATCGGCAACCACGCCTGTGGCAGTCAGGGGGCTTAGCTGGTCAGCTTACCTTTCCAGACTGACCTCCATCAGTGCTTCTGACTTGGTCCACAACTCCCTGCTCTGGGCTTCGTAAGACACTTCCTCTAGTTCATGTCTGAAACTTGTTAACCAGACTCTAGCTAAGAGAATTCTTAAGAGGGGTGATAATGTCAGTTTCTTCTCCTTTTCTAATCCATCTCCAAAAGGAATTCTCCAACTTTTCTCTTGGCTCAAAAAATGTTCCTAAGAAGCAAGACGAGGAACTGCCCTCCTGCATCATATAATATGGTAGCCCAACCAGAAACTGACAAGAAACTGGCTTCTTCACTCTGAACGGCAATCAGTACAGTCAGAGAATTCTGCAGGCCAGTCATCAGTGGGAAGGCGGGGCAAATCACCAAGAGACAGACGTGTGCAGAGACGTTTACACGGGAATTGATCTTTTAAAAAGTACACCTATGGAATGTGCATAAGTCCTTGTTCACTTTTATACTTTGATACTTGGGCTACAAAGATAGCAAACAATCTGTAAATGGCAATTAAAAGCTAACTTTTTCTTTCTTCCAGTCTTTGTTTTGTTTGTTTTGTTTCTAAGCAATTTTCAATATAATTACTATAATTTTGTATCTTAGGTTTTTCATTTAACGTTATAGGCATAAACTTTCCTGTTCTGCTACATAATCTTCATACCCATCATTCTGAATAGCCATATTATACTTCATTAAGTGGATGCACAAGGTAATTGCATTAATATAGACACTGGGCCAAAACTCTCATATATACAACTATAGAATTGTCTATAGTAAAAATTTATCAAAGTTTACAGTAAATGCAAAATATTTAATTGTAGAATACTACAGAAAAAAAATCTTTTTTTAATATCTTAAATGAGAGAGGACAAGATAGAGCCGGTTAGAAAGTGATCACTATTTCCCTCTTTGAAAACTGGATGAGGTACAGCAGTTAGCTGACATCTGGGGTCACATATAAAAACCACTCATCCTCATCACTCCGGTCACACTCGGCCCCTGAGATGCTCGCAAGAGAACGGGCCCACGGGGGGCAGAGCCCAGCAGAAGGAGGAGCACTTTCGGGCCTCCCCCCTCAGGCTCACTCTGGGGCACGTGTTCACAGAGGCATTTGCACTACTACAATTACTTTCCTCTTTTTTCTTTCCTTATCTATGAGCACAGCTGCCTTTGTAAAAGATTCATACATACATGATGAGACTCCACCCTTCTCTTACTTATTTCCAAGGTTGTTTCCAGCTCCTTGAAATGATAAAAAATGCTGCAATAACTATCTTTATGAATCTTCTCTGTTTAGGATCATCTTCTTCAAATGGATTCATAGAAGTGGAGTTACTCAGTTAAAGAGAATAAACACTTTTAACCCATTTCCTGTTTTAGAAAAAAAAAGTGCAGCTCGCTGCCTATGTTTTTAATCTTACATAAACACGCTCTTTGAGGCTGAAGTAAATCTGACTGGTTTTCACTGTGAAAATACAATATAAAAACTTTTTGGAGTTAATTCTGCACAGGACTTGTCTCTAATCCTAATGTAACAGAAATGGATACATAAATCAGATTCATCAAATGAAACTTCAGCTAGCAACTGTTTGAGAATGATGTTCACGTCGCATGTAGGAACGCTACGTTGTCTAGGAGTTGACATTTTCAGCGATCGAGAATTACTGTATTTTGTAAATGGAAATACTGCTGCTAAAAACAGAATGCTATACATGGCGTGATGTTATTTATTTCCAAAGGCTGTCAATATACTAGAGCAATGTGAAAATAATAATAAAAGTGAGATATTTCATGCCAAACTTTGGGGGTGAGGTTAGGACTGTGATCCATGAGTTATCTCGGGGTGAATGCTGCAGCAGCAAGTGTTACCAGCAAGTATTCCTGGGGCAAACGGGAAATGGGTTAAGGCTTTTAATAGATACTGATAAACTACTTTAAGAATTTATATAGCCACTAGCAAAATTTAAGATGTTTCTTAACATTAAGCATTAGTCACTTTTTAAAAAAGTTCTAAGCAATTAAAATGTTAAAAAAAAAAAACAGTATCTGATCATTTGTTTTTATTTGCATTCCTTCGATTTAATAATTAGGGTGAAATTTTCTCATAACTTTTGTTTACGATTGTATTTCCTTTTGAGAGTATCTTCTGAGATCCAACAGTCAATTTTATTAATCTAGCTTTCTATTTTATTTACTCTTTTCCTGTATCATGTGCTACATCTATTTCCCCTTTTTGTTCTTTTGGTTATACGGGCTTTATAAAATATATATCTATAGTATTAGTTTATATATATATAGTTTACATTATGTATACATAGTTTATATCATATGTTATATATATATAGTTTACACATATGCTATAATCACACTGTTGATATTTTCTTTGTGATTTCTTTAAAGAAGCACATTTAACCCGTACAGGAGTTCATGGGGGGGGGGGTGATGAAAATTCTACACTGATTGCTGATTATTGTGATAGCTGCACAACCCTGAATATACTAAAAATCACTGAACTGTATACTTTAAATGGGTGAATAATATGGTATATAAATTATATCTCAAGAAAGCATATTTACTAAACTTCAGGATAACTGCATTAAACATCTATATAAAAATATACTCATTTTGTAGCCTATGAGAAATAAAAGACTGTTATTATCTGTTATTATAAGGTAAATGATAGCCTATTGCTGAAGTTGGAATCTGAAAAAAAAATGGTAGGTTTATTATTATATAGATTAAATAGAGTGCTTCAGTTACCACTTACATTACCTAAGTCTAGAAGTTCCAAGTTCATAAACGCAATAAGGAATTTCCAGAGATCTTGAATTTGCACACCAGCACACAGAATCATAGTGAGATGAAGGGAGATATAATTACGAGGTGATAACTGTGCACTGGAATCAGGCTTTTAAATTCTTTATACCTGTCCCTCAAATTACAGCTCTCAATCTAAATGTCATTTTGCATTTCTAAGGTTCCTTTTATCTAAGAAATCAAACGCTTTTCCAAACAGTAAGTGACAGGTGCAGCCACATGTAGCTCAGTTTCACAGGCGAACAAATACAGGCTTGGGGCATGTTCCAAAGGACAAGCAAGCAACGAGCAACTATCAATCCAGACAGAAACTCACAGTCCTGCCGCTTTCTTGTTGCTCCACGAAAATAACTCACTAATTTAGTTAGCATTTGATATTTTTAAGATAGTAATAACTCATGTTTCTACTCAAATACTGTCTTCTACATGTGTTAAGGCAGCCGCCCACATGGAACTACTCATGGCCACTTGCCGAGTCAGGGTCCAGCCTGGATTCATATGCTGATGTGTGTCAGTCCCTTGTTATCTTTTTGGTTAGCAATATGATCACCACCTTTTAAAAGTGTATTTGTGTTCATTTACTGAAATAAAAGTAATATTGTACATGGCAAAAAAAAAAAAAAAAGCAGAGTATGAAAAAAAAGGTACAGATAGAAAATTTAAGAAGAAAATCTCCTCCCCTCTCTCCAACACGCCCACTGTTGAAGGGCCTTAATGTCACTTCCAGGAAAGGCTGTGTGGATGCCGCATGCAGACTGCTCTAGATCTGACCTTTCAAACTTTCAGTTGTGTCCTGGGGAGCTACCTACATCAGCCAGCCTATCGTATGCAGCTACTATATATGGAGATCATAATTTATTTAACTGTTGACCTTTTGGTGGGCAGTGGGGTTGTTTGGTATTAAGACTCTACTTCAATAGACTTCTTTTGCTAATATCTCTGAAGGTAAATTCCTGACAGTACACTTGCTGGGTTCCAATAAGTTAAACAGATGTCTCCAAATGCCCTCCAAAACATGGTGTGCCTATTTCCACCCCAGCTAACAACATGGAAGTGCTGGTTCTCCCCAGCATAGGTATCAAGGTTTCTAACCTCTGTCCATTTGACTCCTAACATCATTATTCCGCCTACCGACCAAAAAACGTCCCTTCTTCTCAGACCCTTGCCTGGTCCAAGTGCGCTGTTTCTGAAAAGTGGGTGAGCATCAGGCCCAGCAAGGGCCTTCTCCCAGGCAGTGAAAAAAAAAACAAAAATAAAAACAAAAAACACCAACATTCGCAAGCCGCCTTCTCTACAGGCAAAGCTTTGAATGTGACTAGTCCTCCAGAACCTGAACTACAATAACAAAATGTCAAACAGGGCCCCCCTTGAGGACTTTGGCAGGTATCACTCCTGTGACAGCTCTCTCTGGATTTTCCTGGCAGCTGCAGGACGACTGCATCTTATCCCTGCCAGGAACGGGTTTGCGAGAAGCTGACGGTTTTACCAAGGGCTCAACCTCACCAGTTCCAATAAAGAGATCACTAAAACCCAAGTTATTTCTGCCTGGAAAATGCTGGACTCTGAGAGACTTCCTGACCTCTCCACTATAGGGGTCAAACCAGAGTCTATACAGGCTCCATGGTCAGGGGGATGAGACCAAAAGCCGAGGGGTCCTAAGCCAAGGAATCTCAGGACACACATAAACAGGGAGAACGGGAGGACAGGACAGGGGCTCTGTTTACATCAATTCAGTATCAGAAGTGTCCACAACTCAAACGAATTAAGAAACTGAAGAAAATGGACTCAGAAAGAACAGCCAAACAATAGAAAAAAAAAGTGTGGGAGAGGGCAGTAGAAAAAAATCTCATCTTCCACATTTGGGCAATTAATTGCCCAACTACTAAGTCTAAAGCAAAGTTTTCCTCTGGGCTAAGGGATCTCACTCCAAGAACAGATCAGCCGCCAGCCAGGGCATGACTTCCCCTCTCCCACTAGCTTCCTCAGAGACGTCCTGTTCTCACACAAAACAGATGAGAAAGATGATTCGGGAGTCAGCAGGCAGCCTGAGATTTCACAAGATAGTAAGGAAAGGCTCCCAGAAGCTCTGTTTGCTATCTAACTGCTTTGATTTTGACTCCCTCTTGAGATGCCACAGAAGCGAACATGGGACTTTCCATCCCAGTGGTGCAGGTGCACAAATGTGCATTTCACATCTTTTTGTTTGACTGATGGCCACCTGAGGTGATCTTCAACAATTTTTAAATCTGACATTTCGAATGGTGGCCACTACACAGCCAGGTAGACACGGTGAGTCTTTTCTCTGTGGGTTCCGGTTCTCTGCACCTGTATGCAACTGCCTTTTTTGTCACTATGTGACCAAGTGTGCAGCATGGGTTTTCAGTTCTGATATGACCAATATGGAGCTCAGCACTGGAAACTGTGGCTTCACATCCAGCGGAGGTGGCAGTCACAATGGGGCCTGCCTTCTCCCAGCCACAGCCAGTCTGAAGCAGCCATGACCCCTCAACCACTGGAACTAACTCCTAGTCTGCACATGCATGCCTAAGGTAGGAGGATCCAGACTGGGCTGTCAAAATCCAGGCCACAGAGCTTATTTCAACCCCTCTGAAAAACCACTCTGGCTTCCTGATTTGATTAGAGGCAGAGGGAAATCATGTACCCCCCATCCCCTTTATCCCCTCATGTCTCCCCACACCTGCCCTCAGCTGCCATGTTCACCTTGAGCGTGTAGTGCGCGATGGAGCAGAGGCAGGAGTCCCGCCTGCCAGAAAGAGTAGCAGCCGTCCACCAGCTTGTTGCAGCGGCCCTGAAATCCACCTTCGAACCGCATCTGCCGGCTTGTCACCCATTGCTGAGAATGAGACAGAGAAGGGAGAGGCAGCTGTAGGCTAAAGGAGACACAAAATCCAGCAAGACAAGATCTCCAGAGGCCCATTGGCAAGGGAGGGTTCCCGCCTTTCGACTCCCTGGTGCTTTGGCTTCTCACCTCCGTCCCCTCACTGCCACAGACATCGAGTGGAGCCAATGCTTCCAAGGCAACCAGCACTGATCTCTGCTCAGTGTCTACCACACCATTAACCACCTTTTCCCAGGTTCCAAATGAGTTGTGGCACTGAGGGAATAGAGGCCAAGTTGGCTTATGAAGAGAACCGCAAACATCTCTTAATACACGGGCTTAACTAGGAAATTCAAGGCAAGACCACCAGGGGCTCATTTCTAATCACTTTCCCTGCTCAGGGAAGTTTATTAAATGCAGATAAATAGAATTTTGTGCTATATCTCATCAGATGATCTCAAACTGTTCCTGACTTTTACTTGGCACCTGAGGAAGTTCACCCTGGGTCTCTTAGCCAGTCACTCACAGAACTCGAAGCAGAAGCCATCAGTCCTGATGACCAGTGCTGGCTCTGTCTGGTCTAGCCTTTCTGCTTCTCTAGGGAACCTGGCTGGCTGAGAGAAGAAAATCTTTTACTCTGAACCTGTAAAATAGCTCTTGATGTCACTCATGGTCACATATGATATTTCCATTCCTTGCTTATCTCCAAGTGTTCTAAACACACTCTGCTACTAAGATCAAGAGAGTCATGGGCTGGGCCTCTAGGAATGAGCAGAACCAGGTGGCTGAGCAGATAATGACATTTCCATTTCCTTCCCAGCCACCAGCCACGGACTGACAGGGCTGCCTTACCAAACGGAACAGTGCAGAGTAAGGTGTCCCCCTTGTACCTAGATTCTTATTAGCCTGAGTTCCTGAAAACAGCCACTAAGAACCCTTGCAGAAGGGGGTCGAAAGGGTGTTCCTGCCCCGCTTTAAGTTAATGGTTGCAGAGTTCAGATTATACCCCTGTTCAAAGCAACACCTACCCACGGAGAGTCAGAATCCCAAATTCTTAAGCGAAAGACATAAAAAATTGCAGGTGTAGGCACTAATACATCCCCAGTCAGTCTTAAAGGAAACTGTGCATTTGGGATGATGCCACTTAATGTAAGTAAGCTAAGCATTACTCATGAAAAGAGATAATAGGCACTGTAGTGGAAAGTCCATTGTTCATTTTCACTTACTCCACAGATTAAGTGTTTTTAAGCCGGGCTAATTTTTTCTGGTGGCTAAACCCATAGGTTTATTCTATTGACTATATAAAATCCTTCAGATATGGGTCCTAATTCTTTCAAAGCAAATGGAGGGGAGGGAGTAATTTGGGTAAGAAGGACACTAACATTTATTGAGCACCTACTATGTGCCAAGCCATTTATATATGTTTTCTCCTCTAACCTCCAAGGAACTGTTATCTGTGCTTTATAGAAGAAAAAAAATTGATGCTAAAACAGATTAGACAATTTTCCCAAGGTCAGGTGGCTGGGAAGTAGGAGAGACAGGGTTTAAATCTCAAATGTTGTCTTTGTAACTGAGGCATTCGCTAATTAAATTCTTTATTTCTGCCTGGGAAATAGAACTTTTTGTTCTATTGTTGCATGCCTTGTTAAGTAATCAGATTTTAGTGGATTTCAGAGGCCAGTGCACAAGTTGGCCATTTCAGCATGAAACTTCAAGCCTTTAAGAACCTTCAGAAAGAGTATGTTCTAGGAGGTTTCCTAAGGATGAGGACAAAATGCTGCTGGTCACATCTCTACAAAGTATAATAGAAACTCCCTTGGAAGCTCACAATAAGTTCCTATGATAGGAGCCTGACATCTGATAGATGTCAATCGCAGTTGATTTGCTTTGAGGTCAGGGTTAGGAGGTAAATGCTTCCCTAAAGACATCTCGTTGGTGGCTGCAGGTATGTGTATGTTTGCGCACTAGATCTCCAATGATAATTAAACTATAATCTAACAGCTTCCTAAAAGTGACTGCTTTCTGAGTTCATTCTAAATGGTGAGGAGCTTGGAGTCCAGACACAAATACTTGGGCTGCCTGCTCAATGTAACTACGCAGTTCTGCTCAGCTTATTTAAATGTAGTTACCAATGTTCACAGTGTGGTAGGCAATAAAAGCTTGGCTTTAAAATACTTCAAAGATCTTCTCATAACTTTTTCTCTTAGGATATTCTTTCTAGATACATGATAACCCCTAATTTTAAGAGACCAAAGCTACATTTTTTTTAGAAGTATGAGGAAGGTACTCTGACTCATACCAGATGTCTGAGGGACTCAAGAAGGCTCTGGACTTAGCCTAACACACTAAGTAGACACTTCAGAGCAGGAAGATGAAAAGGCAGGAAGAAGGGAGCAGAAACTGAGAGCACATGGTCACTCCTTCCACTTTCTCAGAACAGTGCTGAGCACTCCAACAACTCTATCTAAAGCTTTCAGTTCCGGTGCTCGAGGCAGGAATTCTGTTAGCCCTTCCCACAGCCAAACCTTCCTGAAGCCTGTCTGAATGGCCACGTCAGCAGGGACCAGGGGGCCTGGGAGGAAGAGGAATCAACAGACACTTACCAATAAGCTCTTCAAGTTTAAGGAACGTTCTTTCTTGAGGATGACCAGTGCAGCCAGGCCACAGAAAGTATAGCCACCATGGGCTTCCATCCCTGGCACCCCGCCAATTCCCCCTTCCCAATTCTGACACCTAGAAAAGATTGAGAAGAGCAGATTTAAGGGTTAGTATCAACCAACGAGTGTCCAGGCTGAGTGGAAGGCAGAAGCACAGGACCCTGGATGGCAAAAAGTGAGTTCACTCAGATTAAGGTATAAATCATCACAGCCATGAAGGAAAAGATGGCAGCCAATTAACTTTCAGAAATGCCTTTTCCTCAAAAAAGAAAAAAAAATGAAACTTGGAAATAGTCTACTTATGTAACATACTATCACAAATCATTACTTTTTGGAAAAAGTTATAAAATCACATGTATAGTATAACCACCAGGTTAAAATAAAATTGCAAAATAATTGCTAATTCTGGTTATCTTGTAGTACAAATCTATTGCTGATATTTTCCCCCTTTATTTTCCTATATTTTCAAAAAGTTTCTCTAGTAAACATGTATACTTTTCAAAATAGAACTGTTCAAAATAAACTTATTTTTTACAATATACATTTATTATTATTATAATTATTATTATTTGAAATATATTTTCTAGTCATTAAAAAGATGCATAATGTTTAGCCCAGAAATAGAGGATCATTTCTAGGAATTAATCCTATGAAATATGAATATGTTCAAAGGTCAGATTATAAGAATGTTTACTGTATTCCCATTTATAACAGTAAAATATTAGAAACCCAGGAACTCAATAGTAAAGGACTAGTTATATAAATTATGACATATCTGGACAACAGAATACTACAATCATTTATGCTAAAGAAGCATATTTAAAGATATTCCAGATATATTACAGGAAGTTATAAAATGATAATGTACTCTATGATTTTTCTGGACTAGAAAGATGTACATCAAGAGTCGTTGGTGGCAGATTACAAGTGGTTTAGATTTTCTTCTTTTTGCTTTTCTACAATATACGTTTTATCTGTGAAAGACATTTTCTTTTCGATGTATACTCGTATAACAAAGAACTTTCTTCCAAAGATCTTGAACTATGTACATAAGAGTCACACTCCCTGTAGGCGTGTCTGCCTCACAACCCCAGCTGTAGCACAGGTGCACAGGTAAATGGGCACTTAATCCAAGAGCTGGTAGAACTTCCAGGTGGGAGAGAAAGAAAGCAGCAATACCTCTTGTCTTCTACACACCTCTTCTTTGAGGTTGGGGATCTTGGGAATTTAAGGACCTTTTTCAGAGAAGCCACATGCCCAGGGAGATCACAGTGCAGACAGAGTACAGAGTCAAAAATGGGCTACTGTTCCCTGTGCAGATGCTTCAGCATCCTCTGTCCCCCAACCCTACTGCCACCCAAACGCACACTCCAAATTTGTTTCCAGTGCGTTTGGATTACATGGAGCATAGAAAAAACTCGTTTGAAAGTTCTGATGAGTAAAGAATATGCAAAGGACCTCTTAAAATTCTTCCTGCTCTTAACTTTTCTTAACTTATCTTTAATTTTTTTAAATTAAATTCAAACGGTATATAAATAAACAATGAAAAGTCAGTCTCCTGTCTACCCTGGCCTCCTCGTCCCTCTCACCAGAAGTGACCACTGTCACTTTCTGTGTCTCAGTCTCTCTCATTCTCTCTCTCTGCACACAGGCACATGGCACACTCACACAATACATATATACATATATTTCCCCCCTACTCTCCTTCCCTTTGTTTTTACATGCATGAGAACAACTTAGTAAAATTCTTTGGGAGTGTCTTCTAGCTAAATATAATGGATGGAACACAATAGCCCAGTAACATGTAAGTAAAGAAATTTAAAAAGGGATGAACCCACAAGGATAGAGAATTTAAGAGGACATGAATAAAATGTGAAAGCTAGAAAATGGGAGAGAGAAGAAATAACTGACTTAATAGGATAGAGAAACCTAAGCCAGTTCAGGGAGTTTTGTGCGAAGCAATAGAAAGCAAGGCGATTTGCTCCAATGAAAGGCCCAGGGACTAGAGACACACTGTACCTCTAAAAAGTAGGATGCAATTGAACCCACTTGACTGGTTGCAAATTTATATAAGAATCAGACCTCCTGGGACCTAGCAAAAGTACTCGAACTCAGCAGAAGATGGGATTAATTAAGAGGTGGAATTCCAAGAGCAGGAAGGAGGCACTGTACTGAGCAGGGGGATTAAGTGAGAGTCTACCATCTGAACACAAATACCCCCAATCCCTTTTTCTACTAGTATTTCACAAAGCTGGCTGCCAAATTCATATGCCAACTAGGAATCTAGAAGATTCTTCTCTAGAGAAACTCATAAGCCCAAGGAAAAAACTCTACAGATAATTGATATATGAGAATTTCCTGATGAAAGGCTGGACACTAGCCCGCTGTGGCATACACAGCTCTTCATCAGTTTCTTAGCACTTGACTCCTAAATATGAACACCAGACATCTGTGCAAAGTCTCTAATATGAAAGAGAGAGAGACCAAAACAAACAAAAATAAATTAGAGAAAATAGAGAACAGAAGTAAATATTTTAAAGTAGTATCTTTAGATAAAATATTATACCAAATAAAAACACCACATGAATACTACAGTCCTGAAACAAGAACAGCATACTATATAAAAAAGAAGTGGTCTTTTTTTATAAATAAGGATAAACTAAGCTCTATTAAATTTAAAATAGAATTGCAAAAATAAAAACAACAGAAAGATTAGAAGATAGCAGGTAAAGAAATCACTCAGAAGTATGTAAGAAAGGTTAAGAGATGAAAAATAGGCAAAAAACGTTTGAAAAATTATAAGCCAACCCACTCACAGGATGTTATAAAAAGAATAAACAGAAAATGGAGGAGAAGAAATGATATAATAAAGTTTCTTCAAACTAAAGCATATGCAATTTCAGGTTGAAGACACTTGCTGAAGGGTCGGGCTTAGTACTTGGATGGGAGACCACCTAAGACCAGGTGCTGTAGGCATAAATAATAATAAATAAAAATTTAAAAAAGAAGAAGAAGAAGAAGATACCTGCTGAGTACCCAGCACAACGAATGAAAAAAATCTACATCATGGTTCATCAGCATGAAGTTTCCAAAGAGCAAGAATAAAGATTCAAGAAATTTCTAGGGAGGGGTGGAGTGGGACAGAGAAAAAGAAAAATAAAACAAAAACATACAACAGATTGGGAACACAATGACACTGAGAGGCAGGAAGCACAGTGGTTACCACAACAGGTTTTGGTTCCTTAATTTCTTTGTATTTCAGCTTAATATCAAATCCAGCATCATACCATCTGTCATATAAGGAAACTATGACACGCAGAAGGCATAAAGCTCATAAATGACAGAACTGGGATTCAAACCCAGGCAGTTGGAGTTCCACATCTAGTAAGTGTCTAGCAATCCAATCCTCCTGCAAATAACAGCAACACACTCTGGACAAAATACACAAAACAACTTCTTGAGGGCTAGACTGACTGAAAAAGAGGCAGGCAGATTTGGGTGGGGATTGGAAAGTCAGAAAGTCAGTCCCTTCCCTTCCCTCCCCTATTCCTGGTTTGCTATGAGAATGGCCAGTCACCCAGTGGTGGCAGTAGCAGTAGGTCAGGGGTGGGCAGCTGACACTGATAGAAAGCCTACCATCTTTCTGGCAAGATGAATCAGGCTGACCGAAATTGAGGAAGAATCCCAGAAAGAGGAGAGTCAGAGAAGGAAACCCTCAAATTCTGTATTTAAACTTCATTTAAGTTTCTACCTGACCTGACCCCTGAATCACACAGGCTTTAGAGAACCAGAAGCAGCTTCTGACCAAGACCTGATCAGAGAGCTGAGCCACTAACCCCCAGCAGGTGTGACAATCTGCAGTTTGAGTCTAACCAAGTTGACTGCCTGCTAGAACAAAAAACATCAACACTGTTTAGAGCAATCTATCAGAATCTAGTCTTTACAACAAAACATCACAATGTCCAGGATACAATCCAAAAATTACGTGATATATGCAGAACCAGGAGAATGTGATGTACTAACTCCAAGAGACCCAGATGCTAAAATTACCAGACAAGGACTTTAAGGCAGGTATTATAATTATATATTTGCCTCCGTAAAGTGAAGAAAAATACACTTGTGATGGATAAAAAGATGGGAAATCTCAATTGAGCAAAAGAAAGTATAAAAAGAACCAAAAGTCTATACTCTCAATCCCTAAACTATTGCTACTCCACTACTGAGTATTACATAGCAAGTCGTCAGTAAATGTTGGTTATTATTATTATCAAACTTTTAAATAATGATAGTGGAAGCCAAAGAATAAGGATTCTGAAGGAGTACAATTTATACAGTTTCCAACTAAGAAATCTCTAACTAAATAACCTATCCAACAAATGTGAGACTAGAGTAAAGATATACATAAAATCTTTAAAAGATATCACCCAAGTGTTCTTTTGAGGTGTCTATCTGTTGGGGCACAGGCTTCATTACATTAAGTCAATAAACCAAGAAAAAGGACAGTTTCAACAAAGGAGAGAAGAGAAGTAAATTTCAGGCTGAAAGGAAGCTTCTGGATACCTACTGTGCAGGAAGCTGAGAGCACTCTGTCCGGGCTTAAGCAGGAGGGCAGAGTGTTTCAGGCGGGATAACTCAAAACACACACATGTATGCATGTACACATGTACACGTACACAAATATACACACGCACAAAAGAGAATCAACACATTACCTGAAGCGTCTGACTGTATTAAGAGTAATTTTATAGCTCGGGCAGAAAATTTAGGATGAATTCATGATACATACACTTAAAAAAAGAGGTAATAATTAATCCTAGGAAAATAAAATGTATACAAAAAAGGAAATATGTTCATTGTATATCATCTGGTTTAGCTGTAAATTATATTTTCATAGTAATAAGTTCTACTTTAATAAAAATGAAAATGTAAAGAAAGTAAAACAATACAGTTGGATATCATTTCAAATGGCACATATCTATCTACTATATCTTTTGTGTTTTTTTAAATTATGAAATATCTGAAGCATCTAGGAAAGTATGGCAAATAATATAGCTTTGATTTAACCAAATACATCTCAGGGTTGTTTCTTTTTTTAAAATACTTTAAAGAAATAAATGATGACTGAAAGAGTTGACGTCTCCTCTGGAAACGTGTAGGCCTCCCTGATCTCATTTCATTTGTCCTCTTTCCAGATATAAACACCATCCTGAACCCAGTGTTTATCCTTCCCATGCTTGTTTGTATATTACTACATGAGATTCTTCTCATAAATAATATAACATTGTTTTGCATATTTTCAAATTTTAAGCGAATATGCTGATGGGCACATTTTAACATCCTTTTTTTTCACTCAACATTGTTTTCGAGATTTATCCATATTGATACATGTAGCTCTAGTTCATTTAACGGCTATATTTTATTCCCGTGTGACTATACCAAAACTTACTTATCCATCTTGCGCTTACAAACATTTAACTTGTTTTCAGGTTTTCAGTATTATAAACAAGTCCTATCTTTGTTTCTTTCATGCATATGTGTGAGAGTTTCTGAAGGAGTGAAATTACTGGGTCATCAGCAAGGGCTACTTGGAGATAACATCAAATTGCTCTCCAAACTGGTTAAATCCATGTTGACTCCCACCATTCCTGGTAACCCAAGTTTTTGATCTTTGCCGATCTAAACTATAACACAACATTAAAGAAAATTTGGGAAAAACTCACAATGCTATAACCGCCAACACATCTCTTGTAATTTTATATTCCCTTCCAGTCCTTTTTCCATTTCCTTTGTTTTTCAGAAGTCTTGACCACCGATTGTCTAAGAAGCCAGGACAAATCCCAGCTTCAATCATTCTCTCACCTTGCTATCCACTCAGCAGTACCCTCAAAGAGGTCTGGGGTGATGATGTTGGTCAGAGAAGCTACCGAGGCAGCACAGTATGCACTTCTGGAAGGACAGAAATAGAGGGGAAAGTGTTAAGCTTCAAGGAAGAGCCTAAATCAGGCTCGCTGACCTTCCTGGGAGGATTGTGCTCTCAGCCTAGTAAGCTGTAATCACCTCCTGTCCTCACTCTTGGCACATGGTCAGTCCTGGGTCTCCAACTGAGAGGTCTGACATTCTCTTTGGATAGAGTTGCTCACAGCATGGCTTCAGCGAAAGAACATGACATTCTATTCTCTCGACCTCCACATGGTCAAATCTCCATCAGAGGAAATAACAGCCATATCAATTTGTGTCAAAACTGAATGTAGCTCTCCTTTCAAAGACCTATAATGGTTCCTAAAATTCCACGGTGTCATTCAGGTATTTCTGATACACTCATTCACTCAGATGTCAGTACTATTTTAGGTCCAGGATTTCTGAGTTTATGACATGGGCACATTAAAGGATGACTGTATTTTTTCTATAACTAACATGTCGGAAAGAAGGTCACCAGACCCTAATGGCCGCTTAGATCAAATAAAGGAACAGGAATAGATAAGCCCACACAGACATATTTCCTTAGGCTTCTAAAGGGAAAAAGGAGCTTTGATTTCAAGCACCCCCCGCCCCCGGGACACACACACATACATACACATTTTTAAATGAAAAAAAAAAACATGTCTTTTTATTTTTTTAATGGTATTCTACTAGATTTGGAATAATTCTTGCCATTCCATCTTTCTAGCCCTAATTCTTCTCAGGATTCCTTTTATTTCAGCTTCTCCCTCTATTATGGAACACAATTACAAACTGTCTTTTCTCCCCATCTACAGATTTTTTCAAATATCCAGCATCTCAGCATCTCCAACGTTTTATGTTGAAGACAAAAATTCTAATTTTACTTACAAATCCATTTTATAAGGCCTCCTAAGAAATAGAAAAAGGAGGAAAAAGCCTAATTACCTACTTTTATCTGCAATGTGTTTTATGTTCCACAACTTTCATGTAGTTTTCTTCCCCTATACTTTCAAACCAATGGTTAAGTCAGAATATTGATGAACTGTGTAGAAGCAAACACATTTACAAATTGGTGATAAGATGGCTTTGATATAGAAACCTCATTTTTTTTTAAATGTATTTCTCAGACTAAGTAATAAGAATTTGGAATAAAATCTCAATGGTCCCTTGCTGTTGAGAAATGACTCATTCAGTGAATTCCCTCTATGTTTCATTAGCAGCCTCCTGCCAGGTGAGTAAGCTACTTGCTAGGTACATCTGATAATTCTTGAGTAAAATTATTTTGAACCAACTGGTTCCAATCAGTTAACACAAGTCTGTTTCATTGCACTTCCCTGGCCCATAAGCATTCTTGGACCTCCCAAAGCAGTTCTCATGCAGGTGTTAAACACTCTCATGATTTCATCAAATTCATTCAGAAAATATAAAAATAAATAAGTCCCTACTTGGCTTTCTTCTTCCCTTCTATCCTAGAGAGATGAAAGATTATATGACATAATATAGTTATTATATGCTAGGGTATTATCATTTTATAGCAAATAAATATAGTTTTAACTTTTAAAACAAAACCATTTGATTTTGTTTCTGTAGTACTTATATTTTGACATTCACAAAGAAGTCGAGTGATAATGACACTTGAGGACATCTGTATCATATCTGCAATTATTATGACACCATGTCACCAACACGTCATCCTGTGTATCATTCTGTGACTGCCATGTTGTTCCTTGGGTTTGGCATCTCTAATGGCAGATAAACTCTATATTCTACTGATGCAGCAGCCTGAGAAAAACCACACTCACCTCACATCCACCTCACCTCCAACGTGCATGAGAAAAGAGCCATCAGGTTGCTTTAGAGAGTACAAATACTGAAGAAGCTTCTCTCTGAGAAACGAATGGGAGACGGGCAGGAGACAGCAATGGTCAGTGCAGTGTCAGCAGGAAGGGAGCCCTGGGTTTCCATCACTGCTGGCTTTGGCTGTACCTGTTAATGATGTCATAGGCCTCCTCGGTGCCAATGATGCATAGTGCATTGACTGCTGCATATGTGGGTGCAAGGTGTGGATACTGGCCAGGGCCTCCTCCAAAGCCACCTTCTGGACTTTGACACAGCTCCAGGAAATGGCACACACTAGGTACACAGACAGCCAAAGGAAAAACAATGTCAGAGAGCATGAATTTCAAAACACCAAATTCCACCAGAGTCTATGCCTTTCCAAATATCTCACTCCGCCCCCAAAAAAGGAAAACAAAAAACATCTTCTCTCACTTGCTGAATACATATTGAAAATAGTTAACCCCTGCAAAGGGTCTCTGTACCCTGCTATTACCAGTATTGTATGCCCTCTTATCTGAGTTTTATATTTAAGCATCTGCCTAGTCAGTAGTGAAGCAAGGAACATAAGCAGGCAAAAAGAGACTTTCACAGAACTGGGCTAAGTGTCATGCTTTATGACCAAATCTTTCCCATAATTTTCACTGAATGTGCCACTTTGGATCTGTGGTACCAGCCCCCTTCTCCATGCCTTTGGGGTACCTTCCAAAATTCGGCCTCAAACTGTGGTGGTGCTCAACTGCTTCTTCCCACACTAACCTCGGTGATGGTCTAGATCCACCACCTAGGCCTACAAAGAATATTTAGAGAGCGGCCTTCGCACTCCCATTGCCACCTAGGCCCCACCCAGTGGGCCACCGATTTTCATTCCTTCAGCCAACAAGAAACAAGCCTTTAAGGAGTCTGCCTCTATGGTTAGGGGAACCACGCTCGCCCTATTCGTGGCAAACTTAAGTACCGCTGACTCAGATCACAAGAATGCATCCCAGTCTGTGGGAGAATTTTTCACACTGATCCACAGAGGCTCCAGTTCCCCCATTGAGGGAATCTGTTTAGTGAGAATTTACCTTCAAGCCGCTGTCTCTAAACCAGGCATCGGTCTGTTCAGAAGTTACATTCTCGGTTCAGGTGAAACCAAGAGGGCCCCTGTTTGATCAAGGTCCTCTGAAGTTTGCAAGAAAGGGGTGCCCCAGAAAAGTCCCGGTTATCAAGTTGTTTCCCCACAACTCGGCCAGGATCAGGTTTCCCAGAAGGACAGGCCTCCGTTTAAGAGGACAAGGTGCAAATCTGTCCTTCAAGTGCTCACACAGCCTTCTTTTCTGGGCTCTTTCATCTTATTCTATCTTATCTATAGCTGCCAAGGACCTCACAGTTTAGTTAATCTCCACTAAGACAGTTATTACTGCTTTCCCACAACATATTGGATTACTTTTGATTTTGGATCCTCCATTATTTGGGCAGGGACAGCAATAGAAAATGCTGACTTGAAATCTTCACAAGTCAAAAACTATACACATTCACTTCTATTCGCACCTGAAATTTTACTGTAGGAAACACAAGGATTGAAACTGAAGTTGGTCATTTGAGAAAGGAGACAGTTTTGTGGCACATTTTTAATAGCAATTACTTTTCATAGAGAAAATGAGTTTGTCCTTAACATATTTTCCAAAACTTTCATAAATTCCTATCACGTTTCTCAGAAGTAACTACTAAATTCATGCCCTAGCATATAACAAGTGTTCTATAGCACAAAAACAAAGGGTTTTAACTGATAAAAAATTTAACAGCACGTTAAAGAAAAGAGAGTCACACAGTTATCCATTCTCTTTCCCAGCTCCCAAGACAGAGTCATGCCAAGTACAACGCTTCTAACCCTACAGCATACAGTCTGGAATGAGCTGGGATCGAAATGTACCAGACACCTCTAAATCACCCCTCCATGCCAGCCTCCCTCAGCTGACATGCTGCATCTGACCGTCCGTGGAGCTATGCTGGGGGACAAAGGGTTGGATCTTTCTTGACTCTGACACTTTCGTATTATGGAACATTCTGATCCAGAGGCTTTCCAAGTTGTACCTTAAGGAACTGGCAAACTGACCATGAAGAAGCTACCAGCTGTCATCAGCAGAATGCTTACCAATTCTGACAACCAAAATGTGAATGATACTTCTATCTGGCAAAAGGCGGGGGGGGGGGCAGGCTATCTTAGAGATCAGAAATTCACCAAATAATAATAATAATAATTAATAATAATAATAATAATATTATAACAAGCAGGAAACTGTGGAAACACCAAGAGTGGCACACTTTGTGAAAAAACAAGTATTCATAAATCATTCATTTAGTCATATAACTAAAAGACCTAGCAAATCAATTTTCTTTCAAATCAGCAAGATATTTTATTCTAGATTACAGACAATTACCAACAAAGTAGGAAACTATCTTGTAGATCAGGGATTTTCAAATCCAAAATGTGTATATCAGAATCACTGGAAAGCTAGTAAAGAATATACAGATACAAGCCTGCTGAAGCAGCAAAGAGCCTAGGCCTCTATATTTTTATTAAATTCTCAGGTGATTTGGATACACACAAAGTTTGAGTACCACAAATTTTTGCTGTGCAATTCAAATCACTTGGGGTATGTTTTTAACAAATCCCAATGCCCAAGTCTAATAACAATTAAATCAAAATCACTGAGGTCAGGACCCAGGCGGCAATATTTGTTAAAACTCCCCATGTGACTTCAATGTACAGCCAAATGTCAGGGCTTCTTAATCTGATCATGATAAAATGCAGATCTAAGTAAATAGAGCCTGAGATACTGTATTTCCAGCAAGCTCCCAGGTGATGGTCTGGGAAAGTCACATTTTTGGTAGCAATGCAATAAATCTATATTGTCCAATAGGTAGACACTAGCCATATGAGACTACTTAAATTTTAATTTAAATTAAATTTAAAATTTAGCTCCTCAGTCACACAAGCTACATTGCAACTGCTCCTACATGTCACCAGTGGCTACCACAAAATATAGAACATTTCCAGCATCATAGAAAGTTCTATTGAACACCACTGCTCTGTCATTCAACTATTAAAGAGTATGTAAAACTTGTAAGAGGACCAGGTTCAAAGCAAGAGTATCAATGATTTACTGTCAGCCTTATAAGGAGTTTACTCAGACTGTTAGGTGATAGTTGAGGACTGACCTAATGTGGTTGATTCTGGACATCACTGTCACAAACTTAGATTAAGGACACAAAAGCATGAACAATGAGTATTACAACAATAGAAAATGAGCAGAGAAATACCTCCAAGATGAGAAGTAAAGTCCAGAATACTATAAAATAAATCAGAAGCTAAAATATAAGAATAAAACAAATAAAATAGGTAGAAGTAGCAAGTAACAAACATACATAGGGGAGGCAGGAGTGGAGATGAATAAAATACATAAATTTAAGATGGGAAAGGACTAGGAATATAGCAAAAAAAAAAAAATGATCAGAGGTTAGGACCCATGAGTTGTGAACAACAACAAAAACGCTCATTAAAAGCATCATAAACACAGTGAAGGTCAGAATTCCATTTGGCTCAAGCCTCCATTTTCCAACCCAAAGGAAGTTCAGATTAGAGTGGTAAAATAGCTAAAGATTATGAAAAGGCTTAATATTACAGACAACCACAGTGAGGATGCTACCCTAGCAAAATACCTCAAGTATACAAAAGGTATCATACAAAGTGTCTGGTAAATGAACAAAAACTGAAGTTAATCTGCCTCAAGAAGATTTTAGGTTAGATTTCAGAAAAACTTCAGCACAAGAATAGGTTACCACAGGCAGACTTAAGGCCTAGAATAAGTTACCAAGATTATAGCTCTGGAAATAAGAACAGTCATCCTTGAGCAGAATGGCTCAGGAGTAGATGCAAATGCAAGATGAATGTGTTGACATCAGGCTTCTAGTACTGTCTTTTACACTTCATACTGTACAACAGCTTCAGCTTACTACTACAAGAGAGAGGAAAACTCCTCTAGGTAGATACAGCAATGAACAGGTAAAAGACAGACTCTCGTATTGATTAGCATCCTGGAAGGCCAGTGCAGCTGTAGAGGTGACAGTGTGTGACAGGTTATCTAACTCCATCAAGCGCTGACAATCCTCTGGGTGCTGCTGTTTCAGATGTGTAATCAAATCTAAAGTTGGTTATTTTAGAGTGGGGTTTCTCCATCTTGGTAGTTTTGACATTCGGAGCTGAATCCTTTCTGTGGAGGACATTTAGTAGAATCCCTGGCCTTTACCCACTAGATAGATGCCAGCAGGAACTGGCCAAAAAATGCCTAGAAGACAAATGACTAGATAACGTACCCTAATTAAAAGGTAAGAAAACAAACAAATCACTTTAAAATTTAAAAATTAAAAGGAAAAATACTTAATAAGTAATTCAGAGGAGCAGTTACTAATAACCTTTTGGAATGGAAACAAAACATTGGTATATGAATACCTTAATCTTTGGGAAAATTTTATAAGCAGAAAAGTCCTAAAACAATATTTTTAAGTTAAACATAATTTTTAGATATCACAGAAGCTAAAAACCTAACTTAACAGCGCAGTGGTCTCCTGTGATTTTCATTTCACTCCGTACATTTCATTAAAGTGGCTTTCGATAACAAAACATGGGATTCTTATTAAAGGATGCTGCCTTCAGTGCTAAAATCATTAACAAAGCAAATGTACTGAGTCTGGTTCCAAAATGCTAATTTATTTTAAGTAAACACATACACATGTGTGGATACAATCTCTTAAGAGAAGTAAGCTAAATTCCAACCCGTAATTATATTATTCTTGAAAGGTCTGACAACAGCAGTAAAAGCCTGGCTTTGCTGGCTTCGGTCAGCAGTCACACACACACACAGTAGCTGACAAAAGTAATTTTGTCCACTAGAGGGAATTTAGGTTGGCATATTGTTCCCTAAACAAACAGAAGCACAACAGTGGACAGAATAGGAGAGAGAGAGATGTACTCGTGTGTGTGTTGTGCACTAGGCGAAGGAGTGGCAGGGAAAGGGCAAGAAATCTTATCAAATTCCAAAGCTAAACTCAGCCTCTAAATCACCTTAATATTTGTATAAAAGAAGAAGAAGGAAAAACCTCCCACATGTTTAAAGCATTTCTGTTTCCTATGAAAAATAAATAAAAAGGCAATATCTTATATCAGGTAGTCTAAAAAAAAATAAATCCCCATATTTTTATATAAGGCATTAAAATTTATCTGTATCTTACAAATAGTTTATTTCTTTATAGGTCAGAGGTACTATGCTCTGTTCATAACAAATATTATTTGTACCTAGAATGAACTGCCTGCTAGGCATAAGACAAAAACACATTATTGGAAAGTCTAAGTAGTTCTTTAAAAGTTTGTTAAATCAATGCTCAGAAGAACCACAGATAAAGATTTTAAGACAGCTATAAAGCAGAAATTCTTAGTCATTATCAAGTGGTTCTTGAAATTAGGACAAATCAACTTTTTAGTTTTAATACATTCTTTTAATTATAAAACAATAAAAGGTCATTGTAGAAATTTTAGAAAATGCAAATAAGCTTAGAAAAAAATCACCTTTAACCCCACTATCCAGAATTAAGTACTACCATGTGTATATATATCCTTCTGCTTTTTTCTATGCATATAATTTTTATATTTTTAATCTATAAAAGTAAAACCTTTAAACTACCTTTTGCACTTAAATCATGAACATATCTATTTAAATACACACATTTTATGTACAAATATACATTTATATATAATTTTTTTATTGAGGTATAACTGACACATAATGTATTAGTTTCAGGTATACAACATAATGATTTGATAGTTGTATATATTGCACAATGATCCACACAATAAGTCTAGTTAATACCGTTAACTTTTTAATATTTAAATAGCTGCACAGTATTTCATTGGATGCACTGCATCATAATTTACTTAAACTTTAAACATACTTTAAATAATCCCCACCCAGTCTTCAAATGTCCACTGTGAAAAACCTGTTTAAGGGGCCCTCTCTTCCTACCTGATGTTGCCATAACGACTGCTCTGACACTTCCTGAGAAGAGCCTTACCTATAAAACGCCCAGTACAGAACCTAGAAAAAAACTCAAAATCAATGCTGACCCAAGGATCCCTCTATCTTCCCACTTCCATTGGGTCTACATCTCCTCTAGGGGGCGTTTGGACTTCACTCTCACAATCCCCCATTTCTTTTTTCTTCTTACATGTGTGACTTTCCCATTCCTGAACATCCTGATTGTGTTATATATGGGGGAGAAACTTCCCTAACAATCCATAACTCCTGACTGGTATTTTAAAAACACACAGGCCTTTATTTTGACAATCAAATTCCTGTTACGGCAAAAACTGTATCCAATTCTACTCCCAAAGCTAGAAGCAACAAGGCCTCATCATTATGAGGAAGACAATGCACATTTTCCCTCTCTCTCTAAGCATAGTATACATCACAAGGGTTAATGACCTAATTCCTTATTATCTTCCCTATCCACATTCATCACAAGGCACTGCCCAGGAAGGCAAGAATGAGAGGTTATTGTTAAGACAGAATGAATAAGACAATGAGTGGATCTGTTCTTCTGACCTGACAACATGACCCATGGCACTGTGGCCAGGGAGGGAAACAGGCTAGCCTCAAAGCAAACTGGTACAGCTACCCCTGTGTGCTGCGAAAAACCAACCTGGCTCAGAGGCCTGCCCTCCCAGACTCCTCTCCCTCAGGAGCACCAGCAGGGGGTGGATGAATTCAATTTGCTGCCAAGGAGACATGCTCTCTCTGAGAATTGGAGCATTAGATCCAATTCCTGGCTGCCCCTTCCTCCCCTAGGTATCCCTAAGACTAGCGTGATAATTAGTTTCTTCTTTAATATATAAATTGAGTTTCTAAGGATGAGGTGCCACACTGAAAATGCCATCTGTACCAAAAGTTTGGGAAGACGGCCACATTGTACCCCAGGCACTGGTGAGGAGGGACTTCTGTGGAGGTGTTTATGGAAGGCAAAGGCATTTTGTTCGTTGGGTTGTCACATGCTTTCCCACAGAAGCTATTCAAATGCATACTCTACTTTCTGGCGAAACCATGTCTCTCACAGTTGATGAGAAAGGATTTTCTCATAGACCAGAACAAGAGCTAAAAGAAAAGGCTATAGAAGAAATCAGAATTCTTCTCTTGGGAGTTCAAAGTCTTTTTCTATGTGTGAGCTCACAATAGGCTTCCAAAGTAGGGGAGCTTCGGGAAGTTACTGAGGTCATGAGAAGGGCAAAGGTTTCTTTGAAGCACTCTTGCTTTTCATTTAAAATAAATAAAACAGAAACAAACCAAAGAGCACCCCAACTCAAAATGTAATTCCAGAGAAAACCTTAGGTTCCCCGAAGCCAGACTCACTCTCTTGCCACCAGCTGGGGGATAGGTTCATCTAGCAGTTCCAAGCTGTGCAGGATCCAATAGCAGAGCCATGGGCGGCTGGCATCCAGACACTGTGCAAGGGACGGGGAGAAAACACACCCCTTATTCAGAGTCATTCCAAGACACTGCTGACAAGAAAACATCTGTCTCACTCCTGGCAGCCTGGCAAGGGGGAGGAGGGCACCCTATGAACAATCAGTGAATGAAGGACTCTGCTTTGTGGGCTTAGCCAGGAGCTGAAATAACCATATGCGAGAAAAGGAAAGTGGGACAATGTTCACCTTGAACCCAAACAGTCCTTCCCCGACAGGCATGGAAGAAAGGTTGAGCAGAGGATGTCTCACGTGCTCGGAAGTGCTGCTATTTTCTCAGTATAGACCCAGAGATATATAATCTCAGAAAGAGATTTCCTAGATTAACTCATTCACTGATTAAGCAAATATTTAATAAGTATCTACTTTGTGTCAAGTACTGTATTAAATACTGGAGGCACAATAATGAATAAAATTTAGTCCCTATTTTTGAGACGCTTGAAATATAGAATATGTGTAGTTATCTGTAGAGAAAAAGGGGGCACTAGACAGGCACATAAGTAAAAATTATCTGTCTTTCTGGAAGATGCAATGTAACACATGTGTACCTATACCTTGATAAATGCTATAACGGGCAGAAACACAGTCCTGAGGGAGCACGTGGTGGTGCTGGGAAAGGCTTCCAAAGGTGATATATGAACAGAACTTGATCCTAATTCAAACCAGAAATATGTATCAAGCATTGAAGCCTGGACAGGCAGGTAGTATTGCTGCCCCTATTTTACAGATTAAAAGTACACAAATGTGGTCTAGGGAGAAACTTTTTCCAAGATTACAAAGACAGTAAATGCCAGAGATGAAAAGAGAACCCAGGTTTCTGGACTCCCAAGCCAATGCTCTCTCCACTGGCTCAAGCTACCCTCTCCATAAATGTGCTATGGCTAGCTTGCCACCTGGGAGGCAGTCTGGGTGGTGACCAAAGACACCGCTATGAATTTGGCCTGCCTGGGTTTGAGTCCCAGCTCCTTCTCTTGCTATGTGCCTTTGAGCAAATTATTTCATCTTGCTGTGCCTGTTTCCTTATCTAGAAAAAAATACTCACCTACCCCATGGAGTAAAAACTCACCTACCACATGGATTAACTGTGAGGATTAATGAGATAATGCCTGGTAAGCTTTGAGCACATTGTTCATTGAAATGTCAGCTGGTATGGCATTAATTGCATCAGGGCTGACTGGATTCTAACCATCGAGGATTTGAGTCAAGGATTAAACACTTGGAGCCCAAGGACAAATCTAGCTATGGATGTATTCTGCTCGCTCCCTGTGGTATTGTGTTTATTTGTTTAATTGGAATTGGTTGCAACATTTAAGCATTAGGAAGTTCATATAGAAATCTGGGTTGCTGGCTTCATTTGGAAAAAAGAGAGGAAGAGAGAGAGCCAGACAGAATACAACCCTGGATAGCAACAATGGGCAGAAATAGAGTTAAAGCATGGGGCCTCTGGTCTGCCTCAGTCTTCCCCCAGCCCACTTCTCTTATTTATGCTCCCACTTGGGCCGTAGGCATTTGAGCTGGTCAATCCCTGTAGTAAATAATCAAATATACAACCCAAAATAAAAAGCAACTTAAGAGAAGGGCTGCTCTTTGTAAAGTAGGGCAGGAAGTTTGGTGCCCTCCGGTTCACATTCACCCTCTGCCTGCCACTCAGCCCCAGTCACAACACCCTCCCCTCCTCTACCACCTCTGCCACCACCCCAAGGTCTCTACGTGGAACCCTAAGGATCTGAGGAATAGGACTTTTAGAGTGGGCATGTTTATAGTGTAAAGCTGCAGTAATACTCTCTGGGATTTATATACTGATCCTTTGGCCAGCAGAGGAATTAGACAGCTTATAGGGCAAAGGGCTAGAGATAAACAGGTAGCCTTTCAGGGGTATCTAGAAGAAAGCATGTGAACCTCTCAGCTGTGATCTAATGGAGGAAGAAAACCCACCCCATCTAGGGTGCTCCGCGAGCTCTGAGGGAGAACAATATAAGAAGAGACCCGGTTCTTCCCTTTCAGGGTGGGACTTCCAGCTCTGAGGGACCCGGCTCCTGTGTACCTGGTTCCTGCCAGAGCCACATGGTACAAAGAGTAGACCTGCATGAGGTCAGGCTCATAAGTCTTTTATGTTCAAATGGGAAAAGGGGAGAAAGGTCTAGCTGCTAATTCGATAGGAAGAGCTCCTGGACAGTGTGTTTACCTCATAGGCATCTGTCAGCTGCCGAAGGCCTCTTTTCAGGTAATGGAAGTGCTTCTCCCTCTGCAAAATGAGCCTGGAAAGACAAAGAGCTTGTAAACCTATTCTAATAGCTTACACTTCCACCCACTACAAACACATGTGCACCCAAATGTGTACACACATGTGCACACATACTCTCAGCTGCCGGCCATCCTTCCCACCCCGGTCAATGAATGCAACTTCTCTGGTTCCCTAGGATGGCTAAATCAGAAAAAAGAGGCCAGCATTGGAACGTCCCTTAAGTGTCTGAAAATATGCTCGCAAATATTTTCAGTGAGATCCTCTTCTTCGTGGCAGGTGACCTTGGGCTAAGTGAAAAGCCACAATGAACACATATAGCCAGGCAGTGACAAACCACCCAGAAAGTTCCCCCACAGTCTGACTGTAAATAGATGTCTGGTGGCTCCCTGTCCTGTAAGCAATTTAAATGTGAGCCGACTTGGTCAGCCTCCGTCATTCCAGTCATTTCTTCTGGGGTCCCTTGTACCCTGCCTCCTGCCCCGTAGCTATCTGTTATTCCCTCCCTGAAATTTCACCTCCAACACACAGACCCACAGCCCTGGCCAGAGGATCATTTGTATTCTGCAGCTAGTTGCTCTTCTTGGCACCAATGTCAGCAATACTGGCTCTAAGACGGAATGTGCCACCCACAGTCACCTGCACAGGCACAGGCAGGCAAAGGACAGGGATGCCCTTTATGTTTAGTCTCGCAGCAGAGGCCTGTGTGATTACAGAAAGAAGAACAAAAACAGTGGCAAGACCTTCACTGTGCTTACTGATTTCAGAATAAAAGAACCATTCTCTTTTCTAGGTATTTAACAATTGATTACTGAACTCCCACTATACTGTGCACACAATAAGATCATTCATGTAGTCTTTACCTCAAAAAGCCTTCCGATTCAGAACTGGAACTGAACAAGGACATAGGTGGTAACAATATAAGAAAAAAATGAGTAGGTTTCATAAAGGAAACACAGGTGAAATGTTACTGAGGCTCTAAAGGGAGGGGGTACTTACCTCATCAAGAAAAAAAGGAATGATCAGGAAAGGTTGTGTGGAAGAGGTGGACTATGTGGAGGGGGAAGGAGGTGGAGGGGAGACCCTGGTAGACGGAGAAGATTTTTATAGGTAGAGATGGCAAGGAGGGGACGAGACAGTGGGAGGGCAGTTTAGCCAGAAGGAACAGAGACAAAAAGGTGCAGATCAGCACTGTCCAAAGAAGTTTCAGTGACAATGGAAATGTCATCTGTGCTGTCCACATGTGGTTACTGAGCACTTGCAATGTGCTAGTGTGACTGAGCAACTGAACTGTAAATTTTACTTAATTTTAATTAAGTTAAAAGGCTCCAGGTGGCTAATGCCTACTGTACTGGGCAGCACAGGTATGAAGTGTGCAAGAGGAGTAATGGGGGCAGGGTGAAATTTGGCCTGAATATTAAAAATGAAAGAGGATAGGTTGAAAAGGCAGCTGAAGCCCTTTTTACACGGGTCTGGGATGCCAGCTGAGGAATTTCTAGTCAATTTATAGGCAAAGGGAAGCCCTGGAGGTTTAGAGCTGAGAAAAAAGAGACCAGAACTGTGGTTTACAAAAATTATCTGACAGCAGTAGGTATTCGATATGTGTTTCCAAACAGGACTGAATGAAAGCACTAAGTGGGGAGAGAAATGAGGTGGGAAGACTTAAGATAAACTATTCTCTTCTCTAGGTATTCAACAACTGTTTATTGAACATGTATATTAAGAGCCAGCCGGGTGGGAAGTACTCAGAGTCCTTAGGGCTCGAACTAGCACGGTGACCCACGATAAGCTGGCTTTTGAACAGGTGGACTATAGAGCACTGAAAGTGTATGTAAGTGAAGATGTCAATCGCAATGTTGGAAACACATGTGAGACTCCGGAGCCAGGCAACACAGACAGAACAGAAATCATTCAGGTGACAGGCAAAGCTGCAGGAGTGGAGGACAGAGCAGAGAGAAAGTCTGAATGCAGTGGGAGAAGGGTCACTGTCAAGGGCTGGGAGGAAGACAAAGAGCCAGCGGAGAGAAATAAAGAATATTACATATGCAGGGGAAGGACACAGGCAGTGTCAGGTCTCGGGCAAAATGGGAGGAGAGAATATCATGTGGCAAATGCTACAGCGAGACTGAGAAAAAAGAGGACAAACCACAATGTGGCTGGCAACCTTCAAGAGAGTTCGGGGGTAGCGAGGGCAGATTCCAGACTGTAAAGAAGAGAAGGAGGCGGACCTGGTTTCTCTTTCAAGGAGGGCCAGAGGTCAGGGCTCAGTGAGCACCCACTCGTGCAGGCCGAGGGTCTGGCACTGGAGTGGATGCTGACTCTGCTCCTTTGAGCTACAGTCCAGAGGTAGACACAGACAAGTCACTGTGCTACAACATGGATGACCCTTGAAAACCCTATGCTAATTAAAAGAAGCTATCACAAAAGACCACATGCTATATGATTCCATTTAAATGAAACGTCTAGAACAGGCAAATACATAGAGACAGAAAGTAGACTGAGCAGTTGCCAGAGGCAGGGGGGAATGGAGGAATTGGAGGGTGATGACTGAGGGTTTCTTTTCGTTGTGATGAAAATGTTCTAAAATTATCTATAGTGACAGTTGCACAACTCTATACAAAAAAAAAACCACTGAATTGTACACTTTAAATGAGTGAATTGTATGATATATTAATTATCTCATTAAAGCTGTTACAAAAAAAAAAATTTAAGGGAGTCATTGAAGGATTTTAGACACAGGAAGGACACGGTCAGATTCACATGTCCTAGATCACTCTAGCTGCAGCACACTGAATGGACTGGAGTGGGGATAAGACTAGTGGCAGGAAACCAAACCCACAATCCAAGTGTGTTTGTGGTGACTGTGAGGGAATAAAGACAGCAGAGCAGTTGGCCTGAGGGGGCCCTGACAGGTGATTCAGATAGAGGAGAGGTGAACATGCTTGAAAGCAAGGGGAAGACTTGGAAAATGCAAGAGCCCAGAGAAAATCCATCAAGGAAGGTCCCTGAAGAGGAAGGAGGGCTGTGGTGGAGGGTCAGGAGGACAGGTGAGTCTGGCAGCAAGGAGGGATTCTACAGCCTCAGAGACAGAAGCGATGGGAGAGAGTGTGAAGTTAGACAAATACAGGACTTTGTGGTGGGGAAGAGAGAAACCAGAGACTCATGGAGGACGACCTCGATCTTCTCAGGAATTAAGGGGCGACCACAGGAGAGCTGTGGGTTGGCCACTGTGGTGAATGTGTCAGGGAATCTACGTGAGATGATTAAAAAGATTAGAAAGCGGTTGTGAAGGCTGAAGCTAAGTAGTATAAACTTTTGGTGAGGCCATTCAAGCAGGATGGGTATGATGAACAGGAAGAACCAGGCGGGTCCAAGAGACCATAAATACAGGCAGGCAGAGACCCACTCGAGAAGTGAAGGGAGAAACCCAAGCCAGGTGAGGACAGGCACAGAATTTGGAGGCAGAACTCCCGACTTCCATCTCTGAATGGACCAATTCACAGTGGGGTTTGCTATAGGTCAATTCTTTTCCATCTAAAAGTCAAAGGAATCTGAATACACCAAATCCCGAGATGCTAAGACACAGAGGGGAGAGGGGAAAACACTGTTCTAAAGGAGAACACCAGCCACCTCATTTGGAAATGTCAGGCAAGACATCGTTAAAGGCTCCTTGTAAATAAAACACTGTGGCCCTAAGTATAATGCTTGGGCAGGGGACCAGGTGAGAAGGGGGTGTGCTTAGCGGAATTATCCATGCAGCAGGCCTGCCTACCCTGCTGCCTCATAACTCTGTGAAGGGAGCGCATGTCTGTCACCAGCATCTGGGCCCGGCAAGCTGACATCTATTTGTCGAATGCACACAAAAAAGAACAAAAGATGGTAAGGACAGTTTCTGACTGTTCTCCTTTTCAGTATAGAGGATGATAACTCTCCAAGTGGAGGTTAAAATGCAATCCAACAGAGATGTCACGGAGAGGGGTGATTAGACTCAAGAACATACGTGCTCTGGCTCAGAGGTTCGTTCTGGCAGTTCTCTCATGTGTTCACACACACGTCCCACTGCAGGAGACCCATCGGCCAGAGGCTGACCTTTGCTATGGGATTTAGTACTTCCAGAGAGCTGAATTAGGCAACCAAACAACTCTTCCCCCCTATTGGACATAAAATGAAAGGAAAAGAAAAACCTGGAGAAGGAACCCTTTTTCTTGTCTTCTCAGCACTCCTCCTACTTGACAGGGGCTTTTCGGTCACTAGAAAATGAAAGACCTCAGAGGCAAACGCTTTTCTGTTTCTCGGGAGTAAGAGACACTGGCTCACTCCTCAGGATACTAAGTGATGAGAAACCACCTGAAGCCTCAGCTGCCCAGAAACATCTAGTTGAAAGATACCTCAGTCACATTTTCTATAGCTCCAGGTTCTTCTCTAGGGCCAGGACCTGACGCAGCCCAAATGGGCTCCCCAACGGCTCTCCCCGCATCTTGAAACTCACTCACAGGCAGCCAGGCCCTAGGAATCCTGCTGGGAGGGAACTACTGAGTTTCCTTCTCTGGTTTCATCTCAAGATCAACTTTAGCCACAGGCAGAGGAAGAGAAATGCTTTTCAGTGATCATACTGTTATGGACTGAATTGTGTCCCCCAAAAGTCATGTGTTGAAGTCCTAACCCCTAGTGTGACTGTATTTAAAATACGGCCTTTAAAGAGGTGTTTAAGATTAAATGATGTCTGGTGACAAAAGAAGAGGAAGAGACACAGAGAAAGGCCATGTGAGGACACAGTGAGAAGATGGCCGTCTGCAAGCCAAGGAGAAAGACCTCAGGAGAAACTAACCCTGCTGGCACCTTGATCTTGGACTTCCAGCCTCCAGAGAAAATAAATTTCTGTTGTTTAAGTCACCCAGGTAGTGGTATTTGGTTACAGCAGCCCTAGCAAACTAATACTCTTAGTTTAGTTCCCTCTGAGAATCCTTTCTGTGTAGGGAGTTAAAAAGAAAGAAAGAAAAAAAAAAACTAGAGCTCTTTCCTGTTCCTTCCTAAACAACTCAGCCCTAAAGCCATTCAACTAGGTGGGGGACAAGATAGACTCTGCACAGATGTGGGGCGATGAGGAGGGCAAATGTGTGAGGAGGGCATCTGTGTGGCTGTGCAGAGGGGGCTGGGAGATTGAGACACACAAGGGGAATGATCAAATAAGTAAACATATTAAGGGTATTGGTAGTCGGGTTCTACTGCTGGAGAAGGAACTTAGAAACACGTGTACAGGGCAGCAACGTAAATCATATTTATTATGAGAGAGCCCACTGGGCTTCGAGACTCTTCACAATGTGCCTCCACCTATTTCTCTCCAAGCTCACTCGCTGAGCTTCAGCCACCCTGCCTTCTTGCATTCTGCTCTTTTCAGTCTCAGGGCTTAACCTCTTGCTTTCCTCTGCCTGGACCCCTCCCACCACCTCCTAAACTGGAAAACTCCTACTCACCCTCCAGGTCTCAGTCCAAGAATCACTTTCTCTGAGAAGCTTTCTGCTCTAGACTGAGTGTTTGCATTGTTCCCCCAAAACCCGTATGTTGAAATCCCAACCCCCAGTGTGATGGTACTTGGAGGTGGGGCCTCTGGTCAGTGATTAAGACCAGAGAATAGAGCTCTCCTGAAGGGCTGAGTGCCCTTTATAAAAGAGACCCCAGAGAGCTCTCTCAGCTCTTCCACCATGTGAGAACACAAGGAGAAGATGCCATCTGTGAACAGGAACTGAGCCTGCACCAGACACCGAACCTGCTGGTGCCTTGGTCTTGCACTTCCCAGCCTCCATACTGTAAGAATAAATGTTTGTTGTGTAAGCCACCCAGTCTATGGTAACTTGTCATAGCATCTGGAATGGATTAAGACACCTTCCCTGACTTCCCAACCTGAACTACATCCTCCCTGATATTCTCTCAGAGCATCCCATTCTCTTCCTTGATACTCATCCCACTGGTAACTATGCATTTGCATTTGTTTGTTCAATGGCCACCTCCCTGATGAGACTGACAGCCCAGCAGGACCTGGCTTGTCCTTACTCACTGTTCCCAGAGCCTAGCATAGCGCCTGTCCCTTGGGAAACCCTCTATATACTGATGCTGAAGAGATGAAGGAATGAATGACTTTAAATGAATAGAGCAGACTGAATGACAGCTAACACACTCCCTCCCCCTAAGCCTGGACCACCCCTGAGAACCGTGCCTTAGTTGTGACAAGTGAAAAGGAATGGAATTTAGTTCACGGTTGACTCCTGGGAAGGCTTTAAACCCACTAAAGCCAGGGGCATCCCTAGTCAAAACATAAGCCTCTGGTGCATGAGTAATAAGTCACTTGAGGAAGGGTAGGAGGAAAAATGAACTTATTTGGAAAGACTTTGGAAAGAACAATGGTATGAAGGACTATATCTTCTTACTGCTCAGAATTTGGAAAACTCTAAGGTAACATCACATACAGAAATGGCAGAAAAACATGAAAGCACAGCAGGCACCTGTGTGAGAACGACTCTGAGAGCTTATTTGGCCTCAAGGCAGTGTCAATGCTTAACCTTCAGCACTCTACTAGCACAGGCCATTATCAATACTTCTTACTTGCAAGGAGCTCCAAGCCACTTTTTCCAGGAGTGAAATAACTTTAAAATTACAAATGAGTGAGTGTGTGAGTGTGTGTGTGTGTTTAGTTTATGCATTTCAGATTTCTTACTAAAGATAATGCAATAAATGGAAAACGAAAAATCCATAAGCGTGTGGAACAGTGAGAATAGCTATAGGGAAACAAGAGTTAACTTTCACGGGAAAGTAGGCGCTGCTAAACAAAACAAACTGTTAAAATCATGGTCAAAAGCTCCTTGAGACAAACCACTTCATCCAGGATAGGATGCATGTTTCACATACTTAAGAGAGAGGAAAATCATTTCTGAAGTGGGGAACAATTATAGAAAGTACCAACATTCAGTTCCTGCCTTGAATTTCAGCCAACTCTGCTATTTGGCTGACTCTGGAAGGCTGAATAGGCAAATGCCTCCCTCAGCATCATTCCTGGCATCCCTGGTCCTGTGCGTGGTGAGTGGTCCTGGGAGTGTATGTGATTCTACCATATCTGATCAGCATTGTGATCTCAGAAAAACAAATAAACCGCGGCTTCTAGACTTATTGCTAATATCTGAGGGTTCACTTAGGCCAACAATAAAGGTTTGTTCCTACATTAGAATGTCAGACTTTTAAAATCTGACTACTAAAATGTTAAATACTAAAATTGTGATAATAATTTTAACTTTATAAATTTTCAGATTTATTCTTATATCTAAGTTCTGTGACGAGGATGTTTGGCTTCAGCCTTATACTGGTATGTTGATTTATATACTCAGCCATTCAGCCAAAATGTATAATAACTCTAATATTAATTAGCATGCTGTAACATAGTAAGATGCTGACGAGCATTCTTTAAATTACAGTGGTCCCCAACCTTTGTGGCAACAGGAACTGGTGTGAGAATCTAGTGCCTGATGAACTGAGGTGGAGCTGAGGCAGTGATGCTAGCGCTGCACTGGGGAGCAGCTGCAAACACAGATGAAGCTTCACTCGCTCACCCACTGCTCACCTCCTGATGTGCAGCCCAGTTCCTAACAGGCCATGGACAGGTACCAGTTCACGACCTGGGGGTTGGGGACCCCTGCTTTATAACATTCATTTTCATAAGCAACCATGATAAAATGGGAAATGTCAGATTCCTGAAATAAACCCAGAGCCCTGATATAGTATGGCCACAAAAGATCCAAACCAAAGAGGAACATTTTAGTTTCCCTCCCACATCTGACCTAAGACCTATGAATTGGGGGGTTTTACTCCTCTATTGTCCTTACCACCACTCCCAAAATACAACTTCTTCTTCCCAAATGATTACTTCCCATTCTCCCTCGCAGCAGCTCAGTAAGTATGAAAGAAAAGTCCGAGGGCCCTATTCTGTGGGTGAACAAGGAATGTCAGATGATCAACCGTCCCTCTGGAAACAAAGGACATGTCTACAAAGAGCTGCATCCAGTAGATAGTGACTCAGAGCTCAATCAGGTGAGTCATGGGGATGCGACTGCTTATCTACAAAGCCTCTCCTACACCAATCACCCCCCCACCCCGACCATCACCAAGTCCCACCACCTCTGGGGAGGTGGCCTGGACAGGGCAGAGAGTTCGTTCTCCAGGAGCTATTTAAACAGATGATGCCATTTGCTAATCTCTAGCCGTGACTCATCACAAGAGTGATAATTCATTACAGAGGCCTGAGCTTTGGGTGAGTGTGAAGGTTCGGTTTAGCAGTTTGGGGGAGACTCCTCTTCATAGTTGACATTTTCCTTCTTCCCATCCCTAGGGAAGGAAGGCAAAGATAACATTCCCACCTATCTTCGGCTTTTTCCAATGTGCCTTTTTCAACTGTTTTCTGCTTTGGCTAATTAGAATTTTCTGACAGATTTTTTTTTTTCAAGGAAATAATAGCAAAATAGAACGGTGGCAAAAAAGACACAAAGTTAACTCCGGCTAGAACCATTTATAATGTTCCAGTAAGAAGAAGTACCCAGAGATTGACTTGCCCCTAGTTAGTCTGCTAGGAGGTATCAGGAAGTCAGGAGATGCCATAAAAGTGGTTAGGCTAGACTTCATACCCTCACTTCCCATTCAGAGTGAATCAGCCAATGGCCTAACTATACTTTGTTCAGAGATTGTCAAGAAAAAGTGCTGCATCATTAAGAGAAAATGATGATCACACATAGTTTTGGATTATTCATCGGTTCTGACGACTGAATATGTGACACAGGATGGCTTCAGTTTCCCAGTCAAATAATAATATATATCAAAATAATCCCTCCTTTGCCATCCCCAAGTCCTACATCTGTTTCAAAGTATAATATGAAAAATAAAAACTTGAGAGTTCTGATCTGAACACCAGAGCAGCAGGGCACAATAAGCAACAGAATTATAAACTTCTTCTCTCCACCTTCAGACCCCAGAGCTCAGGCCTTGAAGGGTGTCCTCATGGAATACCTGACAGCTGAGTTCAAGTGGAGCATCTCCTCTAAACAGCATTCAAATAAAGAAGTTGAGGTTATAAGCACATCCAGGTAACCACAAGGTCGAGAAACATCAGTCGCACAGCAGACTCCTCTCATGGTTGAATACGCTCAAGGAGGAAAGAGGCTCCCCCAGGAGGCGGTGTCTCCCAGATCCCCTCAAACTCCCAACCACAGCTTACCTTGGTACAAGGTGGTTGAATTTGTAAGAACTGAAGACCTCTTGGATCTTTTCTTCTACTTTTGCCTGGAAAGGATGCAGGAGATGAGAGAGAGAAAACAAATACAGACAAGACCTCTATTGACTTCTTCCTATTGCCACAAATGCCTGAAGGCTAGAGTTGCTCGGTGTGGTTTTATACTTCATAGTACTTACTATAAGACTGCATTCAGGAGTTCTGCGAGATGGCTGGCTTAGATAAGAAGAAAAAGAGAGAGAATGCCCTTACCATGCTGGCATTGCAATCAGCTTCTCCAGGAAATTAAGCCATAATATCCATACTCATGGCAGTTTGGCTTCCTGGCACCAGTTACTTGGGGAACAGATGAAGACAGATACATTTTGCTTAAAAGATTTATTCTCACCTGCTCTATGAAGTTGTTTAGGCGTTCATTTCCCTGGCCATTCTCAAACACATAATCCCTGCCAACAGTCATACTTCTTATCGTTTAAATACAGATTTAAATACAGATTGAACAGTATTAAAATCCCCTAAGAGATTTACAATCACATCAATCACAGAAACAACAACAACAACAAAATTAGCCTATCTGGTCATTGGTCCTACGGACTAAAACAAAGGATCTCAGAGAGTAGGTCACAAAAGGAAACTAGATCACTTGTGTTCTTCGAAGAGCACATCACGGTGTGGTCATGCAGTACAACTTCGAAAGGAAAAGGTACAGTAATGCGGGAGGGGGTGGCTAAAAGGTACAGGATTTCACCGTCATCAGCATCTCTGCTCTTTGTGGTGAGGCATGTCCTCGATGAGATTTCAAGATATATAACAAAGTCATCTCTGGAAAATTTTTTAAATGTGTTATTTATTTCTGAAACACCCACTGAGTCAAAGCTTCCCATTCCTTTGACAAGTGTGCAGGAATGATTTGTGATGATGAGGGGAGCAGTGATGTGAATCACCTAAAATGGCCTCCAATCTAAAATTCATTTATATTTGCTTTTAGGATGTACTTTGATATTTGCCTTTGAATATGAGTTTGAGGGATGATCTGGCTAAGAATGTACAATGCTTCAAAAAACAGACCAAAGTCACTATGAGAACCTGACTCAGGAGGAATAAGAAAGTTGTCCCAGATTCCTCATAATTCTTTTTCTATTCCAGACACGCACACTGGAATAATATAAAGCACCAGCCTAAATGGAATACAGATTGCATTTCTCAGTCATGCCTTCCTTAGCTGAAAGCTGAAAGGGATGGAAAAATATACAGGAAACGTATGTCAGTAAGATCACTAAATAAAGATGCACCTACTATTTAGTGTTATAGCTAAGCAAATTGATGAATTCTGAATGAAACAAAAGCAAGTGGGAAGACAACGCATTTCCTTTATCCATATACAAGCCGATTCAAATCCATGCGACTTAATAATATTCAAAAGCTAATGGATGAGCTCCTCTCCTCCTTAGCATTTTGACACTTAGAACCCCACTCTAGGAGAAAAGCTTGCAGCCAAGGACTCCTTAATGAGAAGTCCCACCTTCAGTTCCTTTTCAGGGTGAGGTTTATTTCTAAACTAAGATACCTGACAGAGACGTAGATGTATATCATACGGCAAAGTAGAAAATGCTTCAAATATTTCCAATACGGTGTCATTTCTCTTTGGATTTTCCTAATCGCATTTCCTAATCACATTCTCCAGAATGAACCGATAATACTCCAATGCAGTTGGTAACTGACTCATCATGTCTAAAAATCTAAGATACAAATTCTAATAACTACCTGACTATTGTAGGTCAGCTGTTGATAAAAATGGACAAATAAAAATTCACTTTATTTTCTCTTAAGAATGGGTATATTTTCCTAATAGCTTTATTCTGATATAATTCACACACTATTCAATTCACCCATCTCAACTGTGTGATTCAGTGGCTTTTAGTATATTCACGGAGCTGTGCATCCATCACCACTATCAGTTTTTGAACATTTTTCACTACTCCAAAAAGGAACCCTGCATCTCTTAGCAGCCACCCCCAATCATCCATCCTCCTAGCCCCTGTCAACCACTACTTTCCATCTCTATAGATGTGCCTTTTCTGCATATTTCATATAAATAGAATCACACATTATATAGTCCTTTGTGCCTGGCTTCTTTCATGTAGTATAATACTTTCAAGTTCATCCATGTTGTAGCAAGTACTAGTACTTAATTTCTTTTTATTGCCAAATAGTATTCCAAGTGGTATCTAAAATCGATACATCAGATTTTACTTATCCATTTCGTCAGTTGATAGGCATTTGGGTTGTTTCTACTTTTGGGCTATTATAAATAATGCTGCTATAAACATTTTTGTATAAGTTTTTGGACAGACAGATATTTTCAAGTCATTCTGGTATATACCTATGAGTGGAACTGCTAGATCATACAGTCACTCTATGTTTAACGCTTTGTGGAACTGTTGGACTGTTTTCCAAAGCAGTTGCACCATTTTACATTCCCACCAGCACTGTATGAGGGTTCCAATTTCTTTACATCCTCACCAACACATGTTACCTGCGTCTTTGATTACAGCCATCCTAGTGTCTGTAATCTAGTATCTAGTATAGCCTAGTATCTCATTGTAGTTTTGATTATATTTTCTTGATGGCTAATGATATTGAACATGATTTTTGGCCTTACTGGCCATTTGTATATCTCCTTTGGAGAAATGTCTATTTGTGTACTTTACTCACTCTTTAAAACTGGATTGTCTTTTTATTACTGAATTGTAATTGTACCTTATATATTCCAGATACAAGTCCTTTATTAGGTACATGATCCACAAAAATGTATTCACATTCCATGGGTTGTCCTTAAGGAACTGGTGTAGTTTTTAATAGCAAAATATCACATAGGAGCACACAGTATGGTTTTTAGAGTACAATTTTACAAACAATACATTGCAATAAGCCTGATTTTTTTTTGACAAATACTAATGGTTTAATATAGAAATTAAAAAGTACTCATCCAAGGAAGAGAAAAATAAAAGAAATCCCCAAAACACACAACATCCTTTTTCACTCCCCCATTCCCCACATAGCCAGCCAGTGTTATATAAAATCTGAATAAATTTGTTACTGAGAAGATGCAAGCTTCGTTGAATGTTCTGATTTGTTCAGCATGAGGAAAGGAAAAAGGCTAGTTGTGTATGAAAAGTTAACATAGTAGGCCTGAGACTGCTTTCCTTAGAAAGGCTTGCTTGAAAGGTTGACCCCTGGCAGGTGTCTGGGAATCTGAATTTCAGAGGGTTCCCACCATCCCTAGGCCTGATAAGACTGAATTACTGGGCCTAAACTGTATAAATAATATGGTTTATACTGAACAGCTACTTTCTTTCTGGGAGTCCGGAATTTTGAGAGGTGCTAGGCAGAGGGTACCTACGTAACCAACCCCTAATAAAAAATATGACCACTAATAAGCTTTCTTGGTAGACAATACTGCATATGTTGTCACAATTCATAATTTAACACTGGAGGAATTAAACTGATCTTGTGTGATTCCACTGCAAGGGGACTTTTGGAAACTTATGCTGATTTCGCTTTGTAGCTTTTACTCTAATAAATTATAACCATGAGTACAACTATGCGCTGAGTCCTCTGAATCCTTGGATTGAATCACCAAACCTGGAGGTGGTCTTGGGAACCTCCAACCCATTAGCAGATTTAGAAATTTAGCCTTTGGCACAGAATTAAGGGAAGTGGTCATAATAATTGTCAAATATCAATAAGCAAGGTCTATAATTAAATGTCTTTTAAATATTTTATCAAAATCCTCGCTTTATATATAGGAGAACTGAGGACTGACTATTAAAAAAAAAAAAGCTGCCTAAGTCATGAAGAACTCAACACTATATAGCTCTCACACTGAAACTCAAAAGACAGAAATCAACTTCAGGAATGCTAAAAGCCGTCCACCTTCCCTGCCCTCTCATTTTATCTTGAATTTCCATTCTTCCTTTCCATCCCAAAGCAACAGACTATTCTATTCTAGTTAATTTCTCCTTCTGCCTGAGAACTCCCACAGGCAAGGGTACAATCAATACAAAGGCTGATTAACAGCTCCATAAAATAGATAATTTCTTTTGCATAAAAAGCATAGGTTCATTTCCTTTAGGCGCAGGGTACACAGTTCATGCCATGTTAATGAAAGTGACATGGCTCTCTTGGGAGGAGGACAACAGCCTAAAGCATTTGATCTGTTTCAGAAACATTGCTAAACAAAATATTACAAGAAAGGCTACCAGGATTAGTCACCAGGAGATTTAATCCCATGGAATCAGCTCATCAAAATTTTTAAACGGCCTGAAATAAAGAAGCTTTGACTGTTTTAACACACACACAAAGATATTAAAAGAATCTTGGGACCCTTGGGGAAACTTAAAAATAAACTGGATATTAGAAGATATTATAGAACTATTTTTTATTTTCTTAGGTGTGATGTTATTATTGTCATTATATAAAAGAATGTCATTTTTAGGGGATGCATGCTTTATTATTTAGGGGTGAAGAATCATAATGTCTTCATCTTTAAAGATGCAGAAAAAAATGAGTCATCTACATATATATATGTGTATACACACATACACACACGCACACATACATATGGGAAAATTGTGTCTTATCCTAGTGATTCATTGGATTATCTCTACCTTTGTCCTTTACTATGCTATTTCACAACCCTGTAGAGGCAGAAGTTAAGAAAATTGATGGCAATGCAAATAATTTCTGTCCAAAGAAATGTAAATTGTACCTGGTAACATGTAATTAATTATCATCCTATAGATATTACCAGCTTTGCATCTATTTCAGCATTCCTTATTTGACTGTAAAATGTGTGGTACTTTGAGTTCTCTTCAGAACTAGTTGTAATATCTTACCGGTTCCATGAGTTAAATAATATCTTTGACATGTGTTCACTTTGTATTTATATGAGTCATGAGTTTATCCTCTTTTAAAATGTATCCTTGAACAATTTACATAAAGGAGAGAGATTAGATGGAGGGTAAACAGATGTTATCAATTTTTCTGTATATTTGAAAAATTTTTATAATAAAAAGGTGGAGGAAATTATTAAGAATCAAAACAAAACACTTAATACCCATATGGCACCATGACTACACTATCTAGGTATAAGAAAGATTTTTGAAAAGTCAAATATATCTGCACACACATATACAATGCATTTTTATATACAGTACATAAATAAATGCTTAAATGGTTAGAAAGTGTTGTTGGCAATTTGAAAGCAAAATCTGTACGAGACACTGACAGATCCTCTCCTTGACCAATCTTTAGTCAGGCTCCTCTGAATCCTTTTCCCAACCAGGCCTCAACTTTTGTACTTCTACATCGTCTTTGCATCACCCAGTTTTAGCAAGAATCCTGCTAAGCTGGGTTAGCCAGAACCCTCCATTCTCAATATCTGATTGTCTTCAATATCTGATTGTGTTCCCAATTCTCCACCATCCCCCAGTGACAACTGATCACCCAGGGCCTGTCTTCACAAGGAATCCTGTTAGATCAATGTAGCCAAATCTCTTAGTAATTTTCCATCCATCAATCCTCCCACCTGATCCTTGCCTATAAATTGCCGCTTTTCCTTGCTGTATTCTAAGTTGAACCCAATCTGTCTTCCCTACTGCAAAACATCACTGTAGTTGTCCCCCTTGAATAAAGTCTTCCTTCTATAAGCATCACAAATAATGTTTTCTTTAATATTACCTATCCACACCCACCAGCAGAATAACTACAAGTGAAGAGACAGACAACGTGAATGCTAGCAAGTATGTAGAGCAGGCAGGGCTCTTACACATTGTGGTGAGAGTGTAAAATGCACAACCACTCTGCAAAAAAACAGTGGTTTGCTACAAAACTCAACATACACCAACCCTATGTTCCAACAATTCCACCTATAGGTCTTTACTCAAGAGAAATGAAAAGATATGATCATAAAGACTTCTACGAGAATTTTTATAGCAGCATTGCTCATAATATCCAAAATCTGGAAGCAGCTCCATTGTCTATCAGAAGAAACATGTATTCTTTTAAAAAACCCAACAGCATTAACCAGTAGTATATTTATAGAAATACTACTCAGCAATAAAAGGGATAAATTAACTGATACATGCAACAACATGAAGGAAATCCTCCTCTAGTAGTATTTTTCATTAAAGAATCCCTGACAGCTCATGCACATATGAAAACTTGGTATATGGCAGAGATGGTAAAATCCAATATCAAAGAAATAATATGAACTATTAAATAAATGTTGCCAGTAGAAAAATTACTTTCAGACTTGATAATCTTTAAAAAAATAATAAATTCCAGGTTAATTAAACTTGAACATGAAAACTTGAGTAAAGTCATTTTAAAAAGTATATAGAAGAATATCTTTAGGGATAAAAATTTCTTTAGGGATAAAAAGATATCTTTATCTTGAGGGATAAAAATTTCCTCAAAAAGCCCAAACTATAAGGAAAAAGACAAATAAAAACATAAACATAAGCAAGGTTAAAAGAAAACGAGCCTAGGGGAAGATATTTGACATAAATGTAAAAGATATTATTTTTCCCAAATTAAGACCTCTGACTATATCAAGTCTTGGGGAGGGTGTGGGCAAAACAGAACTCCAATACATCACTAACAATTGCTAGAGTCACTTTGACGGGCAATAAAGTTGCAGGTAATAACACTGAAAGAGCACAGACCCTACAACCCAGCAATTCTACCTCTCAGGTAGAGATATACATACCTGAGGGCTATAATATATATATAATACATACATATTATATACATTATACAATATAAGAGAAACTCATACATTTGCACAAGAAGGTGTGCATAAGGATGCTCATTGCAGTATTATAAATAACTGTAAATACTTAAATATAACCTGAATGTCCATCAACAGGGACAACGGTACATTATCCAAAATATACTATATATACTATACTGTACTATACTATTCTATACTATACTATACGTCTCGGTCATCCATCTAACTATATATATGGTATAGTATATACTGTGGCATACTATACATACTTTTGAAGCAGAACAGATTATGCCACCCCAAAATGTGCTACTTTGGCATGTATATTGTTTTGAACTGAAAGTAATCAAGAGCTAGCACTCAGGAAAAGCTTTTTACCTGTCCCTTAATTACCTAAATGAATTTAGATAGGGGACCTGACCCAGAAAGAGAGCTATTACCAGAGATAACTTTTCATCTGAATGACTTACCAGTATGGCAGAGCAAACAGCAAATTACCAAACATATGCTTTTCTTATTATCCTGTGAATTACCCTGCTCCCCTTAGAAGCCCCAGGCCCTTTCCTATCCCATTCCTTAGCTCAGGGTAGCATATGAGCCTCAATCATCTGACTTGCTCTTGAGTCTCTCATCTTTGAAAGGCTCTGGTATGTACAAAATTAAATTTGCTTTTCTCCTGTTAATCTGTCTTATGTCAACTTAACTAACAGCCCCCACCCAAAAAAAGAAAAGAAAAAAACCTAGAAGGATACAAGAAAAATTGTCTTCCCCAACTACATACTTTCTTCTTCAACACTATAGTGTAGAAAAATTCTGTAATTCAATGAAAAACTATGCACTGTCTGTAGCACACCCTTCCAGGCTGCTGGTTCTAGCTCTGTTCGTTGTCTTTTAACTATTTTAGATCTCTATGTAGACCATAGATAACTAATTAGATAGGCAAACTCTATCTGTCCCTTAAGCTTAGATTTGATTGATTTTCCTCCCCACTGTGGAAAAAGTTTTGTATCTATTTGCAAACCAATTTCTTTACTCCATATAAATTTGTGCATTTTGACTTTATTTTGGAACTAGTCATCACATCTGCCTGGTTCCCTCATATATGAGTAAAATAAAATATTTAAAACATGTTCATTTTTATCTGTATAAGTTCTGATTTTACCTTTTCCTGAAAACTATCTTTATCACATATATACACCAACTAGACACATCATAAGAAAATTCAAATTATAACTTGTAATAAAATATTCAATGGCAATATCTTACCCATATTCGAAAGAAATGAATCTCTCAAAAAACTAAATGTGTGGTCTGAAAAAACATAGTGTCTGATTCAAAATGTGGCTCCAGTGATGATAAAAATACTAAGGTTGAAGATGGATAAGAAGAGTTTGAAGAAAAATGGCTTTTTAATAAGAGGATGAAAATGCTATTTCTAAATTAGTGTATGTGATTTTAAATAGGAATGTGTACCTAAATTTAAAATGTAAAATTGTTTGCCTACATAGCTAAAAGTACATGTGTTTTCAAGTTGACCAAAAAACATTTTGGGGGACTTTTTAATAGGGAAAGAGAAAAAAATTATATTTGAAATTGCCTTATAGTTGGGCAATAGGGTATAGGCTGAATTCCAATAAAATAAAATTGATTCACATAGCTAGCCTACTGGCTACTTTGAAACAAGTCAACAGCAGTAGATCAGGATTCATTCTTGGATCCCTGTGTCCCCTCCTTCAGGAACTGCAGTGGTGCAATGCCCATTCCTTGAAGCCAGCTCTCCTCACCCTGGCTCTCCATCCTGCCCCATGCCCCCAACCTCATCAGTCCCACCCATCCAGCTGACCTAATTTCCTACCAGAGCCAATCTGTGCCCTCTATTTCTGGTTAAGACGTCCCTCAATAATAAGGGATCCTTCCACTGGAATGGCTACCCCCCATCTCCATTTATTACAGTCCAACCCCAGGCCCTCAAAGTGAAGTTGTCCTGATTGCCTTGGCCTGCAACATTCCTTGAAATCCTTGTGCAATGCAGTCATAATTAAGCACTGAATTACACACTCTTATAAGTTATTCTGTGATTGCTTCAGGGATATTCATTCTGTGTGTGTGTGTGTGTGTGTGTGTGTGTGTGTGTGTGTGTGTGTGTGTGTGTCTCTCTCTCTCTCTCTCTCTCTCTCTCTCTCTCTCTGAGAAAAAAATTTTGAGGGCAGGGACTGAAACTAATAATTCTTCTAGATTCTCCTTGGAATTGATTGTCACTTGACTGATGTTGTCTAATGACATGATGCCATTTCAAGTGGAGGATGCTTTTGTTCCTGTTCAAGGGCAAACTACAAGAAAAACAGAAGTAGGATCTTCAATAAAAAACTGTTTTTGGCAAGCCTGCTTCCTCTGAGACTGTACCAGTATTAACCTACTGGCCTGAATCATAGAGCATTTGCAATAGGGTAAATGCAGATGGCACCAAAAAAAAAAAAAAAAAAAAAACCACTAACAATATAACCACATCTTGCTTTCTGGAGTCATAAAGGTTCTTCAAGCATCAAATCCAACCACAAAACAACTTAAGGTAGATATCTTCAAAAAATACCCAGAACCTGACCAAAGACACCCCTATGATACAACGTTCCACTACCATAACCCTGAGCTAGGATGCCATTATCTGTCACATGCAGTATTGCAATAGCCTCTTCAATGGTTTCCCTGCACACTCCTCACAATCTATTCTCAGCTGTGACCTAAATGAGCCTGATGAAACGCTAGTCAGATTGTGCCCAAACCCTCCAATCATAGATCAGACTGACTACTGGTAGAAAACAGATGGCACATTCAAAGTGGGTGCTTTGAGGAGTACAAAGAACAAGTTACAAAGGCAGTACAGGTGCAGGGAAACCACAAAGGAAAGTGCAGCACTCTAGGGCTGGCAACACAGGGGGCTTGATCCCCTAAGCCTGAAGGTATATAGAGAAATAGAGAAGAACACAGAGAGCTCAGTGGAGAAGGCACCTGATAGGAGATGTGACCTTAAGTCTAGAGACACTACAGCCCATGCAATCCTGCAGGAGGGGAATAAATACACTGATCTCATTCTTCTTCCTCTCTTTACTCCCTATTCATACTCCCCATGGCCAAATACAACAGAAGCCATAAGGCAAGGGAGCCTATCATGCAAGTCGACCTCCTGCGGCACATCTACAGAGCAGGGTGGAAAAGAGTGAATCTGGAGAGGTAAACAGAAGCTATTTAGCCAAATGGCTTTCCACCTCAATCAGGGTATTTGAAAGTACTAGCCATGGCTTATAAGACCCTACATGATCCAACCCATCTCCTATTCTTCTGTTTGCTAACCTCTCTATTTACAGTGGCTCTCCACTCACCAGCTACTCATCCCTCAGGTCCTTTGTACTTGCTGCTTTCTCTGCCCAGAATACTTTTCCCCAGATACACACACATGGCTTGTTCCTCACTTACTTTAGGTCTCAGCTAAAATGTCACATCATCATAGGTTTTCTCTCTTTCCATGTTATATAAACACCACCCTGCCCCCACCCATTCATTCCTCACGTACTCTATCTCCCTTATCCTGCTTTATTTTTCTCCATAGCATTTCTAATTAACATACCTGATAGATGATTGATTGATAGATGATAGATAGATAGATAGATGATAGATATAGATAGATGATAGACAGATAAACGACAGATAGATTGATTGACTGATTTTCCTTTTTTTCATTGACTGCCTCCCTGGCCTAAAACAAGTTTCATAATGTCACCAACTTGGCCTCTTTTGTTTACTGTCTTATGTCCAGTGCCTAGAACAATGCCCCAAATGGAAGGCACTCGATATTTGTTGAACAGATGAAAATGAATGAATAAAACATAAGGAACCATAACTAAGGGCTCTTTCCACCACATATAGGTTTAACTCCTATTATCAAATTGTTGTTTAACAAAATAAAGACTCCTCATGGGGCTGTGAAGTACAACATAAGGAATACAATCAATAATATTGTAATAACCATGTATGGCACCAGGTGGATACTAGACTTATCAGGGGGATCTCTTCATAAATTATATAAATGTCTAACCACTATGCTGTACACATGAAACTAATAAAAATATTGAATGTCAACTGTACTTGAAAAAACAACAAAAAAACAGTCTCCTGATAATCAAATAGGAAGCATGTGACAAGCATTTGTTTTTATTGGCAATGGCATAAAATTTAGCCTTTTTAGTAAATGCCTATGAATAAATAGTTCAGTCAGAACCAAAAAAATAACAATGGTGTCTTCTGTAAACAACTCCTCCTAACAAGGTTGATATTTCTTATGAATATCATTATTAACCTGCCTTTGTCTTATCTGCAAAATTTGTATAGAGAGCCTTTAGCACCATGCTGGGACCTAATACACAGACAGTATGATTATTAAAACATTGAGGCAGCCATGAAAATGAGATACATTATTTTCCCACTATCTGGAACTGTTCATCATAGACTTTTAAAATGTGAGCTGAAATAACGAAATGCAAAAGAAACAAGATGCTCTACTACCTACCCCACAGTTGGGTCTACATTTGAAAGACACTTGTAATACCAATGTTCCATATCAGAACCTTGCTTCCACTCCTGGTCCAGGCCTCCGCCCACCCTTTTGCAGACCAGAACCTTGTATCCATTTCTGCAACACTCACTCATGCCTAGGTACTTAAAATATAAGTGCTCATGTTTTCCTGGTAGGTACTGAGCAATGACACTCTACTGGGGTGGGGCTGGGGAGGAAGTAGTATAGGAAAAAGAGAAAACACAGATCAGTAAGGCTCCTGATAATCTTCCTTTTTTGACTTGCTCTTCTAACCAGGGAAGTCTCTATTCTGGTCTCTAAATATAAAGACCAGCTTCTGATTCCTTTTTCAACTAGCAGTCTATCTATAACCTGATCTGCTGGGTCAGTTCAGTTAACTACATAAAAGGTGACCCAATAGTTTTAGGTCAGATACAAAGAAAAAGGCTTGACCTGAATCAACACAGCAATCCATCACTTAAGAATACTGCAAAGATCCTGTAGCTTTTTCACTGATGAGAGGTTTCTTTGCCATCTTTTGCAAAAGGACATACTGGTGGGCTAATTAACCTGGGGTGCTAGATTCAAAACATAAGAATTTCCTTTTCTACCCCAAAATCCACAAAGTGTAAATCTCCAGTTATAATGTTCTCTCTGCTCCTGTGTGTACAACTATGTTTTTGCTATAATTATCTGTATAGCCATAAATATACAATATGATAACTATCACTACTACCAATTTTGCCTCAATGGAGGCTTCCAGCTCTAGATATGAAAGTCAAAGCAGGCCCCGCCAAGGTTAAGCCTGGAGACTGATCTTACTAAGTAAGAGATCTTATTTTAGTAAGCAGCCTGATGCTTATTTGTAAGTGCTAAAAAGAACCACCCTGACCACTTCTGCTAACAGAGAGTTAAACATTTCTACAATAACTTGGGAGCAACTGGGCATGAGAAGAAAAACAAAACTATAGTTGACTACTCCTTCCTCACTTTTCAAAGTGGGGTTCCATCCTACTTTGAGGACTCAATGAATGAATGACAAGTAATCCAAAATTGATACTTCCACGATAACACTTTCCAAACTACATTGTCTTTCTGCCTGTCATGCTCAGAGTGTTTTATTTCTTTGTATTTCTAACGTTTAATATAGTGACCAACACATTGCTGGTGCTCAAATGACTGAATGACTACTAAAATGCCCACCCACGAGGCAGGCCCCAAACCTGGCACTGCGAGTTAGAAATTAAATCATGGAATGGCATGCCCTCCGTCTGGCGGCGGCGTCCCGTCCTCTTTCTGTCCCAAAACTCCAAGGGGGCTGGGGGGTGGGGGGTGTGCCCTATCTATCCGAAAACCTCCCGAAGTCCCAGGAGAATGGAGTGGGCTGTCTAACCTGCCCTGGCTGCTTCTGATCTCCAAGCACAGGGCACGATTCTCCCAGCTCTCTCGGGCAGAGGGAAGCAGCCAGGTTTGGTCCTCTGCTCCAAGCCCAACCCTAGCAACCACCCCTCCCCACAAACGCTCCACTTCCCAGCCGAAGCCCGGCCACCCAGGGCTTCCCAGAAGGGGGTCGCCGCGGTGCACGGTGGGAGTGGTAGTTCTCCGGCCCGTTCCACACGCGGGCTGCCCTGCCCACGGGACTCCCGCTCCCAGAAGCCCCCGCGCGGGCGCCTCGCCCGGTGCTGTCACCTCACCTGTTCTATGGACGTGACTGTTTCCACCGAGTCGTCCTGCAACCGCTCCCGCGCGTGCTCGGGCCTCAGACTGTACAGCGGCTCTGACCAGACAGGGGGGGAAGGTGGAGGGCAACAGTAGGTGAAGGAACTCGGAGAAGCCATGGCCGGCAGAGCAGCGGGCGGTGTATAGGACTCAGCTTCGTCCAACAACAACGCGCATTGAAACTCGAGCGGGCTCAAGCGCTACGGAGAGCGGCGGGAGTCAAAAAGCTGCGAAACGCGAACCTGTCTCCTCCCACCTCCACGTCTGCAGGGAGTGCGCTTCTGGTGTCCTGCCGCCCCCCTCCGGGCAGAGGCGCTGCTGCAAGAGGCTCGGTTTCCTGGAGCGCGAGGAGGGGTGCGCGCATCTTAACATTTCAGAGATGGTGTAGGACGCCTCGATGCGTTATGCAAATTAAAACACGCACGTCTCTTCAGCATTCGGTGCATTCTCACCTAATTGTGATGGCAGTAGTTCGCAGCCTCGGGTGCCCAATGACTGTAATTTTCAAAGTATTTCTACAGCTCTCTTGATTGCCTCAGTCACACTGTGCACCTTTGGGGACGTGACAGCCACCCAGGGGGAGCCAGCATCGTCTCAACCAAAGAACTGGCATCTCAGGACTCAGTAGAAGTAAGGAGCATTGTCATTTTCTCCTATCCCCTTGGGGGGTGCAGTGCAGTAGCAGGAACTAAAATGCAGAAGGAACAAGCGTAAGTGAAACAACCGAGGCAATATTCATTCATTCATCAGGTTTTTATAGAGCTCCTACTACATGTCAGGCACTGTGCTAGGCCCTACGAATACAAAAGTGAACAAAATAAACAAGGTCCCTGCCCTTAGGACCCTTGCAGTCTAGTGGAATAGATAGAATGAAGGGAATGAACACAATGAATATAGGAAGACTTGTGATAAATGATATGAAGGAAAATAAGGTCTATAAGAGAAATTAAAGGAGGAGGGAATGGATTAGACTGAATAGTCAGGCCAACCCTCTCCCCAAGTAAATGACATGCAAGCTGAAATCTGAAGAATAGCAAGGAGCCATCTGTGTGAACAACATGGGGAAGAGCTCAAGAGGAACAGCAAGGTTGAGCAAACATGCCATAAAAATACTTATCTGTTTGTATTAATTCTGATATTTAATCTGTAGGTATTCAGAATAAAAGAAAACCTATTGAATGGCATCTATTATTATATAAATGTAATTTATATTATATTTAAAAATAAAGTTGTGATTTTAGAAAAATCCTGATCCCTTTGGACCAGCAATAGAAGAGAATCTTTCAGAACCCACATCCAAAGGACTACACCAAAACTATAATAGCAAGAGGTTAAACTAGTTAGAGCAGAGGGAGTTTGGGTCAGGGGAGGGAAGATAAGATGATAACAGACTTTTCAATAGACTTGGACATAAGCTTAACTTCCTGCTCAGATTTTTATTATATTCCACTCATTTTCAAGTCACATGTCTAGAACCCAGAAACTTGTGGGCATTTTACAACCAGACATTCTCCTGTTTTTCGGCCTTTAGTGTCAAATCAAAGCTCTGAGAAAGAGTCTAAGGATGAAGCCAAGATGGTGAACACTATCACCATGCCCCTTGTAGGGGAGGAAGAAACTTTCATCTATCCTCATGGTTCCTTTGGCTGGTCTAATAATTAAATTTACACAAAACAGATTAACAAAAGAAAATGACCAAATTAAAGTATATATATATATATATATATATATATATATATATATATATACACACATACATACATACATACATACATGGGAACCCCACACACATGAGAGATTGAGAGACAGAAAGTTAAAATGAGGTATATATAGCATTCTGAGCTAAGAATGCGGTAAGGTGCCTTTGGGCTTCAAGAGTCATTGCAGGACCATAAGAAGAGCAGATATTGAGTAACTTGAGTGCCCCCCCACAGTATAGATAGTTTAAACAAAAAGAAAGGTTATATCTGATAACCTCTAACTGTGGGCAAGTCCCCTAATTCAAATTCTTCTAGGTAATTAGAGTCGGGGGATTGTGCGAGACAGAAGTTTTTTCTTGACCCCACAGGGTCTCGGTTACTTTTAGCTCAAAATAACCTGCACACCACAGAGGCACATCTTGGGGTGACTTGTTCTGGACCCCGACACCATTTCAGTGGTACTGTTGCCAAGTCCTGGAGGTGGCTGAATGTTACTAAATGTGAGAATAAGTGACACTGTGTGAGTTAGGATCACCAATATGGCTGCACTATACTTCCCTCTATATTTGGCATCTTATTGTCTTTCCCTTAATTCTGTTTTAGAAATAATTGTCTGTAAAGGTCTGGGTCATATCTAAAAATTTAGCCTTCTTTGTAAAGAGTTGCTTTGCTAGCTAGAAATTTAAATTCAACTACAGAAAGAATAGCTTGAAGAGTTTTGTAACAAATCATTATCCATTAAGGTGTACCTAAAGCAATTGCAAATTGTATTTTTAAAAAATAGAGATCCACTTCTGAAATGCAATCTTCTCTGAAGTTGGGTCTGAAAGACATTAACTGGGGCGAGTCTCCTTCAGGATAGTGTCTGTTCATTTCGTAAATATTTATCGAGTACCCATTAAGTGCTGAGCACTGAGCTAAGTGCTAAGGAGACAGTGGTGAACAAGCCAGATACAGTCTCAGCCCTTATGTGTCTCATGATTTACCAGGAAAGATAAAGACAGTCATTACAGCCTATTTCACTGGGTGAAATAGAATGAGGAAGAAACAAGCACAGGGCATTGTGAGATTGTATAACACAGGAGACTTAAGGTAATCTGGAAAATCAGGAACTCTGATGAGGAAACAAGTTAACTGATCCAGAGTGAGGGGATGTCTCAGGCTGAGGCAACCCGGTGACGATCAAAAATCAAGTGAAACAATGCATAAAAAATATGAGGAGTTTGTACTCTATGTAGCATAGAGAAGATTGTTCAGCCCAGGAGCAACAGTGGCCCACCAGTTATCTTTCCTCTGGGTTTAATAAAACCATTCATTCAAGAAGTAGAATGAACATAAGTATTGGCTGTTTAGCAGAGAATGATGTACTTACAGGAGAAAGTCTCAGTAATGATAATAAATAGCAACTCCAGCTTGGACTGTAGCTAGTTTGGCTTTATTTTATTCAAATGCCTTTTATTTTTCTAAATTAAACTTTGAATTATAATTGTTTCTTTAAAAATAATATAAAATTGTGTGGATAGTGTTAGTCTGTACTCCCATCAAGAGCAAGAAAAAAGATTAATGGCCTAAGTGAACCATTAGAGGTCGCTTCGGACCCCTCGAGTAGGCTTACAAGGTAGGCTTTACACTGCTCTCACCGCCTTTACTCACGCAAGCCCATATGTCAGCATAAATTGTTTCTTTTAATTTCTTGTGAAACTATGTAATAATACATACCGTGGAAAGTTTGGAAAATGGAAAGAGCTCATCTAGTATTCCATTAGATAACTAATTTTTTCCCTAATTTACTCCTGTACCAGCACCTGTAGCCTCCCACTTTGCTGTCCATGTCCCTCCTGTCCCCCTGGCTGGAATGATTTCCAGCTCTTACCTAAAGCCAGCCCCTCCCTCTCCTCTCATGCCCCACCCTAGGACGTTATTTCAGCAATTCTCCCCTGCTTTTTCTAAAACATCAAGTTGTCTTTTACTTGGTCATTCCCATTATCCTCAAACAAGGCTACTTTCTCCATTTTCAAAGGAAAAAAAAGAAAAAAGACATTTTAACCCTCTTGATTACACTTCTCCTTCAGCTACCTCCCCAGTATTCATATTTCTTCCCCTCCAGGGCTTCCAATTCTTCTCCTCCAACTGTACAAAAGTATCGACTCTTGGTCCTGTTTGAAGTTTATCATGGTGAAAAACTATCTTATCAGCAAATAGAAAACTGAAGCCAGTTAAAGAGCATTGTTCACATTGAGAAACCAGAGAAATGATTTTAAAAACTGTTGAGAGGCAATGCCAGAAGTGTACACTCCAGAGCATACTGGTGCCTCTCAACCCAGGCTACACCTTTAAAAATATAGATTTTCCCAGGTACCAGCCCACGCCTACTGAGTCAGAATCTCTGGGGCTGAGGCCCAGGCACATGAATTTTTTAAAGCTCCACCAGTGATGCTGATGCATAGGTAGGGTTGGGAGCTACCACAAACCTTTTTATGTGGCAGAAATGCTGGCCATCCACTAGAGTTCTGCTGCCCTTTCATAGCTGGGAGCTGCAGCTAAGCAGTGACTGCCCAGCAGTCCCCCTTGCATTTAGGCAGGGCCTTGTGACTGAGTTCTGGCCAAGGGAACATGGGCAGAAGTGATGTCCAGCACATCTAGTCTGGCCCTTGAAAACCTTCTATTCCACCCTCTACCTCCACTCTTCCCCTCTCTGCCAGCAAGAGGTCCATGCCTAGAGCAACCCTTCAAATTCAAAAGAACTTGACGTGTGTTCTGAAAGTTAAAATTCTCAGTTAACAAAGAGACCTTCAGGGTTTTATTCCACTGGACAAAGGGCTTAATCCCTTTATAGATTCAAATTATTTTCTGGACAAATATTGTGACCTTTTTCAACTGTGCGTTATTACTACCCCTTTCAAACAGCCTTTTTGAAGTTTGCTAACTTGTGACTAGAGGGTCAACTGTCCCCCCTCCTGTTGTGTGTCCTAAAGTTTCACCTTCCCTACAGAGCACCTCCTCTGTCTATAAACTAATCTACAAACTAATCTTAGAGAGGGTCTATGTGTACGCTTAAGCAAACGAGAAAGCCTGAAATCTCGGTGTGTGAGGTACCTGGGGTGTGGTGTTTTCCCATCATTGGTTGGTGGGCACTCTCTTTGATCCTTTCTGCAAGGCAGATCTTATAAAGAGCAACTTTGTGCTATTAAACTGGGTCCAACAGTGGGAATCCTTGTTAAAGAGCCTCTGCCACCCTGGGTGCCTAAATGACTTTATGGAACAAAGTCACCCCCACTCCCACTTCCTTGCTGCTCATTAGACTTTACACAAGGGGGAAATAAATCTTCCCGGCGTGAACCCGTGAGATTAAGGGGTTTATCCGTTATAGTAACTAGCATTACCTTAACTAATACATACAATGACTCATTCCTGCAAAGATTGCTAACTGAAGGGCATAGCTTGTCTCCCAAAACATAATTTCAACAGTAAAAGTTTAATATGACATGTATTGTTTGGTTGGTGATTACTAGTCATGCCTCTCAGCTCCAGTCTCACAAAGGGAAGAATTTCTCTTGTGAGGCTTTGCCGTCACAATCAACAGTCTAGACCACCTATCAAGAGGCCCCAAGAAAGACACAACTTTCATTTCCTGTTCTGAAAGAATGAAATCATTCCTAAAAACTATCTGTGTATAGGAAATATCTGATGAGACTCCTGCATCTGTTCCTAGTCATAGGCTAAATTGCGTCCCCTAACACTCCCACCCCACATTCACATGCTGAATTCCTAACCCTAATACCTCAAAATGTGACTATTTTTGGAGAGGCTCTATTTAGGGCCTTTAAATAGGTAATTAATGTAAAGTGAAGTTGTATGGGTAGACTCTAATCTAATGGTGTCCTTCCAAGATGAGGAAACTAGGACTCAGGCACAGAACATTTGAATGTGAAGAAAATGTGAACATGAAGAGCCAGATACAAGGAGAGAGGCCTCAAAAGAAACCAATCCTGCCTACACCTTGAAAGCAGACTTCTAACTTCCAGAACTGCGAGAAAATAAATCTCTGTTGTTTAAGCCACCTGAGCAACTAATACAGTCACCAAGGACAACCTGAAATGGTACTGTGGATCATTTTGGTAACACAAATTACCACCAGGATTGTTTCCTTTGGTCTGTGACAATGCACATGTCTAATAATTTGCCCTCTACTCTCTTTTCTTGTCATTTCAGAGTCTTCCCCCCCTCCCCTTTCTCCATTTATCAGAGAGAGAGAAAATAAAAAGGATATGAATGATAGCATGAGATGATGGGGGGCAGTCATCTGTCCTGTTTTTTCTAATTCTAAGATAAGGCAGACATCCTTCTGCTAAGCAAACGTATCACTTACAGTCACTAAGAGAGTGAAACATGAGTGTGAGTTTGGAAGAGGCACAGGATTTTACCAATAAGGAGTCCTACAGTCTGACTATGTTGGGACTTGGCAATGAGCTGCCTATCAACACATCTCTCCAGGTGTTCAGCTGTTGCTATGGCAGATCCCACAGTGGTGCTCTTGCTGTCTGTTTCAACAGGGAGCATGCTCAGTGTGGTTGGGCAGGGGGTGGCGGGGTAGCAGGGGCAGGCACTTGTCTCCATGGTAAAAGAATCAGTATAATGGAATTGGGAGACTGATTCCAGGTGGCTTCTTGTGGGTGAGTCATCCAACAATTACTCTTCAGAATGCCTCCCAGGTCTACTGAAATCTACCCCAGTGCAGGTTGACCTCTACTGGGGAAGATGCCAAAATGTCCGAGTGACAGAGGTAAGGGCATGGAATTAGGTGTTTCATTTACAAAGATCCTGGTTAAAGCAAACTTTTCTCCATTAGTTTATGTGGTTCTTTTGCTAACATTGTCCCAAAATCTCAGCTCCTCCATCTCACAGAGTGTGTGTGTGTGTGTGTGTGTGTGTGTGTGTGTGTGTGTAGTGTGTGTGTGTGTACATGCGCACAGGTGAACACATGTGAGAAAGAAAAAGAGAAGATCTCTAATGATGGCTTTTAAAGTAGCTGAGCAGGATAATAATGAAAAATCTAGAATTATAGATTATTCCTTTCTTTTAAAAAATATTAGATCACCGATTTATTATAAAAAGATGTAAATCCGGAGCAGCCAGGAAGAATACAGAGGGGGAGGCTTAGGACAAGCCACAGAGCTTTCATGCTTTCTCCTGGCGCCCCCCACTGCCCACTTTTAAAGCAATTTAAGCTACTGAATTTGAGCCCAGCATGATGAAATATCCTCCACTTTTTACGAGTTTGGGATTTATTTCCCTGGATTTGTTCAGGGAAACCTTACTTCCTTTCCTGCCTGGCCTAGGAAAAGCTATTTTCTTCAAAGTGAAGTTCTTTCTTGGACTAGAAACACCCCCCCCCACCCCCCCCCCACCCCCCCCCGTTACATATTCTTGTGTTTCCCCCCAACAGAGACAAGTGGAGAGCCGCTAATGGTCCCAATAAGGAGGCCTGTGGAGACTATTTATCATTACAGCGCCGATCAATGGGAAGGCGGCAGCTTCTCCAAAGAGAGTCAGGCTGAGTTGAGCCTGCACTCAGTACCGTGTGTGGGCCTGGGGAGGAAAATCACAGCAGGACAGGCCTGAGTTCCCAGGAAAACATCCCTGGCCATCTTACCACCCATGGATGCACAGGGACAACATTATAGGGTGGTTTTTATCTGTGGTATTTATTGAATACTGTGTCAAGTGCTGTGCTAAGTCCTATCTATACATTACCTTATTTCATATTTACCAGTGAAGAAACTGAGTCACAGAGGGGTTCAGTAACATGCTCAACTGTGTGCAGCTGGTGAGCAGAGGAGCTGCGATGGAACCTAAGGGTGCCCAACTCCAGAGCCCTCAGCACACACCAAAAACCCAGTGTAAATCAAGTGAAGAAAAACGCACCCTGAAATTTTATGGAATCTATAGGATCGGTTTCCTTAGCGTTTAATGTAATCAAAGTCACTATAAGAATCAGGATTTTTGCCTCTTTATTATAAATTTAGACACTTCGCCTGAAATATAACTCTTCAAGTCAACACTTACTGCTTTCCTTGACCTATTCCTGAAAAATACATCCTCCATCCAGTGCTCAGCCTGAAAACACACACACGTTTTTCATCACTTTTTAAAGGTCTAATGGGCTAGACTTGTTCTCGCCTTTACTCATTCCCAGGAGTAGGCAATTTCCCAGACTCCAGAGGACATTCATTTGCTTCTCTCAGGTGCTAGCACATTCAGTGGTAGTAAGTTAGGTCTTGAAAGCGACCCATTCATTCTTTGGTGCCACTGTACTCTAGCAGCAATACTTAGGGGTTTGAAACAACGTGCTGGCATTCTAATAAGCACCCACTACCCTGAGCAGCTTAGACCTAAAACCGAGACTTTTGCCTGCACAACACTTCCAAAGGATTTGGCGTTTGAAATGCTTTTTACCATCACCTGTCTTTTCAGACTGGTGATGGAGGTAAGCAGTTTCCCCCGTTTAAAAGAGGAAAACAAAAACAAAACCTGCAGTGGGAAAGAGTGGGGATGGCAGACACGATCACGCAGGGTGACAGGGAAGCCAGATGGCAGAGGAGAATTCTAGCAACTCTCTGATCTAGCTGGCGTTGCTGCAGATTGTGGCTTCAAGAGGAGATGCTTCAAGAGGAGATGCGCGTTTGAATCCAGACCCCGCCTGGTCCAGGCCTTCCGACCCGGGGTGAACCCAGGTGGGGCGCCGCCTGCCGCGGCGGGGCGCTGGGTGCGGGCGGCGGGGTTGGCCAGTTGTCTGGCAGGGCCTGGGTCAGCTTGGGATCCGGGGAGAAAAGGTGGGGCCGGACGCCGAGTTGTGGGAGATGGGCGGGATGGGCGCTCACTGCAACCCACCCTTCAGCATGTCTGCAGGAAAAAACAAACAAACCCAGAATTGTCTGCCCCTCTCCCCCGCATCCCCCGCCCCCCGGGTCCGGGTTCCCGGCACAAAGGGGCCGGGAAGGGCTTTTCCCGCTCGCGTCCCGCGTCCCGGGCCGCGCACGCGGCGGGCGGGGAGCGCGCACCTGCCTCGGCCCCGCCGCGTGGTCTCGGGTCTGGGCGCGCCTCCCGCCCGGCGGGGGCAGGGCCAGGGCCAGGGGCAGGGCCAGGGCCAGGGGCAGGGGCAGGGGCAGGGGTAGGAAGGGGCAGGGGCAGAAAGGGGCAGGGGCGGGCGGGGCCGCTGCCTCCGCCCCCCGCCCTCCGCCGCACCGGCGAGCGCAGAGGCGGGCGCAGGGCGCGGGGCGCGCCCGGTTCCTTCTCCGCCCGCGGCGATGGCCGCGGCCGAGCGGGGCTGAGCCCGCCGCCCCCCGCCCCACCCCACCCCCACCCCGCGCCCCGGGCCCAGCCATGGCGAAGCAGTACGACGTGCTGTTCCGGCTGCTGCTGATCGGGGACTCCGGGGTGGGCAAGACGTGCCTGCTGTGCCGCTTCACCGACAACGAGTTCCACGCCTCGCACATCTCCACCATCGGTAAGGGCGGGCGCCCGGGGCCCCACGCGCCCCGCACCCTCCCGCACCCTCCCCGCCGCCTGCCCGGGGAGGCCGCGTCCCCTTCCCCAGGCTGCAGGCGTGGGGGCAGCAGGCCGGGGTGACGGCCCCCGGCTGGGACGCGAGCCTCGGTTTCGGGAGGTGGGGGGTCCCCGCTGCTGGCCGTGCCTGGAGGTGGGGGCTCCGGCCTCGCCGGGGAGCCTTCCCGGCCCAGCCGAGGGAGGGGGCTGTAGGCCTGAGTGTGTACCCTGAGCAGGGACAGCGAGGGCATCACCGAGGACCGTGAACCACGGAAATGACACCCCCACACTCGCAGGTGGAGGGGGGCAGGGGAAGGAAAGCCTGTGCTCGGGAAGAGGGGTTCAGGGTGGGGAGCCAGGTCCCTCCGTGCAGGGCTGACCCGGTGCCGACCGAGCCTGGAGCGGGGGAAAGGAGGAAGGGAGGGGCCGAAGGATTGAGTTTGCCGGGCACAGCTGTGGAAGTAAGCCCCAAGGTGGGACACCTGGAGGAGGGCGGAGGTGAGGCGAGACGCCAGCGTTCCTGCGACAGGGGCATCTACTAGCCCGTTCTGGAAAAGCAGTTGGCTGGAGCATCTGTTTTGTAGAAGGCTGAGGAACGTCACGACTCCCTGTCCAGACCAGGAGGCAGAAAGCAGGCAGGACCCACCGTAGAATACATACCTCCCTTTGATCCCGCAATGCTGGAGCCTGCGCTTAGAGTGGCAAGGCCTGGGTGGCATCCCAGAGGCCTGTGATGGGATCAGTTGTTCTGGGAGGGAGTGGTGGCCTCCCCTTTGAGAGGGGGCTCCTCCTTTGAGCCCTCTGAGTTGAGGGAATTCCACCCACATCTAGCAGGCTCCCCACTGATGCCCAGAGTAGCCTCAACACTGCCCAAGTCCCCCCTGCCATCTGACAAGGCCCCAGCGCTCAGTTCCACTTGAAGCTACTGCCCTCCCAACACACTTCTTGCTAAGAGAGAAGAGGGAGCAGGTAGAGCCAAGAGGAACTGGGCCTGGTGGTTAAGGGACAGCCTTTGTTGTCAGACAGACCTGGAGGACCTCACTTGGGGCAACATGACCTTGAATATCACTTAAGCTTCTGACCTTTAGTTTCTGATCTGTAGAATGGGAATAATAATTGTACTTCTCTACCAAGGTGTTGCAAGGATTAAATTAGATAATGTTTATCAAAGCACTTAGGACAAACTCAGATACACACGGATGGATGCCGGATGAATGCTGGTATCATTACTGTTACCATCACTGAGCTCCTAGGGGCTCATTCTCCCTTTGCTTCAAGATCTTCAAAGGACTTAGTAAGGTCAGGGAACAGACACGTTCATCTTTCCCAGGGGAGCTGTAAGGCAGGTTCCTAGGAGGTCCAGGAGCTTGGGCTGGACCACTGTTTGGATGAGAGACATCTCTGAGGGATGGGTAGGGTACAGAGGCCAAGGGTAGCTACATGCCTCTGGGGAAGGCCCAGGGGGAAGAGGAGGCATTGTGGAAAGGCCTGGGAGTGGGCAAGGGAGTGGCTGAGGAAACAGATGGGATATGGGGACAGGTTGTAGGCATGGGGACAAAGGGCAACAGGGTAGCACTTAAGGAAACTTGCAGTGCCTATTTTTGGGACCGGCCTGGTGCCAGGTGCTACTGAGCTATCACAGAGGACTATGGGCTGCTTGGGGGCCCCTGGCTTTGACCTGCAGCACCCTGGTACCCTGGCCACATTACAAGTCCTAGGAATGATCTGAGATTTTTCCCTGGAGAGCTTTACTCATTCACCTCACTTCCGAAGCTCTTCAGAGGCAGCTCCTCAGCATTATGCGAGGAGTCAGCCTCCCCTAGGAGAGTACCCTCTTCCCCACAGACAAATGAGGGAACCGTTGTTCCTGAAATACCAAGATGGCTCTTCCGAGGCTCATGCTTAAGTCCCTTGCCCCCGTATTGCTAATTACTAGTCCTTCTCCTTATGTCTCTTCCACCTTATCTTCTCTCATCTTAGACATTTCTTCCTTTGAGACAGGTAAATGTGCAGTTTTCCCTCGCAGGTCACAGGGACTTCCTCAGAATCCCTCTGGGTCCAACCGCTTTGAGGGCAGAGGTGAATCAGTGAACTGGGTGATGTCTCTCTAGAACCCTACTCCTGTGTCCTCAAGGCCCTTGGTATATTGACCTAAAACCTGAAGATAACCCTCCTATTTGCTGCTGGCAGGACACAGAGGACTGTTTAGGAGTTTGGATTCTATGGAAGAGAAGCTTTACACCAGCCTTTTTAAGTCTACCCACTGGGTTCGTTAAATGTGTTCTTGTTGAAAGCTTACCAAGGCACTGTGATTCTACCTAACCTCGGCATGTTTTTCAGCATTCACTAAGACTTAGGGAGAGCGAGATGGCCAGGAAAAGCCATTCTCTTTTCCAGAGATAGAAGGGGCAGCCAGGAGACAAATCAAGGAGCCAAGAAAATGGGTACTGCCAAGTCATATTTATTCATTTATCCAGTCAAAAAAAATACTTGTGTCCTGTAGGCAGGCTCTGTGCTGAGACCTGGAGATTCCACGAAGAATACATGTCGTCACCTCTCTCAAGCTGTTCCTTGACTAAGACACATTCTTTTTAATATGCTAGACAATGATCTAGGCACCTTTCCTGGAGCTTCTTTTGTTAATGGGGAAGTGAGGCAACTCACCAAATTGTGCCAAGACAGAATTCAGATTCTTGGATCATGTTGATATCACTTAGGCTGACTCTTTTGTGATTTACTGTTTATGCCTCTTCCTATCAAAGCCTGTGACATCCCAGAGAAGGGCCTGCCAGGGAGCAGAGAGGAGATCTCCCAGGTGGGCAGGTGGCCCTACAGCTGGATCTGTGCCATTGGCATTCTTCTCCTGTGAGTTGTGCTGACCAGATGTGGTACAGACGTGGGCAGCCAGCACTTTAACGTTGTCTTCTGTATCCTGCAAGACTATCATACCTGTTAAACAAATTAATTGAGCATTCACTACAAAGCACCATGCCAGGCATTTAGAGACATTGCAGTCCACCTTTTCCTGCCCACAGAGTCTGCAATCTAGTCAGGGAGGCAAGACATGCCAAAAGAGCCTTGGTCACAAAGAAAATGTATCTGTGAGCACCAGCTAACATATCTGGAGAACTGCTTTTCAAATGTAGGGGATCCATTATGATCGTGATCACAACTGTCAGCAAGTCATTATTAGCAGCTACGTCATCATGTAAGATGTGCATGTGGCAGCCAGTGAGTGGCAAGGGAACTGTGAGTACTGTTGCTACAACCAAGTGCTAGAGGAGGCCGGAGAAGGAGAGGGACACTGCGGACCTGAAGCCACAGGGAAGGCTTGAGGAGGAGGGGAGGCTGAAGCTAGGCCTTGCTGTGTGGGCTGCTTTTCAGTTCCTACAGGGGAAGAAGCAGATGGAGCAACAGGAGCAGAGACAACTGAGGTGGGAATTCAGTGGGTGTTCATGGGACTCTGGGCAGTCTGGCTGGAACAGAAGGAGGGTTTTAGGGGTAGAGTGAGAACAGTTCTGTTTATTTCTGTCTCCTAAACTAAAAGTACCTTGAGGGTGTGACCAAATCTTATTCTTCATTGTTTTCATTGTCCTAGGACAGGGCCAGGCACACTCTCCATAAATGTTGAATGAATGAATGAATGAATGAGGTCATTGAGGGCATTGAGGGCCCGGTGAGGGGGTGAATCTTGAGCCTTCACAATAGTATAAGAGGTTTCTGAGCAGGGGAATGGCGTGTTGAAAATGACACTTGGGGTGCTGGCTCAAGAGAGGGACTGACTTGCAGCAAAGACTATGGTAGTATCTGGGCATGAAGGGACCTCTCAGCTCGTTCTCTCCTTTCTCCTTCCCACCCTTTCCTGTGGCACCACATGAAGCTCCACACCATCACCTGTGCTTATTTCCCACTGACCAACCTGGCAACTTCTGAAAGGGCTTCATGTGGCTTGTGCTGCCAGCCCAGGCAGGGAGATGAAATATCCTATCCTACGTGGATGTCCGCCTGCAGGGACTTTTGGTTTCCTTTCTGCACAGCAGCCAGGAGTGACATGTAAGCCTCTAATGCAGGCTGAAGAAGGGATTGCCCGCAAGTTGATTTTCTCCTGCTCATCCTTGGTCTTCCCTGAGTACACCTGTCCCTGGCCTCTGGACCTTTTGCTTTAAAGACCACCGCTCAGCTGCACCCCTTCCGGCAGGAGGCTGTGCCTGTGATTTTCCAGTTTGACTGGTTGAGCAGCTGTGGCTTCAGGGCTGCTTTCTCAGGCTGGGTTTGCTGTTGCAGTGTCACCTTTCTCAGAAGGTTGTGTTTGCACTGAGTCTGGCTGCCTGGGGCAAGGACTTGTGGGTGATTGAAGGGGAAGGACCAAGGGGAAAGGGCTGATCCTTGAATCGAGCTGCCTTGCAAACTTCAGGCTAGTACTTGGGCACAGGGCCCTGGGGTCCGTGGGCTCCCAGACCGGGAGGTGCTGTGTACGTAAGCTGTGGGAGGGTCTGGACTGGGTCTGTGGCCCAGAACTCAGGCAGCCTGAGACAGGTCTCTTCCCACCCCTCACCACCACCAGAAAGGAAGGGAAGGTGAAGCCCCACAAGTAGAATGGAAAGGGAGCAGATGGACAAGCATGAGATTCCCTGTGGCCTTACTGGCTCTGCGACCTTCAGACATTTATTTAACATTTCTATGCTTAGGTTCCGCAGCTGTAAATTGAATAGCAGAATCTTTCCTAAAGGTCACTGTGACAATCACAGAGGCTAATGAATAGGAAGCACTTGGCAGAGCCCTCAAAAAAAATGGTGGCGGCTGTCATCGTCATCATCATCATCATCATCATCATCATCATCATCATCATTTATTCCTAGCTCATGAAAAAATTGTAGAGATTAATAAACTATCCATCATTCATACATTTGGTCATCTCGGCAATGTGTACTGCATACCCACTCTGTGCCAGGTGCTGGGGACAAGGAGCTGTACAAGGAGCTGGGGACACAGCAGTGAACACAGGCAGAAATCAGGATGCCATCTTACCTTCCAGGGGAGCACAGGCATAGGCTCTGGGTTTCATTTCCATTTCCGTGCCAGATGCCCCTTGCTCTGGCAGTCCCAGGGTCTGAGAAGGAAGAGTGAGTTGGTGAGGAGATGAGGAGCTGTGAAGGAGTAGGGAGAGAGGGGACCAGAGAAGACAGGGTGGCTCTGCCTCATGGCTCAGGTCTCTGCCAGATATCACTCTGCCTCAGGCCCCTATTCTGCCCATTCTCTTCCCTAAGGACATGATCCCCAATAATGGCTCTGAAACCCTCAGAGGATTTCATTTCCACTGCTCTTTGCACCTGTGTCACCTTCACAACTCTGCAGATTCACCCACAACTTTGAGCATCCTGGTTCCTGCTTAGTCCTTTTCCCCCAGCCTCCTCCTCATGCCCCAGACAGCTTGCTGATGAGCTTTAGAACGTGAAAGTCAATATTTGACCATTACTCTTTTACCCTGATTGCCAACTCTTCTCAGAGTGCCTTCTTCTGTAATCTAATATTTGTGCCTGTTTCCCTGTAAAACTGCCAATTTTCTGCACAGGCCTCTGACCTCCCCTTGGCTCTTCTGCCTGGGCAGTGTGCTTTGCCAAGGGGACCACAGAGCTTCCTGGATATTTAATTCCTCCCTCTGAGATGGAAAGGGCTAATCATCAGCCCTATTTTATAACTGGGAAAACTGAGATCCTGAGATAAGTTGATGACTCACGTCTTACGTGCAGATGGCCCAAACTTGAACTATCTCCTCTCTTCCAGTTTCTCCAAACTGGTTTTGGGCATGTCTGTGCTCACTTGGAAGTTTCTTCCACAGGTTGCCAAGCAGAACCTCTCTCCTGTGAGCCAAAGGGGAGAGGGTGCGTGCCTCCCCCACCCCATCTGAGGACTCTGGGATGGAGGGACCGTTGTGCCTCTGCTGCTGGTGGAGTCTGCTTCTTTGACACATCCCTTTGGGGGACTGTCAGGGGGTGTGTTTGAGGAGTCCAGCTGGGGGACCTTTGAGGATGAGATCTGAGTGTTGCCCTAAAATTACTATTTTGATAATACCGAGAGCTCTGTGACCCAGGCACCGTGATCTGTAGAGTGGGCCCGCAGTTGGTTTTGAAGCATGGGTCATTCCCTGATCGCTCTTCCCAGATTAGTTTTCTCTCCACTGATCTTTGCTCCTGGCAGGTACTGACTTCATTCATTCACTTATTTACCCACTCACTTTCCCACTCATTCATTTTTTCTTTTGTTTATTCAATTTGTTGAATAATGTATAATGAGCATCTACCTTCTGCCAGGCAGTGAGAATGTGAAGTCAATAAGATGCTCTTTTGCCCTCTGGGAGCTCACAATGCAGTTGGGGAATCGGGCGTCCAAACAGATAACTGAAATATCATGTGAACGTAGTGCCAAAATGCTTCGGAATCACAGAGGAGTGACAAATCTCTCCTGGGAGGTCGGTGAAGGCTTCACAGAGGAAGCAACATTTGAGTGAGATCCTGAAGACTAAGTAAGGTTCCCCAGGTGACAGTGCTGTTGGAGGAGGCGTGCTGTGGAAAACACCTCACCATTTGGGGCTGCCACTCTTCTGCCTGGCGGGGCCAGCTGCTACTGGTCCTGGTTAGACCAGCTTAAGTTCAGTTTGATCCTCGGTAGGCTGTGCGTGACGACTGATGCATTTGGAGGCCCTGTCCCCTCCAAGATGTTTGCTCCTGAGGCTCCCAGCCTGTCTCTTCCTCCCAGATTCTGCTGTCTGTGCACTTGGCCCTGCCTGGGAAGAGGCTCAGGAGGACGGTGGAGGAGTGAGAGGCCAGTGCCCACTGACTACCCAGCAACAGGCTCAGAGAGGCAAGGCCCTGGTCAAGGGCCTGCCAGAGGAGTGTGACAGGGTTAGCTGGAGCACACAGCCTGTGTCACAGAGGCCCCATGGAGGTCTGTGCATGCAGCTGTGGGAAGGGCAAGCGGAAAGGAACTAGTGTTTCCTGAGTATCTACTCCGTGTACCCACTACGTGCACAGAAATAGTGCACTTTACACACTGAGCATTCATTGAGATATCATAAAGTGGGGGTGAGGGGCCCCTAAGTTGGCCTTTTTAGTATTTGAGAAGTTTCTCGCTACATTCTTCAAATTAGAGCCTGCAAACAAGATTTCATGTACATGTGTGTGCGGGCACATGTGTGCACTTGTGAGGGTGGGTCCCCATTTGATCCAAGAAAACGGAAGGGCCTTGCTGTGCTTTTTCTTCTTATAACAGAGGAAGCCATAATGTTAGTTCCCTTCCTTTTCTCTTCGGAGGAACTCTGAGTTTGACTGAAATGTATTCCTATCTAAGGGATATTTGCTACTTCCCGTGCCTGGAGCCCTGATCCTTTAGAATCAGCAGTCCCTAACCTTTTTGGCCCCAGAGACTGGTGCTCCTATGAGAATCTAATGCCTGATGATCTGAGGTGGAGCTGAGGCGGTGATGCCAGAGCTGGGGAGCAGCTGCAAATACAGATGAAGCTTTCCTCACTTGCCTGTCGCTCACCTCCTGCTATGCGGCCCACTTCCTAACAGACCAAGACCAATACTGGTCCGCGACCTGCTTTATCTTCTTGCTTGTACCTTCATGTCATTCAGACCTCAGCTCAAATGTCACCTGCTATAAAAGGTCTCTGAACAGCCAATCTGAAGCAACTTGCGCAGGGTTCTCCTCAGTCTCCATCATTCTGCTTTTGCCTCTTAACACTTATCACTCTACGATATGATTATTAGTTTACTCATTTCATAATTGTCTCCCCAACTCAAATAGAATCTTTCTGAAGACAGGGATCCTTCTGTGTTATTCACTGCTGTGTCTTCAGGTACCTAGCTGTGTCCTAGGCACATAGTAGGTACTCAATAACTGTTCACATGCATGCAGGCATGCATGCATTTTCCTAGGGGATTTTTGCTCTTCCCTGAGGGGAGTCAAAATGGTGTGGTTTCTTGGGACCCTTAAGATCATGAGAGTCTCACTATGCTACACACATGTTTGAGACTGTGAGGAAAGGGGGAGACTCCTGCAAGGGGTGAACTGTTTCCAGTAGCTTGTAGTCTTCTGCTCAGGTACATGTCGTAGAAACTCAGACATAGGAGGGAGCAAGAAAGTGCTCCATGGTCCCTGTGTGAATGGTTCCTCTTTGATGTATGGAGAAATGAGGGGTTGGTATCTTAGACCAAGGTCAGTATTGCCTGTTGCTGAGGGTCACTGCTGGTGTCAGATGATGACTATCAGCTCAGCCAAGCTGCTAGAGTGACCTTCCAAGACCACCCACCCCACTTCTGGGGGCTCTGGGGTCGGGAGTTCCCAGGGCCGAGGCTTGGGGACCTGCATTCCCTGCGGCCGGTCCCAGGAGTCTGGGAAACACTTCTACGTGACAACAGCCCCTAGGTTCCTGGGTTTCCAAAGACTGACCCTTGAAGATTTTTTGTGAAGATGGTAGCCTCCAGAGTTGTCCTGGTCCCCACATCACCACTGTCCTTCCACGTTGAGGTTGGGTGTGCGCATCTTAAAATGGGAGGGCCAGATGTCGTTCTGCAATCTCCCGTCGCCTTGTGGGTGGGCATCCACATCAGAGCCTTTGACTCTAGTGCCCTGGAGATTAAAACATGACCTTGGCATTAGAAGATCAGGATTCTATCTGCCAAAGACCAGGGTCTCCTCTTCATTTCTGCTTCCTGTCACTCCCAGAGGAAGGCGGGGTGCACACTGACTAAAGCATTTGCTCAGAGAGCCTGGGTGCACCTTTTTCCCAGGATGAGGCTGGCCTGAGGGGCAGTCTGCACCTGAGTAAGTGGAAGAAGTCAGTTAGCATGTGGTCCCCAAAACAGCAAAGCCAAAAGTCCCCAGACAGAAGGAAGAGGATTTAGCAAGTGGCAGGTTTGAGGTGAAGACACTCTCTGGTAGCACCTCACCTAACTGGGATAAGGGACATTTGTGTGCCAGGGGCCCTTGGATTGAATCTTTTCTTGAGCTCTGCCTCTTAGCTCTCCCTTTCCCTTGTTCCCCTCCCTGTTCTTCTCATTTGTCCCTCAGTTGGGGAAAATGGTATTATGGGTCTCCTACTGCTATTGGTGAGAAAGGACTTCTGAAATAGGATTGCTCTGATGCCTTTGTCTGGTAGCAAAGTCAGGCAGTACCCCACCCCCAGTGGGTCTGCTCTTTCCTGCACTTGTTTTGGGGCTGCTCAGGGTGTCCTATTTGGAGGTGATCTCCTGCCACAACCCACATAAACTCCACACATCCAGTACATGCTGGTTTCCCGTAGGGGAGGAACTGGGAGCCTTCTTGTGACCTGGGTTTGGTAACTGGAGCCAGCATGCCTCCAGGGATTGGGTGTCTGCCTTGGGTTTCAGGTGTATTAAGTTGTTCCTGTTGTGGCATCTCATTGCTCATGAAAAGGCTCAGGTCACGCTGCTGGTCCCCTGGGCTGTGGTTGATCATAGTGATAACATTTGGCACCCAGGAGAGCCCTGTTTCCACTTGAAGCATGCATGTGGCACTTGGCATGCAGGCAAGCTGGCACCTGACATTAACCCATGGGGTACTAGCCTACCACCAGGCGCACCGTAGCTTTGCCAGAATTTAGGTTGTAGCTAGACCTGGGGGCCATGTGGGCCTCACGGTGGGTGGCGTTTTCTCCTTTTGTTGAAACACTCCAGTTTAGTGCTAGCTCTTTGTGCCCTCTCTGCCTCCTCTCTCCAACATGAACCCCTCGTACTTCCTAGAGCCCTTTAGAGTCCCTGGGGTCCCTAATCTCATTTTTCCCAAGAGAAATAATAGCTTCTTCTTCAGCTAACATTTAATAAAGCTCTGTGTGCCAGGCTTCAGGTTATGAGTTTTTTACCTTATCTCCTAATCCTTATAAAAATTCTGAGACAACAAGGATTATCACTCCCATTTTACTGGTGAGGAAACTGAGACAGAGAACTTAAATGGCCTTCCTAAAACCACACAGGTAGTTGTGCTAAAGGCAGGATTAGAATCAAACTCTGACCTGACAACTGTGATCTGAACGACCATGCCGCTCGCTGTTTTTTGCACCGCACTTTCTCCACACTTTCCAGGGCTATCTTTGAAGGCAAACGGTGATGGTCAAGGAGAGTTCCTTCCCCTGGATGTGCCCTGTTTGGTTCTTCGCACAGTCTTTCCAGCACCTCCACGGCTAGGCTGGGGAGGCAATAAGCGCGTCCCTGTTTTAGGGCCCAAGGTGAGATATCTTAGGAGCCAGGAGAGTGCCAGTGCTGGTTCCTCTGCCCAGTCGCTCTCACCTGCCCCACCCCTGTACCCAGAGGAGGACCTCACCTGTCCTCCCAGTTCTCTGACAGCAGCTGTCAACTGTGCTTCAGGCCTCCAGTTGTGGCCTGGCAGTTGCTGGGGTTGCTGCTGGAGGGGCAGAGGCCACACAGCATGGACACAGCGGGAAGAGCCAGAGGCCACCAGTGCCTCAGGACCTGGCACTGTCGCTTAACTGAGAAGTGTCTCTTGCTAGTGTCTGTGAGGTGTTCAGATCCCTGCTCTTGAGCCTTGGGCACCCATCCCTCTTAATGCTCTCTGGGGCAGGGGGATGCCACTAATGGAATTGCTACTTTATGCCCAGAATGGTGCTGGTATAGAAGCAGAAATTTTAAAAACAAACAAAAATTCTCATCAAATGTAAAGTACATTCTCTGTCCCTTAAGTAGAAGGGGCTAGAAGACAAAATTAGTTGGCAGCAAGGAGCAAGGCACACTGTTTTAGAAGTCTTCCTTTCAGCCCATAGTTGAAACGTCTTTCCCCCAACCTGGGGGAGCCATTAGGCCGCAGTGGACAGTCACAGACTGTGGATCTTCAGGCATCCTGAGGCATTCTCTAAGAAAAAGGGGTGTATAGGAGGACAACCCATGGGCTGGACAACCCATGACTCTGGTGTGGACAGGTGGCTTTGCTGGGATCCAGTGCCCTCAGCCACACTCTGGCCAGCATGTGTGCATCTTAGGCATCCCTGCTTCTCTGCACATCTGTCTGCTTCATGTTCCTCTTGTTACCAACTGACCAGGCCCCTCTCCACCATCTGGAGGAAGCAGGTTTGATTGACCTTTTGGCCTGGTCACCTTTTGGATCACCAACAAGCCCTTTGTGGGCCTCCTTTGGGTCAGATATCTACTCCTAGTCCAGTCAGGAGCTGCTTCTCTACAAAAAACACACTGAGCAGAAGCTGTGGGCTGGGCAGTTCCATCTAGTAAAGGACACTGGGTGTGGCAGGCACCATGATGGACATAGGTGCCGGGAAAAAATGGTGAGCTCTCAGCACCTGTATGGGAGAGGGCCCCATCTTCCTAACTTTCTCCTCCCAGGGCTCCAAGGTCTCCCAGAACCTCTGCTGGAGCTGTGTGGAGGTGGTTTGCCTGTTTCTTCACACCCGAGTATTCCCTGTGTCTGGGAGAGGAAGCAGGCTCTCTTGTAGGACCACTGAGGTGGCACTATCCAGAGCGATGCAACTGGGCTTAGTAGAATCATGGACTCTCAAGGAGCAAAGGGTTCCCTGAAAATAGGTTATCGTGGTGGGCTTGCCCCACATGCGCCCACTGCCTCACTTCTGTATGCCTTATAACACCAGAACAGCTGTGTGGTATTGCCAGCAGGAAAGGCAGTGAGATTGCACAGCCTTAAGGAGTTGGGAAGCCCCTGGTTGAGTGAAGAGTATTCTGGCTAGGTTTTAAGTGACTGGTGTTCAGTTCCGCATCAGCCATAGGATGTGGGAACATGAGTAGGTTACTTGGTCTCTCTGTGCCTCATGTTGATAAATCCCTACTCCTGCCTACTTCATAGGGCCGCCATAAGAACTAGTTAGGGGGTGTGCTATTACAAGTGTTGTTGTGAACCTTGGGTGTGGTTCTGCCTAGAGATGGGCCAGACAGTGGTCCTCAAACTTTATGTGCCTCAGATTTAGTAGGGTTCGGTAGGCTGAGAGAGTTTGCATTTCTAGCAAGTCCTGGCTGATGCTGAAGCTGCAGGTCCACTGTCCTAGAAACTGCTGTGAAAGTGTGGTCCATGGCCCAGTAGCATCAGCCTCACCTGCAAGCTTAACGCAGCATCTGAGGCTTTGTCTACCGCCTACTGGATCAGAATCTGCATCGGAACACTATCATCACGTGATATTTAGGCACCTTAAAGTTTGAGGAGTGCTGCCTTAGAGAAGCTAGCATGAGAACACACTGGGGGTGGAGGCAGATAAAGAATCTCTCTTCTTCCTGTAGATTTGAAAATGCAACAAAGAGGGGCAGGTCTCAGGATGTGTACCCAGAGGGGCTGCTGAGGACAGTTGAGAGAGGAGACTTGGGAAAGAGAAAAGGCTCTTCCTCAGGGAAGGTGGAGAAAATGAGAAAATGCTGAGGAAACGAGGTGGGCCCCAGAGTAAAGGCTTCATCGGGCAGGAGAAAAAAGGTATCCCCGTGAATGCCTTCAGCTGTGGGAAGGTGACACCGAAGCCTTCAGCAGGGAGGACCGGGGCCATGAGGAATGTGAGAATTGAACACGCACTGAATAAACAGCTTGCTGAGCAGATGTGAGGGCCCAGCTGAGGTGACAAAGAGTCTACAGGCGACTACACAAGGCCAGTGTTTTGACTTCGCTCTGCAGTGTTCAGCAGCGGAAAAACCCAGCAGCTACGCAGGGGCACACATAGGTCACGGCGGGCCAGGGGTTGATTGGCACAGCGGACACAGCGGAAGGTTCAGGGTGTGTGGGAGCACAGTCGAAGGAAGATTCCACTAGAAGATCCTTGGGCTGTAATCGTTGAGAGAGAGAGAGAGAGAGAGAGAGAGAGAGAGAGAGAGAGAGAGAGAAAGGGAGTGAGTGGGAGGAAACAATCCTTCAGAAGGCATAGACTTTCTCTGTCTCTTTCTTCGTGCATATGAACAGCTAAAATGGAAGCATTTACTTCTCAGAGATGTGGAAACAAATTTTATGGGTGGTCAGAAGGGCCTGGGTTGCAGGATGGTCGGGTAGGGTGGGGGTGCTGTGAGCTCCCAGAATTCCTCAGCCTGGGTCCGTGGCCACACAACTGAGAAGTGAGGGAAGAGGAGAGAAGGAATCCAAACCCAGAGCTCAAACCCAGGGTGGTTGCATATCCCCCCACCTGTCCCGCCTCTTCTAACAGCCTGCGGTCATTAGTTCGTAGGGAGAGTTCCCCTAGAGTCAGGAGTTCCTCACCAGGCCCAGCCCTTCTTGAGGACCTAGAGAGAAACAGGAAACCGGGCATAGTTAAGGCCTCTGTGCCCAGTTAGCACACAGCTCTCCTCTCATTCCCCCAAGAAACCGTGCCAGGGGTAGCATGTGCTCTGGCCCCAACAGGCCTCTTCTACTGGCTGTGCAGACTCTGGGCTCGTTATCTCTCTCCCTGGGCCTCGTTTCCTTCCCGTTGAGTTCTGTAAGGGCAGGGACCATATATATGTCTTTGCTACTCTGCACCTAGGCTAGTGCAGGGCACCAGGTAAATTCCCATAGAAGTTTATGGGACAAAGAAAGTAGAACCTTCTTTCTCCAAGCCACCCCACCCCCTGGCCTCTTGTGACTACTTTTCACAAGGCACTGTGCCTAAGCAAGCTTGCTGGGGATGAGCCAGGTTTATTATAAAATGAACAAAATCGCTGGGTCTCCTGGGAAGAAGGCAGTGTACCATGAAAAAAACAAAAAACAAAACAAACAAAAACACAAGAATTTTATGATCTCTTCTATGCCAGATTTCGGAGAGGCAAATTCTTGACATCTGTTCGTCTAGGGAGGCTGTGAGCATGCTAGTGCCCCCCACCCTGCACTAGACGCCTCTCGCCTTTCACCCTCCTCTTCTGCACTGCTTAGCACACTTGGAAGAATGACTACTGGCCTCACCCATTTGGAAAAATACAGTTCAATAGATAAAGCTCACCTTGGGCCTGCAAATAATGATTCATGTCAGACCAACTTGATTTGGTTTGGGTGGTCCGTTCTGAATTTTTTTCTCCCTCTAACTAAATAATGAGTGGTCTCTGTGGTGAGAGAGAAGAGCATTCCCATTGGCAGAGCACTAAGCCCAGGTGGAATTGCATTGGTGTGGGCAGTTCTGGCACCTTTGGGGTATTTTGGGGCCCAGCTGTGCAGTGTGGTGACTATGGTCCAGAACTCTGCCTTTTCCATATTCTCCAACTGAAAACTGGTTAACAATGCCCAGTACTGACTTGTCTCCAGGGAGTACATGAGGACTTAAGCTTAGTTAACCTACTAGACAGGGCTCTTGAATCACTGGGCATGGTGCCTGGGCACAGTTAGGGCTGGGGAGAGGTGTAGTGATAAAAGCCTCTCCCCTCATCTCTCATCACTCAGACTTAAGCCTGCATGCTGCTGTTAGTGCTGATGCCACAAATTTCCCCAATACGTTTCCATCCTGCACTGGTTTGCCAAATCCCTGTGTGTCCTGTTTCTTGTGGTAGCTTAGCTCCTCAAGCCCTTGGGCAGATGAGCCTTAGAACACTGTTTTTCCCCCTCTGTTCCCCAACAATGCACTGTGTCACTGCTTCTTCAGCTGGTCATTGGCAGTCACTCGTGAGCACCCACGGGAGACCAGGACAGTACTGGGGCATAATGGTACCTGAAGTAGATTTAATAACCAGAAGGTGTCAGACACTATATCTCACCTGGTCTTCTCAGCAACCCTCTGAAATGACTGGTAATGCTCCCTTTTTACTGATGAGGAAATGGAAGCTCAGAGAAGCAAGCTCAAAGTCATAGCCATGAGTTAAGTGGCCAGAATCAGATCTAAGCTCAGGCCTGACTTTGAAGCCTGTCCTCCTTCTAGTCAACCAGTGTCTCCCACAGTAAATGGGTTCGTCGTCAACAGATCTGCCAGGCCTTCTCCTTGGTGGCCTTTGCTAGGCACTGAGGGCTTCATACGCACCATGGAGTGGAAACAGTCTTCTTCTCTGCAAGCTCTGTGTACCCTCCCCACATTCACAGCAGGTCATTAATAACCCCTCATGGTTATTAATAAGGCAGAGGGAGAAAAACCCAGGCCCATGAGCTGGATTGCCCTTGCTACGAATTAGACTTCCAGGAGGGAAAGAGACAGTGGTTCTCTCCAGAAGCGTAGCTAGGAAGACATCACACGTGAATAGAGTGGGACACGTTTGGGTCCAAGTGAGGCAGCTATGGAGTGAATTCCCCCATATTCACCCACATTTGTTTTCTGTGCCCCAACCCCTTTATAGCTGGCAACTTTCAGCTCAAGGAAGAAGGGAAGCCCCATTCAAAGCACCAGACACTTCTGTAGGGTCAGTCTTGGTTCAACAAGGCCCTCACCTCATGCCATCTTTCTGCCAAATTAAACCAAAAGAGATCCCTTCGACTGTGGGTGCAGTGCCCTGGGCTTTGCTGTTCAGTTTTCGGTGGTTCTCAGTTCCTAATTTTCCTGCTCTCTTCTCTTTCTCAGGTGTTGACTTTAAGATGAAGACCATAGAGGTAGACGGCATCAAAGTGCGGATACAGATTTGGTGAGTTGGGTGGGCGGAGAGGACCATGGCTGCCCCCTAGCTGCCACTACCATGTGTAAAGTCCTGAGTTTTCATCTTGGACTCTGGCGACCTTTTCGATGAAGAGACAGACGCAGGAGACAAAGCCCATATCCTGCTTCCACGAGTCTAAATCTCCAATCTCTTTCTTAAGAAATCTTATGAAATTAACCACGAGTCACCAGAAGGCAAGAATTGGAAGGGACTGGCAAACTAACCCCTGTGGGTTTGCCTTAGATTAAGGCTTTGTCCTTGGGCCCCGCTGCACTGTGGTGGGATGGGAAGGATGGGCTGCACCCCCTAGGGTGGGACCCTGCTGTGCTCCCCCGGGCCACGCGGTGCAGTCCCACACGTGGCCACAGGGGGCTGCTGTGGCTCTCTGGCCTGCGGCTCCTGGAAGGACTCTGCACCTGCCAGCCTGTGGGGCTGCCTCCTAAACACTGATACGGTGTTGCCTTCAGAGGTCCCACAGGGACAGGAGGTGGAACAATCCAGTCAGTCTGGCCACAGTGGCCAAATTCTAGAGAGAGCTGTCCAAGGCCCACTCACAACTGTGGCTCTTGGTGCAGATGTAGTTGACAAGGTCCAGTGAGGACCAGACGACAAGGCCCTTCTGCAGAGTCATATGCTTGGATCCCCTTGGGGACTGAAGCTCTACTGCAGCTCCCCAGTTTTTCCTGCAAGGGCACAGGGTCTCCCAGCTCCTGCTCCGCCCCTCCCCGCCTGCTTCCATACTCACTGCTCTTCTGAGGGATTGGCTTTCTACTGCAGGGACACAGCTGGGCAGGAGAGATATCAGACCATCACAAAGCAGTACTATCGACGGGCCCAGGTGAGCCACCAGTTTTAGGGTTCAGAGGTGGGATGCTGCCACCTCCAATCCAAGCTCTGGGTGTTTGAGCTATCTATCTGTACCACTGACCTCCCAAATAGGGCCTTCAAGCTTGCCTGTTGGGGAGGAGAGCCTCAGGGACATCTTTCAGTTTTTCGAGGACCATTCATTCATCAGTTATTCTCTGAGCACTCACTCTAGGCAGGTCCTCTACCCTTAGCCTCTATCCTGGGCCATAGTCCCAGGTCGAAATATTTGGTGCCTTCCTACTTCAGTTCTGCGGTGGGCTTAGGAAGCCATTTCTTTGTGGGGCTGAGGGAGGAGGAGACATTTCTGGGGGATGAGGGGTCCTCATTGTGCTAAACAGGGAGCAAGGAGAGTGGTACCCAGTATTTAAGGTGTGTCTGCCTCCCCCATATCTCATTCTTTCTCTCTCAGGGAATATTTTTAGTCTACGACATTAGCAGCGAGCGCTCTTACCAGCACATCATGAAGTGGGTCAGTGATGTGGATGAGGTAGGAGATGCTGCTTCACTGTCGGGGTTGGGGAAGGGCATCTTAGAGGGGAAGGCAGAGTGAGGGCCAGATGAGAAAGGCCGAAGCTCTTGGGGTTGGCGAGCAGACAGACTCTGCCAGGAAACCTTGCCTTCCACAACCCTGGATGAATGAAGACCTCTGGGTGAGTAAGACATGGGGAAGAAGCCAAAGCTGCTATGCCCTCCATGCTCTAGCCCCTGCCCTGCCTCTATGGCTGTTTCTTCTTGGAAGTGAGTTAAGTCAGAGCCTACCCTGCAAACAGCTTCCTTCCCAAAATCTCAGGACCAGGTAGAATTCTAGCCCTGGCAGTGCCACGACATCTATGGAGCCCTGGGCAAGCAATTTGCACTCTCTCGAGTCCACAGTTCCCCACCTATAGAATGAGGGGTTGGACTCCAATCCAGTGTCCTTTCCAGCTCAGATACCAGTTATCCAACCCAAAGAAGCACCAGCATTAGTCAGTGTCTCCTATTCTGAGCTATCCACATGACATCCCTCTGGGACAGCTGGGTTCAGTTGTGGTTCTTAGGGAAGCCTGGCACCTGCACCCAGTCAGCCTGCTCTGTCCCCAGGGCTCTTAAATTTGGTGCTGTTGTGGATGTCAGTATAGATTGCATGGTGGGAAGATGGGAGGGAAGGGCAGCACTTACTGGTAGTTCTGCCTGTCCTTTGTCCCTAGTATGCACCAGAAGGTGTCCAGAAGATCCTTATAGGGAATAAGGCCGATGAAGAGCAGAAACGGCAGGTGGGGAGAGAGCAAGGGCAGCAGGTAAGTGGGAGTGAGCTGGCTGAATCCATCCCTGAGGTTTCTCACTGTCTTGCATGGCCAGTCCTGAGAGTTGGGACCCAGGATTCTGTCCCCACCGTCAAGCACATTCATACCTCTTGCAGTAGCACATCCGTGCCTCCTATAGTAGCCTAAGGCACTGGGTGAGTTGCCGTCCTTGAGAGTTTGTATTCTGTCCTTCAGGACAGTGATTTGGGGTCCATCCTGAAACAAAGAGCTTGGACAGCAACTCTCCCAGCTCCAAGTCCCCTAAGATAAGATTACCTCTGCTGAAGAGCTCACCCCAGTGATAGTGATAAAGAAGAACTTCAAGTTGCTTCTTCTCTAACAGCATTCAGGCATAGCTGCTATCTTACAGTCATCCACCCTCTCCACACCCCCTCGCTGTACTTCTTACATTTGGAAAGAGGTAGGAAGGAAAGTGAGGGAAAGAAGGGCCCACAGTCAGGAAGCCTTGGGGACAGAGAGGGTGGGACGGTGATAGTGAGGGCATGTCCAAACATACAGGGAGAATTTCCTCCCAGAAAACAAACAGAGAGTTGGATGCTACTGAGACAAGAGTCATCCACTCACTCTGAGGGCCTCAAGAGCTTTTCTCTCCTTCTTTAGTCAATAACATTCCACTGACATTTAAGATAAAATTGATTCTTTGGTATTAAAAAATAAAACCTGGTCATTGAAAAATTTGAAAGTAGAAGCAGGCCCTACTGGAATGGTAGTATTTGTTGAGCACTTATGTGTAGCCCTGTGCTACGTGAGTACTTGGAGATGCATAACCCCCTTTAATCATGCCACACCCTGGTTGAGAGACATTCTCATCCCCCTTTAGCAGATGAAAAAGCCGGGCTTAGAGGAAATAAATATCTTGTCCAAGGTCGTATAGCTGTGGCAGCAATGATATTATTCCAAGTCCGGATCTCTTTGACTCCAATGCCCACATTCTAGATTAACCTGCCATATTGCCACATTTGGATGTTTTTGTCGCTGGCTATGTATGTGTGTCGGGTGTGTATGTGTCTGTGTCGGGGTGTTTGTGCGACCTCTTCTCCCATTCTCTGCCAGCCTATGTCTTATAAAGAACCCTTAGTCTCATCTGAGAAGTTATCTCTTCTGAGAATTGTCACAACACAGCATGGCTGTGAGGGAATGGTAGAAATATGTGCCAGGTACTGTGGGCACCTCCCTTCTCTTACCGATTGCCTCTCAGGAATGTTCTGCTCTTGCAGCTGGCTAAGGAGTATGGCATGGACTTCTATGAAACAAGTGCCTGCACCAACCTCAACATTAAAGAGGTGAGCACTCTGAAGCCCTATGTCTCTGGCTGAGTCCAGAGTGGGGAAGCGAGAGGGAAGGTAGCAGATAGGAGAGCCAAGACGAGATGAGAGCCTGCCCTCGGCCAGTTACAGGGTTGCGAGGGGAGAAGGAGGAAACACGGGACTCACCTGTGCCCCTTGGTTTCGCAGTCTTTCACGCGTCTGACGGAGCTGGTCCTGCAGGCCCATAGGAAGGAACTGGATGGTGTCCGGACACGTGCCAGCAACGAGATGGCACTGGCAGAGCTCGAGGAGGATGAGAGCAAACCTGAGGGCCCAGCGAACTCTTCAAAAACCTGCTGGTGCTGAGGGTCCTGCATGGAGCATCCACACTCTCCCCGCTCCCCTCAGGAGGCGTGCGGGCAGACAGGGGGTCTGGGCTTTGCCTCGCTTCTCCTCTCATTTGGGTGACCCCGTGGAATATCAGTAGCTGCTACTCCCCCTGCCTGGCCCCGCAAGCAGCTCCGTTGTCATCTCTGAGCAGCCTCTGCCCCCAGCCCTTCACCTGGAGTGGTATTCTTCAGCCCATTTCCCCAGCCACAGGCCTGCTGTGAGCCTCAGATGTGCTACGAGTACTGTCTCACCGCCCCAAGCTCCCCAGACAATGGCCCAGTCAGAGTCCAGGCCACTTAAGGCTCTTTCTCAGTGCAGCTTGTCTCCTGTTCACTTCCTCTCTTCTTCCCACTTCTCTTTCTCTGTCCCTTTCCCCTCCAGTTTGTTCTGCATCAAAGCCCCTCACATCCCTTTCCCTGTGTGTCCGGCTGTGTGGCTGCTGGTGCAGCTGCTTTCTTGCCGAACTTCCCAACCCTGTCCAAGGGAATGGACGCAGGCTCGCGAGGATGTTCCATCTCTGCCTCTGGGAGAACCCTCACCCTGCTTGCGGGTGGCCGAAGGCTATGGGGTGCTTCTTCCCATCTTCTCCTCCCGACTGTTCCTTCGTGTGCCATGGGCTTGCCTCACCAATGATCTGGGAAAGTGGGACATCAAGGTAGGAAGGAAACACTGAACAAGCTCCTTAGCCTGGGGCTGCCCTACCTCTCTCTGCCTCCTCCCCACACCCCAGCTTTGGCCTTGCTTGGCTGCTTGCCCACCTGCCTCTTGGGGGAACTGAGCTCAGAGGCATGTGCTTCAGAGAAGAAAAAAAATGAGGGGTGGCAGGGATAAAAAGCCACCTCCATTTTCTACCTCCCATGCACCGTGTACACAATTTCTACCCATCTGGGCTCCTGAATTTAAAAACATGGGCCAAGGCTTGAGGGCACTGGAGGAGCAAGGAGAGCCCGTGGGGGAGTGACAGTGACAAGCCAACCACCCACTCCAGAAGGAGGAGCGTTTGGAAATAAAGGACTGACTTCTAAGTATCAGGTTAAGAGCAAGGGAGAGCAGGCCCTTGCAAAACCGGCGGGGAATGTGGCATCATCAGGGCTTCCCGGGCTCGCCTTCCATTTCTTGTGTAAGGAGAGCATTCCACAACTTCCTGGCAAGTGAGAGGTAACAAAACCCGGTGGGCCTTCACTGAACCCAGCCTTCAGCTCTCCAAGTTCTCCTGAGACCCAAAGTTAGTGGGAGAAGAGTGGGGGCTTCGTGGGAAGAATGAAAGCAGGAAGAATGAAAGAAGGTAGAAATACTGTGTTCTCTCGGCCTTCAAGATAAAGTGCTCATCTTGTCCCTCTAGCTCCTGAGGTGGAGGCTTGAGGGTTTGTTTGCCAACCACACTGTGGCTACAGGTGGAGGGAAGAAGCTCCCCCCTCCAGAGCTCCTTGTTCAGCAGGAAGTCTCTTTAACCCCATATGGTCCAAGATAGCTTGAAGGAGGCCCTTTAAGGAAGGGACAAGCCAGTTACCAGCCCTAGTAGGGCTCCCCCCTGCCTTCTGCTACATATTAGCCACATTGCATGGCTGGGGCTGGAGCTAAAACAAAGAACTGGGCATTGAGCATTCACCAGCTAAGGACCAAAATCCAGGGCACACACATGAAGGATTGAGAGCCCCTCTTCCTCACTCCTCCAAAAAGGGCAAGGGTTGAAATCACCAAACCTTTCCTCCAGACTCTTACAAAACCAGATCGCAGGAGAGGGTGGCTCAAGAGGTAGGAATGGGGGTTAGGTTAGCATAGCAGAGGGAAAAGGCAGGCAGGAATAGTTGTAAGGCATTGGCTAATGAGAAATTGAGAGAGCTGACTCTAGGAGTAAGCCATGGTTATGGCTAGGGATGCTTCCTTGAGGACTGGCTCCTCAGATGTCAGAACACATGCAGCATCATACTAGGAGGTCAGGGATGCCAACCCTCAAGGGCGCTCAGTGGGGAACTTCAGAAAGGGCAAGTTATATCTGCATGGGCTTCAACTTTGGGGTCAATATTGCAGCTTTCCCTGGAGATCAGGCAGAGCACCGTCGCCTTTCTCTCCTAGCCCTCTCAGGACAGAGGGGCTCTATTTTTACTGTATCCTAGGGGTTCTGGAAGGAAAAATATTGGGGCAAATTCTAGGCCTGATTGGCACCGTCCACAGGGGCCACAGCTGGAACAGGAGGAGGGTTGGGATGTTAGGGTACAGTTATGCTTACAGGTACCAGAGTCAGCCTCTTACCCCTAAACTTCCCCAGTCCAGGAGGTGGCTTGGAATCTGGCATTAGGCCCAGACTGTTGAACAGGCACTCCTGCCTGTTTATTCCTCACCACCTCTGCACCTGCTGTCCTGAGACTCAGCCCAGCCCCGGGAACCCCCAACTGCTCCTGAGTCCCCACCTTCTCCCTGTGACGGGTAAACTTTGTGTACTGTGTCTCGGGTCCAGTATATGAATTGTGAGCAGGGTTCATCTATTTTAAACACAAATGTTTACAAAATAAAGAATATTTCAAACCACAGGTGTGGCTGCCCAGATGAGTCCCTGGGAGTAGGCCTCACTTAGACCTTGGCAGTTAAGTGGAAGGGGGAAAGGTGGTACTGGTAGAAGATACCCCAGAACCCTAAAGCAATGGCAGTAGAATGACAGTGGAAGTGGCAAACGTCCCATTTTGTACCTTTCCTAATGCAACCTGCAGGGGAGCCCCAGGCAAAGCCCCCATTCGTCTGCAATGAGCTTACACTTCAGAAATAAGACTGAGCAGTGTCACTGGGATGATGCTGAATATCTATGAGGGAGTCTTGAAAGCCAGGAAGGTTCTCATATGTCTGGGATGAAATAGGAACTGTTCTATTTAAAGGCATGAGGAGGGATTAGTTCATCTTTCAGAAGCTCATCCTTGCCCAAGGAAGCAAGGCATACTGAAAAATCTCAGAGGTTTTGGGGGTGGGGAGGGGTCTGTCAAATACTATAATATGGAGTGTGGAGTTGATGGAAGAGGCAAAGAATGGGAGTAAGGATAGAATGAAGAGGAAGAAATGAAACAAGGCAAGGCAATGGTAGCCTGAAATCTTAACTGGCACTTTCCAATTTACAGAGAACTTAAAATACTTTATTTCCTCCATCCTGCCAGTCACACCCACTATATCTGTGTGAGACAGGTTGATTATCTTGACTCAAGTTCAAGAGATAAGGAAACAGGTGCCTAAGGACCCCAAGTAGCAGGGGCAGGGTCATAGCTAGAAATAACTGAATTAAAATCTGGATGGGAGAGCTTTGCCATCTCTATTTAGAAAAACATAAGCAATTCTCATTTGGAGCCAGAGTTGAAAACCACTGACCAAAGCTTTCTGCATGGTGGCCAGTGCATTTTCCAGAAACAACTACTGTCCCTGTGGGAAGCCGTGGGAATGATGTACTTCATGCACGTCACAAAGTTAAAAGCTGGAAAGTGGGCCAGTTTGAGGTAAAGTTGGACAAAGGGGAATTTTAGGAGAACTTCATCAATTTTACTCAATTGCGAAAGGTGAGAACCTGGGTGACTCAAAGGGTACCTGGTGAAAAGGGATGGCATGTGCCTATGGCAAAGAAAACCCCCATTCCCCAGCTCAGGAAATGTCTTGGCCTTCCTGGAGATGGGTCACAGAAAGGCAGTTAATAAGAGGTGTCTGGAAGTCCAGAGAATACTGGGGAAGCTCTAGGTACATGAGTCAGGCAAGCTCACATTAAAGTCTCGCACACTGTTAATGCCAAGTCCTTCTGGCTCAGTGGCTTGGTACGGACACTTATTGGCTGCTTCTAAGAACTCTGCCCAGCCTCGGCAGGACACACTGCAAACTGCATTTCCCGCCACCTCTTCTACTGGCCAAAGATTCCATCCCCACTTAGGTAATGGAGGCTTCTTTTTAGGGAGCAGCCAGTTGATACATATGGGTTTCTACGTGCTACAAACAGCCATGAGACAGGCTACAAAAGACAGAAAAGCTGGGCACTCACTGGTGAATAATTCTTCGCATATCAGGTTTTCCAGCCCAGCTGCTGCCAGCCTTGTTTATTCTTTGTTCTAGGAGACAGTTCCCAATGGACAGGTAACTGTGAAAACAATCTCTAGTAAACATTTGCATTGTTATTGAAATTTCACTCTAAAATCCCAAAGCCAGGTAAAGCCTAATTGCCAGTTGATGGAGAAATCCAGGTATTAAAAAAAAAAAAAAAAAGTGACTCTTTGAGTTGGTGGAAGAATGAAGTGAAGCATTATGTGTTTCTAGTTTCTGTGGGCTTCCAGGGGGCGTGCCCCCGTGATATCCCTTAGCAGGTCCTCGGATGTCCTGAATCCTGAACGCTTGGTGTTGCAAACATCATGGGTGGCCTAGCTGGGTCCAGAATGATAGCAGCTTCAACTCCCTGCTGGGGAATGACCAGCACAGTCCATCTGGAAAGTGTCTGGGATTAACCATTTGAAAAGAGGAAGGTGTCACTCATCCCTTGTGAGTTTACCCACCTGATCTGCGACTCCTCCTCACCATTACTCTCGCCACACTGACTACATCCATGTATCCTGAGAACTTAAACTTTTTTGAACTTTCCAATCCTCCAGTAGTACCTGGACATACATCTGGACCTCCAGGTAACCCTCTAATTATCCGCAAGAACCCACATATACACTCACCTGACATCCATTATCCAAACCACCAGGACGTAACCAGGTCTTCTGGCACCCATCTTCCAGATCACCTAGCATCCATCATTCTGCCTGCCTGACATCTGCTGATAACCATTCTGGCCTGATCCTAGCGTTACTGGAGAGTGGGGTCCTCTACCGGTGCATTGTCCAGGTTCTTGATGTCTCAAACAAAAAAAGTGAGCAAGACACCGAAATACAGTAGAGAAGTTTTATTAGAAAGGAAAGTACACTTCCAGACGTGGAAACGAGCCTGAGCAATAGAAGCATGGCTAAAAAGTCCTGGTAACAAAAAACTTCAGGATTGTTATTCCTTTTTGCTGTGGGTGGTTACTTTTCTTAGAGGAGTGGGCTTCCTTGATTGACAACTAAGTTTGGCAGGGCTCAGTGATTCATCATTTCACTTTCTGCGCATGTTTGTTCCCAGAATTCAGTCTGTTATAATGATATTCATGAACTTCCAGGCATATGCATCATGATATAATGAGGGTATAATGAGACTCAGGCAGTTGAAGGTCCTTGGGATCTTCATTGCACAAGTGTGAGTAACTGGCCTAAACTGGTACCTAAACCTCTGCCTACTGGTTTCTTTGTGTGAGTTAAAAAAATGCCATCTGGCTTGTTTAATTGTGGGCAGATTAGGGCGGACCCCTTCTAGGATAGGATGACCTTAGTGTCCTTGCAGGCAGATCCTGAAACCCCATAACTAACTTCCCTACCTACCTCTTTTCTAAGAGCCATGAGCCCCCTTACTAGTATGGATGTTGTGAGAAGGGAGGTCTCTTCTTCCACATCTGCTTCCTGCTGAGAATGGCCCTAGTTCCTGCCTACAGGGGTTTCATGGAGCTCCTTCCCTCCCTGCCTGTCAGGGTGGGGTCTTGGGTTTCCTACTGAAGTGTTACTTACCTCAGTCCCTAGACAAGGAAAAGAAGATACAAACTCATTACTTAAATCATTATTAAAATAAACTCATTATTAATATAAACTCATTATTAAAATAAAAAATAGATGTATTTAAATACATCTATTAATTTCTATTGTTAATTTTCCTATTGGGTAAAGGTGAAACAGGTTTGGTTAATACTTTTCTTAAAGAGTAGAAAGAGACCTTTGGCTTAAAGTCCCCTCCCCGCCTCAGACTCTAAGGGCTCTGCCAGGTTCAACACTATTTCTGCTTAACAAAGGGCTGATGATCCTTATTAATAGCTAGAAGATCTGAGTCACTAGGGCCATTATCAGGATTTGAGGGAGGGAGCCTTTTTCCAAAGAAAGGAGGGAAGAAAACAATTATGTTTACTAAAAAGATTAACTCCACAAGAGATGTCCCATTTCATTTCCTGCTAAAAGATTAAGAATTTTGCAAGTGATGTCCCATCTCACTATGACTGATAATTCTCAAGAATGTACTTTTTACTATAAGAATTTTTAACTTTTCTTTCTTCTTTGGAACACTTCCGTATTTTGCCTAGCGGTGTTCCCAGTTTGCAAACTCCAAAACTCTTGAATAAATCTCTATCATTTATTTCTAGCCGAGCCTCCAGACTCTTAGCATTCGTTCGACAGGGGTATAGTAGAGGAGAAGGTACAGTGCAGAGGCAACGGCAGATATGCCTTCCAGCGCGAATAATATCACAGAACAGTGTATGATTTCCCAAAATTATGACTTTTTAGTGCCTCTGCTTGCCCTGGGCTGTTCTAAGGATCCCTTTGATTTTGTGGAAAGCCACAGCCAAAGAGGAAACTGTAAACTGTAATATGTATATTTCAGTTGAAGTCTAAGTCAAGGAGGCATGAACCCAATTCTCTTCCTCATCTTTCAGGTCTTGGTGGACCCTAACCTCTCCACCGCACAGTTCAGAGCTTGGCACTCAATAAATGTCTGTGTCAAGAGAAAAAAAAAACTTGCTGGGGCAAGTAGAAGCCAATCCTGGGTCCCTCCCTCCGTTTTTTCCTCCCTGGCACCCTTTGAGGCTCTGGTTTCCTTCAAGAGTGAATTATTCATGTCTGCTCAAAGATCAAATTGGCCCTTCCCAGGTTGCCAGCAAGGTGGGGCAAGGAGGTGGCTTTGTTCAGTCTGTAAGTGGGAGGGGCGACCTCCTCTTCAAACAGAGCTTGCAGGTGGATGACTGATTCTGGGGATGCTCAAAGCCCCATTGTGAGATCCTTCTTGTCCCACTTTCCTCCTTCCTAACCACTCCTTTAAAAGACCTTGAAGTAGGCTCACGCCACTCTGCCAGTCTCACCCTGCCCTTGCACCATGGCTTACATTGCCAAGTCCTTCTACGACCTCACTGCTGTCAGCCTGGATGGGGAGAAGGTAGATTTCAACACCTTCCGAGGCAGGGCAGTGCTGATTGAGAATGTGGCCTCTCTCTGAGGCACAACCACCCGGGACTTCACCCACCTCAACGAGCTGCAATGCCGCTTTCCCAGGCGCCTGGTGGTTCTTGGCTTCCCCTGCAACCAATTTGGACATCAGGTAAGGGGTCCATTGTATTGCACTCAAGGAGTTGGGTTGTCTAATAGGCCAGGGGATGGGGAGAATGAATGAGTGTTGGAGTGTCTGGAATTGTGGGGGGTGTTTTGCTAATCTAGGTCTTTAGTACATGTGAATACTGAGGGGAAGTATTTGTGACTCTGTCTGTAATTAAAGACCAGGGGTATGTTTTTTCATTGTTCATTGTCTTCCCACTATACCCCATGAGGGCTAATACCAGGTCTGTTTTTCTCTCCATTGTGTCATCAGTGCCTAAGTTATAGAAGGCACTCATTAAATACTTATCAAATGAACGAATGGAAGGAATAAAAGATCAAGAATTAAACTAGGATTGATCTGACTCACCAGACCTTAGTTCTAGCTAGACTTGGTTCTACTATTTAATGGCTTTGTGCCCTAGAAAGAGTCATTCAATTTTTCTGTTTTAGTTTCCTTGTCTTTAAATTGGGGATAATACCAGTTATCTCATGGGATTATTGTGAGTCTCTGAAGATAAAATATACCAAAGTAACCTGAAGAATATAAAGTAATATAAAATAAAAAAAATGTAAAGCAAAAAAAGGAACTTTACTATTTAGATTGAAGATTTTATTTGTTTTAAATCAACCAACTAGAGAGTGAATTCGAGGGAAAGCTAAGGGTTCGCAGTGTGTTATGTGTCTCCTCTGGGCATAATCACATGCACCTCTCTATCTCTGATTAATGGGTCATGTTGTTATAGATCTTCTGCCCACACACCTAAAGTTATCTTTTAGGGATTCTTCTCTTTTCACTTATTATTTTAACACCACAAGCAAGTAGAAAGTCCTCAAGTGAACCCTCTAATTATAATCCCTTTAGTTCAATGCACAATGGCATGAAGGTGATAAAGAGATTAGCAGAGAGACGTGAAGGAAGGCTGACAAACCTAAATCCAAACCATTACTTCTTTCACTGTCTGTTTCCCTGTCTGTTTCTAGGCTTCACCAAAGCATGAGAGATAGAAAGGGCACGTCTCTCTAGCTAATCACCTCAGACTTGCTAATTGTTGGAGGGAGTCCATAACCTACCAGTAGCCAGCCAGCCATTTGCATCAAGAGATAAGAAGTCTAATAGAGATTGACTCTGGGCTCAAGATGCCATGAAGCCCTATAACTGACTGCACTAATTGGTTCTAGTCCGTAGAGCAGAAACTTTCTCCCAGTTGGAGATACTGACTCTTAGGCTTGGGGGGTAGGAGGAGTGGGAACTAAGGGTTTCCATGGGTCTTTGGGGGAATGTTAGGGGTAGGGAATGCTCAATGGGGACAGAACAGTGATGGCAGTGGGAAGGGAAAGACAGGTAACAGGTTTAGATCTAAGGAATTCATTCATAGCCAAGAAGCATGATTGAGTAAGAGGTATAGGAGTCTTGGGATAGCAATCCAGAAATAAAAAGAATAACTAAGCATTCACAAACTTTAGCCCTCAAGCACTTAATTTCCTTAAATTCTCCTTCCCCTGGCCTATTCCAGAACCCTAAACCCTGTATCTTATTTAATTCATCCCTGTTAGTCACTAGATAATAACATTTAGAATTCATTCACTGATGTCTCTACCTCACTTTGCCTTTGTGGCACCTGAAAACTAGACTTCCTTGGATGGGGTCTTCCTTCATCAAAGCTTCCTCCTACTTGCACTTCATATCTAGGACAAGGCAAGATGAAAGCGAGAAGCTATAAGTCCCATTTCTCTAGGCCTCAGTTTCACCCTTAGCTCGAGGAGCTGAGTAGAGCAGAGCAAAAGCCTCAACACTCACGTATTTAGAAGTAAAAAAGAGGCAAAACCAGGGCAGAGGGAAAGGGAAGGTGGTGGCAGGATGTGTGTGTGTGTGTGTGTGTGTGTGTGTGTGTGTGTGTGTGTGTGTGTGTGTTAGGAAGGTTTGAAGCAGTGTGAACTGTGCCTCCTTCTTCCTACTGCCTGAACTTAAAGTTCCTTAAAGTTTCAGACAGATACCCCAAGAACTGCTTAGCATAGATTACAAAGAAACAGCTCAAAATACTAAACCTTTCAGTATAAAAACAGCCAAGCTAGTAACTGCACGAACTTTCAGAAATTGCCTAGCAAAAACATCAATAGCTATGGGAGGGAAAATTCCAAGCCAAGAGCAAAGCAAAGCACATGAAGAATGGGGAAAAAAAGAACAGGGAAATAAAAAAGGTTACATAGAAAAGAAGGATCCTAGGAAGGGAGTACGGGAGGTGAAAGATGTGCATGTTGTAGACTCTTCCTCTCCCCTTCCCTTTTCCACGCTCTGTGTCTTTTCTCCCCCAGGAGAACTGCCAGAATGAGGAGATCCTGAACAGTCTCAAGTATGTCCGCCCTGGGGGTGGGTTCCAGCCCACCTTTACCCTTGTCCAAAAGTGTGAGGTGAATGGTCAGAACGAGCATCCTGTCTTCGCCTACCTGAAGGACAAGCTCCCTTACCCTTATGACGACCCATTTTCTCTCATGACGGATCCCAAGTTCATCATTTGGAGCCCCGTGCGCCGCTCAGATGTGGCCTGGAACTTCGAGAAGTTCCTTATTGGGCCGGAGGGGGAGCCCTTCCGACGCTACAGCCGCACCTTCCCTACCATCAACATTGAGCCTGACATCAAGCGCCTCCTCAAAGTTGCCATATAGACACGAGCTGCCCAGCACACAGATCTACTCCATCCAGCCCCTCAGTATCTTTCCTTAGGATTCAGTGTGCCCTCAGGAGACACTGCTGGACCTAAGCTTTCCCTCAGATCAGTCCCCTTCATTGAAGAGCCTTGCCTTTCAGGTCTGCCCATTTCATTTTTCTCCAACTTCCCGGTTGGTGATTCAACTTGGGCCTCCAAGACGTGGGTGGGCACTGGGCCCTCACAGAATGATGGCACCTTCCTCAACTTGTGTGGGCGGTGTCTGAGACGTGTGAAGGGCCTCGAGCCAGCCTGCTAGCTGAGTCCAATAAACGGCAGGTGTGGAAGTGACCAGGCTCTCTGTGTCTTCTTCCTTGACAGGATAGAGGGATGGTACGAAACTGCAGGTGGGACAAAGGAGCGGGCAGCGCACAAAGAGTCAGAAAGAACCATAATGCATGGGAGAGAAGGCTCTGATCGAGGGGACACCCTAATTACTGGGAAGAAAGCAGGCTCTGATCGAGGTCTGCTGTGGCAGCTAGAATTACAGGAAATGTACATTGTATTATTACTTTATGGCTCTTCTCCAGAACCGTGGAGGTGATAAGGAGGGGTAAAGAGAGGCCCTTTGATTGAGGTCCTAGGAGGTCAGAGGATTTCAGTCAGGAAGATGTCACTATCAGGTGGATACTGGGCTAATTTAAATATCACCTGCACCTTGAGAATTTCCCAAGAAATCGATTTGCTCAACTTTTACTAATACCAAGGACAGAGAGGGTGTGGTTACTGGTACACAAAGAGCACGTCATCCATTTTCCCAATCACCTTGCTGAGTAACCTTCATTTTTGATTCTTTCCACCCTTATATTTCTCAAACTCACATATTCACAAACTCAGGCACAAGACAAACAAGTTTAGGCATGAATGGCTGGTTTCAATCCTTCCCTCAGGAGGGTGGGGATGGGAGAGGGCCTCCCTGCAGAGTCAGGCTGTTCGTAACCTGCCAACATGATAGCTGTTCTGACAACAGAGTTCTGCTGAATGGCTCTGTAAGGATGGTGCCTTAGATTCCTCATCTAGTAGAGAGGTACACTCAAAAAACATCAAACCATCAAGGCCAGGTCCTATCATGTTCTGGAAAAGAAGCTTGCTGAAAGGTGGTTGTCCTGTTACTTTGCTCCACAAATCTCTTCCTGGAAACGTTTCATTTCACCTTTCCTTCTTTGACCACTAGATGGAATATTTTACTTCTCTTTACTGAAACTCTGAATGGGCAGTTCTCCAAACTGAACACACATCTTGAGAACCTCAGTGCTGAGAGGGAAAGGCTCTTCCAAAGGTATCCCATAACTATTTTCTAAGCTTTTGCATCATCTGAGATGCAAATGTGGAATAGAGGTTAAGGATGCCCACTGTCTGACCTTCAACTAAAGCTGTCATCGACGGTGCTTTATTTCCAAAGGGTAACCTGAGTGTTACAGTAGGAATCCCCTGGCATCTATCTGCAGCGCCTTCTGCTAAATTAAGGCTGCCCTTAACTTGACTCTTGAAATCTCAAGTCTTTCAAAGTTCCTTCTTTTAGAGACAATGACTGGGATATAGATTTTGGGGATCAGGTCCAAGCACTGATTTTAGAGCAATAACCAGAGACAAACTGCTTCCCTGAAGAAATAAAATACAGAATTAATATTGGATGCTAATATGATTTGTTCATCATCTTGATAGTGCCATAGTCTGTAGTTCTATCAATTAACAGAGCCAGCTATCCTGAGTGTTGGTATTATGCCACAGGCAATTTAGGGACTGATATGCCAGTATGATGTGTTGGGTCTTTCCCATGAGGCTCAAGTTGAAAGAATTATTTAGGGATTCCAGAGAAATGGGAATTACAGTATAAGTGATTTTGCAGAGAGAGTCAGAAAGAACCATAATGCTAGGAAGAGGGCTCCCCACTTGTGCAAAGGAAATGCTCTTTGCTTCAGAAGGGACCTGCCCAGTTTGGCTCAGGAGGGAACAGGGAAGGCAGGACAGGAGGAACTTTACAAGGATTCTTCATTTTACTAAATCCTTAGCTGCGTTGTTAAAATAAATGTGAAATTGTTTCCTTAATTACATCCTCAGAGGTATCAGCTTATGGTCTTAGACAAAGCAAAGCTTAATATAATCACCCACTTTTCTAGATCAACGAAATCTTTTAATCAAATTTCCCTAGGCACACTCAGGAAGCAGGGAGAAGTCGCAAAAACAAGCTTTCTCATAAGTGCTGAGGTAATGCTACTTGATTTAGAGGAGGGACAGAGAATCATTTCTCTGAGTGCTCTTATCAAAAATGTAGGTTGAAATAATTGATTTTAGGGGACCAAGATACCAGACTAAAACTGATGATTATTTCTAGGACTATGTTCCTACAGCTATTTGTCCACAGTTTAAGAAGCAGACAAACTCTAATTGGTGATTTCACATCTGGTGACTTATCATCACCATCCCAACCATCATCCAAACCCATTTACCATACTCATGCACTGCATTAAATATTTATGTTAGGTTAGTTAATCCTCATACTGATCTCATGAGAAATTTTTATCTCTATTTAAAGACAGGTAATTGAGCAAGGCACCTACCAAGGACAAATGGCTACAGAGTAAAAGAGTAGAAAGTTAAACCCAGGTCAGCCTGACTCCAAAGTCCCTACTCTTAACCATGACAGAATGGTGTTTCCTTCTAAGAGTTCCTTCATGAAGAACAGTGACAGCTGCCTGTATGCAGCACTGCAGAACCTAAAAACCTTTCACTTACATTATATCATTTGATTTAAAAACTCCATGGAGGTATGATTATGTCTATTTTTCCACTGAAGAAACAGAGGTACAGACAGAACAAGTGACTTGCCTAATATCCCATAATGAGCAGGTGGCAAGGCTAATTTTTTATCTAGATTTCTTGATTTCTTTTCTACCCAACCATAGTGTATTTCACAATATACTTGTACAATGAAGATACATACATTTTAAGACCAAGAGCCTCAAATTCAGGCAAATAACTTAGCCTTGCTCACAAAAGAATGAAATTGAAAAACTTCTTGAAACACTGAAATAAAGAACAGTGAACATATACATCTTAGTGATAGCTTACAAGTAACAAACCATATCTAGTTGTGCCCAGACTATATCTTATGTCAATAAATTAGCATTGGGAGAACTCAGGACCATTCGAAAAAGACCTAGCTAGTTAAAATGACACAACAAACATGCTGAACTGAGAACTTCAAGTGCCTAACTAGGCAGACTCCAAATCTGTACCTCATGGAACAAGTAAAGAAAGAATGAGGTGCCAGGACAAACCCATGTTCTGAATGTCACCTAAGGGTCAAGTCTTTTCCTTTTTGTATCTCAGGGTGGGAAGGTAAAAAAAAAAAAAAAAAAAAAAGACCAGTGCTTTTGCCTGGTTCTTGTTTATCTGAACAGAAAAATGCAGACTAAGTAGAATTGCGTTCAAAGATCTTTATTCTATTAGATCCAGAGAATTCTAGAAGACAAAAAAAGAAAATATCAAAAACATAGTGCAATTTTGGTTAAATAATAATATGCATTGGATGTTTTCAATTTTTGTAGTATATAGTCCAAGATAGATAATCATACATTCTGCAATAGATAAGGATATCAGCAAGGGCACATAAATTACTCTTGAGTTCCAAATAACTAAATTGGAAGCATTCAAACTCCAAAAAGGGACAATTCAGAGGCTATAATGGGCTTAGTGCTGCTATTTAAAGTAATGAAGCATTTTCTCTGCTTTCTGGATCCATTTCACCAAATGATTTCCTCAGGTCAGATATAGATTTGCAAAAAGTGGAAAACATTTTCCAGGAATAAAACAACTGATTCCTAAGGAGAAGCTTATTTAACTTTTCCAAATAATAAATCTTGGTCTAACATGCCTAGATTTCTCAGTGTGGTCAATAATATTCTCAACCTCTTCCTAACCTTGCCATGTCTTTATACTGCAATAATAATTACCACGTGGAGTTGTTAATGAGGATGAGGTCCGTGCTGAAAAGCCCTTGGCACCTAGTAAGTACTCAATAAACCTCAGTTATTACTGTTCCTGCTGCACAACAAAGCTTTCCCTGGTATCAACAACGAACATTGTGTTCCCTTTTTTTCTTATAAAGCAAAGCCAGAGGTCAGAATGCCCAAGTCTCCGATCTGAAGAGGAAAACAATTTTGTCTCTAATGCCTGACCCTTTTAAATTTGGTCTCAGAATGAGAAGAACTGAAACCATCTCATTCTCTCTAGTACTTTATATGCCTTTCAAAGCATTTTACATTCATTGTGCATTTGGATCTTCTTACAATCCTGTAAAGGAAGTATACTATCAATCCTTATTACCTTAATGGTTATACTGCTACCAAATGATAAAGAGACCTAAATGCCAGGGTTTATAGCACCCAAGCCAGTGTTTTTTCAACCATGCAAGGTAAGATATTCTAAGATCTTGGAGCAACTGAAATCTCTATTCACATTAACTAAAGTCCACACTTCATTCAGATTTCCCTAGTTTTCACCAAATGTCCTTTATCTGGTGCAAGATCCCATCCAGGATACCACATTACATTTATTTTTAAAAAATTTTTTTGTTAATTGAAGAAATAATTTAATTTTTTTTCCCTACCTCCCCCCTCCTACTCCCCATCTCCCCGGTCCGCATTACATTTAGCAGTCATGTCTCCTTAGGCTCTTTTTGGCTGTGCTATGAGAGTTTCTCAGACTTCCTTCTTTGCTGACTTGACAGTTTTGAGAAGCACTGGTCAGGTATTTTATAGAATGTCTCTCAACTGGACTTGTCTGATGTATTTCTCATGATTAGACTGGTGTTTTGGGGTTTGGGAAAAAAACTACAAGGGTAAAGTGTGATTCTCATCAAATCTTATCAAGGGTACATGCTATCAACATGGTTTATCATCGATGATGTTAATCTTGATCACTTGGCTAGTGTGTCAGGATTTTCCACTGTGAAGTTACTTTTTCTCCTTTCCATACTATACACTAGAAGGAAGTTGTTACACACAACTCACACTTAAGGAGTGAAAAGTATTTACATTCATTATTTGAAATTCTTTTGTATGGAAGATCTGTCTATTCTCTCAATTTACATATTTATTTATTCAATCATTTATTTCTACCAATATGGAGTCATGAATACTTAAAGTTTGAGTTTTAATCCAACGCTACTCAATTTTTTCTATTTGAATTGTTCCAGTTTTGGTTACTGACCACTCCCTCAGTTGGCTCTTCTGTCCCTTTGGCATACCCAATCATTGTGCTGTGTTTGTTTTGTTTTTAGCACTTTTTTTGTGACACAGGATGCTACTAGCTCATCTTGTATATTTACCACCCCAGTCCTAGAATCGGTCATTTCTCCTGATTCATTTTTTTTGGAACCAAGATCTGGGCACTAAGTATGCTCCCATTCTAGTTATTTTTTAGCCATATAACTACTAACAAAGATGCTTCATTGTGGCTGCACTGATGTGAACTGGGATTTTAGCAGAAGAGCTCAGCTTTAGAGAATAGTAATCCCTTAAATTACCTTTTTTTTTTTTTCAAAAAATAAGTAACTATAAGCAGAAAAAATGCAAATAATTTCCACTGTAAACTATATAAGACAAACCATCAGGCTTGCTGTATTGCAAACCAACACAACATAGTCACAATAGAAACTGCAGAAGGATCTTTAGAATAACAGAGTCATTTGTCGGGGGTCATCAGGGAGAATACTGATAGTATCTTCAGCTTTGCCACACAACAGACACAGCATGGTATACTCCTAGAACAAAATAAAGTATATAATCACCTTGAGGAACAGGGAGAAACTCAGGTAAAGCTATTCTCTACACTGTCATGGACATTCTTTCTGTATATTAGATCAATTTCTTCGACACCTATAATCAATGTCTTAGGTTTATTCTGTGTACCCCAGAACCTTTTGTTTATATAAATTGAATACACTGAATAAATTGAATTCACTATGTACACAGAATGTCATCTTGGAAATGCATGACCATCTCTTGGATTTAAAAAACACACATATTGGGCTTAGTTTGTGCTGCTATTTAAAATAATGAAGCAATTTTAGTGTGGGCTCCTAAGGACAAATTCTTGTTCTTAGAGTTATTCCTTTCTAGGATATTTAGCACTAATTTGCAACAGAAATGATTTTTAAAACAACAAAAAGGGAGAAAATTCCTAAACCAAAAAAGCAAAATAAATAATTATGTTAAATCCACTAGTATGTTATACATGCCTCATAGTTAGATAGCTAGTTGTCTGGAATTTGATCTATTTAAGGAGTTTTATGTTTCTTGGGCTTTGCAAATGTCCAGACTGGTGAAGGGATTTTGTTTTAGGTAAAAATCCTTAGAGTAAATTATTCTTCTTATAGCTGCCCCTTTCTAGAATATTTAATATGGTCATAAACTATAGAAACATTTTTTTTAAACCTCTTGCTTAAAAACCTTTTTTCTTCTTTAGTAAAATAAACATCTGTTACATCTATTAGTACCTCTACACCTGACATTCAGATTGCTAGCTGTCTCGAAATCAATCAGTCAAGGAAGTTTGTGTTTCATGGGTCTGGACAGTCACTAAAGAGAGGGGTCATAGAGATAAACAATGACTACAGTATAAAGACTCAACATCAGGCAACTGCTTTTCCATTTCCTTCTAGTGGGTACAGCAGGGGAGCTTAGTTGTGGCAGTGGAAAGATTGTTTCTTAAAGACCACACTTAATTTTAAAGTCTACTTTACACACAGTAAAAATAAATAGAGGGTAGAGCTGAGCGAACAAATACAAGTCTCATGAACTAAAAATAAGATAGAAATCCACTCTCTCCAAGGTCTTTTAATGCTCTCAAATACTTCTGCTTTCAACCATCAGATATAACTAGTAAGATGTCAACCTTTCACTAGAAATGAAGAAGAAAAAGTAATAAAGTCAAAAAGAGAAAATGTGTGAAGTTAGACAGATATCTGAGTTTCCAACCAATCTGTCCACTGACAAGTTTTTATTAAATGACAAATATGTTCTGCAATGTGTTTGGCACACTGGTTGACATAAGAGAAGGCAAGGACAAGGTCTGACCTTGCAAAACTTACAATCTAACTTGAGAGAAAGAAAAGAAAAACTAACATATGGTATAATCTGGAAAGATTATTAAATCAGTAAGACTGATTATACCTATAATCTTTACTTTATAAGCAGCCTGGAGTCCAAATTTTGTTGCAGGTCAACTGTTTGGAATTCAAAAGCATTTTCCCACAGAAGTAATGCTGTACCAAAAGTTAGGTTCCCAGGGAAATCTAGGGAGTTTTTAAAATTTATATTACACAAGTACTATAGAATCCAACTATATATAGCAGTGCTTCTGTGGGAAAATATGTCTAGAATTCAACCTTAGGATGCAAGGAACATATCTTCTTGGGCTGCCAGAAATGTGGTGGGATTAGGACACCTTTTGCCAAAACCAGGCCATTTGGGAGAATAAGAATTCCCCCTAGTCACTCATGGAAACCCTCAAAGGCTCCACCTGGGCAAAGCCTAAGGCCATGGATTTGGAAGGAAGGGTGGAGTGTGTGGCACTGCCTTTGGGTAAGACCAGATCCTTGGTTTTATTCTGAGAGTCTCACAGCCCTTTTCTTCTGTTACTATCTGTTAATTCTGACTCCAAGTCCTCTCCTTTCCTGGTCCACAGAGGAAGAGAAAGCAGTCTCACAGTTTCCTTCTCATTACCTGAGGCAAACAGATAGTCCTTTTAATGGCTTTAAGGGCTGATAGAAAAAGTAAAGGATACCTGTAATCATTTATAATGTACTTTCTATTTAAATTCTGTACTTCAGTCCCTACTTTCCCTTCAAGAGTACTGCCATTAGAAAATCTTAATTTGTTTAACAATGGTATTGTGGTTGTTTTAAAAACAGAATCCTTATTTCCTAGAGATAAAATTCACGTTAATTTCAGTAAATATTCACAAAAACAGTGATATGTTTGGGATTTGTTTCAAAATAATCCAATGGGGAGATGTGGGAATGGTGAGGTAAAATAGTAAACTGAAGCTTAGTAGTGGACATTAATACACTGTTCTGCCTATTTTTGATGTTTAAATTTCCCATAAGACACTCAAAACAAAACATTATAAATGTTGGGAACTCCACCTTGACCCTGAACTACTGCTGAAATTGGGTGGGGATGGGAAAATTAAGTCATAGCAGTTGAGAATGAAGACAAATTTGCAACTGTCTATTCACTGGAGTCAGAAGAGCTCTTTAAAGGGAGAAAGCAGTACGGGCTGAAGTAGTAAGAGCAAGTAGGAGAGAGAATTTTAAGTTCAGCTTGAAAGAGGAAGATTTAGTTGGTTTGAAGGGTAGACAAGTTAAAGAAAAAGCATGAATAAGGACAGATATATGGAAAAGAGCAAGCATATTGCATATGAAGTATTAGAGGAGTGACGGGAAGATGTCTAAGGAAGATTAATTGAGGATAGTGGGTAGGACTATAGTACAGTTTGGGGGTTGCTGCAATAATTTAGGTTTGAGTGGGTTTGGTCTTTGGCACAAGGTCCTTGGCAAAAATAAGCAAGAGAAACAAAACAAGAAAAAAGGGCAGGTAGGGTATTAGACTTAGAGAAGATCTGCAAGATAAGAAAGGTTTCAACTGAGACTGAGTAAGCATGTGCTCACTATCTGAGAGAGTACAGAGAAAGTTCCAGACAAGAGACCAAAGTGCATGAGAAAATCAGGGAAAATAGGAAAGAAAACCAGAAAAAAAGCAAAAGTACAGTCAAAATGAAAGAAAGAAAACAGTCTGGTACTATGAACCTCAAGGAAAGAAATGCTTCAAAAAGACAACCGTTAACAAAACCAGAACCGGAAGAGATGTCAAAAAAGTCAAGAACTGAGGCAAGGTCACAGGATTTGGCTACATGACAGAAAACCTAAGAGAGTAGTTTTAGTAAAGTGAAAATGAAAACCAGTTAGTAGATGGTTAAGAGGAGAATAGGGAGATAAGGGAGAGAAGGTAAAGACCTACTGAAGTAAAGAAAAAAATGAAGGAAAGAGTAGATTAGAGGATGAAACAAAGAGGTAGCTGAGTGACTTAAAAAAATTTTAATTTATTTTTAACAAATAAAAAAATTTCCCTCTACAAAAGGAGAGAAAGAAGAAAGTCTAAAGTTAATGCTACGTGTCGTGTATATAAGGAGAGCAGTGGGAAGTAAGAAAATGAGAAGCTGGGCCAGCTCAGGGAGTACACTAAAGTAGGTATTATATTGTAGCTAAAGGTGAGCTATGGATAGACCAATGAGGCATCTGAAAGCATCATTTAAGAAACATAATATGATGGCAGAATATAGAATATGGGTGGGGGGAAGTGGATGTTGAAAGAGAGAGGACTAGAGGTAGAGAGTCAAGTTTAAGAGTATTTTTTTAAAGAGAATTTTGTACTATCTAAGTATTGTGACTATAAGCCATCTTCCTTTACCTTCTTTTCCCTACCCCAGAGTAATTTGGGGGGCAGCTTTGAAAATGGCTGTGTTCAGTCATACAGAAAAATCAGTCAGACTTTGGTCTCATGGCAGTAACATACAATGGCTCAATTAGGGCATAAAAAGGCAATCTCAATTTAAGGAGTCTAAAAAGTTTATAGGAGCTTCTGGAAGATAGCTACAAGCACTCCCTTTCGCCCATGAAAAGACAGAGCTGCTCCTCTAAGTCCATGACATGCTCATTCCCCTATTTGGCCACTACTCATTCATTGAGATCTCAATTTTGCCTTAAGTTACATATAAAACACATAGATATCTTTTGAGGCATAATTTTTGGATGTTGAGGAGATGTGGTCAAAATGTCATTTAGATTAACCACAACATATTAGATCAGATTCTGACAGGTGATTAAGTGCTTTCTTCCACACTAAAACAAGAATGTGCAAGAATAGGTTTACTAGTCTCTAAAATTGTTATATTTTATTTTTCCTAATTATAATACTACCCAAATTTGAAGGATTAAAAAATATTCCTTTGCCTGTTAAAAGCTCTAACCTAATTTTCATATCCTATGGGTGAACATATAGTTCATACTAAATAAGTAACTCAATCTGAAGGCTTAAAAATTGAAGCAGTGAAGGACAGACACAGGTTATAGTGTGTCCTTCATGGTTTCCAGTTTGTCCTTGGTTTTCCCACAGTTTTCAGCTTTTCTTCCTGACCATTAGATCTATGAATATTCAGCTACGTTAGCCTACACTGGCCTGTAGAATTCTTCACGTGTTCTCACAATTGTGTAAGGACTAATCCTTATAATAAATCTCTATTCTCCATCGTTATAGTGGTTCAGTTTCTCTCCTCCAACCCTGATACATTCATTTTTTTCATTTTAATTAACAAAGAACAATGAAATATCTTACTGCAATTGAGAGACTACAGAGTTGCTCAACTCTATGTACCTACTAGGGAAAACAAAGATAATCTCCTTATCATAATTTCCATGTCCAGCAAGTATGGTGACAGTGGGCAGGCCAACACATAAAGCCAACAACTACGCAATCGCATAACTGGGTAGAGAAAAAAGAGGCACAACAGTAACCTCATAAGAAACTATGATACACTGCTCTTTAGAAACAAAAATGACAAGACTGAGTTATCATTTGTAAGGCACACACTCTGATTTCTGACTTTTGTGAAGACAGGTTTGCATAGATCCACCTACATCTAAAGTGTTTCTCTCCACTTACACAGGGAGAAGAAAGGGTCTCCTTTAATATTCGCTAGTACTTTATGAAAACTACATCTAAATTTTCAAGGTTACTTTTATTATTTCCTTCTACCCACAATAATATACGCATATTTATACATTTACCTGAAATTCATCCATGATACTGAATGTATACTCATGCCTGGCTACTACGTGATGACAATTCTTACACAGATCTGCCAAAACAGAGAGACACTTAAACAATTAAGTCTTGGAAGGTATCTAAAGACAGTCAAATTTCTATTCTCAGCATGGTACTGCTTTAAAATAATTGTAACTGTCATATTTAACACAGCAGGAAACCCATTGTAATAGCTACTTTGAAAAGAAATCCAGAATCTGTTACATAGCAATGCTACATAATTAACTCTAGACTTAATGTATATATGTTAATTCCTACTGAAACCTTTCTATGGTAATCAAGTAACAGGTAATCAATTAACAGATATGTGTGTTTTTAAACTAGCTGGACCTATCTAACCATGTAAAAGCTCATATTCTCAGCAATGATTTAAATTGTGCTATTATAACCAATCACAAGTAAACAACCAATGCTAGACTGTAAAGTATTTTTTCTAGAGTATTTCATGGTAATGAAAAAATACGATGATAATAATAACTATGATTTATTCTGTGTTTACAGTATGTCAGATACTGATTTAAATTCTTTTTATCGGTTTATTCCCTTAATCTTCTCAAAAACCCAAATAGGCAGATACAATTATTATCACCTTTTAGGGATAAGGAAGCGAATGCACACTGTGGTTAAGTGACTAGGAAGGTTACCGAGTTAGGAAGAGCTGGAATCAGAATTCAAACCCAAGCATTCTGGCTCCAGAGCCCTTACTCTTAACTATTATGACCTACTACCTGAAATGAAATAGAATTTATTTTTATTTTTAAAATTTTATTATTTTTAATTAATTGTTTAAATGGTGACATTGGTAAATGAAATCCAATAAGTGAAATGAAATAGAGTTTAAAGCGTTTTATCTAAAAGAAAAAGATTCTTTTAATTTAGAACATTTTTGATAGTCTGACTCTATTCTAAAGGCTCAATGTCTCTCATCCCCTCGTGCAAAATAGCATTATTTGCATATTTATTCCTCCTATATTCGGGACATACCAAAGAATCAGAAGATAAGCCAAAAGGAGATGTGAACAGTTTAAATATCTGTCACAATATCTGGGCACTAAAGTGTACATGTACACTTTAATTTACTCATAGAAATTCTTATTATCAACCTCAGAACTGATTTATTTTTATTATACAAAGTTTGTTTGATCTTCCAGTGAGGATGGGGAGCCGGATATGAAAGTAGCATATTTACAGCAGAAAAAAATAACAACAATAAACTAATGGTGAGATAGGAGACAACAAAAACTGTGAAAGCAGAAACAAGACTATAATACTATGGGACCCAGGACCACTTAGTATAGGGGCATACAGCCCTCAACATTCTAATGGTTGTTGGAGAACATCCAACAAGTGTTTTGCTTTGATTAAAAAACAAAACAAAACCAAAAACAAAAAACTCTTATAAGGTATAATTTACAGACAATAAAATCCACATGTTGTAAGAGTCACATAGATGGCCCTAAAGTTTTTTTCAAAAGTCCCTATATCTTGTTTCAGAAGTCATAAAGAATTTTAAACAAATGAAAAAAAAAAAAACAAAAAAAACTGGTGCCTGAATCATAAGCTTGCGTTATCTCTGAGTCACTTAAGTAAAATATCTGATGCTAGATAAATGAGGTGTTATAATTTCCTCCTAAAAGCCTAACTGGCAACTATGTGTTGCAATGTAATATTGAAATAGGCCTTATAGTACTTTGCATAATATTATCAACTTCCAAAAGCCATACCAGCTAACAGACTTGCATGAGAAGAAAAGGTCTACTTACGATCATAGGTCACTATTTCTTCTCCATCTTCCTCTTTCAAAGATTTGTTTGTGATCAGCATAAAATCCCGCTTACTGCACACTGCACATCCTGTAAAGTTCAGCAGGAAAGATCCATTCTCCAGACAGATGTTACCCTAAAATATTAAAATAGAAATTTAATTTTCTTTTATTTTGAAATCCTTGGTCAAAATGATTATTAGACTTAAAATCTCTAAAGGCAAAAAACATGGCCAGAATTTATTTGCTTGAAGGCTATACACCAAGTAACTTTTGAAATTACTAGCTTTCCTTTAGAAGTGTTATTCATGATAAATAAAACTGAAGCATTAGTAGACCTGTAAGTCTCTGAGGACTCCAATTATGTCTGAGAGAGGACTAAATGCATATAGATACTTAGAAACAATTTAATAAAGCTTTAATAAAATATGACAAGAAAAAATTAGAAAAACCAAAAGGGAATAATTATTTTTAATAAGGTATTATACTATAAAAGTAGAGTTAAAATTCAATTGAAATGGAAACACTAAGCCAATGATAAAAATGATCTTATATGATGGGATGCTAGGTTGACTGTTAGTTAAAATAGTGTTTTTATGAAGCCTTAAAAATACCACAAAATAAACAAAAATAAACCCTCAGCTCTATATATGTCAGTCCTTAAGGATATGTGTGATTTGGGCAGAGAAGGTAAGCTCTGCAATTCATCAGACATTGTGGCATTAAGAATAGAAAGGGTGTTGCTTCATCACTAAGAAACTGTCAACAACTTACGGTCTTAGCTTAAGGGAGGTCTTTGCTAAAGGCTTATTAATAATTGTTCAGAACTAAGTTATTTCATAAACAATCTATTTCAATCTCACTTCTGAACAACAAACTTAAAGAGTATTTTTAATAGTGTGACTAAAAACCATCCAAATCAGCATTTCTCCAATACAGCTATGTGCCTCATACTGTGCAAAGTACAGTGGAAAATCTGAAGATGAGTCATGTTTCTGCCTTCAAGGAGCTTGTAAAGTATCAGGGGAATGAAGACTCACCTGAAGTGATGTTACAGTGAAGCCTTCCTGGATTCCCAGCACAATTAACCTCTCCCTTCTGAGTGGTTCCTCAAAGGAGCCATGTATTAAGTAAGAGATTAACTCTGGTGGTAGGAAATCAAGCTAACTATATAATTTAAAGATACAAAATCATAGATACATTAACTACTAAATGGGAGGAAAAAAGGTTTGGGAATAAAGTATAAATTTCCAGCTATTAAGAACACAAGCTTTGCTTTGATTAAAAAACAAAACAAAACTCTGTGGTATAATTTACATACTATAAAATCTACATATTTTAAGGGTATAGGTAAATGACTTTTATTAAACATATATGCCAATGTAAATGCTACCCAAATCAAGGTATAAAAATTTCTATCTTCCCAGAAAGTTCCTTCATGCTTTGCAATCTATCCCTAACCCTTCTCTCACCTCAGGTACCCACTCACTGATCTGATTTTTATCTCTAAAGATTAATTTTGCCTATTCTAAAATTTTTTATAAACAGAATCATATATAGTATATTCTTTTTCATCCAGCTTCTTCTGCACAACATAACGTTCATCTTAATCACCTGTATTGTTGTATGTACTGGTAGTTCATTGCTTTTAATTGTCAAATATTATTCCATTGCATGGATTTCTTCATTGATAAAATTTGGGTTCTTTTCAGTTTAGGGCTAATATGAATAAAGTGGTGATGAATATTCATATATAAGTCCTATGTGGACACACTTCTTTCTCTTGAGTAAATTACTAGAAGTGGAATTGTTGAGTCATACAGTAAAAATATGGCATATATAAACTTTATAAGAAACTGCCATATGGTTTTCCAAAGTTTTCCATTTTCTATTCCCACCAGCAATATGAGTTCCAGTTGCTCCACATCTTCATCAACACTAGATTTATCTTTTCCTTAAACCATTCTAATGTTTCAAAATGGTATCTTATTGTAGTTTCAACTTGCATTTCTCTGATAACTAACAAAGATGAGCATTTTTTCATGGTGCCTATTCATATTTCTTTTGCAAAAAAATATTCAAGTCTTTTGCCCAGTTATTAAAAGTTAGGTTTATCTTCTTATTGAAATGTTATTGTTGAACTATGAGTTCTCAGATACAAATCCTTTGTCAGATGTATGTATTACAAATATTTCCTCCCGGTCATCGGTTTGTCATTTTGTACATCTTTTCAAGAGCAGTTCTGATTTTTATTAAGTCCAATTTATCAAACATTTTTTCTTTCATTATTTGTGCTTATCTTCCAAGATATCTTTGATTATCCAAAGTTACAAAGGTTTTCCCCTGTTTTCTTCTAGAAATTTTAAAGTTTTAGCTTGTTGGTTTAGGTTTGTGATCTATTTTGAAATAATTTTTATATATGATATGAAAGATCAAGTTTCATTTATTTTCATATGAGTATTCGGTTGTTCCAGCAACATTTATTAAAAAGCCTATCCTTTCCACCACACTGAATTACACTGGCACCTTTGTGAAGAATTCAAATGACTCTCTCTCTCTCTATATATACACACACACACACACACACACACACACACACACACACACATACATGGGTCTACTTTTGACTATTTTGTTCCCTTTATTAATGTCTATCTTTGCATTAATATCACACTCTCCTGAGTATCGTAGCTGTATAGTAAGTCTTTAAATCAGGTCGTACTATAACTTGGCTAGTCTGAGGTTCTTTTTATTTCCATACAAATTTTAGAAACCGCTTAGAAACTTTTATAAAAAAGCATTCTGGAGTTTGAATTGGGACTGCCTTGAATCTATAAAAGCTGAGTGCTAAGGATTCCAAGAAATTAAAGAATGAGAAACAGCCTTAAGAGGATAAGGCTCTAAATATCTATTCCAAGTAAACAGAACTTTGAACAGGACTGTACCTTGTAAGCACAGGCACCTTATACAATGTGGCCTAACTTCTATAATCTTTCCTAATAAGTAGGCAGAATGTAAACTCTAAGGTAACACCGAGAGAAGAGATCTATGTATCTGTTGTGAGGTAAGGAAATTAATACTCGAAATAGCAAAATTCCAGTTCAGTATATAGGAAACTGATGGGGCTTTCTATAAGGGTTCTGTTTCTATAAACTTTCATCAGTGAGATGTGGCTCTTTTATTAGATGAGGTGAGATTATTAGCAACCAAATTCGGGAAAGCAATTTAAAGCACACAATGTTCAGGGAAGCTTTTGAAGGATCTATATAGGAGAAAAAAGAATGAAATCTAAATAAATTCCACAGTCATACTAGAAGTTATAACAGTTTCAAGAAGACAGAAAAGAAAGTCAAATATTAAATATTCTTAGAAAATGTGATAAAAATCGGTTGAGATCTATAAAGGTATGCAAGTGTGCAAAAGAAACGGTTGAATACTATGATGGTATAACAGTAAGATAAAATCTTATAAATTTGAGAAAGCTGTAACCATTTTGATAAGGATCAAATGAATTCAATTTGCTTTTTTCAGAAAACTAGTATTTCAGATGGTATAATTTAATAGTGTATGTTTCATCAGGGAACGTTTAAAATTAAAAATGAAAAATATAGTGTTTAAAGAACCAAGGTTTAGTTTTCCTGATTTCCTCTACTGTTTTCTATTTTCTATTTCATTAATTTATAAATAATTTTTACTATTTCCTTTCTTCTCCCTGCTTTGGGTTTAGTTTGCTCTTGTTTTTCCAGTATTTAGTGGAAGATTAAGTTATTGATTCAAGACTATTCATTTGTAATACAGGTGTTTAAAAATGCAAAGCATTATTTTTAAAGCATCCATTTACAAACAATTGTTTTACTAATTCTGTATCAGACTCAGCATTTAATTAAATATGATTTAATGTTAAGCATCAATTTGAATACCTGAACTTTGGTAGCTAAGTTCTAAGTGATGTATATATACATGTAATTTCTAATTTAAAGATATCACTAATTCATGCTGATCATTTCCCTCTGATTGATCTAAAGTAATGATGTATTTCTCTATTGCTATGTTACTAAAAAGTTTAAAGCTGAGACTTGAAATATATGAAATATGGGTTTCATTTCCAGTTGAATGTGGAAAATATTTTATTACAATTTTGTGCCTAATCAGTAATTTTAGAAAATGCAGTAGATTTCTAGTTCCAATTGGTTTGCTAAATGCTTTCCTAAAAGAAAAAAAAATTGGGAGGGTTCACAATGAAGAAAATTTGGGTTCAGAAAATTAATACGGTTAATTTCAAATCTGATTCATGCTTGAGTTCAAGTTCTGAGTGTAATATTACAAGCAAGTAGGCAAGAGATGTTAGGAATTCATTACAATGAATTTCTAATCTATGAAAAATAACTACCACAAAACTCCAGAAAATTTTATGAAACCAAAGATATTACCTACTCATTCTGCACTTAGAGCTTCCCAACATGCTAATCCATTATTTTTCTCTGCCACGTTTTTTGAATGAGTGGACTATACTTGCTACCACATCTTATTACCCTTTCCTTTGCTAAGTTCAAGCAAAGTAGCTTCTGCTCTTACTGCCCTTAAAAATATCCCACAACTTCAAAAAACCCCAGAGTTGGAAGGATCCTTTAGGTTTCATAGTCAGTTAGTCTCTATTAAACAACAGGAAGACTTCAATTCTTTTAAGGATTATCTATTCCATCTTCAAAAATCTGTTAGTTCTTTATTCTGATTCAAAGCCCATAACACCTACCCACCAATTTTCTCAATCTGCACAGAAAAGTTTAATTCTTCCTCATGACAGCCCTTTAATTATTTTAGAACATTGTAAAATTGGAGAAAAGTGCTTATGAAAGGCCCTATCCTGGTTTTCCAATCACCTCAATCTTTTTCTCTACTCTTCTACCTATACTTTCACTTCTTAAGTTAATTTATTCCGTGAAGCTCGGTCCTTGCTTCTGCTTGATACTCTACATTGTTCAGAGAACAAATTCTTTCTATTTGACACCTCTATTTGGTTGACTGATCTGTTTGAATCTTACACCCAAACTGCAATGTTATGTTTTCATTTGACTCCTTGGATGTTACATTCTCAACCTCAAATGAATATGATAGAAATAATCTGACCATTTGACCCTCAACTTTGGTAAACTTTCCCAGTGGGCTAAACAGAAAACTTTGAGATCATCTATAGCTCTCTCCTTCTTTCCTCCTACATTAAATTGATTTGAGTGCTGTTAGTCTTTTCTTTGAAATGAGGTTCTTCAGTATCTCATGCATACACTACTGTTGCCATGGCACCCCAAATGTTCTGTGGGGCTCTCCTTTTACATTTCCCCCAGCCCATCATTTCGACATACAGCCATAAGATTTATTTTCTTAAGAAACAGATTTTAGAATAATTTCCTTATATAATTTTGCTTGATAGTTGTCCAATGCCTAAAGTGTAAAATCTAAATTTCTCAAAATATATTTTTTAAGTATTTTGATTAGCTCAACTCTTAAGAATCCAGCCTAACCTCTTTAACACTAGCCACTGTAAACACGTCCCTCATGGTCTTTATAATGTGCAGCATTCATTACTGAATTCATAAAAGTCTCTTTTTAAACTTTAAAAGAAATGTGCAAAATATAACACAATACAGAAGAGTATGTGAAACATAAATGTACAGCATAATGCCTCTACCTATTAGGTATGAGTAGTACTCCTAGATGTGACAACCAAAACTGTCTCCAGATATTGCCAAATGCCCCTTGTGAGGCAAAATTGTTCCTAGTTCATAATCACTGCTCCAATTCATTCACTTCCGTTACTCATTCACCCATGGTGTCCCATTCTATGACTCAATCATACTTTTCCAGTCTACTAGCACGCACAATGTTGTTATGAACATTCTTATACATCTCCAAGAATATACGTATGCAGACTTATTTCTCTAGAATGAGAATTGCTGGGTCATTCAGTACGTAATCACCTTTAACCTTATTTGATAATGCTAAATCGCTTTTCAAAGAGGTTGTGCCATAGAGTTTTTTAATGTTGTTATATATCTCTCCTAAAACACTAAGTATTATTCAAAATATTAAGAGACAGTAGCAACTGTAGAGATTTTCTACCTCCCACCCAACACAGGAATCTTTGTTCTCCTATTTCCCCTCAACCTTCAGCTCCCCCTTTCCTTCTTTTCTATCCTCGTCACAACTAACCTTCAAGTCTCAACTGAACTCCCATTTTGTTTTAGGAGAACAGAGCTATACCCTATTGCTCTGCCTTTTCTCCAAACTTGAATATCATTTGTGGCCTGCACTACGCATTTCTGGTCAATCACATACTCCCCTAAAATGTCAGATCTTAGGCAGCATGGAAGCTGCCTTCTACTGCTCCTTTGGTATTTTTTCCTGGCCTGGAAAGTAACCTAGCTACGCACATATAAATGTTCAATAAGCATAACTTGAATGAATAAGAGTAGACGAGCTTCGCAACCTCCTGAACTTGAGAGGGAGAGAGATTTAAAAGAAAGTGACAGCCAGGAAACCTAAATTCTAGTCTTGGCTCTCTTACTGCTACTACTACTACAATGTAAACTTGGGCAAGTGCTTTCGCCTCTCTGGGCATTGGTTTCTTCATCGGCAAAACTGGGTTAGCACAGACGACCTCAAAGCTCCCATCCAGCGATGGAATTCCATAAGAAGACTGAATTTCATCAAATCAAGCTTGAGGATGAGACCAGGAGCAGGGGCTGTCTGTTGTCAACTGGGTTCATGGTGGTGGGGTCTCCTCTCTTGTCCCCTGGTGCTAAAGAGAAGTGGGGTGACGGCCGATGTCGGCCACAAGGGCGGGGCCCAGAGGCGACAACAGACTGCTACAGGCCGCCCGGCTGTCAAGCGCCTGGATACAGCTACCGCGTCATTTCTGGATTAGGTGGAGCCGCTGGGTCCGCCCCGGGCCCGGCCTCACAGCGAAGGGAGGCCGGGGGCACGAGAGGCCTCAAGGGCCGGCCACGGGCCCAGGGAGCGGGAAGGTCTCGGCGCTCACTCGCTCACCCGGTTGGGATACTCCTTCTCCACGCAGTCCCCGCACATGGCGACGCCGGTGACCGGAGAAGGGCTCCCCTGCTTCCGGGAAGACGAAACCTCGCGAGAGCGAACGGAAGGTTGCGCATGCGCGCTAAGTACTCGACCCTGGCGGAGTCCCGGCGCGCATCGGAGTCCCCGCCCCTTAGCAACTGTTGTTAGGGAAGGGCTTGGTCTCCTAGGCAACAGCGGCGAGCCGCCTGGAAGGCTTCTGACACCTTGGGGGGCAGAGATAGGGACCCTACGGCGGCAAGGGCGAAGGCATCTCGAACTGAGCAAAGTTCTATAGGCACCTTGCTAAGTCGAGGCTGACAGAATGTATGGCAAGTCACAACACGCAAGAAAGGTCATAGTGTCTCACGTTCGGCTTTGTTTCGGCCTTTCACCTGCTTTTGCTTAGTTCCTATCTAAAGCTGAAATTATAATTTAAATATTTTTTTCTTAATCATCATTTTAAGGCAATGAGGATGATGGAGCAGATCTTGGCAGGTGAATAAGCGATAACTGAAGTGTTTGTAGCTTTGCAGAGAATCTCCTAAAAAGAACACGTAAAATGTTAAAATAAATGACCATCCTAGAGCCCTCTGGAGAACACAGTGATGAGAAACGTGTTTTTATCTCTTTACATGTCACATAAGCACCTCAGTGGCAGGCGAGCACTACGTAAATAGAAAATGGCCAGGTCAGTTATCCCTGCAGCATTTCCCAATCTTGTGGCGTTCAAAATGCTTGTGATCGGTGCCCCGCGTTTCTTCCTTAATAACCATTTCAAAGCAAGCCAGTTTAATTGGGCTTGCTAATATGGGAATTCTAACTCTGCTGGAGTGCTGTAAATTGTAACCATTAGTATTTCAGCCACTAGTAAGGATCTGCAACAATTACTAAAGTCACAGGTGTGCGAAGAAGCACTGCAGGAACTAGGGCCTTCCATTAGTATAACGTTTTCAACTTTTTAGTGTTCTCAGTTCAATTTCTAAATTTATGTTTTTATTACCCTGTAAGATGAGTAATATGAACCCCAGGAACTATATCTGCCAAGTAGGCCTCCTTCTGGTTAGCTGGGCCCAAATTCATAACCAGAGCCTAGCAGCTGATAGAGGCCTCTCACACACTATACAATTCAGGGAAAAGGCACAGACTGATCTGCCAGCCTCCTGCACTGTGCTTCCACCACTTGAGTCAACCCTTATAAGAGAGTACTTTGTATCCTATTTCCATACATAGACTAAGACCTCGCCCTTCCAACTGGAACTGCACAACTATATCCTCATTTGTATCTGTACAAACCAATCAGAGCTGCTCTATGATGACCAATCAAAAGGTGCAATTTTAACCATTCAGGACAGTGTCATTTGGACCAGTCAGAACTGCATGATGTGGATTCTTTATTTGCATAAAATGGACCAGTTGGGAACCAGGGTGGGAACTTTATCAAAGGTAGCCTCCCCTTATTCTCAGTAGAGCACTTTTGGTTTCCACCTAGGCTATTTCCCTGTTTTGTCAGCTGTTCACCTTAAAAAACCCTCTCCTTTTCTACAACTCAGACTGGGAACTTTTGTTGACAGTAAGAAAAGTGTGTCTCTTCTTTTCCAATAAGGAAATCAAGAAACTAAGCTGTTAAAGGTCTTGTCCATGGTAACAAAACTACTCAGTAATCAGTGAGGACTAGGACTTGGTTCCAACCCTGGACTCAACTTCTTTTTAATAGAGTACCTAGTGGCTGCATATGGCTATAATGCTCTTTTAATGTGGCAAATTTGAACTGAGATGTTTTATAAGTACATCCTAGACACATACATTTAGTATACTTAGTGTGGAAAAAGAAGTAAAATATTGCTTAGTGATATTTTTATGTATGATATGTTGAAATCACTGGGCTAAATAAAAATGTTATTAAAATTAATTTCATCTGTTTCTTTTCTTAATCCAGCTACTAGAAAATTTATAGTAGCCTGTATTATATTTCTACTGAACAGTGCTGGTCTATACAATTCTCTTTCTTGATTCATTTTTAAATGTGTTCTGTTTTTAAAGCCCAATGTTGACTTTTAATGTTACAAACCATTGTATCTATTTTATTCAATTCTGTAGACATTTGTTGAGTGCCTTTGCTGTGCAAGTAACTATGTGGACAACAGAAAGATAAACATGACATTGTCCTTTCCTACTCTCCAGTTGTTCACAATGGAGACTGAGAGAGAAAATGAGCACAAATGCCTATGATCACTGGAAGCTTGTGGTTTTAGAGCGCAAAATAGGGAGACTACTGCCAGATATCTGGGGGATTGAGAAAGAGCAATTTAGGCTTTGAAAATTGAATAGACTTTCAAGAAGCCGAGAGTTTAGCATAGGGAATTTCAGGTGGACCATACCAAAGAGTTTGGATTTTGTCCGGCAGGTGATAAAGAGCCACTGAAAGTTTGAGCAGGAGAGTAATATCAGAATTGTGGTTTAGGAAGATTATTTTAGCAGCATTGACTGCAACTGAAGGAAATTGAACATACAAAAGTCAGACACTAACTCGAACCACAAGGGGGAGAGGTATAGCTTTCTGTCTCTGCACTAATAGAGAAGATACATGATACAAATAAATAAATATTTATGCTGCAGTCAAAGATCTCAATGACTAGGTTCTTTGGAATAAATTGATTTTATGGTCTGAGGCATAAAAGACAAGCCACATATTTACTGAGATCTTTTTACCTTTCCAGAATAATATGGTACCTTGTTATTAAAAATGAGCAGGTAGATTAAAAGGTCTTCTTTTTCCTAAGCATGGCTAATGGCCATTCACTCAAAGAAGTTCCACATTCAAATTTAGCCATGTTCAGGGAAGAGAGTTAGCAAATGAGACTGTCAGGAAGAGGTGGACAGGACCAGAAATTAAAGTGTGATTATGATAATAAGACTATAGAAGTCTCTGAAGTTGACAGGTGGAAGAAAGGAAAAGAGGCTACAAAGTAGAAGGAGATTAGCACCCAAAAAGAACGACCAAATAGTGATGTAAAAAAAGCAAAAAAAAAAGTTCCAAAAAACTTTTCTAGGTAATTACGTAAGTTAAAGTTTATAGGAACCATTCAAGGATTACCTTGTAATAGAATGTTCTCTTTAATAAACATGTGATATCAATAATATATGTATCAAATATACCACATGTTTCAGTTTATGCATAAAATGATCTCTTAGTAAAGGAATCCTTTTAGGTAGCTCTAAATGGTAAAATGGTTCAATTATATATGCTAAACTACATCCCTACGACAAGATTAAAGTTTTCCTTTAAGAGTGCAGTTTGAATCTCCTTCTAACACCCTCTTCCTAGTACCCTTTTTCTTTTGCCTTTTATAATGCCCAAAGCCAAGAGGCTGGAAGGATGCAATGCTGAGCATACCTATCCTTCACCCTTCATTTAAAAGAGTGAGGAAGACCCCCAGAGCCTTTATGGTAGTACCGTTAGACCAATTTCACAGATAGAGGGAAACTCATCTCCAAGCAGGAGCTCATCTATTGGGTGAAGGTATGTGTCATTCTTTCCATTATCGCAAGGGAGGTGTGAAATAGGAGTGGTTGTCTTTACCTGGTATCACCTGCCTGGAATGGATGAATGAATGAATGAGTAGCAACTCTGGCTTAACACTGTGAACACAATGAGCCTAGCTGAAGGGGTGAGGATCAGGTTTTTGTTTATTTGTTTGTTTGTTTGTTTGTTTGTTGTTGTTGTTGTTAGTTCAATGGCCAAGTTGGATGTCTTCCATATTAGATTCTGTTACTCATAGTTATTCAGATTATAAACTCCAGCTTTCAAACACTTGGCATTTAAAAGCAAGGGGATAGCTACTGTTTCTCTTTGATTCTGTTTTCTTCAACTCTCCTCACTTTCTTTTCACATATAGATGATCATTTCCATATACAATTTTCATGTTATGTCAAATCTCTGATATAGCAGCCTTTGGGGAAACATCTCTCATATTATCATAGATTAGAAAGAATTTAATAATCAAAATGTAACTAGGTTTTAAATATGCTTTTATTTTATTTTATTTTTTCTAATGTGTGCCCCCCAAAATATAGTAAGACTCAGAGCAGACTTTTGTTCTCTGCCACCTATATCAACTCTGAGAGGTGAAGGAGTTTGAAATTTTCAGAGAAGCTGAGGGAGTGAGGAAAGGGAAGTCAAAAGTTTCTAATTTTGTCCTGAAAATTGGCCAGCAGAGGGAGGGTTTACTTCAAGGTAATTTGGGCACAAAATACATAGGAATCAAGAAGCTTGGGTAATCTTGAAGAGAGTAGTTTTGATTTGTAATGGAGGAGGGTACACAAAAGCTGCAAGGAATATTTGGGAAATAACATGGTGATTTAAAGTTAAGATCTTAGATTCTGGTCTTAATTGTATCTTAATAATGATATTGGGCTTAAAACGTTTTTTTAAACCAAAACTCCTTCTCCTAAAAAAGGGAGATGTTGCTTATTGGCTGGACTCCAATTTTCTCATCTATAAAATAATGACAATAATAAATATATCTACCTCATGCAAATATATCTACCTCACGCAGTTGTTTTATAAAACAATACAAAAATGTTTTAGATTATGAGTATATATATATATACACATGACTCAAGGGCGCTAAGAGAAATAACTCTGGCCATAAGCATGAAGTCCAAGGTGGAAGGGAGGATAATAAATTAGGAAAAGGAGATTGGTAATGGCTAATGGTCTGTCCAATGTGTGAATCTGTGTCTAGATTAATTGGGTAAGGCGAGACTGTGTACTTTAACTAATTTGTACAAAGTGGTTTGTGTGCACTTGAAAAAACTGAGTATGCATGTCGTGTTAGAGAGAACACTGTGGGCAAAGAGTTGTGTTGGGGAGGGAAACCGCAGGTGTGGTGAGAGCAACAAGCTAGGCTGCTCCAGGAAGCAGAGCTGGAACACAGAGACACAAAGAAGTAGAGGGTCCCTGCCGGTGCCAGCCGGCTAGATGAGTTCTGGAAACAAGAGAGACACGGTGAGGAAAAATAGACAAGAGACAAAAGCATGGGATCGAGAGGATCGGTCCGAAGAGCCGATGTGGAACTTTATTTCAGACAGCTTATATACAGGCTTATGTTTATGATTGAGTTGTCATAGTTATTCTCTTGCAAACAGTATTAATCTTATTATACAATGTATGATGACACTGTGTAAAGGTCACACTTGTATTGATACGATACTGTTACCAGGGAATGAGGTCCTGGCGGTCCTCCAGTAGCCCAATGTACAGAGATCTTACTTCAGGGCTAGCTGAATATTCGGGAACAGTGAGCTCAGGGAGCTATTGTCTGTTAACAGACATCATGGGTGCAATGGCAGCTCCTTGGCTACCGTTAGTGCTATGGCAGCTCCCTCGCCAGTCCTAGAATCTAACCAGATTCAACGGGACGGCTCCCCACAGGTCCCAATCACAGATTTCCGACTCCACTTCTGGTTCCTTGTACTTCTTTCTCTTGAAAAAAAATTGTCTTTGAGAGGTAATAAGAAAGTACGTACCAAAGTTTGAGAGAACTGAGGTTTATTATTAAGCAGCTGTTGAAGACAGTGTTAAGAATATAACACAATAACTCTCGTTACATCATTTCTTTAAAAGCTCCATGATTGCCCTCTGCCTTTAGGATAAAGACCAAGTTTCTTACTAGAGCATTCTAAGCCTTTTGCAATTTGCCCCAGTCTGCTTCACTCACCTCATGCCCTGCAGCTTCTCACTTCTCCTGTTCTCCTGTCTGTTTCCTCATACATTACCTATTTGTAGTCTAACCAAACTTCTCATGTCCCTAACCATACCAAATTCCTGCAAGTCTTCTTCCTAGCTTTTTGTATGTTATTCCCTCTGCCCAGAATGGTCCTTTCTCTGCCTGCTGAAGTCATATTCAGTCTCTCAGACATGGTTCAAACATCACCTCTTGCATGAAGACCAGATATTAGTTTCCTATTCTAAACTCTCAGAAGAACACTTTATTCATTCCCCCTATTATGGAATGCACAGTCACCACTTGACTGGGAACTTCTTGGAATGATGCTCGTTTCCCAGCTTTTAGCATTTAATGCCTGACACACAGCAGGCACTCAGTACTGGCTTGTTTGTTTGTTTATTTGTCTGTTTTTGATTGATTACAAAAGCTGAATACAGTTTCACCCATCCCACCACCTTACCACAACCAAGTTCCATGGCCAGACACAGACACCATTCAATCTACCTCATTTAAGACTTCACCCTGTGTTCTCTAGGTCATTGTTTTCAGAGATATTAATATTTGAGAAGGAAAACAAAATTTTGGGGAGAGAAGATGTTTTGGTTTAAAAATTGTTTTAAGCCTAATAATGTCTTCCAATTACTCACCAAGAATTTGTTGCTAAGTCATGTCTTCATGCTGTGCCCACCAAATGGAAGATTCCGTCTAAGGCATAGATGACTCAACAAGGAAAACAATCTGCCCTAATATCGTTCAATTTAACACCTCATTGCTCTCTAGGAAATGATCTGTAAACTTAGAGTTCAGTTTGTCACCTCATTCCTGGAGGTTTAGCAATATCTTCCTAACTTTAATTGGTTCTATAAACTATTTTGTCTTTTTTTTTCTTTTTTATATAATTGGATCCATGATGGTTTGTCTATTTGGGTGAAGTAGATGACTCTCCTACCAGTGTACATTCTTAGTCCTCTCTCACCAATTCAGTTAATATTTGAGATGCCTACATCAGAGATCTTCTCATTACAAAAATTAAAGTAGTGCTCAAAATGTAAATATACCCAGAAAAAGTAATCTACTAATAGTAAAGCTCAGGAATTCAATTTGATTTAATTCATACAATGCTTGGAGCACCTGCTTCCTGCTTGTTTTCAAATAGCTTACAATTGAGAGGAAAGAAAAAAACAGGTGATCACAATATAGTGTAATAACTGCTCTTAGGGAAGCTAGTGGGGCCCAAAAAAAAGGGCAGGCATCTCAGCCTGGGAGAGGTTGGAGAGAGGAGGCATACAGTTTTCCAAAAGAGTCCATTCTTCAGCAGCTTTGCGGATATTAGGTGATGTCGAGCAGGGTAGATGTACAGAGGGATGGGAAAACGAGTTTGGAAGCCTGGTGCATAGAGTTGGTAGCCTAGATCTAAGTAATGTCCAGCCCTTTCATGTGAGAGATAAAGTTTCAACCCTTAAGTCAGGTGAGACTGACTTCATAATTGTGCCCAACACAGCCCTAATGGAAGTTACCATGTAATGCACTTAAAATTGCTTAAGTTGCTTCCTAATCTATATCAGCATCACGTTTTCCATCAAAGTGGTTGTGAGGAAACCTACAGATGTGGATTCACATCTTAGCTCTGTCACTTATTAGCTGTGACACGTAGGGCAAGTTACTTCTCTGTGCCTTTTTCCTCATCTGCAAAATGAGAACACACCTACTTCTTCACATTACTGTGAAAAAGAAGCAGAATGACCAGATGAAGGGGATAAGAAATAGACCACACCAGCACATCTGCCACTAGTTGCTTATTACTGGCTTCAATCTTGCAAAGCCGATGGTGATTTTATCTGAGATAAAAAGAACCAAACGAAAGGTTTGGGAACTCCAAGAGGTCACATATTCAGCACTCCCAGAGAGGTCTAGGTATAAAAAGATTTGTAGAAGAAAGAAGGGCATCTCTGAGAATGTTTGGGAGCTCTTTCTAAGAATCTCTTCATCAAACTCTGAAGAAAATGAGGATTTCCAGATAGATGATTGTGTTTATTAAGACTGCTAATGTCAGGATGGGCTCAGGGACTGCTACTTGTTAGAACCGAAACATTAGGCCAAAGGTTTACACGTGAAATCTCTCTGAGAAACAAATTTTGGAGGAGTCATTAAGGCAAACTTCCGTATATGGTTCTATGCAAAAAATAGATATATGCTGCCTACACATATGCAAGTCACCTGTTTGGCTGGAGGGATTTTAGTAAGACCTAAACCATCAGTAATTAGAACAAAATGGTTTTCTTCCAGGAGATTTTTGACATCCACTCACACCCCCATGTAATTTTGACCTAATGCTCTTTAGTAACATGGCTCTCTGTTAAGTATTTACTCCTGAGAAATGATTGTCCTAATTCTTTCTTTCCCACTTCTTTCATTTTTTCAGTCTATTTTTGGAGCCCAAGCTGTCATTACTGCATGCTTTTTCCGTAGTTAGGCCTTCTTCCCTCTCCTCCTCTGGTTACTGGTAGGTTAGCAGGGAATAATGCTGAACCAGAGCCAGATGGTAATTAAGCAAAATAAGTCAAGCAAATCAAAACATCCAAATATTTGGTTTCGGTTTAGTTAACCACAGCAGCATTTTCTTAGATGCGTTTTTATTTCGATGTGTTACATAAGCCCTCTGGTTGGAGCTGTCAGCTTTCTTCCGTGAGGCATCATGAAAGAGCAATGGAAAAGGGATGCTGTCATGATGTAGCATGGCAGAATCATGTGCCAGAGGCCATGATCCAGCCCTTACCTGAAACTTAAGGAAACTTTTTTATGTCAACATCTCTTTCTAGGAACAGAGGGAATTCTGTCTTCTTACCAGAGTAGTTACGTGATTTTACTGTTTTTAAAAATTTACTCCTAACCTAGGTTTCATTTCTAAATAACAGTAAAGACACCGTCATTGTGAACAAACAATTTTTAGTGTATATCATATGTAAGATGCTGGCCAGGCACCAGGTAAACAAAGAGGCAGAACACATAATTTGTATTCAGTATTTATTGTTCAGAGGAAATAAGGCATGTGTATTTAAGTACATACATACATTTTAACAAACAAACCAATGAAAACTGCCATGTAATACATAGTGAGTATCAAAAGAGTAATTATTATTATATTAGTAGCTGATCATATGCCCCAGTTTGTCCTGGATAGTCCCAGTTTATGCCTGCTGTTCCAGACTAATTATGCCCTCTTTAATTCTCAAACATCATAGTTTGGATGATAAATTATATGGTCACTTTATTTACAGATCAGTGTTCTAGGAATTAAGGGGAGGGAGTGATTATCAATGGCTAGAGCAGTTGGTAGGGCTGGTAGAACTCGCAGTCGGCCTTGAGTCTGGGCAGAATCAAGAGGAGAGCATTCTACAGAAGAATATCAAGGTATCCCAATGGGCATGGGAATAAAGACAGCCTTGGCACAATTTCAGGGGATGCTATGCACATTATGTTCTCTGTGAATGGATTGTGCAACTGCTGGCTCTAAGGGTATGCCATATTTGGGGAGCCATTGCAAGATCACTTTAGCTGGAGAAGAGAATTCGTGTAGAGGGTTTGTGTGAGATAAGAATAGAAGCATGCAAAGAACAGATAGTGAAGGATATTAAATGCCAGATTGAGAAATTAAAATTTTTATCCTGTAGTGGACTGGAATTTAATTGAAGGGTTTTGATCAGGGGATGATACAACAAAATGGTTTTGGAAGATTAATATTTTCAACTAACGTGTTCAATTGAAAGGAGAAGAAAGATGAAGGAGAAGAATTACTTCCAAAAGTATGAGAAATGCCCAGGAGAAAGTTGAGAAGAAGCTACAACAGTGGCAGTGGAAAGGAATATGAAGAGATAGACCTGAGAGAGTTTGCAAAGCAGGAATGATGAAGTGTGGTAACTGGCTGACTATGCAAGGAGAGAAAACAATCAAAATGACTCTAGATGTAGTACTTGAGTGCTGAGAAAATGCTGGTATCGTTAATGAATGTGGGGGAATTAAGGGAAGTTAGCTTTTGCGGGGGGAAGGGAATACATGAGCTCTCTTTCAGACATAATGAATTTGAGACATCCATTTAGAGATGTCCAGCAGGAAATATTAAATTGGAGCTGAGACAAGTGGTGATGGCTGGAGATGTAGAATTAGGAATTCTGTGGAGTGTCGAATGAATGAAAAAGTGTTCCTCTTCAAAATCATAAATAGTAGACACCCAAGATTATCCTTTGAGTTGCAATTATACTTTCTAGAGTAGGGAGGAATGCAGCTTGCAAAGAGAGCAGGAGAGCAATCCCAGAGGTAGAAGGAAACAGGTGTATAGTGAAGAACACGAAAGGAAAAGAAAGTTTTAAGCTTCAGAGCTTGATCGCTAGTGCCAAATGTTGAATATAGGGCAAGGAAGACTAAGACTGAAAAAAGGCACAGATTTTGGTGGTGAGGATGACATGGGGTCTTTGGAGGGTATTATTTTATTATAGTTGTAGAGGTGAACTCCATGTCTTATGGGTTAAGAGATGAGAGATGGTAATTGAAGGGACATACGAATGAATGCTGATCTTGTGATAACTTTGGCAGCAAAGGGATGAAATAAATATAATGAAAGTTTAAGAAATAGCCAGGATTAAGGAAGGATTTTTAAAAGGATACAATAAGAAAGTTATGTTTTGCATTGGACTATAGATAGCACTTTATTTGCTTAGAATGAATTCTGATTTTTCAAATTGCTCACAGTACCTTTCTTCCTCTGAATTCCAAGCAAGAAACTTACTAAAGCAAGAAGAAAACAGATGGGAAAAGAACTGATAAAGGATTCAACAGTTAATCATCAACAGGAATAAAGTGAGCCTAATCCCTTCCATGTAGCTGGGCCCTTTTCTGTTCAGGTGGAAATTATCTTTAACTATAGCTGGGACAGACATGGTCTCAGGGCATTTAGGACATTTCTAAAATATTGAAGTTTTTTTTTTTTTTGAGGGTTCCCTAAATTCCCCCAATCAACCCCCACCCCAGTTAAAGAAAACCCTCAGCGGTCTACAAATTTCCTGACATCTATCCTACTTTCCACTTCCTCAGCTACCATCTTAGTTCAGGGCCCAATTACTTCTCATCTTGCCTGCTGTAATAGCCTGTCTCCTGTCTCTCTCTGCTTCAGCTATCCTACGCACTAATGCCAGGCAAATTTTTCTAAAGCACAGTTCTGTTCCTCTCTGTGCCTTGCTTAAAAGCCTTTAACAAGTTTCCATTGTCAGCTAGGTTCACAATGGAATTAGGTTCAGGCTCCTCCTCACCCTGACTTTTAAAGCCAATTATAATATGACTTTGGTTTATCTTTTCTGTCTTAATTTTCACAATTTCCTTATATTCAAATTGATCAATAGGCATAATAAAGAGGGAGCCACTTGGCTTTTCTATCTGAAGTGCTCATGATATTTCCCTATGAAAACAATGGGATTTGCACAGAAATAAGGCAGAATGTGTGAAAGTCATTTTTTATATCCCGGTAAATGTGATCTTGCTGTCTGAAGCATCCTCCAAAATATTTTTTTTTTTTGTAATCTTTATATGGCACTTAGCGAATCCTGCCTCTTTTAGAGTAATTTATGTACTTCTTCTATCTCTACCATATAGAGTGAATGCAGCTTGAAGACAAAGACCATGTGGTCCTCATCTTTTTTGGTCACCTCCAGGGTCTAGTACTGCACCTTGCATTGGGGGCATTCAATACATTTTCTTAAAATTCCCTGATTATACTGAAAAGAGGTTGTAGGCCCTTAAGAAACTGCCTTTGCCCACCACCTCTCAATATGTCATTCCTTCTTCCCATAATTATGCAAATGTTTTTATATTTTAACATAGTAATTATATGACCTTTACGTGGCTACAAAGACATTATTAATTAGATTATAAGTAGCTAGAAGACAGGAACTTTTTATGGTTTCACTTTGTGTGTGTGGAATGCTCAATTTAAAGATTTGTGTACATAAATTCTTAATAAGTGTCTTACGACAATAACTTCAGTAAGTCCATTTGCAGAAGGTTAATTTATAAATAAATCAAGGGCTCTTAAACTAAGATGAAACTCTATGTAAAGTTATATATAAAAATGTCCATTCTTCTCTGAAGAGAAGGTCCATAGCTTTCATCAGGTACTCCCAGAGATCTGCTACCCAGAAAAGAGTTAAGAACCATTTTCATGAATTAATATATCTATGGGATCATTTTTAATTTGTCACCATTCATTTCTTCCAAAGGAATTTTTTAAAGTTTCAGTAGTTGTTTCTTAGACAAGAGAATCATCAGAAATACAATCACTTAGAATAATTCCTGATGCTGCTTTCAAGCATCTACTCTATACTCACTAATGCTAAGTCTTGCCTTTGGCTGGATTGAAGATCAGAATAATGCAATCCCAGATGCGGTGCGTAAGAACCTCACCATCTGTCATTTATATCTTCCTAGCCACTCCTTTTAGTATTAGGAGGCCTCTGCTGTTCTCACAGGGGATTTTTACCCTGATGCTCACTATCAAAATTCTCAAATGGCCCTTTCTTTCTCATTCCAACACTTCTGGCTGATCCCACAGTTTGGTTTAAGAGTTTAAGAGGAACAAAATCTCTTCTAACAGGGCCAGTCTCAGACACTAGATCCATTAGCTTTTTCTAGTGAACTTTAGAAAAAGAGAGTGGGAAGTAAACTTTTGGTTTATTATCAAAAACCGCTTCTTGTAAAAGCTGTCTCCTCCTTGCTGATTATTAATGATTTTTTTAAATATCTCTCTGCTTCCTCTCTTATTTCCTTTGGGATTCGCTTCCCCCAATGACTTAATTTAGGTAATGCTCTAATTAGTGCAACTTCTACTCCAGCACATTTCCTGGGCTTTTACATCAGTGCTTTTCTATATGATAAACTCCATTAACAAGTCTCTGAACATTCAAGGAAAAGGAAGAAGCCATTTAGCACTCTACCTCATTCACCCCTATGTTCCGGTTTAACTTTCTCAGCTATCTTGGAGTCTTTTCAGCAGATAATTCTATCAACATAGAATTAGAGCTGAGCTGTGGCATCAAAACTGATAGCTGAACAGATTCATTTCCTCATAGGTACTGTCCATATCACCAGTATAAGTTAAAAAAAGAAAAAAAAATTATGCCCACAGAGGACACAAATACTTAGAATGTTTTTTTTTTAATGACATTTTTCCAGTAGCATTATGGATTTGTCCCAATGCAGTCATCTTTTTCTTCCAATTTCCAAGGCTTTTCCAGACATGGTTAGGAGTATAGTAAAATCTGGGCTATGGAATCAAAAAATTCAATGACCCACAACAGACAATTTGATTCTAAGCAATGGTCCTCAACCTTTACTGTATATTGGTAGCAGCTGGGGATGTTTAAAAAAATGACACAGATCTCATCCCCAGAGACTCTGATTTAATTGGTTGGGGGTGTGCTATAAGCCGTGGGGATTTTTAAAAGCTAAGATAACACTAGACAATGTTGAGGACCAGTTTCTAAAGTAATCAACAAGACTAACACAATCAGCTTCAATCTATGAAGCCAAACCAGAGCTAATTTCATGATGTCATTATACTATCGTAAGACGGTAGAGGGCAGAGTTGACTTAAATTTATATAGAGATAAACTGTCTTAGGAAATAGCAAGTAGTTAACTTACCGCAGTCTTAACTTTGTACTTTGTGGTCGTCTTTTGCCACAAAGTTTCCATTTACTTACTGCTAAAGCCAAATTCATTCCTGTATATTGGAATTTACTGGGAAGCCTGTAATGATGTGTGGTCGGTCAGTAGAGTCATTATACAATAGACCCACTTTTGAGAGCACAAGGGAACACTATTAATGATTCTGCCAGGACAAAAACGTATAAACTAGGACTATCTTAGGCAACCTGGACATATGGTCACTCTATGGTCACCATGTCTTCTGTGGGATCCAGAAGAATCTGTAACATGGCTTTACTAAATAAAGCAACCAGTAGTAACTATGTACTTATGCTGATTACTAGTCTTCGGTATTATTTTTATGTATGCCCATCCATCATTGCTTAGCATTACAACAGACACCTTGGGCAGTACAAAAGAAACTAAAGTCTGCTTTTAAGTCTCGGGCATTATGTACAACCTAGTTGGGAAGAGAAGCCTAATTCATGAAGTTGTTCTGGTATGTAAAATGCAAGAACCTCCTCAAAAATCCTTTCAGGAAGCAGAATATGATAAATAAAATAAATAATAAATACATTCATTAATAAAACTACCCTTAGTTACATATGGCCTGTCCTTGACTTACAGTGATTCCACTTACAGTTTTCCACCATGAGTCCTACAAACCTTTAGCACTTCTAACAGGCAAAGACCCGTTGATTTCCTGAGCTGCTCTGGGTTTGAAACTTAGAAATTCTCTTCCTGGTGAGCATAGCTCCTCTCTCAAGTGCCCTCTCTAGCTCTTGGACTGTTAACCTATATAGCCATTGACCACCCCCCACCTCCCGCCAAATAAAATCAAGGAATTTAATTTTATTATAGAAACCATGATATAATTGGTGGCAATCAAATACCCCTGAACAACCTGAGAGTTAGGGGTGCTGAGCCCCTGTGCAATTGAAATCATCACGTAACTTTTGACTTTTCCAAAAACTTAACTGTAGTTATCCCTCAGTATCTGCTGGGGGGTTAATCAGTTCCACGACCCAACGCAGATACCCAATTCTGTGGATGTTCAAGTTCTTATATAAAATGGCCTGGAGCAATGCATCTAGTTGGCCCTCCATGTCTGGATGGAAAATGCTGCTTTCCATCTGTGATTGATTAAATCTGCAGATGCGAAACTTGGGGATAGGAAGGTTGACTGTATATTTATTGAAACAATCTGCATATAAGTGGACAGGTGCAATATAAACCCATGTTTGTTCAAGAGTCCACTGTTATATGGAACCAATAATATAAGTTGGCGACGGAAGGATCCTTCAAGTAGAGTGCATCAAAAGCTTAGCTCACTGGGACTTACTGATCTTTCATCCCACGCTGAGATCCTCCTGTTGGGTGTTGCCATGCCCCACACTTTTGTATGACAACAACTACAGTGTTGACCAATATTTAACTTATGATTTTCCACAAGATTTTGTTTTTCTACCAATTTTCAACTTGAGTTAAAACTGTCATGTTTAGGAAGCTATTCTTCCTCCTTTGCTGACTTGTCATGTATGATTCCTATTTGATTTAATCCATCTCCCAATAATTAGTTCTGCATTTTTTTCAAGTTTGTTTTGAGTGATAAGTATAATTATCGAGACTGAGTAGGCAACCCTGAGGAAAGTCAAATAATTAAAGCATGGTAACAAAGGAAACAAAGTTATGGGATTAATCCTGTCTCAAAATGGTCAGCCTTGGATTGGATCCAATGGCCAGCCTGCTGGCTTGACAAATCTTTCCATTGTGCGTGGGATGGATTGGTGAGGGAGCAAGCGCCTGTCAGGCAAATCCATCTCCCAACACTGGTGATAACTGAGATGACTGAGGAAAACAGATCAGCTGTGCCCAATTTGTGTAACATGAACAGTTCCTTACCTTCATGACACGTGTTTATTACTAAAAATATTTGGATAAAAATGTTCGAACAAATTTTTTCTTTAGTTCACTGCTGTTTTGTTCTTTCCCTGGCCCTCTTCTCTATCAGAAGTTGTTCACAGGAAAGGGTCTTCTATTTACACTTTACTTTCCCCAAGTAGAAAATAACTTTCTTGTTTATTATGAAAATATATACTATGCTTATAAAATACCCAAACATGATATAAAAATAGAGAAGGAAGTAGTAAATACTCTTAATCCTACCATGTAGAAATAACAAGATTTTAGGAATGTACTTCCTAGTATAAAATACTTTATTTCTTAGTAAAATAGAAATTATTTGAAGCTTACTTTTAAAAAATACACAGTGTACCATGACATCTTTTCCTGTTAAGAAATATAAAACCTCATCATCACTTAACTGGCTACATAGAATTTATATGTGTCTCTGTGTGTGTGCACCCACATGTGTATACAAACCATAGTTTAACCAATTCCATTTTGATGAACATTGAAGTGATTTTCAATTTTCATTTTAATGAACATTATTTTGAATATCTAGTGGGTTCTTACTATAGATGTAAAACATAGATAGGAAGACTTGAAAGAGTCCTTAGAGACTATTTAGTTCACCGTTATCATTTTGTAGATTGGCTAGAGGAGGAGTAGAATCAGATCTTTAGACTCTACGTCTACTGATCTTTCCAGCCCACCTTGCTACCCTCTTTTTAAAATATTGCTCGGTTATTAAAATGCCACTATGTGCCACTGACTTTTTCTTACTCCAATAGGTAAAAGGCTATACCTTAAAAGCTAACTCTAAGCCAGGTCATTTGCATTTTAATGTTTGTTGTTATGAGATAAGTTAGCAGATTTCTATATAATCTTGAAATAGGTCAGAGAATATCTCAAGTACCTGAAATTATGTGGGCAGGCTTCTACTTATTAATTTCTGGCAGTTTTTGGTATAGGAGAAGAGTGGGAGTTGAGAAATAGGTTTAAGCAGTGGCTGAGGTCAGTGATGGAATACTGACACTCATTCAGCTTTGAAACTCTTCCAAAAGAAAAGTCTATAGTTTTCATTCATTTCAGTTTCTGCTATGGAAAATTCAGGCTGGATGCTTAATGAAATGTATTTTCATCAAAAATAGGATGATGGAATAGAACAAGCAGCACAGTTGTTGCTTGCACATGATCAATATAATTTGGGGCTAAATTCTTGATTTAATTATTGACTTAAAATGTCAGGCTATAATATAGGTCATCTACATTGAATATCATGGGAATCTGTTAATTTTAAAACTATGGCACACTGCTTCCTGAATAAACAACTCTTTGAAATAAGCAAGGAATTAGGAGTTCTATGTGATTTTTTTGAAAATTACTTAAACTCTGAATTTCTTGATTTCTTTATCTAGCAATAAGGATAATGATAGCAATTTACTTCATGATATTGAATAGAAATGATTATGTGGCATTTGGCAAAAAGAAAATGATAAATAATCTTTTAAAAACAATTAGCCATACACAAATGAAAATAAGAAAAAAATGTTTTTGATAAGAACCAGTTATCCTACAAAATAAATCATGTTTGAGTTGAATGGTTTTTTGTAGACTTTAAAGCATTGAAGAGATATTCAAACAGAGGTGGAGCAGCTGTAGAAATATCCCACAGAATAGAAAATTAGATAAACTTTCACAGGTAACAGTCTTTTATTGCAATATATTTCCAAACTTTATTGAAATTCTTTTGAAGGTCTTGGTTAATGTTATGAATGAAATATTTGTGAATTTTGAAACTGTTTATAAAGAAATAAAAGCATCTTAATAAGACCACTTATGCTGGCAATAATTATGTCAACACAAAATTATTTAATTGGTTAGAACCCTAGCTGTCATTCTTTATTAACAAACTTGATTTTTAAATTATATTTCCCCCCCTTGATTTGAGTTTCTGGCTTGATAAATATTCATAAAGGAAGAGAACAAAGGTTTCGTTTAGGAACTCTCAATTATCCATATGCAGATTCTCCCCTGTGTGGAATACTCAAGATAGCATGTTAATGTCAAAACAACATTAACCCACTGTTTGTAATGCTTTTGATCCATTTTTCTATGTTCTTAATCTTGTGTGCTCAAGGCTTTGGTATATTGGAGTGTAGGGACAGGAGCAGGGCCACTGCCCAAAGATTAAGTCTGAAATGGCATCGAGAGTGCAGCAGATAGAGACAAAAATGCTTATTAGCTGAACCATCACTATTGATTTGCTATACCTCATTATGAATGAGACATTGGAAGATATTAGGTTCCTGCTCCCATAGGTGAACTTGGTGGTAGGTATGAATATAAAACCTAATTAACTCCATTTCTCACTTATAGACAGTAAGGTATGGATGTGCCATGGTGGCTGAAGAAGTGGTGAAATTCAGGCATAAATATTGCCAATTATGTCTCAGGGAATCTGAATTCATTTAAAAACCTTTACTCAAACATAAATAAGAAGGTGAATCTCATGGAAAAAAATCACAAATACATATTTTTAAGGCAAATAGAATTGACTTTAGATTACCTACATTTTGTTGATCTCCAAGACTGATTCTCTTTCATTTTCCATGATTTGTTAGTTCATTAATTTATTTATTCACTTATTCACTTATCAGGGCTTTCTGACTTTATTAAGTACATCTAGTGTGTTAAATAGTGTGCTAAGTGTTGGGAAACTTAAAACTATATCCCAAAAGTAATGGGGAGCCACTGGATGATTTAAAGCAGTAGAGTGGCATGATCAGATTCCCTTCTTTGAAACTGTACATTGTCTACTATAGGGAAGAAGAATTGGAGGAGCATGAACCTGGAAAATGGGATTGCAGTTAAGAGACTAACAGAAGCAGTTCATGTGATGAGGCCTTGGTTAAGGGCTGAATTGAGTCCCTCCAAATTTATATGTTGAAGTCCTAACCCTTGGTACCTCAGAAAATGACCATATTTGGAGATAGAGCCTTTAAAAAGATAATTAAGGTAAAATTAGGTCATATGGGTAGGCCTAACCCAGTATGACTGGTATCCTTGTAAGAGATTAGGACACAAACATACAGAGTAAAGACCCTGTTGAAGACAGAAGGAGAAGATGGCCATTCAGAAATTAGAAAGAGAGGCCTTAGAAGAAAAAACCCTGCCAATACCTTGATATCAGATTTCTAGCCTCCAGAATTCTGAGAAAATAAATTTCTCTTGTTTAAGCCATCAGATTTGTGGTATTTGTTATGAAAGCCCTTGCAATACAGCCTGAACAAGGTAACAACAGAACATCAGCACCTTTAGGTATGAGTTCATCAGCACACCCCAACGTAAGCCTGCTGTTAGATCTGCACAAACTCACGTCCCTTAGGTAGCATAAAATCTAATCCTGATAAGAGAAGGAAAACTCAAGAAGAGCTATATAAGGAAAGATGCTCATTCATTCCCAAGACTGGCTAGTGCTTCCAAGGACTAGCCGATGATAGGATGTAAGCCTTGTTCTGCTTCTTTCCATTATTGGAAGAGAGAAATTTGCAATTGGTGTCACCTGCTCCTTCAGAGGTGATCAGTTTGGTATTTGCACACTTGCTGCAACCTTTCTGCTTGAGGCATCTGAAGGGAAAGTTTGGTCCTTCATCTTTGGTTCCTCTATATTGTAAATGGTGAGTTTTTCCAATTGGTCCTGCTGCTTTAGGAGGGTAGAGGGTGTGGATCTCCTGAACGTTTCTAGAAATGGAATGTTAATTTCAGCTTAGTTTCATGAAGTGCATCTGCTGGTAAAAGGATAAAAAGAAAGGAGCTAATATGTTTTTTTTGAGCCCTAGGCACTATTTAAAATTTTTTTTATTTTTCAATTAGAGATGACATTCAATATTATTTTGTTAGTTTGAAGTATACAGGATAGTGATTAGGCACTTATATAACTTATGAAGTGGTCCTCTCAATTGAACTAGTACCTCTTGGCACCATACATACTTATTACAATATTACTGGCTGTATTCCCTGTGCTGTACTTTATATCCCCATGACTATTTTGTAACTATAATTTGAACTTCTTAATCCCTTCACCTTTTCACCCAGCTCCCCAACCTCCCTTCCATCTGGTAATCAACAGTTTGTTTTCTGTATCTGTAAGTCTGTTTTTGTTTTGTTTATTTTGTTTGTTAGATTCTACATATAAGTGAGATCACATGGTATTTGTCTTTATGCCTCTGACTTATTTCACTTAGCATAATACCCTCTAGGTCCATCCATATGGTTGAAAACAGTAAGGTTTCCTTTTTTATGGCCAAGTAATATTCCATTGCATATATGCACCACCTCTTCTCTATCCAGTCATCTACTGAGGGGCACTGAGGTTGCTTCCATATCTTAGCTATTGTAAATAGCACTGCAATGAACATAGAGGTGCATATATGTTTTTAGTGTTTTGGATTTCTTTGGATAAATACCCAGACGTGCAATTGCTGGGTCAAAAGTTATATCCATTTTTAATTTCTTGAGGAACCTCTAAACTGTTTTCCATAGTGGCTTCACCAAGTTGTAATCCCACCAACAGTGCACAAGGGTTCCCTTTTCTTTACATCCTCAGCAACATTGGTTGTTCTTTGATTTATTGATAATGGCCATTATGATAAGTGTGAGGTGATATCATATTATGGTTTTAATTTGCATTTCCCTGATGATAAGTGGTGTTGAGCATCTTCTCATATATCTATTGGCCATCTGTATGTCCTCTTTGGAGAAATGCCTATTCAGGTCCTCTGCCCATTTTTAATTGGATTATTTGGTTTTCTGGTGTTGAGTTATGAGTTGTTTATAAATTTTGGATATTAATCCCTTATCAGATGTATCATAGGCGAATATCTTCTCTCATTTAGTAGGTTGTCATTTCATTTTAATAGTTTGCTTTGCGAAAACTTTTCAATTTGATGTAGGCTTATTTGTTTATTTGTCTTTTGTTTCTCTTTCTTGAGGAGATATATTCTAGGCATTATTTTTTTGTACATTACCATGAGTTCTTGAATCTTCCATAGTTGTTAGCAGGGGTTTGAATGAGTTGAACATTGGGTAAGCTCAGGTTTATTTGGTTTGGTATTTCTGTTTTTAAACAGCTTTCTAATATATATGTTTATTTCTAAGTAAAAGTAGTTTTTAAATTTGTTTCAAATAATTTTGGTTCTATGATTCAGCGAAAATAGTTTTTTAGGATTAATTTAATTCAAGGCATAGCAAGTTAGTTTAGTTTATTATATTTTGGTTTATGATTTAATTTTATTCAAGTCCTTAGATTTTATAAATAAAACCATAAAATTTAAACTTCACATTAAACTAAACTATATTTAAAAAATTTTCATCCCACTCTAAACTCAGTAAGATTTTATAATCTGAAAATTCATATTTTTCTTCAACTCTGAAAAATGTTATTCTACTTTCTCCTTATTATCTATCATCTCCTACTTTGTCTCTTCTTTCCTTTTGTAGCTTCTTTTAGATGGATATTGGACCTTGAGGATTTTGCCTCCTTGGCTTTCAGCCATGAAAAAATTCTCGTGAACTTTCTATTACCTTTCTTTCTCTGTGTTTGGGGAGAATCTCTGCTTCTATGAATCTGCTCTTCATCTCAGTCTGTTCTGCTTATCAACTAATGCATTTTCAATTTCAGAAATAATTTTTTTAATTTCTATGCTTTCTCACTGATTATTTGTTGTGGATGTAATATCCTTTCAATCTTGCTGAATAAAATTTAAATTCATTTTAAATTTATCTTCTGTTTCCTTTATTAACTTAGTTTCCTCTGATAGTACTTCTATTAGTTGAGTTTTGTGTTCCTCTTTCATGGGGTTGGTTCTTCTCCCCCTACACAATATTTGGTGATTTTGATTATCCACTCATCTGTTATTTGAGAATGCTTTTGCCTACTGTTATGTATCATAGCCTCTCCTTAGGGCTGTGAAGGAAGGACATGACATGCTATCTAGAGAGAGTGAAAGTTCTCTCTTATTTCTGGGGTCAGTAGATACCTAGACTCTGCCCCTCTGGTTCCAAGATCTGCACTAATTTCTTTATCCCACAGGCAAACCTCTGATACTTAACACCAACAGGGGAGAGGAGGCACTCCAGTGAACTATTCCAAGGCCTTCTCCTCTGGTATCATTTGACACTTTCTTGGAACTTCCCTAAACTATTCCTTTTTCTGAACCTGTTTCGGTTTCCTCTGATTTTGTTTTTCTCTAAATCAGATCATGCCTCTCTCTTCTATATTTCAGGATTTCCTAGAACCTCCCAGAAAATTTATCATCCTTTTTCTTATTTCTCTGTGCTGTTAGATTCCTGTTCTAAGAAATATCTTTTTATGAGATTTGGGTTGGAAGAGAAGGTAAGCGCATCTGCTCAATCCACCATCTTAATCCAATCTCTACCTATTATTTTCTTTGATACCGGTATTATTATCAAATAATATGAGCTCAATGTGAAAAAATATCAGAGAATACAGAAACAGATAGAATGTGAATGTTTCTTCTTGTGTCAGATTCCTCTAGTGATCCAATTTACAACGTCTTGGCCTTGCCTATTGGTTTTGCTGGAACTGGGTAGACTGCTCTGTGAGGGCTTCCTCCCACTCCCTGGTTGACAGCATGTATGCTCAAATGCACATCTTTCCTTCTGGTCCCAGGACTCTTCTATAGCTGCAGATTGACTGGTCTGGGGTGGTGGTCAGAGGGGGCAGCCCCTTGACTACTCAGGATAAGGGCCAATCTCCTACACTTCAGACAATTCCAGGAGGTATTCCATACTCTTCTCAGGAAGTCCATGAAGAATCAATCCCTGTTACGACAATGACCTCGATTATCAATCCTTATATCAGCTTTTCCTTTTTTCTATTTCACTCTTCCCAGTTTTTCATTTCCACTCTCAAAGGGATCTGCCCTTCTTCCCCTCCCTATTTGACAGTGTCCTTTTCCCATCTACAGGCATATCTTGGTGATATTCTGAGTTCAGTTCCAGACCACAATAACAAAGCAAGTATTGCAATAGAGTTGTAATCTTTTGCTAGTGGACAGTTTTGACTTTGGTTTGTAAAAAATGCAACACTCTGTGATGTGCAATAAAGTAAAACGCAATAAAACGAGATATGCCTGCACTTCTAAACTTCCTCTCTCTCTCAGTTTTGATTTATCATTTCACTGTAACTCTATTAGCTGTAAAGCATTTGGGGATGCTGTCAGGATAACAGGCTCTGTAGCAAATGAGGTTGTATTGAATTATTTAGCTTTCAGCTAAAGTGGAGATAACTAAAGCAGCTGAGCTGGTTTGTAAAATCCTGGAATAATCTGTCCACTGAATTGATGCTTTTATCATATTAACTTTTTCTGGTGGTTAAAAATTACAGATTTTAATCTATGTGTGCAACTTTTCAGTCCAGTAACACAGACATGTAGCTAAGGAATTATTTGTTTCATGAGGTGTATCATTATGTATGCAGAATGGCAAGTCCAGGGAATCATGAATTTATTTAATAAGTCTATTGACACAAGGCTCCTAAAAACATAAATATGTAATTTCTCTTCATTTTTTTCTTTCTAAAATAGATCAAGGATTTCTACTTGAGATATATGATAGTCTCAGCTGTGAAGGCTGGCCTGTTTTCCTTACTAGAATTCGGTTTTTAATATTTTAAATGATAAAGACCTTTATGTTTCTAACTCAGTAATAATCAAGTGGATTCTTAAATGTTACCTGAAAGGGGGGGTCTTGTTGATCTGATGGATGACCACAAATATCCTTATGTCATCTTCCTTGTATTACTATCTCTTAAGAAATTGAGCTTAATAAAAGCAGAGACAACAGGGGGTGTGGTGGAGAATTCTGTGGCTTTGTAATATATGAGGAGTTTGCCCCTGAGCACATGTCAGTGTCTAAATGCCCACTCTCAAGATGTGTGGCTGCAGCAGGAAGTGAAATATGTTTGCTAACGTTCAATATATAAACTAAGTATGCACATCTGGCAATTAAACACCCCTTTTCCTGGTAAATACCGGAAAACAGCATAATTATACTCCCAAGCAAATAACTCAGGAGTAAAACTGTTCCATTGTTAAGAATACCAGGCAGCATCAAAGTTAAAACTCTTTTCTGCATCTATACGTTTTTAACCTCCACTGCCCTCTCCATCATACCTGAGGTTACTTGGGCTGATGCCTGCTGAGAAGCCGTTCGTGTCACGGCAGGAGGAGAAAAGATGAAAGCTACAACAAGGCAGACCACCAAGGTTTATTGAACAATAATCTTGTTCAATAGTAAGTAAGTCAGGAAAATGGACTATCTTACAAGCTGCTGATGTTCTTCTGAGTCTCCCTCTCGGGGTGACTCGGAGGTGCCCCTTTTCCTCTCTCGCTCCAGTGGTGCTAATGTTTGTTTCCCTGGCCTGCTGCATCCCACACCGCCGGGCTGGCTGCAAGGAAGACCTAGAGTCTCTCTTGGAGACCCGGGGCCGGCCAAGAGGTGCGAGGGGGCCGGCGTGGCAGCTTGCCTGTTGACTATAGCTCCTGCAGAATGCGAGCGCCTGGGGACGGGGGGCTTGCGCCCCGCCAGTTTTGCCGGCTCTGCCCCGACCACACCAAGACTGCCAGGTGCGAGCGGGGACCTCCGGCCCAGGTCTCACCCGTGCCCTCCCAGCGTCTGCTCTGCCCATGAGTGGGGAGAAGCCAGCCCCGGGGCGCGCAAACACAGTCCCTCCCCGGGCACAATCTGTTCCATCCAAGCCCGCCGCGGCCGGGGCGCACTGCCCACCCCGCGGCCTGAGCGTGCCTGTTGTATTTAAAACACCTTATTATATGCACTGGGGACGGACGCAGGGCGGGAAAGTCTGAGGGGCTCCTTTCTGAGGCCAGACTAGCCGCTCTGGGCGCACGCATTAGGCCTGAGCCGCAGGGTCGAGCCCTCTCCCGGCCGCGGGGGGCTCGGGACGCGCGCTCCGGGGGTGGGGGTGGGGGTGGGGGTGAGCGACCATGTCGGGGCGCTGCGGCTGCTCGGACCCCAGCGTCCCGGGCGCAGGCCGGCTCCGGCAGCGGGTCGGGACCGAGGCCCGGCAGGTGCCCGCGGCGCGCAGGCTGATTGGCAGGTGCGCGAGTGGGTGGGGAAGGCGGGGGCCGGGCCTGGCGCTGCGGGAGGCCGCGGCCCCGCCTCCCCGCCCCCGCCCCCGCCGCGGGACTATCTGGTCCCGGCAGCAGCGATGTCCCCCGGCAGGAATGTCCCTCCTCAGATAATGTTATTTATATCTCTGGGCGGGTCCGCGGCTCGGCAGCACCAGGCGCCCGGCGGCCGCCGTGCCAGGAGCCCCGCGCTGCCCCCCTCCCCCTGCACCGCTGCCGCCCCCGGGCTCCGGCCGGCCGCCGCCACCGCCCCGGCGCAGGTGAGTCCCGGGAGGGCCCCGCGGGTGCGGGTGCGGGTGCGGGTGCTGATGCACGCGGCCGGGGCGCGCCGGGGACCGGGCGGGGGCCCCATCCCGGGAGGGCGCCGGGGGCGAGGGCGGCGCGGGGCCCGGGAGGGCCTGGCGGCTGCGGCAGCGGACGCCCCGGGGCGCGGGAATCCGCGGGGGCTTCGGAGGCGCTGGCTTCGGAGAACCCGATCGTGGAGCGTCGCCCGGGGGCGCTGGGAGGGCGGTGAGGTGGTGCGGGTTCTGGTGCTGGGCCGCCTCTTCCAGTGCACCCGGCCTGAGGGCGAAGGGGATTCTGTCTTCCCACTCTCGGTTTTCCGCGCTGCCCTCTCTGCCTCCCGCTGCCGGGTTTCTCGGTCGTGGGGCCGCTCAGATTCTCTTCTGGGGAACTTGGCCGTGCGCGCCCCGGGCAGGGAGGACAGGACAGGACGGCGGAGGGGGCCACCCCCTCCCCCGCAACCTCACCCCTGGGCGCTGGCAACCACGCGGAGAGCGTGGCCAGGTGCACACCCAGCGAGAAAAGGTCAGAGCTCCCGAAGCCATACTGTAAGGACCCCTGCTCCTCCTCTCTCAAAGAGTTCCGCTCCTCCAAGTTGCTGCGGTCCACTCTTCTCTCACCGCCCCACCAGTCCCTCCTTCTCCAACAACTTGGCCCCGAGAAATAGCAGAAAGTGGGAGAAATAACCGGAGCTTGGAAAAAATCCTCAACTCCCACCAACTCACCCAGACTTCCCCAAGGGTGGGGAAGTAGCTGTAGGCTTGAATACTGTTTCCGTGACAACGGGCCCCAGGTAGGGCCTTGATTTATAGACTATTAATATCTAAACCACTGTTTTCAGTGAGCAGTTAGCGGCGCCAAGAGTTAATAATAACTCTCTACCCTCGCTGAAGGAAAATGAAAAGAAGCCAGTGTTTCAAAAAAAAAAAAAAAAGTAGACTTATCAGATGGTTGTGTGTGTGTGTGTATGTGTGTGTGTGTGTGTGTGTGTGTGTAATCTAGTGACAGTATTTTGTACTGAGAACTCCTGTGAAGGGAGGCCAGGCTGTCAACCTCAGGTAGGCAGTAGCCATCCAAAACCCCCGGCCTTGAAGTAGTCAGGATCTATACTTCAGTTTCTAAGGAAAGCGATCCAGGTGGCTCTTGAATGAGAGTGGTCTGCAAGTCAAATTTTTTAGGCATCTCTATGCTATCCACTAACTTATCCTTAGTTTCACAGATGGTTCTGAATTTTATCCTAGAATTCCCTCTTTGACTACACCCCGCTTTAAGACCCAGGCAGGTCATTTCCTATTCCCAGGGTGAGACTTTTACGCTTCTGCTAGGAGCCCTGGGTTTCAGAATGTCTTAAACTTTTGTAAGTGCAAAATGTTAAATGTACTGAATGCTCAGCACCCAACGCAGCTAGGCTTGTGGGCTGGTTAGGGAAAGGCATATTAGGCTCACGTTAAAGAAGAGCCCACTAGCTTTGAAACCAACCAACTCCTCAGAGGTGGGTCATTTATACAGAACTTTATCAAATTCTGAAAGATGTAAAGCCTGCTGTATAAAAATGTAGTCTTTAGATTCCTCGTCTGTTGCTCTTAGCTTTATCAGTTGCCCAGGCACAATGATTGGGGATAAGCCAGTTCTGTTAATCCTGAGTTCTCAGAAGACTCAGAGTTTGCTGGTGGCATTGAAAGCACCTGAAAACTCTCAGGCATCCAGGACTGGCCTTGTAGCACAGACATATCAAGTTTTCCTGAGTGGCTTGCCCAGCTGAGAGCTGGGATGCCACCTTTTGCTCTGGTTGTTGCTTCTTCCAAGTGTTCTGATAATGTCCTCTACCTGCTGAATGACTAACTTTGGGGTAGATAAAGGTATAGCAGGAGACAGATTCCCACCAGGGATCATATCTGATGAAATAAAAATGACTATTTTAGGCAAACCAGGTGTGAATGAAAGTTTTGAACTAAAGGTGAAATCTGACAGTTCTGCCACAGTTCTGGAAGCAGACTGTGGTAAATAAAAATAATAACAGCTTTCATTTTTTTTCTGTCTTTTACATATTAGTGCCTAGCTTGGTGACTGGCTGGTAATTGACACATGGTTAATCATTGAATGAGTTAGAGAATGAATTAATGAATGCTCAGAGTGTTCTTTATGTTATCCTATTTAATTAGAGTAACTCTGCAAGGTAGCTCATGTTATCAGCATTTTACAAATGAGGAAACAGTTTCAAGGAGATTAATTTACCTCATATCACATAGCTGATGAAAGGTAGGGCCACGATTCAAATTCAGCTGTTAGATTCTGCTCTTTTTAAGGTTAGACATTTGGTAGGGGGTATGGAAGTACAAGTTGGAAAGATTTGGTTGTAGAATTGTCAGTTAGCTTCAGTCTTGCACTCTCAAGATCTCAGGTAATGTTTCTGCTTATATTAGAGCTTTAAGAATATTACCTGAAGATGGTATTGGACACTTATTTGCTCAGAGGTGTTTAGCCTTGGCCATTATGTTCAGGTCATTATTTCAAGGACAGAACTGAAATTTTGGCAGTAGTCAAAGCATGGATTTTTTGAAAACAGATTTTCCTTTCAGTCCTGGAAGTGGCTAGTAAGGCTTGATGATACATGAGGACAGTGTGATAGGACAGAGAATAACTATAAAAAATTTATGAGATAAATGCTATTGGAGTGAGACGGGACCTTGGAGGTCAGAGAGTCCAGCCTTCTATTTGTGCAGTCCCTTGCTTAACGGTGAGCCCTAACTGCAGTTTACCTGTGCACCTATGGTACCTGCCTGCTACACTTCTCATTCTTTGTATTTCTTTCCTGTCTTTCTTTCTCAAGGCCAAAACTGAGTTTTCTACCTGGAGTTCTGACTAATCAACCCACTGAAGTTTCCTTTCCTTTGGGAGAGATTGTGAGAGGACGTATTGTAAAATCCAGTACTTTCATCTAGTGAAATTAAGAAAGAAAGAAAAGGTGTTGGGGATGGGCAGGAGAGAAGGTGTTATGATTGCTAAACTCTAGATTGTTTCATAATCTACCAGTTGTCTGTTTGGTTTACAGATATATGTGTTTTTACATAAGAGGTATTCACTTTATTATCTTGAGACAGTACAAATCTCAAGACATGTAGCATTTCTGGGGCAGTTTGGGAAAGAAGGACTTTATGGAATTATTGGGACTTTCAGATACCTATTTTAATCTAAACTTAGTCAATCAAATTGCTCTTGAAGTATGTTATTTCAAATTTCAAAATCAAACACAAAATTCTACTCTCTATCCAATACCTGAAAAGGCAGGAAACATGACCAGTGAGAGGTTTAAAGTGATATAAAGTTTATCTCTTCATTTCCACAATGCTTTTTATAACCTCAGACCTGCAGATTAATATTTATAAGTTGACTTGGGAGGATCAAGAGTGAAAATAACTGTGCTGTGTGGGCTGATGAGAACTTTGATTTTATGAGGACCAGCAGGGGGAAGTTCATGGATACTGTGTTCCGAAACTGTATGGATATTACTAGCCGCAAATCACTGTGGAAATATTTTATCTTAAAAGTGACTTTTTTTTTTTATTTTTTTATAGACAGCTCTTTAGTTACTCCTCTATTTTAGATAAGAAATCTGGGGAGGAAGAGTAAATGCAGTAGTCTGTGTGCCAGAATCATCCCATAGCATTTGCTGGATTTATCACAAAGATGCTGCTTTCCTCTGACAGCCCCAAGAGGCAAAGGTCATCTCATTTTGGAGATGGAAATGGTGATTGAGGGAAGGTGTAGGAGGCAGTCAGGAGAATTCACTGTCAGATCTGGCTCCACTCACTGAATTGTCAGCTCCCCTTGGTAAATATTTACAAAATGTCATAGCATGTTTCCCTTTGTTGCTGTGCTTATTTCTTAATTCACAGCCAAAAGATCCAGTTCTTCCATTTTCAGCCAGCCTTAGCTGAATATCAAACCACCAGTGAATTCCAGCCTTGCAGCTCATACAGCATTAGAAGCAGTCCTAGACAGAAATGCTTCCTTGGTGGATTGTCTGGCTAGCTTATTATATTCCCAGAACACCTTTGATTTTTCTCTTTCCTTTTTCTGGTGGCAGGAAACATTATAAAGCCATCTTCATCCCTCAGCGAGGCCTTTTCAGGCTTTGCCAAAATTATTTAATTTTTATACTATACCTGTGCAGACCCGGCCAAGGGTATAATTACAAGGGCAATTAAAACCCAGACATATATCAGGTTAGCAGTGAGGGCAAAAGTGGGGCTTCCTTTCTTCTTTTCATTTAAATGCTATAAATTTAGCAAGCGAAAAGGTATAGGGCTAGCAAAAAAGAGATTTTGCATTGAATTGGGCTCAGATCATCTAGGATATTTATGAAAAGAATAACAGGGCACCTTGACAGCTATAGAATAATAATTGCTTTAAATTATAGTCAATTCAGAAGTTTCCACCACCATAAAAAGGAGCAGAAACTAGATAGTCCTGAAAGGGAATAAGTTGAAAATCATTTCATTTTGTACCAGACTTAAATATGGGTGTGTCTCATTTGAGAATTCATAGCACTTCAAATGAAACAAAGCGTACTTGAGGTAGGATGATGGGGAAAGGCCTCTCTGATGAGTTTTCATTTAAGCAGGGACCCAAATGAAGCAAAAAGGGGTTGCAGAGACAGGGATGTTTAGGAAGGAGAGGTTGAATGCAAAGGTCCTGAGGCCAGGCCACTGCTGTGTCCAGGGAATGGTCAGGAAGGCAGTGTGAGTCAAGTGGAGGAAGCAAGGGGACAGTGCAGGAGTTGACATCGGAGAGGAAATGGGGTCAGGATCACGAGGCTTTCAGTCATGCAAAGACTTTGGATTTTAATCATGCGATAGAAAGCTACTGGAAGTTGTGGGCAAGTGAGTGATTTGTTCAGATTGGTATTTAGGAGGGTCTTTTTGGCTGTCCTGTGGAAGATTGATTACAGGGGACAAGAGTGGAACCAGGGAGTGAAATGAAAGCTACTGGTCCAGGTTAGAGATGATGGACCAGGCTGGATGGTGGTGGGATGCAGTTAAATTCTGGATAGATTTTTAAGGAAGAGTTAATTGGATTTGGGTATCGAAGATGAGAGAGAAAGAAAAAGCCGATAATGACTCAACTGGTTTTGGTCTGACCTACTGGAAGAATGAAAAAGCCATTTACTCAGGTAAGTATATTATTCCTGATTTTTGTTTTCATTGAGGAGTTGATTTGGGATAGACTCTGGCAGACTTTTCATTTAGATCACACCAAAAAGGAGGTGTTTTATTGCGGATGACTCATAACATCTGTTTGTTTTGCGGTAAAGTCTTCATTCCGTGTACTTTGTACTATTACTTTTAGGTCATTCTCACAACATCTCCATTACATGGTAGAGATTAAGATACGGTGCAAACAAGATTGAAATATATTTCGTTTTATAATTAGAAATGTTTTGAATTTGCTGGATATAGAATCCACTTTGTGTTGACATATTAAAAAATACCTTAAAATTATAAAATAAATTCATGCGCGTGATTACGAAGTACAAGGGTATACATGGAAAAGTTAAATTTTTCTTCTCTTACCTCCATCCTACTCCTGTGTATCCTTCGAGAAAAATTCAATGCAGATGTAAGCACATGGTCTGACATATTTCAAAGCCTTAGCATTAACCTAGCAAAAACACATGTTTGGTTTCATTTTTTTGTGGCTTAGTAGCTCTCAAGCATTTACTTTAGTGGCCTGTAGTCCAGCTTTCTATCCATGAAGGGTCTCCTTCGCTGAAGCCATCCTGTACTAAAACACTGTGTTCATCTCCTTTTCTCCCAAACTTTCAGTGGTTCTCCTCCAGGTGGAGGTGAAAATCCAAGCTCATAAAGTTATTAGCTATTATCATCTGGTTCCAATCTCTCTTTCTATCCTTATCTCTCACCACTTCTCATCACAAACTCTCTCTTTTATAATCATGTTTGTCTACTTCTATTTACTGAGTCCTGGACATTTCTCCTAAATTCGGGGTGGTTTCCATCAATCTTCTTGAAACTCTTCAGCCCCCCCGTAATCTCTCTTCTCCAAATTTGTTAAAGGGCTAATTACATGTAGTACTTGACTATAATCATAGACTTCTTTTACAATTATTTAACTTTTCTTGTGTCCATCTATGGTTTGCTCAGCCCTACAGCTCTCAAGGGCATGAACTGATTTATGAATCACAGTCATGGGTCTTACCTAAAGCCCTGCCTAATACTTTTGCACATAGATGTCACTTAGTAATTTTTGGAACGTACACTTTGACAGTCATCCCCTAATGGAGTGGTGCTGGTATGTAGGGATTGTCTTAATTCAAAATTGTCAAATGGTGGCTGTATCCATTAAACACTAACTCCCCCCACTCCCCAGCACCTGACAACCACCACTTTACTTTCTGTCTCTATGAACTTGACTACTTTAGGTACCTCATATAAGTGGAATCACATAGTATTTGTCCTTTTGTGACTGGCTTATATCACTTAGCATTATGTTTTCAAGGTTCATTCATGTTGTAGCATGTATTAGAATTTCATTCCTTTTTAAGGCTGAATAATATTCCATTGTTTGTATTTTTCATATTTTATTTATCCATTCATACATTGGTGGACACTTGGGTTGCTGCTACCCCTTGGCTATTGTGAATAATACTGCTATGAACATGAGAATACAGATTTCTCCTAGATGCCCTGCTTTCACTTTGGATGTTTGTACTCAGAAGTATATATATATTCCAGTATATTGCTGTATCATGTGGTAATTCTATTTTTAATTCTTTGAGGAACTAAACCATGAAATTTTAATATTTCTCCCTGGTATTCAGTATTTCCAGAGGGAAGGGCAAGATTTATGAACATCTTCACCTTTGTGCCCAAACTGTACTTGAGAATTGTTCATTTGAGAACAGTATCCTTAGGGGATTGTTTGTCACCAAAGTTCTTGAATTTGTCCGTATATTAGTTTGCCTGTTTTTAAATTGTAGACACTTAGAGGACAGGCGGGAGATGTTTAATTTGCTTTGTAGAGCATTTAGCCCAAACTCAGGTGGGGAAGGGTGTAAATATTATGTAATGATGCATTTCAGCCAAAATATCTTCTTGAGCTGGATGACAAGAGCCTGAGTCGCTTCCAGCTCCTTTTCTCTTGCTGTTTGCCCTTGGGCAAAGAACTTCCTCTTTCTCTGACATTTTTTTCAGGATTTTGTGTGTGTGTGAGAGAGACAGACAGGCACAGAGACACAGAGACACAGAGAGACAGAGAGACAGAGGGAGAGAGACAGAGAGACAGAGAGAGAGACAGGGAGAGACAGAGAGAGAGATGACACCTTAATACTTATTATTATCCTTAAAAACTTCAGATTTCCCAGTAATGTGGAAGTGTTGTCTCACGTTTGTAGCTTTGCCTGACAGCACCTCTTTCTCCCAAGACTTGGGGGGTCACTGAGTGCTTCCTCTCGCCTAGTTTTGCAGCACTTTTCTTATTCCTTTGTTCTGGGCAGATCATCTTGTTTTGTAATTGTCAACTTGCCTTCTACACCATTAGACATGCTTCTTGTGACAGGGAACTGGGTCTTTTGCTCTTTTTTAATTCTCAGCACTTAGAGCCATGGTTAGTACATGGAAGGGAATGATTCAAACATAGTTAATGATTTAAAAATTAAAGAATAAATGTATGAAATTATATGTAATTGAGTATACATGTATATATCTTAACCTGGATATGAAGTATTATTATAATGAGTTGTTATTATAATAATAAGTCAACATTTATTATGGGATAGGCACTATGCTGAGAACTTTTATAGGTATTTGTTATTTCTATTATTATGCTAATTCAACAGATTTTAAAAATTGGGCTTAGAGAAGCTTATTTTCTCAAGATTACATTCCTAGAAGATCAAAGTTGGATTTGAACCCTGATGTATTTATTCCAAAGTCCTTATTTAGAATCACTGCACCCACCATAATTGGGTGGTGGTCAACAATCCATGGCCCTTAATTCTCAGAGTTTCTTTTTTCTTTTATCCTGCATCTTTAATGATCTGAAATTAGAGAAGTAATTAGTTGTATGCCTGTCTAGGTTGCTTTATCTTTGCAGTGATTTAACCTCATAGGCTTGAATCTTTAACTTTTGATAAATAATTAATGTTTCCAATTCTACTTTCGACATCATTCTTTGACATCTGAGGATGAAGACGCTCATTAGCACTGCACAGTATACCCACTGTCATAAGGCGGCTCTTCACACCGCTGTACTAAAACAGCTAAGAGGGCTTGTATTGTCAAATGCCATGTCCACCCTTCAGACCCAAGTCCCAATTTCTCTTCCATATTTAACTTTGTTAACCACTCTTGCTTTGAAACTTCGCCCTCTGTTGACTTCTGAGGCCCAGGCTCTCCTTTTGCTCTTCCAGTTTGTTTGCCATTGTTTTTGTTTGTTTGTTCCTTCCTCTCTACCAAGCTTTTAACTGTTGAGTTTGCCAGTGCACCTAAATCCTTATCTTTAGTCCCAACCTCCCCCCTCAGTTCCAGATTTGCTTCCCAGCACTCTGCCAGCTTTCTTCATTTCGTTGTAGCAAGAAGTCTCAAACTCACCATGTAGCAGTAGGACCTCTCAGCTCTCTCCTTCACCCCCAAACCTGCTCTTCTGTCTGTTTTTGAAGTAGATTCATGTTGTCACCATCCTCCCAAGGTAATACCTCAGCAACTCTTTTTGGTTATTCTTTCCACATATCCCCATCCAGTTGGCAGCCAACTCCTGCTCATTTTTCCTCTAAAATTTTTAAATTTGTTCTTCTCTTCTTCAATTTCCACTGTTTGTCTTCTTTTGTTTGAATAATTGGCCTTCAGTCTCCACCTTTCTAACTCATACCCTGACTTCTTTTACTTTTAAAAACATGAGTCTGACAATCATTCAACTGCTTTAAAACCCTCAATGGTTCCCCATTCCTCCAAAATAAAGTTTAAAGGCAGACAAGGACCTTCACAATCTGTCCCAACCGCCCTTCCCAGCTTCATTCCTTCTCCACTGTCCTATGGCTGTTGGAGGCTTGTGACTGTTTGAACTTGGGATGCATTTTCATGCCTCCATGACTTTGCTTCTTTTGTTTTCTAGGCTGGTTTTCTCGGTCACGAACACTTACACACATCTCCCTAAGGCCCTGCTCAAACATAACTGCTTTGATGCTTTCTCTCTTCCCTAACCCAGGAAGACACCCACTCTGTCTTCTGAGTTCTTAAGCTGTTGCTTTTTACTTTGTTTCCTGGTTGGTAATGTACAGGTGTGACTCTCCTCTAGATTATGAGTTTCTTGAAGAAAGTTCATTTGTCTGGTGCCCATAGGGACACTGGTGTCTCAGAGTTTGGCTCATTTGTGGTACTCAAGAAATGCTGGTTGAATTGGGTGATAGGGGAAATGTCAAGACTATTCAGTGCTGAAAATCTCCCCAAGTTGGCCTATAGAAGATCATGAAGAAGGGTTAATGGAAGACAGTGTTGATAGGGTGGGGATAAGGAGTGAGGTAGAATGCTTTAGACCTGAGTGGAGGTTTTCTTCCCACCTAAATATTCCCCAATTGCTTTCCATTTGTCAGAGGGAAGAGATTTTTAACTTACATCATCAGAATATGTCTATTGCTGGAAAAATTTGGTTATTCATCTGGAATACAGTCCCTCCCACCTCATTTTTTCAGTGAATGTTTGAGGCTGACCCTCAGAATGCAGCTATGAAAGGCTCTTTGAGTGGGTATTTCAGACCATATACACAAGATTTGTTTTATGAGGAATTAAGAAAAACATTTCTGAAAAAAAGACCAAAAATTCCTGTATAGAGGTTTTGTCTTTTCCTGGGTGCATTTAACCATTTTTTGTTTGTGCTTAAGGCATGTTAAAAGTAGAAAGTACCTTGGAAAATATTACAGCACTTATTAGTTGGTATGTCCTGCCCTCATTTTTGCCTTACCAGGACAAGACATTTCACCAGTGGCTGGACTCATCAGAATATTGCTTACTCAGACCTTTGAGAGTGTTTTGTTTCTTTCAACAAAACTCTCTGTCAGGGACATACTCCCACTGCAATCCAACTGCTGTCTTCTTTTGCTGTGTTCTGTGCCCAGTGATTTATAGGAGCTGGTTTTTCTCTGGAGGCAGTGAGTGGAGCTTTTAGGCCTTTATAAATATGTGGAGGGGGCCTGAGATGAACTGATAAATGGAAGGCCCTCAAAAGGCCTTGGAAAGATGTGCCCAGGATAAAGCAGGGCAGAGGACAATGTTAGGCCTTGTGTGAGGGACTGGAGGGTAGAGAGACAGAGGAGGGTAGAGAGCCAAGAAAACTAAAGGCCCCAGTGGGTCCTATGGGGCATAATGAGGCAAACTCGATCCAGAGGTGACAGAACGAGCGTGGTCAACTAATAGCAGCTTCTAGAATGTAACACATGCTAGTGATGGTTCTGCCATCTGAAGGATTACTAGGCGCCATAGCAAAGGTTACCAGCTGGCTGACTACTGGTTAGTGGCCTGGCTGCACGCTTTTTGAGTGAACAGTCCTTTGCAGTTTCTGGGATGGTTTACATTGTAGTATTGAGCTGTGCTCTGGTCTTGGATTTTTCATTTAAAATCTAGGCTACTGTTTGTAGGGTTAGTGGATCAGGCTCTGCCTTTCTCTGCAAGTTGGATATGTGCATCTTATACATGCTATCTGCAACTGCTGGGAAACCTTGATGCCCAGACATTCAACTTAAAGTCTGAAGCAGGAGGGTTCCTCACTGTGGGAAGTTATCAAAAGGTTGGAGGCGTTTACAGGCATAGAGCAGTGAGATGCTATTGTGAAACCAAATCAGATTGCTCTGAGGTAGGAAGTCGGTACCCTCTGCAAGGTGGTGGCCCATACCTGTGAGGACAAATGAGGTCGTTTGCATTCAGAGCTGTGTGAAGTCACTTTACCCAGGAGACTGGAAAAATACCCAAATGGCCAGTCGCTGGGTGAGCTGGGTGGGAGTGTATTAGAGTGGGTAACTTGGTATCCATGTCGTCAATGTAGCAACCTCATCAGCAGCCTCGGTTTAGCTACTCTCCCTGCTTCTGACCCAGAAAACACTCAGAAAATGACTGCAGTGAAATGCATCTTCAAGGTGAAGCTTTCATTACAGGTGGGGGGAGGGAAGTGGAGTTGATCCCAGGGGCTCAATACTTACTTTCTAAATGTGCTGGGAGTGAGCTTTGTTTATGCTCTGACCCAGAGGAAGTCACTTTACATCTCACCCTGTTTCCAGCAAAGAGTGCCTTCTGCTTGTTTTGCATAAGCCTTGTGCCTCCTCTGCAGAAGAGGCACAGAACGAACTGGGAGCTGTAAAATTCCTGGTGTCATAATTCTTTGCAAGCAGCGGGGTCTAGTGAACAGTGTATTTGGTTGGCAAGTGATCATTACATTACGTTCTATACTTGGTTTCTCCGTCTGTAAAATGGTGGGAATGCTTTCTCCTTGAAATGTGAAGGTCAAAATGAAATAGTGTATTTTCCTTTTTTAGAACCAGATGCTTAAAGCATCACAACATCTCAGAGATACTCTATGGATAAAATGTAATTAGAGTACCTTGCAGACATCATCTAATAACCTAGAAATCTCTGAAGAGCGACTGGTTCAGCTCCCCTGTTTTACAATAAGGGAGATCCACAGAGAGGAGGTAATTTGCCCGAGGTTATAGAGCTAGTTAGCTTAGACTCTTAAGTTGAAAGCAGGTCTTTCCATCCATGGCCTAGTCCTTTTTCTCTTCTGTCTCTCCCCCTTCTCCTCCTCTTTCAACTTATAAAAACTAGTTTTAAAAAAGTATAACATGAACACATACCCATGAAAAAATGCACGCCTTACGGAAGAGTGTAAATGGTGCTCCTAGACCCTTTTCTGGAGGTAACCAGCATTAACAGTTTCTCATATATCCCTCTAGAGGTTTTCTAGGCACATGTAAGCATGTACACATAGGCATCAGTATGCAAGGGTTTGTGTTGGTATATGCATGTGCATGTGTATATGTGTAACGTATACACATACACACATGTATGTGCACGTACATTGTAGTTAATTTTTCATGCTCTACTACTACTTACCCTTTTTACTTAATGATGAAACTCTTTGGACGACTTTCTATATCAGAACATAGAGATTGACCTCTTTCACTCTTAATAACTACTTAGTAGCTTATGCTCCTGTTTCTCCATGACTTTAAGACATAGAAGCAGCACCATGGAATTTGAGTCCTGCATTCGTGATGCTGATGTAAGAATCCATATTTTATGTGAGCATCTAAGAAGAGGAATGACTTCTGACAGGCTCAAATGGCATGAATTTTCTGAGCTCCTGCTTCTATTTTCTGCTACTACTTATGAGCTTCTGTTATAGGCCAGGTGATATGCTTCGGACATTAAATGCCTTAATTCATTTAATTCTCCCAACAGTCTATTGAGTTAGATATAATTCCCATTTTATTGATGAGGATTGAAGCTTGTCAAGCCAACTTTGCTTAAGGTCACACATTCAATTAAATAGCAGACTGTAAATTTGAACCCAGATCTGCTTGATCTCAAAGCCTGTGCTTTCTTATTGTCTGAAATCTAGGTCACTAAGAAGAATGGTTGTATGTCTAAGCTAAGCATTTTTCATGGCTTCTAGGCTTTTTTGGTTTAGACCTAGTTAAGGGTCTATTACACATAAAGGAATCACATGGAGGCCCAAGTAGCAGTGGAGCAGAGACACAATGGTGTGAGAAGGAGGGACAAGAAGTGGTTGCTCTTCAGGATGCACTATTGTCTGTTACATGCTAGGCTGTGTGGGGAACATAATGGTGATTGAAACACAACTCTGTTCTTAAGAGACTTATAATTTTTCAATGAGGACAGCCACACATAAGGCTGAATGTAACACAAGGCAGAACGAGGCAAGTGCCATCATGAAAATTTCTCCACAGTCTCTAGGAACCTACGATTGGTTGGGCCAGGGATCCAACCATATGAACATAGCCTTGAGAGAAGTGCAAGTTTTCCACTGGCCAAATAGGGGAGAAGGTATTCCACAGAGCAAATGGGGGCATGTGGGACATGAGTTTGGGGTGGCTGCAACAGCAGATGAATGGGGGCATGTAATGACAGAGTAGCCCAAGAGGTAGATTGGGGCTAGCCTGTAGCAGGCTGTGAATGCCATATAAAGAGCTTGTTTATATTTTAGGTCCTGGACACTTTATCAGAACTTTTGAACAGGAAAGTGATAAGCTGTCAGCTCTGTTTTGGACATCCTGAGAAAATGTAATGAAGGGTTCAAGAGGGTCTAAACCAGGGTAATGAGGATGGAAGGGAGGAGGTGAATCAAAGACATTCTGAGAAGTCAAAGCATTTAGGCTTTCTGTGTGAGGAAGGACCCACTGCCAACCTTTATGGGCCCTGTGGGACCCATAAAAGACCAAACATATAAAAATTTACCCCTATCCTATATTAAATATAATGTTTCTGCTGTCAAAATTATTTGAAGGGATTATAGAATAAAGAATAAAAATTATTCTGAATTTTTATTTTATAATCTTAATTTTATACTTTGGCACCAATTAATTTTTTTCAAGTCAAAGCATTTTTGCAGGTCCTTAAAATTCACTTGTAGGTGCGCGTTGTGCCCAATAGCACTAAAATGAGGAGGAGAGAGCTGTCGGATACGACTCAGAGCTTTCTAGCTCAGGTATCTGGGAGGTTGGTGTTGGTAATTTATTGATATTTAAGTGTTAAAAGAAGGAGAAGCCCAGAGAAGGAATTCCGTGTTGACCATGTTAAGTAGGAAGTATCAGCAGCATGTTTTGGAGGAGCTTCTGGAGCAAATCTGGAGCCCAGGAGGGGCTAGGGGGGTGGGAGGGTAGGTATCCACCTGACACACCTGACAGTCCTCAGTCAGCACAGAAAGGGGATCACATGAGGGAAGAGGACAGATTTTAACTTTGAGTAATGCCTACATTTCAGAGATGGGTGGAGAAAGAGGACCTAGGGAATCTGATTGCAGTGTAGCGACATATACTGAGGATGAGAACAGAGGGAATCCAAAGCCATGGAAATCCAGCTTCAGGGAGTGGACAGTCGATAGTGTATAATGTGGGAGACAGAGGAGAGGATAGTCTGGGAGGAGGCCATTAGCCTCGTAAGAGGCTCAGGTGACCCTCAAGGAAGCAGTTTTAGCGGCGGGTTGAAATCCAGTTACCAGGAATTAGAGTGAAGTTGTGGTGAGGAGGAGAAGGCAGTGAATGCAGACTGCTTTTGAGAGCTGGTTTGAAACAGGTCAAGGGAAGTTTTGTGTGGTGGAGGACGTGAGTTTGGGTCTGAGAGGGCCAGGAGCTCTGGGAAAGGAAGTAGGGGTGAGAAGGCAGCGAGGGATGAGAAAGGATCGGTGGACGGTGGAAGTCCCTGGGAGGCCGGAACATCAAGTGGCAGGGTAGCCAATCAGTACTGTCATGCCTGTGCCCCGACGTAGATGAACAGTATAAGTTCGTGGACAGTCACTGAGCCCCCACCACACACAACACCATGATAGGATATCATAGTGGCATTCCACACTTCTATGAGGCTCAAGGTGACTCGGTGTCGACTCTGCTCTCCATGTCTTGAGTAGCACCTGGCACAGACAATAAGTCATTGAGTATTTGTCAACACACTGGCGCACTTACTGCACCTGTCCCACGACATCCATCCTTTCTCTCCTTTTTTAATGATTCATTGTGGGACAGATCATGTATGTGACACACATGTACGTTTGCAGGCGTGGTTTCTAAAGCAAACATTCTTGCGTTCACACTCTCTCACCTACCTACATTCCCCTCCCCTTTTCTCAGTGCCCTGCCATCGCAGGTCGTTTCTCTTGAAAAGGTGGGTGAGTAAGTTTGTACTGGGACTCCTCCTGTGCCTCTCAGTGCTGAATTCTGGGGCACCTGGACTTTCTGTAGCAGCAGGGAAAGAATATATGATGATCTTTTAGGGGAAACAAAGGGGCTCATTCAATGAGTTGGTGAAAGATGAGTCTCCTTGTTGATGGTGATAAGAGAGGATCTTGTTTCCCGAAAGCTCTCTGGGTGTGAATGCACTTTCTTTGCTTGGTTCATGTCACTGGGGTATTTCCTTCATGCCCGATGAACAAGAGGAACCTTTGCTAGGAAGTTCAGCTCCTGTCATCCCAAACTCTATTTTGGGGAAGAGCAGAAGCCCAAAGATCAGGCCCTATTTGCTCTACCTCTTTTGGATTCTAGGAGTATGAAGTGTTTTATTCAATGGTAAGTATCTGACTTAACATTTTGACAGTTTTACCTTTTGTCATTGGGATGAGGTGAGAGATAACTTTTTACTTAGTCTTTTTAGGGACAGTTAAGTTTTCTCTCTTCCTTTTTTCCCCCTTTCTGTTTATGATTGTAATACGAAGCTTTGGTAATGGGAAACATTGCAGAAATACAGGCCATAGAAAAAAGTTATCGTCATCCATATTCCTTATCCCCTAGATAATCATTCCCTACAATTCAATGCATTTCCTTCCAAATTTTTAAAAGCACATATACTAATAAAATATGTGATTGCTATTTATTTTTACAGAAAAATGTTTATATTTTGAATATGATTTAACAGTTGACATTGTTTTACTCATCAGTAGGTCATCTTTCCCCCACATACCTATAGATTTTCCTCATTCAAAATTCTTTTATTTTACAGAAGAACCATATTTTAATCAATTTTTAAATGATTTCATATTAAGTTGTTTTTATTTTCTGGTTTTGTTTTGTTTTGTTTTTGCTCAACTCAATAATACAGAGCTAGTTTTAAACTGCTAAATATAAAGTGGTGGGTGGTCTGTTCAAGCTAAGGGAGCTAGGAAAATGAGGCCAGGCTTTTTGAGGAATTGAAAGGCTGATCTCCATGGGTCCTTCTCTTCTCTCCTGTAGCCCAGGGGAGTCACCTGTCCCTTCTCCCAGGCAGGGCTAAGGCACTAACCTTTTGTCATAAAGTATCCTTAGACCTTGATTTGCTTTCCACCTTTCTTTCCTTCTTCCTTCCTTCCTTCCTCTTAATAACTTGGTGTCCAATTGCAGCTTCTCCTCTAGTGCTCTCTTCCAGTTACCCCTGCATGCCTTCCCTTCCCCTCGCCGTCCCTGCCCCGGAAGGGCCTCCCACTGCTCCCAACTTTGATCTCATTTGTCCCCTGCTCAAGTTTCCAGTTTCTCTAAGTGGTGCCCTTGTTAGTATCTGTGGGCTTCTTCTGTAGTCTCATCTGCCAAATATATTAAATCTACTGCTTCCCCAAGTCACTTACCCTACCCTTTAAAGAATTTAAATTTAAACCTAGCTTAACATAGCTACTCCTTTGCCCAGTGTCACCTAGTACTTGTCCTCACCTTCTGTTCCCTGTACTGTAATAGTAAATTTCCATTCCTTGTGACGTGACTTCATTTCTAATGGAAACTCCTGCCCTGTGGTGTGGCAGAGAGAGACATGCTTTGGCTACTGTCTGACCTGGCTTCGAATCCAGGTTCCATCACTTACTTGCTACCTGTGTGACCTCAGCAGGTAATTTAATCTTTTTGATCTTCATTTTCTTCTTTAGTAAAATGGGGAATAATGATTTCTATATTGCATAGAGGATTATGCTATAGACTGGATAAAATGTGTGTCGGATGTCTCGTGTATGGTAGATGACCAAAAATGATAGCTACCTCCTGTCATTAACCCTAGGTTTTTCTTTAGCAAATTTGTTAATTTTTAGCCCATCTCATTATGTTTTATAAGGGGTCAAAAAATCAATGCATTCAAGGTCTTATTGGAAATGAATACTATAACAATGGAAAATTTTGAACATAAAAATTTTTGTCAGCTAATCATTCTCATATTCCTGGCAATAGTAAATAAAATAATTAATAAAACAGAAAATTAGGACAATAATGTAGATGTCTCTTTGAAGTTCTGCGTGCTAGAAATAATTTGTATTTCCTGGAGAACAACCGTTCCCATTCATCTCAAATGGTTCTCACAATCTGGTTTCTTTTGCTCTCAGAGGTCCAGCAACTGAGTTGAGAGGTGCTCTTTGTGGTTTGATTATTGTCACAAATGTGCACCAAAAGGTTTCTAAGCAATGACTTTCCCAGTTTATTTGAGGGTTTGTCATAGATTACAACAGTGGTGCTCGCCTGGTACCCCACAACAATGGTTCTCCCACAATTGAGGCCAAGTTGTCTCTTCTTCATTGCCCACCAAGGAACGAATTCTTGAGGACTCCCGCCCTTTAGGCAGAGCCCCTTTCTTTTGAAGTATGGACAAACCTGGGAATCTTTCATTACCTGTGTTGCAGGGATTAGAAAACCCAAGATATTCTCTTTGTAACATTTGCTCTTGCTAATCCTTTTGGGGGCAGGTTGGGTATTATGATCTTTTTATTTCCAAGTGACAGAGGCTTTGTGAGTAAGAGAAATGACTTACAGTATCTCAAAGTCATTAGCAAGACTGAATTTTCCTTTCAAAACCCCGCTCCTCTTGCTTTCTTGCTGAACTTGGCTAAGCCTCTTGAGGGCTGTCATGCTGAGCTTGCTTAGCAGATGGCTCAGAGGTAGGTCAGTGGTACTGAGAAAGTTGGATGGTCTGATGCAAGGGAAAGAACTCAGCTGTGGGTGCCTCCCTCCCACCAGATCTTCTCTCTCAGGTGGCAGCTGTGGAGAGTCCTGGTGAGGAGGTTCAGGAAAGGCCCTTGGCAGGACCTGGTAATGTGAAAGTCGGGAAACTCCCCTCTCAGGAGGTGAACCACCTTCTAAAACAACAGCAGTCCTGTCTGCTCCTGGAGCAGGATGCCTGAAGAGGCAGCCTCCTGGGCTTCACTGTGTGTTCCCTGCTCAGGCCGGTGGGAACGACAGACTCCAGCATTAGCACATTGCTTCCTTTCCTTCCCTCCCCTAAACCAGGCAAGGAGGCTCCGAGGCCAGCTGGGCTGTGTGTGCCCTTGCCATCTGCCAGGCCTCACTCCACAGGCCAGAGCCTGGGCTTTGGCCAGCGCTTCCTGCAGCTCTGCCCAGCACCACAGCCCTGTGAGCCTCTCAGTGTCACTGCACAGGTGTCCTACCAGGGTCCTGCTCCAGCCCGACATGGCAGTGTTGCTGAGAGGACACAGGAAGGGTGGGGCTCAAGCCATCGCCTCTGAGGCAGTCATGGTGGTGAGAGAGCTATCACGTCCTTTCCTGCTGGCACTCAGACTCTCACCACAGTCCCCTGGTTTCTTGCTTTGTTATGTGTGTGGGTTTCATGGTTCCAGTGGCCGCAATAGGAATTGTGTGGAAAATCTACACTTGGAGGCCACTTACCAAGATGAGCTCATGTTTCTCTTCAGCCAGTTGTGTCATGTTAGAACACAACAGACAATGATGTCTTGTAGTAGAAATATTTTACCTAATACAATCTCTCTTTTTTTTATCTCTTCCAAACCATAAAGTAAATTTCAAGTATCATTTTCATATTCATAAAAAATAGTGTTCAGAATGAGTTTCCCTCTGGTGATGGGCCAGGGTCCTTATGTTGGTGCATCCCTACTGAACCACCCAGACTTTGCTTCTCCTCATAGGCACCTTGTCGTCTTTATCTGTTCTTCTCTGACTCTACCTCTCTCCACCTCCCCTCTTTTTCTCAGCTTTTTTCAAACTGTTGCTGCTTTTTATTTTATTCACTGCTCCTCCAGGCATTCTGCTGGTTGGGAAGCCTTTGCCTGGTTAGTAGACCATCAGGGCTGCCCGTCTTTTCCGGGAGCCAACTGATTCCAGGCATCCCTGCTGTCATTTGACCAGAGTGGTGGTGAGAGGCCCCTGCTTTCTGGCAAATTGCCATAAATTAAGGGCAAAGGCCCTAAGGATGATCTCATTCAGGTGCCACTTCCTGAAAGGGGTGATCTTGGAGCCAGGGCCATCTGAGGGGCATCAGCAGCCCTTCTCTGCCAGCCTCTCTCTCTGTGCAGAGAAATTTTTGGGGTAAGGTAGCACTATTATTTTGTCCACGAGGAAATAATACCAAGTTTCTCAAGTTTGTTCACGAGGAAATAATACCAAGTTAATGGAGGGCAAGGCCTTGGCCTGGGGCCAGGATTGAGTCCCCCAGCATCCTGGAGGATGGGATGAGGGGTAATTTGAGGAGGCTTCCTCTCACTCATGTGGCTTCCTGGGCCTGGCCCCGCCAGTGGAAATTCTCCAAGAACAGCTGAGGCATAACTGATAGAAGGAGTCCAGAGTGGGACCCTCTGCAAGAGAACAAAAGAGCCATATCCTGTCAAGGGTGTGGAAAACTATTGAATATTTTTGACCAATTTAAGTGTTAAATTTTGTTAAACTTCCACCATCGGTGAAATCATAAACTCTTCTGAATCTTTAATCCTTTTCTCTCTCCCTCTCTCTGTTTTCCTATAGCCTATAGCCAAGCTCACGTTTCTCCCATTGGATAAAACTGTCCTCTGGCCTTGTACCGGCTCCTTAAAGCCCCATCCCCTCCTCTCATCAAACATTTCAAAGGAACGGGCTACACATTAATTTGCTCTCGTTTATTCTACTCTCCACTTACGTTGGGCTTCTGTCCCCAGAACTTTATAGAAACTGCCCTCACTGTGGTCACCAGTTGTAAATAACTAAAGCTCTTTGCATCAGTGAATGGTGTTGTTCCCTCTGTGCTTCTGGAAATTTTCTCCCCTGAAGTTTCAAGATGTAGTTATCTCCTGATGTGGCATGTCCTATGATGGCTCCTCGTTCTCAGCATACCCTGAGGAAGAGGTTCCCCAGCGTCCATCTTCAGCTCCCATTCTGGACACCCTATTTCCTCTTTTGGGATAATCTTGCCCACTTTTAATTTTTCAGCTGACTCCTATTTTTGCTGATGACTAAATATCTCCAGCCTAGACTGTGTCCCCAGGACTTGGATACCACGCCTCAAGCTAAGCATTTCTACCTAGACATCCCGCCAGATGTCTGAAACTCCTACAGCTGGCCTTACACAGGCTCTTTCTACATTCTTTGACTGTCTGTCTTATTTCTCCTGTAGATATTAAAGGCAACTTCCTTAGGGAAGCCTTCTATCCCCCAGTCTAGGTGCGGTCTCCCTGTTAATATTTGCCTATTACCCTGTACTTCTCCTCTGCAGCACTCTGCAATTTAAAAATTATAAATTAATTGTAATAATTGATTAGCTATTTGTCTTCCCCACTAGACTGAAAGCACCAAAAGAGCAGAGAGCCTCTATTTTGCTTCATTATTGTACACTGAACACCTAACACCATGGTCAGCACTGAGTATGGGCTTGATACATATTTCTGATCCATTGAAATCACCATTCCTTCCACCAAATTTTTTTCTTTTCTTGTAATCACCATCCTGGTTGACAGAACCACCATCCACTTAGCCACCCAATGTGCAGAAGTCAGTCTTGACTCTTCCCTTCCTCTAACTTGCCATTTCCACTCTTCAGTGCCCCCGTTTTATGACCTGATCTCACCATCATGACTACCGAAACTCTAGTTCTTGCCCACATCATCTCTCCTCTCAACTGTTGCAGCAATATCCTAATCATTTTTCTTGCTCATAATCTTGTTTCTTCCACTTTAAATCAGTTCCTCCATACATTTGCCAAATGGATCTGTCTAGAAGGCAAATATCACCACTCCATCCTTTTAGAATGTTTCGTTGACTCCCATTCACTCAGTTCCTTAGCATGGCAAATGAAGGTCTGCTGTGCAGTGGCCCTTGCCTGTCTCTCAGCCCTCACCAGGCTCTTGGCCATTTCCCATGAACTCCAGGCTATCTCTTACTTCCTTCTATGCCTTTCCCATGCTTTCCTCTAACTCAGAATGTCCTTGCTTGCCATGCCTACCTCCTCTTCTCCATCTCCCTCAACTGTACCTGGATAGCTCTTGTTCCTCCTTAAAATAAAGATTCAGCTCTGATCCCCACCCACCCTTTTGAGAGGCCTTCTGTATACTTCTACTGTGCTCCCAGAAAGCTCTGGGTATTTTTCTCTCTATGCATATGTTACTCTTACATAGCCTGTTTTTATCATTGTTTCAAACACTCAACTGCCAGCTCCTGTGAGCAGGGACCAGGTTTTAATCATCTTTGTGAGCCCCATGCTTAGGAAAGTGCCTGACACATATCATGCTTTTAATTTTATTTTAAATTATTATTATTTATGTCTACAGCACCTGGTCTTCCTAGGTGGTCTCTCATCCAAGTACTAACCAGGCCTGACCCTGCTTAGCTTCCGAGATCAGACATTGGGCTTGTGTAGGGTGGCATGGCCATAGACCATGGACCATGGCTCCACTGGGGTGTGAACCCAGGACCTTCTGTGTGTAAAGCAGATGTGCTAACCTCTACACTATGGAATTGCATCCCATATTATGGATTTTAAAGGAAAGAATGAATGAGCTCAGAACGATGGGATTGAGGGACAGACTTCTACTGCTACTACTGATATTAATAAGCATTTTCTGCACTCTTTCTAAGTACGCAGGATTATTCTAGGTATTTTACATACTTTTCAGATATAAAGTCTTCGATCTTCACAACCACCCCATAAAGTATGTCATGTTAGTATCCTCATTTTATGAATGAAGAAACCAAGGTGCACAGAGAGTTTATTTTGTCAAAGGTTAAATAGCTAGTAAGTGGCAGAGATTTGAACCCCAGCAGTCTGCCCCAGAGTTCTGGCTCTTAATATCACTACTGTACTGCCTTCCCACCAACAGAAATAACAGACATGGACTTAAAAAAACTATTCATCTAACTCTTTGTATTGCTTGGTGAGTTTGATAGGGAAAAATATCCAAAAGTAGCCAACAGGGCAAGCAGTGGGTCTCTGGACATTTCTGTGGGAAGTTAAGTTATTAGTAGGGAAGTGGGTCAGGTTCGTGAAGAATAGGACATGTAGGTAGATGGAAAGATGAGCACACCGGGGCCAGCTTAGGCTCATGTTTAATATTTCTATTTCCAGTGTCTCAAAGACCACATTTAATCATTTGGCCCTTTGACTCTCACCCTGTTGAATGAGGATGGGAACACATTAAACTCTGACCATCAGTAGCCTCTCAGAACAAGTATTGACAGGGAAAAAAGAAAGTGAGAGGGAGAACAGAAAGAGAGATGACATCACTGAGAAAGGCAGCCATTGAGAAGAAGGAAAGGCTTGGGCCCTCATAAAATAACTCCATTTCCTTAAGTTTTCACACAAAGAGGTAACCTAAAAAATGAGAAGAAAATGTGAAGTGCTGATGTTCTGCCTGTCGAGCTTCTCCAACGATTGGAGTCTTCATTTAGGAGAGGGGACATGAATGCTTTAGCTCAGGCCGTGGTGACAGCTCAGGTGTGGCAGCCTGGTTTCTGAGTGGGCCCTGGGTGAAGGCCCTGAAATCTGAACATGTTTGCCAATGTGTCTGTATAGGTGTGATGTGGGGAAAGGTACTGTAAGAAAAAGTGAGTTGTTTTTAAAATAGAAGTTGAATCAATTCTGAAATCCTGCTGGAGAGTTCTACAGTGGGGTTCTACGGAGACCATTCACAGGTGTGTGTGGACAGGGTCTGGGGAGGCCCTTGTTCTGCCACCATAGGCAGTCAGACATGGTGTCTGAGGCCTGGTAGGCATTCAAACATTCAATCTTTCTTCCTGCCTTCTTCACAGGCAGGAAATCTAGGGTTGGCAAGTTTTGCTGTAAATAGTGAACATTTCCTATAAATATTTTTGATTTGTGGGCCACATACAGTCTCTGTCACTTATTCGTATTTGTTTTACAATCCTTTAGAAATGTAAGATCTACTCCTAGTTCATGGGCTGTCCAAAAACAGGTCGAAGGCTGTTGTTTGGTTTCTCTTAGTCTCGAATAGTAAGCCAACTGTAGCTTCAGGCTCTGCCACCTGCAGAGTGAGTGCTCCAAAAACCCTAGGTTTTACCAAACTTTGTGTTTGAGTAGTAGAGCCGTCATGTCCTGAGATGGGTGATTACCCTAGACCACTATAGTACTATGGCACCACAGGTAAAATCGAGAGCTCGATGAGGGGCTTCTCCTTAACTGCTAAAGGTGAGTGGGAGGTTACTGATCATGTAGCCCCTCTTCCTGAATACAATGGCAACAAAAGTGAGTTTTGATTAATGAAAACAGCAAATGTGCTGCTTTACTCTGAGGGTGACTTTAACTAGGAGTGGCTCTAATCTTGTAACTAAGATGGGAATCCCTGACATTGGAGCTGGAGAATGACCTGGAATGAACAAGATTGCATTCAGCAGGTGAAAATGCCAAGTTCTGCTCTTAAAGAAAAGATGCATCAATATTGCTCTGTCTGGATTGAGTTATGTTCATGTGTCCAACTTTTAATAAATGGGGCCAAATTTTCCAATTATGTTGTTGCTATTGTTCCTATTTTTTTTTTTAAGGGGCTAAGTTAAATATTGCTGCGACACTCATTTCTCACTTACAGAGTAGATTTTTAAAGGTTTTGAGAACTAAGAATAAGTGGACTAACCCACCCTTTTCTAATTCCTCATTCAGTGGATAGAGTAACTTTGTCTTGTGTTGTTTTTCTTTTTGTGTCAATTTTCAGGTTTATGGTCAGCTTATTTGAAGTCATTAGGGTATATGTATTTGGAATTCAGACTTTTTCAAATTTAGAAACATATGGTGTTTGAGGCAGCATCCTATGACCAAATGTGTTATTTTTGCAGCAAAACTTGTATTTACATGGAGGAGGATAAATGAAGACTATAAATAAGCCTAATCTCAGTTCAGGGCAGACTTCACCACCAAATGAATTATAAATATCTTTATGCTTTCAGAGCTTTTTGTATTTTAGAATTGTTGCAGATAAGGGTTTATATGGTGTCTTTTAAATTAGACTGGAAGATCTGTGAGTGTAGGGGATGTATCCTCCACAATGCCTTGCATGGTCGGTACATATACACACCAGGTGCTCATTAAAAGTCAATTAATTGATTTTTTGAGTTAACATAAACATGATGACATAAATATGTCACATGTGAGTGTTCTGAGGCTGTTTTACAGCTAGCTTTTATTTTTCTAATTTCAAAAATGTTGGATTTTCCCTATAAGCTATCCTTAAACCAAAAGCTGCCTTGATGGATCATAGGTTGGAAAGTAATAAATAAAGTAAAAGCAGTTGGATTCTGTGCATGTTGGTGGGTGAGTGGCTAGTTTGTGAGATGGAGTGGCTAATTTGAAGAGGTGTTGTGCAGTTTTGTAGTTTAGGAGGGGTAATACCACAACAATTGACTTATTAACAATATTGATGAAAAATGAATGTTAGAGAAGGTTCAGTGTGCCATAGTCTTAATGACTTGTTTAAACCATGAACCAAAAATGACTAAGTGATGTACTAACAATACTGAAAATCAGCAGGAGAAGAGCAATGAGGCCATCCTTTCAACATCTGGCCAGCTCTTTTCAGAGGGCTCAGTCTCATTTGGGAGCTCCTACTTTGAGAAATGAGGGGAATTGGGAGCAGGTGGTAACAAGATCAAAGAAAATGAATGTGATTTGAAAATGGAATCCACAATAAAAGGCTGAAGGTACTTGGATTGTGATATTAAAAAGCAAGAGGGAATAAGCATGACTTTAAGTGTGTGCCCATAGTCAGATTTCTATCTTCGCATCGAAGGCAAAATAGGAGGAACCATCAAGTTATTTAAAAAAAAAAAAAAAATTTAAGTGCAGTGAAAAAATAAAAGCGAAACATAAAAGTTATAAATGTGACCTAATGAGCCACCAGAGATTATAAAAAAAAAAGTCATGGGTGTCTCTATTCTCAGAAGATATTTAAGCGTGGCCTTAAGTATCTTGATCAGTATAAATATGAGGACACAGGTGGGAGGAATGAAAACACTTTCAAGGCAAGGGATGTGTCTGATCACCTGGTCAGAGACTGGAGGTAGCGGAGGTCTGAGGTTGATGTAGCATGCTCTCTTTGTCTCAACAGTGCTGGGAGTTGTTTCGGGGGAAACAAGGCACACTTCTTTTCAAGGGCTGATCTGTGCCGACTGACAGGACAGCAAAGGGTGGGATGCCCTGTTAGGCATGAACTCCGCAGTGAGATTCAGTGATTTATTTAGAATCTGGCCGGAAAAAGAAGGAAATACAAACAGGTCAGCATTTCCCACCAGCTGGCTCGCTGTCTCGGGAAAGTGAATGCTCTCATCAGAGACACTCTGGAGTCCAGCTCGCTGGTTTGACTTAGGGGCTTAGTGGTTTCTCCAGGCCTGAGACTTCTACTTCTGATTAATATTCTGAATCAAAGCCGATGTGGCTTGTTGGAGCTATAGCCAACCTGGCAAGGTACCTGAAAGATAACTGAAAGGCTTTTCTCCCACCCATCTCCCACTGCTCACTGGATGCAGGTTGGAGCAGTCTCCCCCAGCTACCTACTGTGTCCTCTTAGACTCTGCACTGTACTTGGAAGATGGCTGTCTGCAGATATGTTCTGCCCATTCTCTTTCATGTGGCTGGAACATGCCTTCTTATGTGGCCAGGATTTTGGGGTTTGATAGTTTTTAGGAGAGAAGACCAGTAGCCAGACAAGTGGGGCTCTCTTCACAGGTCTTGTTGAATCACTATTTCCTAGTGAAATTATATTTTCATTTTCTGGGGCTTAGAGGACTGGATGCCTGTCCAAAAACTGGCTATGCTTGAGGCTGAAAAATTTGTGTAAGACTAGGGAAATCACACCCAGAGGTGATTCTACACATAGACAAGTGGCTTTTACGGCTATTAAGAAATAGGCTGGCGTACTTCTGGCGGGTAATTAGTTCCTGACAGCTTGGTGGGCTGGCTGCAGACCATCCTGGATTTTGATATCCATGCTTTCGGCAAGTGCATCTTTCCAAATACACAGTTCCTCTGCTCTGAGGCTGTGGCGGGAGCTCTTGTTGCCCGCTTTCACCCTCGCAGCACAACCCTAGAGCAGATTGGAATCTGTTGAATTGACTTCTTTCTTGACATCAGTATCCAAGAATGTGAAGGATCGGTGAGACAAAAAGCCATTTCTGACATGTTTAAGGCCCAGTTTAAACCAGCCATGTATGTATATGTTTTATATGTACTTGCATATACTCAGTTATATCGTCTCCCTGTTGCTGTCTTATTGTAATGAGATCATGAGTTCCTTGAAGGCAGGAGATACTGCCTTTCCTTCCCCACAGTATGCTGCCATGAGCCCTGCTGGTGCTCAGTGAATATTAATTGAATTAATCAACTGCCACAACACAGGCACACACATTAATCCGCCTCGTGCTTTCATTCAGCTACAAATACAGCCTGTGCATTCAGCTGCCCTTGCAGGAGGAGCGTAGGTCCACACCCACTCTGTACCTGTGCAGACTCTCTGCAGCTGTGCATTGTCTAGACAGACATGCTCTGCAAAGTGTGAGGCCCATTAGTCCTTACACACAGAGCTTTTGTGGTACATACAACCAGATTTGAGGGCCTTTTTAACTCCCCCTTTCTCCCACTGCCGATGTTTCCTGACCCTTCCAAGGGTTTAAGGAGAATGAAGTTCACTCTCCGCTCTACTTCTGGGGCAGTGCTTGTAATTACTGTGCAGGTTTTGTTGTGTTGTTGAGATCACGACACAGAGAGAAGGGAATTCCAGCCATCCTGATGCATTTTAATCAAGTTACTTACCACAAGTCAGGAGTAACAGTTCTCTGTTTTCATTCTGATCACAGCAGGTGATACAGGAATGTATCATCTCATATTTCGCTAGATGCTTTAGGCTGTGGTTGCAACAGTGCTTTACAGCGGTGGTTTCAGTCTTTTGAGAACCATGAAACCATTAAATTTTTTATTTTAACTCCATAAAGTGTAGAGTGTATTTTTTTTAAAAAAATCAATATTGGCTCGAAATGCCTGACCACAAAACATATTTAACAAATAACACATTCACATTGAAAGCCTAAAAGATAAACTTTAAAAAGTCAAAAATTGTTTGACTGAAAAATCAGGAGAGTAGATGAGCCTCTTGCAGAGGTCACCATTACACAATGTTGGATGCGCACATGGGGAGCTCTGATCTCTAAAAACAATGAGTTCATACCATCAAAGGCTGTTACATCTTGGCAAGTCTGTAAAATAGGTAATCCTGCTATTACTTAATACTGTTGTCACAAAAAGACTACAGGACAACCTTTTCATTTTCATCTCTAGAAACCTACAGTTTGGTAAAAATTTAAATTTGAGAGCACAGCACAATGCTCAGAAAATACTGATGGGATGAATGAATTTTTATTCATAGAACAGCAAGCTTTATTCTTGTTTTCTAGTTGACAGAGAGGAGGGGAGTTGCTGGTATTTTAGTCAGAGGGCTGAGACTACAGCTTATAAATAGGTTGGCAGTTCCCAAAGACATCACTTGGGCCTTGCAGCCAGTTTTGTATTCTTGAGCCTATGTATGTTTGTAATTCATGTGCCAATAGGCATACATAGAGTTATCAACATTTGGCGGGCTAAATAGCTACTTCTGTTCAAAAGCAAGCACTTGTTAAGTGAATATTTCCTGATAAGGAAGTCTGCCTGCAGTGGGTGTAGCTGACTGCGTAGGGCACAGAGGGAGAGATAAGTGAGGGGAGCCGGGCAGGTCTGCCAGGCCCAGATAATGGGTGGGGGCTTAGGAGGAGTTTATTTCACACAGGCAGTCCTGGGCTGGTTTGGGTACGGATTACTTTGGATCTTTCACTTCCCAGTGCCTTGCTAGTTTTCCATGTTTGTCTCTCTCTTTCACAAGGGGGTATTATGTAGAGAGAGCAAGTGCTCAAGGTCTGGGGACTTTTGTGTCGTATTTCTGGTTGGGTTAGTGACCTGAAATGTTCAGGTCTGTTAGCAACATCAGCTTCCTTTCCATCTCTGAAGTAGCATGCTGTGGGCACAAAGGAAACAGCAGCCAAACAGCTTCTAATCACCCAAGGGAAGTCTTAGTTCAGGTGGGGATCCCTGGAATGCAGTTTGGATGTATTTTGGAAATGTTTGGCTATTTTTGGTAGAAAAGGGATGGGGAATGGGAGAGGAGAGGCTTTAATCTGTCTTTTACAAATAGGAGGTGTTTATGGGGAGCCCTAACATCTTCGAGTTTCTTTTCAGTTAAAGCCCTGCTAAATGTTGCCACGAATTCCTAAACTGTTAATGAAGTTGAAGTTTATCATTCGCTGCGATTCATTCAAAAGTCGTGCTGTCAGACCAGTGTCAGGCAGGCATAAGTCACACTTCCCCCTTTGCTCCTCATGGCTGTGTGACCTGGGGCAAGTTCCTTAGCTCCCGTGAGCTTCAGTTTCTTCCTTTATAAAGTGAAGAAAGTGAAAAGCACTCCTAGCATATCAATAATGAAACGAGCTGTGTATGCCAGGTACTTAGCATAGAGCCAGCTCCCCCCTCATCCCTCCTTACTATGGTTATTCCTGTTTTTGTTATTGTAGTAGTTTGATGGTCTTCTACAAATGTCTGCTGTCGGAGATACAAATTCCTGTTGTGTGTTGCGACCTGACCCCTTCACATCTGAGTAGCCAGTGGCCTGGCTGCCAGGAATATGGGGAGAGGGTTTGGATGGGAATGGTGTGGATGGTTCACAACGGAGGGCATTCATTCACTGGTAATCAAGGGTAACTGGAAAAATGAAGGAAGGCTGGGTTTTCCAGCCCATCATTTTTACACTGGGGCTCCCACTAAGCAACTCTCGGTGAACACAGCCGTCGCATATTCGCTTGAGAACTCTATTCAACGTGGGGGCACCATTTTGAGGGTAGGTAGACTCTGCTTTTATTGGATTTCAACTGCAGCCTATTTTTAGGATTTTCTAAAAGCCTGGCATATATCACTTATATAATTAGAAACAATCTAATAAAACATATCAGGTTGGATGGAAGGAAATACACCAAATTAATAATGGTCCAGTCCAGGCTAAAATCCAGCTTCATTCTGACTGCTGCTGCTGCTGCTGCTGCTGGTGGAATGGTTGGGGTCAAGGGACATGAAAAGACACAAGAGGAGGTGAATGGTGATGCTCTTGAGCTTGCCAGCTGACCATGGTGGGCAGGCTGCTGAGGTGAGCCAGGCAGCATTCTCTTCTATGCAGACGCACTCTTCTCTCAGAGCCCAGGTCCTTGACAGCCGATGGCTTCTAGTCAGAGAAGACAGCCACCGAGGCAAGCCTGAAACCTGTACTAGTGCTCAATAGAATGTCACTTCAATACCTTTTTTCTAGCGTGAGAAATTAGGGTTGCGATGGGGCTGCGACCAAGTAGAAATGAGAAAGTAAGGAAACTTACTCCTTTGGGAAGAATTGTGGCAACCATTCAGACACTGATTTGTCGTTTCTCTCCCCAAATGTAATGGAAACATCCATCTTTCTCCCTTCATTAGAGGCAAAGAAGGGATGGGGGGAATGACAGGAGAAATCTTGAGTGGCAACAGCGTGACGGCTCTGCATCCTTCCCCTGAGCATCTCTGCTATAGATGTATCTGGTACAGCAGGGGAGATGGTTCCTTCTTCGTGTTTGCCCCCTAATAGCCCCGAGAAGGGCAAACATATAGTCTGCTTGTTTTAAGAAAAAATTTGTCATCCAACATTTAGAGGATCTGCACAGATACCCCCAAAAGGGCAAGATGGCTGGTACCTGTGTAGATGCTCTGTAAACACTGGGTAACATTTCTGACGATTAAAAAAAACCCTCAGCTTCTACATGTCCTCTGCTTTTACGTGCCACAAGCAGAGGGAGGACAAGTTGTTGTTCATCGCTGGAGAACCTGAGGCACAAAGAGGGGCTAATGATTCATTCTCCTGAGTTGTAGAAGCAGCAGCAGACTGTGCACAGTTAGTGGCCCCCTCGAGTCCAGGGCTGCTGTTCGTGCCAAGCTCTCTTTTAAGGACTCTAAATACATTATCTCATTTGATCCAAACAGCTGTGTGGTGAAGTGATGACTGTTATTAACTCTACTTTATAGATGGAGAAATGGAGGCTTAAAGAGTTTAAATAAGTGACCTCAGGCCACACAGCTAGTAAGTGGCTTAGTTCAGAATCATTGCTGGGTAGTTTAACTAACTCCATTGCCCCTGACCACTAAGCCACACTGCCCGGTTCACTTCCCCAGATCAAAGTCACCTTAGTCTACTATTTCTGGCACTAAATCCTCTGTGTACTACCCTCCAGTTCTTTCTGGAAACTGGCTCAAGCTCTTGCTGAATGGAGGACTGCTGCTTCCATGTCCTAGGGAACGGTGAGGCGTGGCAAGCTTTTCGGAGTTGCTTACGGACGATTTTAGCAACGACCACTCATTTCTCCATATCTTTCAGATGACCTGCCCTGCCTTATGTGTCCACCACCTGACCATGCACACGTGCCTCCCTGGGAACGGCAGGCACTTGGCATCTCTTCCTGCCCCTTGCCTAAGCTGAGCTATTTGGAGTTAGGCCTCTTTAAGAGTGGAATGTGGTTGCAGTTGCTTTGCAAGCAGCCCAGCCTGATTACAGGGTGAGGTGCTGATGTGCTGTCCAGTGGGGAGCTTCTGGGTAGTCCATTTACAGTGCTCAGAATTAGGGGTACCCTTGCCCCAGGTGCTGGCAGGTGATAACATTTGCCGCGCGCTTTGACAGACACGAGGAGAGTGGTATCAAACTGCTGCACCTTGGGAAACCTTCTGCAAGAAACCCTCTCCCAGGTCCTCACGCTGGGGTTTCCCTTCTTCTGCAAATGGATAGCTGTGTTAAGAGGGACCCTAAAAATAGAGTGGGACTGAGAAGGGGACCTGGGGGATTGGACAGAAACATTTCCCTTCTGACTCGGCCATCTGTTTGTTCTGGGAATGTGACCCCACCTTGCTTTCCTACCTTCTCTGTGTCTGCAACAGTTTGGGGGCAAAAGGAGCGTGGGGAACCTCAGAGGAAATTGTCAGCTGCAGACTGGGGACCCAGTGTGTCCGTGTTCTGAAATCTCAGGGTTGGATTAGCTGTGACCTGAAAGGGCCTTTTTGACCTTCCAATGTAGATCATCTTTCTTTCCTGTTGCCGTTTTTGATGTCCTTCTTGCCCGGTGTTGAGCTAGATGTGGAAGAACCTGTCTCAGCACCCAGTGCCTTTGATTGCCATGTTCCTTCCCGCAGAGGGATTGAGTCAGGCAGAGCTGTGGTCACAGTGGTTAAGGGCAGGGGCTCTGAGCCATACTGCTCTGGTTTAAATCCTGCATCTGTCACTTACTGGCTGTTGGATTGGGGCAAATCACTGAATGCTCTATGCCTCAGTTTCCTCACCTGTAAAATGGGAATAATGAGAGTGGCTGACTTACAGGGTTGTCCTCAGGGTTTGAGGGTGTTTGTAAAGTCTAGTGCCTGGTGCAAGGTAAGCTCTAAATAAATATTTGATGACAACAACTTAATAGCTGGAGAAATTCACTCCCTGTTATATCCAGGTGAGAAAACTTGAGCACAGGAAGGAGAAAGTTTCTCTGGTTGTGCCAATGAGGGATACTTAAATTACTCACCTCACTGCAAGCTCCTTGGGGATAGGACCATCTATCTCACTCTGAGCACATCGCTAGGATCCATTCAGCAACTATGGTTGATTCAATTGATGTTCATGATGGCACCATCTTCTTATTTTTCAAATTAGCAATGGACAAAAAAATGGAAATAGCAGTAAAAGGTAGAGGTCCTATATATCTCCCTTGTAATATGTTTCTTCCCTGGAGAAAGGTGATGTCTAGCCAGTGGTTAGCACACAGATATACCCCAGAGCAAAAGAGTTTAGTAAGTATGTGTTAGAGGAATTCACAGGGAGGCTTTTTGAAGTAGTCTCAGAGTTCTTTGGGGGAGCTGATCCCCGCAAGGGGTGAGTATAGCTTTCTTTACAAGGTCTGGAGTTGCATCTTACACAATTTCAGGGTTGTGTATGTGATCATACATTTGAGGCAGCCTCTCTTATCCTGGTAACTTTCATGGATTTGCTTTTTTTGTAGTATTTATAAAAGATGCGTTGAGACCTTTACACTGTGAATTTAAACAAATGCCATAAAACAACCACCAAAAGTCTCCATTCTGCTGGACTCTCATTTCCATACACAGAAAAGACTCAAATAAGCATGTTAGCCTGTGGGGCATTCTCAATGGCCAGAAAGGCAAGAAGAAGCCCATTCACTTGAAAAGATCCTAAGGTAGAAATGGACCGTTAGCAGTCTCTCTCTGTTGTAGAAGAGCTTTTCTTCCGGGTGGATATGCCATGGAGCAGAGGATGAACCGAACTCTCAGGAGACCTGAGTTCATCCTTGGCTTTGCCACCCAAGTGTTGGGCAGGAAACTTGATCTCTGTGTCTCAGTTTGTTTAACTGAAACTGAGATCAATAGCACCTTCCCACCCACCTCACAGGATCATTAGAAAGATCAAAAAGAAACTGCATAAGAAATTTTCGTATAAACGCTGTTTACATGGACAATGAAATCGTCACTGTCTGTCATCTGCACCCAACTCAAATGCCATCTCTTCCATGGCAACTTCTTTGGTTTCTCCAGCTTTCCATACTCTCTCTTGCCTCTGAAATCCCATGGCATTTTATTTATACCTCTCTTGACACTTACGTAATTCTATCTTGTATCATACTCATATCCAGATCTTAGGCAACTCGAGGGCAGAATTCCCATCTATACAATATTTATATACTTCATTGTAGTACCTGGGTTGAGAAAACCCTTTTATTATTTTTAAATAAATTGTAATAGTTATGCTACATCTTTATCAGAGGAGTTCATAACCATGGGCCTGCCACATAGTAGGTGCTCAGTAAATATATGCTTCTAGTCTTTTTATTTATGTTTTTTAGTTTTAATATTTCATTTTGTTTATTGAGGTATAATTACATATATTAAAATTCACTCATTAGTGTACATTTCTATAGGTTTTGACAGATGCATACAGTTGTATACCCACCACCACAATCACACCCCCAAATTCCCTCATTCCCCTTTGTTGTCAGCCCCTTTCCCTAACCCTAGCCCTGGGCAACCATTGATTTATTTTCTGTCCTTATAGTTTTCCCTTTTCCAGAATGTCATATAAATGGAATCATACAGTGTGTAACCTTCTGAGTTTAGCTTCTTTCACTTAGCGTAATACATTTGTGATTCGTTTACGCTGTGTGTATATCAGTTCTTTTTATCACTGAGTTGTATTCACTTGTGTGGATGGGATGTACCACAGTTGATATATTCATTCATCAGTTAATGAACATTTATATTGTTTCCAGTTTGGGTCATTACGAATAAAGCTGCTATAAGCAATTGCACAGAGATTTTTATGTGAACCTAAGTTTTCATTTCTTTGGGGTAAAATTACCTAGGAGTTGGATTGCTGGGTCGTATGGTAAAAGTGCATTTAATTTTATAAGACACTGTGTTCTCGAGTGTCTACTATTTTTGCATTCCCACCGGCAATGTTTGAGAGTTCTACTTGTTCTGCATCCTGATCAGCACTTGTTATTGTCAGTTTTTTTAAAAGCCATTCTAAAAGGTGTGGTGTAGTGGTATCTTACTGTGGTTTTGATTTGCATTTCTCTACTGACAAATGAAATTGAGCATCTTTTCATGTGCTTATTTGCCGTCCATCCATGTGTCTTTTTGAATTGCGTTTTAATTGACATACAACATTATATTAGTTTCAGGTATGTAACATGATTCAGTATTTGTCTATATTGTGAAATGATCATCACAATAAGTCTATTTAACTCTGTCACTATACATAGTTACAGAATGTTTTTTCTTATGGTGAGAACTTTTAAGATTTACTCTCTCAGAAACTCAAATATGCAATACAACGCTATTAACTATAGTCACCCTGCTGTATATTACACACCTATGACATTCTATAGCTAAAATTTTGTACCTTTAGTCTCCCTTCACCCTTTTTGTCCTCCCTACCCCCTCACCAGCCTGGCAGCTACCAATCTGTTCTCTGTATCTGTGAGCTTGGTTTGGGAGTTTTGTTTGGTTTTTTACTTTTTTTTATTTTTTTTTTTAGATTCCACTTATAAATGAGGTCAGATGGTACTTGTCTTTGTCTAACTTATTTCACTTAGCATAATGCCTCCCAGATCCTTCCATATTGTTCTAAATGGCAAGTTTTCATTCTTTTTATGACTGAATTATATATATATTTCATGTTTTCTTATCCGTTTATCTATTGATGGACACTTAGATAGTTTTTATATCTTGGCTATTATAAATGCTGCAGTGAACTTGGGGTGGGTGGGGGAGGTACATAACTTTTTGAGTTAGTGTTTTTGTTTTCTTTGGATAAATACCCCAAAATGGAATTGCTGAATCATATGGTAGTTCTATTTTTAATTTTTTAAGGACCCTTCATATTGTTTTCCATAGTGGCTGCACCAATTTACATTACCTCCAACAGTTCACAAGGGTTCCCTTTTCTCCACACCCTCACTGACACTTATTTCTTGTCTTTTTGTTAATAGCTATTCTGACAGGTGTGAGGTGATATCTCATTGTGGTTTTGATTTGTGTTTCCTTGCTGATTAGTGATATTGAGCACCTTTTCATGTACCTGTTAGCCATCTGTAAGTCTTCTTTTGAAAATGTATGATATTCTGCCCATTTTTTAACGAGATTGTATGTGTGCGCGTGTGTGTGTGCACGTGCGTGCGCGCGCTATGGCGTGTTTGTGTTATTTATATATATTTTTGGATATTAACCCCTTATCAGATATATAATTTGCAAATATTTTCTCCCGTTCAGTAGGTTGCTTTTTCATTTTATTGATGGTTTCTTTTGTTCTACAGAAGCTCTTTAGTTTGAATAGACTCTATTGGCCAAGGGGTGCTCTCTCTGCAGGCCTGGGAGGTTATACACAGCAGAAATTGGCCTTGCCAGGCTGAAAGAGGCTGCACTTACTTGCCTTTGCTGCAAGACTGGAACACCCTCTTTCAGGCAGCTCCTCTTATGTCTCCTGGACAGCCCCACTGCATTAGGCTTGTGCTCAGACCAGGGATGGGAAAATCCTCTAAACAGCACCTGCTTCCCCAGGAGCCCTTGTGGGCCTGAGCAACTTTTAAAAGATTAATTTCAATTATTTTAAAAGCTCTAACATGAATGAATAACTAAGTTGGCACCCTTGACTTATATATTATTTATAGGTTCAACTTTTAAAATAGCTCTTTTCATTTGTGTGGCAGAGTATGGATAGAAACCATCCTCTGACTGACATTTCTGTGACACAAGAAAGAAAACATAAAAAGACTTCTCAGCTAAGTGGGATAGGGCTTCCCTGTCTAGAAGAGTTCTAAGTGAGAAGCTGCTGCTTTCATCAATGTTTCAGGTGAGAAAATTAAGGCATGAGTTGAGTCAGAGCTGTTCTGAGTGGTTTCAGGATTTGTAGACATTTATAAGACCTTGGGTTCTGATGCCACTGCCCATACCTTCTGCCACCACAGTCTAGCCAAAGAGGATGCAACAGCAGGAATGTGTGGTTGAGGCAGTAAGAGAAATAGTGACAATGTCAAGCTATTGATGCCCAGCCTGAATCCACTGCATCACTGCTACATACCACATGTCTAGCCCCCTCACCATCTTGACATCTAAATTGGCTTCCAAACAGTGTGTCCTCTGCAGGAGTTACTCTTATCCTTTTAAGGAGCAGTGCTTTTCATTTCCCAGTTCTCGTCCATGTGTTGAGTGTTTTGTAGCCTCATTTCATGAACATGGCTTTATACTGAGATATTAGGACAAAAAGAATGAATAAATGCTGACTTCAAGTAGCTTACAGTCTATTGGAAAAGACAGAAATAGGTTCTTATCCTACAAGGTGGTTCAACGTGTTGATGAAAATGAGCACTGTGATGGGAACTTAAAAGAAGCACCCCCACTGCTGCAGGGAGTGGTGGTGGAGATGAGGACGTTTCTGAAGGGAGTGAAGGCAAAGGTGAGTTCTGAAGGACAAGAAATTATTCTGAAAAAAGAGGAGGGTTATCTGGGTCTAGGGGACAGCATGTGCAAAGAGCATGAACAGAGAGAGCTAGGAATCTGAATAGATTTCTTTGTGGCATGGAGGAAGGGTTAGATGGAAATAGTGTTCAGGTAAGGGGTAGATTATGAAAGGCTTTGACTATGATTTATTAGGGTTTTTAACTTTCTTCTGAGCTAGAGAAGAGCTATTAAAGTATGGTAATGACATTATCATATTCATATTCTAAGATAATCTTTCTTGTTACAGCATAGAAGATGGGTTGGGGTAGTAGGCAAAAAGCAGATATGGGCACTGAAAATCAGCAGGAAACCACTAGCCTTGATGGTGGCCAGAAGTGAGGGAGCAGAGGAGGTAGAATAGAGATCTGAGAGACATTGAGGGGACTAAGTTGAAGAGATACTGAGAGAGAAGGAGAGAGTTGGAGCGTGACCCCAGGTTTTGGATTGGGCCATTGGGATATCGGTGGACAGAGAACATAACAGGAGGGACTGGAACAAGAATGGAGATAGATTCAACTGGGGGTCATGTTGAGTATGAGGAGCCTGTGGCTCCTCCAGGTGGGTGTTCAGAAGGCAGTCAGATGTGACAGAAGAGCTGAGTAGATAGATTTGGAAGCCGTTAGCATGAGATGGTAGTTCAAGTCATAGAAGTGAAGGAGATAGCCAAGGAAGAGTGTGTAGACAGGAGGAAATGGAGAGGACCCAGGATAGAAATCTGGAAACATTACCATTCAAGGGACAGGTAGAGGAAAAGTTGCCCACAGAGCAGGCCAAGGAGGAAAGGCCAGATTATTAAGAGAGAACAAGGAACATGTTTTTAGAAGACAAAGGGGATGATTTAAGGAAACTTCTGAAAGGCCAACAGAGCTTAATGGTCCCGAGGAGTCAAGAAAAGACCTGAAAAGTGTCTGTTGTTTTAGGCAACAAGGAAGGGAGGTGTCATGTACTCTTTAGAAACAATAGTTTTATGAAGCGATAGGAGAAGCCAGATTTCAGTAAATTGAGGAGTGAGTTTGGTATGGGATGAGGAAGCTCACACAAATATACATAAATATACAATTTCTATTTATACCTTAGCGGAGGTCATCATACCTCTCAGACCATCATCATCATTTTCTAGGCAAGACCCTTCTGGTTGATTGGTTGGTGGTTGATTTCCTTTTATCTCCATTTTCCTTTTCCATTCCCCTCACTCCACCCAGAGGCAACCATTTTCATGTGTTTAAGAGTTTTCCTTTTGTTTGTATGTGTTATTTTTAATATATATTATTTTAAACACATATCTTTAAAAATTATGTCAATGGTGTGTTATAGATTTCATTCTGTTTCTTATTTTATCTAACACTATGTTTTTAAGATCCTCCAGTGCTACTGTATGTCCTCCATGTTCACATTCACCACATTTTGCTGTCTCTCCCCCAGTGATGGACACACAGGTTTATCTCCACCTCCTTGTCACCACAGTCAGTGCTGCAGTGAATATCCTTGCAGATGTACCCTTTTAGTCCTGAGTGAGAATTTCTTTGGTCTCTCTGTGCCCAGGAACAGAGTTGCAGATATGTAATCTGACTGAGAACTGGCAGACTGTCCTCCAGAATGGATAGGCCAGTCCACTCCCCCCATCATTTACATCTTGCATTATCCAGCTTGTTGTTTGCCTGTGATGTCTCCTTGTTTTAATCTGCATTTCTTGGGGAACTGATGACCTTGAGTATCTCTTCATAGGGTTTTAGCCTTTTGAATCTCCTTATTTTTGTAAACTGTTCATATCCTTGGTAACTTTGTCGAGAGTTTGGTTCCGAAAGGGAGGAGAGAAAGGATGACAAGAAGTTTTGTTTCAGATGGGAAGACTTGAGTATGTTAAAGTGAAGATAGAAGGGGGAAAATCTGAAGGCTTATCTTCTTCCCAGGATTAGAAAGATGGACAGAGGGAAGGATGGTGATGATCTGGCCTCCCACAGCAAAAGCAATGAGACTAGGTGTAGGGAGTAGGACGGAGGAGGTGAGGCGAGTACACGACTCATCACCAGCTTTCCCTTAACTCATCTTGACCACCCTGCTTCACTAGGGCATAGAGGCAGTGGAGGATCCATGGGGCTGGATTCTAGGAAAATGTTATATATTGTATTTATAAATGTTTGCAGATTATATTTGCAAGGAGAGATGCCTAAATTTTGACATATGGTATGTAACACAAATAAAGTTGTAGAGGCATATGACACAATGGTGGAGGCATGTGGATCCCCCTGGCTGGAGCAGAGTTAGCATAAGAAAGAGTTTGAGCTCAGCACGGAATGGTGTAGGGCTTTGGATTAGACTGTGTGTGACGGAGTTGCTGAGAGTTTATGGAGCAGAGGTGTGTCACTATGAGAAGGGCTATGCAGAATGGATTGAAGAGGCTGAGCATGAACAGAAGTGGACTGCTGCACAGATCCAGGCAGGAAATGGTAGGGGTCTGAAGCGAAGTGAAAGCTTTAGAACACGAAAGGATGACGAATGGAAGACACTTTACAGATGCATAATGACTGTCCTTGGTGATGAGTACACATTGAATGGGCACTACACCTAAGTGGGATAACTGAATGAGTCCTGCATGAATCAAGGTATACGGTGGGACAGAAAGGTGTCAGGAGATTCCAGAGTTGGAGCTTAGGTCTCTAGGAGGAGGTATGTCCCAAACACAGTGCTAGGCACTGGAATACAACGAGTAAGACAGATATGGCTGCTACCTGCAAGGAACCTATAGTCTAAGCAGGAAAAGGCAAAAACAAAGTAAACCGGCAGATATATGAGTGATCACAGTCATAATGAGTGCTATGAAGGGGACTTACCTTAGATAGCACACTTGGCAGGAATTCCATGAGGAAGTGATGTCTAAGAAGACCTGAGGAATGAGAAGGAGCCAGACATGCAGGATGCTCCAGGAAGTGTCCCAGGCTGAGGGTGCAGCATGCACAAGAGCCTGAACTGGGGAAGGAATGGCAAGTTGGAAGAACTGAAAGGAAGCTTGCAAGTTGCATGTAGTGAGTATAGGAAAATGAGCTTGGAGAGAAAGGCAGGTGATTACGCTGGTCGCTAGGGCCATGGTAAGGGGCTGACTTTTACTCTAAGTTCCAGTTATACCTAGGGGTTATGACGGTTTTTAAATAAAATTGATAGAAATTTAAGTTAAATAATAAATGAACATTTTTATTATACAAAGTTTCAAATATATATCAAAAGGAAAGGGAATAGTATCATGAACCTCCCTATGTATGGATCACCCCACGTCAGCAATTATTAGGGGTTTCCTACCTGCTTTGTCTGCTCTCCCCTTTGTTGAAGCATATTTAAGCAAATCACAGGCTGCATGTCATGCCCTGCTCCCTACGTCCTTCAGCATCTCTAAAAATTGTGTGTGTTTTCTTATATAACTAAAATGCCATTATCTCACCTAACATAATTGACTATAATTCCTGGTTATCATCCAATATCGAGTCTATAATTCAGATTTCCCAGATTGTCTCAAAGATGTGTTTTGATACTTAATTGATTCAAGATCCAAACAGGGTACACATTGTATTCGGTTGTTAGATCTCCTCTGTTTCGATCTACACCAGTATCTACTGTGTGTGTGTGTGTGTGTGTGTGTGTGTGTGTGTGTGTGTGTGTGTGTGTGTGTGTATGAATGCCATGAACTTGCCAAAGAAGTTGAGTTAGTCGCCTTCAGAATGTCCCATGTTCTGGGTTTCTTCCTTTGCTTCCTCATGTCGTCATTTAACTGGTCTCTCAGTCTCCTGTAAATGGAAAGTGAGCTTTAAGAATTTGATCAGATTGATATTCGACCTTTTTCACAAGAATGTGTTTGGTCAGGATGTCCTTCATATTAAATCATATCAGGAGACACACGGTATCTAGTTGTCCTGTTCTTAGTGATGTTCAGATTCATCAGTGAATTCAAGTGTTGGGAACTCTTGTATAGTTCCCATCGACCTCTTATCTGATGGTTTTATTTTCTTAATAATCTTTTCTGAATCAGATACTTTACTTCATTAAAAATATCTCAGTGATGATTTCAAGCAATTCTGGAGCACTTCAAATGTTGAGACGTCACTACCTCCCTGTACAGTTTTCATCAGAGAAGAGAGAGAGGTCACTGTGGTTATTTTTGGAAAGTCTTCATGGAAGACAAGAAATTGGACATCGACTTTTCCATTCAACTACCTAGATCAGTGGCCCCCAACCTTTTTGGCACCAGGGACGAGCGCTCCTATGAGAATCTGATGTCTGATAATCTGAGGTGGAGCTGAGATGGTGATGCTAGCTCTGGGGAGCGGCCACAAATACAGATGAAGCTTCGCTCGCTGTCCCATGCTCACCTGGTATATGCGGCCCGGTTCCTAATAGGCCACAGACCAGTACTGGTCCACAGTCCAGGGGTTGGGGACACCTGACATAGAATATACAAATTTGGGGATAGGAGGCCAGTGTCTATCTTGAAGGAAGTGGGTTGGGACAGATAAGAAGAGGTAGGACTGGATTGTAATAGCTTTCTGTGAATGTAGATACTGAGCCAAGAATCCCGATAGAGGATAGTCCTTGAAAACTATGTACATATATTATCTCTCCTGTCTCCTTTAATCATTCCCAGTGGACATTTGCCTCTGTGTAGAATATGAGATAGAGAGCTAATGGGACAATCCCTGTATCAGAGATGAGCTGCACCTGTTCTCCAACCAAATCCCTATAAGAACTTTCGGGGCCATGATTCCACTCCCACCCCCATTCCAGCAGCTGCATAATTGGAGCCAGTTCTTAGTAAGAGATTTTTCCATGATGAGGGTGGACAAGTTGTGACATGTGTGCCTGAAGTCCCTGCCTGGTGACAGAAACTAGAGCAGAAGGGTCTGGGTAACGATCTACCAAACAGCAGTGGACTAGACAGACCGGGATATTGCAGATGCATGGGGATCCTTGATGGCAGCAGCCATGGGTGGGAATCTTGAGACTTTAATTAAGAAACCCAAACCACACCCTGCCACTGATGGACTGGGAGCCAGACAGGTCAGGATGGGAACTGCAAAGTGTGGAAAAGCAAAATGTGGTCTGGGGAGGGGCGGGCTTGGTCCAGGGACTGCTGGCAGTGTCCATCTGTTGGAAAGGTCACCCACAGGGGGCATGTTTACCTGGGTATCACTGTGACCCCATGGCCTTGGAATCTGCCTGTTCTCCTGTCCTGGGAGCCAGGTGTGCAGTCTTAGCAATATTGAGACTAAGCTGTAATTTCTAGGTGGAGATGTCTGATAGACAGGTGGAGGTGCCAGACTAAGCTTGGGCATAGAAAGAAGGTTTGGGCTGAAGATAGATTTAGAGTACTCTGCACTGGGCATCTCACTCGTTCTTATGCTGTTTTAGTGAGCGTTTATATATTCTTTTTTTTTTAATGTTCTATTTTTTTAAATTTTTTAATTTTTATTTTTAAGCTAAAATTGACTTTCAATATTATTTTGTATTAGTTTCAGGTCTACAGCCTAGTGGTTAGATATATCATTTACAAAGGGATCCCCCTGATAAGTCTAGTACCCATCTGGCACTATACATAGTTATTCTTTAAGGTATCATTGACTACCCAATGAGATTATGATCAGAGGGAGTGAAAAGACATTCCCTTTTGTAAATGCATTGGAAGAAAAGTTACCAGGGAAACTTCAGGATTTAATCTCCCAAACTGGGGTGCCGTAGTACCAAAATATGTTAAAAGCAGGTTTGGGGGAGCATGAGGCAGCAGGACAAAAACAGGCAACAGGTGAGGAATCAAACCTTACAGCTAGAGAGAAAATAAAGGTAGAGTGTGTCTCAGTTCTGTTTAAGGGAGATGGCATCCAAGCTATTGCAACATGCTACACCTGTGACCCTACTAAGACAGAATGGCACACCTTGTATTTCCCCCATTTCCCTGAAGTAGACCTTTGGGCTTTGCTGTTTCTCACATTTGTGTGGCCCAAGGAAAAGCTGATGAAGTGGGGAGAGAAAGAAAAGAGATGCACATCTACCCTCCTACCCTCTTCTCAGTGCTATGTGGAGGGCCGAAATGAGCTCTGGCTAGGGCTCCGGCAGCACCCTGCAGGTGGGAGAGGAGCTGCCACTGCAGCCATTTCTTGGCTTCATTTCTGCCCAGGGATTAACTGGGCACAGCTCAGGAGGTTGAGATTCTGAGGCCTAGCACATGATCTCAGAAGTGGTTGGGTTTCTGGGCACACGTGTGAAGGGAGCTGTGCGTTGCGTCAGTGATATTGTGAAATCCACTTTCCAAGCAGGCATTCCTTCTGCGAGTGAGTGCCTTGTGTGATCAGATGAGCTTTTCAGCATTGAGCTGTGGGCAAATGTTCTAGGGACCCACCCTCCTCAAAATATAACCTGGGGACCAGGAGATGGCAGAGCTCACTGCATCAGGGTGAGCCTGTGATCTGTGCTTTTAGAGATGGGCCTCCCCAGCTGTTAGACAGGTGACTGGACAGGAAGGTGGGCTTTCCTGAGTACAGAGTCCTCAGGCCAAATAAGGCCCACCTACACTTTAACAAGGGTCTAGAGGGTTATGAGAAAGTCTTCTGAGAAGCTTAAGGGTGAATTGGAGAGTAACTGGACAAGGAATTACCCAATTTTTATGTCTTTTTTTTCCCTGGGTTCGCTGGCAGTGGAATTGGGTGCAGGTTAAGGCCTGCTGTAAGCCATGTGCTCGCTGCCCTCCATAGTGTTGGAGGGCCGCTCTAGACGCATAGACGACTTACAGCCTTAAAAGCTACTCTTTTCAATCCTGATGGTTTCTTTATTGCCAGGCTTTCGAAGGGACATTATGACAGTAATGAAAATAGACATGAGTGACACTGAGAAAGCACTGGGTTAAATTTGGTTTTAGGCAACAGAGATTTTTTTTTCGGATTTGTTTTGTTTTCCTGAAATAACCATCTGTAGCTTTCCTGTTTTCTTATTTTCTTCTCTTCTGCCTCTAGCACCTAATTTCTCCAAGATTCTCCCCTTGCCACTGAGCACACTGGCTGCCCCACCCCCTCTGATGGAATGCCATCTGGGCAGCCTGCTCGGGTGGACACGGCTGGAGGGCAGGAGGAAGAGGGCCTCCTTTCAGCTTCTGAATCTTTTTTCCTTGGTGTTTGTCTTCAGGGACCTGACCCTTAAAACCTCTGGACTTGTGTATTTAGACACACACAGGTGTCTTTTTAACGTCTGGGCAGAGCCGCTGCCTGGCTGCTGCCTTCCCGAGCGCAGTCGCAGGAGGCATGGCATTTTTAAGCAGGATGAATTGCTGTCGAGCGGCTGCTCTTCTGCACCCAGGGCCATCAATCTTGTCTTGAACGCTGGGCTGCTGGGCTGCCGGGCTGCCTGCTCAGGCTCATCTTTCTGGGGCAGACTTATTTACGGAGCCACGGCACAGGTAATCTCACTCCCCCAGCCCTGCGGCCTGGGCCTCTCACAGCCACTCTTAAAAATAGCCCGAGACGAGAAGAGCCAGGGTCCGGTTACCTCCTGCACACAGGATCTGATCTCACCTCATCTCCTGCGTCTGGCAGCTCAGCCCCTCTGGGTGCTGGTTCCCTCAGCCTCTCAGTCCCTCTCCCGCCTAGAGCTCAGAGCAACTGTAGTTCCCCTTCACGGAAGTAGACAAAGGCCTAGGGAGTGGGCATCCTTCCCAGCTACCTTTGCCCAGCCAGTTGGGTGGGAAATACCAGCCTGGAAGTAGTGTGTCCATTTGTGGAAGGTGACAGGTTGTCCAAAGGGATGAGGGTATTCTTGAGCACAGGCCTTGCTTCCTAGGGCCTGCCATGTTCAGGGTAATAACTGGCTTCCCCACTTTGCACCTTCCCTTCTCTGAGTAGCGAACACCTTTGCCAAGTCCTGGAAGCTGAGGAATGCCCTCTGTCCCCATGTGCCGTGTTTTATCCCCACCTGCTTCTTTAAAATCTACCTGGTCTAGGGGAATAAACTGGGCTGCAGCTTGGTCTGTGGTCCCAGCAGTAATTTCCTAGATGACCTTGGGGAGACCACATCCTGTAGTAGGCCTTAGTTTTCTCCCTGTTACAATTAGGGTGGCTAATTCTGGTTCCTGCCTTACCTCAAAGGGATGTGGTGGAATTGATTAATCAGACTGGGGGAAAAAGAGTCTAAAGTGATTCTGTCTGAAAAATAAGGGCTTTAGCACTGTGTTATGTTTGGATTGGTGAGCTTGCTTCATTTCTTCTTCAATCATGTACCTGCTTCGGTGGGTGAGTATGTTGGACTACGTCTCTGTGTATGTGACATGAGTGTGTGTATGCGGGGGGGGGGTGTATGCACACACTCATGGAATGGTTTACCTCACTCACAGCTCACCAGTTATGGACATGTATCATTTGTCTGCCTCATGGCCTCCCCACCCAACCCCCTTTCTCTCTCTCAGATATGAAGTCTCTGGGCTCCCTGTCTTCTCTTAACAGACTTGATCTTGGAGTCCCTTAAACTCCTTGGGGAGATAACTGAATGGCAGGTACAGGTGAGGAAATTAAGGCTGAAGGAAAACTAGTCATTTTCCAAAGGCCCAAGGCATTCAAGACAGCCTGGTGCCTCTCGCTTCCTGTCCCACTTTTCTCCCTGTCCTGGCCCTCCAGTGACATTGTAAGGTTCTTGATTCTGCCATGCTTTTCTCACTTTCAGAAGTATGCACCTACCCTTTCTTCCCTTCGTTTGGATTCATCCCTTTCCATTTATCCCTTTGCAGGAAGCCTCCAGGCTTCCTTTAGGAATCAGCTTAGAATTTCCTTCCCCTGATACCCAGCCCTATCACAAATCCCCCACCGTTCCCGTCCTTTCCCAATGGTGACACACATCATACTTCTTGTAATTACTTATTTAATCATCTGTCTTGCTGCCTGAATATAAGCTTCATGAGAACAGGGCTCTTCCCATCTTACTAATAATTGCCTAGCACAGTGCCTGCCACCTCAGTGGGGCTTAGTACATATTTGAATTAATCATGAATGAATGAATGAATGAACGAACGACAATGATAAATGACAAGCGAGTGAAGACCCAGTGCTCCTGACGCCTGCATTCACTGCATAGATGAACACACACAGCTTCATTGTCCACGGGGTTCCCTCACCACCACCACCCCACATCATGCTGACAGGCCTGATGGCTCGTCTGGGCTTCTTGGTCTGTCTTGGGATTCAGCAGGGGACGTTTTCTGAACACTGGGTCACACTTCAGACAGGGCAAAACCAGGAGCCCAGCTTTCTGAAATATTCTTTCTGGGAGAGAACTCACAGGGTTCTTGGGCAGCCTCTGGGAGGAGACGACTTCCCCCAGTTCAGCTGCCTGGGCTGGTGGCACCAGTGGCATCTTGGCGCTCGCGTTCATCTCTCTTCCCACTGATTCAGGTTTGAGTCAGAGTCAGCCAGCTTCCAGCTTCTCCCCTCTCCTCTACTGTCCCCACCTCCCCCGCAGGTCGGGTCCTGGCCCCAGAACACTAGGTGGGGGTGGGGCAGCTCTTCACGCTTGTCCTGCCAGCCGCAGGCTCCCAGGCTCCCAGGAGAGCCACCCATCTCGGGACTCCCGCAGCGGTGGTGGCAGCGGGCTTGGAGGAAGCAGAGGGCTTGCTGCAACTGACGTCTCCACCTGCTGGCTGTCCTGACCCTTGCTGCATCAGCTCTCGTCTCTGCCGCCCCTGCCACTGTTACTGTTGCTGCTGCTGCAATATTTTATATCCAAGGACCCAGAGACCGTGGGTAGGAAGCAGGATGAGGCAGATGGCTCTGTGTGCTCCTCCTGCGGGGATCTACTCCTGTTGGATGCTCCAAATATGTTGCCCCTGAGAAAAAAGTCCAAGGGGGTGGGAGCTAACCCTCTGACTGTGTTACTGTCCCCCCCCCACCTCCCCAGGGACCCTTCCATGAAGACTGAGGCAGGCATAGCTGCTGAGAGCCTGCTGACATGACATCAGCCACGGAGTTTGAAAACGTGGGCAACCAGCCACCGTACAGCCGGATCAATGCCCGCTGGGATGCCCCAGACGATGAGTTGGACAATGACAACAGTTCGGCCAGGCTCTTTGAGAGGTCCCGGATCAAGGCCTTGGCAGGTACTATTTGGGGTCAGGGGGGTTAAGGGAGCCGTTCTCACAATCCTGAGGTTCACCGTCCTCTTTGCCTGTGGTGAATCCCCTGTGCACGGGCGTGAGCCCTTGCAGGGTGGTGACAGAGATGTGGCTGCATGGCTCAGAGAGGCTGGGCCGCCTTGGGAGGGAGCACAGGCTCAGGCAGCCTCTACTCCCACGTATTCCCCACTTCCTCCAGGGCCAGAGGTCATGCCAGGTGGGCCCTGCCCTCTGCCTCTGTCCCTAAGACCTGTGGCCAAAGTCAGAAGTAAGAGAAGGTCTGGAAGAAGGAGGGTCTCAGGTGCTGCACAGCTGGGCAGAGTGCTTGGGGCCTCGGTGTGCCCCTCAGTCTCCTGCCTCCTGCTGGGTAGAGGAATTATCGTCATCCTCTCTGTGGACCCAGAAGGAAATAGTGATTTGATAGAAAATTGAGAACAGATAACATCCTTCCCACACTGCCTCAGAGAGAAGGATTTTCTGGATTAAACCTCTTATCCTTAAACTGAAATTAGATTTTTACTTAGCAGTTTCATAATAGATTCTCATTCTCTCTCTCTCTCTCTCTCTCTCTCTCTCTCTCTCTCTCTCTCTCTCTCTCTCTCTCTCTGTGTGTGTGTGTGTGTGTGTGTGTGTGTGTGTGTGTGTGTAAGAGAGAGAGAGAGATTTGGGGGGAGGAGCATGAGTGAGGGAGTGCGTGAGCATGTGTGGAAAGGGAGGGAGGGAGGGAATCTTAAATCTCTAGTAGAAAGGGCTTCAGTGGCTTCTCCTCCCCGTGCTGGCTGACCACAGACCCCTGTAACCACTGTCTGCCTTGAGCCTGGCACAGGGAAGCTATATCCTGACCCTAAGGGCTTGGTCAATAAAGAGAGTTGGAGTTATAGGAGGTGGTGTGTAGGCGTGTGGAGGGTAGAGGTGGATTACTTCACCTGCTCTACCAGTGATCAGCCCGAATCAGACTTGTGTCCCCCCTCCTTGCTTGTTCCTGTCCTCTGCCTTATCAGAAGGGCACTTTCCGGAGGGATCCTCCACCACCCCCATTGCTCATGGCCCTATCTGAGTTTCATGGTAGTACTCTTCCACCTTCTCTCCACTCTGCTCCCAGGTCCCTTGGTCTCCAGCTGACCCTGAGGCATGACAGGGCTCTAGGCCCCTCTGAGACCTTAACAACCTTTTACCTCAGGAGTGTCTGGGCTTCCCCTTCCCACAACAGGAATGGGGTGTCTCGTTCACTTGTCGTGGTGGGGAATCCGTTCAGGTCGAAACTGTCAGCCTTTGTGTCTTTGTTCTTTGCAGGAAACTCCCTTTCTTTTTCCTTCATCGTCTCCTCACCACCCTCTACCTCATAAAACTCTTCCATGGTTTTCCTGGAGGACATATAATAGCACCAACCCCTTGTTTGGTTTATATAATTTTAACCTCTTTAAATAACCAAATTCGGAACCCTTGCCTTTGCCAGTCTGGTTTTACCTTCTTTATACCTCGTGCTGGCTGGATCTGGCTGTGGGGACCCTGGGGGTATGGCTGGAGGGAGAGGGGCACCGTGCTCCATAAGGTTTGCCAAAGGACAGTTTGAGGAGCTGGGACTGCCTTTTGTGCAGAGGTCCTTTGATCTATTTCACAGATATACTCTTTTTTAAGAAACCAAAGTAAATTCCATTATAACAATTATCTGTGTAAAGCTAAACCTCTGGCCAGACGTGAACGTGGAGGGGGAACCACAGAGAGGAATGCTACATAGTATCTGTCTCTAAGGAGTTTATGATCTATTAGAGAAAATGAACACTGTTCATCACTAATTAGCATTAGTAGAATTAGGGAAGAGCTGTAGGAAAGGCACGAAATTAAATAGCAACGAGAGCAAAGAAAGAGATGCAGGGAGAATCAGAGACTTACTTGTGGAGGAGGTGGCCTTGCGCTGGGGGTTAAAGGGTGTGTGACTCTATCAGGCAGATGGGCTAAGAGTTTGTCCACTTGGCCTATGTGTGTAGCCACATCTGATGAGCAGGATGGGAAACTAGAAGAAATGGGGTGATCAGGGCAAGCAGGAAAGAGCCTCCAACAGCCTTGTCTATGCCTCACCAAGGGTGTGTGCATCTTATCTACCAAAGCACTTAAATGCTTCAGAGAGAGAGGAACCACAGCATGGACCTTAATCATTCAGAACATCTGGCTAACAAGTAGACATGGAAGTTTGGGATTCAGGATTTTTTAAAACAACCTGAGCGGTGTACTGACTTTCCTCTCCTGAGAGTCCGCTCTGAGTGACGTGTGAGAGACGCTAAAGCTTTGAGAAGGTTCAGAGTAGAGTGGTAGGTTGGACCCATTCTGGTGGGTAGTCGGAGCCGCTAAAGATAGTGTAAGTCTCCCCACTTTTAACTTCTTGACATTTTTCTCTTCAGTACTATCTTCGGGGCTGCCTTGGCAGTCCATCCTTTTCCAAGAGGTGTAGGAAGAAGCTACCCTCGATCCCCATCATTTTAGCATCCTCCACAGCCACACTCCCACTCCTGAGAGTGTTACGGCAAGGAAGACATCGGTTCTGTGTTTCCTATGAGGTGGTTCTGATCTGCTTTGTAGGTATATGTGGCAAAGTTGGAGCGATGGGCCTGGCTTTTTCTTTCTGAAATTGAAGGTTCTGGGATGAGGAGGAAATGTCACAAGACCCAGATTTAAGTCCTGATTCCACCTGTCATGCCACTGCTGTGGAGGGTGACTGAATCAGCTTCCTGTTTTATAAAATCGGGGCAGTCGTACTTTCCCAAGGTTGTTTCCCAAGTAAGGTAGACTTCATGGAAGCTGTATAATAGTGAAATACTAGGTAAACGTTCATGTTTATAGGAAATCTTCTTAGTTATTATATCTTTCTGTCCCTTCTCTTCTACAGCTTCAGACATTCAATAGCATTATCTCAGGCATTGTCCCAGTTAACCCTTACCCTCCTCTGTCTTACAAAGCCTGAGCTGTAAGAAGGAGCTAGAGACCAGGGAAATTCAGCTGATGTTTCTGCTTGAAGCGCTTGGCTGGGTCCCCAAGAGCTTACAGATTACACAGAGCTGCCCTTTTCAATACATGTGGGGAAGAAGCACCATGCCCTGCAAATCTTCCTCATTAGGCCATCTAGCCAGGATCCCAGCTGTGCCTCTGCCATCAGCTGGGTGACCTGGAAGCCCCAAGAAACCAAAAGATAAGCCTTGTTGGATGCTTTTCCCGGGGTGGCAGCTCCTCAGGGTCCTTCTCCACTTAGTAACCTGTGGTTAGAAGACTTGCATTTTGTGAACTGGACTTCATCTTTCCTGCTTCTTGAGTCAACTTTGTCTTAGCTCTAAAAGGAATACTCCCTATTCTGTCTTTCAAACCATTCTCAGCTCTTCCTCCCTGGGTCAGAATTAACAAGGCATCTGGTTATTCTGTGTGGAAACTGCCACATCGCTATACAAATACCTGACCTCCCTCCCGAATGAATTACTCTGGATTTGAAACTGCGAGTCAGCCTAAAGTGGCTAACGTGAAGGGGGAGGTGGGTAAGTAAACACTACTGAAGTCTCCTGGAAGGAGATGGGTTCGACCTTGGCAATGCCGAGGGGAAGGCTGTGGGCCCAGCAGGAATATTTGCCCAGTTGGTCCCTGAGCAGATGTTAGCTCTCAGTGTCATCCTTTAAAGGTGGCAGCACTTAATGAGGTTCAGTGATGGGGAGCCAGGAGGCTTCTTCCTGAACAGGGGGCTGTCCTCTGCTTTGATGACTGGCTCTGGCACATTCCAACTTTTTGGACTTGTTTTGAAAGATTAGAGGAAGGGGAGCAGCTGAAGAGGCCAAGTTCCACTCCCTCCAGGAGGTTTCATCTTCGGTGTTTCAGAAGAAAAGCTCTCAGTGTTTCCTAAGCCACCCTCATCATCACTCACATCCCATTTCCTATCCTTCCCCTTTTCATACTGGGAGACATTCAGTAAACCTGTATGGTGTCTGGATGGAGGAGGAAGCATTGCAGGGTGCAGGGAACTTACCAGCCAGAATGCCCACCCTCTGTGGTCTCTCTCCTCATCTCAGAGGAGGCCTCTGCCTGTTTGCACACCTCCTTGCACCTGGTTTTGTACCCCAGTGACTCAGGGCAGATGTAGCCCAGTTGGGGGAGCGGGGGGAGGAATGCAACAGAAAGGTGCCTTGAAAAGAGAAACTCTGTGCATTAGCCTCCCCCTGTCCCCTTCTCACTCTCCCCACCTCACACAGGCACACGGTTTGGCATCCTAGCTCCTTGGTGCACAGAAGAATCTGGGATGTTGCAGTGCAGAGAGCAGTCCAGGGTCTCCTGAGAAGGCCTGTGAGAAGGAGAAGGCCAGGCATGCCCTTCCTCCTCCTCTTTGGTCTGTTGAACAATTAACTGAGGGACAGATTACACAGAGCTGCCCTTTTCAAACCAAGTGCACAAAACTGTAGCCCACTCTACAACTGGAATCCAAGTGATGTTTCAGACTAGAGGAGTGCTTCCTCTCTGCATTCTCTCCTTGCAGCCTTCTTACTAGAAAGGAGATGAAGCCGAGTGGTGAGGTTGTTTGAGGACAATTCCGAGAACACAACAGGGCAGCAGGTGCACTGCAGGCTTCGTCTCTGTGCTCTGAAGCACATAGTTGCTGCCACTTTGAACCTTGAACATCTTCCAGACCCACTGTGCCAAGCCCCATGGTCCTGTGACCAGCAGATATTCCATCAGAGCCTTAGGACAGTGGCCCTCAGACCCTGCTGCTCCCTGCCCACACCTCTTGCCCCCCACAAACTCCTGACTTTGGTAGCAGAAAGTTATGCCTGGCCTCTCCCTGGGCCCCTTTCCTCACCTGCACCAAGATGACACTGAGCCCAGGTGTCCCAGGTGCCTGAGAAGGGCTTTATGTCCAGAGGGTGAATGATTTTTTCCAGAGAGCAGGATTTCTCCATGCTGAGGCAACCAACAGCTTCTTGGCAACCTGTTAGTTCGACAAATTCAGATGCAGCTGGTAGAGACCAAGGCATCAGGTGTTAGTGATTTGACTGTCTCTTAAGCTACCTGTGAGAACAGAGATGGTGTCATTGAGAGGTTTTTAAAATGTTTCTCAGATTTCAAAACATGAAATGGAGTTTTATTTAGAGACTATATATTGAGAAAATACACTATTCACAGAAGTATCTGCGATCATCAACAATCATTTTAATGTACTGTCAGAAGAAAAAAATAATCGACTCAGCAGCTTTCTCTTGGAGGTCAGCCATTGTGTTTCCCTCCCTCCCCCGTCGCAGGCCCCAGCAGAGATAAACCGCCACTTACCTGTGCAGACGAACCTGCAAGAGAGGCCAGCGTGCCACCTGCACTGTGTGGTCCTGCCCAGAGCACAACACCTTCTCCCATTGTTCCCTCTCCCCTCTTCACAAAAGCCGTTCTTTCCCCTTCAGAACGATTTGCAGAATCAAGGTTGTTCCCTCTCTCTGGATGACTACTATCTATCATTGTGAAGATGCTTGATTAAATATTAATACACTGAGGTTAATAATAAGACTCTATTCTCTCCCCGTTCGGTGCAGTCTGAGCCATGTTAATAGCCTCCTCCATCTTTGGGACATGCCTGTGGGCTGCCAGGTTCGTTCCCAAGGGCAGCAGGCTCTGTCACCAGGCCTTGACTGTGCTCCTGGCTCCTGGGAGCAGCCAGCACCCACTCCCCCCACCGCTTGCGATGCCTCCCCCGCCACATGCTGCTAAAGAGGTGCCAAGGGTGGTGTTTGGGGAGCATCTGTAGCAATTGTTCATTTCTCCTTTTTATTCTGTCGCTGGAAGAAAATGACAGGAAGCCTGGGAGCAGCCGAGTCTCTGGAAACATTTTGCCTCCAAACCATTTGGCCTTCAGCCTCTGGAAACTAGATCAACCAGGCAATCTCATTTTACAGTCTAGAGAGAGAGAAGTAGATCAAACAATCACACACGTGTTCATATATATACAGACATATGTGCATAATGGCAAATTATGATAAATGCTGTGAAGATGCAATGAGAACTGAGAGTTTAGCATAACCTATAGCTTGTAACATGTTTGAGCACGAGGGGAATGGTGGGTGGAGAGAGGAGGGACTGGTGGGAGTCACATCACAAGAGGCCTGATAGGCCATGGGTATCTTCAGGATCCTGTCAGCAGCAGAAAACTCAAAAGGGGTAGCTGAAGAATTTCACGAGGGGATTATTTGCAAAGGAATGTCAGGGTTGAAGGGTCAAAGGGTGGGAACTGTTAGCAGGGACAGGCTCTCAGGACAGGAGCTGTGGCCTTCAGGAGAGGGCCAAAGGGATGGAACTGCTCCTAACCCATCAGAGTGCTTTTTGCAGGGAAGTGACTTGGTAATGTTTGGGTTTTTAAAAATCACTCTGGCTTCCGTGGAACAGGTTGTGGACAGGAGGTGCAATAGTTCAGGAAGGAGAAGGTGGCAGCCTGAGCTAGCTTGGTGGCTGCAGAGGAAGAGAAAATGGTCCATCCCATCAGATCATCCTTCTATCCTCCCACTGCTGTCGTGGGTTTTTCCTAGTTAGGTGACCTTGGCCAAGTCACTTTTCTGCTTCCCAGGGCCTATGTTTCCTCACCTGTAAAATGAGGGGCTGGAATCAGCTGACGCCCAAGGCCTTCTGGTTCTAGCAGCCCCGGGAAAAGGCCCATGCAGAACACGCTCGCCTCAGGCCTCTTCCCCCTGAGCTGGGGCGCTCCACTTCTTGGCTTGGGGGGAGGGGGTTGAATCAGTGGATTCTTCAGAAATTCTCTGTTAATTGAAGGCTAGGCTGAGGCTGAGTCCTGGGCCATCTTGACCTCTGTGACCTCGTGTTCTCAGTGAGAATGTTTCCAGGCAGCCTCCACTGGCATGCATGATAACAACGCAGGGTGTTAGCATGGCTGCTGCTGCTTGTTTTAGGTGCTTTTTATCCAGATGATCTCCCTGGCCCTTCAACCACTCTGCACCAGGCCAAGTATAGTTATTGCCATGTCCCTTTATAGGTGAGGGAGGTCACACAACAGGAAGCACCAGGACAGAACTAGAATCCCAGGGTTTTAAAATCATCGCACTGCTCCATGGGCTGTCGTACGTGGGCCCTCCTGAATGTTCTTCAGACCTGCATTATCTCCTCCTTGGCACCTCACTTGAGATATTCCTTCACGTTTTTCCTTCCGCCACCAGCTTCTTGAGCCTCTTTGATCAAGACCCCGAACTCATTGCTATGTCTGTCTTACAGCTTCTGACTACTGTCACCTGCCAGCTGACCCCTGTTCTGTGGTGGTGTTCAGATCTGCTCCTGTCATCTCGTTTCCACAGTTCACATGTCAGTGGGGTCATGTCACCTCAAGCAGAGAGTTCTGTAGCCACCGTGGAGCTAGTTTCCCAGGCTCCAGCCTCTTCCCTATTCAATTCCATTGACACAGGGCAGTTGGAACCGTTGTCTTCCAACAAACTTTTTAGTGAGCTGTTGCTTTATTTAAGAACCTCATGGCTCTTCTTTACCTGGAGTAAAAGGTAAGATTCCCAAGACTGCCCTTTAATTTCTTTCTTTGCTCTGGGTAAGTTAACCACTTCTCACCTTCACCCCCAAAATATGCACACAAGTACTCACACACACATATATGCACAGATGCACATGCACAACTGCCAGTTTCCACCTGAGGGCTTTGAACAGGACTGCCTCCCTTCGCTGCCATTCTGAAACCATCATCTTCAAACCTCAGATCAAAACTATCCTTCTTCAAAAACAATTTTTTAACGTAAACTGGTCTAGGATAGCTTGTTTTCTTTTACCACAATATACAGAGACCCTATTTTATTTTAAAAAACAACAGGGTGTTTATCTTTTATCTTTAAATATTTGTATTACACAAGAATATGTATTTATTTCATGTAAAGATTAGAAAAGCAGGTAAGAGGAAAACGAGAGACATTGTGACTGTCCCATTTAGGTATTTTAATGCCTATAGGTATATGACTGTGTATATATGTGTAAATATTAAAATGTTATCTATATTATAATCTGAGAATCTTTTGTGCTCGGCAGTGTACTATAAATATCTTTTCATGTCAGTAAACATGCAGATTGTTGTTTTTATGGCTGTATAGTCCTCTTGTGGGTTAATGTACTTCAGTCTAGTTGACCAGCATCTCAGTGTTTAATTCCGATCACTTTTAAAGTCAGTCTTAGGTGCCTTATTCTTGTACTTGCAAATATGTAGCGAACCTTCTAAAGTTCTCTTAGAATCAAAGCTTGCTAGATTTTAAATCCTTATGGGCAGGGGAGCTAAGTTCCAGCTGTTTGTAATATCAGTGTGATGAAAGTTGGTTGGTTGAAAGAAAAATTCCTCTCCAAACTAAACCAGAAGAGTAGAATTGGTGCCACCAGCATCATTTGTGATATGTCCCTACGGGTCTGCCCCTATTCTAGGCTGTGTAATGGATTGGCATCCGTGTCATTGAGGTTCGCTGGAGTTATAGGATCCCTCACTCACGTTCCCTACGCTCTTGGCTTCCTAGCATGAGGAGAGAAATCTCAAGTTTTAAACTACGAGGATGTCAACATTTAGTGATGGTTTTCAGGCCCAGGCTAGTGGTCCTTGTGCTTCTCACTTGTCCTTCTGACCACCTCTCTCTACCCATAGCTCAAAGCTCTTTTGTGGGTAAAGATGCATACTTTCTCAAGAAAGATCCCTCTTTAATTTTTCATCGGTCATTTATTCCTCAGGGTCTAGAACTCTATATCCTATTTTTCTTCTGTTGTTTCTTATTATAAAAGTACTACATGTTCATGGTATAAATTTTAGGAAACATAGATAAGCCAGATTCTTAACCACCTAGCTCTAACACCCAACTTTCGCTTTTTTAATGGATATAGGTCTACCAACTAGGATCATGTTATATATGTGATTTTATAATGTGAGTTTTCCCTTAAAATGTATTATAATTTTCCATTAGAAGTTTTTCTACCGTCTTATTAATATCCTCCTAAATGTACCAAAATTATTAAATCTAAACTACTTAGCCTTTCATTACAGGTTTTTCAAATCCAGTTTAAAACCTATTGTCCAAAAATTTCCTTCTTACCTGTAGCTAGTCACTGGCTCCCCACAAAAGCTCTGTCCTTTTCTGCCTGTTTCCTCGGGTGTATTCTGCCTCCCTGCTTCTGCCTTCCTCTGCCTGTCCAAAGTGGTTTTCTTCCCAAGGCTCCCTTGACTCCTCCAATGAGAAATGACCTCTCTTCTCTTTGACCCCTGACGACTTATTGTATGTGCCATTTATTTGGTAGTGAATCCAATATTACCTGGTGGAGCTTTTGTATTACTAAGATGAACTGCCCTTTATCTCACCTGTGGTCACAGAATTAACTCTTTGTGGGTTTGTGTCTTGTTTCCTCAACTGGACGGTGAGGCCCTGGGAGAGAGTGAGCCTGCCTTGTGCTCCCCACAGTGTCTAGGGCTGTCTGCACGTGATGATGGTAGTGATGCCAACAGTGACGGTCAACACTGACAGCAGGCTTTCTGTGGGTCAGGTACTGTTTACGTGTGTGACTCACCTAATAGAGGATAAATATTTGAGAGTTTGGCGTGGTGGGTTTATTTACCCACAAACTAAGCCTTTGAAGAGGGCGTCTAAAGGAGAGATCACACAGTCACAATACAAAGTAATTCTAGTTCACTGGTCAGAGAGGAAAGTGAGTTTTCTAGGAGAAGCCTCGACGTGCAGGGAGGAACGAGGATGGCCACAGCTTGGGAGGGAAAGGGAAAGGAACGGACAAGAGTGGAGAGGCCCTGAGTTTGATGGCAGCAGAGGTACAAGTGGCTCTGAGTCAAGTCATTCGGGTGGACTTGTCCCCTTTCCTGCACTGGCAGGGTTAAGACTGTAAATAAGACCTGGCCCCTGGCAGGGCCTTGTGGAGGCTTTCTTTCCATAGCAGGTCCCTGCAGGATGGCCCAGGTCCCCTGGGGACAGCAGGCCCACTGCACAGCTGCCTCCTGGGCCTGTCCACACCAAGGCTCCCAGCCTAGCTGGCGCTGGGCCACCGGCCTCTCTTGGAAGACTCCCGATGAGCTAGCCCTTGGGCCATGCTGGAGTGAATGTGCTGAGCGCGCCAATATGGAGCAGCCAGAGCCAATGAGTTAATGAAAATTAATCTCCACCCCTGGGCCTTTTCTCTCCTTTTGATCATCATTTGCCTCTCAGAATCTCTTTCATGTCCCAACACTGCATAGTGTTTCAGGGTGCTGGGATTCTGGGCAATCTCACCCCACCTTCAAGTTAAAGGCAGCCCGGAGGCTGGCTGCCTGCCTGAGCACTAAACCTTTGGCTCCAATATTTGGGGGCACAGGAGGCATCATTTCATGTGTCGAAAACTGGGGAGACATGCACTGATTTATGCGCCAGCCCAGCAGCTGAGAATTAAATTCCGTGTCCCCAGTAAGACGCACCCTCTCACCCCTTGCTAGGCACAAATAATTGGGTCTTAGCACCCACATAATGACATTTTTGGGTTCTTAAAGACAGGAGAAGATGAGACAAAAAAGGACTTTAGTGTTTTGAGACACTCACCTCTAAAGGGGCTAAAAATGTCAGCCCCTTGGCCAAAGCTCCACAGCCACTAGGAGGGCTGGCCTCCTAAAGAACAGACCTGGTTTCCAAGGCAAACACTATGCGGCTACAGCTGACTGTTGAATCCAAACATGCCCCCAAATAAATGTAACCGCTTCCTGTCCAGTACGTCATCAAAATTTTAGATACCTTTTACTGAAGCAGTCCTTGAAATCAGGGAAGGGGCTTAATTTGCTGTCAACGAAAGAGTCAGGGGGCTTTTTCCTCTGAAACTTTGCCCAGAGGCCCAGAATGAATGAATGTCGATGTAATATTTATTTAAGATTTGTGGAGCCAGTCGTCGTATTCTTCCTTTTTTTGGAAGTCTTATTTAGACAGCTGCCATCGGATCTTTTACACGTGACTCCAGTGCTTGTCCTCTTTATAATAGAGTGTGTCTGCCTCAAGGATAGGAGCTGTCCTTGTCCTCGCATCCCCCACCTCCACCTCAAGCCTGGCACCTAATGGTTGCATGGTAAACATTTGCTGAATGAATGAACAAATGAATAAAGGCTCTGAGTTCCTAACACTAAAATAGCTTTGCAGTCGGAAAGAATCTGGTGCTGTGAGCCTCAGGAACCACCAGGATTATACCCTTGAGGCGATGCTGGCTGGGCTCCTCTTTTTGTTGTTGTTAAATCAGATATTTAATAATTTAAGAAGCCAGCCCTTCCAAGGTTTGGGCTCAGTCAAGCAGACATTTAGCTCGCTCCCAAGGCTCTGACATTCCCTCCCGGCTGGGCCAATCACAAGCCCTGGCCATGACTAACCCTCAGGGATGCTTTGTGGCCCCAGGCCCAGCCACACTGCCACGTCAGTTGCTGCGTAGAATCTTCGACCATAGTGCCCAGAAGCCAGTTGTCACAAACTGTTTGTTGAGGCAAACAGAACGAGGGTTTACTCTTGCTCCTCTCTTCTCTGCCTTTGTTTCTATCTTTCTGCCACTTTTCTCTCCTTCATCCCTCCCTGATTCTTTCTGCTAGCCCAGCCTTCTCTCCTTCCTCCAGCATCTTGTTCCAGCTTCCCGGCCCTAACTGGACAGCTTGCCAGCATCTGTTTTACAGAGGTGCCAAGAGGTAACCCACCTAAAATGCTCCAGCATAGGCCAGAGCCTGGTTTGGCTGATGCTGATTTAGGGTTGGGGTTGGTCGGTGTCATGTCAGCTTCCCAGGTGTGAAGATGGAGAACCCTTGCGTGCCATTCTGAGCCTGAGAAAGCTAGCATAGTGTGCTGGAGAGCCTCAGCCCAAGGCTCCATATCCCTAACTCCATGTGGATCGAGCATTGCAGGTAGTCTCACTGTTTTCTTATTCATCACTCTCCTCTCCCTACCAGAAACTCCTTGAAGGCAGGCAATTTGTTTTACCTCTTTGTGTCATCAGGCTAGCACAGGCCTGCCACCAATAGGAGCTGAATAAATGTACACTCAGCCACAATACAGCAATACCCTACTGTATGCCAAGCTCCAGACCTTGGACATATAGAGACAAATAAGAAAATGTCCCTGGACTCAAGGAGCCTACAGTCTTGAAGGAGCAACAGACTTTCAACTGGTACAAGTGTGACGAGAGACATAACTGAGAAATGCAAACGGAAGGGTCAGGCCACACAAGGGGAGACCGCAGCTAGATGAGTGGTCAAGGAAAACTTTCTGGAGAAGTAATGTTTATGTAGACTCCGAAGGGCTGAATAGGAGTTAGGTGAAAGGGTGGGGTGAGGAAGAGGTCAAGAGAAACTATTCTAGCAGATGGGATATTTGCTGTCTGGGTGGACTGGTGAGCCTGGCATTGAAATCTGAGCTCACTGGCATGATGGTACAGAGCATTCTGAGGGGCACAGGAAAACAGATGGCTGAAAGAGGGGTGTCTTGATACTGTGCATATGGTGGTAGAAGTTATCTCTTCATTGCCCCAGCCGTGGCACGTGGCTTGGTGTTGCCAGAAGGCCAGAAGGCTGTGCTTTGATTACAATGCTCCCACAAAGAATGTGGAATAAATACATCAGCCTCCTCTGCCAGGGATGGGGGACCCTGGGATGAAGGTATAAAACCCTTCAGCTCATATCATTGCACACTGATCTTACCAAACGTGCCAACATTGGGAACCTCACCTAGGACCCTTCTCCCCCCCACAGACGAACGGGAAGTTGTTCAGAAGAAGACCTTCACAAAATGGGTGAACTCCCACCTGGCTCGTGTGTCCTGTCGCATCACCGACCTCTACAAGGACCTGCGAGATGGACGGATGCTCATCAAGCTGCTGGAGGTGCTCTCTGGAGAGATGCTGGTAAAGCCCCTTTCTGTATCGTGTTCCCTTTCCCTGGCCCCTTTCCCTGTGGCTGGGGCCCCTCTTCAGGAAATATATGGTCTGGAAATATCCCCAGGTCTCACGGCCTTGACACGAAGTGTCCGTGTGGCTAACTGGGTTCTCTGACCTCTTCTCAGAATTTTTTGCCTCTTTTTGGCCTCTTCCACCCCTTGCTGCTTCTCCCAGAAGCCATGCAGAAGTCTTGACCTTCTTCTCTTGGGATTTGGCCATCTGTGGCTGGCCTCTGAGGACCCACCCTCAGCCTCCTCACAAGAGCTAGGATGTATGGATTGACAGACTCCCATTCCCCAGCTGGAAAAATTTTCATTCTTCTTGGAACCCAGAGGAAAGTTCGGAGGATATCGTTCTGTGTATCTTATCGTTCTTACAAGTGGAAATTTATTGTAGGCACTCTCAGTTGTGACCTGTCCTGGAATAATGTTGCTCCTGCGGGGGAATGAGATTAAGGTTCACGTTTGCTCAGTTACTTTCATTGTGACCTTGGACCTATCAGGCAGGACTTTCTTTGCCTCATTTCCCCTCCCCCCCCAAAAAAAAAATTTGAGGAAATGATACCTCTACCTGGTGAAGTACTCTAAGATCCTCAGAATTTGAATAAAAAGGTGCCATGGTTTTCTGTTGCCTTTTCACCTCCAAGCTGAATTCTGCTGCTTTCCCTGCATCGAAAGCCCACTAATGAGATTTCCCACTGGGAACCCTTCTGATGAAAATGTTACTCATCGCTGGCGGTCCCCCTGAGTTTTGGCTGGAGGGAGGAGATTGCATAGTGGGGTGGACCCATTATCAGTCACAAAACTGAAAGGCACTCTTACCACCAGCCAGCAGTAGATCCTTCTTAACACTACGCCTGGCACATAGTAAGTGCTCAGTTAATGATCGATTGTGTTATTGTGTTTGAATACTGTTTATCACCCACTCAGAAGGCTTTGTTCACACTCCTCTGAGCTGCACAGGCTCAGTACCGATGCAGCCCGATTGCAGGGCACTTGAGGAAGGGAACCTATGGACTTTGCTAAGAGGGTGGGGTGCGTGTAGGAGCCGCAGTTTAGCCAGGAGCATAGAGGGTGGATGCCTATGACAGGAGCTGGTCCAGGATGCAACCACCTCTGTGGTTACCGTGAAGTTCCTCCATGCCCACGGGGGGTCACTGCTGTTCCCCAGCCAAAGCCCACGAAGGGGAAGATGCGCATCCATTGCCTGGAGAATGTGGACAAGGCCCTGCAGTTCCTCAAGGAGCAGCGCGTGCACCTGGAGAACATGGGCTCCCACGACATTGTGGACGGCAACCACCGCCTGGTCCTGGGCCTCATCTGGACCATCATCCTTCGCTTCCAGGTGGGTTTCCAGCAGGGACAGAAGGAGTAGAGAGCACCTGTCAGAGCCAGACCAGGCTTGGGAATCTTATAAATAAATAAATTTGAATAAAGTGGGAATGTTTGTGCACATTCTAAGTGGCTAGGACCCTGTCCCGTGGGAAAGTGCTAGTAGGAAGTAGTGACCGTCCTTTGCATCGCCAAATCTCTGAGGCGCAGGGTGAGCCATTCAGCCTCTGAGGGAGAAGACAGAATTTAGTAGTCGGGCTGAGATCTGGCTGGAAGATCTGCTTTCTGTCCCCTCCTCACCACGTGTAACTTCTGTTTTTTAACTTAGTTTGATACAGAAATTGTAAAAACAGTACAGAAGATCTGCTTTTATGTTTTTCAGTCAGGAACTTCTCTCTTCCCACCCTGGCATTCAAGGTTTGTTATTTAAAGAAATTGAGAGAGAGAAAGGGAAGGGAAGCAAGGCCTCCCACCTGCTGATTTGGGAAGGGCAAGGGGGAGGAAGATGACACACAGCTTGTAGACTGACGACCTCATCCAAGTGGTCTTGGGCGTCCCATCTCACTTTCTGTGCGTGTGCATGATGAAACAACAATAATGGCAGGTCTAGAAAGAATGAAAAGGCAAGAAAAGCCCCTAATCAAAATACAGTACCTGCCAGTGTTGGTGCTGTTCCCTGACCTTGCAGGGCTTTATTTCTCCCGAGGAGGAGTCGGGGTGACTTGTGTTTATTCTCAGCATCCTGTCAGAAAATTAAGTTAGAGCCATCTCATCTGACATCAGGAAGCTTTGTGCGGCCGCTGACTAAAGCAGAGAAACCGGCCACTGGGACCCAGGGCCTCAGGCTGTGGTGTTGCTGGCAACGCAGATGGATGGCTAAAGAGGAGGAAAAGAAGGAGAGAGCCCCCCAGGGAGAGCAGGAAGGCACGGAGCAAGATGCAAACCTAATTCCTCTCTCTTTCGTTCCTGCGCCTCCAGATTCAGGACATCGTCGTCCAAACTCAGGAAGGTCAGGAGACGCGCTCAGCCAAGGATGCGCTGCTGTTATGGTGTCAGATGAAAACAGCAGGGTACGCCCTGGGACCAGCCACTGCCACGTTTCCCCAGCACTCACCCGCTCCCCCCAAGCACTGCCATCCCCAAGGGACATGACATCACCCGGCACTATAGCAGCTTCAGCATAAATGATGCAAAAAGTCTATCCTGACCTGATTCACGGAAGCCTGGAATACAGTATTTTTTTCCAAAGTTGCCTGGGCCAGACCAAGGGGTTTGTTGGGTATGCAAGTCTCTTGGGCCCACCTTATGGGGACCTAGCCTTCATGGCGGCCCTTACATGGAAGCAGCTTGAGGAGGGACAGGTCCAGTCCTCTCCTGGTGCATAGGCCCCTAGGTTCATATACTTGTTTGGGACCCGAAAGAATCATTAGGTCTTAATGTTTCTCTTGGATGCAGCTACCCCCACGTCAATGTCACCAACTTCACCTCCAGCTGGAAGGATGGCCTGGCCTTTAACGCCCTGATCCACAAGCACCGGTAAGAGGGAGGAGAGGGCTGTGCGTACGAGGCAGAACTCCTGTGGGTATCTGGACACATTGCACTCAGCATGTAGGTTATTGTTCAGCTTCACAAGAATGTCACCTCCACTGTTCCTTCTCCTCACCTTCAGCAGCTTTACCTGTCTCAAATTCTAGCTGCACCAGCTGCCACCTTCCCCACATTCAGGTGCCTCCAGCTGCCCCCACTCTGCATCTCCTTTCACTTCTCCTGCCCAGACACCTCCCCACGTTGCATCCTGCTGGGGCTGCACTGTGGGTGGGGATGCTATGGCCTCCACTCCCTGCTGACAGTCTGGCTTCGTCCCCAGGCCTGACCTGATTGATTTTGATAAGCTGAAGGACTCCAACGCCCGACACAACCTAGAGCATGCGTTCAATGTGGCCGACCGTCAGCTGGGCATCATCCCGCTCCTAGACCCTGAAGGTGAGCATTGCCCACGCTAGCCTTGACTGTAGCGGTGGGAGATGGTGCTCATTGTGCAAGAGGGAGCAATGGACTGACGAGTTGAGGCCAGGTGCTGGGCGAGCCATGGGCACAGCGAGGGGATGCTGGCCAGGCTGGGGCTCTGCTCTGGGCCTGCTCTTCGGTTCCAAGTTGGTTCCCCGCACTTCACCTGGACCAATTGGGGGCCCAGTGTAGTCTTTGGATTCTCTTTTCTTCTGTCATAATTTGTGGTCTTGATATGGATTTCATCTTCTTGCCAAAACCTCAGACCCATTACTCTTCCATTGTCACCCTGCTGGTTGTTACTTGATGCCTATAGTTGAAATTCCTATGGGAGAAATGGAGACAAACCCCTGAGCCTGACATTTCTGGCTTCCAGTTCGGTCCTGAAAGCATCCTTTCCCCTTTGCAGATGTCTTCACAGAAAACCCTGATGAGAAATCCATTATTACCTATGTGGTGGCATTTTACCACTACTTCTCCAAGATGAAGGTGCTGGCGGTGGAGGGCAAGCGTGTCGGCAAGGTACTGAGCTGTCTTATGACCAGCGTCACCTCATTTCCCAGTTCGCCACACCCAGGCCATGGCTAAAGTGCTCTCTTTTTTATCCTGTGTGGAGTAGAATGTGTCTGGGCTCCAGCTGCAGTTGGAGGGGTTGATCACCCCCACCGATTTCCTCTGAATCCAGCTACGCTGAATTCCAAAGCAGGTTGATGGCCTGTCCTGAAAAGTGTCATAGCCTGCCACTCTGAGCCCGTCTTCCACCTGCAGGCCCTTGTCTCATGAACATTCCCATGGGAACAAAGCAGAGCTTTGTTATGGTTTCAGCCCTGTGAGGCTTCCATGGTATACCAGGAACCCACAGGCCCTCATGCCAGCCTCCTCTCCCCTGTTGAGTCCTTCGCTCCTCAAGAGTGGGGACCGTTTCTCATTCATCTTTGTGTCTCTGGTGTTTAGCAGAGAGAGTGCCTGGAATCCTCCGATTCCCAATATGCATTTTAAAATAAATAAGACCTTGGTCCTGGCACAGCAAGCTTACCGATCTTTTACAGGGTTAGGGGAAGAGGGAACTGCTCCTGCACCCTAGCAGGGCCAGCTCCTGGCTGACATGGCCCCTGCACTGTCAGGCCACTCCAGGCCCTAGCAATAGTTTGCGGCTCAGGGAACAAACCCCACAAAGAATGCTTCAGGGCTTGAGAGGAGGAGGCCACGACTGTGGTCCTCATGGGTGGCATCGTTGCTCTTCCGATGGGATTCCCTAGGTAATAGACCACGCCATTGAGACAGAGGCGATGATTGAAAAATACAGCGGACTGGCCTCGGACCTGCTGACCTGGATCGAGCAGACCATCACCGTCCTGAACAGCCGCAAGTTCGCCAACTCCCTGACCGGTGTCCAGCAGCAGCTGCAGGCCTTCAGCACCTACCGCACCGTGGAGAAGCCGCCCAAGTAAGGCCCTGGCACTTGGGAGAATGGGTGCCAGTGGCTGAGAAACTGGCTACCGAAAGGTAGAGCCAGGCTCTGGGCCTTGAGGAGTGTATCTTGGAGGCATATTCTAGAGGCTTGAGAGCTTCGCATGTGTCTCCTGCTCCACCCCCTCCTCTTCCCCGTGCTCCCAAGCCGTCAGCCTATAAGAAATGGGCAGTAAGGAGTAACCCCCAGCTCATAGCCAAAGAGAGTACTTTCCCAGATTCCTGAGGGAAAGCAGGAATGAAATACCAGGATTCTGAGTCCCTTCAAAGAACCCGTGCTGGAAAGTTTCTTTCTTGTGTGTGCACTGAGCTGTGAGTTTGTTTTTCTGGTAATGATCTCTATATTCTTAGCCCCAGAGCACTCTGTATGGGGCCTTGTTGATCATCAAATACATCCTTGTTTTTCTCTCCCGTCTGTCACTGTTCATGAGCTGAGCACTCAGCCTGCCTCTCGGGACTTTTGCTCCACTCTGGTGTGTGCAGGCCCTGGGCGCGGACTCACGGATATATGCACAGGCACACACAACCACGTGTGCACATGCACATACGTGCACACACACAAAAACATGCACATGCAAACACAGGGGCGTGCCAACTCACCGGCCGTTAGTTTGTCCACTTCTCCTGAAACTGATTTCTGCCTCATTGGCAGTACCCTCTGTCCTGTTCCTCACCACCCTGGCCACCTCTCGTGTTCTTCATTCATGACTCTCAAACAGAAAGGTGAGCCATAGAATCCAGAATGTACTATAAGCAAGTGTCCGATTGCTGGTCTGACACTAACTCACTTTTAAAGTCTTAAATTCAATACAGATAACATTCTCTTTGGGTCTAGCAGGGGTGATGTCTCCTAGCTGTGTAGATGGTACTCAGGGCCACAGCTATTTTGAAGTGCCTGTGAGCAGCCAGACTGGCCTCAGTATGGGGACTTTGCTCATAACCAATCTTCACCTGCCAGGTGGAAGGTGCAGAAATGTGAAAGCACCCAGTTACCTGGAGCTGGGACCCCAGGTTCCAGACATCCATCCTGCTGCTGCTTCTCATTTCCTACACTTAAAATCCTCCTGTAACCCAGCCTTTCCTCCCCCCACCCCGGCTCGGAAGCATCTGGCCTTTGGGACTTTTCAGGAGAGCTGGCTCTTCGGGACTCATTAAAACTGGGGTGAAAGTTGTCCTCAATGCAGCATGTTCTGATACGGAAAATGCTGCTCCTAAGGTTTTATTGACTCAGTTAAAAAAAAACTGACTAAAGTGCTAGTCAGAAGCCTTCATCATTCACCAAACAGGGGAGGATTTTCTTGCATTGACTGGTAAAACTTGATATCTTCAGGAATTATCAGAATTCTCCAGTTAGCCATTCCCCTGGGGGGCAAATGATAAGCAAATGCTGTGGTAGCCGTTGTGTTTTCTCTGGTTTGTACTGTAAAGACTCCACCCCTAGTGAGATGTCAGTTGGTGAGCATGGTAAATGTCTTAACAGGTAAGGAGACCTATAGATCCTCTTTACTTTTTGTTTTTCAGGGAAGTATGCTTTGCTAGTCAAGCTCCAAGATGCCAGGGTTCCACGTTGACTTCAGCAAACAGTTTGGCTGTAGGGATCTTACCACTAATCTCCCTACCTCCGTTTTCTTGACAGGTTTCAGGAGAAGGGGAATCTGGAAGTCTTACTTTTCACCATCCAGTCCCGGATGAGAGCCAACAATCAGAAAGTGTACACGCCACACGATGGGAAACTAGTGTCAGACATCAACCGGGTACAGCACGTTTTCCATTACGTGTTGCCTTTGGGTTGGTCGAGATCCCAGTAAGGGCACAGGGAACAGTCACTGGACAGGTTAAACCCATCCACTTTCCGTGCCATGATTAACTACACATGCCGGCTTTTGGGGGTGCTACCTGAACCTAGGTCCGGGGGGTCAGACTCCACCCACCGTTCATCGATTCAGCCCCCTGTTCAGATGCTGAGTCCTTTTTTGGAGCCAGTTTTCATAGCCTAGTCTCTATTGAACTTTGTGTTTGTTTAAGTATGTTTAAGTATGGAATATTAACTGCTTGTAACAGAAAGGAAATTCCTCTGATATTCCAGAGATTTGGATGTTCTAATAGAATGGAGATAGCCATTTAGTCAATAAGAATTTGCTGAGCCCCCACAGAGGCAAATAACATTACATGAGGCCAAGCATCTAAGGCAGGTTTAGAGGGGTAGGGAACAGGGAACTCGGGCTCCCCGGATCTTTGGTTGGCCCAGACATGAAAGCCAAAAGGCTCCACCTAGATTTCTGAAATCACTGAGTGTTAGGTGAAAGCGAGAGAACCCCCAAACCCAGATGTTCCTCTCATGCTCCAAGAATTCTCCTCTCTCCCTCATGCAGGCCTGGGAAAGCCTGGAGGAAGCTGAGTATCAGCGGGAGCTGGCCCTGAGGAATGAGCTCATTCGTCAGGAGAAGCTGGAGCAGTTGGCCCGGCGCTTTGACCGAAAGGCAGCCATGAGAGAGACGTGGCTCAGTGAAAACCAGCGTCTTGTGGCCCAGGTAATGGGGGACACACTTGGGGAAGGCAGGAGAGGGGAACCTTTCCAGAGCCCCCAGCAGTTGGCTGGACTGGAAACGGAGCTGGCCTCTCAGTGTTAGTGGATAAGCCTGTCCACAGGCCTTGCATCCCGGCTTCCCAGGATCGAGTGGATTAAAATTCATGTCTGAGGAAGAGCTCACCATGAGTTATTAAATCTCATATTTAGAGAAAGAGCCTCTATCCAGAAACAGCCCCCGAAATTGTCTTATTTGAGCCAGTAATACCAAGTTGACATTAAACAATGATTCTCCGGGGATATGATGAAAACAGCGTGCATCTTGTGTGTGTCAAACATGCCTTTTGGACTCTGGCCTCCAGGACTGTGTCATTTCTCACTAGCTAAAAATTGACTCCCGAGCTGATTGTCCATGACAGCATCTGTTCCTTCCCACTTGGAGCTTAGAATCAAATTAAATTCTGTCCAGAAAGGGGAAAGCAAGTGCTCTGAGAGAACTGGATACTGAATGTGCACCCTAGATAGCACAGGGTAAGCCATCCATTTACAGCTGTATGGTCTCCAAGTCAGAAGCCCCCTCCTGCCCCAAATCAGGCAGGTCCATTCAAGACAGGGAGGTGAGTGCCAGCAAGCTGAGGAAAGGCTGTGTTCATAACATACTCCCGGCATACCCACGCATATGGCACAGTGAGTAAAATCTTGAACTTATTTTAAACACTCTTGTGAGACATTTAGTATTTGGAACTGGGCTCCAATCTTTGGGAATGGTCTTTACCATCCCACAGTTGTTCCGAAGCGAAATGCTGTTTCTCCACATCTGGATACTAGCCAAGGGAAGCCTGATCGAGTTGCCCGTGTTTCTCCCCGTGGGGCAGGATAACTTCGGGTATGACCTGGCAGCCGTGGAGGCGGCCAAGAAGAAGCATGAGGCCATTGAGACTGACACAGCTGCCTACGAGGAGCGGGTGAGGGCCCTGGAAGACCTGGCGCAGGAGCTGGAGAAGGAGAATTACCACGATCAGAAGCGCATCACAGCCCGCAAGGACAACATCCTGCGCCTGTGGAACTACCTGCAGGAGCTGCTGAGGGCCCGGCGCCAGAGGCTGGAGATGACTCTGGCGCTGCAGAAGCTCTTCCAGGACATGCTGCACAGCATCGACTGGATGGATGAGATCAAGGTGGGCCTGAGGGTTTCCTCCCCCCCCACACCTCCAGGGCCCACCTCGGGCCTCAGTGCCAGCTCAGTTAGGTTATGCTTCTTTAGATGCCTCCCAGCCAGTCTCATCTGAGTCATAATGGAGAAACGGAGGCAGCACAGTGTCTGGCTGCATCTGCCTGTCACCTGCTTGGCTCACTCTGCTCCAGACAAGTCATCAGCTCAGGTCTGCTGTATCCCCATGATCAAGAAATCTTGGGTTCATAGCACAGGCAGAGACACAGACATTAATCGGGAGCCCAGAGACTCAGGCCCTGGGTAATCACGATTTGACTCTGGTTAGAATCCAGACCTCCCAGCATAGGGGCAACCAGGAAGTCCGAATCTCCTCTCCCTCCCAGTGCTCTCAGCTGAGCATACACATCAGAGTGACCGTGAGCTTTCTAAAAATTCACATGGCCCCAAACCTGGGGCAGATGCAAGAGACAGAGTGAGGGGCTCGAGCTTCTGTAAGATGATCCAAGAATGATTCTGATGGGCACCCCCAGTAGGAACTCCTGATCCATAGCTTCCTCCATGCTGAGCAGCAGCCGTTTTCTGCTTCACTGACTCACCCTGGCCCCGATACCATGGACACATCCTTTAGAGGGGTCTCTTTTTCTAGTGTGTAGGTCTCTTCACCTCTCCTCATTCCACTACCCTGTCTGTCCTTTTTGTCAGGGTCACCTCTTGTCTGCTGAGTTTGGAAAGCACTTGTTGGAGGTCGAGGACTTGCTACAGAAGCACAAATTGATGGAGGCTGACATCGCCATCCAAGGGGACAAAGTGAAAGCCATCACCACTGCCGCCCTGCAGTTCACTGAGGAGAAAGGTGAGAATTCTGATGTCTCCCTGTTGAGATCTCCAAAGTCAGATTTCATCATCTTGCTCAGCACCCTAGCTTGGATAAGTCTCCTAGCTTTAGAATTCTGCTTCTTTCATCAACTAATGGTTCAAGCATGAAGCTTATGGGAAAGCAGAATTCTCCAGGAACCAGGCAACTGCTCTGGTAGTCAGTGATCATAAGTACCAACAAGGCATCATCTGTCTTTCTTTCTCTCTACTAGTTCAAGTTACAGCAGAGACAAACTAGGTTTATAGCCTCAGGTTTTAAATAGGAGACCCTGTTGCATCCTCAAAGAAACATCTTGAAATTTTTGTCTGTTCTTTAAAAAAATAGTTTCATGTTGTACATTTCAACTGAGAGCTGACTCAACTTTTAACCTCCCTCATTCCTGAAATTTTAGTGGGAACTAATTAAAAAGAATCCGGCCTGCCCTCTGAGCAGCTGGGACCCCCCTGCATTTGATCTCAAAGCTCCAGTTAGATGACAGATTCTAGATCATAGGGCTCTATCCTCACAACAGGTCTGAAGCTTACCCATAAATGAAGCCATCACCCCTTTCGTCTTCCTTTCTCCCATCCCTCCCAGAGTACCAGCCTTGTGATCCCCAGGTCATTCGAGACCGTGTCAGCCACCTGGAGCAGTGCTTTGAGGAGCTGAGCAACATGGCAGCTGGGCGGAAAGCCCAGCTAGAGCAGTCTAAACGGCTCTGGAAGTTCTTCTGGGAAATGGACGAGGCTGAGAGCTGGATCAAGGAGAAGGAGCAGATCTACTCCTCCCTGGACTATGGCAAGGACCTGACCAGTGTGCTCATCTTGCAGCGCAAGCACAAGGCCTTTGAGGATGAGCTCCGTGGGCTGGATGCCCACCTGAACCAGATCTTCCAAGAGGCTGAGGGCATGGTCGCACAAAAACAGTTTGGCCACCCACAGATCGAGGCCCGAATCAAGGAGGTGTCTGCCCAGTGGGACCAGCTAAAGGAGCTGGCTGCCTTTCGCAAGAAGAACCTCCAGGATGCTGAGAACTTCTTCCAGTTCCAGGGCGATGCGGATGACCTAAAGGCTTGGCTGCAAGATGCTCACAAGCTGCTCTCAGGCGAAGATGTAGGGCTGGATGAAGGGGCCACACGAGCCCTAGGGAAGAAGCACAAGGACTTTCTGGAGGAGCTGGAGGAGAGCCGTGTGGCGATGGAGCATCTGGAACAGCAGGCCCAGGCCTTTCCCCAGGAGTTTCGGGATTCCCCAGATGTGACCAAGCGGCTACAGGTCCTTCGAGAGCTCTACCAGCAGGTGGTGGCCCAGGCGGACCTGCGAAGGCAGAGGCTGCAGGATGCCCTGGACCTGTACACGGTGTTTGGAGAGACAGATGCCTGTGAGCTGTGGATGGGCGAGAAGGAGAAGTGGCTGGCCCAGATGGAAATGCCAGACACTCTAGAGGACCTGGAGGTGGTACAGCACAGGTCAGAGCCTGTCTCTTCCTTCCTACCTATACCACGGTCTCCACTCTGCCTCTGCCTGGTATGGGAACAGCCTCTAGATCAGCAAGGGTCTCGTTGAGAGGCCAAGGGATGTCCTTTGTTGCAGAGGCCAGACACCAGGAGTCAGGGGTTCTAATCCATCTCTATGGTTTTGGATACTTCACCTCTGCAGCCTTCCTCAACATAGACAAAGGGGCTCTTTATAGTCCAATTATTCAATTACTTTCAGCTACAGCATCCTTTGTTTAAATGAGTGTGTGTGTGTGTGTGTGTGTGTGTGTGTGTGTGTGTCACAAAGGAAAGTAGAGCTGGTTTGATTAAGAGAGAGGTGAAAAACTGGTATCCCACCAGCTCTAGCTTCCTGTGGCAGTCCCTAAGCCCCAAAGCCCAGAGGGACCAGACACCAGTTTGTAAACCACCAGTCTACAAGGCTGTTCTCATTTCCAGCATCCTGATTCCATCAGCATTCTGGCACGGGAGGCCTGCCCCCAGTCTATGGGCATCCTAGCATCCAAAGTACAGAATCCAGGGTGTTGAGGAGGAGGAGCAGTCACTCCCTGGAACATGCCAAGGTGGTCCCGTGCTGATGCTGGAGAACCTGGGCTCTCCTTCCAGAAGGGTCAGCTTGTGTAACCACATGGCTTCCCTCCCCTCAACAGCTTTCCCTTCTCCTGCCCAGGAGTGGAACACCTGCCTGGGGAGTATCCTTCAGGTCAAGCTGTCAAGGCATTTGAATTAGGGTCCAAGAGCAGTGGCCAGGGCAGTGGAGATAAGACAGGTGGTCTCTGGCAATTAACCACCCCATCACCTCTTTTGTCCCATGTGCCTCTCTGTTGAGCCAGTGGCCTATGTTGCAAGAAGAACCAGCCCTCTCCTAACCTGGTCCAAGAAATGCTAAACCATGAAATTGGACCCATGAACCAGCAAATAGGGTGTGACAGCATATCTTTCTCCTTCCTCACCCTGTTACCTGATCAAATGTATTTAGAAGATGGAAGGAGAAAGCAAGAGCTGCACATTCTGGAGACCGAGTAGCCACTGGCAATGAAGTGCTTCCTGCTCCTTCACCAGTCCTCATTTTCTCTGTCCATACCAGGTTCGACATCCTGGACCAGGAGATGAAGACTTTGATGGCTCAGATTGATGGTGTGAACCTCGCTGCCAATAACCTAGTAGAGAGTGGCCACCCACGCAGCGGGGAAGTAAAGCAGTACCAGGATCACCTGAACAACAGGTGCGGTGTGGGGAGGACTTGGGGCTGGGGGCATCTTCTCCGGGCACCTGACATACCCCTGGGGATGTGGCCCAAAAGTCAGGACCCCTGCCAGGTGTGTACCTTCAGTGCTCCTGTCTTGCTCAGGCACAGTCTCCTACACTGGAGCTGGAACAGCAAGGAGGAAGGACCCATTTGGGGATTGGCCCAGGGAGGGAGAGAGATGTGTTCACAGAGCTGTAAATACCACGCCTATGGGGTAGGAGTGGGTAATTCTGTGTGATGGGGGTGGGAGGACGACGTTCTAAGTGTGCCTGTAGTTGGAATCAGGCGATGTGGTACTCATGCCACATTTCCCTGGACATTCTTGGGCAGGAAAAATTGCTTTTTGAGAGCTCTTACGTACTGTCCATAAAAGAAAGCTCCTGCCTCTACCAAAATGCAGCTTTGATCATGAAGTTGGCTTGAATAAGGAGAATTAGCAGGAAGCCTTGAGCATGCTTCATAGTCAGAACAAAAAACAGGCCCCGAGGAGCCTTTGGAGAGAGGGTACTTTCAATACAGGGTGTAATTCCACATGAGTCCTCGAGAATCTCTGAGAACAGAGCACAGGCTGGGTCCTTTATACACAATGCCTCATGTTTACTTCATCCCCATTGCCCAGTCCCTTTCCCCACACTGGTATCTGAGCCTTGCTCTGCCCAAGGCAATCTGGGAGGTGGGGTTAGGGAAGAAAAGGGTCAGCACAGTGGAAACTCCAAAGGGGGCCTGAGAGGAGGCAGGGATGATTGAGGGGGTACTTTGGAACCACTGGAATGGAACCGATTATCTTAGCATCCAACGATGAGGACTGTGGTTTGAGAGATTTTTATGTAATCTGAGGCTTATGCAGAGAAGGAGGATGCCTCATTCTTCTTTAGGCTTAGAGGTAATGTGAGTGCATGTGTGCTCAAGTGTGCACGTGTGGAAGACAGACAGGAAGCACTTGTCAGCAAAAGATGTGTTGCCTTAAGGAGCTACAGTCAGAGAATGATCTTTACAGATCCCTAAGCCATGTACCATCCCTAAGTGAAATATATCTGGTACTTGCCATCCTTAGTTGAGAGCGAACCTGAGGCATGAAATGATAAGATGGTTTTTCATTAAATCTAGGAGTTGAAATGTACCTAGGAAGTGGTCTAGTCTAGCCATGTACCCCAGACAGTCTGTGTCCTACACCAACACTTCTAGGGGTGGGGAGTCCACCCCATCACCGTACAGCCCATCCCATTCAGGGCAACGTCTTTTGATTAGAAAGTTTGGTCTCATATTGAGTGGAAATTTACCTCCTGGAAATTTGTAACATTGGTTCTGGCTCTGCCCTTTAGCAAGATCAAAACTTATTCTTCTGTTGGATAGCTCTTCAAATATTTTTAAAAACAACTGCAATTCTTTAGCTCCATCTGTGTTCCTACCTCCACACTTCTGCTGTTCCCACCAGAGCGCATCCTCCCAAAATACACACTCCAAATCCTGCTCGTCCTTTAGGCCAGTCCAGGGCCCTCTCCTTCCCAATGTCCCAGATGAAATCTGTACTGGTTTAGAGCTTCAGTTCTACATCATGTTATAGTTACTTTGATGCTGAAGAGCCTATCTATTAGATCATTAACAAATGAAGAGCAATATCTTTATGTATTGCCCGCTGTGCTTTGCAAACCAAGCACATTATATCATCTGAGGTTTCCTCCATTTGGAACAGTCTTTTCTCAGATATCCACTTGGCTTACTCCCTTATTTTATTCAAATCTCAGTTCACATGTTCGCTTATTGGAGCTGTCCTCACTGACCACCCCATTGAAAGTATCACACACCTCTCTCCCACCCAGCCCCTCCACCTCTATCCCATTTCCAGCATGGCCTGGCCGGTGCTGACTTACAGCAACTCTGTCAATTTTCTTCCTCTTGGAGATGGTGCAATGGAGGGGGAAAGTGGGTTTAGGAGGCAGACTAGACCCAACCCCAGCCTGTCCCCTCTGCGGCCTCCACTTGGCTGCAGTAAGGCCACACCAGGAAAGGCCTAGAAAATCACCCTAGGGCCTCTTGCCTGGGGGTATAACAAGACCCTCACCAGCGACTTCTGGACAGGGCCGGGGCATCTCTCAGCCCTGGAGCGCCTCACTATCATTTCACATTTCAGATGATCTTGGAGAAAATCTTCAGCTCCTGTGCCCTGACTTCCCAGCCTCGGTACTATCTGTGTGTCAGGCACAGAATTCCCAGAGCATAGAGACTTTGTGGTCTAGGAAGGGAGCAGGGAAATCTTTGGGCTCTTACTCTTTCTCTCCTGGTATTCCCAGTTCTTCCCACTCAATCTCCCACTTCCCTTTGCAGACCCGTCTTTTTAATCCAGACTAGCAGCTGTTGTCACACCTTGGGAATACCTACAATGCACTTCCCCCAGTCCATCTGCATAGTCCCATAACCTCCATCCCCCAAGTGCTGAAGGTACAAAGATGAGCGAAATACTCAGGGTCTCCTCCTTAAATAGGTCTGTTCATTGAGATACAGCTCAGATGACTGCCATGCTATCTGCCACCATCCCCTGTCACTTCTCACAGTTCCCTTAGTCCTCTTTGCCTGCTATGTGCTATGTACGTAGTACTTTATACTCTAATTATTTTGTGAGCTTGTCTTACTCCCTCTCTAAATCATACACTCCATAAGATAAAGTATGGCTAAGTCTGTATTATCCCAAAGGCTGGCATAATGCTTAAACAGTAGGACCTCACTTAATGTCATTGATAGATTCTACAACTTTGGCAAAATGATGTATACTAGAACCAATTTACCATAGGCTAATTGACATAAACAAGAGTTAAGTTCCCATGGAATCTCATCAGCGTTATAATGAAACATTGAAAGAAACAACATTACTTGAGAACCTACCTTGTGAATATTCAGGAAAGATGGGTTCAGTTAGGAAATAAGCATTCAGCATACTCTTATGTGCTCACATGTTACAGTGATGCAGAATGAGTAAACCCAATCCAAGGGCGGTGTCTCTGGTGGTCTGGGCCCAGGCTGATGGGCATCTCTTTGGAAGAGGCTTTGTGGGGGCTGCTGACCCAACCTGGATGCCCCGCACCCTGCCTGCATCTATTTGACCTTTGCACATTTGCCCATTTTCCCAGCACTGCATTTGAAGATTACAAATGTATTATCCATTCCAGTTACTATCCCAGTTTATCCCCTCTCTGCTCCCTCTGCCTCTTCTCCACCAAGCTGCTTTTCTTTAGAGCCTAGGTGACTTTTTCAAACCCTGGGCACTTTGAATGTTGTCTTAAGCATTTGCATAATTCTTCTGGGGCAGTTGGGACCCTACATCCTCAAGCATTCTTGAAGTTGATAATGTGGGCTTTCTAATTATTTTCAGTACTTCGGAAAACTAGAGAAATTGTATGTTTGCCCAAAATTCAACTACATACAGAGACTAAATGTCTTGTTCCTTTACTTATGGTTGGAATTACATCACTGCTTGTTCCCTGCTGATAGATCTGATTAGCAGTTATATTGTCTTAGGTTAAATCAGATAAATGAATTTTACTCACTGCAGCTTGTCGGGTAGATGATTTTTTTTTTCATTGTTTCGAGGTCTCTGGGTCGAGACTCTGATGAGAAATCTAGGAAGAGATGTCCTGTGGGAAGTGTTAAGTAAGACACTGTCTCTGTGTCTCCCCACTATGTGCCCCCGGCAGGTGGCAGGCATTCCAGACCATGGTATCAGAGCAGCGGGAGACAGTGAGCTCAGCACTCCGGGTGCACAACTACTGCATGGACTGTGAGGAGACCAGCAAGTGGATTGTGGACAAGACGAAGGTAGTAGAGTCCACCAAGGACCTGGGCCAGGACCTGGCGGGTGTCATCGCTATCCAGCGAAAGTTGTCTGGGCTGGAGCGCGATGTGGCCGCCATCCAGGCCCGCGTGGGTGCCCTGGAGCGTGAGTCCAAGCGGCTGATGGAGTCACACCCTGAACAGAAGGAGGACATTGGCGGACGACAGGCATATGTGGAGGAGCTATGGCAGGGCCTACAGCGAGCCCTGCAGGACCAGGAGGCCTTGCTGAGTGAAGCCAGCCAGCTGCAGGCCTTCCTGCAGGATCTGGATGACTTCCAGTCCTGGCTGTCCATGGCCCAGAAGGCCGTGGCCTCTGAGGACATGCCTGAGTCCCTCACAGAGGCTGAGCAACTCCTGCAGCAGCATGCAGCCATCAAGGATGACATTGATAGACACCAAGATAACTATGAGCATGTCAAGGCATCCGGGGAGAAGGTGGTCCATAGTCAGACGGACCCAGAGTACTTACTTCTGGGCCAAAGGCTGGAGGGCCTGGAGACTGGCTGGGATGCCCTGCACCGGATGTGGGAGAGGCGTGGCCACTCCCTCGCCCAGGGCCTTGGCTTCCAGGAGTTCCAGAAAGATGCCAAGCAGGCTGAAGCCATCCTCAGCAACCAGGTAGGGAGAGGCATTCAGGGCTCAGAGGCAGCGGGGTCAGGGGTATCTCTCAGGGCAGCAGCATTGGTGAGGTCTACGAATGTACTACATGGCCCAGGGACCGAATTATCCTTTTCTTGTCTTATTCTTGGGCCAATTAGAGGCTAGAGAAGTGAATTTCCCCTGGGTGGTTACCCTTCCAGGTGGCTTTAGGCACACTGTTCATCAGGTGCCCCTGGGTGGGGTTGGGGGTGAGAGCCAAAGCCTGGAAAGCCTTGCACAGCTCTGAGGGCACCATTCCTGCTGTAAACTATGTGACTCCACATGACGTTCCTGCCTGGCAGGTGCCCTCGCCGCCTCTTCAGCTTGTCTTCATGCCTTGTCTGGAAACTTGCTTCAACAGGAATATACTCTGGTTCACTTGGAGCCCCCAGACTCCCTAGAAGCTGCAGAGGTTGGGATACGGAAGTTCGAGGATTTCTTGGTGTCTATGGAGAACAACCGGGATAAGGTCTTGAGTCCTGTGGACTCTGGAAATAAGCTGGTAGCCGAAGGGAACCTCTATTCAGACAAGATCAAGGAGAAGGTGCAGCTGATTGAGGACAGGTATCCCCCAGGATCATGGGTTGGAACCAGGTGGGGCTGGCAGTGCTGCACAGGGACCCCAAGCTCAGCGTTGCTGTGACCGTGGCTTCTGGCTTCCCTTCCAGGCACAGCAAGAACAACGAGAAGGCCCAGGAGGCCTCAGTTCTTCTGAGAGACAACCTGGAACTCCAGAACTTCCTCCAGAACTGCCAGGAGGTGAGGCTCCAGCAAGGCAGGCCACTCTGCAGGAGACTCCTTTCTTGGCGCAGAGTGCCCCAGACGCGGAAAGTCCACCAGATCCTTCCTAACTCGGAAAACTAGGATTCCGTGAGGGAGACTGTGGGTACTTGACCGCCTAGGTCATCCTCTGGAATCTTTGATTCCACAATACCTTTTTTTTTTTTTCTTACACCTGAAAAGATGTCTTTTAATCTGTCAAGCCTACGACAGTGTTTCTCAAAGCATCTTAGAGTCACTGAGGGCCCTGGTCAGAGCCTCCTTCAGGGGCATGTGACCTGAGCCTTCACACAAGGCCCTGTGTTCAGAGGGACTCCACACTTGGCTAATGCTCTGCTGTTGCCATCTTGAAATGCTTAAGAACTTGTAACATTTCCATCTTGCATTGGGCCCTGCAAATTACGAAGCCAGTCGTGACCCTGGTTAAAAGCAGAGTCACAGGTACCAGTCAAGTCCGGATGATTCCAGGCTGTAAGGGGTGGGAGAGTAGCATATTCAACAAGCTCCCAGGAGGAGAAGTGCTACTTCGAAGGGATGAGCTGTGCAAGGAAGGTCTTTGACCTGCACACCCAGGTCCCTCCATGAGCAGTACTTCCATGTGGGATGGGGCTTTCCATGACTTCTTTGCTCTCAAGCTCATACCTCCTTCCTCTCAGCCCAAATGACTTTGTTTTCATCTACCTCTGCCCCTGGCACAAACCTGGCTGGATTTAGTACCAGGACATCTTGAAAACATTGGCTGTTCATCCCAATTCTTCCCTCATTGTTAATTACAGGATCTGCCCTTGGCTTCTTCCTCAGATAACATTTTCTCTGTTTATTAATGGTTTTTCACTCTACTGCTAAAAGGTAGATTTATCCCTCCAATAAACACTTGTTGAGTTTCTGCAATAAACAGGCCCTATCCTAGGTCCTGGAAATATGGAGAGAAGCATAAATAGCACTAGTGTCACATTGCACACACTCTGGTGGGGAACACACACGGTGCTTATGTTTTAGCCGTAAGACAGCGTGAGTTAAGGTGCCTGAACTGGGGGTTAAAGATCCAGAGCTGGACAGTGGCACTCTGTTGTGCTCACACTTCCTCTGCTCTGCCTTCTCCTGCAGCCAGAGGTGGGCAGCCGGTCCTGCCCTCAGCCACTGGCCAAAGAGCTACACTCAGGGATGATTGGACCCTCTTTTTCTGCCCACAGCTCACTCTCTGGATCAATGACAAGCTGCTGACATCTCAGGATGTCTCCTATGACGAAGCACGAAACCTCCACAACAAATGGCTGAAGCACCAGGCATTCATGGCAGAGCTGGCCTCCCACCAAGGGTGGCTAGACAGCATCGATGCAGTAAGTAAAGAAAGTGGTGGAGGCACTCTGCTCAGGTATGCTCACCTAAATGGGGCTTCCTCCAGGGTGTAGACACCGTCCTGAAGCTTCCTAGACAGTACAGAACTTGGAAATGAAAACACTTTCCTAATAGTAGTTAAATCTTCAGGACTCCTGATCTATCTAGTCTCATTAAGCCCTATCAGAATGGGTGCTGCTTCTGGGTCACCTGAGTCTGGGAACAGTCCCTAACATCGAAGGCACCTGAATTAGAGTTTTAGCATATGTTGTCAGGACAGCAGGTATCTCTTTTTTGCCTTGTTATCCACACCAGGGCCCCAGCACAGGGGAAGATGAGATGAGCAGAACAGTCCATTGTTTCTGACTGTTTAAATGGGCAGAACCACTGGGGAGTGGTCATTCACACCCCTCATAGTTGGGGAAGCAAGGGTGTCCTCTGTAACAAGCTTGCCCAGGGGCCCTAATGCAAATGTGACTAGAGTTAGATCTGGGACTTAGTACCTTCACTCCTCCCTGTGGTGGCTTCTAGGGATAAGCAAGCGTAGGAGCCACATGAGGCCATATCCACAGTGGTTGAGGGCTCAGGCTCTGAGACACACTGTCTGACTCTTCGTCCTCCCTGCACCTCAGTTTTTCCCTCTGTAAAATGAGAGTAATAACAGTACCTGCCCGAGGGAGTTGTGAGCATTAAAACACTTCGAATGATGCTGGGTGATTAGTAGGCACTCAGTAAAGGCTGGCTGTTATGAGCAGTATGTAGCCTGAGGCCCAAGTCATAGCACCCCAAAAAGATACATCTGTGCAGGCGAAAGCCAGGTAAGACAAACTCCGTTAACCAAAAGGTCTCACCGAATGTTAGTGCACAGAACTCTGGGAAGAAGGGAGAGAGTGGAACTTACGGGAAGGTTTCCAGGCTGCTTGTACCTGGATGGATCCTGAATCTTTTTTTTTTTTAATTAAAAAAAATTTAGTTCTAGCTGACCCTTGTCTGAAGTTCCCCATACTGCAGTCTCCTGAGTCATTTGGTCCAAACGTAGCTTTTCTACTGCAGATAACTCGGGGGTGCATCGTCTTTCAGTCGGGCTGCAGCGAGGTCTAGGCAGACTGTTTGCACCTCTGACCTCCCCTCGTTAGCCCTTTGGAACCACCTGCTCCAAGACTGGACGGTGAGCGCTCCTCCTCCCCACACAGGAAGGAAAGCAGCTGATGGAGGAGAAGCCGCAGTTTGAGCCCCTGGTGTCCCAGAGGCTGGAAGCCTTGCACCGGCTCTGGGATGAGCTTCAGGCCACCACGCAGGAGAAGGCCCAGCGCCTTTCGGCCGCCAGGAGCTCTGACCTGCGCTCGCAGACCCATGCCGACCTCAACAAGTGGATCAACGCCATGGAGGACCAGCTGCGGTCTGACGACTTGGGCAAGGACCTGACCAGTGTCAACCGGATGTTGGCTAAGCTGAAGGCACGAGAGCGGGTTGTAGGCTGGAAGTATTAGAATAGAGGGAATCTTGGGGAACATAGCTGAAACCTGAAAGCAAGTACTCCTCCTGTTCCTCCTAGCTGGGCTTGCCAGCATTGTGCAGAAATGTCTCCTGGTTCATAATGTATCTCTTCCCCCTTTGCAGTGGGTGAGACAAGAACCCAAAAGGGTTAATAAAAGCCCAAGAAGTAAAGGACAGTCCCTTGGGGGCAGGGTGAGGGGAAGATGAGTTGGGGAGGCTGAGCTCTACGCAGGCCTTGAAGGATGAATGGGGTATGGATAATGGAAAGGAGGGAGGGCTGCCCAGGAGCCAGGGCTGGTGCTGACACTGTCCCCTCATGTCCCAGCGTGTGGAGGACCAAGTGACTGTGCGGAAGGAAGAGTTAGGGGAGCTGTTTGCCCAGATGCCCTCACTGGGAGAGGAAGAAGGAGACATGGACTTGGGCATCGAGAAGCAGTTTCTGGCCCTCCTGGAGCCCCTGGGGAGGAGGAAGAAGCAGCTGGAATCATCCAGAGCCAAGCTGCAGATCAGCCGGGACTTAGAGGATGAGACGGTACGTGGGCCGTAGTCCCCATCTCCCCGGTGGCTGAGCCAGCAGCTGCCATCCGAGTAACTGGCTGCCACCCAGGGCAGTTCTCAGCAGCAGATGTCTGGTCATCTCACCCCCTCATCTCAGAGGGTTGCTGTGATGATTACATTAAATATAAAATTAAAGCCAGTGCTTTTTGAATGGTAACTCACTCATGGACTTTGGGGCCAGACAGACTTGGGTTCCAGATCCAGCTACGTGACCTTACCACTATGTGACCAGGAGCAAGTTATTTGGAACCTCAACTCAAAATGTCCCCATCAGTAAAATTGGGGTAAAACCCTGGTGGGGGGTGTTGGGAAGAACCAGGGAGGCAGGGCAGGCAGAGCTCTGTCTAGCTCATGGTGAGTTCTCGTAAAAGGTGGCCATGATTGTCATTAGCTGTCCCCTGCCTTATGTCCCTGCAGCTCTGGGTGGAAGAGAGGTTGCCTCTGGCCCAGTCTGCCAACTATGGCACTAATCTGCAGACTGTGCAGCTGTTCATGAAGAAGAACCAGGTGAGTACTGCCTTACCTTGTTAGTGCCACCTGCCCCAGGGAGGGAGGCCCAGCTCTGACTTACAGAAGGCTGACTACAGCAGATTATTGTCATTGTTGGTAGCTATTGGGGTCCCCAGACCCCATAACAAGAACAGCTCTGGTGATGGCAAAGAGAATTCTGGGAGGACCCCAGTGGGGTAGGGAGGGGAGTTGTTTAGATGCTTTGAGATTTGGGGTCATTCAGACCCATCAGGGCATAGGTGAGTGCAGGACCCAGTTGCCCACGGGTTTAATGTGCTTTATAGCTTCTGTGCTCTGTGGCCTTTCTGAGAGGAGGCCCATAGTTCCTGGTTGCTCTCCGAACACTGCCTTGCCCCTCTCCCAGCTTGCCCTGAGCTTGTCCTGAGCTTGCCCTGCTGTGTCTTCTCAGGGTTAGTAGGTACCATTTCTCCTGACACGTGACAATACTTGTGGGGCTCAAACCCCGTTAGGAAGCCCCTACACTTGGACTCTGAGCCATCGGAGCAAATATCCAGTTACTGTCCTGCTTCCTCTCACACCTGGTTGGGAACTTCTGTGGCCCTGGTCAGAATCCTAGAAATGAACAGACACCACACTTCTTCTTGTATCAGAGTTACCTTATATCTCCCAAGGCCAGTTGTTTGGCATCATGGTGCCTCTGCATCCAGCCAGGGCCTGGCCACAGACCCTGCTCTTGGGCAGAGTCCCTCCCGCCTGGTCTGTTCTCGGGGTCACAAAGTGAGGGCAGTTGCAGCCACAAGCAAGGAGAGCCTGGGGGCTTATCCCAGGGAGAACAAGATGTCCCAGAGTGCCAGTCAGTATTATAGCTCCTTGGGGAAGGAAGGTCGTGGCAGATAGTACTTCCTTCCCCAAAATAACAGCAGCTGACATCTGCTCACAGAGCTCCGCAACTGTGCAAGGGCCTGAATTATATTCAGAGAGGTTCCTTAGAAGTTCCCTCAGACCCTTTGCTTCAGTGACATGGTCTAGTCACAAAGGCTCCAGTGGCCGCAGGAAGGGACCTGGGCTAGGGCGTGGTAGGGTGGGGTTTAAGTCAACACCACAACCTCCGGTTAATGGGAGGAGGCTGGTAGAAGGCAATATCCCTGGGGCCTCAGTTTCCTCAATTATAGAAGAAGCCAGCTTTAGTTCTTCTAACATTAAAGACTTTCGACTCTGTCCAGCCTCAGTAAGCGTATTGCCAAAAGATTTTCGTCTCCCCTGGCTGAAGGTTGCTATTTTAGGAAAAGGGCAAATATAAATGGGGTTCTCCTAAACAGGAAGGGAAAGATAATCTCTTGAGAGAGCATGGCTGCCCTAGTAAAGACTATTTTAGGCTAGCCTGGCTAGAGCTTAAATCCCATTTTATCATTCTCTTCTAGTGCTGTGGTTCTCAAACCTCAGTGTGCATCAGACGCACCCAGAGGCCTTATCCGAACACAGCTGACCGGGCTCCACCCCAGAGCCACTGAATCAAACTTTGGGAATAGAGCCCGATAATTTCCATTTCTATCAAGATCCTCAGTTATGCCCATGCTGAGAACCACTGCTCTGAGGCCATCCATTACAAGAACAAATCCGACGAGGTGCCACATGAATGGTTTTCAACTCTGGCTGCACATTAGAATCATCTGGGGGAACTTTTAAACCTACGAATGCTTGTTTCCCACCTCATAGCAATTGGGGTCTCTAGGCGTCCCTGGTTGTGTGTTTTCCCAGATTATTCAATATGCAACAGGGTTAAGAACCACTGTTCTGTCTGACCTGACCCCTGCCCACCTCTAAATCTCATCTTTTGTGACTTTCTCCCTCCTTCACAGTATTTCAGCATTTCTGGTCCTCTAACAGTCCAGGCTTGCTTCCAACCCTGGGGACTTTGCGCTTCCTCTTTCCTCTTGCCAACAGCACTCATCCATCAGATCTGTGTGTGGTTGCCTTCCTCTCATCATGCATGTCTCACTCAAATGTCATCTCAGAAAGGCCTTTCCTGACTCCTCCAGCTAACATACCACCACCAAACCTCTGCAGACATTCCTCCTCTCAGTGTTGTGTTTTCACATAGCACCCATGGTCTACGTTTATTTATTTATTCACATGGTTATAAGCTCTGTGAGGGCAGGGCTTTCGTTTCCATGTTGTCCCTAGGACAGAGTCTGCAACATGGGAAGTAACTTAATAAAGTTATTGAATGAATGAACTCAGTAAAGAAGACATCGTAAGTAAGCGCACTGCACAGGAGCCTAGAAAGCAAATGCTTAAAGAGAGTGGGAAAGGTGCATTTTAGGATCCCTTGCAGAGGCCATAAGATCTCAAGGAAAGTAGAGGCAAATGGACCTGACACCATGGGTGGTTTGAATTCAATTGCACAGACCACGGGAAGTTGTCAGTCTCGAGTGTCGAAGCATAAAGTGCAGAGACTTAGGTGATGTGTGGATATTGCTGGTTCTATATATTTTACATGCTGACAGTCGCTGTACTGCCCACAAGCACTGCTCTTGTCCCCATCCTCCAGACAGTTTTTAAAGCCATGGGAAGTCATAGAAAGGAAAGAGATGAGGTGTAAGGAGCCAAGAGCCCACATGCAAGAAGCAGTCAGGCTCTGGCCTCTAAGACCCAGAAAGTGGGCAACACATGGGTCATGGCCCCTGAAGAAAAAAGTCACCCAGTCAACAGAGTGGGAAGAAAATATTGTTTTGGTGACCAAAGCCTCAGACATAAAATAGTACAAAGCTCTCAAGATTTGAGAAATAGAAATGGGAGGAAAAAAATTCTGAACTCTGTACAAGAGACAGCTGTTGACCTGTTTTTTAGAAGTGAAGTCTGATCTCAAATAAAATATCAAAAGGCCAATTAAAATGATTTTCCTTTCCTCTATCAAGTTCAACTGAGAAATCAAGCTCTGCTGAAACAGGGAGAATAGGGAGCAGTCAAGATCCTAGGCTCTGGGATCAGGGAGAGCCGTGTTCAAACCCCAGCTCTGCCACTCACTGCCCACAAGTTTCTTAACTGCCTGTGCCAGTTCCTGCAGGTCTATCTCAAAAGCCTATGGGACGGTTGAAGGAGAATGATGCGAAGTGCTTAGCACATGGTCACGGGCAGTTTTATGACTACCACCTGCTCTTCTCTAGCTTCCCTGAGTGGGGTGGGGATGCAAGGTGTCCAGGTGCCACCTGGGCAGCCCACAGCGGGCCCCACCTCTGAGCCCTTGCCCTCTGGCCACAGACGCTGCAGAACGAAATCCTGGGCCACACACCGAGGGTTGAGGATGTGCTGAAAAGAGGACAGCAGCTGGTGGAGGAGGCGGAGATCGACTGCCAGGACATTGAGGAGCGCCTGGGCCACTTGCAAGGCTCGTGGGACACGCTGAGGGAGGCAGCAGCTGGGCGGCTGCAGCGCCTACGGGACGCCAGCGAGGCGCAGCAGTACTACCTGGACGCAGGCGAGGCTGAGGCCTGGATCAGCGAGCAGGAGCTCTACGTCATCTCGGATGAGATCCCCGAGGTCAGCTCAGGCTGGGGGGCCTGGCTGGGTGCCAAGGCCAAGGGGAAGAGCCGGGGTTGGGCAGTCAGTGGGGAACCTTGTAAGTTGGGTGTGGGAGGAGTGAGGGCAGGGGGAGGGTGTATGAGGAACCCTCCTTCTCAGGATGCCCCAGCTCTTGAGAACACCCCTATAGTGCACACACTAGGTGGGCACCCTGTCCATCAACTGAGACTGATGCCAACCCAAGGGTTCTTCGCCTCTGTTGTGCCACGGATTCTGTGCTGATGAACTGCCCTGGGAGGGGGTGATAAGTGAGGTGAGGGGGTCTCTCAAAGCTGGAATGATAGAGGAAGTTTTCAGGGGACAGAAGGTTGTAGCTGGGCCTGGATGGGTAGGTAGCAGATAAGAACTGGGGGAGTGGAGAGGAAGGTAGGGTGCGGTCACTGCTGGGAACAAGAGCGGTGTCTCATGAGCCTGACTGTCCCGTCTTGGGCACCCTGGGAAATGGGCTATAACCTGGACCAGGCCATGCTTGCTGATGGCTTCTGCCTCCTAGGATGAAGAGGGCGCCATCGTGATGCTGAAGAGGCATTTGCGGCAGCAGCGTGCAGTGGAGGAGTACGGGAAGAACATCAAGCAGCTGGCTGGCCGGGCCCAGAGCCTGCTCTCTGCAGGCCACCCCGAGGGGTGGGTGCGCCAGTCGGGGTACTTGGCCAGGTCAAGGGGGTCAGGCCAGGGGCCTCACCAACCAGGATTCCTCAGATCCAGGTGGGAAAACAGGAACAGTTTTCCCAAAACTATGGATTTGAGAAAATTGCTTCTGGACTGCCAATTGGCCCAGTTCCACTCCATTCCTCAGTTCTCTGTGAGTAACTTCAAACAGCCGAATAAGGTCTGTTCTGCAAAAGGATCAGAAAACGGAGTAGCAAAACTATACCCTCTGGGTGAACTGAGAGCTCCAGTCTTTTGAAGAGTTAGACTAGGCTAAGAGACGCTGAAGACTGACTTTGCTTTTCTTTGTGTGGTCTGTGGGGCGGTTCATGATTTCACGGCCTCTCAGCAAAACCGTTATATAGGAGTGAAAGTAGAAAGCCTGTGCCCGTCTCAACTGTTCAGTTGTGTGGGTTCTGCATAAATGAGAGCCCATTGAGCCAGACCGCTCAGGCTGCCCCCTGTAATGGCCCTGTCCTCAGCTGCCTTTATGGCACCAACAACTACAAGTCCTCAGCAGCCACCCCAGCATCTCTCAGGGAGCCCCAAAGATGGAGCCTCCGGTACTGCACGCCCCTCCCTGAGGAGCTAAGCAGAGCCTGCTGCTGCTGGCCTGCCCCATCAGCCTTCCTGGAGGACCAGTGGGGGAGCTCCCCATGTGCACTTGTCTTTTTAGACTTCTCAGAGTGAGGGGCAGTGTGAGGAGGCATTCGCCTCCAAGGGGGAGACATTTCTGTCATCCCCTGAAGCATCGTGGTCTAACTCTTCCCCTGAAGGAGTCACTGCCATTTCTCCTAAGCTGCACTTCCCCACCTGTCCCCGTCGCAGGGCTGGGAGGCAGTAGGTGAGCTCCCCTGAGCTGGCTGCTCTGGCTTCTCTGTCACTGTCTCTGAGCACGTTCTTGCTTTGAATTCCAGGGAGCAGATCATCAGACTTCAGGGGCAAGTGGATAAGCAGTATGCGGGGCTGAAGGACATGGCAGAGGAACGCAAGAGGAAGCTGGAGAACATGTACCACCTGTTTCAGCTAAAGAGGGAGAAAGAAGACTTGGAGCAGTGGATTACAGAAAAGGAACTGGTGGCCTCATCCCCAGAAATGGGGCAAGACTTTGACCATGTTACTGTGAGTACAGCGACTTCTCTCTTTGTTTTCCTCGAATGCAGCAGTTGCAGGAGACGTCATTCCAGGTACACACACGCCCCCTGCCAACTGCAAAGCGCTGTGCAGAGATGCTGGAGCAGCAGTGGGCACTCCGGCCACCCTGGGGAAAGTGCAATGTGCAGGCCCCATTGGTCGTAGCTGCCCCTGGGGGGTCTGCAGCCAGGGCAATGACACCACCTGCCCCTGGGCCCCAGTAACTGGATTTCTCTCTACCCTCCATCCAGCTGCTCCGAGATAAGTTCCGGGACTTTGCCCGGGAGACCGGGTCGATTGGGCAGGAGCGGGTGGACAGCGTGAATGCCATCATCGAGCGGCTCATCGACGCGGGCCACGGAGAGGCGGCCACCATCGCCGAGTGGAAGGACGGGCTGAACGAGATGTGGGCAGACCTGCTGGAGCTCATCGACACACGCATGCAGCTGCTGGCCGCCTCCTACGACCTGCACCGCTACTTCTACACGGGCACCGAGATCCTGGGCCTCATCGACGAGAAGCACCGGGAGCTGCCCGAGGACGTGGGGCTGGACGCCAGCACCGCCGAGTCCTTCCACCGGGTGCACACGGCCTTCGAGCGGGAGCTGCACCTGCTGGGCATGCAGGTGCCTGCTGTCCCTGCCGTCCCCCCGCGGGCTCCAGGGGCCTGCTATCCGCACCTTCCCCATGAGCGGCTTCCCAGAAGCCCTCAATATTAGGTTCTCTCCCGGCTCCTACAGGGGAGACCTCTAAAATAGGGGAGACCTCTAGAACCGGCCCCAGGAGTTTTTACCTTCTCAGGGAAGTAACGGCTTAGGACAGGAAGGCAGAGCGCTTGGCTTTCAGACTTAGCCCCTAGTTCCTTAAACTGAATCTTCACAAAAAAAACCATGCATAAAATACCTTAAAAGATAATTTTTCCGATAGTGCAAGGTATTGCACAATATTATTAGCAAACACATGCAGTGCTTTTCTGGTACCAGGGACTGTTCTAAACTATGTAGTCACTGAATCCTCAGAGCCACCCTCCGAGGAAGGTACTGTTATCATCTGCATTTGATAGATGAGAAAGCACAGTATAGAAAGGGTAAATAAGGTGATGGGAGCATGCAGGTAAGCAGTGGAGCCCGGGATGTAGCTCCTGGCAGTAGACTCTGCCCACAGCCATGGGGCTGTCCTGCCTTTCCTCACAGGAGCTGGAGGGGCCTCAAGATCTGCTTAAATCCCGTCCTTTCATGACTGGAGTGCTCCCTGAGGTCCGTAGGGTTCCTCAGAGTTCAGTGTGATTGAAGGGGTTGGGGTGGCCCCAGCTGCCAGGGGTCACCGGGGTCACATGGAACAGGAGAGGCAGCCTGCCTGTATAGTCCTGCCCCAACCCAGCAGGATTCAGGGCCTCTGCTTCACCCAGAGGAGTGACATCTGAGGGATTTATCTTCCCACTGGACATGGGTCCTGGAGTGTGGCTCTTGTACCTCCAGGCACCAGAGCCCCCAAGGCAGGTACAGTCCCAGCGAGGTCTCAGAAATGAGGCTTCATTGCCCTGGGGCTGGCCTCAGACACGCGGTGGGGGTAGCCCTTTCCCTGGAGAGGCAGCATGCAGAGTGGTTAGGGACAGGGACTCAGGGGTGCATCTGCAATCCCAACTGTTTCCCTTTACAGGTGTGAGTGACCTCAGGCCTATTACTCGCCCCCTGTGCCTCAGTTTCCTTATCTCCAAAACAAAAATGATGATAGTACCTCATTCACAGGGTTATTGCAAAAATGAAGAGTAATAAAGTGTTTAGAACAGCGCCTGGTACACTCATTATCGTACTTCTGAGATCAAAGGGCGTAGGGTCCCTCTCACTCCACTTTAAGAGGATCAAAGCCCTCTTAGGGGAGGGGACTACACTGAGAGAAGTCTTTCTAGGGAGCAACATCCAGTGTTGTCTAATCACAGGTACAGCAGTTCCAGGACGTGGCCACCCGCCTGCAGATGGCGTACGCTGGGGAGAAGGCAGATGCCATCCAGAGCAAGGAGCAGGAGGTGTCTGCCGCGTGGCAGGCACTGCTCGATGCCTGTGCTGGGCGCCGTACCCAACTGGTAGACACAGCAGACAAGTTCCGCTTCTTCAGCATGGTCCGAGACCTCCTCTCCTGGCTGGAGAGCATCATCCGGCAGATCGAGACCCAGGAGAGACCCAGGTGAGGCAGGGACCTCGAGGCAGCCTCACTCCTGGGCCACTTAGTCCCAGAGGCTGGCAGACAAGGGCTGCAGTGGGGAGCCTTCGCAAGGGACAGTGATGGACTGTGGATGCACAGGAGTCCCAGGGGGCACCTGAGGGCTAGGTCCAGGCAGACACCGAGTGGCTTGGCTTCTGCTGGGAGGATTGACTGTTTCAGAGTAGAGGGAACCCTGAGTGTGTCGAGAAAGACATCTGTCAGTGAGGGCAGTGGCTGCAGTTATTAGTGAAAATGCGCAGTTCACTGTTTACTCTTCCCCTAGTGCTGGGATGCGGGGGTTCGTTCCCCTAAAACTCAGGAGCTTCTTGCCCATGGGACCGGGGGCAGGAACTAAGGCAGTGAGAGCTTCAGCAGGGATTAGGACTCTTGACATATTCTGTGTCGTATTAGCAACTATCGCCGGCCCCTCTCTGTCCCTCTGACCCTAGGGTGCTTGTCCTGATGGGTGAGCTTTTATATTTCACATCTTTATTGAGATATAACTCATGCCATACAATTCAACATTTAAAGTCTACCATCCAGTGGTTTTTCATATTTCACAGTGTGCCACCATCACAATATAAGCTTATAAGACTTTCGGCACCCCAAAAAGAAACCCTGTACCCCTTAGCAGCCATCGCTCATGCCCCCTTCTCCCTCACTCCTGATGGCCACTAATCTGCGTTCTGGCCCTCTAGACTCTTTACATAGGTAGAATTATGTATGTGGCCTTCCCTGACCGGCTTCTTTCACTTAGCACGTTTTCAGGTGTCGTTCATGTGGTAGCGTGCGTCAGCACTTCGTTCTTTTCCATTGCCAAATAACATTCCCACGCTTCTTCGGGGTCCCTGCACCCCCACCATACCCTGGCCACTAACCAACAGAAGACACTAGGACATCGGTGTTCCTGCCGGGGCCAGGCTGGCAGAGGAGGGACTGGGTGGGCTCAGATTCCCAGGGGGGCAGAGAGCAGCCCCTCTCCTCCCTCTCCTCCGTACTCGGCCTCAGGCAGGCCAGGGTCGCCAGCGTTCCCTCCTCCCCCCATCCGCCTGCCCCTCCCCCACCAGAGACGTCTCCTCGGTGGAGCTGCTCATGAAGTATCACCAGGGCATCAAGGCCGAGATCGAAACCCGGAGCAAGAACTTCAGTGCCTGCCTGGAGCTCGGCAAGTCCCTGCTGCAGCGGCAGCACGAGGCCTCCGAGGAGGTGAGAGGGACAGTGGGACGCGGACGAGCCTTCTCTCTGCCCTTGCTGCCCCTCTTGGGGGACCAGACAGCTTCCTGGGAGGCCTTTTTCCCAGGAGGCTCATCTTCCCCACTTGGAGCGTTGGTGTGAGAGCCCCAGCCTCCAAACCCGTTGCTCCTGGCCAGAGCAGGCTCATAAAGCATCTAATGCCCACACGTGTGCACGCTTGGGCCCTGGTGACGCCCACCTCTGCTTCTCAGAGAGGTGAAGTAACTTGCCCAAGGCTGCACAGCTGGCAAGCGGCAGGTTCCCGTGGCGAAGCCCAGCATTCTGCGCAGCACCTCTCTGCGCATCGCCTCACGCGGAGGGAGGCTTCCCAAAGCCCGAGCTGCCCTTTCTCCTTCCCCGCAGATCAGAGAGAAACTGCAGCAGGTGGTGTCCAGGGCCAAGGAGGTGGATGAGAAGTGGATGGCCCGCTGGGAGCGGCTCCGCATCTGTGAGTGGGGGTTGGCACCGGGGACCCCGGAGGGGCTGGGGACAGGGAGCAGGAGTTCACAAAGTGGCGGTTTTCCACCCCTGCTTGGAGAAGAGCCCCCACAGCGCCACTTATCATCAAAGCTCCAGGGCCAAGGGGCTCAGGGGTCCCCCCGGGAGACCTACGTGGACGCGAGCCCTACTAACAAACCAGCCCCCACTCGCTGCTGTCCTCGGTCCCCCTCACCGCCCCCCACCGGGTGCCGGGCTGGGGTCCCTATAGAGCATGGCCTGGGGGGAGGGGTCAAGTTTAGGCCGTAGAGTATCCCAGATGTTTGATCTGAGGTGTGTCAGGCACAGACAGCTCTGTCCTCTGCAGCTGGGGGCTGGGGAGGTGCAGAAACCCTATTACTCAGGTAGGCTCTACCGTCCAGGAGGACCTGGGCTGGCCCCACGGCTGCTGGTGCACGATTTTGTGAGACGGCCAAGGGCTGGGAATACGGGTTCAGGGCAGAAGATGGCTCCTCAAAAGGAGACGTCCTAACTACATCTAGTTTTCAAAATGGGGTTTGTTCTAATTAATGTGTTTTCCAAATATCACTACCAGCGGAGACGCTGTGGGGTCCCAGTGTGGGGAAGGAGTCACCTTGGGCAACAGGTCACCAATGAGCAGAGTGCCCACACTGCTCAGCGACACCCCTGTGGGTCTCCTGCCTGAGCACCTGCTCGCGGTGGCCTGCTGAGCAGCCCCCAGGGTCCCTGTGGGAGAGGACCGCTGGGTGCTGACAGACCCCTGGGCCTGTGTCTCGCTCTCTGTGGCAGTGCTGGAAGTGTGCCAGTTCTCTCGGGACGCCTCCGTGGCCGAGGCGTGGCTGATCGCCCAGGAGCCCTACCTGGCCAGCCAGGACTTTGGACACACGGTGGACAGTGTGGAGAAGCTCATCAAGAGGCACGAGGCTTTTGAGAAATCCACAGCCAGCTGGGCAGAGCGCTTCGACGCCCTGAAGAAGCCGACCGCAGTGAGCAGGGACCTGGGGCGGCGGACAGCCTTGCCTTAGGGGTGCCTCAAGTCAAAAACTCGGAGCCAGTTATTAGGGACCTGTGGACAGTGTAAAAGCCTTGGCCAGAGAGGAGAGCGGGAAGGAAGTAGGAATGGTAGAAAAAGGGGAATAATTCCAAAATGAACACACACCAGGGCACGGGGAGGCACCTTTAGAGAAGGGTGTCTGGGAGCAGGCTCCCCTCCATGGCTGCTCAGACCCTCTCGGCCTTTTTCTTTCCTAGCTTGAGCTGAAAGAACGTCAGATCGTGGAGGAACCACTGGCAGAGGAGACTGGGTAAGTGTGGGGAGCACCGGACTGAGGAGGGTGAGTGCAGGGAGAGGGGGTGCTTTGAATCAGAAACAGCCCCTGATACCTGTGACCTCTCAGTCCTGGGCCACAAGTTAGAGCAATCGGGAGTGTCTGGAGCTTGCAGGCAAAGAGGAGCTTTGGTTAACCCCAAATCACGGGTGGCCTGATGACCTGGCTCAGGCGGAACCGGGTAGGGAGCAGTGTCTGCTACAGAGTCGCCTCCCCTACTCTGGGAGCCACCTGAACACAGCCCCGGAGGCCGTTCTGCATGGAACCGTGTCCAGGCTGATTAAGCAGCTCCTTGCTAAGTGCCTGCCAGGCTGTGGGGAAACCTGGAAGGGGAGACACTTGGTGTGTGCTCCCTGGAGGGGGTGGGGGAGTCAGACTTTGGGGTAGGATCTTGTTTCTAACGAGGGGCTGTCTTCCGTAGGCCTCAAGAGGAAGAAGGCGAGACAGCAGGGGAGGGTCCCCGAGGTCTCCATCAAGCAGCCACCGAGAGAACGTCCCCGGTCAGTTTCATGTCCCATTTGTCTAGTTCCTGGGAGTCACTGCTGCCAGAACCTGGTCATCCCTACTAGGCTCGGCCCATTCCCTAGACTCCTTCAGATTGGTCTGTGTTTTTCACTTGTTTTCTTAATTCCTGACTAACTCCCCTCCTCCCTTCAACCCCCCCAAAAATGACATGCCAGCCCCTTGACATGGCTTTATTAGTTTGGTTTTATCTAGTCTAATAAATTTTCTTATATAAATACATCACCATCTACGTCAGGGGAAACAGTTCATGCAGGGATGATTCATTTTTATACACCATCCTTTTTCCCATTTCCCCTCTCACTCCATCCTTAATGCAGTATCACCCTCCACACACACACACACACACACACACACACACACACACACACACACACTCACTCATTCAGGCTCACTCACTCACACTCAGATAGACTTCCTGGTCTTGGCAGCCCAGCCTCCTGTGTTTCAGGACACCCACGCCTCTAGCCGACTCCTCGCTCCTAAGCAGGGCCCCCTCCTGCTTTGTACCTTCCTGCCTTGAATCCTGTGGGTCAGTGAGTTTGGCTACAGAGCTGGTTCTGGGGTGAAAGCAGACCTGAAGAAGCCCTACAGGAGTGCAGGAGAGCCCCAGGGCTTCTGGGTCACAGGGCCAGTCCCCCAACGTGTAGGAAAGGAGTGTATGTGACTGAGGGGGGTTGGGAAGGGACTAAGACCAGCTGCCAAATGGCTTTAGGGCCTTTTCTGGAAGAGTCCCTTAGCTAAAAAGACCCAGGGGGCCTGTGTAGGAGGCCTGGGAGGCTGTAACCCAGGTTTGGGGGAAATACTGTGTGGAGGGGCTGACTGAGAAAAAAGCAGAAAGTTAGCATGTGCCTTGCATGGCTGCACCACTGCATGTACCCTGCCTTTCCACATGCCCCGCTGAGCTTGCCTGAGCCTTCGGGTTTTAGGGAAATCGGTATTCTAGGTAGAAATGGCTGGTACACCAACCACTCCAGAAGAAAAATGTCCATACACTGAGCAGTTCCTGTGTAGAATCCCTGTCTGGTTCGTACTTCAGCCATTCCCACACTTGTGTGAGACACACAGCGCACCTCACTCAGCTCCCTCGGGCCTCCAGCCTGGCCCGAGGCCTCCCTTTCTGAGCTGCACCAGCCCGCTGTGTCCAGCAGAGGGCTTTCCTGGGCTCCGGCCGGAGGCTCGCTCCCAGAAGTTCCCTCTGAAGCAAGTTCCCATCGTCGCATGTGGAGTCTCTGGTGGACTTGGTCCCAGCCCCTTTTTCCCAGTGACAGCTCCCACCAGAAGGAGAGAGAACTCGGGGGGCTGGCACAGACTGTGGACACTGAGGCTGGGACCGTCCCTGCCTCCCGTACCACCTGCGCTTCGGCTGTGCATCCCTGTGTGTCTGTGTGCAGTGGTGTCCCAGGTCTGCGGGCTCCTTTGTGACCACCTGAATCACTCCATCCATCATTTGTGTCCTGTACGTCTGTGCAAATGTAATTACATGTGTATCAGAGCCACCTCCATCCAACATCTGAATGTCAGTGGGTCTGGGGGGAATAAAACATGCTTGGACCTGAGTCTCTCTCTGGAAGGAGGGAGTGAGCCTACATTTGAGACCCTTCTCAGAGAGCCAGCCACCCCACCAGATGGGAAACCTGGCTCGTGCTCGGTACCAGGAAGAACCCAGATGGCGAATCAGTGAACACCAGGCCCGAGGCCTCATGGGAATATCTCCTGCTGCTTCTCCTGTCTCAGCCCTGGGTTGAGTTTTCATGAGGATCCATAAACTCCAAGGGAGGGCACAATACCCAATTGGCCTTTGAAATGAGAATTGAAGAGAATGGGTCCCAGGCATCCTGGGAAGTCTTGACAGAAACCGCAGCCTTTTCCAGGAAGGGCCGGCCGCCTGCTGCCCCTTCTTTCCGTTAGGCCTGCATCACGGTGGCTCCTCTGCTGTCCCCTGTATGTGGTCTGGTGTCAGTGCCCTATAGAATAGATCCACGCGGTGTTGCTTCATGTGAAACTCATCACTAGTGCATGCCAGCTTCCTGCTTGGGGCAACAGACGGGAGTGAACCAGGCACCTGAGCCCGTCTACAGGGCGGGCAACCTGCAGACCCTATCCCAGTTTTTCCCTTGCAAGTGTGTGCATACACGCGCGCGCGCACACACTGGGCTGGAGTGCCATTCCCTGCATCACTATTTTCCTCAAACATATTGTGTAATGCATTGCCTCTCCCACCTCTTACCTTTCCATGTTAGAATATTCTGGTAAAAACCAATCCATTCATACAGGTAAGTGTGTGTGTGTGTGTGTGAGGTCAGGCAGAAGCAAGGTATCACAACAGGCCAAACTCCTGGGGCGCAAGTCAGGACATTGGGTCTAGTCCTGAATTCTAGAGGAACGTTCCTGCATGATTTTGGACAAGCTGCCTAATCTTCCCTGGTTTCTTCATCCTTATAAAGTCTTATGCTCAGGATTACAGAAAGTCCAGAACATTCCTGAATGTCAGTAATGTGCCTGAATAAAGGGAAGGGCAGGAGAGGAGCCCTTTTCCCCCATCTTACTCTCATCCCCATAGGCCTAGGGAACCTGGTTCACGTCTGTCAGGTGCCAGCAGGTGTGAGGCTGCAAATGGAAGGACTGAAGGGCTAGGGTGTTTGGGGAAGGCGGAAGGGCTGAACCTTGGCTCCTGCAGAGGTCAGTGCCCTGAGGTGTCCCCAGGTACTGAAGCGGGGGGCCTGGCAGCAGACTGGGCCATTCCCCTTACTCCCAGTGCCTGGGGCACCCTCACCCCAACACCCTTGCCTTATGGGTCTCCCCTTCATCCTGGGCATGGCTCTGGGAAGGGCTGAGGCATCCTGCTAAGTTCTTCATCTTCCAGCTTTGGGTGCCTCAGAAACCTCAATGTGACATTTGTGGTTGGATGTTGACTACTGAGACACTGAGGTTGATTTCACGGAGCAGAAATGGTATTGCCAAGGATCCGAGTCTCCCCAGGCCTAAGGGCCCCCAGCCAATACTAGCCTTCGGACATCCTCTGTGCATTTTGCCTGCTTCTGGCTTTGTGGTGGGATACTGGGCCTGTACTAGGAACTCTCCCAAAGGGGATGCTGTGACAACACAAGTGACATCCCTGAAAGGGACTGTTGCTCCTACGGGCTGTGACAAGACACTGTCTTTAAGGGTCCTGTTTTGGGTGATCATGCTCTGCCTGCCATCAAGCCTCAAAGCTAGTTCCATTCTGTAGTTCACAGGGACTCTGGGGCACGAGGCAACCATCCGGGTGCCCTTCATTATCAGTCTTCATCATTGGGTTGTCAGGGAGGAGTCTTAACTCAAGTGCTCAGGGACGGCTCTTTCACCCTGACCTTCCAAGACTGCCTGCAGCTGGCTTCCTAGGGGAGAGACTGGCCTTCTCATTACAGGGGAACTGGGGAAGCTGAGACTGCTAGGTCCCTGGCCTCTGCCCACCATAGTCTGAGAGGTCGCTGTGGCTTCAGGAGAGTAACCAGCACTGGAGAATGTGAGGGATACCGCCCCAGAGGCTGAGCGGGCACTGGGTTGCAGCCAAGACACCTTTCAGCCATTTCCTGGCTGGCTCTAGTTGCTGTCATCCCCTTGGCAACCTGGGCAACCCTCCACCCCCATCAGTGGCCTCACCAGCAGGCAGTCTGGAGCTTTAATCAGCTGCCAGAGGCCGGGCTCTGACGTCCTTGGATGGAAGGGATGTGGGTGTGGAGGCAGCAGCTGTGTTCCTTCTTGCCTGAGCAAGCTTTCCCAGTCCCCTCCCCCTCCCCCTGTGTAGGCCGAACTGAGCTGCTGTTTCAGGCTTTTTGCAGTGAATGCAAATCGTGTGTTCGCTGGTAATGAGCAGTCCCAGCCTAGAAAGAACTTCAATTTTCTCGTAAACCTGGGCGTGTCCTTGTCTCCCCAGGATGCCTGACTCAGCGTGGCAGGGGTGTGTCTGGCCCAGAGCCCCAGCACTTTAGGCTCCCCAGAGAAACCTGCAGTAGGCTCTTTCTAGACTTGGGTCTACCACAGGGTGCGCGTAGCTGTCTGTCCTCTGGTCAGACATGATCTTTTTGGCCTCGCTGCTCCAGAGGCCTCCTCCCAAGGTCGTTCTTCCGAGCTCTGTTTCAGAGCATCCCAGATACTATATGGGCTCCGTACAGACTTGGGGAACACTAGAGGCATCTCAGAAATGGAACTTGATGGGTGATGGATCTGGTAGGGGGAGTCAGCGTCTTCTCTTTTTTAGTTTCTCTAATGCTGATCAGCAAGCCACCAGCTTCTCCAGGGCAGGGGCCTGAAGAGCCCACACCAGTGGTGGGAACGGTGACGACAGCCCAAGGACACCTCGTTCTCTCACCCGTGATGCTGCTGGACCAGGTCTCCTCCTCCCTGTCCAAGGGGATCCTGCAACTTTCCCCTCCATCCCCCCTCACTTTGCCTGGTGGCCTTCTGCTCTGTTCCCCTCCGTTGTCTTCGCCAGTGGTCATCTCAGAGAGCCGGCCCCTGGGCACAGTGTTGATCCACTCTTTTCGTGAGAGCCTCTTGCTACCCCAGCCACCAGGCGTGGGGTGTCCCACTGCCTGCCCCACCCTCAGCTCCTCCTGCACTTTCCCCTATTCAGCAACTTCCTTCTCTCCTTAGGCACATGTCTCTTCTCACACTGAGTTCCCATCTCTTCATTTCTTTGGCTGTTCCCAACTCAGCAAACTATCTCTTTTGCCTTTTTTTGCAAACAGCTGTCTCCTGAACAGCCTTCTCAACCTGTCTGCCAACAGCCCATTCCACCCTCGCCCTGAGGAGGCGCCCAGGCATCAGACACTGGGGGAGGGCACAACCCTTGGCTGTAAAAGTGTTGAGAATTACAGTGTGCTCCAGTTCCCCCCACCCTCCAGCCCCCCAGCGGATCTTTAGTTGTCTAAGGCATCCGCAGGAGATCTTGTCTGGCTCTAAGCCGCCCTCCTGGCCCCTCCCAGTGTGGCTCTACCTTGATGACCCTGCCTCAGCCCACTAGCCACCTGTCTTACATAAGCTGAGCTTGTCTCGTTGAGACCGTGAACCCCATCAGATAGGTACTCTTCTCTGGAGCAGAAGTACCACCACCATCCCTTGCAGCAGGATTTAGTAGGAAGAGCCGAGTGTGGAACCAGACAGTTCTGCATCCTCAGTCTTCTACTCACTAGATGTGTGACTGCGGGCGAGTTACTCGTTCTCCCCAACCCCCAATTTCCATCATCTCAGGAATCAGGGTATGGGTGATGCTTGTCTCACAAGAAAGTGTGAGGAATGGAAGAGAAAATGGAGGTAGAACATCTGGCATCTAGTAGGTAATTAAGTCTTTTACTTATTTTTTTCTCCATCCCTCACTGCAGACCTTCATCTCTTAAAAGGGACATCCTCCATATGAATTCTAGCATCCATTGCCTAACCCCTCCCAAAGCAACCCTCCTGTAGCGCCCCTCCCTTGAGGCTCCCCACACACACACTTTGGGCCCAGTCCTTGCTGTGATGTTGAAGGACAAGACCATCACATGGCTAAGGTCAAGCTGCCTCTTTCTGGGGCACATCCTTATGCCCTGGTTCTCACTTGTCAGCATTTCCTTTACAGAGAACCCCCTCATTTGTTTCTTGTTAGTGTGTCTGCGTTCACAAAGCACCTTCTAGAACCTCCAAAAACCCTGTGGTCACTTGCCAGGTTTTTTTGTGGGAGCGGGGGAGTCGTCTGTGCGCTATTTCCCTGTGCCACCTGCCGGCTGGGCCTGGAAGTACACCTTCAACTCAAATCCGGAGAAGGACAGCACCCAACCTGCCCCATTTCCCTTCCCTTTCTTGAACCTCCTTTGTGGAGGAGACCCTCAACCCTCTGCCTGGCATCCCAGCCCAAGCCATCTTCCTAGCAAGGCATAACTCTAAAAAGTCAAGTTTACAAGATCTTACAAAGACTCTGAGGTGGCCATTCCCCCACCCATCAGGAGCTCGGGCCTCTCCCTTCTGACTGAGATCCTCCTATAAAAGGTTTTCCTGTCTGCACCCTTTCCTCCCAACCAGCAGCCAATGCCACCTGTCCCCTGCCTTCTGACATCATGATCCCAGCAGCCAGTGCACGTGCCATCATGTCAGACATCTCCCCCTGCCCCTACCCACCTGCCCATGAAACTAGAGAACCTGGCTCCGCACTACAGGCAGCACCTACCCCTATCAGCCCCCCACCCTGGGCGATTCTCCCTCATGCTGTCACTCTCACTTACAATCTAAGACTCCCTGACCACCCCAGCCTGACACCCAAAATTTGCTCCTGGGCTGGAAGAAGAGACTCAGATGAGAAAGATGGGGGCGTGGTTTGGGCAAAAGAGCCCTCCTTTCTCAGGCCCCAGGGGTAAATAAGCTTAGTGTCACAAGAGGAAGCTGGGGGAGTGGAGGAGGTGGCAGTGGGCCCTCCACCCTTCAGAGTGTCCCCCAGCTCCTCTGGGTGGTTTCTAGGCTGGGTACCCCTCAGCGGTGTCGGTGTGTTCTGTGCATCTTCCTGGTGACCTGAGGGCTAAAGAAGCAGGCCTCCGCTTCCTAGAACAGAGGCTAGAGTCTTAGATCATCTCATACATTCAAGGCCTTTGGCAGAACCTGCCTGTCTACACCCACATGAGTAGCCAGCTCTGGGCCTCCGCTCCTCAGTCGCGCCCTCTTCTGCTGTCCGCAGAGTCCTCTGCATGCTGGGCAAGGCAGAATCTCCCTATTAGAGCATGGCATGGTGCCAGAGGCAGCAGCGAACTGTCACCTCCTCCTCTCCTTTCCCCAGTTTTCATAAGATGACATAAATCTTATTTACCCCCCGGGGCCCTGGGAAAGGAGGGCCTTTCTGCCCAAGCTATGTCCCCATCTTTCTCTTCTGCATCTCTTCTCCCAGCCCAGGAGGAAGAAAAGCCCTGCCAGTCCGGGGCCCGGGAGGGGACAGCAGCTGCCCAACACCTCCACCTCCCACCCTCACTCTTGGCTCCTCCTCCTCAGGCTTTGGCCTTCAGGGTAGAGGGAAGAGGGTGTATTTACAGTGAAGAGCACAGCTGAGATCTTTGCATACATTAGAAAACCCCCATTTTCCAAAGCCAGCCTATGACTAACCATTGAACTTATGATCACATTAGCATGGCTTCTCAGTGTTTCTGCCAGGGAATGTGGGTCAGGCATCCATTAGGAGGAAGCAGAAGAAAGGCGGGATTAAGTTGGGAGGCAGTCCTGAATAAAAATCCATTTTTCAGAGGACAGTTCCAGAAAGGAGGAATAATGGAAGGGAAAGTATAGGAAGAAAACGTAGACCCATAGTTCTCTAGTTAAGACAAGTCTCCGGAGGCTGGGTGAGAGGGGCAAACGTGGCTGTGAGGATCTGCCAGGCTTGCCTCCCAGCATCTGCCACAGCATGTTCCCTGAGACCCCAGGGCAGGTGCAGGGAGGGCTCTGACCCACCACCAGGAGTGGCGAAGCCAACTGGGAAGGTAAAGGATGAAAAGAGGCTTCACGTTCTGCAATAATAATCCACTTTCCCAACCTTAATTATATCCAGGTCAGAGGGTTTGCCTGATTGGGTCCACAGAAGGATCCCAAACCCAGGATCCCAGCCCTATATCTGCCACACCTGCCCTTGCTCCCCGCTAGAGGATGACCCAGGCAGGGCTGTGGGCCCTCCAGACCCTTGTGGCTGGTGCTGGCTCATTGCAGACTCTTGATACAAATACTGCAAAATGCATAAGGATGAGCATGGCCTGGCCACAGCTATCAGGGGTTTTTAAGACAGGAAAGAATGAGACCCTTAAAGATGTGGTAAAAACTCAAGCCTGCCCAACTCTGGAGTGCACGTGCTTAATTGCCTGCAATATCTATAAGCCATATGGTCTTGAAAAAGTCATTTAACCTGAGCATAGGTTTTCTCATCGATTGAAGGTGGCAAACTAGGGTAGTGGTTTTCAAGCTTTTGTCATATTATCCTTTCTTTAAATGAGATCTTACTGGAACCCCAACTTATAACTGTTTATTGAACAGTCTTCCGAGCCTCTCTCCCCTCTCCTTAGCGCCATCTCAGTCTGACCTCGGTCACTTTTACCTATTAAAAAGTCTACCCAGTCTGTTTCAGTTTAAAGCTTCAGTCTGGTGTCCAATGTGGTGCCCACATCTTTCCATCATCCATTTCTCTATTTCAGGTTTGACCCAGGTCTAAAGGGCCCACGTGGGGAACATGGGGCCTGTTCTTTTCTGGCTTCTTCCCAACACTCCTTTGGGCCTCCCGCCATCCTCAGTAGTTGGAGTAGGGAGTAGAAAAGGGTCAGAGTCTCTACTCTCTGGGTTGGCTCTGGTCCTCCTGGGTTGTTGATGCCCTTGATCCTTCAGGTATCCAGACATGGCTTCAGCTTGGGGGCCTCTAGGACCTTTCCCACATAGCAAGTCAGGCCTTTGAGACAGCATTCTGACCATGTGGTTCAAACTGGGCTGCGTTCCTTGGAGCTCATTTAGCACCTTGGAGACCTACCCATTCTTGCCCCCCTCGGGCAATGGGAGGCTGGCTGCCCACTGCTGCCCCAGTCTGCCCTGCCCTCTTTCCTTTGCTTCAGCAGGCACAAGGCCAGATCAGCAAGGCCTCTATGTAAGGAGGTACCCAGCTGGGGAATGGGATGCCTGCTTCCTCTTCTCGTGGGCACCTGACATAGCGTGTGGCTCCACAGGAAACGCCTCTCAGCTCAGCTCTGGAGGGGGCCGAGAGCGCCCCACACTCCACAGGGAGGTTCAGGGAGGGGAAGCCACAGCCTTCGCCCAGGGCAGGACCGTCAACCCTTACTACACATTAGAGAGAGGGAAAAGATTAAGAAATACCAAGGTCAGATAATGCAGCATCTTGGGGGCGAGTCTGGGCGTATTTTGTTAAAGCCCCCGAGGGGACTGTAAAAGGCGGCCAGGCTCAGGATTTGCTCCAGCAAATCCCCACCGAATCCCGGAAGGACAGGTTCAGCTCGGTCGTCCCTTTTTGAGGAGGTGTGGGAGTCGGAGAGCGTGGTTCACATTCAACATCCTAGTACAAGTGTTTTTCAAACCTGCCTTAGCCGCAGACTCCTTGCTTCATAGGGAATCTTGCCAGAACCCACGTAGAACCCAGCCAGATTTGGAGCATGCAGCTGAAGCAAGGGTACAGGCCCGGAGCCGGGCAGAGAGCCGGCGCTCTGCCAGCAGCATTGGGAATGAATGGCTCATCCCTTCCTGTGAAATCGCAGGACCACTTAGCTCGCTCGAACCTTCTATTGCTGTTAATTGTGGGGGGTGGGAGGGGTGTTGGAAGCCAGAGATGAGGGCAGAGTCTAGGGAAGCAGGCCAGGTGGGGCCTGCTGGCTTCCCCATTTTGCTGAGCAGCCTTCCCTGGGGCTGAACCCCCAGCGAGGTGTGCCCTCCCATGTGCCCCTGAGCAGGGGGAAGAAGAGAGGCAGTGGCCTCGGGACCTGCCGCCACCACCCCCGCCAGGGCCGCGTGAGCAAGGGCAGGAGAAATCCGGTGAGGACGAGAGGCCGGGCACAGAGCCTCTCTTTAAGGTCCTAGACACACCACTGAGCGAGGGTGACGAGCCTGCAACCCTGCTGGCCCAGCGGGACCACGCGCACAGCGTGCAAATGGAGGGCTACCTGGGCCGCAAGCACGACCTGGAGGGGCCCAACAAGAAGGCATCCAACAGGTGTGTGGGGAAGGGGTGCGGGTGGGAGAGGAGGGCGGCTCCCAGGGACCTCACCAACAGAGCCTCGGCCACGTGGGTCGGTGTTGGGGGAGAGGGGGCCTCTGCCTCTGGTCTTAGAGCGCCTCCGCACACTTCTGGGCCAGCCCATGGGCTACTCAGCATGATGGGCAAAGCATGTCTTCAGTTCCCATCCCAAGCTTAAATCCTCTGCCCTCGTTTGTACCAGTTATTCAGCCTGCGTTAGTCTCCCTGCATTTGTAGAAGCCCCTGCATTCGCAGACACCGTGCTGGGGCGGAGCAGGAATTCAGAGAACACTACTGTTATTCTTATCCCAGGGCTGGGTGACAGGCAGGTCAGTCTTGGCACTAACAACATACCCTTGACCAAGTTCCACTTTTTATCCAATCTGAGCCTCAGTTTCCCCAGCTGTAAAATCAGAGAAGAGGAGAAGTGGGGTCGGTGTAAATGCCTCCGAGGCCCCTCCCCACGCTGTTGTGCAGTGGCTCTATGACCCTGAGGAACTCATCCAAAGGTGGTGTCCTTTCCTGACCTTGGGTTTGATTTCTCCGGGGATGCCTCTACCTGAGGTCCCCGAGGGCCTCTGCCTTCAGGCAGCAGTCTGGGGTCCCGGAGAAACAGGGCAGCATTAAGAGGTTGAAGCCAGCCTCATTCCTAGGCCAACTGGCAGAATACAGAGCCTGTGCTGGGGGCAACGCCAAAGCTAGTTCAAATTCAAAAAAATGAATTTGGGGCCCCACTGCCCTGAAGAGTGATATGGAGAGTCCACCAGGAAAGAGAAAACTAGCATTTATTGAGCACCTACTATGTGCCAGGCATTATATTAGAAGCCATAAAATCTTCACAACCACCCTGTGACAAGATTTCCATTTTCCAGATGGGGAAACAGGTTATTTGTTCCTGGCAGGATTTCACTGCAAGCCCCAGCTCCTCCTTAGCAGCTGCCTTATTTGGGCTATGAGCTCACCGGTGGTGGTGAGGGCTCTAGGGAAGATCCCCAGGCCGGGTGTCAGAAACCTGGGCTTTGTAAAATGGCTCTGCAGCCAGCTTTGTATAGGTCACGTTCTCTCTATGACCTTCCAGTCCTTCCTCCCTGTGTCCTACTAGATCTCTATCTTCCCGCCCTCTAAAGGGAGGGAGGGAGGGAGAAGAAAAGCTTAATGTTGCTCGGCTTTCTTTACTGTGAAAAGGCAACATGTTTCCCATTTGTCAGTGAAGGAGCTCAGGTTAGCATACACTTTAGCTTATAAACCTGTTGCTGTCACCCAACCTACCGGCTGAGGCTTGATTTGCACAAAATGTTTCTTAAATAAAAAGTCCTAGTACAGTATACGGGGCAGATACCACCAACGAAACCCTGCTCTATTCACTACGCAGTTCTGTAGTGAGAATCGAATATGCTAACAGATATGGAAATGCCTTTTGAAAAGTTAAGTTTACACTGCTGGTCTTAGACTCAAAAATTCTACCTCTAGAAATGTATCTCAAGATAAGAGCGCAGTTCTAGGCAAAGATTTATGCTCAGGAATGTTTATCACATTGTTAAATTGTACTACGCAAATTTCGAGTGTCAGAAGATCTACCAGTAAAGAGATTATTGATATACGTGATGGGGTACCATACAGCTATTCAAAATTACTTTTAAGAAATATTTGAGGATATGGGGAATACTCATGATGTAGTATTAAGCTTAAAAGTAGAACGTAAAGCTGGATATATGCTATATATGTGAATAGAAAAAAAAACTAGAAATAAATATAGAAGATATCAACAATAGTTAACTTTTGGTAGTGGAAATACATGGAGATGATTTCATTTCCAATTTTTTATTTTACAGTAAATGTATTACTATTTATCAGGGTAAAAATGGTGTAATAAAAAAAAAGGTACAGCTCTAGGAATTGATTGTAGAGAAGCTATAACAGGACTGTGGGTGATCTTCCTGTCTGCAACTTCGCAGGTCCTGGAACAACCTGTACTGTGTGCTCAGGAACAGCGAGCTGACCTTCTACAAAGATGCCAAGAACCTGGCGCTGGGAGTGCCCTACCACGGGGAGGAGCCCTTGGCCCTGAGACATGCCATCTGTGAAATTGCTGTCAACTACAAGAAGAAGAAGCATGTCTTCAAGCTGAGGTGAGGCCCTGCCTGTCCACTGCTCCTTCTCTTGATTTGGCATTTGTGGCTGGACAGGGGCTCACCCTGTGGGACCAGCTCCATACCTGAGTTGCCCCTTTAGGGGTTTTTGAAATCAGGGAGGATGATGGTCCAGATTTTTACCTCCCTCAGAAGGTGCTGTGCTGCCTGAGAAGGGACTGTGGGGTCAGAGCCAGCCCTTTGCCCAGGCAGAGGGCTCCAGAGGTGGCTACATGGCAAGAAACCCTCTGTCCTCCTAGGTTGAGCAATGGCAGCGAATGGCTCTTCCATGGCAAGGATGAGGTAAGTGCAGGGCAACTTAGCCCAGAACCTGCTAACAAAGGGGCAGGCGGAGAAGACCCAAGCCCCTTGACCTCAAGGCTCCTGCAGAATGGACAGCCCTGGGGTACCAGCCCCATCCTTCGCAGGGCCCTGGGAGGTACGGGGTTCTGACCCTCCCGCCCTGCAGGAGGAGATGCTGTCCTGGCTTCAGGGTGTGAGCACCGCCATCAACGAGTCCCAGAGCATCCGCATCAAGGCTCAGAGCCTGCCCCTGCCCTCCATCACTGGCCCTGATGCCAGCCTCAGCAAGAAAGACAAGGAGAAGAGATTCAGCTTCTTCCCCAAAAAGAAGTAGCCTCTCTCGGCGCTGCACAGTGGGGCTGGGCTGCAGGTGCCGCAGTGCTTCCCTCGGCTGCCTGGGACAGGCTGGAGCACCCATGGCCAGGACCTCGGCGGCAGCCTGGTCCTCCTCCTGCCCGCCGCCCAGCTGCCCGCTGCCTGCTGCCTGCCTGCTCTGAGTCGCCGGGCCGGGCTCTGGGCCCACACTGCGCTGCAATAGCTGCCTTCGCCCACCCGGCCCGATGCCTGCTCCCTCCCCTCCCACAGAGTGGCTCCAGGGATGGGGGCTCCAAGCTCCACCTGGGCCCTGAGGCCTCCAGGCCTGGGAACAGATTTCCAAGGCACATACCCTCTTCTCCGTTCCTCTTGGCTGAGGGCTCGCCAGCCCTGCAAGCCCCATAAAAGCTGGAAAAGGAGGCTGATGGGGTTCCTCAGATGTTGCCCACTCCCAAAGCAAGTCTTCCTTACTGGTCACCTCCCACATGGTCTCAGCCAGGGAAAAGGAAAGGGAAGGGGACACTGAAATGCCTGACCTGCCCCTGGGCATGAGGAAGGAGCCTTCAGGTGGCTTGGCTCTGGAGTGAAGGCTACTAGGGACTGAGGAGACACTCTGGGCCTGTTCCCCGTTGGGCTTCCTCAGAACTGGGACTCTCGCCTCAGGAGTCACCACATCCCTCCCCACTCCTACCAAAAAAAAGGGGGGTCCTTAGTGTAAGGGGCCCCCTGTTGCCTCCAGCACCCTTTGCTACTCCCTTAAGTGGTAGAAGGGAAGCTCAGGAAGCTCTCTAACCGGTTCTTTTAAAACTGCAGTTAGAGTAGAGCTCAGGGCTCAGACCTGAAAGGAGGTGGACCGGCCCTGACACTGCCTACGGCGCTGCCTCTCCACCCTGGGATCCCCGCTCCCAGTAGCAGCTGAATCAGCAATATCAGACTCAGACCCAGGACCCCTTAGGGAGACAGAACAGTCCCCAGATGTGAGATGGACAGCCCGGCACCGGGAGTAAAGCATCCCAAAGCCAAATGCCCAATGCGTATTGTCTGCAGCTGACACCATCTGAGGGTACTGGCTGGACAGAAAGCCAAGTTCATGACCTGTCTCTCCAGGGTGGCAAACATAGCCACAGCCAGGTATTTAGCACTCACATCCCTGGACAGCTTGGACAAATCCTGGGGCCAGAGCCATGAAGGTGTGGCATCCCTTGCTCAGCTTCTCCTAAAGGTCCTGGCCTGGGGCCTTGAGGAAGTCACATGGGTGCAGAAGGCACCCAACTTCTACTCCATACATAGCCCATCCTCAAGCACAGCCAAAGGGGCTCAGCAACCTAGGTCCGCAGGGATGGCCCTCCCCATGCAGGTCAGGTCAGACTTCTGTGGGGAAGAGAGATTCGGTCCACAAGCGTTTTCCCTGCCACTCTTTGAAAGCAATACAGCTCCAGTGGAGCATCTGAACTAGGGTTAGGTCCAAAAGAGGGGCAAAGCTGGGTGCAGTAGGCATTTTCCGGGGGAGACCATGAAGGTCCCGGGGCCTGCAGCCGCTGTTTCTATCACCTTCCCCATGGGAAAGAGACTTCGACACAGATAATTCCCTTAGAAGTGGGTGAGGCTCAGGTGGAAACCACAGGGACTAGGCAGAGTTACTAGACCTTCCCAAGGAGCCCTTAGACAGGCACAGCCTGGGGATCATGACCCTTATGTCAAGGCGAAGTTAACACTTCTCCGATGGAACATGACACCCCCAGATCAGGTGGTCCCACCTCTGTAGCCAGGGTCTTCATTTGGCCTCTGTGAACCTAACTCTGTGGTCCTCTCTGCACCTACAGGGAACCTAGTACAGACCACTCACCAGCCTTTTTCTACATCTGGGGATACGAAGGCAGGAAGCAGTGAGGTGGCTACGCTCACCTGACAATAAAGGTCTCTGGTGCATCTGAGGGCATGGCCTGCAGGGAAGAGAGCATGTTCCTTGCTGAAGAGCAGATTATGGCAAGAGTCTCCCTCCACTGTTGCCCTGGGCTTTGAGGGACAAAGGGACACATCCCCTCCCCTGCACATGTGCCAAAGGAGCACCTGAGTGAGGAATCTCCAACAAGCAACCCCACAGTCCCAAGAGTGACAGGGCCCCAAAGGAAGTGCTAGGAGCTAGGACGTCACTACCCAGTTACCCTGGACTGGTCAAGGGCATCAAGCTGCATGTGACCCACCATCTACTGTCAGCTCCCCACATGTTCCTCCCACATCACACAGGCCCCAAGACTCTTAACCAACAGGACTAACGCTGTAGGCACCCATCTTTGGGAGACTGCCATGCAGGGGCTAAGCCCCTGGTGCCCGGGCAAGCTTTTTTTTCTTACATTTTCTACTCTGCAGTCTTTTCTTTAATGGTATTTCCAAATTCAGTTGACACAGCTCGGTCCACACCAGCATAACAGGCTTCCCCCCAGGGCAGTTTAGAGGAAATTCCTTCTGGGCATGGTCAGGCAGCCCTCCTTCCCTCTCCTTCCCAGGCCTCAACTGGCCCTGGCTGAGCGGGGTGCGGAGGGTTCTTGGGCTTCCTTCCCCCACCAACATCCATAACAGGAGGCCTGTGGAAATCTCAGCTCCCCACCACACCACCATTCCTTCCAGCCTGTTGGAGAGCAAGTGTAGTCCCTGAGGCTGGTCCTGGATCCCACTCCTCCCTTCAGTGGGAGGGGGCAGAGACCCAGGACCACATGGCATGGTCCCTTGAACAAGCAAGCTCAGGGGAGACACAAGGGAGAAGGCAGCTACAGAGGACTGCAACCCTGTTGGGTACAGACCATGCAATCGGGGGCCAGCTGGGTGGGCCCTGTTCTCCTCCTGCTCAAATGTGCTTCCACCAAACAGAGGAAACCCATTTACTAGTTTTTTCTAATAAATCAATACTCCATATTTCTCTCCATTTATTTGACAAGGCTTGTTTCCCTTGGGGCCAAGGAGGGCGCTGTGTCCACAGTACCACCGTGGAGACTGAGGAACAGACTCTGACTTACCCCTGAGAGTCTTATGGGACAACTCCGCCAGCACACAGGTCCTGTGCCTCACCTGAGACTCTGGCATGAAGCCCATGCCCCCAAGATAAGATACCAGGCTACAGGTAGAAAGAGAAGTCCATAGAGCAGCAAGAGATCAAGTCCCCTCCTGCACATCCTGCTGCCCCAGCCTCCCCCGTGAGCACCCTGGTGCCTCATGCTTCATGATCATGGATGGTGAATGAGGGAATGTAGAAGCTGCAACCCTCACGGTCCACCTCCCCGACACCCTGGCTCCTGGCTATGATCAACTCTCCCCACCCCACCCAGGCCCAGGAAGGAGGCCACACACGGGTCGGTTGGTCAGCAGTGGTTATTGCACCATTGGCAAGTAATGAAATGTGTATGTATACATTAGCGACAACCACAGGGTCAGCAAGACAACCCACAAAAGTACCTGAACCAAGTCCGTTACATTCTTCACGGGAGGGGAATCGACAGAAGAACATACACTCACGCGCACACACAAGTACACCATAGAATGGAAAACAATAAATTATGGCCCTCATTCCTGTTTGGAACCTAAGAAAAGGCACAGACAAAGAGCCAAGCCTCCCCAGGCCACTTTCTTGCATCGCCTCGGGCTGGGCTCCTCAGTCTGGCAGTGTCCAGCCAACGCTGGAGGCCTGAGCAGAGCTTGCTCTCCCTGGGAGGAGGTGAGCTTAAATATTTGGCTTCTTATCAGAGAAGAACTACATACTAGGGAGGTGGCCACATGGGCCTCAGGGAGGAGGGGCTCCTCTGGGCCTGTGGAAAGTCACCGTGAGCCTGGGGCAGCAGCAACACTTTCACAGCAGGTGAGGGCACTTGCTGAGAACACCAGAGCGCCGTTCCAGGGCATGGGCTTCCCGAGGGCTCTGAGTGGGGCTCCTGTGAGCACGGTGAGCGCCTGTGTGCCAAGGTTCCGCCCCACCCCCCAGCTCCTCCCTCCCCCAGGACTGAGAGTCAGTCAACCTATAGAGTTCAAGGCCTGGAATTTCTCCCTTAGGTTTCTCACTCTGCCTTGCTGGCTTGGGTCCACTGGGTCCCTAGGACCTTCTTCCTTCAGCTGATACTCTGCAGACGCCTGCAGATCCTGGCCCTGCCCCACCACGTCTGCTGGTGAGCTCGGGCCCTGCCCGCTGCTCTCCTCCAGCCCCGCGGCCGGGCCAGGCAGGGGCCCCTTCTCCAAGACAATCACCCGCCGGTTGCCCTCTAGGGTGAGGTCTGCAGTGACATACAGCGCATCCTCTCCATCTGGCCCGGGAGGCTGGGACTGAGCGGCCTCCGGGCCCGCCCGGCCCCTCTTGGCTCTCAGGCTGCAGCAGCGGCCCACCCTGCCCGACAGAGGAGGCTCCACCATGTTCTCTGGCACCGAGCGGCTCCGGTTGACAGGCAGATTTCGGGACCGGCTGCCCTCGGCCTGGACCGCCTCGTCATGGGAGGCGTATTTGGAGCAGAGCTCTCGGACATCAGGCCAGTTGAAGGTCTCGGTGTCCAAGGGGCTGAGGGGGCTTCTGGCGGAGGGCCGGGCGCCAGGCGAGGTGCTCCTCGGGTTGGTGGCAGGGGGGCTGAAGGAGAAACGCTGCGGTGACGTCTCCCCTGCAGAGCAGGGCTTGGGTGGGCTGTGCTTCTGCGCCAGTGTTTCCTCGTGGTTGAGCGGGGACAGCACTGGCCTTCTCTTACCTGTGAGGAGAGAGAACACCTGAATCACTGGGCAGGAGGAGAGAATGAGCTCTGAACGGCCTTCAGCTCACTTCCCAGGCGAGGCTGGTTGGTGGAGTTTTGGGTGATAATGGGAGAGAACTCTCATTTACCATCCACCGCCCCTTTATCAAAGGGAAATGGGAAGAATTAAGAAAAGGCCGTGGACAAGGGGTCAAGAGTCAAAGGAGGACAAGAGCTCCGTTTTCCTGGAAAGGAGGAGGCGGAGCCACATTCGCTCCAAAGGTCTATGCTGCTCAGGAAGAGTGGGGGGAGGGCAGTGAAGGGGCTCAACCAAGGCTGTATGTGTGGCCGTGGGGCGTCACACCGGCTGCCAGGGCTCACCCAGGCCCTCACTGTGGTGTCCAGTCCTCTCGAGATTCTTTAGGGGTCCCTTCCCCACAGAAGCCAAGGAGCTCCAAAAAGGCTCTTTGGCCCCAGGCTTAAAGGAGGGGCCCACTCTCCATCCCGTCATACCTTTGCCACCAGACTGTGTTCCGGCTTCCTCCTGCAGGCAGGGAATGATGGGAGCTGCTCTGTCCCACTGCAGTGGTGGCCTGGTTGTCGCTGCCTTGCTCTTGATCCGGAGGCTGTACTGGCGGGCCAGCTGGTAGACCCTGTTCTTGACTTTCTCACTCACATGACTGTCTATCACGTGGGAGAGCTGCACAATGCGGGGGTGCAGCGGGGTCACCAGCTCTCCCTGGGAGCCGCTGCTCAGCTCTTTCACCAGTTCCTTCAGCTCCCGGGCGAGGTGAGCAGGGCTGGGCCGCTCGGTGGGGGAGGCGCTCTCCGGTGAGGCAGTGGCCGACTCCTCGGTGATGGCCCCCAGCTCATGCTCCTCCAGAATGAAGAGTGGCTCGTGTAGGTCAAAGCCATTGGCTTGACCTTGACCTGGTCCCTTCCGAGGGCTCCCTCCGGAAGCCTCTATCCCCTCCCAGATCTTCACCATTTCTGAAGATGGGCGGAACTCGGCATCTGTGATAGGAGCTGGGTCCCCAGCACCTGCCTGGCCTGGTCCTGGGAGGTCAAACAGGGCCCACGAAGCTGGCCGGGAGCCCACCTGTCTCTTGTGCCCCAGCGGAGCCACTGGCTCTGGGTCCGGCCTGGGAAGGCTATTGAACCTGGAGACCGAGTTCCTCACCAGGCCTTTGGGGATGTAGGAGAGGCTCTCCCGGCGCCGGATGCTAAAGCTGGCATCGTGGTGCTCTGCATTTTCGTAGTAGCTCTTGATTTTGTCCAGCAACAGCCGATCTCGGGTAGAGAGCGTCGATTCCTTCTTGCAGGAAGACCTGTCAGGCTCCCCTGGGCAGCCTGGGCTTGGAGGTTCTGTCCCATTGACAGAAGGGCCACTCTCTGTGGCCACCCCCACACTGAGGTCCATTTCTGGAGGGAGCTGAGAGCTGAGGGAGTCTGTGGTGCTGCCATGCCGGGTCGGGCCCTTCTCGCTGCCCTCTAGGCTGAGCACACTGCTGCTCCGGCTGGTCAGCCTCGGGGTCCCAAAGCCAGTGGGCTTGCTGTCCTCCAGTGCCAGGCTGCTCCGCCGAGAGAAGCTGCTGACGAACCGCTCAGCAATGACACTGGCCTGGTCCAGCACGGAGGGTGGAAGAAGGCTCTCAGGCTCCTGGGCAGCCTGCATTTCTTCTTCTTCTTCTTCTTCTTCTTCCTCTTCTTCCTCCTCCTCCTCCTCCTCCTCACTGCTCAGGGCCTTAATGTCCTCGGTGCTCTCTGCCACCACGAAGTCCACCATGTCACTTGGGTGGGCCAGTCCCAGCCGCTCCTGATGAGCGTCAAGCTGTGTTTCCAGGACTTCTGGAGACTCTGTATCTGAGGGCATCTCCTCAGCGCTGGGACCTTCCAGGGCAGCAAACACCTCCTGCTCTGTCCCAGGCTCAGGGTCTGGATCGACCTGGGACAGCACAGAGAGCTCATATGAGACCCGGGGGAGAAGGGGACAGCACGGCATACTCAAAGCCCAGTGAGAGTGGGCTGCGGTTCAGGACTGAAGGTCGTTAAGGGGATTCAGAACATGATGTTGTCCTTCAGTGACCCTTCAGCTGGGGTACTGGGCCCACATCCTCAAACTCAAGGAACATTCTAGGAACGCAGATGGGGAGAGTGGCGACACTTCTCTGTGGCAACCTGCCTGAGCACTATAGGGACAGATGGGAACACACAACACAGGGTCAGAGACATGGCACCAGCATTCCCTGCCCACTGGTGACAACAGTTCCCTAAAGCCGCAGAGGCTCCCCACGTGGGGGTTGTTCTGGGTTCACACCCAGGCCTGAGTCACATGCGGCTATCCAACTTCCCTGAGGGTCCGGGGCCTCCCATGTGGCTCAGGGTCCAGGGGACACAAGGGCCACGTGCTAGAATCCTGTCGGAGGGTGAGAGAGAGGTGCGGCTCCCATGCCCGACTCTGCACACATGCCCTGCAAAACGCCCCGCAAATAGATGAGGAAGGAAGCAAATTTGAGAATGAACACCTGACCACCTTGGAGGTCATCTGAACCACAAAACTGGCCAGTATAGGCAGTTTTCCAGAGAGGTCTTTAGGGAGGAGATAGGCAGACACTATATTCTGAGGAATGAAACCTGATTCCGATTGGTCCAGTCCAGAGTCTGCAGAGGAGAACCCATAACCTGGACCTACACTGTCCAGCTGAGTAGCCACCAGAGTAGCCACCAGCCATGCAAGGCCCCTGAGCACAGACCTCCTGGATTTTGCCGCTATAAGGGCAAAATCCACACCAGACTGTAAAACGTCATATAAAAAAAAAGTGCAAAATGTCTCATTAATAGCATTTTGTATTGATTACACATTGAAATAATAGTTTGGACATACTGGGTTAAATAACTTTTTAACATAGCTATTGGACAATTCAAAATTACACATGTGGCTCGCATTCCACTGCCACTGGACAGGGCCTCTCTAGACTCTTGTCCAACGTCTTCCAAGCTTCTCAGTCGGGCCCTGGCTGTGAGGCCCACCCTGGAGTCTAGGCCTCACAAACTTTTTTCTGTAACTTTGGGAAAGCAAAGGACTCCGTTTCCAGACAACCCACAGATAGCATGGGGGGCGGGGCAGGAAGAAGAGCATGGGCTTCTGAGTCAAAGAGCCAAGTTTGGTCTCAGCTCTGCCCCCAGATGCTGCCCAATATCAGGCACTCATCACTCAACCCCTCTGAGCCTCTTTCCCCCTGGTAGAGCTGTTGCAGGGAATAGAAGGAAGAAATAAACCTCAGACATGTAGGGGGTGTCCAGTAGACATCAATGCCCTACCATTTTGCCCAGGTAGGCACAGGAGTGACTTACATATCTGGCATGCTGGCAGGGGCAGGGCCTTATGGCTGATGCAAGAAGGCATGGTAGAGGGGACCTAAAATCTGGTCACTTCTGCTAACTGTGCCCCTTGCTAAGGACTATATCTGCCCCAAGGAAGGGGCACCTCTTACTAATTCATAGGCCAGATGGGCTTCCTGAAGTAGTGAGGGTCCTGGGGAGTGAACAATACCTGGCCCCTTGGGCCCAATGGGACAGCCTGAAAGCCCCACCTGCAGACCAGGACATCTGGGCTCCAGACGCCTCTGCTCTATCCCCTCCTGCCTGCTGGCCACTCACCTCCGGCAGGGAAGAGATGGACTCAAAGCTCATGCGTTTCTCAGCACTGTTTGGAGACCGGCTACTGGGTCTCCGGCAGCTCTTAGGATCTTCAGACTCCCTGCGCCCCTTTCCCTGCAGCAAGCAGAGGACAGTCAGCTCCTGGGACAATGGGGCACTGGTCCCTCCTGCATCCCAACCCGGGCAGCACCTCCTGAGCCCTCAGGGGGCTGGGCTTTGCTGAGAGCCAGCCTGAACTGCCAGGTCTGGGGACACAGAAAGTCTTGCCAGGCATGTGGCCTCAGTAAGGCCCAACCCCCTTGACCCTTCCAGCCCTGCTGTGCTGACTTCTCCTCCTCCCCACTGCACCCACCCCATTAGTCATGCTCGTTGGGTAGTATACTAGTTAGCTCTCAGTACTGGAACAGCACATGCCAAGGGCTCACTAGAGTGTGACAGTGAGTGAGGGGTTAAGAAGTGCTGATGGCGGGAGTAAAGGAAAGAGGACAGAGGGGTGGGGACTCTCCGATGGGCATGCACGTGCCAGTCAACATGCAAGGAAGAGGGAAAATCAAAGAGACACCTCACCATAGCGCCCCGGGAGAAAAGTAAAGCGTTGGCCCGATAGTGCCAGCAGTGGAGGGCGGCCAGCAGGGAGCTGGCAAAGTCGGCTACCTGCTCCGCCACTGCCAGGCTCTCCTCCTCCTCTTCCTCCTCTTCCTCTGAGCCTGGGGGCTCCGGCCCAGACCCCTTCTCACTGCCTTCATGCCCTGCCAGGTCCTCCAGAGAGACCTGAAAAGCCTGCTCCTCCTGCTCCTCCTGCTCCTCCCGGGCAGCCCCTTCAGCCTCCGGCTGCAGACCCCGAGTATGGGGGCGCTGCCCAAAGTCCAGGAGGGTGCCAGCACTGCCCGCATGCTGTTCAGAGCACAAGACCCCCTCGTGACTAAGCCCCTGGGCAATGCTCCCTCCCCCTGCCAGTGGTTGGGGGTGAGGAGGCTTTACACAGAAAGCCACATCTAGATGCTAACCCCTGGTCTCACTGGGGCCCAGTGAGGATGGGGTGCGGGGGTAGGGTGTCCTCAAGGTGGGAAGCTGGGACCTGGAAAAGTTAGGACTGGGCCTGATCAGGAACTCAGGACCTAGAGAGGCCTGCCTGCCCCAGAGGGAAAATGAGAGGACCCAGGCTGGGCAGACCACTACCAGGGTGCCATTCCAGGAAGGGTACAGAAGGGTCCCCAGGATGAGGGCCACAGCTTATTCATCTCTGTGACCCTCATGACAGAGCCGGGTGCACAGGAGGTGCTTGATAGGTATTTGCTAAATGAATGAAGACAATGAGAGCTGAAGGGGCCGGGGGATGACCTAGGCAGTCCCGCCCACCTCTGTCCAGCCAGTCTCCTCTGCCCACTAGCCTTACCTTCATTCCTGCTGCTCTGGCTGCTGCCACCACCACAGGATTCCAGCACATGGGTGAAGGGGAGTGGAGGGGAGATGGGTAAGCAGGACAAAGAACCTCTTTATAGAGGCCAGAGGCCTTGAGCCCCCTAGGAAAGACTACTCTGGAGGCTCCTACTCCCACAACCCTCATTTGGTCCCCTGAGCTTTCAAAGGAATGCCTGACAGACCAGGAGTCCTGGGGATGCAGAGAAGTGCAGATCTGTGTGTGTCACTTGCTCCTGCTGTTGCCCGAGGACAGAGTAGTAGGAGCATGTGGGGGGAGCTCAAGGCCCCTCCCCAGACAGCAGGAGCAAGGAATAGAGACAGTGTTTCTTCTACACCGTCCTCGACACCCCCACTGGGTAGTTACCTGTGTCCCCTTCCTAACCCCACCCCAGAGCTCGCTGAGAATGGCTGTCTACCCTTCACACTCACCTTTCTCGCTGAGCTGCCTGAGCAGGTGTCTGGTTGGCTCTGAGGAGGAAAGCAAACGGGCAGTCACAGTGCAGGCCTGGAAGCAGTTGTGCCTGGCCCCGCTCCCATGGCCACAGCACCACCGGTCCATCACCAGCGCAAAGTCCACTTGGACCTGGCCCCGCTGCAGCCCTACAGCCCGAAGGAGGCTTCCCACACCTACTCCCAAAGGGAGGCAGGGCCTGGGCCACTCCCTTCCAGCCCCAGGAACTCCACTGTGACCGCCAGCCCCCAAGAACAGCACTGCCCACAGTCCCCACTGGCTCACCTCACCTGTGCCCTAAGTTCTGGAGCCACAGCCCCATACTGCCCCCTTCAGACCAACGAGCCACGTCTCTAGAGGTCCCTGGCTCCACCTCAACCCCACTCTCCCCGCATTAAGCACACAAGCACATTAGCTATAGCCCAGGCCAAGCCCCCTCATAGCACCCCGGCTGGAAAACAGAGGTCGCACCGGACTTTCTACGGCCCTTAAGGCCTGGCACCACGAAGCTTCGCGGCCTGCTGGGGAGTGTTGCCCAGCTGCACAGGGGCTGACCAGGCTCTGGGGACAGGATACAAAACACATCCATTAGGCTGATAATTTCATCACCTTGTACCCCAGCCTTTCTGGAGACAGACCTGAGATAGGCAGGTCCCTAGGGATAAGAGGGCTTGTGTCGAGGGACCTCTCTACCAAGCCTGGCCTTAGCTCATAGTGTCCTTGCCCAAATGGCTTTAAGTGGGATGGCCACTACAAACTTGGAGCCAAAAGAAAAGTCTACTGGGGTCTCACTGCTCCTGGGCAGGGGAACCTTTTTCCTACCGAGATGAACGCATTCACTCACACACATGTGCGCACACATGCACGCGCACACACACACTGCACAATGTAAGTTAACATCCAATGGTTTTTAAAGCAAGAAATATAAAATGCTCAGCTCCTTCATTTTAAAATTTATCATAAAAAACATTTAATTTGTCAGTAATGCCAACAGCATCTTACTTATCCATACAGTGTACTTATTAATCTGCCCATCTGTTTTCTGGAAGAAGTAGGAAGCAGAAAAGGCCCAGAGACAGAGTTGTCGACTGAGAGCCGGCACCAAGGAACTTGCCCGGGCTCCATGTCCTCCCTCGACTTCCTGGCCTGCTTTCACACACGCTTCTCACAAGTTTGGTCCACCGATTTCTGAGAGAGCGGGGAAGAAAGGATACTACAGGCAAGTACATGAAGACAGGTGAGAAGAAACACTCTTCGACGTAAAAATGGACACAATCTCTCAAATGCGGGCTAACTGTATGGCAACCCAGAGCCACATACCCGGGGCCCTGGAGAATCAAACACAACAATGATGCCACTGCACCGGATCCGGGAAAGTTCAGCTGTGGTCAGCATCATCCTCTCTTTTAAAGGCTCGAGAGTAGGAAGCATATTTTAGAAAGATTCCCTTTCCTAAGAGTTAAAAGTGAAACACAAACACAAGCACACAAAACCCAACTCTTTATTATGAGAGTTTCCAGGCTAAACTCTCAGCCATGTAGAAACCTAAGCTCTGAAAAGGCTCATTTTCCGAGTGCCTTGATGGCTGCGGTTTGGATGCTGACAGATGACAGATGGCATTGCTATTACTACCCCCACCACCACTGCTTACTAAACACGTCCATGTGCCAGAAGCCTCCAATTTAAAGCTATGGCAGGTTAAGGGAGAGTTCTAGAAGAACAGGAAGAGAATTATGGAAGAAAGGAAAGGAAAATAGGGAAGGCCCAAGACTTAGGAAGTAACACCTGCAATTTGGGGCTTTTAACATATGGCACCATAAAAATTTGCAACCATGATAAGTTTGCCTAGGATTCAAGGTCCACTGGGAACAATACTAAACAAAATAAAACCACAAAGGCTTTCCAGAGACTGCTTGGCTCTAACACCTAGAAGACCAAAGGCCACAAGTCAATCCACACAATTGTTCAAGGGACCCGTACATCATGACCAATCAAAGCCCAATGCACTGTGGAAAGCCAAAGGACATTGCTCCCGGTGACTCCCAAATCTCTCTCTCCAAGGGTCTCTAGACAATTCTCACCCGAACACCCACCTCACGAATAAGTTTGGCAACGCCCAGCTAAATCGAATCAGGCCTCAGACTGTGAAAGACAGAGTAAAAACAGATACAGAAAACACACATATGCACTCATCACCACAACTACTAGGAATAAGAGCAAGTTCTCTTTTTTAAGGGATGATTCACTCCAGTAACTCCAGGTCCACAGTAGCTCAGTGACAGAAGAAAACCCAGAAGAAGAAAATGGAATTTTTTCCTGAGACCCAAAGTAAATATTTTCTGTCTGGATTTGGTGCCACTTGCGAAGTCTAACTTGTTTTCCCCACGTCCTGCCTCTGCTGCTTCACAACTGAGCTGGGGCCCATCCACGATGCCCGAGCATTACTCCTGTCTGACTCTCAGAGTTCCAAGCAGTGAAGGAAGGAGGTTTCAATTTCAGGGGAGCTAAGGAGGGCTGCCAAGGCCTGAGTGAACAAGCATTCCTAGGGACTTGGAAAAGGTGGGCTGCCCAACCTTGGTGGGCAAGAAGGGCCCAGAGGTGCCTGGTGGAGGGCAGCACAGGGGGAGGATGCTCCCTACACACTCATCCTGCTCTTTCCCAGACAGGGAGCTGGCCCTTAAAGATGGTGCAAACGGTCCCCTGCTGGGTCAAGGGTCCTACAAAGAGGCCGCTCTTACCAGATTGCCGGCGCCCCTGGCGCACTTGGGTTGACACCTCGTCCTGGGAAGACCAAGCCTTCTTCAGGCGCTCTGGGCTGTAGCGGTACCGATTGGGATCTGCATCCAGGAGAGACAATCAGGCCTCTGGGATACTATAGGCCTTGGCCTAGACTCTGACCACACCTGACCACACCTCTGATGCCCACCCCAACTCAAGGGGCCAGAAGCCTCCAAATATCCCTCCTCTTCCTCTTCCATCCCCTTCCCACTGGGAGCATCAGACACCAAGTGCCACCCGTCAGCACTATTGTGCCCCCAGTCTCACAGTAGACCCCTAAGCCTTGACAAAAGAAGCCACCCAATTCTCCCTGCTCCCTGGAATATGTGTCGAGCAAAGCTTCCCCGGGATGCAGCCTGACCTAGAGTGGAGCACAATTAGGAACAAAGCAGGCAGAAAGGGCATACTTACAGTAGGAATCCATTTCCAAGATGGCTTCCTTGGCCTGGAAGGGAAGGAAACCCACCTGGTTACTACCTTGCCATGCGTCATGCCTCTCTCGGCCCACAGACGCACTCTGGCTGCTTCAGGATGCCCACAATGCTGTGCCGAGCCTGGGGCATCTGCTGAACTGACCCCCTGCTGTCCAGTGGAGCCAACGTCCAGAGGGAGAGGCCCCAGTGGACCCCCACAGCTGCTGCTTCTTGCACCTCATCAGGAGCTGGGGTGGGGATACCCCAGGGACTCACCTTCTGGGGGATGGTGGTATGGTGGTTCTCCAGAATGAGCCTCTTGATGTGGTGAGTCCAGTTTCGTTTCTCCTCCGCTGTTTTGGCCTGGGAGAGGGAGCGAAGGAGAGGTTACCACAGGACTATAGCCATGTGGCATGGGCCGTGCTCCCGCAGATCAGGGCCGAGGTGGAAAGAAGGCCTCTGTGGGGCTCCCATGCGGTTACCTGGACTCATCGTCACAATCCTAGATGTGCCCACAATGATCTCTACCTTCCAGAGGGAGACCCTGAGGCTCAACGCAGCCCAGCGAGCAGAGGAGGCAGGTCTGTCCCCAGCCCAAGCACCTTGGCCCACCCCTCACCTGGATGCTGTACTGCTGCTTGCTGTGCTTGTAGTGGGTGACGGTGAAGCACAGGGAGTCTCTGGTGCTTTCGATCAGCATGAGGGAGGAGCACTGGGGCAGAGGGAGAGGGCAGTCAGGCACAGTGGGAGAGTGGCCGCTTACCTGGGCCCTCAACCCCTTCAGACCATCCAGGCAGCAAGGAGCGTAATTGCAGAAGGATGGAGCTGTGTCCTCACCACCCCAGGGCCTGATGAAGAGGGGAAGGAGGGGAGTGAGGAAGGGGAAGGAGGGGGGGAAGGTAAAGGAGACGATGGTAGCCTCGTTACCGGGATGTGACCCTTGTAGACAAAGTGGTCGCCCCGCTTCTTGGTGATGAGCAGTGCTTTATCAAAGAGGAAAAAAGTCTTCTCATTGCGCACACGGTGCACACGGAATGTGCCCTCCAGGACTAGTTCCCCATAGATGGTCAGGTCCGGCCCCTTCCAGTTGATGAGCAGTGACTGAATCTCCTGCAGCAGAGAAACCCCAATCCCTAGGGTCAGGCTGCTGGTGACCCTGTTAGGGACCACGCAAGATCTCAGGAGGTCCCCGTAGATCCAGTCACCACTGGGTTTCCCCACAGAACACTACCCCTCCACTCACTCCAGCAGAGCGACCACATTCCTTCTCCTAAGCCCTGCATCCACCCCTATATGTCCCTACAGCCACCAGCCCCGGAGCACCTGGAGTCGGACAGCGTGCTCGTGCCTCCTCTTCATGTCATTGATGTACCAGGCCACACAGGTCATGGTGTCAATGGCATCCTCCACCACCTCGAAGCCGTCTTCTTCTTCATCAAAATGTTTGGCAATTTCCTACGCAGGAGATAGGGGCTTACCCCAGATCCAAGGGCCCTGCCCCTCCCCCAGCTGCCTATGTACTCAGGGGACCCCCGGGTTACCTGGAGCAGCAGGTGGTACTTGAGGATACGCTGGACTGGCTTCAGCAGGTAGGAGCCCAAGGGCAGCGAGTGCTGCAGCAGCTCCTGCCTGTCCCGGAAGAACTTAGCCTGCTGCTTGTCCCGCATGCACTCCGTCAGGGCGGCCACTGAGCTGAGAGGGGGAAGGGGCCGTCACCGCCTGGGAAGGCCTAGATGGGGAGGCGGGGATGCTCCAGACTCACAAAATGGCTCTGCCTCCCCTCTCCACCACAATTACTCACTTGGGGTAGTTGTTGCAATACTGGGTGTAGATATCAAATTCTTGGCTCTAATGAGAAACCAAAAATGATGACATCAGGCAGAATTCCACTGACTATAAACCCAGGTGTGCCAACGACATGCCCCTGGCCCCCAGAGCAATTCTGGCCCCTCTTCTTAAGTGTCTGCAGATCCATCTTTGTACCCATCTGTCTAGGACATGCCATCTACCTAGCAACCCCTGGGGTCCCACCCCAGAATACCTTTCCCATTCCAGACAAGGCACCCAACACTTGCCCTGGAAAGGGGCCCCTAGGGCTCAGATGTCCTCTGAAGGTGGACGTTCCTGTCCCACCGAGCCCCCAGCAAAGCGGGACAAGAGATAAGGACCTAGTTCTTCTTACCCTTTCCACAAAGCAGCTGGCCACAGCCACGGGGTCACTATTGCAGCTATCCAGGTCTCTGAGTAGCTGGCTGCGTGAGAAAGAGTGGTCATCAGACCTCAGACCGCTCGCAGCCTCCACAGCTGCCGACACACCATGCCCCTCCCCAACCACCTGGTATCCAGATACAGTCAGCCCTGATATCATGCCAAAGTGAGCCCTGTCCAGGGCAGGAACTACAAAAGCATCCAGCACCACTGCAAAGATGGGGAGCAAAGAAGATCCACATGCTCAGCAAGCAGGAGAGAGAGGAGATACCAGTACCCACCTCGGGAGAAGACACAGCTCCTCTGCAGGCAGAAGGAGTCAAACACACAAAAGCAGAGATTAAAGGAGGAAGAAGAGAGAGAGGGGACTTTAAAAAGAACCAAGGCCCCCAGTTCAGAAGGATCCGAGAAAAGGAGAGAGACAGGGTAAGTCCCAGCGCCCCTTGTTCTTAATGGGGGTGCTAAAAAAAACCCTAAAAATGGTGCCCCTTCTGCCTCCTCCCCCTGTACTCCCTACTTTTCCCAACTCCCCACCATCAAGCCTAGGTATCCCTCCTAGACTTCTCCAGCTTGCACAGCAAAAAGTCCTTCTGCCCATCTTAAGAGGCCTGGGGCATGGTTCCTCCTGAGATTCAATGCTGTCCCCTCAAGCTCTGCTCCCGCAATCAGTGCCTTTCCCTGTGGCACCTGTGGGCTGAAGTGGCACATGCCAGATACTCAAGGAGCCCCTTTGACCTAAAGTGGCACCTCACCAGGCCTTGCTCAGCTTCTCCCAGATATCTTGCCTGATCTGTACATTCTCCTAATGGGTCAGATTACCTCCAGGAGCCCTGATTTCTCATGGGGTCAGTGGGAAGATGGAGATGAATTAAGAGACGTGCAAGTAGGGGATCAAGATGAGAAGGACAAAGGAGGTACAAAGGGACAGAGGGGAAGAACATCATGTGCATAGGTCCAGCAGTTCCCTGGCGTGTGCTGGCCCTGGCTGGACCCAACACACACATGGCCTCAGATGATCTCCCTGACACAGAGGCTCCAGGGTACATGGTCCACATGTCCTCTCTCCTGCAGGGAGCTAACTATACCTTTGGATAGGGATGGACCACACTTTCCTACCCTCAGAGGTCAGGCTCTGGGGATCTGTCACAGCCCACAGGACCAGACACCCAGGGCCCCACCCTAGTCCCCAAGATGAGCCTTGCAGGCAGAACGTGGTGCATGTCAGGCCCATTCCGTACCTGTTCAGTGCATAGATGTTTTCTATATTCCCAAAGAGGGCACTGACTTGTTCTGGCTTCAGCAGCCCAGGTGTGTCGATGATCTTCAAAAGGTAGTCCTGCAAGGAGAAAAGCATCAGAACCTGGCTTCTCCTGGCACGACCCGGTCCCCCCGGCCACGTCTCATTTCTGTACTGCATTTTACAGCTATGACGTGATTTCACAGACATCACCAACTGTACTGGGTTGGCTAGTTCCCCTCCAAAAGTAACATCAACTGAGAACCCCAGAATGTGGCCTTATTTGGAAAGAGGGTCTTTATAGATGTAACTAGTTTACAAGCTTGAGATGATACCATATTGGATTTAGGGTGAGCCCTAAATCCAGCGACTAGTGTCTTTTTAAGAGAAGAGACAGAAAAACCGAGAAGGTGGCAATGTTGATGACAGAGGCAGAGACTGGAGTGATGCATCAACATGCCAAGGAACACCAAGGATGGCTAGGAAGCCCCAGAAGCCGGGAAAGAGGCCTGGAACGCATTCCCCCTCAGAGCCTCCAGAAGGAACCAGCCCTGCCAACATCTTGATTTCTGGCTCCGACCTCCTCAATGAGGCAGAATAAATTTCTGCATTTTAAGCCACACAGCCTGTGGTAATCTGTTACAGCAGCCCTGGGAAGGGCATACACCTCCCTCCCCAGCGGGCAGTTTCCTCAGTGGCAGCCACACCTGCTCCTGTGTGCCCTGCAGAGTGTGAAACCTTCACCTCTATGGCCTTACGAGGCAGGTGCATCTTCATTTGACAGATGAGGAAGCTAAGGTTCAGGGGTCACCCACCTGCCCAGACCCCATAGCTAGGACACAACCGGAGCAGGGATCTGGGAGCAGAGAGGCCAGGTCCAGAGCCAGTTTCTTCACCTTATTTCGTCTCCACTGAGCACAGGAGTCCCTCCCCTCCTCGGCAAGGAGGCCTACTCCCTGGGGACCTGCAGGGAGTCCTGCCAGGGCGGAGCAACCGCCCGGACCCACAGTCATGACGTGGGAGGTGCAGTGGGTGTATGTGAGGGCTGGTGCCAGGGCAGGCCCGCTGCCCCCGCCCCGGGGCCTCACCTCCACGATGCTGCGCAGGTCCTGCACGTACATGCGCTCCGTTTCCACGATCTCCCGCACCACGCGGCCCAGGTAGCTGAGCTTGTGCGCGGCAGGGGCGGCGGCCGCCGCGGCCGCCCGGCCGCTGAGCGGGGACAGGGGGCCTTTCCTGGTCAGCCAGCTGCTGGAGTTGTTGTTGCTGTTGGGGGGACGGCGGCCACGCGGGGAGCCCGCCCCATTCTCGGCGAGGCCCTCGGGGCCGCTGGGCTCCTCCATGGCCCCTCGGCTGTCACGGGAGGAGCCGGACGAGGACGCGGTGGACGTCAGGCTCGCCGGCCGCTCCTGGCTGCCGTCCTGGCGGAGGGAGGCAGACACGGGCATCCTGGCATCGCTGCCCGGCGGGCGCGCTCCGCGGAGGTTCTAGGGGGGACAGACAAAGGTCAGACCTCCGAGGCCTCACAGATAATGGAAGTCCTGCAGATGAATGGTGGGGATGGATGCACACCAGTGTACATGGCATTAATGCCACTGCTCTGTGCACTTAAAAATGGATGAAAGATAGATTTTTATCTCATGTGTATTTTCCCACAGCTTTAAAACTAACTCTGAATCCCCAGAAAGCTCCCTCCCTCAGACTCTATGAGCATCTGCAAGGGTGCCCGGGGTACATTCCTTCCTGACTCCAACAGCTCCACCTCCCCCTTTCCCAAAGTGGAGCAAAAGTGGGACCACATCTGGGACATAAGGGCTCAGAAACCTGAGGTCTCAGAAGAGTAGAGAGGGCATCCCTGGCAGAGCAGAGTCAGGGTGCCTTCTGATTGAATCTCAAGTACCTAGTCTCTCAGAGCCTCAGCTCCTCACCACCTGCCCCAGGGCTGTGTCCTCCAGGATACAGCAACGTGCTGCACCCACGGCTCTAAACTTGATGCTTGGTTCAGGGCAAGGGCTCCATAAACTGTCTAAACAGTGATGAAATTGGTAGTTGTCAAAAAGCACTTCCCAAATGTCCACCTGTCAGCACCTGTGCCGCGGTCACCAGATAAGGACAGGCAATGATCTGATTCTTATAATCTAAGAGGACACACATGCCAGATGGTAATAGTCTCCCCTGGACTGCAATACCTCCGGGGTACTAGTGGCTGCACCATGAACATGAAACCTTATGGATACTGACAGAGAAGGCAGAGGAGATAGTACAAAGGCTGAGGCCAGCATCACCCCTGCCTCCAACCCTAGGCACCTGGTACAGGCTGCTGACTCACCCTGACTCCCAGAACACAGGAAATTCCCCAGGACTGAGCCACCAGTGAGTCTCCCTAAACTCTCCCAGCAAGCAGGAAATGGCTCCCAGGTAAGGCAAACACAGCCTCAGGTGGACTTTATTCTCTGTACAGATGGTGTAGCTCACAGGGGGGGGCGGCCTAATCCAACAAGTCAGGGGAGGGGCTGTAGCCTGAGAAACCAACAAGTCAGGGGAGGGGCTGTAGCCTGAGAAAGACAAGAACACTCCACCACCAACAGAGGACCAAACCTCTCACCAACACCACTTTCAAGAATATACATTTGATTGCTATTTTCACAGGGAAAAATTTCACAGCATCCCTCCCACCACCATCCCTAGTGCTAGGGCTCAGAAGCTACCAGACCACAGGCTAGGGCTACAAGGAGGAGGTACCATCACTCCAGGAGCTGTGAATTTGCCCCCTGGTTTCCTGTGCCTCTGCCCCAACCTGAAAGCAGCATCCCCAGTCTGTGCCAACACCCTCGGGATCTGGCTTTTGCAAACGTTCTCTCTGCTTGGACATTATTTCCTTCCCCCATCTATCTCATGCCACACTATCCCCCCAAGCTACATCACTTATACACAACCCTTAGGTCTCAGATTAGAAGCCACACCCCCTCTCCCCGCCCAGAAATCAAACCTGGGGCACCTTCTGTATAACCTCACAACATCCACAGTGTTATGCCTACTCTAGCACACACTGCCTGAGGTCATAACTGGTTTGAGAGCCCCTATTCTAGACCATAGGTGACCTAAGGGCAGGGCCTTCAAGGTGATATGGCAAATGAATAATGACAGTGAACAAACTGGTGCTTCCACTGAGCTAAAAGTCAGGAGCATTGAGACCCACTTACCATGGAGGCTAGCCCAGCAAGGACCCTCTTAAGCACTGTGCTTTGTCACTGTGTCTTGGCTGCAGGGTGATGAGGGGGTCAAGCCTGAGGTGCTCTTTTTGAGCCTCTCTTTTTGCAGATGAGGATATAGCACTGGGGCCAGTCCTGCATTCTCCCTCCCTTCAGGCACAACAAAAGAAGGATTAATTAACAGATTCATCTTGGTGAAACTGAGCATCTCGGAGAAGAGCCCTTGGGAAATGCAGCATTGCTGCTTTTTCTTCTCTCTTGAAAAGAGCCGTTAAAATTAACCAGCTAGGCCTTTCTACAGAACCAGCTGGCAGAGTAACATCAAGTCATTTCAGCACAAAGAAAGACTAAGACCCATATTCAGCCCCAGCACTTAACCTCCAGCCCTGTGGGGCTCCGATGTCCTTGAAAGCAAGCTGCAAAATCAGGCACACCCCATCCCTCCCACTCCCCACCCTTCAATCCCAGCTGGAACCATGGGACAGGGACTTATGGCCTAAGACCTTTCCCAGATCAGACCTGGGGTCAGTTGGCCCTTAAGGGGATGCTAAATGGAAAAGGCTCAAGTCCCAAATGGATTTCACAGCTGGCTAGGTCACAGTCTTAAAGTAAAGGATTGGTCACAGCCCCACAGTCCTCTACACACACTCAGAGATTTATCTCTAAAGGGTACCTTCTGAGAATAATTCTTTGGGGACCCCATGGCAATGTAAGCACACTTCAAGCTCAGAAACTAAAGCATCTTTTCCACTTGGAGAAACTTTCTCTGACTGACCATAGCTGTCTGCCTGCAAACCAAGCTCAGTCCGAAAGCAGTACTCATGCCCAAATCCGTCTGGGACTAAAAGCAACCATAACAGCTAAAATGTTCTAAGTGCTACAGACATAATAAGCCACTTATATCTCATAACAACTCTATTATTATCCCTATTTTACAGGTACAGAAGCTCAGGCCACAGAAATGGCATGTGGTAGAGGCTGGATGTGAACTCAGGCCCCAGTGTTCATGCTCTCCTGTCCCTTATGGATTTCACATCATCCAGGGCCACCTGAATGCATAAACCATGGGGGACATATTAAGACTTGAAAGATCAGGGTTTTTAACATGATACTTCATTTACCCAACAAAGGCCCATGGAGGTAAAGGGCTGAGTGTTAAGATTCCTCACAGCTATTTCTAGACCTGCTACTATGAAACCTCTGGCCATTTACCCTCCAGTTAGAACAACATGGTAAAAATACAGATTCCAGGTCAAAGGATCACAAGTCACAGGGAAAGGGAAAAGCATGAAGTCATAAGGTCAGGCGAATTCCTCAAATGATGGGAAAAGCTGGGCCATGACCAGGAGACCCAAGATCACAAGGTACTCGCTGTCTCCTGGGCAGGAGGAGGACAGAAAAAGAACATAGAGCCCCAGAAAGAGAGAAATGAAGAGCAAATGGGGCAGTGAGAGCAAACAAGGCACAGGACCGGAGAGGACTATGAGTAGACACCATTTGATAGTGATGGAAAAGAGACATCGTACTTGATTTGAGTGCATTCTGGTCTGAAAGCCTGTTGCCAAGCATGGCTGTGTGTACAGTTTAGACTCACAGAGACGCCTGACGTGGCTGCCCACATGCCCCTGGGCAGAGGCAACATTTCTTTCCTTTCCACTGAGCATCACCACATATTGTAAGATTCACCCCAAAGCCAAGATTAGAACTCAGGGCCCTATCCTTCTCTTCCCCACTGTGCTCAGGCACCCTGCCCCCAATCTGACCCATACCCAAAAAACACCATCCAAAACCCAGACAACTTCAGAAAAAAAATGGTCTCACAGGGGCACTCACCTAGAACTTCCTGGAGAACCCCCAGGACTCAGCAATATTCTCTGCTGGCCCTTCCTCCCCAGCCAGCAGGCTGCGAAGGTGGCAGAGGGGGATGGGGCACTTATTGGTGAATCCTCTGTGTGGTCCAGCAATCTGGAGGCTCCCCAGAAAATGATTCAGTTCAGGGAGGATGCGTCCAGGTGTGGAGGAGGCTGACGTCATCCTCTCGCCCCACACCCAAGAAGTGGAAGCCCGACACATGACACACCACACCTGCTTTGGAGGTGGGCAGGAAAGGAGCGAGGGGGTTCCCCCAAAGGCAATTACTCCATAGTCCACCAGCCCAAGTTGGAGGAAGGGGGAGCTCACGCAGCACCTGCACCCAGGCCAAGTCCCAACTCAGGTGCTGCAGGCTGCCTTTTGTCTTCCAACTACCAACACCGCCTAAACGTCCCTGAAGGTCTCCATCCAAACCAGGCCAGCGGGCGGCCTTGGACCTCCCCTAGAATGATCCCCCAGCTCCACTGTCGGGATCTCCTCAGCGAGGGCACCAGAAGGAAGCAAGGGAGAAAAGCCACAAGTTTTCCAGACAAATTGCTCGCCTTTTCCAGGGCAGGAGCAAAGTGAACCTCAGAGAGCTCCGCTGAGATCCTGAGTCACTCATCTGTGCTCTTGCCGACAGCTCGGCACCACCCTGAGCCACGCTGCTCCCCAACTCTGCCCCCAGCAGAAGCCAGGCTCTGGCCTTTGTGTCCTCACTGCTCCCCACTAGGCCCTCTCTCGGGTGGGCAGGGCTGAGTGACGTCACGCCAGCAAGGCCCCTTTCCCAACCCCAGGAGGATCCCTGCGAGGGTCTGGCTCTTTGCCCCGTTCCAGAGCAGTTTTCTCACTCTGGCCCTTCCCTTCCCTCCCCAGAGACTCAGGGGCCGCAAGCACCCTAAGAATGGACAAGAGAAGGCTCCCGGGGGGAGTGACCGTGTTCAATGTGAGCAACGTGACTGTCCCAGAGGCTGTGCGAACAATGTGACCAGGGTTTCTGGGCCACCCAAACGCAGGCCAGCTGGCTCAAATTCATTTTCCCTCATGAATTCTTTTTCCCTCGTGAATTTGTTTTCCCACCACCCAAGAACAGCAGGTGGCCACCAAATGCGGCTGGGTCTTCGAAGCAGAACTATAGCTGCTGGAATGGAAAAGGATATGTTTACCAATGGGGTCCTCTCATCTGAATTCTGGGAGGTCTGGGCCTAAAATCTAAAGTCCAGAAACCTCCCTTGGCCTGACCTTGGAAGGGAAGGAAAGCCCCTGGCATCTTGTTTCAATGGGAAGGCTGCTCGCCCACACCTCACTGTTCCCGCCGGCTCACAACCCCAACATTTGTTTATGTTGTTCCTCAAACCTGGAATATGTCCCAGACCCTTTCTCTCTTCACAAATTTGGTCAAACCACTTCCTTCTGAAAGGCCTCCTCAACAATTTCCAACCCTTCCAACATACACACTATTGTAGACTGCATAATGTCCTGTCAGCCCCCAAGAATATCACATCACATACCTGGATATAAGGAACCTGTGAATGTTAACCTTGTATGACAAAGAGACCACAGACATCCTCAAGCTAAGGATCTTGAGATGGGGAGGTTACCCTAGGTTACCTGGGTGGGCCCATGTAATCACAAGGGTCCTTATAAGAGAGAGGCAGGAGGAATCAGAAGTTGACGTGACAACAAAAACAGAAGGACAGAGAGAAAGACTGGAAGATGCTACGTTGCGGGCTTTGCCGATGGAGGAAATGGACCACCAAAGGCCGTAGGCGGCCTTAAGAATCAGGAGAATACAGGAAAACAAATTCACCCCTGGAGCCTCCAGAAGGGACACACCCCTGGGGACCCAAGGCTAACTTCTGACCTCCAGAACCGAAAAGTCATAAATGTTGGTTGTTTTAAGCCACCAAGTTTGTGAAGTTTGTTACAGCAGCCAAAGGACACCAAAACTAAACACTTCTTTGAATTCTAATGACTCTGAGTATCGCTTAAAACACTGGTCCTTGGGGGTTTATATGTTAAGCTTCTCTCCTGGACTAAAGAGTAAATCCCAGTGGGCGGAGGCTTCTTTCCCAAACTCTTCCTTTACCCCCACAAAGCAATGCTCAACAAATGCCTGCGGGAAGAGCTGCAGATTGTGCCTGGAGCACCTTTCACCACTTTCCTCAGTCAGGTGAAAGGTAAACAGTGACAGAAGTCAAGACCTGAGCCAGTTCCTCCTAGATTAATGGGTTTCCACATTAGTCACTGCCAGAAAGTTTCCAGTTAACCAAGCAGCACCCAGGAGCGAGCGGTGACTGCTCATTCACCCCGCCAGTCCCGTCTGGCTTGGTCCCAGACAAAGGACTAGAGCAGGGGCACAGTTGCCCTGACATGCCACATATTAAGTGATCAGTCATAAAAAAAACTGGAAGGAGGGGGAAAGCGGCCAAGGGACCACTTTGGAGTTCAGATAAGAAAAAGCAGTCTGCAAGAGATTCGACATAGACCCATACTAAAGGCAAATGAAAGCACTTACTGTTGATTAGAAATCAGCCAGGGTAGTCAACCTGGTTCCTAGAACTACTTGTCATTAAACAGGGAAATGACACAATGTCCCCAGAAGACAGAGCAGCCAAAATATGGTGCTAGAAGTCACAGACAGATCCCATGTTCCCAGAGGCCCCACCTCTCTCATCTCTAGGTCAAAAAGGCTCACAGGACCACCTCTTCTTATCAGCAAAACTCAGGGACATAACCCAGCCATTAGCCATCGTGTTGTCTCTTACCTCCACAGTGGGAGCTGCTTGAATTGAGGCCGTTCGGCTGGGGTTGGGACAGGAAGGAAACAGGAGTCACGCCTTTAAGAGCTGTAGCATTTACATCAGGTTCAAAGTCACTGGAAAATCTCACCGGGAACCCAAGTGGAAACAGAGAGGCCCCATTAGGGTCCCCGAGTTCTCAGCAGAGGAGATGATATCCAAGCATGTGTGTGTATGGGAGTCCAGGGAGCCCAGAGATTAAATGCACTAAATGGATCTACAAGCTTTAGAGTCAGGCAGACCTGCTTGAATCCCAGCTCCTTGGCTGTGGGTGGCCTTGGACAAGTCACTTAACCTCACCAAGCTTCAAGGTCCTCACCTGCAAAATGAGCACAGCAGTAGTACCAACCTCACTGATCTTGATAGAGATGATACGAGTAAAGCCATTTGTCCATCTGACACACAGTAAGACCGCCATAAATGGCAGCAATAATGGTGATGATGAATAAATGGTTATTTGTTTCACAAGCAACCAGGATAAGAGATTTTTCTAATTAGAGCCTAAAATGTTGACCCACATTTGAAATTAATAATAAAAATATATGTTAAATTTGGTGAACCAACATGACCTAACCCTCTGCCACCAACTCTCCATCACCTATGATCACAATGTCAATTCCGATCAAGATATTTTAAGGGTGAATACAAAGCAATTCAGCTGGGAAAAAAAAAAGTCTGATTGATATCCATGACCGAGAGAAAGTCAGACCAGAAGATGAAGTATAAATGAGCCAGAGTCCTCTGCTGTAGTAGGCAGGGCACATTCCTCAGGGCTCCACAGGCAGAATGGCACGTACTGCGAGGAGCTGGAGAGGAACAGAGCCATGGGGGACAACAGGCCTGAGCAGGAACAGAATTTGAGGTAATGTGAGATAGCAAAAGCACAAATAAATGATCAGTAAAAACCACCCTTGACACTGGTCCTTGAGCTTAAAAGAAAAGACAAAATTCAGCTTCAGGGTGGACATGTGGAGATCCAGGACAGAAGACAAGGATGCAAGGTACTGGGAAAAACCTTGCGGTTCACCCATTTTCTAAGTCACAGGGAATATCAAAGAGGGGAAAGCAATAGAATGTGTATGAATGAGTCCAGAGGCTTCAGCCAGCACCACTCAAAACCAGTCTTATCCCTGCTAACTGGCTGGATAAAGAGCAAGGCAGTGAGTGACTGGTGTTGCAACATCGCTCTCTTTAGGGATAACACTACTGCCCTTCTTACGTAAGTTGTGAGCTTCAGAATTCCCCCAGACAACTGTTTTCAAGCACCCGCAAGAACAAAGACATTGTGGCAGGCTTGTGGGAGATACAAAGATAAGTCACACACAGAAGCGCTCCAGAGAGCCAGTATTCTGTTAGGAGGAGCAAGACAAGTGCATCAATAACAACAGGAGGTAAAGAGTTGTGTCATGTGCGGTATGGAAGTTCCAGATTGCCTTCAGTTCAGAGCATGATGCCTGCTAGGCCCTGGGGATGCTGAAATAAGACATTGTCCCTTTCTTGGAGGAACTGGATTCTAGAAGGACAAAGAGCCACATAAATAGATTATCCTCAAAGCAGTGCCTTGAATGCTGCTAGAGTACCTAGAGCTACCTGGGGGGCCCAGGCAGATTTAAAGGAGGGGGTGACACTTTAGCTGGGTCTTGAACAACAAGCAAGTTTTTGCGAGGTGAAGAAGAGACGGGAGGGCATTTAATGCAAAGGCAGCTGCATGGAGAAGTTGAGTCCCAAAAGGACCTGGTCTACTCAAGGACCTGGGTGGCTGGCAGCAAGAGACTTCTTAGAAGGCAGGCTGAGGACAGACTGAAGGCATTGGCAGTGGCTTTGTGGGGAAGGACATACCTGGGCCAGTCCTGCAGGAACAACTACCAAGACAGGTGGAGAGACAGGGCTCTATGAGATGAAGTATAAGAATGTGGACTAAAAAGTACAAACTGCCATGTGGGGCTGTGGCAGTGGGTGTCCATGCAACCAGAGTGTCCGAGGAGAATTCACAGGGCCCAGAAGGTGCTGACTACTCATAGAGGCTTCAAGGAAAACCAACCACCAAGCCGCAGACCCAGACGGTACCAGCCATGGGCTGTCAGGAACCAGGCTGCACAGTAGGAGGTGAGAGGCAAGCAGAGGGAAGTTTCATCTGTATTTGCAGCCGCTCCCCAGCACTAGCATCATCGCCTCAGCTCCACCTCAGGTCATCAGGCATTAGATTCTCACAAGAGCACTGGTCCCTGGTGCCAGAAAGGTTGGGAACCACTAGACTAGGGAACATCTGCTAGAAAGAATGAGACCTATTCCAATTCCCATGAAGGGAAAAGAAACGAAGCTCCAAAGAAACATGAAGCTACATGTGACTTAAATGGTTCTAAAGCAGGATGAGAACACCTACTCTAGAAAACTGGATTTAACGGGAAAGGACTCTCCCATTTGAGATTTCAGGACAGTAACTCTCATTGGGCTGGCAAGCGTACATCTTACCACCTGAGGAATTTTCCCTTCCCCAAATTCTCAATTTCCCTCTCTGAGCAAGTTAGCATTAGGGGGAAGGCAGCCAGAGAGATGGCTCCCCCAAATACAACTTCCTCTCCAATTCTAAGTATGAGCTACCAGACCCCAAATAGTCTGTAAATGCAAGCAGCTCCCTTTTGTGAAGTGCTTCAGTTGGTCAAACTGCCCTGCAGCTTCCCCCTCAGGCACTACAGCAAGAGAAGAGCTCCAATGAGCACCCCCTCAGGCTCCTGGACACAGATCTTGGGCTTAGTACCTGAGCCACAAAAGTCTGGAACTTTGATTTCCAAGGCAGGCCTTATAGACTCACATAAGGTCAATTCTCAAAAACAGCCAGCCTCCCACACTTTTCCTACTCCTCACAGATCCCTGTCCCACAGAGCCCAGGAGGGCCCCTCTCCACCCCTCAGCACCTGCCCTACCCCCACCCCCTCAGGTCTCTGCCTTTTTTTCTAAGGGGCCTCAGCAGGGAGGCCCAGGAAACTCATCCAACCAGTTCCCAGGGGGAAGGAAAGGAGCTTTCTCCCTCAACTGAGAGGTTACAGAATGAGGACCAGAATGAGGAAGGAGAGGCAGCTATCACCAAACTCCAGACTCTGGGGTGAGAGGGTACACGTGGCATTGAGCCGCTTGGCTCAGGCAGCAGAGTCCTGCTCCTGGTAAAGCAAGGCCTTGATTCAAGGCTGAAAGACATAGTCAAGTCAGGATCTGCCCCCTGACCTCCTCGTTCCTGCTGCCCAGAGCTCTGGAAGTGATGCACACTGGTATGAGCACCGCCCCTGCCTGGTGGGATCCATCAGGGGCAGGCAGGGTCGGGGAGAGCTTCCTTCATGTGATCCACGTGCCACTACCTGATCTTATCTAAAATAATCTCCACCCTCTGTGGATTCTGGGAAAAAGAAACTTCAGGAAAAAGTAGATTAACTCTGCTTTTCCCGGTGCATGTGCATGCTGAGTCCCTCCAGAACAGCCTCTTCCTTAAACACCCAACTCTGAATGTTCAGAGATCAGAAGACCCACCCCAAAGTCCCCAGAAGAACCATTTTCAGTGACCTTCAAAAGGAACACAGGACCGTCTTGCTCTCACCCAGCCATGATGGACAAATCCACTAGAAGATGCTGGGCGGAATAAAAAGGACTAGCTATCTTATACCTGCACCTGTGAGGAACTCAGTTTTTAAACCCCCGAGAAAGAAACCTACCTTTTTCACCAAAGCCTGTGGCTGGCCAGGCTTCTTGGGGGAGTCTGGCAAGTCTTGGAGGTTTGGAGCTGAAAAAGTCCTGGTCACGCCCCACTCGCACCCCTGGCCTGGCCCCAGCTGGGTACCTACTGCTTTCCTCAAAAGGGCTCCCATCTGAGCACCAAGAAGGCCGTGTGGGGCCGGGGAGCTGCATTCTTCCCACCGGCAGATAAGCAGTTAACAGGCTTGGGGCGAGCAGCGAGCTGCCACCAACAGCCTGGGGAATTAAAGCGCCTGCGCCTCCTGCAAAACCTCTCCAATAAACGTCCTATTCAGAACCAGTTCCGTGTGTGGGTCATACTTTCTGCATTTCTATCATTCCTGATTCCTGGGAGGCCCCTAACAGAGGAAACGCAGCTTCCCACCCAACTCAGCAGGTCCCTTCTGGGCGGGGACTGAAGCCACAGCCAGGCAGGTGAGCCCCCACTGCTGGGGACATGCAAATATCTCTAGCAATTAAACACAGGGGACACTAACTGCAGGAAGTCAAACACTGAAGACACAGGAACAAAGCCAGATCATTCACTAGCACAACAATACTCCATTTACTCGGCTCCTCCCCGCACCCAGGCCTTCAAAGCTTGAGGATAATTAACTCTTTGGTCCTTAACAGCCAGGGGCAGAGGGGAGGGGCAGGTATTATTATCCCTGTTTTACAGATCAGAAAACTGAGGCATAAGTGGCTCCTAAGATGCCAGAGTGGAATAGTATCAACTAGCATTTTATTAGTGTGTATCAGGAATTGTGCTAAACACATTCTCTATGCAATCTCACAATAACCTTATGATCCAGAGCTATATACTCACTAACCGAGGAGTGCACAGTGAGGTAAGAGGGAAATTCAGCATTTGCTGAATCCATGCTTCCCATGTTTTTCACCATTCCAACACTGGCTCCCCTGGGGCCCAAGAGACAAAGACAAAGATGGAATGGAAAGGTGCCATCTCATGGCCCCTTTGTAGTAATGCCCTTGGGCACTTTTGCCCTTTTACTGGTAAGACTTTGCTCAAAACAAGTTCCTACATTGTGAGGCAACCTGAGCAAGAGGCCAAATGGAGTCAGCAGGAATTCATTAACTCGCCCATATATGCCTCCAGAAACCACTCATGTGATCACATGAGATGACCTGAAACAAGAACACAGGCTGACTTTCTCCACCTGTAAGCTCTCACAGTGGGGGCACTAAACCATATAGTGGCTTCGTGAAGTGGCAAATATCCTGTTTTCTGTGAGTACCCTGTCCTCAACTCAATTACAGCCTCCTAAAGGTAAGGACAAGACCTCCCTGCGGTTTTGTACCCTGTTCTCCCCCAGGTCTCCTGGCATGCAAATCCCTACTACTGATTTTGGTGGTTATGAAAATATGCCAGAAGAAGGCTGAAGCACACAAGGATGAATGGTATTTTCTGGAACCTTATGATGGGAGAAGACAACATCCCTAGTGGAAGAATAGAAAGAAGTTGGGGAATGGAGAGCCAAACTGTTCACCTCTTCTCTGCAACCTGAAAGTTATAGAATTGAGGCTGAGAGGACTTCCCATCTGAAACAGGACTACTCAAACTCATTCATGTTAATGGGTAGTATAAATTATATGCCAGGTGCTGAGGACATAACAATGAATAAGACAAATCTTTGCTATCATGAAGCTTACACTGCAGTGGGGAAGAAGACCACAAAAGGCAGACAAATAGCTAAGAGAGTGTGGCTGGGGGTAGGAGACTTTGTTATGTAGGGAGCCTAGGAAGGCTCTGAGGAGGGGACCTGATTGATAAGAAGCAGCCAGGCTTGCAAAATTCTGGGAGAAGCCTTCCAACAACCTTTTCTCCTACCCCACCTCAGCCACACACCCACACATTAGATATGTCCTAGGCCTCATCATCACCAATTAGGGCAGACTTCCAAAACATCTTGCTTGTAAGCAATACACTCTTTGCAACCACTGAAGAAGTACTCAGTATAAAAAAATTACAAACCACACAACAATAAAAAATACCACAAAGAACTCATTAGATGGAATAAATTATACTCAAAGAGCTAGAAAAAAAAAGAAAAATCTGGGAAAAAAACTCTGAAAAAATACTAAATGGAAATGAAATATACAGTGTTGAAATTTAAAACCTAGTAGGTAGGTAAACAGAAAATTAAATACAGCTAAAGAAAGAATTAATGAAATGGAGGAGGCAGAAAATGAGGAAAGCATCCTGAATTGCAAAGAGATATGATTTAAAAAAATATATACTAACATCAAGAGACAAAAAGGTCCACAGATTTCCACAAGAAAAAGAATGGGGGAGAGGCAATTTTCAAAAATAGAATGTATATAAATTTTCCAGAACTGAAGATAGGCTTGTCTTCAGGTTGAAGGCACACCCGAGTTTAATTTAAAAAAAGTTTAGATTTAGTCACATCATACATAGTATAAATGCAGAATACCAACAACAAAAAAGAATATCTTAAAGGATTATAAGGAAATACTGAACAACTGTATGCCAATGAATTATATAACTTAAATGAAATAGACAAATCCAGAATGATACAAATCAATGTCTGCCTCAGGAGGAAATGAAAAATCTGAAGATATCTGTTAAGAAGTAAAGACTGACTTAATAATTTTAAAACTTCCAATAAAAAAAAAAAAAAAAAAAAAAGCTCAGGACCAGATGGCTTCACTGGTGAATTCTATCAAACTTTTAAAAAAAACTTAAGACCAATTTTCACAAACTCTTCTCAAAAATTGAAGAGGAAAGAACACCTCCCAACTCATTCTATAAGACTGCATATTACCCTATATCAAGACCAGACAAGACATAATAAGAAAAGAAAATATTATGCTACAGTCCAATATTCCTTCTAAACATAGCTGTAAAAACCCTCAACAAAATACTAGCAGACTGAATCCAGCAACATATAAAAAGGAGTATACACTATTACCATGTGGATTTATCCCAGAAATACAAGGTTGGGTTTAAATCTGAAAATCAGTTAATATAATTCTAGGTATTAATAAAGTACAAAAACCACCCGATCAATAAACCCAGAAAATACCCTTTGACAAAACTGAACATCCTTCCATGATAAAAACACCACACAAACTAGGCATAAAAAGGAATATCCCCAACCTTATAAAGAACATCTAGAAAAATAGTTCATATTTAACGGAAAAAAGCTAAATGTTTCTCCTTTGAGCTTAGGAATAAGATGAGGATGTCTCCTTCATGGCACTTCCATTCAACATTGGATTAGAGTTCTAGCCAGGGCAATTAGGCAAGAAAAAGATGTCTAGATCAAAAAGGAAAAATTAAAACTATCTCTTTTTATAAATGGCAGGATCTTATATAGAGAGAAAATACTAAAGAATCCATCACAAACTATTGGAACTAACAAGAGTTCAGCAAGATAGCAGGATACAAAATCAACACACACAAAAAATGTCCCTATACATAAGCAGTAAATAATCCAAAACTTAAATTAAGAAATGAAACAGTCCCATGTATAATAGCAACAAAAAGCATAAAAATACTTTGAACTATATTTAACAAAAGAAGCACAAGACGTGTACTGGAAACACAAAACACTGTTAAAAGAAATTCAAGATCTGAATAAATGAAAGGATATCCCATGTTCATGGATCAGAACTCTTAACATTCTTAAATTTGGCAGTACTCTCCCAAATTACCTACAGGTTCAATCAAAATTCCAGATGGATTTTTGTAGAAACTGAAAAGCTCATCCTAAAACTCATATGGAAAGCAAGGGACTGAGAATAACCAAAATGGCAAAAAAATGTGAATAGACATTTCTGCAAAGAAGATGTATGAATAACCAAAAAAGCACATGAAAAGATGCTCTATATCATTAATCATTAGGGAAATGTGAATCAAAACCACAACTAAAAAAAACAATGAATACCACTTCATACACATTGGGATGGCTAAAATCAAAACAATATTCAATAACAAGTGTTGGTGAGGATGTGGAGAAATTAAAATACTTGTACTGATTTGCTGCTAAGAATGTAAAATAGTGTAGCCTTATGTTGAAAACAATTTATCAGTTACTCAAAAAGTTAAACAGAGATACCATATGACCCAGCAATTAATTCTACTCCTAGATACATAACTGAGAAAACCGAAAACATATATCTACACAAAAGTCACATACAGCTGTTCAGAGCAGCATTATTCATAACAGCTCAAAAGTGGAAACAGCTCAAATACCCATCAACGGATAAATGGATAAACAAAATGTGGTATGCCTATACAATAGAATATTATTTGGCAATAAAAAAAAGGAGTGAAGAACTGATAACATGACACAACATGGATGACTCTTGAAAATATTATGCTACGTGAAAGAAGCTAGTCAAAACAGACTACATATTGTATGAATTCATTTATGTAAAATGTCCAGAATAGCCCAATCCATAGAGACAGAAAATAGATTAGTGGTTACCCAGGACTGGGGAAAATAAATAATTGCTAATAGGTACAAGGTTTCTTTTGAGAGGGTGAAAAAAATCTTTTAAGATAAGACGGTGGTGATGTTTGTACAAATCTGTGGATTTACTAAAAACCCCTGAACTATGTACATTTACATAGGTGAATTGTAAGATAGGTGTAATATATCTCAATAAAGTAATAAAGCAATCAATCAAATCTAAAAAATAAGTCAGCAGGAAATGTATAGACTATGCAATAACTAGTACTGGAAAAATTGGCCATTCCACTAGGGGAAAAAATCGGTTTTATCTTATAAGGTTGAGTGATCCTTACCCTTGGCTGAACATAAAAATCACCTGGGATGTTTCATAACCATGTCTGGGTCTCACCCCAAGATTATTTTATTGGTCTGATCTGAGGTAAGGCTCAGACATCAATATGTTTTTTTTAAAGCTCTTTGTGAGGCTTTAATGTGTAGCCAGGGTTGAGAACCAGCCATAAAAATAAAAAATAAAAATAAAAAATAAAAATTTATTCAATACAAGTGTAGGAAGCCAAATTTAAATTTAAAACAGAACATATTAAAATACATATATATTTATAAAATCAGAGTAGGAAAGGATTTCTTGAACAAGACACCGAAAGTACAAACAAAAGACTGGTAAGTCTGACATCGAAACCAAAATTTCCATATGAAAAATGACATTAATAAAGCTAGGACAATCCAGAACTATATATAATGAATATGACCTGCAAAAGATAGTTATTTAACGTGTGTGTGTGTGTGTGTGTGTGTGTGTGTGTGTTCCTAAAAATCAACAAGAAAAAGACAATGGCAATTAAAACTGAAAAAGTACACAGGACCTTTAACATGCCACAGGGTGGGGAGAGGGTGAGCTAGGGGGAGGGGTGGGAAACTTTTCACCGTATTCCCTTTTGTGGTTTGAATCACGTGGGTGTATTACCTGGTTAAAATAAATTTTTTTTTAATGTGAAAGACAAAGACTCAGAATAAATAAAAAGAATTAGCCAACAAACATGAAAAATGCTCATCTCTATCTGTAATCAAAGTGTTAATTTTAAAAACTAATTTATAAAATAATTTTAAAATATCATTTCATATCTACTAGATTAAAAGACACAATCCAAATGTTAGTAAAACAGGAGTTCTCATATTTCTATTAAGAATATAAATTGGTCACAAATCATTTGGGGGCATTATTTGGTCAGCAGTATCTTAAAAAGCTCAATTTATGACCCAGTAATCCCACTGCTGACACACACATTAGAGAAGATTGGCCAAGGGATGGTCAATACAGTATTATTTACAGTGGTGTGAACATAGAAACAAATGTCTATTAATAAGGGAATTGATACAATTATATAATACATACCAATACAGTTAAATGAATAACAGATTTAAATATATCGACATGGGTAAATCTAGACTGCATTGTTGGGTAGAAAATGCAAGTTCGAGAACACATTCAACATGATTATGACAAAATTAAAACAACATGATATATAAATTACAGATTGCAGTAAAAAGTATAAAAACACACATGGGAATGAGAAACCATATCCAGGAGAATGTTACTCCTGAGGAAGAGAAAGGGATGAGGGAGAAAAACAAAGGGAGCTTCAACTGCATCTGTCATATTCTCTCTCTATAACGAATGAGAGAAGTAAATATGATGAAATTACCATTTACCAGGTCTGGGTGGTGGGAACATGGGGGTAGGCAGATCAGCTGGGACAACCAGTGCCAAGGCTGCACAGCACAGCATCTCTGTGCAGCATCCAGAACCAAAACAAAGGAACAAAGTTCCTGGCAGAGAGAGCCCTGGGATTTTGGAAACTGCAGCTCCTCCCTGTCATTTTCTGGCCTCAGAAAGCGCTGTGTGGCACCCAGGCAGGTGCTTTAAGTGTGATTGTATTGAAAGCATCCTTGTTTCCACTGAGGCAAGCAAGCACCTTTGGGGATAATTGGCAGTCTGCTTGGATGGCACTGAATTAAGGTTGGACCCATCCTGGCTCTACCGTTACGTAGTAAAACCCTGACTAGCTGTCCAAAAAGCCACATTTTCAAGAGAGTGCCAAGTTTCAAAACAGTCCGGGGTAGAGCTAAGAGGATGTGCTCTCTAACTATATCTATTCAGAAGTCCAAACCTCATCCCTGCCAAGTCTTAGCTGAGCAATCCTGGACAAGTGACCCACCTTGTGAGGACTGTTTCCTTATTTGTGGATGGGGGTAGCCCCACTTATTTAGCCTTTTTAAGAGAATTAGTGATACTACACTTAAAAAAAATTTTAGTCAATCTGGGAATCTTTTAGAAATATGCTGTCCACTTCTTCCCCTGCCTTCCTAAACAGAGTCAAGGGAACTTAACCTTTTCTTGATGACTCAGCAGCACAATTACAGCAAAGCACCAATTATCAAAATGATGATTTCCCCCAAGAACCAAGGTGTGCCAGGCCATTCACCCTAAACAAAATAAAGGACCCCCACGCTCTTACACTAGCACTGGCTTTTCATAGCGTTTTGGTCTCTGTTCATTCTTACTGTCAACTCTCAGTTGCACTGTGGTCATTTTTCTTCTCAATGCCAGTCTCTTTATATTCTTTGCTGCTTCCTTTCAATCATGGGCTTGGAAATAGGATGACACTGCTTATATGTGAATGAAAGTTAAACAGGGTCCAAGGGGATCAGTGTAAAAGAAAATGTAGGAACTTGAATCCTGGAGGCCTTCTTGGCTGTGTCTGTACAGATAAGTAAGGCTGTGGGGCAGCCAAGTCCTGAATGGCATACAAGTGTTATGGGGTTTTATGGAACATATTATGGGATGAACCATATTCACGACTATAAGCACATCCTACTGTCCACTTGGGGGGAAACTCTGCAGCAGATCTGGGAGGACTGGTCCCAGTGACTCCAGGCACCCTTTCACTTTCCCAGGCTGGAGGAATACAAGCCAGCCTGCCCCTCTGCCAGGTTAATGTCTTAGAATCTCATATCCTGGGCACTTTCAGACAGGAATAGGACATTTGTGAAGAACATGAAAATTTCTTTAATTCTTAAGGTCTCATCACACAGTAGGGTTTTACTAATTCAACAAATATTTACTAGAATCTTATTATTCAACAAGCACGAGGATATAGCAATGTGCAGGAGAAAGAGAGGCTGTGTGAATACTGGTTCCCTTTTCCTTTCAATAAACACTTGCTATCTATTGCTCAAGAACCTCTAATTTACACACACACACACACACACACACACACACACACACGAGTCTTGCAGCCTGAGATGTAAAGGATATATAAAGGATATAAGTTTTTAAGAGCTCCCAGTACCTGTAGAACTCATCTCTCCTTTGGGATCCTATTACCACAGTAAAATAGACTTCCCTCCTCCTCTTGCATCCTCCTGCCATTCTCAACCAGACTCCAGCAATATTCAAAGCAGCTTCTCAGAACTTCAAACTGTGTTTCCCAAAGGCTACGTGCAAAGCCACCATTGCACCCACTAGAACCTTGTTTAGGTCCTATATTCAGTCCAAGTCTGCTCAGCATGAAATAATTTAAGAGTCCTTAAAAATCCACTCCTTGATCTCCAACCAAGGCTCCCTCCCCAGAGGTCAGCAGCAGAATTGGAAAAAGCCGGGCTCTCTCTTTGCTTGCATTCCCAGGTGGCAAGAGTCCCCCTGGGGCTGGGCTTGACCCCCACCACTGCCTTCTTCTTCCTTATCTCATGGAGCAAACGCTGGAGTAGATGAGACCAAGCCCAGATTACTCTCTCAGGATGGGACCCCAGCACCAAGTCATTGAGCCTTACTGATTATACCGTTCTGGATGCTGTGTGGGATCAAAGAGCAGTCAAGCACATTTCCTACCCTCAGAGAGCTTCTCATCAAAATAAGAACGGAGTTGAGACCAGTTGCCAAGGCCAGGCTTTGTCCCAGACAGCTAACTCCAGAGGGGCTGCCAGCATCTCTAGAGGCACCTACTTAAAACCACAGTTTTAAAACTGCCCAGTTTTCTTTCTCCCGTGACTTGAGGTCACCAATATCACAAAAATGTCTAGGACTGTTCAGGGCCCTCTTTGCAACTTCCTCTGAGGCCAGATTGTATCTAGCTTTAGCTGGTTCCCCAGGCACCAGCTGGCTGGTTCAGAAAGTTCTTTCACCACAGGGCCTGCCTGGCTGGCCTGCGTGTGCAGCTGGGCCTTTGGGAGAGTGTTCTGGCTGAAGACCACTTCCCTGGGCCCCACCCTCCACCACCCAGCTTCCTGAGCTAGGGCAGGGCCCCCAGGAAACCTCTCACCACGGTTTTGACAGCAGTCTTTTAGATGGGCACCTCCCTTTGAGGTCTGTGGTTCCAGCTGAGAAGAGACTCCTCGGGCTGGCTGGGCGGAAGCAGCCCGGAGCTGCGCAGAGTCCAGCCAGACCATGAGATCTCACAGTGTGTGTCCTTCCTTACTCTAAATTCCAGTCCATGGTGGGCCCTTTTTGACACTTTTCTCGGCCTGTCTCTGAGCCTCCAACGGAATCCTCTAGCCCACCTCCACTTGCTCTCCTAGAAGAGCTCTCCCACCCTTCTCTCCATTCCCCACCCTTTTCTCATCCCCTCAGCGTAATTTATCTGCATGACTTTGGGGGGAGGGAAAGCCTTTCCAGTGAGAGGCAGAGCAGAGACTAGAGTGTGTGATTCAACAGGGCTGATAGGAAACAGGGAATTCCAGAGCAAGGGAGGGTCAGGGCTGCCCCCAGCTCACCCAGTCATCCAAGGTATGTCTCACACACCTGGGAGTCCTGCATTTTCAACCACTGGGAATCTAGGGTTGATTAGAAAAACCTAATTAAATAGAAAGTCTGCACTAACTAGGATTTTTTTCACCTCCCTCTAATTCCCCATTCCTGCCTAATACTTGAAATGAAACTTCTCAGTTACAGTCCTTAGCATTAAATATCCTAGGCAACTCCTGCTGAATTTGGAGAAATGATAAAAGACTATCATTTATTGAACACCTCTCTAGGCTTTGCAAAGCACTCAACGTAAATCAGCTCATTGTTCATTCTCATAGTACCATACGTGGTAGGTACGATGACTAACTCCATCTTACAGGTGGGAAACACAGGCACAAAGTAGTTTAGCACCGCTGGGCTCGTAAGCTGTCAAGCTGGGATCTGAACCCAGGTGCGTTCAATTCCAAACCTTGCTCCTTAATGCTGCGGTGTGTTGCTAGAACTGGGTTTCAAGAAAAGGAAATCAGAGATGAAGGGAAATATCTTCTTCAGGCATTATCTCAAACATCCCTTCTTCAGGACACTTCCCAGACCATCCCATCTAAAACGTCATCTCACCCCCTTCCATGACAATTCACATCCACCTTCCTTCTCATATTCTTCTGCTTCTCACTAACACGCTTTCTCTTTCAATTATTTATCTTGCTTATTGTCAGCTTCTCCCACTAGAAGTGAACTCCCATAGGTCAATGATTGTTGTATATTTTGTTCACTGCTGTGTCTCCTGTGTCTAGCTTTCATACATAGCAGGTGCCAAATAATGAGTGAATGCTTTAAAATAGAACTAAGAGGCATGAATATAGTAAGAAAAAGATGATACATTCAGGGGAAAGAAAAGGGATAAGAAAAGGTAGTGAGAGAATCTGGCCAGAAACAAGTGGGGGCCCCAAGATGGGCCTAACAAGAGGAAATGAGGGTCCCATAGGTCTGCTGTGACTCCAATGGAACATTCCTGCTGGCAGTAGTGATTTCCAGTAGCCAGGGACCCAGCCTGAGAGTTTCTGCTGGGGAGGGTAGACCTGGAACAAAGGCCAATGGACATGCAGCTGGCCAGAGAGGAGGGACAGAGCAGCCGCCTGGGCCAGAGTGGGCAGCCTGGGATGGGGGAGGGGGGCAAATGAAGAGCTGAAGAGAGCCCTCAGTGCAGCTGCAAAGGCAACACCCTCCCAACACTCAGAGTCCCCTCACCCCAAACACAACACAACAGAAAACAGCTAGATGGCTCCACAATTAACCCTCCTAGGTCAGCACCAGCCTGGACTTGTAGCAACCCTCCAGGCTTGGAGCCAGAGCCTTCACAAGGATGGGGAGGGCGGGTAAAGGGGCAAGCCTCCAGTCTGGAAGACAGTCCCTTTTTCCCTCCAATCCTGATCACCAAGCCATGGCCTTTTGCCTCCTCCACTGTAAACACAGTGACTCTGGGGTAGTTGTGGATTTGGTAAGGCAAATGTTGACTTTGGAGCTGAAATATTACAGGCCAGGAGTATAAACTTTCACTATTGGCTCCTAGTATCTACTATCTCCTGTGGCACACGTGGGACGTACCCAGTAAATTATAAAGCTCTTGAGGGCCCCTCCTAAGCCACAGCGAAACCTTTACTTTGTATAGTTTATGGAGCACTTTCCACATGTATGGATGGATGGCTTCATCTGATCCACGCCACAGCCTCTATGAGGAAGAGCAGGCAGGTAAGTACCCCACTTTATTCACATGAAAACTGAGCCAGAAAAGATATGTGACTTGCCCAAGTCATGTGGGGAAAAGTATCGATTAGACAGAGTGAGGAAATCTGAGTTCTGGCCCCTATTTGGCCAACATGGATCAGGCTCAAATCACCTCCCATCTCTGGGTTCTTCTTCTGCCTTCACATACGTCAAGTAGGCTAATCTGAGGTGCCTTCCAGCCTAGGTGATTCTCAATCTTTGAGGCAGCAGAGCCAGGACCAAAACTCAGGCAAAATTTTGTGTTGGACTCCCAGGCCAGTGCTCTTTCCACTCCCTGCTATGCCATTTCTAATGAAAGCCCCCAAGCTCTTCACAAACCCCTCCCTCTGCTTCAGTTACTTGATTTGTCCCATCCTCAAAACAGATACCCAGGGAGCCAAGGGGCTGCCCAACCCTCCAGGAAGGGAGTGGGAGCACAGAGTATTATCAGCAGGTGTAAAAGGAGATGAGGCAACCCAGGACCAAAGGGAATAACAAAAAGAAGGGGTATACTTACTTCCTGGGTCCTTACTCCCTAGGTTTTCTGTTGGGGATGGTCGGGTTAAAGTACTCCCAGTTAAGTCACTCCGGATTCCACTCCTGACCCAGCAGAGGAGTGGCTGGAAAAGCACTTTCCTGAACGGAGGCAGGTGATGGGGGGCGGGGGGGGGGGCTGTCACTACTCTCCCTGCTTATACAATTTCTTGAGTAAGGTGGGTGTGATTGGGCTGCATGAGAGGCCGGGCTGGGAAGACTCTGCGAACCTCCAGTCCACGGCTCCCTGCGGGGTGATACAGTCTGGGTTGCCTCCTGGGGGCCTCAGAGCAGGGGACGGTCCCCTTCCTCTGCCAACAGTTCAGTGAGTGACCTCAGAGATGAGCCTCTTACAACCGCCACCAAGGCCGCCCCGCCCCCGGGCCACACCTCTCCAGCCTCCCACCATTGCGTTTCCCACACCATCCTTCCTTTTGTTTCCAAAAGCAGCTCCAGGGAGCAAAAGCGCAGCTCCCGAAAAACGTCTTGAAACGTTCCCGCTTGCACGCCTCCTGCTAGCTTTCCTTATCAAAGGGCTGCGATTAGAGCGCCAATCGTCCACACCGACTTCAGGAGTGGCAAGGTCGAGGCAGACGGTGGGTGGCAGACGGTGGCCTCCGGGATGGCTGCTCCCCGGATCCCCCGCTTCTGGCACCCAGTCTATCCCCTCCAGGACAGGAGCTGAGATTCCCAAGAGCCTGCACCGTGTGGCACAACCCGGAACAGGCTGCTGGCGCCCCTGGGGCTCCCCAGACCAGGGGAGGCTCGAGTGCTTCCCGGGGAGGCCACCCCGCGGGGCCCAGCGTCGGGGGCGAGGACCAGCCCGCGGGCGCCCGCGGGCGCCGGGCAGCGGGGGTCGCAGCCTCGCGGGCTACCCCAGTTTCCCACCGAGGCTCCGGGAGGCACGCGGCTCGTCCGCTCCCTCGTTTCCGGGGTGGGGGCTGAAGGACAGCCCATGTGTCCTTGTGCCAGCTCCTGCGCGCCAGCCCGGGCCGGGAGGGCCGCCTCGGCGGCAGCCACAACGTGCAACCCCGCGCCCGCGTCCTCACCCCGCAGGGGCCCGAGACGGCGGGGAGCGCAGGGTGACCGACCCCGCACGGACGGAGGGCGAGAGGGCAGCCGAGGGACACTCACCGAGCCGTGGCCGCCCAGGTGGCGCGACGAGGCGGGCGCGCGTCGGAAAGTCGCTTTCGGCAGCGGCCGAGGCTGCGGGCAGCTCCAGCCCACGGCCAGCGGCCCTGCCCCCTGCCCCCTGCCCCCGCCCCGCGGCCGCCGACTCCCCGGGCTGCGAGCGCCGCCCCCGCCGCCCCCGGCCCGAGCGCGGCTCCCCAGCGCCCGGCAGGAAGTCGGGGCCGGTCCCGCGCCGCAGCGGGAGGGAGCGGGCAGGCGGGGAGGGGCGGGCAGGAATGTTTCCAGTGGGTGGAGACTCGGGCCGAGGCTGGAATCCAGCAACTGGCGGCTCCCAGGGGCCCCGCGGAACCTTCCCGGCGCTGCGAGCCGGGGCTGGGGGTGCAGGCTGCGGCGCGGCTGACGATCAACGCCCGCAGGTGGGGCGAGCGCGCGAGCCGCTCGGGGCGGCCGAGGTGCTCCAGGATGCACAGAGGCGCGTGGTGGGGCCACCCTGGTGTCACAACTGGTATCACTCTGCCTCCCGAGAGGGCACCAGACAGACCCAAACATCCATCCCCCCACCCCCACCCACTGTGCGAACGGGAAAGTGGGCTTTCGAGTGAGTTACCGGTTGGAATCTGATTTGGGGTTCTGATCCCACCAGAGCAAGTCCCCTCAGGCAGAAAGGCATGTCTCGAATTCCTCCCCGAAACTCGGTGACCCTTTACAGATGTAAATCAAAACCGCGGAGAAGCTGACAAAGAGATTAAGAAGCTGATAAACTTGGAGGGAGTCCACCTAGAACGTTGGGGGGGGGGTATGTAACAGAGGACCCCATTTTTGTAGAAGGAAGACAGACTCTGTCTCGTTTTTACGTCTGTATGTAATCTGTAATCATGTGGGTATGGAAAAGTACATACCTGGAAAATGGGGTTGGGGAACTCAATAAGAATAGACTAGACTTTGAGCAAGAACATCTCAAAATAATTCATCGATAAAGGTCCAGAGAAAGAGATCCAGTCCCAGCACAAGGCCAAAGAAGAGAAGCCCAGGGTGGGACCCTGTAAGAAGTCCCGTTGGCTAGGTGTTATCACCAGCTCCTAGGGAGAAGAAAAGGGACACTGATCTCAGAACCGCTGGGTTCAGATATTTGATACCTGGGTGTAGACAAGTGTGTATAGTAAACGACGTGTATAGAATTGTCACAAATAAAACAAGTCAAAAAAAAAAAAAAAACTTCCAGGCAAACGCGAACTCCAGGTGATTTACAGGGAGGGGAAGGGCAGGCACAGAAGGACATGGCTTTCAGGTGACTTTGAAACAGGATCCTAGCAGAGGGTGGGTGAAGACAGCTGGGGCCCTGACTGCGGGGGAGGAGGTACGCGCGGGGCCTAGGCACCGGGAAGAGGGACCCACATTCCTCAGGGAGGGGGGTCTGCTCCAGCCTTGCAAATCCCTACATAGGCCAAATGGGAAGGTGAAAGTCGAGATTGCGGAATGCGGGTCGGAGGTGAACACCCGCCAGGTCTCTACCAGATACAACTGGCCACGCTCTGGGCTGGAGATAAAATTGAGAAGCCCCCGTCCCTTCCTGCCTTCCATCCTCAGACTTCTGTCTTTCTTTGATCCTGCTTTCTTCTCTGGTTATCTGAATCTGGTCATCTGATCATCCTATCAATCCCTTCCTACCCACCTCAAACTCCAGCTTCCAGAGATCAGTGACTTAACTCAGCCATGGCCACACCCCTTACTCCTCTACAAGGGCAGTTAATAGTGTTAATGACAGTAGAACACATTCAGTGCATGCTTACCTTTGTGGGGCCCCTGCCATGTAATTTGCAAACATTGTGTCCCTCCATTCTCACAGCCATCTTGTGAGTAACCATCCTTATGCCCATTTTACAAATGGGATACAAACCGAAGACGGGAGGAATCTAGCAACTTGGCCAAGATTACATAACCAGCAAAAGCAGCCAGCGATTGACAAGTTTCCAGACAGGTCCAACATCTAGGTGTTTACTATGTGCTGGCCATTATTCTCAGCCCTTACAGGAACAGTTGCAGTCGCAGAAGAAGAAACTGAGGCACAGGCATACAGCGAGTGTGTGGTAGACCTGAAATTCATAACAGGAGATTGCTGTTCTTCACCCCTATCCTGCTTTCATTTTGACACTTGTTATATCCAATTCAGCGCTCGATTATGTCTTGCATTGTTTCTAATTGTTTTAATGTGTATATAGCTTATTTCAAAAAAAAAGATTGTCATCTTTCCTTATGGCAGAAGTCAAATAGGAAGTACTCAGTAAAGCAATGCTAAATTCAGATGAAATGACCCAAACACTTTATGAAAAATCACACAATTTCACCTCTAAGAATCAAAATCTGTGTCTGGGCCCAGGAGCTCTAGGCTGCAGCCCTTCCACAACTCAAAGCCTCTCTCCTTCCTGCCCCTACTGATTCTTGCTTTAGTGGCTTCAACTCCCTGCTATTAAATGGTATTAAATCATTTATTATTATAATAATATCTTGTGCTTCAGTAATGCCAAGATCTCAAAGTCTTCTAACATATACAGATAAATTAATCTTCAAAGTAACCCCACTGAGATGGGGAGATGGAGGTATTTTCCTCCATTTTATGGGTGAGAAAACCTAGGCAACGCAGAGTTGAAAGGACTCATTACTGAAGTCAGTGGTAGGGTTTCTTCTCCCAACCCTTTCCCTCCGCCTTCCTAACTCTTGGCTGCCAACATTTACATCAAAATTTCAAATCCCAGAGACAAAGGCCATTGAGTTTTCACAATAAAGGACATTTCCAAACTGTCATTTCAGCTGCTCTATTGTGGTAGACTCAGGAGAGGGAGGGGGCAAAAACACAGTGAAGGTCCCTGGGATTCTGTGTGCATCCAGCCCTGAGGAGTCAAGGCTTGCTGGGATGGGGGAACCAAACCCCCAAATTGAAGGAAGACCCTGTCAAAGGTGACTTATAAAGCACCACCACACTTCGAGATCTCAATGCTTCCAGAGTTTCAAGTTGCATTTTAGCAATGTTTCTCAAAGTGTGAGCCACAAGCAACAAAAGAAAAAACAGATAAATTGAATATCAACAATATTAAAAATGTATGCCTTAAAAGACATCAAGATAGTGACAAGATAATCCAAAAAATGGGAGAAAAAGTTTGCAAATCATGTATCTGATAAGAGACTTCAGAATATGTAAAGAACTCCTATAACTCAAGAATAAAAAGGCAAATAACCCAATTTAAACATAGGCAGAGGACCTAATAGACATTGCTCCAAAGAAGATACACAAATGACCAATAAAAACATGAAAAGGTGCTCAACATTATTAGCCTCCATGGAAATGCAAATAATAATAATAAAAAAAAGCGATGAATTAATTACTTTATACCTGTTAGAATGGCTAAAATCAAAAATATGTAATAATAAGTGTTAACAAGGATGTAAAGAAATAGGAAGGCGCATGCAGCACTGGTGAATGTAAAATAGTGCAGCCACTTTGGAAAACAGCCTAGCAGTTCCTGAAAAGGTGAAATATAGAGTTGCCATATGACCTGGCAATTCCACTCCTGGGTATTTACCTGAGAGAAATGAAAACATCTGTTCACACAAAATCTTGTATGCAAATGTTCATCACAGCATTATTCATAATAGCCAAAAGGTAGAAACAACCCAGTGTCCATCAGCTAATAAACAAAATGTATATCCATATAATAGAATACTATTCAGTCATAAAAAGGAATGAAGTATTGATATATTCTACCACATAGAGGAATTTTGAAAAGATTATGCCAAGTGAAAGAAATTATTCACAAAGCACCACATGTGTATAATTCCATGTATGAACTGTCAAGAGCAGGAAAATCTATACAGACAGAAAGTAAATTAGCTGTTGCCTGGGGTGGGGGTGGGGCTAAGCAGGAGGAAATGTAGAGCGACTGCTAAACAGGTTTGGGGATTTTTTTAGGAGTGATACAAATACTGAATATTGAGTACTGAAAAAAAAATTGAATATGCTAAAAACCACTGAATTGTATACTTTTGGTGGGTGAATTGTGTAGTATGTGAAATATCTCTCAATATATCTGCTATTTAAAAAAAGTGTGAGCCACTACATCTGTTCCAGAGTTACCCAGGCTGCCTATAATCAGAATCTATAGGAATCTGGGGACAGGACCCAATACTGCATTTCCCCAAAGGACACTGAATGAAGTTCAGTGCAATGTAGGCCTTATAAGACAGAGTGATTCAGAGCCTGTGCCCCACAGGCTTCCTGAAATGCATAAAAGAATAATTGGAAGGTCTGTAACTAACCCCGAAAGGGCAGTAGCCTTGAGCGGGGAAGGATGGGGGTAGGGGAGGTCCCCTTCCTGAAATTCTTTATCAATAGCTTCTTTTTCCCAGTCTAGACTCCTTAGTGTTAGAAAACTCTGACTTGGGAAAGGAGAAGAAGGTGTGGGGGATGGGAGAGGGAGACTTCTTCCCTCCTTACTGCCTTCGGGCTCACAGCCACTGCTGTGGGGAGCTCTCGAAGGAAAGGAGCTGTTTGTTTGAGTCTGTGTCTGCAACAGAAACATTTGACAATCACTTGTGGTTTTTCAAGAACCTGGGAGCCACGTGTAAACTATTTCTGGAGATCACTTATGTTCACCTTCGTTATCAGGAGATAAAGGGGCTGTAAGTCAGCATTTAAAACACCTGAGACCAGGGAATTGGAACTAAGACATCAGCCTTTGATGATCTAAGGGATGATTTATATATAAAAACAGTGAGTCTTATCTGACTTCTGGCCTTCCAGCCAGAAAGTTTTCCATTTGTATCACCACATGTAGATGGATAAAGTGTAGACATCCAAGCTTTACCTAGCCTAATGCTCAAGTGAAAGACTTTCTTGGGTGGGTTGAGAAACTATGGGCTGAAATGATGTTTTGAGTTGTCCCTGTACCTCATTTATCAATGTCATTAATATCCCTGGAGGCTTTCCACGCCTACATGAGACTTGTGGACCTGACCATTCATGAGATCCACCTGGGAAGTTTCTGACTCAGGACCGAAGCAGACTCCAGGAATCTGCATTTTTAATAGCAAGTGATTCTGAGGCAAGAGAGATGCACAGACCATCCCTTTGAAGAACACTGGTCTGAATTCTGCCTTGTGTCTCCCTCCCCCTGCACCCACCCCCTACTTCTTCTTTCTCCCCTGAAACACAGAACTCAAAAAGCCTGCAATCTCTCCCAGTGCTCTAAAGATAAAAGGACATGGTTTTTAAGACTTCATGATGCTAGAATAAATAAGGCTATTACATTTAATCAGATGGAAGAGTTTGACTTTGATTTATGAGAAATGCTTAATCTTCAACACCTCGGTGATAAGCAGGGTGGGGTACACCCACCAACTACTATACTGTAACCCTCAGAAACCAAACTAATGAGAGCTTAATAGGAGGTAATTGTCCAGTTACTTGCAGGTGGAGGCAGTTCTTCCTGACTGTAATTTTGGTTGTTGATGTTTTTTTTTCCCAACAGGGGCCTATGAGTTCCCAGCCCTGATTTCTCTATCTTGTCTAAAGAGGACAGGGCAGCTGTACCAAGGAACCAGTGGGGACCAGATCTGCATACCCTTACTTTGGTTTCTGTGCCAGACTATACAGGAAACATGGGTTGCCTATAACCAGATTAGGGCAACTGGGACCAAGTCCATCTAGTTTCTGAACTCACCAGAATCTCCTCCAAGGGGAACGAGGACTTGACCCAAAGGTGTTTCTCTATCTGAGCAGTGACCAGGCTCACGGACCCCACGTAGCCCTATTCTATTCTCAGCTTTCAAGTATTCTCATCGGAATCTCAAATCTCTTCATGAGTGGTTGGTTCTTTGTGGAGGTCACTCTGGCCTGCTCTCTTTTTCATTCTCCCACTTTCTTCTCATTCATAGAAGATTCCCAGGGCCTCTTGCAATCCTAGAAATCTTGAATTCTACCATCTTAAGGAACGCCAAACTGGATCTTTTAGCTACAACAAGCTCTCTTTTCCTTTCGCCTCCAAGCTTATCAAGGGAGAAAAGCCTGGCTTCATAACACGTGATGCTATGATTCAAATACCTTTATCCCATGCCTGGGGTTGTCCTGCTAAGTAAATTATGAGGATAGCATCATGCCAGGAGTAGCACTAAGTGCTTCATCAGCATTCTCATTCCATCCTCCCACCAATCTGTTGAGGCAGGTAGTAGTTCTCTCCCATTTTACAGATAAAAACATCAAGCCTCAGAAAGGCCAAGGCACATGTTCCAGGTTATTTGGCCTTTAATGACAGACTCAGAAAATGTGTCCAGGCCCTTCTGCAGCCTAAATCTGTGCTCTTAACCAGCATTCTGCCACCAAAATACCCAACTTTAACTCTCAAGGAGCCACTAGACCCAAGATGAGAAGGTGGGAGCAACTTAAGTAAATTAAACACAAGAAATGTCTCCACCCCACTCTATCCAACCAAACCGGTGTGAATTATCTTACAACTCACCAGAAAGCCCTCTAGGCTCACAAGTAAGTTATAGGCTTGTCCAAGAGCTGGCAAATTGAGTGATGGGAAGAAAAGAAAGAATGTGTTCAGGGTCATAAAGCTGATGAGAACAAAAAAAATGCCAAAGTCTCTGATTACTTGTGACGTCTCAAGCCAGACAGCTATAAAAGGTAAGGCAGGATTTTTGCCTGGCAACCACAAAATTTTAAGACCTAATCACAGCTCTGCTTTCTGTTCCCAAGGAATAGCTCTGCTGCTAGAGCTCAGAGAACATCCTGTCCTGTCTGCCCCAGGGAGAGGCAGAGGGAGCAAAGCTGAGGTTTACCAAGAGCTGCTGAAAGGAGTGGGAAGTCGGCCTCCCGCTAGGCTCAGATACTCCTGCAGAATTGTCCCCAGAACCATCCTCAGCCCCAACAGCAGTGCATACCACCCCTTATCACAGGGATCCTGCTATCCCTATGACAATGCTCTCCCCTCCCCCTCCCTCCCACTGCTCACCTGTATCTCTGTGGCCCATGGAAAGGCACCTTCTCAGGCATCCAGATCAGGATGGAGGGCTTTGCTGTTCCTGTGGAAGTACAGCAGTTGTTAAGAGCACAGGCTTTTGAGTTAACTTACCTCAATGCTACCTCTCCTTTTGAGGCAAGCCATTTAACCTCCCTGTGCCTCTGTTTCCTCATTTGAAAATGGGATGAGTCGTAGTACCTATCTGATAGGGTATTATTCAGGAATAAGTGAGAAAATATTTGTAAGCTACTTAGCACAGTTTCTAGTCCACAGAAAGAGGCAACCAATAATATTATTTTTATTTCTGCTTCTAAATGCTCAGTTCCCAAGCCCCACCTCGATGTCCTAGTTTCCCTAATGCCACATCAAGTCAAAGAATCTTATAACCGGAAGAGGCCCTAGAAGCAAACTAATATTAGAATTTTTTCTCTATGTAACTTTCACGCACGTATCTGTCTAAGAATAAGATAATATCAGTAAAGTACTTAACATGTGCCTGGGTATAGTAAAAGCTTAATAAATATTATGGTTCGTGATAATTTACGTGCCAACTTGACTAGATTGTGGGATGCCCAGGCATCTGGTGAAATGTTATTTTGGCTGTGTCCATGAGGGTGTCTCCAGAAAAGATTAGGTGTGTATTGGTAGGATGAGTAAAGTAGGTTGCCTTTTACAATGTGGATGGGCATCATTCTGTCCACCGCAGGCCTGAAGAGAACAAAAAGATGGAGAAAAATGGGCCTGACTGCTTGAGCCGGGACATCGGTTTTCTCCTGCCCTTAGCACTCTTGGTTCTTAGGCCTTCAGACTCAGACTGGAATCTGCAACATTGGTTCTCTGGCTTTCAGGCCTTTGAACTATACCACAGGCTTTCCTGGGTCTCCAGCTTGCACGCAGCAGATTATGGGACTTCTTAGCTCTCATGATTACATGATCCAATACCTTGCCATAAATCTCCTTATTTGTATGTATTAATGTTATATTTAATATTTATGTTTATTTATGCATAAAAATATATCTACAATATTTACATTTACATACATATTAAAAGATTCAATGGGTAGGTAGACTGGTAGATGATAGATTGATAGATGATTGATAGATGAGTGATAGACAAATATATATCTATTCTGTTTCTCTGGAGAATCCTCACCAATACACCAATACAGCATTTTTTGTTATTGTTGTTGTTATTTGTTTATCTAGGTATGTATTTACTGAGTATTTATCCATTTAGGTATTCATCTACCTATTCATCCATCCACCCATCCACCCATCCATCCATCCATCCATCCATCCATCCATCCATCCATCCATCCATTCAGAGGTCACTTGTTGAGTGTCTTAGCTTCTGAGAGATATATACTTAATATAAGACATGGTATTGCCCCTTGAAGGAAATGTACAACCAAATCAAAAAGGGAAGAGCCAGAAAACAATCAGAGAATGGTCAAGGACCTAACTGTGCAGTATTTTCTATGCTCTCACATGTGCCTATTATCATACCTGATAAAAGGGAAGAGATTCTGTCCCTTTTTATGACTGTCTCGGAATGCATATATTCAAATAATGCAGGATATTCAAAGAATGAGGATATGTACTTATCTCAAAGGTCTTCTAATCACTCAAAAGACTTTTAAGTTATTATAATAATTTCAATGTTGGCAAATCTTAGGCTTTAAAGGTTGGGGTAGGATGTTTGGCAAATAGCTGAATGCCATTCAGATCCAAGTCTGGTGGAAAATGTAATTTCAAGCTGCATTAAAATGGATCCAGAACAAGGAGACACTGTGGAATAAGGATGCTAGTTTCTCCCACATGACTCTTGAGCCAACTCTGAAGGCATTTCCAAAGAGGAGCTGCTTTAAGTCTGTGCCTTTCCCCACCCTACACCCACTTCTTGGTCTGTCCTCCTCCCCCAGGAGTTCAGAGAAGTCTGGGCACAGAGTCACCTCTCTCCACTGTCCCCGGTGACACAGGAAACCTTCCCTGGAAGATCTCAGCCTTCAAGCAAAAATTCTCAACTCTTCTCCATTCTCTCTTCTCCTATTTCTTCACTTCCTCCATTCTCACTCCCTGATGTGAAAGAGAGTCCTTTGGTAAGAGACTAGAGAAATGCGACCCACTGTCATCCTGGACACTTAAGTGGAATACTTATCTCCTACTGAGGAGAGCTGCAGGCAGACTTGACTCCTGTCACTCTCACTCTTCATTCCACAAGTTTTTAATCCACAAACATTCACTGAGGTTCTATTATGTGCCAGGCATTATGCTGGCTCCTGTCAGGGACACAAAAGCATCCGATCTCATCTATGACTTTGATCCAGTGGGAGAGGATGACAAACTACAAACACATAACAGTGAGATGTTCAAAGTGCCACTCTAGACAATAAAAGCCGACATGGTATAAGACAGTGTCCTTTGACAATTATAATTGGTGTTAGAAGCCAGAGGGTAGAGGCTGGAGTGGTCAGGGAAGGCTTCTCGGAATAGGTAGTCTGTAATAGGGTCTTAAGAGATAGGGAGGATTTGGGAGAGCTGAAGAGGAGAGGAAATATCAGGAGCAGAAGAACAGTGCTGGGAAGGCCAACCTGTGGTCAAGATTTGTCTGTGTGGCCCTGGTATTTGTGAACTTCTGATTCATTTATTTCAGGCCGGTCATACCTTGCAGGTATCTTGGCAATGACCTGAACTTGGTCTTCAAACAGAGGACTGAAAGCATTTCTGCTCTGCTTCCCCTCCCAAATATTCAGACCTAATGACTCTGTATCAGTAAGGACTCTTTTGATTGCAAGTGACAGAGAGACTCAATACAAACTAACTTTACCAAAAAGGATTTTAATTGTCTCTTATAACTGGAAAGTCCAGGTATGGACTTTAAGGCACATTTGGCTCTAATAATATTGCAATGCTCTGTTTTCTCTCCCTTTTTCTACTCTACTAGGATCCACTTTACAAGCTGGCTCTCCCTGTGAGGCAAGGATTAATATTCTCTGAGCTTATCAACCCCAGTGGAAAGAGAGAAAGTTTCCCTCCTAGTCCTCTCCTTAGCCCCTTGTCAGTATCCCTGACAAAGCAGGTAACAAAACAGCATTTCACTGATAGAGTCTGAAAGTTCGTTGTCTTGGGGGAATACATATCTGGTGCAGGGGGTGGACCTGAAAGACTAAAATGATAACCTTGGACTGATATGGGGAAGACAGTAAGGCTGTGCTACATAACAGTGATTCTGGAAAACCTCGTCCCCTATTATAGACTCCCCCACAGACACATGTCCCTACTTCTTCCCAACCCTAACAGTCAGACTCTTTACAGGGGAACAAATGCCTAATTTCCAGGAGAGTCTTTGCGGGGACAACAGCTATCTCTCACAGAACATTGCGGTGTCCGTAACTAGATAAACATCCAAGGAGATGTGATGTTTCAGGACAGAAATTTGAATCAGAAGTCCAGGTTAGGCTGGGACACCCTCACACTCTGGAAAATTTGTGAAATGGATTTGATGGGGAGCAGAACAGAATCCCTGCTATAGGCCAAAACTCACTCACAGAGTTGAGATGGCAACTTCTGGACTATAGCTTTCACACTCAAGAAGAGCAAGATTTCAGAGCCTAAGACTGCCCTGGCCTCAGTATCGAGTGAGGACTGCTCATTCTCTGCTTTTGAATTCTCAGTAGGCCGTGAGCTCTGGGGGCCCCAGCCTAAGGGAGCAACAGCTTTCAATTACTCCAGATTAAAATCATAGGGGAGAAAAGAGAGAAGAAGTTTAGGACAGCTTCATCTAACAGACCTTTCTGTGATGGTGAAAATGTTCCAGATCTGCAATGTCCATTACATCACAATAGCCAGTGGCCACTTGTGGCTATTGAGTGCTTGCAATGTGGCTAGTGTAACTGATGAACTGAATTTTTAATTTTATGTAATTGAAATGAATTTCAGTTTCAACAGCTACCTTCAACAGCGGCTATGTATTGGACACTAAGCCTTTGAGAACATCCTTCCTCTACCCACCTTGGGGCTTGGAAGGGAAGAGGCAGGATAAATTGGAACGAAACATCCCAATTGACATTCTACATCAGGAAAGACAGGTGGTGTAGAATGGGAAACAGGGAAGACCCCTGGTGTCAACCTCCTTCCTAAACACAGACATCAGCTGCCTGAACCCTGGCAACTGTCATCACCCAGTCTTTCCCTCTGAGAACCACTGCCTCTGAAAAGGACCTCACAAAGGGTCAGATGAGGCTACCAGGTGGCTCCAAAGCCACAGTCCAGTGAGGAAGGAAATAACTTCCATGCCTCCAAATAGCCCCAGAGGGAGCACCCCCCCACCCCCACCAACCCCATGATTTTGGAGACTCGACATCCCACACTCTTCCCCAACTATGGTAAGTATCTCACGCTGGGCCTGAGGACACCAGCTCATATGGCCATTAATGACCAGGTCCCTGTGGGATTTCGGTTCCACGTGTGTTGACTGAGTGCCTCCCAGAGCATCAGAGGAAAAACTGAACTTAAATAATTTCCTGTCCAAGAACAATCTGTCACCTAACACAGTGGGAAACCATCCAAGCTAGCCAGCAGAGTGACATGGTTCCACCCACACCCTCCAGTCTAGAAAGTGATCTGCTCTATCATGACAGTTAGGGACTAAGAGAGAATGGGTCCTGATAACCCAGGGGAGACCTAAGCCAGCCCTACAAATTAACACCAAAGCACGATCTCAAGACTAAAAGGAAAAAGTGAGCTTGTGGGAAAGTAAGTCTGTTAATCAAATGCCTTCGCATTGAACTCAAATCTCAGCTTACAAAATACAGGCACCAGAAGCTGGACTACGGCACTGGGTGGACACAAGCAGGGCTGGAAGAACACCAACAACGGGAAATCCTGTAAGGTGAAAGGATGGCAAAGAGGACTATGTGCCAGCCTGATGCCAACTAAGTACCTTCCACTCTATCCCATGACTCTGCCTCATGCTTTCTCCAGCTTAGAGACCATCCCCAGAGGTTGGGTCTTGACCAACTCCCTAGCTGTCAAGAGGATGAAGGCAGGAGGCTGAATGTTCATGTCCTGGCCTTGTTCTGGTCAAGGAGGGACTTAAATACATTTTTTATTTTCTCTGACCATAGTTTCTACTTCTATTTGTCGTGTCCTTTTGAAAGAACAAATTAAGCTTGTACATCCATGTTCATTGCAGCGTTATTTGCAACAGCCAAGAAGTGGAAGCAACTCAAGTGTCAATCCAGGGATGGATGGATAAAGAAAATGTGATATATACATACAATGGAAAATTCCTCCACCTTAAAAAGAAAGAAATCCTGTCACGAACTACCACATGGATGAAACTGAGGATATATCATGCTAAGTGAAATAAGCCAAATATTGTAAGATTCCATTTATACGAGGTGCCTAAGTAGTGAGTTCATAGAACCAGAAAGTAGAATGGTGGTTGCCAGGGGGTGGGGGAGGAGGAAGTGTGGAGTATAGTTTCAGCTGCATGAGACAAAAAGCTCTAGAGATCTGATACACAACAATACGAATATAGTCAATTCTACTGAACCGTAAACTTAAAAATGATTAAGATAGTAGATTTTGTCATGTGTTTTTAGGACAATTAAAAATTTTTAAATAAAGAAATAATAAATAAAGCTTTCCGTGTGTCCTCTTATCATATATTAGCATTATTATATCTGCCCATCATGGAAAATGTGAAAAATTGAGACATTATTTCTTGTTAAGTTTTGTGAAACTAAAACCTGCCCATAAATTAAATATGATATAATAGGGATTACAGAGAAAAAAGACAGTTCCCTGCCCACGCTGGTCCTCCTTTCCAGAGACAACCAGTTTTATACTTTTCTGTCTGTAATGGCCATCACCCTAACATGAAGTAATTTGCCATGAAACTTTTTATTTATCAACTTCAGATATCTATGACTCCTGCGGAAGACAGGTGGAGATTTAGCTCACTACACCAACCCTCACCTTTCTCCCTAATTCTCTCTTCAGTCATTACAATTTTCTGTCATTCTGCTGGTTATCTTTGTAACTTTAAACAATGTACTTAAAGTTCACTTGATCTCTGTTTGGGTCAATTTTCAATTATCTCCTCACTCAGTAAAATGAGTTTATTAGGGCCCTCGACCTGTCTTTCCACCAAGATGTCCCCTCCCCTTTCACTCCCCAACTTCTGTCAGTTATACTTCTACATTTATGTTGTTGTGGTTGATTGCATTTAATTCAGTCTTTCTCTTTTACAATAGATTGATTCTAGAAATTGAAAACCAACCCACCATGCTGACATAATTGTGGCTTTGTGGTTCCCTCGGTGTGGCAGTGCTACATTTCCCAACTGTGTGTGGGTCCACTGTCACAATGGAAATGACCTTTTAGAAGGCAAGTTTGGTGAATATGTGGGGCTCAGAATATGAGGGGCTCCTGAACTTCATTTTATTTCTGCAGACATAGCTAAAACAACAATAAAATCAGGGCAGAGATTATGGAAAATATCATCCTAAATAAAATAAACCGTTGCCCATATGGAAGAATCCCCGAGAGCCACCCAAATAAAATCTTCCCACTTGGGTGGCCTGTATAATTAGCAATTCCTCCTCTGCAACAAGCAAAACCTTCAATGTGGTGTTATCTAATATGCAAATGTTCTTGGGAGGGCACCCCATTAACTGGCTGACACCTAGGTGCAACCCAGTTTCATCAGATGACTGCTTTCCTGTGTGTCAGGAAGGGTGAGCCAGCTGACTCTGATAAGAAAGGGCTTCAAGCAGCTTCTGTGGGCTGGACCAGCCCTGTCCTGGAAGGCGAGTGGATGACAGCCTAGCTTTCCTCACTTGATAGCTTCCACCCTCACGGGTGACCAAAGCAGCTCTCCAAAGGCAGCCTGATGTGAGAGGTAGCAGTGGGGAAGTCTGAGGTGTCCACCTGTGCCTGGGTGGCAGCATCTACCTCTTCCCCAACCCAGCCCTCAGGCCTTTGCCTGCCCAGAGTGGGTAAGGGAAAGGACGTGACAGAAAGATAAACAGGGAAGAAGGCCAAGACTTTGGGGCGGCTTCAGGGAGAACATGAAGGGGCTTCAGAAGAAGAGTCAAGGGGTGCCCCACCTGCCTCAAAATTCTGGAGCCAGCCTAAGCTGAGGAATGCTCTTTCCACTTACCACTTTACTGCCATGGCTTGTATCATTTGCTTTGCGTCTGTTAACACCATGTGACTGCAGGTTCCCTGAGAGCGGGGCCTGCCCTGGCTTGTCTCTGCTGTGTCCTCATCCTCAGAAGCGTATGTGGAAAGCTGTATGTGTCCGGTGACTATCTGCTGACTGACTAAATGAAGCAATAGGCAAATGCACGAGCACTCTGCTCTGTGGTTTGTAAACGCCCTGCTTCTCAGCAGATCTATAACGTATTCATCACTGTCCTTCCACATCCAGGAAGTGTTAGCTCATTACTGTGAATTAAATCCAATTGAAATGCTTAACATCAAAAAGAAAGGGTTGTCTCTTCACCAAAGCAAGGCGCTTTGGGGTTGGTTTACCGCAGTGAGAAAACCCAGTGCCCTCCAGTGTGTCTAGTGTGGCCCATCAGACTTCCTACAGCCCGGGGTTGTAAAATTGGGTGCCTAGAAAAGAGGAGGAGTGACCCACGTGCCAGGAAAAGCAGCTTTTCTTATCCATTTGATAACATTTAAAGTCTTAATGGATATACATCTGTGAGAAATAATATCTGTACAAGATTTTTCACTATAGCTTTGTTTGAAAAAGCAACAGACAGGAAACAACGTGAAGGCCCCATCTACTGAGGATTGGTTGAATAAATGATGGTACCTCCATGTAAAGGAATTCAGTGCAGCCGGAAAAGAACGAGGAAGCCCTTTGTGTACTGGTATGGACCATCCTCCGAGATACATTGTTAAGTGAGAAAGGAATGTACTGTGTGTCCAGTACATCGTATTTGTGAGGAAAAGGAAGAAAATAATAAATGCATATACGGTTACTCACATCTGTAAAAATCTCTCTGAAAGAGATATAAGAATCTGATAACACTGGTTGTGGGGAAAAAAGATAGGTGGTTTGAGAACAGCGTGAGGGGGACACTTCACTTTGTACCCTTTTCTGCTTTTTGAATTGTGAATCATGTGACCGTTACTTAATTTAAAATGTGAATATAATTGAATTTTGAATCAAGCAATTCAATTGCCACTTTTATGCCAGGTTAATATTTTTCAAATCCATCATCTAGTTTTAAGCACAACTCCATGAAATGGGTAACATTATCCCCATTTTCCAAATAAGAAGATTGAGATTTGGAGAAATAAGGCAAGTATCTCAGTTCATACAACCATACAACGGCAGAGCAGGGATTTAATCCAAAAGTCAGCTAGGTTTCTAGTTCCTCCATGGTTCTATCTGAAGGGCCTCTCTTTCTGCCGCAATTTTCATTCACCCAGCAAGACCCGTAGGCATTTCATCCAGGAGACCGATTTATAACGCTAGTGCTGCAGAGACAGACTCCCTGCCTCTACCCAGCTCAAACAGAAGGGAGTGCTGAGGCCTGGGAAGGGTGAAGGGGGTGCGTCTGGGAAGGATACAAGGGTGGGAAGAGAAATAAAGATATTTTAAGAACGAATTTGGTGTGGCTTTGTGCAAACTGTTGTGCTCGATGGGCTGAGTGTCTGCACTGCTGACCGTTGCCTTTCCTCCCTGCAGGAGCACCTGGCACCCTCCACGTCTCAGCTTGGCCAGATGTGCCACTATCTCCATGGGGTCTAGATGTTAACGAGGCAGTCCAGCCTCTGTCCTGACCATTGCTGTGTGTGTGTGTGTGTGTGTGTGTGTGTGTGTGTGTGTGTGTGTGTGTGCAGTGTGAGCAAGTGAAAGGGGTCCTGAAAAGAGATTTTCTTGCCCTTGGAGCTGAGGGAAACATTACCTCCTCTAATGCTTCTAAGAAAGCCCAGGCCATCAGGGTACTGATCAAGAAAGGATGCTTTTATGTGATGAATTGTGTCCCCCCAAAAGATGTTCAAGTCCTAACCCCCAACCTATAAATGTGACTTTATTGCATTAGGGTGGGCCCTAATAAAAAGGGCGAATTTGGACACAGAGACAGACATGTACAACAGGGAGGACAGACACCACGTGAAGATGAAGGCAGACATCAAGGTGATGCATCTACAAGCCAAGGAGCACCCAAGACTACCAGCAAACTACCTGTATCCTTCCCTCACAGCCCTCAAATGGAACCAACCCTATCGGTGCCTCAATCTCAGACTTCAGGCTTCCAGAACAGAGACAATAGCTGTCTGTTCTTCTAGGCCACCCAGTTTTTGGTACTTTGTCACGGCAGCCCTGGGAAACTGATCAGGTGCTATAATACAATGGTCAAACACGAGTACTTGAAATCAGTCAGAGCTGAGTCTGACTCTCACCTGAACCACTTACTAGCTTTGCCACCTTGGGCAAGGCAGTCTAGCCCTCTGAGCCTCTGTTTCTTACATTTCACTTAGGACTCGAAAGAGAATCCCCTTTGGGGGCTATTGTGAAGATACAGATTTGGCCAGGGCTTAGTAAACTGTGGCTGTTACTGCCACTAAGAACACGCTTGTTTTCAGGGTCTCTGCCAGAACTCCTGATGACAAAATTATCTCCAACCTGCATAAAGTCCAAACGTGAGAAACCAGAAAAGAAAGAATAACAAGAGAAAGTCACTTTTGGAGAGAGCCTGTCCTACCAGGCACAATGCTGTGCGCTTCCCAGAATAATTGAAATTAGAGTATTCGAAGGCTTAGGAGTGGGGGATGTGGGTCCAGGGAAAGACCTATAGGAGGAGACAAGGGTGAGGGGACAAGTCAGATGTGGGAGGTAAGTCAGACATAGAAAACAAGGGACTCCCAGGCCCTGAGCGCCCCGCACCCCCCCACCACCACCCAGCCTCTGGGTAGCCCACTGGCGGGGGGAGGTGCCCCGGGGGGGTGTGCAGGCTACAAACATCACCCCAGCAGAGCCCGAGTCACCCGACCGCAATAATGCGCCTTTCTGCCCTGGCGGAGACAGAGGGCATTGTGTGTGCCGGCTGCAGACTGACACTCGAAGCTCAGTTCGCCCCTTAGAAAGGCAGAGTTGTCTTGGGCAACCTCTGTGGCCCGAGGCTGCTGCCCCAAACGTCACAACAAACTCAGAGCAGACGAAGGGTCAACCATCTCATGGGACAGGGCACCTCTGAGACTTGAAGCTTTGAGACCTGGAGGACCCAGGGTGGAGATAGGAAGCAGGAGCTTTGGGGCAACCTGGATAATTCGGAGCTGAGGGACCATTTCGACAGAGCCTCAAAAAACCCACAGCCAGAACACCTGTCAGGAGAACTGGAGAGGAAGAGCAGGGAGTGTGGGGTTGGAGTGTGGGTCTGGGACATTTCCTGGACGAATGACTTAGAGCAAAATTACAGATGAAGAAGCGTAGTTTCCCTCACCCCATAGACGAGGGGGTTTATAAGGATTAAACAGACTGATGCTGGTCCTTTGGTAGGCACTCAGGAACTATTAGGTGTTACAATGATTATTAACCTGTACTGTTCCAAATGCGATGAGACATGTAAAACACGTAGCACACAGCTGGGACCTAGCAGTGGCTTAACAAATGTTCGCCCGTGTTCTGCAGCCTTGGCTTCTACCTGCAAAGCCCCACTTGTTGGGGGCTAGCAGAGTGGCATCGTTTCTTTAGAGACATCATTTCTCCAGCAGGGAAAGGTACTCAGTGAACCTGCTTAGAATTGCCTTGGGCAAATGATCCCGTTCAGCTTCCTCCTCAAGGCTGGGCCCCAGCCAGGCTTCCAGCAGCTTCTGTTTTGCAGGTGGAGCCAGTAGCCAAGTACAGATGAGGAGACTTTCCTTTGCCTGCCTCCGCTTTACCCCCCAGTGAATTCATATCCTGAATCAGTGTTTTGCCTGAGCCCTCGCCCCGGCCCCATCCTCCGGGTATTATCTTTCCTCTACTTCACGTTCAGGCATCTGGAAGAGCCAACACCCTCACCCCAATCAGCAACCAAATGAGCTTCCAAAAGTCGGGCCAGCCAAGCACAGCCCTCCTGTCTTCACGGCTCAGGACCTTGCAGGAATTGGGAGGGAATGTGCCTCCTGGGCCGGTGCCCAGTTCTGACGAAGGCCAGGCTGAGGGCCTCTCCTTGTCCCTCCCTCACAGACACACAGGGCTTTATAGTCAGATTATGCCATGGAAACTATGCACACGGCCTGCCCCGTTCACATGGCCTCAGCAGAAAAAATAGCAGAGCCTTCTCTCTGCCAAGACCCACAGTCCTAGCAGGCCTGGTCTACCAAAGCAGGCCTCTTATGTGAAACAGGTCCCCACAAAAATCTCAGGAGGACTTGTTTGGGGGTGCCCTCAAGTCACTTCCTCTCCTCCAGCCCACAGCCATCTGCCTCTCTCTCCTCAGAGATCTGGAGAGCTTGGCTGGCCAGGAACATGCTGCCTTATATGGCAGTTTCCTTCTGAGAACAAATCTCATTTCCCTCTCCACTATCATCCTAAGACCTAAGCCCCACTCTGATCCCTCTCCAGCCCACCCCCTCCTCATAGGATGAAGTCACTAGAGTCAAGAGGACATGTCCTGTCAGAGCCCCCACCCCAGTCCCATCACCACTTTCTAGATCTATGCCGTCTAATGCCTTTAGCCACTAGCCACATTTGGCAATTTAAATGTAAGTGCTACTTTAATTAAAAATTTGTATCCTCAGGTTCACTAGCCACATTTCTGGTGCTCAGTTGCCATCGGAGGCTAGAGACTACCATATCGGACAGAGCAGATATAGAGTATTTCCATCTTCGCAGAATGTTCTATTGTGTCACACTGCTCTGGAGTTCCTTGGCCAAAGGCCCCTAGCCCACTGGGGCCTGCGATGCCATCTCCCCTGTGTCTGACCTTTCAGGGGTAGACCCCACTAGCAGTGTGGACACCCCTGACCATCTGGTGCCACGGTGGGGCTGCGGATGGAGCTGGAACGTGTGAGCTAAAGAGTCCTGGGACACGCTCATGAGGCCTCTCAAGGTGCGGGACAAAGCTGGGGTGGGAAGGCGGGGTGTGGGCAGGTGTGAGGGCCAGACCAGCTCCTCCTGTGCTGCCACATTCCCGTGCAGAACTCGAGGGATCTGAGAACTCCAACTTCAAACCTGGCCCTGCGGGTCATTAGGAAGGAATGCTTTTCCAAGCAGGAAGATAGAATGTGTTTTAACTGTTAGACTCTTAAAGTCTTAAACAGCTTTATTGCAACATCATTTGCATAACATACAATTCACACATTTAGAATGAGTGGTTTTGAGTATATTCACAGATGTATGCAACCTTCACCATCATCATTTTTAGAACCTGAACATCACCTCTACAAGAAACTTCAAATCCTTTGGCTATCACCTCCCTAACTATTAAACTTTCCTATATTTAGTCACACGGCAGGTGGCCACCACTGGCCTGCTAACGAAGGTAAATTTTCTCCCTCCCCTCTATGGTCAGCTCGCTAAGGACAGAGACCACATGTGATACCAGTGTGCCCCTCACTCTACTGTACCTGGTGAGATGCTCATTATATGATAGGTCTCTAAATATCTGCTGGCTTCATTGTTATGGTTACAGTTGCCTTTCTGTGGACGTGAGAGAAGTCCAGTGATCACAAACAGAGTGGGGAGGGAGTTTGAAAATCATGTTATGTGAGGAAGCATGAGGGTGTTTAGCCTGGAGAAGCCTGGGGCCATGGAGTGGGCAGGATAAGTGCTCAAATAACCAGTACAAGGAAGAAGGACCAGGAGCACTGGGCCAAAGTTCCAGAAGCCACATTCCCAGCCCATGGAGGGGCTTAGCGATGGGATGGGCAGGGTGGAAATGTAGTGAGCCCTCTGTGACAGAGCACACTAACACGGGGCCTGGAGGACCACTGGTCTGGGATGCTCCAGGGTAGCCTCTCGCTTCAGAATAAGGCAAGAGTCAGCCTAGAGGAGGTCTTGGGTCTCTTCCATTTCCAGAATCCTGGACCTAGAACTATCACAGGGCAGAGGGGTTCCTAAGAGACAGGAAGCAGGACCTGCAGACCTTTGCTACCTTTGCTTTTAACTTCTCAGCAGCAACAAGGTTCGGGCTCCTCCCTTCTCAGTGCAAGGCCAGCCCCTGCCCCACTCGCTTCCCTCTACCGGCTCCAGGAACTGGCTGGGGCAGAGCTTCCCTCTCGGAGCCTGGGGATGTGTCCGAATGGAGAAGATAACTGGGTTTGGCATGCAGAGCTGAGAGTCTAGCAAGTGAACTGAGTCTAATAAACCCAAAGAACAACAGGTCCAAACAGGCCTCAGGGAGGTTTCGGTCCCCAGGGCCCAGGCCATAGTACTAACAAAGCACCTGAGTCAAGCCAGGCAGGAGGCTTCACTGCCCTGGACCTGGGGGCAGAGGGCCCATGGCCCAAGACTGGGCTCGCACTTATTCCTGATGTGCAAAACACGGGGGTGGGGAGGGTGTGGGGAGCAGGGTCCATATACAGGGGCGGGGTCAACATATGGTGACTCTGGTGACCAAGAGAAAGAGTTTACTTGTCATTGGCTTAGTGCAGGAAAGGAAAGGCTTGGTTCCTCCAGATTCATCATGAGCTGATGCAGGGCAGGCTGAAGAGCATGGGCCAAAGTCTTGTGCGTCCACAAGCCTGGGCTCCTTCTGGGATGGGGAGGAGAAAGGAAGTCCCAGGTATTAAGTGGGTGGCACCTTGTTCAGTGTTTCGCTAGGCTTTGCTCAGGTGGTGCTTACTATGTGCCCGGTGCTGTCCCAGTGCCACATAGATACTAACAATACTCAGATATTCAGAGAGAAAACTGAGTCACAGAGGGGATAAGTAACATGCCTGAGGTCACATGCTTTGCAAAGGGTGGAATCAGAATTCAGACCCAGGTGCTCTGGCTCTCGGGCAAGGCTTTACCCATCTGCTGGCTGCTTCCCTAATGCCACATTTGCATCTCCATGACAACCATGGGGCATACTAGCACGACCTCTATTTTTACAAATGTGAAGGCTGAGGCACAGAGCAGTTAAGTGGCTTGCCCCAAGTCATGCCACAAGCAAGCCGCAAACCTAAGATGCAACCTGTGCCTGTGACCCCAAAGCCCATGCCCTTCTATCACCCCACAGAGTCTCCTGGAAGAGATGAGTGCTTCGTAAGTATGTCTACTTTTTAAAAATCATAAAATATATAATTTATTGTTAAAGGAATACAGCAATAAAATCCCTGTGGTGATGGTAGTGTAATCAGGCCAAGTAAATAGGCTGGGCCTCAAGCAAGTCGGTAGTGAACAAGCAAGGCTTCTATTTAAATTTCTCCCACAGCATTGTTATTGTAACTTCAGGTGCCACCTGCTCATGCCGGGATTGTGTACGTCTCTCCAATTGCACAGGTGAGAGGGTTTTACAAAAACCCTTTGTGGAGTTGACCCATTTTCCTGCTTAAGAATAAGTTATACCAGGCCCGGAGTTAAGTTTTTGCGTCTGGTGTCCTCTCACCGCCCCCCCATCTCTCTCCTCTCCTGTGTCTAGACTCTTGTAGAATAGTAGAAAGAGCTCTGGTCCCAGAGTCAAAGGACCAGGTCTAAACTATGGAAAGTCAACATGGTGACTTAACTTCTCTGAGACACTTGTGGAAATGCAAACATTGAACCCTGTGATCTTCAAGTTTTCTTTCCATTGCAGGGCTGAGGCTCACTGCTATTCATTCATTCAGATGGCTTGGGTCAGGCACTGTGTACAACCTGGGGAAATGGAGATCACTAGGGCCCCACAGTACCATGAGGCTTATTGTCTTAGGGAAGGAGAAGGGTGGATATTATCTACAACAAAATCCATAGGTCAGGGAAGAAGGAAGGTATGGTGGAAAGGAAGTCTCTGAAATACAGAAAGAGGAAGTACAAACCCTTCTGGTGTTGGCGGAGGCGGGTGGAGGAGGCCAGAAGCCAGTGCCCTTCCACCCATGTCGAATCTTGATAGTGATGTGGAGAACAGCAAAAACTGTCGGAGGTTGAGAACATGCCAGAAACAAAAACAATGCGTGCCCCACTCCTCAATTGGAGCCCTGGGGCAGTCACCTATGCATGTGTCCCCCTGAGGCAATTGCTGCAAAGCGGAGACAACTGCATGGTGTATTTAGCCTGGGAGAGGGACTTTAGATGTTCCCTGCCCCTCACCCTGACTCACCCCAACTCCCCTTCACTCGAGTGTGGCCCCAGAGAAACCCGGAAGTTCCTGGAGCCACCAGGGAAAGCAGAAGGATGTTGAGAGTTAAGAGACTGTGGTCCTGCCTCGGGAAATGGAAAACACATGGAGGCAGCAAACAGATGCAAGTTTGTATCTACAGAATCAGCAGAGCTGAGACAGGACAAATGAGCCAGGTGAACCGTCAGGCCCCACCAGCCAGGACTTCATCCATGATGCCAGCAGACCAGGTAGCAGGTGGGTGAAGGGCATCTCTGCAGAGGCCACTGACGACCAGAGGACAGCACAGGATCCAGCACCCTGTCCAGCCACCCTCTCCCATTGCCCCAGAGTTATACACAAAGTGGGGAGAGAAGGGGTGGGAAGGTATTAAAGTATTTATTACTTTTATTAAAGTGTTAAATACTTTAATAAAACTATTTTAACCAAGTCTAAATTCTTCCACTTAATATTAATAGGAATGAGAATTTGTGAAGTTTATATTGGTTCTAAAAAATAAAGAGGCTAAAATTTTCTCTTTTTTTCACAGTGGAGTTGTAGTATGTAGTTTTTGACACCTCCCCCAATGTATTTTTATTTTTATTATTTTTATTAAAATTATTTGGGTGACGTTGGTTAATTACCCCAACTTATTTTAAGTCAGGTTTAAGAGGCACAATTTATATACAGTAAAATGTATCCTTTTAAAGGATTTCAATGAGTTTTGACCAGTGCATACAGTTGTATAATCATCACCTCAATTAAAATTCAGAACAGTTCCATCACTCCAAAAAGTTCCCTCATACCCATTTGCAGTTTCTGGCAACCACTGATCTGATTTGTGTCTCAGTAGTTTTGCCTTTTCCAGAATGTTGTATAAATGGAATCATACAGTTTGCAGCCTTCTGTGCTAAACTTTTAAACATATCTCCTTGACTACCTCAGCTTCCTCCTCTTTTTCCACTCCCCCTGCCCTGCAGATTGCTTTATATGGACAAATCTGAATCAGCCACAGTCTCAGCAGACTCCCTACCCCACCACTGGACCCCTTGTGTGACAATAACAGTGACCCTAGTGCAAGCCTCCCCCAGAGTCAGTGACTCTGGACAGTTAACACCCTAATCCCGTTGGCTCTCTGGAACATTTGCTTTTGCTTTTCTTTCGGAGCTGTCTCTTTTCCCCTCTTGCGACACAAGCCCTCTCCTCAGGCTGCTCCCCACCCACAGTTCCTTTCTCTCCTCCTCACCTCTGGCCCTACCCGCCGCAGCAGACTGGGTACCTGGGGAATCCACACACAGTGGCCTCATTCCCTTTGAATTTCAAGCATCCCTCTTCTTAAGCTTTCTTCTCTCCTTCTCATCTTCTGTCCGTTGTCACCTTGGTTTCCATGCCCAGGCTGTCTTGTGATCTTATTTGCCACCGATCAGCCCTGCTGCCCAGAAGCCTCCCAGCATCATCTGGTTGGTTGGTTGGTTTGGGGTTTGTTGACGGGTGGGGTTTTCTCTGTCAGAGAGGAACAAGCCAGAAACCTCAATAGTGCAATTTCCTTCTCACCTCACAGTGATGGCGACAGATTCTGAGTCTCCAGGGCAGGGACGGTGTCTTTACATGCCCTGTTGAGTGTTGCCTTCACAAGGGTGAAGAAATAGGGAGGTGAAAAGGTAAGACAAGAGGGAACAGCCTTTGTGCTTCAGGGCAGGGCTCAATTTGTCTGACAAGGGAGGACCTCAAAGGTGTCTCTCTTCCCACCTGTGCCAGGTATTGCGAAGCTGACTGCACCTCAAAGGACCTACACACCCCTTCTTCATCTGCCACGAGGCTTTGCAAAGGGTCATGCCCAGAGAACTGAATATCTCCCTGTGTCTCAAGCAGGGAGGGAACTTACTGGGGGAGAAGAGAAGGAAGCCCGTGGGAAAGAGCATGAGTGCCGGAAGGAGCATGGCTGTGGGAGGCTAGCTCTCCCCTGCAAGGCAGCTCTTCCCTGAGGTTGCCTACCTCTTGACCTGACTCAGAGGCCAGCCAGAGGGAGCCGGGCTGTAGTTGACCTTAGGCTTTATCACTGCTGCAAGGGAAAGGAGGGGTGGGAAGGCAGTGTCTGGATTTACTCAACGCCTTTCACAGCCAAGTGATTTGGAATTCAGTTCTGGAGTCAGACTGCAAGGTTCTAGTCCTAAGCTCCTTCACTGACTGACTACCCATGAGTCTTTGAAGAAGTTACCTAACCTCCCAGTGCCTCAGTTTCTCCATCTGCAAAATGACGCTGGTCATAGGAACTAACCCACTGGGTCACAGTGGAGATGGGATGAGAGAATCCACATGCATTTGGCACAAAAAAAAAATGGTAGCGGCTACGATTATTATTATTTCCAGTTAGGAACTAAGGATTCTGAAATTTCAAGCTCTTCCAGGTAAAGCTAAAAAAGGACAGAATCCCCAAGTCTCAGGGTAGAGAAACTTACTGACGGCTTCAATAAAATCAAACATTTCATGGCTGACAGTGAGGGCAAAATTCTCACGGGTTGGGAAAGGGGTGGCACCAGTGAGATGAGGGGGAAATCTCCCGGGGACAGTGAATCTTGGGGGCCAGAGCCACGAGATCCAGTTACTCTTCCCATGCAGACTCCCAGCAGCCAGGGTCGATCTTGAAGGAAGTGGTTTTGATGTTTTTACGGAAGCCAACCCGCTTCCTTCCGTCCAGTGTGGCTTCTGTGTTGTTCATATTATTGGTCTCCAGGATGTGAAATGTCATCCTAGGTTAGAGCCTGGAAAAGGATGGGCCGAATGCCTCTTGAGGGAGCGTTAGCCAACTATTGAAGAAAGTGGAGTCCCCCTTCCCTACCGACTTAACAATCGCATGCCATTTAAAGAGCAGCAGTAATAGTGAAGGTGGTGATAACAGAAACATTGTTTAGCAACTGTGATATAAGGCTCGCGACAATTCTATTAAGCGGGCATTATTATTACTCCCATTTTACAGAACAGAAAACTGAGGCTTGGAGAATTTAAATAGCCGAAGTCACAAAGACAATAGATGACTGATTCTGGATGTGAGCTTGGGTCTGCTTTTTGTTGTTTGTTTGTTTTCTGTTTTCTTTTGTTCCCCCCAGCTTTATAGAGATACGACTGACAGAAAATATTGTGGAAATGTATGGTATACAATGTGATAGCTTGAGGATTCTAGATCACATTTCAATCTAGTGAGAAAAGCATGTGAAAGATCTGCTTTCTTTCCGACCACCTTCGGGTGTTTATGTTCTCAAAGTTCTGGGCAAGTCTCAAGCCTCAGCCCAAAAGAAAGAAGAAGTGGCTCGTGTCTGCCCCCTCGAGGACACAGTCTACGCAGCTGAGAATAAAGGCAGGAAGCCGGGGCTAAAAAGCGTGCTCAAAATCCAGGCAGGTCCAGGCTTGCGAGAAACACATCTAGAAGCAACACCCTTTAGTTCATGGAGAGTTGGTGATAATGGGTTGGAGGTCTTCTGGACCAGGAGTGAGAACAGCATATCAAGGGCAGGACCAGTAGTCGGACTGGAGCTCTCATTTTTAACACGTGCTTCCAGATGATTCTTATGATCAGACAAGTCTGGGAAACACAGACGCATGTGATTCATTCATTCTACAAGGGCTTGCGGAACACCTCCCATCCTCAGCCCACTGTCACTTCAGCATGTGGTGGACCCCAAGGGAGTTGAGGATGGGTCTCTGTCCATGATCAATTATGTCACCTCACAAGGAGTTAGATTCCTAATTTAGGAAGTGGCCCATTTTCCAAATGATGTGGGAGCCAGGAGCCCCAGGCTGTGCATGCAGACAGGGTGTGCTTTACTTATTCTCCTGGATCTCAATTTCCCTATCACACAAGAGAAAGAATACTCATGAGGTTTCCTTCCTGCTCCAAGATTCCCGAGTCTCAGTCTCTGCCAGAGCCCAACGCCCTGTCAAGAGGCTACAGAGAAACCCTGGGTGACGTGCCAGGAGACACAGACCTGCCTCCTGCCGCACTGCTCACTACCTTTCCAGGAGTGGCCTGTGGTCCCCTTCCTCCTACAGTGTCTCTGTTTGCATTCACAGCCACACTGTAGGTTCCCTGTTCTCACTGCCACGTGGAGTGTAAAGTTGACTTTCTATTCACACAAAGGTTCCAGGGAAAGTAAAGTTGGTCTGGAAAAGGAGAGTTCTCTAGAAACCCAGAATTAGGACCTGAGATCTAGAACTCTGGCATCTAACAGACCAGTCTTCAAATCCCAGCTCTGCTGTTCGTTAGCTGTGCAACTTCGGGCAAGATACTTACCCATTCTCTGCTTGGTTTCCTCATCTGCGAAATGGGCATAAGAATAGTACCTATCTCACTGGGTTGTGGTGAAGATGAAATGAGATGATGTTATGAAAAGTGCTTAGATTAAAACCTAGTACATCATAGGTGTTCTGGAATGTTCCCTGACTGCCACTATTGAGAAGTGACAAGGCAGTTTGCAACCGGTATCCTACACAGAGACTCAGCACCCAAGCGACTCCTTCAGGAAACTCCATCTTGACTTCTACAATAATCCAAAATGTCATGTGTCCCCTCACTCATTTAAAGATGATGTAATGAGGCCAAAACTCCCTTCTGCAAACTTCTCAAGGTGAGTCCTTAGTGGGTCCTTGTGCTCACAGTGCCACTACCAAGTCACCACAGGGTGTGGCCGTCTGGGTTTGAGGCCACAGGAAAAGAGATGCATGAGGGGCCTAGAGCAGCCAAGTCCCCACAGATGCCCTTAACAGGAGCCAACCCAACAGGTGAGACCTAGGAGAGCTGAAGTGTGGCCCTGCTTGACACTTTGGTTGATTGAAGTTAGAAAGTGAATAATTATTGTCTTTGCCCTTAGAATAAGCTACTGTTTGTGACTAAAATTCAACAAAAATCAAATCCACAAAAACACCCAGGCACTGCAGGGCAGCAGCAAACAAACCTATGGAATGGCCAGAAAGAGTACTAAAGTTCTAAGAGCATAAGACTGAAAAGAAAGGCCTTTATAAGAACTGGCTTCATTGAAAACCAATATCCAAAAGGACATTTGCACACCAATGTTCATAGCAGCATCATTCACCATGGCCAGGACATGGAAGCAATCAAAGTGTCCTACGACAGATGATTGGATGAAGAAGCTGTGGTATATATGTACAATGGAATATTACTCAGCCATAAGAGGAGATGAAATACTGCCATTTGCGACAACATGGATGAACTTTGAGATAATCATGCTAAGTGAAATAAGCCAGACAGAAAAAGTTGAAAATCACATGGTATCACTTACATGTGGGATATAAACCTAAAAGCAAAAAACAAACAAGACAAACAAACAGAGACTCCTGGACACGGACAATAGGCTAGTGGTTACCAGAGGGGGAAGGAAGAGAGGGGAGGTGGATGGGGTAAAGGGGGTCAAATATGTGGTGACAGAAAGACATCTAACTATGGGCGGTGAACACACAATGCAACATATATATGCCTTACTGCTAAATTGTACACTTGAAACTTACTGGATTTCGTTAACCAATGTCACCATAATAAAAAAAAAAATTTAAATAGATGATAGATAGACAGACAGACAGACAGACAGATAGACAGGTGATAGAACTGGCTTCAGCACAAAAACATAGCTTTTGAGTCTGTACGGTCTGCTTTCAACCCAAGCGAAAAGCAGCAGCTGCTGGGGCCTGAGGGGCCCTGAGGGTGGGGTGAAGAGAGGCACTTGGCTCTTGTCTCACGATTCACAGAGGGCCCCCCACTCTGGATTTTGACATTCTCTCCAGATGACAGGATTGAAAGAAGGTGACATTCAGGGTAGAACTCTAAACCGTGTACTATCACTGCTATGGAGCAATTCATGTGATATACTTAAATTATGACCTGGAATTATCTTGCAAAAGCACGATCGCCTCTATTTTTCTGTAGTAAAAGTATTAAATTGTCAAATGTAAACATGTAAAAGATACCACCGTTCTCAGGAACCTTCCTTTTTGGAGGAGAGGGGCAGATGTCTTTACATGTTGACATACTAGGAGCCTCAGAAAAAGCACACCACTGCGTGTCAGTCTTGACCTCCAAGTGGCCTTTGTCCAGGACCTGATGAGGAGAGCGAAGAATCAGTGCAGCCCTAGTTGTTAACTGTGCAACTCTTTTCAAATAGGTTTTTCTCAGGATCTCTTTGCTTCTCCATACCTCGTAAAGGCCTAGTCCTCCCCTTTTCATTCAGAGGAGCTGTGTCTGCATGGACAAACCCTGAAAATGCCCACAGTTCAACCAAACCAACAAGGGCCCCTGCTATACTCACACGAGGAGTGTCTGTCACCCCTCCCTACACCCATTCCACCAGAGTTTGAATTATAGCCATAGCACATTTATCCTGGATTCGTGACAGCTCTGAACCATGGCCCCAGATAACACCAACTGATTTTCTTTCACCTCGTGTGTAAATTCCCAAAGACTACCATAAAATATATCAAAATTCTAACTCAAGTATTTGCCAGCTGACCCTGTCCCCATATGATGAAGATGATGATCTTGGCCTCAGTATCTAGGAGATTTTTGTTAATCTGACCCACCTCAAAAATCTGTTAAAAAAAAAAGGGTGGAAGCCTCCCTCTCCAACTTCCTCTCTTGAAGTTAATAAAAATGTCGGCAATGGACCTTATCCAGCAGGAGTGCTGGCAGCCGGCACACAATCACAGATAAGCCATGGCCACATCCTTTTCTCACGCAGAATGCCAACATCTCCATCTTTAGATGCCAACTCTTCTCACAAACCATAGTTAGCATGAAAATCCAGAAAAGCTGAGAGTCGATTCAGAGTTCTCTGAGTTTGTACCTTTTTCAGGGATGAATAGTTCACTCAATAAATATACATACTTTAAGGCTTTTTTTTTTAATTGAAATATAACTCACATAACATAAAATTCACCACTTTCAAGTTTGGGATTCGATGTTTTTAAGTATAGTTCCCATGTATCACTCTAATTCCAAAGCATTTTCCATCATGACAAAAAGAAACCCCATTAGCAGTCATTTCCCATTACCTTCTCCTCCCAGGCTCTAGCCCCCACTAATCCACCTTCTACTTTTTGAGATTTGCCTATTCTCGACATTTCATGTAAGTGAAATCATACAATATATGTCATTTTGTGTCTGGATTATTTCACTTAGCATAATGTTCTCAAGGTCCATTCATATTGTCACGTGTGTCACTACTCCATGCCTTCTCTTTGCTGAATGAAATATTCCACTGTGTGAATAGACCACCTTTCATTTATCCATGCATAAGTTGATGGACATTTGGGTTGTTTCCACTTTTGGGCTATCATGAATAACACTGCGATTCATGTACAATGTCTGTGTATCCATGTCACGAGCCAATTCCTACAAATAAATCTCTTTATAATGATATATATCTCCTCCTACTGGTTCTGTTTCTCTCAAGAACTAAAACACTAGGTCATAAAAGACGGTGCAGCCTTCACCCGGCTCTCTTTTTCTCTGGGTACTTGCCTTTGGAAAGAAGCCAGTATGTTTTGAGGAAGCCCAGACCACCTGGAGAAGCTATGTGTGGATGCTCCAGCCAACAGCCCCAATGAGGGCCTCAGCTGGTGGCCAGTCTCAATCACCAAGCATGTGAGGGGAGGAGCCTTTGAATGACTCCAGCACCCAGACTTCAACATTTTCCATCTGAAGCTTCAGACATCATGGGGCAGAAATCAGCCATCCTAACTGCGTTCGGTCTGAATTCCTAACCAACAGAGAGCTTGAGATAATAAGCGATTATACAATTTTGCTTCAAGACTTAGCTCAAAATTTTTTATCTCAATGATTTTCTACTTGAAAGACCAAGATTGATAGGGTCTCTAAAGAAGGTGAAGATTTACATTGCAATGAAGGCTTTGCTCTTAAATCTGTGAAAAATGAACACACCCTACCTAATTTAGGGGCACATCTACCCTCCATGATTTCCTGAACAGGTCGTTGAGGTGATGAGGCAGAGTAGGGCTCAAACCACGCCCTCTAATGTCTGGCCTGGAGAGATGCCACTTCCCTTCCCAGTAGCTACACACCTGGACCTTCAGGGGTCTGGCCTCCCACATGCACCTCCATCCGTCCTGCTCACATTCAAGGGAAACCGATGGCCAGTCTCAATCACCGAGGATAAAGCTGGGGCCAGGAGTCACGGGCAGCTTTCCAGGTCTTCTGAAACAAGTTGATTTAGATGGGCCCCCTCCGGATGCAGAGTCATGCCCTCTGGAGGCTGAGAGGAAATTTAATCAAGCCCCCGGCTGTTCAGGAAGAGATAGAAGCTAGCCCCAGCAAGCCGCCACAAGGCATAGGAAGCCGGATTGTGAAGAAAGGGCTCAGTACTGAGGCTTTCCTTCAACACTTGAACTTGGGAACCTGAATTCAAGCCAAATAAAATAATTCTGACCAGTGGCGAGTCCCAAAGACAACAGTGCCCATGATGATGATGACATGTTTTCAAAGCATAGCAGCCAAGAGAGAACCTAGGAGGGTCTCAGCCACAAAGCGAGTATTTAGTACAATAAAAGTTGTTCACCCCCTTGAGACATGTGTGGGTAATAAAGATAAGTAGAATTCGGAGTGCTTGCTAAAGCCAGGCACCAGGCTAAGATCTTTAAAAATGTTATCTCATCAGATTATGTTCTTTATGTGTAAAAGGCCTTGAATCATAATTAGTTTAAATACATAAAACATGGGTTAAGACTCTCAGCTTCACTAATTTCTTATGGTAGAAAAGAACAAAAACAAACACTGGACGAGAAAAGTATAAGTCGTAATTTAAATTATTATTCATGGTCGTTTCGTTCATTAAATAAAAGGCTCTTTGTAGACTCTGGGCTGTGGAACATTTCTGCATGGCCCAACGACAGGAAGCAATGTCACAATATTATTATAGGACACCCTTGTTTTCTGTCATTAAGATCTTAAGAGAATATCACCTACAAGTAAAACAGTATAGTTAGAACTACGAAATTATCTTGTACCATCTTGGGCTTCTTCTTATAGAGCACTTACCTCTTGTTTTTCCCAAGTCCCAAAGAGCAGAGGTCACATTCTCAAGGCCTGGCACATGGTAAGGGTTTAGTAAATATCAGCGAGTAAATGGCCACAGATGAGACATTGCTAAATATGCTTATCATGGTACTGTGGGACTTTCTTCCTAGAGACCCAGTCCCTCCCTCCACAGCTGAGAACTGGCTCATGTCCAGACACTGGTAAACGACTGTGACTTTTTGTGGTGGTCGGGGGTGGGGATGCCTGGCCTTAGCTTCCTTGATTTCTGTTTCACTGAGGGTGAGGTTCTCTTGCTGAGACTCTTGCTGTGCTCTAGTAACCGGTTCCATGACTCTATATGGGTGACTTTCTCCTCATGACTACTACAACCTTGCAAACTGCAAGGTGAGCTGGCAGGCTGGAGATCATCAAACTCTGAAAATATCCTCTGAAGTACGTACAGTATTAGCTCCACTTATAGATTAAAAACAAACAAACAAACAAACAAAAATACCCGAGACTTGGCCTGGGATGCAAACCAGGTATATTGGATTTCAAATCTTATCGTCTTACTTCACTGTTATCCTGCATTCAAAGGCAGAGGGACTGTCCCCCACTTAATACTTGAGTGTGTATTTCCCAAGCACTAGGACCAGCTCGTACATAACCACTGAACAACCAGGACAGTCCAAAAATTGACACGGATCCACAGACCCCATTCAAATTATGCTGATCATCTCAATTACGTCACTTAGAGGCCCAGCATTCAGACCAGGGTCGTGGTTGCACTCAGTTGTCTTGTCCCTTTTGTGTCCATCTAGAACAGTTCCTCAGGCTTTCTTCATCTTTTATGATGTTGGCATGTTTTAAGAGCACAGGCCACCTACGTTGAAGGTTTGCCTTTTGATTTGGGTGTTCTTAGGTTTCTTCACGATTTACGTGTTTTGGGGGCAAGAATACCACCAGATAATGCTGCACTCTTTTCAGGGCATTGTATTAGGAGGCACACGACATCAATTTGTCTCATTACTGGTAAACAGAGGGAGACTTTCACCCAAGGACTTGAAGTCATACACTGAGAAGAAAGACTAGGGGAGCCTGGAATTCTGCCCAGAGCAACAAACCCTACTTTGCCCAGAGCAGTCCTGCTAAGCAGAAGCCAGACCTGGTCTAAAAGGGGAGTGACGTCACTGGAAAGGTATTAGGACAAGAACAGGTTGTATTTGCTAGGACACTCCTAAGATAGAGAATTTGAGTGGTTGGAAGGAAATCTTCAACAAGCTATTTGAAGAGGAGGGTAAGACCCCACAGGGGTGTCCTCATACATCCGGCAAAGAGCTGGATTTGGGGTAAGAAAAGAAATGAAGCTGATATAAAAGAGGGAAGGAAAACATGAGGCAAGAAAAAGAAAATGGGCGAGAGGACAAGAGAATCATGGGAGAAAACAGCATCATCCAAAAGGCTCAAAGTATTTTATACCCCACTTCATTCCATAAAAGGATTTGAGGCAGAAAAATACACCTAAAAAAAGAAAGAAAAAAAAAACAGGAATAAAGTGTTCAAGGAATTGAGACAAAGGGAAAACTGGTTAGTGTTTGGGCAGGGCACATCTGCCCCATCGGAAACAAGCTCATGTCTCTTCTCTCCATGGGGCATGCTGCAAGCACATTCAAAATGCCGCTTCATTTGGGGACGCTTTCATGTCCACGAGGGTGCAAGCTGCTTCTTCAAACAGAACACTGCACGTGGGCGTCACCGTGTACACTGACCATGTGGAAGTTGGCACCGTGCTAATTATGCATCCAGACCTCCAGGTGGGCGGGTCCTTAAGGGTTATCTACAGCAACCCTCTCACTTTTCAGATGAGAAAAGTAAGATTCAGAGAGGTTAAATAAGTGCCCTGTGGAAAGACACAGAGCATGTAAATAGCAGGACTGAAATCCAAACTCCCGAGTCGCGATGCCAGCCTGGATCCTCCCCGGTGTGACACTGCCTCTAACTTTCACAGCTCTGGTTTCCTTGGCTTCAGCTGTGCAAACTCTTTTCTTTACTTATCTGGGAAATTATTATGTCCTCATTCTTTTTAAACTTCTCCAATAATTACGCAGTTTCAAAAGCCTGGAGGCAACAAGTACAATTATGTGGTACAAAACGAGGTGGACCTGAACTGTGTGACATGGGAGAAATGCCACAGAGCCCATTGCTGAAGCGTAAGCACAAGCATAAGCTTTACTTATTTTATAAAACTTTCCGTTAGTTGGTTCCCCAAATAGGAGTGTTGCTTCCTGGTTTCCATGGTGATTTTAATAATTTCACTCAAACATTAATGTCCAGATGAGACTAAACACGAATCCAGCACCAGAGCTTTTGATGACCAGAGCTATTATACCGTGTGATGGACCCAGCATCAGCCAAATTCGCACCCCGCCTCAGTCGCAGCAGGCCGGGGGAAGGAGAGAAAGGCTCCAGCTTGGTTTCCGTTTTGATCTAACATGAACACAGCTGCTTGCCTTTATTTGTGTTCATTGACTTAATTCTTCTGCTAATGGCGTTTTTTAACTTTATTTTTTTTTTTAAGAGCAGTTTTAGGTTCACAGCTAAATTAAGAAAAAGGTACAGGGATTTTCCAGTATGCCTCCTGCCCCCACATATGCCCAGCTTTCCATGTTATCAGCTCTTCCTACCACTGTGGTGCATTTGTTGCAAGCAACTGCACCTGCATTGACACACCACGATCACCTGAAGTCTATAGTTTACATTAGGGTTCACACTTGGTTTTGTACATTCTATGGGTTTAGAACGATATATCATGACACGTTTCCAGCACTAAAGTATCATACAGTGTATTTTCACTGCCCTTAAAACACCCTCTGCATGTTCACTGATTTTTCAGATGCATTTCATCCTTCTCTAAATCAACAGCCCTCAGAGACATTGCAACTTCCTCTCTTCCCTTCATGAGTCACCTTAAAGCTCAGTGGTGGTTTCTGGGCCTTCCTCAGTGTTTTTCAGTTGTGTCTGGTGTAAATTTACAGGCTTTCCCTGGAAGAGGCCTGACAGATATCCTTATTTAACTTTCATTCAGTTCCGCAAACCCAGTAGATGTGATAGAGAGGGTGGTCGCAGACTTTAGAACAAGACCGCCCTCCAAATCCCAGCTCTTGCTTTGTGTCCTCCAGCAAGTTACCTAACCTCTTTGTGCCTCATTTTCCCATCCGGGAAACTATGGGAATGATAATATTGTCGTCTTCTTTAAGTTGCTATGAGAATTAATATACGTATCGGCTCTGGAGAAGTGCCTGGCATATGTTGTAGGTGTTCAATAAATTACTGACAAAACTCTTTTTGTACCTCAAGTCAGGCACTGCCAGTCTTTGGGGATATAATAATGAATAAAACACAGAACCTACTTTTAAGAGACTTATTCAGAAGAAAACACACACACACACACACACACACAAAGTACATAGAAAAGTAGAACCATTACATGTCCCTATCATGAACATTTTTTAACAAGACAGTGTGTCACTTTTGTTTTCCGTATGGAAACTTGTTGCTGGACTATTCCCACTGAAAACCAGCATTTTTATTTAGGATTTGTTAAAGCCACCGTCTGTTAATTCAACAATATTTATTCTGCACTTACTGTATGTTCTAGGCACTGCACTTGGCACTTAGGACATAAATGTGACACAAACACAAAATGTTAACAAATTTTTCCCAGCCTTCCCTCTTTCTCCACTCTTTGTGCCCCACTCAAGAGTGTCTTTACCTGCCTACCTGGTTTCTGGGGCTTCAAGGTAAATTGGAGAACTGAGAGTTGAGAGAGGTCAACTTGATCTATGCAACTGAGGTGCGGAGGGGTTGATAAAGATGTGAAAATTTGAATAAGTATGAAAGAAGAGAGATTTTGGAGAGCGGTCGCTATGATGAGTGTGACTTTGGGAAAACAGACGAAGAAACTTTAGAACTTTTGCTGGTCACTCTGCAAAGTAATTTCTTCTTCTTTGTCTCCTAGAAACTCCAGTAAAGACTCCAGTCGCTTTTCAGTGCTTTCGGATGTGAAACTGGTGCTTCTTTTGAATATGGTACCATGCTAAGACGGGTTGTAGTCGCCAGCTTCCAGAAGACCCCCAATGAACCTTGCCTCCTGGTATTCATGCTCTGTGTCACCCCTTCCCACACTGAACAGGAATGAACTGGGTAATAATAGAGTATTGCAGGAAGGAAAGGGTGGGACATCTGAGGCTATATCCTAAAAGACATTGCAGCTTCTACCTCTCTGTTGGATCACTTGTTCTCAGGTAAGTCAGCTGCCACATTGTCAGGATACTCAAGTCGTCCCACGCAGAAGTCCATGTGGCAAGCATCAAGGTCCCCTGCCAACAGCCAACATAAGAGGCAGCCACACGAGTGACCCTTCTTAGAAGCGGGACCTGTATCCCCAGCTGTCAGCTTGCTGCAACCTCATGAGCCACCCCCAAACCAGAACCAGTCAACTCACTCACTTCCAAATCCCTGACCTGTGCGAAAGAATAAACATTTTCCTGTTGTTTTTAAATCTCTAAGTTTTGGGGTAACTTGTTATGCAGCAATAGATAACTAGAACACGACTACAAGGTGGCCCAGTTTTATTGAGGTGGCCCAGCTGTGCCTGAGTGTCCCGGGCCATGGCAGCCCATGAATGCAAAAGAGAATATAGCAAAGTAGCACATGGATGTCACTGCTTTGGCCTCTTCTGCTGAAGCAAGACCTGGACCTGCTGTCAGTTAACCCATGTAGGAAAATGGCTTTTCTTAGCAACTGCACAGTTTAGTTTCTTTTACGGAAAAGCATCCCTCCTGGTGGGCTGACTTGTTTGGCGCAGAACTGAGTCACTCTCTCTGGTTCAGGGCAGCCTGCCATCAGGGCACAGGGCACTGCCGGCTCCTCTATTGCTTGCTCTTGGCTCTTCCGCATCGGCAGTCTCTCCCATCCCGGCCTCTTCCCCATCAGCACTTGCTCTAGGGTTCGCTGTAGTCCTGGAAGAGGCCTGGGTGCTTGTCTGGTGGGTAGGGTGGTTTTGAGTTGTTTTGTACTTTTAGTTTTTATAAATGGCGTATCACTCTAGATAGCATTGTTTCTAACTTTATCACCCTTCTGACGTTCCTCCTGTGAATATGATTGTATTTTCACACCTTGAGTAACATAAGCTCCAAAATTGTTCCTTCCTGGGTCTGGCTTATACTACAAGATCCTTAAATGTAGCTGTAATCGACATTCCCCTCCACATCCTGTAAGTTTGATTAGACTGATTTTTCATTCCACGTCTCTCCACATACCTCCCATGAAAGGGCAATGAGAAGTTCTTAATGTCATGTCATGTCACCCAGACATAAAAATACACTGTGGTCATGTTAAATGATGCAGTGAGGTCGCAACCAGCCATATCCAGGATGTAGGGATTCTGTAGGACAAATGACCTGGTTTCTTCAACAAATGAATGTCATCAAAAGAAGACACGGGGCATGGGGGGAGCTGGTTAAGGGAGAAATGATAGTGGAGTAAGAGGTGCTTAAGAGACATATTAACTAAATGCAATTTAAGAAAGCCAACTGCAAAAAGACTTTAAAAAAAGATACTAGAGGAATTGAAAACACAGACTGGGTACTAGATGAAATTAGTAAGTTATTAATTTTGTTAGATATAATAATTATATTATGAATATGGCTTTAATAAAGCTCTTAACTGTTAGAAAATCATATTGAAGCATTTACAGATGAAACGATATGATGTCTAGTGTTTGCTTTAAAATACTCTAGTGTAGGGGCTGGCAGAATTTTCTCTAAAAGGTCAGATGGCAAATATTTTAGAATTCCTTGAGCCACACAATTTTAGTCAACTCTACTCAGCCTTGCTGTAATGCGAAACCAGGTTTTGATAATACGTAAGTGAACGGGCGTGGCTGTGTTCCGATAAAATTTTATTTATAAAAAGCAGGAGGCAAGTTGGATTTGGCCCATGGGATTGTAGTTTGCCAACGCCAGCTCTAATGCAAAAAAAGAAGAGCAGATAGGTGAAAAAGATTGACCAAATGTTGATAATTATTGAAGTTGGATAACAGGTACATAATGGTTTATTTCATTATTTTATCTATTTTTGTATACGTCTGAATGTTTTCATAATAAAAACATGTCAAGTGCACTGAAGAGATCTTTTTGCAAGGAAAAATAGAAAACAATTTCCCTTTGATCTCTCTCCTGAGCTTCTCCACTTCCTTTATTTTTGCCTTTTTCTCAGATCGCACACACTTTCACTTTGACATATTTTTGAATCAAAATGAACTTCTTAGACAGCCCCATACCACCGAAGAATGCAGCAAAAATCTGCAGCCCATTCTTCTGGTAAGGGCTCATATTCTTTTCCGGGAGACTCTCAGGCCCATTTCCTTTCAGGGCTTTATTCCCTTGTAAACACTTTTCCTAAAATGGAGATTCCAGCCTCAGAGCTGCTGCTTACCACCCTTTGGGAAACACTGTTTTCTTGTTTCTCAGCAGGAAATAGGAATGTCCCGAGGAGGATTAGAAAATTTCCAGACAGGCTCTGGCTCTGGCGGCGGGCTGGGAATATCAGCTAGAAGTTGGAATCTGGTCAGAACATCTGGAAGTTCAAAGAAAAAAAATGTTAAGCTATTCATCAGGTTCCATAAATTTTCTTAAATGGAGATAATTACAAAACAGGGAGAAGATAATGGAGCATGTTGTCAGAAGAAAGGAATTACTTACATCCCACTGCAATTGCCCTGAATGCGGAGGATGAGCACACATGTCATTTCAAATAATGGGCTGCAGATCTACTGAGGAAAGAATAACCACTTGACCCTTCTTTTCCACGATGTTTCAGTGTATGATAAAGGCCCTTGCAAAAAATTGGCCCTAACCTATCTTCCACCTGCAAGAACGGGATGCTCTCCACCTGTCCTCCATCAGCACCAGCCCCCAGCCTCTGCCCCTACCTGGAAGGATTTTTTCCTTGACTTACCCAAGGCCCACCTGCCATTTGTTTCCAGCTTTTGTAGCTGAAAAGAGCCCTGTCCTGACTAACCAGCTCCTGGTAGACTCTCCTTATGAGCTCCTCCAGCATATTCTGATGGTACCACCTATTATCTCTTAATGGTATATTGCCCCATGCAACCACCAAGGATTGGTGCCGCTGGCCACTGAAACAGATTGACAGCAAATTCTTAGTGTCTTAACACAAAAAGTTATTGTATTGTGACTCATGTCACAATGCAAAGAGGGTGTTCTTGGCAAGGTAAGCATTCCCATGATAATTCAGGGTTCCCCAAGCTCTATTATGCAGCTCCACCCTCTTCACGGTCCTTGGAGTCATTATTTCATTGGAAGATGAGGAAAGAGAGCACGGGGAAGGTACACCTACTTCTTTTGTATGATGCCATGTCTGTGAGATTCGTCCATATTGTGAACTGAGACAGTAGTTCATTCTATTTTGTTGCTGTATATTATTCTGTCACTTGGATACACCGCAGTTTATCCATTCTGCTGCTGATGCCCATTTAAATTTTCAGTTTTGGACTATTACTAACAAAGCTATTATGAACATGCATATATGTATGCAGTTCTGTTGGGTACATACCTACTGGTAGGAATGCTGGGTCATAGAGCACGCATATGTAAAACCTTAGTAGATTTTGCCAAATAGTTTTCCAAAGTGGTTGTTCACATTTAGATGCCCACTGACATTGCTGAAGAGTTCCAGTTGCTCCATATGCCCCCTACCACTTCGTATCTTTGTCATTTAGCCGTTCTGGTGTGACCACAGTGGTATCACATTGTGGTTTTAATTTGCATTTTCCTAATGGCTAATTTTACTGAGCACCTTTTTAAAGGGTCATTGGCCACCTCAGTATTCATTTTTGAGAATTTCCTGTTCAAGCCTTTGGCCTACTTTTCTTTTGGGTAGTCTGTCTTTTTCTTATTCTAAATATAAACTCTTTGTCAGTTACATGGATTGCAATTATATTCTCACACTCTGTGGCTTGCATTTTCACTCCCTTCAGGGTGTTATTTTATAAACAATAGTTTTACATTTTAACAAAATATGGAGTATCAATTTTTTCTATTACAGGTAGTACTTTTTGTGTCCTGTAAAAAAAATCTTTGTCTATCCCAACATCATGAAGATATCTATGTTTCTTCTGTTATCTTTGGAAGCTTTATAGTTTTACCTTTCACATTTCCATCTATAATTTATCTGTAATTTTTGTTTGTTTGTTTTGGGTGTGATGTAGGTGTCAATGTTTTTTACATTCAAATATCTGGTGGTCAGTACCATTTACTAAAAATACCGTTCTTTCTCTGCTGTATTGCAGTGTACATTTGTTGCAAATTAGGTAATTATATATGTGTGGGTCTATATAAAAACTCTATTTTGGTCTATTTATCTATCCATTCAATGATGCCACATCATTTTGACTATGGTAGCTTAAAAATTAATAATTTATATCCTCTTTGTTCTTATGCAAGATTGTTTTTACTATTCTTGGCACTTCACATTCAGAATTTGTTTGTCATTTTTTACACAAACATTTAAGTCTATGGAGATTTTTTTGGAATTGAATTGAATCTATAGATAAAATTGAGGAGAGTTAAGAGCTTTATAAAATTCTTTCAATCCATGAACATTGTATATAACTCCTCTTTTTTTCTCCCTTCTTTCATTTCTCTTGGCAATATTTTATAGCTTTGTATATAGATGTCTTGTACATCTTTCGTTATGTTTATTTCTGGACAATGTTTTTGGTGTTGCTGATAATTAAACTGTTTTTTGAAATTTCACTTTCAAATTGTTGTAGTGTAAAGAAATACAATTGATTTTTGTATACTGACCTTGTATCTAGTGACATTGACCCATTTCTTATCTAGTTTGGTCTTTTCTACTCACAGTTCATTGGCCTAAATGCAAGGGAGGCTAGGAAATTGAGTCTGAGTGAGTGCTTCAGAAGAAAAGTAAAGGAGTTTTAGGGAACACAGAAAATTCCTCCGTGCTCTACATTGAGATTTAACATCCATGTGTTTACCCTGTCACTTCACAATACTGTAAAGAATTCTAAAGCTTTCCAAATCTAAAGATGTCATTTAGCTAATTTATAACTTGAGTATTTCAGAATGCTCTAGTTGGGAAAACTGCAGTAATAGTAACAGAGTGTTCTGTTGCTTCTGATCATCAGAAGGCCCCAAAGTATAAACTAATTGCAAGGTATTGCCTTGAGATCACATGGCAAAATCCTATTCACAGTAGACAGACATAAAGATCACCCAATACACTTATGTTTTTATGGCTTTAGATTAGCATAGAAATACAGCACACACCAGATACCTCCTAATGAATTTATAGACCATAATTCCCCACTCCACCCCTCATTTTTATTATAATTACTCAGGGCTAAAGTCACACATAAGCAAGTTCCTTTATCTTTTGAATGACCTGATTTAAAGTTTTGCTCTCATAATGTGATCTCATGTTTAATTGCTGTTACCATGCACAAATAATTTATTTTCTCAATAACCTAATTTGCTTATAAAATTATATGATGCTTATAAAAAGGCATCATAGCTAAGTCCACAATTAAGTCACTGAACTCTGATGACTGGTGTTGGGCTTTGCTAAGTCCTGAAGGGTTGAATTTGAGGGTGCTCTTTAGTCTGTCAACAATAAATAAAGATATAGTTAACTGCTTTTGTAGTGATCAAATCTGCTCTTGTTTAATATTTCACCCAGAACATAATTTTATATGTTCTCAGTATACATCTGGCAATGTTAGGTTCAATGGATTCTAGTGGTGGGATGCTCTAAAACACGATGTCTGCCTCAAGCAACAGCTGGAAAGGTATGCACATTTCCACAGCATGTTTTGTGGAGGCTACGCATCGTGAACAAAGGAGAAACTTGAGGGTAATTGGAGGGTTGCTCATTCTCACATAGACAGGGGGGTGTTTGATGAAGTCTGTCAAGGTCTGAGGCTCAGGTACAATCATAAAAGGCTTTGAACCTCCAAGGAGCAGTCAGAGGCTGTGAGTTTCCCTACAGAGGAGCCACGTCTACTTGTGCTCCACACCCCCACCCCAAGTCTAGGACAGAGAGGGAGGGTAGGAAGCACTTGTGGAAGGAGGACCAGTTCAAAAGGTCATTTCTCACCTCTGTGGAACTTTATTCTCACTTTCTTTCCCCTCCTCTGTTCTCTCTCACTGTCTTAGCAGCTGTTCAGCTAAGAGTTTCCTAACAAAAGCTCTTCTCACATCTCACAGCTCCTCCCCACTCTTCACCCCTACCCCCACCCCCACCCCTTTACACACACAGGGCTTTTCCCTTAGATGGCCTTTCTACTTTTTGCTTTGTTTCGTTTTGCTTCAGTATATTTCTAAGGTACTTTCCCCCCCATGTACTGCTGAATCACATTTGGGCTTTAATTAGTGACTTATTAAAATTCTAAGGCCACAAATAGGGATGGAAGTGTCAAAGGCAATGTGGACTCCAAGGGCCCCCAAGAAAAGTCACTGTATCCTTTCTCCTCCTCCACTGTGTCACCTATAGTCCTTCTGGGCACATATACATTCTGGTCAGAATTCTTAGTGTACATGTGTGTTTGGGTGTAGTTTTTGTTTGTTTGTTTGTTTGTTTTGTTTTGTTTTCTTTTTCAGGAAAACCAGGATAGTGGAACAGGATAACCTTGGAATAACAGAGAGGGTAGGACTGGGACAGAATGTTCCCATGGTCTGTGTTTCACTTAGGACTGGACCTTAGTGTAAGAGAGGTTATTTAAAAAACATTCTCTGACAAAAGTATTGGTTTAATAATAGGTTGATCATTATCACTTTTCCAGGTTTCATAAAATTTTAGAATCAAATTAAGAATAGTAAGAGCTACCACTTATTAAGCATTTACTATGTGCCAGATTTTTAAATCTTTATAACAAAACCATGGCATCGATATTACTATTAAATTGAGGTTTCCTTATGTGGCACAGCTAGTAAAAATGAAGCTAGGGAAAGGACAGTTTTGTTTATCTAATCCAGTGCTATTTGTTGTGTGTTTTCATTTCTTTGGAGGTGATAGAATTATAGGCAAATTAGATCATTTCAGGAGGCAAGCACTGAAATTTTAATTTAATACAGTGCTCTTAAAGGTTAAAAACAAGGCCTATCTGATTATCTCTATATTCTGGGCATTTGAGTAAGTCCCCTGGGAGCCACTGGAAAAGGCAGCTCTGGAGGTGCTGGCATTGATGTCCTCTGACATGCTCAAAAGGCCCAGCAGGTGGCAGTGCTTCCCACACTGGTGGAGCCCACCAGAGTCCGCACTGAGAGCCCTGGGGGAAACCTGAAGCCAAGTTTGTGGCTCAGAAAGACCACACCATCTGCTTGTGTCATGCGTTTCTTTTAAAATGTGCCTTTTTCTACCTTTTATTTTTGAAACGTTTTAGTAAAAACACGCAGGGCAAGCTTTTGTGAAAATGGTAGAAATAAAAGGAGGTTCCTCCCTTCTCATGTCACCAGTTGCCCTGTGATGCTCCTCACAGATCGGTCCTTCTGGAAACACCCAGGGAAGATGGTTTGCAATCCTCAACTTCCCCCACCTGTCCCACCATGCGGGTACCTCCCTGCCAGTTTGCTGCCCCACTTCCTTGAAAGCCAGCTCTGCGAAACTGGTGAGCCAGCTTCAGCTAGTCTACTGTCGTTTTCAGCTATGATTCTCCTGGGAGAACCAAGCATATTTCCTGGAGGAGATTAGAAGTGAGGCTGGCTGAGAAAAGCCTGATACCCAGAGAAGTAACTGAAGGTGGCAGTTGTTTGCTGTGAGGAAGAACAGCCAGGACTGAGTGAGCTTTTGCCAGGTTTGTGCTTGCCTGTCCAATAGGCAGCAACAGCAAGTTCAACTACAAGTAACAGTGAGAAATATCTTCCCTCCCACTCACAGCCTTCACATAAATATTTCTTTCTACCATCTGTCACACAGCCTGAAGTTTCAGTATTGGAGACACACTTCTGATTTTTAAAATGGTCAGGTTTTCTTTTTCTTTTTTTATTGTTTATTTTTTAGGTGAGGCAACCCTTGGTTGACCTCACAAATTACAAGGACCTTGTCAGCTTACAATCCCTTACTTTTTTACGCATTCGGCACCTGGGCTCCCTAGGTGGTCTTTCATCCAGGTACTAACCAGGGCCAACCCTGCTTAGCTTCTAAGATCAGATGGGATCAGGCTTGTCCAGGGCAGCATGGCTATAGACAAAATGGTCAGGTTTTCAAGGAGTTCCTTATTAAAACTCTAAGTGTAGTGGGAGAGACATCCAACTGGGGTATAAATATTATGGAAGTGGAGAGGGGCTGCTTCAGGGGTATTGGTGACGTCACAGTATAAATAAACATGGTTATCAACTCTTTGGTCATTTTCCTAATGATGATGGTAACCATTTTTACATGCAAACACCAAATTAATTTTAAAGTTAATTACAGAGCTAAACAGTCCTAGAAATTTTCTCTTTAAATAACAGGCTACTGAAGGGAATCAACATTTGGCTACCCTAAAGCTGCCTTTTGGGAGATTGATTTTAAACTGGTTATTAAGAAACAAGACTCAGAAAGAAACTTTGACCTTCTCCCTTTTCTTGCCTAAGAGATTCAGGTGGAAAAACTTGCTCCAGGAAAGAAATTTTGACATATTCACCTTAGCATAGTGTGAATCAAGTATGATAGATTGGGAGGGTGTCAAGCAGAGACCTGTTAGCTAGATGCCCCTGTGTCTCATTGTTTCTGGGTTGCCTACCAACACTTTGCCCGCCATGTGTGTTCTGCTCTTCCTCAACTACCTGTAAATCACCCATTCTCACTTCTGAAATCTGAGACCCCCTTCACCCCTTTTCTTCTTTGTCCAAAATGTCATATATACTCAATGTTGTCTCATTGTCTTTGGAATTTTCATGCGTATGTGAATTCTCCATGCACACATATTAAAATTTGCCTTTTTCCTGTTCATTTGTCCCTATTAATTTGATTATTAGCCCAGCTAGAAAGACTTAAATGGTGAGAGGAAAAGTTTTTTTTTTTAGCTTCCACACCCGTTTTTTTTCTGCCCCTACACTATTTTACATAATATGTGAGAGTTTTGGTTGGAGGAGCAGGCATCAGGTAGGCAGGAGATGCTAGGATGAAAAACTTTTAATAATTCCAGTCTTAACCTATACCAGCTAACTTTTATCAGAATTGTTAAATGCCTACTGTGTGCCATGTAATTAGACACTTTGTATACAACATTTGTTTAGTACTGGGCCATTTTATAAATAGGAAACGAAAGTTTTCACAAAATTAACTTGCCCAAGATCACCAAACTTAGAAGTACCAGCCAGAATTCAAAGCAGAATTCAAGCACAATTCAAGAACTTCCTGTCTGCTCTGCGACCACACTGCAGTTATGCCAGGGTAAACCAACATCGCAAACCGTGGAGAAGCAACCAGCTATTGGAAATCTCCACAAATCTCCATAAGATTTGCCCAGGTCTTCATCGAAATGTAAAAACAACACTCCTACAACCTATTCCTCTGAGTTCCTGGGTTCTCAACTGTGCCTCTGTGAGAAATGCTAGACAGAAGGAGTTTCTATTTCTGTCTCTACAGTTAGAACTGGCATTCTGACTTGGAGACTTCCATGTAATTCTATATACTGCTCAAAAAGGGGATTTGGTCAGTCTCCGGGACACAGGGCCACCACAACTAAACCCTGAGTCAGATTCTGCTTCCTTTTTATTCCCAGCACGTAGAACTTAGCATTTCTCACCTTGTTCCACATCCTCCTCCTGGTGGCTCCCAGCCCCCTGGTGTAAATTCACAGGTTTGGTGCCCACATGCTTCTCCTGCTGACAGGCACCTTAGCTGTCCTGTAGCCCCAGGAAGTGTAGGGGACAACATTAATCAGTTGGTCTTCAAGTGCTGACAAAGGGAATGTTTTGCTATCAGACCTCGGAGAGCAGGGCCAGCCATGGTCTCCACGTAATGGGGCTGGTGCTTATGAATATGTATTAAACTGATGTGTCTTTTTTTCCATTTAAATAGTGATGCTCTGTGGCTCTCCACCCTGTTAATTAACAGGTTTCCGTGCTTCAGGGAAAGGAAGATGCCAGTGAGAACAGCCTGGTCATTTCCTCGGCTTTAGTGGCCAAACTCTTGGTGTTTTTCTTAATCCCGTGCAAGACAGTAGTAAAGAGTGGCCTCCAAAGTGAGGTGTGCCCAAGACAACGCATCAGGGAACAGGAAAAAATGTAGCACTTCTGGTTTCATCCTATAAATGTCTATTTGGGGATGTGTTTTATAAAGCATGTACTATGTTATTACAGTATTATGTATATAAGTCTAAGACATATATGATGTACCATATTTCAAGTATATGTAGGTACATATTCAAAATTTTTTTAATGCCTAAGATGCCTGATCTCAAAATTGAGAACACTGACTTTGAAAAACAGACTTTATTTTAGGAGATTATTTTTTTCCCTAAATTCCCAAAATTCCCTTTAACGATCAGAAAGATTGTTTATAGTTCTCAATGTTGATTTTCACTACAAGTCTTAGGGAGAGATAACTTAAGTACTCACCTATCTAGGTGAAAAGTAGCTAGCACTTCCAGTATGGGAAAGTAGGGGAGAAAAGAGGAAGAGAGGCAAATAGTGGGGGGATCATGTCTCACTCCCCACTTAAGCTTGAAACTCTGTTGGGTAAGTCTAGGAGACTCCCAGAGCAGAAGAGTCATTCCTTCTTTCCTCAGGCACTTTAGGGAGGTTCCATGTCCTACGTGGGCCACCCAGGCTGAAGATGGTATAGAGATGGGTGGCCTAGTCTAGCGAGCCCTGACCCCTACTGTGGGAGAGCAGCAGCTGCCAAGATTCCCAGTCCTCCAAATGGGCTGGGTACAGATGTGCCCAGAATCAGCAGATTACACAACGTTGAGGGAGAATGAGAGACCACAAGATGTGAGGGACTACCAACACAGGGGCCAAAAGAGACAAGTGAACCAGCTTAATCTGAGTGAACACTTGGCAGGCACTGGATGTTCAGAAACCAGATCAAGCCAGTCTCTCTCCAGTGAAGACCAAGAAGGACATGGAGGACAGCTCTCACTACTCAACATGAATATCCTTTCCACTCAGCTGTGTTTTCAAACAAACACTATTTAGTGTGAATTGGATTGTGTCCCCCCAGAATTCATGTTGAATTTCTAACACTTAATAACACTCTATACCCAATTTCAATGTGAGAAGAGAGGTTATTCACATACCACCAAGCAATTCTGCAACACCAGCTGGGCATCCCACAATTTAACTCAGTTCTGACACTATCTACCCAGAGATAACATTAGCTTCCACAGGTTAAGGAATCAGTCCTACAAAACTGCCCCCCACACACGACACACTTCAGATGCCAATTGCAAACCCAGGTTATCATCTGTGCTTCTGACCCACCTGCTATAGATCGGCGGGTCCAATACCTCCTCTTCGGGTCTGATTAATTTGCTAGAATGCCTTACAGAACCCAGAGAAACATTTTGTTTGTTAGATAACCAGTTTATTATGAAAAGATATAACTCAGAACAACTTCCAACAGCTAGAAGAGATGCATAAGACAAGGTATGGGGAAAGGGTGTAGAGCTTTCATGCCCTTTCTGAGTGTACCACTGTCCCAAAAATGTCTCGGATCAGGAAACTCTTGGAACCCATCATTTGGGTTTTCATGGAGGCTTCATTTCATAGCTATGATTAATTAAATCACTGGCCACTGGTGATTCAAACCCCAGGCCCTCTCCCGGCCCCAGGGGTGGGAGACTAAAAGCTCCAACCCTCTCATCACATGACTAATTCCACTGGCAACCAGCCCCCATCCTTAGATGGGGTTCAAAAGTCACTTCATTAACATAAACGAAAGACACCTTTATGGCTGTCCTCACTTAGGAAATTCCAAGAGTTTTAGGAGATCTATGCCAGAAACAGGACAAAGACCAAATATATATTTCTTATTATAAATCTTAGCATCATACCCCCAGGACCTCAGAATGTGAACTTATTTGGTAATAGGTTGCTGGGGATATAATTAGTTAAGATGACGTCATACTGGAGTGGGGTGAGCCCCTAGTCCAATTGACTTGTATCCTTATAAAAAGAGGAAATTGGGAGACAGCTGCACACAGGGAGAATGCCATGTGAAGAGACACAGGGAGAAGATCGTCTTTTACTGGCCAAAGAGAAAGGTCTGAAACAGATAGTTCCTCTCACTCAGAAAGAACCAACCCCGTTGACACCTGGACCTTAAACTTCCAGCCTCCAGGACTGTGAGACAATAGATTTCTGCTGTTTAAGCCACCCAGTTTGTGATACTCATTAAGGCAGCTCTCGCAAACTAACATACCATCTTTGATAAAAACTCAAGGTGCATGGGGAGAAACCTCAAAGATTAGATCTTTATTCAAAAGGTGCTGAGGGAGCATTTGAGATCTTGGTCCAGGTATATGTCATTAGTTTGGCTCAAATAAACTCTCACAAAATTTTTTTTTAAAGAGGGTCTGAGAGACCCTGGAAGAGACTGTTCTAAACTAAAAGAGTTCTCTTGAGTTACCTTTCCTAGACAAGTGGAAGTCCTCTTCCCCAGAGGAAAGAGAGGCCTTAGAGGAAAAAAAGAATAGTCACAAAGAACAGTGCCCCTTTTTGCACAGCTGAGTTTACTAAATAAGATTTCAGCCCAGCTCTACTTAAATCTCTTAGAGATTTCGGCCCGCCCTGGCCTTCTCTCTCAGTGGGACCAGAGTCCACTCTCCTGGATATTTTATGGTTTTGCTGGTCGCTTAGGATACTGTGGTCTTATAATAGATCTCAGCCTCCTCAGTCCTCACTTTAGTCCACATGGTGGGTTTCTAGATTGCACAAGGGGCCGGTGGCATGCTAGAACAGGTTTATACAAGCTCAGAAGAGCTGGCTGTTGAATTTTTAGGAATTTTGGGAGCCATTCATTAAATACAACCATTAATAAAAATTAAATGGTATAAATTTATGATCAAATCAATTATATATTTTTATAAAGAAATAAGTACTCAGAAATCATCGATTCCTAATTATTTTACTATTAACTGTGCTTTTGAGGTTATTTGTGTCTATTACAACTGGATGGTAGGAAAACTTTATAACCAATTACTACCATGCATCTCTTTCTAATTCCATGTTCAGTGAAGTCATGTTAGTAGCTTGAAATAAACTATGATGAGAATACTTACATCGTGGAAACTGGCAAAGGCCACATACCAGTGCCTCCACCCCAAGGAAAATCAGTTGTTAAGCATCTACCAACTCATCATTATGTGCCAATATGGGCCTTGGGCTCTTTGTTCACAAAAGTAGTAGGTCAGCTGAAAAAGCCTGAGAAGCAACTACGACCGGGTGTGCCCATGTCTCCTCTGGGATTTAAACCATCAAGGAGCAATGAAAGCAAATTGTTCCACAGTTCCTCAGAAGAAAGAGACATCCAATAATGGTGACACCAGCAAGAACACCCATGTGCTCCCAGATTTGGGACACTAAACCAATAGCTACTGACCTCATTACCTGTGTTCCCTTTTGCTACTATTGGATAAGCACTGAACAGGGAACCTCTGAGCTGGCTTCTACCTAATGATCTCTATTACTGTAAAACACCCTGGACTACTTCCTCTAATCCTGTTTCCCTAGAGCAAGAGAATGAGGGAACTCACATGGAAGCTGGACCTCCAGAACTGATCCCAACACTCTGATCCTTGCTATAAACACGACTATTCCACGAGCTAATATGGTATTCTAACGAACCACAGTGCTAAGTACTTGGAGAAACTGCTCTCTTGGCATAGTAACAGGTGTAAAAATAGCAGCTGACCCCACTTCAGGGATAGGTGCCAGGAAAAAGTGTTTCCGGGACCACAGCAGTCATAGCCGGGCTTGGGGGCTGACCTGGGCTTGTATCCAGCTTCATTGCTTACCATCTGCGTGGCGTTGGGCAAGAGATGATCTTTCTGAACCTCCATCTTCTCATCTGTGAAGTAGGGAAACAAGAGAGATTGTCAAAAGTTGAATGAGGAAAGGAAGGAAGGAAGGAAGGAAGGAAGGAAGGAAGGAAGGAAGGAAGGAAGGGAGGGGGAAAGGAAGAAAAGAAAGAAGAAAAAAGCTGAATGAGCAAACATAGAGACTTGAGTCTATATTTTTCAGTGTTACAAGGGTAACCAATGCAATAGAGGTGAAAATAGTAATTTCACTACAAAGAAATGGGAAGGGATGTCATAGGGATGGTGACATAATCTAAATTCTTGCTAGGAATGAAGAATGAAAGAAGTCAAGCATATTATTTAGAAATAAGGAGATAGCCCCAAGAGCAGTAAAAACAGAACAAATAGAAGTTGTGACCTTCTGTTTTGGGACTCAAGGTGAGAGGAGATGCAGCTGTTACTTTTCATTGCTGGATTTTCCAAATATTTTACTTTTTAATCCTGTTCATGTATTACCTTGATTCAATTTTTAAAGAAGAAAAAAGCTGTGCATTGTGTTAGCTAGATCTGTAACCTCTTGAAAAATGAGTTGATTTCATTTGTTCTCTTCCCTGGAATGGAGTTTACATGCTTTGCCACTGGACGTTATTTATTTTAATAGCTCCTGGGTCTCTGAAAGTTTCTGTAGCTCCCTTAAGTCTGTTTTGTATGTTTCTTGATTTATAATACGTGGGCAAATCATTCCAAATAAAGCCTTCTTTTGTTGCAAAAGTATGTAAAGAAATAGCAATAGATGATTCAGAGTGCTTTCATTTCCGAAGCTCTATGCTGGGCAGCGAGCAGTCAAGGCATCCTGAGCAGCGCGTCGCCCAGGCTCAGCTGAGCCCGGCTCTGACTCAGAACCTGTCTGCTGCCTCATGCTTCGTCCTCACCAGCAAACCCACCTCCCACCAGCACAAACTGGAAATCGTGGACCCATTAACCCCAGTTCACAGGCCTATAATGTGTCTATGAATAGGTCTCAGGGGGGCCCATAAACCTCTAGAATTACATTTGCAACCGTGTGTTTTTCCGGGAAGAGTTTCCAGATGGTCTTCAGATTTTCAAAGTCTCCAGGACCCTAGGACTGCAAAGATGAAACTGTCAGTAGGTCTCCAACAGTCCTGACAAAGCGAACTTAAGCGGTTTTTCCACCTATGTAAACAGTAAGAACTGAATGTATGGATATCAATTAAAAAGCTTATCTCACACCTAAAACCCAATAGTCTCAGCTCCCAGGCAGGTGGACAGCACCAGGGCTCCTGTCTCAGGCACAGAGCCCTCCTGGCATTCTCCTCTGTGTTCACAGTTCCCACATACTGGGCAGTTTCCTCCTCCTCCTCCTCCCTGGTCCTGACTGGGCAGGCTCCCGACTTGCCTGGGCTGTTGTTAGCACAAGAATCAAGGAGAGAAAGTGCTGCAGGTGAATACAGGCTCGGAACTGAGGCAAAAGCTTTCTCCGATTGGCAGTGACTGGAACACCCCAGGTCAAGTGCAGGGAAATACTGCAGGGACCCAAGGTCACAGAGCTTACCACATGTGTCGTCCTGGTATTTTCATTCCATGCAGAGTTTTGACTATGAAATCCACATACCTGTGGAAGGGAGGGAAGGTATGGTCCGTTACCTCAAATGAAATCTTAACATTGGATTATGGAGACTCCATACAAAACCTAGAGGGTGGGTCAGGTCAGCCCTTGACCCTCTCCTTCTGGTGGCCTCTCTGCCCACACCTGCCAGGCAAACAGCTGTCTGGCTGTCTGACCTCCTCATGCGACACAAGAGTCTTGACACTGGCCTTCAGCCTTCAGCTACTCTTTCTGGGGTCTCTCCACCCTCTCACCTTCTACCCCGACTAGCCTTGGGCACCTAGCAGTGCTTCTCTCAGTCTAACCCTCTCTCCCCCGTACCCCTCAGCTTCTGTACTTAGCTATTTTTACTTCAGTGGCTATTCATGCATTGGGTCACTTGGGGCGGGGGTAGGAAAGCCAGGATTTAGGGGTTTTAGCTTCGGGGATCTTTATCATCTCTTGATTTAGGGGTAGGCCTGCAGTTTAACAGGGCTCTCTTTCTTGGTTAAATCAATTGAAGGAAAAAGTCTGGAAGAAGTTCAAAGGAAGAGGGGATCACAGCATGGGTCCTTCTAAGTGCTGGGTTCACCTTTCCTTTCAAGCAATGTGCAATACCTTTATTTTCTTCTCTCCCCTTCCCCCTAAACGACTCCTCCTTGATTTTTAAGATTTAGTTCAAATAGCTCCTCTTCTAGGCCACTTTCCTGAGCCCTCTAGTGCACAGTGACCTCAACTGCTCTGCGTTTGTAGAACTATCACTGTATCTGCACCAAACTCAGTCACGTGTTGCCCTTGTGTCTCCTCCTGGGTTGAGAATCGACCCTGTTCATTACTGGCCACGTGGGTCTCCTTGGGAGCAGACAGCACACCTCTACCTCTTAGAATCTCCCTCATACCCTGGTGTCTTGATGGTATGTGGTAGTTGTGTACTGCCTTGCTGACTGATGGCTGATTAAAGACAGAAACTTGCTCCCTTATTTGATTCCACTCCTGATAAGACAGAGATATACTGGCATTTTGGGGAGGGACCTGTAGTTTGCCTATTCTTTGTTGCTGTGCTGTTTCAGCAAAAACCCTGGCTGAATGGAAAGGAGTAGAAATTACAGGGAACGTTGTACTTCTCTAGGCCTGTGTTCTAAAGCGACGATAAAACATCCAAGTACACTTCCATTCCTAGCTCAGAAACCACAACAGATGGACGCATGTGTGGGCAGTAATTAGAGGCCAAGGTGAGGAAACAGAGTCATCCATCAGGCCCTGGAAAACCTCATCAAAGAAATCGGCACAGAAAGTAAAGCCTCCCTGGGTTAGTTTTAGAAGAAAGCCTGGGGGTTATGTCCTGGCTCCTACAAGTACAAGAGGTCTGGCACCGGCTCGGACCAGAGCAAACCTAGCAATTATGTGTTGTGGGCAGGGCCAGCCTGGTTTCTCGGTGCCGCATCCATTTCCCATGGTGGGTGGCAGGTCTATAAGGCACAGTGATGCCAAGTTTTCTCAGCTCTCTTCTCACTGTGGGGAAGTTTGCCTAAGGCTGAAGAGCATGGTGAAACAGAAAGTGAACCACTGTGAAGATCGTTTGAGCAAGATGGACAAGATTTCAACCAGAACAGCTAGTTCTTTATGGACATAAGCCAAGCCATAGAACACGCTCTGGGGTGGAACCAGTCTGGGTGGCAATGAAAGTTCTGGATGACGAGGCACCAAAGGCAGGAAGAGGGTGAGGAAATATCTAGTCCAATCTGAACCAGCAAACAGTTTGGCTGACTTTGCTATCTTTCCCAAGGACTTCAGCGGAGCATCCAGCAATTTCTGGACCCTATGAGAGGCTTGGGGTCCCAGTCCTGACCTCTCCCTTGGCACTGGCATTGGGTCCTTTCCCTTTGCCCCACAAAATCAACTAAGTGAAAATGAACTGATTCAGTAAAAATAGTTATTGGGTGCCTTCTCATACAGGAGCTATGGGAGTGAGAGGTACCCAAGAGGAGGAATAAGTTTGGTCCCCATCATTTTGGAGCTCAAGATGGGAGATGGCTATTGGGGATGCCAGCTTTGGGAGTGTCCTTCTAAAACATAATAGAGCAATAGTCCAGGGTGTCTGGAGCCCTAACCCTTTCTAGAAGAAGCTGAATATATAAAACTAGGAAGCAAAAAGCAATCTCTTTCTTTCAGGTACTCTTGCCTCCTCCGTCAAACATTCATAGGTGTATTCTACAAAGCATTCTGATGAAGTCCTCCCATTCCCGAACTGTGGAAAGAATGCGTTGCTAGACACACCCTCTCTACATCCAGAGAGGAACTTCCTAAATGCTAGATGTGTGCTGAAAACAAAGCGAACCTCTGAGCTGGACTGTGGGGCGAGCCCTGACAGGCACCTGTCTCAAAGCCCCAGGCTGGTGAGCACCTGGGGAGGACACAGGGTAGAAACCACCACTCTCAAGGAGGTAAAGAAGGGAAAAGAGCAACTCGTTTCCTTATTTCATTCAGAGGTTATAGTGCAGACATGCACACTCAAGTAGTTACTTCCTAGGCAGACTCAAGAAGCAATACTTAGAAAATGTTTTGCCTTGATACTTCCTATGTGCTGAGCACTGCTTTAGGTGCTTTGTGGGCATTAGCCTGAATATTTAATATTTACAGTGACTCCATGAGGTTGTTAGTATTATTATTCCAATTTTTTAGACTGGGGAATAGAGGCTCAGGGAGATTAAGTAACTTGCTTAAGGTCACAAAGCTCATATGTGTGACCTCTGCCTCCCTGACCAGATCTGTATTCTGTGGACCTTCATAGCCCAGTAATTCCCACCCCCTTCCCACTCCCCCATACCAAGCAACTCTTGAAACTGTGCCCCAGTAATATTATCTCTGCTCTGTTCATTACATCCTCACATGACTCTATAGCTGATCACATTGGTGCTTTGGAAAATATAGGTACTAGGATATTGAAAAAAAAAAATGAGTGATTTCCTGAAGTATCTAGGTGAAAAAGCAAAGGGCACTGGCCTGGGGATTAGAGGGTCTGGGTCCTAGATTGAGATCTGCCATCAAAAGCCTAATGACCATGGGTAAGACATTTAACCTCTCTTGGTCTCCGTGAGTTCCTCTGCAAGGCACTGGCATGCCTCCAGCACCCATTTCTTCATTTGATTATAAGGCCTCCTTCAGGGGTCCTTGTGGGGACTAAGTGGTACCATAGACTTCAATATGAAGCCTTTAGAGTCATTCAGCTGCCAAAGCAGATGCCCTGGATGGAATCCCAGCTCTGTTACTTGCTGGTTGTGGGACCCTTACATTCAACTTGCTGTACCTCAGTCTCTTCTCTGCAGAATGGACCTACCTCATGGGGTAGCTGGAAGGTTTAACTAGATAATGCCTGGGCAGAGTAAGCAGCACATACTAGTAAATGCATGTAATCTGCACATCTTCATACCTCGGTTGGTTTTTCTTGTTGTCTAAGCCTCGTTCTGACTGTCCCACCCATGGTGGTGGAATGAATTTCACCAAGTCCTCTGGCTTTCTGCAGAAGTTGGCAGCAAAGCAAGGCACATGGTTGGTGCTGTTATCTGGAGGTGTTTAAACCCAGAGGCAGTAAGACAACTGACTCTTGCTCATTGAAGAGAGAGCCTCCCACCTCTTGGTTCCCCGCTGTCCACGTAAGAAAAGTCCAAACTAGCAGAGAAATTTTGTAAAACTTTATTTGAGCCCAACAGAAACTACATCTGGAAGCAAGATCTCAACAGACCGAGAAAAATGTTTCCTAGAATGGCAGTTTGCAGCTCTTTCTTATGCAGCTGAAATTAAGCAGAGACAGAAGATTACATGAAGTTGGGAGAAAGCAAGGCAGGGATTGGATTACTACCGTTAACAAGATTGCGAGCTCTCTGGAGAATGGTTTCAAAGGTGTGCTAACCTAGGTGCACAGAAACAACGGGCAGGGCTTGCTTAAGGCAAAGATAGATCTTTTACTAAGTGCTTTTTTACTAAGTTCTAGATAGGCCTGGGACGTGACTCCCCACCATGACCTGCCCAGATAGGAATTTACAGTCAGATCACCCTGTGAGAGTGTGTTCCGTAGAAGCCCTTTTTCATTACCACTGCACAGTGATTATATCATGGGCAAGATGCTCTCCCAGAAATACTCAACACTGGTATGGGGTCTGGAGTGAAATTCCACTGTGTGTGTGTGTTCACTTTGCCATCTGAAACCAGAAAAGAGCCGGGGCTGCAGGGAGGCAGGGAGGAGAGGAGGGCGTCGACATACATTACCCATCTGCTCTTCATTTTAGAGACTCATAAGAGCACAATGTTCTTGCTCCTGTATTTTAATACAATTTCCCCAATGGCACATTGCCTTATAACCTGCAGACAGACTACACTAATTCAGACCAGGTGGACTTTGTAAAATGTCAGCATTTTAAGCCATCTTATTCAAATCAAAATATTTCCTAATTTCCCTTGTGATCTCTTCTTTGGCCCATGGGATATTTAGAAGTGTGTCATTTAATTTTCGAATATTAAGGGATTTTCCAGAGATCTTTCTTCTATTGATACTGATTTCTAGTTGAATTCCATTGTATTTAGAAAACATACTTTGATTTCAACTCATTTAAATTTGCTAAGGTTTATTTTATGGTCCAGATTATATTTTGTGTGCCCTTGAAAAGAATGGGTATCTATTGTTGGTTGGAATGTCCTATAAATGTCAACTAGGTCAAGTTAGTTAATAGTGCTATTTGGGTCTTCTCCGTTCTTACTATTTTTCTGTCTGCTTTATCTACTTGTTCTATTTGCTACTGTGAGACAAGTGCTGAAATATCCAACTGTAATTACGGATTCCTCTATTTCTTCTTTCATTTCTACCAGTTTTTATCTTAGAGATTTTAAAGCTCCGTTATTGTGTGCTTATTAGAGTTGTTATGTCTTATTGATAAAATTATTATTTTATTACTATGTAATGTACCTCTTTAGCACTGGTAATATTCCTTGTTTTTGAGGTCTACTGTGGCATTCTTTTGATTGCTATTAGCATAATTTATCTTTCTCCATCCTCTTACCTTTAATCTATTTGTGCCTTTAAAGCATTTTTCTTATAGTCAATAATATATAGCTGGGTCTAGCTTTTTTATTTAGTCTGATAACCTCTGCCTTTTACTAGGGTCAGTTTAGACTATTTAAATTTATGTAATTATTGGTATGTTGAATTTAAACCTACCATCTCATTAGTTGTTTTTCATTTGTCACATTTTTTCTTTGTTCCTTTTTTCTCTTTTCCTGTCTTCTTTTGAATAATTTTGTATTTTTTATTATTCCATTTTACCTCCATTTAAACTTTTTCATCGAAACTGTTCTCTTACATAGTGAAACATTTTAATATACTGATTCTTTTTATATATTGTCAACTAGAGGTCCTTTTTATTTTAATAGAAAGAACACGGACTTTGGAGTCAACCAAAACTGCATTTGAAACCAGGCTCTGCCACCTAACTAGCTGTGTGGCCTTTGTCAACTTACTCTCTACAGGATTCAATTTCTCCATTCATAAAATTGGGATAATCATTACTACTTTTCAGAGTACAATGAGAATCAAATGAAAAAAATAAATTACATTATCTAGCGTAGGTCTAGAACATAATAACTGCTTAATTAATGTTATATTTTGTTTGTTTTCTAAAAAAGCCCCATTTCTAAAAGAGATTTGAACATTATCAAGGAGGCAAATACCTCGCCTATTTATTACCACCCTGTATCTTTCTTCTTGAGCTACAATGACATTGCTAATAAATCATAGTGCTGTTCTAAATAAACTCAGGTAAACTTTCTTTTTCTTCCTTTCTTCCCTCCTTTTTTTTTTTTTAATGCATTATCTTTCTCAGTTGGAGTGGGGCCAAAATACAAAATCTATCTGCCAATACATCAAACCTACTTAAAGTCTTTTTAATACATTTATTGTGTACATTGGGTTAAATCCTCCCTCCTCACAACTTTTTACCTTTTTGTTTATGTGTCAAACACGTCTCTAAAGCAATTGTAACGGAAAACTTCTGTTCAGCTCTAATGATCCCAAATGCTGAATCAATGAGGTTTTTATTTGGCATCCGTGAAACTAGACACCAAAGAAGAGAAGGGAGTGAAAACAGAGTTGTTGGCCAGAGGTCAGGGACAGGGCCACAAGGCCAGCTCATCAGGTCTCATTTTAGAGCCTGACACAAGCATGTGATGAGGGCGTGGTGTCTCGTGATGGACACCAACTATTCCTCCTGGGGCCTCGGGTGTCACTTAGCTACGAATGGACAAAGGACAATCTGTCATTGGCTTTGAAAAAAGCCTTGCCCTTGTACCATGAAAAAGCACTGAACACCATTCAGCTGCCTCTCCCCAGTCCAGCCCTGAAAATAAAGACTTCCTGTTACTGGTGCTGGGGCCATTTGCCATGTCCAGAGTTGGTGCCCAGGAGCATACTTACAGCTTTGTCCCTTCGGGACCCTGAGCCTGCTGGGCATGGGAGTGGCTTAGTCAGTGGCGCCAATGGCTGCCCTCCTTGTAGCCCTAGGAGGAGCTGATTTAAAACAGAATTCCACTTCTCACTATATAGGAAAATATCAGCAAGAGAACAATCCTGCTGCCTAAAAAGAGATTAAAAGCGATCCTTGAACCACCACAGGGTCTAGAGCTGCAGGCACACCTGTGTCTCTCTTCTCTCCTTGTCTCTTCTTATTGTTTCTCCTTATTGCTCCTGTCGTGGAAAACTTCATAACAACATTCAGGGGGTGAAATTCCGTGAATTTTCCCATATTACTTGTAGAATGTCTTAGACTTCCATCTGTTTGGAATATAGAAATAAACTGGGATGAGTGCTGACTTCTCACATACTTCTGTGATTTGGGCAGTTATCGGAATCCTCAGAGACAGGATTGGAGGGAAGAGTTTCTTCTACTCTGTTTATCACAGATAGGACATCTTGCTCTGGCATTTACTGTTTTACTATTTAGAAAATGGTCTTGGTCCAAATGTTTAAAAACAGGTAAAAATAAATAGATAAATATACACACACCCCCTAGGATCCTTACTGAGTTGTCATTGGTGCTTTTGAAATCTTTCTATAAGGTGGAGGTGTAATTAAAACCCACAGCCTCTGAGCTCCTATTGCCTCAAATACTGCTTCATGCCCACGTTCATCTGGTGATGTCAAAGCTCTATGCTTATACTACTTAGGCGAAATAATAATGTCAACAGTAAAAAAAAATCCCTCAAACATTATCGGGCATCTACTTTAAGCTAGGTGCTTTCATATGCAAACTCTCATTTGATCCTTACCAGGATTCTCTGAGCTGGGCATATTAAGGCCTCTTCCAGAAAACCTGACTCCCAGTGAACAGCTCACCCAGCATAACACAGCTAATAAGTAGCGGAACTGAAACTGAAAAGCAGGCCTCGAACTTGATTCTAGATGGAGTGCCTGTTCAACTCTTCCTGATACATAAAAAGCTGCATTATTTTCCTAAGACTATAATGATAAAATGTGGACTTTTCTTTCCTCTATTGGGAAGATAAAATCCCTATAACTTACATGAAAATCTTCCTGACACAAAGGGCAGGAGAGGAACTGGAAGAGACCACCTAGTCCATTCCCATGGTTGCTCACAACAGACGCCAAGGCAGAATAGGGCTCTCTGGCAGAGCCAGGAAGCGTTGCTCAATGCCTAGAATCAGCCCCTGGAACCAATAGCCCCTGTCCCTTAGTGTGCCTCCTCTCCCCCCACCACCATGCTCCTCACTCAGCCATACTGAGTGCCAGTCCCTGGACCCAGCAGAAGCTGTCACTCCCTACTCTCAGCTTACCCCAAGAAATGCTCTGTCTTCCCCACCTTCTCCAAGGGTAACTTAAGTGTCTGGGCTTTTGTGAGCCTTTGGTGATTCCCAGGCAAAAACCATCAATCTGACTTTATGCTACCACGTCATTTTATACCTGAAACATGCCATCTAGCACATAGTAGTAAAATGAACTATTTTTGTTTCTTCTTTTTCTTGTTAGACCTGAGGTCTCTAAAGGCAGAGAATAACAGTTGTCATTCTAAAGGCCTAGCATGTGTCTTCAATAATGGCTAATTGAACTGAGTGAAATTTATTTGAATTCAATTCAACTGACTCACTAACACAAAATTTGGGAACGAATCTATTCCAAGGTATAAGAATTATTTGATAATACTTCTGCAATATCAAAAAGCCAAGGTGCAAATACTTTCATGAGCCACATCCAGATCAGAATCCAGGTGATTGCATATGTGTGCTGTGTGCAGGGCAGCCACAGCTTGGTGCACAAAATTTATAATTTTGTGATATAAGCATGTGATAGAATGAGGCAATTTTGAAGTGATGACTAAAATATTGTATGAGAAGTTTAGTAGAGATATCATGTGTTGTCGACAGAGCTGACTCGAGTTAGAATACAAATTAATCATAAATTTGAGAAACTTTAAAATGTTTAGGAACAGACTCAAGGGTCCCCTCCAGGAGCTCATTCTAGAAGTTTTATCCTCCTCAGTGATCATACAGTTATTACATAATTCTTGGGGCTTTGCATACATCATCTCATTTATTCTCCCCCCATCCCTGTCCCTGAGCTAATGAAGAAGACGCTATTGACCTCCCACTTCTTATGTGGGAAAACTGAGTCAGCTTGAGGGTAACTAACCCCTCAAGGCCTCACAGAGGGTAAGTGGTGGAGCTGGGATCTAAACCCAGGCAGTCTGACTCCAGAGCCCCTGCTCTATGCTTCAAGCCTATACACTAAGTGACCCAGGGTGCTAATCGGCCTCCAGCAAACACATCTCCAGATCTAGCTTAATCTGAATTACTACATATTTGCCTGTTGGTTTCCACTTGCAGCCTCTGTGTGTGTTGGCTGGAGAATTACTGTTTAAAAATTAATTACTTGCTGGAAATTACTGTTTGGCTATCGCCATAGGAACACAGGCTAGTAACTATGGAAACATAACATTCTAACAAGCTTTCTGCTTCTGTACCCCCACTTGCACACCTGACCTGTGGGTTGACAGGTAATGAATAGAAGAAAAATAGACCTTTGTGTTCAGACAGAATGAAGGATGGGATTTAGGGCTTAAAAACCCTGTACCTCTACATTTCGAGGCTGCTTAATTTGGGGTCTGCAAACCCCTGGCAGACCCAGCTGGCTGAATGAAGAGTGTGATTCCTATAACTCACTGAGAGTTCTGGTGGCCCGTGTGTCTTTCGGGGGCTGGCGGCCACAACATGTGGAAGCGAAAAAAGACATTCAGTGCTCTCTATAATCACACCATGAATATGTGAAGACAGTTTTTAAGTTGTTTCTGAGTTTTCTTTCTGCAGTTTAAATAATTCCAATTAGTTTAAAATTTCTTCCAGATATTTCCCCTCTCACACCCATCTCGTAAGTTACCCATACTTTTCAGGGCACGCTTTATTTCTTTTTTGCTATTCTCAAATTATGAAGGCCCAAACTGGATAGGAGTGTTTTCTGGTGAAGGCCTGACCAGTCCTTATGTGGGAAAAGTATTCAGAAGTTTTGCTTATCTTTTCCTCATTAACATTCCATCATCATGTTCATTTTCCCAATAGTTTCTCTATTGTTGACTAATTTTGTACTGTGACACAGTTGCCAACATTTTTTTTCACTAGAGCGCTGATGAGTCATCTCTTGTCTTGTATTTGTGGTGTGGGTCACTTTTTTTTTAATTTGTCAGGGCCAATCGAAGAGGGTCATATTGAGTTTAGTTCTCATTATTTGGGCTGTTAGCAACTCCATCTAATTTGGTATCATCCACCAAACACAAGATGCTTATTCTCAACTCTGTCATGTGGGTCACCGAGGAAAGTATTTATATAAATCTCTTTTCCTGTAAATATAATTTTCTGGCTTCCAGATAGCCTGGGAGTGGCAAACCAAGATCACATTTTAATCCTTTCCAAGAACTGCAGTTGATTATCTGAGCTTTAAGCTGACTTTTGAAGAAACAATCAAGATTCATTTCCAAATCTGAAGAAATACTGAAGTTTGGCCACTGCTCAGTTCCTGGAGCACAACCAAAACTAAATTTATTCTAAATATAGGAGGGACAGCAATGTTCTTTGGAAGCAAAAGCTTGGCCTGGATATCTGGAATTTACTAAGAGGGCTCTGCCCCGCATCTTGCTTCTAGACTGGCATTCCTTTTAGTTACTGCTAAACAGAGAAAACCAAGACAACTATAAACTAAAATATCAGAAGTCCTTAAACAAAGGTTTTTATATTTATTTTATATCTGGTGCCTTAGAAAGAAGACAGGTGTTTTCCTTTTGTTTTGTTTTTTTAAAGTTTAATGTCTTTTTGTTTGCTTTCATACTTATAGGGTGAATTGCTTATGCCAATAAATTCTAGACCTGGCCAATGACCAGAATCACCTACAGAGTTTGGAAAATTCATATGGTCAACCCCTCCCCAGGCTTTCTGAATCCTGGGGTGATGTTGAGATATCTCTACTTTTTAAAACTTCCCCAAGTTGGTTAAATCATCCATGGTTAAAGCATGTAGTGGAACACAAAGCAGCATTTGAAAGGGGAAGTAAATCTACATGTGCTGATATGGAAATACTTCACATTAGCCATACAGAGTGTGTAGTAAGTTTCCATTTGAGATGAAATTGTCACAAATATATAGATACTTATATATACTTACATACCTCCATATATATACTGAATATATTTAGATGCATCACCAGAAGCCCCTGCCAATTAGAAAGCATGCCACTTCTAGTACCAGAGCAAGATAATAGATTAAAAGAGAGAGGGTCTGAAGGAGAGGGACCAGGAAGACTGGGGTCTGAGGAGCTAGGAGCAGTGTCTATTTACCAACTGACATGAAGTATTTCAGCATTTTCACAACTGGGTGAGGCTTAGTCCTGCATTTACATGCAAAAACAATTCTGGAAGTTTTCCTAAAAATCTAACACTAGTGACTTATCCATCAACACTGACTGATTTAAGCAGAAAAAGAATCTACTGAGAATATGTTGGATGGACTCGCCAGGAAGACTTGGGAAATAGACAAGAATAAAGGGAGAATGGACAACTAGCCTTAGCTACAGACAAGGCCACCCCACTGAATCAGTCCAGTAAGACCCCTGCTGCCACCACCCCTGGTCCCTGGGGGCTGCGACTGGCACCACTGCCATATTCAGACTTCGAATAGCACTTAGTGCACTGTCTCTCTTTAGATGTTTATCTACTTCTCTCACTAGACTGTGAGCCGCTTGAGTATAGAAACAGCACCGTATTAATCTCCTAATTTACAGCCCTCACGACAGTCCCTGGCACGGAGAGAGCAGAATCCTGAATGAAATCAATGAGCAAACACAATTTAATTGCTGGATAGTATATCACTATAGGTAGAGAAAGTGAGAGCAGTATTTACCTATATGTTTCATTTTAGGACCTCAAAAATGGACAGATACACATGCTTTTTCAATCTCCACTCCTCCACTGATGGTATGTCAGATGTGACTTCAATAAAAACATACGATTGAGTTCATGGTGGATTCACTCTGTCTCTTTCTCTGCAGTGAGCATTCTCTTTAGCAGAGATTTGTATAAAACCGTGGTTTCATGAAGTGACTGTCTTAATTTCAAATGTTATATCCCGATGAAGTGGGTCTAGGGATCAACTAGACCCACTTCCATCTCTAGTAGGACTTCTGTTTTAATTACACACAAAAAAATGCCCAAGCACATCTCTGAGTTTTTCCTAGGCAAGCAACTTGAAACTAAATATGATTCATACAGACCAGGATTCTGAAGAGAATAAGCGAAAATAAACTATATCCTAGGCAGGTCAGTGGTTTTCATAAGAGCCACATAAAAGCCAGGAGTTGAGGACATATATCAAAATTCAGGCCTGCCTGCATTTGCAGACAAACAATGAACCATGTAACTCTTCCAAGTTTCATCTGCTTTTTTTTCAGGACATGAGAGGAGTTAAGAGACTGGGAAACTATGAAAATGAAGCATAACAGCAGACTAATTAACTATCACAGTACAAAAAAGTAGATGGTCTTTGTCTATTTAGGATTATATTCTGTCCTTCATAGAAAAAGACCTAATACAATTCACTATAAGAGGTAGAAATCAGATATGAAAACTCATGTTCACACAAAAACCTGTACATAAATGTTTATAACAGCCCGAAAACTGGAAACAACTCAGATATCCATCGAAGGATGAATTACACAAATTGTGTAACATCCACATCAAGGAATACCACTCAGCAATATAAAGGAACAAGTTACCAAAACATGCAGCAACCTGCTTGAGTTTCCAAAAAATTATTTTGAGGGAAAAAAAGCCAATCCCCCCAAATTTGCATGCTGTATAATTCCATGTATATATAACATTCTTAAAAAGACAAAATTACAGAAATGAACAGATTTGTGGTTGCCAGGGGTTAAAGACAGGGTGGAGACAGGGTGGCTATAAAAATGCATCTTGAGGCAATGGACTGTTCTGTAGCTTGACTTAATCAATATCAATATCCTGGTTGTGAAATTGTACTATAATTTTGCAAGATGTTACCACTGGGAGAAACTGGCTAAAGGCTTTGCAGGATCCTTCAGTGTTATGTCTCACAGCTGCATGTGAATCTGCCGTTCTTTGAACCCTAAAAGAAATCAACTTCATCTTAAATTACAACCCACAGGGCACAAAATCAGTTCTACAGAGGTGAAGCAAGCTCAGAGATCAAGTGCTGTCAATGTTAATGCTTGATGATCCAAGACTTGGTTAAGGGATAGTAGGGGTAAAAACAACTTTCACGGTTGTACTTATCCATAAAGGAGGCTGATGACCACCCAAAAAAGTGGCTTCGAGGAAACCAAGAAGGCACTTTGCAGCACAGCTATATCTTTTCTATGTGGTATCTGAAAGTCTACCCTTAGGAATGCACTCATTTGGGCCATGACTTCTTACATCGGAATTTGGAGACCGGGCCTTGCTCAGATGATACACAGATGGGGCCTCTGGGCATCTAAGAGATTCAGAATACCTAAGAGAACAAGGAAAATTAGGACACTCAGGAGACAGAGGGTCACATCTTTGTTTTCCCTCCTGTAACTGTGGTTGACTTTCCCATTAACGGCAACCCCCAGCCTGTGCTTCTGGTCCTAACCCTCAAGCTCTCAGCTTCTCCAAGTATCCTCACTCTCTGAAGCCACTCGACCCAATCGCCCCCATCCCTACACTACTAGATCATCTGTCTCAGCATACAAATTCTATTCTATTACCTCCTATCTCTAAAAAGCCAACAAGTCAGCCATGAAACTGTACCCCTCGACCCTACAGCACCCCCTAGCTACTGCACCATCTTCTTCCCCTTCACAGAAAATGTTCATCCCTCAAAGTCTTACTATTCACTTTCTCTTCTGTCTTTGTCTACTCAGCCCATTTCAAGGGGGCTCCACGCCTTCAAGTATACACAGTTGACTTCCGTGTTCCCAAATTTGATGGTCACCACTCTAGTTATCTTACTAGCTCTCTCTGCAGCGTTTCTACCCAGCTGCCCACTCCCTACTTCATGTCACACCTTTTTTTTTTTTTTTTGTCTTCCAGGACATCTCACTTTTCTGGTTTTTTCTTACCTCACTGCCTGGTGGCACATTCCACATTTGAGTTGTTAGAGCACACGAGTTAGAGATTAGCTGAATTTTGCTTCCTCCTCCTCTCCCCCTTCTAAAATGTAGAGTAGCCTAGAGTTGGTCCTTGGTCTTCTCGAACTTCACTCTCTCCTTAGGTGATGTTATCCAGTCCCATAGCCAGTTAATTCTGTATCTGTATTTCTATCTCTGATCTCTCCCCAGAACTTCAAATCTATATATCTAAAAGCCAACTCAACCCTACTTGGATGACTAATTGGCATCTCAAACGTAACAGTCCAGAACAGAACTCAAGATTCTCTCCCTCAGCTCATTCCACCTCTGCTCTCCCCTACAGAAACACTGTACACCCAGTTGCTTAGGCCAAAATATTTAGAGTTTTCCTTGCGTTCCCTTTTCTCATCCCCAGCATCTAATCCATCAGCAAATCCTGTCAACTCTGCCTTATCCAGAATCCATCCTTCCTCCAAATCACCATCTTACTTCTCCTGGGTCACCTCTGTAGCCTCTAACTGATCTCCTAGCCTCCATTCTCCATCCCTATCCCCACTTTCAACCCATTTTCCACACAGTAGCTAGAGTAATCCTGTCAAACATAAACTGGATTGTGTCACTCCTCTGCCTAAAACCCTTCGATTGCCATCCCAATTAGATAAAATCCCAACATTGGCCACAACCAATAAAGCAAACCATCTAGTTCCTGCCAACTCCCTCTCGTTCCACCCTCTGCCATATAAAAGGGCATGGACCATGTCTGTCTTGTCATGGGGGTACTCTCAGGGCATAGGGCAGCAGGTGCACAATAAAATTTGTCTGTGAACCAATAAACCAATGGTTTAGTAAGACAAACATAATTCTAGACTGGTAACAACAGCTCTGTACTTCACAGTCCTGACTTAAAAAGCCAGCAACTGTAACCACCACCCCTCCCGGTTTGCTGTGAGAATGGAAAAAATTTCTAGTTCTAAAAATCCACCCAATTGTTCTTTAATGGGTACATGTTACACTGTGAGTCTTGTGATGACATTTAGGGCTCCTCCTCGCTTTATTCTTTGTGTGCAATGACACAGACTCCTGAGTGCTCAAGCAAATGTTCCTTTTGTGCCTTGTGGGTCTGCGTCAGTGTGTGATTATCAGTGAAGGATAAAGGACACGTGTGAAGGGAAAATGGTGAGTACGGGGAAGGAGATAATTATCTCCAAGTTAAGCAACAGTGTTTGGGTAGGAACCAGCACGTTATTCAGAATTAGTGGGCTCAGAGAAGCTACAGAGAGAACACCCTCCCCTCAAGTGGGAATTGTGCTACGAAGGCACTGCCGGATTCACCTGACGCCTGACGGCCCTGCTGCTGGCACATCTGAAGTTGATTCCAGTTGTCTGAACATCTAGTGGGTTTACTGCATTTGATTGTATTTCCTTTCTCCTGTGGGTATGTTTTGTTTGTTTAACATTTCACACATGCTTTGGTCTGTGCTTGCTGCAAAGTAAAAGGATTGGGGGAGAGGTTGTTATACTCACCAGTCAACATGCGAACGCATCCTGCAGTTTATGGAGTGTTAATATCTATTCATTTTTTCTCATCTTCTTTTCCATTGCCTACCTTTCCCCCCTTCAGTAAACATTCAAGTTCGTGCCTTTAAAGGGGGATGGGGTAAAAAAAACAAAAAACAATAATTACACATAGCAAATTCACCAAGAATTCTTTAATATCAAATATCCTCTTAGCAGTAAATTTCTCTGATTATATCAGACATATATATACAGTTGACCCTTAAACAACACGGGTTTGAACTGTGCGGGTCCACTTAGACATGAATTTTTTCAACAAATATGCAATCATCCTTCTGTATCCCAGAATTTTTTATTCGTGGATTCAATCAACCTCAAATCGAAAACAGTATTTTCTGTTTTGGGGAATTTTCTGCATTTCGGAATCTACGGTTGCAGAGGGCCAATGTAAGTTATACGGAAATTTCAGCTGCACTGGGGTCAGTGCCCCTAACCTCCTCATTGTTCAAGGGTCAAATATATATATATAAATAATTGGTTTATTCAAATCAGGGCCCAAGCAAGGTCTGCACATTGCATTTGACTGATGTGTTTTCAAAATTCTGTCGTTTTTAACCTGAAGTTTCCCCTTCCCTCCTTTTTTGAAGAATAAGGTAACTTTTCTGTAGAGTTCCCCCCATTTTGAATTTTTTTCTGATTGAATCTCTGTAGTATTATTTAACATGTTCCACCTCCCTGGAATTTCCTATAAATTCAATGTTAGATTTAGAGGCTCAATCTGATTTTATTTTATCCCCAGGAACACATCATTGGTGTATGTTCCCATCAGGGGGCACATGATAACTAGATGTCTCTTGCAATGTTCGTTTCCACCAATAATCAAAGCGTAGGCTCATTAATTCCATTAAGGTATTGCAAGACGGTCATATTCTAACCCTATTATTCCTTCTACATTTATTACCTGGCATACTTCTACACAGAGAAATTTTTATTCATCAACTATTTGGGTTGCCCTGAGGTACTTTTTTTTTTTTGAAAGAGAAATCACTGCCTGCCAAGAGTGTTCATCAGAGCATTGGTGCAGGGGGAGGTTGGAGTGACCAATGGAAAGGGAGACGTGAGCTCCTCCTGTCTGGGGGTCTAATTACTTCTGTGTGGGTGATTCCGAGCTGGCTGATTGCCAAGTCTTTAGTCTCCTCTTCATAATATAGGCCTACCTGTACGCTCCCTCCTTCTGTTACTGAGCTCTGTCCTGACTCCAGCTCTGAGGGCAGGAACCCCCCCACCTTATACTTCTTGAGTCCATCACAGACCTAGCAAGGCACTGAGAATGGACTAGGCTATTAATTAATGACTGACGGCTCCTTGTAAATTCAAGATGGTACATTATTTATTTTATCACTATCACAATCATCCTCAAAAGCATTCTGAAATGTCCATCCAGTCACAGAACTAGATGAAATAATGATGAACAAGACCATTGTTATTACTGTGACATATTCATACTATAATCTATCATCTATCTATCTATCTATCTATTTTTCTTTTCATACTGCAGTTTAAATCATGTTTCAAATGAGTGCTGGCTGACATAGGAGAATGTTCACTGTGTATCACTAACGTGAAGGAGGAAGGCTGCAGACAAGGGTACACACACAATGCTGTTGTTTGTACGTATATGCATGCAAATGGTGAAAGGAGATTTATGAAACATTAGTGGGTTGATATCATCAAAAATTAGTTCTAAGAGAAGTACAGGTTGATAAAGGAAGAACCACAGATAGACTTAAGACTTAGATTCTATATAGCTCCAGTGCTCTGACACTGGCCAGGGGGGACAGAAAGGTGAACAGCCTCTCCCCCCTGTCCCCCTCCTCTGTTCTCCTCCTCTCTCCCACCCCTGGGAAGGTCCTTTGGCTTGGGTGGCCACTCTGTGCCAGGCCTGATTTCTCAGGGTAAAGGCTGAGGCGCTCAGCCTCCGGCATTCTCTCTTTGTTCTGCTTAGGCCTCCGGATTAGAGATAAGAGAAACAAAGGAACTGGAAACAAATCATTCTATATGAGGAAGGGGGAGGCCAAGGTGCAAAGGAAGAGGTCTTAGATACCAAGCCTCTTGGCATGGCTCTCCTAGACTGCCTCAGGCATCACCCAACAAAGAGAATGCCACCAGCACGTGCCCCAACTCAGAGAGAGAACAACTTGGCGAACCCACTGCCAGAAACAAGCGGACATTCCCCGTGCTCTCAGTCTCCTGAAACTGCTCGCTTTCTGCAACCTGAATCTTGTTCAGAGAGGAGGACTGAATGGAAATGGGTCTGAAAGAGTCAAATTTATTTTTGTTTCTTGGCCTAAAAATTAACTGAGAGATCAGAATGCCATATGCCAAGTCCAAAATAGGATGATTTGTCTCTATAATGGAACTGAAGCTCCAAAACAGACGTAAAGATGGAGACACTGACATTGTTGGGCAGGCTGAATGTCAGGGAGAGTGGTGGTTCAGATGTGACAGGACCCTGGAGTAGGCAGCCTTAAAACAAAGACCAAAGACGAGAGAGTTCTGCAGTCACCAGGAGAAGGTAAGATCTCCTTTTCCTGTCTAAAGGAAAAGCCCTCACTACTCCCCTGACCAACTAACCCCACAGTCCAGCTCTGCTGCATGAGGCCTCTCACTAGGAGGTTTTCAGGTCTGAACCCTGTGAGGACCCCAAAAAACGTTCCTTGGTACTTCCCACCCCATTTCTGCTTATCTAGACCCCTTCAATGTTTCAAGAGCCATGGCTAGGAGCCCTCTCTCAACCCCCCGACCTGATGGGCTCTCTTCTTTAAGCCTGATTGCATTGTTTTTCTTCATTTCTGACTCCTAGCCTCCTTTCGGAAGATGTACTTGTCTTATCCTTCCCCTTCTGCCCAAAGAACAACTTGAATAAAGGACCACTTTATGTTGTCCATCTCTGTGTCCACATACTAGGTGCACAAAAGTACTGGCTAAATATTTTTTTAAATAAAGTTTTTAAAGTTTTAGATTTAAAGAAACATTAAAAGGAAGTGTAGAGAATTCCTGTATACCCTGTACCATTTCTGCTGTTATTAATATCTTATATTAGTATGGTACATTGCCACAATTAAGGAACCGATATGGACACATTATTATTAACTACAATCCATACTTCATTAAGATTTCTTTAACTTATACTTAATGTTCTTTTCTGTTTCAGGATCCCATCCAGGATACTACATTATATTTAGTTGTCATGGGGCCGTTTCTCACTTTTCTTTTTTTTAAATCAAGATATAATTCATATATTATAAAATTCACTCTTTTGAAGTATAAAATTCAGTGATAGGCTGTTGATAAAGTTGTGTGACCATTAGTACTATCTGATTCCAAGACATTGTTACCACCCCAAAAAGAAACCCTGTACCTGTTAGCAGTCACTCCCCATACCCGCCCTGCCTCAGCCTCTGGCAACCACCAATCTACACTGTCTTTATGGATTTTCCTAATCTGAACGTTTTGTATAACTGGACTCATAGAATACGTGGCCTTTTGTGTCAGGCTTCTTTCACTTACCACAATATTTTCAAGCTTCATTCACATTGTAGCATGAGTCAGTTCACCATTCCTTTTTATGGCTGTATAATATCCCATGCATGGATGTAACTGCATTTTGTTTATCCATTGATCAATTGTTGGGCATTCATCAAGCACTATTATGAATAATGCTTTTATGAACATTTGTGTACAACTTTTTGTGTAAACATGTTTTCAGTTCTCTTGGGTATATATCTAGGAGTGGAACTGAGAGTTTTCCAAAGTGGCTGCATCGTTTTACATTTTCATCAGCAATGTTGTAAAGGTCCTGATTTCCCCATTTTCATCAACGCTTATTCTTGTCTGTCTTTTGCTCATAGTCATCCTAGTGGGTGTGAAGTGGTATTTCATTGTGGTTTTGATATGCATTTCCCTAATGACTAATGATGTTTTCATGTGCTTATTGGCCATTTATATATCTTCTCTGGAGTAATGTCTATTCAAGTCCTTTGCTCATTTTTGAATTGGATTATTTATTTGTAAGGATTCATTATATATTCTGAATACTAGACCCTTATCACATATATGATTTACAAATATTTTCTCCCATTCAGTGAGTTGTATTAACTTTTTTTATGACGGCTTTGTTGAGATACAATTCACATGCCATACAATACACCACTGAAGTCTATAGTTCAATTGATTCTAGTATATTCAGAGTTTTACAACCATCACCCTCATTTTCTTGATAGTGTCTTTTGAAGCATAGAAGTTATTAATTTTGATGGTCTAATTTATCCATTTTTTTCTTTGGTTGCTTGTGTTTTTAGTGTCATTCATATTTAAAAAACCACTGCCTAACCCAAAATCACCAAGGTTTACTCCTACATTTCTTCTGTTTTCTTGTTATAGCTCTTACATTTAGAGTTAAATTTTGTATGTGCTGTTAAGGTAGGGATCCAACTTCATTCTTTTGCATGGAAATATCCAGTTGTTTCAGCATTTTTGTTAAAAAGAGTATTCTTTCCTCCCAGTGAATTGTCCTGGCAGCCTTGTCAAAAATCAATTGACCATAAATGTACCGGTTTATTTCTGAACTCTATTTTATTGATCTAAATGTCTATTCTTATACCATTACCACATAGTATTGATTCCTGCTGCTTTGTTGTACATTTTGAAATCATATGTGTTAGCCTTCCAATTTTTTTTTCTCCTTTTCCAAGATTGTTTTGACTATCTGGGTCTCTTACATTTTCGTATGAATTTTAAGAAACAAAGAATCATAAATTAAGACACTTCCAAACTATCTTCTAAAGGTAGCATCACTTTGATTTCCACCAGCAATAAATAAAGAGTTCCTGCTCCTCACCAGCATTTGGTGTTGTCAGTTATTTATTTTTAGCTATTCTAATAAGTACGTAGTGGTATCTTATACTTTTTAAACTTGCATTTCCTAATTATAAATAATGTTGAGCATCTCTTCATATGCTTGTTTGTCATGTGTATAGACTCTTTGGTAAGGTGACTGTTCATTTTTCCCATTTTTTCATTGGATTATTTATTTATTGTGGAGTTTTAAGAGTTCTTTGTATATTTTGCATACAAGTTCTCTATCTGATGTGTTTTGCAAATACTTTCTCTCAGACTGTAGCTTGTCTTTCCACTCTATTGCTAAATATTTCAGTAAAAAAAAAAATCCTCCTGGTAAACTTTTACAATGCACCTACCTAAAAACTACCAAAAGGTAGCCATTCAAGGATACTGCTTTATTAATTACAAATAGAGATTCCCTCATGAAATATCCAGAACAAGGCTGAGATGTATTTGGATCTCACCCTAAACATCCCCTTAGATAGTACCTTGGTGCAAAGCATGAACTACACAATCACATTGCAAACGGTAACGTTGATCTTAAGTGTATCCTTACTGCAGTTACAGAACCTAGCAGGATAGGGTTCTTGCCTATTCTCCAACCACATCTCATCCTTCTATCCTTCTTCTCCATACCCACAAAGGCCTTATCTCAGCAACTTGAAAGAGCTTAGCTTCCAGCCTCAAGACTTTCATGTTTCCTTTGCCAATGTGGCAGCCTAACTTTTAAGATGGTCCCCAACGATCCTTGCTTCCTGGTACTCACAGCCTTGTGTGAGCCCCTACCCTTGAGGTGAGCTGGACCTTGTGACTTGCTTCTAATTAATAGAATAAAACAAAAGTGATGAAATATTAGTTCTAAGATTAGGTTGTAAATGACTAACTTCTCTTTTGCTTGCTCTCTCTTCCTCTTATTTCTTCACTCTGATGAAGCCAACTACCATGCTGTGAGCTACTTATGGGGAGGCTCATTTGTCAAGGAACTGAAGGAGGCCATGGGCTACTTAAAAGGAGCTGTGGCTTTAGTCCAACAGCCTGCAAGGGACTTAATCTTGCCAACTACCACTTGGATAATACTGGAAGCAGATCAATTCCAATTGAGCCTTTAGATGACTTCAGCAATAGTCAATACTTTGAAATCTTTTGAGAGATGATGAGTAAGGATTCAACGATGCTGGACCCAGATGCCTGAACCACAGAAGCTAAGATTATAAATGTTACTCTTATATAAATGTCTTGGGGTAATCTGTTACACAGAAATAGATAGCTAATAGAATCAGGAACATTCCCCTCCTCACTTCCCACCTAATTCCTATGTGTCTTCAAGTCTTGGATTTAAATGTCACTTCCTCAGGGATGACTTTCTCTTCCTCCGACAACCCTCCACACATGAGCAAGCCTCTGGTTATACACGCTCACAGCATTTCCCTCTCTTTTGCCTCACTCTAAGATAGTTCATTATCTGAATATTTGTTTCCTATCTTCCCCAAAGACTTGTCAGTTCCAAGTCAGAGGGGTTTTTCCCCCCACACTGAATTCCTAGCAGCAAACATGGTGCATAGCACAGAGTGGGGATATGGTAATTGTAGAATGAAAAAATGATGGCCGTCTCCCCTTGAGAACTGAATCTCTGAAGGCAGGGCATCTCCTTCCACACGTTTGCAGCATGCACTCGGGGGGGCCCAGCGAACTTGGGGTATGGTCCGTGGCTACAACTGGGGTGCAATCCCAGGACCTTTTGCGTATAAAGCAGACATACTAATCACTACACTATGGAGCCACCCCCACCTATAGAACTTTTTAAATGATAATATTAATCGGCAGTTCTGTATTCCACCTAGTGAGCTGGTTTCATTAGCAATTCCTAATATTCACTGTCTACAAAGTTACATCCAGCTCACCCCATGGCTGGACATCCAGCTGAAACTTCCAGAGCCTGTTCTTCTACCTCACCCCTCCACATACACCATATTCTTGCCATTCCTGTCTCAGCGCACATCTTCCACTCTACCTTTGCACAGTTCTTCCTCTGACTGGAAGTTCCCCTTTTAGTGATACTCAGTCTTTGTAATGCCAAATTCAAATCAGAACTCTTCTTGTCCTCCAGAAGTGCCTATTCTTCTGCTCTGTCCCCCTCAGGGTACTCAGTGTTTACCTTTTTTATGGCTTCTACCTTATTCAATATTGTATTGTGAGCAGATGTGTATTTTACTTATCTTCTCTACTATCCAGAACTGGAGGGTATGGTCTTTGTCTTGATAATCTGTTTTCACTAGGCAACCTAGCACAAGGCTTTGGATGGAGCAAGAGCTTAATACATATTTGTTGCTAAATGAATAAATGAAAGAATGAATAAAACATATGCTAAAAGGCTTTTAAATGAATTAGATATGCTTTATATCTTAATGTCAATAAGTCATAGAAAAAATGTATTGTTAAAAATATATTAATTTGCCTTTTTTTTGAAATTTTGTTTTTAAACATACCAAAGATACACTCTCATAAAGCTAAAAGGAACTTAGGAATGAATAAACAAAATGTTTCTTCACCAGTCCACTAGAATACTAGCTAACTGTCCTAATACGTTACTCTAAATGGCCAAATGGAAAAAAAGGAAGTAAATAAATGACAAGGCAAACTATTAAATACAGGAAAATGAGCTTTTCGAGAGCTTTCTAGAATTCTTTAATAGGCCATTGTTGAACTTTTAACAAATAATTTGAACAATTAAAAAAGTTTGATAACAACAAATATTAGTCCTATATAAAGTGATTTAAGTCAAAGTAGTTTACTTCAAACACAGGGACTTAATTACAGAAACAAAATGTACCAGATTATTTAGGACATAATGTTTGAGGGGATAGTCCTTTCATGACTAAGTCCAGTGTATCCTGAATTCTCATGTTATTGCTTTCTATCAGGGAAGAACGTCTTGCAGCTGCCTTCGTGTTTTCTTCTGATTCAAAGGGGAGGAGGGTATGGGGGTTGAACAGACATCGAGGCTCCCCCAAGATGCCGACTCTGTGAAAAGAATTATGGGTACAGATAAAGCAGTGAAGCCAAAGACTACAGTATATGGTTGTGATTGTGCTTATGTGTGTGTGTGTGTGTGTGTGTGCTAAAAGACACACACACACACACACACACAAACACAACTATTTTTTTTTGGAAGCATTCCTATTTCCCTGAACCACCACTATGGTCCTAAATGTGGGTCAGAAACTCAGCCTGCAGCAGGGTTTTCTGCTGGCCCTTCCCACGTTTCCCAAAGATTATTTTACTGGAAAAACCTCAGCCTTATCAAGTCTGCTACTCAGTCGTCCAAATTAGAATTATTTTAATTCTATCATAACTTTCTAGCTATTTTTTCTAGTCTAGATGGGTGTACTAAGAACCACTCTGGAAAGGACATGGAGAGAAGCAGGGAGAAAAGATGGTGCTTTCACCTTTGTTCAGCTTTTGGGAAGAGGCACAGTGTCTGAGCCCCTTATTCTCCCAGGCCCAGGACAGGAAGGGACACTCTGTTTTCAGTCTCCTTGGGCTACTTACATTGGCATGTGCACAGAATCCAGATTTTCCATGCGCTCTTCCCTCTGGGCTGAAAATACTGATTCTCCTTGACAACACTTTTTCTCAAAGACATTCTGAGCTTTTTCTCTGAGAGATGGCAGCAGAGTAGACATGACTGGGGAGCGCATATAAATGGCTTTTTTAATCGCTGGGCGTTTTGCCATCATTCTCCTGTTGAGGATGGGAAGGTAACATTTAGGCCCCATCATCCTGTTTTCTAGAGATGTCTTTGAACTTAGGAAAGTCAAAAGGTCATACCTGAATTGTACAAAAGTCATGCGTTTCTTTTCCCCTCCTGATTCTTCATCTTCACGCCTTCTTCGAGGAATATTGAACATGTTGGTACGAAAGAGCCTCCCTATTTCCTCCTCAATCTCTGTGAAGTATTGACGTCGGAAGACAATCCAAGCTACATATGTACAGAAAGTATAAAAGGACTGCAATGGAAAATGGACAAGAATCACAACCCATAGATATGATATGGAAAACTCCAACCTGTCTATATAATACTGCTAGGTAGATATAAACCCAGATGACACAATTTCTCAACATTCCTGAAAAGCTGTGGAAAATTATACATGTACTCACCTTTGCAGAAGAAAAATAAGACTGAAAATTTAAGGTGTGGTATAGTTTGTTAGTATCCTTTTTAGAAAGGACATTCACTAAAAATACGTACCTGACAAATGGATATTAGTTATTACTATATAATGTTTATGTCAAAGAAATGTTTCATATCAAAGAAAAAAGCCCCAAAACATAAATGACTCACTTCAAAGAATTTCCAGTCTTTCTGTGTATCTGATATTTTCTCCCTGCAATATAATAAATCACAATAGGTTGACAGGGAAGTTCAATCCTTCAGTGACCTAAGAAAGCCCTTACCTTCAAAACACCCCTTTGCAGGATCATTACTTGTGGCCTCAAGACCTATTTAGCCACATAAATGCTATCAAAAAGCATTGATAATGAGTCCCAATATCTTTTTCTCCAACTTCTTAGGTTATCCAGATCAAAACCCCTTAAGCTCTCAGTCAAAAGTTAATCAGTGTAACTTCAAGATAAACAAGCCAGTCAGGAAATGTATTCTTCCAAGTGCTTTTGGTGATGTGAGTGCTGCGGAGGTGGGGAGAGTAGAAACATGGTGAAAAGGCAACATGAGGTATTAGCAGATATGAAAATAAAGAACTAGAGAGTAAGCCAAAAGTAAAGAAAAAAGAATCTTAAACAATGGTTATGGCTATTGACTACAAAAAGAAACGGAAGCCAAATGGACAAAGGTCTATGCGGTACAATCAAGAGACTGGGGAAAGCAGTGTGCTCCTCCCCTTCCAAACGAGGTATGTAGACTGAGCCTTATCTTTTAAAGGCAGGCATTTTCCCAGTCCTTGCAGCACAAATTCAATGTTAAGGAGAGTGTGCTCACATGGGCATACTTAGTGAACTTGGCTTCCCCTCCCTAGCACAGGCCATTTGTGATTGCCAACTTTAAGAAAGCAGGCACGGCCTGGGGAGGACTTGACAGCTGATAAGAGAGAGCTGTGTACCTACAGTCACTTGATTAATCATAGGGGCCAAAGCCAGATCCAGGGCACTTCAAGGTTGATTCTGGTTTTGCTTCTGCTTTTGTTAGGCGTTCCTTGGAGTAACTGACCTAGGACTGGCCCTAGTACCATGCCCTCCAGAATTATCCTGAACTTGCATGGTCTGAGGAAGATGACCCAAATCCCTCAGGACTTTCAGTCTTCTCACAGGGTCTTCATGATATGTATGGGCCCAAACTACACCTCCATTTGGGGGAACCACTAAGAGGTGGTTCAGCCTTTACTGGGACAGGTCCCTCCCATCCTACAGCGTCTTCATTTACACACTGGTTTCCTCACATGCAAGTCTTCAATAAAAAAGACAATGGTAATTAAAGTGAAAATTTACTAAGTGTGGACTATGTACTAAATACTATGCTAAGTCCCTTAAATTTATTATCATATTTAGTTCTCATAAGATCCCTATGATGCAGTCAGCATTATTATTCCCACTTCACAGATGAGAAAACTGAAGCTCAAAGTTAAGTCCAAAGACACATATTTAACTAGGGGGAGAGTCTGTACTAAAATTCAAGCCCATCAGAGCTCCACATTTATCCTTGTAACCAGAATGCTAGGGAAACAAGTTTTTTTTTTTTTAAAGAGTATTTATAGAATATTTTTGAAAATATTAAACAACAGAGCCCAACAGAAACTTTCAGGACAAGCCTCGGCATCTTCCTGTGCCACCTGAAGCCTCTGCCTGACAGGAATGCTTATGTGGTATTTCCGCCCTTCCACGGCTTCTGCTGGCTGAAACCAGAGACCAAGCAGACCTCCAAGCTGACCTGCCATTTTCAGTGGCCTGATAGGATGCTTTCTTATTCCTTCTTGCTACATAAGACTCTTAGCTCTAAACCAAAATAAGGAAAATATATCATATTTTTAGTTACTCCTGAAGGGACACAAAGCCTAGAGCCGGGCCAATGGAGTTCTGGGCTGGAGATTAAAAAAAAAAGTCGTGTTTCCATTTGTCCCTTGCTGCCTTAGGCGAAATCAGGTTGAAGTTAAGGTCAAGGCCTGCTCTGTACAAGGGAAGAGAAATTTCAAAAGGAATGTGTTTGGGGACATGGGAAAGAAGCCTTGGTGCCTGTGACTGGGGGTGAGAGTTGAGGAATAGAGTTTAAGGATGATATATACACCTGAGCTTCAAAGAACCCTTTCTCCCCATCCTCATCCATACCTCTAGCCTCTTTGGTCACTCCTCAGATGACAGCTGCATTGAGAGCACAGAAGGAGGGCATAAAGCTTAAGGTAGAGGTGGGGGTGGAGCCAGAATTGGCCAAAACCAAAGAACAAATATAATTCCATAGCATGTACTGTGAATGGGGTTTTTTTTATCTCTCCTGGAAAACACAGAGAGCTTTCACTGAACATGTTCAACAAAATTTTGCCAAAGCTTTTGTGATATCAGGATTTCGCAGATGTATTTAAAAGACATGTTCTCCTACTTCTCAAGAATCATGAAAGCACTAAATTAACAGCCCCCAAATTACTTGTTCTACTGAAATCTTTAACTCCAGAGATAAATAACATAAGGTGTTCTAGTTCAATATTAAATGTGTATAGATTAGAGAGAAAAGTCAGAAAATACGCATGAAAATGTTCTCACTACAATATTGGATTATTCACATTGGGAGGAAGTAAAATAATAGTATATTGAAATCAATTAATCACTCATAACCGCCAAAAACATTGTCCTTATCTCCTAGATAAAATCAACCAAAAGAACAATATAAACTCTTTTCAACAGACATAATCAACACCGTGGCCAATTAACAACTTTTACTGGCAAAAACATGCTGTAATCTGTTTTCCTCAATATCCTTTGCTCTTGACCTGTATGGAATTTGTTATGTAAATAGTAGGTGGTAAGCTCTAAACCGATTCTTCTCCAAAATGCTATCCAACAAGTAGTTGAAAAGCAGGTGATGTTGCATACAATGGCAAAAAAAGACCGAAACATATCCTGGAAATGAGCTACTACTAAACCGAGGCAATCACTTTCAAACACAATGAGTTCCTTAAAAAGTCTGAAGAAAAATTATGTTGTAAGAAAAATGACTGTCAAAAGTGTAATATTTAAATGGAGGTTCTATATCCAGGGAATTAAAGATATGTTCAAATATCTAATGATATAACTATTTATTTTGATATAGCTATATTTTTTATCCCAAAATTAGTTTGCAATGCATATGTACTACAAAGATTAAACGTTAAGTATAGGCCAGGGGTTCCCAACCCCCTGGCCACAGAGTGGTATCGGTCTGTGGCCTGGCAGTAACTGGACTGCATAGGAAGAAGTGAGTGGCAGGAGAGGGAATGAAGCTTCATCTGTATTTGCAGCCACTCCCCACTGCTAGCATCACCTCCTCAGCTCTATCTCATACCATCAGGCATTAGATTCTCACATGAGCACTGGTCCCTGGTGCCAGACAGGTTGGGGACCGCTGATTTAAACCCAAGCAGTGGAAGGCTGTTAAAATATGATCTGAGGTTTTGGAATTCTTTCCATATTCACTTGGCTCTCTCAAAGGAGACTTCGCATGTGTTTGGGAAAGAGTGTCAGCTAAGACCAATTATTCTGTACAACAAAAAAGGAACCTTTCTCAAGGGCACCAAAAGCCAAATTTAAGTGTCTTAAGGATGTGGATATATAAACAAGTGAAGGTCAAAAGAAATCCTAAGTAAGCATTTACTTTCCACAGCACATGTGATGCTTATCGGGCATTCCCAAGCCCAGGACAAGGACGCAGTACTTCTTCGCCAAGTATTTTTGTGCCATTTCTAACTTACTTAAAATCAATTCCATCTCTTTTTTCTCTACAAGGCCCCTGGAAAAAGAAAAAAAAGATCATTTGGATTAATTTTGGCATATGTTAGTGACAAATCAGAAGTATAAACTGTTTTGAAAGAAATACAAGTGAGTCAACACACCTGACTTATCCTTCATTTATTTCAGTCAAGCTTTGGCAGAGGGAGGTTCTCAAAGTCCTTTGATGTTTATCATTGTCATCAGCATTTCACGTTTATGACGAATTTCCACTTTTTTTACACTATGCCTTGTATCCTTAATTTTATATACAGGGAGTTCTAATTTATATAGAACAAACAGTTCGACTAACAAATTACCTATCTTGGTTTCTGAGGCAGCTAGCAGCCGCCCACCTCCCTGTTGTTTTGCTAAAACAACCATGGAGATTTTTTCCTACCTCAGCATTCCCTGGGTTCCTGATGTCACTACTAAGTGTGGGACTCAATGTTTGCCTACTCTCACTTTTATGTTTGCTAAAGAGGCCTCTGCAGACAGCTACTCCGAAACTGTGATGTCCATTACAATAACTCTACTTCCCAGTAAAAACACACCCAGTTCCAATTGAATTGCAAATAAACTTTAAGACAACCCGTTCTTAGGTTACAACATGTCTGAAGTCTAATTTTAGAAGTTTTTGCAGTACAATATATAGGAAAAAAATACTGCTGACAATACAGTCCAGTGACTGCTACTGAAAAGGTGTCACTAATTTTTATTCCTGCCTTTTAATTTTCAGAAATATTTAAACCTAATGAAATGCAGAAACAGCAGGGACAAATTATTGCCCCTTCTGATGTTAACCAGTAGACTGACCACGGGAGGATATACTGTGGTTGGACCAGAGGTATGTTTAAAGATAATATAGATGGTTCAGAGCACAAAACATTATCACATGTGACAAGAAAGCTTGTGAGTCGCTGAAATAAAGTGAGTTTTTGGAATAAAGTGGGTTCCAAATTCAAATGCTCAAGTTTCACATAACACACATCTACACGAGCACCCCAGTGTCCATCACAGTGCCTGTCTCCATAAGGATACCATGAGGATATCTTACGACTGAAAAACCAAATAGGCAAGTCCAATAATTATAACAGAATTTCTCATTAGGTAAGTTCCTTACAAGGGGTAGGATCCGAATAGATAGGCACTCTAACCATCTGAGCCTGAGCAGCTAATTTCCACTGCTGGACAGTCGTTACAGCAAATATTTTATCGTACAACTGAACTACTAATGATTGACAAGACAAAGGGGACAAAGAATGCAGTATGAGCCAGGAACCATATCTCCTGATGGTCTTAATGAGGGATAACTGCTTAGAAGTGACACCAACACCTAGGCTGACGTTTATCTTGGTTTCCATGGCATTCTGGCCATTTACTGACAGGACTTTATGATTACATTATTTAAGTTTACAGGACACAGCTACTCATTAATTATGAAGCTTTAGTGCAGGCTGAAACTTGTCAGGTCTGAGTTCTCAGCATGGAAACATGAACAGAAACAAAAGCAGGGATACGAAGAGAGAGTTAATTTTGTTCACATCAACATCTATATACTATAATTCCTAATTATAAAGGGATATACTCTGGAAAAGAAAGTACAGTTGATTGGTAGCGGGTGGTGGACACACTGCACAGTGGTTGAGGGATAGGCTTTGGGCTCTATCAATTACAAGGCATGTAATGTCCAGCCCAGTGTTTAACCTGAGTCTTAGCTTCTTCATCTATAAAATGGGATAAGGCTGTTTCTTCTGGAATTAGTGCTTTTAATCATCTAAAACCATTAAGTTGTATCTTTGCTATTCTCCTATATTCCTTTCTGCTCTCCTCTCACAATTTGTAGGCTTTCCTCCCAAGTGCCAAGTGCTAGGTTAAGATAACATGCATTATCTCATTTAATCTTCAAGATAACAGTGTGAAGTAAATACTATAATGGTCCCTATGTTTTATCTCACTAATTTGCCTAAATCATTTTTTTCTCCTTAAAGTTACTTATGGCCACATATCTCAATGCAATTTACATTTATTTCTATTATAATAAGTAAACCAACACACTACCAGGAGCCTGAAAATGAAGTTATAATTTTTTTAGAATCACATCATAACATCGATAATTTTAAGTCTTTTTTCTTTTCTTTGTTATTCTGTAACTGACTCCTTTCAAGAAAATCTACTTTATACTATGTTCTAATAAGTTTTAGTGAATTTTTAAAATAACTAAGAAACCTTTCTTCTCTTTCATTTATTTCAATAAATTAAGAAATGAAACAAATCTTTCTGCCAGATTAGCAATAATCCTCAGCATTAGGACAGAAAACCCCTCACAAAATATAAGCTAACATGCCACCAAAGTCTAACAAGTTTCTTTTTGGGAACAGTAAGATTCCTCAAACCTCCTGAGCCCACAGCCAGCTTGAGTCCTTTTGCTTGCTCTCACAGAAACATCTTATGATCTTTGGCTGCCCTGCTGTGAAATGCAGTCCTGAAATAACATGAACGTTACATATTATAACGGCTTTCCTAGAGCAGCAGTGTTTGAATATTTTATTTGGTTCTTTACAAAACTGCTGTCCAGATGCATTTATCGATCCATAAAATCAAAGTGCTTAGTTGTATACAAGGATTGTGCATCATGACAACATTCTGCAGCAATGAATTAATGACTCTACCAGCATTCCTAACAGCTAAATCATTGGGTTGGTTCCACATATACTGGAGAGGGCAGCCTAGGCATTTGGAAAGTTCCATGGCTTTTGAAAGGTCACCAAGCCTGAGAGTCATTGTTCTGCTCTGGACTCAGAATTTTGGATTCTTGCCCTGGGTATATGGCTCTGAGTCACCTCTGTCTACAGCAGTTAAATAATCTTCATATGTAGCCTAAAAAATTTTGTGGGTCTTTTTCCCTGTGATATAGCATATCATTTTGGTCATATATATTGATTTTTTTAATTCTTAGTTTAATTCTTTAGCAAGAACTTTGTAAGCATAAAAGGCATTCGAGTTATATCTATATCTTCAGTATGGTAGCCAAGAGCCCATGTGGCTATTGAACACTTACTGTGGCTAGTCTGAATTGAGATACATTGTAAGTATAAAACAGAAGTCAAATTTCAAAGATTTACTACAAAAAAAGGTAAAATATTTCATCGATAACTACCTAATATTGACTACATCTTATAATGATAATATTTCTGGGTCGCTGAGTAAATAAAATATATTATTAAAATTAATTTAATCGGTATCTTTACATTTTAAAAATACAACTACTAGACAATTTTAAGTTACATATGTGGCTCTCACTATATTTCTACTGGGCAGTGCAGGTCTACGTTGTTTGGAATATTTTATTACCAGAATACCCACCTGAATTATTCCGTAAGCTTTAAAATACTGGTGAACTCCCATGTAAAATGTTTTAGTATACTACAAAGATTTAAAAATTTCCATAACCTCCAACCTAGACAAAAGTTAGTTATAATAATAGCAGTGATAAATTCTAAAGCACACTGCAAAACCCTACTTACACCATATAGCTTTTGGGCTTCTTTTCCAGTGAGATTTTTTCCAAGTAATGAGATAAATAGTACAATAACGCCATGAGGAAATTATCAAGATTCTTATTCCTATGGGAGATTAAAAAAAAAAAAAAGGAAAGAAATTAACACTAACATATTTCAGACATAAGTTTCTCATAAAAATTATATAAACACACAGCATAAGTAGATATGCGTTGTCATCATGACTATTACACACCTAATTTCCCATTGAAAATCCTATCTACTATATTGTTGAAGATACAAGAAATCTAATTTTTGTACATAGAAGTTTTTGGAAAGTCAGACATTAAATTATCATTTTGACAATTGATAAATTGATAAGTTTTGCTTATCAGTTTTAAATTTTAAAAGTTTTATTATACAAGCAATATTCTTCCATTAATTAAAAAACATACAAATGTAGCAAGTTGAAAGTCTTCTCCTCTCACCCCTTTTCACCATCCTACTCCCTGGTGGTTACCACTGTTATGAGTTCATTATGAATCCTTCCTAAAATTTCCAAAGCATAGACCATCACATATAAGGGCCCCTCATCTCTACCAATACATATACATATGCATGAATATGCCTTAATTTTGGGGGGGAAACAAATAGGATAATGCTGTATATACAGGTCTTTGTAACCTTTCTTTGCCACTTAAATCTGTGTAGCATGGACCTCTTCCATAATACTTTGTATAGGTTTTCTTTATTTTTTGAATAGCTGAATAAAGTGTTCTATGTCTCCTAAGTTATGTAACTAGTACTCTACTGATATTTAGGTCTTTAAAAAATATTATAAATATTACTGCAGTAATTACCCTTCTAACCGTATCACTGAGTGACTTCCTGCAAGTAAAATTACTAGGACATAGTTATACATTTGCTAAAGTTCATTAAGTCTCGCTTTCCAAAAAGATTGCACTGATTTACAATCCCGTTTCACTTGTTTTAAAGCTAGAAGTGACTGATTTCTTTCTAAATATCCTTTCAAGACTGTTGTTACTTCCTTTCTTCCCTAACAGAAATTCCTACTCTGCCATGCTTTTCTTAACTATTCCTCGATAGCAGGATGAATGAAGGTGAGCATTTCAGAGTTTGTTTGTTTGTTTTCAGAATATTAATAATTACCTGTCTTAGGCTGGGTTCTCCCAGAAACAGACCCTGAGAAAACGATTTGAGAGTAAATAGTTTACCTGGAAAGATATCTCAGGAAACATCAATAGGAGAGTAGGGAAGTGAGATAGTGAAGGGAAGGAAGCCAACAAAGGGGTTAACAAGTTCATTATCACTATGGACCAATGAAGTTCAGCCTTGTAGGGGATTCTGGGATACAGTACAGAAAACTTCTGAGTTATCCTGACAGATGGAAGCTGAGATATTCATCTACCACTCTCTCTGGTACATCACAGATTGAAGGTTACTCCTTGGGCAGAGTCTCTAGAACTTCTTGCTTGCCCAGTAGCCAGGCTGAGTATGCTCCTGTCACAAAATAAAGCTTTAGGCTGAGAATCTCAGGTGTTTGCCATAAGCAGCCTTCTCTGAATGCTGACGAAATTTGGGAGGACTGCCAGTTATCTTGGGGACCCAACTCTCACTGAGCGCTCACAAGTGCAGGAGCCATGTGAAGCACCTTCCAAGCACAGCCATATGGAGACACCATTACTTCCAATTTTGTATTTGAGGAAACTGAGGCTTAGAAAAGCCAAGAAGCTCGCCCAGAGGTACACACCCAGGACTTGTTGGGGCTGCTGAACACAACTAGTGGAGAAAACTAATCTTCAGTGAGTGAGTATATACTCTTTTCTGTAAATAAATAGTTTTAATAGTAAATAAAATAGTAAATAAAGGTTTTCTGTAAAAAAACTATTCTGTAAATATAGTGCAACCTTTATGAGACTCTGACAACATGCTCTCCACACTCCTTGCCCTGGAACTTTATTTTGGGTTTCTGACTTCCTTTGATTTGGGACCTGAGAGGATGGCTTACATAGAGCCAGCCCCATGCCCTTTCTCCAAAAATCAGATTTGTCATCATTTATTAGATGGAATTACTTCAAAATAAAGGATAAAATGTCTAAAGTGTCTCACGAGCATTACATACCTCATAAATGTTGAAAAAGAAAAAATCCGCTGCATCTCGGTCTCTTGTAGCAAAAGCAAAGCAACAACTGAAAGGAAAGAAGATGAACAATTGAAAGAGGGACAAAGAGCAGCCTTAGCAGTTCACACCAGATGAGAATGTAAAGATGAGGAAACAGTTACTCACATTTAGCATCATGCAGTGTAACATTGCCCTGCTGACCTCGTTTCTCTAAGGCTTGAGGTGACTTAGCATCTCTCGAAGCAAACCTTTTATCTGTCAACCTGTTTTAGAATAAAGCAGTCTCTAATAGTGCTTTGAAAGGTTTTAGTTGTATTAATCTATCCTGAAGTGCATGAGGCTTTTACTATAAATTAATGAGAGCTTGAGTTTCATTCATGGATTCCTTTTAATGTAGGACCATTTATGAGTACATTATTAAACATTATATGTACTACACTAGGGGTAGGAGTAAAGTATACCACCTGACATAAGTGTAAACACCAATTCCATCCAAAATAGATCATTTAAATCATCTATCTCTGGTGTAGATACCATTATCAGATTTTTTAAAATGTAAAATGAGCTGAAAATTATTTGCTAGTAGCCAAATTATCACAGGGATACATTTATAGGAACTATTGTGACTCTCAGCATAATTATGAAATAATACATGTTCTTTCCTAATGGTTATTTTCATTTCAACCTAGGAAAATGGGAATGATACTTTCTTAGAGTTTTTAAAGGCTTAAGCCATCCTGAGAGGTGCTATTAGCAACTCTGCCATGGTGGGGGAAGTTAAGATACCTTTCTGAAGCTGGACCATCAATTTCAGCAAAGTGAACTGCTTTGCCTTTCTTTCCTTTTTCTTTGAGTTCTACTGCAGGTATAAAACTGTAATAGAAATGAGAAAAATAGAAACTTAACCTTTTTCCAGGGGAAGCTAATCATATCATGACCACGGCTCATGTAACCTCAGAACCAGTGCATATTATGAGTGGATTCTAAAGAGAATTCGAGGTAAACCGCTCATATATTTACATATGGAATAATCATCTAGAAAAAGATTAAAATTTCAGACTTTATATCCAGCCTCTACACGTCAGCAGCCTCCAGAATACCGTCATACACAAAAATTTCCATCTGAAAATGTTATAGTAACTTCACAAGAAACAGAAAGTTCATGATAAGTTTGGAAGAATTTTTGATTTACTGAGTACTTTTTATGCACCAAGGGCTTTTATGTATAATCTTATGTAATCCTCACAGCAACTCTAAGAGAAAAATATTACTGCCAATTTTATTTATTTTTTAGGCGAGGCAACCTTTGGTTGACTTCACAGATTGCAATGACCTTGTCAGCTTATGTCAGCTTATGATCCCTTTTTATTTTTCACGCTTACAGAACCTGGTATTCCTATGTGGTCTCCCATCCAAGTACTAACCAGGCCCGATCCTGTTTAGCTTCTGAGATCAGACGGGATTGGGCTTGTTCAAGGTAGCTCCTAGAAATATTCAGGCCATAGAACAGGTCTGCTCCTAAAAGCATTACATGATGCCACCTTAAGGGAATGATTTTGTGTGTGTGTGTATTTTTTTTTCTTTTTTTTTTTTTTTAACCATTGGCATCAAGTTGTTCAGTGAATGATTTCTAAACTTTTCATTCTTTCTGGTGCTCCTCTTATCTCCAAGGACTGGGCATTTGGAGCTGTGGGGGCAGGGACAGCTGAAATACACTGAGATGAGGGTAGGTAGAGAAAAAGAAATAGAAAGATACCAAATGTTGATGGTGGCTACCTCCAAAGAGAGATAGAGGATCAGAGAGGGCAGATAAGTCAGATGGTGAGGAAGAGATCTATCTTCCACATTTGTATACTTCTGTATTACTTGAGGTTTTGAATAAGAAGAATGTGTTGATTTATAACCTGAATAATTAAAAACAAAGTTAACAGAGATATACAGGAAGAAACAGTATGTGGTCAATATATCTACTGGCATACCATTTAGAAAGCCTTTAATGAAATACTCAAATCCCCCACACACTGAGATATATTTTTTTTCATTTTTATTTTTCAATTGGAGTTGCTATTCAATATTAGTTTATTAGTTTCAGGTATATGGCATAGTGGTAAGACATTTAATATAATTTATGAAGTGATCCACCAATTAATCTAGTAACCAATTGGCACTATACATAATTTTTATAATATTATTGGCTTGATTCCCAATGCTGTACTTCATATCCCTGTGACTAGTTTGTAACTACCAAATTGTACTTCTTAATCCTTTCGCCTTTTTCACCCAGCCCCCCAACTCCTGCTCCCATCTAGCAATCATTAGTTTGTTTTCTGTATTTATGAGTCTGTTTTTCATTTTGTTTTGCTTTTATTTTGTTCCTTATATTCATTTCACATATGTGTGAAATCCATTCAGACATTTTCTAATGGCTCTTTGAAGCCCATTCTGCTTGCTAGATGTATATAATATGCAGATTAGTACCTCCTTCCTCAATACAACCATCCTAAACAAGAACACAAAGTTGTTCTCAAACTTTTCCTTGGAACATCACAGTGCTCTGGCCGCTTACGAGGCATTGACTGTTACTTCCTACCAGGCTAACAAAGCCTCAGGTCACCAGCTCTCCCCAGTGTTTCTCTTCTCTAGATGAAACAAGATAGAAATACCGAAGCTAAGTTAATTGCAAATGAACTTGCTATCTCCTACGCTATTCTCAGTCTCACCCCTATAATTCAAAGTTTCTTGCCCTATTAGTTCCCCTGAGATTATTTGAGGCCAGAGAGTCCTAAAATAAGAAATTTGAAAGGATACATTTGGAGCTATCTTGTAGATTAGGTCTATCTTGTAGATTAGCCTTATAAAATCATGGACTCATAAGATTTGAGGGTTAGAGGACATCTGAAAGATCATCTGGTACATGGCTGTCACTTTATTGACAGACAACGAAGGCACACAGAAGCTGACCCATGTCCCAGTGTTTGAAATTTGTGGCAAGCAGTGCCTTCCCTTAGCCAACAGTCTGTCATTTACTGCTAAACCTCTATTCCTTTTTCTCTGATCTCTGGACATGTCTTTCCTACATCACACTTGTCTGAGTGGCTTTTCACTTGACTGAAGTCATTTTCTAATTCAGTTAGTGACACGGATTTCTCGTTGTGAGTGCCCTGTCATAGCTTTAAATGCAGCTTATGCTCATAGTGCATTTGAAATCACTAAGAAACATCATTTTAACTGAAAAGTGTCCTTTGAATTGCCCCTCTGATTGGCGCCCAAACTACAGTGAGAGCTAGTTTTGTACCCTCCTATAGTCTCCAGTCTCTCCCTCAATCTGGCAATCCATTTAGAATGTGGTCCTTTTGCACAATGCATTGAGTAAATGTGTTTTCCTATTATAACATAATCATGTTGTTTCCCTTTGCCCTGAAATAAATGAGAAAAACAATCATATTTTCCCTCTGGAACCCATCACTGAAATGCAGAGGGCTGAACCACTTTTGGCTTTCACACAAGAGCTTTTCAGTGGTTAGTTAGTGTTCTCTTAGGTCATAATAAAAATCAAGAGAAGTTCAGGGCTTCTGGAGGTGTGGTTTCCTCGGTTGTATGTCTTCAGGGGAGTCGATGACATTGACAATGACTCATACAGCCTACTGATTGTTTCCCAGCTGGGAGTAGGGGCATTGGAAACAAGGAAAGGACTTCTGACAGTGTCAAAGTGAAGCATGCCAACCTAGATGTGACCAGTGAATAGTTATTCCCTCTTTAATAAATAAGAAACAGGCATGCATGCTGATGAGTTATGCAACACTGTCAATATGTTCCTCACGAGGCATTTATTATTTCATTTAGCAGGTGAGAAAACTGATAATTAGCAGGGGTAAGTAACCTGACAAATAACCACCTAGTAAGCAGGAGAGTTAGATCTGAACCCACGTCTCCTTCCAACCACTCTTTACTGTTTCTTCCTTAACTATCTATTAAGAAATAATGACCACCCTTTCCCTGCCCATTACTGTGCCCATTTCTTGCATGGAGGTTATGGGTATGCTGTTGTATCCTGATACAGATATCTCCCTCAGGATATAATCTGCAAAGGTAAGGAAAGATCTGCCTGTGAATAGGGAGCTAGGTCTCCTCTCAAAGGTAGGATTTCCAGTGTCATTCATCCAGGAAAGATGCCAGAAACTGCAAGGTGGAGAAGAAGAAAAAGATCATCTTCTCTTGATCTGAACTTGAGAACACCTGGAAGCCTGCAAACTCCTGTTGGCTAGTGGGTGTGAAAGGTGGCCTACCCCAAGTGAAGGGAGACTAAAACCATGGAAGAGACTTCCAGGTAGAATGTGAATGCTCCTGAGATCAAGCTGCTACTTTGCAAAGCAGGTTATCTGGATTCATGACACTCCAAACTTTCTTCCCCATTTCTGGCTGCTCTTTCTTAGTCTCCTAAAACTCCTTTTCTCAAGTTCTCTAAAGGAGAGCCTATCTCAGGCATCCATCATCCAGTTACTCTCCTCACTTCCTCTGAGTAATTTCATTTACTCCACTAACACCAATAACTCATAAATTTATATTTAAGGTTCAGATCTTTCCGCAGACATGGAAACTGATACATTTGCCTGTTGGACACATTTGCTTGGGCATCCTACAGACATCTCAAACTCAGTAAATCCAAAACTGAATTCATTCCCCTTTAACCTGTATTCACTATTCCTATTTCCCCCATCTCACCCGCCCAAGTGTCCAAGCCAGAAAATGGCATCATCCTTGATTCCTCTATCACCCTTTAAGCCCTCACAGCCTATTAATTATTCTTTAATATCTTCCAATTTCTCTACTTCCCTCTCTTCCCTCTGCCACCACAATTATAGCCACCATTACCTGTCAACTAAATTTCTGCAAGTGCTTCTTAACTGATCTCTCTGCTTCCAGTCTTGTCTACCTCCAAACTACTATTTCATGCTGCAGACAAGAGTCATCTTCCTAAGATGTGGTTCTAATCACAGGTTACCTCCCTGCTTAAAACCTGAGCCCTCTGAATAAAGTTCAAGTATCTCAGCATGGTATGCAAGACCTTTCATGATTTCGCCCTGGTCTGCTTTATCTCTCAACACTTGGAACGCTACATTCAGCCTACCGAAGTATCTGAAGTCTCAAACACGTCCCATGCCCTCTCAAAAACAGACTTTTGCATATGCTGTTCCCTTCTGCCTAGAATGCACTCTCCTCCTCCCCAACCAAATCTCCCTTTGCCTTGTCAACTCCTCCTCCTCCTCAGGTCTTGGCTTGGCTATCATCTCTCCTGTGAAGTCTTCCCTGTCTTCTGGGCTTTAGGAAATGGCCCCATTTGGATACTCAATCAAGATACTTGGGTAAATGTGGTTTCCCTCAGCCTTGGCCCAGCCCAGTATGGCAGCGGCGGGCATTGCTGGTGAGTGAGCACCACGGGGAACAGCAATCTCAGTGGAAGAGTTAGGATCAGCAGCACGGCTACCAAAAGATTCTCCTTCCAAGAGTAACTGGAAGGGTCTGATTTATTATCAGTAAGGAGAGCAGCATAGATATTCCTCCCTGCACTTTCAAATTCCCAGGCTTTCCTGTCTGTATTACCGCCTTCTCACCATAGTTGGTGGAAAAGCTGTTTCTATCTTTTCCAAGCTAATCTATGATCTTTATCCTATTCATACTTTCCTTCTCATCTCTTCTCTTCCATCTCTTCTTTCTCCCAAAACAATCCCCTACCTTTAAAACAAAACCCACAAAAATCCTCATTCCTGAGTACTGGACCTCCGAAGATTGACATCTCTTTCCTTTTTCACTGGTAAACTTACCAATAAGAGCATATTTTTGTTAGTTCCTCATCTTTATCTCAGATTCTCTCAACTAATTTCTCTCCTTATTTCTACCCTACTGCTGTCCTGAAACTGTTTCTCATCTAGTAACCTCTATCTTGTTAAATCCAAAGAAAGGCATCTTTTTAGTATTTTCCCTCACCCTCAGCTCTCTTTAGCATCTGACATTGTGACCGCTCTCCCTTTTCTTAGAAAACCTTCTTTGCCTTTGAAGGCCTGTGTGTCTCAGGACTTTTCCTGACTCTTCTAATCATTTCTTTCTTTCTGGCTAGCTCCAGAAGGAGTCTTTCACTCTACATTCTCCTGCCAAGTCTTCACCTCCCCCTTAGATTGCTGCATAATTGTCTTGTCTCCCTAGTTCTAATCTTGCCATCCATGCTACAGTGGCAGAGGGCTTTCTAGGGCACAGATGCAATTCCACCACGTATACTCAGTAAAGGTTTGTGCGGTGGGAACAAACAGAAGTAGGTCTGAGAACAGTGACTGAACAGGCCTTTTGCCTCTGCAGTTCCCATCCTTACCACTGTCACCTCTCAACCTCCTCTGCCTCGGTCCTGTCTCATCACCATGCATTGGGGTAACAAGTCTCTGCCACACTGTATCTGAAAAAAAAACAGCATGTTCCAGCTCGAGTCCTCTCTGACTTCAAGCCTACACTTTTATTTGTCATAGGATTTGCTTAGACTTTAAAAGGAAATCGGTACCTATATATGCATCAAATCTAAACACTAATTCTGACCTACAACATATAAAGATTTGCTTTCCTCTTACTTAGTATTGTCCCTAGCAGCTGGACTCCCAAGGTAACGCTGATACTCTGAAATTCACCACACTGAGTTACTTACACAGGAAGCTGCCCACTACAAAAGAGTTGCCCCCACCCACCCATTTTTCATGGTATTCCTTTTCCATCTCTCCTAACTGCCCCCAATTTGTCTATTCCACAGAGTCTAGAGTTTGAGATTTTTTATTTTTAACTTTTTAAACTGAGGTATAACTTACATGTAGTAAAGTGTGTTAACTCTTAAGTGGACAGCCTGATGAACTTTTTACTATGTATATACCCATGTAACCACCACCCAGATCAATATATAAGCTATTTCCAGTACCTCAGAATATTCTGAGATTTTCACCCCTGCCAGCTGATAACCCCAAAGCTGGCCATGATTCTGACCTCTAATAAATGTAATCAAACAGTATTTACATTTTTATGTCTGGCCTTTTTTGTTCAACAATATGTCATATAATCTACCTTTTAAATCATACCATCCCATGTATATTGCCCCAAATTAGTAAAAATCAACCAAGCTATTTTCAAAGAATAATTTGGTAACAAACCAAAAGAAAATTAGGTTTTTGAATAGGAATATTTTATAAATAATAAAGTCAGTGTGAAATTGATAGCTGTGAATTTATTAGTAGACTTGTACAGAAAATAGTACCACCTGGGTGGGTTATTATTAGATTAGCACTAAAAATTAGCTTAAAAAATACTACAAATTAATATCATTTACAAAGATTAGTAAGTAAAAGAATGTTCCAATTTTCATTGCAGAAGAAATATATATAAAGATTGAAAAAAGAACATGTTGGAAAAAGAAATTTTAAAAAGACAAGAAACAATAAAAAAGATTTGTTAAAAAAACAAAAATATATATATTTTTAAGGAAAAAAGAATATAGTGGCACTTAAATTTTATATCTACATGTTCTTGTGCTTTAACATGTATTTTGACTCCTGTGATTTTCAGGTCTGTCTTATCCCAAAGCTATCTTGCTGTCTTTCTACCTTGCACTGAGTATGATGTTTCAGGAGCTACTCAACAGAAGCTTCTGTGACATGTCTGAGAACAAAAACTGAAATCACTGCCTTGGAAAAAGCAGATTACTCAAATATTGAAATATTCTATGAAATAGAAACTTTTGATTGTGACTAATGTTTAGCTTTTAAATTATTTGTTTAAATGACATTAAATATGTCATTATATTTATAATGTAACTATATCTGCTTAGCTAATTCTTTTCCTGGCCTCCAGCCCCATTTGTCCTACAGCCTAAAACATATCCATGTGAACAGTAACCACAAACACATTGCCAGTTTTGCCTCTCTTATCCTGTATATGGGTGAAAGGCAATCCCAGCCAATCACCCAAACCAGATACCTGGGTGTCAACATAAGTACCTACGTCTCCCTCTCCCTTCACATCCAGGCACTACATCCTATCAATTTTATCCAAACGTCCTGTCAATTCCATCTCTTAAATAGTTCTTAGTCCTGAACCCTTCTATTACTATCAACATGGACTTAGTCCTGACTCTCACTGTCTCTTACCTGTGTAACTATCTAACTAACGTTGGTCCCCTGCCTTAGTCTTCCTCTGCTTGAATCTAGTTGGTTTACTGAACATGTTCAATAAACATTTGGTGAGTGTCTGCTTTGTGAAGTTCTGTAGACAGCTCCAGGATCATGAAGATGAGTAAGATGGTTCCTGCCATTGAGGGGCTGACATTAGTGGGACTTCAACAGACGTTTATTTTATTCTTTATTCCCTTTGGTATTGCTTGAATTGTTTTTTTTTACCCCAAGCACATGTGATTTTTATAAAAGCTATAATAAAGTTTGTATTCAAACATACCTTCTGAATTCAAGAGTTTTGGTGTCCTCTTTCCAGTACCACATGCCTAATCGTAATCCCAACTGCTGTAAAATGAAAGGATTGCAGCAAAAATAAAAGCTCAGTTTACAGTCCACATCATAATGAACGTTTAACAATCCCCATCTGTTGCTCTATTCAATAAAGATGTAGAATCTTAAAGTGTTTTTTCCTAACCCGAAGCCAGGATTTTATCCTGTTTGATTGTTTTTTAGATGTAGTTTCCATAGAAAGGCAAGAAGGTAGGGAGGGAGGAAGGAAGGGGAGGGAGGGAGGGAGGAAGGAAAGGGAGGGAGGAAGGAAGGAAGGAAGGAAGGAAGGAAGGAAGGAAGGAAGGGAGGGAGGGAGGGAGGGAGGGAGGAAAGGGGGGAAAGGAGGAAAAGGGGGGGAGGGAGGGAGGGAGGAAGAGAAGAAACCATTTAGCCTGCACTGTCTCTAGGCCCATCATAGCAACTGACCGATTCACCGACTCAGACCACGACAAGCTGACACCCAGGGCAGCCTCACTCCACCCGTGGAGCAGTTAGACACCCCGAACAGGAGGAGCCCTGCCGAGGAAGCGGACAGAGAACGAGCCGGCCCCGTCTCCCCCGGGAGCTCCGGACCCACGAGCCAGCCTCTCCTCCCCGGGGTCCCTCTCGGGGCAGGCCTATCCATCTTGCCACCGACCAGTCCCGAGAGCCGAGGTGGGGCTGTCGCGACCATCCAGGCATCTGCGAAGGGAGCCAGACGAGTCTGGCCGTCGGCGCGGCGCGGGCAGCCCCGCCGGGAGTCTGAGTCCGCGCACCCAGGGGCCCGAGCGGAGGGGGGGAGGGCGCCGGGGAGGCCGCACTCACGTCGGGCCCGCAGGCGGCGGGCGCGTCCCAGCCCTGCCTCTTCGGGACAGGCTCCGGCGTCTGAACCATGGCCCCGCGCCGGCCGCCCGGCCGCGTCGCCGGGGCAACCGGCCGCGCGGTGCGGGGGGGGGGGGCGGGGGGGCGGGGGGAGGGGGGCGCGGGTCTCGCTTCCGCCCGGGGCGACCCCGCCTCCCGCGCGCGGCCTCGGCGGCCCGGGGTCGTTTCCAGAGCGAAGCGGCCCGGGGTCGGGGGGGGGGGGGTCGTCTGTCCCTAGTGCACGGGTCTCCCGCCGCGAACGGGGTCGCTTCGCTGTTTCCTTTCTCACTGGGGTAACCCGGACCCACTTCCAGCAGGCAGGGCCCCTGGCCCCAGCTCGAGCAGCACAGATCGAGCTGGAGCCCAGGCCCACGCGAGGTCGAGGCGCGGGGGGGGGTGGGGGGACGAGAAGGCGAGGAGATGGGTCCCGCTGCGGACCCCATGACGGGGCGCCTGGGCCGGGCGACGCTGGTCCTGCTCGGGAAGACGCCCGGAGCAGGGTCAGGCGGGTTTCCGAGGAGTGCTGTGTGTACTGCACGACCCTTAGTAGTAAGTCCCCAAAACCAGCGTGGCCCAAAGAAGCTCGCTTTGCGGCACCGGGTATTCAGCTGATACTTGTACATTTACACTTTTCAAATCCCCTGTCTGTAAACCTCTCACGCAGTGGAGTGGATGTAGATTACGGTTCTTTCCGTCCCGAACCGATGCAAGCAGTGCCAGATGACGCTACATGGCTGGGGCTCTCAACCCCGTTTACTCAGCACGGTAGTTGCTTAGTGCATAGTTGGTGATTGTACACTCCCATGACCTCCCACAACCGCCCATAAAGAAGACAATCACTGTTTACAGGGGTATAAAATCGTGATCGTCCAGAGTTACCTTCGATTCACTTGAGTCCACTGCTGGCAGCTGTGCTGGTTGGCTCGGACATATAAAAACTCACCTGCCTGTGCACTGGCCGTGCTGCCTTGAGGCTGCCTGCAGCCTCAACAGGGAGAAATAATAAGCTGAAGCTGCAGAAAGGCCTAAGAAAGACCAAGGATTCTGGATGGAATCCATCCACCTCACAAGCGTTATGAGGGAAACCACGCTTCAGCCAGCCTCTTCAGTTTATCCCAATGAGTGAAGAAATGCCAATAGAAAACCAAAGATCTTTCATACCTCACCATAGTTTTTAACTTCAGGCTGTCTAATGTACAAAACTAAGGTAAAAATAAGAGTCGAGAACCCAAAGCAATGACCTACGTAAAAAGTTACATGACAAGTTATTTCACATATGCTAGAGGGACATAATATTTAAAGGGAAATTTCTATAACTCTGAAGGGAACATCTTATACTTCTGTATTACCAGACCCTAACAAAAGAAGGAATATAAGATTGCTTTTATGACTCTTAATTATTGGAAAGTTACCCACTCATTTCTTAAGTTAGAGTTTTCATCAAATAGGTTTTTTAAATAGACATCAGAAATTTGCAACCTAAAATGGAAATATAATTTTCCCTTTTAAAAAAATTCATGATGTTATAAGGACTAAATATTTAATAATTCCAAGTGTCCTGTGAGAGAAAGATTTTTTTTCCTAATTGAAACTTTTCAAGGTTGTATAACTAAGAACATACAACATAAAACTAAATTGCCGGTCTCAGATTTTAGGCCCAAGACATTAATCAAATATAATGCATGCTTATATTATCAAAAAGTCATAATGGATATGTTTTCATGGTATTACAATTCTACCTTTAAAAATGAAAATGTTAAAACGGTAAAGCCAGTATTTGAATTAGCAACTTCATTTTGGGTGGCTTACTTCCCCCAATATTGAATTTACAACCTAATCTATATTTAAAGGGTTGAAGGAAAAGCTATGGCTTCTTATTTGCTCTAAAAGACATTTCAACATTAAGCTTTTTCTAAAGCTCCATACTTTTTCTTTAAAGAATGAAATTCTATTTAATACCAGTGCTTAAGGACAGTCCTTCGAAACAGTATTCTCATACCTGTCTATAAATTAAAAATACAGAAACAATTGAATATTTGTTGTCCCTTAACCTAAACATATATATTCCTTTAGCAAATGTCTCATGATGTATGAATTTAAGATTTTTTAAAACTTCAATTTAATTCCAGTGTTCAAAAGCTCAAGGGAAACATGCATCATAGTACCATTTTAATATATTCAATTTAAATAGATGAAGGCCTTATCATAGACCTAGTATTTGAGCTTCATAATAGAAATCTTTTGACTTCATCTAGATAGCCAAGTCGTATTCCTGTTTAAATTTATATAGGATAAATCCTCAAGTCTCCTTGACATACTGATTAGAAGATTTATTAAATATCCTATTATGCATGTTAAGTTTAAATATGGAGCATTACTATCTCCTAATGTACAAATCGTTTTAATGAAATTCTATTATACATATCAAATGGCCAAAAAATTTAGAGCCAACTTGTTTTTTGAAATTTCATACATCTCAAATACTATAAACAACCTGTTATGTCTTATTCTGACAGATGTCTAGTTTTATTGCCTCAAAACAGAGGCACTACATTAACCAGACAGTCAGGTAAGAATTTAAGTGCCTACTCTAAGAAATGTATTTTTTTGATCCCTTAGTATTTCATATGTACTGCATTTGCTTTAGTCATGACCATTAATCTCTAATATACTCACTACTTTCAAGTTCAAATGATGCTTAATTATTTCTTAAACTGTAATTTACCCTTGTCCTAACATCAAGTACTTTTTCCATTGTCATTTGACTATGGCTAATCTAACATCTTGCTAAGGAGTTCCCAGGGGTTATTGGGTTACCAGTTTCAGCTAACCCTTGGAAACTGAATGGCTGCATTGGTGGCTTTATCTTAATAATATTCAGATCTAGGTAAAATTGAGAAGACAGAAAAATAGAAACCCTCAAGAAGGCTAGGTGTTTTACAAATTACTTTTCAAAAAGTAGAAAATGAAGTATCTACATAGGTTGCCTTATTGTTATAGCCAGTTGCCAGAGGCCAGGCCACAGAATCAAAGAGACTACCAGTAGCAGTCTTTAATGTTTTTAGAAACTAATGTCTTCTAAAGTAAGGTCTAAATTGAATCATACTATACTAAATTGCACTGATAGAAAGACTCCATTATATTTTGAAGTTAAAGCAAGGGATAAACACTTTCAACAAATAAAGGACTTATGAAAGTTTAATAGAATGGGTATTATCTTGGTAAACATTAATTCTAAACGCCTCTCTAAGGCAACTATTGACCTGTTCTGTTAGTACCAAGGCAGCTTTTCAAATATTTATGTGACACTTTACAGTCAATAAAACACCGTAATACCTGCTTGACACCAGCACTGAAAAACCCAAGTTACCTTCAGTTTTTCAGTGTAAAGAACAATTAACTTAAAAATTTTAAGTTTATTTTGAAGCAATTTCACAATTGCCTTTCTAGCTTCATCCCCCAACCAAAACGACTTGCTTGAAATATATATATATACATGTACAAAAAATTCAGCTCTTGTGTGAGTGGCTCATTACCAACACCCAATATTTTTAGGCTAATTTGTTCTCTAGTTTTTGTATTATTTCAAAAGTTAATCTCTCTGCCTGGTAAAGAAGGGTCCTCTGCTAAATTAAAAATATAGCTTCTATAATTCACTGTGATCTTATGAACATCACTTGGAAAGGGATATCAGAATGTCTGTATGTGGTGAAAACATTAGGTTAACTATGCATTTTCCAATCAGCTTTACTGAATTTCTCCCAAGTTCCCTTTATAGAGAATAAATCAGAACAAAGCAGGAGTGTAATTCCACTATAAAATAAACATGAACCTCCTCCCAAAAATGTGGATTGTGAGGCTTAAGTCCAGGAATAGTGAGTGGCTCCCAGAGGGTTGCAATAATCCAATCCTGTAACACACTCAACTCAGATATATAAGAAAATGAACAAACTGTATATTAACAAAATACAGGGCTACCTTGCAGTTTCCCTTTAAAAAAATAAATCTATTCTAGTGATTTAAGGCAGGTATTGCAAAAGAATTATAATTCTTAAATATGAAAAACACTCTATCATCTCCTATTCCCTAAGAAATTATACCTGCTGGAAACATATCCTTGTGAAATTTGCCTTATGCTCATAAGTTGAGCTGTTTTACTAGAAAATTAAAACAAGTGTGACCAAATTTGGACTCAATATTAAGTGGCTCTAAAGTTTGCCTATTGGCTCTAGTTTCAGGCACTTGTATGTCACAGAGAGCAACGTTTTAAACTACTTTGTACTATTATTGGAATACAACTATTATTGTTGAGAAAAAGAATCAATTTTCACTTAACCCCAGAATATAGCTCGAATTTTACTGGACTATTCAGGTGACTGTCACTTGTACAACCAAGCCTTAGGAGTCTGGGTACACTGGAAGACCCCAGTCTGGTTTCTGTATTAAAAGAGGAGAAAAAAAGTTTACCCAGAACTCCTCCCCTTAAATTGTCAGTAATTCAAAGCAGGAACCTCATCTAAGAATTAGACAAGACTGATTGAGTTAAATAAATTTCGCCTTAATATCCTACTTAAAAGACCAACGTACCTAAAGCAATACCAAGGGAAAATTAAAAACTCCAAGACAGTAATTTTGAGATAAATTTCAGCTTTACTTTAAATTTGTATTTATGCAATTGCTTGCAAAAAGAATGCCTGTCCTTGACTTTACTGCGATGTTTAATTTCCTTAAAGTAGTGCATAAAAATAAACAATTCAAGCTTCTATATATTTTATTGTTACCAAGCTTCCACAACATGTGTGCAAACTTCAGGTCTCCCATCTCCAAACTAAGCTAACCAAAACTGCCCAAGTCAGCAAACATGCAAAATGCATTAAAGAGAAACCTCAAATGTTTTTTAAAATCAAACTTAAGAACTAACCTTTTACAATTAAACTAAGTTACGGTATCTTTCCTTTCATATGCATACACCGGGCTAACGACTTCCAACAAACAACAGATCTGTACTTGGCACAAGGACATTTCAAAAAAGAAACAAAAATAAAAGGAAAAAAAAAATAAAGAGAAGAAAAGAGGTTTACGCTGACTCGAGTGCAAGCTTAGTCCACCTCCTCGATGGTGGGTCCCCCGGAGGCTCCAGACCCGCCGCCGCCGGGGCCGCCTTGGTAAAGTTTGCTGATGATGGGGTTGCACACTCTTTCCAGCTCTTTCTGCTTGTGTTCATACTCATCTTTCTCTGCCATCTGGTTTCGGTCGAGCCAGTTGATCACCTCCTGGCACTTGTCGAGGATCTTGCTTTTGTCCTGCTCACTAATCTTGCCCCTCAGTTTCTCGTCTTCCACCGTCTGCTTGATGTTGTAGGTGTAAGACTCCACGGCGTTTTTGGCGGCGACACGGTCGCGATTGGCTTCATCTTCCGATTTGTACCGCTCCGCCTCCTGCACCATCCGATCAATGTCGTCCTTGCTCAGACGACCCTTGTCGTTGGTGATGGTGATTTTGTTTTCTTTCCCGGTGCTCTTGTCGGCGGCGGTGACATTGAGGATGCCGTTGGCGTCGATGTCGAAGGTGACCTCGATCTGGGGGACCCCGCGGGGCGCCGGGGGAATCCCGGTCAGGTCGAACTTGCCCAGCAGGTTATTGTCCTTGGTCATGGCCCGTTCGCCCTCGTACACCTGCACCAGCACGCTGCTCTGGTTGTCTGAGTAGGTGGTGAAGGTCTGCGTCTGCTTGGTGGGGATCGTGGTGTTCCTCTTGATGAGCGGGGTCATGACGCCGCCAGCCGTCTCAATGCCGAGCGACAGCGGGGTGACATCGAGCAGCAGCAGGTCCTGCACGTTCTCCGACTTGTCCCCGATGAGGATGGCCGCCTGCACCGCGGCTCCGTAGGCCACCGCCTCATCAGGGTTGATGCTCTTGTTCAGCTCCTTGCCGTTGAAGAAATCCTGCAGCAGCTTCTGGATCTTAGGGATGCGGGTGGAGCCTCCCACCAGCACGATCTCCTGGATCTGGCCCTTGTCGAGCTTGGCGTCGCGCAGCGCCTTCTCCACCGGCTCCAGAGTGCCGCGGAACAGGTCGGCGTTGAGCTCCTCGAAGCGGGCGCGCGTGATGGACGTGTAGAAGTCCACGCCCTCGTAGAGCGAGTCGATTTCGATGCTGGCCTGCGTGGACGAGCTCAGGGTGCGCTTGGCGCGCTCGCAGGCGGTGCGAAGCCGCCGCACCGCGCGCTTGTTGGGCCCAATGTCCTTCTTGTGCTTGCGCTTGAATTCCTCCGCCAGGTGGCTCACCATGCGGTTGTCGAAGTCCTCGCCGCCCAGGTGGGTGTCGCCGGCTGTGGACTTCACCTCGAAGATGCCGTCCTCGATGGTCAGGATGGACACGTCGAAGGTGCCGCCGCCCAGGTCAAAGATGAGCACGTTCTTCTCGCCGCCCGCGCAGCCCTTCTTGTCCAGGCCGTAGGCGATGGCCGCCGCCGTGGGCTCGTTGATGATGCGCAGCACGTTGAGGCCCGTGATGGTGCCGGCGTCTTTCGTGGCCTGGCGCTGCGAATCGTTGAAATAGGCCGGGACGGTGATGACCGCGCTCTGCACCTTGCCCCCCAGGTAGGCTTCGGCGATCTCCTTCATCTTGGTGAGCACCATGGAGGAGATCTCCTCCGGGAAGAAGGTCTTGATCTCCCCCTTGTACTCCACCTGCACTTTGGGCTTCCCTCCCTCGCTCACCACGCGGAACGGCCAGTGCTTCATGTCCGACTGCACCGTGGCGTCCTCGAACTTCCGTCCGATCAGCCTCTTGGCGTCGAAGATGGTGTTGGTGGGGTTCATGGCCACCTGGTTCTTGGCGGCGTCACCGATGAGGCGCTCGGTGTCCGTGAAGGCCACGTAGCTGGGGGTGGTGCGGTTGCCCTGGTCGTTGGCGATGATCTCCACCTTCCCATGTTGGAAGACCCCGACGCACGAGTAGGTGGTGCCCAGGTCGATGCCGATAGCCGGGCCGCGGGCAGACATCCTGTCTGAGAAAGAGGCAGGCGACGTTAGGCGAGGCGGCCAGGCTCCGCAAGTCCGCGGCGTCAACTAACGGTCGCCGCGCACCGGACAGCGCGAGCGCCACCGCCGCTCCCTCCGCCCGCGCCCGCGCGGCTCCCGCTCTTATAGCCGCCTCCCCGCCGCCGGGGGAAGCGCCCCGAGCCAATCCGCTCCCCGGACCGCCCGCCGAGGCCCGCCTGGGTCGGAGTGACCGGCCCGTGGCCCAACAGCTTCCCAGTGCAGCGAGGGGCGGGCCCCGCCCGCGCGGCGCGGCAGGGGCGGCCGTTATGCAGATGCGCCCCGCCCCGCGCCCTGCCCGCGCGGGGTGCCCGCCGCCCGCGGGCGTTGGGCTCGCGCCCCGCCTCGGCCTCGCCGCCAGTCCACGCGGCTTTTCGGGAGCTTCGCCTGCCATCAGGCGGGATTTAGCGACATCCGCCGGACTGGCAGGTCCGGAGACCAATGAGCAGCGCGCACTCCGCAGAGGGGCGGGGAAGGACAGTCCGGGGCGCGGCGCGAGGAGGGGAGCGGAGGGGCGCGGAGACCCGGGCCGCCTGGGCTGCTCGCCCCGTTCCTGGTCCTTAGAGGCGGGGCACGCAGGGGCGGGGCAGGGCAACTCATGAGGTGGCCGCACCGGGGGACAGGGCCAGAGCCTGCTTCTTTAATGTTGGCCTGGCCTGGGCATGAGGGTTTCCCCCCCGGCGGGGACGAAAGGAAAATGACGCTGGAGTCCCCGGGACTGGCCGTCCGCCTCCTGGACTGTGCGCTGCGCACTTCGCAGCGTCTCGAGATGAGCTGCCTGGCGGGCGAGGCCGGTGGGGGCCCAGGAGGGCGCCCGCAGAGGCCGCGAGGGAGGACGAGTGCCTGCAACTCGTCCTCCCACCTTTCCCGCCTGTCCTTGCACCTTAAGCGTCCTCATTTCGTCTCTTCTTACTTCTGGTTTCAAGTGCTTTATCCGCGGCTCTGAGTTCTTCACAGGAAAATGTAAACTTAAAACCCTCACGTTGAAGCATCGTAGAATGACCCAGTCTCACGCCCGGCCCTATTCTCTCATCCCCAGCATCCACACATGCGGTCCTGTTTACGACCGAGTCATGTTTATGACAGCTTAGCTGAATGAGATTCTTTTCTTTAGCTATACCGAAGGTACATTACAGGCATAACTCTCCGAGAAGGTAGATGGAAAGGAGCGCAATTCATTTTATAATACGAAAATAAGTTCGAAAGTACTGTCTGGCTCCAGGTGATGAGGTAGAAGCAGATCCCTAAAAAGGGGCTCCTGAAAGAGAACAACAAAATTGCTGGGCTAATTAATACTTTACCTTATGGAAGAAGCTGTAGACATTCATTCAACAAACTTTAACAGATACCTACTATGTGAAAGTAAAAAGACAAATGAGATAGTCTGTCTTTCTAAGGTTGAGAGTCTAATAAAGAAGTAAACATAACTGAGAGAGTGCTATGGGTACACAAAGGAGGGGCATATCCAGAGAGGGAAAAGGATGTTGGTGAGAGCTTCCTGGAAGAGATGACATGCCTGAGCCAGGCGTTGAAGTTTGCCAGCAAAGAGAGGAGGAAAGGCCTTCTTTGGGTTGTAGTAGCATGGGCAAAGAGGAAAGTAGTGTGTGCTGGGGCAACTACATGTTCTGTACAGATTAGTGTCACTACATGGGGAGGGTACAAGCAAGAAATAATCTCTTCAGGTGAACAGGACACATTTAAGAGCTTTATGTGCCACGATTTTTTTTTCCTGGGAGGGAGGAACCATCCTTTGGTGGAGACTAGTAATGTATAGCCCATATCAAAGTTGTATGAGACAGTGCTGGAGAAAAGTTTCTGTCGGAGAAACACGTAAGCAATCTGTGACCAATAAGTAATGTTGACAGAACCCTATAAAATTAATCAATGAGCATTTAAGTTTATTTTATCTAATTGTGTGTGTAATTTTCAGTCTTTAAAAGCACACTTGCTACTAATCTGCTAATCTCATTAGTTAAATAGTACTGGCTTTATCCACATTCCCATCTCCTTTTCCATTAAAGAAAGTTAAAGAAAAAAATTGAACTAGGAAACTTTTTAAAGAAAATATTAGGAAAACAGAGAAAACCGAAAGGTTTCTATTAAAGGTGCCTTAAATTGTAAGTACATATCTCTTGATTTTATTCTTGTAAATTGTTGGTTTTTATATAGTAAAAAAAGAGAAAGAGAGAGAATTAGTGGGCTGGAGAGCAATCCACATTCTTTGTTTAACTAATAATACAATGTGATTTAGAGACAGGGTCCCAGCTGCAATTGAAATCAGAAAGAGCTGTAAGAAACAAAAAAAAAATCGTCAGATCACTTGTATTCACTCAGCCCTCACACACTTAACTTCAAGCAAAGCAAAATTGAGGAAAGGACACATGACAGTTCTTACACACATACTAAAACTATAGCTTCGGAAAAGAGTTCTTAGTAACTATGTACTATTCCTATGCACAATTACAAATAAATCTTTCAATCTAACCACCACATTCATCTTTAACACAGCCTTCTGAAAAAATAATAGCAATTTACCTGCATTTTCTTCAGCGATGTATATTTTTTCTGCTCTAACTTTTCACCTAGTAAATTAATGTTTTATGTTTCATACTTTAGATGGCATCCTTAGCTTTTCCCCAAAAGACACAATATTTGCATTTTGATTTTATATAAAGTCAACTTTTGCAGTTCTAGAACATTATCATACACTGAGCATTCTTGGAATTTTTACATCATTCCTTATTTGTGTTGATTTTTTTAAATATCTTGTTCTTTGTTTATTGTGGCTTGAAATTTATTAAAAACATAAAAAATACAAAAACAAAAAACACCCCATTAAAAATGATCCAATTATCATATTTATAAGTAAATAATATTCGTCAGTGCCAGCAACGGTGCAGCGAAACAGGTCAACTCTATTAGTGGGCAATGTGACAGTATTTTTTCTTTACCTTAAATAAGATCATACCCTTCATTTAGCATTACCCTGTGGGATTCATCCTAAGGAAATAATAGAACATTTAAGTAGCATTATTTATGAAAACAGCAACATTAAAAAGATGGCGTAAATAATTGACAATAAGAAATGATTGCATCAATTATTGTACATCTGTTTGATAATTATGTAGCCATAAAAATTGTTCATAGGAATTTTAATAATACAGAAAAAGGTTTTTGATATAGTTCAGTGGAAAAGTATGATAGAAGACTCTGTATCTTATCCTAATGTAGGATATTATGTGTATGAAAAATGCATCAAAATTAGTTATCTCTAGATGGTAGGATTATCAGTAATTTTTCTAAATTTCTTCTTTATACTTTTACAATTGATTTTTAAAACTTGACCATTAACATTCATGTGAAACTAAATTCGCTAATCCTACTGACATAGAAATTACTACTGATTTCAACAAGTGAAATCTGTTCGGCAGATTACAAATGCTTGGTGTTTCAAAGTATTTTTAAAATCCAAAGACTTAAGTTCCACCCTGTCTGGAAAACACAACAGCTTTAATACATGTCAAACCTTTTCTAATCAATCCCCGACATCTGGAAGAGTACCTGGAACATAATGGTGATTCAGTAGCTCAGTGTTTATTAAAAGTGAACTGATGCACATTATTTAACCAAAAACTGGAATAACTTTATTTTCTTCCTGTAGAGGAAGAGTCTCTGCCTACATATTACATTTCTATACTAAATAATACTGCAAAGATCAAAAGTTGAAACAAATTCTCACCTGAAAATATTAGTACTAGATATACAAAGATGAAGAAAATAAGGTCTAAAACAATGTGTATGGGTATTCAGGCCTCCCCTAAGGAGACTGAGCAAGAATAAATTTTTCCAGAATTACCAGGGGAAAAAATACATGAATTTCCTGGAACCTTCTCAATCCCTACCCAAGCAGAACTTTGTAAAGTTCGTGGATTGTTTTGAGGAGGTGATATTGGCCTAAAGAGGTGGGGCAGTAGCAGCCTATAATTTTAGGACCTATGTGCAAACTAAAGTCAAACTAATTATTATATTTAAGATCTCTGTAAATAGTGTCATTTTATAATTCTTTGGAAGTACCCTGTCTCAAAATATTTCTCCAAACACTTGTCACTGTAGGGAATTTTTCACCATTTGTTTCTTTGAGTCTTGGAAAACTGTCTTTAAAAATTATAATTAAATCGTAGATACACAGTAGCTTGGAGTAGGACACTACCATGTTTGGCATGGAAGACTGAGACCCAAAACTATCATAAAGGCTTTTTCAGAAGGAAAGTAAATGTATGACAATAACAGACAAATTGAGCCTACTTTAGTTTTGTAGAGTGCTATCTTGGAGGACAGACTCTTGGGGAGTAGTCTCAAATAACCTGAAAGAAGTGAGGCTGTTGTCTTATACATGGAGAATCAGATTCAATTTGTGCCATTATTGTTGACACTTATTAAGTAAAATTAAATTAAGCGAAATGATGGCAATCATCGTTCAAGACTGGTCTGAAATATATACTCATAACTGATCACTTGAAAAAATTTATTAAATTCTTAAACTGAAAATAAAATGAATTTTACTGGTTAGGAACTTATTTCTATGAATAAATTATGTTTGTTATTTTGAGAAATGAATTAACCTCTAAAAGAGAGTTAATTAACCCTCAATACTACATCGGTAGATTTTATAAATAATTATTTTTGTGTATTATAAAGAAACCTAATTAATTTGTTGCTGTCTGTGTTTGCTATGAAATAGTACTTTTCTAAACATCCTATATTGAAAGAAAACAAGATTTAGCAATAACAATTTTAGTTCATTCTCTTTGTGTACTTCTGAAGATGCTCAGGAACACCATAATTAGCTCTACCAGATACTTTATTATTTTGGTACTAGAGAATGGAAGGAGTTGATAACTTTTCAGGAAAATAGTTTTTTTAAAGAGCCAGTTTAAAAGAATACGGTATAAATAAAAGTAATATACAGACAGTTTAACTTCTGAACATGGAAGAGGAAGTTTTATTAGGTAAAAGCAATTGACTTAAAAATGTAACAAAAATTCTCTATGTAACCCAATAATTCCATTTTATACTAATATACAGAAAATAATCACATTATAGAATGCATTTATATCACTTGTTATTATTGTAATTCATTACATTTGTATTCTAGTACAGTAAAAATTTAAGCCATATTTATTTGTGAATCAAATTCCAGCAGCCAATTAAAAATTATTTGTTAAATCTCTACCATATTGATCTGGTACATTTAATTGTTAAAACTATTTATATCTTTTCTGTTTCCTATTAGAATTCTGCAGTTCTACATGCTTCCCTATCTTCCCACAAGATATTAACTAGATTTTTAAAGAAGCAAAAATTCTCCTAAACTTATTTATTAAAGCAGTTGAATTCATATGAATTTGAAGTCTTTAGTGGATTTCTCATCTCCCTTCTTGCCCCTGTTCCTACTATCCCACTGTAATTAACTTTTCTGATTTTTGTTAATTTAATTACTAGAATGAATATTTGAGTTATCATTCTACTTTATAGCTAGAGATTTTAAATTACTTCTACATATACTATTATGTATACTCTAAGTTAGGTCTCTTTATGTAACTCCTTATTAAAATATTTGAATAGGCATAAAAACAAGCATTTCTGAAGATTTATAACATAACATCTTGATATTGCACAAGAAACAAAAGTAACAATAACAATAATAAAATGGGTATATGGTTAACCAAAGCAAAACTACAAGTACTCACAATATGGAAATAATATGGCTGTAAGATTCATGTGGCTAAGAAATGTGTGGATGAGTATATATAAAAAAACAAAGTATTTGTAGCCAAGTTAAAATTTCACCAAACATTTATTTCCCCACTAAAGTTTTCAGCACACTTTAAACTTTTGTTTCACTCAATACGTAAATTTTATCTTGAAATTTGAAAACTGAGAAACATGGTGCTATACATTAATATCAAGAATAAATGTTTAACAGAAACTCATTCTATCTTATTAGCTTATATTGCTAAGTTTAGAAAAAAATAATGTGTCTTAAGATACATTCTTTTTGGTTATCTGTGATCTGTGAAAATCCACCAATATTGAAGTAATAGCATTTCTGGTTTTCCTTCAAGTTAACAGATTAAAAAAGGAGCTTCATCAATCTTAATAACCAAATGATTAACTTTGTAACATATATACAGTAAAAAAGAAGGGCGAATGTTACATCAACAACTAGACTATCTTATTAAAATATTGGTATTTTTTCTCTATACCCACATTTTTTATTTATACTCTGCAGATTTTGGGGTGTAATTTTTTTAAAATTGTCTAAATGTATTTCATAATAAATAAATTCTAATTCAGATTATTTTAAATTTAGAATTATATGTGTGTACATAGATACATGATTATCTCTATTTATAATATATTTATAGTAGCCTAGCAAGCCCTTTTATTTTAGAAGGGGCCCTTGCAGATAATTAGCATATAAAGTTTCATTTTAGTGTAGCTTTGACCACTGATTTCCCACAAATACTAGAAGAGTCACCATGAATCAATTTTGTCACAACAAAGTGATTTCAAAGTGATCTTTACTGAGTTTTCTTGGATCCTTGCAACTGGAACTTTTGGGCTTGATGAGGTTTGTCAGGAAGACAGAAAAGATGGTGTCACTTCAGATCTGATATTCCTGGGTCTGGATTTAAAGATTATCTGTTGAAGATTGATTCTTCCCCATGTCCTCTCCAAATTCAGATCTCACTTCTCCAGAGGTTTAGAAGGCCCTATTTCACCACTGCCACACAGAAAAAGACAAAACTCAAGAAAAATAATATTACAAGTTGACTGTTCTACAAGACACAACATAATTCTTAGGCCAGAAATTCATGGCTTTTGGCATCAGGCCAGTACAGTTTTAATAGAACAAAGAATGGAAACAAAAGCTTAGTTCCTAGAACTTAAATTAATTCCCCAATGTAACTCATCACACCCTTCAAATACAAGGTGTTATTATTACTAATACACTTTTTTAAATTCCCACATTCACAACTCTCCTAACCTGCTCTAGTGATTCTGGGTAGAATTATATTTTTTGCAGGAATACTTTGCCTTAATTTTTTAAAAAAGAGTGTCTCTTAAAAACACTTTTTAGCACTTCAGAGACCCTATAGCATTTGAAAGATGATTTTCATAACCATGCTTAGAATTAAATTTCACCTAAAAATGAGCTCTGCTGATTCTAATTGGTATAAGCAATTGCTTTAAAGCAGGGGTCTCCAACCCCCATGCCGTGGACTGGTACTGGTCCACGGCCAGTTAGAAATCATGCCACATAGCAGGAGGTAAGCAGTGGGACAGCAAGCGAAGCTTCATCTGTATTTGCAGCCACTCTCCAGCACTAGCATCACCGCCTCAGCTCCACCTCAGATCATCAGACATTAGACTCTCATAGGAGCACTGGTCCCTATTGCCAAAAAGGCTGGAGACTGCTGCTTTAAAGTAGAATAAAGACAACATAGTAACTTTTCAAATAAAATTTAACTGGGGGCTTCATAGGCTGTCTACCTAACTCTATCTCTGTCTCAAATAAAATTTCTTGACTCTGAATTGAAATCGTCTTTTACATTTCTGTCATCTTTTGATCCCTAGGGTTTTCTGTGATTTCTAAATACAATGGTGATTAGTACATTGATAATTCAATTCAGAGTCAAATACTGACTTATAACCTTCACACCATCTTTTTTGTCAGCAAATGAATAAGATAATGAGAAATTATAATGGCTTCCTGCCCCCTAGTGATCTGTGATGGATTTTGATAGAAAAGATGAACCATTCTGTGATGAATGGAAATCAGCGATTTGGTTCTCCTGAATATAATAAACTTAAAATAGGATTTAAACTTCTTAATGCTAAAGTCAACTAAGCACGTACATATACTTAGGTGGTATTAAATTGGTTCAGAATTAGTGTGAATTTATAAGCTGTTATTGTCATTTAGTTCATATTTGTATTTACCAATACAAACATTCTAAATCCTTGCATTTTTGCCTCTTGACAGCATATACAAGTAGCTAAATTTCATCTGGTTTTAGCATGAGACTCTACCCATGTTACCAAGTAATATATCCTTGAGTTTGATAGGTGGCCATGAAAGAGTGTCACCTAAATAATTTTATAGACATTACCCATGGAATCTTCACCATCTTGTTCTTCTACACTAATTTCAAAAATAATATTTGGCAGATGGATCATTAAAGTAGTATATTTAACGTAGTAGTAAAATCTATTATACAGGCTGTAGAAATCAGACAATAGATGCATAAAATTAAAATCAGATTTGATTGGGAGGGGACTGTTTCACTTAAACCATTAAATAACTGATTGCTTGTTTAAAATTTGCAGCTTGGTTAGAGCAGATATATAAGGTGTTTTGCTTCTTTTTGAGTTAAACTAGGTTTACACTAGAAGTCCATAGATATTGTTGGTAAACTAAAGTATAAATGGCTAGAAAAACCAACTTTGTTTTTAGGCAGTTTGATTAGGCACCTCTATAAACTTTAGTCAAATGAATCACAATACGATAGAGATTTTGTTTTGTCTTTTAACGAAAGAAGTGAAAAAGTTCTTATTCACATAATCTGTTGAGGTAAAAAGACGGAACTGGTTATCCTGGGGTCCTGATTTTTCTTAGGAACATTTTCAAATAATTGGAGTTATTCAACTCATTAGTCTGATAAACAGTAAAAGGAAATGATGATTGGTGGGAGAAATTAAAACATAAAGGTGGAGAATAGGAAAAACAGAGGGGGGAAATTTCAGAGGTAGAAATATGGAAGTTGAATTCAAATTAATTTTTTATTGAGCACCAATCATGGGCCCCCAAAATGGCTGACAATACCACTAAATGTTTTATGTTTAAATCAAGGAAAATGAAAACATCAGTAGTTAGTCTTTATTTCTAAAACATCATTCTGAATGACCCAAATAAAGTTTTGGTTTTGACTGATATATTTTCACATTAACATGTTCATTAGGTAACTCACTATTTCCAGCTGCCTTACCAGGCACGGCAGGTAACAGGTGATGACTAAGGAGCAGAGTCTCATGCAAACTTTATCACATGTGTTCCTAGGCTGAAAAGGCCCTTCTTTGTACTTCTTGGTAGGTGGAGTATGAAACTTAGTGGTTAAGTACAAAAATGTAGAAATCAGGTCTAAGTTCAAATTCTAGCTCTAGTATTTAGTTTCCGTGTGGTCTCAGGAAAAAATACTCAGCCTCTCTGAACCTCAGCCCCTTCTGCAAATTTAGAATACTTACCTCATGAGGCTGTGAGGATTAATTAAAATTACATGTGTAAAGCATTTAGCAAAGTTGATAGAGTGCTAACTAAATGGTTTCTAGGTGAGAGCCCTGGGATGAATGGATCATGGGGTTTCCAAATCTGGCCTACAGCTTCAAGTTCTTAACACCAAATATAACTCTACTTGCTCCAATTCCCTGACATTCATCCTGTCACCCCCAGTTTACTGCTCTTCAGGTATTAAGGAGTTGGGAGGCATTCCATAAGGATATGTTCCCACAGAGCTTTTTAGTACCCTGGGGTCCTGGGCAATGTTAATGTTAGGGTGCCTACAGAGTACTAGCATTTATCACTAAGAAGCATTTGTTACACAGGAGGTGGGGGTGGTGAGGAAAGATACGAAACTGATCAAAGTAGATTAATGGCAAAAAATTTAACTCATTCAACCCATTTAAAATTAAGAAAAATACCATTTTCAGCTATGTGTGCACATATACATTTTTTTTTTCTTTTGAGTGTACTGATTTAACTTTTAACAATGACATTTTTGTTTAACCGTTATTCTGGTTCTTTGGGGGATTTCCCAGAGATCTATTAATTATGGAAGGTCCTCAGCAGGTGACATAGAGAAACAGGTCGTTTTAACCAGGAAGTTGCCAACCACTACCTTTCTTCCCACTTTTTTAGAAAATTTGGTATATTACCTCAGGTAGTTAGGCATATCCTTAGCATGTTCATAATAATTGTTTCGTTAGGCATTCTATAGCTCTGAGGGAATTTTAAATCTAATTACTTTAACCCATTACTTAAAACTCTACTCACCTATAAAATCTTAAATATTCTATTCAACTTTGATATCTAGTTCATTATTTTGTTCTCAGCCACATTACTTAAATATTTTTTACTTCAATCTTTCAATTGGTGTTGACTACCCTGGCAAACTCCGTTTATTTTCATTTTTATCACTAGTCCCTGGAATTCTTATTTTTTTTAACTTCATACATTAAACATTAGCCATGTGTCATTTTACTTATGAGTCTGAATATTTTTACTTTTAAAAATATGGGAAATTAAGACAAATTTCTGAGTCCTGATCCATGGCAACTTGGTTGTGCTTTATTAATCTCTGAAATTCTTAGTCCTGTTTGCGAAAAAATTTATGAACACCTGAGTTGCACTGTAATTGGTGGCACGCTTGTTAGGCACTGATTCATTCCGATTCCTCCAGAATTTCTTGCTAGACAACAAAAGGCCTTTTATGCAAGACTGTGTTTGTGAGACAGAAAGAGAAACAAGATTCCACATATCTCTATCTAGATTTTTCCTTTTATTTTTAGATTAGGAGCCTGATCAAATTATAAAGGCAGGAGGAGCAAGCAAGTTCCACAACCTTGTCTTCATAGCTCTGGTGGGCGAGAAACAATCATAAGAAGTTAAAGCTTTGTAGCCCCACCCCATGAGATGGAAAAAATGAGAGGAAACTGGGTTGGAGAGAGGTGTTGGATATTTTCATTCCTTTCAGCTTTAAAAGGCAAGTGGTCTTCACATGAACTCTTTGCCTTAACAAGGAAAACTATATTATAAAGCCTGTGCTGCCCTGTAGCTAGTGCCAAAGCAGAAGGTATGTGTCCTGTGTAACATGAAACTGAGAGAAAACAACATCATTGAGGTGTGGCTTTGTGAAACTATGAACATCCAGTTATGTAAAATTAGATTTTATGGTTGTTTATACATTTGCTTACTAATTGTTGGCTGTTAGTACCTGTCAAAACAATAACAATCCATTAGTAAATGGATTGATAGTGGTGGTAGCATTTATAAAGAACCCCGCTCTTTAATGGTGGGAAAGCCACTGCAAGAGATTTTGATGAGGGTCATGTAAAACACTGGTCCCAAAGAAAATTATGTTTACTGAGATATTATGGAGTTTGGAATTTTTGAGTTTATCTTCTCTCTCTACACGATTCTGACGGTCTCTGGGTTTGTTAAAAAACTTTATCAGGTTCCTATCAGTTAACGTATATACCATATTTCAAGTTGCATTTCAGATTTAAATACTGCTAAACTATTGCATCAGACTAAGATGATTTGCTTTTCCTGCTATGTGGCTTTTAAAAAATTCCTGATTTCTCATTTACCTTTTAATGTATTTCTCCCTTCTCTACTTCCCATTATTTTAATACTGCATGGCCCCTGTACTATTCCTATTCTTACTTAATACCTTAAACATCTCCTCATAAATCTCTGAGCTCACACTATGCTAATACTTCTCTATCAACTAAATCTGTGCTAGTCAATAAATCTCTCAATTCTCTTGGCAACTTGTTCTTTTATGCAAGTTGTACACAAAAATATGACTTGCATATCTTAAAAATTTGATGTGAAAAGAAACAATTTTAAATTAGTGTCCATAATCACAAAATTATACTTTTAAATATAGGGGTTATTTAGAATCCCTTTCATTATGAGAAGGGTATTACAATGTAAGTAATTCACTTTAAAAGTCATTCTATTCAATAGTTGTATTTATTGGTGGGTCAGTTTTCCCAAGTGTTTTAATTCACATGTAATTCACGTAGACCCTGTGTCAGCAACTAGGAGTAATACTATTTTAACTAAAAAATGATAAACCTTTTCCATTTATATGCTGATTATTTTATAATCCTTAAATTTTGAAAAAAATAAAATAAAGCATGGTGATAGACTGCAATTTGCCACAACACATTTTCACCAAATATTAGATAGTATAAAACACAAGACATTGTTTGCACACTCTACTTTTATAGAACAACCAGATTTATAATTGATTTATTTTATTAGCTTTATCAATATACATGGCAGCTTTCTCAAATCTCGAAGTTCCAAAAGTATGTAATTTTAAAGGTGAAAAATCATTTTCCTTTAGATGTCATATTCTTAGAGAACTATTAAAGTCTATTTATAAACAAAAATAATTGATAAACTAACACACTTTAGAAATCAGAATATTTTAAATTATTTTAAGTGAATACAAGATATGTCTTTTTAATTAACTATCATAGTTAAATTTATACCACAAAACAAAATGACTTGTCCCTTACTAATTCCTCAGGTGGGGTAAAGTCATTGGATTTTATACTTAATATAAGTTTTAAATGTGATTATTAAATGATATTTTATCAATTATAGGAAAATATTCATTTATAGGAATTTCCTTAGGTCCATCAATCTCTTTAGGCCAAGTTTGAGCCCATGTCAACCTTCAAGGTTAGATTCAGTGCACCTAACCTGCCTAATAAAAATATGAATTTCATTAATAAGAAGGGGGAATACACAATGGCTAAATCATTGTTCAACTTTTCAAAAAAAAAAATGCTAAAAGTGAATGGGATAGTTTCATATAACTAATTACTTAAATTTTTTTTTTAATTTAAACAGAAATGGCCAATAATACTAGGTTTAAAATTCCATGGGATAAACTTAAAAAAAAAAAAAAAAAACCACATAGAAATAGTGAAGTCATCGCCTTATTGATAAAAAAACTAAAGTTTAATAGTCATTGAAGGGGTAACAACCACTTATAGTCTACATTTAAAAGTAACTTTAATCATAGCTAAAACAAACTAAAACCAAATAATTCTATTAAGAAAAAGCAAAAATGATAAACATTTAACACCTAAACTGTAGATACTTAGGATCCTAAACAAAAATATTTAAGAAAAAAGGGCCTTGAAATTTTTTTCCAACACTTCATCTTAGAAAATCAGTTTCTAAATAGCTCATATCCTTTGCTTTGGTGTTTTATGTAATATTAACTAAACATTAGTACAGTAGAAAATCACTTATGTTCTTTTCAAATGCTTGGCATTATAATGTGATCGCATATCTTTCCTCAAATTAAATTTTGCTCCACATATTCCACATGTATACAGATGAACATCCATGTGCTGTTCCAACTGTTCATTATTTGGGAATATCTGAAAGCAGACCTGGCATATAGTCTCACCAGCAGATAAATGAGAAATCATATGCCGTACATGGTCATGTTTTCTGAAGTTTCCTTGATCACAAATGGAACAGACATACCTGGCCATGCCTTTGTGCATATCATTGTGCAGTCGCAATTGACGTTCTCTTAAAAACTGCTTTCCACATGTCTGACAAACAAACTGTTTTTCCTTAGTATGAACAGTATAGTGTTCTCTTAGGTGACAGCGTTGATAAAATCCTTTTCCACACAGATTACAAAAATGCTTTCGTCTGTGATCTCTTTCATTTTCTTCCATGATGGCACTTTTAAACATATCTTGGTCTAGGCAGCTAGACATATGTTCAACCACTAGATTTTCAGTTTCAAAACGCTGGCCACAATTAGGACACCGAAAAGGACAAGCAGAATGTTTAAATAACTGCTTTTTTTGGATACTGTTTATCTGGAAATGATTGTCTCTAAAATCATCCAACATTTCAACAAACATATCTCTTATTTCAGACTGCTCATCAGGATTCTCTTCCATGTCCATTTTCTCCTCAGTATTTCCTAACCCATTCATTGTCAGATCTTGAGGTTCTCCACACCTTTGAGCATGTTCTTGAAGTTGTCTACCTTTAACAAGTATCTGTCCACATTTACCACATGCACAGATATTTTCAATGTGTTTGGCTAAGTAATGAGATGACAGGTCCTCCTCAGTTATTGTGAGTCCACATAACTCACAAGATAAATTTTCAGTATCCTCTTGTATTGGACTGCTGTTGTTAGGGGGCCTCATATTTTCCAAACCACCTCTTTCATCAGCATTTATTGCCATCCGAGGTTTTAGAGTTTTCCTACCACTTTTTTTAATACTGACATCTTCTTCAACGTAGTATCTATAAAATGGCTCTTCATCTTCTAATTCATCATTGTCAGTGGATTCATTACAATCTTTATCAGTAACTTTAATAATGTTAAAGTCTTTCAGTTCATCTGTAGGAATATCTTCTGGCTCCATCTTGATGATGATTCTTTTCCTCTCAGCAGCTCTGCTTTTCTCTTCACTGGCTAGTTCAGACTCCACTGTGCTACTCTTTCTGCTTCCAGTGGTTGAAGTTGAATCATCAGCTGTCTGGCTTGAGTCTCCTCTGTATTTTTCCATCTGTGCCGAAAATGTTTTAGGAGAATCCTTTTCACCAAATTCAGCTTTAATATTATTATCTTTTCCATCTCTAACATCTACTATTCTGTGATAAGATCTTGTGTTTTGGTACGAATGTCTGTTAGTACAGGTTAGCACATGCTCATCTAATAATTTTTCACAGCTAAAGCCAAATCCACAACTATCACAGGTAAAACTCCGTCCAAAGCGTCGTGACACACGTTCTTTTGGAGTAGATAATTTGGACACAGAACTTTTTTTACATACATCAAATAGCGGTTCAGGAAAATTACCTAATTGTAAAGACTCTTCATCAGGCTCTCTATTATGCGGTGTATTTACTGTTGAACTTGGCTCTGCACACCACTTATTAGCTTCACTGCCATTTCTAGCCACAGTGTCTTCATACATTCTTACGCCGAATATCATTTTGCTGTTGTGTTTGCTAGAAGCAGAAGATGAACATTTTGAACTAGAACAATCTGCATCTTGTATGTCTTCTAAGCAGTCGGGAACATTGTACAGCTGTAGGTAGTTCATTGCCACTTTAAACTGCTCAAAACTGGAGGGAGCTGTCATAATTTTTCCTAAATACATAAACTGCAAAATGAGATCAAAACACTCAGCACTGATTTTCATGTTGCTGAGATTCAGTTGTGCAGTACTATGCTGATGGTTCATGAAAAACATTCTAAAATAGGAGCTACAAGCAGCTAGAACTGCTTTGTGTGCTTGAAAGTAAATGTCATCAATTGCAATACAACAGTCACAGAGAAAACCCCATTCCCTTTGGTTGTTTAGTTGCTGAAGGACGTAGCTGCTGTGGCTGGGCTTTGCCATCTTCTATTAATTAGAGACCTATGTAAAACAAAAATATTGAAGTCAGACAAGATATCAGAAAAGCATCTGAAAGAATAATTTTGATCATGATTTGTGACTTGTGTGACTTTACTATTAAAATCAAGATGTGAATATCTTTACATTTAGATGTAGCAAAACTTAATAAATAACATATACCTAAATAATTTTTTTTTAATTTGAAGATACCCAAACATTTATTCAAGCTTCTCATTTTAAGAAATACAAGCAAAAGTATCAGACGCAAAAACCATCATTTCGGTTTTATTACAATTGTAGGGGGGAATGTATACCAAATTCAAAAGAAGAAAAGGCACTTGTTTAAAAGTACTTGAAGTATACAAACAATAAAAGTAAATAAAATAACCAATTGAAATTTAGTAACTACATTTAGTAACTAATTTAGTAACTTCTTACATGATTGATATAAATGTATTGTTCATTTTTACATGTGATGAGGGTATTTTGGTTGTTAAAAGAGTCCTTATCTTTTAGATATACATACTGATATATTTATAGATGAAATAATCTATCGAAAGTATGTTTGAAAACAATATAGTGTATTGAGTGTGAGGCTATAGATGATATAAGACTGGCCATGTGTTGATAACTAATTCTATTTTTGTATGTTTGAAATTTTCTTTAGAAAAATTCTATTTAAAAAAATCTTATTAGATTACACGGAAATGGCACCAAGTAAATAGGTTTGGTCAATGCATTTCTCTTAATTACTAGAGAAGCAATAATTCTGTAGAGTTGGAATATCTTTTATTGCTTGGCATGTACTTTAGGATATAAAGAAGCAGTGGATCTATTTGGGAAGGTGGTATCTATCCATATATTGCAAATTTTTCTTCATGTTTTGATTTTTTAAAAAAGTATTCAAAGGTAACACATGCTTGTTGCAATTAAGTAAAACATAAAAGTACATAAAATTAAAACACACCTTAGGTTGCATACCTCTTCCCAGAGGTAAGCTCTCCAAACACTCTGGATTGTATATCTTCAGATCAGTTTCTATGGATACATAGATTCAAGAAATATTGAGTACCATGTACCAGGGAAGTAGTTTTCCTTTATTATGGTTTCATTTTTTAAACCTAAATGGTATTATACTGTATATTCCTTTCTGCAAGTAGTTTTCTTCTTTTAACAACATAAAAATATAAATATTTTTAATGTAGGGACTTGACTTTGAATAAAGGAGAAGAAACTATTAAAATCACTAGAAGTCCTATCTATTATAAATCTAAAATAAGATCCAATTTCCGCCTCATTTTTAAACTGTATACATAAAACTTCAGAATTTAGTTTCCACTGAAAAACAAATTCCTACCCAATTTGACTAACCATAAAAAGAACATTTAACAAGCTGTTCAGAGAAATAAAATGTTCACTCTTCAGTCCCTAAACCCTCCCTGCAGTAGTAATTAAGAGTATCTAAGCTTATTTACTTCCAACTGCTTATCTGTTCATCACAGATCATATGTAGATCACACATCCCTTTTCTCCCTACTACCAAAAGATCCATCCTGCCTCTGTTTTCCTGATTAAAGACAGAGTTGTATAGCCAGGGATGTGTGTGAAATAGGACTGTTGAAATGCACTGTTGAAATGAAGGTGGCTTAAAATTGCAACCACTATGCCTTTTCTATAAGCTAGATCAAATATTTCAAGAAGGTACATTTCGACCTTTTGTAACTCAGATACCTGTGCTGAAACTGTGAGGAATCATGTTCAGTATGTACCTAAATACAAAAAGCAATGTATGCACAAATATATTTATCAATATGGTATTTATAACTTGAAATGCCTGGTAATAAGGGAGCTGTGAGTAAACCAAGGTAAATGCATATCCTAACATTCAGCGTCATGTGGCCTTTAAAAACTACATTTATTAATGAAGACTGTAGAGGAAAATATTCAGGATAGAAAGTTAAGTAAAATAACACAGGATACAAAATTGTGTAACAATTATATAAAACAAATCCAAACAACAAAACCTTATTCAAAGGTTAAAATGGAAAACGCACACACACCTCGTTGACCCCCAAGCTATTTTATGTAGAGTGAGATTTCTAGGTCTATAGGCAATTTGTAGGATTCAGAGAGACTTTTAATAAAAATAACATCAAAGAGAAAGAGGCAGGGGATATATATTATCTCAAAAAAATTTTTATAGTAGTAAGAGTTATTCAAATGAAACAAATTTGTTTTAGAGGATAATAAATGCCCTGTGTGGAAGCAGGAACAAAATCTTGTTGAGGACAGTATGGTACTGTGAAAAGAGCACAGGCTTTGGATAAGACAGATCTAAGTTCCACTGTAGTTTGCCTACTTGGGTAACTTGTTTATCCTCATTGACCCCAATTTCCTGAGCGGTCAAAGTGCTTGAAATAATGATATGAAGGGTTTAAAGGTTTGAAGGACCCTTCTAATCTAAATGAAAACAATTTTATGACCAGCAACCAAAAGTAATGCAACTACACAGAAAACCAGGATGATAGGCACATCTGTAGCTACCTTAGTGAAAATACACACATTCTGTTAACAAAAACAAGACATTAAAACAGGAGAATTGAGAACATTTTAATGTATACTTATTAATTCAACAAATGTTTACTGAATATTTTGGTATACCTGACACTGATGAAGTACTGAGAATCAGCAATAACACAAGTATTCTGTAATCTCAAAGATATATCTTGGAGAACTTTGACTTTTTCTAAATTAAGGACTCCACTCAACATGTACTCAGTAAAGTTCCTAGTCTATGGAAGCTTCATGCTGTGGTGGAAAGCATAAGGGCTCTGGGTCAGACAGGCCTGGGTATGAATCCCACTCTCTTCATGTGTCTCTACGTCCATCCTCCCCTCATAGACCTTGAAGCTGAGTAAGTAATGAGTCTGAAATTAATGCTAAAATTACAGATTCCAGGCTGACCTAGATCTGTACTTTCATCAATGCCATTATGCAAATGTCCAAGTTCTGAGTAATACTAATTTTAGGTAGAGTGACTTTTAATAGCAGTCATTCACACATTAGTACCATCAACTTTGTTCTTGTTACACCTCATTCAGAAAAGCTTGAAGAAGGCTTAATAACACCCCAAAAAAGGTGGAGTCCAGGGTGAGGAATCTAAATTCCTGTGAGACTTTAGCTCATCTCTTGAAAATAATTTTTGCATTAAGATTTTTATAATTCATTTAATTATAAATGAATTATAAATCATATTAATTAAACAATAAATTTTACTCAAATTCCAAAAGAAGTTTGCTCTTTACAAGTTTTTGATATCCTTAATGCTACCAAAAACACTTAGTGAACTTTGTTATAGTAAAGCTATATAAACAGTTTTAAGTAAAATGATTGCTTATATTCAGTTGTTCTTATTTTTATAACTTCAATCAGTGGTTGCTTTTGTGTTACTAGCTACATAACTGATAGAAAAAGTTTATTACAGCTAGATACCCAGTATCCATGCAGTTCTCTAGGAGAAATAAGGAGATAAGTAATAAATAATTTGAATTTTTAAAATTTTGAAAAAGTTTACCAGCTCATTATTGCACATTAAGCAATTTAGATATTCATAGACTTTTACAGCAGAGAGAGATCTAATCTAGTCCAACATCATTATTTGATAGAAGGGCAAAGGTCTAGGGCTCTTAAACAATGCATCAAGAGTATAGCCAACTGTGACAAAGTAGGTACTAGGACTCTTGACCATCCAGATAGGTACTAACTACTATACAGTTGTTACTACATATTCCTTGATACTATGCAGTGTGGCCTTCTCCAAGAATACTCAACCAAGGACTATATGTATGAGTTCTTAATGCAGGGTTTATTGGCCAGGTGCTCTTGCACAAGTGACTTCCACCATCTGAACTCTTATTTGTAATGTGGTTTTAGCTGTATATATGCATCTAGTCTTAGCCAGTAGACGTGTTCCCTAAATTACACTGTGTAAGCTATTTCAGTAAATTTCACAGTGACATAGTAAGGTTTCAGAAATACTTTTCTTTCATTGCTAAATCTCTTAAATTGGAAAAAAACAGTTTTGCTGGAAGTTTCTTTTGTCCTAGCCTTAGTCAAATGATAATTTAAAGGTCTATAAGTAAGCATAAAAGTGAATGAAGAACTTAAGGAAATTTTTGAGTTGATTCCTTCTCTAAGACAAATAATCACCTTCTACTGTGTCACAGACTTGCCTTGCCAAGGAGGCCCCTGAGGACGATTTGTACAGCCTCAGTGAGTCTGCAGCAGAGCCTGGCATCAGACTCTCAATTAAGTGCCCTAGTCTCTGAACTTAAAATACGTATGGATCTCAAAAGACATTTCAATATACACATTATTTCCTCATACCTATTTCTGTGTCTTATCTGATTGAATGCATGTACCTGGATTTACTTTGAACGCTTTTTAAGAAGCCTGACATGTAATGAAAAGATTCTCTTATGTTTATAAATCAGAGAGAGTTTCAGAACACATTGAACACTTATAATCCTAATGCTGCATACAGCATTGAGGGACGGTGAAGAAGGATGGTATGCAATAGAGCTAATTACATGTGAGGGATTCAATTTTAAACCAAGATACAATTTGAGAATAAGTAAGTACTAAATTATATTGAATAAAGTTCAGCAAGAGTTTAGAAAGAGAAAAGCATGAATTATACTAAAACTGTAGGTCTTAGGAAGGATGTAGTATTTGAGTGAAGCCTTGATGATGAGTGGGATAGAGAAAAACAGAAAGCAAAGGGAAAGGTATTTCAGTAGTTGGCATTGGTGTCTACGTGTTTGAGGAAAGGTACACAACAGCATAAACAAAAGCTTGGGAACGTAATGGGAGGGAAGGTAGATTTGTTTTACTGGCCTTACTATTAATGTGCCAGGCTCTAGTCTAAGCAAATGTGTGCATATCCTGTGTATTCTACACACGTATGTATGTATGTAAATATGTATCATTTTATCATTCAATCCCCATAACAAATCCTATAAAGCAGGTAATGTTTTAAGACCCATTTTCCAGATAAAAAACAGAGACACAAATGTTATACAACCTTCCTAAGGTTTCAGAGAACGTGGTGAAATTAAAACACAGGCATTATCACTCTTCAGCCTGACATCATGGCCTTAACTTAAGATTTTGCTACCTATAAAAATAAGGTCACCTCAGCAAAATTCTCTCATTGAATACCATTTTCCAAGGTATACAACCCAATTTCTAAATTTAAACTTAAATTCTTTAAGTTTCCTCCTTGAAATTTTCAGGAAGAACCAGTTGTAGAGGCTTCTGAAGATTTTCCTTCAAGGCACTTAAATGACAGGCATGATCAAAGTTTAGAAAAATTAATTCACTTTTTAGAGCACTCATTCTGGCTGGTCATTAGACTGTACAGTTGGTACTTAGTACAGGAAGTCCTGAAATTATGATTGAGGTACATTCTAAATCTTTATTTTTAAGTTATTTGGAATTTGAAACACATATCCCATAGAAACGACGCTATAAATGGTGGTTCAGTTTTATGTTCACACCCTAAAATCTTTAAAAACCCTAATGTGGCTGTATGTTAGTCCTATCAGTGCTGTTGGGTTATATCATTAGCACTGACAGAGGTACAGTATAGCAGTGTTTAATTGAACTCTCAAAGACAGGGACGAGGCTTGATGGCTTTTGTGTTCCCTGAGCCTAGCACACACTTCCCACATATTGGCACTTAATGCATGCTTATTCAGTGAAAGTAGTAAATAAGAGCCAGAAAGCAGACATTGAAAGATTTGAACAATAGCTCCATTTAGTACTAAACTTCTTTTCTTCTCTAAGCCTCCTTTCCTCATCTATAAAATACAGATAATCATATTCCTCATAGGACTCTTGCATAGAGATGTTTGTCTTTTCAATCCAAGCATAATATGATTTTTCTTAAATATTCATGTCATCATTGTGAACATAGTTCATACAATTTTACGAAGTGATCGAGTTCAATCTGCTGCTTTACAGATGAGCAAACAAACTGAGGCCCTAGGAACGTACGCGATATGCTCAAAGTCATATCTAGTTTTAGTGGCTGACAGGATGGGACTTTGGTCTCTTTAATCTTGGTCTAGGCTCTTCCTACTGTTCTAACTGCAGCCCCAAGTATAGAACTCCTGGCTATCAGCTTTCTCCTCTGCATCAACTGTTTGGCTGAAATATAGGAAGGAGCTGTCAAATTTCTAAGGGTTGTTTCTACCTACAAAATGGCACAAGACAGTTATGATTATGGAGATTGTGGGTCGCTGGTTGGTCAATATTTTTCTGTCTCACTGCCTTGTGACACCAACAGCTGTGACTTCTAAGGGGCAGGCTAAGCTCTTGCTGCCCACCATTTTAATGTTATGGGTTATGAAATTAAGGCAAAAATTTATCAAAACTGAATCTACATAATTTTTTATGAGAACTTAGGGTTCTATGAGTTAAAATAAGGCTTTAATATCTGTACTTTGTTCCATCTATTTTAATTGTTGAAAAGCAATAAATTGCCTTACTCTTTTGCTTCAGCCCAGGACACCTCACAGCTGAGGTTGCCAAATAAATAAGCTTCCGAATAACTGAGGTGTTTCTGTAGTTCAGCAGCATTGACAGATTTATCCACACAGAAAGGTAACAAAGTGGCTTCTGGAACATAGCTCTCTCCCTCCAGGGTTGGATAAATAAAATTTTATTTATCTAACCAGTCTCTGAATATTGATCTGTTCATCCTAAAGAGGCAACATGGCATTTTCTGACCACCAGAGGGCACTGTGAACAGTAGGCTTCTCAGCAAAAAGCAACTTCATCAGAAAACCTCTTTTTGCACGTGGCATTCATATTCTTAGAGTTCATTTTGTGAAACTTCTATCCCAAAATACTCGCTCTGTGACTCTGTCTGGGACCAACCTAAAACTGTTCTCCACCTGTAGTCTCTGTCTCAGCTGGCACCACCATGCACCAGTCACCCAGGCTACATAGCAGTCATCTGGGTCTCCCTGCTCAAAATTAAGTCTTGCCAATTTCTCATTAAATGTTTCTCAGATCTGCCCCTCTTATTTCTTCCCTACCTTCCCTGCTCTCCTGAGGCCACTATCATCACTCCTGAGTTATTACAACAGGCTTCTTAATTGGACTCTCAAATCCAACAAAACACTGCTTAAACCCTTTACAGTTCCCTCCACATAGCCTCAGACTAAAGTACAAACTTCTTAGCAAGGTATACAAAACGCTCCGTGCCTGCCCATCTAGTCTTATTTTGCTACTTCCTGCTTCAAACTTCATGTTCAACCAGCACAAAACTGTCTGTCTCCCAACCCTCGACCCCTCATTTCTTCATGTATTTTACCTCCATTTTTAGTCACGCTGATTGGTTCTCCTGTCTGAACCTGCCATATCATTTAATAATCAGTTTCTGAACTCCAGAAAGCCTTCTGTAACACCTCCCTCTCTACTATTTTAGGTTTTGATACTACTGTATATTGTCCCCTTATTTTTCACTTATTACACATATTTTAATCATCAGAAGAGCAACATAAAGTAGGTGTTAAAACACAAGCTAACCAGACTGCCTGGGTTCAAATTCTGGCTCAGCCACTTGTTAGATGTGACCTTGAGCAGGTTGCTTAACCAATTTGTTCCTCAATTTTCCCATCTGAGAATGGGGATTTTAATCTTCCCAAGCACTTAGACTAATTTATTTGTAAGGCAGTGTCTGCCATGGAGTAAGCACTAAGTAAGAATTGGCTCCCTAACTTTCTACGTATTGGTTTCCCCTCTAGATTATGAGAAACTTGAAGGTAAGGACTTTGGCTTGTTAGTTTCTCTGCAACATATGTTTTCAGTACTGAGTGAATAACTGGTGAAGCAGCTCTATGATGATGGGAACTACCCTGTTTCCAATTTCATAGCTTAATTTTTTAAAATTCTAACCAAAACTCTTGAAAATGTCACTTTTACCTAATTAAGTCAATGCAATGAAACCAATAAAGAGTATAAAAAGTGTGTTCACTCTAAGAAGCTTAACTCCATTCTTAAGCCTTAAATCTATTCAAGATTTAAGATTCCCCCTCTTTCCAAAGCACCTAAAACAGCAAAAGCCTTTATACTTTTATACATGATAGTCTCTTTGCTTAGAACCTTTTCGATGATGTTCAACTTATGTTCTTCGGAAAGTTTTTTTCTGATCCCAGGGGAAGGCAGATGACCCTGTTCTGTGTTTCTGAAAGAGCCTGCCTGTACCTACAACTATAGGGTGACAATGTATTATCCAAATTGGGATGCTATATCTGTCACCACACTCATAGCAGGGATTATAATTATGTTGGCTCCTCCGCTTTACTGTAAGTTGCTTGAGATCAGGGCACTGTCTTAGTCATCAGTGTATATCCTGTGGGCCTTTAACAGCTGCCTGATATTTGATCAGGTTTTGAATGAATAAACGCTGAGGTAGGTAAATTTTTGCTTATCAATGTTTTGTATTATTTCAATCATGGCAACTTTTACATAGTGATGAAAAATTCACAAAGCAATGTTCCATACATTATACAACTGATTCTCACAGCAGTCCTAAGGTAGATATTTTTATTATCCTCCTAATTTTGTGAATGAGGAGATAGGTTCAGTGGCTGGTATTTAAGTGCTCATCTCATAAGTAGAAGATGGGACTTGAACTCTGACTCTTGATTCAGAGCCCTAAGTTTCAGTTTTATAAACCAGACAACACTCTTTCCTTCAATGACAATTAACTGAGTGTCCCTGTGGAGCATTCTAAGCCTCCCAGAGTTACCAGTATTCTCACACTGCCCCATCTTGCAGGCATAATACCTTGCCCCTTCCTGAACTCTTCTTCCTTCTGCTGACTCCCACTGCCCATCACAGCAAGCCCCCGCCATACTAAAGATTTAAAGTGGGGATGGAGCTCGTCAGTTACCTCGAAAGGATTACATGCATCTTACACAGACAACAAACAGATTTTCTGAGCGGTGATTTAATTCTTTAATTTTCCAATTTTATTTCAAAAATGATTTTAAACTCCAAGTATTGTAAAAAAAAATGCATGTCCCCAACATTTTCAAATAACCAACACTGTAATTAACTTCTATATACTATTTGGGGGCTTTATTTTTAGAACATCATCAACTACTTCACAACTCATTCTTCTTGAATATGTCAGGCGAAGTAATAAGTGATTCTGTACTTTCACTAAGACCTCTCGTAGTTACTACAAAAGCCACAATGTAAGTATAGTTAGAAGTCTATCTTAAATATGTCCCATCTCCTTCCACACCACACCTGAAAACCAGTCATTAATCCCCTTCTTTCTTCTAATTGCCTTGACATTAGCATGCTGCTACCTCTGGATACCCATCACGAGGAATCCTGCACAGCACATCAGCAACAGGGATATCTTGACAGTGGTCTTCATGGCAAGTATACCCAACTCCCTCCCAACTATAAATTATGAAACTCTCTACAAATATGAGGGTTTTGTTCTGAGTTTGGCTACTATAAATCAATGCATGAGAGGCTAGACATCAACATTAACATTAAAAAAGTGTGAGAACTAGCACTAGCCCACCAAGATTCAGTAAGTACTTCATAAGGACAGACGTAAAATAGCAACCCCGTTATATTCAGACTCTCAAGTATGCTACTTAATCAAGAGAATTTCAAATCAGCCTAATGCAAAACACTTCCTTTACCTCTACCTAGCTAATTCTCGCCAACCTGAGAAATGAACAGAGAACAGGAGTCCATGAATCATCTGACAGGCCATCCCTTCTCAGGGTGAGGCACCCACAGCACAGTTATGATCAAATGTTGCCTTCTCTCATTTTAAACAAGGAATTGACTATTAACAGTGATTATCTCTGGGGAGTGGGAGTCAGAATGACTTTCATTTTTGTATTTTGTGTACTTCAGTATAGGTTGAATTTTTACAAAGAGCATGGATTTTATAAAGTATTTCCATTTTGAGACACGAATCACTTGTAATTTGATTCACATAAAAATATAATAAATAATTTCAATGTTTTATAGTGAGGCATTAGCACAAAAAAATATCGAGAAAACATCCTACGGAGACCAAAATGAACTCAAGCAGATGTTTTTCAAATACATCGATTTTTTTTTAAACAACAGATTGTAGCTTAAAAATTAAAATCTATGGAAAATTTTCTGCATTTTTAATCCAAATGGTTTCCTCCCCTTTGGGCCAGAAGGTCAATATCAAAGGCTTAACACTTTTTCTGGCTGGAGAAGAGGCCTTGAAAACAGGCACTTTTCTCCTAAACACTGAATGGGAAATAGTTCTAAGTACAAAAATTTAGCAGTGTTAAAACGAAATCAAAACTCAAAGTCAAGAGCAAGTGGTTGAGACTGTGTTCATACCCTGTAAGGTCCTGGTTAAATATGGTTTCTCTTTTTAATTTTTCTAACAGGGATGCACCAGCTATCTGCCTCTACCACCAGAGTAGGTAACTATATTGGAGGTGGGAAGAATAAAAAGGCTTCAGGAAAAGCCTGAGTTATTCTATAGGTGAAAATTTGGTCATAATGAAAAAAAACACCTACTTTTAAAATGAATATAAAATATTAATTGTTGGTTCTACTGCAGATTGTATTACTCTTTGGAAAAAGACATTTCACCTCCACTACGATTTTCTCTGTTTAAGATGAGAAAGCCCTATCTAGCTCCCCAAACCATTCAGTTATTGAAACCTTATCAGATATCCAGCAAATGACTCAAAAGGAAAGTTTTGAGGTTCTGATAGCCAGTTCATCTTTTTGTACCTCAGTTCTCCCCCATCTTATCCATTCGCACTGACAAAGTTCCTTAGAATCTGATTTCTCCGTTTCAAAGAAGTGATAGCTTTGATCAAAGCAGCCTTCGCCAAATCTGCTCCCAAATACCTGAGCTTCAGTTCCAGAAAATGATTCTAAGTCTCCTCAGAGAGCCGGGAGCGCGCCTTGGGTTCCAGCGCCACCGGGACAACTGTTCCTGGAACAGCTCCCCTGCCGCGGTCCCGCACGGAGACACCCCGGGGCCGGTGGCGAGTCTGCGCGTGCCGACCACGCTGCGGCCCGACTTGGAACTCCTACACGTGAGAGTGCCCTCCTGTCCCCAGAAAGCGTCAAGGACTCCGCTCCCCCTCTCCCTGACGTCCTCCCCTGGAAGTATCGTGCCCGCCTTTCAGGTCGCGTCGACGCGTGGCTGAGGCGGGACGGGAGAGGGAGGGCGGCCGAGCCCAGACCCACGCCTCGGGGCTCCAGGGGGAAGCGACGGGGACCCACGCCCAGCCCATCGGGCCGAACCCTAACAGAACTCCCAGCAAGTCCCTCCGCTGGGCGTGGAGGCGCTTTCCTCCCCGGGAGCGGGAGGTCCCCACCCCGGACCCTGCCCCCCCTTTACTGAACAGAAGCGTGTGTGCGGCCACGGGGGTGAAGGGGGGAGCGTGGCCAGACCCTGCCCGGCTCTCCGCGCCGCCTCGCTCCGAGGGCGCCGCGCCGCCGCCGCAAGTTTGGAGAAGCGGGCTCGGGGCCTGTCAATCACCTGGGAGCTCCCGCCTTCCGTCTGCACCTCCTCTCCCTTCCCCCCTCCAAAAATAAACAGATAAGTGAATAAATAAACGCGGAGAAAGACGGGGCCGAGGAGGGAACTCGTGTGGGAACTCGTGTCCACAGGGGCTTCGCCGCGACCGGAGGAGGCCGCGCGTCCGGACCCGGCGGGCGGGCGGCGGGAGGGCGCGGGCGGCCGGGCGGCCTGGCGCGGGGTCTCCGGCGGCGCGTCCGCCGCGCCCCGGCTCCCCGCACGGGCTGGCGCCGCGGCGGCCCCGCACTCCGCCAGGCCCGCCACCCTCGGGCGCGGGCCAAAGTTGCGCGAATGGCCCCAACGCCTGGCAAATACTCACCGGCCGCAGCGGGCAGCGGGGTGCGGAGGTTTTAGGGAGTTTAAGGCAAATTCGCCCCGGGGAAGGCGGGCGGCGGCGGCGACGCGCGGCGCTCGGCTCGGGCGGCGCGGAGAGGCTGGCGCTGCCGGGGACTGCGCTGCAACAAAGGACTTCCGCTGCCGCACAGCCGCGCCTGCCGCCCCGCACTGAGCCGGCCCCGCTTACGCGGCGACTCCGGGTCTGCCCACCAGCTCGCGGCGGCGTCCGCCAGCCTTCCCCTCCCTCCCGCCCGCCCACCCGCGCCGCCGCCGGCGGCTGGGGGCAGCCGCGGCCGCCTGTTTGTTGCAACAAGTTTCTGCGCCGGAGCCCGGGCAGGCTGGCGCAGCCCGCAGCGCGGGGGCCGGCGTGGTGGCCGCTCGACCACCCCTCTCGCCCGCTCCCAGGGGTAGGCTTGGGCCCTCCTCCCCTCCTCCTGTTTGCACAGCTGGACGCGGCCGGGCTCCTCCCGACGCCCCGGGCCAGGAGGCCGCCTTCCCACTCCGTCCAGATGTCAGACCCCCGCCCGAGGGCGCCAGCCGCTGGGCCCTCCCTCGCGGGGCGTCCCCTGAGTCCTGCGGTGCCGGCGCCCTCGCCCTGCCCCGCGCACCACCGCTCTGCCCAGGGTCGCGCGTCCCCAGGGCTCCCCCACCCTGCTCTCCATGGGCCCGTCCGCCCCTGGCCTTGAGTCACTTCCCCCGCCGCGCCCCACCCCGCCAAGCCCGCTCCCCCAGGGCCCCGCGGCTCAGCGTCCCTGGCCCCGCGCCCTCGCCCCTCTCCCCGTGGACGCGCGACGCATCCTCCCCACCCCCACCCTCGAATGGAGGGGGGCGCCCATGCTTTTGCACACCCCGGGGAAAGTCCCCGGGTCACGCGGTTGTGTGTGGGGAGCCTGTGACGCTCGGGCTTGTCGCTACGCTTCCGCCTACGGTCAGATGTGGGGGCCGCGGCCGACGCGCCGCAGCGCGCGGGCCGCCCCCCTCCCGGCCACGCGGGCGGGCGCGCACGTCAGCACGCACGCGCGCACTCACGCACGCACACGCCAGCCCCCGCGCGCCCCGTTCCCGGCTCCCGGGCGTGCGGTCACGTGCACCCCTCGCGGGCGGCCGGCGCGGGAAGCCGCGCGAGAGCGGGTCGCGGGGTGCGTGAGCCGGCGCCGCCGCGTGACGTCCGCGGCGCGGGAGCCGCCCCTCCCGCACGGAGGAGCCGGCCGGCCGCTGCCGCGCCGCGGCGGCGTCTGGGTAAGCGACGCGGCCCGGCCCTCCCGCCGCGAGCCGCCCGGGGCGGCGGCGGCGGCCTGCGGCGGCGCCGGTCGCGGGACAGATGCAAGTAGCTTGGGGAGAGGGGTGTTTTCGGTCCGTCTGACATGTCAATCAGGGCAAGGAGGAAAATGGCAACCGCGAATGAGCGCTGGGCGGAGGGTGCCCCCTTGACGCAGGGCGGGACCGCCGCAGAGGCCTCCAGCCCTTTGCGGGGGCCGGGCTGCAGCCCCGGAGAGCGTGGGCCCCCCGCCCCCACGGCCTCCTCCACCCCTCTCACAAGTGGGCGGGCCTTCATGTGCAGCCTGCGAGACGTGCGGCCACGGGCCCCCCGTACCTCCCCACCCCTTTTGTGATTACCGAGCGTCTAGAGCAGGAAGTGCTCTGCCCTCCCATAGTTCATCTCTTTTTTCCGATTATATTAGTCTCATTCGAAGCATGTCGAGCTTTTCTTTTTGAAGTTTGCCCCATCCGTCACCACCGTTCCTAGCTGTCGTTTAGAGAAATCAAGTTCCCGGAGTTGTTTGGGCAGCGCCTAGCGCTGTGCCTGGAACTTAGCAGCAGCTAACACGTTTCATAAATCGACGCCCGGTGTCCCCAAGGGATTAAATTGGGCCTTCTGTCTCTTGAGAATTGAGTGTTTTGAGCAACGCTGTTCATTCTCACAGGGTTTTGCCGAGTGTGTAAAGTACACTTTGTAATCACAGATTTTAAACCTGAAAGGGGACTTAGAGAAAATCTAGTTCATCCCTCTTTTACAGATGAGGACCCCCGGCCTAAAGAGCATGTAGCTTGAACCTCCTGAATCTCTTAAGTAACTGGACTCCTGGGCTCCAGAAGTCTTGGTAGTCACACTGTTCTCTACCACACCAGGAGTACAGTGCCAGTTTAACCCATTCACTGTAGACACTCCACCAGAGGTGATCGTACTTGGCTTTATCCAGGTTTCAGTGTGTGATGGCTCTGGTATTTTAAGAAATGGGGTTGGCGCTATTTTTAGGTAGAATAGACTGCCTGTGATGCGTTTTGGAGCTCAAAGCCTGTCTCCCCTTCCCTCGCACCCCATTCAGCCCTATTCTCTGCGAGAACAACTAACTTTTGCAGCATTGGTTGCTTAGTTAAGGCATCAAACTCCTTTTTAACTATCTGGATATGTTTAATTAAGAGAACGATCAACTCATCAGACATCAGAACAATGATGGGATAGGACATGGAACAGATTAGTAATAATGGCTGGAAGATTGTCATGTAGCAGTGGAACATCACTGGGATGAGCCACAAGAAAGGCCCATGTGGCCGGGGAGGTGTGGACCTCAGACTTGCTACATCTTTTTGCCCAGTCCTGCCCTGACTGTCTATATGGGCTGTCTATTTGGAAGTAGTGGAGCTGGATTCTGCTCAGATTCAGTGGCTGGCTGCTTTCATAAATGAATATCCAATACTTACCAAAAAGGAGGTAGTATTGTCTCCATATTACAAAGAGGAAACAGGCTCAGAAAGACTTGGTTAGCTTCAACGATGCAGTCATTTGCAGTATTCATGCCACCATCACTTATCCAACCAAGTCCAGTCTATGCTCTTTTGCACTATATCTCACTACTGCTTCAAGCCAGGAAGGGGATGAGAGAATCGCCTGTGGCTGATTTATTGGCGCCTGTGGTTGCCCAGAGAGGCTGAGCAGGACTTTCAGCTGCCCTCTGTGCTTTAGAAAGTGGAGCTGTGTGCTTCCACCCTATCTCCTGAGGGGAATGCGAAGGAGCCAGGCTGTCTAGCTGGGGAGGAGGGGCCCAAGTGCCTTGGCCATAAAATATCCTGGTGAGAGCTGTGCTGGGAAGTGTTGCATAATGCCCTCCTCACCACTGAACCAAAGTGATTTATTTACTATGGTCTGTAGGTGGTGCTTGACCATCTTGTTAAAGAACAACGTGTTCATTTTAGTAATAACAGCCAGAAAAGAGTTTGGGGTTTTATATTATTGCAGGTTTTTTTCCTTGTCTTAAAAAAGCACTGCAGGTGCTCTTATCTCAATAAATTATAAAGTACTTTTACACCACTTCCTGTGCCCTCTTTCTGCTTATTTCAAATTGCACATGAATGTCAGTCTTTTGAGAGAAGAATGCTAAGATAAATACTGCTTCAGTTTATAGTTAAGAGCACAGGTGATGGAATCAGCCCTTGCTTTCGATCCCTACTTCATGCTATTTGTTATGTGTCCTAAGCCCGTAAAATGGAAATAAAAAGAACACATACAGTTATGGTGAGGATGAAAAGAAATAATGTATATGGAACCCTTAGCACAAGGCCTTGCATATAATATTTATTCTTTATATAATAGCTATCAGTAATAACTAGAACAGTATTATTCCCTCTGGGATTGGATTGCTACTTGAGCTTGCTTGAGGAGAGCAAGGGAAGAGGAAACAAAGTTTGAAGCAAATATCAGTTTCAGAATTATTAATGGAACTTAACTCTCCCTTTGCTCATAGGAATTTTTTTCTTTTAACTATCTGGAGAAAAAGTGTTTATAGAGTTTTTGAAATTTTTTCTAATTCATTTCTTCCCTGCTTACAAATCAATAGACAATTACTTTTTGTTCCTTCTGAAAAACTCTTTAAGCAAAGTGTTTCATTAGCCTCTATGGATAATGTGTTTGTGGAACGCTCCATGGCAAAAGTATTGGTTCACCTATATTCAGAAGTTATAATCATTCTTATTTGTACTGTATTTCTAGGTCTATACTAGCATTGTCGTTTTCCGACTTTCTCCTTTCAGTGTCTATTTTTTCTTCCAGAAATGTAGTTTTTATTTTTTTAGTGGACTACAAAGAATCTCCTTTCCTTCACAGAGTTCTGATTTTTTTAAGGTCCACTAGCAGTTTGCACTCATGGTGTTAGCATTCTTGTTTGCCTGGTACTGTGGCTTTATCAGGCATCCCACACGTTGGTTAGATGGGGGTTAGAGATGTAAGGCTGGCTGTGTCTGCCGACAGGCAAGAGGCCCCAAACTAACGTTTCCCTGTTCCGTTAAAGATTTCTAGAGCATAACTGCTCTTCCTGTATCATCTGCCATGTCTATTTCTTACCCTCTTCTCTAATATTTTCAATGATTTTCATAAGCAGACACCTAGACTTACTGCAGATTTTACCTCAACCATTATTTTTAGATTTAGAATTTCCATATTATTTCTAGGTGTAATGGTGTATTAGAGTAAACATATCTTTTTCCTAAACACTTTTTATTTTTTTATTTATTTTAATTTTTTTATGGTGGTATTGGTTAATGAAATCCAATAAGTTTCAGCTGCACACTTTCTAACAGTAAGTCAGGTGCACGTGCGTGCGCACGCACACACACACACACTCTCACACTGGGTTCACCTCCCGTAGTTAGATTTCTTTCTGTCACCACATATTTGCCTAAGTACTTTTTAAAAGAAGTTTGAAAATGGTGTGTTCCTCCTCTGCCCTCAGTGCCCAACCTACTAGCTTGGGAGCTTTTTTGTTTCTTAATCTAGCTATTTAAAGTTACAATTAGAAATAAAATGGTTGCTTTTTGTGCATTTAATGTAATTGGCATAATTCCCACATTTTGAGCATTTCTTGTGAAGCTGCTTTTTTCCCTCTAATTTTAGAGTATGAAATATTCTCTAGAGTTTCTTTGGTCCCCTCTTCTTCTCAGTGGTTCTTAACTGAGGCATCTTATTAGAATCAGCTGAAGAGCTTTTATAAAAAGTACCTGTGCTTCACCTCCAGCAATTCTGTTTGGGTTAGTCTGGAGTAGGACTCGGGCATCAGTACAACTCTACATGGAAACTTTTATAATAGCAATAAGAGCCACTATTTTAGGATAAAATTTCTGCAAATATTCTTTCTCTAGATTATAAAATGTTACACCTCCACAATCATGTGAAAGTACCATTAAAAACTTAAAATCATTGTATAAAGTCTTATCATGTGGCAACTTGCATATTTCTGCTTTTACCTTTGTATTTCTAGTTATGATTAAGTGTCTCAATAAAGTTGTATACATTTCCTCTGTCAACTTTCCTATTCTTAATGATAATTAATGAAATCGCAGTGGTAGGAATTATAGAGAAAATATCTACGACTGTTTTCCGCAGAAACAAACATCTTACTCCTTCTGCTCCTTTTTTTTTTTTTTTTTTTTAATTAAAGATTCTAACAGGAAAAAAAAGGATTCTTATAGCTTGAGAGAATGAAAGTTGTGTATTCTAGGACACCATTCTGGCTACCATGGGTCTGAGAGTCCAGTCTAATACAGTAGATTTATTTTAATAAATAAAAATAAATGATATTAACTATCAAGCTAACTTTGAATTAAATCTACTGGTGTAAAACTGTTCTAGATTTCTTAGTTTGAGCTAATCCAGAGTTATTGCAATCTAGTAAGTAAACAAGATTTTTGTAGTTTCTCTTAAATATCAATCCTAACCCCATTACTATTCTATAAATATCACTTTAAAACAAAGCATGTTAAGATGTATCACTCTTAAATTTTGGCTCTAGTCTTTGCAAATATAATAAAATGATAAAATATTTTTCTGCAACCTCTCTCACATCTTGAAATTTCCACCAAAAATTCTCAAATGTAACTTCTGAGATCTTTCTGTATGCATAGGAAACTTTGGCTCTTCTACATACTAGTGAAAATAAAACTGAAGGTCAAAGAAATGAGCAAAGGTCATATAAAAAGCTTAGCTAATAATTTGCAAAGTAGGTTGTATTAGAAAATGTTCTCAGTAACTTTGTGATGGATCGGCTCTGTTGACCTAAGGTACAATCTGGTTGTGTTGCTTTAAAATATCAAATGTCTGTTAGTATGCCAACAAGTTCCAGTGTAAAGAAACTACTATGCATAAAAGTTCCAGTGTAAAGAAACTACTATGCATAAAAGTGTGTGTGTGTATGTTTTAACAGGTCAGAATTTTTTTCATTCTATAAACTTGGAAAATTTATCTCTTTATTTGATTCAGTATATTTGTGAAATCTATCAACATATGTCTTTAAAGTTGTAGACCAGGATTTTGAAGAAGGGGCACTGAGTTGAAAGTCAGATTTTAATAAAAGTACTCACATCTCCATTTAATAGCTAATTGTCTGACCTTGGGTGCCTTTCCTTCTGTCTCTGAGCCTGTGGTTCCTCAACTATAAAATGGAACTAATTTCTGTTCCAGTTCCACATAAGATCAAAAAAATTTAGTGTGGGGAAGAGGTTCTCAAAGTATGGTCGAGGGACCCCTTGGAGGTTACTGAAATTCTGTCAGTGGGTCTACAAGGATCTTTTGCAGAGCCAAGTTCTCTTAATATACTTGAACCAAAGTAGCAACAGGTTAAATGCAGAAGCAGAGAATAGATCCCAGCTGTATTTTTTAAAGCGAGACACTGAAGAGGATTGCAAAATATAAAGCAGTGCCACTCATCTTACTTTAAAAATATATATACATATATATACATATTTATATTAGGAAAAAATTATTTGTGTTAATATGTCACAGGTTTATTGTTATTTTAAATAAATTTTTTAAAGTTTCTCACTTAATTTCTCATGTGGTAAATATTGATAAGCATAACCCACATAAGTAACAGCTCTTCACAGTCCTTCCTACTTTTTCTTAAGAAGGTAAATGGATCTTGAGACCAGAACTTTTTAGAACTGCTGATAAAGGGTAATAACTGGGTAGTTCTATTAAGATTTGAGATTTGTAAAAAATAAAAGTTTATAGTGTTGCTGAGATAAAACTAAAAACTTGAAAAAAAGTTCAAACTACCAGATGTCATTTGTGGGTGATAAAAAGCTGGCAGAAACTGTATTGAAGTTTCTGGAGAGTCTACACTTGGAAGAAGGGAATAGCAGTGAATAAATTTTCATTTTTATGCTTTTATCCTGAGAGAAGGCCCCACTCGGTGACAGGAGAGGATGGCTAAAACTGATCTAATCTTAAAGAGGACAGTTTAGAGGACAGCTGGAAAGGAGAAAATTTCTAGAAAGTATGTGAAGGGGGTGGGAGTGAGGATGCTAAATACTGTGTGTAAACTCAGCTTGAATCCCTTGCCAATCCCTAAACTTATAAATTTGTAGAATAGCCTTCAAACAGCATGCGTAACACTGAAAAATTTGAACTGTAGGGAAGAACAAACTTGGAACTAAAGTCCATCCAAGTTCATTGTCTGCAAAAACAAAAAAATGTCAGTACTCTTTGGAAGAATATTAAAGAATCCAGAGTCTTTACTACAATAATCACAATGTCTAGGATATTAACCAAAACAACTAAGCATATGATGAAACAGGAAATTATCACGCTAATTAATGAAGATTGACTCCAAGATGACCTAGAGCTTGGATTTGGCAGGGAAGATTTAAAACAGCCATTATAGCTCATGGATGTAAAGCAAAATAAGGTTTTAATGTGTGAACAAATAAGAAATCACAGCAGAGGAATAGAAACTAAAAATAATTCTAGACCTGAAAATGTAATATCTGAAATTAAAAATTCACTGTTTAATAGATTAAAAATGACGGAGTCAGTGAACTTGATAGATTAATAGATATTTTCTCATCTGAAGCAGAAATAAGTGAACATGAAAGTTCTCTACAAACTTCGTAGCAGCAGGGATTATATAGATTTCTCTCAAGGCCTAACCTCACCTATTTCCTTTGTGAATTGACTGATTCTAGTTTGGAAACCAATGCTATCTAAATATTTTTCAGGTCTCCTCACCTCGTCCATTTGCTTTTCAGTGTCAGAAAAGGGTATCTCTTCTCCATGGCTAACTGCTATACTTACACTTTTGATTGCATTCCTTCTGGCTTCTAGAGATTCCACCCTTCTTTATCCTAAAAGTTGTCTTCAGTCTGCAGCATCCTCATTGTCCTCGTTGTACTTACCCTTTGCCTCTACTTTCTAACATCTCGCATCCTTGCAGCCAGATAGTTTGCTCTTGCTGTTAAACATTCAGAGGTCATCAGAAACCTCTTGGTCACGATACTTGGGGTTGTGGGAATAGGCCTCATCCTCATGTTTTTCTGCAGCATTTTCCATTATTGCCACCTCCTCCTACCAAGATTCTCACTTTCCTTCACATCCTTTCTCCTCCTTCAATGACAATATGTTTTCTTATTTCTCCTCTTTTGTCTTAACTGTCTTGTCTGTTTTTTAAAGATTCATTCTTAGCCTTTCCCCCCTTATTTTATTCAATAGTCACATTTACTCCTGATGATTTAGTCTTGTCATTCCAGAGGATGTCCTCTCTTTCTCTAGCCCTGCTCTCTCTAGAACCAGTCCAACATATCGTCTCCACTGATCATTAAACATTCCTATTCAAATGTCCTAGAGTGAACACCTTGAACTCACTGTGTCAAAAACTAAACTTTTATCAAGCCATTTTCTATGCCTCTTTGGCGGTCTGGGACCCTGCCTTTGGCACTTGATCTGCAAGTATGACCTGAATGATTGAACAAAGTCTTCCAGTTACTGAAGCTGGAATTCTGAGACTCAGCCTTGACTGGATTACTGTGGCTGACCACATCCAGTCCACTGTCAAGTCAAGTCAGTTTTACATCTGGTGTATCTTTTTGTATTCCCTTCATTAATATTGCCATTACCTGGATATTGCATTAGGTTTCTTGCTGTTCTTTATTTCTCCATGCCCTTACCTTGCTAATATTTTTAATATATTACAAGTAGACCAGTCTTGACACTCAGGCCTAATTATGGTGGTGGTGATGATGATGATGATGATGATGACTGGTGTTTATTGAATGCTTTCTATGGGCTCCCTATTTCTAAGTGCATATATGCATCATATTATTAATATATCTAAATAACCTGTAAGGTACATAGTGTAATTTTCCATATTTTACAAGTGAAACAGATCCCATGGCTAAGCAGCAGAGCTGGAATTTTAATCTAAGCTGTCTGATTCCAGAGTTCAAGCTTTAACTACTATGCTGTTTTCTCTCCCACAGAAAACAACATAGATCTCTATTTCAAACACAGCTGCAATACCTTTTAGTTTTACATTTAGTCACCTCTGTGAGCTGACCCCATCTCTTGTTATTCACTTTTTTTCTATGCCAGCCTGAATTCTTTAGTTATCTATATATACATAGCCCTCCCTGTAATTTTACTCATTCTATTTTTTCTGCCTGCAGCATTATGTTCACCTTCTGCCTATTCATCTAAATCTAGTTCAAACAGCTTATTTTCCATTGGGTCACCTGTTATTTATTTCTCTCTCATAGCATGTTCCCCAAACTGCTTTTATGGCACTTGTCACTTCATGTCATAATTACTATGTTTTATTTCTCCTATTAGCCTGTAATCTCAATCACAGCATCTATGTAATTTTTTCCCTGCCCTCATGCCTTGTACAGTGGGTGCTTTCAAATATTTTTCTTTATTAAATTTTTCTTCAAAAAATACTTTTCATTAAGTGAATTTAACTGTTACTCATAGTAACCACAAGATTTTTTTTATATGTGGCTTTTTAGTATGCCATTTTCATTTCCATATGGTTCAGTGGTTCATTATGCTAATGTTATGTATGTATATACATCTCTCTATATATACTCAAATCGATTATGTGTGTGTGTGTGTGTGTGTGTGTATGTATCTGGTAAAAATGTTTATGATATGGGGGAGTTTTGAGACAATTTGTAAGGCTAGTTAAAGGTACTCTCATTTGAACCATTTTATTGAATCTATGACAGTTTTTCACATAATGAAATCTCTAATATAGAGTTTTATTTTGGTATTTTAGTCTTCCTATAAATTGGTGGTGTATTATAATCAGGGAAATGTAAGTACAACAAATAGTGGCTTTCAGTTAAAAGGCCTTTGAGAATAATACCCACACTTGGATTTTGTTTGGATTCTTAGAGTTAGGCTCAAGTCTCCAGGTTTTGTTATATTGCTGTTTCTTATTTCACTGCTACTTAAAGGCTTTTAAAATGAGAACATAAGGGATAAGAGGTTTTTTTGTTTGTTTGTTTGTTTGTTTGTTTGTTTGTTTTAATTGGGGAGGAATATGGGAAACCTTTGAATAAGTAGGTTTTTTTTAAAGTAATGTTTAATGTAGAATTAAGCAAGATGCAAGATTCCTAAAGTACAATATTATTTGTAAAAAATTTTCAAACATGCAAAACAGTACCATATCTTCTTGAGGGATATATTCATATGCAGTAACTTCGTGACAATATAGAGGAGAGACATAAACATCAAATTCAGGATGGTATTTACCTTTGAAGGCAAGGTTGGTGCTGGAATAGAATGAGGGAGAGATGCTGGGGAGGAGGGCAAGGGGCTCTCTACCATGTTTGCAATGTTTACTTCTGTGCTCAGTGGTGGGTGGGTAGGTGGGTGTTACATTGTTCTCTGTACCTATTTGTCTATCTGAAATATTTCATAATTTAAAAAAAGGAAAAGGTATATATGTAGGTATGTATGCTATTAAACTTTTATAAAAGGTTTTTAAAAAAATTTTAAACAGTACAGCCTCCCCCATGTCTTAACTCCCTGCTCCCTAGTTCCCCTCCAAGAAATGAACATTTTATCATTTCTTTTATGCTTTCCAGAGATATGTACATAAACAAGAATATATTTATGTATAATTTTCTCCCTCCCCCACCTTTAAAAATAAGATAACCACTCCACCCCTTTTACATAAGTGGTAGTGTTTCTTATTTTACTTTACTTTTTTTTACCTTGTATATCTTGGAGATTATTCCATATCGGTACATTAAATATGTAGTTTTAATAAAAATAGATTTAACTTTTTGTCAGTAATAATCATGTTTGTCTTTATCAGTCTAGACTTTATCCACTAAGTATAAATATTTGTTTTGCTCTGTCACGTTTGTTTAAGTGGCAGGAAATCCAGGTTTTTCCCTGATTTCTCTTTCCAAATATTCCTGAGGCTTCCTGGGGTCCCTTGATGTGTAACTGGACTGATTGTTCCCTTGGTTCTTCCAGTTCATGGGTCATGTTTCCTCTGGGAGACAGAGAGGAAGGTCATTTGGGTGCCTGGGTTTGAATACTCTGCCACTTACTACTAGTTTGACCTTGAGTAAATTGACTTTGTGCTGCTGATTCAGTTTCTTCATCTGTAAGACATTGATTATTCCTTTCTCATAGAGTTGTATTCAATGAGTGAAAATTGCCTGATAACATAGGAAGCACTATAAAATGTTAGCTATTTTTACTGTATTATCACTGTATTATCTGCTGCCCAAGCTCCAGACAGCCAACCCCACATTCTCATCACTGACTTCCTTACACCTTGGTCTCCCTGGCTAGTAAGGAAATGTCATTCTCCTTTTAGGATCTGCTTTTTCAGAGGAGGCTCTCCCAGATCCACAGTGATGCCCTCTATACCACAACTGCCGTCTTTCTAAAGCACCAGGGCTTTCTGCACAGTTGGGTTAGATAAAGTGGTAAAGCACCTGTTTGGAACCAGGAAGTCTTGAATGTCTTTGCTGCTCATGCTAGATTTCTCCACCAGAATTCTTTTGCATGTCATTCCTCATGCATGATTTTTTCCCCCTGAGGCCAGTGTTCTCATCTGCATTCTGCTTCCTTCAGGAACCTCCATGCATGTATGTGTCTGAAGTCAGTTAAGATCAGGGTTTAGGTTCTTTCCCATGGGTTTCCCAGGCCCCATATAAATCAGGAGATGTGGCTGAGCATCTATTTTAAGGGCTCCTGAACTTACTATGACTGATAAGTTTCCCAAACATTGTGTGATAGGAGGCCAGTGTCCCCTGAGCACACAGGATCCCTAAGGCACAGTGACAGCTCTAGCCCAGCTGGGACACACTGTTATTAACATTTATAGCTAACATTTGAATAGCAGTTTCCAATACAAGGTGCTTTTCACATAACTTATTTAGGGATAAATAACTTATTCCTATTTTTCCAGTGAGGAAACAGGACTAGAAACTTTGTGGTTACCTAGATTTAAAAGGATAGGCCTTATGCTCCTATGTCATTCATACCAAACAACCTTCTTACAAGATGAAAAAAGTCCATATATTTTTACTTCAGCAGAGTTGATATCAGTTGTCATAATAGGAAGATTTAATGTTAGCTAGGTTTGGGGTGAAATTAATAGTATTGAAAACTTTTGAATAATTTCATTTAGGTCTCCTTGTACTTTGTTGGTTTGTGTAAACTATAACTAATTTTGCAAAAAAAAAAATCTTTATATTGTCCTTTTTCTCAGAGTCACAATGGACACAGGTAGCCATAGCCTTGTCCTTCTGCAGCAGCTGAACATGCAACGAGAATTTGGGTTTTTGTGTGATTGCACAGTTGCTATTGGAGATGTTTACTTCAAAGCTCACAGAGCAGTGCTAGCTGCTTTTTCTAACTATTTCAAGATGATATTTATTCACCAAACAAGGTAAGGATGTGCTTTTTGTAAATCAGATGAATTTTAATATTGTAGTATATCTAAACCTTATAACATAATTTTAGGGATTTTTTTGTTATGGGGTCACCTTAAGGAATAAAAAGAAAAACAATAAAACAAAAACCAGATAGATAGATAGATAGATAGATAGATAGATAGATAGATAGATAGATAGATAAAACCAATTTATCAGTAATTAAATGCAGCATGAAGGATTTATGGTAAAGATAAAAGTAAGAAACAAAAGCTCAAATTTATTGAAGGCTTATCCCATACCAAGCCCTAAGTATTTACCTGATATAAATTCTGCTGTTGTCCATACTATTTTAGAGAAAAAGAAGCCAAGACTGAGTAGTTAATTTGCCCATCCAGGATTACACAGCTAATAAGTTAGACTCATATGTACATCTGCAGTTTTAAAAGTTTTGCTCTTAATCACTAAATTGTTGACCTCCATTCCATAATACTTTCATAGCAAGGTTTCAGTGTCATAATTTTACCCACTTTATATTCTATATTACAGTTCAAAGGGCATTGTTTCAAATATTTTTTCAAAAAGTTCTTTTGGATTCTTACCCTCCCTAACATGATAGATAAGTAAAGGGAGGGCTGGAAAGTGCTATTCAGATTTTGAGCACTTGGTAAAGAATTTCTTTAATTCATCTTCCATTGAAAGTGATAGAAAATTATGTTTTTTAAAAGGACCTTACATGAAATATTTAGGATTTCAGCACCAATCATACATTTTTAGTTAATCGCTCCCTGATTTAACTGTTGAGCACTTACATATTAGGCACTCTGCTAGACCTCAGTAACAGGTAAGTTATACTCCCTGCCCTCAAGAAATTTTTAGTCTAATAGAGATGCAGTACATATAAGGAAAATGATTGCAGTATAATTGATCTCTCTGTGCCTCAGTTTCCTTTTTTGTAAAACACTAGAGTAGTATACCCACATATGCTGTTGAGATTAAATGGATTAATAATATTAAAATACTTAGAACAGGAGCTTTGCACTGTTCGTTGCTGTTATTAATAATTAATATGATAAGTCTATAATAGAAATGTTGTACAAGGTAGAGTGGAATGTCAGCAGCCCTATTTTGGGAAGGTTGGAACAGGTTTTACAGAGGCCCTTGAAGGATCTCGAAGGATCAGGAATTGTTTTTCAGATGTAAAGGAATGCAAGAAGGCACACTGCAGGCAGAGGGGACAAAAATGCATGAAAACATACAGATATGAACCAGGCTAGATCAGAATGATTGGAATGTATGGCACAAGGGGAGAGTTGGTTAGACTAGGCGACAGGGTATGGGTAGCCTTTTCTGCCATGCCAGAGAATTTTCTCTCTGATCTAAGTGTCATTGCAGAAAATAGATTAGAAACACTACCTTCACATCAGTCTTGTCCAAGAGCTGTGAGTTGATTCAGCTCCCAAACTGCCTGTTATGTACCCGTCACCATGCTAAACTAAATCCAGGAGACACAAAGGTGGCAGTTGTGCGGTATCATTGGGCAACTGAAAATCCTCAGTTAATAGCTCTGTGCTGATATAAAAAACCCTTGCCACAGACCATGGCAGTGGGTGTGTCAGAGCTCAGAGTGAAGCCTAAGAGGGAATCCTGAGATACCAGGACTAAAATGGATTGTCAGCATGCTGACACCAAGTATTATCTGATGCATTGTCACAAACTTCTGCTTCAGGGAAGTTCAATCCCTTGACTAGTTCCATTGTTCCTTGTCATTCAGCACTTCCCTCAGGTTGTCTTTATCTTAATTTTTCAGAGTGTTTTCCCGATTTCTTGTTAACACAGTTATTTCTATCTCTTATCTGAATTCTAGATTCATATATAAAAATTGAGTTTGAAACTTATTTTAAAGTTTTTCAAAGTTATCCCGGTATTCATTCATTTGTGATTTAAAGAGGAGGTATACTAATATAGTGTGGAAGCCAAAATGAGGTTAACATAATTTAAACTCTGAATGTTACCAATGTCAACATACCCTTTAAAAAATGTAAAATATTTTTATTGTAAAATATATGTAACACAAAATTTGCCATTTTATTCATTTTTAATTGTATAATTCAGTAGCATTAATTACATTGACAATATTGTACAACCACCACCACTATTTATTTCTAAAATTTTTTATCACCCCAAACAGAAACTACTCGTTAAATAATAACTCCCTCTCCGTCCCCTGTTAAACTCCTGGTAATCTCTAGTCTGCTTTCTGTCTCTCTGAATTTTGCCCATTGTAAATATTTCTTGTAAGTGTCATCATACAAAATTTGTCCTCTTATATCTGCCTTATTTCACTTAGCATAATGTTTTCAAGGTTTATCCATGTTGTAGTTGTATCAGAACTTCATTATTTTTTGGTTAAATATTTCATTGTATGTACATGCCACATTGTGTTTATCCATATATCCTATCCATTGATGGACACTGGATTTCTACATTCTGGCTAATGTGAATAATGCTGTACTGAACACTGGTGTGTAGGTATTTGTTTGAGTCCCTGTTTTTGGTTCTTTTGGTTGTAGACTCAAAAGACTGTTAAGTTCCTTAAGAGCAGGGTACCTATATATCAATTTTCTACCTCCTGGCATCTGGTATCACTTAGGAGTCAGTCACTACATAAATGTTGAATTAATCAGAAAATCTGTGTTTCCTAACTTTAGGCAGTAGATTGAATACATGATGAATGTTTGCTGGCCCATAAAACTGGTATACAATGGAAATTTAAGCTTTGATTTCTGTGTTTCATCAAAGCAGATTGCTAAGTTTGAACTTCTTAAGAAGAAATTGCTTTAGCTTAAGACTATGTGCTATTAAATAAAAAGCCAACTGGGTTGTTTCATTTTGTGAGGGTCTGTTTATTTTTGTTTTTGTTTTTGTTTTTTAACAGTGAATGCATCAAAATACAGCCAACTGACATCCAACCTGACATATTCAGCTATTTGTTACACATTATGTACACGGGGAAAGGACCAAAACAGATTGTGGATCATAGTCGTTTGGAGGAAGGGATTCGATTTCTTCACGCCGACTACCTTTCTCACATTGCAATTGAAATGAATCAAGTGTTCTCACCAGAGACTGTGCAGTCCTCAAATCTGTATGGCATTCAGATCTCAACGACCCAAAAAACCACTGTCAAACAAGGGCTGGAGGTCAAAGAAGCTCCTTCCAGTAACAATGGAAACAGAGCTGCTGTCCAGGGTGACCATCCCCAGTTGCAGCTTTCACTTGCTATTGGGCTGGATGATCGCACTGCTGACCAACAGAGGGCCCGGCCTGCCGCCCAGGCCTTAGCGGAACACCAGAAGCCTCCAGTGTCCATCAAGCAGGAGAGATGTGACCCAGAATCTGTGATCTCTCAGATCACACCCTCACCCTCATCAGGGGTAACAGGTCCCACTTTCACCGAAAGCAGTATCAAAATACACTTATGCCATTACTGTGGAGAACGTTTTGATTCCCGTAGTAACCTAAGACAACATCTCCATACCCATGTGTCTGGGTCTCTCCCATTTGGTGTTCCTGCTTCCATTCTGGAAAGTAATGACCTTGGTGAAGTACATCCACTTAATGAAAATAGTGAGGCTCTTGAATGCCGCAAGCTCAGTTCCTTCACTGTCAAGGAGAATGAGCAGCAGCCTGACCCCTCAAACCGGGGGACCACAGAGTCTTTGCAGATCAGTCAAGTGTCTTTGATCTCCAAAGACACAGAGCCAGTAGAATTAAACTGTAATTTTTCTTTTTCAAGGAAAAGAAAGGTCAGCTGTACCATCTGTGGTCATAAGTTTCTCCGAAAGAGCCAATTGCTGGAACACATGTATACACACAAAGGTAAATCTTATAGATACAATCGATGCCAAAGGTTTGGTAATGCATTAGCCCAGAGATTTCAGCCATTTTGTGACAGCTGGTCTGATAGCCCCCTGAAAAGTTCTCACTTATTGCAAGAACAATTAGACTCATCTTGTGCCTTAGAGTCAGAGGTCACACAAGAAAATGTGGACACTATTCTAGTTGAGTAGCAGTTTCTTCAGAATTTTTATATCAATTTTGAAAAAAAATTTATATGCATTTTTTATTCATAAATTATTTTCCTCAAGTTCTACTGACTTTTTCTTTACCATTTATTCATAGTTTTAATCCTGTATATATTAGGTCACCTTATTGTAAGATAAAGTAATTCATGGCTATTAAGATATAACCTTCAATTATATCTTAACTTTTTTGAACTTTTCATAAATCAATTCACAATTTAGAAATCAGAAACCAGTATAGTAATATTGTACTTTAGAGTAAATAGTTATTTATAGAATTTCTAAGTTTTTTCCAGGTTATAGAATCAGTAAAAAATTAATGTGAAGTAAATGAAATATTTTTTAAAGAATATTCTAGACTGTCAATTTTGGCTGTTTCACATAAATAAGCTCCTATTGAGGATTATTTAAAAATATTTTCTGCCATATAGGAAGCTAATGGTTATTTCAATGCATAATTATGTTATAATGTATAAAAGAATGTTTTAAGGCATAGATATACCAAATCATGAGTAGTTTTAAAATTACATTTTACTTACTAGCTCTGCAACATCTTACATGGCTTTTATTTATCATTAAATGTTGAGCATACCTCATTTTTAATTTAAAAAATTTAGTTAAAAAGACAGGAAGAAATCAGACAAAAAAGCAAAAAAAACCTAAAGAGAGTAACAATAAGATACATACACATAGATGAACATACAAAGATTCAGATAGATCTGCATTGACTAACACCCCAGTGTTGTTGCTTAAAGACCTTAAGAACAATTTGAGATTTTTTTATGAATGGGGGTTTACAAAAGTTTAAAGAGAAAAATGATAAAAAAAGTATTATCTTTATACCCTCAATGTCAGAGGATTTTCTAGGCTGAGTTGATGTTAATTTTCTAACAATCACTTGAAAAAGTAATTTTTCAGTGATATAGTTTTCACTTTTTTCTGGTCCATAAAACCAGCAGAGTAGATAGAATCAATGTTCTAGAACTATGTTTAAAATCTATGGTAGGTTTTTCTCTGTGAATAAACTTAACTCCCTTTTATGGTGAAACTTAGAAAGCTAAAACCCTAGAAAAATTAAAACTGATAGAGTAAACAAAGATTCTCCTGTTCTATGTAGCTAGGAAATAACTGATCAAACCTCATCACAAAGGATCCAAATTGTTTCTGAAATGTTTAAATATCAAATATTAGATAGTCAAGAATAACAAAAGAGAGAGGCTTCAAAACAGCCTTACCATTTTTGTATGCTGCCCTGTGAAATTCTAAGCCTCACAGATATTTAAATAAATCTAATCAACTTGGTTTGTGAGGCTTAGAATTAAACTGCATACAAAACTCCTTGAACTCCTTAGTGACTGCACACACTGAAGACATTTCCTGACAACTTCAGCATTCCTCGACAGCATCAGAGTTCAGTCATGTGGGAGCTCAAAGAGTAATCAGCTCATTCTAAGGGTACAAAGGTTTTCTCTGGATGAACAGTTGAGTTTAGCCAAATTATGAAGCCATAAGTTTTTCTTGAGGGTTGAATGAAGAAAATCACTGGGTGTTGTCTAACACATTAGAGTTTCTGCCTCAGACAATTGAGTAAAGCCTCCTGGGATCAGTATTGATATGTGTTGAGTGCAAATCTAACTTGTTATGGATGTAGGATCAATAGGAGTGGTTAAATGTGTTGCTCTTTGGGGTCAGAATGTCATTTGTCATTTAATCTTAGAGTTAAATTATGTAAGCAATTATGCACACTCATCCTACCTTCAAACATTTTATCTCATAGGATGAACATAAATATTAACAGTGATTTCATGTATTTTAGGCTATTCAGGATCTATTCCCTGGCCGTCTTCAAGTGAAATTTTATTTTTCTCATTAAGATAATTTTTCTGATTTTTCTTTTCTGTATTCTTTACTAATTGCTCAGTTATCATTAGTCCTTGACACAAGAAGTGCATAGCTAAAAGGTGGGATTAAGGGTATACAGGAGTTGTGGAGTAGTGTAGCAGTTCAAGGTAGGTCTGGAGAAATTGTAAGAATTTGCTTGTGGCTGATTGGCCATGATAGACAACATTAATTTAAAGCAGAAATGTATCTACATTTGTTGGATATTGAGAAAATAGAGGTTAACTGTATTTTTGTTCTTATTCATATAGTTCTTTATTTTTAATTTTTTCCACCTTTATTGCAATATAATAGGTAATTAGTTATTTGTATTTACATTGTATAATTAAACGAGTTTTTAAAATTATGTTGGCATACAATGACACACCAATTTCAGTTGTATAGCATAGTGATCAGAGATCCATATAACTTGCAAAGTGATCACCCATCTAAATCTAATACCTTTCTTTCCCCTTACATATTTATTACATTACTAACCATCTTCCCCATGCTACACTCTTCATTTCCATGTCTATTCTGCAACTATCTGTTTGTACCTCTTAACCCCTTTGCCTTTTTTTACCGTACGCCCCATCTAGTAGCCTTTGTATCTGAGTTTATTTCTGCTTTTGTTGTTATCTTGGTAACATTTGCTTTGTGTTCAAAGCAAATGTTCATGATATTCTTTCTCTTTTAGGAAGTAGAAAAATGTTAACGCGTTTTATAGAAAAAAAATCCCAAAAGCTGGGTTCTGGAGAACCAGTGAATAGGGGAGTGGGGACCAACCAATTTTTTTTTCATTTTTTTAACAGACATGTTTTTTAAATAGTTTATATGATTAATGCTTTGTATTTTTTTTTACGATACAATTTCTCACTAACAAAATCTGATTTATTATATAAAAAAAGTTTTTTTAGCTAAACCCTTTAGTTTTGACTGTATCATCTGTAAAATGGAGCTAATACTCTTACCCATTATGGTATGGGTTGCAAAATGATTACCAAACTCTAAATACTGGAAATGCTATATGTACGTTAATCAATGTATCAGGCACATACGAAACAGACATTTCCGTCTTGGGTCAGCTTAGAATCTTCCCTTCTTTCCAGAAATAGACTGTTTCAGTATTTGTCCTTATTAGCATATTTTCAGAACTCATCTGATAAGTGCAGTCTGCATTATGAGAAAACAGAAATTTCTTGATTTATATCTCTGAGATTATTATTTCTTGCTCTGAATTTCTAATTTCCCACCTGTAAAATAGATATAAGCAATCCCTACCTCACAGGGGTGTTGTGAGGATTTGTATTAAAATTGTGTTAAGTGCTTCGTAACTTAACCATGTAAAGAAAAATTCTATAACTAAGCCTATTAACTTCTATATTCCAACCCATAAATTCTGGAATGCCTTAGAAGTAGTCATATACTATTTAAGACATAGTAATTCATTGACAAACGTTATTTTTTACAAATACTCTAGAAACAGCAGTGTTGCCAGAATTCTTATTCTAACATAGTTTAATCAAGGAGAATATTATTTCTTTTGCATTTGGGGGAATAAAACCTTGCCAATCCAGCTTTACTGAAAGTTCTCCCAAATGTATTGTTTACAGCTAGGAAAATGAACAAAGCAATGGAGAAAATATTTTCTTTGATATAGGTCATTATAAAAGTAGATGGGGACAAGAAATGGAGTGGGGATAATTACACAGTAATTCATTATGTTCTGTTAAATTGTATCGGAAAGACTTCATTTCATACTGAAGAAAATACATATTAATCATAGAAAAAGCCTGAAAATGTATAATTCCATTAATTTTTATTTATATAGGCATACTGTTGATGTTGTAACTCAGATCCTTGATATCATTTTTTGTAGTAATTGAGGTAAAAAAAATAAGTCATGTTAAGAATTTTTATAATGTGACTTGTGTCTTTGTGTATTTTAAACTAAATGTAGCTCTATGGTATTTTATTATAATTTTTAAATTTCTAAGAGTGAAATCTGTAAGAGATTATATACCCTGTTGCACTTCTGTGTTTGTATGGTTGGACTTTTTGAAAACTGGTGAGATGATGCAATTTCAAGCCTGGATATCTTAAATACAAGGAATCACAAACTGATTTTTGTCTCTGAGAACTTGAAGAGTCCATTGTGCTTCAGTATGCATCTGTGCCATACGTGATTACGTAGTCGATTTTGCTCTAGTGCAACTGATGTTATATGTTATCAACTCTTCTATTTTGTGCCCAGTAAAGTTGTTTAGCCAGATTAGATCAAATGTCAGAATAGTTTCAGAGAAACTTGGATTTCAAAAACTTGTCCAATTTAATAAAGGCCCAGTGAAGAAATCTCCAAAGTACAAGTAACACATAGCAAAACACAGGAGACTGAAATCAATAGTACATTGTATAGTTAAACTCTTCTACCTAATGTGCTGTGAGTTTGCTTCAGAAGCATTCTTTTAAAAAGTTTTGTATGGAATGAACAGAATGGATTTTACATATTTTATCATGACAAATAAATTAATGTGACTCGATCATAAACATAATCTCGTTTTAGGTCATCTTTTAGAATGTGTTCTTATTTTACAGCAGTGTCTGCCAAATGTCTTCCTAGTGTTGAGGTAAGTGTCAAGTAACAATTTGGATATATCATGCAAAAATGTATCTGTGAGCCTAATTCTTATCAACCATAATCCAGCTACCATCTCTGGAAAGAGAGAACATCTAGTCATTCCCCAGAAGTTTTCTTGCTTTGCTTCTGTCTTTCTTCCCTATATACTCTCTACTATATCTCCTCCAGTAACATAATCTACAACAGTGGTTCTCAACCAGGATCTATTAAGGTTCCCCAGAGAAACAAGCCAACAGGGAAGGGCGTGTGTGTGTGTGTGTGTGTGTACGCGCGCGCGCGTGCGTGTGCGCGCAGAGAGAGAGAAGTTGATTTACTATAATGAACTGGCTTATGCAAATATGGAGGCTGAGAAGTCCCAGGCTCTATTTTTGGCAAACTGGAGACCCAGGAAAGCTGATATAGTATGGTTCCAGTCCAAAAACCAGCAGTCCCACAAAGGCAGGAAAAGACCAGAGTCAAGTAGAAGATCCCCTTACTCTCAGAAGGGTCAACCTTTTTGTTCTATTCAGGCTTTCAACTGATTGGATTAGCGCCACTTCCATTAGAGAGGGCAGTCTGCTTTATTCAGTCTCCTGCTTTCAGATGTTAATTTCATCCAAAACACCTTTACAGACATACCCAGAATAATGTTTGACCAAATATCTGGGCACCCCATGACCCAGTCAAGTAGACACAAATGTCTCCCCTACCATGGGGACATTTGGCAACATGGAAATATTTTTGGTTGTCAAACTGGGTGGGGGGTCGGGGGCAGGTTACTACTGGCATCTAGAGGGTAGAGACCAGGTTTGCTGCCAAACATTTTACAATGCAGGAAATAGCTCCACAAAACAGTTGTCCAGCCCAAAATGTCAGTAGTGCTGAAATTAATACTGTTTTTACAAAATATGAGGTGTGTTAGTTCAGAATTAAATTCTATTTGAATTATCAGTTATCCCAGCTTTTAAAAGACAAAAATGTGATTATTAAAAACGAGAGATGTATTAAGTAGCAAGACAGTTTTTAAATCTATTCATGTAATATTTGAAATAAACAGTTATGCCTCTAACAAGGTCTCTTTGTGAAATTAAAATGTGATTGTGTTTTAATTAGTGTAAATTTTTAATCTGGCCAAAAGGTGGCACCACTGTACCTTTTAAGACGTCAAATTTAGCATCAATATCTGTTTAATTCACTATTTGTTTAGTACTTAGCTACTCTTAGATCTTGCTTTAATTTATAGAGGCATGACTGATGAGGATTTTCCTATAATTCGATACTAGGTGCCGTAATATTTTGACATCCCTCTTGGATCCAGATGCTTCCAATTTACATGTAAATATAGCAACAGATAAACTTTTTTAAATATCACATTTATTGTGATTGTTGTATTGAGCATTTGAGGATTCTTGTAAACCTTGGAATTTGTCCCAATCATATTTGCTTTATCAGGCACCAAACTCAGTTTTTGGTGTTATTCCTGGTCAAGAGGTAAACCCAGAGATATTGAAGTAAATATTCTCTTGTTTTTTCACATCCTCATCCTGAGAATTATTTTCTGGAATACATTTCCTTTTTTAACTATGATTGAATAACTGACTTTCTAAGCTGGTGTTCTTTATTCTTTTCTTCCCTCACTTCTAACCAGTTATAATCTCTGAGTAAGGTGAGACCCTTAATAGAGTTATTTTGCATTCCACTTTCTTGCCTTCCAATACTAAGTGAATATAGTCTGCCCCCCTCTCATCATTTCTGCTTGCAATATTATTATTAATATTATCCTTGGACTTTGTACCTAATCACCAAATGCTTCTCTTAAATTTAGTTTATAGCTGATTAGCCGATTTGGAGAGTGAACCCACTTCCTCTCAGATAAATTCTCTTCTATTGTTTATACAATGTTGAAACTTTCATTGTAACAGCTTGATAATACTACATCAAAATAATGAAAATATCTTTCCTTAAGCTATTAGAAAAATGGTGTCCTTTCATGTCAGAAATCTGAAGGAATAGCAGTGTTATCAGAGGAGTTCTCTGTACAACCGAACTGGTTGGTCCTTGCTCTCCTGGAACCTAGAGGGGAGGCTTATGCAGGAAGGAAGCCTGAGGAGGCCCTCACCAGCTGTAGTTGTCACCCCTTGGTTTATGTTATTACTGAATTTCAGGAAGGTCCATGTTAGATTTGTGTGGACCAAACAGGCCTTTGAGGAATTTAGCTATTCCACATTTTTCTGTAGCGGAAGCCATGTGGCACTTAGTCCAAACCATATGTAGGTAAGTAGAAAAAATTTTGGCAACTGGCACTTTTAAGTGCCTTATGAGAGAGGAAACTGTAAAGAACCTATGGTGGTTCTTTAGAAAAAGGATATAACATTTGCAGAGGTAAAGGACAAGGTTTTAAAATGCAGGTGGAAGATTCCAGTAGAGTGAGTCTCAGAAGCCTTGACCAGTTCTCATTTCCCAACATTCCCCTTTTTTACATATATGCAAGTCTAGTGCTATGAGCTCAGTGGTAACTGTCTTCTATTTTTATCACACTATTTTCAAGTGTGGGAGGGAAAGCATATAAATGAAAGACTCCTTTTTTATTTTAAACATCTCTTATCTCACTGTTAGCACAGTTTTTGCAGATCTCTAATTGGTGGCGATGTTCAGAGCTACCACAGATGGCCGAGCCCATTATGCACAATAAACGCTAGGGCGCGCCACTATCAAACTAATGCTTCTGGAGTTGGGCCGTGCAGAATTTGCACAGCCATGCACAGTAAGTAGCCCTGCCTTTCCTTACCTGGTTTAGATGTTGGGTTTAAGAAGCCCTTATTTTTAATTTCTGCATCAAGCAGCAGTTTTCACTGATGCAGCCAGGAAATTAAATACACAGCTGTGTAAAAAACAAATCAATTAAAAAAAAAAAACCCTAGGTGACACAACTACATTTGTTTGTCAAAATTTGTAAAACTGCGTAGTGCACTAAAAAGGGTGGTTTTAGATGTATGTGCGTTATATCTTAATGGAAAAAGTTAAGACCACCGAGATAAATATAAAAATGTCTTAGAGCTTAATGAACTATGATGACTGTTGTTCACTACTTAACCTTCCACATGCCAGAAAAAGCACATCAGCCAGACATTAAAGGTATAGAGGAAATCCATAAAACTAAAAAGATAATTCTAAGCAAATTCACTCTGAAATCAGCAAAATTATTGATAAAGCTATGGTACATCTCTAAAAAAGATCATAAAGTCAGGTTGACTTTTTGCACCTGAATTGAACAGTGACTGTTTTGGCATTTTGTATGCCATTGTCACAGCCTTACACAGAATACAAGGACAGGTCTAACCATTCTGATTAGGATGGAATTACTCTGGTTTTGGATAATCTATTTAAAGAGAAGTGATATTCTGACTAAGTTTTTATGCTGCAAATGGCTACTCCACATGAAATGTCTGCATTGTAATTATGAGGATACGCGATTTGAGCATGCATGCCTGTAGCTGCATTAGTTGTGACTGATCACAGATGTGACCCAGAGACCCACTTGTAGCCATACCTTCCTGTGACCAGACCTTTCTGTGACCTAAACGTATGATGTCAATGTAGAGATTTGGGAATAAAGGTTTGAGTCATCCTGTGCTCCACAACTCCCAAGAGTGCAGAAGTGGAAGGCCGGGGGTTTATGGCTACAAGTATAGTTGTGAAAAAGTATGTGAAAGGTTTAATCCTTGCCCCATAATTGCACTGTCATAAAGATAAGAGCAAAAGTCCTATTTGAGTTTATCGACAAAATGAGTCATAGGGAGATGTGCCTTGTTTTGCAAAAGTGCAGAAACTGCTGGACATTGATACCATTGCTGTTAAGATAGGTTGGAATTTAGAGACTATTTTCAGTTTGGGAGTTTTCCAGGCTGGGGGCCACTGCACCATACTCCCCTCACCTATGTATTCCTTAATTGTTCATGGTGCCTGTGCCCAGCTTTGCTCAGGATTTTCTGTAGATGTATAGTATGCTCGTGCACAAGCTCATATAACTCACTGTCTTTCCTAAGCTCAGGAACTTAACCCCTGATGATCTCAAGCTTTCGGGGGTTGAGGAGGGCAAGTACTCACAAAGGGACTTGGGACTCCAGATTTCAGCAGAATTGCCTGTGAGGACAAATTTTACAAAAGGTAATTTATCTTTTATATTAAAGATATTGTTTAATAAAACATTTAAAATTCTACAAAATGTGAAATACTAAATACCTATGTACAGAGTTTATACATGAATAAGACATTTTGCTTTGGAACACAGTTTAGTTTTAGGGCTCTTAAGGCACTATCAACTTTAAATAGGTCCCAAGATTGGAAAGTATATTCTTTCCAATTATTATTTTTGGGCTGTGGGTTGTCAACATAAGAATAAAATCAGTGTCTCAGTAAAAAGAACTTTTGAAACACCCGGCTTCAGCAGGTAAGCATTTTCACATCAAGATTGCTTAGTTATTTGGAAAACTATAACGATTAACAATTCATACTTTAATATAATGTAGAAAAGGCAACTAACGAGTATAGCAAGAGATAATGAAAACAAGTGCACCTCTGTCAAATTCATAGCAGGCATCAGAATTGTTCTTTATGTGAAATTAGTTCAATGAAATTGAATTCAAGGTCTAGATATTTGTTTCTCTTTGCTGAAGGTGACTCTTTTAAAAGGCACATCACTGTGAAGTCTGTCTTACACCCAATCAATCAGCAGTAGAACTTCAGGTAGTGCTAACTCCATAGTTAGGTCAGTGTGATCTTTATAGTTTTAGGAAATGAAAATAATATACCATGTTTCTATTAAAAGATTTGGGTAAATCAAATAAACATGAGCCAATATAACATTTATTCTGTATTAACAGTCAGTACATGTATTAATTCAAGTTGAAAACTTTTTTCTACAGAGTATTATTTTTTTAATATTAGCATCTGATCCACAGTAATATAGTACTAATTTTAATGAGAAACACAAAATGGAAGTTTTACTTTCATAATAGCTCATCCACTTAACATTTTACAAAGAACTACTATAAATATGTAACATTATGCAGGCTTCTTTCTGCACCTGTTCATAAACCAGAAGGAATATACTGTTTAACTATTTAGAAGCTGAATGCTTTCAAACTGCCCCTGAATTTATATGACCACCTCCCCACACCAGGTACAATTAATCACTTTCTCCTTATTCTCTCTGTGGTAGCCCTGATGCTGCGTCACCTATTGCTGTTGCTCCCTAGGCTGAACTCTTGGAGGGCAGGGAGCCTGTCCCCTTTATCAAACAGTGTTTGGCATGTGTTATATACCCTACATATGTTGAATCAAATTGAATTAAATTTTATGTAGCTTCCTTCTGTTAAATTTTTATAATAAGGGTCATTACAAAAATTATTTTAAAAAATGTACCATAAAATGTATTACATCTTAAAATTTTAAATTCTGTAAGAAACTTTATGTTACACAATAAAACATTATAGGAATTTGAATCTAAAGAAATCTAACCCTTAAAATGAGGATTTTTTAAATGCACAAATGACAGGCAGAAAAGTTAACTCCTGATATATTCAGTGTCAGATGAAATTAGAAAGTAGACTTTACATAGTAGAATAAAATGATCTTTTCAAACAATGGGATTTTAAAGCTTAACAATTATTTTTTAAAATGCTGCTGTAAATCCTTGGGGAAAAAAATTCTAAATTATAAAAAATAAGGCAACTTGAAGTTATAAATTTATGAAGTTAACTTAGAATTGCATGCAGAAGCTAGGTTTGATTGGTACCCTCTCATGATCCATATCTTGAAAAATCTTTAGCAGGAAGGCTATTCACACTAGTGAAAAAACAACCTCAGAAATAAATCATAGAGCTTTTAAAACTCCACTAAATAGTAAACCAATTAAGATCATTACAGACTTTGTGCTGTCAAATAGATTTCCTTGAAGGTAAATTATGCAGACAGCTTTTCTGAAGAACTACATTTTTGCCACATGCTTATTATTCTTTGAAGTGGAGGAGGTGGCAGGGACATAATTTCTCTTTCAAAGTTCTTTTGTTTTCTGCAACCTTTACCTAAATGTTACTGGGTACTATTTTTATATCCTATAAAGTACTTTGAGAAAATCGTAAAGTGAATAATGCTACATAAAATAGTGGAGGATTTTAACATACGCTGGGTTGTAAAGTGAAGTGAATAATACTTGACTCTTAAAAGGAGGGGAGATAATATCCTGAAAAATTAAGAAGTATCTGATAAACCAACCAGCCTTATAAAACTCTCAGTTCAAAGAGAAACTGAATCTCCACTGTATAATAAATGTTCACTAAAAGCAGTTTTATACCACAGTAAATTTAAATGAAAATGTGGTATTATTAAATTATCTTTTAAATGATCATTTTAATATTGTTAAATGGATGTGAATTGAATGAGAACCTATTTATATTCATTTAATATCTTGCATAAAAAAATCAAATTGCTTAAAATAAATACCATTATAATAAAAAATTTAATGAGAGACTTCTAAGTCATCTGATCCCTAATTATTTCTATAACAACAAAGCAATTTGGATAACCTGAGAATTCACTGTAGTAGGATTTAACCATTTGAAAGATATAATCATATTGAAACATTAATTTCTGGATTCCTTTTTCAAACTGGAGTCCTACTTATTTAATTCACCAGATATTTTCAATAGAAAAGGTTGAGAAGAAATCACCTAAGAATGAATACAAATAGAGTATATATCTCATCCCCAAAATGATAAATTATAATACATTCTAACCAAAAATATATATCAAAACCACAGTGAGGGAGAAAAAGAAACCTAAGACTCAATAAAATGCTTTAACAAAAAGTCATTACACATATTTACCTAGTATCTATTTTTAAAACTTCCAAATAAATATGCCAAAACCTTTGAAAATATTTTTTAATAACAAGTGCTGTAATTTTTTTCTGATTTATAAGAAATTACTAAAAACGTATAGTGCAAGTATATTGGGTTGAGCTATCTTTGCAGTAAATGAAGACAGGATTTTTCAGAACACTGTAAAATGCACAAATTTCAATCAGGTTTTTTAAATTATTCATTTTTAAATGTTTGCTGGTTGCTATCCAAGTCCATTAGCACCACATATAGTGAATTAAAAAGTACTTTTAGAAAAGATGACTTAGCAGTATTTTTGTTTAAAACTTATAAATAAAAGAAATTGATTTCTTGCTAAATTTTCATCTTGCTAAATTGAAGGATTTTAGTGGGTTTCCCTCTCCTCAAGGTTATAAGCATGGGAATAGGAAAATCTAGGGGAAAACTTTTGCACTTCAGCAAAGAATGTTGCTAATAATATCCTTTATTTAGTTCAGTTCCAAAGTCAAATTAGGTGCTTTTGCCAGCAGTGTCAATGTGTATTTAAACAAAGAAGATTCTACTGGACAAATTAGCACATACTTTCTATATGCAATCCATAAATAATTCAAGAAGCCACCAGATCACTTAAAAACATCTAATGTACATTCTTTTCTCTAAGAATATACAAATACTCTTTAACAAATACCTTACAACTCAAGTGAAAGCTCTTCATTACTTCATCTACTTTCAGAGTAATGCTGTCACTCACTTTGACAGTGGGGGACTACACAATATGAGCCCTAACCTGTGAGGTAGGGGAGTGTGTTATAGTATTATGGCCACAAGAAAAGATTGAAATAGAATCACTTTTTCAAGAAATACAGCAATCATTGATGAGGTTGATTATTTAAATAACGGGATAAAATACAAATAAGCCCTTGTTATATTAAGTTCATTTTTTGATAAGGGATTATTAGCTGGATTGAAAAAACCAATGAAAAGTTAGTTTTCAATGTAAAATGTTTCATAATGGTGTCTCAAACATAGGCACAATGAAAGAATACTGACATTTAAAATACAACTTTAAATGTTAGCAATAACTTTTCACTTTCTACCCAACCTTGTTCTTGGCTCATTCTTGGTCAAGAATGAATAATATTTTCACTAAATTATTACGTGAACTCCCTAGGACTTCTACTGCCAGGTTTGGCTTTGAATCCACTCTTCTTACTTGGAGAAGAGTTGATGAATATGATCTCAAAAGAAGTAATCCTGCAAGACAAACCCATGTTATCCGTGATAACTTGTTACTTGGGAAGTTTGCCTTCTGGATGGAAAATATTCCACTCTTTTTGTTTCTGTTGCTTTTTAAAAATCTTTTCAGCAGATGATCACACAAAGAAATGGATTTATACAGATCTCTTTGGGGCAGAAGAAAGATGGAGAGGGAAAATGTATTCCGTTTCCACAGGTTTGCATTTGTTTGCCTATTTGAAGTAATTTGTCAATGGCTTTTGTAAGGGACTTGAGGAAGACTAGAAAATACTCATATTTAATTCAAACATGCATTTTCTGCTGAAATTGGGGAAATGCAATATATATATATATATATATATATATTTTGAGGTAAGACTACTGCCTAGGAGTGTAACAACTATAAATCACATTCACACAAAAAAAGCTCACCTTATTCACCATTTTAAACAGCATAAATGTGCACTGTAACAAAAAATTGTTTTTTGAAAACCGAATGCAATGATAACCTATACACAGCGTTGAACTATCAAAAGGAAACCAGATTTTCTGACAGAGGACATTGAAGAGATTGTGGCATATTATAAGTGCTCAAAAAAATACATCTTCCTTCTCCCAGGCACATCAATCTTCACATGCCATTTTAGCAACTCCTTGTATGTCACTTTGCATTGCAATCTGTACTGACTTTCTCCAATCCAGAAGTGACTGCATTTTAGTGGTAGGAATGGTTTTATAAATTTGGTTCTTTAGCACATCTGGGCTGGAATTGTACCTTTAAATTCCACAGATGAAAATCTCTCGTTACTGAATAAGAAATGCATCAAGTATGTAAGGTAGTTCATTGTTAAACATTTTTTTTTCCTCTTTCCTACGATCTGGAAATTAGGTCACTGTAGAAGATCATTTATTTTATTATCATCAGAGGCCATTTCATTAACTAGCTGTTCTATAGACAACTGGATAGCATTCTTGACAAGAGAAGAAGCTGTTTCTATTAAAAGTGTTTCATATTGTTCTGAAGTTCTACCCTCAAAACCACTATCATTAGCAAAAACCCCGACTTGCTCATTTTCAATTGAAATTAAGAATTGCTTAGGGACATTTTTAGATTTCTTAACATCAAATTCACTGATTTCAGTGTCTGTAATAATAATAGCAATTGGCTCCATTCTTTTGCTTTCTTCTGGTAAAGGTTTCTCTGCAGTGATCTCAGTTTCTTTAAAATCTGATTCCTGGCTCAAGTCAGTATCTTTTGGCTTACTCTCCTCACCTACAGTCTCTCCATTTTCATGGTCTTTCCAGTTTGGTTCACTTTCTAGGATACTGTTTTTGGCATCTTCCACAATTTGTTGATCTGAGATTGCAGGTGAAGGAGGAGCATCAGAAACCACTGGTAGCTGATGCTCTGTTTCTGAAGTTTCAAGTGGGCTTGCTTGCTGGGGTTGGGCACTTTGTTTTTCCTCAATGATTTCAATACCTTTTTCAAGGATTAGAGTTCCTGTTTGAATACCAGAATGCTCTGTATCTAACCCAAGTTCTACTGAAATCACTTTCTCTCCAGGAGAAGTTATACTGTTGCTCACATTTGATTCACAGACGTCATCACCCTCTTTCTGTGAGACACCTCCACTTACATCCTGGGTCGACTTGGTCTTTGTTGTCTGGTCATCTGATTGGGTTGTAGTTTTTGTATCCAACCTTTCGGCCTCTCCTTGAACTTTGACACTGCGGTCTGCATCTTCTATAATTTTAGAATGATTACGTCTTTTCTCCCCCTTTGAGAATTTTATGCAGGGAATCTTAAGTCTGGATTTTGCCTTTTTCTTAGAAAGATCAGCATCCTCAGTATTGATTTCAGTTTGTACTTTAGCCTCAAAGGGCTTTTGCTGCTTTGAAGAATCTGACCTTTTCCTGCGAGTTACAAGTCGTTTGAGGGAAGCCCAGGCCCGCCCTGGGGGTTGTGACTGATCAGAAGCTCCAGCTTCGGATGGACATGTCCTTGTCACATTAACAGCTTCAGAGCCAGCTCTGGCCTTTGTTGCTTTGGCTGATTTCTTTCTTCTCTTGAAGCAAAGCATTGATGCTTTTTCCTCCTGCCTCTCATCCTGAGGACTGACTTCTGCTGATCTCTTCTCATCTTTACTTTCTACTTGAATTTCAGAAACTGTGGTCTCCATTTTTACGTTACACTCTTTCTTTCTCTGGTAAACGATATTTTTGCTTCTTTGGCAGTGTTTATGACAAAAAGATGAGAAAAAATATCATACTAAGGAAAACATCTTCCAGATATATTCACTACTTTCATCTTACTCCATACAGTAGTTTGAGGTGGTTTCTCCAGCATACAAATGCCTGGTTTCTCTACTATTTGTAATTTCTCTCTTTATTTTCTTCATGAAAGCCCTTTACTTGGTAGATCTTTGTTTTATTTAAAGATCAGCCTGATGAGAGAAAAGACAGTTGTATTTTATTTCACCATCAGCCTATTCATTTCTATAGAAACTATTTTAGCTGAATGTATATGATTCTACCAGGCATATATCCTATATAATAACTTACTGAAAATAACTGGAGAATAAAAATTGGGGTTAACTTTTGCCCTATCAAGAAGATTTCAGTGTGAATATATTTCACTCTGTTCTCTTTGTTAAAAGTTCATTTTGGATTATTTTGCGAATCCGATATTATTTTATCAATTCTTTAGTTGTGATGACTTTATGAACTATTTATGACTCTGAATTGCAAGTTAACAAAAAACAACAAAAACAATGGAGGGTAGAGTGATAAGCAAGCTAGTGTAATTTTTATTACATGCAATAAAGAATTCTGAAGCCACAAGGGATCTTACAGGTTATTTGAGATTAATCTAGTCCGGTCAGATGAAGAAATTGAGTACCAGATGGAGCAGTTGCCTGGCCAATTGCCATATGGTTGATAAGGTCATAGCCAGAGTTAGAACTGAGGACTTCGACTCTCCAATGTTCTTTCCAGTGTACCTTAAGGTTTCTATTCTAAAAATGTATGTTCCATCAAGGAGGTGCAACTTTTCATACATACTCTGGGGAAATTTAACATCACTGTCATTCTCCACTCTTAGATTTAGTTGTATGTTGACATTTTCCCCCTAAGTATTTGCTGTTCAAACATTTTACATAATGAGCACATAGTCAAAGGTCAGTAAGAGTGAATAGTAATAATAGCTGACATTTGCTGAGCAATTTCTGTATATGAAGGAGTGCTAAGCACTTGTACATACATCTCTAAGCCTCCCCCACAGCACTGAAAAGTGAGTAGGTGGTGGTATCACCATCTACAGATGAAGAAACAGGCTTAGAGAGACTAAGCAGCTTGCCTGAGATTACACAGCTAAGTAGGTAATGGAGCTCAGATTCAACCCAAGGTTGTCTGTTTTTATTCCTGAAGACCGTACTCTGAAATTGGGCTTTTAGAGTCTCATGAGAAAAATGAATTGTTTGGAGATGCCAATCCACACTAGATTCAGTGGTCAAAAATATTTTTTTAATGTTTAATGGTTATTTAACTATAATGTATCCCCATCCACTTATTATTGAATGAAGATTAGGCTGAGTTCTTGCTATTTTAAAATCAAGGTTTTGAAATTCCTTATATTTTATTTTCTTGGCTTTAGAACTAATTTGAAAGCCAAATACAAGTGATAAGCTGTACAACTTGCAAACTGATAATATATAAACATAAAGGTATATTTAAAAATTAATCCACAGACTTGTATAACAGCACCAATGAACAGAGATGAAGTGATCATCTAACAAAAAGCCTATGAACTTCAGTGATGGATGTCCTAAAATAAGGAAAGGGATTCATTCCTTGTACTTTTTTTTTTTTTGGTCTTTCACTGTTGAAGATTTATTTAGGTAGCTCTTGATTCTATGAACCACAGAAGGAACTGGAACTCTGAAAATCAGTTTATGATCTAAGTAAATATTCCCTTAGGTTGGCTGTTACATGCTCCATGCCTCTGACAGAAAGACAAAGTCATCCTATAACAATGATGGAACTAAAATATGAATATTTTTGTAGTGTCCCTCCTCATATGCTTCCATAAGCAGTAGAACTACAGCTGATTATAGCTCTCTTTAAGTCTTCTCACCTCTTGTGAGTCCTCAGCTCCTGAGAACTTTTATTAACTAGAGGATGTATAACAGAAATGTTGAAATTAGATGTTTAGGGATGTATCATTTGAAACTAATATGGATTCTTCAAAGACAACTGCTTGAGCTCACTTGAATGATGATCACCATAGAAATAAAAATATCCAAACAAAAAATTAACTGAAATGGAGAAAATGCAGTCTGTAGCCATTAAAACTTGGCGGAATGCTAGACTGCAAATGATTCGTCTTCAACCTGCAAGGGTAGTTTTAGTCTTAAAGTCCCTGTTGTCATTTACTAATAGAATCGCACGTCTAATGCCCTAAAAAAGATCCCTTCCATTTTCCCTTGAGCAAAGACGCAAGGAGGCAAAGAGCAACCACCCCCTGAGAAAAGCAGTGACTCTTTCCCAGCACCAGAAGATGTGGACCACGAAGCTTCCTCTGGGAGGACGGCGTCTTTCGTTCCGGCTCCATGCGCCTTCTGGCATGAGCTAGAGCGCAGGATAAACTCAAAAAGGAAAGTGCCGGGGGCGTGCGACAGATAACCCAGCTTCAAGCTCTCGGCACAATTCTCATGCCAGGAACCCAAAGTCACCTTTCCCGCGAATAAAGGGCAAAGAAGGGGGGGAAAAGCTATCGGCACTCCATGCATCTAGGACTAGCAGTGCAGCTGAGAGGGTAGGAGCGCAGAGTTGGTGAGGACCACACTGGCTGAAGATCCCTCTGGACAGATGACCTTCCCGGTTCTTCCCGGCCATCTCCAGGGGACGCGGTCCCTGGGGTCCATCGAGCACCTCCCACCCACTCGCCGAGCAGGCGGTCAGCGGACCGGGCCCTGACCCGCACCCTCTTTCCCCGCAACCTCCTCGCCCTCCTTCACTTACCGAGGGCACTGGGGTCCCTGCTGCCCGGGGCCCGGCACTCAGGCCGCCGCGGATCCGCGGTCGCTCCCGGAGCGAGCATCCCTCTGCAGAGGGACCGCAGCCGGGCGGCGCCCCCTCCCCAGAGCGCGAGGACTGACAGCCCGCGGCGCCAATGCGCGCCGCGCGGGTGGGCGCGGGGCGGGGCGGGGCCGGGGCTCCGCGGGCCCACCTGCGAGCAGTCTGCTCGCCCGCACCCCGCCCCCGCCCCCGCCCCTCCGCCACGCGCACTGGGGAGGAGAGCGTGGGGCTCCGGGCTGCGCGCGGACTCACGCGGCGCGACCGCATCCGGACGAGGGCAGGGGAGCCCCCGAGAGCGGGACGGTGCGGCGGGGGCCCAGGCAGGAGACGCGAAGTAGCAAAATCCGGTTTGAAGTGACAGGCGCTCCCATTGTAACCGCCCTCCCCCAACACGCACGCCTAACACCTAAACCGACAGCAGACGGCGCTTTTCAAAGGTTCTGAACTCTGCAGCGTGAGACCGCGTCTGTTGGAAGAGAAAATTACATATGCAATTGAAACAGGGAAAAAAACTTTCCCAGGAGTGGTGTGGATGTAGTGAGGTCATCATGGTTCACTGCCAAACAGGCCGTCGGAGGTCCAAGCCCCAGACCCTCCTGTCCCTAGTTCAGGGGGCAGGTAGAGACGATGCATCCTGTGTGGACGAGGTCACAAGGGCACGGGAACCCAGCCTCCTTCGCCCTTTATAGCTTACATATTTCCAATAATAAGTTTAGGTCGCTTACAAGTTCTCTTTCCCTTCAGGATATTGATGGATGCCCACTTAACGTTGTCCCTCTCGATTAAGGGGTGGGTGTGGGTGGGTGTGGACAGCAGGAAGTGGCTTTCCTTACGATTCCAGTCCTAATCAGAGCAGAGGGCTCAGGCAACCTCTACCTCTTGCCTGACTGGCTAGGTGGTGTATTTCCACACTTCTTTCTGAGTTGACAAGTTGTTAGCCATAGTGAAAAGCACCACAAGCATTTATTTATGCACATAACACATTGTTTTCATTAACACCAATGAAAAGTGTTGCTATGAAAGCTTACGGTGCCTCGCTTTGAATTTACTACTACCTACAAGGGCAATCCTGCAAGCTCCAGATGTGAGGTCCTGCGGGTCGCACAGTTCCTGCCTCCTCCTCTCTCCCCTCCCAGGCACACCATCCAACCAGTCGTGGCAGAGGGAAGAACTACTGTACAGCAGTTCTACTTAGCTCCTTTCTTCAATAGGATCATGATCTTTGGGAGAGTAAATCTCAGTTAACCATTTTTGGATGTTGTTCCAGGAATATGTACCACCTTTGTAAGATTCTGTAGCTTTCACTGAGATTTATTAGGGAAAAAACTATTAAGACACAATAGCAAAGCTGAATCTAGATCTTAAATTTACAGATAAAAGAGACAAGAGCTATAAAACAGGAATGTCCACAAGCATCTACTTTAGATGTAATTAATAACTCAACTAAAAGTAATAATTCAATTTATCTTTGTTTACTCAGCAAAGACCATTCTGTGAAAATGACCTTTATATCCCTAGATGGGTTGCTAACCCTGTTGGCTGCTAGTTTTGAACCTTAAACAAGCCAAAAGAAATCCATACTATTCATAACCAGTTGAGGTGCTATTATTCATTGAGATCCAAGTTTTCCCAACTAGCAAATCTAGGAGTTAGCAACAACTTCAGGCAAAAATACCTAGATTAAGACAGGGTAGCATAGCTGTCTTCTTAGGAAGTGATAGGCAATGAAACAAGGGACAGGTTAAAATGAAGGCCACCTTAATGACGTGTGGATCTTATTCCACTTGCTTTTCTTAAAAAAAGAAAAAAAGACTAGTGAATGGGAAGACTATTGAAGGGTGATTTGAAGTAAGAAGTGAATTGATTTTGTATCTGAAGGAGAAATTCCTTTAAGGTATATTACAAATAACTCATCCCTGGCCTCCACCACACACACACCCACACAGTACTCTAACTAAATATTGCTCTGTGGTTTTTAGGGTATGACTAGAATCCAATGCCATATCTGAGTTTTAAAAAAATGTACCCAGTACCTCATGCACGAAAGCTGTCATCCCTGAACTCACCTGAGTGACAGTAAGCTATTACCGTTATCACTGTCTGCTCTTCCATTAGCAGCTTTTCATTATATAATGAGAAACAGGCTATAAATATCTCTCCTTTCTGATGAGAAATTATCCTACCTACAGCTTGTTAATATCACCAGATACAAGGTGCCGATAAAATAGCTTACATATTTATCTGATCTCTACGGAGCATACCATTCTTCCCATCCTGGTCCCTATCCACCCCCTGCCTGGGCCTGTAGCTACCAAAAATGATTTATAACTCTTTGGTAATCTCATTCTTACATTTGAGATCTTCTGGGAATGAGCGTGCCACCCCTTCTTCTCTGGTACACCATTAAGTGAACCTGTGGCTCCAGTTGCCCGGTAGTTGGATCTGTTCCTAGGCACCATCAGGGTTGTACCAGTCAACACAAACGTGGCAATAACTCTCTTGTAATCTGCTTCACCTGACAGCGCATAAATGGTGCCTTTTTGAATTGTGTGTACATACATCTTCAGTGCACATCAACAGCCTCTGAGGTACAGACCAGAAAAGGTATAATCTGTTTATCAGTACTATGACAAACATGGGAAGGGAAGGCATCGGCAGCCCAGAGAAGGGTAGGAATGGGGACAGGAAGGCCACGTGTGTGTATAAAGGTATATAATAAAAAGGGAAATCCCTCCATACCCCACTTCTCTTGATATGTGTCCTCCTAGAAATAGAGCCACATGCACCGTTTGCCCCTTTAAACAAAACAGTGTCATAAAGTACATATTGCAGCTTGCTTCTTCGATCTCAGGGGTCTGCCCTGCAAATGGGCTCATACAAGATGGCAGAGGTATTGCAGCAGTCTATTAATGCCACAGTTTATATTTAAACACTGAGATAGCAAAATCATTTCTTTTATTCTGTGGAATTTCAGTAAAGTAAATAGACATGTGCATGATTGATGTTAATTTATACATGATGACAGGAATTACGACCAGAGGAAGGGCTTCTGGGGAAATCCCACTATTTCTTTCAGAAGGTCTTCAGGGCAGGGGCTGACTTCTCTCGGTTTTCCCACATTTCCTAAGTGAGAGCAGGCCTGAATACACGCTGGCCAAACCTTCAAAGTAGCTTCTTGAAGATGAACAATCTGGAAGGAAAAAAAAAACCAGGAAATACATGTTTTCTCTAAATGTTGAAATATTTCTTCCCTTCCACACTGTACCATCACCCTCTCACAATGCCGAAGCTGTGAACATTATATCCTTTCCCACAACCAAGTCCTCTAGGGTCTGTCAGTCCACAGACTCAAAAACAATGTGTGGCATTTACATGATTACGTGACTACTGTTCCAGAACAGACCAGGCATGAGCCAGGGGACATTTCCAATGCCACACAAACCCTCTTGAAGAACAGTGTTCCCTGAGCCTCAAGCAGCCTCTCTTCTTTGTAAGCAGAGTTGCTTCTGTAAGCAACCATCCTTACCGTTGCTTAGATGGTGACTATAATCTGCTCCCATATGGACCTTTTTCTTAAAATAATGTGAGAGCTTTTGTGTTGCATTATTACCCTTTGATACATTTATCTTTTCTAGCTCTTTCTAGTCTTTCTCAATTTTCCCTCTTCCTGTTCCAAACTGGATTTGTAACTCCAGGTCACTTGCAGTTGTCAGGACTCCCCTTCATTACTGTTCAGATCAGGATTTGGTTCTTGAAAACCAAATCATGACTTCCTTTTTCATGGTTCGTTCCTCATTTTGCTGCAGTAGACTGCTAAATCCCCTTCTAGGAAGAGATGTGGGAATGGGGAACCTGTATGTGTCTGAAAACATCTGGAAAGATTTGGCAGGGTGTAAATCCAGGTGGAAAGTCATCTTTCCCTGTGAACTTGGAGGGTAGTCCTCCGCTGTCTAAAAGCCTCTCATTTCTGATGAGACAGGTGTTCAGTTTAATTCTCCTTTTTTTCATATGCAAGCCATTCTCTGGAGAACAATTTTGAGGATTTTCATCTTTGATGCTTTTGAAATTGCAACTGGAGGTGTGCTGGGATGGCTCATTCATTGTGATGAGTGCTTGAGGAGTTCCACTTAAGATGCTAGAACTCCTATACTGGTCCTGTTTCCTTCTCTTTTCTACTTTCCAGGCCATTTACTCAACTCCTTCCTGCTGTCTATTCAGAGTATACAGACCACAGTTGCTCCTGTCCTCCCACGTGCCATCAGCTGGGAACCCGGAGCCTTCCGGGCCCTGGCAGGGGCAGCTTAAACTCTCCCTGCAGTCCCTCCACAGTTCATTAGACGGCAGCTTTCTCCCCTCCACTGCCAACTTGTGACAAGCCGTGCTTTATATAAAAATGTGTTGAAATATAAACACTTCATTCATTGGTTTCTGCTAACTCTCATTACTGCCTCATCTCCCCTCAGTGATGTCTGAAATGTTTTGAAAATATCAGATTTTACATTTTCATAGCTTTAGTTGGAGTCCTATAATTCACAAATGTGCCTCATAAGGACAAAAGCAAACTCTCACCAGCAACAACTTACCTGTTTAAAACAGCCCATTCACCTGTTCAGTTTCAGGGTCCAAATCAATATCATAGAAACAGGGCCGAGTAGGGAGTCCAGGCATTGTGCTCATCTAGGAGATGTAAAATAGCATTAAAAATAAGCTTAAACTGATCTTTTTTTCTCTGCCTTCTCAGATAGAAAGCTCAAGGCACATAAACAGAATATTCTTTTACAGTCATCAATAAAGTGGCTTCTTGTTACACATTAAAAATCAAATCATTAGATGGTTATTAAACTCAGTGTGGTGATCGCTTAGTAAGGTATATAAATGTTAAATCATGTTGCACGCCTGAAACTAATATATTGTATGTCGACTATCATTTAAAATAATCTTTAAAAAAAATAAGGACAAAAAAATCAAGTCATTGATCCTGTTATGACCACAGAGTGAAACATACATGTCCTTCAGCAAACCAAATGCCAGGGTTCACTATCATCTTCCGAACTGACAGTTGCAAAAAGAAGGTGTGCGTCCAGCTTCACCCTCCATGGCAGGTGCTAGCGAGGCTGAGGAGCCAGTTACCTACTCAGCCCTCACTTCATAAGACCAAAAGAAGGTGCAGGGCGTGTCTGCGTTTCAGTTTTCTTTTAATGAGACTTGTATAGATGTTCATATTATTTCTACTTTGGCAACACATTAGGAATTAGTATCCTTTATCTTGGGCCAAGACATTTCTGTACATAATCTAGATGGTTTTACATTATGTTTTCTTGTCCAATTTGGCCTTCTAAAACTGAATTTGTAATGCTTATGGATCATATTTGCACTTTCTTCTTTTCGAAAGGCTTGGCTTTGGCATAGCTACTTAGATGTAAATTCATAGGCTTGTAAGTGAACTTAACCTGCAACAATGTCCTGTATAATGAATATACAACTTCCAAATTAGATCCAGACAGGAAAAGACTTTGAGCTGAACTTCTATAACTTAACTATAAAAATGTCATAGGAAAGGATGAGTCACCTTCTGTAACACAAAACATCTACACTTTGGAAAATCTAATTCTGACATGTGAGTGCCAATCACTACTCCTCAGAACATACTATAGAGATCTGATGTCGTGAAAGAGATGAGCAACTGCTGGATGTGGGGAAAAAAGGGGAGAGGAAGGGATGGGTCCTCAGACCTAGCGGAAAAGCCGGAAGATAACATTATAAAGTACCTGCACCATTGAACACAGACATGCATGAACGAGCATGCCGGCAGAAAATTCTGAGGATGGTCCCTAAAACAGTAATTAGGATTTTTCAGTATTTTAACTCTTTCCCAAAGAGAAATTTTCTCCCATAAACACTGGAAACATTGGTCATATTGATAATCACAAAATTTTTAACAATAAGGTTAAAAATTTATATCTAAGTCCATACACATATGAACTTAGATATAAAACTCCAAAAGGAAGCCACCACACCTTGAATTAATGCATGAAATACCCAGATCCTCCAAGTCCTGTTCAGAAACCAACAGTAATTAGGAGGTACTGAGAACAGTGACTGTTAGGACATTTAGGTTACGTGAGGAAATGTCCTGGTCTCAGCTGGCTCCTACTGCAAGAGTTTGCTCTAGATGGCAACCCGTCTGGGCTGGGCAGGCTGTATTTCTCGCTGAACTACAGGCCAACCCCCATTGGCCTGACCGCTTTGCTTTAGCCCCTCAGCACGCACACATCCTAAGTGACAGTACAGACTGCAGCTACTCCTCTTTCTGCTGGCAGCTGCTGACGATTTTTCCAGAGTTTCTGCAGTATTCAAGGTGCTGGGTAAATGGCTTAACATTCCTATTAAAAGGGAATTTCTACAAATCCCAAGAACTAATGAATGTCGTAACGAAGCTAAACCTCCTGCTCGCCAGCATGGCTGAGGGAGCGCTGGCTTTGACCGCCCTTGTTATGTGATGATACTGCCCCACACTCAGCTGAGAGGAGCAGGGCTCACACCTTTAAGAACTTGCCCCTGGTCAAAATCAGCAGAGGTGAAACAGGAGTTGGCTTTAATGTTCTACACTTTCAAATCTATAATGCTGCCTCCTACTACTATCTTACTATATTGAAAGAATAATAGAACTCCAAAAGGAGATCTAATCTATATGTTTCCTTTTTCTATTGGCTTAGTTTACTATTTCAACCTTGTATCACAGGTAAGTATAACCTGCAGATATAGGATACAGGGGTGCTCTAAAGGAGAAACCTGGGACAGGATCAATGTTAACCCTGGGACACAAAGTCTGTCTGAACGCAATCATGTCTTTCGGTATTCTCCTACCTCCCTATTAGCAATTTCCCTCCTTTAATATGCATAAAACCCATAAGAAGGCATTTGATAATTCATCTTGAAGTGTAAATAAGCCATCTCCTTTCACAGCTATAGAGTTCATTCACATTTTAAGGAGGAAACTCTTTACTCAAAAACAATGAATTCCCTGAATTTCAGGCATAAGCTCCAGGCCTCTCAAGAAGACCCAAGAGGTGCGCAGCCTCTGTCCCTACCTCGCAGGGCTATTGGGAGGGCTGAGTTAATCTATGAAAGGCGCCCAATAAATGTCAGTTATGAATACATATAAGCACTATCACAGCCTTATCAATTAGGCTCATCCTGGATTCAGTCAAGGTCATACTGCCACTGGAAACAGAACTGTCATTCAGTACAAGCAGTCACAGCCTCATCCTTGAACTGACACCAGGATGGTCGATAGCAGAAGAATTTTAACCATAACAGGTTTGACTCCAACTTTCTCCTTAGCAATGAACTCTGCTCATTTGGCATCTGCTTGATGCCTTCAGCAATCAATTTAAGATGAGAAACAGAGATGAACAAGCAACTCTCTTTGCCTGTACCACTCACTTACCGTTCCTACGAGGGGGTACAGAAAACCAGCCCCAACGCTGGCACGGATGTCACGAATGGGCAGGACAAAGCCTGTGGGCGCACCTTTCAGCTCTGGATTATGAGACAAGGACAAGTGTGTTTTGGCCATGCAGATGGGCAGATTCCCAAAGCCCTGGGGGAAGAAGGGAACAGAAGCAGGACAAATGAAAAGCTGACACCACAACAAAGAACATCTGGGCATTGGGATGACATGGATCCTTCAATTTATTTGAAACATCTAAACTTTATATCCATCTCTACCTCACTGCCCTCCAGCTTGGTTATTATAGATTTAAAAAAGGGAAAGAATCTACTGGGTGAGGGAGGTAACTACTCAAAACTGTATTCTACAAGTGAGTATGTTATTTTCATTTACGTCACCTATTAAAAATGATAGTTTGGTGCAGATAGGAGGCTACAACTGAAGACAAGATCTCAAGTTTCAGTAAGACATTTCCTCATGGCTTTTCCATATACCACCTCTCATATACCACCTATGGGTAGAGAACTTGGGACTGGACCACCTAATCCAAACTCAGTACTTCAAAAGAGAAAAGGCTGTCTACCACCCAGAGAAGTAACACAGTGGGTGCCTAGCAGGGCTGGGACAGGTCTGGAATTCTGACTCCAAGGCCCACTTTATAAACAGTTGAAAGAACAAACCAACGCAGAACAGCTACCTGCTTTGTGTAGACTTCCGCTTTGTGCTGAGCTTCGGGGAGCAGTTCAATGTCATCTGCCCCATAGATCTTCTGTGCAATGATCCTGATTTTATCCTCAACTGGGAGCTAACAGACAGGAAAAAGAAGGAGAGACTGTGACTGGATACACAGGAGGATGCTTACCCGGGGCATGGGAGCCTTCCACGTCAGAGTCCCCAGAAAGGTCTGAAGATGTTTCTATATACACAGACAGATTTGCAAATAGTTTGAGGTTTCCTGGGTTAGAGACAGTTTCTTCTAATAGCAAGCCTCAGATTTTGCAAGTGGAAAATGTCCCACAGAAGTAAAGTGACTGTGTATGTGAGTGTATATTTAGGATCTCACTAGGTACATCACAAATAATACTATGGACTACCCCAGAATAATATTTCTTCATAAACAAAAAGTAATGTTCTAAGACTGGAGAGCCGTCTCTTGTCAAGGCAGACCTGGGATACTGTTTATAAAATAAGACAACCAATATCTACCCATATAACTCCTGGTTTATACATGAGAAGCAGATGCTGTCTTTAACACAACATATGGATTGCTAATTGCTGTTAGTAGAAATAGTTTTAAAAACAAAATCATTTAAGTATTAAAAAAACAACCTGGCGATTTATATGATCAACACACACTGGGCATGGTACAAAAGGATATGCCCTCCATGGAGCCCGAAGCAGAGAGTGCAGTGGACAGAGGCCAGGGGTCTAACTAGCGAGGGCCTCTGTCCCACAGGGCTGCTTCCGCCAGGGCAAAGCTTTCAGAGAAGTGGGGCCTGGCTCCTCAGTGGGGCCACTGAGCTTAGTTCAGGGCACTAGGATTCAGGGCAAACAGCTTGGAAAAATTGCCTAAAAAAAATGGGTAACTTGGACGAGCAAATTACTAAAATTAAGCAATATATCTGACTCTCTACTCCTTAGCAACTAAGGCTAAGAGAACACATTAGGTGAGTTTTGTTTTTTGAAAGGAATAATCTAGGAAAATAAAAATTCTCTTTTAAACTAAAGAGTGATAATTTATGAATAGGCTCTGCATACTGGGTATGAATAAAGTGACTACTAAATTATGGTTTATAAAGATGCAACAGAGATTACTTTCCTATGCATCTTATAATTAGGCTCTGTAAATGCCAAGGCACATCCAGAATTTCTGAAGCAAAAGTACTTTGTTGAGGGGTGATTTAAGACCAACAGATGCTGAATAAGACAAAAAATGACAGCCTCTTATTTGTCAGAGCAAAGAAAGTTCCAAGTAGGAATAGGTTACAAAGTCCTCGTTATCCCACTTCCTCCAGGTCTCCTGCTTGCTTTCAAGGATATTCTTAACAGTAAGCACTGTAGATGGGGGCTTAGAGAAGGTGCCTATAAATGCTTTGCATTTGTTTGCAAATTTGCGTTTATGGCATTTCCTAAAAAGATGATTGGTTGAACAGATTTCAAACCAGTCTATAACACTAAAGCTCAATAGGAGAATGTCCTTGCCAACGGGAGTGTAAATTGTCAGTGTATTATATCTGCGAGGGGCAAAGAAAAACAAAAGAATGTTAAAATTCAAGAGTAACAGGGTTTCTTGGTTTCTTCCTTCTACTATTTTGTGGCTATTTTTGAAAGTCTATGATTATTTTTTAAAAACCAAGCCAAGAACCAGCTTAGAGGATACAAGCAGAATTAGCCACCACATCCATCCCATGTTCCTTCCTAATGAAGCTTCCAGTTGTGGGTATACTACTGAATGTCCACTCACATCGTAAAATACATGAATAGAAAAATGCAAACAAAATGCAACCCTACAATACAAAAAACTTTTCTCTAAACTGTATTTTGCACAGAATAAGTAGGGCTTCTGCTTGGGCCGGACGCCATATAGTTTACTTGGTGATAGAAAGAATGCTGAAGCCTGCCAGTGCCTTGGTTTTGTATCTAAGGGCTCCTGTGAACTTAAGGCAGTCCTGTACCATGAAGTAAGCTTAAGAGCACACTGCTGGACTGGGATGGGGTCAGAATACTTTTCTGAGCTTCATGTAGCCCTTTGCCAATTTACCATAATATGGTTGGTGCCTTAGGTTAAAGGCTGTAGTGAATTACACTCTTGGTTCTACTTATAACCCTTTCTCCTGCCAAGAGAGGCTGTACTGTGATCCTTTCTAAAAGTTAGGATGTCAGCCAACCTCCTGGGGCATTCTTGCCTGGACCTTCTACTCTGTAAGTATGCGGCAACACGCGTTAGTAAGAAAGCTGTCCGGAGATGAGGGACCAGACTCTGGTCGTGTAACTCGCCTACATGGGAATCAAACCTACAGGGTTGAAACTGCTAAACACAGGCCCTAAACAGTCGGCCACACAGAAACCTCATTGTGCTTTTAAGTTTTTTTTTGCATACAGCAAGTAACCTACCTTGAGGTCATAAAGGAGCTGGAAGCTGCTGGGTGACTGAGCTGCTCTCTGGACGGCCTGAGCCAAGGCTAAGGCGCCCTTGCCCCCTTCTGCCCAGTGAGTGCACTTGACAGCATCAAAAGCCCCATGTTCTTTAGCAAGGCGGCTGACGAGGTCTAGCTCGGCCTCCGTATCTGTCCTGTAAAGGCAGCGCTTCAAGTTAAAGCATTGACAATGGATGAAGACGACAGAATCTTGTCTTATTTTTGCCATTAAAACACATGTGAGTTGCCCGCTGATAATTGAAACACTAATCAAATGACACTCCTTGGGTGTGAATCCTAGCTCCACCATTTACTAGCTAGGTGACTTTCGGCCAGCGACTTAAGCTTTATTGTGCCTTGATTTCCACGTGGGTAAAATGGGAATAATCATAGCACTTATTTAATTGGAATATCATGAGGCTTAGATGGTAAATACATGCAAAGTACTCAGAACATTCCAGGCACATCATAGGAATCATTAAGTACTCGCTTTTTAAAAATCTTGCTTTCCATCTTGCTGTGGTTAGGCCATTATAACAAGACCAAAACCAGCAGTACAATACCTAAACAACCCACACAAGTTCTCTCTTGCAGGAACACTTCCAGCTCAATACGTTCGACTCTTTGTCAAGACAGCATCCCACCAGACCCAGAGAAATAATGGAACGCCGTAGGTCTATGGCCTTCTGTTAGTTCAAAAGGCCTCTAGAAACAAAAAAGAACATTTAACTTCAGGTCTGTGTGTTATCCATTTTACTCGGTAGAGAAGAAGAAGCCCCACAGGCGGCAAATGTGACACTGGACCTTCGGTGCACCAGTGAGGTGATGAGTTCGCTGCGACAGATGCAGTGCCCATCATATTGCAGGCTCTCATTTATGGCTCCCAAAGCACAGGCTTAATAACCAATAGCAGTAACAGAACCAAAATAAAGCTAAAAGCTTTTCTGATCATTTTCCACAGTCCCCCTTAACTCTGACACGTTGTACTTACTTGAACGCATTCACAGCCACTACTACTGGAACTCCAAATGTTCTGGCATTTTCAATTTGTTTCCTCAAGTTACTGAAGCCCTTTTCAACCAGTTCCAAATTCTGGAAAAACAACAGCGAAAGTATTAGTCTCTCTGCGAGGTCAGAGAGCGGAGCTGAAAATAGTTGCAGGCTGTTCTTAAAAGGGAACCCATCTCCTTGAGCCAATAACCACTCTCAGAACAAGCTGATAGTGGATCCCCTGATGCAGGTCTCACACCACAGTGAGTATGCGACAGGGAGTCCATAACACTGTGCCAGCCTTTATGTAACACTGGAGTGGAGCTGTGCTTGTGTACTGGCTGTCCTGAAAACATGAGAGCTGGCACATTCGCTATCACCACACCATATCTTATTGGCTTATTTGCTGTGTGAAGGGAACAAGATACCCTTAAATAATGTTTATAGTCCCTGTGTTTATAGATTTTACGTGCTCATATAGCACAATGGTGCAAACTAACTACTCAGTGTTTTGTAGAACCTTCCATCAGAAGATAGAGCCCAGCACAGTGCCTAGCATTCATTATACAGATGCTATAAGTAATGTCAGAAAACAGAAAGTAATCAGTGATGCTGTCAAAGGTTTTAACAGACTCAGCCATGAACCTCCACTGGGGATAACCAAAAGAAAAAAATGCCAACTTTAAGAACCAAATACTACGAAATTTAAAGGAAAGCAATTAAGGAAACATACTTTCAAATACGTTTACTGCAGCACTGCTTACAGCACTGGAAAACTGCAAAAACACAAACCTCTTCAACAGGGGATTGGACCAGTGAATTATGATATATACACTTAATAAATATAGATCATGGAGATGTTATGAAAAGTGAGATAATCTGTATTACCTGGAATCTGTCAAAGATGTACTAAATCGCAAAACTATGGAGAGCTTAATTCCATTTTTGGACCAATGCAAAAGTACATGTTGTATGTTCATGAGATTTTTTTAAAGGTTGAGAAACAGTCACTAAACTGTTAAGACTCGAATCATATTTATATTTTTATATTGCTTACTTTTAAAGAATATTTTATTATAAGCTTAAAATACATTAAATATTTTAAAAATAAAAATATAATTGTCTTATGTATAAAAATATATACATTAGATTATGAGCAAAAACCAGCAGTAATAGCTCTTGGTTTATGGATTCCATGAAACAGCAGAAAATGGGTTATTAAAGGAAGAAAACCTGAGATTCTTACAAACATGATTTATGCCTTTTTCCTTTAGTAACTAAAAACTGAGATTAACAATTTAGTTGCTATTCTAAAAAGCACTGTTAATTCTTTACTTCTAGTTACATGAAAACCAATTAATTAATATATATGACTGATTGAGAACAGTTTTAAATAAACAGAATTTCTAAAATGAAGATACCAGCTGGGCCGGTTAGGGGCAGTCATTCAAATTAGACACAGGAAGGGCTGTGGGGTGGCAGGAGGGCCAGAACTGAATTCTCCTCCTACGCGTGAATCAGACAAATGACCATAAAAGGCAAATCATAGCTCAGAAGACAGGCAAACTCAAGGCACTGACAATGCTTTTCTAGCTGCTTTTGAAATACTTCACTTGGAGCCTGAACAGTGACCCTGTATTGCTTGATAATTTAAAACCTTCCGAAAGGCAGAAAAATTGAATTAGTGATAGCAGCTGACCTTCCCATCTCACAGGAGGGCCTACCACAGAACCACACCAAACTGGCTCTAGAGATGTTTCTTTGATGGTAAATAATATGAACATGAAAAGGTTCCAGCTTACAATTCTTCTTTGAGCTCCTGCTTGATGCTATAAACCAAATTAGCTTATGAAAACTCTACCTAAAAAAGTAACCAGGATGCTGACTATACCATGGCCCTTTAATATGGATTTGAGTCTACAGAGGAAAAGACATTTCAAAACAGTTCCCTATACTTGTTTCTGGGTTGAATGGCATTTGGGAATCAACCAGCCAACCTACAGGCAAGACAAAGAAACTTCCATTAGTCTGCTGTAGGGTTTCTCAGCCTCACCACTACTGACATTCTGGGCCAAATAATTCCTTGTAGTTGGGGGTGCCCTGTGCCCTGTATGATGTTTAGCAGCATCCCTGGCCTCAACCCATTAGACGCCAGCAGCACTCCCAAGAGTTATAACAATAGAAAATGTCTCTAGACTTTGTTAAATGTCCCCTGGGGGCAAAATTACTCCCAGTTGAAAACACATCACCAATCTAGGGCAGTGGTTTTACTGACATCCGATGTGAGGTAATTCTGTTTTACGAGGCTCTTGTCCCCAATTTCATTTAATGTAATTCATCAGCACACTGCAGGCCTTTTAGCAGCCCCTCCTCCCAGGGGCAGCCCAAGTCAGAGCAATACCCCCACTCCTTTACAGACGAGCTGGGTTGAGAAACGCTGATTCAGGGTGTGGTGCTTTCTAGGTCAAGTGATTAGAAATGATTGAAGTTACCTCCTCTATGTAAGCCTTGGGAAGAGGCAGTCCAGCAGTAACCTGGAAGGAAAGGAAGCAAAGTCAGAGGCATTTTCTACTTATAATTAGATATTAACTTACAGTGGTGCTTGCCATGTTTTAAAGGCCAGAAGCTGCATGCTTGGGGGATATACAGCAGTATAAAGTTGTTTCCTGCCCTAAGGATTTTGGACGTATGAGCAATCCTAAATCAGAATAAAAATGACTGCTTTGGTAGGGTGGGGCCTTTGTGGCAAACTAAGAAAATGAGAAAGGACAGATTCATGAGGGTGGGGAGGAGAGCCATGTTCTGGACAGGGACAAAAACCTCAGTGAGTGATGCACACGGCAGTGGGTGTGGAAGTGAAGGTGAGCATTTGGAAAAAGGCAGCCCTATAAAAAGTCAGCCCTGCAAAGGCCACCTTGAAATGTCTGGTGATAGAGTCTGTGATAAGCCCTACTACGGGATCATGAGCTGGTCCAAAGAGCCAGCCCATCCCCTGTGGAGCTGTGCTGGGGTACAGGAGAATACAAACAGGAGGGAAATGACACACAGATCCTCTTCCTCTATCACAGCATTTTTAAAGGTGCCAAAATACTTAAGCAGGTAAGTTCACTGTAATAGAGGTTCCAGGTGGCTTGGCCCTGCTGCATCCAAAGGGATGAGCATGGGGGAGAAGGGACCCTATTCTGGGCAATGCACAGATTAAGAAGCCTTCATCTTTTCAGCTTAGTCTCCTCCCATTCCTTTGAGAGACTATGATGCTCCAATTCCAAAAGGGGCCACATACAGATGGGGCTGGAAGCAGGGACCTGAGCTACTTTGTTCTGGGCCTTACATGTAGCTCTGTGAGGTAATGCAAGCAGCAGGTTTGGTGCCTTGACAGAGGTATGTGTGTGCAAAGCTCCCCTCTCAAGTGCTTCCCAAGGAATTACCTGATATTTTTTTTTCAGACCATGAGATCAGGTGGAAAGAAGGAAAGGAGGTGAAATGGTGTGAGGGTGAGAGAGGGGGTACAAGATAGAAACGTTGGTTGTAATCAAGAAGAAAAAGAGAGTCCATCCTGCACTCCTAGCAGAAAGGGGCATTCTGGCTTAGAAGTGCTTTTGGTACCTTAAGGGCAAGTAAGACCGGAGAGGGTGTGCTGGGGTTGTGTCATTGCCGTGGTTCTCACAGTGAGGCCTGCAGACCTAATCTTTTGTGGGGTCCACAAGGTCAAGACCGTTTTCATAATAATTCTAAGATATTATGACTATTTCTACTCTCATTCTTTCTGAGTGTACAATGGACTTTTCCAAGATTATGTGACATGGAATATCACAGCAGATCAAATGAAGAAGATGAGAATCCATTGGTCTTCAATTAAGCCAGATACTGAAGAGATCTGAAAGATGTACAATATCTAAACTTTGTTTCGGAAAATGTAGTCACTTTTCATTTAAAAAAAAGATCATTTGTTAATTCAGTTTTAACACTTAATATAGTTAAACGTCAATAGATCTAACTCACCTAAATAAGAGTTCTTTCAGGCCCCCAATCATTTTTAAGAGTGTAAAGAAGTTCTGAGACTAAAATGCTTGAGAACTGCTATATTAGGAAAAACCTTTATCACTATACTAAGAAATATTGATTTTGTTCTTAGGTGAGGGAGGTCTTATTTCACAAGCTACACCGCAAGCTCAAGGAGGATAGAAATTTAACACTTCTTTAAGGAATTTCTGAAAACTAGCACTATGTTTTCACGTGCAGGCACTGAAGAAAAGGTGCTAAAATGACAGGATAAAAAGTGAAATTTCTAACCAATAGGGATTCAGGAAAACACAAAGTTCAGGTTCGAGATGAACATTAGCCAGTCCTAACATTTGTTTCTATTACCCAGAGGCAGTCCTGAGCATATCTACCATCTCTTCCCCCCTCCCACTCCAGGCTGTCAGTGGTCCCATCCAGCACACACCTCTCACGAAGGGGCTGACCTCTGTCTCAGCTATATGGTTTGGCTGGCCAGTTGCCAGTGTCACTATTTAGAGGAAAAATGGGACTGAGATTTTAAAAGAACTAGTCTGAAAATAAAGGAGTGTTTTTGTGTATAGCAAGCACATGTCCTTGGAGGGGTTTAGATATAATCAGATGTTCTCTTCAGAAAGGCAGGCCGTGAAGCCAATTTCAGCTGACTTAAAATGCTGAGAGCTGGTAGTGCCTATGAGTAGCAAGGCGGCCAACATAAGAGCTGTTTGAACATACTTTGTTTGGGGCACCCTATTAATCATGAGGATAAGTGCAAATTAATGAAAAAATAGGCACAAGTTGTCCTGCTTTCCTTTAGTTTTTAAAAAATTCCTGACAATCTGACTCTTCCAGCTATTGATCCTCACCGTGGGGCCACCTCCATGCATTTTAAGAGCCCTGACAGTGGCAACGAGCACCACTGCATGAGGGCGGAGACCAGAATACCGGCATTTGATGTTAAAAAACTTTTCCATTCCAATGTCTGCTCCAAATCCTGCTTCAGTCACTGTAAGTGAGGAGAAAAGCAACAGTAAAATGCCATCCCAATATCCTTGATGTTACACACACACACACACACACACACACACACACACACACACACAGTCTGTGCACTGATTTTGCAAAAATATTCACCTACAAACCCTTGAGGGCCAACAAGCTTGAGTGCAATTCGGTCTGCAATGGTAGAGGAATTCCCATGTGCAATGTTGGCAAATGGTCCAGCATGAACAAATACCGGAGTGCCCTGCGGAAATCAAGACAGCATGAGTGAAGTTGCCAAAACTGCTTTGAAATGGAATCACACAGTCAAGGAGATGAAAGTTAGTTGGACTCCAAAAGAAAAAGACTTCCCCAAAGTGTTAAATACGAAGCTGCCTCTTTTACATCAGCAATGACCAAATCACCACTACAAAAAAAAAAAATCGGAAGAAAGAGACGAACAAGTAGAGAAGGTCGGTGACTCCCCAAGAAAATTGTGAACACAGAAAACCAATTCAGGAAGGCAGGAGTCACTCTGCTCACCTCTAAGGTCTGCATGAGATTGGGCTTGATTGCATCTTTCATAAGCACTGTCAATGCACCACTCACTCCCTACAAAACAAAAACATGAAATATCAATTTCTACCAACAAACCAACCCTTTGAAACCAAAATTCAACATCTTTACATCTTCCTTATTTAGCCATCTTGGACCAATTAGTACTTTTACCTGAACTTTTAGACCGTCTATTTATTCATTCATTCATTCATTCATTCATTTATTTCTGGATATATATTCAGAGGTTACCATTTATTTTAAGCAGGGAAAAAGGAGAGAATGAAAATGACATTCACATGTAATTTTTGGAAATACATGTAATTTTGGAAACAAGCATCTCAATTAAACTCTGTTGCTTATCAGTGAGGGAAATCCATTTTAAACTAGTTTACAGCACGCGAATGCTAGTTCTTATAATACTGAATTATTTATAACCTTGGTGTCTGGCTGGAAATAGCTATAGACCAAATTCAATGTGTTTCTCAGAGCTGAAACTAACAATTTACCCAAGAATTCAATACCAACTCTTAAACATTGGGTCCCTCTTCTAAGCTACCTACCCATAGCTGAACAAATTGGCAACAAAGATAAAACTATGGATCCCACTTATAGTCAATGAGTTTCTAAGTTTCTGCTTTGGGTGTAAATTTTTAAAACAATTTCCCTTTTTACACATATGAACTGTGAAAATAAGATAATAGTATTTTCTACCTTTTCTGAATTCATCTGACAAAATGACTGTAATCACATATAATCATTTTGGTGTATGTCAATACAAATAGGTTTTTAAAAAATTAATCTGTAAGATTATTGCATTTCAAACCTCATATTATTTTGTAGACAGTTCAGAAATAACTCATAAGTACATAACTAGCCTAGTAGGACCATCAGATAACTGCCCAATGAGTTAGTCCCAACATGGTTATCAGCATGGACATGGCGGCCAACAAACCTCATGACAAGAAAGAAGCCTCTGGGCAGGGAGGCCTCATGGGGAGAAGCCAGGGTATGACTCTAAGCTCAACTACTAAGGGCCTCACATGAACTCTTGATGTCCTCTGCAAACTGAAGCCATATACTCACTTTGGGGAATATTTACAGGTTGAAGACATTGCTCAACCCATCTAAATTCCGTGGTCTATTTCTGGAGCATAACATCTATTATTCATTATGAAGTACTTTTTATGAATTTCATAATTATTTTGTAAGCAACAAAATCTTATGGAATTTATCAGTTAACTTCAGCATAACTTTTGCTATCAATAACTGCTGAGAAAAGCTAGGAGATGGGTGCAGATATGCATCACCAAGCCCGGAGTGCCCAGGTACCCACCAGATCTTCAGCACTGATGGGCTCCCCTTTCTTGCTGGATGCCACCACCATTTTGCTCAATCTCTCTCTCATGTCTTCTAGGGAACTGGTGAGAGCCAGGACAGCCATGATTTCACTGGCTACAGAGATATCAAACTGGGCCTGTTGGAAGGAAAAAGACACAAGAGGGAAAATTTAGTTAAACCAGCAATGTGAATTGCAAAAGTAATCCATGTTTGCATCCACATCTTAAAATAAATAATTTAAAAGGATGGAATAACAATAATACACACAGAATTTACTGAAAATAATTCCAATAGGAAAAATTTGTAATGAACTATTCCAAGATCTTGAGTAGTTGATTTGTGAAAATAAACATTCTAGTAGGACCAACAATCTCTGTGAGGGAAGCTTGTAATCTTGTTGTATGGTTTCTGTAACATACAGAAGGAACAACACAGAACCTCTTAACACTAAAGACACATACTGCAAAATGGCCACAGAAAAGCAGCAATTTAAATCAATTTGTGTGCAAGGATTTTCACTTGGGAATCTCCACCCCCAGGAAAAAATGCTGGGTGAAAACATACAGGTGACACATGGGATTTACTGCAAAGCTGTCAGGAGTGCTCAGTACCACACCTACTCACTTCCATTTTAAAAGAGAGAAGGCAGAACAACACCTGGCAGTATCAGTTGGATGGGAGAGGCTGAAGGAAGACAGAAGGAGCAAAGATCTGGTTCATCTGAACTAATTTACTTAGACAGGAACAAATAGTTACCGTCCGTGTGTACCCTTTCTCCGTTGGAGCCTGTCCAATTGTGATTTTCCTCAGGAATCGATCATTAGTATCCAACACTATAGTACAAAGGGAAAGTACAGAATAATGTTTAGTAAAAAGGACATAAAAGTAAAGAAACCAGACAAGTTTTAAAGCAGCCAGTCTAACTTAATGTCTGTCTATTAATATTTGATTTCAAAATTGATGGCAAAGCTAGAAATGGGTTTGAGTTAAGAAATGATGTTCATTTATTATAAATGTGCAGGAATTATTTTTAAAGAAAAGAATATAGAGTGACTTGGTTTTATTCTGTCTAGACAATTCAAATAATTAGAAATCTGGAATCTCTTTTAATGCATATTTGATATTACCAGAAAAACAGAGCAGGCCATAGTTTTTCAAAAAGTCAAGGTTTGTGGTGGTGTTCAGTGGGATGACTCACTGACCTTACTGAGAAATACAAAAGTCATAAATACAGGGTCAGGCAAATGCCTTTTGAAGCATGCTGGGCAACAGACCTATTTTTTCTTCAGCACACTTAGAAGAAAACAGCATATAATCTATCCAATTGTATACTGCTGGAAAACATGGCAAAGATCAACCAACTAATCAATCTGAATTCTACCTCAGGACTAATCATTGTTAACATTTAAGTGCATTCCCAATTTTTTTGTATGTGCCAAAAAATAACTACAAAACACAAAATGAACAACATACTGGCTACACTCTAAATGAGTCAAAGAGGAGAGGCATTTTTAAGGCACTTGATAACCTGCCAAATTATTTTCCATAAAGACTGTAATAATTTAAATAGCACTCAGAGGAAGACAAATACACACACACGCCCTCTCACTTGATAAGCAAAGGATATAGTGTATTGTTGAAGCCTACCCTTACTTTTAAAAAAATACAGTGTCAAGTTCCTTGTATCTAATTTCTCTGTATAAATAGCCAGTCAATAGGTATGATTCATTTTTCTTGTTTGCTTCTTCTTAGAAAGCACGAATTAGACATAAAGCAAAGGAAAAGTGAATGAGATAACTAAATCTTCAAAATGGATCTTGAACTTGTTTCTCATAAAATACATCTGTCTAAAGCTACTGAAGCAAAGGAAAAGAAATATCTGTATGGTTTTATACATTAAAAGAAACATCTTAAAAACACTATTAGCTAGCAGTAGTTGCTGAACCAATGAAAATCACAAATACAGTCAGTAAACTGGTCATTAGCTGCATTCTGCTCAACTGAATGAAAATTACTTCTCGGCAGTGATACAGGATAGATGGATGCACTGTTGGTTCAAAATAAAACTCTAAGCTAGGCTGGGCTAGCTGTACATAGAGAAAAGTAACACACAGCAGTGAAGTTAGGCAACTCACTCACTAAACTGCCAAGTGTTTAAAGCTTGAAGGCTACCTACTTTGTTAGAAGTGAATTGCATAAAATGAGGTAAAAATGAGTAGGCAAGCTAGAGAGCTTCAAGAAAAATCAAGTCACTTATGCCGGATAAGAGTTCTGAGAATAAAGGGCAACATGATTCAAGAAGTAATTAAACGTAATTTCTCTATTTCACGACACTAAAACTTTTTGCATAAAAATGAAACTTGCAAAATGTTATATTTGGTTTATGCATGAACTTTCTTGAAACTACCCTCACTCCAATCAACACTGAATAGCCAGCAAATGTCCAGCAAACACAACAAAAGGAGATCTGATTAAAACACCAAAACAGAAGCTTCTAGACCTTACATTTTTCAACAACTCCCACAAAAGGCATGGGGTGCGCTGTGTAATCAAAGCAAATGGGGTGTGTATATGGCTCTGATACCTCTTTGCCAAGTTATGGTTTCTGGATCGATATCCAATCTTGCAAATCTGTTTATCTCTTCATCTGTCAGTGTGGTAGGATCAGTCTTTTCAATGCCCAGTCTCTGAAGAGGTAGAAAAATTAAAACATAAAATAAGACAAAGCAAACAAAGCATAATAAATCAAAAAAAATTTTTTTGATTCTGTATCTCCAGAGAAGGTCCTCTTTAAGAAATATAAACCATGCTGAATTCAGAAGGGAAAACTATGATTCTTTCTGCTAGACCATTAGTTCCGACTGACCTGTGTACAGGGTATTAACATGTTTGTCCCTACAACCCCTCACCAGAGGCATTTCCCTCAGCCTAGCGCTAAAAAAGCAGTGACCAAGAAGTGTTGTACCTAATTCACCAAACCCAAACATATTGAAAGGAAAAGCAAAGAGCAAAGCTTTTTCAATCAGAAAACTGAGAAGCCCAATTCCAGTGAAATATTAGGAAGGGCAAAAATAAGTATCAATCAGTAAAAATCAATGTAAACCACTTGTACATGCTTTTTATGCAACATTATTCTTTCATTGCCTTCTTGCTGCTCCAAAAGGCATAAAAAGAGTTTGTCTCTTCCTTCCCACAGAACTTGGAAATGTTATTTACAATATGCACATGGATCACATCCTAAAATGGAAAATGCTTATAAAATGCGTTCTCCTTTTTTCTAACTCATGGGAGATCTGGGTGGGCTCCAGCAAGCTCTACTTTTCCCATAGTTTCTTTCTTGGGCTATGAGGGCTTTGTGTTAAAACCTCAGATGTGTTTTCAGAGCTGGTGCTCACTGGCTTGTCAAAGAGGAGTCCTCATAAGCCTAGGACATTACAATGTTTACAGAAGGTAGTAAAGCCCCAGTCGCAAGGCTGAGAATCTACTGTCTGACAACCTACTCATGACTGAGCACTCAAGGGGCAGACTGCTTTAACACTGTGCTAAAGGGGATGCCTGGGGACCCAGGAAACAGAAGACTGAGGCTCTAAGTCCAACCTTGTGAAGAATACTGAGGCCCTGGACAAGTTCTTGATTTCAAATCCTAGAGCACTCTGAAGGATCATCTGAACATTTAGTCTAGAATCTCCCCATGCCTGACAGATACGTTCCATTAGCAAAGGCAAGCTTAGAAGTTGCTGGTTCTTTCCATGGTGCTTTGCTGCCTTGAAGAACTCGACTCTTTTATAAGTCAAATAATAGTTTACTTACCTGATGCATAGGATTTTTTTTTAGGGGGTGAGGGGGGATGTGAAAACAAAATAAGCTAAGGAATACCACACTGCGTAAAAGTCACTTTTCTACAGTCCAGAAAGAATTAAAGTACAATTCTAAATATGAACAAAATTGTAAAGCAAATAGAGCAAAATGTAAACCTTGCATCTGGGTAAGGTAGAGCTCATGTATTATTCCTGCAGCATCAAAATATAAAGTTAGAGTAGAACTATTGTCAAAAATACACATACAAGGAATGTTACAGTTCATTCCTTTTTATTGTATGGATGTTCCAGTTTGTTTATCCATTTATCCACTGATGGACATTTGGGTTGTTCCCCAATTTTGGAGATTATTGATAGAGCTGTTAAAAACATTCATGGTTTTGTATGAATACAAGTTTGCATTTCTCGTGGGTAAACACCTAGCAGTGGGATTTCTGAATCATATGGTATAGTGTATGTTTACTGACTACAAGTTTTTTTTTTATAGAAATTCAAATTAAATATAAAAGTAACCACTCCATGCTGGGAAGAGCAGGGATTCAAACTCCAAAAGCTACCATGCTGGCATCTTGACTCTTGTCCATGCTATAAAGGAAATGTCAGTTTTCCTCTTAGCTGAGGGCAGACTGTGGGCTCTGTTTATTCCAGGACCAACCACTTGTGATTTATAGATAAATGAGAAGGAACCTCTACCATCCATCTTTGTTATATATATCATAACCTTAAGACTATGGTTATGGATGTAACTTGATCTGAAATAGGCTACTTTAAGGAGATTTTTACCTTCTTATTTATCACCCAATTTCATACAATAATAAAACTGAAGAAGGGAAAAGCTTACCCGTAATCTTCGTATTTGTATATCAGAGAACTTTCTCACTCCATTTATTGATGGTACCAAACGATTAAAGAGAGCCTTAAAGAAAACGAAGAAAAGGTCTTTTAAATAAAAGGAACCCCACTGCCTTGCTATGTGCATCATCAGTACCCGAAGAACCAACAGTAATTCAGGTGCTTCAACTCTTTCAAAAGAGCTTAAGGGGCGTCAACACCATACCTTGTCAGTCTGGGTCAGTTCATGGAACATCCGGGCATCAATGGCCGCAGCAACGAGGTTATTAGCTGCAGTGATGGCATGGATGTCACCAGTGAGATGGAGATTAAACTACAAAAAAGTAGAAGCTGCATCAGTCTTCCAGCTTCTCTGTGTCTTTCCAACACTCCCCTTCTATTGCAACCATATCAATTCCTATGTTAAAGCTGATGTAAAAATGCGGGCAGTACAGCCGGTGAACAAACACCCAGACAAGCAGATCTGGAAAATGTAAATGACTATCTGTCCTCAGAAGAAATGTGGTTCTCCCTAAGTGACATGTCCAGTAACCACAGACACCACACCACCATGAGCAACAGCAACAGTGGATTATTGAGGACACTCACATCCTTCAAATAATGAAGGAGTACCATGGAGGAGGCCAACTCTATGCCTCTACATGTTTCCTATTTCTAGAGTTATCACTCTGAAGTTACTCCACGTTAGTTCTTCCCAATCTCATGTTTTATTTGATCACTTGCTTAAAATTATTATTCCCACAGAAAGCCAGATTCGAGTCTTTGTCATGTCAAAATACTAAGCTGTCTCACAAGTTTGTAAATTACGAGGTTTTTCCCTTAAGCATCCATCACTGCTGCTGAGAAAGAGGTCATCTGTCTATGATGAAGCTTAATCTCTGGAAGGAAAAGCTATATTAAAGGGTCTGATTCAAATAATTCCAGCGCTGTTTACCTCTTCCATAGGAATGACCTGAGAGTAGCCACCACCTGCAGCACCACCTAGAGGACAGGTAAAGGGTGAGACTCATGTTAAACATCCTTCACAAAGAGATTTGGAAGTCAAATAAAAACAAAATGGATTCTGTAACTGCTATGCATATTTATTTATTTACTGTTTACAACCATTTGGACTGATTTGATCACGTGTTTCCTAATTTTCTTCTGCCAAGCTAAAACATTTGATCTTGCTTATGTTGGACACCCTCTCAACTGAAGTCTGACTGTAACTGACAAAATCATGAACACATACATACCTACTCATTATCTTTAGAAACAGGTTTCCCATGATTCCTAACATCTGTTAAAAAGACCCAGCGTACAGTTACATAAAGGCAAACTGGTTCAATTTCAGTACTCTCAGAAAAACTACTCAGGCATTTTAGAAAAGAAATATTTAAAACACACTGAACAAACACACACTGCAAGTCTTCCTAAACAGAATACATATGTTAGAAAACAAGCAGCTTAACAGATTTTTGCTGACCCACTTGGATTATTAACAAGAGGCCAGTCAAAAATATCCAGGCCTTCAGGTTATCAGTGAGATAAATAAATGTTCATTTGAGCTATAGATTTTATGTTTTGTTTTTCTGAGGCAGAGACCATGCAATGAAAATGGGGCAATTTGTGATATGAGGAAAAGGAGGATATTGGGTTCAATAAACAGAAAAAGGGAAAAGACTCATTCTGACGTTGAAAAGGGACTGGTAGGTTCAAAAGCAGAACTAAATCAGCATACATGAAATATATCAAAATGATAGTCAGAAGAAGCACAAAGGTGTACCCCAAGTTAACATTTGTAATAATCACTAGAACAAGTAGAATATGTGATACCCTATCACTAAGCAAATAAGACAGCTAACTCTAAGAACCTAGTATAATTAGTAAAAAATAATTTTAATTAAAAGAATATCATGTTTGCAATACTGTAGCTATCAAAAACTGAAAGCGAAATATGATTACTGACATCATGTTTTCACACAATCGGAAGAAACAGTGTTGTCTTAGAGACGGAAATAGACGAGGGGACCCATTGTGGTAATAATAGTGCCTTTGACCCAGTTGCCTCTGAGGTCCCAGTTGCTGCTATTGTAAAATGGAGATAATGCCATATTATATTAGAAAATAAAAATAACATGCATAAACTGCTTAACACAAAACCTGGTATAAAACATATATTCAATAAGGGTATGACTTCTTATTCCCATGGGGTGAACATCTGTAGGGTTTGTCTGTATATCTAGAAAGTCAACATGGTGGTTGGTAGCTATGATTACCTTTATTGGTACTGTTGACTATTAGTCCCATAAAAGCATCTCTGCCCACATGTTACCCATTCCAGAAATCCCTGTGCAATGTCAAACAGGGACAGCAGGAGCCGAGGTGACCTAATGAAAGCCTCCACTGAATGCACCACGATAGGGGGTTGTGAGAAAGACATTCCTAGTGTCTAAATAAGCTGAAGACCCCATAAATATTCATGGGTCAAGTGGGCCAGGAAGGACTGAAGGAGAGGCAGGTACCCTCTGGCCACCCAAGGTCTAGTCCTACCGATACCTTTTATTCCAAAGGTGGGGCCCTGAGAAGGCTGTCGTACACATGCAAAGACATTCTGATGGAGGTGGGCGCCAAGGGCTTGCACCAGCCCAATTGTGGTCGTGCTTTTCCCTTCTCCCAGGGGTGTTGGAGTTATTCTTCAAGATGAAAGCAAAAGAGGAAGATTAAATTTATGGGAATTAAATTGATTTGAATTGCTACGTCAGACTTAACAGATTCTAAAGAATGACTCTTATTCAGAATAATGACTTCTTAATCAGAAGATGTGAAAAGGATCTTTTCCAAGAGTCTTAATTATAACTTCTCCCAAGTTTTAAATTAAAAAAACTCTGATGTGTTTTAGTTCTTCAAACTATAAGGAGCAAATGTACTTTAACTTGTAGAAAGATAGTTACAATCTAACATTTCTCAGTTTAGTCTGCAACCCTAGCTTTTATATGTAACTTTTCCACCCAATAAAAATGAATGTTCAATAGATGTACTGAATTAATAAGTGTGGGGTTAAAAAAAGCAATTCCATTTGAAGATTAGGTTTTAAGACCCAACTTTTCCACTTACTAGATGAATAACAACAAATTTTCTCATCTCTGAAAGGTTATAATCCACTCTTAACTCATGAGGTGGCTATAAGGATCAAATTAGTTAAAAATACCTGTGAAAATGCTAAAACCAAATTAAAGGAACCTCCACGTATATATGCAACAACCGATGGTAAAAACAATCATGGTTAATAGGAAAATTTGATGGGCAAATGAATAAAAACCATACCCAGTCACCACTACGTATTTCCCATCGGGCTGCTCCTTCAGGCGTTCGAGTACGGACAGCAGGACTTTGGCCTTTGTTTCACCGTAAGATTCTACCTCTTCAGAGAACAGACCGATTTCTCGAGCCAGATTACGAATGGGCTTTGGCTTGCAGGATCGTGATATATCAATGTCACTTAAAAGAAATACAGAAAAGATGCCAGTGTTGATTCACTGAATTAATCCCATCACGGGAATGGCCCCACCCCAACCACAGATGGTGCTTTCAGACAGGCATACATATAGCCATGGCTACAGACCAATGACCCACAAAGTTTTAAACCAGTACAGTTTTATTTTTACCTTGGAACAGGTGTCTTGAGGTTGAGGTGGTTATACTGAATCAGCCACTTTCCTGGCTTAAATTTCTTCAGGAAACGATTTGCACTCTCTACTGTGCTCTAAACAAAATGACATAAATGGAACTTAAAGAAGTTAATAATGTAAACTCTACCTCAATTCTTAATCTCGGGTCACACAAGTTCAATCACAAAATAAACAGCTTTATGATCTACCTATAAACACGCTTTAATTCTAAGCAAGGGTCTACAGGCACTCAAAATGCCCTGGGCTGCTTGCATCTCCCTATATATATAAAAACATACCTAGCACAGTCGGCGTGTTTGCACTTCTCTTTTCCTCAAGTTATCATATTCCAAAGTAAATTAGAATTGTGTCTCCCCTACTTTCCTCTACTAATATGACCGATTTTATTTGTTTTCCATTCCCTTTTTTTTTCCCGACAGATTCGTATCAAAAGCTTCTGTACAGGTTTTAAGGCATTTCTACTTGAATTCTATCAGTTTCTTAGAACTATTACAGAAACTGTTATTCACACACCTGCATTAGCATTGCCACTGTCATGGGCCCAACGCCACCAGGAACAGGAGTGATGAAGCCTGCCCTCTCTTTGGCCTCTCTGTATGCCACATCGCCCACAACTTTTCTCCCATTTGGTTTTGTATCGTCTGTCAAGGGGGAAAAAAAATCAAAGCAAAGTCTCAGAATTGTAATACTGATGTTTATTTCTACATAATCAGCTATGACTATTTATTCCAAAAACTAAGCAGAGCTTAGGTGTGTAGTCCCAACTGGCTAAGTGTCAACTATACTTAAAAGCTACAGGAGGACAGGTGTTTGCTATTTGCTAGGGAGAAACTTATTTTACCTGAAAAAATTCACCAGGTGCTTAAGTGTTGTTTCGGAACCAGAAGAATCCTTTATAGTCTGTCAGGTAGCAAATAAAATACCAGCTGTTTTTTATTCTTATTAACTACCCAACATACAATGAGCACCTTTTAAAATGTTAATTCGTTAAGGCCTACAAAGGAATTTTTTGGGTGCACAAGCTCCAACTATGTCACAGCTGCCGGATACCGTTTCTACAGCAACTGTCAGCATTTTGTAAGCTCCATGTGTGAGATGGAGGAACAATTCAACATCCAATTCCAAAGATGAGCAGCTACTTAAATGCATGCAAAAGGCAAAGAATGTAATAATTATACTGCCCTTAAAAGGATACAAGAATAACTACAAATCCTACCAGCAAAGAATAGCTATTCAAGAGAACAAAACCCAATAATGCATCACTGCTCACTCACACAAAAAACATCCTACACTTGGCTTCGGTGCACTTCCGGGGATGGGCTGGGGGACAGGGCTAGACCTTGCAGTGCTAAGGCTTCGGAGCAGGATCTGGTAGGATCTTAGCCACTTCATCATTTCTCTTTGATCGGATTTCCACAACCAAGAGAGGATTTAAATAACCTTGTTTCATTTGACGTCATTTTGTTTTAGCGGTAACAAGGGAAAAAAAATTGATTCCCAGCCAGGTCCATTGTCTGTGTGGAGTTTGCACATTCTCCCTATGTCTGCACAGGTGTTCTCCAGGTACCCTGATTTCTTCCTCCATCTCAAAAATGTGCACATTAGATTAACTGGTATGTCTAAATTGTTCCAGTCTGAATGAGTGAGTGAGTGAGTGAGTGAGTGAACGAGTGAGTGTCGTACAATAGAAGGGCATCCTGTCCAGAGCTCACCTCCCACCTCAGCTCTGAACTGCCGGATAGGCTCTGGCCACTCAAGACCCTGAACTGAAGGAAGTGGATTGAAAAATTATGACCTTACTTGTTTTTGTTCATCTTTCTTAAATGTATATATAGCTCACATTTATTTCAGTGTTTAATATTAGAAGTGTTTCAGTCTTTATTTAGAAGTGTTTTTTGTGACCATAAATATGGTATAGGAACTTAACTCTTTTTTATTATCAATCAGCCTATAGTAAAATTGGCTTCATTATAAGTTGTTTCGCTTAAAATAGCATTTTCTAAGAATTTATTGATGACTTTAAATGAGGACTTACTGTACAGCCAAAAAAGTCAGAATCAAGAGACCTGGGCTCTAGGATCAGCTCTTCCACTCACTGCTTAGTCCTCAACCCCTGTGGGTTCCTTAGTGACCAGGAGTCCAAAGATATGAAGGACTAATACTACTTATTTTACAAGCTTGCTGAGAATCAAGTCAGAAAATGTACATAAACATAAGATTTTCTCTTCCCAACCTACATACATAAGATATTTCCTATGTACTATACAGAACTAGTGAATAAAAACTCCTCAGATAGTTTCAGATTTCTAGAAGGTAATAAAGCAGCAAGCTCTGGTAGAATATTTCCTCTCATAACCACTAACGTCATTTCAAAATGCCAAGAAAATACTGTTAAGGATTTGTCCTTTGTACAGATTGCTAACGCTGAAATTAGCTTAAAACCCCCATGCATCGCTTTCTATTCATTGTTAGTCACTTTCTCCATGTTTCTCCATAAACAGGAGATACAGCAATTAAATACTGCATTGGATTTGCTAAGGTTTGCCACTTTAGCAAATACTATCAGTGTTGGCTTGAGCACCCTCTGATGTATATACAGCATTTCATGGAAAAGTATGACGTGGTCTGGAAAAAGTGACCACTTCTCAATCTACTTAAGTGTGTAGCTTCGGTAACCAACAAACATCTTGGTTAAATATTCCAGGCCTAGAATTTCTCTTTTATTGGGGATTATATATACAAAATTCCATCTGGGTAATTTGAGATTAGGTTGGGATAGGGTGGGGAATCTGTTCCCTCTTTTTATAATCCTTCCAAATAAAACAATATTAATCTAGCCCTTCTCAAATTATCTTTAGTAAGCCAAGCAGCAAGAACACTTTTATGTGTTTCTCTGGCCAATACGTTCTGCTCTACACTTGAGACTTAAAAATATTCCTTTTTAGGAGAAAAAAAGTACACACCTTAATTCATTCTTAATTTGATGAGTGACTTATGATGTTATCCCTGAATAGATTATGAAAATAATCTATATAATCAAAATATGAACCAAGATATGAACCAAAATATGAAACATAGTGTTTCGAAAATGAACATTTGCAGAGAATAGTCTTTAGGTCCCCCAGCCCACCACCCAAGGTCTGTAACTCAGTGATTCTACTCTCCTCAGGGAATAAAAAAATCCAGGCTTACTGATGTTTATTCATCTATATGCCCAGGATCAATAAAATTACAGTTGACTGGGAAGGAAAATAATGCTTTGATCTTATTCATATCCAACCATCTATATGAGGAATAGATGTGAACAGGACAGTAATTTTCATGTTTAAGTCTACATTTCATACCTGCATGCAAGACTTAATATGCCTACTCAGGTGTTTCTTCATCTTCCTCAAATGTAGTCAGAAAAAATGCCAAAAGCAGAAACATGATACAGAAGATGCAACGCTTTAAACAGAATGAGCTTGAATGCCATACTGCAAGTATTCCAAGTGAGGAGTTGTAGGAGAGCACTTTCTTTATCACCCATTAGATAATTATACTACAAGATAATGAGTGCTCATTTATGAGTTAGTGTCTTAAAAGCATGGTAGGGAGAGTGGGAGGGAGGTTAAAAACAGTGAAGGCTTGACAGTGACTAATGTTCCTGGCAGCTTACTGTCTATATTTCAAATTTGAGATCGGAAGGGAGAAAAAAAATTATTCTTGCTATAACTCCCTTCGAATATTTGACAGATATGAGTGCCAGCAGTGATAAGGCATAATGCTGGACATGGCGCTGCAGAGACCAAGCCTTGAGAAGTTGACTGTCTAATGGAAAAAAGCACAGGACACCAAGTAGGAGACACAGATGATAAAAGAAGCTCCAAGTTCTGTGGTAAGAGAGGGAGGGAGAGAAGCATTTTCAAACGGAGAGATCATCCCTTGTTGAGGGGAAATTATACAAGGTTTGGAAGGAAGAAGGGCATTTCAGACAGAGAGGAGGTGGGGAGGAAGTGGTTGAGAGTGATGATCACAGTTGAGCTTATGTACTTGTGTAGTCCCAGGCCTGGGATGGTGCTTGATGCACAGAAACAGTCATTTGATTAAAGACTGTTCTTTCTTGAATCTATGAAATATGTATATGAGTATTCACTGTGTTGTCCTTTCAAACTTTATGTCTGAAAACTTCATGAAGAACAGCCTACTCCACTAAAGATGCAGGCATAGACACTGCAAAGGAGAAACAAGGATGTGTGGGAGGGCACATGGTCTGTTTAACAGAGTACATGTGAGAAAAAAAGGCTGCAGAGGTGGCTGGAACTAGTACAGGCTTAAGGAGTCTGACGAGTAACATGGGAGGAGGCTCATGGGCCCATGTCAAGGTGAATATGGAAAGACCATGCAGATGGACCTGAGTGGGAGTCAGACAGTAAGAAATTCACAGCAGTCCACATAGCTCAGACTGAGGACAGAGAAGAGAAGAAAAAATCCTAATATTTAAAGTGAATCCAATATAGGGATTGATTGGGAGGGAAATGAAAAGGTGCCAGACCTACAGGAAGGAAGAATGGTAATACCATAAATGAAAACAGGGAGTGAGGTGTCACTTAGGGAGGACGATGACAAGTACAGTTGTGGACATGGCTGTAAGGCTGGCTTTGTCCTTTCTGCTCAGTAAAAGCCCAGGTCAAACACCTTCTTTATAAAGCCTTCAGAGGTTCCCAATCTCTGGGCTGCAGACCAGTACCACTTGGTGGCTTGTTAGGAACCGGGCCACACAGCAGGAGGTGGGCGGCAGGAGAAAGAATGAAGCTTTATCTGTATTTGCAGTAGCTCCCCAGCACTAGCATCACCATCTCAGCTCCACCTTGAATCATCAGGCCTTCGATTCTCATTGGAGCACCAGTCTCTGGTGCCAGAAAGGCTGAGGACTGCTGTTCTAGAGGAATTTTGGCAGAACTGAGTCCCTCTTCTGGAGTCTCACAGAACTTTGCAAAGATGACACTTTATTTTAAATCCATCCATTATTTGTTAAAATAAAGGGTGATCTCTACACGGAGACAGAGTGAGATCTATCTCCCTCTTGCCCTCTCTCCCTGGACAAAATTGTCTTGGGAGCTGCAAAGGACAATAGCTAAAACCACAAATTCTACCATCAAGCCGATCTTCCTGCCAGTGGCAACTATGTCATCTACTAAGTGCATGCACCCACGGGCAGGTCACTGACATCAAACCTGAGCACTCCATGCCTAAAATGGGACAAGTGGTTCTCACTTAGGCTACATTTGATAACTCAGAGAGCTTTCTCTGCCTAACCCACCACCAGAAACCACTTTCCTCCTCCAGCAACACTTACCTGGGACGTAATTGATTCCACAGTCGATGACTATTGCCCCAGGTTTGATCCACTCCCCTTTCACCATTTCAGGCTGACCAGTTGCAACTACCAGGATGTCACCTTTATTTACCTAGGGAAAGAGTGTTCTGACTTCAGTCATTAAACAGAGAAACATAAAAAATCTAGAAGTGGAAAGGAAATCCCTAAGCTTTGTATGAAATACTTCACTGTCATCAGCTATGTTCTGCAGGCCACATACCATCTCTGATAGCTCTTCACATGGTGTGCTCAGTCTTACATATGCCAAAACGCTCCCTTTTCACAAGGCATTTTATTGAGTGGGAAACCTAATGAGACCTTGTAGAGTAGGGAGGAGCACAGGCCTGGAGCAATAGGCCTAGGATGATGTCCCTAAATTATAAAACATCCAGAGACTGCTCCCTCTCCCATGGGATGTGGGGACTACCACCTTCCACAGAGCTCTGCTTGGGGATGATTAAAAGAGAAGGTGCTGGACCTGTCTCCTGCTTTCTCCCCACATCTAAGAGACTGCAATGTCAAAGAAATGTGTATATGTGAGAATTCTTGGGCTCAGGAATCTGAAGTGGTCGTCAAGGACAAGATGCAAGAGACGTCACAGGACCACTGTCCTAGCCCCCAACTGTTACTCATTTGAGATAGGCCTGCTAGGGGTCAATCCGAGTTCCTATACTGCTAATCTCTATCCACCACAAGGTAGATCTGCACAAACTTGGACAAGTTTTTAGGTGAATTTGTTTTGTCATCTTGTAAAATGAAACAAGAATCGTAGAATTGTTATAGGAGTTATGGGATAAAAGTACCTGCAGTTTCTGGCACTTACATGTTAGCTATTCCCATTATGTAAGAATGCCCCACCACACACGTGCATGTATGCATACACATATGTGCATACAGACACACGGAGAACACATTCCACTCCACTCTGGACCCCCTACCTCCTCGTCTAGCTTGGCAGTCTTGGAGTGGCAGGTGGTCACTGTGGCATGGTTCCACAGAAGCAAGTCATGCATGGGGGCACCAACTATTTTACTGCGTCCAACAACCACAGCGTGCCTTCCGGCAATCTGTACCCCTGAAAGAAAAGCCAGCGTACATCAGAGAATTGGGAGAAAGAAGCTGCACTCCTCCGCATGCTACCTAAATGGGAAAATTCAGAACAAGTGCACAAAAACAGGTTCTTAGCATCAAAAAGAAATCTTCCTAACAACACTCCTTCTTTGGAAATAATATTTTCAACTCCAGGGTTTCAGCTACAAATTGGTACTTATACATGTGTCCTTCTTGCTGTAGGTTTTTGAGAACAGCATAAGCCAAGATCCATTGAGTCACAGGAGAGTGGGAAGAAAACCTACACTCAACCAAAAAAGACACCCCAATTTACAGCTATATGGAAGAAGAAGACATCAGATTAAATTCCATGGGAATGACACATAGCGGGTATGTAATGGGGTGGAGGGAAATGAGAGAAATTAGATTACTATTAGTGATTCTTTCCAACTTTAAGTTTTGGTAAGAAGTTTGGTAACTTCTCTTTTGGCTTAGGGCCTGAGCCATAGAGTTTTATGTTGGGCAGTGATAAAGGGGAATTTTAACCATAGTAGAAAGCTTTCTTTTTGCTATTCACCATCCATTCTTCTGGCACTATAACAGTGCCCTTTTCACGACTGACATACTCTACTTAATAGAGGTGGTTTGATGGGCACCCAGTAGTGAACAAGTGACCATATTTCATCCCCTGGCCAATGAGATCCAATCTCCAATCTCATGACTATTAGGCACAAGGATGGAAAGAGGCTGGCGCTGCTTGGGGCCACCAAGTGGAGCATGAGAATGAGCTAGAAGAAAGCAGAAACAAGGCTTTGAAGACTCCTCCTGAGCCCCTCTCCCTAGCCACAGCTGAAGTGGACTCTTCCTCAAGGCAGTCTGCGTTCAAATTGTGCTTCTTGAATAACATTAATTTTATCCAAAAAGGATAAGCTTCTATATGATGCTAATATCATAAACATGTAGGAGTAAAGCCCTCAAAGTCTGAAGTGTTTAACAGGGACCTTGGTATTCTTTTTGGGAGTCAGCAAAGGACCTGAAGATGCATTTAAGGCAAATGGCAGCTTCACTATCAATAAGGGAATGTGGGAAGCCTGCAGATGCTGTTGCTCACAGGATTTGTTTTTATCAAGTTGCAACACACTGTTTACTAAATATGCTGCAGAACATAAGTTCGGTTGTGGGAATGAACAGTAACAGCTGTCCTAAGACTTATAGCTTGACCTTTTCTTGCCAACCACAGAAAACTCTCTTTTACATTGGCCAACACTTTCCACTTAAAACTTCTGATCCACTTCCTTTAAATAAGACACACTAACTTATAAAAAATAACCTCTGCTGAAAGTATTTGTGATGAAATTAAAATACCAAGATGCTGACTAGGTAATGAGATAATACAGCCAACTGTTAAGAGATTGTTTCCAGCCATCTGTCTCGTCCTAGAACTACTGTGGGAACTTGGTGGCCATTATATACTATCTGAGTCTACCATATAGGTTATTTGCTTTGAACACAAAACTTGGCTCTGCTGCCTCTTGGACAAATTACTCAATCTTTCTGAGCTGGTTTTTCCAGCTTTTGAACAATTAGAGTACCTACTTCATAGGGTTGTTGAGAAAACTGAGGATTTAGGTAAAGCCTCAAGCAGATAGGTCCTTGTGCCAATCAAGTCCATTTATATAGGGCCTTTGTACCTTTGCATGTCAAGACCAGGCTCTAAGAAATGGTGCTTTGTTTTTACCTGTCTCTTTGATGAGTTGCAAGCATCCTTTAGGTGTACAAGGGATGAAACAGTCATTTAGGTCACCTCTAGCAAGTTTTCCAGCACTGATGTTAGTCAATCTAAAATAGTGAAAGCAATGAAGGGGGAAATGAAGGTAAATCATGTGTTTTCACCCTTTAGAAGCAAATGTGGTGTGTTCCCAAAACAGAAATGTAATTAGAATCATGCAATGAGATATAGAAAGTCCAGCCATACTCACCCATCCACATCCTTTTCAGGTGCAATAGCATTGACCACTGCTTCAGTGTTAATGGGATTCTCTGAATCTAAAGGTAGCTGCACTATGAAGCCATGTACGGTGAGGTCTTCATTCAAAGACGTTACGTACTTTAACACCTAAAGGTAATACCACATACAACTGGTATGCCACAGAGAAATCAAAAGGGTGAAGGAAGACTTTCCAAGTCAAAAGACAGGATGTTCCATTTTCCCTCAAGTTTAATTGTAGTCCTCTCAGAAGGCACCTCCCTGAATCCTGAGAGCAACTCCAAGTTTAACACAGAATGTAATCACCAAGGGTCTGGTAAGAAATCTAGCCAACAAAAGAGTTAAGAACTTTGACAGTAATATTCTATTGTTTGTTACAACTTGCGATAAAATAGGGGCTACAGAACACTTGAAATATGGCTAGTATAACTGAGGAACTGAACTATAGTTTTATTTTATTTTAATTAAATGGCCACACAGAGCTAATGGCTACCCTACTGGACACTGCAGACACAGGACATTTCCATGACCTCAGAAGTTCTTTTCCCTCCTGTCTTTTTACAGTCAATACCCCTACCTACTGGCAACCACGGCCTGACTTTAACCACTGGTGGTTTAGTCTGCTTATTTTTGAGCTTCACATAAACGAAATACATGTTTGGTTTCTAAGATACGCATACCTATAGACCAAGGATCAGTTTTTACTGAACACTACAGGTGATCCGAAAGCAAACAATGCTACAATTACACTTTGAGTACCAAATATTCGTGCCCTGAGACTGTACCATTTACTCTGTAGGTATTTTCAAACATTTTCTGGAGGTGGAGTCTGTGAAAAAAGAATTACCTGAGGTCTTTTGTATGCTGAATGCATCAATCCCTAAAGTTCCATTAAACCAAAAACCAGAGAGGAAAGCCTTCAGCTGCTCTCAACACCCAGTTCCAAAAAGCTCACCTCAGATTCTGTGGCTGTTCTTGGTAATTTAATGTGAGTGGCTTTGATCCCAATCTGCAAAAATAAATATTAGAAACAGGTAGACAGCAAGAGAACTTCAGACATTGGCCCATTTTTTTTTTAAACAGATATGACTAAAACAAACCATATGGTATTGGTAATCATTTCACCCTCGTATGTTCTGAAAAACAAGTCTCTCATTTTGACCTACTCATTATTTACTGGGTAAATGTCACCACTGAACTTAAGCAATCTCATGTCCACTATTCCCACTCTTTGGGAAGTAACCAGATAACTGATCAGAAAACATTTAAGGGTAAACCAGAGGTCACAACTCTAAGTGACCCACTTCTGCCTTGCAAAATAGATAAACTAAAGTCTGCTGAGGGAGAAAAAGTTTTTATGGGGAGGGACACAGAAGGCAAGGGGTAAGTAACCAATAGGACTTAGAGTTGGGAGGGGGCGTGACAACACCGCTGTTCTAGGCTTTACCTCTTCAGCAGCCTTCAGTTTCACATTTATATAAAGATTGGAGTCATCTCTGTTTCCAACCTAGAATAATAAATACATGCAAATCAGACGATTAGGGAAAGGCAAAGTGTACAGAAAAGCTTCTAAATTTTTAGTTTTGATAAAAGGGATGTTTAATCATGAGGCTCTTATTGCAGAGAGCTTTAACAGGAGAATGAGAAGAATGTCAGGGCGGGATGGTGATGTGAACACAGGTGGTATTAGAGATCCCTCTCCAAACAACACCCACCTGATTGCTACTGAAAAAGCACCCCCTCCACAACCAAAAAAAAAAAAAAAAAAGGAGGGGACATCTGGATCTGCCTTGGAAACTAAGCAAGGATGCTGCACGCCTGTCTGAAACACATGGAATTTTTGCATGCCATTGAGCTGACATATCATCAGATCCACAGGGCATGCAGAGCTGAGGAATTGTCATCAGGCAAGAGAAACACCACAGCCCTGGGAGGCCGGAACACACACAGGGCACATTCTCCATCCTCTCTCACACCCCAAGGGCAGTGGAAAGTTCTCATGCCCAGCCTAGCTACACAGAGAAGAAAAACCTAAGGTGGACCTAATTCCAGCGTACACAGTAGAGACACCTATGTGAGGCAAAGGGCAGCATGGTGTCCTCAAGACAGAGAGGAAGATGTGGTACAGAAGCCAAATCCTTTGAACCACCATGCTAACCACCATGCTAGGTCTTACCATGTTCCCTGCATTTCTTTAATCATGAACATTTTTATAGTTTTTCATGGTAACCATTTATCTGTAAAATTTTACTTTACAAATTTTTTTCTAAGTGGTTGACATTTGTCCTTTTCAAGGTTAAAACAGACTCTCAAAGTGATATGCCACAATAAGTTTGGCTTCTCTCAAAATTGCAGAGGGAAATATGGTAGGACCCTGATATTAAAGACAACTGACATATGGCTCCTTTTAACAGGACAACCTCAGAGAAAGAAGTCTGCCTTTATAACAGAGTATTTCCAGTCCTTGTCATGCGGATGCTGTTCCCAGAAGCTCCCCTCATGGAACACTGCCCTCCTCTTAGCTTTAGCTGTCCTTCATACACACAATTCCTAGTTTTGCTAATGACATGGGAATTTCAAAAGAACTAGATAAGTCCTTAGAGGAGAATTTGATTTTTTAAATGGTTTATTTGAACCTAAGTTCATTAGTTGCTTCCTGTGGGGGCTTCTCTAGAATTTTAGTGCCTCTCAAGTTCCTTATTTGGTCATTTTCTAAATATGTTCTTTGCCCTTATCATGCAATCTTCATTGATTTAATGCACTCTGAGATTTTTAGATCAAAGAGGAAAGAAGATAGTTCTAAATACAAAAGTATTATTTTTAACATTTTAATTAATATTTATAATTACAGTTAGTTGTTTAGACTTGAGTTTAAATGGTTTTATCACTCACTGACAGTCCTTTTAAAATTACAACTTCTTTCTTCTACAGTTTACCTTCATTCATTTCTCAGGAGGCTAAAATAAAACTATACTTCACTTTTCAATGAAAGGTATTTGGGCATTTTTCTCAGTCTTTGTGTATCTGAAAATATTTCTGGATGAGAAAAGAGTGCTGTAATCATAAATTCCTAACTGGGCAGGTCGTGGTGGCTAGTCATGGTCAGGCCTGTAACTGCTTTAGTGAAAGGTTTTAAGCCAGCCCTGTCCATTCATTGTTCTTGTGCCTCTAAATTAATACGCCTTTGAAATGCCAGAAGTAATAAATACCACATAATCTTAACTGTCCTGTAATCCAATTCCCACCTTGCTTTCTTGCACCTTCATATAATCTTCCTTATCGTCCCTCCTTAATTTCTAATATATAAAAGTGACTGCAAAACTTATTCTCCAAAGCACCTGAGATCTTGCTTCCTTGGCAACTATCATCAGTTTGGCTCAAATAAATTCTTATAAAAATTCTCTACAGTTTTGGACTTTTCTTACATCAACATATTTTTCTGCTGTCCTTGCACTTAAACTCACTTGGCTGAGTCACAACATTTTCCTTTAGAAATGTCTTCAATATCTAGTGTTATATGCCTGAAGTCTTTTGTTGTTCCTTTATAGGAACTGCTTTCTGTCTGAATGTTCTTTAGAAATTTTTCTAAAACTCTACAACTTACACCAGTTTTAAAAAGAAAGTTTAACTATTATGAGCATAAGTCAAAGTTTCATTGCAATCCTAAAGCAAAAGAAAAGACCGCTTAGGAGCCAATTCACTCTCAGGACAGGCATTTCATAGGAGAAAATGGTTATACAATCATTGATAGACTAGATGCCAAAAGAATGTTTAGTTGAAGAACAGACTATTGACTGACAGTCAAGTGGGTGGATGGAAGATTAGTTTCCCAGAACAAATCTTAATCCTATTACAGTTTGTCAAGAAAATCTGCTTACACATTTTAATAGAATGCTAATTTCTTCCTTGAAGGTGGTGAGCTATCGTCATCCAAACAAGGTCTTAACCCCAGAAAAAGTTAGGGGGCCAATTTTTTTTTCTTTTACAACAGGAGCCTGCAAACTGTTTCCATAAAGGGCCAGGCAGTATATATTTTAGGTTTTTCAGGCCACACACTGTCATACACTCAGCTTCTTTTTTGACCCTTTACAACCTGGGCAGTATTTGGATATGGGTCACAGTTTACAGATCCCTGCTTTACAGCATAAAATATCTAGTTTGCTGGAGAAATATCTTTTGTAGATATTCTGGCCAACTGAGTTTTGTTTTGTTTTGTTTTGTCCATATCTTTTGTGAGGACTAAATAAGCTGCCATGTTAGGTCGGCAGGGGAAGGGCCAGCCAGAAGCCTGCCTGGAGACTCCCCAGTTTGATACCGGGATTCCAGACCCGAATAGGCCCCAACCTAAAGCCCTAGGCATCACCACCCTAATCCAGAGGCTCAATTAGCATTGATTAACAATTAATGTTCCCCACCTTATACCCCTACCCCCACATAACCAATAAAAGCCACACCCTCCCATCCCAGGGCACGAATTCTCTGGCCCCTCTCCTCTCTGGACCAGGGAACCTTGCCCGGGAGAGCTCTTCCAATAAATGCTTGCTTTTAAAACTTCTGTCAGCGTGTTACGCGTTTACCTTACACCATATACAAAGCACTTTGTATAGTTTCTGAGAGGAAACAAGTATTAGCTATTATATTATAATTAATTATGTATTTTATGTCCTAAGGGTATGGAAACACAGCCTGATTTGTACCGCTTATAAAGAAAAATCAACTCTTAATTTCCTTAAAATATTCAGTAATTTAGGAAGTTATCAGTTTTTTAAAAAATTCAATTTTTAGGTTCATATCCCAGACTCAGTCCCTTACTGTAACTTTGGATAACCTACCCAAGATCTCTGAGCATCAGTTACTATGACTATAAGGAGGCAACTCCCACTTTGTAGGTGTAGTATAAAAATGAGAACAACTAGAAATAAATACAACTCATTTGAGCTATTGTAGACACTCTATATAATCAGTACTGTCAATCTTTGTGTAAGGGATGGGGAGTCGAAGTGGTTGGATAAATTGTGATCAGATGTGCATTTTGACAAGGACTGCAGCTGCAGTTAAAAGGACAGTCTGGAAGCATCCACAACAGAAGCCTAAGTGACTGTTGTGGCCCACAGGGGTGAGAGAAGTACAAACCAAGGAGGCAACAGATTCCAAGAACTAATGAGAGTCAGACTCAATAGCACAACTGAGGGAATGTGGAGAGGGAGAGATCCTAAAGAGGTGACCTCCGGTTTCTGGGTTAAGTGTGTGAGAAGATGGTGGTTCCAGGTTACCAGGTCTGAGGCAGCAGAGCTGTGATTATGTAAAAATTAATAAAGAGAAACCTCATTTAAAATAGGGTTGAGAAGCTAGAAGACAGAACCTTTAGAAGTGTCACTCAAAGCACACTACTGACCCCAAAAGGAAGAGGCACATTTTGCATCTCCCACAGGAAGTGATGGAAGAAAGTAACCACAGCAGGAGGTTCAGTAACAGCTCAACCAATGGGAGACTGCCCTAACTCAGCCAATGAAAATCTCTATATTTCGAACTTTTAGTTTCCTCCAATGGACACTTTATTTACAACAGCACCTCCCAAGTCCATAAAAGAGGTTCCTTTCCTTTGTTTTTCTGGACCCGCATGTTCCGAATTGCAATTATTTGTTGTTCTTGAATATATCTAGTTTGCTGGAGAAATATCTGGCTATCTAATTTAAGGTCAAAAATTACAACATAATATGTGTAAACCTTCCCATATAGAAAGATGTTCACTCTGGTGTTAAAGAGCAAGATTAAAATATTCTACCACTGTTTTATTGGCAAGAACATCAGAGACAAAGCTGTAGAACAGTGTTTATGTAAAGAGAAACACTTGCAATCAAATTTAAAATGCAGGTTTAGAATTCAAAACAGGAAATAAAACCCCAATATTGCTAACTAAGAAAAGGTTTACAGAAACAGATTTCTCGTCTATGACATTTACTATTTCCACAATAAACAATTTACAAAAATAAGCCAATAAATAACTGGTTCCCCAGATGTACCAAAATGTACACCCACAACATATACCTTTGATTCTTAGTAATTTGTAAAGAAAGAAGAAAGGGAGAGAGAGAGAAAGAAAGAAAGAAAAAAAAAAAGAAAGAGAAAGAAAGAAAGAAGAGAAAGAAAGAAGAGAAAGAAAGAAGAGAAAGAAAGAAAAGAAAAGAAAAGAAAAGAAAGAAAGAAAGAAAGAAAGAAAGAAAGAAAGAAAGAAAGAAAGAAAGTAAGTAAGTAAAGACAGGAAAGAAGGAAGGAAGGAAGGAAGGAAGGAAGGAAGGAAGGAAGGAAGGAAAGAAAAGAAAAGAAAGAAAAGAAAAAAGAAAAGAAAATAAAAGAAAAAAAAAGAAAAGAAAAGAAAAGAAAAGAAAGAAAGAAGAAAACTCAGCAGAGAACACGTTAGGCAGAACGACAGGCCGTCTGTGTTTCTCTTCTCAGCTAAGCCCTTTTGGATAATAAACAGAAATAGGGAAAAATATTTAAGTACTATTCATTCTAAAATTCTTGATGAACATCAAACAGAAACTTTGCAAGGTATTAAGTAGTGTATGTGGAGATATACCGAAAGAAATGTAAAGTGAGGAAGCAGGTGTTACTGAAAGAAATTTCAAATGCAAGCTCTCAGTTTCCTGTCATCCAAATCAACCCTTCAAACATTCTTTGTGCATTTATCCGTATGACAATTATTTATTTGCCTCCTACAATTTATTGAAGGCCTCCTACTGCATGAATCAAGCTCAGGGAAGAAATCTTGGATAGAGGCCTGAATTAGGATGCATTCTCCCACACAGCTATGAGACTGGGTGAGCTCATTTAGGGAAAGAATAAGATGAAAAAGTGGTCTGAGGGTTGAACCCTAAAACATTCAAACTGTTTAGGTTAGAAGAGGAAGGAATGGGAGATCCCTGTTCCTCAGGGAAGTGAAGAACAATAAGCAAAAAAGATTAGAGAAGGAATGGAAACAAGTGATGTTCCAGAAACCCGGAGTCCAGAACTAGGCCATTTCATCTGGCCCCAAATATCTGCTTTAGGCCAGTATCTTCTGTCTGAGGCCAGATAAAATGGCCTAGGGCAATGGTTCCCCAAGTATTCTTGAGAGAACCCTAAGACCCTTTCACAAGATTTGTGAGTATCCAACTATTTTCATAATACTATGATGCTGTTTGCCTTTTTCACTGTATTGTCATCTGTACTGAAGCTACGAAAGTAATGCTGAGTATAACTGCTGATGACTTGGGACAAATCAAGACAGTGGCACCAAACAATTCTCTTTATGAGAGTATACTCTACTGCCACACACTCTCAGTAAAAACAGCGGCCAGTTTCACTTAGATGCACCCTTGATGAAGCAGTAAAAACCATTAATGTTATTAAACCCTGACCTTTGGGTATATATCTTCTCAATATTCTGTGTAAGGAACTGGAAAGCACTCATAAAGCACTTCTGCTGCATACAAAAAGTACACTGTTTGTCATCAAGAAAAGCACTTGTGCTTTTTTGCCTTGCAGACTGAACTAGCTGCATTTTTAAATGGAACACCATCTTTACTTGAAAGAACAAGTGACAAACAAGATTATTCAGCTCAGAATATTTGGCAATATTTCCTCAACATTGGACAAAGTTAGCCTGCTACTTCAAAGAAAATAAATAGCATTTGTTGCCAATGATTAAATTTGGGTTTTCAAGTGAAAATTAGAATTTTTATCCACTCCTGTGAGCCTGATGACTTCTTAATACTTAGAGTAGTTTCTGATTAATTTGCTGATGATAATAATGATTATGATTTTTTATACCACATAATGACACTGGGTTAACAGTTGGAAGATCTGCATAATTCAGTGAAACATTATTTCCCAAATGAGGAATGAAGGACATTAAAAAAACATGCATGGGTATATATCCATTCAAACTGTAACACAGATTTTGTTGTAACAAAATATGAATGTTCAAAGGTTAGTTCACATTGCAACTAACCTTTAAAACTTTACTTATTGAGTCCTGGTGTAGTAGCAAAAATATCCAATTATCTTCCCTTTTACAACTATACACCTTTATGAGGCCAGATTTTCTTCATATATTTCAATCTAACTTACATAGAGCAAGAGATTAAATGCAGAAGGAAATGGGAATCAAGCTCTCCTCTTCTTCTCATTAAATGTTGTTATCTAAAAGTTATTTTCTCATAAAAATGTCACTTATGCTAATATATGAGCTTACTATTGCCATTTTTAAATGTATAAATATTTTTAAACTTCTTAGTTTTAATTTCCAATACAGTAAATATGTATGGATAAATCCACAGAAACAAAAGCTCAACGTCTTAAATTTTGAAGACTGTAAAGGGACCCTAAGACCAAAGTTCAAAAACACTGGGAAATGTACCCACAGAGACTATCTGAGGGCCAGGATACACCAACATTTAGAAGTTGAGCTGAAGAAGAATCTGAAAAGAGAAACTGAGAAGATCCAAGGTCTCACAGAAGCCAAAAAATAAAAAAATAAAAAATGGAGAGAGAGGCTTGAAGTGCTTTTTGTTACATGCTACTGAGAGACTGAGTAAGGAGGATATTAGTGAAAAAACACTATCATAATACCTGTAAAATTGCCAGACCTGGTATAAAACCAGGTGCTTGCTCCTTCATCTGAGTGACTTGGTTCTTCAGTCGCTCCCTTATTTGCCTAGAGAAAAAGGAAAGGTTGGAGTTAACACACAGTTTTAAGCACAAAAGGTGTTGTGGATTATTAGATGTAGTTCTCTTTTAAATTAAAAACAGCTTCACTGAATAGCCCTTATCTGGTATAATATGTATCATGTACTGCCCATCAATTTTTCTGGCCTCAAGTGGATGTGGATCTTTTCTAACTCCTACTGACAGTGACTGAGCCATGGGGTACGCAGACAATTAGTTTAAAACGTATTAGTCGATGGCACTCAAAATCATACAATGAACAAATGAAAATTTGGACCAGCACTTCTGGAAAGCTGCTAATCCTCACCCGTTTCATCATTTCCACTCTCTAGGTCCTATATGAAAAAATTTTGCAGAAAGGAACTTGAGCTCACACCTTCCGCTTACCATAGTAAGATAATCACAGGCTATCCATACAAGGCTGAATGAGAATCAATGAAGCCCACTCCAAATTCAATGCAAATTTACAAATTATATTCTAATTTATGACTTTTCCTTACCAACAAACTTAACACAAGGTTAAAAGTGTAACCTCTTGTGAAAAAACAATAAATCAGTTTACCAACATACAACTTCTCCATAATACAACAGGACATCAAGTACATTAAATTACATCTATAAATAAATATTCAAAATAGTTCATTCAACCTTTCCCAGTTATGACAGTCATGAATACGAACAAGATTTTTGCCTTTCTTCATCTTACCCATGCAAAACATACAAATAATATACACAAAGACATTAGCAAGCATCTCTTCCCACATTCTAATTTGATTACTCTTTTCTCCAATTCTCCACATTTTACAAACAACTGGCATAAAAAGGCACAGGGGTCACTAGTAAACAGTGAGGATGTTGAATGATACAAGTCATACCTAAGACGTCAAAATATTTCTAGCTATTGACCTTGTTTTTTTCAAGTCAATATTCTATACAAAAATATAGTTCAAACGAAGATTTAATAAACCATTAGATTTTCTTTTACTGGGATTTGACGTGAACAGAGGCCACAATTCTGCTCTGACACAAAAGAACAGGAAATATTGGGCCTGCCAAGTTTTCATCAGGCTGCCACTGAAATTCCCCAGCAGGTCCAGCCCTAGCTACTCCCTCTGCCTGAAAATCAGATATGGAACCTTTGTTGCTGCAGGAGGCCCTTCCTTCTGGGGATGAAGTTGCCAGACTCCACTCTCTCCTTTCACTCCAACCACTGTATTCACACAAAGCACTAGGCAAAGGTTTCTACTGGTTCTCCTTAACCCTACCTACCCACCCACCCAAACAAACAAAACTCACAGCAGGGAGGGAGGAACCCAATCATTCTTAGCACAATGTAAGACAATAACAAGAACCAACAGTGAAAACAGATGAACACAGCTGAGGCTCTCAATGACCTTGTGAGGTAGGCAAGGGAGGAGAGGCTTTCTTAGTCCCATTCAAAGATGGAGACACAGGCTCTAAGCAGTCAGGTGGCTTTCATAGGGCCAGTCACCAGAAAGGACAGCAAGTGCAGAGGCCCTGAGTGGGAAATTGAGGTCCAAGGGAAGACAGTAATCAAATTAGGTAAACTGTCTTTTATTCTGAATGTGATAACTTATTAGAGGGTTTTGAACAAGGGCGACATGATCAGGCTGACAACAATAATTTAAGGCATAGAGCAGATTTCACACTGATACAGTGAATTTATTTACCACATCTTATAAGGATTCTAGAGTAAGTGAGCATCTGAGACCTGAAAAAGGGAATTTAGGAACAAATATAAATAATATACACAGGTAGCAAGCTATGGGAACCCAGTACTACTTAGTATATGTAGAAAATGTCAGCCCATTCAATAAGAACAAAATGTCTGTATCTTCTATGCTACAACTTAAATGGGTCTAAGTTTGTAATTCCTCCCCCCACTTCAAAAAAAAAGAATATAGTTTGAGGTCAGTTACATTGACTGACTCCCTTAAACTTTTTCCTAGGAAGCAGGGTTGTTTTGAAGTTTCATTAGCAAAAGTAGTCTTCCAACTAGAAAAAGATTTGTTTAAAAGCTAACATTTAGGCCTCTTAATGAGACATGACCAGAATAGCAATAAGAGACATTTAAAAATGCACAAAAACCACAATCAGCAAGAACAACCCAGAACACTACAGAACAAGTGGAAAGTTTTCAGCTCTCGTGAGAATATAAAAAGACAGTTATAATTAGGTCCCCACGAGTCCCTTAAAAAAAAAAAAATCTTCCCTGCCCTGGTGTTTGGGGTTGGCCACTAACTGAAGAACCCTAAAATGAAAGTGGAATAACAGAAGCCAAGTGTCAGGTATGCCTGAAGAAACTATAAAAGAGAACCATTGAGAGAAAAGTTAACACTCCTTCATGTCTTTATTTTAGGGTCACAGAACTATAATGAAGTAAATGGTGGAAAGTGTCTTAATTTTTATAGCTCATTACTTCCAGAAAGTTTAAATGCTATAATAGAACTTCCTAATCACTGGAACCTCCTAAATTAACTGAAACTTTGCGTTGCAGATGCCACCCATTTCTCTTCATGGCCCATGAAGACGTACATCATCCAGGTAGACACTGGGGGCAAAGTGAGGCAGAAACAGGCACTTGGAGAAACACTTGATCCCTAAATAGTAGGACTGCACATGCCAAAGTCACACCAATCTCCATCAACGTTCTCTAAGCTCTAAGGAAAGACATAGATCAATATTAATGTAGGAGAAATCAATACTTCAGTGCGAATGAATGTGGTTAGACCAAGTAGCAGTAAACCAGTAAATTTTCTCTGGTCCTGATAACTAGATAATAGTACAACAGTCATAGTGAACTGAATACGAATAGAAACAGATGCAGTTTTAACTAAGTTGCTACTGGCATCTAGTGGGTAGGTGCCAGGGATGCAACTAAATATCACAATGCACAAGGCGACCCCTCACAACAAACTTATTTTGTTAAATGTGAACAGTGCCCAAGGTTGGGAAACCCTCCTATTGGCCAATAAAATGCAATTTGGAGGGTTATCTTTTCTAAGGGGCAAAAATCAAAGTGGAAATCATTTACCTTAACCTGTCAGTATGTGTTTGAATATCTATGGACGAATCCATTATTATCTGTCTTTTCCAAGTTAACTTCTCCCACATACAGTTTTGAATCTAGTCAATAAAAGTCTAGGTGCATTTCTGTATGGAATCATATTACCCCTGAAGAGTCCTAGTTTGAGGACCCTTAACACCCCTGAGTAGTCGCCCAGATCTCTTTTGCCCCAAGTCTTGTACAGTTATTCCAGAAAAAGTACATTACAAATTCCAACTCATTCGGTTTAACATAATGATTCATTTTCAAACTTTGGACATTTTATGGCTGAGAAAAAAGCATTCCTAAAATATAACCTAACAAGGACATTTCAACAGAAGTTACAGGCAGGAAAAGGATGCAGTAAAGGATATTTAGTTACATAGCTAAGAAATCTACACGATGAAAAGAAAGCTGTCTCAGTCAACAAACTTAGCACAAGCTTAGAATAGTCCTCAGATGATTCTCAAAAGGTTCACTGAATACGTTTAGTAAGTGATCAGAGAAAAATCAACATTCACCTTCAACATGTAGGACTTTTCTAAACAAAGACACAAATTTCTTTTGTCCCCCACCCCAAGAAGATTGCTATAAGATTTTAACAACGCAGTACAATACAAACGTCTTATTTCATTTTGTTCATGTGTTGTTTTATTTCATTTGTTCAATACAGCGTTTATACTGCTAAAAAATGCTTCACATTTTCTCAAAAACTTAACATGTAGTTCTTTGTAAAGATAATTGAGGCCACCTAGTGTTCCAAGAAATAGATAAATTTCAAATTCCTAGTTGTCATATTAGAAGACTAAATTACCTTCTTACTGAAACTGTTTTCACTGATACATAATAAAAAAAGCTACATTATAGAAGTACACAGAATAATTCACGAATATCAGCACTTCTCCTTAAGTTTAAGCATAAAATATGTAAAATAAGAATTAGAAATTTTTTAAAAGAATAATTTAATGTAAATATTTACTAAACTTAACAGGTACTTCAAATATATTTTTGAAGCTTCATGTGACTCTATTTTATGCTCCAATGGAATTTTATAATGTAAAATTCTTCCCTCCAATTCTCTCAGCTCTTTAAAAGATCTAAGAAGGGAAAAGCAAATTGCCTGATATTTATGACATGAAAATAGCTAAAAGGTAGAAAATTCTAATAAATCCTAATTTTCAGGGAGTATAAAGGTCATTAATCCAGATATACAATTATATAATACCTGCTTATTTTAAGCTTCTAGATCAAGGTTTATCAATTTTAGCACCATTAACATTTGGGCCAGACAATTCTTTGTTGTGGGGGCTGTCCTGTGCACTGAAAGATGCTTAGCATCACTCCTGGCTTCTACCTCCAGATGCCACTAGCACATTGCTACTCCCCACATGACAATCATTGAAAAATGTCTTCAGATATGTCCAACTATGTCCTGGGATGAAGGGAGGGACAAAACTGACCCTATTTGAGAACCACTGATTTAGAGGGCACAAATGGAGCTGGAGACTAGGTTGAACTGGTGGCGACAGGCTTCATAAGAGGTAGGATTTTAAAAGTGGATTAACTGCCATTAGAGAAATGTCACAAACACACACAAAAAAGCACTGTCGGAGTCCAGGTATATACCACAGTGTGGCAGGATGGGTACACAATGTGGTACCACCTCCACCCCCCACCCCTGCAAAAGGAGTGGGGACAGCTTCTACCCAGATCAAACTAAGGGGTATCATTAAGAATAGGGTGCACAGCATTGCTAAACTTCCCATTTCCTTTCAAAAAAGTCAGGCTTCCAGATTTTTGTATAATTACCATAAAAATGTGTTGGGAAAAATCCGGCTTTTATAACTCTGGAAACCCAACAAAACATAACTACATTTGGTCTTTAGGCCACCATTTTGTAACCCTCAGCTTATAGCAAGTTATGAGACATGACAGGGTGGCCCCAAGGATGATGATGTGTAAGACATTCGCCTATTTCAGGGCTTTCTAACCAGAGTTGGCCATCAGAGCTGATTAAGTCCCAAGCAGGCCTTCGGATTATTATGCAAGGGAAATACAAAAAAATGTGGAAGACTTGGGGTCTCCACTTGGAAAGGAAGAGCAGGCCAAGAGCTGTTACCTGAGAAACACCTCAAAAGACCTGGCCTTTCTTGCCTTAACAGAAGACTAAAGGAAAATCTTGTGCAGAAAGGGCTTAGGTCTAAAAGGCGGCTGACTAATAAGCAGAGACAAGTACTTAGGCAGCAAAACCCAAACAAAAGGTCACTTATCGTATTAAAGTCATGCAAGATGGTGAAGATAAATTTCTAACAGACTCTGAGAAATGTTCCCTATTTCCTAATCTCATCAAGTATCAGCAACCCAAACTGTACCTTACCTGCCCAGGTTTGAGGGGATGTACTTTTCATCAAGAAAGAAAGAAAAAAAGGCTTAGCTAGGAAAGCAAGAAATTTGACCTGTCTCCAACCAGTCAAAATTAGATTTTAACCTTAAAAATGACTTTCTGAAGAGAATCAGTTTGGGTTCCTCCAAATTGGAGAGACAAAATCAGTGTATAAAAGTTTGCAAATCCTTTTAGCAAGAGACAAGAAAAATACACTGTCAAGTCTCTGCCCCTAGGCTCAAGTCTCTTCACCTCTGCTAAAGTTTCATTGACGGCACAGTGAAGGGAGGAGCGACCTGGGAGATTAAAGAATCCTGACTGGTACCGTTAGCCATTTGATTCTTTAAGGTCAAAGATTTAGGGAGTGCCAGGAGCTTCCTTGTGGGAAATTACCAAGGGCAGCAAACTGCACAGTACCGAGATGCCAGGGGTTTTCTGCCCTGTGGGTCAGATGTCAGAGGATACAGGCTTAACTACAGCAACCCACAGGCTTGTTTTAAGAGCCTCAATACTCTTAACTTTTTTAGCAATCTGAAGAGGTTGACACTGTTATCATTGTCCCCAGTGTACAGAAGAGGAAACTGAGGCTCGCTAACTTGCCCAAGGCCACACAAGGCCTTAACCTCTAATCTATGGGGCCTTTCCCACAGTCAATCAGAGAAGGTAGATTTTCCCTCCTACATACCAACATGATCTTCCTTCTTCCAGAGGATTTTTTATGCAAATGGAAATAGGGGACCACACATGCCTGCTCAAAGCCCCACTGTCCAAATCTCAAGTTGCCTGATCCCAACCATCCTGACAGATGATGGACACTTATTCTTAGACCACATCCCCAGTCAGGATTTTCACTGGTGCCATGGCCCCAGTTGTGGGTCATGGACTCAGGCTCTACCACACCCCAGCTATAACATTCCCAACAGCCTGACTGGGTGGCGTATTAAAGACCTAGAAGAAGGTCCCACCTCTCAGGAATTAATTCCCACTTGCTTTCCTGCACAGGCTCCCAGAGTTGAGCCAGCTTTGTCATTCAAGGTTCCATATCGCTTCCGAAAAGTCCTGACTTTGAAGCTCATTACAGGCAAATCTTCTTAAGCACAGTGCTCTTTCACAATTCTAGCACCTCACATTCTGTATTATCTATTTTACTGTCTCTCTCTACCCATCAGGACACAAATTCCATGAGGGTAGGGATCTGGGCTGTTTTGTCCACCGTTAAGTCTTGTGGATTTGTAGAGTGCTTGTCATATAGGAGACACACAGATATTTGTTGAATAAGCAAATATCAAAAACAAAAAACAAAACAAAACAAAACAAAAAAAAAACCCACACACTTGTCTCTACACCTCCAGATTTTGGAGAAATTCTGACTATAAAACTCTTGACCTGCCCTATCCTTCCTCCCTCCAAGGAAGAGATTTTACAATTCAAACACTACATCAGGGAAGAAACCGTCCAAGGCTTTTGAATTTGTCCCCACAGACTCAACAATTGATGGCAACCAAGGAAGCTGACCTGCAAAATGAGAAGGACCCTTTCCCTGCATTCTGGGACCCTTGGCTATAACGTAAAAAGTTCGCTCACCTTTCCTCTCAAGAATATCCCTGGCCTGCCAAAAGAGGAAAGGTGGAGACACCCTACCCAGAGCCTCCACCTGCAGCCCAACCTACTCAAGCTGTAAGTACCACCTTCTAGTTCAGGATTTCCCCAAGGCTATGGTCCAAAGGTCAGCAACCTGCTGCAGCCTCAGTACAAAGAACTGCAGGACTGCACTATGCCATGAGCCAGGCATGCTACCTGTGCTTGCAGAGCTCCCCATATCTGAGGAGCTGTGAGCACTACTAGCTCCTGGAGTCAAGTTCTCCACAAAGGTCAAGATGCCAACGTGTGGTAGTGTCTGAAAGAGCCATTTTATAAGTATATAAAATGAAAACTTCTGTAAGCACAAAGAAGTGTTAGTCTTTTTTTTTTTTTTTTTTTTGACGGTAAGAGGCCTTAGTCTTATTGCTCCTGTTCGAATTGTGTTAGTAGGAACTGATTGCTCAACCACAGGGCACTGTAAAAGGTTAGCTATGTTAACTCTGAGCAGGCTGGGAGGAACCCTTTCAGTACCTGGAATAGTTTTTTTCCAAAAAATTTTTTCAATACCTATGGCGAAATCACTGCAATACTGTTCTTCAATGATGAGAACTGAACTTAGATTTAAGGCTTTACATAAGTGGTTTTCAACCTTCAAAGTGCATTAGAATCACAGAATGAGCTTTCAAAAGATTTTTAAAATACCGAATCCAGTGGCAGTGGCTTGTTGCTAGCAATTCCAATTAAATCAGTCTGGTATGGCACCGAGCATTGATATTTTTCATAAGCTCCTTATAAAGTGCAAGTTAGTAAAACTACCTTGGAAAAGATTGGCAATTTCTACTAAAGTTGATCTCACATGTCCAATTACTCTGCAATTCTTTTAGACTTATAACCAACAGAAATGTGTATATGTCCTACCAAAAGACATGTAAAAGAATGCTAATAGCAGCACTATTCATAATCACCAAAAACTAGAAATCCAAATGTCCAAGGATAAGGATATAGTGGCATATTCATTTAGAATACAATACAGCCATGAGAGGAAATGAACTACAGCATTACAAGTTGAGATAGTGATTACCTTTGTAGAGGTGGTGACTGGGTGAGAGTGAGAGGGGGGATTCTGGGGGGCCAATAATGTCATTTCTTGATCCAGGTGCTAGTTACTAAGGTAAATTCAGTTGTGAAACATTCATTGAGCTGTGTACATATGATAGGTGCACTTTAAAAATACATATTCATATTTAAATAAAAATAAAAAAATAGCTCCTTAGTTTTTAATGTGCAGCTAATGTTGAGAGCCATTGAAATAAATCTCAAGGCAACTATCACTGACAAAAAGATAATGAATCAACTATCCATGTATATATTAAGTACAGTTGCCCTTGAACAACATAAAGGATTGGGGCATTGCCCCCACACCTGCAATGCCACAAATCTGAGTACAACTTTTGACTCCCCACTTTACAGTTGTCCTTCAGTATCCACAAGGGGATTGGTTCTAAGACCCCTTCCTCCCAAACGGATATCAAAATCCAAGGATGCTCAAGTCTCTTATACAAAAGGGTCTAGAACAATACATACAGTAGGCCCTCTGTATCTATGGATTCCCCACTGCAGACTGAAAATACTGTTTCTGATCTGTGGTTGGTTGAATCCACGGATGTGAAACCCAGGGATATGGAGGACTGTATATTTATTGAAAAACATCTGTGTAAAAGTGGACCTGTGCAGTTCAAACCCTTGTTGATCAAGGGTCAACTGTATACTAATTGTTAATACAGCTAACACGTATTAAACACGTATTGTGTGCCAGGAACAATTATAAAAACTCCTCAGTGAATAACTTATTTACTTCTACAAGCAACTCAATGGTCTAAATATTATCTTTATTTTACATCTGAGGAAATTTTGGCACAGAGAGGTTAATTTGCTTAAAGCCACAAAACTAAGGACTGCAAAGTTTATAGATGTTTTGGATATACACAAAAACAAAACAATAAATATTTTCACCCTTATGGAGCTTAGAAATGTTTAACTTGCTCTCCATTGAACCAAAACATATCCAGTGAGCGCCTATTCTCAGTAGCCTGCCAAGAAGAAAATCTAAATTATCTCTTTACATCCAGTCTTTCTAAAAGGTCAAAAGGATACAATGTAATTTCAGCAAACCACATGTTAGAACTCAAATATAAGTATTGTCATTTCTGGTCTGTTATGTCTGGGGTTTCTCATTACCAGTGTGAAAGATTCACCACCATCTAATTTACATCTCACCTTCTCTGCTTTCCCAGGAACAATCGTTTTGCCCCAAGGTGGGTTTCACCACCAATGACCCTAATTTAAGTCTCTCACAAAATTAGAGGTTCATAGAAGGATTACTGTTGCCAGCTACAGTAGTGACTAAATAACTGGTGAGGTTCGAGTTATCAAGAGAAACCTCCAGGAGGATCACACCAAATACATCCTTTCCTCGCCTCCTCTCAACTTTCTCCACTAGTCACTTCCCAGACAAAAATTAGAGGGGTGCTCCTTTCTGGGAGTAAGTCTGGCAATCGCATGCACTAGTTAAGCATTCTGTTTCCTGCAGAGGTAAAACAGGCAGAGAGCGAATGGAACACGTAATGCTGTCTGGACTCAAGAGTCGAACTAAAAAGCAACTCTAAGGCCAGGACACCGAGATCGCTGTCAGAGGAGCATGAAATCGAAGGGAAAACTGGGTTCCACTCAGCAAATGACGACGCTGGTGTGGTGGGAAAGGCTTTGGGCTGGAAGGTGAGACCCTCTGACACCTCACTAACTTCAGTCCTCACCTCCGAATTACAGGGTAAAGGAGTAAAGTGGGTTTCTGAGTTCTGACCGTGGTGCTGCGGGCAGCCCCAACTACCTACTTTCCCTGGCACGGGCGTCCACAGCGGCACCCCTGGGGCTGCGGAGTTGGGACGAGGACCGTCCCAGAGGCACCGGAGCCGGCGGGCACGGTGACCGGGCAGACGCGCTCATCTGCCAACGCAGACTGAGCCCGGGGGCGCCTTCCTCGGGCCCGAGCCAAAGGCCTTCACGGGTGAAGGGTTCCAGACACCGCCTCTCTCTTCCAACCCGGCGGGCCTGACTTTGCCACTACGTCTCCCTCCGGCAGGAAGAAGGGACCGCTCGCGACCCGCACGCCCAGCTCCGAGCCCTCGTCTGCAGCCCCACACGCCCTAGGGACGACAGATGCTTACGCGGACACCACCTTCCCGTTCAAGATTTCCGCTGGCGCCATGACCTTTGCTAGTCCGCTGCCCACGGCGGACCCCGCCGCCACCGAGGGTGGGCTCCCCGCAGCGCGGCGCAGCCCGGCCCGCACACACGTGCTCCGCGGGCGCCCGCCGAGAGCTGGCTACCGCGCCTGCGCCACCCCCATCCCCCTCCCGCCCCCCCCCCGGCGCCAGCGCGCATGCGCAGCGCGGGAGTCCGCTGGCCGCCGCGCAGGGCCCCCGGCTCGGGCGTCCGGGATGCGGGCGGGATGAGGGCGAAAACTCGAGGACGCCCGGAGGGGGGCACGGCCCAGCTGCGGGAAGGCGCTGGCCCGGGTCACGCCTCCGCGTGGGGCGGGGAGACGGCTCAGGTCCCCCCCTGGGGCGGGGCCGGGGCCCGCTCTCGCGGGAGCTCAGTTTCCCGGGCGCGGGAGGAGGCGCGTCCCCGCGTCCCGCCCGGGCGCGGGGCGGAGGGGGGCGGGAGGGGCGCGGGGCGGGGGGCCGGGCGCGGAGGGCGCTGGCCCCCGGGGCAGCCGTGGCGGGCCCTGCGTGCTGGCATCTGGGCTTGGTGCCGCGCAGGGGCCACTGACGTTAAGCGGCCTCCGGCACTCTTAGGCCCCTGCCCCCAGGCATGTCGGGCTGGTCTCGGGCACCCAGGTCTGAGTCGGAAGGTCAGGGTGGTGCCCGTAACTGTGTGAAAATCCTCCCTGGTGGCCGAGGAGGGGCCAAGGTGGAAGCCCTGCCTGCTGCTGTGGGGCGCAGGGTGCGTGCGCTGTGGCCGCCAGGCCCCGAAGACACAGGGACCAGCAGAGCCCAGTGAGGTCTAGGAATCGATCGCACTGTCTCTGCAGCCAGCTGGGTCAGCCAGGGGAACGCGGACCCCAGGTGAAGCAGCCCCGAAGTGTAGAGGGACAGGGTTTTTAAGCCCTAAACCGCATTCTTCATTCTGTCCGAACACAAAAAGATGCTCCATTTTCCTCTATTCCCTCACTGTCAACCCACGGGTCCGGAGCGCACGCGGGAGGACAGAAGCAGGATGCTGATTGTTAGAAAGTCGCCTTCCCAGAGTTACTAGCCCGTGTTCCGATGGCAGTAGCCAAGCCGTAATGTCCCAGCCAGCACACTTGGAGCATCTCCGTGTCTGACATAACCTGGGGGTTTGGTCGGGGCATGGCGGGTTCGTGGGCTTGTGAGGCTAGAATTTGTCGGAGTACCCCACGCGGGTCTGGGTTTTATGTGAATGAGACGCCCCGTGACCAGCAAGGGTGAACGCTTCTCTGTAGGCGTCCACTCGAGACTAAGTGAGATTGGGTGTTTGCTTGGGGAACAGGATGGGAGGACAGAGTCAGCTATAAGTGTCCCAAGTCCTGTAAGTGCGGTTAGTTATTCCAGAAGCTAGGTTGTTCAGGTCACCTAATTTTCCCCCCAGATTTTTTTAGGTACTATTGAAATAAATGTTAAGTTTAAGGTGTACAGTGTGATGATTTGTTGCACACGGAAGAAATAATTACCACAATAAAGCAGTTAACATTTCCATCTCACAAACTTTTTTGTGTGTTAATATTTAAGATTTACTCTCTTATTCAAATATATAACAACGTGGTTAATTATGGGCACCATGCTGTACATGAGTGCCCCAGCATGTATTCATCTTATAGCTGGACGTTTGTAGCATTTGACCCAACATTGCCCCATTTCTCCCACCCCGCTTGACCCTGGCAACTATCATTCTCTAAGAGTTCAGCTTTTTTAACTATACATACAAGAAATATCTTAGAGTATTTGTCTTCCTCTGACTGACCTCATCTAGTATAATGCTCTTAAGGTTCACTCACTCACACACACACACACACACACACACACACACACACACAATTTTGTTTATCCAGTTATCCATTGATGGGCACTGATGTTATTTCCATGTCTTGGTTATTGTGAATAATTCTGAAATGAACCTGGGAGTGAAGTTACCTCTTGGGGGTAGTAATTTTTTTCAGGTCTCTTTAGATTTCACCAAATATCTGTAGGGTGGCATGTTTCAAGTAATGGCAGAGCTTATCTTTTGAATTCAATAATTTTTAAAATTTCCTGGCATTTGTTTGGTGGTGTTTGCCTTATTCCTAACTTCTAAGGATATTTTACAGTAGCTAAATATATGAGACTCTTGTTTTATAGTTTTATTGAAATACGATTTATACCCTATAAAATTCACCCAGTTTAAGTGCAATTTTTAGTATATTACAGAGTTGTGCAACTATCACCATAATAGAGACTCTAGTGAATTTTTTTTCTTTTAATTGCTTTTACATTACCATTCTTAAGTTTTATAAGTGACACATTAGAAGTAAACTTAATAACATATAAATGATATAAGGATCTCTGAATACATACCCTCACATAAGGTTATATCCGCACAAGTGAAATTAATAGGAAAATCGAAGCAAATTTTCCTGGTAAATTACAGGTAGTGAAATTTTTGTGGCTTATACCAAGCAAATATTGACCACTTCAGCCTTTTGCTGAGGAAGATGTCATAAGTCCAAATTTACAAATGGAGAAATGGTCTTTGAAAGATGACTTGCCCAAAGCTGCATAGCTGTGCCTGAATTAGGCCCCAAACTGGATGTTCCATCTCTAAATGCATTGCCTTTGCCACCCCAACAGCATGGTTTTCAACTATAATATTTTTGTGTGACTTGACCAATTCATTCATTCATTCATTCATTCATTCATTCATTCATTCATTCATTGAGTAAATAGTTTCTGAGTGGCTTCTGTCCCAACAGTAAAAGACACTAAGTGATACAATAGTGAACCAACAAAGTTTCTGCCCTCAGCTAATATTCTGGTGGAGGAAAGAGTGGTCAATTAAAGAAATATATACTCTAATTTTGGATATTGAGGCATGCTGTTTATAAAAAATAGACAAACTAAGAGGATAAGGAATAGTGGTGGGAGCTAGGAGAGTGCTGTTTTAGAAATATGGTAAGAGGCTTGCTCCTCTGGAGAATCTGACTTAAGCAGAAACTCAAATGAAGAAAGTTAGGGTGTAAGAGAAAGAAAGCAAGAATTTGGTTTGATCAGCTGGAAAGATGGAGCTATGATTACATAACACTGTGGAAGGAACAGGTTTTTAATTTTAATTCAGTTTCTAAAGTTTTTAGATGCTTCTTAGACATCCAAATGTCTACGTGGTATTCGTAGAAATGAGAGAACTGATATTTAAATCCATGAGACTAGATGACAGCCCATGAAGGAAATGGGTTTAGGTAGAAAGAGGACCAAGGACTGATCCCTAGGACACTTTGATGTTTAGAATTCAAGGAGATGAGGAAAAACCAGGAGAGAAGATTTAAAAAGGTAGTCCAATGTGTTATCAGAAAAACAGTGAAAGCATGCACCTGAGAAGACAGATGAAGAAACTGTATCACAGGAAAAGAGGTAATTAATTCTGTAATATGTTGCAGATTGGTCAGATAAGATAGATTGAAAATCACAGTAAATAGAAAGACAAAATATCTTGATTCAAATGCTCTTAATGGAAATTTCTTTAAAAAAATGTGTCCTCTTTGCAGATTCTCCATTTTTCAAGCTTTTTGGGGGTGTAATTTGATAATATCTATAAAAACCTTAAATGTGTGCTTTCTTTGAATTTGTGATTCCACTTCTGGAATTTATCCTAGGGTAATATTTACACATATACACAAAGATATATGTATAAAAGTGTTCTTAACGCATTGATTTTAATAGTAAAAATAAATATCAGGATAGGTGCTGTTCAAGGAACATTTATAGCTATACTGTAAGATACCTTTCGAAGATCGTTAATGATAAAGGTGGGTTATTCAATCAAATGTATATAATGCGATTAATTTATATGAACATATCCAAAACAGTCCTAATTTGATTACATGATCAAAAGTTGCCTCCTCATTAACTCACACATTAGCATATTTTATTCCCAGCATTATCACTAACATGATTTTATTTATGTTTGTTTACTATATTCTTTCTTCACAAGAATGTAAGCTTTATAAGAAATTTTCTTTCTTTTTCATCGCTTATATTCATGCTGCTTGAGAATGCAATTTTTAACATCTAGTTTTAGAGGAAAAAATATTTATTTTCCTAGTTTAGTTATTAACTATTACTCTTGTTCCTATGAATATCACTCCCCTGCCTCATTTTTATTATATAAATGAAAATAGTGAGACAGTTGTTCTCAATCCTAAAATCACATTAGATTTACCTGTGTAACCTAGGATCCACCATAGACCAATTAAATCAGAACTTGGGATAGGGCCTGGGTCTCAGTATTTTTCAGTCTTCTTTGAGATTCTAATGTGCAGGTAGAGTTGACAACTACTAGATTAGATAATATTTGAAGTGTAATCCTAGTGATTCTGGTATCAACAATACATAATAAAGACATACTTTCTCTGGCATAAAAGTATTTCCCTAGAATAGGATACCAGCTTTTCAGACAAATCATCTTTGCTTTAGGAAAGATGTACTTTTCTCAAAGTATATCTTCTTTGATGAATTGAAGGTATTGAAGTATAAAAATTTGACCTATTTAAGAAATTCTAAAAAGAAAATCCCAAATATGTGTTTCATTTTGCTAGAATATTTACTTTCAGTGAGATCACTTTCTTAAGAGTTCTTAAGTTCACTAATGCTTGATGAAACCACTTGGTGTTTTCACTTCATTAATTAGAGAAATAAAGACCCATAGGTCTTACTGTATCACTTTAGGAGCTCCTTTTGTTCCTTCCTTGGACCTCTGTGATGCACTCACCTAGCAACAGTTTCTTTGATGTGCAAACATTCTATTGACAAATTGTACAGGGAAGCCACACATATTGAACAATTCAGATTTTTTCCAGGATTTGAGCTTGAATTTGGAATTTTCTCTTGTGCCTGAGATGGTAAAAATTTATAGTTCTTACTTTCTACTAACTGAAGCATAGCATATCTTTCTAATTTGAGTATTGATAAATCTCTGTAAAAAAAATAGTCATGTTCAAACCTAAAAATCACAGAATAATTATGTCATATTGCTGTATTTTGTTTATTTTTACTTGAGACTCATAATACATTTTTAGTATATTTTATAAGGTTAGTGTGGGAGAACAGTACTATCACCTATAGAAAGAAGTTAACTTTGTATTAGTTTATTTTTTCCCATTGTGTTCTTTAGTTACTTAATCTGTAATTTTGCACTTAGTATGGGATGATAGAGATAAATCAAAATAGATCCTGTTTTTTGGTACCTTTAACATAGTAGCGAGAAAAGATTTTTATATAATGAATGATATAATAATCAAAAGAAAAGTATAGATCACATACTATAAGAGTTAGAAGGGGAGAGAAATTCCTTGAAGGAATCAAGGAAGGAGGTGATATTTGAACTGATACTGGAGAATTGAATATTCATGCTTCTGGGGATACACTTGGGCCCACACAGTTTCTTCTTTCTTAGAGGCAATATGAGTGAGACTCATTAAGTTGTTTCTAATAAAGCATCAGATTCATGAAATGGTAAGGATATAAAAATAAAAGTAAGGGATAGGATTCTTAAGGAGGTATTTATCTCTAGTATCATTCTTGTTCCAGGACTGAGGAGCAGTTTATTCTCCATTTTCATTCACCAAAACTTAAGTTCTTTGGTTTTTTAAAAAATATTGATATAGTAATGATTTTAGGTATCAAATAATGAAACTGAGGAAGAAACTAAAGTCTCATTAGAGATATTAGCACTTCAATAATTGCCTTCAATATCAACAAATCTAGAATGAATAGAGAAATTTCAAAATGGATTTCAATGTTAATGAAGAAAATAACGACTTCATGTTTTCTATTCCATGTTCTTCATATCATACCATCCTCATTTTTTTTTCTCTTATGAAAATTCCTCTCACTCTGGGACTGTTCAATTTTCTGGGAGATACCACCCACAAAAGGAAATACCCTACGAACATGTAGCTTCCCCGGTGCAGTTTCTAAATGCCTCTCCCCCTTTATTTTTTACCAGAATACATTCCACGATCTTAATAAAGAAATCTCCTTATTCCTTACTAAAACATATGGACATTCATTTGGAAGATGACTTTTCTCTATTTTATTTTCACTTTAGAAAAGAAATATATGAAATTGAACTGGGTAGGGGAAATGGATTCAAGGCAGTACTGAAGTTCTTGGGAAATAAAATTCATAAAAATGTAATGTGAGATTACATTTTATGTTCCTCCAGGGGCTATGAGCTATCACATGCTACATTATAAACATGTTAGATTTTTATATTTTGGCTGAATCTAAGGATATAGTTAGAGTTTCAAATAGATTGAGAAATTGAAAATAAAGGAAATTTGCAAGTTAGGTGTCTGGAGACATGACTCACAAGTAGCATTTAGTATGATGATATGAGTACACACAAAGTAAGCTGTTTCAATCAGTTACAATTTAAACTGTTTGATACTATCTTCTGAAACTAGATCTGCCTTGTCTTCAAGCAAGTTTCAGTGGGCAATTCCTTCTGAGATCTGGCTAAATTTTAAGAATCTGAAGTAAAACCTTCCTTAAGACATTGCTGTTGACACTGGGCAGTTCTCAGTATCTCTTCTTGACCACAATATGCAAACTGCCCCTGGAAGCACCCTGGTTCACAATTACTAGATCTGTTTCATGCTGCTTTTTATGTGAAGTGTGTCAGGTTCTCTCCAACTTTTAAACCACTTAGATCCAGAAAAGCTTACTACTGGCTGAAGCAAAGGGCCATATGAGGCTAAGCCAACAGAAGTCAGGCATGTATCAGCTCACACATCTCTGAAAAATAGTGCAGTGGTGAGTTGTACTCTGGCTATTTTTTTCCAGTTCTCAGAAGGTACAGGTGAAATAATCTGAGCAATTGAAAGAAGAAAGCCCAGTTCTGTTTGTCCACTTGCTTATGCCAATACCGGTGGCTAATGAATGATGCAAGTCATGAAGTCAAATGATCTCCTATATCTTTTAATTCCTGGCTTGACTCTAAAACAAGGAAACATCTAACTCTAATTGAACCTCAAAATGGATTTTACCTACTTTTGCCTTTTTGGTGGTTCTGACATTTCACTGAGGCCCACAACCCCAAAACGATATAAAAATAGACTATTAAGGGCCTCTGAGTTAGTCTGATCCAACACCATCATTTTGCAGATTGGGCAACTGAACACTAGAGAGATGCCACAGTGATATGAGGGCAGAACTAGTTTGACTCCCATCATCCTTCTAGTGTACCATGTTATCTCTTGATTTACAGCTTTGTTTTATGAGGGCTAGACCCTAATGAGAATCTTTCTGGAAATTAAATATCCTTTTGGATCAGATGATGTCCCTTCCATTCATATTTTTAAGACTGATAGAAAGATCCACCTAAAGCTTGTAGACCCAGTGAGAATGGGGACCTAGAAGAGTGGTTTATTTCCTCCTCCTATTTAAATGAGAACAACAAACCTAGTGTTTCTGCTAGGAAAGGATATGTATTACATTAAGAGGAAGTAAGTCAATGGGATGAATAGATAAAGAAAATGTGGTGCATATATACATGATGGAATATTATTCAGCCTTTAAAAAGAAGGAAATCCTGCCATCAACATGGATGAACCTGGAGAACATTATGCTAGGTGAAGCAAGCCAGACAAAGAAAGACAAATGGTGCGTGATCTAACTTATATGTAAGATCTTAAACAGTGAAACTCACAGAAGCAGAGGATAGAATGGTAGTTTCCAGAGGCAGAGAGGAGAGAGAAGTGGGCAGAAGTTGGTGAAGGGGTACAAAGTTTTAGTTTTAGAAGATAAATGAGTTCTGGAGATCTAATGTACAGCACTGTGACTATAGTTAACAATATTGTATACTTAAAATTTGCTAAGAGAGTAGATCTTAAGTGTTGTCACCATAAATAAGAAAGGAATAAAAGAAAATGGTAACTATGTGAGGTGATGGATATGTTCATTAACTTGATTGTAGGGATTATTTTACCATGTCTACATATATCAAAACATCACTACATGCTACATTTTTATTTTCAATTATACCTCAATAAAGATGGGGGAAATGATAATGCAAAAGCCAGTGCTCAGTCTTTTAGTTGAATTCCTTTTAAGTATATAAATGCTTATAAATCCCTGTAGGGATTCAAAAATTATTTTGCCCTCTTTCAAATTATATAAGAAATGATAAAAATACATTTTAATATTGGTGCATTATAAAATTACGAATTTTCTATTAATAAAATAATTATCTTATTTCCAACATGTCTTCATTTACTTATGAACTTTATTTTAAATCATTTATAAAACAAAAAAGCTTGAGTTTGCAACAAGTAAATTTAAAAATGACATGTTTTCTTTGGGACCGATATATATTAAAATCCAAATTGAATCAAAACTGTAATACAGCATCATAAAATTGCTCTTGTCATCTGATAGTGTCCTTGTATTTTGTATTTTGCGATTTTAAAAGTCAATTGGATTATATTTCTAAATTTTTATTTTTGTATTTAATTTCAAACACAGAAAAGTACAGAGCAATATAACACCCATGTACCTACCGCACAGATTTAAATTTGTCATTCCCCCCCATATTTGTCTTTATTCATTCTTTTAAGAATGAAAATATCACTTATAACAGCTGAAGACTATTTTGCAACCTTTGATCTCATTCCTCACTCTTGGGATGGATGATATAAATAAATTTAGCAAGTAGGATAGAACATCAATCAGTAAGAATCTTTGCCACTCCTAGCACTGGGCCTGGCCTTGGAGCCTCGATTGCTGAGCATTAGCCTTCTTGGTTACTGGATTTTAGGGGAGGTGAGTGGACCCAGCATCTGGGGTGGTAAGAAATGGAGGTGTTAAGGCAACTGCTATTACAAGCCTATATGAAAGTACTATTTGATCATCTTGGATCACTTGTTTTTTCTTTTTAAGAGATAACTATTCTGAACTAACTGTATAGGCTTTATGTCCATGTATTTAATACTTACATATATTTGAATGCTTCTACAGTTGTTTTGAACATTTAAAATATTACATAAATGGTATTCTATTAGATATAACTTTCTGTCTGCTATTTGCATTTGATCTTATGTTTTTGAGGGCTCTTTTTTAATTAAGTTTATTGAAGTAACATTGGTTAATACAATTATGTAATTTTCAGGTGTACATTATAATTTGACATCTCTATATTCTATTGTGTGTTTACCACCCAAAGTCCAGTTTCCTTCAGCTACCATATATTTGATCCCCTTTACCTACTTCACCCTCCCCTGTCCCCCTAAATTTGACCACCTTTACCTTGTCTACCTCCCCACTCTTCCTCTACTCCCCTAGTAACCACTAGTCTATTGTCCTCTGGTAACCACTAATCTGTAGTCCATGTCCACGAGTCTCTGTCTGTCTTGCTCATTTGTTGCTTTTAGATTACCCCTCGTATAAGAGATATTATGTGATTTTTCAAGTTTTTCTGTCTGGCTTATTTCACTTAGCATGATTATCTTGAGGTCCATCCATCCATGTTGTCTCAAATGGCAGTATGTCATCTCTTCTTATGACTGAGTAATATTCCATTGTATACATGTGCCACAGCTTCTTTAGCCAATCATCTATCATAGGATACTTTGGTTGCTTCCATGTCCTGGTCACTGTGAATAAAGCTGCTGTGAATATCAGTGTGCAAATATCTTTTCGGATATGGGTTTTCAAGTCTTTGGGGTAAATACCCAGTAGAGGGATTGCTGGACCATATGGTAGATCAATTCTTAGTTTTTCTGAGGAACCTCCATACTGCTTTCAATAGTGGATGTACCAGTTTGCAGTCATATCAGCAGTGTATGAGGGTTCCTTTTTCTCCACATCCTCTCCAACATTTGTTATTACATATTGATTATAGCTATTCTAACAGGTGTGAGATGGTATCTCATCATGGTTTTGTTTTGCATTTTCCTGATAGCTAGTAATGCTGAGCATCTTTTTATATATATTTTTTTGGCCATTTGTATGTCCTCTAGGGAGAGTATCTGTTCAGGTCCTCTGCCCATTTTTGATTGAATCATTTGTTTTTTTGTTGTTACTGAGTTGTATAAGTTCTTTGTATATTTTGGTCCTTATCAGAGGCATTGCGTGCAAATATATTTTCCCAATTGGATGGTTCTCTGTTTACCTTGTTGACGATTGCTTTTGCTGCCCAGACACTTTTTAGTTTGATGTAGTCCCATTCATTTATTTTAGCTTTTACTTCCCTTGCTTTTGAGGTCAAATTCATAAAATCCTCTTTAAGTCTAAGGTACTTGAGTTTAGTTCCTATGTTTTCTTCTATGCATTTTATTGTTTCAGGTCTTATATTTAGGTCCTAAATCTATTTTGAGTTAATTTTGGTGTGTAGTGATAGACAACAGTCTAGTTTCTTTTGCAGATGGCTTTCCAATTTTCCCAGAACCATTTATTGAAGAGGCTTTCCTTTCTCCACTATATGTTTTTGGCTTTTCTGTCGAAAATTATTTGCCCATATAAATATGGGTTTACTTCTGGACTCTTGATTCTGTCCCACTGAATCAAGGCTATTCAAGACAAATTATACTACAAAGTGGCAATAATCAAAACGGCCAATACCATGCCATTTGATTACTGTCGCTTTGTAGTATAATTTGAAGTCGGGCAGAGAGATTCCTCTAGCCTCTCTCTTTCTTTTCAGGATGGCTTTGGCAATTCAGAATCTTCTGTGCTTCCATACAAATCTGATGTTTTTCTGTTCTATTTTTTTTAAATGCTGATGAGATTTTGATGGGGATTGCATTAAATCTGTATAATGCTTTAGGTAATATGGTCATTTTAACTATGTTGATTCTTCCAATCCAAGAACACAAAATCTCTTTTCATTTCTTTGTATCTTCTTCAATTTCTTTTAATAGGGTCTTGTAGTTTTCATTATATAGGCCCTTCACATGTTACATTAAATTCATTATTAGGTATTTTATTCTTTTTGTTGCAAAAGGAATTATTTTTTCCACTTCTTTTTCTGACGCTTTATTATTAGAGTATAAGAATGCTATGGATTTTTGAACGTTGGTTTTGTATCCAGAGACTGTATTGCTTTTTGTTTCTAGTAGTGTTCTTATGGAGTCTTTAGGGTTTTCTATACAGAGAATCATGTTATCCACAAATAGTGACAGTTTGACTTCTTCATTTCCTATGTGGATGCTTTTATATTTTTCTCTTGTCTGAAAGACCTCCAATGTTATATTGAATAATAGTGGCAATAGTGGACAATGCTGCCTTGTTCCTGATCTTAGAGGGAAGGTTTTTAGTTTTTCACCATTAAGTATAATATTGGCTGAAGGTTTGTCATATATGGCCTTTATTATGTTAAGGCACTATCCTTCTATACCGATTTTGTTAAATGTTTTGATCATAAATGGATACTGTATCTTGTCGAAGGTTTTTTTGGCATCTATTGATATCATATGATTCTTATTTTTTAATTTGTTTATACGGTGTATCACATTAATCAATTTGTGTATATTGAACCATCCCTGTGCCTCTGGAATGAAGCCTACTTGATCATGGTGTATAATCTTTTTAATATGTTGCTGTATTCAGTTCACTAGTTTTATTTAGGATTTTTGTATCTGTGTTCATGAGAGATATTGGTCTGTAGTTTTCTTTTTTTATGTTATCTTTACCAGGTTTTAGTATCAGAGTGATATTGTCCTCATAAAATGAATTGGGAAGTATTGCCTCCTCTTCAATTTTTTGGAAGCACCTGGTCGCCCTAAGTGATTTCCCATCGAAGTACTAACCAGACCCAACCCTGCTTAGCTTGTTCAGGGTAGCATGGCCATAGACTTTCATAGCATTCTTGTATGATCCTTTGTATTTCTGTGATATCAGTGAGAATTCTTTTTGATTCACAAAAATTTAGTCTGTGCATCTTAACTGCTGCATAGAATTTCATTACAAATTATATTATGTCACAGTTTTTATACATTTTTATCATTTTAGCTTTACAGTTTTATACATTTTAATTTTTTCTTATATATATAAGGTTCTTATATATAAAAGCTTATACAGCATTAGCCTTTTCCCATATATTCTAAACTATAAAACAAGAAAAGTTTTTAAGCTGTATTTGAAAGATCTTATCTAGAAAAATAAATTTAGGTTGAATTTTTCTTATTGCTATAAATTACAAGCCCAATTAGATAAAATAATTATTTTTTATTTTTATTATTGATGTTTATAATTTTGGCAATATTATAATATACTAAATAAGACATTTATCACACTTTAATCAGTTTACTTTTTTGTTTTAGATCTCATACATACTCAAGTTAATCATACTTACTTCATAGTACGTGATCATCTTTTTATGCAAGGTCCCTCTATTTTTTCCCCATCACTTCCATTATATCTCATCTCAATCTGTTTGAATATATATGCATCTTTTAAAAATATATACTTTTGTTTTATGTATGATTTTAAAAAATGTCCTACATAGAAAAGAACTATCAAATGTATACACACAGATTAGTTAATAAATACCTATGAATCCAGCACCTAGTTTCATGGAACACTACCAGTACCTTACAAGTTTCCTGTGTCCCCTTTCCTGACTGAATCCTTTTCCACTAAACTTCAAAATAGTAGATATTTTGAATTGTGTTGGTCTCTTCCTTCTCTTCCTAGTTATATCACCCACTTGTATCCCTAATCAATATTAATTTTATTTTAAAAGTTACATGAATGAAATTATACTATTTTTATTCTTTTATGATTTGCTACTTTCACTTAGATTTGTGTTGATATATATACAGTTGTTAGTAATTTGCATTATTTTGTACTGTTCTATGAATGTACCATAACATGTGTTTACCTTTCCTTTTTTCTTTTTCAAGTAATAATGACAATTCTTGCTTTTAACTAGAAAAGTTAGTCCATTTACATTTATTTACATTACTGATTATTTGACTATATTTCTACCATAGCATTATATGAATTCTATTTGTCCCATTTTTTTCCTGCTTCCTTTTTTCTCCTCCTCTCACACCAAGAACTGATTATGTTTTGGTTTGTTTTGTTGTACTTGTTTTCTTTTTTCTCATTCCATTGTTTTCTTTTTCTACTGGTTTAGAAGTTACACGCTATATGGCTATTGCTTTAGTGGTTATATTAGTGATTTTAACATTATCCTTAACTAAATTAAGCTGTTTTTCTCCCTTCAGTGTATATGTATTTTTTTTGGTCCTGTTCTTTATTTTGGTTCTATTCTTTATTTTAAAATTTATAAATCAGATTTTTAAAATTAATGCTTCGTTAATATACCCACATTTGCTATTAATTTTTGTTGCCTATTCTTGTATTTCAAACTTTGTAAGTTCATTTTCTATGAGAAATCTATCTTTTAGAATTTTCTTAAATGAGGGCCTATTGGTAATAAATTCAATTTTTGTTTGTCTAAAATGTCTTTATTCTACTCTTACTATTAAAACATGTCATTCAGTACAAAATTTTATTTGACAGTTACCATATTCTTTGATTTAAAGAAACAATACTATTTTATGTACCATTATGAAATTTAAAACTATGTTAAACTATCCACAATATACATCAACTTTGAGATGCATTTCAGTTACAGAGATGTGAAAATTTGTGCCTCTTAGAATCAATGATATATGATCTATTTTTTTTTTGTTACATTACAGATCTCATTCTGTTTTCTAGCTTCTTTGTTATTATTGAGAAGTCACTTACCAGTCCAAAAGCTACTTCTAAGTAATTATCTGTTCTTTGTATTGTCTGCTTCATAGATATCTTTTTAAAATATCTAAAATGTTCTAAAATGTTCTGCAGTTTCATTATGAGTGTGTAGGTGAATAATTCTTTTTATTCTTTTTGGGGTTTGCTGGACTGCTTAGATTGGTACCTTTTAACAATTCTGTAAAATTCTCAGACATAATTTCTTCAAATTTTGCCTGTACTTCATTTTTTAAATTAATGCTTTCTTGGACTCCTCTTAGACATGTGATAGACTTTTTATTTTATTCTCTGTGTCCTTAGACTCTCTTGAACATTTACCATGTATTTTTTTTTTCTACACTTGTCCTCTTAACAATTCCTTCATACTTATCTTTAAATCCACTCATTCTTCAAGTAGGTCTAATCTGCTTGTAATGGGTCCATTCAATTTCTAAATTAAAGTTATTACGCTTTTCATTTCTGAAAGTCTTATTTGGTTGTTTTTCCAATATATTTATTCTTTGTGGTCTCTTGTGATTTACTTATATTTTCAAAGTTCTTTTTATTTCTTTAAGTATTTAAACAGTTATTTTGTATGCTCTTGTGCAAGTCTTTGTTCCTAGTATCTTAGTAGGCATAACATTCTAAAACCTGATAACTTTAGAAAAAAGCACCATGTGATACATTCATACACTTTTTAGAGATTTAAGTTAATGCATTTTTCTTGGTTTCATTTGAATCATATAAACTTTGTTCTTACCAAAAGTTGTACTAGTTACAATTTAGAGCATTGCACACCCTCTTGACAAGAGGGGGAGATGTTGTAATACAGATAAATATTCCTTTAATTTTTACCCTCAATATAGGTGTGGAAGAAACAAAATTGATGTTGATTTACTGAAATCAGGTTTTTTAAAAAATCAACATTTTAAAATAATAATACATAGGCATTACTTTATAACCAAAAATGAAACAATAGTGGTAAATCTTTCATCAATGGCCTTCTAATAGTTTGAGTTTTTATAAAGCTTTTATTAGATGTGAATTAAAATTTCCCCAAACATTTTATTTGTATCTCCTTGATTTCTATACTCTCAGAAATTGTCTACTTAGATTGATGCATTTACTTATGGCTGGTGTTATAAATAAGTTATCAGGTAAGGATTCTTAGAAAAATGTAAAGTAGTCTTTTAGGTCAACATATTACTTGCTATTTTCCTGAGACTTATTGCATTTGTTAGGATAGCACCTCGAAATGAGTACTTTATAAGTTGTATTATATTTAGAGCTACTTGTTTGAGTTTGTGTGGGCTAGCACATTGTGGATTTTGCTCTGCAGAGTACATATTCAGTTAATTTTTTAATTTCTCTTTATAGGCTTGTTTTGATAAACCTCTTGAACTGGTTTCCACCAGGAACCCAATCATGTACAATAAAAAGACAGCTGACCCAGTCCATCCTGACCTTGCTGGTTTGTTGGTGAAAAACAAGAATCTTTTAGCTGAGGTATATGGATTATCTGAAAATAAAACACTATGAGAAATTATATCCTCTGTAAAAGTAGGGAGAAAAAAATTCTGATAAGGGCTTCAAAATATCTCCTCAACTCAGTTTTGCTTTTTTCTCAATATTAAATTCTCTTAACCCTGAGGAACACTAATTTAAACCTAAATCTGCCTTTTGCTAGAGAAGTCCCTTTGAAGATGGTGCATAGTTAAGTGCTTTTGAGTTGACTGCCAAGTCCTAGGGTTTTAGAACATTGGTTATGAACTGCCGTGCTCAAAATTAATGTAATAATAATAATTACATGTATTAAGCATTTTTAATGGAAAAGATGAGTTCCCATTTTCAATATGACACCAAATAGCAATATCCATTAGACTTTTTTAAAACTTGATAAAACATCTGAGTAATATCAACAGATGAAAAATAAACCATATTTATAGGAAATGCTTTGACTTTTATTCCCTGTGATGATTGTAGGATTTTTTACTTAAGTCCAATACCTCAGGATATTAGTTACAGGTAACTAAGCCTGGAATCCCAAAGGCCTTTGTTATTATTAAAGGTACTAAGATATGGCTGTTTATGTCTGTACTGCCTATTTGGTTACCTTCAAGTAAAATGTTCCAAATTGCTTACATCCTGGGACACTGACAATCCTTTCGAATAAGTAACTATTTATGGGATCTATTAGTTTGCTAGGGCTGCTATAACAAAGTACCACAGACTAGGGGCTTAAACAACAGAAGTTTATTTACTCACAGTTCTGGAGGCTAGAAGTCTGAGACAAGAAGTCAGCAGGTTTGATTTCTTCTTTCTTTTTATTTTGCTTTTTCAGCTTTATTGCCATATAATCAACATATAACATTGTGCAAATTTGAGGTGTACACGGTGATTATTCAATATATGTATATATTACAAAATGATTACCACAATAAGGTTAATACCTCTATCACCTCACATAATTACTGTATGTGTGTGTGTGTGTGTGTGTGGTGAAAGGTTGATTTCTTCTAAGGCCTCTTTCCTTAGCTTGTAGGTGGCCATCTGTTCTCTGTGTTCTCACATGGTCTTCCTTCTGTAACTGTGTCCAGATTTCCTCTTCTCTAAGAATATGGATCATACAGGATTAGGACCCACCCTAAAGATCTCAATTTAACTTAATTACCTTTTTAAAGACCCTATTATCAAATACAGTCACATTTTGAAATACAAGGGTTAGGACTTAAACATATGAATTTTGAGAGGGTGCAACTCATAACAGTGGCCTTATTTCTTAGGGCCTCTTTTCTGTCTAGGACCTCATTAAGGTTCTTTTGTACTATCTCATCTATCAATAGCCTGACTCCAACTTTCATTTAAGCAGATATAAATATTGATATAGATATGTGGGTAAGTATATGTATATTTTAATTTTATTTATGCTAATATTTTCCCCTTTTTTAGCATAGATGGATGAAGAGAGGTAAATATAAATGGTTAAATTTACATAGAATAAATCTTATAATACTATGGTGATTTTTTTAATTTGTCCTTTTTTTCAGAAAAATGTGGTATCAATCCCTGAAAACTGTAGAAATTTTACTAAGGGTAGCATTGTTGTTCTTCTCCACAGTATAATTTACTACTAACACTTAAGAATTTTGAGATTTTTAATAATTTAGAATTAGAATTAGATTAAAGTTTATTTTTATGCCTAATTCATAAAAAAACAATTTGTCAAAAAAGATAATAGGGTTTAAACCTTGTTTAAAAAAATTTTTTTTTCAAGAATTTCAAAGTACTTTTTAAAAACAGTTTTCTGCATGTATATAAATCATTTGGTAACTATAAATATTTTTAATCTATTTGTCAAAGCAGATAGCTAAAAGACTCTACAAAAGTCTCATTTTGACTTGATTTTAGATATTACATGTATTTAAAAGTATTCTATAGCTCATATTGGCATTTTCTGAATTTAATAAAAATTAGTGACAGTTACCACATGGTTTCCCTGTTAGTTATTTTTTTTTTAAAAAAGAGTTGTTTTTAAAAAAAACAGAATACATTCAGCATGAGTCACCTTTTTCTTTTCCAATACCTATTATTTGATCTCACAGGAACACAATTTTCTTGATAAGACAATTTTCTCTTCACTGCATGTATTTAAAATTTTTTTTGTTATAATTAACTTTATCTCTTTGTGAGATTTACAAAAATAATTATCATATGTTTCTTCCCAATAATGAAGAAACAGGTGCAAAAGAGCTATATTTAAGAAAAGCTAGATATAGAAGGGATAAATATTAAAGTATTCGATTGGTGATTATGTTGTCTAGTTTAGACATATGATATTTAGCTAAAAGTTGCATAGTGCTAAAAGGGCTACTGTTATAATAAGTGAATTAAATGACATGTAAAAAATGTTAATAATATTTATAAAAAGGCCTAGTATCTTAAATTTAAGATAAATTTAATGTTTGTCAGTACTTTTAAATTTTATTTTTCATGATGACTTTTGTTTGTGAGAACAATATAACTGTGTCTATGCAGATCAGATGTTTGTTTGTTTGTTTGTTTGTTTTCCCTCAGCGTAGTAATAAGGCAAATATTAGAAACCTAGTAGATGCAGCCAGCTTTGGAGTTTTTTAACCCAGACAATATATATTTTGCAGCTAAAGAAAAATATCAGAACAAGTTATTCTTAGTTTTAATTGAGGCTATTATAGAGTCACTTGTGGTTTTAAGAAATAATAGATCCATTATACGCTTTGCTCAGTTTCTTCCAAGTCAAATGTTGCAAAACTATAGTATAATGTAACAGCCTGAATATTAACATTGATGTGATATAATTTACCAGTCTTATTCAGATTTTCCTAGTTTTCTTGGTAGTTCTTTGTGTGTTTGTATATATTAAGTTCTAAACAATCACTCAAGATATTGCACGGTTAGATTCAGTACCACTAAGATCTTTCCCATTACTATTTTATATTCATACCCACTTCCTTTCCACCCTTACTTAGCACCTGGCAATCACTAATCTCAACTCTGTTCCTAAATGTTGTCATTTCAAAATTTTATATACTCAAAAAGCTAAACACAGTGTTGCCATATCACCCAGCAATCCCATTCTTAGGTAGATACACAAGAGAATTGAAATATATATTCAGATAAAAACTTGTAAATGAATGTTGATAATAGCATTATTTATAAGGCCAAAAAATGAATACAACCCAGTGTCCAGCTTATAAGTGGCTAGCAAATGTGGTATTTCCATACAGTAGAACTTTATTCAGCCATAAAAAGGAATGAAATACTGAATCATGCTATAACGTGGATGAACCTAGAAAACATTATGCTAAGTAAAAATAAACCAATTACAAGAAGTAACATATATTGTATGATTTCATTCATATGAAATGGCTAGAGTAGGCAAATCCACAGAGACAGAGTAGATTAGTGGTTGCCAGGAGCTAGGAGGAATGGGGAAAATGAGGAGTGACTAATAATGGATATAAGGTGTCTTTAGGGGATAATAAAACTGTTCTGGAATTAGATCATGGTGATTGTTGCACAACCTGTGAATATACTAAACACTACTGAATTGTTTGCTTTAAAGGGTTAATTTTATGGTATGTGAATTATATCTCAATATTGTTGTACAACTCTATGAATATACTAAAAAACATGCGACTGTATAGTTTAAATGGGAGAATTTATTACTTATATCTCCATAAAGCTGTTTTTGAAATGTTTTATAAATAGAATCATAAATATGTATCCTTTGGGGACTGGCTTTTTCACTCCGCATAATTCCTGGAGATTTATTCAAGTTGTTGTACACACTAAAAGTTTGGTCTTTTTTATTACTGTACCACAGTTTGTTTAACCATTCACTTCTTGACATATATCTGGGTTGCTTCCAGGTTTTTTGGCTATTACAAATAAATGCTACCCAAAACTGAAAAAAAAAAAATCCCTCACAGCAGCTGCACCCCCTTCCTCTCCAATCATTTTTGGTTTCTTTCTTCCACTAGCAGCCTGTGGTGGCTCTCTTGTTTTGCTTCCCCTCTCACAAGCTATCACTCTTGCTTCTCTTTATCATTTTATGACCTCTTCTTCCCTTTATTTGCCTTAAAAAATATGTATGTATTTGATCAATGTAAGCTTTTATCTTTCTCCTGACTCTCCTATTCACGCATTTCTCTGATCAGTACAAGTAAGGCCAGGAACCAACGACAGAAACATAGGCTGCTCCTTACCTGTGCACACACTCCCCTTTACAGTACATTATAAAACACCTATGGCCAAAGCAGTAAGTATTTCTTTTCTGCTAGGAAATATAGAAATCATTATTGGTATAATTTACTCTTGTAACAAAATTTAAATAATGTTGATGAGAGTAAAACCACTTAATTCCAAACCATATGTGTCAATATGGTATGATTTCTTAAATGTATTTAACCTTAGAATATACTGTTAGAAGATTTGAAAGCCTTCATATTATTGTACAATAATGTAATTTAAATATACATAATGATTTAGAACCATGAATTTTCTAAAGCCAAAATTATAAATGATTTTAAATAACACTTTCCATTTCTCATTAGCTAAGAAATCTTCAAAACAAACTTTTCATAAAAGAAACTTCATTGCAAGAGATGAAGAGTGAGCTAGAAAGTTACAAAGAAAATAACATGCAACAGTCATTCCAGATAATGTCCCTGAAAGATGATATTAAAAACCTAGAGGAACTTATTGCTTCACTAACCAGAATTAAATCTTTGAAAAGTACCAATATTCAGAGTCTTGAACGAGGCAACTGGGATCTAACTGAAAGAATTCTAGAACTAGAAAATCGTCTAAGGTAGGGAATTTTTAGTTTGTTTGCAAACGTCATTTGTCATAAGCATGCAAATAGAATATGAACTCTATATTCCCAATTGATCACAGAATTTAAATCTAGTAGAATTTCTCATAATACCCGACTCAACATTATTATATTTTTAGAGAACATTTTTATTGAGACATAATTCACATACCATTAAAATTCACCTTTTCAAGTGTACAATTTAATAGTTTTAATATATTCACAAGTCTGTGCAATCACCAGCAATATCTAATTCCTGAAAATTTTCATCACCTCCTAAAGAAACTCTATGCTTATTAACAGTTACTCCCTATTCCACTCTCTCCAATCTCTGACAACTACCAATCTACTTTTTTTCTCTATGGACTTACTTTTTCTGGACATTTCTTATGAATGCAGTTATACAATATATGGCCTCTGTGTCTGACTTCTTTCACTTAGCACAATGTTTTCAAGATTAATTCATGTTGTAGCATAAATTGGTACTTCATTCTCATTATGGCTTAATATTATTCCATTATATAGCTATACCACATTTCATTTATCTGTTCATCAGTTGACGGACATTGGATTGCTCCTTTTTTGGGGGGGGTACTTTATGAATAATGCTATGAATATTTTTGCATGAGTTTTTATATGGCTGTATGTTTTATTTCTATTAGGTATATGCACTAGGAGTAGAATTGCTGGGTCATAAAGTAATTCTATATTTAACCTTTTGAGGTTACTATGATAAACTTCCAGGCTGTTTTCCAAGGCAGCCGCACCATTTTACATTTCTACTTGCAATGTATGAGGATTCCAATTTCTCCACATTCTCACCAACACATGTTATTGTCCATCTTTTTCATTATAGCCGTTCTAGTGGATATGGAATTATATTTCATTGTGATTTTACTTTGCATATTCATAATAACCAAACATGTTGAACATCTTTTCATGTGCTTATTGGCCATTTGTATATCTTCTTTATAGAAATATCTATTCAGATCCTTTGCCATTTTTAAATTGGATTATTGTCTTTTTACTATTGAGTTATAAATGTTCGTTATACGTTCTGGATACTTGACCCTTATCAGATACATGATTTGTGAATATTTTCTCTCATCTTTAGGTTGTCTTTTTATTTTCTTATTGGTATTATTTGAAGCACAAAATTTTATTTTATTTTATTTTTTTCAAAATACAGTAGAAAATAAAAGCTTTATTAGAAGGGAAAGTACACTTCCAAACATGGAAACAAGCATTAGCAAGAGAAGTATGGCTCAAAAGGCCCCACATTTTTAAATTTCAATAAAGTTTTTTTTTTTTTTCATCGATGTCATATCCAAGAAACCACTCCCTATTCCAGGGTTGCGAAGATTTACATGTATGTATCCTTTTTAAGAGTTGCAGTTTTAGCACTTAAATTTATGTCTTTGGTTTATTTTGACTATTTTTTTTGTATATGTTGTGAGTTAGAAATCCAAATTTATTCCTTTTCATGTGAAGATCCACTAGCTGTTTCAGTATCATTTGTTGAAAAGACTATCTTTCTCCTATTAAGTTGTCTTGACAACTTTTCAAAAAGAAAAATCAGTTGGGTGGATTCTCATTTCTATTCTATTGGTCAATATGTCTATACTATGCCAGTACCATACTGTCCTAAATACTATAGCTTTGTAGTAAGTTTTGAAGTGTGAGTCTTCCAATCTTTTCAATACTATTTTAGCTATTCTGGGTCCCTTGCTTTTCCACATGAATTTTAAGATTTGCTTGTAAATTTCTGTAAAAAAAGTCAATTGGGATTTTAATAGCAATTTGTTGTATTTGTAGATCAGTTTGGGGAGCATTGCCATCTTAATATTAAGTCTTCCAGTCCATGAATGCAGGGCATCTTTTCATTACTTAGACCCTTTTTCATTACAAAAATATTTTGTTATTTTCACTGTATTGTACATTTCTTTTGTTAAATTTATTTATAAATATATTATTATAAATATATTATTCTTTTTATGTGTTAGAAATGGAACTTTTTAAAATTTCATTGCAAATTGATCATTTTGGGGAAATAGAAATATAACTGATTTCTGCATATCAATCTTGTATCCTGAAACCTTGCTATACTTGTTTATTAGCTCTAATGGTTTTCTTTTAGAGTCCTTAGGGTTTTATCTATATGCCATCTGTAAAGAGATTTACTTCTTCCTTTCTAGTCTGGATGCTTTTAATTTATTGCCTAATTGCCTTGATTCAAACCTTCCATACAATGTTGAATGTAAATGGTGAGAAACAGACATCCTTGTTTTGTTCTTAATCTTAGGGGAAAAGCTGTCAGTCTTTCATCATTAAGAGTGAGGTTAGCTATGAGTCTTTCATAGATGTTCTTTATCGGGATGAGGAAATTGCCTTCTGTTTCTAGTTGAGTGTTTTTATCATGAAAGTGTGTTAGGTTTTTTGTCAAATGCTTTTTCTTCATCTACGGGGATGATTGTGTGGTTTCAGCCTTTATACCATTTGTTATTCTTAGACTTGTGGTTACTTAGTTGGTAGATACAAAGAGGAGATATTCAGTCCTGTGCCCTTGGTTGATATTGGTAATATTTAAGAAACCCACACAATATGAAAAGCCATTGTATTCAGATATGAATACTGGTGTAAACTGTTTGTATTCTATATTGGTTAGCATATATTGGCTCACCTGATAGTCTGAAGTTTCTTCTGGGTCTTGCATTTCTCAAATCACTTTAAAAAAGAAAATCTGAAGGAGCTTGAAACTAAGTAAAGAAATAAACCTCTACTCAGAATGAGAAATTAGTTAAAAACTGAGGCCACGAAGGAGAGTGGAATTTCTCCTTTTCTGGTTTGCAGAGTCTGAAAAAAGAAAACTGACAAAGTTGAAATGAAGAATTGATTAAAAATAATTCATTATCCAATTAAATATCTTCAAAGTGGTAAGGCACCACCTGAAGTTGGTCTCTAGTTTGACCCCTAAACAGCTGACCAATCACTGCAAACCCTTCAGCACAATTTTGAATATAGCCGCAGAGTGAGTCACTCTGGACTTTTTGCTTTTGTTTTGTCCTTGGTGCCAACAGGAAAGGTGGCTGTATGGCATACCACACATTCCCTTACCACTTCCCCCGCCCCTCACTCCATCAATTAGTTAGTGCTGAAGGGGAAAAGAAGTACTAGAAGCAGCTCTTACAGAGTGAACTCTAGAGCAGACTCTGGACAAATGGTTGTTCTTAGGCCGTATCTGGTTTCCAGCCCGTTCAGCTGTTTTCTCTTTGCAGTTAGTACAGTTAGGAGCAAAAGGCCAAGCACTTTTTGCTTTTGTTCTATTGGTTACTGAAGGAAGTATGCTGAATTATGATTATTTATAATAATCTATTATTTTTTATATTAATTAACTATATTAATCAATTATGATTGCAGATTTGTGTCTCTCACTTTTACTTCTGTCTACTTTTGCTATATATATTTTGAAACTATTTGCTTTCTTATTTAGGATTTTTATCTTTCTGTTGAATTTTCACTTTTATTATTATGAAATATCCTTCTTTATCTTTTATATACTTCTAGAGTTAAAGTCTACTTTGGTATTAACTTAGCTACACCATTATACTGTTCTCATGGTATATTATTTTCCATTTTTTTCATTTGCATGTTTGTGTGTCCTTATATTTAAAGTCTACATCTTGCATAATGCTTAGCATTAGTTGTATTTTTAACCCAATCTGAAACTCTTATCTTAATTGTTGGATTTAAGTCTACCACATTGTTATTTATTGTTTGGTTTTTCCATCCATTCTCTGTTCCTTTTATTGTTCCTTCACCATTTTCTTTTGGATTAATCCCATTTTTTATTATTTCATTTTCTCCTCTCTTATCTTTTAAACTGTTATTTAGTTTTACTAGAGTTTATGATTACAAAATGTGTATTTATTATTCTATTTTAGATTTCTACTTTTATGATATCCCAAAATAGAAAATGTATAACAGTTTAACTTTATTTAGCCATCTCATGCTCTTTGCTATTGTTATGACATATTTTATCTTTTCAAATTTTACGAATCCCATAATATATTATTGTTGTTTTTGTTAACTGTCAGTATAAATTTCTATTTACCCACACATCTACTCTTTCTGGTACATTTTATTTCTTCCTACAATTCTGTGCAGTCACCAGGGATCATTTTCGTTCATCCTGAGAAATTGCCTGTACTATTTTTATAATGCAGTTTTTCTGGCAATTTTTCCATTTTTTTTCCTTTTGAAACTATTTCATTTTAATTTTTTGAAGGACTTTTTTACTGCCTACAGAATTCTGGGATGTCCGTAATTTTTCTTTCATCACTCAAAGAAGTCATTTGATTATCTTCTATAGTTTCTGTTGAAAACTGAGTCATCAGTCTTGTTGTAACTTTGAAGGTAATGTGTGCTTTTTTCCCTGACTGCATTTAATTGGTAGCTGTTTGACGATGATGTATCTTGGTGTGGCTTTCTTAATATCTATCCTGCTTAGGATTTGCAAAACTTATCGAATCTATCAGCTGAAGTCTTTCATCAGGTTTGGAAAATTCTTGGGAATTGTTTGTCAAATATTGTTTCTGTAGTATTCTGTCTCTACACTCATTCTAAGGCTACAATTACAGGAACGTTAGACTTGTTGAGCATGTCTTACCTGTCTCTAGTACAATTTTTTGAATTAGAATTTTTTCCTTTGGATGATACAGATAATTATATTTATATATTTTTCAGATAATTTCTTTTGACCTAACTCAAATTCATTAATTCTGTAGGGTACAGTTCTTAGACAGAAAAGGACATAAAAATCATGGAAGATGGACTGAAACTTTTATCTAGCTACAGGGTAGAAAATACTACCAATTCCTAGCAATTGGTCATCGAAATAAGAACCAAATAATTAGCTATTTGTATATTTGATAATAAGTCAAGTTTTAACATATGGTATTCTTTATTGCTATATCATTATTTCTAGTTTCTTTTTCCCCTCATCAAATCCCAGTAGAAGAGCCCATTCCAATGTCATTAAATTAGGTACTTGTGTTTCTGTGGAACCTCCCCATCATCACACTATTACCAGCAGTGGCAGGCAAATAGTCATACTCAGATTTCCCATTGAAAAGGACAATTTCATAATTGCCCTCCCCCTGAATTGTTTTGCTCTTCATTTCTCTGCCATTTCTAGTCTCTCCTTAGAAATAGCTGGGTAACTGCACAGCTCTTTTCATAAGAAATACATTTTTACTTGATATACATATTTAATAGATTTTAAGTGGGGAATATTTTCATCATTTTTAATTGAAGTTTTAAAATTGAGTTGGTTTCATGATATCATTACCTACTGATATCCTACACAGAGTACATCTGATTGAAAGAGAAAAGGCAGAGCGAAAAGCAGACCTTTTGGAGAAAAAGTTAGCAGGTGCTAATGGATTCACCCCTTATATGAATATTAAAGAACAAGAAGATACTTTGGATAATTTCATGATGAGGGTGAGAATAAATTTAAGCTGATTTTTGAAGAAACAGGATTTTTACTCTTGTGTTATTTCAGGAGATAATAGGCAAATGATGAGTGGTTTGGTGATCCTCTTGTGGAGGGAGGGTCAAAGGCAGCAGCAGTACCTCATGGTTGACTGGAAGCCTTTCTGAGGTAATGAGAGAAAGTGCAAGGAGGATCTGAAGTTCTGAAAAATTTTTTTTGGGGAAAAAAAAGATTAGAGAGAGCTGGTGCTTGGAAAGTAAAATATTGTGAGGAGTTCTATTTTTAAAACTTCAGGACTGCTTTTAAAATATTTTAAAGTAATTTCAATTTTTAATAGCCTCTTTCAATTCTCTATAACATTTTCCATTTTTTTTCCGCTTTCTCTGACTGCTCTGCCATATCTCTGAAAACTCTCCCAAACTAGAGTCCTTGCCACTCTGACCTTTTCTTCCATTGCTCTTATTCTGCCCCTTTTTTTCTAGGCTCTTAGTGATACAAACACATCATTACTTCAATAATTCTAGCTCTCCCCTTGTTTCCCATTTTTGTATGACAAAAGCTGAGAAACTAAACCTGTTTACTCAGCTCCCAGAGTTTAATGTGGCAAGAAGGTGGAAAGAAGGCTAAGATTTATAAAGGTAGAATCTTCCTGCAGGAGGTAGGGGGAAAGAGAATTACAAGCATTATCTTTTTTTTTTTTCCTATTTATAATGGAAGCAGGTTGATTGCAGGAGTATAAGGGAAAGGTTGGGGGAAAGAAACATGACTCGTTTCCTTCATACTTTTACATTCTCAAAGTTGTTAAGTGATATTTTATAACCATGACTAAATTTTTATGAAAATATCCATTTCTCTGCTAACTTTTCATTTAATTATCTTAGCATTTTTTGATGCTCTTTGCTTAAATCAGTTATTTTATTAGGAGATGCAAATTGCTGATTTTAAAATTTCTATTATTCCTTCTATATTTATTAGCTCAAGATTTTCTGTAAAGAGTTTACCCTCGTAAACTGGGGCTATTTAGTTAGCTGTTTCTCTAAGCTAAATTTTCTATGTTCTCAAAACAATTTCTCTGTACCACTATTTCAATACTTTTTGATGTTATAGTTTGTAATTTTGAGTATACTCTTGCTTCTCTTATGACTTATAACTCTTGTTTTCTTTTGAGGGTCTCTTTCCTAAAGTTTTATATTATGACTGTGTTTATATTTCAAAACAAGGAAAGTAGTAAGTTTAACATGTGTATTGGCATATTCAGGACAAAGGTGAAGCTATCCTGGCCAAGAACTTTGAGAGAGACAACTTTTTTCACTCTGAAGGACCAAAAGATGGGCAGAAAAATTGGGATAAATGTCAACAAGATTTAATCCATAAGGAAAAACAAAAATATGAGTTAGACAGACCTAACTCATTTGGCTGGGAAACTAAAACTGCACAATCTCACTATCAGAAATTCCTCAGTCAGTTGGCTATTCTTCTGAGCGACAGCGTTGTCCCCATACCAGCCACGGAGGAAGCTGTGAAAGAGAGGATTCAGGAAATTGGTGCAAATGAGCAATCTTGGAAGTCTGTAAGTGTACTGGTGGACAAGTTATTCTTTCAAATGTGCTTCTTTTAAGCTGTGGATTTTGATATAGCCAATTTAGTACACTCTATGGCTCTAAATTTAATTTTGATTTTGTTTTTATTACTAGAGTAATAAAAGGATATTCATTATTACAGCAGAGGTAGTATAGTGTGTGTGTTGGGAGCAGTGAGCTTCTGTACAAATCCCAGGTCTGTCATTGCCAACTGTGTGCTCTCTGACAGGTTGTTTAAACTGTCTGTGCCTGTTTTATTTGTAAAATTCAGCATGAGGGGATGGTGGGGTGAGGGAGGATTAAGGAGGGTGTAGTTCCTATCTCAGAGTAGTTTTAAGGATTAAGTGGGTTAGTACATGATAAATGCTTAGTACAGTTCAGTGTAAACTCAAGGAATACTAGCTAAAAATAGCGGTATGGTGAAGATAGCAATTCCATCATGACCACAAAGTTTAGCCAGCACACTAAAATAAATGATCAAATCAGTTCTTTGGTTTATTCTTTTTTTTTTTTTTTTTTTTTTTAAGCCTACAGCACCTGGTCTTCCTAGGTGGTCTCCCATCCAAGTACTAACCAGGCCCAACCCTGCTTAGCTTATTTGTTTGAATTTACCTGTCAAATCTATGAAAATATTGAACCAGCAGGTTTAAGTGGATATATCTCCTGTTGTGTTCAGATTATCTTAGTAAAATTTTATAATTCTTCATCCTATAATTAAAACAAAAGATGAATATTTCTTAAATTCAATTCAATTCTACACAGTAGTTTGTTTACTGTAAAGTTACAAATTTTTTTACACACTGTTTTCTTAAAATTTATTGTACAATTTTCTCAATACTAAAATATCTTATATTTACATATCAAAATTTTTCATTTTTTTTGAAACCTGCATCTGTTCAGCAACTTAAGGTTGCTACAATGTCAATATAGAACTTGCACAGTATTGAAATTAAATAGAAATCATGGACCATCAGGAAGTTATACCTATTTTTTTTTCCCTACAGAGAACTGAAGGCCTTCAGCAGGAAATTCAGATGCTCACTAAGCAACTAGAGCAGCTGCATCATCACCATGAAGAAGCTGCTGTTCAAGAATCATCCCAAACTGAAGAAAACTATAGGGAACAAAGAAGACCCTTGAAACGTCTTGAAGGCAAAATTGCTATTAATGACTTTGTTCGAGGGAGATTAGATTCAGACAGGAAGAAAGTAAGAATTTCCTGAAGTGTAAGGCATTTCTTTGACAATGAAAATGATCAGATTTTATTATCTACTGTTTACAGCTGTTAAAACTATTTATACTTACTATTGGAGAAGGGAGGAAAATTTGCTACAACTCCTTAAACCTTATAATTTTATTAAAAAGCCTCTGCTTACTTCCTCTCTCCCTTTTTTCATTGTACACATAGTTAATATGCATCATGAGGGCATTTATTAATATATTTCTTAATGTACTTTTAAAATAGCATAAGAGGAGTAGGAGCTCAAAGGATGGCTCTCTAAAGGTGGAATTTCAGGCATTGTGTCAGCTAGGTGTGGTGGATATTGGGAAGGGCCCTATGGTGATATTTCTCAATAATTACTATATAGATTCTTACCTTCTGCTTCTCTGAGTCTATTAGGAAAAAGTCATTAAAAGTGGGAATAGAAATAGGTAGCAATATAATTTATTTTCAGGAGATTTTTATTCTGAGGTAGATATTTATTTCACTATTTCTTCACAGAATTTCTTGTTATACTCATATGTTATACTATTTCCATAGTTGCTACAGCCCAAAGTGTGATCTTACTCACTCACTCACCACTCCTTCATTTTGTCTCTCATTCATTTATTCATCCAACATGTATTGAAAACTCAGTTTAAAAACTTGCAGTACTTAATGAAGTATCAGCAACGTCTTCCACAGAGCCCAAAGACAAATCTAGCTTCTACCTCTGCTCTTGAATATGCGACTGATGATGGTACACTGTCATGCAAATTTTAAAAAATTTTTATATTAAAATTTTAAGAATGTACAAATAACATATGCTTTCCACAACCCTTGAAATCATGTTAAAAGGTTTGAAGAAAACAATAATAATATTCCCCAACCCTCTTTCTGCCTATTTCACCTCAGTAACCAATCCATATGTATATATATTCTACAACTATTGCCAAAGTTATGGAAAAATACAAGTAAATATACGTGGGTGGTGGTATTTTTACAAAACTGGTACTATGCTAGTCAAAATACTCTTCTTAGTAAAAAAATAAATACCTCATGGTCCTTCCTTAAATGAAAAGATATAGATTTAATATTCATTTAAAAGCTCAATAGTATCCAATCCCCTACTGATGGAATATCAATTTTTTCCCACTTTTCTTATGCCACTACAAAAAATGCTACAATAAATATGTTTATACATATATCTTTCCACACTGGTGCTTTCTCCCCCTATAGGATTGAGTTCTAAATGTGGAATTACAGTATCACAGTATGTGATTATTTAAAATTTTAATAGGTATTGCCAGAATACTGCCTTCTAAAAGCAGAAGGAATTCACCTTCCAAACAGCAATATATGAGTGCCTGTTTCCTCTTCACGTCCTAGCCAGCATAGTGTGTGATCATTATTATGGAGTGTGTGTGTGGGGTGCCAAGGTGGAGAGAGAGAGATGGGTTCAAATGGGTTAAAGTTGTTGTTGTTGTTGTTTTTAAATACTGTTAATTATTAGATTCTTTTGCCTACCCACTACTCACAATTTGGACCTAAGATGCAGAAAGTTGAGTTAATTAAACTCCATGTATAATCATAACATATTTTTTTTTTTTTGGCCATGGAAATTCCCTCTCATTCATTTATTCTATTTGAGCCTTTTTCCCATACCCTCCTGCAAAGGAAATCAATCTAATGTATTTAATGTGTATCTTTTTGTTTACATGTGTTCTTTTAAGTGTGATTTTTGTGTATACATTTTAAATTTGCATAAATGGTATTGTGTTTAAAATATTCCATTAGTCAGCATTATATATGTATTTTTTAAATTAAAATTATTGGGGGTAACATTAGTTAAAAACATTATATAAGTTTCAGGTGTACAATATTATAATTTGACATCTGTATGTTCTATTGTGTGCTCACCACCCAAAGTCTAGTTTCCTTCTGTTAGCATATACTTGACCCCTTTCACCTTCTTTGCCCTCTCTCTATCCTCTTTCCATTCTGGTACCACCATTCTCTCGTCTGTATCTATGAGTTCATTTTTATTTGTTTTGTTAGTTTGCTACTTTTTATTTTATTTTCTACATATCAGCATTATATTTTAAAGATCCACTTAATATTGCTATTTGTTTATCTAGTTCATGGCTTCTGTCTACTGCATGGAGTTCTACAGTGTACATACCTGACATGTTTTGCCTGTCCACTCCTCTAGTACTGAAAACCCCAGTTACCTCATCTTTCCACCACCACAAACCGCATCACTAGGAGCAAGCCTGTACTAGTCTCTTTATGAACCCATGAGAGAATTTCTTAGGGATGTTTACTCCAGATAGGAACTGGTGGCTCATAGATTATGCACACTGATTTTTTCTGGAAGTAACTTTATAAAGTACAGAAGAATAGAAAGAATACAATTAAAATCACCAGTAATTTTACCACTTCGAGATAATCAGTGTTAACATATAGTTATATTTCTTTCTGATTTTTTTTCCATGCATATTTTTATGAAGTTGAGATAGCCAGTTTTTCTTCATGTGTCTTTAATTTAACTATATCATTTTTTCTTAGTAAAAATTTTTGAAAACTTTATTTCTAGGGAATGTAGAATATAATATAAACTCTAATTATTTAGCATTTGAATTTTTAGTTTTTCATGTTATGAATAATATAAAGAATATCTTGGTGCATGAATCTTTATATAAATATTCGATTATTTCCTTATAATATATTCCTAGAAAAGTTGAACTAATCTATGCTACCACCTGATGTTAATAAAACTATCTACTTAACTGTATCCTTGTTAGCATTGAGCCATCACTTTTATTTATTGTCATATTTTATTTTCTAAAGTATTTTAATGATGCATATTTATAGTGAAAAAATATTTTACTTATGTAAGTATTGTTAAGTCTGCAATTTATCAGACTAGAGTGGATCTGATATGCTAGTGTAGAACTCCATCTTAAAATACAGCTTATTTATTTTGACACTGTTGATTTCTTCAAAGGAAAACTCCAAGATGGAGAATTCCCAGATCGAAGAGCACAGCAAGATGTTCAAAAAGCTAGAGAAAGACAACGAGCAACAAACATTATTGAAGATTAAGCAGAATTTGCAGATTGCTACAACTCAGAGATTAGAGGAGGAAATTCAAAAACTTCAGAAACAGCTTAGTGATTTGAAATTGTCAAATAAAAATATGAAAATTCAACTGACAAGAGTAAATGTCCTAAAAGTAAGTAAAAGCTTTCAAAAATTCACTTAAGCTTTGTTTTGGCCTGTTACTATATATATTTTTTTAAGCCTGTTACTATTTTAACTGCATGTTTCTCATTGAACTTTAGAAAATTGACATTAAAATTATTTTACACACATATAAAAGAATATATAATATTAAAGCATATGTAACAATAAATTTTGATGCCTATAAATCTACCACTAATATTTGAAAAAAAGATTATTATCAACCCTGTGGAAGCTCCATGTATTTCCCTCTCTATTCCTCAAAGGTAACTTCTAGACCCCTTGCTTTTTCTTTTAGTCTTACTTTTGTCTGTCTTCTTGGGGTAATAGTTAAGTTTTAGTTATTTTGGGGGGGGCTCTTCTTTGGATCTTCTCTATTTCAAGCTTCAGTTGTAGTATTTCAAACATACATTTTATGTCTTAAAGCACAGGTACACTAAATATTTATTAATCGACTTTTTTTTTTTTTTGCCAGTTTATCAGCAATACTCTTCTTCAGAGCCAGTTTTTTTCTCTCTTTATTTAATTAGCACAGACAGTAAGACTTTTGAGGACATGAACACTACTTGTTAAACCCCTTTAAACACCTAGGGCCTAGTTTATAAGAGTGTTCAGTAACTGTTATTGATGAGTATGATGGTGTAGAAATGTCCTCTTAATTCATGAATCATGGATTTTTCTTTCTTTTTCATGTTTCTACCTCTTTTTTTTTTTTTAAAGGAATAGAAACATGAGTTATCACGCCTGCCTATTATTTAGAAGAGATCTAATCATAGTCGTCTTCCTTTCTCCCAACCTTACCTTATACTCTCACAGGACAAAACCATTCAGAAACTCAAGCATTCCTTTACAAAAGTTGAAGCAATGAAAGAGAAGGCAACTCCAAAATCAGATAACTGGAAAACTACATTAAACTCAGCCAAACAAGAGGCAAGATGGGACAAAAACAAGGCCCATCAGATGTTAGGCACTGTCACTCCTGAACCCTGCACAACAAAGAGCACACTTGAAGAAGTAGGACGACAACAAGAGGTTATTATTATTATTATTATTATTATTAATTATTATCATCATCACCATTATTATAGTAGGATTCTTTAATTTGAAGTTATAAACACCCACCTCAACTTAGATGCTACCAAAAAGGGAATTTATTGGCTATGGAATCAAAACAACCAGAGCTCTGGGAGGGCAGAGATAACCTGGGTTCCAGGATGAGCACCTGGAAACTTATAAGGCCTTTCTCACCATCTCTTCTTGGCATCTCTCTCTGTTTTAGCTTGTCTGACTGACAGCCAGAGTTTTATAGTTTCTGTGACAAGAGAAAATCTCTAGACAGGGTCTTTGTAAGAGCAGATTAGGTCAAATACCTATGGTGAGGGATACATAATTATCTTAGGTTTGTGTACACATCCGTTGACTAACGAAGACAAGGGGGTTAGGAATTTGAGAGAAGGGAAGTTCAGGAGAAACCATGTGTTTTGGGCTGGGTCACTCAAGGACAACAGGATAGTGCTTCTAAACTGGCTTAGATTTTCACTATATCTATTTGTAGAGCAGATATTTTAAGAGAATTCTTAAAAGCCTGATAATTTGGGGCTATTGTGGAATTATATATCACAACACCCTATAGTAATTGCTTAAGAAATATATAACTTTAACAAACAATTTTAAGAGAGTCTTAAAACATAAAGCCATGATGTTATTTTGCATATTCACTTTCTTGATTGTTTTATTCTTCTCCTCAGTATCCCTTATTATAGTTTCAGTCAGACCTCTTCTCTTTGGGGCACTCTGTAGTTTACAATTTACTTCTGAGATGATTTGTCTTATTCTTGCCTGAGTTCAATCATCACATCTTTATTCATGAGGCATCTTAGACATCTTTTTTTTGTCCCTTTCTATTCTGAATTATTATTTTTAGAAAGGTGAGATCCCCCCACCATGTCTGCAAATCCTTGACTGATTAATATTTAATTCATTCAGGTGTCATATCAAACATGTTTCCCCTGCTTTATGGCTGTCGTTTGAGGGGAGTATTTTCATCACCTGAACAATTTTGGGCAATACTGCCTATTTTCTTCTTTATGTAATTTGTATGGATATTATTTGCCCCATATCTATTCACTTTAAAATCACTTTAATTGCCCTGCCCTCTCAGTTGCAGGTGTTTCTATTTTAGTTAGGGGGCAGGGTTTACTGACCGTGTTTCTTAACTCCATACCACCCTCTTCTGCCGGCAGTGAGTGTTTCTAAAATTTGTTAGATCAAGCCTTTTATTTTGGGGGTGGGGTTTTACGTGATGTCTGATTCCTCAATACTCTCTTGTATATATAAATCCTTTAATTCTCGCTGCTTTTTTTCTTTTCCTTTATCACCAAGCTTCCAAAGAACACTTCACCCTTCTTCCAAGAACTTCCCTCTCTTCTCAGAAATCTTTTCCTTAAAACTGTCATTTCTGGTCTCGTGGGCTTCCAGGCCCCTTTCTTTTCCTTCACCACTTGCCAGTGTTCTAATCCACCAGGTCTCAGACCTGTTCTTAGTATTTCCCCATTTAGCATTTCTGGAACACCTGTGGAAAATAGCTGCCTCCTCCAGGGTAGGCTCTGGAGTTGCCTCTGCTTATTTAGGATATTTATTTCCCTCCTTATATGCAAACTGAAGTCTATAGTATTCTCTAGTTAAGCTTTCTGAATGATTTATGAATGTTTTTACCTGCTTTCCTTGTTGATTGCTATAGTTTTTAAAGGATGAATGGAGAGAGATGTACTTAAGGACTATTAACAGCAAATCAGTAGTTAAAAAAGTAATTACCTTACAGATGAAAAACAGGCAGCAATAAAATTAGGTTTAGTCTGTAAAAGTCTAAAAATAAGACAATCTCTAAATGAAAAGAAAATTTTAAATAAAGACCATTTTTATAGCTTAAAAATACTATTTGAATATAGGATGTTACATTTCGTAAAGAAATGTTTAGTAAGACTAACTTTCTAATACCAGTTTTATTATACAAAATAAGTAGGTAACAAAAACTAATGACATTTTGATTTTTGTGGTGGTTCTTTGTAGCATGTCAACTTTCGAGAAACTATATTGAGTATGCTGGGATTTAACATGAAAACAGCAGACAAGGAAATTATCACTCACCTAAGGCTTATTATCCAAGATTATGAAGCATCGAACAAATCAAAGACTGCTTCTGATTGTGAGATTAGACAGGATAATTAATTTTAAAAGTTCTACCTTCTTATTGCTGCCAGCAAGAAATTCAGTAGATACGGACATTTCCTCCAGCATCTTGAGTATGGCTACATTATGAATAAAATACATTGGAAAATTTTTACTTGAATCTGTTCTTTCCTTTGCTGTTTGGCACTTACTTTGCTTTGTCATAATCTTGTTTTATAGATTTATTTGTGGTCTAGTCTGGATTGGTACTTGTAATATATAATATCAAATTATATTTATTATTAACTGTATTTTAAGCAGGATATTAATCAGAACTTGTGTTGAAATATTTATATCAATATTTAACAGCCTGTTTCTAGAATGGAAAATTTATTGTGTATACCCCTTTCCAGGTAAAGTTGTATTCTACAATTCGAATCTATGTCATCTATTTGATTAACTGGGAGTGTGAAAATCAAATATGAAATGTTGAAGGGTAGGGCAGTCATCAAGAATTCTTTAAAATGTGTAATTGACTATATTGTGTGTTTTATTTTCTTAGTATCTAATACTATCTGCAAGTGTTTTCCAAATGATAGGCCAATTTCTACATTGATGGGCTACTTTTTAAATAGTATAATTTCTAATTTATTTCATTTAAAATAGAAAACTCTTCTTTCAAGACTAAAATCCAGTTTTAGATTTATCCAAGATGTACTCTGTAGGTCAGAATCTGGACAGGCCAGTGGAAATTCAATGCCTGTTGTGGTGATTTAAAGGATCTTCTGTAGGCCACATTTTAGAGGGATCTTCAGGGTGGAAGGGGTCTTGTTATAGTGGACATATGGAATTAGTGCTTTGGAAGAAAAGGATTATCTTGAGTACTCATTCAAGGAAAAAATGAGAATCACTCACTCTCTAAACAATCATAGACATGATTTTCAAACTGATGACAAGGCACTTTGGTCTTTTGCAGGGATCTTGGCATGTCATGGAGTAGTTCAAATTTTAAAGGAAATGGTATACTTGACATTTGTCAAGAAAATACTCCAATGAGCTCCAAGTAGCTTATAGTTTCAGTATTGATGACATATCTTTGTGATAGAAACTGCCCAGGGCTCCTCAAGACATGTATATTTGTTGCCAAGCGGGGCCCTGCAGTTGGTGGTATCACTACCAAGGAATCCCAGGATCCCTGGGTGCTATGTAAAAAGTTCACTTACTGTTCCTCTCAAGAATATTCCAGAACTGGCAAAAGAGGAAAGGTAGGGACACCCTAACCAGAGCCTCCACCTGTAGCTTGACCCACTCAAGCTGTAAGAACCACCTTCTTGTTTAGGATTCCTCCAGGGTTGGCTGCCTGCTGCATCCTTAGCACAAGGAGCTGAAGGACTGGACTATTCCATGAGCCAGGTAAGTTGTCCTCCCTTTTCCAAAGCTTCTCTTCTCTGAGGAACATAGTTAATATAATAACTGTGGTGTCATATGAGTACTAGATTTATCAGAGTGATCACTTTGTAAGTAATATAAATGTCTAATCACTATGTTGTACACCTGAAACTAATATAATATTGTCGACTGTAACGAAAAAATTAAAATAATTATTAAAGAGTAAAAAGATGCATCAGAATCACTTAATGAAATTAAATTTTCTGGGTCTATCTGGGGATTACAGTTCAGTTAGTGTGATGTGGGAATGAAGTATGGATATTTTTTCAAAGCTCTCTAAGTGTATAAATTGATAAAATTACTTTGGAAAACAGTTTGGCAGTGTATTAGTTTCCTGTTGCTTCTCTAACCAATTATCGCAAACTTTGTGGCTGAGACAATAAATATTTCTATATTTTGGAGGTCTTGCCAGGTGTTGACAGGTCTATATGTTTCTTCCAGAGAGGGGAGAATCCATTTCCAACTTCTAGAAGGTACCCACGTGAATGCTTGACTCATTGCCTTTTTTTTCCATCTTAAAAGCCAAGGACATCAGGCCAGCCTAGTTTTCCTCTTGCTACCATTTCTCTGGTTCTCCTCATGCCTCCCACTTCCTCTTTTAAGGACCCTTGTGCGTATAGTAGGTCCAGCTGGACCATCCAGAATAATCTCCTTTTCTTAAAGTCAGCTGATTAGCAACTTTAGTCTCTTTTGCCATGTAGTCTAATATGTTCACAGGTTCCAGGGATCAGGGCACGGACATTTCTGAGGAGCCATTATTCTGCCTACCACAGTTCATGTCTACAAAAATTGAACACATGCATGTCTCATGAACCTGCAATTTCACTCCTTGAAATGACAAAAGACCTGGCAGATAAACCTAACAAAAATGTGTATATATATCCCACTAAAGGACATTTACAGTTATTCATAGCAGCACTGTTCACAATCACCCTAAACTGGAAACGACCCAAGCAACCAAAAGTATGACAGTCACATGCACTAATTAAGTATTCAGATCTCCTACAGGTTTGGGACAGGGAGAAGTCAGCTAAAATGCTGGATTTTCTCAGGGGCCAAACCATAAAGTGATTCTAGGTCCACAACTGGGGAGATGGCAAATAGAGAGCATGAGTTTGAGGAGAAATAAATTTGGGGGGCACTATTTAGCACAGGAGACTAACAACGGTGAAAAAAAAAACAAGCTGTCAAGAGACCTTAGTACTTGTTGAATATTGATCATTAAGCAGCCTTTTAACCTTTGGTCTAATCCTGGGTCGAATGAGAATTTTATCTCAAAACGAGAGAGGAAACTGTAGTCTGGTATTCTGACTTGTGACTCTGGGTCCCAGGAACCCCCAATTACCCTGGCAGAAACATTTTCGGGTCATACTAATGGGAACTTGTTGTCTGCCACAGGACAGGAGCCAGGAGGCACACCCCCTGGCATTTCCTACCCAGGGACCGTTTCCTCAGCTGCAAGGCGCCTGTCCTCAGGAGTGAAAAGGCTGAGATTAGCCTCCTTCCTCCCCACTACTCCGCTCAGACCTCTGCCTATGAGTGCCCTTCGGCAAGAGCAGGACCATTAGGCCATGACAAGTGCAGCTGCTTACACGAAGACGACCTTCCAGTACTGGATCTAAAGTGGGGGCAGTCTTGTAGGGCTGAGCCCTTAACGTGTGGAATCTGATGTTACCTCTAGGTACACGGTGTCAGAATTGAGGTGAACCACTGGGTATCCAGCTCGTGCTCTAGAACTGTTAGTGTAAGGAAAAAACTTACACATCAGAATTAGTGTCAGAATCTTACTCCAAAGCCTCACTTCCAAGTACCATCACATTGGGGGGTAAAGCTTCCACATAGGAATTTTAGGGGGAAATGTTTATCTTTCCTTTAACAATGGCATCCACCTTGATCAAAATTTACACTTCTGTTAAGCTGTAAACAAAGCTGTGATAAACACCTTTACAGATGTATAGATAATAATTCTGTAGGATAAACTCTCACAAGTGATATTAGTTGGTCAAAGGAAGCATACATTTAAATTTTGGGTAATGCCAAACTGTCCTTCAAAAAGATTGTAAAAATGTACTCAGGAGAAAAGATTGTTTCATATTTGCTGGAGTTTTTACTTTTGGTGAGATCATTTTCTTAATGCTTTTCCAGTGCTTGATGAAATCCAGTTTTTGTTTTTATTTTATTAATCAGGAAAGTAAACAGCTGCAAATATTATTGGATCATTAAAAAAATTCTCCACTCTAATTTTTTTGGACCTTTATGATGTGATTACCTAGTAACAATTGCTTTTTATTCTTTCCCTTTTTTTTTTTTCCTTCAGTAGCTTCTCTGGTGTGCAAGCATTCTACCACTCTGCAGGTATTTATTTCAGAAATGATAAGTCTCTTCTTGGATTACCTTGGATTTGGATTTACCTTGGATTTGACTTTTCTCTTGTACCTGATACGGTAAAAATTTGTGGATTTTGCTTTCTATGTGATGAAACATAGCAACTTCTAGTTTGAAGTTTTGATAATTTCTGTGAGCATGTAAAAAATACAAGTAGAGATCACATACATATTGAGTGAGTCTTTATATCCATAAACATCATTATCCCTTTATTTAGATCTTTGATTTCTTTTATCCAAGTTTGTTTTTCTCATATAGATCTTGTACATATTTTAATAGATTTATACCTAAGTGGTATTGTGTTTCTAATTTCAATTTCCAATGACTTATTACTGGATGTAGGAAAGCAATTGATATTTGTATATGAAGCTTGTATCTTGCAATCTTATTGTAATTACTTATTAATTTCATTAGGGTTTTTTTTTGTGATTCTTTACAATTCTTTACATAGACAATTACATCCTCTGTGAACAAGGACAGTTTTGTTTTTTCCTTTCCAATTCGTATTCGTTTTCTTTTCTTTTTTGCTTTATTGAGCTGGCTAGATCTTTCAGCATTGTGCTTAGAGGGCAAGCATTCAGTTTTTCACCATTAAATATAATGTTAGACGTAGATTTTCTCAAGTTCAGAAAGTTCTCCTATATTCCTATTTTTCTGAGTTTTATCATGAGTGAGTGTTGAATTGTTAGCTATTTTTATGCGTCTTTTAATAGGTTCTTATAATTTTTCTTTCCTGTTGATATAGTGGGTTACACTGATTTTTGATTGTTGAAATAGCCTTCATCCCGGGAATTAACCCTGCTTGGTCATGTATATAATTATTTTACATGTTGGTGAATTTGACTTGCTAATATTTTGAAAGGTTTTTGTGTATATTCATGACTATATTGGTTTGTAGTCTTTTTGTGTTATTTATTATAAATACTAGTTTCATAAAATGAATTGGGTCAGATCATTGTGTTATACACAACCTAAAACAATGATAAATGCCAGTTACATCTTAATTTTAAAAAGTAGATTAAAAATATGTTAAAAAACGAATTGGGAAGTGTTCCCTCCTTTTCTATTTTTTTTTTTTTTTTGAAGATATTGTGTAGAATTGGTGTTAACTCTTCTTTAACTATTTGGTCCAATTCTCCAGTGAAGTCACTTGGACCTGGAGGATTCTTTGGGGTGGTGAGGTGGTTAAATTATAAATTCAGTTTCTTTAATAGTTATAAAGCAATTAAGACTATTGAATGAACTATGGTAGTTTCTGCTTTTCAAAGAATTGATCTCTTTCATCTAAGTTGCCAAGTTTGTATGTGTGGAGTTGTTTGTAATTGCTATTGTCTGAATGTTTGTGTCTCCCTCCTCCCATCACACTAGTGCCCAGTGTGATGATATCGGGAGGTTGGGCCTTTGGGTGGTGATTAAGTCACAAGGGAAGAGTCTTTATGAATGGGTTTAGTGCCCTTATGAAAGAGGCTTTAGAGAGATACCTTGCCTTTCCACCATGTGTGGACAGTCTGGACTTCCCAAGCTTTCAGAACTGTAAGAAATAAATTTATGTTGCTACCCAGACTGGTATTTTGTTATAGCAACCTGAATGGACCAAGACAGGAATAGTTCCTTATTATGTTTCAGACATGGGCATTTCTGGGCAGCTGACTCCTGCTGTTCCAAGTCTGGGATATATGAGGAATTAAAAAAAACCCAGGCAACCACCATGTTTTATTTCAGGTCCCAAGGCCCCTGACTGGTCTGCTTGCTTTTTTTCACCTTTCAGAGTCTTCTTATGTTTGTTTTGTATACAATGTCCAGAGTTTTTAGTTGTACTTAGCAGGCAGAATAGGGAAAAATAAATCTACTCTGTTTTCCTAAAAGTGCAAATTCTCATTTTCAGTTTTTGATGTTATTGTGTGGCTTATGTCTTGCTAGGGTATTATGGCCAAATCATTTTTTGACAAGATAAAATATCACTATTACTATGAGATCATTTTGTCCATTTAGTAAATCTTAATCACATGCAGTGGTATGAGATGCTTGGTAAATACAACTTCTAAATATGTAGAAATGTTTTAAATATTGACTTCAAGCAGACCACCTCTAAAATAGCAAACGATTTGCCCTAATTTCATTTGTGACTAGATACTTGTGCACAAAAGTTTACTTGACAAATAAAATACGATAGTTTAATTCTCCAAAGGCAGTTTTACAGACAGACTTACTATGGTGTAATTATAAATGCTTCAACTCTGAGTTTGATTCCACAGACAAATAAATAAGCAGAAAAGAAACATTGTAAGTAAGGAGTTTAAATAATGAGTTTAATAATTAAATTATGGCTTCAACTCTTTCTGACAAGAATGTCATCCATTTATCATAGATAAATTGACTGGTCCAGTTATCTGAAATAAATGATCTGAGATTGTGATTTTGCATATTTAAAATCTTTTCAATTTAGTCAGAGGGAAGGACCATACCATACGCACACTTCTATGGAATAAATGTGGCTATTCTGACCAAGTAAAAGTCCATGTTCTATTTTTTCCTAATAATCACCCCCTCTGTGTTCACATAGCTTTATAGCAGTGTTTTTATAAACAATGTATTGTCCTACAATTAGAATTGGCTTATGTTTAACAGCACAGGTGTGAGACTTCTTAAAGTCTCCGGTTTAATTGTCATTGATAGTATCACCATGCAATAGCTAGTAGAGAATATAGAGACTAGGAGAAAAATGTGGGCTCTTAAAGTGTAAAGCAAAATCATTTACTAGCTGGGAGGTTTTGAAATGTCGAGAGGCCCAAATGTGAATTTAAGTTAGAATTTTATAAAGTAATATAAGTTCTCCTCTTATTGCATTTTAATATCATTTTATTTTGTATCCCTTAACACATTCTAACCCAATAGTGCTCCATAATTATTTAAAAATCAATCCCTAAGTCAATATCCTTTCTCTATAATTTTAGCATCCTCCATTCTCCTAAGTATAGCTGCAGGTTGAAATGATTTTGGAGAACTGTGAGCAAAAATCTAATACAAAAAATGGCCTCATTTTACAGGGAAGGGTGCACTAGGTAATTGGCAGAGAATGACCAGGAACATGGACCTAGGAGTAGATTAGAAGATTGAATTGTTAAGTATTTTGAATGCACTGTAAATGAGATTTTGAAATCAACATACCATTTTTGTCACATCTATTAAGGAACTGTAAGGATAGAGGCAAGATAAAAAAAATGTAATACTGCTTTGGTTAGCCCTGCAAAGTGTTGTATGTTAAAATTCCTGAGAATCTCTTGAGAAAGGCAAACTGCATTGTAATTTTACCTTTAGAATAGGGTATTTATAATTTTATATGAAATAATTTTATATCAAATACTACTATTACAGTACATATGATGCTAATTTTCACCTAGGAATATCTTTCTTTTTTTGTTGTTGTTTTGGGGTTTCAGTGGGTTTTCCGTGACAGCTTTTGGCTGATGCATACTTAGCAAAGTTACTGCATTCAGTATTATTTTGAATTATTTATTTCACTGTATTCAAATGCAGGAATTCTAGGCAGCCCTGACTAGATCTCAAGGAACTGGTATTCTAAGTGTAGCAGATACTTTTGATTACTTACCCACAGCCATTTTCATTTTCTTTGCTGCTAGAGTCTCATAATTTTTAGGATTCTACCCTTTCTTTGCAGTAGTGTGCTCAGAGAGAGATAAATCTCTCCATAAGAACACAAAAGAAAATGGAAAAAAAAAACCCCAAAAACCCAAAGAACTCTTGGGGCAAATAGAAAACAATTAGTAAGACAGCAAATTAAACTCAACCACATCAATTGTCACATTAAATGTAAATTGTTTAAATACCCTAATTTAGAACAGATTGTCAGTTTGTGTAAAAATGTTGCCTATAAGAAGCCCACTTTAAAAATGAAGGGACAAATAGATTAAAGTAAAAGGATGGAAAATGATACATTAATACTGATCAAAAGAAAGCTGATGTATATACATTGACATCAGACAAAGTAAATTTCAGTGCAAAAAATATTACCAGGGACTAATAAGCCATTTCATATTGATGAATGAGTCAATTTGTCAAGAATATATAACAGTCCTTAATGATTAAATACCAAAGAGCAGAGGTCTGAAATACACAAGAACGAATAGAACTGTAAGGTTAAATAGAAAAATTCATTAAAATACTTGGAGATTTCAATGTCTTTTCCTCCATAATTGGTAGAATATGTGGAAAATTATCAGTAAGGATTTAGAATACTTGAATAACATTCTCAACTGACAATCTAATTGATATTTGTGGAACACTCTACCTAACAACAGCAGAATACACAGAACATTTATCAAAATAGGCCATAATTTTCTGAATAAATTTAAAATTATTTAAAATATGCTTTCTGACTATAATGGAATTAAATTAGAAACCAACTTTAAAAAGATATCTGGAAAATCTACAAATGTCTGGAAACTAACACTTTTAAATCACCCATTGGTCAAAAATAAATTAGAAAGTAATTTGAACTATCTGAAAATGAAAATACAAGATAAAAAAATTTGTAGGATGCCACTAATGCCATATTTAGAAGGAGATTTACAGTGTGAAATACCTAGATTTGAAAGGAAAAGACCTTTCAAATCAGTGACTTCAGCTTCTAATTTAAGAAATTAGAAAAAGAAGAGCAAGTTAAACACAATAAATAAGAGAAAATAAATAATGAAAAAGTTTAAATATATGAAATATAAAACAAAAACAATAGGGAAAATCAATGAAACCAAAAGTTCTTTGAGAAGATCAATAAAATCAATAAACCTCTAGGCAGACTAGTGAGGAGAAAGAGAAGACAAACATTACAAATATTAGGAATGAGAGAGGTGATATCACTACAGATTTATAAGCATCCAGTCTGTGGTATTCATTATAGCACTCTGAAGGGACTTAAAATAACTTTTAGGAAGTAATTGTGAATTATGCATGTTTTCTTGTTATTACTCATTCAAATATTATTATTCATGAAAACATTGTTCCACCAAAAAGTCCAGACATGCACAATAATAATTAAATTCAGTCATTTTGATATTTTGCCAACTATTGGTCCTAGCAAACCATAGCTTTACATACACTTTTCAGTTTTGTCATTTCAAAGGTACATTTTGAAAAATATATTTGTACAATAAAATATATTTTGTTTAATAATGAGTTACCATGATATATATTTATACTTTTAAACATGTGCCATGTGAGCTTTCACCTGTACCTTTGCCTGAGGCCCCCAAAATGTTAGGGACAGACTGAAGGAGGGACTCTCAGGTCTCCCATGGAACTCACCTGAGCATGAGCTGTCACTGCCTCATTTCCTCTCCTTCCTTTCCTTCCTTTTGTTTCTGTTATAGGAAATTGGACAAGGGAGGAAAAGAACCTCTTGGAAATCAGTTGATAACACTTTTCCTTTCCAGGGGCGACTCAAAGCAAGTAAGTTGCCAATGGTGTGGCAGAAGAGGTCCCTGGGAAGAGCTTACAGTACATATGAACCTGCAAGGGAAGTGGCTGACTTGCCAGCCCCAACTCAGTTTTTCTCTGTGCTGGAGGATGCCTGAAATTCTACCCTTAGAACTTTATCTTAAGATTTCAATCTTTCTCAGTCTTAGTGTGTTGGTACTGAGGCTAGATTTGATTTTGAGAAAGCAGCAGGGAAGACCTGGGTCTCCAATGCAAGAGAAAAGAAAAACCACAAAACAGGGGGCTGAGATGGAGATGAGAATTGGGAAGGAGATTAGGGAAGATGAAATACAGATGAGGGAAGCTGGGAAAAGGATGAGAAAACTGAGAAGGAGATTAGGGAAATGGGATGGAGAAGAAGGGAGCCAAGATGATGAGGGGAGCCGGAAAAGAGAAGAGAGAACTGGGATGGAGATGAAGGGAGCTGAGATAGAGATGAGGGAACTGGGAAAGACATGAGAGGAGATGGCATGGAGGTTAGAGGACATAGGAAGAAATGAAGGGAGCTGGGATGGAGATTAAGGGAGCTGAGATTGAGACAACTGGGAAGGAGGTGAGGGACCTGGGAAGGAGATGAAGGGAGCTGAGATAGAGATAAAGGAACTGGGAAAGACATGAGGGGAAATAGCATGGAGATTAGAGGATGTGGGAAGAGATGTGGGGAGTTGGGATGGAGATGAGGGAACTGGGATGGAGATGAGACCAGGGTAGAGGGGAGAGACGATGAGAAAGACAAACTCCACCTGCTCTTTCTGCTGTTTTGCCTAGGGCTGGAAGGCAGGAGATATTTTAGAAGGTAGGTTTTGGTAGTGAGGTACAGCTTAGGCTTTCTATTGAACAGCTTAGAGGGGACCCTATGTAGGCCAATAAGTGAAAACATGGGCTTTAGAATCAGATAGATGGGCTCAAATCCGTCTGACAGTTTGGAGCTATTTGACTTTGGGCAATTGGTTAATCTTGAGTCTCAGTTCTCATCAGTAAATATTAGCAGAGTAGGAGGACCTATTTTATAGGATCATTGTGAGGACTAATGAGGTATTATTCAATAAGTAATTGGTAGATATGCCTAGCATTCTAGTTTTATTGGATAATTTCCTCTCCAGACCAAGAGCAAATCTGAATAAAATCTCCATAAATCATAAATTGTCTTTAACACAGATTCAACCAAGATTATTTCTGTTCTTACCCTGCGGTGTTTTGACCCTACATAACAGGTCTTTGTAGCAGGGAAGTTACTGAAAAGGGCTCTGATCCTGACGTAACCTTGCTCTAGTCTAGACATCCTCGAATCCAACCCCCACATTGTCACCAGAATACTTTACTTTGTGAATCTACTCGTTATTCTCATGCTAGATTCCTTGAATGGCTTATTGCCTACAGCATTTTGTGAAAGCTCTTTAGGTTGGCATAGAAGGTCCCCTCTGGTCTGGCCTTAATGACCTTTCCTGTTAACACCCCTCTCACCTCCAGGGTAGGAGCCTCTTCTCTCTGCTTGCTAGTAGTTGGACACTGTGCATAGTGCTGTCCCAGCACTGATCACCAATACTGTGTGGGTGTGGGAATTTCCTCCAGAGTAGCTGAATGCAGTACCTGCGTCACTCATTTCTGTCTAATTTTCAAGGTTTATTCATTTTTTTGATTGGGAAATACTTTCACATGTTTCACAATTTAAAAAAATATTAAAGAAATACAGTGAAAGCGCTCTCCTATCTCTATTTTCCAAATACTCTGTTCACCCTCTAGGAGAGAACCAACTAATGGTAGTTTTTTGTGTACCTATTCTGAACATATTTTGTGTATGTATTCTTTTTTCCCCCTTTATAAACAAATGGTAGCATATTATTTATACCATCCTATACTCCAATTTTCCCCCTTAGTATATCTTGACAGTCTTTCCATCGCAATGTAAATTGAGTTTTCCCATTTTTTTTCCTATTCCATGGAGTTATTCACATATTTATAACTTATCATTTAGCATATGGGTAAGTAAATGACAAGAATTGAATGAATGAAATATGGTATGGATGAAGACAAAAGTACACTTTTATGCTGCTCTTGGAAATTAGCTGAATGAGCAATATATATATTGTTTTCAACACATTACAGATATCACACTTAATATAGATTAAATCATACAGAACCTTCTGATTTAACTAATAGAAACCTGACTTGTCTTATTCTTTCTATCCATTAGAGGGAGACATGAACCTGTTATAAAGCCAACACTTAGATCTCTCTAACTAGGAAATCTGAACGAACCCTATAGCAGGCGGTGCTTTATAGATATTGAGCCCAAATATCTGTAACTAGGACACTTGCCCCTTGCCCTCTCCTAGGCCAAGTCCTTCCTACAACTGTGAAGCCTTTTGTACCAAGGACTTCTGGGTTGTTAAAACTACCATTTATTGAGAATTTACCAGGTGTCAGGCACGTTATAACACATCCTTTGTTTATATCCTCACAATTATTGTATGAGCTAGATTCTTATGCTCTTCCCATTCAACAGAGGAAGATCAAAGAGGCCAGGAAAGTGTTTCAGGACACACAACTGGCCCTAAATCCAATCCAGGCTCTATTGACCTCAAGCCTGAACTCCAACCTGCTGTGGGCTGTTCTGACTGCTCTGCACTGATGCCTTCATGTTCTCCTTCCTATCTGTAGAATCTTGTGCCCTGAATGCAGCTTCCAGAAGCCAGAGTGGAAGAATGAGGGATTCCAAGGGCAGGATACAAGGCTGGGACTGGATGCCTGTAGAATTCAGAGGAGAACCCAGGGGAGATCAGCACTTTCTGTGTCTGAAATGTAGTCAGCTCAGGTAAGGAGCTCTGGAAATTATAGTAAATCTCTAAGGTGATCCCAAACCCACAGAGAAGCGACTCTCATCCTCTGAATAGAAACTTCTCCATCTCCACCAATTATTTGTCACTTATCATTTGTGACTGGTATTATAGGTCATTTCTTAGGCATTTGTCTTCTTTTCTTAACTAGAATATAAAGCCGTAGAGAGATCAGTTCAGAGAGTGAACCGGATCTGGTTTGAACGTTTCGCTACTATGTAATGGTACTGTGTAATGGGCAAGTTACTCAATCTTCTCATTTGTTAAATGGGAACACAAATAGTACCTACCTTCTGAGATTGTTTTGAGGATTAGATGAAACAGCACAGATAAAGGGTTTACAAGCAATTGCTGAATGAATAGAAGTCATCTCATCATCTGAGAGCAAACACCTTCATATTCTCTTGTGTCTCAAGTAGGGACTTAAAGCATATTGTTTTTCAGCATTAAGGGGGCATTTCTACAAAGAGAGAAATGCATAAGGTCAAGAAGTGTTTTCAAATAAGAGTATTTTATGAAAGAACAAATGTAATGTCAAGTGTCAGAATAATTTTAAAGTGAAAATAACTAAAGAAGCTGTCAATAATTTTCTCCCTTGAATGGTTTTTTAAGACTGAGATAGGGCAAGAAAGGTAAAGGGAAGGATGGGGTCAGGATGACACAAACCTACAGATGCTGGCAGTAGCATTATAGCAAACATTTAGAGACCACAGTGCTACCTGGGAATACAGGAAATGAATCTCCCTTGAGGAGGCAGGTATGGATCTACATAACGAGTCAGATGACTTGACCTGTGTTCCTGTGAATCTGGAGAGCTCATTTAAATTTCCTTAACTGTTAAATGAAATGAAATCGTCAGAGTTGGTGTGAAAATGAATTATGACATGACCATATAAATGCCTTGTTAACTGTAAAAGCCAGTGTCATCCTAGGATGGCAGTTCTCTTAGTAAGGAACCATGAAGGAGAGATTATAAGTAAAACTGCCTAGACAGATAGAAAAAACACGTAGAGATGTAAAAAGAAGAGAAAAGGGGGAGAATGCAGAGATCCAGTACATTGGACAACATTAGTGATCTCTCAGAAGCTGTATGAACTAGTCAGAGAAGTTCATTTCCTAGCTGTAATTCCCAGCAAAGAAGGGGATTGAATAATGAAGAAGACCCTTTCTTTCTCAGGTTCGGCTCCTCAGATTAAGTAATCACATATGTGAAAGAAGCACCTTCTCTCTGCACAAAAGATGGTGTCTGTATTTTTATAAGAGCCATTATGCAATGTGCATCACTGGAGTGTTAGTTGACATGTGTCTATGAGACATTTCTAGTAACTTTCCATGATATGAACAAAGAACTTGAAAATGTCAAATACATTTACAAGAAATAGAAAAACTTTAGTCAATTTTTTTGAATTCTAAACTCTATGGAATCAGACAGTCTTATTAGAATCTGGCCTCTTAAGCCATGCCTGTCTATACTTTATGTCCTTTTTGACCTAATTTCTGGGAATATTACATTGTCTGATATTACTGATATTTTCTTATTCTGTTCCAGAATAGGTAAGAAAGCTGCATTTCCAGAATTGCATTTGAGTCATTTATAAATTGCATATTACAGTTTGCCACCATTTCTAATAATTTTTTAACATTTTCTTTCTCAACTGGGTGTTCACATTCATGTCAGTGACCTCCAGGAACTAGTTTCATGAGAGTATTGCTTCAATCAGTGTTGGGGATGAGGACAGGAATGTACATTCTTTATGTTGTTCAGTTTTACATGGATAGAAAATTAGTAACTCAAGGTACATAAGAGATTTGTGAGGAATTAAAGTACCTTGGAGGAATATTAGGCAGGACAAAAAGTTACTTTACCTGTATGCTTGCAAGTGTCAAAAACCAGACGGAGACAAATGAGGCTGACTTTTAAGAAGTTGACTGCACATGCTGGCTGCCAGGTGGTTCCTTTCAGCTGCAGACTGGAGTATCCTTGTCCTGTGGTCTGGGCTCTTAGGTATCAGGTTAGGTCTACCTTGCTTCTTGTATCCTTGGTCATCTTACTAAGGGCTCCAGGGAAATACATATCAGTAAAAAGTTATATAAATATGTGCACAGGTGGCCATGCCTAGACAAGAACTTTGCAAAATTTCATTCTGCAATATCTGGACACTACAGGACAAACATGCCTCAATTTGTATAACAAATAAGAGAAGCATCGTAGGGTATCATTTGGAAAAAGATTAGCATATTGGTAGACAACATTAGATTGGAACTTTCACTCTGCCACATGCACATGCATGACCTTGCAAAAGGAATATCATCTCTCTGGGCCTCAGTTTCCCCATCTATAAAGCAGGGACAGCCATAGGGAAGTTGTGAGGATTAAATGAAATTAAAATAAACCTACCTGCCTACTGTGGCGCCGGAACTGAAAAGATACATAAATATTAGGTTCATTTTTATTTCCACAAACAACATGATCTTGAAGAGCTCTATCCCAATTCAACTTTCAAGTATCAAATTTTATATTACAAATCTTGATTTATGAGCAGCTGAGATAACCTCTAATATATCACATTAGTAATCCCACCTTTCCCATTCATTGCCACCAAATAAAGGTGTTATTACAGGTTCAATGTCTTTCACTTCTCTTTTATTAATCATATAAGTTTAGGGTTTCGTCTCTCAGATTCTCTCAGAATAGACAAATTTATACCCACATAATATGAAGGACGAGCCTGATATTATACTCCGAAGCAAGTAAGAGCATCTCAGGACTTAAATCCTTTCTCTTGTCCTCAGGCTCAGAAGAGAAAGAGTGTCAACCCAAAGCCATCCTATAGCTCAACACTCTTCTAGCCTTTTGTAGGAATCTTGCCTCCCCTCCACTTGTCCATATCAGCTTTTGCTTTCTGGCCTTCTACAGGGTTTTGTTTGTTTTGCCTCATAGTAGTTTCCTTGCTACAAAAAAAAAAAAAAAATCCCCTTTCTCTATGATCTTTCCAAATTGAAGCCTTCAGTTGGCATTTGTTAAATGCCTGGATTATACTAGATGAGTGCTATGGGCACTAGGCTACAATGGAGAATCCTAGAGATATAAGGTATGCACTGCACAATCACAGTGCAGGCAGTCTTGACAGACAGGATGAGAGTTGTGGGGAGGCAGTGTGCATGTTTCATTGGGTTATCCTGGTCTTCACTTTATTCAGGCTCTCAGCTCTGGGATGGGTAAGACCTCATTAGATAGAGAAAGGGCAGGATGAGAAAGGTACACCCTCAATAGAGAGAGGCTTTTCTTCCTGCTGTAGTAAAACATACCCGCCCTACACTGACCTCCTTTGCTTTCCCAGTTAACATTTAGCTCATCTTGCAGACTCTCACTAGTGTAATCATAAATGCTATTAATTTAATATTACCCATTATATATAACAAGATTGAATTTTAACAATCCAATGATTTAACCCCAAAGGATGGCCAAATCACCGATGATTACTTCAGTCCCTATTTCAGAGTATTTTGGGGGAGAGATAGGCCTTTCAGTGTCATACCATGTGGATGCTTCCTTAGGCAGGTATGTCATGGGTGAGGTGGAAATGAGATGAGGTCTCTGCTGAGCAGAGGCACATCTTCAACACAAGATATCAGCGTGCTTTTTGGTCTAGCTACTGCTATTAAAAACTGTCTTAAGAATCGCTTCTTAGTTTTGGTCATGGTTCAGGTAGAGTTGGAATAATCACCCTCTTCATTCACATTAAACCAGGCAAAGGTTCTATCCTTAAGGTACCATTATCTTTCTCTATCCACAAGGTGAGTCAGAAGGAAATGTACTCACTCCCACTCATTCTCTTTTGCTTAATATTTCCTGCTATGAAGTTTCCCTGTGTAACAAACTGCTTCTGTGAGTGTCTGAAGGTCTTTATAAAGAGAACATGCTGTTCCTCTGACTGGAACACATTCTGAAGGAAGCATCACAGCAAATCTGGAGCTCTAGTTCCAGGGTTAAACAGAAGCTTTTGTCACAGGTGGCAGGAGGCTTTGAGGTGAGACTTGTCTGCAGGAGATACAGTGTCTTGCCATTGTAGCCATTTTTATTTCCAATTGATTGCAGTCATGGTATGGAAGAAAACATGAGTCTTGGGTTCAAGTCTGGCCTGGGTTCAAGTTCTCAGCCACTGACTAGCCATTTTCTTAACTGTAAAATACTTAATACTTAATAATAGAATCTACCTCATAGGCTTGTTGTGTATGAAATTAGGTAATATGTAGAAAGTGGAGCATGGCTAAATGTGCAATAAGTGGTAGCAGTCTATGAAAACATTGTTGCTACTGGGTTCCTTTGTTTTTGTGGCTTTGAGTAGCTGATATAAGCTCTGTGAGACTCAGCTACCTCATCTGAAAAGTGAGGTCAGTATTACCTAGTTTATAGAGCTGGCATGGAGATTAAATGAGATGCTATACATAGCACCTAGCACACTTTCTGGCATGATATAGAAGCTTGATAGATGTCAGTTTTTTTCACTGTCACATCACCTTTGTTTGCCTGTTGACTCATGACTGAAATTCCTTCATAATAACTTTCATTCCAGAGGTATCTTATTAACAAGTAAATACCACCAAGTGAAACTAATCTTTTTAACCATCTAAGATTTTCTGTTTAACCCTCTTCTTGGTTGCCCCGAGAATACTCAACAGCAGCACTTGTGGCTGCAGTGTTTACCCTGAGATAACTTGCGGATTACAGTCCTAACCTACTGTTAAATATCTCACTTTTATTATTATTTTTACATCATTCTAATATATAAATAGTCTTTGGAAATAAAGGACATCTTTCTATTTTTATAGCATTCTGTTTTTAGTAGTGGTATTTCCATTTACAAAATATAGTAATTCTCCATGGCTAAAATGTCAAATTCTAGAAAATAGCATTCCTACATGTGATATTAACATATTCTCAAATGGTTGTTAGCCGGAGATTCATTTGAAGGATCTGATTTATGTATACATTTCTGTTACAGTAGGATTAGAGACAAGTTCTGTGTAGAAATTACTTCAAGAACAGTTTTTATAATTTTTTTTCATATTGCTTCAGCCTCAGAGAGTGTGTTTATGAAAAATTAATACTGGCAGTGAGCTGTTTTTTTGTTTGTTTGTTTGTTTGTTTTCTAAATGGGAAATGGGTTAAAGTGGAAGGAAGGAGCATATGGATACTGGGTACCTGGAGAGACACCCAGGAGAGGGAAGCCAAGGTAAGTCTCTTGTCTTCTACAGTCCTTCATGGGGTGGATTGGGTCAGCTAACACACCCTCCTATCTAAATGAACTTCTCTGCCTCAAAGATCAGGAAACTGCTAGATCTTGACACAACTTGAGAATCCAGGAGTCCTGACTTTAATGAAATTGACCAGGGGTGGAGCAGATTTTAGGTAACCATCGCTTATAGGTTTCTCTCCATATTTGGAGACTGTCCATCACCTGGGGACCTCACTTTTATAAACTGAGAGCAGGATAGAGTCCCCCTAGGCTATTGTGGGCTAAAGCCCAAACACTTGAGGCTGGCACTGTAAAAATTACCCTCCAAATATCCCTTTGGCTTTCCACTATCAGAGATATGGACTCACAATCAGACCAAGAACCAGGTCCTTTATACCATCCGTATGTATGGATAGTTTGGTGATTAATTAGGCACAAATGGGGTGCCAGGGTCTCAAAATGGCCTACGGGGCATCTACTTTCCCTTCGTTTTGTTTGTTTGTTTTTTGCTCTCGATGGCTGCCCTAAAGCCACTTGCTTCTTAATAACTGTCATATAGTCCTAGTCTTCACACTGTGGGCTAGTGCGGAGTGAGCGAGGAGAATTTGGGGGAACTGGAGCTGCCACCGGGAAACGCTCGCCTGCGGAGTGAGTTTGGCAAAGGCGCAGCAGGAAATAGGGTCTCTGTAGCAGAGGAGGCAGAGTTTCCCCAGAGTGTTCCTTACACTAGGTGAGTTTGAGGCGGTTCCTGGGATATTTTCTCTAACGCGAAAGCCTTCCCGGTCAGCCACTGAGAACTGAGAACGCAGAGCCTCCACCTCTGGGCCGTGGCGAGATGGCTTTGCCTCTCCAGGGACACGCGATTGCACTTGCAGCTGGGGACTGGACAAATCCCAAAGCCTTTCTAGTTTCACCACTAGATGCTTAAAGTCAGACTTCTGTATTCGTGGACAAGAAGCATCCACTCCCTCTCAGGCCCACGTGGGCCGGGGTCTAGGGACGTGGTCCTCAGCGTGTGGTCCCCAGACGGGCAGCGTAAGTTTCAGCATCACCCCCGACCCTGGCTAGAAATGCACATTCTCAGGCCCTGCTGGACCCGAGGCTGGGCGGGGGGCGCCGTCTGCCCCTGCCGGTGACTGTGAAGCGCGCAGACAGCCTTGCCCTGGAGCTTCCCCCTTCGCCCAGATGAGTGTGGATCTCGAGGCAAAAAGCCCGGGTCCTCCCCAGATCTCCCGGCCGCCCGCTCGGTGGTCACGTGGGCTCTTGGGTCCCCCCCCCCCCGCCACCACCTCCCCGGTCTTTAAAAGGAAGGAGAGGCTCCTGGTTAAGGCGTTAGTGGTCTTTGCAGTGCCTCGGGCTGCCGGAGCCTTTGACGGACATTACTCCCTCGCACCTGCTGCCTGGACGCTGGAAGCGCGGGGGTTGCGAGGTTCGCCTCCGGGGACTTGCAAGGCGGGGGGAGGCGGCGGGAGCCGCGCGCGAGAGGGACCCTCGGGCTGCGACTGGCATTCGGTGCTGCGGGTAAAGTCTGGCATTCCGGGCTTGGGCTGCTTGCGGTGAGCTCACTCCGCGCGGCTGGTGGCCGCCAGCCGGGTGCGGGGAATCGAACTACTCCGGGAAAAGCACGTGTCCGCGCTTTCGAGAATGTAGAGGAAGGTACGTGCCCCTTTGCTCCAGGTGTGACTTCCTTGTCTGATTTTCTGTCTGAAAGCCTGCGTTGGGAAACCAGTAATCTTGAGAATAAAAGACTATCTCCCTCCACCCCCCAAAAAAGAAAGCCCACTGTCTTGGAAACTACTAGAAACAGAAATGTTATGCTCTATTTTTATTCAAAACGCTGTCAAGTCAACTTATTGAATTAGCTTGTGCATGTAAGCTCCAGGTGGATTGTACTAATGCACATGTCTTTTTGAAAGTAAACACTCATCTAGATTTTCCCTATGGATTTCTCGACAGTGGGTGAAATGTTGACGGAAAGTTGAAGAAGATGCTCCATGCTTGAATTTTGTGGGCCTGGGAAGATGCACATGTATCAATCGGCAGGTGACTAGTGTTTGAAAGTGTAGTAACTGGCATTCCTCTATCAGAAAGCGTACTGACTTCTGGGCGCATTGAGCAAGATTAAGTTCTGTGCTGTTTTTGTTGTTTGTTAACCCTTTGTGTTACTATCCGTGCCTAATTCACATTGGAAGTACAAAATTAAGTCAAGGGAATATGAATTTTGTGAAAAAATACAACTGGATTTGAGTGGATTTTCATTTAGGAAAATAAGGTTGACTCAATTTTACCAGCTTTTTAAAAAGCAACTGTGCACTTCGGCGGGCACACAAATCTTTGGAAGAAAGATTTTCGTCTTAATTTGTTAGACTTCTGGTATTTACATGAGCATTCCATTAGGAATTTTTACTTTTGTTCTAAGTTTCTAACTTCACAGTGGCTATTTTCCTCTGTGTGTGGAGAAGGATATTTCTTTAAAAAGTGAACATGTGAAAAGGTTTGTGCTGTGAGTATTGTAAAAAGTAAATATACTGACCATGAAAACATTACATACTTTGTTTTTCCCTGCAGAAAATCAAATATTTCTGCATATGTTCTAGAAAAGGGAAAATATAAAGGTCTGTTTATCAATAGATGTTAAAGCATAAATCTTAGGATTTTATTTTATGTTCCAGCGTAGGATTTTATTTTATGTTCCAGCGTTTTTTTTTCAGCTAAATTACTGAAACATTCTTATTTTAAAAGCAGACAAATTTTCTGTAACACTTAAGATGTGTGTAAGTCTCTGAAGTCAATTAAACACACATTTAGAACACATTTCATAGTGGTTCTGAGGGATTTGAACGAATCTAATTACTTTTTATGTTTCTAAAAATTTCTTTACCATACTGAAAAGTTAAAATTTACTAAATTCAACCCTTAAAGATATAATTAGCATTTAACAGAAATTGAGATGTCCATTTTTAGGAATAAGATTGTCATTTTCTATAAATGTGTATCCAGCAGGTAATGATTCATAATATATCTTTTGATAGTTTTAGTTTGTGTTCTGAGTGATTTTGTACATCTAAGTATATAATAATATAAATATTATAATATAAAATTAAAAAATGTAAAATGCTGAATTTGAATCATTTACTGGTAACTTTTTTGATGCTTACATCTAGACCACTCAAGGAATGTGTATATATATATATATGTATATGTACACACACACACACACACACACACACACACACACACATATGTACTTGAATGTTAGACTTCACAATTCAGTGCCAGCAGGTTGTTTTAGACATGACAGTATTTTTTAAAAGGCAGGCTTACTGCAATAAAATTTACATACAGTAAATCTAGCCTCTTCAGTTGTACCCCTCTGGGAATTCTGACAGTTGCGTGCAGTCATGTAATCACTTCCAAAATCAAGACATAGGATAATTCCATCACCCCCGAAGTCCTCTTCATGCCTTTGCAGTCAACCTTCTCCACCCATCCCCAGCCCCTGGAAATCATTGATCTGTTCGCTGGTTTTATAGTTTTGCTCTTCAGTATGTTTTCACTTAGAAATAATTGTCTTCCCTTTTCTCAAAAGAAAACCTCAGTCCCCTCATTTTGGGGGGAGGAGTTAGGTTGTGATAATATGTTTTAATCCTGTATACTTTGAGATAAATTTTGTAAATGGGAAATTGGAGACTTGGACTAAGTGTTACCTTCATGTCGGGCTAATAGATTTAATTCTTAGCAAGTTTAGATCCATTGTGGTTAAAGTCTTTGGTTACGGTGTATATCATTAGTTATCTCAAACTAAAATACAAGACAGTTTAAAATATATTATGTAATATTAATAGAACTTATTGTTCCTTTATAATCTTGTCATCTAAGGAATATTTTTATTATACTTGAGATTAAGAAAGTTACCTGAAATTACATATTATCAAATAGGAGCAAAAGACTGATTGAAAATGACAATTTATAGACATTTAAAATAAAATATAGAGTGATTATGGTTGCTTAAGTTAAAATACTCTCCTGAATAGGAGCTATGGTCTGTGCCCACTTTATTTGTAGATATCAGGGTTTCTTCATTTCTGTGCTCATACTTTGAAATTTAAATTTCCTGCAGGACATAGATGCAACATCTTTTGCAAACTAATATTCTTTACCTTTTAATACATTATTCAATTCAGTAAATAGAGGCTATTTATTGCTAGGCTCTCCTAATAAAGATATGTCAGATGATGTTTTTTTTCTTTTATCCTTTATGCTATGAAAAAAGCCTGTATTTTAAACATACAACTTCTCTTTCAGAGAACCACAGCGGCAGTAACTAGGATATGTGGTGTCAAGTTTCTGAGGCACCAGCAAACTGGATAGATGGCATTTCTAACTGGAACTGTTATAGCTCTTGATTAAGGGCCTTTGGCAGGGAATCTTTCTGTGGATATATTTGAGAGTGGGCAGCAAAGTGAGGGTCACTTGGAAAGACAGATTATTGGACTTGTCTGTGTTTCCTCAAAGCAGCACTGCAACCTTTTGTTGCTAAATGTTTTGTGTTCTACTGTCAAACCCAGGACTGAGTGTATTTAATGTAACTTCTGTATTAGTCATGTCTTCTCAAATCTCTCCACCCATAACTCTTTCCCACTGTGCCCCAATGAATATTTGAATGTGGTTCACCTTCCTAACAGTGGAGCATTTTCTCCAGCTGTTAGTATCAGGAAGGAGCAGAAACTTCCTGATGAGAAGGTTGATGGGTTCTTCCTCCACACATCTGTCATAGCATATGATAACCTTGGGCCTGAGATTCTGTCCTGTTCCCCTATGCAAGCCCTCAAAATTCTGTTTCCTGTTCAGGTCAATAAATTCCAATGGGATACTAGGGAAATTAGGTTTTTCTCATTTTGGAAGATACATGTTTTTATGAGTTGTATGTGAATTGATTATTAACAATCAGTTCTAACATGATCTGGAGTTTTTTCTTTATTCATAGTTAACAGTAAATTGACTGATAGCATTAATATTTTGCTTTGGAAAAAGATACATTTAAGGCCAATGAATGACAAACAGCCACTTATACACATCAAAGATGTTTGACATTTAAATATTTTTTATCTTTTCCGTGAAATTCCTTCTAGTGTCTACTTTGTGATTGTGAACTTATGACTTCTGTGGGGCATACAGATATGGGTGTTTGAACTGAATGCTTCGGAAAGTGTGATGGGCAGGCTTTGGAATACAGCATAAGAAGAATGTGCCATTTTATGCTCCACATAGTGCTGACAGGCTGTTCAGTGGTGATGGATTATAAAGCAGAAATTAAGAAAGAAAAATTAGGCAGACATCTTCAGGATGGCCATAAAAGCATTTTAGCCTAAACTGTTTAGAAATTCTGTATAACACTATAGGCCTATCCAGTGGCATGCCAATAGATTGACTTCAGCCTCTTGGATATGTAATAATACTTTATGGAATGTGTTCACATATATCATTTCACTTTATCCTTCAAGCACTGAAAAGGTGTAGCCCATATTGAGTCCCTGTTTCTACTGAAGAATACATGAAAACTCAGAGTTTACATGATTTGTCTAAGATCTTCTAGCTTTCAGGCATAGCTGGGACTAAGACCCCATGTACTGCTCTGTCCACTGGACCAGAATATATGTTAAAACAGGCCTGGTGGTGACTGCTTTCCTGTCCTTTAACTAGATTGAATAAGTAGTTTGATAAAATCAGTCTACTCTTTCTGCAGTGTCTTTGTGCTATTTCTAGGGCTTGCCTTTTTCTTCTCCAAGGAATCACTGACAATATTTGTAATTTAAAAAATTCATTTCAGTTTAGGAGCTATAATGTGTTTTCCAGCCAATACGTTAGAACACTATAATCCCATGTGTATAAAAAGCTTTCCCACTGAATGCATACATGACCAGAGAGGGCTCAACACAGATGTGTGTGCTGGAGGAGTGGGAGAGGGAAGTTTTTGGATAGAAGACAAGGACTGTTCGTCACACACAGTATGGGCCAACTTTTTTTTCTTTTTTTTTTCTTTTTTTTTTTTTTGGCTATGATGACTAATAAAAAAATATTGACATGGAAAGAAATTAATCTTTAGAATCAGGATGTCCAGATACATGTCCTTTTGTTGCCCAGTTAAAATTCCATGCCTACCAGACCCAACAATTAAACTGTTTAGAGACTATTTTTCTCTGTTGTACCAGATATTGCTGAGGTGTTCAAATGAGTGGGAAAAATCCTGTCCAACAATTATGAAGAAATTTGAACTTTGGGGGATTCTTTTCTGAACCACTTTCGATTCAAGTTTTAGAGTAGGACTACTCAAATGACCAGTTTTTTGGTTTTTTTTAAATTTACTTTTATAGACCTCCAATGGAGAAGGCTTCCCTTTTGCTGCCTGTTCTGTCTCTAGGTCTACTGCAATGATTTAAGTTCATCACTCCTTGTTGTGTCTTTGCTTAAGAAGAAAAACTTTTCATTGACCGCCATGTTACTAATCATCCAAGATTTCACTGATGAATAGTTGTCACATGAATCGGATATATCTAAAAGATACCCAGCCTAAAAGCATTTTAATCACTGTTCAGCAACCAGATATCTCTTATTAATTATCATGGTACTGGGGATGTGTAGAAATTCTAGAGAGGTTATTTAGAGTATATATGTGAAATCCAAATTTTCTAAGCAAAGTCACCTGATTGATCGGATGAATCATAGCATTTGCCATATGGCAGTGTGTATCTGACAGGTCATTTCTGCATTTCTGGGCTGAGAATGAACATTTCACTTATTGGTGGATATCAATGGCAGGATTGAGTCTCTGCTTCTGAGAGAGATGCCATATTCATTTTAAATTATATGTACATTTTCCAACTGGGTAATAGGAAGTGTTATTTCCAGTTCATGAATTTCCATGCTACTGCTCACCACTTTGTGTCACTAGAAACTTTATCTTTCTAAGAGGCCTAATGAAAAGAAAAGATAGAAGTGGTTTTCTGATAGTTTGGTGTGTTGGCTTTGCTGAAATACTTATGCTAAGTTGCTAAATACACTTATTTTTTGTTAATGCAAAGTTGAAACAACATGAAATTCAGTAACTGAGCAAAATGTTCAGAGAATAATTTTTTGTTTAAACCATTTTTTAAAAATTAAGCGTTAATTTGAAGTCTTATTGAAATTGTTATTCTAAAATTCACTGTTTTTCTGCTTCATAATTTCCTAAATATAATCCTGTCTTCATTTGATGATTGAGAGAGTTGAATTTGTCCTTATATCCTTATATAAGTTTACCTTGAGAAGTACTCTATATGAGAAAGTTAGTAAGCCAGCTTTGTTTTCTTACCCCTTTTTTAAAAAGTTCAGTAAATACAAAATTGAAATATTACCTCCAGGTTACAGTTTATTATGCATAGATACAATTTGTTACATGTGTTACCTCAAGTATTTTGCTCTCATTATAATGTATATGGTTTAAGTTATGCTATTAAAGTACTTTAAATGTCTTTTGATTAAATATTTGGCTACATAATATATACTCAGATCATAAAGAGAAAACAATCTACTAAAATGCAATTGCCAAGGTACAATATTGAAAACATAAGCACAGTGAGCAAGAGTATGTGTAGGTGGATTGAAATAAGAGAAGCTTTTTCTGGAGAGATTGAGGAATAAATGCCTTCTAACAATGCTGTCAGCCTTGGATCTGCCATCTCTCTAAAAGGTTACCAATGACCTAATTACCAATTCCTATGGTCACTCCTATGCCAGCCACGCACTCTAACCTAGGTCATTTCCATGGATTGTAAATGTTTTCAAGCTTCTCTTTAAAGCCCTTCCTTGATAAACAAAATGTAGTGTTCAAGTACAAGTGGAATTCAGCTTTAAAAAGGAAGGAAATTCTGACACATGAAACAAAACATGGTTAAACCTTGAAGACATTATGCTAAGTGAAATAAGCCAGTGACAAAAAAGACAAATACAGTGATTCCATTTATATGAGTTACTATAGTCAAATCTATAGAGACAGAAAAAATGGTGGTTGCCAGGGGCTAGCGTGGGAAGGAGGAATGAGGGAGCTGTTGTTTAACAGGTGTAGAGTTTTAGTTTTATGAGATGAAAAGAATTCTGGAGATTGGTTGCATAACATTGTCAATGTACTTAACACTACTGAACTGTACATTTAGCAATAGTTACGATGGAAAATTTTGTGTGTATTTTACTACAATAAAAAAAGTTTGGAAATTGCTAATTTTGACAGTGATTAGCATTACATGCTATATCTTGCATATTTTCTAATAGGAATCAGGGATTGTATATATTGGTTGGGAATCTAAATAATTGAAACATGAAATTATGTACATTGTGATTAATAAATGTACATATTTAAAAAACCAAACTTCCTTGATCCTACATTCTCCAGCTACCATTCTCTTTTGTGTCCCTTGAGTCAATGTTGAATAGAAGCAGTAGCACCTTTGTATTAGTTTCTTGTCATTTTATCTGTTATAGGGGCTTCCTTAAGGCAGGTTCCTGTTTCAGCACAGTACCATGCCTATTGATAGTGCTTCCCTCTCTTAGTGAAATCTTATATTTTAAGCACATTTCCTCATATTCTTTCCTTATAACAAATGTTTATTTAGTTGTAGTGGAAGGCGAGTAAAATATAGTATGTGCTTTCAAGTAGTTTAAAATCTAACTGTACTTCTTACTCTCTCATGCCACCTTTTCCATTTGCAAGAAGGATTCAGTGTAGTTGCAATCTAATAAAAAGGATTAAATTCATATGTCAATAACCATAGGGTTGCTAAGAGTGGGAAAAGTGCTAAGGCATAAAATGCCAACCAGTTCACAGTGCATTTTATGTATTCCTTATTTGGATATGGCTGGTTTCCAGGTAGGAAAATAGCAGATCAGAGTGGAATTTGGGTTGGAATGTCTTGAATGTTGGAAGACTGTGGCAAATGAGGGGAAAGGAGTAGTAAGGAGCCTATTACAGATTCACAGATAAGAAGTAACAAGAGTTTGTTCAGATGGTGGGAAAAGACAGCATGGAAAAGGCACCACGGAGGGGGAAAAAAGTGTGCCTTGATGATTAAAGGTCCTTGGATGAAGGCGGGGGAGGATAAGTCAAAGGTAGCTAGAGCACTTTGCCATTAATAGATAGGAAATGAGTGATTTTGAGAGGAAAATGATGAATTTTATCTTGGAAATTGTTTTAATTATCTAGTCATGTATAACAAGTTATCACAGAATTTAGCAACTTAAAATAACAAACATCTCATACAGTTTCTGAGAGTAGGAATCCAGGAGCAGCTAAATTGTTGGTTCCAGTCTTCAAGATGTTGGCCAGGGCTACAGTCATCTGAAGGCTTGATGTGGGCTGGAGGGTCTGCTTCCAAGATATCTCTCTTCTAGCTGTTGGCTGGAGGCTGCTGTTCCTTGCCAGCTGTTAGCAGGAGGTCTCCATAGGGTTGCTTGAGTGTCCTCACAATACAGAAGCTGATGTTCCCTAGAGTGAGTGATCCAAGAGAGCAAGCCAGGAAGGGGCTGCAGTGCCTTTTATGACCTAATCTTGGAAGTCACGTACCATCCCTTCTGCCATAATTTATTCATTAGAAATGAGTCACTAAATCTAGCCCATGCTCAAAGGGAAGGTTAGACTCTGCCTTTTGAAGCGACAAATGTTGAAGGATTTGTGGACTATTTTAAAACTACCATTTTGAGGACAAATGGAATAAGCTTTTAAATGAAAATGTCAGAAGGAAGGTAATTGGGGGCTTTAGATAGCCAAGTTGCCTACATATGGAAGTAGGTGATAGCTGGAACTGAAAATTTTAAAAATGGAGAACTTTTCAAGGCAAGTTTCTTGATCTCTCTCATGAATTCTCACTTATTAGTCATTGTTCCTTTTTCCACATTATATTATTACAGTTATTCTTTTTTTTTAAGTTTCCAATTTTAATTGTGAATTTTGTGTTTTTCTCTAATGCTCCTTTAAGATTTCAAACATATAGAAAGTCAAAAGACTGGCATAGTGAATGTTCATATCTCCACCAACGAGATTCAGTAGTTAACATTTTGACTTATCTACTCTAATTATTCATCCAAATATTTTTTTTGAACTATTTATTAGGTGGCATTCTTTTGTAAAGAAGGGTTTCTCCTCCACCTTGGGGTGAACTACCGATCCCCTTTGAAAAGCAGGATGTGGACTTAATTCTTCTTTTTTAATTACTAATTTTCAGAGTGAGGAACTGATGTATTAATTATTTGCAGTGGTAACAAATGATTCTTTCTTTTCTTTTCTTTTTTCTCTTCTCTTCTCTTCTCTTCTCTTCTCTTCTCTTCTCTTCTCTTCTCTTCTCTTCTCTTCTATTGTTGGCTTATTGTCCAAAGGGTAAAAGCATATGTAATTTGGACACACACACACACACACACACACACACACACACACACCCATGGAGGTTGTGCCATTTTGCACTCCCACCGGCAATGTAGGAGAGATCTTGTTTTTCCATGGACTTACCAAGGGTTGTCAAACACTTGAATTTTTGCCAAAAATGATAAATGACAAATGGTATCTATGGTATAGTTTTAATTCGTATCTCCTTTATGGATGAGTTTGAGCATCTTTTTGTGCTTTGCTTTCCCTTTATTTTTGGTGTGTGTGTTCTATTTGCTTTTGTCTTTTGCCTGTTTTTCTAGTCAGTTTTTGGTCTTTTTAAATCTTAATTTAAGGATTCTCTTTATATACTAGTGAGACTATACCCTTCTAATATAAGTCAAAAATATTTTTATTTCCAATTTATCATTAGTTTTTTGCCTATGGCTTGTTTTTATGATATGCCAAGATTTGCTTTTATGTATTGAATTGATGTGCTTTTATGCACATCTTTTTATTGCATCTGGATTTTGAGCCATAGTTAAAGTTTTCCCTGTACCCATTTTATAAAGGGGTTTACTTTGTTTGCTTCCAGCACTTGTGCAGCCCCAGCTCCTCCTTGTCCCTTTTCCTTCCCTCCCACTCTTTCTTCCATTTCTCTCTTAACCTTTGGATCTCTGAACCATTTAAAATTTATTCTGGCATACATTCTTTTCCAGTGGTAATTCTTTTGTCCATTGCTTTACGAATGATTTGAGATACCACCTTTATAGGAAACTCAATTTCTAAAACCTTTTGAGTTTTTGAATTTGCTATTTTGAGATTTTCCATTCTGTTATGTAGCAGTCTGGGCCCAATCAGAAAATAGAAAGTATACAATAGGTTCAACAGGGGAGGTTTGATATAAAGAATTACTTACAATTAATTAACTATTATAAGTAACTATGTAAAAGTTATAAGGAAACTCTAGCCTCCCAGGCAAGGATGCAGCGGGATCTCATTCTGGACCAGTGGCTGGGCCAGGCTCTGCTGCACGTCTTCACCCCCACACAGCTGACCTCTGCCCTGGCCAAGGCCAGAAATCACAGCAGCCTCTTCTTCTTGCAGGGTCCCTGCAATGCCCTCTACTGATAAAGTTTAGCATCGGCTCACTTTAAATTCTATAGGAATTCTGTTGTTTATCGTAGAGCATATATTGAGGGGTGCATCCAAAGCCGTGAGACAATGAATTAATTACTGACACAGTTACATTGGCCTGTCTATTTCTTGTTTTGTTTTGTTTTGTTTTGTTTTTTTTTATTGGCGGTTCATGGTGTATTTGAATGTTTGTCATTGCTGGTCCTGCTAATTGATCTGCTCTTTCAGGGTTTTCTTGATTATTGTTTATCCATAAGAACTTATAATACTTATCTTGTTCCAGATTTTTAAAAACTTGGTGTCACTTTTACTTAATTCTGTGTTTTTTAATTTTAAAGAGGATTTTATAATAAATTCTCACGGTAAATAATCGTGTTAACTACAAAAGCAATAAAGAAGTGAATGAAATAGGAAATGAGAGTTCTGTGACTCAAATTTCTATTTCTCTGATATTAATATTTTCATGTATATCTTTCAGGATGTATTTCTAAGCTCATAAAGTATGTGTATGTGTTTAATAAAAATGTTTGAACATTTTTAATAGGTATGTTTGTAGCTCTAAGACATGCCCTTTGTTATTCCTTACAGCCATTACATCTGCCCATGAGACTTTGAGAACATTATAATGTCCCTTTGTGGTTCTTCTCACAAGGAGTTTTCTCAGATGTTACCTATTCAAGACATGGATATCAAAAACTCACCATCTAGCCTTAATTCTCCTGCCTCCTACAACTGCAGTCAATCTGTCCTTCCTCTGGAGCACGGCCCCATATACATACCTTCCTCTTATGTAGAGAGCCACCATGAATACTCAGCCATGACATTCTATAACCCTGCTGTGATGAATTACAGTATTCCCAGCAATGCCAGTAACTCAGAAGGTGGGCCTGGTCGACAGACCACAAGCTCAAATGTGTTGTGGCCAACTCCTGGGCACCTCTCTCCTTTAGCGCTCCATTGCCAGTCATCACTTCTGTATGCAGAACCTCAAAAGAGTCCTTGGTGTGAAGCAAGATCACTAGAACACACCTTACCTGTAAACAGGTAAATCCACTCTTCATTCTGAATTGTAGTTGTTGGGCATTATTCAAATCACTTTATGATTTAGTGAGAAGAAAGATATGTGTTATACAAGGTTTTTATTAGTCATGTGGATTACCTAGGGCACCTAAAACATATCTTGAATTCTAGAATATCTGTTCTGTTCTCATTAAAAAGTTGAGTCTGTAAATCTGTGTTTGGGGAGAATTCACTATCATTGACTACTATCTTTAGACAATAAAGATTAAACTTAAATCATTTTCTCTTGATGAAGTGATTTGGATTTGAAAAAGAAATACTTTCAACTTAGATATTTTTGTAATGAAAACACAGTTTAGTGTTCATGACAAATTGTTTCCAGGATAAATGTAAATGGCAGTATTACAGCTTAAATGAAATACTAAACACATGAAGCCTGAAAAGACAGACAACAATTGTTACAAACTTTTAAACAATGAACAAAAATAACATTTTATAGAGATCAATAGAAAATTATTGAAATGTAAGCTTTAGTTGAAATTTCTAGAAGTTGAAAGGAATATTTGTACCTTTAAATGCAAGGTAACATGATGGTTATTTCCATTTAATTTATAATGTTTTTAATGATAATTATGACTGGAGGGAAATGGTTGTATAGGAAGAAGCATGAGGGGAAGATAAACTTCTAAAACAACCAAAGTGTAAGTTATAGCATATCAAATATTGAAATTCATTACTTTCAAATGCTGTTGCAAAACTTTGAGAAAGCTATGTTACATGGTGTTTTTATTTTTCCCCTTTTCAAAAAATGTTTTGTTAGTTGGAAAAATACAAGAGAATATAAAAATTATAGATAACTTTTTTAAAGTAACATTTTTTCATTGTCTTTAACTGAAGAAATATTTTGTTTCTGAGCATGAATTCTAATCAGAATTCTGCTAATATTTGGGTAATTTAAACCATAATAATTACCTTCATTTATAAATTAATCAAACCTCTACTATTTCTTTTCCAAAAGAAACATACCCTAGCAAAATTAGGAACTAGCAGATATGTTTTTGGCTCTCCCTTCCTCCACACAAGTCCCCGCCCCTCCACGTAGCACTGAGAGCCTGCTTTCTTGGAAGCCTTCTTTAAGGACGGGCATGTATTCACTCCTTTTCTTCTCCTTCCCGTTTCTTGCTCCCTTTTTCCCCTCCCTTATCTCTCTTTTCATTCTTTCCCTTGCCGTCTCCCTTCCTCTAACCTGAGTACATACAGCATTCACCTTAATATAACTCAAAGTCCACTTGCTACTCCTCTTACGGTTATTTTTATTCTAGACCTTTATATTATAAAAGGTTTTTCTTCCCCTATTAAAATGGAAACTCTGAAGGGTGTTTGGTGATGTTGTTGGGAGTGATTGATACTTGAAAATTGTTAGATGAGTTTAAGCCCCTCCATGCAGTGTTGATGAACTCTAGGAACTATGGAAGGCTACTGCGTACCTTACTTGTGGTTCAGAACTATGGGTAAGAGTCAATCTGGTCACTTATTACACTCAGAGATGTGCACCCCTATGGCTACAAATAGCCATCCGTAGTTACTAGTGCTCATCATCTGTAGTTACTACTGCATGGGTGGGCGTCAACTTGTCTAACCACTTTCAGACATCAGTCATTTCCAACAATGTGACTCTTTGTAGATCATAGTAACAAGGTTTTGCTTGATCAGATTTCCTGGAATATATTTATCATGAACCCTGGAGGGCAATCTTCATGCTGGGTTTTTTCCCCTACCCCAGTCTAAAAAAATCTCTTTTCCCCGTGATGCTCTTTTACAATGAATGTTTTCTTTGCCTCCAGAGAGACACTGAAAAGAAAGGTTAGTGGGAGCAGTTGTGCCAGCCCTGTTACTAGTCCAAGTTCAAAGAGGGATGCCCACTTCTGTGCAGTCTGCAGCGACTACGCGTCGGGATATCACTATGGCGTCTGGTCATGTGAAGGATGTAAGGCCTTTTTCAAAAGAAGCATTCAAGGTACAGAGCATTGTTGCTTCTTTAATTTTACACTTTTGCTTTCAAACAGTTTTGCAGATGACCTGGCAGAAGTGTCACTGATGTCCGTTTGGTACACAAAGTATGTGATGAGCCGTTCATAGGATCATGGATATTTGGGGGTGAAGCGGGTGGTAGGGTGCATTATTTCAAGAGCACTTTATCTTAATTGCAGATCTCTACTCCAGAACCCCAGACCTCAAATGGGCCTTGCCCTACCGTACTCATCACTGTCTTCTTGGGAGATGTTCAGTTACAACCTTTGTGAAGACAAAGCTTGGAAAAAAAGGGTGCTCATTAGAAAGTGCAAAGATTGTCTCTTTCTTTGATTTATGTTTAATATCTGGCATGTGTAACAGTCACAATGGTGGGCTTGCCTTCTGAGGAAGAGAGAACAAATGAATTTTAATGGAAATGGTCAGAAATCAGAAATTCAAATCCAGTGGGCTTTGAGAATTGATCTTGAGGCATGTTTTGCCCTAAACTAAGTGGAGCCTCCATTTGTAATCTTGTTATCTGGCCTGGGTTTAGACCGCTTCCCTACCCTTCTCTACATTCCTGCTGCGCTGAGTTTTTTTGTTTTTAATTACTTAATCAAATTGTGCATACCTGATTTAAGGCCAGTCAGCACATCGCCTCACTTGTCCTTGCCATGCTATCCCTCCCTTGCCAACCCAAATTTGCTGAAGTCATTTCTTGTTTGTATTCTCTTCTGTCTCTCTGTCCCATAACTCCTCTCTTGGCAGCCTTTCTTGCAGGCAATGTCTGTTTCCATCTAGAGCTCCCTTCCCCTTTTTGTCCAAGCCTCAGGGCCTTGTTCCTAACTGGTTAAGAAAAGAAAGCAACCTTAAAGGAATTCGTAATGTGCAAATGGCAAAAGGCAATTTACTAAGTTAACTCACCCACTGATAACTCTAAGAGAACATTTCACCTCAAGTCGAGACACTGGTAAAATCCACAAAGTTAGGGTTTGGAGGTGGAATGTTAGTAGATAAAGAGTCACCTTCTTTTGGATCCCCTGACATTCACCCTGTATAGATTACCACTCATTTGTCCTGGATCTTCCACTTAGTAGCTCATTGCCTTTACCTCCTATCAGTTAGGTTCCTCCTCTGTGAAATGGAACTACTCACAGAGTTCTATAAATGAAACGAAGTTTGTTATGTGAAAATATTTGGTCCATTAGAAACTTCATGCAAATTCAAGATATTCTTGTTTTTCTTCTAACTCTTCTGTGTTCAGATATCACCTTTTTTCCTTGTTTTTATTTCTCTTCTAACCCTCATCTCATTTCAACCATCTTCTTTTAAGATCTTCATAGTTTGGTGGGTGAGGGCTCTCTGCCATTTTCAAACTTAATTTTCTAATCAAAAGTTAAAACAACATAGATAACAGAAGGCTATGTCATCAAATATTATCAAAACATAAATTATGTTGTTTGCTTATTTTTGCTTTTACACACAAAGCTTTTCATTTTACATTTAACATATTTGGTACTTGAATATTTTTATTTATAATAATTGTAATGGTAGATTATAAAGTCAAGTCCAGTCCCTGCTATTTTTGATAAGAATAATTCAGATTTTTTCAAAATTCTTAACCAAATTCTTGATATGACAATTCTCTATCTTGCTGAGGTTCCAGAATTTCATTCCTTAAAGAAAATTTTGACCAAGTACAACTAACTACATCCTTAAAAAAAGAGGTTCTCCTTATTTGCTGTTGGAGAAAAATCTCTCTGTGTAAAAGTACCTTTGAACTCTGAGACGATAACTGATAATGAAAAGTAAGTTTTCTCTGCTTTTCCAAGTCATTCTTTCCAATTGCATCAACCAAGGAGCTATCAAGAAAGGGGAAAGGATCGTCACATTATAAGTGCACAGAAAAATAAGGGTTATTGCCCTTATAATTACTTAATGCCTAAATGGTTGTTCCTTTGGACTCCATATTTTTGGTACTCTCTGATATAAATGCATTGTAGTAACTGAAAGTGGCCACTCAATTTTTTTTTATTTTAAATGAAATAAGAATCAAATGTATTTATCTTAAGTAGTCATATGTCTCTACATTATTTTATTGAACAAATTATCCATTTCATTGATTTTTAAAAATATAGGAACTTATTTTTATTTGAGTTTGAGATATAATTTACATACAATAAATTACCCTCTTTTAGTTGAATAGTTTTATGAATTTCAAAAGTGCATATAGTCAAGCAACCACAACCATAATTAAGATATGGAACATTACCATAACCCCAAAATGTTTCCTTGTGCCCATTGTAGCTAATTTCCCCTTAGTCTCCCAGGCCCAGGTAACCATTGATCTGTTTTCTTTCTCTATAGTTTTGCCTTTCCTAGAATGTCATGTTATTGAATTATGAAGTATGTAACCATTTATGTATGGTTTCTTTCACTTTGATGTTTTTAAGATTTATGTGTTGTTAGATATATCAAAAAGAATTATTCCTTTTGCTTACTAATATACCAATATATAGATGTACCCCAGTTTTTATTTATTCATTTAGGTTGTTTCCTATTTTGTGCCATTTTGAATAAAACTGCTATGAACATTCATGCATGTCTCTTTGTGTAGACATATGTTTTTGTTTCTCTTGAGTTAAATACCTAGTAGTAAAATTGCTGGTTGTATGAGAAGAATATGTTTAGCTTTGCAAGAAACTAACAGTTTTCTAGAGTGGTTGAACCATTCTGTATTCTCAACTGTGTATATGAGAATTCCAGTTGTTCCACATTTTTGTCAAAACCTGATATTGTCAATCTTAGATTTTAGCCATTCTATCGGGAATGTAGTTGTATCTCATTGTGATTTTAATTTGCATTACTGATGATTTTGAGCATCTTTTCATATATTTATTGATATATATACTAGTGCTTTATTTTGACTGTTCTGTTGATCTATCCATTCTTGTTTAAGTTCCCTATTATTTTAACTATTAGAATTTTAAAATGAATTTTAATACATGGCAGTATAAATACCTCCAATTTTTAAAAAAAGTCCTGGCTATTTTATTTCTTAGAAATGTTAGAAATGTTAGAAAAATTTAAGTGGCCTCCCATTCTTAATGTTAAGAAAAGTAGAGATTTTGTTAAATGTGAGAATTATTTTGGAAGGTATCTTCATAATAATCTTCACATAAGAAAACATTATGTCTTCATTTATTTAGGTCTTTTATATCTCTTTTAAGGTTTTGTTAATTTAAAAAATGTGTCTGGCATGTTTCTCGATATTTCCATAAATTTCATTATTTAGCTATTTTCTATTCACATATAATAAATATTACTATTATATTCTACTATTCATTTTAATTTTAGTATTTATAACAGCCCTTTATCATTGTTCAGCTCTGTTAGAGGCTGAGCTTTAATTAACAAGCTCTAACAGCCAACAGGTTATAGGAAAGATTCTTACCTGAGAGATTCATACTTGGGATTTATTTGTCCTCAAACTCAGGAAGAATGTCCCGAAGGAACAGAAAAGAAAGTAGATGCCAGCTGCTTTGGTATAAGTGTCAGGGAGGGTGAGGATAATAAACATTACTTGATTTTTGAAATAAAACTTGAAGTCTGAGCTCAGATTTAAATATGATCTTCTGACTCCAAGTCCAGTGCTGTCTCTTTCCTCTATGCAGTTGGATATGAATGGTAATAGGTATCAGACAGACTTAATAATTTTACAGAGAAAATGACGATAACCTTTTATGTTTTATATTACAAAAAGCACACGTTCCTATAAAGTTTTGTATCTCAACTGAAAGAATTAGCTACATATTTTGTTTTTAATTTTGTTTTGAGGTTTCCTCTTAGTTTTATTAGTATGGAGTAGCATGCTTCTCAGACTGTTGCATGGGACACGAAATCATTTTAACATATGAGGTAGTCAGTGCAGTTCAAGGAGGACTTTTTCCTGTTTTATTTTTATTTTTTTGCCAGAAGGAAAGTGAATTACTATGACTTTGCCTAAGACATTTTCTAGGCTGTTTTTGTTGAGCATGTTGATATCATACAGTCTAGTCCCTTTTTAAATGTAAAATTATCTTTTAAAATAAACTCAGAAAAAATAATAAAAGCGAGCCTCTAGTTGTCCTTTAATGTTTATTGTTATAAACTTCTTTATAAAACCAATAAGCATGACATATTCTTAGAGGGTAGTAAAGATTACTACTTCTATGGAAAATACTGTAGGATTATATTTAGCTTTTAAATATAAAGCATTGCTTTTTAAAGCATGACAGAAAATTTCTCATTATAACTGTATTTTTGTTTTTAAAGTATAATTTAGTTTATATTATACAGAAAATGTTGATGGAGATAATCTCTTGTGATTATCTCTGAGTATATAAGACTCCATCATAGCAGACTGGAGAGACACTGAAAGTAAGAGATGTGCTCTCTTCTTAGCCTGGAAGAGAGCAAACATCATGTTATGAATTGCCTCTAAGAGCTAAAAGCAATGTCCCACCTACAGTTAGCAAGAAGAGGGAAACTTGGTCTTACAGTTGCAAGAGACATTCTGTCAACAGCTTGAATAAACTTGGAAAAGGACCCTGAGCTTTAGATGAGACTATGGCCCAACTGACGCCTTGATTGCAACCTTGTGAGACCTTGGAGCAGAGCATCCAGCTAACTATGAAAACTATGAGATAACAAATTGTTTTGTTTTAAGCTAATAAGTTTATAGAAATTTATTATGCAAAGTAGAAAATTAAAGCTGAGCTTATTTTGTAAAATGGGGATCATAGCTCTTTGTAGGAAAGTTCTGGGATGAAATGAAAACTGATGAAGAATATCTGGAAATTGGCAGGCAGTCAGAAATGTCTCTATGTCAAGCTGTGCAGACATTGCCTCCTGTACATGGCCAGTGTGGAGGGTGACTTGAGAGAGAGGTTTTCATATGTATGAGGAAGAGATGTCTTCTAGAATTGTCCAGTCGATACCTTTGTTGGCACCCCAGGAAGACTCAGCACACAGTGGTAAAGCCACAAACAACGGAATTTCAGTTTGTGTGTTTTTTTTTTTTTTTGTTAAACAAATGTTGCTGGAATCTACTTAAGGTGGGAGAGAATTGTTATATTTGATTGTAGTCCAAACATGGAACCATATCATTTTGAAAACGTTCTTTAAAATCTGGTGAGTTTGAAAAGGAAAGTTAATTTCAGAACTTAGAACAATGCATTTGAAATATAGATAAATTTCAATTTATCTACATATGAATATTTGTATGTATCTGTATTTGCATGGATTAACCGCTATATTGTTTGAGAAGCCAATGGTAGCATTTTTTTATCTTTTATTTTCAAACTAACAGAAGTCGTGTGTATACAATATAAAGAGCCCTTTTTCCTGGAGTCATTTGAGAATGAGATGCCACCGTTAGGCCCCATTACCCCTGAATACTTTAAAATATATTTCCTGTATTGCCACAACAGTCAAAACTGGGAAATTAGCTTTGATACATACTACCATCTAATCCTCAGACTCGTTTAAATTTTGCCGTTATCCCCACAGGGCCCTCTACAGCAAAAGAAAGCAGTTCAGAATCGCACTTTGCATTTAGTTATGTCTTTAGCCTTCCTCTGTCCACAGCAGTCCTTTAATCTTGGTTTTCACTATCTTGACACTTTTGAACCTTAGAGGCTAGTTACTCTGCAGAAGCCCATTACTTTGGGCTTCTCTGTTGTGAATCTCATCAGTAGGTTCAGCTTATACACTGTTGGCAGGAATGTCACAAATGATGCTGTATTCTTCTTACTGGCTTATTTCATGTGGTACCTGATTTCAATTTGCCCTGTTACTGGTGATGTGTAATTTGTTTGGCTAAGGTGATGTCTGCCAGGGTTCTACACTGTAAATTATTCTTTTCCCCTTTGTAATTAATGAATATTTTTGTTGAATATTCATTAATTACAATGTAAATATCCCATTCTTCATTAAGCCTTTAATTTATATCAGTATAACTTATCATTTCCTAGTTTCTACAGCTAGTTACTATATAGTTCTATCATTATTTATTTGGATATCCCAATTATCCTAGATTTGGTCAGCAGGATCTTAACTCGCTTCTGTGTCTTTGCACTATTTTTTTTTTTTTTGACTTGTACCTATAATTCTTTGGCACCTCTTTACTTCCTGGCACAACAAGATGTTTTAGGGTCATCGTGTGCTTTCTCTTCCCCAGTCCTAGAATAAGCTATTTCTCCAAAGAGCCCTGTTTCTAATTAGTGACGAATGATATTTATAAACCACCTCTAGGTGCTAGTTGCTGGTTGCTCCCAGATGTCCATGCTCTCAGGGTCTCTTAGATGATAGTTAAGGAGTGTATTTATTCCAGTATTTGTTTAAGTCCACTTTGCAGACTACACACTCCCATTTAACTAATGCTCAGACCATGAGGTTCAAGCTATTTCCAGAACCTCAGGGTCCCTCTGGGTGGTCCTTCCAGTCATAGCTCCTTCCGTTTTTACAGATGTAAGACAGTCCCAATTTCTGCCTTCCTTGCCATGGTTTTACCACCTAAGCATGCTTCCCTAAAACACAAGATAGTTGGTTTTCTCTATTTTTGAACTTTACATAAATGGAATCTTCCCTTTCATTGTGTGTGTGTGTAATTTGTTTTATTATTTGCCCACTTAATTTATGATTGAGATTCATTCATTTCCCATGTTGAAGTTCAGGTCCATCATAGCTTTAATGTAAGACCTTCAGGCCATGTTATTTATTAGAAAGATGCAATTAAGAAATAAAAACAAACACCAAAATACTCTGTACTTTTACTTTTCTTCTATTTTGTTACAATTCCTATTTCCTAAATCTCTCAGATCTATGTAATCTTCTTTATATTCCTTACCATTATCCTGTTCAGACACCCTCATCCCTAGTTTGTGTAACTACAGCAAGTTCTCACCTGGTCTCCTGGCTTTCATGAGTTTTGCTGCCCGCAATCCATTCTCCACAGATCATTTGAAGTAATTTTTGAAACTAGTGTCTTACTACGATCAGCATTATTTTTCTTAGTTATAGATCTATGAGTTGGTTAGGGTGGCTTTACTTCATAAAGCTTGGTTCTGGGCCTTGGGTTGAGTCACATCTGTACCATATGTCTCTGCATTCTGCTTGGGCCAGTGGCCAAGCCCAACTTCTGGAGTAGCACATCTAAAAGCATACCATTGGCTAAAGCAAGTCCCATGGCCAAGTCCATTATCATTTGGTGGGGAAATATATTCTCCCCACCCTAGTACACTGCCAAGTCACAAGGCAGAGTTGGGGAGGAAGGAATTGAAAATAGTTTACTATAATAATGTTAAGTAGTAGTTCTTTCTGTTCTTATTTAGTATGCTAATTTCTTTATTTGTTCTCTTATGACTAGTTTAGTTCTCTTATTTGACTATGAATTTCCATAAAGATATGTTTAATCCCAAAGAGAAGTCTATGTAAAAATATAAGCAGTTGACTCTGCTGACCTGATATATAAATACTACTCTTGAGGAGTTCGGTGATTTGGAGCAAAACAATTTCAGGTGACTGTCTCACTTTCTGTGTCCAAAGGAGAATGTTTCTAAATCTATCTCTTGAGAATTCTAAGAACATGCAGAGAATAACCTATTAGTCAAAAAGTAGAATATTGAAATATTCCTTCATTTCCTTTACTCACTAAGAGGGCACCAATGAAGCTGAACTTTGGCCTTCGTATCTGTCTCTTATCTCTCAGCTGGGTAGTATAATCAATCAGTGCTGTTGACCAGGAAAACAGTTTACCACAATATTGTAATAATAACCTTCCTTTTTTTTTGCTTTGCTCTAGGACATAATGATTATATTTGTCCAGCTACAAATCAGTGTACAATAGATAAGAACCGGCGCAAAAGCTGCCAGGCCTGCCGACTTCGGAAGTGCTATGAAGTCGGAATGGTGAAGTGTGGTGAGTATCTTCTCCCCCTTTTCTTGTATGTGGGACATGCTAAAAGTTATGGGAATGTGTAGACTGGATAAGAAGACATTTAAGACTTGGTGATTATCCTAAAGTATTTGGCTCAATCCCTGTAACTAGAGGACAGAACTGGAATGAGTGGGAACAAGTTACAGGGGGCAGATTTTGGCCCAATATAGGGGAAGAACTACCTATCTACAGTTCAGTGCTCTGACAACAGAATAGGCTGCAGCATGAATTAGGGAACTCTAGCCACTGAAGTGCTCAAACAGGAAATGGATGACGATCTTCCTGAGGCCTTGAAAAGTTTAAGGATGAAAGTCTGGTGAATATTCAGTTACAACCGTGACAAGAAAGTAGCACGTCTTGTTGGTTACTTGGATTGCTTGGATTGACCCAGGCCTATCCCTCCAATAGTTTTGTAGAAATGGAGGAAAAAACACGTAGTCAGAAACATGATAGGACTGTGAAAAGTACATAGAGCATAGATTTTGTTCTACTACAACATGTGTGCATGCATATGCCTGTGAAAATTTATATATGTGCACATACATGAAAAAACGAAGAAAAGGAAAATGAGCACATTAATATAACAACTGACAGTGTTGCCTACATCCTGCTCTCTCCATCCGGCTACCTTCGATTCACTGGTGTGTACACACTTGCTTGTTTCTGTATACTAATACCAGCTCTGCCTGTACTTTTCTTCTACTGGCCAAAATTTTGCCTGTAGTTAGCTGTAATTTTTCTTTATAACTATTTGAAAATTTTAAAACAAGTATCTCTTTTCTCCCTGACAGTCTTAATAACTGTCTCTTGAACATTCTCTGTCCTTTTCTTTTTCTCTGTGTGGGTGATAGCTAAGACCTCTCACCTAGTGCAGAATTACAGCAGAAGTTCTTTTCATTTAGTCATAGTTCTCTTGCTTCCTAGAATCACTGACGTTTTCTGTTTCCCCTGTAAAACATCCTGCCAATGCCCTTGACCTCCCAATGTGCATTGGTTGCTTTCTAGAACATTTGAACATTTCTGTTCCCACCAATTCAGTTATATCCTCATCAGTAATCAGGCTTCTTCCCAAATCTGTTTCTACTCATTGTAACTGCTAAGTTATATATTCTAATTAAAATTTATGCCAACACATGAAATATGAATAGGAAAACACGGTTGTTTCTGTGAAAGCTTTGAATAAGCTATAAAGGACTAATAGCTATTGTGTTAGGTATGGATGAGATTGTTGAGGAATTATAAGCCTAGAAAGATTCTTAGTTCAGATTGCTTTATGAGCGCATAAGTTCTTGTTCTATTTTAAAGAAGCCAAAACTGAAAATCCAGAGACAACGTATCATGGCTGTGGTTTACGCTAGGAAGAAACTTCTGATTTAATTGGCAGAAGTGCTTAAGGAGAAAGCCTTGTCCTCTGACAAAAGATTGCACATAAGTGTTTCATGTTTTAAGGTAAGCAATATTTTAAGGTGAATATGTATTGAAATTTTTTTTTTAGTTAGATTTAGTTAGAAGAACACTTTTATTATACTGGGATCTGTTGGGTATCTGTAGCCTGGTGATTCAGGACCTGTAGGGGGCAGTATATGTGTTGGGAAGAGCATGGCAACTGGACTCTCATAGACTGAATATCATTTTTTGTCCCATTACTGCTTGCTAATTGTGAGTATGCTCAAATGACTTGAACTTCTAGCCTTCAGTGTTCTCTGAAACAGAGATACCTGTTTCATTGAGTTTTGTAAGGAATACATATCATAACACACATAAGGACCTAGCACAGTGTCTGGCACTAAATTATAGTTTTTCTTCCTTTCTGTCTCCCTCATTGACAATTTCATATAAGTTGTGAGTTTGATATAATATGGTCTCATGAAGCAGAGTACAGAAATGTACATAGTTAAAAACTCTTTCATGGAAAAGGGGAATGAAGGAAAAGGGTCATTGAACTTGGACAAAAAAATCACCAGGCAGGGCTAAGAAAAAATATTTTGTTATCTTTGGAGATTACAGAAGAAACGAGATGGGTTAATGTGCAAACAGTTGGATATTTAGCCTTCACTGACCATGGAGAAAATACCAGTAGGAGTGAACTTTCTTAGTTAAGCCTCCTTCCTTTCCCAGCACTCTTCTCATCTGCCCTCCGAAGCACCCTCTATCCACCTTCTTCCTCATATCCAGTTTTAGGGGATTAGGGATCCTGCCTACATTCTGGATCCTCCTATACCATTCCACTTTCTCTTTTTATTCAGAAATCATGTCTCTTCTATTGTTATTTTTTTCTTCTGTATTTCCAGTCTTGTCTTTCCTACTGAGGTATTACTATGGTTGTGTAAATGGCAGGAGAACACCCATCCAGACTAACTTTAGGCATAAGGCTTCATTATAAGGATACCCTGAAATGTACAAGACAGGAAAAAAATCTGAATTGCCATGTATTCGAGCTATATCCCTGTGTTGGGACAATAGCTTGGCATCTTTGAGATGCCATCTCTTCATTTACCTACATACAGGTGAATACATATAAAGAGGATTTGATAGCGGTGGGATAAAATAGCGGTGGGTCAAAAGCATCAGCTCTGGATTCAGACGACAGATTTGGTTTAGATCCCACTTCTGCTCATTTCTAGCTTTTCTACCTTGGGCAAGTTATTTGAGCTCTCTATACGTGGTTCCTCCTCTGTACACTGGAGATAGTAATAGTACCTGTCCTCTTGGGTGGTTCCAGAATGAGATAATCTGTACAATGCACAGTGCCTGACACATAGAAGCTTCCATTAGATGTTAGCTGCCATTATTGTCATTTACCATTGTGGACATCATTATTGCTGTTATCATCATTTTGCTGGGGCACTTTCTAATATGGAGCACCTATTTAGTAGTTTCTCATTAAGCTCACTCAGAGGTGCACTAAGTGACTCTGCCTAGATTACAGTGTCACAGTCATGACACTAGAAATGTCCTTGATAGAAAAATGTGTATTCTTTGTCAAGGGCTTCATTTTATTGATCCTAGGATCCCCAGAACTCAGTACAGAGCCTGATACATAGTGCTTTGTCAGTGAAAATTGGTCAAATAAATTTGAATGTATGGATTCAGAACTTTCCACTTTGTATGTAAACCTATTTTGTGAACTACTTATCTTCGTATACTCCACAAAAGAGAAATGTGTGATCAGCAAGTTACTTTCTTAAATCATATATTTTGTTCCATTTTACTATGGGGGTATAATTGATCTTAACTATAGCACTCTGATTACTAATAAGATGAATTATGTTTTAGGCTTTTAATTCTTTTAGTAATAAACTTGATTTTAATATTTCTGGATGGATAGAGCAATTAGCCAGGGTTAAGGGGAAATTCAGATAAGTTTTCTTGGGGGCAAATAATTTAAATTATTCTCATACTTCCTAATATATATTTTTTAAATGTATTTTTTTATGGTGATGTGGGTTAACAAAATCCAGTAAATTTCAGGTGTACAATTTAACAGTAAGGCACATATATATTGCATTGTGTGTTCACCTCCCATAGTTAGATTTCTTTCTGTCACCATATATTTGACCCCTTTTACCCCACCTACCTCTCTCTTCCCTTTACCCCCAACCTTTGGTAACCACTAGTCTATTGTTCATGTCCATGAGTCTCTGTCATGTTAGTTTGTTGCTTTTAGATTTATATGCCACATATAAGTGATATCATGTGGTTTTCAACTTTTTCTGTCCAGTTTATTTTGCTTGGCATGATTATCTCGAGGTCCATCCATGTTGTCTGAAATGGAAAAGGAGAATGAAGGAAAAGGGTCATTGAACTTGGCCAATTTCATCTCTTCTTATGGCTAAGTAATATTCCATTGTATATACCACATTCCATTGTATGTACCACAGCTTCTTCAGCCAATCAACTATCATAAGACACTTCGGTTGCTTCCATATCCTGGCCACTGTGAATAATGCTGCTATGAATATTTGGTGTGCTAATGTCTTTTCAGATATGGGTTTTCAAGTCTTTGGGGTAAATAGCCAGTAGAGGGATTACTAGATCATATGGTAGATCAATTCTTAGTTTTTTGAGGAACTTCTATATTGTTTTCCATAGTGGCTGTACCAATTTGCAGTTATACCAGCAGTGCATGAGGGTTCCTTTTTCTCTTCATCCTCTCCAACATTTGTTATTATTTGTCTTGTTGATTATAGCTATTCTAACAGGTGTGAGATGGTATCTCATTGTGATTTTGATTTGCATTTCCCTAATAGCTAGTGATGATGAGCATCTTTTCATATGTTTGTTGGCCATTTGTATATCTTCTTGGAAGAAGTGTCTTTTCGGATCCTTTGCCCATTTTTTGGTTGGATTGTTTTGTGTTGTTGTTGCTGTTGTTATTGAGTTGTATGAGTTCTTTATATATCTTGGATAGTAGGCCCTTATTGGAGGCATTGCTTCCAAATATATTTCCCTATTTGGATGGTTGTCTCTTTATCTTGTTGATGGTTTCTTTTGCTGCGCAGATGCTTTTTAGTTTGATGTAGTCCCATTCATTTATTTTTGCTTTTACTCCCTTGTCTTTGAGGTCAAATTTGTAAGTCCAAGGTCCATGGTTTAGTTCCTATGTTTTCTCCTATGCAGTTTACTGTTTCAGGTCTTATATTCAGGTCCTTAATCCATTTTGAGTTAATTTTGGTGTGTGGTGATAAACAACAGTCTAGTTTCGTTCTTTTGCAGGTGGCTTTCCAGTTTTCCCAGCACAATTTATTAAAGAGGCTTTCTCCTCTTCAATAAATTATTTTCCCATATAAGCATGAGTGTACTTCTGGACTCTTGATTTTGTTCAACTTGTCTGTGTGTCTGTTTTTCTGCCAACACCATGTCATTTTGATTATTTTAGCTTTGTAGTATAATTTGAAGTCAGGCAGAGTGATACCTCCAGCCTCATTCTTTCTTCTCAGGATGGCTTTGGCAATTTGGGGTCTTTTGTGTTTCTATAGAAATCTGATTTTTTTGTTCTATTTCTTTAAAAAATGCCAATGGAATTTTGATGGGGATTGCATTAAATCTGTATAATGCTTTAGGTAATAAGGTCATTTATTCTTCTAATGCAAGAACATAGAATATCTTTCCATTTCTTTGTATTTTCTTCAAGTTCTTATAATAGGCTAATATATATATATACACATATATATGTATATATATATTAATGTGGATGATTTAATTTAATGAACAAATATAATGGTGAGGATATTGAAACTAGGCATTTTTTCAGATTTTTAATTTTAGAGTACTTTGGGGAGAAAATTCGTAAAGTTGTACCCATGCTAATGACATCCTGACTTATAATATGTCTTGTTAATTTTCATTTTACATTGGTCTTTAATGGAACTTTAGAAATATTTGTGTTCAAATTTATAGGGATTTGAAGGTTATATTTTTATTGTCAATTTCTATTTTTTATTGTGTTATGGTTAGAGAATATGATCTATATATCATTTTTAGTTAAAATTTTATTTATGACCTAGTACAATTTTTGCAAATATCCATGAGTTTTTATAGATTAACCTTGTTCAATGTGCTGTTTAAATGTTCTATATTCTAACTTTTGACTTTTTGCTCTATCAGCTCCTGAGAGAGATGTTAAAATATCCCATTATAAGACTAGTATATTTATCAGTTTATCTTTTTCTTTCAAGAACTTTTTGGTGTTATGTTTGTAGATTGGCTTTTGTTGTTGCTTTTGTTGTTTTGATGTATATTCATTCAGTTTTTCTGTTAGATGTATTTGTTATAACCAGTCTATATCTAGGTTACAAAATATATATGGTCTTGGAGCTACTCTTAACTGGTGAATTTAGTCTATTTATGTTTATTGTGATCACTAATATTTGGGTTCATTTCTGTTACTTTGTGCTTTTAAAAAATTCATTATGCATTTTCTACTTTTCCTTTTTGGCATTTACCATAATTCTTGTTTTCTTTTTCCTCTTCTCCTAGTTTAGAAGTCATACTTTCTGTTTCAATTCTTTTAATAACAACATATATTTTTAACATATATTCTTAATTAATTTGAGAATTCAGGCCACTGTCTCTAATAAAAATCTTCTGTCTCAATCAATTGTCTGGTATTTTGATTCTACTTTGTTTCTCTACCTAAAAAAATTGGTTACTGTTATTTTATTCATTTCTTTTCAGATTTAATCTCATACTTTCAATTTATTTTCTTACCATTGTTTTTTGAATCTCATTGCTTCCTTCTGGTCCATTTTCTCCATCCCAAACAACACAGCATAGTAGATAATTCAAAGGGGTTATGAATGATATATCTTATCAACCTTTGTCTAACTGAAAATGTCTTTAATTTATCCTCACTGTTTAATAATAGTTTAGCTGAGAATATAATTCTAAATATCTACTTTTCCCCACCATCTTATAGCCATTATCTCATTACATTTTGGTCCATAAACCTACGGTAACTGAAGTATTTTGATGCCAGCATAGGAATACAAATAGATCTATAAAACTGTAGATAGAGTCCAGAAGAAGACACTTTTATATAAAATTATTTATTAAATGTCAAGGCACTTTATAAAAATCAATGGGAAAAGCTTATTCAATAAATAATATTGGATAAATTGTACATCCATTTGGAAAAACATAACATGAAATAGTAATATGACACGATATACACATACATGAAATTCTAAATAGATTTGAATTAGAAAGTGCTTTAAGATATGGAAAAATATTTATATAATTTTGATGTGAAACAAAAAGATTTGACTATGTACTATAGTTTTTTATGACAGAAGACACAATGATCAAAGTTAAAAGATATATAACAAGGCAAATATTGCATATAACAATAGTTATCTCTTCTTACTATATGAAGAGGCTTTTTAGGTTATTAGGAGAAATAAAGGCAAAAGAAAAAGGCAGTTCAAAAGTAAAAGAAATACAAAAGGCAAATATTAGTTAACCATGATAGTAATTAAAAAAAAATATGTGAAATGCGATTGTTTAGTCACCTGTCAGATTAGCCAAGATTAAAAATTATCTTTAATGCCCAATCGTATTATGAGAAAATAGGTAGCCCTTAGAGTATTATTTACATTATAAATTTAAAAATACTTTTGGAGAGCAACCTATTAATATGTATCTCAGTTTTAAATGTTTATATGCCTTGGTTCAGCATTTCTCAATTTTTTTGAATTTATTATAAGAAAGTAATAATTGGATACATGTACAAAAATACATTTTCATTGCAATATTTATATTAGCAAAGAATTAGAACCAGCCTCGGTTTCTATCAACAGAGGACACTTTAAGTGATGCTATACTCATAAAACAGAATGCTATATAGATTTTTAAATTGTAAAATGATATTTTTTAATAAAGAGAAAAAAGCAGGTTATGAAATAGTACATTTCATATGAACTAGTATATTACATAATAATTTTGTGTGTAAAATGTGGAAAGGTAAAAGAAAAAATTTTAAAACAAAAGAATTTATGCCAAATTTATACTCTTTAATATTTTTCAGATTTTTTTCAATGAATTTATTATTTGAAATATTTATGTATGTAAAAAGGGTGTATGTATACACACACATGCATGTAAACATTTTAAGAATGTATTATAAAAGTGTGTTTCATGATAACTGTTTAGAAATACCAATTTTCAGTTCCTAACCTTTTCCCATCTGTCTGAAGAAAGTTCCTAATTTCCTGGTTCGGAAAAGGTATGTCAACACCCTTTTAAAGATAAATGGGTTTAGTATCCGTAGATGACCTTGAAATGGAGACCTCAAAGTCATTTGGGCTATTGTCCTTGAAAAGTCATATTACTGATTTTGCTAATACAGTCACTAAGGTAATAATCTTTGGTACATGCCCCACAGGCTCCAGAAACTAAGTCAGTCTTCTGTTCTAAGACACATTCTGAGAATAGCCTACCGTCTTACAATGGCATCACTGTGATTTTTACCCTGGCAACTCAGGGAACTTAAACGCTGGGTCGGAAAAGGGACAGGAAAGCACCTGTTATCGTCTGCTCTCCATCTTAGGCTCCAGGAGGGAAAGGTGTGGGTACCGCATAGTAAGAAGGCAGAGAAATTCCGACGAGCAGCTGCACTGCCTGAGCAAAGCCAAGAAAACTGTCGGGCACGTGAGCCGGGTGAAGGAGCTGCTGCTGAGCGCCCTGGGCCCTGAGCAGCTGGTGCTCACGCTCCTGGAGGCGGAGCCACCCAACGTGCTGGTGAGCCGCCCCAGTGCACCCTTCACCGAGTCCTCCATGATGATGTCCCTGACCAAGCTGGCCGACAAGGAACTGGTGCACATGATCGGCTGGGCCAAGAAAATTCCTGGTAGGGCTTTCTGGGTCTCAGCTTTCCGTTTATTTGTAGAAAGGCCTCCCCCTAACATTTATAGTACAAGAGTATAAAATGGAGGTCCGCAAAGATGGTCCTATATTTAACAATTTAACAGTTTGACAGCTTGATTTATAAACTTTAAATGAAATGTGTTCCCTCTTCCTATCTCCACATGTATACCTTTAACACATCCTGGATGGCCAGGTTCCAATTTGGAATTCTCTGAGTTCCATACAGCACAGGGGGAATGGTATATCTCAGGGCCCTTTCCATGCCAAACTCTTCTTTTCCCATCCCCAGGTCCATCCCACGCACCCTTGTGCAAAACTCATCCTGTATGTTCATATCTCTTAGAGACACTAGCATTGGTGACCTCTCATACCTAGTCTGTGAAGGTGGACAGGGAAGAGGCCAACTAGGCTCTGGAAGTGGGCTTGGGCCATTTGGGCAAGAAACTCAAGAGTTCTAGGACCTAGAACATGGTCTAAAAGGAAGGGGCCAGGGGTCCACACTGACCAGTCTACTGGCTGTGGACTCCTTACCCTGAGAGGAGTGGTATAGGCAAGTTAAGGTGGGGTGGGATTCAGTATGACCAGTATGACAGTGAAAGATTTGTCAGATACAAAATAGGAATTTGTAAATTATTGTTCTAATAGAGAAAGACTCACATGAATGACTGTATGTGGACAAATAGAGTAAATCAGCAGCTGAAGTTAACATGAATCATAAATAAACCTGAAATGCCATTAAGTTAAAAATAGATTTGATGATTCACTTTGCCATTTGGAACCTGCATTTTCCTTACTGTAATGTGATCATCTACCCTGGTCAGTATTGCATTGTGCTAAATTGATATTTCTGTGAAAGAGTGAATCTAGGTTTCTAACACAGAATGGCAGCAACTCATCATCCTCCTGAAAGGGCTTCTTCATGCACGTCTTTATAGTCATCTAAGAAATGAGGTCTCTCTCCAAGTTCTAAGACACTAGGGACAATTCCTCTGGCCTGGGTGGTGGGGGGCAGGAACGGCATTAGGCAAACTGTAAGGATTGGAGAGGGTGAGAAGTTGGGGATAAAGAGCTGTGGGACCCAGGCCTAAGCTAATAGTATGTCTCAGAGTCATTTGTTGGCTTCTGAGCAGTCTGAGAGTTTTCTGGTTTCCAGTTCTGTTTTGATAGTCTGACACTTTCACCTTTGCCAGAATTATTTGCTCTGCTCTTTCTCATAGGAGACAATACTGATGCACTTCCCTCTGGCCTTTGCTCTACATGTATTCCAAACGCTATATTTCAGGACCTCACATGGAGAGCAGCGGCGAAAATAATTATTGTGAGAGCTGTGCAGCTTTGTGCCCTAACAAAACTGAACTGTAAAGCTGCGTGAGGCCCTCTTCAAGCCTGGTGTTTTGAAAAGTTTCCAGAAAACTTAGATATAGTCTGGAGGTGCAATTCCCCACCCCTGCTCAACTGATAAAGTCACTGTCCAAACCAAAAAATGTTAAAATATCACCTAGGCTTGATCTTGTAGATATGTACAAGGATAAAAAGCTCAGCCTCCCTTGGTAAGCTTATTGTCTATAACTGTGGATGAGATTGGAATGCGAACACATATTAGAAACAGAATTGAGCATGGAATGTGGCTTTGGAAAGGATTTATGCATCTTTTCATTCATTACTCCATTAACTTCTCCCATGTGCAGATTTGCATTGTAATTGTTCAAAGACTTGAACCATGAGTGTTCTCTCTGCCAGTTTCCTTGTCTGTAAAGTGAAGACGATGAGAGAACTTCCCTGTAGGAAATTCTCAGAGGCAGTCGTCGTAACCCCTATTATTTTCTGTCAGAAAAACAAGACTTAAAAAGAGATTAAGGAACTAGGAAGAGGAGGAGCTGGGGTTCTAACTGGAGTGCATTACACTCCGAGGCTGTGCATTTGATAACGGTGTTTATAGTTTTCTCATGACTTGTGGAGAAAGCACCAGAGATCTCTCCTTTGCTTTTGAAGCACTCACCCCCTAGAGATTACCTGTCTCCTTTCCAGTTCTTTGACCAATGCATGCTGTTAGGCTATCAGGACCCACGTCAGTTGTTAAAATTACTCTTCGTGATAGAATAGCCTAGAAGTAGCACTCCTCCTCAGAGAAGAGTGAGTCTAACTGGATGGGAAATTTTAAGCAATTGGAGAAATTCTTTCAGTTGAAGCCTTGACTTTCTGCAGAGGCTGGCCCTGCTCGGTCTGCAGCTTCCCACTCCTCTCGGCCCCGGTCATGGACTGGGCCAGACAGGCAGTCCCTCTGGCTGGCAGCCCAGCATTGTCTTTCTCAGCAGTAGAAAGCAGTTATTACGATATAACTGACAAAGACTGGTTCCTGCTTTCTGTTCTTCACTAGCACCTGTCTGGGAAGTTGTGTAAGGTCAGGTAACTGTCCTTTATAAATTCTAAGTGATGTATACTTGTCTCTAGAAGGGGTCCCAGGCTGGGAATTGTGAGTTGCACACCTTAAGTTCAAAATTTTCTTCCTTAGGTCAGCATTTAATCACATCTTTAAAGTATCGGCTGTTTCCTTGTTTGTGTTTTCACTGCTGTCGAAAACTTGCTCTTCTGTTTCTATAGAAACAGGGAGCCAAGGAGGAGGGTGGGTGTGTCTCACAGCCTCTGGCTTTCCCCAGGCTTCGTGGAGCTCGGCCTGTATGACCAAGTGCGGCTGTTGGAGAGCTGCTGGATGGAGGTGCTGATGGTGGGGCTGATGTGGCGCTCCATCGACCACCCTGGCAAGCTTATCTTTGCTCCAGACCTTGTTCTGGACAGGTGAGAAAAATGCAGTGTTTCTTCTCCAGCTGGTTTGAGTGCGGCATCGAGTGAGTGGGAACAAAGTCCTGGATGCTGCAATTAAAATCTTATACACCTGAAAGGGCAATTAAGAGCTCCTTTGCTGGGTCAAACACCTGAGAAAGAGAGCGTGGGTACAAGGTTTCAGTGTCCTGTGACTCATTCTTACCTGCAGTGCAGCAGCTATAACAGATGCCTATGTCCTGCAGGGGATGTGGCCACCAATTGTACAGGCCAACTCAGATTTTTCTGTATTAAAAATTCTACTTTCAGGTTATAATTTTAATTGGGCCTACTGTTCTTTCCATTTGTCAGGACCAATCATATTGCCAGCTACCTGGACAGGTGGTAAAATTCTTATCCAGTTTATATCACTGTGCTATAACTCTAATTGCATATAGCATATAGCATGGCACAGAAAAGGAGCCAGTTTTTAATTAATTTAGGTGGACTGTTTATGGAGGGAAAGCTGAATTATACAACACTCAAGTTTTTTAGAAGGAAAAGTAAAACGCTTTTGTCGTGTAAATTTGAACAGATTGAAAATCTCCATAGAATGGATTTACATATTTCTTACTGTGAAAAGTTCTTGTGTTGAATGTTCAGTCACATTTGACTCTGTGCACAGAGTAGAAGGATACATAGCACATGAATGGAAAGGATCTGCCCCAATTCTTGGTATTACCTCTTTAGATCATCAGAAGATCCCTGTACACACATTACACAAATGAAAAGTGACCCCAAGGTATTAGCAGTCTTTTTGCCAGCTGTCATGGATGTGGCAACACGGGCATAGAGTACCATTCTGAGTAACAGGTGTTGTTTTGGTGGGAATTGCTTTAGCATGGGTTGTGGCCTGAGCAGGAGCAAGCACAGGTGGTAAATTACAGAGGAAGTCTAGGACAGGTAAGACCCTCCAGTAACAATCCGAATAGCTAACTTGTCGGCTTGTGTATGTGCCAGGCACCATTTCTGGCACTTGATGTACATCCAGTCATTTCATCTCTACCACAGCCCTTATTGGGTAAGCACCACGATTACCCTCATCCTTCAGATACAGGAATGGGAGGTCAGGTAACTTGGCTGCAGTTACAGGGTCGTAAGACGCAGGGCTGACTGTGAAGTCCACGCTCTGAACTACAGCAGTGCATGCCTCTCAGAGGGTAGAGAACTAGAAGGAGAAAGAAGAGGAGGCTGGAAGGCAAACTAAGTTTTACTTTATTCTTCGTCTTAGAAATAACAACTTTATTCTATTCTTTACTCACTTCATAAACCTACTCTGGCTGTCATCTCATGGTACCGTGTTGCAAGGCAGGCTGAAAGGCTAAGCACCCAGTTAAGCCATCGCTCTTGTTCATTTACTTACTCATTATGTGCCACTTGGTGTTTAAAGTATCTCTCTCTCTCTCTCTCTCTCTCTCTCTCTCTCTCTCTCTCTCTCACACACACACACACACACACACACACATACACCTCACACACTCACACTCACACTCAATTCTCCTACAAGTTTGTGCTAGGAAGAAGTGCCATCCCTTGATGAACCAATAAATTTGCAGACATTAATTGGGATTAAGTTATTTTACTTTTTGTCTTGATTTCTAATCGAGGCCCCATTTACTGTTTAAGTGACTGTTTCATTCCTGGTTTTCAGTACAATTAACTTTCCTCTTTGTATGGTTTCGTTAACTCCTATAAGTATGTGTATACGTCATTATAAATTGACACAAATCCCAGATAAATTTTAGGCCTACCTTTTGATTAAGTACTAGAAGGGGGGAAAAAAAGTCCTCTATAAATTATATTTAATAGACTTACATTACTCTTTAAAAATATTTGAAAGCATTATATTTTATAACAAATCTAGTATTTTTGCTTGACTACGGAAGGGAAGTTCCTGGGAATCGTAGATGCAGGCATTAAGCAGGCGTTTATTTTGGACTGCCTGCTGGTGGTTATTTTTTCTTGCAATTCCTGTTGTTTTTAACATATTAATTTTTTAAAGTCTAGAATTTATATCTAAGATTTTTAGTGCATTTATTATATACAGATAAGTATATTTTTATGTAGTGGGTATATTTTCAGAGGAGTTACTTATTCAGAAGTGCTCAAAATGTTACTTATTCAAAAAGTCAGGGATCATGCACCAAAAAGAAATTCTATTGTGAATCTTTTTTGCAATGTGAATAAATAATTTTGACAGTACTTGGAAATAACTGTCTTTTGGTAGATTGTCCTATCAGAGTTTCATCAAGTGGTGGTATGATCATATAAACAGTGAATACAACTAAGTTAGCCGATTTGTAGAGAATGAGTCTATAATTTCTGTTTTCCTTTATTCTTATTGAGGCTTCTGCAGAGAGAAAACTTGAACCTACTGAGGATGAGAGGAAAATCCGGTTATCTCACCTTATTTCTAACAAGGTAGTTCTTCTTTTAGTAATCACTAGAATCACACATTCAGGTGAAGACCTACCACAGAATCTGAGCTTCCGCTTGCTCAAAAAAAACCCCCCAAAAACATATATGCCAAGACATTTGGTATCCTTAGCATCAACAAGAAACTGTCCAATGGTAAATGTTATTAAAAAGTCAGAGGAAGTTTAAATCTGGGCTTGGACCCCATTATAGATATTTATGGAGTTCCATGGGGTCAGACAACGTAATTGTGAGCGTATGAGTTTTCCTTTGTGTCAGTCATTTGTATATTGAATGTTCTTTAAGATACCTAGAATTTTCTCTTCTAAATATTCAATTCACTTTTGTATTCAGATAATTTTCACCTTAGCAATATTTAAGTCCTGTCCACATGCCAACCCTTGAGCTCCCTAACCCCATTGCCACCCACACAGAGGTAAACTGTGGTCTGTAGCCACTTGTGTGCTGCCAGTGGATATATATGTGGGTGCAAAATAGTGCACCTTAGAGTGAGGCTCACTCATTCAACATTTTGTCCTTGGTATTAAACAGAATATTCTTTCATTAAGGAATGGTTATCAAATGATAAGATAGTCCACACAGAAATACTAATTTTATTTTTATTTAAAACTAGTTTATGGACAAATGGCATGCAAAAGTAAATTTCTGTGAGTAGTTTGGTTTGACTGATATACTATATCAGTATTTTAACATTCAGCTCATACCTTCTATCTTGAATTCAGATCTTTTAATCCTAATTTCTTACGTGTAATTCAGTGTCAATCCACAGTCACAAAATAAATGGAATAGAGCTCATTAATTTGTTATTTTAAAGTCTTTCATTCTGTTCTGTATAAGGTAATGTAGAAGTTTATCAGGGTGTCATTTTTGAGGCATTGTACCTTTTGCCTCAATACTTCTCATTTATTTTTTAGAAAAGTTTTTATAGCCCATCAAGTGAATAAAGATATGCTAACCTTGCAGCTTCTTGAATGACATGGTTGGTTCTCACATCTGCTAGAGAAAGCAGTCAGACCTGGTTCTTTAGAACTGGTTAGAAGTTTACTTTGTCCATGAGGTACACACATTCTGATTACTATAAGTTACACTATTTGTTGGGGCTTAAGATTCCCTATAGTGTGAACTCTCCCTCCATTTTTGAAATATGAATTTACATTAAAAATGTCGTATTTTAATGAGGAAATGTCTAAGGATGTGTTCTTTGGCACAGGCAGCAACTTCTGCAAAACAGGATTGATTTCAGATGAGTCCCATATGATAATACATGGGGCGGGTTGTGTGTCAGCATGTGTATGTGCGTGCACACACGCATGCATGCACATGTGCTTGTGTGTGCATAACCCAACTCTGACTGAGTCTCACAGAAGAGTAAAGAATCAACTATTAAATCATCAGTACAGACTTGTAGGATTTTTTGGTTTTGCCCCAAGAGATATTCTAAAACCAGCTTTTCTCAGTGTCAGATGTCCTCAAACCCAGGAATTATAATTTCCATTAATTATTTGTCCCTAGGCAGAGTGATTTGATGATGTGCCATGAGAGGCATTCAGTGAATGAGTACTTTTTGTGCCTCTGCTACGTGTAGGGCATGTGTTGTCCTTCCTGGATATTTGTTGCCTGCTGCCTGGTGAAGCCCAGAGTAGTGGAGGCAGGTGAATGGGGCATGAGGAGGACTGGGGGTTTGCTACAGATTTTGACACCCTTTGCAAGGGCCCTGATTTTCCAAGGTGGCCTGATTCCCCATGAGTAACTTCCAGGGGACACTAATATTTTATCATATAATGTGTGCACTTTCAGGAAGCCTCAACTGGTGCAGAAGTTGCTATGCTTGTTTGCCTGAGTGAGCAGCTTGCATGCTTGTAGCTTTGCGTGGGTGGGTCTGCAAGAGAGTGAATGCCGTGGAATGCAGGATCCTGGTGAGCTGATGCCCTAGCAGAGCACCAGATAGGAAAGGCTTCACTAGGTTTGACGATACCCACCAGGGTCAGTTCATTTGAATTGTACAGAGGCGCTTCCCCAATCACCTCTGTCACTGGAAGTGTCATTTGGGGTAAAGAAGAAGGGGAGCAGCCAGTCCTTTGAAGATCTCAGGTCCTCTTCAGGGGCTGCTATGGAAACAAAAAACAAGACTCTTAGAAACCCACTGCTGCCACAGTTGTCCTTTGCTGTGCACTGCAGGCTCTTAGAAGCAGAGGAAAGTTGTATAGCAGAGTCATTTTACTGCTTTTCAAGGACTTCCAGTAACTTTATGACTCATGATAACAGTTTTTGGGATCACTGAGGCAGAAAAATGTGTGTCTGGCTGGAGTGAAATGAAGCTGGTATTTTCTAGATACAGTTAATTAGTTTCAAAAGTATACTTAAAAATTCGTTTCTTTAAGGAGTACTAAACAATTTTATCATATGGTTCCAAGACTGTCTAAAACTTTTGCTTAAAAGTAATCTTTGGCAAGTCAAAAATGCCCATGTCCCCATTTCTATCTTTCTTTCCTAATTCTAATCCGTCTTCTATAATTGTGATTTCTTTGTACATCATGTTAGTTTTTGTTCAAATTACATTTCATATTTCTTAGTTGCCCCACTAGTTTCTAAATGACCACCAGGAAGGGAGAGGTAAGCCCTAGATGTGAAGGATTATTACTTTTGGGGATATTTGCTTCTGTAATGATCAGTCTACCTCATTCACACTTCAGAGTATTCTGATTGAAACGTGGGAGGTCTCATTTTAGGGATATGTGTCATATCTTGAGCTGGTTGGCTGAAATGGTTTAAGATGATCAACAAAAATGTTATTCCCCTAAGATAACATTTAGTGAACAGGTAGAAAGGAAATGTAGTTCCAGTGCATACTTGCCTAAATGGTATTTCTTCAAATGTTTAGGGATTTATAGGAAATGCTTCGTATTCTTTATCTAAAGATGCTTCTTCACATAAAGCATGGTGTTTTCTCATTACCACCTTGCTATGGTTAAAACATGAACAAGATAAAATTTAAGATTAAAAATTCTTGCCTTTGATGGTTACCTGAAGCTGTATGTTTCTTAAATTTCCAAATGAACTTTTGTAGGGATGAGGGGAAATGTGTGGAAGGAATTCTGGAAATCTTTGACATGCTCCTGGCAACGACTTCAAGGTTTCGTGAGTTAAAACTCCAACACAAAGAGTATCTCTGTGTCAAGGCCATGATCCTCCTGAACTCCAGTAAGTAACCACACAGCTGGGCCATGTTTCTTGGGGGAGAGATGCTGTTTCTAGAATTGGCGTGTCATCAAGAAGAGTGTTGAACTTATTTAAAAAGGGGAAAGTGGCTTTCTTTTTAACTTCCCTATTTCATTTAAACTGTAGTTAACTTTTGGTAGCCTTAATATAAGTTGTTCATTGAGTAAATTACTGGTAGTCATTTAAAAGCTCAAACCACTTTGCTGGACAAGAGAAAAATGAACTTTGAAATGTTTTCTTGTCAGCCTTTTTTTAGTATTTATACAGGCATTTTACATGGTTCATATGCATTTATATTTACATTTTGGGGTAAATCTGCTTTTACAGATTACTTTGTTCATTCGTTTCATTCATTGATTCATTTGGTAAAGACATTGAAAATATAGTCCAGACTTCAAATAGCTCATAGTAGAGGGAGGGACAGAGAAAAGAAATCATTAAAAAGAATAATCCTAATGCTATAATGAAGAGTGCACAGAGTACTATGAAAAAACATAAGGAGAGACGCTGGAGCGGTTGTAGAAGGGGGTGATATTTGAATGAGTCTTTAGGGATGGGCACATGTTAGCTGGGCAGGTGGGAGGAGTAGGTGTGAGAGAACATGGGTGAGCCAAGAGCTGCAGGTCATGCAGTGGAAGAGCAGAGGGAGGTGCACAGGGTCGTAAAATGCAGCACCGAAGACTATGCTGCACACCTTAGGCTGAGAACCACTGCCTGGGGCCTTGAGTGGCCCTAGAAGAGGTTCAGTCAAGGGAGTATCATGGGCCAGTAGGTCGCTCTGGCTTGAAGAGTCACTCTGGCTTCCATGTGTTGGACTGCCTGGAGAGAGGAGAGAGCTAGGCAGGGGGCCAAACAGAACTGTGAAGGACAGTGAGAGCAGAACTAACTTGGTGTGGAAGGGCCAAGGAGGAAGAACCTGGCTTGAGGAAAATGAGGAAGGTGTCTAAGATATGTTTATGTTGTAGCTTTGCTGTTTTTTTTTTTTTTTTATATAAAAGATACCTGGTTATTATAAACATTCTAACAAAAGAAAAAAATGCTAGGAATTCTGCCACATGACCCTCCCTCTCCCCCCCAAGATAATCACAGCTTTTGGTGATGATTCTGTAACAGCTCTCTCTCTCCCTCCCTTCTCTCTCTCTCTCTCTCTCTCTCTCTCTCTCTCTCTCTCTCTTTCTATCTCTATCTCTATCTCTATCTATATAGATAGACACACACACACACACAAATATACACACATATAAATATGCTTATATACACAGTTTTACATAAACAGCATAGCACCTTATGTTAAAACTGTGGGTGCTTTGAAAGAGGCTTGCTTTATTGTAATTTTTGCTTGACTTTTCCACCCCAATACCAGGTAATCTTAACAACCTGACAGTGGACTTCATACCTTCTTCCATCCTTTAATAATCATTTAAAAACATGTCTCACCTCTAATATGGATACAGATAGGTTTTTCATTTTTTTTTAAAAATTGGGACAATGTATACAAATATTTCTCTACATCTTGCTTTTTTACTTTTCAAAATGCTGTGAAGGACCTTCAGGTCAACTAGGAGAGAAATGACAGTCTTTTGACTGAAGGCATTGTCTAAATTGTCCAACCACTTATCTGTTGATGGGCTTTACTTAATACACAGGTCCTTTTGTCCCCTGCCTTTATAAACATTGCTGCAATGAATAGAGATGTGTTATTTTGTACACATTTCTAAGTTGTATGTAGTTTTCATACCGTTCAGTTTACTGTCTACCTGGTGTTTGATCCAGCTGGCATAGCAGGTATTCATTGCTTTGCTTAGCTATTTGCTCTTGTTGGGTCTTTAAGTTATTGTTTTTTCTTTCTCAAATAATATGTATATCTAAGTTTTAATCCTCAACGAGGGACTTAATAGAGCCCTTCATTCGGACAACATGTGAGACTTCATTACTTAGATTTTATCCAGATTTAGAGCTTAATGTTTGAAACATCAGGAATCTGTGAGATCATATTTTTCCACTTTATTTTAAATCAGCTAAAGCAGCAGGTCCTGAAGCCTAAACTCAGTGCAGAACCCATGGCTGTACAGGGCCCAGGCAGCCTCCTGATCTGGGTCTAGCCAACCTCTTCCTCTCTGGCCTACACTCATTTCTTCTCCAACACTCACACGTGCTCTTAGCCGTTGGCACTAGTTTAATGAAGGGGAAATGGAAGCTTATAGAGCAGTGCTTCTCAGAATATCTGCAGCGGAGGACCAGGTTTCTTTTTCTTTAATTTCAAAATTGGTATAGACAGTTGTGTTTGTAAAATGTAGTAAAAATAAATTATTAGAAAAGTGAAATGAAAGTACATAATGCAAGCCCTAGTTTTTTTTTTCTTTATTTCATTCAACTGATTTAAAATTACTCTGTCAATTGCTATAAAAGTTTCCACATGCTTACCCTCAACTTCTACTCATTTTTTTTGTGGACTGGTAACAGCCCGTACTTGGAGTAGGCCTGGTGCTATCCAGGAGATGTCTGAATTAGGGGCTGAGGTGGGGTTAGTCTTGAAGAAGAGGTTAGAGGGGGGAACAAATAAGGAATCCAAAGGTCATGTGAGGTTCAGAGGCCCTGAAGACAACCATTGGGTACTTCTTAGTTGTAATCTGGCCCTACCTGGCCCTACCTGCCTGACAGGACGTTCCTCCTGAACCCAATTCTGGAAAGCAGACAGTGTTGAGCAGTGATGGTGATTGTTGGACCAAGAAAAAGTGTAGAGAAAGTCAAGAAGGCTCCTAAATGCTTTGGGGCTCCTGGCATCTTCTTGACATTTGTTACCATTCACCTTTTAAAAAATAATTTGAAGGCTTCACTTACATCAGTGATTAAGTTGATTTGCATATAAGGAAATGTTCAGCTAGGACATTTGAAATTGTGGGAAAAAGAATAAACTTTTCTTGATCTTCTCTTTCAGGCTGTCTACAAACATTACCTCACATGTATGCCTCCACTTCTGTCTTTGTGAAAGGAAAGATTTGCTTGAGAAGTATGTTCTCACCTTAGCACAGGAGGATCATTAAATGCCAGATTATGGGGATTCTCTTACCTGCAGAAATAATTGAGTTCTCCTTAGGAAGTAGTTTGCTTCCTGTTACAACACTTTGCAGTATAAAGCCTTCTGTTTGGCAAGGCTCTTTACAATCATTTTAGCCTGTGAGATATCATACTGTGTTGCTGTGAAAGCTAAAAGCATCATCTGCGCGAGTGGGAAAGACTAAGGCTATGGCATTCCTCCTGCAGCATCTGACAGAAATGCCATGTTTAAGAGAGTTACAGAGGGTGAGGCAGATATGCGCTGTAATTACCACTCGAGGCGGTAAATGGCAATTGTTTATGATAAATTTGTTTTTAAGACAGTTCCTTTCTTGTTGGGTAGTCATAAGAGTTGTTAAATGATTTTATTCTGTTTGGTGTTGCTGTTAGAAAACGGGATTCTGTTTCTATTGGACAGTTTCCACTGTCAGGAGAGGTGGGTCTTTTCTATGCTAGATTTTAGGCATTTAAAGTATAGGCTTTTTTTTCTTCTGGATTATTTGTAAAATTAAATTAAAAGCAAAAACAGAGGCAGAACCCACTTTCTCACCTTAAATTTTAAAAGTCCTGACAGAAAACTATGTATGGTGTCAGATGGGTACTAGATTTATCAGGATGATCACTTCGTAAGTTATTTAAACATCTAATCACTATTTTGTACACCTGAAACTAATGTATGTCAATTGTAATTAAAAATAAATTATTTAAAAACCTTGACAATATATAAATTAGAGATTGGACATTGGACAACAGGCCACATAGGACAGTGATCCCCAGGAGACACAAACAAGGCGAGCCCTTTGCCCAGTTTACTTTCTGGAGCCAGTTTTCAGGTTGCAGTGTAAGGAGAAGTGACTCAAGAAGACACCAGTGTCTTACTGAACCAAGGAGATAAAGTTGTGGAATTGGGGATACCAAGCATTACGCTGCTCGTGCTTATGAGGATATTAACCATGGACGTGGAAAAAATCCACCAGAAAGGAGCAGGCAGAACAACCCCTAGAGGTCGTACAGGGCAATGGATAGTCCAGGTTCTTATGAGCCAAATCTTTTGCTTTTCCAAAAGTACTCTTATGAAAATGAAAAGGCAAGCCACAGACCAGGATAAAATATTTGCAAAACATATTTTCAGCACAGGACTGGAATCTAACTGTATAAAGAACTATTACAACTCAATAATAACAACTCACTTAAAAAATGGGCAGATGTTTGAACAGACACTTCAGTAAAGAAGATATACTGATGGCAAATAATTACATGAAAAGATGCTAAAATTATTATTCATTAGAGAAGTGAAATTAAAATCAATAAAAAACCACTATATACCCAATAGAATGGCTACAGTTAAAAAGACTGACCATATTAAGTATTTGTGATGACATAGGATAATGAGAACTCTTGTACACTGCTGGTAAATTAGTACCACCACTTTGAAAACCTGTTTGGCATTTTTTTAAAAAGTTAAGCATACACCTACCAGATGACCCAATTGTTTCACTCCTTGGTATACTTACTCAAGAGAGATTGAGGATTAGAACCAGGCGATCCTATTTTATGTTAAGAAAATTATTAAGGGAAATCTATACTTGAAACTTATAATAAAAATTTTTTAAAAACCTAAAAAAAGTTATTAAGAGATATCAGCTCAAACCTTGATTCACTCTGAGTTTATGGTTAGAGTTCTTATGTAGTGTGAGTGGAGAAAGGAAAGAGGCACAAAAGGACACAGAAGGATGCTGAAGAGGCACGATGGGTCATCTCCTATTGATCAAGAACATATGGGCAAGGCTCTGTGGACATCGTTCTGCTGGTTTCATATCACCAGCACCTTTTAAACTTTAGTCTGTTCTCATGGTTCTGGAGAGTAGGAGGTGATAATAAAGGGGATGGTCATGGGTAGAGAGAAGTTCCTTTCACAAAGCAAACAAGCAAACACCACATACACCTCCCAAAATCCAGAACAGTTTTCCTTTGGGTAGTATTCTGGGATATTTAGTAAACACTGTAGATCTTCTGATTTATTTGCCTTCAGTCAAGGCAAGTTTATGTCTTCATCCTTTGAACACTTAGGCAAATCTTGGGAGGTTGCCAGTCTCCCCCAGTATGCTGCTCAGAATGTCATTAGGTGGGCTAGTGAGAGGAACACACAGCTGTTCCCAGGAGATAAAGAGGAGAGGAAATTATGTCCTTGATTTTATTTTACTTTCTTTGGTATGTGTGAGGCCTGGTGCCAGATCTTGCCTTTTTACTGTTATTTCTTTTGTTTCATGAAAAGTAATTTAATTTGTTTCTAAAATGAATGTTACCTGATGTTTTTACCTTTGAGGGGTAGTAGCAGGGGCAGATTATTTGTTGTTTTCTGTATCTGTGCAATGAGCATCCTGAGGGCAGGGACCTTGTGTCTTGTCACTAGCCCCTTCCCAGGATCTGCCACTTAGCAGTCACTCTCTACATACATGTTCAGTGAGCAAAGGGGTGTGTGAATACCCAAGTGCAAGCACTGTACAGCTGACTGGAGAGTCAGGTAGCAAAATGGGTATTCTTCAGCCCAGTTCCTTCCCAGGATGATTTTATATAGGTTGATTTTCTTGTGTATAAAATGTTTTCTCACATATAAAATTGATAAAGCATACGCCTTTCCAAAACTGTAGTGATTCCTGCCCCCCAAACCTTTGTCACTTTTGGACTCCGGGTCCTGAATGGAACTGTGTTCTCCCTAGAGCCTATTCAAGACCCAGACCTTGGCAATGACTGCTCACTCATGAAGCGGGTGACCCAATAACAACACACACTATCTAATGGGATCCTTGGTCAGACAGTGGAGGCACTGGGGGCCCTTTTCTTTTGCTGTAATTTTGGTTATGATGATTTATTTTATTATTTTGAATAACAGCTTTATTGTGATAGAATTCACATACCATACAATTTACAGATTTAAAGTACAAAATTCAGTGGTTTTTAGTGTATTTATAGCCTTATGCAATCATCATCACAACCAATTTTAGAATATTTTTATCATCCCAAAAGAAACACTGTAGTCCTTATCCACCACTCCCCAGGGTCTGTCCCACCTACATCCTGGGCCCTGTCCCACCTACATCCCAGGCGATCTCTAACTTACTTTCTGTCTGTGTAGATTTGCCTGTTCTGGCCAGTTCACAAAATGTGGTCCTTTGTGACCAGGCTTCTTTTACTTCACATGATATTTTCAAAGTACCTCATTTCTTTTTTTATGGCTGAATAATATTCCATTATATGGAATATACCACATTTTGTTAATCCATTCATCAGTTGATGGACATTTGAATTGTTTCCACTTGTAGACTCTTATGAGTTATGTTGCTGTGAACATTTGTGTACAAGCTGAGGGCTTATTATATTTTCAGTCTTTGTCCCTTTGGATGGAGACATGATTCTACACAATTTGGGATATTTTTAGACGAGAAATCCATGGAGCACATACAAGTCATATAGGTGAGCAGACTAAAGGTAGTTAAAATAAGGTACTTGTTCATGCATCTATGGTCAGTAGGGAAAGGAAGCTTAAAATAATATTCTCCATACTTTTATTTGATTAATAATTTTGTGGTGTACCTAAAGTCTGCATTAACATGCAGATTTATTGTTTCAGTTATGATAGTGTGATTGGTTTCAAAATGCAAAAAAAAATTTGAGCCTATATGAATTCAGTCTAGTGCTTCAGTTTATGAATGTGTACTTTACACATTGCACCAGGAGATAGGGATATAATGACAGATAGTCTGTGCTCTTGAAGTGCTTATTCTAGTCTCTTTGAGGGTGGGAAAATGGCTGTGGGGCATGTATGAGGATACCCAGCTTGTGGGTCAGGGGAACCTTCCAGAAGGAAGTTCGTAACCAGGCTGAGATCTATAGGAGGAATGGATATAGATAAGCAAGAGGAGGGAGAGATGAGGAGGAGGAGGAAGGGGAGAGTGTTCCTAAGGAGAAAAGAAGTTCAGCATGTTCAGTGCATCACCCACCTGTTCAAGGAATTGAAAGTAAAGTTCAAGGTGAAGTGTGCTGGGATGAAAAGAGCAAGAAGAGAATGGTACCCTGAATAAGTGCCCAGCGTGGTTTGGACTCTACCCCAAGAGCTGGGAAGTCATTAGGGCCACATGAGCAGATCTGCATTTTGGCCACTGAAAGGGGCATGCTAGGTTGAGGGTGGGGACTTGTTTCCTCTGCAGTGGAAGGGTAGGTCATCTGCTGTGGGGGACAGTGGGAGGTTCAAGGACTGTGGAGAATGAGGGCTGTTTAAAAGATGAATATTTTAAACCTGCATTATTAGACATGGAGGGACATGCGCCCAGGGACGTGTTGAAACACTACACTTGCATGATTGTAATTTGGTAGGTACTTTGCCTTAATTGAACTTAGTTGCCTTACTTGAACTGAAATTGCCAATAAAAATAGAGACAAAATTGCCAAAACAAATTCTGTGGCTGATGGAGTGCCAGCCATCCTTCATTCTCGTTGCAGTCAAAAGTTGGCAGCTCCACTTTTGATTTCACATATTTGCTTTTATTTTTACTTTTAAATCAAAAGCCTGGAAGAAAAACTAGTTATTTCCTTGCTTTCAGGAATCAGGGAGTTGGGGATAGGGGTGTGGGAAAGATTTAACTGAGCTATTATTTTGCAACCATTGGGAGGCCACAGTATCTTAAATCCTAGTTAGAGGAGAATTAATCATACAGGGCAGGACGGGAGAAGCAACCTGCCTGGTGGTGTGGATACGGGGACCTGGAAAACATGTGCCTGCAAACTTTGCTCAGTGAGGTGCTCAGGCTGGAGGAGCTGGAAAACGGGTTGGGGGTCAGGGTGGTAGACATGAAGTAGGCCTGACTCAAAATTGATGGTCTTCCTGCTCCAGCAAGGTGCCACCAGAGGTGGGATGCTGATGGCCTGGACATAGGTGGCGGCAAGCTCACTGTGACTGTCTGCATGTGGCACACTCCCCTTACTGTGAGGCCCTCCCAGGGGCTAATTAGAGTAGACTTAATCTCACTTTCTGACCATCTTTATATGTGTATTTGTTGCTGCAACTGAGATACATGATATGATGTTTTGAGAGAACTAGATACATTTTCAAGGTAAGGCCACAATTCGGGCCAGGTGGGCACTTCAGTCAGCCCAGATTCAGCCAGGTTTGCTCTTCTAGGTCAGCCATGGGGCTGGCTTGGGGGAGGGGAAGGCACCAAGGAGAGGTAAAGTTGTGCTTTGAAGATCTCGGCACACATGCACAACCCAGGGCACTTTGGCCTCCTTTCTGGAAATATTGGCATGCTGAACACCTGAGCACATGACTTCGTTTCCTTTTCTTAGGGCGATGAATCATGGCTTCTATTCTTTGCCCAGGTATGTACCCTCTAGCTGCACCGGCCCAGGAGGCTGAGAGCAGTCGGAAGCTGACTCACTTACTGAACGCCGTGATCGATGCTCTGGTCTGGGTGATCGCCAAGAGTGGCATCCCCTCCCAGCAGCAGTCCGTCCGCCTGGCTAACCTCCTGATGCTCCTTTCGCATGTCAGGCACACCAGGTACAATCCGCTTCACCAGTACATGGGGATGTGAGGGTTGGGGGGCGGGTGGCATGCTCAGAGGGTGAAGAGCTTTGGGAAAAGTACAAGTTTGAGATAGATAAGGTAGAATTGTCACTTTTAAAGGAAGGTGAACCCCTGAAAGCAAATGGGGGTTCTTCATCAGTGCACAACGCCTATAACCAAGAGTAGGCATATAGTGGGCATTGAATGACTGTCATGTGGAACCTCATAGGATCTTTATGGCATCCTGTGGTGGCCCATCTATTTTTAGTTGTTGGGGGTTTTTGTTTATGTTGCTTTAAAAGGTGCAGGTCTTTCCCTAAAGTGAACCCCTCCCCGTACCGCTGAGGGCTTGGGCCCTGAGGTCGCTTTCTTGAAGAGGCAAAACCCAGCTCTCCCAGATCAACTTTGAGGCTGGTGATCTGGGGAAGTGCACAAAGCCTTTGCTGGGAGTTGTTCTCTCCTTGTGATAGCATCAGGACATTAAGAATGAGACCTGAGAGAACTGGTGAGCTGACAGGTTCAGGAAGGCAGGGCTGTGGTAAACTGGGTGCACTGATGTCTGAAGATGGCGTTGTGGCAGTGCAGTGAAGGCTCACTGCTTAATGTCATCCAGGGTAAGGGTAACCCTGCCCTGGAGCTGGAAGAGGGGAGACGAGCAGGAAAGTCTGGGGGCCTTAAGAACTTTAACAAAGGTTTGGAAATGAAAACAACCTCTGCCTCTGTCTAATGGTTGTTTAGCACACAACCATTTGCAGATAGTCCATCGTTGTTCACGGATTCCATATTTGTGAATTTTCCTGCTTGCTAAAATTCGTGACCCACAAATCAATCACAGTGCTTTCAGGATCATTCGGGGACATTCACAGGGTGGCAGAAACATTTGAGTTGTCCATACTTGCATTCCCAGCTGAGGACAAGGTGATGCTCTGCTTTCTGTTTCAGCTCTCATATTGCAAACAAGTATCTCTTACATGGTCTATTTAGTGTTGTGATTTTGCATTTTTTGTGCTTTTTGTTGGAGATTTCATTATCTAAAAATGGTCCCCAAACTTAGTACCAGAAGACTGTGATGTACATTATGGGGGAAATGTTAGATGAGCTTTGTTCAAGCATGAGCTATCGTGCTGTAGGCTGTGAGCTAAATGTAAACGGATCAAAAATACATTAAAGTTTTCAAACCAAAACACAGATAAAATGAGGTTACACATTAATGGGCTGATGAAAATATTGCGACTAGAGGCTCTCAGGAACCTAACCATGTGTTTCCCTCAGGAGCAATGGGTCAATATTCACCAATTCAGTGTCTGTGGTCGTTATATAGAACACAACTACTGTGAACCATAATGAGAGTAAACGGTTCTCTGCGCCAGGTACTGCCAGGCCATTGCGTGACTGCTGGGGCAGAGGTCCACAGGACATTGTCTTTGCCCTTAAGTGCAGATCATTGAATGATGCAGATGCCAGACTCATAGAACAAAAAGCTGGGGGAAGTGTGTGGAGATGGGGGTGGTGGGAGGGCAGGCAGATTTATTATGTTGGGGAAGATTTCAAAGTTCTCTTGGCTGCCTCATGGGAATATCAGCACCTTTTTGTCCCCATAGTAACAAGGGCATGGAACATCTGCTCAGCATGAAGTGCAAAAACATGGTCCCAGTCTACGACCTGCTGCTGGAGATGCTGAATGCCCACACGCTTCGAGGGCACAAGTCTTCAGTCACAGGGTCCAAGTACAGTCCAGGAGAGAAGAGTAAGAGTAAAGAGGGCTCCCAGAACCTTCGGCTCAGTGATGCCTAGCCCTGAGGTGAACAGGCCGCAGAGGTCAGCGGCTGACGCGTGAACTCCCTGGCGAAACGTGAACCCCATCAGGAGTGGGTGGGCTTTCTCCTCTTTCTGTGTGGACCCTCCTTTGCGTATTGTAAGCTCAGTCATGTAGCATCCTTCCCTGACCACTTCCTAGGAGTTGGGGTGAGAAAGCCGGTTTTCCTTGTTACTTGGGGGAGCATTAGAATGGTTTGTCTTACTGGGCCTCGTAGGATATCAGTGTGATCCCTTTCTTACTTTCCATCTCTCTTCCACCCCTTTGGAAAACATTGTGTTTTAGGAATGAATGGAAATCTGACCTGGATGTATTATAAAGCAAGAAAGGGGAAAGAACGTGGCACACTTACAAGTAAACTAACATTTATTGTGGGACCTAACTGTCTTTTAGAATAGACCTTGGTAAGCTCTCTCTGGACCATGATTGTGTGATTGAAAACCATGATGACCTACCTCACAGGCCCGTGAGGACTATTGTTAGGACTATATTCTGTTGAAAGACAGGGATTGTGACCTGGGGAGCCAGTGGTCAAGCTGGGATGTGAGCCACATTCTTCCCCTCAGACCTTGATGTCATCTTCATGCAGATTCATCCCTCTCGATGTGCATCAGAGAGCCTGGTAATTTTTTGTGTGTGTGTATGTGTGTGTACGTACATGTGTATGATCACTTTAAAGGAGGATTGTGATTTAAATCTCCCTGCCTCTGGATCTGTGTTTCTTTAAAACTCTCCTCTCAAGGGGTCCAGCATGTGTGCTGGAGAAAGGTCCTGTGTTTGCAAGAATGGGGTTCTCTCCTGTGGGTGCGGTGACAGCCATGCTTTCATGGGGCAGCCACAGCTGTTCCATGGATGGATGAATAGCTGCACACATGCTAGTGTGTCAAGGTTAGGGCCAAATTGTGTGGACTCGATGAGCACACCACTTGAAGAAGACTTGGTTTGTGAACTCCACTCAAAAAAGAAATATTTAGTAATTATTTATAGCCATTAAGAATTTATACCTAGGGCTCTTTAAAAATATTTTCTTAACAGAAAATTTATATGGTGGACTAGGTGAAATAGAAACTTAGTAAAATATTTGTTCTTATTCCAAGTGGAACATAAATAGGACATGATGATAAAGTACCTCTGAAATTAGTTTTAACTTTTTTAAAATGGAAGCTTTTGTATAAATTTTCAGGAACACAGTGAATGTGTAGAATGAGTTACATTTATATTTTAAAAGTGAGCAATTAAATCATCATAGGTGATTTTTGTGATGTTTTTAAAAATTATGAGATTCAACACGTTTTCTTTTTGAAAACAGGTTTACTTTGGCTAGCACATTGTGTATTTACTAAGTCATTAAGAAGATTAAATTCAGTGTTATAAAGGTTGATTTCTGCTAGTGAGACCTTGAATAAGTCTTAATTTTGGTATCGGTGCAATTTTCCTAAAAGTTGAGCAAATCTGTTTCAGAAACACTGGGACATATCCCTAAAGAACACTCGATTTTATTGTCTGTATTACGAGGTGGTTTGAAATTATTCTTAGTGATTCAGTGTTATAGCTTAGTGAGATTCAGTACAGAAAATAAGCTTGGTTTGATAGGGACCAGGGAAGCAGTGTTATCAGGAAGATCAATTTTATTTCTTTCTGGCTAGCTTAGAATTCCCCATGACAAATAAAGTGTTCTGAGGCTTGAGAGTGGAAAGTAGGAGACAAAGAAGGCAGCCTTGAGCAATTATTTGATGATGAAATTCTCTTAACTGTATTTATAAGAGAGAGACCAGGTTTAAAAAAACAAACCAAACCAAAAAAAGAAAAAATACCCCAAAACAAAACCACCAGAATGAGATCCAGGCCATTGCCACGTTAGTATGTAGTGAAGTTCTTTAGGTTGAGTTTTGTTACCCCGGGTGGTCACCAGATTGGACTCAGGTGTCCAGGCACCCTTGACTGCCAAATCCTGTGCTCATCCAGACTAGTACATGCACTTCTGAAAACTCACCAGTAGTGCCCATTACTCATTTTTTAGATATTCTTGCATGCTCCTTGAAGCTATTCCTTTCGCTGCACTTGGATTTAGCCTATCAGGAAGATGTAAGACTTAGTAATTTCTTCTTGGCTCAGGTCTCACCTACATGTGCTGGGTGGGATACAAATTAGTTCAACCTGAAAGGCTTCTTTGGTGTAGGAATGTCTCTTAGACTGGGTCTGGGCCAAGAGATCACATAGTCTATAGTTTAAAGGTGTTCTTTGTTTTGAGTATTCTAGGGCCCGATCCCCCATTCAGTTGAAATGTTTTCAGTCTGTGCCCACCTGCTCCACACATATCCTCTGAGGAAGATACCAGTGTGCAAGCTCAGGCTTCTGTCTTTACATGTTTTGGGTAAACCCTCAATGTCCATTTCAAAGATTAGTCATTTCTTTTAAATAGTGCATTCTTTTAAAGGTCTTATTTTTGGAGGTTATCTACCCCCCAAAAAACAGCCCGTGATGGACAACTTAAAACTCTCCCATAGCTACGCAAGGATGTCAGTGTTTTCAGGTGTTTTAAAAAGGAATTAACTAAGGGGGAATAGGACCTGACAACTAAACAGGAACCAAGTATTGAAAAGCAAAAACCCCACCCAGCCACATTTTATGTACGATGGAAACGTGATCCTCGGCTTTGCCTCAGACTTGTGTGGCAAGATTCCTTCCCCCCATTTTGATTTGTAAGTGATCACTTAATACAAGAAACTTAATTCATGGGAGACAAATGAGATTTGGGCTTAATTTCAAGCAAGTATCTAATGTGAAGTCATATAGACAAGTTTTAATTAAATAATTACTCAATACAGAGGACCTTAGAACAGAGCACTCGCTCAGGACCCTGGTGGGGAGCTGCCACCTCCTAGAGGGCCTGCGTGGGCACTCCCAACGCGCTTCGGCTGGCCGCATGTGAGTTCCTAAGCATTGTTTTGACTGCCTCTCCCTCTTCCCTCACTCCCCACCTCCTTCTTGGCCTCAGTCCTCTCATATGTTCCCTGTCTAATGGGACTAACTGCAAAGGATTAAACCCTAAAAAAATTGAGGTGGGAATAGAAGATTATTAGTTGTCAGCCTAATAACAGTTCTGGAGGGTCTTAACTATATTAAAAAACAAAACTGTGTGAAATCAAAAGCTCTGCAGTAAGGTAGTTTTATTTTGGATTATTTCACCTGCTAACTCAGTTGGAAGGGCAATTATTTTTTATTTCAGTAAGGAAAAAAAATCAGTTACCAATTCTTGGCAGAGTTACATTATATATTCATTTATATAAGCTAACTTGAAGCATTTCTAGAATTTCCTAGCATGTGAAAAACTGAGTTTGGTTGTTATTTAAATCTGCTAAGGGGCTTGCATTTGTTGATACTTTTTCAAATTCAAGGTGTACCTTCAGTTTCTACGTCTGTTTTGAAACAAAACTTTTATTTAATAAGATTTTAACACATTTCTTTAAGCCCTCCGAAATCTTTTAAAAATCATAATAAAAGTTATATAAAGGGAATGATAAAAATAGTATCATTTACTACCTAAAAATATTTGTGGAATACTTACTATGTGCCAGACATAGTTCTCAGTGCCTCATGCATCCGCATTTAATCCTCATAATAATTACTGTTACCCTATGTTTTGGCTGTGGAAACTAGAATATAAGCAGACTTGCTCAGGGTCACACAGGGAGTGACAGCACTGAATACGGCAGTCAGAGTTCCAGTGCTGAAAGTAACCATGAAGTTTAACTAGTTAAAAAAAAAGAAAAGAAAAATATATTTAATAGACTGTAGAATCCATTCAGGCCTGCCTGTGGCCGGCCACCCCTCATTTCCTGAACACCCTTGTAGACATAGAAGTTCAGTCCCAGAGGGGTAAACTGACTTGTTCAAGGTCAAAAAAACTACTTATGGCAAAGCTTGGACCAGAGTTCAAGCCTTTGCCTGCCTGGCCAGTATTGTTCTTGCATAACAGGGATGGTTAAATTACAGTTGCCTTTACCTCCTCAGCTTAGATGGGGTCCACACAAACCTTTACAGAATAGCAGCCATGACAGGTGGAAAAAATTAAGATGAATTTTGTCATTCCTGTCCTCCCATCCTGGGCTTGTATGTTAAGAGGTAGTACTGCTGTCACCTCCTTATGTTATTGCTTTCCCTAGATACAGGACAGTGGAGTATATTCCTTGGACATTTACCCATGTAAAATTCTCACATCTTTTAGGCACTGATGCTTTCCTGCGTTTACTGTAGTGTGAAACACATGCCATTTATTCTTGGTAGCTCTCAAAGTTGCTGGAATTTTGGTTCCAGTGGCAGCTCTAAGATATGTATTCTCTGCACTGTGTGATCTCTTTATAACCCTTCTTATTGCTTTGGATCCTTTCTCTCACCCCATCCCCTCTATTTTTTGAATTCCAAGGATCCTATTCACTTGTGGGCCAGTCACTGTCATGTGATGGTGGGCTTCCTTTATGGGAAGGGCAGCAAAGCTTGCCAGTGCTGGCCCAGGACAGCGCCTGTCAATTCCACTCCGTGTTGCTGCTGCATTAGTTCTTCCGCGCTGGGTATCCAAGTGCCATGTCTGTTGGTCCTCTAACTTTATTATTATTCAGTGGTCTTGTGTACCTCAGAGACTGTTGGCTGGCTATCATTTGTCAGTTTTTTTCTGATCAATGCTTTGTACCATTAGCAGGCTTTTAAATTGGGGCCTTTTTACAAATGAAGGTTTGCTGTTGTGTGAAAGAAGATTTTGAGATCTGCTTTCTGTTCCTCCAGGTACTACTTTTTATTTGCTGTGTCCCTTTAATGTCTATGGAACTATTGTAGAAAGGTTAATGTGACATAAGCTAAATAAAGTGTTTTTGTCATAATTTTGGTTTTAAAAATGTGTTTGTCAGGAGTTAAGTATAAGAATTTTCAGTGATTGGGCTAAGAAATGTTCCCATTCTGTTCTTAATTCTATTTTAGGTTTACAGAGCCTTTTAAGGATTTGACGGAAACCATGGACACCCTTCCTAGAGAAAGGTACATGAACACAAATGTTTGCATACAATTTCACACATGTGATTTATGACCACAGGTGCTGTGTGGTCAAGTAAAATGTAGCCCATAAATATAAAAATAGAAATTTGGGGAGACTTTCTGAAATTACCCCATCTGAGCAGATTAGTATTATACCACGTTAGGGACGGGGAGAAAAGTCATTCATTCATACTGACATTGTCTTAATGCCAAGAGTCATCTGAAAATTTCTCTAGCCTGTGGGGAATGCAAAAGCCATGACAATGCAAAGCAGATTATTGCTTAATGAGTGTTTAGGATTACACTGAGCTTTGAGTGAAGAGAGGCTACCCTTAGAAAGACGGTTAAGACTCAAAGGCCTTTATCCTGAGAACTGACTTGCCCCAAAGTCCCTCCTGAAGGGCAGTAAAGGTCTCTAGAATGGTTATCACCTCTGGTCTGGAAGGAGGAGGAAGGCAGAGATTCTGCCTTTTACCTCTGGCAAAACCATCTAAGTGGCTTAGAGAAAAAGTCTGGGTAACATTTTCACTTAAATTTCCCTCTGAGATTATTGTAATCCATGAACAATATGGACTCTATTTACATGGTAAGAGAAGTACCTTTTCCTCCATATCACTTGCAACAATTTGGTAACGTGAAGAGTCTCTTCAGCTGGTCCCTTTATATAATATAAAGTTTCTCCTGAACTGCCACATCCTGGGGAGGTCTGCGTCCACAGAAGTGGCCTCGGCGCTGAAAATCTAGGCTTCATTTACTGACAAGCTTCCCCTGAGGCTGGTGTTTGGCAGAAAAGGGGACTGAGATTGAGTTAAGTCAGTGGTGTCCCCCAAGATGCAGGTTAAGAGTGGTTAACAAGGAACTGGTTCAGAAATGTCCAAACACTCTCTTCGTTGAGGTGAAAAACAGACTGTGGTATTGGGACTGTAGCAAAGTAGGTGACTTTGCCAATAACATTTGTTCAACATTATCCGTTAGCTCTGTGGAGAGCTGGGACTAGAAAAATCTGGGTTAAACGATCTTTCCCTTTGCATCACCTTCCACACCAGGCTGCCCTCGATGCTCCCTATAGCACTGGTGGGTCACACACGGGTAATTCCCACCTATAAAGGTTGTGGGTTTCTCCTAAGCCATTTTCTACCAAGTTAAATAAGTAGAATGTAAAGACTAGCTTAGAATTTAAACCAATCCCCTAAATATATTTAAAACTTTTGTTCTCTGGAAGATTACGCACATTTAGCTACTTTTAAATATAACCCAGTACAACAAAGGTATAGCAATTTTTTGTTTTAATGGGAAAACATCTGAGTTGTACATATGACAAACAGTTTCTGGCATCTGTATCAATACCCCCCTTGGGCAAGTTAAAAACCTGAAGCATCACTTCAGCTGTGAAAAGTCTTATAAAATTAACTTACAAAATGTCCTTATCAAGTACGTAGTTTGGCATTTACTGTACATGAGTCAAAAGCTCGAGCTAAAATCTGATTTTCTTAAAAAAATCAAAGTTTACATTATTCATACAGATTCGGCATTGTTAAAAATATGCACAAATAACCACATCCATGCAGTATGATTTCTTAAAAAATTTAAAGCAATATAAAAGAGCAGACCTAAGTACTGAACAGAACATTTTGGTTTATAACCTGTAGCTCAAAGATTGGAATAAAATTCTAAACATTTAAAATATGATTGATTAAAGCAATCAGCCAAGGATGCATGTGAGTTTCTGAACCATTTCTAAGGCGGAATCTGCTTGCTTGTTTCTAGAATATATACTACGTGATGAACACTACTGTTCATTAACCATATTAGCTACATTTTAATGTTATTCTACAAATAAATCAGAATTCACAAAGTGCTTGGCTCTTCAGGATCTTCCAAAGATCCTAAAACCAGCCAACTAGCTCTGTCAAACTGCCCTGGGCAATACTGCCCAGGTTCCCTGCCCTGGGAGAACATCATCTGAAAGCTGCCCTGGGTCCTGAGAGAGCCCTCTGGCCCGGCTCTGAGGGGGGCGTCCCAGCAGGTCCCTGCATCGTGCCGGTGCTGCCAGTCACAGGTCGCTCTGGGGCCACGACGCAGGCACCCATAAACAGGCTGGTGGGTGGTGCTGCTGGCCGGGCCAAGCCCCCTAAGTGGGGGGTGGCCCATTGGTGTACCTCAGCATGGGGTAGAAGGACCTTGCAAAGTTGTTGGCCTGAGTGCAGCTGTAGTCCTCTTCGGAGGAGGGCAGCAGGCAGGCCAGCAGCAGCAGCAGCAGGAGCAGCAGCTGCAGGGGCAGCGCCGCCCTGATTACCCGGGAGAGGAAGGAGCGCTGTGGCCTCGAGCTGCCTGGGTCTGCGGGCCCGGGCTCCCTGTTGACAGGAGGGAGAGAGCCGATAAGGAGGTTCCAGAGGCAAAACCCACTCACGTTACCTCAACCCCTGCTTACATAAGAAAGACATCCAGGACTTGAGAGTAAAATGGGGCCAATAGCTGGGGTTCAGTTTCGGAAAAGAAACCCAGACTTTTCCAAAGGAAATAAAATGGGGTTTTTACAAAGCCCTTGATGGGACTCAGCGCTGTGACTGCAGTGCCCTGTTACCTGCTATCTGTCTTGTCCTCGCCTTTTGTAGTCCTCTCTGCTCCAAACTGCTGGATAAAAAAAGTGAGTTGAAGATAGGTTAGTTTTGTCAATGATAAAAACACCCTTCCTTCTTAAACGGTACACTTGCCTTACTGTCAGCTTCCCAACAAGCTTGTAAGACTAGAGTAATACATTTGAGATTAAACTCTATAAGGTAGGAAATAATTGGGTTTGTTAAACTATCATGAGTTTCACGTTCCAGTTTGTTGAGCTGTTAATGGGGGGATCAGGAAGCCTGTAAAAGATGCTCTAAAGTCTCCCTATCTTTCATAACCTACTCTCTGGTCTCAAGAGAAGCTGATTAGAAAATAGCATGAGTTAGGTCTTTAAAAGTCTATTTAAAATTTAATCTGGGGAGTAAGATAGCAAATTGAAGCAAACGTATGCAGTTAATGGGGCCTCGGAGTCCCAAGTTCCTATCATCGCAGTCGCTTTGAAATAACCAACGTGGTTCTCACAGCAGACGGGGCTCTCACCTTCATGTGGGAAACCGGCACGGATGCTGTTGGAGGCTGGTCTCCAGCATCTACCTCATCCAAGCCGGACAGAGATGGGCCTGGGCTCTGAAATCCACAACCCAGGGGTTCAGTTTGGGGAAACAGGCTCAAGAGCACAAAAACGTGCCTCACGCAGACTCTTCATTGCACCACCCTGCCCTCCCCCAGCTCAGACCTTTCCTGAAGAGGGGGCTCTTCTATTGCTCTCACTCCCAATTCCACCAGGACTTTTTCAGACAAAAGGGAATGTAAACAAGGTAAGGCCAACCTCTGACATTAAAACCCCCTAGCGCACACTGGGGGAGACTGAGTTCAGCAGGAGGAAGAGGGACAGAAACAGCTGACAGCTCGCTGGAAGTGCTGATGTGATCATAAGGCCATCAAGACGTCACAGTCTTTGCTGCACAGGAGGAACAGAAAGGCTGTGTGTGGTTAGGGTATCCCTTTGTTCTGAGTTGGAACACATTTTAAAGAGCAGAAAGTAGACAAATGAGTGGTCAGCAGAGCGTCACGTGAGAAGGGAAAGCTCGAATCTGTTTGGCACGAAGGCAAGGCAGAAAGGGCAGAAGGATTAGAGTTGTTTTTCATAACCCAGCCATAACAGGAGGGTACTCTGGTTATCGTCTTCTTACAAATGATACAGCAGCTTCAGAGAACTTATGCACCTTTTAAAGCCACACAGCCAGAAAAGGGTATGACTCGGGATCCCACTTCGATGGCACGCTTGCGGCCTCCCTCCCACAGCAAGGCTGCAACACCCTTTCCTGTTCGCATCTGCTATGACATCTTTATATTTAGGAGCCACAGGGAGACTTACCTGGCTGCCCTGCAAGGACGTTAAGTCTCGGGACACTTGCTCAAGTAACTGTTTGAGTTTCTTCTCAATAACGTGTACCTTCTCTTCAGCCTCAATATAGTCCTCTCCATGCCCCTTGATAAGAAGGCTGTCTGAAATCTCTTGTAAGGAGTTTACTTGAGGCTGACGTTCCATTAGATCCTTTTCCAGTTGCTAAAAACAAAAAAGTGTGTGGAACAGTTAAGGGAAGCACAGAGTGTGGCCGGATAAGGCTCTCTCAGTGCCAGGAAAGTTCCAGGGTAAACGATGGGTGGTGCTCGACTCCAGAACCTTCTACTTCTCACACCTGCCTGCATCCTCAAGCCTAACATCATTTAGATAGCAAGTTGGTTACGCCTACTCCTGTTTTCTAAGTCTCATCTTATGCTGGAGGAGGTAAGCAGAAAGAAGTGAGGGAAGACAAGGCCCTTATATGTTAATGACAGGAAGCCAGTGGATAAATTGAGGAAAAACAGCTTAAGCGTACTATTTAGAAAAAGAGGTATCCAGTAATTCCGCTTGCATCTATGAGCGTGTTTATCTTGCTGTCCAACACAGCGGCCAGTAGACAACATGTGGCTATTTAAATTGAAACAAATCCGTTTCAATCCCAATAGCCCTTTTCAAGGGCCTGGTAGCTACCTGTACTGGTAGCCACTACCCTAGACAGTGCAGACAGGACATTTCTGTCATCACAGGGAATTCTATGGGGGAGTGTTGTCTGGAGACTGGGGCTTTACAAAGATTTCAGTATAAACATCTATGTTTTTTAAACAAATGTAAATATAAAATATAATTAAACCACATATAAATATATGGATTAAAATGTCACCTTGAATGTGGGGTCTCATGTTGTCTTGTTAGTGAAATAAATATGTGGAAACACAACTTCCTTCCAAGAAATAAGACTTTTCTATAGTGAATACAGAAAATGCATACGGCTAGCTCATCATGGCTGCAGATTATCAAGCACCGTATTTTCCCCCAAATGAGCCACATTTACAAGGGAAAAAAGCAAGTTCGAATAGCTTTAAGTTCCTCAGGATATTACTAAACACTTTCATCCCCAGTTCCTGAGTCTAGATGACCTTCTGCTCTGGGCCATGGCTCATCATCCTGCTTCAGGACCACAAAGGGATGCTCAGTAAACACCCACTGGAACATGAGGGCAGAACACACACTGGCACTGCTGTTCCCAGACACGAGGGGAGGCTGAGCACTGACCTCCTGAGAAGCCACGGAGGTACAGAAACGCTTAGGGAGAAACTTACCATTAGTTCTTCCTGACGTTCCTGGAGAACCTGGGAGCCTGCCTTTGGGTCAGTGACATGAGCCTTCTGCCTCCGGCTCTCGGCACTTGCTAGCCACAGTAGCAGATTTTGACTCAACTGGTGGAAGTCCTTAAAAAATAACACACATCATAGCACGGACCTTTTGTGAAACTAAGGAGGAAGGTGTGCTTGCTGTTTCCTTTCCGTCAGAGTCTTTTGTTCTTTTGACCTTATCCAGTAAATAAAAGGGCCCAAAACAAGGAACAGGGGAAGCAGAGGAGAAGAGTACACCTGGCACAGCACCAGGAGCAAGATGAATTTTGTTAAGTGCAAGAAAAGCGGGGCTTCAGAATTCCCTACTTGACAGTACAGAGGAAGACCACACAAATTCCTTGACAAATTTGCTGGGTTCAATAGCTCAGCCCAATAGGGCTGCATATGGGTGGGCCTGCTGGTGGCTCATGTTCCCCAAGATGGGGTCAGAGCTAACATGGGCTGACCACTTACTGTGTGCCAGGCGCTGGACTAATTACATGCACGCAGTGCTAGGAAGAACCCTGGGAAGTAGGCACTTGAATTATTTCTATTTTTCAGATGAGTAAACTTAGGTCTAGAAGGTTCAGTGATTTGCCAAAAGTCACACAGCTCCTAAGGCTAGGTTAAACTGCTCCTTGTTCCAGGGCCAGGTCTCTTAATCATTCTGTTAGTCAGCCTCCCTGGCAAAAGGACAGAGGTGGGCAGTGTCGGAGCGGCACTTTTGACCCACTGGAATGCTTGCTGGCACCCTTACACCAGGAGCGGGCAGCAGACCAGGAGACGCCGGGCGAGTGTCAGGCCCGACAGCGAGCAGGCCTCTGGACACGAATGGTAAAGCACACGTTTGCTAACACAAGCCATATCTGGCTGCACCAAAGTGGCCTAGTGATGATAAAAATATCTGCTGCCCCACCCACATGGGCCTGGCTGGGCCCGGGACTGGGCCTCGAGTGCCAGCTGCTGGTGGCGTACCTGGCACTGCATGAGCGACTGCCGTAAGCCCTGTCTCCAGCTCTGCACCGCGCCCTGCGCCGCGTCCCACCGCAGCCTCAGCTGGCCGACTCTCTCCTGGAGCTCTCTGGACTCGGCGCTCCCGGGCTGCAGAAGTTCCTTGCTGCTCGCGTTGACAGAGACCACTAACGCCTTGTAGGTGTCAAAGGCCTTCAGTATCTCCTACCGCAGAAGAGGAGATTGGGTGAGGGACTCTGAAGATAGTGACGTGGGGTTCATTTTGAACCTCAGTAGGGAACGGATCTTCCAAGCACTTCTCCAAGCTATGGCCACAGAAACAAGAGCGACCTCGCCTGTGACTGGCTGGGAAGCGTCAGGTGAGGGAGCTGCCTTACAAGGTCAGTGAACTTGGCCAGCACGGCTGAGAGAGCGGAGGCCTGTCTCCTGGCCAGCCAACTCGGCCAGACCCCACTGAGCTCTGGTTGGCTTAATAACTATCCTGGACCAGATTAAAAGCCTCCCAGAAAAAGTACACGTGGTCATCTTGGGTTTGCCCCTAAGTATCACGGAGTGTTACTCCTTAGGATGAATGGTTGTCCCTGATATGATAATGTACAAGTAAAACAACATTACAAATATGAACACTGCCTGAGTCTCCCCAATCCCTGTCCGGGGTCCTTTTAGGAGCACAGGGTCATGCTCAGGGCCCCTCAAAGTGCGGGGCCCTAACTGTCCTACCTGCTGCCAGGACAGACATTCCAGAGGAACGGGCTGACTGTAGGTAACAAATCCTAACTGTGTAGTAGAGTAACCAGAGCAAGCCACAGGATTCATCAGTAGGCAAGCTGATCCTCTTCCCTCCCCACCCTCAACTCTCCACCACCAGTCTGGACTGCATGCACTTGGGGAAGGTGTCGTAAGCTGCTTCTCAGTGGCCACTAGCACCTCCAAAACAGCCTGCAGGTGCCTCTGGAGTCAGATCTCTCCAGCTCTGGGCATCTGAGCCGCTCAGCCCTGACTCACCTTCAGTCTCTTCACTCTGAGTTCCATTTCCTGGATGTTGGAGGGCGGCTTTGCCATCTTTAACGTTTCTAGCTCTGCTTCGGTTTTTTTCAGCCAGGTGGTGATGTCGCTGATATCAGAGTTCAGCTGCTGCAAGTTTTGTTTTATTCGGAGTTTCTTGTGAAGTTCTTGTGCTTGAATCAGCTCCCATCTGTCAAAGGCACCTGGAATAAAAAGCCGCCAATACAAAGAAGCGATCACGTAAACAGATTTCTCTGCCTCCGGCTAAGTCAGGGTCAGGGTGATAAGACCCGCTGAGGATGCTCCTTGCCAGAGGTTCAGCATTTGGGAGTCATCGCTTCCCCCAGAGAGGGGAATGGCACCTTTCCCTTGCTCTGCTTCAAAGCTGGGGTCACCAAACTCCCATCAAGGAGGCGGGGAGTGGGCTAGGAGACCCCCAACATGCTGCCTGCCAATATGTGCTCTGGTCCAAGTTTAGCATTTCCGTTCGTGCTGCTTTCAGGGCACTTTTCCCTTTGGCCCATGAATAATCAGGTTAGTGCTCTCAGCTTAACCTTACACTGAGCTGAGTCATTACTCTGATAAACACTGAACTGGATTCATGAGGAAACACCTGACACAACTCTGATCATCTTCATGTCTGATCTTGACATACACGTGAAGTCATTAAAACATGCACGTCATCATCCGAGACTCATTTTGTCAGTATTTAAAGAATAGTTTTGAAAGTAAAGTGAACAGCCTAGGAATTTGTTCATACTGCAAGTCAGCTGATTCTGAAACAGCATTGGCTGCTGTAGGATAAGTAGCAATTTTGGTGAATTATACAGTTAATTCCTGATGTTCTGTCGAGCAATGACTTAAACTCCCAACTAACCCAAAATACAGACTTTACCCCTCTTAACAACAGCCTGATTTACCTGTACCTGGCTGTTGCCCGGTGACGGCAGCCAGTCCCTCGTCCTCCTGCTGTGGGCTGCCATTCAGGACTGTTGGGCCTTCTTTGCCACCATCGGTGCCTGAGGATAACTGCAGCTTTACCTAGAATAAGCCAATTTTTACATTATAAATCTGAAAGGCTATCTGAAGAGTATCTTGGTTCATGTTACACAGAGAAGAGACAATGACGTGAGAGCCCTTTTTTTCCAAAGGTAACTTGCTGGTCCCAGAGCTGCTGCAGCATATGGGGAGCATTCATGAGCAAGCAGGGCTCATGGCAGACGTAAAGCCTCAGCAAAGGCCCAGGCAGGGGGAAGCAGTGAGATGTCAATGCTGGGAATAAAATGGCCTGATTTAACTGGAGGCTTCCTTACATTCCCTCAAAGGAACCATGCAGAGAGAGTTAAAACAGTTGTTGAGCTTCATAGGCTGTTGGATTGTGTCAGGGCTTTTATACTCGCATGGTGTTTTACAAAATTTTAGTTCTCTCTCCCAGTCGCTTTGTAGAGCTAGTGGGCATTACTGTCACCAGGATTTGGAAACAGAGAGGACAAATCTGCCTCCTAGGGTCGTTCATCACCAAGCATTTATCTTTTGCTGCACATACTGACTCTTCTGTTATCTATCACAGAGCTGATTGGGCTATTATCTCAGGCATTTCCAAAAATAAATGTATCCTTTTTAGAAAAGCCAGGCTGGCTTTGGATTGTATCCATACAGCCTACTGTGTGGAATGAAAAAAAAAATAATAAACCCTTCAGATTTGTGGTGACGCGCCTGGTTTCTAGTGGTGGGGATTTCTAGTGGTGGGGACACCAAAGAAAGGGGTCGAGCTTTTGAAACTGGCCAGGTGAGGAACGCAGTCGCCAGGAGAGGCCAAAGCACATAGCCCCGGATGTAGAGCACAGATGAGATGCTGGGGTCTCTTTCCCCAAGACTGTCAGGTCTTATTCTGTACCACAGAGACAGATTAAAAATGACACCTGCTTGCTAAGCAAGAGGAAGTTTCTGAATTGGGCATGGACAGTCTATTATCGAATGACTCGGGTCTGACCAGGGATAGCCAGAATCTTTTCCAGTTATCTAGCAATATTCACTCCTGAACACAGAGGGCACTTTGAGGACTACTGCGGTGATGCTTATATTGCTTCTGGTTTCTCTAAGAGATGACACTAAAAATACACAAGACATTTCGATTTCAACTCGCTTGTCACTCTCTTGTACTGAGAATGATCGTGGCCAACAGTAAATCCTAGGCTGGCTAACCCCCAGCAGCTGCAGAGCCAGAGGCATGCAAGGACTCATGCTGCCCAAGGGAAATGTAGCTAAGAAGGAACAGTCACTGTTATAAATAACAACAACAACAACAAACCACATACACAGCATATAATAATAATGTCCACTTCTGAGGGCCTTCTCCATACTTTCATACACACTGATCATAAAAAAAGTCAGGTACGTTTATCCTCAGGTGAGGAAGACTTACAGAGGCAGGGCAATGTGCTAGAGCAATTCATTGGTATGGCTCCTAGCCAGGAATCAAGCCCAAGTCTACCCCAGCACACAAACCATTCTGGACATGAAGTCATAATTGTTTGAATAGAGAGTGTCGTCAAGAAGTAAATATAACAAAGCTTTTGGAGCTCAAGAGCAGCTCAGGAAAGCCTGCATTTTGCTTCTCCATTATTTGCATGGATGACTGACTCAACAGTAATCATCACTGTTGTGACTCATCAGCACACACAACAATGGCATTTGGCCAGAAATCTGTCTTTAACTCTAGTCATTTCTACAAGGGTCCTGGTGAAGTATGTACAGCTCAGCAGAAATACTGTCACCATGGGAAAACCAACTCGAAATGTGCTCGGGGAGTGAGCACATACAGTACACACCAAAATCTCTCTCTAGAAAAATTTAAACTGTTACTCATGCACTTGGGTTAAACTCCCAGTGGGTCAAGACTTACACAGGCTGGTTTATAAGGGGTGCTGGAATCTGAGGGGATGGGTGGTACGTTCCTATCACCTCCCATTTGTTTGTAGCGATGCTTGGGGCAGGAAGGACTGTCAGGAACATGCCACGAGTGACCCTCAGAAATGGATTTACCTGAAACAAAAAATAGCAAGTGACGGTCCATTCTCTCCAACCCAAGAATTCATGTTTAGTTACACAGAGAAGGTCATGGGTAACATGGCATCAGGTTACAGTATGAGTTCTGCAGCTTTCCTTGCAAAGCATGCACGTTTGCAAAATGTCAGTATGTTCCAGAAGGGAATGAAATGAGAGTCATGCAACTGAGCAACACTGGGCCTTCACTAGATGGGTTCACGATGGAGCACGACATATGATTTGCTGCAGGACAAATGATGTTTCGGAGCCGGGATTTCTAGTGGTGGGGACACTGGCAGCGAACTGTGTCTGGTGGCCAAGAGACCGAAGGCCTGTCAGGAGTGAGGGGAAGAGAGAACAGCTGGACGGACTTGGGGACCAAAGGGCTGCTCATTGCAGATGGGATGGGGCAAGGAATAAAGATTAGAGCTGCAAGTCAAGGAAAGGAAGATTTCTTCTCCTGTGGAATTGCAACAGTACCTCTGCCCCCACCTACCCAGTCACCTCATCCACCCTCTTGCCAGGAAATCATCATTAAGCAAGGACGTAGTTCCAAACCAAGCCACCATAAAGAAAGCTTGGCCCATGCCAAAGAACTTGAGTTAGAGGGCAAATAAAAATGTAAAAAGGCAGCATGAAAAATTCCCTTCCGCACAGGCCTGAGGGGGGAGGAGAGGGAAGGCGTCAAGACTGCTCTGGTCCGGGAGGGGTTTTGTAGGGAGCACGCAGGTATGTGTGAGTACGGCAGCGTGAATACACCATGACACAAAGACCAAGGTGCATGGTGTCCACAGAAGGCAGAGGTCAGACATGGCATGGGAGCGAGGTTTAGGATGCAGTGTGCGCCACAGGATGCTGCCAGGTTGAGACACATGCACGGGCAGGGGCCTACCAGAAGACGCTTTCAAAGTTTTTGTGGTCATTTTAAGATATGCCTCAGGATTTTCAGGGATTTCTACATCTGAAAAAGAATAATGTCATTTTCCTCACTGCAGGCGTCTGTAGATGAATGCCCAAGTATTAAAGTTAAAACAGTAGAAACATTGTCACCTGGAAGGAGAAAAGTAACTATCCTTTTTCTGATTTATTAAAAAGCTTTTAAAAAACCAGAAGGATTTTCTCAGCCAACTCCTGTCTGAAGCAGTGGTGGGGGAGGGGAAGTGCATAGAAAGAATGGAAACAATCTACTGATTCTCTGCAAAACTCACACGAAAAGTTCACTGATAAGCCAGAGCCCAAAGTGAATAGCCTTACTGTCCCAATGTGAATTTCATTTTCCCCCCTTTCATCCCACCTGTAATAGGAGTGAGCCAACTCTGAGGTGAGTCCTAAGAGGGCAGGACAGAATACGAGAAGCCATGGGAAGTCTGGGTCAGCCATAAGCCGGACTCTTGATCATCAAGAGTTGGCCATGTTGCTAAGGTGCTAAACAGAGCCAAATGGGTCAATTTCAAGGGCTCTGGAAGCCTAGGCTGTTACCTGAGAGTGCACTGTAGTATGGACCCTCCTCGTCGTCTTCGTGAGAGGAGGAGCCCCCCACATCACCTGTGTGATCCCACTCCAGGGGGATGGAGTCCACGCTGACAGGGGTCTCGCAGCCTGACCGCTCGGGCCCCGGTGCCGGAGGCACCAGATGACAAAGGGACTGCGGAGATGAGGGCTCCTCCATCTCTCTCCTTTTACGCCAAGAGTCAGTCTGGATCTCTCTGGGGTCTTCCATGTCCGTTTCATTCTCAGAGGCCTCCTTTTCGTCTTCCAAGCCCTAAAATGAGAGTATCCAGTTTTCAGAATTAACCAAATCATAGGCTGTGGCAGTTGTGAGAAGCATGAGAAGTCTGCCTGTTCAGCAGTTCCTGAAAGAGGACACTATCAACATTTCTGAAGAAGCTTTAAAAAGGATCAGGTTTCTCATGCCTCGTTTGTGGTCATTCCAATTTAGACTACTGAGTTTAGGGCCTAGAATCCATATTTACCAAAATGCTACCTTCTTTTCTAGGAAAAAATTTTAAATTCGATAATCTAAACAACTTTAATTGGAAGATAAGGAAATGGAGGCCAACCTTTCATTGATGGTTAATGTAGGTTCCTCCAAGGATCAAAAAATTTAATCTTTTTAAGGCCACCGGAATGTTCTGAATCAGAGTCACATGTTCAAGGACCATAAGTATCAGGTTCTTTCTTATCTCTAATCTTATTGTTTAGAATACAGAATCTTATCCTCCTTGTGCTATAAAATTTAAGGAAAATGACTATAAATTGCTGTATTTTAAAATGAAGGTAATGCAGATAATTTTTCAGGCTGTGTCTGATAAAGGAATTATGTTCGAGGTTGGCCAGTTGAAGACACAAGAAAAGGTGGTCAGCTTTATCAGTCAATGGTCATCATCAAAGTTTCTGCCATGCAAAAGCAGTGAACTCTGAATAATGGCCTGAACTCTACCTTCATTGCCCCAAAGACTCCTTTATCAAGGGAAACATCACAGCTGCTTTCAAAAGCTGGTGCTCTGGACACTTCAATGGTGAGAACAAAGCACCAGAAAGGCACATGTATTAAAAGCTCCCAGACGTTAAGATGGGGGAAAACACCAGTATATCCCCAAACAATGCTGTAAGAAACACCAGAACAGTTATCAACGTACTCCTGGGGTGCTGATGCATGCCAGAAAAGCCCTGCACTGAGGAACTCGGGGAAAACATGCCACAGGGGCAAGAACTTTCACAAGGGCCATCCTTTCCCCTGGGACATGGGACCTTCCGAGTAACTGGCTCTGTATTCACAAGAGCAGACATAAAAGCTCCAACAGAGCTTTTTAGTCATACGTTTGGTCAAACATCGAGTCTGAGGGGCCGGATGCCCTCTGCGGGCGGCCTTCTCCTCACCGGGGTGTGGGAGGTGAGCCGCTGGTGGAACCGGGAGACCCTGCCAAACACTTCCTGGCAGTACCGGTGGAGTTCCTCCAACTCGTCCTCAATCAGCACAGCATCTAGGGGCTCGCTCTTCTGAATCAGCTGCTCCCCGAACACAATGAGCTGATCAATCTTGTTGGTGTTTAACGTAATTTCCTGTTGGAAACCCTATTTAGGATATAAAAAAAGAATTTCAAAGAAAGAAAATTTCTCCGAGGATTCAGACGATGTCTGTTTCTGACAACGAGGCCACAGAAAAAGCATCAAAATGTCATTATTGTTTTTGTTGCTCCACCTAGCACCCTAGCTTCATCAATTTTTAACAAGGTGACAAAAATTTAATGTTTATTTGATAATTTAAAATGATTATATATATTTTTTTCTTCCCCCTTCCCAAGAAGGGAATAATGTGAGATTAAAACGTAATGCAGATCATCTATAACAGTGGGAGAGGAGAAGGTATCTTGGCCCCACTCCTGATAGATTTTCCTCCTGTTATACCCCACGAGATGTACTTAGACCCGATAAACAGCATCTTACAAACTTCTGTTTGGAACCTAAAGATTATAAACGACAAAGAGAAAAAAGGGCCCCGTTCCAATAACCCGTGGCTATAAAGAACAGTATCCTTGACCGTGATAACCCAGCTGGGCACAGGTGGGTGCGGCATGGCTGATTTAACGATTTTGGAATCTGCTCTCAGGGTATCAGGTGACATCTGTACTTGCCAGTTCTCCTCTGCAAAGGTGCATTATTTCAAGGAGTTAAGGAGGCAGGCTTACGTTCAGCTGCCGCATCTTGTCGTCGGCGTCACTCTCGGAGAAGTGCTCCACGTTGGTCAGCTGCAGGTCCATCTCTGTGAGCCACACCAGAATGCTCTCCCTGGTCCCCTCAAATTCCTCCCTTTGATTGGTGAAATGCTGCAAAAGGGGAGAGGGATCACATTTGTGTTGCTGGCTGCGTGAGAGTTCGGGCAGACAGCAAGGTCACTTCAGGCTGAATGGGTTCCTGGCATACTCACAGAGAAACTTGCCTTTGGGTACTACAAGGGGAAGGGGACACAATAAGGCATTCGGGGTTCAGCATGGGGTCAGGAGCCTGGGGTCTGGCCCTGGCTGTGTGATACCAAACAAGTTAGTTCCCCAACGTCTGTGAGTCTCGGTGTCTTCTCTGGTAAATGAGAGTTATCGGGATGGTGACTCTATCTCTAAGGTCCTTCAGCATTTGAAATTCTACAGTTCTCTAGTCTAAGTCAGTGATTTCCCCAAAGTCCAGGCCAGAAACCGCCTCAGAGTCCACGCCAGGCACCTTGCCTATCTTTACCCATTAGCTATCATTAGAAGCTTTTGATTGACAGAAGGATTTAGTAAGCTTCAAGATGGAAAAGCACTGCTCTCAAGGTTGAGCCTGGATTAGGGCCCCATTTGCGTTCACTGTTGTAATTCTGAGTGTGCTTCTTCAGAGAAAGAAGATCCAGAGGAGGAGATTCGTCACTCCCAGTTAAGGATGGCTCTCAGGTAACCAAGCACCTCAGAGATGGGCAGCAGATTCTCAGACAAATGCAGCAGTCAGTGCCAAATGAGGGATTAGACTGGTCACAGTCCAACCAGCAGGAGACAAAGAAATTAATGCAAGGGGCCTGTCTGAAAAAACTAGCCAATTTCTTTCTGAGAGGGTTAAAAAAAAAAAAACAGCTCAGGTTTTCATCTCCTTAGAATGGTTTCAAGAGCATTCTGTCCTGAAAACAGAAGCAGGGATTAAAATTACTTCCTGCAGACACAACACACACAGTGGTCCTGGAAGTTTGCACCTGGACTCACAAAGGCTGACATATCACATCTTCTGAATTCTAGAAATCTAAGGTGAACGTTTATATTTAAAAAAAAAAAAATCAAACCGAATTTCTGAGGTTTGTCAGTGTACTCTGAAGTTCAGATGATAATTGCTGTCCCCAACCTCCACAGTGCAGGGGGGGCTCTGCCCACGTCCCTCACGGTGCCAGAGTGAACGGGACACAGACGCAGGCAGATGGGCCAAGCGGGCCCCTTTCCAGGCTAAACGGCCCAGACTCAGCAACGGCGGCGCCCAGCCCTGGCCCAGTCTGTGAGCGGACGTGCACCCGGTCAGCGGACACAGAATGTGAGAAAGGAGATGTGTCTGGTACACGAATCACAGACAGGCTCTGCTAAGACGCCTGTTCGGAGGCAAAAGACCACTTAAAAGCTGGCAGCTTCGAGCCTCAACACAAGGGAAGGCTGTGCTGGAAGACTGTTAAGACAGCTCAGGCCTTCAACGGATCTTCTCCCCTCGGCTCTGTTACAAGCTGACAGCGCATCTCGCTTCTCCCCAAAGCTCTACCAATACCCGATGACGCAGGTTACCCGGAGCCTCCGCAGGATGGCCGTGACCCGCTTCTGCAGGTTGTCCCAGCGCTGGTTGCCCTCGTGGACCATCTGCTTCAGCCTGCTGGCCGTGTCGGTGCGGTTCTCCCGGGCCAGCCGCCGGTACTGCTTGTTGATGAGTTCCAGCTGGGTGAGCCTCTCATGGATCTGCCGCTGAAAGGCCTGTCACACAGAAGAGCCCGTCAGTGCGGGGTGCCAGGACGCCCCCTTCCGAACCCCATGGGACCTGCTTCCAGTGGTCAATTCCCAAACTGAAATGGCGACTGGGGGCTTATTCCATCTGTTCCTCTGACGCCAGCTAAAGAACAGGCTTCTCCAGTTCCCTGCCTGCCAGTTGGCACAAATCGGTAATGCACTGCAAGGCTGTCCTAGCAGCTGATGGCAGGTAGTGGACTGGGCCCTGGCTGCTCCCGAGCCCGCCGGAGGGGTGGTTACCAGGAGCACTGGGCTGCAGAGGGTATTTACCTCAAACCGTTTCAGCTCTTCTTTCGCATTTGTGTACAGCACCTCTGAGGAGTTTGGGCAGGCCGCTGTCCTCTCAGCTGACTTGAGCCAGTCCTCAAAGCGGGAGTAATCATCTAAAAACTTCTGCCACAAGCGCCACGTCTCCTCAATTCTGATGGGCAGAAAGCAACTTAATTCAAGCCATCTATTTCAACCCAAGATTCATTATCTATTTATTTTTATCCTCTCTTGACTGGTACCCTTCCCAACCCCTCTTAGCACTGACACCAATTAGGGGGAGAGACCCTGATACCCCTTCCAAGAAATAATGAGGGAGGTCACTTCTGGTCAGGACACCTTCCTTCTGGCAGTGCCAGGCTCAGAGCTCCTGCTTCACAGAGGTTAACCAACCAGAGTCAAGGTTCTCTCCACTACTTAATGCTGAGGACAGGAACACAGTGGCCAGCCACGGTTATAGCTGAGGCACAGGAAAGCTGGGAAAAGACATTACCCCGATTATACTTTTCTTGAATAATTTCTTTAATAAGCACTGGCCATGCCTACTGAGAGCCTTCTCTGCCAACAGCCTTTGAAGTGAGGTGAACAGGACCCAGTTACCATTATTGAGGTCCAGAGGCCTCATCAAACGTGGCTGACCATGTTTCAAACTTTCAGGGGCAGCTCGGTTCTTACTTCATTCGCCGCTCCATCGACATGGCACAAATGTTCCTCCAGCGTCTGTCCAGGCTTCTGGTGGTCTGCTGGATGGAGTCACACTCCGTCTCATTGGCACAGGCATCAGAGTCGTGCAGTAGGACATCACAGATGTTAAACACAGACTCCACCCCGGCGCTGTGTTGTTCAATGTCTCGCTGCAGGTCCTACAATTACAGGAGAGTAGGAAGCACCATGAGATGGTGGTGGCGGGAGGGTCGACATTGAAAGATCACCACCCCACCCTCCCTCCATGTGTCCTGGGGGGCACAGTCCTGGGTGCATTTCCACCGTGGAATCAGCAACACAGACTGAGTCTGTCTCAACACAGACTGAGTCTGTTTCAACAAGGGAGTCGGGGACACCTTATGCTGTAGGCCCTAACACAAAGCCTAATAAGCACTGGCAACTGGGATGGGTCTGTTCAACTATGTGAGAAGAGCAGGCGACCCTCCTCTGAGTGCCCGCCATCCTACAGACTCTGGGGAGGTAGGAGAGCTGCTCCATACCACCCGACTCCAAGGGCTTTCAAGTTCGACCTGGCTTTGGGGAGGTCTTCCTTGGAGTCTCTTTAGCAGGATCTAAAACTTTAGCAATAGACACTCTTAACCTTTTATGGGTAACAGAATTCTTAAATCTGCTAAGACTTTTGAGCTATCTTCATTCACACCTTGGACCGTGCGTGCAGGTACATGGTGCCCACAGCCTCCCATGAGCCCATCCTAGGGCTCCATAGCCCAAGGGAAGGATTCAGGGGTAGAGCTTCCCCTGCCTCTGAGGGTCCAGTCAAGCTCAGGGATCTCTTAAGTCTTGTCCTGTGATGGTGATAGTGATGAGTTCCCCGATTTGGGATAAAGAACGTTCATGAAGGAAAAATAATCATAGGAAAAAATGGAAAACCTGTTTAAGAACAAACATGGTCTTTTCAGTTATTGCCAGAGAACACATCCTTCAACACATGTGGGGCCGGAGGAAAAGGAGAGATGAAGAGCCCGTTTGTTTTGCCATTCTCGATGAGTCAGGCTTCTCCTGACAACCAGATTCTGTGATTAAGTGATGTGAGACCACACCACTAACCGTAGCATCCAAAATATGTTGTGCAATAACAACGAAGTTAAATAAGCTGCCGTTAACTGCACTGAAGTTCCTTGGATTCAGCAAAGTTCAGTTTACAGGAGGAAGTACCTTATAAATAGAGCCTGCCTCTGTCTACAGAAAGGCGGCACAAAGTTCATCCAAGTCACCTCAATAGTGGAGATGACCGCTACTGTATTTCTAGAGAGGATTAATATTTTTGCACAATTTGGATTATTCTGTGTCCAAGTGGATATGAAAGAATAAAATGTTAACATTCAAACTGAATTTTTTAAATCGAGCAGTTCTAACACAGATCCTAACTAATTAAAAGTGAGCACCTCAAAGTTATATAAGAAAATGTGTTTTTTTTTGTCTTGTCACCCTGTCATGTCCTATAAAGAGAGGTGTGCAGGGTGAGTTTTTAAAGCTTTGCAGTCCAGCACAAATGGCCTGAAATGCTGCGATGGCGGAAACCTTCCTGGGATCAATGCTAGGACTAGCTTTAAAATGATTAAGTTTACAGAGAATTCCAGTTTTAAGAATTCTTGCTGGTTCACAGAATTGTCACAGGCTTTCTGAAAATTTACCTATATTGATAAATATCCCATTTAACTCTGTTGAAATAATAAGAAATCCTAACACTAGTGCTAGATAAGTAATACTGACAATTTCCATTAACAAATGGTACACCACTCCCCCCAACACCCCATGACTTCACCTCACACTTCACTTCAGCAGGCTCTTGTTGAAAAGCACCAAGAAAGTCTAGTCTGCGAACAAACATGAATACCATGTATTTTAATATTCTGCAATTTTTCTACATTTATTCAACTTAAATTGAATAAAACAGCTCAAGAAAACTGGTTAATAATCAGGGTGGGTATTAGCAAGAACTGAGCTCTGTGATAATTCATAAAAGACTATCAACATCCTGGTTTAAAAAAAGTTTAAAAATTTTCAAAATTTATAAAACAAACTTCTAAAAAATACCACAGAGCGACCTACTGATCCCATAGTACGAACTAGTTACCGTGTAAAATATAGAAGTGTTGGGCCATACTTAAAAATGCAAATCATCTAAGTGCTAGGCGAGTGACATTTTGCAAACTGAAATAATCCTACCACTGGCAGGCACGAGTTTGCACAGTTATTAGATTTCTAACCTGTTCAAATGTAATCTGAAGAGGTGGGCTCCAGAAACGACATAAAATAATGTGGAAGACCTTTGCCAAAGGTTTTGGAAGGGGCTCCTGCTTGGTTTCTGTTTCTGCTCCTGAGCAGGTGACAGAGCTGAGGAGGAGGGTGGAGGGAACGAGAGGGGATGGGGAGACATGAAACTGGAGCCCAGGATGCGGCCAGGAAGAAAGAGTACACCAAAGGAACTAGCAAAGTAAGAGAAGGGGGGAGGAAGAAAACCAGGCGAGGGGGCAGAAAATCACACGGGCAGGATCCCGTGGTGGACCTAGAATGTCTCCCTGTGTGGGAGTAGCTGGGGGTGGTGAGCAACCGAGAAGGGTGGTCTTGGGGGGTTGGTGTGAAGCTGAGCGGCCCATGTGAGGAGGCAGCTTTTGGCAATTACAGAATGGGAAGGGAAACAATCCCTCCAAACTACCATGTGGCACCCCACAGGAAACGAGGAAACCAAAGACAACTAGAGTGGTGCTGAAGACTCAATAAAGTGGTTCCTGATTTAAAACTATCACCAAGTTTACACTTCCTTCCCATTTTGAAGATGACACATTCTACAGGAATTAATACAACCCTTATTACCTAAAGAAATTCTACAGAAAAGGGGAAACAAAAAGGACTCTTGTAAGGTCTGATGCCTCCCACACGGGAGCCCCATGGACATTACAATGAGGATCCAGGGACATCATGGCTCTCAATCACATTTGGGGACAAGGGCTTCTGCAGAAGGCACTATCAGGCGATCTCAAGCGTTTAGGTTTTACTTCTGGAAACAATCAAGCAACTTACTATGATTAGTAATAGAAACACAGGTAAGTTTTTGACTGGCCTGTAATTTGAGTGTGATACATTTCTGTTTTCAGTGTGTTTGATGGAGCATTTAAGGCCTGGGCTTAGTATAATAAACACATGGTAACTTAAAAAAAAAAAACAAACAAAAAACAAAAATACTGAAGAAACCATGAATACATTAGGTTTGTTGGCCTTCAAGATAGAGGAAGGCGCCATGAGCCAAGAAATGTGGCGGCCTCTAGAAGCTGGAAAAGGCAAAGAAATGAGTTCTTCCCTAGAGCCTCTGGAAAGGAACTCAGCCCTGCCGACACCTTGGTTTCAGCCCTGTGTCAGATTTCTGACCTCCAGAACTGTTAAGATGCTAAATTTGTGATAATTTGTTAGAGCAGCCACAGAAGACTAATACAACATCTAACTTCTTGATAGTAATGGTACTCCTGAAAACCAACTGCATCACTTTTTTTTTTATTTTTTCAGTAACCAAAGGATAAGAATGCCATGATGGTGATTCTGAATTTTATAAAGAAGGAACTTTCAAATCGACCAGATTGAAACTATATACCACTTTAGGGCAGGAACAAACAAGGCCAGGAGAGTGGCAGGGGCTCCAAACTGTATGCTTTGGGGAATAAATTCCCTGCAATTTAATGATGTTTTGTCACACTTCAGATTCATAGAACATTAACACACATTAGTCCCTGCCTGATTATCTGGTCATTCTTTAAGAGGAACAATGTCGTCAGCTTCTGTACTATTCACCTGAAAAAAATAACCACCACTCAGGGCAAATGGTTATTTGCAAGGCCTTGTTGGCTAAGGGACAGTTCAAGAAATTCATCTTAGTGGGTCAAACTTGTAAGTGAAGCCGATAATGTTCAGTAGCTGTGAATCCACTGAGAAGGGCATTAAAAATCTCTGTAATGTTCACTGACATAGTACTTATATCAATATTCATTTTCACAAAGGCAGAATTTAGATGACTTCAATGGAAAAGATATACTTAAGTTTTAGAAGCTAAGTGGAAAAAATACTATTTTTACTTGGTTGCATACTAATTTGAAAATCAGAATAGGTATTGTTTAAACTGTAATTGTAAGATATTGGATAAAGATCTAAGTTGAGAGTTAATATCAAATACTTAACTCCACTTCATGGCAGCAGGAGGTGTCACTTATTACTATTAAACTGACTGACCTAAACTCAAGAAAATTCATCCTCAAGGGGGAGGCCTCTGGCCTGAAACTGGTGAAAAAGATTCAGTCCCTGATTCTGTCTCTAGGCAGCTGTGATAAACAGGTGAACCTCCCAGTGTGCTGACAGACAGCAAGCACCAAGGCTTTGGAGGTAAGCTGGAGAACACAGATCTGAGAATCGGATGACAACCATATTGCTTATACGGTCAAAACAGAATCTGCTCATGGGTCTGAGAAAAACCGAGGTAAAGGAAAGCTAGCAAAAGAGTAACAAACTTAACTGTCCTAACAATAAAGATAAGCTCAGGTACTGCATGTGAGGATGAATATGTGAATGCAAGCCTCTATGGGGGGCAGGAAGGTGGATTTGATAAGTCAGTGATAGCAAAGAGCATCCCACAGGTTAGTGTGATGACAAACAATGGCAAGACGCAGTGATTTTCAAATTGGAATTTCCAGGGTTGGCTCAGAGGGGATATAACTGATGAAAGAAATGGCAGAGCATTGCAAGAGAGGCTTCCTAAGCTATTGGTCCAAGCATGCTCCTTATTACACTCTATTGGACACAGAGCATTATCCCATGAATACCTTCCTTGTTTAGAAAAATTACTTTCAATCCACTGCCTTCCAAAAATATATTAACAAAAAACTCCAAGATCAAAGTTAATAAATAAAACAAATCTTATTTGCCACTAAGATTACGTTCTGCATCTTAAGCAGTATTTAAAGTATTTAACAAAAGCTATGTGACTGATGGTGGAATGGTAGATACTAGACACACATATAAGAACATGGACAGGTGGACAGCTTTCCCTGGAAAAAACAAACTGATATTATGAAATGTGACACACAGCTAACCTGAGGAAGGCCTGCGTTAGCAGACACTGCACACCTACACGCTTACAGAAGCTCACGTCTCATTTCCCCACCTGCTGTTCGGCGAGCCTCTTCTGGATCTCTTGATCATCACAGACGTCATAAACAACGGGCTTCGAAAGCTCTGACTCGATTCGAGCCAACCAGGTGCGGAGGTTGCTCATGTTTTTGTCTAGTTGCTGAATGAAAGCAAAGGTCTCCTTCAGCTTCTTCACCCTAAACGTTTGCAGAATAAAAGGAGGAGGAAAACGAAAGTGTAATGTTTAGTGGTGAGAAGGCACCAACACGGGTGTAGGAGGGCACAAAGCAACCTACACTGGTGATTGATTTCACAGCGGAAATGACTCTCACCAGCTGTGAACTTTCACAGACCACGTGACACTTCACAAAAATCGTTCTTCCGGTTGAGTTCCAAGTGGGTTAAGAGCTATTCTGCCCAAGTCAATCTGAAGTCCGTTTAGTCCTGGGGTGGGGTCCCCTGAGGCCCAGTTCATCTTTCTGGGGCTCCAGAGGGGAGGGGTAAGGAGATGCCATTTCTTTCTCTCAGTTAAATAACCACACCTGACCTCTACCCTGTTTCTGTCTTGAGTATGCCCCAGACTACAGCAGCCAGTAACCACCCCAGATGTGTTGAAGATATTACAAGCCTGGTTCACTTGGTGGCATCTGGCCCACGATGCCTCTCAGGGAATCTGCCTCTTGAGCAAGCACAGAACATGTGCCAAACCCCAGTGTCCAGTCTGAGGGCCTGAGGGTGCTGCACACACAGAACTAGCCCATTGTGGGGCAGCCGTGTCAGCCTGAAGGGGAGTGGAGCGGAACGAAGACAATCTGCAAGCAGTTTTAAGTCACCTAGCCCACCAATCCACCTGCTCTGGCACGGGGGTGGATCTAAACACACACATGGCCTCAGTATATTTGGTGAGCTCTCTGATACGTCAACATACTGGCAAGGGGAAAGATACAGCTGCTAAGGGAAAACAATCTTGATACAGATCCTGGAAGAAAAAAATGCTTCCATAAAAGTCCTAATGTAGAGTGAGTGAGGGCTTGTCCTGAAGGTCTATGGGATTTTTAGTGAATTCCAGAGGCTTGAAGTAATGGTTACAATGCAAAGTTTCCATTTCTCAATCCTCATGAGGTTCTGTCAGAGCTCCATCCTGTGGCACTAGGAAGAGAAGCTGGGCCCTGGCCCTAACTCACAGGTCGCGCACTGCACTCCCCACCATCATCTCGTCCTTGACGGCCTGTGAACAGCTTCCTACCACCGCCTTTGGTTCTGTTCTAGATGGCAAGTCTGATCCCCACTCAAACGCTTCCTCTGTCCTCATACTAGCCTGACATACCAGTTTAATCCCCTGAGTTTCCAGGTCCTTGAGCAGTCAGTGGCCTCTCTGCCTCCAACCCTGAACTCTGCAAAGCAGCTTCTCTTCCCTTCTCCTAGAGGGGTCTACCTCTGCTCCTTGTCCACGCGCTTCCACAGCACCCAGGCCCTCCAGCTCCATGTTGTGCCTACACCCTTCATTCACTGTGCACCCCTCACATGCTGTGTGGGGCTTGGGGCTTGGGTCACTCTGCGTGCATAGCACCTCTCACACTACCTGATGGGCAGGAGGTGTCAAAAAACCTTTGCTGAATGCACACATGTGTATATAAGACCCACTATCAACTATTTAAGTAGACGGTGGGGTGGTGTGTGTGGGTGTGTGTGTGTGCATCCTTCAATCAACCATATCAACCTTGGGACTTCTAGCTCCAGCTCTATTACCAGCTACTTTTATGATTTAGGGAAAATCCTTTTACCTCAAGCCCCCTAATCTCTAGTAGGCCCCTGAGGTCCCGCCAAACTTCAGGGAGGTGATAACATCTGGCTGAAGTCAAAGCCACCACTCTCCAGGTGAGCAGATCTGGGCATCTAAGTCCCACTTACAATCTATGAACTGTGCACCCCTGCAAGGAACCTCAGCTTCCTGACTCCCAATTTCCTTGTTACCGGCAATATCATCCACCTTGCAGGTGGTTGGTTGTGAGAACGAGACAGAAGGATGCACATAAAGCCTTTGGCATAGATTAAACACTGAACAGAATACTAGCTCTTGTTACGGCTTAGATTACTACAATAATGCCTCATATATACAGCACTGGACCCCACACCCACTAAGTCCTTCATAAATATTTCATTTTTGACACTGAGACAGGCAAACTTAGAAGTAGGCTGTGGAGCCTGATAGCGGAGCGAATTCTGTGGTCGGGGCCTGGGTTTGAATCCTGGCTCTCTTTAATCTCGTCTGTAAAACAGTGTCAACAGTAGTTGGGTGGCTGAGAGGGCTGAATGAGATATGAACACGTACATGACAGGCATTGGGCACAGTGCCTAATGAAGACAAATTTCCATGATGATTTTCAAGGGGGTATGTTTTACAAATTACATTTTTACTGCAAATACCACAAGGAGGAGTTCTCTCTGAAGCCATAGATGATTAAAAAGGAAGCAACAGAATCCGGGGCCAGGGCTGGATGCCGTTGTAACCCAGATCACTCCTTTGTTCCTACAGCACTAGAGGTACGCCCCCTCCATCCCAATGCCTTACTACCATAACTGCCCAGAGACCAGAAAGAATACTCTCATCAGTAATGGCAGAACAGCTGGTAACCCCAAGTCCCGTGGGACAAGGAGCCTTCCACACAGTTTACAAGGGGCTATCCTCTAGGAAGGCTCTGGCTGGAACAGCCTCTGCACAGCTATCCTGCCCCTGCCCTTGACCCTATTCCATCCTAAGGATCCCAGCCACTTCATTTTAAATGAAGTGACAAAATAACCTGGGTGCAAAAAATACAGAGATGCACTGATCTTGAATCCTATTAATCCTGGGGTGAGGTGTGCCATAAGCAGAGGGAGAAGCATATGGAAGGTGAAGGAATTATTTGCTTGGCTTCTCCAGGACCGTGGTACTCCAGGCCAGTGGTATCCAATACAGAGGGCTCAAGATAAACCAATGGTATACAAGAATAATACATTAAACTTTCTATTATGATCCGATTCTTTTAAAATTTTTACATTAATGCTTTGTAATTTAAAAACGTCATTACTAAAATGGGATATCTATAGAACCTGCTGGCATCTACTTGTGCCAGGCCTATTGTGCTTTACACATTAACAACTCATTAATCCTCACAAATGCTATGAGATTGGCACTATTCGTATCCCCAATTGACAGATGAAGCAACTGAGGCACTGGGATTAAACAACTCTCTCCAGTCACATGGGCAGTAAGTGGCAGTGGCAGGATGCCAACCCGGGCAGGGTGGTCCAGAGTTGCTATTCCTAAGCATTTTTCCTGCAGAATCACATAAATGTCTGCACATGTTAATGTGCACACAGTGGGGGTACAAGTGGTTTTATTTTCACTGCTGTCAGGGAACATGATCAGAAGGCCAGACTCATTTCTCTGGGATATTCTGGGGTGGGGCCCAGGGGTGATAGACCGTCCCCCAAGCACTGCAGTTTGGATGCCACATTTGAGCCTCCACAATTCCCTTTCAATAAGTATTCAACTATCTGCTTTGTTTTGGTTCCTATGCAGATCCCAAGGATTCAAAGATAACTGAAAATAGGTCTTATTCTCATAGAGCTCATGATCTAATTTAGATTTAACTTCAATATTATAATGCAAGATAGGAGGTACACAATAAATATCTTCTGAATGAGTAAAGATGTTCACTCATACCTTCAAATGTTTTCTTCATAAAAAGGGTGACCATGTTATAAAATAAAGATCAGAGCACCTCTCCAAGCCATCTGGCCACAAAATCTGCAGCCACACATGCTCCTAACCTTGGTTTCACACTGGACCAACTGAGGAACTGACAAGCACACAAATCACATGCACATTTAGAAAAATAAAGGAGAAATGGAAAGTGGGAAGGAAAGAAAAGGAAGCTGCCAAAACGCTACATTCATCCGGTCAGGATTTATCCTGCTTCTATGTCCCAGACTCTGACCAAAGGCATAAGATCACAAAATGTGTGGCGACAGAAATAAATGTTCCTGAGATAACCACATTACAACTTACTCTAGGAACCATCAGATGTACTGCCGAGTTTGTATCGTTCTATTCCACCAGACACTGAGATCTAATCATCACCTCTCCCAGGTCAAGAAGTACATGCCACTTGCTGACCTCCATGTTAGGCCTCGTTAATATTGCTCTTTAAGAAGTTTAAATCTTGAGTTAATACTGGGAAACAAGGAAAGCCATTCAGAAACCAGGCTGTGAGCCCAGGAAAGACCACAATGCTGCATGACATCGACCAGGAGGCGGCTTGCTCACAGGGCTCATTCGCCCTCTGCCCTCGCCTGCCTGCCATCCAGGTGCACTGACATTGTTCACGTGCGTATTTCAACAAATCCTATTTCTCCAGAAAAAAATAAGCATGACTTCGTGACCCAAATTCCAGTTCTGAGGACTGGAAAAGCAAAATATTTAGGCACAAAGGGGAAGTTTTTCACCCGTGTGGCTTACTGGAAGACCTGAATAAAACATTTTCATATGAAACCAAACGAGGTAATAAGATATTTGCCTAAGAGTAGCTACAAATTAGAAATTCTTTTGTGGGGACTCTGGGTAGAAATACAGAACATAATCAAGGTGAACAAAGCTTTTCTTTTATCTTAACTAGTGATGGATCAAAATATAATCCTTAAGAACCCCGGTCTCCCTGTGAAACAAGCAAAATGAAGCCAAGTCAGAGTCATTCTATGTATCAAGCCTAAGTCTCACAATGTGTGATGAAGGCTTTACATACCAAATTCATGTCTATGGAATAATTTACATTTCAGTCCTATTCTCTACATGCTAAAAGGTCTACAGTTAAATTATAAAGGGCCTACATCAGCATAAATTAAAACAATTCTTATGCCAGTGTGGACAGATGACTTAAAATATACCAAGGAAAAACCAAGATATGCTTAAAGGATCTGAATTTGTCCCAAAACAGATCCTTAGACCTATGGGCAGCTGTCACTTGCTAAAAATACTGCATACATTCTGTGCAACCGCATCTTTTTAAAATGACTACACATCTCTATAGTAAGGTAATCAATTACTCCAAGATCTTGAATCCCTGGTTTGGGGGCACGGACATTACAATCATTTGAGCTAATCTCCTCTTTGAAGCATTTCTGTGGCCGGAAGACTACCATTTTGCACGCAGCGTAATCACGACTCTCCCCTGCTTGTCAAAGGCTGCCTGCAGACACCACACACACGCTGACACTGAGAAAGAACCCATCCCCCGATGGCTGTCTGAGCACACACGCACCACAGCCACCATCTCATCAGTAATTTCTATTGTAACCAAAATGAGAGAGCTAGAGAGCAAGACACAGAGACAGCAGCTGCCCGCCGGCCACAGGCAGCTGATGACTAAAATGGCACTTACTGTTGGTGAGAAAAAATCATTCCTGATGTTTAGGGAGAGCTCCAAGTTCTGGGCTGCACCTCCACCTCCCGGGGCCAAGGCAGCCCCTCCCCCCACCGGCAGGCCTCTCCATTCACTGGTTCAGCATCTTCCACAGGCCACCCTCCTGCAGGCTCCTGTGGGCTCTGCTCCCTCAGTCACAAAGCAAAGGCAGTAGGAAAGGAAGAGAAGAGCTTCACGCGAACTGCAATTTTTAATCTCAGTTTTCTCCCTTCCAATAAACAAATATCTCCAGCTCTTTACACACACACACACACACACACACACACACACACACACACACACACACGTCTTTGTTCTGATGCCACAGGATTGCACTGCTGGGGGAAGAAAGTCACAGTGTTATCTTGGCTATGAGTTATTTACGAAGTGCTATAAAGCGAAGGAAGAAACATTTTAGATTGGGGTGTGAATAAGAGGATTTCTGTTCTTTATCACATTAAATTTCTGTTTCAGGTGGAAAAATGGTGAAATCTGAAGCCCCTGAATGCAAGGAAATGCCTTCCTCTGGTCCTGTGAAGAAATTTTCCTGAGGGGAAGAGATGCAGCCTGGTGTAGGAGGGGCTGAGCTCATTTAGTTCATTCCTCTGCTTTTTGCAGAAAAAATTCCACCTTGGAGTTTAAAAGTTTGCAGAGCGAGAAATTTTGCAATTTTCCCTAACACCTGTTAGGGTTTATCATAATGTAAGCATCTAAAACTTCCTCCACATCCCTCACTGAGGTTCTCTACATGATCCTGAGAAGCTCTGCTTACTGGAGCACCTTGGTTTGTGTCCGGCCCCTTTTAGGTTCAGTGCCAAGCCTTGTTTTTAGACTCAATATCAATAATTTCTCATTTACCCCTAAAGCCCTAAATTTTATCATTATTACATCTTCACTTTGAAGCACAATAAGCACATTCTAGACCAGTGAAATTAGGAGTGCAGATTTGGAAGCGGTTCTCCCCAAATGCAGCATCTGTCCAACTTGTGCCCACATGCTTGCCTGTCCCTGGGATCTGCTAAACACTGTCCCACAGGGCTCAGTACACTGGACCTGGCCTGATGGTGGACATCAGGCTATTGATTACCCACTGACCCAATTAATGATGGCTGCTATCTCCTTGGGGAAGCTCCCCAGCCCTCAGGAAGGCATTTCTGCAGGGCCCAGGAGCAGCAGCCACCTCCTCCAGAGGGGGAAGGAGGGGGCTCCTAGGAAAGAAAAAGAAAAGGCAGGTGGCTGATCTTACACCTGGCTCTCCCTGTGATAAAATCTCTAAGTGCTGCCATTCCCGCAGGATCAGACAACCTGCTAAGACGAGAGAATGTCAACTTTATGACTAGCAACATTGTTTGGTCTTCCCAAGTGACCTTGAGAAAATACAGATAAAGGAACAGTAACGAAAAACTTTATCAGTTTAAAAAAGCACACTTCTCCCTGCCGAGTTTGCAAGAAATGAAAAAAACAATCTTGACACACAGTTGCCATGGTAATAACTACTGAATTTAAATGACACCAGTTTAATTGCTACTATTATGAAGTAGGTGGGCTTTTCACGTCAGTAGGTGAAATGTGAAAATTAGGCTTAGCTAAAATTTGTCCCCCAGACTTGATCCTTTTGATAGCAAGACAGCTACCGAGCCTAAATAGGAAGGGACCATATGCTAGTTTGTCTAAGTGCCTCCCTCATAACAGTAGCTTAAAGATGCCACGTCTATTAATGATGCTGCCATCAAAGCAAACTTAGGAAAGAGGTAATGACAGTCATGATATTTTTTTAATGAGGAAAAAAGGCCCCATGTCCCTTTTTCCATAATGAACATATTGGAAATTCAGATATGCAAAAAGAACATTAAAATCACTAATACCAGCAGGTAATACACACATTCTGGGTTATGTCTTTGCCTGGACTGTCTCATGTTTTAGGCACTGAAAGCTCTGACTAGCTCAGTCTCATGTGCTGCCAGAACATCCCCCCACCCCCATGTCTTTGAGGAGGCTCCACTAAGGTGTACAATGAGCAGAGTGACTCACTGAAGACACAGGAACCCTGCTTTGGTTAATAAATAGGGAGGGGGTTCGGGGAAACCGAAATAGATGGATTTTTAAGATGTTCAGCTACTGGGATTTTGAAATCAAGTACAGATATAGGTGAGTTTGTGTGTCAGGCTCAGTCTTTCTCTGGCATTGGTCCCACTGAAGGGACAATGAATGTCCAGGGACCCTCTTTTCAGTGCTTTGGTCTGTATGAACTAACGCAAGTCAACTTTGCATCTTTCTGTCCATCACCCAACACCCTGTGCCTCAACTGTTCTTATTAATAGGTAATCTAGCTTCCTCTAAAACAGAGGACTGCACATATTTGTAGTTCTGAGAAACAGCTTCTGTAATTTAGATGTCTGTTCTGCATTCAGGTTTTACTGGATTGCTTTTCAAAGATGTTATCTAAGAAAACATGGGGAAGAGGAGGGGCTAATAGCTACAATTAAAAAAAAGTTTAACCTGTCATTTAAGCAGTCAAAAAACATAGTAGTATATAATTAATATTTCTTGTCGTCAAATCAGATTGGGTTTTAGAATAATCACACCATTCACCAAAAAATATATAGTGCTTTAGATGGCCTTTCTGTTACTAAACTAATAGCACGTTTTATAACAATTTAGATGTCACAAGTGTAAAGCTGCCTAAGGATCCATGAGGACTGCCAAAGCTCCTGCAGCAGTTCCGATGGAGAGCCAGCTCTGAGAATTTTAATTCCCACATCATGCCTATGAAACCTAATGAGAGGAAATCAGCATTAAGACCAACTCAGGCTCCTTCCACCCCCTTGATTATTTGGTTCTTCAAAGATTTTACAGAAGCTGAAGAACACTTTACAAGCAGAAGGAAAACAGTGGTTTAGGTCTAAGTGTCCTCCACCTCCTTGTCACAGAGCCAGAGGAAACCAGCATGTGTGCATGGATGGACCCATAGTTGTCCGGCTGCTTTCTCATCCAGGATCTTGTACACGGTTTGTCAACAAGGAAACTGAGACTCACGAAGGCCGTAAGACTTGTTCACCCTAAGTGGCAGGTCCAGGATTTCTGACTCTAGGTGCAGCACTCTGTCACTTCACCCTACTGCTCTCTCTAGCTGTGTCCCAGACCAGCACCACTGGCAACACCTGGGCACTCGTTAGGCATGCAGGATCCTACCCACATCTATGGAATCAGAAGCTCTGGGGATGGGGTCCAGCACCCATGTTTTCATGAGTCCTCCAGGGATTCTGATGCACATTTAATGAGAACCACTGCTATGAACAGTAAATTCTATATTGTGTTCTACATTTTAAAAATTTCTGATAAACTACCTTTAAAAGCCAAAGTCTCAAAGGAGACACGTTCTCTTTTGATGCACAGTGCAGTGGGGCACACAGGCCTTGGCTCTATCCCCACCCTGTGCAGAATCGCTTCTGCCCTTGGGTCAGTTATTTTACCCATTCTGAGGTTCGTCTCTGTAAAATGGAGTATACTGACCTTGTAGGGCTGTTACAAAAATGAAATAATATATATATGGGAAGCCTGACATTTAAAAACAAACAACAATGATAACCGAGATTACTCTGCCCAGCAAAGTTGTCATTTAGAATCAAAGGACAGATAAAGAACTTCCCAGACAAGAAAAAGCTGAAGGCATTCAATTAACACCAAACCAGCATTACAAAAAATAATAAACAAACAAACAAACAAATAAAATGTTAGAGGGATTGCTCTAAGGGAAAAAAGATTAAAAAGGAGTAATAAAAAATAAAATGGCAATAACTACATATCTGCCAACAATTATTTAAATGTATGAGATAAATGCTCTAATCAAAAGGTAGCTGAATGATTGAGAAAATAAGACTCTTATACATGCTGCTTACAAGAGACCAACTTCAGATCAAAAGACACACACAGACTGAATGTAAAGGAATAGAAAAAAGATATTTCATGAAAATGGAAACTACAACAAAAAAAGCTTGGGTAGCAATGCCTATACCAGACAAAATGACTTTTCAGAACAAGAGACGAAGAAGGACCCAATAATCCCACTTCTGGGTATTTGTCCAACCAAACCCAAAACACTACTTCAAAGGGACATGTGACTTCATATGTTCATTACAACATCATTTACAATAGCCAATACATGGAGGCAGGCTGGGTGGCCATCAATAGATGACTGGATAAAGAAGAGGTGGTACATATATGTACAGTGAAATATTCCTCAGCCATAAGAATGAAATCCTGCCATCTGCAACAACACGAATGGACAGAGAGGGTATTGTGCTGACTGTAGTAAGTCAGACAGAGAAAGACAAATGTCACAGGATTTCACTTACATGAGGAATCTAAAGAACAAAAACAAACTCATAGATACAAGGAACATTTTGATGGTTGCCAGATGGGAGGGGGGTTAAAGCAATGGGTGAAAAAGGTGAAGGCATTAAGAAGTACAAACTGAAATTACAATCAATCAATCAATCTCAATGGTTTCTCCCTCTACTTGACTCCATAATGGAGCCTACTATCCGAAATCATCAGAAATTTAATGTGCATTAAGCAACCCTGTAATTGAACTCATTTTGCTGAGGATGAACCCAAAACAACAGGACTTTTTTCCATTTTTTTTTTTTTCAGTGAATTAAACCTGATCTATTGTGATCTTGGACTTCTGAATACCATTCCAAAGTTTGAAGTTAAAGACTTGTACTTAAAATTTTGAAGTCATGAGTCTGGGCATCTGTGTAGGGTTTCCCTCCAAATTTTATCATTTTTAATAAGAGCTGTCCCCTGCCACAAGGGTGAAGCAACAGAGTACTGTGAGCAGGACAGAAAAGGTGAAATCATATCCAGAATTCTCTGGGTACATGAGACTGTTAGTAGTGTATCTTACAGGGCTGCAGGTTCTGGTTGGCACTGTTTAAATTTAAATTCTAAAGCCTGTGCTTCCTGCTTCCTTGACAGTGATATGATCTGATTCTATATGAGGCTGATTTAAGGCAGGTCCAAGCTTGGTGCCTCAATCCACAGACTCACCTGCAGGGTAAACCCTACTGAGAGTTTCCTAGCCTCTCCAGCCACCTGTCGCAGCCTGGCCTTTGCTTTAAGGGAAGATAAGTTATTTCCTTCCTAGTCCCTCGGTTTTGAAGGAATTCAGTTCTCAATACTTGGTTCTATTCATTTCAGCGCAACAAACTAAAAAGGGTCTAGAGTAACAGGGAGGCAACACAACTGCCTGAGTTGAAATCCTGCTTGCCTCAGGTGCTGGCTGTGTAACCGTGAGCAAGTTAACTTCGGTGCCTCAGTTCTGTCATCTGTAAAATGGGATGGTGGCACCCATCTTTCAGAATTATATTGAAGATTAAATGAAATCATACGTAAAAAGCACTTTGTTAAGAATAAAGTTGGCAGAGGATGCATCTGCTATTATTTCAACTCCTTATTTTGCCAATTGCTTCTTCCAAAAAGACCACTGAAATTTCATCTGTTTTCTCTTTCCTTCCAAGGAACTGGCCAAAGACAGGCAGTCAGAGGAGGGAGGAAGGAAGGTGAACAGCTTATTAAACGTTGAAGTGATATAAGATGTGAATGATTCAGAATGAACTGTCACTGTGGTCCCCAGGAAGAAAAGGTCCAGAACTTGCTCATGATTGATCTATGAATGGGTATGATGTCGTCAAACCTCCACAATTAGTGCCAGGTACCCAAGAAGACTTAGGGTATAAAGACAATGGGAACAAAGGCATACTAGACACAATTTACCAACATACATCTTATTGTTATGTACTGAAATGTTCATTCATTTCAACAAATACCTGAAGCGCTGTTCTAAGCACCGGGAAGAAGACAGTCAAATATACTGGCCTCATGGAGGAAAAACCTCTCATTAGTAGACATGGCTAAGGGAGTCCTATTCCAATCAACAAACATGCTACTTAGTCTTAGTCTTCTTAGGGAGAAACAATGAATAACCACTCAATAAATGTTGGATCCCACATGCTGGTCCTGTGCCAAATGTAAGACACAGGCCATTCATCTTCACAGTAGCCTAAGATATAACGCAGTGCTGTTTAGGCACATTATGTAGGTTTGGAAACTGAGGCTTAGAAAGATTAAATCATTACACACGTTTCCATGATGAGTAAGTAGTCAAGTAAGGACGAGCTCAAAACCTGCACTCTTAAACCTTACTTGGGTTATTGCCATGGATTTCCATAGACTTTTTTTTTTTTTAAACTGGCAGTAGAGAGAAGTGAATTCGGCCCAGCTCATACTGCCAGCCAAGTCATACTAATATGTCTTCAGCAGACCCTCCACCATTGAAAAACCATAAATAACTCAGACTTTATGTAGGATGCCAAGTCTTAAGTTGAGATTTAAAGTCTTCTAAGACTTAGTCCCGACCTATCTTTGTAGCTTCATCTCCCATGCCAATGGAGCCTCTTGTCATTTCCTGAACAACTTTCGCATTGCCTTATCTACCCCTGTATCTTTTTGCTCACAACATACCTGTTTCTCTTTGCCATTAATAACCTTCAAGAACCTCAAACCCTCATTCAGGACCATCTGTGAACACCACTCTTCTGTGAGGCTCTTCCTAAATGTCTACCCCCTCTCCAGAAAGATGAGATCTCAGTCCTCAAACCACCTGGCTTTACAACTGCTCAGATGTCTGCTCCCATCAATGTAATTGGCTCACCTTCCTTCCTGTCTGTAATTCTCATAGCACTTAGCCTGGTGCCTTTGTTGAGTGAATCAGGTTCACAGTAAACAATGAGGTGAAGGAAGTGCCTAACTATTAAGGGTATTTTATTTTCATTATTCCCAATGCTTCATTCACCTTGTATATTTCACATATGGATGTTTGAAACATAAAAGACTTGCTTGGCCAGTGGAAACAAAGGTGCGTGAGTGGTCTCAAAGCTTAGTGACTGTTTTTGGTATGCCAGGTTGCAATTAAAAATAAAAACAAACACTTAGGTTGGGGTCTGTCTTTCGAGAGAGAATTTGAAAACAAAATATTTAAAAGGTTTGAGTGGCATCATTTTGATTAATAAAATGATTAGTCTTGTTTCTGATAAGGCTGTACTAGAGAATACAGATTTGATTTGCAGACACAGCTGGGCCTCCTAAGTCCACACCTTAGTAAGAGATGCCTTCTGGGCACTTGGCATGAACCACATACATGGAGAATATCTGCCTCAAGTGTGCCAAGCCCCTGCGGTGGGGGCAGTGGGGACCTCCAGACCAGCATCTAGAAATCAGGCCTGTGACCTGGTCTACTTGAATCTGCCACACACAAGCAGGAAAAGGCAAACACGATTTCAGCTGGGAGACACGCAAGTCCTAAAACAGAGTTAGAACTACTAAAACTTCCTCAAAGATTAAGTTTCTACACTCATTTAAAACCAATCTAATTCATGTGAAATTTTAAACTAAAGAGAAAAAAACATTAAAGTGGGATATACTGAAATGCAATCTTTCCATATTGTTAAAATAAGAATTTCCACTTTTTTTAACCAAACTTAGATAAAGCCAAAGTCTATAAAATAGCTGGATTACCTTAAAGAAAGAGGCTGGGTTCAGTTTCTAGATCTGCGGAGTAATCACTGTACCCACTGAGCAGGAATCATTTTCAGGCCATTTCTTACCTTGATCCAATGACATCAAAAAGATGCTGCCAGCGGTCGTTAATTTTGTTGAGCTTGTCATCGATCTCAGCTGCTCTTGTCTTGCTGCTGGCCCTGATCAACTGGTCGCCCATCTGCTTTAACTGTACCTTGTTTTCACTGAACAAGTTTATTTCTTCCATGCAGTCCTGGCAAAGGCACCAAAACGCAAAGCTTCCATTACTACCAAAATTCATTTCTTTGCCAGGCACAAAGATACCGTTGCCTCTTGAAACTTGAAAAATGAGAAAGCTTCTCACACTTGTTAATACAAGTCTTCAGTGTGCAGCTGACAAGTCAGTGCCCACTTGGCACATGTGTAATACAGAAGGAAGCAGGTACTTTCTTGATTCAATAGCGCTGTTTTTCCCCCTCACAGGTTTCTTCTAATCTAAGCTACTTCAGAGTTGAGGACAACTGAGTATAATTAATTAGCCTAACATCAGTCAGAGTTTTCCTGAAGTTTAACTGAGTGGCAAGAAGGTTCTTTCTACTTTCCCCGTGGGGATTAGCGACGTGTTTGCCAAGGGTGGCTCCTTAACAATGACACCTGGAGAAGCCATAACTCACCTTTGATGTGAACTGATGCTTAAGGAGATGCTGATCCCTTCTCTGGTCAGACTTCCAGAGAGAAGGTAACCCCTCTCAGCACACAGCACCATGCCTACCTAGAATGGCCCCATATCTTCCATCTCTCTAGTACCCTCACTTACCAGCTCTTCTCTGAGAAGAGACAGAAATAGTGAGAAAGTTCCTTCAAATTTCTAAAATGTTGTTGGAAACACACGTATAACATTATGCTGTTCTGAGACCGGGCGTGAGAAGGGCAGAGGATTCCGTGGCAGGCATTAACTGCACCCATGGGAGTACTCCTGCTTACCTTCTGTAACTTTTCAATCATTTCTTCAATACTAATATCTGCTGTCTGCAGAACTTTGTTTTCCATCTGCACCAGCCATGCACACAACTCTTTATTTTTTTCATCGAATACAATCCATGAATTTAGTCTGTCTTCGATCTCCTGTTTGCGTGCAGACACCTGGAAACAAAAATGCATTTGGCAGCTGAGAACAGGCAGGAAGGAAAGCATTTCCCTTCCCCTCCCCCAATAAAAGGGACTATGAATTTCATTCATTTTAATCAGTAGCCCTATAGACTGAAAGTACTATGGTTTTGCCTCTTAAACTCCTAAGGTTTAACGTCAATGAAAATTTCTTCCTCCTTTGATAAATGTCATAAAAAGCAACACAATCAAGATTGCTCCTAAATTGTAACTGACCAAAAAGATCCAGTTTTATCCAATATTATCAGGTATATTAAAAATTAGAAACAGGAAAGGTTAAATGAATATATTCGGCATTGCCCAAATTTCTTCTGCTCCTTGTTCTTAATATACATTTACTGACTGCTTGCTACATGCTAGTTTATAACTTTATGACCCAGATCCTTTCCCTTTTAAAAAATGATCATCTTTATTGCTACTTAAGGTCAATGTCCTGCCTATTTAATTTAAAAACTATATTACAGATAACAGTTTAAACCTAACATTTGTAAGCAAATGGACCACAAAAATCAAAATCATTTAAATATTCTAGTGTTGCAGTTCAGAACAAAAAAAAGTAAAATAAGATTAAAAAATGCACATCACTCATCAATTCACCTTCCCATAATGTACTTTAGCTCTGGATAGAAATCATGGCAATGGGACCAAATAATAGTCTGCAGCAAGCAGGATGACCCAAAATACACAGTACTCCATTATGCATAAGCAACCCCTAAGGTGACATTGGTGAAGGGTCTTCCTCCTTAAAGGGTTCAAATTTGATACGTCAATAAATATAAAGAACGTAAATCTGACTTTCTAAATGTACAAAAGTCTTCTCAGGTCTTAAAAATCTTTAGACTCTTAAAGTTAAAAGGGATAGCTAAGAGTTCTTTACAGATGGTGAGACAAAGGTTTAGCTCCCAGAGATTTTCCTGTTATGTACAAAAAACCCTCTGCTCTTCTCAGACTGAGAAAATGTCTAATGCAGGGACACCTACCCAGCTGAATGTGCTAAAAAGGTGCAAGGAACCATACCCCCCCTCAAACAAGTTGTGTGTTTCCATTCCTCAGGGCATCTATTGATCTCAGCTTCAAAAAATCCTGGACTTTTGCAGTCATTCTCTTAATGGTAATAATCAAGAACACCTGGGCCCCAGTCTTTGCTGCTTAACTTTTAGGATACTTTTCACATTTTCTATTATATAAAAATTGAATGAAAATTCAAAAAGGACATTCAAAAGTAGAGTACATTGTGAATACTAAAACTAAAACCTAGAAGGAAGAATGTTTTTACTTTATTAAAATGCATTTGAAAGTGTCTGAATCCCGGCTCTTAATACATCTCTTCTTAATTCACAATAAGGAGATTAAGGAATTTATTTTTCTTAGAATTCTTAAAACAAAGATCTATTAGCACCCTTTAATTCCACGCTGGTCTCATCACAAACACATCCTGTAGAAGACCCTGATCACAGTGAGCCGCTGAATGTAGTAGTTAATCAGTTCTTTTACAGTTCTAAAACAGCGGCTACTTGAAATAAACATTGGGTTGCAAGTCAGTGCAGAGTTTTTGGATAAAGTGCCACCGTGCAGGCATAAGTAGACTCCTGCTGTCTGTGGGGGCATCAAAGAGATGCTGCCGAGATTCTGCTTTAAGGATGGACGAGATCTCTGCGAGTCCTGATTCTAATATTCCGATTAGTACTCATCACCTACGCAAGACAGAGAGCAGAGCCCGCATAGCTGTTCACAATTACAGTTCCTCCCTCCCCAGATGATTTTTTAAAAAGCTCATTAAAAGTGTGCAAAGTCCCAGCACTGAGTGCTGGAGAAACAAAGGGTCAAATCTGCTAAACCATGTTGCTGCTGTCTAAAGGCACAGCAGCCGGCCTGGGCTCCAACTGAAAAGGGCCTCCGGTTCAGTGAAATTAAGCTCTTTTCTACTTTGTCTGGCCTTTGGAGACATTTCAATAAACTCCACAACAGCCGTGCCCTGCAGTTAACTGACTTACTCTTAAGCAGAGGTCCTCCCATTGTCTGTGCAAATGCTCTATTTGCTCCTTCAAAATCATCACGTCCTCCACAAGAATGTGCTGAGCTAAGTCGGTCTTCATAGTGTGAAGTTCTTTGAAGTTCTGAGTCCAGTTAGCCAAAGACTTCTCTAGTTCCTGCGTTTAAACACAGAAAGGGGGAATGAAAAAAACTCAAACCTTCAACTCAAGCTGCTGTTGTTTCCAAACCTGTAGCTAATCCTTTGATTGGACTCTGGGGGAGGGGAGGCCAGGAAAGGGGGCGGGATTTTCTGAATGAGAAATGGCCCAGCGTGAGCATCTGCAGTTGTGGTTGGCCAGTTCTTCACCACCTTTTTCTCAAAAAGAAAACGCTTTTCTACCTTCATTTTCATTTCCTCAGGTAGTTCAGTATTTTATATAATTGCATTTTAAAGTCGTGTAGATCTTTCTTTGGAGAAAAGCAACAATCACACACACACAATTCTGAAACTCTGTTACAGAAACGTATAAAGTGTGACTTCCCATTTTAGAAAATACCTAGGAAATGCATTGTTGCTACCGTGGCAATCATAATAACAGCTTCTGTTCAAAGGGAAATATTTTGGTTAACTTTCGGGAAAAAAAGTTAAATATAATGAAAGAAAAAATAAATTGTTCCCTAATAATTGGCAGAGATTAGCAGACAATTTCCTTTGGCCCTGGAAACGTTTACTTTTTAAAATGAAGTGTCTGTCAAATTTAAACTTTTGTAATTCTTAGAACTTAATCACGAAAGTTACTTTTACAACAGAGGTAAAAGGAAACAACCAGAACACTCAGGAACCATCTGGATTTTTCCTGTGCTCACAATTCATACTTCAGCACATTTGAAGGGTCTCCATTCACACATATCTCCTGGAATCTGAAAGAAGAGACTTTCATTTACATCAGAAATAAACCTGAGGGGTGGTAACAATAAAACTGTGTTAATTCTGATTGATTTTCAGAATTCTAAAAGCTACAGTTGCAAGATTTTATAACTTGCTGACAAAAATTTACAATTAATAACATGGTCCAGAGAATTCTTTTTTAAGGTTGCAGGGAGATTAAGAAATAACATCTTTATCAGAAACCATCATTTTAAGTTTTTGTTTCCTAGTGCTGGCCTTATGATTCTACTAAAGTGGATGACTGCAGATTCTGGTGTGGAACACTTAATTAAGTACATAATATAAAGACGGTCGCTCATAAGTGGAGGTATACCACTCACTGACTCACAACTAGAGGAGACCCAAAGATGACAGCTTCACACAGTGCTTCTCTGCTCAGTGGTGCTGACTCAGATGCCTGCCCAGTAGGGAGGCGTGTTTAAGTTATCCACAGCCAAGTTTAAATCAATTTGGTTTGAAATTTGGTTTCCTCCTATAACTGAAAGGATAATTAACAGGTATAAAACTTTCAGATATAGGCATTTTTATGATTCTTAACCAATATTACCAAAATGTGTCCTCAAAGGCATGATTCCACGTACCTTTTGGTGTTGAGTTTCATGTATTTTTGGGGAAAATATCTGTAATTATTCCTAGCTATTATTTAAATCTATATTTCTTTAATTACTAGTCTGAAGTGCTACCCACTCCTTTACCCTGAAGCAACCACAAATATATTCAGTTAATTCCTACTGACATTTTCAGTTCTCAGACACAAAGGTAATTCCTCAGATAAGGCTTCTCTGAGTCACTGGATGAGGTTGAGCCTCCTGTTTTATGCTCTCATGATCCCCTGTCTGTTTCCCCTCTACCACTCACCATGCTTACAATAATTCTCACTCACGCCTATGCACATAGTGGGACTCTTTGGTTAACAGGTGTCCCTCCATAGCCTAGACTGTCAGCTTCATACTGGCCAGGGCCATGACAACCTTGCTCACAAATGCAGTGCTCGGCACCTACCACAACGCCTTGTGTAATGTAAATCCTCAGATATCAAAACGCATGATTGAAAGGCAGTGTCTCAAGAGCTTTAAAGTATTCATACATATTTCGTGTAAAAAGTGAGGAATCAAACAATATGTAGAGTGAGGTCTACTGTGGAAGTTTATTACAGTTGATACTCAGTATTTGTACCATTTCAAAAATCATGCTTCTGTCATTAAAATACTCCAGATTCACTCCCAAACTAATTGCAAGAGAGAACACACCAGATTAGTTTCCCTTTCTTAATGTAATCAGCTAAGCTGTCTATAATATAATACATGATGTAAAACAGTTTTTTGGCTACATAAAGTGGTGCATCGCACAGGCCTTGGTTGGACTCTCTAAACAAGATGATGGCATTAAAGCCTTTGCCTGTGGACTTAACTACCAGCGGTTTGTCAAGTCTTTTTCTCTACACTACTATCTGGGTAAAAGAGGATCAAAAAAGGAATGTGTATGCCTGAAACAGCGGATAGTACCTACCCCTATATATACTGCATTTTTCTACACATACCTATGATAAAGTTTAATAAATCAGGCACAGTAAGAGATTAACGATAACAAATAGAACAATTACAATAACACACTGTAATAAACGTTACATCAGTGTGATCTCTCTCTCAAAATATCTAGAAATTTTGAACTTCAGCTGACTATAACTGAAATCATGGAAAACAAAACCATTGGTGGCGGTTGGGGAACTACTGTGTACTTTTTGTGCCTTCTGAATTTTGAATCATGTGATATTATTTATTCAAAAATTGTTTTTAAAATAATTTTTAAAAATAATTTGAGTCCCAGGGACTCAAATCGTTTAACAAGTTTCATGAACAGATGTCCACCTATAGCAAATTTCATAATAGCAAAAGTTAATATATAAAATATATAAAAAAATCAGAGAAAGAGACAGAAGGGGACGGAAGGGGTCGAAGGAGCATGAGCGCACACAAGATAGAAGTTATTCCATAGAGCAACTTGGCTGTAACTGGAATGTAATTTTCCAAGGAGGAAAGTAAAGCTCAGACTAGTCAAGCGGCTAGTGTATCTCTCCCAAGTGATTCAGGTATGATAAACACTACCCTAGACTGGCTTCAGGTTACCTGGGATCTTTTGGAATACAGTCATAGGTTGAATAAAATCCATGTGCTTGGCCTCTTTTCCTGATTCTTTCCACTGAGAGATAGAATACTGAGGCTATGGAAGCCGAAAGGATCCCACTGGAAACTAAGAAGTGTGACACGTGGGAAAAATTATGCCTTCTTATGAGTTTACAGGGTGCATTCTGCACTGGTTTCTAGACTTTATGGAGGGAAATTCTTATGTATCAACTGAGAGTGTCTCCACATTCATTCATTTGATATTGAATTGTACATCTAAACCTGAAGAGGTGGAGGTGATAAAAACTTTGAAAATTACGGTTAGGTAGGAACCTTCTTAACTAATAAAGACTTCACCAGTAAATAAACTTAATGGTGAAATGTCTGAATCATTCTTTTTAAAATCAGGAACAACACAAAAGAGCCAGTCATTAATGCTTCTACTCGGCATTGTTATGGAAGTACTGACCAGTGTTAAAAGAACAGAAAAAATTATAATTAAAAGGAAGAAACAAAAAAGAGCCATTTTTCACCAACGGTCTATAATACAGACACCCAAAAGAATATATAAATTATTGAAATTAACAAAAGTTAGCATGATGGCTGAATATGATATTAATACATAAAAATAAGTCGCATTTCCAGGCACCAGTAATAAAAATATAATTTAAAAAGGCAGTATACTTGATAGCTTCAAAAATAATACACAAAGCAACAAATCTAACAAAATATGCACAATACAATATAAAGAAAATTATAAAACACTGAACATGACTAAAAAAAGAAAAATGACATATCCAGAAATAAGAGTTCTCATTGTCAAAGAGAGGTTAATTTTTACCAAATCAATCTATAAATTCAATACTATTCCATTAAAACTGTTATTAAGATTTTCCATAGTTTGACAAACTGCTTCTAAAAGTTGTGGGAGATCAAAGATCCAAGGACATCCACACTAATGTGGGAAAACAAGGTATGGATACATATCACACCTGAAATGAAGATGTTATAAAAGCTGAAACAAGTTGAACTAGAAAAGAGTAGAGAACCAAGAAACAAATCATGTGTATTTGGAAACTTGTCATTTGACCTTGGACTATTCAATAAACAGGTATAAGGACAACTAATTAGCCATATGAATAAAAAATTAGATCTTTATTTCAAAATGTATGCAAAAATCAGTTCTTCAATAAATAAAGATGTAAAGAATAAAACTTAAAACCTAAAGAAAATATAGGAGGGTGTATTTATGACTCTAATTATAGAGATTTCCCAAAGGAAATAGAAAACACAAATCATAAATGAAGATTTTGACAAATTCATCTATATTAAAATAACAAAAAATCATTCGTTCAGCTAACGACACCCCAAAAAAATAGAAAAACAAGCTCTTGGATGGGAGAATACATTTGCGATGTCTATACTAGACAGAATTGAAGTATCTAAAATAAGCAGCTACTTCAAATCAATAAGATAAAAACAAACAGTCCAACAGAAAAATGAGTAAAGGATATAAACAGGCAATTCATAGAAAGGCAAATCTGAAGGGGTAATAAACACAAAAAAATGTTCAACTTACTAATAATAAAACTACAAAGAGATACTATTTCACATCTATAAGACTATCAAAAGTTTTTTAAAATTAGATAATACCAAGTGACTGGAAAAGGAGACTGTTTTATATTGCTATAATGTGTACAATACAGCAGTGAGAATGAATGAGCTATAGGTAACACAGATGATTCAAAATCATAACAAGGAAGAAAAGTTGCATCGTATGTGTTCTATAGTATGGTATTATTTATGTAAAGTTTAAAAACAAAAATTATACTTCTATTTTCATTGAGAACTATGTATATATGCAGTAAAATGATAAAGAAATGCACAAGAATGATAAAAGACCAAATTCAGGGTTGTGGATACTTGTGGGAAGGGAAAGAATGTTAGAAATCATATAGAACACTTGAACTGTTTACGTTTTATTTTTTGGCTGGGTGATGGTTTCATGGTAATCTGTGATATCATTTGTTATGTTAGAAATATTGTGCATATTAGAAATTTTTACACAAAGAAAAGAAGATGCAGGGAGGAGGATATTATTTTCCAGCACAACCTTGTCTGCAAAGGCCTAAAAGAGCCAGGAATTTTTGCTAGTGTGATATAAATTAGGCAGAATATAGTTTGGAAGGTTTTATAAAAGGGTTATAATTGAGCCAAAAACCCAACCTACTGGCTTCTGAAAAATAAATTCTTTAGTCATACTTTACTCTCATTTCAAAGACAAAGTCATCTGATAAGGGAATCGCATTTGATGTAATCTCAGAGGCCACTTCTTATATTACAGAGGACAACCAGATAGAAAGAGGACCTGAAACAGAAAACCCCTGCAATCCCAAGAAGTAAATTTCTGCAAGTCTCTCATTTTCACACATGGATCTCAAAAAGCATGGATTCTAATTCCTTTGGAGACCAGGATGCTTTGTCAGATAGAAGACAGGAAAAATGTTTTACAAATGAACATGACAACTTGGTTTCAACACAGAAACTGAAAGGTAAACAAACACTTCAACTTCTCAGAAAACAGCTAAGTGATTATCTTGATCACAAGCTTAGCTTTCAATACCTTAATCAACTCTTTTTCTTTATGGAGGTCCTCATGGAGTTCTGGAAGAGGATCTTCACTTTGTGCCTTTAAAGCGTGCAGCCTGCTCTTCAACTCTTTGATTTTCTTTTCACACTGGTCCCATGTCTATTTGAAAACAGTATTAACATTGGTAAGTACTTTGCTACTTAAGAATGAATTGTAGAAACAGAATAACTCATTTAATCCATGTCATTGCTCTATTAAATGTGTTTTTTGTCACATGGAAACCCAGTTCCTGTCTTGAACAAACTATGATCTAAAAGAGGAGATGGGACACCAGGTTGGTTCGATGCCTCTTTGCAGCTCTATATGCAGCTCATTTCAATCATGGTATTGGTTGGTTTTGCTTTGAAATACAGCTGACTCTTGAATAATGCAGGGTGGTAGTGGTGGAGGTGGTTACAAGTACCAACCCCCATGGAGTTGAAAATTCCCATATAACTTAAGTTGACCCTCCACATCTAGAGATTCCAACTGCAGGTCAAAAATACTGCTTTAGATCTGCAGTTGGTTAAATCTGCAGATGCAAAACCCTAGGACGCAGAGGGCCTACTTTATTGGGAAAAAAATCTGCATATAAGTGAACCCGCACAATTCAAACCCATGTTGTTCAAAGGTCAATTGTATTTCCTCCTCCCTCCCCATATCTCTAACCTACATAATCGTATTTCTATTTTAATTTTTGAAAAGTTCATGTTTAAAAGGATACTATAAGCATTAATCTTTAGTATTTACAGTCTTGGGCATACAGTAGCACCAGAAAGCTAAAGCACTCAGCCACTTTTCTTGTCTTCTTTTCTAATGTCGCTCCTCTGTTCTCTCTTTCCCTTTCTAGAAATAGTTTGGCTTTCATGACCCTGTCACAGCCAAGCTTCACTAGGTCTCCATTTATCACTACTGCTCAGTCAACCACGTTCTGCTTAAAGCACTACAGTTTATAAAGTATTTTTCACTTCTCTGTCTTATTGTAACTGCAATAACCTTAGGAGAGCAAGTATTATTATTATCACATTTAAAATGTAAAAACTGAGATTGAAAAAAAAAAAAAATCGAATGGTCAAGGATATAAGGTTAGAAGCGACTTAGTCAAGAGGTGACAAAGGCTGCAGGTTCCCTGGCCAGTGCCATTCTTTTGCACTGTAAGTTTTCCTTTAACCTTTTACATTGCTGAGCAAATAAGATGCCTGTATCTTCAAATGCAGGATGTTTACCGTTGATTTATTAGGATAAATTTCTACTCCTGAGGTAACCAAAAATAGATAAACATAAAATCAAACAATATTCTATTCCTCAGCACAAATGATACCTAAACATACTTGGGCTGGCCCAATTTTATGGAAACACCTCCTGTAACTGGAGGCCACCTGTCCAGCAATAAACTCTCTTGAACACAACCAAGAAGGAGGCAAAGAGAGAAACAAAACTGTGAGTCCTTATCTCCCCCACCAAACCGTTAACTGCACTTACCACCATGCTTTACAAACACAGCAGGTGCTCAACAAATGTTTGCTAGTTAATGACTTTCACACAGTCTGCATACCAAAGAAAATTCAGATACTTTATTCCCAGGAGAGATGCTCAAAACCTAACTCAGAACATATTTGTTCTTCATTCAGAAAAACATCTATGACAAGCTTGGTTATCTGGTTTTGACACTCAATAGTTTAGAGAGGAGAGCAGGCTGTAAGGAGTAGGTATGCTCAGAAAAACAAAAAGAATAGACAGCTTCATACTAAATAGAAAAACCATAAAAACCACATAAGACTTCAAAGAGCATAGTAGTGTAGGGGCAAAACTCAAAGCACCTCAGAGTCCTTGAGAACTTGATATTTCAGCATAACAAAGTAATGATTTTCCTAATAATTCAAAACAAAATAGTTCTTATAGATAGAATCATAAATTATCTGGGAAAGTAACTTATATGGAAAAGTGCATTCTCTTTTATTACTAGAAAGATAAAGGTTATTTTCATATACTATACCCAAAAACAGTATATATGGAACCTTAACTCTACTGAACTCAAATAAGTTTCCTATCAAGTGTTTATATACTTAATATTAAGCTTTTTCAATGCTATTATTATTCTACATTAAGTAACTGGTATGATTCATGGATTAGGACTCAAGGAAGGTCCTTTGGGAAACTCAAAATCACCCTAAAATCACTCCCATTGTCACACAGCAAACAAAAATTCTATGCACTGCATTTGAGTATCATGAACGGGGAAGTAAATGGTGTGTTTACCTCTGCGACGCTCTGGAAGTGCTTAACCGTCTCTCCCACTTGGAGCTTTGTGTCCTTCCAGCTGTCCTGAAGTTGACGGATTCTCTTGCTGATAGCCTCTTTACTTTCCAGGTTAGTTGTGTTCAGTAACTTTTCCCCAGTGTCTAAGGTTAGTGCATAGGTGGTTTGCCATCTCTGAAAATGAATTTCTTTATTCTAAGAAAAATAAAATAAAATAAAAATGATTTGCTCAAGCCATTTCAAATTTATCAAAAGATCTGCTCCTCCTCTAGTCTTCCTTGACTTGGTCAATAGCATACTACTATTCACCAAGATGCTCAGGAAAGAAACCTAGAGTCATCCTGATTTAGATTTTTATTTCCCTGCTGCATTCAAACCATCAGTGTAAATGCTATCTACGAACATATCCTTCTTTATCTTTACTGTGGTCACCCTTCTCTTATCCATCATAACCACCGTCTAAGACTATTGAAATAGCCCAGCTGATTTTGGCAGATGGTATCTTTCACGAAATGGCCAGAGCAATATTCCCAGTCCCACAAGCTCTTCCAGAACCTATTCACTCTCCGTCAAGTGGTGGAGCCTCTGACCCCTCCTCCTGACCCTATGTGGACATATGTGATGGCCTTGGTTAACAGAAGAAGGTGGAAATGACATATGTGACTTCCAGGGCTAGGTCTAGAAGGCAGTATAGGTTCTCCATGGATCTCTTTTCCTTGGGACATGTGTCTTTGAAACCATGAGCTGCCACATGAGAAGCCTGGCTACCAGAAGCCTCCATGTGAAGTGACCACGGGGAACAAAGCCCAGGAGCCCCAGCTGTTCCAGTTCCTAGCTGTCTGAGTCTTTCTAGCTTAAAAGTGCAAGACATGAGAGTGAGTGAGCGAGCCTTCAAATGAGTCCAGCCCCTAGTCACCATCCAACTGGAACTGCCTGAGACCCTAAGCAAAAACCACCAAGCTGTCAATCCCCAGAACTATGAGAGACAATAATCAACAATGATTGTTATAGAGCAATAAATATGCTACGGATTTCTGTTCTCCCTTTGCTCCCCTATAATTCATCCTGCTCTGAGCAGCCAGAGGATCTTTAAAAAATACAAATAGATTCCTGCTGCTCCCTCTTCCCAGTGAAACTCTTCCAAGGCCTTCTATTGTAATCCAGCTACCATATCTCACCTACAAAATGCTCCTCCCTGTCTGCCTCTCAAATTCATTTCCTATCACTGTGGCCCTCCCTGGCTAAACTCCAGTGGTACTAGCCTTGTTGCTGTTCCTCTGTTTTGATAAGCTTATTCCCATCTTGAGGAATTTGAAAAAGCTATCTCTTCTGTGTAAAAGGCTCTTTCTCCAAAATCTTTGCGTGGCTGGCTCCTTCTCGTCATTCAGGTTCTGTTTTAAACATTACATTCCCAGAGATCATTGAATTTACGGTGGCCACCCAGCCCCTTCATTACTGGCCCTGTTTTAATGATCTACATATGCCTTATTGCAATCTGATATTTTCTTGTTTGTTTATTAATTTGTCTGACTGCCTCCATGAGTGTGGGGGTCTTCTCTTAGTCTACACCATACTTCTAGCACTTAGAATAGTGACTAGCACACAGCAGGTAGTCAATATTTGACAACTGGATTAATAAATGAGGAAAAAGCATGGGAGTTCAGAAGGGGGATGTTCCATTTAGTTGTACCTCTAGCGAGTGGTTCTATATAGCTCAGTGGAACATTCCCTGGGAACTGTCAAGTAATAACTCTAGTCTTATGCTCATCAATCAACTTTCTGACCAAAAACTTTGGTGCCTAAATAAATTTGCCCTTCAAGAGCAAACAGGAGTCCCGCACTGGTGGTCAATTTATACCTTACTCAGTGCCTGAAAAACTTGAGTAGTGTGAGTCTATCACCCCAAACTTCCCCCATTCTACCCACCCATCTCTCCACTCCATCCTTACTCCCACAGCCCAAGAGAGCCCTGCTATTTCTGGAAGGATAAATAAGACAGGGTTTCTGACCCTATGAGGCTGGGAACAAGGTCGGGTAAGGTCATGGTGACCCTACCCAGGTGGCTTCCCCATTGCGGACAGGCCATCTGAACCATGACATCGCAGTAAACACAAAACCTGAAGTGAATGAACATCTTCTGAATAATGACCTCCCTGTCATTCTCACACTGTGACCGTGCATGCACTACCTTCAGCTCATGGATCAGACTTCGGGTCTGGCAGAGGCTGTAGCAATCCTGGCTCTTCACTGCGGCCAGCATGTGGCTGGTGTCGGCGAGGAAGTGATTCAAGTCTTCCTCGGAGGTGGTGAAGTACTGCCACTGCCTCACCAGCCCATCGACCTCTCTCTTCCTCTGCTGAATGCCCTGGGCGGCATTCTTCCACTGGTCCTTCAACTTCGTGAACTTCAAAACAAATTCCGGTCTTGGGAAAAACAGATGGTTAGAGAATCCTGACATGAACACATAGGAAAAATAACTATTGTGGCACAAAAGAAACTCAGATTTGCTAGTGATAGGTTCAGTTTACATGGGGGAAAAAACCCTGAAAATCTTAGCATAATTCAACTTAAGTATGATGGGAAACTTGGAGCTGGAACAGGGGTAGTATGTGGGTTGGCAAAAAACTTTTAGCAGAAGATATTAGCACATGACCTGCTATTGTGCCAGCATGTATGACAACCATACCCTTAAACCAAATCAGGCTCTTTTAATAAACGTAATGCCAAATGCTGTATGGAAAATTATATACCAGAAAAGTGGGAAACAGATGAACAGGTAGGTACCTTGTAACGTTATCTATACCTTGAAGGTTATATTTTATGTCATTTTAGCAATAAAAAACATGCTTCCTGCAGCAACTCAACTAGTTCTTTTCCAGATAAATGATATCCTTCACATGATAAATAAGGCTTTTTATTTATTATGGAAAATATCATGCTTTGCTATACTGATCAAATCAAAACTAGCTGATCATCTTGGAACTGGTTTGAATTTATTACTTCAGAGTAAGGAAGAAATGGGCTTTTTATTTCTTATTTATGCTGAAAGAAGACTCAGAGGTATATAGATGGTAATGGAGAGAAAAAACAATGTCCATCAGGATATGTGAGAAGTATTTAAGAGGACAGGCCACTTCTGGGCTCTATTGCCACAATACCAGTGGTTCATGCAGGCTTACTTTATTTGTCACTGGGAAGGACTAAAAGGCTCTGCTCAGCCTGACTGGCACTACCCAGTGACCCCAATTCCCATGTATACAGCATAGAGAGAAAATCCCTTCTTTCACACCTGTGGCATAGCTCCTTACTAGGAACAACAGCACCTACAGAATTATTTTTTAAACAGCAAAACACCATGAGGCTGAAGGTAGAGAGGAAAACACACTCCTTTGGAGTAAAAACTTAGTTAATTGTACTTGGCAAGTAGGTATTTCCAAAGTGTCTGGTCTGCCAACCCCACCTACCACAAGGGACAGTGCCACCACTGTTTTTATGGCCAAGTGGCCAGACCTGTCCGAATATACAGTCAGAAGATTGGCCCCAGGCTGGCCTATCAACTGACACGACTGCGGGGCACTGCTGCGGTCAAGATTCCTGTGGTAGCCGGCCTGCTCCAGCTGCACTGGCCCTGCACGCCCACAAGCTCCAGAGCGCTTACCTCCTCTCTGTTTCTGTTGTGTCCAAGAGTTGTAAGGACTGGGTGACATAGGAATCAGCAACTGCCTGGTTTATAGAAACTTCAGCTTCTAACATCTGTATGAGTTAAAGTACAAATATCAGCTTGTAGAATTCATTATAAATCTGGAGTTTACATTTCCTAATAAAATCTAAGTTCATAGAAGATATTTGAGATGATAATTTTCAAATTAATTAAGCCTAACTGCAAAAAGGATGCTCAACCATTATGTCAACACAACCTATAAATGTAATCTCAGAGGCAAAATGATCCAGTTATAACTGTAACTGTAACTATAACTAATTCCTGTTTATTACGCATTTACTATTTTCTGGGCACCATGTAAACACGTGTGTTGTCTCTCTTATTACTCAAACTAAGGATTTAAGTAGTATTAACATCCATTTGAAAAGGAGGAAGCTAAGATATAAAGAAGCTAAGTAAGTAATGTATACAAGGTCACTGAGCTTTTGGGCTGGATGCATTTTATTTTCATTGCATGATGTTAACATTACAATGCAGACAAATCAGTTACATTAAAAAGTTACAGTGAATTAATCATGCACTTTTGAAATGAAGGACCTGCCTATAATCACCAGGAGTATTTTCAAATGTAAATCAGCACAAGTGAAATTATTAATGCTGCAATTATAATTATACCAGGTTCTTACTCAGTAAAAATGCAAAGATGAGTTGAAGTACTTTAACATGCTTCCGGTAAAGTGGTGTAACTGCATTCTCTGGAAGCAAAGTTGTGCTAGAGGCTTCCACCTACTACAGAAAATCTAGGAGTTCTAGGATTAACAAAATAGAGCAATAAAACAAAAAACTGAAATTCATGAAGTGTACGAGAATTTTACACATGATCAACTGACAACAGAATTTGCTTAAAGACATGCATTGATAGGTACTCACTGTATCTTATTTCAATCTATCTTTCTCTGACTCCTGTCCCAGGGTGAGGGGTGTGAGGGTGGCAGAAAGCACTGGTTTACCTCATATGTTTTCTGCTGTTCCAGGAGAGCTGGAAGGCTGTCAGCAATATTCTCCTTGAGTATCTCTTCTATCTTCTCCAAAAGCTGGACCCACTTTTCACAGCAATAAAGAAACTTTTTATTTAATCCAATTTCCTGAAGCTCACTACAAAGGTTTAAAAACAAAACAAAATGGTGACATATAACAATGACATTACTGAGCCCAAGCCATTAATTTTACGTTAATTGAAACCAAATGGCCGGGATAGACTGTTCTGACCTGCAGCGTTCCAGTGCTGTTGCCGTGGCCCGAATCCACTGCCGGTTCATATTTTGCAATGTCTTCACAGTTATGTCACTAAGTGGGAGCTTGAGGCTTATTTCATTCAGATGTTCAACGTCAGGAGATTGAGCTGTCAGTGCCAGCACATGATTCTGTTAAAAAGAAAAATTCTAGATTTTTGGATGCTCATAAGATATGTACATGATGAAAAGGTCTTAGAGATCCTGTAGAGCAGTGGTCTCCAAACTTTTTGGCACCAGGGGCCAGTGCTCCTATGAGAATCTAATGCCTGATGATCTGAGGTGGAGCTGAGGTGGGGATGCTAGCGCTGGGGAGCATCTGTAAATACAGATGAAGCTTTGCTGGCCCACTGTTCACTTCCAGCTGTGCAACCTGGTGTATGGCCCAGGAGTTGGGGACCCTTGCTGTAGACCATCCTTATCTCAAAGATAAGGGAAAATGGGGGCCAGAATAGGTAGATGACTTGCCCACAGTCAAATGGCTTGTTAGTGTCAGAACTCAACATGAACCCAGGTGTCTCAATCCTGTGGCTTTTCAAAAATGATAAGCTGCAGGAACTAGAAAGGGATCTCAGGCTTTGTTTTTGAGGAAGACAAAAATAAGCTGGTTTTTTTTGTTTGTTTGTTTTTTTAAAGACCCATTCTGGACGTTCAAGTCCCATTTGATCTACCAACTTTCCCTTCAACAGATCATGCAGTTGACCTACAAATCAAATGAAAACTTAGTCCTTAAAAGAACTACAGCAAAGCAAGGAACTTAAAACATCTGTATTTTGATAGAACATAATATCATAAGAAAGTAAACTCATCAAAATTGTATTTTTAAAATGATATTCCAGTGACAGTGTTTAAGTCAAGAACGTTAAGCAAACATCCTTCTCAATATCAACAGACTATTGTAACAGTCTATGTCAGGGTCAGTAAACTTTTCTGTAAAGGGCAAGAACATAAATATTTTAGCCTTTTCTAGGTCATATGATCTCTGTTGCAACTATTCAACTCTGCCCTTGTAGCACAAAATCTCCAATAAGCAATTCATAAATGGAAGGGGATAACTGTGTCGGTAACACTTTATTTACAAAAACAGGTGGTGGACGGGACATGGACAGTGTGCTAAAGGTTCCTGACTCCTTTATATCATCATATTGGTTTCTTAGGAGTATGCAAGATCCAGAATTCTTTAAATCTCCTATTCATTTATCTTAACTGTACTAAACTCACTATGCTAATAAAAGAAAACATATAATTAATTTAACAGGGTATTTTACTTTTGATCTTCAACTAACTAGAATAATTTAATCACAACAACCAATTCCTAAATTATTCTAGTTGACTGAAGCTAATTAGTAAAGACAGCAAAAGTTAAAAATCTACTAAAATTACTGTGGCTATTACTAAAATAGATCCCTATGCTGTCATACTTTTCTAGACCTTACAGATAATAGGGCAAGAATGAATGACATAAATTACTGTTCTTTAGAGTCAGGATAAAAACATGCTGTAATGTGAAGGTAATTAGCTTATTTTTTATCCTATGGTGAATCTAAGTCCTTAGAAATGATAAATATTGGCAATACCAGGAATGACTCAGGATTTCCTCCTTTTTCTTGCTGGTAGAGTTTATCCAAATTCTCTTCTTCATGCATAATAAGACCTTTTAAAGATTCCAACCGGTCTCCGAAATCCTTGAATTGTGATAGGACAAACTAGAACCAGAAAAGTTTTCATCAGGAACAATCTCCATGAACATATATAACAAGCATAGCCTTAGGAGCTGAAAAAAGTTCAAGTTGTTTTCAACCCCCAGCAGCTCATAATTATCTGGAATATTCAGAAGACTCCTGATGCCTCTGGCAAAGCATCAAGCCTTCAGGGATGAATGGCTCACCCGCTTGAGGGGGCCGTGCAGAGGAGGGTTCGTGAGTACTATGTTCTCATAGTCCTGCTAGTTAAATATTTTTTTCCTGATGGTATTGAGATGTGATATTGGAGTTCCATGACCTTCTATGCAGCTTTTTCACAGCGAATGCATGAAAGGCTTTTCAAAAAGTGACTAAAGAATACAACAAATGGATATGCTTTAACTAATTTTATTATTCCACGTGAAGATCTAAATAACTATGAGATCTGAATAGTGTATGAACTATATCATTTCTTAAATTAACATATTCAATAAAGAAGAAATGGTGGCTTAAGATATGCCCATTAGCCATGTAATTGAATAATCACATGATTAAAGGATGATGTCAATGGCTGGTATGTTCGGAGCAGCTTTATTCTGAAGTTGCCCTAAGGAGCAACTAATAACTTATATTATTTATATGTATATATTCCTTATATATTTTATATGTTTCTTATGTCCTACTGGGCAATGTCCAAGACTACAATACGAATGAAAAAACAAAATGAACCTCAAATTCATTTGCTTTCACAAGCAGCATCTTCTCCAAGTAAGAAGCCCTCTGGAGCGAGTGCTGTTGACCAGAGAGAAGCACGTGGGTGTCGGACTCTGCGGGTTGTGGGAGTCGATCCAGGAGGGTGGAATTTTGGAGAAGGGCTTCTTTTGTCTTCTGCACATCATGCTGAAGCTCCTGGTGAAGAAAAAGTGATCAAAATACACTTCGAAGCTCTGCCTTTTACAATGAATCCCCACCGCCCTGGGCTCCGTCAACATTGAGGAGAATTTCTGCCCTAAACGGTGGCTTTGGCTTTTTGTTGCTGTTTATGATTTTAAAGAGCTCAAAAAGCTAAGTTTTAGTTGTGTGATGTTCATCGCTGGTGCTGTTCTAAAATCTGTCAGTTTGGAACTAAAACTGACCACTGACCAATAGAGTTGGGGCTTCTAGTTTATAGAAACTAGAGACCACTTGGGTAGAGTCCTGTGTTTTGTACTTCTAATCATCAAACAATATAAGGATCTGCTTTAATGTCAATATAAAAGTCAATGTAATCCTGTCCTTTGAGACTTTGTGATGTCAGTGGATTCATCTGTAGAGACTGCAGGATATCATCTATCAAGCTATATTTAAGGCTACCCTGGAAATACTGTGTGCGACAGAAATACAGATCATATCTTTTAATACTTTCGATTTGCCCTATAGTATCAGAAGCTATAAAATGCAGCTGTTCACCCAGTTTAAAACTTTAAAGTAGTCACTTTCTGAGCATTCATTAACATTTTAGGATAAAATCAGAGGAACTTACACAGCTCTTAAGTATAATCTAAAAATCACTATACCCACAGAAAAGCCATATTAACACAGAGGCAAGTCCACGATTATTTCTAAAGCAAGAGATCCAATACCTATTATTCTCAGATGATCACACTCAGTTGAGATACTTTTGCTTTTGAGACTGTATAAAATTTTTGCTTTAGAGATTTACCTGCTGGAGTGGAAGGAGAGGCATGGAACTAGGTGGCATCAGGTGTCCCTGATCTAGCTACCTGTAGCCTAGACCTCACCTCTGAGCAGCCACCTGTCCCTCCCAACCCCAGACATCCCAGTCTTGCCTGTGTCCTACACAGCCTGCTCACATACCTGTCCTGATCCAATTCTCTGTCCCTGTGGTCTGTCTAGTCCCTGGGTCATGGCCCTGTCTGTTGGGCTGCCTTAGCCCTTGGTTTTCTGTCTGGTCTTTGCACCCACCTTTATGTCCCGCAAGGCCGAGGTCAGGATCGCTTCCAGATTGTCTCCAGACATGTTGATATTTGTGAGCTGTCGGTACTTTGCTTCCTGGCGCTCCAGCCTTCCTGCAGCTTCCGTGTGAGCACTGGTGTGGGCCTTCCAGAGCTGCAGCAGACTCTGGGCCTTCTGCAACTGGTCTGCAATGTCCTGGTTTACCTGGGTCCATCTTTTAGGGCAATATAAACAACAGTTTCCTCATCCCATCCTTTCCCTTGCAGCAAAGGGTCAATGCACACACCCTACCAGAAAGTTATTAGCAGTTGAACTGTTAAATGCCTTATTATTATTATTATTAATGGCACCACCATTATATAGACAAAAGTCCAAACTGGGATATTTAACTAACTTTATAATTCTCAAAAAAATTTTAAAATTTGTGATTGGTAAGAAATATTTATTGTATTATGAATGTCTCTTAGGCAAAGTTGGAGAAAGCACTGAACTGTATGCCTGATGAAACTTCTCCGTGTGAGAGGGCCTCCTATTTTATAGAGGTGTCTCTAAACAGGTCTATTCCAATACTGCTTATAACAAATTTATTTTCCAATTATAAAAGTCACATGTTCTTTATATAAAAGTGGAAATAAATGAAACTGTTTTTATTTAATACACATACTATAGGACCTTGCCTTTCTTTCCCATCACTTAATCAGGTTTGGGCCATTCAACAAAAGGCCTTTTATATTTCACTCAACAAAATGAAAGTCTTATAATTAACTAGGGCCACACTCCTTAGAAGGGGCTTTCTACCATAAGCACTTCATCAAAAATTCCTTTCAAGCCCACAAATCACTTCCCCAAGAGGTATTCTAACATTCCCTTTCTTCCATCTTATAATGTTTCCAGTGGATCAGACTGGCTATCTGGCCCACCCCCTAGTCTGTTTCTGACTATAAGTCTGGTGTCCCTGAGGACTGCACTGGGCATTTAGCCTCTGTCCTCTGAAAACTGCTAGGCTGGGACTGTAATTATGGCATTGGTTATACACTTGTACAGGGCAGGTAATAGGCTTCACAACATCAAATCATATACGAACTAGATCCTTCTAAACAGAAATGAGCACAGTATGAAACTAGTCATCTCAGATGATTAAGAAGATAAGGCTTTCCAAGGCCCATGACACTTCACTTATCACAAGTTATTAAGATATCTGATCTATTATTCAAATTGTATCTTAATGCATACCTTATGTGAGTATCTTGGCATTTCTCTTCAATTATTTCGGCAACTGAGGGGCAGTAATATTTGAGTTTTCCAATAACCTCCTGGAGTTTCTGCCAACTCCCTTCACTGCTCTCAGCTTCATCTTGAAGAGACTAAGAGAACAGGGCAGGAACGTTAGTTTCAGAATGGCCTGGCTACTTCCAAAGAAGGCAGCAGCTTTTCAAGACTTGCTGTACATCACCAAAATAACAACATTCAAACACTGATAGGAGTGGGATAAATGATTAGAAATGTAAAGAAGAAATCAACTGAGAATGCATTCTTTCATTTTGTAAAAAAGTGTACTTAAAAAAACCTTACTAAAATCCAAAACATTTTAATTGTGAAACAATGTAGACATTAAAAATGAAGAAAAATTCAATGGAAACTTTCACAGAGTTTCATTCACTTGGCTCATGTGATTCATTCTGGAATTTCCAGATGTACTTTTGATGCTGCTTTTAAAGTACTGTTTTGTGCACTGGCTCAAAAGCAATTGTCGAAAGTACACTTTTGTGTCCACTACTATGCTTCCATTGGAGATTTTCTGTCAATAAGGCACTGTGTCAAGACTGGGTTCATTTACCTGAAGGTTTTGCACCTGGTATCTCAAGGCCTGCAACGATAAAACTACAGGCTTGCTGTGTTCCATGCAGTAGCAGAATTGAATTGTCATCATATTTACGTCATCATAGAGTTTATCATAAATCTTCCACTCCTGTAAAACGAACTGCATCGAGGTTTTCAACTCACTGACCTACATGAAAAGATAAAGACATATTTAGAAAATCACTGAGAAGAGGCTCTCTCATTTTTTTTTCTTTCCAAGGACTCTGACATTGTATCCAGTTTAGGCATTTCAATTTGAGGGTATTGGAGGAGCTTTGGTGATTAACTGAAGGTGGAAAGAGTAGGTCAATGAACAAAAACTATCAGAGAAAGCTCAGTTTTAGAATAGGTGAATGGAAACGAACCCTGAGACCAGGAGGATCAGCATGGGTTCAGCCTAGCAGGGAAAGCCCAGGGAGAGAACACTGGGTGAGGAATCAGAGTTTGCTAATGTACGCTTCACAGTATTAGCTTTCTGACATTGGGCAAGTTATTTAAACCTTGAGTCTGTTTTCTCATGTACAAGACAGATAAAATAAATGTGTGAAATAAATAAAATAAATCTGTGAAAATGCTCTGAAAACTGTAAATCATTATAAATGTAAATCGTTGCCTGTATCTGGCACTTCTGATTACTAGAGAACAAGCATAAGCTGGAGAGAAATATACTTGGACAAATGATAGACAAATGCTAAGCAAGAGGAAATGCAATGGTGGGCAAATTTTGACCGTTAATAGGTACTGATGATCATTAAAGAAAGGAGGTTGAAACATTCAGTGATCCCAGATACAATCGAGAATATATATATATATATTTTTATACATATTATATAAATATTTATAACTCAATAAAGAGATAAATAACCAAACTAAAAAATGGACAAAGGATTTGAATTTCTTTAAACAACATATACAAATAGCCAATAATCACATGAAAAAATGCTCAACATCCAGTCATTAGAGAAATGTAAATCTATACTATAATGAGATCTTACTTCACATCAACTAGGATGGCTATATTCAAAGTTGGATAATAACAAATGTTGCCAAGAGTGTACAAAAATTGGAACCCTCAAAGATTTCTGGTAGGAATGTAAAATGGTAAAGCTGCTGTAGAGAGAAGACAGGCATCTCTTCAAAAAGTTAAATATGGAGTGATTATATGACCAGACAATTCTACTCTTAGGTGTATACCCACAAGAACTGAAATCAGTCTACAGCCATGCCACCCTGAACAAGCCCAATCCTGTCTGATGTCAAAAGCTAAGCAGGTCAGGCCTGGTTAGTACTTGGATGGTAGACCACCTAGGAAGACCAGCAGCTATAGGCCTAAAAAATAAAAAGTAAGGGTTGTAGGCTGACAAGGTCCTTGCAGTGTGTGAGGTCACCCAGTGGTTGCCTCGCCTTAAAAAAAAAAAAAAAGAACAAATCACATGTTTACACAAAAACGTGTACACGAATGTTCACAGCAGCATAATTCATAATAGGCTAAAAGTGAAAACAACCCAAATGTCTATCAATGGACAAACTAAATGCGGTAAATCCGTACAATGGAATATTACATACCCATGAAAAGAAATGCAGATCTAATAAATGCTATATTATTCTTGAAAACATACTAAGCAAAGGTACACAGATGCAAAAGACTACATATTGTAAGATTCTATTAATACCAAATGCTCCAAACAGGCAAATCCAAAGAGAGAGACAGTAGCCTAGTGGTTTCCAGGGACTAGGGTAAGGGAGGAATGGTGAGTTAACTGCTAATGGGTATGAGGGTTTCTTTCTGAGGAGACAAAAATGTTCTAGAATAATAGTGACAGCTGCAAATTTCTGAAAATACTAAAAACCACTGAACTGCATATTCAAAAGGATAAGTTTTAAGGTGGGAATTATATATCTATTTAAAATTAGAATCAGTAGAAACAAAGTGTAATCATTAAATTGGCCCAATCAGATATCTTTATTTGCAGTATGATCTCAAATTTCAGATGTAGCCACACAGACCTGCATTCAGTCCCTCTGTTCTCTGCTTATCAACAACAGGGGCTACTGCACATCCACAGCGATAGGGAGGCTTCCTCAAACCCTGTCACAAACAGGGATCGATGAAAAACAACATGGGATGCTAAAAAAGTTAGTCTCACATTGGCAATTAAGTGGACCAAGTCTTGTCTTTTATAAGGGCTGGAGGGCTCAGAATCATTAAAGAGTAATAGAAAGTAAAAAAGGGAGGCAGGAAGGGAACTCCTTATACTTAAACCTCTCCAAAGCCGGGACCTATCTGGGTGGCAGGGATGATTCAGACACAAAAATGGCTATGGGCACATGACACACAAGACACTGCCAGGGTTCAGGTCGCATTCGGCCTTCTTGGCTTCCACACATAAAGTCTGTGTAATTTCCGGGGCTCTTAAGGGTAAACCCCTTAGACTATTATAGCTTCATAGAGAAGAAATGGCACATGTGGTTTAAGGCAAAGAATAGAAAACCATTAAGCAAAATTTAGTTTAAGCAGAAACAAGCAGGAACATTTTCAAAATGTTAAAAGTAGAATCAGCCAGTAGGGCAGCATTCATTGAGTGCTGCATAGGCCATGCTACAAAGGTAGCAATGAGAGTAGGTGTTATCCCCACTTTACAGACTAGGAAATTGAGGCTTAGAGAGGTTAAGAACCTGCCCTAGGACACAGGCAGAAAATGGTGCTGCTAGGACTGTTATTTAGGCAGAGAATGCAAAGCCCTTGCTCTTAAACACTAGGCTATATTGACTTTGGAGAGCTTATAGATGGATAATCTAGGTCACATGTCCTCTGTATTTAAAAAAAAATAGTTTTACTGAGATAATACACACATCATATTATTTACCTCTTTAGAGTGTACAATCCTCATAATTAATTTTAGAATATCTTCATCACTCCCAAAAAGAAACCCCATATCCATTAGCAGTCACTCCTTATTATTCCTCTAACTCTCCCCAGACACTAATCTACTTTCTACCTCTACAGATTTGCCAATTCTGGATATTTCGCATAAATACAATCATACAGTAAGTGGTCTTTTGTGACTGGCTTCTTTCACTTAGCATGTTCTCAAGGTCATCAGTGTGGTAGCATATGTCGGTACTTCATTCATTCTCACAGCTGAATAACATTCCACCATATTATGTGAGTGTGTGTGTGTGCGTGCGTGTGTGTAATATGTATGTATATGTAAATATATATATATCCATTTATCAGCTGATAGACACTTTAGTAGTCATGGATCATGCTGCTACAGACATATGTGTAAACATTTTTGGTGCAGACGTGTTTTCATTTCTCTGGGGTAAATACCTAGAAGTGGAATTGCTGAGTCGTATAACTCTATGCATAACCATTTGAGGAACTACCAGACTGTCTTCCAAGGCAGCTGCACAATTTTACATTCACCATCAGTGTACGAGGGTTTTCATTTCTCTGCATCCTTTGATAATACTTGTTACAGTCTTGCTTTTTATTATAGCTACCGCAGTAAGTATAAAATGGTATTTCATTGTGGTTTCAAATTATATTTCCTTGATGTTCAGTGATAATGAGCATCTTTTCATGTACTTATTGGCCATTTGTAAATCTTCTTTAGAGAAATGTTCAGGTCATTTGTTCATTTTTTCATTTGGCTATTTGTCCTTTTATTACTGAGTTATAATTCCTTACATATTCCAGATGTATCTTACCAGACATAATTTACAAACATTTTCTCATTCTGTGGTTTATGTTCTTAACTTTTTGATAGTGTTCTCTGAAACACAAAAGTGTTTAATTTTGATGCAACCAATTTACCTGTTTTTTTCTTTGGTTGCTAGTGCTTTTGGTGTCCTATCTAGGAAATCATTACCTAATTCAAAGTCATGAAGATTTACACCTATGTTTTCTTCTAAGAGTTTTGTATTTTACCTCTTACATTTGTAACTTTGATCCATTCTGAGTTAATTTTTGCTCATGACATGAATGTAGGGGTTTAAATTCATTCTTTTATATGTGGATATCGAGTTGTCCTCATACCATTTTTTGAAAAGACTTTTCTCTAGTAAATTGTCTTGCATCCTTGTTAAAAATCAATTGACCAAAACGCAGAGGTTTATTTCTGGACTCTTAATTCTATTGCATGTAACTATATGTCTATCCTTATACTAGTGCTATCTATGTGTTTTTATATGCATTATCTCATTTAATCCTTTTTTCCCCTCTACACTTTTAAGATTTTGTAATTGTGCTGTAATTATATGTTCAAGTATGCTTCTTCCAGCGGCCTGTGAGCTGTAAGGGTAACACTCATTTCCTTTCTTGTTTATCTTTGTACCCTCAGTGGTGTGCATAGTGTCTCACAAAAGATATCTTTAACAAATGACTCACATGAGATATGTTAAGCTCAATCCCTATTTTCCTGCCTGAGTTGTGGGAGAGGAATGAGGCTGAGGATCACCTATGGATTCCATTCATATAGCTTATTCCCAATTCCCTCTCGGAACAAATAGTTGAAAATATAGTTTAGTAGATGACAAATAATCCATAATAATGACTCTCTGAGAAACATGGACATACCTATAATTAGTAATTAATACTTTTTTCACTCCATTTGTGGGGAAATGTCAAGTTTGCAATTTCTCCCTATGCTGGTCACGCTCCTGCCTTAAGAAAGGCCACAAGAGACAGGATCAATCTCTCTCTGAGGCACATCCATGTCTAGGGGGAATGTGAGCTGCTTCTTCACAGCTTATCTTGTGTATCTGGCCAGGAAATAATGCCAGATGCTCTGTTGGGGGATGGAGACATTTTTGTCTGTGTGAGTACATCAGACAAAACAGAGATATCCAAGAAGATTTCTAGGCTGCCAATGATGTTGGAATCTGTAGCTTTGCTTCTAGTTATCCAGTGCAAAAAAAGGTATTTGAAATACTTTTCTCTACTACACTTCTGTACTTTTCTCAGCAGCTTTTCAGCTCTTGGTATGGAGCAAGTCTCCATGATTAAACATCAACCAACAAAATAAAAAGTAGATATGTGAAGAGAAATAGTGTACTTCAAATGAATTCTAGTACCTGGTTGACAATCCTGTTCCTCTTTTGAAATAACCCATCAATTTTGGATGCTGTCTCTTCTAACAATGGCATTGTCCCACTCTCCAAAGTCAGGTAACTTTGTCTCAACTCATCCAGTGATTTGGATTTAATTGCAAGTTGATTTTCTATATCCTGGAAGAGAAAAAGAAAAAAAGCTTTCATATGCATATCACAACACAGCAAGTTATAAAAGAACTAGGAGTTTGCTCTTTTCAAGTAAAAATGACATTAGAATATATAATTAAATAACATTACACCAAAGACGTTAACCATAACACTCTTAATTCAATTTTTATGATGAATTATGACAATAGAAATTTATATTATTACAATATAATTTTTTACAATAATTTCAATTATTTCAAAGATCTAGATTTTAGAAGAGTCTAGGTAGCAAGTCTTTATCATCATGGTATAGTAGAAGGGTCCCCACTACATATCTGCCCTATACTGGCTGTCTAACCAGGTATTAAGTCATCAAACTCTCAAGTTCGCATTTTCTCATTTGATATGAAACACCCAATAATAAAAACCTCATGTCATGCATAACGTAGAACTCAAGTGAAACAGGGTGACCTGTTGGGGGATGGCATAAGACTAAGCAGTGGGATGTAGGCTTCTAATCAAGAGGTATGTTGGATCTGAGGTGGCTGAAAGAATTTTAAAGAAACAGGATATGACCATTTGGAAAGCTCTCATACGGCAGTGTTGCTGCTCCCGTGTCATGTACAGTATTATTCTGTGACCTTCTAAGTAGACTTGGGATGTGACATGACTTTCCACCCCAATGGCGAGTAGTGCCGCACCTGCGTGGAGTGGGTACAGAAGCAGTATAACCTGGGATCTGCAGCCACAGGAACAGCTGAAGTGTTTCAGTAGAGAGTAACACAATCGGGCAGTGTATAAGGAGGACTGACCTACATTTGGGTGTGGGCACCTCAAAGACTAAATGACCTGTTAAATGACAACTAAACAAGAAGGCATGGTCAACACCCTCAAGCCCAGATGTGATCCAGACAGCTGTTCCAAAGGATACATTTCAGAACATTTTACACAGTAGGTAGGAAAAAAAATCACTTTCCTTTGGAGAAACAGAATGAAAGACTCAATCACTGAAACTCCACAGTAATTTTGTGACTGTTTGATAAATCTTTTTAAAAAACAAAAACTGCAAACACCTGAGTCAAAATTCCATTTAAGCATTTCTTTCTCAGGAGTAACATTCAAACCTCGAAAACAATAACTATGAAAATATTTTGTTCTGTCTAACGTAAAAAAATGACATTTTGCAATTTAGTAAAACCCACAGATAATTATCTATTTGATGTCAGAAAGGAAGTACATGGGGGCTTACAGGGGAGTCCCCAGAAACTACCATAGCTTGCTCTACTCCATGGGGCATGAGTTATGACTAAAGAGCCTGACCAAGCTGCACTGGACAGGTGCTGTGTGTCGTCTTCTCACCTGACAATCCAGGAGCATCTTCTGCGCCGAGATAACACTTTCAGGTTTTTGTAAAGTTTTCAGTCTCTCCTCTTGTGCCTCCATCCAGTTGTTCAAAATCTGTATTTTGTTTTCATTCTCAGTGATACTTTCCAAAAGTTGTTCTAAATGTTGTATCTACAAGTTAGAAATAAGAAAATAAAAATATGTTTTAAACATGTACTTTAAAATGTAAATTTCATGTCATGATATAATATTTTAAATAAGATAATTTTGTTTCTTCTCAGAAAATATTTCTAATGTTTTTCATAAGATTCCTCAATAACTTTTGGAATAAAGATTCATAAATCAGAAAATAGAATTAAATTTTTTTTTTAAAAAAAACCTAACATTTGAAATGAAAGCTAATATGCTAAGAAAGGTGGCTGTTTTGGAATTCCATAATATCTGAACAAAATTAAATCATGTTGCTAACACTATATATTTACATATACATACATATCTAGAATATGCAAAGTTTTATATTCATTTTCCAATGTCATAGGCATTTGCTGTATGACATATGCTACATATCAACTTAAAAGGTTGCCCAATATTTCACCAAGTAACACAGTGTATCTTGATTAATATCTTGATCCTTTGTAGTTAAAAATTAAGGCATTCTACTTTCACTAGTATAAATAATTGTGAATTGAACACTGTGCACATATCTTTTTCTTTTTAAAGGACTATTTACTGAAGATAAATGTGTAAGAGGTGCACTGCTAGGTTAAGAGAAAAGACAGATTATGATTCTTGAAATTTATGGAATGCATTCCAAAAGAGTAATATTTAAGCCATTATCTGCAAAGTATGAATGTGATAACTTTGGACTTTTATTTTTATCTTATTAAATTTTTCTAAGTTAATAAGTGTGTAATGTTATATTAATGTTTATTTTTAATATCTGATAACTAAAGTTGTAATCTTTCCATGCTTGTTAATAATTTTCTTTGTGGATTGCCTGTTTTTGTCCGTTTAGGTACTTGAATCATAATTGTATAAATCCTATTGTATGCATTCTCTACACAATAAAGAAATCAACCAATTGTCACTATCAATTATATATAAATATTAAATATTTTTCCATGAATATATCACTTTAATCTTTTCAGAGTTATGGAAAACCTACCAAAAGGCCACATTTTTCTTCCTTTTATAATCTTTTCAAAGCTGAAATATCTTGCCGCTTTTGAACATTTACTTTCACAGAAAGTGTCAAAATCCCACCTTAGTAGCCTCACATTTAACACTCGATATCTTAAATAAAACTTCTCCTCTTCAATGGCCTAGCTCAATTTCCCACCAAGCAATCTAAAAATCTATAAAAGAAGCCTATATAAGAAATCTATAAAAGGAACATAAGAACTATTTTCATACTCTAACAGAGAATGTTTAAACACAGGATTTATAAAAGGGCTATAATTGAGATGATTACTAGGCTTAACTGTAAATTAACTATATATCTTTTAAGATTTTTCAGAAAGTGGTATTTTGCAAAGGCCAAATCAGACATCACACTGTGACCCATAAGCACACCTTTCTACTCAGTGCTCCATGTACCCGGTGCCATTGGCGGTTCATCTCTCCCAGGTGCTCTGCAAACTCCGTCCTTTCATAGCGCTTACTTTCTACATCACAGGTGCTTAACTGAAGTAATGACTGGTTAACAAAGTCAACTATCCATTGTTTATAGTCCATTTCCATTCTAAACTCCTAAAACAAAACAAAACAAAACAAAACAAAACAAAATTAAAACAACCAAAGCCTGAATTGAAGTAGGATAACTGGAGGTCTTTTTTGGTGCTCTCTAGGGGGTGCCAAGCTCCCATCCATTAATCAAGCTGCACCTGTCAGGAGGCACCAGTAAGGAGTTATATTCTACCTTCTCCAACCCCATCAGATGCCTGCTTTGAGTGAAGAGTATTTTTGGAAATTCCACATTCCTGGGAACACAGAGACTCACCACTTTCAAGGAGACTAAAAAGGCAAAGGCAGCACCGTGTATTGGTAGCTACGTCATCAGAACCAACTCAGGACCCACGGGATGAAGAAGGGTTCCTGTGAGAGGCCACCTGAGAGCTACATTGGAATTCAGAGCCATCCTGGGAGCTAACGGAAATAATGGGATAAGAAGTCTGAAATTAAGACTCCCAGAAAACCCAGGACACCTTTAAAAAACTTTACCAGTTTAGGCAGCTTCTCCATTCCTGTGGGGACAGTCTAGGCTACCCAGTTTAAGTTGTACAGCAATCCTAAACCCATCCACAGCCAAACATACTTCTGTCAAACCTGTTACTTGCTGGGTTTACCCGGGCAAGCTCTAGCACATCCTTTGGAGGTATCCAAGAGGGAAAGTCGTGAGTTATGTGCTAGATTACTAGGGCCTGAGAGAATACATACATGTAGACCCTGTATAGGTGCCACTACTCAAAGTTAGAATGTGATAGAATATGAAACTAAAATCCTTGATAACATCATGCTTTGTGATTAAGCTATTCATCTTCTGTCTGCCAGAGGATCAATCTATCAGCCTGTGAGGTGTTTGAAAGCAATGACCAGGGTCTTCATTCACCTCTGAGTCCCTAGGGGCAAACACAATGCCTGGCATGCAGCAAGTGTTTGTGTGAAGCTTGTTCAATATTACTTAAATCTATTTGAAGTCCAATATCATGGAGAACGCCACATTCTTTTCTATTTGTAGGATATCAACTATATCAACTTTTTCTTACGCATTCTCTTATTCAAATAACATTTACTTAACATTGACTGCCAGGTATTGGGCTCGATGTGCTATTTCATGGAGGGGAAGGATAGCGCTTCTCTCAAGAAACTAAGTCAAAGTGGGGAGAGAGGCAAGCAAGTGAATTATAATACCATGTGATAGGAACTGTTGATAGTGCAACAGAGAAACCTAATTCCAGAAAGTAAACTAATCTGGCTGGGAGAGTCAGGGGTAGATTTCCAAATGGGAAGATACTTGAGCTGACTCTTGAAGGCTAAGAAGATTTCTATAGCTAAAACTGGAGCACTGGAATTCTAGGCCAAAGGTACAGTATGTACAAAAAGCACGAGGAGGGAGATGACCAGAACCACTCGAAGGACTATACATCATTTTGTTCAAGCAGAGTCCAGGGTTTGCAATGGGAGAACGAAAGAAGAGGCTAGAGAAGTAGGGTGGAGCCAGGACCACTTATAAGCTTGGGTTTTGTCCTGTGGTGAGAGCTACTGTAGGAATTTAAGCAGAATAAGAGCGAGTATACTAACTTCTCTCTCGAGAACCATCCACCATCCCATTCCCTGCACCTAGAATTCGTTTTTCTAAATTATATCCTATATGTCTCTTTGTTCAGTATTTCCTCTCTAATCGACTTGCCTACTTACTTAGTGAAAAAGCCTCTGGCTCTTTTTGTATAATTACCTTGTATTTCTGAAGGAGATTTTTAACTTGAGATGAAGAACTCAGTGAAAGTTCAGAGTCTTCATCTGCAGTTTGATGTTCCACATTGTTCATCCAGCTAATCATCTCTGTGATTGCTTTACGAGATGGCAATTTCTCCATCTGAAGCTGCAAGGACAAAATAATTTCCATTTAATTACCTTCAGTTAACAAAATGAATCAGGGCATCACTTAAGATGATATCTGATTTGATAAAAGGCCTTGCTACATAATTATGCAGGTTACTCGCAAAAACAAACCCAGCATTCAAGCTTAGAATAAGCGACCTCAAAACAATGACAATAACCTTCACATAAACTAATGCGGTAGTGCCGATAAATTGGGAAATAAAGTAATTAAGCCTGATTTCTCTCTCAAGAAAGATCCCATTGGAGGAGAGTCCAGTAATTAAGACCTATATTCAGTGGTGCCAGAGAAAAATAGGTAGTGTCAATGAAAATTATTGAGTCAAAGAAATAATTTAAAAATAGTTGTGAGCTAACAAGTGAATGCTAATTCAAACGCTGGGTCTTAAAGTGCTTATCATACCTGGTGAAGTTTCTCTTGAATATCTGGAAGTTGAATTATAAGCATTGTCCACTGCTGTTCAAACTGTGCTAAAGAAGCTCTCAGTGTAGCTGTATCAGCTTCTTTCAGGTGAAGAAGTTGGTTCCCGGTACTTATGACCGCAGTCTTCAAGGAGGACTTTTCATCAAGTTCCTTTGAAAACTCCTACAGGAAACAGTTTTAAAATTTAGAAACTTTTAACATTTAAATATAGCACAGTAGCTAAGAGTCAGAATTATTGGTTAGAGTCCAAATAAAATAATTCAATTCAAATAATAAGTATTTGTATGTGAATGTGCAATGCACACATGTACACACATGCATGCGCGCGCACACACACACACACACACTTACTTTTCCTAAGTGTGAGGCACTGTTCCAGGCCTTAGATATGTGATAGGGAACAAAAAAGATGGGATTCCTGCCCCATGAGGGGCTTATCATCTAGTGGATTGATATTTTAAAAATAAAAAAATCAAAATTTCAATTTTTAAAAATTATGAAACACAACATGAAGTTCACATTAAATGAACTAAATGAGACATATTTTAACTAAAATATTTCAAATCTTTCCTATGTACTTATCAGTTTTCTAAAGTATATTTTCAAATATCTACATTTTAATACCAAAGTGAGTAATCACAGCACAATATATAAAAAATGGTAAGAGAAAAGACTAAGGGAAAATACTAAAGGGTTTCAAAAGTATCATTTATATTGCAAAAGTTATACTTTCCTTGAAAAAAAATCTCAAAACAGTTTAAAATCATGTAACTTTAATATTTATGAATTAAGAGTCCTATGAGGTTTTTGTTGAGGCAGGGGAGTTATTTTCTGCATTTGAAAAACATGCTAGCTGTAAGAGAAAGTTTTAAATGTATATACATTTCACAGGGTCAATTAAAAATATACCTTATCATTATTAAAACAGTATAAATGGACAGTATAAAGAAATGGTTTAGAGAATGCAGCTCTATTAGTCCAAGTCTTATTCCTTATCCATAAATGACCAGGGAGACTATCATATCATTTTCCTGATCATTTTCCCGATATTTATTTCTGACCAATGATTATGAGTATATTCTAGTACAACTTACAAAAAAATTGTCTATGTTGCTTCTGACTGTATCCAAGTCCTGAGACACATTGAGGGACTGTTCTTTCCAATAGTTCAGAGTTTGCTGGGAAGATTCCAACCACTTGGTTAACTGATCCGAATCTCTGTTATAACTAATAGGAGCAAAGTGCGGGAGAAAAAAAGTTAGAAATGTGCTTGATTGGTGATATGCATCACCAGCAGATTTTCTTATTTTACTGCATGTTTTCCTGTGTTGATCAGCCCTATTATTCAGAAAATCATGGTGTTTTTAAGGATTGCACCCTGTTTTATCCCACGTACCTAGATACGATTCTCCTGCCATTGTCTATGACTCATGACTAATCAAGAACAAAGTGACATTTTAAAATCTAAAATACCCTTTGAAATTTTTTTTTTATCAAAGCTATACATAAGTAAACCAACAGGCAATGAGAGAGATTATTTTTATCCATCAAATGTCTTCCTATAGATTTGTTCATAATAAAAGTATAATCAGCTCAAAGTGCTATTGGTTAGATGCCAACACATTTACTTGACATGATGAAAATATCCAAATAAAATGGTGTCTCTCTTTTAACTTTAAACTTCTTTGGAATAAGATAGTTCCCTAAGAGACGGGAATGACAACGAGGTTTAAACGTTCTATGTTTTTATTCTGTACCTTCCTTGAGGGGTTCAAAATTAGATCAACTAAGAAAAAAATTTAAAAATCTCTGAAGAACTCCAAAGACTTTTGCAAACTATTCTGTTAGCTGAAAATATTAAATATTTTTAAATTTAAAAACTTTTTAAAAGGGGTAAGAGAGCAACATCATAGCAATAAAGGTAACATGCTTAATTTTATAAAATAATTCCTAGTTTCCAAAGAACTTATTATATATTATCCTGAGTCTAGCAAACCAGCATCAGAGACTCTAGATCTGCTCAGCCAAGAAGAGGAACCCAACTGCCTCAGATTGTCAAAGAAAATCCACACAGTAAGAGGACCACATGTAAAACCTGGTTGACTGTAGAATCTCTCTGAGCTCTTTCTCCACAGCAAAATTTGACGCCAATCAATTGCTAAGAAAACATACCTGAGCAGATGACTGAGAAGCGTTTGTAGTCTGTGTAGTTCATGGTCAATTTTTTTGTTTAGGGACAACCACTGCTCTTCTAGTTTTACAATCTGGCCCTCGAGCTCAGGACAGTTCACGGATACCACCAGCTGTTTGCCTTCATTCAGAGTCTGGTAAAGCCGGGCATGCTTCTCATCAATGTTTCTTTTTATTTGCTAATAAAAGTCACAGAATGAATTATTTAAAAATCAAACTGGCCAATCTATTCACAGATTCTTCATTAAGAATCTACCATAAAGGCTACCGAAGAAACATTACCATTTTCCTAACCCTCAAGACTCTTGCAGTCCTGGCTGGACAAACATGGTTAATGGCTTGCCCATCACTTTTCACAATGAGAACTCCAACTACTGTATTTCTACAGCTCAGGCTCAGCTCTATGGACTTACACATGCAAACAGAAAACAATTCACAGATTTAGGTCTGAGAGTTCATTCCTCCACTTAAAAACAAAACAAGAAAAAGTTGGCAATCTATAGGGCACAGTCAGCTTGCAGACAGGTTTTGTGTGACCTGAAGATTATTTTGAAAGACAGGAGGTTTTACACCAAGATCAGGATGTCCTGTGACTCTGGGAAAACCAGATCTAGCCATCTGGGCCTGCATTCTCAGGGGGCAAAGATGGGCTGGAACCGAGCAGCTTTCTCTGGTTCCCCTCCACCACAGTCCCCACCACCCCTCACTCACTGTAGACCTGGTCAACGTCCCTTTTTTGTTCTTCTGTCTGTCCCCTGTAAGCATTCTTTATTGCAACTTAGGTATGAAAGGGGTAAGTAAGAAAGCATTTATTATCCTTTAGACCCAAACAGTACGCAAAATTTCATTTGGAGAGTCCTCTAAATGTAAAAATTCAGTATGGAGAAAGGAAGAGGAATTCGGGAGAATAAATTAAAACAGAGAGCACATCATTAACAAAACTTCACGAGAATAAAATTCTTCAAAACTGAATATAATGACCACCTGAAGAAAACTCTGTCTAAAGGCAATTATCTTCTATGATTGGGTCCAGCCAATGCCACTTATCCTGACAGTTATTTAATCTTTAAAAATAAATTACGATCAAAATATAACTTTTGCTGTTTTCCAGTTAACTTAAGCCTTTTAAAAAATTACCAGCTTCCTGACCCCAGAAATTGAGATTTTTTTAGAGCAGGGGTCCCCAAGTCCCGACCTCAGGCCAACACTGAGTCCATGGCATGTTAGGAACTAGGCTGCACAGCAGGAAGGGAGCAGAGGGAGAATGAAGCTTCATCTGTATTTGCAGATGCTCCCTAGTGCTAGTATCACCACTCAGCTCTACCTCAGATCATCAGGCATTAGATTCTCATAAGAACACTAGTCCCTGATGCCAAAAAGGTTAGGGACTGCTGCTTTAGAGTCAGGCTCTAAAAAATAAGATGGCAAAGAGATCATTGCAGCTTTCTAGGCATTTAGAGAGCATAACTACAGTGTTCAAAGGTCCTCTGGAAAATGTTCCTTATAGGAGCTTAAATGTCTCCAAGAAATGGTAGAGCCTTGCCAAGAATTTCATGCTTTCATTTTCCATCTAGTCTATTCAGGCAATGAACTTCCTTTGGAAGTTTTAAAGTTGATAGTTGATAGCATCCTCTAGCCACATAATTCAGCTTCTCATTATATACATTCTAAAGTCAAAACTAAGTATTTTCAGTTTTTGTTCAGAAGATTTAAAACTCATTTTTATCTTGGTCATGTTCTCAATACCACTTGAAAGTCGTTTAAAGGTTTTTATCTTTACTGTGGCGCTGAAATCTGAGACATGGAGACTTCGATAATAATACTATAAGTTGCATAATTTTTAAAGTTTGAAGTCTTATGATACTTGTAACAGGTAAAAGATTATCATCTATCTTATACAGGCTGTGAAAAGCCAGAGCTTCACTGTAGTAATTAAACTAAATATACGTTTAGAGGTCCATGTTTGCAAAATTCTTTCTATACTTTAGCTTATTCCCATAATCATGATATCTACCTCCTGAGACAGGTAGAACTAGCTTAATTATCTGTATTCCACACATAAAGAAACTGAGGCTTAAAGACAAGGAAGGTGACAGAGTGAAAGTGAGAGCTAGGACACAAACCAAGGTCCTTGACTCCAAGGCAGATATGTGGTTATGCTGAGGAGCTCATGATCATACCTGTAGTCTTCCCGAATATGTCCACATCATAGTGTGATAAACAACATTTCATTTTAATTCAAATCATTCACTTCAAAGTCAATCAGTATAGTCACAACAAAACAAAAAACACGAAGTGCCAGAGAGCATGTCTTTGACAGCTTAAATGGAAGCAAAGTACCTGGTAAAATGAAATCCTTTCCACTAATCTTTCTTCCGTCTCCTCCACCAAACTCACAGAGGGCAATGTAGATATAAGAATCTCCAGGTCCTTCTCAAGGGTTGCATAGTTTTCATTAAATTCTTCCCATTTCTAGAGAATCAAGAACATAAAAACCAGTGGGAGCCCTTTTCTAGATTAATTTTGTCATTGTCTGGAACTAATCATACAAATAAAAATGAACTCTGAGACTGCACAAAATTAAAGCACAGAATCCTGGGGCTTCTGAGAGATCTAATCCGCTCTAGTAAGAGCTCAGTGTCTAACCGAAAATAAGTATTGCCTTTGTAGAGAAGGTTTTCAAAAATCCAGTTGGCATTAGTGTTTTATGCTTGTCTCATCAAATTGAGGAGGAACTAATGATTAAGTTAAGCTATGTTCTAGCATATACATCTGGGTAGGCCTCAGAGCCAAAAAAAGAGTCTCTTTTTTACTTGGAAAGGCAAAGTGTTAATTTTTAAAGTGTTTCTCAACAGATACTCTTGTTAGGCTGCACCTGCAACTCCCTGCTCCAATCCCTAGTCTACCGAACACTACTCTTCCATGCTGCTTAGAGGATAATTCCGCTCTTTGAGGTGACGGGCTTATCCCTTTATCGGGGGAGTACTTATTGCTTTCCCCTGAATCTTGCCTCATCCTAGCTCTGTTTCCACATATCTCTAGGGTCTCAGCATACTACAGGGCAGACTTATGGACACTAAATATTATCTGTTGGAAAAAGAACCACTGTGCTAATTCTCATATCTATTAAAATAGAGGGTCACGTTGCTATTTGGGGCACCCACTGGGACTATGAAATATTAGTACAATGAAATATTACTATCAATGTCAATTTGACACACTAACTAGAAAATTTTATTAGCATGAAATAAAACCATATCATATCCCATTAAGTTGAATATTTCTTTGCTTTTTGTTTATTTCTTTTATGTGCTAACATCTACTGTGTTTAAAAAGTTAAAGAGAAAAACTTTAAAACTGAGAAAGCTTTATGCAAGCCTTTTTCTTTGGATTGGGACAAAGCTGTCACCAATCCACTTCAGCAACAGAAAAAACATCTGAGCTTGTCCTCTTTGGAGAGTACAGTTTCTGAACCACTGACTGGTTCATACAAACGATCTCATTCAAGATCTCAACATGTTTTCAATTTTATTTGTACCACACAAACCTGAAAGGTAGGAAGATGCTGTGCCATCCCTCATTTACATATATGGAACCTCAGCTAATATTTCATTTAGAGGTAGTAGTCAGAAGTAGAACAGTGTTTCACAATCCTCACTATTAGTTCCCATTTAATTACTGCTTAATCATAACTAGATACTTGTTTTTGACATCTTAAAGCGATGATTAAAAATCTGGAATTCCAAGCTTAAGTACAAAGCTTATCTAATGCAAATACCTGCAACAAACTCTGTAGATTTATTCCACTTTGGTGTGACTTTTCTTCTAGTAATTTAACTTCTTTTACTTGTTCTGCCCAAAATGACTCTTTCTTTTGTAATAAAGAAGGAAGCATTTTGTTGGAGAATGTTTGGATCAACAGCATATCAGCAACAAGCTTCTGGAAAAAAAGCTGTAAAATGGAGGTTTTAATATTTATTTCTACTACATGAAAATCCTAAAAGACTAAGCTACTTCAACATTTTATAATGTTTTGTTGTGTTTTTTTTTTTAATCCAAAATCCAAGGACAGCCATGTAGAGTCAAACATAAGAGAAAACAAAATTGTCTATGCATACCTTATTCTTTGATGGAATTTGAACAAATCATGAAGACTATCCTAATATTTCCCACAAAACAGTTCATCTTAAAAGGGCAAATATTATTAGTCAATTTCAATTTCCTTCTTGAATCAGTTATTCTGAGGTTTAAGAAACTTTACAAAAAAGATACTGACATAGCTGATTCATTTCAAGACAATGCTGGAAAGATGGATTAGCAGAAGGAGCCCATACATTCAACAGCTGGAGGTTCCTCAACTCTGACTCTTAACTTCTATTCCATAAGATAGCTAACTAAAGGGAATTTGTTGACAGGGTCTGTTGGGCTCCTGGTACCTAAAAGCTCCCAGAATGGCACTTTTAAGAACTTTTAAAGGGAAAGGTTTTCCTTCATTTGGTCCTCTCCATTTGTAGCAGCTGTCCTCTCTAACAGTTTGGAGAAAACTTGTGTGAATCCCTTCTGCTCCTTGAAGAGGATACACAGAAGGGTTTATAACAGCAGCCAGAATAGGGCCCAATACACTGTAGATATAACTGATATTTTCTCCTCTTCCACCTCCATTCTTTATATGTATGTACCTTTGAAATTCTGACTAAGGTCTATTTATTAAAGGCTTTGAAGGTAGAAACTTTGTCTTACACATTTTTTTTATTATTAGCACTTAAGTTACTGCATATATTTAGTTGATCATGAAGTTTTTTTAATGACATGAATGAAAAACTAAAGGGTTTACTGCAGTATTACACTACGTCTACATTTTTAATATATTTAAATAGATATTTCTTTTGATCTCAGTTTTCAGAAAAGGCTTACCTAAGTTGCCAAATACAATTTCCCCTACTGAATGCTCTCAAAGCATAAATTACAAATTTTAAATTCATCTGAATGACTCCTCAGTAAATATGTCTTCTCAATCAACTGAAAACTCCATGAAGTAAGGAAATGTATCTGCTTTCATTCACAGTCATATTCTTAGATTTCAACAGGGTTCTGGTACAGTGAGCGCTCTAACAGATATTTGTTAAAAGAATGAATGATGAATATTCCAGCAAAGAAGAAAATGGATTCTCTCTGTTCACACTCAAGAAAAACAGTCTATGAAAAGGTGATCTGACCTGTGTATCTTACCTTGTGATTTTGTATTTGTGCCTGTAAAGCCACTTTGCTTTTAATTTGTTGTAAGTGGTCACGAGCAAGCTTCTCCTTGCCAATCTTCACCAGTTCCACCATGCCTTGCAACAAAGCATCTTGCTGGCTCTCAGTGATGAAAGGGCTGCCAAGTTCTGAGTACCTGGTTCTTAGGATACCCCACATACTGTCAAGTACATCCTGAAAAGGAGGAATGGGTGTGCACAAACGTTTTCATCCAACATTAAAATAATCTAGATGAAGAACAAATCTAAATTCCCTTGGTAGAATGAAAAAAGTCTCACTCTTTACAATCATAATAATTCACTATGATTGAATGTTTTCTGCTCAGACATACCTCTAATTTGTAAACCTCTTGGAGTAAAGCATAAGGTAAATGAAGCCTCTCCCCTTCGGCTCTTAGTTTTGCCACTTGACCCTCAGAGTGCTGCAGTTCTACTGTATGTGCATCCGCTTTCTAAAGAGACAATGCAAAAAAGCAAAACCCTTCATAAATTAGAGAAGTGTATGTACTCATTTATGAAAATTAAGCAGTAAAAAATTATGGTAAAAACAAAAGCCCCACCTCCCCTGCCTCACCTCCAGCTCACTCCAAAGATCCACACTTGATAGTCTGTTACCAGAGCATTCTAAGCATGTACCAGGAGAAGTACACATGCACATCCTCGAACTCACCGAACTGCATACATTCTGTTCTGAAGTTTTCGCTTTTCACTTATTAGATCCTCAGGATCTCTTCAAATCAGTACAAACATCTGGCTTCTTTTAAACACACTCATGGTATGCCATTGTAAGCCTGCACACTGCTTTAGCAACATTCTGCTCTTAATGGACTTTTGGGCTATTTAGAGTTTTTAATTTAAGCTGTACTGCCAGATCCATCTTTGAATATTTATAAACATATTTATCTTTATGCACTTATCTTATTTCCTTTGGATAAGTGCAACCCAGTACCTAGAGCAGTGCCCGAACATAGTAGGTCCTCAATAAATACTTGCCGAATAAATAAATGAAGCAAAATTGCTGCTAGATTGGAGTGTTTAAAATTCTGATCTATATTATCTATCTATCTATCTATCTATCTATACATATATATACATATACACACATGCACATGTATATAAATAAAATAAAATTCTGACAGTCTAGACAATGACCCCGAGAAGCTGAGACTAATCAGCTCTCTTATCATTTCCCAACATCCTTACCAACACTGCACAAACTTAAAACTTTGCCCAGTTGAGAGGTGACAGTGGTCTTTTGTTGTTTTGATTTACATTTCATAAAGAACTACTTAAGAGATGTTTTTAAAGGTCAATGTATTTTCCTTTTTTACAAATTTACTTAAGCCTTGCTGCTGCTGACAAAAGAAAGTGGTTCAGAAGCAAAGCTTACACACAAGACTCTGGTCCCAGGTTAGGTAAGTTTGAGTTACTCTGACTTGATTACCTGAAGCTGTTCTTCAATACTCTGGCCACTAATTTCATTCAAAGACTGCTGTAAAGATGTTTTATTCTTAATAAGTTGATCATATAGTCGCTTTATTTCATTCTGTAAAGATAAGCGCAGGAAGCAGTGAGAGTTTTATTTAGGCCTTGAACATCTTTTAAAAAAATTTTAGTTATCCTTTAATTTTTGTTTTCAGAAATTTCAAACATATACCAAAATAAAGAAATCTCTGCATTACCATGATGCAGCTTTGACAATTATTGACTTTTGGCTGGTTGTCTCTCCACGTACTCTCTTCCTGAGCTTTCCCGACTATACCTAACCTACCTCCCTTCAAATTGTTTGAAGCAAATCTCAGATACTATTAAATCCCAGATAATATAACATACTGAAGCATATGCTTCAGTATGTTATCTCTAAAAGATAAAGATTCCTCCCTTTAAAAATACTATGAATCAAAATAATTCCTTAGTATTAATAGTCCAGAAGGAGTTCACATTTCTCTAATTGTCTATAATCATTCTTTTAGGTTTGAATTGGAATCTAAATGAGGTCCAATAGGTTGCAGTGGGTTAACAGGTGTAATTAAGTATCTTATAAATCTGCCGACTCACAACCCATCCCTCTTTTTTGTGTCTTAGATTTTTTTGGAAGGGGTTGGAGAATTGGGTCAGTTATTCTGCACAGTTTCCCACTGTCCAGATTTGGCTGACTGCACCCACTGTGCTACTTAACATATTTTTCTGTCCTTGTGTCTATTTTACTTAAACACTAGAGACTTTATTAGGTTTGACTTTCTGGGCAAGACTCCTTCATGAGTGGTGTTGTTTCATTCTTTTTTTATTAGAGAATTTTAGTAGCTTCCTAACCAGTCTACCTGGCTCTCCTCCAATCTAGACAACTGCCAGATGAATCCACCTGAAACATACATGAACTGTCTGTCATTCCTTTGCTCAAAAACTTTAATGGCTCCCTCTTACCTAGAAATCCTCCCATACAACACTCATGAAGTGGCTGAATGTAATATAAGAATGAAACATTACTTTAGTTCAATGTAAATTCACACCCAATACTTTGAAAAGGGGCTCGCTTTCAAATGGTCTGCAATCACAGAAGTAGAACTAACTTTCATAGAAAGAACGTCTCACCGTTTTCCTTAGCAATCCCCATTCACATATGCTGCCAGGAATAGGAATTAATGGAAATTAGGAGGAGTCCGTGCTATAACATCAAACAGGGTCAAAGCATGGCGAGCACCCAAACCCGAACCTGGTAACTGCGGTTGTAGTCAAGGCCAGCTTTCAGGGACTTGCTTCTAGACGCAGCTATAGCCTGTGTGTGCTCCAGGTAAACTTGGAGGTTATCAAAACATTCAGGGAACAAACTGGTGTTCTTGCCAGGCCAAGTCATGGCTTTCAAAAGATTATCCTTCTTGTCACTCATAGCTATGGAAAGTTTTTTCAGCTCAAGAGCCAGTGTCTGCAAAATGAAGAGGCAGGAAGACACAGTGAATGCGCTCTGAGCTTAAGAGGCTTCAGCTCTGGCTTAAATAGTGGGTTGTCTGCAGTAATGGTCAACATGTGGGCTTGCTGGAAAGTTCCCTACCTCATAGTGCATCTGCTGGGCACAAATATCCCCTCTGAAGAGGCCAGGTGTCTGCAGCATCTCCTCCACACTGCCAAGGCACTGACTGAGAGTTAGAAATAGTTCAAATAATTTTTTATCCAAATTTATGTCTGTTTCTTCTGTCACATTTTCCTGAATCAAGAGGAAAAAAGAAATAAAAGTCATTAGGATTCCTCAACTTTCTAAGCCTACACTTACTATGGTTTCTGTTAGAGCTTACAATTTGTTATACTTTTTAAAAATTAGTCATTTTAAACACTTTGTGAACTAGGTAGCCAAATGAATAAAATTAAGATGTTAACTCTGAGGGAAACAAGTTTAAGAAACTCAGTGTTAGGTAGGGAGTGGACTGCTGAATGATGAGACGAAGAACTTCCTTAGTGGGGCCACCCAGGTGGATGTGTGAATCCACATGAACTCTACTATCCCTCTTGTCACTGCTTCCTGCCTCCCACATTTTAATGTTGGAGAATGTGTGTTAAAGAATCCAAGGTATGGCCTGGAGAAGGAAAAGATGTTAGGAAACTTGAACGGGTTGATTAGTAAGAGGTATATCTTAAAGATAAGGATGGCATAGCATGGTGACTACACTTAAAAATACTATATCGCATGTCTGAAAGTTGCCGATTGAGTAGATCTGAAAACTTCTCATCACAAGAAAAAAAAACTTGTGACTGAGCGATGGATGTTAGACTTATTGGGTCAGCATTTCACAATACATACAAATATTCAGTCATTATGTTGTACACCTAAAACTAACATGTCAATTATATCTCCATTTTTGAGAAAGGGATGGGCTGTGGAGAGGAGGGAGTTGGGGTGTCATTAACGGGCTGACTGTCAGAACTGAGGCCACCCCTAGATGTGAAACTTCAAGGGGGGCCCTAGGGTTGCGTAATTGTGCCCTGGTGAGTTAAAGAGCTACAAGTCTGTTTTAGCATAAACTGTTGAAACCATCTCTTTTTCTTTACCCAAGATCACCTCAAATTTTTGACTGATTCAGAAGCATGTCAAAGCCAGTAATTGCCCCAGTTTGGGCTTTGCTTCCTGCCTCCTTCTCTGAAGGGTACCTAATGTTACCCAGCACACCATCTCTGTGTTAAGTCTACTCAAGGTTGGAAACCTTGCTCCCTCCTTCCTTTCTCACCCTTCCAATCCCAGAGCACCACTGCAGACAGTACTAATCAATCACAATCCTGGTTCCTGCTAATCATGGACTCAGGTTCAGAAGCCTCTGCACTTGGTGCTCTAGGCAGCTAAGGTCGTATTTATTAGAGTTGGCTAAAGAGATAAATTCTATTTGCAATTCTGTTCTATTGTTTGTAAAGAAAATTATGACCAATTTACAATATCACATCTTCTTTCTTTATGGCAATGAGGAAAACATATAACATGTAACTGCTACCTGTGTCTGAAGATTATTTGCTTCTTGACACAGGTCTTCAAGTTGGTCAGTATAAGTTTTCAGTTCTTCAGTTGTGGGGTATCTAAAGTTATACACGCTCACACTAGGCAAAATACTCGCATCTGTGGCAACCTATATGAAAAAGGAAAACCCTATTACAGACAGTTTGAGATCCTACTGACGTTCATGTAAAATAGTAAAAATGCCTTAGCATGCCATATCTTCCAAGTTACCTTCTTGGTTGATAAGAAAAAATAATGAAAATAATAAAGTAATAAAAAAATAATAAATAACAAAAGTCTTTACTTAGAAGCCTGAGGGTCCATTTAGATATCAAAACAAGGGAAAACAAACCATAATTTCAAAAATAAAGTAAAATTATTCATCTTTCAATTTCATAGCAATGCTATCCATGTTGCAGTTAGCTGTTTCCCTTCCCATTACTAGTAGACTCTTGGTATTTAGCCAAGTCTTAAAATAAAATATAGTCACCTAGGGGACAGATTTGCATCTTGATTTGCTATTGAAAAGCAACATAAACATTGAAAATGAGCTGTTACTTCAGAAGGGAGAATGATTCAGAGTTCATTTCTTTCTAAAACTAGACAACTAACATATCAAAAGGAAAAGGGTAGGGTAGTCGGTGACATCGCTTGGGCAAAGGAATGACTGACGGCATTCTACTCCTGTTGAGAGGAAGACACACGTTATAGTACGGATGCCAAGGAGAAGCCAAGAGTAAGGCTAAGGCCTTCCCAATGTGTAGGTCTTTAACTGGTCAAATAAGGTTCTCTGCAGAGTAGAACAGAAAAATTCCCATCAGATTAGGGAACTGGGAAATTGCTGGTAACCTTTGCCTGGGCAGTTCAGGTGCAAAGGTGAAGGCAGCAGCTTGACTGCTGTGAGCAACAGTGCTGTCCTGCTCATGCACTCCGTGTTTAGAGAGAAATCCAACAGATGCTTGCACAGTATGAACACAACCGGTAATGGCCATGATAAGGTGTATTGGTGGACAGGTAGCACCGGCAGGCACAGGGCCGGCACACTGGGAATTCCAAGTAATCTTTTGATGAATGAATGACACTCATATAGCACTGCATCATTGTTAAGTGGTTGCTACATATGGTATTCCTTTATTCATTCAATAAAGAGTAACTGAGATTTTATGATGGTCCAGGTGCTGTGCCAGGGACTCAAATGTGAACCAGGCAGGCTGTCTTTCTTCTCATACCATCTAATGGGGAACATGGATATATATACAGGCACATGGTATAGAAAGAGCTAAGATCAGCATCAGGGAAGCCCAGGGAGCTCTAGAAGCATAAAGGAGGGGTACTTCACGCAGATTCTGAGAGATGTGTAAAAGGGTCAGCAAAGTGAAAAAACCTACTTGGCATCTTTGCTCTCTGAAAAATAAATTGCTATTTAATGCAGAACACACATGTGTATTTAATAAATTCCTGTTAGACTTTCAGAGATAAACACGCTTATTTACGCTGTGTACAAACACACACTGACCTGAGGTTCCACAAGCTGAGGAAGAGGCAGCTTTATTTTTGATGAGAGTTCATGATGTAAATATTGCCATTTATCTCCGCTTTGGCTCTGAGTTGATAAGACTGTGTCTTTGGTATCATTTTCAAGGTTAGATGCCTCACTGCTTTTGAGCAGAAAAAAAAAGGTAAAAAGAATAATCAACATACAAATTTATTACCTTTAGACAATGTTGTATAAGTAAAAAACACTCTTAGTTCTCCCAACGGTCAAACTACCGAATGTCCAAATCTTTAAAAACGTTTTACCCCACAGATGATTTCTGAGTTGTATCTTTATCAGGCTGGCAATACTTCTTAGCATTAAATTCTATGAATTTGATTAAATCCTTCTGTTCCACTGGATTCAACTCTAGAACCTATAATTGAATAAGATTGAAATGGTCCAATCAATCAAAGTTTTCAATTAATACTCACGGGTTTCTTTTGTTGAGATAATTGGATTTTGAACCATTCCCTAAATCATAATTTACTATTTCTCTTTTTTGTTTGCTTGTTCTCATTAACTTTTATTTCTCAAAAACCTATTTAAAACATTCACACATTGACCAAATGTAGTTTAATACATATTACACATGTGGGAAATCACCCAAAATATAGTAACATTTTGAAACAGGGAAAGAGGTGTTGCGGTTAGAGATCAGTGTTCCCTGAAGATATTTGCTTAGTTTGATATAAGATGCAAGTTAATAAAGTAGCAAAACTAGAGTGTCCCTAACAATAGCAGTGTAAATAAAGCAGGTGCTGCATAAATGCTCAACACTCGGAGTTGCTGCGCACACAGGGACACCCACACTTCGCACTTTCCGTTCAGTCACATAAGAAAATGCTCGAATGGTGGTTCAGTATTTGGTTCAAAGGGAAATTCCACACAGAAAGCTTTATTCTTATCCCTATAACTGTTGAAGGGCTGAAATTACCTGCTGTTGCTGGAAATCTTTTTGTCTGATGAACTGTGGCCTTTCCATTACAGCAGATTTAAATTCAGAAAGGTTATCTGTTTGGAGAACTTTTTGACGCTTTGAAGGTTTCCTTAGAAGGGTAGAATGCTGCAAAAATTTTTAAGATGGCAGACTATTTAAAAAGTGATCCACTTTATTTCACTTCAATAATAAGACTATATAATGAAAACATTTTGTATGTAGTGAATGACAAATGCATTGTTATTTACTATAATTATACACTATGATTTAATGTACTTTATAACAACTTTATAAACCACTACATTTGATGAAGTGGTCATCTTATCATTTTTTTCAACTTATTTCAGCCAATAAATTACTAAAAGCCAGGAAATCTATTGCTTTTTTTCCTTGAGAACAAAGTAAAAAAATAATAAAAACGAGAAATAGTATTATGCTTATAAATTCAAATTTTCTCTATGTCTACAACATAGATGTTTTAGAGAGAGAACAAATTAGAATGAAAGGGGAACCAAATGGCTTGTGTATCTTCAGCTAATCTTATTTCTGTGAATAGAAGTCCTCCAACTAGGGGCCACTGTCTGGTAAGTGTGTATGCAAATCTTATATAGCAAACCCTACTCATGAGATGTACATTTGCATCTATAAACACAGAATTCTTTTAAGTCACAAAAAACACTTTAACTATATAATACCTTCATCAGTACATATAAAGATTTGTAAATGAATAATGAAAGTACCCTGAAAATAGGTTTTATGTTTCTGATGTCAAATTTTAATCTTATCTATAAAGGCTACATTTTCTAGTCAATTAGTCACAAAACACATCCTTTAAAACACATTCTTCCTTTATAAAGAAGACTTACATCAGACCTCATTACTAGCAAGATCAACCCAATCAAATCAACCAAATCAAACCAACACCATCACTAAAAACAACCTAGAGAGGAAAACGGCATTAGCAAAATGAAATCAGTAACAAAAGCTGGAGCAACTATTCCTTACAGTTTGAAGAGGACTTCTTTCTTTCTTACTTAGTATAATTCACCTGCAGTTATTTCATCGCCTCCATCCAGAGTTCCCTCCTGATGGGCCTAACACACACACACACACACACACACACACACACACACACACACTCACACACATCTATGCATGGCCATATTTTACCTGGTCCTCACTGTATTTCTCTTGAAGCATCAGCTGTACTTTTTCCAAGTTGCACTTCACAGTTTTGAGTTTCAAGGAAAGTGCTTCGGCCTCCTGTTGGGTGGCTCCACTATCTCCCAGTCCCTGATCTCTGCAGTTCTCTAACAGAAAGGCGACCTTGTGCTCGATCTCTGTCAGCATAGCCTAGGAAATAAAATCATTTAATTATTCATAGTTTCAGTCTTAAACAAATGTTACACTCCAAAACAAATCTGATTCATTCTCTCTACCTAAGTGTGTATATAAGTCCCAGAAGCCCAGGTTGAAAGGGATCTTGAGCGGGGAAAAATCCACATAATTCCTATGCTTTTCTACAGGGATGCAACCACATCAGCCCCAAATTGCAGCTGTTATTCTCTAAAATAATCTAACATAAGTGATTCTATAATCGCTTTAGAAAACACAGCAGAATGTATCCAGCATAGCATAGTAGTTAAGAACACAGACACTGGAACTAGACTACCTGGGTTCAGGTCCCAGCCCTGCTACTTAGCAGCTGGGTAAACTTAGGCACCTTACTCTGCATGAGTGTGCCTCTAGTCATCTGTAAAATGGGGATAATATCAGAACTTACCTCCTAGGGTCATTTTTGAGGAGTAAGAATTAAATCCACATACTTGGGCCAGTGCTTGATACAAGTCTGTGCTGACTATCATTTTCCCCCACCTTCTTAACCTTTTTCCATTGCAATCCAAGTGGTGAGTAGTAATAAAGGAATTCAATGGAACTCTGAAAATTCTTTCCCTTGAGCTTTTCCTTTTCTTTCTCCAGCCAAATAAGCTTCCAAAGTATCAGAAGAAGACCACAGAAGAAATCATTTGGAGCCTAAAACAGTAAGTCATTGATACAACTTGCCAACTCACGCACAGGTCTAAAAATAAATCAGCTGGATGAAGCAAGTTTCCCAATAAGTCACTGTCACTGTATTTCTTTCTCCTCAGCAGATCAAGTTTGCCTCTCCTGGGGCTCAGAAGCCCAAACAGTCATGCCGACGGGCTGGGCATACACATGTAGCAGCACCTTTGACTCACATTCCAGCACCGTGATCATCTGTGCTAAAACCTCAGCGTGTCACTAAGAACAAGCTCAGTTCTTTGAGAGAAACTTAAGGAAAAATTCTATCCTTAAAACAAATTTTCAAATAATATATCTTAAAACTCCTCCATCCAAGCAAACTACTTACTTATATCCTATACAGGCTCTTCTAAGCTTAAACAATATGTACTCACAGATTTTAAGAGTGGCTATAAACAAAGCATACTGTAATTTTGCATGCTTTTCCCCCTCACTTAGCTTTTTCATGCATCTACATACCTGTGCTTCACGATTCCCACTTTAATAGTTGCAAGTTGATATTATGGTAATCACTTAACAATAGAGAAATTGTTAAGCCTTTAAGCTGTTTCCAGTTCTTCAATTTTGTAATCAACGTTGCCATAAATATTTTTCTCTTTTTTATGTTATTTTTGGAGGGTAATTTTAAAGTAATGGTCAAAGAATATTAAGTCAAAGATGAATATTTTATATGCTGGTTTCTGACCTTCCAAAATGCTGAGCCAATCTGACAGAACCATCAGACATTAGTGGAGCTATTTTTCCAGAGTTTTCCATGATGATGTAATTTTTGCCAATATAATGCAGGAACAAGACAACATCTGCTTTAATTAAAATGTTTTTAATAATTAAGGCTAAACATTTCTTCTCAAATTATCTAATATAATTTTTCTTGACTGATCTGTCTGCTCCTAACCTTTGGACATTTTCCCACTGAGAACTTAGAGCATTTTATAGACCACTGTGAGGCTTTTCATATGTTTCAATATTAAATATGTTACATAAATAAACCAAAGATAGTCCCTTTATGTTGGCCCTTAGGTTGTTTATTTGTTCACGGCAAGCCAGGGCCATTAACTCAAATCTTCCTGGCACCAAACTCAAAACTGGACCCTACATCTGTTAGTCATGGTTAAGACAAACTGGGGCTCTAAAAGACCCTGGCCTCTGCTGCCCTTTGGAGCTCTTAGACATTACCTAGGCACAAGGCTCCTCTGGATTCCCAGATCCCATTGATTCCCTGGGAGATTCCTTGTCCTTTTCCCCTTCTGGGTGGTGGCCCCACCCCCATCCCATGCCACAGCTTCTGTAAGGTCTCCTGCTGCAAGGGACTTCCCAGTACACTAAGATGCTGCCAAAACATGACCCAAACAAAGCTCATTGTGTGCTGCCGCCACCTTGTGGTTGTGTCTTTTCTTTGAGCAGCCACCAAATCCCTGAACTCACCAGAAGTGCCCCAAGGAGAGGATTTGGAGATGATCAAGGAGTTGGTATGGGGTCCACCCAGTCAGCAGGACAAGCTACTGGCAAACTGATCCTGGATGACCTAAACTGGCTGGGACTTGACATTTGAAAAGCTACAGGTTCAGAATAGCATGGCATTGTTCTGTCTTGTCCAGCCACCCATGCCTCATTCATTAGTCAGGCCATGCAGTTACAACAGTATTTGAGAAAACCCATTCCTCAGAGCTGACTTTTAGGGTCTGAGGTGTTTAGCTGCCCAGGCAATGAGGTCAGCTTGCCCATCTGGGTCGCCTACTAGGCAGGCATTGCATGTTGTAAGACTGGGAGTGAATGGAAAAGGGGAGCAGTGCCGCCTTGGATAAAGGGTGGGCTACCTGCCACCCCACTACCGACTACAGTAGGAGTTCCCTGTGGCCAGGTTAGTAATATGGGGGTACTCTGAGATGATGTCATCAAGATTGGGAACCGCAGCAGCAGCCAGCTGAGCCAATTAGGCAGAGACCACAGTCCAAAAGCTGGTCCTAGCGCCTCTGGGAGAGGCGCCTCAGCTGTTGTGACACTCAAGTGTGCGGCTGCAATGACATCAGTCTAGCCCCTCCCTGGAGGGATATAAATATAAGGATCCCAATCTTGGGGCCGAGCCTGCAAATGTTACCAAAAGTGACTAAGGCAAGAAATTTTACATTCCTGTTCCCCCAAGGAAGAGCAGGAGCATTCACAGTAAAACGGCAGCAAAGCCCTTTTAAGTTATCTCAGCAATCTTGTAAATCAGGATATTCAGTTTCATTTCATTCTTTGAATAAAAATTCAAAGAACTTATTACTCTGAATAAAAATAACTGTTAGCATTTATTGAGCACTTTTTGTATCTTTTATATACCAGACTTTGGTTTATATACCTCATCTCATTTAATCCTGGCAAAGTACTAAGAGATAACCTGCTCTATGAAGAAAATGAGGTAAGAAATTCACTTCCTCCAGTTTATAGTGCACGGATAGACCTGGATTTAGAGTCTAGATTCTGAGCTCTTCTCCTCTACTTTCTCCCCAAATATTTTGTTAATATAAATCATTTCAAGGAATTACCCCGAGAACAGAAAGTTGACGGCAAGATAAACAGAGGGGTCAGAGTAATAAAAGGAAACACGTTGTTGCTTTAAGAGAAATTCACCTAATCGTGAAAGGTGATTGGTGAACAGACAAGCCCTGAACTCTGACCCATCAGCCTTACCTGGCACCCTACCAGCTGCTGTTCCACCACTTGCTGCATGTCTGCATTTAAAGTTTCCGGCTCGAATGCCACGTTGGCTTGGTGCAGCCACAGCTCCAGCTCAGCCACCTGGGTCTTGCAGACATGGAGGACTTCTGCAGGCTCGGGCCTAGGTTTCTCCACCGTGGCCTCAAAAGCTCCTTGCTCGTCAGAAAAGCCCAGAGCTGCAGCCTTGATAGGAAGTGTGGCACCCTAAGATAAATCCAAAGATAATCCAGCAATGAAAAGCCAGGAGTCCAAAGTTTTCAGATTTGGACTTGCAAAGAGCTGAGAACTTGCAGCATTTCTCCAGTTAAAGAAAATATATATACATATATATTTACAGGCAGAAGTAAGAAAGAAAGAAAACTGCACCTCCACACTCATAGCAACAATCATGTGACCTGGCGCCCCAGGTTTCCAAGCAGCCGATCGGCAGGTACACAGGTACAGTGTTCCCAGGCACAGAGGACACAAACGGGCTCCCAGTTCATTAACAGCAGGCCCCAGGAGACAGGTGAGTGCAGTGAGAGGGTGTGTGTGGGCGTGTGTCTGAAGCATTTCAGAGAGCTGGCCACTGTTTAAAGTGCGTGACACGTGATTAAGCAGTGCTTACATTGCTGTGCACTCTGTTCAAACAGAAAAAAGAGATCTTTACACACTGGCTGGGAAATGAAGAAATACACATACACTTTCAACTTCACATCTTCTCAAGTAGTTAAATTATAAAATATTTTAGTTTTATTTTCCTCTAACATGCGTGCTATGACTCATTTAAACTTTTCCTAAAAATAGCTTAAGGCAGTCAAGTAATGAGCTTCAGTGGGGTAATCTGAAAACATTTCTCCTATTCTCCTATTCTTCACAGAGAATCCCTAAAACTATTTTTCAACTACTAGATACTCAAATGTTAAGGAATAGATGCTTATAGTATAGTATAAAAAACTGTGATGTGTTTTTTTATATTCAAACCACAGAGCTGCTTAACAATCCCATAGAAAAGTTTTCCCAGATACCAAATAAAAAATATTCTAGCAATTATATAATAGATATTTTCAATCTGGAAATAAAAGATGATTTGATAGAGATAAATTTGCTTCCTACATCCTGTTCCAGAATATTGAAAGAGTATATAAACCCTTCTAGAGAAATTCCTTTAGGATTTGCATTTTCTGGAATTTTGTTTAAACATAGTACTTTCCCGATAACTGAAGTATAAGCAAAATTGGCAAGTAGCAATAAAACAAGAGGGTATGACAATATCATTCATTCTCACACACACTGATGAATATCATGAAAGATCATTTGGCAAAAGTGTCTCTGGGTTGTTCTTATTCCCTTTCACCATCTGTTAACTTCACGTTAGCTCTTTTCTGCCTCAACGCTACTTCTCCCCTGCCCTGCCCTTATCAATATTTCCTTCAAGAATCACCTTCTTAAAGCAGTCTTCCCTGGCCTTGTATTTTCTCTGTGGTTCATATAGTCAGATCCATACTTGTATTCAATTATACCTGTTTCAATTTTCCTTTTTAATCCTGATTTTTTAAAAAAGCAACAGTTGTGTGATTTTACTACCAAACACAAATTTCTAGTCAACTGATTATTTTCTAGTTTTCAGATATTGCTCTATCTTAGTGGCAAAGATTTTGGGATCCTCTTTTTTATGTCACATGAGCTAACAACCTGTTAATATTAATACATTTGTAATAACAGATTTATCATCTGCCTTCTTTATTCATTCGAAAACATTATTTGAGTACCTGTCATATGCTACACACATTTTTTTATGGCAATATTGAGTTTCTTTGCTTTCTCACTAATGAGGAAACAAGGAAGGTGGATATATAATCTGGGCTATATTTGCTAGTTATTTGAACCCAACGAGAATACAAAGGTGAATGGAAGGAAACAAGTATTTTCAACCACAGAACATCAATACCTGCCTCTTTTTATAGTCAAAGAAACCCAAGTGCATTTAACGCTTAATCAGTTCACACACCTCCCATCTCACCCCATTGCTTCTGAGGAGCTCTGGCCTAGAAACTAGTTATGTGGCCAAGGTCACACAGCTCTGAGATCATTTAAGTCTGAATCCACAGTTTTTTCCACCATAGCATCCCTGTTCAAAATTTTCTCTCAATAATAGCCCCAAATTCTAAAAGCAGAAATTATTTAAATAAATGTTTTATGGTTGCATACTTTGGGGGGATGGTGAAAAGTATTACCACAAGCATTTCTTGTGACAGAGAATTATGTCATCTTTACAGAGTAACTGTAAATCAGTAATACCTAATTCTTTGAGCTTTAGCGCCAGACCACTGTGCTAAATGTCCTACACAAGCCATCTCATTATTTTACTCCCCAAGCCCATTACTATTCCCAGTGTACAGATGAGGAAATTGAGGCTTACAGAAGTTATTCAAACTGCTTATGGCTGCACAACTAGGAATTAGAGTCAGGATTCGATCCCTGCCTTAAAGTCTGCAAGTCCACATTCTTGACATAATTCTGCCAGCCTTCTAGTATTCAAGTTAGCCTCTCAGTTAGTTAATGTCACACTGTGTGATTTCTGTATCAACACATCACTGATCTAAGAAACAGCCTGTAGCTATGTATATTTCATGCCAAAATACCAGCCCCTTAAATTCATTCCCTAATATTTTACAGTCAATTGTATAAATATCTACATGTCTCCCCCACCCCGCCCATCCCTTTTAAGAAAATGCAAAATTTCTGGCTAAAGTGCAATTGCACAGATACTAGACATGCTATTGGGATGAGATGGTTGCAGTTTATTTTGTGAGGCCAAACCTGCCTTGATTTCACATCTTTCAGAACTAAATACTTAAATTAAGAAGGCAGACTGGAATATCCTGGGTTTGACTCCTTACTCCTCTATTTACCAGCTGTACTTTTACTCCTTAAATTTTGATTTCCTTATCTGTAAACCTAGGGTAGGTATTAACCTGCCTTTATTTAATCTGGGGATTAAACAGCAAATATAAAGGCCTCATGTAATAGGCAGTTAATCAATATTAGTTCTTCTCCACTTTCACTGCCCCCATAAGCTGTTTCCACAGAAAAAAGAAGCAGTTGTTAATGGAAAGACCAGTTTACTCTGTGAAGCGGTTAAGTGAAAAATCTTTACTTGCTATGTGCCATGCTTCCTTTCCATATGAACATCTGGTTGCAAATCCTCCAGTTCACCTTGACAACACAGATGAAGATAGGAAAGTTCCCAAAGAACTCTTGGCTTGAAATACACAGTCTTGAAAACACAGAGAGCTTGTCATCTGTAGATACTCAGGTACCAAAGCAGTTGCCTTATTACCAACAGGGACTTACCTCTTCTGTTTGGATGAGACTCGGGGAGAATTCTGGGCCTTGCTCAGTGCTTTGTGACCCTGGTGGAAGAATGTGTGCCATGGAACTATCACACGTGCTTATTTTCCCAGCTGCCTCCTGTAAAGAAATCAACAGAGGTCCAGAAAAATTCCTGCTCTGCTGCCTTGCAAGTCACTCTTCCTGTACCTACTCATTTTACAAATCACCTGCTTGCAAAAATGTCCAGAGAAGTCAGATGTATTTCGAAAAAAGTTTGTTCATTAGAGGAAAAAAAATCACCTTCTTCAGGTTTGTCTTTATCGAAAGATTTAAATTCTCCAAAGATTTCTAGTTAATGAGGAGCACAAAAAGAATGTAGAGGATTGTATATTTAAGTAGATTATCATGAAAATTGAAATTACATGAGATTGTATTATAAAGGCCACATTTCAAATAATGGGGGAAAAGATGAATTCATTAAAATTGGGAACAACTATCCAGGCATTTCATGAAGAACATAACTAGAACCTTATCTCACTCTGAACAAGAAATTCTAATTTGTATCTAATATTTGATGTAAAAGTTATACCATAAAAATTCCAGAAGAAAATATGAGTGAATCTTTTTCTAATACAGTAGTGAGGAAGGACTTTTAATGCATGATGGTAAAGAAAAAGAATGTTAGTGCTAACAATATAAAAAATAATGTGCACCACAAAAGATACCACAATCTAAATCAAAAGAGAAGTAACAGATTGGGATAACAACTTATAAAATGTTACTATTCTTAGTATGCTAATTACTCTTATAAATCAATAAGGAAAATATCAACCCCTACACAGGAAAACACTTAAATGGCATGAATAAGCCATTCATATGAATGCAAAAGCCAATAAACACCTAAAGGGATATTCAACATTCTTAGAATATAAATGCATTTAAACTACCTGTTAAATATGGCTAAGATTGAAAGTATACAATAATAAATAGCTCAGGAACAGGAAAGAGGTGTTTGTATTCATTCCAGATAGGAATAAAACAGATGTAGTCTTTCTCAAGGACAGTTTGGTAATATGTGGCACATTTTAAATGGATATATACTTTGATTCAGCACTTCCACTTCCTAGGTTAACCAAGGTTAAACAAAGGGAAAATGTCATGTACACAAAAAAAATTGACCAAGTGCGGTAGGAAAAATATAGATGTTGTCATCGACCAAACTTGATTGCTCTAGTTATAAGCTACGTGATCCTGCACAAGTTAACTTGGACTCTGAGTCTCAGCTTATGATTGTTAAACAATGACAGCGTATAAAGTATCTTGCAGTTCTTAACCAAACATTACTTTTCAGTTCCTTGTATGAAAAACAGTAACTGCTGTTAGAAAGGTATGATGAACCAAGAGCTAAAAGTAAAGCTTGGTTTAAGTTGCTTGGTTTAACTTTTAACTAAAACAAGGTAAGGATCATGAAAAGTCTGGAAAGCCAGACTATGAAGTTTGCATTTTATTCAGGAGATAATCAGAATCCATAACAGACTGCAGATTATTAATGGTTTTATGAAAAGCTATCAGTTAGTATTATATAACATGTGTTAGGAAAACTGACTGAAGGCTGTAACCCAGTTAGAAGACTACTCCAAAAGTCTAGGGAGTAAGTAACAATTGCCTAGAATATGATGATGGCAAAAATAAATAGAAAAGGATGTAAAGATTGGGTTAACATCACTTGACCACTGATTAGATAAGGTAAGAGAAATGAGGTATCTAAGATGACTCTGAAATTTGTCTTCGAATCTGAAAAAAATAGTGGTGCCATTAACAGACACTGAGAAATGAGGAGGAAGAGCAAGTTTGAAGGAATGTTGGTAAGATGGGTTTGAGATGAAGAAAATAACATCCAAAAAGAGAAATCCATCAGGAAGGTAGAAATATGGAAGAGATTCAAGGGAAAAGTCAAGACTAGAAATGTGATTTGGGAATCATGGACAGAGAGGTGAGTACCAAACGTATATGGGGTGGTGTAAGAGGAAATTGCTGTGAGAGAAAACAAAGAAGAGAACAGAACATTGGGGGACTATCGACTTTCACAGGGATGGGGCAAGAGAAGGAGGTGCAGAAGGGGTCGCAGGAAGATGAGACAAGAAAGTGCAGAATTTAGCAAGTCAAAGGAAGATTGCATTTTAAGAAGGATGAGGTAGTCAAGAGCACCTAATGCTAGAGATATCAATAAGGATTAGGACTAACAAAAGGGTCTAAAATGCTGTTTCAGAAGTCCAATGGCATTTAAGTAGAGCCAGGACTAAAATCTTGATTGAAAAAAAGGGGCAATGGCAAGGAGCACCAAGTAAAGACGTTTAGATGTAAACGCGAGGAAGCGCAGTAACTGACGTAAGAAGCAGGATCAAGAATATACTGCACTAAAGTACCATACTGAGCCCAGGACAGGACGTGAAAATGCTGAAACAGAGTTCTTGACATTCATGAAACTGTGTCAGTGTATACATAAAATGGTATGTCATTACTTCGGGTCGGAATGCTACTGAAAAACAAAGAGAAAGAGACGGGAAGTTTCTTAGAGGTGGAAGGTGAGATGGGCCTTTGTGGACTGGTGGGCAGTCTACAGGCAGTTGAGGAGAGAAGAGCTCCCAGGGACGCCAAGTAGTTTCTGAAGAGAGTCTCTGGGCTCTGGGTCACTCAGTTTGTTTGGGGGAAAGGCCCCAAGGAAGAGAATTGGTTAGGGAGGGGAAAATAGAATCCTTCTAAGGTAGAGAGGGAAGGAACGTGTCAAAGGCAGAGACCAGAAATGTAGGTACAGGCCCAGCCTGGTGCCAACAATTAATGAAAGAACTGGCCTGGGAGTTGGGGGATGGGATAAGAATGGGGAGGGGGAGGTGTACGGATCATAATGATGCAGGGATGGTTTAGGAGTAAGGGCAAAGTGTCCTGTTCTCATCAGGTATAATGATTTTATAAAGTGAGGGCATTTGCCTTCAATTTTGAGAACCTGGAGATTTAAAAGGTCATAAGAAACAAAAAGACTTACCTCATTAACCTATCTTATACATTATTTTGTCAAAAAGGATTCTAAGGAGATTCCCTACCACGACCCTGCCAACTAACTCCCCCAAAGAGAGGTGTACTAAATGCTGTGAAGCTCTGTGGTGAACTTTTTAGTTGCTCCTTCCCTAAGTGATCTTTCAAAACAGAAATTCTTTTCTCTAACTTATTATGTATGACCTATCATCCCAGGCCCCACTCCCCATTAATGTGTTATGCCCAGTATTACCTGAATGATTGTTCCAGAGGATGAAGATGCTCTATCTTCCTCCATGTCCCTGTCATGCTTCCAGAGTGAAGATGAAGACACAGAAGATGGCTCTGCTTTCTTATCTCCTTTCTAATACAGTAATCAATTGATCAGCAGAGGAAAGAGATGTCTTACCAACATCCTACTCATCTCTTTTATATAAAACTCAGTTTACTGAGCAATATGATCATAGCCCTAATTCAACCTCTCCCCCTATTTTCATCCCTTTGGCTAACCTAAATCATACGTCACCAAATATGGTTGCTCTTCTGGAGCCTAAAATATATTCCTAAAAGTTAGGAATCAGCTTCCATCCTATAAAGATCTTTAAAACAGGGTGTGTTTTTTTTTTTTCTTAAAGAAATTTACATTGATAAATTTAACCTTAAATACTCTCTTTAAGATAACAGCCTGATGAATGTGTATTTTCTTTGTTGCCATCAAAGACACTGAATATTATAAACATACCAGCTCAGAGGAAAGAAAATTCAAGTCTCAAATTAGAATCATGCAGATGTGCACTCTCTTTTTGGCTGGTTACCCCCTATATTCTCACAATTCTGTCTGCTGTAAAGGGGTATGATCAGATTACAAAGTCGTCTGATAGTGAGAGGACAGTAAACCTGTCCTCAGCTCTACCATGTCTTAGTGATATACTGCAGGACAGCAGGTTGTTCCCTGTTACAGTGGAGCTGTTTAACAATCTACAAAATGAGCAGAAAACATGCCTGGTGGTGACCTGTGAGACAGGAAAACTTTAAACTGCTCTAATTTTCTTCCTACAAGACTCACTGTAACTTTAGTTTTTAAAATATGAGGTAGAAATTGGTATCAGGAAGCACAACTGCAAAGGTCTCATGAAGTAGTAAGACCATTAGTAGTTGCTAACATCTCTCTGTGTCCTTGGCAATGCTGTTTTAGACTAAAAAAGTAATTCAAATATGGAAAAATAAGGTTCTAAAAAGCACACCAAGAGTACCCACCAAAGAGCATACTCTCAAAACTTCCGAGAAAGTACTCAGAAGTCAGGATACAGAACTTCATCTTCTCCCTTACACCAAAAACGGTGTGTGAATGACATTCGTCTCTCTCTAAGGGGGAAGCTGTTCAGATGCACTTAAACATTAATAACATCGGAGACCTACTTTAGTCACCCTTATACCAGCATTAATTTAAAAAATCTTTACTGTTTCCATTCACTTTAAGATCTTCCCATTGCCCTTCTTTTAGAGATTTCAGTTCTAACAAACTCTAAACAAGAAAACCATTTTCCTTACTTCACTCTTCAGGGAGCTCTCTTCCGCCTCTTCCTTGACTGCTGGCAGGAAAGGCATGGAGCCTCTTCTGTTCACCTGAAAGGCACAGCGCAAAGACACCTACATCACCAGGATCCCAGTCTGGCTACGTTTTTATGTAGCTAAGCTTTTCTTCACTTTTTCTGAGATGCCCACCTACATACACACAACTAGCCCTCTGGGTCTGGCAACTCCAGCTCATCCTGTCAATGTCATGATACACGCAAATCTTATATCCCTTTCACTTGCCTCTCCCTCTGTGGCCCCTTATCAAACAATTTAAGAATGTGATTCACTGATGTAGGTTCAGAGTGGAGTTAGAGGCGCTGAGCCCATTTTGGAGCCTGCAATGGGCTGACTTTAGTAGAAAGATATTTCCTAGGGTGACTCCCACCTACCTGCCTGTGGAATTTCATAAGCAGCTCCTTAAGTAACTCGGGCATAAGAATTCTGGGTTGAGTCCAAAACATACACCCTGAAGATTTACACTCATTAGTGAACAGTCTCAAGTGGAGTATTTCTAAAATCCTTTAGTACAGGCCACAGACACAGATGCCCCAGGTTGTTTTTTTCTTTTAGGTGAACAACACTACCCATTAAAGCTCCTGTGGACTATGGGACTGGCATTAACCTAAAGTCACACCCACCTTCCACTCAGAAACGTCCCTCTCAGCCACTGTGTCCTCTTCTGATGCTCCAGCTGGTGGCATTTCTTTTTCTACTTCGTGCTGTTCCTGCTGTAAATGCTGGTGAAGTTTTAATATGGCAGCCTTTAAGTTCACCAGCAGGTCTTCTTTCTTCTGGTTCACACTCATAATCTGCTTTCCAATACCTTCAATTTCTCCCTATGCAGAAAGAGTGTTTGCATTGCTCTGAGAAGTCCCAGGCCTTAGCATGCCCACAGAAGCCTGCTTCATTTGGTACATGGGATGAAGATTTTTCTGCGCTATTGGTTTGCAGAGCCAGGAGCCACTCTCCGGTAATGTCTAGTTCCTCTGCATCCTGGCTGTGTTTCCCAATGAACTGGGAGGGTTTACAAGTTCCCCTACAGAATGCCCTAGTCTCACCTTAGACCTTGTCAGTCAATCTCTGGGGGTCAAGCCAAGGCTCAGGAATTTGTAACAAGCTCCATGGGGGACTGTGATGTGCACCCAGGGTGAAGAGCCACTGCTCTAGGGGCCATAGGATCCTAGAATCCACAAGGTCAGGGACCAGAAACAAACGCCCCAGGAGACTCTTAAGCAGACAACATTGAGAACCAATGAGAGAAAATAAGATTAGAATTCTCAAACTTTTATTATTGCCTGTGAATCTGTCTTTAGTATCACTGAATTCATTTACTTCTTCTCACAGTCAAAGCATCCTACCAAATGGAAATAAACAAAGGTACCATGAGGTATAATTTACTGTGGGAATGATGGACAGATGATTCCAAGCTTTATAATGTTACTTTAAAAATTTATGTGATAGATGTAAAAATAAAATTTGTTGTACATGGTAGAAATGAAGATGCCCACTGTCTAAGAGGATTATAGAATTATAGATTTTAGAGAAACAGGTGTTATCTAGCCTGACAACCTCCTCTCTAGCACCCCTACAAAGTCTCATTAAACCTCTGCCTGAGGTTTGCAGGAAGTGCTGCGTCAAAGGACAGCCTGCTCCTTTTTAGCAAACCTTCATGTGTTCAAATTTTGTTCCTCATATATTCTTCAAACCCCTGTTCCATCATTCTTTCTTTCTTTCCATCCACCCTACAGCTAGTCACAGAATCATTATTTTACAGACTGAGAAACTTAACATGTCTACAACTATAAGTGAGAGTCCTGAAGTCCAGAGAAAGAAAGTGATTTTTCCGGAGCTGCGGCTAGCTCGTGACAGAGCACAGACTTGGACTTCTTGATGCCCAGCCCCCATGGCCCTTCTACTACTGCACACATTCCAACACCAGTACTCCTACTGTCTGAAGTTAAAATTCATGTCATTGCCTAGGGAAATGATAACCAAAGTATGAAGGCTGAGGAAAAGCACTCATGTGATTATTTGAGTTTCAAGCTGACCTGTCAATTTTTTTCATAGAACACTATTTTTACTTCAAAAAAAAAAGTTCATATACTATACTTATATATGTAAATAGTAAAAGATTTTTCTGAAGAGATAGATGTTGATAAATGTAAAATCCTTTTATTATCAACTACTAAAATGTGTCAACATTTGGAGAATCATAATTAGTAAAACAATTTTTCCAAATGATCAAGCATGATGTTATAAAATCATGCATGATGAGAAAATCTATTCACTGTATAAGATATACCAGTGGATTTTAATATAAATTAGGAAAGTTTATTGGCATGGTTTCAGAGTCCATTTATCAATGAACCTATGCATAACTTCTACTTGCTGGAGTTTAGTGTAATTCCAAAGAATATGTACAATTATTCAGGGTTTTAAAAATATTCCTGTTTTTCCATGTACATCTTGAGAGGTTGGATTGTTCTTTTTACACAGACAAAATTACAACAGATCAATTGCAGAAGCAGATGAGAATATAGCTATTTTCTACTATAGAGTTTGCAAAAATGTAAAACAGTGTCAATCTTTTCACTACATTGTCATTTAAAAAATATAATTTCTTCCATAAAAATGTTATTTTTGTTAACATGTAATGGGTTTGTTATTTTATTTTTATTTTTATAAGAGTTTACTTGAGCCAAACTGATGACATATGCCAGGAAGCAAGATCTCAAATGCTCCTGGCTTATAGTTATTTTAAAATAAATGAAACATATTTTCACATTTCTGAGTTTAAATTTTTCTATATAGGTAGATGTAGCTCGCATAAACTAAAATTCTTTAGGAGTTTCAAATTTTTTAATATAAAGGGAAATTTGACATTTTTACAATATCGCGTCTTTAAAATTGAGTCTACCATTTAAGAGTTGTGTCACCTTGGATCCCTCTGAACTTTGCCCTTGAGGTTAAGTAATTTGCCCGAGGTTTCACAGCTAGCAAGTGGTGTAACTCAGCTTTGAACACCATAGCAATTGCCTGCCCACATCAACTTCATGGCAGGAAAAAAGAAGTTCTTTATAATCCTTGGCATACAATCAGGTTTTTTCTTTATAGAAATTCTGATTCAAAATGAAAGACTGAAAAAAACCCTACCAGTAAAAGTTTAACAAGCAAACCACTGTAAATGGGTCCACATGACTGTTAATGGCATATGGAAATACTGCTTATAGAACTCTTCATTATAACAGCCTTCAGGGTCATTATCTCTAAAGGACAGCCTGCCCACACTGCATTACCTCTACCCCAGAAAGCCAGACAGAAAATCAGGTCGTCCAAATAAGTATCTTGTGTTACATCAGCTTCTTTGCTACCAGGGCAAATTCAGACCAAATGCACCAAGCTGAGGCTAAGCACACGTGAAGGTCTTTCCATTATGATAATTATATTCACTTATTTTAGAAAATAGGAATGGAAAGCAAATACACCATATTTCAACTGAAAGAGAATAGTAGGAAATACACTCTGACAATAAAAAGGCTTCAAGACACCAATGGTTTAGTAGCAATTGTTGAATGAACAAAAGAAACATACCTGTACTTGTGGCAGGTCAGCAGCTTGGTCTGGTGACATATGTTCACAGGAGAATTCAACTGAATAATTATTTAAGATCTGTTTCAAATTTTCTATTTCCTCGTCACATTCATTTGTCTGTTTTATGACTATCTATAAAATAACCCCCCCGAAATAAGAATCTTTGTCATATCAAAGAACTAGATCAATGGGCTACTTCCAATGGCTATCCCCATCACAAGCTCCTATCAATTACAACAAACATGCACCCATACAGATTTCAATAGGAAACAGTAGCCTAAATATGGAAAACAACATTTAGAAAGCCGGCACCTGACCTTCTTGCTCTACTAGATGCCAGGGAACTTTGTGCAGCGCTTGGATTAGTGGCCTAAGTAGACACACCTTTGCTCTTAAGTCTTTCCAGCCTAGTGAGTGGTCTTGTTCTGGGAAGCATTTTATAACAGGTCAATATGAAGTTGCTAAGTTTTATAAAATTATTGATATATCACATATGCAATTTTAATACATATTCCATGTGGGCTTTCCACATAGAAAGGTAACATTATTGATTCATAGTGGAAAGAGCATGTGATGTGAGGCGTGACAAATTTTCCTGTTCCAGCCACATCCCTTGGTACCCACTGCAATCAGTAGCGAACATTATATGAATAAAAGGTTGAGAGGTTGAGCGTGGTCTAACTTTGCAGAATAAAGCAAAACTAACCAGAACAATACCTGGAATCCAGTGTTAAGTGATTCATAGAGCTCAAACCTGTTTGTGAACTAAATGATATGATCAAAGTATAATGAAATAAAGAAATGGACTTCAAAAGAAAGTCTAGGTACTTCCTTGGCATGCTTCAAATAAAGCAAAATGCCTTTCAAACTACAAAGTTTCGGGCCAACACCGAATTCTTCCTTGTATTTTCTTTAATGGTTAACCATACTTTTAGCTGCAGGCTGGAAATGAGCTATGTTCATTGCACACACCTGTTACCCAGCCCTCAACAATGAGCAATATCTCATTACTCCCCCCAAAGTAATTTGTCTCATTTTCCACAACAAAGACACTTACTTACAATATCTAAAGTAAGAATTAAAATAAATGTACCATATTCTAATGCTTTTCATTACCACCAGGTCTGTAATACATGAGATGACATCTGATTTCTACCAACACAATAAGATGAAAGATTTTAGCACAAAATATAATTTCCTCTTCTATTTTCCCCCCTTTCATCTTGTGAAGAAGCCACTTTCCAGCATAGTTGGGACTATTATTTTCTTTTCCTCACCAGGAAACCAATAAGCACAAAAAGATTAAAAAATAATAGTACAAATTTATATCTTTCTTTTTCCTTCTCTTCATATTATTAAAAAAATAGTACATTGAGTGCCAGAACTTTTCTCTCCCTGTGGGTGTTTAGAAAATGACATCAGCTGATCAGCAGCCAGTCCAGAGAGATTATCTGAGTAAAGACTCAAACCAGAGATTACAGTGTCCTCAAATCTTAGAAAAACAGAGTGACCACTTAAATGTGAATGGAATTTAAGAGGAAGAAAGAGGTAGCAGTTTTCTTTCTACAATCAGGTGATGGTTGGGGAAGAGGGAAAAATAAACCTTTCTTCCTCTCCTGATCCATCTAATCAGGAAATGCAGGCAAATGGGGGGAGGTCTAGTAAGAGGGTTGAAAAGTCTGGAATTTAAGGTTCTTTCAACAACTTTGTCTTATGAGAGTGGTGGCTGACCTAGGAATACAAACCAAAGTGAAATTAACTTCCATCTAATGATGATTCCTGACTTGTCACTGGAGATCAAACGAAACTTAAGAAAAAAATAAAAATCCTCTGGGGAGACTTAAAGATGTCATCAGTTAGAAGAAAGACACCCCAATACAGAGAATGACACCAGGATTCTAGAGACTCAAATTCTTGTTCTATTTGTACACAAAATGAATCTCGGTGGTTTTGGCAAGTCATCTAACATTGTCTACCTTCTAATACTGATTTCTTTATAAGTAAAAACAGAGATGGTAAAGTGCCTACTCTCTCTGTATCAAATGTTTGAGAATAAAATGAGGCTAATATGAAAGTGGCTGAGATGTATAAAGAGATTATTATGGGTATAATTACTGCATGAGTCTGTCGGCCTCATGCGATTGTGATGGTACGGTTCAAGTTTGAATCTATTTCCATGGCATCTTACTCACATGCGTCTTCAATAACTGGAGAATGGAATTAAACAGACCATAGCTATGCTTTACTATCTCCAGCCAGAACAAGGGTAAAAACTGAGAAAAGTAACCATAGCCCCATTTGAGCAAGAAAGTACATTCTTATATCAAATGCCACTTCCTTGATAATAGCAGAAGAAGACACCAAAAAGAATCAACGTAGGCAGCATCTTACTGGCACAGCAATTTGATCTACCATTAAAATTGAAACAAAACTAGCTTCTCCTGAATATTTGCATCCAATAAGTTGGCTGTCAACATAAACTACTCACCTTTAATAACTCATTTTGTTCCTGGGTCACATTTTCCAAAAGTTTTATTTCTTGTAAAAGCTGATTTGTCCGCTGAAACACAGGCAGAGGTTTCATTCCTGTCTGGGGTAACCTCAGTTCTACTTGGTAAGACATTATTTCTGCAATGGTTTTCTTCATAGGATGTATATTTTCAAGTAGGACCTTAATTATATCAGAAAAGCATGGTTCACAAATTTTTAAAAAAAGGCTACTGCAAAATCTAATTTTTCAAAATGATAATATTATATAACTTATTTTTATAGTTTTGATTTTGAAAACATTTTCTTAGCTAAGACTGAAAAGGATTATTCTATCTCTTACCATCTGGTAGTTAAAGTTCTCAGAAAAGAAAGCCTGAGGCAAGAGTAACCTCCCGTCACTAAAGTATGTATTTAAATAATGCTTTCCTTCCTTCTCTTCCGGCAAGCCTCTCTGTAAAACTGCTGTCTTGCTTTGCATATTATCACCAGGCTGTGAGCTGTGTAACTGTGGACCCTGCATCTTATTCACTTCTGCAGAACTCCACCTAGATGGGCCTCCCCACATAGTAGGCCTTCAAAAAATGCTTATTGAATTGAACAAAATTGATCTCTCAAATTTAATAAGTCACCAAAGTATAATTATTGTACTTTAATGACATCTGATCCATAGAAATTTGGGTTCACAAAATCAACAAATGAGAAAATATTATTCATTGTGCTAAGTATGCTTCATATATATCTTCTTTTTGAACCCTCACAACTACCATGGGAGGTATTATCAGAACTTCCATTTCACAGGTATGGAAATTCGGTTCACAGAAGACTGAAAACAGTGAAATGAACTGTAAGAAGAGGGGCTGAGATAAAAACCCAGGCTGCCTGATCCCAAAGCACATGCTCCTAACCACTAGGCTAAGGTGGACCGAACATCCACGTGCAATTTAGTATGTCCCAGTTCCTGTGCTAGTGACTTTCTATATAGTTGTCCAACATAACCACTATAATAACCACTATAATACTAATGTGCACATAAAAAAAGAGAGCCCAAGCAATGTTAGCAACTGCTCAAAGTCACAAAGATGTTAAGCAGTGTAGCTGGGGCTGGAACCAAGGTCTCCTGACTTAGAGGCTCAAGATCTTGGAGTATTAAACAACTAGATTTGACCTGAAGCCAAAACTTTCAAGCTTTGAAGTTTTGGGATGAAATTAAATGAAAAAAATAACCTATAGGAAAATTATCTTTATATAATAGTACTCTATGATTTAAAACATGATATTTAATAGTTACTCATATCTCTTTCCCAACTTTATTGTGCTATTACTCTAGCAAGACAAAATATTTTTATTTATGTCATATTAAAACATATCTAAAAATAAACATAGTATTATAAGAAAATATTTTAAATAATGATCCATGATCATGATTACCTCCCCATGCTTAAGATGTTCTTCGGGTGAAAAATCAAATATTTCTTTTGACAATAGGATAGTTTTGATTTTTGAAACTCTTTTCTCCATTGATTTTACTTCATTTTCAATAGCAACCACATCCTAGAATTTCAGAAACAAAAACATTCATGCAGTACGTGTTGTATGTTAATAATCTATAAAACAGTTTATTTCCATTTGTTCTGTTCTCATATTTAACCAAAATATATTTGTCATTTATATCTCTTAAAAACTAACCAAGTACACAGATATTGTTGATTGTTTTCTATAAAAATTGTTTTTCTATTAAGCACATTCCACACTAGAAAGCATTGCTTACACTTTTTTGAGTTAAAGATCCTCATAGGAACAGTTTCCAGTTATTTATACTATGAAAACAAAAGTGCAGATGCTCCTTGACTTACAATGAGGTTATGTCCCTAATAAATTGAAAATATCATAAGTCAAAAATGCATTTAATAGACCTAAAGTACCAAACATCACAGCTTAGCCTAGCCTACCTTGACTGTGCTCAGAGCACAGACACTGGCCTAGAGTTGGGCAAAATAATCTAACACAATGAATACACTGTAGGATATCCATTGTTTACCCTCATGATTGTGTGGCTGCTAGGAAATGCAGCAGCAACACGAGAGAGCATTGCACTGAATATCACTTATCGGGAAAAGATCAAAATTCCAAATCTGAAGTATGGTTTCTACTGAATGCATATCTCTTTTGCCCCATTGTAAAATCAAAAACTCTTAAGTCAAGCAATCCTAAATTGGGGATCATCTGTAGCATAATCTGAATTTTTAAGTATATTCTTAATTACCTGCAAACTCAAGCTTTATCTTTGGAATGTGTTTAAACACTTGAATATAAGTGAGTCTAACATTTTAAAAATTCAAACCACTTTAAATAAAATGATAAAGTCACCCTTGGGAAATGAACACACAAGGGGCTGGAAAAATTGACAGGATTTTCCAACAATAAGCTTGTTGCCATACAAAGAGTCACTAAATTACTTTATAATTTACTCAGATTATTTTAAACAGTAGATCATTTGTCTAGTTGTTATTCTCTCATCTCAACAACCTCTAGTACCTGGCCAAGAGCCTTAAAATGAAAATGATGCAATATCTGCTATAAAAAATACATATTAAAGTCCACTCACACTGTAAGAGGGCCTTTAGACCTTTACTTTAGAGCTCAAGGAAGATGACTATAGCAATAAAAAGGTACAGCTAATAATCAAAGGGACAGAAAAAAAACCTACATAAAAATATACTGAGGGATTCAAATTATAGCAGTTGGAGCCATTCAACATAGGACAAACAACTTTATAAGCAAGTGAAACAGTAAATGCAGTAATTTTATAGTGATATCACCAAATTTTTGAGAGAAAGTTAAATTATACTGAGATTATTTTCTGCACCTTATATTGAAAAAGGACATAAAAATATACAATGTATTTTAGAATAATTTCCATCAAAATTAGAGAAGCATTTTAAAACACTGAAATAAGCTTCACTGACGAAGAATACTTAACAATTACAATTCCTTTAAGTTATGTAAGTGTCGTGTAGAAAATGTAACTGAAAAACAAAGGTAAATAATTAAGACAAACTGTATCTGCCTTTGCTATGTGATTCCATCCTTAAATAAATGCCTCACCCATTTCAAGCTAAAACAAATACAATTATTTAAAAATCTAGTGGCTGTCATACAGTAGCCCCACAATACATAGTTGCTATTGGTGAATGAAGACTTGGAAAGTTATGTTTTAATTCTCTCTTTACTAATCCATGCTTTTAAATCAACAGTATCTCTTCTCTGACAAAGAGAAATCACTGAGTTTATTGGGTCAGGATTTTTCCCTTTAAATTGACCACTCCCAGACTGACAATGGGAATATGATTTTTTATTATAGTTGCACTATTGGTTGCAAAGTAAAATACAATTTAAGAAATAAGAATATAAATGACAAAAAGGTACCAGGTCAATGTGTCTTCATATAATTAAGAGTTGATCAGCAGTATAACTTTAATATAGTAAATATTAACTCTAATATAGTAAACATAAATTAGATATAAGAAGTCACATTTTTATAGTGCTAACTTACATCAGCCATTCGCTGGATCTGTGGCAGGCTCTCCATGATATTTTGTTGTAAAGCTACTACTTGACGACTTAACTCTTGTATGGACTGTGCTAAACCATCTGTTTCAAAAATTACTGACAAGTCTTCTAGATCAGCGAAAATTGAATGTAAAAGATTGTGCTTCTGTTCTGAATCTTCCAAAGCCATCTAGATAATGGGAAACAAGGCAGATGGGGGAGGAGAGAAACATTAAGAAACATTAAGAAAATTGGTTAAAATTTAAATCAGAGAAAATTCTGTAACCCTGTATGGTGACAGATGTTCACTAGACTTATTGTGGTGATCACTTCACAATATATACAAACATCTAACCATTATGGTGTATACCTGAAACTAATAAAACATATGCCAGTTATACCATAACAAAAAAATTTAAATCAGAGAAAATTTAATTTTCTCAACATTTCCAATTACTGTTCATTTCCAGTATTGTAATAATATGTTGAACACTCTCTATGGCCAGTGGTAGTGGATGCCTTCAGAGAGTCTGCGATTTTGGTGGTCTAGCAGCCTGCTCCTCCAGCCATCTTTAACAAACCAGGAATACCTGGCCTGTAGTCCATCCCTCTGAAATTTGGAATTGGAGCCAACAAAGCCATTCATACTATTTCCAATTGGCTGGACTTATAATTTTGGGAAGGTGGGTATGAAAGAAATAGATAAATGAAGAGGGGATGAGAGATGAAGAGGCAGCCCAGTGGCTTGCCATTCCTGGTGCCAGTGTTCTCCCTAGGCCGTACAAGATAGTGCCACTGACTTCAAGAAGACATCACCACAGCTTGAGATGACCTGAACAATGCAATACTAAAACAGCTCTGTCTAATAAAGCCAAATGAAAAATTATCTGTTTCTTAAATTTCTTAGACATTCCTCCTTGTAATTTCTTTCTTTTTCTTTTAATAATTACAATATACCAGTCTTCGAATTTAAGATTCCAAAATATCTTAGCTACCTATTGGAAATGTTCAACTTGCTATGTAATCTCAAATAATTCCATAAAAAATAACTGACATGAGAAAAGTGCACTTACTTATGCAACTAGAACTCTAGTCATTAAGTCTCTAAAATTAATCAGGTTATTTAGAATTCTGTATTGGCCTTATTCAAAATCCTAGGAGAAAACTTTAAGGAAAACAAAACTTAAAACCAATGTTTTTACCAATAATACTATTGATAATAACATCAAAATACATGAAATACTCAGGAATAAATTTAACAATTTATAGGCAAGACCTGTACACTTAAGACTATAAAACACTGCTAAAAAAATAAAAATAAAAAATAGATATGTCATGTTCCTAGATCTGAACAGCCAATACAGTTAAGATGTCAATTCTCAACAAATTGATCTACAGAATTAATGCAATCACACTCAGAATTCCAACAAACCTCACATAGATATTGACAAGCGGACTCTAAGATTTATATAAAAATCCAGACTAGCCAAAACAGATTTGAAAAAGAACTGGGTTGTAAAATGTATGCTACCTGATTTTAAGACATATTATAAAGCTATAGTAACCAAGAGTGTGTCATATTGGTGAATAAGCAGAGAAATGGGTCAACAGAACATAAGAGAGAGCTCAGAAATAGACCCAAAATGGACCAAAGTAATTAATTCAATGTTAAGTCTTTTCAACAAATGGTGCTAGAATAATTAGATACCCACATTGAAAAAAATAAACCTTGATTCTCACTTATTATCACATACAAAAATTAACTTCCTTGAAATGGATCATAAGAACTAAAAATAAGAGTTAAAACTCTAAAATTTTTAGAATTAAAAATAGGAAGAAATCCTTGTGACTTTGGGTTAAAGATTTCTTAGATACAACATAAAAAAATCATAAAAGGAAAATATTGAAATTGGATTTCAACAAATTAATAACATTTTCTCTTTGAAAGATAATATTGAGAGAATGAAAAGACAAGCCACAGACTGGAAAAAAATATTTGTAAATTATTTACCTAATAAATGACTGGTTTTTAGGGTATTTTATAAATAACTCTTACAACATAGTAATAAAAAGAATAACTAATTAAAGATGGGCAATAAAAAAATTGAAATGACACTTCAAAAAGTTAAGTGTACAAATAACAACACACGAATAAATGCTCAAATAAAGAAATCATTAGTCATTAGAGAAATGTAGTTTAAATCACAAGTGAGATAACACCACATTACTAGGATGGCTAAAATTTAAAAGACAGTATCATGTGCAAGCCAGAATACAGAGCAATTGGAACTCACATTGCCAGTGGGAATAAAAAATGGTACAGCCATTTTGGAAAAATAATTTGGCAGCTTCTTATCTAGCTAAATATTTTCTATAAAAGCCAGCTATCATACTCATTGGTATTTACCAGATGAAATGACATGAAAATGTATACAAAGATTTGTACATGAGTGTTCATAGCAGCTTTGCTCATAATGGTCTGTGGTAGGCAGCAGTAATTCTCACTTCTTGGTACTCATGCCCTTATTATCAGCTCCTCTGAAAGTGAGCTGGGGTAATTTATTTCTAATATGATATGGCACGAAGCAATAGGATGTCACTTCCAAGATTAGATTACAAAAAAGACGATTTCTGTCTTGGGAGCACTCTCTTTTTGATTGTTTATGGAGCGGGAAGCCAGCCTCCATGTCATGAGGCAGCCTCGTGGGGAGGCCCACATATTTTTTTTTCCCTGTATGTGGAAGTGGATCTTCTGATGCCTGCCAAATGCCAAGTGAATGAGCTTGAATGTGTATCCTGTCTCCTCCCTCACCCAAATTGAGACTTCAGATGAGATCACAGCCTTGGCTGACACCTTGACTACATTCTCATGAGACCTTGAGCCAGAGGTACTTAGCTATGCCTGGATTCTTGACCCACATTCACTGTGAGATAATAAATGTTTGTTGTTTTAACCTGCTAACTGTTGGAGTAATGTGTTACACAGCAAGAGATACAGAATATATAGCCCAAAACTTGAAATAACCCAAATGTCTATTAACTGGTAAAGGGTTAAACACATTGCATATTTCCATAATTGTAATACTATTCCGTAATCAGAGGAACTAATTACATGTAAATGCAATGAACTAGATGAATCTCAAAAACTAAGTAAAAGAAGTCAGGTACAATAAACTATGGACAGTATGATTCTATTTATAAAATACTGTAGAAAAGGCAAAACCATAGTGATAAAAGGCATTGAGTAAGTGGTTATGTAGGGCTGAAGACAGTCGAAAGGGGAATGACTGCAAAGGAACGTGAGAAAACTTTTTGGGGTGATGCGAAATATTCCTTACATTGATGAGAGGGGTGATGGTGGTTACACCAATTGTATACCTTTATCAAAACTCTTCTAACTACACACTTAAAATAGGCATATTATACTACATGGAAATTATACCTCAATGAAGCTGATTTTAAAAAATAAGCTGTTTTCTTATTTTTACAATGACAATTTATGCTACAATGATTCTTAATTACAACAGCACTCTTTGGTTATAAACAGCACCTTTAGGCTATAAAAATCTATTTTAACAAATCCAAGCCAGATAAAAGGTTAGAGTGCAATAAAAATAGACAGTTTAAAGCTTAGTTGAGAGTTTCAATTATTTAAGAGTCATTTTAAAAATCAGCGCCTGGTAATGCTAGAAAAATGTAAAACAGTATCCTAAAAATAAGGACAAAATGGGGCACTCACATATGACTAGTTATTTGAGACTTACTTGCCATTGGGGGATTTATTAGGATACATTCTGTGGGAAATTAGCCCGCATCTCCCCTTGTCCCTATTTGAATCTCGCTCAAAGAGTTTTACTCAGCTCAAGCTCACAATCACTAGCAAATTAGGATGTCCTGAACAGTTTGAGAGATGCTTTCACACTTTTACATTTGCATCAGTAGAAGATAGCAAAGTCCAACTGCTTTTGCCTGAGGTCACACTTGTATGATTTATTTTATGTAAAAAAAACCAAACATAATAAACATTTGAGGAAAAAAGCATCATTTCTCTCTTCTGTCTTTGTAAACTCTAAAAATGGTGAAAACTACAAGCAATTTAAAATAAAGGAGGATGTGGAAAGTCAACAAAAGAGATGGGGGCAGAAATCACAGGATAGGGGAAGAAAAAAAAACAAATGGGTGAAAATGCAACATCTTTAGAACCGTTACTATAGGGAAAAAACATGCCAACAAATCTCAAACATCAAGGAGATATGAAGTCAATAGATGTTCACTTAGGAACACATTGTGCTATTCTAAAGGTATGAAAAGGAGTTGCATCAACTTTGTGGTCTGATTACTCTAAAAATTGTTACAAAATAAACCTTTTCCTAAACAATTCTTTCTCATGGCTGAGTAGTGTGATAGAAGAGAAATGTGCCTTTCACAGTAAAACAAGCCCATAGTTGGCATCTGGAAGATTTCCGGCAGTCAAGGACCCGCACAGATAGAAGCTTTCATTTGTTGTCTTTATGAGCTATCGTGGAGACACGGGGCCTCTGAGGAGTACCAGGAAGGATGGGAAATTTGGAATCATGGTGTGCTAGACCTAGAGGAACCACAGATTAGTTTTCTAATGCTGTGTAACTAATTACCATAAATTTAGCAGCTTAAAATAAATTTATTATCTTGTAGAAACTATGGCTCAGGAGTCCAGGCCCAGAGTGGGTAGGTCCTCTGCTTAGGAAGTTGCAAGGCTGCAAACAAGGTGCCACCCATTTCTCTTACAAGTTCACTCAGGTTGTTGGCAGAATTCAGTTGTAGGACTGAGATCCAAGTTTTCTTGCTGGCTGTTGACTGGGGTCACTCTCAGCATCTGGAGACCACTCTGGGATCCCAGCCCCATGGCACTCTCATTATATGGCAGCTTACTTCTTCAAGCCGGCAAGAACCTCTCTCCAGTCTGCTACCAGGGAGTCTTACAATCACATAACTACGAGTAATCATGTATTCATGGGAGTGACTATCTCATTACTTTAGTCATATAATAATGTAACCTAATCAATACAGTGACTGTCTCATCACATACTTATATTCCCGCCCACATTCAAGAGGAAGACACTATACAGGTCATCATGTACATTAGGAGACAAGAATATTGGGAGCCATCTAAGAATTCTGCCAACTGAAACTATCAACAACGTTCAGTGCAACATTCTTACTTCATAGATGGGGGAAACTGAGGCCCATAGAGGATACCCCAAAAGTCAGGTAGTGGTTATCAGGACAGAAAGAACAAGATCCTGGTCTCTAAAGTCCCTGTCTAGAGCCTCTCACTCTTCTAAATTTCCTTCTGCCATTCAGTATGGTTGGAGACAAAAGCGAATTTTCAAGAAAAAAGAGGGGGATGAAGGAAGCACAATGGTGATTAGTAAAGTCACTGATCATTACATATGTAGATTCTATGACACCCAAGAAACACTGAAAGAACACTTACCTGAAGGGTGCTAGCATGGTGACTCAGTGTCTTTGAAGAGTCATGGTCAGCAGGATTAGCCAGCAAACGACTGGTATTTTCTATCCAAGCTTCAGTATTCTTCAGAATATCATGGTATTCCTCCATCTTGATTGTGGCCTGTGAAAGAGAGGCAGTACCAAACTCAGTCTGACCGATGCCTCTGCTTGAGTTGAATGACTATTGAATGAAGAATTTGCTGTTGTTGTTGTTAGTCAGTAGTATATGAGGCCTAGCAGGACTCTACTCCCCATGGCTGGGGTCACCCCCTCCAGTTTTGATCTTTCCAACTTTTAAGACCAATTCTGACCATGGCTGGAAAGAATTTAATGAAGTTCTCCCCCAAAATTATGGGCCTCAGCAAAGGACGTGAGTTAGCCTTGCAACTGCTCTGGTTCCCATTTCACACTTCATTCTGAAAACTAGATTTGTATTTTGTCCCCCTAGACAGGGCTTTGTCCTACAATATCTCAGTTCCTCTGAGACTAGGACCCTAACTAATTTTTGTCAGATTCATGTACCACTCACCTACCATAACCCTGACTTACAAGAAAAAAGAGAGGTGTCTGTTCTGAATGATAGTCATCCTTGTTGCTGGCCCCCTCCTTGGACTGTTGGGATCACTTGCTGGAAATGCCCTGTTGTGCTTTTTCTGCCGAAGGTCTTCTTCCTGAAGACTTTCCTGCCTGCGCCTGCAGTGACATCTGAGCACCCACCTGAACCTATCGTGTGGCTCTAGTTTCAAGTCCGAAACTGGGAATTTGAGGGAAACTGACTATCTCTGAATATGTATTTTTGTTTTGTTTTAAACCCGTCTCAATACCACCACAGGCTATGTGTAGTTCTCACACCTTATTTAGCTGTGAAGTTCTTGATTCTGCCCTCTGCGAAACTTGTTGATACTGCTGGAAAGGAACCATCAAGTTATCCATCCATTCTTGAGCCTGTCCTGGATCCTGTTCAACAACGTCCTGAACTTCAGAATCTAGCTCATTGAGCTTAGAATGCCAGAAATCCAGCTCATCCCACATTTTCTGGAGAAGGAAATCATGAGTCAGTTTGAATGCAGATGCCATGGTTTATTGTATTAATTCCTAGTTTTCACATGGTATTTGCACTTGCAAAACAACATTGCAACAGTTATTTGCTTATGCCCAGCAACTACTGTGATACTGAAAAACACTTTTTCTGAAGCTTCTTAACTCTAACCATATTCATTTCATCACAAATTAGCTATAAGGAAGCAGAAAATCATGGACATTTCCAGAGATGAATGGCACCAAATAAGATCAATGTAACCCTAATCTTTCAAGAGTGATGAAATAACATTGTGTTTAAAAGGGGCTCTGGTTAATACTTAAACCTATTTGGACTACTACATACATATACTGAAACCAGAAGATAATTTTAATTAAGTGCAAAAGTAAAACTAGAATAAAGAAAATATCTGCTTGAACTCAGGATTAATGCAGTGGCAGAAAATTCTAGCCACAAGTATTAGTAGCAACAGCTTTTAGCTCAAGAAACCATTATGTTGGATTCAAACCTGGACTTGTCTGGGCAGACAACATGTCAAAAGTAAAATATTTAATTCTTACTTAGTATTTGCTTAAGAACATAATTTCTAGAAATGGGAAAAGCTGACTAGCTAAATTAGGTTCCTCTGTTAATAAGAGTCCAAGATTTTATCCAACGGTAAACCATATGCTGGCCTATTTTTAAAGTCTCAATTCATATTAGAATATTTCCTTAAAACAAAATAGAATAAGAATGCTTTCCATATGCAGTTTACTTGGGAGTTAAGAGGTGGAATACTATGTTTATGCACAGTTGTACCTCAGACTTTATTTCCTATGACATTTCACAGGGAAATAAAATTAGAATTTCTATTTTCCCATATCCCCCCTTGCAGTCTAAAGAAAATCTGCTAGTAGTATTCAAACCCTATTTTTTATTGTTATTGTATTTTAATTTGGCTATCAGAGTATTTTTTATTTTTCAATTACAGTTGATATATAATCCTACTGAAATATTTTTTAATCAAAAAAGTTTCATAAATGTTCCATATTATATTCCTCAATGTTATTTCACATTAGAAAACGAAAGACTGAGAAATGCTCCAACACAAAAACATATTAACCTTTGTTTTTTACATTTATATTTATGCATTTACAATATATTTATTTTTTTCATTTATAATATTTTTATATCAGTCTTCCAGAGATAAGAAAGATTTTTCCTCTCCTTTACTTGTGAAAAGGCTAATTTATAATCATAAGCTGTCAGGGGGTTGGGTCTATTCCCACGATGGAAAAACTGAGATCAATTCTTAAATGAAATCTTCCCAAGCCTCTGCAGGTGATGCTCTCAGTAAGGGTGGCCCTGTGGGTCTGAGTTTGGATGTCTGCAGTTCAGATTAATACAAAGAGCATATCTTGTGATTACTGACAATTGGGAATGCCAAATGCTGAAGAAAGTTAAAGGAGAATGTTACTTTACCTTTTGAATTTCTTGAGCTTTCTCAATATTTTTGCTTTTCTGCTGCAACATCTTCTCAACATTATGAAGCCCATTGTTAATTTCATCTATTTTTCTAGCCATTGCATATGATGGTGAACTTTTCAAGACTTCATTGCTAATCTGGTACAACAGGACAAAGACAATATTTGGTTCAGACAAGTTTTACATGCTCTAGTCACAGGTCCAAATGATTAAAAAAGGCAGTCATGCTGTTATATGCTTTAATTATAAAAAATCTTTTAAGGGTTCCGGGAAAAATTCCAAACCATGCTGGCTAATGCACTAATGAGAGAGTATATTAGCAACACTAGGAAATGGTAGTTGTGCTGATATGATCTTTTAAATACAAGGTTAAAAAAAAAATTGTTGAATGTAATCCACGGCATGAACTACAGATATGTGTTGTCTTAGGAAAAACTGCTGAGTGGACTGCTTGACACATACCCCAATGAAAGATATGAAAAATTCCTGGGAGATAAATAATTTATTATATAGTCTCCCTATTTTATAAGAAAATCCTCTCCACAGAACGATTTTCAAAAAAAAAAAAAAAAACCAAAACATTCTCAAGCTAACTTTTACAAAAATGTAATTCCCACTTTACTATTCATTTGAGTGAAATAATCTTCTAAATTAGCTATTGAGGATGCACAAAACTTAGTTTTCTCAGTGTGAATGTTTCTAGTGTATTTTTTTATAGCAATCAGAAATCTAGCTGCTGAATGGTGTAATTTTTTTATCTGAATGAAAATTTAAAAAAAGGTTATCTCAAGAAAATAACTTAGGCTAGGAAAGATAATAAATGAATGTTGAATGTGTCATTTTTCAAATACCTGATTAGTTTGTTTAGGCTATGTTGATAAGGTTTTCTTCAAGCAGCCACTAAATAACCAAATAATATTTTCTGCTTTTGTATAATCCTTTAACTCTTTTAAAACCACTATATCTGTGTAACCATTGAGATTACAATGTTTCATTGCAGAGAGTATACAGATAAAGAAAAGTAAACACAGGCTAAATGACTTGCTTAAGGTCACATATCCTGTTAGTGGTTGAACCTGTCCCTAGAAGCCGCAAGTCACCAGACTCCAGAGTCCCGGGCTCCTTTCATGACATCAAGCTGCAGATAATTTTACAAACCATACCATAGCCAAGATTTTTAGAAAAAAAAATTAATCGTGTATTGGACTTTTTATTGCTATGTAACAAATTACCACAAAAAGAAGCTTTCTGCCATTTCAGGAGGCATTCTCCTGGCAGAAATGCATATCGTTTAAGAATGTTAGGAAAGATTGTGATTTAGGAAAAGTAAGCCAGCATCTGAATTATACAATATGGTATTGTCTGTGGCCTGGATCCTTTGGATACGTCACACATTGAAAATCAGTTGCTGTTACAAATATATGTTACAGTTGAAATTTTCAATCTTAAATTTAAAAGATGAATCTTGATTACTAATTCACTTCGTCAGGTATTTTCACATGACGTATTCATGAGGACAAATTTAGTTTCTGTCAAAACATTTAAAGTTCTCTTAAAATAAAATCAATATAGTACATGAGTCTTGAGAAAGTACTTCATAACCGATTTTCTTGTATGTTAAATCAATGAGATTTCTTATAAAAATATATTAGGAGTTAACATGTTTTTTTTTTTTACATGGGTTACATTTTCCTCAGAAACCTGTCACAGAAGTTAACTAAGTTTGAAATATATTTTTGTGTGTGTGCATTGAATATCTATTTTATGTACTAAGTATTATAGGTTTTAAAAGCAACACAAAAATCCTTCTGTAGATGCTGGACCAGGTAGAATTTTGTTCTGCTGGATTTGGGTTGCCTTTTTACAATTCAATAAAATTGTCTTGCTAAAGTCCTCAGCCTCCAGTACTATGAAACATTTTCACTGTTTCCTTTAACCTGGACTTCCAGGTATAAAGATTTGTCTGTGTATAATTTGTAAGAATTGTGCTACACCACCATCATTAAAAAGACACTATGTGTTAAGTGGTATCTCTAGGGCGTTGTGAAATATGTATTCTTACTGCCCTCGGTTGCTATTTCAAAATGTTCACAGGAAATATGTTTTAAAGCAAAGTATTATTCATGTCCGAAATTCTAAAGTGATTTTCAGTTAAGACAAAAAAAAACAAGTAAAAGGTAATGTACAATTATTTTTAAATGCAAGAGAAGAAAAACTAAGCATCTTGACAACTGAAAACAAGCAGATTACCTAATTCTGTTTTCTACGTGACTTGTTTAGAGCAATTCCATCTCAGCATTTAATACACAAAATTAACAATTAACTAAACTCTATAAAAACAATTATAGCTGGAATCAGGGCAAATGAAAATGATATTAAATAATATTTTCTTCTTTTCATTCAACTTCATAAATAATAACACTAGTACAAACATTATTATTACCTTCTCATCTACGTCTTCTAAAGCTTTTCTGCATCCTTCCGCCTGGGATTCAATCTCTGCGGGAACTATGGTGTACATTTCAGAATACTTGATTCGAAGTTTTTCCATAATATTTTCAAAAGTTAGCTTCCCTTTCTTAAAAATGCTTTGAAGCTCCTAAAAACATCAAGAGAGTTTCAATACTCACAGGATGGGGAGAAAGTTTAACACTAAAAATGAAATCAAGCTCTCTAGCACATCCTTATGATTTAAATGAGCAAATTTTGCATGACAAAACCCCACTTTTGATACAAGCTGATTAAGCCTGAGAGATACTCAGTCTGGTCAGATGATGCTAATTTGTAAGAATTAAACTTGATATCTCTTCAGAGTGTCAAACCATTGTTCTTGAAAAGACATTACAACATCTCCTGCTTCTAAAGTACCTCTAGGACTTAACTGTATCTCAGTTTCTGTCTTCATCTAAAAAGCTGCAAGTAGCAAAAAGTTTCAAAGAAGTTTTTGTTGTTGTTGTTATTAACTTGTTGCTATTTCTGCTTCTTCCTACATTATCATCACAATAATTCAAGGCTACTAAAAGCCCTATGCTTGAAGCTGAAGTGTCTGCTTTCATGTAATTAGACAGCCCAGCAGAGTTCGACTTCTTTCAAAAAGGAGGGTTCCAGTTCCATGCAAAGAATGCGGGTTTCAGGAGATAAAAGAAACCTGAACAAACACTCTATTGGTTGTGGCCTAGAAACCAAATCTGATATATGTTCTCTTGCACTAATTATAAAGGAGAAACTCATTTGTTTGGGAAAGTTTCCCAAAGATCAAGTGGAAAAATACTTCTTGACTTTGCTGTGGCTTTTGGGGGTTTGCTTTGTTTTTACATACAGTAGCTGTTCAGTAGCATTATTTGTGTTAATGGATTGAGTCACTGAAGAATGATTACAATTTTGAATGATTCCATGATGTGATACTGTTTTCCTTTTCTTAACCCTCATCAGAGAACAAATCTGGAGAGAAAGCTAAAGAACAATGCCATTCAGACAAAAGTGGGGTTTGAGGTACAGTGTCATCCTATTTTACCTAGACCTAGTCTGGGAGTACAGGTCTTCATTCAGTGCCATAGATGGCTTCCGAAAGAAGACTGCTGTGAGAGAGAATTAGTTTTCTTTTTTAACAGTGATAACCAAAAACTGGTTGACAATGGCATGCGACTTTTGAATAAACTTCCCAATGTCAATTTGTCTGTTACTATTGGACTGAAATAAAAAGAGATCATTCTGTGGGGGTGGGGAGGGGAAGAGTTCCCAAATGACACAGGGGTATGTGCATTGTCCCTGTGATACTGTGATATTAATGATATATATAGACATTTATAGATGCAGATATTTAATCTTCATCACTGGTTATTGGCACAGCTTCTAAAACTTGTAATTTCCTGAACAGAGGCGAGAGGAGTATCTTTTGTTATTTATAACACTTTTTCATCCCTATCTGAGTTTATGTCAATGAGATGATTTTTGGGGGTGGGGTCCAAGTTAGCCCCAGGATGGGGTCTGATTACCAGAAGAACAAACTACTTGAATACAGTGGTGGAATTTTCCACTCTACTTCCCAACCACTGGGAAGGGGAGATGGACTGGAGGATGAGTTAGTCACCAATGGACAATAATTTAGCCAATAATGCCTACACTGTGAACCTCCATAAAATCCCCTAAACAATGAGGTTTGGAGAGCTCTGGAGTGAATGAACACATCTAAGTACTAGGGGGGTGGCATAACCAGCAAGGGCACGGAGGGTCCGTACCCCTTCCCCTATACCTTATCCTATACATCTCTTCTATTTGGCTCTTCCTGAGTTGTACCCTTTATAACAAATCAGTAATAATAAGCAAAGCTCTTTCCCAACTTCTGTGAGCCATTCTATCAAATTATTGAACCTGGGGGGAGTTTGTGGGAATCCCTGATTTACAGCCTACCAGTCAGAAGTACCAGAAGCCTGGAACTGACCATTGGTATCTGAGGTGGGGCAGGCTTGTGGGACTGAGCCCTTACCTTAACCTGCAGGGTGGAAGGCAGGGGAGGGAGGCTGTCCTCCTTGCTAATTCCTGGTGGCTAGTGTCAGAATTACATTGAATTTTAGGTCATTCAGTTGGTGTCCAGGAGGTTGGAAATAGGTTGGTGTGGGGAAAAAAACAGCACATATGTGGTGTCACAAGTGTTGTAAGTAAAAACAGTTCTACCCTATCAGAAGTAAGATATTATATCCTACTGAAGTGAGTTATCTAACATGCTACTCTACAGTGGTCTGAGGCCCTGGTTCAACAGACACACTTAACACATGGTTGAAGAAAGGCTGCTTGGTCCAGACTGGCCTACTTTCCAACCTGGTCTTGACCCTGATCTTTGTTCTCCAACTACACTGATCTTTCGTGGCTCTGCCCACACCAAGCCGTGGAGCCTTTGAGAGTGCTTTCCTCTCTCTCTTGAACCATTCCCTCCTCTCTACTACCTCTGTCCCAAAGACTCTGGATTCAAGACTGCCTATATTGGCCACATTCACCACTTCATTGCTCACTTACCTCAAACTGTTCTGCCTTTTCTGGGTGGTCTTGTAATTCCATATTTTGAAAAGAAGCTGTGGTCTGTTGAAATAGATTCTTCAAAGTAATTATTTCTGTTGTGAAAGAATGTCTTTCTTGGATTTCATTCTGTATCAATTCCTTACTTTTTTGAGCTTTCTGGAAAAGACTAAAATATAGTATCAAAATAACATTGTTCATCTAACCTATTTTGTGAAATAGTTTTTTTATTTAAGCAATTAACACAATATCCGCAGAGCTCACAAAAGATCTTTTTCCTGAGAAAAAAGTACTAGTTTCAATGTTTAAATATTGCATATACAAATATATATCAACTTCTATCACTCAATCAAAAACCTTTCTAAAACTTTCACCCCAAAATATCTTCTTTTCATAACATTTTCCAACTCTTCTTTTCCTTCATGTAATCCTTACTTTCCACTGAACATGACTTAGAGATGTGAATGAAGACATGAGTGGATTCTCAGGGATAGACAGCCCACCAACCTTTACATCCTAGCTGGCCCCATTTACTGTGGATGTACCCACCATATTAATAGAGGAGTTTAAGTGGGTAAAATCTTTCCTGAGAGCTATTAAGTAAGTATCTCTAGCTGTAAATTATAGCCTTTAAATTACTGACCCAATGATTCTGCTTCTCACCATCTTTCTCAATGAATTAATCACAGTTGCAGATATTTTGGCCTAAGAATATTCATTGTAGTGCTTTATATGAGTAAAAAAAATTATATATAATTTAAAGGTTCTTTATTAGAAGCTAGCTCAACAAATTATGGCATATCTACATAGAGAAATATTATGCTATGTTTTAAGAAGCATTTAATGGCAAAGGAAAATAAACATGATATGTTGATTAAAAATCAGAATAAAAAACAGTATATTACTATGTTTACAATTTGTTTAAAAATATAATCACAGTAAAAAAGGATGAGAAAAAAGTGATTGGCAGCAGTTGTTGCTGAGTGGCAAAATTAAAGATGGGTTTTATATTAATCTTTCTCATTTTCTCCATTCTCTAAACTAATAAATATGTATTGCTAAATTAGAAAAAAGCAAACAAAAAAAATTGAAGTGTATTCACCCTCAGTAATACAAAGATGAAGAATATGAGCTTGTTTAAATGATCATTATTAATCTTTTCCATCCCTTTTATACCTCAGTGTTGATTCAACTCAGTTCTGTCATATCATTTCTGATTATTCTATAGTATTTTTATAATATTTTTGTAATATTGTAACATATATTTTTATTCTATAATATTTTATTATATTCTATATTTTATAATATTTTTAATTTTAGAATATTTGATTATTCTATAATATTTTTATTCTATAATATTTTCATGTACTTATTCTTGACATCCAGTATTTTCTCAATTTTAAACGAGTTGTCAAGCAGGTTTCTTAAGTTTTTCATAAATCTTACTTATTACATCGCTCTTGCATAGATGTAATCTCTTGAAATGCGGGAACAGTTTCCACAGCCACTGAGCTTTCGGGAACATTCCAGATGCTTTTAATGCGCTGAAGAAGCAGGGTCAATAACAGCTGCTGCTTCTCTACATTCTCTTCATATTGGCTCAAACAGTCTAGTAGCTCAGAGAGTTCCTCTGTGGTGGCTGCTTCTTTTGTTTTGGAAATTTCAGGGAGTTCTTCCTGAAGATTATCTAAAATAATTGCTTCTCGTTCAATCTAGTTCAACAAACAAAAACAAAAGAATGAAAATAAGTAAATACACTCTTTCCATTTCAGGACTGGAAAACACACCTTGGCAACCACAATGTTTGTATAGTGGCTCTCCAAAAAGCACCCGATGCCACATCCTACTTCAAAGTAATATATGTTTTTTTATAGCTGGAATATTGTACCTCCATGATCAGAATCCCATAATTCCCAGCTACTGATCATGTAGATGTGTGATTAAAATGAAGCACTGCTGTTTTGAGCTAAAGGAAACGCTGTTGAATACTTTCATAAGTAATTTCTTTCTCTTTCAGATTTCAGTTGCAGAAAGCAACTATTTCTCCTGAGATACCCATAAGGTAGTTAGAATGAGCTTCAGCAAACTGTATCTACTAAGTATTAGAAGTTAGAAAACTACTGGATAATTTTTCTGTCTCTTTTCTTTCACAACCCCTTCTAATAAGCTCAAAAAAGTAAGTCCTGTATGTCCTCATTACCCTGACACCTACACCAATGGAAAAGCAACCCAAATTACTGAACTAATCATGTACTTATTAACAGCTATGTGCAGAACCCCAAAATACATTACTTACTACATCACATAATGGGAAAAAATTGGAGTTCTATCAGCCCTGAACTCAGAACAAAGATGTAGAAAATGAGATCCCTCTTCTGTGTCTCCTCAGATCCTCTGACCCTCGCCTCAGCTACACAGTCCATTTACCATGATCTGCTCCGGCACTGTTAACTCTGCTCTTCTATGTCCCAACCAAGTCAGGCATCTAAGAATCTTGACATTAAAGAACATCACACCAGCCAACCATATTTATGATATCATCTAACTGAAATGATGAATGAGAACCTGGATGATGGAGGGTAGAAAATGAAATTTTAAAAAATCTAGAAATTTCAAATTACTTTTCCAGGGGCCCAATGGTCTGGGGCATGCCAGAACCTCTATAAGGTAATGATCAAGTTGTTCAATCTTCTACCTCTACCACTAAGAAAAAGGCAAAGAATTAGATGAGCCTATGGAATTTTGGAGGCAATCAGTATAAGCTATACTTGGACATGTTGCTCAGATCCACTTCTCGGAACGCTGCCAATGTTGAGGAGGTCCTGGACAAGAGAGGCAGATCAGCATGGCTGGGGTGTGGTATAAGCTGCCCTCCCACTTAGGCTATATAATCCGGTTGAGTCCCAATTGCTAGAATACATGGGTGCAGCAGTAGGCTAGCCCCCCTCTCCAAGAGACCCAGTTATGAAATTTGTGCTTTCCATGCCTTCAAACCTAAATTCAGGTGGATCAGAAGTCCTGGCTCTCGTGCAGGTAGCTATATTTCCACTAGAAATTGAGATAAGTATTCCACTGGGTCATTTTGCAGTCCCCTTGCCAAAGAATCAGCATGCAAAGAAAGGAACTGCTGTACTAACAGAGGTAACTGTACATCTAGAGTTTCCAACATGCATCCAGGTTGAAAGAACTACATGTATAATATAGGACTTAATGGAACATCTCTTGGTGCTTCTGTGCCCAGCTATAACCATAAATGGGCAACTGCAGCAACCAGGATCCAATAGGAGTAAAGCAAATAAAGGCTCTGACCTCTCCTGTTTCAGCTGCCCTAGTCCCCCACTACTGTTCCCTAAGATCACTTTCCAAAATAAACCACCTGCCTGCAAGTCCCTGTCTTAAGCTCTACGTCTGCTGTGCGTTGGTAAGTGATTAAGGAGAGGAACACAAGAAAAAAGAATAATTTTTACTAGCACAATAATTTTACTCAAAAGCCAGGCAATTCTTCAACTTGTGAATAGATAAACAAACCGTTATATGTATGCCAAGTAAAATATTACCGAGGAATAAAAAGAAATGAACTTTTGATTTAGGTAGCAACATGAATGAATCTCACGTGCATTATGCTTAGAGAAAAGCAGCCAAACTCATAAGGCCACAAACTATCTGTGTACATTTATGTGTCATTCTGGAAATAACAAACTAGATTAATGGTTGTCATGGACTGGAGGTGATGAAATAATTAAATAAAGCAGATTCTGTTTAAGAAAACAGAGGTAAGAATGGGAAGATGAAAGGGGGAGTAAATAAAATCTAAATTTATTTTTTTATTTGTAAATTTAAACAGAACATTTATGTTTTCAAAAATCTACTTACTCCATAATACTGCATTATTATACAATTATGGACATTTTATTTATTTATTTTTTGTTTTTTTTAATAAAAAATTTATATTTGTTTGTTTGTTTGTTTTAAACACCTACAGCACCTGGTCTTTCTAGGTCGTCTCCCATCCAAGTACTAACCAGGCCTGACCCTGTTTAGCTCCCGAGATCAGACAAGATCGGGCGCGTTCAGGGTGGCACGGCCATAGACTAATTATAGACATTTTAAAAACAGAAACTCATTTTGGATATATAAAATCACCAAACATGCTAACAGAATCTTGCATGTATAGCTCTTTAGATGATAGAATTTTTCTTGAATAGATAAAAGCTATTTTAAAATCTTACCTCAATTTGGTATGCACTGTATCGTTTACATTGATAATTTAGTGGTAAACACCAGAGTCTAAGTTTGAATTCCCTTGTACCACTCACTAGTGAACTGGTCCAAGTTACTCAATCTCACTGTCTCACTTTCCTCATCTATAAAATGAAGATTATGAGAAAATCTACCTCATAATTGCAAAGATAAATGATGATACATGTAAAGAGCTTAGAATTGTCTGACATATGCTCAATAAGTACCCACTAAGTAATAGTAGTTGTTATTGTTATTACATGAGGACATTTTATTTTTGTTACTCTTTAAAAAACACATTTTGTTAGCAGATAATGTGAAATGTTTGTATGAATAATTATAAAATCCTAAATGAATGGGATCTGAATTAAGAAAACATAATTGCAAATGGGTATATAACAATAGAGAGACAATGTAATAAAATAAAAAGAGCAAAAGCTTAGAATTAGTCTAGACCTGGGTTTGAATAAAAGCTGTCCCTCAAAAGTATTTACTAAGTGTCCACTAAGTGTAAGTACCCGGTTGGATTCTAAAGTAACAGCGGTGAGCAAAAGAGATTTGGTGCCAGCCTGCAGGAGTCTATAGCTCAATCACTAGCTGGAAGGTCTTGTACCAACTTAAATCTTTCAATGCCTCAGTCTCCCCATTAATAAAATGGTAATAATTCCTGAGGGCAATACAAGGATTCAGTGGCATCTTATGTGAACTACCTTCTTTGTGCAGCACACCATCTACTGCAGGAACTCAATAAACAGTACCATTGAGGATGGAAAAGAACTAGAGGCTAACAGTCCTGCTGAAAGTATACTTTACAATGTTTCTTAGAATTTTTAACATTCAAGAGACTATTTACTAATTAACTCTACCAGCACCACCAAATGATACTCATTTTCAAGAATATCAGGTTCCAGCACAAAAATGTGATAGTATTAAACATTTAAATCCCAAAGCATGAGTTCTACGTCTAATGAAGTATTGATTCACTATATTTCTCCAAGTAAATTCAGCAGGAATATGAGAAGAGTAAAAGAGAAGGGTTTTCACCTAATATTCTGATTTGTACTTCATTTTACCTGATCCTTTGGAAAGATTAAAGAACATCTTAATATAATTTTATACTGTTTTAAATTATCTTTCTAAATATATGCGAACCATGGTTAAATTAACATGTGTGATGGATATATGTTTTGTGATTAATTCTTTGAGACAGTTTTCACAAAGAACTTCAGACATATTTTTAGGTCCACACTTAACAATTGTAGTTAATTTCTATAGCTAATAATTATAGTTAATTTCAAAGGAGTTGGTTGTTATGAACATAACAAACTAATTCTAACCTTCAGTACCAGGCAGAGACAATCATTTTTAAGAGCACTTTACTTTACCTACACAATATAGATTTTAAAGCTTAAAAGAAAAAATAATCACTTATTTTTAAGAATTGTCTGAAACCAAAAATTCAACTATTATAAAAGAATTTCAATCATTTCGTGGAGATTATTTTACTAGGGCTAGACCTCTATAAACATTTGTGTGTAACACATATGTGATGTTGAACCAATGATAGTGGTTGAGGACTTGTTTTACATAAAAACAAAATGAAAAGTAATAAAACAACTTAAATGACATATGTTAGGAAAACTGTGTGGTTTGACTGTTGAAAAAGATGCACTTACTTCTTTACTGACAAATTTCCACTCCTGTTTCAGTTCTTCACACCACATCTTCCATTCTTTAGCAGCTTCCAGCAAACTCAGCCATTTCTCCCACAGAGCTGACACAGTTCTGAGCAAACATATGCCATTATTATCTGTGCACCTGGGTCTCAGGTATCTGAGGAACTGTCGAAGTTTCATTAACTCTTCTTTGGTTGATACAAGATTTGACACTAAGGCCTTAAAAAAAAGAAAGAATGAATGAAAAGGAACAGGAGGGCTATGATGTCTATTAATTTTTCTGAAAATTATAAACTATTTTAAATCTTGAACAATTAATGACTTTAAATCATCCACAAGTATTATGACCCATTTTTTAGTTCTTTGACAAGCCAATTTGAGACAGATAAGAATGATCTATATATTATTGTATTGCACATAAATTTGAAACTATGGGGACAAATAATAACCTATAAACCAATTTTTCCAAGTAAGAATGTGTTTTCAAAGGTAAATATCCTAGAAATCAATTTTGTTAAGTTTCATATTTTACTAGGTAGTTAATTTGCACAATACTTACTGAATCAACCACCAACATATTATTTAGGTTGTTTGTTTGGGGTGGATGTTAAGTAGAGATGATTCAGAATGTTCTCTTCCAAACCCTAATAACAGAGTACCATAGACTCTTACAGATGAAAATAAGCAAAAACTAAAATTTATTACTATTACTTGGTAATAGAGTATAAGAAGTAATCAGAATTTAACACTTATTATAGTTTCATTAAATTCTCTGTCATTGATCCAGCAACATCCAACAAAATAATATGAAAGTTAAAGGTTTAGAGAGAGTGATCAATAGGATAGCTTGCTGCTAGGGAGACGATGGCCCTATGAACTTGACTGACCAAATCTCTCAGAACCACTGCTTCACTTTCCCCCTTGGCTTCTGGTCTGAGCACCTTTCTTGAATGCATGATTCAGACCATGGCGCCATAACAGAGCACCGTTCCCTGCTGCCTCCACCTGTTTCCTGCCTTTTTTTTTTTCCTCACACAATCTTACTAGAGATTTGCAAATACTATTACCTTGCTCTGTTCCAAGCATTCTAAAGCTTCTTTGTAAGACACTGGCAATGGGGACATGGACATCCTGAGAACTGTTTCTATCTGGATGAGGTTGTTGCCAATTTTCTCTTTAATTTTTCTATAGCATTTGTAATTCTCAAGACACCTAGTGAAGTAGAAAAAAAAGTGATATTAAGTTTCATTTAGTACATAAATTCTGAAATTCCCAGAATGAATTCTGAACACAATAAAAAACAGAATATAATTCTTTTTGCTATTCAGTGTATTTCAATGAATTTTTATTGACTACCTCCTCCTCACAGGGACCTGCATAAGACCTTTACTGCCAATTTTAACAGGCAGATAAGACAAGTCTAAAATACCTTAATTGGAAAACTGCATTTTTAAACACTGCTAATGAGGTGTAAATTGATATAATTCTTGTAGAAAACCAGTTAGTCTTAAAAATGCTCATCTTTTGACTCATTAATTCAACTTTTGCAATTTAACTCAAGAAATTAATCCTAAAACAGTATAAGGAATTTATCCTAAAACTAATAAAACCTTTTGTACATATTTTTATTTATGAGACTACTGATTGGCAAAATTGAAACACTTCATACATAACAAAATATTTAAAATAATATTTTTAAAAGCACATAAAATATTTAGGATAATGATTACTTAAACAAAAGACAGCTGAGTAAATTACAATAATCCATTTTATAAAATATATGGGAATTACAATTATTCTTAGAGTCTTTGTTGCAATAAAGAAAAGAGTTCATTTTATAAATAAAAAGGCAGCAGAGTTTCATATAGCATAAAGTTATGATTGACTGAAAATAATTATGAATAAACTTACGTATTTAAAACAGATACAGCCTAAATCCCCCCACTAAAACCTATTAAAAATTCAGTATCAAGCATTTTTTTAAACTCTTAAAACACAGTAATAAGCTGGCAAAAAATTAAGAAATATTCAGAGGCCCCAAACTAAGCAAAAGTGGAAATACACTGAAATAAAATAAGCTCTGGAGCCATTTTTCATTTTGAGGATATCTCGAGTTTTAATCTTATTGATGTGAACTTCTCCTGGAATGCTGGGGACAGATACTTACTAGGAGACCCTCTTTGTAAAAATATGTGTAACACATACAGCCACAGAAGATCAACCTCCAAAATATAAAATAAATTCCTACATATCAATAAGAAAAAGATGGACAACACAATAAAAACTGTGGAAAGGCTTGAACAGGTATTTTTCAGAAGAGAAAATATGAACGAACTCAGAAGAAGAAATATGAATTCAAATATTTTTAAAAGAGGCTCAAATTTATTAGCAGTAATAGAGATTAAAATCATAAAATTAAAACCATAATTAAATATTACTTCTCACCCATCAGACTGGCAAAAATTAAATTTCACAACATCAGGTGTTGGCAAGGATATGGGACAACTGAAACACTACTATCCTTCTAGTCTGAGTAGAAATGGGTAAAATCATTTGAAATTTAAAAATTAAGGTATGCATACTTTTTGACCTGGCAACCATAATCCTAGGTATACACCCAAGGAAATCTCTTGCTTTAAAAATGTTCTTAGCAGAACTGTGAATGCAAAAACTATGAAATAACCCAAATGGCTATCAATAACTGGGTGACAGAGTTTTATTATAGATAGGAACATAAATAAATATCAGGATAATGATGAGTTTGAAAAAAAAAGAAGTCATAGAAAATACATATACTTGAAAATGGGACACAAACATGGTAAAAATATTTTCTTAAAGCACATAAAGTATTTAGGATAATGATTACTTCTAAGAGAAGAAGGAATGAGCACACAACGAAATTAAAATCTCACAATGTTTACCTTTGAATCTTTGGATACAAAGCTGTTGAGCACTATTCTTTATACTATACACAGACTTTTGTTAACATTCAGCTTGAAGGGGTTTAAGAGGTACAAACTTATAGTTATTTATAAATAAGTCACAGGGATGTAATGTATAACACAAGGAATACAGACAATAATAAATATCACAATAACTTTATATGGTAACAGATGGTTACGAGACTTGTGGTGATCACTTCATAAGTTATATGAATGTCAAATCACTATGTTGTACACCTGAAACTAATATAACATTGTTTGTCAACTATAATTAAAAAGAGATTTACATTCCAGAGTTGGGGAAAAAAACAAAAAACAAAAATTCTGATGTACTCAATAATAAGAATAAACATTATTTCTAACGTGTAATAAATATTATTTCTAATGTGTAATATTATTTCTAATTTCTAATAAGAAAAAATAAATATCATTTCTAATTATGCATAAATCTATATTTTATGTTCTTAAAGCATTACCTTAGGAAAGAAGTACCTACCTTTGTATTTCAGCTTCATTTACTATGGCTGCCTCCGTCAGGGCTGAGTTCTTAGAAACTATCTCCTGTAAAGTATACTGAAGCTGCAGGTTGGCCTCAGGGCTGGCTATGCTCCCCAATTTCTTGGTGAGGTCCTGAATGTCTGCTATTGTGGATTCCAACTCCTCTCGTTTCCGGTGAGGCATCTCCAGTGATTCTTCTGGATTATCCAGGTCTACCCTATGGTACGCAATGATGGCTTCAAGGGCAGTGATGATCCCCATCGCCCTGTTGATGGCTTCGTTGTAGTGTATCATATTTTCATAAGCATCATTCAAGACATTCTGGTGAAAAGGAGGTTAAAAGCTGTGACAAAATTGTCAAACTTCTGGGATTTTTATCATTCTTGAATTTTTGTGGTGCATTCATCATATGCCTGAGTCTTATGAAAATTAACATATCACACTTTTAGTTTGACTAATGTTTTAAAATGAATGTTTTTGTTTGCATAAAGAAAAACTGTTTCTGGATCTGCTAGAAAATCTAATCTATATTCAAAAATACATTTCATGAATCATGTCTGATGATATATGTTCCTGCTCTAGAACTCTTGTGTTAGACTACAAACTAAATAAAACAATATATTTAATGTCTATAGCCTTAATCAATATTTGTGGGAAAAGATGAAAAAGAAACAAACAAAACCCACAGGACCTCTTCTTCTGTTTTTAATTTAATGCTCTGTCACTAATTTTGTTTTGAGCACATCACTTAATGCCTCCAGACGTCAGTCTTCTCATTGAAATGAAAAACAGTTGAAATAAATAACTTTAAAGGTCCTTTGCAGTCCATTCTAATTATATTATTTTTGAGATTTATGTATATTGCTTCTGGAAACTGTATTAAAATCAAGTAAAGAAAGATACAGAGAAAAGATTGCTGGTAGCCAGAAGTAGGGGTGGGAGTGGGCAAAATGAGTAAAGAGGGTCAAAAGCTACAAACTTACAGTTATAAAATAAAAAGTCATGGCGATGTAATGTAGGACACTGTACTTCATATTTGAAAGTTGCTAAGAGATTAGATCTTAAAAGTTCTAATCATAGGGAAAAAATTTTGTAACTGTATGGTGACAGATGTTAACTAGACTCATTGTTGTGATCATTTGGCAATATATACAAATATAAAATCATTATACTGTATACCTGAAACTAATGTTATGTGTCAATTATACCTCAATAAAAAAATGAAGCAGAGAAGTACTCAATTTACTCAACGTTTGTTAAGTGTCAATTAAAAAAACATTAGGGTTCGTAGAATGACATCACATTCCTGTAGCATTTATACCTATCAAAATATTGCAAATATATTATCTAGTAAGTCCTTGAATTAAAGAGAGTTAATTTCCCCATCCTATAAATTTAATGTGACAATTCTGTAAACACAGTGAAAGGCATTATCTTAAACACAGTGTTTTCCAATGCTGCCTAAGATATCTACCCTATAATTGCAGGAAAGGAAGAAAAACGTTGGAGTCACTCTGCAACAGAGGTCAGCACATTTTTCCTATAAAGGGTCAGGCTAAATATTTTAGGCCTTGCAGGCCATTTAGACTATCACAACTACTCAGTCCATTTATTGTAGCACAGAAGCGGCCATATACAATCCGTAAAAGAATAGGGCAGGGTTGTATTCCAATAAAACCTTATTTACAAAATCAGGCACTATAAGCAGACTTGGCCCCCACGCCTGAATTTGATGACCTCTGCCTTAAAATCAGACAGATCTTAACTTGAATCCTGGTTCTGTCACTGTTACAAGACTCTGAGAAAACTGTTAACGTTTCTGAACTTCAATTTCCTTATTTTAAAATGGGGCTATAATAGCACTCACCTCAGTGTTGCTGAGATGATTAAAGGTGAGGTGGTCAGCAGTGTCTAGACATTGTAAGTTCTAAGTGAATGTTAGTTATTATACTCAGTGTTATTTCTTCCATTGTGCCTACTATTTTTTAAAAAACAACTTTGTTCTAAGCTCAACAGAGGCTACAAGGGATATAAAAACGAGGAGTAAAACTCATCTTTTCCCAAACTATGCCTTTCGTTTATTTAGTTTTAGCACCAGGTTTAGATGTAGAATGGGCTGAGATTACAAACTGACCCTTGGCAATTTTTTAAATGGCTATGCTGAAGAGAATTTTCCTGCGTGCGGAACCTGTAACTTCTTGAGAAGTGCCGATATTAACTGAAATAAAACATAAAATCTTTGTAATAAATTATGTATGCATTAACCACTCAATTTAAAAACTTACTGTGCGCAAACCGATGCTTGTGTTAAGCTGCATGTAAAGATCTTCGATGTCACGTAATTCTGTCTCCACATCACTAGCCTCAGAAGAGTTTTCTGCTCTTTGCTTCTCGATAACAGTTACAGCTTTAATGCCATACATTTCTGCCTGAACTTGTTCTTGAAACTCTTCGCAATTATCCATTTCATGTTGAATATGTTCAATTTTCAAATTTATAAGTAAAGGCTGTTGTAACTGAGATTTTATCTGGTTCAAAACACGTAAGGAATTTTCTAGTTTGTCCTGAAAATTCTTTTCATCTATTTCTTTGGGTTGGGATTCTAGTGCTATGTTTTGGAGAGCTTTGAGTAACTTATCATTTTCTTCTGCATATGGCTTTATTTGTAGTATTTCTTTCTCTTTGAACAAGTCACCAAAAGCCTTATTTTCACTTAATTTCTTTACTATCTCATGATATAAGCACATGGCTTTCTGGATTCTCTGATTCAAAATTTGAACACTGAGTTGACGGCTTTCTGGTGAAGTATGAGAACTTGTTAGTACTTCTTTAGCCCTTTTCTTAATTTGCAAATCCATTGTCTTCAATTTACTTAGTGATGCTTGATATTTGCCATATTCTAGCATAAACGTGTCCAACTTCTTAATTTTTTCTTCGAGTTCCTTTTCTTTTTCAAATACTTGGGACCGTAACTGGTCAAGCTGGGAACAATCCCAGTTCAGTCCTATATCATTAAATACTTCTTTAAGTTTCATTATCTGCAAGATGCTAGATTGAATACCAGTGAGTCGGTCTTTAAGACTACAGAACTCTTCTTTAACATCCTGATTTACTTCTTGCTTTAGCAACAGTTCATTGGGCTGTATGTTATCAAGTTCCTTCTGAAGCACAGAGGTTTGTTCACGGAATTTTCTGGAAAAATTTATTTTGTGTTCTACTTCATTACATTTATTCTGAATGAATCTTTGCGTTCTGTTGGCTCTTGTCTTAAGGTTTTTCAATTGATCATCGAGAAATAATCTTTCAAACACATTTAGATCCTTAAAAATGTTTGTTAGTTCCTGAAGATGTGCTGAGATTATGCTCTCAATTTCTTGCAATTCCTTCTGAGAAGTCATCAAAGTGACACGCTGATGTTCTAGTTCAGCTTCTGTGGAGGTTGTTCCCATTTTGGGAATTATCAATGTTTCACTTCCTTGGAGTGAAAGCTGAACCTTCTCAATTGCTGCAACAAATTTGCTTCTTTCTTCCAATTTATATTCTAATAGCTGGGACCTCTGAGTCGATTTTAAAACTAGCATTTGGCATTGACTTTGTAAGTCCTGTAGGAGGTTATTTAAATCATCACTCTCACGTGCTGTAAGGTTAGTAATCTTATTTTTGACCTCTTCAACCAGTGACTCCACAGCCTGCTGCTTACCCAGGATGCCATCGTGCATCACTTTGCATTTTCTGATCTGCGAAAGAATGTCATCTGGGAGAAGGGAAATTGTAGGAACAAGTTCACCTAAAAGATTCTTGACCCATAAGATTGTCTCTTTCACCTTGTTTCTCACTTCACACTTCTTGATCTGATTTTCTACCTCTATGTTTAATGGCTCCAATGCTTCCAATTGCTTCTGCAAATTATTTATTGCATCCTCCAAAATCATCTTTTCTTTTTCTCCCCAAATCCTCTTCATCTGGAGTTCAGCTTGCCCCTTTAAAACAGATAACCTATGCTTGATAGTCTGGAGTTCAGTGACCAAGGCAACCATACTTTGTGCCCCTTCCTGTTCTGGCGAGCTCAGCTTCAACTGGAGACGCTGCTGCTGCTGCTGCTGCTGCTGCTGCTGCTGCTGCTGCTGCAGAGCAATGTCAAGGTCTTGGATCTTACTCATGAGGAATGTAAATTCCTCATGTTCCACCATTTGCTGAGAATACTTCTTTTGAACCAGTTGTTCCACTTGTTCCCACTCATGTTCAAGTTGTCTGATCTGGCTTTCCAACAACTTCTTATCCATGTCAGTCAGACAGTTTGATAAATTTTCCCATTCAATTTTCACCTTGCACAAAGAATCTTTTGCTTTTTCTACTGATGCCAGCAATTTCTGAATTTTGGCCAGATAGGTTGCATTGTCCAGTGGTCCCCTGGAAAAAGAAGAAAAATGAAGCTTGTTATTATTTATTATCTATCAACACAAGGTTAGATAGATAACATTAAGAGAAATTAGTTCTGCTTTGAATTCATAGAAGAGGAGATTACATTGGCAATAAAAGCACTGTGTCCTTAAAATAAAATCAGAATCTTGTTTACTATGGTTTTCAATTAGTCTGTGACACTGTAGAGAACTCACCTATAATATGATTATCATTAAAATTCAGAATCACAGAAAAGGAGTGAAGAATGAAACGATATATATAAATGTATTCTGTGACCTATAAAATACTTGCACAAAGGTTAGTCTAGGACTAAAAGAAATTACTACAACAGCTAGCCCCTTTGTTATCTTCTTTCTAATAATAATGATATATTAAGAAGGTATAATCATCAGGCTAATCTTTTGAATACAAAAGTGTTTCCTCATAGACTATTACCGAAAATAAACTCCATTTAAATATAAATATAAAATAAACCTTTTTAATAATGAGAAAATGTTTATATGTTAAGACTTTAACAATTTGCCATCATTTTCAAAGCCAAAAAGAGTACATCTATTTTAATAGGAACCATTACAACATATATATATTAAATATGTTCCAATATATTTCAACCAATTATGCTAATATTAAACAATTGTATATGTTTCTCTCCATCCCCATAGTTTAGAATTCTTGATGAAAAAAATAGTAAATTCCACAGAACTTAAATCTATTTGCAGATATTTAGAACATGAATTAAATGTTTAACAAATTAATTTTTTTAATTTGTACAATTTAATTATGAATTAATACCAGTAATATAAATTTCGTGCCTGAAACAAATAGTTTTCTTCAATGGCTTCCATATGGAATTAATTTCCGCATTGTAGTGTTAAAATCAAAATATCATTTACAGTATAAACTCTTAAAACCCTAGGCTTGTCCAAGATAGGAGAACTTGTGCTTAAATGAAATGAATGCTAGTCTTAAATTTTTACACTTACACTTTTAGACTTTCTTTTTCTGTCAACAAGGCTTTCATTGAGGATTCAACTGCAGCAAAGTGTTCCTGAAAATCTTTAAGGAGACAATATTGGCTTTCTTTATTTTTCTTCAAAGTAATAAGTGCCTGAAGCAGACTGTCCAAGTGCTGTACTGAATTCCTTGTACTGTGGAGAGCCAAGGCACTTGTTTCTGTTTTGTTGAAATATTCAGTTTGTTCTACTGGTTCAATGGCTGCCTTCTTTGCTTCCAATTGGCTATATAATTCCTAAAAACAAGTCAAGGAAATCAGTAAGTGTATACCCACTCATTCACTTATTAATAAATTCATTCATTTTTGAACTCTATCCCAAGAAGATGTTTTAAATATTTTATTTGCACATAAGTCCTGACATTTAAAAGATTTTTTTCACTAGAATTATGTTAAAATCTAGATGAAAACTCACCATTGGTCTAGCATTTAATAGCAATTAAATTACCCTATTGTGTCAAAAGGTTCTATAACGTCAAAAGCAAGATTTCTTTTATTTTTATTATTTATAAACACCTCCCATTTCATGTTTTAGATACACGTTTACTGTATGTAAACCTAGTTAAAATTGTAGGGGTCACTTTTAAAAACGTGACCAAGTATTGTACTTTTAGATTACTATACATAGCTATAAGTATATAAATACATAAACACATCTATCTAAATAAAGGTTTTAACACAGAGTACCCCATGTTGATAATCAGAAAAAAATAAAAGGAATTTGTCAAAATCAGATGACTACACATAACTAAGAAAAGGCATGACAAGTCAGAATCTCTAAATTTTGTTACTGAATAAGTAAGTTTTTAGGAACTTTATGAAAAAGAAGGAACACTAATGTTCATTAAACTCCTCCACTTTTTAAATGGAAAGAGTTATACAACTTACTGATGAGTACATAATTATATAGTTACCAAACTGATCATCAGGCAAAGGTTAAATACGACTTTTCACTCTGTGCAAGCAAGTTTCTGGTAATTAAAACATATTGTATCACGCTGGATAAATGATGCAATCATGTCAGTTTTTTCTTGTTTCCATACCTCTATCTCTTTTAATTGTTCATTTCTTAATGTAACATCTAATTCTAAAGGTTGATTTTGCAGCTCATTGACTTTCTGCTCATCCTCAGTGTTTTTCATGCTTTCTTGAACATTGAGAGAAAGTTGTTTTGACAAAACCATTTCCACAGCTGAATTCTGAAAACATAAAAAGATTAATTGCTGAATAGTCTACCTTTCAAATAAATAATTTTTATTTTTCTTGCTGAAAGCATTGCAGTCTTTTATTCAGATTAAAGACTTCTTTAAAAGAGTATATTTGAACATGAACAAGGATGATTTTTCCATGTAATATTTAATGTCGATATTGATATTCCAAGAAAAGTTAAACTTTTTTGACAAGATAGTTAGGATCTAGCAATGTTCAATTATATACAGAGGCATAATTTATATAATTAAAGAAAGAAAAGATATAAAAACAGTTTCAAAGTTTATACTTAGTATTCACCATGATGCCAAGGGCAGGGAAAATAATAAACATTCAATGTTACCTATTAATAGTTTAAAATAATAAATGGATAAATGGAGGAAACACCAAGATTTCATGACATTAAGAATGATTTATGCCTTATCCAGTTTGTAGTAAGAATTTTAACCTATGTAAAGCAGAACAGATTATATACGGAAAAAATTGATCTGTTCTGAAAGCTATAAGAACTTGAGGTTCTCAGGAGAGAGACAGCATCTGCATTCATTTATTCATTCTTTCAACAAACATTTGTTTAGTGTTTACATGTACCAGGCACCATGTCAGTAATTTTAAAAGATTTCCATAATTTTGCTATTAGTTTTTATTTCCAGGTTATTTTACAAATAAAATGCCATTTAATTCTGCTATATACTTTCATGTCAGTAAAATCTTTGAGGTATCAAGTCTATGAATAAAATGTGTCCATATTCCCAAACACAATTAAATTTGTCTTAAAAATACTACCTAGATAGTAATGTAAGATGTTAACAGTATGGGAAACTGGGTAAGGGATACATGGGAACTTTCTGTACCACCTCTGAAACTTTTCTGTCAGTGTGAAACTATTTTAAAATTAAAAGTTTATTTAAATAAAACAGGTTCTGTCTGGAGCTTCACTGATACTAGGTGATTAAAACTTTTCGGCTGGCTTTTACTGGTTTTGAAATACTTGGCTGGCACTAAGTGCAAGTCACTTCTCTAAAAAGAATATAAATGATTGAAATGATTTTGCAAATGTCCTCCAGTTCAACAATTCATTGTGGTTAAATCTATATAGAGGGCAGCATAAGGGGAAAAGACCTGGGAAGGCTATGAGAGGAAAGGATTGGTGCCACAATACAAGCTTCATAGCCAACAGGGGCTCTTTGCCATGAGCCACAGGACATGAGGTGGACACCTGCCTCTTTTCCACCTGATGGTTCCTGTTACTTATAATATCCTCAAACTCCACATGAGGAACAAGAGCTAAATATCTAGATTCTAGGTAAACTTTACTTATTACTAACCTTCTACTAAGAATTCACAGCCCTTGGTCTCTCTTACCTGATGGACCAGTGACTTAAGAACTAGCAACCTTTGCAACATGCCATTTGTAATCTGCCTTTAGTGGTCAGAGAGAACATTCCGAAAAACCTGAAATCACCGCAAAACGCCATTTGTTTACTAACCCCAAAAGCCATGTTCCTATGCTGGCAGAATATCCAACGGAATCCCTCAAACGAACATTTCAAATTTAAAAAGTAACATTCCTTTGCTCATGCCAGAGAGGTTAGAACACAGACTGAAGGTCCTGATTGGCTCCTGGAAAGATTCTTTCGTAACCCGTCATCCTTTGCTCATCACCCTTGGCTATATTTTATTTTGATTTTGCAGGCTTATTTAAAAGTATAAGCTATTTCAAATATACTTAAAAGAATAAACTATGACAGATACTCACTACCCACAAAACAAACATATGTGATATTATTTTCCATATTAGAAATGTAAGTTCAAGCCCAACCCTTATCCTTTTTCATTTTCCTCACCAGAACTAACCACTAAAATCCACACATACAAGTTTTATTCTTCTAATACATATATTCGTATTTATACAGTATTCATGTATTTTTAATTCTTATAAAATAAGAATCATGTATATATTGTTTTATAAGATGTCTTTCTCCCACTCAGTAGTATGTTCTGAGGTTTACCCATGTTGACAGATATATAAAGTACAGTCATTTTAGCTTTGTGTACCATTCTGCTTTCTGGATGAACATGAAATCTACTATGAACAATAACATTTTTCTATTTTTTCCCATTATAGATGTTGCTGTGATAAATACCTTTGTGTGGGTCTTCTTGCACAAATGTGTGAGTTTCTTCAGGCTATTTTCCTTGAACTGTAATTACTAGTGACAGAATATGCTCCCTTTGATTCTCAGTAGTTATCAATTTGTTCTCCAAACTGAATTACGATTTTTATACCCACCAGAATGGTAAAAGAATTGTCTTTTCCCTAATCCTCTCCACCATTTGGTGCTAACAGATTTTAAATTCTGTCCACATAAAGGGTGTGAAATTGATAACATTATTTTTAATGGTATTTCCCTAATTGCTAGCAAGCCAAAGCTATTCTTCATATCCTACTGGCCATGTGATTCTTACCTTCTCTTCATAGTCTTTTAATCGAGATGCCATTTTGGCTATTCCTTTCATATTCTGGATACTAATCTAACAGTTTTATGCATTGCAATTATTATCTTCCAGCAGAGATGGTCTTTAAACTTTGTATCTTTATATGGGGTGGCTTTTGTTGAACAAAAGTATAATGTTTTAATGCAGTCACGTTTACCAAATTCATCAATCTTTTCCTGTTTTGTATTCTGCTCTTAAGGCCTGTTTAAGAAAGTCTTCCACGCCCTGAGAAATAGTCCTTATATTTTTTTGCAAAGGTTTAAAATTTTTTCCCTTCATATGTAAATTTTCCTGTAACGTATTTTTGCACCAAGTTTATAAAAGGTAAATTCAATCTTCGAAAATGTAAGTATTTTGTCTCACTCTAAAGTGACAGTTTATGGGCCTTTTTTAGTTGTATCACAGCAAAACGAATAAAAGGCAGATGGTGAAGCATACTTGTTTTGAAGATACAATTTACAATAATTCTAACCCTGATTTTTTGCCTGAAGCAAAAACTCATTTTCATCTGTTTTTCTTTAATCTTTGCTAGATTATTGATTTTGAGTCATTATGTACTGTATCTGTCATAGGTTATTAAAATATGGTCTTACCAGGAAAAAAAAATTGATAGTTCAGTTGAATATCAAAGTGTAGGTCGATGATGTTAATTTTTCTCTTGGGCCCCAGGAAAATACTATTACATTGCCTTCTGGCTTTGGGTGTTAAGAACTCTGTTACCAACATAATTGTCTTTTTTTCTTTGGTTGCCTTTGAAATTCTTTTTGGCTTTAGTGATGTACTACTTAAATACAATGTATTTATGTAATAATTTGTTTTTATTTAGCTGTTTAAAACTCCTGTACTTCCTGAGGTTTCAAATTTTTCCATAATTTTGGACAATTTTCAGCATTGCTTTTCCTCCATTCTCTCCTCCTAGAATTCTTACCAGAATTGTGTTAACCCATTTCAGTAAAGCCTCTGCGTTTCTTAAGATCTCTAATTTTCCACCTTTTTATAGCTCTGTGTTGGATCATGGGTAATTTTCTCAGTCACAATTTTCTCAGTTCTAGCTAACTCTCTCTTCAAGCTGAGTCAAGTTTGCTACTTAATCTGGCCAGAGTAAACTGAATTTCAATGATTATTCTTTTACTTATTGAAATTTCAAATGGTTCTTTTTCAAATATTCCTCTTTTTTTTTTCAAAGCACTTAATTCTTTCCTTATGATTTCAAATCCTTTTATATCATACTCATTTAAAACATATTATTGTATAATATCTTCCATCATTTGTAGTGATGAGGACTTTTCTCTGTAGTGGCATGTTCCTTTGTGTTATGGATTGATTGATTTAAATTAACTCATAGTTATCAGACTTTTTTTTTTTTTAACTCCATTGTGGGAATCCTTATGTCCTGACTAGTAAAAGTGATCCCTCTGTGTGGGTGTTTCCTTCTTCCAGGTACTCCAAAAAGGGAGGAAGAAGGGAGATAGATCGATACAGAGACCGATTTTCACGTTAATTTCTGGACTTGAACTGCACCATAGTGCAAATAGTATAGGTTTGGGCTCTAAAACTATTTGAGATATAGGATTTGGTTTAGTTTCTCATGGGAGACCTTTTCTTCCCAACTGTAGTCAGAACAAGAGAGTCTTGGCCCTTTCTCTGGATAGAGATTATTTGGTCTACCTTTCTCCCTGGGTAAAAGCTTTTCAAGAGGTGTTTGTTCTGGAGGATCCATTTCAATGCATGGCCTCTCATGCGCCATCATGAACTCTAAACCCCTGGACACTTAAGTCCATCCTTTCCCATGGCTCCTGAAATTTCTCTTTAAAAATAGCATAAACATGAGACAAAGTATAAATTTTAAATAGTGTAATAAGTGCACATACTGAGCTTCTGAACATAAATGAAAATTTTTAAGTAAAAAATATTTTTCAAGTGAAAAATTACCATTCTATCAAAAGCCTGGTTGAGTTATATTACCAATTCCAATGTACTGTATACTTGAAACTAATTTAAATAAATAAATTTATTTATTTTTATGTTACTTTTTTTCAATCACACACCTTTCCTTAGATTTTGTTCTATTTGGAAAGGAATAGGACATAAGAGAAAGAAAATCAACTCTCCTTAACGACAATACTATGATGTTTCATCTCTATGTTCCTTAATTCACAAAGTAAACATTTTACTTTAACATTTAAAAACAAAAAATGTGCTCTAAACTACTGAGCATTGTTTCTAGCCTAGCAAATATATCAGCCCAGACAAAGAAGTAAGTCCATACAGCTTCAACATCTCTTTTCCCATTCAGGGCAATGGCCTGGCGACTGTAATAATTCTGTGACAGTGAGAAGCCCAAATCTATATCACTTGTAACCTACCAACCAAGAGTGGGACAGTGTCATACAAGCTCTAGAGGATATATTTCTTTCTTTTCTAAAGCATTTCAATATAAAGCAGTGAAAAACAATTCTAAGCGTAAGCATACCATATCATCACCATCAGAGAAAAAACTGAAAGGCAGATCAATAGTATCAAAGGCTGCCTCTTTGTCTTAGCAGAATGTCTAAAATGTTAACGTGACCTGTAACACACTCATGCTCAGCCAGCCTCTCCTACCTCTCAGGCCTCATGCAGTCCTCCACTTTCCGTGCAGCAGCCTTATTTGTTCCTGACTGCTCATGCTCTCTCCTATCACAAGAATAAATTGCTCTTTTTCTGTCAAGAATGCTTCCAACACCCAGCCCAGAGCTCTGTTAATTCCAGTCTCAGTTCAAATGTAATTTCCTTAGAGAAGTTCTATCTGACTACAGTTCAAGTCAGACTCCTTTATTACAGACTATTGTAGAAATGTGTTCCTCCCTTTAGTTTCTATAATTAGTCTCTCATTAGTTAATTAGTTGATTAATATATATCTCTTCTTATAGACTAGAAGCTCTGTGAGATTAGAAACCATGTCTATTTTCACATACCAGAGAACCCTCACTGTCTGTTCAATAAATTTTTATAGAATAGGTATACAGATGAATTCACATTAATGAAAAAAATTTTATTTAGTCTTCAACTGTCAAGATTAACAATTTGTGGGCTGTGAAGAAGAGTGGAAAGAAACTGAGGACCTGTCAATCTAGCTGTGCTGACCTGGCAGCTGCTAGGAATTATAGGAGCAGGGTTTGCTTAGGCACAAGAAGAACAGAGAAGATTTCACTCACTCACAAGAAATCAATAAAAGGTCCACTGAGGTCAGATAGCATTAGCGTATTAAATTTTAAGTAACAAGCCACATAACGCATTTGATACAATGGTGGAGTAAACCACTTAAGCATCAGACTGGTAGAGGATGCCTGGGTTCTAGTCACAACTCTGCTATGAGAATTTGGTCAGTAACATCTCAGACTTCAATTCCATCATCTGAAACACAGTGTTAGGCTATACGTTTTCTAAGGTCTCTGAGCCTAAGACTTCAGAACTTTGTAGAATGTTCTAAAATGCATGCTTCTCATAGACGTTAATACCATGTACACTATGTAAGCCACGTGTCCTGTACAGGGATAAATCTTGGATTGTGAAAAATACCTCAGAGTAAAAAGCAAGATTTGCACGCTGGCCAGAAGGAGTGAATAGTACACTTCAAAGACAGAGTTGACCCATGGCCCAACTATATGTTTCATTACAAAAAAATTTTTATTGTGTTATGAGGATAAATAACACCAGAAATAGACATCATTTACCCCATAACTGTACACACTTTCTCCACTAAGTGGTTTTCCCTCCCACTCTAGTGTTAACTCCGTGTTCCTGGCTGCTCACACACAGCTGGACTCCTTGCATGTTTTGCCAGTATCTGTGATCATCTGCCTTCCAAGATTTCTCTATGGATACCTTCTTAAACACTGAAGTTATGAATGCTCAGAAATTTTTGAAAAGAACAAAAACCAATTCAGAGATACTGATTAACAATGATACCTAATGACAAGATTAAAGAGGTAATTATAGATAAAGAAATTTTTAAATGCAATGAAGGCATATAAGTTGACATCTGGGAAGAATGGGGCAAGAAAGATCATTCAATACCAGTTAAGCTATATTGTTGCTTTAAATTTTTAGAAAAATAATAAATTAGGAACCTATTGGTTTCCCTGTTTTTCCTCTTTAACATTTCACTTTATGGGCACCTAAAATCTTAAAAACTAAATCAGTCCTCACTTTTTATCATATCCTAATTTGTTACTTCACTTATATAAACAATTTTAATAATGATTAATAATAAAACTTTTAAAAATCATTTTATGAAGTACCATAAATAATAACTATATAAGGGAGTGATGTAAGACAATTCTGCCTTTCCAAATTTAAAAGCTCTTATAAACTAACACTTATAAAAATATTCAGTATGATGTTGGATCATCAGCATCTATACTCTTCAGACTATGTTTTGTGCTTCTAAGTCTGCCTCTGCCTTAGTATTTTTTTTATACTAACGACAAATTTGGCCAAAAGTCCAAATCTAAAACATCTCCTTAATTTCATCTAAAATGAAACTCTTAGCAATAGATTCAATTATATACACACTATAATGGCAACTTTTGAAAAGTGTAATCACACTTTCAACAAAACTCTAAGATCAAATGAAATTTATTAAAGAAATCAAAACTTCCTAAAAATTCTTCTTGAGATGATTTTAAATATCATAAAACCCGTCTAGATTCCAAAAAGGCATATATTATGAACATTAATTAGATATTCAATTAGTGTGAGATTTTAAACTGTGACTATATCCCCATCTTCTAACAGAATGATTAGCACAAAAGGGGTCTCAATAAATGTTTTTAACCAATTAAGTGCTTATTTTTACTATCACAATGTTTTGATTAGATTTATATTTCAGCAAATTGTGCTCTTATGTGTTCTATGTATTCATTACATAAACTTCTTCAGTAATTTAGTCTTCCAAGTCACAAGTATTATATTTGTCTATGCATATTTTAATCCCTTTTACTAGCTGCTCAACTTTAAAATTTCTCTTGATCTAACATAGTAAATACATCCAGTACTTAGAGAAAATAAGCAGATTCTGAAAAAAAGATTCATGTTACAAAAGAGTAAAAGAAAAAATTCTAGAGAATTAAAACTGGCTTCTAGTAATCAAGACTTGTAAAAATTATTTGAAAACTTAAATCCCTCCATCTGCTTTGGAAAAAAAATATTCTAATGAAGTATCCTAAATTGTCAAGAACTTGTCATTCAAGATTTAAATAAAAGCTTAATAAATGTTTTAAAAATTCATATTATTGAATTATGATCTTTATTCAGGTTTCAATATACTCTATTGAATTTTGAGAATTCATAGCCAAAAAGGGTCTGAAAAGCTAATTTTAAGGTTATTAAACAACTCCTCTCTATCTTAATCCAGAATTATGGATTAGGATAGAAAGCACTCAGGTATTTTTTAATTTTTATTTATCAATGGCTGTTAAAATTCTGTTAAAAAAGTTTCTTTTACACATACAACAACAAGAGTCTCACCCACAGGGCCCTTAATCCTTTAAGACATATTTCCTTAGTGATACCTAATACTGTGGGATTTATAACAAGTCTTTTCTCATGGCCAGGAAGATGTTCTGTTGGCATTTAACCTTGGCTTACACACTTCTAGAAAACCCTATCTGGTTCCTCTAATTCTCTTTGCATATCTGTTTTAGGAAGACAACAGAAGAACACATTCTCTTCATTCCTGCTGACAACATAGTCTATAAAAAACTGATGAGAACTCACACCTGAATGGTCTAACTATTGCTACTGTCCCACTGGAACCTGGAGTGTGAAATGCTCCCTAACAGGGAGACCCTTTCAAATATAGTTTACTGGATGGCTCTTTGTCTGTGTCTTTTTCATTTTAATCTCTAACCTATGAGAAAGAACTGTAAGAGCCACAGGAAAATGTACCCATTCGATTGTTTAGAATAAAAACAAAACAACACTTTTCTTTCTTCTCCCAAGGAAAAATGCGGAGCCTGAATGTTGATGTTATCACATCAAATGATCTGACATTTAAAAATACACGTGCAGTATAGGGTTAACATAAAAAGAAAAGAAACTTATCCTTTCGAACAGTCTCTGATTTTATTATAAAATAAACCAAAGTGGGGGGTAGAGGAAGGTGTCTCTTGGATTTTTTCTAAAAAAAAAAAAAAAGGGTAAAGTACAGTTTTTTTCTTTGCCTTTTATAATTTGCCTTTGTGCTCTTGACCCAAGAAACTGTATCTGATTACATATCAGAGAGAATAATAAACCTAAATTGATGACTGACATTTTAACAGACTGAACAGTAATATTTCACCACTGAAATCCTGGACAGTTTTCTAAGGGTTCTTTCTACAAGTGGGCAACATAAATAGCCAGCACATTGAGGGTTTAATTATGAAATCAGAAGACTTGATTCACGACCCTCTTTTCAAAGCCCAACACCTCTTCATTCTCAGACACGATGTCTTAAAGATGCAATCACAAGCACTTACCTTGTTTATTTCACAGTCTTCCTCCAACTTTTCCACTGCAGCTGAGTCCTGAGTGGACTCCTGCATATGAGAAGTGACCTGCTTCTCTCTGCCTGGCAGAGTAAACTTTCCTTTCTTTTCTGTTGAGCATTTTGATTTGAGAATGCTGTTGAGATAGTTTTCCATCTCCTGCTTAGCAGATTCGAGTCTGTTTTCCAAATCTTTTTGTTTATGCTTAAGTGATTTTATATCATCTTTAATAATCTTCTGTCCCACTGAAGATGTATTTTGCTTGATGGATTTTGCTAAACCTAAAATCTTCTCTAATGGGCCATCTTGTAAATGAAGTCTATTTTCTAGCTCCTGTGAGTGGAGAAAAGATTGTCACAAGAAGTACCCATTCAATTGTCACAAGAGTTAATTGACTCATAAATCATAGCATATTCTGCTTTACTAGTGGGAAGAATAAAAAAATTTATCAACTCATACCACAAAGAAGAAACTCTGGATAAAATTTAAACCAAGATAGCATCTTAGATCACATTCTCAAAACAGATTTTATGTGCAAGTAGTAATTTATAAGAAGTAACAAATTTTCACAACACAGTTCCTGGTGTATTGAAGGCAATCAATACATATTTGTTGAGTACATATTTAGTTCAAGATACAGCCTTTTTATATAATCAAAACACTGAAGCACTTACTACTTGTAAAACACTGAACAAAGAATAAAAGGATCATTTAGAATGTGCCCATATGAATCTAGTGTTAATATTTAAAATTTAGAGCAAAGCTTAAATCTATCTAGCATAATATCTTACAGCAGGAAATCAATCAACATTTACCAAATGCATGAACAATTGAGGCTAATTTGAGAACTCTGGACTCAGAATGAGTCTAAGGTTCTATAGCAACTACTGATGTTACTCTTGAAACAGAATAAGCCTTACAGTTACTAGGTAAACAATATAGGTTTATTAGTCACTGTCCTAACAGCCCACACAATAAATATGCATTCATTCAACTAACAACAAGTATCATAAGTTTTAAAGTTACCTAGATGAATAAAATAAAGTCCCTTCAAATTCTTACAGGCTATTGAGAGAGACACAGAAGTAAACAGACAATTGTAATAGGATGTGAAAAGATCTATACTAACAAATGTGCCCAGGTCACTGAAACATTTTAAGCTGAAAGAAAGGAGGTTGGCATTTTAGAAAGGCCCAGCGCAGCCATGGGGAAGGTTCACTGGAGAGGGCAACATTGCAGGGAGGGAGCCCATTCAGAAGTTTCATGCAGAGAACTGTGAGTTGGGGGCCTGTTCTAAATCAGCAATAACCGGGATAATGGGGGAGGGACAAATTGTAGAGATATTCCAGAGATGAAAGAGATAGCACTTGATGTCTGACTAGATTGGAGAGTCTGGGAAAGGTTATCCAAGTTTCTGTATTGAAAGCCTGGAGAGATGGTGGAGAGAGTCAGAGTCAGAGAACGTAGTAGATAAAGCAGTTTCATTGGTAGAGAGCCAGGGGACAAAGAAAGGAAAGGGGATGATGAGTTATTTTTCGGACATGCTGAACTACAAATAACTGTGAGACATCAAGTACAGATGTCTGCTGGGATTTAGAAAGAGTATTCATCAGACTAGGGTCCGAAGCCTTCCCTCTGTCATTTGACCTGAGTGACCTTGAAAGTCCTTCATCTCCCAAGGACTCAGTTTATAATGTGTAAAATGAGGGGTTTGAACTTGATGGCCTCCGAGTTTCCTTCTGGCTATAGCAAAAGTCTATATTTTAATTTTTCAACAGAAGCTCAAGCTCCTCGGGGTTAGACTTATGTCTTATGCTTTTCTCAGTATCCATGGTACTCAGTGTCTTGGATATGATGAACCCTCAATGCTTATCAAATGACCACTGCTAAAAAGGGAGGCATACTGGTCTTCATGTAGGGCCATTCTACAGGAGAGGTCTAGCTTGATTCTCAAGTCCCTAAAAGGAGAGATGAAACATTCCCAAGCCAGCAGTGCTGCCCTGAGACTCACCCCATGAAATCTCCAGTCAAGGAACTATGAAAGGAGGAGCTGAGGAAAATGCTTTACTTTGTTTTTGTCTAGAAGACACCACTGGGGCCTATTTATGTTGGCTATGCAAACAGTGAGAATCTAAGGAATGTGTTTTGAGGGTGTGGGTAAAAGGCTGTAGTCCTCACTGTATCCAGTTAGGTGTTGTTGAAGAGACTGGGAGAATTTTGGAAGCCCTACATCTGGACAGAGCACAAATAAATGATGCACCTCCCACCACACCATGATGAAGAATGCAAAATTGGAACACTTCCCCCTGGATTTTGTTGTCTTAGATGTATCCCTGACTACTCAGTTTCTCTTGGAATCACTGTGCTGTCTCTGAAAGAGAGATATCCAGGAGCTATAGACTGGTCAGGGGTGAAACTGTCTCTGAGGGTCCTGAATGCAGGGACTCAAATTATAAAGGCATTTGGCCACTAAAAGAGTATTCCCATTTTTAATGACCGGGCAGAACTTTAATGATCTAATAGTCATCTGAATGGCACTTGAATTTCTAAGCAAAGACACTGACTAATCAAGTCATAATTAAAATTGAGTTTTTTAAATATCTATCTTGTCTGGATGTTGTTTAATACCTGCAGTTCCTGTAGTTTTTCCTCAACTGCTATTTGATCCACAGGCTTGTCAGAAAAACTAACAAATTCCTTGGAGAAATTGTCCAATTCGGTATGCAGGTCTGTGATGCACACCTGGTATGTGTGGTGTTCTTGAACATGACCTTCCAATTTTTGCACGGAATCCTAAAAATAAAAACATTGACAATCTGTGAATTATTTCTGAATTTTATCATTCAGAAAATAAATTTTTCATAAATACTTGTTTAATAAGGTTTCATCTTGAAACATGAATATGGTTATCAATCATCCAGTTCATTTAGATTTCAGTGTTTGTAATCTTTCACTGTAAAACCTCCCTCTTCCTCCACAAAAATGACCTTTATCAAAACCACATTTCTTTCCTCTGTGCTTCTTTGCCTTCATTTCATTCTTGAAGACAATCTATTTGTCAAGAGATTTACAAAATGAAATGGCCACAAATTATATCATCAAATCACAAACATCTACAATAAAGCAGCTTCCTTAATTATCCTTCTTACTAAAACCAAGTAATCACATTTGAAAATGAGATTATATGAGATCAATCTAAGCCTTGATTCCTTTCATAAGATTCAAACTCCAGAACTGTGTGTTAGGAAAAAGTAATCCTAACTCAAAAGCAAAACTATCTTCAGGTTATCTTCCTCGAATAAGAAAATAAGGTGACAACACCTGGTCAGAAAAGTAGCAACTATTAAGCTAAACAACTTAGAGCCAACCGGATATATCTTAACCCCTCCACACTAATTCTATCTATAGAAGGAGGTTTTCTTACCCAGGTAATTATTACACCGAAGCTGGCTTTGGAGAACCATAAATAATTTCCTTAAGAGAATACGTTCCCTGATGACAAGCTGACATTTTATCTTTTAACTCTTTTACTGCAGATCACGTAGAAAGATACAAAGGAGGGACACTGACTACTAAGATAATTTATAGGAAATACCAAATACAAATTATTACAAAAGGTAGATGACAGATGGATGGATTGGTGGATAGATGGGTGCACAAAAGATGCATGAATAACTGTGACACCATCACCTTCATCGCGATGTCTAAAAAATCTGAACTCTTCCTATTCCTGAAGTGGGGAACTTCAATAAGAGAAAATAACATCATTACCCAATAAGACACCATGGATTCTGCTAGCAAAACTGACTGGACTGATTTCTCCATTCTTGAGGAGTTAATAATTTTACCTTAAAGTAAGAGATTAAATTTTAAAAGCTTTAAGTTTACTAAAAGAACAATAAAAAATAGTTATATGTATAAACCTTCAATAATTATGCATAACTATGACAACCATTTAAAATTTTATTTTGACCACTCCACCTCTAGTTGCTGAAGAAGACTTTCGTGTAGATGCTTTATTTCCAGCCAAGGCTCTTCACTGAAGTTGGGATTTTTAGTGCATTCTAAGAGATAATTTCCTTGAGATTTTAACTCCTTCAGCAAGGATGTCAAATCTTGTGCTTTCTGCAGAAATTTCTTATACATTTTTAACTGAGTTTTCTTCTCCTGCAAACCATGCTGCAGGGCAAAGCCCGCTTCTTGTTTCTTCTTTAGTTCTGTGAGCATTAATCTCAGGTCCTCCTTACTTTGCAAATACTTCTCTCCTTCTAGTACAAGCTTTTCTTGATGGCTAAAATTAATAAACATTTTGCAAAGGAAACAACATTTAGCAAAATTACATTATAATAAAAAGCATTAAAAAAACACTAATATGTATTATTCCAGAGACTCTTCTGGCATTATAACATTCTAAATAGCTCAGAAATTAAGACAAATTATTTGTAGTATTACTAAAAAAATATTGTTTTTTGTTATATAATATGACCTGAGAATAGTTTTTATTACATTTAAATATGATTACATTATCCTATGTTTTTCTTTTTCATGAAAGTAAAATAAATAGGCATTCAGTATATTGGCTAACTAGGTTCTGCTTTTGATAGCTTAAATTTAGCTTTCATCTTGTTGTCTCTTAAGAAAAGTAAAAGTTCCCATTTCCATCAAACATTAAATGCAATATTTATCATGTGATATGAATTAAAAGTTTTCACCAGAATCATGTCCATTGAACTCAGACATTTATCAATGTTTACACATTTAAGAATCTCTCACAATATATATTTAAAAGCATTAATTACCCTTCAGTAAAACTAGGCAGGTACTGAGGTTGTCTGGGGGAAGGGAGTTTCAGTGCAGAAGTGAAGTACTGAAGGTGGAATAACAGATAAACTATGTTAATTTGTCACCAGGACCCCCACTCCTTGATGCACCAGCCAAAGTAAAAGCTCGCCACAGAGTTACGACAGTTTTACATCTGATCCATTTGTCTTCCTTTCTGCCTGACATTTTGGATGTCCCTGACCTACTGATTTTCTCTCCAACAGATATTATATCCAAATCCATGAGGCAGACAAAACAAGCTTGTTATGGCTCCACTGTGCAGAAAAGAACCATGAAAGTGGTGAAGGCACGCCCTTTACCTTAGATACGTGTTGGCTAAATGGAGTGTGTTGACCCACTGGTTCTCAATATCAGTAACGGTCTTTGAAGCCAAAGGAACCTTGCTGGTCTCAGCCTGACTCATGATCATCTGTATTTTAGCGTCCCCTTCAGGCTTTAGTAAAATGATTTCCTGAATTAAATAAAAAAAATTTAAGGATCTCATTCATATGACTTAGGGATAGTACATATATATCTTTTCACTTATAAACATCGTATTCAGATTCTAACTGCAAAGATTTCAAAATTACCCTTTCATTTTTAATATGCTTGAAAGACAAAGATATCTCCTCCATGTTATACCAGACTGATTCTTAATAAACATCTGTCACATTGATTTGACTGTATGCCTGCTCTCCTCTTGAGTTTCAACTGCCTTCAAAGAAATAACATGCCAAAAAAGAAAACTGGCAAATCTTATCTACTCCATTATTGATGAATGGAGAGTTGGGGTAACAACCTGAATGAGACATTCTTATATATCCAAGATGAGACTTACAGCTTCCCACAGCAAATTACAGTGCCCCTCTTGTCAACTCTTGTCTCTCCACCATGATGTAATTAATCCCCATTCCCTGTCCTTCTCTTTCCCTCCTTTGCCCTAAACTATCAAGCTCTTCCCTTCTTGGAAATTATTTTAGATTCACCTTTTCTAGAGAACCTTTTGGATATAATTCCAAAATATTCCACTTATTTCATTAAATCTCACCAACCATGACAGCTCACTATTCTTAACCATCTCTTCCTCTCACAATTCTTCGGTTAACATGATTTCAATTCTTCTGAGTTTCTTTTAAGCACATGTGCTTCTGTCCCCTGCACTTTAAACTAGCAATACTTATCAAATCTCCGCTTCAATAAAAGTCAGCTGGAGATTCACTTGCTTCCACAAGCCACTCAGTATCTAGTAACCTGTATGAACCTTACAAATCCACTCTGCAGAATTCCTCTCCAACCCTTGCCATTGCCGATGCCTCTGCTGTACTGATACATATTTTATATCCTAGCAAACTCCCACCTGCCACAGCTCCAACTTATTGCCTTTATTTCAATCCTCTGCACTCAGTGAAGATGAACAATAACTGAGAATTGCCCTCAAAAAGAGAGACTTTTCTTTCTTCCATAAGCATTAAAATAATTTCAGAGCCATTACAGACAGCCCTTCTCTTTTATAAGCTCAGTCACCTGAATTTCTCACCATTCCACAGTAATCCTATTTCCCATTAAGAAACATTTCTTTGACATTTTCCTCTAAATGTTTTCAAAATTAGAGTTCACTCTGACCTCAGAAATTTAGTTTCCTCAGTTTTACCTTTATTTTTTGGATTCTTTCCTCAAGTGGCATTTGGCCTTCAGATGAATTCAAAACCATAAGGGACTCTTTAATCCCTGTTATCCAATGAATTACATCATGTACAAGGTCATTAAAGCTCTGGTCCTCAGCAGGAGGTAATTTATCCTCTTCCTCAATTTCACATATTTGTCTCAATAATGCCTGGTATCTATCAATCAAATATGTTGATTTCGCTATTATTTCTTCATCTTCAGTAAGCCCATATTCCTTTAAAGAGTTGTTCAGCTGGGCCACAGATTCAAATTGTTCCCTGTAAATATCATTGAAAGTTTATAGGAGTCACAATACCATGTAAGGAACCATAGTTCCCAGCACATATATTTTATGCAAGATCAGCTATACCTCTTCTTAGCTAGAGTTTGGCAAACTAGCTCCGTTTTCTCTCTTGACTCTTCGGTTTCTTTCCATTTGTCTTCTTGATTAGTCAACCACGTACTCAAGTTTCTGTGGTCATCCTGGAGTCTAAAAGAACACCACATGTTAGAATATAAAGGAACCAAGAAGCGTTTATCTGAAGAGAATGTTGGCATGCATTTTGGGAGCCAATCAGGATTTTAGTATTTTTTTGTTGTTGTTATTCTTTGGAGAAAATTGAATTTGTAACATTAAAATCTGAATAATAGTCTGTATTACAGTGGGATTCTATATAACCATGAGCTACACAAATATATCAAACAGGAAAAGAAACGGAAAACATTTTCAGCCTCTCCTTTAAACTTCTTTCATATTAAACAATTTAAAGAATTCTCCAAACTTCTATCTTCCTAGAGTCTAACTTAGATTTGACAGTAGATATTTAATACATGACATTTGTGTGTATTCTGTATCCCAATGCTAGCTGTACTGAGGCAAAGTGCATATAAGAATATAATTAGAAAACATGTTATTTAGATGTCACCTTTATTTCCTACCTCAGCAGCTGCTGCACGTAGTCACCAAGCTCCTTTGCTCGCAGCTGGCATACGGACTCCATTTTTTCTAATTCAATTTCTTGACTTACAATCCAACTATTAAGCTCCTTAACATGGGCTTTGGGCAGATGTTTCTTCACATGGTTCAGTACAGTTCCCACCTGCTGTATCTTACCGCCTCTTTCTTCAACAGTCAAAAAATCCTTAAAAAAGACAGAAAGTCTGTGTCCTTTCGGCAAGTCTAAGTTTGGTCACCGTCACCCCTATGACACTTTCCAAGACTGTACACAGACATGCCATCTTCTTAACATCCTATACAAGAGGAGGGCTATGAAGATGCAACTCCAATGAAAAAAGATGAAATGAAAGAGAAGAGATGAGACGAGAAGAGATAAAGAGAAGAGAAAGAAGAGAAGAGACAAGATAAATTGGAACTTTAAACTACCTAAAGGCAGTTCTGTTAATAAAGAACAGCATCATCAAAGCAAGGAATCAGAGAACATTTAATGCTATCAGAAGCTTGACTTACCACAAATTAAAGTTCTAATAATCTACCCTAAAGTATTCAAGAGTAAGGGTACAATACACATTTTAAGTGCTCAGGCACTCTGCCTTTTATCTCAGGCTACCCTCCATTACACTCTGACCAACGGTTTATTAAAATTTAACTCAATTTTTTAAAGAAACATGGCTGCGAAAAGTCTTAAAAAATCAAAGACCTCTTTTATGAAAGTAAAAGGGACTGCAAAATACAAATTAGGTAAGGTCTTAATTTTTTTTATCAAATATGATTTTAACGCAACCTATAAACAGCATCTTAGAACAGGTGTGAAAACAGAACTTTTTAAAATCAGCTGTACCCTTATCCAGTAAACACAGAATTTCAAAATATCTGGGGAAAAGCCAAGTTATATGGAAAGAGTAAGTCAAAGTAATTATTATTCTATCTACTTAAATACAGTTCTATGCCTCTAGTATTTGAGTTGAGATGAATTCTAATTGAAATTTATACACATCTTACAGAAAGTTTTTGTAGCTTTTGTTCCATACTCGTTTTTGTTTCTGATGATTCGAAACACTCCTTTAGGTTCATTTTAATGCTGTTGAACCAATCATTAAAGTTTTTACACTGATCTGCAGAAAGAAAAAAAAATCTGTATTCATTCCAGGAAGATTTCATATATCTAGTTAAAGTGAGAGATTTTGAAACTTGCTCCCTACATCATAGATACAAATCACTGTGTAAAGAACGCGGTAATAAGTTGAAACCCAATTTTGAGGACTAATAGAGTCTTGAAAGTAATTGTGGTGTATTTCCTAGACTAAATCTCCCTTCCAAGCATACAAGACACCCAGCAACTCTAGCAGGGGCAGCCTGCTCTCAGGCACGTCCCCAGACATACTCAGCACAGTGAGCAAGTCAAAGAGGAGGAGGATGGTGATTATCTTTCATGAAACAAAGATTTGCGACTTAAAAGAAATAGATGCTATTTATGACATCCGTAGATCAGTGAGTACTTCCTCCCAACATATTTATTGGAATAAAGCCTTAATCAGTCAGTCAATAAATCAATCAATCCATCCTTTTCCTTAAATATAATCTGTGCAACCACCTCTAAGTGGCGCTTAGATTAGCCTTTGTATTCAGTGTTTATTCATACTTCAAGATTCCCAGAAACACAGTTAAGAGAAACATGACACTCACCATTCAATAACTTAGAAAAGTGATCTTGCAAAACACTTTTCTTGGTATTAAATAAATCGCTGACACTTTCATATTGCTTTTTTAATTCTGAGAGTTCAGGAGTCAGACAACCTATTTGATTCTCAAGTAATATCATACTGTGCTTCTGCTGTAGAATTTGCTGTTGTATCTCCTAAATGTATAAACAAACAAATAACCATTAAGTCTTAAAATGAGCTCTATTTACACAAAGCATAACAGATCTCCACTGTTTTTGTAAAACTCTAGGTGGTTTTCTATTGGGTGGATTTGCTTTCTCTTAGCCAGTAAATGTATAATGCAAAATGCAATTTAATATCAAATCATTACTTTCCACATAGGAAGTTAAACAGCCAAATATACACAGATTGTTCTGAAATTTTCCTCTAGGCTTTCATTTTTAACTATTTATATTAACCTCAAGAAGGAGGTCAAGATTATCAGAAATAAATGTAAAAATAAATCTGAACCACAGAAGAGAAGTCACTGGGAAGTACCTCTAGTTTGGTAAAGATCTCCAAGCTGTCCGAAGGAGACAGGGCTTTTAAGAGAGACTCAGTCATCCCAATCTGAGTCTTGGCTTGATCCAAGTCCTCCCTTAGCTCAGCGGTGCTGCCACTGAGTGCAGAGCAACTGGGTTCTCCTGTTAAACTCATTTTTACATCTTCTATCTTGTTCAAAATAGAGGTCTCCATGACCTGAAATCATGAAACATAGTTAAGTACTATAACAGACTTTACTGAACTAGATTTTAAGACAATCATACTGCTAGAGAAGGAGTTGAGACTTCATTTTAATGTAAAACAGTCTTCTCTACTTCTAATTCTTCATTGGCATACATCACTAATAGGACAATTCAATTGTGGCCTTTAAAGAAAAAGAGTTAACATGAAAAACTGAAATTGACCTTGACTTTTTATGAGACCAATTTAAATCTTTTCCCTTAAAACAAGTTTTATCTAGCATACCAACTGAGTTTATTATGTAGCACTCATTTTAAAATATATAAAAACATATAGTAATAATTAAATAGCCAGCATTTATTGAGTGTTTATTATGTACACAGCATCATGGCAAAAATACAGACTTAAGAAGGTTAAGTAAGTGTGCTCAAGATCACAAAGCTAATAGGTGGCAGTGCCAGTACCTTACCCAGAAAGTCTGATTCACATTCAGCCATATGAATATTCATATTTAGTCACTATACACTTTGAACTACATAAAATTGTACAAATTTCATCCACAACAGAAATTGACACTTGGGGCAATCTCCCCATTTCTCCATCCAGCAATTAGTAAACCTACAGTCACTCGACCCATATTCTTTTTCCTACACCCAAGACATTCATGAGGAAACCCTTGTTATTTTCATGGGTACACATAACATCTCCCCCTCCACACAAGAGGCCTGGGAAATAAGTGAGATGAGAATAAAAGAATACAAAAGTAATAGTATTCATTCCAAATGTAGAACAAAGATAAACTATGCAATGCAGACTATCAAAAATTCAATTGAACTTAATATAGAAATTGAACAAAGGTGAATTAAACAATGATCCTAATTTTATTTTAGGCTTAAGATTAGAATTCTGGTTTGTAAACATTACTTGAGAATGCTTTCACTGTAACTTTAAAATTAAAATTCTCTTACCTGCAGTTCAAGAGGTATTTCACTGCTTTGAAGCAGAAACTGTATTTTAGCCACTCTTTTTGAAAATTCCGAACGTTTTTGTTCATAAACTTGTAACTCTCCCTAAAACACATAATTTTAATAAAAATATTTTCATTTTATACTTTACTTTCTGATACCCACAAATGCTATTGTTAATACAGAGAACTGAAAGAACCTTTGAATTGGCCCTAATCACTTGTTTTTTTGACAGAACTCTAGGAGTTACAAACCTAGGTGCCTTCATGGGTCAGGCAAACATTACAACTAAGTGAAGGATATAGCTGTAAGACAACCGAGAGGGGCTAGGCTTTTACCATACTGGCATGGAGGACCTGCCTAAAGGAATTACAGTTCATAAATTTGTACATATAAATTGTGTCAACACACACACACACACATACATACACATCTCACTGGCAGAATTTGCCTCCCAGGCTGGTAGCTTATAATCCTTAACTTCATATTTTTAAACAACCTTAACTTCACATTTTTACTTTTGTCTGTACTTCAAGATAATTCATTTATACTTAGGAAGTCACAGTTTACTTCATGATTATCGTCATACACCCAGCAAACTCATAAATCTGCACACATTTTGAAAATCTTTTCCAAATGTATAAAAATAGGTATCTGAACTTAACAGTGAATAAAATGACAAATTAGAGAAAAAATTAGATTTGAGGCTTAGACCAGGCATACTGTAAAGCCGTTGTGCATACATACACACATTTTGATATTATATTTAACTAGATACAGCTATCAATATTTCACTGTTTTTGACCTATCAAGATAGTGATTTTATATAAACCAAACTAATAATATGTAAATGAACAAAAACTTAGAAAAAAAATCTTTCTAGAGTTAAACCACATAACTTTAATTCTTTATAAATAGAAAAATCTGAGATTATGGCTTTAAAACTAGCCTTTTTAAAAACTAGAAAGTTGATATGCAGTCTTGTGTTTTTCTAATCTTTTTGAGGAACTGCTTAATTCAAATTATGCAGTCACCCATAATCATGATCTAGATCAGGGATTAACAGAATAAGGGCTGGTAGTCTGTTTTCATAAATAAAGTTTTATTAGAACCCAGCTACTTTCAAGCACTTATGTATTATTTATAATTGACCACTTTCATGCTATAAGAGCAGGATTAAACAGTTGTGACAAATGATCTATTGATCAAATGACGTACTAAAATATGTGACAAATGATCTATAAGTGATTAAATGATCTACAAGCCTAAAATATTTACTATTAAGACCTTTAAGAAAAAGTTTACCTAATCCACGGGCCTAGACTGACCACGTTGGAATTATGCATTTTGATGGGGCTTCTGCTAGGAGTTTTTAACCTTTTATACATCGTAAAGCCCTCTGACAGTCTAGTGAATCCTATGAACTCCTTGCATAATATTTTAAACATGAAACAAAATAAATAATATAAGACTATAAAGAAAAAGAATTACACTGGGTTAGTTATCAAAATATTAAAAAGAATTTATACTATAGAAACATATATACTTCTCTATTAATACCTTAAATGACAGAAAATAGCAGTACACCTATTAAATACCATATTTTCAAAGTAATGATAAGGATGATAGTTACAATAGGATAATGATTTTTAAAATATGATTTTCTTGATATCAATGTCACATATAAGTTCATGCTAGTACGTTTGTTGATTATAACACATATTACATTTTAGTTAAACATTCGTGAAAATAAAGATGCAACTTCTCTCATGTAAAGTCATTTCATCTATGAACCACTTGGTTGTCTGTGAACCCCAGATTAATAATGCTTGCTAACATCTTCCCAGATATTACAAAGAAAACAACAAAGCTCAGCTCCCACTCAAGAGATAATGAAAAAAATAAAAGATTTCTTTGTGATTTCTCTACCCCACATAAGATAGCAAATTCAATATTAAAATGTCAACTGTATAAAACAAAAGAACAAATATTTTATGTTTGTTAAATTACCTTTAGTTTTTCTCTTTCTTCTTCAGTCAGCTGATGCAACTCCATTTTTTGAAGAACCTTTTCAGTCCAGTCATAAATTGCATCTCTTAAGTTAAAAAGTTTGTCCCATAATGCCAGAGCTCGGCCAAGATTTTCATAGTAGTCTTCTGTCTTCTCATTTATCTACCATAAATAACAAAGAGAAAACCATAGTTTCAGTCAAACACTATTTTTAAATAAAATTTAAGTTTACCTTTATGGGCTATTTTTCTTTATTCATTGACAAAAAAAATTACTTTAAAATATCATGTAGTTCTTTCTTCTACAAAAAAAAATCTTAGCTCATATGCTACAGCTTATATGCAACTGAAAGCAAGTCTTCCTAATTTCTAAACTACAATAAACAAAAGGTGCTTTTAAAAACCCCAATAAAAATATAATTCTTAATTTGTAATTTAAAAAATCATTGGTTCTCAATTTAAAATGTATTAAATAAATACATAGTTGAAAATCAATATCTTGTATGGATGAGTAACATATTAACTAGTTTATTTTCAATAAGTTGAGTCTGCACTTTTATATTATTTAGGTGACTATGGACCCATTTGTTAGTAGTGCCTATGTATGTGCCTGAGTTATGAAGGTAATTCATATGACATAAACTTTATATTATTTGAACATTTTACAATGAGCACTTTTGAATTTTGTAATTAGATAAAAATACTAAAGATACAACAGAAAAGATCAATTTAATTGTTACATAATAGAATTTCTGGTCAATTCAATTATCACTTACATCAAGCCATCTATCCACAATAATATTAGCCTCTTTCTCAAAAGGAGGCTCTTCAAAGGTTCTCATTTTATTTAGATGAAATTGTAGATTTTTGCAGATCTGGTTAATCTTGTCTACAACTTCTAAATGTTCATTAAATTCTTCTTTGACAATTTCAATCTAAAAAAGATGAAACATGTTTTGATATATTGACATAGACAAACATAAGAATTACAATTTCATCATTGGTTTTTATTGTCCCACTTTCTCAGTGAAAAGTATCTAAAATCCTAACTATCTGGTTTAATAATAATTCTATACTAAATTTTCTTCCCACTCTGCATGATGAAATATGGTCTAAAACCATGTTTTTGTCCATGTGAAATAATATTCTACAAAAAATCCCCTCCATTCAATGGTATAAAAATCAAAGTTCCTAGATTCTACCAATAGAAATTATCTTTATAATGCTGAAAAAAATAAGTGCTAATCTGAATAAAACAGACAGAACTCTAAAACATCTTTAATATGACTTCTAACACCAACATCATTTCTAATATAGAAAGTGAAACAGTTTTATGAAAAGGCCAATGATCTTAGGCTATAAAATGAAATTTTAATATTAACTAATGTAATCTTAATGTTTTATTCAATTTACAAATCTTACAAAAACATTTTTAATAATTACATAAAATCTTAAAACAATTTCTCAAAAGCAAAAATCTAAAAATTATACAACCTTTGGGGGACTTCTATTCCTAGGAATATGGAATAGACATACTTTTCCTATTCTTCCCACTAAGTACATCTAAAAGCCCTGCACACCATACACAAAACAAACTTAAGAAGATTGAAAAGTAGTAGAGAGTTCAAGAAAGGAAAATGACACGTTGTGTGTGTGTGTGTGTGTCTGTGTGTGTGTGTGTCTGTGTGTGTCTGTGTGTGATGTCAGTAGATGCCACACAGGGTAAGCAAGAGCCAGGGAGATATTAGGGGAGGTTTCTGTCTATAAACTGGACACTAACTGGTACACTGGGAAATCTGAGATATAAATCCAGGTGTTTTCTCCTCCTATTTCAGAACTCTTTGCATTGGGGCATAATAAATGTTCAATTAAATGGAAATATATATATTTACATTTTATACATTTACATATTTATTATATTCTCTGGTGTGTGTGTGTGTGTGTGTGTGTGTGTGTGTATTCTTAATACATTCAGAAAACATTGTTGTTATACTGACACAAGCTACCAGTGGATGAAGAAAAAAGAAAGAGCAGGAGAGGGTCCTTTTAGCATTGACAGGAATTGAAGGTTTTGTTCTAAAATGAATGGAAGGAGTAAAATAAAGGAAACTAGGACCTTCTGGCATTTCCCAAACTTTAATAGTCCCCTGACAGTCTAGCCTTCTAGTCTTACCTTTGCATTCTGTCTTTCATTATAGGGAGTGGAAATTTGGCACCATATCCTAGATAAACATCCAGGTTTCTATGGCTTTGAAGGACAAAAGTTCTCAGTGGTATCATATTTCAGCCACTGGTGGAAAGTACTATGACAATACGTACTACAGCAATTAATTGTTTCTGAAAACAGTACCTAAGTCATCACAAAATTAACTGAAAATTATGTTAACAATTGGTAGTGCTAAAATTTGCTTTTTCCCTGACGGTTAAAAGTGTCTGAGAAAAGAATTAAACACCAGTATTCTAGAACTTCTATATCTTCTATACAAATATATTATTTCAGCAAACATATAAAGTGCCCATATATAGACACCAAACTAGGTACGAGAATTTCAAAAATTTTAAAAAGGCTATACTTTTAAACACTTCTTAAGGGTAATTACAGTTATTTTATTAATTAAAAAAAAAAACCTTTTGTGAACAAACTTTTACAGTTGAGAAAGAGGTACAGGCAAAGCAACGGTTGCCATATACATATTTCAAATATGTTGTCAGGGAAAGCAATATTATGATTGAAATATCACTTTGTAGTCAAATAGACCTGGGCTTAAATAATGATTTTGCCATAATTACTCATATAATCTTGAGAAAGTTACTTAATGCCTATCCCCATTTTTCTTCCTTTTTTTAATTAACAGAGAAAGTTATTAATCTGACCATCCAAATTTCAAGACATAGTGAGCAGGATCAGCATGCATAAAAAATTCAAGACATCGATAGTTATTTTTTCTGCTTTGTGTTGCTTCCTTATAAGTGCTGGGTAAGATGAGTTCCAGCTCTTTGAAACTGGCATTACGCACCTCTCTTCACTAAGCTTAAGAATCCAGGTCACTGCATCAATATCTGAGCTACTCTGTGCAGCCAACCAAATGGTGATCAGATTCCAAGATCTGAATATGGATCTGGTCAAAATAAAAGCCTTGTAGACATGTCGGCTGGCTTGTATGCTTGAACCCATTTTTTTTTTTTTTGAACCTATTTTTACCAGAACACTTCCTGGGGTAATTGGGCACTCATGCAGGTAATAAAGTGGTATTATTTGGTCTTATTTTTTTTTTTTTTACTATATGTCTCCCTTGACAAATCTCACAGTAAATTGTGAAAACTGGCAAGGCAGGATAGAGAATTTTTTGTTCTTTTCATAACATTATCTTAGTAACAGTAAAACCCCTACAGTTCCTTACACTTCCAAAGTTTTCTAAGTCTTGGTTTTCTCACCAGTATAACAGGGCTAATGATACTTAGTTTATAGGGTTATCATGAGAATAAAATGATATAATAATATGCAAAGTACTTGGCACATAATGACCAAACCATCAATGGTGGACATTATCAGTATCATCATCATTTTTATCATTTTTATTACCTCTGGTAGTAGCAGTAGAACTTAAAACCACAAGCCCACATGCTAGTACTATTTGTAGAGAAAACCAATTTTTCTGGTTGGAACCAGACAGGTTGCATCTGAGTAACTCCAACTCACTGTCTGCTCAAGGTCTTGGTGACTTCTCTCTATTCAGTCTCATAGGAAACTAGTCACGCAGTCACATTCTGTACAACTGGTATCTAAACAGGGCTCTTGCTGACCAGCCAGTTTCAAGAAACTGAGTATGAGAAAGTGAGTTCCAGACAGGGGCTATTCTTCATCTGTGGCACTGGCCATGTGTCTGCAAACCAAGTGTCACTTCAGCTTCAGGGACAAGAGTTCTAGATAAAGAATAAATTGTAAGAATCTAGTCTATGTAAGCTTTTACTGATGTTGACATTAGCAACTGGGAAGTTTAATAAAATTGCTTTCTAACAATCAGATGAATCCAGTAGACTGTATTTCACACATGCTTTTGACATTCCAACAGCACTTTAGCATAATATTCATAAAACCAATAGGAAAAGCAACTTTCAGGTATATAATAATATAGTGTAGTGTAATATATTCTTTCCAAACTTCTGCCATTCATTCTTCTGCCACTCTGGTTGATAACGACATAAAATCATAGAAAATGATGACACCTAGTGTCCAAGAATGATATCCTTCTTAGAATATGAAGTGATTGTGAGGCTATGAACACAGATGGAGCAACTTAGAGATCAGCTTACACAACTTTATAGGAAGAGAATACATAACGTAATTTTTCCTTTGTTCACTACCAACAGAGGGGACTTTCCTACTATACTCTCTCTCAGGACTGCAGTGAAGTCTCAGGTTTCTTTTAGGTAGAAGGTCAGTACAAGGATTGTTGTAACTTTACAGGGCAACCCCAGACTCCAAGAGAACTGCACCGCCAATTAAAACCCAAGCAGAAACTAACCACCATCAGCTTGGGGGATGACTTTTTTCCAGGCTCTAGTGATATAGCCAATAAATTCTTAGATATTCTCAGATATCTGGTAAAATAAAGTCACTAGTAACTTCTTTCAAGCCAAGTTTCAAAAATGACTCCATCAACAATGTCCTCTTTATTGTCAGGTTTGTGAGTGAGGCCACGGTGCAGAGTTCCCTTTGGAATCTGGACTCACCTCTGCTATCCTTTTCTTCAGGTTCTCCTTTCCCATGTACGAAGACTGAAGGGAGATGACATTCTCTTCTTTCTGAATCAAAGTTGTCAAGACACTTTTAAAATTCTGATATTGTTTTAGGAGCTCCAAAACTCTTTCACATTGGTCAAGGCTATGAAGAGAAAAAATGCAAAACAGTTAATGTCTGAAAATAACAAAACCATTCTTTCCAAGTATCCTATGATAATGACTAGTAACTTGTAGAAGAATTTTTTTTCTCTTGACGTGGTTTATAACAGTTTTAACAATTTAACTTAAGAATAATTGTACATATATTTATCTGGCAAGTGGATGATACAAATAACCACTGGATTAGTATTTTCATCATATCAATATTAAAAAGTCAGCAGACATACGATCTAAAAAGAAACATAAGAATCATAACCTTAAGGAATCAGCATCTCAATTTCATCCTTAACCAAAAGGTATCTTGGAAAACGGTGTTCTCCCTAGCATTGCTCTTGGAGATTATTTCAGTATTAATTCAGTGAGACACAGGTTTGTTTATGTTTATTTTATTTAACTAATTCTAGGTTTTGTCCTTTTTAAAAAGTACAATAGTACAGGTAACATGGCAGTTAGGGCTGGGCACTAATCAGTCATGGGACCTTAGATAAGTGACTTGAGCCCTCAGAACCTCAATTTTTTCCTCTAAAATCATAGAGCAAACTATGTTGGAGACCACAGACAGGCTTTATCTTGACCACTATACACTGAGGCTTTGGAAGGAAACAGGAGGAATACTCAGTTGGAATTCTGGAGGGAAAGAATCACTGACAGCAGAATTTAGGGAACTCGCCAGAGAGCGGAGACAACCAGTGACAACAGCAGATCAGCCACTTGGCCCCAAGAGGAAAGAGGGAAAGTGCCCTGAGTCAAGAAGAAGGACACTGGTAGGAGTTGCTGAACCACATGCTGAAAAGGGAAGGGAATGGTTAAGACCACCTTGACGTCTCCCTCTTCTTGTCCTCTAATCTACTGGTACCTCCCACTTCTAAACCCACAATATTATCTTAGATTATCCAAGTGGGTAAAAATATAATCAGAAGGATCTTTCTGGAAGGGAGGCAGGAAGGTCAGAGTCAGAGAGGATAATGTGACAAGAGAAGAAGTGATGGAGAGCACAGCGAGTGTGTGCTGGGGGTGGGGGAGTGGACTTTTTTCCTTACCATTCAGTGACCGAAGCTTTTGTGTTCTCCCACAAGAGCGCTGTATTTTGGCACTGTTGATTCAGAGCTTTTTCTCTGCCATCTTTGAATTGTGGAAGAGAATTAGCCATTTCTTGCAAGTGTTTCTTCTCTTCTTGATATTCATCTAGCTCCTTATCCAGTCTGATTAATGATTTTTTCCTTGATTATAAAAGATGATAGCCAATTATTAGTCAACTTGATTTGACACAAATATGAGTAATTGAGGGGAGCACACTAACTTAATTTTGTCTTCATGAGGTTTATGAAGACAAAAATTACACATTCCTATTACAGAGTTCAGGAATCAGCATCTCAATTTCATCCTTAACTAAAAGGTATCTTGCATTTGCAGAAGACTAATCTGGTGTTTTAATTATAATAAGTATACAAAGCCAGAAACAGTAACAATATTTTTTGTGATGAACACACTTGTAAAAGGTGTACATACGTATATAAGAGAAACGAGAGAAAGAGTATGTGTGTGTATACGAGTGGGAAAGAGAGCCTGGTGTGGAGAGAAGAAAAGAGATAAGTAAGTGGTGCAGCACTACTAGGCTCCTAGGCAAGAGGGTTGAGGGAGAGCAGGCAAGGAGGAAGCGGGGAGCAAGGGAAATCTTACATTTCTACCCTGTGTACAAAAAGCTCTCCCACATCAATAAAAGTCATTGGAACTAAGGATTTTAATGTGCAAACTAATCCGGGTGGGATTAACTCCATTCGCCTAAGTCTAAATTGTTTTTATCACACAGTATCTCTACTTCTCCCGACTTCTCTGGAATCCACTTCCATAAGGCTTTCTCTCTCTACGTATCCACCAAAACTGCTCAAGACCTCCAGTAACCTCCACATTGCTAAATCCATGCTCAGGCCTCCTGCACTAATTGGCCGCATCTGACACAGCTGCTTACATCCTGTTCCTTAAAAGGCCTTCTTACTTGGTTTCCAGGACTCGATGTTCCTTTTACTACCGTGGCCACTCCTCAGAATCTTTGGCTGGTTCTTCATCATCTCCCGGATCTCTGAACATGGAGTGGCCCTAAGTATACAACGTGGACTCTTGTCTATCGTAACTCACTCTGCGGGCAATCTTATCCATCTCATTCCCAAATGCTGCTAACTCTCACATGTATACTGGCAGCCCAGACCTCCCTCCCAGCTCCTGATGCCATCTATCTGTAAGAGTCTTACTGATATCGCTACTTGCATGTCAAACTAAGTATACTGAACCTATCACTGCTAAAATTGAGCAGGCCTATCTTTCATGCAATGCCAGATAAACTTCAGCCTCTCTCGCCTCAGTTAATGGTACTCAGAAAAGTAAAATACTCATTCCCTCTAACTCCATCTTGTTCAAGCCTGCACTGTTCCCATGGCCTTTGGGCTGATTGCTTCCACTTTGTCTTACAGATAGACACACTAATCGTTAGAGAAATTCTGCTTGCTTCTTGAGTTTTACCAAAACCACGCCGCCTCATTTTCCCTCACCTTGACATAAAAGAAGACTGAACTCTGTACTTTCTTTCTTAAGATGGATTTAAGAATTAGGTCTCCCGTCTTCTTTGTTGGTACCTCCCACAAGAGACATGTGGCTATGGTGGACAGGACACTTTTTCTTACTCCAAACTCTGACATTTGGCCTTTCAAAACGTCATTAGGTATATGTACTGTGGACTAGTAACAGAAAGTCCAATCTTTCTTTTAAACCCCCGCCCAATGTGCCAACAAATCTTGTAGACTCTATCTTCAAAATATATAGAGTCTCAACACTTCACCACCTCACCACAGGTCCATACTACCATCATCCCTCACCTGGAATAATGAAATAGGTCAAACTAGACTTCCTGTGTCTTCCCTGGACTCCTAAGTCTACACTCAACCATCAGTTAGAGAGAACCTATTATAATGAAAATCAAATCATTTCCCTCTGCTCAGGAACCTCCAATAACTTCCCAGGGCCACTCAAAGAAAAAGCCAAGATAATCACATGGCCCACAAGTCCATTCATGAGCTAAGCCCATTCTACTCATCGCCTCTCTGACCCCCTTTCATTATCTCTTCTCCTCACCACTGACCCTCTCACTTCCTAGTTCCTTCTCAAACATGCCAGGCCCAGTGCCATCCCTGGCCTTTGTCACTGCTCCTTTGGCCTGATGGATTCTTCCTCCAAGTAGTCACTTGGCTAGCTCTCTCATTCCACCTTACTCAAAAGTCATCTTCTCAGTAAAATGTCCCTGATAACCCTATTTGAATCGCATCCCCCTCATTCTTTTTGCTTAATTTTTCTCCATAGCTTTTATCATCATCAAACATACTAAACATCTTACTCCTCCCACTAAATAAGCTCCATGAGGAGCAAGAATTTTTGTCTGTTTTGTTAACTGCTATATCTCCAGGACTCGCTACAAACTTGGTGTATCAATAACTAAATTAAAAGGTAAAGCAACTTATTATTTAACAATGTATAGTTTTCATTTATAAATTTTTATTACTCATTATTCATTAATCTATAATAAAAATTTATTAACAATGAATGAATCACTACATCAGTAACTAGTTTAATACCTGATTAGAACTGGGCCCTTAGGAATGGAAGTCTCCTTAAGACTAAGGCCACAGGGAAATTTCAGAGGAAAGAGCTTGATCAGCTAAACAGATGCAAGAAATCACGGAACCTGAGGGACTAGAAGTAGGCCAAGGAGACAGAAAGAGGGAGAGCTCCACAAAAGTGACTCTTGTTAACATTTTCGTTTTTAAGACCTTTGAATGCCAGAGTTAAAACAGCAGCACTCATATAGAAGTCTACCAATCTCAGTTTACCCCAATTCTGCTCAGTCTCCAGAATCAACTCTAACCTTAGTTCAATCTTGTGCCACCCCCTACATCCCCAATTCAGTCCCCACCCTAATCTTGTTGAGAGGAAGAGGAGGAATCAAATAACAAAGGAAGAAGTCAAGACAAAGCATGGCATGTGCATCTAGCACCACCTGTTTCTTTCTTATCAAATGTGTGGAGTTTCCAGGTCTCCCCCATCGGGAGAATACCCTATAATACCTAATAAATACACGACACTACAGGGGCTTGGAAGCAACTCATGTCCTTTATGCATATCTAATTTCACTACTCCTTTGTCAATGAGAATGAAAAGTTTAAAAAAAAAGAATTACGTAACATTTGGTAAAGGCACAATATCAACAAGAAAAAAGCTTATTTGAGCAGTTTAGTGAAAAGAATGCTGAATATTGAATAGAGTGGGATGAGATAGAAATAGAAAGACATAGGAAGTATGTGTTTCACCTAATAGGTATTTGAAAATACAGAAAAGTATCACCTTGGATAGAAATGGACGGAAACAATATTTACCGTTGTTTTACAGCTGGGACAGTCGGATCCTTAAGACCAACTTTACTGATCTGATTGTGCACATCTTGAATATTTTTCAGGAGTTCACTATTTTTGAAAATACAAGCCTCCAGTAATCTGTCTTCTTCAGTGAGTTCCTCCTGTCCACCATAGCCACATGTCTCAAATAAAGTTTTGGACAAAGCATCGAGAAGTTTTTCACAGGAGGTATCTTCAGCACGTTCAGCATCTTTAAAGCTTATGTCAAGCATCTTCAAACGTTTATCCAAATGTCTGGCCTTATCTTTCATCAAATAAATGTCTCCCTCTTTACATTTTACAGTCAAAGTATTTTCTGGTACCACCTGTGAACCTGAGGCTGAAAGGTCTGTAACAAGCTCAACAGAGAGTTTGGCTGTGCTCAGAGAAGCCAAAAAATCTTCCAGAGCCCTGAGCGCATCTTTATTCCTCTGGACCCTGTGGTTCATCTCTTCAAGTTGCCCTCTGTGTTTCAGTATAATGCTCTGTGTTGCATGTAGTTCAAGTGGGTGTAATTCTTTTAATGCAAAGTTGCCCGACTGCTCCAAATTGTTACAGATTTCGATCTGTTTTGCTATGGAATCTTGGATATCCTAAAATAAAGGTAAGAAAAACTGAGAAGACTGAGGCAGAAAAACAAAAGACTGCACGTCAGAAACTCACCTCAAATTATATAATTAGACTTAAATCTAGAAAACCACTTCTCGGTTTAAACAGGGCTGACAGTTTTAATAGAAGGAAACATTTTGATGACAAATGATCAGATGGCCTAGCTGTTTTATTATCTGATACCCTTCTTAATTTTTCAATCTCCAAAAGAAAACAAGTATATAAATCTATTACTTCAGTGAAAATAATTAAAGATTGAACTGTTGAGACATCTGCTTATAATCTGAAAAAACTTAAATAATTATTAAAAATAGGATTTGGAAAAAGTAAACTGTGGAATATTCTAACATAAGTATATATTTAGTCTAGTATAATATTTAAGATTTCAGTCATTAGAAAAGGCATTTATAAGAAAACCTTCATTTTGAATTCAAGGAAAATACCTCATTATTTATTCCATGGTATCTTCCAAATTTGAAAGGAATTAAAGAGTTGAGAAATAAATAACAACTCTACTAAATTATTAAAGATTTTTCTGTCATGGCTTGTATTCTAAACATATACTCTTGATGTATAACTAAAAACGCATAAATATCTGAATCAATTATTCTATAAAGATACTGTGAGAATTTATATTTACCCTCAGGTTTTGGTAAATGCCATCAGTATTGGTGAGATGAAATTCCTGAACGGCCATTTCATGGAGAAGAAGCAGGTCTGAACCACAGAGAAGAAGCGATTCCTTCTCTACAGGTAACACAATCTGCAATGCGGCCTCTAAAGACTCCATTCTGGATGAAAAATAAACCAGACGTGAGGGAAAAGAAAACACAGTAAAATGATATCCTATAAAACATATTAAGGTCATCACTTAACCAAGAATAGAAAATAAAACTGTCCAATAAATATACAAGCAATGATATGTACAGATCACCACATTAAAACCCAAACCCAACAATCCAAAATGCCAAAGAATGAGTTGATTGCTACAGCCAAATATTCTTAATAATTTAATAGATAACACACTGAATGGAAAATGACAAACTATACTAAGCCTTTCCCTCCATTTCAAAATACAATTACCGAATGTAATTTAACTTTGCCTTGATGACAAAGAAACCTTATTATGAATACTGATTATTTTATTTGTAGAAATATAATAGAGTTCCAAGAATATGCTCTACCAATAATAAATTCAAATGTGTAACTCTGGATAATTAACGTATAGACTATGAGCCTTAGTTTCCTCCTACACAAAATGGGGATATGTACTGGGGATGCACATCCTATGTATAGGGGTAATAACAGCACTCTCATTTTGGAAATAAGGAAATCAAGGCCCAGAGACTTTATGCGACATGGCCAAATTCATACTCATGGGGAGATAGCTAGAACTTCAAAAGGCTTAAAGTTCTAGCCAAGCTGCTGGCCAGTGATGTTGCTTGCTTAGGTTATTCAACCTTCCTATCAGATTGTTCATCAGTAAAATGGCAAACATAATGGTAGCCTCTTATTTGTGACAACTAAATAAAGTAACATAGTTTATGTAGCTTTAAATGGCATTGAAAAATTTAGTAAATTCATTATTAATAGATCTCAGAATTATACCTGGTATTAAGGGTCATCTGAAACTCTCTCTCTTTTTCCTTTAATCTGCCTCTTACTTTAGTTATAAAAGGCTTCTTTGTGTCGCTCTCAAGCTCTTCTAACCTCAGTGAGGTGATTTCGAACTCTTTCCAGCAAGCATCAGTTTCATTCTTTAAGATCTAGATGAAACAAATAAATTATCAACTAATGGGTTAATAAGCACAATCATTCTATTCTTACAAAATGAAATATCCATCAACTGTGGGCACAAAGTTTCACATGAAAATACATTTTAAAAATATTTTCTAACCATTTACAAGTGAAGTATCCTTCAGGGAACAATAATATTAACTGAGCTGTCTGGGGACCCATTTAATGAAGTCAAGGGAGTAGACAACATGGCTTTCAATGGAACCCTAACTCCCTTCCCCTAGGCTAGGTAGGTACACAGAATATGATTCAGAAAGACATATACAGAAGTAAATATTCTATTTCCTCTAGATAATAAATCTTTGTTTCTCCCTAAAATAAAAAAAATTGGAGTTAATCAAAATTACTTCTATCAAATGAGAAGTGAATAAAGTTAATTTATGATTTATATTTTAACACCTAAAAATTCTATACCATTGCAGCTATTTAATCTTCGTTTAAAAAAAAAAAATTTTACTGCATGCTCACTAGTATAATTTGTTCTTCACTTTCCCCAAGGATTAGTATAGCTTTCCTAACCAACTCATTATTCAGTCCCTGGAGCAAGGTCACGAGACAGTTTCTTAATTGCACTGAAGACATGCTAAATCTACTACTTGAACAATATATAATGTAGAAATTCTGTTTATTCAAAGGGAAAATAAAGAAGAGCCAGACAGTAGAGTATGATTCAGGAACTGGCATCATGAAACAAAGATGGAAACTAGAAAATATGGGAGGGTACTGTAGGAACCACCCATGGCCCTTCTCTACCTGATGGGTTTTCTATGAATGCTCACTCTAGTGTACTTCCAAGCATGCAACAATTACTGCACTGCAATGCACAGATCATATTCAAAATAAGGAAGGTATTTATTTGCAGAGTTTATAATTGATGTGCCCATCAACAGACAGTTTTCCTATAGCTCCTGAATCAAATGGAATACTTCTAATGGCTCCAGAAATATCATCCATTGCTTACGGGTGAAAACTCCCTCCACTGCCAACTGCCCCTTTCCTTATTGCCCAACATCAGATAGACACTATGACAATTTGCTTAAGATGATGAACAACAGAAACAAATACGTAGGGTTTTCATGTATTATTAATTTTAGAGTAACACAGAAGCAGTGTTGTTAGAAACTGCCTCCAAACACATTGTTTTCACCGACTCATCTAAATCCTCATTCCCATCCCAAGAATAATCCAACATTTTGCAAACCACAGTATCTAGAGTATCAAATTGAGCATGAGCAATAAATTAAGACCCTGAACCAAAGTCTTTCCTGGGTTTGGTGCTTGGATTCAAATCACTTTCTGGAATCAGGTGACATTAGAATTGCAATCCAAAAAAGCGAGTTCTTGTTTTTGACCTCAGCAAAAATGGTAAAACCTAAACTCATGATGGCATAATTTTCTAATAAAAGATAAACTTCTCTAATAATATTTTTAATAATTACCTGTAGATCTGTTAGTTTTTCCTGCAGACAAGCACTACTTCTTTCCTTGTCACTTTGGAAATCCGCAGTAATTCTGAATTTGTTGTTTTGCAGGTGTAGTTCAAGTGTTTCTCTGTGTATTTCATACCTGGGAAAAATCAAATGTGACATTACTAAATTTAAAAAATAAAACAAAAAAAATTTTTAATTCCTGTCAATTATACATGAAGAAACCCAAGGGTATTTCAGTTTAAGTTACTAGACCACATGTAAAAATTGACTAAAAGGCAATAAAAACTTATTAAAGTATAACATGTTTCATTGATGAAAGATACTTGGTGGCCTTTCCAGTTGTTTAAAGAGTTTACCTCTCTTATGCTGAGGGAAGAAAGATAAATACCATATGATATCACTTATAGGTAGAATCTAAGAAACAAAAAGAACAAACTAAACCAAAACTTACAAATACAGAGGACAATGTGGTGACAGACAGAGGGGAGGGAGGTTGGGGGGCTGGGAGAATGGCACGAAGGGTTAAAGAAGTACAAATGAGTAGTTAAGAGATGGTCACTGGGATGGGGAGCACAGCATAGGGAATGTAGCCAGGAATAATGTAAAAATGGGGGATGGTTTCATAGACTATATAAATGTCTAACCAATGTACTAGATACTCAAAACTAATAATAAAATGTGTATATAAAAAAAGTTTACCTCTCTAGTAAACTATTTATAGATGTATTGTGATCCTTTTCAAACTTCTCTGTATTTTCTTCCTGTTGAGGCTTTAACTCTGATTCCAGGCTCAGATTTTTAATCGACTCCATTGCCTAAGCAAACATGCAAATAGTAAACATAGAATATTAAATATACTTATCTGGAAAAGATAAACATTTTATAGTGCAAAGGCATATCACTGATTCTTTATAACCCAAACCAGAAGATAACATAATTTATTTGAGGTTTCTCAGCTCAGAGAAAGGTCTTTCCATAGAACAGAAGAGATTATTATTAGACTATCATTTTCTAATTGGTATGTCAGCATAGTGAGTTCTCCCAAACCCTAAATGCTTTCTTCTAGCCACAACCACAAAAATCCAGCATGCAGGAGTAGACTTCTGAGAACAAATATACCTCGTTCCTTCCCTACACCTTCTAACTGACCATCTGGGCTGTGAAATACAGTAAATGCCCACTTACCTAGAATTCTGAATGAAAAATTAATTCTCCAGGGAAGTAAAAGAAATTACAATGAGAAAAGACAAATAATAAATGAACTAGTTCAACTCAATGCTGCTGAGGCATCTGTACAGATTAAACTCAGCCTCTTCTATTATTTCAATAGTAATGTGCACAGTCAACATGCATTTATAACGGTTCAAATGGTCTCTTTTTGAAAGAATTGTTTGTATCCTTAGCATAAGATTGTTATGCTTGCTATAGTTTGGTTCATTCTAATTCTTTGAAAAGCAATCTTCCTTGTATTATTTAGGTAGGAATTCTCAGCTGATGAAAACAAGCAAATAATTAAAACCAACACTTAATAAATGAGAAGTGAATTATTGTACACTTGGCCTTTTTCATTAGGTTTTTTGACACCTTTTCAGTGGATGGCTGATTATCTGATCTTGCAGATGGCACCTCTCTGTGGGCATTCCTCCCTCCATTCTCAGATGTGTTCACGGTCCCCCTAGGAAGAAAGCAAAATTGCATATTGAAATAGAGGGAAAAAATGAAACCTAAAGGAGAATGAATAATATATAATACTCAATGTTATTTGATTTTGCAAGAGGCTCTATCTCTTTTTTTTCCTTGATGCAAAGCTATTCTTACGAAGCACTAACTTGTTTCTCGATGCGCCTCCCATCGTGGGCTGCAGGGCCATGTGAATTTCAGAAGCACATTTCCGAAGTCTTTCTATCTTTTGTTCATAATCTCTGAGCACTCTCCTCACTTCCTGTTGACTCTTCTGCGAAGTCAGCTCTTCACACAGCTCCCGCAGGACAGCCATGTGGTGATCAAGCTGGTACAGACTGCCTTCCTCAGAAAAGCAGGCCTAATTGAGGAAATAAAGCAGGAACTATATTTCAAATGAGTTTACATAATTAGTCCATGAGGATTAGAAACTAACAGATATGTGTGGCTTTAACAACACGATCCTTCATAGGCCTGTCCATGGTGTGCCTGCTGTGATGGCATAGCAGTCACTGGAAAAATAAAGATGAGGCAGTCAGGCCTAAAGAGAATCACCACAGTCTAGTTCTGTAGTGAAGGGCACCAAATATGTCACCCCTAAGTATGCTTCTTTGACAAAATTGCTGAAGGCGATTAAGAAGAAGTAAATACAAGAAAAACTCCCCCTTTTCTGCTTAAAGACAGGAAATAAAGTCTCCCTTTACTGGAAACAGATTCTCATCACTCCACATAACAGCGGCCAGAGGAATCTGCAAACGAATGTTAAACTAACCTTTATCCTACTAGTTACTTCTTCACCATTCACTAGCCCCTAGCCCAAATCTCTTTGTCTTGTCAGTTCCTCACAAATGTATACCTTTGTCTACAAGCTATAAAAGACTCCTGCTCTTGTCACTTCTTTGGATCTTCAATCTTTTGTGAAGGCTCCTGTGATACATGTAAAAAATTCAATAACATGTGTATGCTTTTCTCTTGGTAATCTCTGTCAGTTTAATTTCCAGATCAAGCCAGGGACCCTAAGAGGGTCAAGGAGAACTTTTTCCTACTCTAGAGCAGTCACACACATAATGAGTTCACAGTGCGACAAGTGTTAGGGCAGAGACACTACCCATCTTCTCTGTCTGTGAAGAGAGAGAAAACCTACTCCACATGAGGAAACCATCTGAGCTCAATGCAGAAAGGCATAAGAGTCTTCCAGATAAAAGATGAGAGAGGGCATTCCTAGCAGAAGTAGCCGCCAAAAGAGGAAACATTCCGGATGTTCAGAAAGGACAAGTATCCAAGTACGGCTGGAGGGCACGACAAAGAGAAAGAGATGCTGAAGGCATATCCTGAGGCCAGAGAATGAAGGACTTGCATGGCCTCCTAAGGAGTCTGGAGACGTCCTGGTGGTCAGGTGAGTCAATGGCATAAGGTTTGTGGTCCATAGGGACAGCTCTGGTGATGCATTTGGAAGATGATGTAACCTTCATCGTGCTGAGAAAATAACCTGGCTGAGGGAAGTGGCAACTCTGATGGAAAAGAAGAGAAAGCAGCAGCTATTCTGAAGAGTAACAGATGGGAACCGGGATCTAACTTCATTAAGGCTGAGTGAGAAGGAGAGGGGAAGATGGGAAGGGGTTCTGAGATGGCAAAGTCTTTCACGGGTAAGAGAAAGGAACATTTGAAGAGAGATATTATTGGTTCATTTTTTGAACATGCTGACTGTGGTGTCTCTGAAGAACACTGGTGATGTCTCAGTTAGAAACAGAACCTGGAACTCAGAAGAAGGGGCTCAGCTAGAGATAAAGATTTAGGGCCATCACTACAGGGAGGCAGCTAAAACCCCAGAGTGCAAAAAATGGCCGAAAGCAAGGATGAAATTAGCCTAAAACAGACCCCCAAAACTAAAACATTAAGGCAACACAATTAAAAAGGGGTAATTGTGAAGTAAACTATTAAGCAGCATCCACCCTAGAGGGGTCAGTACTGTCTAAAACAGAAGCATTCAAATAGGATGAGGGCCAAAAGGAGATCATTAGATCTGCCCCAGTTGGTTTATACCCTGATTTGATCTTTCACAAAAGATGTGCTTCTGAGGACACTGTGTCCTCACAAAAAAGCAACTGTGGGTGCTTCAGCAATGGGTGACACGTTTGTAACCAGTCTCAAGGACAGGGCCACTGAAACATATTAGGAAAGTCATGAAATATTTACTCAATGTTGAATGGTTCTCATTCTAAAACACAAGAAGCACAGGCTTTAGTTAGAACTCGAACCATATAAGGGATAATGACCAGGGGATGAGACGGCTGACGTAATTTTCAGAGCAGATATAATCCTAGGTAAAAGACATACACCACCCTTTAAAAAACCCACAAAATGTACACAGAAACAGGTGTTTTACCTCATGTTCCTTGATGAGACCCTTGGTCTTTCCTCTGCGAATTAGTTTCTTCTCTTTATTTATCTGTTTTTCAAGCCTTGAAATACTGTCACTAAGTTTTCCTTTTTCAATGTCTATTTTTAGTTGTTGAATATACAAAGACATTTCATGTTGAAGAGACTGCAAACAAAGGCACAAATTAACCATGGGAACAGAATGTATTAAAAAGGTTTTCATTAAAAACACAATAAAAAGTACTTGGAGTAACAAAGGGGAGAAATAGAGCTTATGAAATTCTGATTCATCTTTGTGTCTTTGGGGAGGATGTTTAAATGTATACCAGATAGTTAAGAATTAAAAGACAAGCTGCAGACTGGGAGAAAACATATATAAAATACACATCTGAGTCTATGCAGAAATAACAAGTTACTATAATGTATAACCTGGATGGGATGATGAAACATATAAAAAAGAACATTGAGAGAAAACTGTGGAAATTGAATAAAGTATAAATTTAGTTAACGATGTATCAAGATTAGTCCATTTAATTGTGACAAAGATACTATATTAATGTAAGATGTTAATAACAGAAAAAACTGGGCATGGGATAAAATGGAACTCTTCCTACCATCTCTGTAATAACTGTAATAATTGTACTATCTCTGTAAATCTAAAATTGCTCTAAAATAAAGTTTATTTCAAAATGTGTTTTAAGAATATATTCAATTGTTACTTTATTCTCTCCATATATTCAAACACACGCACATATTAAATACTAAATACCATTTACTGAACACAATCTCTGAGGTGGGTGCTTCATATAAATCCTTACAGCAATCTTGCCAAGTCAGTGGAATTACTCCCGTTTTATCAGTGAAGCTCCTAGAGGTTAGCAACTTGCCAGGGTCATAGCTGCTGGATCCAGGTCTGTCCGACTGCCACCAAAGCCTATAGCTGTGAGACTCTGGGTATATTTGTCCATATGTGGCAATGTGTTATCTCAGTCAGAATCCAATCAGGAAACGAGAAAACACTAACTATTTAACACAGAGGGAATTATATGCAAGGTTCTGATTACACAAGAGATGAAGGCCAAAGAGGGGACAGTAAGACATCCAGAGATTAGCATCAGCACAAAGTTGCTACCACCGCTGGGCTGGAAATTTCAGTGGAGCCCAGGCAACAGAGTCAACCGCCAGAGTCTGGAATTATGGAACCTGCAGCCAGGGGGACGCACAGCTGCCAGAGACAATGTCCAAGAGAGAGGAAAAGAAAGCCTCTGGACTCTCCCTTTTCCCACCTCTCTCCACCTTCTAATCTCCAGTGCTGTCACTGTCTGAACACAGACAGAAGCCACCTGGTGCTGCAGGAGCTGAGATGCACAACCTCAAGGGATCAGCCCTCTGTGATACAGAGAGGACAGGGGCACCCCCCAAAATGACTGATGCCAAATAGCTCCAGGGTCAGATCCATAAGCTTAAGCTCCAGATACAAATGCAAGTTCTTACCTCCCACTTGGCACATACATCTCTACTCTTTTCTTCCATAGACAGTTTTACATTCTCAGTTACATTGTTTTTCAGTTCTTCAACAGCCTTCAAATACTTGGCCAGACTTTTAGAATTAAAAATTAATAGGGCTTCCTAAAAAAAACAAAAAACAAACAAACAAACAAAAACATGCAAATGAGAACATGAAAGCCTCATTCTATTGCCAGGTCCTCAAAGCTAATTTTGGTAGGTCTTTCATAGGTAGAACTAGGAAAAGGATTCTATGAAGACTATTTAAAGATTTAAGGGAGACTTCTCTTCATAAAGTGAGGTTGATATTCCATTTGCATGCCTGGATTCTTTTGAAAAAAAATTGCAAAATATTTCTTATTGAAATGTAGTTACACATTTGAGACCCAGATAAAGAATTCTTTATGATAATCAAAGATTTCTGTTGCCCCTTTGATAAATAATTAAAGGACTTGTTGTGCAAGGTAATGAGCCAAGGGCAAAGTTCCCTATAAAGTTCTTAAGTATTGAGCAGGCAACCCACTGCATAAGCAACACAATATGAAGGGTAGACCAGCATGTATTAGAGATTAGTGTTACAATGAGACAATTTATAGTAGTGTTGATATGACAAATATTTAATATTGTACATAAGCATTTTATGCTGTAAGGCAACATTATCTTTCCATGGACTAACCATATGGACTAATCACATTGGTAGTCCCATCTCACAGAAGGAGAGGTAGTGATTAGGGATGGGGACTGCCTCGCCATGAATGTGTCTGCTTACCTCACACTTACTCACTCTTATAGAGTATTATCTGGCAGTAATACTCTAAGAGCAGAAACTTGACTTAGGTAATTGGAGAATGACAGAAGAAAAAAATAGTGTGGGCCTTGGGAAAGAGGCAGAAAATCTGTAGGAGATGAGAAGACAAAAGTAATTGTAGGGGAGAAGGCAATTAAGCAGGGTGGGAATTCGTCCACACACTCATTACATTATTTATTATGGGCCTAGCATAGAACAGGTACAATGCTGAGTCCCAGAGACCTCTTCAAAGGCCTCCTGCTGGATTTATGACCTAGGGAGCTATTCTAACCCTATATGCTGGCAGGGGGCTTCTATGATCCCTCTGTCCTGGGAGACCCAGGGGTCTCAGGGAAGTACCTGGCAGGGTAGGGACCTTGCATCTACTTCACTAAATACCAGGCACAAAGAGAGTAAATCCCTGGCCTCAGATTCCAAAAAGAAGGTGGTCGATGAAGGAAAATGGTGTGAAAACAGACTGACACCTCTAAGTCTTCTCTCTGGAAGAGAAGAGGTCTGGAGCATCTACTTTTTCTTTTTCCTTCTCTCCTTCTTGAAATGACTAAATCTGTTCCCTGGAAATCCAACCTAGTATTATTTAAAAGAACCAGAGATTCGTAAGGTCAGTTCTGGACTCACAGTAATCTGAGAGAAAAAACTGGGGAAAAAAGACAGGGAATTGGTCAAACTTGGTGGCTAGCAAAGTACGACCAGCATAAGATAGCTGTGGGAAAAGCAATGTTGAAATGGCTGATAATAAGGTTCGGTATGGCTATCAACCCTGAGAGCCAAAATAGGGTTGAGGCCCAGAGAAGAGAAGGAGGCCACACGAGGACAGAGAGGCTGTTACGGGAGGGCCTGCTCCTGAGACTGGATGTAGTGGCACTGGACGTACTGCTTTACTTCATCTCTACCTCCCACAAAATGCCTAACTCATTTTAAACATTCGAGAAGGGTGTTAACTACTGAATAAATGAACACGGGAAAGAACATGTATTACCCCAGCTCTCCAACAGTCCAAGGATAGAGACCTTGGTTTACCTTTACTTTCTATCCCTCCCCTCTCTCCCCTGCCCCGCCCCTGCCCCAAGTACCTCCCACCATATTAATTAATAAGTGTCTAATGTGGATACATCTTACGCTGCCTATCAAACCATGAAAAGTCAGCCTAAAACTGTCTCCATACAAAACATTACTGGATCTTTATCGATAAACACGCACCCCAAAATAACTTGTATCAAAGCATTTTAATAACAGTGTTATTTTACATTTCGAGAATTTTAACTACTCAAGGTGTCTTCACACACCTTATTTTGATTTAAAGCCTCACAATAAGTTTGGCAGCGGAATAGTGCTAGAATTATTATGCCTGTTATAGTGATTTAAAAAGCCAGAGAAATTAAATTCTTGCTCAATGTCATAAGAGTCAGCTGTGCTCTTTACACTATATCACTGAATCCTTTTGGCAGTTCTACAATAATATTCTGAATTTTAAAAATTCTTCCTTGGATGTTTATTTTTAAGAGCCTCTGGAGAACAATAAATAAAACCAGGAAATTTTTAAAAGTTACCGTAACACTGTGTATAATTACAGTGGTGGAAACACTTTGATTTCAAATTATGGGTAGCTAAATAATAAACACCCTACATTCGATGGTTGAAAGAGTCCCACCTTATATTTTGAAACGAGTCCACTCTGGCTCTCTCTTTGGCCAAGTAACTGCTCAGCCCTTGTAATGTATGATTCCAGTTCCTTCAGTGATTCTTCCACCTTTCCCCTGACATCCAAGTCTGGTAAAACATCAGTTGAGTTCTTCAACATTGCAACTAAGTTTACCATGTTGATCTGTTAAAACAAAAAAAATTCTCAGGTTAACACTTGGCTCAACTTCTTTAGCAGCAACTAATATTTTCCCACTAGACATAAGAATATCCTATTTAATATATTGGTTCTTTCCAATATGCTTTAAAATATAAAAAGAAAATATAATGTAAAAATAATATTTTACAAAACATTTCCAAACTACAATGCAAACCCCGTCTCTTCCCTGTCCTCCCACTGACCACTAAGTTTTAAAGACTAAAATCACAAAGTATGAAATATCAAAGCAAGACCTGGACTTTCTCTTTAGTTTCTTGAATCTTTGCCTGAAGTCCAACTGTGAGAACATGTTGGAGGGACTCCTGGCTTGAAATATTTTGCACATCCATTTGTAAAGTGTCTTCTATTCTGGACACAAGCTCTTCATACATAGAGCCTTTGGCAATAAGATGCTGTTTAGAAAAATTAAAGTGAGACCACAACAAACATTTTGATTATATGTTAAACATTAATAAGCTCATCAAAAAAATCATAAGTTAACTATTAATCTAAAATGAGGTAAATGTACATTCTAAAAATGTTATCTAAAAAAATTCTTTTTTAAATTTATATTAATACAATGAGATTCTGAGCAACATACTCTTTTATAGATTATTCTTTATACACTAAGCGCGTTAATAAAATAAAGACTAGAATACAATGCCAATTGAGAGAAAATAAGTTAAGAGAATAGTAATAAACTTTAAAATTAAATTGCCCTAAGTCAAATAAGTTGGAAAAGAATCTGATAAATGTCACTGGAGAATATGACTTGAAAAACCATATTTTGAGATCCACGCTTTATATAGACTATAAAAAAAATCTCAGATATATCAGAAAGTTATGTATAAAATACGAAACTACAAAAAAAAGAAATCATTCATGAAATTGATCTGCTCTCTGGATGTGGGGGGCCTTTTTAGACATAAGAGTAGCGACAGAAATGGCTACATAAATTTTTAAATTTTCTATGTGAAATAAAATAAACAACTTCAAAGTCAACAATTTAGTAAAAATATCTGCTACACAAATGACAATGGGTCATGATTCAAAGAGCTCATAATTTCAACAAGATAAATAATAAGATCCCAAAGAAAACTCAGAAAACACAAGAATAGATTAATCACAGAAAAAAAGAACTAATGAATATAGGAAAGATAGTTCATTCTTACATTTAATCAAATAAGTACAAATTAAAAAGAGGTATTACTTTTCAGTTATCAAATTAGCAGAAAAAAATTTTACTTATAACTCACGGGTGGCATGGGAATAATAAATCAGAAATACTGTAGGATATCAACTATGTAAATGTTGATCTTGTCTATCTTCGAGCAGTGGAATTAGGGTTATTTTTATTTTCTTCTTAAAATTTTGACTCATTATTTGAATGTCTAAAATTAGCACATTCATTTATAATTTCAAACTTTTCCCCTTTTTTAATTATGAAAGTACCAAAAGCTCATGGAAAACATTTGAACAAGAATAGAAAGATACAGCATAAAAAGAAAAGTTCCCCTTCTTCCCTATCTCTCCCTTAGTTGTCATTTAATCAACTATTCACACATTCTTCAAAATATACTTTATATCTGCTATGTAGCAGGAAATGTGCTAAGAGATGGGCATAATTCAGGATCAAGACAGTTTTTTGTATATCTTCACACATGTTTTTCTATGGCTATAAATCATAAAGGATAAAAAAGCAACTGTTTTAAAAAGAAAAGGATCACATAAGCCATACTACTCAGTAACTTGCATTTCTTACTTTACAATATATCTTGATCCAATAAAGATCTACTTAATTCCTTCTTAATAGAAGTATATTCTATCACATTAGCATTTTCCCTGTTTATAAGAGGAATCGTTATTATTTTTTGGAATATATTTTAAATATTGAATTTCTCATCCTCACTAATTTCTTTTACTGAAATAAATTCCAGATACAACAAATAAATACATATAAAAATTAAATTAGAAAAGCGCTAGCAGATTGCACAGGTAAGTTTATATAATATTTTCAAAGCAATAAGAAGTATCACTCATAAACAAATAAAACACAAAATGCTATATAGATACACCTTTTTCAGAAATGTAGATTTTTAAAAATTATATAAATGTTCCCTTTTTTCCTGGGAACTTTCCATCTTATTGTAATTTATGACATGCTCCATAAGTTTTATGGCTGAGCTTGGAACTCAGTAAAAACCACAATTGTAACTTCATTCCCAGGAGAACTGAATGATATTAAAACACACTCCTCTTGCCTCATTGCTTTTCAATGAGTCGATTGCCTGAGAATAAAGACAGAGTGGAGTTTTAACAACATCTGTCATCCTCCTTGCATCACGTAAAGAAGGAAAAGTGGCTTAATCAGTGGATGAGCTAACCAAAGCAAAGACTGTATAAACTCTCACATTCATACTACACTGAGCTATGTGAGATTGGACTCACTCATCTCATTGCCCTCTGATACAAGAGAACATTTTATTCTCCATTTTGTAGCTGGGAAAATTAGTTAAAGAACTTGGACTCATAAGGTATTGTTAGTGGTCTTCTAATCTATCTTGTCCTCAAGCAAAATCACAGCTAATGACTAGGGATGAGAATTGATGCCATTATAAACCCCAAACAAAGAATATTCAAACAGTAGTCTTATTACTCCTAACTCTAAAACTTTTCATTTATCTTTACACATAAGTCCACAAACATGAAAGCTGTCCTTTAATATTTTTACACTCATACCTGTAGAGATTCTTCCATTGAGGTATCTACATCATCTTGATGTCTCAAAAGATCCAAAACAGATTTGATTTCTGCCTCCCAGATTTCCACTTGTCCAATGAGTTTTTCAATCTCTTCAGCCACATTTAGTTGCCCTGCAGATTGTCCATTTTCTCTTTCATGTTTTACCCCAGCCTACAACATTCAAAATGATCACAAAGAAAATGACGTTTACATTATAAAATAATTAACTTCAATAAGTTATATCTGTTTTTCCTGAATAGTGCTAATTCAACATATTTTAATGATTTAGGACAGATTTTGAACAATGATAACACTTTATCATAGTACATATTACTTAAATATTAAAAGGTTTACATATATTTTAATGATAATCTGCTACTATTATCTGCTACTATTATCCCCATTTTACATATAAAATAAAAACTTACAAAATTATTGATTGTATAAACACATTCTAAACCTTGTAAACAATTAAATCTAGCTATTAGCAACAGCAGTGGTGAAACATTGCCAAGAGAATCAAATTTCAACAAAATTAAACTTTTTCCATTAATAATCTCTCAATAGCCTATAGGTTAATATGCTACAGCATTATATGATAAATACATTCTTAGAGTTATTTTTAATCAGATATTTTAAATGCATGAAAAGAAAACAGTATTCCATATTCTTCTATTCTAAAAGTACATTAACAAATTCAGATCTTTCAAAATTTTCTCTTATTAGGTTTTCTTATACATAGTAGGAAAACACTGGCACTCGATTATAGCAACTGGCCAAAGCCTATTACATACTACATTCTTAAGTAAAATTTTATAAGTTATTATTCTTAAGAGACATTTAAAAACCATAGGTATTGTACTTTACCTGCGTATGGTTTTTATTTTGTGTTCTTTTTCTTATCTATAATCTAAAATCACCCTCTAAATTATCCAATAAAGCAAAAAATAAAGATTATATTTTCTCCCATTTTATGAAGAGGAAGTAGGACATAGGCCAGAGGTTAGTCCGACGCTAGACAATTTCTGAGCACTAGTCAGAAATAATCTGAAGAAAACATTTCCACAGTTCAGAAGTCACTATTGCTTTGCATGGTTGTGGAACTCCTCCATAGGTGAGGGATACAGGCTTGAACATTAAAGGATACTTCATGAAGGGGGCCACCTAAGCATTTTACTAAAAAATTATTATACTTTAAATGTTAGCTAATAATTATATTTACCACTGTTCCAACAATAAGGTTTTTTCAAAATAAAAACAGTGAATTGTTTCTATACAGAAATGGAATCCCTAAAGTATGACTATTTTACCTTTATATTCTGATTGTGATTTTCAGGAAGTTCTACTGACATATCTGTTGAAAAATCAGCAGTTACCTTTTCTTCTTTGGATAGCTGAATATTTCCAGAACTGTCAAGAATGGGCTGGTCCTGTACTTTTATAAGTGGCAGCTTCATTTCCTATAAAAAAGTAATGTTATAAAATTTAATGCTTATAATTTTTAAGATATATCATTACCAACAATAAATGGACATAATATATTTTAAAATATGAACATTTCCCATAAAACACTTCAATCTCAAATTGTTAAGAATAAGAAACAGAATAACTTAATAACAAATTCAAAAATTATTTGTTGAAGGTCTTTTTTGAAACACGATGCTAAATATAAAAATAAATAAAATACAGTATATGTTCTCAAGGAGCTTGAAATCTAGTAGGCAAAATGCTTGTTATTCTTTAATGGTAAAAGAATGTCATAGAAAGCTGTATGTCATATGTCCACACAAAAACATGTACATGAATGCTCACAGGAACACTATTCATAATAGTTGAAAAGGTGGGAAAAAGCCAAATAACATGTACTGATCAATGATTAAATAAAATGTGGCGTAGCCATACAACAGACTATTATTTGCCAATCAGAAGGAATGAAGTACTAATATATGACACATGGATGATCCTTGTGAAAAATGCCAGAAACAAAGACCACACATTATATGATTTCATTTATGTGAAATATCCAGAATAGGCAAATCTTTAGAGCTATAAAGTGAATTAGTGATTGCCTAGAACTGGGAGGTTGGGAGAAAATGGGGAGTGACTGCTAATGGGTACAGAGTTTCTTTATGAGGTGATGAAAATGTTCTAAAATTGATTATGGTGGTGGCTGCATATATAAAAACTCTGAATATACAAAAAACCCCTGAGTTATATATTTTAAATTAGTGAACTGTATGGTATATAAATTTTATCTCAATGAAACTACTACCAAAAACAAACAAACAAATGAAAAAAAGAACTTACAAGCTGAGTTTTTGGGATAAACTTTCTCCATCTTTTATTCAATCTTCTCAGTTCTTTAGAAATAGATGATCCAACTTCATCATTGCTGACTTGAATTAAGAAATTTCCCACTTCATTTAAACTAGTATGGTCTAGATTCCACTGGGACAGTGTCTCAAAGGGAACCTACATAACATATAAGCAACATAATAGTTTAATGACAAAATATATGTCTTTTTATTATCAAGTTGATTCTAAGCAAAAGTGAGCACAAGGTTTTTGCAGAGACTCTGACCCTCCACTTGGAAGATTCCCCCAATCCAATTGGTGTATCTCTTCATACTTAATCACTAATTGGCAGGTGCCAGCTGTCTGTCATCACTCCTGGTCCTGGTCCTTTTAGGAAGCAACTGATCTATCTTTCTAACTGGGTGATGAGCTTAGAGCAAATGTTCTCAAACTTTATTAGTTCATAGCGCCTTTAAGTCTCAGTAATTTTTTCATGGATTCCCAATGTCAGAAGGATGATCTAAAAGTTCTCATTTTTAAGTAGTGAAGGCAAACAACTTAGAAATAGTTTGCATGGTGTCAACAGATTGATGTTGCCGTGTCTCCCTCAAAATTTAAATTATATTGAGAGTACTCCTTTGCAGCTCAGGACACCTTAGCAGAGTTTGGGAACTGCCAAACATAAAGTTTTATTTTTCTCAGAGTTATGTGAATTTTAATAAAAGACCTTTAAAAACAGAATAACTGTCGAAAGCCAAAGATTTGAATTTCTAGTATCAATATGTGCAACAGGGAGAAGTAATGACTCACTAAGCTCTCAAATATTCTTTTTGCACTCATACACTTACATAAATTTTACTTTCGTATAAACAGTTGATTTTTCATTGAGCTACTTGGAAAATGTTTAATCTGAGAGGCCATTTATAGCCATTTGCAACAGAGGAAAACAAAAAAGAAAAAATACCTCAGAGAATAATCATAAAACAAATTATTATACGAATAGCAAATGACAACAATGATGAATTACACTGAAATTTCTTCCACAGCTCTCCACAGAAATCTAAAGTATTTTGCTTTTCCTCCTCTAGAAACTCAAGAAGGTTTTAGAGTACAAAGGTATTTGCTCAAATGGAAAAATTAAACTTTTAAAACATCAATTTATTTAAAAGTGTCTATATGCTATATAGTACTCCGTCTTTTATCTCCTTTCCAAAGAATGTGACACTATATCTTCCAAAAGCTACACTGTGTATGTAAATTATACTTCAATAAAGCTGTGTGTGTGTGCATGTTTTTATAAAACTTATAAAGGAGAAAACTTCCTTTTGGTGGTTATGTTAGGAAGAAACTAAACTCTTTCTAAACTCTGGAGAATGTTCCAACTGTCATGCTTACTCTTCCCCAGCCTCTCATTTTTAGACAGAAAATGAGGGTCTCCAAAGAAAACAAAACAAAAAAAAAACAACGAAACCAAAACAAAACAAAAAATACAATTGAGCAGGTGCCATTAGACTGCAAATACCTCTTTAATTTGTTCCTTCTTTGTCTCTTCAAAACAAGCCTTTAGTAAGCGAAGCTTTTCTATATAAGTAGCCCAACACGCCAGAACATTTTGTAGAGTGGACTTCACGTTATTTATGCTTTTTCTACACACAGAAATATTATCTTCTAGCATCATATATTGTTCACTAATACTCTGATATTCTCCACCTATAATGTTGACAAAACAAGAAAATAATCTTAGAAAGTTTTTTATAAAATAATATTCTCTAAAAATTTATTTACATATTAACAGTGGTAAAATAAATATGTACTGATATTAAAAGTGAATACAAGGATTTTCCAAAGAAAACACATACATAAAACCAATTTCCAAACATTACAAAGAAAAAGAAACAGATGAAATGCTATTTTAAGTGACGGCCATTCTACCAAAAAGTAATTGTGTAGCTTTACCCAAATTCTTATGAATTTCTTCACATTTTTGAAAAGAAGTTACAAGTTGAGCGAGGAACTCTTTTTCTTCAATAAATTTCTGCGGGAGGGAAAAATATGAACAGTTTTTACTTTTTAAAATGTATCAAGAAATCCAGATAGAGACACGTGAATAAACACTGATGAAACACTTCAGTGCCAAAATTTCTTAAGGTTTTAATATTACATATTTGGGTAGAAAAAGAACAGCAAATCAAAAAGAAAGATAGTTAAGGTCTAGGAGACACAAGTATGAGCACAAACATTATATAAGCATGAAACCTGAAAAGTTTATCTGAGTGTGGTGATGGGGTTCAACAATGGTTTTCCTGCCTCACCAGAAAAGGCACATTAAAAAAATAACAATTTAAAAATCTCCTACTTCACATATTTATTAATACTGCATAATTTTTATTAGTTTCATTTATTTCATATATTTTATTAACACTAAATAATTTTTTACTAGATATATTAGAGTAAGTTATAAATAGATACCATCCCATCCATTGTGTAAAAGCATTCAAAAAACTACCATTAATCAAATTATTATGTGTCTTATGCAAGCAAATTCTGCTATGGAAAAGTATGGAGTTAATTAAAAACTCATATGTATTGTGAACTTATTATATGTCAATGGTATGTTTATTTAAATAAAAAAACTTTTTTAAATCACTGACAAAAAATGAAAATATTCAAAATTTAGTCTAATTGAGAATGATGCTTCCTTTCTGGGAATGTACAATGTTTAAATCATAAATTGTATATAAATCTCTCATCATGTTTTTCCATTTTTCAACTAATCTTGGATTTTTCTTTTTTGTCCCTTATACCAAAAAGGAAACAAAAAGATAATAAGGACTAATCGTAAAAATGACATATCTGAGATCCTTTAGTTGTAATTTATAAATGAACACACATATATTCAAATCATCTGAACATTTTTTCCTATAAATGTAAGAGGTAAATCCCCTCCCCCAAAAAAGTCTCATGATAGCATGCACTGCTTTTCCCACTCTCAAAACTAAAAGGCTAAGATTAAAATGTTCTAAGAACAATTTAATTTTCAATAAACCCATGAATCTGAGTAGAAAAAAAATATTAAACAAGGTGTCCAATAAGTGAAAGTAGGAATTTTTAGTGACAATAACTTCGAAACTTTCTCTATTATGTTAATTAACCTGGTTAATACAACCTCCCCTGTTGTAGTAAATAACGCTGTTTTCTCTTTCTTACTCTTCCCTGATGTGTTATTTGACTTTTCTCCAGGCAATTTTTAGGCTAATGAAAGCTACCAACAAAATGCATCTCAGAACCTTTCAAGGCCAAAATTGTGCCAAAAAAAATACAAACCCAGCACCCAGACATGTAGAATAGTTGTCTAAGCTATGACATAAAGCAGCTTACATGCCAGTCTTCCATCAATAATTCCACAGATTCTTTGCTCCCATACTTTATGTTCCAAACATCCAATTTTGATTTCACTTCATCTAGTAAACCAAGGACTGAACACTTATAGTAATGAAATTGTAGAAGTGGAATGAATTTTTTCCCCGAAATGTTGATTCTGGAAAACAGTGCAGATTTTAGAAGTTAACTTAGTGTTATGGCCAAATGTTGAGATATATGTTTGGCATTTTAAAAAATATTGCAGCTCTAACTTTTTCTTTTAAACACAATGTACTCAGATGTGTCCTCAAATCTTTTTTAAACAAAGTAAAACAAACATTGTGGCTAGATACATAACAATTTCTAAGGTGAAAATATCTAATGGAACATTTTCTGAAGAAACTATTCCTACTGAGAAATACTATAATAAAATGTTAACCTCCAAGCTATTTTACTAAATTTGAAAACTTCTGTATAACTTAATGCAACTCTAATTTCAACAGCTTTCATTATTTAGGCTAACACTCTCTGTAATCATTCTGATAAGCTGCTTATGAATAATGAGAAAAGAAAAGATGATGTGGACAAGCATCAATTAAATAATCTTTATATTAGCACTGTTTTAGAGTTTATTAAGGGCTTTCATTAGCTCCTCCCATTTCACCCAGTATCCTTATGAGACATGAACAGGATTAACATTATCCTATATTTACATATTTGGAAACATGCTCAGAGAGACAGAGTAACTCAGCCAGAATCAAGATACAGAGCTTAGTTCTTTATTCTAAGTCCAGAACATTTTCTACCACCACACCTCACCACCCAATAAAGAGAGGAAGTATGTTAGTGTGATAAAATGTTACTATTACATAAAACAAGAAGGTACTGTTACCAAGATTTAAAGAATACGTATCATAAATTATCTAAATATCTGTTTTTCTTGGTCCCAACAGCACCATGTTAGTGCTCAAAATTGAACTATATCAGTTGTGAAATGGTAGAGTTACAAACCGTCTTTTCATTTCCTCCAATTTATAAGGTGGTACCAATGGCAAATGTTTTTCATCTCTATTTTCAAATGCCAGGAGAGCTTTCAAATGACAGTCAAATTTGTCGATCAGACTCTGAAAAGAAATTTACCATGACATGAACCAGATTTATTGTCAATCTTATTCACTGCGTATTTATTGCATCTTTTTTCAAAAAAATCATAAAGCCTTTTCTGTTTTTAATTAAAATTTTATAAATAAATATTTCATCATAAATGTTTAAACTGGAACACTTTTACAAAGAGGCAGACTGCAGTTTCTTTGGCAAAAGCGTTGTTAAAACCTTTTGTTTTTGGATGTATTTTTCCATTCCTTCATGGGCTCAGATGTATAAACCTCACATATCAAATTCTTTCATGCCATTTATTGAGAAACCAATCTCCCACTTTTTAAACCAATCTCCCCACTCCTTTTCTGCCAGTCTTTAGAGTTACTTTAGAACTTACTACATGCTATTTTTATTGTTTCCACCTTAAACCAGTGTAATGCTCATGACAAATTTGAAGGTCCCATACATCTTCTAAGGAATCATTCTAAACCATCCTCAAATACCCACTATAGTTCTTTCCCTTCTTGCTAGGACAAAGTCCTTCTCAAGAAGAGTCCCTAACAAAGTATAGATTTTTCAGTGCTTCTTTTTTCTTTTCCAACCTTGAATGAAGCCATTTTCTCTTGCATCAGAGCTACGGCTTCACAGTTTTCCTGGGAGGCTGGCAAATCTTCACCCATAAGCTCTTCTACTTCCTGGAGCCAAGTTTCGACTTGATGGAGGGGTGAGGGCAAGTCATCGTTCAGCTTTGTTTGGCACATATTAATCTGAAAAAAAAAGGAGGATGTTCTTCAGTAGACATTCTACTAATTTATTTCTTCACACGTAGTACATTCAATTCTTTAAAGCTTCTCTGAACTGTCAGTCGAGGAAATCTTTATCAATGTGTAAACTTCTTAGTTCTAAATATCATTTGGCTACTTCCTGAATGACAAGATAATGTGCTTAAAACCCACAGAAGAGAACACAAGGACAAAAACAAATGTTTTGATAAATCCATAATCACTTATGAGAGGGAAATTAGAAATATTTAAAGCATCCCTCAAAGCAGGGATAGACTACTACACTGAATGATCATGATTTGAAATGTTGTATGCCTTTATGTTCTCTGACATTACAACTATACCTTGCACACGATTTATATTTTTCTCACTAGCGCTAGTTGTATATTCACATTAGATATCTCTACTGTATTTCCTAAATATCTGTCCTTCATCAAATCCCCCCCACAATGCAGGTGAACTTCTTCCTCAGCCTTCCCACCATTCTCTACATGCACACGAGTCACACAAATGCCAGCTACATATTTCCCCAAACACTGACTGCACTCCCAGGACTGGCTCCTGCTGCCCCTGCTACCTGGATTTCCCCCACTGCTAAGCACTGTTAAAACTCACTCAGTCACACATTCACTCACTCACTCACTCATTCATTCATTCATTCATTCATTCAGCAAAAATTCACGGATAATCTATTATGCTAAGAGCTAGGGGAAATGATATACTGAAGGCTTTTGGAGTAGAAAGGAGACATGGTGGCCATACACCACAAAAAACTGTGCAGCAGCTAGATGCAAATCAGATGTACACACATGGCAATTTAAAAACATATGGATACATAAATATAATACTTGTTTTGTAAAAACATATAAAATAAAAAGATAGACATTAAGCGCATCGCAATAGTGGCCTAAGGAGAAAGGGAAATGGAAGGAAGATAGAGGTATAAAAGGAAATAAAATTAAATAAGTGAATAAAAATAAGAGTAGGCCTTACCCAAACCCACATGCCATGAGAGAAGGGTAAGTTTAACACAACCTTCTACATCTGAGGGTCAACCAGATAAATAAAAGTTACAGCTCTTGCCTGAAAAACCTACCCAGGGAAGCAGACAAGGACGCAGTTATAGTAAAGTGTACTCAGTGATGAAACAGTATCAAGTAGAAGGGCCAGGGAAATTCTTGGAAGAACACAAAATGCACAACAATTGCCAGAATTCTTAAACACAATAAAAACCCAGTCTATAGCCATGCTACCCTGAACAAACTCAATCCCGTCTGATCTCGGAAGCTAAGAAGGGTTGAAGATGGTTAGTACTTGAATGGGAGACTACCTAGGAAGACCAAGTGCTGTAGGCATACAAAATAAGGGAATGTAAGCTGACAAAGTCCTTGCAATCTGTGAGGTCAACCAAGGGTTGCCTTGCCTAAAAGAAAATAAATAAGAGAAATAAAAACCCAGCTTTGAGACTACCTCCTCTCTTGATGACCCCATTAAGAATGTGGCTTTTTATCTAAACTCACACGGCTCTTTAATGGTGTTTTTGGTATTCTCATTCCAAAGACACCACTATGAAGACCAAGAACAAATCAAAATCTGTTTCACTCAAATGACCTCCTCTAACAAAAGTATGAGTTGTAAGTCTGTATTTTCTCTTTCCATTATAGTTCTACTAAATGTATTGTCACTATTCTTAGAGTTAAATTGTTTTTATATAGAGGAAAGAATAGGCAAAGTTTGTATACTATATGGGTAATTTGATTCATCATTAGTTCATTCAAAAACATTTACTGGGTACTCACTAAATGCAAGGTATTAAAGAAAATATTTAAAAAATATATTAAAGAAAAAATTTAACCAACTACTCATGTATAAAGGTGTTGAGTGAGGACAAAGTGAGGCTCATTTAAGGCCGTCAAATAGAACTATTCATAAAATAGAAGTATTACTATTATAGGTTTTGCATTTTGTTTTTTCAGCTTTACTGAGGTATAACTGACAAATAAAATTATAAGATAAAGTGCACACTGTGGTGATTTGATATATGTACACATTGTGAACAAACTGCTACCAGCCAGCTAATTAACATATCCATCACTTCACTTTTTTTTTTTTTTTGGTGAGACCACATAAATTGTTCTATTAGCAAATTTCAATGATATAATTCAGTATTATCAACTATAAACACCATGTTTTACATTAGATCCCTAGAACTTATTCATCTTATAGCTGAAAGCTTATACCTTTTTACTAACTTCTCCCTATTTCCCATAGCTACCAGCCTCTGACAATCACTTTTCTACTGCTTCTGAGTTTGACTTTTTTTTTTAGGTTCTACATATGTGATAGCATGCAGTATTTTGTTTTACTTTAATTGCCTTGCAACTTTATGTTCTCAAAAGGTATATGGCAAAAAACAACTCTACAATCTTGTTAAATAATTATATACCATTAAGCTTCCAGTTAGAGAAATAATGGAAAAAAATTTTCATTATTACAAGTTTTTAATATAAAAAAGTTAGCATATACTTCTATTATATCTAAATTATTTGTGCATTTGCCAAAAAAAATTAAAACAAACCAGAAAACTTATAAATGACTGAATTAAAGAGAGGCTAAGAATACCTCTAATTCAACTGTTATTCTTTCACAACTAAAAGAAAACTATCTGTTTTTGGAATGAAATCACATGTGCGCTTTCTGATTTAGGGCTGTCCTCTATATAGCAGTCAGAAGAGGAAAGACAGAAGGCAATGTTTACCTTTCAATCCTCTCCTTTCTCACTTAGCATAAATAACTAGTTCTACACTTTCTTTCTCATTGTTGGAAACTACTCTTGAATTTGGCTGAAAATGTATATAAGATCTTGTTAGGTCAAAATAACATAGCATTCCTATTTTCTATGGCAGGATTAAAATGAAACCATTTACTATGATGCTTTGAGATATCTGGGTTCTCAAACAATTGAACCCAAAACTGTCTAGGTGGTATTCACTTTTATATACCTGATGACTTTAACTTAATATGTCTCATTTTGCTATCTTAAGAAAATGAGCTGTATTCTACCTAAGGAATAGATTTTCATGTTACTATCAATCTGCAGTACTTACTCTTGTGAAATAGTTCTTTTTATGGTTTTTATCGTTATTTGGGTAATTTTTCCAAATCTTATTTCAGAAAATTAGGCTATGTCTCTGTGGCCTGGAACAGCCTAAACTATACACACCATACCTCTTCCTCTCCTTCCATTTTGTCAGAGATTCATAACGGACAGCTCCTGCCCTTGACCCAGGCCACTGTCAAAACTGTGATAAGAACACAAGCTGAGAACACAATGAGCACTGCAGCATGACTGGAAGACTTTCGGACTATTTCTTGAAAATTCGGACACCTAAAAGGGTGGCTGTTTTAAGCCACTAGGCTAGTATTTAACACACTTCATAAATGGTGCAAATGTATTCTAAAATGGGCTATTGCTCTTAACAGCCAAGAGACAGCAGGGATTGGCAAACTTTTCTAGGGCCAAAGAGTTCTTTTAACTTACAGATTATACAATGTCGGTTACCACTCTGTAAATTCACTAAAAATCATTTAATTTTCCATTTAAAATGAGTGAATTTTATGATGTGTAAACTATACCTCAATAAAGATGTTTTAAAAAGAATAAAGGTAAAATAAAGACATTTAGACATCAAAGAAAACTAAGAATTAGCTCCCCACAGACCTGCATGATAAGTTAAAGGAAGTTTTTCAGTTAAGGGATGTAAGTTCAGATAAAAACTCAAATCTCTAGGAAGAAATGAAGAACACTTGAAATGGTAAATATCTAAATAATATAAAAGTCTAATTTTTCTCTTAATTTCTTTAAAATATGACTGTTGCAAGCAAAAATATATAACATCATCTTGGGGACTTAAAACATGTTTGTATCCTATATATTTATATATAAAGTAACAATAGAATAACGAATGAGAGATAAATTACTCAATTTAATTGCAATTTTCTACATGTTATAGAAAGTTATACAGTAACTTAGAAGTTGTATAACTCTAAGTAGACTGTAAACATTTTAGAGTGTATAATGTAATCCCACTTAAAATATGATAGAAGAGATAGAACCAAAAATCCAACATATAAATTGAAACAGAATTCTAAAAATTTTAACATCATTGAAAACAAAGAGAAAAAATAGAGATATAAAAGGGAATAAACGAAGAGTAAAATGTTAACCTCAATTGAACCCGATCAATAATTACATCAACTATTAACTGACTAAGCATTTCAATTAAAAAGCAGAGACTGTCAGAGTGAATAAGAAAGCAAAACCCGACTATATGCTCACTGCCTGTTAAGAGATGCACTTTATAAAATGAAAGTCAATGAAGGAAATGATGTGTCACACAGTCAGCATCAGAAGACTGGAATCTGTAGACATTAAGAAAAACAATATTGCCAGAGATAAACAGGAATATTTCATAATAGTAAAAGTGTCACTTCATCAGGAAAAGATAACAATCATCAATGTACACACCTACTAACAAAGTTTTAAAATACATAAAGCAAAATTTGATAGAATTAAAGAAAGGATTCTACAGATTTTAACAGCCCTCTCTGGACAAAATGTCAATTAAGACATAGATAATCTAAACATTATCAACCACTTTGTATTAACTGATATTTATTGACTATTATACCTAATAACTACAGAATACATGTTATTTTCAAGTATAACTAATATGTACACCCATAACACAAGTCTCAATAAACTTAAATGGGCTATAACACAAGTCTCAATAAACTTAAAATAATTAAACTCATCCAGTTATATTCAGACACACATACACACATTCATTCTTACTTATTCTTTCTGGGCTTGTCCCTATCCTGTTTGAGCATCTACTGATAGTGACACATGACACTGGTCCATGGTAGAAAGGAGGCTGCAGGTCAATCAGAATATAGATAATCTACCATGGCAAACCAAGAACTGATGGAAAATATAAAAACTTTGGATAAGCATGTATTTTCTCTAAGCAGAATATTGTAATATTCCTATTTAAATATCAACCACTACCCAAATGAGTCCACAGATAAAACAGAATACCCCCCAACTTTCTGTTGAAGCATCTATTCTGTCCTTTACGGCAGCAGTCCCCAACCTTTTCTGCACCAGGGACCAGTTCTCCTATGAGAATCTAAAGCCTGATGGTTTGAGGTAGAGCTGAGGCAGTATTGCTAATGCTGGGGAGAGGCTGAAAACACAGATGAAGTTTCACTCACTGGCCCACTGCTCACCTCCTGCTGTGCAGCCCAGTTCCTAACAGACCATGGACCAGTACCAGTGCACAACCCAGGAGTTGGGAACCCCTGCTTTATAGAATTCTCATGAAAATCTAAAGCTCTCTTCCAAGAAACAAAGTGGCCCTGTGAAAATGTCTTTCCAATCAACACAACACAGTAACCTGGTAGGTGAGGCCATCCCAGGCTTCTCTCAACTGTAACTCATCTTCATTCAGCTCATCCAGATTCCCTTTTGTTGAAAGAATATCCAAAAAGGATTTTTTTTCTTCATTGAATAACTCCAAAAAGGACAGCAGGCTCTACAATTAGAAGAATATTTTAAATATTGAAATGCTTAAATCAATTAACAAAATGTAATCTGCATATTTAAGGTCTATAGTTATAGTTTCTATTTAAATTTGTACTTAGATAAAGGTAAAATTCCCTGAATTTAGGATCTTCTCACTGATCCATTTTCTTTCTTCGGTTCACCCTGATAATTTCGGCGCTGTCATAGTGACATAGGTCACAGCTTGTGTTTCATGTCAGTACTGTTGGATTTCTACTGGAATAAACTGGCAAGGTCACCCAGTTCTAGAGTCATGATGTCACATGGAAAATAGTTTTTGTCTTCCCCAAATACATGTTCACAACAAAACAAAAATAAGTAGAAGTGAGAATTATATGCCAGGAGTATTTATGTATAAATGGTTTTTGAGGTCTCTATGATTAACTGAGCTTGAGCAAATTCTTTTCAAGTCATTTTATACACTTTAGAAAATACTTTGTCTCTTTGTCTCAAAAATGTAATAAATAAACTTTTCTTGGTTTGTATTTGTGTGAAATACTAGCATATAAGAGTCATCAATTCCATAAATATTACTTAAAACATTCTCCATAATTATTGGCAACATTTTTAATTAAATTTTTTGAGCAGGGTGAAAGATAATTAAATTCTTTCTGATAATTATTAAATTCATAAAGCCTTTTATTTAAGAAATGTGATCTGTGGTTCCATACTAAATGAAAGACATATGTGACAACAGGACACTTCCAGTAGATGCTGAGCATTTTGTCAATGAAAAACCTATCAGGCCAGAGTAAAGAGGGAAAAAGCACAAGAAGCCTATGCAGTTCATATGGAAGAAAGATGAGAATGCCTCATCCCTTTCTTCTCGGATGGCCCCAAACCTAAAAGGGTGGTGTGGTTGGCAAGTCACACAATCCACTGTATGTTAGTGTCAGAAAGGCTGGATTGGCCCAACTCCCCCACTTAGCAGGTCGGGAAGTGGAGCCCTAGAGGTGCTACCTGCTGTCTAAGAAAATGAGAGTACCTTCACCTTATTCAAGATGGAGAACTGGTAGGGAGCATAGTTACACAGACAGGGAGTATAAGAAACAAGATTGCAGAATCTGTACTTTGTCTCCTTCAAGGTGGTATAAGAAATAACTGCTTACCCTGGAGAGGCATCAGGATGTAAAGAGAGCTAGGGATTTAAAGTTATATTTCAATTCAAATCCCATCTCTACCTACCAGTAGCTACTTAACCTTAGATAAAATCACTTACTCCCTCTAAATCTTGTCTTCATCTGTAAAACTGTAATAACAATACCATACTCAGCAGGATGTCTTAACATATAAAATGCTCATCAGCAAAGTGCCTGGTACAGAGCAAATGTTCAAATGTAGAGACAATAACAATTGTCATTATTCCCCCAAAGGACTCCTTGGTTGAGGCCCTGTACTATAACTCTGGAATGATTCCATTCCTGATTTCCTGATTTTTCTTCCATTCAATATTCGCTCTGAAAAGCAGGTTCTACTCTAGACCAGGGATTGGAAAACTTCTACTACAGAGGCAAAATAGTCAATATCTTAGGCTTTGTGGGCTATATGGCCTTGGTTGCAACTATTCACCTTTGACATAGTGAAAAAGCAGACACAGATAATACTTTAGTGAGCATGGCTCTATTTCAATAGCACTGTATTTACAAAAAAGGTGGTAGGGCCCACAGACCACGGTTTACCTAAGCTTGCTCTATCTAAACCCTTGCTATTTAAAGTACTCTCAGAACCAGCAGCATCAGCATCACCTGAGAGCTTGCTAAAAATGTAGACTCTCAGGCCTCACCCCAGAACTACCAATTTTGAATCTAAATTTTAACAAGACCACCCAGGTAATTTATATGCACACTAAAATTTGAAAGTCCTGAAATTTAGCCTTAAAACTTATTATTTTAGTATTTAAATAATAACTATGAAAGATTATTTCCAAAAATATCTTACCCTTTCCTAAAAGTAAACTTCAAATAAACTGCTGTTTAAAGTCAGACTTGGGGTTAATAATAGTCCTATCTCACGATGAGAATAAACAAGTTAATATATATATTTTTAAAAAGTCATACTTACTTCATACTTTTTACAATAGGTCTCATTTTCTGAATCCTTTAGCATCTTCTGTAGTTTCTTCTCTTGTAGAGTTAACCAGACCATAGTATCTTTCATCTTTACCTGTAAATCACATATACACACACATTTAAAACTATCATAGATTTAATTTTAACAATAAAATTAACAACTCCAAATATCAGTGAAATAATGTAATCGTTACACACTAATGACTCATGTGTCAAAGAGGAATTTTACTTGTTAACACCTTAAACTTTAAAATGGATTAAAACTAGCATCTGAGGACAATGTGCTAAAGAAACAGAGCAAGAAAGTCCCATTTTTATTTTTAGCTTATCCATTTCCATCATCCTTCAATTTTAGCAACCATTATCTAATTATTTATTTATAGTTGGCATTTCAGAATATTGCTTTCCAATAACTCTAAATATGGGTTAATTCAAGAGATGTTCATATCCACCAAATTATTCACTGGCATCAAAAATATCTTGAATATTTCAGAGTTCTTAGAAATAACACTATTAAAGGTCTTGGTTATGCTATCATATAGAAGTAAGCAAAAATCTTTTTCTTAGTTTCTTGCTTAGGTGGTAAGCTTGCCTATATTTGAAAGTAAATTTTACTGTAGGAGGATAAAGCAAAAGAAGTTACATCTTATTTCCACTCTACTTTAACCTTAATTTGCTTTTTATTTCTATTAAGCAAGAGTGTTTTTTATATATTTTTGCATCTGATTTCATAGACAATTGAATTTTTAAATTTAATTTTTAATATGAAAATTAATTAGAAAAGAAGAGCTCCTCAGCAGGTCAGAAATCAGTGAATTAAATTATGAACTTGAGTCTCAGCTTGAGTCTCTCTTCCAGAGACAGCAACAAGCTGGTTTGTGCCTTAAATATAACAGTTGGGAAAACACAGGCCTAAATTTGTCAAATAAAATACAAAAATATGATACTTGAAAACATATCTGAGAAAGTAGTTTAAATAAATTATAAAACAGCACTCAAAAACATTTTACTAAATTCACAGCATTCATTTATCTTCATAGAAGCAGAAGTGTTTATTTTCAGCTCAGTGATTTTATGTAATTTCCACCCACAATATTTTGTATCATTGACTAAAAGTCAAAGGAAAAATTGAATAATGAAATAGCAATCTGATGGTAATTCAAGAGTATCTCAACAAGCAAGGATTGAGTTTAGAACATAATGCTTCCATTTATATAAATTATATGATTCCATTTATATGAAGACAGGTAAAGTGGAAATATGATAAAATTAGATTGTGGCTGTACAACAATGTAAACATACTAAAACTCATAGAATTGTAAATTTTCCATGGTCTAACTCTACAATATGTAAACTGTCTCTCAACAAAGCTGTTAATAGCACTGGAATTTTTTAAAGCCTGCTAACTTAGTTTGTCCTATGTAGTGCACACCTAAAAGTTGTTTTCGATAATTCAGCAAAGTTTAATAAATTACCACTTTTAACTTAAAAAAAAAATTACAGGCAAAACTAATCTATAGTGAAAGAAACTGGAATACTCATTGCCTGGGGTAGGCAATATAGACATGAAAGAGGCACAATGGAACATTCTCAGTAATAGAAATGTGTTACATCAGTACTGGAGTTATGTTCTACATGGGTATATGCATTTTTCAAAACTCAAAGAACTGCACATTAAGTTCTGTATGCAAATTATGTCACTTTTTAAAATTAAACCATGAGTAGGGTACAACAAAAATGAACTTTTATAAAGACATACCTGAGTCTTCTCTCTAATCCCAGGTGCAGCCTTTGAGTACTGCAGAAATTGTGCCACGTAGGTCATGATTGACTTTTCGTCAGGATTAACAACATCCACATCTGCAAGATATGCCACACTACCACTTAGCCATAGATGTGAATTACTGTTATTAATACTTAAGGACACGTTATGTCATAAGACAGCCTTCAAATAAATCAAACTAGTCATGCAAATGAATCAAAACCAGCCATGTAATCTCTGGTCACTCGCCCTGGCTCCAAGACTGGGCGGTGGCTAAGAGCTTAGATCTAAAGTCAAACAGAGCTGGGTTGAATCCTGGCAGTAGTGCATCCATAGCCTCAATTTCCACTATGCATGTTGTATATATAAGCACATAAGTAGGGAGGGTGGAAAGGAGAGCACAAAGCCCTCCTCCTTCCAGAGACACAGTACACAAACTCAAGAGTACATGGCAACTGGCATCCTTTCCTGACACACTGGTCTCAGCATGTGTGTAGTAAAGCATTTCTGAAAGTACATAATATAAGGAAGACTTAAGACATTCACATGATTTTATTTGTTCATTCACAGAACAAATATATTCACTGAGAGCCTAGTATAGGCCAAGTATTGCATAAAGAGTCCATGATAAAATAAATTTGGAAAATGCTGAATTAAACAAAGTTTATAAAAATATTATAAATTCCTTAAGCACAGAACTTCTCCAGACATATAATAAATTAGGTAGATCACAAAATCACAAAGATACAATTGCAATATGTCACAAACAACACGAACACACAATTTTGGGATGTCTCCTGATATATTTCCTTAACAACCAATGAATGTTATTGAAAAAAAAATATTCTGTGCTTATTTTTAATTCCATTAAACTAAATTCAACAAATATTTATAGAAACCAACAAATGTAGGTCACAAGCAGGGAATATTGTACGGCTCAGTTCTTGACCTCAAAGGGCCTCAGGTTTCATCTCTTCAATCTTCCATCAGGTAGATGCTAGATGCCTTAAGACATTACCTGGCCTCCTCAAGGCGCTTACCGTTAGGTAAAAGACAAACAACAAACAAATACAACACATTATGCATGCTTTAGCAAAGATGTTTACTGGGCTCAATGAGTGCTCTAAGTCAGCTAACAGAGAAAGTGAACCTAATTAATATCTAAATAATAGAATTCAAGTCAGGAAGCATATAAAAGTATCAAAAATCTAGGAGTGGGGTGTCAATAAAGGAACAATCCCTAAGAGTTATATTATTCTATCTTTTACAGAAAATAAAAAAGATAGCAATGAGCAAACCTAGCACTCAGATCTTGGTTTCAAAACCATGCTCTAATAAAAGGAACCATGGCTCATGGGAGAAACTGCTGATCCTGGACCTGAACTGGGAAATACACAAGATGAGCGGGGAGCATTTCCTAGTGCCAGAAAGTAAAGGCATACCCCCCAAAAAATGAGCGAACCCCACACTGATGGGGATCTGTCAAAGGAGCACAGAAACAGAAAGAGCTCCCAATGGCCAAAAATTTGAGCTTTAAAAAAAATTTTTTTATTTGAGCAATAAAGGAGTATTGATACAACTCAAACCATAAAATAACATATCCAAGAATCCATACTGATATAAACAAATGGTTGGTTAATAAATGGGGGAGAACAGACAAATCTAAATAATTCATGCAGATAACCTGCCCTCAAGGAAGGTGCACATAACTCTCTTAGCTGTGGGCTGTACATAGAAACTTCCCTCCAAGGAGTGCAGTATGAAAGGCAGGGAAACAGAGAGTAACTGAAGTTAACCAATTGGTAGATATTCTTAATTTTGTGAAATTTAATAAAGAGTTTTAAGTTAATGCAGAGCCAGAGGAAAGGAACAGCAATCAGGGTGATCGTTTCACAAACTACATAAATATCTAACCAATGCACTGTATACTTGAAACTAATAATAAAATTAAAATTTTAATAATGTGAAAAAATAAAGAAAAAAGTTTGAAGTTAAATCCTACAGGATTAAAATTTAATGCTGTTATGTTTGCTAATACATGGATACTATTTTCAAGTCAACTTCACAGAGGCCATTGTTTTAAAAAGAAGTTTCTTTACCTTCTGGTTCCAACAACATGGGGATTTTTAATTCTTGTTCTGCAATTCTGAAGGCCTCTTTCAGATTGTCTTTGTTGGATCTATGCTTCACACTCTTCATGTCAATCAGGTCTGGTCGCAATGCATGAATGACAGCCAAAAAAGCCATCCCATTTCTCCAGCTCGACTTAAAATCTGTCACACTGACAGACTCACACCTATCACAAGAAGACAAAAACATGATATATACTATTTAAAAGAATAAATCAAAGGACCCTCAACTATAATCAACAGTAATTAAGTTTCGGTGAATCAAATAAATCATAAATCATTCTAGGAAAATATTTTATTTTAATCTTTTAGTCAAAGTAAAATGCCAAGCTTAATAAGGCTCAAAATCCTACAGAACATGGGTTCTAAGAGTGTAGCCCTTGGACCAGTAGCTTCAGCATCACCGGGGCTGCAAGTGCTAGAAATGCAAATTCTCAGGCCCTACCCCAGACCTTCTGAATCAAACTCTGCAGTTGGGCCTGAAATATGTGTCTTTAAAAGCCTTCCAAGTGACGATGATACTCATTTAATGCTCTTCATTCAATAATCTGATGGCTCAAGACCATATTTAGACCTGTATATATAAAGTTCCTTTAACTAAAAAAAAAAAAACACAACAATTTTCTTTCTCACTGGAACAAATTAAGTGATATATTGTACAAAATCAATGGCCAATAGTTCACTGGATAGACAGAACTTGTCACGCATCTGCGGTCATCACAGAAGAATGTCTAAACAAAATATGTATGTATTGCAAAGGAATGTTATTCAGCTCTAAAATGGAAGGGCATTCTGACACATGCTGTGGCATGAATGAACTCTGATGATATTATGCTGAATGAAATAAGCCAGTTACAAAGGCACAAATACCTCGATTCCACTCATTTAAGGTACCTAGAGAACAGTGAAATTCATAGATGAAGAAAGCAGACTGCTGGTTGCCAGGGGCTGAGGGAAGGGAGGAATAGGGAAGTTGTTTAATGGAGACAGAGTTTTAGTTCTGTAAGACAAAAAAAGTTCTGGAGACAGTGGTCGTGGTAGCATAACCATGTGAATATACTTAATGCCACTAAACTGTACACATAAAAAATGGTTAACTTGGTAAATCTTCTGTGTATTTTACCACAATAAAAACAATTTATTTGAAAAAAAATAAAAAGCTCATCATAGCTTGTCATCCTATTTAGAATAACATCCCTCACTCTGGCCCACAAAGCCTTATAAGATTTTGCTCCTGCCTACCTCGCCCCACTTTATGTCTCCCCTCCCTCATAGTGTTGCAGCCACACTGACCTCATCCCTGTTTTTCAATGGCCATGCTCTTTGTAATCCTGCTTGGAAACTCTTTCTCACAGATCTTCAGACATCTGAAGCCTTCTCCTGCAAGCCTCAACTCAAAGTTCTCCTCAGAAAGGTACTCCGTGACTACCTAAGATAAAGGCAACCCCTCCCTACCTCTGACATTCTCAATCATCATAAGTTCTTCCTAACCTGATTGCCAACTATAATTATACTTATTCATCTGCTTCCTCCAATAGGGCGTGAGCCCCTTGAAAGCAAGGGCCTTATCTTTCTCGTCTATCATGGTTGATTCACCACTCAAACATTACTTGGCAAATAAAGATGCTTAGTATATATATATTTCAAATCACTCAATCAATTACTAATCTGTATCTGACAAGGGAATCGCTATTCTGTATTTGATGAGGGATGAAGATGTTATAAAAGAGTAAATTGTCTACAAAGTATGAGAAATATTCCAGAACTATGGTTTCTTTTAATATCCCATTTTTTTTAAAAAAAAGAGGAAATTCAATGTACTAATTTAAGAAATAAATCAAATCATAAAATCTACTGAAGACACAGTCTGCTTCAGTTGACCTGTACTTTCCTTAGGGAAAAAAAAAAAAAAAATTACGACTGTGATAAACTACACTGTTTTCCTTGTTTTGTTTAACAAATACTTATGTAGAGCCTACTGTGTCTAGAAATTGTTCCAAATACTTTAAAAATAATGATTCCTGTATTACACATAATAAGCCTATGAAGTAAGTATTAGTATTGTCCACAGTTTATAACTGAGGAAACACAAACACAAAGATATTAAGTGTCTAAGGTCACCAGTTAAAAAGTTCTGACAGCCAGGACTCAAATCCAGGTATTCCTGCTTCAGAGTGTATGCTTAGATACTAAACCAATAACTAAAGAAATGCGCCTGGGGCTGAGGGCACTGTCAGATCACCTTCAGAGTGCTAAGGGGCCAGAGCCACCTTGTTGCTGGCTGGCAGACACTGCACTCAATAAAGCACCGAGCTGGGAGGTCAGCTCTAGGCTGAGGAGCTGAAAGCAATGTCACAAAGAACATATTGTAACCAGGTGTTGGAGAGGGCAGGGTTAGGCTCCAAGGTAATTGGTAGGATCTCGGTTCATTTAGAATTCTCCAGTGGGGGCTCAACTCATCCCCTTCAGAAATAAGAAAATACAACATATTTCTTACATCTAAATCCTCACAGAATACTAAAATAAAATAACCTAATAATATCACCAATGATGGCCAAAACTAGGATAAACCGTTGATATATTACTTAAGAAACAGCACATCTTAACGGATTTAGCATAAAATGTGTAGCTGAAAAATAAGAACATGAGGTAAAGTTAAACTGTGGTAAAATATACAAATTTTGAAAGAGTTTAAAGCTTATTTATACATAAATGAAACAATTCTGAATATGATATAATAATGTCTTTTCACACATACAATATTCTAGATTACAAAATTTAGAAAACTGAAATAAACCTGTCTCTGGGAGATTCAAGAAAAAGTTCATCTAATATATTTAAAACCTATAAGGCATGGATGTTTGTGTCTGTCACAGAATATAGATAATGAATGACAAAGTATAGCTGAAGGTAGAAATTAACATCTTAGCCTTTTATTAGGAAGGAGTTACTCAGAAGACTAACATTTTTTTAAAAGGTTTAGCAACATATTATGCCTCCATTTACCCAGACGATACGATGAGATGACAAAGAATTCCTTTTGAACTCCAGATCTCTTGTTGTGGTGAGTTCTCCTGCATCCTAATTCTTTACTTTTCCCAAACTGCATCCCAGCAGTTGGTTAAAATGAAAAAAAAAAATGTCTCCCAAGAGCAGAAAACACTTTTCTTCATAAAAAAGAAATTACAAGTGCTAACTTCCCTTTATCATGTACATTTTGTAAAACACATACTCTCTTGTCTTTTTATTTCCTAAATAATCTCTGAGTTTCTAAACAAAGGGGACCATGGTCTTTTAATCTAGTCACGTACAGCTCAAAGAGATAATTTTATGAATTGGGTAATTATTCACTTATTGGTTCATTCACGCACTCAACACACATTTATGGAACACCTACCATGGCCTCATATTATGCTAAGCTATGGGGATGTACAGTCAATTAAGACACAGCCCTGACTTTTAAAGAGTTCTGAGAGTGGTAAAACTTTTTCATCTAAATCCACCTTCCAGATACACAAGGGAATTGTACCTAAAGGAAAGGATACTGAAAGACCACTTTATTTGCACATGGTAATAGGCCATCTACACATGCGGGTAGGAATGAGATAAGTTACTCAGGTGATACCACCTTCTGGTCTTCAAAATCAAGAGTAGCTAAGCTCATGGACTTCTACATTTGGAAGGTTCACTGTGAAAGGAAGGGAGATAGCGAGCATTTTTCTTTGCATGAGAGGGAAGTATTCAGGTGGGTGTTACACCCAGTATGTCTGATTTTCAGACCTCGAGGTCAGTAAAGTTGTGTTGCTGGGTACAGCTGTCATGTGTGTCTCCTCTGGTCGTAGCAAACTACTTACATGGCACATTGCTCTTGAGCCCACATGAGAAGAGCCTTCTTTGCAGACAGCTGCCATCTTTCTTGGGCTTTGGAGCATTTCTTAGCTGGAAGACTTGAGGTAGGAGATGACTCAACCACACTCACATCATCAAGGGAAGGTTGATTATAACTGTAACAGAGAGTCTGGGCAAGCTCCTCAATCTAAGGAAGACATAATAATAGTTAACACACAGAGAACCATAAGTTAGCAGCATTGAGGCAAAACTTTCAGCCAAAACAAGACCTGAGAAGTATTATGTAACAATGACAGTTTACTTATGGTGAAATGAGCACTAGACAAATCCTTGAATAACAGCATCTGTCATCTGGGGCTAAACTTTGGTTTTCTTTCAGTGGGCTCAGTCATGTCATTCCACATTGAGGGCAAGCATCTATTCATCTCCCTAAAGTGCTTACAGAGTATTTTACTAGTGCTCGATGTCTGTCAATCTAAATTGAACAGAACTAATTGAGCTTCTATTCTTGATTATCTTCAGAGACTGGGTCTTTGATCATAAGCCATTAAGAAACAAATATATATATGGAAAAAACACATGGACAGATTAAGTCTCGGGAAAAAAACAAAATCTCCATTAAGTATATGAAAAAATAACCTCACTAGTCATTTAAGAATCTAAATGTATACAGCAAGAAAATAGTTTTTCACATATAACATGGGCAAAAACTTTAAAAGTTAACACTTAGTGATAGTGAGAGCATGAGAAACTGGATATTCATATATTACTGTAAACACAAAAATTGGTTCTGATTTTGGAGGACAATATAGTAACTACAGAAAACTTTAAACACTAAAACCAAAACATAGAAGTATACTTCTCTCAATAACTGATAGATTCATGTAACTGAAGTAGATGTGACTAACACAATAAATAAACTTGACCTCATTAGCATATTCTATTGTACCTAAAATGGCAGAATTAAAATTCTCTTCAAGAACATATAGAATATTTACTAAAACTGACCTGCTGAGCCATTAAGCAAGCCTCAGAATTTTGAAGGACTGAAATCAGATTAAATTCCTTGACCACACAAAAATTAAGCTAGAAATCAATAAAGATGATATAACAAACAAATCCCCCAAATAATTGGAAATTAAATTATAGATTTTTACAGAACCCATGAATAAAATGAGAGATCATAATGAAAAAATATTTTAAACAGAACAGTAATGATCGTATGGATGAAAAGATGCATTTTAAAGATGTCAACTTTTTCCAAATCATTATATATATTCAATGCAATCCTCATTAAAATTCCACCAGATCGTGTGTATAAACTAACAAGTTATTACAAAATTTATATGACTATCAAATAAACATGTTGTATACCTTAAACTTACACAGTGGTGTATGTCAATTATATCTCAATAAAAAAAGTTTATATGGAAATTCAAAGGGCAAAGAAGAGCCAAGATAATTTGGAAGTACAAATTGGACAACCACACTATCAGATATCATCAAGGCTGACCGTACAGCCAAAGAAATTAATACAGTAGAATACTGGTGCAAGGATAATAACGGAACAGAATAGACAAGCTGAAAATGAAGCCACACACATATGGTTATTAGATTTATAAAATTGACATTACAGTATGGCATGAAAATCATAGTCTTTTCAACAAAGTATTGAATCAACTGGACAGCCATATGGAAAATATAAATCTTGATTGCTTTAACATAACATATTCAAAAAAATCAATTCATTCTTGAAAGACTATAGATCTAAATGCAAACTGTGAAGCAACTGAGCTTTTACAACTATGTTTTCCAATATCACAGCCACTAGCCACATGTGGCTATTTAAATTTAAATTAATTAAATAAAATTTAAAATTTAGTTCCTCATTCATACTAGCTACATGTCAAGTGTTCAAGTGGCTGGCAGCTACTATTTTGTACAGTATAGCCACAGAACATTTCCATGACAACAGAAAGTCCCACTGGACAGGACTATTCCAGAAAATAATGTAAGAAAATATCTCCATGATGTTGGCAAAGGGAAAGATTTCTTTAAAGAACATAAAAAGTACTGGCCACAAAAAAAAAAAAAAGTTGACAAATTTGAACTCCATTAAAATTATAAATGTGTATTCATTAAAAGATTAAAGAGGCAAGTCATGGAGTCAGAGAAGATATTTGCAATTTATATAAACTCAACAAAGGACTTGTATCCAGAATATATTTTAAAACTTCTATAAATCATTACATGCAACAGTATAGCTATGATAAAAAAAAAATCTTTCAATGCTAAGTATTAGTGAGGATTGGGGCAAGGAACTCTCAAACTCCAGTGACAGTATAAATCATAACAAATCTGAAAAACTCTTTGGCCATAACTATTGAAGCCAAAGATCACATGACTTGTGTGGCCCAGCAATTCGATTTCTAGGTATAATACATGTAACAGAAATGAGGGCCTGTACCACTGAAGGGCACATATAAGAATGTTCCTGGCAGCTTTATTCATAATAGCTAAAAATGAGCAACAAAAGAAATGTCCATCAACAGTAAAATGTTAAGTAAGTTTTGGTACATTTGTGCAATGATATAGTCATACACAGCAATGGGAAACAAAGACCCACTGAAACAGGCTTTAACAGGATGAATCTCACTGACATGATGCTAAGCAAAATAAGTCAGACACAAAAGGGGGTATAAGTATATGCAAGAAAATTCAGTGACAATTCTTTTTATGTGGAGTTAAAGATGCTAAACTAATCAATGACGGAGATCAAAGTGGTAGTTATCTTTATAAAAGGAAGGCAGTGACTGGGAGAAACACCTGGGCATTCTGGGATATTGGCAATGCTCTGTATTTTTATCTTTGGTTAAATGCTGGTTACATGGATGACAGGCATGTTATACGTCAACAAAAGTTTATTTACAATAGTAAAACAAAACCAAAAAAAAAAGCTTTAATTTTGCAAACTTTATGATTCAACAATTCCACTTCAAAAAATTTGGTCCACAGAAATAATTAAGATTGTATGCAAAAGTTTTAAGGGTAGTCTTTTTGGAATTGCTTACAGTCACAAAAAATTGTGAGCATTCTGTCTATTAATGAAATATAGTACTTGACATGCTTCCATTAAAATATACATAAATCAAAAGAATGTTTATTAGAAAATGTTGAAAAAGTATGAATAGTATGACCCCATTTTAAGATATACATATATGAATATATATATTAATTCTTGCTGCATGTATCATGAAGACTGCTCATCAAATTACTTAAGGTAGTTATCCGTGAGTAGTAGAATTACAGATTACTTTATTTTCTTTTATTATCTATATTGAAATTTTAAATTGTATTTCAAATGCCCTGAAAAGTATGGAAAATAATATAATAAATGCCTATGATCAATTTTTAATATTTTATCACGTTTCCTATTTTTAAAGAAATAAAACACAAATACAGTTTAAGCTTTTATTTTTCCCTTTCCAATTCCAATTCCTTCCTTTCCCAGAAAAAGAAAAAAAAATCCAAAATTTACCTTTCATCATCCTCATACATATTATTCTACTGTAACTATAAATGTAGGTATCCAGAAATGACATATAGTCTCATTTTGTATGTTTTAAATTTTACATAAATTAGTTATTTTCTATTTTTTTCTAAAATAAGCATTTGTTGCCCACATAATTTTTATTTTTAAAATAATTATGGAAATACAGAACATGCAACCTTCTAGAAAGCTGCAGAAAACCTGCATTCATTCAGAATCCCAGGCCTGAAAGAATGTATTTATCAGCCATAAGCCTCATAAAGCCAGGACTATACTTTATTTGCCGTTATTTTCTTGGTGTCCTAGCACAAAAGCTGGTACATAGTGGCTGTTCAAAAATATTTTGGCATAAAATGAATCTACGAGTCAGACTTGGGACAGAACTGGATATTGTAGGAAAATTAGATTGGACAAGAGACCTCAAAAATAGGGAGTGTAGTGGGTTAGTTTTCAAGAATTTACTCCAAAAGCTTCCTACTCTCTTTTCTGCCAGAGTAAATAAACAATAGCAAGCAAAACTTTACCATGGCAGGTTCTATTCAGACATGTACTGATATGGAAAATTCAGGATATCATGGTAAAACAGTTTTCCATTTTCAACTAAAAAACTACGTAAGTGGCAAAAGATCTGCTATATATGTTCCACTTGGCAAGATTTCCAGAGTGTCCTATTTCTGGAAGAAGCTCAGGACTGAATGCATCAAGTCACACTTATTGCATTACACTTATTTCATACTGCGGTAATTAGAACAGAAATTACTTTCATATCGCCGAACTACTTACATGAAAGTGCAGTATAATTGTCCAAATTAGGCCAAGAATAATGGATGGGTTTCCATCTATAATATCAGCAACATGAATATTTATCAGCTTGATCTGGAAAAGAAAAGGCGAGATTAAAAGGAGAAACTATTTCACAGTATTAATCTCTCTAGTAAATGTTCATGTGAAATTCATACTCACTGATCGGTTTTTTAGGAATGTCAGGGCATATTCTATATTGATTCTACACTGGAATGTATTAGATCCTTTATCTCGAGGCTACAAAATTCAAGCACAATATATTACTTGGAAATATGAATGTTTTTTAAAAAGTCAGCGTAAAGTTTCTTAACGTTGTTTGAGGAGCTTACCAACTCTTGTCCTGAGAGTACTTCTAGCAGGTCCAGGAGGACGTGCCCCTTCTTAATGTCTGTGAATAGGTCTGATATCACCGAGGGAGGAGTGTGCTGCAAAGGTCACAAGAAGAATAATCTCAAACTTTGGTCCCAAAACACAATCCCTGTAAGAATCTCATAAATGTGCTTTGTGTCTTTGCAAAAGCTAGGATTTGGTAGTGATTTTCTTCTTAACTAAAAGAATGACAGAACACACATAGTTCCATATCAAAACAGTTAAGTAGTGAACTTAATTCATGTCATGGCGAATTTCCAGTAACGCAACACTCTTTCAGCTTTCACAGCTTAAAACCCATGTGCAGAAGTGGCATTCAAGACTTTCAGAATCAGCCAACAGTGACCCATTTGGGAAGAAGATGACATTTCTGAAGTAGCCTGCTTATGAATTTACCCTCTTTAGAATTATGAGCGCTGTGTTGAGATGAGTAGACTATCAGGAGAGGAGCTTTCATTTGGTATGTAGGTTACTCTAGGCACTTGGCATCGCTGAATGGCAGGCTGGCACAGTGATTACAATCAAAGCCTCTGGGTCCAGACGGCCTGGGTTTGTATCCCAGCACTATCTTTTACAAGCTCTGTGACCTTGGGCAAGTCACATCATTTCTCTGTACCTGAGTTTCTGTGTTCTGTAAAATGGAAAAATTCTATCTTGTGAGCATGTTGTGAAATCATTGAAATGCAATGACTAGTCAGTAGAGGCAGTCCCAGCCTTATGATGGTTTGACTTATGATCTTTCGACTTTACAATGGTGAGAAAGTGATACGCACTCAGTAGAAACCATATGTTAAATTTCAAATTTTACTCTTTTTCTGGGCTAGCAATGTGCAGCAGATACTTTCTCCTAATGCTGGGCAGCAGCAGTGAGCCACGGCTCCATCAGCCATTGATCAATCATGAGGGTGAACAACCCATGCCCTACAGTGTATTCTAGGCGTTAAACGATTTCTGCCCAACCGTAGGCTAATGTAAACCTTCTGAACATATTTAAGGTAGAAATCATTATTATAATTTCACTTGATAAAAGATTTGTTGCTGCTTTAAATATTTGTATAGCACCATCTCCCATACACTTAACAAAAGTACTCCTTTTTAGTGCTGGGAAAGAAGAACAAATATACAAGAACAAGATCAAGGTGATATTTGCCACATTCTTTCAACCTTTTACGTGTCACCAGTGCCATTTTGGGAACCAAACTGAAGGAGGAGAAGTAATTTAAATGAATTTATAGTTTACTTGCTCTTTTTTTCCTCACCTTTGCCAACTGTGAGTTTATCCAGCAGGTGAAAGTTTTCTTCTGAGTGTCTTCCTGTTCAGCTATTTAAAAAAGATAACAGCAGTTATGAAATGAGAAGCCTCGGAAACCATTTAAACATATCAAAGCCTCAAAGGTCCGTCACTCTGGGTGTGGGTGGATGGGGTGGGTGTGTGTGTGTGTGTGTGTGTGTGTGTGTGTGTGTGGGTGGGTGTGTGTGTGTGTGTGTGTCACAGCCTTACAAACCTTCTAGGACTTAATCTAAATTTCGGATGTTTGTCCAAGACTGTTTTGGAAATAGGGTGTTGATATGAGACATTTTTTAAAGTCACAGGTTAGCTGACAAGAGACGATGGTTTTTAATACTTCTTACTAACAAAAGAATTAAGTGCCTACATGGCCTTAACAGTGCTATACAAAGAACCATGAGCAAAAGGAAGAGCTCCCAGCCCAGGACTTGCAGTCTAAGCCAGCGCCATGCGGTATTGAAAGATAAACCACAGAACATCTGGAGCTATTTTAAAAGACTCATAAAATCGTTGCAGTTTAGCCTTGATATTAATCATGAACATTCATCCTGGGGAAGATATTGCCACTGAATTAACTGTAAATGAACCGCAATTAGAGTCCGAGAGACCTGGGTTTGAATCCTGACTCTGTCACTGCGTTGCTGTATGACGCTGGGCAGCTTCCCCATGGAATAAGGCAAGCAGCACTTGTACACAGAGACTGTTAGCGATTCACTCAAAGCGAACAGACTCTGGCACCCAGGGAACACATGAAATGTTACCATTTACTCTCAATAAGTGGGCAGGAGTCAGGGGAAAGATCTGAACACTCAGAGTATATCTTTTCTTCCTCCCCAGTGCAGGAGTGAACCCCACACCGACCATGCTTCTCCCAACCTTCTATACCCTTGGCTTCAGCAGACACCCTCAGCTCTGAGGCCGAGGGTGAGCCCTGCACATAAGGACCAACTTTCCATTTTCCCAAGCCTCCTCACCCTGCTGGACTGAGATAAGAATAAGCCCAGACACCTCCTCCTCGCTGCACCTAATACGCACAGCCTTGTCACCACTGCCCACCTCACGTTCACCAGGTCTCATCTTCCTGCTTATGACTGTACACACATACGTGTGCAAGCATACACACACGTGCATACACACTCCAGACTCTGAGGTCCCCAATTCTCTCACTCTAATCTCCATAAGACTCTGCATATCTCCCAGCTGTTCTCATTCCCCATCTCTCCTCAACTCCTAAAACCCTTCCACTGATGCTGAAGTTCATAGTACACCATTGGTGCAATCCCTGCGTGCCCACCGCCCTCTCCAGGTAACTGAAACCTGGCCCTCGTGAGAACTCTGCTTTCCCTGCAGCCTCTCGAGCAGTGCCCACGTTCTCTCTTACAGACCTTGGACCATGGCTGCTTGCTCCTCACTGCTACTTCCAGACCCTTTGCTACTCTCTCTGTCCTGAAATGTTCCAGCTCTGACTCCTGTGTAATCAGACTGTCCTCTACAATACAGTCACCTACTTACTTCTGTTACTCCTCATCATTTTGTAAAGGTTTTAGATCCTTCCTCATTTTTGCTCTCTCCAGTACAACTCCTGTCTAATTCTTGACGACTTCAAAATATATACCGCATGTTTCAACATCCCGGTCTCTGTTTCTTGAATTCTTCTTCTCCAATGAACTTGTCTTCTGCCCTGCCTCAACCACTCACTGTCATGATCACACCCCAGAACTTGTCATTACTAACAACTACAACTCATAATCTCCATTTCATGCATCTCCACCTCTCATATTTTTTTCAGTTCATTCCCTCAAGTATTCCAACTCCAACAATGGTTGGATTCCACTGGCAACTCCAAGCCATCTACTCTGCAAGTTATATGCTGTCCCTCACCCCCCACCCTCAATATCCTTCCTTTCACCCTTATCCAAATTCCATAGTCAATTACTACAAACACTTCTTTGCACCTCTCGTTATGTTGTGAGTGCTTGCCACTCCGACACTACTCTCTGCTTACTCAGACCTATGCCCATGCTGCTGAATCTGGCTTTTAACGAAAATCCATAACTGTGCTTGCTGACTGGTCTCACCATGACCCGGGTCCAAGTGGGCCCTCAGTGCTGCCTGGCAGTCAGACTATACTGCCCTCTCCCACTCCTTTACACCGCAATTTCATACCTTCTTTCTCAAACTTCCAACACCTCCTCTCCCATCCTTACTCTCAGCTGAGACCTTGCTTCCCAGGACACATAAGGAATCATCCACTCCCTAATCTAAAAACCTTGCACAGTGCTCTGCCTCCAACCTTTTAGCACAGTAAACTAGCCCTGCTCAGACCTAAAACCAGTCCCTTCATTCATTCTTTAGATCCCATCCTTTTGAAGCTACTCAAGAACATTTTGTACCCTTCTCTCCTATATCGTTATCTTCTTCCCCTCTCTCTCACAGATCATCCCCATAGGTACAGATCTATGCTATTAATTCACCCACCTAAAAACAGTAACAAAAACAAATGTCCTTAACCCCGTTCCCCTAAAGCTACTGCTTCATTTGTCTGCTGCCCACTGTGGCAAAACTCTTCCAATACACATATCTATGTTCATGGTCTCCAGGTCTTCCCCTCCTTCTCTTTTAACAGAACCCATACCAGTCAGGCCCTCATTGTTCCACTGAAACTACCCTCGAGGTCATCAATGACTGATTAATCACTAAAACCAATGGTCGATTCTCAGCCTTCGTCTTTCTGGAGAAAGCAGAAGCATCTGGTACAGATGATCACTCTCTCCTCCTGCTCCTAGGCCCCCTACACTCTACTTTTTCCTCCTGCACCACAGGCTGGCTTCTCTCCTCCTCTCATACTTCATATCGAACACCTCAGGAAATCCTCTTAGGTCCACCTTCAAAATATATTCAAAATCTGACCACTTCTCACTGCTTGACCATAGCCACAATGGCCCCAGTCACTTCTCCCTCCACCTGGATTACTGAGATAAATTCCTAATAGGTCTCCTTCCTTCCACACTTGTCTTTTAAATACTGTTCTCAAAACAGCAGCCAGAAGATATTGCTAAACTGCTAACCCTGGCAAGGTTTTGAGTAAAGGGGCTTCCTGATCCGAGTTAGCAGTTTAGTGGTCTCATTCTGGCTGCTGTCTACATTGACAACAAATTCAAACACCAATGGCCCCCACGCCCCTTCCCCCACCTTGTTCATTACACTCCAGCCACTCTCACCTGACCTGAGAGTTTTTCTCAAACTCTCCACATTCCCAACTTAGGGCTTTTGCACTAGCTGTCTTTTCTTCCAGGAATGTTCTTACTATAGATATCTCCACAAGCCTAACTCTTCATCTCTTTCAAGTCTTGGCTCAAATACCACTTCACCTGTACGATCTATTCTGAACACCCTGTTTATAACTGGAACATCCCCAACTCCTGCTCTATTTTTTCGACAGGACTTTTCACTATCAAACATTCTACGTAAGTTATATGTGTAGTATGTGTGTTATTAATGCCTTGCTCTCCTCCCCATAAAACGTAAGCACCATACAAGCAAAGATGTTTTTGCCTGTGATATATCCCAGGAACCTAGAAGAGCCTGACCGACAGTAAATAAATACTTACTGAAAAAATAATAATTTTACTAATTATTATTATTGTTACATTTTGTTTATTATACTGAGAAGACAAATCTACCTGTATAAGTCTACATGTCTTTTTCTAAAAGCTGTCTGTTCCACCTTCTACTACTTTGTTTCCTTTGACTTGTCCCATTTCCTTATTAATTTCTATCTATCACAGCAGCAACAACAGACTGAAGAAACTAGTATGACATCTAACTTAAAGTCTCAAAATTTTTGAATTTGATGAGATTTCAGGTTGAGAAATAGAAGAGGGTCTAAGTGGAATTTTAGGGTGTTTACAACTGTTTAGTAAATACTGTGACTGATTAGAGATTAAAAATGCATAAATGCATTTTGCCTCATGGATCTTTTTTCTTACCTTCTTTTTTTTTCTTTTTTTTTTTTCAGCAGGAAAGAAAAGCTTAGAAGGGAAAGTAAAGCAACAGTACATTTTCAGAAGTGGAAGCAGGCCTGAGCAAGAGAAGTGTAGCTCAAAAGGCTTTTTTTCTTATCTTTTTAAAACCATTTCATTTTTTTCTGTATTATCAATTTAAATTAGCAATAGCCCAGTGACTTACACATTACAATGTGCTCAATAATTGTTAGCTGAACTGAATTCAGTTCCGACAAGTGAATTGGATAGACAGTATGGGCTTTTGAGAGTTATTTTTGTTTTATATAAATCTCACTTAACAAAAGAATTATAAAGACCACAATTTTGTCCTATAATTCACTATGTCTTTAAATCTTCTGGAACCTGAGATATGTTTTCTTTTTTTTTTTTCTAGTTTGGTAGACAATAAGACAATCATTTTTAAACATGTACTGATGCATCCTAGGAAGTGTACTCAAAAAAAAAAGAAACTAGAGAATAAGTTTTTTTTATTCCAGGATCAAGTTACATGTGCATAATATATATTAATCGAGACCATGTATAAAAGCAGGGCAGAACCTATCCATTATTTTAACAATTAAACAAATTCAAAATAAAAACAAAACAAACAGAAAACACCAAACATGACTCTCTTCCTCCCACTAAGGAACTGAGAGGTATTTCTTTTTAGGTGATAAAAATGTGAAAAAGAAACTAATCATGAATACTACCTGGGCCAGGAGGTAGAGCCTGTACTAACGTTAAGAAAGTTATAAGGGGTAAAAGAAGGAGAGGGCACTTTTAAATAACCATAAAAGATGTGAAATGCTGACATGACACAAAACAGTGCAAAAAGAGTATTAGGTGCCTAAGGGGTTTTACTATTCCATGTCCCCCCAGAAAACCTCAGCCATTTTGAACTATTTCCAAGTAAAATGAGGAATCGTTTCGTCCCCATGCAATGCTAGACAAAAGGGGCCTTGGAACTAAGCAAACTGAAGACGCTGAACCTTCCTAGAAAAGTCAGCAAACCAGGGCTTTACCTAGATTGTCCAAACTGGAGCGCCTAACCTAACACGAGGGTGGACTGAGGAATACTCCAGGACAGGAACGTAGATTTAACATAATCAAAAATTTTCCAGTGAAAACCATAAGCTAACCCTGTTCTAATTCGATTAAAATCTAATAGAAACAAAGGGAGAACAATAAGAGGAGCAGTCAGATCAAATCCCCACCTGGTACTTTCCAGTTAGCAAAGGAATCAGAGCAGAAACAAAAGCTTCAGGAAAGGATTTAGAAAGGAAACGTCATGGCTTTTAACTCATTGTCCACACTTAGAGACAACTTCGTCATCCTGGAAATCAGAACCCTTCAAATTCAACAAGGACTCTTTGCTAATGGCAAACAAAGACGTCCCAGATGCAATTAAACACCTTTGTAGCAGCTCAATTAAATGGTCTCGTATGTACCATTTCATTTATCCCTTGACACACTTCTCTCACATTTTTATACTGGCTTATCCCTGAAAAGCAGTATTAATTCAGCAGAAACAAGAACCAAATAGCTCACCCTATGGCAGGATAAGTAACCTTTTGTTCTTTTCATAGCTTGATTCATTGGGGGGAAAAAATAATTGAGAGCCACATGCTTTAAAGCAACTTAATTTAAGTGGGTGAGATTTTTTTTTTTAACTGTTCGTTTTTTGTTGGTTTTTTTCTTTTCTTTTTTTCATTTCCAGGGCAACATTCCAATAAAATAATAAAACTCTTCTCTAAAAGGCACGAAGAGAATAGGACCTTTTAATCAGCAGATATTAGAGACAGAAAAGAAAGAGAATAACAAAATCCATTACAATGATGAGTTTATTAAATTGCCAAGGAACAGAGAATGAGAAATTCTCTATCTTGATTTTTAAGGCAAATAAGAATTACATATAATGCAGGAAAACGTAGTGAATTTTATTCAGGCCCATAAAAGTATCCTTGATTATCATTCTTAGAAAATATCTGACTGAATTAGAGAACTGAGGCATAGAAAAGACTTTCCCTAGGTGTCATTACCATAAAATTAAATTTAATCTCTGAATCTGTCCAAACTGCCTTTTGTAAACTGGCAATTCATAACCTTAGCTGGAATGGAAGGGAACTTAAATGAAAACAAATGAAGTGCAATCAAAGAGCATAAATTTTAAGTTCTTTATAAAGCTCATTATAAAACTACCCTGGCCATTGGGTCTCAGCCAGGTCCAGTTTCACCAAAGTTCATCTAAAATGTTGACTCCAGCAGTCCTCCCTGGTAGTAAGAATTCAAAAGCAGTTACCCGAGGCATGAGAATCACTAGTTTACATTTTCACTTAAACATAGAGCAATGCATTACTATGATGTTTGTTCTCCAAGAATATTCTCTACTGCATGTGGTCCCTGAGCAAGCTATGCAACCTTCCTCTACCAAGGAATTTCCCTTCTTCCCTTTCTGTTATTGGATTATTGATAACAGGCTTACTGCACACTGGCCCCAGATTCATTACTTTGACCTTTCACGCTCCTCATTAAAACCTTTTGATCATTTCCTAATTCCTTAATGAATAAATTATAAATTTTTAGCCTGACATTCTACATCATTCATAATTTGACTCCAGTCTACTTCTTCCTGAATCATCTCCCACAACTTCTCTACTCATGTCCTATTTCTCCAGCCAAACTAAAATAGCTACAATTCATTCCAATTAAATTTCACTCTCTTCTGCACTGCAATGGTATGTACCCTCTGGAATGGCCAGTCTTCCAGTCTCCCTCTGCATTTGCAGAAACTCCAGCACACAGCTCAGTGTACTTGGTAGGCATTCAATCAACATTTGTGAAAATAAGGCACATCCTGTTCAAATGTCCCCCTACCTAAAGTGAAACAGAAATAATCTCTTCTGGCCCTGGCCTCCAATGATAACTTGTTGGATCTTCTCCTATTATTATTGCTAACAGAAAGTAATACATAATCCTCATTAAACTTTTTTTTCCAATAGTAACAAAAATTGAAAGTTAACCGTAACACTCTCCAAACCCTCCTCCCATTTTCCTCCCCCAGGGACAACATTAATTAACAGTTTTCTGTGCATCCTTCTAGATAAAACATGTAAACGACATAAATTCTAAAGAGCAAGAATTTGTTTTGGTGGGTGACTGGGTCCCTAGCTTCTAGAATAATACCTCATAAGTAGAAAACACTCAGGTAATATTTGCTGAATGAATGGATGCATGTATATGAAAATTAAATAAATATATGTAAGTTTCATTTTTTTTAAGTTGATAATTCAAAAAGCAGAGATTTAGGTATACTACTTAAAGTCAAAAAGCACCTGCTAAGTTATAAAAAAAATTTTTAAGGATTATAAACATTCTAAATTACAGAAAAGAAAACTAGATCTAGGCAAGAAAAAGAATAAAGTAGATATATGTGTGCTGATGTGGATACATTGAGTAACAAAGAGCAAGTTGTAAAATAGTATGTTTATTGTTATTCTGTCTGTACTTTTATTAAAGGATGGCTATATGTATGAATTGTTTCTAGTTTGTGGTAATTACCACTGGCTGCTCATGTACTATAGTCATGTACCTGTATGTGATTTCTCTCCTACTCAAGGTATGAACCTTAAAGTTAAACATTTATGCTTTTCTGTTTTTTCTTCTCCTTAGCACAATGCCATGGAGAGAAGAGATACTCAAGTAAATATTTGCTGACTGAAAGATTTGGTAAATATTAAAAGTCTGGAGGATCAAAGTAACTTGTCATAATATGAAAAAGAATGTACTACCAATAGTTACTAGGCCTATGTCATACCCTAATCCTTGTTTAAATAATCCCAGGGCAATTTCTTTTCTCTATTAATAAAATGTCATGAACAAAAGATTATGTACTAATGAGACACTGCTGCCATTCCCTAAAACACTACTGCCAGCTCACTGTTAGCTGGGACAGACCTGGTAAAGATAACTAAATTCAGATGATAACGCAACACATTTTAGCCATGTGTCCCAATAGCCATCCCTAAGAATCTTAATCAAGTGTAATCCAATAGGAAGGAAACTAAAAATAATAAGGCCATCTCTTCTATTATTTCTCATGGAGATGATAAGAAACACACATAAACGAAAAAACAAATTAAGGGAATAAAAAGACACAGGCACACACTAATATATATATAATACATACATACATACACACAAACACACACACACACACACACATATATATAAAGCCTTAACTATTTGAAGAATAAACAGGAAAAGACCTGTTACTTAACTACAAAAGGAAGACTATTAACTAACAGAGAAAGTAGGGGGACAATTTTCAACACATTTTCTTGCAACCAACCATAAGCAAACAAGTCAGAAAAAGAAATTGTGTAGTACCAAGACTGAGATCTTATTTACTGAACCTTAAAAGTGAGTTTAGAAAGTAAATCCTAGCTAACAGAACATAAGCACAACCATGTCTCAAACTCAGAATTCTTTTACCCCACATATTCCCCTCCTGGAGAACCCACGTTGTCACAATGGAGAAAACTTCACTTGCCTGTCAAATTCGGCATTCCAGGACTAACATCACACTCTCCTTCCATACCTCTCCCAAACCTGTCCTCACTCATGTTTCTATCTCATAGATTTGACACCACCATCGTTTATCATCCTCAAGTACTGCCTACCACCATATTTGCCTCCACACAGCTCTGGTATCCACTCCTTTCTCCACAGCTCTCGGCTCCCCCAGACTTCCTGCAGAATCGACCGTTAGCTCTGGCCTGGGCTACTACTTCCATGGCCAGCTGGGTCTACTCCGCTTCCTTCATTCTATTCTCCGCTTCAGTCAGTAAATCTGAATGTATCACCCTTTCTGCCCTGTTAATGGTTTCTCTCTGCTCTGAGGATCAAGAGGAAAATCTGTAACAGCCTAGGTGGTCTTATGTGGTCCACCCCAGAGCATCTCTCCAGCCTCAGGATACACCACTCTCCCAAGTGCCCAGGACTCCAACCACCCCGTCTTCTTTCAGGGCCTTGAGAATGTATGTTCCCTCCTGCCACAGCCATTTGCACAGGCGCACCCCATCCCTCCCTTCACCTAGTTAACTTTTCCTTATGCTTAGGTCCCAGCTCAACTGTTGCATCGTGACAAAACCTAAGTCAGTCTGTCTTTTGTTATTTGCTCTGGCAGAGCCATGGGTTTCCACCCCTATTTAGCATTTGCTTCAACCTCTTGTCATCAATGACAAGGTTAAGAGCACTGGGTCTAGAGCCACACTACTTGGTTTGATTCTGTGTCAGCCCTTTATTTGCTCAGTGTGTCTCAGTCTTCTTATCTATAAAACGAAAATAACTTCACAGAGCCGCCAGAAGGATTAAGTAATTATATTGACATAGATAAAAGGTCAACAAACTATAACCCAAAGGCCAAATCTCTTCTGCTGCCTGCCTTTGTAAATAAAGTTATGTTGGAACACAGACACGTTCATTTGTTTACATACTGTCAGTAGCTACTTTCATTCTGAAATGGCAAAGCTGACTAGCTGCAACAGAGACCATATAGACCTCAAACACTAAAATATTTACTACCTGGTCCTTTATGGAAAAAGTCTGCCAATTCAAAGCATGGACTATGATTGGTCTGCACAAACAAAAATTAGCTACAACATGGATGAACCTTGAAAACATTATGCTAAGTGAAAGAAGCCAGTCACAAAACACCTCATGTTATATGATTCCATTTGTATGAAATGTCCAGAATAAGCAAATCTATAGACAAAAAGTAGAAAAGTAGACAGGTGGTTGCCAAGGGCTTGGGGGGCTGGGGCAGCGGCGGGGGTGGGGTGAGGGAATGCTTAAGAAAGATAGCTAAAGGGTATGGGGTTTCCTTTTGGGGTGATGAAAATGTTCTAAAATAATTGTGATGTTTGTACAACTCACTGAATATATTAAAAAGCACTGAACTGTACACTTTAATGGGTGAGTTATATGGTTTGTGAGCTACATCTCAAATTATATCTCAATAAAACTGCTCCAAAAGAAATTAGCTAATACCTGTGAGATCATTGGACTACTCTGTCTCCTCATTAGCCAATGAGCTCCATGAGAACAGGAGCCAAGCCTGTTTTTGTTCCTCATATTGCCTGCGGCACTTCTATGATGCATTTCATTTTGTACAAATTCAGACAATATTTGTTGAATAGTTCAATGGCTAATGGCTGGAGGAGGAATGAGGCTTTGCTGTTATTCTTCCCCAATTAATATAGAGGTTTAAGTTGGGGAAATATATAACATAAAAAAAAAAACAATTTCTATTGTGGGCCTTAGCGTGTAGAATCCAGCTACTTCGTGTCCCCACACGAATGAGCCACACCCTTGTGCAAGCACCTGAGATTTTCACACTGAGGCTTTTGTTTCCAACCTCACTGGCCAACATACCTCCTGGCTCTCTAAGCAAATCTGGTATTTCTAACACAAGGAAATGAGCCCATAATACATATAAACTGCCTAGAATCTAGGATGCTATTTGTCTCTCTCACCTTCTTCTGACTCATCTGAGTTGTTCAATAAATATCTGTGGAATGAAATTAAAGAAATAATTACATTTCTTTTAACACATATTTCTCACTCCTTACTATCAGTTGTCTACCACATAGAGCTGTGAGTGCTTTTTTTAAAAAAATCATGATGTGTGAGCCTGAACACCTTCCACTGGGGCAGCAATCCAAAACACTGCTGACTTTTGAGTGCAAAAGAACCAGACTACACCAAAGAGATCTGTGCTATAATTATAAATCTAGAATTCTTACACTTTTGAATGCCAACAAATTACTCAGGGCCATTGCTTAAGTGCAGGGCCCCAGCTTCCAAAGATGCCAATTCAGGGGGGTTCACACAGCTCACTTTGAAAAACACTTCTCTAAAGTTATTGGACTGATTTACATAGGTGACTTATGAGGGAACAGGAAGGGCCTGGAACAAATAGTGACAAAATAATGAACTCTGAGATATTAATATAATGTAACTCAATATAAATCTGTTGTAACACGTAGGTATACTAAGACACATTTGAAGGAACTCAGAAGGCTTGCTGAAATAACTCAAGTCCAGGAACAAGTGGGAACTCAAGGGTAAGGCCCAATAACTCAATTTCATTAAAGTTTTTCAATGAAGTAGTTAGGTAAGCATTTTACAAATGAAAAAATTATAGCTCCCAGAAGATGAATGAGTTTTATTAACTCGTTCAATAAACATTTATTGAAAGTTACTATATTCCAAACACTGAGCTCCAGATCTCACAAGTGGTTGGGAAAAAATTCAAATCCAGATGTCTGATACCAAAATCCATTTTTTTTATTCTAACTAAAAATCAGCTGAAATGTCAGCTACCATCCTTTCTTTCTCCTCCCCTTCAAACCCAAACTTCATGAAACAATTATCTATCCTAGTTATCTTCACTCTTCACTTCCTTACCAACCATTCACCTCTCAACCCACGAAAAGCTGGCCTCCACCCCAACCACTCCACTTAAGTCAGGGCTAGGCCAACTATAACATTGCCATTGCTGAATCCCAGTACTCACAGTTCATTCACCACCTGCTCTGTCTTCAGATTCCATGACACCACATTCACCCAGTTTTCTTCCTAGTTCTCTGGACACCCCTTTTCAGGCTCTGTTCTGGCCTTTTTTTTTTTTTTTTTTTTTATTGTTCTGTTTCTGTGATATTCTGCCTAGGCCCTTCTTCTCTTTTTCTAGACAGTATCACCTAACTCAAGGGAACAAATTATCATTATGTTAATGCCTTCCAAATCTTTATCTTCAGCCCAAGTGTATGTTCCTCCTGAATTTCATCACTGTATATCCACTTATCTCCTGGGCATCTCCACTTAATAATTCCACAGACACTTTAAACTCAACATTTCCAGAACTGAGTCATCATCTCTAACCGAGTCTTTCCCCAACCAAAGTTGTTCTACTGCATTTTTTTCAGTGAATGGTTCCATCATCCATGCATTTGCCAAGAATAAACCCAAGTCGTCTCTGATACTTCCCTCTCCCTCATTCTGCCATACCCAATCAAAAAGCCCTGATAATTAACTCAATAAAGCTGAAAATAAAATAAAAGTTAAATCCTTAAAATAGTACCTATTAGATAACTCTCAATACTCACATCTCTCCATTCCTACTGGCACCATTATTTCTCAGCTGGGCCCCCATAACAGACTTAAATTGTCTTTCTGTCTTTGTACTCACTTCTGTGAGACCACACCCCACACAGCAGTTCTGAAATTCTAAAACCAGTTCTGAATACGTCTCTACTCAGAATCCTTTGATTCCTTTTACTTGGGCTTAGGAAAAATTTCAAACCCCTATATATTTACATGACCCTTTATAGCCTTACCTCTTCACATCCTCCTTCAAATTACAATCCTCAGTCTCAATGACCCTCTATGTCCTTGAATATGCCATGTTCAACTTGTTCAGCTTTATCTTCTGGCTTTCATGATGTTACCACCATCTGGAGCACTCTTCCCATCTTCACCCGGCTCATCTGCTAACATACTTTAGGTCTAAGCTTCCTCTGGGAAGCCTTCCCTGACCCCTAAGCCTGGGTTGGGTACCTCTCCTCTATAGAATTATGTCTTCCCTCTCCTGCAGTACACATCATATGATACCGCACCAGTCTATATACTTGTCTGTATCCCTGGAATAAGAACATACATTTCAGGACATCACACGGCATGTGCCATTCCATGTGTTCATCAGCATAGTGCCTTGTCAACACAAGTCAATGTTCAGAAACACTTGTTGAATAATGAATAAACAAATAAATGAATGAGGCTTTAGGAATAAAGTAACCTATATGTAGAAAAAGCAAACACGTAATAAAACAAGTATCTCTTTCCTTAAAAAGTCTTACATTTCCCTTCATCAAGTGCCTGATATCTCTGTTCTTCATGGCAAAATTTCTTTAAAGCATTCATCGAGTCAGTATCTCCACTTCCTCACCTCTCCTTCTCTCTTCAATCCACCAAATCTGGCCTCCATCTCCACCACCTGGATGTGACTCACCTTACCAGGGCCACCAACTAACTCTACGAGACCAATCCAGTGGTCACATCTTTATTCTGCATGGCTGACCGTACTACCTTCCTGAAATTCTTTTATAAAAGAGGTTTCTATGCAATCACACTCACCTGGTTTTCCTTCTTTGTCCCTGGCTACTCCACAGTGTCCTTTACCTGCTTCTCATTTTATACTTGAACTTTAATACTGAAAGACCCAAAAGGTCTGCTCTAGCTATACACTCCAGAAATGATATCATCTAGTCAACAGCTTTAAATGTAAATATAAACAAATGAACAGGACAAACAAATAGAGATTCATGGACATGGACAATGGACTAGTGGTTACCAGAAGGGATGGGGGAGTAGGGAGGGGGAAAAATAAAAAAAAAATAAAATGTTAAATGTAAATATACCAGCTATATGCTGACGACACCCAAGTTTATACCTCTTCCTAGAACTCTGGATCCTTTCAGCCAACTGTCTACTTGACATCTCCATTCAGATTGTCAAATAAGCATCTCATATCAATCACAGCAAAAAAAAAAAAAAAAAAACTCCTGATTTCTCCTGAACTTATTCATCTTCAGCATTCTTAATTTCATCAACTCCTCTGTTGCTTAAGGCAAAAATTTAGAAATTATTCATAATTTGTGAACATCCTCAGCACTTACAAATATTCTTTAAAAATCTATGGTTCTTCATCCCATTCTACCACACTGATCCAAACTACCATGATATCTAACTCAGATTAGCAACAAAAGCAACAAAAGGCATTCCTGCTTCCCCTCTTATCCCCCAGATAATTCCCTCATCAGCCTGTTCAGTCCTGCCTTGCCTTGTTCTCCAATACTAGCTCATGCCACCCATTGCTCACCACAATCCAGCTACCAGGCTTCCTTTGCTCCTAAATTCACCAAGATTATTTTTCTCTTTGAGTTTTCCTTGAGCTATTCCCTCAGATTGGAATGCTCTTCTCTTGTTCTTCGCAAGGCATCTCCTTTGTGTTATTCAAAAGCTCCTTAAATGTCTCCTCCTCAGAAAGGTCATCTCAGCCCACCCCAACTAAAGACACCCACACACTATCAAGTAAACCTCTGCATGGCCTACCATGTGCTGAAATTTTTCTCAATAATTTATTCTTTGTCTCTCTAACTTAAATGCAAGCCCCATGGGCACATGAAGCTTGCTGGAGTTGTTAGCCTCTGTATTCTCTTAATTTAAAATTAGGTTATCATAAACTTGATATGAGGTAGGGTCTCAGAAACAAATGCTGTATGAATGAATACAAGAACAGATTTATCTTTACTCATAAAAACTAAATTATTTAATGAAGTAGTATGAATTTAGTTTTGAAGACATCAAACCCCTTGGAAGTTCCACCAAGAAAACATTCAGACTGAGGCAGATAGCAATACACGGCAGAACTAGTTTCCACTGTTAATTTAATAATCCTACTTAACCGAAGACAAGGCTAACAATTTCAACAATTTCAACATTTAGGAAAGATCCTAAATGTTTCTCATGTTTGACAAGAGCTTCGTATTCTGCATTTGACCTAGCTGCCCTTCCTCTCATGACATTTTACTGCTAGTGTGATTGGTAGCCCCCTGTGCAGTAAAGGCTGAAAGACCAAGATAGGACCAGTGAGTGCTGCTCCACTCTGACTGTGGACAGGAAGCGTGTGTGGCTACTCACCCGCCGTTTTCTTCCTATGCTCACTCAGTATGCATCACTGCACAGATTGTCAATGACCAGGAGAGGTTATTCACCCAGAATGTCATGTCTCACACATTTAGAACTTCAAACATTTCATCCCTCCGATAAAGCGGTCCTATCCTTTTACCTACCTACCACTTTTAAAAACACATGGTGGTGGTAAACTTCAATTTTCCTATATATCAAGAACAAGTGCAGTTACCTTTTACCAAAACTTCCCTGAAAGTTTTAGAAAAATAAAGCCAGAGAAATTATAATCACTATGTTGAAATCAGATATGGGAAATAATCCCTGAAGAGAATTTACAATGACCTCCGATTTTCAGAGTGTAAAAATCACACATCAAACTCACCAGATGTTTATGAATTAATCTAGTATAATGACTTCTTACTTTCCCATTTTCAAGGGGAAATTATTTTGAGTTTTATTTTTGCTAATAAACTACTTCAAGCTCTGAATAATTAAGCCCTATTCCAACACACACACATACACAAAAGCTCAGAAAAATCCTGTATCTCCCATGTGGCTAATTAAAAAGGATTCCGATTTCTACAAGGAATGAATGACATCTTTGTTAACCTACTTTAACAGGACTCTAAATGACCCTGGCTTTTTCTTGCCCCAGTTTTCAAAATGTAACTGACCCAGAATAAAGTAAGCTTATCCCCAAACTCCTCGCAAAAACAGAATCGAAATTCCCAGAAGCCAAAACTCTGTATACAACCTAAGAAAAAACATTTTCTGTGCAAAACACTGTACAGTGCAAACAACACTGTTCAAAGAGCTCTTATTTTATTTTTCATTTAACTGGAATGTTTTTAAGATTATAAAGCTTTACTATATCAAGGCAAATAATCTTCCAGAAAAACACAGCAAAAGACTGTCAGCTACTGTGATATCAGGAACCTTCTGGAAACTTTTGTGTTGGCACAATACAGCACAAATAGCCAGTGAAAGACTTTAACTTGATTATTTTCTCTGGGTGTAATAATCATCTAATTAGCCAAAAAAGATCCTAGAGATGATTTACTTTTATTCAAAATAATTGAGCAGTCTTACTAGGTTATAGAAGCCAAAAATACTGCTTTCTAACACATGTCCTTTTCTTACTCTTCATTTATCATCTCCATCAAAATTCCACACTGGGGACTTGGCTGCAAAAGGGAAGTATTTCACTCAGAGCCTTTTATTAACCCTGAAGCAGGTGATGTCCAAAGATGAGTGGAAACTCACGTTAAAGGAACAATTACAGGGGGTTTGGCAAGAAGACAACAAACTCCAGGAAGTTCTTACCAAAATGTTTGATTTTTCACAGTGAGAGGAATATGTAACTCATCTTGCAAATAACATTACATACAGCGTATTTTTACTCTTTACCTCTCTAAAACTCAAATATGAAAAGGTATTCCAACAACATTTTCCATCATATTTTGGTTAATTTTTTATGTTGGATAACAAAATTAGGACTATGACCCCGTATAGTTAAGGACTTCAAACTTTTTTCATACGAATAATTAGATTCGCATCCCAGGTCATTTTCTCACTTTCACATGACATCAAAAGCACAGTTGGCCTACATGCTTCTTGAAGCTGCTCAATCTATTCATCTTTGTACCCTTAACATCCAGCCCACTGCACATCCTGATTAACTGAATAAAATTAAACACTATAGCACACTATTAAGTTTATAATCTAACCCACTGAACACAAACAGTTTTAATGGTATTAAAAATAATATATAAATTGAAAGCCTCCCTTCAGCTAGATACTCATAAATAATGAATAAATTTAAATAGAGAATTACCTAACCACAGAGACTCACATTTCACTACTGAGCCCTACCAAGTAATAATATCTACCCAGAAGGCATAGAGGACTTTTTTAATCTTTTAAAATATGCCATCTAGACGATAACAGTACTAAATGAAACATATGAGCATTGTTTGAAATGACACATTAACTGGGCTAAACATGGCTTTATAAAGGTTCACGCAGACAGTTAACCGTTCATTCACCAGCATTTTGGCAGGACTGCATGAAAGTTAACTCCTCATGCGATGGCAAAGGTAATAAAATACAAATCCCTGCCTAGTTCTGCATCTAATTAATGATAAAGTTCAATACTCAGATGTTGTTTTTCCAAAGCAGTGGCCTACCTCATTTTTAAAAACAAAATAATTTGTTTCTGTTATGTGAACGTATTATATCCTTTTATGGACAACAAAGTATTATATTTACCTGTTCAAAAGAAATAACATATCTGAAATATATAAAGGGTCCAAAAGAGTTCAAAACTGCCATGGCTGTCATTTAAAATATCACAAGATGAGTCAGCCACTCAGTGAATACCACTTATTATTAATCGGACTTTCAAATGGGTCCTCCACCTGTATTGTTTTTTATTCTTTCCATGGCATAGAAGAGGTTCTCGTGAGTTTCCTTATAAATGGTATCTTTTATCTACAACTCATTTTGAGCAGATTGATATAAAATAATATTAAATGGCCTTATTATTTGATGCTATTAAAATACGAAATGAAAGCACACGAAATAAAGACAGTTAATAATTTGGACATTTTATATGCTGCCACCATTATCTTAGGCAGCTCAGCTTCTAAACCTTGGAGCTGCTCTACCTTATTATCCATATTTAATAGTTGCAAAGTCCTACTGAGTCTTCCACTTTAATGATTTTCATATCTGTCCCAGATTGTCATACTCACTGCTTTAACTATAATCCAGGTAAGCACAGCCCAACACCCAGACATTTGAAAAGCTTTCATAATGGTTCTCCCAATGCCACTCTCTCGCCCTTTTCAAGTCTTCCTGTGCCTCAATACCAGGTTATCTCCTTAACCCACAACTCTGACCTCTGACCAGATACTATATTATCATTCTCAAGACCCAATAGCTATCAACTGCCTAAAATCAAAACCCCCAAACTTCTTGGGTTTGAATTCAATTCCCTCAAGTATCTTAATATGAGAAATACTTCTGAAGGGATTCCTACTTTGGTCTCACATTAAACTGAATGGCAAAGGAAGTCCCTTCCAACTTGAAAATTCTGTGATAGTTATCTATCTTGATCCCCTACTGCTCACATAACCATATTAATCCAATACTTCAAAGAATTATTTCCTGAACATATCCTCCCCACCTGAAATGCTTAGGAGAGATGTTATTTCAGACAAAACATGCAGTTACTATTTTCTTAGGATAAAAGGAAAGGAAGAACCTATTCTTTTTCCAGGAAAGAAATCCAATGGAAAGATCTGAAGAAATTCTATAATGGACACCTAGGTAAAGCAAATAACTTTTAAAGACAGTCATCCATTTTAATAGCTTGTTCTTTCATATATCAAGTTCATTAGAATATGGACCACACATAGTAGTACAAAATGCACTAAATTCCATTTTTACATTAATATTTTCAAATTCACAAATGCCGTTCCTTTCTCCTGCCAACAATCCAATCAGTTCAGTTCTATTCTCACTGGACTCAGAGAACATAAATATCTCCCTACAAAAAGGGCCCTCAAAAATTCCTTCATAAAGACATTTTCTCAAGATCGCACCAAAGATGAGCAAAAAGAAAGATGAAGTCATTTGTTTGTTGTCCAGCTCTATGAATTTCAGCAAAGCACTTCCTGATTCCTTAGGCCTGATTCCTTGTAGGCCCTGCACACATTGGATATCTTTTTTCGTAGCATATCAACAATGAATTGCCACATTTTAATTCAGGTATCTTAATGTTTTCTTGAGGATATTATTCTGAGTCAGGGTATGGCCAGAATAATCTCATCTTAGATAAGTTTTGGATAAAATAAAGTAAGCATTAAAAGTTAAATAGGCATCTAAAAAAGGTTCTGAAATGAGTGGGAAAAACTTCCTTATGAGCAGTGATCCTGAGCCTCTCACATTACATAAAATCTCTTTTCTCATATTACTCCAAGTATCATTAAGCACATGTGAATTTTGTGAAATACAAGGCTGCTTACATAGCGTACAAAGCCGAATGCTTTTAAGACTTTTGCCAAAAGCCTGCAGCTCAGTAGTTGCTAATGTACATGATATTTTCGATCAGTTTTTTCCTAAATAACTAATTCTGCTATGAAACTAAAGTTACCTTCAGAAATATACACAAGTTCCTTCTTTCCTTCCTTCTTGCTTCTTTCCTCCCCACTTTTTTCTTTTTCTCCCTTTCCCCCTCTCTCCTTCCTTTCCTCATTCCCTCCTCACTTTTCTTTCCTTTCTCTATCTCCCTCCTTCCCTGCCCCAGGACTAGGCTGAAAGAATCATTACAAATTTGCTGAAAACAATAAAGAACTTAACTTCAGGAAATCTATTCATTTCACAATTAAGCTTTCGTTCTACAGTCAAGGGAACCTCTTGGTTGGTATCCCAGAGGGTACCTGGCTAATGTGAGCATCCCTTGCCCAGTGTCAATCTCACCACTTCATAGTATTAGCTTTCCATCTGTCACTATAGAACAATGCATCCAGCACCATGATCCTCCAAATACATCATGAAGGAAAATCATTCACACTGGTAGTGAATGTATATCACATTTCCACTACAAATATCCCATACTCATCTCCTATTGTAAAGCAGATTTATAACCTAATATGATTCAAAACCACTCATTTCTCAGTAATTTGCTAATTATTTTGAGCTACTTGTGAAACTGAGATCATTAATGTTAAGTGAAACTGCTCGACTATATTCTGGCTATAAAAGTTTGCTATGGATTAACTGGGATTAGGCTAAGATTTAAGTGGATTTTCCAGAGAAAGTTGTTAGGGAAATTCCCTCTTTCAAATTGTTCTTCAAAATGTGCCACAAGGAGAGTGGTGCAGTGGAAAGAAAACTATCTTCCAGGTCGAAACCAACTCTGCTGCTCACTACTATCTGACCCTGGGAAGGTAATTCCATCTTCCTGAGCCATAGTTTCCTTCCCTGTGCCTTGAAGATAAAAATATCTACCTCACAATGTGATTGTGAAGATCAAATGAGATAATGTATGTAAGAGTACTATGTAAGCTAGAGCATGTACATAAAAGTCTTGGAGCACACTTTGCACTGAGGAAGAAAATATTAACTATAATAACTATAATGCTATAAGTGCTGAAATAGGTACTATGGGAGAATAGAAGAGGAAATGAGAATTTCAACTGAAGAGCAGGAGGAGGCTGAGTCTGGTTGACTTTGAGACTTATAAGGGGTAGATGAGAGATGGATAAGCTGGACTTCTCCCAATGGGAAGAAGAGGCAGGGGAGCTGCAGGGGGTACAACCTGAACAGAGGCACACAGGAGAGGGAGTATGGCCCGTTAAGGAGCTATGGGGATGGAGCACAGGTACACCTGTGGGGTGAGGCAGGCGATGAGGTTAGAAAGGTAAATGCCAGAAGAAAAGCCTGTGAACCACATCAAGAAGTCTAGACTTCATCTCACATGTGATGGGGAGTCTTAAAATAGAAATATCAAAACAATCAAAAGAAAACAAAAAAAAGAACAGATTTCTGATTTACAATATTTTGCTATCAACATGCAGTTCCTACTCTAGGTGTGTGTTTGTGGGCAATAAATCTTTTGAGGCAAAGATTGTCACTGTAAATATATAAAAAGAAATTACAATGCATGTATTGAACTTCTACTCTGTGTCAGGTATTGCACTAAGCCTTTTGCATGCATTACTGTTCATCTTCAAAATGTAGATGCAACATAGGCATTATCATCTATATTTTAAATATGAGGACACTGACTCAAAAAAGATTAAGTCTCAAAGAACAAGCAAGTGACAGAACCAGGAAATTAGTTTTATCATATGGTCAATAACTATGTATGGTGTCGGGGGTACTAGACTGATCAAGGGAATCACTTCATAAATTATATAAATGTCTAACCACTTATGCTATACACCTAAAACTAATATAATATTGAATGTCAACTGTTGAAAAATAAATTTATTTTTTTTAAAGAATGCCACCAGAACTTCAGAGAAAAATAAGGGCACTGATTTTTTCATTTAAATGAAAATTTGATTTCAACTATTTATGAATAGTATATAATACTATAAAAAATGTATTGAGATTTTTTTAAATTCTTACCTAAAGTACTACCTCTCAATATATTATGTTTCTTAGTCTACATAAATTAATATTTATTTTTAAAAGTCTGATACAAAGAGGAAATACAGATGGCCAATAGGTCTATGAAAAGATGCTCAAGGTCACTAATCATGAGAGAAATGCAAAGTAAAACCAAAATGAGATATCACCTCACACCTGTCAAATTGGCCATCATCAATAAATCAACAAAAAACAAGTGTTGGCGAGGATGTGGAGAAAAGGGAACACTCATACATTATTGGTGAGATTGCAAATTGGTACAGCCACTATGGAAAACAGTCTGGAGGTTCCTCAAAAATTAAAAATAGATATACCTTTTGGTATTTGGATATACCTTCTGGGTATTTATCCAAAGAAAACCAAAACAATAATTCATAAAGATCTATGCATCCCTATCCTATGTTCAGCATAATTTACAATAGCCAAGATATGGAAGCAACTTAAATGCCCATCAACAGCAAATTGGATAAAGAAGTTATGGTTCATACATACAATAGAATATTACTCAGCCGTTAAAAAAATGAAATTCTACCATTTGTATTGACATGGATGGACCTAAAGATTATTATGCTGAGCGAAGTTAAGTCAGACAACGATAAATACCATATGATTCCACTAATATGCAGAATCTAAGGAACAAAAAGAAGAGATTAATCGAAAACAGACTCACAAATATAGAGAACAATCTGGTGACGGCCAATGAGGAGGAGGGTTGGGGGGGCTGAGAGAATGGGGTGAAGGGTTAAAGAAGTACAAATCAGTAGCTGATAAATGGTCACGGGGTTGGGAAACATGGCATAAAGAATACAGTCAGCATTAATGTAATAGCTAGGTGTAGAGCCGGAGGAAAGAACGAGCAATCAGAGAGATCGTTTCAAAAACTATATGTCTAAATCAATGTACTTGAAACTAAAAATAAAATTAAAAAATTTTTAAAGGCCTGATACGTATAGGTAGAGCCTATTGCAATAGCTATTAACCTCAAAGTCAAGAATCTCATCATTCAATACATTTTTAATTAGAAAAAGTATATCAGAAAGTCATTTTGAGATTTATCATAAATGTCTCAAATATAATGTACGGCATGGCAATTATAGCTAATAATACTGTAGTACATATTTGAAAATGGTCATGGGAATGCAGAACATGGCATAAGGAATGCAGTCAGTATTAATAAGAGAGCAGATCTTAAAACTTTTCATCACAGAAAAAATTCTGTAAATATGTATGGTGACGGATATTAACCAGACTTATTGTGGTGATCATTTCACAATTCAAAGAAATATCAAATCATTATGTTGTACACCTGAAACTAATATAATGTCAACTATACCTCAATTAAAAATTAATAAAGAAAAATTAGAAATAAAAATGATAAATGACTCAAAATCTATGGCTGCTAAGTAACATTCTAAGAATGTTGCTTAATTCCATAGTTCATAATCTTAAAATTACTTTAATATATAGTTACAAAAAAAATTTGCAAAGACTTGCCATAGCCGTATGTTTTGTACACTAACTTTACTCAGCTCCACGATTCGCTTTATCAACAAAGGTAGAAAGCCTAGTGGCTAATGAATTTTCAAAGTACAAAACAAACATTGCCAAACTCCACTAAAGCACTTAAAAAATAGGAACTACTCACTCTGCATAAATATACACATGATTCACATGATTGAAAGGTCATCACTCACTTATACTTTTACTATTCCTTCCTATTAGTGCAAAAGAGGATGTACATTTAAAAGAGGCTCTGCATAAAGATGTAAAACAAGTACAAACAATATCCAAGCAAACTATGGTTAACTAATTCAATTTTCACAACAAATAAAATACACTCAGAGTGAAAAACTGAGATACCAAATTCCTTCCAGGTATTCCTTAGTTTCTAGAGAACTGAGCTAGCAATAAAAACATTTAAGTAATGTAGTAAAATGTTCTACAATTGGAAAAATACATAAGAGAGACAGGAAGTGATGAAATTTGTAAAGAGACGAGGGAGGGTAAGGTTTTCACAGTTGCTATGGGTGTTACCCAACCCAATCTTAATTACCTTGCAGTGAAATATGGAGATCATCGATGCCCAAGGAAACCTGTTCATCTTCAGTGGGAAGCACAGGACTGGATGCCATCCTTTGACTCAGTGGAGATTACACCATATCCATATCAGTTAAAGAAGTGAACTAAAAGGAAAAGGGATAAATGTTCATTAGTAACTGCGCTGCTTTGCATTTCTAGTAAACATGTATCACCAGAGAGTAACTGAAAGCAAAACCGGCCCTCCAAAAGCAGCAGAGTTTTCTAGAATTTCCTTCGTTCATGAGGAACAAAGTGACTACGCCTTCTTTTCTGAATCATAATCAAGATTTTGCCCTGGGACCTATTCATGCTCACTGGAGTTGCTGGCAGAACTCCAAAAGAGCCAGCATTGTTGATTCCACATTCGTGGTGAAAAGGAAAGCTACCCAGTTAGATTCCATATCTTGTCTAGAGGAAGCACAGTTGACACAAACTGGTATCTTAGAAGTTTTTGTGTATTTCCTTGTCAACCTTCACCCAGTAAAGATTTTCTTTAAAATTTTTTCAACTAGCTTAATTCCTTTTCTGCTCCATAAATGTTGCCATTTAGTAGAAACAGTAAAAGCTGACCCTGCATAGCCTATAAAAGTGAAACTAAAAATACTGTACTGAAAGAATGTTTAATGGGTTATCTGTTGGAATGAATTATTTTCCCAAGTACTTGTCTTTCTACCTACACATTTCTTTCTCTGTCCTTACTTTGACTCTTAAAGAATCCTTCCAATAAGAGTTATTCTTCTTCTGCAACTCTAAAAGTATTGTTTCATGCATGTGTATGCCAGTATTAGTATCTTGGGGGCTGAGAATAAAACATTGACTTCTCTCATAGATGATTTTCTTATCAAAATAAACCTAACCAATATATAAAAATATAAAATGTATTAGAGGAAAAAAAAGGGATGGATAAATGTACAGATATGTGGTCAAGCAAGGATAGCAAAATGTTAATGGTAGAATCTATGTGTTGGGGATATCAGTGTTAACTGTAACATTCTTTAACTTTGCTCCTTATTAGAAATTCTTCATTAATAAAATGTTGGGGAAACTAAAAACTAAATAAACTTGAGGCACCAACTAGATATAATCATATTAAAAGCACTAATCAGTTAACCCTACAGGTAGACTTTAAAATTTCTACCTTGCCTTCCTCATTCTCTTTTAGCATCCACAACGCCTTCTTTTATCTCTCCCATGGAACACTGTTGTTGAAGATTTTACCCACCAAATAAACTATGTTTATTAATTTATAATTAGTTGTTTTATCCTCTGAATTAAGATGAATCAGAAACCACCTGATGCAATAGTGCTACTATACTGAGTTGGTGAGATTCTAACCAGAATAAAACGCTGTTCATTAGTTTAGGTGAGCCTGTGCAGCCTGAAGAAGGATAAAGGTACAAATATCCTCAGCTTTTGATGTACTGAGGACCTCCACTCCTCCTGCCTGTACCCAAGGGCTCCTAAACTCAAAGCGAAGACAGAGCACTTCATGATGTCAGGAGACCAACTGAATTCCAGCATGAATTTCCTAAGGGCACCCACTATCCCCTGCCAGGGCTATTTAAACAAACAAATAGAAAAGGATAGTAACAATAGGAACATAAACATTTTTATAGCACTTACAATATACAGGCACCATTCAAAGCACTTTGCATATATAATCTCATCTAATCTTTATAACAACGGTATGAGTTAGGTATTATAATTATCCCCATATTTGAAAAGACAAAACTGAGATGCACAAATGTCATATAAGTTGTCTAAGGACATACAGCTAATAAATGATGGAGCTAAGATTTGAACCAAGATGGTTTTGGTTTCATGATCCACATTCTTCACCAATACAGGTTGGTACCTCACAGAGCTAGCTAAAACTCCCCATTTATTCTTTCTTTCCTTTATTTACTCAACAAGGATTTTTTATGTGCTAGACCCTGCTGTCAAGAAATTCAATCTTCTATGAATGACAAATCAACAGAATATTGAGAAAAATCCTCTATGAAATATATGCAGAGCATTCTATGGAAACAAAGCAGAAGGCGTGCCCCCATCAACCTGAAGCTGGAAAAAGATGTGACTGTCAGGAGTGTACTTATTATAAACAGCTTTTCACCCCAAATAGTCCCATTAGCGTTATTCAGATAACACCTTGAATTCAATAAGAATATCTCTGAAAGCCACTCATCGCCATTCAATATTAATCAAATAAAAGGTAATAAATGTAGAGGAAAGAATTTAACTTTGCCTTATTTATATTAAAAATAAAAACAGAGCAATAGAGAATAAATCGACAAACAGAATCAAAAATGTTCCTGTGAGAAACTGGTATGTGGGATTCACTATAATTGTATATTAAAGTTGTTGAAAAAAATTAGTATTAGTCAAAAAAATGTCTAGACTTAAAAATAACTTTGCCTGAGAGGTTATTTTTGATAATGAAAGTTTACTGGCAAAAAGTCAACAAAATACAATAATTATTAGTTTACTGAAAAAAAGAACGAGGGCTTGGCCAAAACCAAAGAGCCTATCCACCAGCCTCCCTGAGGGCCATCCTATCATTGGTGTTCGGGCTTCCCCATGGAAGCTGTGCTTACTACCTCACAACAAGAGCTACTTTCTCAAGGAGGATCAGCATAGAAGAGCTCTTCCCCAGTGCTCCTCACAGCTTTACTTTTCCTTTTCAAATAAAAGTTACACCCAATTATATAACAAATCTCATTTGTTTTAGAATGAAAATAAATTAGACTAGTTTTAAAAGTGAATAATGGACCATCTTCAGGCACATAACCAAAGACTGGGCAAAGAATTAATATAGTGGCATTACAGATTCTAAGAGCAAGTGGAATCGTATGGAATTGAGTTTTAGAAATTCATGTATATTAATATACATACTTTTACAAATGGCATAAGCTATTTTGAAATGACTGTGGCTTGCTTATGCAATATATCTTAATGTGTCTCTGGTATCTCTAAAACCTCAAAACACTAGAGAATTTCCCCTTTTTAAAGAAATCTTGGCATTTACCTTGTATTATTGTTATTAAAATTTTTTTCAACTCAAAATAAAATCTGAAGAGAAATTATTTCTAATGAATGGAATTCTAAATGAATTTTTTATGCATTTTACTTACTTGCATTTTAAATTTTTCAGATGAATACATATTTCTGCTACAATAAGAAAAATGTTTTTATTTCTATTTTAACTAAATGACAATGGGAACTAAGGTATTATTTGGTTCAGGATCAGTTCTATGATCCATATGCTATAAAATCTATATCTGTATCTTCTTTTTAAGGAAAAAAATACTCTCTTGATACAAATAAAACATGAGAAAAATTCTCTGAGTTTGACAAAATTTCTGGAAAAGTCTCTTAAAAGCCTTTTTGGTAGCTCAACAAGTCTCTTATTTTCTGATTATTACGTAGTTTTCTAACAAGCCCTGCCTGTTTTATAGCACTGGCAAAATCACTGTGTCAACAGGGAGAAAGGAACATCTATCTTATCTTCAAAGGTTGATCAGAAGGTGTACCATAGCGGGACGTAGTTAAGTACACTCAGTTAATTCTTTAATGGTGATTTAAATGTTAGCTTTTTCCCAGGGTGTGCCTCCCTCCTTTTTGTCTTTTCTTCAGCTGTACTGTGTTATTTATGGACCACCTAGGACATTTGAAGGCTCTCCCTTCTGTCAGTTAAGTTATAGAGCTATTCCTAGCAATTGAGTTATTAACTTTGATCTGCTTACAAGCTCACAGAAGAAAGCTGGTGACACATTTGTAACAAGTGTCCTCATCTGTTTTCCATTAACTTTCTAGACTCTGTTATTACTTATTTCTTCATCATCGTTTGACCAGAAGCAATCAGTGCAAACTCCCACACCAGATAATCCTTAAAGTCTACTCTATCATCTCCTTTTAGGCACGTTACTTTTTCTAATGACCACCACAAAATGCCAGAACAATCATTCCTATCCATTCACTACACAGTTGGGAAACAAACATACAATACTCTGGCTATGATACCGCTGTGCTTACTACCTCACAACAAAGCAGTGTCACTCTTCAGCCAATACAAACTGAGCCACTAAACCACCTACCTCGACCATCATAAAAGCATTCTGACTTTAGCCAATTCCCTAACAGAACCCTCTGTTGGCCTGGACCAAGTCCCAAGTGTTCTGAACCACAGTGTCCAGCCGGTGCTACAGAATGAGAATGACATTATTTACAGGTGGTTGTTGGAATTCAATGAAAAAACACATGAAACTAAAAAATGACAGTAACAACTAACATTATTGAGCGCTTACTATGGGAGATGTATCACAATATATAAATATTCTTTATTATAATTTGTGAAGTGAATTTGTCAGGATTATTCTATTTCTTAAATAGCGGTAAAAACTAAAAGCTAGTCATAGTACTAAAATGGAGAGTAAAAAAACTTAAGGAAAACGTCCAGCACTACAAAATCTTATGTGTTAAATCAGCACCAATCCAGAAAGCATGCACCCAGAAAGTAATTATTTTTAATTTCCGCCAGCAAATTTTAACCTGGAAATTCTGCCTTTGCACTCCACACTCACATTTTCTACAGCTCATAATTCTCCCCACAAATGTTCCATGCCTTTGTTACCACCATGTCACCAATCTCCCAAAAACCCTGGAGACAAGTACTGACAATGATTTGGGGGTTTTTTTTCCATATATATCTCGTCATTCCTTTTGTCACCACTTCTCTCTGTAACTCCATTACTTTGTTCTTAAATTGCTACCAAAGATTACAGGTTTCCTATCAACTCCAGCTTTGCAACCCCCTTCTTTCAAGAATCCCTAAGAGATTTGGGACACAAAGGCAAGAGATACTGAAGAAGTACAAATTAGACACAGGTCTGAAAACAAATGGAACAGAGTATGTTGAAAATCAGGGCTGATAACTAGATTTTAGGCAGGTCTGCAAAGCAATGATAGGGCCTCCAGCCCTCACCCTCCTCACCACTTCCCAGCACCTATTCCAAGAGTACTGGCAGCCAGACCTATTCCCCAAACCTCTAGTTCCACCCACAGGTTGGATTTCAGAGGATCCTTTTCTGGAGAAAGTAAAAGCCCCTAGAAAAAAACCTCCAGATATTGATATTTGGGGTTCCTCAATAGAAAGGTCATTTTTCTGCCAAATTTCTACTGTGAAATTTCACTAATTGCTTTTTCATTCCTTACTCTTAATTATGAGTGGGCAACCAAAGACTACCAGATATTCAGGGAGAGTCTCAAAGAATGAAAGAAAAAAAAAACTCAAAAGAAACATAAAAGAAGAACCTGGAAGAATTGGCAAATGTAGAAAAAAAAGGAAAAAAAAAAACTGAAACTGATAATAATTTAATTTCTTTTTAGAAATGCACCATAAGATGAATTTTATATTAAAGCACATACAAGGTTTCACAACAGCAGTTACAAACAGAATCAACATTTTTTTTTTCATTTTATATCTTCACAGGACAATGCACTGTATAATAGGAGGGTATGTAAATTGGTGATTTTAAAGGTAGTACTGCTCTTATTAAGACAAAGATCTAATTTGGGGTCTGAGAAACTTTTAAAAATGTGTACCTCCATTCATTCCACAAAGGATTTGTGATTTGTAAAACATATTCACTGTTCTGGGTAGAAATGCTAAGTTTGGGAGAGAAAAATTCAGGGAGCTCTCATCAGATGACCTCATTTTTCTAAGGAAAATAAGAAGGTAATCTGCTGGGAGCAGGGGGAGCAAGCAAGAGGTAGGGTCCTTGAGAAATAAACAGTACGTGAAACAGGTCACAGCTGAGAATCTGAACCAATGGACCAGAGAGACATACAAGGAGTCTGAGGGCAGTGAAGGCGCACTGAGATAAAATCAACACTGGCTCCAGAAGGTTGTAAACAGCATTTTGGGTGCAAGGTTTTCCCAGAAGGACTCGGCATCTGACTGATACTCAGGTAGGATCAGCAACTGCTGGTGAGTTATCAATTTCTACCAACCAAAAAATGCCCTCAAATTGCACATAGACACAAGGAGACATGTTCAAGAATGTTCATGACAGAACTGTTTATAACAGAAAAAAAATGAAATAAAAACATTCAAATCCCATTGGTAGGAGAAAGGATAAACTGGTTGATTCACACAAGCTAAGACTATTCTACAGCTGAAATGAACGAATGACCAATATCATCAAGGTTATATATCAAAACTATAAAGTGGTGGGTAGAAAGAGCAAGTGCAAAAGAACTGATATACCATGAAGTCATTTATGTACTTTATGTAAATTTTAAACGTGAATTTTCTTTCTTCTAAGAATTTAACATCAAAGTAGGGAGTACATTATGGATGTTAAAAATATTCACTAAAACTGCAACAGAATTCTACTTAAGTTAGAAATGGTTCAAAGAGCCCTAGCCTCTGGCTTTAGGCCCAGCTCTGCCACTGACTGACCACATGACCTTGGTTATCATGAGCTTCTCCAAGGTCCAGTTTCTTCATCTGTGAAATGAGGATAATGACTCTTTCTGAGCCAACTCATAGATTTTCAGATTCATGGCCAAGTATCTAACCCAAAGTTCTCTGCTGCACATTTAAAAACACTGGATTATAAGAAATATTCACAAATGAATGCTTGAAAAACCGAGTTCACCCGTTCCAGGATGTTATCTTTGGATTCTGTCCAGCCATCAGGGGGCTGTGAACCTGAACTGCATTGTTTTACCCCTCGGAAAATTGCTTTTATTAAAGTGCATCCTGGTATAATCCCGTAAGCTTTACCAAGCAGGTTATTCTAGGAGACAGTGAAGAGCAACCTACTGTTGTTCTGACACTGGAGGTCAGCACCACAGCCTGTTCATGAAAGGGCCCTTTAATGAGAACACGTTGTGGAAAATTATCTGGGGTCTCAGGACCAAGATAAACTGATCCGGAGCATTTATTTGTTTAATCTAATGATGTTATTTTTATAACAAAGTTTCCCTCTCTTTTTCTGGCTGATATAACCCAGATCTAGCAACTACAAATGACTTTACAAAAAACAAGCTGCTTCCTACTGGCTTTATTCATCTATATTTTTTCTTCAATGCAACGTCCTCACCTGTTTTTTATTATTATTCTATTGAACTTTATGTTTCTATGTAAACTACTTCAAACTTTATCTGGAATAAGGGAGGTTACAAATAAATGAGTTTAATTAGCTCAGATGTTCTGTAAGAACAACAGATCTAGCATGCTGAAAATTACAAAATGAGATGCAAATCCAAATTTTCCTTCATTAGTGAGAAAGAAAATTTTACTGGTGGGAAACAAAAGTTTATGTGCTTTCGGTAAATGAAAGTTTTGAAATATTTCTCCAAGCCACCTGAAGACATTAGATTCCAGTTCTAAGCTCTAGAAAAAGATCTATTTGTAGATAACACTGGAAGTACCCCTAAAACATGATGAGTGACTTTGTGGCCTACTCCATCATTTCTGCCAGGTTCTATTTGCTCCTGTGCCAACTTCTTGTACTAAGCCTGTGTCATCTATAGCCTCTTTCCCATGGAGACCCTGAATCCTGGAGTCTTGCTTATAAGCAATGGATTAACAATGCCTCCAGCAGGGTGTGGAACACTGAGAGTTACATGGGGAGGTACTGACGGGCATAATAAATTAGTTTACTATTATTCATAAGAAAAATATATTCCTAAGAATTCCTTGCACTCAAGAATATGTTTTTAATGTCTATATTCCTTGTGAATATGTTCTTACTCTGCCTCTCCTCTGTGTCCCCATTCCTGCCCATCAACCTCTCCTCTCTTATAGATCTGCAGTCCAGGCTCTGCAGGGTTTCTTCTTTTTTCCTCTCTGTCCCAGCTCCCTCCCATTACAGCAGGGCAAACAGAGTATCCCAAAAAATTCTAGCACACTAAAATAAAAAGCCATCACAAACATTACATATATCTTTGAAGAGCTATTATAATCACAGCACCTTAAATAAATTGCTTAAATTTTCCAAATAGTGAAAAGAGATAAGTCAGCTTGCCATTCAGTAAATTGGCTTTAGGAGAATTGGCCTTCTTCCCCAAAGAAGTAGCTGTGTGACTAACAGATCACTTATCTCTGGTCTGCACTCCAAAGATAACCTTAGCCCTGCAAGCAGCCTAGCTTATTCCCATTCCCTAGTTCCTGTTAGCTCCTTCCTGATATTTCATATTGGAATACACTGCAAACATCCTGGCATCAATTTAGAGGCTATAGGTCCTAATTGCCATCTTGAAATGCCAGCTAACATGGAGAAACCCATTCCTTAGAAACTCCACTACTAAGTTCACCTGTCCCTTTAAACTAGATCCTTTGGCCCTGAGTCTTCTTCAGATTCTAGACAGTGAGCTCTGACTATGTCTTGTTTGCTGTTGTATCCTAATCATCAAGCATAGGATATGGCACATAAGTATATAATAAGTGTCTGAGGAAAAATGAAGAGTGAACAAATAAATTTAAAAACTGGAGCAACGTTCTTGAGGACACATTCTACAAATCTCAGCTCCTCCCATCTCTACCTCCTACCTCACCTCCCCCCGCCCATAAGCAGCTTTCTGTTTTATTTTATTTTTTTATTTAGTGCTAGAAAATACTTCATTTCCTTAGAGAAACAGGTTGAGATTTTGCTGTTGTTTTTGTTTTATTTTTGTTGTTGTTTTTCTTCCTGAAAATAAGAACCATATAATTAATGTTCGTTTTTTGTTTTTTGTTTTTTTGTTTTTTCGTTTTAATGGTCCAGAAACACAGAGCTAACTTTGAGGTCAAACTATAGCAATTATGTAGAGGACCTTGTGATGTTTGTTTTTTACTGGCTTTTGTCTTGTTTTGTGTTTTTACCTTTTATTGACATATAATACCTGATTTTATACATATCTGTTGTGGTCATCTTAAACCCTTGTGAATAAGGTAGTGAATGAACTAATTTAAAAACTATATAAATAGATAAGTGAGCAAACCAAAACTCAGGGAGTATACAAGGATTTTTCCATATACAAATAAAATTAAAAAGAATTTTGAAATAAAGGTCTTCCCAAGTCAGGATATAAAAAGTAAGTTACAACTTACTCCTTTGATATCTCCACTTGAATTGTTCCCCTTCTTTCCATTTTCAGCAAGACTGTTTTTAATCCCAGAATGGCCAGAATTCTTGGCCATAGGAAACTGGATTGCCCTCAAATGTCTTCCTGGATGTATTTAAAGGTAAAATGCCTATTTCTATTTGTAATGATTTTTTTTCTTAAGTTTTCAAGGTTTCAGAGGAACCTTGGTCCCAAATTACCTGGAGAAAGAAAGGTAGTTGAGGGGTTGGGGAATTCTGTTAAACTTACAAAGCTGAACTAGTCCTACTGAGCCGTGGTCAAAATAGTTGCATGGACAAATGGTAAAATTCTGAGAACAGAAGTGACTGAAATGTTTGGGAAATATGTGCAGAATCTTTCTCTGATTATAAGTGTTTTTGTCAAGTGTTGCAAGTAACATAACTGTACAAGCATTTTTACACGTGTTTCTGTTGGGTAGCATTTCCCTGCTAATGAAAGATTTGTTGTTAAAATTCCAAACACTAGTCTCTCCAAGATATTTAAAAGAAATATTTCTATATTTGAAATGTCTGCCAACAATTACAAATGCCAAAAATATGTTGGCTGTTAAAATGAGAAGTTTGCTTCCGAAATGTAATATTTCTTTAGAATAATATTTGCCCAATTTTAGTGGCAGCTGCAGAAATGCTTTCACACTGAAATTAATTTACTATTAAAAATGGGCAAAGCCAGAGTGATTTGCTTTTTCCTTTTGGCCTGCACTACTGTAATTGACCCAAATTACACACACCTTTATCAACTGATACACCAGCTGTGCTTGGCCAGGTACCCATGCTCTCTAACTGTGTTGACTTACAGAGGAAATTATTAAAAAAATAAATAAGCCTTTTTTCAGATAAGGGTCTGTTTTGTCTATGACCTTGTCCCACGACAGTCCTCAATTACATGTATATGATTGCTAAGTTTCTTGCTTAATTTAGAAACTTCCTGACTCTATTTTATCCTACTACTCAGGCTTAAAATAAATATAAAAACAAATTCAAGGCGAACTGAGAGTTCTAGATGAGACCATGTTAATTCATTCATTTAATAAATACTGGTTGAGTGCCTACTATATTGCCAGGCACTGGAGGAGCAGATGAATGAGTGGGAAAGTCTTTCCAGAGACAGAAACAAAGTATTCAGGAAATTTAAAACAACAGCAACAACAACTAACTAACTGCCTAGGGGAAAAAAACAAGACTTGTCATAACAGGCATAAATGGAAAAGAAGCAATTTCTAGCTTCCTACCCTCAAAATTTCCCTGCTAAAGCAGGTAGATCCTAGAAAATGAAACTGGTGGATGAGAGGGCTGGCCAGGACAAGTAAGTCTAGTCAAATTATAAATCATGAATAAGTGCGAAAATAAGTTTGTTCCTCCAATCCACCATAACAGAGCCAAGGATTAGAAAATAAATCCAGGTGTTTTTAGGGGGTGAAAAAAAAATCCTTTCAATATAAGTTACACTTATTATAAGGCTAAAAAGTTGAATTATAGTTCAAATTTATTTTCTACAAAATGGAATATACATTTTATTTACTTTTAAGAGGATTTTGTACTACAAAAATAATGTGCTTATTAAAGTAATTTTTAATGTTATAGAAAATTTTTAAAAATCAATAACATCTATCCATAACCTCACCATCCAAATACAACCACTCTTAATATTTTGGTGAATTTTTATACTATTTTTATCTTTAACACAGGCTCTTTTCTTTCACAGAACTTTAACTATACCATAAATATCTTTTATTCTACTAAATATTAAACATCAGAATTTCCATGTTATTAGTCTCCATAAACATCATTTTCATATCTGCACTGTAGTTTGATGGTACATAAAATTTTGATTTGGAAAAGAGCACCAAGAGTTACTCCTAAATCTTCTCAAAAAAAAAAAAAAGGAAAAAAAATGTTTATTATTTAGCTTTCATTTGTTTACTATTAGTAATTTAACCAAAGAATATTAATGTACAGCTCATATACTTCAGGCATTATGCTTGCTGGGTGGCCAGCAAGAGATAATCAATCCTTGGAAAAATGGTCTCCAAGACAAGAGGGATTTATATTCCCTCACCTTATATGATTCCTGGCCATTTTCACACTGTGCTTCAGCTCTCTTCCGTCCAGATTAAATCAAATAATTGAGCTATACTATGAGACTAATTTCCAATAGGGCAAGATGGTGAATGGGCAGTAGTAACAAGAACCTAGGCTCATTTGATCTAGAACATAAACCAAGATCTCTGCCCATGGTGAGAGAAGCAAGTATCAGCACATATCAGCTGCTTGCAGGCTGTCAAGTGAAAGACAGTGCTTCCCATGTGGGTTTGGGATATCCTAGTCACACTAAGTCTAGTCTGGGATGCTGAATGGTCTTGTGAGGAGGCAAGACATGTCCAGTGGCTGAGATAATGCCACTGAGGCCAGGATGGGATTTGAGCCTCTGGATTCCTGTGAAGGACAATCAGCTGTGTTCCCTTCTAGGCCCACAAGCTGAATGCCTTCCCCATGGACCCACAGATAGTATCTGATCTCAGTTCATATCTGCCTTTCTCATGGAAACATTCAAAGTATCACCTTAAATGACTGAAGGGCACATTCTTGTTATTTGACATTCTCTGACAGTACAAAAACTGGAAAATAAAGTCTCTTTATTATTGAAAAATTATATTCATTTTTTCTCAAAATTATTACTTATATGCTTTATGGTTTTCTTGATAAAGCTTTAGTAACTAGAGAATATTCCATACTATTTTAAAAAACACAAAATTAATAAGACTACTACTACCCCAATAAGTATAAAATATACTGTCAAAATTTTAGACCTACTTATAAAATATAAAATTGATATACATACAGCAGGTAAAAGAACCTTACACTTAATAATTGTTTTTGCACCTAATAATCACACAATGTATTCTGAAAGTCTAGCTACTTCTTGAAATCAACCTCTATAACTTAAAAAGAAAAAAAGGAAGAAAATTCTATATAATAAAGAAGTGGACAACAGAGCATGCATTCCACCCTGCCTTATAGAAATTATTCTTACCAAAAAAAAAAAAAAAATTCTTACTTATCTGAAGATCATGAATCCACAAAAGAAAAGTATTATCAGCTAGCTCTCAATTACCCAAGCACACACGTTCCTTTTCGTAAAGTAGTCATTGTCCCTTCCTGCAGCCAAAGACATCGCATAGAGGTGTTAAGTTGGTGTGTCGGCCTTTATGTATGCCTTTGTAGGTAGTGAGCTACCCAACCATGCATTTGGAATCTTGTTTGAGACAGAGGCCGTGGGAATATTAAGGCTACTTTCATCCCGTGAAACATTTCTGTGCTAGTATGACGCAGGTATTCGTAGGGGTCAGTCACTTAACTACAAAGCAAGACGACCCCATGTAGGCACAGGGATGGGGAGGTACAACTATGAAAAATCAGCATCCATTCAATTTGCTTATTCTTGGAACATCATCCCTCAGCTTCTATCAAGTGTTCAATAAATGTAACTGAATGTCTCAAATACACATGTAGAATCAACATGCATACTGAACAGCTCTACCTCAACAACCCGCAGTAGAATACACTCAAAACAGAACAGGTGACTTCACTTCTGGCCATGAAGGAGTTACAGAGTCCATAATTAACCTTCTTCTAGAAATTTTTAGAAAATAAAGGAGACAATTATTTTGAGACCGCAACTGACGATGCAAGAGTATCTTCCTTCTGAGAAGAGAAGCAAGTAAGGTGAGCCCCACAACTGCCTGTGCTTTCTCCCTGCAGACAATGTGCAGACCTCAACACTTCAAAGGGAACACCAAACAGAGCCTGACAACTTCACCGAGATCAGAATTCAGAAGGCCAAGGGGGCCAGGGCAGAGAAGGGAGCAGAATTGGGTAGAGGAAGAAACAGAGTTGCAAAGCAACCTCCAAAACAGCCTGTCCCAACCCCAAAGTGAGCTCTGGAGGTTAAATGACACCTACAGAATTGTCCTAAGTTGGAACTAGATGGCCTAGCCCTTACAACCCCACCTAATCAGTCACTAGATGTGGGACCTTCGATACCTACTCTACCCCTAAGAAGGGGCATTACCCCAATAGGTGGTTCACTGATGCTGAGGATATCCCAAAAAGGCTGAAGGCACTCCCCGCCACACACAGGATGGGCAACAAGCCCCTCATTAAAGGGAGATGGGGACAGCACAATAGTGTTCACTACAGTGAGCTCTTAAAATCGTCAGCCAAGTTATTTTACTCCCCTGCTTAAAACACTTCAAAGACTCCCCATCGACAGACAGCACAGCATTCAAGGCTCTTCAAGAGAGGGCACCTTCCTATGTCATCTCTGCCTCTTGACACTCTTCACACAGGCCCAAGGCTACAAACACGGCCAATGAATTAAAGTTCTCTTTAAAGTCCCAAGTTCTCTCGCTTTTCTGTCTTTGCTCATGCTATTCCCAAGCCCAGGCAGAGTGAGGCCATCTGTTTCTATGCTCCCTATGCACACCATACCTCAAACTCAGCACAAATATCACAACTGGTAGGTCTACATGTCTGAGATGTCAACTGGACTCTGAGCTCCTTGAGAATACCATTTTTCTTTGTACCCTTAGCACCAGCCACCAAGTCTGATGCAAGTAGGTACTAAACAAACACGTGAAGAGTTGATGGAGAGAAATGGGTAAAGTCATTAAAGATTCTCACCACGAAACTCCTACCTGAAACTGAGTCACTTCTCCCCTGTCCCCACAAGGCTTCTATACCCACTTGCTCTCTCATCCTATAAATTCTACCCGCACTGTGGTCTATGACAGGGCTTGTTTTCTCCATTTAACTTACCACTGATATTCTGTCTTGTCTGATATACTAGGAATGGAAAGATACTCAGGCTGTTCTTCTGGCCCTGATATCTGCCTGTGGCTCTTTAAATTTGGGCCTCCATGCCTGTTTTTCATTCCTGGGCCAAGTTAAGGGGGCCCAACCCTCAGCTCTCCACTGAGCCAGCCATCTACTACCACTCAAAACTCCTTCGTGAAATTCTCTTCCTGATGCCACAACAAAATTTTTAAATTTCAAAACAACTCACTAGTTTCCGCATTTTAAGCAACAGAAACCGTGCTATATTTCACTAGAGAAAACATCAGGCTCTGGGCTAGATTTTCCCCAAATGTAAAATACCTCTGTAGGGAACATACCTCCTTTATTCTTTTTTGCATTTTCAGCCTTTATTATTAACTGATACTTCTTCATATGTAGAATACAATGAAGCTTGTGCTTATAATAACATAAAAGAACTCTGAAGCTTTGCAATGTCCCAAGAGATTATGAATCTCAAAGAAAAAATTCAGTTGAGTTCAATATGTTTAATAACAGTAATATTCTGAGTCTCTGAAAATTAGCAATCTAAGTATGTTGGGTCTAGTCACTCTCCATTAGATAGAATATGAGACTGTATTATTCCTCAATCATGGCAGAAAACTAGAAAAGAAAGTTAAAGACACAGACCTATATCCAAGAAAAACCGCTTTAGACAATTATATTAGTGAAAGTTTCAACTACATTGGTAAGTGCTATGTATATATCCTAGACAGCAGAAAATGATAGTTAATGCCTCACACATCTAAACTAAAAGTTTCCAACAGTGGAAAACATGTCTTTCTCCTCTCATCCACCTAAAGATATAAGTAAAGAATAAAGCAAAGACAACAGCTTTACAGAACAAAGGAGAATATATACAAAAGCTAGGTAACTAGTCCTTGAATAATCTAAAACTAATTTTAATCTCTCCCACATCATACATACTCAAATATATTTTGCCTTTTGCCTTTTTCTGTGCTTACTGAAACTGAATTTGGTTATAAAGATCATTATTATAAAGTGTAATAAAATATCCACAAAAAGCAAGCCTCATTCCAAATATCAAAGGCCAAAAACTGCTCACAAAGATTCATGTACAAATGGAACTCATGGAATGCAAATAATTTCTGAAGCTTGGCTCATAAGACTATACATGGTTGAAAGGACAAGATCACAACGTTTTATCTACCACAGTCAATACAGAGTGTGCCTATCTACAACTACATTACTCAATGCACATGATTCCGTTAAGAAAAAAAATAGAAGGCTACATAAAAGAAGTCATAATGAATGAGTAGTGTTTTTTTTTATGGTTTCTTATTTCTAACCTTTATGTTGTAATAAAAAGTAGAGTGAAGAGATACATGCTTGACAGTGTATTAGAAAATACAAAACAATGAAGAAAACCTAAAGCTTATTTACCAATAAATACCTAATTCAGAATAAGAGTGCTTACTATGCACTAAGCATTTTACATACATATGCATTTAAGCCTCATAAAACATCTCTGACATGAATACTAATAATACCACTAGTTTAAAGATGAAACCAAGGTTGGTGGGGTGGGGCATGTCTTATTTAAGTGGCTCAGTCAGTGACTGGGTCTTGGAGCCATATCTGTCTCTCTCATGCATCTAAAGTCTCAACCCCTAGTTCATATAATCCAAAAACAAGATAGTCAGGATAAGTGAACCTTTCAAGTAATTATATAATTTACTCTTTAATAAAATCAGCATTTGTTTTTAGTGCTCACTTCGGCAACACATATACCATAAACATTTGTTTTTAATCATCAGTGATGGAAATTTTTGACCCACTAAAAACAATATCTAAAATATATAATTTGTTTTCTTTGATGACTTATAATCATTATTAATATTAATTATCATACTCATCTCTAATGAAAGCCATCTATGAAATCTTATCCAGCTCTTCACTAAATTCATCCTAAGTCATACATTATTGAAGTATACATTTTGCAGGATGTGCAAAGAACTAACTGCTTCTCATGCTGGCTCTACCACATCATCATGCCATGACCATAAACAGGCCCTGACGCTCCCGGACCTCCACTTCCTCTGCTGTGATATAGGAACCTATGGTTCCACCTGTCTCACAGAGGTTTAGAAGGTCAAATAAAATCATTAATACAAACAAGATCAAAAATCTGTAAATTTCAACAGCCTGTAAGCTTTATTATTCCCATCAATGAAATGCTTAGACTTTAAATTCTTTCTCCCGGACATTATTTTAAAGAGGAATGAAATTCACATATGGATAACAGTCTCCACAATTCACTAGTAATTTGGCTATCCAATCAGAAGTCTGTTACAGTATTCTATGATGAACATCAGTAATTGTGCTTTCTGTTTTAATGGCTTCAGCAAGGCCACATCACCAAGGCTAGGAGAAGTTTGGATTCCCTCAAGGTGTGAATATGTAGTATCTTAACCACTGCACGTTTGTACAAAATGCAGTAAAAGGCTCCCTGACGTGGTAGACTAAATTCACTGACAAAGCAATTAACTTAGACTTTTTCCATTTCTTTAGAGAAAGTAACCTGTGTTGTATCTCTAATGCAAAGGATTAAATTCTTATTCTATAGCAGAGTATCACACAGAGTACTGAAGACAAGAAACAATCATGTGAATGGTTTCATAGGTAACTGAAAGATATAGAAAAGATTATTCGAGAAAACAAACCAAGTTCTGATGCACATGAACAGATAATTCACATAAGAGCAAATATAAATGCTAAACAAACCCATGCAAAAATGTTCAGCTTCCCTGACAAAGAAACTGATATAAAAAGAAATTAATATACCTCTACATTATATATGCAATATGCATTTTGAAAATCAATATGGTGATATGCAACTTGAATCATAAAAATACACATACAGTTTGACTCATTAATCCCATTTCTGGAATTTATCCTAAGAAATAATACATTAGAAACAAATATATATATGAATTCTCAATATTGAAATGCTTTGCAAAATTTGACACATTTAATATAAAAAAATCTTTAATCAAAACAAAACCAATCATTACAAAGTCTACAAAAATATTAAATAAGAAAATACTGATAAACGAAATACAATGTTAACATTAAACAGGAATGTAATCATATCAATATGTGTATTTGTGGACAAAGAGTAAAAGGTAAAAATAAAAATTGTTAGAGTGATATAACTAATGAAATTCTCATTCAAAATCTTTAAGCACTATTGCTACCTCATCTTTTAAAACTACTTAAAAACAACTTTTGCCACATCCCTTCCACCAACTGAAATACATAGAATGCATAATATTGTCAAAGAATAATGACAGAAAAAAAATATTCCCTTAAGAATGAGATTTGTGATTAATAAATACAATAATAATAAACCTAAGTCTTTTCAGTGCCCCTGGGAGGTCCAACACTGGTTGGCACTACAAACCTAAGAACCCCCACAATAACCTTTCCTAGTTTGGTGAATCCTCTGCACTGTTTTTTCAGACTAACTGAAGAATTTAATCTGTGGTATTTGTAAAATATGTTATCTGTGGAGTACTAAAGGGAAAACAGAAATATTTTGTCTTCTGTTGCTTATTTATCTGAATACACAATTTCCCTCCTTTGCCTTGGACCTTGGAAGATGAACTCTGTAAGTTTCTTAGTGGAGTTCCATATCACTCTCCCTTTTTTCTCTGCAGACAATTAACAGTCTATGTCAAATTGGTTTCCCACCTTCTAGCTCCCTTAGTAGGGCATGCTAGCCCCCTGGGGAGTCTTTCTTGGAAGAAAGGAAAGCTGACAGACTATCTAAAGTCACTGTCAGAAATCAGGGGATGGAGACCCTTGTGGGCTCTGCCGGCTCTGCACGCAGTTTTGTGGCCTAGATCCCTGGGTTCTGTCTGTCTCCTTCCTCTACCCCACAGTTCAGCATTCACTGCCGCTGACTCTGGGGCATGTAGCTCTCCTTTCCCTGCCTGACAGTAGAAACTATTTGTAAAAAAGAAAAAGACTTAATCCTCTGATAAAACTAGCATTAAGGGAAGCTTCTCAGTGTCTTTTATTAATGAGACAAATTAACCCTAACTCAATTTTTCCCATTATAGTTTTCCAGTTTATGAGGCAATATGCAATACACCTCTTTTAAACACCTTAGCATTTTTCAGGTACAGAGACTCTTCCTGCATGCATTCCTTTCCTTGATGGTGCATAGGGTCATTCCTTCTCTAATCTTATTACTCCTATATAAACAAAGACTCAAAGGTTCTGCTGGAACACTCTCAAGCTTCCTGGTCTGAAGTCAGAGATTTCCATTACCCCTGATGTTAACAGGACCCTCCATGCCCTATGACACTTCACTATAGGCAAAAAAACCTTTTTTCTTAGGTTTATTATCTCAAAATGCTAGTGTTTCATTATTATCTATATATTATCATCTTCACATCCATCAATTCCTCTGCCCCAAAAGAAGATTCTTCAAGGATCTGGGGTCTTTTATATGTTAAAAGAACCAACAACATGTAATGAGCAAACCAAGTAAACTGTATTATTTAATGCGTTCGGTCAAAAGAAAATGAGTTCAGATACTTAAGGGTTATTATGCCTGAATTTTCTTGATTGCCACTTTAAAAAGGGGCTTCCACAGCAGAAACCAAAATGCCAGAAATCCAGGGAGAATGGATGTCAGCAAATCATTATCTTGATTCCTATGTAGCCCCAAACATAAGAGATATTAACAGACCTGTATGTGTAACTAATCCTCCCCTTTAGCCCCTCACAACCCCACTCTCACAACCACACACAACCACAGCAGAACTGTTACTGGGGTTGCAGGCCCCACCAGGTGCTGTGGGTGTACTGAGTGCAGACCAATGAGACCTAGACATGCCAGCCCTGCAGGGTAGAGAGCCACATTCATGTTCCCACATGTACCATTTCATATTCACCCACCCATTCACCATCCAGAGAAGACCATGTGTGCCAATTCAATGGCCCAGCCTGTAAAATGCAGAAAGCCATACCTTGAGACACCTTTGTTGGGTAAACAAAGGAAAAAAGAGATAGACAGAGAATAAAAAAGCAAAGCAATATATACACAGGAAAACACAGACACGTTCATTGTAAAACATAACATATGCCTTTGTTCCTAAACACCACTGGTAAATATCAAACTCCACTGGCTTTTAGCAATACCGTGGTCAGCCTAGAAAATCAGAGCTGTGACATGTTACACCAGTGTAGACCTTCCAAAGCATTCTATAATTCTATTTCAATCACAATATTAAAATGTGGAGATGATTCTTCTTTCCACTTCTACAGTTTCCTTAATCTCTATTAAGACAAAGTATGACTGGAGATAACCAAAGCAACTGCCTCCCAGCAGGAAAAATGAGGGCTTTCAGAAATCTCCTATTTCTAAAAATCCTTCCCAAAAATCCTCTGGCCAAACTTTTGGCCTACTGCTTTACCAATTATTGGCTGTGAGTGGTAATAAAACGTGAAGTTTTGGTTATGAATCATAGTTCCTATTTTGACAAAAGTTCTAAGTTATAGACCTCCCTAGTTTTTCTTCAAGTTGCATGGCCTGCTATTTTTATAAATGAAAAGAGCCACCGTGCATCCTTTTTCTCTCCCTGAGGGCTTCCCATAATCTACTTATAGAACTGGACGTTTTCCAAACCTAAACATAATTTACTGCGCTATTTTCAATGACCAGCAATTTTGGTTTTGTTTTTCTCTTATCCTAAGGGAAAATCAATTGCCCAGCAAATTAATGTATCCCTCATCCTTTCATCCTTAGAGACCAACGATCAAAACTGATTTAGGTCTCAAGTGGTCTATTTCTGGCGCTGAGTGGATGTTAATCCTCAATAACAGGTTTGTTGGACTAAGTGACACACTGGGCACCCAGGGATAGTGGTTCTGATCCCCTTTTCTTTTACTGACTCACTGGGAGGCCTTGAACAACTCACTATATTATCTTAGTTTCTCTGACCATAAAAGACAATTACTGAAGCAATTCAAAAGAAACATGTTTTTTTTTAATTAAGAAATAATTAAAATGTAATAGTATCCACTATTGCAACAATATAAATTTTAAGCGACCAGCTCAATTCCACAGCCATACAATCCACATCTGTTTCCTTCATAAAACAACCTAGCACACACTGGAATTAGGAACCAAGAAAAAAATACACTGTAGTTGCACTGATAAAGAGATGCATTTCCCTGAAGCCCTGGAATCAGTGTACAAGCAGGGGCTACTAAATCCATCTGAGCACCTACAGCATCAGGCGGGCTTTGAGCACTCTCATTTTGCAGGGTCCTGTCTGGATCTCACAATGTCAGGTTCCCAGGACAACTCTAACCCATCAATGCTGCGGAAGAACCCCAGAGGTTTGAATGCGGCTAGGCCTTGGTCTACTTCAAATTCTCTGGGGCTCAGGGTCTATCCAAGAGGCAACCAACCAAGGGGAAATTTGGAGAATCTAGGCCCCTTGGAGTGAGAACCTTTATAAAGGGGTCTTCCTATTGGCAAGAAGGAAGAAGGAGTACTCAAAATATGAGACATTTTACATTTCTAAGGTCAACCCATAGCAAATTCTTGGGATTGGCTTAGGAAAAAGGTAAGACCCTCAGGTCCACTGTAGTTTAAACCAGAATCATAGATCACCATGGTCCACAGCGCCCCCACCCCACCCTAAGAGCACAGGAAAGTCAAAGGAGTCTTCTGAATCCTTTGCAACAGGCACTTAGGCTAGGAACCCTCTTCCATGCTGAGGTTTCCAGCATTGTCTCAGAGTTCAGGGACCCCAGAGGGGGCATAAGCCAGCACTTCTGCCACATCACCCATGCATCACCTGGTGACACATTGTTTGTCCCTCAAATACACCTGCTTAAAGATTCATGCCAAAAAAAAAAAAAAAACTAAAATTTACTGTAAATATTAACATTTTTAAAGTTTTATTTGTTACTGTTTAGGATATGAGGGGTTTTTTTCATCCCCGTATTCTGGCTGCTATTGATTAGTATTTCTTAACTCGCTCAATTTTTTCTTCTATCCTGTTCATCTAAATCAATCAAAGTACTTTCACTTCACCAATCGCATTGTGCAATGTCCCACAAAGGTCTGTAATTCCACAAAAGCAGGCACAGCTTGAGTGCCCTGGACCAGTAACACGACCGCACCTCGCCCGCCCCAAGCTCAGCTTCCCACTAGAAGGAAGTGATGGGGCTGGAAGAGAGCCCTAGAGTTTTGTCATTGTTATTACTAATCTTTAAATAGACTTTCTGCAAAGGGTTTGGGGTTCTGCTCACAAAGACCCTGTGGGATGGTCCGTGCTGCTAATCCCAGTCTTTGATTTTTATCAACAACACATACTGCATTATTTCTAGAAACTGGAGTTCATAAAGTTAAAACTAACTCCTAAAAATGAAATCAGGATTCTTAAAAGTAAAACTCTTAAAAAGATTCTTTTTATTCATGTGATTATGATGATAAAATCTAATTTGGATGACACCACTTCTGAGAATGCTTGCTTGTCCGTGTTAACACCATGCCCTTTACACTAACAAAATTTCTTTAAACATGTTTCCCTGTTGACATTTTTGTCTTCTATATCAGTAAATCAATTTTACATGGCAAGACATGCAAGGAAAAAGAGAATTTCAGAACAATTGTGATAAGATTAATTTTGATTATGCAAATACAAAAAGCTAAAATTAAAATGCAGCTTGTTTTCAAAATGTTTATATAATGCTAATTCTTCCAGCAACATTTTTATTTTCGCTTTGGGATTACCCATTTAAAAGTCCATAGTTTTTGTTTCTTAAAAAAGCAGTTATGGCAAATGGGCACAAAATATTTCTGCCTCTAAAAATAAACATCTTTCTTTTGCACAACATTCTTAATTTTAAAGTTGCAGCTATTCCCAAAACTGAAGAGACTAGTTAATCAGCAATTTGTTAAAGAAAGCACAGGCAGGTTGCAGAAATTCTTCTGAGAGACCCTTGGCCTGTGTCCTCTACCCACAATATCCCAGTAAATTACAGTATTTTGCTCCCAACAACAAAAGAGGCCTACTGCACCAGGAGGGTGGGGGTGAGGCAGGGTAGAGGCAGAGGGCTCCATTATGGGATCTGTTCTACTAATAGGGAACGGGAAGCGATGCTCAGGAAAAGGCAACTTCTAGTACTAAAGTATTTTTAAATGTTTATGTCCTTTTATATAACAACAACAACAAAGAGGTTTAAAAAACTGAAATGAACAAAATGTTGGATACTCTGAAGAATGGCCATTGAATAGACAGATGCAAGTGACTAAAAAGAAACAAGAGAGAGAAGGAAGCAAATAAACCAGGAAAGCAGAATGAATAGGAAGATTACATTTTCCAAGCCAACAAAAGGTTTAACTGTCCTAATCCTGGTGCTTAAGGACCTTGAAACAATAACCTCCCAGAAAGCAGATACAAGTAGCTAACAAAAGAACAAATATCTCTGTCGAGTCTCTGTTCACTGGAGGATAAAAGAGGGAGAGAACCACAATCATGAACAACCCAGAGAGTTTATGTAAATAAAGTTCTGGAAAGGAACTTCCTGAACAATGGCCTGAGTCCTCTCATGAGCTTTAGTTTCTGTTATGTTCTGTGGCCTATCCATGGTTCACTGAGGAAGCAAAGGTGCCAACCACTCTCCAGCTTTATTCAGTGAAGGGAAAAACATGAGACTTTTATAATTTCCCATACAGGCTTTCCTCCCACATTTTGGAGTACAATGAAGTCAACCTGTACAACGAAGTCAACCTCTTCACCCGCATGAGAATGTAAATATGAGAAAACAAAATCACTCTTTACAATCAAGAGTGGGAGACTATCAAATCCAATTTAAATCCATTTGTATCTACAGTTGAAGCCCTATCAACACTAAGACAATTCCATTGGTGTACTTCACATCAGTTTGAGAGGATATTGAATTTCCCTTTTCAAATGTGAACAGATGTATGTAGCTTCAATGATACTGAAAAGGCAAAGCTATGATAGGTTTTATGTGGTTTCTTAAGTATAGATATTAATGAGTGTTTGTTAAACAAGTTTCCAAGAATATACAAAAATAATATACTTAAAAACCAATAAAAAAAAATACAAACAACCTGATAGTAAAATAAGCAAAAGATATGAACAGGTGAGTCCTACATGAGTGCATAAAAAATTATATATTCAAAAATAAATGAATGAATAAACTGTGACACGTTCACACAATATTAAACAATGAAAATAAATGAATCAGAGTTACACATATCACTATGGATGCATCTCACATAATTGGTGTCTTAAAATGATACTGTTCTTACTAATTTTTGATCTGTCCTATTAGGGACCATTATTTCTCATACCCTCAGGAACCTATCTTAGAGAAAAGAGTTATCCTCTAAATTCCCTACAGTCAAACTTTATTTAATAATTTACCAAGACTTCCATAGTATACAAAGCAAATAAACCAGCAAATCCTTAGATCAGTAAATCATAGATTTTATCTGTAGATCACAGACCTGATATATAAAATTTAATTAAAAAGTGTTATGATTTAAAATAAAAAATAACATTATAATAACTTCATACGGTGTCAAGTGGGTACTAAACAAATCATGTTGATCACATCGTAAGGCATATAACTGTCTAATCACTACGTTGTACACGTCAAATTAATATAATGTATGTCAACTGTAATTGAAAACTAAATTCAAAAAAATAATGAATGCAGAAAAAATAATAAAATAAAAAATAAGTGGCATTTCCTCTAACCATTTCAGATTATGGTTCTCATACTAGAGTTTTCAGAAAATTCTATGGGAACCTTTTTAAATTCAAATCTCCCCCAAGTTAAAGCTCCTTTCTGTCTTTGTTTGAGTTTGTGTTTCTCTTAAACTCTTTACTTCCAAAGAACCATCTGTTACTATGCAACTGCACTGATAAACTGGGAGTTCTAACTAAATACTTAACACCCAGTCTTACCTACCATTAAATCGCATCATTCTGACTGGTTAGTGGGAAAGTAAATGAGAAAAAAAAAGAAAGATGAATAATTAACAGTTCTATGATTTAGAAGCTATTTTTTCTAGGGTGCCAGCCAGCAGTGCAACTCTTTAACAGGTATTTAATTGTTAAAAAGTTGTTAAATCAAGCAACTATGAAAATAGTGTCTCTGGAAAAAGATTTGATTTCTGAAAATAGCAGAATTCAAACTGTGAAATTATCCTTTCCCCTAGGTTTCCTTTGTCACTTGCTAGAGAGCTTGCAAACTAGTTTCCATTTCATTTCTAAAACATGGCAGAAGTTGCTCACATGAAGAGAAACAACCAGAATTATTTGTTTCTGAGTTTTACCTAGAGATACATACTTGTCAAATGTGTGGGAACAATTTTAAGACCTGATATGTGGTCATATCATCTCAGGGAAAGAACTGAATGCACGTCTGTACATACTAAATTATCTTTGTTGTTACAATATATGCAGTGGCTCCATTGAAAATTTGTCTGGTTTTAAAAAAAAAACATATTTCTGTGTACTCTTGAGAATACTTTAGTATATCTTCTAGTTTATTAAAATATTTAGAAACTATATACCTTATGAAAATAAACTTTCAGAAACATGAATAATCCTTCTGACCCCTTACCTCCAATAACTCAGATTACAAAATTCTAACTTTTTTCATGGTATTTCAGACTACAGTTTTGAGGTTTCTAAGAAATATTTTTCCCTTTTCTCAAAGCCTTCCCCATGGACATGTCCCTGACCAGTCCCCAACACACACATAACATAAAACCCTCAAAAAGAAATATCACCTAAATTCTCTCCATCAGTGAACAATTAAAATACTCTCCAAAATATATCTTATGAATACCAAAATATTTTCCTGAGTAGAACCAAAACTAGGACTACTGAAGGATTTTGAGAAGTAGGACCGCTAAAACAAAAGAAAATCTGTGTAATCCTTTAGCTGCTGCTCCACCAGTTTATTTAGTTAAGAAGCTGACTGACTCAGTACAGTAATGAGATCTGTATCCTTTTTAAAAGCATACCTCAATATTTGCACATTTCCTTCTAAAAACCTATAGTGCAATAAAGGTGAAATAACAGTGGTGTCTCCTTCGTTTTAGCTTGAAAGAACCAGTAAATTCTCCTTACACAACCAAATTTGTAGGTTCTCTATTTGTTAAGTGATAAAATAAGAATACAATAAATATTGTGCCAGACATCTTACACATTCCATCTCTTTAATCCTCACAAGTCCATAAATTAGATAGACACTATCTACCCTACTTTTGGAAACAGAGAAGTTGAGTAATTTGCCCAAGACCAAACACCAAACTGCAAGTTACTAGCAAGATCTGCCTGAACACAAGTATGCAAGGCTCCACACTCCATGTCTGAACAGAAGTTCTGAACAGACAAGAAACTTCTGAACAGACAAGGTCTATCTAATCTACTCAAATATCCCATAATTCTATAGAGAAATTTACTAGAGCACATATTGTCTGATCATTCAACATATGAAGCAATTAACAGATTAATAGATGACCAAACTAAAAAGGGACTATGTTATTTTAAATTCTCTGTCCTTTCTCAAAGGAAAGGAAAGAAGGAAAGGAAAGGAAAGGAAAGGAAAGGAAAGGAAAGGAAAGGAAAGGAAAGGAAAGGAAAGGAAAGGAAAGGAAAGGAAAGGAAAGGAAAGGAATTAGATGAAATGTGTTTTGTGCTCACTATTGCAGTGGCAGTTAACTGGCAACCTTGTATAATAAATTAACTAACAGAACTGGTTTAGCAACAAATAAGCTCAAAGTCTCTAAACTCTAACCCTAGGTATGTCACTGATTTCAAAGATGATCCAATAGCACTTAACTGAAGTTACACTGAATGTTTATGAACTTACAGAACATAATCTAAAAGAACAACTCATACTTATGAAACCTCAATAATGAACTCTGATACCAAATGTCTAGTTAAAAAAGAAAAAGCGCCAATTCTAACTACTTTGCCTAATTATTGCCAAGGTTCCAAGTGTTCATAAACATTCAAACAGGATAAACATAGAACCGTCCACAATGATTACCTCTAGAGACAGCGACTACAGAAATGGAAAGTGAAAATAATATGAGCAAAGGCTCTTGCTTTTTAAATGCTTGTTGCATGCTTGTTGTTAAATATTTGCAGTTAAAAAAAAAACTTAAGAACGTTCAAAGGCTGCCACATTTAATTTTTATCAGCATCCATGAGCTTGACCTCACGTTATACATTTCATTATCTAACGAATGGGATAACATTAAGAATAGCATTCTCTCTGCCCCTTTCATCCTCTCCAATTCAACTAAAACAAGGTTCATTGTATAAAGTTTCTACCCACTCCTACTCAAATGTTTTCGTTTCATTAGAAGAGAAAAAAATTTTTTGAAGGACGTCAACCTTCAAGCAACTCTGAAAGGACAACCCTGGAAATTCAGTAATAAGATTGGGAATGAAACTCCCACAACATTCAAGTAACAAAGTTAAACCGCACAGTTAGAGGGTTATTCCCTCTGTCCTCAACACAGAGGACATGTAATGGGACCCTGAATGTAGAAACTGTTGGAAAGTGCCACTGCAGGCCCTGCTGCCTTCAGTACTCCCTCACTCATTCTTCCACCCTGGCTCTCCTCTTGTTCCAAAGAGCTTGAAGAGAAAGATAAAAGAGAGAAGTGCTTTGAAATTAAGGTTGCTATTTAAATACCACCAGGCCTCTTCTGAGCCTCTATTTCTTTATCAAGAAAAATACTATTTATTTCCAATAATAATTTATGAAAATGCTTAGCATAAAACCTGAAATACAGTAGGTGAACAATAAATGTTAGCTCCCTTCTCTAGGAAGTGAATTTCTGTAAGCTAGAGGCCCATCCCACTGCCAGACCATCATTTTCTCTGACACCTTGCACTCCTATGCTATTTCGCTCTCAAGTATTGGCACCAACATTGTGTTTAGAATTCCTAATTTAGAATTCCCTCTCTTCTATCTCCTTTTTATCCCCTCTCTGTTCTCTACCATTCACCTGGACTTCTGAAAACATCCCTGTGTTTGGACACCCCGTCTCTCCAATATATCTTTTAGAACATGACTGGGAAACAGCTCATACCAAGCACCCGCTTTGTTTGGTTCCCCACTGATAAGAGGAGGACAGAATCCAAACACTTTTAAGTGCAAAACTCCTCAAGATCTAACCATGAAGCATCCATCCAGAGCATCCATCTGGAGCTCTCCCACAACATCCTGACACAAGCCCTGGGCTTTAGTTGGTGCTATTCTTCAGCCTGCAATCTACTCTTCCTCCACTCCTCACCTATGAAAGACCTACTCATCATTCCAGAGCCAGCTATATACCCAGTTCAAATGTCAACATTATACAAAACTAGCCCTCATTTCCCTAAACATAGCATTAATTACCACTTACTTTGCACCCACGGCACTTTGCTTGCACTGCTGCTGACACTTCTCTCATTCTCCATTTCGCTAGAGTGATTTGTTTACAAGGCTCTCTCTCCCAGTTCCTGAAGAAGGGCTACATCTGATTCATTTCTGCTTGCCCCACTAAACACTTGTCACTTAGCCCTTGTTCCCTATACCCTGAATGGGATGTAATAACTGGCATTCATTACTATGTGTTCTATAGTGTTCAACTGTAGAAACTATACTGTCCATTACCTATATTATCTCAGTAATACTCATAACACTCCTAAAAGGTAGGCCACATTTTGGCATTTGTTTTAACAGGTAAGGATACTCAAAAAGGATATGTGATTTGCCCAACGTGATATAGTCAGTAAATGGCAAAGCCAAGATTTGAACAAAAGTCAGTCTGATTTCAGAAGCTATATTCTTAACTACTACACTACACCACAGACATTTCCAAAATTCACTTGTTCCTTTAAAACTGATGCACATGGGAGTATTACTCAAGATCAAGAACCTTGTAAATTATACATATTCTGTCAGTACACAGAGGCCATTTAGGTTCTGCTCTAGTCTACAGACACAAACAAGCAGATTCAGTCTACCAGATTCACTTATTTTTCTCCTTTCTTTTCACCCCATCCCCAAACCCCTGAAAAACAGATCATAATGAAAATGATTTGGAATTAAATCTTTCCTTTTTGTGGAACACACATTAACAGTCAGTTTATAAGGTTTAACAGGCATATATAATCTGAAAGAATATGTTGAATCATTTCAAAACATACTTTCCCTGCTCAAACCTGAAATCAGCAGCCGTTGCTAAGAAAACACACGGCCAACTGTGAGACAACGCGATGACTCAGAAAGGAGCGCATGTGTGTGCCTTCTTAGTCTCAGAAACCATCACCAACAGAGTCTTGTACCAAATCAGCAACCTGTGGTTTTAAGCATGTCAGAGTTTCTTTTCATTTGGCTCAGAAGAAAACTGTATTAGTTCTGGATTAAACACTATATTTATAAAATTAATTATTACCCAACTGAACTGAAGCTTGCTATAATGAAAAAAAGTACAAAGACTACAAAGGTAACACTTTCTTTTAAACAGGTCCATTAACAGAGAAAAGTTCTTACTCAGTGTCATCAAATGAGTGGCTACAAAGGATATTCAAACAAGAGAATGCTAGTAACCTATTTCATTAACATGCAAGTGCAATAATAAAACACACCTTTAACTCTTTCAAAAACAGAATTTGTAATAGTCATTCCTTTTTAAAATTTTCTTTCTAAAAAATTAGATCAAATTTTTTAACTAAAAGCTCTAGCATGCATTATTCTATCAAACAATCTCATATATTGGCCGTAGCCTATCATAGTACTAACAGCTTATTATATGCATTTGAGTTGTAGGGGGCGTTATTTATTTTGGAACAGTCTTGAACAGCTTTATTTTTTTTTAATTAAAAATTTTTTCAATTACAGTTGACATTCAATATTATGTTAGTTTCAGGTGTACCACATAGTGGTTAGACATTTACATAACTTCCAAAGTGATCCTCCCATAAATCTACTACCCACCTGGTACCATACAGTTATTACAATATTACTGACTATATTCCCTATTCTGTACTTTACATCCTTGTGACTATTTTGTAACTTCCAATATGTACTTCTTAATCTCTTCCCCTTTCCAACCCACTCCCACCCCGCTCCCATTTAGCAATCACCAGTTTGTATCTATGAGTTTGTTTTGTTTGTTCATTTATTGTGTTTTAAGATTCCATAATTCCACATACAAATGAAATCATATGATATTTGTCTTTATCTAACTTATTTCAGCTTTATTTTATATAAATTTACAATTAAAGTAAAAATTACTTCTAATAATTTGCATTTTTTAAATGAAAATTCCCCAAAATCTATGGTACAACCCATTAATTAATGTATCAGATCGACACAGTCAAACTTGAACATCTCAGTTATAATGCAGTCAGCTTCTAGTGAGGATACTTTAACTTGTACTCCAAAAGCACAGGAGAAAACAGATAGTATATCTGTGTAAATTAATTCTGGCCCTTCTCTCCAAACAGAACTATCTCATACCTTGAGCTCTAACCAAATAGGTTTGCTAACCTTGATAAAAAGACTGTGTGCAGCACATTAACTAAGAGGATTGGATTTTTTGAAAAAATATGTATTGTTCCTCCCTAAATGCTGAATGCCTTGTCTTTCTAAATTAGACAACATAATTGCTGAAATCAGTAATGAGAACTTTTAAATATATTAAAATTTTGCCTAGAAAACTGCAAAAACATTTTTATATCTCCAACTTCCCAAACTTGCCTTTCAAATTCAGGTTTCTTCTTCCAGCACAATATTTCAATTTTGGTAGTGCATGACCGTATATTCTTTCTTACTATTCTGAAATATTATCTATAAGTATAATGTATATATTGCTATCATGGTGATGAGGGTACAAAAATAGTCTGATAAAATATATTCACTGCTGTAACCAGTATATTTATTTTTAATGAATTTAATGCTAATAGGAATATATGTACACAAGTGTCCACATTACTGTTTTTTGTTTTACTCATCTTTTGTGTAAATGAACTCCAGATAAACTTTATCTATAATTTATCGTGTAACCACGAAACAGCTAACTGTGATTCAATTTCAGATTCATCTCTAACACTTTAATAGCTCAAATAATTTAAAATCTACATTATTTATGGATGAAATGATAAGATATATGGAATTTACTTCGAAATAACCCAGCATAGAAGGACAGGTGAGGGTAAAGGTAAAACCAAATCAGCAAGATTTAAAAATTATTAATACTAGGTAATGTTTACACAGTTTATTTCACTATTATCTCTGGTTTTCAATATATTTAAATTTTTTTTAATTTTTTATAGTAAAGTATTTTAAAAACCTAATTTACTATTTCTCCAGTGTCAGGAATAACTTTACCATCTTGAATTTATTTTTCCCACATAGCACTATTTCACATAACTCATCACAGGTACCAACACTGCTTTAAAGTACTGAGGAATAGAGCAAAAGGAGTCACCACAGTCAAGCTGCTAAATTACTAAATTCAAGTATAAGGTATAAGAAAATGACTCTATTCTTGTTTTAGCTAGCCTAAACTTAAACTTTCGAACTTACCAGTCAGTACTGCATCAACGCCTGGACATACATCAAACCTCCAGATAACCCTCTGAGAAAAGAATGTTCATGTATCCAGCCCACCTGATAGCCATTATCCAGACTGTCTGACATCTACTCTCCGACCACAGGTCATCTAGAGAGTTACCATCTTGGATCAATCTAGAGGCTAAGAATGCAAAACTGATAATTCTCAAGAACATACTTTTTACCATAATAACTTAACTTTCTTTCTTCTTCAGGATACATCTGGGTTTTCACCTAGCTGTGTTCCTGGTTTGCATACCCTAAGACCCTTGAATAAACCTTTAACATTCATTTCTAGCTAAAGCCTCCAGACTCTTTTTTAATTAGTTCAACAGTACAATGGGCTAAATATCACATTTCTAATCCATACTTGTAGAATTTAGCAGCTAGGGAAAAAAATCTCAGCAATCATCTAATCCTCTATGCTGATGTTTTACAATCTTGAGTATGCATAAGGATCACTTGGAAAGCTTATTAAACACAGATTGCTGGGCCCCACCCTCAAGGCTTCTTATGCAGTAGGTTGGATGCTGCGGGTCACCAGACCACACTTTGAGAGGAATGCCTCTAAATTTATTCCCATTGCCCTGTGAGTGATCACCAATTACCATATCAGAGAGCACGCTCCTCTGCCTGTGGGCCTTTCTCTAACTAGACAGTTGGCTTTCAAAGGCCAAAGACAAATTTTCATCAATGTGCCAGAGTCCAGGTTCAATAAATATTTACAAAATAAATTAATTTGTCAAACGAACTGCATTTTCCACTCATTTATAGATGAGTATTTGTCAGTGTGTTAACATTCAGAATAGAGGTCCATTTACATACCCAGATGGACAGCAGCTACCCATTCATGACAAATAGCAAGCACTGGCCATACATAAAAGAAGACTAAATGTCAGATGGAACCAGAGCAACAAGGAAAAGTAAAATTTTAGAAATCCAGAACTGCATCTCAGATTGCAGTTTTCAATCAATGGACACTGACAAACAGAAGCTTGAGGCTCACGTGTGTCCAATGTGTTAATTTGACCTGAGAAGCTATAACCTGGTATTATTCATCATATATACTGTCAAAAGAAAAAAAATGCTTGCAAACTCATCCTTCAAAATTTCTCAGGGTCTGGAGAAAAGTCAGCATGGGCAGACGGATTCTTTCTCCCATATCCAACTTCCTCCTCCTAATGTTGCTCATAAGAAAGAAAAAAAAGCACAGCATAGTCTACAGAGCCTGTCTGGAGAGTTCTCCAAGTCCAGGTATTCTGATGTTGTAATATACCACAGTACCCTGAAGTAACTTTCTACTACAGCAATGATCTGTTCAATGACAATTCAGTGAATCTAGTTTAAGAAAATAAACTATGCTCTGATTTCTGAATTTAACTACTTCTTTAAAATTTATTCTAACTTTACAAGTCAGAATATACATTTTCACACATAGGAATCCAATAACCTCAGTATGTATTATTTCTTTACTTTCATTTAACAACAGTAAGATGAATATAAACTGTGTAACTTGCATGGGTAAGCATACAGTTTAATTATTATTACTTAGATCCTTTTAAAAAATAATTGACTGCTCAAGCAATAATGTAGTATAGGGTTTATAACAGGCAAAAGCAAAATGTATGACAACAGCACAAAGGTCAAAAGGAGAGAAACAGAAATATACTATTAGAAAGTTTTTATACCGTACATGAAATGGCATAATATACCTGAAGGCAAACTGCAATAAGTTAAAGACGTATACTATAAACCCTAAAGCAACCACTAAAATAGTGAAATAACAATAGCTAATAAGCCAAAAAATATATAAAATAGAATTAAAATAGTCAATTAATCCAAATGAGCAAAAAGGAAACAAAGAACAAATGAGAAAAACAGAAAATAGCAAGATTATAGAATTAAACCTAACCATATCAATATCACTTTAAATATAAATGGTCTAAACATCCAATTAAAGGCAGAGATTGTCACACTGTATAAAAAAAGCAATACCTTTCAAGGAGGTTGAACATAACTCTCTATTCCTTAAGTATGAGGTACACATAGTGACTTCCTTCCCAAAAAGTACAGTATTTTACAGTGGAGAAAACTGACACACACTACATCAGCCAGGAGATTAAGGTTAACATGAATGGTGATAAATCATGTTGATAATACATTCCTTTACACAGTGTAATTAGAATATACATTCAAGTGCACATGAAACATTTACCAAGATAAATTATATTCCAGGCCATAAAATAACTCTAAATAAATGTAAAAGAATTCAAACCATACAAAGTATGCTCTTGGACATCAATGGAATTATATTAGAAATCAATAACTGAAAGATCTCTGGAAAAATCCACAAATATTTGGAAACTAAGTAATATACTTCCAGGTAACTTGGGGTCAAAGAATAAATCAAAAGAAAATTTTTAAAGTATTTTGAACTGAATAAAAAGGAAATCAGACATCAAATTTATAGGACTAAATTTATAGGACTAAATTTCCTAAATTTATAGGAAAAACAGTCACAATCAATGACCTAAAGAAACTAAAATAAGAACAAGCTAAATCCAGAAGAAAGGAAATAATAATAAGGATCAGAGTAAAAATCAATTAAATAGAAAACAAAAAAACAATAGAGACTATAAATGAAACCAATAGCTGGTTCATAGAGGAGATCAATAAAACTGATAAACCTCAATTTTTTTTTCCCTACCCTGGCACTAATGACATTTTGTCCGAATGATTCTTTGTTGAGAGGATCTCTCTTGTTCATTGTAGGATCTTTAGTAACATCTCTGGCTTAGACATTAGCAAACACCCCCCCTCCCTCCCACACCCCCATCAACACACACACAAAATCAGTCTCCAGACAGTGTATTGTCTCTTGAAATTGTCACGTGTTCCTGGTGGCATCAGGGTGAACTTCAACCAACACTTTGCTTCACAAACAAAAATTAACTCCAAGTAGATGAATCTAAATGTAAAATGAAAAATTACTAAGAGTTTTATAACAGTTAGGAAATAAATCTTTGTGAAAATGAGTTAGGCAAAGATTTTTTAGGTACAACACCAAAAATACCTAAGGAATAAATCCATAAAGGAATAAATTGATAATGTAAACTTCATTAAAATTTAAAACTTCTGATGATCAAAAATACTGTGAGGGGTATATAAGATGAGCAATGTAAGACAAGCAACAGACTGAAAGTAAAGAACTCTTGAAACTCAAAAACAAGGAAGCCACCAAACAAATAAAAAAATGGGCAAAAAATGTAAACAGAAACTTTAACAAAGAAGATATATGGATGATAAATAAGCACATCATTAGTCATCAGGGAAATGCAAATTAAAACCACAATAAGATAGCACTGCACAACCAGTAGAATAGCTATAAAAACCCAGACCAAGGATGCAGAACAACTTGAACCCTCATACACTACTTTGGGAATATAAAATGGTATAAGCAGTTTGAAACATATATCTATCATATGATCCAGCTATTCCACTCCTAGACATTTACCCAGGGAAAATGAAAGCAGATATCCACACAAAGACGATGCATAATGTTCACAGCAGGAAAAGAACTGGGGGGGAAGGGGGAGCCAAATGTCAGTCAATAGGTGAACAGATAAATGTACTGGGATATATCCATACAATGGAATACCACTCAGCAACGAAAAGGAATGAACTGCTGATACACACAACAATGTGGATGAATCTCAAAATAATATGTCAAGTGGAAGAAGCCATTTATATAAAATCCTAAATATGCAAACTAATCCAGAAAGCTATCTCTGGTTATCTGGGGAAAGAGGATAAAAGGGGCCAGAGGGAGAGATGGTCTTACAGGTCTATCTATGTAAAATAATTAATAATTTTATTCTAATTATGTCCAGTTTACTGTAAGTCAATTATACTCAATATATTGAGTTATTTTAAAAATTATCACACAAAACTGCAAAGTACAGACACTCTAAAATAAAAACAATTGAAGAGTAAGAGCATAACCTGAATGTTATGAAGAATTATTAGACTTTAAATATACGTGATTTTACATGATTCCAGACATAATCTTTTAGTTGGCAAAAGTAGGAAAAGGGTATATGATATAGATCATTGCTAGATATCTAATCAAATGAGAAAAAAAAAAAAGCACACACAAAATGAAGCCTTAAAGAATAGGCTCCAGCATTTAACATTAACATTATTTCTTAATTAAGATGTAGGCAATCTGAAATATTTTGTAATAATAAAGAAAAAATAATTTTCATTTTTTCCAATTTGGCCTGTCCAACTCCCAGGCAGAATTAGATGCTTCCTTCCTATCACAGTCCCCTATGAATACATCTTTTCTAGTATGCCACATGTATACAGCAATGGTATATCTTCCCACTAGACCAACAGCCCCATCAGGATAGAGACAATGAGTTCTGATGTAGGTTAATTGTCAAATATAACTGCTTTAAAGTCTGAGCCTGGCTTCCTATTTTAGGCTCTGCCATTCACCTAATCTTAGAAAGTTACTTAACCTCCTTGATGTCCAGTTGTATAAACTATAAAATAGGGCTAATAGGATATATACAAGGATTTGAGGTGAATTTATCCAAACCTTAGCCTATAAGGCCCTGCATGACCTTCCACCTGATTACCACTCTATCTTCATTTAGATCTCTTCCTTGAGCTGACAGTGTTTAGCCAGAATGACCTTCTCTCAGTTTCAGTAAATCCACACATCAGAACTCTTTCAATGCTATCTCTTCTGCTGATCTTCCATGCTTCTCTACTCTCCACAGCCTCCTACTCCACAATATGGCTAGTTCCTTCTTATCAGCCTCGACTTAAATGTCATCTCCATAGAGAAGCCTTCTTACTATTAACATAGGAACCCCTGGTTATTCCATGTCCCATCATCTTGTTTCCTTCTTTCCATTTAACAACATTCATTCAACAAACAGTTCTTATGGCCCTACTGTATTCCAGGCACTGTTCCAGATTCTGAGGATACAACAGCATTGACAGAATGTACAATCTAGTGGGATAAGGACCACAAATGAAAGAGTAAAATATAGAGTATGTTAGGTAGACGATCATAGTGGTATGGAGAAAAAAAACTGTGAAAGGAGGAATGGGAGTTGCAGGGAGATTGTGATTTTAAGTCTGGAGTTTAGTGAAGGCTCACTGAGAATATAACAGGGAGTTAAGAGAGGAGAACCATACAGATATGGGGCTGGGCAGGAGCATTCCAGGTGGAAGAAACAGCAAGTTCAAAAGCACTTTAACAGCCAAGAAATCTACTTTGGTTGTAGAAGTATGAGTAAGAAGAGCAGCAGTTAAAATCAAAAAGATGACAAGATGGGGAGTGAGGAGGACCAGATGGGGTAAACTCGGAAGGCCACTGCCAGGTCTTTGTTTTTCACTCAGACAGCCATGGGAAGCCATTGGAAGGTTTTCAACAGAGGAGTGGTGTAAAATCTGATTTACCTTTTAAAGCCTGTGAATAGTTTGGTAGTGTTTTTTATGTTTTGCCTACCTTCCCACTAGATAAGCACTAGAACAACCGCTGTCGTCTGTACGATAACTCTGCACTATAGCATCTAGCACAATACATTGTGGGCACTCAATAAATAATTATCAGATGAATGTAAAGCAGTTACTGGTGCAGAGTAAGCATTCCATAAATGGTAACTTTGGGGGTGTAGTTTAGTGGTAGAGCATTTGACTGCATAAATGGTAACATTATTTGGCACCCCAGAGACCAGCACAGTGGCTGGGAAATGGTAAAAGCTTGTTTGAATAAATGAATGAATAATTTTCTGAAATTATGAAAAATCTGTATTTAAAATATGTGCATAATGACAAATGAACCAATTGCTTTTCACCCTTTCCCATACTTATTAAGACTACTGAGGGCATTACCTAGAATAATGCCTCTGACTCAGTTCTCTAAAAAGATTGCAATGTCCTGAAAACATAATTAGCACTAAAGCACTCAAATGCTTGTAAAATATCTAACTGGGTAAACTTACTCACATGATTTTTTAAAAACAATCCACGTACAAGGCTTAGCTGACAAACCGATTTGATTTTGATTTTTGTTTAATTCAAATAAAGGTTATAAACTCAAACATATGGACAAAGACTATGAATTTCCACTTTTTATTTCACAAATCCAGAATCTTCAACAGGAGTAAATTTAATGAAGATTAATTACACCTGTTCCTTTCTCCCTTGGTGTGCTTTGTGGAGAGGAGTGTGGGGGAGGGTAAGGCCATCCAGTAATTATCTCAGGAAAAGCCCTTGGGAGTCTCAGCAGTTTTCAAAAAAAAAAAAAAAACTACACAAGGAGTTACGCAGTAAAGTATAAAAACACACCAAATGTTCCATCTCACGAAAGGTCAATACTCTCCCCTGATGGTGTTTACGATGCCTCACTCGATGGCAGGGTCTCGAGAGGTAACAGCGCGCGAGGTACGGTCCGGATGTTTAAAAGTGGCCGAGCCTATCTCCGCAAGCAGGACTTCGGAGCTACGGAAACGTTTAGAAAGGCACATGCAAGTGGTCCGAAATCAGACAAACTTTCAGAAAGAAAAGAGCGACGCAAAAGTGTTGAGAGCGGCTAGCGAGAACCTGCTCGATGGGGCTCCGGCTTGCTGCTGCTCGCACACAGCCGTGCCTGCTGGCGACCAGCTCAGACGCTCCCCTCCACTCGGGCAGGGGGATGACAACTTTCGGAAATAACAGGCGTCCACGAAGACAAACGTCACGCAGGACTTCTCAACCTCCACCAAACAGGGTGGACAATGCTGTTCCGAGCCGCGCGGATTCCCCACAGTTCCCCCCACCCTCCCACCCCCCGCTTTTGGCTTTCACCCTAAGAAAAATAACCGCAGGAGAAGGTGCTGCCGTCAGACCCGCCAGGCGATTTCAGACAACAAAGACCCCAAGCGATCAAGACGGAATCCTAATCCGCGCAGCCCGGCTCGGCGGCCGCGCGCGCCGCGGCGCCCCGAGGACCGCGCCCCGCGGGGCGCCCCGCCCGCCGGCGCTCGGGTGCCCGCGGCGACCTGCGCCCGGCTCTCGCGTCCCGTCGCACGCGGCTGTCGAAGTCTTTCCCGCCCAGGCGCGACGCGGGCGACGAAAACAATCGGGCTCTCGGGGGCGCCGGGGCCTGGGCCCGACGCGGGGATGGCGCGGAGGGGCGGGGGCCGGATCAGGGCCGAGCCCCCGCGCAGCCCCCTCCCCGACCCGGCGGGCCGGCGGCGGGCGGGGGCCCGGAGGTGACACAAAGAAGCCGGAGGGACGCGCGCCGCCCCGGAGCGCCTCGCCGGCCGCCAAGTTTGCGGCGCCCTCCACGCACCCCGCTGCCCCCACCCGGACAAAGTTTCCCGCGGCCGGGCTCGGACCCTGCCATCGCGGTGGGGGCTGCGCCTCCCGCCGCGCCCGCCCGCGGCTGGGGCGACCGTCCCTTCCTCGCCCCCGCCCCTTCCCCTCCCGCCCGCGCACCCCGCGCACCCCGCCCCAGCCCGCCCCCGCGGGGCGCGCCGGGGTGCGGGGCCCTGCGGCCGCGCTCACCCGCGCCGGCCCTCGCCAAGGGCGAGCACGCGGGCTGCGGCCGGCCCAGGTCGGCGCCCGCTCGCCTTGCTCCCGCGATCGCCCGCTCCGCTCCGTCTCCCGCTCGCGTCTCCAGTCCCGCGGCGGGCTCGGGGCGCAGCTCGGCGCGCTCCGCTCCTCCGGGCCCCGGGCGCGCAGACCACGCCCCGCGCCCGCCCCGCCCGCCGCGGGCCGCCCAGTCCCGCGCTCGCCGCTCGGCGGCCAGTGTGCGGCCGGCCCGCCCGCGAGCTCCGGGGGCGGGGCGGGCGGGCCTCCTCCCGCCTCCTCTGCACCCCCCTCCACCACCGCCCCCCACCACCCACCCCGCCGCAGGCCCCGCGGCCGCCCGGGGCTGGCAACTTTCTTTCCCGGGGTTTGGAACCTCTGAAATGTCTTGAGGGAGATGCTAACTCAGGAGACAGGTTCACACCCAGGGAGGAGGGAGTGGGGGAAGTTCCACAGACTCTCTCTCAAAAAAAAAGAGCTTTTCTGGCCAATTTCTGCTAGGAACTTTTCTAACGTTCCTGGACTTCTGAGTCTTGGGTGTCGGGGTAAGAGAGCAGATCGTCGAATTAGCTACCGGGCCTTCAATTAAATCACTTTAACCTTTGTGCACCATGTGTAAAATGAGGAATTTGGATTAGACGGCCCTCAGGATATGGATCAGTATTCCTGATGGCCTGGTTCAGACCTCAGAGTCACCTGAGGGAAGGGGAGGCTTTTGGTGACAGTGCTTATTACTGGGTCCCTCCCTCCCACTAGACGCTGGAGAGGAGAACAGCCTCAGATTTATGACATGATATGCAATTTCCAGGTCTCATACTCAGTGGAAACTGGATCCTTGGGAATCCGTCCTGCAGGTACCAGTTTAATATTCCAGCGAATTACTCAATGCCTTTGGAATCAGGATGACATCACTTGACTCCCACTTATCTACTGTGCTACTGTTACAATACTACTAAGACACTCAAGGTTCCTAAATGAAAGATATTGTATCAACTCACTATTATTACATAAAGAAAGCAGTGACTTTAAAATGTTTCTCTATTGACTTTGTATCACAATCAAATTTAACTTTTCATTGAGTCCAAGTTGACTTATATCGTATAGCTACAGAATCTTGCCTGAATAACTTAATTAAATTTGGTGCTTATGACCCAAACTAAATACGTGGTAAGGAGCAGAGACGTTTGGTAGTTGTTAATAGTACCCACAAAAAACGTGTACATCTGTGAGTACCAGGATGATTAAAGTAAATTATTTGAAATGCACACTTTATTAACAATCAGTAGTTCAACTCTTCACAAACAGCACACTACCAATCTACATGTCATTCTCTGTATTCCAAGATAATCCTTCTGACAGTATCACTTGGTCTAGTAGGTTTACATTATTTATTATTAATGGCTTGGGTCGCAGCAAAGGTTTATAAAGCAAAAAGATCCTTCTGGTCCTGGGAAGTCTTTCTGGAGAAAAAAAACATTTTGCCTGATATAATACATGCAAATTAAAAAGCCAGTTTCATAGAGAAGTTGGGCTCCAGGGTTCGTGGATCTGTCTATAAAGCATTGTCTACTATTTTCCTTCTCTGTTCTATTCATTTCCATTTTATAGCAGTTGCTTCCTTCACAGTAAATACTGCAAAATCATCATGGCAACAGTCTCTAGAGAAAGTATTATTAATAATTTCTTAATTAATGTTCCCTTCTAGGCATCTATGCTACAGTACTCAAAGCAAAAGGACTCTTGTTCCATGTTGTATCTAGTGCACTTAAGAGAGCTAGAATAAAATGTCTCAGAATGTTTTCAGATGTCCCCAATTAGAGTCTTCTAATTACCTGTGTTGTCTCGTAGCCATGCCAAGTTAATACCTACTTTTAAATCAGCAAATTAAACTAATGGCAGGAATACTGAAACAGATCCTCCATACTTTAAAATGAAAATAAAATGCAATGTTCAGCCAAACAAAGACACACCTGGTTCTTTTGAAACACAACACTGAGCATGTGAATAGATGGCTCATATGCTTATACCTCTGACTGACAGAGCAAGGGTTGCCATGAACCCAGCCATGCCCACATTTTTCTATGCACCAAAAACACATAGTATAATAACATAGTATGATGTCATGCTATTATTTACATCAGGCCTCTATATTTATAGCAAAAGACCCATTTGGCCCAACAGCTCACCTTAGAGACTACCAGCTCCAGTTGTGGCAAATAAAGTTTTGCAAACTGATCAAATCAAAGAATCTGAGACTCGATACACAAGCATGCATGTGGTGACAACTATTGAAGCAGACATTCAATACATACCTGTACATTGTACTGAGTAGGCATTTGAGCAAGTTGGACATCCTCATGCCATTAAAGGAACTAAAAATTCACCACTCTTTAAGTTAGGCAGCAACTCCTCTCTGTCACAGCATGGATTTCTCTGTGCTGTTATTTTTTACAGTCCTGCGTCCTATACCATTTGGTGAGTTCCTTGTCTTTGTATCCAGAGTGCCTAAACAAGAAAGGCAATGGATTTTATCTTGGGAGCAAATTCTAGTCTTGTACTTGGGACCATATTGGAAAGGACTGTGGAACTGTGTCTAGGTTTGGCAAGGAACAGTACAAATTGATTAGTAATTGATCTCTGCCATGAGCACAGAAGTGGGGGGAAAGGGGAGTATTGATACGGGTATGGTGTATTTATCTACCTTGATGGTAATAGGAGATAATAATGGTAAATAACTGGCCAGATGGGTAAGTGAATTTAAGACCAACCAAAAAGTATTTTTACCCTAAGAGGCAGATATAATATTAATTAGAAGCAGATTGTGATCATCTTACTACTTGCCCCTATTTTATGAACAAGTTACTAATAAAGAGAAAAGGAGACTACTTTAGAGTTAAACACTCCTTGTTAGGATGCTAACCCTGAGGACCTCAAGGAACAATCTTTTGCTACAATATTTTTTACCACTTTGGAAGCACTTGTATAAACCTGGGAGGAAAATAGCTGGCCAGGAAAATGGCTCTGTTCCTTTGTTCAAGAGTCTAATCACACCCTGTAAAGGCCTGAGCTCCTTATCACATTCTTGTCTTACTTCCTGCCAAACCTGGAAACTAACACAAATAAATGGCTAATAGCTCCCTTGCCCAATGTGATCTTTCTGACCCTCGTCCTGACTCAAATAGAAAGTTGTGTCCAACAACATATAAGTGTGCACTGCCAATTTATCTAGTAGACAGTCTCCTAAAATACTGAACCAACAGAATGAGTTTCTGACAATTGAATCAGAGTCCAACATTCTAGAATTTGAAGAAAAGATAAAACAAATATGTCATGATTCAATGAAATTGTATTTGTAAAGTGTTAAGCATGGAGCTGGCATACAGTAAGCACTCAACAGAAGACAGTTGTTATTGCAATTATTTTAGTCAGTAATGGGGCTGAGACGGGTATTATTTCAAAAGTACTTTTATTCAAATGGTAAATTAAAGTATTATGTTTCTAAAAATTCCATAACTCACCTCATTTTACATAGGAGAAGATTGAGGCCTTAGAATAAAATATAATGCCTAATGGCATAAAATTAGTAGTGGTAGTCCCTGGATTAGAATCTAGACAAGTTTTTAGCAAAAATAATTGTATCATTTAGAGGAATCCTGTTGTATATCTTGTTATTTGTTTTACTCTCAAATACAGTGCATTGAATTAATTTTTCTGCTCAGCTCACAGTAAAATAACAGTACAAACAAGAGACATTAATATATGTCTCTCAGGACAAGCAGGTCTAATGGATCAAATTAAGCAGAAATTTAGAAAACATAAAAAACATAAAAAACAAGCCAAAATTTAACCTAATAAAGATAGAAAACCTAGACAAACCAATTTTATTAGAAGAAATTAAGATGTCAAAGAACTATCCATACAAAAAAGTACCAGGCCCAGATGAGTTCACAAAGAAATTCTTCTAAATCCTAAGATCTGATACTTGGATGCTACATAGTTTCAGAGCATTTTGAAAGAAGAAAACTTTCCAAATTGTTTTTACAAGGCTAGTATAACATCAATTCCAAAAATATGACAGACCAAACCACTCTCACTTATTAATGTGACTGTAAAAATGTCTAAGTCAAATATTGGCAACAGAACCCAAAAGCACATTTAAAAAATACTTTATACAATCTTACTCCTTGGTATTTATACAAATTAGTTTAAAATTTATCTCCAAACAAAAACCCACGCATTGATGCTTATGGCAATTATGTCCATAATCACCAAAACCTGAAAGCAACTAAGATGTCTTTTAGTAGATGAATGAATAAATAAACTGCGGTATATCCAGACAATGGAATATTACTCAGCACTAAAAACAAATGAGCTATCAAGCATGAAAAGACACAGAGGAATCTTAAATACATACTACTAAGTGAAAGAAGCTAATCTTAAAAGACTACATCCTATATAACTCCAACTACATGGCATTCTGGAAAATGCAAAACTGCGGTGGTAGTAAAAGGATATGCTTTTTCCAGAAGTTGAGGGGAAAGGGATAAATAGGCAGAGCACAAAGGATTTTTACAGGGTTGAAACTATTCTGTATGATACGATAATGGTGTAAACTTATCAACACACATTCGTCCAAACCCACAGAATGTACAACACCAAGAGTGAACCCTAATGGAACCTATGAACTTTAGCTGATAATGATGTATCAATGTAGGTTCACGGGTTGTCACAAATGTAGCACTCTGGTGGTGGATGTTGATACTGGGAGAGGCTGTATGAGTAGGGTAGCCGGGAGTATGTGGGAACTCTCTGTGCCTGCCTCTCTGTGTTGGTGTGAATCTAAACCCTTTCTAAAAAATGAAGTCTGTTAAAACTAAAAAACAAAAAGTGAACCTTTGACCAAGATGGATTTATTCTAAAAATGTAAAAATGTAAATATTGAGAAGACCATTAATATAATTTATCATATTAATAGATATAAGGAGGAAAAATTATAAGATTATTTCCACAGGTGCTGAAAAGGCTTTTGATATTATTCAGTATCTATTTTTTTAAATTAATAAAATAAGATAATTAGATACTTTCTAATGTAATAAAATATACTGCAAATCTTACTGGGAAAACATTTAAGGCATTCTCACTATAGTCAGGAACAAAGCAAGGATGCTCACTATCTCCACGATAACTTACTATTTTAATGGAGACCAGCCAAGGTAATAAGACAAAACAATTCAACTAAAATCATAAAATCTGAAAAAATGAAATGACATTTACCAATGTTATGAGAATTCACCTAGAAAACTCAAGGAATTAAATTAATGTTGGAATTAGTGTTAAAACTAATACAAACATTAAAGAATTCAGTAGTGCTGCTAAGTTTAAAATTAACATGTGAAGATACCCTGTAGAACTAAACCCCATTAACAAAAGCAGCAAAAAGGTAAAATATTTAAGAGTAAACTTAACAAAAAATATGCAAGCTTATATGAGAAAAATCTTAAAATACTCTTGAAAGACAGAGTAGTCAACTTCAACAAAAGGATCCTTCGTTCTTAGTTAAGGCAAATAAAATCATAAAGATGTCAATTTTCCTCAAAATTAATAGATAAATGTAAAGCAAGTCCATAATCATACTATCATAATTTTTTTTCTGAAATAAGTTGATAAGCATAGTCAGAAGATGAATGACAAACTTGGAGGAAATGCTGCCACTTCCGTGACAGATAAAGGACTAATTGCCTTAATGCATGTTTTAAATGAGTAAAATCAAAATACAATAGAAACATGGGCAAAAGATATGAACAGACAATTCACAGAAAAAAATACATAAATGGATCTCAAACATATGAGACAATGTTCAAGTTCATAAGAGAAATCTTAAAATTACACTGACGTATCATTTAATACCTATTAGTTTGGCAAAAATTCAAAAGTTTGACAATACACTCTGTTCATGTGGCTCTATGGAAAAACACTCTCATATGTTGTTGCTAGGAATGTAAAATGAATGGTTCAACCCAATATGGAGAAAAATTTGGCTATATCTAGTAAAGTTATACATAATCCCACTAAGAATTTACCCTGAGGAGATATCTCCACAAAAACGAAACAACATATGCCCAAGGTTTTCTGCTGCAGCACTCTTTGTTCCACTGCCAGATGATTTCTCTCAGGTTTTGCCAATAAGCGAGAGAAAGGAAGGCAGAACGGGGAAAAGGGACTTGGCTCCTATTTCCAGCTCCTATCGATCCTTCCAACAGCATGGGGACAGCTATATCCCCAGCCTTTGGGCATATTTTGGCCTCACTGCTTCAACTGCTTAATATCTCCCTCCCAGAACTTCCAGCACCAGTCTCAGAATACTCACCCAGACATCTGAGCACTAGCTGTGGGATACCTAAAAACCAGCCCCATGGCATCTCCCAGAGGTCCCAATCTGGACTATCTCCTCTTGAGGCTTGAGCAGTCTGTGGGAGTCCTTAGGTTCTATTTAATCTACCTCTTCCATTTCGTTCCTTAGCCCTAGGAGTAATGCCTCCTTCCTACAGTTATTAATTAAAAGAGACCTAAATAATGAAGGGATATACCTTATTTATGTAATGGCAATGAGTAAAGCACCCTTGGCAGCGACATCATCAAAACTGGGGTCCCTGAATGATCTCATAAAGGAAAACCAGTCTTCCAGGCTAAAATGCTTATTTTGGAGCGGTTATTTGAAAAAGAAAAAAAGTTTATATTTTTAAACCCTCTATTACAGGCTCTTTTTTTGGTAGAAGCTTAGCTTCACCCATACTAAGACATTGGATTAAAGATTTAGATGTGAAAACAAAAATGCTAAAACTTTCAGAAGAAAATAGAAATTATCTTTGTAATTTCAGGGTATGGAATGATTTCTTAAAGAAATACATAAAAAGCACTAATCGTAGAGGGGAAAAAAACACCACATTTAAACTAAGAACTTCTGTTCATCAAAAAAACACCATTAAATGAAAAAGACATGTCACAGAAAGAAGGCATTTTCAACACATATAATGAACTAAGGTCTAGGATCCAGAATATATGTATAACTTCTACAAAATCATTTTAAAAAGTAGACAAATGAATAGAATAGTCAAACTTCACCTTTAGAGAGGAGAAAATCTAAATTTGTTCAGATTAAAATGTTACACTTTATGACTAACTAGAAAAATTTAAATTAAGACCATAACGAGGTAACATTTTTATCCACTAGATTGGCAAAATCTAGAAATCAGAAAATACAAAGTACTGATGAGGATGTGAACCAATAGAAACCCTTATACATTATAAGTGTAAATTGGTAAAACATTTTGAAAATTAATCTCACATTACCAAGTAAAACTAAAAGCTTGCAAACTGTAAGGCACAGGATTCTCACTTCCAGGTATACATCATATATATCTTGGATATGTACAAAATGTACATGTATATAATATGTACCAATATGAATATGTACAAAAATAACTCATATATACATTTCTAGTACCATTATTTTTTAAATAAACTTGATTGAAGAATAACTTAGAATAAAATGCACAGATTTTAATTGTACAGTTCAATAAATTTTATACTTGAGCTACCACTTCCACTTTCAAAATATGGAATTTTTACATAAGCCTCGAAAATTTCCCTGTACCATTTGTAGTCAATCCCTTCCTCCAGGCAACCATTAATTTGACTGCTATCAGCATAGGTTAGTTTTATCTGTTCTAGAATTCATAAAAATGAAATCATACAGTGTCCATTTTTTTATTGGCTCTTTCCCTCAATATAATGTTTTTGAGGTTTATGTTTTGAATACATTTTATTCATTTTTATCACTAATTAAATTTCCACTGTATGAATACATTACACTTGATAATGGTCATTTGGTTGTTTCCATCTGGGGTTATTACAGATGAATCTGCTATAAATATTCTGCACAAGTCCTGTGGACATATGTTTTCATTCTTTGTGGGTAAATACCTAGGAATGCAGTTGTTGAGTAGATAAATGCTTAAGTTTATTTTAAAAATTTGTATTGTAGCTATAATCAACAGGACAAGTAACAAATGTTGAAGAGGATGAGGAGAAAAAGGAACCCTCATACACTGCTGGTGGGACTGCAAATTGGTACAGCCACTATGGAAAACAGTATGGAGGTCCCTCAAAAAACTAAGAATTGATCTTCCATATGATCCAGAAATCCCTCTACTGGGTATTTACCCCAAAGACTTGAAAAACTATATCTGAAAAGATATTTGTGCACCAATGTTCGTAGTATCATTATTCACAGTGGCCAGGATGTGGAAGCAACCAAAATGTCCTACGATAGATGACTGGCTAAAGAAGCAGTGGTACATATACACAGTGAAATATCACTCAGCTGCAAGAAGAGATGAAATACTGTCATTTGCGACAACATGGATGGACCTCGAGATAATCATGCTAAGGGAAATAACCCAGACTAAAAAAATTGAAAATCACATGATGTCGCTTATATGTGGGATATAAACCTAAAAGCAACAAACGAACAGAACAAACAAACAGAGACTCATGGACATGTACTATAAACTAGTGGTTACCAGAAGACTATAGACTAGTGGTTACTAATGGGGTGGGGGAGGAGGAGGGAGGTAGATGGGGTAAAGGGGGTCAAATATAGGTGAACAGGGGAGAGTGAAGTGAGTAAAGGAGATCAAATATATGGTAGCTGAAGGAAACTGGACTTTGGGTGGTAAACACACAATAGAATATACAGATGTCAAATGATAATGTACACCTGAAATTATATAATTGTATTAACCAACATTACCCCAACAAACTTAATTTAAAAACATCAAAAATATAAAATAAATAAAATAAAAAATTGGTATTGTTTTTCAAAGTGATTGTGCCATTTTACACTTTTACAAGCAGTGCACAAAATTTCCAATTACCACACTTGGTATCATCAATCTCTTTTTTTTAATAAAAAATTTTAATTACTATTGACATTTAATATTGTATTAGTTCCAGGTGTACAGCACAGTGGTTAGACATTTATATAACTTAGAAAGTGATCCCCGCAAAAAGTCTAGTATGCACTTGACACCGTACATAGTAATTACAATATTATTGACTATGTTCCCTATGCTGTACTTCACATCCCCTTGACTATTTTGTAACTACCAATTTGTACTTATTAATTCCTTCACCTTTTTGCCCAGCCCTCATCCGTCTTTTTAATGCTAATCATTCTAATGGATGTGAAGATGTCTTTGTGGGTTTAATATGTGTTTCTGTGGTTGGTGATGTTGAACATATTTTCATTTGCTCATTAGACTTTTGTATATATGTATGTATGTATATGTGTGTACATGTATACACACATATGTGTATATCTACTTTGTGAAGTGTCTGTTCAAACATTTTGTCCACTTTTAATTGGATTGTTTGTACTTGTTGTTAGAGTTCTATATATAGTCCATCATCAGATTTACATATTATCTTACAAATATTTCCTCTCAGTCAATGACTTGAGTTTTCAGTTTCTTACAGGTATTTTGGACAGCTAAAAATATGTGTTTTGTTTTTATTGCTTGAATTTTAAGATGTAAATTATCAACAAACTGATACCATTTTTACTTTATAAGAGAAGAAAATAGCTTTCATTATAGGTCATTTGTCAAGTCTTCTCATTAGAGTAAGTCTTAAAATATGGGTTATATGGTAACTCTATCTTTAAAACTTTCGAGGAACTGTAGAATTGTTTTCCAAAGTGATTGCACCATTTTACAATTCCACCATCAATGTATAAGGTTTCCAGTTTCTCCATATCCTCACCAACATTATGGTTGTCTTTTTCATTTAATTATTCAAGTGTATGCAGTGGTATCCCATTGTGGTTTTGATTTGCATGTTGAACATCTTTTATGTGCTCATTGTCATTTGCATATCTTCTTTGGAAAATATCTATTCAAATACTTTGCTCATTTTAAAAGTGAGTTGTTTGTGTTTTTATTATTGAGTTGTAAGAGTTCTTTAACCATTCTGAATACAAGGCCCTTATCTAATACATGATTTTCAAACATTTTCTCTCCCATTATGTGTATTATCTTTTCATTCTTTTGATAATTTCCTTTAAAGAACAAAAGGTTCTAATTTTGATAAAGTCTACTTTATCTATTTTTCATTTCGTTGCTGTGCTTTTGGGTCATATTAAGAAACCAATGCCTAACCTAAAACCATAAAGATATACATCTCGACTATTTCATCTATGAGATTTATAGTTTTAGCTCTTACATTTAGGTCACTGATTCATTTTGAACTAATTTTTGTATATAGTGTGGTGTAGGGGGGTCCAGCTTCATTTTTTTGCATGTGAATATCCAACTTTCCCAACATTTTTCATTCATTGAAAAAGCTATTTTCCCCCATTGAATTTTCTTGGCGCTCATATTGAAAATGAGTTGACCGTAAATGTAAGTTATTAATTCTTTCCTGTGCTTCTGAATTTACATTTTATATCTTTCCTACATCCTTATGAATTTCCCTTAGCATTTCTTGTTGTGGAAGCATTATTCATAAAAGCAAAACAAATGAAAGATTCTAAAATGCTTATAAATGAAAGAATAAATGAATAAAATGAGTTATTTTTTTATAATAGAATATCACCTAACAGTGAAAATGAATCTAACATAACTATACAAGAACACAGACAACTTATAGAAATAATATATTAAGAACTCTGACTTTTATTCTGTGTGTGATAATTCATTGTAGTGTTTGAGAAGAGGAATAATATTATGTGACTTACTTTTTAACAGAATTTTTCTGGATGCTGCATTGAGGATAAAACTGTGGAGTGGGAGGGGCATGGGTAGAAGTTGGCAAATCCACTGTGAGGCTATTGCAATAATTCAGGCAATGGATAATGGTGTCTTAGACCAAGATGTTGATAGTAGGAATAATAAAAAATTACAGAATTCTGGATATATTTTGAAGGTAGAACTGACAAAATTTGAAGAGTGTCAGTGAAGAAGCGGAATCAAGTAGGTTTTAGAATGACAGGAAAATGAGTCAACTCTAAAGCATATTTAAGAATAATGGCATAGTTTGTATAATGATATTGTAAAAATTATGAAACAGCAATGTCTTTAGTCTGAACAAGTGGAATAATAAAGCATTATTACTATCTGCACTTTTCTATATGTTTGAAAATTTTATAATACACAAATGCTGAAAATAAATAATTTTTTAAAATAAGAATTATAAATATGAATTAAAATATTAATGAAAATATTTAGAGAGTTTCAAAATTAGAATAATATTTAAGAAATGAGATACTAGAAAGCACTAGTGGGAGTATCTCAATGATAAAGATTAAATATAATTTAAAACTTTTCCATGAAATTTTGTATTAAATAATTATTTTTTTATTTTTTATTTTTATTTTTTAGGTGAGACAACTCTTGGTTGACCTCACAGATTGCAAGGACCTTGTCAGTTTACAATTCCTTATTTTTTTTTTATTTTTTATACCTGCAGCACCTGGTTTTCCTAGGTGGTCTCCCATCCAAGTACTAACCAGGCCCGAACCTCCTTAGCTTCTGATATCAGACAGATCAGGCTTGTTCAGGGTAGCATGGCCATCGACTATAATAATTATTATGTATACGTAACAATGGTTTCATCTGTTTTAAAATTTTCTTTATTGATACGTGTTCAGCACCTAGAAAAAGGACAGGCACATAATGTGCACTCAGTAGACTTGAATAAATTAACAAAGAGACCCTATTATTCTCCAGGTCCAATTCTTTACTTATTAAACTCCACAAATGCTGTTTGACACTATCTGGTGATCAGAATGAAGAGAGAGCAACATACTTGTGTCATTGTTATCAGAGTAAATTTCATTTATTATTAAATCTGAACAAAGAAATACCCAGAAATAATTTTCTAAAAGAGATATTTTAATCTGTGAATTATATGAGCAAGTTAAACTAATAAATTCAGAAGAGTTCCTTAAATATTCTTTGTCATATGTATCTTGGAATGTGTCTACTTATGAGATGTTACAAAAAAATAAGACTACTTTTGAGATAGAAGATAAAGCAGCTTAAATTCTGTGAGGCGGGATTCTATGTTGGTACATTTATCATTCTTACTAGGTGATAGCAAAGCTGACTCAATGATTAACACAATGGTTATCCAAGTGAGGTTAGCATACCACTGGAGGTCACATGATTATTTTAGTTGATGATACACAGACACACACCAATTTAAAAAAAACAAATCTGCAATTCCATGGATATTAATTTAGGACTATGTTAAAGTAGGTATTAACAAAAAAAGGAATATGGGTCAATTTAAAATTATTTTTAAAACAATCGCCCACTTGGTATGATAAATGTCACAAAAATGATGAAGACAGCAAGTGAAAGACTGAAGTTTTAAAAACACTGGATTAAAGGAATAAAGTAGGGTACAAAGTACATTGTATGCCATTAGTAAGGAGTTGTTAATTTGATAAGATTTGGAAAGGGGATTATGAATCTGGACAGATAATCCTTCTAAATAATTCATGGATAACGATTCAAGGACAAAAGATAGATGATATTAAAGAAAAGGTGCTATTACTTAGTTGTAGTTTTATCATATCATATACAAAGATAGGTAGTGCTTGTGTCAATCACTGGTCTGCTCATTGAGTGTCTTAGCCTGTTACATATCTGTCTTCACAAACGTTATCTATTTGAGAAAAAGTACAGAAAGACTGGGACTATATCTGTGTATTCAACCTCCTTTAGAATTTGGTAGAACAGAGCATATATGTGAATATTTAATAAATATTTTAATATTAACAAAAGCAGTCTATATGATTGATTCAGAAACAACTTTTCCTTGGGGAATAATATGGATACACAAAAAATATATATATAATAACTACACAGTCCAGTAAATTTTCACAATGGAACAAAATCATAAAGCATCATTTACCATTTATTTTTAAACTATCTGCATTGCCTAAATTTATTTGTTCACTTTTACCTGAATGAAACAGAACCCTTGACTACTCATCAGGATTTCATGTCATGTCATATCTTAGAGCTTCATAACTGTTGGTGCTTTTAATTTTTAAAATCTACATGTGGAATAACTGAGCTTCTTTTTTTGTATTATTTGTTCTTCTCCCTCAATATGGGGCAAAATTACCATTAGAATATTATCTCTGGAGTGCCATCTAGAATTCAATTTATTTTAAGCACCTTGAATTCCAACAACAATGGATTTTATTCTCTTTATTTTTCCTGGGCAGCCCCCTCTTCCTTTGTTCAGTTAGAAGTTGATGTATGCTTATTACTGACTAATAATATTTTTGGTATATTTCAAATAAGTTGCTAGGCTCTAACTTAATAACAATTATGACTTTCTTCTGGCAATTTCTCTTCTATAAGGATAAACATCATAATACGTGGATGGCAAATTTACTGAACCTAACCTTCCTCCTGTGATACTTGTATTCCAGACACCTAGTTAATTTGAAAATCATACTTTGGTAGATTAATTTTTTTAATCCATTATATTTATTTAGAACATTTACCCACAAATCTCTTTGTCATTGAAGTATATTACAAATCAAAAATGATAATCATTGTAAGGTACAAGAATAAAATAATGAAAAATATGAACATGGTTCTCATGAAAATTTTTCTTGAATATTTAAATTTTCAAAAAATTTATTTTCTAGTTAGCTTTTAAAATAATGTATACTATTTTAATTACTTCAGTAGTCATTAAGATTCTTAGAAAAATGAGTATTATGTTCTAACATTCCCTACCTCTAGAAGTAAATGGCAAGTATGTGATTTTAGAAAAAAAGTTAATGAAAATAGATCAATACTTCAACATATACTGGAGAAAACGATAAAAATGTTAATCTGTAGTTTTCTTGTTCTTGCTTTATTGCTCTGGCTAGAACCCCTAGTACAATGTTAAAAAAAAAAAAAAAAACTGATGAGAACATATATCCTGACTTTGTTTCTATATTTTGGGAAAAAACATTCACTTGTTTGCCATTAAGTTTTATATTAGCTGTGTATTTTATATGGTACTCTTTATCTGTTTGAAAAAGTTCTCTTTTATTCCTAATTTTCTGAGAGTTTATTTTTAATCATAAATAGATGTTGAATTTAATGTAAAGATTTTTTGCACATATTAAGAGATGATAATTTTTCTTTTTCAGTCTGTTAATATGATAAATTGCATTGGTTATTATATTAATTATAATTTAAATATGTCAATATGTACTTCAGTTGTGCTCAACTATAGCTTCATTTTAAGTGCAACTATTTATCAGGCAACGTAGATCCCTACGTCCTTAGCTACTCTACTGTAGTATTTTCCACAGCAATCACCAAAATGCACCTCAGCCAGATTCCCTCCACTCAGAAAATAGAAAACACACAATTTAAAATTTAATGTCTATGTGAATTAGGTATTATTTTTTCTAAATGACAGATTATAAAACTGAGATCCAAAAGGTTTGATGTCACACACATGCCTGTGAAAGAAAAAGACAAAGACAACCAAAAGTACAAGTGTGCTTTTCATTACATAACCTGCTATTCTATAGTGTTAGGAAGAAAATGAAAACCAAAAAATAAGTTCTTTAATATAGACCAAGACCTGAGAAGACAATAAATAACCTAGCAAGATACAGAAACTCTTTTAAAAAGGCAGATGCAAGCAGAATTGAAATGCCCAAAATCCATTCTTGGGCAAAAACTGAGCCTGGAGCTTTGGACCAGGTAAGGGTCTTATGAGATGAAGTTAGAAGAGAAGTGAGATTAGGGGTGATCTGTATCTTATAGGCATAGAAACGATAAGGAGCCAAAGTCTAAATTTTGCCCAAGGAAACAAAGGTAGTCTGGAACTGTCAAATCCAGGGACGGAAAGAAAGAATAGGGTCTAAAATAAATGATCATCAAAAGTAGTTAGATCACATAAGCAAACTTCCTTATGAAGTGGAAACAACATTGCAGCCTAAAAGCAAGAGCACACAAAGGGTGAAAGAACCTTTCACAAGGATTCTGCCATTGGGAGGGAGAGATTCTGGGGTACGCTCATGGTGATGCATAAAGCTCTTAGACTTCATTGCACGTCTGTTGGGATCATTAAATAGAAAACAGAAAAAGGTGTTTGTAGACCTGGAAACTCCCTAAACACACCATAAAGATAATTGTGGATTCTTCCCACTTGATTTTAACTTCATCATATGGCTAGAGCTAATTTACTCCCTTGGAAAACCTAGTCCGGTACCAGAACCAGAGACCAATCTTGTCCTTTGTTATGGAGAATCAAAAGAACTCAATAGCTCAAGTGATACCTGAGATGCTAGCCTTCCTTTGCTTAGTGCTTCCAGGACTTGGGCTATTCTGCTTTATTCTTACTATTAAAGATAACCCCAAAGTTCAGAAGACCTAAATTTTATGCCTTGTTGTCAAACCTGTCTTATTTGACTGCCTGCCTGTCTAAACATCTGTCTCAACAGTGCCTTCACTCATATGCTTGTCTCTCTGTTCATGATGGGAAGAGTGTTAAAATTTGAATTTTGTTTTTTCTAATGTATTTAAGATTGTTCTTATTTAATTTTTTTGTGTCAATTTTATAGGTTTGTTTTTTAGCAAATAATTTGTTCTTTAGATCTAAATTGTCACATTTTTTCTGACACGAAGTTATACCTAATAATTTTTATATTTTTAATGCCTATAGGATATATAGCAAGTCCGCCTTTTATTTGTTATTGATAATTTTTGCTTTTCTCATTTTGGTTATTGGTCTTGTAAGGAATTTATCAATTTTATTAATCTTCCCATAGAACCTATTTTTGGTTTTGTTAATTTTTTTTAATTGCATGTCCATTTTTCAATTGATTTCTCCTCAACTTTATTTCTTCTACTTTTTTGGGTTTAATTTGCTGTTTTCTAAATAGGTTATTGACGTGAAGACTTAAACGATTGAATTTCAGCCTTTTAAATTTTAAATTTGCACTTAAAGCTATTTTCTCTCTAAGCACTATTTTAACTATATCCCACAAATTTTGTTATATTCAATTCAAAGTATTTTAAGATTTCTACTGTATTTTTTTCTTGCATCTATGATTTGTTTTTAAAGTACTTAGCTCAATTTCCAAAAACTCAGAAATTTTTAAATCATCTTTCTGTTATTGATTTTGGGTTTAATTTTATTGTAGTCAGAGAAAATTTTTAGGATTACAAAGTCAATCCTTCACAATTGTGAAGACTTGCTTTATGGCCCTATATATAGTCTATTTGGGTAAATGTTCTATGTGTATTTGAGAAGAATATGTACTCTGTAGTAGTTGGGGGGTTGGCATTCTGTATATGTTTAATAGGTTGAATTGATAAAGTGTGTTGTACCAATCTTCTATATACTAATTTTTGGTCTGCTTTTTTTATCTGTTACTAAGAAATGTGGGTTGAAATCTCCAACTATCTTTGTAGATTCATCTGAGTATCTCTTTATAGCTCTTCTGTCAGTTTTTACTTCATGTATTTTATGAAGCTGTTAAATATGTGCCTAAGATAATGCAGCTAGTAAGTGATAAAGCTGAGACTTAAACTCAGGTTTGACTGAAAAGTATTTAAGTATAAGTACTTTATAGTACTTATCTAATAATACTGACTTTAAGTTATATTATTTAATTAAAATGATATAAAAGTTATTGAACTTTTTAAAAAACTGATTTCAAAAAATGCTTACTAAATTCATTGATTTGAATCATTCTTAGGGTAGGAAGAAATTGGTAAATGAGAGACCAGTTACAGAGAATCTTTCTAAACTTTTTCTTTTGCAGCTGAAAAGTAGTTTTGGTATTCTAAAGTCACTTTCCGCTTTCTCTTTATTTACACTGAAATATCACAAAGGAACATAAAGTAACTCTTAAAGACTGTTAAAGTGACATTTATATAGAAAGTGGTTCACTGTCTAGGAGTTTAACTTTCTCTTCAAAACAATTTAAGAATCGTCACTATTCTTTGTCTCTTTCTCTCTCTTTCATTTTGGAAAACATTAATAGCCTTTTGATTCTGTTCTCTCTGTGTGGCATATGTGTCATATCCTACTGTGCTTCCATCTGTTCTATTTCAATATAACTTCAGGGATAGAGAAACATTCAAGGACTCAAAAACAATATGCTAGTGGGACTTTTGTTTCTATTTTGTTAATAAACAGGGAAAGAAAAACAAAGAAAAATTCTGTTTATCTTTGAAATTCCTTGAATAGACAAATGTTCAGTATTACAATTTTAAAATTGAAATATGATCATGCTTTATGTTTTGAAGACTTTAGAATATGATCATAAAGGGGTTGGAATGTGAAAGAGGGAAAGAATATTGAAGAAGTGTTCTGACTATACTCAGAAAAATGCTGATCCTGGGTTGGAAACAGGACACAGGCCAGGAAAAGTTAAAGGCCTTGTCAAAAGAACCCTTTTCCCCTAGATAAAAAGTCTAACAGGAAAATGAAGTTTGTTACTGGCCTGGGCTTTGAAAAGTTTCATTCCTCATCAGGCTTTAGATCATTTCAGATCTTCTGGCAAAGCCTAAATTCTGTACAACAAGTTCTTTCTTGATTTCCTTTTGAAGGAAATTATCTTGAGATAAGATTAGAATGGATCATCTGGTGATATCTTTTTCTATTAGAGGAAAAGAAAGAAATATGCTGTTCCAAGACTAAAGAATTTAACCTTTCATGAAAGTGCAAGGCCATGTTAATTTTTCAAGTGCAACAGTGACATCCAGTGGACAAAATACTTCAGTAATTTACCAAACAGGTGAACTAAACCTGTTCTATTTGTTATTAAGAACAAATCTGCTTGAAAAATTTTCCTCCTTTAATAAATGCTTTCCCCCCACCCCTAAATGAAGGCCAGTAGCCATTGATAGAAAAAATTTCCCCATGTTTATATTAAAAAGGCTCTCAGTGACTTGTGTGAAAGGGTGTTGGGCCCCACAGAGAGTTTCTCAGCAGAATATGAGTTAATATCTGGCATCCACAGAACTCATCTGGGCAGGGGAACAAGACCTGTTCCTTGCCACCTTTTCTCCTGCCATTAGAACTCTGATTAGGTGTTCTGACAGTAGCCACACTTTGGGGGAAGCTCTGATCATACTCTTCAAAGGTTCTTGGAGATAATAGTAAAATAATATCTCTTAGAGACCCTGGTTGGAGTCTGGTTTGAGTCCAGAATTGGGAGGAGAGGATTAAAGTAAGGTTTCCAGGTAAGAAATGCACATGAGGAAGAGGAATTTAATTTTACATTTTAATATACTTATATAGAGCAAGTATAGCTAACTAACTAAATATAGTCATTGATTAGTTGTATATTGTTCTTTGTTCTCTTTCAGGTTAGTTTTGCTAAGTTGTCCTAGAGAATTGCTCTGCCCTCTGTAGAAGACATGATTGTTTCTAATGTATAAAAGGACACCCTGTCCTGATGACTAAAGAAAGTTCCCACTAGTCAGTGTCTACTACGAGCAAGCCACGGTGCTATAAGACTTCATGTACACTAACTTCATGTACATTAACTTCACGTTCATACCGTATGGAGTACCACATAGTCCTGATGTGTAGGCATCGTAGAATCTATTTTTATAGATAAGAAAAATGAGGATCCAAACAACTTACAAGGAGCAGAATCAGAAATCAAATCTGTTATTTCAGTTCTAAAGCCTATTAGCATCCAACTAGGAAATAAAGTAGTCAAACTGTCACTATTTGCAGGTGGCATGATTCTTTATATAGAAAATCCTAAAGACTCCACAAGAACACTACTAGAAACAATAAGCAAATACAGTAAATTTTCTGGATACAAAATCAATGTTCAAAAATCCATAGCGATCCTATACTCTAATAATGAGGTGTCAGAAAAAGAAATGGAAAAAAATTCCTTTGGCAATAGCAACAAAAAGAATAAAATACATAAGAATAAATTTAATGAAACACATGAAGGACCTATATAATGAAAAGTACAAGACCCTATTAAAAGAAATCGAAGAAGATACAAAAAAAATGGAAAGAGATTCCATGTTCTTGGATTGGAAGAATCAAAATAGTTAAAATGCATTTATTACCTAAAGCATTATTCAGATATAATGCAATCCCCATAAAAATCCCATTGGAATTTTTTAAAGATAGAACAAAAAATCATCAGATTACTATGGAAGCACAAAAGACCTCAAATTGCAAAAGCCATCCTGAGAAAAAAGAACAAGACTGGAGGCATCACTCTGCCTGACTTCAAATTACACTACAAAGTGACAATAATCAAAACAGCATGGTATTGTCAGAAAAAAACAGACACAAAGACCAGTGGAACAGAATCAAGAGTCCGGAAGTAAACCCATGTTTATACGGGCAAATAATTTTTGACAAAAAATGCCAAAAACATACAGAGAAAGGAAAGCCTCTTCAATAAATGGTGCTGGGAAAATTGAAAGGGCACCTGCAAAAGAATGAAACTAGACTATTGTCTATCACCACACACCAAAATTAACTCAAAATGGATTAAGAACCTAAATATAAGACCTGAAACAGTAAAATGTATAGAAGAAAACATAGGAATTAAACTAGTGGACCTTGGACTTAAAAAGAATTTTATGAATTTGACCTCAAAAGCAAGGGAACTAAAAGATAAAATAAATGACTAGGACTACATCAAACTAAAAATCTTCTGCTCAGCAAAAGAAATAAATCTCAATAAAGTAAAGAGACAAACATCCGAATGGGGAAATATATTTGCAAGCAACACCTCTGATAAGGGCCTAATATCCGAAATATACAAAGAACTCATATGACGCAATAACAACACGAAAAAAACAAACAATCCAATCAAAAATGGGCAGAGGACCTAAACAGAAATGTCTCCCTACAGGATATACAAATGGCCAACAAATATATGAAAAGATGTTCAACATTGCTAGCTATTAAGGAAATGCAAAGCAAAGGAGATATCACAATGAGATACCATCTCACATCTGTTAGAAGAGCTGTTATCAACAGTACAAGTAATAACAAATGTTGGAGAGAATGTGGAGAAAAAGGAACCCTCATACACTGCTGGTGGGACTGCAAATTGTTATGGAAAACAGTATGGAGGTTTCTCAAAAAAACTAAAAATGGATCTACCATATGATCCAGAAATCCCTCTACTGGATATTTACCCCAAAGACTTGAAAACTCATATCCGAAAAGATATTTATTTGAGCACTGATGTTCATGGTGGCCAGGACGTGGAAACAACCAAAGTGTCCTACGATAGGTGATTGGCTAAAGAAGCTGTGGTACATACACACAGTGGAATATCACTCAGCCGTAAGAAGAGATGAAATACTGCCATTTGTGACAACATGGATGGACCTCGAGATAATCATGTTAAGAAAAATAAGCTGGACTGAAAAAGTTGAAAACCACATGCTATTACTTATATATGGGATATAAACCTAAAAGCAACAAATGAACAGGACAAACAGAGACTCATGAGCATGGACAATAAACTAGTGGTTACCTGAGGGGATGGGGGAAATGGGAAGAGGGAGGTAGATGAGGTAAAAGGGGTCAAATATGTGGTGACAGAAAGAAACCTAACTATGGGAGGAAAACACACAATGCAATATATATATATTTAACAGTAAGGAATACACACACACACACACACACACACACACACACACACACACACACACACACATATTCCTTACTGTTAAATTGTACACCTGAAACTTCCTGGATTTCATTAACTAATATCACAAAAAAAAATTTTTTTTTTGAAAAAAGGAATATTCAAGGCTCCTCAAAACCCCTACCAGGGTATAATTTTGAATAAAATTCATACAGGCAGGAAATAGTAAATAATTGATAGTAACACTACCCCAAATTGTCAATTGAACTGCTATATTTTGCAGGTAGATATATAAGATAGTCTCTCTTAGAATGTTTTTGACAGTGTGTCTGTCCATCAGACTTGGGAATGGCATGAAACTAGAAATATAATATATGGGAATCACACAGATTAAGAAGCTAAAAATAACGAGGCAAAATAAGAGAGCTGAAACTTAACAGATATGAACACTATGCCAGTTAGGAATGAGTTTGGCTGTATATAACAGAAAGCCTAAATTGATAATAGCTTAACCAAATGTGCAATATTCAAGCTCGTCAGACAATGCCTGGAGGGAGGTGTTCCCACTATAGAATTCATAAATCGAGTCATGCTCTTAGAAGGCTATTTGGATGATGAGGGGACTCAAAACTGTGTCTATGAAAAATCCTTAAAGAAACTGAGGTATTTATTCTGGAGAAAAGAAAAGGTGTTCAAAGTACTATCTTATGAAAGGAGAATCAGATTTTCCTTGTGACATTCAAAAAAGCAAAAATAGGGCCAACTGGTAGATGTCAAGAGAGGCAGATTCAGCTCACAGATTTTTTTTTTAATTCAAGGAGATAACAAATTTATAATAATAACAAAAATAATAGCTATGACTTACTGAGGATTTACATTGTATCTGGCACTATTCTAAGTGTTTTACATGAATTAACTTATTTTAACCTCAAAATTATCCTAGAAGTTTAGATCCATGACCTTATTTCACAATTATTATAATTTCATAGATAAGAATTGAATTTATTTGTCCAAGCCCAGACAGGTAGGAAGATTTACATTCATGGAATCTGACTCCAAAGCAGTAATTCTGACTGCTCTGTGTTCAAGCAGAGTCTTGTCAAATAAAGGTAGGGGTGGGGTGGGGTGAAGGATGTCATAGGCGGATCAAAGCCTGGGTAGGATGAGGTAACTTACATAAGACTAATAGCTACATTTATTGAACATTTGCTTTGTGTCAGGTACTAGACTAAAATTTTCAAATGCATTAAAAGAGAAAATCTGGTGAGGCACTTGGAAAAGCATTGAGTACATCATAAGTACTCAATTACTATTAGCTGTTATAATCACTTTTAATTTTCCTATAAGTTATACTAGATGAGTATTATTGTACCCACTTGCTAATAAAGAGAATAGAGGCTTAAAAGATGAAGTAAATTGCCCAAAGTCAGTAATAAAGCCAGCATGTGAATTCAGCTCTCCCTGATACTGTAGCCCTATCCTTTCTATTACGACATGTTTCACTAGAGCACCTACTCTTCCAACCTGGAAATTTTTGGTTCTGTGAAACCAGTAAGCAAATGATAAGTTTAACTTAAAAGAAAAAGTCTATGCAAACTTAGATAAATCTTACAAGTTAGTAAACTATTAGCTATTTAAAGTTAAATATTATAATAAGTATGTGTCAGAAATATGAAATGAGATTGATTTTTTTAAATATTCAAATCCACTTTTATACCTGCTAAAGACAATTTTCCTGGTTCTTCTCTTTAAAAACTCCATCTGGAAATTCTCAGTTACCAATAAATGAAAACAGACTCACAAATATAGAGAACAACGTGGTGATGGCCAGAGGGGAGGAAGGTTGAGGGGCTGGGAGAAAGGTGTAAAGGATTAAAGAAGTACAAATTAGTAGTTGATAAGAAGGTCACGAGGACAGGGAGCACAGCATAGGGAATTCAGACAGCAATAATGTAATGGCTATGTGTAGAGCTAGAGGGGTGATAATCAAGAGCATTGTTTCATAAACCATATAAAAGTCTAACCAAGGTACTATATGCTTGAAACTAATTTTAAAAAGTTTTTTTTAAAAAAATGTCTGGTTATAATCTTCACAGAGGAAATAAAACTCTAAGGGGAGAAAAGACATTATGAGAAAGAATAGAAAGGAAACAAGAGATATGATAATAATTTTTAAATCATCCATAAGTTAGTGCAGAAAAAAATAAAAAGGAACAGAATATTTGAAAAAGAAATTAAGAAATACGGAAAACAGAATGAGAAACTCCAATATGCCTAGTAAAAATTTCAGGAGAAAAAAGTAGAGAGAATGGGAGGAAGCAACATTCAAAAAAAGAATTTTCCTAGACATGAATCCTAAGATTAAAAAATTCTAGTGAATCTCAATCAAGATAAGGAGATGAAAACCAACACTGGGACACACTGAAGTTAAACTGTAGGAATCGAAGATATTTGAAAAAATCTTTAAAACTACTGAGGATGAGTGGTGGGAGCATAGGAGCATGGGAACGGATTAGTAAAGAATAATCAGACTGACATGGACTTCTCATCGATAGGCTTTTAAAATTCTATTTATTTATTTGTTTGTTTGTTTGTTTGTTTGTCTATTTAGCAATTATAGAATCCAGTGGGGGAAAATGAATGTTAAGGAAAACAAAGCCCAACAAAGTTAGATAAATATCCTCTCAATAACTACACCCTCAGATATCAGAATCAGGGATAGCTATCAAATAGCTCTTGCTCTGTATCATAGAATTAGACACAACTGTGAAGAGGGCCTGTGAGAATGAAGTTTCCATTAGGAGCAAAACAAGTAGCAAATTAAAGTTATATCCTTGTGTTGCTCTTTGAAAAATTGTGGCAATTCTTTCTGCAAGGGCCATGCACCTTTGCAAAGTGTCAAATCATGATCAATAGTATGATTCCCTTACTGAGCTTTCATTTATCAGACTCTCTCTTTCTCATTACCTGTTGATTAGAAACTTTATTATGTACCTGTGGAGGACAGACTTCCCATGAAATGACCACTATTCGACCTGTGAGCTGGATTTAGGACAGAATGGACATTGCTTATTGAAAACCCCCCTTAGAGACTGCCGAATGATATCGATGTTCATTCTGTCATAAACCAGCACCCTTGCCTGGCCTCCCACGATGTGCTGATTCCTGGAACAGGCCATTGGCCTGATCTGGTGGAGTATGCAAAGTAATTTCTTGTACCTCGTAGCATTCACATGCTAGTACCTGTAACTATACCTTTTTTGCCCTGTATAATTCTTTGGTGCCTGTTAAGCAGTGTGGGGATCCATTCTGACCAAGATACACTTTGCACCTTGTATGTAAGTTTCCCTTAATAAACTCTGTTAATTTCCAGACTGAAGTGGCCAGTCTCTTTCTTTGGTCTTTCCCTCCCTTTTGTTTACGGAGGTAGATTTTGAGTCTCAGGGCCTTTCCCTGGGTCTATATGTACAAACAATATCTTGGAAATGTTCCTCTTCAATATTTCCCTTAATTTTCCACAAAAATTTGCCACAAAATTGAAACACCACTATTATTATTTTTTCTCACTATATAAAAGCAAAAGACACACTCATTGTGGAAAAACAAAGTAAAAGAAATCAGAAATGTACATGGAGGGGTCAACTCTGAACTTATCACAAAGTCAAATATGCAAAAATCCAGTATTCCTTATCTTCTGTGACTAACTTAAATTTCCTCTTGCGTTCTCATTATACAGATGGAAAAAGGAAGTGGAATAGGAATGTAAACCAACCAGTTAAAGTTATCTCGGTTCTTTCTGTTTCAACATCTCATTCCAGGTAAGAGTAATTGAGCAATCCTCAGGAATCCACTTCTGAACTTTCGGAAAACTCTCCTACAAGTTTTTCACTTCTAACATTCGCTAGCTATCCTTATTTTCAATCTTACTCTCTTTGATGAGGGTCTTACTCCTAACAAATCAAGCACAAGGAAGGGAATAACAATTTTTCAGACAAAGACTCAAAAACAAGCAAAACGAAACTCCTTTGCACCTTTCTTGGGAAGTTATTGAAAAATGTGCTCTAAAACAAAAATATAACCAAAAATGAAAATGATTTATAGCATAAGGAACAGGAGGTCTAGATAAGCCAAAGGTGAAAGGACTCACCAGGATGACAGCTGTTATCAGGCACAAAGGCACATCAATTCAGAGTAGAGTAGGTACCACCACAGACTTATTTGGAATGTCAAAATGATAAAATATTTAATTCATCAGAATCTCTTGAAAGGAGATTCAAACAACTGTCAAAGGGTTTCAGGCTGAATCAGTGGTAAGTGCATTAAAAAACTGAACCAATTTAAAAACATGATGTTAAATTTAATAATTAAAAAAATTATTACTCGAGGGAAAATAAAGACATATTCAGAGAGGAATCATACTATACTATTTGTCTCAGCTATGGATAGTGTTCACATAGTCATAATCATGTAAACCTTTAATATTGATCTAACAAAAATCCTGACAGAACAGTTTTTGAAGTATGGAAAACAGGAGAGGATAGAAAGAAGGGAAAAGTAAGTATCTGTGTGGTGGGTGAAGGAATGCAAAGAGAGTTGGGTCCCTATCTTCCACAGTAAGAAACAGATAGTCTATAAAACAGAAAAATCAAGGAATAACAAGTACGTGTCCAGAGACATGACAGTAAATATAAAAATAATCAACTATGAGGTGAAAGTGGTTGTCTCTGAAGAGTGAGTCATAGATAAGAGGCCAGGATTTTGCTATCTTTCTTAATGAAGCTTGAATTTCTGGACTCTTTGAGCAATTTGCATGTATAATGTTGATAATGACAAAACAAAAGGTCTCCATATTTGTTTGGTTTTAGAAAACATCTCCAACTATTGAATCTTGTAGATTTTTATGGACAGATTTTTTACACCAGATACATATTGTCCTTTTTTGAATGATGCTAATTCCTTCAAGTAATCCAACCCTAGAAGTAGGTCAACAGACATATAATTGCTTCATGAAAGGGTTTGAAGTGATGAATAAGTCAGAGTTTTCATATTGCCAGGCAGAGCTAATCATGAGGAGATCCTGGACATAAGTCTTATGTTTTTAATTAATGATGGAAATAAAGTGGGGTATCTTTTCCCAACTTCTTAGTATTTCCAAACAAAACAACAAAATTTGAAGAAAGAGAATGGTGGAATTCATTAGTATGAAGGGTTTGTTTTTAAGAATAAAGATCAGAATTTTAAACTTAACAACACTAAGAGATCATGTTTCATCATTATTACACTCAGGTTATGCATTTTTCCTACACTTACAAATATAACAGTCAGCCACCGAATTTAGCAGACAAACACACTTATTCACACATATACTGGTAGTGTGAATATCTTTTTAAATGTATTTTGATAGGATTACAAATTTACAAAAAAGTTGTAAGAATAGTAAAGGGATTCCCATAGATCCACCAGACTCACAAATTGTTTGTATTTTGCACCATTTGCTTTAGCATTCTGTTTCTGACATGTATTTGTTAGAATTTATGCATGCATACATATATATATGTATGTATATCATTTCCAAACCATTTAAAATTGTTACAGGTATAGAAGACAATTGAACCCTTTGCCCCTAAAAACTTTTGTGTGTACTTTCTAAGAATAAGGACATTCTCTTACATAACCAGTAAATGAGAAAATTTAACATTGATACTATATATTATGTAATCTGAAGTCCATATTCAAATTTCAATTATTCAAATGATGTTCTTCATACCTATTTCTTTTTTTTTGTCCAGCATCCATTCCAGAATTCCATATTGTATTTAGTTGCAATGACTCATTGCTCTCTTGTAATTTGGAACAGTTCCTAGCCACATGGTGAAGGTAGTACCCACCACTATGCCAACTAAAATTGTAGATTTGTCTGTTTCTACTGTCTGTTCTGGCAGTTTTTACTTCCAGTAGTTTGAAACTTTATTATTATATCTATACATGTTTAGTGTTTTTTATGCCTTTTTGATTAATTGACTTATCTCATTATGAAATGTCCCATTTATCCTTGATAATATTCCTCATCTTGAAGTTTACTTTATCTTATATTGACAATCCAGCTTGCTGACAATTCATATTTTCATGACATCATATTTTTCATTAAAAATTTTAACCTATGTCTTTTATTTTAAGTGAATTTCTAATGGACAGCATACAGATGGGTATAAACAATCTTTGCCATTTAATTGGAGTGTTTAGTTTATTTACATTTAATGGAATAATTAATATAGTTAAGGTTTTCATTTTGATATTTTCCATTTGTCTCATCAGTTCTTTGTTCTTTTGTTTCCTTCTTATTTTGGATTGCACATTTTTAATATTCCACTTTACCCTTTCTATAGCATTATTAGCTATATTTCTCTATTTTATTTTTAGCAGATGCTCTGAGTTTGGCATTTTTAACTTATCACAAACTACTTTCAAATAATATGATACCATTTCACATATAATGTAATGACCTTACACTCCTCTTTTCCTGTCTTTATGCATTATGGTCATATTTTTTACTTCTACATATATTATAAACTCTATAACACACTGTAATTTTTGTCTTTTATTTAAATAATCAATTACCTTTCAAAATTAACCAAAACGAGAAAAAGTCTTTTTTATATACCTACATTTTTTTTTTACCTTTTCTGGCACTCTTCATTCCTTTGTGAAGATCCAGATTTCCACACTGTATTAAATTCTTTCAAGTCTGCTGGTGATGTATTCTCTCAGCCTTCATTTGTCTGAAAATGTCTTTATTATGCCTTTGAATTTTGAATGATATTTTTGCCAAAAATGAATGCTACATGGTAGAAACTCTGGAGGGTGTTGAGTATTGTTCTATCAAGTTAACTTAGCTGGACTTGAATTCTAAACTCTGTCTCCCACTTGGTTGACAGCAACTGTAATGTCTGCTTAGATCTTTTAGTCTACTACTTTTAGTTGTGCTGTTTATTCATTACTCATGAATGTGCAAAATAGATTTGGGCAGAATTTATATGCAGAATTCATTTCCTCTCCTTAGTTGTTATCTTCATTCCAGGATTTTCTCCTTCATTTTCAGTCATTCCAAGGAGCCCCAGAGTCTAGCTTTTTTGCTTGAGTTCTAGTTGCCCCATTCAAAATAGACTAGGGAGTGATTGCAAGAGAAAAGCCATAAAAACTGCAGATATTCCAGTGACTTTTCCTTATTTTAAGGGTTGACTTCTCCTTAGTTTCTGGTAGTTTTTGGTAACTCTCCAGTGCCTTCAAGTAAATATTAATTACATTTTATTTAGGGTTGAAATTGTTATTTGTGACAGGGCTGATCCAATGCAAACTACTCCACCATTACCAGAACAGTAATAATTAAAAATTATAATTTATTTGAGTTTTTCAAATCTGAGGTACTGAGACTATATATACCAATTTGTGTGACTACTATAAGTAGAAGATATCAACCATACTTGAATATGTTTCCATTAGTAATAACTTACTTTCTGAGACTGTAACGGAAAATGTGGTTTCACACATTTCTTTTCTGAACTGCAAGACTGTCCTTTGTTCTGACAAAGTGCTCTGTCAAAGCAGTCAAGTGCAAATTCTTTTAGCTGTGAGTCATCCTTCTCATCAAAAGCCTCATAATGTAGCTTACTTATTTTTTCCATTTGTTAAACAAAGGAGAATTTCCCATTCCCTTCCATAACAGCTCTATTTATTACTTTATATGTTAGGCTACTGTGCATGATTTTGTTTAAAGTGTACCACTGTTAAAAAAAAAAAAAATCCTAGCCTAGAAAATCTCTAACAGTTTCTAAAATTCAATAACAACATATTTCAACATGCTTGACTCTCAAAGAGTGATCTATTTATATGAAAACAATCTTTGACATTGAAATTCCTACTCCTAGGTGATCTTCAAAGTGCTGCCTACTATTTGATAGCAGGTGGAATCATTTATCAGCAAAATAATCCTCTAATTTCTTTCTATTGAAACTCATTCAAGGATCTATAATGAAAAACTCTCTTTACTAATTATTTTGCCATCAACATTACTAATCTGTACTACTTGGCATTTTCATAATAGTAATCAAACTGAAAAACAAAGACTTGTGTTGAGAAATGCATACAGTTCCCAGCAAATGTCATTTAAGCATATGTAAGCTGTACACTGAACTAAGACTTCATAATAATTCAGAAGTGTGATTGTGCTAACCTCCTAAAATCAAACACATTGACAAAATACTGTCACTGACTAAAGGTTTATGCAATGATTTCTTTGATTTGTTGTAAGTTTCATCATTGCTATCATCTGCATATTCCTGTTTAACTGTGATATGGAACTTATTAGTCATCTCCTATCATCTTAATCAAAAAAAAATATTATAATAAGTACTCAAAGCTTCCAGTGAACGAGAAGGCTGTTTAATGAAAAACAATATACTAATATAGGTCAGAATGTTCTCTGCTGGGTGTGCTTACTAATTTACCAAATGCAATCTGAAGACTTTTAAAGCTAAAGTACTAAAGTGCTCTTTTTAGCATGTTAAGAGAGAGGCCTACACACAAAAGCTATTATTGTACCTAATCTAAAATACTGGTAGATTCATCCCCCACCTTATAAGCTTCTTGAAGACACTGACCATGTCATTATATTATTAATCTTTGTCGTTCTGTCAGTGTGAATATGTTGTCTTATATTTTGGCAGGTGGTCAGGAAATGTTTGTTGAATAACTCCATCTTTATTTGGGAAACTTGGCCATAAGTAAAGTCATTCAGTTAACAGAAAAAACTCAAGACCTTATAGTCTTTCATGTTCAGGACATTATTAATGTTACCATTTTTATTTCTACTACTAATGCAATAATTTAAACCTACTTACCAAATTATGTTATTGTATTGATTAAAAACTTCTCTCTCGTCTTCAGTTTCCTGAACAGTAAAATGAGGGAGACATCTTCTAGTTACACTTGATAATCAACTGAACAGCTATGTTTGTATGTCATACAAAGAATTAATAATTTTATCCAAGTTGTAGAATTCCCATAAATGGTCAGGATCTCTAATTCTATAATCATGTTGCAAAAATAAGAGCTCAGCTCAAACAAAAAATTCTGTCAAAAAAAAATCACAAACAAATGCATTGGTGTCTGGTCTTTTCATTTAAAACTGAAATCTTTCACTTTAGACAGAATAATCTTGCTCTTTACAACATATTAAAAATAGTTCATTTTAAAAATGCAAAATAGCTACTGCTGGTAGGTAGCTTAATGGTGATAAAAGGAACAATTCTTAGAATTAAATCTAAGAGGTAATATAATGGCAGAAGAAAAGACCAAGAAGTAAGAAAACTCATTGTGTATGTTGGTATTACAGAGGGGATCAGTGTGGCTATAGCAGACACTGAGGTAGAAAACAAGAAAAGTCAGCAGGGAAGGCCTTAAATAATCCTCTACTACCTGGAACATTTGCACTTCATACTATGGCGAATAGGAAGCTTGATGCTGTCTGTGCATGGAACTAGTTGTTATGTAAACCACGTTTGGGAGGCTACCCATAACGATATGAAGCAAAGATCAAGAGCCAAGGGATAAGCCCTACTCTCAATAAATATCGAATTAAATGAATATTTCCTAATGTGAGATATGTCATAAATGCAAGCAAGAGAAAATACAATAAGTATGCAGATTTAAGGAATAATAAACACCAACTTTTAAACATTTAAATACTTTCTGCTACCTATTATATATTTCCTGTTATATTTTAGTTTTGCCAGTCCTTGATCTTTATATAACAGAATCATACTCTAAGTATTTTTCTGTGATAGTTTTTTTCCCCTACTTTGCATTTTTGAGATTCTCATCTATACTCCTGCCTAGTTCATAGCTGTAGTTCATCCTTTTTTCACTAGGCATAGTTGTCCACTGTTGGAATATATCACAGTTTTATCCTTTGATGATGTTTCCAGTTTTTTTCTATTATGAATGAATACTCGGTAATCACTGAGGATTTCTGTGCCACCAGAGGGAGCTCAAAGGGGTCCATGAATGTGCAGGATTGCATTCAAGCATACAAAGGCTAGGGATGTCTGTCTAGCTTTACTGAGTATTTTTTTATCACTCTGATTTACATTAGGATCTCAGGGTTTTAAAGCATTTTTTTGCAGCATGTCTCATGTTTTATTCTATTATTTTACTATTTTTATTTCATTTTTTCATATCACTATGGCATAATAAGACACATCATAAAATGAAATAAATATTGCCTGTGAAATTTTTAATGGCCCACCAGATTCTCTATTCTTAGTGTATTCCCTGGCCACCAGTCTTGACCTTCTCTAGACTCTGGGACCAACCCCAAAGGAAGAAGTTTGCTGCACTTGCTCTGGTCACTTCCTGCAAATTAAGCTTGTTCTGTTCTAATCTTGTTGGCCAGTACTAATAATGAGATTCTGCCAGTAAACCCTCATTGCAAGTAACAAGGTTTGTGTTTTGTTCTGTCACCTGGGCTCCCATCTTAAAAACAGTGCTTCTATGACTGTTCCTCCAAGAGTCCAAAGTTCTGTCCTGAAACCTGGGCCAGTGATGTGGACCCTGTACTCTGTTCCTCAAGGCATTAACAACTAGGAATGCAGAGTGACTTTCAGAGCTAGAGTGTTTGTTTTTTCCACACTGCTTTCAGGGATAGAAGCTAGTCCTAGAATATAGACAGGACACAAATCAAGTAATGTGGTTGCTCTCTCTTTGTTCTGCCTGCTAGGAATCTGAAAAATTAGATGTTTATTACTATAAACGTAAACTATGTTTTTAATAAACTATAGCTTTGCTAAAACGTTTATTGATATATTTTCATCTATTTGTTGAACCAGAGAAACTTTTTGTTATTTAATTTTGGAATATGGCAATAGAAAAAGTTGACAAAATCCTTGCTATCAGAAGCCGATGGTCTAGCAAGACTGCAAGGCATCAAACAAGTAGTAACAGGGTAAGTGCTGCAAAAGGAAACACTCAAAGTAAGCTTGAAACACAAGGACTTAACCTCAGCTAGTTAACATTTATTACTGGATATTTGCTTTTTATTCTAGTTTTTAAAAGTTGTTTTGGTTTTACAGTCTAATTTTATTTCAAGTCGATGCAAATTCATTTAGTTGTAGGCAAAGGTGTGTTTGTGCACATAATTATACACTTTCAAATATCTTCTTTCACAACAAATGCAAGATGATATATAATGGGAGTACTTACTAGAGTTTCTGAGCTGAGGTTTTGATGATTCAACTTCTAAATTAACAAACGAACTCTAAGTGCTATAGAAGCTGATTCAACACAAAAGGAGAGAGTATGAGGATGGGAGCTACTGCAAATCCTTGGGCAGTCTAGAATGGAGGGAAGAAAGAGGATTACTTCCCTAAAGTGTCCAGGCAAGTGACATCCATGGGTCAGGTTCTAGCATCTGAACCAAGTAAAGCTGAGATGTTGAGAACCGGAAAGGGCCTGCCCCAGCAAATTTGCCATGCAGGAATGAGGATCCACTGTAGTCAGAACATCCCAATTTATAACAGAAGCTAGAATTTTGATTTTTAAATAAATCTCAATTTTTAATGTCAAATAACTTAAAACTTAAAAAAAAATTGTGCAAGCTGAATAAAAAGCCTCTGCTTTCTTGTGATCTTTAATTTAGACTCTGTAGTTCATGATGATTTTCTAAACATTAAATTATCACCTGACTTTCAAAACGTACGCCAACTAGATCTTGTTCTCTCTCCCATTTTACTCACCTCTCCCTCTACTCTACCACCAACCTTCAATGCCATCTTCATTTACTTGCTCCTAGTGTTCTGGCAGAGATCAAAGGGTGTTTTTGTCCCTTTCTTCTCAGAGTTTTCTTTACAGAGGGAAGTGAAATGGACAGAGTAGGTGAAATGCAAACGTTTTTTTATTTCCCTGTCTTTCTCTAAAGTATTCTATAGACTGAAAAGCTTAAAGAACATTGTCTCATAATTTTTTCTCTACTTAGAGAACAGTCCACCTAGAATAGAATAATTAAAAGAGCTTATTACCACTGCCAGATCTGTGCTTCTATAACATTGTACAATTCCCTGCCAGTGGATAACTAAACATAGTATGGTATTTAACCTTGCAATAACAAAGAAACTGCTCCCCAGTTTATACCAGCCATCCCAACAGCTGTTTCAATACCACAGGATGATGCTCTACCTTCAGGCAAAAGGGTGTTTAAAATTTAAGACTGTAAATTCTCCTGGAAAATTAATTACACTCTTTGGAGATGTTTGTTCACATATTAGTAAGGTAATACTAATGGCAGATAAAATTATAAAAATGATTTGACTATTTACTGAAGATGCAAAATAAATTTAATATTTGGTAACAATCCTGTACTAAGTCCAGATATAATTAGAACATACTATTTTCAAATTGTCTTTTCATTAGTCTTAACTCAACTCAATAATTATTAGTAGTATTTCATATCTCCTATTGTTTCTAAAAAGCCTATCACAAATAACTGTGAATTTGAGCTTGCCTCTTCTCTAGTGGCTTGCCCTCAGATCCATTCTTTTAACCTTTCTCTACTCTGTTCCTCATTACAAGAAATTACTTTTCCAAAACTCCCTTGCCCTATGACTTCTTCATAGATTTGGTCATTAGTCAGCACTGGTGAAAGGTTAGAGGGGAGGAAGGGTGAAGGCAGGAATTTCTTCCCCCTTTCTGCAGCAGTATCTGTCTCCTAGGTAACTCTAGATCCCAGGAACAGCCCTTCTCTCTCTCCCTCCTTCTCTCCCTCCAAAGGTCCTGCTCCTACCAGACAGCCCACCTCCAGGCTCTGATGACACATTCTCCCCTCATCTTCCCCTCAACACTCACTGATACAAACACAGGAGCTCTTTGTAAAGTACTCTTCTAACCTTTCAGGTATGTCATTAATCCAGTCTGTAGAATGGATTGTCAGTTTTAATTGTGACCAGACATGCTCAGATTAAGTCATATTTTCTAGCTACAACAGCTATCCCCCTAATTTTTATTATCCTGGTCTGATGCCAGAAAATTCCATTTTGCAAATTTGTTTTGCATTACCTTTATTGCCTCCCTTTTAAAATTTCTTGGGAAGGCAAAAGTTTAGCATTTGGTCACACATCTGTATTTCAGCCTAATTAAAGTATGATTCAGGAGTTAAAGTAGGTCTTATTTAGCCTCTAAAAGCCATGAGTATTGTTTTTTTACATAAGACTTCAAAGGGAACCTCCCCTTTTTGTAGGCTTCAAAAACCTTTTCGTTTACATCATGTTCTTCCAACTCTTTATTTCGAATTTACAATAAAAGGGAAATAATAGTATAATAAATCTACATATAATCTTTGCCTGAATTCACTACTTGTTAGCACTTTTTTCTCTCTCTCTAAACCATTTGAAGGTAAGTTGCAGGCATAATGACATTTTACTGCTAAATAGTTCAACATGCATTCACCTACATAATCCATAATGTTATATTTATGTCCAAGAAATATAGACAAAAAGGGGCACTGTAATAAATTATAAATTTGTAACCGGGCAGGTGAAGTTGGGTAGTTACGCAGGCCTGTAACTTCTTTAGTGAAAGGTTTTTAAGCAAGTTCTATTGTTCCTGTACATCTAGGTTAACACACTTTGGTAATGCCAGAAGTAATATCCCTTAAAAGCTAACTTTCCTTAAGAAAGCACATAATCTTGTAATCTAACGCCTGCCTTGCTTTCTCCCTCCTGCCGGTAATCTTTCTTACATTTCCTCCTTAATTTCAAATGCATAAAGAAACTACAGAACTGCTACTCTCCAAAGCACTTGAGATCTTGCTCTCTGGCAGATGTGGTCGAGTTTGGCTCAAATAAACACTTGTAAAAATTCTCAACGAGTTTCGACATTTCTTTTGTCCACAGAAATTCAACAATATAGTCCATTCTAGTTTCCTGAATTGTGCAAAAAATTTCGTTGCTAACTTTCCCCCCAATAAATCTTTTTTTAAAAAACGAGAATCGCAAAGTTTATCTCAAAATCCATAATTATAATGAAACATTTTAATATATTTTCTCAGGAAATGAAAAACAATATTTGTTGGCATACAACAGCTTAGAAAACAGTTAATAAAATGTATTTTATGAAACGTTTGACAAAAAAAACCCCACATACTTTTAATCATCATCAAACATAATTAAAAACAAGATGAGGAATTACATTCAGCTACAAGTAACAGGAAAGATCCCAGTCTTCCCGACAGGAGAAAGATGTTTATTCTCACATGGAAGGTCTGGGTGAAGGCAGCCACTGCACCAGCATCAGACAAATAAATTCCCAAGTCCTTCGTTTAGAATGCACCACTGATGTCTTGGTGAATCGGAAAAGCATACTCACTAGCACTGTTAACTGCATAAGGTGTTTTCTATACAAATTAGACCTTATACAAGTATTGGTAAAATTGAACTGGAACTTTAAGCAAACATAACCTGTCAGGAAGGCCTATGGGAGGAGCTAGGGCCGATGGAATTTCTGATGCTCTGCATAATCGTGAGAACGCTACTGGAGAGAACCCTACAGAAAGAACTCTACATTCATTCGTAATAAAGCTCTATAGTTCTAACTTCCTTGTCCATTAACTTCCTTTTTCCTTATATAAATACCCCTCTATCTTGGCACACAGGCCATAGTGCCCAGGTGGCTTTCCATGTCTGCATGCTTTGTGTTGCAACCTTTCTTTCACCCAGATAAATCCTTTTGGTGAGAAACACCTAGTTGATATTATTTTTCAGTCAATAATATAATCTGGAGAAGATGGGAATCAGATCTAAGCATAAAAGTCAGAATCAGTTTCCTGGAGGACACAAAAGGGCTTACAGAAAAATCCAAACTCTGATGGATCTTTGATTCAGATCCTGGGAAGAAATCAGTGGAAAGTTACACCTCTCAGAAAATAAATATCAGATGGTTGGTGATAGTTTTGAGGATAGTCTTAATTGGAAGGTCAAAGGATCTGAATTATGGGTTGGAAGATGGTGTTCCCATAGCTACTATGTCTCTGTCTGAATGGTGGCTCCAAAATCTGACTAATGCCTTTTGTTTTTGCTTTCCAAACCTCACGCAAGTGTGGCTGGCTAGTTATGAATTCTAACACGGAAGCCTAAAGAAGGTGGATTTTGGAAAGCCAAGTCCCTAACATTACTCACGTGGGAGAATGTCTCCAAAGCTCGATTCTATCACTCTATCACAGGTTCCTCTTCTCAAATCAAAATCTATTTACCAACTACCAGTCAGAAGGAAGAACAAACAGTAAAGGCCCAAATAGGAAACAATAATTTACATGAAACTGTATTCTTTCATAAAATTGCCATACATAAAATTTATTCCAACTATTTATTAGTATGTAAAATAGAAAAAGCCTCAAAACTCATTCCTACCTTTTAATCTTATATACTATTGTTAAAAGACAATCATCAGAATCATCTCACATGAATATCCACTTCTGAAAGTAATTAGTAGAATTACTTATTGCTATAAGTAGAGTTTCAATAAACATGATATACCTACAATATTAATAATAACTCATTTTGAAAGTTTTCTGGCACAGTATATATGAATTAATTTCTATCAAGCTTTCTCACATTACTTACATTTCTATTTCTTTTCTATGGGAGTCTTCACATGTAATGGTTGGGCCAATTCAAGTCTTTCTTATACTGTTTACATTCAAAGTTATTCTTTCAAGAGTTTGAAAAGAACTGGGATAATTAAAGCATTTCCCAAATTCTGCGATCTGGTATAGTTTCTCTCCAGTGGGCATTATCATGTGTCTTTAATACATTCATCAGATTTTTCTCCAGTATAAGTTATTTCAAGCGTTGTAAGGAACTGGGATCTCTGTAAGCTGTACCACATTGTTTATACTCAAACAGTTTCTTTCCAGTGATTCATGTGAGATTTCTTTCATGTTTCTGAAGATTGCTCAAATACCTAAATTTTTCACATTTTTTACACCCATAAGGTTTCTTTCCAGAGTGATTTCTTCCATGTTTTTAAAGATAACCGAAACGACTAAATGCCTACTTTTTTAAATACATATGGTTTCTCTCCAGTGATTCACGTATTTAAAAACTTTGATAATATCTGAAGCCTTTCTCACATTACTCACATTCATAAGGTTTCTCGCCAGTTTGAATTATTTTGTTTTTATTTTGTGTTCTCTATAGACTTTACCACATTGCTTACATTCATAAGGTTTCTCTCTACTGTGACTTCTTTTGTGTCTTTGTAAGCTGCTGTAATATCTATAGGCTAGCCCACATTTCTCACATTCATAGGGTGTCTGTCCAGTGGGATTTCTTTCATATATTTGAAAACTTTGATAACATCTGAAGGCTATCCCACATTCCTTACACACATAAGGCTTCTCTCCAGTGTAAGTTCTTTGATGTGTTTGGAAATAGATGAGAACTGAAAGTTTTACCACATTTCTTACATTCATAGGGTTTCTTGTCTGTATAAGTCCTTTGGTGAATGTGTAATATATGTAGGCATTACCACATTGCTTACATTCATAAGGTCCTCCTGCAATGTGAGTTCTTACATGTTTGCAAAGAGAACTGAGATAATTGAAGGCTTTACTACTACATCTTTTACTTTCATAGGATTTCACTCCTATGTGAGTCGTTTCATGTGTTTAAAAATTTTGATATCTATAGATGTTTCCACATTGTTTACATTGATAGTTTTTTTCCAGTGTGATTTCTTTCATGTTATTTGAAATGGAGTTGAAAAAACAAAGTTTTTCTCCCATTCCTTACATTTATAGGTTTCTTCTTCATTGTGATTTCATTCATGTTTTCCAAAACATTGGAGATAACTGATGGCTTTCCCACATACATTTATATGGCTTCTCTCCATAATTCTGATACTCATATGGCTGTGTCCAGCTTGACATCTGATGTGCATGTTATGGCATGAATGATGCCTAGAGACTTTTCCATGCACACTATATTCCCAAAGTTTTGCTCCAGGAGAGTTTTCTTGTTCAGACTGAGATTTGGAATAAGCATAAAGTTTTCTTCACATTGATTACCCTCTTTCCCATCACACATTCTAACCTATGACTTCTTAGTTTTCTCCCCTTGTTTTTGTATTGAGCTTCAATGTCATAATCTTCCCATTTTCTCCATAATGTCCTCCTTTTCCACATTTCACATCTGAGAAAAGTGTTGATGGGCAAGAAACACTTGACCCCCAATTGATGAGGTAAAGGTAAATAACATCATTAACTATTGAAGCCAAATTCCTGAAGGTTTCCTGTATCACAGCTCAATAGAGTTCCTTCTGTGAAGGAGCCAGTAAAACCCATTCCTCCAGGGTGAAGTTCACAGACATGTCTTCAAAAATCATTTCTAGGCTTCCTGGGTCTCCCCGAGTCCTTCCTGTACAGATAACAGTTGGAGAGAAGCTGTAACACAACCACCAGGGCCATGAACAGCAGGCAACACCAATCCTGTGCTGGGTTCTCCCCAGTAAATCTTTAAAAGGTGAAGCAGTAGGTTAATGTAGCCAACTTGATGAAAAATTAAAAAGAATGTTGAATAAATGTTGATTTTAGTTAGGTCTTGCTTATTTTATTAATTTATATACCCAATGAGCAGACAGATTAAAAAGTTAAATCAGCTAATTTTCCTTCTCTTAAAGAATTTTGACTAAAAATCTAAAAGTGAAGGTGCAGTTATTCACTTAACTTAGATTTAGAATAATCTGTCATTGTAAGAAATGTCCATCCCGTTAAGAATTTTTATGAGTTTATTTGAGCCAAACTAACAACAGTGCTGGGGAGCAAGATCTCAAAAGCTCTCAAGACTAACAGTTTTACAGCTTCTCTAATAGATTAGAAATTAAGGAGGATTACATGGAGGTGGGAGCAACAAGATGGGGATTGTGATCACAGGATAGTTAACAAGATAATGTGCTCTCCTGAGGGTGGTTATAGCTTATTTCAAAGGTATGTTAACCTAGATGGACAGAAACAAGGGACAGGGCTTGATTAAGTGAAAGATAAGCCTTTGACTAAAGAAATAATATACCTGGAGTATGACTTCCCATCATGATCTGCTCAGTTAGGAATTTACAATCAGATCACCCTATGAGGTTATTTTCAATAGAACCCTATTTTTTGGTCCACAACTGTACTCATTTGTTCACTCTACATATCTGAACTATTCATATTCAAAATAAAAATTAAGAAATGACTGTGTTGCTCTTTCAGTTTATTACCTCCCTGATCCTTTCTATTTAGCATATTGATCAAACATTGATTCGTTTATTAAATATAAATTTAATAGTCGATAAACCCCAATCCTTAATATTTTCTTGTACCAGTAAACAAGGTTCCTCTTCTCTAGGGACATTAGATTTCACACACAAATACACACACACACACACGTGTGCACACACACACATGCGCACACACACATGTGCGTGCACACATACCTGTACATGGCTCAGTATTCATTTTCCTTCCTCTTTCTGTATGCCTGCCCCAAAATGGAAACTACTGAGACTGGAAATGTCTTTTGAACTCCTGCTTGAATTCTGTGAACTATTTGCTCATTCCTGAGGAAGAGTGAACTGGAAGACTACTATAATAATAAGAATAATAATAAACACAACCCTCAAAAAAAATGAATGCAAAATCTAGCACTAAAGGCCTGAAAAATTTAATTCTCATTTTCTTTCTACTATTTACTCTTAAACCTTTTTTTGTTTTTAATAATGGAAAAGAATACAGCATGTAAATAAATGCTATACCCAAGGTTATTCAACTTTTTCGTTTTCTAAGGCAACAGTTCCAAAGTCTGGTATGTATCCTTCAGGGCTACACAAAACCATCCACTGGGAAGAAACTATTAAATAAATGTCTACTTATATTTTTATTTCATTCTTTAAAAAGCCTGTGTACTGTATAATGTACATTATGTATTAGCACAGTAATACATATATATATAATGTAGAAATAAATAAAGAATATGCAAAAAAGTCTAGAGATCACTTTTAAAGTTCATCCACTTTGATTTAGTACATTTTGTTCATATTTTGAAAAAGCTCTGGGATAAACTTTCTTTTTCAAAAAGAATAAACTGAAATGCACAGCTAAAAAAATGTTAAATTAGTACATTTGGACTGCTAAACTTTACAATAGTTATTTCTTCTAATCTTTTTTATCCACTATTTTATATAGATTAAATCATACATATAAATAAATCCCCTGCATTTTTCACTTATAAAAATATTTGAATATAATTCATAACTTCATAAATATACATTTTAATGATTGCATAACAGCCCATTTTGACATATATGCCCTCATAAATACCGACATAAAACTGATGTGCAAAAAGAATTGTGGTGACGATAACACATCTAGTAAATCCATCCCAAATGGTTTTATGAGACAAGCCTTTCTTTAACGTGCTATTTAGATAGACATGATATTCTATAGTAGACTGGCATTAACTAGATATGTGTGCTTTTGTTATGTGAAGATCTTATTTCATATCTATATTTCTGTTTCTATGACATATATACTTGTATATGCTATGCGTATATGTATACATATACAGACACACACACACAACACACACATGCCAAACAGAGGTCCCTTAAGGTCTATTAGACCAGAGGCACGGTACCAAAGACACCTCTTTCCAGATGGTCTGAAGGCAAAATGTATATAACCATGGAGTCACTGCAACTATATTTCTTTCACCAGTGCCCTCAAGCTATTGACTGGAATTCCATTTAAAAATATTTAGTCTTCCTGTGTGAACTACAGAAAGAAGGATTCATCAAAAGGTGGGGGTTCAGGGTGAGGAAAGGCTGAAATTATAAAAGAAATTAAGTCCACAAAGTCAGTGAAAGAAAATAAAAGCAGAGAGCCAAAACAAAGAGGTGCTATCAACAGTAGTCATTGAAAAAAAAACATGTCAAACAAAATAAGCAGCTTAAGTTATAAAGACTAAAAGAGATTGAAAGCACACTTTGAAATATGAAACAACTATTTCCAGCACTTTAATCCTTTAAGCTGTGTATTCCTTTCTTTGGTCATTTGCCCTAAATTACTGAAAACAAATACTTGACAAGAGACAGATGAATTGAATTAATCTTTTAGCTTTCAGTTAAACTGGGATGAGGCTAGCAATTTTATCACCATTTAATGGATAAATTTTTGAATAGGTATGAGATGCAGTTAATATCTCAGCCCAATTATTTTGAACATGCCTGGTCACATAGTCTTGTTCCAATAAACATCAGGTTCTTTGAACAAACATGACTTTAAAAAGTTTTATTTTCAGTCCTTTAGGAGCAAAACTCATTGATCAAACATGACTAAAATTTTTACAATTTACAACTTCCAACATTTTCATTGTTAAGGGAACCAAATTTTTGCCATCCTGAGCTGTTTGGGGGGGATATTAATTTTAAGCTGTTTCTTAAGAAATAAAAAGACTTAGAAAGAAACTTTCACCCTCCTCCCTTTCCTGCCCAAGAGATTTGGGCAGAAAAACCTGCCTTAAGAATGGAGCCTTGGTTTAATCACCTTAAGATCTTCACCCCAGCATTTGTCAGGAAGACTCTTAGCCTGTTAACCAGATACCCACTGCATCCCATTGCTTCTTAGTTGCCCGGCAAGAATTTTCTTACCATATATGTTCGGTCCGCTCTTTCTGAACTACCTGTAAAGTGCCCATTCTTACTTCTGACATTTAATACCACGCCTCCCTTTTCATGCCTATCTGAATTCCCCAGGCAATGCATTAAAACTCTTATTTTATCCTGGTAATCTGTCTTTGTTAATTTGATTATTAGCCCAGTCAGAAGAATTTAGAAGGTGGAAGGAAAAGTATTAATTTTTTTAGCCCCCCCAGTTTTGGCTGGAACACTGCTAACACTCTAGTTGGGAGATCATGGACATCTATCTGACCACAGCCAGCAGAGAGGGTGAGCATTTTACCCTGTCAGGCTCTCTGATCTCTTATCTGTGGGATCTGATGGGGGCTGGAAGTGGATCTCTTCTAAATTTAGATTTGCATGAGAAAATACTCATGGAGCTAGTTTCTTGGGCAAACATGACTCTGGGAAAGGCTTATTTTGAGTATCTTGTTTTCTATTGATTGTGTTCTTTCCAAAGATAGTCTATTTTCTCTACTGGCTGGATGAGGCATCTGCATCTGGCAAGCAGCTGCACAGGCCATGGGCCAAGCTTAGGGAATCTTAAATCTTATTCTGTTCAAAGTGGAAAAAGAATGTGATTCTTTGTGTTTTGAAACAGCTGTTGAAAAACAGGGCTCCCCTCATTTCTTAGGCTATCTCTAGGAATGAGCTGTGGAATCTGTGAGGGCCTCATCCTTTGCACTTTTTGTAAAAGCATTTTGCTTCCTTGTTTAGACCATCAAAGGTTTGTTTTGAATCACTATTAAAATCTTACTTTCATGGCCAGAAGATAAATATCTGGAACTGGAAAAACTTCTAAATCGAAATTTTTTTAGAGAGCTCTCAAATTGGTATTTTAGTCATTAAGACACCCTTAATAAGATGGAAGGGCATAAATTAGAAATCAGTCTACTCAGATCCCTTCCTATTGACCTTCAGTTAAGAGCAAATGTATAATCTTGTGTCTTCTCTATAATTTTTAGTAATTCTGTTTATGTTTTTATCTGTTATATCTTTGTGTTTATATATGGTAAAGTATTTTCTACCTCTGGATGGTATTACTAGTTTATAATATTTGATTGGCTAATGAATTAAGCGGTTATGTAAATTAAGAAATAGAAATGAACCCTATGTTTTTTAGGATCACATGATCTAGGAAAATATTTGATATTAATGTAGGGAGGAGGCAAAAGAACTAAAATCAAGCTACATTCAGAGACTGATATGCTGATCAGCCCTGCAGCCAGGCCAGGAGGACACCTGCAGAATAAAGGAAGATTTCTGCTGGGATTGCTAAAAAACAATTTCCCACACCTGTGAAGGGGAAGCAGGAAAAACAGTCTTAAGTGGCTGCCCTACACAAAACAAAATCGTTCTTTCCCTATGGCTAGAACCCTAGAGAACCTGTGGATTGAAGGATGGTAACTGCCAGTGGTCCACGCTGTTGTGCCCAAAGTTGCGAATTCCAGAAGACCACCAAAGAGCTAACACCGATGCAAACACATGAGGGTCTTTATTCAGACTTGAGTATAGACTCTTGACCATCACTGAAGCAGCAATGTTGGAACGAGAGCCACAAACTCTGGGGAAGCGGGTATTTATACAGAGCAAGCACAGGAATTCTAGACTTGTCCCTACACATTGGTTGTATCTAGGGTGGTGTGAGGTTAAGTAGGGGTTGATTGGTTTTTTTCCTTTAACTAAGGGTCAGCAAGGGGTCACAGCAGCTGAAGGCATTTTTAACTAAAGGAGGGTTTAAAGGAAAGCTAAGTCTTGAAGAAAAACTAAGTCCCTTTCAACACTACACATTTTTACCTTTTCATGCTACATATTCTTACCTTTACCCTTTCTCACTGTATATCCATATCAAAGGAAATGGGTAAACAAAGTCCTTAAACTGTAACTCCCAGGAACTAAAGAATGATATATAAACTGGATTCTTCAGCGTCCCTCTCAGTGTCTTTCTCTCAGTGCCTTTACTGGGTTTCTCTCACTGTCCTCATCTCTACTGTTTCTGTATCTCTGAGTCTTAGGCTCTCTCACCTCTGAGACCACCTCTCTATGGAGCACTACCCCTTCTATAATAAACTTTCTTGTTGATTCTAACTTTGGCTTGTATGTTGAATTCTTTCCATACTCTCGTCCAAAGAATCCTGTTCTCAATGCAGGACTTGATCTTCCCCGACTCAGGGAAGTTTGCCCTGTCCTGCATTAATATTAAAGCAAGTTGAAGTTTGCCTTGATTGAATAGACATGTCTTTTAAGGATACTGTTAGGTCGGCGGGGGAAGGGCAAGCTGGATGCCTGCCTGGAGACTCCCCAGCTTGATACCAGGAATCCAGACCTGAATAGGGCCCACCCTAAAGCCCTAGGCATCACCCACCCTAATCCGGAGGCTCAATTAGCATTCGATTAACGAACGTTCCCCACTTTATACCCCTACACCCACATAACCCATAAAAGCCACGCCCTCCCACCCCAGGGCACGACTTCTCTGGCCCCTCTCTCTGGACCAGAGAACCTCGCCCTGGAGCGCTCTCCCAATAAATGCTTGCTTTTAAAACTTCTGTCGGCGTGTCACGCGTTTACCTTACAGATATTAACATTAAATATGATTAAATATGTTTTTGTTTTACATGGGTTTAGAAAAATAAGTATATTTTATCTGTTATGAAACTTAAGAAAGTAGATTGGGTGTAATATGAAATCTCATAGTATTGGTAAGAACTTATAAGTAAATGTAACTAAAATAAAAGGTTTTTGATAACTTTTTAATAATAATAATTTATAATATATACATATGCTTAAACAGTTTTCCCAAAATATGCTGGTAACTTAAAACTTTAGAGTTTTACTGACTTAAGTTAAATAATAAAAACTATTGAATATTTAGATATTTCTAAATAATATGAAATTCTGAAACATTAGTTACTAGATAAGTCTAAGTTTACCTGCTTTTGGTTTCTTATTACAGAGAAGCTAAAAGATGAATTGAAATCTGTCACTGAATGTTTTGCACTTTATAAAAAACATTTGTTCCTTAAAAAATGTGAACATAATTGCCAATGAAAGCCTGTGTTTCTAAAGTTTATAAAATGTATTCGTAAATTTGCCAATTTAAAGAATACTAATTTCTTTTTAGTTGTCGCTAGCAATTGAGATTCCTTAGAATTAAGAAATCTAATTAAAATGGAAAGCAACCATGTTTTTGGTACTGGAAGGTATAAGGTATGGAGATACTTTTTTAAGAAAATGAAAAGAAAGTTTTCCCTAAACTTGGTTATTTCTGAATGAGTAAGAAGAAGCAAACTAAATGGGATGAGGAATATTGTAGAATCTTTGTGAAGAGAAATCTTAAGAAAATCTTATGTTAAACTGAATAAGATTAGAATAAAATTAAGTAAATAAATTTAAATATCAAAAGTAATAAACAAACAAACAAAATGGAAACAGACCCATAGATATAGAGAACAAACTGGTGATTGCCAGATTGGGGAGGATTGGGGGTCTGGGTGAAAAGGTAAAAGTGATATAGGTAAGAGGCACAAGAACTACACAAATTAAACCAAGTTGTATTCAGGGCTTGCTACAAGCTGCTAGACACAGGAATCTGGCTGATCAGCAAATGGCTAGGTCACGGAACCAACAGGAAGATTCCTGCTGAGATTACTAACGACTACCTTCCCATACTTTTAACGCTGCATACCCATACCGGGAAAGAAAAACAGATTTACACTGAATTCCTTGAATTCTCAGGGTCTCTCTCATTCTCTGTCTTTGAGAGGAGACCACATCTCTGTGGAGCGTGTTATTCCTTCTCTAACTTGTTTCTAACTCTGATGGGTGCTTGAATTCTTTCCTGCACATAGTCAAGGGCTTGCTCTCTCACACTGTCTCTCTCCCTGTCTCTCTCTCTCCCTCTTGCCTGTGCGGGACTTGAGTCGCCACTTGGGGGAATTTACCCTGTCCTAAATCAAAGTAATTAAGAAGTACAATTTGGCAGTTACAAAATAGTCATGGGAATATAGTCAATAATATTGTAATAACTATGTATGGTGCCAGGTGGGTACTAGACCAATCAGGGGGGATTACTTTGCAAATTATATAAATGTCTAACCACTATACTGTACACCTGAAACTAATATAAAATAATATTAAATATCAACTCTAACTGAAAAACAAAAACAAAAAAAGGTGATGCAGAAACAGTTTGGTTCTTTTTCAGTATGTTAAAAGGACAAAGTTTTTTCTGTATTCAACTGTAGGTAAGACTATGAAAAGTCATATCTTAGAAAGTGAAGATTGTATGTTTTATTAAAATAGTTCTTAATTAGGTTATTAATTACTCAAAAATTCTTCTCAATCCTAAACCCTAAAGTTTTACTGAACCGAATTTTTATTTGATACCCTTTGTTGTCATTTTGGGTAAATAGATAATTTAATATTGTTTCATAATAATATGTCATCTTTTTAGTCAACTATGTTTGACAACTTTCCCAGGGTTTAAATTTGAAAAAGACTTTTTTCTTAACCTGGAAATGGCTTTAAATTATTCCAATGGCTTCTGGAATACCTCAAAGATTTGGTCTCATTCTCCTCATAAAAGAAAGATTTTAAACTAATTAGGCCTATTTGATATGCTAAAATTACATGAGTAGTTTTCTAATATAAAAAAATAATGATTGTTATATTTGTATGTATTTATCATGATTAAAATGGATGTTCTAGAGATTATAAAAAATCTCCAAGAGTCTACGAAGTTCTAATGTAATTTCATTTGTAATTCTAATTGTTATAATGTTATGTTACAGATAATCACAGTTCATTGTCAATTGCATTATAATCAGATATATAATTATGTCAAGGTTTTTTTTGTCATTTACATGTAGTTATTATTTGACTGATGCTTTTGCAAATATGTTTCATCTTCAGAGAGCCACAGAGAGGACTGACTTATTCTAAAACACAGATTTCTGAGAATAAATTTTCAGGTCATACTTTTTAAACTGGATGAAAATTTACAGGACTCTAAGGGACAACTAGATTCATGGAAACACTGGCAAATGATCGTGATAAACAAGAATTGATTATATGGGACTGAATGAACTGAGGATGATTGTAATTTTTATAACTTCTGTTTGAAATATTGCTGATTTTTATTTTTTTTGTTTTCTAGATATAAGGAAACTTGTTTCTCTTAAGCTACCTGTGACTAGAGCAATTTGATAAGTTATACCTTTGTAAGCAATATTGAAACTTTAAATTTTTCTCCCTTTCTGATCCCACAAGAATTTAGAAACTAAATGAGTGTTATTCTTTTTATGGCAATATAGTTGTTTGCATGAATACAATACGAATCTGTTCTTTTTATAATAGGAAATAAATTCGAAACAGGCATTATTACCGTGGCTTTGACTGGAATGTCATGTTTGAGAGAGACATGCATAGATTCTGGATGTTACCAGAAAGCTCTCAGGGGTTGATATTGACTTTGAAGGCCAATAAAAACCCCTTGGAAAAACAGCCTGGTACTTAGTTTATATGGTTTATAGCAATCTTTCCTGGTAAAGAACAGAAGATTGTTTTTCTTGGAGGTAGCAAAGGAAGAACCTCACGACAATTTTGGGGGCCTCAGAATCTGAATTCCTCCAAGGAATTCACCCAGACCTATAGGTATTGTAGGTGAAGGCTGATGACAAGGATTTGTTCTGGCTTCTTAGCCCTGAGAGGCTAATTAAAGTTCAACCTGGAGATTCCTTATGAAATTCCAACAAAGCAGATTTAAAAGAGCCTCTATAACCAATTGCTATTCTTGTTATTCTTATGCAAATAAGAGACCAAATTTGTTGACATTAGACTTATGCAATAAATAAATTAGTCTTAATTTGGCTATCTTTGATAAAAATCAGGGTGATTTTAGGGAGAATTATGTTTCAATAGAAATTATAATACACAGTTGTGAATATTAGATTCTAGTTGTCTTTAAAGTTTTATTTTTCACTTGTAAACTGGATAAATCCTAAATTTTTCTCATTTTTTTAAATAATTATCTATAACCCTCTGAACTAATGTTTAGTTTTTCTCTTATCCTTTCACTTGGAATTATTGAGAACTAAAACTATTTTTTCGGAGCCTTGCAATTACAAACTGCAGCTAGATGAAATGATATAAACTTCAGAGAAATCGCCACAACAGCTCATGCTTAAACAATCTCAGCAACTGACACTATGTAAACTACACAGTTTACCTACATACCTGATGATAGCATCAGAAGCATTCAAACTGCAGATCAGGATGATCAGGATGTCACTGCCTTACTTCATTCCAGCAAAAGAAGCTTTGAGCCCTATATCTAGAAATCTTGATTGACAGCTTTACAGTCAAGCAACCTGACTGCTTACTTATACAATATAGGCCTTGCTTTGAGAACTCATCTGCATCACTCACTGCATTTTGAAACGAGACTCATTTAACTAAACTTATTCTCCAGACTGAATGATTGGATCAATGACATAATGGAGCAGCCTACCAACTTAGCTTCTGGAATGTGAAACTTTTAAAGTTTCAAACACAAGATTGAAACAAACCAAAATTTTGCCAACTTGAAGCTGCTTTTTGGGATATTGGTTTTAAGTTGTTTATTAAGAAGCAAAAGACTCAGAAAGAACCTTTCTCACTCCCTCTTTTCCTGCCCCAGAGATTCAGGCTGAAAAACCTGCCTTTGGAAGGGAGCCTTAGTTTAATTATCTTAATAATCCTCACCCTAGCATTTGTCAAGAAGATTCCAAGCCTGTTAGCTAGATAGCTAACATGACCCACTGTTTGTTAGTTTCCCAGCAATAAATTTTTGGCCACATATGTTCCCCTCTTTCTTGACTACACGTAAATTGCCCATTTTCACTTTTGATATCTAATACTTTTACCCCCCAGCCCTGCCCCCAACTCCCACTTTTCTCCTTTATCCAAAATGTCTCATACATCCAATGTTGCCTCACTGTCTTTGGAAGTTTCATGCCTGTGTGAATTCCCATGTACATATATTAAAATTTTGATTTTCTCCTGTTAATCTTTCTCTGTTAATTTGATTATTAGCTTAGCTAGAAGAATTTAGAAGGTGGAAAGAAAAGTATTAGTTTTTTTTTTAGCTCCCATAAATGTTTGAATATTCCAGTAATATCCAAAGTAACATCCAAATATTTATAATATTCAACAAAAATCTTTAAAATTACAATTGACTTTCACTGGAATGTGACTGTATATCAACAAAAGAGATAAAAGTAAAAAGAGTCTTCACTTGCCAAAGTTCTTTTGTTAATGGCATCAGGAATGTTTTCTAAAACTATTTTAACAACAGAGTCAGAATCAGAAGAATATTGTAGTAATAGCTGACACATTAAGTTGCACATCTGTTTCAATTAACCGGCAAAAAAATAAAAACATGTTTTTTACAGTTGGAGAGATTTTTCTTGACTTCAACGTACTTACATAATCAATTCAATAAAGTCTATCATATAGGTTCCACATCCTTGCACAACTCCAATTAAAAACATTATTAATTCTTTAGTGGGGCAAAAAATTGTTCATATTTTTATATTTCCTTTATTTCATAGTATCCCTTCATCTTTTTTCTTTTTTATAAAAATATCATGAGACACAGCAACATTGATAAAGAAATTCAATCTAGGGTTCCTCTGGGCCATAAGTTTCTAAAATTTCACAATTATTATCTTTGTATTTTAATGACAAGTTGTCTCTTTATGTATCACATACTTCATAACTGCCAATTTTAAATACCAATTCTAAACAAAACTGACTTGACAAATTCCTTTTAATCTCTGAACCAGTTTTTCTTCAAGTGAGGTATTAAGTTATTTCAGGATATTTCATAGACCAAATACATTTTCTTTCAGTGACCAAAGGATAGGAAATTAGAATAAGGGATATAAGGAAATAAGAACACTTGAAAGCTACAGTGAATACTTCAAAGGGAAAAAATAGCAATTTTAGCACATTGTAAAGAGAAGATGATCAACAATAATAACTACAATTTATTAAATATTTCTTATATGCAGGGTGCTATGTTAAACTTTTTACACAAATAACCTAACTTATTCTTCACAAAAATCCCTATGAGGTAAACATGATTACCTGTTCCAAGGTTACCAGGCCAACAAGTAACAGTGCTAATAATTGGATCTACTAGTCTTTGAAGCTTATCTCCTGACCATCACACTACTGCCTTCAACACAACAGGAATTGGAGACTAAATTCTGTAAACATAATGTAATTGCTCTGAGTGATATGGGAGGTAGAGAGTAAGTGTGTAATAGTTTACAAATCAAAATAGAAATGGGAAGAAAATTGAGGAGATAATGACAAAACTGTCTTTAAATTAATTCCAAAATTTGGTCAGAAATTCTTTGCATTTGTTTGGCATCCCGGGCAACAATACCTGCTTTGGACAAAATAAAAGAGTCTGTGAGGAAGCAAAAAAGCCATGAAAAAAGCTTTTGTTGTTGAAATTGTGATACCACTGACTAGAAAAATCTGTGAATCATTTTTCATGTCATAAAAATCACATTACATATTGCTGCAATACATGACTTTCTTGAGAAATTCTATTAAGAGAGCTGATCTTGAACTATATAATATTGTTGAGTACTTTCTAGACCTACGCACCAAAATGTTTTGTATACAATAAAAAGAATAATAATTTATTGGAGATGTTTCCAAAGTTTGAGAATTTAAAACATGAGTGAATATTGAAGATTTAAAGTTATTTTTGTGAACAACAAATGCAACTTGCTGAGCATGAAAGGCCACTTTAGTTTTGGTAGTAAATTGTCATAGTCTTTTTTCTTCTCAGTAGATACTTCCTGTTTTCTTATGGGGACTCAAGTTTTTGTGGTTCAGATTGAGTTAATTCCATATCCCCTCTCAACCATGCATGAACATACCACCACCACCACCACCACCACCACCACTACCACCATCACCTTAGGAGTAAACAGGTGGTACAGACCTAGCTAGATACTGCATACTGTGGCAGCAGGGATTGGCTATGAGGAAGAACCCAGCAGGGCTAATCACAGTCCTCTTTGGGACATTTGCCAATAATCTAAAGAAAAGGCACTCTTCTGCTGGAATCACCAGCTTTGAGAATATAAGTCTAGAGCTGCAGATGGCCGTCTTTGCCACCATTTGAAGAAAGTCTGTAAGAGAATAAAGCCAGAAACAGGGAGAAAAAAATGCTGAGAGTGGGTGTGTGACAACATTCCAATGTCATTATGTGAGACTGAATCTAGCTGTAGATGAAGCTGGAAGCAATTCTGCATTTCCCAGTTATATAGCCAATAAAAGCCCTTTTATGTTTAAACTAGCTCGAATTGGGTTTCTGCCACTTGTGAATAAAAAAAAAAAAAAAAAAAAAAAAACCTTGTCCATAGGTACACCGTAAATGTATACTATAAATCCAGAGGTAACCAAATATTACTAAAATCTCAGTTGCTTGCCCATCAAGAATCCATAAGCTTTAGCAAAAGTATTACAGTGTTTGCTTAGGTATGATAAAGCACAACTTCATCACGATGACCCTAATTTTTAAAAATTTGTGTTAGTTTATTTTATTTTTAAATGTATCATTATACAAAAGGCTACAAGAACACATCTGCGCAACTTAGGGAATACTAACAAAAGAAACATCCACATACCAACTCTAAGGTTAAGAAATAGAAAATTGCCAATAGTTTAGAAGTTCATTTTGTGCCCTTCCTCCATGGCCTGAAAAGTAACCACTATACAGTCTTTGGGTCTGCTTTTCTTTGGTCTCTATATAAATGAAATCATACCATGTTTTTCTTCCGTGACCTGAATTTTTCTTTTAAAATTTTGTTTTGAGAGTCACCTATATTTATATGTAGAATAAAAGTTAATTCATTTTTACTCCTGTATAGCGTAGTCCATGTGCGAACATACAACAATTTGTCTATTCTATTGTTGAAGGACATTTGGGTTTGTGATATCCTTTTCGATATCACAAACAATGCTTCTAGGAATATTATTGTAAGTGCTCTAAAGGCATATGTGCAAGAGATGTCTTAAGGTGTACCTAGGAGAGGACATGGTGGTTTGTTAGGCATGCTTGTGTTCTCTTTTTCTAGAAAATGCCCAATTATATTCCAAAGTGGTTGTACAAATTTAGACTTCTATTAGCAGAAATGTGTCAAAGTTTTGATTGTTCCACAGATCCTTGTCATTACCTGGTATTAGCCAACTTAAATTATTGCCAGTCTGGTTGTTGTGAATAGGTATCTCTGGTTTAAAATTTCACTTCCCTGATTATAAAAGAGGTTGAGCATATTTTTATACGGTTGTGAGCCATTTGCTTTCTTCTTTAGTGACATGGCTGTTTCTTGTATACACTTTTTGTTTTTAAGTCTATTGAATTGATCCATATTTGCTTTTGTGGTTTGTGCTTTTCCTGCTCAATTTAATAAATCTTAGTCTACTCCTAATATACTAAAGATATGCTCCTACATATCCTTTTAAAAGTTTGATAGTTTTGCCTTTCACATTGAGGTCTCAATCTATGTACTGTATACTAAGAGAAAAACAGTACTCCACCAATACTCAGCAGACTTAATTCTCATTCCAGCTCTGCTACTTTCTAAGTTGCCTTAACTATAAATGGAGATAATAATTCATTACAGTACTATTATAAAGATCAAATAAAATAATATATATGAAAATCAATATTATGTAAATGTACTATGTAAACTATAAAGTATATTCTTTTGATATTCTAGTATTCTTGATAATGTATAAGAGTATTTTGTTTAACTTCTTTTTAATTAAATATATTTGTAGGTGAAAAATGCACCTACTTTTGAATATCTAAGTAGCTGAAATTAGTCATAGAGCTAATGTAAAAATATAAAAAATTGGAAATTATGAGGTCAAAACATTGTTCTGTTCTCCTCAGATGGTAAAATAGAAATGTTATGGATTTATAACATAATTTATACAGGAAACTAACTAATTTTCTTCACCAAGCAATCAAATGAAATATGAAAAAAAAAAAAAAGAGTCTTCTTTTGAAGTGATATCCCACTTCTGGACAGATATATAAACTTGTTTGTGGTGTTAAAAAATTTTCATGATACTTGTTAAAGACAGTGAGGAAGATTTTATTCACGAGGGACTACTGCAATAGGAGTTTTGCAGTAGCCCAGAGAGAGTAAGCTCAACTCAGAATAAACAAGGACAAAATAAGATTTATAACCAAGGAAGAAGACAGAGGTCAGTGGATGAAAAGTTACTAAGAGGAAAAATTACTAAGAGGGATTATTGCTAGTTCAGCTCAAGAGGATTCTTGCTAAAGGTAGGTCAGGGTGATAAGATAGCAAAGATGCAGGATGAAGAGTTTGATCTGTTAAAGAGGGTAATTAGATATCAAGGATGGGGGATTTTCACTAAACTGACTTAGCAGGATTCATGCTAAAACTGGACTAAGCAGCCAAGGGTAGAGCCCAAACTTGGTACATAGTGGAGAAGAGGGCTCAAGGAACCCAACTTTGGCTTAGGTAAGTAGAAAGTCTTTGTCAGTGGCTGTGATGTCAGTCTCTTGACTTGATGGTTTAATTACCAGCTTTTTCTTGCCTCACATGGAGAAAATATTAGGTGGTTTCATGCCAACTCCTTGTTATACTTGTCTCAGTTTACCTTTAAGCAAGAATTTTAGTATCTGACCACTACTCCCATTCTTAGTGACTAGCCCAAGACATTAAATTATAATGAGAACAGCTTTGAAAACAATGAAATGGCTATGCTCCAAATAAATTTAAAACACTGGAGTCTTTGTCCTGTACTTACTGGATGTGAGTGTATCAGAGTAAATAACTACTCTTAGCTGTTGAATTAAAACTCAAATAAGTTTGGCCTTGACATTCAAAGAATACTAACACTTTCACTCCTCAATAAGAATCTGAGAATAAAGTAACACCTCCTTATTTTATTTGACAATGAACTTTACTTAAAGGTTAACAAGTCCCCTCACCCTTTTTTGAAAATAGCTTACTACAAGGAACCACTCTTCACGATATGACTTAGATGCTTGCTTTGTTTACCTATGACAATGCCAGAAAGACCCTCCAAATTCCCATTCTTTGCCTCATAAATGACAAGCTGAGCTGTTTTGTCCCCACTAATCAATAGAAACAATATCATATTAATTGACTTTTGGCTAAGTCTTTTTCTTTTCTTCAGGACCCAAAACACTGGCTCACTGTGAGCCTTTGCCAGCCTACAGCCCCTCCCTAAAGGTAGCTCCCTGAGAAGAAATTGGCCTCAGGGTAAAACATTCTCTCAGCTATTGTTCCTTCACACCATAACTTTCATCCCATGTCCCCAGACTGGTTCTTTCTAGCTGTGTTCATTCCCCTCTATAAAAGAAATATCCTTTTTTTGTCCACCTCTTGAGATGCTTGCAGGTCCCAGGTTCTCCTATTGCAACAGTTTCCCTGCTCCCACCATCACATGGATAATCCTTTAGATTTGTTTTTTATTTGACATAGTAAATCTTTGCTTTGTTTTGTTTTTACTTATTAGGTCACCAGTGTATTATAAAAGGATAAGAGACTCAGAAAGAGCCACGTGGAAGAGATGCATAGGGCAAGGTATGGGGAAAGGCTCGGAGCTTCCATGCCCTCCCTCTCCAGGTGCCACTCTCCCCACATCTCCACATGTTTGTTGTAGCCGCCAGCCCCCGTTAGACACACAGACCACCAGAAATCAGGAAACACACTCTTTATTCAACCAGCTGGGTCTGTCAGGGTACGCAGACCCCAAATTAAGCAGCCCTGAAATATAGAGGTACAGGGTTTTTAAGCCCTAAACCCCATTCTTCATCCTGTTTGAACACACAAGTCTATTTTTCTTCTTTTTACTAACTGTCAACCCACAGGTCGGTTGTGCAAGCAGGGGTGGGGCTGGGGTGGGGTACAGAAGCAGAAAGCTTATTGTTAGAGTGTTATGTTCCCATGGACAATAGCCAGACAGTAATTTTCCAGCCAGCACATGTTCACCAACCCAGAAAGCTCTCCAAATGCTGTCCTTTTGAACACAGTCTATCTTTGAACATGACATTTCTTCAGCTGATTTCACATTTCATTCTAAATAGAGATATTTTCTGAATATCTTACATCTGCCACCTTCTTTCCATTACCATTACTCCTGTTCAGTCCCCTTATCAACCTATTCTGACTCATTATTAACTGGCCTCCTCAGCCTTCGATTTTAATTTCTCACATTGCTGGTAAAAGAATCTTCCTGAAGATTATGACTCCAAGCTCAGCATTCTTTTGCACTCTAATTGCTCTCTTTTTTTTTTGTTCTCTGTTGCCTAAACATGACATCCAAATTACCTAACATGGCTTTTAAGTCTTTCCATAGCAAGGTTCATCTCTTCTTCATCCTATGAACCCTTTACCAGTTTCTAAAACCTGCCTTCCTTTTCCCAGTCTCATTGTTTGCCCATTTTCTTATTTTATAACTTGAATATTTTCCTCCCCAAATTCCCTACTCTTAACATCTCCAACACAAATGTGATTATTTTCCTGTTTAGGAATTAATCTCTTCCATTATTATCCCCAGTGTCTGTACCACCATTGAAACATTTAACACAGTTGTCTTTTATTACAGAAACTTGTATACATTTAAAAAAATCTCTTCTTCTAGATTATAAGCTTCTTGAGGGCAAGACAATGCCTTATTCCTCTGTATATCCTCTCTAGCCCTTAGCTTAATGCCTTGCATTTGGAAAGCACTCAGTTTTCATTCTTTTAATTAAAATGAATAGAAAACTATTTTCTTTGTGGCTCCATGCACCATTTTGTGTAATGTATATTATATCTTAATGACATTAATATAATATGAGAGTTTATGACTCAGAAGGCAATTGAAAGTTGTTTACCATAAGGCAGAAGATGGAATTTCCTAAATAATGATGGTAATAAGAGAATAGCAAAGATCGAACTGGTAGTTTTAAGAGTTCTTGGGAGGCAATGAAGCATAATCTGTTAACAGTGTGGAATCTGGGTTCAGACTTCTGAAACCAGGCTCTGCTACTTACTAGTTCTGTGATCATATTCTTTAACGTCTCTGTGCCTCAATTTTTCATATGTAGGCAGAAGATAGAAAGATCTACCTTACGGGGTTGTTGTGAGAATTAAATTACCATCTGTAAAGCACATCAAAGATCCAATTAATTATCAAAAATTTCTATCCAAAAAGAAGTTTTACTTTCTTGTTGCCTCTTAGTGATCACTTAAGTCAAATTATTCCAAAGAATTTATTACCAACAAGCTTCTGGAAACACTGGTTTGATTAGAACCTGTGGCATTTATAAGAATCATCAGGTCTCCACAAAGATTTGCATAAAGATGAAACAAGGGAATGACCTCTTATAACCCATAGCTGCACTAAAAATGAACCAAAGCCAAATAATCAAGTTCATACACATTTTCATCATCTCTTTAGGCTTCAGTAACTTTCTAGGGAAGTTCTATAGGAATAGATTTCCAAAGATCATTCATTTATATTTATTCGTTCAGTTATTCAGTAAACATTTAGGTGCTAAGGATATAGAAATCAAGGATAATGTTCCTGTCTGCAAATAACTCATGGTCTAGTGTAGGAGATGGTCTTGAAAGACCCAGACAGGTGAGAAATGGAAGGAAGTGAGATCAAGACCAAGAGAAATAATATAAACCAACACACAGAGGCACTAAGGAGCATGAAATATTCAGGGAACTTATTTCAGAATCATTGATCACAGTGAGGATATTAGAGCAATGGTAAGAGAGAGGGACAGGATGATGGAGACCTTGTGAAGCTTGAATAGCACCTGGCTTCCCTCACTCTGTCAGCTTGCATACCTCACAGTGGAAGGGGAAAGAAAACAAAAAGCCAGGTGAGTTTGCCAAACAGCCTCTGTGAACCCAAAGTTCTGAGTAAATTAGACCTCAGTCTTCTGTTCTTCCATATGTATCCTGAGAGACCTAAATTTAGTCCTTTGTAAATGCCAAAGTATAATTTGAATTTCATCCTACAGGAAATAGGGAAACACTGGACGATTTTAAGCAAGGTAGAATTTTTATGAAGTCTGTTTTTCAGAAAGCAGTTTTGAAAGCAGTGTGGAGAGAGATTTGAGGGGGATGATGAATGAAAGCAGAAGTATGAAGAAGACAATGAATTTTATCTGAATATACTTAGTTTAAGATAATGATGGACATTTGAATGATGTTAAGATAACAGCAGGATATCAGATTCATTACTTTAAATAAAATTTCCAAGGTATATTCTGTACTCAGCATAATCTCAGACCAATTTCCTATTATTACTACAATTTATGTATGTGGTTGTTAATTTATAGTTAAAAAAAACTTTCTTACCTATATAATGTCATTTTAGCCTTTCCATAATCTTGTAAGGTAGATAGGACTATTATTCTTCTCATTTTGCAATGAGGATTTATACTTTGAGAACATTAAGTCACTTATTTGCCCAAGATCATAGTGGAAGTCTGTGGCAAATTCAGGCCCCAAATCTAGCTCTTCTGACTCAAGATAGTATTTTCTCCATAACTGCATACATTTATAGTAACTCATCAATTCTTTGTTCAGAGTCTAATTTGCTCCCAGGAATATGTCAGTGGAAATGAAAAAGAATTAGATCAGCATGGATCCTTGCCTCTGAGGGACAGCAGCATTGTTTGTTGGCAAAGCTGTAGACCAGCAATCAGATCTGGCTTCCCTTCTAATTCTGCCTCTCACCACACTCATGATTATATTTTATTTGAAAATAACAAAATCCACCTCAAACAAACATAAATAGAAAAAGAATCTTGTAGGCTCATGAAACCCAAGGAAGAATTGGACAATCAAGCATCAAGAAAGGCAGAGCTGCAGAGGTGAGCCTTAGGAAAACTAGAATGAGGGGCTCAAACCTTGTTAGGAGTCTTTGAAATCTTTGGTTTCTTTTGTTTCACTTTCTCTCACTGTTACCTTGCTTTCTCTAAAGGAAGAAATATGTCTACCGTGTTTCTGAGTTTAAAAGTTAAAGCTTTAGCCATTGGAGAGAGATCACCACAATTTTTCCTGGCCCAAAGCACAAAAATCTCTGGGAACCTATTCTCTTAGTCTAGCAGAAATCTAAATTGTGGCCACCATAGGAATCAAATCCATAGAGTGCTAGCAAGATTTTCCTAGGTGTTTATTTTTTTGGGTACTTTATCAAAACCATGACACTTGAATATGGGGCATAATCTAGTTAGGTAGAAGGAAAGAAAGCCAGTGTTCCAAGTAGGGGAAGGAGCCTTTGAGTTAGTGATACAGGTGGTTTATGAGTGAGACAAGCCTGATCTGAGTGGTGGCTGCATCTTTCTTCCATCGGAAACAACACTGCATTGCCAAGGTAAAAAACTGATTATGATGGAACTAAAAGGTAAAATATAGAATTTGTTCTAGTTGAAGCAGCCATTATTGGTTTCTTGTATAGGTTCAACAAGAAAGTGACTCTGAAACTCCACTTTGAAACATAAACAAATCCTCAACCACTTCCTAGAACGCTCCTTCCTTATCAACTGAATGTGGTTTAGGGCTGTGGCAGTGGGAACAAAAAAGAATGGGTGAGAGAAATTAGAGAAGTAAAACTGAAAAGACAATGCCCATTCATCTAACCTGAGAGCCTAAAAGATGATAGCGCTCGATAGTACTCTAAGTGAGGATATGAACATAAGTAACTTCAAAAAAGGAGATGTGTCTTAATAACATTGCATCTCCAGGAATTTAGCACAGTTGGTGCTTAATTTACCAGATTAATACACTGAACGATTCTTACAAAATTAGGAAATAAAATAAATTCTAAACCCCTTCTAGCTCTACAATTTTGAGTCCATTTCTAAATCCTGATCTTAAAAGTCTTCAAAGTCCTCAAATAACCACACACAGAATAGGTAGGTTTTTAAAAAGGTTAAGATGATAAATTTTATGTTATGTATTTTTGACCACAATGAAAAAATGTAAAAAAAAGGTTGTTTGTATACATTTGAAAATATTCCAAACACATTTTATAAATATTTTCACCAAAGGTTAAAGTTTATAGAAATGTACAGTTTTTTGGGAAAATTAAACTAAACATTCTAATTAATGGAGAATTTGGTATATTACAAATATAAAAATACTAAGGGTAAATCAATACCTACCAAACTGTCTGGAATGATGAATGGGCAGATGTGGTTGGCGATCTCAAGTCCTCAACTTAAAAAAAAAAAAACTTCTGTGTTGAGTATACACCTGTATTTTCAATTATTTCTGGAAGAAAAAAAGTCATAAATCAGATTTTAAGAATAAGAAAAGTGGAGCTGGAAAGAGATGTAACAAAGGGGGAAATTTTTTAGGAAGAAAAATGGTTTTTAAAAAAGTATAGAGTTGTAAAATATAACCGAGTGTAAATAATCTGTATATTAAGGGAAGAATTCCTTGGTCGTCTCAGCCTACATGAGATAAAAATAAAATGGGTAGGTGAGTGACCATTTATTTTTTTGCCTGGAATACTCAGACCATTTTTTTCCGTAAGATTTAAAAACTTTTTAGAATCTTTGGGAGAAGATGTTTGAAAGGATGATGCATAGAAAACATAAAAAAATAGAGAACTCATTATCTATTAATTATAAAACTTTATGTACATTTATCACATTTTATTTTCATTTATGCTATGATAGGATTCCTTTTAAATTATTTAAAAGGAATTTAAATTCCTTTCAAATTGACATACAATATTATGTCAATTAATATTGACATACAAGATTAGTTTCAGGTGTATAACACAGTGATTAGACATTTATATAACTTATGAAGTGACCACCATGATAAATCTAGTACTATCTGACACCATACAGTTATTGCACTATTATTACTATGTTCCTTATGCTATATTTGATATACTCATGACTACTTTGTAACTACCAATTAGTACTTCTTGAGCCCTTCTCCCTTTTCGCCTGCCCTCTCAACATCCCTCCCCTCTGACAACCATTGAAATATTTTCTGCATCTGAGTTTGTTTCTATTTTGTTTATTTTGTTCTTTAGATTCCACATGTAAGTGAAATCTTATGGCATTTGTCTTTGTCTAACTTACTCTATTCAGCACAATATCTTCTAGGTCCATCTACCTCGTTGCAGATGGTAAGATTTCATTTTTTTTTAATGGCTGAGTAATATTGTATATATATATGTACTATCTCTTCTTTAGCCATTCATCCATTGATAAACACCCAGGTAGCCTCCATATCTTGACTATTGTAAATAATGTTGCAATGAACATATGGATTCACGTGTCCCTTCAAAGTATTGTTTTGAGTTTCTTTCAATAAATACTCAGAAGGGGGATTACTGGGTCCTACTTCCTCTCTTGTTATAGCCTTTGTTTTAGTCTATTTTGTTGGAACAAGCATTGCTACCTCAGCTTTTTGTTTGTTTCCATCTTCATGAAATATCTTTCCTACCTCTTTACTTTCAGTATGTGTGTGTCTTTCGGTCTAAAGTGAGTCTCATATAGAGAGCATATGTAAGGGTCTTATCTTCTTATTCATTCAGCCACCCTTTGATTGGAGAACTTAATCCATTTACATTTAAAGTAATTGTTCATAGATATGTAGTTATTGCCATTCTGTTATTCATATTTTTGACTTTTTTTTCCCCTTCTTCTTATAGAAGTCCCTCTAACATTCCTTGCAATACTGGTTTGGGGGAGAAGAATTCCTTTAGCTTTTTCTTGTCTAGGAGAAACCCTTCGATTCTTAATGATAGCTGGTGAGTAATGTTGATTGTATGTCCTGATTTTCATTAAATTTGAATATTTCATGCCAGTACCTTCTGGCCTACAATGTTTCTGCTGATTCTTTATCTTTAACCTTTGGCATTTTAATTATGATGTGTCTTGGTGTGAGCCCCTTTGGGTTCATCTTGTTTGGGACTCTCTGCATTCCTGGGCTTGTATGTCTATTTCCTTTGCCAGGTTAAGAAAGGTTTTTTTTTAATCACCATTTCATCATTATATCTTCAAATATGTTTTCAATTCCTTGCACTCTCTCTTCTGTTACTCCTGTTATCCCTATGATATGAATGTTGGTATGCTTGATGTTGTCCCAGAGGCTCCTTAAAGTATCCCTATTTTTTGAATTTTTTCCTTTTTGCTGTTCTGATTGGATGTTTTCCGCTACTTTATTTTCCAAATCGCTTATTTGGATCCTTCATCTAATCTACTGTTGATTTCCTCTAATGTATTCTTCATTTCTGACTGGTTCTTTTTTGTTTTTTATCTCCATTTTTATGTTTCCTCTCTCTTTGTAGAAGTTCTCACTGAGACCATTGAGCATCCTTATAACCAGTATTTTGAACTCTGCATCTGGTAGATTGCTTGTCTCCATTTTAATTCTTTTTCTGGAGCTTTGTTCTGTTCTTTCATTTGGGACATGTTTCTTTGTCTCCCCATTTTGGCTGCCTCCCTGTGTTTTTTCTATGTATTAGGTTAGGGCTGCTATATCTCTCTTGTCTTAGTGGCCTTATGTAGTTGGTTTCCAGTGGGGCCTAGTGGCACAATCTCTCTGGTTGCCTGTGTCCCATGTATGGGTTGTGTGTGCCCTCCTGCTGTAGTCGAGCCTTGGTTGCTGTTTGCATGGCAATGGGAGGGACTGACCCTCGTTTTGATTGATTTTAAGTACTGGTGTAAGTGGCTGGTAACTAAAGTGGATGAGCCGTTGTGCAGGTGCTGACCCTGGGGAGAAAGATTTGCTTTGGCAGGGCTCTGCTGCCTGCCTAGTCTGCCGTTTGGGTGTGTTATCCTCAGAAGCAGCCCTGGGTCGTGCTCCCACTGTGTCCAAAGAGGGCCACCAGGCATACCGGACCCAGGACCTCCTGGGAGGTGCCTGCCACAGGCCAAGTTTGGCTGCAGCCTGTGCCCTGCCTGGGGCCACCTGGCATAAGCCACCAAGTGATCCACAAATGGCTGCCACCTGTACTGGTCTTGGAGGTGCCTCGAGAGGCCAAGCCATAAAACCAAAGCTGGCAATTTATCTTTGACTTCCTTCTCAGTTATCTTAAGCACAGTTCCGATGTTGTCGCACTGTCAGTTAAAAGCTTTGCATGACTGCCAACAGCCTACAAAATAAAATCCTCAGCTTCACATTCAAGGCCTTTACAATTTGGTTGTCTTCTCTAACCCCATTCCAATCACTTACATTTCCTACTCTGTACTCTCTGAACTATTAATTGTTTACCAAATATATCTTTCTAGATTTCCACCTTCTGCTGTTACTCATTTTTCTTCCTAAGATGGGTTTCTCCATCTACTGATACCTTGCTCTTTAATTATGATCCAGCTCAGCAGGATCACCTAACACCTTTTCCTGCTGTCCTTAGTCAACTTGTTTCTTCTTGCTAGAGCTCTGTTATGTCTCTATTTTGACACTTTGTATCTCTCTACTCTAGAGGTGGGCCTATCTCTGTCTCCCATTTATATTTTGAGCAACTTGAGGGCAGGGATGCTTATAGCCTAGCGAGAGGAGTGGGAGGAAAAAAATAACTCTCTCTGGGAAAGCAGAAAATATTTCTAATGACATAAGGGCAGGCGAATTTTCCAGCCTGTTTTTTTGGAAGAGATTCAAATTCTTTAATTATAGACCTTCACCTTGCCCCAAACAACCTTCTGGAATTAAGAGTTCTGAGGCCTTCTAATAAAAACTTCTCTTTCTAGAAGTTTGTACCTTGTGAGACATGGAACATTAGGTCTCTAAATCAGCCTTATCAAACTCAAAAATCTATACACTGTCTTCAGCCAATTAATTTCCTATGTGCACGCTCCCTGCTTGTTATTAGAATTTATGAAAAGGAAGTTCTCAATGTAAGTCAAGAATAACGGATCTCTCATTAACCTACACCAAAATATCTGCCCAACAGCACAGCGCCGTTCGGGGGCCTGCATGGGCCCGGCCCCCTGCCCGGCCGCCTGGAACGTGGCGTCGGGAGCCTCGACACAGACGGCGCTGCCTTCGCTCACTGAGGCCTCGAGTGGAACGAGTCCCGGCGCGCGGGGGCTCCCTCGCCCTCACGCGCCGGTCCCCGCTGGCTTCGGTGCGGGCAGGACATCGGGGCGCTGCGCCGCCGGCGCCGCCGAAGCGGGCACCGGGAGGAGCGGGGTCCCCGCGCCAGCGGTCCGCAGGGCGGGCGACGCCGGCTTCGGGGGACGCGCCGACTCGCGCGCGGCCAGCGCCGCCAGGCCCGGGGGCGGCGAGGCGGTGAAGGCCGCTGAGGCGAAGCTCGCGGTGCCGCCGGATGCTCGGCGGGCGGCCGGGGGGCGGGGCGGGGCGCGGCGCGCGGGGGCGGCGCGCGGGGGCGGGGCGGGGCGCGCGCGCCGGGAGCGCGCGGCGGCGGCAGCTGCGGCCTGTGGCGCCGTCGCCCGGCAGAGCGCGCAGGGTGGACGGAGGCGCCGCCGCGGCCGCCGCTGCTCCCGCCGAGGCTTTGGCCGCCGCAGCCGCCGCCGCCGGCCCGGCGCGCGGGAACGGTCAGCGGCTGCGCCGGCCCCGCGCCACCATGTCGCTGCGGCAGCGCCTGGCCCGGCTGGCCGGCCTCCTGCAGGAGCCGCAGAGGGTGGCGCGCTTTCAGCGCCTGTGCGGGGTGGAGGCGCCGCCGGGCCGCCCTGCCGCCGCCCTGCGGGGGGATGACGCGGGGGACGAGGCGCCCCTCTCCGGAGACCTCCGGCGTCGCGAGCGGCCGCCGGGGCCGTGCGGCGGCACCCCGCCCCCCGAGGGCGACCGCAATCAGTGCCCCGCCGCGCCGGGCCGCGGCCGCGGCGCCCCCAACGGCGTGCGCAACGGGCGCGCGGGCCCGGCCTGGCCGCGGCCGCCCGGCGCCCTGCGGCGCAACTCGCTGACCGGCGAGGAGGGCGAGCTGGCCCACGTGAGCAACTGGCCCCTCTACTACCTGTTCTGCTTGGGCACGGAGCTGGGCAACGAACTCTTCTACCTCCTCTTCTTCCCCTTCTGGATCTGGAACCTGGACGCCCTCGTGGGCCGGAGGCTCGTGGTCATCTGGGTGCTGGTCATGTACCTGGGCCAGTGCACCAAGGACATCATCCGCTGGCCGCGGCCCGCCTCGCCGCCCGTGGTCAAGCTGGAGGTCTTCTACAACTCCGAGTACAGCATGCCCTCCACCCATGCCATGTCCGGCACCGCCATCCCCATTTCCGTGGTCCTCCTCACCTACGGCCGCTGGCAGGTAGGTTCCCACGTCTCGCCTGCGGGAGTCGAAGAACTCGGAGTTTTGTTTTGTTTTGTGTTTTTCTCTCTCTCCACTGGGATTTTAATTGGGCTGTTCCCCTCCCAAACTTTTCACAGTGCCCGCAAACAGGCCCTTTTCTTTGTAGGTTTAAAAAAAAAAAATGAAATGATCGGAGGAAACCTAGAGACTCAGCCATCAGACTACATATCTTAATACTAATGCCTGTCTCAGACCCCAAAGGAAACACTCTTCGTGAAGTCATATATGTTATCATTGGTCTTCGGTTGAGTTTTTAAGAAGTTTTCATTTTTCGATGCACAGAATATAATTGATTAATTATAATGTCCTTACAAAGAATTGTTAGGCAGCTAAGACTCGTTTTCACCGTAGTATATGGTGCCTTGCTCCAAACTGATTGTTTTTCAGACATAGGTACATTCTTGAGCTTTACTCTGAGACAGTGTTTATAAAACTGTGTAATTTCAAAACAAACATGGTTGGTCCAGGCAATGAGCTAATGAATTTTAATGAAAGCCACCCTTTATGGAAGTTAAGGGAAAACTGCCTGAGTTCTCTTTTTAAGGGGTGTGGTTGCTATTTTGCTGATAGTCGCCAAATTTATCTTCTGGATCACTGATATGTAGTAGCAGTTGTTGAACTACAGTATATTGTGTTAGCTTTAAAAATGCATGGCTTTATTCTCAATTTTTGGGTTTTCGATCAGTTTAGTAGTGGGTTTGCAAAAACGGCAAGTATGACAGCGTGGCCATCCTGACAATTCGGGATGATGAGTTTTTAATGTAAACGTTTTATATTTTGCCTCCTACTTTTGGCTTCCCATTTTTCAGTTTTTCATGGCCCATAAATTAGATTTAAAAACCGATTATCTCAAAGAGGAAAATTTATTCTCACACTGGTGTCTCGTTTCATCTGTCTTTTAAATTGTAAGATTTGTTCATCCCGCAGACCAGTCCCTTAAGAATAAAGTTAATAATTATAAGGAAACTAAGGAATCAGACCTTCTCAACTTTTTTTCTGTTTCAGTGTAAATCACTTTACGTTGAGAAAACACATATTCTGGATAAAACAATATTATGATAAGCTTACTTCTCCCAAATTTAGTTTCAGTGTAGATAAAATCTTGTTCCATGGCCACTTCTTAGTAGCATGGAAAAAATGTAATGTACATAGTAAGAATGACAATTATGAGGGACGAGTACCATGGACAGGTTTTTTTCCTATTTAACCAAGAGATTTACAATGATAATTAGATTGTAAAACAGTGCTTCCAGTTTTGCATAATATATAAATAGCTTAAATTTTATTTAATCTAAATATTTCAGAATATAAGGTTGTCATTTTATGTTTGGCGTGATATGTACTGGTTAGCTAATGATGTTTCTTATGTTCATGAGATTTTCAGGATTCGGTAACTATAGGGCCTTTTATAACTCCTCAGTTATAAATTAGCAGTCCAAGTAAGAGAAAATAGTTATTTTTTGCTCATTATTCATTCAGAACGCATGCTAACAGGAAGTCTGAAGACAGTACTGCTGGATTGTTTACAGATGCTGCTATCAATATTCTAACATTTCAGGGTTATTTGAATTATCAGAATAAGCTTACCTTATAGTTTTTGAACAATCTTTTATATTTAAGATTTGAGAAATTTGTATATCATACAACTTTAGAATTTGAGCTAGATGGGACTTTAGAAATTACCAAACTGTCATTTTACAAATGTGGAAACTGACCAATTACATTAGAATTAATCTTATAAAATGAAATTTTTTATTTAACATTTTCACTCTCAATTTGAATTATCTTTTTATTAGTTTTGAAAGAAAGGCTCCATTATATGAAAACTTTATGTTTACAAATGTTTGACTGTAATAATTAAGTACAGAAACCAAAATGTCCTTTTACCTTTCAACTGTCTTTAATCCTTGCTGTGAATTGAAAACCAAAGTACCTTCCTTTGCTTAAGTTGTTTTGGTCTTCTATGTCAATGAGTAATTGTACTTTGGAGGCTTGTATTTCCAGAGTAGGTAGTGAAGAAAAAATATTAGAAACTGGGAAAAGAATTAAATAATGAAAACCTGGTGTTTTTCTAATTAATAGCAGTTTTGGTTGACAGTCCTGTCCTGCTGTGCCCCTACTACTTTTTCAGGACAGGTGTGGTTACTTCTGTATGCTTAGGATGCTGAAACATCTTTGGAAACTGAGTTATCTCTTACACCATCGCTTTGGTTTGTAATAACTACTCGCTCCTCCCTGCCACTTACTGTTCCTACTTGAAATCTGCTTAAGGTTCACATCCTACACAGAGCCTTTTTAATTAACTCTTTCTGTTTCATTATTCCTCATTTGTTTTTAAAATGACAGTAGACAAAAAGATTACTTAGGGGCTTGTTTAAAGTGCCTGTTTCTGCACCTTCCAGCGATTCTGATCAGTAAGGAGCATTGCATTTTACTGAAGTTCTCCTGAATTTTTTGAGGGAAAAAAATGAACTTTCTTCAACCTCTTCCAGTAAAATTGTCTTGGTGCTTAGAATAGATAGTTTATATTTCTCCAACATTGCTGTCTCAGTTCTTTTGCAGCTCCACTCTGAATCTTTTTAAGGTACATTATAATACAGAGAGGGAGGGAGAAGCTATGGCTCAAAGGAGTTATTTGACACTGGAAGAATTATTTTTAAATGTTACCGTGATGCAAGATAGAAAGTGTGACATTTCTCCGGCCATTAAATAACTCAAGATTCAGTGGCCAGGATAATGATTATTGCTCTAATATTTTTTTTGTTGGAATGTTTTGTAGGCTGAATTAGAAAAAAATAGAAAATAAGGAAACTCACATATTAAGAACATAGTTCTTTGAAGAATAATCTTAAGTAAGAAATAAAGCATTTCTTTGGTATTTATGGTTGAATGTTCTTTCCAGAAATGAAATTCTTTTTTTTTTTTTAATGCCTATAGCACCCCATCTTTCTAGGAATAATATTCTTAATTTTAAAATAATATGGCATATGATGAGTTCTAATTATATATACTTGATGGAATAACATTAAGAAAGTTTTAAGTGAATTTAATTAAAAAATTAGTGTCATCACATGCTTTAGCTAAACCCTCCTTTCACAACTTTTAATAGTAATAGTTACAAAATATTATTATTAACATTATTAACATTTATTAAGACCTTACCACGGGTTAGACATTGTTTGAAATGTCTGTTACCTCATTTAGTCTCCTCTTATAACATCCCAGTGTTTCGGCCTACTATTAATGATGAGTTTACAGATTAGGAAGCTGAGAGGGATGTTAAATTAAGTAACTTACTCAAAGTAACACAGCTAGTAAGTGGCGAAGGCTGAATTAAACAGACTCTAGAGCTTATACAGAAAATTCTTTTCAAATCACACTGTGATTTTTAAGTGATATTTGTAACAATAAATATTTTTGAAATAGATATGATTGTGTTCTTAAAATGCAAAAATAGCTTTTATATGCCTTGAGAAGATAATGTGTGTATTTGTACATACCTTGTCAATATCCACAAATATTTGTGCTTTGAACATATGTTGTTGACCAAAATCAAATGCTAATTTGACCACCATTTTCCTGTCTTCCTAACACAAATAAAAAATTCATAACAAATAAAAACTTTGGAAAATAAAAGCACATAAAATTCTATCAAAATATAGTTTATTGTAGATAATAAAGAAAGATATCTGTGAGATCATGAAAAGATAAAGGAAGAAAGGCAAGAAGTAAGTTACAAAAGTAGGAGAAAGCAGAAAATACTTCGGGAGTCAAGGGAAATTGATCCGTCAAGGGAAACTGATCCCTGGTAATTCTGGGAAGAAACTCAGTTTATGAAAAAATCAAGTTGGTTTGCTACTTGATTTCTTTTTACCTAGCATGTTACCTGTGTTTGAAATGCACATTTTACTGAGTTTATAAACCCTTATTATTACTGACTTAAAATTAATCTTATTTATTTGAATAAGTAATATATTGTAGAAAATTCAATGTTTATATAAAAATATGAATAGGAGAGTACATGTCTTTTGCTTTTTGTTCCACAGCTATTTTCCATTCCACAGGATATTTTTGACAGAAGGATTTATTGTTTTATATTTTTGTTTAGCCTTCTAGAAGTAGTCTTCACTTTGGTGTATATATGTTCATACATAAATATATACATGTGTATTTTATATAGTTTATTTTTCATACAGATAGTAACATACTACTCTGGACCTGTTTTTTTTTTTCATTTTATATTGTGGAGATTTCCCTTTTCTTTTACCCAACAATTAATAAATTCTAATTTTGTGCTTGGGATTGTTTTCAATGCCTTAAATCACTTAACTCTTCTAATACCCATAAAATCCTATGGGTATTATTACACTGGTTTGTAGAAGAAACTGAGGTATAGGGAATTTAAGTAACTTGACTTTGCCTAAGATGACTCAGCAAGTACATAACAGAGCCTGGAAACCCAGGCAATTTGGCTGCAAAATGATACTATACTAATGTGTTATATTGCCTCTCCATATTAGCATTCTCCACATTATTACAGTCATGTGCTACATAAGGTGTTTTTGGTCAAGGAGGGACCACATATTCGAAGATGGTCCCTTAAAATCATAATAGAGCTGAAAAATTCCTAGCACCTGGTGATATCATAGCTATTGTGGTACCGCAACACATTACACAAATACTTAACTCTTATGTTGCAGTAGTCGTCAGTATTCAATACAGTGACATGCTGTATAGGATGGTAGGTAGCCTAGGAGTGCTAGGGGAATAGAATTTGCCATCCCAAAATAATACCTCTATCTGTTTGGCCTAAGGATTATTTTAGGCTGGTTGATTTTAAGAAACAGCAGACATTTGGGGAGAAGCTATGAAATCAAATAGAGGTTCCCTTTGTGAAAGATATTTACATTTGTTAGGGAAATCTCCATTTGTAAGGGTGTCTACCTCTTCTGAAAGAAGGGGATGACTTTATCTCTAGAAGCTCTTCTCCGTGCAGAAGATGGTGATATAAATTTATATAACAACCTCACCCTTGTTTACTGTTCTTTTTCTGGTGACCTTTCATAACCCCAACCCCAATATCATCTTTTGTCTTCTGCTAAAAATTACCGTTGGTATTTAAGGTGGTGGTTTCAGTCATTTTGGTGAGTTTTCCTGGGTCTTTCCCATGTATACAGGAGTTTTATGTGTTATTAAACTTTTGTTTTCTCCTGTTAATGTGTCTTTTATTAGAGGGATGTCTCAGCCAGGAACCGAGAAGAGGGAAAATTATTTTCCCTCCCCAGAAAGCCTAGGTTTGTGTAAGTACACTCTCTGATCACTACCACGAAATCACCTGATACATTTCTCAGAATGTATCCCATTGTTAAGTGGCACATGACTGTATATATAATTTTTCCACATTTGCATGGCATTTCAGTATATTAATATAATACAGTTTATTTAATAAGTTGTTTATTGTCCCCAGTACTGCCTATTCATAGCCTTTATCTGTTTTTTTCTATTAGATTGTTGATATTTTACTTACTATTTTTTTTTAACTATACTACTTTGGGTTCAGTGTTGCTCTGTCTTTCAGTAGTGTTATACCACTTCAAGTACAGCAGGTCCTCAAGTAGCATTGTTTCGTTATAATGCTGATGAAAAAAAAATAATAAATTCCTCACTAGGCTACTGTCTATGTGAAGTTTGAACATTCTCCCCGTGTCTCCGTGGGGTTTCTCTGGGCACACTCTCTGGTTTTCTCCCACATCCCAGAGATGTGCACGTTAGATTAACGTTGGTGAGTCAGCCTTGTCTCCCAGTCTGATTGAATGTGGCTGTGTATGTGCATGGGACCTGCAGTGGAAGGGTTCTTTCTCTCTTTGGGCCTTGAGCTGCCTGGATAGGCTCCAACTAACCACAACACTGAATTGGAATAAGCAGGTTGAAAAACAGCTATGTTCCTTTTTAATTGAATCTTTCTAAAATTTGTGTATAGCTCACATTTATTTCAGTGTTTAATATTAAAAGGGTTTTTAGTCTTTAGAAGCTTGATGATGCTTTTGTGACCAGAAATATGGGTAGGAACTTAACTCTTGTTATCAATTAGCCTTTGGTAAAATTGGTTTCCTTATAGCTAAAATTGGTTTCCTTACACATTTCCTTAAAGTTGCAATTTCCAAGAACCTGTTGACAGTGTTAAGTGAGGACTTACTGTATAGCATAAGAACCTTGCAGCAGTATACTTTCAGTTTTTTTCTTCCCTTTCTTGTGTTATTGTCATGTTTTAAATCTACGTGTTTTAAAACTCACAATATGTTGTTGTAATTTTTATATAATGTTCCAGTATTATTTCTAGAAATCTTTTTTTTCTCCCCTTTTCCCCACATCCTCTCTTTCTGGAACTTTAATCTCCTGTATGTTAGACTCTTTTAACACTGGTCACTCATAGGCCACTGATGTGCTGCTGCTGCTGATGATGGCGGTAATGATTATTACAGTGTTTTGCTCTCTATGCTTCATTTTGGATAATTTCTTTTACTGTGACTTCAGGTTCACTTCTGCAATGTCTGATTTTCTGGTAAACTCATGTTGGATGAGATATAATTTCAGATAATTTATATTTACAAATTCCACTTAGGCATTTTTTAAAATCTCTCATTTCTCCATTTATTAAGTTCCTGTTTTTTTTTTTTTTACATCCTTAAGTATGTTTATAAGGTTTTTAATGGTTGTTTTAAGGTCTTTATCCACTAATTCCACCATCTTTGTCGTCTTTGTGTGATTCTGATATTTCTCCTGGTTATGGACCTCATATCTGCTTTGCTTGGTAATTTTTATAGAGTTTGAGATTTTGTTGTACTCCTTTAAATAGTGTTGGACTTCGTTCTGGTGTACTGTTAAATTGCTTGTTAGTTTAATCTTTTTAGCCTTGCTGGAGTGTGTCCAGACTAACCATAATCTAGAGCTAATTTACCCTCACTGGTAAGGTGGTAGGCTTCTAAAGGCTCAATTTCCGCAACACTGTGGTGGGAAAGCAATTCCAGACCTATGTGAGTTTTGGAAATTAGCCTAGTACTTTTTTTTTTTTTTCCTAGCCTGGTGGGCTTTTACCCCGTATACACACTGATTAGTCCTCATCTATAAATTAGTACTCACCTACAGATCCTCAGGGCTCATTCATTCTCTGTGCAGAGTCCTCTCTCCAGTACTCTCTTGCAAAATATAGCTGCTTTTGCCCTCCGGGAACTCTTGTGGCTCTCCCATCAGTGAAACTGCTGACCTTTGTTTTGGTTCTTCCTCCCATGTTGCATCCTGGAAACTGCCTCCAGCAGCAAGCTAGGGCAGTCCTAGGGCCCATCTAGTTTGTTTCCCTTTTCTCATGAATCACGGGTGCTGTGCTGCTTGTTTTCAAATAGCTGAAAACATTTGTTTCATATAATTTTTCTAGTTTTCTGGTTGCTTACCATGAAACAACTGTTCTTACAATAGTTAATCCTTTATGGGCAGAAACAAATCCTTTCACCTTTCTTACTGTTTTTGTTTTTTAATGTGTAACAGCTTATTGTGATGTAATTCATGTACCATACAATTCACTCATTTAAGATACAGAATTCAGTGGCTTTCAGTATATTCATAGAATTGTGCAACCATCACCACAGTCAATTTTATTTAGGACATTTCTCTCAACTCCAAAAGAAAGCCAATAACCGTAGTAGTAATTCTCTGTTTTTCTCAATCCCAGGCAACCCCGGGCAGCCACTAATTCACTATATATTTTTAGAGGTTTGCCTACTCTGTTCGTTTCTTATAAATTGGTACAGAACAGGGTAGATTTCCTTGAGTCGCAGGAGACCAAGCCCTGAACCAATGGAAGAGGGTTCTTTGGTGGAGAGTGTAGAAGGAATTCAATGCATGCCAAAGTTAGGGGCAAAAGGAAAGTTCATTAAAGAAGGGGGAAACCAAAGACAAAAACCTAAAATGAGGAGAAAAGCCCCAAGTGTTTGGGGAATTCATTCTTTATAAATCATTCTTTAGTTCCTGTGAGTTTAAAAGACTGTTAACCCGTTTCTTTTGATATGAACATACAGTGAGGACAAGGAAGAAGAATATATAGCTTGAAAGGACTGCCTGCAGTTCCCAGCCTTTAATCCACAGGTCCCCTGTTGTTTTAGCCATAGGGAATGAACGATTATGTTCTGTATAGGGCAGCCACTTAAACACTTGTTCCTCTTTGCCCTTCACAGGTGTGGGAAATAGGTTGTTAGCAAGCCCAGTAGAAATCTTCCTTTGTTCTGCAGGTGTTCTCCTGGCCTTACTGCAAGGCTGATCAACATAATTGGTGTTTCTTAATGTAGTGTGATTTAACATTGAATTCTTTTGCCTCTTCTCTATGTAGTCTGTTGTGACTGGCTTCTTCCACTTACAGTGATGTTTTACGGTTCATACACATTATACTGTGTATCAATACCTGTCTTTTTTTTTTTTTTTGCTGAGTAATATTCCTTGGGATAGATATACCACATTTATTTTTTTCATATGATGAACATTGGGTTCACTTCTTGGTTATTTGAAATAATGTCACTATGGGTACTTTTGGTTAAGTGTTTTCATGAACATATGTTTTTGTTTCTCTTAGGTTATTCATTGGTTTTTGAAGCACTTTGAATTGTGATGAGATTGGCCTTTTGTTTATAGTGTGCTTTGTAAATGTCTTCCTAAATTGTTGCTTCTCTGACTTTGTTTTATTTTCCAAACCCCAGTTTTTTTTATGTATCAGTCTTTTATACCATGGGTTTTGGGTTTTGTGTAATATTTGGAATGGCCTTCTACTATGGTTTCTTACAGTACTTTAATGGTTTCATTTTTTTATACTTAAATCTTTGAGCCATTGCTTGCTTTGAGGAAGGAATTCAACTTGATATTTCCTAGTAACACCATTTATTGAGTTATTCATTTTCTCCAACTGATTTGAACTGTCACTTTTATCACATATTAAGTATAGGCATATATTTGGGTCTGTATTCATATTTTTGAGTTAGAATTGATATATGTGATATTCGTGTGCAAGTTCTATACAATTGTAGTTTTATAAATATAATTTTTTTCAGGATTGTTCTTGTTTTTACTTGTTTATTTTAGAATGTGTCTAGTTCTAAAAGAAAATTCTTTTGCCATTTTTTTATTGGATAAAGTTTTACCCTCACATTTAAGTATCTTATATATAACTATTAAATGGTTTTATATTTGTGAGGCATGGATCTGATGTAATTTTTTCATATAGATAATTAATTGGCCTCGTTACCATTTTTGAATAGTTTGTCCTTTCTCTACTTATCTCTAATGTCACTTTTGTTATGTGTCAAATTCCCATATATATATATATGTGGGTTTGATTCTGGGTTCTCTGTTCTGTTTCACTGGTCTAGTTGTCTATCTCTTTATCAATATCATTGTCTTTACCTGCTTTAATTGCTTTAGAGTAATGTTGAGATCTGCTTGTAAAACTTCTCTACCATATTCTTCAAGATTGTCTGGCTATTTTTTGAATATTTGCTTTCAGTATACATTTTAGAATCAGCTCTTTAATTTCCATGAAAACCCCTGCCAGGACTTTTACAGAAATTGCAAAAAATTTATAAGTTAATGTAGAGGGAGTTGATAGCATTACTATATTGAATCTTTTTATCTGTGAATGTTGAAAGCAGATCAGATTTCAGGGAAAGGAGCAGGAGAATGGAGATAAATTCTGTTTTAGATATGTTGATTTTGATTTGTCTGTAAGACAGTCATCTGGAACCATCTCAGAGGCAGTTCTATACATTAAGGAGACCTGGACAGGTTTTGTGTCATCAGCCTGCATGGGTGGAATGAAGTGATTAAAGTCAATGATATTACCCTGGGGAGAGTACACACAGTGAGAACAGATGGTTTAGGAAAGCCTTTAAAGACATCAATATTTAAAGAATAGATAGGGTAAAAAGAACTTGAAACAGGATCTGACAAGTAGCAGTTTGAGAGGTAAGAAGGTATGTTAGAGACTATCTAAGACTGTGTGCGTGTGCGCGTGTGTGCGTGTGTGTGTGGGTGCGGGGTGGGTCCAGTGGGTCCTGGTAACCTATTTGAACTAGATTAAGGAAAAAGAGATAGAGATAGAGATAGAGATAGAGATAGAGATAGAGAGAGAGAGAGAGAGAGAGAGAGAGAGAGAGAGAGAGAGAAATTCATTTGAAGGCCTCAGGTGGGATATCTTATGGACATTGAGGGCAACAAAGTACTGTCAGGCCTTCTGAAGGATTGGAGCCAGGCTCTGAAATGCTATCAGAACTAAAGGCAAGCCATACATTTTTGTTTCTCTCTCCCTCTTTCTCTCTCTCCCTCTTTCTCTCTCTCCCTTCCTCCGTCCCTCCTTCTTTCTTTGGCATGTGTTTGTCTCTCACTCCTAGTATTATAGTATTTTCAATTCAAGAATACAACAGAGATTTACTGACTTTCTTTCAAATTACTATTAGAGAAAAGAATCTAAGCTTAGTCCAGCCAGTGGTTTTGCTTCTCTAGGGCCAATGCCCATGCCTGGGTATTCAATAGCTGTGGTCAAGAGAGCAGCAGGATCACACAGTATAAGGATGTCTCTAAGGGCACACTGTTGGATCTAAGTGGGGATGTATACAGAAGAAAAAGGTGTAGATTGGACGATACCATAAAAAGAATATACTATATATAAAGGGAAACTACAAGTGAAAGAAAGGATGTTTCTAGAAAAGGAATTATATTGTTAAATAATAAGAGGACAAGCAAGATAAGTACTGAAACTTACAGAAGACTTGAAAAATAAAAATAGGAAACAAGATAGTATTAATATTGTATATGGAGTTTATCCCTTTTTATTTAATATTATGTAATGATTATTTGTCAACTTGGCTATACTACATACAGCACCTAGATTTTTAGTCAGACACTATCCTAAATGTTTCTGTGAAGATTTTTTTTATGACATATATTTTACATTTTAAATGAATAGACTTTGAATAAAGTAGATTATCTTCCATAATGTAGATGGGGTTTTATTCAATTAGTTGAATGTCTGAAGAGTAAAAAGCCTTCCAAGGAAGAGGGGATTCTGCTTGTAGGGTGCCTTTGGCCTTGAGTTACATCACCTCTTCTCTGGATCTGCAGCCTGCTGGCCTACCCTGCGGATTTTGGGCTTGCCAGCCCTGACAATTCTTAGAATAAATCCAACAATAAAGCTAATTCCTTACAGTAAATCTCTATATATACACACATACCTATGTAATATAAAATCTTTATACACACACACACACCCTATTGGTTCTGTTTCTCTGGAGAACTCTAATATATTATGTCATACATTTTCCAATCAGTAAAAATTCGTAGAAGACATTCTTAATGAATAAAATATTTTTATGTTCCTACAAAATATTATTTACACTACAGGGTTGTCCTTACTTTTGGTATTATTATCTCCGTTTGTAGACAAGGGAACTGAGGTACCAAGAGATTAAATTAAGCCCATGTTTCACACCTGAAGTAGTAGCACCTTTTGAGGAGTCTGCCTCACTGACAACCCTTTAAAAGTTCCCTCAGCTATTGGGCACCCATATTTCTCTACATGATCTTGTCCTTCTGGAATTGAGAATAGGTACTGAGTTTGGGCAGATTTCCTCAATGAGGTAAATTCAGAAACGTTTATCTACCATGTAGACTAAAGAGCAAAGAAGCTGGTCTGCAGAAAAAGAATAGAAATATGTAAAAAGAAGAGATGGTTCCATGACTGTCCATTTTATAGATCCAGTTTCTTCTTGAAGCTTGGTTTCATTATGCTATAAGGTTCTGTGAGATACTCTCTATCCTTATATCTTTATTTTTTTCAAGATAAGTTGATTTCTGTTATTTACATTTTTACATAGAGTCCGACCTAATAAATGCATATAGTAAATGCCTGGAGCCAGATCTGCCTGGTTGCAAAAACCTGTATTTTAAACTACTGTATTATAATCAATATTGCCTTATTCATTGCTGTGTGGTGTATTTACAGTTTTATGATAAACATTTAATGTATGAATTCTTATATTTCTATGTTATTATTAGTATAGTATTGTAGGAGAGAGATTACTAGGCTAATGTATATACATTTGGAATATTTAGGGCTCTTTTATATATATAGACAAAATGCTTTCCAGAAAGTTTATACCAGTTTTCAGTAAACTAACAGTATATGAGAATAAGGCAGATATGTCATTGATGCATTATCTTTGTCATCTGTTGTTTACATATATACTGTCCATTCCTCAGAATATTTATTTTCTGGTGTCTACCATATTTAAGTTACTCTTGAAAGTTTTAAATTCGATTAAAGATAGTTTTTGTAATTGCTTTAATTGTAAGTCATTTTACTGACTTCATTTACTAACTTTGATGAATGTGAATAGAAAATGCCTTAATATAAAAAGTAATTGTGATTATGTGTGCTAGTTAAGGAAAGCATATCAGTAAGAAAGAATAAAACCGTTTGGTAGAATAACTGAAGGAAGTGTTTAGATAAGTATTCCTGTAATAGGATGTGTAATGAAAAGATTAGGTGGTGGTATGAAATTAAAAGCATCTAGGATGTCCTGTGATCTCTTTTGGGTTTGGTAAACTATTATTAATTTGAAAATAATGTGAAGGACTTGTAAATCCCAATTAGAGGAAATACATAAATTCAGCAGATAAAGTTAACATTTTCTAAGAAAAAGAAAATGGAAACTAGGAACTCCTATCAAACTTAAAATGATTACCTATTTGTGTAGTGATAAAAGTGTAAAGTGTAAAGTAACAAGCATGGTAAATTGTAAAAGGCATCAGAATAGGCCACTACAATATACTACTATGTGTTATTTAGCATCCCTGTATATGTTTCTTTGTCTCTAAAGAGAGAGGAGTGGAATAAATACCCTTAAGGTCTCTTATACCTCTAATTAAGTGAAATTTGTACCTAGCCTCCACTGTAAGAAAGACTTAAGTTAAAAATGACTGAGTTATAATCTGTTTAATCCTAGGGGTACAGGAATTAAACAAACAGCACTCTTTATACATGGAGGGTAGTTTAACATAGTGGTTAAGAGTTCATGAATTTCAGCTCATATCTTAATACATACCTGTTCGACCTTGTGCCTCTCTTTGCCTTATTTTGATTTAAATTAGAATACCTGCCTCATATGGTGGTTCTCATGATTAAATTAGCTAATATTTGTAAAGCTTTTAGAATAATGCCTGGTCATAGTAAGTGATATGTTAAATAAAATTATTAACATTTCATCAAAGAACAAGTCCACTGTTCATTTCTTCTAACATCTGCCTAGAATTAAATTTTGGTTTAAAAAAATCCATCCAGTTTATTTCTCAAAAATAAAAGATTGGACTGGGTAGGAATAGAAGTAGAGAGACTGAAGTGGAGGACAGTACAATGACAAATTATTAGAAGTAGGAGAGTTGTTTACATTGCTATGGCAGAGGAAAGAGGGAAGAGGTAGTGCTTCTTCTTAGTCTTCCTAGTTCTGACTTTTAAAAAATTAATTAGGGCTATTATAGAATTGCCAAATTTGCCATTGTGGAAAGACAGAATTTGAATTTTCTGTTACAGTGCCTTTTGCATTTTGAAAATTACTGTATTTAATTGCCCCTACTCTGCTTATTTCTCCCAAAGTGCTGAGAAGGTGCTATTATCACTCCAGACTAGATTTGCTCCCAACCCTGGAAATTTGAATAAGGATTTTAAAAAAGCAGTCACCACAGAATCCACACTAGATACTAGAGCAGTTTTCTGGGGCCATGTAGTAAACAGGGCTAGATTATCCAAGAGACAATTAGATTAAAAAATTCTTTGATAGGTTGGAATGTATTAATGAATTGGAAACTGCCTGGAAGATGGATTTACTAAGTTTGCTTTTATTTCTACTAAATGACATCAGATGTGGATTGGTCAAAATAATAAATTCAGTTGAAAATGTTTCAGTTCACATTTTTATCATTAATGTATACATTAAATGACCGTATATGGGTCAGTTTTTGTTTTACCTGTTTGAGCCCATATATTATTTTACGTTAGCCTACCAGCATGGAAAGTACTATGAAAACATGCTATTTTGATTAAGTTTTTTTGGTTTATTTTTGCTTTTAGTATAGAAATATAGTTCATAATGTGCTATTGTATGAAATGGATTTTATATTTCTATGCAACTTGGGTTATTTTTAGAAAATGTACATTAATTTCAAAAGCTTAAACTACAGAATGTGTACCTAATAATGTTTATTCTAAACAAGCACTGGAAATTCTCTCTTCCCTAAGTTTATTCAGGATTTTCAAATTGCAGTTTATTATGCAGTTAAAACTAAACGTTAACACAGCCCAGGTTTGAGGCCAGGAACTGAGTGATAACTATGGTATCATTGGTAACCCCAAGTTATCGTGAATGTGAAACTGTAAGACTGATGTTCTTAGTGGCTGAAGGCTGTATTTACTTCATTCAGCAAGTGTTTATTGACTACTGATTATGTGCAGACACTGTTGTAGTCACTGGTAGTACACAGTGAACAAAAAGACTCAGAGCATTGACCCCATGGAACTTAGATTCTTGAGGAAAGACAATAATTAACAAAATAATTACATAGGTTTATTAATATACATGTACATGTAGAATATATATAAAATATATCCTAATGCATAAATATGTTCTGTGTCAAAGATAGAGGTTTGAAATTTCTTTCAATAATGTTTTGTAATTTTCAGTGTTCCAGTCTTTCACTTACTTAAATTTATTCCTAGGTATTTTGTTCTTCTGGATGCTATTGTAATTGTTACATTAATTTCCTTTTCAAGTTGTTCATTGCTGGTATACAGGAACACAGCTTTTGTGTGTTGATCTTGTACCCAGCAGTTTTGCTGAATTCATTTGTTAACTCTAGTAGGAGTGGATAAATGAATGTGGCTTCTATGGGATTTTCTATTTTTAAGATGTCATCTGTGAATAGTTTTACTTTTTCCTTTCCAATTTAAATAAAAGAAATCTTTTAATTTTGTGTGTCTATTTACTCTAGCTGGAACTTACTATATAGTGTTAAATAGCATTGGTAAGAGGTGGACATTCTTGTCTTGTTCCTAGTCTTGGGGAGGAACCATTCCAAGTCTTTCACAATTGAGTATAATGTTATCTGTGGGTACTTCATAAATGCGCATTACTATGTTAAGGAAGTTACCTTCTATTCCTACTTTTTTGAGTGCTTTTATTTTGAAGGAATGTTGAATTTTGTCCTTTTTGCAGCAATTGAGATGATCATTTCTCTGCTACTGCTAGCTTTGCACTTAATTTTCTCCTCTTTTTCTAGTCCTTAAGATGTAGATCTCTGACTGATTTATTTCTTCTTTTTAATATACGCTTCCACTGCTATACATTTCCCTTCAAATGCTGCTTTCACTGTATTACATAATTTTGGCTATGTTATATTTTTGTTTTATTCATCTCTAAGTACTTCCCTGTGATTTCTTCTTTGGTACCTAGTCATTTAAGAGTAGTTTAATTTTTACATACAGTTGATCTTTATTATTCATGGATTGCATATTTGGAAATTTACCTTCTCATTAGAATTTAGTCATAACCCCCAAATCAGTACATGCACAGACATGTGCAGAGAGGCGAAGAGTTTGAGTCACCTGGCATACACGTTCCCAGCCAAGGCAGTGCTCTGCTTTCTTGTTTTAACTATTATACTGTAAACGAGGGTCTTTTTCACAATGTATTTAGTGCCTTGTTTTCTACATTTTTGTGCTCTTTGTTGGAGGTTTTGCTCTTTGGTCCCTAAGCACAGTGCTGTAGTGGAGTCTAGTATTCCCTAAACACAAGAAGGCTGTGATACGCTTTATAAAGAAAATGTATGTGTGGTAGATAAGATTAATTCAGGCATCAGTTATAGTTCTGTTGGCCATGAGTTCAATGTTAATGAATCAACAATCAGTACATCCAGAAAATGAAGAGGAAAATCACCAATTTGTATGTAAGGAAAATGCAAAAGTGGTATCTGTAAGAGTATGATGATGCTATGGAAAAGATGGGAAAGTGGCTAAATTTGTGGATTCATGAGATGGCAGTCAATTTAAAAAGAAAGAAAGCATAGTGGACAACATTATTATGAGGCTGAAAGCCAAGGGAATTTGAAGTCACATCACCTAGAGTAAGGAAAATGTTAAACTCTTCTTGAGTTGTGCTGGTTGGCTTGCACTTTTCAAAAGGCATGAAAAGTTTGCACTGATCTTGAGGCAAGATCGAGAGGCTGCAGGAGACTTTAAAATATCAGCTAAGTTTAACATAGGTAAAGGATTGTGGAAGAGCAGATTTTCAGTGCTAAGACTGGCCTCTGTGGAACTGTCTGTTTCTTTAGTTCTGTCCATGTTTACATCATTTATATTGGGTCTCTTGTTTAATGTGCATATGGTTATAATTGTATCTTCTTAATGAACTGGACTTTTATCAATATATACTGTTTTTAGTCTCTCGTAATAGTTTTTTGCCATTTTGTCATATCAGTATAGCCATCTAGCTCTCTTCTGGTTACTCTTTACATGGAACGTTTTTCCATTTTGTTTTAACCAGTTTATGTCTTTGCTTCACTTAATATAAAGTGAATCTCTTTAGGCAGCAAATAGTTGAGTTATGTATTCTTATCCGTTCTGCAACCCTGCCTATTGATTGGGGAAATTTAACCATTTTCATTTAAAGTAATTAGGGATAAGGAACAACTTCTGCCATTTTGCAGTTTGTTTTCTGTATGTCTTATACTTTTTTTTGTTTGTTTCTCATTTCCTACATTACTGCTTTCTTTTTTACGTGATTTTTTTTTTGGTAGTATATGATTTTGGTTCTCGTCTCATTTCCTTTTGTTCTATTTTTAGATACTTTGTGATTACCATGGGGATTACAATTAATAAGATACATTTTGAAGGTATAACTGATACTGGTAATAATTGGATGATGGATATGAATGAGGAACTCAAATATAACAAGATGTTTGGCCTGTGAAATGGAACAATAAAGTCATTTACTAAGAAGGAGATAACTGCAGGAGTAGCTGGCCAGATGGGGAAATGGAAGAGAAAGCAGGAGCTCAGATGTGGTCATGTTATGTTTGTGATGCCTGTTAGACACTGAAGTGGAAATACCAAGTAGCCAGTTAGATATACAAGTCTAGGATTCAGGAGAGGTCCCAGCTAAAGACAGAAATTTGAGTTACAAACATAAAGATTGCATAATTCCTGAGACTGATGAAATTATTAAAGAAGCGATTATAGATTGGAAAGGAGACATCCTTAGAACTAAGCTCTAGATCACACTAATACTAAGGAATAGTGAACAAAAGGAGAACTAACAAGGATGACTGAAATGGAGTGGTCTATATAGTTCTTACATATTTATAATAAATTCTATTATTTCTTGGGAAAGGATAATTTTGCACAAATCTATTTTTCTTACAGTTAACATCTAAATGAGGATAGTGGTCCTAAATTTGTTTTTAGAGACCGTTTAATGTAAAATAAAAGGTAGGTGAAGTTTGTGTATTCTTAAATATAAATAAATGTGCCAGGGGAATTGGTTACTATGGATAATTCTTCCTCTCGCAAAAATATCCCATTTTAGAAATGCTACTTTCATGTAGTCTGTCTAGTTTATTTTCTTTAGTCTTATAATCTATAACCTTTTTTTATTTGCTTAAATTTAACTGATGAAATACTTCTTTGCTTTGATACTTTGTGATTCAGAATTCTGTTATTCAATGGAGAGTAAATATGAAAGTCACGTAGTGAGAACTGGATTAGATATTTCCCCAAATGTGTTACTTTCCAGAAAAAAAATCTAGGGAAAATATCCTGAAGATAGAGACTAATGTCTTAAAAATCTCAACCAATCAATAAGAATAAAAATGACTTATTCTTTTCACAACTTGTCACCTTACCTTAGTGAAGTCTAAAGGTGCTCTGGAAAAGGGGAAAAGGAAAATAAAAGGCTCATAGCTTCTTCTTTAGCTTCTGCCTCAGCTTCTGCCTCTAGCTTGATTGCATTCCTTTCCTATTTTTAAACACGTTGAGCATAGTAAACCTGAATACATGTGTTGAGTTAACTTAAATTCAGTTTCATTGTCCCTGTTCAAAACTCTCTTTCCCTTACCTTCAAGTCCTAGCTTTTGAGACTCTATAAGTGAATTTTTCTTAAATCTCTCGTGTACAATAGTTTCCATCAATAACTTTGTACATTTTTACTTTCTTATAGGTCCTAGGTGAAAAAGCAAAGGAGAGTTTCTTGGTTGTTGTTTACTTCTTTGGGTGTCCTTTACTATTAACAGTTTTTTTTTTTTAATTAACAGAAAAATTAAAAAGGCCTGAGTGACTGATACAGAGACAGAAGCCGTTGTTATCTCTCACTTATATTATACCAACAGCCTCCTAACTTATTTCCCCGTTTCCACCCTCGATCTCTTACTATCTAATCTCAACATAACAGCCATCACGACACTGCTCTGCTCAAACCCCACAATGGCTCCCTATTTGATTCACAATAAAAGTCAAATTTCTTACAGTGACCTCTTGGGCTCTTCTTGCTCTGGCCTTCATACTTCTCTCACCTCAGCTCTGACTTGCTTTCTCTGTTCTGGTCACATTAGTCTCCTTACCAGCCACATTTCCTCATTAGAGACTTTGTTCTTCCTGATACCTTTGCCTGGTATATGTTCTCTCTCAGATGTCTGCTTGGCTAATTTCTCTTGCCTCAAACCTCAGCTTCTCAAAAAGCCCACATTGACTATCTTTTATTTAATCATTTAACCTGTCCCACACACATTCCCCAACTCCTGATCCTGTTTCTATTACTGTTTTAATTATGATAGGCTTGGTTTTGCTCTGGAAATGACTTAATCCCCAAATCTCAGCTAACAACAAAAGTGCGTTTCACATTTGTGCTACATAGCTACATATTCATTATGAGTTAGCAAACAGCTTTGTTCTCCTTAGAACCTCAGGAACCTGGGTTGAAAGAAGTTTGCCCATCCTGTGATGAATCTCAGCATGTGCCTTCCAAGGTCACACCTGAGGGGAAGAGAGAGTTCATAGAACGATTGAAAGTGTCATAAGTCACTTTCCCCCCCAGCTCATTGCCCAAAACTAGTCACTGGTCTCAGTCTAGCTGCAGGTAAATAAAATGTAGGAGGGGCACAAGGCGTATTTGACAAACATTTAATGTTTCTTCAATACCTGCTCGTTCTTTATTTCTCCACGTTTTATAACATAATTACCATGTTTTATAACATAATTTGTATATTTTGTACATTGTATTACTTAACATTTATAGATAATTTACATATTTTTATGTTTACTATTTAGTGCCTACCCCCCAGCAAGATTATAAGCTTCTACTAGAAAACCACACCTTATAATGTCTTGCACACCAGCCATGGTGTTCCTGCTCTTTGTAATGCTCTCCACCTTTTTTGCTCTGTACTCACTCCTTTTCTCTAAATACTAAATCCTACTCATCTTTCAGGACAACCAGAATTTTACTTAACCGGGGAGTCTTTGTTAACAAACTTAAACTAAGTTAGGTGCCCATTCCTTAGACTCCCTCTGAACTTTCTGTTATACTCCCATCATAGCATTTACCTTATTATGTGGTAATATATCTGTTTGCCCCATTAACCAAGTTCCTCATACATATGGAAAAATGGCCAGAAAATAGGTAGAATTAAAGAAGGAACTTGAGGATCTGAATGAACAAGGGCAATGTAAATAGGATGGAGAAGAGATGACAGAATCAAGAAATATTTCTAAGGTAAAATCAGCAGGAATTGATTATTGGTTGAATATGAGGGATAAGGAAGAAGTCAAAAATAATACATAATTATTTAGATCAGTTCTTCAGAAATTTTAAGTAATGAGGTGTACACTGCCTCAAATGTGCCCTCTCCCCTTTCTTTTCAGACTTATCATCATGTCCATCCATTCCTTTTTCTTCCCTCTAACCCCAGGAGATTCAAAGCCAACTCAAACTAGTGACATTGATACCAAAAATTGTCTAAATATATATTTTTTTCTTTTTATGATTTACTGCTCCCAGTATCCTGTCAAAATATTTAACAATGAGGTTACCATTTGAAATTTTAGTGAAGGGGCTGGGCAGAAGTGGAAAACAAATTACAATATGTTGCATATTGAATACAGGATGGGGAAATGTCGATAGAAATTGCAGATAGCAGTTATGAATGGAAGTGAGAAGGAGATAATACCCAGTCTTCCTTCCTAAGGAAGTGAGGGCCACTATGTGGCCCACATGTAGGCTCTGTTTCAGAGGTGCTTTCATTTTGGAGCCATGTTAAAAGTATGTCTCCTACCTGTTTTTATTCTTCTGTAACATGCCAGTAATTCAGTCTTTACTGTAGAAGCAAAAATGAGTCAGTTCCCACAATGAAGAGTGTAGAAACATTAGATTTCATTCACTTGGTCATTCATGCAAAAGTATTGAATGTCTACTGTGTGCCATGCTTAGGGTTAGTGGTGGGAATATAATGGGGAGTAAAAACACATCATTTTTGTTTTCGTGGAATTTTATAGTATAGTGATTTATTTTTTATTTGCTTCTTTAAATTTACCCTAATTTATTTAACTAATTTTATGTTTTTTTCTCTTCAGTATCCTCTTATATATGGACTGATTCTTGTTCCCTGCTGGTGTTCTCTAGTTTGCCTAAGTAGAATTTACATGGGAATGCACTCCATTCTGGTAAGGAAAATGTTGTGTTCATAGTGCTTTATTTTTTTTTTTCTGAAATTGATAGGGATTTTAATAATTTTTAATCATTTGCAAACTAATGAAACCTAAATAAGAAAATAATTATTGTAAATCTGTGTTTTGTAAAAGTAACATGTTTTATGAAGTTTTAACATAATCATCTATTTCATAAAAAAGAGTTTCCAGCAACCACAGTAACCAAGTATTATACTCAGGATAACATTTCTCCGTTTTTCCAGTCTCAGTTTTATTTTCCTTCACATTCTCTTCTATACTTCTCGTAATGCTGAGTCAAAACCAATATTGTGACTACAGAAACCAAAGAGAGTTCTGCTTATTATTGGAAGACCCAGTGACTAGAAACTTCAAATGAACTTAAACTATCCTGATGCCACTGATACATACATATTAAATGCTAGTGTTTTTTTTCCAACAATATTTTAGGGCTCACAGCAGATATCTTTTTTTAAGAATGCAATTCAGTTTCAAAAGCAGCAGCACGTGGACCTTGTACTCTTTTCAGTCACACCTACTCACTTCCCTTCTTCTCTGTTCCCATTGACATTCCTTTAGTTCTGGCTTGGTTCATCTTAACCAGGTTACTGCAACAGCTTCTTAATTTGTAGTGCTATTTCTGGTTTAACACCACTCCATGCAATGTTCACTCTCCTGTTATAGTATACTTCCTAAAACACAAATACAATGTCACACTGAATGACTACATTTCCTCAACTGCAAGGGGTGTTTCTTACCTTCACACCTTTGGGATTGCTGTAATTTCTGCTTGAAATGCCCTTTGCTTTTCTTAGCCTAACTAACTATCCTATCCATTCTTCAAGACTCAAAAAAGTGCTTTTATTTCCTAAAAGCCTTGTTACCTTTCCCATCTTTCATTTCCTCAGACTGGTTAGGTGACCCTTCTTTCCAGAGCATTTTGAGCATAATTCTAGCATAGCACTTATCCTAAACAAAATGCTTTTTTTCTTATCTGTCACCCCTAGACAATAAGCAACATGAGAAAGGCAACTGTATGTTTTCTCTCTCTATCCCTTGTATCTAGTGTGGTGTCTCTTAAGACATACTATGAACGTATTATGCTTTATATTGCTAGATAAAGGATCAGAAAAAAGGTGGAGATACATGAAATAATTCACAGAATCCAAAAATTTCTAATGGGTGATATCAAATTTTTCTTTAACAGCTTTCACTTTCGAATTTTCTACTCATAAAAATATCTCATTAGCTTTTGTAATAGCTGCGGAAATACTCAATTTCTATTTCCTACGTAGATTGCGTCTAGCAGCTACCCCTTCACTAGTAAATTTCCAGAAGTCCCAAATATGATTTTAATAAGCAAATTGTTTGACTTTTTATAATTAACACAAATTGTGGATATAAATACAATTCTTTCAACTAATCTCTACTAATTTTATAATGAGACTAAGTATCATAGTCTTATATCAAATCTAATACTACAAGAAAATGTTATTTTCTTTCTCTGTACCTTGTTAGAGTTATTTCTACTCCCAAAAGTTAGCAGTGTCACTCCTAAAACACTTCCAAATGGTTATACATCTTTGAGGGATAAAAAACGAGTCCTTGCTATTTCTTGAAGGAAAATATACTAGATAATATTATCCCTAGATTCATTATTATTATGCAATGAGAATTAAGAATCAGATTATATTGAATATATAATCCCAAAGGTGTTGCTTTTAAAAAGAAAAATGTTTAGAGGATTTGTCAAATATTCAAGGTGAGTTTAGTTCATTTTTTATAAACCAGATAATGTCTACTCTTGAATCAGATGAACTAAAAACAGTATTGATTTATTTTTGTCAAACAACAACTCTGATAACTCTAATCTTTTTAACAATTCAAAAATCATCTTGTCTCATGTATAGCATTACAAGTTTTTCTTTTTCTTTTAAAAATAAAATCACAGATAACATGCAAGCATTATAAATTACGATTCTGGGTTATAACCACAACCATTTCTAATCAATAATATATTGCTTATTATTTGATAATTGATATGTGAAATTATACCCATTATGAAACTATTTTCTTGATCATAATGTGTATCTTCACTGTTTATAATGAAATTAGTATGGAACTGTAGGCAGAATGTGCCCTAGAAGTTGCAAGTAGGTGCTCAGATACATTATCTAAACTGATATCTTCATTAACATTAAGAAGAGAGTTCTAATAATGTATTCTAAATAATTTATAATGAATACTTCTTTCAATATTTGCTATATGTTATGTTATTGTTACAACACAAACAACAGCTTTATTTTTAATATCTGCCTATTTTCCTAAATTGATTTTTTTATTTCCAGAAAAATAAAGTTACTATACTCATTTTTTCTTTATTATCAAACCTAGCACCCAAAATTTAATTTCTTAAAACACAAGTTATTTTTAACTTATTAGACTGAGTATTTGTCGAATTACTGTTTTATTTCTACATTAGTAAAATTTTGAATATGTGGTAATTACATTTACCCAAAATTGTACTAAAAGTTTATATGTATTTATAGAAAGGCTTTTAAGAAAGGTATTGTGAGATTATAAAGTATTATAAAGTATGTATGTACCTCTGACCCCTTTTATCACAAGAAATAAAAATCAAACTGGTTAAGCCAATTAAAAAAACTTAAAATAATTTATAGAGAAAGATCTAGATCAGTAAACACTAAGAGTTTTAATAGTAGTTACTCCTGGATAATAACTGTTTGTTATTGTTTGTGTTTTCTGGGTTTTTTTTCAGTAAGCATATATTAAATTTGAATTTTATTATTAAGGATGGATTTTGAAATTTTGATCTTAAAGAAATTAATCATATAGGTAGTGAACACACAATGCAATATATATATGCCTTACTGTTGAATTGTGCACCTAAAACTTCTGGATTTTGTTAACCAATGTCACCATTAAAACAAACAAACAAAAAGATAATTGAAGACAATCATTCCAAAAATACATTTTGTTGTTAGAAACCCTGTTGGCATCACTGGCAGATTAAAATTAGAAGCAGGAATGAAAAAAGAAAAAGAAAAAGTAAAATTAGAAGCAGGACATCTGAAATATAAACATAAACATGAAAACACCTGGAGACAACTGGAGCTCTAAATTCTAGTCCCAGCTAATGACTAGCCTCTCTTGTTGTATCTCCCCATCCGGAAAAACAAAATGGAGAAAATTCCAGATTTAATACATAGTAAATGTTTATTGAATTTATGGTATTTGATATTATCTATAATAAACTTGATGATAGCCCTGAATATTCCACTTAAATGTATAAATTTTAACTTTTAGGGAATAAATTGTAATAAGTATCTGAAATTATTTGCTAAATTTAATTTTGGAAAATTTGCTACTTTGAGTTCTTTATGTTACTTCTAACATTAATTTTCTTTATTGCACACTTTATGCTGTAATGCTTGCTTAAAAGCACTTAGTTGTACATTTTAATGTAATACATTAAATATCACAGTGAGAGCCACCATGTTTATGTCTTGAATCAGTCATTTGTTCCCTCTGGTTTTATTGCATAGAAATCAATATGCCCTTACTATTCAGTGTAATATCATAAACAGTAGATTTGTATAGAGACTTGTAGGTTTACTAGTCAAAGAAAAAGTAGAGGACAATAAATATTGGACATTTTATGTCATCCTGAAATATTTTAAAAGTATAATTGATATGAGTTATTTTAAAGAATTCTTTTTTAAAGAATTCTTAATGTAAAAATTATCAAACAAAAGAGTCTTTAAAAATCAATTGATTTTTTTCACTTTTAAGGTGTTAAAAAATTTTATAGGCATAAGCATCTATACTTACATCTATAATAGGAAAGAACTGTAATGTTTTTAAAAAATAGCCAACTGCAGAGTTATTAACCTTTCTTTCACTTAACCTCAGAGTATATATGGATGGTTTTATATAAATAACTCATCAGCTGTCATTTACTTAAAACATCTAATTTGGTACACATTCTGTGAGAATTACAAGACTCAGGACATTTCCAGGTTAGCATATAAAGTAAAAATTTGAATCAGTCATGAAATTTAAATAAAGCAACAGCTTCTACCTTGGTAGCGAAAATCCTGTGGTTAGTCCCCAAACCTGCGCCTTTAATTACAGGTGAGGAAAGAAAGGGTAAGATAGCAAACAAAGGAACGTAACCTAAAAAACCAGAAATTATTTGGCAATTAGGGGTCTGAAATATGAAGAATAGAGTTTGACAAATATAATTCGAGATCTTCATATTCAAAAGTTTGGTCAGAATTTGGTTTACTTGTAGAATCTTTGAGTAACTGCAGTAAAATTTAATTAACTGGATTTCTTAAGTAACTTTTAGTGTGTATCACTGAGTTTTCATGGAAGACCTCATGTTCACAAAAAGTGTTGAAAATTTAGTTTCTCTTCACTCCCTATATCTGATTCCTGATGCTGAGAATATTCCTTTTTGCCCGCAACAAATGTGTTGAGTACTTCGATTTGTGAGATTAAATAACTAGCTACACGACCTTAGTCTAGTTTTCTTTATTTAAAAATAAAGTTAATTAAGTTGACCATAAACTTTTATAAAAATTGGACACTTCCGAAAGGCGGAGAAAAGGTACTTTTAATATTTATTGTGGGAGCAACAGAGCAAAGTGAGATTGTCTCAGATAAGCCATATCAGGATGGTTTTGAGCATTAAACATGACAATAAATGTAAAGTATTACAACAGTGTTTTTAGCACAGAAAGTGTTGTTATTCTCTGAAAATGTCTTTAGCCAAGAAATTCAAGAAATTGTTTCATCTATTTCTCTTACGGTTTTTGTCAGGCAAAATGTCATGAGTTTAAAGAATTATTTTAACTGTCTTAATTTAACTAACCAAATATTTATATAAGCTTATTATATGCCAGTCACTGGGTCTATATGTATAAATAAGATAAAGCCTTTGTCTTTGAGAAATCAGTCTAAATATTAATATGTAATATAGATATGTAACATCGTAATTCTCAGCTGGAGTTACACAATAGAATCACAGGGGAATTTCTTTAAAAAAAAAAAAATTAAACAAAAATTCTGATGCCTCACTCCAGTTCAATTAAATCAGACCCTGTGAGGATTAGCCCATGCACCAATATTTTTGTAAAGTTCTCTGATTCTAACGGGCAGCAAGAGTTGTGAACAGAGTCAACAGGAAAAATAAACAAGCAAAGAACTGGAAAACAATGTGGTAACTGTTATAGCAGGAATGTAGAAGATGCTAGGGAAGCAAACAGGAAGAAGTTCCCTATTATGAAGTAGAAAGAGAAAATGTATGGAGGAGATAGATGCCTGAGCAGAATCTCAAAGTATATTTAATAATTTGCCTAAAATAAAGATGGGAAAGGTAATTCCAAAATGAGAGGAGAGTTTATAAATTTATTATGGGATCTGGCATTGAAGCTTAATGATAGCCATAAGCTAGATGTGAAATGCTTTTTATGTCCTTCTAAGAACTTTTGATTATACAAGTGGTATTTATTGCCTTTGTTGATACTTTCAGAAACATTTTGTTGTTGATTATGTCTTTTCTGCACCTACTATAAAAGGAGTCACTTATATATAAAGCAATTAAAATTTGAATGTCTCACTCCATATTGTAGAATAGGAAAATATCAGTGAAAACTTGTTTTATATAGAAATACAATTTTAAAATGTTTTTCTAATACCTATAATACAATAATTGTTGCAAAACTATGAAGATACTCATTTACAAGTAACTTAGTAGATTTTGTTAAAATAGATCTAAAAATTCCTATAAAGGATTTGTTCGTTCATTCCTCCATTCGACGAGTATTTAAGTGTCTACAATATGCTAAGCTACTTGGGAAGGTGGTGGTGAAGAAGACAAGAAGACAATCTATTTCCTCAAAAATTTTAGTTGAATATTTAATTCTTAGTCTGTTTAGGCATTGTATCTTCTTTATCTGTTTTTATATTCCATAGTACTCTGATTGGAGTTGAATGTAGTTTAGAACAATGATTTCAAGCCTTTGCCAATCCATGACAAAGTTTTTATTGGATTGCTACTGCACAGTGAGGACAATGGCAAGAATTTGGGGTTATATTGAAGTCTTCAATATTAAAGGCAAACTTAAAAACTTTTGAATAGCATTCTTTCATGATCTTGCAGCAGAAAAGGCTTTTTAAAGAAATACTGATATGACTACATTAAAATTTAGAACTTTTAAGTTCATCAAAAGATGCCATAAAGAAAATGAAAAGGCAAACCACAAATTTCAAAGATGTTTACATTACATATTGTTGATAGATTTTACTGATAAAGGATTTATATGAAGACTATAAAAAGAAATATTCATCAGAAAGAAAATCCAAAAGGACAGTTGCCCACAAATATACATTGCATAGAAAAGGAATAGCCCATTAACTTATGGAAAAAAAAAATTAGGACAGTGCAACAACTGATGGGATATAAACTTCTACAAACATTTCGAAAATATTTTATCGTCTTGTAAAATTGAACATGCACCTGTCCTATGATTGTGCCCTTCCATTCCTGGGTATATATCCTGGAGAAATTCTTGCAGACCCACACCAGGGAACATCAAAAGAAAACATAGTAGCTTTGTAAGACAGAAAAACAAGTAAAGTGTCTGCTTTACTGTGTTGAATAATGTTGAGTGACCACTGTTATTGGCAGCATAAAGCCAAGTAGTATGAAAAGAGTGGTTTCGGTGCAGTGATGAGTTTAGAAAAAAAGTAGAAAGTCAGGAAATGGAAGCAATGAATGAACATAAGCAACTCTTGACAAAAAAATTTTCAGTGATAGAGAGTAGATCGCAGCAGCTTTTGTTTTGTTTTAAGGAGGAAATTCTGGAACATTTTTGTTCATGTCAGGAATGAGTCAGAAAGAGCTTTATTTCCTTCAGTAAACCATTTTTCTATCATCTACCCTATTGTTCAAAGATAACTAAAATTAGGAGTCACCTTTGGTCCCTTTTTTCTTTTGCTTCTCTCCCATGTTCAGTCTATCACAAGTTGAAGTTGTCAACTCTAGTTTTAAAATAGTTTACTAAATTCATCCATGTACTTTTCAGGTAGGTATGAACCAGCATGTCTAGAGTGAACCACGGCTGTAGCCTCCCACCAGTGTCTCCAGTGGTCTCCTGTCCATTCTGTACTTTTCTTCTATGATTCATTCTCTACACAGCAGAGTGCTACACTCCTACTTTGGAGTCTTTCAGTGGTTCCCTATCATTTTTGAAATAAAATTTAAACTCTTTACCTAGTCTATAAGAGCCTTACGTGATTTGGCATCTGCCTATCTCTTTGACCTCATACCACATCCCTCTTTCCTTTGCTCACTATTTGAGTCACACTGGGATTTCTCCCAATTCTTTGAACTCACTAGGTTCTTTCCTCCCTCAAGCCCTTGAGACTGTATTCCATTTCCTTGGAATACTTTTCCTTAGATCTAAAGATAGGGCTGACTCCTTTTTAGAATCGGGTTTCTGCTCAAGGGTCACCTCCTCAGACAGGTTTCTCTACTCACTCTAATACGGCCTTTCATCTTACTATCATCCCATTGCCCAATTTTAGTTTTCTTCATAACACTAACAACTATCTGAAATTGTAATGTTTATCTACTTTTTTTTTATCTGAGTTATCGTCAGTCTTCCCCACTAAAATGTAAGCTCCATGACAGTAGAATCTTGTCATTTTTTAAGCAATGTACCAGTCTCTAAAATAGCGCCAGGCACATGTAGGTACTCAGTAAGTATTTGTTCAGTGAATAAATGAATGAATGGCAAAAGGAAACTACCTAGGCTTTGTATCCTCTTTAATCATGAAATAATTATGTATTTAAATTAATGAAAACAAAGATGGTTACTTTGATAAATAAGTATACTCTTTTCCCAGAAATCAAACTACATAATTTAAGCATAGTTATTTGTTCATTAACTATAAAATTTGTGTGTAGTATATATGTTTTGCCTTAAATTTATAAATACTTAAACATTTATTATATACTTTTAGCTAATATTGTTAATTTATAAAAGGATAGAACTGTGAAAATATAATTCTTTTATTATGAATCTTTTTTATCATTAAAATAGTTTATAGGCCAGTTAGTAAAGTTTACTTTGAGAATGAGAATGTGAGAATATTTTTAAAGTCTATATCTATTAATATTTGAAATGTGGAATATATATTTTAATGCCAAAAATAGTATTATAATAAACAATTCTACTTTTCTCTTTTCTCAGGATATTATTGCTGGATTCCTATATACCATTTTAATCTTAGCTATCTTCTATCCATTTGTGGACCTGATTGACAACTTCAACCAAACTCACAAATATGCTCCTTTAATCATCATTGGGCTTCATTTAGCCCTGGGGATCTTTTCTTTCACTCTTGACACCTGGAGTACATCCCGAGGAGACACAGCTGAGATTCTAGGAAGTGGTGCTGGGATTGCATGTGGATCTCATGTTACCTATAACATGGGTCTAATATTAGATCCTCCTCTGGATAGATTACCTTTAGTTAGTCCCCCCATTACGGTGACTCTGTTTGGAAAAGCCATATTGCGAATCCTCATAGGAATGCTATTTGTACTAATAGTCAGAGATATAATGAAAAAGATCACCATTCCTTTAGCATGTAAAATATTCAATATACCATGTGATGATATTCGAAGAGCAAGACAGCACATGGAAGTTGAACTTCCTTATCGGTATATCACCTATGGAATGGTTGGTTTCTCTATCACGTTTTTGATTCCTTACGTATTTTTCTTTATTGGTATCTCTTGATGGAGAAGTATTGTTTATAAGAAAAAAGATTATCAGTTATTAATATCTAAAAATATATTCTAGTTAAAAGCCAAATCAGAGTTAGGCTTTTGCAGGAATTTAACTTAAATAATTATTTAAGTAAATTCACGAGTCAGTGCATTTTATCATTGCACATCCAGATATGTTTTAGGTGAACTGAGCTATTTCAGCACTGAGAAAATGATAAGTATCCATTTAGAATGTTCATGTAATTTTTGGAGAGTTTTGTGCTGTTATGGATTCAAGTTATATATAATATATATTAAGGCATATAATATGCAATTATATATCTAATATATGTTATATATAAAATAACATACCTGAGTTTTTTAAACTGGGGATGTATTATAAAATCAGTAATAATATGCAAATAGCTGTGCCTGTGTATTTGGACTTAATACAGGTATATTGTTATTAATAGATATATTTAATGTTTATTTACTATGGAGCCATTTCCTAATTAAATTGCATAATTACTAGACGAATTCATATGCTACTACCACATTGATTTACTGCCTCTTTTTACACTGCCATCACCTTTCATGTTACCCAGGATGTTGAACATGGGAGGCATTTTTAATGGACCAAATTTTTAGAAAAATTCGTTTTTGGATACCTTTTTAAAAATTTTTTTTCCAGTTCTGTACACTGTGTTTGTTGAATGTTCCTTATTTTCAGTTGTTCTGGACTTAAGTTTAATAATTCAGGTACTGAATTTTATTGCTTGCTAATTGTGCCTTTCTGTTGCTGTATTGAGAAATGCCATGTATACTGTGATATAAAAATAAGATGCTAACTTAAGTTACATATAATCAGGCAATATTTTTAAAATATATGTCAAGCTAACAGGGCTAGAGTAAAACATTTATTCTTTAGCCTTTGTTTAGAAAGAAGCGTGGAATGGGCTAAACTTTCTAACTTATTGGGAAACTAAATGGATAAATATTTCCATTTTTGTAGATATTTTTCTGTGCATTGTAAGTTATAGGAACAAGATATATTTTTTGTACATTGTCTTGATTGTTTATACTGCAGGTAGATGTTTCCAGTGTATGGAAATGTAATTGAAATTTATAGATGGGACAATGCACATGCATCATATGTAAACAAACCTTTTTTCTAAATTACTTGGAAAGGATTGGATTTAACAGTTACCTTTTAATACCCACTTATTAGCTACTTAAGGTAAATTATAAAATCTAAAAGTATCAGTATTTAGATCCTATTTTTTCAACTTTTTATTATTTTCACAGTGGAAAATTTGAGTATAGTATTAAACTATTCTTTATTCTGTTTGTGCCTTTATATTTTGAAGTATAGTTATAATTAGGTTAACATTGTTTGTTTATATTAAGTTTTTCATAAAGAGGAGAATTAACTTTCCATATAAATGAGCATCAGGTATGGAATTACTGACTTTAGTGCAATATCTGCCTGATTATCCAGAAGTATCACTTAAGATGTTTCTATTTTGGGCAGCATAACTCTTTGAGCTCATATTTTTATAATTCTGATTAAGAATTTAGGGACATGGTAATTTTTACCAACATTAAATCAGATAATTTTAAATAAGCAACTAAATCTGGGACCTTTACTGTTAGTTAAAAGGAAACCAAGGCACTGGGGAACATACCAGTACGTTACAAAATGTGCAAAAAACTTTTATTTCCAAATGCATTTAATAAATTGAGTTTTAGGGACTCTTTCCTATAATGTGGGTCTGTGCTATCTTGTTAATTTTTATATCCAGCTTTAAAGATATTTGAAAATATTCCATTTCTTTGTTTTATTATTTTCTGTACTATGTTAGTTCCATGCTAAATGTATTTAAAAATAAAAGCCAAATTCAGGATTGGAAGGTGTTTTGTTTTGTTTGTCTTCTATGCATTTGTCTCTGTATTATCTGCTAGAGATTTATGAAATGTCTAGGATTTCCATTTTAGCAGGCTTTCTCTCTGAAGCATTTTAATCAAAATCAGAGTACACTTTTCAGAGTACACAGTAATAGAAGGCACTGATTAAATTTTTTTTAATATTCTCACCGTCTTTGAATAAATAATTTGGAATGTATGTTAAAACTTGTGTCAGCATTCAGTAACTTTCATTCCTCTAACATTTAGTAGGAGCGCTAGCTCTGTATGAAACATGTTGGAAGATGCAGAGGTGGATCAGACATGGGATTATACCTGAGATTTAAATCTGTTAGACAAGATAAGACACTTATGCAAAGAGCCACAATCTAAGAAGAAAGTGGTCAGTGTGCCTGGTACATTATAAGTGCTCAATAAATACTAACTGGGAAAATGGACAAATGGATGGATGGATGGATGAATAGGTGGGTGGATAAATGGATGTATAGAGATAATGCCATGTAGGAAGGGAATCAGAAGAGGAATAGATCTACAGCTGAGAGAATTTAGGGAAGCTTTGTGAAAAAGCCTTTGAAAGACAAGATTGATTTGAATATCTAGAGATTAGATAGAAGGGGAGCTGGGAAAGTGCCTTATGGTGGTGATATCTTGTCATTTCTGATTCAATATCAATTTTCCCCCCTCTCCCAACTGAGGGGTAGAGCTGATATGTTCAGAAAATGTGGGAAATTTATTTGATTGTCATCATGACTAGGATGGTGGGGAAGGGGGTGTCAGAGAATACTGCTGCACTTAGTGGTATGCTGGCCAGGGCTTTTAAATATAATGGAATAAAGAACTTTTCTACCCAAAATACTGACAGTGACCACATTGAGAAATACCAGTAGGTAAGAGAAGCATCATTACAAGGTGCTTTATAAAGAAAGTGCTGGCATAGATAGCTGTGCATGTTTTCTGCTTTTGTAGCCAAATCAAATGGTGTGGCCTCCCTTCCAGGCAAAGGAACAGGGAAATAAGACTAGAAAGGCCTGTAGTGGATGCTGAGTAGACAGAAGCTAAACTTTGGTCTTAAGGAAAGGGGGGATCAATCAAGGCTTTTGACTGGGAGAATGATCTTGTCATACCTGTGCTTTAGGAAATGCCAAACCCCTACTTTTTAAGCTAAGAGATTCTATATTTTAAAAGCTCCATATTTAAAGTATGATAAAAATAAAATGCATTCACTGACTTACACTGGGACAATTGTGTTTCCATTTAGCAATAAAAATAAACTTTTAAGTTAGATCCCTGTGTAATGCCACAAATTTGAAATGGTTTGAAGAATTAAAGTATAAAGATGTTAGGAGAAAATGTAAAGTTAGGATGTTAGGAGAAAAGTTGAATACTTTAGGAACCCTGGGGTTGTGGAATCCTTTCTTATTTTTTCTTTATTTTTTTCAGTAATAGACACTGAAGAAATTCTTAAAAATTCAAACTGACCTTGGGCTCCATTTATGATCAATATTACATTGTATTTTTAGTAAAATATTCCATAATTTCTTTTAAAACATACATAAAATGTTTCAGTTAAATCTGTGGCTACCCGCCATCTGTACATAGTTGACTGCTAAACATTCTCATGAATTAATCATAATACTAGGAAACAGGTACTCTTTCAAGCAGAATAAACATGGCTATTTCATTTTGTGATTTTAAAATGCCATATGTGAATTGCAAAGACTAGATCTGCCAGAAACTTATTATAAGACCTAATATAAAGCAATGCTACTACAGATATACATAATTATTTTTATTTACTAGCTTTATAAGTAATTTTAAATGCATCTTTCAAAGACAGATTAATTCAATTATATGAATATAATTTAAAGGAAATTTTCATAACTTGATAAAGATGAGTAAATACTAAAATGTTTTTATTGTGTATAATCACAATTTTATACAGCAAAGATTTTTTTGTTGCCAAAGCAGTTTTATTCTTAACCAAGAATGTTTACTCTAGATTTAAAAATCAAACTTTTTGTTAATGTAAACATAAATAAAAAAATAAAATAAAATTAGAAAAGTTGATCACCTCCACATTAAATAAATAAAATGGATAAATAAATAAAAACCAAACTATTTAATCTGGACATAAGGGCCAATTTTTAAAATTCAACTTTATATAGTTAAATCTGTTTTTTGAAGGGAGTTTTATTTGCTAAGGAGATTGAGGGAGGGAAGAGGCATTAGGCTGAGAAAGTAATTGAACATAGTATGCTGGATATTTTGTCAAATTTTGGTCATGTTCTTCCAGTTCTTTAGTATACGTAAGTTAAAAAAACTTTTACACTTGAATTTTAATTGTGGTTACATGAGCTGTAAATAGCACAATAAAAATAAGTTTTAACATGCTAATTGTAGAGGACATTTTAGAAAGCTCTTAATATTTAAGCCCACCTGACCACTACAGGTCTTTATAAAACATTTTCTTGTGAATCACACAGTAGGGAAAATTCAAAGAAAAATAAATGAAACATTAAAAAAATTTTTTTTAATAAAAATGTTTATGGAAATAAGCACTAACTAGCAGGTATTTCCTAATTTGCCACCCTTTTTTTCTTTCATCTTTAATTTTGGTGCATTTTCCATGATTGTCTAAAAAGCCCAGCCCCTAGTACTGCAACCAACAGGATATGATAGAATGTTTTTTAAGTGTTTTCCCCCATTTTCGGAAAGCTAAATTAATTTTAAAATTGCCTTATGACCTATACCAAATGTTCATAATGTCTTCAATATCATTAGGTTTTTTTTTTTTAAATCTTAAATGTCATCAAGTCCCTTATTTTAGTTTAAAAGTTCATAACACAAACAGGCTCATACAAACAGAGATCAAACTGCTGGTTACCAGAGGGAAGCAGGTAAGGGGGATGGCAAAAAAAAGGTGAAGGAGAATGTAGTCAATAATGTTATGATGTCTAAACCCATGCCATCCTGAACAGCCAGATGTCTGATCTTGGAAGCTAAGCAGGGGCGGGCCTGGTTAGAACTTGGATGGGAGCCTATCTAACATCTGTCCCCATATAGTTACAAATTGTTTTTTAATAAGGATTTTTAAGATCTACTCTTAGCAACTTTTGATTATGCAATATTTGATTATGTGTTATCTAAAGTCACCATGGTGTACATTACATCCCCATGACTTACTTTATAATTGGAAATTTGTGCATTTGGACCCCCTTTACCTATTTCACTCACATCCCTTGAGGCCCAAATTTATGGGACTCAACTGGAGTTGGTAACAATAACATGGATTCTAATTTCCCTGTTATTTATAGGGTACTCCCCTTTCCATCTGGGATAATTTAAGGTATAAAATCCACCAAACTTATTTTAATGGATAGTGTTATTTTTGCTCATTTCTGACTGAAATGCTGTGATAATGCTCTTAGAATAAAGTAAAAAAAATAAATAATACGTCCTCACCATTTTCTACTCAGAAAAATGAATATATTATAAGTAGAAGAAATAAGATGAATTAAAGCATAGAAATGGGATTGTGTTTCAAATAGTTTTACAAAATAAACATTTTAAGCATTTTTATTTCTCTTGGCAGCATATTCCCAAAATCTTATTTAAATTATTCATTGACACAAGCTGTAATTTTAAAAATTAACATGTAACTCAATTTATAAATATCATTAATCAATTATAAACCCAAATATGACATTTGCATCTGAAATTTTTTCTGCCTTTCCTAAAAATAAATTTCCTATATTTTCCCATTGTTATATATGTTAAGGGTGAGTATAGAATTTAATGTTAAGGGTGTGTGAAATTACACCCACTTGAAGGTGATCAAAACTATTGTTTAATAAATACTTATTTCTTTTTAAAATCTGTGATAAAAGAGAATTATGTGTTTTGCTCTTAGTGTTGTTTATGTATTAAGAGAAGAAATAAAGCAATTTCTTATAATCTTGGATTTTATGTGAAGAAGCTCAAGGCCCTGAATATTAGTGACATGAATCATGATTGCTATAGTTGCAGTTATGAGTGTTAAGAGAACTTCATGAAGTTAACACTCTCCAATCTTGCCAGCTTCTCCAGTGTAATCCGAAACTGGCTCCTCCCATGCAAGGGCAAGGAGAGACCAAAGAAAGAGGCAGACCACTCCAGATATCTCCTCTCAAGCTCACAGAGGCAACTGTTATCATGAGTCCTTCCAGTCCATTTTATGTACATATCTGTATATCCATAAACTATATATATTTTTGTGTTGTTTTTATTTTCATCAGTATCATTCAACTGCTTTTTTTTTTCACTTAGCATGATGTTTTTGAGATATACCCATGCTTATAACGTGTAGATCTAATTCATTTGTTACCTCCTACAGTTGATCCTTGAACAACAGGGGTTAGGGGCACTGTCCTCCCACCAAAGACCTCCCCCAGTCAAAAAATCTGCATGTAAATTTTGATTCCCCCAAAACTTTACTAATAGTCTACTGTTGACTGGAAGCTCTACCAGTAACAGTTAATTAGCATATATTTTTATGTTATATGTAATAATATACTGTATTCTTACAATACATTAAGCTAGAGAAAAAAATGTTCTTAGAAAATCATAAAGAAGAGAAAATACATTTATAGTACTGTAAGTATTTTTTGGAAAATATAGTGTGTAAGTGAACCTGTGCATTTTAACTCATGTTGTACATGGTCAACTGTATATATAGTATTTAATCATATAATTATGCCACAATTGATTCATCTGTTTCTCTATAACAATCTAGATTATCAGTATTTTCACTAAGAAAATAACAGACTTAATTTTTTAGAGCAGTTTTAGGTTCACAGTAAAATTGAAAGTACAGAGAGGTCTCATATTTTCCTGGGTCCCCTCCCCTATGGCTCACACGACCTCCACTATCATGAAAATCTGCTCCAGTACATTCTATAGGTTGTCAAATGTGCAATGACATGTATCCCCAATTATAGTATCATGCAAAATAATTTCATTGTCCTAAAAGTTTGGACATCATACGTTTTGTTTATCCGTTTATTAGTGATGAACATTTGGGTTGTTTCCACTTTGCAGCTATTATGAACATTCATGTACACGTTTTTATGTGGACATGTTTTTCATTTTCTTGGATAATACCTAGGACCTTTCAACTCAATAGTGAAAAGATTAATAACTCCATTTTAAAACAGGCAAAGGATTTGAATGACATTCCTCCAAAGAAGATATACAGGTGACCAATAAGCACATGAAAAGATTCTCAACATCATTAGTCATTAGGGAACCGCAAATCAAAACTACAATGAGATATCATTTCACACACGGTATGACTATAATGAAAAAGATGGACAATAACAAGCTCAGTGAGGATGTGGATAAATTGGAACTCTCATATGCTGCTAGTAGGAATGAGAAATGGTGCAGTGACTTTGGAAACAGTTTGGCAGTTCCTCAAAATGCCTTACTCTTTCCTTTTATTACTGCTTTTCTGTATTTTTTTGCTAAAATGAGAATTTTATTCCTTGTGAGCACGATATACTGTACCTAACCACATTAATTCAATTGTAGAACATATTCCTTTGGATATTACAGATTTTTAAATTCAAAATAATATTGATAAGATTGTATAACTAATTCTCAAATATGAATTCCAACAAATTATACATGTTTTATCAGTTCAAATCCAAGAGCAGATTGCAAAATAACACCTGTTAATGACTAATTAACATATTTTAAGTAGATAATAGTCTTTACAGATTATTATTACTAATTCACCAAATAAAACATGTATTCAAAGAAACATGTGAGCACAATATAGACCTTGAAATACATGAAGAAAAGTAACAGAAGTACATGAAAACAAGTAACAGAAGTTTTGGTCAAAACAGTTTTAAAAAATAAAAGGAATTAAAAGCCTCATTTAACTGAATGACCAGAAGTAGTAGGCTTCAGGCCAGGCTTATTCTAGTGAAAGCCATGGAAATAGATATGATTGCTTCTGGAGAGAGTTTAGAGTTTTCACAACACATGCTACAACTCAGGACAAACACCAATCAACTAAGAGTGTTTTCCTTAGGAGCTACATTGTGAAGAATTATTCAGATTCTGTCATAGATGTGCTACAATTAATTAATGATATCTGTCCAAGGGCAAAAGGGAGAGGAGGTGGAAGATAAGCCAATGAAAGGGATACTAAAATCCAGACTGAAAGGGAATAGAGAGTTCCCAGAAGAACAAAGAGATCAACAAAGAGATCATTTGACACTTCATGTTTACCTCTAAGAAAACCATTTCAATAGAATCAGGGGTAGGGGCAGTAGTCAGACTATAATGAGTTAAGGGGAAAAGAAGAATTAGGGAATGAGGCAGTAAGTACATTTCTGAGGTTTACAGATTTGTGATACAGGTAGATACTACACACTAGAATTGATTTTTATTACATATCGTTTTAACAATCTAATTAAATCTATGATTAGACTGCATCTAAATCAGGAAGTACATAAAACCTAAAGTAAATAATATTCATCAAATTTTAAGCAATAAATTTTAGTACCATTAATCTAGCTTTTAGCTCACATTTGTCAAAATAGAAAACATTAGGGAACCACATCAAGGGAATTAGCTACACTACCTGGAACAATGCTAGCAGGATGCAGTTCCCTTACCAGTAGCAGCCACATCACCTGGGAACTTGATAGGAATGCAAATTCCCAGGTACTGTTTCAGACTTACTAAATCAAAAACTTGGGGCAGGGGCCTCAGCAGTTGAATAAGCCCACCAAGTGATTTGGATGCATACACACATTCAAGTCACTGTATTAGTACAGCACTTTCTCATTAAGTAAGCCACATAGTTATTAAGTTACTAACCTACTTGGTCTGCCTGACCTACATTACCTAGATTCTGTACTGCCAAAACCTTTCAATGAAGGGTTAGTGCCAACTAAAAGTCTTTTAAGAAAGCTGAGCTAGAGGAAAGATGATTACTCATATTGGGGACCAGCAATCTCAGGTGAGAGAACCTCTCACTAACTCCCCATGGCTTGAACTCAGAGGTCTCAGGCACCTAGAGATATAATTCCTAACACATCAGAACTGAATACAGTAATTTCTGATACATTTATCTGTGATGAACATACTGTTTTATTAAATTTTTGGCTCACTAACCAATTGCAGCATGTGCCCTGCAAAAAATTCTTCCCTTTTTCTTTCTACAACAGTTTATTTGTACATCTGTTACATTCATATTATAATGCATTTCAAAATAATCTGATCCCTTAAAAAGATTTCTTCATCTGGAAAACATACTTCTCTTGTTGGATCCTCCCTTTCAACCTTGTGATTATTCAAGGTCTTTATCTATATGGATTTAATAAACTCAATTTCTTCCAAAGTTGAACAAAGTGAAATTTCTGACTTATGTTTAAATTTATCCAGATTTTCAAATCAGCATTTTATTTTCCACTATGCAGCATTCCTTAAAGTCCTGAACTTGAAATACTTCAATTTAATGGCATTTCTATTGCAGGGGGAAGAAACCAACAAATACCATAATAAGAATTTATATAAAGGTATAAAACAGCTAGTAAGAAATGCACACTTCACTCTTGCTATTATTATTGGAAATTAAGACTCCAAGAAAGAATCTCATTTGATTAAGTACTGAGTAGAGATGAGGAATGTTTTTCCAGGTCTGAAACCAATCAATAACCAAAGGTTGAAGACTTACCAATTATTAGTTAATTACCAGTTAAAACTTTAAAAGGTTAATTTTTAAAAAGATTAATTTATATTATTACCAGATTGAAAAATTAATCTTTGTTGCCAGATTTACACAGATCTTCCTCTCTACTGTGTTAAAAAGAGGCATGACTAATGCTTTGTTGGTAATTTCCAATAGTATATACCTACCAATGTATCTTTAGTAATATTGGTGAGACCTTAATCTATATATGCTACCTTTCTCAAGGTTTTCAATATATAAATCTTTCAAATAAGTGTTCAGTACAAATTCCGGTGATACAGTTGGCATTTCTTAAAAGATTCTGTTCTTTTTTGTATATGGTATTTCTAGAATAGTAGTCTCAACATTTTTATCTAATGAAGAGAGTGTTCTCACTAGAATAAAAATTAGATTTATATTTCAAAATTCAGTAATTTGTATAACCACAGGGAAGTTTTTTTTCCGGAGAAAGAACTTCTCTATTTCTATGCAGCCATTCAAAACAAATGTGGGAGTTTTGCAAAATCAGGAAATAACAGTAGCAACTTACTTTCACTGTCTTTGGTAGAGTATCATAAAACTAATCAGCAGTAAATTGTAAATTTAAAGAAATAAACCTTATGGATATGTAATTTATGTACAATAAACTGCACACATTTTAAGGGTGAATATCAGTGAGTTGTAAATTTTAATATCTATACTTTAAAGTGTATTGATTTAAAGCTAAATGTCAGCTAAACAAAATTTACCAGAATGCCTTGAGATGAACTATTTAACTTTTTAAAATTAGTTGAGTGTTAATAAGAAATCTCTTTTGGATGAAAATCTTTTAAAATTAACAAATAAAAATTTCCACTTTTTGTAATTACACTCGTTTTGTTTTGTTTTGTTTTGATTTGATTTTAAACTACAGGGAGTCTAATCTCTCCTTACCATCAAAATCTGGAACAGCAAGTTTTCAAGTGTCATTGCAGTCTGTATAGACACCCTGTTGTCATAGCTAAGGGCTGCTTTTTCCTAAAGGGGAATTGCAACAAAGAATTCTGATTGGGTACATGACATTTTAATGTAGTCATTATAGCTGGCCATTTTGGTGCATGGATATTTTTAAAACTTTATCATAAATTAGTAAAACTTGCCCATAGTTACATAAAAAATTAAAACAGATATAAAATGAAGTCTCCTCCCTTCAGTTAAATAATCTTAGACCTCAGAGGTAACCACTGTTGACCAATTCTTCTGTAGACATTTTTAAATGTATACACTAGCATATATTTTTTTTAAAGTTAATTTAAATAAAATGAATTACGTATATAGTGCTCTACAGTTTTCTCCATTTAAAAATATATATGGAGGATGTACCTAATCTTAATGCCTGAATATTGTTGTATTCTTGTAGCATAATTTAACTAGTATTCTATTTGTACATTTAAGATCTTGCTAGGTTTTTAAAAATTACAGAGATACAACGACTAACCTTATATATACATTTTTATGCATTTATGAGAAGTGGAATTAGAAATCAAAGCTTTTGTAAATTTTTTGGTGTTGACAGATATAGTCCAATTGCTCTCCAGGTAAGTTATATCACTTTATAGCACCACTAATGTTATGAGAATACCTGTTTCCTTATTTGTCACCTATACGAGATGGATATTATTGAACTTTTTTATATTTACACTCTGAGTGAAAAATGCTTTTCTTAAAATTATTTTTAGTGTTTTATATTGCATTTTTATATTTACAAGGTTAAGCATCTTTCCAAGTGTTTATTTTTTTCCTTGTGTTATATATTCATGCCTTTGTCAATTCTTCCTTAGGCTTTTCTTTCTCTTACTGATCTGTGAGAGCTCTTTGCATATTAACCCTTTCTAATAATATATATATGTGTGTGAATTACTATGTCATTCACACACATATATATATTATTCCAAACAAAACAAATAAATATGTTCATATATATATATATAATACTGTTCAATGGAATATTTTATGTAACCAATAACAAAAGAGGTGGCAAAGGCAACTCTATACATACTAATACAGAATTAATTCTAAGGTATTTCCAAGAAAAATAAGCAAAGGGAAGGAAAGTATGCTCCCATCTGTTTACTGAAAACAGATTTTACACACACACACACACACACACACACACACACACACACACACACACACACAGGATATCTCTGGAAATAAGAAACTGGTTGTAGTGATTGCCTTTGGGAAGAGAAATGGGGAGACAGATGGAAGGGGAATTTACTTTTTAATGTGTACACTTCTGTACTATTTCAAGGTTGTGAGTCACCTATTTAAAATATATAATTTTTCTAAAGAAGAGCGAGATCATTTAAATTTACCCTTTTTCATTTATGGCTACCCTATTTTCCCAAAACTGATGTTGAATAAACCATCTTTTACTTATTATTCTGAAATGTCATTTTATCATACACTAAATTTCCACATAAATATTAGTTTTCTTCTGGATTCTTTTTTCACCTTCATTGATTTGTTTATCTGGTTGCAAAATGTTTCAAGTGCTGTAGCTTTATAATAAGTTTTGATCTAAAGACTAATCATTCATCAATGTTCTTTTAAAAATAGTTTTCTCATCTATTCTCAGATTTATAGATAAATTTTTTTTTGGCCAGCCATATTTTTTATTGTGGTAAAATATACTTAAAATTTATCATTTTAACCATTTTTAAGTATAGTTTCCTTGTGCACATTTACATTGTTGTGTAATTGTCCCACCATTCATCTCCAGAATCTAGATGAATTCTAATAACACTTTGCTAAATTCCCAAAAATAACACTGTTTATATTCTGATTGTTATTAATCAATGTATAGTTAATTTATATAGAAATAACATTTTTTACATTAAGTCTTTCTAACAAAGCATAATATATCTTTGTATCTCTCTCTCTCTCTCTCTCTCTCTCTCTCTCTCTCTCTCTCTCTCTGATCAACTCACTCAAGAAACATCTACTGATTGCCTATTATACCAGAAACCCTGCTAGGAACTGAAGATATAAATGTAACTAATATAACAAATCTGTTATAGATTTTATAAAATCCAGAAGGGGGAATAGAAATTAGTCAAACAATTACACATATAAACATAAAATTGTGAAGCTTTGAGGGAAAGATACACGGTCATGTGGTGGGTTTATAATAAGTGAATTAATTTAATATGGGAGGGTTTGGGTAGTATTCCCTTTAGAAGTGATAACTGAACTGACTCTGGAAAATATACTAAAATCATCTTCACTCTGCTCACGTTGGCTTCATACTGGCCCAGCACATTTCTTAGATTTGTTCCTGAGTATATAATCTTTTAAATAGTATATGAAATCTTTTATTCATTTTATTTTCTAACTGAGTCTTCTCTATTTATGGGAAAATTACTGATCTTTGTGTATTAAATTTGCAACCAATTGCCTTGAGGATTTTATTATTTTTGAGGGAACTCATTCTCTCATTCTTGTACTTTCTGTCTCTGCCAATAAGATAGGAATGTGCCAAAACGTCCATTCTTTGGGAGGTTTTAGGGGAGATGCTGCAGCTTCTCCCCACCTCTGTAAATGCAAGAGTGATTTTTCTGTGTGTTGAGATGGTGATAATATGACATCTATTGAATCACCTTTCTTTGAGTAGAAAAATGTGTGAAAGGCCATGGCTCATATATGGCTCTCTATAGTCTATAAGAAAGACAGACCCCAATCTACCACACAGCAGACTTGTTAGCATGTTTGCTCTGTTGACATAACTTCCCATTATAGGAAGAATGTTTGATTTACACACACATTACTTCATGTAAAAATTTCTGGTTGTTTGGCAAAGAAAATATGGAAAATCATATTTTTATTCTTACATCTTAGATTTTCACCTATTTTAGAATGTAATTAAAATATTTAAATGTATCAGCTTAGAGAGTTTGATTAAAGAATAAGCATTCTGCCAGTGTGACACTTACTGTTCACTAGACCAAACTTTGTTAATTGTATATTCGTCATAAAATTTTTTTAAGTATCCATTCCCAATCTTTAACTAATAAATTATCTACATGTACTGTAATAATGTTCTTTATATTATAATATAACATTGCTTAGGAATTTTTAAAGAATGGGAGATAGGTAAAATAATTTTTACTTATTGATTTTCATATATTTGCTCATCAAAAACATTAATAATAACTTCATTATTTTAGAAAATCTTGGTTTAACATCTTGGCTATAAAACGACTTGAAAGTCTCATTCTACATTCAATTTATTACACTTCTTGGTTTTAATGTCTATCATAAATGAAAAATATACCTTGAAAAGGTACTAAGATTTAAAAGGAAATAGTACAAAATCAGGATACTCATTTTTTCTGTCCTATAGCCTAATTATGAAAAGGTTTTTGTTAAAATTTCACTAGAAATATCCATCTTCCCTAATGTCAATTAGAAGGTGTTGTATTTTTATATCTAGCAAACGAATTAAAATCTACAGTAACTCTTCATTTGGAAAATTTTCAAACAAGGTTGACAATTCTGTTTCCAAATTTCAGTGTGTCTGAATTTTTATGGGTGACAAACTTGTGTCATTTTCAGCAATAAAACCACAGAATAATAGAAACATTTCCAAAAGTGTTTTCAAATTATACTTGCTTTTGATAAGCAATTATTTTTCTGTTCATTATTAAAAGGTCTCTGTTACCTTGAAGCAACAGATAAAGTGTTCCTTTTTTCTGTTTCTCAAAGTATCTGCCAACATTGCATTTTACAGAGAGCCGCTTGTCAGCACAGGAAAGGACAGGAAATTTGAAACTTTCGTTTTTGTAAAAGGAAATGTGTGACTCATCTTCACTTAGGCAGATATTTTAACTATTTCATCACAAAATATCAGCAAACCACTCTCTTGTTTTATGAAAAAATGTTATGCTCATTCTACAGATAATTAAAAAGTATCATAAAGCATCTACACTAAAATGTTTAAGTCTTGTTTTTATTTAAATGACAAGATTGATGATATCTTACTGAAGTTTGCACAATTTGGTTTTAACTTTCTTGTCATATGACTTATCAATGAAAAATCCAGGGATTTGATTTTACAGTTATTAGAACATATTCCAGGAAATTCATTTATTTTAGTGAAATTTAATTGCACCACTAAAAAAAAATCTTTTGTTTTCCCATGAAAAACTGTTTTTATTATAGTCATTCATTATTGAAAACATAACCTCTCTCAGATATCTATCTTTTAATGGTGAAGAAAAATAATTCTTCCTGTACTGCATTATTGATTCTGAATTGAACAAATACCATAAGCAGAGACACATTAAAAAGACTTATACTGAATAGGAACCTCTTATATGGCATTATTTATTCTAATACTAGTTTCTTCAACTTTCAACAATATTTTCTGTGCATATTCCCTTTAGTATATGTTACCTAAAGAAAGTGTTTTAGTTTGTCTCTTTTGTAAAATTCATTAAATTATTTTAGTCATTTTTAACTGTAAAGAAACATCTCCCCAATGGTATATGAGCCAGTTTCTTTTTAGTTGTTGCCATTTTTGTTTTGTTTTGTCTTTCACTGTAAAGTAAGAAAACTCAGAAGAAATGTTAGTGATTCATCTTTTTTTTTTCTTTCATTGCTAAAACTTCTCAGATACATGCTCTTCATTTAATTCCACACCAAGTGTGGTGACTCACTGGGGGTGGACAGTGCAGAAAGAAAATAGACCAAAATTCAGTCTTGGCATCCTGCTAGCTTACACACTAACCTTTGACAATATTGGTATTGTCACATTGTTGTTGTTTGAGAGCCTACAGAGTCCCTGTTTACCACCTCAGATGAAAATAACTTTGCCTACATTCATTCTCATATTAACCCACCTATCAACTTAATCTCCCATTAACCCAGACACACCCCCTCTGCTAAAAAGCTGATTGCCTCACTGGCTCCCACATGCTCTTTCTTAATGATATAGGTTTTGTACTGGCCACTCCCACCACCTGGCTAGATGTTGTCCATCCTTGAACCCCAGTTCAGGTCCCATAGTATCAAGTTTTCTTAGACTACCTTTTTTTTACTTCTCATATCATCACAGCAAACATATACCTGGCAGGTATCAAGCTTTGGGCTAGACATTGGTGACAGTAAATCAAAAAGTTGAACCAAACATACTCCCTGTTCTCCTCAGGAATGTATCCAATGGGAATATTGACATGAGCATAATAAATACTGTGTTCCAAGCATTTTAAATGCATTATTTCACATAATCCTCAAAACAACTCTATTGTATCAGTGGTTCTATTGCCCATCTGAGAAATGAAGCAACTGGATCTAAAGCAGATTATGTAATCAGCCATGTCACATACTAGGAAGTGTCAGAGTCTTCTCGACTCCAGAGCTGAAGTTCTTAATTATTATGATGTTTTTAGACTGAAATAAAATCAGAGCATAGTGGGAAAAGTGATTTGGGAACAAGGAAGAAAAAGTCTTTGTTTTTGGAAAAAGGCAGAGGGCAGGATGGTAAGAGAAAGTTTTGTTCTATACACACACACACACACACACACACACACACACACACACACACACACAGCCAAACACACAAACCTGTCATCAAGACCATAGAGCTACGAGTGCGAGACAAACTTGGGGCAACATGTTATTCTTATTTTTTGGATTTCCATAGACTAGGTCATTGTCCGTACTGTTATCTATGTATCGCATTCACTAAAATGTGTTTATTTTTAATGCTTCTGCTTCTGCTATTACACAGTTCAATGAAGATGAGTAAGCATCTTTCTATACCCACTAGTTCACAATAGGTGCTCATGCATGTTTGTAAAGGAATGAGCGACTGGCATGCAGGATGTGTGAAGCTGGGGAGAAAGGGCTGATAGATAAGAAGGCAGGGTGAGGTCTGATTTTAAAAAGCACGTTAAGGCTTGTGTAGGTAAAATGGAGACTTTTTTTTTTAGTAGTACTTACTTTTTTCCAAAGTAATACATGGTTATATTTTTTAAAAGAGCTGGTATTGAGTCTACAGCCATGACACCCTGAACATGCCCTATCCCCTCTGATCTCGAAAGCTAAGCAGGGTCGAGACTGGTTACTACTTGGATGGGAGACCACCCTGGAAGACCAGGTGCTGTAGGCATGTAAACAAACAAGCAAACAAACAAACAAACACAACCATACAAAAAAACAAAGACCTGGTACTGAAAGGCTTATAATTAAAAATAGTAGTTCCCCAGTGCTGTTCATCAGGTAATAGTCCTCACCTCTTCTGTTTACCTGAATTATAGCTCTATTTCTAAATAATGTTCTATTAGGGTTATTTTTTGATTTATTAATTTTAAATATTGACTTCCCAACATAGATGAAGACTTCATTCTGCCATGGGTCAACACCTCATTACTGTGGGTGCTTTTAAGATCTCTGCAGGTGTAGGATACTGACATTTCACAGTAATGTACCTTAGTGTGTGATCTCATGTTGTTTAAGGGACGCAAAAGAGATGGATGTCCTGTTCTAGGAACGTTTTTGTATTACTTCTTCAATAAACGCCTCTCTTCCATTTTCTTTTCTCTTTCCAAACCTCATATTAATTGGAACTCCTGAACTGATTCTTTCTTTAAATTTTTTTCTTCTACTTTCCATTTCTTTGCTTTTTATTCTACTTTCAATGGATTTTTCCATTTTCAAGAGCCTTTTCTTGTTAACTAATGTTTATCAGTTATATATGTGTATATATAATGTATATCAGCCTTTTTCTTATTAACTATATATATATAATATAATTAATATTTATCAGTTAATAAGAAAGCTTGTTATTATAGATAATACAAACACACATAAACATACCAGTTATTATATATGCAAATTCTTCCCTTTGTGAGTATAATAATAATTAATTTTCCCTACATTGACCTTATTTCCTCCGGGTCCTACTTGTTTTGTGTTGGAATTTTTCCTCTAATGTCTGGGATCTTTGGCAGTGTGTTCATTTTTAGAGGTGAGGATCTACATGTGGGACGAGTAGGGAATTGGGAGTCGATTGACAGACTGACTTTTGGTCCTATGTCTAATGCCATCTTGTGGCCTCGGTGTCTATCAGCACTCAGCCTCTAAGGGGTGCTTTTTATTAACATTGATGACTTTTGTTCCTTAAGTTATTACTTCATCCACTCTGATAAATCAATTACCACTCTTCCTTTCAATTTCACCTATAAATCCATTTAAATCTTTCCTGTTTTCTCTTTCATTTGCTTGATCCTTCTGGATTTTTTTTTCATTCCTTTATGATCATTTTAGAAAATAGGAGGAAGCAGAGAGAAATTCTTGTTACTCCCCTTTTTAAAATCAAAAGTCTACTGAAGGTTTAAGTAGGAGAGTTAAAGATTTCATATTTATTTATTTATTTATTTATTTATTTATTTATTTATTTTTATTTATTTAATTTTTAAAGATAAAACAACGGTAACTTTGTAGAGAAGAGGCTGGACAGGAGAGAAAATGGAGGCAGACAAAGTTGGTTTAAAGCTATTACAAAGCCCAAGCAAATCGAATAGGGTCTGAATTAGGGCAGTAGCGGTGGGGGAAGCGAAACAAAACATAACAAAACAGGTACTGTCAACATGTGACTAAATAAAGAGGGTCAAAAATTATGTTAAGGCTTTTAGTGTAGTTGACTGGATAATGAAGCCACTGAAAAGGGAACACAGAAGGTGGAGAAAATTTTCTGTGGAGCTCTGGGAAAATTCACATTAAGGAGGAGGCAAAGACTAAAGCTATATTCTAGCAGTTTGAAGAATGAGGGCAAGATAATGAAATGGAGGTAGCATATAAGGTATTAGAGAAAATTAAATAAGTCAGTGGGCAGTTAGGGTCACAGGAAAGTTTCTTATAAAATGGAAGAGACATATTTGTAGGAAGAAGGAAAAGGTAGAAATGAGGAAGAGACTGAAAATAAATGGAGTTACAATTGATCATTCAAGGCCCCAGAGGACATACAATCAAGTGTATGGACAGAGATCAAACTCAGAAAGAAGGGCACTCCTGTGATTCCTAGGATCTTCTTTTAGGATTCTCATTCATATTCTCTCTCTCTCTCTCTCTCTCTCTCTCTCTCTCTCTCTCTCTCTCTCTCACACACACACACACACACACACACACACATCAGTTCAATCTATAGGAAACTAACTCATTGTAACACATATCCTAAAATATTATTTAGTCCAGAACACCACAAAGGAGTCTTTATCAGAATTTTTAAAGTTGGCTTTGGCATTTCTAGTTCCGGTCTCCACCAAAGTCTCTCCATCAGTATGGGGTAAACAGATATTTCCCATCTCTGGTCATCCAAGAGATAACTGCTGTATCAAATCTGCACACACACACACACACACACACACAACCTCCCAAGGACACTACTTCTCAGAAAGAATATTGAGTTATTCTATCACTCTCCAACCTCTTATTCTGCTTTATTTTTCTTCTGAGCACCAGGTCCAATTTTCAGTCAATATACTTTAGCACAGCTACATCAATTGCCATAATACTGAAATGCCCTACTTCTATGATGGTAAGTAATTAGCTGATGTTCCAGATCCCGAGTGTATCCCTGGCTCTTGCTATCCCAGCACCTCCCAGACCTTCCTATGATCCAGCACCTAAAGACATAAGACCAGTCACAACAAGGCTAAGACTGGCTGATGTTTTGACTGGTGATAGGATGGAGCAGGGAGAGGGTGTGGGAATGTAGACAAAAGCTAAAGCTTATACACTAACACTTTATTGGTAAAGTCAATGTCAAGGAAGTTAGAGTAATCAGAAAAGGTAAGTTAGGCAGGGAAGAAAGACAGCAAATACAAGGTAATACAAGGGGAATGTGATACTAAGCTGATCATACCAGTGTTAAATATTTTGATTATTCTACCCTGCATAGCGTTTATCATTAGCTAAAATTACTTTATATGCTTTTTAATATATAATGTAGATATTGTCTCTCTGCCAACTGGAAAGTAAGCTATATAAAGGCAGGGACTTTGTTTCAACATTGTATCTCCAGGACCTAAAATACACTAGGCACTTAACAGGTGATCAAAAATATTTGTTGAATGAATGAATCAATTCATATTAAGGAGAAACATTTTCTAAATAAAAACATATTTCATGTAAATTAAATCAATGTAGTACTTTATGTTATTTTTGCAGAGTGGTTTCTGTTTCTCATTTTTTTATCCTCCAGTTTCCTAATCATGCCCTGAGGCCTCCTTGTGCATTAGAAATGGCCAAAACAGTGACCATTTCATGTTATATTGTCATCTTCCTCTAGGGTTACCATCTGTCTATTCAAATACCCAGCAAAACATTGAAATCCTTGCTTCTCCTTATCTTAACAATTCAAGTATGCAGGTAAGTTTACTGTTAAGGGGAAAGAGGGAGATTTTCCTCTTACCCAGAGCGTTCTCAAAGTTATACTTCGTTTTATGCTTTTGCTTTTTGAAAGGAACAGTTCTCTTCACTGCTCATGCTATTCTAAGTAGTTGTCAAGTAATTTTTTCAAATGTATCAATTTTCAATATTTGAATTTAAGGGTGAAAATGCTAATTAACTAGATTAACATATTCATGACTGAGACTTAATCTACTTAATGTTTCTTTTATCTTCTAAATATTCTCTTCATCAGCCTGAGAGCAATCATCTGTAATTATCTGATTACAAAATTTATTTAAGCTGTCAACTCTCATTGAGACTCCATTTTATCTCCATCATAATGTATTTTTAAAATGAAAGAAAACATGGTTCTGTTGCAAAGTTATATTACCGCTCAGATATTAAGATGCTAGCAATAATGATAAGATCCATCTTTATAAGGCACGGCACAACTTAGGATATTGTGTATTCTGCCAAGGAAATTTGTTTACTATAATGCTTAGAAAATTAAATCCAACCTCCTACTAAATGCTTTTCTAGAACAGGAGATAAGAAAACATCAATTAACATGTAAATCCAAAAAGACATAGAGGACAAGTAGGTAGGTATACTATTGGTATTTGAGTATGGGGGCTAAAAGTTCCAGAACTCCTACAAAAGAAAACAGAAGGCTTTCTTTCATATCTCTTTTACAACTCAGAAAAATAATTTTGTATTATACTGTCGCACACATCAGTTGTAGGTCCTGTATGCAAAGAAAAAGCCTAAGAATATCAGATTATTCAAATAGTCTGTTTCACATAAGTTCTCTTTTTAACACTGGGCACTACTCTACTTTGCCTAACTTTGATATACTTCATTTAAACTTCCTTAATTCCATTTCCTGGGTGTTGTACATTCCTGATGTTATTATTTTTTTTCTTTTTTTTTCAAGGATAATTAACAGTGAAAGGACTCAACAAGCATCTTTCTTTTTGTCATCCTTATAATCTTTCAGAGCAAGAAGTATAAGTGGATCAAAGATTGGAACTTGGACTAGTATTTCCTGAATGCCTACAATGAGACAAGCACTGTGCTAGGTGTTTTATTTACATTGTTAATCTTTATAAAACCCCATTAGGTGATAATATTTGTGGATTAGAGGGATGAAATAAATTACTCAAACCACATGCCTAGTTTTGAGTAATAGTCCATATTAAAATATATGCCTATTGTGATTATGTTTACAAAAGAAGTCATACCATTTAGAGATATAAAGAGTAATATTTACAAATAAAATGATGTCTAGGATTTGCTTATAATCTGATAGAAAATGTGGTGGGGTAGTGGGTGTGAGTATAGATATAACAAGTTTAGCCATCAGCTGAAGTTGGGTGATGGGGTCATATACATAAGAGCCCACATTTTTTCTACATTTGTGTATGATGGAACTTATCCATATTGAAGTTTTTAAAGGTAAGTACAATCTGAAAAATAGAATCAGGACAAATGGGTGCAAGTACTGAGAAGAAAAGAGGATATAAATGCAATTCAGTAACTTTCAGCTATATTCATTTAGAGCCAATCTTATAGCATGTGCCCTACCCCAAATAAACTCTACATGCATGGGCAAATAGGCACTTCTATATCTTATTTAAGAAAGAACTGAATTTATTTTCATAGCAATTAAGATCCTAAGCTGCTGCTTTTGGTCCTAACCATATTTCTCTGTCTAAAATCAACTATGATCTTAATTCTTATTTAAAGAGACCTAGAGACCAACTTATCAAATATTCTAGCCTTTTCCTCTTAACTCCATTTAAAGTATTTTCAACTATTTGTTCATTTGTTCATTCTTTTTAACTTCAAAGTGGCAATAAGAGAACATACAGCTTCAACTAGTCAATTCACAACTTTAGAGCAGCTGCGAAGAGGTTTACTGGTGGTAGTTTGTGTTTTTGATTAATATACTATCAGTTTCAGTACTAGTTCTGCCTCTTCCCCAACTTTCATCTATCTAAACTAAAAGGAGTAATAGAAGGTCCATCTTAAAACTAAAGGAGTGAAAACATCACCACTATTTTGGAAAACAAAAAACTAAAAAACAATGTGGCACAGTGACTGGTATAAACCAGCTGGCACCTGTCACAGGATGTCCTCTCTACCACCCATGCTCTGGCTTCAAGGGCAGTCTTGTTGACATTTTCAAAAGCTGATAGCTTGCCAGAAAGTACTCCTTAAATAATAGAGGTATGCATGTCTAGGTGTGGGCCTCATGTACTGGGAAACCATCAAGGGGCTCTGGGATTCAAGAGTTGGGCAAAGGCATATGGTGCTTAGGAATGGAGCCAGAGGTTTCAAATGTAGGCTGTTAGGCAGGGAGTTAGAGAGGCAGGCTAGAATGAAATTTGAAGGCAGAGCTGTTCCTTTTAGATGTATTTTACCAGAGTAGAAAACGGGATTGATCTGTACATGGCATATGCTTACACCAACCCACTCCCAGAAATATAAGACACAGTGTTAAACATGATTCTCACGAATGACTTCCAAGTCTGAAACTCTACTCTCAAATGAACTTAGGTTCTTCATCTATGTGTTACGATGAAGGTATTTTGTAGATGTGATTAGTGTCATAATCAATAGACTTTAAATGAAGATTATCCTAACCTGGATGGGCCTAATTCAATCAATTGAAAGGCCTTTAGAGCTGAATTTTCCCAGAATTCTTTTCCACTTGTGGACTGAAACTTCAGCTCATACCTGAGAGTTCTAGCCTGCTATTCCAATTTCAGCTTGCCTTCTAGCCAGCCCTCATAATTGTGTAAGTCAATTCCTTGCAAAAAATTTCTCAATACATACCTCCTGCTGGTCCTGTTTCTCTGGTTGAGCCCTGATACTGTGATTGAGCGTGTGTATTTCCAAGTAGTGTTATGAACAATTTGGACTTTATATTTTAATGATAGCAAATACAAAAATTTTCTGTGTATATAGGAGTATGTATGGGGAAGGTATACACACACACATATATATTCTTTTTGACTAGGCCTGAACTTGGGCTCCTGTATCCTTCCTAGTAGTGGTATCTAGGTCTAGCAAAGAATCCTGCTAAGTCAGTTTAATGAGAATCTCTCTCCAACATCTGATTGGGTTCCCCATCCTACATTATCCCCAGGTGACATGTGATTCCCCTGGACTGCTTTCAGTGAGAACCCTGGAATCATCTTTGTATACTATCTATTGGGAATCGTTTAAGAAATGACCTCAAAGTGAGATAAATACAAGATGACTTGAGATGCAGGAAGAGAATTACCATCCCTATTTGTATTTACTTTTTAATCTCAATGTTTTTCTTTCCATTTCTGTGGTTGAAAACATTCTTTACATGATATAGCAGTATAAATTTTTTAAAATCTAACTATATATACATGTATATATAAACTGGAGCAAATGGTAAAAAAAAATAGGAAGTATGTAATCAAAAGAGTCTGGAGGTGTTAAAGAAGACATTATTCCTGATAGTTGTTAAAAATAGTAAATCAAACTTTATTCAAGAGGGTTGTTATGGTGGGGATTTTAATAGGGGACAGAAATTGGGGCCAAATTTGAATACAAGAAAAGTGGGGGTTTACAGCTAAAGAGCAGGTTGTCGAGGTCAGTAGATGGAAAATTACAAAGAAACATCAGGGGAAAGAATTATTGCTACATTAACTCAAAAGGATTCTTACTGAAAGCAGAATGGTGCCTATTTTAAATTTCTATTTTTAAATTCTCAACAAATACAATGTTTTTCACTTTAAGATGGAATACTCTGGGAACTTCCAAAAGACTCCAACTGATATACTCAGTTGATTTATCACTCTGCTGAACACTGATAACCACAGTAGCAGTCTTCCTACCTGCTGTTTTTAATGGTTTTATTTAGTCGCATGAATTTAATTTATATCCTAAATGGACCATTTATTTAAAATAGAAGGCAAAAAAGAAAATACCATTAAAATGCTAAGTAAAAGAAAGCATTAAAACTGATAATTCTGCATTTTTGCCTTACGATGATTTTCACATTTACATATTTTGCATAGTACAGAATAGTAAGAGAAATATAGTGATTACATCCAAGTTAGGTTCATTTATTGAAAATAAAAAGAAGTTATCTCTCTCATGTTTCATTTACAAATAACCTAAAACTTTCATTATTTAGAAATGACTCAAAAAATTATAATTTGATTTTTAAAAAAATTTAATAATTCCAAAAATCAGTCATAAAGTCATAAAAGCAGTTTTTGCTTGGCTTTAATTCTGTAAAGTGTAATTTTTAATCTAGAAATGTAGAACTATTATATATCACAAACCTTGATTTTTCTTACAAAAAAGTTTGTATTACACGTTAGACAGGAAAAAACTTATCAAGAGAAAAGTTCACTCAGGAAGTTTTGGAAGTGTTTAGAGATTAATAATTGTATTTTTGCTAAACGCAAAAGTGATGAAATATTACTAAATGGACTTATAGAAATAAAAGGAATTCATGAATCAATAAAAGCAAGGGAACACTGCCTTGAACCAAACTGATATTTCTAAAAAGGGTGAAAATGGACTTCATGATACAATCCTAGTGTGCAATGTGCGTACCTCTTGAAACTCTTTACTCTTGACATTTGGATTACAAGACTATTTTCCTGTCAAGAAAGCAATCAATTACTTCTTGTAATATCAACGCTTGATTTATGTAGCAGCGGCTACTCACGCCATTCTAAGTACGTACAATTGCAAAATTCAGGATACTTTTCGAATACTCTCAAACGGACACGAATCTAAAAATCGATGATCACTGTGTCGTAATAGAAAAACAATCACAAACCAAAAATGTAGTATCCTCTCTAGTGCGGCAATTACAACGTCTCGCAGAGCACCAGCCACAGTAGCCAAATGTCTGAAACACTATATATTCACCTTTTAACACACAACATCTCTCCAGTTTTCCTATCCTTTGGTTTTAATGGAGCCGGTAGGTGAAAGGATAAAAAGCACAGAGGAACACATCAGAACCACGGTAAACGTCAGCGCGCATTAAGATTTCAGCAGCGACAACCCTTGAAAGCTGTAGCGTTCGGGCATTGGGGACCACAAATCAGAGCTCCCTGGGCCGAAGGCATCACAGCCAATGAGTCGTTGAAACATCCCGTAACGCAACGCAGCGCAGCGTAACGTGACATGACGTGACGTGACGTGACGTGACGTAAGCGGGGGTGCGCACAGCGCTTCCGCGACTGGGTCTACGCAGGCGCACACATCCTGTTTCTGTCCAATCCCGAGAGAGGCCGGCCGCCGGCGCTTCCGCGCGCCTCCGCGCCCCGCCGCTTCCGCTTCCTCTGGGCGATGGCCCGCCTCTCTGCTGCTGACCAATCCTCTTCGTTTTCCCTTGAGCGTTGACCCAATCGAGGGAGGCAGACGGCGCAGTTCCGGGCATCATCCCTGCGCCTTCCTGAGCCTCGATTCCTCTCCTGCGCCGGCTGTGGGCTTAGAGCTGAGGTACCTTCCCTAGGGCCGGGCGGGTGTCCCGCGTGGGCGGCTCTCGGCGAGAGGCGGCCGCGCGGGGTGAGTCCGGAAAGGCAGAGCCGCTGACCCTCTGGCGCGAAGCGCGCGTTGGGAATGCGGAGGAGACGGAGGAGACACCACGTGTCCGGGCTCCTGGGGTTGGGGTCCGCGTCTGTCTGTGTCGGACTCGTCCAGTGTGTCCCCTGCGCGCCTCGCTGTCCCCAGTACGTCCTGTGGGTCGTGCTTATCGAGAAGCAGAGCGCCTTTAGGCGTGCGTTGAAGGAAGGGTCGCCTTCGTTCCAGCTCCGCTCCTGGGTTGGTTGGTTGGTTTTAGGAACTGGGACGCGGGGCTAGACGCGGGGACAGACGTCACGCGATGTAGGAGAAGCGCTGCGTCACCTCGTGTAGGTCGCACGGCCATCCGAAGCGGCGGGCACTGTTGTTACTACTGAAGGCCACGGGATCTCTTCGGCTCGACTCGGACAGCCGGAGTGCGGCCTTCGGCTCCCGTGGACGTAAAATTAAAGCGTGTCATTTGTAAAACGTTGCTCCTGTTCTTTTTGTTGTTGTTGTTGTCATGAAGTTATTTTATAAAGTCGTACAAGTAAGTTAGTTGTTATTATCGAGGGGAAAACCTGGTGGAAAGACATCGGAGTGGGTGCCATCTACTTACTGTCCTTTGGGGAAGTTTAACACTCTCAGCCTCAGTTTCTTCGATTGCAGAATTGAAATCAATGCCAGCCTCTCTGCTTCCCAGCGTTGTGAGAGGATCGAATAAGATAATGGACCTAAAATATAAATTACTCATGTTAACTATGTGTAACTTTATGCTTTTCAGATTTTTCCCTGTGGAGGCTAGACCGTCTTTTGAACCTAGTGCAGACTACATAACCTTGATACCATACACCCTAGTGCCACCTTAGGCTGCTGTAAATAGCATAAAGCAAAATTAGATCGGCCCACATCACTGTTTTTGTGAGCTGTTTTCGCTCACATTGTATTGCGATCCATGGAGTTTTTGACTTGTACCTTTGTCCTAACCTAGAATCATCATCTTTTTCCTGCGATTCTTTTATCAGTTACAAATAGGACTGAAGATAATGCTTACTTTCCTTTTCCCTGTGATGCTTTAAAGAACTACTTTTCCCACCATTTCTACATATTTCAGATATTTTCGTTTACCTGATAGCGAAAGACCGTACTTGAAAATGAGAATTTCTATATTTCTGAACTGAATTGCCATTCATATTAATTTAGTTCAGTATTTTAAGGCCCGTTGTGTGCAAATCACTGCTGAGCTGTTGAGGCTGTAGAGCTGACCTTTCAACAGCATAAGTTTGGATTGAGCCAGTTCACTTATACACAGCTTATAATAGCAAGTTAACTGTAGTCATAGGTATGTGTCCCCCAGAGAAGCATGATCTCAGGTAATAGGGATTGATTATAAGGAAGCCATTCAAGCAACCATGCAAAGACTGGATTCTGTTGCTCTTAAGGCTAGACTTTGCACTAGGCTTCATGGGGAACTGGATTGGTATTTCCTCATCATTGATATCCACCAGTCCCCTTAGCTAGAAGACAGTAAGTAGCTCTGATGACTTCAGAAAATAACCCCCCTGTTGCTGTCTTGTGTCTGGCTGGAATTCATAATTCTCAGGAAACAAGATCTGATGAGTTTGTTATCATCCGGTTGTTGGGATAAGATTGTGACTAAACCCAGCTCCTAGTAGGCACTTGGTATATGATAACTATTCAGTCACGGTCTCTGCTCTATGCATGGAGTTGGAAGGGGAGAGGGCAAGGAAAAGCACATGTGAGACATTTCTATCCATCATGCATACAGTATTTTTTCTCACAGTTCTTTGTTTAGAACTCAGGTAGTCACACTTAAATGGTCTAGTTATATGCCTAGCAGGTGATGTGCTAAGTTAGCCATCTCTGCTATAATGAGCAGTACCTGTAGCCAGCTGCTTACGACTTGTCCTCAACTGTTAGTTTACAGCTTTTGGTTTCTTCACCCTCTGAATTCTATTGGCATCCAAATATGTCTCTAGACAACCCTATTAGACAAAGTCCTTTTTAAGCTGACTCTATACCTGTGCTGTCATCAAGTCCACAGGAAAAAGCCTCACATTCTTTGTCCTGACAAAGTAGGTGTACAGGCCAATAAAAGTGCAAAACAGCCATTTCTCCTTGTTTTGTTTGAGCAGGTAGCCAGCCATTGTCTATTAGGCTTTTCCAGGCATAGGTTCTATATCAGTAGTCTACAGGGGTACAGATCAAGGCCTCTGAGTATGAGCTACTCATGGATGTTAAAGTAGGAACAGGGGCAAAAAATTCCATAGTATTTTCCCACAAACAACTTCCAAAGTAATTCTTTTATCAACCTCCACTTTGGTGCTTTTATTCCCTCAAAATAGATGTCAAGATAATGATTGCAAAACTAGTTTTAGGCTATATTTGCAAACCCAACGTGGGTGGTCTAGTGGGTATAGTATGCAGTATAATATAGTACAATATACACTGCAAAGTTTTTGTTTTTGTATACTTAAAGTGTAGTTTATTAGACCTTTTTGGATGATTAGTTATATAACTGAAAAATTCTCCCAGTAATTCAAATGTAACTTTTTTCACTTATTTCACTTATTTTAGTGATTGAGATTACTCTAGTTAGAAGTGATTTTTAAAAAAAACTCTTGAAAAATAGTACTATTGTTAGGTCACTTTATTTCACATTTTAGCTTTTAAAGTTAGATTCACTTAGATTTAATAAATGCAGGTTTTTCTTGGGTTCTGCTGATTTTGCTGGCTTATTCAGCTAGATACATTGTACATCATATAATGAGATTTTTAGCAAAACTTAAAATTTAAGGATTGTAAAACCATTTTTTGTAGTTTCCAAATTTTCTGGCCTTGCAGTTTTTTTAAAGTTTACCACAATTGTTTGCCTCTTCAGAAGGTGACTGGACAAAAAAATGATAAAAATTTTGTCAAGTCTTTTAAGTTAATATTAATGTTAAGTAGTAGTATTCTCCAATTTCATTTTGATTTGCTAATGGTATAACTTCATAGGAAAATTAAAAGAAACCTCTTTTTCTAAAGACTAAAGCTTAGTGTGCCATTATAATGAAAATGATTTTCCTGATAACTTACAAGAGATAAGTGAATCCTTATCTCTATTTTCTTTGTAGTCATTCATCCTGATCATTCTTACTTTCTATTGGCTTTTTAAAAAATAATTTTTCCATTCCTTGAATTGCAGCAGAGCTAATGGCTAAGAGCACAGATTCTTAAACCAAACTTTTCCTGAATTGCTTATTGGCTCCAAATACTAGTTGTGTGACCTTGAGCTGTTCACATGTAACCACTGTGCTTCAATTTTCCATCTGGGAAATGAGATAATTATAAGTACTTCATAGGATGTTATGAGAATTAAATTAATAAATACTTGTGAAGTGTTAAAACAGTGCCTGACAAACACTATTAAATAAATTTGCCCATTGATTTTATTCAATATCATCATGAAGTATTAATGTGAAATCATAGCTAGAAGAGAAAATGCTCTAGGACCTATATTTTAAATTTATTGTATCTTAAAGCTGATATTATTTTAAGTCTGTCTTTGAGACTAAACATTTGACCCAGGCAACCAAAATTTGAGCTGGACTTCACATCATTGATAATGCCCTCCTTTGAAAAAAACCGTTTTTGGTGTCAAGACTTTTCACATGTATATGTTTTAAATATTTTAAATATAAGTTGATTGATTGATTGTTGGTGATTAATTTCAGTCAGTGCAAATAAGAATTATAATAATGCCACTTTACATTTGAGTGGCCATTTAAAAATGCTTTGTGAAATATGTCCTTTATATCATTTGAGAGTCAGTGTAAGAAAGCATTTAAGAGTCTGGGCTCTTATATCATATTTGAGTTTGAGTGGAACCCTGCTTTGCATTTGTGAGTCAAATGACCTACTTTTCCTAAGCCTCACTTTCTTTATAGGCTGTCCAGAATGTTAAATGAGATATAATGCATATAAAACTTTTTAACAGTTCTTGACTATAGCAAGAACTCAGTATAAGATTACTGCTATATCATTGGTGCATGCAAAAGAACCAATAAATAGAGCAAGTGGAAAGGTGAGAAGAAACCAAGGTTCAGATGGGATCTGTGATTTACTGAAGGTCACATGCAAAAAAAGAAAAAGAAAAAAGCCACTTCTAGTGCAAATCTTTTCCCTTCAATACACTGCCTCCTTTTCTGTGGTAACACTTCTTGAGCTTACTCATATTATTAACTAGGTCCATCCCAGCTTCCTTTGTTTCCCATTATGTTTCCATAAGAGGACACATTTTTATCTTGGTTTCGATCCAATCAAAGGCTTTCCCTTTCTTCATGAATCCTTCCTTTTGCTCATTCTGAATTACTCGGACCAAAGTTGTTAGTATGCATCACAGAGATATCTTTTCAAGGAAGATACTGAAACAATTTTATAGTGGTTTTTTTTTAAGTTGTGATTTTATTGGCCTATCATTAATTTAAATTTAATGTAATGCTGAATTATTTTTATGAAACTATTTTATTCTCGCCAAACTTTTCCCTTTTTTTCCTGAGACTGTAAAATCAAATTGAAGTTTTTCTGAGGAACTAAGAAAGGAGTTTGAAAATCACACAAATCCCCTGAGCTATTCTAAAAGTAAGAATACAATTTGTGAATCATTGGGTTATTTTTGAAAATCTTGAATGATTAAAATATGGATGTATCTTTGGGCATCAAAAACATGTTTATATTTTGTAAGCAAAGCACATATGTAGGAAATTTGAGATGATTTAATCCTGTATTTTTGAAAGAAGAGCATTTTGAACATACTATTTAATTCCAGGATTTAAGTATATAGAACTAGCTATTAAATTACATTCAACCAGCAGGTGTTTATTGAATACTTTCTGCCTATAGTGTAGTGTATAAGTAAGGTGATGTTCCCAAATCCTAACCATTTCCTTAGTTTCTTCAGTTATAGCCTTTGTGGAGCTTTCTGTGACTTTAGGAGTTTGGAGTGAATTAACCTTCTGAAAGCTGTGGTTATGGATGTTTCATCAATGTTGTTACTCATTGATTTATTTCTTATGTAGGAGCTTTGCTTTCTCCAGAAAAGGGATAGCTGCTTTTAAGTTTTGGTGGGGTGTGCGTGTGTGCGTGCGTGCGTGTGTGTGTGTGTCTGTTCATTTGATATTGTTTTACATATATATGTAGTTCTTTAACTTTGCTTTTTTGTCTTCCTCTATTGAGTCTGTTTTGCATGTGTTTGTATTTTTACACTTCTGTGTTACAAGAAGTAGGCTTTTGTGAGGTAGGCTGGTAGTGGGTTAATATTAGAGAATTAGAAAGCATAGCTCCTATCCTTAAGAAATTTATACTCTACAGTGAGGAGAAACAAATATAAATATATAAAACATAATGAGAAAGGTAACTTCAGTTTATTTAGTTTATGATTATTGCTGTATAACAGTATTTAGAGGAAGTAGAAACTTAATTTAGGCTGTTAAGCAAGATTTTATAGTGCTAGTAGATTTTGAACTAGATTTTGAAGCACAGATAGGATCCAGATAACTCAAGAAAACGATATAGAATGTTTAGAGAGAATAGCAACCCTTTTTACAGTTCTCTTGTGGGAAAAATCATTTTACCCATTAAAATATTGATGTCTAGGGTTGCTATAAAATAGTGTGTAACTTACATGTTCAAACATTTGCAGCCCTTGCAGATCAACAATAGAATGTATATGGTACTTTATAAGACTTAACATTTTATTTTATTTGCATAAGCACTATTTGTGAAATCATATATTTGCTTTTATTTTCCATTTAGTATCATGCTGAATGTCAGTATTTTTAACAACAAATTAGTTTCTAAGAACAAAACTTTTATATGCTATTTCTCATGTGGGAAATAAGATTTTGTCAAGTGTTTCCTATTCTGCTTTGGTCAGGCAGACATAAGAAATACAGGATTGGAATTTTGGAGAAAGATCAGGGTTCAGGATTAAATCAAGGAGTTCACATAGAGGTAATAATTTATGTTGCCAGGGGAAGGGAGGGAAAGAACAACCAGGAAAAAATTAATTCAATTCATTGTTAATAGTATTAATTTAAATAATTTCTAAGTTAAAGTATCTTTCTGTATAGAAACTTTGTATTTAAGTCGTGAATGATTCTTTTTGCTATTCTATAATTTTTGGACCTGTTGCTAGATGGCAGTAGTAATCAGTGCCAAGAACAAGTCAGGTAATTATTTATTTATTTTTCAATTTATTTATTTATTATTTATTGAGGTAACATTTGTTAATACAATTATATAATTTTCAGGTGTACATTATAATTTGACATCTACTTCTGTTGTGTGATTACCACCCAAAAGTCCAGTAATTTGATCCCTATTACCCACTTCACCTTCCTCCTACCTCCCTATATTTGACTGCATTTACCCTTATCCCATCTATCTCCCTCCTCCTTCCCCACCTGGTAACCACTAGTCCATTGTCCATGTGCATGAGTCTCTGTTTGCTTGTCCTGTTCATTTGTTCCTTTTAGAATTATATCCCACCTGTAAGTGATATTATGTTATTTTCAACTTTTTCTGTCTCACTTATTTCATTTAAGATGATTATCTCAAGATTCATCCATGTTGTCACATATGGCAGTATTTCATCTCTTCTTATGGCTGAGTAATATTCCCGTTGTATATATGTACCACAGCTTCTTTATCCAATCATCTGTTGTAGAACACTTTGGTTGCTTCAATGACCTGGCTACTGTGAATAGTGCTGCTATGAACATCGGTGTGTAAACATCTTTTCGGATATGGGTTTTCAAGTCTTTGGGGAAAATACCCAGTAGAGGGATTGTGGTTCATATGGTAGATCAATTCTTGGTATTTTGAGGAACCTCCATACTGTTTTCCACTGTACCAATTTGCAGTCCTACCAGCAGTGTATGAGGGTTCCTTTTTCTCTACATCCTCTTAAACATTTGTTATTACCTGTCCTGCTAATTATAGCTATTCTAACAGGTGTGAGATAGTATCTCATCATGGTTTTGCTTTGCATTTCCCTAACACGTGGCGATATTGAGAATTCTTTCATATATTTGTCGGCCATTTGTATGTCCTCTAGGGAGAAGTGTCTGTTCAGGTCTTCTGCCCATTTTTTGATTGGATCATTTATTTTCTTGTTGTTATTGCATCATATGAGTTCTTTGTATACTTTGGATATTAGGCCCTTATCAGGGGTGTTGCTTGCAAATATATTTCCCTATTCAGATATTTGTCTCTACCTCGTTGGCGATTTCAGAAGTTTTTAGTTTAATGTAGTCCCATTCATTTATTTTTATTTTTACTTCTCTTGCTTTTGAGGTCAAATTCATAAAATCCTCTGTAAGTCCAAGGTCCTTGAGTTTGGTTCCTATGTTTTCTTCTATGCATTTCATTGTTTCAGGTCTTATAGTCAGGTCCCTTAATGTATTTTGAGTTAATTTTGGTGTGTGGTGATAGACAATAGTCTAGTTTCATTCTTTTGCAGGTAGTCAGGCAATTATTTAAAGAGAGTTTGATAGCTGAAGTCTAAGCTAAGCATTTTCATATGTTTAGTAAAGTTACAATCAACAGTACAATATTTTTAGTCCTCTTTAATCACATCAGATCTTTAAAGTAAGTGTGAAAAAATTTTCCTCTTAATATCCGGCTTTTGCAGGATGGTTCAAGAGTTATGTTTTTTGTTAGTTATTTCTCTAATATTAGAATCTTTTACTAGGTTCAGAAGAGAGGAAATGAGTTTAGAACATAACTAGATTCTGATCTTCCCACGATATGGCATAAAGTGGTTAAGAGAGCTAGACTGTCCCACTGTATGTTTACATGAGTATAAAGCTACATTTATGTTTAAGGGTTTTATCACTGTTTTGATTTCTATTTCAGCAGATCCCTTTTGAATACTCACCAAATTTAGAGTATTAAATAGTAAATCTACTTCAAAATATAAATTATCTTTATCAATTTATATATATTTATAAAATATTATTATATGAGAGATATGTTTACATGATTATAAGCTATCCAGTGCCAGGAAGCCGCATTTTACCTTAATCTTATTTCAGTCACTGGTTAACAGTGGTAATTTAAAGAATTGTCGATGTGTTAAAGCATCTTTCTGTTTGGTGATATTTGAGAAGAACATTTTGTTCTGTGAATTCACCTTGGAAGTATCTAATCTGCCTGTTGCATGTGTGTATATATTTGTTATCATGGTTAACAGCATGGGATATATGTATGTAACATATTGGAATTTATGTCTAACAGTTTTTTTCTGCAAGCTTGTCATTTAACACTATTGTATTCATTCTGAGTATTTAATTTGTAGTAATTAATTTATTCCTTATAACAACCCTGTGAGGTTGGAACTGTTATCCCTTTTAAAGAAAAGGAAGCTGAAACACAAAGCCAGTGAAGTCAGGATTTGAACCCTAATAGTCTGACTATATACCTATTTTCTTAATTACCATGCAATGCCTATTTTACAAGCCTCATTTAAGAAGCAGTAATAAAAAGATAATCTTTTATGTATTGGTAGGATTAAATTAAACAATGCATGTGAAGAGACTGTTACAGGAACCTTGATATTAACAATTAGTTAATATTAGCTGTTGTTTGGCCACTTTTTAAATTGTCTTCCAATTCTTTTTTGGTCTTCTTTTTAGTTTTTTTATTCTTCCTCAGTTCATTCCTTAAAACAGTAGTGTTTTAGGATTTCAGTCTTGACCTGCTGTTTTATATAATTCTGTGTAATTTCTCTTCAGGAGTCATCCACTTTCCTAGTTTTTAACTACTGCCCAATTCCTATAGTCTGATGACCCAATTCCATACTTTCCCCACTGAGCTCTGTAGACTAATATATCCAAATGTGTATTACACATTCTCCTTTGGCTACTTCCCACCCCTCCCATTCCTCAGACTTGTTGTGGATAAAACTGAAAGTATTTTTATCTAAAATGGAACTGAAGGGTATAAAGTGGAGAATCTCATGCAGGTACCCTCAGAAAAATGAAACTTAAAGACTAGAAGATTGACTTCTTGTAAATGTCTGATTTATACAAGATTGAAGCTTATCCTCTGACCAATGAGCATCTGCCAAGAATGTCTCTGCGTCTTTGAACCAGCGAACTCACTACGTGGCTCCTGGACTTTTCCCTTTTGGATTCCTTACCTATAAAAATAACCCAGTCTTCAACAGATTTGCCCTGTGGTTCTTTGCAGTTTCCATGTCCCGAATTGCAGTTCCTCTGCATTTTGAATAAACTAAACTTCTGGTAACTCGAGCTTGTCTCAGTTTACCTCTTTTCTTTTTTTTAGGTCAACGTTACATTATGTCAGAGATGAGATTCGAAAGAGTCAACCACCAAAGAATGACAACCTCTGGAATCAAGAGAGGTACCTACACTTGAGCCCTTTGCACTCTTTGCTTCTGTGTCACTAGTTTTTGTTTTGGTAAGTGTCCTCCCATCTCGAGCTCCTTTCTTTTGGCCAAGATCTCTCACTTTATTCAGGTTTTGGATAGGGACAAATTGTCCTGGTGAATACCCTTTTGTTTCTGGTAATAGGACTTTAGTCATTTGAATGTTCTAAGGGTGGCCCTCTTTAGGGAACCCTGGCCAGTTTAATGTTTAAAAATTTAGTTATTCTTTTCTCATGCTCATTTTTGACTAAATGAACCAATCTCACTAAGGATAACTTAGAACTCCAATAGCCACAATGGAGAAACTTTGATGTCCCCAGGCTTTGTCCATGAACTAAGTTAGAATACGGGCTACAAATTAAACAGTCTGAATGGGATAGTTATTGTAATTGGTATGTAGAGGCCTCTAAATGTGTTCAGGATTCTAAATTGCCTCCTTAGAAAATATTCTTTCCATACTGACTGAAGCAAAGAAACAACTTAATAGTGAAAAATACCACAGGTTCCTTCCTCTGTGCTAAGCAAGGTCCCTGCTAACCCCACTGCTCTACCTCCTCAGTGTCCCTCTTTGCCTCCTCCTCACTTCTCCCCTCTATCTGAACTTTCCTTCTTTTGTATTACCAAAACCACCTCAGTGAAGGCCATTAATACCCTCCCTTTCAAAATTAGACCTTCTGAGGATCCTACTAAACCACCCCAAATTTCCTTTATTTTATTAACAAAAGCTGAGCTGAGAGCTATAATTAAGGATTTTCCCAAGGTAACAAAGGATCCCCATAGATTTGCTGAGAAATTCAGTGTTGTAACCTTAATTTACCATCCTGATCTCTTTAATCTCAGTTAGTTCAATGCTTGTCATAGAAGGTCAAGCCCAAACTAGATTAAAACTGTTGGCTGGAAAAACATCGGCCGATCTCTATGATTTAAACTAAATGAACTACCAGACCTTTTACAATGTTGAACTTATGATGTAGTCAAAGGCTACACCAAGCCATCCCTAGAGCCTTCCCCAAACCCATGGACTGGAATAAAATTCAGTAAAATTCAAACATTCACTTAGATCCTGCCAAATCTATTCATGACTATTACAGCAGACTTCAAATTGTTTTCAAAGAAAATTCTGGACTTCCTATAGATGCTAAATCCATCAATAGCTTTTAATTCCATTTTCATAAATGGCCTAAAGGACTTTTCCCTGACCTTGTCAATCTGGCTATTGGCTTGCACCCTAGAAGATGACACTGGAAAAAAGACGCTAAGATTTGAATCTTCAGCTCCAGCAGATGGAAACTCCAAGGCAAATCCATCCTGTAGGACTATGTCATTATTGCAAAAATAAACTTGGCCATTGGAACAAGGATTGCAACAAATTGAAATTTAGACAGTTGCAACCTTCTAAGAACCAACAGCCAAATCTACCCCAATGCTGGGACTCTGCGGACAATAGGGACTGTTTTCTATGTTGCCATTAAATGGACTGAGAGAAACTGCTTTCCAGACTGGGGATGAATTCCTTACACTGTTAATTGACACAGGAGCTATTTTATCAGCACTCAACCCCACTACAATTAATAGTCCCTTCCTCGGGGTAATATATATGTTCAGATAGTAGAGGTCTTTCTTAAATAAGCTGCAACATGTCCCTGTTTCTTAGCCTATGTCTTTATCTGGGACCTTTGCAAGACAGACACCCATTTCTCCTCAGTCATTTGTCTCCTGTGCATTTATTAGGATGAGATTTCCTGGCAAAATATAATTCCTCCAATTTTTTTTTTCTTTTAGAAGCAGGAAATAGCCCGTAAGCTCAAATCCAGCAGTCAGGAAAATTCAACCCCTTTGCCTTCACTTCCATTCTGTAAACCAAGGAAGTCCAAACCTTGGATTTATCGCCACTATTAAACCTGTAGTCCCCACTCCTTAGGTCAAATTCTCAACAGATATAGGCAGAATTCATAATTCCCCTCCCAGTAAGATCCAGATTGACCCCCCAAAATCTCTCCCAAGAATAAACCAATCTCTATAAATAATGAAGCATTACAGGGCATAAGGCCTATTTTAGAGAACCATAAGACCCAATGACTCATTAGCCTGTGTACTAGTCCTTGTAATACTCCTATTTTGCCCATAACAGTGGTCAAAGATGGAGATTTAGGATGATAAATAACATCATAAATCCCCTTCACTCTGTCCTCTAATATCCATATGCTGTTGTGATCCATTCCTACTGAAAGCAATACAGTGAATTTTTAATATCCCTCTTAATAGAGATAGTATCTTTTTGCCTTTGCTTAGGAAGGACAACGATATACCTAGACAGTCATTCCTTGGGGCTTTACTGGGAGTCCTTCTTAAATGACATAAAATTCTCTGGAGGTTCCATCTTACTATAACATATGGATGATTTACTTTGCTTGTCTCCCCAAGGCTCCTCAGTAAAAAACAAAAAAACAAAACCAGATTTACCTGTTGAAAATCTTAGCCACTAAGGAAAACAAAGTCTTGAATGAGAAATTGAAATTTGTTCAAACTCAGATCTGATATTTAGGACATTTAATCTCAGTACAGGGAATACACCAAGGTCTCCATAGGCTTCAAGGCATTTTAAACTTTGCAACCCCCCCAAAACAAACAGCAATTAGGTGGTTTTCTTGGACCAGCTGGTTATTGTCATAATTGGATTCCTTAATGACTTAGCCCCCATATGCCTTGCTAAAGAACACCAAAACTGACCCCACTGTTTGGGATGACCAAGGTAGCTGGTCTTTAGGACCCTGAAGGAAGCTTAATAAATCTACCAGCCCTTGAACACCCAAAGTATCAGCTATCCTTTTTCCTTTTTGTATATGAGAAGGAGTGGAATCCCCTTGGGGAGCTATCTCTGATCTGTAGGCTACTACAGCCATCAGTTAAATCATGCCTTAAAAATATACCACTCAGCATAGGCTACTGAAAAGATAGTTATGGGATCCTCCTTGACCATCTTTGTACCTTACCCTGTCTAGGCTCTCTGAAATTTGCTCCACACTCAACACCTTTCAGAAAGCCATCTTACCTCCTATGAAATTCTCTTGCTAACTGCTCCTTATATCACTCTCACTGTAATAATCTCAGCTCTGCTGCCCTTCCTCCCTCCTCCAGTGACGAAATTCCCTTAGAATGTCTGATTTTGATGGATCAATCAATCACCTGTTGAGCCTTTGTGATAACTTATAGGAAACCCCCTTGGAGAATGCTAATCTTTCCTAATTGACTGATGGCTTTTACCTAAAAAATGAGAATGGTAAATTTTGTGCTATTTATACAATATCAACTAATTTTAAAGGTCATTGAGGCTGTGACCTTGCTTTAGGCCACTTTAGCCCTATAAACTGAATTATATGCCCTCACTCAGGTATGCATTTTAGTCAAAGGCAAGACAGCAAACTTCTGTACTGATAGTTGATGTGCATTTGGAATGGTCTGTGACTTTGGAATGTTATGGAAACGAGATTTCCTCATTTCCAGTGGAAATAAAATTAAGAATAGCCCTTATGTATAAAATTTTTTGGATGTCAAAGTGTTGCCAGCAGCTCTAGCTTTCATTAAAGTTCCTGAACCTTCCAAGTGTGATTTTCTAGAAGCCAAAAGAAGCCACCTCGTCAATACTTCTGCAAAAATCACCACTGTTATGAGATCAATAAACTAAATCTTTGTTATGGTCCAGAGGCTACTCCCCCTGTGGGGAGACCAACCAGGGGAAGTACAACAGCTGGCCTCTGAAAGAGAAAAACAAAATTGAAATTCTAAAGGCTATTGGTTCCATGAAGAAAAGGGACTCTGGTTTGAAAACAATAATAAGTAGGTTTTGCCAAAAAGAAAAAGATATAAAATTTTTTTTAATAACCACCATACATTAATTAAGCCATTTGCACTGAGAAAATAGTAATATATATGAATCAGTACTGGTGGGGAAAAACTGGCAAGGTCACCAAAAGCACTTATCTTGCTTGTTTCTCCTGTCCTAAATTCAACCAATGAAAGCCTATCTGCTCTGTCTCAGGACATTTTGATTTATTCAGTGGACCATTTGAAGTCTAGCAGAAGGATTTCATGCCGTTACCTACATCTCATGGGTATAAATATGGTCTAGTAATGGCTTTCAAGTTTTCATATTGGACTAACGCATTTCCATGTAGAAAGGCAACTGCCTCTTCTGTAGTTAAAGTTCTTTTAGGAAAGATTCCCATTGGGGAACCTCTCTGGAACTCTTAGTGATTGAGGAATGCCCCGCCGGCGGGGCAGGACAACGCGGGTGGAAGAGGATCCTGTGGAGGATGGGGGGAGGGGAGAGACAGGAGATACGAAGAAATGGAGGCAAGACAAAATTCTGATCAAGCCTCCAAATTTTATTTTTTCATGGCCGCATATATACAGGGGGGAACAAAGTGGGGCAGGACTGACTAGGCAGGGGGATACTTGTTACAATTTCATTGGTCCTTGGTTGATGGGGTTAGGGGGTACAAAGGTTAGAAGAAGTGAAAAGAGGAACAAGGAGGAGAGGGGCTCCTTGGGCAGGTCAACAGCCATTCAGTAGGTCCTTCCTTATCCGGCGGGTATGTTAATACATTCTGTGGTTAACTATTCCCTGGAGCATTATCTGCTCCTGCATTCTTTAGATAGCATACAGGTTTGTTAACGGCCAGGTTCTATGCCGGGGGCTGGGCGGTCAGGATGAAGGCCTTGGCTCCCAACAGAGGAACCCATTTTACTGGACAAATACTTTGACAGGTCTGTACCATCTGTTCTACAACATTTCCACTGTGCTTAATACCTCAGTCTTTAGGACTGGTTGAATGTGCAAATGAAATTAACAATACCCAATTGGCTAAAATAGTTGAGACCCTCCAAATACTTTGGCCCAAAGTACACCACTGGTTCTTCTTAATCTTATCTGCTCCATTTGAGATTCACAAGCTTTTAGCCTTTGAAGTAATTATTACAAGACAGCCAGTGCAGTTAGCCCCTACTTCTTTTGACCCACAACTACTGAAAAAGGATATACTTCAGTTTTATGAGGGTCTAATTCTGTTTGACAGTAATTTGTAGAACAACCTCTCCATGGCATGCTCCTGGGAGAAGAAGTTGACAAACACAACCTACAAGCATTGTCAGACGGAAAGAGCATCTCCATAAAGACTTCCTCCAACCTGATTGGAAGGGCCCCTACTAGGTGTTGCTGACTAATTCCTGTGCTGCCAAGCTTGAAGGGGTGGACTCCAAGATTCATGTGTCCCATCTAAAAAAGTTCCCTGCACCCGAACGGACCTGCACCTCAAATGGTAACTTAAAACTCAAAATGTCTGAGGACTAAAGCTGATGACATCGAAAGTAGACAGCTTTCCTCAAATATCCAAACCAGGCCTGTGTAACTTCCCACTTTACCCCATTCTGTATAAACAAAACCAAATCATGTTGTTTAAAGTTCTTATTTTCCTGTCCCTGACTTTCTTGCTGCCCTCTAGTTTACCTTTAACACATCTGTTTGTTCCTACCTTACAAACACTCTGATTCTGCCAGTCTTACTGATTGTTGGATTTGCGCCAGAACTAATAACACTCATGATGAATCTGAACTGGTAGCCTAGCCATTATCTTTGGAAGGATGGCAAAAGCAATCTGGCTGAGATGTAGGATTTTACTTTGATAACTTTGAAGCTGTGCATATTCTCCCTCTGGTAAATTGGCACCAGATATTACAGCATTCCATAGGGTGCCCCCATAAAGGAATACTTCCCACTCAAGTCTGGAGTCTTACCCAAAATCTTTTTTTGTGTTTTATAAACATGAATGGGACTGGCAAAACCCTGGGCTACCTCCTACTGAACACTTGTAACTATACAATTTTATGTGACTGAGATGATCATGAGTTCACTCCCCGCTGGAATCAAGAAGACTATAATTTCTCTTGCATTAATGTATCTCTGTGGTGGGATAATGAAAATTATAATGGTGCCAGGGAATGGGAAACACATATGCTTCCTTTCAATGGTACTTTATGGAGACTTGATCAAAAATGTGGTGAATGGTAAGGACTTAATTCAACTTACCTCCTTCCTGGAGATTCCTCAGACCTCCATCAGAACTGTACCCACAACAGTGAAACTCCCTTATTGCTCTAAATATATAGAAATTTAAGATGTTTTTATAACCATCTCCACCATGCTATCATGCTATGTGTAGATGACTGTGTTTTTAAACATGAGATCTCTCTTATTCCAGGAAAAAATAAATCTGGGCATAAAGATCAACCTTTGCCCTATCTTTAGAAAACACTGGTTATTTCTTTCTGTGTGGAAGAAACATGTACTCCACATTCTTTCTTAAATGGACGGGAAGCTGTGGAGTTGTTCTTTTCCTAATGCCAAAGTCAGGACAACCCTCCCTTTCACTGCCTGTGTACCCAATCTGGGTCATTTCTCCTACCAAGTTAAAAGTGCATCAAAGCTGGGATGGATATAATTTTGGATAGATGTTCACAAACAATTGCGTAGTAAATAGAAAGAGATTGGGTCATGCCTTTACCGAAGCATTTTTCCCTTGGGTTTGAGTAATGGAACTTGAAAAAGCAATTCAGACCTCCCTATAGTCATGGTGACTACCTTTAACACTTCTGTTAAAGCTTTTGAATATCAACAAACTTATATTGATAGCCTAATGAAGTCTTAGAAAACCACAGAATCCTAAACCTCTTCACTGCAAGTAGGGGAGGAACATGTACCCAGCTTGGGGAAAAATGCTATTTTTTACATTGACAAGTTGGGGAAAATAATGTAAGAACTAAAAATAATGAATGATAATATCAAACTGTTAACTGAAATAGGCCAAGCCCCAGGGACTTAGGATATTTTCAACATATTAAATATAGGTAGTTGGGGAAACTGGTTGAGTTTATTCTAGTCAATAGCTATAATTGGACTTCACCCTGTGTATAATCCCTAGTTAAATCCCTAGTGTTTTGTGCCAGCAGGCAAATGTCTTCTTCCCAGGTGTATGTACAAAATGATGTTCTTTTCCTTCCAAGGCTTATCTTAAGGCTCAAGTGACCATCAAAACCAAACCATCACATTAGAGGCTTGACTGAAATTCCTCATTTCTTGATGTTTTTGTTGTTCAAATGCAGCCAAAATCACTTGCCATTTCCCTCCTCCATGGGACAGGTGACCTGAGGATAGTCCTCAGCTCCAAGGGACACACAGTCCACTTATGACTAATGACTTCTCTGACTAAACAAAATGCCCAAACCAATCAGGTTGATCAGCGAAAGATCTTACTAAAAAGGGGAAAATGTGAAAGAGTGTCAATCTAAAATGGAACAGGGGTTATAAAATGGAGAATCTCATGCAAAATGAAGACTGAGAGACTGATGTCCCACAATGCCCGATTTACAGAAGATTGAAATTTATCCTCTGACCAATGAACATCCACCAAGAATCTCTCCCTGTCTTTGAGCCAGTGAACTTGCTGCATGGCTCCTGACTGGACTTTCCCTCTTTTGTACTCTTTGCCCATAAAAGCAACCTGACATAAACCTTCAACAGACTCACTCATAGCTTACTGCAGTTTTTACACTGTCCCATTTGCAATACCTCTGCTAGTCCTGACTAAACTCAATTTCTGGTAATTTGAGTTCACCTCACTTTACCTCTTTTAAGTTGACAGTTTTCATTTTCTTAACTGATTTTCAAAAAGCACAAGTTTAAATTTTAATTAAATAAAAATTTGTTTCATGCTTTATGTTTTCTAAGAAATCTTTACCTAACCCAGGGTCATAGGTTCCCTAGTTTTTCTCTAGAGGTTTTGTAGTTCTTGCTCTCACATTTAAGTCGATGATCAGTTTTGAGTGAATTAATATTTCTTGTTCTGACTTCTCCTTTGTTTGATATTAATAAGCCACTGCAGATTTCTTTTTGTTAGTGTTTATATGGTATATCTTTTTGTATCTATTTACTTTTAACCTAATTTATATTTAAAATATGTTTCTTTTAGACAAATTATCTTTGGGTCTTGCCTCTCCTCTTCCCTACAACCTAAGAAGTTCTGCCTTTCATTTGAGGTGCTCACACCATTTATATTAAATGTAATTATTGATGTGGTTGGATTTAAATCAACCATCTTGCCAGTTGTTTCTGTAGTTTTCTGTTTTTCTCATCAGTTCTTTGTTCCTTTTTTCTTCTTGCCTTCTTTTGGATTATTTTTTATGATTACGTTTTATCTCTGCTCTTGGTTTGTTAATTTACCTCTTAATTTCCTTTAGTGGTGGCCTAGGGTTTACAATGTATTTCTTTTAACTTGTCAAAGTCTACCTTCAAATAAGATTCAAAGTCCACCTTCAAATAAGATGATACCATTTTATGTTGTAAGAACCTTGCAACATTTCCATTTCCTCTCTCCCATCTCATTGTTGCAGTTATATATTTTACCTTTAATAACTTCCCTATATATTGTTGCTTTTTGTTGCTTTAGATAATTATTTTCAAATTTAAAAGAAAAAGTCTTATATTTACCCTCATGTTTATCATTTCCAGAACTCTCTACTTCTTCATGTCAGATTTCTAGTTCTACTGCTAAATAACTTTCTTTAACATTTCTTGTTTTGCAGATCTGGCAGTGATTTTTCTCAGCTTTGTTTGTATGATTGTCTTTTTTAAATTATATTTTTGGAAAGGTATTTTTGCTTGGTGCAGAGCTATGTGCTGACAGATTTTTTCCCCTTGCTTTCAGTGTTTTAATAGTGCCACTCCTTTGTCCACCTGCTTGCATAGTTTTTGTTTACCTGTTGGCAGTCACTCTCAATTTCCCCTCATCCTCCAGGACCTGGAAACCATTAATCTTTTTTGTCCAAGAGGCTCTTGGCTGTCATAATTCAGTACCTTGCTCCTTCATTTCATTCTAGTCTGAGCTCAAATGTCACTTCATGGCAGAGGCTTTCCTTTAATGAGGGAATCTAAAAGGCCTTTCCAGCTTCATTTTTCTTGCCTTACCCAATATTATTTTTTATGACACTTGTCATTGACTATACTTTCATTTTTAAAAATAATTATTTGTCTATATATCTATCTGTCTCCTCACTGCCTTGTTGCATGAGGGCAGAGATTTTGCTTATGTTCTTTCTTTGCTCAATTCAGTGTGTTCTAGGTCTGTTTTGTCAGGCCTTCAAGAATTGTTTTTGAATTATTGACTAGGATAATTCCTTAACTTCTGAGTAGATTTAATGTTTATATTATCAGTTTCTAACTATAACAATATTCAATGGGCTGTTTTTTTAAATAATGTTATTAATATCATTTAGTTATAGGCCATGGTTCTTTTTATTTCCCTTTTTTATTTTTGCAGTTATTAAAGAGAACATTTGCTTAATTTTTAAAAACATCTATTCAAAATTAGAAAAAGAATTAGTAGTAAACATAGAGTACCAATTCAGGAATTGGGTTGTTCTACATTGCCACTAACTGTTTCAAATTAAGACATCTGGTGACTGGGGAAGTTTAGTTTCTGTGTTCAGTTAACCAGCTGGTTGTTCTGGAAAGGCAAAAGGCAGATAATTGTTCATGAAGGAAGCTGGGGTTTTCATAGACTTACTTTTAAAGGGTGAATTTTGGGTGGAAGATTTACTTGAGAAAATGGGCGTCTCAGGATGTTTCAGAGGAAAATTCTTTTTTTTTTTTTTTTTGATAGCATTGAATGTCTTATCTGGAACCTGATACTGATACTGATAATCTCATACTGCATGAAATAAATGTGTTATTCTCTCCCACCTCCTCCCCCTTTCCCTTGGTAACAGATTCCTGCACTTTAAAAACTGTGCTTTCCCTAAGAATTTTAGTGTATTTAATGCATGAGATGCCATATGTTGCTGCAACCACTATCTTGAACATTCATGTGAATAGGAATAGCACATTCAGACTCACTAAGCAGGATTAATTTGCAAAGACATTAAGTCTCAGTCATTAATGAATATGATATATAAAATTACATGGAAGTTATAGCAGGTGTCAGTTTAGCATATTTCCCCCCAAATATTCAGAACTTCTTCCCAATTTAAAACAAATGACTCTTTGGCAAATTGTTTAAAAGCCAATTCTGTGTTAGTTTAAAACATACACACAAATTTCTCTAAATTTTTGATATGAAAGATTTCTAAGACATATTCTACTTAAGTTAAACCAATGCATGCCTTTAATCCCAAAGTATTGTTTCCTCTAGGACATAGTGGTAATACATAGGAGTGACTGTTTTTATTTCACTCTTCCATGAGATATTAATTACCAGATTTCTAAGTTTCACCTATGTAGTTTTGCTTCAGATAAGCTGACATTAGATATGCCTAATAAATAATAACCTTTTCTAATGTCCAGTATGGAGCTTTTGTGGCTACCATTAAGCACGGTTACCATTTGGGTTTGCCACTGACCTTGCCACTAGCACATGACATTAGACATTAGCTGCTGCTTCCAGGTGCTCTGCTAATACACTCCTCCCTTTAAAAAAAATAAGTAAGATGTATGTGTTTTATACAGGTAACATAGTCTACTTCTAATTTAAAAAAATAATGTGTTTACTATAGAGGCAGCATAGTGTAGGAGTTAATAGTATGGTTTCTGGAACGAGAATGCTTGCGTTCAGAAACCAGCTTTACTACATATTAGCTGATTTTTTTTCATCAGTTTAATGAACATAGTACTTATAGTCTTATAATGAGGGTATATATAATTATTAAACATTTTAGCAATGTAGAAAAGTGTGTGTGTGTTGCGTGTGCACGCGCGCACACAACACATACACACACACACCCTAGATACTTGAAATACATTTTATGAACATTATTTCTGACATCTTTCTGTGCATATCTACAGACAAGATGAATAGAAACATGCATGAATAGGAACTTTTTAAAAAAGATCTAATTGGCTTTATTAAGCAATTCATGAACCTAGCAGCATCTCATCTAGCAACTAGAAGGGTGCTCCCAGGAATAATTTTATTAAAACAGGATAGTATACAGACAGTTTCCAACTTCTAGTGATTCTATGAAGGATTTTTCAACTTTATGATGGTGCAAAAGCAATATGCCTCCAGTCAAAACCGTGCTTCAAATTTTGAATTTTGATCTTTTCCTGGGCTAGTAATATGTAATATGATGCTCTCTCCTGATTCTGGATAGTGGCAGTGAACCATAGCTCCCAGTAAGCCATTCACAATAGTAAACCATTAGTATCCTACAGTGTACTATGTTGCCAGCATTTTTTGGATATTGTTTTGTGTTTTCATATCTATAAAATGCCCATCTGTGTCTCCTGCTTATGGTTAGAAGAAGAGGAAGGCAATTACTTTTGAGATGAAACTCAAGTTAATTGCCCAGCATGAAGGCAGCAAGCCAGAATTACATAAACTATGAGATATTCAACACTATTATAAAATGGCTTTGCGTTAACTGATTTGAGCAACTGTAGGCTAACTTAAGTGTTCTGAGCATATTTACAGTAGGTTGGGTAAAGCTATGACATTTAGTAGATTAGATTAGGTATATTCAGTGCATTTTCAACTTACGATATTTTCAATTTACAATGAATTTGTTAGGACATAGAAGTTGAGGACCATCTGTATCATACATTCTTTCTAAATAGTATTATATTTAATGTAGGTTGGATTTAATAAATGAAAAATAAATAAAATGAACTTTTGGTATAGGAACAATTTCTAGTGTGTAAGCATCTGAAATCCTTTCTATCTAGAACCTCCTAACATCCATGATATGTATCAATGTGCATTAAAAACAACTTTTTATTATGGAATAATGTTAGGCTTATAAAAATTTTGCAAAGGTAGTATAGAATTTCTATATGCCCTTAACTCAGCTTCTCTAATGTCAACCATGATACATCTGTCAAAACTAAGAAATTAATACTATTAACTAAACTACATGCTTATTTGGATTTCACCAGTTTTTCCTTTAATGTCCTTTTTTGATCAAGGGTACCATGTTGCATTTAGTCACTACATCTCCTTCATCTCTGTCAATCTGTGACAGTTTCTCAGACTTTCCTTGTTTTTCACATCCTTAAAACTTGACGAATACTAGCCAAGTATTTATAGAATGTCTCTCAATTTGAGGTTTGTCTGTTGTTCTCTCATGATTAGACTGAGTTTATGGATTTGGGAGGAAAATACCATGGAAGGGAAGTATCTTTTCATCATGTCACATAAGAGGGCAAGTGACATCAACATGACTGATGTTAACCTAGATCAGTTGGTTAAAGTGGTATATTCTGGGTTTCTCTTCTTGAAGTTACTGTCTTTTACTTTTTCCATACTTTATTCTTTGGAAGCAAGTAATCAAGTCCATCCCATACTCAAAGGCAGGAAAATCAAGTTCTACCTCCTGGAGGGGATATATCTGCGTATATTATTTAGATGTGTTTGGTAAGGAAGATATGTCCCTTTTCCCTCATTTATTTATTTATTTACTTTTTATCAATATGTCCTCATGGGTATTTATTTTATTTTTTGGTTATAATCCAATGTTATTGTTATTTTGTTGCTCAGATTGGTCTAGAGTGACTAGTGGGAGATTTTGGCTCCTATGTCATTTATCTGTCTATGTCTGTCTGTCTGTCTGTCTATCTATTTATTTTAGCACTTTACTTTTTGTCACTATTCAGTGTTCTAAGCTCATCTTATATTTTCCCTGCTCATGACCTAGAATCAGTTATTTGTCCAAGGAGCTCAAAGAGTATTTTTTAACAGGTTAAATCTTAAAACTTTCTGATTGGTCCCTAACTAAAAGATAAGAATAAAACTCTGTCTGAAAGTATTATTTTAAAAGTGTATTTATTTTTAAAATATAATACATTTAACTTCAATCTCAGAGAATTTCACTGAGAACTTAATGCAGTAAAACCCTATCATCTTCTAAAATATGTTGGTTTATTTCCTTTTTAGAACTGTTTTTCATTATAAAATAAAAATCTCAAAAAGCACAAACTCCATTTGCTATGTCAATAGTTTATTCAGATTTGAGTTATTTCTATTTGTGTTTATGTATTTTTTCATATTGACTCAATTTAAAAAATAGTTTTAATACAAAAGTAACATACTACTTTTTTATAAAGCAGGTTTTTTAAAACTAAGAATTGTAGTTTTAAAAATGTGAATGTGAAATGAAATAAATAAGGCAAGATGAATGAAAATTTATTAGAAAGGAAATTAATATTTGTTTCTTATTTTCTTTTTTACCAAGAATTGTGCCTTCCATATGCTTCTGCTCTGTGTCTTGCATCATACCATGATCATCTCTGACCTTGTTTCTATTACCCTTTATTATAATTGTTTACTGGTCTCTCTCCCATCTTCCTGAAGATAGCAGGTATGTTTCCCCGCCAAATCTCTGGCATTTAGCCTAGCCCTTAGCCATAATAAACACTCAGTATTATGTTTATTTTTATCCTTATTTTAAAGATGAGGAAATTGATGCTGAGGTTAGGTAATTTGTACAATGATGACTTTCCTTATTTATATTAGAACAAGGGCTTGAAATGTGGTACAATAAAAAAGACCTATTGCTTTTTTTTATTGTACCAGATTGACAATTTCTTGATAAGTTGGGAATACTTAACTGCATTATTTCCAAATAGACAATCTCTGAAAGTATTCGTAGGAAACTGGTAACATTTGTTGCCTCCTGTGAGAGAAAAGGGGCTTGAGGACAGAACTGTTTCAAGACATTAGTTTTGGAACCTTTAAATTTTGAAACATGTGACTATTTTAGATATTAAAAATATAAATACATTTAAAAAATAATACAGAAATAACCAGATGGAGTTTTATGTTGTTTTAAAAATATTGTATAATTTCATTTTTAAAAAAAATTTCTTTGATACCTTTAGAATCAAAGAATCCTGCAATTATTACTGAGCAGAGATTTTCTGAGGATTCCTTTGTATATTCTGTTTTTCCCTTTTATTTTGAAACAAAAACAACTAAATAGGTGGGGAGGGGGAAAGGATAGGATTTCGAAAGGAAACAAAAGATCAGAGTCCTCCTTTTTAATATGAACGAAATTTGACTTTTTAAAGTATGTTCCCTAAGTTTTTCTTTGTAGGAGCCTCTTATATTAAGTCTTTATTTGATTATCTCCAGTTACCATAAGCAACTATCCCTTACTCTTTGCTCAATCTCTGCTGCAAACTGACTTAAATAGTCAGAAAATATGGAATCTCATAAACATGGAATAAAAGTTCTTTCCATCAGTTAGATTGGGTACACTTTAGAATGAATTTTCCACATCTGAACAGATTGTAGTTGGGAGGGGAATACATGCATGGATTAGCAAAAATGTAAGGTTTCTGAACCAAATTACTGGTTACGAGGTATGGAATTACTGTGATTAGTTTAGGTTAATCAGGATCTTCCCTGGGAGCTGGGGTCAAGTCCTGAAATCATGTTGATGCTACATGGAGAGGGAAGAAAGGAATGAGTTGGAGGGTTTCCGTCATACTGTCTACTAGAATTTCTTAATTGTCTTTCAGATAAAATATGATGTATAACTGACCACGCTGTCCCTAATAATAACTTTTGAGGAATGTAATTGTTCATGCTAGATGCTGGGTGCATGGGGTTTCTTTTACTGTTCGCTACTCCATACAAATTTGTAATAAAGTTTAAAAAAAAAATAGTGGGACATAAGACATTATAGAGTAAGTGATGGTTGCTTACGGTAACATTTTTCTAGGTTGTTGTGTGTGTTTTCAGTCATCCTGCGACTTTTATTCTCTGCTTATATATAGATATAACATGTAATTCCTCCACCAATAGGCATATTTCTTAATTAAAGTTGACACTAATACTTCAGTACTTACATAGAAGAGCAATAGCATGGTTTTGGAATGAACACAGGTTCACAGGTTTTGAAGTTACAACTTGGGTTTCAAACCAGACTCCCCTGTGTCCTCTCTTTAGGAGCTGTGAGAGCATTGACAAGTTACTCAGTTTCTCTGAGCTTCAATTTTGTCTGTAAAATGGGGATAATAATACCTATCTCATAGAGCAGAAAGATTAACATTAAAAAATTAGATGTATTTTTCTAAGACATATCTTAACATTTGTTGAATTCTAATTGTTTATTTCCTTTTCTGTGAGGCTCAGTTATTATCGTAGCCCAATTTGATGGATGTAATAGCATTATCGTAGTTGAATTATAATTGCATATTGTGAAGTTATTAGAATCCATTCTTGAATGACTTTTCCCATTAACTTTCTCACTGCATTTGGAACATTTGCTGGACCTCTGCATTTCACAATCATCATAGCTTGTTCCATATTAACACTCAATCTTTCAAGAATGGGCAGTTTTTATCTGCAATTAAAAAGGGTCTCTCTGGAAGGTGACATAACAAGACCTGAATAGCAGAAAGGTGTTATTCATGCAAAAAATATAGAAAAAGTATTGCTATAGTTCTGAGGCAGAAGCAAGATGACATGTTTAAAGAAAGAAGGCCATAGCCTATCTGATTGGAAAACCAACAGTTATGCCAACAGTGAAGGTTACTACCACAGCATAACTGATAAAATGCCATTTATTATATTTATGTTGAAGGAAACTCACCATTTTCAGATTTAATTTATTCTTACACAGTTTTTTCATGTAGGACTTATAGACTAATGGTATTGTATCAAAAGGACAGAAAAGCTGGCTTGAAGGGTTTCTCAGTGGCCAAGTTTGAGCACCAACAAAAACTACAAAGTGATGGATTATAAAACATTTTTAAAATCATAATTTGTTAGCGATTTTCAAGAAGAGAAAGGAAAAGTTTCTTTAAAGAAGAATGCCAGATAATGATAGAATTAGAAAATGACTGTTTTGTAAATCTCAGTATAATCATTGATTCAGGCAAGGATTATCCATGGATGTTAAAATCTTTGGATGAAAGGTTATTGGTAATAGGATATTCACAGAGTCTCAAAATATCACTCCATAATTACTTAACTGACTGCAAAGGAAGGAATGTACATTTAAAATGGAGAGATCTGGCAGTTACTGCCTTAAGCAAATGATCCAACCTGGTATTATGTGCCTCCTTGATGTGATGCAATAAGAAGTACCCAGGCTTACCTAATCGTGTCCTTGCCAAAAATGTTAAACTGGAATCTAATCATGAGGAAGCAATTAGAAAAATCCAGAATATGGGACATTTTATGAGACAACTGGGCTGGACTTTTCAAAAAAATTCAGTGTCATAAAAAAAAAGATTGAAGAGGTGCCACAGTACTTAGGAATGAAGTAATTTTTTGTCTGTAATTAACTTTCAAATAGTTCGTCAAAAAATTGTGTAAATTTTTAAAAATTCAGAATAAAAGTTGGAGAGGATGCTTATTTCTGTTTTGAATCCAAATTTTTAATATTTTTTGCCCATCGATTTAATCATGCTGTTTGGAGCCACACTAATAGCTACCAGTTCTTCTCCATGTGGTGTTAGTGGTAATGGTAATGGTAATACTACTAATTTTTATATAACATCTGTTGGCTATTATGATATGCCAGACATTGTGCTGAACATGTTATTTCAGTTAAACCTTGTAACAGCTCTTGAGTTAGTACTCATTCTCCCTTTAAAGATGAAAAAGACAGATGCTTAAAAATCTATCACTAAAGCAGCAGAATAAAAGGCACTTCATCTTAATGAAAATGTGAATTTGTGAAGTAGGTTAGAATATTCAGGGGTGAAAGCAAGGTAGAAAAATCTGTAGTGAAGTCACTAGGCATTCATGTTTTTCTGGCCTTGAACTTGTCATACATACAACCTATCCTTGAGAGGCAATCTAATATGGTGGTTAAGAGCACAATCCCTGAGACCAGAATGCTTAGGTTCAAATTCCAGCTCTACCAATTACCAGCTGCTACTGCCTGAGAAGTACTTTTCCAGCATTCTGTACTGGGAACCTCTATTGTATTAGTTTTCTATTGCTTCTGTAACAAATTGCTACAAACTTATTATCTTATATGCTGCAAACTTACTATCTTATGGTTCTGGAGGTCAGAAATATAAAACATACTTGAGTGATTTCATCACTGTGTGTTTCTGAATATACACCAAACGGGTCTTAAGTAGCAGACAAGTCCAGAGGGTTGCATTTTCATCTAGAGGCACTAAAAGATGTTTCCTTACTTTTTCCAGACAATGGGCCCACCAAGTTAATACAGAATAATCTTCCTTTGTTAAGGTCAGCTAATTAGCAACCTTAATTCCATCTGTAACTTCAGTTCCTCTTTGCCATATAAACTAACATATTCACGAGTTCTAAGAATTAAGGTATGTACATCTTTGGGGGACCGTTTTTCTGTCTACACATCTATGTTTAGATACTAAAGTTATAAAAGGCAGCTGGGACCAGAGGATAATTTCAAAGTGGAGATCCTAGCCAATGCTGAGGACTATGAGTAGGACCAATAATTGAGTTTAAGCTAAAAACAATTACTCAGCGGCATATGTACATGTTTTTGAATTCTCTTACTGGCATAAAGTATATATGGTAGATTCGCTATTCAAGAGAGAATTAGAAGGAGGCAACTAACTGAGTTTTAGTTATGTTGTGGTAGGGAAATGATTAAAATGCTAGAATAGATTTATTTCTGTTGGTTTATGCCAACGGAAGGAAATATTCTTGATTTAATTACAACTTTAGAGAAGCTTTGGATTTAATTTTAATTTTTGTATTTTAATTACAGATTTTTACTACCCTTGGATGCTACTCTTGATATGGAGAAGATCGGGGAACAATTTGCTAATCTGAACATTGTTAAACGTTCCTCAGGAACTACAGAGTCTACTTATTTGCTTGGCATAGACACATCAAAGACTGTACAAACAGGAAAAGGAAACTTGGTTGCCGTTTTGTGTTCTAATGGATCAATCAGAATATATGATAAAGAAGGGTTAAGTGTACTACGAGAATTTAGTGGAAATCCTGGACTTCTTAATGGAGTGAAATTTGCAAATTCCTGTGACAGCATCTATTCATCATGTACTGACGGCACCGTAAAATGTTGGGATGCTCGATTAGCCAGTGAAAAACCTGTCCAGCTGTTTAAGGGTTACCCTTCCAATATTTTTATCAGTTTTGACATAAACTGTAATGATCATGTTATTTGTGCTGGTACAGAAAAAGATGATGATGATGATGTGTTGTTGGTATTTTGGGATGCAAGAGTTAATTCTCAGGATTTGTCTACTGCTAAAGACCCACTTGGTGCATACTCAGAGACACACAGTGATGATATCACTCAAGTATGTTTCCATCCCAGCAATCCCAACATGGTAGTCTCAGGTTCAACTGATGGCCTGGTAAATGTATTTGATATTAGTGTTGATAATGAAGAAGATGCACTGGTTACAACTTGTAACTCGGTTTCATCAGTAAGCTCTATTGGTTGGTCTGGGAAAGATTATAAGCAGATATACTGCATGACACACGATGAAGGATTTTGTTGGTGGGATCTTAATCATCTGAATACTGATGAACCAATTACGTGTCTAAATATCCAAGATGTCAGAGAAGTAATTGATGTGAAAGAAGGTAATTTGGACTATTTGATTGGTGGCCTATATCATGAAAATATGAACAAACTGTTTGTCGTTGGAGGAACAAACACAGGAATTATTCACATGATGAGCTGTACTACATCAGGATTGGTCCATGTGACCAGCCTTCAGGGAGGACATTCTGCTACAGTCCGTTCTTTCTGTTGGAATATGCAGGATGATTCTTTGCTAACTGGGGGAGAAGATGCACAGTTGTTACTTTGGAAACCTGGAGCAATAGAGAAGACATTTACAAAGAAAGACAGCATGAAAATAGCATCTTCTGTGTACCAGCGAGTTCGAGTTCACAGTAGTGATTCTTATAAGAGAAAGAAAAAGCAATGATGTTACATTGGGAATTTACTTGATAGATTTTATAGTTGCAAACAATTATTTTTGTGTACTACCTGTGGAAGACATGTTTAAAGTTCATATGTGAAAACAAGCCAGTTAGCAAACAGTCCTGGAAAAATGTTGAGAATGATTTAATTCGGGTCTTCACATATTCTAATTTTTTTTTTAAAGCAGCCAATTGAGTATATAATCAGTGAGTTGAAAGTAAAATTACATTATTCATTTTTAAAACCCATCTGTTGAGTTAGTAAATGTTGAGTTTAAAGAAATAGCTTTGATAAGGACGTTTTAGATGTAGATGGTTGGTGCGACTTAAAAAAACAGGTGGTTTGAGCTATGTCTTTTAAGCTCATTTTTTTAACGTTGTAAATCTATTATAAAAACAAATGAAACTTTTCTTCATTTGAGGAGCTCCTACTTAATATACATAGATTACACGAGTATTTAAATATAAATATTCTGAGTCTAAATAGAAGTAAACTTTTTTAGAAATAAAATGAATCTATTTAGTAATAAAGTATGTTTAGTAAATATTGCACCTAAATGCCAGTCTTACTGGTTAAGTAGTAAATAGGTATTACACTGATGACAAGGAAATTACTGTAAAAAATTTATTTTGAATATGGTGTCAGATGAGTATTAGGCTTATTGGGTAATCACTTCACAAAATATATAAATATCTAATCACTGTGTTGTACCTCTGAAACTAATATTGTTTGTCAACTGTAATTTGAAAATAAATTTTAAAAAATTTCATTTTGAGACTCAAAGTGAATATAGAAAAATGAAAGTATAATAGAATGACTTTATTTCAAAATATCCTGATATTTCATGATAAAATTTTTTTTCATAGTGTTTCCATTCATACTTTTAAACTTGAATTTGTGTTTACTGCTAACTTTTAAAAATTTATTTATTTAAATTAATTTCAAGTATACAGTACATTGATTGGACATCTCTATAGTTCATAATACTGCTAATTTTTTTATCTTTCCTTTTAAACATTTCTCCAAAAAAATCTTAAAATCAGTCCCTTTAAAGGTTTGTCATCTTTTCTTATGCATAATTAAAAATAATATCTTTTTATCTTTTGCGTTAGAAATTTCATGAAAAACGTTACTTTAGGAACTTTTACATTTCTCTTTAATTGTTAATAATAATGACATCTCAGACTGTAATACTGTGGGAAATTTTTATTTTTTTCTGTAGAACAGTGTAGCTTATATTTAGACTGATCTAGCTTAACTCACAAGACTGAACAATAGGTAAGTCTCTGTTAAACATATTCAAAATTTATAATTCTTTTTTTTTTTGAGAAATTCAGCTGTTTTTTTTTGTCCATGCCATAAATCTTAGGGTAATTATGGACTTTTTCCTTTTCCCCTAACTAGTCAATCACCAGTTTCTCTGCCTTTCCACCTCCTAAAATCTGTCAGTTGTCCTTTCACATTTACCACTACTGCCTTGGACTCATCATTTCTCACCTAGATTACAGTCCCTGTCTCTAATATCTAATTCATTCTTCCCACCCCTTCTAGACTGAACAACAAAAACATAAATTGATGTCTCATGCTGCTTAAAATTCTTTATACATTTTAATCTTTTGATAGAGGACTATGTAAAAACGAGAAACCATGTTTTCAAGATGTTTAGGATATGAGACAATGCTGACTACATAGGAAAATCTGGTTTCAAAGACTTAGAGAAATTGCATTTATAAAATAACAGGAAGTAAAGTAGGAATATCAGAACAATAGAACTTTTAAAAATATTTAAAATTCAAAAGTAGTTAATGGAATTGGAAATGCAGGTGAAGAAATATTTTTGAAAGTAGATCTTGAAGAGCCAGAAAGTGAGAGAAAAGATAAAAAAAACACAGAAGATAAATATAGGGGCCTAATATCAGACTAATAGTTTTACAAGGTGAAAGAAAAATTTTAAGGGAGAGCAGAGACATTAGTAAAATGAAATAATGTAAGAGGCTCTTCCAGAACTTCAGTCTTCAGATTGGAAGGCCCAGCAGCATCTCAACTGTATTGAATGAAGAACCTACACTAAGACATACCACTATGAAGTTTCAGAACTCCAAAAATAGAGAAAATCGTAAAAGTTTCCAGGGAGATGAGGAAAAACAATCACTTTGGAACAAGAATAACATCTGTATTAGACTCCTCATTAGCAAATCTGGATGACAATAGCTGATCAATGCCTTCAAAATTCTGCTATCTGAATTTATGCTCTTATGAAGCCAATAAATTTTGTGAAACATCCCTTGCTGCTTGCTCTCTGAAACAGGAACCAAATTTCTTTGGGCCAAATTTATTACCAATTATTTATTGCTAACAAAACTCATCAGCTGAACCAGAAATAAAAGATTTGCATATCAGGAGATACTTGCTTTTCCAATCTATAATTCCATGACAGGTCGAACTGCTCTCAAATGTGAAGTTAAAAACATTTTACGGCATGCAAGATGTCCAAAACTTCACTTTCAATGCAGCTTTTAAAAAGGCTACTGGAGGATGTACTACACAAAAAATAAGAGACTAAATTAAGGAAGACAAGACACCAGGAATCAGGTCACCAGCCTAGCATCTGGCAGGATTACAATATTTAGTCCAGATTGGAACAAGAACACAAAGTATCAAGAAGGAGGTATCCAGGGAGAAAAATGACAGGTTACCCAGTGCTTTCAACCGTATGGAAAATGGTATTAAGTGGATTACACTCACCAATGAAAAGAGATCTTTGTATTGAAATTTTAATAAAAGTTTTTAAAAGATTAAAAAGTAAAACCCAAGATTTACTTAAACACATAGGTTAAAAATTAAAGAGAAAAGGTATTCCAACCCACAGAATGGGAGAAAATATTTGCAAATAATAGACAAGAACTTGTTTCCAGAACATAGATTTACCTCTTAGTATTCAATAATAAAAACACAACCCAATTTTTAAATAGTGAAAGAGTCAATAGACATTTTTCCAAAGAAGATATACAAATGGTCAATAAACACATGAAAAGCACCATTAGTCATTACAGAAATGCAAATTGAAACCACAATGAGATGCCACTTCACACCTCCTGGGGTGGCTGTATAAACGTATTGAGGAGAAATTGAAAGCGACGTACACTGCTGATGGGAATGTAAAATGGCATAGCTATAGTTTGGCAATTCCTCAAACAGAGTTGACCCAGCATTTCCACCTCTAGGTATAAGCTGAAGAGAATTGAAAACATGACACACAAAATATTGTACATGAATGTTCATAGCATTATTTCTAATAGCCAAAAGGTGGAAACTACCTGAGTGTTCATCAATTAAAGAACGAGTAAAATATATCCATTACAAAGGAATATGATTCAGCCAAAAGGGAATAAGTACTAATACATACTACAACTTGGTTGAGTCTTGAAAACATACCAAGTAAATTAGCTACAAAAGGCTATATATTATGTGATTCCATTTAGGTCAAATGTCTTGAACAGTCAAATCTATAAAGAAAATAAAAGTAGTCTAGGGCTGGGAGGTGGGGGGTGAAAGAGAGGTTGGTGGATGATAGCTAAAGGATATGAGATTTCTTTTGGAGGTAATGAAAATGCTCTAGAATTGTGATTATGGTTGCTCAACTTTGTGAGTATATTAAAAACCATTGAAGTATACACTTTAAATAGATGAATTGCATGGTATGTGAATTATATCTGAATAAAGCTATTACAGAAATATGTGTGTGTATATATAATACAAACCAAAAAGAGTAGCAGTCTTAATTGTGTACAAATTGGAACTTGAGGCTAATGTAATGTTGATTCCAAAACCAGATAAGAAAAAAGGTCCATTTTGTTTATGAATATATAGTCATAGTTAAAAATATTAGCTAACCAAATCCAACAGTGTATTCAAAAGGAAAAAAGTGACCAAATAAGATTTATCTCAGGAATACTATTCATATGACTCTACATCAGAAAACCTGTTACAGTAATGGACTAAAAGGAAAAAGTCATCTTAATTGATGTAGAAAACAAAGTTTTGCCTATTTATGAAAAATATAAACATTAAGTTATCAATAGAATAACTTAGAAGGGAATGGAATGGGTTTGGAAATGAAGGAAGGATGAGGGAGGAAAGACAACAAAAATGATAAAGAAAATATCACTTTGAAAGGGTATTGCAACTGTTGGAGAGTTTGAGAACTAATAGGTACATGGAAAACCATGCAAAGGAAAAGGAGTGGGACGTAATTTTTAACTCCAAGGGGTAAAATGATTGTATAAGAAAATAAATGCAATAATAAGACACTACTTGAACCAATAGTGAATAATATTAATGTAGTCAGAATAACGTAAGCACAGGATTGCTTTAATCAAAAGCTTTGTAAAACTACATTGGGAGTAGGGAAGGGAAGAGGAAGGAAGGGATGTGCAAATGCTTGGTCTTTCTCTTCGTAGTAGAAAGTCAACATTCTTCCTTATGGATAAATCAGGAGAATAGCAGTATAAGTATATTATTTAGAATCATGTAAATAAATCACCTACAAAACAGCTAAGAGTTGACAGTGGTTCCCTCTAGAGAAGAAAGGCAGAAGAGCAGGGATAGGGAAGTGCTGAGGTTTTTTTTGTTCTTTAATTTTTGTTATATATACATATACCTTGTAATCAAATACCAGGCTACTTTGGCTGCAAATAACAGCTAATTCAAATTAACCAAATAAGGAACATATTACAAGTTCAGAAGCACAAATTTCCAGGGTGTGGTTGTTAACAAGAATGCAAACTTTTTCCATTTTTCTGCTCTGTCAATTTTCATCTTGTCAGCTTCAAGTACACAAGATAACTACAATGGACCAATGATCAAATCCACATTTACCAGTGTGTCCATTGGAAAGGGGTTTGCTACTTTGCCTGTGATTCTTTGCCTAGAATAGTCACAAGCAAGAGAAACGTGATTACCACCAGTTGGCCCAATCATGATTTACTGCATGTGGGGCTGGAGATAACATGCTCCTCTAAAGCACATGGGTTCAGAGAAGGGTACAAAATGTAGGTTGGGTTGATGAATAGTTGTCCGACAGGTATTACTGGATTGCAATTATGTATATGTTACTTCAAAATGCTTTTCATTTTAACATTGATTCAAATAGTGTATTTGTGAGGTAATAGTTAACTTGCCTCCTTTCATGTTAATCAGTATTCAGTAAATCCAAAATATTCCACCTTTATTGGATTGTTGTTTAGAGAAGAGGTAGATTTTTTAAAAAAAGGAGAAACTGAAAAATGTATCATGATTTTTATTGTCTTTTTGGCATATTTTATGTAATCTACTGCAATCAGCAATGTCATATTGAATCAATTTACTATTCAATTACTGACCCATTAGTAAATCTATCTCAGACCTGCAAATCAACTCTTATTTATCTAGCTTTGAGATTACTCATACATTGTCTTCTGCACTTTAGCACTGCCTGGGTTTTGTGCATTTCACTGTCCATTAGCTTCTTGACTATGTAAAGTGCCTGAAATTAAAATCATACCGTTTTGTAGCCCATTACCCTTCAATCTTCCCACTCTACACCTTACGCGTAAGCCAAAAAAAACAAAAAAACAAAAAACAATCCCCCCTCCAAAAAAAACCACTTGTTGAGATCCCTGAATGCACCATGAAAAGAATGCAACTACTCTGCATTGATTTCATTAACTGAAAAATGGAGATAAGAGTGTGTGATAGAAACTGCAAATTGTCTCCCATTCTCCTTTCTAATTTATGGAATTCTCAAGTTTTAGGTAGAGAAGTAAAGCCCAGAATAAAGACTATTTCTCAGAGTACTTTACAACTGTTTGTGGTTATAAGATTTTGTTGGGGTAATGAGATGCATGTGGAAACTTCTAGGAACCTACATTAAAGAACAATGTTAAGTTTCCTATGTCCCCTCTCCTGTCTAGAATGTGGATATGATGGCTGGAACTCTAGCTAACCTCCTGAACCATGAGGATGAAGGCCACAACTAGCTTCTAGAGGAGTTGGCTAAAAGAAGTGTGGGACTCTGAGTTTCTTTGGAGCAAGTGCTCTATTATTTAAGCCACTGTTAACTTTAGGTCTTATTATAAGCAGTGGAGTCTAACTGATAATATATAAACTTTAAGTTTGTTGACATTACATGAGCTACTGTAAGTAAAATCTCAGAACAGTATTGGAGAGTAGAGTAAGCAGAGAGTGACATTTATAATGTTATACTATTTCCATGATTTGGTAAGATTTTTTCCCTCTGTGGGGTGGTTTGTCTGATAAACTACTCTTTGCCCTTAAGAACCAGAGCAATTATTTCCTCCTCTGAAACTACTTCTGATCCCCACCTGAGGAATTAATCCTCCCTTTGCTTTATACTTCTTTCTAATCTTTATGGCAACTTGCACATTTTTGTTGACACATTTGTCTCCCTACTAAAACTCTCTCTCCTCTCTCTCTCTCTCTCTCTCTCTCTCTCTCTCTCTCTCTCTCTCTCTCTCTCTCTCTCACACACACACACACACACACACACACACACAAAACTGCAGCTCTCTTTCAATAAACATAAAAATTTCATGGCTCATGTAGATTCTGATACTGCCCCTAAATCTTTCTTAACATGCAATATGCCAGTCCTGCCAACCACTACTGCCCCACCCAAAGATCATGATATACCACACCTACAAGAGACATAGCCCTCCTCCTTTCTCCTGGCCCACTCAGTTGATAAGATGAGATAAATATTGGGCTTGGCACTGTAGTAGATGATGCTGGAGATAATATAATGCACAAAGTCCCAAAAGTAGGAGGGAAGAGGAAATGATTCATTCTGTTCTTAGGCACAGGTTGAGAAAAGATGATGCCTGTATTTTGAAAAAAATTCTTTGCCTGATAGACTGGAGAGCAAAAAGAAAAGATCAAGAGAAGATGAAATGGACAGGAGGAACAACATGTGCAAAGGCGCAGAGGGATAAAATATTGGTTAATTTTAGTTATGAACATTGGACTCAGGTATTCCCAAACTTCTCTGCAAACACATTCACAAAATATTTCTTAGGGTGAGTTACCTCTGTAGATGGCTCATTGCACTTATTATGTCTTTATTTTTTTAATTCTGAGGACACCATTTGCCTGAGCCTGTTTTCTAGACAGTACCACTAGGTAATAATTGAAGTTGTTAAAATTACTATTCTGGAGAAATGTTCCTCAGTGCCAGTTCAAGGTCCTACCCTTGATTCATCCTGCTATTGGGTACATTCAGGCTCTTTCTTTCTCTGGTAGGAGAATTTTGGAGAAATATGGTGGACTGAAAGACACCCCCAGAGCTCTCCCCTTGAAACAACAATAAGCTGAATATCTCTTCTCTGGTATTCCTAGTGTTTGTAAGGTTGCCTTGTAAAAACTTGCTGGTTAGTTTTTAGGTTTTCATTTCTAGTTAAGAGCAGGTTTGTCAGTTTTCTACCTTCTGTCCTTATTCCCTAGCCTAGGGACAATGCTGCATTAATTTAGTTTGAGTCTTGTTTGGTTGGTTTTTGTTCTAGTATCCTCCTCAGTGATTAAACTAGTCAGTCTATGTATGAAGTTGCTATCTGTGCCTTCATTTATTTCTCTCCACTAGTGCAGAATACAGGCTCTATATTTTCTTAGGGGCTTTGCAAAAATGTAGCTTGGTCCAAGAGTGGAATGAAATTCTAATAGGTTTAACCAAGTATTGTTTCCTTTGAGACACTCATTAGCTATGAATTCCACAGAGCCCTAAGCCAGACACGATTTTACTGTCATTCAGTTGGACAGAGCTGCAACAATCTGTCTGGCAACTCCTTTTAAAGCTGGATTGAGTTTTCTATAAGCCTTGAAGCCTATTACGGATCCAAGCACCATCTAGAGGCACCTGCCAATGTGGTTTTCTCTCTGCTTCCATTGTACTTTACTCACACACCTCTGCTGTTATACATATGACATGCTGTCAATTTTAGTTTCCTTTTCAGACTGTACTGTCAGGTGTACAGGTAGCCATCAACCATTGCTACCATTGGTATTGGCCAAAGCCAAAGAATTGAATGAGTAAGAAGAAGTATCACATCTTGTGAATGCTCATTTTCTTCACAGAGCCTGAAGTCATTACCTGGCCATGGAGTCTTTGATGGGTTCCTGGCATCAATCCGGCCATACAAAAGTACTCAGTAATGGATGCTTAACTCCTCCTGGATTAGGATTACTTCTCTACAGCAGTGTGATCCTTTTGCTTCTCTTTACGACTGTGTCTGTTGCAATGCAATCAATCACTGGCTCTGGGTTCTAGGTTTGATCCTCTACCTGGCACTGCTCTCAGAGGCAGTGAGATAATTCTCACAAACAACTTTGTGAGATAGAGACCATTAATATCTCCATTTTACATGCAAGGGAACAGAAAATTACAGAGGTAAAGTTACTTATGACTTCAAAACTGGAGCAAGAAGCAATGTAAGATGGGAAGTAACTGGTTCCTGTTGTGACCTGGGCACATCCTCAGGATTGTATGTAGGAGGCTGTAATATGATGTGGTTAAGAGTGTAGACTCAGATGCCTCATTGCCTGGGATTAAGTCCTGGCTGTATTATTTATTACCTCTATAGTTTTTGGGAACATGTTACATAACCTCTGTGCTTTGGCTTCCTCATCTGAATTAAATGAGTAATATAGGTGAAGCACTTAGCATAGTCTTGGAACATGACAAGTTCTCAAGAAGTGTTAGCCATCGTCGTCATCATCGTCGTCATCATCATCATCATCATCATCGTCATCGTAGGAACCAAGTTTGCCAGGTAGTAGAAGTCAGATAAAATGAGGTCCAGGTGTGTTAGCAAAGTTATGCCTATAGAATGCTTTCCAGTGTTTAAAGAACTTGTGCCAGGCACTGCTGTGTTCTGAGAACACCCCCAAAATCAAAGAACTTTTGTTTTTTGCTCTTCTGTTAACAATAGCTGTCCTTGGAAATGGTTTTTGAGGGGCCGTTTAATATTCTACATTTTGAATTTATATGATAAAAACATCACTTTTATGGGCAGTAAAGAAAAAGATTTCGTGAGGGAAGAGTCTAATGAGAAGGCAGGCATGCAAATTACTAATTACAATACAATTGTCACTATGAAGAAAGTATAAAGGAGGGTCAGTGGATGTATAGGAGTACCAGAAGGACAGCCAGAGTAGTGGCATTTGAGCTGAGACAGGAATATTGACTAGAAGTTTGCCAAGTGAATAGAGAAAGCTGTCAAAGCAGAGGAAGCAAGAAGAACTGGTATATGCTGAGGAAACGACATATTGTTCAGTGTTGCTTGACATGAAGGGTAAATGGTGTGAATTAAGGCTGGTTAGGTAAGCAGGAGTCAGATAATGAAGGAGTGTACTAGTAGGCAGAGGCGTTCGAAATTTGCCACGTAGATATTGGGTGCCCATGATGAATTTTATGTTGGGAAGTAAGAAATATGATCAGATTTGTATCATTCTGTTGTCACTGTAAGCAATGGGAGCTGATAATTCTCTAGAAGGCTGAAGTGGTTAAAACAATACTAATATCAGAACTCAAGTCTTTTGACCTGAGTCTAGCAGATTTTCCACTAAATTGTGCTGACTATAGCAATATATAAAAGCTCCCACAATTTATTATATTAATCTCCTAGTGTAAATTTAAATTCTTCACTAAGAATGGGAAAATATTTCACATAATTACAATAAACCTAACTTTGTATTTTATCTCTTTTGGGGGGATATGCCTATTGGAAGAGACCTTTCTCTTGAATTCTGTCTCCTTATTTGAATGGAAGAGAGTTTACAATTCATCCTTCAGATATGTACAAAGCATAATTTCCACTGAACAATTTGTTCTAGAGTCTGTATCCCTTAAAAATTCATGCAATTTGTGTTAAGCCTAAATTTAATTTTTATCATTATGGTGTAATCCCATTTTCTCCAGTTCCTTTCATAAGTTTATACAATAAGTCCAAAGGTGTATGGACAGCAGCCCTTAGCAGGAGAGCTTACCTTTTCCATGCGACAATATCTCCCTTCAGGATGCTAACTCCTCTCTCTGCTTCCACACACATCCCTATTTAGAGGTCATCAGTCAGCGTTCTGTACAACAAGCTGGTCAGCAGAGAATTTTTCTTGGTGTGACAATGCTTTTGTTTCCAGTGCCTTCTGCCAAGGGTCTATGGGGTCTGAAAGAAAAGAGGGGAAATACAATCCTGCACTATTAGCACTTTCTCTTGGCTTTTCCTACCTAGAGCACTGTCCCATTAATCCAGTAGGACCTTATTATAATCCCAAGGCTTTCTTCCCCAAGCTCCCCAAATCCTCACGGTTGGTATGATCTTTTGCTACTATCAGAGCTTTAGTCTGAATTTATCCTAAGGATGGTATCATTATTCTGGCAAAATTCATGTCATTGAATGTCTCTTTGCCATCTGTGTCCTACTTCCTGCTTGCTGGAATAAGAAGTGCTAAAGTATTCCCTCTCATCAATGACAGCACCCACTTCTGTGTTTAAGTTCAATTTTTTAAACTGTAGCCAGCAATATGGTCTTTTATTCATGCACTCACTCATTCATTTATCCATTTTTGAGTGCTTATTAACATGCCAGTCATTCCGCTAGTTACTTGAGGCATAGTATTAATAGGTCTTTCTATCATAGATCTTCTGATCTAGTGACCCTGATATTGGGTTGGGAGGGGGTGTTAAAAGTGAAGAACAGCTTGTTAACAGACTGAAAGAAATGTCTACAGTTGCCAACATTGTAATTAGTGCATCTTAAGTAAGATGATTAAACATATTTTAATGGTTATATATGAGGATGATTGCTAACTTCATTTAATTAAGAGAGAAGGCAATATGCTGCCTCTTAACATATTACAGTAGAGTCCATGAGAATGGAGCTATCTATCTGTTTAAAGGTTACCATGGTTCCTAAAAAAACTGAGTATAGAATTATCATATGATCCAGTAATCCCACTTCTGGGTATGTATACAAAAGAATCGAAAGCCGAATCTTGGGGAGTTATTTGCACATCCATGTTCAGTGCAGCATTACACAATGGCCAAGAGGTAAAAGCAACCCAAATGTCCATGGACAGGTGAATGGATAAAGAAAATGTGGCATATACATAGAATGAAATATTATTTAGCCTTAAAAAAGAAGAAAATCTTGTCATATGCTACCATATGAATGATCTATCTTTGAGGATATCGAATGCAATAAACCAGTCATAAAAAGGACAAATACTTCATGATTCCACTTACATGAAATACCTAGAGTAGTCAAAATCATGAGACTAGAAAGTGGAATGATGATTGTCAGAACCTGGGGGTTGGGAGGAAGAGATGGGCAATTATTGTTTGATGGCTGTATAGTTTCACTTTTGTAAAATAAAAAAAAAAAATTAGAAATTTGTTACAGAACAATGTGAATATAGTTCACTATTGAACAGTACATTTCAAGATTTTAATTTAAAAGAGAAATTTTAATATTACATGTTTTGCCATAATTAAAATAAAGTTAAAAGATTAAAAAGCTAACTTGGTTAACATGGAAGCAACTGTGGGTAAGATGGAATGAGTGTTAAATTCTGGTCAATTAGAAGATTGGGGTTGCAGACTTGGCACTGCCAATTCCTAGCTGTGTGACCTTGGGCTTGCATTTAACCTCTAACCCTCTGTGTCCTCACCGGTAAAATGGAGATCATGTCACCTACTTCAAAGAATTTTGTAAGGGTTAAATGAGAAGATGTGTGTGCAAGTTGGCAGACCCTAAGCACTATTCAAATGTAAAGCATTTTGATGGTGATGATGATGGATTTTTCTATTATTTGGCTTCACCACTCTTGTTTCTGGCCACATTCAGGCAGGGGGCATAGTGAGGCACCAACTACAGCTTTTCGTTTTTCCTGCTATTTTCTCCACCTCAAAGTTACAGATGTTAAAAGTGGAATGCTTAATCTGGTTGTTGATCCTCCTACCAGCAACTTATCTTACTGTTCTCCAGGCAAGTTCCATTTGTCTTGATTTTCTTATTTTAGTTAACTCAATCATAGAATTGGAGGGATTAAATACAGATATATAAGAAAATTGAATAGCAATGCAAGTTGTTGGGCTAAGTCCTGACTAGGACCCTTTGAGTAAGTAGGACCCCAGCCAGCCCTTGAAGGAAGGAAAAGATTTGAATAAACAAAACAAGGGGAATGGAAGGCAGGGTTGGCATTCCTAGTGAGGGGGAACCTCATGAGCAAAGTTTGTGGGAAAAAATAAATAAGGAAAACTTAGAGGACAAGGAGGACACTGGCCTGCTTAAAGTGATGAGCCTGAAAGATGAAGAGGGGAACAGATAATGAAGGTACTTCAGTAGCAGGCTGAGGGTATTGGATTTTTAGTCATTTTAATTTGAGAATAGGGAAATGAGCTGTTTGAATGTGTGTTTTATAGCAAAATAATTCATGAACCTAATGCAATTACACTAAAATCTCTATGGCTTGTTTAGGAGAAGTCTATAAAATGATACTGGAATTCAACCAGATGAATCATCAGGTGACAATAAGAACAAGATTTAAAAGCATAATGAATAAACAGTGGTGGGAAAATGGGTTACTTATTAAAAATATCAATTTAGGGTCCCACTTCACACCATATACCCAAATTAATTTATGCTCAATTAAAGAATGTGATGTAAAAGAAAAATAAAACAAAAATTAGAAGATAATATAGATAAATGTCTGCTTTCTAAATGGGTAAGGAATTTTTAGGGCAAGAGAATCTCCTATGTATTGTTGGGGGTTGTTAATTGGTACAATCATTTAGGAAAGCATTTTGCCCCATCTTTTGGAGCTCAAGAAGTACATACCCTATGATCTGATTCCACTTTTGGATATACACACGGACTCAAGAAACCATGGTACAGAAGATGCACCCAGCACCACTGTACACAGTACCACTGTTCAAGACAGTAAAATGCTGGAAACAATCCAAAATCACAAAACAAGAGGATGAATAAACTGCAGGATATTTATAAGTGGAAATTTAAATAGCAGTGAAAGGGAACTATCTAAAGTATCTGTATCAACATGTAAATTAAAAGCATATCACGTTGGGTGAAAAATTAAGTTACAGAGGATAACATACAGTATAATACCAATTATATGCAATCCTAAAATATGAAAAAAATGCACTGCATTCTGTTTAGGAATATGTACATATTTCGTACAAGTATGACATCATGGGAATAAAAAGCACTAGATTCAGGGTCATTGTAACCCTTGAGAAAGAATGGATGTGGTGGCAGAAGGTTACACAAGAGGCTTCCACCTTGTTGGTTTTATTTCTAGAGCTGTGTGGTAGGTACGTAGGTCTTTGTTATATTATTCACTGTGGCACTTCGCAAGTCTAAAATGTTTTGTGAAATAAAATGTAAGGATAATGCATATCCTTATAATAAATTAAAACAATATTTAATTATATAATTTAATCTTTACCACCTGCCTCCAACCCACACTCAAGGGTATTCACTGTTAACAGTTCCAAGTCTATTCTCCCAGGTCTTTTCTAGACATTTTCCTTTTTTTAGATATCTGCATATTTCATCCATCAGGTTTTTAAAAATATAAATAGGGTGCTACTTTACCTATCATTTAGTAATTTTTGCTTTTTTCACTTCATATTGTAGATACCTTTCCATATGGGTAACTGTACATCTTTATATTTAATAGCTGTATAGTATTCATAGTGGGAATGTGCCATAATTTAATTATTCCTCAACTGATACATATTTAGGTTGTTTCTACTTTTTGTTATTAATATTCTAAAATGAATATGCCTGCTGAACTTTAGGGAGTATTTTTGTTTGAAAGATTTTCAGGGGGAAGAATTTTTAAGAAAGACTTTTTAAGAATTTTGCTTGGTGATGCATGAAATCCGAAAGGAAATGTGGTATATTCTTCTAAGTCAATATGTAAAAACGTTATGTAAGTCAATCACAAAAATACTAAAACTAAAATAGAAAAATAAGCAAAGTACATCAATAGACAACTTGCAGAAAAAGAAATCTAAATGCCTACTAACTACATGGAAAATATTTTAACTATCCAATTTTATAATCAAAGAGATGAAAGTTATAATTAGTTTCTTTTTTTTTTTGGCCTACAAATGTAGATGAGATGAGAAAGGGAGTCATAGTGTTGGCAATGTGGCAAGAACTTAAAAATGTTCATATCCTTAGACTATTCATTCCACGATTATAAATATAATTTGAGGAAATAATCCAAGAGGTTGTAAATAGAGATTAATTGCATGCATTTTGGGGGCTCCTTTTTCTTCCCCAACATATACTTAAATAGCAGAGAGCCCCCAACATTCGTTTTGTGCAACATGACTCTGATACCTGGACCATGGCTGATTAGATGGGGCATGTGTGCCTGACCCAAGCTGTGCGAGGACCCCCTTTCCAGGGTTTCTGGCCTCACCTCTGGCGGCTCTCCTCAGTGGAAACAGTTGAAATGTGAGAGCTGGCTCTGCCATACTATTGTCATGTAGCTTTATCCTTAGAGAAAGCCCCTCTTTATCGTGAGAAAAAAAAATGGAGCACAATCACAGCAAGGGACAGAGACAAAAAGAGGATCCAAGGGCTTCCTGTCCTGCTGCTAGTCCCCGCTTACTGAGGCTAAGTGCATCCCTGCCCAGAATTCTAATAAGTTTCCCCGCTTTGCTTATACTGGCTACCTCCCGTAAGTCCCTGGTAAGGCTCCTGCTGCTTTGACTCAAGAGAGAGAACCCCAGGTTCTGCCCTTTACCTCAGTACCCCAGCATGCAGAGAATGGGAGCGGTGCGGTGCGTGGGGGGAGGGGGAGGAGGAAGGGAGGGAACAGAGGGGCAGGAGGGGGAGGAGGGACACGAGTATCCTAATTTCTAACTCTGAAGGTCTACCAAGGAGGATAAGAAGGAATGGAAGGAAGAACGAAATACTGATTGAGCACTTACAAATAAAATAAAAATAATCTACGCGTCTCACTTAAGATAGATCCTACCCCATGGTAAAGAATACTTTAAACAAACAAACAAAAAAACAGGTGCCAAGCCAGAAGTGAATGAGAGTTCTTGAGTGTCATAAGGTTCAGCTTAAATATCACCTCCTCTTTTTCCTTGTTGTTTCTTTTTCCTTTCCCATTTTACCATCTTAGTCACGAAGTATTGCAGTGGGCTCTGGGATCCCATAATAATTAGTCTTTGATGGTAACTTTTTGTAATACACTAGAGGGATAGTATTTATCATATCTTATTCAGATGTGTATTTCCCCAGAGCACAGAATAGGTACTTAAATGTTTGGAATGAATACGTGAGAAAATGATTAAACAAAATAATGAAAATTTAATTAGGAAAATTCTCCTATATTAAGTGTTTAAAGTCTTATTGGAATGTTCTGACCATCATAAAGATGATTTCTCTTTAAAATTTTTTTAATTGTAGTTTTACTTTATTTTAAATTGAGGCATAAATCGATATATAACATATAACATTATATTAGTTTCAGATGTAGAACATAATGATTTGGCATTTATTTATACTGTAACATGATCACTACAGTTGACATTTGTCAGGTGATGATCTCTCTTGAAGTTGAGTACTTGCCACAGTTTGCCTCTGAAGCCAGTGATTTTCATGTATAACATTTTTCTTCTAAAGGGTCAAGACACCTGAAAGTTCATATTTTGAATGAGTCTCTGCTGATGCTTCTTTTTCAAAAGTACTTTTTCATAAATACTTTGTTCCAGTTGCCAACTGGTTTGTTAACTGGGTTACTAATCTTTCAAATCTGAGAATATATGCTTTCCTGACTTAGAAAAACGATCAAACAGAATATTTTCAAATACTGAAGGTGACTACTGCTATTTCCATTGTTCTCAAAGCTTGTTAGACCTAAATTCTCCACCCCACTTAAGTCTCTTCATTATGAAGAAGATTAATTTGGATCCACACTGTGACATAACTTTACAAATTTGCTTCTCACTAAAGACAGAATGGAGAATTCGTTGTTATTTTGGAGAGAATTAAATAACAAAGGAAGTAAACAGGAAAGGCTTCATGTTTTCTAAATATTCTACACAGCACTATATACAACCAGATTATATAGAGGACTTCCAGTGGGGTCAGGCAGTAAAATAGTTTAGAATTTCGGTGCCTATCTTCTAATCTTTATTCCTGCCCAAGTTCTGCCACTTACTGGATGCATGACCTTGGAAAGAAAATAAAAATTTCCTGTATCTTAGTTTCTGCATCTGTAAAAAGTGTTAGTCTGCTTATTTACTGGTCAATGGATTATTTTGAGGATTAAACAAGATAACACATGCAAAATATCAGTCACAGTTTCTGGCTCAGGGTGTTCCATGAATGGAAGTTCATGCTGCTGCTGATAAAAAACTTGGCCAATTGTTTATACTTTTTTTATGACCTCACACAAGACATTTAACCTCTATATCGTATTTGTCTTTCCTTGTGTAAGTAGTAAATAGTAGTAAATAGTAGCCTTGTATTCAATTACTTGGCCATGTCTTTAACAAACAATGACTTACAGAAGTCATTTGGTATAGTAGCCCTTCGAAGAAATTGTGGTTCAAATTGTAGTTCTACTAATTACTAGATATGTGACACTGGACAATTTCCCTGATCCTTACTTTTTAAATTTAAATATGGAAATAATATGAATCTACAGAGTTAAGATTCAGATCAAAGAGTGCATATGAAAGTGAATTAAATTGTTATGCACATGTTTGTAATTATTATTACTGGTACCATACAAGGTTGTGTTGTACATGCTATCCTTATTGGTTTATTTTGTTTTAATAATACTGTGCTCAGATTTAATTTTTCCCCTCTTTTTAGAACATTTTAGCAGTAATTTACCCTATGTTCATAGATTTTACTCAGTTTTATTGATTCTTTTTCTTTTTTTCCTTTTTTAGTCAACATTATTTTATATCAGCTTCATGTTTACTGATACCTTAAAAACAATGTTTTCTGTGGTAGGAAACTTTTAATCATAGGCTGCATTTTCTAAAGTATGGTTTATGTGTTAAGGGTCACAGTAAAAAACAAGCTATTGAAAAGCTGCAGTTTGCTAAGAATAAAGCTTATTTTTATGTCTGGCAGGTCACTGCCCTGTTTTTCCTCATGCAAATGTGTTCTAGGAGGATGTAACTCTTCAAATATAATTCTTAAGTATATCTATTTAGAGTCTTAAAAAAACAACAAATAAATTAGATTCGATGAATTACATTAGGAAAGAATTTCAAGCAGGGTCATTTTGAATGGTTTCTTTTGTTTCTTAAGATTTCTTAAGGTTTCTTAAGATTAGACTTCATTTAGTTCAACCCTTAGGAAATCACAGATTCAGGGCCTAAGAGTAAACTGAGGTTGGAGAGGTTAAGTGACTTGCCTGTGCATTATTAGTCAGGATTTTTTTGGTGTATAGAAGTTCAACTCTGAGTAACTTAAATAAAAAAAAAAAAAAAAGGAATTTACTAGCTCATATAATTGATAAGCTTCAGATATAGCTGAATCCAGCGGCTCCAATCATATCGTTAAAACCTGGCTTTTGTCAAAGTTTCTTCCACAGTATTGCCTTCCTCCAGGATGGAAGAGGGAGAAGGAGATGGTTATAAGTAGCTTACATCATTTTTATGGGTTATGATTGAAAAGGAAGAGCCATCCCACTCCCAACATTCCCAGAGTGAATCTTGGGGAAGATCTAAATGATCTCCTTGGTTCGTGCACCCCTCTGTCTGGGGAGACTGAAGAGGGAAGTAGCATGGGTACTCACATAAAGTGAGGTAGTGTGGTCCTCAAAGAAAAAGGGGATGAGTGGGAAGCAGATATGCACTGCACCAAGGCCAGCTCATTACTGAAGGTGGGGCTAGGACTAGAACGTAGGATCTCAGTCCTGCAGTTCTGGAGATTACAGTAAGGAAGTGACATAGGTAAGTTAGACCGAAAATAGTTGGAGTCTCTTAAAGGAATATAACATAGAAATGAAGATAAAGCTCTGAAACAATAAGTTAAACGACCATTTTTTCCTTTCAGAAATATATGGATATTGTAAAATGCAATTCTCTGTTATTGCTAATGAATGGTCCCACACAATTTATAATATAGTGTAGAAGTGGATTGAAAGGCATGTTTTCTGTGTTCTTGGTCCTTGTTTTCTTCCTGTCACAGTGGAGTATAACAATAATAATAAAAAGACAGAAAACTTCTTAAAATTTCTAGATGTTAAATATATTAAAGTATGAAGAAAGTGAATGATTATGGTAATAACTAGTGTTTATTGAGCACTTAACATGCACCAGGGACTGTAGAAAATGCATAACCTCATTTAATATGATGTCTATCCTGAGTTAGGAAGTGTTAGTCTGCTTATTTACTGGTCAGGGAATCAAAGCTGCGAGGCATGAGTAATTTTCCCCAGCTCCTGACTATCAGAGCTGGGATTCCACTTTGTGTATATCTGATTTCAGGGTCTGTGTTCTCATCATTGCTTATAATTATAATTAGTTACAGCTTTAGTTCATTTAATTGTGTAACTTGGCTATTTTACAAGCAAAATTATTACTTGTGGTACATTTGTTTTGTCCTGTGTAAAATAAAGTGTACCTGAAGTTGGCTTTCTCTCCTTCTCTTCCCCCACACCCCCAATTCTCCTTCCCTATTAGTGACATAGGGCACTTGTTTCTGCCTTGATCCATTGGTGACACCTAGGGCCTCTCCCTGTTCTGTAGGGAACTAGACCATCTAAACATTTTAAATCTCAAGTAATAATTATACACATTAATCACATGGAAAGCCATGGATAACCTATAACCCTTGAGGCACATCTGAAAATGTAACTGTATTATTTAAATTGTGATCCAAGAAATGTCACTGCTGAGGGTGTTTCCTGTGTAGATAAATGTGGCTCCAAGGAATATAATACTGAAGCCCCTTGTCTACACTAGCTGTGAACATACTCCTTTTATTGTTTATCCTGACAACAGCTCTTGCTTCAGGTTTTTTCACTGTTCTTCTCTCTCAACCCATCCACACCCAGCTTCATGTACCTTCCATCTCTCACAAATTGTACTAGTCTACCTGTTTTACCCACACAGGTGTTTTCCTCTACCAGTTGATAACTGGTTTGATGATGCGTCTGCATTTTCTTAGCCCTTCAGCTAGCACCAGTCAGCTATCATATGAGTCTATGTATTCTAGTCTCATTACATGGCCAGCCTGCCAGTAGATTCATGGTAAGCTCAGCCTTGGTATCTGGTGACTGCTTTCATCAGATAGTGATGAACAGTGTTTTGTCATTAGATAATGGCTTTCCAGGTGGCTATAATGTATTTCTTTTTGTATTATCTACAATAGCAGTCTCCAAACATTTTTGGCCATTCATTCCCATTAGTAGTTCTTGGGGAGCAATTTTTTTTAATGGAGAAAAAGTAAGATTTATTGAAAGTACATTTTGGAAGGATACAGGCCACACCAAGGAAGGTTGCAGCCCTGTGGAATTCAGCAGTTGAAGAGATAAAACAGTACAGCCCAATGGGAGGGGTGGGTTTCCAGCCAGGAATGCTGTAAACTTTGGGGAGCAATTCTTAACCAAATATATGTATATTATTTATAAAGTATACACATTTGCTATCATCATTAGCTTAAAACTCTGTTAGGATGAAATTCATTGTTAATGATAGTGGATATAAATCCACATTCTAAATAACCTTCTTGATGAACTTGACTTTCTTCTAGCCAAAATTTGGATTTAGTAGATTTTAACTTTGAAATGTGGCTGTGAAAGATCTGATATTTTAAGTATCAGTTCTGTCACTTGCTTGTTTTCCTTTGATTTCTTTCCAAAGGACTCTGGTAAAGTCACTTGTCTATTTTTTTATGGGTTATTTAATTGAACTTAGGTAATATAATCAGTAAATCCACTTAACTGAATCTAGCAAACTGCAGTGTCACTATATGTTGGCAGGGATGACTGGGTGGGATCACCACTGTCACTCCTTGAAATGAGTAACTTGTACTTTTCCTTGCTGTTCCAGGCCAAGAGACCAATCCATGGACTGAGTGCAAGGTTACTTATTCTGTATATAAAATATTAGTTAAGCTTAATACTTTTTTAAATTTGTATTAAGCATAAATGGATGTCCTCATATTTTCTTCTCCTGCATTCAAAATGGATTGCTTATTTCTGGAGCACACACACCCCTGGGATGCATGGACCTCCTTTGATTGATTCAGGAACAGTTTCTCACATAGGAATGGATGTTTCAATTTAAAAAGATCTGCTCATTTCAGTTACTCAGCTATTTTATAGAAAGTGAAACAGTTTTGAAATGAATTGTCTTTATAGAAATCCATTATTTGCAAGCAAAATCCCCACTCTACAAAATGTGAAATGTTCTAAGCAACAGCTGTGAGTACTTGAAACATGCTCTACTCTTTAACGGTTTAACTGTTGCCAAGGAAAATTTAGTTAGCTTTAGAATCTTCTTTGGTTTTAATTCTGCATTTACCCTCAACCAGAGATTGAGCAAATAAGTTCTTTGTGGCTAGGACACTGAAGTTTTCATGAAGACTGGTACAAGAACTTGAAATGTGGAAATGTAACTTTCTTGAAGGTATGGTAGCCAGTTTTATAGGGCCTAGTGGTGATGAACTTTATCAGGGCCAAAAATGGGCACTATTATACAGTGGCCAATCATCTGTAGTCTGTAGGGGGAGCCTGTTTTCATCCATGAGAGCCATCTTTTCCTATTTCCCATTTCAGTTCGAAACAGGAATATTTTTTCTTTCATGGCACATAAAAATTTCTTTTTTCCCCACTCGAGCCATTTCCGGGAGTGTGCATAGAAATCTGCAACACTTTAGAGTTAACACAAACAGAGAAGAGCCACGCATTTTTGCCATTACTTGTGCATATGGCATAGTTTTATTTATACATAGTCCTATTTCCTAACTGTATAAAAAACATGGCCTAATACTGAAGGGATAAACTAGGCTACAAAACGATACACACTATATTAAAAGAAAAAAACTTGGAAGTACACTAAAATGCTAACAGTGGTTGAGAGGTTATGAATGTTAATTTATTTTTCATGCCTCTTTTTTCACTCACCAAATTTTGAACAAGTGGGACCCTGACATTTGTAGTTAACATTAAGAATTTCCTTCCTTTTTCTGCCCGCCCCAGCACCCGCAAAGGACGTCTGTCTCGTGCCTTCAAATTGAGCTGCAGTCCAAGAACATTTTCTGGAAATGCATCATTTGGCCTGGGGCTCACCAAGGATGCCAAGACATCTCTCTAAATATTTTATCACTTGTTCTAGCTAGAGTTAAGTCAGGGTGTCACCATAAACTCTCTCGTATCCACCCTCCAATAGAGCTCCCCAAGTTCCCAGTGTGGTGCGGGTTGCTCCGAGTTCCGTTCAGCAGGAAGGCCCATGCAGTGGATCTCAAAAAATGCTTGCGCGCGGGGAGACAGCGCTCCCACCTGCATCAGCTACATGGAACCGGCCTGGGCCAAGACCTGCAGGGGCACCAGGGAGCTGATGTGCGAGAGAGGTTCGGGGAAAAGAAGGCCAGGTGAGAGGGAATGCGAGGCGATCCCCGAGCCGTGGCCAGGCCCCAGCGGGTTCGGGTTTCGGTGCCGGGCCTTCCTCGGGGTTTCACAGCGGGCTGCCGGTGCCCGTCTACACAGGCGCGGGCTGGGATCTGACTGCTGTCCACGCCGCGCTGGTTCCGGTCCTGCGTGGGGGCTCCTCGAGCCCCAGCCGATACCGGGGACGGAATCCAGGCCCCGGGGGCCGCCCCACCCGTGGCCGAGTCCTGCCCCTAGAATCCTCTGGTGGAAGACGAGCGCCGCACGCGCGCAGCGTGGAAACCCATCCCGTGGCTCTGTCCGTCGCACACCTCCCGCGGGTAAGGGCCGCCTCTCGGGCCTAGCGGCGCCTGTCAACACCCTCCTCCGCCTCCCCACTCGCCTGGCGGAAGCGGCGGAAGCGGCGGCAGCGCGGCCAGGGCTCGCGCTGCATCCGGGTTCCTCGCCCCTCCGCCCAATCCTCGCCCTCCGCTCTTCCCACCCTCTCGTGTCTCCGCCCCCCGCCCCACCGCCAATAGCGTATCGGCTCTCAGCCGAACTTGCTGGCACGAGAGTGACGGCAGATATCGACCAATCAGGCTTCGCTTCCCGTTTGAAGCCTCCAGTGGATGGGCGCGGGGGGCGGGCGCTGCTGGCCAGCAGGTTTGGTTGAGAGTGGGCCATGGACTCAGCCGCCCGGTGATATTGACAATAGGAGAGAGAAAGGGGCATTGACGGGGACCCAGCGCGGACACCGAAGGGCGGCTCTGGCAGCGGCGGCTCCAGCGGCTCCAGCTCCTTCTCCTCCTTTCTCCTCCTGCTGCCGCTGCGGATCCAGTCTTCCTTCTTCCCTTCCCCCCCCTCCCCACCCCACGTCGTCGCCGCCGCAGCCGCCGCCAGGTCCGGGGCAACGAGCAGAGGCGCCGCCCGCCGGGAATGTGAGCCAGGAGCCACCGGCGGAGCCGCAACCGGGTCGGTGCCGATTTGATGGGACGGGCCCGCGGGGGAGGATCCTGAGGTCGCCGCCGCCGCTGCAAGCGCTGAGGTTCAGGTCCGGCCGTGAGGCCTAGAAGCGCCGCCGCCGCCGCCGCCGCCGCGGAACCGGAGGGACGCCGCGCCGGACTGCCGTCGCCCCGGGTGCCCCGCCGCTGTCCGGACCTCCCCCCGCTCCCGCTGCGGTCCTCTGGCGCGTCCCCCGCCCCTCGCAACCACAGATCGTCTTCGGATTCTTCCCCAGAAGCTTCAAGGTAACTTCGTCCCTCCAGCTCAGCGGTTCGCCTGCCTTCCTTCCTCTTCCCAGTCTTCCTGGGGAATCTGCAGGGCACCAGCCGAGCTCGGCGAGGCCTGGCCCAGGCAGCCGAGGAGTGCGGTGGGGTGCGGTGCGGGAGAGGGAGCGCCCGTCCCACTTGTCTGATTTACCTGCAGATGCTTCTCCTGCTGCCTCTCCTGCACTCTGTCCCCTCCCCTCCCCCTTTTCTCCACCTTCTGGCATTGGAGGCGTCTTCTTGTACCCCTTATCCACTGACGGGGGCGGGGAGGAATAGGAGGGATTGGTGTTGTGAGGATTCTGTAGCAGCTTATCTTCAGGGCTTGCGGTGGGGGTGGGTAGGAGCAAAGGGAGCATGTGAGCATCCCAACAGCCGAAACCCCTTTCCAGTCTTTCTCCTTCATCCTGGTACCCCCTTTGGATTATCCTGAGCCTTGGAATGCCCCATGTCCACTGCTTAGAGGATGATAAAGCTTCGGGCGCCTTGGTTCAGGGCGAAACCTGTTTCCCCGGGCTTTGCACGGACCCGCTGCAGCGCTTTAGGGTTGAGATCCTTGACGTTTGTTTATTCGCGGCCGCGGGCATAAAGGAAAATGAATCATTAAAAAAAAAAATTGCTATCAATAAATCATCTTTAGGAATAGGGATAAAAACGAGACAAAAAGAGTGATGGAGGAACAGAATTTACTGAAATTCTGTGTTGTTACAGTTAAATGAAATCTAAGTAATTCACATACCATATTGGAAAAGCGACCCCTAAATTTACAACATACAGATGTGATGTGGAGCTTCTTCCTCATGCAGTCTTCATGAAATTTTTAAAGTGATCTTACTCCTTCCGTAGTCATTCAGAGTTTGTAATTCCAGTTTGAATGTCACATTTTTTAAAGCTAAATTAGGTTTTTAAAAACTTAAAAGAGAACCAAACAGGACTTCAGAATTCCAGACCTCCACATCATGTGGTTTTGTTTTTTGTTTATATTTTTGTTATTTTTACTTTGCTAGAACCCAGGTAAACCAGGTAGCTTTTTATTCTTACACGTTCAGGAAGAAACTACATTACTGTTTTATTTAGAGCTTAAAAAATATTGGAACGACAGGTGAGTAATTGCATTTTGGCATTTTCCCCATATGCATTATATTTATTCAAGTCTGCCATTAATCTTGCACAGAGCCTCGGTACCATGGAAATGATGACATCTGTTTAAATTGGTAAATGAAATAGAGCTTAATGCTTGTTACTTTTAGGGAATAGCCTTCATTATAATTAATAATTTGATAGGGTTAAAAAATCCATAAGAACTGTTCATCAGTTTGATGGAATGGAAATTAATATTCGATCATGAATTTTAAGGGAACTCAAGTGGGTTATCTAAGTAGGCTGTGAATTGTAAGTTTTCATTTCAACTTTGGTGTACCATTTCATTATAGTTTTGTCTATTAAACTTTAATAACAAGATGGCTTCACTAAAAAAGAAGACTTCTTTGAATTGATTTTTCATGGTGCCTTTTATGTGTTCTCTTTAAAGTAATCTAGCTTGTCCTCATTTGCCGTGTGGTGTAGTTTATCATAGCTAACACAGCCTGTTACATTAAAAGTCATGCCTAGGTAGTTTTGGTAGTTATAAATTTCACCTTGTTGTGATACATTGGTCTAGATTCTTGAAGTACAATAAGGGTTTAAATTCCAGAGCCCATTCATAGTATTAAATATTGTGGGAAAATGTATCGATGGAAGTTTTCCAGCTGCAGAATAGCTCCAAAATTACTTCAGGAATCTTGAGAAGAGCTTTACAGTTTGAATAAGAGTAGCTTAGAAGAGTTCGTCAAGTCTAAATGAGTATCTTTAATGTTATAGTAAGAGTAGCACAGTACATTGGAATACTGCACAGTGCATTGGAATTACAATATTGCTTATATAGTGGTTATATTCTGCTTTCACCAAATTTTAATATTTTCTTATTGAATATGATTTTTCTTAATTGATTTTATTTATCACATATTTCCATTTTCATCAATATTGTGTATGGGAATTTTAGAATTTGTGTAACCTACATGTATTCTTCCACTTTGGAAATGTGTTTATGATACTTCTTTCTCTTCAGTAGGGATATGTCCTCAGCACCAACTACTCCTCCATCAGTGGATAAAGTAGACGGATTTTCTCGGAAGTCCGTCCGAAAAGCCAGACAGAAGAGGTCGCAAAGTTCCTCACAGTTTAGGTCTCAAGGCAAGCCTATTGAGTTAACACCTCTGCCACTCCTGAAAGGTAAGGCTTATGACCAGGTGATGGATTCCCCTTCAGTTGATCTTTTTTAATATCTCTAAGTTCCTTTTTGTAGAATTTTACATTTGTTAGTATTTAGTGTTGCACATTGAAGGGAAGAATGGGAGATTTCAGACATGTTGAAGTCACCGATGTGTGACCAGATATACCCATTCTCCTTTTTAAAGAGCTCAATTAAATATAAATAGCTGTGGACAATTGAATGGAAACTTACTAGGGGAATCTCTCACATCGATACATAGGAAAAGTGAATGCCAGAGAAACATTAAGATGTCTGTACTTTTTATTTTTTCTTATATTGGCATTTAGATGTATATATTACATGCAATGACCATTACAAATTGTACAATCTTAATCACAGGAAGTAGACTTAGTAGAGGAAATGGTACCAGTAACATATATTAAAAAATGATGTTTGAAAGAATTCATTTTTAAAATCAAGAAAAAAATAGTAACTGATGACATACATACATTCTTGTTTTTAGATAGTATAAATAGAAAATATATATGATGATTATATTTATTTAATACTTTTTTCTTTCCACTGGAATGAATTAAAGACAAGTTTTTAATATGAGTTTTTAATACTGTTTTTTTCTAAGTTAGACTTTTGGACTTTTAACTTTTAATTTTCATTCTTTTGATTTTCATCTATTTCCTTTATGTTTAAGAAGCATTCTTTGTAATGTATCAGAACATTATATTTATAGCATGGAAACATCAGAATCTACCTTTGAAGGTAGATTTTTGTCTACCTAACACTTAAGGGTGAGGGAAAAGGGGACATGGATAACACAGTGCACTTTAATGGCCCAGAGGAAATCCAAAAACCTGGTTTGTTAGTTCATTAATGAACATTGCTATAACAGTTTGTGAAATCAGAAGGTATTCTAAGAAACACTGGAGTTTGACTAGAAAGGATCCTCAAAATTTAGCCTAGGATATTTCAAGCTTTTATTTTTCCCATGTTAACAGTTTTCTTAAGGGAGGGAGATTTATGAGATTCCAGTGTTTATACTTGAAATTGGTGAAACTAAATGATTACTGATTACTATAAAGATGATAGCTTTCTTTACCAGTTAGTAAAGATGAGCTCCTATGAGTTTGGGGGTAAGGTGGTATTTTGACTAAAGACTGCTGTAAAAATGAAATTGAGGCTCTTTATGAGGCTCTGGAAGAAAAATGAAGGAAAAATTCTCTAGGGTTAAAATTAATCATGCTTGAAATACAAAGCTGGGAGGTTTATTAGATTTTTTTAGTAATTTAATCTGACCTAGACATGTAATAGCTATTAGCATCTATATCCAGCAAAGGAATTTATTCTGAGGAAGCAGGTTAAACTTTTTTAGGGTTAGAAATGATTTTAAAGTTTATTGTTATATTTAACTTTGGGCGGCTCCTAGTCAACATTACATTAAAACTTAATAACTACTCATAGGCAGGGTATTGATTTTGTGGGTAGTGAAAGGCTTACATGAGAAGAAATTGGCACATGTTTTAATATTTTGTTGCCCTTTATCTCTTTTATATTGTGGTAAACTATAGATAACATAACATTGACCATTTTAATAATTTTTAAGTGTGTATTGAGTGTAGCATTAAGTACATTCACATGTGCATCCATCACCACCACTCATCTCCAGAACATTTTCATCTTCCCTAACTGAAGCTCTGGATCCATTAAACACTAACTCCCCATTCTCCACTACCCCTAACCCCTCCGCAACCATTCTACTTTCTGTCTGTATGAATTTGGCTATTCTAGGTACCTCATATAGGTGGAATCATACAAAATTTGTCTTTTTGTAACTACTTATTTCACTTAGCATAATGTCCTCAAGGTTCATCAATGTTGTAGCATGTTGTGTCAGTATTTTCTTCCTTTTTAGTGCTGAATAATATTCCATTGTGTACATGTACCACATATTATTTATCCACCTGTCAATGGACACTTGGGTCACTTCCATCTTTTGATTATTGTGAATAATGCTACTCTGAACATGGATATACAAGTGTCTGTTTGAGTCTTTCTCTTCATTTCTTTTGAGTATATACTCAGAAGTGAAATGACTGGATCATATGTTTAATGTTTTTTTGAGGAAACACCATATTGTTTTCCATAGCAGCTATATCATTTTACATTCACACCAGCAAAGCACAGGGTTCCAATTTCTCCACATCCTCACCAGCACTTATTTAAAGTTAAAAAAATTTTTTTTTGGATAATAGCCATCATAATGTGTGTGAAGTGGTAATTCATTGTGGTTTTATTTACATTTCCCTAATGATTAGTGGTAAGCATCTTTTCTTTGCTTTTTGACCATTTGTATATCTTTTTCTCATTTTCTTAAGTGAAGTCTGGTAGTATTGAAAAATTTCCAAGAACTTTGGTCTCTAAGAATATGATTTTAGTGAACTTGTATATTTTGCCAGCATAGGAGAATTAGAGGGCAGCAGGACCATATAATGATAGATATATCCACAAACTTAATTTCAGACATATTAAAAGCAATTCTTGTATAGTAAACCCATTCTGGGAAAATAGTTTGGAAAGCACTCCATAAATTAGATTTCCATATATATAGAATAACAAAGAAGTTACTCTCAGCTATAGACTTCAGAAATATATATTTGCTCTTGATGTTTTTTTAGTGAATGAAAACAGTTTGTTAAATGACTTTTTTTTTTTACAAATAGATTTTTTGTGTGTTGTGGTGTCACCAACTTTATGAAGTAATTTATGGAATATAAAGGAAATATATAAGGGGAATTTTTTTTTTTTTGCCATTTCTTTAGAAGAAACTAGAGTAAATTATATATGCATGCCAAAGGATAGCTACTGATTTAATTGCTAGAGAATTGCTTTGAGTATATTGGTAGGTTTGAGCTAATTTTATTTGTGTGTACAATATAAATTGCATTTGAAATTTGTTGCTTTAAAAAATAAAGTAAAAGACATCTTCAAGGTCTTTAGGAGAGTTCGAGAATGGAAATTGTGTAAACACAGTTATTATATAACTCAGTTTTAATATGTAATTTTGAAAAATTAGATATTTATTAATGATCATTTGTTTTGTGTGTATGTATTGTCAGAATGTTTATGCATATAATATTTGACTGACTTGTAACTAATACTGCCATTAATTCTTAAAAGTCTTCTCATTTGCAGAACCGTAATAAAGTGAAAGTTTTTCTATTTTGCCCTTTTGCTAATAGGTGGGGTTTTAAAATTTGTATCAATGATGTTATTTTCTATAGAAAGCAACACCAACATGTAGTTTTTGTAAATATATGGTGAGTGACCTCACTTTTCCTGTAAATACAGACATTTAATATAAATGTGCATAAACCTTGAAATATAGACATTTGAATTTTCTTCATCATCACATACTTCTGAAAATGTTTTCAGGCTATCCTAAAGTTTTTGAGTTTGAAAGACTCTTAGTCCTTTTATTGAAAAAGGAAATCCAGTAGAGTAAACCTTAGTGCCTTATGTGCTAAATAAGAAATGTGCTTCTTTGTTCCTACACAATAGAACATGAAGCAAGCTTTGACAGTTATCTAGGTAAGTCACTGAATAAGGACAATCAAACAAAATACTTAGGCAGAAAGATACACATTTATAATAAATAATCATTATTATTATTAGTAGTAATAGTAATAATAGTAGTAGTATCTGATTGAGTGGTTTATGTTCTCTCCCCATGGTATCATTTACCTTCCAACTTTCTTTGACTTAAACAGATTATGTAAGTTTAGATTTGAATGAAATTTTTTTGAAAACAACCACCTCCGAAGATGGGATTATAATGAAAATGTCATCGTTATTTCTAGCCAGACAATTCATTATATGTTTTTGAAGCATTTTGCTGATAGTTCGGACATTTGGTATTAAACATTCCAAAAGCTATGAGTGGAGGTTACCGTTCAGCAGAGAGAAACTCTTTGTCTCTTAGTGTTGAAACCTTTAGATCAGTAACTTTGTGTTTCTATAATACTCCTCTAATGAAAACATTTTTTTCAAAACTCTAAGATTTGATTCAGCTTACCTTATTTTTACTTTTAAGTAGGGTGACAGTTTGTGAGGATTTTCTAAATTGCAATTTAGTTTGTGTTTTTCTAAGTATTGGATAGGATAATTCTATCTCTTTTCTGCTTTGTATAGTGTAAAGAAGGAATATGTATATAGAATTCCCAGTATTTATAATGGACTAGTGTATTTATGATGAAAATTGTTTCTTAAGGAATAATATCATTTAGTTTAGTGTTTACCTTCCTCTTTGTAGGCTATGATGCAGTGTGGCATAGGGGAAGGTACATGGGCTTTGTTGCCCACAAGAGGCCTAGGCTCACTAGCAAATGACTTAACTTTTTTTTTTGTGCCCCCCGCACCCCCCGTGACTTAACTTTTAGAAGCTTTGGTTTCCTTGTCTACCAAATGTAGATGATGATAATAACCAATAGATAATAACCACTGCTACCAGTGGTACATTCATTAAATACTAGCTATTACTCAACTGGGATTTCAGAAGTTAGAATATGAATGATGTGGAATTATTATTTGACTTTTTATATTTTTTTAGCAAAAAGTTGAAATTGGAAATGTCTCTCAATATTATGAAACAAGAGCATAGTTTTGCTGTCATGAACCTTTTTCAACTAGAAAATTCAAAGAAACAGTTTGTAAAAGTATTGAATTTAGTAGACTATGTATATTTAAGCATCTTTATTTGGAGATTTTTACCTTCTGTATTGATATCCTGCCACCTTTTTTAGTTGTAATGCTTTTTATTTTTAACTTATTCATTTTTTGAATTGTTAATACAATCATATGGTTCAAATATGAAAAGATACAAAAGAATATATGGTGAAAAATCCTCCTCCCAACTTGGTTCTCCTAGTTCCCCTTCTCAGGAGCATTCAGTCATAATATTCTTGTAGAGTTGGTATAGACATTCTTAAACCTTTGATTGAATTTGAAATGCACTTAGCAGCCTGAAATTATATGCACATTTTATATGTGTATGTTCAGGTACTAAATGGGAGAATTCCATAGTTTTTTTCAGATTCTCAAAGCGGTACCTGAAGCAAAAAAGTTAAGAGTCAATGATCTAGTGTGTACCTTGAATTAATGATGTATGTTCTTTAGACAGCTAAATTGTAGTGAGAGAGAGGGAGAGGTGTGTGGGGAGAGGGAGTGTGTGGATTTGGGGGTTGGTTTTAAAAATTAATCATAAGCTTTACTTTTGAACCACAAGAACAACTGTAAGTTAATAGGTGTTAACATTTAGCTTTGCAGCCTTTGAAACAATGTGGTACTACTTTTCTTTTGGGGGAAGAAATGATAAGATCTTTCACAACACTAAATGTCAAATTACATCATTTTCATGTGTGAAAGATTATACGTAGTCTTAGTGAAGAAGTATTTCGTTCACTTTCAGGCAGGAATATTTTTTTCTTTATATATCCTAATAGTATGCTTCTGTAGCATAGAGAATATTACCATACAGAGTCTTATGTGGGCCAAAAGAAATTGAGAATAAGCATTCCTGATTTATTAATCATTTAAAAGTAGGGTAACAGCTTGCATTCATGTCATCCAAGTGTGATAATTATTGCTTAGTTCTTAATCTAAGGTTTATAGATTTCTGTTTGGGGACAGGGTGCGTATATCATGGAAGAGCTTCAAGGTTCTAAGCACCTTCTAAAATTATATGTAACGTTTCTGTGCATGTGCAGTGTCTTTGAGGACAGAGTTTATTGCTTTCATTAGATTCTCAAAGATTTAACTCTGCTATTTCTGCTTTCCCCTACAGTTGAGAGCTTTTGGCTTAGACTAAAAGATTGGGTGTTGTCATTGTTATTGTCATTATTTCTGAGTATTATATTAGTTGTGTGTGTGCACATGCATTGGACACTTACCAGTAAACTTTGCAAGCTGTAAACAACAGAATTCATCATAATGTGGGTGTCTTCAGGGTATAACCCAGCCAGGGCATAAAAATGTTGAGGTGTCAATAGGTCTTCTCATAAGGTGAAGTGGTCTTCTTCTACCTAGAACTTTCTTCCCCTGATTTCATATCATTCTTCATTTCAGCTCATATGGAACTTTCTTAAGGACCATCCCCCATGACTTTTAAAAATAATCATTCTTGAAGTTTCTATCATTCTCTTATCTCTGGCATCGTATTTAATCGTAAAATAATCTAAAAATTATTTTATCTTTGTTTTTTCACTTGTATGTTATCTGTTTCTCCTACCCATTAAAATGTTCTTTGGTGTAGAAACCTTGTTTCTCTTACATCTAGGACCCAGATCAATGCTTCTTACATAGTTGGCATTCAGAAAGTAATTGTTAGTAAATGAATTAACATTGTTAGTTGGCATCTAGGTTATTAGTAATAGTAGTATAGACATTTATTTTTCTTTCTTAAATATTTAAAAAATTTTTTTCCTCCAAATCCAGGCCACAAGGTTTTATTTTAACTTGTAATTTATACAGATTGATAAACTTGTTTAATGAACTTTTTATTTTTGAAGGATCACATTGCTGAGTGTTCACTTAAAATCCTGAGAATGGTTTTGTGCTTTTATAATTCTGATTATTTAAGGTTGAAAACAGAAGCAGTATTTTGTGGAGAAAGAATGGAGTGGATTTTTTTGTTTGACATACTGAGTGATTCCTTTTGCTTAGGGGATTCATCACTTTCATTTTATAGAAGTTAAGATGTTCAGTACAGTGAAATCCCTTTTTTCTGCTTGTATTTGGGGACTGAATTATGGGCTCATCAGATCACCAGGCTTTCTTTTTTTATATGGGTTGAGAGAATGGCATATCTGAATATTATAATGGACTTTCAGAACAGGGTTTTATGATCAAAATTTCTTTTGTCAGACCTTTTATAACAATGTTAGCTTTTAACATTAATTAGATTTTGTAGTGCTAGGAAAAGAACAGCAGAGTTTCTAGATATTTCAAAAAGGCTAATAACTAAGGTAGTTCTTTGGTTTGTTTGCCAATGATGACATCCTGTTTTACTGTTTAAAAATATTTTTCTACCCTTTGTAATTGAAGATTTTCTAAAACAAATAGGCATCTTATTTTTATGTTACAGTAGAATTAAGTGTAAAGGAACATATTAATTGAATAATATGATATATTATTAAGTTGTCACTTAATGTATAACAGGATATACCTACTATATGTACCATGTATTACCTAAGGGAGACAGGTGGCCTCCCTGAGGTAAGAATGGAGGCCCTGGGGTCACACACAGGTAGGTTTGAATTCTGGGTTTACTCACAGCTATGTGACTTTTAAGCCATGTTTTTTTATCTCTAAAATTGGGAGAACATTAGAACCTCACAGAGCCAGATTAGGTGCCTTCAAGCAGGTAAAACATTTTGCTCAGTGTTGGGTACATTGTAGGAGTTAAAGAGTATTAGGTTTTTTAAGTATAAGGAGAGCTGTATAATGGAAAATGCTTACCAGTGTTTTTCATGTGATTTTTATTTCTTTAACATATTATGTGGATTATTTCCACTTAAGGAAGAAAAATATGGAGTACGTATAGCTGTGAGAATTAGACTCTTAAAGCAGAAAGGAGAACTAGTTTTTATGGAACAATTTCAGCCTTACTGTTTAGTCAACATCACTTTCAAACTGACTTATTTCAGGAATAAGAACTTAAAGTGACTAATGTAATTCTTTTCAAGGGAAATTTCATTTGTGCAGAGTTACCAGGAAAAATTATTGTTAAATAAACTTATTTTGGAAGTCATCTACTAGAACAAGATCTCCAAGCTTTTTGTAATTGCTTACTTCTGTCAGTAAAATAACATATTTATGCATTGTATGCATGTGCTCTTATATAAATATGTAATGCCCATCAAGACCATGCGTAGACATAGAAAGTTAAAAAGGATGATATTGAAAAATAAATGTATAGATGTTCTATTACTTAATTTTGTACTTCCTTTTCCCTTGCACATCCTACCAACACATGCACTAGCCCTGAGCACATCTTTGTTTAGAGATTTTACCTCTAACAGTGAACTTCCTCTTCAGGTTTTGAGTCTTGTTAGTTTTGTAGTGTTTTAGTTTTGAGCCAGAGAGGGAGGAGAAGAGTTGCATGATAAAACGTCTTTCTTTACCTTCTTTAGGTTTTTGTCTAGGCTTTTGAATTTATTGCACTTTAAAGAAATAATCTGAATTGAGGATTTTGCCAGTTTAAGGAGTATCATAGATTGTTCTTTGTCCAGGGCTCTTATCTTGCTAATGGTAGGTGGGTTTCACAGGGCCCTTGACCCTCTTGAAATTCCAGGCAGTATTTTGTATCTGTGCAGACTGACAGTTTTCTGGGCAAAGGCTTTTGAGCTTTCAGCAGATTCTCAGAAGTTTCTCCAAAGGCTGGGAACTGCTGCTTTGCGTGGTGGGCGTCAGTCTTCTCAGAGCAGAGAGAGAATTTGTCATATAATCCCTTTCTGTAGAAGGGAGATCTCATGACAAGAGGTTTCTTCTGCATATCTCCTGACTTTTAATTCCTTTTGGTATCAAACAGAGTTTTAAAAGGTGTTTGAAGGAAGATGTTACTACATGACTCCAGTGTGGTTGTTTGGAAATTTTTGATCAGTATCATTTGAAAAATTAAGCCAGGTGAATAGGACTATCGATGGTAAAATTGACTGTGCCTGTAAAAAAGCATTTTTCCTCTACTAGCTAGGGACCTGGGAAAAATTGGGAGGAGAAACTCAGGTTATCTTCAATGGTGAATAGTTTAGCAACCAATGAAGGAGCAGAGAAGCAGTAGTGTCTGTTGGTTTTCTACTATGCCAGACGACATACTGTGGGGTATCACATTGAAGGTTTTCAACAACACCAAGAGCAAGGGATATTTGCTGTTAACTGGGGGCCAAATAACTTGCCCACTCCTGCAGAGAGAGCCACGTCTGGGATCCCATGTCCATCTGGTTCCAAAGCCAGTGCCTTCTCTTTTAATGTGCATTAGCAGTAGATGGACATAGGTAAGTACTAGAGCTAATTACCATCTTGCTCATGCTGTGCTGGGGTGATTTACTTATTGAATCATCTTACTACATCTTGAAGGAACCTGAAAATTGTAAGGATACCAAAGTGATGAGAAGAAGTGGAGAAGATAAGGGGAGAACAGCCAGGCCGGTAGCAGCACTATGGGAAGATATAAGTGGGTGGTGATGGGGAAGAGTCCTGGAAGAGCAGCAAGCCTCAGACTCGACTCTTAGGAAGGGCCAGGCAGTGCAGCTAAGAGGCAGGCAGGAAGGGTAGCTGGCCCCTCACAAAAAAGAACAGGGAGATGCTACTCTGGACTCCAGTAGGACTCAAATGCTGCTATAGTAAAGGCATCTCAGCCATGGGGAGGCTAGGGTTTGGTAAACTGGTAGCATTCCAGCAGTGGTGTTCTTTACCATTCATCTTTCCATCTTTGGGAGCTAGCTTATTGTAGAAAAGTGCATGGGTTCACGTCTAGGTGATAGTCCTAGCTTTATGAACCGAGGTCACTTACTTAACCTCTTTGAGCTTCATTTTCTTCTTCTACTACTACTACTGCTACAAATACTACTACTACTATTTCCTCCTCCTCCTCCTCCTCCTCCTCCTCCCAAGGTGGTTTTGAGGAGTAAGGTAACATGGGTTATGTGTGGTCGCTTGCTTAAAAAATATTCCTTCCCTTATCATTCTGCTTGTCATTGATCTTTCTTTGAGTCACTCCTATGGACCTGGATCTTGTTTCAGAGTAAAAAGTGTTGTGAGGGAAGAGATCTGGCAAAATCTCATCCATTTATGTAGCACCATGGCAGACTTTCATTTTGCAGTGATGTTTCATTTTAATTTAATTCATGGTTGCTTGTGCCTGGAACACTGTTCAAAGTAAAATGGTAAAACATTCAAAAGAACATAGAGAAAATTGGGACTTGGCATCATGTCAAGAAAAGTACTGTCTTCTAATAAGGAAGATACAGACTTTTCAATTAGCCTTTACCAAACATCCCCAAAAGACAACATCTGAAAATAGAAGGGGATACTCCTCTGCCACACCTTATAAGGAAATACAGTGAGAATTTAGAGTAGGTTTAGGCTTCCAAGGAGCTATCTTATAATAGCAGTTTGGTAATATAGCTATAGGGTGTCTTGTGCATTAATTGGCATACAGCACTTCTTTTTGAATGAATATTTGGAAATCAAGAACATTTGTAGCAAAAATGAGTTTCTTTTGAGGGTCAGAAGGGTACTTCAACCTTTGTATCATCAGGTTAGTTTTCCAGAAAGATAGTGATGTATCAACAGGACGTGTGTTTTCTCCTAATTTGTGAGCAGAGGTCAAATGACTTGAAAGCAGATTGATACAAGGGACTTCTTAAAAGAAAAAGGAAGTTTTAGTGCTCTCTGTTCTGCCCCTGTCCTCGCATGCCTGCATATGCATTTGATCTCCAACCCCACCTATAACTAATCAAACTGCTGTTTTTAACATTAACTAGCCATCTAGAAATAATATGATAGTTTAGTCAAAAACAGTTAAGATCAAGTTTTAAAACTCATTAGTTCTAAAGTTTACGTGGATGTGGCTGGATCTAGAGGGAAATCTGTCTGTGAGGTTTCAGGTATAAGGAACTTTGATGTAACTTTTGGCTGCTGAGAAAAAACTGCTCACTTTATTACCTAGATTTAGTTATTCCTTAAAGATTTTGGATAGAGCTATATTTTGTTGTATTTAGATTCATATCTTAACATTGTAAAAGGCATTTCAGCTACTGATGAAATATATTTAGGCTTTTCTGAAATGCTCTAAAAATTGTATACTTTAAATGCCCTTGGATTTAGTGAAATGCTCTAGAAATTGTATACTTTAAATGCCCTTGGATTTAGGAGTGGTAGACCCTGTACTCATACTCTGGAATTATGGTGAGTCTCCAATGAAATAGATTGTGTGCAAATGTTTTTCAAAGTACATATGAACCAAACAGCTATGAAAGGACTCTGCATATGACCTGCTAAATAGCCTCCAAGGGCCTTAAATTCTCATTTTTGTAGTTATTCTGTGGACTGTGTAATTCAATCCATTCATTCATCAAATTTCTGAGTACTAGGATGCACTAGGCACTGCCCTAGAAACACATGATACACAAAACCAGAAGGTTGATGAGGTTCTTCTTTTCAAATGGCCATTGTAGCTGGAGGTCAGAAACTGACAGCGCTATTTAGGTTGTCAGGTCCAAGTGATTCAGGCTGGCTTAAAGTTTGTCCTTCACCCTGTCCTTGTGCATATGTGTAAATATACGACCAAAGAATATATAAATCACCCATAAACCTCCTACCTGGTCATGTTTCATGTTTCTATATTCTTCTGTTACACTTAAGAATTTTTTTTGTTCTATGATTAATAGCATTATAATTACTTCGAGATAGTTTTATTGTTGGAGTTGGAATTAGAAAAAGTTCTTTTGCCATGGTAACATCGTGCTTGTCATTTTATGATACTGAGGTTATTTTGAATATTGCCAGATTACTTTGAGACAGTCTTATTATTTGAGTTGGAATTGAAATTTTTTTTTCTTGTCATGGTAACATCATGCTTGTCATTTTATGATACTGAGGTTTCTTTGAAAACAAATCATTTAACCATTGCTTGCTTTTAAAAAATATGAAAAATATTTTTATTACTTTCAGACTATAAACATGAAATGTACAAAATATTCTTTTAAAAACTAAGTAAAATCCATCTGCACGTTCAGGTATATGCTCCAAAGATGGCATCGTTATAAAAATGCATAATCTTAAGTTTTCATGTGTTTTGATTCATGTGTTTTATGAACTGCTGCTTAGAATAGTAGGGGGGGCATAATACAATAGATTTAATTCATTAAGAGAATAAAGGTTTAGAAGATTAGAGCTAGAATTACTGTCAGCACCAATTGAAGTTCATTAAATGAAGGTGCAAAGAACAGTAAAACTATAGTTAGTCAAAGCAATTAACTAACATTGGTTATGGTGTTATGGTTACTGTGAAGACTGGAAAAATAAATAACTGAAAATATTTAAAATTTGCCAGATTGAATGAAGTTAAAAATTGAATCCACTTCCTTGTTACTTGCTAATTTAAAATTTTCCTTACCTATTATGATTTAAATTATTGAGCATTATCTGTGCTGTACTCTATGGGTAGTGAAAATTGAGTGGAGCAAGTGCTTTTCAGTACCAGTGCTTGAAGCGGAACTGGATTGAATGGTTTACTAAAATAAAGAGGAAGCCATCATCTATGATTATCTCAGACTCTAATCTGTGGGAGAGTCCAACAAAAATAAATAGAAGGACTGTAGATTTTGGAGTTTTTAACAGTTAGTACTTGAATGACCTCTCTTGTAACTCAGTGATCAATGAATTTCTAAATAATCGTAGAGCCATTTCATGATTAGTCTAACAATGTGCAATCCTATGAATACAAATCTATATATAATATTAACATAGAATTGATGAAATTGTATTTCCTTAAGATTTTACTTAATGGAATATTACTTTTCTTTTGCATGTTAATGTGAGTAGGACACTACACCTACGCCTACATTTCTTGGCCAGAAACCCCTCTACCCCTTTTTTTTTAAGCAAGGCTGTTTATAATTCTGGACTGACTCTTAAGAGAATAATTTCTTTACATTAGGGTATTATAGTTATGATTACTATTCGTTTATCTTCATAAGTACAAGGGTAATTGAGCAGTTATTTGCTTCTTTATTGGAGAGATAGTCATGAAGTTTTGCTTGACTCATTTGAAGATGAGAGATCAAAAACCTCTCCACAGGGTGATTTGGAGGACTGATTGAGTTAATATAGCTAATGCTTAGAGCAGGGTCCAGATCATGGTGTTATATAAACGTCAGCTGTCTTTGTCATTGTTGTAGATGTTATTACTTATTTATAAATACTGCGTATTAACTGTATTTTAAGACTTGGCTTTCAAGTGGATCATTTAAAGATGATTTATTTCTGTATTCTGTTGTTTAGGGAAGTGGCTTTTTTTTTTAAGTCCATTAAGTTTATCTATAAATGAAATTGTTTAAGTGAAACAATATGTCATCATATTTTGCATTTGCTAATGAACTTAATGAAGCATTTAAAAAAGCATTTTTGAACAAAGTAACTTTTGGAAGCTGTCAAAGTTGGTAGATTACTGAACCTAAGGACTAGTCCAGGCAAGTGTGAGCTGCTTTGCTTTATGACAGATGTTACAGCATTTTGTTCACCTGTCTTCCCCAGCTGGTGCATGTGGTGTATATGGATGAGACTGGGGGGTTAGATGTGTGTGATGACACTGAATGTTGTCACTGAAACATGAGGTGGTTAAATATAGTTAAGAGGTTGATAAATGTTAACCTGGACAGATAGGAAATACCCATTAACCTAACATCTTTCTTTAAGTGGGAGCATTGAAAAATTAAAAAAAAATTACAAATAAAAAAGATGTTGCTAGGAGTTTTTTGGAGCATTTTTGGAGCAGATGGCTTAGCATATGAATTTTGTGTGTGTTAGAAAATTTTTTTCATTGTGATTTTTACCTAAAGCTAATATTTGTGAACTGAAATTATGGATATGTTGAGCATCTATAATTTTGATTAGCAGTGAAACCTGTGTTAATCTTCATTCAGACTTAGAAAGTTTTTTTCTTTTTCTCCTTCATGAGAAGTTACGGTTATTACAGTGTCCAAACCACTTATTTATTATATTTATCTCAAGATAATGAGTATCATCATTGACATGTCTTCAGTTTCTATTGAGACAAAATGTATTCAATCCCAGTGGTTTTTTTTTCCTTTTATAATGAATTCAAATAAAATAAGTAACTGTGAATAAAAATATTCACAAAAGTAACATGTACATATACATAAAGTCAGTATGGAATGAGGGAAATCAGGGTTTCAAGAAATCATTGGTAGTTCAGAGTTCTGTAAGTGTGACTGAATTGGAATATCAATCAGAATTCTCCCTTCTAAGTTATCTTTTTTAGCTTATAGATGCTGATGTTTCTGTTGTACCTTGCGTTCTTACTTATTAATCCTAAATATTTTAAATAAAGATTCCAAGACTGAAAAATGAAAGTGTCAGTGAAGGCAGGGCACTTTAGGTGTATATACTATTTGACTTCAGCTTTCTTAAAGAAAGAGACAGTCTTCTATAGTTGTTTGTTTTTCCCCTTTCCATCTGTTTAAAAATTAAAAAAAAAAGTTTTTGACATTTATTTTTTCCTTTTCTCTATATTTTTCCTTCCTTAGTTTGCCGGTGAGTTTGCTTAGCTCTATATGCAGACGTTGGCTAAATCAGAAATACAAAGGTAGCATGGAAGACTAAGGAGATGGATGGTGAAGACACAACCCTACCTTGTCGCATGTCCAGCAGGGTAGAGTTATGGAAAGACGATACATTTGTGAGCCAGCCAGCCAGCCAGCCAGCCAGCCTTAGAATTCCAGCCAATTGTTCTTGCAAACTGAGTGATTTTTGGACAAATGACCTTCTCAGAGCCTCAGTTTGCTTACCTATAAAGTGATAATAATATCACCTGCTGTGCAGGATTAGTTTGAGAGCTGATATATATGAAATGCCTAGACCAGTACTGACACATGCCCTTGGTCCCTTGGTAATTGACATTTGTCATAATATTTCCATCCTTGAGGTCAGGGACCATGTCTATTCATGATCGTATTCCCATTGTCTAGGATAGTGCCCCTTTCACACCTTCACTGCTCAATCACCTGTTCAGTGAAATTAGGTAGGAAGGACATTTTTTTTCTCTCTTTCGTCCTTTTTAATCTATAACAGTTCTCTTATCCCTCTTTTTTTTTTTTTTTATCTTTGCAGTTATTTATTGAAGACCTGTTGAACTTCACACATTCTTAATTTGTTAGCCATGCCTATTATTAACATAAGCATTTATGGCTTTAATTTAAACTGTATTTTGTGTACAGTATGGCCTGAAAAAAATCAGTTGAATTTAATACAGTACTGTTTTAAAAATGGTAAAATTTCAAACATCCAAATGTGGGTGGAATGACAGTTTTTTGTGTGATGATTTTTTATTAATAATTTAATTACAGTTGGAATATGATATTAGTTTCAGGTGTACAACATAGTGTTTAGATATTACATAACTTAAAAAAGTGACTACCGTGATAAATCTAGTAACCATCTGACACTATACATAGTTATTACAATATTATTGACTATATTCCTCGTGCTCCATAACTATTTTGTAACTATTAATTCGTACTTCTTAATCCTTTCCCCTTTTCACCTAGCCCTGGAAGGGAATTATTCATGTATATAAAGCAGTGCTGACTCATACAATCAATCACCTCTTACTCATTCTTTTTTCTGGTTTGTATCGTAAATAGTCTTTTTTTTTTTTTTAAATGAAGAGAGTTTTATGCAATGAGCATAGCTTTAAAGACAAAGGTTTATGATTATGGTCCACTCTGGTTAGACAGAGATGCTTTGGACAGATCACAGTCTTTGAAAGGCCCATGATTATTGAAGGTTGCCAAGTGCTTTGATAGGCTCTGGTTTTATCCTCAAGTCTCTTCAGCTTCAATTGAGCCCTGGCAGTATCTGGTGTGTAACGAGACCAGTGAGTGTTTATTGAATGAATGAAGGGATGGGTGTGGTGATTATTCAGATATCAGAATTTAGTGTGGGTCTTTACTGGGTAATATTTATTTGATTAGCTTGGGAAAGCAAAAACAGTATCCAAACATTGAGTGAATTTCAGTACAGTAGGCTTGACAGTACAATAAAAACCAACTCAGTTTCTTGTTACATCTTGGGTTTAGATTGGACAGAGATTTGCTGGTTCATAAGAATTATTGCTAGCACTTTGCTGCTCTCCTTGAAATATACATAGAAAACTTTTCGGTGGGCTGGAAACCGGGACCTGAAACCATTACCTTTGTAGAGTCTCTGTGTGGATGGATATGTGGGGGATGTGTGAGTGGAAGAGTGAGCTCTGGGAGAGCATGTGATATTCTAATCTTTTCTCTAGCTCTGGCCACTGTTGCCTTATAGGGATTTATGTCAGCTCAGAGGCATTGGTTCTGGCTCATCATGATTAATGAAAGATAGCTCTAGTCTGCTCCTCTGTGTAGTTTCTCTTTCCTCCTAGATGGACTTCTCTCTTCATCCATTCTGTCTTTACTTTTGTTTAAAGTGTGTTCAGGACATTTAAAAAGCTTATTTTAATTCTAGCCTTAAGCAATCATAATTAAAAAGTTTCTGTTTTCTGTTGCAGAAAGTTTCTGTTTGTTATTGCAGAAAGCCCTCCCCCTTCCACCCCCTGTCTCCATCTCCCTACAATTGTACATTTTTTAATACGCGGGAAGAAGGGAATTTGAGGTTATCCATGTTTCTATCTCTTCATTAGTGAGTATAATTAAGAGGTCCAAGGATTGGATGTGGTTGGCTAGATTTTTATATAGCAGGCGAACATAGTGGTTCATATTTTTGAAAATCTTTGTACAGTATTTGGAAAGATCTTCTAACCTCATTTCTGGGGCTTTTTATTTTGCTATGCATAATTTGATAAGACTTTATCTATCTGTGCTTGTCCTTTGTACTGAAGGAGATGCAGGGTATATTCGTGCATAACCCCTGGAGGCCTTTCTTTGGTGAGCATGTCTTCAGAGACAGAGGTAATCAAGGTAGGTCTCCAGGAATTTTCTTTCTTCCTGAAAACTGATTTCATGTGTCAAATATAAACAAGGCCCTTAAACTCTGGCGAATGCTTTCATTTAACCATCCAACTAGTTTCTGTTTCAGTTCCAAAAAAAGTAATTTTCCCCCCATTTGTTAAATACTTAGGTTTCTTTTTTCTTCCTTCCTTCCTTCCTTTTTTTTTTTTTTGTTTTTGTTTTTTTTTTTTTGAGGGAGAGTGGGATCATTCATTGCTGTTGAGTTCTCTTTGGTGATAATAGATGAGCTGTTTCAGAAATAGAGCCAGTCGGTATATATTAAATACTAATGTTAGTTTTTATAGAGTTTAGAAAGCTCTGATAGCAGAATACACATGTAGGGAGGATTCTACTTAATTTATAGGGATAGCTTGAAGGAATTATAAATGTTTTAGTTTGTTAAATTTCAGTGTCAGACATCTAACTTTTAAGAGAGAAATAGTTGTAGGAGATACAAAGAAACTGTAAACTGGTTATCTGTGGTGAATAAGAATGGAGGGTTTTACTTTCTACCTTAATGTTAAAAAATTAATTATAAAAGAAGGGTATCCATGTGTTTGTTTTTCAAATAATAGAAAGTAAAGTAAGTAAATGATCTGTTGAACATTGGTGATCATTAGATTAAACCTTTGTATAATCAGTTGTAATGCAAGGAGATATATAGGAGTCTTTCCATAGAGCATAAATGCCTGTACTCATAGTTATTAATCAAATTAGCAATCAGATTAATAATCAAAGTATTACATGGTATATGTATGTTTGCTCTTTTATCCTTCTACCTATCATCATCCATCTACCTATTTGTTTCAGCCAAGAAAGAGAGGTCCAGCTTGTGATCTTTTTAGTATAATTGGTTTCTTTTTTTTTTTTTATAAGAGCTTTAATTGCTTTGTATCTAGATAACCTTGAAAAAACATTATTTTTGATGTTCAGCAGGAGGGTGTAAAGCGCTTAGTAATTTTCAGAAATAATGTATGAGACATTGAAAAGAGAAATTCTGTTGGTGTGATATCTTTTATTCAACTTGTTTTCTGAGATTCTTATCTTGGTGATTTCGGTGCATAAAGAACTCAGCTCCTTGATTGTCATCACACTTTTTATGAGCTACACAGTAATCTGTGACTTGTGCTCTCTACTTTTACAGTCAGCTCATCAACACAGCAACATCGTGCCTATTCTCTATCAGTTTACTTTAGAATTGAAATTTTGTTTTTGTGTAATGCCATTAGAGAAACCAAGAGAGCTTAGTGGTTTGCATTTGATATGGGGGATAAAAATATTGCATCAGCTTTTGCTGCTTAAGAAACCACTCTAAACCTCTGTGGCTTAAAACAAGAGCCATTTATTTAGCTCACCATTCTGTGGTTTGGCGATTTGGGCTGATTTTAGCTGTGTGATGGTCCTGGTCTCTGTTGAGTTCCCTCTTGTATCTGTATTCAGCTGGCAGTTGATGATCTCATCCATATATCTATTGGTTGGCTGACTGTTGGCTGGCTGTGGCTACAGGGATTTCTGGGCTTTGTGAATTTTCTCATCTAGCAGGTTAGCTTGGGCTTCTTTATCTGGTGGTTTGTTGGGTTCTCTAGAGCAGTAAGAGAGCACAGATGTTTAAGTACTTTTCAAATCTCTGCTGTCATTATGTTTGCTACTTTCTCATTGGTCAAGTAAATTACAAAGTCAAAATTCCAAGGATGGAGAAAGACCCCACCTCTTTGTTGGAGTAGTTCTAAAATTATACTGCAGTGCATGAGTACAAGGGTGGAAAAAATTTTTGGACATTTTTGCAATCTGCCGTGGATATTCTAAGGATTGCAAATCATGGTTCAATGGATATTGCCTTTTTTGAAATATATGTAGAATTCAACTACTTCTCACTACCTCCTCTGCTACCTTATGCAATATGCAGCAGCCAGAGCAAACTTTTAAAAATAGTCGGATCATATCCCTGCTCTGTTCAGAACCATTTAGTGGCTTCTGATCTCATTAAGAATAAAATTTAAATTCCCTGCTGAGGCTACAAGACTTTACATGATGTGTCCCTTTCTCTGACCTTATATCACTGTTCTTTTCACTCATTCTATTCCAGGTACACTTCCCTCCTTGCTGTTTCTCAAATACACTAAACATGCGTGTACCTTAGGGCTTCGCATTTTCTGTTTTCTTGCCAGATATTCTGCATGGGCCCCTCCTTCACTTCTTTTAGGTCTCTGAGATGCCTTTATTGATGTCCTTATATAAAATAATGTTCATTCCTACCAATCTCTGGCTTGCTTTATTTTACTTCATAGCAGTTAATACCACCTGACACTTGCTTATTTTCTGTCTCCAGTTAAAATGTAAGCTCCATGAGGGCAGTGCCTTTGATTATTTATCCCCAGTGCCTAGAACAGTCCCTGGAGTAGGGCACATATGTGCTCCCTGTTCCTCAGTGAATAACTGTTAGGTGAAATTCATCAACTTGGTCTTAGTGGTGGTTCTTTCCTAGAGCTAGTGAGGCCTGTGTCTCATCATTACTGGGTTAGAGGCAAGCTGTCTCCTTCCTTTGCTCAATGGTCACTCAGCTGGACTAGTGTAATGTCATTCAATGAAGCGTTCATCCTATCCCCCTTAAAAAATGTAAGCAATTTTACCTTGGTGAATTTGAATCATTGTTCTTTATAAATCACTAACTTCATGGATTTAGAAATACAATCATTCTACTACATGCTAATGGTTTAAGAAAGTACATGACTGTACATGTACTTTCAGAGGGTGGCACATGGAGCAAACATTCTAGGCCAGACATGGAGGCACAGGTAGTTTTTGTGGTGTTACTACCACCTTCTTTTTTTTAAGTTCTTAGTTTATTAATCCTCTTATGAAAAATTTGATCACCAGTCACTGACGAATCTTTACTCCATCTGTTGTCCAGTCTCCACCTCACTTTTTGCCAGCACCAGCACTGTAGCCCCCTAACTTTCTTCATTCTGTTCTTATGTTTCTTTTGCTATTTTCTTGAGGTCTTTTTCTTCTCATACATGCAATATCTTGCAAGTCTATGTTTGCGTTTATTTTTCTTTGCGTAATCCAAGGAATCATAAATCATGCTGAAGCCAGTTGTCTTGCCACCACTGAAAATGGGTTCGGAATCCATATACAAAGATGACATCTGGTGTGGCTTTGTACATTTTGGATAGTTTTCCTCAAATTTCTGTCTGAGTTACAGTGGTTCTTCTAGGATGAAGGACATCAATGACAATTTGTTTCCACTGAAGTAGCCTATTGATCACAAACTTTCTAGTCTGGATAGTGACTGTCATTCATGATAGCGGCAGAACCTCAAGCAGCCAGGGAGGGAAGAAGCACTACCTTCTTGTACTCTTGAAATTCCTTCACTCTCCAAGTCTCTTTCTTTCTTTTTTTTTAAAGACCTGTATCCCAAATTTCTCAGGCCCCACTGGGCCAGGTTTCCTCTGAGCTTTAGCTACCTGTCCTTCCAATGTTATTTATCTCACAAATGGTTTTCTTACAGCTACTTCTCAGGCTTTGAATCTGAATTATTTTAGTTTACTATTTGCTGGTATGTGTTTGTAACATATAGTCAAACATCTAATTTGGAATAATAAGACTGGAAGGGAATGAGTTGGAGGAAGGGCAGTCTGGCTTAGTTGAAACCTTTGAATCACAGAATATTTAAAAATAAAGGCAGTTGTATGATTTTTAAATTATAATGCATATGATAGACTAACATACAAGATATAACTGGGACACAGTGAGCTGTGTGGAAACATTTACAGTTCACAACAAGAATTTTAAGCAGCAAAGTCTGTGTCAGGGTTATTTGGCCCAGAATTTAAAGGTCAATTCAAAGAATCTAAGGGATCATTAATTTCTTACAACCTCTGATTTGAAAGTGACTGAATTTTTTATTAAATTCTCCCAAGTGATAAAGACTTAAAAATTTGCAGGCGCAGGTTGATTTCTACTTGATCGCATTCTTTAAGTTTCAAATGGAAATAACAGAGAGGAGGAGCTGAGATGTGAGGTTTCACTATCCTGCTTCCTTCCTCCCTGGCCTTTCCAGTCATCTTGGAAACTTCCCATCCAAGAATGTGGATGGATATGTGTTAATTTTTTTTGCCTCAAAGCTGGTGGAGTTAGAAAGCTGGGAAGTAAAACAGGAGGAGGTTTTAGGTAATTCAGTGGAAAAAGAGTGCTGGTAAATGACAGCAGGGACTGGGTACTGTTCTGGACTCTTGCTGCTTTTGACTGGAAGGGACAGGGTTAAGAACATGCACTTTGGAGGCAGAGAGGCTAGGGTTTTAGTTTAGTTTTTGCAATTTTCTATTTGAGGGATCTTAAAAAAAGTTATTTAACCTCTTACATCTTAGTTTCCTTTGTGATTAAAAGAAAAAGGGTGGGTGTAGATAGTGCCTCTATCTTAGTTAGATTTCTTGTAAAGAATAAAGGAAGTTATGTGTGTCATAGGCTTAGTACTATCAAAGGTACATAGAATACACTCATGAAGTGTTAGACACTATATACAGAAGGCATACTTTCTCAAGGATCTAGAAAAATGGTGACACCAGGGAGATTTAAATGGGTACCTGGGCACAGTGCTCTGTGATGTTTTGGCCTCTGAAAATATTGAATGCAGTTAGCTTTTGAGAGGGACAGCATGAAGGGTGACAGGCAGAGGGAATGGGGTTGCCATAGTATTTCACTAAGTCTGTAGCTGGGGTGGGCTGTGAGTGGGGTGGCATGAGCATGGAGGATGGAGTGAGTGGCTTTCAGGCTTCAATTTGGCGATTTCATTTGATTCCAAAGGCAATTGGGGGCCATTCAAGCTAGGCCTCTGCAAAAGGGAGTGATACAAACTATGGATCTGGAAGAATAGAGTTTTTCCTGCCCATGTAGGGCACCATCCCTAGGATAATGATCAAGTCTATCCACTCAAGAACCCCCAGGCATAAGAGAATTAAAAATCACTCTTGCCAAAATCATGCAGTATCTTTGAAGTCTTTTTTTTTTTTTTTTACTTTAAAAGTTCAGAGATTTTGCATTTCTCAATATATTAACTTCTTTTCATTCTAAAATTTGGTGTTTTTAGTAAAGTTAATGGCTCCAGGGAGATGTGTCATGTTTATCCTGTGGCTTCTGGAAGGTACTTACACTGCCCTCCTCGCATTAATCCAGGAGCAAGGTAATTAGTGAGTAGTGTATTTGTACTGCCAGGGCAGAGGGGGCCTTAGAAGTGGCTTTCTACTCACAGCTGGCAGGCGGGAGGGCAGGCAGCAGATGGTGCCCCTCATCACTCCTGTTCCAGCATCGTAGGCCCCAAATCCTTTCTGTAAGGCATTTTCAAAGTTTTTGAAAGCCCATTGACAGTCCTTTAGTGCTCACTGTTTCCCCATATTTTCTTTCTCTTTTTGTGGCATAAAATACCCAACTTCTTTCTTACTGCTTTTTATTTAAACAATTTATTGAGATATAATTTATAATATCATACATTTAAAGTGTTCCATTTAAAGTGTTCAATTCAGTATGCTCACTGTTGCCACTTTCATTTTAGAACATTTTTGTTCTTCCTCAAAGAAACTCTCTACCCATTATGGGTCATTCTTTACTTTGCTTACTCCACCCCTGTCACCCTCAGCCCTAGACAATCTACTTTCTGTCTCTATAGATTTGCCTATTTTGGACATTTCCTATAAGTGATATTATGTAATATGTGGTATTTATGAATGATTTGCATTTTCCTTATGGCTCATGATGTTAAACATCTCATCTTCTTATTGACCATTTGTGTGTCTTCTTTGAAGAAGTGTCTGTTCAAATCATTTGCTTATTTTTGGTTTGGCTTTTTGTTGAATTGCAAAGTTTTTTTTTTGTTCTGAGTACAAGTCTCTTAGCTGATACATTCACTGAATTGTCTTTTCACTCTCTTCATCATAGTGTCCTTTGAAGCAGAAGAGTTTTCGATTTTGATGAGCTCCCATTTATTTCTTTTTCTTTTATTGCTCATGATTTTTTTATTGCTTTTTGATCCCTATCTATTTGGCAGAATATTGGGCAAGAACAAGTGAACCTGGGGTTTAGTCAATTTTGTCACTAATGAACTGGTTGACAGAGGACAACACACTGTTTGCCTTGCCTACACCAGTCTGTCTTCCACAAAAGGGATCTTTTCCTAAAAATATACAAGCTGGTCATATCACTTCTGTCTTCACAAATGTACACCGGTTTCCTGTTGTCCACAAAGGATAAACTTGAAGCACTTAGGTTTATCAATTAAAGCCCTCCCACAAGCTGGCCTGCTGTATTTCTTAAGAACATTTTCAGTTGTGCTGAATAACTCACCACTGTCTAAACTTAACCTATGTGGAATATCTCACCTACATCTCATTTTGTTGTACCCTTTTCCTGCTTCATTACTCTGCATGTGTTTTCTTGACTAAGTGCCTTCCCTATATATCCTTCATCTCTTTATGCAGTAAACTTCCACTTAGCCTTTAAGGATCTAGGGCAAATGTTCATTTTTGTGTTTTGTGCAGTGTCTGGTACATTGTACATGCTCAGTAAATATTTGCTGAATGAATGAATGAGTGAAAGAAATAGTACCTTTTCTTGAAAGCCTTGATGAGCTTTTTATACAAAGTTGTCATTTCCTCTCTTGGATTCCTAGAGTGTATACTTTTTAGTATCCGTTATAATATGCTAACACAGTTTTGTAATTTATTTGTAATATCTTTCTCTCCTACCCAGTGATACCCAAGGAGGCATATGGTCTGTTTACTATGTTCCCAGCCTAGTTTCTGGCATACGTAGTAGAGTAGTATAAGGTGGTCAGCAAATGCTGCCTGTGAATGGATGAATCTCTCTGGAGAACTCAGTAAAGTGAGAGAAGGGGATGCATCTAGTCTAGATTGTGGTTCTCAGCTTTCATGAACCAGTTTAGATTAAGATTATAGAGCATGTGCAGAAGCACAGGAGACATTAAATCTTACAGAAAAAGGTAGTCTCCAGTTTGCAGTCTAGATTTTGACAGAGACTGGAGACAAGCCAACTCTGAGAACGTAGCCTCCCTTGCCTGGTCTTTGGAGTGTGGGGAAGGAGTGAGGAGAAGCAGAGTAAATGGCAGTTGAGCACACAGCAGGTTATCATTACCGTTCCATAATAAAAGTAGTTACTACCAAGTTTAATTATCTTTTTAACTTTAGAGGTGTAAAGGATCTTTTGGTGTCTTTGGAAACTTCTTTAGGGGTTACCAGATTACAAAATCTTTCTAATGTTATGACAGCGGTCCCCAAACTTTTTGGTACCAGGGATCAGTGCTCCTATGAGAATCTAATGGCCGATGATCTGAGATGGAGCTGAGACGGTGATGCTAGTGCTGGGGAGCAGCTGCAAATACAGCGAGTCCACCACTCACCTCTTGCTGTGTGGCCCACTTCCTAACAGGTCACAGACTGGTACCAGTCTGCAGCCTGAGGGTTGGGGACCTCCCTGCTATAAGATTTCTTCTAGCTCTAAGATTTCTTGGTTCAGGACTTTATCTTTGCCACGGAATATTTCTTGATTACTTTAGTCCTCAATGATCTCTTTTTATTAACCTAAGTCATACAAGCTATGTTTATGTGTACTGTATCGTATCATTAATACTAGGAACTTCCTAGGTGTTAGGATGACAAAGATGACTAAATTAACATTAATTTAACAGTTTATTGAACATAGATTTTATGCTATGCTCTGGGGATAAAGTGTGAATAAGACAGGCAAAGCTCTCTCTTGTATTATACAGGTTGTAGCTTTTCATGGGTGTTGGTTTTCCCACCTCAAATTAACTATAAGCTGTTTTTTTTTTCTATTTCATTCTCTCAATCATTTTAATATACCAAATAAAGAGTTCTCAGGAGTAACTTGATTGACTTCTTTAATAGTGTTATTTTGATTGCGAAGAAAAATTCTGCCAAGAAAACATGAGGGCTATTTGGGGAAATCAGAACTTTGAAGTTTATAGTATACACAATATATATAGATTTTTCCAAGTGGTCATTCAGGTAGTGTAGGAATAATCCGTACTTGTGACTGATTTTTCATTTGGAAGAAAAATTTATAAGTAGCTTGGAGAATTATTTAGATCTTCTCATACTCCTTAGTTCTTTAAACAGATTTCATTTCTGAGTAATGAACTTATGTATGCAAAATTTGGACTCAGGATACTAGCATGTGATTTTGGTACTGCATGCTTCATCAGAGCTTCAAAGAGTTTTTTTTGTTGTTGTTGTTGAAACTAAGGCTTACTTTTGTTTGTTTGTTTTAGTTGATTGGGTTTTTTCCCCCCAAATAGTTTTCCTCGCATTCTGCTATCGGAACCTTTTTTAAAGAGATTTCAAAGCCCTCATGCAATTCTCATAGTTTTGTTATTACCTGAGAAAGACTATTTATGATTTTCAGATGTGAAACTCAGTGAAATACGTAATACATTAAAATGCTTTTGGGGAAGGATAGTAGTAGGGAGTAATAAAACAGAACATCTTTTAAAACAACGGTCTTCCTTGCAAGGTTTAAAATGTGATTTAAATGTACTGAGTTTTGCCCTTACTACTTTCATTGTTACTTCCATGCTCTGGAGTTTGAAGTTTGAAGTTTTCAAACTTCAGTGTGCACAAGAGTCCACTGAAGAATTGGTTTGAGTTGTTGATTCTCATCTGCACTTCCCAGTGGTTCTGAACAGTAGATCTTGCCTGGGGATGTGCAGGCCAGATGGTTTGGATGCGGTGAGCCACAGACCGGACATTGATTTGGAAGCTTCACAATGTTCCTTTCTAACCTCTTTTCTTAGCACTCTCCAAAACAGGCCATCTGGCCTGTTCCCAGACTGCTGCCCCACACCCCATATTCTTGAATGGCCTCAATGCCTTTGCTCTGTTCATTCCCCACAAGGTGGACATGAATCTCCTGTCTCCTTAGGGCTCACTCAGCCTAAGAGGTTGGCTTTCTGAGTGGGTGCCTTCCTCTAAACTCCTTTGTATATGTGGTAGTTTTTAAAAAAGTTGCCAGTATTAGGAATTACTCATAAAAATTTGGATTTCTAAAACACTGGCCTAGTATTCTCTCATGATAACTATTGGTTCAAGCTGACTAAACAGCATTTGTTACTTTATAGTTTGCGTCTCTCACATTCCTGTTACTTCCTAATTCTGGACAGGGGTCATTTGTTTATTTTTACTTTTGTGCTGCTACCTTATTTTTATTGAGCTGGTTTTACTCATAAACTTTCCTTCTGGTTCTTGTGGTATTTCGAGTGTATGTATAATTCTTGATTTATGGTCCGTATTATGTGTTGAATCATTCTCATATATTGGTCTGCCTTGCTTGCTAATGTATCATTCAGGATTCCCATGTGCAGCTTTATAGGTCGTATACTGCATAGCATGTGCTGGCCCTCTGCCTTTTAATGTCAGATATAGTCCTTTTCTCTCAATAATATTATAAGTGCCTTGAAAGTAGGAATAATTTAGATTTTTGTGTTCTCCATAACACCTAGTAACTATATTCAACTTATTTCTTCTCATTTTTAAAAATCAATTTTATGTAATAGAAAAATAAAGTGGTACTATTTTCTTTTATTTAGAAAAGAACTGTACTAACAGAAATGATTTAAGATTAGCCACAGTCTTAAATTTGATGAATTTTTTTATTTATTAGAGTTATTTTCCCCCCACCAGTGATTCATTTACATTATAATTTAATAAGTTTGTGACAAGTAATGTTTTAATATCCGTTAAAAATAAAGTACTAATGCTTGAATATTATTGTATGGAATATACAATTGCTAAAGGAGATTTCAATGTAAAGATTTCAGTGAAAAGCCTTGAGCTAAGTATTGTTGAATCTTGCCAAAAAAAAAGTTAAAAGAAAAAGAAAGAAAGGTACAAATTGTTTATATGTGAATAGTTGAATGTGGTTTTGGTCATTTTCTAAAAAAGAGAAAAACTTTCAAAGTTGTAAGTCATGCATGTATTATTGTAGAAAATACAGATAAACATGACAGAAGGAGGTAAAAATCATCCCTATTCTCAGCTCCAGAGATGATTATCATTTCAAACATTTTGGTGTGAATTTTTCAAGTTTCTTTTTTTTTTCCTGGGGGTGGGTGATGGTGTGGTGGTGATGGTGACTATATTTGTATGGGCTCATTGTCTTGAAAATAATTTTGAAATTTTTGGAAATAAACCAAAAACATTTTTTTATGAGAAGCTAATTCTTTCTTATTTTAGTATTTATTGTTAACTAACCTGGTAATAGTTTAACAGGTCATCACTATGAATAATTTATGTTAATTTGCCTTTTAATCAGGTCAAATTGAGTAACTAGCTTATCCAATTCATAATACATATCCTAGTCAGATCAGTCCTCTTTGAACCACAACACTGAAATGTAAAGAATATAAAGCAGTGTGACTGGAATATTAGGTAGGTAGTACGTGCTCCTGCTTCAGTAAACTATGTCTCCATTTGGGGAACCGTGAACTTTTGTTTTAATATTGAAAATTGAGCCAGGACAATTTTACTTGTAGTTTTGGGGAGGCGAGTGGACATGATCAGTTTCTTTGCATCTTGGAGAATGGTGATTCATGATACAACTTTTACATTTCTCCAGTTCCCTTCTCATCTTTCCAGTCTTCCAACCTGAAAGAATCCATATAACTGCTAGCTAGTGCCAGTAGAGATTTCTGTGTTCATGGAAGGAGTATGGTATAGTGGAAGAGAATAGGCCTTGGAGATTTGCTGTTTTCTACCTGTGGGTGACTCAGAGTGAGATTTAAACCCCTTTGAGTCAGTACATCTATAAAATGGGAATAGGCCTAAATGCAAAATATTAATTTGATGGGTAAATGAGATAAGTACTTTTTCTTCAAATCTCCAGTCCCACCCTGTTTTGTTCCCTACTTCCTGTTTCCTGTCTACGCCCTACCAGGAACGTGCTGCCTTAGCGATGGCCAGCTGGGCATGAATTATCTTGAACCTCCTGAACTTCCTGAACTTCCTGTCCCATCTCTCATCTTGTGTGCTTTAGTATATGCTTCCCCTCTTATTTCAGTGCAGAAGGTGTTCTTCCTCCTGTTCAGTAAAGTCTGTGCTCTGGAATTATCTCTGCTATCTCTAGTCCTTGTTTCATTGATCATCTGGCTGTTATCTTGGCTCTCTTCCTCTTCCTTTTCTTCTTGGTGAACTCTTACTGATCTGACAGGGTGTAGCTCAGATGTCACCTGCAAGAAGCCTGTGACTTCCCTGGCCTCTGGGAGGTGTCCCTCTTCTGTACTCTCAGAACATCCCCAGCGCTTTTACAGCACTCTTCTCACAATGGCATTTGGGGCTTACATGCCTGGTTTCCTCACTGTAGGGTAAGCTCCTTGAGGGCCATGACTGTACCTTCTTTTCCTTGTGAAGGGCCTATGTGATAGAGTCGGATGAGTAGGATGAGTGGTGAATGTATAGCTCTCAAAAAAAAAAAAAATCATTTTCATTTTAGGAGCAATATCCAAAGTAGATTAAGCTCAGCACTCTGAAGCCAGACTGCTTAAGTTCCTACTGCAGCTCAGTCACTTGTTAAGCCATGTGTCCTTTGGCAAAGTGCCTTAGTCTCTGCTTTTCTCAGATGGGGCTAATAATAGTATTTATCTTATAGGGTTGTTACGAGAATTAAGTAGCTAACAGATGAGTAGTGCTCAGACCATTGTGGCACACAGTGAGTGCTCACTAAGAATTAGCTATTTATTATTATTACTATTACTACATTTCATGAGCTTTTCAGGTGTCTTCTGATAATTTTTTGCTAATCTGATAATTTTGATTGTATAAAATTTGAACATGGTAAAGTTATCCTTCATATAGATGGATTTTGATTATTTTAGAAATATTTTCATTGCATCATGTTTCTTTTGGTCCTAATGGCAAGTGGAGGAGTGAGAAGGATGAGTGTTATCATTATTACCCTCATAATTTACATAAGGGAAGTTTCTGGTGATCATGGTGATCAGAGGCAGGGCTAACATTTCCTGTCTCTAAATCCAGTGCACTCTTCTTTGTGCTATGTTGACGATTCCATTAAAAAAAACCCCTGAAACTTAAAAAATAATTTTAGACTTGAAGTTTTAAAAATAGTCAAAGAATTTAAACTCTCACTCACCCTGATACTAGCATTTTATACAACCATCATCTCCATTTTTTCCTTTTGAATATATTTCAGGTTTTTTTTTTAAACAGCTTTATTAAGATGTAATTCCCATACCAGGCAATTCATTTATTTAAAGTGTACAATTCATTAGTTTTTAGTATATTCACAGAATTGTATAACTATATTCTTAGTCTAATTGTAGATAATTTTTATTATTTCTAAAGGAAACCCCATACCCATTACCAGTCACTCCCATTCCTCTCTCTACAGCAAACACCAGGCAACCACTAATCTACTTTTTGTCTTTGTGGATTTGCCTGTTCTGGACATTTCAGTAAAACTTCCATTCCATCGTCTTTGGATCTTGTTAGCATTTTCTGTGTAGACTTTGGAGCCACCCTACCTTTGTTTAAATCCTGGCTCTCCCCCTAACAAGAGTCTGACTGTGTATTTGTCATTAAATTTGTCTCTGCGTTGGTTTCCTAGTTTATAAAGAAGGGGATAATAATAATAATAGTATCTCTAAATGAGGTTAAATGAGTTAACATGTAAAGGAATTTACTCTGTAAATTTAGTTGTTATCATGCTAAGATCTGTCATATTTCTAATTAATTTATTTTGTAGTCTTCCATATTGGTGGTATTTATTGTTTCTATATTGTTAATAGCTAACTTTATAAGTGTATAAAAATTATTCAGGTCTGTTTTAATATTGTGTCCTAAATCTTGACTTTAGACTTCAGTCACTGTAAATTATTTCCAGTCACAGAGACTTAGTTGATGAAAACACGTTGCAGCATTTGGCAGTGTAATTATGCATTTTCATTTGGCAACTTGGTATATTTATTTGAATGAGAGATGATGCACTCATCTGCTTTAAAATAAAAGTAAATCTAGGGCATTGGTTTCTGAAAATCAAGTTGTACTTTCACCAAAGTAGGTTTGGTTCTTGAAAGTTGCCTCTGAAACCAATTTTTTAAAACAAACATATTTTTCATTGACTTCCAAGATCAAAGAGGAGATATGTTCCAATAAGAAAAATTCATGGTGCCTAAAACACATTCACCACCACCTTCATGGATGTGAAAACTCTGAGACTCAATTTAAATGATCAGTAGGACAGTAAAATGAAGTGTGAGAATGTCTGTTTAAAACAGTTATTGTCAAAATAATTTTCAACATTAATATGAATCAAATCTAGATTAGGACATATGAGAGTGATTGTGAAATACTAGATAAGACGCTGGAGATGCTAGACTAGAAACCAGAAGTTCCAGGTCCAGGACTTGATACTAGTCAGCTGAACAACCTGGAGCATCCCACTTATGGTCTTTGGCTATAGTTTCCTCATCTGTAAAATGAGTTAGTGGGATCAGAATAGATGGTGTCTTGGGCTTATCTAGAGGGAAAATTTTTTGTTTTGTTTCTCATAATAACAAATGAGATACTACCAAACTTCTCTGTGCACTAATAAGGGAAGGATATGGAAGAGAAATCTCTAAATTTCTTGTTTTACTGCTCTTTTCCCTATTCTTATCATCACGGCCCCAGCCTAGAATTTCACAGTGGGGTAGCTATTTTATGATTTTTATTTTTGCATTTCTGCCATGTGTATTCATCTCTTTTGCTGGCAGCTCTGACCTGTAATACCTTCAAAATCTTATTAAGGTTTTAGTTATAGATCCTCTGGCTGGGAAGTGGGGCTCAGGACTAAAATCAGCCTCCCACCTGTGGTGGTGGAAATGGAAGCTGGTATGTCCTGTGTTCCAGTGTGTCCTGAACCCTTTTATGAGTAATTTCATTTCTTAAAAATTGCTTATGAGGTAAATGCTAGTATATAAGTGAGTTTTACACCTAAGTTCTATTTTACATTTGGAATTGTAGTTTTATAGGAGAAAAACATACTTGTACTTGACACACCATAAATTTTCACTTAAGATTTTAACTATTTTCTTTAAAGAGCCATTATTTTTGTAGTTTGGCAGTTTTATATTTCATGTTCCCTGCCATTGGTTCTCATTTGTGAGCTCTGGAAGTTGGAGAGGTATATGAAGCTTTTGTAAGAGATGTAGCCATCTATATGAATCTCTAAGCTGTAGACTAAATAATAGGCCTGGGCTGTAAATGTAGTAGTGTTTTTCAAGTAGATATAGGTGATTAATAAAGCACAGATTTATTTAAAGTCATGTACTGAATTCATAAAAGTTATTTGTCATTTATTTTCTTTAAGGATATCAATGATACAGTTACTAGTTTGTAAAAATCTAAGACACTAAAACCTTCCAAAGGTTCATATACATGAAGTTTGGAAAATATTTTTTAAAACGGTGTCAAGAAGTTAGTGAAATGGTCAGAGGATGCACCTGATATTATACAGTTATTTAGAAGCATGTATATATTAAGTAGTTTCTGTTTTCAGTAAAACTTAAGAAATGTAAGCAGTCTTTGCCTTTTTTCTTTATAAAAACCACATTATTTGTTTTTTTAATGAATTTAGGGTATTGGGCCTCAAGACAAAAATGACATCCAGAAAACTCCTTAAGATTTGTTTGATCTTAAAAGCTAAGTTATAAGAAAAGATATTAACATCATTTCTTATTTATTTATTTATTTAACTTCATATCTGATAAGAGGATGATTTTGTTGACTGAATCGGCATCATGCTTAAAATAAGACGTACATTATAGAAATTGAATTCGGTTATTGCCAAAAGTTCATCAGATGTTTTATATTCTAAGTGAAGTAGAAAGTGAGATTTATTAATATCATGACAAAATATTGAACAGTGGAGAAGTGTGATACCAGGTGATAGCACAAACATGAGTGTGCTTCTGGCCATGAAAAGGAACAGTGTTTTGTGACAGCTGGCAAAGATCATTGACTTACCTTTCCCGTTTCTGGATAAACTGAGCAGGTTCATATGTTTATACACAGTTACTTACCCTGTATACTGTCTGTTACCTTTGGAGGGAGAAGGACTGTGGTCTATCTACAGATGGTGCTTGTCAAGAAAGAAAAAGATTGTAGCCTTTTGATGTGGAGCCAAGTTTTATGAAATCCCATGAAGCTAGTCTTCACATCCAGGCTTCTAACTGAATAAAGACCGTCAAGGTTATTTTGTCATATTGTTCTTTCAAAGGAAAGTAAATACTATCACATTCACATTTATGCAGCTCTATATAGAATGTTTAGAAAAGGTATCATGGGTCTTATATATTTGTGAAAACTGCCTGAATAAAGTTAAAATGTCAGAAAAACAGGAAAACTTAAGCAGGAAGAAATGCTTTATTTTTAGCCATTTAGAATGTTCCATTTAAAAGTAGTTAAAACTGGCTAGAGCTCAGGGCAGAGGGAGGGGTATAGGGTAGTTTAAAGGCCATAACTATTATGGTGAGTGCCTGACATTTTGTTTTGAAGTGTGTCTGCTCATTTCTTTTACAACCAGAAAAATTTCTTGGAAAACTGCCTTTTTTACAGTGCATGTAGATGAAATAGTTTGTTATTCCAAATCTAGAATTGAGATTTTAATTTTTATTGTCAGGTCTACCAGTCTTTCAGACATTTGACTTTGATTATTCATTCAGGATTTAAGTGGGAGAGAAAAAGCCATATCGACATTTTGATCATTTAGACCAATTAATTGAAAAGGAAAATAAGAATCATTTACATTTTATTGCATGTGATCAGACTGCTAAATTAAATAATACATAGTAAACATTTTAAAATAAATATTCTACTAAATTAACGTACTTCTCTGGATATGTTCTTAGTTGTTGATTAAGTTTATGGCTCAAGAGGTCAGCGGGTAAGGTTTCTGCCTCTTTTAAGTTGGTTTGGCAAGTGGAATTAAGCCTTATGTGACTTGCTTGAAGGCTCAGCATTGTCAGCGTAATGTTGGTGGACAGGTGGTGAACACCAATACATCCCAATGTGTGATATAGAATTATTCAGAAAGCTTGATTTGTAGAAAAAGTGACATTTGCAAAGGAAGTTTTTAAGCCTTAAATTAGAAAAATGAAGACAGTCCAAATCTAATTTTAAGTCTGTGTTTTGAAAATTATTGTTAATAGCTTAAAAAAAGCATACTTGTTAAAAAAAATGAAAACAAGTTATATATTTATTTAGACTTTTTTCTTTTCTACATCTGCCTGTGTATATACATGTTTAATTTTACAAAAAGTGAGACTCAACCCTCTCTCTCACTATATATTTTCCTTGTACATTTATTTCTCATTTAATAGTTTGTCATGTTGTTTTTTTAAGAAATGGCTGAACAGGCTTCAAAGATGTTAATAAACAGTAATTTAAAAACTTTCTTCTTATTGATAATATTTATGGTATTTTCAGTTTGTTGCTGTTGTGAACAGTGTTGTGGGAACTGCTTAATACACATCTCTTGTGCATAGGTAAATATATCTGTAGCAAAGATTCCTAGAAGTGGAGTTCTGGGTAAAATATGAAAAGGTTGGTAGATGATGCCAAATTGCATTACAAGTAGCAATTTATATTCTCAGTAAGGGTATCTGAGAATATATATTTTCCCGCAATCCTTAAGTGTTCTCAGGCCTCTTAATTTTTGATTCAGAAAGTAGTATCTTATTTTAAAAGTTTATTGAAAAAATAAAAAATTCTCAATTTAGAAGTTGGAACATTATGACTCCTGAATAGTTGACTATCTTTATGGTCAATCTTATAAAGAAAAATGTTTAGAAAGTAAATTAGTTACGGAGGCAGAAGTCAGCCCTCTTCTACTGTAGTTAAGGACTCAATGTCATGTGAAGCTGAGCTGTTATCTGTAGAGAGCTTCCTTATGTTGTGACCCTTCGTGTTTGGTAGTACCAGAAACTTCGTCAGAAATACTTCAGTCAGAAATACTTCATGCTGCATGTGCAAGGCCACCCCAGAAACAAGAGTAAGCTGCCTTTGATTTGGTTGCTACAGCAACTTTTCCCAGGTGATTTTGCTCTTTATCAGTGATTTGCAATCAGGGGCATTTTTGTTCCCCAGGGGCCTTTTGGCAATGTCTGGAGACCTTTTTGGTTGTTACAACTCTGGTGGGGAAGGGAGGGAAGAGATTACACTTGGCACCCGGTAGGTAGAGAGGCCAAGGATTCTACTAAGTGTCTTAAAATTCACAGAACATCAGCCCACATTAATTATCTGGTCCAAAATACCAATAGTGCTGAGATTCATAAACCCAGCTCTACACAAAGACGTTAGGGTGTTTCAGCTTTACAACTATCTGATTCCTTTAATTAAACCAATTCTGCCTCACTTCTTGCAGTTGTATGCCAGGCCGGTCTTTAGTATATCACGTGACTATGGCTAACTTTGGCTTCCTTTGGGAACTTTGTTGTTAGAATTTCTGGCTTTTTTTCTTCATATTTTGCTCGGAAAGACAGGTAGAGCTCAGCAAAGTAAAGTCTGGAATAAAAACCCAGCTTCTGAGTTCTTGTCCAGATTCTGGTAACTTCTGCCCTGAAAGAATTGGCTATCATTATTTTGCTAGTAAGTACCTTTCCATGCAAATGGAGAAGTAAAACAAACACGCCCTTTCCCCAGAAACAAACACCCAACCAAATAACAACAACAAAAAACCCAGCAGCAAAGACAAACAAAATATCAGGTGAACAAGGTAAGCATAAAGTAATTATCCCTATTTCACATTTCATGTTTGTACTTGACCTGGGCCAGCATAAAAGAAAACTAACTGGTATGACTGTCCTGAGTGCATCTCCACTGAAGAAGCTGGGAGAGTCCAAAAGAATGTTTTGAGTCATCAGATCCTTTTAAAATACCAGATGTTTTCTATGGGTTAATTTAAACCTGTTGTGACCCTTTCAAAATCTTCACAAGAAGCCTCAGAGCCATAATAGCACAGAATACTACTGTTCGTTTAGTAGAGTCTTTCTAAAGGGCACCTTTATATTTGGTCACACTTATATTATCAACTCTACTGTAACAGAAGAGCAGAGGAAATTTTGGGTTCTTATCAAGAAAGAGCAGCTACTTGCGGCAGAAAATCTTATGAAATAAATTTGCTTTTGAATAATAAGGAAGTTCTCTCATTGGAAAAGAAAGTATATTCTTCTTTTCCCTGACCATTTAGGTTTAGGCTAAGCATATGAAGTTTATATAAAGGTGTAAGAATTCAGTGTGCTATTTATTCAAGATATATCTTAATTCTTGTTCGGAGGTAGGATGATGTAAATCAGGTTATTGAAAAACAAAATGATTGGGTTTCTTTTACGACTATGGAGTAGAAAGGTTTTGGACTATTCCAGGTCAAAGGAATGGGAAGTTTCCTCCTTTGTTTTTCATTCTTTCTTTATCCCCTTTGTTTCTTCCTATGTCCTAATATAGTGCTCCCCAATAAAAATATGATGCAAACCACAATATGAGCCACATATATAATTTTAATTTTTTATTAACCCAATTTAAAAAAGTGAAAAGCAGTTACAATTAGTTTTAATAATGTTTTCTTTAACTCATATCTAAAATACTATTATTTTGGTATGTAACAAATGAGTTATCTTAAGTTTTTTCATACTAAGTTTTAGAAATTTCATGTGTATTTTATATTTATAGCACATCTCACTTAGGACTAGTCATATTTCAAATGTTCAGTAGCCACATGTGGGCTAGTGGCTTCCGTATTGGACAGCTTGGATAGCACAGTCATTTCCCCCCCTTCCCCAGTTTTACTAAAGTGTGATTGACATATAAAATGGTATACATCTAAATTGTACAATGTGATGTTTTGATATATGTATGCATTGTGAAATTATCATAATAAAACTAATTAACATATCTGTTAGCTCACATAGTTAACATTTTTTTGTGATGAGAACACGTGAAATCGACATCTTAGAAAAATTCAGGTATACAATATATTATTTTTAACAGTCACCATAGTGTACATTAGGTCTCCAGAGCTTACTCGTTTTATAGCTGAAATTTTTTTCTCTTTGACCAACATTTCCCCATTTTTCCATTCCCTGGACAGCACAATCTTAATTGGACTGTTTCAGTTCTGCAAGGATTTTGCTACCTATTACCAGTTATAGGACATTTAGACAAAGATGATCATATGCTAACACATAATTTAAGAAAAAAAAAGATTTGGTAATTGGTAACTTCAACTGCTCTTGTTTAAGATACTTGAAGTATATTGTTTCAACATTGTAGTTGATGGCTTTAATTGGCCAGAACTTCATTGTGTTTGTGGCTGTACAAATACCAATTTCCCAATGATGTGTATTCTTTAAACGCTGGCAGATACCTGAGAAAAACATCATTCAAGGGAGGTAAATGACTTTCACTTGAATTAAATGTAGTCTAAACCTCAGGAAGCTTATAGATAATTGAAATTAATAATTATGATATCTGGTGACAAACATTGAATATGAAACTATACAAACCCATGAAGAAGAAAATAGGCTCCTTAAGACCTTATAGACTGAAGATAGGATGAAGTTGGATTTCACTTTAAACTTCAGTAAAGGAAACTGAATTTTGAAACAAATGTAGTTTGTATTGGGCGTGAGGGTATGTGAGAGGCAGTGACACTTTAAAAGTAAATGAACAATATTTTATGCTCATTTTTTACTTTCCAAATATTATGCAGTGAGCCTGTACTAGATTTGTAATCAGAAATAAACTCTGCCCCAATTAAAAAAAAAAAAAAGACTTGAAAAAAAAGTGGAAAGGCAAAAACCCCAAACCACCAGTAGTACATAAAAGTGAAGAGATTTGAAGACCTGGATTCTAATCCTGGTTCTATCATTCATCATGTCTGACTTGGACAGTCAGTTAACATTTCTGGGTCTCCATTTCTTCATCTGCAAAGCCAGATTAAAGTTAATTAGGTTCTTTAGGTCTTTTTGATCATCCAGTAATAAAATTCCATGATAATTTTCATGAAAGACTGTGGGAAGTTTGTAGGAGGAATATATGGCTTGAAGAGAGTGCAAGACTTTCTCCTGAAATTGTACACTGAATGAATATTTATTAAATACTGCTAAGTGTCAAGTATTATCTTTTTGCCTTAAAGAATTTGGAAGAAATTGTCCTAAGTTGGGGTATGGGGAGTGGAATGAGGTGGGGTTGGAAAGAAGGAATTGAGCAAAAGATGAAAGTAATAGAAATAAAGTGAGGTGCTTCCTTGTTTATTATCTTAGTAACATTTAACATTTTGGAGACATGAGGGAGAATTTAAAGAAGTATTTGGGACCATGTGAAAGACAAACAAGGAAGAGGAAATTAACAAAATTTGAGCGTACTGTAATAAAGCAGTATTTGTAATGATTTGAGAAAAGAATATTTGGACTGAGTCTAAAAGAAGAATTAAGAAAAAATGATTGTTGTTGAGGTGACCAATGTGAGGATAGAACCCTGAAATTAAATATTGTTGAATTTTAGAAATAACAGGAAGGATCCTTTGACATAGTAAAGATGTAGAGAGTGTACAGTTGAGCTAATTACTGGGTTTAAAGGTGTTTTGAAAGCTGAATGACCAATTTGTGAAGTACAAAGGATTAAAACTACAAATTTGTTAAGACCCTCAAAACATAGATATTCCTCCCAGGCTTATATAGCAGTTTCTGAAATGTTATTTACAAACCATTGGATTGATTTAGAAATGTCCACATCATTGGCACTGACCGTGACCATTTACCCACACTTACACTATGGTTCCTTTCTGCTTTTCAACCATTTTCAAGCTTATTTTCTTCTCCAAAGGACTAAGCTGAAGAAGAAAAACATCCATTGCTCTGGCAAAATGTAAAAGAGACAGGATAAAACATTTTAATTGTTTAAATTACAAATCTGTTTTTTTAGTGGAATATAACACTTTAAAAAAAAATTTAACTTTTTAACCATTTTCAAGCTTATTTTCTTCTCCAAAGGACTAAGCTGAAGAAGAAAAATATCCATTGCTCTGGCAAAATGTAAAAGAGACAGGATAAAACATTTTAATTTTTTAAATTTCAAATCTGTTTTTTTTTTTAGTGGAATATAACACTTTAAAAAAATTTAACTTGAGCTAATACTTGTTTTTTGTTTTTCACTTTCAAATAATATGTTTAGTTGATAGTATTATGGAAACTGAGGCAATGTAAACAAGGATACTGGTTTCGTATTACTTTTTGGACAGATAGCTTCCTCTGATTCTTCTTGAGGTAGAAACTGCTTCTTAAGAACCTGTATACAGGCTTAGGTTTGTGGGCAGCTGTGTTTAAAATACATTATGCATTATAGATAAGCATGGATTTCAGATAACTCAGCTCTATTCATGTTGTGTGCTGGTCTCATAAGTGCTACAGGGACACAAATATAACTAAATATAATTCCAAGAGGTCTGGTATTATTGCATCACATAATCTAGTTAAGTGCAATAAGTACAAGCCAGCCAGGGCCCTTGCAGCTTAAAAGACAGGAGAAATTACATCAGGCTGAAAGACTCACTAGTTAAAGCTTATGAAAGATGTGACACTTCAAAGGGACATCTTAAGGATGGATAGGGATAGAGACTATTTGATGTGGCCCGACCAGGGGAATGAAGACTTGCTTGAGTTTTTAGCTGAACTACAGTTAACAATTTGGCTGGTTTTAGAGTTTATATATGGTGGTGGGGGAAGGAGGAGGCAAGAAGGCAGAAGTAGGATAGGAAAGAAAATGGAAAAGAGGGGAAATGGTAGCGTAATACTCATAGTTTTTGCAGCTTCATATCTGGTATACTCCAAACTATGGTGTTGGTAAACACTTTGTGGTGAGAATTTGTAGTGTTTAATTTAGTATACATCTTAAAATAAAAATATTGGCATATATACATAATAGATCTTTATGTACGAATGTGTATATGTGCAATTTATTCCAGAAAAGTGTGTTTCTTTTGGGGTTTGTTAGAGAACCTATCATTTGTAAAATTGTGTCCACTTATGAGCACCATGGAAATAAATTGCTTCCTGGTGGAAATGTATAAAGAATAAGTGAGTGAGTGAGTGTGTGTGTGTGTATGTGTGAGAGAGAGGGAGGGATGAGGAGGGAGGTAGGAAGGAGGAGGAGGAGGAGGAAGAGGAGGAGGAGGAGGAAGTTGTTAGGAGAGGGCATGGGAGGGCAGCAAGTAAAAGAGGAGACGGGAGCAGAGGAGAAAAATGAAAAGGGTTGGGGAGAGTAGAGCTAGAACTATATGCAATTAGGGCATATTTTTTAGAGGAAATGCATTTGGGAGGTTTCTCTATCACAAATGTTTGTCAGTATATGTACAACCACACGGACTGCAACAAATTAATTCTAAGTTATATATTAGTAAAAATGAAGCCACCTGTAGATCCTGTAGACTTTTCCCCCCTTAATGTAATAAAGGGTAAGAAAAACATGGACGAGGGCATTCCCATTTCATAGTTCATACTTATTGCCAGTATCTATTTTTCTTAATACGATAGTAGCACCAGCTCTTCTGTGAATCAGCGAGATTATCAGGCCAAAATTCTACAAGAGGAATTGATTGATGCTTCATTTGGTTAGAACATTTACTTTCGTAAAAACAAGGCAGGTGAAAAGGCTATTTAAAGAAATGAACTGTTGAGTTTGGACATAATAATTACTTCAGGAGAAAGGTTGTTTTTTTCTTTCCTTTTAAAGTGCTGAAAAGTTATTTTTAAAATAAGAAGGGCTGTTGCACTGCTTCTTCTCACGGGAATATTGTCATAAGTGCTTCCTCTGAAGAGAAATGAGCAAACTTGTGCAGTTTGCTCTGGGCAACTCCTTGCTGCCTCGATCTTTAGTAAGTTTAATATATTTTAATTGCAAGTCATTGAAAAGATTAGGCTATAAAAATTGAACTTTGTGATATTCCAGTAGTGATTTAAAATCTCATAACTTTTATATTAGAAAATTGTGAAGGATTAGCAAGTATACTTGACCTACATTTAGAATCTTGTTATGTCTGGGCTTTCTGATCTCTTTAGTAGGTTCTGAATACTTCTTTTAGGTTTGAATTATGACATTGTTTCTTGTGGTTCTGAAAACTATCTGTAATAGCCTCATTCTTGTCATTGCCTCATTCTTAAGAAGCTGCCTTTTGCTTCTGGGTAATGTGGATTTTTTATGTGGTGTATGCTTAGGAAAGATGAAAAAATAATAATAGTAATGTTGATGCAGGCAAGTTCTTTCTGAGAAAGGGAAGGATTAGAAATCCTCAGTGTTCTTTCTACTTGGTGTGTGTCGCATGAGAGAGAGAGAGAGAGAGAGAGAGAGAGAGAGAAGCTTATCCATTCTAATGCCTTCAGTGGCTCCTCTTAGACTCTTCAGATGATATTTCTATATTTTCAGGTTAGAATTTTTGCCAGTCCAGACCTGCATTTCTAGTTACTCCTTGGTCCTTTTCACAGGCACTTAAATTCAGCATGCAGCAAATCTCTCTAGGATTTCTTCTTTCGAGTTTTCCCATTTTTAGGGCATGGCACCATCAGCTCCTTCGTGGCCCCAGCCAATCTTTTTGAGCTCAGTCTTTCTGCTTCTATCTAGCTGCTCAGTACAGCTTTTGAGCTTGTTCTCTCCTTTCCCCATCACTGCCCTACTCTTATTTCTTACCTGGCCCCATGCAAAGGCACTGTTCAGAGCTGCTTGTGTAAGCTTTCTATACCACAGCTCTGTAACAGGAAGCTTCATTGGCTACCCCTCACCCGCACAGAAAATTGAAACCCTCTGATCTGACCCTCCCTGCTTCCTCTCTGCTACTGTTGCTTCTCAGTGCCTTAGCACATGCTGTTCTCTGGGCATGCAGAGCCCTTTCTCCTCTTGTGCTTCTGGCTAACTTTTCTTGTTCTCGCAACAGTTTGCTCAGATATTACTTCCTCTGGGAGGCAGAATTAAGTGGCTCCTCATTCCCACAGAGCCTTGATCAGATCTCACGTAGTACTTACCACAGTGATGTCATAACTAGGTAAATGTCTGTCTTCTCCACAAGTCTGTGAATGCACCCTACTGAGAATTGTAACTCTGCTCTCTTCTCATTTGCCTTTTATGCTCTGCTTTTTATTTTTCCTATTGTACTTGTCTCTTTTCACATACTATGTAATGTTCTTATTTATAATATTATCTGTGCCCATGCTAGAACATAAACTCTACCAGGATAGGAATCTTTGTGTTTTTTTTACTGCTGTATCATTGGTGCCTAGAATAGTATCTGAAACCTAGAAAATACTCAAATATTGGTTGAGGGCCTGCCTCCTTGTATGCCAGGGCCCAGCTCACAATAGACACTGGATAAATTAAATTCTTGATGAACAGTTTATTCCATTAGACTGTGCCCTTCTCTGATACTTAGAAGTAAATATAATTAAATACTTTTTAGGATTTTTATGTATTCAAATAAATTTATCTTTTTGTAAAAGGCTGACTTGCTATCTATATTTATTAGTTTCAGATGTCCTAGTTGGCAGATGTGTTTTGTGCCCACTTAAATTACCCCCATTTTTATGTAAACCCCAAATCAACAACTAAACAACTAAGAAAATATTTTATTAAAGCTCATGCTTTTAGAACACCGTTTATACAAAGTCCAAAATTAGACATGCCCCATGGCAGCAATTTTCAAATATTTGAAAAAAATTTTTAAATAAAAGCTTGAAAGGATTTTGGAAAACAACAATTTTTTTGCATTAATTCCTCAAAGTTTTTCTTCTGTGTTTAGATAATTGTGTCACGTGAAATTTCTAGAGTGTTACAAATATTGACATTTAGAGAATGTCAGAAAGAGAAGTCTGGGTGATGAGTCCATGGGGCTTTATGATACTGTTCTTAATACTTTGGAGGATATTCTGATATTTACATAAAGAGCAAATAAGACAAAGCAAAGATTCTCTGTGGAAAGTATTCTCATACATGTACTTTGGTTTGAGACTATTGTCCTTTAATGTCACTAGCACTATCGGTGCCACTAACAAAATAAGGTATCCTCTTAGGTTGAACCAAAAGAAATTTGACCGTTTTTGACCTATACAAATGACAGTTTCATATGATTCAACCTAATGATATTTGATTGTTTGTATTGGTTTTACCTCCATATTGGTTTAATTTCAGTAATCAGAGCAGAGCTTGATGGCTTAAAGAAAAAATTTTTTTCAAGCTCTTTAACCCTCAAATACTATCTTTTTTTAGTTAAAATTTGTCAAAATGAAGTTTTATTTGCTGTCAATGTGGTGGTAGGTGCTAGATAGACTGAATAGCTACATTTTATCTTTATTGTACCAAAGAGTTAAGTTACATTTTGTTCAGCTCTTTATTCCTGAGTGTGGGCAAACAAATCCATTGGTTCATTTAGCTCCGTGCTGAGTGAATAGAAGAGAATGGTCGGGACTAGACTAGTAGAGCTGTCACTTGAGTAGTACCTGACAAGTTGATTTTAGAGAGAAGATAATCTTCTAAAGAGCTCAGAGTGTGCCTCTGTGTTTTTGTCTTTTGTGAAGTACGGGAATAATAGACTACAGACAGAAAACTGTTCTTAATGCTTTCTTTAGTGAGAAAAAGATTGGGATCTAGAGAAGCGAAATGAAGTGATTTAATCTGCTATCATGGCAAGTCAGGGATCAATCAAGTTATTATGGATTCTCAGTTCATGCTCCATATCCTAGACCAGTTCTCAAAATTTGTTGCTGTAGCCAGCTTGGCTGTCGTCATTCAGAGTTTCCTGGCCTTCTAGTTACATGTGTTACATGTGTTAATTTAAGAGGATTTTAAGTATTTAATGTATTTTGGCATAGTCGGGTATCATATGCCATAAATTACAATAAACTCTGGCTTTTTTGATATATAGAACTAGCCTCTGAATATTCTTTTTGGGGAGCTCAGTAATGATATTTGCCTGTGTGTGGTACAATTTGCTTTGATACGTCAACCTCACTATAGTGTATCTCAAATATCATATACTTATTTTGTGATAACTCACAGAAGAATTATGATGTTCAGAAATGACCTTGAATTCATACTAAAGTCATTTTTATGTTTTGAATGGGGGTGGGGGGGGAAGCTACCATGGTTTAGAACTACTAAGTTAATGATTATAATTTCATCTGAGTTTGTAGGGTGACTTCCTTGGTACAATTTTAGATGTATGTTTCAAGTTACAGGTTTCTTTTAGGTAGGTATCATGTTTGTCTTTTCCAAACCAATAGAACTTAGGGTTTGGCAAAGATTTTTTTCTTGATTTTAATACACGTATGTGTAAAACTCAAATCCCATTAAGATCATATAAAAGAACTTAGAAAATCTTGAATGGTGTTTTTCCTTTTTTTTTTTTTTTTTTGCTACTTGCGGTAAAGAATTCCTTTTACATCCTGATCACAATACTCATACACACACACGGAGGAGTTCACATGTAACCAATATAAATGTTCAATGCAGAACTTTTATTTTTCTATGTTAAATGCACTTGTTTCTGTAATGTTCTGTTCTACTTCATTTAAAAATATATGGTGTTATAACTGCTTATCGAGTTTGAAAAACAATGAAATAGGACATATACATGGCTCAAGTGCCTGAAGGAATTTTGGAGTACTGTGTTGAATCTCAATTGTCCATTAGTTAACTTGTGTAATCTTTCTTTCCTACCTTTATTATAAAGTGTTACTCTATACTCTCGCTCAGTGCTGACCGCCTAAAGCAAATATGATCCTTGTCCCTGTCAACTATAGTTGTTGGCACCACTTCAATACCAACAGGAATCCCCAGTTTGGGGGTCAGCGAAGAGGGAAATTTTATTCAGTGCAAACAGCTCAATTGGGATGCAGCATGGCTGTGGAATAGCTCAGTAGTGTTACAGCTCAATTACGAAGCAGCATAGCTGTGAGGAAGCCCTGGGACCAGGCTCCTCTCTGGCTAGACAGCTTTGGTCTACTTTGCCTGGAGCTGGTCTGCTCCAGTGAGACCATCTTTGATGCTTCTGTTCCACCAAGGGAAACACAGCCTTTATTGGAAAGGGAAAGTCCTGGGAGCCAGAGGTTGCCTGACTTAAATAGGCATAAGTCCCTGCCCCTGGTCCCTGATTGGTTTGCCCTCATGCAAACAGGGACTCCAAATCCTTGCAGTTTGCTTCGTCCAAAAAGGCACTGTCCTGATTGGTCGGAATGGAACTGCTCTAATTGGTCAGTGAAGATGCTGATGGAGAGAGAGTTATATAGCTCTGATTGGTCCTATTGGTCGAAATACTGTTCCAGGAACTCCTTTATGAAGGTTGACTCAGGTGACAGAAACTAGTATAGGCAAGCAGTTCAGTTGGGAGGCAGATTGCTTAGTGCAGGCTTTTCCCTGAAGAGTAGTTTGTGTGAGAGGCCCCTGTGTAGAAATGGCTACTAGGCTCCTTTTTAAATTTGAACCTAGTCGGCCACCAGGAGCCTTTCTTAGTAGGAGCCTTCTTCTTCAGGGTCCACATCCCCTGGAAGGCTATATTCATAATAATGATGATAATTAGCACCTATTGATTGACCTGCAAGGAGATTGTTGTACCATTAATACCAATAGCTACCACTTACTGTTTTGTACTCGCTATAAGTGTTGTACATTCTATTTTCATTATTTCTAACCAGCTTGCTGGGAGAGTGGTATAATTCTCCCACCGGATGAGGAAACTGGGGCAATATTTAATTAGGAAACCAGCATTCTACTTCAAGTATGCCTAATTCCACTATGTTCTATTTCCATGGAACCAAATGCATACAGGATTCATTTCAATTGGTCAAAAAAAGATTGATACTTAAAGCGTATCCTTGTTGAATTTAACCCTTCTTGAGTTATAACCTCAATTTCCTAATTCTTAAAAAAAAAGTGTTTGATGTTGGATATTATGTTGCTGAGTATGAGAAGTTGTGATTTGATGTTGAGCAGGTTGTTTGAAAACAGTAGACACAGTGTTTAGTTCTACAAGATAGGTATCTACAGCATAAAACACTTTATTCAATTTGCCCTTCTTTGGTTTCCTTATTAGTAATTTGAACAGATAACCAAATATTAAATGAACCAAGTATTAAATAAATCTGAGCTATATAACATTTTTGTTGTTGTTGTTATTTTTATATTTGAAGCAGGAAAGCAGTCTCAAGGGAATGTTTGAAGAACCCCAAAACTAAATCATATTAAATCGTTTGTTTAGGTTTTGATAAGAGCAATATCAATTGGAATTTGTTGTTTCTCTTATGTAGATTTTTAACTCCAGTGTACATGTTTAGCAAATGTGTGTGTGTTTTTTTTTATTTTTTTATTTTTTTTAGTAGCATCTGATATTGGATAGACGAGAGACTCTTAACCTTATGGCACCCCTACGTTTATATTTTTCTTTGTAAGGGCCTACCTTAAACGGGGACTTGCATTTATTTGGCAATTAATTTTTACAAATATGTCTGACTTCTCTTTCCCTCTTTCTCTTTATACTTTCTTTCCCCTTCCTACTTCCTTTTTCTGTCACTGTATTTTTTTTTTTTTTTACATAAATCAGTAAGATGATAGAGAAATCATTTTATCATAAATATTATAAAACAAACCTTTGGGCAGTCATCCTTTTACTTGACCATTCTTTCTCAAAGCTTTGACTTGCTTTTTCTTATGGAGGTATCATCTGTTGATCTATTTCCTGCTCCCCCCAGTTTTCTTTTGCTTTTCTCAATCTTTTTTCCCCCACTGTTTTCATTCTACTTGATGATTGTGGAGATTGAGTAATACTGGTAATAATTACTAGTGTTTATAGAGTTATCATGTGCCATGTATTATTCTGAATGTTTTACTTAATTTAAACCCACTCCTGATAAAGAAAGAGCATGGGCTCTGTTGCTTCGTTTCTCCTTAACTGCCAGTGTGACCTTGGGTAAAGTATTTAGTCTGTATCTTACTTTCTCCATTTGTAAAGTGTGGTCGTGTTAGATAATTTCTGTATACCACAGAGAACATTGCCAGGCTCAATAAATGTTGGCTGCCATTATTATTATTATTATTATTATTATTATTATTATTTATTAATTATTATCATTATTGTTATTGTTAAAGCAAATTGGCAATTCCTGGAATGTATTGAGTGCTCAGTAAATGGTATTTATTCATATTATTTAGTATTACTGCATTGCATATTTGCTTTTAGATGATATAGAGTTTGGTTGAGGCAGATATGAAGTAGTAGTTATTCTTATATGCTGTCTTAATTTCTAAATGAGAGTGGTTTTCTTTTTTATGTAGTGATGCAGATACTGATACTCTGTGGCTGTGATCCAAATATTTAGTAGATATTGTTGACTTCATAAAGGATTCTCCTGAGAAGAGCCCATTGAGTTAAATGGGAAATGGGGAGAATATTTGGTGCTCGTAAATAAGCATTTTAAAATGGAATTATATTGGATTTTTTGTTGTTGTGTGTAGTAAAATCATAAAACAAACAGGCTTTCTAACACTTTACAGCCTAAATGATTCAACTTGTTATTTATTTTTTTACCTATTAGTGGACACTGGGCAGGTATAGTAAAGTAACTTTTTAGGTTAGATTTGTGTTGAATGTCTAATCTTATTCATGAATTCCATGAATGTTAAGTAACTTATAGATAATTTTATGACTAGTTGTTAATGAATAGGGTTGAAATCAGTGGAACTTCCAAGAAAGGATAGAATCGCAGTGACCACTAGCAGTCATAATGAGTTCTCTGTACTCATTAAGAAAAATCATACAGTAATATAATGAACTGTCAAAACTGGCTTTCTAGTAATATATTGGTGTAGTGGGACATTGACTGTCTTAGAACTGATAATAGCATAACTAACTAATATTCATATTATTTTGGAAAATATTTGAGTCTTATTCAGAGTCAGTATGGTATGTAATATTTGAACTATCTAGCAGGGATTTGAAACCCCTTATTGAAGGCTATTGAATATAAGCTTTGGTGGAAAGAGCAGTGGCGTCCTTGTAGCATATAAGACATAGTTTTGAATGTGGTTTTTGTTGCTTACTATGTGTATAATTTTGAACAAATCTTGAATCTTTGGTGCAACTTAAGTTTTTCAGTTGCAAAACGAGTGTCAAGTCTTAGCCAGCCAAGTTCATAGAGTCATTAAGTTAAATAGTACATTTTGAGAATTCCTTGAAAAACTTTTGAGTACTGTATAAATGTATTAGCGTCAGCTCTACTTTCCAATTAAAGAGCATTGGGAAGTGGGGGGTGTTCTGGCTAAAGCTTGTATTTGTGATTTTAATTTTTTGTTTAGGTTCATCAGTGGCAAGTATAAGCTTTAAATATCAATCTTTTTTGACCAATTGAAATGAATACTGTATGCATTTGTATCTGGTTATATAGACATATGCATGTGATTACAGTGCTGTTCATGATGCTATAGTTAAGCATGCATTATAGTTTCCACTGTAAACTTTCCTTTGGGTGTTTTGTTTTTTGTTTTTCATTTTAGCTTGGCTTTCCTGTGGTATAAAATTATAGGGCCTGAATGTTTTTGGATGGAAAATTTTCTTTTATAGGGAATGAGTGCATGCTATTAAAAACTTGGTGTCTTGTCTTGCATTTTATAACAATTTATTATAAAAGTCCAAAAAACACTTGTATGTATTTTTTCTTAATTTAATGATTAAAAAATGTATTAGATATTGTGAATCCATACTCATAAACAGTTTTCCTTTGCTGTTGTAGTTTTTCTTCTTAAAATGATCACTGTCTTTAATGTATTATCCAAGTCAAAATAATGTAAATTGTTTTTATAAACTAATTATAAAATTTAAAGAACAGTGATATCTGGAACACCAAATGTCAGGTGTTTCAGAACAAAATGAAACAGCTAAACCAATGTGCAGTTTTAGTTCCCTAAAAAGTAAATCAAATCCAAACAGAAAGAATGTTGAAATCTTTAAAGGAGAATATTGAAAGGCCAGAGAAGATTTGGAATCTTCATTGGAAAGACTTAACACCAACGTAAAGTAGTCCTTTAAATATTAACAGAAATAACAAGTCAGGTAGAGAATCTGTATAACCCTAGTAGTTGCATTTTGCTTGGTACGAAGAGGAGATAGATGACTGAACTTCTGTCTGTCTGTCTCTATATTAAATAATTCATTAGGATTAACCCTTCCAGGTGGTCCTTCTAGTATATGTTGTGGATATTAGCTGAAAGAACAAAAGTGGTTAGTGATAAGCCAACTCATGTTGCTCCGTAGCAGAGGTGATATAGTGTAGAGGTGCCAGATTGCCTGGGTCTGAAACTCACCAAGACCCCTTTCTAGCTCTATGACCAAGAACAAGTTACTAAATATCTCCGGGACTCAATTTCCTATATGTAAAATAAGGATAATGATACCTACTATACAGCTTTGTGGAGAGTATTAAATATGTTAATACTTGTAAACTGCTCAGAACAGTGACTGTTTCCGAGTAAGTGCTTACTAAGTTTTTACTATTATGTATACATGATATGACTGGAAAAGGATGACTTATTCAGGATTTTCTACAAGAACTATTATTGTGAAACAGGAAATGGCTCTTCAAAATGTGTCTTTTTTCATACCTGATTTGTCCTTGCTGACTCTTATTTATTTTGGTTTATTCAATAACAAATTGTTTATAGTGTTGCAGATCCTAAAGGGGCATATTTTCCGTAGGAGATCTTGGTATTCTCAGTAGAGGATAGATTGTAAAAAATAACACCAATGAGGGTTGTGTGAATGAGGTTCTCCCAGTCCATCTGGATCTATGAACAATCTATAGATAAAGCATCTGGTTTCATCAGAAGTTTGCAACATACATTTTGTGTGTGCTCGTCATTCCCACAGAGAGTCTGGTGCATATTTTTCCAGTGTTTTATTATATGAGAATTTCTGAGATCTAGATGAATGTCATTTAAAAAGATTCTCCTGAGCTTGCTGCACTTGGTCCTTTTCAAGAGTCGTCATTGCATGCAGTGCTTGGTCAAGTCTTTAGACTTCATGGTGGCTCAGACACTACTGCTTGTCAACTTCGTGATATCCAAGAGCTTAGTGGTCCAAGCAAGCAGTGTAAATTGTTAAAACTTCAGAATAAGATATTTTATGTTTTTATCAAGATGTGCTCCCCTCCCCGCCAAGATCTGTTGATAAGGTTTGCCTATTATCAGTGAAAGTAGAATAATTTGCTGATTTTATGTTTGAAATTCCCATTGTTAAAATTAGGCCGCTGAATGAAGCCATTTTGATATTGTTTTCATAAAGTCTTTGTGGTAGCATAGATATGTTTCTTCTTGTAAACTCTTTAGCCCCGTTAGCAGCCAGGGTAATTAACCACTGCATTTTCACAGGGAAAGACAGATTTTTGTGGGCAGGGTGTGATTGTGGTTGAAAAATACTGTGTGCCTTGGAGGATTGAGGTAGGCTTTAAAAATGAGGACAAATTCATTGCTCCGGGTTTCCACATATCTGCTGCTACATATATATGTTCAAATTAATGTCAAATGAGGATTCTGTTTTGCTGTAAAATTATCATACCCTCTGGTTCTGTGTAATGAAGTTGCTTCTGTACTGTAGTTATTGACCCAAAATAATAAAACTTAATATCTTCAGCCTCAGTTTTCTCATCTCTAAAATCCTATCTGGCAGGGTTTTTGCAAGGCTTCAGTGGAAGGATGCAGGCTGAAATATTGTAGGTCATCATCAAATGCATTTTCTTTTCTTGTCCCATAACTTGGCCCATGAAATTTAGGTGCTTAATATCATTTTTTCTTGTATTTTTTTTGCTTTTATTTATTTATATTAATCTTGCTTCTTACCTGACTAAAGTTTTTTGAGAACAAGCATATTTCTTTTTCATTCCCTGAAGTATGAGCTCTTATATTACCCTATACTGTTCCTTAGAGCAGTCTGTTTTACTTTTGTATTTATTTATATGACCATTTAATTAGGTTTTTTTCCCTTTTGGTGTGTAAGCTTTATGAAGGCTAGGATCTTTTTCAGTTTTGCTCAGAAATATATACTTAAAATCTAGATTAGTGCCTGGAATGTAAGAAGTGTTCTGTAAATATTTGTGGAATGAGTGAATAAATGATTGATTCTTCAGGTAAGCATAGTAGAATCTTAGCAAATAGTTCTTCTGGGAAGGTTGAAACTGCCTATCATATTCCTTCCAGACAGCCTGAGGCCTTGTTGGCGGCTATAAAAAGTTTTTAGAATTTTAGCTAAGACCTTAGATTTTTAACAGGGTGTGTGGAAAAGAAAAAAGATTGACAAAATACTTAGAAGTGTTTTAGTTCTTAATGTTATTTTAGTGGAAGGTCAATAATATTGTAATGAATATATTATTATAAAGAACTCTTTATGCATAAATTACTATTATTTTTCTATTTTCAGCTAGTATTTATGAGTATTAACATCTGTGAATACTGATATTAATTCAGAATTTAGACTCAAAAGTCAAAGCTGTCAAACATTGCTTGCTTTTATTTCCTTTGCAAATTTTGCTTAAACCCTACTGTATCTGAAAGGAGCTTTGAGGGATGTATGAGAACTGGGTGTGTCTTAGTCTTGGCAGTGCTCATCCAGATTGTTGAACTCTTCATAAATTCTTGCCTTTCTGTCCCAAATGCTCTGTTAGTCTGTTATCCATTTATCCAAATGCTAATTCTCTTTCCCCTCCAGGATTTTGACACATTGCTGATGCATGTCCTGACAGCTGAATCATTTCATATATCAAATTGAGTCAGCATCTTCACCATTCCACTAATCAAATTACAATTTTATTTTGAAGTAATCTCACTGGATTTTAAGTAGGTCAAGCTCAATATTATTTTCTTCAAATATGGCTTACACAACTGGACACCAAAAAAGGGAAGGGAAGAAACCCTATGTGTGTCAGTGCTTTATGTTCATCTGTTAAGTATTTTTTAAGAAGCTTTCATTTATCGAGCATTTTCCATGTGCCGGGCATTGTGTGAAACTTTATATGTATTATCTCATGAAATTCTTTAGCTAGCACTGTGACAAAGCTTCTAAGGTTCATTTTGTGAAGGATAGATACTAAGGCTCAGTGTTTTTTTATGACAATTTAGTAACTGAAGTTTATGGAGCATCTGAAATGTTCCAGACATTGTTCTATGTATTTAAATTTTTATTCACTCTTGATCCTTAAGTCAACTATACGGGGTAGGAACTATTATTATGCTCTCGTTTACATATAAGGAAACTGAGGCACAGTGACTCATCTGTGGTTTCCTACCTAGGAAGTAGAATCCAAGCAGTCTGATTTCATAGTAGACCATTGTCTAAACCACCACACCACACTGCCCCAAATTGCCCAGCTGGTACATGGTGGAACCTGGTTAGGATGCAGGCCCCCTGACTTCAATTTTGGGTGTGTTTGTGGCCTGTAGGATGTCTCAGCCATCCGGAAGAATGCAGAATGGGTTTACATTTATTTTCAAGTTCCCAATTGTGCTGAAAGAAATTAAATTGTAAGCGTTTCTATGACGTTCCTCCAGAATTACAACTGATAGACTTTTGAGATAGTGGATGTAGTAGCCCAGATTTGTTACTCTTATTAATGCCAAATCTTATTTTTCATATTTGGTCTGGCTCCTTAAATGGAAGATAGAGTTATATGTTTTCTGAAAGAGAAAGTCACTTTTCATATAACTGAAGAGAAAATGTTTGTGCAACCCAGTGGTGTGTTTAATCCCTAGGATACCACATTGGGCATAGAATACTGAATTATATCAAGATTCAGGAAAAAGGCTTGTGCTTAAAATTGCGTCATTAGCATGCTTATCTTAGGTTTTCAGTGACTCTATGCTTAGAGACAGACATTTGTGGTCAGGAATTCAGTAGCAAAGAAGGGATTTAGGTTGTAAATATGCTGGCTCTAATTGGTTTGCTATCTTACGTAGTGTTTTAAAATGCTTCTCTGCTCTGGAAGTATTAAGCTTCCCAGATCCTGTGTTTATCTTTTAAAAACTCTTTGTATTACTTTTCTCTAAGTTTTAATTTTGGAGTTATACACTCATGATTATACATGCCTGTATACATAGATAGATACATAGACACAGTACATTTCTCTCAATTTTATGCTTGGCAGTACTACTTTTCTACACACTAGGAATTACAGTTTTAAAATGGCTTTCATTTTTCTTAGTATGGTATTTCAAATTTGAATTGTGGATTTCCTCAACCCTTACATTTATATTTATATGAATTAATATCCTTAGTATGATGAATAGGTGAGTCCCATAATTAGTGGGGTGTGCTACATACCATCAGTGGTTTTATTGACCAGATTATGACCTTGATTATAAGTGCACACTCTTTTTCACTCTTGGCATTAAAGGCAATTCCACCCACTCTGCTCACTCAATCCTATGTTACTCTCAGGAGCTTAAGGTCTCATATTTAAAACTCCCAACTGAGGTTCAGAAATAGCATCTCTAAGCTGGCATTGCAACATTGGATTGACTTTTTTTTTTTTCTTACTTTAAATTAAAAAGAAAAGTTCAATGATGTCTTTGATGTTAATTGTAAAATAACACATGCTTGGCTTAATTGATGTTAATGTGATATCTATCTAATTTGTTTTTAAAACTCATACTGTTAAAATAGCTGCAGGTTCATCCCATTCTGAACTGATTCACGTTGTTGTTAATCCCCAAACCAAATGGAAAGTAGATAGGCAACTTTTCTTCTTTGTAAGAGTAATCTCTCAGGAAGTGGGGAACCCTCAATTAATTAAATACTTGAAAATAATGTCTTCTTCTATTGCAAGTTTTTTGATGGGGGACAGTTGAACAAAGGGTAAGCGCTTATGGAAACTTTGTAATTCCGTAATTTCTTTACCTTATAACCATGGCATAAGTGTAAATAGTCTTTTTGAAGATTTTTGTTGCTTATATTTTTGAATGCTGCTGAAAATTGGCTCAACAGTGCTGACTCTTGAGCACAAACTGGAAGTTTGTTCTATTCCTTTTTATCACATTATGATTTTATGATTTATTTCTGTTTTATCTAAGTGGAAAGAGAAGATATGATTATTTCAGGGTTCAAAGTAGTGGCCTTTTTTTAGTTGAAGTTTGATGTTTAAATTTCAACAAAAATTTAATGTTTCTAAAAACACTTGAGAATTTGTTTTATAATGGTTTTAAAATAGTTTTGAAAGCATGCCCAAAACAATAAGTATATCTATACAGAAAATAGTTTTAATGAGAATTATAAAATAGGGAGTCGATTTTATACTATATGTTGTAGATACTTGGTAGATGTCTGTCAAATGAATAACTGTTTTTGAAAAGCACTTTCTACCTTACAGTCTTTTTATTTAATTCTTGCTCAACCCAGTGAAGTACGTTTTCTCAGTTTTATAGAAGCAGAGTTAAGGCTGTAAAATCCTAACAGTGATAACAAGATGATTTCCTGCAGTTGCTCATCCCTTTAATAATCTTCAAGCCTATCTCTCTTATCTCTCACTCTGGCTCCAGCTACATTTGCCAATTCATGCTCCCTTCTGCTGGAATACCTTTGCACTTGCTATCTCCTCTGCTAGCTGTTTTACCCCCAGACACCCTTTTGACTGACTACCTCACCTCCTAAAAGTACTTACTCAGATGCTGTCATCCAGAGGAACACTCTATTCAAAATCGTACCCTCCAACCTCAGCATGCCAAGTCTCCCTTGCCCTGCATACTCTTTTTGTGCATAGCATATGCCATATATTTATTATTTTTAGTTGCTGTTATTTGTCTCTTCCTGCTAGAATATAATGCTTCATGAGAGAAGGGATTTTTGTCTCTTTATCATCATGCTATCCCAATAATACCTGGACCTCAATGTAAAATCAATATTTGTTGAATGAATGAATGAGTGAATAGTGCAAAGCCCATGCCCTTTCCACTAGATCTTCTCATTTTTAATTTATTAATGGTAAAGTTGACCAAATTATTAGTTTTTTTTTTTTTTTTGGCTGTGGAGGACATTTCCTAATTATGCTGCTTCATCCATGTTGTGCACTCATCTTCATTTTGAATATTTTTCTCTCATCTTTGAATATAAACCATTCTTTTATTTTTAAAAGTCAGATAGATTTTTTTTATAAAACATTAAACAATAAGGCATTATGTTATTGAATATTAATAGTGGGAGATAGCTAAAAGAACTAAGAACTGCATTTTTTTAGCTAGGTTTTTATCAAGTAAGCTGGCCTTATTTTTTTGTTTTACATTCATTATAGTATTAAAAAACCACCCTAGTTATTTGTGCTTATGTATTTCCAACTTTTTTGAGATATAATTCATGTATAACATTTTGTAAGTTTAAGGTATACGACGTTGATTTTATACACTTATATATGACAGAATGATAACCACTATAGCTTTAGCTAACACCTCTATCTGGTCATATGATTACCATTTCTTTTTTTTGTGGTAAGAACATCTAAGGTCTACTTTCTTAGCAATGTTCAGTTATATAACAAACAGTATTGTTAACTAATTTTTTATGTTATAGAATTCTAGGGACTCATAGCTACTGTAAAGTTAGGTGTTCCTGTACTATTGCAGGTATATTATTATCTTCTCAGCTTTTATGGTCCATCATCTAAATACAATTGAAATTAGTTCTGTCATTATTTCTGGAACTGTTACCCATGCTACCAAAAAGATGTTGGAACAAGGGAGTGATGTGGCCCAGAGATTCCCAGATATAGGGTGGAGGAAAAGCTTTTACTGGTACTGAGCAAAATGAAAAATAAATAGAAGAGAAGGAATGTGTTAGGGGAAGAATATACAACTCTGTGTGTATACAGGATTGCCAAGCCTGCTTTTTAATTTTTTTCCCCCAAACCTGCTTTTTAAGGAAGAATTGTTTTTTATTCTGAGATTGTCCTTTCTCTTCTTTTATGGTTCAAAAGATCCTTTCTTTTTATGAAATCATAATAAAAATAAATGGTGGCTAGTTATTATTTTAATGCCTTTACCTTAAAAAAATAGACAACCTACTTCTCTTTGTGATTTTAAAATTATGTAAATAAGGTACTTGAAACCATCAAAAGAAGGAAGCACTTACAGAAATACTTTAAAATGCTGCATAATTCTTACAGCCCCCACCCCCTTTTTTGGTTTACCCCAGCATTCTTCAAGAATTTTGTGTATTTAAAAGGTCCTGGTTCCTATACTCCTGATGTCTCCATCTTAGGAAATAAGCCCTCAGGTAATGAATTAATAATAGAGAGATTGACAATGTCAGTCAGAGGTTTTGGTGGCTTCTTTCCTGTAGGTGAACTTGGGAGCTGGAAGGTAATCTACTTCTATTATTAGGAATTGATCAATTTAAAACTGTTTTATTATCTTGACAAATTTCAGTGACTGCCTTGGCATTAAAAGATAAAGCATGAAGGATATCTAATGAAAGGTTGGAAACAAATATTTATTAGAGGGTGTGTGTGTGTGTGTGTGTGTGTGTGTGTGTGAGAGAGAGAGAGACAGAGAGACAGAGACAGAGAGACAGAGAGAGACAGAGAGACATACGTGCGTTTTTATTCTGATTTGAACATAGTGTCAAAATGCTGTGAAAGCCCTGAATCCTGTAATTCAGTTGCTGAGGCCACTAGTCTGCATCAGTGGGTGACCTTTGGGTTTGGTTATACTTTAGAAAGTATGTGTTTGTTGGCTTTTGGGAAAGGTAAACTGGAGCAATCCATGAAAGGACAATAATAAATACATGCTGATTGTCCAAGCTGGTAAGAATAGTATATTATTAATTAAAACTGGAATTTACCCACCTACCATTGTTCACTAGTTTAAGGCTGATTTTTAAAAAATTAATTAATTAATTCCCTCGTCTATCACCCTCTTCCCTCTCCCTGCTACCTGGTAACCACTAGTCCATTGTCTGTGTCGATGAGTCTCTGTTTGTCTTGATCATTTGTTGTTTTTAGGTTTATATCCCACATATAAGTGCTGTCATGTGATTTTCAACTTTTTCTGTCTGGCTTATTTCTCTTAGCATGGTTATCTTGAGGTCCATCCACGTTGTCACAAATGGCAGTATTTCATCTCTTCTTATGGCTGAGTGATATTCCATTGTATATAGGTACCACAGCTTCTTTAGCCAGTCATCTATCGTAGGACACTTAGGTTAGTTTAAGGCTGATTTTATGGTTTAGGTTCTAAAATATGTAAATATGTATAGAAAGGTAAATCAAAATTTTCTTTACTTTTAGATTGCAACTTTTCTTAAATAAGTAACTGTGACAACTTATTCATAGCTACAGTAGTGGTGGTGGCTGTTAGTTGCTATTATCACAATCATTATCATCATCATTGTCGTCGTCGTCGTCATCGTCGTTGTCATCATTACTGGTGTGGGCTCTGGAGTAAGACTTCCTGGATTTGGATTCCAACTGCAGCCCTTAATAGTGGTTGATGTTGGACAAGTGACTTAGCTGCTCTGAACCCCAGTTTTTTCATCTGGAAAACTGGTATATTAATAGTGGCTACTCATAAGACATTCAGAGGATTAAAGGGGATAATGTATGTCAGGAGCTTAACAGTGCTTTGGGAGAGTTAATGTTCTTTACTATTGTTCTTCTTTTTTTTTACCTTGAAATATCAGTCCTGGTCTTCTCTGCCTTTCAATTTGTTGTTTAATTAATACTCACACCTTGGTCTCATTCTTTTGATACTATTTTGTCACTGTAGCCATTCAATGAGATATGTTTTGAACCTTTGAAAGAAGTGTATGCTAATAATCAGCTAAGTGTTTTTCAATTTTCCTAATAGATTGGGAAGAGTTCCAAAGGCAGCCAACCCTACATTAATTTATTTATAGCTGAGACCAAGAAGGAACGCTTTCACTCATGTAGATGTTTTCAGGGACCTTCCGTTGCTTGCAAATGGAAAGTTTTCACTGTTAGCTGTAAATAAACCGAGAAGGAAAGAATTTCAGAGATGAAGGAGATGAAAGAAGGATTTTAAAGTTACTTTAACGATGGTGGTTGCCAGCTGTGGCCACACATTGAAATCTCTTAAGACACTTTTACAAAATATAAATACCTAGTAGTGGAAACACCATACCGCTATCACCATCACCATCATCAACAACAAATGTTTTAGAACCCACTACTTTAAATACAGTAATAAAGTAATTGGAATGGTCAAGTATTTAATATGTATTTTAGTTAACATGTTAGTTTATTATTTGCTATTTATAGGAAGTGTCTGTGTAATCATACTTGGGAACATTTCATAGGATGTGAAGCCTAATTTTATTATTTGATTTATTATAAAGATTTATAAATGTCTCCTGGTTTTGATGAAATGTTGTTGATTATATCTGTAATTTGGGGAGTATCAAAATCAATTTCGTATAGAAGCATATTTCACTAATAAAATAGAATTCTAAGTTTCCTGAAATACATGCTTATAAAGGGACTGCTCTCTATATCTGTTTTTAGAGGTAAAGTTGGTGGCAAGAGTTTGGGCAGACCACATGGAAAGGCAACTAGGCATTTTACCATATGTGCTAGCCTGCCACACTTTAGTCCTTCAAGGCTAAGTCAACTTAATATTTTAGTGTTAAGCTCTCCATAGTACTATGGGACTAGTTTTTATAAATATAGGCTTGTATGCCTTATGCAAGCAAAATTCTCACTGACTTTGTTGATGTTTTAGAGGATTTGGGTGAGGGACTGATAGCATTCAGGGATGAGGTTTGTATACCTTTTGTATACCTAGGGAAAGTTCCAAAGGATGAGGTGGTGGGAACTAAATACCATGTTTACGTGTAAGAGTTGGAGAAAGAGGTGTAAAAGGTGGGGGGGCAATAGCTTCTTTTCAGGTTAAAAGTATTGTTAATTTAGAAGGATTTTATTCAGATGTTTTGAATTGAAATAACTGGTTATCAGTATTATTCATTGGAGCTTGCATTGCAAATTTACTTATTCACTATATTTCCACATTTTAACAATCTATGTGTAAATTTTTTTTTTTCCCCAAAACCAATCTTCCTTCTCCTGTGATAGTATGGCTAATAAATATAATGATGTGGGCCTTCTTTATTTATGTGATTGGCGTATTTGCAAGTGTGAATTTACCATTCTGATTTTAACAACTTTGATTAACTAGAGTCTCAGAGCACCAAATCCAGAGGACACTGGACTCATGTTTTTCTTCCACCTTTGCTACTTTTTGCTTTGCAAAGTCATGACTGAGTCAGGCCCCAAAGCATAGTAGGCTGATATTGAATTCCTGATCTTGTGCCTCAAACATCAGATGGGATGGAATAATGGAAACTATTGACTAGAAAAGAATGAGCTTCTTATGCCAATTATAAACAAACAAGTAAATAATAAACAATCAGCCCTCAAAATCATACTGATGGTGAGGGGAGGTGTGTGTGTATGTGCGTGTGTGTATGTGCACACATGTGATGGGGTGGGTGGAAGGGCTGTAGCTAAAATGTATACAGTTCCTGTTGACTGTTCTTTAGACACAAGAAGAATCTTTGTCTCCTAAGTGAATGTGCATCCTCTTCTGTTGAATTCTGTGTCTATTTTTCCATCACTTTGGCACCTATACATTTTAAAATTATTTAAATATAACACCTTGGAGGTGGGAGTAGTTATTTTCTCCAGTTTATTGATGAAATTTGAGAGGAGATGCTAGGAGATGGTAATAGAAAAGGTATATGGGAGAAAATGACTAATGCTAAAAAGGAAAGAGAAAGACAGTACAGTGAGAAATATAACCACCAAGTGGATTTACTACTTAGTTGGTCACTAAATTCTTTACTGGCGTGAGAAACATTTTCTGGAAATCAACAGTTTTAAGGGTTGTTCCAGAGCAGTGAAATCTGACCTCATGGGATCTTATCAAGCTGTGATAATTGGATCAGTTATTCTTTCCTTTAAACAAATACTAACATTGGATGGATTGTTATGCTAATGACCTTCATGGTGTTATGTAATTACTGATTCTTCATTAATTGAGGTTAAGATTCTGTGGGTCCCCTTTCCCCAGGTCAGGGATAGCCTGTGTAGGCCAGAGGTTTCCACTGGAAGAGAGATGATGACGCAGGCTTCCACCGCCTGGTCTGCTTTGGGATTGATTCTAAGGTGACCTTTAATTTTTATAGTTTACATTTATTTCTAAATCTATAATTTGTATTTTTCTTCAATTTAAGTTAACTTCAGAAGTATTTAGATTTTTCAGGTAGCTTGGATTTGGGAGGTGGGTAGCTTTGAGTTGTTTAGATCTGATGTTACTGCATTGTGGTGAAGATGTACTGCCTGTCTGCTTTCTTTTTGTCATTTATGAGATTTTCTTTATGGCCTCGCACTTGATACTTTTTATAAATATTTCTTTTAAAAGAATAATCGTTTTTAATTCTGAGACTAGATCCATAGACATTAAACTTTTACCTTTGAAAACTGGATTATTCAGAGAGTATTCCTTCTCTAATCCTGGCCTTCCTACCTTTTTTATGTTCTATGCTTTTATCCCACTGGGAGCAGGGAGGGTAGGTAAGGACTTCGGGAATAACATAGCTATGTGGAGCAATCCAAGGGCCAAATATTACAGAAGAGCCCTTTGCTTGGACTGATTAACTTAGGGCATCCTTCATCCTTCAGCGTGAATGAAAAAATTTTAAAGAATATTTATTGCTGTAAAGGAATTGGCTCTATGAGGAAACCTCTCCCTCTCTTAATTTGGTCAGTCTTGATTATTTAAATTCTTTAAGGAGAGATCATTTTAGGAGAATTTAGACTGTCATAAAGGATGAAGCATAGCATTAGTCTCTAGGGAATGGAATAGAGGGGGAAGAGAACGAGTTCAGCATGATCCTTTATGAAGGAGGCATGTTGGAGAATAATTTGTTGCTTTCTTTCTGCATTCTCCCTCTTCTTTCTCTTCACACATACCCTGTTCTAGGACTGTGGTGTTATTTTTGCCTTTCACTGAGTTTGAATGTTGCGTGGTGATGAAGGTTCCAGACTCTGGAGCCAGTCTGCCTCCACTACTTGTTAGCTCTGTGATCTGAGCAAGTCACTGAATCTCTTTCTGTCTTGATTTTCTCATCTGTTAAATTGGAAATAGTACCTACTGCATAATGTTATTGGGATTAAATGAGATATAATATGTAAAAGTGCTTAGAATAGTACTCTATAAATGTATTCAATAAAACTCATGAAATGTAAGGTATTGTCATTGTTCCATTAGACAGGTGGATGGCCTGCTTCACATTTGTCTATGACATCAGTCTGGATAAATAATAAAGTTCAGCTGTATAACAACAAAAAAATAGGACTAAATGTTAAGTGCCTGTATTTTTTAAATAGCCAAATATATGAATCTCTTGGGTTTTATTGCAGTGACCACAGAGGTTAATTCTTGTTGTCACTGCTGAAATATGGTTTGCTTTTTTGAGGAAAGGTTATCATTTATAGATGTTTTCATATTTGTATGTGCTGAGTTATGGAATTCTTCATGTAAATGGTCTGGTTTTTAAGTTTTATTAAAGTTACTGTATTAAAAATAGGATTTATTAAAAGTTCTCCTGAAGATTTAACTTCTATGTTACATTAACAAGCTTTTTCTTGTCCCTATACAGCCTCATAACAAGGTTTGGGGGTCTGATTTAGAACTTACAAGACTTCAGTAATCAACTGTAATGGTTCTGTATGTGTAATCAGCCTGATTAAGGATGTATAGTCATGCTCATATCATAAGCAGCCTTGTTTAGTTTTTGTTTATTTACTTTAAATACTGAAGCAGTTAACAATTAAAAAGAAAGTTTGATCTGACTGAATTTAGTTCTTATAGTCTAAAACTAGATGTTTTGAAAGTGATTAAGTCTAGGACCATAGATAGAATAAGACCTATCTCATGGCTTAACTCAAATTCTAGTCTTTGACTGTAAGACACTTTAGGCCTTTGGGGACCTCTGGAGGTGGAGGTAGGAAGGGAAACTCATTGGTTAAGAATAATTTATAAATTTATCACTTGTTTTTGCTGAGAGTAGCAGTGATGCCAGATACTCTAAAAAATATTGGCTACTTCTTGTTCCCTTATATCTGATAGAGAAAGCATATGTTTTCAGGTGTCCTGTTCACTCTCATTTAGGCCTACCCCTAAAGTTAATGTCAACATAGACGGTGTTTTGGGAGAATTATTCATGAAGTCCTGAGTACTTGGGCTAGTACTTGGACTGCGGGATATGAAGAGGGGAAGGAGCTTGTGGAAAGGAGTCATGTGGACCCTGTGACCAGGAGCCTAGCCCTTACTCCCTTCTGCTGGGGCTGCTGGTGGCTGGCTGTAAGGTGGGTCCTGCTAACTGTCGCACTTACCTTCAGTGAGCAGGTGGCCTGTGCTTGAAAGCCATCATGAGGCATTTACTTGGAGGATGGCAATTAAGGGTGTTTGCAAGTAACTGGACAAACATTAAGTCCTTGAGTAGTACAAGAATATGAGAGTATGATTAGGGACCCTGCACTGTGTCCAGCCAGCTCCATAACTCATTTATTGTGGAACCTCTGTGACTGTCTCTATTTTTATTTTTGGAAAATAGAGAATAATAATGTAATGCCACCTGCTTACCTCTAAGAGTGCTTTGAGGATTAATGAGTTAAGCGCCTTGGATAAAGGCAGTAGAGCTTACTCTGGTCATAATTTCATTCCCTCCTGGGGAAGCTCCAGTTTGGGGAATAAAATAATGGGAAATAGAAAGGAATGGAATGGCATCTACAACTTAGTCGATGCGTTTCGAGTTCAACTATGGATCAGGTTCCCATTCCAGCTGGGGAATTTTAACCTAAAATTTCTACATATTCTTTATAAATGACACCAAACCAAATGTCTGACCTGCTGTTTGTGGGAAGAGAACAGATGTTTATTCTGAGAATATGTTAATAAAGATGTTAGTGGTTTTCTCCCACTGTAAGGGAAGAAAGTGAGTCAAGAGAGCATGGATTTAGGTAGATTTTGCTCTTATTGTCCCATTACTGATGTGCTGTTTCAGAGAGTTGATTTTTCAAGTTTCTTTCACAAAGAAACTTTATAGATATTAAGCCAAAACAAAACAAAAAATATAAACACATACATAACACACAACAGTTGCTTTAAATACCAAGGAAGTCAACATGAAATTAAAATGATTTGACTGACATTTCTGCTTTGAAATTTTTTAGTAAAACTAAACCAACAGTGAAAACTTCTGGCTTTTACCTTATAATGGGAAATTTGACCTTTTTGATTGTTTTTGGCTTAAGATATTGACATTGGGGTGTTTTTGGTTAAAATTGGCTTCAACGCTAACGGCTCTTGGGATTTTGGTCAGTCTTTGGTTGTGGAAGAGCAAATGCTGTCAATTGTGTTGGTACCATATAGTTTTCCAAGACAAGGTCTCGGAAGTAGTGGATATGGTGTCCCCTCCCACCCACGTGTAACTGTGAAAAAAAACACTGTTGTCGTGTGAATTCTTATTTTTTTGAGCTTGCTTTTGATATAACTTTCACAGAGAATTCCTGTTACCTAGAAATTGATGACAGACTTACACCATTTCCTTTTTTTTTCTTAGACGTTCCATCCTCAGAGCAGCCTGAACTGTTCCTAAAGAAACTTCAGCAGTGCTGTGTCATTTTTGACTTCATGGACACGCTATCTGATCTTAAAATGAAAGAATACAAGCGCTCCACTCTTAATGAACTGGTGGACTACATTACAATAAGCAGAGGCTGTTTGACAGAGCAGACTTACCCTGAAGTAGTTAGAATGGTGAGTTTCTTTTTTTCGCCGCGGACACTTTTAAGCACCTTCCATAGTGACTCACAGGTGTATTTATTTGAGGGTCAGGCCACTGGAGGTCACCTCCACAAAAGAGAGCCAACCTTCTGAGAGCTAAGCACAAGTAGTCGGCATAGTACTAGAATTTGGAGAGTATTATGTGATGAGAATGAAATCCAGAACTTTTCACCTACAACAGTATTGGAGGAATCAATGACTTCAAACTATGAAGCCAAGATTGCCAGGGTATTATTGGATTTCTGGCATTGGGAAAGAACACAGGAGAATCAGCAGAAGTTTTAGATCTGTGTTTGAAAAATATTCAAGCCTGTTGGGTATCTTGACTTTACCCCCATTCACTGTGATATATTAGAAATGGCTTTAAATGTAATAAAATTGTGATTTGTAGAATCTAGTTAAAGCCTCTCTTGGCTTCATAAGCTAATCTCTTTATAATCTTGAAGTCAGGGGTGATGTCTTTCATTATTTTTGAACAGTGTCTTATGCTTTGGTTTTGTTGGGAGTTAAGAGAAGAAACATTAGCATAATACAAATAATTATGTTTTTATTGTGTCAATAATTATATTAGTTTTTCAAAAGCTGTTAGATTTCTGTGGGAGGGTTGCCTTTCTCCTCATTCTAGATGTTCTTGGATCTATAGAGTGCATTCTGTTTGGTGGGTGTGGGTGAAGGGAGGGGCTGGTTTACAAACTGGTGAAATTGTGCTGTACAGAGATCCAAAAGGGTCAGCACATATAACTCAAGAAACTTCGATGTGTGAAGGTCACTTCAAAACAACATCCAATATGTTCCTCACATTCATATCTGAGTCTATATTGTATTTGTTATTAATTTTCAAGAATATAGTACTAGAATGTTTTGTGGGTTAACTATTAACATTGTGTCTCTTGAGCAGTGCTTCTCAACCAGGGGCAATTTTGCTTCCCAGGGCACTTTGGCAATGTCTAAGAGACATTTTTGGTAGTCATAGCCAGGAGTGGGAGGGGGAGTGCTACAGCATCCAGTGGCGAGAGGACAGAGATGCTGCTAAAATATTTTAGGATGCACAGAACACCCCTCACAAAATATTATCTGGCCCTAAATGTCAGTAGTGCTGCTGATGAGAAACTGTGCTCACAGTTTGGATGCTATCTGCACCTCTTAACCAAATACTTAGGATCTTCTCTAGTCCACTTGCCTTCTGCAGAGGATGGTCACTTGGTTTTAACCTACCCATGCCCTCAGCCAACAGAAGTACCCACAGTTATAACATTTTTCTACATCTTTCCGTGGATAGTCCATGAAAATGTCAGCATTTATAAGCATATATGTATAAATGCTGTTTTTTTGTAAACACAAATGGTGGCATACTATATCCACTCTTGCATTTTTCACTTATCAACATATATGTCACATGTAAAGCTGCCTCATTTAGTCTTATAGCTGCATAATATCTCATTGTGTGGATATACTATAATTTATTAACCAGTATCTTGTGAATATCCTTGTATACATGTCCCTGTGCCCTTGTGTGAGAACATCTGTATATTTACTAATTTGTTTTTTAATAGCCACCTCTTCCCCTTCCTGCTCTGGACCTTCATGTATGCCCTGCTCCCTGCCACTAATTCTCATTCTCCCTTTCCTTTAAGACCTGGCTTAAAGTGCTACCAGTTTTCTGAAAAAAAGCCCAGTTTTTTCTCTCTCCTTCAGTTCCTCAGCTTCTTGGCAACCCACCCTTTTAGGTTGGGTTGTTTTTTCAGCAGATTTGTTCATTTGCTGCTTTTTTATCCTTTCACACATTTGTCTGATTTTTCTAATTAGACTCTAAGCACTTCTAGGCAGACTGTGTCCTGCACATCTCTGTGGCCTCATAATGCTTCCAAGCCTACCTGAAGTTGGTTGAATCAGTAAATGAATTTCCTTTGAAAATATAGGCTCTCGAATCACGATTAAGATATTGAATGTTATTGGATTCTATTCAGTTTTTAAACCCAGCATTTGGCACAGTACAAAAATTCATTCTTACGAACCAGCTTGGTTCTAACCAGCTTTGATCTTTTAAAGGAGACCATTTTCTTTTCTTCCTTAGTACCTCCCTCCACCTCTATACCCCCTGTCACCAAAAAATTTTTTAAAAGATTTCTGTCAGTTGTATGTGAATGTGCGTTTAAAGTATACTAGAGCCCTACCTTAGGAAGTGTGACTGTGTAGCATGCATCGTATTCTAGGACATAAGAAAATTAACTTTCTGGATGGTAAGTTCAGCTCAGGGTTCTCAGAGGTATAATTTATTTTTCATATCTTATGATTTATGAAATTGCTAATTACACATTTTATATGATTCTTAGACAGTCTGAGGCATTTACAGAGAAGGAGGTAGTGTGGTAGAGCAGAAAGGACTTTGGAACTACACAAACCTGTTTAGGTGCCAGTGTTGGCCACACTTGTTCCATCACCTTAGACGGAGCCCTCTATCTTTGGGGCCTTCAGTTTTCATGTGGTGCTAAGAGGGACGTAAGATTGAGAGAAAGGTGGCTATTGTCTCTCTTACCCTGCTCCATAAATAGTTTAGCTAAGTAAAATTGTTGTGCTTTGTTCGTACATCAAGGTTCTCACCATCTTAAATGTTCATACAGCCTAGTAAGCAGGGCACTTATCGGTCTGTAAGAAGGGTTAGAACCAACTCCTCACTTGGTACCCTCTAATCCCTTCTATTTTGTCCCCTCTGAGCACCTTGTATATAGAAATTCTGGCTCTGTTATTGATCATTTCCCTTGTGAGTTGTACCTGCCTTTTTGGTATTTTGTGGGGATTTGTGATGATGTGTAAAGCTCTAAAACATGGCAGACAATATCTCCTCTTCCTTGTTATGTTTTGATAATTTTGTTATTAGGTACTTGATTTTACAATCATTGGTGGAACCCAGAGTTCTTGTTTGTGGACTTAAAATGCTCTATCAGCTAGATGTGTTGTATTCCATTGCTTCAGTGGTTTTCAGATTCTCTAATTCCAAGATGGTCCTGCCTGTTGAACAGTCATTGTCGCTACCTATTCCATTCTTGTGACTGTAATATGGAACTGCTTCACTAGTATTAGAGAAGGAAATGATAGTGCTTTTAATGAAATATCAGTAAAGCTATTGTTAGGTTTTATAAACCAGTATGAATAATGACTTACGATGGCATGTTCTGGTGTCAGCTTTATTACCAAAAGCTTTGATTCCAACCTGATAGGACTATGCTTTAAGAGTTGCTCTTCCTTGTTAGGGGAAGAGTGACAGATATAAGTGGTCTGTGAGTTGAAGAAACCATGTTTAGCATTTAAATGGAGTGTGGATATCGCCTACAGGCAGCTATAATTAAGAAAGAAAACAACTCTATGTGTTGACAAAATAAAACAATATAGCACCCAACTTAACCTACAGAAGAGTAGTATGAGGTAGTGGAAAGAACCCCAGATACAGAATGTAGAAGTCACTGTCCTTATTTCTCCCGTAACTAGTGGTAAGATCTGGGCTGAGTAATTTCCTCTCTAAGCCCCACTGTCTCCTATTTTAAATGGAGGAATTGGTGATGATCTCTCAGACCCTTCCAGCACTGAAAACATCAGCTCTTTGGTCATCACAGTCTACACAATTTTGAATGGATTCTGCCGTTCTTAAAGTTTACAAACTATTGTCCAAGTGTTTGCTTAGGTAAATGCCTTGTTTCGGGTATTTCTCTTGGGGTCACGTCTAATGAAAAAAAGAGAGTCAGGACTTCTAGTTCCTCTAGCTTTGGCACATTCTGCTTTATATCTTCTCAAGTGTCAGGTTTGTCCTTGAGGCAGTATTTTTACCACATTATGCCCATGTTTTCTTTCTGGTTCTGTTGCCATGCATTCATTTGAAAGATTTCTTAGAATTTCTGGCTCTCCCAATAATCTTGTTAATCTTTTTTTACCCAAACTCAATCTCTGTGTCTTTTATATTTTTAATATTCACACATCTTTCTTTTCAAAAATGTCTGTTAAGGATGGTTCAAATGTGAGATGAAATTTTGTTGGTGAAGACATTGTTTTAGTTAACTCCAGGTAATGTTTATTGAATGACTTAGAACAACATTTTTACATTGCAATGATAAAAAAGGCAGGGCCCTGCTCTATCAACATATTCACAGTCAGGTAGAGAGGATACTTATCTGAACAAATAATAAGACAATGTCACGTGGACATTGATAGAAGTACATACAAGGCAAGAAAAGCTGATTAATCAGAGGTAGGTAGGGGTAGTCAGGGAAGCCTTTACAAGTGAGTCAAGCCTCAGTAGGTTTTTAAAGGTGAAGAAGTGTTTTCCAGGTAGCTGAAATACTGTTGAAATGAAAAAAGAGAACTACATGATGTGAAGGAATTCCCCAACATCATGATATATTCAGAGAAACATAAATACTGCTTTGTTGTTGTTCCAGCATTGGGGAGGGTGGGGAGAGAGAGAGAGAGAGAGAGAGAGAGAGAGAGAGAGAGAGAGAGTGTGTGTGTGTGTGTGTGTGTGTGTGTGTGTGTTGGGGAGTGGAAGGAGGTGAATGGAGGTGAATGGTGGCAGTTGAAGATGTAGATGGAGGCCAGATCCAGAAAGAACCTCATAGACAATGGATAACTGTTGATAAGTTTTAAGTAGTTGCTTGACATAGATTTGTATCGTAATGGCAGTGGGTCACATAGGTTGGGGGAGACTGAAATTGAAGGCAGAGAGGAATCTGTTAGGGTACTTCCATGTTAGGGAAGTTGTGGAGGGCCTAAACCAAGCACAGATGTGGAAGTAGAGCAGAGGAAAGGATGTCATTTGAGATCACTTTGGAGGTACAACCAATGACACTCAGTGTTTGTGTGAACATTTGTAGTGTGAGAGAGGAAGGGGTCTAGGATAGCTTTGGGAATTAGAGAATCTGTAGTGCTGCTTCTTGAGAAAGGTATAGCAGGAAGGAGAGTAGGTTTGGGGTAGAGACTGAGGAGTTGATTTTTGATGTTAAACTTTGAGGTTATGGGAGACCTAGATGTGGAACACTGGAGATAGAGATTGGTAACGTAATTATCATTGTGCGAGTAGGGCAGGGGAAGAAAAAGAACAGTGATAGAATTTCAGGTGATACCAGGGAATTGTGTATTAGTACACTGGTACAGATGGGAGCTAGTGCGTTGAGATATGTATGAAAATGAGGAAGTTGAGATGATGACTGTATGTAATGACTGCACATACAGTGGAATCTTGGGTGTACTGTCTTGATTAGAGTAAAATCCTGTCCTTTCATGCAGAAAGCATATCTTGTCACACAGGTCATTTGCTGTTATTGTTTTCATATTTTGTCTTTATAACTTGGCTTTCCTTAGTTTCAGAATCTACCCCACTTCTAATCTATGGTTAAATATTAGAATATGTGATTTTCCAAAGCCAGTGTAGTTTTAAGATAAAATAGGTTGAATAATTTTTTTTGCTATTTTCTGTTGATGTCTTTTCTTGAGACCTTGATATTGTTTCTCGGCCACCATTAACTTTGTTTTTCCCACTCTAATTATACCCTGTCACTTGGTTATCTAAGTGCTTTATCTTTTGTACATTCTTCGATTTAACTGGAAATCACAGCTCTGGGTAGCCTCTTAATAGAATAATATCGTTTTGTAGAAAATTATGAAGCTGCAACTAAAGGTCTCAGCATCTACCTACACAGACTCTTAGGAATGCTTTATTAACTTCACTGCATACTCTGTTGGCTGAAGGACAGAGAGTTTCTTTTTATAAAATAACAACTATCTCAAAGTAGCCTTGAGAATGATAACTACCGGGGAGGAGGGGGGATGTGAAATTTCCATTTTTCATCTTTCTGTACTTGATAAGGAATATAACTACACATCCTGTCTAGAATTTGCCTTGGAGTTGACTTTTCAGGCCTAAAGGAGATAAGATCTGTCAATGTGAGCCACTGAGGCCGGCTGTGGTGTGGTGGAGGTGGACAGCTTATGCAATTGGAAATATAAATAAAGGAAGAGAATGGAATGATATCTGGGAAAGACATTTAGGACCTTAAGTTACTGGTGAATTTTGAGGCTAGGATAAGTCTAAAAGATAGGACCTGAGAATTAAAAGAATTCCTGAGAAAGTAAAGAATTCCTTGGTATTTAGAAAATAATTAAAGGTGATGATAATAAAAACTACCAGAAGACATTTTTAGAATGAGATCAGGAAGAATTCACTGGTCAAGGTTAGGAGCAGGTTGTAACCATTTGTAATTTCCCAGAGGGTAGAGAAACTGGCAGGCACTTTGTGTTTTCCTTAATTACTATCTTTATCTATCACACTGTGCTTCTTTAGTTAATGCTCATTTAACAGTATTTATTTAGCATCTTAGTGTGTCCACAGATTGGTTTCATGGGGTCAGTGGACCCTTTTACTGCCTTACCACTCCCTCTCAGTATGTAAGAGTACATGGTGATGGAAGTGGGGGTGAGAAGGAGTTCAGGAGGAAGTCTGTGTCATTCACAACTCTTCTGTTCCACCCAAACTACTGCCCTTGAGATGATCCTGTCCCTCCCCCAAGTTCACGTGCTTCCCCCATGCCTCCTTTCTGTCCCACCGTTAGAAGCAAGCAAATTCTGTCAGCAGCCAAGGCATCCTTAAGTTGCTTGGTTAGCCTGAATTTGCAGCAAGGGAGGGAGTTAGATGATTTGAACATCCCTGTAGCTCCACGATGGCCCCTAGTCGTTGGAAGCACTTATGTGTGTACAGCCCAGTTTTCCTTTTTGTTGTCCATCAGGGTCTGTGACATGGACAGGCAGACCTGGGCTTAGCCCTGTCACTTACTTAGCTGTGATCTTAGGTGAGTTTTAACACTCTTAATTAAGCTTGTTACCGATTGTAACTTTGTAAGGTTGTAATGTCGTTACTATCGTTGTTTATGGTACCACCTCTACCACCTCTGCTAGAATTATCTTTTTATTTAGATAGATTAATTAGTTTTCCTAATTATAGTGTCTTGCTAGCCTGGAAGCTTTTATTTGTTTAAAGTGATTTTCCATATCTCTTCTCTGTTGGTTTTAAACTTTAGTTCTGTTTGAAGAATTTTTTCTCCAATTCTTTTTTGCCGGATTCTGTAACTTCACATGTGCCATGTGTATAATTACGTGCACATGTGTGTATGTACCACTCTTAGTTATGCTTGCATGTTCATGTTTGTGCCATGTTAATAATTTATCATTCTCTCCCGCAACATTCTCTCTTAAGGAATCTGTCAGGAATTTTAATGTGTTCAGTTTTTATTTAAATATGCTAAGGAGCTGGTTTTTATTCAGAAAGCAACTGAGCTACTCATGATTGCTATTTGCTTCGTTTACAAGCTGTAGTCCTTCTGGCTTAACTGCTTTACAGATTGTTCAGAGTTTTCAATATACTTAAAATTGTTTGACAGCTGTGACTTGTCTAGCTCTCATCTCTTCAATACTATCATCTCACTGTAAGGAGACTACTTCTACCTGTCCCCTCATTGCCCCAAGGTGGCAACAGAATTTTGCAGAATAAGTAATAGTCCTGAATTCAAGTTTCTTTTTTCTCCCACCTTTAAATTTAAGTTTGAAACAAAGTATGGTTATAGGTATAAGGAATGCTTCTGGAAAAATCTATCAATAAAATGGATTAAAAATAATTGGGAAGTATTAACTTTGTGGTGATACAGATGGGTCTAGGAGAATTCTGGCACTTGCTGCTAGTCTGTATGGTTCAGCCATCTCTGTACTGGGAAGAGAGATATGAGAGAGAGGGATTTATGGTTGATTCTCTAAGGAGAAAGCTGGTTATACCACAGTGGTTGCATGAGCAGCAGAAAAAAAAGGAGAAAATTAGTCCCTTAATGTGGAATTCTCAGAGACAGTAATGCTTGAGACAAGAAATTGGCAAGAAAACAGTGAAATGAGCAGGTTGTTTTCAGGAGGTAGTTGGCTACTGACCAATGTGAAAAGCCAAATTTGATCTATAGATGGAAACAAGAAGAGATGTGCTATCTATGACTTCTGCAGAGGAAGTTGCCTCTGGAAATGAGGGTAAGTTAAGGGACTTTTTGAATTAAAATGTCATTCCGATGATGAATAGAGAAAGGTGGGGGTTAGCTGAGCAGTGGAGAGGGGAGAACTGGAAAGACCAGAGTGTAAGGCAGTCCACGGGTCCTGAACAGGGAGGAGTGTTGCCAGGAGGACAAGGTGTGACACACAGAAGAGGGGACGTTAAAAAAAAAAAAGACTGGTTATAACTTTGTTAAATTGGAGAACAGGTTTATTTTTTAATAAAATGGATAAGCAAGCTATATGGGAGAATATGATATTTCTTGACGCTTCCCAAATGTAAGTAACAAGCAGAGTCAGGGCTGGACAGATAGTGTTAGGTACCAAATGGGCTGCTTTGAAATGCTTTGGGATTTCCCTTTCTGAAGAAGTTAAGGCCTTTATGGGAATAGGGTAGGACACTCTGGTGATAATGTAGGCATCTTCCTTTTGTGGGACTTTTGACATTTCTTTTAGAAAACTTAGAAAATTTGTAAAGCTTAGACAATAGAGAAGGTCTAGACAATTGAGTTTTGTATTTATACTGCCATTAGACACTAACTGGAAAGTAGGAGTAGTTATTTGAAGGGTAAAATAATTGGAGGCAATGATCTTTAAATGCACATTTAAAATGGAAGCTAACAGGGTTGGTGGGCAGTTCCTGTCCCTAGAGCCCTCTCCTGGTTCCTTTCTAAGGACTTAACTTCCACCCTTCCCCCAAGATGGGGCCGAGATGCCTCTGGGAGCCCTGTGAGGGAGAGCTGTCTGACTTTCCCTCCCCTGGAGTAGCCTGTCTTACTCAATTCATTAATTGAAGCAGGTAAGGAGTAATGTTAATCTATGGTCAGATGTAATTCAGGTAGGTTTTTGTTTTCATTAATCACCAGCTAGCTAATGAGAGGTCCCAGAGACAGAGACATCGTGTGTGTGTGTGTGTGTGTGTGTGTGTGTGTGTGTGTGTGTGTGTGTGTGTGTGTGTGTGTGTGTGTGTGTGTGTGTGTGTGTGTGTAAAGGACAGTGATGGTTGTGGCTTTGTTTCCTGTTTATTTTTAGTGATTTCAAATAAGACTACATATTTAATAGCCGAAAACCTGCATTAGAACCCTCATGTTTACTTGTGTGTTTTAATTCAGAGTTCAAGAGTTTTCAATTTTCTTTTAGCAGTAGCTGATTTTGAACCATAAAGTGGTCAAAACAGATGTTAGAATATATGTGTTCTCACAAAAGCCCCTTGGTGTTATTGTTTTATCAACTCGTGCACTTTAGTCCTTACAGAAATCACCTAGTTTTACCAGTTGTAGTACCTTCCTGGGATTTAGGACCCACAGTCCATACACAGCAAAATGTAGCAAAAACCTGCTATCACAGGCTGCCCCGTGTATGGGGCCGGAGTGCTTGGCTGCAAACGCCAGCAGTATGAGGGCCTGCTCTGTATTTATACGCAGTAAGCACTATGACTCTTGCAGTGTTTACACCTCTATTTTTGGATTCCAAGATTTAATATCAACAATCTTCATTTTTAAATTCAATGCTACATTTCCAGTTTTGGAGACAGTGCAATATCGTTGTCTCTGTGTGTGAAATATTATTTCCCTGCCATGGTTTTGTGTGGGGATAACAGACTCTAGAGAGAATTAATTTAACATTACTGTCATTTTTTCAGCAGGTAAAAAGTTGCCTTGTATTTTGAGCAAAGTGTAATCTTGAAATAGAATCCTAGTGGGAGTGGAGGGGTTCATAGTTGGAATTTGTGGGTAATAAGGTGGGGGTCAGGGATGGGCCTAGATTACAGAAGTCTTGGCAAGCTGAGTAGAGGAGGTTTGACTTAATACTGTGGACAAAAAGCAGAGAGTTGCTAAGGTTTTTGAACAGTAGGTGAAACGTAAATGATATTCTTTTTCTTCTTTTAGCCCCCACAAAGAAAAATCTGTACCCTTCTGTCAGCTCCTGTAGGAAGGTTTAGGCTGGTAGATTTAACCCAGGATGGCTGATGGCAGAGGAATGTTGTCTTGGTCTTGTCAGCTGGTTGCAAAGGAAGAGGAAACGGAGAAGGATATATAAAGGAACTCCCTAGCTCTTATGTTTTTTCATGTGCTTATCAAAAAAATTGCAAACTGGAGGAAAGGAATTACCCATAGTTTCATTATTTAATTTCATACGTTGTTCACATTTTGGCCAATTTTCTTCTAATCTTATTTTTTTAATGAGGTTTTTCCCTTAAAAAAATTTACACATACTTATATGCAATACTCTTTTAAGAACAGGTCTTAGGCAGAGAATGTTCAATGAATTCGACAGTTCTATATACTTACATAACCAAACTTTAGTCTACAACATTGCTGTCCCCTAAGAAAACTTCTTGTTCCCCTTACCTGTTTTTACTTGTTAATATTTTTCTAATTTTACTTTATATGTGTAATTTTGGATTTTAAAATTATTTTCTTAGTATTATAATATAAACATACTTATTGTTAAATATTTTTTAGACACATCATTTTAATCGCTGCCTAATATGCCATTATGTAGATATATCATTATTTACTAAGTTTTTTTCCCAATTTGGAATATTTAAACTGTTTCCAAATTTCCACTATTAAAATTAATACCACCATTAGCACCAAAGAGACATTGTGAAGGAATAAATAACATGTCTCATTAACAAGTTGCATAAAGCAGGTAAAGGAGAGGAAGAGTTAAAGAAAACTTCAAAGGGTTAGACAAAATGGGGAAGGTGAGAAGAGAAGTCTCCTGTAGAGGGACATGGAGGTCAATGAGGATGAAATTGGTTTTGACTAGATTGAATTTGAGATCTAGTGAGATGTCAGAACTGCTCTGTATGTAACTGGAAATAATGAAATTGAGACATCCATGTGGCCTAGAAACAAGTCCTAACAGAAAAGGTGATAGAGAACTGAGTGTTGAGAGGAGAACAGCATACTGAGGATTCAGCCTTGTTCTACCTTGAGTTCTAGTTCTGATTTTTTTTTTTTTTTTGAGATTTGTTTACTTGTTCATTGGGTGAAATGATGACTTTGAGATATTTTGTTTGGTGTCTATATTCAGTATCCAAGATCCAGAATGTGCGTTACTTTCTGTTTTGTTCCCAGTAAGACCTAATGTGGTTGTTGCTAATTCTGAGAAAGAAAACTGATGTAGAGATCTCTCACTTTACCTTGGCTAAGGTCAAAGCAGCTGCCATTCGGTTTTTTTGTGATTCTGTTGGATTCTTTCCCACTGAAATGGGATTGATATATTCGCCTAAGAATTAATTTGAGTTAGCAGAATTTCCTAGAGAATGGAAGAAATAATTTAATCGGAAATAATGAAAACTTTTGAGCAATTTGGAGGACTTAAATACGTGCATATGCTTATTTCCTTTACCTCCTGAAATCACACAAAAATTACTGAAAAGAAATAAAATCCATAAGATCAAAGTAAAATGCAGAGAAAATCTCAGGATCAACATTTTGCAAACTAGAAAGTGGATGAACTTGGCTAATCAGAGAAAGCTGAACCCTAAGTAGCAGCCAGGAAAGTCCAGAAGTAGCCAGCTCATACCACATCAACTCCAGGAAGGTTCAGAAAGATGACTTTCAAAGTAAGGGTGCATTGGGGTCAAAAAGGGAACTTGGTGAAAAGTTTCTTAGGATATGGAACTCTTGATTTTATCCCACCCCACCAAAACCAGGCAGCCAGGTGACTGCTTCTCCTAAATCCCAGCAAAAGTTTGAAGCTTTACTCTCCTGAGAGGCTAAGCTGGAGGGAATCTGGACTCACTAGGCACAGCTAAGAGCAGCAGGCACATTTCTGAAAGTAGGAGAGAGCACATCGAAATGTCCTCCACTCTCACCCGCCTCAGTTCCTAGATCCCTTATGCCCCCAGTTAGGAGAGGGATGATTCTTCCTGGAGGAGAAACAACTTACAGGCGCTTTTTAAAGGATAGTTCTTAGAGAGGTAAAGGGAGATGGTGGTAAGGAAATAGCCCAGCCAGTCTCACTACAGGCAAACACACTACCCAGCGCCTCCCTGTCACATAGAGTTCTCATTTTGAATAAGACTGGATGTGACATTGTAAGAGCACGTTGTCCTGACATTAATCCTCTGTCCTTTCATTAATACTATCATTTTGTCTTGCATGTTTTGAACTTTATATAAATGTATGTGGAGGGGGCTAAATTCACAGCTCTTTCTCTTTCCTTTGTTACCCCCACCCTACCCCCAGTCTTTTTTCCTGCCTTTGTGGCATCTCTGTCATCTGATAGGCTTGGATAGGTCAAAGAGAATAGAACAAAAGAGTCTTTTTCTTCACACACTTTCTCCCTTTTGTCTCCTTATAACTAAATGTGGATGTATTCCTCAAAACTGTAGCTTGTATCTACATTTGATTTGTAATCAAATCCTATTGATTCATGTTCTTGATCTTTTCTACACAGTTGTCAACCCTCTGATGCTTCTAGAAACTGAATGTCTAGAGGGATCAAATTACTTTCAGAAACAATTATATGTTAAATCCAGTTACATCAAGTGATCATAATAATTATCTACTAAATATTGTTACCAACAGCAGCAGCAGCAGCAGCAATAAACAGTAAACAGATTTTTTTTTGTCGTCTGCATAAATCTGAACAGTTTGTATACCTTTTAGATTTTGAAAGAAATATGTGGTAAAGGAAATATAAGTGAAAATAATGACATCTTGGTGAGTTAGAATAGTACATGCCCAAGATTTCTATTACTTTAATCTTGTTTTTGAATTTTTAAATTAATATTTTAAAATTTTAATTGAGCAGTATACACTTTTAAATTTCATCTTTTTTGTTTGTTATTCCCTTTCTTCAACTGACTGTTAAGCATCTTTTATCTTTTTAAAGTGTTTCTTCTGCCTCATTTCAGAAATCAGCTTTAATAGAAGAGCTGCTATGTCCTAGAAAGCCCTGTTGATATGGATTTAACATATGACAGTGAATGTGTAACAATAATAAGATTGTAGACGTTGACTTTAGAAATCTTTGAAATCCTCTTCTGGATTTGTAAAACAAACTTAACAACTGTCACAAGTGCATGTTTCTTAGTCACATGTACACAGTGCACTCTGTCTTTGGTTCAGGTTCAGTGAATGTTTTCTCTAAGTTATGGAACTTTGTCCACAAAAGTGGTTTCATGATAAAAATGTGACCAATTTTGCTGATGTGTTTGACTACACCTATGTATCACAGTATTTTAGTCCTTGTTATATTGTTGAGACCTGAATCTCTGTCAAACAAGGGCATTGTGGAGATTGTTTTGGCTCAAGAATTATATTTAATTCAAGTGAATGTGTTTGGAATAATAACTTTTGGAAAGTCTTGTCTGAGAATTTTTATTGTATTGATAATGTTACATGGCAGTGACAGTTACATATTTCATATCTTAGAGAATAAAGTTAGAACTGCAGTGGATGGCTCATAATCTAGGGAGTAGTCATACCGATCTAATTAAATTTCTGCTTTTTAACGGCAGAAGGAATGTAGTTAGCATGAATATGATGGCTAGGTGGAGGGCTAGGAGAGGGAGGGAGCAATTGGGGGGGATCATTTTTATGAACTATATAGATGTCTAACCAATGTACTGTATACTTGAAACTAATTTAAATAAATAAAATTTTTTAAAATTTCTGCTCTTTAGGGTAAGGTCTTTATGTTAGAATAGGGATTTTAATGGCTTCACAAATTGAGATAACTTTTAAACACCCATGTTTATTCACATAGTGAGATTCAAGAAGACTATATACCTAGTATGAAGTGGAAATGATAGTAGATTTATTGTGGTAATTAAAAGACATAGTTTGATTTTAGAAACAAATTACTGATTGAACAAATTGCCAGTGAATTAAGTCCTAATTTAAAGTAAAAATTTTGCCATTTGTTCCTTAATTAAAGCATTAGCTTAAGAAATATTTATCTGCTCAGATTCTAAGTCCTTTGAGTATAATTACAAATGCTTTTGGGCCTTTTCTTCATATTTTTATTTACCAGTAATTATAATTACAAGGTGCTGAAAGTCAAGTTTGGAAGGTTCTTTATTGTTGGGACTATTAAGAAATCTTAAATTTGGTGTTACCAAAAGTAATGTGATATTATATGAATGTTGCTTATTATTTATACTATGTTATAAAGCATAAGTAGCATAGCCAGGTATCTAGGCAAATTTTGTTAGAATTTGTTATTCTTAGAATTTGAATACTTAATGCAAATTCTAGAAAGTTTAGAAATTGTCTTCAAATGTGTGGTTTATAGATTTAAAGTAAGTTTTGATTATGTTTATGTCTTTTGTTTTACATATAATTGTTTTTAAAAATTGAATCCATGGTAAATGTTGATGATCTCCTCTGAGATTTTCCTATTTTCTTTTAGGATTTAGTTTTACCATATCCATTTAGATGCATCTGTTGGACAAACACAAAATACCATGAGAATAATGCTTGATGACATAGTTTCAACATTGCATTCACTAGGTCCTCCTTTTGGTCCTCAATGCTTGATTAAATAATTTTGTTTCTTTTCAATACATGGTGGATTATGGAATGAATGAAGGAAGGAATGAACTGAATGTAAAACTCAGGGACATTATTGAGATTGTTACTTGCGTGAGGTCTTAAACAAATAGGGCTAAAGGTTTTTAATTTGCTTGAATGTTCTCTAATGTCATTTAGTCCCTTTTTTTTAGGAAGTTTACTTTTTAGATATAATCTCAAGAAAATTCATTTTATGGCTGTGATACCATTATTTTTATATTTACAGTTGGTATACTTGCAGGATTGCATAACTGTATGGCCCTGTAAAAGAGAGAAATGTTCTTGAAATCAACTAATTCATCTGCTTTCATCCCAGAAAGATAACACCTAATCTGTAGAAAGTATTGTAAAGCAAAGAGAAGATGATTTAAGCTGCCTTATTATGCTATAGTATAAAAGTGCCCCCCTAATCACGTTACATGCCTGGTTTACTTAAGCCTTAAATGATAATAATACTAACAAATATATAACTAACATAAATTGAAACTATTCATTTAATATATATATATATATTAAATAACTCTCACTGTATTGTTTTTAACTCTATTTTGTTCAGTGTTAATCTTGATAGGTTTTTAGTGAGCAGTTAGTAGGTGCTGGCCACATTCTGTTCTTTTATAATTTGCTAATTATTTTCCTTAACAACAGCAAATCAGCAACAACAACAACTTGTCATCCAAATCATGGTGTAAAATTAGTTCTATGGGAATAAAGGAGTCGGGGATAGTGAGTTATTTTTTTCTTTGGTAATTTAAATAACTATTTAAAATGTGAATAGTTGTGTTTCAGTATTGCAAGTCAAAAAGTAATAAGTTGTTTGTTTAATCAAAACCTGATGAAAATATGCCTAAATGCTTCTTCCTCTTTTGCTTATCAGGCCATGCACTTAGAACCTTTTAGTCTCCTTCTTCACATTTGGCCAAGACCTTGAAATTTATTTTTTTGCATCAGAGATAACAGTAGTCAGCAATAAACTAAAGGACTGAAAAATAAGGGAGCAGCTAGTCCCTCAAAGCTCGCAGTTGTTAGGTCCTACGCTTTGCCTGCAGCAGTGTCCCTCCTTGTTCTGTTTCCCCAGTCTGCTATGGTGCCGGTCCTGAGCCACAACCGAGATGTAACCAGTAGATATTCTTGATTATTTTAGGGTTGTCAGATTTAGCAAATAAAAACATGGTGCCACAGTGTTACATTTGAATTTCAGGTAAACAACAAATAATTTTTTTAGTCTAAATATGTCCAGTGTGTGGGACATGCTTGAGCTAAAAATTATTTGCTTATGTGAAATTCAGGTTTATTTTGCAACCCCACTTATTATATTTATTATATATTAGGTGGTAGGCATTCAGAAATTAGTAAGGAGTCCTCAAGAATCTCAGAATCTAATTGGGGGAGGTAAGAGGAATGGGAAGAATAGAGCACCAGAGAGGAAACTGTTACAGTAATCAAGATATTTGGTGATGGGGGTCTGAACCAGGCAGCAGGGGTGAAAAGATTGTTATATTTCCGGGTTAATTCTGAGCAATGCCCTCAGGTAGGTAAACAGTAACCGTGGGTGTTGTTGAGGGCCCCTGGCAGGCTAAGAACCTAAAAAAGAGACTATGGGGAAGGAGACATGAGAAAATGGAAGAGTAATTACATGATAAAAAGAAACAGATGTGAGAAGTTAAATCAGAGGGAAAAAAAGAAAGATGTAAAGAAAGTCAGGTCCATACATGGTCTTCAGGGGTGGGGTGGAGGTGGTGTGCCAGAGGAAGAACTCTGAGAACCCTCTGTGCCTATCATGGCACTCTGTGACATTGAAAAACTCATAAGCTCTTTGAACCTCACATTTCTTATTTGTAAAATGAAGGCACTAGATTAAATAGTCTTTCACACGATCTGATTCAGGAAGTTACTCAGTGGAACACTTAATCTTAGGTTTTCTTTCTGATTTTAATAACCATTCCTCTCATTCCCCCGGCCTTGCTTTCTGTCCTTATAGTCACTGAGTGGAGGCCAGGCCACTGCCTTCAAGCCTTTACTTTAATTCCAACGTGCAGTGTTTATTAATAATATCTTTAGTATGAAAATGAATTAGACCACCTCAAAGACTTATTTCTTAAACTTTTTTTCCCCTTTGCATTGACAGTGTAGAAAAATAAATCCTCCTAATATATTAATTTTTTTTCTTTTGTTCATTTTTGATTGTTCCTGGATGAATAAAATAGAAGGCCTAGGGTTAGAGCCTCATATATTTAAATATATTATGGAGACAGTTTGTGACTTTAGAAATACCTCGGTGCATTTTAATCTAGTTACATAGACTCTTTACAAAACTGCAGCCTAGTGGGGAGTGGTGTTGGTGGCTACTTGTGGTCATGATGTGTTTGCATAAGCATGCAGCTACCATTACCTATCTAATAACATTACCTATTTAAATACTTTAATCTTGGGCTAGAAATCAGAAGTGGCTGCCAGGGACAAAGGAAGATTTAATGGAAACAATTTACTGTTTTGGACAGTGGTTTTAACCATTTGTAGATCTAGGAAGTCTTTTGAAAATTTGATGAAAGTAACTGGATCTTTTTCCAAATTGGACTCGCACATACAAAACATTGCAGAAAAACTAGGAGATTTAGAGACCTCCAAGCCCATTCATGGATGACCTAATTTTAAACTCATGATTTTGGAGGTGAACTGTGCAGTTAAACTGGTCATGTGATTTACTTATGAGCTAGACTCTGAGGCATTGTGGGAAGCTCTGATTTTTCAACTCTCCTGACTGCAATAATCTTGTTCAAACAAATCCAAAAGCTCATTTTCATCTTGAAATTAAAGGCATAACTTACATATAATAATGTAAACTGTAACTCATGCTTTTTATAGATTTAGGACTGATTTGGTGTCTCCCAAGAGGAAAACAGCAACTACCTAGTTTATCACCCATATTCCTCTTGCTATAATACAGCTTTTCTTAATTTCTCTTTAGTTACCCATATCCATTCTTATCTTTATAGTTATAGTCACACCACTTTCAATGGTCTTTTCACCTAAATCTTTATTTATAAACATTTCTCTGTGCTTCCATATAGTCATCATCCTTAATGCTGCACAATATCTCACTAAGTTGATGTACCCTTCTGATATTGGACATAAAGGTTATTTCTAGTTTTATACTTTCTGGAGAATGTTGCAACTGTCTGCTTTAAAGAGTCACTCCCTCCTCCCACCCCCAGTCTTGCCTTGGATTAATTTCTTAGGATAGATTCTCCAGGATGGGAGCAATGGCTTATTCATTCATGACATTTTTATTAAGCACCTATTATTATGTGTCAGACCGAGCCAAAGATTTAGCCATTGCCATGACACCTGATATGCTTTGACATTCTTTCCAAATGTACTAGAGAACTACATAACCAGCCGAGTCAGCTCTTAATTGTCCAGCCTAACAGATTCGTGCTTTCTCATTACTCATCTGGTGAATGTTTATGAGATACTAAATAAAGCATGAGAAGGAAGGCAAATCTGAAGAAAAGGCAGTGTGTAGCTAAGTGAGATGAACATAACTTTAGAACCATTTGCTGTTTGGATTATTTACACAACTTAATTTTGATGTGGTCACTGAGGAAGTTCTGACCAAATCAGAGGCTTAGGACACTGTATAACGTTAAACATTTTAGGTTAAATAACTTGGATTTATTTAAATCCTTCAGAAAACTTTACAATGAAATTTGGTTAAAGCACAATCAAAATACATGGTTTTATTAATGTATCCAAACTTTTATGAACATTTATTGGATGCCTTATTTGTACTAGGAAAACAAATGTGAACATGACATTGAACATTCTTGATAAGTAGGGAGAGACAAAGAAATATGTAAACAAATAATTGCTGTAGAACACAGAGGGCCCTGTCAGAGAGTTTGTATGTCCAGGAGTATAGAGGAGCAGAAGTTTCTATCTCTTTTCTACTATAGAGAAGACTTTTTTTTTTTTTTTTTTACTGTCATGGTTTGCTTTTACACCTCAGGAGAGGAAAAAAAAAACTTGTTACAGAGTACAGTAAATATAAATGACTTAATGGAATGGAAACTCAATTCAGTTTCTGAAATACATGTATAGTTTAATGAAGATTCATAAGCAAGTAATTAAAAGACCTTTGCCCTTGTGATAGGTGTGGCTGGCTGAGGAGAAGTCACAGGTTGATGGTCTGAAAGGTCACTATTTTCTTTGTAAATATGATTTCTAATAATCAGTGGAAGGGACAAAAATAAAGTAATAGAACTGTGCATGCTGTCATCAGCCATAGCAAAAACATTCTGATATAATTTTTTTCAGTCATCTAAGCTAACATAGAGCAAAAGAGGTGGTCTGTCTCTACTCTTCTAGAACAGAGTGGTGGAGCCTGACAGCCTGGGTTCAGTTGTAACTTTGGATTACTAATTGTAATCTCATATTTCAACAACTGTGCTTCTGTTTTCTCAGTGATAAATTGGGGATAATAAGAGTCCTCAGTTTATAGGACTGTCAAATCCGATAGATACTGGACGATGTGCATCTTAACCTCAGAGCAACATTTGCTGCTGTTGACTTCTTCTTTCTTAAGACATTCCCATCTCTTAGCTCCTGAGACCCCAAACTCTACTTCTTTTCTTCTACCTCCTATTCTTTTTTCATTTTCCTTTTTAGCTGTTCTTTTGTATCTGGTTTCTAAATGTTGGATACCAGAGGATCTTTTCTCTTCTATTTACTCTGTTCCAAGGTGTAATCCATTAGTTCTGTGACTTTAAATATCATTTATATATTGATGAATCCTGTGTCTTCAGTCCTGACCTGCACAGCTCTGAGGTCGAGATTCGTATATCTGATTGTCTCCTAGATATTGCTCTTTTAATACATTCCTAACTGGATCTCTGGGTCTCTCCACCAAAACAGGCAAAGAAACCTTTTCTCTTTCCTAATCATCTCCATCTTGAGTGCATGGCCTTAAATCTATGACTCATCTTTGATTCTTTCCTTCACCCCATATCTCTTAAGTCAGCAGCAGGTACTACCTGCAGAATATATATTGAATCAGTCTATTTCTTTCTTCTTTGCCACCATCCTAGTCCAAGCCATCTCATCTCTTACTACTTTCATAGGTTTCCTGTCTGTTTTATACATAGCTACCAGAGTCATTTTTTTTATAAAGAAAAAAAATCAAATTATGTCATTTCTTTATTAAGATCCACTGGTGGCTTCCTATGACACTTAACATAAAATTGAATCTTCTTTCCATAGCTTATTCTTCTGGGCTCAGTTTCCATAGCTAGGAAATTGGGATAAACTAGACTATAAGCTCCATGAAGGCACAGATTGTTATCTGCTTTGCTCATTACTATTTTTCTAGTGCCTAGAACAGTGTGTGCATATAATGGGCACTTCATAAATGTTTGTTGAATGAGTTAACACATTTAGATTAGAGGGACTCCTCAAAGCCTTTCTTCTTCTCTCTTTCAGATCAGCATATTATAGCTCAGTATTTTCTGCATCATATAGAAAGTCCAGAAATGGCTTCTTGTGCAATAACATCTCCTTGCTTTCCTCTTCTTGCTTTATACACATATAACAACCCCCCTTCATCCCCCTGCCTTTTGGTTCAGATCTGAGGAAATATTTGGAGATAATTAGGATACTTAGGAGACGATGGGTAAGACATGCAAGAAACAGAATAGAAATTAAAAAGGAACCCTTTTATAGTAGCAACAGCATTTAAAAAAATATGTATTTTACTATAAAATTCTTGGAATTTATGCAGAAATAGCACAATAATATACTTAATCCTCATCTCTTCATCAATTTCAACGTTACCAACTCATGGCCTTTCTTTGAGCAACTAGCATTTAATTTGGAAATTACCTATGGTAAAGGAATACCTGGTTTATGGAGGTTGTATCAGGGTAAGATGTCTCTTACCCTGGACATTGTTATTATTTTGTAAACCAATTGAGAACAGATTAGGTATGATTTTAAGCATGTTAGAAAAGTTATGAATTGTGAATAGGCTCGAGAAGGGAAATACATGAAGCCCATTAACAGTTATTTATATCTTCGTCTAAATTGGTTAATTAAAAGCATGCTTGACTGGTAAGTAACCAAGAGCAGGCTTTGATGGAAGGTATACAATCCACCGGACCCGGGGTGGGAAGGGCCATATAAGGATAAGGAATACTGTTTAAGAGGGTAGAAGTGCCACTGTGTACCTTTCCAGCTTTGCCTAGAGGTGGTCCTGACCTCAGAGCCTGTAGAAAGAAGTCCTTCTTTTAGTTGGGTGGTGCTCCTGTTATCTGTATCTCAGTTCTCTTCTGCTGGCTACAAGAGTTGCAAAGACTTGTCGTAAGTCTGCCTAGGAGGTGCTTCCTTCCAGCTAACTGTGTGTCTTGTTTATTTTTAGGTATCTTGCAATATATTCAGAACTCTCCCTCCTAGTGACAGCAATGAATTTGATCCAGAAGAAGATGAACCTACCCTGGAGGCATCATGGCCACATTTACAGGTACTTTGAATTAACCATTTGTTAGAAAAGAAAGATCTTAATAGCTGATTAGCATGGGATTTTCTTGAAGGCCTTTATTCACTAAAAAATCAAATTACAGTACATTAATGGAAAGCTAGAGAATGCTTTTTATGTTTCTTACTCTTGATAATTGGGATGCCAAAATAATAAAATAGTAAGTTTCAGTGTAATATTTTAGTGTGGGCCTTCCCATGTTCCAAGTCCAGCTGGCAGTTCTTATTCTTTTATTACAGCTTTTATGAGATTCTGCCCGCTGGAGCCTCAAACAAGAACAGAACTATTTTCACATTAATATTAGTTAGATGTCATTATATCCGAGTGCATATCTCATTTTCATCAGTGGGTAGCCTGGGGACTTTGTATGCCTGTCTTCATGATAACCGCAGATGTGTTTCTTTAGCCTGAAAGGGCAAAAACAAATTGCAATAGCTATTTCAGAGTGTTGTAAGGAAGAGCAACAGCTGAGAATCAGCTTGCAAGATGGCCGGTTTTGTTCTCTGGTACGGAGAAGGCCACATTTTTCAGTTATATTCACGTATGAGGACAGATCAGGACCACCATCTCTGCATCTCCTTTCTCAGCACTAGGGCCATTTGTATTGTATTTACTTATTCATACCAGTCTTTCTCATTTTCCTTTCCTGGCTGCCTCCTCTCAAGGCCAACATTTCTCAAAGGAATAGAACAAGGAAATTTGAATGTAATGAGCCCCAAAGTCATCTTTATTGAGTCAGACTGTCCTCAGGGGTTAGTCCTCTGAGAACTAGCAAGGAGGGAAAAGATGGAAGAGGAGTATAATTTTGTACTTCACCTCAAGGCAGAAACCACTGCACTGCATCGTTGTAGTTGTGCTCATAGTTACTAGTTGACCTTCTGAAGAGCAGAAAAGTGTGCAACAGAGAGTTAAGGCCTAGGGATATTCTAAGGGTTTATTATATTCTCAACTTAAGAATTTCTGACATAAATTTGCAGCTTTCCCTGTCCTGCTTTGGCAACTCAGGGTTGCTACACACACACACACACACACACACACTCTCTCTCTCTCTCTCTCTCTCTCTCTCTCTCTCTCTCTCTCTCTCTCTTTTAGGGCTGTTTTCTTATTTCTTACCCAGCCATGTTATCCATATGCATTTCTACTACTAATGCCAAGATTGAGTAAATTAATTAAAACACTATAGTTGATTTACTATCTTAGATGCTCGATTTTTTTTAAGTGCCAGACTTACTATCTACAATCTAAGAAATTTACAAAGCAATTTATACTTTTCAAGGTATATCCCAGATTATGACAAATCGAAAAAAAAGCATTACTCTTTCAATGGGTGGACAGAAGTCATGTCTTATTCTTAATGCTTGGCAGCAGTTTATAGAAGTGCATTGTACTCTCGAAGAAATTTTAAAAACTAAATAAAAATCTACATCTTATGGTGGCAAAGACAGGGAAAGAGATATCTTTACAGGTTCAATTTGTTGTCTGCTGTATATCCCACAGAAGAGACAGTAGACCCCTCTTGTCATTTTAAGAGCTTTTTCAATACTGTAAACATCCTGATCACCATACACATAAGTTACCCCTAAAGTATAACGAAGTTTTACCTCAGTATTTCAGTTAATCCTTCCGTAGGTCAGTCATTAAAACTATAAAATACAGGACCAAATTAATTTCTAAAGCTACTAAACTAAATTCTGCAACTCAAAATCTCTAGCTTACATATGGAATTACTTACTATAGGAACTATTGATTCATTTTAAACTCTAAAACCGAAGTGACAGTGAAGAATGTTCATGAGGCTTTTGTACCTTTTGGCTATAAAGTCACAAATTGTATTCAAAATAGGCTGGCTTTTCATCTGTGTGTACATCCTATTCAAGCCTATAATCCTCTCACCCTTTCTTTAGCTCAAGGAAATACAACTAATGTTAGGGAAACCTACTCTTGAAAATTCACAAATCAACCTAAATTCACAAATCAGCCTTCATTCACAGAAAAGGTTAATTTGGTAAGCACACTGTTGCTTCTACCATCTGTTGCTTTATGGAAATCTATGTACAAACTCCTGACTTGTCTCAAGAATCCTCTGTTTCCTTTGTCTATTCTGACATCACAAATTAGTTACCTTTTCATTTTCACTGATAGACAGTTTTGGTAGACAAGAGCACTCACTGAACATTTAAGAAACCTCCTTTCCTATTCGTGATAGGTCATTCGTGTCATAGTGATTCATCACTAGAGTCAACATTTTACTTTTTAATTGATCTGTTTCTTTTTTTTTTGGTTACCAAACATAGCACTGTCTTAGATCTTTTCACTTTTTCTTTCTCTAAATTCTAGTATTAGCAGTGTGCTTCCTCTTTTGGATCACATTTTACAAGAAAGCAAGTGTTTAAAATTATCTGCTGACCACCACACCTCAATGGTTGGGTGAATGGCTAGGTTTATAGCCCAGCTAATTAACTCCTCCTGCATACTTCTTCTTTGATTTAAACTGGGGGCCCATACAAAACTATCCATTATGACAAATCATGGATCTTTGTAAATATTTAAAAACAAAAAAGAATATTAAATACCCAATTTTAGTTCAGATCTGTCAAGGAATCTGCAGTATGTGATACTTGATCTTTTCTGTTATCCATATTGGTATCTTTTAAACTGGTATCTCATAGTTACCATGGTTATTCTTTGTGTATTTTCTGAAATTGGGTGTGTATTTCCATTAGAATACTTTTTTACAGGAATTCCAAGTATAATTAGGGATTGTTTTTAATGCTTTACACTTGAGCTTGAGTAACAAGAATGCTGAAGTTCTTTCATTCATGTGCTTTAGAAAATTCCCTTATGTGACCTTTAAAAGTAATTGATCCTCTTCAGCCCTGTGTCTTTCCCTTTAGAAACTAAAGGGAGATTTTGATTCTGAGATAAAATCTGTCTCTTAAGCACAGAGAATATACACACTTATTAATAAATGTGTCTTTTACCAAACCATTTTAAAACACAACTGCTTTCAAGGGACCATAATGGAGAGAGCACTGTGACAACCCTGCTGGAAAGCCCTGCCAGCCCACGACTCAGGCCTGGAAGATGAGACTTTTCACCTTGTGAGAGTCAAGAGGGAGAAGAAACCCCCTTCTATGGATTCAATAAGGCTGACATTCTATTTGTAAAACTAAAATTTTACAAATTAGTGTATTGAGAAAAGAACAATTCTCAGAGATATTAGGCTCGGGTGTTCATGTGACTTGGAGAACAGCATGTACAATTTGACAGTGTTCTTCAGATCATTGGGAAAGAAGTTTTTCTAAACTAAGATGTTTCAAAGAGAAAAACAGTTTTATAAATAAGCAAAATTCTATTGTGAATACCTAATTTAAGTGTTAAGTTAGTGGCTGACGGTAGAAGGTTATGTGTAATACATTTGGGTTAGTGGTATCTGCAAATACTTAAAGGGCCCTGAGATCTGATTTTCAGTGCCCCACATCAGAACTAGCTGTATAATAATACTCCATTATTTGCTGTTTTCACTGTGTTCACATATTTACTAATAATTGTGAAAGCGATGGTGATATAAATTGCTATTGCCTTAGTGCAAATCAAGGCAGTTGTTACCAAACTGGCATGGTAGTCTTGTTCTCCACTACCACATACTTGCAATAAAAAAAAAAAAAAGAAAAAAAGGAGCAATTTCAAGTAATATCTTTGAAGAAGCACAGATATTACTTTTATTAAAACTTGACCTTAGAATATACATTAAAAAAATATTCTTCATGATGAAATGGGAAGTGTACATAAAGCACATCTGCTGCACACTGAACGATGTTGCTTGTGCTAAAGCACTTGTGTGATTGTTTTGAGCTGCAAGTTAAACTAGTGTTTTAAAAAATTTTTTTTAATTTATTTTTTATTTTTATGAAATATATTTACTCGAAGGAATGCCTGACAAAATAGGGTTATTCTGGCTTGGGTGCTTGGTAGACATTTTCTCTAAAATGAACAAAGGAAACAATTGTTACCACTAATAAAATTAGAGTGTTCAAGCAAAATTTAGAATTAGAATTTTGAAAAATATGTATCTGTCTTTGTTTTAGATGGATCATGATTTATTTTTAAAATAATTTACAGACTTTTTCAGAGGTAACCATATACTGTACTTCACTGTATCATCCATGTTCATCCCATATTTATTACTTATAAATCAACCTTTAAAAAATATAGTGTTGTTTTTGTTTTCAAAATTATTTTTTCTTCTGCAGCTTTTACTCACTTGAGATATTTTAATACATTTCTTTTGATAGTATTTCATTGTATAAATATAACATTTCATTTATACCTTTTATATTGATAGAAATTTGGATTTTTGTCCCTAGTTTTTTACTTTTAACAAAATGCTGCTATATATATTCTTATACATGTCGTAAATTGCACAAGTAAGCAGCTGATTTCGCTTGGGAATGGCTCTAGGAATGAAATTATTGAACCATAGGATGTACATATAATCAGCTTAACTAGGGAGTACCAGACACCTCTTCAAAATGGCTATTCAGTTAATACTCTGTATCTGTCTTATATCTGTCACCTTTAACTTTACAGATTCTGAAAGCTTAAAGACTTTTTAAATAAAAATTGAGATACTAAGGAATGCGACTTTAATGAAATGTGTCAGTATTTGACGATTCTGTGTAACACAGTGAACCAACACTTTTTAGTCAGCCAGTGAATCGTGTTAGGAAACCACGCATGAGTAAAGATCCATTCAAACTACAAAACAGACTATTGCAATTTACTGTAACAATATGAAAAATTCATTGGTATGGTTTCAAATTCTACATTGCAGCTCATATTTAAGATTAAACAACTGTTGAGTTGTAGTGTGGTATCAAAGAAGAATATCCCCAATTATGTAAAAAGACTGAAAATACACTCCCTTTTTCAAATTGCTAGATCTGTATACTTGATTTTCTTTATATGCTTTAACCTAAACAGATTGAATACAGAACCATAAAACAGTCTTTCTAATATGCCATTAAAAAGATTTACAAAAATAAAGAACAATGCCTCTCAAGAATGCTTTTGGAAAATGACTTTTTACAGTTATGTTAACATGTGATATATTTTATTGCTTTAAAATGAAGTAGTTAATATTTTAAATTTTCTGTTATTTCTAAATATATACTGTAATAAGCTAAATGTTCTATATTATATATATAAACAAAAGCTTTGTGGGATCTTTAATCATTTTCAAATATAAAGAAATAAGACTAAAAATTTTGAGAATGCTGGTTTAGGCAGTTGTGTTAGTCTCTGTGCAGACAGTTTTATGTATATATTATCACGTTTAATTTCAGGGATTATCATCCCCATTATATACTTAGAGAGTCTTAGAGAAATTAACTTGTCTAGGGTTATGCTTGCCTGGATTTGCACAGTAAGGGACAGAGCTAGGCTTCTGGCCTGGTGTCTGTCTGTCTCTTAAAAGTTCTGGTTTCAGTATACTATTGTATACTATACCAGGATCTCATGTATACTTTAATATAGATTTATTAAACAAAGAGCATATACAGTGGTTCCCCTCTGTTCATTGGAACAATTATTCAAGGTTGACTCTTCACATGAGAATATTTTTACTCTTTGCAGGTGAGAATATTCTGCTATATGATCATATGTTGCTTAGAAGAGTGTAAATTGCCATAAACCTTCTGAAAGGATATTTGGCAATAACCATTGAAGATCCTGGAATCTTAGACTATCTTTTGATTTAACAATTTCCCTTCTAGAAGTGTTTCCCCACAAAATAATTGAGAAAATGCTACATGGTGTACATTGTGGCATAATTAGATAGAGAAGTAATTCAGAAACTACTTGAATGTGCAAGCATAGGAAATTATATGTATAGTGGACTACTTGTAGCTTAGATATTAACATAAATCATGCATAATATATTGTTTAGATGGTAAAAGTGATTTACAAAATTATGTAAAATATATTTATAGTACATTGGTGTGTTGTAGAATTAGAAGAAAATTGGGAGGTTTATACATTAAAATGTTAACAGTGGTTATCTCTGAATGGCAAGATTATGGGGGATTTTTATTTATTTCGTTGTAGTTTTAAATTTTTATTTAAAAAGTTAAGAAAAAAACATAATGACAACCATAAGCCACAGTGAAAGGCTAGTGTAGCTAGTCGATTTATATTTAAACCTAGTTTTATAAGACTTGCCATGTTTTCTTTTGCATATTTATTTTAAATTATAGTTGACATATAATGGTTTCAGGCATACAACATAGTGATGCAACATTTAAGACCTGTCAGTTTTAGTGTTACAGGCTTTACATGGTTTTTGATATTATTCTCAGTGAATTATAATTTAAAATTATCTGTAATCTGTTTGTTGCAGCTTGTATATGAATTTTTCATACGATTTTTGGAAAGCCAAGAATTCCAACCCAGCATTGCCAAAAAATACATAGATCAGAAATTTGTATTACAGGTAAGCAAATTCTTGTGGTTGCATGTATTTATTTAGCTGATAACACTTTATTTCATTTTCTCTTGATGTTTTCAAATCTAGCAGTGACAGTTGTATCACCTTGTAAACAAATATATATACATAAGTAGGTTTCCATTAATGCCTATTAAAAGTAATACGTACCTCTTTATTATGCTAGAAATTAATTATATTTTAAACAACACAGAATGCTAATGCCTAAATCCCTGCATATTTTTTCCTAAGATTTAATTACAAAGGGATTTTATTTGTATAACCCTAGTCATACAAATCTTTATGTAGCTTGAAAACTTCTATTTTCATAAGGAATATTTTTCTTTTTTGCCAATTGTACTTTTTAATTTTTTCAGTTATAGTTAACATATAATATTAGTCTTTATATTAATTTCAGGTATACAACGCAGTGAATAGACATTTATATAACTTAGAGAGTGATCACCCCAATAAATCCAGTGCCCGTCTGATACTATACATAGTTATTACAATACCTGACTATACTCCCTGTACTCTACATCCCCATGACTATTTTATAACTATTAATTTATACCTCTTAATCCCTCCTCCTTTCACACATTCCCCCCATCTCCAATCAGGTAACATCAAAAAGCTCTCTGATTCTGTGAGCTTGTTTCTGATTTGTTTGCTTATTTATCCTATTCTCTAGATTCTGCATATAAGGGAAATCATATGACATTTGTCTTTCTCTGACTCCACTCAGCACAGTACCCTCTAGGTCTGTCCCTGTTGCTGTAGATGGCAGGATTTCATTCTTTTTTTTTTTATGGCTGAGTAATATTTAATTGTGCATGTGTACCACCTCTTCATTATCCATTCATCCATTGTTGAACACCCAGGTTGCCTCCATATCTTGTCTATTGTAAGTAATACTGTAGTGAGCATATGGATGCACGTGTCCTCATAAGGAATATTAAGGAACTATTGCATAGATGTTAAACTGAGCAGACGTGGCTCAGAGCATAAGTAACCTTTAAGAAATAATGAAAGGCAGTGTAATAGTGTGCTTTTACAACCAGGAAATAGCAAAGCTCAAGAATTTAAGATTTCTCTGACGGGATTAACTTTCACCTATCTGTTTGGTACTTTCCAGGATACCTATTTTCCCAACTTGTCATTTTACATTTTATAATTATAGATCACATCTTCCTTTTTACCTGGACTTGGGTACTTTCATGGCACTAAGTTTTTAGGTATATCTCCTTGCTCTTTATGTTAACATTCATCTATAAAAATGGATACTTGGGCCAGCTGGTGTATAGACTTTTATAATTCCTTTCTAAGTGTTACATGGGACACCCCATGTAGAGAAGAACAAATATCTATCTCCAAGTGAGCCAAGTGTCCCAGTGAGAACTTCAAATTTAAACATTAATTTGGTAGGAAATTGATCTCCTCTATGCCTCACCTGGATAAAGGTTGAAAGCCTTCATGGTTACCTCATTCATCCTTCCTAATTAAATGAATAAATTTCGAATTCTGGATATATTAGGTTGAGCCATAGCTGATATTTTGGCTTTTATTTTGACATTCAAAACATAGCAGTTCCATATGGATCAATCCAGTAGAATGCCAGAGACAGGCTATGTCCAGGGATCTAAGGGGCACAGAGGCTTCTGTACATCCCCAGTAACATGGCTGAGTGGGGTTAAACCCAGATTTAGCTATCAGCTAAGAGCTGGAAAGGAGCTATGGTGCCTTGCCTGTGTAGTTCATCAGCACCTGTACATACCCTCCCCCTGGTTGCATGGGGCAAATCACCAAGCTCTACTGCACATTTAGCATACATTGGTACCACACTGGTGGGTCACATCTCACATGCTAACATGGGAGTCTTTAGAAAACTGAGGTTTGTGATGTAGCCAGAGAGGTAGGTAAACAGGTAGATATATGGATCATTGGGTAAGTAGGTAGACCGATCCAGAGTCTTACACCAATTAGGCAAAATGTGTTTCAGACAGAATGAAAGCAGGATATAACAGGCCTGTGTTTGTACTGGAAGGTCCGTGCGTTTATATAGCACTATATAGTTGTCAGAACATCTTACGTGCATTATTTAATTTGATTGTGCAACAATCTTAAATAGACATGGCCATGTTTTATGCCCATTTAATAGGCTAGTGAACTGAGATCTAGAAAGATCATCAAGTTTTCCAAAGTACATTTCCAATTCTGGTTTTTGGCTGGTTTTGCCATGATGCCTCCTCGTGATTATGAACCTCACTGTAACTTGGAATGACTTCAAGGCAGGAGTAGCCCTTGCCACTCAACACTAATGCAATAACAAGGTTCTCTTATATTTATGGTAAAGCAAAGTATCTGAGAGGACCAGATCATGATTCTACAGTAAAGCTGGCATTTAGTTGACATGGAAACAGTAAATTCTACAATCTTACTATGCATCCAGTGTTTTCTTTACATGAAAAGCATGTAGGGCTCAGCTCACTGTGTTCTCTATAGTAGATAAATACTAATGATAACAAAGCTCATAAGATTAGAACTCTAGAGAAACCCACACTTGGAAGGGATGTGTTGGGTTATCTATTCTAGTTTTTTACCCAGTCTTCTTTGAAACCTTGGTAAGGGGTGACCTCAGTTTACCTTTTTTCAGTGAGAAGGGGCCATATATACAGGCAGCCTTTTCCATTTTTGTTAGAAAATTCTTTTTTGAATTGCATCTTTCTTTATTTTCCCCAGAATAGTCCCTTAGTATATCACTAGCCTAGACATAACCGTTCAGATATTAGGACACAGCTTTTGTGTTTGCTGCTTACAACTCAGATGCTTCCAGGCTCACTTATAGTGAGTCTGGTAGCCAGATGTCAGAGGCACATAGGCTCCTACTGAAGGAAGCTTGGGCTACCACTCTTCCTTCAGTTATGCCAGATGCAGGGCCCCCACCCCCACCCCCCAAGAGAATCAGAAATCTAGATTTATGTGTGAAATTTTCTGTTCTAAAATCCTGTTCAGGATGAACTAAGCCCATCTGCCTTCTAGATCTAGTTTACCAGCTGTCAGTGTACATTCTCTGCTCTAGCCTGAGTCCTTAGGTCTGTCAACCCTGTCTCATTTGTCATATTTTAGTCTTCAGTATGTGTTAATTTGTCTTCAGGGGTTACTCCTTCTTCAGAATACAATCCTGAACTTGGTTAGTCCACCACAGGTTAGAGTTGGGTTCTCCATGCCTTTGGAGACTAGATTTCTTAAAGGGAAAGTCTTACTAGCTCTTTTTACTTCTTCATAACACTGCTAATTTACATTAAACTTGTGGTTTTAACTGACTTCTAACATAGCTTTATGTGTGTTGTTGTAAAGCCATGGTTTCCCTTGTTTTCTTGTTCTTTTGGGGGTTTGTTTTCTTTTATCTAGGTGTAGTATCTGACACATATTCCTATAGAATATCATTTTCCTCAGCCTTTTTGAAGTATTTCTAGATCTTGAATCTGTCATCCAGCTTATTGACTATGTCTTCCATCTTCCATCTGTGACCTTCTTAAATATTCTGGCTGTTGGCCTCATCTAAATAATTAATTAACATTATTAAACTAGCCAGGACTGAGGATAGGGGCCTGTGGCATGTTTATAGCAAGTTCCCTTTATTTTAGCACAGATTCATTAATCAGCAGTCTTTGAATTCCATTGAACCAGTTAGAAATTTACTCTATAATGTTATCATCCTTACCAAATTTCTAAATTTTGTTCAAAAGGAGAGTGTTTTTACCATAGCATGGTTTTTACATGCTATGGTAAAAACCAGGATTTTGTGTTTACAGCATTCCCCTCATCTACAGGCCTTGGAACTTTATCATAAAAAGTAATACCATTCATCTGCTATGGGGCATTAGTGAGCTCTGGGGGCTACTGCTATGTACTGGTAATGTTGCCCTAAGTTCTTGGCAAACCATGGATTTATCATCTGTCCCTGAGTTCTGCCAGAGACAAGAAATAGTATAAACAGTGAATTCCATCTATTTGTACTTTACCTTTTCAGCTCCTGCCTCATTTTTACAGTTTGCTTTCTTTACCTTCCCTTTTCTGGATCTGTTGATTAACTCAACTTTCAGACCAAGGCTCACCCCAGTTCCTAAATCAGTCATGAAAGGGACAGGCAGGGTATTGGCAGAATTAGTGGCACCACTGAGTGGTACTTGAATGTAATCATATGACTAACCAGTGCATTAACTATTATGTTGGAGATAAGCCCTGGGTGCCTGCTGGCTGCCATTTTCCGGAGTACCCTGTCCATTTATGTTGGTATCCTGTCCCTTTTATTACTGCTAATGACTTACCTAGAAGGTGCTGGGGCCCCAGGTAAGTCATCAGCAGTAGTAAAAGGGACAGGTTACCAATCCCCTTCCTGTTTCTCCTGAGCTCCCTTATTTGGGAAATTTTGTCCTGACTTGGGACCTGCTGGAAAAGGGTGGGCCTTTGGGAGCTTATTACTGAGATTCTACCCTGTCTGTTGACATTTACCTTATTCCTTTTCTTTGATCAGATTTTTTATTCTCTGGATTCTAAAAAACCTCAAAAAGAATTTTGGTGAGCTCAGTGTATCACTTTTTTATTGTCAGACCTAATTTATTCTAGCCATGAGATTTCAACTTATTTTCTGTAGCAGCTAGCTGTTTCTTTACAACCTATTCTGATTGTCCCTCCCTGGTCAATAAGACAAAAGCAAAGTAAGACTTGCACTGTTTTAACATGATATAGTGGAAAAGAATGTTCGTAAGCTCTGAACTTGAACTCTGGTCCACTGTGTATTCTCAGTATATTTTAGGAGCTGAGAATATGAGCTGTGAGGAGTAAGAAGAAACTTTCAAACCATGGCTTTTCTTCCTACTTGCAGTGTGACTTACTGCCCAAGCTTGAGTTTCCTTATTTGTGACGTGGGGATTACAGGGTAAATGAGTTACTGTTAAGTAAAACAGGGAAACACCTCCAAACTGAGAGCTGTTAAAGCTTAATTCAGTTGGCATGATGGATACAAAGACAGGATCCCTACCTTCAGTCCTAAATAGGTACTGAAAATTTGGGCAGGTTATAGACTATTTTGAGCCTAAGTGTTTTATTCTGTAAAATGACAATAACAGTCGCTTCTCTTACAAGTTACAAGTAGACTTGTTATGATGATAAAATGATACGACTTGTAAAAATGTCTGCTGGTATCATGCATGGGGCATCGAGCTACTCATTGAATATTAATTTCTTTTCACAATATTCTCATATTATCTACCCATGTTAGTAGGATATCTTATTTTTCTTGATTCTAATATTATTTTCTTAATCCCTAGCTTTTGAAATAAAATTTAAATACTTTTATTAAATTTATAATAAAATTTTACAAAGAAGGCTTGAATCAATGCAGAAATGTAACATATTGCTAGATGGGAAGCCCTGCCATCATAAAGGTAGTCATAGAATCTCAAATAACTTATACATTTAGCACAATTCTAATTAAAATTTTGGTAGTTTCTTTATTCAAATGAAATTTTCATGAAATAAATTTTTGAAAAAAATAATATTCAGTTATTAACACATACTGTAAAAGTACATTAATTTTAAAATGAATATGGGAATAGGAAATGGAATATAATCGAGGTTTGGTTGAAAAGACCCTTCTTAGTATGCCTAAAACTCATAAGAAAATGTTCCAACAAATAAATAGATACATAGATACATACATACATACATACATTAAAATGAAATAATCCTTTGAAGAGGGATTCTTATAGTATTCTGTCAACTTAAATTTTGACAGATAAATTCATGAGAAATAGATATAAACATAGAGATATATGTACAAAGATATTAATGTATCATTGTTAATCTTAGAAAATTGGAAAAAATTTACAAGCTTCTCAGTAGAGGTTTGATTGAATAAACTGGACATTTGTGTAGTGAAATATTCATAAGTTTGTAAAAAAGAATGAGATTGAGCACCAGTTTATCTGTTTTTAAGTGAAACATGCACATTATGGAACAGTTTGATTTTTTTTTTGAGTCTGAGTCTTATTTTGGGGCAAAGGATTATTTGCATATGTGCTAAAAATTTTGAAAGGAGATATATGAAATTGTTGTTAATTGTTCAATAGGATTAGATTATATGTGAAGATCTTTATGTTCTAATTTTTTAATTTCTTTTTTGAATTTAAAAATAATGAGCACATGTTATCAGTAAGAATAGTAAAAATATTCAGTATAAGTATATTCTCATTTTGTTGCCTTGTGTTTTTATAATCCTCAGCTGATTTTATACATTAGCTTCCCTAAGACTTTTTATGACTGTGCCAGTTTTTTATACTTAATGTTCATTGTATGTGTCCTTTTAAAAAAATCTCAAGCTTGATGGAAAGTTCTTTGTGTTGCATCAGGAACCTTTTATAATACCTATCATTTTTCTTTCTGATCAGGAGTAGTACAGATTAGTGGTACAGACTAGTTTGAATTCAGGCTTTGCCATTTTTTAGTGTGTGACCTTGGGCAAGTTATATAAGTATGCCTCATCTGCTCTGGAAAGTAGATACAAAATATTATAGAATATAATAGTAATTATGTTGAAAGAATGTCATGGAGAAGGGAAGATACACACACACACACACACACAGAGAACAATTCTTGACACATTAAATATTATGCTGCTGTTGTCACTACTATTTTTATTAGGGTCAGTTCTTGTTTTGAGAACCTTCTTTCACCATATTTTCTCAAATAGCCTCACTCAATGAAGTCATATGGTATTGTTATACCATTTCTTCCCTACCATGTTAGAATTTTTTGAAATCTGACTTATAATCTAAAAATCAAAAAACTCTTTGGACTCTACTTACGTGGTTCTTCACTGGCTATTGGGATTTTTTTTTTTTTTTAAGATGTTAAGTATGGTTTTTCATCAGTTCCAGTTTGCCAACTGATTTTTTCCAATCAGTGTTGGAAGTGAATGTTTATTAGTACCAGGAGCATGTAGTTTTTAAAATGTAAGAAACAGAGAAGGCACATTCAAATCTTTACAGAAGCCAGACAAGTGGTACATAATGAAGTAGTCTGTGACAAAAAGGAGTGGTGCAAACAGTGGTGATGTAGAGAGCTTGGACTCAGCTGCCAATCTGCTCCTGTTAACTTTTGTCTGGTCAGTAAGTAGGCCAAGTGTTGCCACATCTTCTAATTTTTCAAGGTAAGCTGAAAATCCACATTTTGGTAGGGGTCAGACAAAACAGCCTAAGAGTTGTACCTTTGAAGGATTTGCTGTTAAAGAATGGTATGACTGGCTTGCTTAAATTCCATTGTAACTTTTACTAAATTTAGATTGATATAGCCTTTAGCATTTCTTATATACTTAACCTAAGTCCTTACACAAGAAAGCTGTCAGATTTATTAAAGATGGCCAGTTGATTTCATAGTGCACTTGTGCCTATGGTATTGTTGATTTTAGACTTAGACAGCTAGGTAACTGCCTTCTAAATCTGTAAGTGTGTAGGCTTTCCTAGGCTTGCAGATCAACTTTGTCTATTCCCAATAAAGATAATTTTCACCTGTTTTAGGATGGTTGGGAAAATAGTTTCTTTAGTATCTCTCCTCCCCTCCCCCTTTAGACCAAAAATGAATCGCCAAACCTTGAAATATTCCATTGGGTGGATTATTGTGGCAGGAGTTTGGCAGCATATTTCTAAAGACTGCTTTCAACCACTCTGCAAATCTGAAAAGCAGTCGATGGTTGCTAAGAGACATACTATTCAAGTATCCCCATAAACATATGTACTGCTGGAGAATGCTATTTAGTAATTTGTATTTCACATTTGCAGTTATATTTAGCTGAAAGGTGCATTATTTATTATGCAGATCACTCAGTCTGTCTTCAAAAGTGACCTTTCGTTATTGTTTTTAAGAACTCTAACATTGGACATGACACAAACCAGCCCATTAAAAATTTTGAAGTTTTAAACTGCAATTCCATGAGGCCTTGAATCTCAGCTCCAGGACAAAGAACTATTTTCCAAACAGGTTTTTTTAATATATCAAAATGTTTATATTTCTCTCAGAGTCTACAGTGAAAACTGTAAAACTTTGGAGAATTGATTTCTACTAGAAATTCTATCAGATAGCCATTGACAGTTAACAATAAATCACTTCATCACATCCTGTCCAACCTGTAACTTAAAAACCTTAAAGTCCTGCATCCAGATCGAGCTTCCTGGGCGTGCAACTGTGTTATGAGTGGCACAGGGCCCAGTGCTTAGAAGGGCCTTGTGCTTGGTTTAACACTTTGCTTGTTGCTGTCTTGAAATTAATAATTTTGAACAAGAGACACTGCATTTTCATTTTGCATTGAGATCTGCAAATTATGTAGCTAGTTATGTAGCCTGCATCCCACGAAGTGTATTGTTATGTAGCATAACAGCTCTTTATTGAAATGCTGACCAAATTGGTTGTCTTAAAAATTTAAATAACAGGTTTTCTTGAATCAAATAAAATTAATACTTGAGGGAGAAAAGAATGGACTTCTCTAGTTTGTCAGAATGCCTGAAATTAGAAAAAATAAAAGCATGTGACTTGGTAGAGTTGTTCATATCTGTATGACTTACACCTTTGAAATTTTTATGCTGAATTTCCGCAGAGGTCTTGAAGTCAGATTGCTAGAAGCTTGTAATGTACAACCTTCTGATCCTTTGTCCCCACTGTGCTTTCTCATTTGTTGCCCGTAGGTTGGCTTACTTTATATAGTGGTCCCCTTGAATTGTTCTGATTCATTGGAGTCACGCTGCTATTGGCTCTTGTTCTTGGTTCCAGGATGTTTCTTCATGTGCATTACTTGTTCAAGGTGAGGGTATTAGGAAGGTATCATTTTTTCAAGTTGTAGACTAGCTAGGTTAAAAATAAAGCTGGAAATATGGAGATCTGTTTTTAATTTGGATAAAAACAAAATTTGGAGGAAAACATTTACAATACTAATTCATTGATTATTTGAGGATTTCTGATGCTCTTTAAAATCTGTTTTTACATGGAATAGGGCAGTTGCTTCTTTATTGTAGTATAAGGCAATTGGGTTTTTTATTTCAAGCCTTTTGCTTTTAATTTTTAAAAAGTTTAAATTAGCATAGTAATAACAGTTTTAAAAATTCAAATACATTTTTATATGGTTCATACTGAAAAATAGCAATCCCCTGCCTCATTCTTCCCCAATCCAGTTTCATTCCCTAGAGGTAAACGCATCTAAGTCTTCTAGCTGTTTTTCCCGTTTAACTCCATATTTCTAAAATAACATCCTTATACTGTTATTTCTTGATTTTTCATTTTAGATTTTATCTATTTCTACTGTAAACCATCATATATTTCCCTTTATTTCTACATCTTTCCAATACAGTTACGCTACAAAATTTAAATCAAATTATAGTGTTTGCGTTAGTAAAGCTATGTACATGTTGTTTACAGCCAAGGCAGATATTATGCTATAATTGCATTTCTTATAAGGCTTTTTTCCTTGCTTAAACCCCTGAAATTAATAATTGCCTTATTTTTTACTTGCTTGCTTTCCTGTGTGTTTGTCACTAGTTCATCCATTGATGCTGAGAGCACCATATAATCCTTCTCTGTATGGGCCCCACATCAGCTAGTCTGTCAGTTTCATTTTCTATTTTCTTTCTTTTCTTTCTTTTTTTGTGGGCCTCCTTCCTAGAGCCTGGGTCATTCTGCTCTAGTTGGCATTGGTTGCTTCTTCTAGGCTGTTTGACATTTTTCTTTGCTACTTTTCTGGACTTTGTCTTTTTTTGCTTAGTTTTCTCTCTTTCATTTTAGTGGTTGCTTCCAGAAAGAGCATGAATGGGAAGTAAATTTAAAGGGGTTATGGATAATTTCTTCTTTGTGTGTATGTGGGTGGGGGGCTGGGCCACACCAACAAGCAATTCTCGTATGCCACCTGAGTGTCCTACAGTTCAACTCAATTCTGAAGATAGTGTCAAATTCCACAGGTTAAGAGCTCAGTCCTACCAGACTGTCTCCCTCTTTTGACCCCCACAACCCCACCACCTACCCTTCAGACACCAACCATAATAAGCCCAGGTTATCACCTGCGTTTCCGACCGACTGGCTATAGATTGGTGGTTCCAGTGATCCCCTTCTCGGGTTTGATGCATTTGCTAGAGCAGTTCGCAGATCTCAGAGAAACATTTTACTTACTAGTAGCGCAAGGGATGGGGAAAGGGTATGGAGTGTCCATGCTTCTCAGATCACACTATTTTCCCCAAACCGATGTGTGTTCATCAACCTGGAAGCTCTCTGAATGCAATCCTTTTGAGTTTTTTGGAGGCTTCATCACATAGGTGTGTTTGATTAAATCATTGGCCATTGGTGATCGATTCAACCTCCAGCCCTCTCCCCTCACTGGAGGTCAGGTGGGTGGGACTAGAAGTTCCAACCCTCTCATCACATGGTTGATTTTCCCAGTAGCCAGCCCCCTTCATTAGATACCTACTCTGTGAATTACCTCATTATCATAACAAAAGACACCTTTATTTCTCTTATCACTTAGGAAAGTAACTCCAAGGGTTTTAGGAGCTGCTGGTCAGGAACAGTGGATGAAGACTAAACATATTCTTTATTATTAATCACAGTATCACAAAGTTTTATGAGACCTGTTTCTCTGAAAACATCATTTTTTCTACCTGTATTTTTGATTGACATTTTAGATATGTGTAGGTTTTTAGGTTAGAACTCATGTTCCCTCAGAAGTTCTAAGGAATTGCTCCACTACTGTCTTTTAGTTTCCAGTATCGGTGCTGAGAAGGCCTGTGCCAGCCAAACTCCTTATCATTTATAGTGGCTTATTTTCTCTGTAAGCTTTTGAGATCTCTTTGTCCCCAGTGTTCAGAAATTTCAAAGTGATGTGTTTTGGTGTGGGTTTTTGTCATTTATTGTGTAGAGGATCTAATGGCCCTTATGTATATTGAAGTTTATACATAAAAAATACCTAGAAAATTGGAGTGATTTCTTCCTCAGATGTCTTTCTTTATTTTCTCTTTTTTTGTCTCTGTGCCTATTTGGCATGCCTATTAGTCATGTGTTGGACCTTCTGGACTGATTCTTGGTTGTTTTTTGTTTGTTTATTTGTTTGTTTTTACTCTTTCATATATTAACTTTGTCTTCTGGTTATAATTTTGGGGTACATTTTCCCATTTTAATGTTCCAGTCCTTCTGAAATTTTTATTTCTGTTACATTTTGAATTTTCAAAAGTTCTTTTTTATTTTCTGAACATTCATCTACATGCTGTTTTTGTTTCAGAGATTCAAAATATTTATTTATTTGAGTCTGTTATAGGATTGTTTGTTTTTCCTACTCCTTGCATTGTGGCTATTTCCTGAGTTTTTTGTGTGACTGTTATGTTAGGATGTTTGGTGATCTTTGACTTCATAATCCTAGTTATGTTAATTATGAGAAAGCCTCTTAGAGACTGTGCAAGTGCATGTGTGTGTGCGTAGGAGACACGTAGCATACTACACGTAATGTACCGGGCAAAGATCTTGCCCTTCCTTTGGGATATTAGTGTGTGTGTGTGTGTGTGTGTGTGTGTGTGTGTGTGTATGTGCTTCTTCCTGAGGCTGTCAGTTTTCCTAAATATGGGCCCTCTCCTCTACCTCGTTCAGAATTGGGAGTTTAGTCAGGAAAGGGGGCTGGTCAAGGTCTCACACAGCATGCAGAGTCTTAACCCCATTATTTTCAGTAAGTGCTTCACTTGGCTGTGTATGATGTCCCCAAGACTAGAGGCTTGGTCAGTTACCCTCTCCAGTCATTGATTGTAAATCTTCAGTACACTGCATGGGACAGGGGTCTAGGAGATCTTGTTACTCCTACAAACTTTTAAGTAGTCTGCCTGTTTTTAGTTCCTCACACCCTTGCTATCAGTTTTTAAGCCTTTTAAGGGTTTTCTGGTATGAATTGGCTTGCTCTTGTTGGCTTCTCTCCCTGCTGGCAGAATGGAAAATTATTTAGCAGAGTGGAGAAAGAAGAAACCGAAGATAGTTACCCCTTGCCTTCCACTTTCCATCCTTGAAAAGTGTGCAAACTTATATAATCTGCTTTCCAATCCTCTCTGCCCCCACAATTTCTTTCATTTTTATTTTTTTACTCTCATTTCAGGGAGGGTTCAAGAGGATAGAGGTTCACACCCCCATGTCTAACTGCCTTCTCTTCTGACTGTTGGTTTATTATGAGGTTTGAAGGAGGGTTTTTTGGTTAAATCACTACACAGTTCATCTCTGTTCATTAGCTTTAGGAAGGCTGGTTTTGTTAACTAGGAGTCAGCATGTTGACAGGTCTGTCTTTGTAATCTCCTTAGAAACTCTCCAGCTTCCTTTTTGGAGAACCAGTTGCATATTATACTGTAGGGGCACAGTCCATCTAGGCATTTACAGATGCTGGATTATATTTTTAACTGCTTTTTTTTTGTGTGTAGGGAGTATTTGGAGTATATATATGACTAAGCACACACACATTTTGATTTGGAAATCACAGCTCATTCTACTACCCCCTTTTTTGGCCTATGAATTATTATACTTTTTCCTTTGTCTCTTTGTCTCATACATCATAAAATCATAAAGTGTGTGTTCTATAGAAAGGTAGAAAAGTAATTTATATATTGCGATTCATCTTTCTCATAGAACATGATATATATAATGCTTGTGACTCTATAAATGACTCATGTCAGGTGATTGGTAATGCATTTTCTTTAAGGGCCTAATGAAAACATTTAAATAATTTTTTGTTTAATTATTATGTTTTCATTAAACTCTTAAGATTAGTAATATATAAGCACAATTAATTCAAGTTTTGCTAACAGTGCACTTTTAGACCTTTTATGTTGGTGGCAAATTACTCATTAAACTCTTTTCCAACACTTAAAAATAGAAATGAAATAAAAAAAATAGAACTCATAAGGTTAATTATTTCTATCAACAAGGAATTTAGAGATCATATGTCATTATGTACCTGTAATAGAGAAGAGATACTGAGTCATGGGGTCTTTTTTTTGCCTATAGGGGACACATGTCTTTCTTACAATGTTTCCTGTGGAAATGTATAGTGGATTTGCTCGTTGCTTTTGCTGTGGGCTCCAGATTTGTTCACGCTGTGTGTGTGTGTGTGTGTGTGTGTGCACGCGCGCACACGCGCGCACGTACACACATGTGCACATATACCCACTAATGAGGATAGTCCCTGTCATGTGCAAAAATTGATTGATAATGTGGCCAGATTGGCAGGGAAATGGCAGATATTTTAATAGCATATTTTTTTTCAGATAGGTGGCTTATCAAGGTATATGACATTGAATATGCTATGAACACTTTCACTACCTGTAACTCCTAATTTCTTCATAGGTCAGCCTGGGTGTGCCTTCCTCTAGAAGCCTTTCATGATCATGCCACTTCTCCAAAACAGTTGATGATGTCTGCTGTGTATTTATATAGCATCATATTATTTATTTACTACCATTCCTCATTAGACTAGGCTTTCTGAAAGCAGATTGTATCCCCGACACCTTGCCCAGTGGCTGGCTCTTAATAGGCATGCATATTTATTTGAAACATTCATTTTTTGAATGGATGGATGGAAGAATGATATTATATAGCCAAAAATTGTGTTTGTCTCACTGCCCATTTTTTAATACTATTTTCAATTTGTATTCCCTGCCATTATTTAAGGGCTATGTTGGGGGGGTCTATAACTCTGCCTTTTGTTCAAAGAAAAGCACAAAACAAAAGTAGTTAATTTACTTGATTTACTGCCCACTGAATTAATATTCTGCTGTCAGTCTCAGCCTCATATCTTAATCACCTGCAATCATGCTTTTGTATGTTGATTGTTTTTTTCCAGTAATTAGGGTAGTCTGTGTTAATTTGTATGCTGTGTATATACTCTTGAAATGTCTTGTTATAAAGTCAACATTAGAACTATGAATTTGCTTTATTGCCATGATAATGAATGTATTAAGAACTCAGTAAAATTTAAACCAGTCTCCAAGTCTGTTCTTCAGCCAGAGGAACCTGTCCACTGTCATTTAGAAAAAAAAAAAAGTTAAGATATTCATAGACCATAAAATTCATAAATTTTACAATTTATTGATTTTTAATATATTCATAGTCATGTAATCATCACTACCATATGATTACAAAACATTTTTATCATCTTTTAAAAAAATGCCATGCTTATTAGTAGTCTGTCCTCATTCTGCTTTATGTCTCTATGGATTTACCTATTTTCTGTATTTCATATAAATGTAATATTTATACATTTCATACAATTTATTAATTTCATAGAATATGTGGCTTTTTGTGTCTGGTGTCTTTCACTTAACATGATGTTTAAAGGGTTCATCCATGTGGTAACATATATCAATACTTCTCTTTCTTTTTATGGCTGAACAATATGTCACTGTAGTACATTTTGCTTATCTGTGCATCAGCTGATGGACATTTGGGTTGTTTGCATTTTTAGGCTATTATGGATAATGCTACTGTGAACATTAACGTACAAGTTTTTGTGTTGACATGTTTTCAGTCCTGATAAAATACAATCATACCAGAATTCATTTGGGAACTTTAAAAATGTTATTCATGTATAACATGCATACGGAAATCATGACTATTCAAAGTGAGCACACCCATGTGACAAGAACCAAGGTCTAGAAAGAAACATTGCCAGTATCATTGGGGACTTTTGATGTTGGCTTTGATTTAGGTTGTTTCATTTACCTGTGTGCTCTGATAGAGCTGAAGTCTTAACTATACATCTGAAACATAAGCTCAGTAGGCAGCTTAATTATGTAGGGCAGTGGTTGTGGTAATGGACTCTCGGCTGCTGGAATTTAAATCCCAGCTCTACCAATTAGCTTTGAGACCTTGGGCAAGTTACTTAACATTTCAATTCCCTCATCTGAAAATGGGGATAAAATTACCTCATAGAGAGTATTAATATAAGTAGATTGCTTAGAAAATTGCCTGATGATCATACTAAGTGTTATATATGTGTTACTTATTATTGTTGTTGTTATTATTGTTATCTCTTCACTGAAGTATAAGTTTCTTGTCTGAGTTATCACTGTATTCCCAAAGACTAGCACTATGCCTAACACATAATAGTTACTCAATAAATTTTTGAGGAAGGACAGAAGGAAGGGATTTCATGTAATGAGTGGCAGAATTCCTAAATTCTTCCCTGAAACCACTTTTGAACAGCTATCCTGTCTTTTATTTACGACAGCTTTTGGAGTTATTTGACAGTGAAGACCCTCGGGAACGAGACTACTTAAAAACAGTCTTACACAGAATTTATGGCAAGTTTCTTGGTCTTAGAGCATTTATCCGAAAACAGATTAACAATATTTTTCTAAGGTAAGTGGAGGGAGGGGGCAGGGGGGAAACAAAGTTGGTGGCTTTATAGAAGTATTACATAAACCTCAAATATTTGAACACTTGATTATTTTTCTTTCTTATTTAAAGGTTTGTTTATGAAACAGAACACTTCAATGGTGTAGCTGAACTGCTGGAAATATTAGGAAGGTAAGCATATTTTTATCGAATTGCTAATCTCAGGTGAATATCATTCTGATAATTTGGTTCAGGTGGTGCTGGGAAATACTGACCTAGATCTCTTGTGTGTATATCAGATACTCCCATTGGTGCTTTAGCATGTTTCCCAATTGACGCTCAACACGATTTCTTGTTCCCTCCGTTCCACAGTTATGCATTGCTAATTCTGTGATTACTAAAGGAGCTAACAATTTATTCCTTACTACAGAGACAGAACATCTACTTGCAGTCAGACCATTTACTCCAAAACATCTTATTCTTGTTAGTTTCTAGGCGACCTGTCCTTTGCTATATCTCTTGAAAGCAAGTTTATAATAAATTGGGAAGATTGCCATTTTCAAAGGAATCGTGTACCCAGGTGTAGTTCTTGAACAGCTGCTGCCTGGCGTAGTGGAATGAATTGGAAAGAGACAGCTGTTGTGTAGGTTTCTGTACACAAGGGAAGCTAATGTAACTCGACAATCTGATTACTTAGTCTCTCTAATATGAGGAGAAAAAGAAAGTGGAGTCGCATGGTTTTCTCTGTGATTTCTCTAGGCTGCGCTCTATATCCATGAGTATTCTTGTCTGAACAGATATCAGAGAATGGTGTCTGGAAATGAAAGGGGTGATAAGTGAGCAAGGCAGGTGATTACTTTGGGAAGGAAAAGAGGGAAGGGAAAATAGAGTTGTCGATACCAAAAACTGAGGGACCATCCAACTAGGTTTAAGAAGAGCACAGGGGCCTGTGCTGGATAATCAGAAGCAAATTTTCTTCCCTTAAATTTTTCTTCTACTTAAAGGTATTCTTTAAAGTAACTGTGAAATCCCCAATGCCACTAGGATGGGTTTAGGGTTTTTCTGGACCAATCAGATTAAGGGTTAACCTGATTTCATAAGAACAGTTTGTCTCAGTTTAGCTTGTTGTGGTAACATTGCTAATTCATGTCTCTTTTCTTTTTCCTAGTATTATCAATGGCTTTGCTTTACCTCTTAAGGCAGAACACAAACAGTTTCTGGTGAAAGTGTTGATCCCTTTGCACACTGTCAGGAGCTTATCACTCTTCCATGCCCAGGTAGAATTTTGTACAACTACTTGTGTAAGCGAAGTTTGTAAACCTAGTGTTTCTTTGATATTAATATTATTTTTTTTAAAAGACTTGTTAAAGTTTAAAATAACTCCCCAAAGAAAATAAAAATGTGTATTTTTTTTCCTATGCATAAAAGACTTGTGGAAATATTTTTCAAGTGGAAGGAGCCTTTATTTAGTCATCTCATTTTTCAAAGGACTTAGGTAACTGCCCAGTTCACAGAATTATATATTGAACATGTTGCTTATAATAATATGTATGTGGGCTTTTCAGATTTACATCTTTGGACATGTACGATCGTTTTTGAATGTTCCTGAATATTTGGTCTCATCTGCATTTTGCATTAGTCTGTCAGTTGCCCTTTGCCCCTTCTTCTAGTTCATTCACCTTTTTTTATCTTCTCACTTTCTACATATGAATAAATACTTGCACAGGTAAACAAATCAATCATTATATTTTCACATCTTTTTATTTTTAGCCTTCATTACTTTAGAAAGAATACCCTGTCTTGTTCCCACATTTATTTCTGTGCTAACACTGCCTGGCATGGTAAGCATGTCACTAGAGGGTAGATAAGTTGATCTAGTGGTGTTTTAATTTCAGTATTTCCAACCTAACTCCCCCTTACCCCAATAAGAATGTTTTGAGTTTGCATAAAAATGTAACACATTTTTCTGAGCAGTGTTCCTCTTTAAATGTGAAATTCTGTGTTTCGAGGAAAAACTAGTCCATATGCTTCTAATTTAGAACACCCGTCAAAATGTTGTTTCGCAAGAGTAGATTTCTTGTCCAAGAATCTTTACAAGCACTTTTACAAATCTCGCCTCTAGTTTTTGAAATAGGATATTATATTTCACGCCGATTTAAAAGAATTCTTACCTAGATAAGTTAGCATCAGATGTAAAACTCATATTTCTTCAGGTTCTAATTGTGGCAGGTATAACATTTTATCTCTTCCTGAAACTGTTTTCATTAGCTTCTGCCATGTCAAAGAGTCAACAAAGTTTTTAGTAGGAGCCTACTTCTTATATAAGACTCTTCTGGAACCACAGTAAAACCCAGTACTGTTGACGTTAGCAAAGAGAGAAAGGAAGCCCACGAGATGTAGCTCAAACTCTATGTAGATGAGTTACTTTCAGAATATACTGAATATGATAGTTCACCTCTGCTTTTCATTAGCTGGCTACTTCATGTTCCAATATTCTTTTTTAAAAAATTCCCCTGGAGCCTTACTCATGTCAGTCTTTGACAGGAAAAAGTAGCTTTTTGTTTTACTTAATATGTTTTTTATTTTTAAAATGAATTGAATATGAAGTTACTAAAACCAGAGTCTGAAAACTTCTTAGGAAGTTTTAATAATATATTTTTTGAACCCTTAGTATATAGAATTTCCAATTTTGTCTTTCATTTCTTGTTTTTCCAGCTGGCGTATTGCATAGTACAGTTTCTGGAGAAAGACCCTTCACTCACAGAACCAGTAAGCATTTTTCCCATAATTTCAAATTATGGGTCACTTTTCATGGAGTATATATGAAAAATTAACTGTTATTTATTCTTCTCCTTTTCATTTTAGGTTATTAGGGGGTTGATGAAATTTTGGCCCAAAACATGTAGTCAAAAGGAGGTAAGTACTTAATGTAATGAGCTAATAGGCTGATAGTCTACTAAATACTTGGCTGAGTGCCAGGCAGCAAACTACTAATGAGCATGTATAAAATGCATTATCTCATCTAATCCTTGTTGTAGCTCTGTAAGGAAAGACTGTAAATATTCTCATGTTACTGCTTATGAAATTGATGCCTAGAGAAATTAAGTAGCCTACCCAGGCATACTAAGTATAGGTCATTAGGCCAAAACTCACTTCCACGATTTGTGAACCCTGGAACTTTTATCACAGTGCCGCTCAGCCCCATGGAAGGCCAAGGGAGGCCCCTGTCATGTATCTAACTATCTAGCTGTCTTAATGTCATCTCCTAGTGACCACCTTCATAGTATGGAGGTTTTGCTGCAGTATAGATAAATGATAGAGCAACCTGTCCTAATACCCAATTTAAAGCATAGTATAGATGGGCTCTTACTATATACAATCATGAAATATATAACAGACTTTTAGTGTCAGCTACTCACAAGTGGCCCTGAAAATCTTTGACCAACAATCATTTCTACTTTTGCTGACACCTAACAGGGTATGTGCCATATGAGGTTGTGGTAGGGGAGTGACTCTCTTAGCTTGGAGGTGAGCCTAACTGGGTACCTGATCTGTACCCACTCTTTTGAAAGGTTAGAAACCATGTGCAGAATGGCTCAGAAAAAAAGGTCAGCTGTTTTACATCTTGGAAGAATTTTGGGAGAATTTATGTATCTTGACAAATGGCAAGGGTCTACCATATTTTGTTTTGAATAAACACCCTCCTTCTCAAATCAGTTTCAATTCTCCAAAACTCTATACAATTTCAGAAAATCATCTGAATTCTTAGTACCTGTTGAGTAAAATTAAACTGTTCATTGCTACCCAGATGCCTCTTAAGATATGAAAACATTGTCATTTTTATATATTTTTAATTACATACTTCATTTTTCTGAAGGTAATTATTTTTTTTATGCCCAAATAGGCAACTGGTTTTTATTTCTCTGTCGGTTTTCTGTTGTATTTAAAACAATTGATGGTGCTATTGATTTGGCTCCATTTTGTGATCTAAAGCTGTTTCTTGGTGCTGAGGCCACACAAGATTCATTGCACTCTATAGTGAGCAGCTGTGTACATGTGCGCGTGTGTATGTAGGTGTAGAGATTGGGTCAGTGTGTGCTAAGGGTTTAAAGTAGTACCTGTGTGGGGTGAATTTTCTCCTTTGCATCTCTCTGACTCTGTTAACTAGCATATCCTAGAGTACCATCTAGCACCTAGCAAGGGCTGTAAATATTTGGGAAACATCTGCTTGTCTGCTTGTGCCAATATAGACATCCGTGCAGGAGGCCCACTGCCCCATTTGTTTAACAAAACATGGACGAGGGGAGGCGATAGCTGGGTTGGTAGCAGCAGAGAGGAGAACCCCACAGGACAGTCCTGTTCTGCAGGGACTGTGAAGTAGATGGACCATGTAGAGTGTTTTTGCCAAAGTAAATAGAATCGTATTTTCAATACTGTAGGGAATTTGCTCTCAATAATACACTCTGGCAAGTTCTGTGTGAAATGAACACCTAAAATGAGTTAATACCTGATTTGCTCATGTTTGGTTATATGTATGAATTTTTTGTAAAACAGTGCAAACTCTCATTAATCCTCATTATTTCTATGTATTTTTTTTTTAAAGAAGTGCCTGACATTTTGTGTTTTGCATGTACTTACAGGTCATGTTCCTTGGGGAGCTGGAAGAGATATTGGATGTGATTGAACCTTCACAGTTTGTTAAAATTCAGGAACCTTTGTTTAAACAAATTGCCAAGTGTGTATCTAGCCCCCATTTTCAGGTTAGTACTAAAGAGGGCATGAGCCAGAGTGGCCTATGCAACATCTATTATTTTGGTAAAATTTTATTTGTATTGAAAAAAATATAATGGATACTAGCTAGCTATCGGTTGTTATTTACTTGCTGTTTTCTCGCATGGAACAATAATTTTAACAATAACCACCTTTATCTTGAGCACCTCTTACATGACAGCCACTGTGATGGTGCTTTCTGCTCAGTAACTTCATTCTCATGACCACCCTGCAAGGAGGGCATTATGATTTTTACAGATGTGAACACTGAAGCTCAAAGTGGTAAAATAACATTTCTCAAGTAAAGAGATGGGCTGGTAGGGTTCCTTTAGTGTGTAAAAGAGAATGCTAAATAAAGCTTAAGAGAAAAGAGAAAACTAATCTATACTGTGCTAGATGTGTTACATACATTATTCTAAATTTCAAATTATCCTGTGAGGTTTCCCCTGCCCCCCATTTTCTAGATGGGAGAAAAAAAAGAGAGAGAGAGAGAGAGAGAGAGAGAGAGAGAGAGAGAGAGAGAGGGAGGGAGGGAGGGAGGGAGGGAGGGAGGGAGGAGAGGGGAGAGGGGAGAGGGGAGAGGGGAGAGAGGAGACAGGAGAGAGGAGACAGGAGAGAGGAGAGAGGAGAGAGAAGAGAGAAGAGAGGAGAGAGAAAAAATGATTTGCTCAAGGTCCCAAGTTAATAGGGAGTGGAATCAGTAGGTATAGTTTCTTGGAGAAAGCCTGGGACCATCCCATGGCACTGCTCTGCCTCCTTGTGGCCACTTTGGGAGAACACAGGGAAGGTGAGCCTGGACAACCCTTTTCTCATTTGGGGCCTTTGGCAGCAGCGCTGAGGAAGCCATTCAGGAGGGAGGAGGGTGATTTGGGTGAAAACACATTAAGTTTCATCCTTTGTTATCTCACCAAAGGTGCAAATCACAGACTAGAAAATTTACTCTTTAGAGACTGCTTGCTGCTTTGAAAAGATTGTTCAGACTGTAGTTGGCCGCACAGAACCAAACTGGTAGCATAGTGGACTTTTCCCTGCTCTGTTATTCTGCAGAGTTAGAGACACTGACCGTCATCTAAAGACGTCTTAGGATGTCAAGTCAAGTGATCTTATGACAACCTTGTGATTGTACCACAGAGCCAGATATAAAAAAAGTGGAAACCGTTATGTGAACCATTACAATCAGATGATATGCCACATGTCTAGATAAAAGAAAAAACTGCAGGATACTGTGTAGATGTTTTACACATTACACAAGGCCTGTGGTGCTCAGACATCTGGATTGTTACCTTCTGTTTCAGTTTTCATGAGGGCGTTTGGTGTAATGGAGGGCATGAAGCAGGAGTCTCTTTCTCAGTGTCAGAGGGAGGCTTGGATAATGCTGAGAAGCCCAGAAAGGAGACAAAGCGTCTTGGTCAGCTGGAGCTGTCTTAGTTGAGCTCTTCTAGCAAACAAAATACCACAGATTGGGTGGCTCATAAACAACAGAAATTTATCACACCGGAGGCTAAAAGTTCGATGTCAGGGTGCCAGCATGGTTAGGTGAGGGCTCTCTTCTGGGTCACAGACTTCTTTCTGTGTCCTCACCCGTTGGAAAGCATTGATCCCATTCACGAAGTCTCCACTCTTATGACAAGTACCTTCCAAAGGCCTCAGCTGCTAGTACCATTGTCTTTGCGGGTTAGGATCTCAACATATGAGTTTTGGGGTGACGAATCATTAGACCATAGCAGGTTCTATAACAAAACACCACAAACTGCATGGCTTACACAACAGAAATATTTCTCATAGTTCTGTGGGCTGGACGTCTGAGATCAGAGTGCCAGCATGGTGTGCTTCTGGTGAGGGCTTTCTTTCTGTCTTGCAGATGGCCACCATCTCACTGTGTCCTCACATGGCCTTTCCTTGGTGTGTGCTTGTGGAGAGAGAAGTGATTTCTCTTCCTCTCCTTATAAGGTCACCAAGACTGTCACATTAGGACCCCATCCATATGATCTCACTTAACCTTAATTGCCTTCTATCTCCAAACACACTCACACTGGGGATCAGGGCTCATATGAATTGGCAGGGAATGAGGGAATGACACCGTAGCAGAAAGGAGAAGACTTGTTAAATTCTTCGACAGTAGTAAAACTGATAACAAAAGAGAATAAAGAAGTTCTTATTTATTCATTTGTTAAGTGTTCATTGGTTAATCCAGCAAACATTTGTCCACTGCTACTCTGTGTAGCCAGATGCCTGTTACTACTACTTGCCCCAGGTGTGGCATTAGGCTTAGGAGGCTCCAGCTAGAGACACTGCACCATACGTGTGGGAAGATGGTGGGTCCCAGGAAAGTAATAGTTCTGTTTTAGTGTCAGACATCTAATTTTTACTTGGTAAAAATGCCACCTTTCCTCTTTACAGGGCTTTACTGGATACTGACTTTCTGTGATTTACATATTGACAAATACATATGTTGTGTTTGGGATACTTTTTAGTGTTAAGTGGCAGGAAAATTTTAGACTCATAACTGGATGTAGGAAAAGCCTAGATCCTTCCTTCTTTATCAGCATCTTCTTGTGGTCTTTTTGACCCTTTTCCTGTTCAGAAAAATAAAGTGCAGCTCGCTGCCAGCATTAAGTTAACATAATGCATAGGAATGCTACGTTTTCTATGATTTGACATTTTCAGAACTAGAATTACTATATTTGGTAAATGGAAACACCACTACTAAAAACAGAATGCTATAAATAAATGATGTCATTTATTTACAAATCTATATATTATATATATTATTGATATCCTAGAGCGATACAAAAATAATAATAAAAGCAAGATATTTTGTGGCAAACTTTGGAGATAAAGTAGAACTGTAATCTGCGAGTTATCTAGGGGCAAACGCTGTAGCTACAAGCACCGCTGGCGAGTATTCTTGGGCAAATGGGAAATGGGTTAAAAATTCCTCCTTTCACTTGTGAGTTTTAGAGCAGCCTCATCTTCCTTCTTCTCTCCTTTTTCCCTTTCCTTGCTTCCTGTTCTGACCATCTCCTCCATACCGTGCTTCATGGTTTTTAGACATATATTGTCCATGTTGGTGCCTCTGTATCTCCCTTTCTGCAATTCCCTCAGCCTGGAAAGCCCTTTCCTTCTTTCATCCTTCAAAGCCCTGCTTAGATACTATCTCCTGTGATCTATTCCTGCCAGTCCTCCTCTTCCCCAAGTCATCTAAGTGGTCTTTTCTGTCCTTTCCTCTGGCACTTTATTTCTATATCTGCTATGGCATTCATCACAGTTTACATTGGATGGGCTCATACAGTCCTCCTTTCCCCACCTGCATGTGCACTTTGTAGGGATAATGGAGTAAAGAGGATAAGAGCAGGAATTTTGGAGTCTGTCACTTGTTAGCAGTGTTACCTTGAGCCTCAGTTTCCTCATCTGCAAAACAGAAATAATGGCAATTACTCGGTCAGTTTTAAATAATACGTGTGTGAAACAGTGAGCACCGTGCCTGCATGTAGTAAACATTCGATAATGATTAATTGTTTTCTTTGTGCTCTCAGGGTCTAGTGCCTCATGAGTCTCAGGATATTTTTGGAACCAAGTTGAATAATGTAAATGGAAAGGTTCTAATTTCTCAGAGGCTATTGGTGGGTACATCTTGTACCATTTTATTAAAATTGAGTTTAAATTTAATTTATTAAATTAAAACATAATTTCTTAATTTGTATAAATGAAAACAGCCACTCTTTTCCCCCCGTACCCACATAACTCTTTTTTAGAGATTTTAGATTATTTTTTTGAGATTTTGGCTTATTTTGATTACTGTTATTTTAGATTACTTTTTAGATTTTTTTAAGGTTAATTTTTGAGGTGTTTCTTTGAATTTATAGAGTGGTAGACAGAGAAAAGACTTCTGAGATAGATAGCAAGCAAGCATATGTACAGCCAGTTTCCCAGAGTCCAGAAAATGAGTGACTTTCTTCTTGCTTACCTAGTTCAAAGGAAGGGAGACAGAAATGAACTCGGGAAAGAATTTGGGCACTAGACTCAAGTCCTAGTTTTTAAAACATTTACTAGCAGTGTGGTCTTTGCCAGGTTACCAATCTCTCTGAACCCCAGCGTCCGCACCTGTACAATAAGCACAGTAGTGCCTGCTCCTCGGGTGGTGGTGAGGATGGTACATTCTACCTGCAGTGCGAGGGCAGGGCCTGCCATAGGAGGTGTATAACAGAGGTTACTGCTCTGCAGAGGTGGACAGCTGAGTTTTTCTCAGCCGCTATTGACCCAGTGCCAGCCGTGTACTGGGACCTGCGATTGATATGAACTGTATGGATGAAGGAGGTGAGCCAGGAAGAGGGTTAAAGAGATGGGGGAAACAGTGTGGCATATAGAAGTAGGGTAAAGGTGTTTGGGCTTGGGAACTATGCAGGGAAAATGTAGAATCAGATGAAATAGGCAGTATTAAAGGAGAGTTGAAGTAGTTAGGGAAATTTCTTTTCCTTCTCCAAATTGATGAACCACTTTGGAACTTTCTAAAGATTTTAAATCCGCAAAAATGTAAAGTGTGATTAATATTTAATTTTACATCTGACTGAGTGATATAAAACTAGTCTTAAAATACTTTTGTTTGGAGATTTATAATTTCGTTTTACCTTTGTCTTTTTTCCTCTCTTAACGTTTTGTTGTTTTTTTTTCCCCCCCGCAAAGGTGGCAGAAAGGGCACTCTATTATTGGAATAATGAATACATCATGAGTTTGATAGAAGAAAACTCTAATGTCATCCTTCCCATCATGTTTTCCAGTCTTTATAGGATTTCAAAAGAACATTGGAACCCGTAGGTTTACAGTTTTCTCCCTCTCTCCCTCCCTTCCTCCCTCCCTCCTTCCCTCCTTTCCTTCTTTTCCTCCTTCCCTTTCTTGCTCTCTTTCTTTGGCCTTCTTTCCCTCCCTTCTTCTCTTTTTATTGATATGTCTTGAGTACTTGCTATATGCTAGATGCTGTACTTGTTGCTGAAGACAGATACATGAGAAGATAAAATCTCTACCTTTTAAAAATTCACTGACTGGGTGGGAAGACCACAAGTAAAGAGATACTTTATAAAACAGTGTTTTAAGTGCATTGTGTTAACCTGTCTCTTTACTTGAGGGCTTCCTGACCTGTCTGGGAATGTGACAGAGATATTTTGGGGATGTTCTGGAGTGAGAGCAGAGGTTTGTGGACATTGGTGGCAATGCACTAATTGAATCCTAAAGAAATTTGGTAGCTGGACGGGATGGGGGAAGCCCTTTCTGTGGGTCTATTCATAAAAAGGCACAAAAATGTAAAAAGTACCTATCAAATTCTGAAACTTTTGAGTTTAGGAGGGTTAAAGCACAAGAGGATAAGGTTTAAAAAGGGAGTGTGGCCCACATGAGCCTTCACCAAATGAATGATAAGGAAACATCAAAGAGTTGTAAGGAGGGAAGTGGCCTGAATTGCATTTTAGGAAGATCTATTTTTTGAAAACCAACTCAGACATTATACATGTTTTCTAGGAAGAGTTTAGACTTTCCAAAGAGAATGTTAACATCTAGTCCTTCTAAACCATTCTGTCTTTGAATAGCTTTATATATTTCTTTGTGGAATAGAAAAAAAGTTAAAAAATAACAGATATAATTCAGTATATTCATAATATATTCATCTTGAAAAGTTTTGCATGCAACTGTAAAATACCACATTTTTCATTTCTGATGAATTTTATTAACATGTAAAAAAAAAAAAAGAGCTGGTAAACAGTTAAGTCTCCTTATGCACATGGTCTCTTGAGAACCTAGAGGGTAGTTTTAGCCAGTGTCTATAACCTCTCAGTATACTATATCTGGCCCTTCTCCAGCACTGCCCATTGGGTTTGAGAGGGTCATTTCCCTCAGCAGAAGGCAGCTCGAGTTTTCCTTTTAATAATGAGCACACAGGAAGCAGCATCACAGCGAGTACACTTTCTTATAAATGCTTTGGAAACATCAAACCCATGGTTTATTTAACATACAGCCTAACATTTACCCATGCCTTTTCAGAGGTATTGGGAGCATGTCATTGCAAAATGGAAGTACTTTTGTGTATTTTTGCAAAGGGTAATGCTATTTAGACTCCAGTCTGCAGATATCAAGCTCCTCATGGGATAGCCTTCACATTGCCCAGGAGCTTATTCTTCTACTTGCTGAGTATGGACCACCATTTTGGATATTTAGCTACATAGTGTTCTACAGCTATTAACAGCCATCACTGGTAGCTTTCCAGTTACCTTACCAGCATATATGTTGCATCAGTAAGGGGACTAAGCAGGCATGAATGGACTAATGCAAATCTTAATTAGATTCAAAGTTCATATTAAATTGCCCAAGTCTCAGGGGTTTAGTATCTTATCTTTGAGTATGAATAACATATATATATATATATATATATATATATATATATATGAAACTATATATATAGTTTCAATAGAACACTTTTGATTTTTTTGAATTATGTATATTATCACTTGAAAAATAAAATTCTGTGCAAATTCAGGTCTTTCAGGTTAATCCTACCACAGGTGCTCTTTTTATAGGGTGAAGTTGCTTTATTTTTATACTTGCCTTTTTAGTAAATGAAGTTAACAAGTGCCCACAGGCAAGTCTATTCTGGGTACCAATAATTAGAAGGGCTAAATTAGATTTTTCTTTTTCTAATCCTGCCAGTTCCTCAGAAAGAAGTCTTGCCTTGAACAGTAAAGAATGTAACTCTCCATGTGAAGATGAACTGTAGGTCATTTCTAGTTGTTTGAACTAAAAGGGGATGGAGATAGCATGCAGAACGTGTAGCTCATTTAAAGATTGTGCTTTTGCTTTCTTCATGCAGCATCCCATTGTGTAAGACTAACCAGCATGTCCCCTTTTCTATGTGCTTCCCAGGGCTATCGTGGCGTTAGTCTACAATGTATTGAAGGCGTTTATGGAGATGAACAGTGCCATGTTTGATGAGCTGACAGCCACATACAAGTCAGATCGTCAGCGGTAACTTTTTAAAGCTTTTTTGTCAGCTGTGCATAAAACTTGAATTCTTTCCTAGCTCTTTGCTGAAATTGCCTAATTGTACCCGAAATCATAAGCAGCACAATTTTATTTATCTATTCGTTTTTGCATGCTCATTAGCTGTCTTTATTAGTGTGCCACTGGGCAACAAAGTATCATTTTGAAAAAGACTGCTTTCTTCTTTCCCTTCAATAATGTTTCTCTTCTGCCTCAGGGTTAACGGTCTGGCACATAGCTGGTATTTCAAGCCCGCTTAAGGGGACCATCAGGTAGTTTACCATCTGGATTCACTCCTATTCTGAACTTATTTGAACTAGAATTGGGCTGATCTTATGTTTCACTCCAGCAGCAGGAAGAATGAAGCACCATTTTGTTTAGCTCTTTGGCCCAGAACTTACTTTCTATTCTAGAACCCAACAAATGCATTACAATTTAAATTACAGTGAAAAGAATGTGGAGATGAAGCGTCTGGTATTATACAAACCTTGAAATATTTGAGACCAATATCTTAAGGGAGCAATAACCAGTTGAACTCTTATAATAAATGTTTTTGGCTTCATAAAGCCTTTCTTGATTTCATTTTACAAGATCCTTTAATTTTGTTATTTCATGTTCAATATGTCCAGCTTTCCAAAAGAAGATGTCTCGGTCCATTTGGGTTGCTATAACAAAATACCCCATATGGGTATTTTGTGGGGACTTATACTCAACAAAATTTATTGCTCACAGTTCTGGAGGCCAGAAGTCCAAGACATGGTGCCAGCCTCCAGAACTTTTGGATGAAGATCCTCTTTCAGGTTTATACCATTACCTTGGGAGTTAGAATTTTATCATCTAGATTTTGGAGAGACACACATGTTCAGACCATGGCGTTGGTATACTTGGAGAGAATGAAGAAAGTCTTGAAAGTTTGTTAGTAGTTGGGCCTCTGATTTGGCTTTGATCATCCAGAAGCAAATGCTAGCTTTGTAAGTTATGAAACCATGGACCTTAGAGGATCCCAGAGGTTGTGAGTGTTCGTACCTAGGACCTTGCTGAACCTCCTGAGCAAAGCTATCTGTGGACCCTTTGCTTCTTTGCTTTGCTTGATTTTGATTGTGTTACTTGCATTTTACTGATAAAGAGAACAGTGAGGGGAAAGGTTTGGTGGTAGAGTACAAAGACCACCACAGTCATTTTTTTAAATTTTCAGGATGTGGTATATTGAAAAGCAACTTAATTATAAAATATTGCAAGTGTTTAACTGTAGACAAAAGAGGCTGAGATTTTTTTATACAGAGCTGGAATAAATATCAATAATGGAATACCTTGTGTCACACTTGCAATTTAAAGAAAGTTGAATTTACTATATTTACAATTGTTGCCAGTCCTTGAATTAATAATAACTCTTGTCTCAAACTTAAAATGTTTTTAGAATGTTGTTTAAATAAAGGAGATAAAATACACATTTTTTTATACTGTGATGTATATCATTAAAGAGTGCATTGTACAAAATGTTCTTTTATAATAACTAAAAGCTCATTATTATTATCCTACTTGAATAAGGATTCAATCTATAGAATCTCATTAAGAGCATCAAAACCTATTTCTAAAAAATTGAGCTTGATTGAATTAAATTCATATTTATTGAACATCAGTAATAAAAGTTATTTAAACTAGACTAAACTCTTGAAAAAGATAAGAATTAACCAAAGGGACCGGGAATTGACACTGAAGTTGATTTGGGAAATAGGAAAAGAAAATAAAGAGATTTATTTGGTACTATCAGAAGAACTGAATGGAGGAATTCACTTCTGGATGGTAAGATGTTAGTAACTGTTTCAGTTCAAATAAAATTTTTAAGTGTTAGAAATCTGAAAATGGTGGGTGGAGTAACTGACACTGTTAGATACATATGCCAGCCAACATTAGTGTTACGTAAAATTGAAATTGGGAGAGAATTTGACAGTATACCTACCTTGACAACGTGGTTAAGTTTTTAAATTTCCACCTACAGGCAGAGAGAAAAGTGGGAAAGAATGGGGGTGACACTAACTATCAGAAATATTTAGAATTTTTGAAGATAAAGTTGTCAGCATAAAGATGTATGATAACTCAGTATAAAGTTCATCTGGAAGAAAAGCCCCACAGGATAAATCTTATTGAATGCCTGAAAACTCTTGATCAAAGATACGAATGAAACGCTTCAGCAACAAGATGATGAGTATTTTAATGATGTCAGGCATTAATTTAAACTACAAATTAGGGCACTATGAACCTAATGTATGTTTAAACTGCTTTTTAGTTGAAGAAGGTTCCTAAGCCCTTGCTTACCAATTTTTTCTCCGAATAAAAAGATCACATGCTTTGAAACTCAGAAGGATCTATAGAATTGATTTACATGTACTCAAATCAGTGTTCTATGATAACATTTATTTAGACCTAATATTGTCCTTAAACTTTACTGAGAAAGCAAAAGTGATAATTTATCAAACACTTCCTTTTACATTTAAGAATCTGGAGTTCATAATGATTAGGGAATTATCTAATCTTGCTCCCATTGCACTATATAATTTTTCAGGGTCAAAATTACCCAGTAGGTAATTGTTTGAAAACTATTAAACTCACTGAAATTCATTTTGTGCAGGTTATATTTTAGATAGCTGAAACTAGTTATAGTAAACAAGGCTTAAATTACCAAAATATTAATTACAAAATGATAATATTGCCATATTATATAACTGAATATTCCCTTAAGACTTTAGTGAAATGAAAATATGAAATTATATAGGTTATTTGTGGAGATTTTTGTAGGGGAATGAACGTTAATTTCTGTTTCTATAGATATCAATATAATTTTAAAAACTGGGTGATGATGTACAAACAATATGAGGCATTGGAATTATATACAAATTTCACTTAAACTAGGTGGATATCCCTGAGTAAATATTATATTATGACTGAAGTTAGATCCTTGCTAAGTGAAGTAGCATGAGGACCGTACTTCCATGCCTGAGATGGCAGAAGCCCCTGTTGTCAGGATACACAAATGTCATTTGGGTCTGTGGTTTGCTGGTTCATCAAAACATGAGAAAACTAGGGATAGTGCAGTGAATTACTTTTAATACATGTGAATTTATTTAATTCATGTGAATTTATTTAATACATGTGAATTTATTTAATTCATGTGTTCATGTGTTCATGTGTTCATGGATTATGTGTTTTCAACTTGGTCGATGTTAAAATTAACATTCTTTCTTTTATAAAAATGTCCTTGGCAAAATAAAATTTGTTTACCCTATTTTAGACATCCAGATTTTTGGTAAATTTTACCATTTCCTCCAAAAGTCTAGAAGTCAGTAGTCAAATTGACACTAACCTAAATTCGAAGGCTATTTAGTACATAATGATATCAAAAAAGTTCTGTTCGTATCATTAAAACTGAAATTACGAAAGAAAGAATATTTAATTTGTTTGTATATATAAAATAAATTATGATTTATTAATACTTGTATGGACAAAATACTGCTGAAGAGTTTAAATATACACAGTATAGGAAAAATAGATATTCATAATATTTTCTTTATCAGTGTTGTTTCTAGCAACTCTTTTGAGAAACTATTTGGGGACAAAGAAAAATTAGATTTTAATTGGAACCCAAGTAAAAATCACTCACATGCCCTTGGTTTTTGGATAACAGATATATATAAATGATCCCTGTTTTCATTTCTCAGTAATTTTTAAGTTAGTTTTCTAATTGAGTATAAAGAGTATTAAGGTAAAATCTTAAAATATTCTTGTCATCTCCTACTATGACCATTAATGCTACTTTGTGTCTATGTCAAAGAAAGAAAAAAAAGTGCAAGGGGGAGAAAAACCAAAGAGAAAAAAACACCTACAAGCTTAAAGCCAAACTTCAAAGACCTTTAAAAATATACATGGGGGAAGTATGTCAAAGAGGCAGTTATTGATGAATAACTTCTTTAGACCTTCTCTGTTATTTATCTTATATTCTGTTTCTTCCCCAGTGAGAAAAAGAAAGAAAAGGAGCGTGAAGAATTATGGAAAAAACTGGAGGATCTGGAGTTGAAGAGAGGTCTTAGACGTGATGGGATAATTCCAACCTAACAAAAATAATGACAACAACATTACTAACCTGTGGAGTCACACATTTATGTAGTAGAAGATGGAGCAACAGTTTTCTGTATTGTGCAACTTTACAGTAGATTTCACATTTGTTTCATTATTACAACAGCACTGTATATACCTGTCTCTAAGTAAAGGAAAAAAAATAAGGACTTCAATCCAAAGTTTGGACAGTAGATGGACTTCTCAGAACTTTGCAAACATAATCATTGTTCTAACCTTCTTAAAAAAAAAAAAAAGAGCAGTCTTCAGAGATCTGTTGATGAAATTGCTGTTAAAATTTCATTATTGGGAGTTCCTTATTTATCATTAGCAGAGAGTATGAAACAATTTTCAAATGTGAACAGTCTTAAATTTAGCTTGTCTTTCTGCTAAGCTGTTAAATGTATTTATAGTAAAGGAAGTAAAAAAAAAGACTGTCATTTCCATATAAGTTTGTATAACATCCTCCTCTGGATAACTTGACTGTAATTTGACATCTTTTCCTTTTGCACATTCATGCATTGAATGCCCACATGGAATGGGGCCATGAATTATATAGGTCCCTGATAAAAGTTTTGTTTACTGGTGCGAACATCTTTCCAGTAACCAGGCAGTCCTGGTACTCCTTTAGTTTTAAAATTAGGAGTAAAAGAGAAGAGGTGATAAACATAGTAGGCAAGGGAATTTTGGATTCATGCATGAGTTCATGGTGAATCTAAGTCAATGTCTTGAATCCTTTGAAAACAGGCACTGGGACATCATAGGCTTCAGTACCTGACCAGTATTAGTTGCGTACATCACTGAACACACATACCAGAGATGTTGTAGAAATGTCAGAAAACATCCTTTCAGACCATTTTGAAATCAGAAAGACAAACACTAACCACAATTACAACCATGAAATTGATCGCCAAGTGTGCGAATCTAGCTGGGAAGAGAGTTGAGCAAACAGCTTGGACTGTTTGGAGTTGTTGCCTTACTTTTTAATATGTATTTATAAAGTATTCCAGCAAAAGAGGATGTAGCCTCTGGGGAAAAAAACAAACATGTTACAGTGTTTTTTGTAGATTCTCGTTCTATATCTCATCACAGCACCAGCCCTGTTTTTAGCCGGAAAGGATTCAGGATAAACATTATGCATTCTGAATTGGATGCATATTCCTAACTACTGTATTTGTTACCAAAAGTGGTTCTACAAATGCTACTGAAAAAAATCTGGAAATTCCTAATGTCCTGAGTATTAATAATAAAGTTTAAAAATGCTTTTATATCAAAGGTGCATCGTGACCAAATTGTTTAAGAAAACAAAATGAAACAAACAAAACAAAATGTAGGGCTATATATATATCATAGATATATCTTATTGGCTCTCTGCTTTGTCTTTAAAAGAGGACTCTTACGTCTTGGAGAGATTAAAGTACTGATAAAACTTGTGTACAGTATGTACTTACCTAATGTTGTTGCATTATTATGTACTGAAAGGTATGTGTTCGGGGGTTTATTTCCAGGATGCTTTTGCTTGGTATGAACATGGCAGTAGTGAGTTGATAATCCTAAACCATCACTTCCAGCAGTATTCACGGTATAGAGCTGACTCTGTGTTCATGTGTTGAATCATGGTAGCAAACATGAACATATGAACTGTTGTTGCTCTTAGTAGAAATATAATACCAACATGGGCTTGTATATTTTCTTCCTTTCATTTAAATATAAAGTAGAATATGCAGTTGTTAGGGTTTGCAAGAAAAAGGGAAAAATAGCTGCTGACCGTTTTCCCTTATTAAGTGTTTCAGGATTATCAGGTCACAGTTTGTGTGTAAAAGTCAACTAATTATGGATATTGTCATCTCAATAACTATAAAACAAACAAAAGTTGGCATTGTTAATTCTGAAAAAAAAAAACAGTAGTAAAAGAGTCATATGCAACACCAAACACAACATGGTTTAATGGAATTCATAGATTTTTTTTATAACAACATTCTTGGGGATTCAATGTAAAATTGGCAGAGGCTGCCAAAGAAAAAACAACTTCTTTTAAAAGTGCTGGAGCAAAGGTGCAATTTCAAATACTAAAGATAAAAAATAAATTTGTAACAAATCATCTCTGATTTTAGCCCATTTGACTCTGCGTTGCATTTAGTTTTGACGGTAAAAACTTTTGCTTGCCATTAATTCATCTTTTTAGATAGAAGGTGTTAAAAATCATAGGTTTGTGAAATATCTCTGCCCATTAGAATAAAATGCAGTCATTTGAAATGAGAAAGACCAGGCTCCTTTTTTGCACCTTACCCTGTCCTCAGAGTTAAGGTGAGAATTACGCAGATATCTTTGATGTCAATTTTGTATGTTGATCATTCCAAACTGAGAAGAGTAAAGCCAAATTTTAGACATATTTAAAAGAGCAATTATAGACACATGTCTAAAATGTATAGGGCAACTTCTGAGAAGCAACACTGTCTTTTCTTTTTTAATTGAAAATGACAATGTGACATTTGTCATGTTGTGTCCGGTGACGCAGAGTAACTGAGGTAATCTGCCTGTTGCACTATGTGACACATTTAAGGATGTACTTGCTGCATTTGCAGCAGCCCTCTCTTTGTTTTTTTCCCACATATCTGCTGTTGCTGCAACTTGAGTTCATTGTGACAAATGCATCTTTGTGTTATATTTTGTTTGCTTCATAATTTCCAGAATTATATATAAATCTATTTTTTAAATAGCAAATATTGTAGTTAGTGAGTGATGATTACTCCAATCTTATCCCTACCATATTGGTTTCAGGGGTAGGCTTAAGAGTATCTTTGGAAGAAAAAACAAAAACCCTGTGGTTTAGAGCGATGCTGAGGCCTTAGGCTGTGGGCCTAGAAAAACCATGTGAGTGAATTGACCCATCTCATCCTTTGAATCAAGCATGCATTCCTTTTTCTCATTGTGCAAGTGTCCCCGGTTGTTTTCTTTCAGTGTTTAGGTTTTGTCCTTTTAAATTTTATTATATTTTGCTCTCCCTAACATCTGACTTTTTTATAAAATAAAATAAAAATTAAAAAAGTAAGAAATAAATAATACCCTCAATGCCGCTGGATACTCACAAGCAGGGTTATGGTCCTTCATCTTGGGCTTGCTTGCCTAAATGGAAGGGTTTAATTTATTTTGTACCTCCTCCTATGCGTGGGACGTCCAGGGTGCAGAGCCAGGAATTGCTTGTAATTGCACCTGCTATACTTAAATGTGTAGCCCTAGGCTCAATCACATTATGGAAAGAAAAAAAAAAGTATATTTAGAGCTTTAAAAGCTTTTTTATTTTTTTGTGGGGTTGGGAGGGTGGGAAAGGGAAGATGTATGGATGTTACTGGCATTTTTAACTGTTCAGGACTTTTTTTTCTCCCTCTGTTTTGCTTTTTCCCTTTAATTGGATGCACTGACCTGGCCCAAGAAATGAGAAGTCTCTCTCTTGATGCTAATACCAATGTTATCACAAAGCGACAGTCACCTACAGCAAAAAGGTGGCACCAGACACGATCTGTGATATTTTTATTTGCACATCAATATTTTTATTTTTATATTCTGGCTCAGCTGCTTCTCTGAGTGGAGTTAAGGAATGAGCCACAAAGGATTTTTGTAGTAGGTAAATTGGCATTGCATTTTCTATTTCTCACTATTTAATTTTGAAAATCTAAAAGAATTGTGCATCTTGAGAGAAAGTTGAGCAAAATTTGATCTAGTGGAATGTTCATTTGTGCTGCTTCTTATGCACGATAGCAGCAGTAGTATCTCTCTTGGAAATAAACATCCCATATTATGATGTCTATGAATACAGGTTTCCTTTTTCTTCCCTTCCTCCCTCCTCCCCTCCCTTCCTCTTTTCCTCCCTCCCTCCCTTTCTTCTCTTTTCTTTACTTTTTTAGAAATCACTTATTGTAAATAAGTTGTAATCCAAACCTCATGTATCAGTGGGGAACTTTCAAATATAAATATTACCAATACATTTTTCTGGTTGTTGTCTGATTTTTGATTGAGGTATATGAGAATGATATGCCATTGCTTTTGGTTTGAGGATTTTGCTTTAGCTTCATAAATCTTTTGGTATTTTAGTATTTCATTGTTTTAGCAGGAGAGGGCAGCAAAGTTTATTTTCTCTGTTAGAAATGCTGTGGTTCATGATTGGTTTTAAAGTGTGTGTGTTGTGTGTGTGTGTATGTGTGTGTAAACAGCATCTGTTTATGGTAGAGGTGAAAATGAAACATTTTTGATATGAAAAGTTGCATATGAAAATTATAGACTGGTTCAACCAGACGGTGAAGACTTCTTATCCACATCAAAGTTAAAACGACACAAAACAATCTTCCAGCTCCGGCTTAAATGTGCTACTTCCTTTTCAAACACAACAAAATGCAAGCTGAGTCTTAAAATACTTGGAATTGAAAATGTCTTTCTTTGAAAATGATTTACTTCAAAGTGGTAACAGAAACAAAAATGAAGGTGCTCCCAAAGAGAAATGTAACCTATCCCTTTCACAGATGTGTGAGAGGTTCTGTACTGTGGGTGCATCCTAATAAAGAAGCAGTGAAGAGTTTTCAGGTGCCTGGCTGTGTTTTGTTTGTTTGTGACCTCTGTTGCCTTTGCGAACTATACAAATAATAGATTTGATTAACTTACCTGTGAGGTAATGGGGTTGGTCTGTTCAGGCTTTCATCTTGAGAAAATCAGTTCACAACCAGGGGTATGTAATGTTGGGAAGTTGTCCAGTGTCTATTGCTGTGTAACAAACTACTCCAAAATTTAGTGGCATAATCCAGTAGTTATTTTTTCTTCATAAATGTAGTTTGGGCAGGACTTGGCAAGATCACGTCTCTGCTCTTCAAGTGTCAACTTGGGTTTATCAAGTGGGGCAGGAGAATTTACTTCCATGGCTCACTTACATGGCTGGCTATTTATTGGCTGAGAGTTCAGCCAGAGGTCTCAGTTCATGACATGGGCTTCCTTAGGGGCTTCCTTCTTCGGCTTCCTAACAGCATAACGACTAGATCCTAAGAACTTGTTCTAAGAGACAGAAGTGTCAGCTGCTAATTCTTTCAGGCCTGGGCGCAGAAACTGTCATGGCATCACTTCTGTCATATTTTATTGGTCAAGTAGTCATAGGGCTTGTTCAGATTCAAGTGGAGGGGACGCGGAGCTCACTGTGATGTAATGAGAGGGATGTCATCTTTAATCAACCACGGGATACTTTCTTTGTAAAGCGTTTGATTTAGGTGGCTAATTAAATCATATCCGACTTGGAACTGTATGGAGTTAACTAGTTAAGGTTTCATGTTCAGTTAACCTCTGAGGGAGGGAAAAATCTTTGTAAACTCAGCAATTTTGTATTTTGAAGCATGACCATTTGTAACGTCTGAAGAGCACTCTCTTGGTAAGGTACATGGGGAAGAAACTTGTAACAAAGAATTCTAGGGTTCAAAGAAATCTGAGTTTATTTTAACAATATCTCTTTCTTTGTATAACATTACCTTCTGCCTGTAAATAAATATTTATGATAATGGAAGCAAAGTAAATGTAGCATCCAATTTCTATTTCTCAGATTTTTAGGTGATAGTGTATCCTGGTGATGTCAAATAGATCAAGTTTACATTTGATTTTTTTTTTTTTCAAACAGACTAAACTATGGGATAGCAAGGATAATTGAAATTTGATTTTTTTAAATGATACATGTTCATTGTATAATTTATTCTTGAAAAGGCAGTTAAAAAGTTGGGTAGCTACATGCTGCTCCCCACACCTAAAAGTCCACCACAAGGTGTGCCTTCATTGATTGGATCATTGTTTATTGATTGGCTCTATCCACAGTCTTGCTTATTCTCTGATGATCAGATTTTCTGTCTCTTTAATCTCTCATTTAGTTCACTTTTTAAAAAATCATAGCCTGAATTAATCATACAATTTGGAGTCAAAGTTTGCAGCTACCAGGTGATATGAAGCCGAGAACCAGGATGGAATTCGGCCATGGCCCCCCTTCATCCTCACTAAAGCTCTTCAGGTAAGATGTCTCTGACCAGAGTCACCCAAGGCAGAGGCCTTGGACCTGGAAATCGGAGACCCTTGGGATCATTTAGGTTCTGCTATTTATTAGCTGTCTGACTTTGGGAAAGTTTCTTAATCTAAGCCTCAGTTTCACTCGTAAAATGCCGGTAAAATGGTACTTAGTTCATAGTGTTGTTACATTACGTTAGATATTATATGTAAAGCAATTAGCACAAAGCTTGGCACATGGTAACCTGCAATTAATATTAATTACTTGTAATGCTTATTTTAGTAGCTATTATTTACATTTATGACAATTTTAATAGCTATCATATCAAATGCTGTATGCCTTGTATTATGGTAAGAATTTTATATTAAGTTTTCACCACAATCCTAGGGTAGAAGTTATCCCTATTTTGCGGATAAAGCTAAGACAGCTGAGGTTCAGAGATGTTAGTAACCTTTCTGAGGTCACACAACTACCAAATACTGAAGCAATTTCTTACTCCAAATTGCACTGAATAGTGATTACTGTACAGTAGACTACTACTTAGTATACAAATGAGATTTTATTCCCCATGACTTAGAAGACTGTTATTTACTCCATTCTCGCAAGGAGGAGCCTTATTTCATTCATCTTTGCATTTCCATTATTTATTTTCCTAGTAGTAGCCATCCCAAACTTCTGTATCACATGTTCTTCAAGTCCGTTGTTACAACTCCATCCCAATTTAACTTCAAAAAAACAACAAAAAATAACCCCCAAAACAAGTGTTGGCTAGAAAGTGGTTAAACTGAAACCCTTGTGCACTGTGGGAATGTAAAATGGTACAGCCACTGGAAAACTGTATGACAGTTCCTTAAAAAATTAAAAATAGAATTAACCATGTGATCTACCAATTCAATTCCACTTCTGGGTATGTACCCAAAAGAAGTGAAAGCAGGGTCTCAGATATTTGTGCACCCATGTCCATACAATTTAGTGACATTTCATACACAATATTGTACAACCATCATTTCTATCTAGTTCTAAAAAATTTTCATTACCCCAAAAGGAAACCCCATACTCTATTAAACATCAGTCCCCATTTCTCCCTCCCCAAACTGATAACCACTTAACAGCTTTCTGTCTTTCTGGATTTACCTATTCAGGATATTTTATACAAATGGAATTATTCAGTATGTGATTTTGTGTGTGTGTCTGGCTTCTTTTACTTAGCATTGTGTTTCTGAAGTGTATTCATGTATCATGTATCAATACTTAACTCATTTTGTGGCTGAATAACATTCCGTTGTATGATATATCACATTTTCTTCATTCTTCGGTTGATGGACACTTAGGTTGTTTCTACCTTATGTCTAGTGCTGCTATGAACATTCATCACAAATTCTTGTTTAAATGCTGTTTTCAATTCCTTTGGTATGTAGTTAGGAGTGGAATTGCTGGGTCACGTGGTAATGCTAAGTTCAACACTTTGAGGAACTGTCAAACTGTTTTCCACAGCAGCATTATTATATTCCTGCCAACAATATATATACTTACTGACACTTGTTATTTTTCTGTTTTTTTTTTTAATTATTATTATAGTCCTAGTGGATGTACTATTTTTAAAAAATACCGTTTTTCAAATGTTCTTAAATTGGATAGCCTTTATTGGTCCATCTTCAAGTTCACTGGCTCTTTTCTTTGTCATCTCTATTAACTGTTATGCCCATATAATATTTTCCTTTTAGATACTATATTTTTGGGGTTTTAGAGTTTCCATTTTGGTTCATTTTTATAGCTTCTCTGTTGAGATTTTCTATTTTTGTATTCTTTGTATGTTTTAATATCACTGAGCATAATTATAATAGTTGTCATAACATTCTTGTTTGCAAATTACAACATCCGAGTCACCTAAGAATCTGTCTTTTTTAATGGTATTTTTCTTGAGAATTTGTTATATTTTTCCTGTTCTTCATAGGTTGAGTAAATTTGGATCTTGTCCTATAATACTTTGAATATTTTGTGATAGGAATACTGGATTATGTAATAGCTTCTAAAGAGCATTAATTGTTTTATTTTAGCAAAAACTAGGAGGGAATCAAACCACATACTCCTTTTCTTGCTCAAGTCTCAGTTCAACCTTATTTTTTTGGTCATACACTGGAGTTTGTTCCATGCATGTGAAGGTCAGGTGTTAGCTATCGATTTGGGCTAAGCTATACACAAAATTTTGGTTCCTCCTCTCTGGCACTCTCTTTTCTGGGATACCCACCTCACTTTCCATTGGCTGGGTTTGTCTAGAACTATGTCCTCTGGTTCTTTAGGTCAGAAAGAGTTTCTCTGTTTGCATTCTCCTACTTCACATAGTGTTGACTCTCAGCCTAAAACCCTATTAATGTCCCTTTTCCAACATCTAATTCAGGATCCATATTATATTTGTTGTTATGTCTTAGTCTCTTCCAATCTGTGACTGTTCCTCAATGTTTCCTTATCTTTCATGACTCATACTTTTGGGAACAGTACTGGCCAGTTATTTTTTAGAATGTCCCTCAGTTTTATTTTCTCATGATTAGGTCGAAGTTATGCATTATTTGGAAGAATGCTTCAGAGATGATGCTCTTCTCTCAGTGCATGATATCGGGATATATGAGATCACTGTATATTACTGGGTTGCAGAGAATATTCACATTCATATTAATGCAATCCCTGACGATCGATTTACTTTAAAATGGTGATGTATTAGGAGGATGGGAGAGGGGAGGCATAGGTTGCACAAAAGTAAGCTAAATTCTTAATAGATAATGCTTGTAGAGTTGCTAAATCAAGGAATAGCAGTATAAGTGATTGGATGTGGAAATAGCTACTGGAAGCTTAAGGAGTAAAAATTAGCTAAAAGTAGTCAAAAAGGAAGAGAAGAGAGTGATCATGCAAAGGAAGACTATTTTTTACCAGTCTCAATGCCTGAGAAATAGGTCAAATAAATAGTGTGCATTCTTTTTAAAAAAGCGCTGTGCAACAGAACTTAGACAACCTCAGCTACAGATTGTAACATGCCCGTTGATATAAAAAAGGCTTTCTTTGAGACCAGAGTGATTGCAATACATAAGGATAAAGCAGATCCAAGTCAAGCATTAGGAAGTAACACGTTGAGCTGATATCCTCCTAAATATGTAACTATTTTTTTGAGCTTTTGAGAATGTAGGGATTGGAAATTGACCTGTACCACTGTTTACTGCATCCCAGATTAGAAAGAAACTTGGCACAGATAGCATTCTCGTTTGCTTGAATGAGGAAATGTGAACCTAAGATGGCATTAATTAGTTAGGCATTTACAGGCTATTTCACTGACACAAAAAGGATATTATCACTGCACCGCATTGCACTTCCGCACCTGGAGTGTCTCAGACAATAGCGAATTCACACAATGAGCAATCTGAGTGTCAAGTGATTATGATTGAACAGATCGGGCCTGTAGAAAAGGCAGGCCGATTTCCTCATTAGAACTCTGTTACAGCATTGTCCCTTTAGAGAGCCCGCTGCAGGCTACAGGAGGTCCAGCGAGCCAGGAAGGGGCCACCTGCGTGGGTCTGAGAGGAGGCAGTCAGGAAAGGGAGAGGAGCTTTCATTATGGCTTCTGCAGACTCTGAATCTGAGGGCCTAAAGGTCATGAGGCATCCTTGGAAGTGTTATCAGGCACTCCTCTTATTAGTAATTTGATGAATTATCAGAGAAACCTCTGAAGATCCATAAAATGACACGAACAATTTAGCTAAATTACAGTAGTGGGAGAGGAAAGGAAAGTGCAGAGAATCCTTTTAAAAGCTCATAGATAAAAAGTACATCAATTTTGGAGGCTTTATTTTCATTATGAAATTGTACATACCCTTTCATTCTTACTGTTTGTTGAAGTATATCCTTGCAGAAAAGTGCATATGTCATATATGAACAGCTCACTGAGTTTTTACTTATTTCTTTTTAAAGATGAAAACATGAAACCAAAGTGAGAAGTAGAAGACAGGTTGGGAGAGACAGTATTCTGCTCTGTCACCATCTGGTGACAAGTGGCCTGATACTCCTGGTATATGCCGGATGGCCCGGTGTGGCCTCATCTCCCCGAATTGTCTCTGCTCCTTGAAGGGCCAATCAGAATTGCCTCAGGCTTGACCTTCTGTGGGGTTGTCCACGGCGCCCACCACCATCCCACCAACTTCAGGGGTGCACCCGGCCACCCCAGGGAGGGCAGTAAAAGTCTTCAGGTTCTGGGCTCCAAAAGAAATAGAACTGTGAACAAGTAAGAGAATAAATACAAAGATGCTGCTATGATTTTTCCAGGAAACTCAGTGTTTGTTTCCATCCCATGACTCATCACTGATTCAGACAAGTGAAGGAAAGCCTGAAGGAAAGACAGTAGATTGCTCTGAATATAAGGTCATGTCACTCCCTTGCCTAAAACCTTTCCATGGTTACTTAATACACTAGGGATAAAAACTGGACTCCCAACCATGGTCTACAAAGTGCAGGTTACCTGGCACTGTCCAATTCTGTAACCTTTTGTCCTGCTGAGCTCACTGGTCCTAGCTCCACTGGCTACTATCCTGTTCCTTATTCGTGCCTCAGGGCCTTTGCACTTGCTGTGCCTGTGGGGTTCAATCTTTCTGCTGACTGAGTAGGGCAAGCCACTGGGTATAGGGTCTGGGCTTGGGGTTTCTCAGAAATATTAATATCAATGAGGATACAACTGAGTGAGAGTGGCTTAGTGGGGTATTGGGGATGAAACATTTGTTGATGGGTTTTTTGCTTTGTGATTTTCATCCCATGTGAAAATATGTATTTTCTAGCAAATCTTTGGGCCACTGCCCACGTGTTTCCTTCAGCAGTTTGACCTTTAAGCAGGATGAGCAGTTCCTATAATGGCTGGCTGCTGGGGTGGCAGCCAGGGTACCCAAACATTCTGACACATGTTAAAGAAGCTTCAGGCTAGAAAGCCCTCCTAGCAACACTGTTCTGTTTTTAATGAGCTAAGTTGGCAGTAGGATTTCATTATCTATGTCCACTTCTGGGGATATACCCTGGAGAGCCTTGGGGTCCCAGCTGGGGGCCTCAGGAGTGCTGCTTAGCATTCATGCTTGGTCCCTACTAATTGGAGTGTTTCTCTATCGCAAATACCAGGATGACAAATCTATGGATATTTGAGTGCCCTAAGGATCATGCCTGTCTAACTTTGTATTGCATGTGCTTTATATTCAGCATGATCTCACGAATGCCACGGGCATGTCCTTATATCTTGGTGTCTTTAGATCTCAGTTGACTGAGTGACTCATTCTCCTGCATAGGAAATCGCTACTGCATGTGCAGCATCCATTCTTACAGATGTTTCCACAGACACAAAGACTCAAGACACACAGAGAAGGTGATATGAAGACAGGAAGGGACTGGAGTTACGCGGCTCTGAGGACTGCTGGCGGCCACCAGAATGGATTTTTCCTCAAAGACTCCAGAAGGAATCAGTCCTACCAACACCTTGATTTTGGACTTCTGGCCTCCTGACTGTGAAAGATTAAATTATTTGGTTGTGGCAATTCATTTTGACAGCCCCAAGGAACTAACGTATAGGGCATGTGGCAGAAATGTAAGATGTTAGGGTTTGCAGTGTCTTTTGGTGTCATGGGATAACCTGAGTTCTCTTCAAGAGAGAGAATTGAGGGCTAGAGGGTTATTTGGAGTTGGTGTCATGGGTCCAGAATGGCTATTACAAGACATTTGAAAATAAAACAAAGGCTAAAACAGAGGTGGAGGACTCTTTGACTCCATAGCACCAGGGATTTGGCAGAGGAAAGATCAGAGGGGTATACGTCTCTGGTGTGTGACCAAGCCTTGTTGTCTGGGTGGAAAATTAACACTTGCTGAGATAACATTTGTTTGCACTTAGATAAGTTTTGAGGAAAAGGACCACATCCATTGCCTAAACTAAAATGGAATCAGAAATTACCATTTTCCTTTCTTTCAGGGGGTGGAACATATCCTTCCCTGCTTTGGAGCCCTCAACGATATGCGCAGAGGGAATGTCCATTAAAATCTGGTTTGTGCAGATGCCGGATTTTACCCCACACAAATAAGAACAGAAGCCTGAGCCTCATTTTTCCATGTGGGAAAGGTAGGGTTTCCTGGAGGGTGAGGAAGCACCAACTGGAAATGAGAGGGACTGCATGTGTGCTTATGCACCAAAGAAGGGACATGATCCATGTCCTGATCAAGAACTTGTCCTTGTGGTTCTCCAGCTTGAGATGGCTGCATGTTAGTCTAGGAGTTCCCACGCGTGAAGAGGTTTCCATAGCTTTTCCTTTTCTAGGCAGCACTGCAAGTCAGTAAAGAGGTACCCAGGCTCATTTTGGATTAAGAAACACTGCCTATGCTGTGGAAAGTAATATAGCTGTTCCCCCAAATATTAAAAATAAAATTACTGTACGATCCAGCAATTCCACTTCTGGGTATATGCCCCTCAAAACTGAAAGCAGAGTCTCAAAGAGATATTTGTTACATAGCCACATTATTCACAGTAGCTACAATGCAGAAGCAACTCAAGTGTCCATGGAAGGTTGAATAGATGAGCATACTGTGGTGTGTGTGTGTGTGTTTGCTTTTATTTAAATAATGTTACATATATAAAATCTATAGAGCTATCTAGCTATGTCTCTATCATTTATCTATCTAGAATTTTTTATTCAGTGTGACAATTTAGTCTTACTTACTACAGTAAGGCCTTGAGTAAGGCCTTGAGAAAATGGATGTCCAGATGCAGAGAGCATAAAGCCAGGCTGGTGAGATAGGAAGGGGCTGGATCACACACGACCTTGTGGGCTTCATTAAAGCATTTGGATTTTGTCTCAACAGCAGTTCAGAGTTACTGAGGTGTTTAAGATGGGGAAGGACTGAATCTATTGTTATACGTCAACATTTCAATGCTCAGTTATTTTGCCATTTCCCTGATAGAGCACCATGAATTGACCATATCACAGGGCAAAACACTTTTTGAAACTTTGACAAAACCTAGCATTGTTAACAGATTAATCATCTAATTCATATTATTATTTCAGTTAAAACACCTTTTTCTAAAAACTATAGGAATTTGATTCTAGCATTCAGAAAGAAATCTTGGTAATGGGTGCCAGTCAATGTACTACTGCTCTCATGATCACAAATGAAAGTTGGTAATTACCTTACTGAAAATGTATTGAGATTTATTTGTTTTAGTTCTACCATGAATACGTTTAGGTAAAAAAAAAATAACGAATTCAAGAAATGAGTTACCCCCAAATCAAATCTCTCTCTCTCTTTCCCCCTACCTCTCTTTTTCTAGTTAAAGTTTATCTTTTTTGTAGGGCAGTGCCTCTCAAAAGTGTGATGCTGAGACCCTTTTTGGAGTTTGCAAGGTAAAAACTATTTTCAGAAGAACATTAATATGTCACTTGCTCTTGTCTCTGTATTGGCATTTTCACTGGGAGAGTAAGGGCAATAGAAGATGAAAGTGCTGGAACCTTAGCATGAATTAAGGCAGTATCATCAAATCATAAGTAGTTATTGAAATTTTCACCACCATACATTCTTAGTTAAAAAATAAATACCAGTTTCAATTAAGAATGTCCTCAATTAAATAGTAAATATTATTAATTTTACCAAAACTGAATTATTTTAATACTTATGTGATGATGTGGGAAATATACATATGGCATTTCTGCAAATTGAAATATGATGATTGTTTTGAGGAAAAGCACTTTTGGAATTGAGGGCTGAATCAGCTGATTTTTTTTCATGAGACACAATTTTTACTTGAAAGAATGACTGACAGACAAACCATAGTCATTTAGAATATCATTGGATATTTGACAGTTATTTTCTAGAAGATGAACCGAATGAATCTGTCACTTCAAGAAAAATAACTGACAGTATTTGTTGCCGAAATTAAATTTGAGATTTCAAGGGAAAATTAGAATTTTGGAAAACTCATATCCACTTATATGAGTTTGTCAGCTTGTGAAAGTTTAAAGACTTCTCTGATGAGTGGTATTGATGAATGTGATTTTTTGATATTGTATGATGAAATGTGTGAGCACTTGAAGATTCGCACTATTCAGTGACCTAATATTTTCTAACTGATCAATGCAGGATGTTACAGCATCATGCATGGATAAATAATCCATTCAAAATCCAGAATAGACTGATGGATTTAAATGTAACCCATGAAAAGTTTATTGCTATGGTTTCAGATCCCGCATTACAATCAACATCTTAGGAACTACCACTTGTTGTTGAATTTCAGTTTAGTATCAAAGAACATACATTATCTGAAAAGACTAGTAAAATATTTCCCTTGTTTCTAAATATGTATCATTATGAGGCTAGATTTCTTCATATGCATCACCAAAATTATATAACACAAGAGACCGAAGATAAAAATATCTATAAAATCCAGATGTTTCTATATGTCAGATTTATTAAAACAATTTGCAAATGTGTAAACAGAAGTTTCTCTTACTACTTCTTTTGGAATACATAATTACTTTTTCCACAAAAAATGCATTATTTACATTAACATATAATGGACGTATATTTTAAAATTAATTTATAGATATTTTAAATAATCCTTGGTTATATTTTCAAATAGAATATTTATGAATAGAACCTATATGAACAAAAGCTCTTGGGAGTGATCAATAATTTTTAAGGTAATAGAGGATCCTGAAACCAAAGAGTTTGAGAACTGTGGTCTAGAAAAAGCTTATTTATGTTTGATCAGGTACACATTTGATATTATTGTTGTGTTTAATGATTTTATGTGATAAAGCTAATTTTAAAATTCTCAATTGGAATGAAGCACAAACTAATATATATATAAGATAGGCAAAGACTCAGATATTTAAATTTTTCAATATCACTCTTGGTCATTTATTCTCTTTTCTTGTAAAGTGGGGTTCACGTCATTGATTTCATGTAGTTGTTGCCGGGATTAAAAGGTGTATGTAAAACGTATGGTGTGATTCCAGTTGTCTCTCAGACAAGTGGATATATAAATATACTTAAATATGAAGACTTTATCTGGGTGCCATATTCCTCTCTGGTGGCTTTTTGAGCACATTCCTGTGTGGTATGTGCAGTCCTGCAGTGTCTCCCCTCATCATCAAATGAAAATTTCAGATAAAGAATATTTTAGATATCTTTCTTCATACTGAATAAAGAGAATTAGTCCAACTACTAACTCCTATGTAACAACTGTTGCTTTTCTAAACAGAAAAAGTGATGGAGCCTGCCACAGAATATTCTTTATGGAAAACCCACTATGACACCACTTTATCCTAAGGCTATTGGGGAACCTTGGTGAAATTGAGTGGCAAATTCTTAAGAGGAGAGATTACAGAATTCTTTTAGTGCATTGAAAAATCCCTACTCAGAACCTTTTCTTTTTTCTTCACTTGACAAACTATCTCTAAAAACTATTGCCATTACTACTATTTTCTTTTCCTTTCTTTTCTTTTTTTTATGACCCCTCAGAAAAATCCTTGCGGGGATGTCTGAGATTTTGGAACAATCTGGCTCATTATTGTGACTAGAAACCAAATAATGAAATTTGTGTTTGGCTTAACTACTAGGGAAAAGGGCATGGAGAAATAAGCCACATGTAGTCCTTCTAGTATTTTTCTTTGATCAAATGTCATGGTTATGAATAATAGAAATCCTGGTTCAGTTAGAGAGTTGACTAGATAATACAGAGTTACTATGTTATTCTAAAGTAAACAAACAGATCCCTTTGTTGTCTTTGTGGTTTCTCTTTACAAATGCATTTACAAAGTTCTGTGTTTTAAGGACGTGGATTTTATTGTCATTGATGGCATCTGGTCAACAGCTTGTGAACATGCTTTGGAAGGAGATTAATTCTCTAACTCTGGAAATGACTGGAGACTGTTTCATGAACAGGTAGGTATCCTTTTTAAGGAAACTTTCTCAGTGTCTAATCATGAGAGAGGTGAGATAGAAACCCATTTAGAGCCTGCTGGAGAGAAATTGGGTAATAGAATTGGAAGAAACTTATGTAAAAGTTGACTTTTCCATATTATCTTATTCTAAGTTCTGAATAAATTAGCTTTATTTACCTAAGCACTGACAAGATTTATTCTAATCTTGGATTATTAGAGTCACCTGCTTTTCTTTCTCCTTTCTCTTACTTCCTGGTATTCGAAAATTTCATTACTCGTTAATATTTACACCAAAAGATGAAGATTATACCAGAGAAGAAATATACAGCAAGTTTGAATTCTGATGGTTGTTTTCAACTTGTTTCCTCAGTTATAAAATGAGAATAATAACATTCCCTTCTTCATAGAATTATTCTGAAGATCAAAAGGAATGATGTGTGTAAAGTGCTCAACGTGGTACCTTATGCAAAGAAAGATCAACAAATATGAAAGGCAAACCATTTTATGTGAATTAGTTTTGTCTGTTGAGAGGAAGAGAGGGTCTAATTATTGGCTAAAATGAGGCCTAGATTTTATGTTTCACTCAGTCTCTCCTGAATTAGCTGGTCAGAAGTACTGTCAACGATATGCTCATGAACAATCCCAAATAATCGTGTGTCAGAACTTCCTTACCTAAATACATAAATATTTTAGTTTAAATCGATCTATTGTTACTTCCCATTTTTCAGCAGCCTTGTGTGAATTCCAGCCTGTAGGTGAGGGATTCTGTTGAGTTGTTCTAATTTTACCAGAGGGTGTGGAACTGAAACAAAGAGAAAATCAGACCGACAGTGGCTTAAATAATGAAAATACTTATAAATTTACATAATAAGAAGTCCAAAGTTTGCTTAATTTAGTGGAACAATGGAGCCCAGGGACTTCCATCTTATCACTCAGGTATCCTCATTATTGGCTTTATCACTCAGATATCCTCATTATTGGCTTTCAGTTGCAAGCTTGTCCCCTTTTTCTTGTGAGGTGGTGAACTCACAAGCTTGTCCCCTTTTTCTTGTGAGCTCCAGGTGTCACATCCTTATATTACTGCATCCAGAAGGAAGAAGACTTTCTCTTTAGGTTTCTTTTCGTCACAGAAGGAATTCTATCCCAGAAGCCTCCCAGGAGACTTACCTGCCTTTGCTTAGGTCTCCCAGAATGCTGAGCCTGAGAGTCCAAGTCTTAGATCTTAAAGGATAGAGAAAGGGAAGCAAAAAAGAACCCAACTGAAGTAACAAGGATGGACAGGGATTTGAAATAATAGTAAATTTTGTCTAATGATTACCCTGGTTTTCTAGTATATAAATTTCTCTCTCCCCCCCCATCCCCTATCTCTCTCCCCCCTCCCTCTCCTTCTCCCTCGCTCTCTCTGTCTCGTGCGTGTGTGTATACACTCATGGTTATATATAAACTCATTCATTTCATTCATTCATACATAAATTCCATGTGTGCTGAGCATCTACTATATTAGATGCTGGGATTCAAAGATGAATGTGATATGGCTTTTGCTGCAAAGAACCCCGCAGCCTGTCAGCTTTCCCTTCTTCCTACTTCTTTGTCTATCTAGTTCAGAATCCTGCTTTATTTCCTCACTGTTGATGAGAAGACTCCCCAAATCCTCGCCTTTCAGCTGGCCTGGAGACCTCCAAATCTTGCCTCAGTGCAACACTGCCTACTGTGGTTTTGTTGACGTGTGTTGCTGATTGCTGCTGAATAAAATCATGTAGGCCTAGGGATTAGCTTCTCTGCAAATGTGCAGGTTCATGCTCATCTGAGTCCTTTTTGCAGCCTGGATGTCTATTTACTCAGCTTAACCTTTCTCTGTCTCCATTCTCCTCAGTGACTATTTTAAAATCTTAATAGTTTTCTATAGACCCCAAGTCCACTTTTTCCCTCTCTCTGACTTGGTTTCTATTTTAAAGAGAAAACATAAACCATAAATCTAAACTTTCTAAACTTCTTGCTGGTCCCTCTCTGAGAAACTTATTCACTCTTTTATCGAGTCCTGCTTTGGTAACATGTCATTGGCCTCCAATAAAAAACAACATGAGATATTATAAAGTTCAAGTAGTCAAAACAGTATGATACTGGCATAAAGACAGAGATATAGACCAACAGAAAAGAATAGAGAGCCCCAAAATTAAGTATAGTAAAGTGACTTTTGACAGTGGAGTCAAAATGGGGAAATGATATTCTCTTCAATAAATGGTGTTGGGAAAATTGGATATCCACATGTAAAAGAATTAAATTGGATTCTTATCTTACACCTGACACAAAAGCCAACAACTCAAAATGAATTAAAGTCTTAAATGTAGGACCTGAAACTGTAAAACTTCCAAAAGAGAACATAAGAGAAAACCTTCTCAACGCTGGCCTTGGCAATGATTTCTTGGATATGACACCAAAACCACAAGCGACAATAAATGAACAAGTGGGACTACAACAAATTAAAAAGGTTTTGCACCGTAAAGGAAACCATCAACAAAAAGAAAGGTGACCCACATAATGAGAGAAAATATTTGCAAATCCTATTTCTAATAAGGGTAAGTATTTATTTTAAAAATGTAAGGAACTACTCCTACTCCGACTACTCAACAGAAAAAAAAAAATCAAATCGCTCATTTACAAAATGGGCAAAGGACTTGAATAGACCTTTCTCCAAAGAAGACATACAAATGGCCAAGAAGTACATGAAAAGGTGCTCAAATCACTAATCATCAGGAAAATGCAAATCAAAACCCAATGAGTTCTCATTTCATACCTGTTAGGATGGCTGTTCTCAAAGAAACAAAATAAATGTTGGAAAGGGTGTGAAGAAATGGAACCCCTGTACACTGCTGGTGAGAATGTAAAATGATGCAGCTTCTTTGGAAAAACAATATGGAGGTTCCTCAAAATATTAAAAACAGAATTGGTATATGATCCAGCAATTCCATCTCTGGGTATATAGTCAAAAGAATTGAAATCAAGATCCTGAAGAGATATTTATAGTTCTGTGTTTATTTCAGCTTTATTCATAATAGCTAAGATGTAGAAACTACTTAACCAACAAATAAGTGGATAGAGAAAATGAGATACATATACATTGAATATATACAATGTACACAAAAGAATATTATTCAGTCTTGAAAAAGAAGGAAATCCTACCATATGCAACAATGTGGATGAATTTGGAAGATATTATGCTAAGTGAAAGAAGCCAGACACAGGACAAATATTGCATGATTCCACTTACGGGATTTATCTAAAGTAGTCAAACTCACAGAAGCAAAGGTTGCCAGGGGATGGAGGGAGAGGGAGGGAAGTGAAGAGTTGTCGTTCAAGGGTCTCATGTTTCAGCGGTGCAAGGTGAATAAGTCCTGGAGATCTGCTGTAGTGCCGACAGTTAATGCTGTACTGTGCACTTAAGATTTTGTTAGGAAGGCAGATCTCATGTTGAGTATTCTTACCACAATGAAAAGAAAACAACAACAGCATGAGACGCAGCTTAAACACTTTGTCTTGTGCTTTCTGTGGAGATGGTGTGGGGCTACTGTTCATTACATCACACGCTTAGAAAACGTCCTCTCAGGTCTCAGAGCCAGGAACAGCTGTGATTCTTTTGAGCAACTTTATTTCAGATATCTATACGTCCTTATGGAGATTTAAATCTTTACTAGACCTTTGGGCGAAAGAAAACTCAGAGCTAAATTTGTGATTTACTGGCACACAAGCAGGGGCCCACTGTGTGCACAGCAAGACACACCAGAAAGGGATTCGGCTGCCTGACTGAGGGAGACCCTCCCCACTGCTGTAGTGGAAAGAGCCTGTGGCGGGCATTGGCATCCCAGAGTCTGCTCCCAGCTCTATCCCTTGCTGGTTCTGTGTTGTGGGGCAACTTGTATCTACTTTCCTGGCTAGTAATGCAATGTTGTGCATCTTCTGTTCACTCTCATTCCTTGCAAAATCAGTAGATGTTTTTCATGAAAGAGTTTATAAATGCCAGATAATGTTGGGGCTTGTGTCATGTACCAGCAGCCCTTTTGAAAAAGCTGCCCTTGCAGGACAATTAGACAGAAGCAAGAAAGGTTTATCTTTCAATGACAGAACAAAAGGTTTATCTTAGCTGTGCATTGTATGCAGCCTCCAGCATTGGAGGTGGGGGGAGAGGGCCAAATTATGACAGAGTTGGTTTATCAAATGTTGAGAAAAGCAGCATTTTCAAGGCATTTGAAATAGTCACCCCAAAATGTCTTAGTATAGTGACACCTGAACAGCTAATTTAAAAAAATTATATGGAATTTAAAGGATCTCAGTGAAGGAGTCACAAACATAAAAAAATTGATCAAATATCTTTCAGGGGTGATACAGGAAAAGTCAGTTTGTGCTTTTGCAGCAGGTGAAGTAGGTTTTGTAACATTGTCCAAAGAGCAGATGATGCTTCCAATGGTTTTCAATGTCTCTTTGTAGCTCTACTTTCTAATAAATCACCTTAATACAAGAGTTGTGCCCAGAGCAATTTTTTGGTCAAACTATTTGTTTAACAGTTTAGGTTGTCTGGCTGGTGATATGTTTTCAGTAATTTATAGCTTTGCTCCTTTTGCTGACAAAATGTTTTCTCCTATGCTGAATCGCTGCCTCTATTCACATTGCCTGAATATGAATTTAATGATTTTTAATTTATGTGGAGGAACATCATATTTTGTAGATGCTTTGTGTTTTGATACTGATTTGCAGAAAAAAATATGCTCTTTGGTGAAATGTGTTTTGCATTTCTGTTTCTGGTTGTTGGTGGTGGTAGTGTTGTTATTTCCCCCCCTTTCAAGAAAGCCATGTGTTTGACTCCCTTTCTCCCAGGGCTCAGGTTCTCCCAGGAGGAAAATTTTTGAAGCAGCTCCCCAATCTGAGAGTGAGGTTTAACTCAAACATTCCAAGGAAATTGTTGTGGCTCATGATCCCAAGAGGTCAGTTGCTGTACCAGCAAGGGCTCCCTGGATGTTAGGGCTTCCTCTGTAGTTGAAGAGTATAGTGATCACGGGTGGTCGTCCATCCAGGTTGAGCATCCACCCACTTCTTCATGCAGCTCATAAGAGGCAGAGGAAGCTGACTCTGGCTCTTCACCAGGGATGGGTCCTGATTCACATGGGTCATTCCAACCATGGAATTTAGCTTTTCTTTACAGTCATTGGTTCAGGGTGGGCAAACGAAATGATGGGGCTCAACCAGACTGAAGGGAATGACTTTATTCCATGATAGGTGGTGTGGGAGTTTTATGTGTTGACTTGAGACAATTCTGACTAACAGAGAGAGAGAGAGTCTTGCTCTCTCTCAAGGGACTTTAAAAATCAGAAAACAGGTTGCTTCGGTCACTCAGTTGCTGCTGCAGCCATCCTGTGACCAGGAGGGAGGCCTGTGTGTGAGGACAAAGGCAACATGCTAAAGAGGGAAGAACAGAGGGATTGCAGAGAAAGAAAAAGCCCTGCTTCTTCCTGGAGCCTGTCCCACCTCAAAGATTTAGCTAAGTGAAGTAATACGTCTCTTAATTATTTAAATTTGTATTAGGTTTTCTCTGGCTTCAACAGCACATTCGTCCATACCTACTTAGCTGCTGCTGTGAGCCAGGTGCTGTCCTAGGTACTGTCTGTGCAACAGTGAACAGTATGGTGGTCAAAGTGTCTACCCTCATGACACACATTACCTGGTAGCAAAGACAACAACACATACACGAATACGTAATGTGATGTCAGGTAATCAAGCACGGTAAGGAGGCAGGGGGCGTTGGTGGAGGAGTCCTGGGTCTGAGAGGCATGCTATTTGAAACAATGTGATCAGAGAAGTGATTAAAGTGAGGGAGTGAGCCATTAAAATTCTGAGGAAAGAACGTTCCAGGCAGAGGGAATATAGCAGTTCCAGGACAGGAATGTGCTTGGTGTATTTTAGGAAAAACAAACAAACAAACAAACAAATAGGAGGCTGGTACAGCTGCGTGAAATGGAAATCAGAAGCCAGAGGACTTGGAATTGCCTGTCTACATGATGGGAAACTATTGGAGAATACTGTGAATGAAGTTTTTTTGCAGCTCAAAGCATCCGTGTGGGTGCAGACATAAAGTAACCTGGACATGAAGATGGAATCTGCAAAGACCAGGACTCTCAGAAAGCAGGTCTGCCTTTGAGCCTGGGAATGGTTATTACAACCACTTAGTCTTCAAGGAACTCTTCAGATCAATGAACTTGGCTGGACTTTTATAGTTTTGAGTAACTGAAGTTCAGTAGAATTGCATACGTGTATATGTGTGGAAATACACATGATAATAAGAAATTACCTATTTTATTAAGAATTCACATATTATTTTAAATCTGGAATAACTGTTGTATTTATTTAAACGCATGCTTTTGTAGCCTCTGTTGAAATGACATCATGTGTTTTTCATCTTTTGATCTATGAATACAGAGAATTATGTGTACAGTTTTCCTGTTACTGAATCATCCTTGCATTTCTGGAATAAACCCAACTGGGTCATGGTATATTATTTATTTAATGTAATACTGGATTCAATTTGAAAATATTTTACTTATCCTTTTTACATCAGTATTCATAAGATAAATAAAATTATAGTTTTCTTTTTTGGTGCTTTCATGTTCTGGTCTTAGTATTAGTGTCTGTAAAAAGAAGGGTATTTTTCTTTCTCTCTTTGGGATTATTTAAATAGTGTCATCATTTTCTTTCCTTGGAGATTTAAAAAATGTATTTTTTAGGGTTAACACAATTTAGTCACCTTAAAAAATATTTTTCATTTGACTTTCCATTTCTTTGTCCATATACTTGCATAATTGTTAAACAGATGCAGTTATATAATTTATTATGGATAATTTACATTTTGATTTTTTCCTTTAAACTTCTTTCAAATGCTTTCCCACATGCTACAGTCTTCACAATAATTTCAGTTGATAAATACTATTCCATTGTGTGGATGGACCATAATTTAATAATTTCCTATCCTTGCATAATTGAATGTTTTCTGTTGCTATTTTTGTAAAATAATGCTGCAATAAATATATTTTGCATAAGTTGTACTCTTATTTTAGATATTTTTGTTTTCGGATAACTTCCCAGGCATGGAAAGGTAGAAACCTTTCTATGGCTTTTGAGATGCGTGGGCAAATTATTCACCAAAAGGTTTGTACCAATTTCTGAGGTCTCCAGAATTTGGGTACCTTATTTGCACAACATTTTTTTATCAGTATCGGTTATTATGTGTATACACATTTCCGTTATTAGCTATGAAATGGCACTATAAGTGTCTAGTCTCCAGACTCGGGAATAAGGAGAGAGCTCTCCGTTAAGCAGTGCCTGTCTCACTGATTCTGGAGTCGATTTAGTTGCTGTCATTTCTCAGCTGTCGTAAGCTTTGGTCCTGAGCTCTGTCTGGGACTCTGGCCCCAGCTATTGCCTCCCGTTCTGAAGTTGAAGCTCAGAACTCAGACTTGGTCACCTTTTTGTTTTTGTTTTGCTTTTTAGTCAGCGTTGGTTGAGTTCTTACTACATGCCAAGCACAAACTCTTAACTGCATTTGCTTAGTTAGTTACCAAGCAGGACACAGTGGTTGGGAGCGTGAGGAATTCCACAGGCAGCAGAGTAAGACCTGCATCTGGTGGCCTCTTTTCAAAGACAAAATGCTTTCCATCTTTACTTCCTCTTGGATGGTCTCACTACCTTCTGAGGAGGGTGGTAGCTGGCTTAGGGAGGGGAGAAAAAAGATCTTGGCTCTTTGACATGAAACTTGTGGTTCTTACGTAGTTAATCTGTAAAAAACAAAACACCACTTGCCACCTCAGCAGAGATGTCTTATTTTTGTGAAATCAAAGTACTTTGTAACCATGACGAATCCCCAATGTCCGTAAACTGTCCCGAGGGAGAGGTTCTGGTTACCAAATCCTCACGTAGTATAGCTGTGCTTGCTTTTCCTCGAGCTGGTGTCTCCCAGAGGGAGCCTGATCTCACCCCATCTGCCCGGGGCTCAGAGAAGGATTAAACAGAGAGCAGAAGCCAATCAAGACAATTACTATGGTTTTAAATTTTAGTTTTAAACGTAAGCCCAGGCAATCCAGAAAAATAAAATACCCCTTTTTTCATGGTGCCAAAAGGAAGCAAATGGTAGTCTAGAAACCAGATTTCTGCTCTCAGTGAGTTAAGAGAATGAGGGAGCAGAGAGAAGAGATGTGTTCTTAGCCAAGAATTCCTCTTGAGTGACATGTGAAAGCCTGGTGCTTTCTTGAGTTTGAAGCACACCAGATGTGTTATTTTTTTTGACTCTTCCATGAACTCTGAGTATCAATCATTGTTTAATAAACATTTATTGAACATATAGAATATTTTTAGTTACGTTTTGGATTCCAGGGACATTAAATCAAATAAGATTTTGTTCCTATTTTCAAGTTAATTGTATGTAGTGAAGGAAAAAAGCAAAGCACTTTGATGACGGATGTTAGGTCAAGGTGCTATGGGACACCTGAGGAGATAAATACTTTGATCCAAATGAGCTGAGTAATAAGTTATGAGGTTTCTTATTTGACTTCTTGTCCCTTTTATTTGCTATACCTCTTTCCTGGGAGATTTTGTTCATCCCCAATGGGCTTCCACTGTCCCAGTGAGCATTGCAGATGGTCCAAATGTCATAGTCAAGTACTTAGGACCAAGTAAATAACATTCTAATAGATCATACAAAACTGATAGCAGAACAACTGCTAGAGAACTTTTGGAAACATGGAGGGCAACAAGACAGGCAAGAGGTCAGCAAATACTGCCTAAAGAAACAAGCAAACAAATAAACAAAGGTAAATTATTAAAAACAGACCAGTAAGATTGATAGGTGCCATGTATTTAAGAAGGCAATACTTATTGGTGATCAAAATGAGCATACAAAAAAGTCATGCCCAACTCAAAAAAATTTTTTTGAGAGGTTTATGAAGCCACTAGGTAAGGAAGATAAAGAGCATATTGATTTCAGAAAAAATGTCTCAAATGTCTTATTTTGGGGGCAAGAAGGAGGAGAAACCCATCATTAGTTGTGGTCAGTCGTGATAATCGAGGGGCTCTCTTCATGGCCCCATCTGTTGTTTTCATCCTTTCCCCTTCTCTCCTTGAAACTATTCAGGAAGATGGGATTGTTGACCAGTGTTTTTCCCCCCCATTGACCAGTATTTTTAAAAAGAATTGAATGAAAGAGAAAATACTCTGCTTTCGGTTCAAAGAAGGTGTCATATTTGTGCACATTTGCCACATCCCCTTCTTCCCTCCTTTACATTTTGAGGCCATGATAAGGTCCTTGGTGAAAGCTTTGGGTAGGACAAAGGTAAAGATTATAAAAACTTTCTCCCTCTTGTCTCTTCATTGAAAAAAAATATATAAAATTCTTAGAGAAATGCATTACATGGTTAAAAAGTCAAATACTATACTAAGAGCTATACTGGAAAATGGCATTTTCTTGCTCTATCCCACCCATTCCAAGTTCAGCTCTCCTGGAACAACCATTTTCAACTCTTTTTAGCTGTTTCTATTGTAACTTACTTCTCCATTTCCAAGTAATATACCTCTACTGATATTTGTAGATGCATACATTTCAGAAATTCTTTATTGACTTTGAATTATGGAAGATGAGGAGCAATACCAGCCAGGCATGGTGGTGTAATAGAGCATGCATATCACCAGCCTCCTTTCCACATCCTTCAAATGCAGTTACCCTGCATTCTAGGTTCAATGTTTTTTTTCTTCTTTAATTTACTTCCTTGTTTATATTCCTTGGTAGCTTCCTGAGATTTTGCATGTCTGAACATTTCTTTATTCTGTGCTCATGCTTGATTGGAAATTTAGAATTTATTAAGATGAAAATAATTTTCATTAGCATTTTGAAGGCATTGTTCCATATTCCTGTGAAGAAGCTGTGGTGGTAACAATATCATATGTTCACCAAATTTATTTCATCTTCTTCTTTGGCTTACAGGACAACCTTGTTCCTCAGCCTCATTTGCAGGTAAGTTGGAGTCATAAGACTGGGTTATAGCCAAAGGCATGTGGGTGGAAGTGAAGTACCCACTTCAGGCTTACACAGTCCTCCGGACTTTCTCTTCCCCTTCCATGGTGGTTTTAAAAGGCCACACCTTGAAGATGGTAGCACCACCAGATGGATCTCTGTCTCTTAATGGTTGCTTCTGCTGAATGAGTTATTTTATTGTGTTAAGTCAATAATCAAATCCTATGTCATTCTAATTATATGACTTGTTTTTCATGTGACCTATTTTTCTCTCTAGTAGTGGGGTGGGAAGAACACAGCAAGGATATGATATTTGAGCACATTTCAGAAGCAGGAGTAGGTGTCTGCTGGGCAGGAGGAACAGTATAAGCCAGGACATGGTGGTGCAGTAGAGTGTGCTTGAGGAACAGTGAAAGGTCTACACAGGAAATCATTCATTTGTTCGGAACTAGTGTCTATTACTGGTCAGGTATAATATCAGGGGACAGAGGACTAATACAGCCCCTATGGATTAGTAGTAGAAATAGAAATGTAAACAAAAATCTATAAAATAATATTTAAATACTGTCATAGAAATATCACATAGTGGTTAAGGGCAAAGCTCTGGACACAGATTGCCTTGTTCAAATCTGGCTCCCCCACTTTTAGATGTATGACGTTGGGCAAATTACTTAACTTTAATTTTTTCATAGGTAAAATGGAATTAACAACATTATAACAATAGTCTTATGAGGGTTAAAGGGACAGTGAAATGTAAAGTGCTTCATATGTATTGAGCACAGAGAATCAGTTTTTAAAATTAGGTCTTATTATTGTTATGATGATGATGATGATGATGTGTAGGTGTAGGCTGATGCTTGGCTGGGAAGGAACGTTTATAAGCTATGTCAAGGTGTCTGAACTGCATCCTGTAAATATTAAAGATCATTTTATCACAGAGATGAGGAAGAGATTCAATTTTAGTGCCTTGCCATTCTATTTGCCTTACAAAACTCAATTTCAAGGGAGTGGCAATTTTCCTAAACTCTTGTAAGCCCATTATGTGGCTGCCCTCAATAGCATGCCTAAGGCACATTCACAAGTTCTTTTATTAAACTGATGCTGGCCTCAAGTTTATTATTATTTCATCATACATTAGCTTTGATTTCCTAAGGCCAGGAGAGTCAATGTGAGTCAAATTTCTTCCTTTCATAACATTTGATTCACTGCTTGGAGACATTTGAATTCCCCATCATAGAAGCACAGACTGTCAGTGCTGGCAAGAGGCTTTGGAGATGCTCTCATCCCTTTCTTTCCAGATAAGAAAACTGAGACCCACAGGGGTGGTAGTGATTGATTTTCCTACAGTCAGCTGTGCTCCTGGGGGTAATTATTAGTGTTTGGAGGTGATAAGTAATCATGATCTTTTCCTTGTGCTGAGCTTGGAACTAATAGAAAAATAAGACACAGGAATCTGGTAGGAGAAGGGAAAAACATTGGCTTTCTTACTGAATTAAGTTAAATCAAAGAGCACAACTTGGCATGTAGTGAAATGGCCTTTGCTTTGAATTGCATCAACACAGTTGGTAGACAATGGTGGCTGTCTACCACACAGATGTTCCTTGCCTTTTTCTCTTGCCAGCAGAGCTGGTCTTTCACTGTAGAGGCTGAAAATGCCAGAGGCTCCCATCCCAGACTTCCTTACAGCTGGGACATGATCATGTGACCTCATTCTGGCCAATGTGACTAAAGAGGAAATTGGTGGGAAAATTCTGTAAGACTTATCCTCTCTTAAAGGATACATGCTGTGACAAGATACTTCCCTATCCTTATACCCCCTCCCCACCCTGCTCGTAAACATCGTTACTTAGCAATACTAAGTCTGAGGCAGGGGTAGCTCATGGAGAAAGGCACGTCAGCATGCTGAGAAATGATGGGAAATGCCGGGGTATTGGGTGCTGCTGAGCAGTTATGCCAACGCCAGACCCCCCTGACTCTGGGCTTTCTATTAAGTAGGCTTAAGTACTTATGCCACCTTCAGTGGTTTGGACTTGTTATTTGCAGCCCAGATCATCCCAAGTGATAAATCTCTTTGAACTTGAACCCTCTAAGATATTGATTGATTCATCGTGTTTATTGTTCAGTCTTATCAATCAATCAGATAAGAGAGTTAGGGAGGGAGTGTGGAGTTGAGATGCCTGAGTGTTCTATCCATACTTTGCCTCTTTGCCCACAATGAAAAAGTGAGCATGGGAGATAAACACCACTTCCCCACAGCCAATCCTGGTTATAACATGGAAGGAAAAGATTAGATTAGACTGGATCTAAAGATAAAAAGGTCTTGTAATTTTTTTAAATCGAGGAATTAAGCCCATAATTGTATGTGACAAACGGAGTTAAACCGAGTGTGTGTATTTATATTCTGATAGTACTTCTAAAGCATCATGCCTTTGTCTCAGCCTTGTGTGGGCCCCAGTGACCTTCAAGGCAGTTCAGAAGACAGAGCATCCACAGCAGTGTTAGGCAGGCCTAGGTTATGCATCTTGTTTCCAGAGTTCTGGACGTGAACAGTGCAAGAAAGATGAACCTAATGACGACATCTTTGTGGCACAGTAATCTCATTATGAAGTTTCCTTCTTTACTTTTGACCCTGCGGGGAGAGGAGTATTAAAATTATTTCATTATCCATCAGAAGAGCCTAATTCTTTTTCCAAAAAGAGCTACAGACTAGCAGAAGTGATGGAAGTGAATAGCCGGCTGCCAATCAAATCTAATTTCCATACTCCACATTTCTTTGATGAGATATTTCAAGCTGCAAAGAGGGAAAATGTTTCTCCCCTCCAAGTAATTGAAGTTAATCATAAAGCCCAACCAGACCAAGCTGCCAAGGGGAGCCAAGATTGTGTGACCTGCCAGACCACTCCCATGGAGGAACTTGTTCAAATTGATGGGGGAGGGGAGTGGAAACCATCAGGTTTAGTGTCCTGTGATGGGAAAGAAGATAATGGGAAAGTGGACACTGACCCTGCTCCTGGGGTCTAATACTTCTGGAATAGCTTGTGGCCACACACCCCCATGTGTGGGCCCCACACCATGCTAATTTGAAGCTCAAGACATTTCATGACGATACCTGCATTGGCCAACTGTGGTCTCTTGGGAAGGCAAGTCTTATTGAATTGACTGTTTGCTCTTCTGGATATTTTTGCCTAACTTTAATGGACACTAAAGTTAGGCAAAAATATCCAGAAAGTTTTTCACTGGGAGAAAATGAAAATAAGTGATATGTGGTGTCTCCACAATCATTCAGTTGTTTAGTCATTTACTTAAGGATTGATTGCCTGTCATGTGCACACATAAGGATGAATAGGAGAGTCACAGTGCAGCTACTTGGAGCTGACATCTCTCAAGGGTCAGAGACAAGTGCGCCGTTGATGACAGAACAAGATGGAAAGGAGCGGCAACAGGGGATGCACAAGGCATGAAAGCATATGTCTTGGACACTCACCTCAGACTTCGATGATCAGAGAAGGCTTCCTGAAGGAAACAGGAGCTAAGCCAAGTCCTAAAGGATGAGGAGGGGTGAAGGAGAGGTAGGGGTTGGGAAGAGGAAATGCCAAGGGCAAGGGCAAAGGCCTGATGGGAGAGAGAGTGGTGCTTGGCTCATGCTGCAAGTCTTGAGCTTGGAGTGAGAATGGGCAGGGGCAGGAGAAAAGGCAGTGGGGCTAAGGAGAGGGCTCTGTTAAGGAGTTTTTGCTGTAGACTGTGCCGTGGGGAACAGTGGATTTTCAGCTAGAATATACAAATCAGAATTAGTCTGACATTTACAAAGGACCTTTCCAGCTTCTCTGAACAGAGAGGAAGGAGTCAGAGGCATCAGTAAGAAGGGTCTTCAAGGTTCTGAATAGGAAACTGAGTCACAAGGTGTTTGGGAGATTAGAACTGACAGAACTGTGCATGTAAGGAGGGAGTGGGGTGTGGGACAGGGAGGTGTCTAGAATGAATCTTGAGGGTTTTCATTTACAGAGTTGAGAAATGCAGGCTTAAGGGGGTGGGAAAGAGCTTGGAGAGAAGGGTAATGAACTTGTTTGGGACATAATGAGGTTGGAGTGTTTCTGTGACATTCAAATAAAGAGGTCATGGAGATAGCGAGGAAATCAATGAATTATATTAGATGTTTATGTACTTAACACTCAGACTGTTTTGGCCTTATGTTCTGGGCCTTGTTGGCTTTCTATCCATGATTTCTTAACTCAGAATTATAGGTTTGAGACTTTTACTTTACTCAGCTCTTAAGTCTCAAATGACATCTCTAATGCTTGGCCAGCATTTTGCAAAGGTGGATCACTGGTTCCAAGGGCCACTGAGTTCCAAGAAATACTCAGGACGCAGGGGCCACAGCTACAGAGAAAAATGGGTCTTAGGGCAGTCTATACTTTGTTATGAAATTCCTCCATCCTCTTGATTATTTTAGTCTCCCTTCTCTGGACCTGATTACTATCCTGGCTTCATTGTTCACTAAAGGTCAGGGCCATCTCTACTTTGGAGAAATTTCTCCTTATAATTTATTTTGATGCAGACTCTTCAATGACTGAAAGGTAAGAAGCTGTCATTCAGTCAGGCAAACCATACATTTCCAAAGATTGATATTCTCAAATCAAGTAATTAGGCTTAGCAGATCAGAAATCAGGTTCTGGATAAATAAGCAGTTTTTAAAATACAAAAAAAAAAAAAAAAAAAAAAGAAAGAAAGATAAAAGAAATCTCTTTTATGAACTCTTAGCTGCTTTAAGCTTTGGAATTTCCCATGGATCAGCCAACATAGGCACAGCTGGCGAGGCTTAGAGATTTTTATCAGACTGACCCAATGATTCCCTCACTGAAGACCATGGCTTCTCACTGCAAGAGCATAACAACTGGCTGACACAGCTGGATTCAGTAAAAATCAGTCTGAGCTGAATCTGAATCCTAGCTCTATCACTGGTCAATCAATCAACTCTTGGATCTCTGTTTCTTCATCATAAAGGGTAGTAAGTACTTCATAGAATATTGTTGTGAGAATTAATAGGCACACCACATGAAAAGGGGCTAGAAGGAGTTCAAGTAATTACTCCTCGCTGCTGGGTAGAACCGTCTACATATGAGACCTGCACTGTACAATATGGTAGCCACCACCTGTAGTGTGGCTGAATGTGGTTGGTTTGAATTGAGATCATGTTGTCAATTATATATGCTATCAATATAGATCAGATTCCAAAGACTTAATATGAGAAAAAATGTAAAAAGAATATAAAATATTGTGTTAACAATGTTTTAAATTGATTACATGTTTAAATATACACATTTTGGATAATATTGGATTAAATAGAATATTTTATTTCTAACACACTGGGAATTATTATTAAAATTAACCTCATCTGTTTCCTTTTACTTTCTTAGTGTGGCTACTGGGAAATTTAATATTGTGTATGTGCTTGAATTCCATTTTTACCAGACTCTTCTGTATTGGACATAGGACTTACCCTGAAGGATTTCCAACGTCTGAGGTTGTAAGCAAATTCTTCACCTGGAGGTTGTAAGCAAAGTACTCACCTGTATCAACACAGCCACCTCCCCAGCTGGTGTCTTTGCTCTAATCTATCTCTTTACTATCTATCTCTTCCTGAATACCCTCTGTGCTCAACCATAAAGACTCCTTGTAGCTTCTCAAACTCACTTCACCCTCTTCCATGTCTTTAGTTATTTATTCTACAAACAGTTCTTTGTAATTAACTGTGAGCCAGGCAGTATTTTAGTCATTGGGGAAATAGGGGTGAATAGGACAAAGATTCTTCTCCAAATTCCAATGGAGAAATCAATGTGTGTGGTTTCTTCTGCCCAGAATAAATTCTCTCCTAACTCACTGGAATCATTTTTCTAAGAATTTTTTCTCGACAGCACCCCATAGTCTAGGCTCTCATAGCATCCTATGCCATTTAATGTTGTTTATTTATTTTTTAACTTCTAGTTGTTTTAATTCAGCTTTTTAACAGTACTGTTTAAAAATAAACTTTATCTTGTTCTTAATATGGGAGAATTATTTTTTATCATTAAAAAATTAGATAAAATTGACATACTGTATTAATTTTAGGTGTACAAAATAATGATTTTATATGTGTACATATTGCAAAATGATTACCAAATTATGTTTAGTTATCACCCATCACCACACATAGTTACACTTTTTTTTTCTTGCTGAGATCTACTCTCAGTAATTTTCAAATATACTACATAGTGTTATTAACGTGGTCACTGTGCTGTAAGTTACATCCCCAGGACTTATCTTGTAGCTAGAAGTCTGTACCTTTTGACCACCTTCACCTATTTTGTCTATCCCCTAAATAAAATGTGGATTTATTTTTTAATGAAACTTTTTATTTGAGACAACTGTAGATTTGTAGGCAGTTGTAAGATATAAGACAGAGACATCCAAGTACCTTTTATCCAGGTTCCCTCCATGTTTTTTATACTTAAAACTATAGCACAATATCACAACCAGAACATTGAGGTTGGTATAATCACCCATTCTGTTCATATTTACCCAGTTTTACTAATATTCGTGTGTGTGTGTATTTAGTACTGTATAGTTTTATTGCATGTTTTGTTCATTTAGCTACTGCTATAGTCAAGAGTTTGTGTCATCACAAAAGTCCTTCACACTGCCCCTTTATAACCATACCCACTTCCTTTCTTTGCCCATTTCTCCTAACCCCTGGCAACCACTAATCTGTTGTACATTTCTATAATTTTGTCACTTCAAGAATGTTATATAAATAGAATAATAAATGGCAAGTTATAAAACATAACTGTTCGTGATTGGCTTTTTCCCCTCAGTATGATTCTCTAGAGATTATCCCAGTTGGTGTGTGTTCATTTCCTTTTTACTGCTGAGTAGTATTCCATGTTGTGAATTGTACCACAGTTTGTCAAACCGTTCCCCGGTTGCAGGACATGTGAGTTGCTTCTGGTTTGAGGCTATAATGAATTAGGCTGCTACGAACATTTGAATACAGGTTTTTGTGTGAACACAAATTTTCATTTCTCTGGGATAAATCCCAAGACTGCATGCAATATCTGGGTTATATGCACGTTGGTTTGTTTATCTTCCTCACTAGACTATTGATCCTTCAAGGGCTGGTAGCTCTATTTATATTTGCATCACGTGTACTTTGTGTGTATCTGACATAAGTAACACTCAATAAAATATGATTGGAAGGAAGAAAAGATAAAGAAAAAAAGGGAAGGAGGAAATAAATCTATCATTACCATCTTTTGTTAGCTATTTTGCCCCCACACCTCCCAACATTATCTTTTTTTTTTTTTTAATGAACTCACTGACTCCAGTGCTAGACAGTGCCTGACACACAGCAGTTGGTTAATAAATATGTGTTAAATTATGTAATGAATACTCTGGAGAGTAGAACAATTCTGCTTCTTCTCTCCACCCTCCCATCACCTTGCTTTTTCATGCGAGCACAAGTGCGGGCACACACAGACACATGCACACACTCGGGGGGCCATAATCCTAGGAATCTTTTTCCGGAACAAAGCCAATAGCTAACAAATGAGGTGCTGTTGCTTTGTAGCTTAGCTAACAATGACTTGGCCTTGTCTGTACTGCTGCCTGGGGAATTACAAATGAAAGAGTGGGGACCCAGCAGCTTTGTGGACTCATTCCAATGAGAATACGGGATGCACTTGAAATAAAGAATGCTTCTTTGTGATTCATTAAGCTCTTCTCTGTTCCTCTCTGTTAGGCATGTGTCTGCCATGCCCTGCAAACCTATGACATTCAAAAGTGGAAGAGTCAGGCAGAAATAAAAACATCCCACTTCAGTGTCTAAACCATGTGCCCCTTAATCTGAAATAAATCTGTAACAATTGACAGATATTTCTTTCAGACAGTTGTGGAGAAAGGCTTGACTTGTCATAGTAAATCAGACACAGGCTTCATTATTTTTAGTCCCGTTAAAGAAGTTACCATAGCAACTATACTATCATCTAAGGCAAATTTTATCTCTTTAAGTCAATAAAATGCGGAGCTGTCCCACAAATACCCAGTGTATTGAAAGGAAGAAATGACTTTCCAATAAAATTAATTTATTCTAAGACTTCACTGTTCACCTTCATTCGTAATCCCAGCATTTTTGCCCCCTATAAATATGGGATAGTAAAAGCAACAACCCAAGGCTGACCTTTCTGGTATCTGTTTGCAGAGAATCATTATTTCTACTACTTCCTGGAAACACATAGCTTCATTTGTGGCTTTTTTATTCATCCACAGGGGGCATAATGCTAATTAATTTGACCCTGGACAGAGCCTTGTGTATTCTGAGAGGACAATGGGAAAAACACATGGGAGCACATGCATCTTTTCTCAGCTCTCAGGAGATCATTGTAAGTGATGAAGCAAACTGCTTAGGTCTCTGGATCCTTGGTACCTGTGGAACAGAGAGGGAAGACTCAGTATATGTTGGTTGTTGGCCCAGTTAGTTTGACTCCATTCTTGGTCAGAACTGAAAATTTTGGAAGTATTCATGCAGACATATTAAGATATTGAATTTTGAAACTGTGGTAAAGCTTGTGCCCCCAAAGTCTGAGATTCAGAACTTAAAATTATATACACACTTCAGACATTTTTTTCCTATTGCAAAATGTGTTGTTAATTTCACTGTGAGATCCAAGTGCCAGAGGCTGGCTGGGGAAGCACAGTGGGTGCCCACCCATGTCTCCTGGTTTCAGAATGCTGGTAAGGTCTCATAGCCTCCAGCTTCCTCTCTTTACAGACTCACATTCCCACCCACCCACCCCACATTTAATAGGTTTGAAATTAGTATATGCCTAATAATTAATGGCATGGCACTTTTTATTGGCAGCTTTTTAATTCTTAGGTGTACATACAATGATGATCGGAAAGAAAAATATTTACTACCTGCTTATCATAAATCAAGTACTGAGATAGGTAATTTATAGAATCCTCATGCAAACCCTCGGAATGAGGCATTTTCAGTTTGACAGGAAGCTGAGACTCAGGAGGGTATGAGACTTGTTCAGAACCACAAGTTGGCAAGTGTCAGAGTCAAGATTTGGACATGAATCTGGAAGACGTTGTTGAAATATGAACCTTCAGATTCTCCATCTGACTTGCCTTTAGCTTGTTTTATTCATACAATAGCAAATCTTTAAATTCTGCTGTTATGAAGGAAGTTATGAGTCATAGGGTCCAACCCCATCATGTTACAGATGAGGAAACTGAGGCTGAGAAAAGTGACTTGCCCAAGGCAGTCACAGGGAAGTTATGCCACCGAGAGTCAGCATGGCCAAGTCAGGAAAGGAAGTTTCCAGGCTCTGGCAATGTGTTTATATCCTGCATACAGTGTACACTCCCAGGTCCTTCTTGTCTGGGGCTGCCCTCCCTCAACCAGGCTGCCTTTGTTCAGTCACCTCTTCGAGGCACTGACACTCAGCTTCACCTCTGTTGTCATGCTCCCCCGACTTCAAGATGATTGCTCCCTCTCCCCTCTCCTTACTCGTAGTAAACCTGTATCTTGTGACTCATCCTTCATGGTGACAGTGAATCCATCTGAAGGTGATAGTGAAACAAGATGAGAGAAGATTCTCTAAGGCCTGTACTTGGAGACATTGCCTACATTTTTGCTTGTTGCCTCAAGAGAGTGACTTAATGGTAGGAAAGTCACTGGAGATGGAAAGGAAGGTGGCCAATGCACGAGCTATGCTGCTGAGATATTCTGTAGGTTTCAGGGCCTTAAGTAGCCTTTGAAATCACACAGCAACCTGTCACTCTGCCTATAGAGGGGCATAGTGGAAGGATTGTACAAAAGTGGCATCCACATACTGTTCCTCTTTTTTTAAACCCACAATAAAGCTGATGGGCCAGTGCCCTCTGCATTGGGAATGGATTCAGAGGCCTTCATAACTGTTCCAACCAGCACCTTCCAACTGGCTGCAGTTGGTTGCGGAGATAAAACAAACTTATTTGCTATCTCCACCATAAAGGCTTTGGAGGCAGGTGGATTATAAAATAACTGCACTTCCATTTCTCCAAATGGAAAAAGGAGGTAATAATCATGGATTTACAGAATTGTAAAATTTAGAGATAGCACATATAAGAGCATAGCAGATTTCATGAAACCTGGTATGCAGTAGGTGCTCAGTGACTATAACTTGTTATTATTATAAGATTAATGCTGATACTCTGCATTATAAGAAAGTTAGTGACTGTGAAAGAAAGGTACTCTTGGCATCTATTTCTTGTTTTTCTTTACCTTATGACATTGTAGATGTAAGTGTGTGTTTCAGGTTGAATCTAAAAGGGTTAACTAGTCTTCATCACTGACACAGCTCAGATGGCAGCTCATGGATGATTGGCTAGCTCTAGACCCAGTAAGTTCGAAAGATCACACCAGGTAAGCCATCTGTCCCCATGGTACCCCAGTTCTGGTTATGCCAGTCATAGGCCAGAGGTTGAAGAAAGTCCTTTATTCCAAGTCTAGTTCAATTTTCTGTGAAAACTGTGGCTCTAGAAATATATACATAGATGGTATAGTGATGGATTCACTGAGATTTGTTATATGCTTTGAAAAAATCAAACCCTTAAGAGTAGCATGTTTATTTAACGCTTTTTTTTTTTGCAGAAAATAGAAATGTTTTGACATACTTATTTTGTATCATAATTCTATTTAATGTGTATCTTAAATGTGTCTGGCTATGTTATTATTTGCTATGAAATGTAAACTAAGGGCAAGGATGATATCTGTTTTATTTAGTTTTAGGAGCTCCCAGAATAATGCCACAAACCTGAAAATTTTAAACTGTTTGTATGCTGCTATTGTAGATCGGAAAGTAAACAGTATTCCATACTCATAACAAATAGTATTTTATTCTTTAGACTTTTAAGAACCAGAAATTTAATGAAACATTTCCATTAGAATAACATTGAATACCATTACGTGCAGCACAAATGTATACTTACTGGTTTTTAATTTTTAAATTATCAGTATTAACTAACTTCCTCTTATGCAATGTAGAAAATGTGAAAAATACATAAAAGACATGAAAAGTTATTTTTAATTTCCATACTGGAAGAGAATCACTTTGAACATCTTGGTATTTTTTTCCTATATGATTCATTTTAGAGTGTTATTAATATTATCTAATCCTTGACTAATTTTAAGACTTTCAAAATGTTTCTTCTGTCTGTGATTTCCATCCTTTCAATTAGTGATTCCATATTTTTTTCCAGGTAGAATTATTGTTTTGTTATTTTTCAATGTCTCAAACGAGTTGTGAGTTAAGGGGTTTGCCATGTGTTACTAGTGGCTGATGCCTGTTTCGAAGGAAAGTTGTGGTTACCATGAAGGAAAATTTAATCCGTCTTGCCCCAACGCATTTGTTCTCCTGAGAGAGCTAGGTGAACTACCTTTGACTGTTTCCCTAGGATTATGTCACCCACCAAGGTAACTTTCTGTTTCAGTAGGTGATGCTAAGAAACAAAACAACACCCTTTAAGTTAATCAGTTTTGGAAAATAGAGACCTGCTTTATATCTCAGGTCTTTGATGTGTTTAGTGGTTCCTGTAAGGATCTGCCTCTCTTTTGTTTTGATTGACAAGACCTTTCCTATATATTTGAGCAGTCAAGCAGCCCAGTAACAGAGGGTAGAGACATTTACCCAGAGAAAACTTCCACCACTTATTGTGAATTTCTAAAACTCTGGGTGCAAGTGTGAGCTCTAAGAGAAGAGGTAGCTCCAATAAAATCAGGTAAGTACTTTTCCATATTCATAACTTCATTCTTCTTGGGGAGAGGTCCAAAGAGCCCTGCTAAGGTGACGGATTAGAAGTAGGAGCTGTGAAGTCAGATTTGGAAAGAAATTACTTTCCAGCCTTTGGTAAGTGATAATGAATGGGGGGCAGTCCATAAATGCAATGTCCATCCTCACTTCAGCATCCAGGTATGCTCTGTCTATGGGCCTACATGCAGGGAGTGATTCTGTTTCCTAAAAAAAACACAGAAAATGACCAAGACCCAGAGAGAATAGATTTGACAGTAGATTCGGATTATGTTTTAAATGTCTCTGATGCTTTCCATTGTTTAGATTTACACTGAATCACAACTAGGTATCTATTATAGTGGAGGCATAGAGCAGAGGCAATTTGTAGCGAGTAGGACACAAAGTCAGATGCCAAGTTTCACAGTGGCTTGTACATATCCATGTTTTGTGGAGGATTGAGTTAGTAACAATACATGTGGGCATACAATTATTATTGATCTATCTTCCCCCTTGACTCCCCATCCATGACACTGAAAATATGATTTTAAGCAAACATGCAACAGGGCACCAAATATACGAGATCTGAATAAAAATAATTTTTGAGTATTTAGGTATTATGTTAGGATATGCATTACTTTTTGTGTGACTCATGTTTCGTGCTCATTCTGAAGATACCATTGGAACAAATTTCTTTTACACACAGGTCAAGTCCACCAGTTGGGGCACAATAAGGAAAAGCCTGAGGATGCCTTTGGAGGGTTGGGTGTCTAGTGAGCACAATGGGTCCATGGAATCTATGCTGGAGTCAGTTAGAGGAAACTTTGGGTACCTGCATTGGAGTTTATGAACATCTGCAATTTTGGGGCTCATTTCTTCTGAAATTCTAAGAACAAGGTCCTTCTGACAGCAGTCGATAATTGTTGACTGCCCCACGGTGGGCAGGCAGCTGGATCCGTTAATAAATTCTCTTTCCTTTCCCTCTCTGGAGGAACAGCATGAAGCTGGCATACCTTTTCCTTGGCCCCATGGCCCTCCTCCTCCTGGCTGGCTGCTGCTGTGTTCTCAGCACCTCCAGCGGGAACCTGCGCACCTTCGTGGGCTGTGCTGTGAGGGAGTTTACTTTCTTGGCTAAGAAGCCTGGCTGCAGGGGCCTTCGGATTACCACGGATGCCTGCTGGGGCCGCTGTGAAACCTGGGAGGTGAGTCAATGAATTCAGGGCCAGACATTTGTCCTGATTCCCAAGTTTTCGATTTTGATGAAAGGAGGAAGAGCTGGGGCATTTGCCCTTTTCTGTGGATTTTTGAAAATGATAATTATTTGACATGTTTCAAAAGAATTTGAAAGAAACATGATCTTGCCCCTCTTAACAAAGCACTGATAAAATTGACAATTTACTTATGGTATCTGTGTACTTGGGTATCATCTCTGTAAGGTTAAGATGTCCTGTTGTTTTATCCATTTTGAGGACGGCATGGAGATTCAAGGGATGAGTAACTGCAAAGTCATGTAGAGAGAAATGGAAAGTTGGGAATAAATTCTTGCTTATAACCAAAACTCTTCCCTGTATTCCTCCACCAGTGGTGATAAAGCCAGTTGGTTACCAAGAGAGAAGCAGATGAGGGTGGGTCCTCAGCCTCTCCACAACCCTGCCCTCCCCTCCACTGGAAGTGACAAGGGGCCTCAGGGATTATCACTGACAGATCTATTATGTCTCTTTAGTCTCAGTTTAGCTTTTAAAGACACATTACATTTAAAATGGGGCTAAGAATCTCAAACCAAGTTAGAATCCTACTGGGCTGAGATGAGGAGATGTTTGCTAAAGGCGGGAAGAAAGGGCCATTCAGCACCCTGTCAAATCACACCATAGAGTGACTGTTGACTCTTCCCACTGAAGAGTTGGTTACTGATGAAGAACCAGCTCTGATCTTGTCACCTGGCTCAAAAACCTTTAATGACTACATACTCCTGCAGATTCAATAAGCAACTTTCAAGGTCTTTAGCAATACGACATCTGCCTATTCTTCCAGTGACTAGTCATATTCTGGCTTTTAAAAAGTTTTGTAAAACACCCTTCATGAAATTTCACTTTTGGTCTTTTTCTTGTATCTCTTCTCATGTCCATCTATCATCAAATTCATTCTATTTTCTACCTGTCTCCAGAGCTGACTCAATCCCCAAGGGTTTTCTAACTCCCTCGTTACCCCATTATTCTAGCCAACCTTTTGTCTTACTTCCTCACCTACCACACAACACGAGATTTTGTTTTTTTGAGGGCAGAGATTCATTTTCCTGCACCTTTCACAGCTCTTGTTAAAGTCACATACGGTCAATAAATACTTGTTGAATTATGTCGGATCGATGTTTACATGGAGTTACAATGTACGTTCTCTAGCCTAGTAGATGCTAATTTAGAAGGCCTTGAGCACCATGAGAGGACACTGTCATTCAGAAAAATATCCTTCTGTTCAAAGACTCAGAGAGCAACCTGCCATCACTTTAATTAAGTTATGGCCCCATGAATAGAATTGGGTTATGGTGATGAAATCTCCAAATTAAAGAAAACTGCTCTACAAAATTAGCTTTATTTTTGCATCACTCAGAGGCTTGAGACCTAATAACCAAATGAAAATATTGTCGCTGAGGATACCATGGCTGTGACTTGTCATCAAAAGTGCCAATGGAACTTTGGCACATTTTTGTGTTTAGGGCTTAGCCTGGCAGTGCTTCCCATGTTCCTCCTGGTGTTTGAAGTTCATTTTTGGGCTATTCAGAGTTATTTCTGGGCCCAGGTCTGAAACCACGGCTTCTCTCAATTCATCCACCTTCTCTTATCCTTATAAATTGATGAATGTCTTTTTTTGGATCATGGTCAACCACGGGAGGTTAGGGACAGTGTTCTCACTGGAGAAATGGAAGCACCAAGACCATTAGAAAATAAGATTTCTCTTTATGTCAGTCAGCTTTTGTTTATGCCTCTACTGTGCCATGAAAGGGAGGTTACTAATAGAAAATAAATGAGATTTATTTTCCTAGTAATCTAAAAGTTTCTGGGATATAAATTGCTTATTTTTCACAACTTAACTGGGGAGCATGTCTGGAAATAAGGATGTTCATGATGACAAGATGCCTACATTTACTTTGTAGGTAGAACTGCTACTGAAAAGAGCCTTTGCCCATGGCCTGCGTAGGGTTGTCAGATTTAGCAAAAAATAAAACAAAGCAAAATTACAATGGCAATTAAATTTGGATGTTAGGTAAATGACCAGTTTTTTAATGTCTGTCTCGTGCAACATTTGGAACATACGTACATTAAAAATTTTTGTTGTTTATTTGAAATTCAAACATTACTGGGTGTCTGTACTTTATCTGGAGACCCTGCCTGAAATTCCAGATTACTGACAGTAAGAGGACATGAAACAAACCTTATCTTCATCATGCTGCTGTGAGGTTGATATTTTGTTTTACAGATGAGGTAACTGATGTGTCATGAAGTTTAGTGGATTTTCCCTAGGTCTCTAGCAAGTAGCAGAACAGGGACTTGAGTTCAAGAGGTCTGACTGGAGGATTTAAGATTTTAACTATTTCTTTATGCTGATTTTCTGATGGAAATTCTCTGTTTATCAAAATTAATTCTGAATTCAAGATTTATAAAAGGCAAAGAAGGAAGAGAGTAAATTTACGGTGCATTTGGAAAACTGCCTTGCTCTGTTTTCTTTCATCACTTTGAGAACCTCCTGAGTGCCAGGTACTAGATACTCTAGGTAGTAGAAGCACTGCAGTGAGTAAAACAAACAAAAATCCCTGTTCTAATGGAGCTGGCTCTTTAGAGTAGGGAAAACACAACACGAATAAATAAAATGTATGTCACATGGTATTGACAACTGCTATGGAGAATAAGAAAGTAGGAAGAGGGAGAGGAAGTGGCAAGGCATGAAGGCAGGAGGTTGCCATTAAAATGTCGTGGTCAGGAAAGGCTTCCCAGAGAGGGTGCCATTTGAACAAAAACCTAAGTAAGGTTGGTGAAGGAGTGAACCATGAGGGCAAGAGCCCTGGGGAGGTCTGGTCCTGATGGGGTTGAGGATAATCAGGAGACAGTTGTGGCTGGAACAGAAGGAGGAAGCCAGCAAGACATGGTTGCTGGAGACAGATCAGGGGTGAAGGTGTGTGGAAGACGATGTAGGGTTTTGAGGGCTTTTCCTTTTACTCTGCTGAGTGAGATGAGAAATCACCAGGGTCTTGAGCGGAAGAGAGATGGGATCTGGCTTATATTTTAAAGGAATCACTTGGGGCTGCTTTGTTCTAAATAGACTGTAGAGGGTAATAGGAGAAGAGAGACCAGTTAGAAGGCTGTTATTCACTTGCTAACTATTTATTGAATATTTACTGTGTTCCATGGCTCTTCTGAGAGCTCAAGATATGGTAGAAACCAAAATTAAGGTTCCTGCTTTCTACTGGGAGGAGAGAGCTGAACAATAAATAACAAGTTAATTTCTGATAGTGATAAATGGTACCAAAAAAATGAAGCAGGATGGTATATTCTAACGGGTTCCCTATTTTCTATCCGTGGGGACAGAGGCCCATTCTGGAACCCCCCTACATTGAAGCCCATCATCGAGTCTGTACCTACAATGAGACCAAACAGGTGACAGTCAAGCTGCCCAACTGTGCCCCGGGAGTCGACCCTTTCTACACCTATCCCGTGGCTGTCCGCTGTGACTGCGGGGCCTGCTCCACGGCCACCACTGAGTGTGAGACCATCTGAAGCTGGTGTGGCCTGCAGAACAGAGCTGGCAACCTTGAGCCTCACAGACCCACCGGCATGGGCAGCAGAAGCAGCTATTACCCCCTGGATTCGAGGACTGTTTAACTCTGACCGCACCTGTGGAGAAGGTGACCTGTCTCAGGCGCAGGCCCCTGAGGCAGCATACTTCTGCTAAAAGTGCAAAATGATATTTGTGCCTTCGCTAGAATACTTTCTCTGGTTCACACACCTGCAAATTAATTTTTTTTACCTTGAAGCTCAGAATGTAATTTGTATTTCATAATCCTGCTAATGGTTTAAACACATTGGGCATAATTAGGAAATGGGGCTAGAAAGCCTTTTAATTATCATGTCCTCTTTATTGACTGGGCTCCAACTAGATTTATGACCAAAGGGCCAGAAATCAATAAAACCAATGCTTTAGTCATCATGCCCTCACCTCTCCCCAACCAACTGCAAGCGTCCTCAGAGAAAATACTTTCTTCTCCTTTTAATGGAACAATTACCTACATAAGAAGAGAAACTGCTTGGATTAAAAGAAAAGGTAGAGGTAGCTCAAACTGAAAGAAGTCTAGATTTGGGTGATTCTTTTCCCAAGCAAAATTCTCTAAATCATCTTAAGATCCTTAATAAAAAGTCCCTTTTAAGCAAAAATCTCAGAAAAAGTATGTAATTAGAGCTATCATTTATGCTTAAAAACTTACAAAATTAAACTCATGTTTTTAGACTCATGTGATGCCCTCCCAAAGTTATGCCCAAAATGACGAATCATACATATTATTTCCCATTTAGCATGTTTTAAATGTAAATTGTAATTTTTAAACTCAGAAATTAACATGTTTGTAAGGGGTAAAACTGCACTGCTGTCTCAGAAGAAAAGTCTGTGTTTGCCTAGCTTTTGCCCTCTGTAAAACCCTACAGCAGCTGATTCTCTGTAACTTAAAAAAAAACTCTATCGCTGTGCAAGTGTCTTTAATTCTGACATTTTAGGGGTTGAAATTAACGTCATTCCTTTTTCACAATATGCCAGGAGAATCCTATTAGTGCTAATAAAGCGTCCTCTTTTGAATTCATAAAAACTTTCAAAAAGGTCTTTTTAGTCTTTAATACTCTTGAAACAACACTAACAATCACCCTTAAAATGAACTACGAGATTCTTTTTACTTACATATTCATTTAGGACATCATGTTGAGTAGGGGACACAGACAGATGACTGGATCATCATCAGTCCCCAAAGTGACTCCATCTGTGTTCCTGCCCCTGGCATATCACAGCTGGGAGCCAGGTGTCCTCCTTGAGGGAGGGATCTACGAGTTTCCATGAAAACAGTAAAGTAAAAGTTGGGGTTGATGGTCAAAGACTGGAATGCTGAGGTAGACGTTTGAGGACAAAGAACGTGAGCAAAATTCACCCAAATCTTTAGGGCAGATCTGTTTTGGTAGGTCAGAAAGTCACTCTAACATGAAAAGTAGTTGACTGCCTAGGGTCTCTCCTGGGACAGTAGTGGTGATTGGAAATAATGCTGGGGGGTACCACTCAAATATTTTCAACCCATCCTGGAGGACTTCCCTCAGGATTTTTTTGAAAGAAAGAGCTGCTTCTTCAGGAAACTTTGGGGGAAAAGACAGAGGCAGTAAAGGCTTGCCAGAATTTGGGAAAAGACTGCAGCATCAGTAAGGTTCCTGGCAGGGAACATGATACACTGCTGTGGGAGAGTTCAATGAAGAGACAATTTACAAATGTGTGGACAGAGTTAGGGAAACCAACAATGGGTGTGAAACGTTTAGAAGCAAAGGTCAACCCTAGGCTGAAGGAACAAGAAGAACTGATTATCAGATTCCAAAGAGAACTGTAGGAGAGAGATGCCTCCAGCAGCTGCAACTTTTCATAGGAAGATGCGACCATCACCAAACTGAGGCTGGTGGGGAGGGAGGCAGGGGAGCAAATACCCCAACCACGCTCGGCTCCCATGTCCGTTCCATGCCAAATCAAATGGGAAGGCAGAGTGAGGGAGCCCATTGATACAGTCTGTGAGTGTTGGCCTCCTGGGAAGCAGCTAGCAGAAGGGTGGAGAGCAGATCTAATGGACAGATGGATGAAAGCCAGCGGTGCTATCTTTGGGGAAGCTTAGCCAGCATGCCATAGTAGTGCTGTGGGCTGTGAGAACGATGACATGCTGTAGCAACATGATGACTAAAGACTCCCCTGCTGTGATGAATCAGGATGTGACACACATGGAAAGGCACGTTCTCCAGTCGAGCGGTGTGGGAACAATGGTAATCACAGGACTATGGGATTAGTTGGTTGTTTCGTGCCATCAAAGCACTCATGGCAATGTGTGAAAGCCGCAGAAGCTAGAGGGCAGACTGTGCTGAAAATCAAGCTTCAGACCTAATTGAGAGAACAGCTGAATTATTTAAAGGCTAGATCCACTATTCTAGCAGTCTCCTAGACTGAAATCAAGGACCTCGTAGGGACGAAGTGGGACACAGAGGCCTGGAATGTGGACAATTAGTGATGAGTCTGAGCGTCCCTTGCAGACAGGGGCTGCTACTCCTTGTTGGAGAAGATCAGCCTCCCTTGCCTGGAGACCAGGCAGAAGCCCCGTTTGAGGAGGACGCTTTACAAGCTAATACTTGCCCTTCTCAATTACCCACAAACCCTCATTGGGTTTACTTGGATAATTAGGGCCAAGTCTCAGGATGACCTGGCTGGAGAAGGCCTTCCCCTGTGGTGGGAGGAATAAGATTCTCAGCTGAAGCTGCCTCATAGCTTTACTAAACAGAAATCAGAAGAAGGTGCTTGGGAATGGGTCTTGAGGATGTTGGACTGGGTGGTAGAGTGTGAGACTGGATAAGAGTTTATTCACATGGGGTCATTCTCCCATGGCTCAGGATTTAACAGCCTCACAAGGGCACCTGGCTCCAGTCCCGGCTGGATGACTCTTTAACGCTTAGGGAAAACGGTGGCTTATGTTAATGAAGAGAAGATGCTAGAACTGTCCTTTAAGAGTATTTAAAGATAAAAGGATCAGAAATGTGGACCTTCTAGAATGGATTTATCGCATAAGAGCTGAGAAGGCACCAGCTGGCTATGTTCTCCTGGAGGGTTCTGTGGATGCTTTCTTCAATAAAGCGGTAAGGAAGGCACTGGTGGGGGCACCTGCAAAGTGGAGAACCTGGGTCGGGGCTGTCCTTTGGAGACCAGGGTTGATGGCAGGACAAAGTGCCATGAAACCGGGACCCCTGGTGTCAGTGGAAGTGAGAGGCTCTGGAATAACAGACCAGGTGATGGCGTGTAGCTGTAAGCGGCAAGGTGCACGTAATTGCTGTAACGAGCAGCAAAGCTACAGTGGTAAGGAGAGGACTCTGACCTGCAGGATCTGTGGTGCTGGTCCATGGTATTCCTAGTCCACGATATTCAAAAAACTTCGACAATAAATACATGTTATAATCAGAGACTTTATTAATTAGAAAGAGGAAACTACCTCTTCTCAGTGCTAAACTTGAATCTTTTTCACCTCTTTCCTCTTCCTTTCCCTCCTCTCCCCTTCTCTCTCCTTCCTTCACTTACACAATTATTTATTAACTCTAGTTTTGTGCAAGGAACCATGTTTGGGAAATAAAGATATAAATATTGCTACCATTTATGGATTTCTGACTATAAATAGGATCTTTAATATTAATTATTTGTAATTCTTGTGTCAACCATGCTTGTAGGCATTTATTAGCATTCTACAGATGATGAAAGCTCAGAGGGGTAAAAAGTGACTTGCCCAGGATGAGACAGCCGACAAGCATGTATGTGCCAAGTTTCTCTGACCCAGAAACAAACTTTTTTGGAGCACGATGCTTTTATGGAGTGCTCCTTCAAGTCATTCCTGCCCGAGGTCTTTGATTTTACTGATGAAAGACTGTCTCGTTACTGATTAGCATGTTTGTGGTGTCTTCTGGAGGTGAATTAAAGCAGACTCGGGTTGCTTTATGAAGACTGTGCTTTTTCTCTAGTTTCCTATGTAACCTCCAGGAAGATAATTGCTGTAGCTCAGATCAAAGTTTACAACAGGAGAGTGTGAGGGAGAAAAGGAGCAGAGCCTCAAAGGGAAATTCAGAGACTGCTGTGGAGAGGAAGGCCGTACGCTCTTAACTCACTTCCCAGGTAATGTGAACACTGGCTGCAGGGCAGTGAGGGTCTAGCACCTTTTAGAGGAGCTCTGCATAAAACTAACTTGCAGCAACTCCTTACTCTTTGAAATGTTTATTTTGCAATTAACAAAAAGTAAGAAGAGGGTGAATTTCCTAGATCCCTCCTCCCCCATGAGAGCACTTTTGAATGAAGAATATAGATTTTCTCAGTTCAATCTACTTCTGGGTTTATTAGCTCCATTGATTGAAATGATAATTCATGTTTTCCTTCTTCCGTTGGTTAGGAACTAACTGAGGCACCAGGAAAGTATCAAATTCAGCTGCAGTGACTCAATTAACTCTTCAAATTAGATTTTTAACATAAAAGCAGTTCAGAGATAATGAATGAACTGTATACATAATTGACAATAATATAGCCTTGGTAAAACAAGTTGCATTTCATAAAGTTTTCCAAGAAGCACTGCTTGTCTTCTTCATTCAGAAGACCTTTTTTTTTTTTTTTAAAATAATGTGCACCTTATCTTTTTTGGTTTTCTTCAAAACAGTAAAATAAATTATTAAGAAGTAACTTTAAAACCATTCTTTAACAAATTCTGCAAATTTTATTTCAGTTGGAAATTTCCACCAGTGAAACAATTTACTGGATTAGAAGAATTTTGGTCCTTTTGCAAGATGAATCTTCTGGCATTTCTTTTACAACGGTCTCCCTTTGTTTTAATGAATGGGATTGTTCAAAATTGTGACAGGGAGATCTAGGATTAATGGTGGGTCATTGTGACCTTGGAGTATCTGAAGGGGGTGCTAAATACCTCTGAGGAGGTAATGTATGATAAAGGAACAACATATAGGGAAAGGATGAGAAAAAGGAGAAAAAAAAAGGAGCAGGTGCAAAGCACTATAATTGGTAATGTAAGACAGAGACTTGTCTCCAATGGTAAAGAATTTAGAGGGATTATTCTGTTCTCCATTCCAGGTCCTCATTATCAGGAATAAAGTAAATATTCCTTAAGCTTTTATGGCTTTATATTTGACTTTAATTTCCTCTGGCTGTACAATTTCTTTAGCATACTTAATAATTGAGTTAACAAAACAGGCTTCCTGAAACACAAAATCAATTAGATACTTTGACTGTGATTGCTAAAAAATTGGGGCTTCTGGAAAAGTCATTCAATCCTCTCAAAAGCCTCTTCCCAAAATGACCAACCAAAAAACATTCCCCCGGAGAAAAACTATTTTGCTTTAACAAAGAATATGAATATCACCAAGATCAGAATAGTAATTTTTTTCTTGGGGGGAGGCAATATTGAAGATAAGATTACTAGCAAGGAATAAATGTAAATATCCTCAAGTCATAAATAATACTATAGAACTTAAAATCATTTAAACATGCATTTCTTCACTTAAAATAAACTATACACAGTAAAGGATACTGATGAATTATCCACAGTCGTCATCTCGTGGAAGTATACATGCAAAATTATGCACTTAAAATAGAAATTTAATTCTGTTAGTTTGCAGGTTCTTTCTACAGGAAATGCATGAACAGATCATCCTTTTTTGGTCTCATTGCATTGCTCATGCAGATCCCTAAGATGTCTACGACATAAGAGGAAGGTGATTGAAGCTTCTAGGCAGTTTTGACCTCCATCTTTCATTTCCCGCTTGGAATCTGCATATTGAAATGAAACTGGGGGGACTAATCTTACTGAGACATTTTGAAATATGTTGAAAATGTTTTTAAGAGGAAGATTTCTTTCAGCTTTTGGCTCCGAGCAAGCTCAGAAATGAATGCTAAAACATCTCCCCATTGAAACTTAAGCACCAGTTAATGAGAAAGTCCAATGAAAATTGGCTGCAAATTTCAATATTAACAAAATCCGAGCCAACCTCAGGACAAAGCCAAAAGTAACTACTGTACTTTCAGTTCACTGATGCCAATCTCCATGCTGCCAGCAGCAGAAAGGTGGAGGAGTAGTAGCAAGTGGGCTCTGGTGAGAGGGGTCCCTCTTCTTTAGCACTTGATTATGTCAATGTGCTTAATTCAGTAGAAAAACATTTTTGTTTTTTAAATGAAGAGAGACTCTCAGATTTCTTGGGCTGGGATTTTAAGTACTGTTGTAGTACAGGGACTGAGAGTCAAACATCTAAAAATTACAAGTAAATGGATTCTTAAACAGAAATTGGTTGTGCATGCCAGTTTTCTTGCCCTGTAAGCTTTTTATGAAGGTGAAATAGACTTTATTCTGTGGCCTGGGGAAGGAAGTGAATGTGCAGTGCCATGGCAGGCTGTGGGAGGACAGGCAGTCCCTGGTGTAAAAAATACTTTTTGGCAGCTTGTGCCAGTGGTTATGAGCAAGAAATCAGGGATGCATTTGCAGTAATGCAAATAATCTTTGTTAAGACTCTGTTTTTGGATTTGACTAAACCCTTCCAAGAAGGCTGGCCGCCTCATGTAGCCAATCTGCTCCCAGATATAAATATTGTCTCTGTTAACAAACTTTTCAGTTTAAGGGTGGGGCACAAGTGGCCTAGAGTGGGAAGAAAGACACCTGATGGAAAGTACCAAAGTCAGAACTCTGTGGACTGTGTAAAGGGTAGCCTGGGAGCAGAAGGTGGCCCGTCACAGAGGAGATGGTCCCTTGATGTCTATGAATACGATGATATCAGGTCCTTATTCTGTCATTTACAAGTACAAGGGAAGTGATTAATCCTTGTGCTCTTTACTTGTTTGACAGTAGGTATGATTTGCCTTCAGAACTTCTTTAGCAGTATTGGATTTGAATAAGACTTTAGGCTTCTCTCTGTGTGTGTGTGGGCAGGGGGGAGACTCTTATACACAAGGTAGGATGTAGGCAGGGAGAACAAAGCCTGGTCCCCTGTGATGTTAAAATAAAAACATGCTAAATAAATGAATACAACTCTGGTCTGTGCTTAGGGCAATAAAAATAGAAATCTGTGAAATGCCCTGTGTAGAAGACAAATTGTTTGCAGTCAATCCTTATTTTGGCACCTAGAGCACTATGTCATAAGCAATAATGACAGAGGCTTCACCAAATTCAGATATTTGCTTTATCACTTTATGTGATATGAATCTTTCTTATTTCTTTATGGAAAATAATTCTAGAGGGCATTTGTTTTTGTTTCCCTTGTAAACACCAGAAAGATTTTCAAAGCTGAAGTACTCAGTTAGTGGATCTTTGAAACCAGATGCTACTTTTCTTCTTTTTGATTTCAAAATATACCGTTTCCTTTACTGCAGCTGGGCAGCATATGACAAGAAAATGAAAGGACTTCTGAAAGCCTTTTTACTCATTCAGCAAATGTGAACCACTCAAATATTTGCCAAAGGAATATCCAAAATATAGCACCCAAGAGACAGGCGAAACCAATGGTGTCTTCATCAGGCAGCTACATGTCTGGGTGTAAAGATTGATGGTAAACTTGGTCGGTATTCTCAAATTTTAATGTGCACACAAATCATCTGGGGGTCTTATTATAATGCAAATTTCGATTCATTGGGTCTGGGTTGGACCTGAGATTCTATATTCTTAGCTAGCTCCCAGGAAATATCCATGCCATTGGTTTCTGTACTACACCTTGAGTAGCAAAGGGCTAGACAATTTCCTCTTCCAACAGAGGCCTGAGGAAAGCAGTTTTCTTGAGTGGATGATGGAAATACCCTCAGATAACCCAGAAATGAGAATAGAAAAAAAAGATTATTTAATGATGTAAAAGTCAGAATATGGCACAAAATAAATTGCAAGGTTAAAGAGTACATGAAATAATATTTCATTAATTACAAGAACTATACATAGACTAGTCATTACATAAGAAGCAGATTGCAATAAAGCCAAACTGTGAGTAGGTCAGCTATGCTTCCCTTGTCTGTCATTTCCTCTGTAGAGATTCCACGGGAGAGGAGCGTGGACTGTTTCAGTTGGGATAAAATCTGCTGAGATCTACTTAAACAGCAATTACTGCTTACTTCGAGTGAAAAACCATTTAAGTCAGGTGATGAGAAGAATGTAGAATTTATTAACCTTCTGGCCCACGGCAACTCTAAGAGAAAGAAATCCAATTGCTTAAAAAATTGATTTAAAAAATGGCATGTAGTGATATTTTTAGGAATGTATTTACAAGGTGGCCTTAAATATACTGCACTCCATGAAAGATGTTTTATTATTCCTCCAAAGAATTAACATAAACTCAAATGACTGTCTTGTGCAGGGTCCCTGGGAGGCTAAGTGTGCTACTATGACTTTTAAGTGGGACTCAATTATGAGGACCCTCTCCTCAGATGTCCCCTAAACACTGATCAGAATCTGTTCATGAAATATAACTGCATATATTGGGAGGTTTGGAGAATATGGCTGAAAATGCAACAAAATTACTCCAGCTTTAGTATCATGAAATTTCTGAGTCACTGCAGAAACTCAAACAAAATGAAATTACCAGAGTAGAACATGTTTAAAGCACATACATGCACAAAACTCTGATTTCGTGATATAATATTCCCTAAGGAGAAAAAATAAATAGATTGTGACCAAGATTAATCCTGCATCTTTTACGCTAATTTCCTGTAGTGGAAGTTGAAAGCCAAGAACTGTTGTTGAACTTGCATCCCATGAATTCAGAGATGAGCCAGACCCTCCTTGACTCATTCCCGCCCTAACCCACAGAGAGATCTCCAAGGAGCAGGGCCGAGCCTCTGATGCTCGGAGTGCCTCTGCGTAGAGCCGGATGCTTTAATTTCCTTTCTGGTCTTTGTTGACCATGAAAGCACCATGAATTTTACTTTCATATTTTTGTATTCCATTATTCCTGTTGTGCATTTTAAATGCGGTCTTTCTACTTAGAGATATTTCACAAAAGATGATTAAATATGATATAAGTAACTGTCTTTACAGATATCCTAAGTCATTCTTTTCAAGTTTTAAGTCACGTTCATTCTCAAGGAAACCTTCAAAATAATTTATTCACTCATGTTTCTTGGTAAGTTTCCCTTGACAGCCTGTTCCATATTAGCAGAGAAAGTGTGAGGGTGATGACCTCCTCTGCTACAAAAGACTCAGAAAGCATTGTCCAGCATTTCATCCATTTTTCATGAATCATGAGATGAAATTATCTAGTATTATCACACAAATAACCCTGTTGTCTGACTCTGCTTAGATGCTGAGAAATACGACAAGCTCTTTACGGTAACAGTTCTCCTTTCTTCCTTATACCAGGCAGAAATGAACAATTCTCTTGGACAATTGTACAGTATGTGTTTTTGTCTTGTGTTTGGATCGGTTTTAGTTTTCTCTCCATCTTCTAAATGTTTCCTTTAAAAAGCACCTAACTTCCGATGTAAGAAAATCAGTTTTCCTGACCTTCTCCTTTCTGTTCCTAATGGTCCTTGAAATGAAAATATTTTGTTGAGTGTCCTAATTTGGACTTGGGCAGTCTACTTAATGGCTCTTAAGAGAATAGCTCCTCGCTTGTGGTTTTCTCTGCTGAGAGAGAATACACATTTGCATTCAGGTGTCTAAACATAGGGGTAGATTTAGAATCAAATACATTTGTGGTTAGATAATCATCTCCAGCATGGTGTCAAACATTCCTTTAAAGCAAAACCTCAATTTCTAACCTTCTATCACTTTGGTCTCATGGATGATTTTTCCTTTATGTATGCAATACTGCATTGTAAAAGGCTTACCTCAAGTCAAATATTTCTTCTTGAGGACTCTCTACTTTGTGAGGTTATTGCACTCTAAAACTTTCACTCTAAATAATGAGTTTTTTTTTTTTGGTTTCAAATTCTGGATTTAATTTTTTAAATTTTCTTCAAATATTGTTAGTGTAGTTGTGACTGCTCCTTTACTACCATTTAAGTTTTATTTTCTTATTGGTGGTTCTATGAAAATTCTGCATGATTATATTCACTTCATCTGGCACTTATGGACTAGAATATTCCAAATGGTCCTCTGCATATCATGATCATATTGTTATTGAAGTCTCAGGACCAAAATTCTCTTCCTGTCACATGTGTATAACATATCTTTTGATTTCTCAATTTAGTGCTTCTTGTTTTAGGGTTGCTATAGTTATTGAATTCAGTAATTGTTCTTTGAGTCTAACTTTTCTTGGAAGAAATTAGCCCAGATTTCTTACTGTTGACATGGCTATGACTTGTGTCTTAATACTTTCGTGTTTCCAAAATAGTCCAAATAGTCCATTAATTCTACCAACCAACCAACCAACCAACCAACCATCTGATTGAAAAACCATCTGTCAAACTAGTTATTTGATTGAACCATTGGGTTGGGATTATGTTGCTGTATACTGTGCAGTTAGACTGGGATTATATTCATATACTGTGAATTCCAGGCATAGCATGTGTAGGACAAATTCTTGTATTTAGGTTATTACTAGTTTGAAGGATTATCTTATTTATAGTGTTCTTACATCATGTGTTTGAAACGTGGCTAGAATTTATAGGAAAATCAGATGCTATTCCAATAATACACCTACAAAAGCCTAATTTAATATACATGATAATAAATATAGTATGGAGTTGAAAGGCTCTGGAAGCAGAAATGCTTAGAGCTGTCCTAGCTCTGCCACAAAACGCTTTCTTTAATTCATCTAGGCTTAAGTTTCCTCATTTGTATAATAAGGGCATTGAACTATAGTTTCTCAGGCCTCTTCTAGCTCTGAAAAGTGAAGACTATTCTCAAATGGAGCTCAGCTGTCCCTTCTTGACTTTGGGAAATAGTGTAAACACTTAAAAGACCCTTTTTCAGATTTCTAAGTCTTATCTTTGGTTTCAGGATATTCAATCTTATGCCAGAAAACACCTTTCAATGAAATGAACTACATCTTGCCATGAAAAAGGGAATACATGATTAATTTGGTGAAGTGACATTAGCTCATTTAGGTTGCTTTGTTCCTCATTATTTTATTCAATGATTAGCTCATAAGATCTCTAGAAGCCTGTGCTATACCCACACATTAACAGCTTCTCTCTAGGTTCTTGTTCCATGAGAGAGAGTGATTGTCCCACTGTGAACAAGTTAATCCCTGTGACCCATTAGGGAGGTGACGGCGTGGGAAACCATTTACCTATTGAGTGTACACATCTGGAAAATTCTCCTTGGCTGAGCAAACATATATCTTTAAATTTTTCATCCCTATCAATGAGAAGTGAGGAGTGGCCCATTGGTGAGATGTTACTACGCAATAATGTAACAAAACTGGATAACAGCACTACATTTATTTCAGGGCTAAATGCTAATTATTGTTTGTAAAGGAAACATTCATAACCTCTGCAGAGTTATAGTTTATACGTGGTTGATTTCCATTTGCAAAGGCAGAAAGTCCTTGTTTTCTCGTCAAGCTCTGACTTACAAAACTCCCGTTGTTTTTTTTTTAAGGTTGTGTGTGTGTGTGTGTGTGTGTGTGTGTGTGTGTGTGTGTATTTAAGAGAATGTTTAGTAACTAAATGAGGAAGAAGGGAAATAGAATTTGAAATGAGGAAGAAGGGAAAACACATTTTAGAAATTCTAAAAAAGCTCCAAACAAACAAAACCCAAAATACTGAGGGGGTGTCACAGAAGGCCTTAACAGAAAAGACCCATGCCATATGCTTCTGTTTCTGTATGCTTCCTTCATGAGCAGAAGGGACTAGAAGGACTGAATTTTTCCAACAGAAGGAGTGTGAATCTGGAAATTCTTAAACTAAAATAGGTGTAATTTCATGCTGCAGAGAGGCACTTTGCTTATGCAATTGAAATAAAGAATAAAGTGCCTACCTGGGTGTTTCTAGGGTAATTGTAAGCAAATAAGACTAATTAGAAACCTCCATAATCTCTAATTAAAAGCTAGGAAGTAACTCACTCTGTGATAAAAGAATCCCTGGATATTTGGAAGAGTCATATGAAAAAGACACAAAAACTTACTGGGGCTTTAACTTCCCCAAAGCCAAAGTCCCTGTTCCATGGAGTGTATAATTTTGGAAAGCAGAGGATAAATAGATCCAGAGCTTGGGACTCACAGATCTGGCCCATTAAATACACATCTGGGACAACAAGTATGGGAAATAGGGAGAGGCAACGTTTTAATACCAGTCGAACTTGGAAAATGTCATTTAAATAGAATGGGAGCTTACATGGGGGATGCTGAGAAGTACAATAGTCCCCCTTACCTGTGGGTGAGAGTTCTGAGCCCCCCAGTAGATGCCTGAAACCACAGATAGCACCAAATTCTATATATACTATGGTTTTCTATATACACATACCTTTCACTTAAAGGAAGCACTCCACAGCTTCTCTTTGGCATATCTGAATTGCCAACATCACGACTCTTGCACTTTGGAGCCACTATTAAGTAAAATCAGGATGACTTGAACACAAGCACTGTGATACCATGACAGTCAATCTGATAATTGAGATGGCTACTGAGAGGGGCTGGTGGTATATACTTCTTGGATACACTGGACAAAAGATGATTCATGTCCTGGGTGGGACGGAGTGGGCTGGTGTGAGATCTCATCATGACACGCAGAAGGGCACAAAATTTAAAGTTTATAAATTGTTTGTTTCAGCAATTTTCCATTTAATATTTTCAGACTGTAATTAACTGTGGGTAACTGAAACCATAGAAAGGAAAACCACAGATATGGGGGGATAGCTGTACTTTCAGTTGAAGCAAGAGGAAAAACTGAGGCACTTTGCATAACTTTTGGGGACTTTTGAGCACTTACTTTTTCATGCCCCATGGCCAAACCCTTCTTTTAGATCAGGTTATTACTCGGCATGAGAGAAATATGAAATCAAGTTAAGAAAAGAAGATGTAATAGGGGAGGGAAGGAACAGGAAAGTTCACTTTGCTGAATAAAGAATATTTTAAAAGATAGGTCTGCCATATTCTCTCCCCAATCAATTTGATTGAAAAGCAGAGATATTATTTTCTTAAACACAGTTCATTTGTAGTTTGTCATGATAATATAATATGAAAAAAATAAAGCTGTCTATCAATGTAAGCATTTTCAGGGTGAATCTTTGGCAAAATTGTGAACCTGTAACAATTTAGATGGTGTTTTCTTTCAACCAGGTTCCAAAATCATGGTTCTGAAAATTTCCAAAAGTTTTAACATTTTCTTGCATCTTCTTATAGTCAGGTATTCAGAGGTACATGTTGATTCTAATAGCTTTGGTAGAAACATGTTGAAAATAGAAATGAATATAAAATACTTTGTCTTGAGGCTAATTTGGTATAGATTTGTAAGGCCTGAGTAAACTGGTACTTTTTAAAAATAATACGAATGAATTTAAGACACATAGGTAGGATAGCAGATTCAGAAAAAGAGGTTAGTATTGTATTCCCATGTTTCGTAAAGGACACCAAGTAAGGTTACCAGTACAGGAACCGAGTGCTTCTTTTGATTTTCCTGTGATGATTTCCTATCAGCTTCATGTTCGCAGGAGGGGAAGATATAAGATGGCATATGTCTTTGTTTCCAGGGTGGTCAGCAGCAACACCGGCTGAAACCCGGGCTGAGCATTCTCATAGAGTGTGCAACGTGGATGCTTCTGGCTGGTAGGGAGGATGTGGCAGTTGGCTGGCTAGTGTGCTGTGCTTTGGGGGCTCACAGGGTAGAGAAGAAGCCTCTGTGTGAAAGGACTTTCCCTCTGGCCATGCCCTCCTTATTGGCTTGAGCTAGGTCGCAGAGGTGGCTGCCATTCTCACCCTTCGATGGGGTGAAGATAGGTCTCAAGCCACCTCAGATAACTGAACAGCAGCTGTGACACTCGGAGCAGCGTTTCTTCTTTTTCTTGGGGTGGAAAATGGTGAGAATGGCTTCATCAAACACGGCTTTGAGACCTTTCTGAGTCAGGGCAGAGCATTCCAAGTAGCACTGTGCGCCGATCTTAAACACAAAAGAGAGAAAAGCATGAGAAGAAAAACAGAAAAGCACAGTGGTGTCAGCCCTTTGCCCAGCCAAATGATGCTGCTGGTTGTTCCACAAACAGATCTGGGAGTGGTTTAGATTATGTTCTTCTTCTTCTTCTTCTTTTTTTTTTGCATTTCTATGTACATCTGCTATCCTCATTTTTTGTATTTTTATAATTTTTACTCTCTGATATTAACAATAAATAGTTGTGGATCACTTTTGATAAGCAATAAATTCTGAAAATGATCCATAACCATTTAGTTCTAATATGAGAACATAAAAATATACAAACTAAGAGAGGATTCGAAAGCAGCGATACAGTTTAAATATACTTTGTGAAGAACAGGGCTACATGATGTTGTTTTTAGTATCCTCTCATTTGTATGCAGAATGTGTAAATCTGGTACAAACGAAATGTATCTTATCTCCTTCTGTATGTAGTAGACAAAGTGTTAACATAGTTGATAAAGCATATAGAAAGAGATTGGGGGATATGGTTTTATAGGTCATTCTTGAATAAAATGCACTCCTGATAAGATATCTCTCAGCAAAGTAATACACAATTAATGTCATTATTTGGTTTTAACATATTTTAAGAGGAATATTTTTAAGTAGCTAAAAAAATCCAAAACATGTTAAAAAAATCATAAAATGTATTTATTGACAGAGACACCTCCTTGTCAGTATACAGTATGCATATTTAAATGATAAAATATTTTGTGCTTGCTTACAGCTTTATTTCAAAGCTTTTGATGATTTCATGCTATGATATATTTGCTAATCACAAAATCCCTATGAGAAATATAAAAATTCAGGCCAGAACTATAGATTCACATTAGAAAAACTGCAGGGCAGAACAGACGTGTTTGGCAGTCAGCTTCAGCTTCACAAAATAATTCATGAGAGGGAGACCCGGGATTTAATTGCTCACAAACTCAGTATAAGCCAGCACTTTGATGTGGACCTTTTAATATTAAGGACATCTGGAGAAATTCTTCTATTATATCCTTCAGATTATAAGAATAACTTTGAAAAATTAAAGCAAATTTAGAAGAGGGTGGCTGGTTGGTGAACTCCTGGAAACCACAGCAGATAAATGACTAAACCGGGGTAGCAAAACCATATGCCTATTAGGGCTAGTAATTTATGCAAATGAGTAAAGCAGAGCTGGTGCCAGACAATAGGGAGAGGCGGTGATTGTGGTGGGCTGGCTGTGACGTGCATACCACCTAGAGAGTTGGCTTCAGATAGTTGTTGTCATGTAGGAATGTTGTCTTACTCATGAAGCCTTATTCAGCTTCAGATAATTCTTGTCATATTGGAATGTTGGTTCACTATTGCTCAGCTTTGTATTTTTCAAGAGGAGTTGGACTTTAGCATTTTTATAAAAGATAGTATTTGCCAAATTTTAAAATACTCTGTGGGCCAAGCAAAACATTGATGTGGAATATCTTTGTCAGCAGGCAGCCAGTTTGTAATGCATGGACTCAGGAGGAAACTTGCAGTTTAGCTTAGAATGGAGTGGGAACAGCCCCCAAAGGTAAAATGAATTGTTTAAGGACATCCAAATAGAAAGTGAAAGAACTAGACCCAGAATGTGGGACTCTTGATGTGTGTTCTTTTCCTTGTTCCATGACAGTAACTGTGACCCTTATCACTCTACTCTGCACAAAGCTGGTCAAGTAGGCAATTAATGAAATGAGGTTGCTCATTCATTTGAAAGCCCACAGATATAAAAACTAAGCATGAAATAAAATTGTTCTGGTTGAGTCCAGATATTATACACTGTGTGTGTGTGTGTGTGTGTGTGTGTGTGCGCGCGTGCGTGTGTAAAGAATGGTGACAGTAGGAGCCAAAGGAAAATACCCAAAGAAAAGATATTGAATGTTGAAAATCTGTTTTATGGCTTTAATTTTGACCACAGCTTGGCTTTTAGATTAGAACATAACATTTTTTTTTTAAACTTAAAAACAGTTGGATGCAAGATAGGGATAAAAAGTAGAGAAAATTTTTCTAATAATGTCATCAGTTACTTTTTGAGATTGTGTCCAATGCTTGATATGAACACATGTGCAAAGCACATTACTCTAATGTAATGTGTCAACTGAACGACTGCTTGTAATGTGCCAGCTTTTGTCAGTCATCCTGAAAAACATACCTGGAGTACTATGGGACCGCTCTATCCAGAATACCTCCCTACTAACAATCACAAGCCTCAGATGATTCGGCAAATTCCTGGGGACCTGGGTTGAGCTCAGCTCACACAGGGGTTCTGGGCAGTCTGGTCCTGCAAGATGAGCCAGTGCACTCTCTCCTTGTCCTCCCTGCAGAGTGCTGCTGACAGCATGTCAGAGTTTGTCTTTTAATAGTGCAGAAGAAGCCCAAGCTTGTCTTTCTCAATTCAGACATTTCTGAAGATCACGAAACAGTCGATCAAGGAATTTTTGTATAGCAGGGTTACCATGACATTACTTTGTACTTATAGTTCCAGGAAAAGTAGCAAACAAATTTTGGGTGTGATTTGGGAAATATGTATGAGAAACAGAACCCAGTTACGAGGTAAGTACTGTTAGCAACATATCAAGTGCTTGGAGGGTCAGTGAGAAGAATTCATCTTGGTGCAAGGAAAAGGCATAACCACGTTACAGCGATGGCTAAAACCAAACCTAAACAAAAACCTACTTGCGCCCTTAAAGATGTGAAATGGAAAACTGTCTCAAGGAAATATGGCTTTTCTTACAGCAGCAACTTTCTCTGCCTCTTGAAGCAAAGTGACCCACACAGACAGATATTTAGAACCAGTCTGTAAGGGCTCTAATCCTAACCCTAACCCTAATCACAAATCCTTGTTCAGTTACACGTTGGCAATCCACCACATGCTTTACCAAAATGATTTATTTTTCTAAAATTTTTATTTCTCAATTAGAGTTGACATTCAACATTTTTTAAATATTAGTTTCAGGTGTACAGCATAGTGTTTAGACGTTTATATAATTTATGAAGTGATCCCTTCAATTAGTCTAGTACCCACCTGGCACCATACTTAGTTATTATAATATTGTTGACTATATTCTCTGTGCTGTATTTTATATCCCATGACTATTTTGTAGCTACCAATTTGTACTTCTTAATCCCTTCCCCCTTTTTATCCAGCCCCCAACCCTATCCCATCTGACAAAAAAAAAAAAGATTTATAGTTTTAAAAAATAGAGACTGAGAAATTGTAAAGTGAGAGAATACTTTTCTAATTAACTTTGTAATAGTAGCTAAAATTATTGTCCCAAAGCTAGTAAATTTGTCAGAGGTTTAGAGAACATAACGAGTCTGAAAAGATAAAATGAATGAACAAACAAACAAATCTAAAATGACTGTTCAAATGGAAAAAATCTAGTACTTCTTCCAGGTCACCCTCCTAGAAGGAGGACATATATAGATAAGATTGTAACATGAAGGAATAGAGGCAAAGAGATCTCCCCTGCTGTAGAAATACTGAGAGGGCACACGGAATTAACAACCACTATAGTTTGCTGAGCTAGACCTCGTGATGCGCTGGCTCATGAAAATGTCACAAGAACTTTATGAGGTAAGTCTATAATTATACTCATTTGCAGCTCAGAAAACTGATGCCCAGCGGGGTAAGTAATGTCCCTAAGGCTACCCAACCAAGAAAATGGCAGAGATTTGAATCTGTCTTCAGAGTCAGAGTCTTAGCTACTTTTAATAGCAAATGTGAAGAAATGGGGTTGAAAGAGCAAAAATAATGAACAAAGTTGTCATGAACTTAGTGAGGATGATGAGAGAACATGAAAAGGAAAAGTAAGGCATTTTCTAGAAAAGGAGAGAAGAGAATATGTTGCCAGAATAAGCTGATATCTAAAGAAATGGCTAATAGCAGGGAAGTTCTTTATTCCTTATTTAAGAATTAGAAAAGGTACACAGAGAGGGCAACCTGAGAGCCAAGAAAAAGAAAATCGAATGGCTTGTAAAAGAAATTCTATCTCCACAATCGGCATTATGATCCAACTGCTGAAAGTGAAAAAACAGGTGGAAGGGATGTATTTGCTGTTGCATTTTCTAAGATGGGAGAGATTGCCAACTCAAGGGTGGATAATGTGAGTGTGTTGTTTGAGTGTAGGTTAATAAGGAGTGATGGGGACTGCGGCAAACTGAAGGGTACATGCTTGTCCAAAGGCTGTTTAAAATTTACAGTTGATGTGGAAATGCTGGCTCGTGTTGCCAGATGTCTGATGTTTTTAGATGCCAGAGATGTGTATGTTTATGTAAAGTGTCCAAATTGTTCAATGTTGGCCACCAAACCACATTAAAAACACCTGTGTGAACTGATCTAAACATTTGTAGGTGAACTTTACCCATGTGTTCTTGCCAATGTGTTCCTTATGGTTTAAAGGATACCGTTGTATGTACTGGTCTCCCAATTTGAGATGTTTTTCTCCCCAGTCCCCCAACGTGGTCCACCTAACAAATATCCTTATCTTATAGACCTGGCTCAGATGTCAACTGTTCCAAAAACTTTTCTCTGAATCTCTCTCTCCTGAATGTGTCTGTCACTCCCTTTTCTCTGCACACACATGTTGTATTTACTCAGCTGGCATGCTTTTGTTTGCCTGTCTCTCTCCTCTTCTAGCCTATGGGCCTTTTGAGAACAGGGCTGTCTCTCTCTCACTCATCTCTGTAACTCCGACCCCAGCAATGAAGTGACAGGTGTTCATGACCATGGGAGAAAGAAGAAATCGTTGGCACACAAAACAAGGAGGTTAATGGTGACTTTTGCAGCCAGGAGGAGGGTATTAAAAACTGCAGCTGATTAACATGGCTGAACATTGATTACAGGATTTTTGCAGCAATTTTGCTGCTTTACACCCCACCGGTGCCTGTTACAAACCCAGCAGGAAACATGTGCTAAGACAGAGAGAACAACAATAGACAGGGCACAAGCAGGAGAAGGATATGGCAGGAGTAGGCAAAAAAAGGCCAAAGACTGAAAAAGGAAAAATGGTAAAGTGTTTTATCAGGAAATACCTTAGGGAGTCTGAACTTAGGAAATCATGTTTAGGTTGTATCAACTGGAATTGGGAAAGAGAATGCACAAAGAATTATAATCTTAGAGCTAAGGTATAGCATAACTCCTGGCACATATTGAGTGTTCGGTCAATTACTGTGGAATAAATCTAGCGATATGGACATACACAAATGAACAAGGAAAGAGAAAAGCAGGCTGACAATTTAAAGATGATGAAATGAAGAGGAATGACAAGTAAAAGGCTAACAATAAATATTATAAATTGATACAAAACATTTATGTAAATATAGTTTACTTTGGAGTATAATCATAAATATGTATGATCTGAAGATGCCCCTCAAAATGCCCTTTGAGGCCAAAAAGAAATTATAGATAAAAAATGCTTTGGAAATTGAAAGTACTGAATAAAAGGAATTGGATAAAAAAAAATATGAACTTGCAAAGTGTTTTAAGTTGTGGGGAGAATATTCACATTAAAATATGGGACTTCAGCATATAAAAAAGATGCCCGAACCTGAAGGTTTCTTCCCACCTTATGGGAGGGGGCAGAAGAGTGTGGTGGTCAAAGCCCACCGTCACATCTCAGCTCTGCCACTTTCTAGCGCTGTGACTTAACTTCTCTGAACCTCAGTTTCCTCCAGGAAAGTGGAGATATGATATCAGCGCCTCAGGGGGTTGCTGTGGGGATTAATTAAGACCAGGCATGTAAAGCGCTTGGCACCAGGCCTAGCACACTGCAAACACTCCATAAATGCCAGCTGTTATTATAAACTACTTGACAGGAAAGTCAAGGAGCAGAGAAACATAAAGCATCTCTATAATTACACGAATTGTGATGAAACAAGTTAAAATCTTGCTTCGTTTTCTTCTAAATTGGATTTTGTAAGCTAAACACGATTCTCTGTACCTAGGAGCAGTTGCTAGGAGAAACTGGTGAAAGGCAATAAAGTGGTGAACTCAGTCATTGTTCCTAAAATAAGTATGAAATGAGATGGGAGGCTTTGGAATGACTTTTTTTTTCTTTTTCCAGAAGGAAAGAATAACTCCCAAATAAGAAGTCAGGTGAGGACACTGACAGGATGCTGGTGGAAGATAGATCAGAGGCAAGGGACATAGAAACCATGTTTCTGCAAAAAGCTGGTGCTAAGTCTCCTGGACCTTTTTGTTGTGAAAAATGTGTAGCCAGGAATCAGGTACAATTATTTATGGAGGTATATATTTATGCACCTTAGTGAGATAATTTAAGCTGGATGTCTGAGGAAAAGATGGAAGAATGTATTGACATGCATCCATTTTACAGGAGGAAAAGTAAATGTGGGAAGAGACAGTTTGCACAGAGGTCAGGGTGATGTCCCCAAGGCTGGGTTAGAATCGTGTCTGTTATTATCAGCTGGCGAATCAAATATGTTTATCTTCCAATGACTCTGCTTCCTCAGGTGTAAGATGAAACAAACACTATCTGCCTACGAAGGTTATCAAGAGGCGAGAATGAGACAGAGTTTGTAAAGTGCATGGTAGTGTAATGATGGTTCTGACGTCACTATTCCCAGAAGTAGGAAGCTTTCGGTCTCTCAAATCTTTGTGAGATGTTCTCATGTATTGAACCCACAAAAACGTAATTTTTAGTAAATTCACTTCTATTCAAATGTACCATATTTAGTTTTGGTGTCTATAATTTTAATAAGAAGAATTCGTGTGTTTTCGTTAATGAAGAATTTGCAATTAATATTATTCTTGAGCAGTTCAAAGGGCGACTACTAATTCTGCTTGGGGCATGCCTTTTGCAGGGTTAGTTTAGAAAGCAAAAGGAATTTCTGAAACCTCCGGCCTGTGTCAATGGATTTGTGACTACATCAGTGAGGAGTGGATTCAGATTAGGAAAATATGACTTATAAGCCTTCTCTTACATAAAGTACCTTGTCCTCTTGTGTCCATTTTAGTGGCTGCTTTTACACACACCTTGGTGGTGATTGGGCGACAAAGATTTGGTGTCTGGCAAATACTTTCTAAGTATCCACCCTCTATCCCCCCACCCCCTCCCCCCAATCACTATTCATGTTAAGCTCTCAAGAATGAAGAAAGGTCTGTGAAAACAACCAGTTGTGAGCAAGTAGCTATTATCTGCAACTTGGATTCTCCAACTAGTTACGTTTTGGTCTGCACTACTCTTCCAGAAGCTGTTTGTGACATAAGCCAGCCTCTCTAAGTGGCCATGCATTATATGGTGAGAAATACTGAACAGATATAACCCTGCCAGATGCGAAGCTAAGTTTCTCCCCCCCAAAATCACACAATGCCTTTTATGGGGTCATTTAAATGAGTTACACCGATAATAAGCAGTGAGATTTATAAATACATATCTAATGACTCTCTTTATTCATACTAAATATGGCAAGTGGATATTCTAGAGGTTGCTAAATCAAATGCCAAGTGTCCCAGCTGTTTAAATTCACCAAGTTTCTTTCTTAATAAAAAGCAGATAATGCTGGCTGACAAGAATGCTAATCAAATGGTCCCTTCTGGTCTGACTAGAACAGAGGGGAGAATATAAAGCAGAGAGAAGATTCTGAACACATTGTTGCACTTTCAAGCAAAAGCTTGCGAAGCTCACTCATTCGAGGCTTACACCAAACTCTTCTTTCAGTGTACATTTAAAATTAAATTCAAATCTGACTGTACCGCTTTTGCAAGCTTCACGCCATGCTCGTAAGTGAGAGGTTTCTCTTTCATATACAGCAAACGGGCCAAGGTTTTGGGGTCATCGCGGAGATCAATCTGGCAAAAACATACATGTGATAAGGTCATTTGTTTTTTCAGGCATTACCAGGTATTTTAAACTGTGACATAAGAGAGATTATTTTTCCCTTTGCCAAAACTTCTTTAAAGAAGCACATACACAGGCCCATATTATGTCTAAAAATTAGAATAATGTTTTTGTAAATGTATACATGAGGCTTTTCTTGTATTTTCCTCAGGACTTTCTCCAATGATTCTGTGGCTGTTCAGATGTTTTTGAAAATTCCCATTTATTTCTGGAGCCCTTATGGGACACACAAAATAATTGATAAATCTTACTACCTTACGGTGATGCTCATTTGATCCCAAATTAGCTTCGTCATTTTTAATAATGTATTTCCTAGAAAAATAGATAATTCTGGCTTTTCCAAACCAAATCTTCATCCCTCAAAGGGGTGCTGTGAAAATATTTTACCGAATGTACTACAGGCTCTGAAGGCAAGTTCTAGAGAGCAATTTCCTAAGGATTTGTTCCAGGAATAAGCATTAATCTTTTCAAAGGTAGAACTACTTTAAAAATACCATGGATTAGGTTTTATGATTTAATTAAATATTTTAGTTGCTTTAAAATCTCACTGTGTGTGTGAACTCATGCATATATGAATGGATGTGAATGTGGGCACATATAAGCTTGTGTTTTTAAGAAAAACCCCAATATATTCATATATTAAATTTATATATTAGGGTTTCATTTATAAGCATTGTGCAGCTTTACTAATTTGTGTAGTTTTTGTTTTGTTTTTGTTTTGGGCCTTCATTGTTCTACTTAGTGACCATCTGTTATAAATCAGTCTTGAATTACACAGAGATGTTTGCATATCCCATCACATATTTTGGCAGCAGGGATCAGGACTCCATCAATACGGTCAAACATTGTCATCTGGGATTAAGGCAAAAGACTTAATCTAAACAAACAACTTTCAGAGCAGAAGCATTGACTGTATTCTGATGTATGGACATGTTAATTACATGTCCATATCTTCTCTGGGAAATATTTTTCTACCTGTACGTTTTTAAAAATTTCTCTTTGTTAAACAAAATGTAAATGAGAAATAGAAAACAGCATATGAAACAGATAACAATACAATTCGTCAGGATTATTCATTTCTGTGTCTCTGGAATAGTAACTTCAGTTTAATATAGCAAAGAACAAAATCTATTTAAAACTATAGAAAGTTGGAACAATATTGAACAACTCTGTGCAATTACTGTTGGAAATTCAAACTAGAACTTCACTAGCTTTCAAAACATTTTAAAGGCCTTTATAATCACAGGTTTGTTTATCTGGTGTATCTGCTTTAACTTTTTTCTAAAATCTGGAAGACCAAGGGCTTAAAGGAAATAGGAAAGAGTAAATTTCTGTCTTCCTTCTCCAGGAGTATTACTAAGGAGTTTCTATCATAATGATTGGTGGGGTCATTTTGACATTCATATCTATTTTGTGACTTCCAAAGAATCATGGATTTTAGATATAAAAAATATTGGCTAATAAGTATAATTGACATCCCCATGTCATTCCTCTGGCTTATGGCTGGAGATGGGCATCTATTTCAAAAAAATTAGTATGTCATTTAAAAATAAAGAGCTGAGATTAATTTTTAAAGGCCATTTCACAACTTCCTGCTTCACATCAAATAACTATTTTTTCAATGATGGCTAAATAATCATGCAGATATTAAGAACAGCTGTACATGGGATTGATAAATCTGAGATACTCTTCTGTGGTGTTTGATAGAATAGGATGTTCAAGAGATACACAAACCATCTTTCCTTTTTTGCCACCCTCCTGACCCATCCACCCCACCCTGCCATCACCCGCCTGTTAACCTGGGTGCCTATGAGGATGTAAGGCACATGAGGCATGCAGTCCTTCAGCTCCGGGACCCATTCCTCCTGGACATTGTGGTAAGAGGCAGGATTTACGACAGAGAAGCAGATCAAAAACACATCAGTGTTGGGGTAGGAGAGAGGCCTCAGCTGGTTGTAGTCCTCCTGTGGGAAGAGCCAAGAGTTTGTATAGCCTGGGTAAGATGGATCTCTTGTGATTCCAGGGAGTGCCAGGGACAAGATTCTATTGCAGCACTTTGCGACCCTGTTCCTTCCCCTGGAATCTGGTACTTCCCTATATTACTAGAAATAAAGAAGCCATCAGTCAGGAAAATACATTTTTGTTGTGTATGGAGATTATGAATTGCTCCCTTTTAAAATGAACTTTAAACAAAAATTTTAATAGCTTTTAGTGAGATAATTTACACATCATAAATTTCACCCATTTAATGTTTTTAATTCAACAATGATTATTGCAGTTGTCCGGTCACATTGGAACTCTATTGTGTTCAATATGGATTTAAATTAGTGGGCCATTGGCCAAGGCACAGAAATTCTCTTCTTATACAATTTTTAAAAATGTATTCAAATTTAAGTTAGAATAAGCTAACAAAAATGCAAACTGAAGAGGTGTTGCCAAATCAGACACCATAAAATTTGAAGAAATATATTGTGTGAGGGTTTACAGCTCAGAATTTGAAATTTGTTTCTATGTCTACCTAAAGGCCATAGTGTGGTCTAATAAATAAAATGCCAGCTTAATTGTTTTTTTCTGAAAGCCTTTTTAGAAAAGTTGAAGAGTTCCTAGTTAAGTAAGATGTTTATGTATGTGCTGTTTTGGGGAAGATGATAAAGACAAAGTAAAATGGATCATCTCATTTTTGGGAAAATGTCACCAAGTACATTTTATTATATGTAAAATATTTTTGGAAGTTCCAAGATAAAATCTGCTATCTCAATAGGAGATTTTATACATTTTCATAAATTTATTAACACATAGGCCAAAAGTAATTTTATGTGTATGTGTGTATACTTATACCATGTACTCATATACTATGTATACCTACATTTCCTCATACACCACAATATGACCTATGTGTTCACACATACCACATGTACTTTATGTATGTAGATATGCTGTATACACAGGCACACTATACTCTACGTATACACATAGGGGCAACCACACCAATATGTTCACATTATCACATACATTTGTACATAGACATGGGCAACGTATGAATTCACTTATTAGGTCTTAACTACAGTTCCTGACATTTAAAAAAATTATAAAACTCATATATGCTCTTTGCAAAAATTTCAACATTACACAAGTACATAGAGTAGAAGTGAAACTTTGTTTTCATCCCCTATGTGTCCTCTCATAGTTTTTCCTTTCTTCCCAGAGGGAGCCACAACTTAAGAACATTCTTCCAAATATTAAATTTATATTTACATATATAATATACACGTATTCAGTTTTAAAAAGATAAGTTGATTATATAGTTCATATTATTGTGCCACTTTTTAAAAACTTACTATGTCATAGATATTTTAAAACATCAACCTCAACATATTTCTAATGACTCAGTTGATGTCTTTTTAAAACGGGGATATGCACATGCATGTACACATGTGACTGGAAGGAAGTCTCTTAGCATGTTAGGTGTGGTCATTTCTGGGTGACCTATTGTTCAGCTACTCCAAGTACCCAGCACACAGGTGCTCGTTATGCATTCCTGCTACTCTTCTGACTGCTAGTGCTTTGGAAACCCATTTTAGTCACCTAAATAGAATGCAAATCAAGATGGAAAGGATGCTAAAAAAAAAATTCCAAAATCCTAAGGAATGAATAAAAGGATTAAAAAAATCAGTTATTGTGGGTCATTTACCATATTTTTATAAAGTAAATAAGTGGGAGTTGGGGAGTTGGGCACATTGCTGAACAAACTCTGGTCCTGCTGGGCAATTGGGCCAGGCCTATTGGCTTCACCTCAGCTGAGCTGTGCCCATGTCTGTGTGTCTGTGTGAGGGTTGTGGTAGGGGAAAGGGAAAGGGAACAGTTCTTCTGTCATTGTCACCCTGTCCTCTTTACACGACTAGCCCTGAAAACCCAACCTTCTCTCTCACGGGCTCTCTGCCTTTCTCCCTTCTCTTAGTGGTGAGGCCCACGCACTAAGAGCTCTCCTTCCCAGGCTATAATCTACAACTACTCATGACACCACCTGCCCTCTGCTACTTCATTCTCTTATTTAGATTGTCATACATGGAGCAGGGACCATGCTGTTGCTGTTGTTTTTTCTCATGAGCCACTTATACTCTGTCCATGGCAAATATTCCATAAATGCGATTAACTGATTGGATGGCACTGGGTCTGTAGTGACCTGCAAATGAGTACATGGCTTTTCTGTGGGTTATTTACTACAGCACTTTTTTTGTTAAAATCACCAGGGAAGTTTTAAGACCATCTCTTCCCACTGTCCTACTCTTTGACCGATTAAATCAGAATCTCTGGAGAGTGAGCTTGAGTACCTGGACATTCTGATTTCATTGGCTTGGAGCTGAGAACAAATGATTTATGTCATCCTCATCTTCACCATCAACCAAGGATATATCGAGGACTTATTACTAAGGGCCAGGCAGTTTTTCAAGCACTTCCATGTATTATTCTGCTGAATTCTCACACAGATGGCACTACCTGCATCCACATTTCATAGAGAAAGTTAACCTTAAGAGAAGTTTACTAATGGACAAATGTTGCAAAACTATTAAATACCAGGATAGAGTATTTAGCCCTGAATCCAGCTCTAGCTTGTAATCGTGACCACACTGTTTGCTTCAGCCAGAATTTTAAGTCACAGATGAAGAATTTTCCTGAAAATTCAGTTATCCAGGAATCTTAATCTAGACTCATTCTTTATCCAGGGATCTGAGAAAAGAAATGTTAGACCTCCTGGGGATAGTGTCTATTTCATGGCCTGCATCTATTAGAAATCACCACCAGATGGCAGCAGACACTGTATATTTAAAAACCCAAAGCCCAACAAAACAACCAGGAGACATGTCTGTCACAACTAGAAAAGGCAGGAGCAAATAACTGGCAGGCTGAAAGGATCATGTTTATTTGATTCTTCATCCAGAAGCTATCAAAGCAGTTCTGCTTACATTATGGAATATTTAGGAAGGGGTTGGGTTGCTGGACAGGCTGTAGTTGGGAAAAACCGAGTTTTTGTTTGTTTGTTTGTTTTTGATGATTAACCCTCCTGGCAGGGTAGCCAAGGTTGTCCAGCTGAGTGACTTCTGTGTGCTTCATTGGGCTTTATCCTACACTGTATTCCGGATCTCTCTGTTCTGTGTAAACCTTAGTCTTGCTGTGTATTACACTAAAAAAGTTATTAATTGCCCCCTGAACGTTAGCAATGCTAAAGATGTTATATGGACTATGTAAGGTGAATAAGAATTGGCAATCCAGTTTGGGGAAAGAAATGAAAATGTGGGAAACTACTTGATTTATGCGAGACAGGTGGAGTTTCTCTTGGTTTTTTTTGTTAGCCCTCTAATAAAATTGGAACATTTATTGGACTGAATTGAAAAAATATAATTTTAAGGCTGGAAGAGGTCTTACAGATACATAATTTTGTACAGGGATTCTCAAAGTATTGTCTGGACCAGCAGCACCTGCATCACTTGGGAGCTTGTTAAGTACTTTCTCAGGCCCCGCCCCCCGGCGCTCTGGGGGAGGGGCTGCACCATCTCAGCCAATTTTATAGTTTTCGGAAACTAAAGTCTAGACAGATTAAGTGATTAAATTGGGACCACAGAGCAAATGTACCTTTAAAGAAGCCTCACACCTGGGGTGGTGGACTCCTTCCAGCCCCCATTTTCCACTGGCTGCAGCAATGAAAAATGGCAAGGGGCTCAGGACTGATAAAAGGAAGTGTCCCTTTGGGACTACGAGGTGGCCAGTAGGAGCTTGAGGAATTTAAATTTGTACCAGCTGATAAGGTAGAAAGTGAGAGAGTGTGTGTGTGCGTGTGATGGAGCACGTTTGGAGCCTAGGTTGGAGGATCACATGTTGAGATGGTGGAAAGGGGCTACGAAGTGTAGATAAATAGCCTAGTTAGCATGTGAAATTGAGGATAGAAGACCAGCGTTGGAATGTTTCCTGAAGAGACAATGCTTTAATCTAAAAGAGTGTCTGAAATGGGGCTGTGGAGGGTTAAAGTGGAGAAGGAGGGTTAAAATGAAGGTGGGGCTTGGGATGGGATGGGGAGGGTGGGGGGCAGGGTGGGATTTGGGGCTAGGTAGGCTTTTGAGTACTCCCCACTCACGTTAACTCTGAAGGCACGAGAGTGGTTTGAAGGCAAATCTAGAGTTCTGGGATGACTGTGGGTGACCATTAGAAATGTTCAGGGACAGCCTTAGCATCGGATGGTACAGGTGGAGGCGAGTAAGTGAAACCATTAGACCAGCCCTTTTCAGACTTTACGTACATTTGAATCCCTTGGGATCTTGTTAAAATGCAGCTTCTTATTCAGCAGCAGGTCTGGGATGAAGCCCAAGAATTTACATTTCTAGAAAGTTTCCAGGTCATGCTGACTCTGCTGGTCCAGGGAACACAATGAGTGGCAAGGAGAGGTGCACTGAGCACTCCCTCTACTCTCCCCACTTCCATACTCATATTCAATTGGAAATAGAATCCTGCTTTCAAGTCTTCTTGGGTTTAGTGACATTTATTCCAGATTCCTAGCATCTCTCATTTTCATATTCTCCCATAAATACATTCATATCCTTCAGGCTTGGGTTGGGAAATCGTTTGTAACATCATGCTTAAGAGCATGGGCCAGGGAGGCACATTCTCTGGCTTCAGATCCCAGCCCTGACAGCGACTACATGTGATCTCGGGTGAGTTTTCTCTGCTCGGTTTCCTTAAATTGAGGTTGATCGTGCTGGCCTCATAGGGTTGTTATGAAGATAAAATGTGTTAGTATTTGTAGGCCACTTAAAACAGTGTCTTGAACATAGTAAGTTCTTTAATGGCCAAGAGTCTGTCCTCCCATATCAGCAACAGCTGCAGTTCCTACCCTCTTTGGATACCAGGGCTGAATCTGAAATGAACTTTTTCTAAAGTGAGTAGTAATGAGACCCAAATGTTTGCATACTCTGATTGATCCTCTGAATTAATGTCCCCACAGCTCTTTTTTTTTTTATGATTTCAGAATTAAGATAATGTCCTAGGGTTGCTTTTACAAATAACTTGTCATGTGGGCAAACTTCTTTCTAAGCCCCCACTTCCCATAATTTGTGCACTTCTAAAACCACATTAAGATGCGTGTGAGCAAGAAAGTTAGAATTGCTTATGGAGGAAAAACATTTATTTTGAGGTTTTAGGCAAACTTTCCATAGAGGGTTGATGCCAGGTTTTGTGCTCCAGATGGCCCTATTGGGTCAGCCAATAGCAAAGGGGAAGACTGGCATCTTTCCAAGTGAACCTTGGGTTGCCATTAATGAACCGCAGCTGTACTTGCCTCCCTGCCTCATGTCTCTTTCTCCAGCCTATTGGGAAAAGGCAGCTTCAGAGATCAGGGTTGGTAAAGACATGTGTTGTGCAGCCCTGGCTGAGGGGTGCAGCTGATGGCCTTCCTGCTCCCACACTCTCATGGTCACTGGTGACAGCTGAGCTCCTGTTAGCTGTGGTTTCTCAGTGACAGACACCATTCTGTGTTTAGAGAACTCAGGGGTTTACCCTGTTGAGAAACCAGGCTTCTGACACCAGAAGATTCTTGTTCCTCCTTGGCAGTGCCACTAACTGCCACTTTTGCAAATGTTACTTTTGTGATATGTCCATTCTGGAGTTTGGCCTGAGAGGCCACAATTTTGGCAGGGCTGTCCCCATACTGCTCGTGTAAGCCAGGACCCACTCAGAGAAGGAGGCAAGATGTCTTAGTACCCTCACCGGCTCCATTCTGGTGGCTGGCAGTGAGTGAAAGGATGCTTGGCTCACGGCCATGACCTGGGAAAGACCCTCTCCCAGTGTAGCAGTCCTCAGGCCGTGAATGCCCAGGCTTTGCGGCAGCATCTCCACCCCACATCTCGCTCCCCGTGACGCACTCTAAACAAACTGGCCTGCAAGCACGTCATGGAAAAGTTGGCTCTCAGGCCCTTTGTAGCTGAGCCAAAGATCTGAACTCTAGAGATCCGTTTCAGAGAGACTTTCAGTAATATACTATTAGGGGCATGTGCTGAGCAGGATGAATTGGCAGGACCTAAAGAGATCTGGCTGACAGGCCTGGCCTTGCAGCCTCCTCAGTGTGAGCTGAGGGGTAACATGCAGAGTCACCCTGAGAAAAGGCCCTCACTTTATTGCCTAACCTAATGTTTGGAATTCTACTTAACATATGAACCAGAGTCCTGAAGACTCTATGCAAAGGACTCCCTCTCAAAGTTAAAATATTAGTTTGTTTCCGAAGTTTGGAAAGAGAGTTAATGTTTAATAGCTGCCATGTGCTGACAGTGTATGCATGTGACTTCCTTAGAAACTGTCTTTAGCGAATGCGTAGCTGGTTTATAAAGGGCTGGGAGTGAGTCTCAGGCAGGGCTGTTCAGGCTGCTGTTGTGCCCAAGGCTGACTAGGTGGGAACCAGGTCAAACGATTTTGTTCAGGGGTGACTTTGAAGATAGAAATACTAAATTCCTATCACTTAACCTTTCAGAACACATATGCTTCTCAAGATTGTTTTCATCAAGTTTGACCCACAGCTAGCTCCAGACAAAGATAAAGGGCACTGCTTCTTGGTTGTTCATATGAGAAAAAAACCTAATTATTCATAGAAAGATGGTCTTTGTAGCTGGGTTTGGAGACTCATTTTCTTTTTTGTTGTTCAAGGAGCAATCGAAGTTTGAGATCACCTTTCTTTCTTAGTAGTAACTCTGGCCAAATGAGTACTTTTGAGTTAGTTATAGATGCTCCTTAGGCATGTGACTGCAGCAACATTTCTAGAATATAGCTATGGAGAGTGGACTATTCTAGCTGAGGCAAGGAATGAAAATTTTGGAAAGATGCTTTAAATTAAATTTGTGACAAAGCCTTATTCGCAGAGTTGTAGAACTATGGAAATCAACTTGGGCGATGGGTATTTTCTGCTGCCTCCTCATAATGTTGGGAAGGTTCTTCAACTACTGAAGGCTTCCAGAGTAGTGCTTCTCAAATTTTGATGCACCTACGAATCACCTGGGGACCTTTTAAAAATAAAATTTTGAGTTCAGTAGGCTGGAAGTGGGATCTGAGATCTGCATTTCTAATAAGTCCCTGGTGATGCTGATGCTGCTGGTCAGTGGATGACACTTGGAGTGGCAAAGTTCTAGAACACTAGTTCTCAATGTATGGTGTGCAGACCAATAGCAGCATCATCAGGAAACTGTTAGAAATGCAAATTCTGCAAATTCTTGGGCCCCTCCTATAGAATAAGAATCTCTATGGCTAGGGCCCAGGGCCTGGGTTTTAACAAGGCGTACGGTGATTCTGATGCCTAATCAAGTTTGAGAACCCCAGGTCTACAAAATTAATTATATGTCATATTTTAGTATAACAAATTCCAATATTTAATAATCCTTTACTGCTGAAAGGTCTCCCTTAGGTGTAGCCTCAAGTCATTTTGTTTAATTACTTCAGTTCTTTTAGGCTTTCTTGAAAGTTATCTTTTAAAGGTTCTAATCATAGAATTTGAGGCCTAGATGAAAACTTGAGATGCGTTCTGATTCCTTTTCCCCATGCACCATTATGAACTTTGTCTACCTCTGAGCTTTCAAATAGCTACTGGAAAGCATTCAAGTGAAAATTAAGTTGAAAAAACACCTATAACTTATTTGTTGTTATATTTTGTCAGTGCTCATCACTTGCTCTTATGTCAGAGGTTTGGGTCACTCTGCTTTCTTCTATTTGGAGTTTAAAGATACTTTTACACTGCCTTAGAGCTTCAATGCCTATACTATTATTATTTATTTATTTTTTCTACAAAGAACAGAGCAGTAGGAAAGAAGAATTAAACACTACCAGAGGTTTTAGACAGTTTTATTGAATTTGAAATTTAATAGAGGCCTGAGGGTGGTTGTTCTGGGGGCAATTAATGCACAGAGGCTTACAACCATCGTGGATTGCTGTAGAAGAGGGGAGAACTAGGTGGGCGTGACAGGCACAGAGAGCTTTTTAGAAGGCAAGGGAGAGAGGTTTCAGAGTTAGGCAATAATTCTTGCTGTACTGAACTTTTCAAACTGAATTATATTTGTAAAAATCTGATTATAGGGCAGAAGGGTATAAACTCCTCTCTCTTTAAGGCTGTGAATTTCTGATGAATGGAGACACCCCAAAGATTACATGATTGAATTAGGCAACTCCAGCCCAAAGAGCAGTGTACCCCTGTTGGTGGAATGCTTTCTGGTGGAGCAGCAGCCCACTTAGAGCAGCGCTGAGACCCCTGTACTTAGCTTCTAGCAGCCAAACCCCATTTTTCCCATTTGGGCACCTGGAGGTGTTCTTTCCTAGTTATCTGTCTTGGTATTGATGTGAGTGCCCTGTTTATGAGAGTAGCTGGCTCAAATAGCCATCTAACAATGAGGGGAAACTGGATGCCTTGAGTCTGGGGCTAGATTTTCAAGGTTCCTCACTTCCCAGGCTTACCCAACAGCAGCCTTTGATGTCTCACAGACATGTATACATTGGGCCTTGCAAATGCACACAGAAATCCCAAAGAAAATGCTATTTATTATTGTTTTTTTCTAGTATAGTTTTTTTAAGTTGAGCACAAAGATACGTCTCCAGATGATTGTGAATAAAAGCCTCAACAAATGTGTAACTACAGATAACAATTACCAGGAAACTCACAGTGGGAAGGAGCATGGTCAAATGTTCAGGCCAAAGGATTTAGGATGTATGAATCTGGACAGACTAAACAACCGCTGGTTTTGACCTAAATAAATGATCCAAGACATATGGTAACACAAGCTCTAACAAAGGAATTGGGCTACAGCTATCAATTGCTTAAACCTCTTCCCTTCTAACTCATGAACTTGTAACATTAGAAACTTTCATAATGGAGTGTGTAGTGTGAGGAAGGGAAGATAAGGTGGCATTTTCACCCAAGTGGAGCATCTACTAATTGATTAAGTGTTGAGAGTTCTAGTTCATTGCCTCACATTATTGGTTGGCTATGTTTTCCAAGTTGAAGAAATATATCTGACAGGGTGAGCATATTTCAAGAATCTTAGAGAATTTAGAGTCAACTCCTAGTTATTCAGAGGTTGATCCTCATTTTTAGAAAACATTTAGTCTTGGCTTTTCTTCCTTCCAACACTTACTCCATTTTCTTCCAACCACCCCAGTTCCCCATTCCCTATCGCTTTTTGGACCTTTCCACAGCTCATTAGGCAATTCAAAAAAGGTTGGGCAAATAATGTAACAGGAATAAAATAATGGGTGAAATTCTAATTTATGAAATGGACTCAGTAATCCTAGATCTGGAAATGATAGAGTAGAAAAAAAATTGAAAGTCTTGCTCAAATATATTATTTTGGTTATTGTTAGTCATTGATCAATCAATCAATCATTATTTGCCTATCAACACATTGAATCATGTTATCAATTTTTTGTAATTATAAATGTTTTTAAGGTCTTAAGAATTTGCTTTTGGTTGTCAAATGTGCAAATTTGCCCCAAATGATCAGAAGAGGTTATATCTATTGAATGAATCAAGATAATAAAAATGAATTAAGGTAATAAAAATATACCTGTCCTGCGGTGTCATACAGTCCGAGCAAGTGTTGCTTGCCTCCCACTGTCACGGTAACTAGGGAAGAAGAGAAGAGAGTCCATAAATACAAGCTTTGATCAGTAGACTTCACATTTCTCTTTGCCAGCATCTCCCTGGGCAGCAAGGATAAGCATCTGCCTCATCCATGTATATTCTAAACCAAGTTGACAGCATGATTTCCAAATGAAAGGCAACCCTGGGCTGCAGTGAGAGTGGATGGGCTGAGCCAAGCCCAAATTTCTTAAATGAGGTGAATATTATTGGTGCCACTAAAGGCCCTCTGTAGGCTACTCGTTGATCCTTATTAGGCTTTAGAATATCAAGCTCCTGAAGGAAAAGATTACTGGACCCTTTCTTGGTTAGGTTATTTTCTTCCTTTGTTTGGTTTGAGCCACCTTTCAGGTACAGAATTGTGTAAGCAATTTCCCTGTTAGAAATCTGTTTTTAATCTGTCTTTGAAATGTTAATAAAACCCTGAAAACAAAGAATATTAATCCACTTGCATATTTTGTAATCTGAGGCAAAGTTAATAATGAAACAAGTCAGATTTAAGATTTATTTTTAGACGCTTTTCTTTTTCGAATATTCCTGTGCTTTTGCTCAATTGATTCATTACAATTTTGAAATTTAGTTGCAGGAGAGCATGTACAGGTTCAGTTTCACATAACTCAAAGATATATATAGCATAGAAGTGAAGAATTTGATGTACCCAGCAGGCCTACTGCTTTGCCAAGCAATTGTGTCTGAAAGTGAGAAGTAAAAGAGGGATACCATCTCTACTTGAAACTAAACTGAGATTGAACAGATTGAACCCAAGAGTAAGATAGTTCTCTTAGTGAGTGGAAAGAGCAAATTTAAATTTCTCCTAAAATTTAATATCTTTTTGGAAAAAGGAAGTAAAACACGAAGGAGAATGTGTTTTTAGTAGTGGATTAAAAAATGTGCAAGTGCAATGTAAAGCTCATTTTTGATTCCTCCTACCATTAGCTGTTAAGGAATTAAAGGACAAACTGAATAGCAACCTTTTATTATCATATCTCCAACATACGTCAGCCAAATTCTCTAGTCCGCTGCTCAGAGTTGCTGATTTGAAAATGATTTTACTTTTGTTTTCAGGTTCATGGGCTACATGTATGCAAAGTACTTCTTAATGGCTCATTCTATGAAAAGCACTTGTTTAAAAGCACAGCCTCCCCAGACACTTGGAACATAATTTCTGTCTACTCAGATCAACATGAATTCAGCTTGATAACATAGCTAAAGCTACTCAGATGAGCTTTTAAATGTGTATTTTTAAGTGGGAACCCGACTCCGTTCAACCCTGGTGACAACACTGACAGAAGAGGGGCATTTAAGCATTTTTACTTCCTTTCCAACATCAGGCTAGCCATGGAAATGAAGGTGAGACCACGTGGCCCAGAGCTCTTTGTCCTGTTGTTTTCCTCTTCCTGTATGCTTCTGCTTGAGTTTAATCAGATGTTCCTGAAATCTGTCTAAGTGGTTTCCTTTGTGACCAATTCACTACCTAGTCACCGATCAGGAATGAAGGGAATAAATTCAGCCGTTATACATAGAATTTCCTGCCTCTAGCAATCAACATGAATTCAGCTTGATAACAGCTATAGCTACTCAGATGAGCTTTTAAATGTGTATTTTGAAGTGGGGGAACCTGACTGCATCCAACCCTGGCAACCCAGTACATGTGGGTTGGGACAGCTGTTCCGAAGACTCCGTTGGATTGTGCCATGACCTACAGGCCCGGGGCCATCTATGGAGTGAGTGCTAGAAGCTGAGTCACTGTCATGCCTCCACTGGGAAATGCAAATATTCCCAAGAAATGGATCTGACCTTTGTCACTGGAGCCCTGAAACCACTGCTTGAGTTTTGTCAGAGAACCACCATTCCCTCCAGCCTGCTTGTCCTCAGGCCTCACCCCTTTCTTCCTTGGCAGCTTTGACTACAGAGAACTGTACCAGGCCTGAGCAAGCGCCAGCCCAGGAAGGGTGGGCTGTGGGCTGAGTCTGGACCCAGCCTTCTCTTTCCTTCAACTTTGTGTTCCTCCAGGGATTACTGGCTTCCCCGCCTGCTCAGTCCTGGGAGCAGAAAGACCAGACACACTTTCAATCTTGCTGTAGGGTATGGAGAGGAGGGGTTTATTAGCAAAACCTGGGCACCACGCAATGTAGTAAACACTACGCCAGCATGCCATGAAGGGGTGTGGCAGGGGGTATCACCACTGTGTGTGCAAGCACGTGCGTGTGTGTGCCAGCAGGGTCCTATTGCTTCTGGGCACATGCTTGGCTAGAGCACGGTTAGAGAAGGCTTCCAGGAGGATGTGTCTGAGCTGAGTCCCAAGGATGGCCAAAAGTTACCCAAGGTGCACTGGCAGATGGGTCAAGGATGGTTCATAAGCTACCCTGGTGGGGGCAAAGGTGGTTCACAAGCTACCTGGGGTGCCTGGGGTGCATTGGGGGAAGGAAAAAAGTGGCTCATGAGCTACCAGGAATTCACAGGGGTCAGGACAAAGGTGGTTCATGAGCTACCAGGGGTGCATGGGGACATGGGGCAGAAGAGGTGGACATCAGGGTTAGGCTTCCCCAATTCACTAATTTGGACTTTATTCTGAAGGCTTTGTTAAGTTGTGAAAGTCCTGAATTCTCCCCCGCCCCCCAAAGAAAAGTGATAGAGAAGGAACTAAAATAATTTCCTTGGTTTAAGGCAAAATGCAGGTGGAGGTAGTATGACACTGTTGGGGTGGAAGCCATGTTGGTTCTCAGTTTGGCTGTGTAGTGGCAGTCTACTCTGTGTTTGGCCAGCCATGCTGGAGGGATTGGAAAGGAAGGAGGTGGAGCTTGTGCATCTATCTCTGGAAATCACTTTTATTCCCTCTTCTCTGCCTTTTTTATTTTCCTGTTTTATCGGAAGGATAAGATAAGGGAATCACACTGTCGATGATAGAGAATCTCTAGGGACATTTCGAGACAGATCCAAGCATTAATCACAGATTGTGGGTTGTACAAATGGCTTTGTGAGTCCTTATCTTGGGCTAGCAGTGGATGCCTTATTGCTTGCCAACAGGCTGCAATGTCCTGTGAGATCTCTCAGTTTGGAGATGAATCAGTCACAACAGCACAGAAGGCAGGTATGTCCTAAAATGCTAATAGTAAATGTAGTGAGGTTGAAAGAGCTGAATCTTTTAAGTCAGGTGGTTCTGCGCTCCAATCCTGTCTTTGCTTGTTACTGTCTGAGTCACCTTGGGAAAGTCACGTAATATCTCTGAGTACCTTTTTCCTTATTTGTTAAAAATGGAGATAACATTACCTACCAAAGTGAGTACTTGTGAGGAGGAAATTAAATGAGAAAATGCCTGGCACATAGCCTGGCCTGTAGTAGGTGCTGGACAATTGCTACTTTCCCTCCTTCAAGAAATGCTTATTGAACCTTGTCTAAGGACAGGTCCATTCTCTCTTGCTCTCCACTGCATACCTAGTGCACATTAACTGGCACATACGGGATCTTAATATTTGTGAATTATTCATCACTTTCTACCCTAAATGATAGTTGTTTCGGTCTATATTTTCTATCTCCCACTGGACAGGAAGACCCTTGAGGAAACAATCTCCATACCCCACGTCCTGCACAGTTCCTGGCAAACACAGTAGATACTGACTACAAAGTACAGAAATGGGACACCAGGGACAATTCAGGCAGAAGAAAGTCCTTCAAAATGTGCAAAGCTGCAGTTTGAAGCTCCCTTGTAAGACACTAACTGCTGGGAAAGTGCCTGTAGCCAGCAAATCTGCCTGATAGACAGTGGTCAGGCGAAAATCCCAGATCACCGGCTATTCCTGGAGCTATTAGGGTTGTTTTCTGGGTTGAGATAGGTTTTAAAGAGAGTGGGTCAGATGACCTGCTAATGGTTCAGATGGTTCTCTCAGTAAAGTGTGAGAAGTGTCAGTGACCTGTTAAGTATGGAAAAGAAAGGCCTTCTCCTCCAAATCCATTAAACTCTGCTTCCTTGTGTTTCTTCTTTGTGTAGATTGAAGTGGTTAATTTTGTGAGTTGGAGAGAGGTGCTAGTGAGATCTAAGTAGTGAACTTGATTTCTTAAAGGTCAGTTTCACCTAGAGAGAAAATGTCCCAGGCAGGACCTGAGCTTACTCCCTGCATCATTTCAGTTACCTCACAAAACTGTGTCTCCTAGATTATTAACTCTTGGGGGAAGTGTTAAACACTGCCTCAGCATGATGCTCTTTGCTTTATAACCAAGTTTCAGGTAATTTTTCTTTATGTCTAAATTTATGTCCGTACTTTGCTACTCATTTGGTGAGATGTTGAGCAACTTAGTATATCCCTCTCACCTAAACAATGAACAAACTGTGTTTACCCTACAGGGACATAAAAACTCTATGAGCTGTTCGGAAGTTGGGGGTAATCACCATAGCAGTTTATCTATGTTTAGAGGGCTGCAAGAAATGAAGGGTTTAAATCAAAATTCACAGTTCTGACCCTCATCATACTTGCTGACTGGGTATCTTCAGCATCATATACTGACCTTTTCCTTCTCTGAACTAACCCTTATTCCCTGCTCTTCTTTCCGAAAGATCTTGTCTGGGACAGTGACTCACCTTACTCCAATGCTCACTTTCAGGGCTGCTTGTGTGTGCTTGTGACCTGGTTTAAACTGTGTGTGTGTGTGTGTGTGTGTGTGTGTGTGTGTGTGTGTGTGAATTTTATTTTTTAATTTTTTTTAATTAAAAAAATTTCTTTTAGGTGAGGAAACCCTTGGTTGACCTCACAGATTTCAAGGAACTTGTCAGCTTACAATCCCTTATTTTTTTTTAATTTTTAAGTTTTTATACCTATTTTTATACCTGGTCTTCCTAATTGGTCTCCCATCTAAGTACTAACCAGGCCTGACCCTATTTAGCTTCTAGATCAGATGAGATTGGGCTTGTTCAGGGTGACATAGCTGTAGACACATGTATATTTTATAAGGAACCAACTCAGAAGCGTCTGGGATAAGATTTCCCTAAAATTAAAATAAGTTAGAGAGCAGTATGAAGCTAGAAGTAAACAATACATTTTCATAAATATCAATGGTGGTGAATTCCTTCTTGGTGAGGTTCCATCCTTCCAATATACATGATTCTCTTAGTGTGGTATGAAATCCTTCTCATTCATCTACATGGCTCACCTCAGCCTGCTTGTTACCTTTTTTTGCAAAGAATTTTTGCAAAGAAATTCCAGAATGCTTCTTATTTCTTGAGCAGCAGACTCTGTGTGTGTGTGTGTGTGTGTGTGTGTGTGTGTGTGTGTGTGTGTGTGTGTGTGTGTGAGAGAGAGAGAGAGAGAGAGAGAGAGAGAGAGAGAGAGAGATTGAGAGAGAGAGATTGAGAAAGAGAAAGAAAGAGAAAGAGAAAAAGTTGCTTGGGAAAGTGTCTTATTTGATGTGCTGGCATGAGATCCTGTTTCTGTAGAACAAGGACTGAGGAGAAAACCAAATAGGCTTCCTGAAAATGTTAGGACTCTGAGCTGAGGACTTTCTTTAGTGAGGTCTATATATTGGTCCTACAGTAACAGCAACCCATTTAAACAGGTTAATAATCTGCTGTGCGTTGCTGGTCATTTCTCTTTCATTCTTTAAGTAAGCCTATTGTGACAGGAGACTGGGTTTGTAAGCCTTGGTTCCAAGTTGTAACTGCCCCAAATTTTAAGGCAGGAGAACTTATTAGCGCCCTTGACTCACTGTGAATGAACTCTAGGACCTTAAGCAAACAAAACTTCCCTGTCTCATTTTTTTTTTTTACTGGCAAAGGAGATCATGAATATGAAAATTTTGTACACCAAAGCTGACACAAACATAAGGTGGCATCACTGAGCAAATGCCTTTTAAAATAATATTTTAGGCAGCAGAGCTTGCTGGAATAAAGTTGCACTGGTTCTGGGTGCTGCGTGGCAGGAAAGGTCTTCCCTTGCCAGTACCTGTTTGCTGATGGAAGAGGATGGTTGGGGAGGACTTTTGGAACTGACTGGGGATGGGGCCAAGTCAAAGACAGACCCGTGATTTCATGACATCCACAGCCTAGAATTTCAGAGTCTTGCTTGTTCTCACCCTTTCTTCCTCAACATTCATTTAGTCTCCACAACCTGCCAATTTTACCTGGCAAGTATCTGGAATCTGATCTCTATTTACCATCCTTGTAGTTGTATCAGTGCAGCTCCCCACCTCCAACCTTGTCTATTGCAAAAGGCTCTTAATCCACTTCCATCCTCCAGGCTCCATCTTCTGTGATGCCTTTTTTTTACTGTCACCAGTTCATGCAGCTGTGGCTCCAGCCATCTCCAAGATAAATTTCAAATACCTTCCAGGAATGTACAAGGTCCTTGTAATCTGGCCTCTGGTTTACCTTTGCACATCTAATTTTTACCCTCCTACAATCCAAACTTCTTGCAATCTATTGTACTTTTATGATGCTTTTGCTTAAGCTGTTCCAACTGGAATTCTGGAAAAGAAATTCCAGAATGCTTTCCCCACACTTGTCAGCCTGGAAAACTCACATAACCTGGATCACTCACTTCCATAACTCCTCCTCAATGCCCGCCAAATACCTTAAGCCTCTCTTCCATGCTTACTTGCTCACTGGGTCATAAAATGCCGTGTGTTATTTATTCTCATGTCCCAACATCTAGCATAGCCTGGCATATAACTCCATAAATATTGGTTGAGTGACTGAAAATGCATTAAACTCTCAACCAAACTGGAGGTTTTCTCTGAGCCATCTGTTTTCTCTAGATGAATCTTTGGCGTATCCCAAAGTGTCACCATGAACTTTCCTGGACACTAAGTGGCAGGATGGGGTCCTGAGCAATTACAACCTACACTAGAGCTGTCCTATTTGTTGTGAGGGGATGCCACGGAAACCTGGCTCCCCTGGGTGGGGTCTGTGCTTAGGGCACTCTTCCACTTTTCCAGGCAACTTTCACCAGCTATAGGGTTGCTAGACTCCAGGCTGGTGGCCAGTGCCACTGCCAAGGTGTTTCGAGGTTCATGTGGCTGTGCAAGTTATAATAGCTAGGCAACCTGGCATTACTTGTAGAGTGCAGGGAGCTGTCTTTTAATTAAGACTTTGGGAAGAAGTGACTGAGTCGCAAGTGAAACCTGCACATGGAGACTTGTGTTCGGCAAGCCAGAGCATACATTTTTGCAGATCCCCTGTGTAAAAAAAAATGCCAGCTCTTTAGTTATATTTATATACCACTATAAACTCACAATAATCAAGCCACGATTGAGGTATGGTAGAATAAATACCTAATTTAGCCTTTGAATTTTAGCCTTGACTTTGACTTGGTGACTAAATGTTTCATGGCAGACACCAGGGGGTGCTAGTTAAAAACACAGGTTCCCTGGTTTCAGTCTTTACCCACATTTAAGATTCTGAGGAAATGCGTCTGGGGTGGGGCCCAGAAGTCTGCATTTTTACGAAGCTCCCCAGGGGAGTGATTCATACTGGAAACTCAGTTTCCTCATCTTTTACATGAGAATAATAATATTTCGATTACTCTAGAGTATCCCATCCACTTAAGACAGGTTTTGTGAATATTAGATGAAGTAATATCAAGGAAAATAAATTTGTAAAATGCTACACAGATATTTTCTTTTTGATCACATCTGACACACGATACTGGAACAAGGCAGTCTGTAACAGCACTCTCCTCTCCTTGTCTGGAAATAGTCACTAAGGATATTCAAACACCTAAGTGATGATAAAAGTGGAATAATAGTGTGTTCCTGTCAAGAATTTTCAAAGAATTATTAGGCTCATAAAAATTTTATCAGGTACCAGCTATAACTAGTTAGAAAATATGATGGAAATATCTTCACAACAACAACAAACACTATAATGTGTCTAGTAATCTGCAAGACTTTTATGAAAAGCACAAGAAGCACTTTGCCAAGATACATAAAAGAAGACAGATGGGGAAACAGCTCATGGTCTTGGGTGGGAAGCTCTGATTGTAAAGATGTTATACCTCCACAATTTAATAAGTTTAAAGTAATTCCAGTAGGATTTTTGAATTTGGAACATGACAGAGTGAGTATCTTTGACACATAAGGTGCTTTCTAAGCAATAAGAATAGTATTGCAAAAAATAAAAAAATAAAAAAGGATATAGACAATATGTAAATAAAGGGCCAATGAATATTGGAGTGAAAAATTCAAATGAAACAAGATGCAATCTTTGACCTGTCAAATTGACAAAGATAATGATGCCCAGTGTTGGTGAATACACGATGATGTGGCACCCACTGCTGCAGGACAGTTCAATTGGTTCAGGTTTTCTGGCAAGCTATTTGGCAGTATAGATCAAAAACCTAAACAAGGGTCTATTTCTAACTCAGCAATCATACTTCTGCAATGTATTCCCAGGAATAGTCATACATGTGTACACTAATATATACATAGAAGACTGTTCATCACCAAAATGTTTATAATAGATTACAGGTGGAAACAACCTATGTGTTCAGTAGTTGAGGGTTGTTCCTTATCAGTTATGGAGCAACCTGACAAAGCAACTTTTTAAAGGATATTGAGGAATATGGTAAAATATTGAGGGTATAGCGTTTCATGGTAGGAGATAAAATTCTACTTTGCAGATATAAAAATTTTTATATAAAACACTTAATTTTTTCCCATAATTTATTACCATGTAAATCAGGAAAAAAAAAGATATTTGGGTACTCAATTGTGGTTACGTTGCTATTATCACTGTTATATACAGATTGGATTAAATGTCATCTAAGTTGTCTCCTGTCACTTAAATTCTACCATTTCTTCTTGGTTCACTCTCTGATTTTTGTCTTAGGCTTGCCCAGATTTATTTTAAGCTGTTGGACTAAGCTTATACTTTAACAAGTAGGAGAATGTGATAAATAGATCTGCAGTGGAGGTTTATAAACTGTGTATTGCACAGCAGCTGATCTTTTTCAGAGAATTACGATGAACCACTAATGCTTTACCTATACTTACTTTTTGAAGAAACCAAGAAAATATTGTGCATTTGAAGATGCTGGAATCTGCCAAAACCTATTCATTGTGAACCAAAGGAAGTATATGAGCTGTGAAGACAACAGCAGTAAATTGGTTCTAAATACAGCCTTTTATTAACAATGTCTAGGCTTAGTGAAATAAACTAGCTAGGTGAATATTTAGAGGGTGTGTTTTTGCTACCAGTAATTTCTTTTCCAAAGCTGTGCAAGATAACTTGGAAAACATTAAGTGATTTCTTCGTTTTCTACTTTTATACATGGTGGTTGTCCTAGATTATGTTTACTCTTCTGCCTCATTGTTATTCAGGATCCTAGAATTTTATGTATTTGTGGGTTTTCCTCTCTATTTCATTTATCTTAGTCTACTATCCCTAACCAGGATGGGGTTCTTTTCAGGTAACAACTTTTTTTTTTTACTTCATAACAACTGTCAAGAAATAATATTTGCTGGTTAATTAATGATTAAAAGGAGATGTATGTATGACAATTTGAGATAAAACAGTTCTTGAATCATTTCTGAAATGACTGAATGGAAGCTCATCATGTAACTTTATTAAGAATTTTCTCGGAATTTTTATAAGGTAACATATACCAATTTTATGTTCTTGTCCACATAATTTTTCCCAATTGTTTTTCATCAAAACATCTAAGTATAAAGGTATAATTGTGAGGATGCTTATCAGCAATGTGAAGTTCATGGCTAGCCAGCCCTATTAAGGAGAGCCAGTAAAGGGATGCACCAAGTGTTGGCTATCATCAGAACCTGTGGTTTGTATTGCCACTCAAAGCTAGAAAGAAGCCTCATGCAGTGTTTGGCATTGGGGTCAACTGTGTCAATGAATTAGTAATCTGAGGCTTTGAGTTCTTATTGGTGGTTTTACTGATGCTTTTCTGTCGGGTTTTATATGAGGCACATTTAATCTAGTAGAGTTTCTGTGCATTTTCCAAGCTTTAAAAAGTATAACAAATAAGTAGGAAACCATGTGGTATGGTCTCAAGGACACATAATACTAACAACCCAAAGTCCTTAATAAATCATTTTGGCTTTTAAGTGAAAGCTTAAGACACCAAAGGGGTATTTTAATCATAAACCATAGCATATTCTCAATATTTTTTATACCCTACCCCAGCCTTGAAGCTTTGTCCCTATGCTCCATTCTTTATCAGCATACCTTCTGTAAATATTTCAGTCTCCCTTCTACCAGCACAAGAATGCCCAGAGCTTTACTGGCCTCTCCTGTGGGCTTTGGAAGAGAGAGAAGCTGAATAGCCAAAGGTGCTTTCTTTTCTCAGAGAGGTGGGGGGGAATATGGAAAGAGGGAAAGACTTGTAATTTAATAACCTTTTTTGTAACCCAACACATGTATCATGCAGGTACTTATTTGACAGCACAAGGGGTTGTTTGACAAATTCTCTTAGGATAGTAGCATGTATTTCTCCTGGAACCTAGAGATGCTCAGCAATTTAAATTACCACATTGTCAAGTACACCTCAGGTAGTTGGAACTGCAATTCCTGCTAGACCAGAAGGATATAGGCAAAGGGTACAAAGGGGAGTTAGAGGTAAGACGATGGCCCTGTTGAGTCACCACTAGTTGGTCAGAAGCAAAATGAGTGGAAAGCATGTGGACATGAGATTGGGACGCATGTGTGGAGGGAGTAAAATTGTCTTCACTAAACCAGCACCATCCTTGTGAAGTTAGGCATTCAGGACCTGGCATGGCTGTGGAGCTGTGGAGGAGGGGTAGTCAGTGGCTTTGTCAGTAGTTACAGAGAAATTACAATATCAAAGAAGAGAAAAATAGGTCAAATTTGCTGCAGACAAAATTGGTGGAAGGAATGAGGAAGAAGTTGGAGAGGAAAAAAAGGGGACTTGGGGAAGGGGTGGCTTAGTCTAATCAGAACCAATCTTTGGTACCCAAATGTGGGTTCCATTCTAGAGCAGATTCTAGGAGCTGGTTCCGTCGAGATAGACTCTTTGGGTCTAGCTCAGAGCTTCCATGCTATCTCCAGGGTTGTCCTAACTTGGCTTTGTCACCCAGATTGCACTCTGTCTGTGGTCTCTCTCTATTTCTCTCAGTCTTGACCTGTGACCCTTCAACTGGGAAAACCCAAACCTCTTCTGAAGGATTATTAAGCTCTAGGTTTGAGTTGGCTGTGGCAGAAAGGGTGTTTGGGCTTGGCTCTTGAGTGAATAGCTGTCAGCAGTGCCTGGAATGGGGTGGAGGGGAGGCTGGTAAAGAGACTCTTGTCACTCTCTCTGGCCTGTTCTTTTCTGCATGAAATTATATGCTGCTGAGCATTGTCCTCCATGAGTGCACTGGTAAAGGGAAGGCCAAGGACATTGCAGAGGGCAACACTGTTGGCACGGTCAGGAAGGATGCACTGACATGTCTGTTACCTTTACTGCAACTCTGGTGATCTACCTTGTGAGATTTGTGCTTCTTCCTCCCCTCTCATTATGAATATCTAAGGGCTATTATGGGTAATTTTACATGTCAACTTGACTGGGCCATGGGATGTCTAGATATTTGGTCAAACATTTTGGGTGTTTCTGTGAGGGTGTTTTTGAATGAGATCAACATTTTAATTAGTAAAGCAGATGGCCCTCCATAATGTGGGTGGGCCTCATCCTATTAGTTGAGGGCCTGCATAGGATCAAAAGCCTGACCCTTCCCTGAGTAATAGGAAATTCTCCAACAGACAGCTTTTGAACTCCATCTGTATCATCAGCTCTCCTGCGTCTGGAGTCTCTTTTATTCTTTATTTTTAATTAAGTTTATTGGGGTAACATTGGTTAATACAATCATATAATTTTCAGGTATACGTTATCATTTGACATCTGTATATTCTATTGTGTGTTTATCACCCAAAGTTCAGATTCCTTCAGCTACCATATATTTGACCCCCTTTACCCTGTCTACTCCCCACCCCACTAGTAACCACTATTCTATTGTATCTGGAGTCTTCTGACCTACACTGCAGATTTGGACCTCCCAGTTTCCATAATTATGAGAGCCAATTCCTTATAATAAAAATCTCTACGTATATTCACATCCTGTTGGTTCTGTTTCTCTGGAGAACCCTGACTAATATAAGTGCTTTGTGATGTACAAGTTCTTAGCTATAGGGATTTAACAAACAGATAATAAGTAAAAGAATATTTCTAGTCTCAGAGTTTGTTAGGTGACAACTGATGCCAGTGCCAGTTGGTGTACATCGCAGTAGTTAAGGGCCTCAGGCATGAGGTATAGAAGCATGAGGTTGATGAATAAAGGTGCTGAGATGATTTGCCAATGCTTTGCTCACCAATGACACAGACCAGTCTACTGATGGTGGAAGAGATACCATGGTAAAAGTCAAGGTAAGAGCCATGTGGCTCCAACACGGAGACAGAAAAGATAGCACCTGGAGTGGTGTCCCTTCAGTTGAGTATGAGATGGGAGAGAGCAGGGCTGGAGCTGTCTCATCTCCTACTGTCATTAGAAGGTGCATTTAAATCACAAGATGGTGGGTAAGGGTGAGGTTGGGTGGTAATGGTGGTTCATGTTAAAGTGAATGGGGCTTGAAACCCTACATTTCTAATAAGCTTCTAGGTGGTGCACTTGCTACTGGTCTGCAGGCCACGCTTAAGTGACAATGTTCTTATCCTTCTTTTAAATGTGGCTTCTTTGAGTCCCTCAGATGGTTGACAGACATATGAAAGGGAGGTATATTCCACTAAAGAAATGCAGAAAGGATCAGGGTCTGGACAGCAGGAGGAATATTCACTCTCACCTACTGACTCACTGGTCTTCAGAAATTCAGGAGGTGGGGGTGTAATCACATTATAAGTCCTCCAAAGAGCCAAAGGCATCTGCTCTCAGGGGAGCCTTGCAGAGGGGGCTGCCAGTTCCCTCAGTGAGGATTTGAGGCCTGCAAGTGACTGCAGCCAAAAAAGAGGACCGTATTAAACATGAAATTATAAACAAGTAATCTCCAAGCTTGGAAAATGTTGTCTCACTCCCCTGGGTCATCACTGAGGGGAAATTGACCTCAGCATGTGAGAGCCTGTGTAAAGGGTGGGAAGCAAGCCATTTGGGCCAGGAGACCATAAAAAGGGCTGATTTTCTCATTTATTTCAGTATTTCTATAGATTGTACCCAACAGCTTGGAGCATAATAACAACTAATGTGCATTATCATATGGGGATATCTGACTATCTTTCTGAAATTCTGGAATTTACAAAAGTGTGCTTCTGGGCTTTAGGAAGTACCGACTATTGCTGTCTGTCTGTTCTCCATAATGGCCTGCAGACGTGGCTTTAGTTGCTGCTGGTGAAGTCAGATTAGTTTATCTCCTTTGGATCAGCTTCCCTCACCCTCATTTCTCCTCTCTGGCACAGTAATTGTTATCCTCCTTTCCACTTCTCTCTTGCCAAAGTCTTTTCCCTTTGCTTTTCTCCACACACCAAGGTTCTATAACTGACTAAAGTGTGAACTTCTTATACAAAGACAAACTTCTAGGGCCCCGCATAGTAATTGAAGTAATGGGTATTCAACAAATGGGTATTTGTTGAATGAATGGATGACTTATTATGTTTATTCCCCACTCCAAGGAGGGTGTACATTTTAAAGAGGATCATGCCAAACTGCTAAACTCTAACTGGGATCTCAGGAGCATCTGGTAGGCTGGTGTGGTCTGAATTCCTGGAGACTTGCAGCTTTCCTAGTACTCAGGAAATCAGAGCAGGAGATCCCGGTGATATTTTCTGGTACGGGTGCCAGGAGACACAATTGTGAAATCAAAAGTGATCAATTCCAGAAAACAAGGAAGACTATTGAGCCCTTGACTTGGGCTCACTCCAAGATAGACAATGATGGAGTGTTTGTCTAGTTCCCCGCACTGACAGTTGAGGCAACCCTGATCCAGTTTTGAATAACAATAAAGCAGACATCGAAGGACTTGGAGGAGCTGCCCAAGCCCTTGACCCTAACCTTTGCCACTGACTGGTTCCATCAGTATTCCAGTCACTGTGCTGCCTGGGAGGCTGGTGGGAAATGGTGCTGGAGCTGCAGACCTGCTTCCAAATCTGACTTCTCAGTCAAGCAGCAGAGAGAAAAATACCTGCTAAGTATGTTTTAGGTTTTTTTTTTTTTTTAACAGAATTAGAATAAATGAACAAACCAACCCCTTCAGACTAATTTAATTTTGCTTTTTTATTTTTAGTTATCATATTGGCTAACCAACCCTTCGACGATTAGCAAAAAGTTTTCTCTTTTAAACTTTGGTCTGAGGATCAGGTCTTCTGGATCTCCATAAGGTATGGAATTTGTAATTCATGTGTTTGTTACATGAGCCCAGGAAGAGTGAGAAGGGACTAGCCTTACAAATCAGTAAGTGCTGATCCCTGCTAAAAATATAAATGGCTGGAGGAAAGGAAAGGTAGGTGAGAAGGGAGTAGAGGCCTACCCAGTGAAAGAAAATACTAAACAGATGATTTAAAATATCTAACACCTGTGTGCTTTTGAAGTGTAGTTGACCCTTGAACAATGCAGACTAGGGTCACTGACCCTTGCCCAGTCAAAAATCTGCATATAACTTGACTCTGCAGTTGACCCTTGGAATTACGGATTCAGCAAACTGTGAATAGAAGACAGAGTTTTTGATCCACAGTTGGGAATATGAGCTTGGGAATGTAAAGATACTGTTTTCCATCTGTGGTTGGTTGAATTTGAGGATGCAAAACCTGTGGATGTGAAGGGCCAACTGTATTTATTGGAAAAAATCTGCATGCCAGTGGACCCGTGCAATTCCAACCATTTTGTTCAAAAGACAACTATTTTCAGGTGTGTTTTTCTTTTAGAAGATAAAGAAATTAGGAATTGGCAGTTTTAGGCAAATAATGGCTGGTTGCTCATGATTAATAATAAAGTATCTATTGACTGTCCCTTTGTATGACACTACCCTGGTTTCTGAAGAGCTTTCACCTTGAGAATTATACCTTTTGGACACGAGTAAGGAAAGACAAGAGGAATAAATGGTATATATTAAAAAAAAAATCTAGAGCTAGCAACAGAGCCAAAAAAAACTGTCTAAAAATTCAGCCAAATTCTTCAAAAGTTGTGGGGAATTTTAAAATTTCTGTCGAATATTACATCATCTTCCCCTTCCTGTTTTGAAGAGATGCTTCTTATCTTCATGTTCTTGTTCTGATGCTGTTACATTTCTGGGGATGGGGCGGGGCCATGAAGAGAAAGTAGGAAATGTTAGGAGTGTGTGTGGAATGGGCAGGGGAAGTTTGGGGGACCACAGAGAGGGTGGTGAATTCTAGGAAGGAGGGATAACAATCTAGCTTCTTTATCACAGCTGCATGCTAGAGGGCTATTGATTAGGAAAAAGTGATATTTTTCTTAGGGTTAATTCAGCTTTAGAAATATCCCTGGACTATATTTCCATGGTGAAAAATATTTTATATTATGTTTTTGGACTGAACTGTTGGAATACATGAATTGGCTTGAATGGATGGCACCTGATACTGCCTACAGATGATATGGCTTTAAGCACATCCCAAATTCACACCTCCAGCATCTAATTAGTTAGTGTAATAATGGTAGACAGGATAATACCCTTGTTCCCCGTCCCCTCCCCCCCAAAATCCACCTTTCCAATTCTTAAAACCTGTGAATATGTTACCTTATATGGCGGAAAGGGACTTTGCAGATGTGATTAAGTTGAGGATTTTGAGTTGGGGAGATGATCCTAGATTACCTGGTGGTCAGAATAGATGCAGAAGTTGGAGAGATGCAAAGGGGCCCATGAGCTGAGGACTGCAGGCAGCCCAGGACCTGGAAGAATCAAGGAATAGATTCCCTTCTAGAGCCTGCAGGAATACAGCTCTGTCAACCTCTTGATTTTGGCTTTGTGAGATATATTTCTGGCCTCCAGAAATATAAGATAATAAACTGTGGTAGTTTGTTCCAGCAGCAGTAACTTTGTTATAAAATATCTACTAGCTGAAATAAATGCTTTGGAGCCTGATATGTGGGGAGAGAGGACATCCTTTCTGTTGGCTCAGTGTTCCATGTGAGGGGCCTCACTTAGTGTTGACGCTCCCCAGGGGCATGGCGAGAGTGGAGTGTGATCTGCTTGGTAAGCTGGGAGCAGTAACGGGGTGCACGTTGCTCTGCTCTTGCTGCTTTCCCTTCAGAGTCTGTCTGCTAGAGAAGTAAAAGCTCTGCTCTCTCTCTGTGGTTGCATAGGCCTTTGTTTTTCATCATTTTTGTGATGGATCAGGAAGCCCACTGTTATCCATGTGCCTAAGCCCATTCTGGTCCTTTTCTGACTGACTCTTCTTTTTTTCTCTTAAGCAGAGAAAAGAGGTGTTATTTATTGAATCATCCAAACCACAACTCTTCACATAACCATTCTCTTTTCTTTGAAGAACTTATTTGTCATTATTTAACTTATTTATTATGTCTTGCTTAGTTCCAGAGAATATTTAAGATGGCTTATAAATACATTATAGTTAAAAATGAGGAGGAGAGGGAAAATGAAGAAAGGATTGATTAGATGAAACTAGAGTGAGGTTAGAATGTGAAATACATATCATGAGAGTCTTTTCTGGTGCTGGCAGGGGGTGAGCTTGGGGAGGGTCACAAATTTGGCTCTGTGCTTCTTATAAGTCAAAGCAAAGAGGAAAGTATAATTGGCTAATAATTTATAGAATCATTATAGAATCAAAGTCAAATGATTTATGGAATATGGTAGCAAACCACCAACTGGTTACTCAGAAGAAACGTAAGTATTCCTAGAACTGAGACTGAAAAACTCTCCTGCAGGTCCTTGGAAAAACACTTACAGAGTGGAGTAACCAGGATTCTAAGCATCATCTTAAGTATGGCTGTGTACTTCATAAGCTATTCCTCAGTGTAAGTAAGTGGTACAATAAAAATACACGTCTTCCATTTACACTGAGTATTTATTGAGAATCTCTTCTGCATCAGGGCAAGTTTCAGTGCTGGGGCATGCCTGGGTGAACAAAACAGAATTGTCCTTGTCTTCAGGGAGCTTATAGTCTAGAGGGGGAGCCACATACTATACAAGTAATGCCACACTAGGAAGATATAAAATAGGGTTCTGAGAGAGTAAATAGTTTAGGGTCAGGGACAACCTCTGAGTAAATAACACATAAGGTGAAACCTTAGCAATAAGTGAAGTGAGCAAGGCAAAGAATGTTTGTGTATGTAGTGAGAGGAGATCAGGTGTGTGTGTGTGTGTATGTGTGTGTGTGTGTGTGTGTGTGTGTGTATGTGTAGAACATTCCAGGCAGAAGGAAGAGCACAAAGAAGCCCTGAGATGGAAAAGAAGTGGTGGAAATGAATGGTCAGTGTAGGCGACATGTAGTGTTTGAGGTGGGGGGTGGGTGTGAGCAGCAAGTGGCCTGAAGAGCTTATGTATTTTGTAGCATAAGCAGTGGGAAGCCTTTCCAGGTATTTGAGGAAGGAAATGACATGTTCTAATTTATATTTTAAGGAGCTCACTCTGGCTGCTGTGTGACAGCAGGCAAGAGAGAATCGGGAGCCTATTGCAGTGGCCTATGGAGAAGATGGTGGCTTAGATCTGGTGGTGACATTAGAGATGTGGAAATGTGTCTGTAGTAGCTGGGGCAAAAGCATGCACAGATAGGCGGTGTGCTGTTGATCTGGAAAATATTTTTCCCTATTTCTGAACTTGATTTAATCCTAAATCAATGTTAACTGTTTCTTGGCTGACTATAGCATTTAAATTAGTTGCATGTACAAATTGGGCATTTTTTTCTAGGAGAGACACAAGGTTCTATTTAGAGCAACGGTTCTTAACCTTGGCCATGCCCTGGACCAATGATAACATAGTCTTTGGGGCTGAGACCTAGGTACAGATATATTTTAAAGCTCCCAAGCGATTCCTTTGCACAGCTAAGATTAAGAACCACCGACTGAGAGCATTAGATAGATGGTGAAGTATGACATGTGAGGTTAGAGTTAAATCCTACTTTCAAGGTTGTAAACAAGGTGGAGAAGGAATATTTCTACTAATGTGAGGTTTGGATGGAGCCAAGTATTTATAGTTTTTTTTTCTAACCAGCTCTACAGGGTAAATGAAATCACAATTAGCCAAGGGAAAACAACGTTCTTGAAAACACATTCAGCATCTCTTGTCAAATTTATCTGCAATTTTGAACTTTATAAATAAATGTGAATTCTTAGGCACTGCATGTGTAAAAGTATAGGAAGTGAAAGATTTCATCTCTAAATCATTGTCAGAGGTCAGCAGTTTTGAGCATAGGTGGTTGCTCAGTGGTAGTTTTTAACACGACCGTTGGCCTGCATCCTGTTGCTATGGGAAGATTCCCAGGGCTACATATTGTTGTTAGTCCTCATGCGTTAGAACTGGTTCATACATGCACTGAGTTGGTGGGTTCCCATCACCTAGTCAATTCTTCAGAAGCTGTTAGCTGTGTAAGGACAGGGAGTGTAATGGATGTGTGTTGTTCCTTCCAGTATCAATTTCATGCCTTCCTTTGTTTTCTAAAAGTGTCCTGAGTTTCTCAGCATTATTCAGTGAGCTCTGACTGATTGCAAGGGTAAGCTGTGTTTATCGTAAGCCCACCATATATCCCATATTCCTGGTCACATTCATTGGTTGGGAGTTGGCACATGACCAAGGTCAGATTAGCTGAGACCAGCAAGACTCAGTTCTAGGTCCTTTATTTGACCTATAGGGGAATGGATTCTCTTTCTGGCTGGAAGTGAGTGGGATAGCTCCAGAAGATGCTGGTAGCCCTTTTGGAACTGTGAAAAGAAATCTGAGAATGAAATTAGTCCTGAGAAGGCAGAGTTGAATGGTGTGTGAGTCATGTATAAAGCTTCATCTGAAGCCAGGATTACCTCTGTAACTTGCAGTGATACAGGGACTACGTCTGTCTTGTTCGCTGTGGCTCCAGCATGACAATAGTTGTCGAGTGAATAAGTGGTAGACAGAGAAAGAGAACAATGTTCGGAAATAGAAATCAGTATTGAGTTTATGTAAATGCAGAAGAAAAGGCCATTACCTAAGAGGCAAAACTCCCACCATTTTCTGACTCTGAAATCTACTTAAATAGCAAAATATGGAATTTCCTTTTGATTACAGTGACAAAGGGAGCTAAAATGGAAAAGAGCAGTAATAAATAATAAATCTGGCCATGGAGGGTTGGGAAGCAGCAAATCCTTTTTCCTTAACACTAATATTGAGAGAAATCTGACACAGACTTAAGGCATGTAAGTCATCGAGTCCCCACACCGAAGTATTTGATTATTTCTTTAGGCTTACAAATGGATCACATCATTTAATCACTTTTACTTAGACTTAAGTTTTCAAAATTTTGTCCATATTTGAAATTTTAGAATCACTTGACGATGAAGAAATATATTCATTTTTCAATACACTAATCAAAAGATAAACATACCTAGTCTACGATCCACATCACAATTTGTCATTTCTTTATTGGGGTCTATAAAGACGCCTTACATAGGGAATCTATGTCATTTTACACATAGCACGTGGTTGAGAAAACAGTGAAAAAAAGATCTATCAGTGGCTTCTATGATGATTTTTACCCAAAGGACATATTCCCATATGAGAAAGAACAGTCACTTTTGTAAATGAGAGAAAAAGATAGTATGCATTTGACAACAGATGCTTATATAGTCTCTTCTCAGACAATATGCAGTGAACATTTTCATCATTTCTTCTTGATTTTTTTTCTCTATTTTTTTACCTACTCACTATAATACACTAGATTCTAGGGCTGCAGAAAGAAGGGAAACAGAAACAATGATAAAAAGAAGGCAGAGTCTGCAAAGGGGAAAAGGTTTAATTTCCAAATTCATGCTTTACAAATTTAGATACATTTGGTGAGCAGGTAACCACCACTGGAGATGCTGCTTTACAACTATATTCTAGCTATAGAATGTATCCTTCCAGATTCACTGCTTAAGAGACTTGTTGAGGGTCTAAGAGGTCAATGTAATTCTAGGTATCTATCTACACTGACAGAACCTCAGTGTATTATTTTAACACGGTTACACAGACTTTTGCTGAGTCTTTGATCTGGCTACTCCATTCTTCTCTTCATCTAACACTAAGGGCTAAGAGCTGTATGTCTCTTGGGAGCCTCTCTGGTTACCACCACGACTTTCTGATCCCGGCTTTGTTCTGTACTCCCTTCCAATTCTGTTTCCAGACCTGTGACATGGAGCTGGGTAGCAACCCAGGGAATAGTTAAAAGGAATTAATGAGTCTGTTTCCACTAAGAGCCAACTCTAAGGTCTTCTCCTATAAACCTGTACACAGATTGTGATCTGAATTTGTCAAGCTGAATTAGCAACTTGGAATATATTCTCCGTCACCCCTCAATGGTTAGGTTTCTAGGATAGCCAAAAATAGCACACAATAAAGCTGAATTCTTGTAGGTAAAAACAGTAGAAAATTTTCTTATTCTACACACTGTTACAGAAAAAAATTGTTAAAAATGTGTCTTGAATCTTAGTCGTGAAAGAAAAGCTAGGTGCAAAAAATAGGAGGAAGACAATAACAGGATTAGTAAAAGCTAACATTCCCTGCATACTTGCCATGTAGGTGTTGTGCTAAGTGCTTTACCTGAATTATCTCATTTAATTTCTTTCTTTAACAGTTAAGGAAAAAAGAGTCTCAGGTTATATGATTTTTCCAAGAACACTCTAGTAGTAAGAGTCAGAGCTGGGAGTGGAATGTAGCTGGGTCTGATTTCAAAGCCCAGGCTTTACCCACTATGTGGTTTTTGTAGAGATTCCGAAGAAACTTCTGGAAACTTAACCAGGCTCTTGATGTCACTGGCTTATTATTAAGCCCAATTTTCCTAAACACTCAAGACTTTTTTGATTTTTATATTGCATGTTTTGCTTTTAGCTTACACATGAAATGGGAGAAGAGAGACTAAAAGAAATATTCTAAAGACCAAAGTGAAAGGTGGGGGTTAGAGAGGAGTAGTGAGAAGTAAGAACATGAGTTAGAGAGAGGAGGGGAAAGTGAGTATTTGAGAAGGTGATGAGGAACAGACATGTGTTTGGGCCCTTCCTGGGGTCTAGTCCAGTAAGGATTGGGGTTGAGGGAAGCGTGAGATGCTCCTAAGCTGGGTCTTCGAAGCATCGGGAATCCTTGCACTAACTATGGGGTCTCCTTTGGATTTGTGAAATAGTTATAAATCATCTAATACTAACATCAGTTACACAGTTAATTGGTGATTAAATCAGGATTAGAATCCAGGTCTGTATGAATTTAAAGGCTGGGCTCTAACTACTTCCTTCTTTTGACGTCTTTGATGGTCTGAGCTGCTGTGTGTGATTGTGGATCTCTTCTATGATGTCCCTGCAATTGGTGGTTATGGATTTTCCAGAGCTTTCAGTTTGTAAGCATTTACTCATTAAAAGATCATAGTCCCAGATTCGTACATTGATTTACACTTAGGTCAGGTTTGCACATTTTAAAAAATACATATTTTTATAAATAACCTGCCATGCATAATAATGTAGCCCATTGAATCTTCTGATTTTCTTTTCAGTGAAGCAAAGCAGTCTTGAAGTTTTTTCGATTATTGAGTTTACAGTGTGATGACTCAAAGATAAGGCAAAATAATGTTGAGAAACAGTAGCATCGAAAAAAGTTAAAGTTGCTTCAGCACCTTAATGCATACAGAGTTCTTTACAACTAGATGGAAACACTTTGAGTTTAGTATTTCCATAGAAATGATTGAAGTGATGAGGAAATGTTTCATCTGTAGTTGTTAAGTGACTCGATGCTATGTTGTGCTATATCAATTTATTAATAATTGATAAATTACTCAGTTTCGTTCCTTATGTGTTAAATATTATACTTTTTCAGAAAGGGTCTAAAGGGGTTTGCTAGAACAGAGATAAGATTTTTTTGCAGTGAGGAAATCAGGGTGAAAATAAAACTAATGAAGGAAAATTAAGCAAAGGCAAAGATGATGTTACTATACAAAATGTGCCATCTTAGCTCCTGTATACTGACTCATGAGAGGTAGACATGAATTTGGTCCTGCATTTTCTATAGCCGATGGGAAGAAGGTATTAGATTGATTCACAACATTTGTATGAGTCCATTTTATAGTTAAGGATGCCGATGTGCAAAGTGGGACATACAACTAGTAAATGTTGGACATTTTGTTTAAGTCCATGTCTGTCTGACGCTAAGGCTCATGTTGTTTTCAATAAGCTGGACTGCTTTTTTGTACACACAGGTACCCATGTGTGAGTGGGCTTGGTCAGAGACAAGTATAAAGCTAAGGCTTTGCTTGCCTGAAAACTCCGTTGAAATTATTTTTTATGTAGCTCTATTTTAGCATATGTGCTACTGAAGTGAGCATAGTTGTATGACCTTAGGGAAACTAATTGTTGCATTTCAGTCTGTTTTTTTGTTTTTAAAATTGAGATCTTAATACCTTTGTGTTACCATCATAAGGATTAAAGAATATATAAATCACTAATATCATGCTTGAGATTTGACAGGTCTTAACAAATGGCAGCCATTGTTAAGTTCCAAAGCTGCTCATTTATAACTGGGTGCCTTACCTTGGGTGGGTGATATCTCTAACAGTTTTACCAATAATAATAGCAATAATAGCTAAATTTTATTGCCTTCTTGTAATGTGCCAACAGCAGAGCACTTTTTCTGAGCATGTTTTAGCTCACGTATTCCTCCCAAAGAGCCTATGTCTATCATCCTCATCTTAGAGGTGATGAGACTGAGGATGAGACGTTAACAGAACCGTCTGTTTCAGAAAGGAATAGTCTACTTCTTCTGAGTAGAAATAGGTGCTGTTAATCAACTGATGTTAGTCATAGGAGTTCATCTATAAAATATACTCATTATGATGCTACCCCTTTAATATCACATCAGAGACAGGGCTGTGTAAATGACTGCTATTGTCTTGAAAGAACCTGTGGCACTCACATCCTAATTCAAAAAATCACCACACCCCAGCGTAGTTACTGTTATTGTTGTGTTTCCCACATCATGTTTTAAGGAGTCATAAGTTAAGTTTTCCTTAGTTGCTGGAGAGTTGTTTCATGGCAGTACTTCTTAGGGTACCTTGGCTGTTTGGGAAAAATATGATGTGAGTCATTGAGTCAGATCCTTTGCCGACGCAACAGGAATAGCAATTATCATGCCACCATCCTGTTCCAAAGAACAGGGGAATAGGAGGAGCTAGCCTTGGTTCTCATGGGTGGATCATTGCAATTGAGAGACCAATTAATGATGCCATCTGGGTTACCTTAGGACATAGAAGAAATACTTTTTGTTCCTTGGCTTTTAGAAGGTCTCATTCAGATTGGGAGTGGGAAGAGACCGAAGGTATATTTTATCACCTTTTGTCCTTGGAAGTGTTTCTTCAATTTGCTTTTAGTTTAAATTAAAATAAAATTACAAGATGCAAGTACTATAGTTTTCCATTTGGCCACCCTATCATTTTGAATATTTCTCTGCCCACACTACACATCCCATGGCCCCTGGGATCTGGTCAGTTCCTTGTGTTTGGTACGATGTGGATGACATGGCATATGCCCTTAATTGGCTTGAACTATAAAACTCAATAGAAAGGTTTATTTTTGAATTTTTTGTCAGAATTTTTCATTTATGTAAAAGTAATGCATGTAGGAAATAATTGCAGCTATTTCATTTTGTATCTCTGGGTTAGCTTCCTTGTATAACTGTATAACATAACTGTTTGCATGAGTTTGTTGACAATTGTATTTGGTTTGGATAAGAGCTTATGGATTTTTCTCACAGAACAGGAGTGGGGACTGGCTTATTTAAAGAAAACTATGGCACAGAAACTTAGGTGATTGCTAATGTGTTCCTTTCCATCAGGGCCAGGCTTCTCAAACTGGGTGTGAGTAACAAGGCACAGAGAGAAGGGGTACTTCTTTCTGTAGAGTCAACACCCAATAAAACAAACAGCACTTAATTTTCACCTTAAAACAAAGAAGGATATTATGGATAGAATGCCAAATTCATAAGGGCATTAGAGATAAAACATAGAACTTCAGAGAAATATTTACTTGTCATTACTGGGTATACTCTCCTACATCTCAACCTTCACCTTGCTATTCCCAAGCTGCTCACCTCAACTTTGGGCCTTCCACCAAAGGATTTATTTTATAGTCATTTCCACCAAAATTTCAGGGTTGTCTCAATTGTCAGTGCTGGTGTCAAAAGATTTCACGAGGTACTGGTGATTCTACCATTACCCTTTAATTCACTTGAGGGTAATGTGGTCTTTAAAAAATGGTTTTCTTATTTATTTATTCATTTATCTTGATACCATGGAATGTTATGGCCTGAATATAAATTACCTTGACATTCAGCTTCTAGATCAACCAGTGCCGACAGGGGCTCTGCTCCTGCAGACACCCTGTAGGCCTCAGGCTGACTTCCCAGTTGGCCCTGGGTGCCAGCCTGCACATTTTCCTCTTAAGCTCTTAACAACATAAGTAACTGCTCTGCAAAGTTAACAGGGTATTGATGTCCCTGTCATTTGCAAAGCTAAGGAAAGTGTATAAAGGTAGTTAATGTGCTTTTTGCTTGTACTTGCTTTTCTTATACCAATAAATCCTAAACTCTCCTTTCGAAGTGACCAAAAATGACTGGCAAGTCATTCTTCTGAATGTGTGTCCAGAGACAGAGGGAACAAGTATTTGTTTAAAATATGCAAGTAAAGCTGGCAAGTGGTTGAGGAGATTAGAAATCACTTCTCTCTCTCTGTCTCTAGAGTATTTATGGCTGTATCAGAGACTTGGGAGGATGCTAATGACTTTTGGTCCTTGCTGTCCCAGAAATTTTAGAAGATAGAGGATCAATACTATTAGAATGGCATTGCATTTTTGACTTGCTGTTTAAAATCCACATTAAAAAAAATAATGTAGATATCCAATGACCATGGAACGAATGCACGTATGGTGTGGCCTCACGTTGTTCTTGACCTGTCCTTGAGTGGCATTTTGTGAGCCATTCTGATACTAATAATAACTTCAAAGGAACTTCTCTGAGCAATGTCTTCGATATCTGGAATTTATAAATATTAGTCATTATTTCTCACGAGTGCTCTGGGAAGAAAGCAAGTGAAATATTGAGAGAGGCCTTGCCATGGGATGAGTTGGAAATCAGAAGCTTTTCTTGGTCCACTGATGAACACATTCTTAACAAATACAGTTTCCATTTCCTGAAACCATGATCACAAATGGGAAAACAAATATAGTGGAATTCCATTATAAATGCTGCAATACTTGATTTAATTATTTTTTTTCTTGTTCTATAAAGCCAGTAGGTATTTATGAAGTAGCTACTGTGAGACTTAATAACAAGATTCTAAAATAGTATTATAGTCTGTGAGCTTGATTGTTTCTTCTTGACAGCTTTTGCTGGGCATTGATCATTTACTTCCTCCCTCACTGCTTCTGCTATGTGTTGATGTAAATATTCCAGTATCTTTCTGTTTATTTGCTATTTCACTTCTGCTCCTTGGAGCCCTCCACATCTCCAGCCATATCATTTTTTTCCCCTCTGAGATCAATCAACCAGCAAGTATTTGTTATATTGTTGCTGTCATAGGCTTTGCAGGAATTAAGCTATAATTCCTAGAGGGATGGGGAAAATTTCAGTCCAAATTGCTTTGCATAGCAACTGATATAGTAATATTTTACACCCAAAACTACTTAATGGGTTTGATGACAGTAATAAATACATGCCATAGAAAAGGATGAGATATTTGCTTTCTTTTAAACAAAATCATACTTAGACTATTTAGGAAGAAAGTATATTCACATACTCTTAATATTAAAACATTTTATGTATTTGTTTAAACATGAGTCACCTTCCAGCCTTTGTTTCTTCTGTTAACCAAATCTACCTCCTTTAGGGTTTTCTCAATGGCCCTATTAGCAATATTATAAATTATTCATTTTATCATTCTACTATACTTGTAGAATACTTATAGAATAAAATATCAAATTCTGTGACACTTTATAAAGGAACTGCAAGTCAGGGGCATTGCCCCTGGGGACTGAAAATGGTGACATTCATAGAGCCACGAAGGTTGCTACTTTAGTTCTTTTGAATTTCATCTCTGGCTTTTTAGCATAGAGCTGACTTGCTCAATAGGAGCTGACTTCTCTCCTGCTTCCCTTAATCCCAGAAAGTATCTCACACAGAATGGCAAAGAACCTTCTCTTCCTCTGCTTATCTTGAGAGAAGTCTGCTTTCATGTGTGTCTGTCCTGTAAGTAGACAGCAATGACCAACACAGAATTATATCCAGAGCACCTGACTTAACACTGAAATAGAGAAAAGACTTTGACTGGGGCAGTAGATTAGTCAAATCAGGTTCTGACAACTAAATTAGTGGTTCTGGTCAAAGCAGCTTTCAGAAACAACTCAAAGCCATTTTAATTTCCCAAAGGAGTTAGTAAAAGTATTTGGATTGCTGACTTGTAATGTTCTTAAAATGACATGGGAACCACAGAAATTCTGTGAGGCTCCCCCAAAGTTTCTCTGGTAACACAGGTCAAATTTGTTGGATGAACTCTTATTTCTATTTCTACTTTAAAAGGATTTGTTATTCTCTCGAATAAGTTATGATCAACAGTGTATAATGACCTAGAAAGAGCAAGGACTTAGTTTGGGCTCCCAAACCCCCATTATCCAGCCTAGGGTGTGATAAGGTACTGTGGTTTTATGGTTCTGAGTATAAAATGGAATATCAACTCAGCTGTCTGCTCATGCATGTGACCATGGGCACATGTCCTAATTGTGTTATACTGTCCTCATCTCCAGAAAATCACAGTTACCACCCAGGATCCTCATCATAGTTCCTGATCCATAAGCAGTATCTATAAACTTTAGGCTGCCTGTATTATCATTCTAAGCATGACTAAAAGTACATGTCTCAAGACTTCCCCTGGCCCTGATTTTTGAAAAGCTAATTTTATATAATGCTGTTGATGATTATTGCATTTGGTCTGAACTATATTTCTTCCCTATGCTTGAGGAAAACAAAAGAAAAAAAAAAAAACAGAACTCAAAAAACCCCCAAGAAAATAAACAAGCAAGCAAAATATTAGTGTTACCTTTAATAACACTTCTAAAATTTATTTGACTTCAACTTCTTAAATATACCTGAACTCGGTATTTTTCCCCTCATGTCTTATTTTTGCATTATCAAGAAAATTTTTTCCTTATAAGAAAGATTTGTCATGTTAAGCCATGAACTGCTGCTCCTGGAACCCAAGGCCAAGAGTTGAACTCATTAGAGTGAATCTAAAGTGTGTTGAATGTGGTCGAAAGCTTGGTAACACTTGGAAGCTGCAGGACCAGTAGGACAGAGCAGGGTGGCGGAACAGGCTTAAGTGGCAAGGAAAATTCCGTTCACACCCAAGTTGTACTTGCTAAAGAATGAGAAGCATGTGAAAAATCCCGATCTCACTGTGCTGTGGTAACAAGACCAGGTGTGATGTAGATGGTCCGATGATACACATTAATTAATTCAGCCTAACTTTCAAGTACAGTAGAAACTCATAATAAAATCTGACTTACAAAATGTATATCTACATTTCCATCAGTATTTCTGTTATATTTCTTGTTTGTCTATATTTAGATAACATTTAGAAAACTGAACAAGAAGTCACCCTTTGGAGGTGTACTTCAGCTCAAACTTGACAAGTGTGTACCAGGAGTCTTGACTGATCACTAACACAATGCCATGCTCCACACCACTCTCCTGCTATTGGTCTAATAGTGAAACCAGGAGAGTTTAAGAAATAAAAATGATTCTCAAGAGCAGATATGTTTTAATGTTTAAAATTAAAAATTTCTAGAAACTGGTATTGATCTGATATTCATACTGTTTCAAGTGTTGTATAGACTACTTAGGAAACTAAAGAAAATTATTCTTTTTTATGTTTTAAAGTTTTTTCTCATGAGATAAACTGAACTGTTAATGTTTTGTCGGGTCATGCTTTTTAGATTATGTCATCTTGTTTCCTGCTAGTGTCAAGCTCTTTCTTAACCATAAACTCATATATATATATTTTTTATTTCTGTAGGCAAACTACATATCACGAAACACCCTCTTTTGTCTAAATGTTCACTGAAGTAAAGTTTCCCACAGTATGTGTGTGTGTGCACATGCACGTGTATTTCAAACTTCTTTGTACAAAGAGAGAATTATGGACCCTTCACTGCTTTTTGGACACTAGAAAACATTCCGTGCCACATACGGACTTTGGAAAGAATGTCCCAAATGGCATTCAGCCGGGTCATCTACTACCACAGCTGGTTCACATAGCAAGTTTTGTTGACAAGGCTTTGTTAGAAGCAAAGGTACTATGTCAATTGATTCATAATTATTGCATCCTTTCTTAGAACCTACAGCCTCTCTTGGAGCTTGCTGGCCATTTAACAGACTTTCTGGAGCCAGAGTAGGGAGAAAAGATATAGAAGGGGGAGATTTGATATGTGTAGAAAAGTGCAGAAGCAATTTAAAATCTTTGTAAGTGTTGTATTTAGCTTTCAAAGCATTAGAATAATGAAGAAATGTATTTGTGAAGGAAAAATTCTTCCATGTGTCCCATATGCATTGTTTCTCCTGGGGAACAAACTATTTACCCAATGCCTCCCCCCATCCCCCAAATGTGGATTTTTAAAAAAGAAAGTAATAAATTTGATTTTTTGATATTTCTCTTCTGTGTGAAAATAATTCTAACTTCAAGACTTTTGGTAAGTTCTAGAGTAGGCTTAGCGAATTTAATCTAATTTAAACACAATTCCAGTGTCAATAATCAGAAATAAGCACTGCCATCTCTTTAGTGTCAATTTTAATAACAGCCTTACAGTCTAATAACAGTCTAATACCAAATAACCATCTCAATTTGAAAAAGTGTGTGTTATGGCACAGGGAACAATTATCATTATAAAAAAATCTTTCTTCAAAGATTTTATCTCAATTTTTAGTTTTGAAAATTTTGAAACATACCGAAAAGTTGAAAGAATAAAATGAACACTCTCTACCCCGCACTAAGATCTAACAGTGTTAACATTAATTCTCTCTATGTGCACTATTCTTCCCCTCTTGAACCATTTGAAAGTGAATTGTGAACATGGTGACATTTTACCCATCAGTAGTAATACTTCAGCAGCCTCTCCTAAAAATAATGACAGATAACTACAACACTGTTATAATACTCAATAAAATTAACATTAATTTCCTAATAGAATCTACATTACTCCATATTAAAATGTCCTTATTTTTTTTTAAGTCAGGTTCCAATCAGGTTAAAACAGCATTTAATCTAAAGTGATCTCTACCATTTTTTCTTTCCCTATAATATTGATTTTTTTTGAGTTCAGGGTAGTTTTTTTTGTGGAATGTATCACATTCTGGAACTAGTAATAGTTTTGATATGCCTTTTGATAATTTAGAATCACCAAAGAAGCAGCTTAGTGTATTAGTAAAGAGATAGTTGCCAAAGTGGTAAATGCTTTCATAATATAGAAACCCCAGGAGATTTAGATAAGAAAGAATAAATTTGGCTGGAAGCATAATAGTATTTTTGGACCACAACGTTTCCAAGTTTTCTGGTTTTTAAATATTCTAAAATCAAAAGAGAGGGAACTAATTTCTTTAACAGGTCATCATTCCTCAGTGGATATGTTTAGCAAATGGCTGGGAATGCCAGTTTGCAGCCTGCAAGAGAAATTGTGATTAATGAAAACAATTGCATGTGTAGTAGTGTGGATGGAGATCTGTGGGGACAGGGAACTTCACATTCATTTATGAATTTTAGAATAAACATGAGAAGTCAAATGAAAAAAATTATCGTATTTTAATGGTTTATTTCATCTCTTTTAGACTCTTTCATGTACAAATATGAAAGTATATATGTAATTATATGTGTGTGTGTATGTATGTGTGTGTATGTGTGTGTGTGTGCATATTGCATATCCAAGAAATTTAGATCTGAGCAAGCTTTACTGTTACACCAATGAAACATATCTCTTTTATATCAGATATTTTATATTGAAGTGAAAGGATGGTTTGTAAATAATATTGACAATATTCAAATAATCTTTTTAGTTCTCTTTTTTTCATTTCTCTGAAGAATTATTAAGCATTTAACAATATACCAAACAATATGCTCAGGCCATGGAGGCAAAGATATACTCTCCTTGAGGGATCTAGTGGGGGGAGAAAGAATGTTCAAAAGTTAGAGCTATGTGAGACCTGGTACGATGAAGAGACATTCAAAGCACTCTGTGCTTGACCTACAGCATCTATTCAATAAATATTTGCTGACTAAATGGATGAATGAAGAAAGAATTATATAGTAGGAATTTCATAGTAGAACATTTGGGGGAACAAAACATTGTAAGAAGGAGGTGGAATTTAAGCTGTGTCTTGAAGTAGGTACAGGAGTTTTCCAAGTGGACAAGGATAGTTGGACATATCTGGTGGACTTTACAATCGTGAAAGCAGGAGTATGAGGACTATACATAGTTCAATTTGGCCCAATCTCAGGGCTCACATAGCAGGGCAGTGGGAGGGGGTGTGGAGTCACAGTACAGAAAATGAAGGCATTTAAAGCCTTTTGAGAGGTTTCTAACTCTTCTGGAAATGGTTGAGAGCCACTGAATGATACTGAGTAGAGCAGGGGCCCCCAACCTCTGGGCTGTGGACCCCTGCAGGTCTATGGTCTGTTAGGAACCGGGCTACACAGCAGGAGGTGAGCGGCAGGTAAGCTAGCAAAGAAGCTTTATCTGTGTTTGCAGCCGCTCCCTAGCGCTAGCATCATTGCCTCAGCTCCACCTCATATCATCCGGCATTAGATTCTCATAGGAGCACCCGTCCCTGGTGCCAAAAAGGTTTGGGGCTGCTGGATTAGAGAATCAACATCTTGGATTTTTTTTTTTTATTTGGGAAACCTGTCTGGTTGTGGTGTGGAGAATGAGTTGAAAGAGAGAAGTCAGACTGGTTATAATCAGAGAAGAGACAGTGAATAAATCAGTATCAGGAAGAATGGAGATAAGGATAGATTAAAGAAAGATTTGGCCTGGTAGCCAGTTGTTACTCTAGCTACTCAGTAGAACTCTGCATATGTATTTAGAAATAGAGAATGTTGATGAATTTTTCTGAGTCAGAAGCAAAAATCTCTCATGTTACTTCAGATATTAGTTATTTTCCAGTTTCAGTTGACTTCTATAAGTCAAGAGATCACATTACTATTTTTACTTTTTTCTATTCCCAATTATTTTTTTATAGTTTTAAAGATTGAGACAGAATTCATATAACCTATGATTCATCTATTAAAAGTGTACAAGTCTATGGTTTTTCTAGTATAATAACAAGGTTGTTTATCTATTACCACAATCAATTTTAGATTATTATTTTTTTTTGTTTCAAAAAGAAACTTGTACAGCTTAGCCATCGCTCCCCATTTACTCCTTTTCCCAATCTCTGGAAACCACCAGTCTACTTTCTGTCTCTATGAATTTGCCTATTCTGGACATTTTATATAAATGAATCTAATAATAAGTTGTCTTTTGTGACTGGCTATTAGCTTCATGTTTGCTCATGATTAGAGCTAGGGAATTGGGAATGGACTGAGAAATGGAGAAATCCTTTGAGATTCTTTCCCTTTTGAAGACTGTAGAGTTCCAAGAGAAGGTACAGTTGCTTAGAGCTGTGTAAGAGGTAAGATAGAGATAAACACTTTTCAGTAATGATGCTACTTCTAAATGATCATTAAATATGTATTAATGCATTAAACACTTATTAGGTGCTGTGTGTACATTAGCTCACTTATTCTTTATGTGGTAGGTATTTAACTTTTTTACAGGTGAGGAAATGAAAGATTAGGCAAGTGACTCATTTCATATTCCACTTTGAATGAGCTCAAAGCCATGTTTTGACTACTGGGGGAGAGTACAAGGCATCCTATTTCTCACCCCAGGTAATTTTTCCATTTCTCTTTTATATACCACTTTTCATAATCTTCATATTTTCCTCAACATGGAATGCCTTACCTATCCTTTGGCTACTGACCTCACTGTTTAAAGAATTAAGAAAACTCATGAAAATATGTTTTTCTTCTTGGTTGGACATATTTCTCTTAGAACCAAGAATCTTATTGTTTCCCCATCCTGTAGATGGGTTTGGGGATAAACTTTGTTTTGAAAGGGAGTCGGGATAATTCCCATTTAATTGCTCAGCCAAATCGGTAAGACTCACTACTTGAAAAATATAGGCATCTATATAATTACTATGATTATAGGAATCATGTTTTATTTATTATTTCTTCTCATTGTTGTACAAGAAACAGGATAATCTGACTTAATGTTAAACCAGCTATAGTTTATTGATTTTGGATATAGACTGTGCTGAAGAGCTGTCCACAGGGAGCCAATTGTGCACCATCAGTGGGTTCTACATTCTTGCAAACTTCCTTAGACAGGCAGTGAAGTGGCTCTAAGAAATAGACTCTTTTCTTTGTTGCCTACTTCCCAGACACCCTCATAGACCTTTTTCCCTTTTGTTGTCTGGTTAATCCTTGAGATGATAGTATAGCACAGTATAATTTTAGGGAAGTAAGATACCTTTTTTTTGCTGATTTTAAATTTAATAAGCACTTATAAAAATTACTAATCTTTTCAAGTATCAGAAAGGAAGAAAGTATTGCCAAATGCCTAAAAATGTAAGAATTTACTTGAGGGTGGCAGTAATAATTCCCTAGTTGAAGATTATTTGATGAAAACCACAGTGTAGGAAAGCTTCACCAAGAAAAATAAAATGTAGGTCTAGAAGATACCCTGGGAAGTCTTTTCAATCATCCACTGCCTTGGACATGTCAGTTTCCAACACACCCATATACCATGACTTTCTGTTCTCTTTATGAAAAGATCTTCACAAATATATACTCCATAACTCCCATCTTCATTTCAGTGTCTTGTGAACCAAACCAACATTTTTCTATACTGTTTTAATCTGTGGACATTTTTTGTATTCTTCCATGGATGTTGGAAATTGAGACCATAGTTAGGGAAGATACAGTCTATGAGATCAGATGTTACAGAAGGACAAAGAAGTTGTATCAAGTATCTCTTCCATATGAATAAAAACAATAGCAAAAGCCACTGACAGTTTTTCAATACTCATATGTCCAAGTAAAATAAGTCCCATTATGCTCATTTTACAAAAGAAGTTACCACTTAGAGAGTTTAAGTGACTTGGCTAAGATCAAACCACCATTGAATGGCAGAGCTGAGTGTCTAATTTAGGTATATTTGACTACATGTGTGCATCCATTCCTAATATGGCTATGCAACACAATTATAAGATGACATTTTGCAGAACCATGACTTGTTCTTTGCCCACATAACCAGGAAAAACAGTAGTTCAAGCATAGCATGTTATAAATAAAGTAATTTGGATTTATTTGACTAGCTGATAATGTCACCCAGTAAGATTGTTGGAGTCACTGAATTATGAAACTGGTCAGATTTTCTGTGCTTATTCTTAAGTGTGCTCTAATAGCTATCTTAAAAGACTCATAAAACCAGAGGGAAAGGGTAGAGATGAATACAAAATATTGTTGGCATTAAGGAAGAACCAAAACATAAAAATAACTAGAAAGTTAAAGCATTGTACCCTTGTAAATTTTCATTCATTCACTCAAAATATATTTATTGAGTGCCAAACATTCTTCTAGCTATGTTGCTCCTCATCTTAATAGACAGATGAGTGCATCCATATGTTTGAGTGCATCCATATGTATGTGCAATATATTAAGTGGTCATAAATTCTATGGAAAAATAAAGCTGGATAAGTGGAGAATAGTTCATTATTAGTATGATTGGAGAAGACTTTGCTGATAAAGCAACATTTGAATGGATCCCTGAAGGAAGAGAGCAAGCCAGTCATATGGCTGTTAGGGGCATAAGTGCCAGGCAATAGGAACAGTAAGAGGACAATCTCTAAAAGGAAAATTTTCTTAGGAGGAATAGCAAAGAGACTAGAATAAAAGAAGAGGAGAGAATAAACCATTTTCTTTTTTCTTTCTTGCTTTTTTTAAAGATACCCTGTATATTTTTCTTATTCAAGTGCATCATCTTGTACCTCTTAATAAAGTTTTAAAAATAGTGGTAATATAAAAACTCTTGCCTTATTTCTGACTGTAGTGGAAATATTTCTAGCTTTTCTCCATTAAGCTTGACCCTGCATTTTGGATAGATAGATAGATAGATACATAGACAGACAGATAGACAGACACATAGATAGAAAGGAGAACCTAATACCCATGTGTTTAAGAGATCTATTGTTGCACAAGAAGCCACACCAAAATTTAGTGACTTAAATCAATAATCATTATCTCATGTTTCTGCGAGTTGATAGGCTTGGCTGGGCAGTTTTCCTACTTTATGGTATACCAATTTGGGCTTCCTTTGTCTGGAGGAATGATTAGGTTGGAGATTCTAGATGGCTTGCTCATTCATATGGTAGTTGGTGCTGACTTGTCTGGGAGCTCAGCAGGGTCAGTTGACCAGCGTGCTTTAGTTTTTCTCGTTTTATTTTTTCCATAAGGCTTGGGCTTCACAGCATTGACAGCTGGGTTCTAAGAGGAAAGCATTTCTGGGCCCTGATGTCCCACAATTTTTTTATTCTCTTGGTCAAGATGGTCACAGGACCAGTCCAGATTCCAGGTTTGTGGAACTCCACATTTTGATGGAGAAGTAACATATTTATAGAGAGAAGGGTGAAATTTGAATGGTCATCTTTGGAACTGATTCTATAATAATCAGTTCCCTATTTTGTTGTTATTTAAATCAAATTGTAATGATTAATTATTGCTTTTTCAACCTTGATGAAGATGATTATACCATTTTTCTCCTTAGATCTATTAATAAGATAAATTTTATTAATAGATTTTCTAATATTGAACAATCCTTAAATATTTAATGAACCTCCCTTGCACATGGCTTCCTTCTTAATGATGTTGTTAGCTTCTGTGATCTGAATCAGTTCTATGGAGGCATCTAATACCTTTGGATTATTTTCTTTTATGTATTCATATATATATGAGTGATAGATATTTTTTTTTCCAGGTCCCTCACCTTCAAAAACTATATTTTTGTTGGAAGTTTTTCAACCTGTCACCATTGGGCTATGTCTCCTCAGCTTCTTTCTATTTCCTTCCTTTGTTTCTTCTATGAATTCTGTTATTTTTGACATTCTTTTCAAAATATTTTGGAGTCTCCGTCCTGGTTTTATTGAAAATAAGGTTTATATTTTTTTGTTTTCCATTTTTTCTTTTGGATGATTTTCAGGAAGAGGAGAAAACTGGATTTATGCAATTATGGTTGTATCAGAATTCTCAGTGAAATATTTTTACAAAAGTAAACATAAAAATATTAAATTGATTTTTGCAAACTCTCAATAGACATTTTAAAGTTAAAATTGTTTGAGGAGTGAAAGATTTCAATATATATGGGACTAGAGATGAGATTATCACAGGTTAATTATTTAGCTTCTTTTTTTAAGGTAGGAAATAATTCTCTCTCGGAAAGCTAAAGGCCATTTATATTGCTCCAAGGGAAATTTTTTCTCCTCCATCAACTTCAGACTATAGCTTAAAAATGTATAAATGGTAGTTGTATAAGTGGTAAGAGTTATTTAAGTGATAGTTGGAAGCATTTGGGAAAAATGCTTTACACTGAAGATCAACCTCAATCACTTCCAAAATTTTGATGGAATTGGGTGGTGGAGAAACAAGGCTGAGAATTAATAAGAAGTCCCCAAGGTGGGGGTGGGAGATAAGGGTAATCATTAACTTCAGAAGTCAGATAATGCTATCAGGAAATAAACAGGAAATAAACAGGCAAAATCTTTCGGACAACTAACTTCTGAATCTATCTTGGTAGGGACTAATTGCATTTATTAACTACTCTGAATTTGGTATAAAATAGTCCTGGATTTTTCATTAGGCAGTAAATTGTTTAAGGTAGATTACCACAGTAAACAGTAAAATTACAATTATGTCTTTGGAATAGAGTGTTTTAATCTCTAAATGTTCTTATTTTGAGTCTTTTTAAGGTCATAAAAATAGATTTACATGCTTGATTAGAAATGATTCTTGTGGTACTGCAGCTGGATGATCTGGGCTGTGGAGAACCACCCCCCCTGTCCCCTTCCCACATCTGCTGCTGAGATAATACCAACAGTTCTGAGGCATTTCCACCCATAAAAGGAACAAGCAGGCTGTGTGCATGAGTTACAGTACACGAAGCAGAGACCTCTGGTTCTGAGTCCTATTTCTGGCACTCAGGCATCCATATTGCTTATGCATGTGTGAAGGAACAAATAAGATTAACTGCAGTCTTAGAGATGCAGTTCTGGGGAAAGAGGATATGTTTGGTTTTATGCCTTTGCTGTACCTTGTATCTAATTACAACTTATGCCGTTCTACACTAGTAGTGCATTTAATAAATAAAGTGATTTATTGCTAGTAGGTAACAGTAACATTTGAAAGTGTTTTCCAGCACATAAAATGCTTTTATGTACATTATAGAATTTGTAATTTTTAAAGGATGTTTGGGTAATACAGATAAGTTGCCTGGGGAAACCTACAACATTGTGTTATCAAGAAGACAGGTTACTTCCCAGACACCTGGTTTTAATGCAGAATTACATGTTAGAGTTATAGTGGTAATAAATTTGCTCAATGAGATATTTTCAGAGACTCTCAGGATAGAGTAATATTGGACTATGAAATAATACTATAGAAACTTTTAAAGACCATTTATGTATAATACTATCTTTTCTTAAAAACAAAACATGCTGATGTCATCTTGTAGGGATGTGACTGAACCCTAATCTGGAAAAGCAGTGTTTTGTAAGCACAATATCTCAAGAATATATTAATATACATCCTTCTTTTTCCTACCTAGAGATTTGGGGTATCTCTCTCTGTCTCTGTCTGTCTCTCCCTTAGCATACATGCACAAATGCATGCACTCACACACACGCACTGGTTTACTAGAACGGGACTCCAGGCAGATCCTGCTTTCAAACTGCTCCTCTTTGGGGAATGAGTTGGAGTCACCTAGTCAGGAATTCCAGGGACAAAGTATTTCCTCTTCTAGTCTTCATCCCTAGAATACAAGAATCTTCTTGTTTCTTAGATGATATTAAAATGAGAAAAAAGCAGGGATTTGGAGAGTGACAGTGGGGGTCACTGTGCCTAAGAAAGGATCCTAATGGATTCTAGTGGAAAAAATACCAAAGCTTTAGGATTGAAAGAACATTGTCCTTGAAGAGGCACAAAGGAAAATTTTACTTAATTTTCTCTTTCCATAGATTTGATAGACATTGCTCAGGGGTAGGCTTGCATTATTCCTTCTGAATCACTGATTAATTCACCAAGGAAGATATATTCAGTCCTTCCTCATTCCTTTTGCATCACAGTGTAATTTCCATAAGTGAATTTCTGTGAATCTCACGTATAACATTTAAATATTTCTTAAGTATTTTATTCTTTAATAAAGGATAACATTTAAATAGCATTAGCATGAAATTTGGCTAATCAGAAGCTCCTTGTCTAGTGAATATACCACTGCCTTTCTTTTGGAAGATGTGCCTCTCTTTCACCAGATAAAGGTACTTGAGGAGGGAAGGAAAACTCTTCACATACCAAAAAAAGTTTAGGGTCGTTTAAAAAAAAAAAAGTCGTTTAAAAAAAAAAGTAGGAGAACATGAAAAGACTAAGAACAAAAACAATATTTTTCTGAGGCTCTTTCTTGAGTATTTCATATATCTTTCAATAGCAGATTATCTATTTTAAGAATCATAAAAAGAAAAAATGTGCATTAAATTCTTTGACGTCACCATTTTCAGTCACTTGTTTAAAGGTTGTTGGTGCCCATTTACAAATCAATAGAAAAAATGTTAATAATTTTTAATGGACTTAATGTATCATTCTGTGGGCTGAGTTTTCTCACCCTCAAAATGCTTTATGGCATTCTTTTCCTCTGGGTTTTGAGTTAATTGCAGGATTTGTGGGAGTAACAAGATATTGGCTGTAAAAGTGGAACTAAGTGTCTCTGACAATGGAATAGAAATTCTCTTCCTCATTTCACAGGGAACAGGCTTTTAAACTGTTCATGACATGGTGAAAGATGGGAAAGCTGAAGCAGTGATGATACCAGATAGGAAAAAGTATAATAGATTTAACTCTTTGTTACCTTGAAAGCAAATAAAATGTGTTTTTTCCCCCTCTAAATATTGTGTGGATCTTTGAAAGCTCTACACCTATTAATCTCTATTACTAACCGCTTTTATTTCTTCCCCATCCCTGTGACCTCTAACACTTGGCCATTAGTTGAAATTTGGACAGCACATTTAAATAGGACCATACATTTAAATAGACACAATGCGAAGTGATTTACTGTGTAAATTGTTATCCTTAATGTTAGTTGGTAATGTAGTAGGGTCTAAAAGCACCACTCATGATTTCTTATAGGTACTTCAGGGTTTGTTTATAGCCTGGTGCCTAAGATTTCTTCCTGTGTCGAGAAAAATCCATTGAGTTCTAGATTAGCCTGGAACAGAATGTCTTGTGTGAAACTGGAATTCAATCTGTAGTAATTGGTGAGTTTGCTAAATGGGATGTTTGGCTAATGTGCACTACTCTTAAAAAGTTTTTAACATGTTAACTGGAGGCGAATGAAGTAAAAGCATCACTTAGGGTGATTTGTAATCTACTACATAGCAAATCCTAGTAAGACTAGTATATCCGTTACAGTGACAGTATTCAGTACTGTAAAACACAGTGATCTATGATAACCACAGGGACCAAAGTGTTTCCTGTAATACCAAAACATGTGTCAACCTAAGGACATATTATTTCCCTAATTACAGGGGGGAGAAACACATAAGATAGAGGTGATCTAAAAGATTATTTGGTCTAGACTTCTACATCCTGTTAAAACTACACCTAACCATGTTGACAAAACACCCATTCCTACCAAGAAAGTTACAAAAGCCACTATGTGCTGGCTATAGCTTTGAAATACAAATTGTTCATGACTGACTTGAAGTGAATTCTTGAGAATCTGCCCATTAAAAATGGGGAAAGAATAGGTCAAATATTTAAAGGAAGTGGGAAAAATCCGGGTATGTTATCTGAAGATGACAAGGGAGACAATTTCCTTCATCTTCAAATACATTAAGACCCATTCTTCTGAGAATGATAATGAGAATCTCCCTATCTTTGTTGAACTTGAGTGAGAGGAAGTGGCTTTGATTTACAGCTTGATAGATTCAGTTTGTCTAAAAGGAAAAGTTTTTAGGAGGGTAAATGAATGAAATGAATAGGGTAAAACTTCGATAGCAAAGTTTGTGCCTAATGCTATACTTAAGATTTAACATTCATTGTCTTTTTTAAGAAGTTTGGTCAAAAACCTGTTTGTTATTGAAAATTCTTAAGGCTTTTACCATCTTGAACTATTATGGGTGTCATAGTGTCATGTGGAATTCATTTTAATTGAGAAAGGAAGCATTTAGGACTCATAGTGCAAGCTTATCTAGTATGAGCAGAGGGAAGTCTTAAGGGGAGAGAGCATAGCTCTTTTTCTCCTAACAACTCTTACTTTGACAAGTATAAAGTGCCCCATTATTAAAATATATCAAAATGTTCACTGAATTTTTTGCAAGCATACTAGCTGAAAATTAGTGTACTTTCTAGCAAATGAATGGTTGCATTTTATAAGTATCATTCATGATTCTTTTATTTTTTTATTGTTTTTATTATTTACTATTATTTATGCCTATAGCACCTGGTCTTCCTAGGTGGTCTCTCATCCAAGTACTAACCATGCCTGACTCTGCTTAGCTTCTGAGATCAGGCATTGGGCTTATTTAGGATGGCATGGCTGTAGACCTCATTCATGATTCTTAAGAGGTTTACATTTGTATACACTAAGGAGATTATTGACTTATTGTTTTTTCTCCTAATTAATCTCATTTGAAAAAAATTTACACAGTACATACTTTAAGGAATTTAATTTTTTCTTTTTGCCTCTAGTATATGGCATCTGAAAAACAGATTTAAAACAGAAATTTTTAATATAATTGGAAGAACAAATTTTTGTATAGTTATGTCACTCATAACTCACAAGTTTGAAATTTGACTGGAAGCAAAACCTTTTGAAATTTTTTGTCCTAGAAAAATAAAATGGTTTTATAAGTTTTAAACAAAGCCAATACTATATTTATGAGTGTATGTTCATGATGCTTAGGGTATATCCTTTTAGGATGGGGAAGGGTCAAACTTCAACAAAGAAAATTACCCTGACTCTTCATACATACAGGATGTTAGCTTCTGTGTAGTGTAGTGATTAAGACTGTGAGATGCTTGGATGTCATTTATTTATTCATTTATTCAGTCATTTATTTAGTATACATTTTTGGGTGTCTCATGTGTTGTAGACTCACTCCCAGGTGTTAGGAACATAAAGGTAAATGAAACAGAAAAAACCTTGCCTTCATAAAATTTATATTCTAGGGGAAGATAAACAATGAGCAAATAAGATAATAACTAAAGAGGAAATAAGCAGGTTTGAAAGGGAGTCCAATTTAATCAGGGTGGTGCGGCCTAACTAAGGAGGTAATATTTGAGCCAGATAGAATTGAATATCAATTCTGACACTTTTAGCCATATGATTATGATATTGGACAAGTTACTTTTCTGAGTTTCACTTTTCTTGTCTGTGAAATGATGATACTTATTACTTGGAGATGATGTGAAGCTCAAGAAAGATAGCAAAGGTAACCCTGGACTTGACACATATTAAATACTTAGCTAATTACTATTTTTATTAATAAACGAAATACCACTGCAAAAGGATCAGGAAGCAGTTTTATTTTATTATGGTGCACTCTGTGTAGGCCACACAGAACACTTTTTCTCTCTTGCTGGCAAGTAGAATCACATGCTGAGTCCTAATTTACAAGGTGGAGCTGGAGAAGCTCCAAATGAAGGCTTGGTCGTCACTAGCAAGAGTGCTTGTCATTTGGCTGTCTGGATAAGGGTGCCTGAATCCCAGTTCAAAATTTCTGCCTCTCCCAGAATTTACATGCTGTCTCAGGAACCAGATTCTAGCCCAAGTAGAAACTTTTTGGACTCTGAAAAATTGAATTTTAGGCAACTTTCCATTTTTTTTTGCTCCTTTCCCCCAAATGTTAGGTCAAAGCTTGAAGGAGGACAGAAAGATTTGCAGAAGGGAAACAGATGTTTATGTTCATTTCATAATCGTAGGGCTGGATGGATATGGAAGAATAATAATAGCGTCCAAGACACACCAAAACCACCCCAAGGATTCCAGGCTCTTTCCTGTTTTTTAAGACTCCTTTACTTCTTCCCATGAGAGTAGGTGTTCCCTAATTTTCCTCATTAACCCCTCTGAAGGTCTTACAGCCATGCTGATTATTGTATGCAGACAGCAGGCTCAGCCAACAGCAGTTCGTTCTTATGAAGCTTTACCAGTCACATCTGAGTTTTTTCTCCCAGCAGCTGCTACTTGCTGTACCTACTTTTGCCTAGTCAGTCTCCTTTCTGCTGTTTTACTGTTCCCACTTACCTCTGTTGTGAGTCTATGAGGCTTCTCTCCCCACCTCACACCAGCCTTCTCCTAACACTTTATGATGCTCAGCCTTGTGTATTCTCTTTTTTCCAGGGTCTCTCTATGTCCCAGCTATGGGTACAGATCCTCATTTAGGAATTTTCTGGTTCCTCATTTAGGGATTTGCTAGCTGTTTTTGAGCAGCTCTGAAGGCTTCTTCTGGTTTTACATAGTTTCTCCAGTTAGAAACTTCCGAGTCAAGAAATTAAATATGAGTATTTACTTTAAAATTGCTTTTTACTGATTAATGGTTGATTATAGAATTATTCCTATTAACCTGATTTATAGGCACCTTTATAGCACAAGAAAATATTTTCTGAACTTGCTAGATTACAAAATGTTATATATGAACTTTTGATATCCAAATAGTTTTGAACTATAAAATGGAAGTTTCATAGGTTCCATTGAAATGCCTAGCATGCTAGTTGAAATTTATGTTTACAGCCCTTCCTCTTAGTGGTTCTGGTATAGCAGCATTGGCACAGACCAAAGAATCTACATTTTTAGCAAGGAGATTTTTCTGATGACCAGGCAAACTTAAGAAATACAGGTATGTCATTTGTAGTTGAATAAACACCTAACTAAATATGGCGCTTAGGGCAGTTTATATCGTTTATGTGGTTCTATTGTATTTAATGTAGGAAATTTCAATTTCGTAATTGTGGTAAAGATTACTATTAAAATTCACTAAAATCTGTTCACTCTTTTATTTGGGCATATAGCTTAGCTCTCTTACAATCATATGTGGCTGAGAGCCTAACTTCTGTGCAGTGAAATGTAAACAGAAGTAATATGTGCACTTATAGACTTGGCTTGTACCACTACTCCTTGCCTTTACTTCTCCATATTTTTCATCTTTCACTGTCTAGATATAGAGCACTACAAAGCCCTAGGCAATAGCAAGGAAATAAGATGAAAAAAAAAATAGATCCTTGAGCGACCACATGGAATACAACCATGTTACCAACATGAATACTTGCTCAGGTCTGTTATAGGAACAAGAAATAGAATTCTAATGGTTTAAAGCATTATATATTCGATTGTATTTGTTACAGCATCTTGTCCTATCTCATGTACTGCCATTACCAAATGTAAAAAAGTGTTGGTTTGGCTGTTAAGTGGTAGGTGGTAAAAAAACAGAACAGACCTGAAAGATGATCTATGTCATACTATAGAAAAATATTTTGCAAAACTATTGTCTGTGAAACCTGAAAGGTAAACCTAGTTCCCCCAGAGTCTGTAGCACTCAGAAGATTGATGTATGTTAATTGTTACTGTGTTTAGCAAGATGTTACAAGAAAGAAAGAGATGAATTGATTATTTTTTAAGCAGAGGTGGATATTAATAACCTTATAGAGTTGGCAATTGATTATTTTGTATTCCAAAAATAGAAGATATAAATTAAAAAAATTGAGCAACAAACGTTAATTTCTTTGTTTAAACAGTAGAATCAGCTCTGTGTCAAAGATAAGATCCAGTGTATTGTCCTCCCATCTAAGCCTACTGCTTCATGTGGCCTCCAGGTAGCTATTGTTAATCTGAGAGCAAAAGGCATTGGTTAGAGAAAGCAGAAAAAGTATGTTTAAGAAATATGTCTGGGAAACACATACTTGGATATGGTTGCTGACACATGGAACCTAGCAGATGCCTGTTAAGTTTTGGAGAGAGTTGTTATTTCCAATGAAATTCCAAGCTTGGACTAATATGATGTTTATGACTGTAAAAACACTTGAGCTCTCCTAAATTGCACAGGCAAGTAGCAGACCTTGAAAATTGTATAGCCCCCAGGAAAGGGATACTCTCAGGCCCAATTCAAATGTGTATCCTGGAAGATAATGGAGGAGGAAGGAAAACCTTCTAGACAATCTAGCTAAGGGAAGTAAAGAATAGTGGATGGAGGAATCCCTTCTGGAGAACAGGATAAGGATCAATTCAAGAAACCTTTGCCACTGCCAGGGCAGGGCCTCTTCCCAATGTTTGCCATCAGGAGTCTGTTATTGCTGCATGTCTCCCATTCTTTCCATTTCTAAAGGGAGGTTTGAATATTTTGATTATCCTATTCCTATTCTACCATTGTTTAAGGGCTACTTGTATATGTAGGGCAGATAATATAATTAATCTTTTATATAAGAAGTCACATCTTTACGAAATAGAAAGGACTGTGCATCACTTACAGATGCTCGACTTTGACCTGGATCGATGACAGAATGGGACTCTGGATGGTCCCTTTTAGGAAAAGGGTGAATTTGTTTTATATGTGGGAAAAATAATGCGGGGATATTTGATAGCTAGAGAGACAGATGCACACAGGGGTGGCTAGTTTCTATCAAAATCCAGTTTTTTCCCTGTAGGTGGGTTTTATTTCCTAGCCTCTCTTTGGGTGAGATGTGGCATTCTGACTAAGTTATCTCCTGGAAATGATATGCGACACTTATAATCTTGACCCATAAAACTTTCTATTTGGGTTTCTCCATGATCTTTCTCATTAGCAGGTAGGATGCAAATAACTGTGAGATCCTAGGTGGTAGCAGAAATGGATGGAGCCTAGGCCCCCTAAATTACCACTCAGAGGAAAGCAGCCCCCCTGACTGGAATACCTTCTTAGGACCATAATATTAGCAAGGAACACCTGCAATAATGTTAATTATATACTTGTTTGGGTTTCTTTGTTATAGCAGGTTAGTGTATCCTAACATTGGCTTTTTGATTAAAGTTGTTGGTGAAAAACCTATATACTGCTTATATTGTTTGTTTACTGTTTCTCGGCCTTCACTTACTCCATTACAAGGTATTTAACCTTGGGCAAATGGGTTAATATCTTTGTGCCTTGATTTCCTCATTAGTAAAATTGGAAAAAATAATAGCACATCATAGGATCATTGTGAGGTGGCAATGAATTGATGTATGAAACTTCTTCATATATGCCTGAAGGACTATGGAAGTATATAGCTATTGTTAATTGTTGTTAATACATATTCTTGTAACATTTGAGTTTCACAATTGATAACACCACATACTGAGACTGGAAATGAAGAACACCATGAATAAAAGCTGTGTTGTGAACCAAGACAAAATGCTGAGCGAATACACATGAATCAGCTCTTTTTGTTTTGTGAAAATTGGACACATTTAAAATGTTGGTGGCCTTCAGAGTATTCAGGAATGATGTCAGACCACCCTGTGACTCACAATCAGTCCCATTTACATGCATGATGGGATTTATCCTGACTGTTATACCCAGAAAATCAACTGTTTAAATTCTGCTAACTAACCAAAAGGGCAGTGTAGATTTTTGTTTGTGGAAATGTAAATTTTCAGCCTTATTAGAACCTGAATCGTTACCGTAGATCCTTGTGATCTTGTGCTCAGGACTGATGAAGGAGATAGTTTTGTTGAGTTTCCTTCCCTGTTCTTTCCTGAGAGGCCTTGTTGCCCATCTTTACATTGCCTTTGTAGAACAGGTAAACTATATTCAAAACCATATACATCCAATGTATTGAGTCATCTTGGAGCCATATTTGCTATTTCCTCCATAAGAAGCTTTTGAAAAAGCTACCCCAGAAATAAAATACTATCTAGTAAAGCCTAACCTCAACGGGTAGTTAAGTAGTAAAATTTATGAAGCATTTCCTATCCTGGACAGCAAAGGGAGCCAGGCATGTGGAACTAAAAGTCTTGGTCCTGGGAACCTGTCTACTGAAGCCTGAATTGGTTACCCTTTGGTTTGTTGTTTGCTCAAGCTGGGATGCAGGATGATTATTTACTGCAGGAATAGTTTCTATACCTGGGAACGTGGCTTTTCTTGGGTCACTTTGGTCACAGATATTTAATTTTCTTTTTCTTCTTCCTTTTCTCTTATTCCTAAGAGAAGCAGCTCCCAGTTTACCATCTCTGCAAATGCTTTTGCTTTCGGAGTGAATTTCTACCTCTGGAACCTCTGAACATGCTTGTTCTCACAAACATCACAATGTAGACTGTAGAAGGAACTATTTATATAATTCCTGTTGCTGCACCTTTGGTGTAGTCTCCAAGAGTCCAGAAAATTCATCAGACACATGTCACATTGCCTCAAAAAGAGATATTGGGGGTTGGATACCTATGAGACTTTGGGGTTTTGAGTATTGTTGCATTTAAAGGGAATAGAATGAATGATTCCACTCACTCATTCTTGTCTCCTGTTTCACTGACTTCTTTTATATTGTTGTCTAAAGTTAAAAACCTGATGAATTATTTCATAGTCCAACAACAGTTTTTTAGGTTTCGTTTTGGCTTATAAAAAATGAATCTCATCCATTCTTCAGAGACTCACAGGTGTCTTCAGAAAGAACAAAGTAGATATTCTCAAATGGGCAGAATGGTGTCACAACACATTATAGGGCAGAAGGTTTGTTTTTATTCACTCTTTATTCCTTTATGTCATTTTTTTCTCCCTGTGGCTTAGACATAGTTTCTCCCTCTACTCTGGCCAATAAGGTTGTGGTTCGAGTCTACTTTGGATGATCACCATTTAATTAGGTAGAAAAGTTAGAACTGACTTTCAGCTTTCTGTGAAAACAACTTCCTTTTACATATCACTCACCTGATGGAGCAATGAGATTCCTCCCACGCCCCCCCCCCACCCTGCCCCTTTCCATGAATTGTGTTTATTTCCAGCACAGGCAGCCTGAATTTGTGAATAGTGGCTTAAAATGAGTTTGCAAGCACAGGTGGTTTTTGACACACTGTAGGAGGGATGGTGACAGAAGAAAGGGCTGCAGACAAAATAAATTTTATTCAATAGTAAGATATTCTGTGTTCATGGATTAGAAGAATCAAGATAGTTAAAGTAGCTATATTACCCAAAGCAGTAAACAGATTTAATATAATCCCCATCAAAATCACAATGGAATTTTTAAAAGAAATAGAACAAAAATTATCAGATTTGTATGGAACCACAAAAGACCCCAAATAGCCAGGAGGAATCCCAAGAAAAAAGAACAAAGCTAGAGGTATCACACTCTCTGATTTCAAATTACACTACAAAGCGACAATAATCAAAACTGCGTGGTATTGACAGAAGCACAGACATACAGACCAGTGGAACAGAATTGAGAGTCCAGAAGTAAACTCATGTTTATATGGGCAAATAATTTTTGACAAAAAAGCCAAAAACCATACACTGGAGAAAGGAAAGACTCTTCAATAAATGATGTTGGGAAAATTGGAAAGACACATGCAAAAGAATGAAACTAGACTACTATTTGTCACAATACACAAAGATTAACTCAAAGTAAATCAAATAACTAAATATAAGATACGAAACAGTAAAATACATAAAAGAAAACATACGTATTAAACTTATGGACCTTGGTCTTAGAGGGCTTTTATGAATTTGACCTCAAAGGCAAGGGAAGTAAAAGTAAAAATAAATGAATAAGACTACATCAAACTAAAAACCTTCTGCACAGCAAAGAAAATAAAAACACCAACAAAATAAAAAGGCAACCAGCTGAATGGGAGAAGATATTTAGAAACAACACCTTCCCTAAATGATTAAGATCCAAAATATATAAAGCACAACTCAACAATAACAACAACAACAACCAAACAATTCAATTAAAATATGGGCAGAGGACCTGAACACTTCTCTCAAGAAGACATACAAATGGCCAACAGATGTATAAAAAGATGTTTAACTTCATTAGCTATTAGGGAAATCAAATTAAAACTATAATGAATGGCTTTTATCAATAGGACAAGTAATACATGTTGAGGATGATGTGGAGAAATAGAAACCCTCATACGCTGCTGGTAGGAATGTAAATTGGTATAGTCAGTATGGTCAACAATATGGAGGTTCTTCAGAAAATTAAGAATAGAGTTACCATATGACCAGAAATCCTTCTTCTTGGTATCTACACCAAAAATGTTAAAACATTTATTCAAAAAGATATATGTACCTTTATGTTCATTGCAGCATTATTCAAAGTGGCCAAAACATAGAAACAACCAAAGTGTTCTTCAATAGATGTTTGGATAAAGAAGGTGTGGTACATATATAAATGGAAAGCTACTCAGCCATAAGAAAAGACAAAATAATGCTCTTTGCAACAATGTGGATAGATCCTGAGAACATCATGCTAAGTGAAATAAGATAAAAAAAAATCAAGAACCATGTGATTGTTCATGGAAGATGTAAAACTGAAGCCAACAAATGAACAGACAATACAAACAAAAATAAAAAACTTAGGTACAAACAACAGTATGGTGGTTACCAGAGGGAAAGTGAGGTGAGAGGAAATAGAAAACGGTAAAAAGGGTAAAAAGGGGGTCAAAAATATGATGACAGAAGATTTAACTTGGGTGGCGAACACAATGCAGTTAACAGATAATTTATTATAGAATTTTACACTTGAAGTCTATATAACTGTCCAATGTCACCCCAATGAATTTAATAAAGTTAAAAAAAATTAATTTTAATTCTGAGGATGAAAATGGTGAATGAGGTATGTCACACACAGGTTTCACTTTGGCCTTATTTTATACACAAATGCATATAAACATACAAACCACGGACATAATCTGATAACATACAATCTGACTAAACTCTGGAAGTGTTATCGTTATGTCATATGTCATGTGAAACATTAATTAATAATAATTTATCAAAGAGGGGTCTGCTATACAATTCAAAACTAAAGGTAGGATAAAGATAGGATGGGAGAAGAGATATGGTTGTTCCATTGTAAACTGTGAAGGCTCCAAAGGTTAAAGTATAAAGTCTTCAAGGGAGGAAGGAGTTGGGTGTGTTTGATAATGTCAGGACGGCTGGTGTGGCTAGAGCAGAAATACTGAAGAGAGTTAGGAGAGGAGGTTGAAGAGGTAACGGGGACCAAGTCATGGAATGCCTTGTAGATTATGATAAATGATGGGATCTGAGTATGAAGGGATTTGAGTATTTGGGGCTGTAGATAGTGTTCTTGGTAGCTGTGTAGAGAACTAGATTTGATCTAGTTCTCATCCATTTGTTGGATGAGAAATGATGGTGGCTTAGACTAATGAAGGCAGTGGAGGTGGGGAGAGATTATCAGGTTTGAAATGTGTTTTAAATGTTGAGCTGATTGGTAGTAGGAAAGGATAATTAATGATTTGGATGGAGAGAGAAGGGGATATTGTTAAAGGTAGAAAGAAGTTAAGGAGAATAGCAAAATTTTTGTTCTGAGCAACTGGGTAGAAGATAGTGGTCATGTACTTCTATGGGAAAGACTAGGGTATGAGTAGATTGAGGGAATTAAAAAGTTCTGTCTTGGACAGGTTAAGTTTCAGATGCCTATTAGATATCCCAATGGACAGTTGGATATAAATGGACAGTTGGGTCTCAAGAGGTTATTGGGGGTAAAGATATCAATTTGGGAGTCATCAGTATATAAATAATACTTAAAGTCATGAGATGAGGTACAGCCACCCAGGGCATGAGTGTAGAGAAGAGAGATAAGGGACTGAGCCCTGAGGTATGCCAACATTTAGTGGTTGGGAAGGGATGGAAAAAGCAGAGGAGATGGAGAGAGATCTGCCAGTGAGGGGAATAAAAACCAAGAGGATGCGATGTTCCCAAAACCAAAAAATAAACCACAAGGAAAGCCACCAAGAGACCAAGTAAGATGAGGACTGAGCATTGAACACTGGATTGGGCAAGATACAACCCTTTTCCTCAGGAGCTCACAGCACAGTGAGAGTTTATCAATGATAAGTACACATGGTAGCTATATTATAAGGACAGTATATATACTCTCTCACACCCTACTCCATTTGGAGGATACTTTTGGAACTATATTTTTTTCTTGTTAGAGTCTTTATCTTTTAATTACATTTTAATTCCCTTTCATAGATGTGTGTAAGTACAGAGACTCTCTTCTTAATAAGTACTCTGTATCTAATACTTATCATGTACAAGGCACTGTTCTAAAAACTACATGTATTAATTTTGTTCTCACAAGTGATCCTAGTAACTCTGTTTTCCCTTTATTCCCATTAGTGATGATTGAGGCACAGAGTCATTAAGTAACTTGCCCAAGGCCACACGGTAATGGTAGAGACAGTATTAAAGCTGGGCTTTCTGGCTTCAGAGCTCATACTCTTCCATTCCTACTGATGTATCTCTACCTTCCTGGGGTCGGCAGCCCATTAGGAAACTTCTTCAAGAGATAGGCTCCCTTTGACTTGAAGCACAATTTCCTAAAGACTCAGTAAATGGGTTGTAGGTTGTCATTTTAGAATGGGCTGGTAGGACCCAGGGACTGGATATGGGATACTTCACAACATGGAGCAGAGAACATTCATTTTTTTTCTTGTTATTTTTTTTATAATTGGTTGTAGATTCTCATGTGACTGTGTAAGGATTTATGCTTAATTAATTCATTTATGGGGAAGATGGTGGTAAAAAGGAGCTAGAGTCTGTGATGGAGGAGATCCCTCTACTAATGGAAATGTCCACTTTGTTACTGTCCTCAATGTATGTGGCTCATGTCTTCACTTCCTTAAAAACCTGATTGTAAGCACATGAAAAGATTGCATACTTAAAAGGTACAAAGTATACATCAAAGCAATAATGTTTGGGAATGCTTCCGGTGTGCCAAGAATTACTTTGGGTATAATGGCTGTGATTTCTTGAAAGATAAAATTATAGAGTAGCCAAAATCTTATCTGATGCTCAAATAATATGTACACAATTGAAATATAAAAAAATTTGACGCTAGTGGAATCTAGTGGTGGTTCAGCCTTTGATCTTTTAATGGGCCGACTTTATCTCTAAAGTTGGTTTTATTCTTTCTTCCTGATACTACACTGTAATTGCTTCCCCCACAGATAGGAATGAGATACATAATTTTCAAAGGCACTTGAAACCTCTATTAGTAGATTTTGGGATCCATCTTTGATCTAAAAGTTTTTGAAAATAGATACCATCCACTTTTCCTTTCCTGGCAGAAAGGGAGTATAGAATAAAAAACCTTTGCTAAGTTGTTTACAGGTCAAGTACCCTAGACACTTTCTTAAATCACAGACCCCTAGTTTTATAATTAGTTTTTTTTCTTTTTTCTTTTTTTTCTGAAGGTGAAAGGCTACCTGTTTGCTTTATTCTGTTCTCATAAATTTTTTTTTTTTCTCCAGGCATAGTCATTATATTTTCAGAAAAGCTTAAGAGAGCCCGCATTTAAATGTGCTCTTAATTTCTACAAATAGAAAAAGCTGCTGCGAAATGGATACAGTGGTTCTCTCCCTGCCGGCTACGTAATATTGTCGTAAATCATGTGACTGTAGGCAGAGGGGACTTAGGTGATTGTTTAGCTCTGGAAAAGAAGCTACTTCCTGCAGAAAGAGGATTTCAAATGGTCACATAACAAAGCCAACACTCACACAGGTTTCCTGTGGGCCATTTCCCCTTTGCTGAATCTGACCCAAAGCCAAGGTAAAGGAAGAGAAATTTTCCTCTTATAAAAATCTCAAATCTCAGATAACTTATCAAGCTAATCACTATGTCCAAAAGTTATAAAATCTAGGCTATTGTGAATTTCTGAAGAATTTCACGAACTTTTAAGAAATTTAATATTTGAAAATGAAGAGAAAAAGTTAGGAGTCATAGTGGAAGAATTGAGATAAGCTATCACACTGACGAGCTATCATATCACAAACTTTAGAATACTCAAAAAGATATAAACTTGAAAGAATTAAGTTGTGACTATAGTTATCTTGACTGTCATACTTTAAAATATTTTATCTCCATTTTCGTCCTTTTGGGGCATACTTTAAAATGTTTTAATAGTACTTTTACCTTTATTTTTACTTTTTAAAAACTATCAATTAAAACGTTTCTTTTTCTTCAAGATACAGATTGTCTAACGAATATTTAAAAACTTTTAATACTTCCCCCCTGCCCACAACCCCAGGAAAATGAAATATAATAGTGTAGCACCCGTTGTTACAGAAAAATGAAGGTCCTAATATTTATTCACCTTAGCATTTTCATTTATGACTGGTATGAGCTGAATAAAACAAAAGTGTCAAGAACCCTTTTACCATTCTGTGATTAGTGATTTTTTTTTTTTTTGGTAAAAAAGAACTGTGATACAATTACTCTACATTTTAAAATATTCATAATAAAAAGTTGTTGAATCTCAGACAAATATTCAGTAAAATCTCTGTCCTCAAAGCCTAGAGGGATATTTCAGGGTATCTCCCAGTGTTATTCATTTGACTTAAGGGAGAAAAAAAAGTGTGACAATACAAATCGATGTACAAATTGTTCTTCTGATAATTCCGGCAAAGTCCTTGGTTGTAAGTTATGTTAAGCTACCTAACTACGTCCAGGCCCGCACCCACTACTGACATGAGACATAAGCCAGGCCCCTGTGAAGTAGGGGTGTCACCTCCCACATCATTCACCCCACATGCAGCAACAGGTTTTCCACATGTTCTTACCTGCATAGTGGTCAAACACAGTGGGCACGTATTCCTCTGGGAAGGCATCATTGGCATAGCTCATCAGCAGGCAGGTTTTCCCCACAGCACCGTCCCCCACCACCACACACTTCAACATCTTCTTTTCCTTGCTGTCACCGCAGCTGCAGCTGCTGTCATTTCCCTCCTTGCAGTTCATTCTTGCGGCTCCAGCTGCTGTGACTGTGCTGATGCTGTTGTTTCTCCTGCTTCTCCCAAAGCCCATGAAGCGGTGGGAAGCCAGTGGCAGGCTTGAGATCACTTTGCCTCACTTTGGGTACCTGGGATCATACTGACTTGTCTGAGGCAGCTGGTGTATACCCTCTTGCTTACCATACTGGTAAAGAAAGGTAACACACACGTGGGAGGATTATTCAAAGGGTCTGTCCCTTTTCCCTATCAGTTTGAGTTAAGAAACCCTCATCTTCACTGAATTCTAGGGGCTTCCGGGCAGTCTGGAAACTTCAACAGCCTGAGGGTTTCACTCCGCTCTCCCCCTCTCCAGCCTGGCTGAAGACACGGTGGAATTTTGCTGAATCTTCCCCATTTTCCACTTCACATCTAACATGGAGGAAAGCTGGGCTTTTTAATGGAGTTTTCCCCTTGCTTCCTCCAGCTTGCGAGTGTCAGGAAATCATGGGTTTCCTGCTGCATTCCATATTAGGATCAGTGCGCTGGGGAAGGCTGCAACAATGGGAGCTCTGTGTGTGTGTGTTTGTACTTCTGGGGAACGCTGCCAGGACATGGAGTGGGAAAACACTAGGGGTCCCACTGCAGACTCAAGCTGTCAGACTTCCTGTTTCATCCACTGCTGGGGAGGCTATTTGCCTGTGGCTGGCTGGGAAGGGGCTGACGAAAAGATGGAAACTGGGGAGTACTGTCTGCCACAGAAACGGGAATGGTTTAAGTGAGCAGAGAGAACCACACCAGCCGTTGTAGGATAACATATGACATCATCCCTCACTGAGTCACCAGTTAAAACCCTGCAAATTAAAAATGGACAGTTCTTCACGTACTGAAATGAGAAACCTTAAGCAACCGTCCTGCGATGAAGAAGAAAACCTTCCAGAGTTATATTGTTTACTCCTGTAGATTGTAGGAGTAAAATGTGTGATCAGGTTTATGAGTTGCCACAGTTGAGCACAACACTCAAACATGTATTCCAGGCACAAACATTTTTATGGTTGTAGCACATAAGAAATCAATCAGATGTGGGCTATTTGCATCTTCTTATTAGTGAGTAAACACACATGTGCTTGGCTCACCCTCACTCTTGGAAATGAGTGTGTGGGATGGCTTTATTGGTTTGTTTTAGGTCCCCAAATGCTGCTTTTACTTGGACGGTTCCCTTTTTGATTTAGTCCTATCCCCTTGGGTCAGCCTGGCCCTCTTCAATTACAAAGGAGCCATTGGCAGCTAATTTATCTGTCTGTTGGGTCACTCAAAATGAAGTCCCTTTGAAGCTCTGTGTTGGATTAATGTACTTGGTCTTAGAAAAGACGTGGAACTCCAAAAATGATTTTGATAATGGGTCAAGTCCTTTTTGAATGGGGAAACACTTTGTTTCTTTGAGATTTTTTAGTACTGATTTTTTTTAGGCGAGGCAACCCTTGGTTGACCTCACAAATTGCAAGGATTTTGTCAGTTTACAATCCCTTATTTAAAAATTTTTTTTTACACCTACAGCACCTGATCTTCGTAGGTGGTCTCTTATCCAAGTACTAACCAGGTCCAACCCTGCTTAGCTTCTGAGATCAGATGAGAGTACTGATTTTTAAGAATTCAAATCACCCAATTGATTTGAGGAGGTTTTTCTTTTTTTCATGGAGAGAGTGGGAGAAAAGTCTGTTTTTTAATAAGTGGCTATCATCTCTCTCTCTCTCTCTCTCTCTCTCTCTCTCTCTCTATATATATATATATATATATATATATATATATATATATATATAGATATATAGATATATAAATAGATATATAGATATTTATATATCCATGCCTATATCTATGCCTATCATAAATATAGCCCTAAATTTCTTCTGTTCTAGATTATAGTAACATTTACCATGGTGCTTAGTGTCCCAATATTTCTTTCCTATAAAGGGTTGGTGTTTCAGTCAGGTTGTGGTGTATCTGCTAGGTTATATTGCCATATAAACAACTTCCTAGGCTCAATGATTTAGAATAACGCGTATTTCATGGTCACTTTGTATTTGTATTGTGCATCTATATTGCTCATTCTGAGATCTAAGTTGGTGGAGCAGCCACATTAGGAACATTGATGATCACTGTGGCAGAGGAGGAAATTAAGTTGATGGAGTGGCATTGGCTCTTAAAGCTTCCTTCTAGAGGTGGCATTTCTGGTTTCGTTCACTGGCCAAAGCAAGTCACATACTCATACTAGGTTTCACTGGGTCAGAAGTATAATCCTACCATGTGCCAGAAAGGAGAGAACTAAATATTGTTAAGCAGCCTGAATCGATAAGATGTAGTTTAGATAACCAGAGATCATTTAGTTGAGGTTAAATTAGCAGTGCAAAAATTGAATTTTTTATGTTCAGTGCCATTCTGAAGCATATGAAGGCTCTTGTGACTACATATGATTTATATCATTTTTTTTCTGTTTAGTCTACCTGAAACATCTGGACTATGTGGCAGTGAAGTTGCAATTTGAAAATATATGTTTTTCTTCTAGAAGATAGGCTCAAGTACGCAAGTGGCAGCCAAACAAATTTATGCAGGTGAAGGAGTGATTGACAGTATCAAGAACTCCATCCTGAAGACAAATCAGACCACTTTGAGCACAGTGTGATGATGCATGCTTGGCAGAACTTTGAGGGAGTTCTGCCTTTGCCCTTGACCCTGGGATCAGGCTGAAGTGTGACATGGAGTAAATATGCTCTTCAGATAATGGAGTTCTCAAGCATGGCTACCCAGACTGTTTTCCTACACTTAACAAATTTGCTCCAGCCCACTGAACACTTGGTCTAGGAAAAAAATGAAAAATTGGATCTGGTGAAATTTTGCTGTATCTGTATAAAACCTGAACCTTGCACCATCAAACACAGATATTTGAGTTCATGCAGACTGCTATGTGGACTGCAATTTAAGGGACATTTAAGAAACTTGATGCAGCCAGTTATGGGTCTTTAACCTCTAACCTCAAGGATTGGTACATCTGTGAGACTGGATTGTATGCAAAGATCGGTCATAGAGAGCTGTTGAGGATGTTGGCTATATTTCTAAAAATAAACTTGTTTCATCATTATTACTGCCCCCCCACAAACTGAATATAGGAAAAATTTTCTGAGACATCCTAGGGAAAATGGCAAGAAAGTTAGAATATTAATAGCCCACTGATTAAATAGATCACTTTGTGTGTGAGAGAATAAATCTTTCTAAGTCATAAACAATTTACCTGAACCACAGTAACAGATCTTAAAAAAAGTAAACATAATTCAGCTTTGTTCTTATAGGTCCATGAGTCCATATAATTGTGACTAATTGTCCAGGTACAATGGTCAAGAATATAACTTTAATTCCAGAAGTATTTAGGTATGAATTTAGCAGTGATATGAAGATCAATTGCTGAAATATTCTTTACCAGATGCCTGTACTTTAGAACCTTGGGCCATTTGAATGATAGAGTGGTGGTTTCATAGCCATTAATTATTTGGTTTACCTCAAGCACCAAGTTTATATAAACTTACCAGTACATGGTGAAATCTTGTTGGGCGGTATTTCCTGCTTTTTTAAAAGAGATCTTAATTCCTTGATTTCCTTGTGTTCTTTGAACTTTAGCTTCACATGAATTTTACCAAATGCCAACAGAACATTTTGTATAAAATTCTAACTCTGCTTTCAGTTTTAGTGTGAATTCAGGAAAAAAGAGCTCAGACTTTTGTCTCTTGTTTAATTTTTTTCCCTTTGGTGCTTGAAACTTGACATTATACAGGGACATAACGCAATTGGATGAGATACTCTCATTTTGGATTAGCCTCTTTGTAGAAGACTGCTTTGACTCTAGTCTTAAGAATGTGGGATGCGCTGTGGTTACTATTATTCCAGATGCTCAGTCCAGTCATGAGTAACTCCCATTCCAGAGGAAGCCCTCTCTGGCGCCAGTATGGAAGTCAGGCCTACAGTGGTGGTGGGTGTGGTGTGAGGCAGGAGGGGCTGTTCATTGTAGGAGTACTGACCTAACTCTCCCACTGGGCCTAAACCTCAGGGTCAGTCGGGGCAGTGCTGACACTTAACAGACTGTCCTAGGACTAGCCTGGATGGGAACCAACCATCCCTCCCGGGGGGGAGGGGTGACTCATTGCCATCAGGACACTCATCTCTTAAACCTTTCCTTAACCTCAGCCATAATTCTACGTTCGATGCTGGTAACAAAGCTCCTCTCACAGTTCTGCTAGAAAAATAAAATGAGCATTATGAGAAGTAGAGGATTCTTTTATGAGGCAGTAGGGTAAGCCATTAAATCCAGGATGGTAGATTCTGCTTTCTCCTGGAGGAGGTAGTATCAACATTGCCAAATGCTGCTGATGCTCAGGAAAGAGGAGGACTGACAGATCACTGTGGGATTTTGCAATATGAAGGTCACTAGTGATCTTGACAAGAGTGGTTTTCGTGGAATTGTTGGCAACAAAAACTTAAATGAAGAGGTTTAAGAGAGAAATCAGAGAAACTGGAGATTTTTCTTTTAAAGGCAGCAATAGCAGCAGTTTTTATGCTGATGGAAATGATCTAATAAAAAGGAAAAAATTGATGTAGGAGGTAGAAGGAGAATTGTTATGGAGAGGAGTGGATTTCACAAGTTTTGCAATGAGGGAAAAAATAAAAATATTTCTTCATGATGATCTAATAATGACAGCTTTGTGTCATTGAGATATGTTTTCAACTGGTTTGTTCAAGGGTTGTATTTTAGTGATATCAAAATCTCAAATAGCCTGATCTATTATTTGAATGCTAGCATATCTAGATTTTTCATGTTGAGGGTAAAATGACAGAATTTGTTAAAAAGACTGACTTATAGTAAAAAGGCATGATTACCGAGAGTTTGATTTTCCCCCCAGCATATGATGATATTCGTCTCTAGTCCTAAAAAAAAAATGATTACATATTATTGGGGTATATTTGTAAGCCATATCTAAATGTTATAGGAGAACCTGAAGAAATGCTGTCAGAATTGGATGCTGTCAGAGTGGATTGGGAATTGGTTCAAATCGCTAGCCTTTCTGCTGTTATGTTTGTGTTCCTTGACTTAGCATCTGACAGAGAGCTTTGAAAGTGATCTTCAGTGAAAAATCATCCTAAAATTTTTGAATCCTCTGCTTAATTCAATTATGAGCTCTCTGAAAGATCCATCGTAGATTGCCATTCCTCATATCTACAATCGTGATTTAGGATTTTACAGTTTATTAGAAATAATATATGAGAAAATAAACTGCCTATATGTGGATGGAAACTGATCTAACTTGACATGGAGCTGGATATCTTGGTGAAAAATTGCAAACAGTATCCTAGATCTCACTTATAGGTAACTGTTATCATTTTTGTTTTAAAATTATATTTTTATTATTTAATATTGAGATGAGCCTTTGTTTCCTTTTTTTTAACCTAAAATTTATAGCATTGTGCAAACAGACTACCCATTATGTGCTCTTCAGCTGTCAAAAGTTGGGGAAACACTAGGTTAGGTCATGCAGGGACATACAGCTTTTGGAAAAATGTTTTGACTGTATTCAAGGTCAATGGGAAGCCACTGGAACACATTAAATGAGGGAATGACATAATTTTTTTTTAAAAATCAATGTTTTTAATAAAGATCCTCTAGTTATTGTATTGGGTAGAGAGGTAAAAATGTGGAATTAGGGAGGTCAATCAAAGGCTGGTCTACTTGAGAGATGCTGGTCACTTGGACTGGAATGATGGCAAGGGAGACAGTAATACTTAATATTTACTGGTACTTACTATAAGAATCCTATGAAATAGATGCCATTATTGATCCCAGTTTTACAGATGGGGAAACCGAGGCACAATGAGGCAAATTAACCCATCAAAGGTCACGTAACTGTGAGATTGGAGCTTAGATTTCAATCCAAGTAATTCGATTTCATAAATCATGACCTAAACTAACTTGCCTCTCTTAGATGGAGATGAGAATAGTGGATAAAGATATATTTAGAGACAGGATCAAGAGGGCTTGAAACAGGGACTCCCCTGTTTCTCCTTGATTTAGCTAGAGGGATTCAATATTTATTGAAACAGAGAAAGAAAGGAGGGTACATAGATTTGGAGGGGAAAATCAAGAGTGCAGTTTGGCAGGTACAGGCTAGGATGCCTGTGAGACGTCAAAGTGAAGGTATGTTGTAGGCTGTGGTCTGTGTGGAATTGCAGCTCAGGAGGGAGGTCTGGGCTGGAGATATCCATCTGGGAACTGGTAGTTTATTGGAAATTATGGTTTTGCTTTGAACTGGCTCACAAGCAGTGCAGCTCCTGATAGATAACGGGATGTCTTCAGTAATGCTGAAGGAATGAATTCGTAGAGGACCCATAGATCTTTGGATTTTGAGTGCATCATATATTATTTTACAGGTTCCTGATAGTCAAAGTTTAGCTTTCTGGGTATGAGGTAGTTAATAATGTCCACTCAAAACATTCTCACTTTTCGAAATGACCATGAAAGCAAAGCACTCTGACAAATATACATTTCAAACACATATATGAAAACTGTATGTTTAATGAGTCACTGTAATGATCTATATTCTTAGTTTGCTAAGATATAAACATTTTTTAAGTTCTAGAACTCATCAACATTATTCACTAAGATGATATTGAAAACAATAACTTCTCATTTAAGTATTAATAACCTCATATTTGAGTTATATTTAAGCATTTAAAAATTTAAAACTTCAAATTTAAAGTTATAAGAATAGTACAAAGACCTTCTATATTCTGTTGTTAAAATTTTGTCACATTTGCTTTATTATGCCATCTATCTTTATATATACATAATATTTCTTAAACTTATGTTGCAGATATAATTTTCCATTACTTCTAAATACTTAAGCATGTACTTCCTAAGAATGAACTCATTTTCATATATAGCCAGAGTACAATTTTCAAATTCAGGAACTATAATATTTTGATGATTTGCAATCCATATTCAAATTTCTTCATAGCAATTTCCCCTCAATAGAGGATACAACCAAAGATTTTATATTTCATTTAGTCATTATGTCTCTTTTAATTTGGATGGTTTCTTAGCCTTTATTTGTTTTCCAAGATGTAATTTTTGAAGAGTATAGACTTGTGTTCTAAAATGCTCCTTACTTTAGGTTTATCTGATGTTTCCTCAGGATCAGATTCATGTTATGCATTTTTGTAGGAATACTATAAAAGTTAGGGTTGTCCTGTTCTCAGTGTATCATATCAGAAGGCAAATGATTCCAGTTTACCTGATTATTCTCAATGTTACCTTTGGTCACTTGATTAAACTGGCATTTGCCAGGTTTATTCATAATAAAGTAATAATCTGTCTCTTTATAATATTAAGTAATCTAAAAGAATAAATTTTAAGGTAAAACTTAGACTAAAAACTACATCTCTAACTTAAAACCTGTTTTGCTAATTGACTTGCAGGAAGATGCATTAAGAATCTAGGAGCTAGCTAATGGAATCTGGCTTTGGGATCAGTGTTTATTTGTTCAGCTTCTAGTATTCATTTGTTTAAATCTATCGATCACAGCATAGGGCTGAGTTGGAAGGGTGGTGGTGTGAGATCATATTCATGGTGTGATTCTAGCCCATTCTGGTAGACAGAAGAAAAGTACCACCCATACTTCCCTAACAACCCAATTCTAAAGAGAGGTTGCCTGATTATTATTATTACTTGGATATGCATCAAATTATTTTGCACAAATTACCATTGCCTTATTCCTTCCTTTATATGGATTATAATATTCTTAATACCCTAGAACTGGGTATTGGCTTTTTTTCCTTGTCTCTTATTCACTATGTTTATCAATCTTAGAATGCAAAAATAGGCCTTAAAACATCAAGAATCTCTTTGTAAATGTGCAGCTGAGCTTGTTTTCATTTTATTCTTGAATTAAATTAATGGTTATTTTCTCTGTTATCAGTTTTAACACAAATTCTGTAACAAATGTGAAAACAAAAATACAACATACTTGTGTAAGGCCTTATGCGTATTTCATCCATTCTTATTTTATAGACTTCTAATGAGTCATCCAGTATAAATTTTGACAGACTAGTGTTAAAAAAGTATAGTTCTGTGATTTTTCAGATTTTGATAATATTGGGACACATTTTGCTGTGTCTCACATCTGCTCAAAGCTTGCGACAAATTTACCAAAATTCTTGCTGTATAAGGACTGCTCTAAATGGGAGAGATTTCAGAGAGAGTTCTTTTAAAGCATGAATATTTAAATAAGGCATTTGTGTTCACTTCCTTCCTATAAAAATTTGCTTCCTAATCTTGTGTTTCCTAGTTATTTAACCCTCAGTTGAACTTTATTGGTTTAAAAACAAAAAGGGAAAATTTATTCCATTCAATCATGTCTCCATGATTGACCCTTTAGGTAATGGAATTAACCACAAAATAGGAAAGTACGTCTTATGCTGTTCAGTAGTGTATCCATTTTGATAAAAATCAATTGCCTCACTTACTATAAATTAAATTAAGAAATATTGAATATCTAGGTTGAAACAGGAACCTCACCTCATTTGGTCAAGTATTGAGATCGTACACTTCAAAAATATACATTGCTAACGTTAGCAACTAATCTTAGCCTAAGAACAGGTTGAATACTTTCAGTGCTCTTAGAATATTTTTCAACTAAAGTCAAAATTGCAGATTTTTTCATAGCTTGAATACATCGTGCTTTATAATAAATTATAAAAAATTTTCTTGCACAACATTGTTTTAGATTATCTTATAGTGTTCAACTACATCAAGGCACATTTTTGTAGGAAATATCAAAAGACCCTAATAATTTATAACGTTTCTATCATTTCCCCTTTATGAAAAGAATATCAATTTCAAATTGACCTCAAGCATTATTTAAAACTAAGTCACAGAGGATATATCAAAAGGTTCTGTATGATTCAACCAAATGTTGACACATATATCCAATAATGATGGAGCTCCTGAGTTTTTGTATGAAATGCCTTTGGAGTTTCTAAATGCTATATTGCAAGGGTATATATCCAAATCAGGGTAGAAAACTTTCTCCTTCTGGTTATGATATAGAAAAATAGGAAAGGTATTTATGACCATGGTAACAACAACTAAAAACCCAGATTAAATCAAAATTTTTCTTTTATATGGGGGGTCAGTGAAGAGGGGTGAATATAGAGAGCCTTGAAGAACTGAATTCTAGGTAAAAATAAGTAAGTAAAAACAAAAAGCAAAGCTGACCTATAGCCCCCTTTCATGGGTGAACAGAGAAGTGTGGCAGCTTTTATAATTGGGGGCATGTCATTGCTCTGGGTTTGGGCTGATGGAGTGGCAAACCTCTGCAGCTATGGGGAGAAATTAGTCAAGCCTTTGATTACTCTGTGGGCCGGTGGGATAGATTGAAATCTGGAAGAGCTGTAAAGACAAAATCAAATTGCTTGGTCCCCAAATTCTCCTTCTCCTACTATCCTTGAATATTTTTTAGAAAGCTATAGTGGTCAAAGAGTTGGAAACAGAGCAATTATATTAATCATATTATTTCACACATTCTTACGGGAGTGCATTCCAGAATCCTACCAGAGTTGAATATAAAAAAATAAATAAAAAATTGCTGTAATTATAGTTTCCAAACACTTCCCAGCTTAAATACTGGTTGTCAAAAACTCTGAGGGTCTGAGGTTTTACCATACCTGCAAGCTAATAAGCCTGCCACAGTTTCATGGATGTTGGTAGAAGATACAAAACTCCTGGGTCAGAGATGAAAGATAGTTTATTACTTGCAGCCATAGCAGGAGCCAGAGAAGCAGTATATTAGTATTGGTTTCTTCTCACAGGGTGATGTAAAGAGAGTCAGACAATATCTGAACATGCAGTTGGTTCTCTTATAGGAAAGGAAATTAGGGAAGCCAAATATTTTATAAGGGGCTATAAGCATACTTGCTCTTTGTTCTAAGTGGAGATGCCTTCTGTGTCTTCTAAGGCTGTTTGCTAGACAAACATCCTTGAAAAGATAGTCTGGAAAACTGCCAGTCTGGAAAACAGTCGGCATCTCTGTTTATAAGATGTGAAGAAAGGTTTGAAACTCATAGAAAATTGTCTCCAAGTGCTGAAGATAAAAAAGGCAGAGGTACATAGGGCAGTAGGAGTTTGGGGCCAATTACAAGTCAATATAAACTAAATAAAACTCTTAATTAAATGTCAGCTCCTCAATTCAGCTACCTGATAGAGGAGGATTTTTACTTTCTGGGAAAAAGTCATAACAATACAAAAATATTATATTTAGTCTAGAATACAATAAAAAATTGAGAATGAAAAAGTACAAATATTTGATTAATAACCAAGAAAAAACAGAGCCATTAGTTACAGACTCATATATGACATAGTTATTGAAATTAGCAGTCAAAAACATTAAAATGTCTATTATAAATATGTTAATCTAATTTACAGGAAAAGATGGTATAATGTATGAAAAGACAGAATATTTTAGGAAGGAAATAGAAATTATAAATAAAAACTAAATGAAAATGATCAAATTGATAAATAAATTTTTTGAAATAATAAAAAACAGTGTGGGGTTAAACTGATTGGACATGCAAAAGATCAGTGAATAGAAAACCATATTAGTAAAAACTACCTAAATGAAGCAGAAATATTAAAAAACATTTTAAAAGAGTGACCCATAGGATAATATTAAGCAGTCCACGATAATGATGTAATTGGGATACAAGAGGAGAGAAGAGACAAAATGGAGACAAGAATTTTCCACATTTGATGAAAATTATCAACTCATGAATTCATGAGACTTAACAAAACTCAAATAAAACCACACTTACATGATCTGGGTTAGGCTGCTATAAACCAAAGATAAAGAGAAAATCTTAAAAGTAATCAGAAAAACAACCAATGATAGAGAAAAATCAACAAAGCCCAAATCGGATCTTTGAAAGAATTAATAAAATTAATGAACTCCTAGCAAAACTGACAAGAAAAAAAATCTCCCACAAAGTTTTAATAGTAGGAGTGAAAGACTGGATATAACAATGGATCTTAGACAAAAATTTAGGAAAATATTATAAACACATTTATGTCAAGATATTTCACAATGTAATTGAAAAGGACATATTCCTTGAAAGACACATAGAACTTACACAAGATATAGAAACTATAAGTAGTCCTTAAAAAACAAAGAACAAAACTGGAGGAATTAGATTACCTGATTTTAGTAGTAATCAAGACAACATGACATTAAAGTAAGGATAGGCAAATAGACCTATGGTAAGATCTATAGATCTATCATAACAAAATGGACAAAAGACCTGAGTAGTCATTACAACACATGACAGTTCTAAACATTTTCATCAAGGTAATGAAACTTAAAATCACAATGAGATGGCACATTGCATCTACCAGTATGGCCAAAAATAGACTGACAACATTAAATGTTGATGAGGATGTGGAACAACTTGAACTTTCATACTTTGCTCCTGGGAATGTAAAACAGCACAACTATTTTGGAAAAACAATTGGACAGTTTTTAAAAATAAAGTTAAATATATAACTACTTTATGACCCAGTAATTCTGCTCCTCAGGATTTAGTCAAGAGAAGTGAACATATATGTTCAAAAAAAGACTTGCACAAGAGTGTTCATACCAGCTGTATTTATAATAACCTCAAACTGGGAATAAACCGCATGTTTATATATATAGGAGGATAGAAAAGTAAAGCAGAAAAGTATACAATGGAATACTGTATGACAATGAGAATGAATAAAGTTTGCTAATTGCAACAGTGTGAGCAAATCTAAGATATACAATCTTGGATGAAAACAACTAGAGCATAGTACTGTATTATTTCTTTTATATTAGTTAAAGACAGGGAGAACTAACCTACAGTGATAGAGATCAGAATAATTATTGCCTTGTGGAGATAACTGGAAGGGGCAAAGTAAACTTTCCAGGGAGACTGAAATACTCTATATCTTGATTGTGGTTAAATAGGCTTATATAATTGTCAAAATTCATTAGAGTGTACACTTAACATCTGCGCATTTCAATGTATGTAATAATAATTTAATTTAAAAAAGGAAAAAAAACCAGAATCACACTAAGCAATTGAATGTTACAAAGAAAAATAAGAGAAAATACTCCTGTAGCCCATGTTCTATAATACAACATAAAATTTTTTCAAATTTAACCTAGGCCAGGTATTATTTTATTAAAAATAATATTGACTATATCCTGTGTATGAGACATTCTTTAGGAATTGGCAAAGAGGGCAAAAAATAGCCTGGCTCTTATATGCTTTACATTTTAGTGGAGGTGAAGAATATGTAGAGAGGGGGTGGGAGAAAAAGCGAACTATAAACAAACAACTTAATGGTTATATTAATTTCAGATATGTACCATGAAGAAAATTGTGACTGAGAGAAGAGGGAGGGGAAGAAATATTTTAGGTCAGATAGTAAAGGAAGACTTCTCTGAGTAGGTAATACTTGAGCTGAATCTTAAAGGATAAGGAACCACTGTGTGATCTGCAGGAAGAGTATTCCAGGCAAAGGGAAAAGCCACTATCTAGGCCCTACAGTGACAATATGGATGGCATGTTGAAAGAACTGCAGTAGGCCTGTGTGACAAGAGCAGAGAGGGTAAGGGGAGAGGAATAGATGATATGGGTGACCTTGTATCTGCTGCTGATGCTATGTGGTTTCTCACTTATTGTTTTTAATATAAATGTTCCTGGCTAGTGTCCAGATCATTTTATGCATATATAGAATTTGCATGAGAATATGTCTTACCTACTGAAAATAACCAAATGCTGTTTATTATTACTATTATTTGTAATTATTAAATATTGGTGTGTTTTATGAGTTAAACCTACTTAAGTGGTTTTTTATTGCTTAGTTATCTGTTATAGTGGAGGAATTAGAAAACGACAGATAAACTTAAAAGAATAATAATAAAAAAACCCTGTGGTTATCTTATTATATAATTCTGGACATAATCATGTATATTAACCAACCATGTTGTAGTGTTCTGGAAATTGATATCACTATATTTCTATGTGAACTTAATATATACTACAATATTACATTAAAGGCTGCTTAGTGAACCACTACACAAACACATACTAATCAATCCTGTAACCTCGAATATTTAGGCTGTTTTCTACTCATTATAAGCAAATGCACATCTTTGTGCTCATCCCTAATAATTTTTATAACAGATTTTTGAAACTTAAGTTCTTTTTGATATAAATTAATTGACCTTCCCAGTGTTTGTGCCAATATAATAAACTGTTTCAGTATAACTTTTTCCTTTATAAAAGTTACCTGGAAAAAATGATAGTCTTCCTATTGTTTTATAGGCACATTCTGAACCAGGAAATGTGTTATTTTGGATTTTAGTAGATAAACTCCAAGACAAAAGCTCTGCTTGAAAAAAAAGAAGAAAGGTTATGCACCAGTGGAAAAGCCGTGGCCCAGGGGTTGACCCATTCTGCTTGCTTCTTCCTGTTTGACCAATGTGTTACTGGAATCATTATGTGATTGTAATATTAGGGGAAAGAATGAGAAGGAGGTAATGGGCAGTAGGATGAAGGCAATAGATAGAGATAGAGTCTAGGAACAGGTCAAGGAAGACTGAATGAGCTTGCTTTGGTAGGAAGAATGATGACCCCCAAAGATGCTCACATCCAAATTCCCTGAACATGTTACTACATGTGGCAAAGGGGACTTTGCAGATGTGATTTAAGTTTTGGATCTTGAGAGAGAGAAATTATCTTGGATTATCTGAGTGGGCTTAATATAATCATAAGGGTCCTTATAAGTGAAAGAAAAAGACAAGAGTATCAGAGACAGAGAAGATGTGACAACAGAAGTGGAGGTCAGAGTGATGCAATTTATGGCTAGAAGGGGGCAACCCAGAAATGGGAAAAGGCTAGAAAACTGAGTCTCCCCTAGAGCCTTCAGAAGGAATGCAGGCCTGCCAACACCTCGGTTTGAGCCAGGGAGATGCAGTTTGGACTTCTCACCTCCAGAACTTTAAGACAATAAATTTATTTTTAAGCCACTATGATTGTGGTAGTTAATTGAAGCTGCAGTAGGAAGGTAATACAGATGCCAAATTTAATGGAGGGGGTGTTAAGTTTTGTGATTTGTAAGAATGTGCATATTTTGCAAAATAAGTTTACTATCTGAGTGGGGAAAGTGGTAGCAGAAGGTAAAATACGTGTTAAACCATACTTTGAGTAGTAAGGAGCTAGACAACCTCAAAGGCTCCTTCCAGCTTCAGTATTTCTGCTATTGATATCACCATCTTGCTAGTTTCCCAGATTGTATATATCTTGCAGTTTACATCAACTTTTCCTTCCTTCTCATTGCCTAACTCCTATCTTTTTTCTTTTACCGATTCTGTTTCCTCTTTGACAAATCTCTCTGTGTCCACTGAATCTAAATTGTTAGAATGATTTAGAAAGTTGTTAAAATGTTTGATGTAGCCTTTAAAAATTGTAAAGAAGTATTAACATGGCCAAATTTGTAAATTTAACACAAATATAAAAAGATATATCATGTATAACTAAATCTACAAGGGAATTGCCTTTCTCCCCAGCATTTCATATATGGAGGAAAAAAAAGGATAGGAAGGACATGCCCCAAGTGGGCTTAGTTTAGATGGTAGAAATATGGTTCTCCCAAGGTAGACTCAAGCAGTACTTTGGCTCCTTCTCTTTTCTATAGTTGCTTTAATGAATATGTATCATTTGGAAAATGAAAACACTATTTTCAAAATATTACCGGACTGGAATCCTTCTCACTGAAAGGTATCTCTGGAATGCTTAGGGACTGTTGCCCTCATTTCTAAATATCTTTATAGATCTCCCTACTCATTCTTTATCTTCAGGCTTCACTGACAGAAAAATCCTTGCTCTCCAAAAAGATTTTTCACTTTATCTCCCTTGTGAGCAGAAACTCACTTCTTTCCCCCTAGATCTTGCCTGATGGAAAAGATTAACCTCTTTCCTAAATCATAACATGGTACAGAATGACACTCTTCACACAGCCAGGTCTCACTTCCAGCGGCTCCTGAGGGCCTATGGCCAGAGTGCTAACACAGAATCTTCCCTGACTCCTTTGGTGTCTGCCTCATGTAAAGAGAGAGGGGGAGGGTGTGGAAGGATGAAGTCAGATGTTGTCCAGCAGCAGCTTATGCCAGAAGCAACTCAGAATATAGCTCTCCAGCTGCGAAGCAAGCCAAGCAGCCAGCCACGTCCACAGCCGCTGAGTCTCCAAGGGGAGCGGAGCCACAGAGCCAGATGTTACTCCTAGAAACAATTATTGCTGTGTAAAACTTGGCCTCTGAATGGTGCATCTGTCCAACTTATCTTCTATTTGGTCATAGGTAATAAAAACTCTGCTAAGAAGGCCTGGAAAAAACAAAGAAGAAACATAACTTGACAATGAAAAAAAAGTCATGAAATATACATTTTTGCCAAGACATTTATTTTGTAGTTTCTCAGATTTCTTCGTTTGAATTCATACTGAAATGTTCTTTCTGGGATGAAAAATGTCTGTTAATCAGCTGCTGACACAGCTGCTTGATTCTACTTTTTATGTCCACAGGGCATGAAGAGGAACCTTAGTTATACCTTAGAGGAGAGAAAGAAGACACTTCTATGCCCCCGATTCTAGATCTCTCTGGAATAAGCCTTCTCCTACTGTTAAGCCACTATTCTTTCCACTTCTGCTGAGTATAGCTGGACAGGTTGTTTATTGCCCAGCAGTGGCTGATGGGGGAATTAGAAGGAGGCTAGACTCTAGCCTATGTTTCACACACTGGGCTGTGTCCTGCACAGGTCTGTGTTCAACTGGGAGGGACATCTTTTTAGAAATAATGCAAAGATGTTATCCACTTGCCAAGTGCTGTGCCCACTGGTTTGCCTCTGTTTAGATGGGAAGTCTTTTCCTAAGTTAGTGTTTGTAAAGTGTTATACAGGCTTATAGCTCAATCTGACCCCATATCAGACCTTCAAACTGGAACTACTGCTCTCTGAGTTGCTGGGCTAACAGCATCCAAGTCTACAGGATGGCTCCATCCTGACTGCAAACCAGGGAGTTTGTAGGACTCTGTCCAGGGGTCAAAGTATCAGGTCTGGCCCTGAATTCGTTTCTCCATTCTTATCAGGGAGGTTTTGCCTTGAGACCCAGGATCTCCAATTATATCTAAGATATAGATTCTTATTTTCTGAACCAAATCAATATCTCAGATACATTCCTGGTATCTTGTTCCCTTTGGAGCAAAGGAATGGTCTTGGTTTGGCCATCTGCATGCCAGAGACTCAAGCAGCACTCCTGCTCCTCAGGCTGCTGCTTCTATTTTCTCCAATGACCCTTTTCTGCTTGGATTTCAGAATGTGATCTGCTATAGGGTGAATCTCCTCCTTCTATTCCACTTGCCTCTCTGGATGTTCTTGACAGTCTGTGTTATGTTCTGGAAGTCAGCTGCTTGGACTACTTCCTTTCTCTATTACCTTAAATTCTCTGGATATTGTATTCTATTTTTTGGGCTGAACTTGTCCTTGAGGTCTGGCTCTCTCCCTTTGGTAGGTCTGGATCAAAGTCTGTTCTTTCCCAGGCTGCCTCAGGGAAAAGGGCACATATTTGGCTATCCTTTGAGAAGTAGCACTTAGCTCTGGGAGGGGACAACTTTATGTGAGCAAATAACCATTTATACATGATAATGAATACTCCTTGCTAAAAGTATTTCTCTACCAGGTGCACAGTGTCTGAATCTACCAAAGGCATCACTCCCTCCAGGAGTCATCTGGAAGGGTAAGGGACAGTTGCTAGTCAGTCACAAATACTTATGACCATTAGTTAGTAACATCATTATCTTTTCTAACTATAGGAATCCAGAATAGCAAGTGTGTTGCGGAGACGGTTTGGAAGAAGAGTCGGAGTCTGGAAATGCATTTACTAACATGGATAAGGGAGAGGTGGAATGGCAAGACAAGGCGATGCTAGCATTCCCCACCCCTTTTATTCCACGGCTTTTTATTCTTTCTCACAATGTTTGCTTTGTAGTTTATTATTAGCTACTATCAAGTTAGTATATACAAACTACAGCCGGTTCCCACATTCAACCTCAAGGCCACCACTGTGTTTTCAGCTATCTCTTCTCAAGTATGCTTTTCCCATCCTCATCCCTAGAGCAAGAAGTCTCAGAATTGGTTAGGCGTTTGCGCCCTCCCTGCAATGTGTCCTTGTGTGCAAGTCCACACCTGCTTCTGATGACCTTGTTGCTCCAAGCACCAGGCATCCTGCCAGGACTGCAGGCATCTCTTACAACACAAGTGGGCATGAGAGGTCTAGGGAGAGCAGAACAGAAGAGACCTATACAGGGAACAAGTAGAGGTAAGTGCTGAGGGTAATGTTTCCCATTTTTCTTTTTTAACCTGGCCCTTATCCTGGGCTATCAACTCATATAACTTTAGCCTTTTGTAGTTTGTCACATCATGGGCATTGAGAAAATATTGGACAAAAACATCATCCTTTAGTGTCATTGGAGAAAGAAGCCAACAGGGTTTGGGTATTAATTTGGAACTGAGAAGAAAAGCCAAAGAATGAACTATAATTGTACCAATTCAATCAGTTATAATGTAAAACAGGGACCAAAAAAAATGGCTTGTGTCAGAAATGAGTTGAAACTAAAGGTGAAGGGAAGGATGAAGCTCATGGGTAGCTCAAGTATCAGTCGGTCCTCATGTCCCTAACATTAAACATGGAGTGTAGAGTACACACTCAGACCTTCACATAACTGCTCACCTCTCCAGAACAGGCTGGAGTGTCTCACTTTTTGCATGTTACTAAGGACAGTATAGGCTAATGAGGAGAGCTTCATTTGTGAGCGATATTTCTAAGTAGGAGATGAAGACCTTCCAGTGATAATCCTGAAGCATTAGGGTTGCTTTGTGGAAATTTAACAACCTTGGGAGGTGGTGATCCAGAGGGATGGAACATGACTTTGGTGTCAGCCAGGACTGGATTTTCTCTAGTCTTGGCTCAACCACTTAACTAGTTGTATGTGCTTGAACTTAACCTATGTTGGTATTATGAGGATTGCGTGGAATCATGTTATTACATGATATGGTATTACAAAGCTCTAAATAAAATGTCCAGAATAGGGTTTATGAATAGTTTTTTGGAGGAATTTTTTTTTTTTTTACCACAAAACTTACCTGGTGTTCCTGTCAGCAGTTTCTCAGATGTCCAAAGAGGTCAGAGCACTTTCATTTTTGAATCTTCTAGTATATGAAGATGTAAAATACAAAAGTAGATATATAATTTGCATGATCAAATTTAACAAAGCAGTGCTGTTAACATATGTACACCCGAGTGCATCCATATGCACAAAGCATCATGCAACGTGAATGTGTTATTCAAATAGTCCTGGTGCCCTACAGAGTGGTCTGGAAATAACCCAAGTTTAAAGTTGTGTGGGGAATGCATTTCAGTCTCTTTCTGTCATCTATAACAGAATGTTAAAGCTTATTTGGAGATAAGGTGAAAAGTATAAATTCTAGGTGTAGGCTAATGGCCCTCCTAAGCCTTCATGTGATAAGCCTCAAATGTCAGAGACATCTGGGTTACACAGACCATTATTCCATTTCTTCTGGTATAAATCAGAGTGTTTGTTGCTCTCCTTTGTGAGTAACAAACACACACAATGTAGGTTAACCTTGTCTTTATTTCAGGGAAATCATAATATGAGACAAGCCCTGGACTAGGAGTGAGGAACTCTGCATTAATATTTGAATCCATGGACAAGTTTTATAAGATTTGGGGAGGTACTTTTCCTCTCCAGGCTTTGGTGGCTGCCGTTTGAATGACAGGATTAAATTTTCCTAGAGTCTTCACTATAACTCTTTGTGATCCTCTGTGTGCATGGAGTTTGTACATGTGCATAAGGCTTTGAATTTAACAAAGTAAAAGATTTGATATGACAATTTTAAGATCAACTATGTTAATTATAAAAGTTAATAAGTCAGTAGTTAATCATTAAATTAATTATAGTGATTTCTCCTTGAAATAATCAAAGTTAATGGTTATCTTTAGATTTATTGGTATCTTCACAAGATCTAAAACATTAAGGAAAACAGTGAATTTGGAGATGAAATGAGTAAGCAATCAAATATGAAAAGACCTAAGATTAGAAAGGGACAAGTCCGTGGTAAAAATCAATAACAATTTCTTCAGGTGCAAACCTCCAGGACCGCATCAGATGTTTTTGCATTTAACCCTTACTTCACTCATTTTTCTCACTGACTTTCCTTTCTAGATTTATCTTCCTCTTTATCTGTGACTGTCCACTATTCCACTTTTATCTTTTAATTTTTTATAAGGTTAAGGTATATAGCATAATAACTTGACTAAATGTCTTGTGAAATGATTACAAGTTTAGTTAACATCTGTCATCTCATATAGATGCAAAAAAAAGTTTTATTTCTTGTGTTGAGAACTCTAGGATTTACTCTCTTAACATTTTTAAATTTTATATAAGGTTTAGAACGACAGATGCTGAAATATTCTTGGGCAAGTAGAAAGTCATATCTATGATGCAGTTATAACTTCTTGTTGTTTGTCTCTGTCAACAGTGATAAGTTGGAAAATGGGAAAATATTTTCCAGTAAATAACTCAAATATGAACATGCTTACTTGCTTAGATGAAGGATGAGAAAATAATTTATAACTTTGTTTAAAGAGAAAGTTAAAAGTGTATACTTAAGGTAATTTAAGTAAGGTATACTTAAGGTGAAAGTAATTCTTATTAAAAATAGGAGAGATGTCAATTCAGACAAAAACATTAGAAAGAAAAAGAACAAAAATTATGCTATAATTTAAAATCTAAGAGATAGACTGCTGGTCAAGATGGTGGAGTAGGTAAATTCTATGCTTGGCTTCTCCCATAACCGCATCAAAATTATAACTAAACTACAGAACAACCATCATTGAGAATTGCCTGAAGTCTAGCTAGACAGAAGTCCTATAATAAAGGATATACAGAAGCCACCTTGAGACTATAGGAGGAACAGAGACAAGGAGTGGGTAGGCTCTACACTCATGGTGTGGTGGTTAAGAAATGAGAGGCTTAGTGTGGCTGCAGAAGTCCCTCCTGGAGAGTGAGGGACTTCAGCCCAACACCAGGCTCCCTAATCCAGGGTTCCAGTGCTAGGAAGAGAAATCCTCATAACTCTGGCTGTGAAAACCAGCAGGGATTGTGGCTAAGGGAAACAGAGGGCTGCTTGAGTCCCGGGCATTTTTCTTAAAGGGTCTATGCGCAGACTTACTTGTTGACAGTATCACTACTTTGAGCTCCTGGGCTGGGCCAGCAGTTGGAAAAGCACTAGGGGTATATGGAAGAACTGAATTGTCTGGGTGAGGGCTGGAGGGGAAACTTTCTCCTAGACAGAAGTCCTGGCAGATGCTATTCTACCTTTGTTAATCCCTCTCTTCACCCACCCTACAGATGCAGGCAGGCCATCAAGTCTGAGTTTTCATTAACCTAGCTAACACTCTTTGCCCACCTGGTGATTTTCTGAGACCTCACCCAACTTTTGGGTCTATCCAAATCACTTTCAGAAGCTTCTCCATACAAACAGGCTCTCTTGGCTCATACTGTGGACTTTCCTAAAATCTCTCAAAGGTTCACAAACCCCAAATAAGCAGCATCTGGCCTTAGCCTGCCCCATACCTCTTGCTAATTAGCTCCAAGCCTGGCATTAATGGTATTTGGCCTTGGTTTGCAGCTTATCCTCTCCAAGGAATCTCTCTCCAAGCCCAGCACAAGGGACAACCATCTTCAGAGCCCTTTGTATCTCATAGCAGGTGGCCCCTGGGCTAGGCACAGACAATGGCTTACTTTGGTCTGCACCAGAGCCCCTCCAAAGAGGCCCCAGAACCAATACACATGCTGGCCAGCTTCAGACCACACCAGAGTACCACCTATTTATCTTCACAAAGACACACCCAAAGGGCAGACTTGACAGAGCTCCACTAAAGTGAATCCTATTCAGTGAGGTTAACTCCCATACAACAGTTCTTCTACTGTAGTTATGGCCAGTCTTTATAACCAATCAGCCCGAGGGTCAGTTCCTCCCATTGACATTTGAACAGCAATCAAGGCTCACATACAACCCACACAAGAAACACACCCGAAGCACCTGGCTCAGGTGACCAGAAAGACTGTACCCATGAGTCCCATGGGATACTTACTGTATAAGGCCACTCTGCCAAGACCAGGAGATGTAGCAGCTCTACCTAATACACATAAACAAACACAAGAAGTCAGCCAAAATGAGGAGACAAAGAAACGCATCTCAAATGAAAGAACAGAACTAACTAAACTCCAGAAAAAGAACTAAGTAAAATGGCAACAAGCAATCTACTAGGTAAAAACACTGGTTATAAGGATGCTTTATAAGAATAGGGAAAGAGTAGATAAACTCAGTGAAAACTTTAGCAAAGAGATAAGAAACATAAAAATAGAGATAAAAAATGAGTCAGAAATGAAAAATACAGTAATTGAAATGAAGAATACATTAGAGGGAATCAATAATAAATGAAAAAGACAGTCTACTGAATGGGAAAAATATTCACCAATAATACACCTGATAAGGGGTTAAAATTCAAAATTTATAAAGAACTCATACAATTAAACACTGCCAAACAAACAATACAATTAAAAATGGGCAGAGGACCTGAATAGACATTTCTTCAAAGAGAACATACAGATGACCAATAGACATATGAAAAGACACTCAACACCACTAATCATCATAGAAATGCAAATTAAAACCTAAGAGAGATCACCTCACACCTGTCAGAATGGCATCATCAGTAAATCAAAAAACAAGTGTTGGTAAGGATGGGGAGAAAAGGGAACTCTTGCGCACTTTTGGTGAGATTAAAAACTGGTCCAGCCACTATGAAAAAGAGTATGGAGGTTCCTCAAAAAAATTAAAAATAGAACTACTTTATGATGCAGCAATTGCACTTCTGGGTATTTATTGAAGAAGTCCAAAACACTAATTCAAAAGGATATATACACCCTATGTTCATTGCAGCCTTGTGTATAATAGCCAAGATATGAAAGCAGCCCAAGTGCCTATCCATAGACAATTGGTTAAAGAAGTGGTACCTATATACTGTAGAATATTACTTGGCCAAAAAAGGAATGAAATCTCTCCATTTGTGATAACATGGTTGGACCTACAGGGTATTATGTTAAGTGAAATAAGTCAGAGAAAGACAAATACTATCTGATCTCACTTATATGTGGAATCAAAAGAGCAAAATAAGTGAACAAAAAATCAAACCGGCTAATAGACATAGAGAACAAATTGATGATTGCCAGATGGGGTGGGGGTTGGGGAGCTGAGTAAAAAAGACGAAGGGATTCAGAAGTACGAATTGGTAATACAGAATAATCACAGAGATGTAAAGCACAGCATAGGGAATATAGTCAGTAATTTAATAACTATGTATTTTGTCAGGTGGGTACTAGACTAATCAAGGAGATAGCTTTGTAAATTATATAAATGTCTCACTACTGTGCTATACTCCTGAAACTAATATAAAAGAATGTTTAATTTAAACTGTAATTGAAAAAAAAAAACCCTAGTAGATTAGATGAAGCAGAGGATTGAATCAGTGATTTCAGGACAAAATAGCAAAAAACACCCAATCAGAACAATAATAAGAAATAAAAATCCAGGAAAATGAGGGTAGTTTAAGAGGCCTCTGGGATATTAAGTGTACAAACATTTGTATCATAGGGGTACCAGAAGGAGAAGGGAGAAAGCAATGAATTAAAAACCTATTTGAGGAAATAATGATGGAAAACTTTCCTAAAATAGCAAAGGAAATAAACATACAAGTCCAGGAAGCTTAGAGTCCCAAACAAGATGAACTCAAAGCGGCCCACACCAAGACACATAATTAAAATGCCAAAGATTAAAGACAGAAAATTTTAAAAGCAAGAGAAAAGCAATTAGTTACCTACAAGGAAGCCCCCATAAGATTGTCAGCTTATTTCTCAGGCCAGAAGAAATTGGCATAAAATACTCAAAGTGATGAAAAGCACGGATCTACAACCAAGATTACCCAGCAAAGCTATCATTTAGAATTGAAGGGCAGATAAAAAAAGAAAAAGCTGAAGGAGTTTATCACCAAATCAGTATTATAAGAAATGTTAAAGGGACTTCTTTAAGAAAAAGAAGAAAAAAAATTTTTAATATGAATAGTAAAATGGCAATAACTACATACCTATCAATAATTACTTTAAATGTAAATGTATTAAATGCTCCAATCGAAGACAAAGTAGCTGAATGGATAAGAAAATAAGATTCATACATATGCTGCCTACACAAGACCCATTTTCATTGAAAGACATACACAGACTGAAAGTAAAAAGATGGAAAAATATATTTCATGCAAATGCAAATAAAAAAAGCTGGGATAGCAATACTTATATCAAACAAAATAGGCAATACAGAGTTTAAAGCAATGACTATAATAAGAGACAGAGAAGGACCCAGAAATTTCATCTCTGGGTATTATACAAAGAAATACAAAACACTAATTTGAAAAGACATACATTTCGATGTTCATTGCAGTATTATTTACAATAACCAAGATATGGAAGCAACCTAAGTTCCCATGAATAGATGGTTGAATAAAGAATAAGTGGTACATATATATGATGAAATATTACTTAGCCATAAAAAAGAATGAAATTTTGGCATTTACAACAACATGGATGGACCTAGAGGAAGATAAATACCATATGATTTCACTTACAAGTGAAATCTAAAGCACAAAATAAATGAATAAACAAAGCAGAAATAAACTCTGAGAACATTTTGATGATTGCCAGATGGGAGGGGCATTGGGTGAAATGGGAAAAATAGGTGAAGAGATTAAGATGTTCAAATTGTTAGTTATAAAAACAGTTACTGAGAAGTAAAGTACAGCACAAGGAATATAGTCAATAATATTGTAATAATTATGCATGGTATCAGATGGGTTCTAGACTTATTCAGGGGATCACTTCATAAGTTACATAAATGTCAAATCACTAAGTTAAATACCTGAAACTAATATAATATTGTATGTCAACTGTAATTGAAAAATTAAAAACTTATTTGAAAAGTCTGAGAGATAAAGAATATACCAAAAGGCATTTAATAGAGTTAATATTTTCAGTTTACTTGAATAAAAATGCCTTTTGGCTGGAGGAACAGATTTTTTTTTTAACAAAATACTATTTACATAAGTTATTCAGAGATAATGAGAAATTTACTATGATTCCAGAATCAAGACAAATCTTAGGGTGGGTTATGGGTGTGGCAGTCATAGTTTCAAATTTTACCCTTAGCAGTTTTATTCCTTTAGGTTCTGAAGATCTGTTCTTCTGAGGTCTTCAGTTAAAATACAAGTATTTCTGGAGGGTATTGTTGGTCCTTTATGTTTTTTGAGGCAAGACAGGGACTGGAGGAGGAGACACAAGGGCATAATCCCCCCTTCTCCACTGATGTAACTAGAGAGCTGTGTTACCAGGAGCTGTGTAGAAGGCTAAAAGCAGAGGGGAGAACAATGACTTGTTAAGTCAAATTCTGAGGGTTATCTTGATCAAAAGGGCAGGGCGCTCATTCTTGGAAAGTGAGTGCATAGATTCCAGGGAAAAGAGGAATGACCCTAAGTGCATGGAATATTTGACATCACTATTCATAGAGATTTCTTTTGTTCAGAACTGAATCCAGCCTACTGTCTAGAGAGTCACTGAGTGTATCTGGGGAACTAAAAATTCAGTTCATGCCTTTGCCTTGCAGGTCACTGAGTATCTTTCTCCACCTAGTGGCCAGTGTCTCCCAACCATAAAGCTAAAAGATAGTTGGTTATGGCAATGAAACAAGTAAGGTTTTTTGTTTTGTTTTGTAATACTAAACTGCCGAATCCTAGAACGAAGAAGATATTTAAGCATATGTTTGGAAAAACCTGTAGGCGTATTAATAATTAGGTTGGCTTTCATAGCTTCCATTGTTCAGATGACATATTTTGCATTCTAGCAGAGCTCAGAGCAGTCAGGAATGCTTGCTGATCAAGTAATACAAATGGAATTACAGCTTGAAGCCAATTTCACACTATCAGATGTTCACAACCCACTTTTCAAGGACAGAGAAAGATAAGAAGAAAAGTTTAAAGAATATTTAATTGTTAGTTTTATGTGAAGTTTGGATAATCAGTCTCAGTTATGCTCCTGGTGTACTATAGGCACATAACTGATAGATCCCCCATACCTCAATTTTTAAATTGCTCATGTTGTTTCTCCTTTTCCCAACTAAAATTATATTTTATTAAAAACAAATACATCTTTTTAAAGTATTCATGTAATGAGCATTTTCCTAATTGTTTTCATGTTGGTCTTGGCTGAATTTGACTCCTTCCTGGAGACTTTTCCTTTCTCCTCTGGTTTCCATGACACCATTCTCCTTGTCTTCTGTGTGCCTGGCTGGACTAATATTTGGATGCTTTCCAAAGTCACCTTTCTTTCATGGTCCTTTAAATATTACTGTGGCCTGAGGTCCTACCTGCTTTTAGCCTTCTTTTCTACATTCATTTTGTCTTCCTCCAAATTGTACATCAATATTTGAACTCTAATTTAAATGCTGGTGGTTCCCAAGTCTATATCTCTAGCTCTCACCCATTCTCTTCTGAGTTTCAGACCTAAATTCTTGTCTGTTAGATATTTCTACCATAATATCTTTCGGGTACCTAGAACCCTGGGAAATCCTAACTGAGCTTTTTTTTTTTTTTTTTTGTGCCCTTCTATTACTTACACTTTTGCTTGCATTTTCTACCCAAGTATGTGTCATTATTATTCAGTATTCAGGACCCAAAGTATGAATGGTGTTTGTCTTTCTATACCATAGAGTAGATTCTGATAAAATTAATATTAATAAGAACTGTGATTTATTAAGAAATTACTATTTTCCCTACACTGTGCTTAGTGTTTCAAACATTGAACCAGATGATTTCTGAACCCTTGCCGTATTGCCTACATCAGCTTGATTTTAGTGAAGCTATGGTAGGATGTTCTGTGCTTGTTGCCATCACCTCATCTCAAGGACATGCCTCAGGGCTTCCTTTGAAGCTGGGGAAGTCTTAATGAACAAGCCAGTGAGGCTATGAGAAGTTAAAGCTCCCAGGAGTGAACCTCAGCAAATGAGAAGCAGGAGTTAGTGTATAAATGCCCCAAGCTTCCCTTCCTTCAGAGGCACAAATTTGAGGGCCATTCTGTAAGACACCTCAGAAGGCCACTTCAGGATTGAACCCTAGTTGCTAGAGAAGAAACCTGTCAACAGTGTATTTCTAGCTAAGCTAGTCAGGTATTTTTTCCTCCTTTGCTTCCCTCTCCCTTGCTCCTTGGGAGCACCCCCTAAAGAAAGAAGTCCTGTCTCAGGCTCTGCTTTTGGGAGAACCCAAATGGAGACACATTTAATTCTCACAATAGGCCTTGCTGTGAGATAGTACTGAGCTTAGCCTCATTTTGTAGATGAGGAAACTGAAACATAGAGAAAGGATGTTACTAAACTCATCTAAGATTATTCAGCATACTAGTTGAAGAGCTGGGATTTGAGCATAGGCATTCTGACTCCAGAACCTTCTATCTATCTGCCAAAACAGTGATCTGAGAGGCAAGTGAGAGAATAGCCGGGCAAGTGTAACTAATTGGTTGTGATATCCATATATTACTGTTCCTTCAGTATCAAGAGATATTTTTTCTCAGCTGTTTCTAGTTTGGTGATGAGAATTCTCAAGAGATTTTTGATCTGACATCTAGTAGAATGAAAAGATTCAAAAAAACACAAAAAAACGAGTTTTTTTTTTAACAAAATTAAAGGATATTAATATTTTACAAGGAAAAATATACATGATTTCTGAAACTTTTGATACTTTGTGTGCTCAAAGTTAATGTTTGGATGTTTTTGCAAATATCTTTGCTTTAAAAACAGAGGTATCCAAAGTGTTTTTCAGCTTAATTATAAAGGAGATATTTATATTTTTTATTTATTTATTTAATTATTATTTTTTTTAGGTGAGACAACCCTTGGTTGACCTCACAGATTGTAAAGACCTTGTCAGTTTACAATCCCTTATTTTTTCTTTTTTATGCCTATAGAACCTGGTCTTCCTAGGTGGTCTCCCATCCAAGTACTAACCAGGCCCGACCCTGCTTAGCTTCTGAGATCAGATGAGATCTGGCTTATTCAGGGTGACATGGCCGTAGACAAAAGAGATTTTTAAATGTAGATAAAATGAGATTATTTATACTAATGTATGATAAGAATTTTAGAAACATTAGTGGTTCTTCCTATGATCGTACTGATTCAGACAAAAGGAGAAATCAAAGATGGGAATTCATTTTACTTTCTAGTAGCAGATGAGTTTTGAAATGTTTTTTTGAAATTGGAAATAGAATGAAGAAAAGGAACTATGTGTCACCCTCAGTGCTTTAGATATGTAATCTCCTTCCACTTTCAAGCAGCCCTGCAAATATGCTTGTCATTTATCTCATTTAACAAATGAGGAATTAAGGTTAAAGAACTTGGCAAACCCCCTTTAAGTCATAAAGTTATTAAGTGGGAAAACTGTGATTTAAACCCTGTTCAGTGGCTCTCCAAACCACATTCTTATTACATTGCCTGGGAAGTAGAATATATGACCAGGACACAAGGATTTTGTAGATGCAAATTCATAGTGAGAAATAAAATTATATAAGTCTTTCTAGATTATATAATATGTCACCTGAAGGCAGACAATGTCATATAGGGTATGCACAAGTACCGTTGTGGTAGACCTTGAATTAATGTAGACAATAACCTCCCTTGGAATAGCTGCCTCCAGATTTTCTCTGATGTTTCCAGCTTATAGTTGTTTTTATATCATAACATCTGAGTTGAGTAGTTGTGATGGAGACCATATGTCTCTCAAAGCCTAAAATACTTACTATCTAGTACTTTACAGAAAATATTTGCTGACTCTTGTTCTGTACGGTTTGGTGGCTGAGGGTAAGACTTGGAACATTAGTTTCCTATGGCTTTGTTTTTTAAGACCATTAACATGTTCAATGCAAATACAGGATACACCCAAATACTAATATGTTTGTACATTTTGTTTATACATGCTATATTTTCTTCTCCACTTTCAAGATTGCACTATCCTGAAACTTTCATATTCTAGAGTCAACTCCAATAATAGAGACATTGGGGTATGAGAACTGAATTAATACTGAAACTGAGTCAGTCTTTGAAAGCAATCTGCCTGGTAGGAATTATATTAACAGTGGTAATAACGGTGAGCTAGGACTTTGCCATTTAGAAATCATTTTTGTATACCCAGTCACATTTAATCTTCATATTTAACTTTGTCAAATTATATCGTTGCTATTCTCTTTAATATTTACTGATAAGAAACTGAGGTTTCGTGAAATTAATTGACTTGTCCAAGATTTCCAAATCAGTATGTGTCAGAGCCCAGACGTAAACTCAGTAGTTATTTATTTTTTTTTCTGAAAGGAGAGATTTTATTGTTAGAAGGAAACATTTATGTTTTTACAGCTATAAGCAATAAGAATGTTATATCAGAAAAGTGATGGGAATTTACATAAAAGAACAGTTTTTAGAATTTTGATTTTATTTTTGGGTAGCTTTACTGTTTACAGTGTTCTTCAAGGCAACATCCTTTTCTCACCATAATTGCCAGTAATTGTTTCATGCCAGTTAAATTTTTGGCATTGAAATAGATTCTGCAAGTAGTGACATATGTGAGTACATACTTAAATTATTTTTGCTTATATGAGAAAATCTGTTCATTTGATTATAGAAAAATTCCCATTTCAGTACTTTTTCTGCATGAAAAGTAATATTTTAAACAAAGTACATTAAAAAGAAAAAAATCAATGCCCTAAGACATACAAATGAATTAACAGGGTCCTAAAAAATGGTTTATTTGACTTTGTAATTTACTATAAATCCTTCAAAATTATTTTGTTTGTTTTCACGTATTTACAATTATAGGTATTGGTGATAGGGAGGGTATCCTGTGCCTTTATTAAATTTCTATTATATGAAGAAGTTAGTACATGAACCAATAATTACAATATAATTCAGGTTGATATGTACTATCATAAAAATCTATATAAAGTGCTATGGGTACTAACTAATTCTGACTGAAAAATGAGAATATTGTGAGAGAAAAGGTTGAAAAATAACTGGACGAATAGATGTTTCCATCCACATAGAGAATATGCTGTGGAAAGAGGGAAGTTTAGGTGGTGGAGAATGGATGCCTGGATGAGTTGGGTTGGGATAAGGAGAAGTTATTGAGTTTGGTTTGAACATGCTGAATCACTAACAGTCTCGTGGGGGCTAATACAAGAAAACAAATAGCTGCAATATTCTGTGAAAGGGACTGTGGTCAACAGCGTGGGGCACCAAAAGAGGGCAGAAGAAGAGCACTAACTTTGACCAAGAGAAGAAGTCCAGAAGATCTTCCCGAAGGAAGTGGCCTCTCAGCAGAGACTTAAAGGAAGAGCAGAAGTTATTTGGATAAGGTTGACAGACCAGAGCCATCATGTATGACTACGTAGACACTACATAACTCCAGAGAATGCTGGTCACATTGACTCCGATGGGAATGAAGTTTCCTGGAGTTCTTCAGGACACAGCCTGTACAACCATATATACTAGCCCTGTATGGAACTGGTATTAGGAGTTCTAGGTAGAAAGCAATGAAAGAGGGAGGAGAGAGTTCCAGACAGAGTAGTCCAGAAGAGAAGATAGGGCTCTGAGGTAGCAGAAAGCATGACATGATCAATGAACCGAAAAAGGATTTTGGTTTCTGTTGTGGAGTCAAAGATTGGGATGTGAAGGTAAGAGAGAAATGACCACAAATAAAGCTAGAGAGGTAAGTATGGCTTGATTATGCAGATAGTTGGTATCAAGGTGTTGGCATTAGAGATGGAGAAAAAGTGGTATATCAGGGACAGATTTACAAAATAAGCTTGAGATGCTTACAGGAAATTCTAGAAAGTGATGTCAAATAAAAAAATAATAGCAAACACATTGTGTTTATTATATTTCAGTACTCTTCTAAAAACTTTACATGTAATAATTCATTTAATTTAAAGAATAATCTTATTAAGTAGGCACTGTTACTGTTCCTGCCTCCCCACCTTTACAGATGAGAAAACCGTGGCACAGAGAGAGCTTAGATGAATTGCCCAAGGCCACACAGCCCAGGCATTCTGGCTCCAGAGTCTGCAGTCTTAATCACTTCTACTTTTCAATAAGAAGCCAAATAATGGTATTGATTAGAAATCAGGCATGAAGGAGCATGTAGATGAGCATTTGGAAATTATCAGCATGTTGATGGATATTTATTGATGAATACAATTTAATCAATACTATTGCTTTTGTTATTAGTTCTGCTGATTTTCTGTTGTAATTCATTTTTGCTTTTGCCTTTGTTAATTCCTTCCAACTACTTTACTTTGGTTTATTTTGTTATTCCCTTAAACATTTTTTGAACCCTATGCTTTATTTATTTACATGTTTTAATAATTTAAGTATGTTAAAGTCAGGAGTTTTCTTCTGATCATTGCTTTAGTTGTAGCCTATAGGATTTGATATGTACTGTTCTAATTACTATTATTTTCTAAAAATTCTATAGTTTCTCTTCACTTACAAGAACAGGAATTTTTTTTTTCTAGGCAGAAGAGTATTTTCTGAATTTTAAATTAATTTCTAATTTTATCTTATTATCAGTGAATATTATCTATATTATTTTGCTCTGGGGATTTATTAAGATTTTTCCTTGTTGACTAATATGTAATCAGTTTTAATGAACATTCTATGGGCACTTGTAGATAAGATATATATTCTATTTTCAGATATAAAACTTGGTAATATATCAGATCCGTATTATAGATTATATTGTTCAGGTATCCTATGATCTTATTTTTGTACAAATTGGCCTATCTTAAAGATAAATTTATATCTCCTATTAATATCTCATATCCTTCTGTAGTTTCTCCTTAATGAAAGTTGCTACTCTGCTTTTTTCTATATAGTTATTGAGGGAAAAAAGAGTAGATATTGAGAGGAAAAAAAGCAGTCCCTGATATCTGACGGTTGGTACCTGGCCTACCTCTTGCAGCTAGGCAATGATATTCTGCTGTTGAACTCACACAATTTCACAGAATACCAACATCGGACACAGTCATCATGTGACCATGATAGAGCAAGATCAGACAAGGCCACTCCATAATCATGTGTGAGCAAAAGCAAAAATAAGAACATTGTGAAAATCAGGAAAATGACCACACATTCATTCACCTCTCCTGAATAACTCAAGTGACTGCTGCTTCATTACTGTATTAGGGTTCTCCAGAGAAACAGTAATGATAGGATATATAAAAGTTTATTGAAAGAGATTTATTAAGATGGATTGGCTCACATGATTATGGAAGCTGAGAAGTCCTATAGTAGGCTGCTAGTAAGCTGGAGGCCCAGGAAAGCCAGTGGGTGGTAGAATCTAAATCTGAATGCTTGAGAACTGGGGCCAAGGATGTAAGTCCTGGTCTGAATCTGAAGGTCCAGTGTCTGAGGGCAGAAGAAGATGGATGTCCCAGCTCAAGCAGAGGACAATGTTACTCTTCCTCTACCTTTGTGTTCTATCCCGACCCTCCATGGATTGCATTAGTGAGGGTGATCTTTACTCTCAGTTCGCCAATTCAGATGCTGACCTCTCTGCAAACACCCACACAGATACACTCAGAAATAATGTTTTCCCAGCTATCTGGGCATCCCTTCGCCCAGTCAATTTATGTATAAAATTAACCATCACAGTTACCAACGACAGCTTTAGCCCTATTCTGCACTCTCACCTCCTGGATAAATGTCTGGTCATAAAGTTGTTCCCACTCTCAGATACTACCCAATCCAGAGCTAAACCATACTTTCTTAAACCCTCCTTCCAACCACCTAATAGGCCCCCATTCTATAACAAGCCCTGAGACACTGGGGTGTGGTCTTCTTTGTTGCAGCTATATCAATAAACCCAACTCGGTTGGTGGGCATAAAACATATTCCTGTTATATCTTCATTGTAAATTGTACCCTTTAGCAATATGGTATCCTTCTTTGTTTCTTTTGATGCTTGAACTGAATTCTACTAGTGCAATATTACACCTCTGCTTTTTTTCTTTTTGTATTTTTCTTTGTTTTTAATTGCTTAAAATTAATTTTAGGCATGTCTTTTCTATACGGTACAGATTTAGATTTTGTTTTGTTATACTATCTGAAGACCTTTTTCTTTTAATAGCTTACTTAAGCTTAGGTACATGTATTCATTGAAAATATATGTTTGGTCTTAATTCACTCATTTCATATTATGCCTTCTGGTTTATTTATAAAAGTTTTAAAAACTTTTACTACTTGTAACATTTTTTTTATTTGCTTTTTCTAGTTGTAGTCTTTCCCCCTTGATATTTAGTAGTTTAAATTTTAAATCCAGGGTTTGCCTTTACCTTATATTCTTATTTATCTCCTCTCTTATTTAACACAGGAACTATTCCCATATGAGAAGTAATGAAATTAATTTCCATTTTCTTCCTCCACCCCACCATTCACCCTCTAGTTTTAGTTAACCCAGTTTACCTTATGGTTTGCTGGAGTTTGCCCTCTATAGGGCCTAAAGAAACTTTATGTGAACAGCGTTTCCTGAACTTTTGAATCTTCAAACTACCTTCATCATTCTCCTTGTTTGCAGGTTCTGTATTTGAGAATTTGCCTACTTGCTAAAATTTGTTAGTAAACCTTGAATCCATAATCTTGGTATTTTTGCGGTCACTAGTGGATATATGAAGTATCGAACAATTTGTCATCCAATGCACACATTCCCAGCAAGTGTTTCAGTTCTCATCCTGTATACAGTCTACTTTGCATTTACATGCTTTTGTTGGTGATTTCACTGTTTAAAATGGCCCTTAAGAATAATGATGAGGTAATGTTTAGTGTTTTTAAGTGCAAGAAGGCTGAAAAGTGGGTTATAGAGAAAATACTTGTGTTAGATAAGTTTCAGAGATTAGTTATATGCTGTTGGCTATGAGTACAATGTTCTATAATCTTCTAGTCCTGATTTAAAATATTTGTTTTAATGTTCTTTTATTCCTCTTTCTATTTTATTTGGCATTTTGTTTTATTTATTTATTTATTTATCTATCTATCTATCTATCTATCTATTTATTTATTTATTTATTTATTTATTTATTTATTTATTTATTTATTTTTTCATTTCTGTCCTCTCATCAGGGATCTCCAACCCCCAGGCCGCAGGCTAGTACCTGTCTGTGGCCTGTTAGGAAACGGACTGCACAGCAGGAGGTGAGCAGTGGGCGAGAGAATGAAGCTTCATCTGTATTTGCAGCTGCTCCCAGCGCTAGTATCACCACCTCAGCTCCACCTCAGATCATCAGGCATTAGATTTTCTTAGGAATACTGGTTTCTGGTGCCATAAAGTTAGAGGACCGCTGCATATCCTTACCGTCCTTTTTATAGTGCTTATTCTTTCTTATATTCCTTATCATTAGGCTTCATTTCTGAAATAGGTTTTTCTTCTATTCCTTTTCTGAATTCTGCATTTGGTATTTCTTCTTTATAGTTTCAATGGTTGCACAAAAATTTAAAATTCTCAGTTGGAATGTTAGGTTGCCCTTTTTATCTGCTTTGAGTCAATATTTTTCTGATGTTTTCACTGTCTCTAAGAAGGTTTTCTTGCTCTTTTTCATCTTTAAAAAAATTTTTTTTGTAGTATCTTTGAGTGAACGTAGAGTGTATTTCCTTGGTGTAATTCGTATTTTAATGAGATAGATTGCTGTGATATTTAGCAGGAGGTTCTGTGGAGGTGGGAAGCCAGGATAAATTCCCAAGTTTCACAGGTCAAGGGCATCCTCTTCTGCTGCCCATGCTTTAAGCCAAGACTTAAAGTATGGCTTCTTCTGTGATCCCATCTTATTTCTCTCATCAGCCTTGGGATCAGCTAGTCTATAATCAACAGGCAGTAGAGCCTTCCAGAGCAACCCCACCCTTTTATAATTTTTATATTTGCTGGGTTTTTCTGAGATCATTCCCTCTCAGGCCTCCTCTGTACTCCTTATTCCTCCCTTCTGGTTCTGCTCCATCTTTGGGCAGCAGCTATTTGCAGTTCGAAGTTCTCTGATTTTTCTGTCTTCTAGTTTCTTTGAAAATAAAATTTATGAGTTTATTTTTTTGTTTTCCTTGCTCTTCTTTATGATGGAAAGAATCAGAACTAAACTGAAGCTGTGTCCCACCAGAGTCAGAACTCTTCTGGGTTGATGGTTCACTATAATCACAGTCAGTATAATGTAGTGCTTGTTAGTCCTCACATTCATTTGGCCTCATACTTGAGTTCCTATTTCCTAGACCTGCAGGTTTATTCCCAAGCCACAACTGAGGTAACGAATAACAGCTATTTTTGAGAAATATAGAGGTAAAGATTGAGACTAAAAGATTATTTTTGATTTTTGTATTTGTAACTCTTTTATGCTAAAACTATTATTTCCTAGTGACATTTGTTTACTGTATTTAAAAAGTAACAGTGGTAACATTTCTACTATAAAAAATATAGCTGAGTACAGTTTGTCATTTCATGGCAGTTCTTTTGTCTTTCAGATACATTCCTAGGGAAAGATACACTCAAAATACAATATTCTAGAGTCACTGAAATAATTTTTCTCCATATATTCATACTATCAATTTGGTATCCTATTAGCTAAATTTGTTTCACTTTGTTATTTTTATAGAGAACTCTTTTAAAACCTATTGTTTAAAATTGTGTAAAAACATCTACATGGCTCCAAAACCAAAGCAGTAAAGAAAGTAGCTTTCATTCTTGTCGCCTGTACCCAATTCTTTGCCTCCCCTATAGGTAACATTTTATTCATTTTTGGTGTATTCATCAATTGTTGCTTTTTGGTAAATATACATATACACCTACCTTCATTCTTAGATAAAAGGTATCATATAATAAATATTGTTCTGTGTTTTAATTTTTCACATGACAATATATCCTAGAGATCATATCATTTCATACCAGTATATTAAGTCTCTCTTCTTCATTTCTTCCCTCTTTCCCTCCTTTCCTCCCACTTTCCTCCTTTCCTCTCACCTCTTCCTTTCTCCTCTCTGCTTTCTTCTTCCTTTCTTTTTAAAATTGAGATCTAACAATAGATATATAGTGATGCACACAAATTCTGTGTTCAACTAATTGAACTTTTTCATTTGTATGCACCTGTGAAACCATTACCAAATGAAGTTGTAGAAATTTATCACCACCTTAAAAGGCTCTCTTTTATGTCTTTCCAGTCAGTATACCTAAAGTATTTCGATATCTATTTTCGTTGGTTAGTTTTGCCTATTTTAGATGTTCATAAAAATGGAATCACACAGTATGTAGTCTTTCATGTCTGGCTTCTAATATTATTTCTTTAAAATTTATTCATATCCTTGAATATTAACTAGTTTGTTTTTTCCAGTGTTGTATAATATTCAATTGTGTAAATATATTACAATTTATTTATTCATTCCACTGTTGATGGAAATGTCATTATTTGTGGTTTTTTGAGAATATTTTATTTTCACATGCATGATTGTTTAAAAGACTATGTCTTCTTCACTGAATCGCCTTAACATCTCTGTCAAAAATCTATGGCTATGTTTCTATGAGACTGTTTCAGAAACCTTTATTATTTTGATCTGTGTCTATCCTATCAAGGACTTCTTGATTACTAGAGCTTTATATTGTTTTGAAATCAGGTAACAGGAGTCCTCCAGCTTTGCTCTTCTTGTTAAAAATTGTTTTGATGGCTTTAGTTCCTTTACCTTTCATATAAATGTTAGAAATAGCTTGTTGTTACCTACAAAAAAATAGGATTTTTACTGGGGTTCTGTAGATTCTATAGATCAATATGGGGAAAATCGAACAGTATATTTTTTCCATTTATTTAAATCTTCTTTGACTTAATTTCGATTTCTTTGATCAGTGCTATGTAACTTTGATCAGTGCTATGTAACTTTGAACATAAAGTACCTTTACATATTTTGTTAGTTTTGTACCTGAGGTCCTACATAATGGAATATTACTTGGCCACAAAAAAGAATGAAATTTTACTGTTTGTGACAACATGGATGGACCTAGAAGGTGTTATGCTAAGTAAATAAGTCCAATGGAGAAAGACAAATACCATGTGACTCACTTATATATAGAATCTAAAGAACAAAATAAATGAACAAACAAATCAGACACAGACTCTAGAGACTTTTTTTAGATGTAGTGGGATTTTTTTCAAAGACAGTCATGTAATCTGAGACTATATGGCAATCTATATGGCTTTTATTTCTTTCTTGCCTTATCAAATTGGCCAGGAATTGTCTCTTTTATGCTTTCACTCTATATGGAATTTAGGTGTTAGTGACTTGAGAAGAATTGGTATGCAGATCATGGGGCTTGCTTTTCTGAGTTTCTCTTCCATCTATGATTTTAATCTTCAAATTCTAGCTACTTTAATTGCCCAGCCTCCAAACTCTTTCTCAATAAGAGAAAAGATGGACATATTTTTTGCTGGAGGTCTATTCCACTGCTTACAGGAAACTGGAAAGCAACCTCAGGGAAAGAGCCAGATGATTGTGATAAAGCCTACTACCTGTACCGTCTTTCCCTCATGCATCAAAGCTCCTCAGATCTTGCCTATACTCATTCCCTTTTAATGCTTGCAAATAGTTTTAAATACTTGTCTAGTTTTTGTAATTTTTTTCAGGAAGATGATTAGTTTGATAACAGCTACTCCATTACAGCTGCTATTGAAAAGTTTTAAATGTACTTTTAAATGAAAGAAACAAGGGAAATAAAGAAGCTTATATCAAGGATTTATTTATACAAGTAAATTTTAGTATTTTCCTTTTTTTCCCATTTTTTTAAATGAAGTTTATTGGGGTAACATTGGTTAATACAATTACATAATTTTCAGATGTACGTTATCATTTGACATCTGTATATTCTATTGTGTGTTTACCACCCAAAGCCAGGTTTCCTTCAGCTACCATATATTTGACTGCCTTTACCCACTTCACCCTATATTTGACCCCCTTTAACTGTCTACCTATCCCCTCCTTTCCCATCCCATACTCTCTGGTAACCACTAGTCTATAGTCCATGTCCATGAGTCACTGTTTGTTTGTCCTATTCATTTGTTGCTTTTAGGTTTATATCCCACATATGTGATTTTCAACTTTTTCTGTCTGGCTTATTTCACTTAGCATGATTATCTCAAGGTCCATCCATGTTGTTGCAAGTGGCAATGTTTCACCTCTTCTTATGGGTGAGCAGTATTCCATTGTATATATGTACCACAGCTTCTTTAGCCAATCATCTATCATAGGGCACTTTGGTTGCTTCCATGTCCTGGCCACTGTGAATAATGCTGCTATGAATATCAGTGTGAAAATATCTTTTTGGATATGGGTTTTCAAGTCTTTGGTAAATACCCAGTAGAGGGATTGCCAGATCATATGGTAGATCCATTCTTAAGTTTTTGAGGAACCTCCATACTGTTTTCCATAGTGGCTGTACCAGTTTGCATTCCCACTGGCAGTGTATGAGGGTCCCTTTTGCTCTGCATCCTCTCCAACATTTGTTATTACTTGTCCTGTTGATTATAGGTATTCTAACAGGTGTGAGATGGTATCTCATTGTGGTTTTGATTTGCATTTCCCTAATAGCTAGTGATGAACACCTTTTCAAATATTTGTTGGCCATTTATATGTCCTCTATGGAGAAATGTCAGTTCAGGACCTCTGCCCATTTTTTGATTGGATTGTTTGTCTTTTTGTTGTTATAGAGTTGTATGAATTCTTTGTATATTTTTGATATTAGGCCCTTATCAGAGGTGTTGCTTACAAGTATATTTTTCCATTCAGATGGTTGTCTCTTTACCTTGTTGACAGTTTCTTTTGCTGAGCAGAAGCTTTTTAGTTTGATGTAGTCCCATTTATTTATTTTAGCTTTTAATTTCCTTGCCTTTGAGATCAAATTCATAAATTTTCTTTAAGTCCAAGGTCTTTGAGTTTAGTTCCTATGTTTTCTTCTATGCATTTTATTGTTTCAGGTCTTATATTCAGGTTCTTAATCCATTTTGAGTTAACTTTGGTATGTGGTGATAGACAACAGTCTAATTTAATTGTTTTGCAGGTGGCCTTCCAAATTTCTGAGCACCATTTATTGAAGAGGCTTTCCTTGCTCTACTGTATGTTTTTAGCTTTTTTTTGTCAAAAATTATTTGCCCATATAAATATGAGTTTACTTCTGGACTTTTGATTCTGTTCCACTGGCCCATGTGTCTGTTTTGGTGCCAATACCATGCTGTTTTGATTGCTGTCACTTTGTAGTGTAATTTGAAGTCAGGCAGAGTGATGCCTCCAGGCTCATTCTTTTTTCTCAGTATGGCTTTGGCAGTTCAGGGTCTTTTGTGCTTCTATACAAATCTGATGATTTTTTGTTCTATTTCTTTAAAAAATGCCTTTGGGATTTTGATGGGGATTGCATTAAATCTGTATAATGCTTTAGGTAATATGGCCATTTTAACTATGTTGATTCTTCCAATCCAAGAATGCAGAATATCTTTCTGTTTCTTTGTATCTTCTTCAATTTCTATTAATAGGGTCTTTCTTTTAATAGTTTTTATTACATAGGTCCTTCACATATTTCATTTGATTTATTCTTAGGTATTTTATTCTTTTCATTGCAGTTGTAAAATAAATTATTTTTCCACTTCTTTTCCTGATGCTTCATTATTAGAGTGTAGAAACACTATGGATTTTTGAACATTGATTTTTGTATCTAGGGAATTTATTGTATTTGCTTATTGTTTCTAGTCATGTTCTTGTGGAATATTTAGGGTTTTCTATATAGAGAATCATGTCGTCTGCAAATAGTGACAGTTTGACTTCGTTGTTTCCTGTTTGGATGCTTTTATACCTTTCTCTTGTCTGATTGTACTGGCTAGGATCTCAATGTTATACTGAATAACAGTGGTGATAGTGGACAGCTCTGCCTTGCTCCTGATCTTAGAGGGAAGGTTTTTAGTTTTTCACCATTAAGTATAATGTTGGCTGAGGGTTTGTCATAGATGAACTTTATTATGTTAAGGTACTTTCCGTCTATACTTATTTTGTTAAATTTTTTCATCATAAATAGATGCTGTGTCTTGTCAAAGGCTTTTTCTGCATTTATTGATATGATCATATGATTCTTATTTTTTAATTTGTTTATGTGATGTATCACATTAATTGATTTATGTATTCTGAACCATCTTTATGCCTCTGGGATAAAGCCCACTTGATTGTTGTGTATAATCTTTTTAACATGTTGCTGCGTTCAGTTCGCTAGTATCTTATTTAGGATTTTTGCATCTGTGTTCATGAGAGATATTGGTCTGTAGTTTTCTTTAGTATTTTCATTTTTATATGATTTGGTTTTGTGTATAACTATCTAAAACACCAACCAGGTTGAAAGATGGCTGCTTTGGGATTAATCATAGAAGACCTGCAGCTTTGATACCAAATGCTGCCATTCCACAATGGTTAGAATTTCCAAAGCAGAACCCCACAGTATGAACATGCACACAAGATACTTCAAGTACTCTATGTTTGCTGTACTATCCTGATAACATGAGTGCTTATGTCACTATGCCTGTCTTTGGCCCTAGAGTCTGGTCCAGGTATTTTGACAATATCCTACTCTTTTATTGCTCCAGGCAATGACTCAGAATAGCATTATTCAGAAAGATTCTACCAAAAAGTTGTTTATTCCTGTCTCTGTATGAAATTCCTATTACTGTTTAAAATTTTTATCTCCAATCTTGAGATTCTTGACATTTATACTATGTCATAAAATGCTTCCATTTGTCTCATCTTCCTCTTAACCAAGCTCCTCTGAGTATGTAGCCATGTACGTTTCACACCATCTGGTTTGTTTTACACCTTTCTCTGATGACTCCCAGCATTTATTTTCTCAATTTGATTTCAAATTAGTGCATACCATTCTTTACCAAACTACAGTGTTAGTTTACATGTTCTGGGTCCCATGCAGAGTGTACATTTCTTTAAGAAAAGGACTTTGTCATTTACATATTTCGTGCCTTCCTCATATCTTAACAAAATCTGTGGTTCACAGCTATTGCATGAAAGTGCTCATCAGCTAAATTAGAGCTTTGTATAACATCGCTTTTAGTCACTATATGTATAGTTTTTCAAAATTATTTTTTTCAGATGTTATTGGAGTTTAATGTAAAGTTAACTCCTTCAGTAAGTCTGAAGCACAAATGGTGCTATAAGGACACCATAAATTTGTTGATATTAATAGTCCATATAGTGCTGTAGAACAGTTTTTAGTGATATTTTCCTGTGACCTTTTAACTTTAGGGATTTATATTTTCAAAAATGAGTAGAATGTAAATTAAATTTCAGACAATCATAATGCTAAGCTGTTTTGGAAACAGAGTTAATGGTGTAGTATGCATGCTGCAACTTGTAGAATAGTTGAGTGCTTGGGTCATTTGGTATCATGACTGGGGTGATTGTGGTGGTCATTCTGCCATGCCAAACTGTCCTCATTTGTGTTCCATTAATATTTTGCCATTGGCCTTCTTGAGAGCAGATTAATAGCAGTAGAAAAGTGTGGATATTTTATAACGAAACTCAATTTATTCTGGGAATGAAGAGCATAAATGAATATTTTTCTTCTTGTACTTCCTGATAGGACTTCAAATTGAGAGAAAAAATAAACATTAGGAATATCTAGAAGTTGGTCCTAGAAATTGAAAATGATTGCAAGCTCTTTGAATTACATTTCTGTTAACATTGAAGCCTATTCCTTTTTCTCTCCACATTGAGACTTACTGTTTTGTCAGAGATTAATGTTTCCTCTTCATTCATACAGAAAATTAAAGAGGACATATAAACATGAAATATGTACTTTACATTAATCAAAGTTTTAATTTATCATCTTGATAAACCTCAAAAGATAAATTGCTGGTGAGAATTGGAATTATGTAATACAACTAATATGAAGTGCATAGCCTTATTTTAAATATGAAAAAAATTTTATGGTAATCTTTATTTTCATGCTAGATGAGGAGTTATGTGAATGGTGATGATCCTTCCCAATAAGAACCACTTTGATTTTTTTTTTAATATGTAAACCTAATCTTTCCTTCTCTTAATGGGAATAACAAGAGGATTTGGTTGGAAGCATTACCCATGTAGGGGGGAGGAAGGTGTGTCCAGGTGAAGGAAAATGGAGCTAATTTATTGTGATAATACAGTTAGAATTGTAGTGATGTAAAGGACATAAGAAATGATAGACTCGTGATCCTTATGTTACAGTTGAAGAAAACTGATATTTAGAGAAGTAATGGACTTGCAAGAGGTCCTATCGCCAGTTGACTGAGCAGGAATATAACCAGTAAATGTGCTCATTATCTCTCCATAGTGGTCACAACTCACACTCAGTACTCAGTCTGCTCTTCAATAGTGGGGAACTCACCTAACCTCTCAGGGTATAGAGAAAGGGTTCATGGGAGGAATTCCTGCTGAGTGTGTTCCATGATGCAAGGAAAGTAGGGCATTCATACTTAGCTTTTAAATATCTTTATGACAAGGTACAGAAGGTCAGATGAGCACCTGTGAAGGAGCCTCATTCTCATGCAGGGTGTCTGCCAGCTTTCCTCCAGCTACCTGTTCTCACACCTGGTGAGTCAGATCCCATCTGCTAATCCAGGAGCACAGCTCAGGTCAAATTTCTCCAGAGGGAAAGGTGGAGGTAAAGCAACACCAGTTTTAGCATTGCTAAATTTTGGTGACTACTGCCAGGTGGTTTGGCATTGTAATAATGGCAAAATGGTTAAGTGTTGGAATGTCTAGTATTTAAAACATTTGTGAAAATTACAAAAATGACATGTGGTTGAAAATATTTAAATATCACCAAAGAAATCTTTTATTCTACTCTCCTTTCTTTGCTTCATGGTATACTCACTGGCATCAGACTGGTGAGTTTCCAGCTCTTTTTCCAAAGGTGCATGAAACAAGAATTTTCTTTTGTTTTTTACAAAATGAAGCTTATTCTGTATACCTGATTTTTATCTCCAACAATCTTTCTTGGATTGTACTCCATATAAGTATCCAGGCACATAATATTCCATAGTAGGAATATTCTATTTTGTATTGTAACATTTCTATTGAAGGACATATAAATTGCCTCTAATTTTTTACTTAAAACTGAATAGTAGAATAACTATCCCACACTTTTCCATGTGTGTGAGCTTTTCCTTTTGCTAAATCTGTAGAGGGTGAATTTTTTTGGGTCAATTCATTCAGATATTTTTCTAAGTATGTCAGTTCAGCTTCAGGATTTGATATAGAGATAAAAACAAAAGTAACGGAAGGGGTCTGTATAAAAGTTCTGATTGTTCTGAGTGCAGGTAGAAAAAATCTACAGGTAGAAGCTAAAACATTTGGCTTCTTTCACTCATTTGGATATTCACTCAAGAGTCTGAACCAGAGTTCCTCCAGACAGTTCTCAGATGTAATGATCTGATAGACTAATAAGCAGGATCCAGAAAAGCTCTTATAGTTACAGTTACAGTTTATTACAGCGAAAGGATACAAATTAAAATCAGCAGAGGTAAAAGGTAAAAGGGTGAAGTCTTGGAGAAGTAAGCTTATGGTCATCCTTTCCCAGTGGGGTCACACTGACACTGTTAATTCTCTTAGCAATGATATGTGACAATATACGTGAAGTGTTGCCAACCAGGGGAGCCTTGGTGTCCAGGGTTTTTAGTTCAGTCTCATAGGCATGCAGTACCCATGTGACTGACCTTAGTGACTCAACCCATTTAAGATCAAAATGGCATGGCCCAGGACCTCGACATACATTAACCATCTGGTCAAATGCATACAGCCTGGTCCAAGGCCTCAGGAATATAAAAACACTTATGTCAGTTAGGATAGTCTAAGGGCTCAGAGATTATCTCCAAGGATAAGGGCCAGTCCTTTTGTGGTCAGGCCTTTCTTTGGAATGTACAGGGCTCCAGCAACCAGGCCTGAGTTGAATCTTTACTGAACAGGCTCCTCATACTTTACTGCAGTGTTTTTGTGATTGCAGGTCTTGATCACAGATATTAAGGCTTGTTGAGAAGGAGATATTAAGGGTACTTAGAATATGTTTGATCATCTATTTATCTAAGTTATTTCTGCTACTTTGTAAAATGGAGCCATAGTGCAAAAGAAGGGGCCAGTGTCTGATTAGGCTGACAGTATTTGATTTGAGTCCTAGTCTAAGCAAGTCCTGAATTTGAGTCTGAAGAGACTCATCATTCCAGTGAAGATTAGGGATTTGCACATTAGAGCAAAGTAAGACTTTCCAGACATGGAAAGGCAGTGCTGTGAGACTGAAGGAAGATGTACTCTTGAGGTCTTTGGTCTGGTGGGGAAGAAATAACATTAATAAATAATATTCAACACCAATTAATATCTATTCAAAAAACAAGAACATTTGTTGTATACCTACTGCGTGTGAGAACCATGATATCCAAGTAGGGACAGAACCGACAGTTGTTAAAGATGTTTAAGCTACCCAATCAGTGGTGCTTTGTTACAGCAGACCTATCAAACCAGTATACCTCCCCTATCTGCCTTTTATGTATTTCTTGTCTTATCCTCTTACCTCCAAGGGTATGGGCCTGTGTTTTGTCTTTGCCTTATGTTTTCCTACTTATCAGTTAACCTTTAAAGTAAATATATTTGAGTAAAATCTATAGGTCGATAAAAAGTCATATTAAGCAAATTATTGGATAGGTGAAATGTAGCTTCAGGGTCAGTGAAGAAGAAAAATAAAGAATATGGCAAGTAGAACGAAGGCCATTATGAAAACAGAACTATTCAAGGCTATTCAGTTTCAAGTAGGTTGCTGGTTGATATAATAAACAGGGAAAGAGAGAACTGATTTTATTTTTATTTTATTTATTTATTTTAGAAAGCTGCTTTCGAAATCTTTGTCTTGGGGTAGTTGGTTTCTTGACTGGATAAATGACAAAAATAGTCCTCTATTAACACTGCATTACTGGTAAGTAATTATTATTGTCACTATGAATTAATATTTTTGAACAATTTTCTTTTTTATTTATAACATTTTATGCTTTCTAGTGATTGACTTTTAAAGATTTATGGTGCTTTGTTTCTTTTGTCATCATAAATTCGTCTCTTCATGCTATTTAAGTCTTAGTCTGTAATTGATATGTGTCCCTAGCTTACTTATTGTTCCTGTATGCTTGATAAATATATCATCATCTCGTTTTTGACACGAAGTGCCTCCAGTTTGATTCTTGGTATCTGGTAGGGGTCCATGTAGTGTGGGATCAACTCACTGACTCAGCATCTTATTGTATTTTCACTGCCTCTGACACCATGATTCATTGTAGCACATGAAACATTGTAATCACTAGCATTTACTTCATTCAGTGCTGCTCTTCCTTTCTCTGTCAGCCTTCAAGGTTTTGTGCTGAGTACTGGATGATATAGACTGCCTTAGTGCTCCTTCTCCCAGTCTTCCTGGTTAGTTGTTTCCTTGAAGTTGCCACCTCCAGATGTACATGAAAAGAGGTTAGGACTGTTGGAGCAATCTACAGAGTGATTTCTCAGAGTAAATTTCCACCATAGGAGTGGGACTTGATTGGTTCTCCATTAGTGCAAAATTCTGATTTCTGATCTGAGGGCAACAAAAGGTATAATGGACATTATTTTTGCCATCTTATATATATATTCTCTCCTGTTCTGGTTTCAAGTTCAACTTTTCTTTGAGAGAAATAGCCCTTCTCTATTCTCCAGGGCTGATATGGGTGAGAATAGGGAAGGAATTATTTCACTAGAGCACATTTTCCCAAAGTGATGACTTCTCAGAAAATTAGATTCATTGAGAAAGTGAGGAAAGTGTAGCTTTGCATATCTTTACTCTCTTTGCTGGTAGAACAATAAGTGATTCTGCTCCACTTTGCACTTTTCAAGGGAGGAGACAGGTGGCTCTGGCATGGCAAATCAGAGCATCGCATGTTCCCTTGATCACAGTAATTCATTCAAAGATGAGTTGTGACCCAGGCAGAGACAACGAGGCATAATGTTCTCAGGCTGAGAAAGAGATAGATGTTCTTTCCTTCTAGCCCAGGAGAAGATGATCCTGGTAATGTCAACCACATGGAGCCTGAGATCCATTCAATTCAGCCAACAGAAGAAAAACCAGAGTCAAAACACAAAGAGGAGCTGAGTCTTAACATTATATAAGGCTCTAGATTAATCTCTGCCTGAACTTTTATGCTAATTTGAATAGGATTTCTATTATCTGGCAACAAAGAAGCATTGGCTGATATAGCCGCAGAGGGATATACTATTTTTCCACCTTCTTTTTAGTCTTGTTCCAATGCTTCTGGTAGCAAAGGGTGACCCATAGGTCACCAATTATTTCTTATTTGTACTTTAACAGCCTCAATGTTAGTTGAAATTTCTTTCAAATTCTAAGAATACATTAACAGCCAGCCCTAGTTTTTTCTTTCTGGTTTTTGTAAATGGTTAGTGGTAGGTTGAATGAGGACTCTTAGTTACATTTTAAATAGAAATGGTGGTGCTGATGGCTGAGCTTTATTATAGTCTCATTTGACAATCTTTTCTAGTTGTCTCAAGTTGATCCTTTATTAATTAGCCTTCTCTTTTTGGCTGCATGTAGCATAAAATCCAAGTGAGAGTGGCTTAATCTAATTATTATTTTTTGTTTTGTGTTGTTTTCCTCATGTAATGTGGTGTTGGAGGTAGACAGTGTAGGGGTGGCAGGATGGTCTGTAATGTCATCAGGGTCCTATCTTTCTGCTCAAATATCTCAAGCATGGATTTTCAGCCTTAAGGTCCCATGGCCTTGGCTCAAAATTCCTTCTACAAAAGAAGCAAAAAGACCAAGGGACAAATGTTATGTGCCAGCTGAATAAATCCTTTAGGAGAGCTTTCTTGGAAGTCCTACCAAGTGGCTTCTACTTCTCATTGGCTCAAACTGTTACATGGCTATTCCTAGCTGCAAAAGAGGCTGGAAAGTATAATTTCTTAGTTGGGTACGTAGCTGCTCCAAATAACAGTGTTCTTTTAGTAGGTGGAAGGGGATATCAGATTGGCAATTGGCAATTGGCAGTCTCATCTATAAGGAGAATAGACATTGATTGGACATGTAACCAGATGTCTTATCTATACAACTCTCAATGCAACAATCCTTTTTGAAAAACTCATTGCCCTATATCCCAGTATTTTATGGTTGCTTTAAATATTCTGTGTAATTTTCTTTTGTTAGCCTTGTTTCCTTTTATATCGCCCAGTTCTCTGAAGTTTCTAAAGCTCACATATGCTTATGTATTGAAGGATACTAGTGGATTGCATGTTAGTATTTTGCATATTTAGGCCATGACTGGACAAGTGATGTGCTGGATAGCGTCTGCTCTGTTCCCTGAAAGTTGGTTGTTGAATTTTCAAGAATTTTGCAACCCAGCTGTGAAACCATAATTAAAAAGAAAGTCATATAAACTTACAATAAAATGAATTATATTAAAAATATAGGAAAGAAGTCTACAGCCATACTACCCTGAACAAGCCCAATCCTGTCTGATCTCAGAAGCTAAGCAGGGTTGGGCCTCATTAGTACTTAGATGGGAGACCACTTAGGAAGACCAGGTGCTGTAGGCATTAAATAAAATAATAAAATAAAATAAAATAAAATAAAATAAAATAAAATAAAATAAAATAAAATAAAATAAGGGATTGTAAACTGACAAGGCCCTTGCAATCTGTGAGGTCAACCAAGGGATGCCTCTTCTAAAACATAAAACAAACAAACAGACAAATAAATAAAGGAAAAAAATACCAAAAATTTATCCTTTCTTAATTATTTTACTCTGTAATTATTATCAGTGCTCTTGAAGTTATTTATGTTTATTTTATATGTATAGTAAGAATTAGATAAAAATGTAGTACTGTGCATTTCTTCTCAATTCTGTAATCAAGGACATCATGTTGGTAGCAGCAAGGGGCCATGGTGGGAGTATTCACACCATGGAGATCAGCAAACACTACAAAATAAGGCTTGAGTTATTGTTTTGTTGATTGCCCAGCCAGACCTAAAAAAGTGATGGAGAAAAGGGTAGTAATTCAGATTAAACTTCAGTGTGTGATGCCTTCAGTTGTTTCACTGGGAGTAGTACAAAAAAAACTGAGAAAATATTCTTCCAGTGTTAGGAAATTATTAGCAAAGAAGTTGTTCACATAAATTACAAACTAGTGAAGTTTCAACATAAATCTTAATTATTTCATATTTGTCTTACTCTCACAGTAACCAAAACATCAACCAAAATACAAGTCAGAACTATACCCAGAGAGCTAGCTGTTAAATAGTTATCAGCACACCATGGCTGTAAGCTAAAGGGGAAGAAAAAGTCATGTCTTGAATTCTAGAGTCAGTTTATGTTGGAAAAAAGTCAAAGAACCTGCTTTGCTTATGGTGCAAGATCCAACACAACATCATTAGACTCAGACTCTAGCTTCTGCTTGCCTCTTATGCCCAAATTGAACCTGCCTTGCACCAGGTTCATTAACTCACTTTAAAAATATTCTTTACTTTGTGTGTAGTATTCCTAAATGAAGTTATCCTTATTTAATACTTTAAATAACATATGGTTGGTAGATTATATTTGACCTCCTGTGCAGTGTGCCATAGGCTTTTTGCATTCCCACTGGTGCTCATACACTCAGTATCTCCCAACTCCTCTTCCCTTCCACTACTTACTGGGAGGTTGGGAATTGCAGAGCTTCTCCTCAGCTAAATTTTTGACATGCTAAAACAGGGGTCCCCTGGTACGGGTCTGTGGCCTGTTGGGAACCGGACTGCACAGCAGGAGGTGAGCAGCAGACAAGTGGGTGAAGCTTCATCTGTATTTGCAGCCACTCCTCAGCACTAGCATCACCACCTCAGCTCCACCTCAGATCATCAGGCATTAGATTCTCATAGGAGCACCGAATTGTGACGCCAAAAAGATTGGGACCACTGCCCTGAAGGACAAATATGCAATTTGCATTATATTTACCATATTAATCTGTATCCTTATTGCAATATACATGAGTCCTCCAGCTTCTCGGGAAAACATATTCAAAATAAATTGAAGTTTGTTGTTAGCTATTCTGAAGCTGAGAGAGGCAGCAGGAATCTTTAGGACACTGGGCATGGCCTACCAGCTCAGTAAAATAATTTTACCAAATCACTTTTTCTGGCCAGCTCATGACATTCTTGGCTACTCAAGTGGAGCTATTTTTCAAATAAATAGAGAAAAATTTTATTAATTTAGGTGCCCTAGAGTGTAATTTGAACAGAAGCTGGCTTGGAACTTACCTGTATGCCATTCATGAAGAACAACAATTACTAAATGAATAGTCAAAACAAGAAGAGGGGAGTAAGAGTACAAAGGTTTTCAAATACGTTAACAAAACACTTGTACATATTCTATATTATAGCATAACTTATAGGCTGGAGTGGAAGTGAGAGCCAGATCATGATGGGGCTTTCAGGGCCCCCTGAGCAGTTGAACTTTATTCTGCAGCTGTGGAAAAATGTTAAGAAAGAAAATAACTTTGGATGTTTGTTTTAGAAATATTATTGTGGTTGTAGGAAGAAGGATGGACAATGGGGGGAAGATGTACAACCAAAGGACTTACTACAAAACAAAACTAGGCAAGAAATGGTGAGAATTGTGTGCAGGGAGAATGGTGGAAAGGAATTGGTTTGGGAGAGATTTACGTGTTGAAAGTGACAATATTGACAGCTCTTTGGTGTGTGGGTGAAGAGAGGGCTGCCGGAACAATAATTAGTCTGCTTTCGGGCGTGGGTTCTTCATGGATGGGGAGATATTTTTCTGGCATTGGGAACGCCTGGGGAAGAACGAGTATCGGTGGGAGTGAGATGACACTAGGTGTTGGGAGTAATTTTTAAAGGTGTAGATTTGGAGGTGTTCTTCAGATGTTTAGTTGGAGATAATCAGTGAATGATTGCAAGTTTAAATTTGAAGCTCAGAGAGAAGTGCTGAGCATAGAAATTTCTGTTTATTAGCAAAAGACTGGAAGTCAAAAGAAAGAAAACATGTGAGGCAAAAAAATATGGAAAGAAGGGACTGGTAGATTAACATTTAAGGAGCATGTGGGAGAGGAGGCCACAGATAGAGAAAGGTTATTAGAGAGAGGAGGAAAATCAAGAGTCATAGGACAATTGCTGCCTTTTCTCAACTCTTGAAAATGGCCCTCCAATCAGGTGTTACCTTTACCTGGAAGCCCAATGCCAGCCATCCTAAAAATTGGGGCTCAAGCAAACCATTCTTAGTGTCTTGAATCTGGTCTATTGCTTTGTGCTGGGACTTGGGTTCTTGAAGATGTCCTCTTTTACCAGGATATCTGGTTAATTTATACTTAAAGAAATTATATAATTGCTCTGGGACTCAATTGCTCATGTGAAAAAATATCAGACAAACCAGATCAACAATTTTAAAATTCTTTTTTTTAACCATAAAATTCTTTTCTCAAATTAAATATTTTGTGCAGATTCCATATATTAAACAGAAAAAATTATAGCTACTTTGGTTGAAGTTGGGTCACCTGTACTTTTACATGCTACTTACCTCAACAAACTTTTTAGAATTATGCTTAAATCTTTGCTTAAAGTTCCAAGTCCTGATAACTCACTTAAATAGAAAAATGTATTTTGTCAACAAGATTTCTTAACTTTGATGGCAGTGATGATGATGATGATGATGATGATGATGATGACGACGATCTTTTATGACAGACACTGTTGGTTGCCTAATAAGCCTTTTTCTTGTCATTTTTTGTTTCCTCTTATTCCTCAACTTTTTATTGTTGGCAGAGCTCTGATTTTATTATTTTTCTTTTACCGTTTAAGAAAAGCAAACTTCTTCCCAACTCCAAGGGATAAATGATCATTGGTCTAATCATGGTGGTCTTATTTTCTTCTCTAGTCGTTTGGTTAGGAAAGGGTAGGGCATGTAACTCAACCTTGGCCTTTAGAACTGAGGATGATTTTGTTAAAGAGCTTCTGAGGAACCGTTCTGTTGTTAGCTAGATATTGTCATTGCCTGTGATATCTGAAATGCTCCAGTCATCTTGTGATCATAGGGGTTAGTTCTGCACATGCATGCTGAGCATGTACAGCAGAGAGAAGGAAGGACTCAGAGGCTTGAAGATGTTATTCTGAAGCTGAAATAATTGACCCAAAGCTGTCCTATCCTTGGTCTTCTAGTTTTGTGATATAATAAAATTCTTTTTGTTTAGACCTCCATTACTTTGCAGTTAAAAGGATCATAATGGATTCCTTGCTCTTCTGGCATAAAGGTGATGATCTTCAAACTCCATTTATTCCTTTATACATTTAATAAATATTAATTGAACATGTATGAGCCAAGCATTACCTAGGTGCTGAGGATATAGTAGAGAAGAGTTGATGTCATGGAAAATGGTAAAAACAGAGAAGAACTTAGTGTGGGTGGAATATAATGAGTAAAGGGGAAAAATATTGGGGAGTGCCATCAGGATGGGGAGAATTGTAAGAAGGAAGAGAACATGCAAAAGCACAGAAGCATGAGATAGTGTTGGTTTGGGGAACTAAAAGTTAAAAAAAGGAAACCAATATTAATTGAGTATAATTAATCACTAAGATAAACAGAGCATAGAAAAGATAATTTGCTTAATGTTACACAATTCTTTTTTAAAAATAATATGGTACATTGCTATTTAATCAATGTGGCTTAGATATGTGTGGGTTGGACATGTAGTTTGGGGTGGATGGAAGATTTTAATGCTTAGAAATAAGGCTGATTCAGGGGCAAGTATATCCTCAACCATATATGTTACACAAGGTGTTTTAATTTTGTGCTGTAACTCAGTTTGCTTGAATCCATATTAGAGGAAGCTTGGTGATGATGAGAAAAATATATTAGTTCAACAAATAATGATTCAGAACCTATTATGTAAGCTCTGGGTGATAAAAAATGAGGTCAGACTTGGCTCTGACCTTTGAGATGATCATAGGGTAGCAAAAATGAGACATGCAAACTAATAATTACAGTATGAGGTAGAATGTGAAGCCAGAGTACTTTAAGTCAGGAAATGTGGGAAATGAAAATGTTCCACGGAAAGTGGGTGAAGAATGAAAGGCATCGACAAAGCTTTTGTGACTGTGTGAGTGAGTTTGTTGTCTGTATAAGAGGAAAGGACTGAGATTGTCATGCTAAATGTGGTAGCATCGGAAAGGGATGAGACTGAATTTACGAACAACAAATCTAACAAATAAAGATCCACATTTGAAACAGAGAAATTAGAGTAGGGTTAACCATATTACCAAATTATATTTGGTTTTACAGAAGAATTCACCGTAGAATAAATAAGCAGTGTTATCTCCGAAGATGAGATTTTTTTTTGAAAAATTTCTTTATATAACTTTACAGCTCTCACACAAAGCAAAGTCCTCTGTCAAGTCCACACGCATGTCACTAGCAGTTTTACTTTTTTGATGCACATGACTGTTCTGCTACATCTCATTTCCTGAGCCTGTAACTGCATGAACCCAAAGGCAAGTAGGGGCACACACAAACGAGAATAAACATGTAGGCAATGAAAAGGGATTAATAGCCTGAGCAGGTAGTTGGGCGGCTGCTTTGGGGGAAGCTGATCACTTTATGGGATGATGATGTGATAATGTTGGTTGTAATCTTCCCAGGGGAAACAAACTGCTTTTATCTGTACTGTTGTTTGGCAAACCATTAGACTGATTTTTGTGTTTGTTTATTAATTCTCCATTGAATCTGAATAATACCACAAACATTAAGCAGCAAGTTTAAAATTTGAAAAAATTTTGAATTTATGCTAAAATCATGGTACTACATTGTAAAGAAGTTAAGCAAAATGGAATTGGTTAAACTAGCCATTTTTCCTAGAAAAAAATTGGGAGATACATAAAGTAAAACAAAGAGATTATATTTTGATAGTTTAACATTCAGAATAAATGGAAAAAAAGTCTAAAGATTTTAATATCCATTAAATAACAGTCCAGTGTTTTTTTAAAAAATTCAGAATTAAGACTTGCATTCTGAAGTGGTGTGTTTTTTGGAAACGCAGGCTTTTTTTCTTAACTGGCCTTTGATCACCATGAGCTTCATAGATTGGAGGTATACTGTATCATGTGTACATCTGGGTATGTTTAAAGCTTTTGCTAATAAATTGGATTTTTTTTACACAAACCTTATAGGAGGATTTGTGGAATCCCTTCCAGATATGATAGTCCATTATTGTAAAAGCTTCACTTTTATCTTTGTGGGCAGAGGGTCAGAACGGACTGCATATGAGGATTAAAATCATCCTGCCTAGGAGTAGAATAAACCAGTGGATTACACAAAACATTTTAACAAATGTTGGAGGTCCTGGCTTGCCTTTATCTTTTACCTCAGAGATTTCAGAAAATGTTCCAAGGATATCATTTGGAAGAAAGCAGAAATCAGATACAAAATTCCAGCAGCCACGAAAGCTGAATTTACACAGAACATTGATCTTGGTTTCGGGAACCACTTAACTTAAAAAGAAAAATAATAGTAGAAATGCTGTTTAGCTCTTCCTGCATTGGTGAAAAGGGTGCCCCAAGGATCTGCCCTGTACTCTGCTTTCCCCACCTTCTCTCAAAGGAACTCACTTCCCTTCTTAGCTTTCTTTGTAACCTACAAGGTCTGGGTAGTTTCCAGCCACACTTCTGAGCTGGCCTCACATCCTGGGGCCATCCTACTGCCTGTGGTACTCTAATAGGAAGTTCTGGAACTGCCTCTCAGCCCTTGTGGCTAAAACATAGACCAGTCCCTTTGCTACTAAATTGTTATTGCTAAAGATTGTGTGGGAAAGTGTTAGCTTAGTATATTAATAGCATGGTCTGGGATTAAGAAAATACTTTTCCTCTAAAACCTAAGACCTGTATTGGCTTCTGGAGAATTACTAAGAGCAACTTTTGCCACCTTCATTCAGAGGGCAGCTGTTTTCTGTGCAATTAAGGTAATAGTAAGTTATAAGAAATTAAGATGCTAGTAAGGGACAGTTTTTAAAAAATAAAACCCCAATTACAGTGAGCAGCAATATGACTTTTACAGCAGGTAGAATAATTTTTATAGGTGGGATAAATAAACCTCTGTCTGGAAGCTGATGGGAGAGAGGGGAGAAAAGAAAGGAAATAGGTCTTTGCCTTCTTGTGGACACATAAATAAGAGAACCTCAGGAAGCTGGTTCATTACTGAGCAAAGCACATTAATGAATCTTAGAAAAGCGGTGATGTGCCCAGGCCAACCCACAGGGAGCAGAGAAATAAAGAGTTCTGCAAATTACAGAGGGGGATTGAGTGGAGAAAGCGTCTTTGCAATCTCAAAGTGCGTCTGGGTTACCCAGCCTGTAGATGATTGCTTGTTGGGGATTTAAAAGGGAATTCTAGAAATGGTAGTGAAGATCGTATTTAGAGAATAACTTCTGCAGCCACCCTGACTTGGGTTTGGATATCGAATCTGAAAATATATAAAATCCATATAACTATGAGTAAATTTTAAGACTTAAAACAAAACAAAAAATAAACATTTGATTCTTCACCTATGTATTAGGGGCAGGATACTTGTCCCTAGGTTTTATACTGAATTGTATAATATTTGTAAAATAAGTGGCAGTGAGTCTGATATATGATAGGTATGCAATATATGGTTTCTTATACTAATGTTAGCAGATGGAATTTCTATAATAAAAACTTCAAGATGTGTTAGAACTAGGGCAGGAAGAATCATGGGGAATGGTTCACCTGATTCTCTTCTCCCCTTTTTCTTCCTTTTTTTTTTTTTTGTCTTCATTATCGTCTGTACTTCCTGCTCTGAATTGGCACTGAGACAAAGTTAGATATTAAGTTTGGAGGTAGTTTCAGGTGGGTGAGGAATTACTAGCAGAGAAAAAAGAGGAGAGGAAATGCAAAGACGGGTGCTTAGCAGCAAACAGGGGTTTCCTTGGTTTTCTGGTTAAGGCAGCACTTCCTGTGCTCATTTGGCTGACAGAGAGAGATGCTCCCCTCTTCCTGACCCTATCCCAATGCATCCTGCCCTGCATGGCACCTCTCTAGTCTCTGGCAGTTGTGCTTTTCTAACAAGTGCTTCCCACAGTTGTCATTACCAGGCTTTAGGGTTGGATGGAGGTGTGAGGAGGAACTAGCCCATCCTGTGGTTACGGGTCCCCATGGCAGCTGGCTAATCTCAGGTTGGTCCTACTCATTTAATACACAGAGCAAGTCAGGAGGGAAATGGCTTCCCACAGCCTGTTTTCTGTCCATGGTGCCTATCTCTCTTCTGCTCTTGGTGGCCATTTCCCACCATCTCTGGATCCCAAATTTTATCTCCACAGAGGTTTCGTGCGGGTTTTGGTCTTCTGAGTATGTTAATTTCTTCCTGGTGTCTGGGTATATACAAGGCTCAGTTCAAAGATGAGAAAGCCAACAGTGTGTGTGTGTCATCCTTTCCCTTAACTCCCTTTGTAAATGTTCTTTTTTGCATCTCTGATTCTGCTCAGATGTTACTCAGCCTGTTAGAAAATTTAATTTTGTAATAGGTCTTTTTAATCTGAATGCATCTACTCAGTGTTGTGGAACCTTTGTTACATTGATTAGGTAGGAAGGGAGGGTGACTTTGATTTCAGATAAGGAGAAACTCCATTAGGTGCTCATTGTGTGTGTTAGGGACATGTTTTATAACTTGTTAAATGAATAATTTAAAAAATACTTGCAGATTTTTTCATAGTATAATTTGAGAAAATGGCAAAGTGTCAAGCTCATTACTAAACTCTATAGGATAGGCATTATCAAATTCATAGAGGTAAAGATATTATGTTTTTTTTTCATTTTAAGATTATAATAAAGTATTTTAGATTCAAGAAAGAATAAGACCTAGTAAGAGCCTTCTTCAGAATGTGCAAATAAGCTGTTTCTAAGTGGTGGCAGAGGTGAAGAATGTTGGCAATTTGGCTGATTTTGTTTCCTTTTTTGAAGGGAGAATTTGATCACCTGAAGGCACTGCGTGAAGGAACACATTGTAACTGCAAATCATGTCTTTATGAGAAAAAATGAAAACCTATTTAAATTGGCTTACTTGCTACATCAGCTTCTCTGTGCTATTAAACTTCCAAATGTAATTATTAGATCAAGCAAAGATGATGAATTAAAAAAAAAGGCCAAATAACCAAGACAAACACACTTCCCAGTGTTTCCTTGGTTATGTGTAATCCACACTGCTTCCACAAAATAAATAATCTTTTGGGTTTTCTAAAGCTTAATTAATATTGCAGTAAATTAAATATCCCTAGAGAATATTTTCCCTTAATTAGTAGTAATTATTGTTCTGTGCTGGCCTTTCATGGCTTCCGTTCTCCAAAGAACTGATGATCTCGGTACTTCTGTTATACATTTGTATTTCTATTTGTGATTTTAATTTTTGTGATATCTTTAAATGAGATTATATATGCCAAAGATATACCATTCAAATGAATTTGCAAGACTAGAGAACACAACATTAAATATTAGCTGGGCCATTTACCTAGCTGTGCTGTCTTGGTCAGGTTAATTAACATCTTGTACTTCCATTTCTGTATCTGTGAAATGTGAATGATAATAATATATAGAGTTTATAGAAGGTTTAAAAGAGATTATGAATATGAAAATAGTTTTTAAAGCATGATGTAAAATACAGATGTTATTTAAAAATTATTCATAATAATGTAAAAATTATTGTTATTTGAGAAATGTGTTCCTATCATTATTGAATACTCTGATTTTTAGAGTATTTCTACCTTGAGTCAATGAAATGTTTATTATAAAACACACAGTGTTGTAAGTCCTTGTTTCTAGTTAGAGCTTCCACAGTTAGTTTTCTTTTTATATCTCAGGGGCATATCACACCAATGAGAAGTCTGAGGGAAGAGAAAATTTGACACTACCCCCACATCCCACACCCCCTACAACCCATCATTGGTGTGTCAATCCTTTTGTGTGTATAGATTTGTGAAAACATCTTTTTTCATATGTGACCTTCATACCAATAATTTTTTTTTTAGTTTTATGGAATTGATCCAATTTATTTGACTTGATCTATCATCAAGACTCCTGCTTGGGCTTAAGATGTCATGTTCCCTAATAGTTTTGCAAACTGTCCTTTTACCACATCCATGGGTTTCACATTCAAGGTTTGTGTGTTTCAAGTGGTACCTACTAGCACACTTGCCTTTATCTGTGATCACTGTATTAAAAAAGTGCCTTATAGACTCAACTCAGTCATCTGCCTAGAAGGATATTAGTTCACTCCTTGAATTTCTTTGCAGGAAAAATGGCCTTTAAAAGATGCCTATACCATATACCACATTAACAAATTGAAAAATTATATGATTATATCAATAGATACAGAATAAGTGTTTGACAAAATCCAGTATCCACTTATGATAAAAACCCTCAGCAAAATGAGAATAGAGGGAACATACCTCAACATAATAAATGCCAAATATGACAAACCTACAGCTAATATCAAACTCAGTGGGAAAGGGCTAAAAGCTTTTCCTTAAATCAGGAACAAGACAAGGATACCCACTTTCACTTCTCCTGTTGAACATTGTATTGGAAGTCTTAGTGACAGCAGACAAGAAAGAAATAAAAGGTAAACAAATTTGAAAGGAATAAATAAAACTCTCGTTATTTGCAGATGACATAATACTATATGTAGAGAACTTGAAAGATTCCACCAAAAAACTGTTAGAACTGATCAATGAATTCAATAAAGTAGCAGGATACAAAATTAATATTCAGAAGTCATTGGAAATTTTATACATTAATGATGAACTTTCAGAAAGAGAAATTAAGAAAACAATCCCATTTACAATTGCATCAAAAACATTTAATACTTGGGAATTAAATTAACCAAGGAGGTAAAAGACCTGTTCTTGGAAAATTATGTCACTGAAAAAAGAAATTGAAGAAGATATAAATGGAAGCATATGCTGTGTGCTCAAGAGTAGGAAGAATCAACATCATTAAAATGGCCATATTACCCAAAGCAATCTATAGATTCAGTGCAGTCTCTATCAAAATACCAATGGCATTTTTCAGAGAGCTAGAACAAATAATCCTAAAATTTATATGGAACCATAAAAGATCCCGAATAGCCATGACAATCTTAAGAAAGAAGAACAAAGTTGGAGGTATCCCACTGCCTGATATCAAAATATATGATAAGGCTACTGTAATGAAAACAGCATGGTACTGGCATGAAAACAGATACATTGATCAATGGAACAGAATAGATACATTGATCAATGGAACAGAAATAAATCCACATCTATATGCTCACTTAATATGACATAGGCAAAAATATATAATGGGGTAAAGACAATCTCTTAAATGGTGTTGGGAAAATTGGACAGATACATGCAAAAAAACCCCACAAAACTGAATCACCTTCTTACATGGTATATAAGAATAGACTAAAAATGGATTAAAGACTTAAATGTAAGGCCTGAAACTATAAAACATCTAGAAGAAAACAGAATTCTCTGATGCTGCTACTAGTAATTTCTTTTTGGACATATATCCTTAGGCAAGGGAAACAAAAGAAAAAATAAATAAATGGTACAACAAGGGTTGGCAAGGATGTGAAGAAAAGAGAACTCGAATACACTGTTGGCGGGATTGCAAATTGATACAGCCAGTATGGAAAACAGTATGGAGGTTCCTCAAAAATTAAAAACCTTTTGACCCAACAATTACACTTCTAGATATTTATGCAAAGAAAACCAAATCAATACTTTGTAAAGATCTATGTCCTTCTATGTTCACGGCAGCACTATTTACAATAGCCAAATTATGAAAGTGGCCTAAATTCCCATCAACAAGATGATTGGATAAAGAAGTTATGGTTTATATATACAATAGAATACTACTCAGCCATTAAAAAAAATGAAATACAACCATTCTCAATGACATGGATTATGAGGTTATTATGCTGAATGAAATAAGTCAGACAGAGGAAGATAAATACCATAAGATTTCACTTACATATAGAATTTAAGAAACAAAAAGAACAAACTAATCAAAAACAGACTCACAAATATAGAAGACAATGTGGTGATGGACAGAAGGGAGGAGGGTTGGGGGCTGGGGGAATGGGGTGAAGGATTAAAGAAGTACAAATTAGTAGTTGATAGATGGTCATGAGGATGGGGTGTATGGCACAGGGAATGCAGTCAGCATTAATGCAATGGCCAGGTGTAGAGACAGAAGAGAGAAAGAACAATCAGGGTGATTGTTTCATAAACTATATATTATGTAACCAATGTACTGTATTCTTGAAACTAATGTAAAAAAAAGATGCCTATACCTGTACCAGTTGCTTCATTTTGTTCAGTTACTCTCACCCAAGTTCAGGCAGTCTTCAAGAAGCTTGTTCTATGGGTTTTGTGGCTATAATTTAGATTTGTGAATCTCTAGAAGTTATAACAATACTTTTTAAAAATGTTAAGAATCCCATCTTTCTGACATGGTTTAAGTCAGTCCAGGCCTGAGGGCAGTGAGATTCATGGTAGCCTGGAGACTCTGCCTGACCTAACAATTATATGATCCTCTAAGGAATGTCATACTTAACTGAAAAGTAAAACACATCATGGCACCATCATACTTTATGGTTTTCTTTTATGTGCAGTACTGTGACTTTGTAGAACAGCGTCTTCCTTTGATCTAGCTGTAAAAAATGTTTACAGATAAATTCCTTGTGTTCCTGTTTGAATTTAGGAGGTACTGTGCTACAAGTTTCAAGCCGATGAAATATGAACTCTTTAAATCCATGCCTTAAAGTAAAATGTCTTAAAGAGATAATTTCCTAAGAAATATACACTGTCAACTAAAACTTATGATTCATTTTCACAGGAAAACAACCAGGGTTTACTTTAACATTAGATCATTTTATTGTGAATTTCTAAATGTTCTAGGTGGCTTTCTAGGCATTTGCTCTATTTTTGCTTAAATATATATTCTTCAGTATTTTTGCAAGTGTGAGTTGGTGGCCAAATTACCTTTGCAAAGTCACATCTTAGTGAACTTAATAGTGCCTTCCATTTTCTTAAGTGAAGGGTCCTGACATTCATTGAGTACTAGGTGCTAGGCGCTCTGTTAGGTATGTTACCTACATTGTCTTATTAATCCATAGGGTAATATGAGGAAATACATTATTGTCATTATACAAATAAATAGAAAAGAGAGATTTAGCAGCTTATCCCAGCATAATTGTAAACACACTAGCATATGACAGAACTTGAGTTTGAATTTAGATGTTGGATTCTGAAATTTATGATCTTTCTACTATACCAAGTGGTGGTAAGAATGTGTTAAAGACATCATTAAGTTGTAGTAAATTACAATAATGTGTATAAATCTAGTGTGTGTGTGTGTGTATGTGTGTGTGTGTGTATTTTATTATCCTAGTATGTCTTGAGACCACAGTGGCAGAACCTAAACATGGACATAGCCTAACACACACCTGTACTGCTCACTCAGCATGGACATGATTCCAATCACAGGACTGAAGCAGAGACTTCATCTTTGAGTGTTCCTTCTAGTGACATCCAGTACAAGAGTATCATCATTAGAAAATGCAAACTGGAATTTAGAAAACCCTAATTCAGTGTGAGTGCTGTCCTGTTGGTGTGACTTTAATCACCATGGGATCTAACATACACAAAATTAATGTAATCAGCATTAGATAAAGCCAGGGGTCTAGTTATAGACAGTTTTAAATGTCAGCACCCAGGACCCAGTCCCTGTAGGGTCCTCACTCTCATCTCTGTTGGAAGGAGTAGAAATCATGAGTGCAAAACGATGGCAGGGTTAGGCCTTTTCATGATGACTCAGATTTTACACTGGAGATTTTCATTCTCTGTATAAACTGAGACTTGGGGAATGAAGTCTCTTTTAATGGCTCTAAATTAATAAGATGGTATAATAGATAAAATGATCTGGACAATATGGGGCTCTACTAAATTATTACAAATTACCTTTGCTTGAATGAGGAGAAACCGATCACATAAAATATAGTAACTTCCTCTGCAGGGGAAATTTATATGCATAGATAGAAACAGTGGTAGAACCATTACCTATCAATCAATGTATAACGTAGAAAACTGAACAGTAGATAATGAGATTTAAGTTATTTTTCGTTTATGATAAGAACAGCTATAATAGTAAAATGAAATAATCTGGGTAAGAAATTAAAGGACTTTAGTACTTGCAGTGACTCCGGTAAGGAATTGTTCTAGTTTTAGCCTCTTTTGTGCTTGTAATTCTTTATTAGCAAAACAGTGATATCTGGGTTTTCATAACTCTCAGAGTCAGGAATCAGAAGTTCTACTTCAACTTTTATAAATTTCTCCACACGTAAACAGAAGGGTAAATCAGAGGATCCCTAAGATCTCTGAAAATAGCACAGGATAAATGCAAAGAGCTAAAATTTTAAAATCTGACCTATGTTTGAATCATGGCTTCATTCTTTTCTACTTATGTAGCTCCTCTGTGCCTTAGATTTTGTCTGTAAAATGGAAGTGTTAAATTATTTCTTATGGTTTATGAAAATATTAGAATAACAGAAATGACAGCACAATGTTGATAAGCAAGGGATGTTTTTTGGGCTTTTTCTATGACTATTAGGACTAATTGAAATACTAAAAGTTAGTATTATTCTTGCTCTTGATTTGAATAGTTCAGATGAAACTGGTCAAAACAATATTATATGGCCCAATAGAGAACTGTGTTGCAATTGCACTGCAGTAAGCCGTGGTTTAGATAAAAATATTTCAAAGGGCTGCTGTGGAAATTAAATAAATACAACATTTTAAAATGATTTATTGATTTCTGAATCAAAATATATTTACTGAGAAAGGTCTGCATACTGGCTATACACTAGGGTGCAAAACCCTCAGGAAGCTTATTGTCATTATTGAAATGAGTACACTGAAGAAGCACACTCTCAAGCCCCTTCTCTTGGAAGTTAATTAATTTGGAGAATTAATCAATTTGCTTCCTAAGTGGGTTAATGGTAGGCTTCTGGTTACTCAGTGCGGAGTCAGGAGTAGTGTATAGGAAGTGAAGTCCTTTTGACATAAGGAACCGGGTTCTCTCAAGATCCTGCTCACCTCAGGTTTATCATGAAGATACCTGCGAGCTGATTAAAGAAAGCAGCCCAGGACTGAGGCCGGTTTAGAGACTCAAGACTCTTTACCTTCTCCTGGCCGGCCATTGTCTCTCAGCTCATGGACTCTTGTTTCTCTCTGTGGGTTTTTCCTCATAATGGTGGATTTTCATGACCCACCACTTAGCGACAAGATTTCATGGCTTTGTTTTCACCTTTTGCTCCCACTATCAGCCTCATTATCTTAATCAATCAATCAATTAATTAATTAATGCCTAATTAAAATTTCAAAGGAAAGCCACTGGATCAATTTGCCCTTTTGCTAGGGTCACACCAAAGTCCCTGACCAGTGTGTGGAATGCTGCTCCTCATTCAGGGGCACATGTTTTATCCTGTCAGTTGTGGGCCTGGCTGCCGGACTCCGAGTGGAAGCGGTGAGTAGGAAGGCCCTGCTGTGTCGACTGTGGTTCATCAGGTCTCAATGTAAAGCCTGGACATAACATGTATCCAGACCATTTGCTTCCTATACTCACCAAACAATCTTCTGTTAACTTAAGGTTTTTTCAGGCACCTGACCTTGAGAACATGAGGCTGTTCATGAATAAAATGAAATTATGAATGAAATGGTTGCTGGAATGTAATGATCACTCCATTGAAAATTAGTTCATGGATATATTTGATCTGTAGATTTTTTCTGTTGTTGGTCGGTGACCACCAACCTGAACAGCTTTAGGTGTAGTGACAAACTGAAAATGCAAAATGGAGAACAATACACTGGGATCATAACCTCTCCAAGAACCAGATTTGTCTCTAGAGTCTTACTTTTTAATCCCTCAGTGTTTGAGTGCGGTCACACTATTTAAGTTTGTATCTGAGAATTAATTTGTCGATATATAATATTTGAAATTACTTCTTTATACAAAAGCAATACAGAATAAATAAACAAAATATAGAAAATAAAAATAGCTATAATGATGCTACTGAGCAATAACTTTAAATTTTTGTGTACATCCTTCCCCTAAGGCAGAAAGAATATGTGCAAAACATATGTACTGCTAAAATTGGATTATACCTTTTATATTTTTTATAGACTGTTCACCTTACAATTTTTGTGGACTCTATTTCCATTTCTCTAAATGGTCTACCATGTCACTAACAGCTAATGGCATCCTAATGTGTGAATAGAACATACACCTAAATTGTTGGCCAATTGAATATAGTTACTGTTATTATAAACAATATTATAATGAATTACTTTAGATAAATATTTGCCAACCTTCATGAGGTCTCCTTTAGGGTACCTAGTAGATTTTGTTTATGCCCTACCTCAAACCCCTTTAATAGACTAGTGTATCCATGGCCCACCTGCTGTGTTTTGGCTACTGATAACTCATAACTACCCCCTTTCACCAGATACATAAGTGTTCTCAGCTAATGGGAAATTGCTCGCCAAGAAGGTAACCACTCCCACCACTGGGGATTGCTGCAGCCAAAGTCTGACCAGTATGGGGGTACATAAGACCAGTTCTTTTGATTCCAGGTGGGGACGATTCTGCAGGGGAAATGTAGGCATGAGAGCTAAACTTTATCTTTGCTCAATTCTTCCCTCTACCAGTACTGAAGTCCTCACTTCCTTAAAAGTTTTCTGGAAGGGTACTCCTTCGATGCAGCATACTCACTAGACTCTGAGACTTTTCCTCTGTTTCCAGGGAATGTAACCTGAGACAGTGATGAAGACCTAGATGGTATGTGTAAGAAGGAAGGCATACATAAAATACCATTGATATTTTAAATTATACCTTTATGGAGAATAAAATTTACATACCATACAATTCATCCTTTTAAAGGGGACAGATCAATGGTTCTAGATTATTCACAGGTATGTGTGAGGATCACCTCAATTTTCAAACATTTCATTACCTCAAAAAAGAAAACTCTTAATACTTTAGCTATTACCCCTCAACCCAACCATCTTCCCCAGCCCTAAGCAAGTATTAACCTACTTTTGGTCTTTGTAGATTTGCCTATTTGGGTATTTCATATAAATGAGATAATATGAGATGTGGTCTTTTGTGACTGGCTTTTTAATGTTTTCCAGGTTCATCATGTTCATATTAAAATTTCATCAATTGCCCAACATTTATCTTTATATCTGTTTTCTTCATTCTAATCCAAATCCATGCAGTGCATTTACACATTTAGGATTGCTATGATTTCTTGGCGAATTGATCTGTTAACCATTGTGTAATGTTCCTCAAATATATATTTAAAAGTTACATATATTGTTATTGAATTTAGCAGCTCTTTATATATTGTGGATACAAGTTCTTTGTCAGAAATATGTTTTGCAAGTATTTGTTTCTGGTATGGTGCTTGTCTTTTTTTGATAGTATTATTTGATGAGAAGAAGTTTTATTTTGATAAATTTTAATGAAATATTATTTTTATCTTATGGTTTTTTCTTTTTATGTCCTAATAAATCTTTGCTTATCACCATGTCTCAACTCTTTGAGATTCTTTGAGACTCTCCTACATATTTTTAAATTTCTTTTAGCAGCTTTTTTAGCTTTTATCTTTATAATTTATTTCAAATTACTTTGTTAGGGGTTGAAGGTTAATTGTTTTTATATGAATATCTACTTTTTTCAGCACCACTTAATAAAAAGACTTCTCTTTGCCTGTTGGGTTGCTTTGGCACCTCTGTTGAAAATCAAATGACCACTAAATTTGGGTCTATTTCTGTGTTCTCTCTTCTTCCTAAAAATCTTTTGATTTATCCTTATGCCACTGCTCTAGTCTGAAATACAATACTTTGTAGTAGGTCTTAATTTCAGGTAGTTTAATTTTTTCAACTTTTTTTCTTCTTTTCAAGATAGCTTTAGATATTCTAGGTCCTTTACTTTTTTATATATATTTTAGAAAGCAATCATCAGTTTCTACAGAACATCTGCTGGGTTGTAATTAAAAATGTGTATAATTACTAGATCAATTTGGATATAATTGACATCTTAATATTATTTCCAATACCTGAACATGATGTATTGCCTTATTTTTTTAGGTCTTTAATCTCAGCAGTATTTTAAATTTTCATTATGTCTCATATGTACTTTGTCAAAGACATTCCTAATTATTTAATTGTTTGATGCTATTGTAAATGATATTAAAACAAATTTTTCCCCAATGATTTGCTGCTAGTATATTCACCTTATTTTTGTATATTGACTTCTTACCCAGAGGCCCTACTAAATTTACTAAAGATCCTTAGGATTTTCTAGTTAAGCAACCAAGTAATCAGTAAATAGTTTGTTTTACTTCTTTATTGCCAGTTTTATGACTTGTATTTACTATTTATGACTTTTTGCATGGTTAGGACCTCCATAAACAGTTGAATAGATGTGGTAAGAATGGACATTCTTGTCTTGTTCCATGATCTCAGGGTGAAAGCACTCAATATTTCACAATTATATATGATGTTAGGTGTCTTAGATGCCTCTTGTTAAGTTAGAAAAATCACCTTCTGTTTCTGATTTGCAAAGATTTATTATACATGGCTATTGAATTTTGTTAAATGCTTTTTATGCATCTATTTAAATGACCATGTGGTTCTTCTTTAATCTTTTAACATAATGAATATCATCAATTGATTTTTGAATATTAAACCAAACCTATATTTCTAAGGTAAACTCTGCTTGGTCATGCAGTATTTTCCTTTTTATGTTTTGCAGGATTTCAGTTGCTAGCATTTTTTTAAAAGGAATTTCATAAATGTTCCTGATGGATGTTGGGCTTAATAAAGCTAAAACTGACAAATTTTGGGCCATATTATAAGTTTGTAAAGCCTACAACTAATGATGTGAAAAGCAGTGAGGAAAGTTTTGAAAATTTGTATGGATTTATACATAAAGAACAAAAGGCTTACAAAATCCTCTACTGAAAATTGTCACATAGATTAAATTCATGAAGGATAAAACTAGAATTTGATTTTTGTGTTCTTTTTTGTGTGGCAGTTATTCTATGTCCAAATAACATATTTATTAATAAGTTGTTCTAACTCTTTGCCTTTTGAATACTCAAATTACTTTGAAAAAAAAGATTGCTTATTTTTAAAGTTAAAAATACTAATAATTATGATTACTTATCAAAAATATTGCATGTAACTTTTTTTTGTCTTTGGATATTTAGGACTTATATTTTTGTCTTTTCTGCTAAGTCATCTTGACCTTGCCTTTCCCAAATTTAAGCTCTAAATTAATAATAATAAAATTATTAAGATGGCCTTTATATCTAAATGATCTTTGATTTTCTTGGAATGGCCACTGGAAACAAAAAGATTTTCTTCTCCTTTATCCTTATAAAGGAATGTGTGGCATGTGAAATAAATCAGACAGAAAAAGTTGAGAACCATATGATTTCACTCATATGTGGCATACAAAACTGAAAGCAACAAATGAACAAGACAGACAAAAACCTGTAGACACAGATAACAGTTTAATGGTTACCAGAGGGAAAAGCGGGGAGGGAGGAAGACAGGGGAAAGGGGGTCAAGTATATATGGTGATGGAAGGAGATTTGACTTTGGATGATGAACACACGATGCAATACACAGATGTTATATTATTGAATTGCATACTTGAAGCCAACATAATTTCATTAGCCAATGTAACCCCAGTAAATTAAAAAAACCTATTAATTACAGATGCAACGTCCAGTGAAAATATTCTTCAGTTATGAAGGAGAAAGACATTTTCGATGAAGGAAAAAAAATCCTTGTCTGATAATTCTACACACACACACACACACACACACACACACACACACATGCACACACAAATTTTAATTCAAGACTATTGTGAGAGCTCTTCTGTTTACCAAATATAGGATGAAGGAACAATACATGAAATCAACAAATCGAAAGAGAATTTCAGCCTTCTTAGGGTATTTATGTATAAATAAAATGTGTTCATATGAATGGATCTCAATGATTATGCATCTTTCATATTTAACATTATCACACTCACGTGTGATAATATCTCCATAAAGATTTTGTTTTTAGGTTTCAATACTCTTGTAAACCAGAGACAATCATAATACAGTTTATGGGATAAATTAAAGGCCTGGAGGTTTGTCAGTTTTATCACTTTTCAGAATACAATCTTTTTCCCAACATAATTAATAACTAAATCTTTATAAAATTAATTATGTGTTATAGTAGAAGATTCCATTCTCATCCATTCTTTTATTGTTAGTTGTTATAAAAAATTAACCAGAACACTTGGCATTTGATTTTATCATCCATAGGGGTTACTCCTACTTCTTTACATTCACCTAATGACATCTGATGTAAGATTAAGATCTGGAATGTGTCTTCTGGAAGGAATAGAAAAAGAATCTGAGTAATGAACTGCAGCAGGTTTTCTCTCCCCCCATCTTCCTCCCTTTCTCTCTCTCTCCTCCTCTCCCTGCTCTCACAGCTCTGTGTCTGAGATGCTTAAAAATTATATATAAATCCAAGACTGTGTTGACATAAAAGTATTTAGAGGTCCTTTTTATGGTATAGTTCTTGTGTCTTCTAAATTGACTTTTGTCCCATATATGAAATGCTGCAATCCTGACCATCCTTTAAGGTCCCAACCCATGTGTCAGGAGTCCCCAAGACCACACTCAAATTTAGTGATTCACTAGAAGGACTCACAGAACTCAGAAAAGCTGTTATATTCATGATTTCAGTGCAATACAGCGAAAGGATATAGATTGAAATGAGCAAAGGTAAAAGGTGCACAGGGAAGAGCCCAGGAGAAAACAGATGGAAGCTTCTAGTCCTTCTCTCCCAGTGGAGTTGTGTGGACAGCGCTTATTTCTCCCAGCAACCATGTGTGACAACATGCACAGAGTGTTGTCAATCTTAGCCTGGGCGTGCAGAGATCTAGATGTGGGTTGGCCTGGTAGACGTGGAATGCCCATCCACATATCTGATGATAGTTATGCAGTCTCCAGCTCTTCCAGAGATTGAACCTAGAGCATGGCCCTAGTCCCCCCAAAATTACATTATTGTTTAAGCTATCTAGCATGTCCCAAGGCTCAGGTATACAAACACAACCCCAGGCCACAAGCCTATTTAAAAAGAGGCAAGGCATATATTAATATCAGTATTTTCCTCATCTTCTATCATGTAGTGAGCCACTTTAATATAATTTCCTCTTCCTCACTTTCCCTGCCCACACTCTGCCCCTGATTTTACAGTCACAGCCAGGCTTTGGTATAGAGAACACTCTGGGCTATTGTTCTACCTCCCCGCTCTCTCCTTCATTGCCTCCTTCCTTCCACTCTTCTTTACTTCCCTCCCTCCCTCCCTTACTCCCTCCCTCCCTCCCTTTTAGGTATCAAAATGGCTACTTTCATTCTAGGCTTCATAATCTACCATCTAGGTGAGAGAGAGAAATCTTATTCTTCCCAGGACTCTTCAGTCAAGTCTTTTCACATCTCTTTGGTTTTAAGTAATGTGGTCATCTTTAAATCAATTATCGTGGACAAAGTGGATAGGGAATACTGATTGACTTGAGCTAAATAGACTCCTCTCCTACAATTGGTAGTGCAGTGGGGTTCTAGGCAGCCGTCACCATATGACTGAGATTGGGTGATGGGTGTTGCCAAAGGAACTTTGGGTACAATTGAGAAAGGAAAGGGGAATACATTTTTGAGGAGGAATGAACAACATCTACTCTATGTCTACTAAGTATTCATACCTGTTACTGCGATGGTAAATGCTATTTGTTTAGCAGACCTGCTGGCTCCCTTCCTGTTTTACAGGTAGAATCTTGGACAGAAGAGGATGCAAAGTGGGTAAGAATGATGTGTGTGTGTGTGAGTGTGTGTGTGTGTGTGTGTGTACACATGCACACATATACATGGTGTGCTAAGGAGGACATATTCCTAGCGTTATACTGAATATTGTTGAGAAAGAATGAGCTTACTTGTAATTTAGAAGAATCTTTCCTTTGATTTTTGTTACCATGGGCAGTTATGTTATGTTAGGTATTTGCCACCTTGGAAAGCTACCTTTTTCTCCAATCAAGAGGTGCTTTCTCTTTTCTTCCATATGGAATATAGTTTAAGGCAGAATGGATTTTGAGCATTCATGGACAAAACAAGTGAAATTTTTATATGTGACATATGGAAAAATTATTTTAAATCTTGTAGGTGGTTCTAGCTTTTTAATCCCTGATTTTATTTTAGCCTGAGTCATCTCATTACATATAAGACAAAGTGGTTTGAGGAATTATTAATAGAGTATAAAGCTCTATTGTGTTAATAAATATAATTTCACTCTCTGGGAATTTCATCCAAGTACTCCTTCCCTAGGTTGGATAAGTACCAGAATAAAAATGTCTTTATTTCTTTACTACATTTTGATCAGTTTTTCCATACTTGGAATGTAAGGCATAAAAGTAAATGTGTCATATATTATCTAATTATTTTATAAGAAGACAAGAGTAATTTTCTTTTATGATTATTCTTAGATATTTTGTAAGGTATTCCTGAATATCTGGTTCAGATTTCACAAAAACATTTTAAGAGACATCAGTAGTAAATCACAAAATAAATAGGAATCACCACTGAAGTTTTAATTCTGTGGATCCTTGTTATGGGCTGAATTGTGTCCCCTCAAAACTCATATGTTGAAGTTATAATAACTAGTACCGCAGAATTATGATTGTATTTAGAGAAAGGGCCTTTAAAAAGGTGGTGAAGTTAAAATGACTGGTATTCTTATAAGAGGAGAAGAGTGGGACACACAGACACCAGGGATGCATGCACATAGAGCAAAGACCATGTGAGGACACAGGGAGGAGGTGGCCATGTGCATGCCAAGCAGAGAGGCCTCAGAAGAAAGGAAACCTGCTGACCAACACCTTGATCTTGAACTTCCAGTCTCCAGAACTACGAGCAAATAAATTTCTGTTGTTTAACCCACTTAGTCTGTGGTATTTTGTATGACAGCTCTAGCAAAGTAATATGATCTTCTATAAATATGTATCTAAAGCCAGATTATTTCTTTCTGAGTTTATTGAGGTCAGGGAATAAGATAAATTAATCTATGCTTCCTCATCATCTAACCAGAGTCTGGCCCAGAGTAGGTGCTTGGAAAGTGTTTGTTGAATTACACTGAATAAACACAAACTATGTTTTGATCACGGCAGTGGCAGGGCAGCTGGCTGCCAGCCTGGCTCTTTTCAGCTTCCACTTGAAGTTTCCAGACTGTTTGTCTGGTTCTTCCTAAATGAAAGTGGCTGTTTTTGTTCTTTCTGATTGTAATGGCAGATGTAAAAACACACACATATAGAAATCTGTGTTCATAGTAAAAATAACAGTAATGCATTAAAGTATGAGAAAGAAAGTAAAACCCAGAATCTCACCATGCAAAGTAACTACTGTTCAAATTGGGTGAATATATTTCTCAAGGAGGGGTCATATTAATATCATTATTAACTCATCTCAACAAATAAGTGACATGTTTTATATAGAATTAGTTGTTTTTATAACATGCTTTTCCCATATTATATAATTTGGATATCTTTCGAACTAGACAATAAATACAGATTTATAGTACCATTTTCAAGTGGTTGATTTATAGATCATTTAAAGAGTATGCAATGACTTATTTAGCCTAGCCCCTACTGAAGATAGGTTGTTTCTAGTACTATTCATTCATATTTTCCTAATATAAATAGTACTGTGAGGATTTAGTCTCTTTGTTGTTATTCTTACCTCATTATCTCCCCTTCTACTTCCAAATTCTTTATTTAACCAAAGACAGAAAAAATATGAAAGAGCACACTGTGTAATATATGTGGGCCATCGTGGAACTGGTAATATAGACACAGACATAATGGAGATGCCTGAAGAGGAAATCCTTGCAGTGCAGAATTCCCTGGGTTGGCATCTCTCCGTCTGCTCCCAGGAATCAAAACCTCTACTGTGAACTCCAGACTCAGCCATCAGACTGATGCTTCAATTTTGGATGTATCAAATTTGAAATGTCCAAACTACATTTCCTGATTTCTCTCCTGAAACATGTCTTTCACTAGTGGTTTTTCCCATCTCAGCCAATAACATCACTGTTCAGTCAATCGTTGATATCAGGAACTGAGAACTTATCCCTGAGTCTCCTCTTGTCCTTACTTTCCACATCCATTCCATCACTGAGTCTCTGTTGATTTTATCCCCAGAATTTATCTCTACCCTGCCCTCTTCTTCCTATCTCCGCTGCTCATTTTTTTTTTTTTTTTGTTGGACAGTGTCACCTCTTGCTTGGATTATGACAACAGCCTACTCACTAGTCTCACGCTCTCCTCTCCCGTTTCTTCCAGTTTCAAAGTGATCATGCCACACCCCATCTATAAATGTTTCAGTGGCCCCTCTTTATACTTTGAAAGGAAAAGTTCTACCTCCTTGACTTTGTCTATAAACTGAATGATATTGCACTTACATGTGCCCAACTCTACTTTGTATCCCTCTCCCCGTCATCACTTCTCTCCAGCCCCACTTTCTTACAGTTGAACATCCTAGACTTTTCCCCACCTGAGGCATATGACATGAGTTGTTCCCTCTGCCCAGACTGCTCTTCTACTTCTTTTGGGCTTAGCCTCTTTCCTTTCCCTAGTTTTCAGTTTAGATGTTACCTCCACAGAGAGGCTTTTTTTTTTTTTGAGGATTTAATCTAAAATATGTCTCCCTTCCCTAAAATTTTTCCATTGATCTTAGTCTCTTGTTTTTTTTTTCCTTAGAACTTCTGTGACTTGCAAATATTTTTCTTGTTAATTGGTTTTCTTGCTCATTGTCTGTGCCCTCTACCAGAAGTCATATTTTGATACCAATGCTGAAGACCTTTAGCCTGTAGATTTAACTCAGCTATCAGGTAGGACTGATGGTTCCTTGACTATAGCTATACCAGGCCCTCTTCCTGAAACTGGAATTGTTCCCAATTCCAAGCATCTTAGCTATTGGCCGGGGTGCTGCCTCTAATCAGACAGAGTCCTCTTCTATTTGTCCTATTTCTCCCTGAAGGTTACACTTATCTGACAAAAATATTGCTTGTGTCTAGAGCTTTCTGCCATTTTTCACTCCTGGGTATAAATGACATCCTACACTGGAATCTGCCCCGACCGGCGGGGCCGGACAACGCGGGTCGAAGAGGATCCTGTGGAGGATGGAGCGGGGGAGAGAGACAGGAGATACGAAGAAATGGAGGTAAGTCAAAGTTCTGATCAAGCCTCCAAATTGTATTTTTCACAATTGCTTATATACGGGAAGAACAAAGGGAGGCAGGGCTGCTGACGTAGGGAGGTACTTGGCACGATCTCATTGGTCGCACCAATGGCGTGATGCAAGTGGGGGTGGGTAGGGGTTGTGCCTTGAGTTGGCGCGCGCGGGCTTTTCGCGGCGCGCCCGGTTCACCAGGAAGTGGATCCTGAACAAGAAGGATCGTACTTCGCCTTGGCTCCCAACATGGAATCAAGTTCACCACTGCCCCTTCGGATCTTGGGATTTGGACTGTTTGCTCACCAGTTTCATTGGAGCCAAACTATTGAAAGGGGTTTGTAGCCAAGTAGTTCTGAATCTGAATTCTGGTTCCGATACTTACTAGTTGTGTGGCCTCAGGTAAGTTATTGTCTTCTCTGAGTCTCAGTTTCACCATCTGTAATGTGGGCGTAAATAATACCTATTTTGAAAAATTATGAGGATTAGTGATTTCCTATGACAAGCAGCTAATGTGAAGCCTAATACTCAAGCCTCCCCATCCTGTCAGCTCTAGCTTCTCTGTTCCTAGCTTCTTTCTCACATCCCATTTGCCCATGATGAAGATCCTGGCCTATGTCCATAGAGTTGCATGAGCTATTTCAGGCTGTTCTTTCTCTTTTGATCTGAGCTGAGCTGACTTCTTTAACTTCCCAAGTTTCTGTTTTCTTCTTGGCCCATATCCTTTAAACAAAAACTTTAAAACTACCTCTGGTTTACACATCCAAACCACTTTGATTTATTCTTTCTAGCATAAGAGCCATTTGTTCACTTTTGAAAATAAGTAAGATACATGCCATAGTTTCTTCAAAGAACCTTATTGTCATCTTTTAGAGAAGATGCTGGCTTGATCTTCCAGAGATTCTGTAGGGGTGGGTGGCCATTCATTACGTTCACATGCAAAGTATGTTCTTATGATGGGACATTTCTTGCCCAACTTTTAGGCTATGACAGTATTTTATAATACAAATGTATGTAACAGAATCGCCTTTTGTAATAAGAATCTTTTTTGTAATGACTTTTTAAAATGCATATAGTTTTTCAAGGTTGCAGTTAGAATTACATGACCATATGACTGCTCTGGAAGGCGGAAAGCTGCTCTCTGGAACCCAGCCCCCCTCTGACACCTTGGCATGAATAATTTGAAAAATGGCTGGGATCCCATATGTTTCTTCATTCCTCCTAGACAGCGCTGACATTTGGAGATTTATTCTTAGAGTTCGCTTCTTTGAACATGTTTGGTTCAATTAGTCTACTGAAGCTGAGGTGGCATAAACTGTTTTTTTTAAAGAAGTGGTACCATATTCAGAATAGGATGTTTGAGACACCACAGATGGACTTGTGATCAGGCTAGATTGCCATTTATCAAATTTAGAGTAAATTTAAGTGGATCCGCAGCACCTAACCCAGTTCCCTAAAAAGTAGATGCTCAAGAAATGATAGTTAAAAGAAAGAAAATTATAAACAAGTAATGGCTGGAACTCTATTATTGCCTTGGGCAAAGGAGAAAATTTAAATGAGTTGGAGATTATCTAATTTTAGAATGTCAGATGTACTGCAGGGTAAGTAAATGGTAGCTAATTTTCTTTTCTGAGATTAAAAGGTCAGAGCTGCTTTATGTGATAGTGGCTACCATTTATTGAGTGCTTACTGTAACAGGCATCTCTTGTTCTTGTTTGTCCAGCATCTCTGTTCTTTTTGGGGAACTGTGCCTGTCTCCATAGTCAGTGAGATCAAATATGGTATTGCCTACAACATACCCCAGGCTGAATCCGTTTCCCCTTTGCAACTGTTCTTGGTGTGGCCACAGACATGTCCACGTGTGAGACAGGTAGGGCCCATTAGGATTTTCTTCTGGACTGATACTTAAATACTGAGAAGAAAGGTTATGTTTCACTGGGATTGTTAAACTCAGAATTGGTGACTCTGGGCACTAGTATGTGGATAAGTGTTTAATGGCGGACTTTGGATGACTTTCCTTAAATTTTTATTTTTAGTTTCAAGTACAGTTGACATTTAATATTATATTAGTTTCAGGTATACAGCATAGTGGTTAGACATTATGTAGCTTACAAAATGATCCTCCTGATAAATCTAGTATTCATCTGACAACATACATTGTTATTATAATATTATCGACTGTATTCTCTATACCGTACTTTATATTCTTGTGACTAAGTTATAACTGTCAATTGGTACTACTTAATTCATTCACCTTTTCTGGCTGACTTTTAAGAAAAAATGCATCACATATATACACATTTATACATATTTAAGTTTATCTAAAGTCTACTGATATAAAATATGGGTAGTATGTAATTTTTAAGTAATATTAAAATATTCAGCATTCTTTTTGTAAATTCCATATAGTCCATTGATTCTCCAATGAAAGGCTCTTTTCATTTTTGACTCTTACCTGACTCTTGAATCTGTGGCCAACCTATGTGAACATTGCTTGTTATTTTCATTTATCTTAGTGATGAAAATGAAACAATTTAGAGGTATGCTAGAATTTTTACCCTTGCCAATGATGTGAGCAACTTCTTCGTAGAACTGGAAAATAGTTTTTGAATACTGGTTGAATATTTCCTCAAATGTTTTGCTGCTATTTACAGTGTGATAGCTATACACATAAACGCTATTAAGTTTAATCTGCATTATTTATAGTCTGCATTTTCTCCATCACTTTCTTAAGTCTAGGTAATCAACAACACAATAAATCAAACCCTGATTTGTAGCATTAGCCAATTTCCATGGCTGACTTCTAGTTTCAAATGCAACATCAGTGAATGTGGGTTGGAAATTGATGTGCAGTAGCACACCATTATAGAGCATTTCCACAATACAGGTAAAATAGACGTAAATAACTTCCAGAGTATAAATAATAGTAAAATGTGGTAACATAATTAGGAAGTGATGTTTTGAGTATTGATTGCCTTCATTTTTAATACAATATATTTAATTGCAAATTAATATAATGTAATTCTTATTAGTGATCATGTTTAACAATCCACTTACAGAATCCCTGCAAATTTAAAAGCTGGATCTCACAATCTGGTGCAAGCTGGTTCCAGCACACTGCTGAACGTGGGGTTGTCACTGGTTGGACATTTCCCTCACTGGGGGGAGAGGGTCTGTCTGCAGAAAAAGCACTGCTGAGAAAGACCAACAGGAGGGATTCTGCCCCAGGATTATCTCAATATTCTGTTTCTCTCTGACAGATGGACCACTAAGGTCTTGAAATGTAAGAGGGCTCTGTTTATCAAATATTATACCTATTACTTTCATGGCTGTACAATGAAGGTATTGCCTCCATTTTACAGGTGCAGTATTTTGGTTATTAAATGCTGTCTCATTTAATCTTCAGAACAATCTATAAAATGTCTAGATGCCTATTTTTTTTCTCATTTTTCCAATTAGCTGTGAAATGTTAAGTGACTTGCTACAAGGTGAGATTCAAGCCCAGTTCTGACTGTAAGGCAACTTCCTCAGCCTGCTTTCTCAGCAAATGTAAGGTTATTTAGCAGTAAAAAGATCAGCATCTATAAAAGGACTAAAGTTTAGGTCAAAGAAAAATCTGTTCACTGGCTTTCTGCACCTCTTAGCTCCCTCCCCAGCCTGCCAGGATTCCTTAGTGCCCTCTTTTCTGCATTTCTCAGATATTTCACCATTTAATCCTCGTGTTCTCTCAAACTTAGTTGTGTTAACAGTTTAGGAAAGTGAAAAGTAGCTCCTCCTCACTAAAAAGAGTCAGTTCTAACCTCATTTCACAGATGAGCAAACTGAGGCATAAGGAGTTATAAGTCAGACTCCAGGCACTGCAGCCAAGTGGAGCTAGACTCACTGGCCTGCTTTCTAACTGATGCTCATGCCCTCCGGCTGACTGCTGGTAGAAAAAAAATTTAAAAGTACCATTGTGCCTTCGTGGATGAATTCTTCGAATGCCAGAAAGAAATTATGCTTTGGTCATTATTAACGCCTGGTGACTCCAACTTTATTGTGCCTGATAATCATCTGGAGAAAGGTGATTGTATTACCTTCCTGCTGATACCTATAAAAACGTGCCTGAATTTAAAAAAAAAAAAAATTATCCTGAGTGAACGAAAGCAGAGAAAAGAGAGTACACTCTGTATATTCCATTTATATACCATTCTAGAAAATGTAAACTAATCTATAGTGACAGAAAGCATATCAGTGGTTGCCTATGGGCAGAGAAGAAGGGGTGGATTATAAAGGGGCATAAGGAAACTTCTGGCGTGATGGATACATTCACTACTTGATTGTGGTGATGGTTTAACATCACATATGTCAAAACTAGTCAAATCCTACATTTTAACTATGTACAGTTTATTGTATGTCACTTATACCTTAGTGAAACTTTAAAAAAAGAAAAACAAGTCTCTTTATACTCATTTCCTGGACATTTTATGTATGTATGTATGTGTGTCTTTTTTCCAGTCAAATTGTTCATTTGTTTTCTAATGACCTATTTAACCAACTCACAGTGAACACTAAACAGAAATATCAAAGTCAGTAGTAACATGAAATATTAGTAGACAAAATGAAAAAGGAAAACCCCAATCCTGTAAATAATCAATGTGTCATAAAATTTATAGCCTTTTCATATGCTCCTACTTGCAAAAAATATTGTTTATATTTATTGAATATATATAATATTTCTTACTATATATATTTTTGCAATGATCTGTATTTTTAAAGACCTTTTTTATATTTCCAGATAGTCCTCTTACTTGTCAATTCTAATGAAATTTTACTTATAGTCAAATTAACATACCATGATCTGCTCATTTATATCTAAAAATTTGGGTCATTTAGATTTACTAGTAAGAATAGATTTATATAGTTTAAACAATTTTCTGTAAATTTATGTTTTCATTTAAATTATTCAGTTTCTCTATATTATTGATATTCCAATGTGATATAGGGAAAAGGACACTGAATACAGCGTCATAAGAACTAAGATGGTTCTTGACTTGGCACTTACTGGCTGGGAACCTTCTAAAAATCACTTATTTTACCTAGGATATTTTAAAAAATGTGACCAATATGAATAATTATATTGTCTGGTAATCTCACAAGATGCAGTTGAGGATCATGAAAAAATTACAATTATGATTATTATTCATTAATTCCTTTGACCATTTGTTCATTGGAACATATTCTGTACAGTTTTTTGTTCATACTAAGCAAATTTTGAATAAAAAAGTTTTCACAGTCATAGTAATTATGAATAATTTTCCTCATTCCATCAGATTCTTTACCTACATAATCCTTTTCGTGTGTGTTCAGGTGATATAGTTTTGATGTAATCAAACAAGCTTACCTTGTTATTCATAATTTCCTATGCTCCAAAAATAATTTCGAAACCTATTTTAAATAGTTGTAAAATGTTTAACTTGGTAGCATATTTAGATTTTATTGTATATGTTGCGAAGTGTGGATAGAAATTAAAAACTTTAATTTACATTGAAAAATTTCCAACAGCATTGAAAAATTAATAAATCAATTTATTTTGTGGCCTACATGTTCTAGGTACCGAATCAGAGCTAAAGCAACATATGTGACCTTAGGGAGTTCACAAGGTAGTGAGGGGGTCGGGTAGATAAAACCAATAATACATGTGACATAATTTTACTGGGTTTTATTTTCTCTGCTTCTTGAGTGACCTCTTGGGTGTGCAAGAGTCATGTGCACATGCCCACCAAGGTGTGGGAATTTCTCCATGCTAATTAACATCCCATATCTCTAGCCACTCGGCTCAGCCTTTTCTTCACTATGGTCTTATTGCCTCTTTTGAGTTCTACCCAAGATGGGGCAGATCTTGACTCCTGTAAGCCTATTGGGTTTTTTGTTTGTTTGTTTGTTTTGTTATTTTCCTTAGAAATCCGGGGCTCTGCCCACAATGCAGCAGAGAGAGGACTCTTCTTACTTTTGCTTCCCCTCCAGCTTGCCTTCCTTCCCTCAGTGCAGGGAAATGTGTTTTCATCTAGGCTGGACGTGGGAGCATATGAAATAGCTGGTACTTATTAACTTTTCCCCCAAACTTTTGGGAAATAGTATGATGCAGTGGTTTAACAGGATAGTTAAGAATGTGAGCTCTGAAGACAGAATACCTGGGTACATAATCCTGGCTACATCACATGCCAGTTTTGTGACCTTGTGAAAAGTCACTTAACTTCTCCATGTCCCAGTTTCATTTTTAGTTCAATGGGAATAATTCAAATATATACTGTAGTGCCTGGCACATAAATGCTCAATAAATATTTATTAAATCAAATGAAATTAAATTTTAATGAGATTAGATGAGAAAATGCTTATAAAGTACTAAGAACAGTGTCTTCGAATACGCATAGCCTGTATTATAACACTTTTCTTATTGCACATCTGTTTTTCTAGTGCTTAAGCTTTATAAAGTCAAAAGCCAAGAAGAGGTGAGCTGTGGTGTGGAGCAATGTGTAGGGATAGCAAGAGAAACAGTAAATATGGGGGTGGGGTGGGGGAAGCATTTATTTATGTTCCGAAAATATTATCTCCTCATATGCATTAGTTTCTTATTTGGTTTCTTCAATCCTGGCCTTTTCTCTCCCCAAAGCATCTTTTTTTCCCCCTCAATTGAGGTATAATTGACATATAACATTATATTCATTTCAGAATAAAACAAATGATTTGATATTTGTATACATTGCGAAATGATCAGTAAGTCTGGTTACTATCCATCACCATATATAGTTACAATTTTTTTTAGTGATGAGTTCCTAAAGCATCTTGTACACCAATTACATATTCTAAAATACCATGTCACTTCTTGAAATGAGTCTTTAATTGCCTTCAGAGTAAGCCCAAACTCCTTAAGTTGGCCTCAGGAGTACCTAGTTGTACCTCTAATTCTATCTCCCATTTCTCTTTGTCAAGTCTGAATTATCTAATTTTTATCATAAGCTTTCCTATTATTGTGATTTTCTCTTTTTATAGTTCTCTCACCTAAAAAGCATCCCTCCTTTTTTCCCACCAAGGACACACATCAAGGGGGGCAAATAGAGGCTGAAACCAACTCACAATGATCTCACCAACTGGTGTTCCTGCATTGGTCCTATGACTGTACAATGGCAATGTCTTTTCTCAGTTCTTCATATAGTCCAAAGCTCTATTGAAGAGATACCTAGGATTTCAGTTGTATTTGTTATTTTTTCCCCTTTATAACAGTGAGACAAATGCTGCAGGAGAGAAAGCATAGATGGCACAGAAGAAGACATAGGAAGGGCTCTTTACCAAGTCTTGGGGAGTCAAAGGAGGCCTTTTGGAGAAAATATCTAATCTATGATATGAGGAATATGCCCATTGATACAAGACATAAGTGAGGGAAGAAAGCAAGAGCATGGTAAGTGTAGTTGATTCTTGAACAATGAGGTGGGGTTAGGGGCACTAACTTCCCATGCAGTCAAAATCTATGAATAACTTTTGACTTCCTCAAACTTAACTGATTGCCTACTGTTGACCAGAGCCTTATTGTCACATTTTGTATGTTATACATATTACATATTGTATTCTTAGAACAAAGTAAGCTAGAGAAAAGATAATATTAAGAAAATCATAAGGAAGAAAAAATATATAATATTTATTTAAAAAATCATGTATAAGTGGACACATGCAGTTTCAAAACTGTGTTGTTCAAGGGTCACCGTACAAGGAATAAAAAAGGAATATAGGGAGCAAGGATATGTGAGGATGTGGTGTTGCTGTGGGAAATCAGAAGTGAGACTGGACAGGTAAGCAGGAGTCAGATAGGAAAGGATAGACAAAGGCTAGCCAAGAGCTTTGGACTTTCATCTGAGGGCAAAGAGGAACTTAGAAGGGTGACATAAGTAGATTTTATACTTTAAGAGCTTTAGCTATAGTGAAAGGTGAAGAATGAATTGAGGTGGAGCTTGGAGAAGGAGATTGAGAAGAAATTACAGGAAGCAGGGACACAAGTTAGAGGACTGTTGCAGTAAGCCAAGTGAAAGATGAGATTGTGGCACTTTTTATTACTGTTTATTAACCTAGTCAATCCTGACTGATACAGATTATGAACTTGCTTTAGGTACAAGAAATTAGAGGAACAATAATTTCCAACTCTGACGGTACAGAAGGGGCCTTGGACCTTGAACTTGATCTTGCCAACTGTGATAGCAAAAAGTGCATACTTTTAAGAGACACGTGGGAGGTAGAATGAGCAGGATTTGATGTGGGGGTAGGGATAGAGGATTGTTGAAGTTAATGACTTGGACAACTGGGTGAATGGAGGTGGCACTACTGAGACAGGAAATACTGGAGGGGGAGAAAGTTTGGGCAGGCTGCAAGATCATGCATTTGTTTTGGATGTGTTGATTTAGGGATTCCTATAGAATTGGCACACATAGAGAGCCAGTCAGCACTTCGGCGTGTCTGTGTAGAGTTGTAGAAAAGAGATTTGTATTTTGTGTTCATAAATTTGTGGATTTTTTGTATATTTGCATCTCCCCTATCAGGATTAGGGACAGCAATTTCTGTTATCAAACACATTGCTATCTATGTAACAAAACATATTCTATTTATAGCAAGTGGGGTAAAGAAACAGTACAAATAGCCTCATGACAATTCAGGTCAGGCTTTTCTGGAGAATGAGATTGTGATGAATTTTTTTGCAAAAGAATTTTAGGATTTCAGAGTTGTAAATTTCAGAAATATGGATACAAGACTGTCTACATGTAATATCTCATTTAATTCTTACATCAACCATATAGTGTAGGCACTCTTACTATTCTCTTTTTAAAGATATTTAGACACAGGCAGGTTAATTAAAATGCTGAGGTCACTCAATCAGTATTAAAAACCAGACAGTCTAAGGTAGGAGGATGTTTCAAGAAGAGAGGAGTGCTAACAGGATCAAATGTCATAGGCAGGTATAGGAAAATTAAAAATAAAATTGCCTCACTGGATCCGGCAGTTAAAAAATGGCCTTTGGGAAGGCAATTTCAGGGAAGTAGTAGGGTAGAGGCATGTCTGTGGTAGGTTATGAAGTTCGTAGGAGGCAAGGAAGGGGAGACACTTACTAAAGAATATCCTAAGAAATTGACACGAAGGAATGGGAGAGACTGGGCAAAAGCTAGAGGAAACAGTGAGTTAAGAAAGCATTTTCAAAACATTAAATGTTGAAGAGAGACCAGTGAAGAGAGAGCCATGAGAGCAAATGCCCAGTGACACAAGTGAATAAGCTCCAGAGCAGTAGTGGGGGGATTGTGAGGGAAATTGCTTCCTGTTTACCTAGAAGAAAACGGAGAGAGAGCCAGGGCAGAAAATCTAAGGACAGACAGCATGAGAATTTGGGTGAGTCATCTTCTGAGACTGAGGTGAGAGGGTGACATGTGATGTGTGAAGAGAAAGAAGATTTAAGAAAGCTACTGTGGAACATGGAAGCGACAGTTGATTAAGGATGTGTTGGAGGATTGGGGTGCATTGATTGGGGCAAGTCTAGTTTGGAGGCCTTGAACTGATGATGCATCAGTATTGGAGGTTTTTTGATTTTCTCCTCAAATACTCAGCAGCTACAAGTAAGGAGAAACTCACAGTTGGATATATTAGGGTGTGGTCTTCGCTGGGTGGGTGTAACCATACACCAAACGTCAGATCCTTGGGAGCTGAGAATCTTGGCATCATATCTAAATCCCAGAGATTCCTGTAGAGTCAGTGTTACTCTAGGACAGTGTTTCTCAACTTTGATGCACATTGAAGTCACCTGGAGAACTTTAAAAACTACTGATATCTGAATCTCATGCTCAGAAATTCTGATTTACTTGGTCTGGCGGCTGTGGCCTGGATGTCTTCCTTCCTTCCTTCCTTCCTTCCTTCCTTCCTTCCTTCCTTCCTTCCTTCCTTCCTTCCTTCTTTCCTCCCTTTTTCTTTCTTTCTTTCTTTCTTTCTTTCTTTCTTTCTTTCTTTCTTTCTTTCTTTCTTTCTTTCTTTCTTTCTTTCTTTCTTTCTTTCTTTTTAATAAGATTGCTAGGTGATTTCAGAGAATTATTATTATTTCCCTAATTTTTTGTACCTACAACAAGTTCATAACCTGTATCCGTCAGGATAGACTAGGTAACAGTGTCAGAATCTGTGTCTTACACAACAGAAGTGTTATTATACAATGTCAAGGGCAGGTCTAGGTAACTGTTCTGGGTGGCTCTTCTTCTTTTGCTCAGCATTTGCTAGTCATTGAAGCAGAGGGAGAGGAGCATTGAGAACTGATTTCTGGCTCTTATTTGCTTTTACCAGAAAGTAACACATATCACCTCGATTCACATTTCATGGACCAGAACTAGTTTATGGCCACAACTAATTTCAAGGATGTAGAGAAGGCAACTGGTTATTGGTGAACATTCATAATGATGACCACCTAGGGCTTTTACAGTAAATGAAATTAGAAGGGTATAAAAAGTCTTCTTTATTTTGCAAACACTCATGTAGTGCTTGCTACATGTCAGATATTATTTTAATGGCTTTCAAATGGGAGCTCATTTAATTATCATAACCGCCCTATTCAATAGGTCATTTTTGTCTATTTTATAGAAGAGGAAATTGAGGCTAAATAACTCGTCCTAGGTTATTTAGTTAGTGGTAGAGGTGATATTAAATTCTAGGCAGTCTGGGTCCAAAGTTCAAGCATTGAACTTCTTTCTGCACAATACTACCTCCTTATTTTGCTTTCTTTCAATTTAGATTCTGTGGTGGGTGGTAGGGAAGGAGGGAGGTTATAAATGTAAGTGTGGGACTTTGTGCATGTAAAGGAATTGAGTAATGTCTGGATATTTCACTGCTAGAGCTAGGGTAAGGCTCTGGGGGGAGGCTGAGAGTGAGACTTGGGGAATGTGTTGGGAAGAAGGAAGTGGTTTGGACAGATAACCTTGCTAATGAGTCCAACCCTGGAGGCCAGGTTGGAGAGCAACTTCTGTTTCTTCCTTCCTTCTACTCCTCCATCAGAGCCACCTATTTACCATCCAAAGGTTGCATCTTAGACCTATGCTGATGTTAGCTCAAAAAAAGAGAACAAGGATGGGGAGAAAAGTCATTCCTGTAGAGAGTTGTAGGTAGGCCATTTTCACATAAGGGATCAAACAAACATTGTCAGACTAGACCTATTTCTAATGCATTTCTGAGAGTTTTCATATAATCACACCTACTATCAAATAAAATGTATTTTAAAATCCTCAGAAAAGAGGTGCTTGATAAAAGAATCCTTCAGCAAACCAGTAGTAATTATGAATCGTCACTTCCTAATATATCAAATTTCTAAGTCTTCACTTTTAAATTGGTTGCTGTTAAATTGGAGCACACCTGCAGCTCTGCTAGCCTTCATTTATTTCATAGCTGTGACTTGGGCATCAGTGAACACTTCTAGGTATTAGAACTCTTGGTTCTCATGGACAATACCACTATAATTACAGTACCTCCAGAGAAGAGTAAAGGACAAATGATCTTTGCAATAAAACAAACAATAAGGAGCCCTTTTTGTGACATTGAAGGTTTTTGATTCCTATCTTTCTCTTACCTGTTAAGGCCTGTGGCTTGGTTGCAACATATGGACTCTGTCTGTAAAACTCTTTTAAAATGCTGTGTTGGCATTTTGCTGCAATTGCCAGCATATTCCTTAGGGCCAGTCAGTCCATACAGTGCTGCTCTGTTTTCTATACTCTGTTTTGATTAGGAGCTGTTGCTAGCTGTCAGGATTTCTCTTCTCTCTAGTGCTACAAAATCAGCAATGTTGCTGGTTTTTACTACACTAAGCCAATATCAGATTGTTTTCTGTTATTCACAAAGAGCTCTGGCTACAATGTCAGGATACTTGATTGTAGTTTCAGTGCAGCCTCATGTCACCTTGGACTAGGTGCTTTATCTCTCTGGGTCCCTATTTCTTCCTCTGTAAAATGAAAATTTAAACTAGAACATAAAGAAAAGTGTGTAAATTAAATATTTGATATTCTATAGCTATCATTTTTAACAATAAAAATAATTCAAAAGCTATAATGCCATGCAGTTATTAAGGACAAAGAAGCAAGGTAAAATGTCATTTAAATTAAATCTTCAGATGGAAATGAATGGGAAGTTCTACCAGTAACTGTGTGACTATGTCTTAATGGAGTCCAAAAGTTTCCTCTTTGGGAAGTGTGAGCTAATACACCTACAGAGGAGTGATTAAGAACAGTGATATTTATACAAGATGGGAAATGCTGGGAAGCTAAAATAGTATATCAATACCCAGAGGCAAGATGTGGGCAGCTGATGATGTGCAAAAGAACATATATATTGGAAATATTTCCTGTTAATGGTGATGATGGATTTATATCATGTTAGAAGTCAGATTGCAATATGAATTATATATGCATATATTTAAAAAAGATTAGCCTGCCTGTTTACTATCCCAGTTTGTGAATGGCTGATTAGCCAAGGACTATGATCTGTCTGTACACTAGCCTAGCTGACATGAATGCGGGTCATACAAGACCCACCAGAGGTGGGAAATGCAACTGTTTAAGGATACCTTTTCAGTTACCCTCTGCTTACACACACCCTGTCAACTGCAGGGAGAAGGAAGCTATAACCTCAGCCATATTTTTGACTCCTGCCAGAGGCAGGCAAACCACAAGGATCCAATCTGTGCCGGAATCTCTTGTTATTTAACTAAAGACACCCCAATGTATTTAGAAGACATTCTAGCTGTAGGGGGAGAAACTTGCACCACCAGCAGTGCTTCCAAGTAGAAAGCTAAAATAGCATAGTGTTATTCCACAGAGTCTCTTGATTTTTTTTTTTTTTTTCAGAAAGAATCCTAGCAGAGCAAACTACTCTTTGCTTCCAGTCAACCTTCTGGGTTTGTTCAGCTGCCCCAGGTCTGGGGTATTGGGTGAACATTTTAGAGAGCAGAAGGAACAAATGACCCTAAATTAAAACCTGGATCCTGGTCATGTATTTATGTGTCAGCTGCAGGATGCTCTGGAGAGAGTGATGGTGACTCGAGGCTAGTGATTGGTAATTTAGGGGATTCCAGACAAAGTCAGACACTGCCCCTCCCTGCCTTCCTGCCCTGGGCTGGTGCTGAGCAGATGTTTCCTTGACCCCCGCCTGGGATTCCTGCTGCTGGTGGGCAACCCAGACTCTGCCATTTGTAACAGAGATTACCAAGCATATGCAACTTTCTTTCGCCTTCACTACTCCACGCTTCACCTTGCCACCAACCTCCGATCCTGCCACAGTGCACTTTTTGTCCTCACTCCTTCATCCTTCATATGCAATCGTCCTTTCTGGACAAGCCCAGGTGGAGCTTCCAGAGAGGAAGTCTTAGATACATACGCTGGTGCCTCTCAAACTTGAGCGTGCAACATATTTACCTGGGTGTGTGTGTGTGTGGGGGGGGGCTTGTGAAAACAGATTGTTGGCTCTTGCCCCTGGTTCCTTGTCCCTTTGCTCTGGGGTGGAGTGGGATAATTTGCATTTCTGATTCTTTCTTAGGAGGTGCTGCCAGTTGGGACCACTTTGGGAACCACTGTCTTAGATAAATGGAGGTGCCGTGGCGTGAGCCTCCCCTTTTCTTTACATCTCTCCCTGCTCCGTTTGCACCCATGCCATTTTCCCTTCTCCGTGGTAGAATCCGGATTTTGGACTCTGTTTCTAACGGTTCCACTCCTGTCCCCGATTCTGAGCGGAGAGAGGATTATTAGAGGCGAATCCTGTCCGCACCCGCAGCCCTGCTCAGCTTTGCTCCCACCGCCTTCACTCTTTTTCCGTCGCAAACGCTGCCCGCCGGCCCCCGCCCCCTCGGGTGTGAATTATTCACCCTTTTCTCCTACTCCTTGCATTAAGTACAATCTTCTCAGCAACTTCGCAGTGCTGGCCCGGCTCGCACTCGCCTCAGGCAGCCCTGGGGACGCTCCCCTATGTGTGGCTTGGCTCCCCGTGCCAGACCCAGCTTGGGGCTCAGGGGACGCTCCTAAGCCCTCTGTGTGCTCGGACTCTAACTGGATCGGGCTCTAACTGGATCGGCTCCGTAGCCTGGGTTGGGCGGCTGGTCAGAGCTCCTCTGATGAGCTTTGGGGGCCGAAGTCCGGAGGGGGGCGGTAGCCGCGTCAGGTGGCTGCCCTGCGTCTCTGCGCGCCGCCCTGCCAGTTCTGCTCGGCGCTCGGCCTCAGCGGAGGGCAGCACCTCCACCCCTGCAGCCGCGCTGGGGGCTCGGGACCCCTGCGGGAGAAGCTGAGATGTGACCCCTCCCATTGCGCGTGTGGCCCTGTCTGGCCTCCTGCCTGCTTCTCCCACGACCTCTCCCACTCGGCGCCCCGCCGGACGGCCAGCCAGCGTTTGTCTGGAGCCGCGGGGAGAGAGGAGCGGCCCCCAGGCGCACGGCCCCGCCGAAGTTGGGCTCGGCAGGGCGGCTGCCATCCCCGCCACGCCCCGCCGAGCGAGGGAGTGGGCAGGGGCCAGCGGAGAGGGAAGCGCGGTGAAGGGGTCAGGGTCCGGGCTCAGAGGGACTGGAGGGTAGGAGCGGGAGTTGGCTTTCCCCGCTCCCCGGGCCTCGGGGCGCGGGGCAGGGGCATTGAAATGCTGAGCCCGCGCCCCGGCGGCCGCCGCCGAGGCAGCAGCCTGAGCAGCAGGTTCAGCATCAGCAGCGGCGGGACAGCGACAGCGGGGGCGGCGCAGGCGCACTGTGCCCCGCGGAGCCTGCAGTTCCCGAGCCCCGCGTGCGGCCCCGCCACTGTCTGGGCAGCCGCGGCCGGGGGAGCGCTACTACCATGAACTGCCTGGTCCTCCTCGCCAGAGCTGCTCATCCGGGTCGGGCTGGAGACACAGTCAGGGGACCCCGTCGCCGCCGCCGCGCCCCCTCTTCTTTCGGCTCCATCTTCTCCACCTTTTCCTCCAGTTCCCGCACCTTCTCTTCCTGCATCCCCCCTCCCCCGCCGCGGATCCTGGCCGCCGCTCTCCAGACCCAGGATGCCGGGGGGCAAGAGAGGGCTGGTGGCACCGCAGAACACGTTTTTGGAGAACATCGTCAGGCGCTCCAGTGGTAAGAAGAGTTGTAGTTCCGGACACCCCCACGTCTGTCCTGCCCAAGCGCGCCCCCATCCTCCCCACCCCATCTCTGTCCAGGCGGGATGCAGACAGCCCTACCTGGTGGCTTCAGTTCCTAGTTGGACCTGATTCTGGGTGGGGGCGGGAACAAGGTGGTGGTGGAAAGTTAGTTGCATACCCTCCTCACGATGTCCTCACCCTTGTCCCACCTGTCCAGAGCCCGGAACCCGGAGAAGCGAAGGGGGAGTGAGTAGGGCAGAGGTACGTCTGGAGAACAGAGTTGAGTTTCTCTCTCGGGAGAGTATTTTTCTTGTTTGTTCTCTGCCCAGATTTCCCCCCAAGTAAGCTCCAGAGACTGAACAAATTCTTGGAGTTAGTTAATCTCAGTGCAAGGGTTTCCCTCAAGTTGGGAATGGCCGGGAAAGTGGCTCCTAATAAGATTTAAGTCTCCGGGACGGCTTTTGGGCCCAACGGGCACCGCTGAGAGGAACCTTGTGCTGGGGAAAGTAGCTGGAATCGAACCTAATTAAGAGGGTATTTGAAAAACGGGAAGGCAGTTACTATGGCTTTGTGTTAAAAGTTTTTTTTTTTAAATTTATTGTACATTGGCCTATGTTGATTTATATATTTGCTTTGACTTAAATAGGAGAAATGTAGAAAAAAATAGTTGTGTTTTTAAAGTAACTAGAGAAAGAATTTTTTAAAAATGCCATTCTCCCTGGCTACTGATGTTAAGGTTTACTTGTGTTAAAGTGTTTTAAAATACCATCCATTTATACAGTCATTTCCTCCAAGATATTCTAAATGAGATGGTTAAAAATTTCCCATTTAAGACCTTACAAATTTTGCATTTTACTGAAACCTACATCTTCTCCTTGTTTTAAATTTTTTTACATAATTTTCAGTTTTATAAGCAAGATATGTAAAGGATCCTTTAAAAAGTTTTTTTTTTTTCTTTAGAGGCTTGTTATTTTATTGTGAGATACCTTGCTTGGACCATTATGAGAGTGACATTTTTGCATATTGATTACAGTAGAGCTTGAACCAAAGCAATGGCAATACTCTGCAGTTCCATACTTCATTTTCATTCATTCATTGATTCATTTAAACAATATTTTTAGGTGCCTTATACCATAGATGCTTTGTGGGATCCTTTGGATAAAAAAATGATTAATACATATCTATTCTCAAGAAGCTCCCTGCCTCGTGGGCAACACAGAACTCTCTCAAATAATAATAAATAATTAAATATGCTTTCCCTGAATTGGTAGATTAGATTGTATTCTTAGGTTAGGATCTCTTCTTGGCTTGCAGATATTTCTCCTGATTTTGGGACTATGTATATTTAAATGTCTCAAGGTGTTTTTCATAAAACTCTGACACAATATTTGGTTTTAATTTGAGGTGTTTGACTTTATTTTTTCCACTGTGGTCAACACCTGGTACTATACAATTCTAGAGTAGATTTTCTGGGTTGAAAAAAATAGCTAATAAGACTGGTCTAGTTTTAGAAAAATTCTATAATACTTTTTGACATTCCAGTGTGATTTCAAATGTTTTTGATTTTTTATGATAATATAAAATAAAAATTTGTAATGGTAGGCAATTTCTGTGTTTAACCATTACCTTGTGTTAATATTACAGAAGATCTAAAGTACAAGGGGGATTTTATTGCTAAAACACTAGTTTGGGAAATTTAAAGGTGGTTGGAACAAGTTATTTAAGATATATCAGTCTTATTCTAGCTTTCTGATCTTCTTAAGTTATTTCAACTCTGCAATTTGTCTGTGAAAGGACTTTTCAGAGAAGGCCTCAAAGAATAAAGCCCACAGGTTCTCTGTTGCTCTGTAGGGTAATCAGAAAGAAGATGACAGTTCCTTGACTGAAATTTACTAATATAGGATCTTTGGTTGAAACTTTGTATGCAGACTAGAATTGTGAGCCAGTTTTTAGATTACCTTTTATTTCAGATACACTATGAAATTAAGACTCATCTTACGTGGTTTAGAAATATCTGCGTCTGTTGCCTCCATTTTACATCTCCCATCCAAGTTAACAAATGTTCTACCTTTTTCACACATCGTGTTCATAATTGTTTCATTGGTTTCATGTTTATTTCCATGGATAACACCAAGGGTGAATGAAAATTATTTGTTTTGGCATTTCACATACCACTTCTGATTGCTTATGGTTAACTTTTAGTAACACTACTCAAAACCTCCGAACTCTGTTTGAAATGTGTTAGATACTTGAGATAACTCTATGCGCATGTGTACATAATAAATATTGGGCAGTCTCAGTACCACTCGGATAATAAAAACTACAGTATTAAATCGGTCTGTACATTCATGTGCGCATTTCTCCCAGTTCTTGCCATTTCTATATGATTGACAAATAGAAAAATTTATTCTGAGAAATTGTTTAACTGAGACTAACAGAAATTTCCTTTCAGAATTCTCACAGACAGATCGAGTTTGTCACAGTGAAGATTTCATTATTCACTCACTTAACAACATTGAAAATGAGGTGTTGGCAGAGCTTTAGTGGAAAAGGAAAAAGGAGGCAGCACTCTCAATATATTTAAGAATTGGAGAGAGAGGCTGGAATTGTCTATTTACCTTTACCACATGAAATGCTTCTTTTTATGATACAACATCATTTTCTCCTTATGAAGAGATCAGATCATTTAGTGGGAGTCAGAGGAAATAAAACATATACATAGAGATGCACACAGATAAATATATAGACAGGCGTTCACCCAGGTACAAAGGTAGATACAGAAGAAGGAAACCCTTTTTTTCCTCTCTTTCTCACACAAAGAGCAAAAGAGAGATATAGAAAGTAACAGAAAGAGAGAAGGGGAAAGGCAGACAGGGGAAGGAGGGAGAGAGAGAAAGAGAGAAAGGGGGGGGAGAGAGAGAGAGAGAGAGAGAGAGAGAGAGAAGAGAAGAGAGAGGAGAGGAGAGAGGAGAGGAGAGAGGAGAGAGAAAGAAATAGAAAGAGAGATCAAACATGAAAGGGAAATGAACACAAAGAGAAAACATCAGGCATTTATTTGTCTGTGGATACCACTAATGAGCTGAAATCTCAGCCAATTAGAAATCCATCAGAGGACTTTTTGATGATGCAGAACAAAAGAGCAAGTGTGTAGTATATTTGGATATAGCTTTTAAACCCAAGGAGATCCTAATAAAATTCCAAACTTCTCAGTTGCAATTTCCCAGTATAACAGTGATATATTCTGTGCTCCAGAGTAGCAGTATAGCCTCTTTGCTGTTTTTTTACACCTCTTGAGATTGGCTTTTTATTTTTCTTATTTAGTTGACTTAGTCTGTTATGGGAAAGCATTTCAAATTATTATGGGTGATTCAAAGTCTATAAAATAAAATAATGAGAATCACTGAATAGAATGGATACACACATACTTTACAGACAAATCCCCATATAGCAGAAGCAGAGAATTCCTTTTTTTTCAGTTTTAAAAGACAAATAAAAGGAATTATAGTGATTCCTAACATGTGATTCTAGTAGGTATAGAGAACATGCTATTACTCCAAGAAGTTGTAAAGGTCAAACGTATAAATGTAATAGCAAGGTTTAGATGCATTTTTGGCAAGCAGGAATAAGATGGTAGAAAAGAAAAGTTTGGGAACTGTGTGGTAAGTTCATTACACCTGTGCAATATCTCATAGGAGTCCCCCGCCCAAAGTGCTTATTGACTATATCTGTGTCTGAACATCATTAGGCTATCTTCCCTTGTTTAAATTTTAATTATTTATGCAAGCTATTCATCAATATATATTGAGCTGTAGGGAGCAGTAAGCTTGTGGGTAAAAGGAAAGCAGCTAAAATAAAGCAATAGTTTTTAGGACTATTAGGTGAAATTTTATATTCACAAAACAAAACAAAACAAAACAAAACAAAACATTTCAAAGACCTTCAATCTGATTATGACTTTGGGCAGCACACTTTATTCATATGTTGTCTTTGATTCCTTGACAAATGGGCATAAATAATTAGTTTGGTTAATGGTGAAATATGTTGCCATTTGAGAAATTATAACTTCAAAAATAATGTATTTTTATTAGAAAGTTTCTTTAATATTTTAAATATGAAAAACTAGAAATATTTTTTTCTTTAGAGAAAATAGGCTCAGGAAAGAAGAAAACAGAGGAAGCAGTATTTTATGAACCATGTAACTTTCAAGAGAAGAGATCAGTATACGCAGTTTCCCATTCTGCTCAAGATACCCAGGTTGCAAAAACACTTTCTTTACTCAGTTGCCTTTTACTTATAGGAACATCCAAACCTGTTTTTGTGCTATAACTAATATTTATAAAAACAGAGATCTTAAAGGAGAACCTATAGAAGATGAAACAGCGAACAAGTGATTTGTTAACAAAGCAAAAAAGGAATAATAACTTTTAAGAATTATCCAATGTAAAAGAAATGGTGAAAAATGTATTTTTCTGGTATAAAGTTCTTGAAGTTTTTTCATAAAAGATTTTCTTTAGCATCTAAACTGCTATTCAGGAAATATTAAAACCACATGAAAACTCATGATAAAACCACATGGTTTACCCAGGTCTTACCGTGTATCACTTTCACTTTTAAAACATCATAGAGCTTGAAATTAGACTGACAATTTCTAGATTATATTTATAAATAAGCCAGAGGATTGTCTCTTGCTTTAGAGCCCACACTGTGTTATGTAACAAATGCAGTACTTTCCTGACTTCAGAGCTGTTTATCCCAGGGCACTATTGTCTTCACTAGGCTTGCCCTCTTTGTCTATCTTTTGCTTGATTCCAGAAGTAAGGTGTGTATGAAATTCATGCATCTAGTTATCTTTTAACTCCCTTACTAACAGAAACATATAAAACATTATTTTTTGATAGAAGGGAGCATGTAAGATTATTTTAATTGGAAATGACTTGAGTAGATTCCAAAAAGAAATCTTTTAATTTAGTCAATATTTATCTTTGATTTTTATTGTTAACAACGGCTGTTTGCTAGCATGGAGGAACAATGCTTCTACATTTTCCAGTGTCTAGTCTAGGCAAAGGTTATGTATTGTTCTTCAAAGCTCTGAGGTTAGGCTTTACCACAAGAGGTCACTATAGGTTCTGTCACAGGTGAACCAAGTAGTTAATCTGTTTTCTTTTACCCTCAAGTTTGACTGGAGGTTAAAATCAACGTAGGTAGTTGTTACTCTTGGAAAACAATATCTAAAACAAAACACAGAGAGTAAAACAAAAAAAGCTATTTATTTCTTTTAATTATTACAATCTTAGTTGATGATGACCAGTGTTTTGTGGTTAAATCAATGTGATACCAATTAGACTACTGGAACATTTACTTTAGCAGATAAACAAATTTTTATTATAATAAGCCATTGAGTGTGATGGTAATATATATGAAATACAAAGTTTTGCAGAAAACTGCCATATAAATAATGTTCATACTGTAAGGATAAATATATATTCTATATTTAAAAAAATTGTTCCTTGGCAGATATCTTGATATAATTTAAATTGAATTAATGAAGTAGGATCAGTTCACAACAGTGCTTTGATTTTAATGAAAAATGGTTCACAGTGATTTAGTTACCTAGGACATGATTCTAGTATTGTGATGTTATTCAGGCTTTTAAAATAAAGTACAGAGCTAAAATAATATTTTTTAAAGTTTCCCAAACTTATTAAGCTTCCCAAAAATGTGATTGGAGATAATATTACTTTAAGAGATTTCATTTCCTATTAATCATAAAGCCTGAATCTTGGTTTTAGGGATTTGTCTTTTTCTTTTTGGTAGGGTTCAAAAGTACATGTTGAGAGATGCTTTGAAATGTCCTAAAAATTAATTTTAATGAGAAAATTAAAATATGCCTCACAACAATTTATGACTAAAAGAATTATATTGTGAAATCAAATTAACATGAATAACAAGCCACAACCAAAAACCAATGGCAATTGTGGTGGAAATTGAGGTTAAAGAAAGTAGTTTTCATGTGCTCTAAGAAATGGATATTTATAAACATTTTCCTTTGCCAATAGCAGAGTAGAGTTTTAAAAATTCTGCCTTATGTTCTTATCACTCATACACACAAATGATAACTATGTGAGATGATGGATATGTTAATTCTCTGAACTGTGATAATCATTTCATAGTGTATGTACTGAAAACAAAGTTGTACACCTTAATTATATATATATATATATATATATATATATATATATATATATATGTATACTCACACACACACACACAATTTTAATTTTTCAATTCTACCTCAATAAAACAGAAAAAAAATTCTCAGTATATTCCACCAAATACTCTAGCTTAATAATTTGTGGTATGACTCCTTTGCATCACTGAGGAATGACTAGAAAGAATCACTTTAATACCCTCATTTTATATAATATAGAAGTTAATACTGGAAAGGTTAGTTTTGAAAATATTTGAATGAGGAGCAGTGATAAAATTGTCACATAAATCAGTGTGTATTTTAGACATTATTTTAGTATTTAGTTGTATGTGGTTATCATCCAAGAGAGATAGTATACATCCTAGATAGTAATTTTGTGATATGTTAAGTTTTCACATGGAAAAGATAAGAAAATTAAATGAAAAGCAAAATAATTTAGAAAGAAAGAGTGATTGAAAAGCTATCTGAAATTTTATTGAAGTGAACTTCTATCTTTCTTGGGGCCTGGTCCTGTGAAAGAAATCCAAGTTCTGTGTATAAAGTCCTTATTGATTTCAAGGGATAAGTGATTTGAGATCTGAGCTTAAGCACAATCATAGCAGTTTCTCAAAGTAATGACATTCAACTGGAAAGTCATGAAAATGCTGATATGTGAACTAAGCTCTGTAAGGTTTTTGGTTATATTTTACACATACTTTATACCCTCCACCATGAAGAGCACATAGAACTAAGTACTCATGGAATAAATGCTTTTTGATTTTGTCCCCTAAATTAGACAACTCTAATTGATTTCCCCCAAACCAATAGTGATAAATCTAATAAGCTTGTATAAGTAATGGTGTATTTTAAAATTTTAATCAGTGCACATATCTGAATATGAAAATCACATGGTAGAGGGCTAGTCAAATGGATTTCATGAGAGTGTGAGAAGTGAAATCGTAAGTGATCTGCTCTTCTCCTATTCCAACCTGATGTACAGCTGAAATATTTTCTGTCACATTTGTTCTAATCTCCAAGGGCCTAAAAACTGCATTATTTTATACAGGAAAGAACTGTTTAGAAATTTGCAGATTCTAATTAAATTACTTTTCATCACAATTTTCCAGTTAGGGGTTACTGATGGTATGTTTATCACAGGGAGTCGATTCTTACCAGTTTAAGTATCTTCAGAGTGAGTTTAGCCTTGAGGAGCAGCTGCCATATCCAGTGGAAGAGGGTAAATGGATTTTGGCTATTTAGAGACTGTAGGGCCAGCCCCTATCACCATTTAAGTGAAAATCAAACAATTCACTTGGATTGAGGGGAAAAGTTAACCTGTATTCTGATCTTTTCTGTCTTTTCTGTCTGCTGGCATTTTTTATTTGGTGGCAAATTAAAGCACAAGGAATTTATTTTCATGTATTTATAGCATGAGAGAATAGAGGAATTCTTAAGTGAGGGTTAAATAGTCCCAGAATAAATGTAACAAAAATTTGTGGAGTGCCTACTGTGTACTAGGCACTGATATAAGCCCTGGGGATGCGTAATGAACACAATGATAAAAATTATGTGTCTCCTTTTTTATTTGAGGGCCTCTGTACACTTTGGTTTGGAGCCATAGGTTCTAGAAGCTTGCATTGGAATTCTGGCTCTGATGCTTACTAGCTCTGCTACTTATTTAACTGTACCTAGTTTTCTCCTCTGTAAAATACAAGTGATAATACTACATAGCTTATGGTGTTGAAGTGAGGATTAAATGAGGTAATATGTGCAAAGTGCTGAGAACAGTGTCTGGCACATAACAAGCACCATATCAGTCAGTATCAGTGCTGTTAGTTATTTTTATCATTCAGATGTTTAAATCTTTGAATGCACCATCTGTAGTTGATGCCTCTAAAACTTGGTCACCATTTTCTTTTGCATCTTTTTAAAACTAATTTCTGTCTATACCATAATGTTGAAGCTTCCTAGAAGGTTACAAGTGAGCATCCTTCTTGTGAATCCAAAGGCCTTTTATTTATCCATATTGTTCTGGCTTTACAGGATTTGAGAATGTGCCCTCCTACCCTCTCCACATCCATGTTCATCTTTTGGATTTCATGTCTTTACACTTTCTCCTGTTCTTTTTCTGGGTTCTCTTCCTATTCCCTTTCTATTCCTTTATTTCTCTCCTTTCCTTCTGTCCTTTCCCTCCCCCTTCTCTCCTTTTTTCCAAAGAATGAATAGGCATCCAGGTTCAGTGTTCAACTGTCTTTCTTACATCTTTGGCTTCTTTTCAGAGTAGGCTTCTGCTCTGTGCTTGCTTTACTCCATGCTCCAATCCGTGCTTCCAGTGGCCTGTGGAATTTCTCTTCCTGCACTCTGCACAAGCCACCTAAAACTCATTGTGGCTAGAACTAAATTTATTGTTGGTTTTGTCTTCAAATAGACTTAGTTTCTCTGGTATTTTCTCATTTCTGTCAAAGGTATTGAGGTATAATTATCAGTTATCAATCTTTAAGAATAAGAATTTTGCAATGTACTCCTTTTGTACCCTCAACAAGTGCTGTGTGCAGAGTAAGTGAATTTATGCCTGTTTACTATATTGACTCATCTCAGAGCATGAAACATGTCCATAACTGACACCATATGCATCCACTGTATGTAAATATGACGGACCAAAGAAAGAATTTCAGGTCAAAAGAAAAGAGCGGTCTCGAGAACAAAGTATCTCCTTTGAGAATGAGGAATGGAAGGTGTGACACATTCTTCTTATTCATTCCTAAAGCAGTCTCTCTTCTACTATAGCAACCATAGTCAAGGTAACTGGTAGTCTTTCTGGAACTCTGTGGTGGTATTCGCAAGCTCAGAGAACAGTGCTCTCAATAGAGCAAAGGCATTTCCACCTTGAAGAAACAGACTGCTGTCTTGGCTTTGCCCTTACCTACAGTGACATACTAGGGCTCTCCAGTATTATGATAATTACCTTTCATTCTTGCTGAAAAAACTCGAAAGAGTCACAAATATAGTGGATCTTGCACTGTGCCTCATCATAGTAAGGGCTTACTAAATAAACATTCACCTTTTCCTCTTTTCTCTAGGTAAGGTTAAGTTAGGGAGATTTTTTTTTTTAATCTGAAGAAAGCAAAGTATTAACTGTTGAGACTTTCATAAACTGGTGGAGGATCTCAGCTTAAAAGCATTTGGATTCACTTTACCAAGTGCTTATTTTATTTGGAGGGAAAAAAAAACCCCAACCAAACAAACAAATATTCCTCTTCAACCCAGCAAGAAACTACTACTTGGAACCAAAGAAACATCATTTCTCTTCACTGGTAGTGCTTGGAGAATCCGAAGAAGGTGGTAGAAATGTCAGCTTCTTTTTGTAACTGGCCCAGCGAAATTTGGCCAAATGAGGAATGAGTTGAATTTATGATCTGCATCTTCCCCTTAAACAATTAGCATCTAGTGCATAAATAGTAGAAATAAAAAAAATAGGACAAAATAAATTAGATTGTAAATTTACAAAATAAATTAGTTTGTAAATGTATTCAGAAAGCCTCACTTCTGTTTTTCTACCAGACGTACAGGTTAGGCTAGTCTTTTAATTGAAATTCTTCATTAGTTATCTCATCATTAGTATTTGATTGCCTTAAAAGGTTAACTTCAAAGAAAATGCATAATCCCTTCAGAACAGATGCAACTCATTTGCAAAAACAAGGTTTGTTTATTTGCAGGATTGAAAAGTGATGCTTAATCATTAAATATGTAGTACTTTTTCCTCCTGATAAACATATGTTGACTGATTCAGCTCTAACCCAAGATTATATAATTAGTGAATGTCTTATAGCTTTAGATATACTAAGAAATTTTATTGTAATAAAATCCAGTAGAATATTGTCATTATCTATATTCAGATAAAGGTTTTCTGTTGTATTTTGAGACTATGAATCCGATGGGGCATTATTGCAGTTATGTTTTCTTTCTAATGATTTTGACCAGGATACTTTTTAGAAATCCATGTTCTCATGAACAAAACACCAAGTATTAAAAGTAGAAACTTTGCATTGTTGAATATTCTTTTTGTATTAGTGTGTAGAAATATTTCTATAATAAAATTGTTACTATTCCTACCACTAGAATTTTGCAAGTATAGAGTTTCTTATGTGTTCTGAACCACTTCGGCTAGGCTGAAAATTAATGTCATAAAAAAAACCCCAGAAACTTAGAAATGTTCCTTTGATCTTGAAGATGATGAAAAGTGAAGGCATATTTTTAACTTTGATGACAGCTGAACAAATTTGAATAAATTAACAGATATTTTTTGCATATTTCAAACTCCCACAATGATGATCTGCTTATTGTTGCCAATATTATTATATAATTAATGGTCTCATTGTGAAAAGTACAAAATGTATGTGTATGTGTATGTGTCTATACATGTGTACACACATACATTCTCTCTCCCTCTCTCTCGCTATTTTTATATATATATAGACATATTGGAAGTGGGCCAGTAATCAACATTGTGGATGTGGGCATGACATACAAATTATGCTTCTGTTTAGCCATCTGTGCCAGGACATTATTTAACCCAAATAAAATGTGTTATATGTGCTTTACGGGTTGTTTGTTTTGTTACTGTTCTAAGAAACTTAAATGTATAGATATCGCTCACCCAGAAGACAAGTTTAAAAAATTATATACATTTCATAATTTAAATTCACACTTCCAGAGTTCAGGGAAATCTGCTTAGAAACACCTATATATATTTTTTAATAGAATTGTCACTTCTTTGAAGAAAAATACCTGGTGCTGTTATTATCTGTATTCTTGACAATGTCTAGCATTGCTCTAATAATTATTTATTGCTGTATAACTTTAATAAGAATCAGAATTTTTATAATTGTTTTGCTCATTTAATGAACATTTGTGGTGTGTACAAACAGACATGGTTCCCGACCTCATGGGACTTGGATTCTGGTAGGGAGACAGACATTCAGAAAATTCATATTGAATATATAATTACAGATTATGGTAAGCATTTTGAAGGAAAAGGGAAGGATGCTGTGATGAAGTGTGACAGACTAATTTCGATTAGGAGGCGGTGTCAAGGAAGGCCTTTCTAATGAAGTAGTGTTAAATTAACACCTAAAGTAAGAGGTAACTGAATAGTTAAGTGGGCAGAAGAATATCATAGGCACAAAGAAAAAGCATGTGGACAGCCTTAAGGAGACAAAGAGAAAATGAGTGGCTAAGTGTGTGATGCTTAAAGTCCAGGGTAGTTGCATTGCAGTGAGTAAAAGAAGAGAAAGGTTGGTAACGTGGATGGAGAGATAGTTAGGGGCCTGGCTACTCTGGGTAAGGCTTTTGCATTATATTTCAAGTGCAGTAGACACTTGATCTCCTGGGCACATGGGTTACTTGATGTGTAATGACAAGTTGAGTTGGAAAAAGTTAGGGGACCTTCTAGGCAACTGTTCTTGGCTCAAGCATCTGGATATAGACAGAGGCAGGGAAGATTTTCCTGAAATGGGGAAAACTGGAAGATAGCCAGATTGGAATGATGCTCTGGAGGTTGCCTGCACCATCACTTTGTCATCTAGCTCCCCTTTCATTCCCTGAAGTAAAACAGAATGGAGCCAAAGGGAGCTTAGTGTGACGGTGGACAGAGATGACTTTTGTATTATACTTACAGATCTTCAGAGAAGAGTATCATAGGCCAGGTAATTAGCTTAGTCAGTCTGGTGGTTCTTGTGGAAGAAAAACGCGTAGCTTCAAATTTTAAGAAGAGGCTGATTCAGATGAGAAACAAAGTAAATTTTTGAGTAAAACCAAAATCTCAAACCAAAACCCAACTTTACAATGAATGTTTGACACTCAAGCATTGTTAAATGCCCTCTTCATTCAATTTTTTTTAGAAAACATTAGTGATTGTTACGTGGATATTATTGTGTTGCTTTCTAAGCTTCAAATTTCTCTCCTTAGTCCCTGGTTTTAGGACTGTGCATTCTTTAGCTCTTTAAATCAGAGGATTGTGGAGATTGGTAACAGTTAGAGCTTGAACTCACCTGCACTCAAGTCCTTCCTCATGGGGGCCCTACTGGTCATCTGGAAGGGCAGGTTGAAATTGCTCTCAGCCAGGTTTCCGGTTTTTGCCGTCAGTTCACCTCTACTGTTGGAACTCTGTGCCCAGGTTTTAAGGCTTTCAGGATAAGAGAGATGACTTTTGGCTGGTGTGCTTCCCCAAAGATAAGATGAAAGGAATACTCTCAGAGGGAAAATCAGGCTGACTTTCCTCAGCCCTAGACCTGGAAAAACTATAAATTAGTGAAAGTGTTTTGTATTTTGGCTTCTTTTTATGAAGGTCCTTCTCTTTACCTCTACTTCATGTCTTCTGTCTTTGTCAGTACTCTAGAATTCTTTTGTGTGTTTTAGCACTTCTTAAAATATCTTAAAAATTCTCTGTGCTAGTGCTCTGAAATATATCTCTCTGGGGTCATTTGCATAAAAAAGATGGAAGGGAAGGCAGGAGGGAGGAGAGAAAAAGATAGAAGTTTAACCCTCCCCCCATAAAGGAAATTAACCATTGTTAATGACCATGAAATTTCTGGATCAGAATGCACAGTTTTCATAAAACACAGAACAACAAACCAAAAACCAATCATGTTACCACATACAGGTGATATTGGAGTAACTCAAGAAAACATTTTTTTTTTCTGGAATTGCTGTAGAAAGGGAAGAAACATTTAACATACTTTTATATTATTTTAATTTACTTAATATAACCTCTTCCAGAAATTTCCAGCAACCAAGATTATTGATTTCATGGTTGATATGATTTCCTATAGAAATGGGATTACATGCAGTGGTATTAAGTTGAATGCAGTTATTTTCCCAGTGTCTGAAGAAATAGCACTGTAAAGAGGAAGTGCTTCCTTTTTGTTAGAGCAAAACAAAAGCTTAGATAGCGGTTTAGAAATATAGTGTGATATAATAGAAAATCTTAGACAGTGAGGCCTGATCTGTGTTTTTCCCTCACCAGATACCATTTTCCTAAATTCAATGAGTACTTTCATTTTCCTGGTCTGCTTTCCCATCCTTAAGAAGAAGGAAAGGATTCACAAGATGAGCACATTCATGAGCTTGGGGGGGTTACCTGATGGTTTTGTGAAAATGCAGGTTCTGGGGTGGGTCCTAGATTTTGCATTGCTAATAAGCTCTCAGTTGATACTGGTCTACACTTTGAGTAGCAAGGCACTAGATCAAAGTTTTTCTAACCTGTCTGAGCATAAGACTTTCCTCCATGGCTATATTTTTGTGTTCCTCTCTGAGTGAGTATGTTCAGTGTGCCTGCATTAGAATTTAGTAATCCGTATTTTTGACACTCATTACAAGATTCTAAGGTGGCCGCCAGCATTTGGGAATTGTTGCAGCAGTAAATTAGTGCTTCTCTACCCTGACTGCACATTAGATCCACCTGGGAAGATTTGAGAACAAATACAGATGCCTGGATCTCACTCCAATACCAACTAAGACAGAATCTTTGAGGAATGAGGATTGGAATGAGTAACTCCAGTAGCCCCCTCCAGACCTCCTCAGCCTCTGTCCCTATTGGATATGCAGTCAAAATTGAGAAACACTTGTGACTCCCAGTGGACCATTTTGAATTAGGGACTGTGATTTAGTTTTCAACCTTCTAACATTTGAGGGAAAAGAAAGCTTATTTTATTTTGTGTCAATTTCTGAGAGGATACTGGATCAACTTGAAAAAATATAATGAGGTGTTTTCAAGACAGCCTCTTGCAGAGACCCATTCCAGCATCTGCACAGGTGTGGAGGTCTAGTTTTCAAATTGTTGTACTGGGCCACTGCCACCTGATAGGGATAAAACCTGATTATTAGGCCCTGCATGTTGGAGCATATGGTATATTTGATCCATTTGGACATGAAATGTTTGTAAACATCTCCAAGGACTGGAACAGTCTGGATCCCAAGGAAGGTTCAGTTTTCCAGAGTTTGCAGCTCTTGGTATGCTAAGAGCAGTGAGGACCAATCAGGACTGGTTTCCCTAATATTGACTGATGAATGTCTTACTGTATTTGGGCTACTATAAAAAAGTACCATAAATTATGTGGCTTGTAAACAACATAAATTTATTTTTTAGTCCTAGAGGCTGGAAGTCTGAGATCAGGGTGCCAGCATGGTGAGGTTCTAGTGAGAACCTTCTTCTTGGTTGCAGAATGCTGACTTACTGTATTCTCACATGGTGGAGAGCAGAGCAGAGGATGCAAAGTTTCTTGTAACTCTTAAAAGGGCACTGATCCTATTCACGAGGGCTCCACCCTTAGGAAAAGATTCACTGAAGTCATGACAACTGAGTTAAGATCTAAATAAATACAGATGTCCATTAGATGAGGGGAGAAAGGAATGGCATTTAGGCAGTGAGAATGGCAAGTTAAAAGTTCTTACAGTGGGAGAGAACTTCAAGCTTCCAAGAATACCAGAAAAATCAGTGTGGCTATCATACTCAGGGCAAGGGACAGAATGCTGAAGTTTAGCAGACTTTGAGGTCATAATAAGCCATGGAAAAGATGTGACCATTTTGCAAGCCGTGATAACCTATCGATGGGTGTTAAAGCAGGGAAGAGACATGATCCAATATGAATTTTAAAAAGATGTGTCTGGCTTAAGTATGGACCATATATTGAAGAAATCCCAGTGAAAGGATCAGAGTAAACCATCCAGATAGTTTTTGGAATGGTCCAGGGGGGAGGTGAGGGAAGCTTAGAATTGGGAGATGATATTGAGGATTCAGAGACATGGAAAGACTTGCAAGGTCTAGGAGATAAAAAAGATTTGGTAATGGATTAGATATAGGGGTAATGAGAAGGATGCTGAAAAATAGCTTCAGCATTTCTGGTTTCCATAATTGCATGGATGGTGAGTCTATTTTCTAAGATAGGAAACTGGAAAACCATCTGATTTGGGGGAATGAAACATCATTGACATATTCTACTGAGGTACATTTAAGATATCTAAAAGGAAAGGTCAACTTGGATATCAAGATCTAGCATTTATAGAAGAGGTTTGGTTTGGAGATATAAAATGATGAGTTATCAAATATGGAGATAGGTGAAAATATAAGAAAAGCTGATGTGGATAGATTCTAATATATACTCACTGGATGAAGAATTCTGAACCTGCAAAGGAAATGGAAGAATGTTTAGAGAAATGGGACTGTTATTCAATGAAAGCTAATGATTGGAAAATTTTCAAGGAGAGAGTAGTTACCAGGGCTTCTGAATTGTCAAGTGAAATGAGTAAAAAGCATCCTTTGGATTTGATGACAGGGAGAAGTTATTGGTGATCCTGGCTGTCTTGGAGTGGTGAAAGCAGAAGCCAGATAGGAGTTAGTCGAGTGAATAGGAGCTGAGGAGATGGAATCAATGAGAAGAGGGAACAAGTGAGTTTGTTCTGGGAAGGCGTGAGATAGATATGGTGATAACCACAGGGGAATATGGGTTAATGGTACTCAGTGAATGTGTCATAGGGAAGGTAGCGTTGAGCTGGTTCTTAAAAGTTTTGATAGGCAAAAGGATGGAGGAAGTGTTTCGAGTGGACAGTAGGCATCATGAGTATATTTTGGAGTTATAATGAAGAAACTGGCCTAACTCAAGTAGTATGGGCTTTAGGAGTAATGCCAACTATGTTTGTATAGGTAGGAAGGGTGAGACTGAATTTCAGAGGGTTTTGAAAATCTGGGGGAGGATTCAATGGTGTAATTAATTGGGAGTCTTGATCTAAATGAAAAATGGTAGGATGGAAGTAGGGCTTCAGGGAGATAGTGAACAGTAGTGTGAAAGCCAGACTGAAAATCAGGATGAATTGAAGCAGGGAGAGCATGCAATTATCTGTGTGGCCTGCACAGCTGTGTAGGCATGAAGTGGGGAATATGGATTAGATAGGGTAAACTGGCTAGGACCTGGCCTGTGCTAAGAGGGGAAAGAAGTTAATTTCTGATGATGATATTATAAATATTTATAATTGATGCTATATATAAAAGACCATGTAGTATTTATACTTTATGAAGCATTTTTGTGTATATAAGCTATTTTAATCTCCACTGTAACCACCCTGTGTACCAAGGAAGGGTCATATTATTGTTCTCATAGCTAAGGTTTAGCTCAAATGCTACTGTTTTCCTAAAACTTTTGATTTTCTGTTCCTTTGTTTTCCTGTGTTTTCTTTTGAATTTGAGGTATGATTTTTGTGAGGTAAAATACACAGATCTTAAGTGTACAGTACAATTAGTTTTGACAAATGCATATTTCCTATGTAACTTATACCTTTATGCAGGTAAAGAATAATGACCTTCACAAAAAAGTTATTTTTGCCTCTTTCTTGCTAGCCCTTCTACTATTCCACAGTTGAATATGAATATGCTACAATTTTAAATATAATCTTTTGTTGATGGACATTTGCATTGTTTTCAGTTTTTGGCTACTATGAATAGATTTGATGTGAACGTTTTTTTGCAAGTCTTTTTGTTAACACATTTTCATTTCACTTGAGTAAATGCCTAGGAGTAAAATTTCTGGGTCATAGTTGAATATTTAACTTTACAAGGAACAATTTTCCAAAGTGATTGTACCATTTTATGTTTGCACTAGCAAATTCTAAGGTTTGAGTTGTTCCACATTTTCATCAACATTTTATATTCTTAGTCTTTATAACTACTTTAGTGGTTGAGCAGTGATGTATCATCATTGTGCTTTTAGTTTATATTTCCCTGATGCTTGATGTGGCCAGCTTCTTATTATTGTGCTTACTGGCCCTTGTATATATTCTTTTGTGAAATGTCTTCAAGTCACTTGCTTATTTTGTTATATAAGTCATTTGTCCTTTTGTAGGAATTTTTTTGTTTGTATTCTGGATAGGAGTTCTTTCTCAGCTGTCTGTCTGTACTGTGAATGTTTTCTCTTGGTCTGTGGATTTCCTTTTCATTTTCTTGACGGTGTCCTTGAATGAGCAGTTTATTTTAATTTTGATGGTGTCTAATTTACTTAATAATATTTGCTTTTATGATGATTTTTATATGAGTCTTATCTAAGAAATTTTTGTCTTCCTCAGCACTGCAAAGATTAACTTTTGTTTTCCTTTTAGTTTTTATTCTTGTACCTAGGTCTGTGATCCATTTGAAATTGTTTTTGTGTATCTGTGTGGTGTGAGGTACGAGTCATAGTTAAATTTCTGCTCATATGAATATCCAGTTCATTGAAAAGACTTATTTTCCCTTTAAATTGCCTTGACATCTTTGCAAAAAGTCAGTTGAGCTTTTATGAGAGGGTCTGTATCTTTTATTCTTTATTTTTTGTTTTCAGCAGTTTTATTGTTACCTCTCTACTATGGCTAGCTTCGTGTTTATCTTGCTTGAGGTTTACTCAATTACAATCTATTGGTTTCTATTTGTCACGTTGTTTGAAAAATTTTAGTCACCATTTATCCAAATAACATTTATGCTTTACTCTATCTTTTTTTTTTCAGGCTCAACTAAATATATTTTAGACTGCTTGTCTCTTTAATCTTTTTCTCTTTTTGCTTTAGTTTGCAGTAACTTATACTGAAATGTTTTTAAATTGTTTTTTATTTTTCAGAGTTCAATTTACTGTTAAACTTATCCCATGCATTTTTTTATTTCAAATATTTTATTGTTTATTTCTCTGTTCCCTCTTTCTCTATTGCCTATTTTTCCCCTGCTTAGTGTCACAATTCTCTCTTTTTTTGCATGCCTGATAATTTTAAATTATATATTGGATATTGTCTTGATACATTATACAGATTTTGGATTTCATTATTTTCCTTTAAAGAAGGGTGAATTTTATTTAGGAAGTATTCAAATTACTGATGGGTCACCATGGTCATGATTTTAGCCTTGTGTGTGTGTGTGTGTGTGTGTGTGTGTGTGTGTGTGTGTGTGTGTTCATTCTATATTTTTAATTTTAGTTCCAAGTCATAGTCTTTTATCCTGGGACTTGTTTCTTACTCCTAAAGCATGGCCTTCTGTGGCCTAACTGGTAATCTTGTGAAATTTACCAAGCTTCTCTAACTCAATAGGACCAGAACTCTGAAATTTGTCTTGGAGCCTTGGGGAGCTGATGTACCTCTTAGTCTTCTCCTCATTTCTGGACTTGATGGGTTCCTTTATAGTCTTATTCTGTGCATGCACAATTCAGACCTCAGAGAAAGATTTGAAGTATATTTTTATAAAGGTTTATGGCTCCATATGTCAAAGAATCTCCCTATTAAATTTAAGCTGCTCTGGCTGCCCCAAATTGTGACCTTTAACTTTTCTATTAGAACTCTGTCACCTATGAACTATATGTATTGGGAAGTACTCTCAGGGAAAAACAGTTAAATGAATATCTTAGTTAAATGAATATCTCCCTTTCTTCAAGAGTTTGTCTTTTCCAGTTTCTATGTATTTTTGGTTGTTTTTTAGTGCTTTGAAACAAATTTCTTTTCATATTTTGTCCTATGCTTTTTGATTTAGCATATATTTTGCTAAGTTATAATTGGTTGTTACATATTTGTTTTTCTTAATATGTAAGTTTTTTATGAGAGTAAAAATATGTTTTATTGATATCTATTCTAGCCTATTCCCTCACCCAGGCTAGTGCCTTTTATTTAGCAGTTACTCAATACATGATAAATTCCATTGTTATTTTTATGAAGACCAACTGTGAGTCAGGGTTTAAATTTAGTTTTCTACTCATTAGTTAATGTATCTTTTTAGTACACTACTCTGAATATGAGTTCAAAGGGGATTTTTTAGGTAGATATTTTAAATATTTTGAAGTATTGTATTTTTAAAAACATTTTTACTCTTAAAATATTTATTTAAAAATAATTTTTTATTTTTGTACTTCAATATTTTAATTTTAATTCCTTTTAATGCTAACATATTTATGATGTTATCTATAATTTGCTAAAGTTATTGCCTATGGCTTTGTCAAATAGACCAGAGATATTCCTTTTTTTAGAATAATGAGTTTTCAAATTCTATGTAGTGCGTGGTTGAAAATAATATATTTGAATACTTTTATTTTAAAAAGGTCTTCTTCAATGGTATTTTAAATTAGACTTTTAAGATCAATCTAATTTTGAAACAAAAAATTTGTTTCATCATGTCAAAAATACATTAATTGAATTTTGGGAGGAGCCATTTAAGTTTGCCTCTCTTATCAAGTCCAGAATTCTCAATTCATGAAGAAGTGATTGTAGCCCTAATCTTAATAAACTTACCTGTTTTTATGTGTAATTATTATAGTCATTAACATTTACTTAATATTAACCATAACCTTGTTTTTATAGCTAAGCATATATTTGAATGCAAAGAGCTATTATAAACTGGCTTCTCTTCAGTGGAGTTTTTAGTTTGAAGGCAAAGCTTTTATTTATTGCAGATCTCCTTTGATGATCATGTTAAGTTGATTATGTTGCTTTTAGAATATGTTTAATTATGTGTAACATAAAAATTTATAGTTGCATTTGTCTATCTTTTTGAATTTGTCTTTTTGATTACGTGAAAGACATACATTGTTAAATAAAGCTAAAAATCTTCCTTTTTCTTCTTTCTTCTTTAGAATCAAGTTTCTTACTGGGAAATGCCCAGATTGTAGATTGGCCTGTAGTCTATAGTAATGACGGTTTTTGCAAGCTTTCTGGGTATCATCGAGCTGACGTCATGCAGAAAAGCAGCACTTGCAGGTGGGTAATAGAACAACTCAGGAACCTTTACTGAAGTTTAACTAATTGCTGATTGTGATTAAAACGCTTAAACTGACTTAGCCTCACAGTGATATCATGATTTATAATAAATATATATTTGAATCATAGGACCCCGAGCTGGTGTCCTGAGAATTGCTTGTTGTTGGTGTAGAGGAATCCTCCCTGCAACACAGTAGAATCAGCACCACAACTTACTTACTCACATATAAAAACTATAAGGTAAAAGTTACTAAGGAGACTAAATCGTCCATGGCAACATATGGTTTAAAAGCCATTAGTGAAAATTTTTACAAAGAGAATTTTTTCATATCTGTGAGTTTATGAATTTATTCATAAATGTTTTTTTGTAACCTACAAGTCAGGAACTATTCTCGGTGCTGAATGATCAAGGAAGCATCCTATATCAGGGAACCGCTGATGGCATCAGCACTTCCTGAGCTGCTAAAACTGTCTCGAACAAAATAAACAACCCTTAACCAAGTAGGACATGTTCATGAACAACTAAAGAGCATCAAAATAAATTTCTTACATCCTGTGTAAATCATACATACTTTGTCATGTTGATGCCTTGTACTGTTGCTGTTTTGTTTGACTTATGTAAAACAGAATCTGACATTTATATTATTTATAACAATTTTTTTTAAAAATGAGCCATATCTGTGATCATAAAAAAAGAAAACTTTATGTAAGAAACCAATTTATAACTGAAATCTTTTTCACAACAATATTTCAATAAAGCCAGATGGGATGTTTTTATCTTGAGTTAATTTTTCTTTAAAGATCTCACTTATCTAAGCACCTAAATCATGTTATTTTAGAACTACAAGGGATCTGAATTATTTTCTATTTCAAATCTTTTTGATTTTCAGCAGAGAAAACAGAGGTAGAGTTTTATGCTAAGAAATTTGCCCATAAATTATTTATTTATTTATTTTTTACCCTTTTATGCTGATATACATATACGAATGTATTGTACATCTTCATGGAGGTCAGGGATTTCATATTATATGGGTCTAAACCTGATTACACATAGGAATCTCTTAGAGAAGTTTTACAAGACATAGATTTTTTTTTTACCTCACCTCAAGCTTATTAAATCAGAATCACCCAAGGTGGGTAGGTGGGGGCAGGAATCTGTACTTTTAACTATCGGCTCCAATGGTTCTGATACTTAGCCAGATTTGAGAAATGTCTGTCAAACATCCTTTTCATTTATCCTCTCCCAAATTATCCTCATTTTTCTCTTTACTACATCATTCTCACTCTGAGTTTCACTCCCACATCTGAAATTGGTAAATGGAATGTTGAAAAATAGTGGTCTCTCATTGAGAAATCCCCTTTGGGACTACTTAAGTGTTTCATGCCTTATCTGTTGAGGAGATATTAGCTCTTGGGCTAGCACTTCCATTAGGATGTACGATATAAATTCTTGGAGATTAAGGTTTGTATTGAGTGTCTGTGTTCCCTTATGTCTCAGCAGAGTTTAGATTAGGAAAAAATTTCATGACAGATCTTACTTGTGGAATAGACTCTATAAAGAGTTCCAGAGAATGTAGGTAGATGCTCCCATTTTCTCTTCTTGGACTGTGGACATCCCATAATCTTGCCAATGCCTGTTTCAATGCCATTTTCCACATGAAGGTATTTATGATTCTCTCGACAAGATGCAGTTTTCCCCTTCTGACTCTCCACAGTTCATCATTTGGCATCATCGTATGGTTAAATTAGCTTTCCTTATCCCTTGGGGTTTTCTTGCTGTTGCTTTTGTTGTCGTTTTTGAGAAGTATTTATTCTTCATATCTGGATATATTTTAAAGTCCTGCTGCCATCTATACTTGCTTCCCATGAATCTGACCCACCCTCATCCTACACAAGAGTTCTTTTAAAAAATGCTGACATATTAGCATATTCTCTCCCCTTAAAGAGTCGCTTTATCCCTCCCACCACCAGTGCCAGATTATAAATGTATTGAAAATAGGGATTCCATCTTTTACATTTTTGTATGCACTAGGACATAGCTCAGTGTTTTGTGTCAGTATTTGTTGAATTGGGTTGGCGTGTTTTACAGTAAACCCTAACCTAGGTCTCATGTACTTCCATATAACATGCTTTTATTTATTGTATTTCACCCCAAGGATTATGGTATTTGAGGTGGGTAATAGAAAGGAGAGTTTGGATTATGTTATGCTTTTTCACTGTGAGAAGAAGTATGCAAGTCTCCCTCAAACCTCTCTTTCGCGATTTTAGAGACTATTTTCAAAATGATAATATTCTTAACATAAGCAGTTATTACTTGATTGCACAAAATGCCCAGTATGTTTAGCTAATCTAAAAATTACAGTAAGTTTAATGCCCTCACAGAGCAATCAAGACTAGCAAATGATATTTGAGCCCTATCAGGTTTTCTAAGAAGTATAATTTGTTTTTATGTACTCCCCTTTTAAATGTCCTCATCCCTTTTCAAAATTAAACTATACTCATTTTATGTTGCAGTATATTTTAGAAGAATGAAAACTGAAAAATAATCAAAATGTCCAGTAGTAGATTAGTTAAAAAATATGGCAAAGCCCTAACTCTTTCAATCACATGTTGGAAGGATAATGATTTTAGAAGAAGCTAACAACATGTTATTAAGTAAAAAATAAAAACAAGTAATCAACCAACCAACCAACCAACCAGCCAAAAAAATCAGTTTACAAAGCAGTATCTGCAACATGATTCTCACTTGTTTACAAATTTTCTGTATAAATCTATAAAAACCTTTGAATATGAGATGCAAGGAAACTGGAGGTGGAAGGAAGAAAATTATATATACATTTATAAATACAGCAGCAAAAAAGTTAAAGAGTTTTGGAATCACTGAAATTCAATTGAGTATAGACATAAATTATTTGACACTGAGGATAGCTTTGTAAATAATGCAAAGAATTTTATTGATTTTAATAATGATAAGTTTTAAACAAACATAACAGAATAAAAAACTGTAAATCAGTAGGTGTTAGTTTGTGTGGAAAAAATATGACACTTTAGATGCTCAAAAAAAATCATCTTTATATACCACTTGCATTAGATGGATTAAAGTCAATAAGATTAAAGTAATAACTGAGTAAAGACTAATGTTCTATTTTTAACTGTTCAAATATAAATTGTTTTATGGGAAAATTAAAAACTCTGGGTAGTGAACATACAATGCAATGTATTTGTGACTTACTATTGAATGATACACTTGAAACTTATTTTGTTAATCCGTGTTACCCCTATTATAATTTTAATAAAAAATAATAATTTGTGATTTTACAGTATGAAGAGGCTAAGATTTCTTTCTTTCCTTCCTTCCTTCCTTCCTTCCTTCCTTCCTTCCTTCCTTCCTTCCTTCCTTCCTTCCTTCCTTCCTTTCTTTCTTCCTTTCTATTCCTTTCTCTTTTCTTTTTCTTTCCTTTCCTTTCCTTTCCTTTCCTTTCCTTTCCTTTCCTTTCCTTTCCTTTCCTTTCCTTTGCTTTCCTTTCCTTTCCTCTTTCCTTTCCTTTCCCCTTTCCTTTCCTTTCCTTTTTTACTTTCTTTCTTTCCTTCTTTCTTTTTTCTTTCATTTTGTTTTTCTAAACCCTTCCCTCATTAGATTAGGTGCAAAGAATCTAAACAGAAATACTCCTTGGTTTGTCCCAATATCATCATTGTACTCTCTGTGGGCAAGCTATCATATTTTTTTCTTTTATTTCTTTTCCCCTTCATTGTATCCCCCTTCCTCTTCCATGGTTATTTATTATAGTGTGTTTTCTTTATGTCTTTCTACTCTATCTTTTGTTTATTAAATGTATGTATTCTTAAAAAATATCACTTCGTGTGTGTTTGTTTTTTAAGACCCACATAATTTTTATCATGCAGTAAGACTTATAGTTTCTTACTTTTTTCACTCAATGTTATGTTTTTGAGATTTTTTTATGTTGCTATGTGATAATCTGTTTCATTATGTCTGACTGTTGTATAATGCTCCAGTTTCTTCCCAGCTTTCATTTTATTTATCTGTTCTGTTAGTCATAAACTCCAACTTCTGACACTTTGCTGTCTCAAACAACTTGGAAATCGATATCCTCCTACACTTTTTCTTGTGGCCCCATGTGAGAAATTTTATGTCTATGCCCAGAAATAGGATTGCTATGTAGTAGAATATATATGGAATTTATAAATTAACTGCTCTCAGATTGCTGTCAAGTAGCCTTCTATTTTTACTCTCACCACACATGAATTGAGGATTTTGGTTTTCTGACATCTTGTGCTTCATAATAGTATCTAAATTTCCATTTTAATAAATATGATGTATGCTATATATTGTCTCATTCTTGTTTTAGCTAAAATTTAAAAAATCATTATGACACTTCAGGATTTCTAGAATTTCAAATCTAGTCCATTTTATTGTCTAATAATTGCATTCCATGCCTTTGGATTGTTTTGCTTTTTACTGAAGGACACAAAACACATTGCATGTTTGATGGGGACTGTAGGTTCTGAGAGAATAGCATTTAAAGTATATGATCTTATCTTATGACTCCTAGGAAACCCTGACATTCAAGACTTGCTCTCATAGTTTAGGTAGAAACCAATTTAGCATTTCATCTTTCATTAACTGGAAACATTTAAAAGCTCATTCTGCTTTTTTGTTCTCATTTTTGTTTTTGTTTTTGTTTTTAGGATAAAGGGGTGAGATGAGCAATCATGTAGGTAAGGAAGATTGGAGTAGATAGATGCTTTCAAAATCTTTTTTTTTTTTTTCTGGAAAGGCCCATTAATAATCCTTTGCCCAAGCCATCAAATTAGAGAATGAAGCAGAGATATTAAAAGACAGTTTATTGGATGTATTTCACAAGTAGTTTTATTAACACAAGATTATCTCAGCCAACAAGAGCACATTACACATGATGGATGTCAGTCAGTCTAGTTCCATTTGGCTGAGGGCGCTGCTTCCCACAGTGGCACTAACTGAAAGTGTTGGACACCATAGGTGCCTCAGTGATGTTCACGCTCTGAGGTTAGAGATGTCCAGTGCTTTCTCTAGAATCCCTGAACTCCGTCATGGGTCTGACCTTCATGACTCTATCTAGTTCTCTTAAGCCCGTATAAATTAATAAACCTTTTGGTCACAATCTTCTATATAAAGTAATGCTTTGATTTATTCCAAAATTATTTTTTTTCCAGAGTTTGAAAGCTATGTTCATATTTATTTCTAAATTCTCCTCCTCCTCTCACTTAGGCATCTTTTTTGATCCTTTGACTGCAGATCTCAGCCCATCCTCCCATTAACTTTTGTGAGGATTTTACTCTTGTGGCTGCTTCTGTGCCAAAGACCACATTTACCAACTGCATTAAGTCAATCAGTGTGGTTTCTGTAATGAAACATTTGCTACTATGTGAACTACAGCCTGTAGATGGTAATATTTTTTTCTAGTGGTGACTGAATGTGGTGTTTTAGTCTAGGAACATTGTTTGACCATTAGCGAATTGAGATAGATGGAGGAAATCATGATTAGGTTATACATATTTTTCAGTTTTCAAGGTTTCTTTCTCCCTTGGAAGTCTATCAACATAATAGCCATTCTCCCTGTGAGGTATCATAATGAGGCTTGTTTGTGAGATTTTGATGCCAGAACAAGGGATCTAGGAATAAGTAAATCATGTTATAAACCAAAGTTACCTTTCTCCATAAGTTTCCTAGGGCACAATATACACAAAAGATTTGCTGCCAAATACTTAAGCAAGCTGGACATGGCTTAGCCCAGGCCTGAGGAAAACTGCTTTACTCCCACGCCAAATCTTACTACTAGTTATTTGTGTGGCAAGAGAAGTGGCCAGATTATCCAGGAGCAGGCTCTGGGTGAGTTTACGCTTCCACCTCATGGGCTTGTAAAGAAGACACAGAATGATGGGCATCTCCCTTTAAAACTCAGTGATCCTGTCCGTTAGCAAGTGTAGCCCAACCCCTGACCTAGAATGGTGCAGAAGCAATGGGTTTGGGGCTGGAAGGGCCTTCTTTTAAACTCACCCACAAGAAAGCATTCTGGTAATAACTCAGCCATTATGTAAAACAGTCTAATTTGCAACTTCATATGCATTATCTCTTTAATCTCACCCTCTGAGCTATATTAACATTATCATCATTTTACTGATAAGGAAACTAGAGTGAACGAGGTTATACCACTTGTCTGTGAATTATAGTCCTCTAAGTGCAGTGGTCCTCTGTTATATCATGACTGCTCAACATCATAGCAGAGATAGATTGCTTCTGTGTATCTAATTTTTCCTTCCATCAAACACACAGCGCAGTTGTAGAAGTAATTTATAATAGAGTGAAACAATGTAAGAAATAAAAGACTACCATTTTAAAAAGTGTTTTGAGTGTAATAGTTTGGGATTTTTTTTCTTAAAAATGCCTTTTTATTCTTAGGACAGGAGGTTTTAGCATTAGGAGGGCTAAAATAATGAAGAATATATAATAGGATTTTCATAGTTTATTTGAAAAATTGCTGATTTTTATCTTCCCTCCAGAAATTTGGCTGAATCAAACTTGTGTTGTATTTCCTAAGTGGTATTATTATATCAGTTTTCAAAACAGTCTCTTTTTAGTTATAACTTAATTTTATATTCTATTAGAGTGTTTTGTGATTTTATCCTAATTGTCTGTTATATTATAGATGCTTTTAAAAATGTTTTTTGTTGTTTTTGTTGTTGACCAGTTTTAAATAGTTTCAGTTTATTGAATCCTGACATTTAGTAAAAGGAGTAAAATGGTTTTTCTTTTCTTTTTCTTAAGATCACAAACTTTTATTTAGCTTAATTAACCTTTTATTATCTTTTTGTTTTTGTTTCTAATGTTTTCTCTTTATTAAAGAGTTTTTAGATTAAAAATACAGTCAATTATCATTATCATTGTTTAAAAAACTAGTTGATTAAAAAGATTCACCTGTCTGTAAAGAATATTACTAACAGTATTAAACTAATGTTTTATTTTTTTGGAGAGGGACTTTGTGCTTTATAACTGAAGTATTCTAATTTAATTGCAGTACCTTCAAGAGATTTGAAGCCTCTGTGCCTATTTTTGTTTTATAATTTCGTATTCTTTTCCTTAAAGAGGGCTCCTAAAATTGTATAAGCTTCAGGCCCCACCACACTTGGATTTGTTTCTGGCCAACATGCTAACTCATTGAAAACTGGAAAAAAAGCAACAATAAAGATATATTCAAGGTTTCAAAAACTTATTCCTTCCTCGTGGGAGCAATGACCTAGACAAGTATACTAGCTGGTAGAACTGTGTATTTAAAACCAGGTGAACAACTGATGATTGTGAAAGCATCAGGAGTAGAGTTGTAGAGGCTTGTAGTACTTAACTGATTTCTGTTTTGTAGATTATCAGATTTTTGGTGAATTTCATGTAGAAAAATAGGTAATTTTAAACATTAGGAAAATTCATGTGGCATGTAAAAGCTCACTCTTTAATTTGTTTTATATGCTCCTTTAGCCATAGTAATAGTGTATGTCTTCTTTAATTTGTCACCTGTATTTTCCTTCTATTAGCCTTATTTGTACATATATTAAAAAAATCCACATAAATGATGAGAATATCAGTGTTATATGCGTATTATGAAATGTTCTCATTACATATAGTATGAAAGTATAAAAAAGATCATGCATTCTGAAACCATGTAATGCTATCCTAATACTCTTTGGAAAAATGTTCTGTGACCTTTAACAATGTTTGTCAAAACATTAAAAACTCTCTTACTGTTGGTTATAAATGCACGAAAATAAGAATATTAGTATTTATTTAGTACACTGTGATTCAGAACATTAGAATCATTGAGAATTAAAGTATTGCATTTCTTTGTGAAAACCAGCATGGATCATTTGAACATTTCTTGCTTTCTTATAACTTATGACACAAGGAGAGCATTTTTTTTTCTATCTCTGCAAATAGGTTTGAATCAACTTTAACTCTTTTATCCTTCCACTTGCACTATTGTGAGCTATCTCCTAGGGCTTTAATGTCACTTTTTTTTTTAAATTGGCATCACTTCCTCTGAGAAACCTTGATCCTTTTCACTGCAATCACATTCTTGATTTACATTGATAAATTCACCTTCACTAAGGTTCTAGAATCTCTCCAATGGCAGTAATGTCAGCTTTCCCACATTCATCTATTTCTTCTATAACTTCATTTATGTTCAATTCATATTCTATTTTGGCATTATCATTTTCATTTTTTTGGTGGATTTTAATCTTTGATGACTAATTCTTGCCTTTGATTTCTATTTTTATAAAATATTATAAGAATTTATCACGGCATGACAAGAAAGCAACACAACTACATTCATGCTTTGATTCTGTGTGTGAACTAAGTAAGAGATGCATAATGAGCAATACCAATAGGCTTTGAAAGAAGAGAGGTGATTGATCACTGGTCATCATGTGTTATCTGTTATTTACTAGTGATTTGTAGACTGAAGAGCTACCAGCAAACATTGAGCTTCCTGTGTTTGTTCCCGGTTAATAGTCTTTGGTAACTGAAAGTTGATGCTGTTGAAAAGCTGGCATTATTTAACTAAACCACAGTAATTGAAATCTGTGCATATGTGAATTGTGTACAGTGAGGATTACTTCTTTCTTTTCTCTCTGTTTAAAATAATTTCTAAGGCTAGCTCTTAGCAAGAAGTTTAACAATCATGATTAAAACATAATTTACATATTTTAGTTCATTTTGTGGGAGCAACATTATATATGTAACTAAATTTGAATGATTAATCAACAAAGGCTACTATATGATTTTATGTAGTATTTGAAAAACAACACAAAACCGAAATGGATTTTTTTTTCCAGTTTTATGTATGGGGAATTGACTGACAAGAAGACCATTGAGAAAGTCAGGCAGACTTTTGATAACTACGAGTCAAACTGCTTTGAAGTTCTTCTGTATAAGAAAAACAGTAAGTAAATTATCAATAATGTTATGCTTTGGCAGTGGTAGTTGAGATATAGTATAGAGAGACTATAAAACTTTGCTGCTTCTCTTGGCAGGGACAGGGGATACTAGGAAAATTAGATAGCAAGATTAATAAATCATTCAGACTATGAAAAGCAACCTTTTGAGGAATGAAAGAAAAATTAGGTACATTTTATATGTGATTTTTTGTATTAGGTGGCAAAATATGTAGTGAATACTCATGGTAAATATTCTGTAGTTATATGACCAACTAAAAATGACTAAGAAATTCATTTATTTCTTATGCTTACAGGCAAAGGTGATTGGTATCACTGGGTATGTGTGATTACCTTTCTATACATACATAGATAACATATGAATATAAGATATCTACTCGAGGTGAATCTTTACCAATATGGCTTTTAGCTGGACTTAGACCTAACTAGTGGAAGTAGTCATTACTCTTAGAATAGGCCATTAACATCTGATACATTTCTATTGATTGTTGTGAGCTATTGTCTAGGATGAGATTTGTGAGAGGCCAATTGTCCATTATATAATCACATAAGACCTCATGGTTGGACTCTCCACCAGTGTTTAGAGGAAGAAACCAAACAAACAGAAAATGAGCGAGAACACCCATCAGCCAATATTCCTTTCTAATTTGTTCTCTTGCTATAGTTACTTATCTTTATTTCTTTTTGCTGCTTTCCCAAAATGACCTTTCTTTTTTTTTTTTTAAATGAACAGTCACTTCACAAGATGAATTCATTTATTTAAAGTGTTAATGGTAAATGATAGCAAAGCCAATTATTTTTAGTGGAAGTTGATGGTTACGAAATTCTTCTCCAGTTTGGAACACAATCTGGCTTCAACGGGAAACACTTGTTCTGTGTTCAGTGCCTGTTGGATCTTGTGGAACATCATTTATTCTCTCCATTTTACCTTAAACATTTGTCTTCTGTAGAATATTTGGAATTGAACTTAGGTTTTTCTTTTAATTAATAGAGATGGCAACAACCATAGTTATAGCTCCACAGTGCTGCTCTTGGTCATGGCAACATGTTTTTCATGGTTTTACCTAAGAGAAGTCTTAGCATCTTATCTTTTATTTTAGAATCAAGGCCAAAGAAGTACATCTCTTTGAAGTCATAGCCAAATGTCTTTTGGCTTGTCATCTAGAAAATGATCCACTCTGAATGATAAGCTCTGCCTCTGTAAGAGAGAAGTCAAGCTCCAAATGCTTTCTGGGTCTTTTTCATCAGGTTCAAATACATGCTGATAATTTTTAGTGGACTCTTATGCCAAATCCCCTTTCATTTTCTTATTGTCTTGTTATCTCTTGAATGAGTTAGATATATGTCCTAAGTTTAGCAAATAATTTAAGAATGTTTCATATTACTAAGGTCATTTCACTCTGACATTTAAGCTGAATTAGTAAATCTTTGCCTGATTTTAAAGCATCAAAGCCAAGTCTATAGTTTCTGAGTTTCTCAAAAACAGTCTAATGGAAATTTTGTTCGTTCATATCCTTAAATCATGTCAGCAATAACTTGAATTTTACATTTACAGAAGTCTCCTTCCAAGGTGGTTTAGATATTGTGCTTTATTTTAATGGATGAAATGACAGACCTTTGTTCAGGCCTGTTTGGTTTCTTTCCAATAAGTATCAATATATGTATAGATGTTTGCTTAGAGCTTATAGGAGATACAGCCCATACCACTATATATTAAAACTTCCATCTCCTTTTGTGTAGTATTTGAATTATTTTTTTTCTTTAATATGAAGGATAGATATTATTGAAGTTCTACTATTTTTAAAAGAAGCTGTAAAAAGTCTCATAAATAAATGAAGACTTTGAATATCAAGTGAAAAGAGTGTATTCTTGCAATGTTTTTCAGTGTTAAGTAGGAAAATTAACATGTCTGTAGAAAACTGTTTTGAGAATGCTTGAATGCCAGCTCCTCCCAATACTTTCATTAAATGATTCAGTTAAATACCATTTTGCTAATGGGGAGATTGAGGTATATCCTATTTACCATTTAAGATTGACATTTCGCTTTGCAACTTCAAATCTTCAGGCCTATTGCTTTGGTTAGCAGGGAGTGGTTTCTACTGTTGGGAAAGAAACCATGGCTCTGAAATGATGATTGAAAATAGATCTTTCTGTCTACACAAAGGGCACTGCCTTGAATTTCTAGCAGCTACAGGCCTCTCTGCCAAACCCTCCTAGAATTACCATCCCAGTGGATCCCAAATCGAGAATACGTAGGTTTCACCAGCCACTCACCTAGTACTCAGCCTACTTGGGGAAGTCTGACCCTGTGGTTCAACTTGACAAAAGTACACTATGATATCTGAAAGCAATTTGAAAGAAACAGCCCTGACTCTATGCCAAATTTGAAATGTTGCTGTTTTCATAGAAAGATACAAGCTGTAGCATCATTTCTTTTTGCTCAGATTTCTAACAGACCTTGGAAAACAACTTATGTTTAATGCCCTTTTCTCTCAGTTTATGAGCCGGCTGCTTTGAGCTCACTATGATGGAACAGCCATAGGCCATGTATCTGCTAGCATCTGGGTCTGGTGATTTGTAAAACTGTGTACATCACTCACAGTGTCTGGACACACTGTATAAAATAAGAAGCAGAAAACAAAGAACATGACTCTCTGGAAGATGGTGTAATTGTTTCCAAGGTCTCTGTCTCATCCTATAATCATTTCAGAAAGGACCATGTTCTTTCACAGGCCTCCTGGGGCTGTAAAGAACTGAGTATTGTCAAAACCGAATATTCCCATAGAAATCTTCTATTTTGAATTCTCTGACTTCTTGAAACTGGTAGTTTAGTAACCTCATCTTGTCTAAGTGGCAAATTCCCTTTTGTAGTGATATTTTTATGTGGCTTTTTTTTTTTTTTTTGCCACACGTATGGAAGTGCTTCTTTTTTGTCTTTAATTAAAAGCCACTAATAGGCTATCAGCTCTCACCTAGAGTCTATTACTAGTTGCACCTTTCACTCCCTCAAACCCAAACTTGACAAAAGCCTTTATGTCCTTAGCATAGACTCTTTGGAGGGCTTTATTCCACTGTGGCTTAGAACCAATATGATGGAAAATATGTCTTTTTGATTCTGATGGGACATTTCTTCAGTATTTTACTGTTTAGTGGATAATTACTTCTTTGAAGCCATTTCTCTTGTCTTCAAATATTTATTTGACATGATACTAGTTCCTGATTTGTCCAAAACCTAAGCCTTGAATCCTTTGAAACTGTCTGTCCTCTGAAATCTGTAAGAGCCACTGGTTGAGGAACCTAGTGATGGGGTTGATCCTGATGATTTGAGTGAGAGAGGTAGGAAGCAGTGCTGGAAACATTTTATTCTTAATATCTCTGTAAAGGCTTCAGATAGAGCTCTGTGTACATCAGCCTTTGTGTTACATCTTTTCTCTCTGATGTGGGGTGTAGTCAAAGTCATAAAGCTATCTTATAAGTCTATCTGAGAGCATTTAATATGTTCCTCCTAGAGGAATACTTCCCAGAGCAACAGATATTACATTTTGAGTCAATTGGAAATACTTCTCAAAGTGACAAGAAGAAGCATGTAGGAGTGGTCACACCTGGTGAGACTACCAAAAAAGAAGTTAATGGGAGCAGCAGTGGTGTAGGGATCCAGAACTAAGGTGATACTGGTTTTACTTAAGTAGTGGGACTGCCTTTGTGCTCCTGCATTATGAAATGACACCCTGTGCTTTACCTTCAGATTTTGATATTTTGGGTTGAAAAATATGTTTATTAATTTTTGAGCAATTGGTAGTTGATATAAAATTAAAGGTTTTAAAAAGAATTCTTTTAGCAATTAAAATATTGTTGCTTTGGTGATGATTCTTGGCATAGCAATTGGCAGCCAAGGGAAGAGGGCAGGCAGGAGACCAAGTCATTGCTGTGGCTGTGTTATACTTGTCCTTTCTTTTTCTTATAGGAACCCCTGTTTGGTTTTATATGCAAATTGCACCAATAAGAAATGAGCATGAAAAGGTGGTCTTGTTCCTATGCACTTTCAAGGATATCACGTTGTTCAAGCAGCCAATAGAGGATGATTCAACAAAAGGTAATTTTCAAAGAAGTTGCTACACTTAAGAATTAGGCTGCCACTTAAACTTTTTTATCATCATCATCATCATCATCATCATCATCATCATCAATCATTTTATCAAAATCTGTTACTTAAGATGGAAAACAAGATTGTATTATCTGGCCCTTCTTTTGCTTCATGTTCATACTAGTAATTGTCCAAATCAGTTTAATTTAATCATATTGTTTGAATGGAAATAGAGAACTGAAATAATAGTTGCTAAACTTATAATAAGAGAAATCAAGGAAAGACATAAGAAAGATTTTATAGACCATTATTTACTTAGAATCAGTATAATGGAAATTTTAACAACTTATAACATGTTAAGTTTTAGAAACAAAAAGTATAACAATTTGTAGGTTGGTTTGGGTGAAGTCATATTAGAACAGAGTTGATTGAATTTTGCTAAATTGATTAGAGTTTGATTAGTTGACTTTTTCAGATTACTTTTTACCTTTTATTTCTTTGGTTGTTGTAGTCTCTTTGGTAGATGTTTCTAGATTATGTGAAAAACAAGTTTGTCATCAAGAGAGTATCTGGAAAATGAAAACATTCTAATTGGAGTCTTACTGACTATACTATTCAGAGAGACTGCTATAGAAAATGGTAGTCAGTGGCATGTACTTTTACAGTCATTTTTTTCTCTTCAGTTATGTTTAAATTAGATATTGGCATCATATGAATGAAAATTTCAAATACTCTTAAAAACTTTTATGAAACATTATTTTTAATAATCTTTTAAGAGACTAAAAATGAAATGTCTTCCTTTTTGCATTTGGCAAAAATTTCCTTGTCTTAGGTAAGACAACTGGCATGAAAACTTTAATATTTTCAATTGTAATTATAATCATAGAAAAAATTGCATCAAATTTATTCTCAGAATATGAAATTACATGTGTATTGCTATTACCCATTCAGTTTCTGGTTAGCATCAAATTGCAAGAAAAAATTTACAATTTGTAAGCCATTTGAAGTATAATATAGAACAATTTATTTGTGAGTCTTTCTGGAAATGTGTTTATTAAACCATTTTATTGATGATTGAATATTTTATTCACTTTTGGACCCATCCATCCCGTTTCTCTACCTTTATTCATAGAGCCAGTATCTAGGAAGTTTAGAATAGTCTTGTAATTAATGCCTTTTTTGTTTTAAAATTGAAGGTACTCCAGCCAATAGCAGAAGAATACATGTTCTTCTCAAGTTTAATGGAATATTCATTAGGTAGATCACATTATGGCCATAAAACACACTTTGAAAAATTTAAAAGAATTGAAATCTTATAAAATATGTTCTTAGACAACAGTGGAATTAAACTAGAAATCAGTTAAAGAAAGATAGCTAGAAAATCCTCAAATGTTTGGAAATGAACACTTTTCTCAATAGCCATGGATCAAAGAAGAAGACTAAAGGTAAATTAGAAAAATATTTTGAACTACATCAAAATAAAAATACAACTTATCAATTATGTGGGATGCAGCAAAAGCACTGCTTAGAGGAAACTTTATAATACTAAATGCAAGAGGAAAGATATAAAATTAATAGCCTAAGCTTCTACCTTATGAAAGTAGCCAAAGAAGAACAAACTAAAGACAAGAAATGAATCTTAGAACATAAATCAATGTAATAGAAAACAGAAAAATATTAGAGAGAATCACTACAACCCAAAGCTGATTTTTTGAAAAAATTATTACAGTCAATAATCCTCTAGCAAGGCTAACCAAGAAAAATCGAGAAGATACAAATTAGCAATATTAGAAATTAAAGAAGGACCATTGCCACCTATCCAATGGACATTAAAGCATTGTAAAGGAATACTTTGAACAGCTCTATAGCCACCGAACAGATAACTTAGTTAAAATGGGTCAATTCCTTAAAAACACAAAGTACCAAAACTCACACTAGGGAAAATAGATAACCTAAATCATCCAATAGCTCTTAAGTAAATTGAATTAATTAGTAAACTTCCAAAACAAGAAAACATCAGGTACAGATGGTTTCATTGGCAAATTCACATTCTATTTCAGAAAACAGGAATAGGGAGAACGCTTCCTATTCTCTGAAGCCAACACTACCCTGAGACTGAAACCAGACAAAGATTTTTGTAAGAAAGGAAAATTGCAGACCTGTATTTCTCATGAATATAAAAATCTTCCCCCCAAATAGAATCTAGCAGTGTTTTAAAAGAATTACTCACAATGACCAATATGTGGGATTTACTCCACATATGTAAAGCTGGTTCAAAATTTAAAAATCAGTCATAATTCACCATTTCAGCAGGCTAAGGAAGAAACATAATATGATCATATCAGCTTCCATAGAAGTATTTGACAAAACCCAACACCCATTTGTGATAAAAATTCTTAGTGTAGGAGGAATGGAGGGGAACTTCCTCAACTTAATAAAAAACATCTATGAAAAACCTACAATTAACAGCTAATGATATCTTTAAGTGATATATTTTTAAATAAAAGACAAATGATTGGTATATGATTTGCAACCTATCATATTCTTGCTTTCACACATGAATGGGAGCCAGACTGCATAAAAGGCTTTTATGTCATAGTCTTTTTTCTAAAAATATGTATATGTGTATGTGTATGTATATGTGTATATGTATATTATTTATATTTATATTTATTTATATTTATATTTGGTGAATATTTTCTCTCATTTACTTTAAGTGATTTCAGCAGACAGCTAAAGGGGCCAGGAAGATTACAGAACTTTCTCACAGTTTTGACCCACTGAATGTTAATGGTGGTATCTATAACTATGTAGCCTATTTATGGAAGTAGAAAGCAGCATTTACATGAGGTTGGGGAAAGGGTGTTAATATTAAGAGCTGACTTTTATTTCTCAAATTAATACCTCCCTATTTATCTGCCTCCACCTCCATCTCTCCATCCTCACATCAGAATCACTGAGTTCTTTGCCAGGCAAAATCTCTCAAATGCACAATTCACTCCTATAAAAAAAAAGTGATGTTTGAATAAACTCTAGAATACTCAGACCACTTGATTTTGAACTATGTGCTTGATAGACATGTAAATTAGAATTTATTGTGAAAATCAGACCCCATTGTGAAAAGCATTAAAACTCTCTCTAATGCCAGAATATGTAGAAGATCTTATTTTAAAAGACTTTTACGTTGAGACACCTCCACACCTTTTAAGTTCATAACAGATTACTGGAAGAGTATTGTACTATGTAACTATTGAATGGTGTCTATGAGCTACATTGTTTATGTGCTGTAAATTTAATATGAAAAATTCAAAAGAAGTAAAATATTTATGCCATTAAGTAATCATCCTAGTATTGCTATGAAGCTAGCAGTATAGGAGAGTACATTTTGGTACTTTGGCAAAAAATTTATCTTTAAATTTTTTAAGGTGAGTAAAGGGGACCATGAAACTTATGGGAAATAGATGAAATTTTGTGATAACATAATAATATCAAAATGATTTGGGTCTAAAGCCTTAAATCTAGAGACAGTAGATTTACTTTTCATTCCGCCTTTGGTTTCTTAACCAGAATTACTTAAATGAGCCTTTTTATGACTCTTCTAGGAATATTTTGTTCTCTTTGTGTATTTAATCAATTTTTTTTCAACCAAAAGTGCAGATCAAACATACAATATGGTGGTACAGGCAGTATTCTTGGCACTAGAGATACAAAGTTCCTTCTCTCTCATGCTAATATGAAGGACAGACAAATAAGTATAAAGTGGAAGTTTTCTTCTGATTGCTTTTATTTTCTCAGTAATATAGGAATCATGGTTATCAACTGAGAGTAAGGATGGTGAAGTCAGAGAGGAAGTGTTGAAGATGGGAGGAGAGAGGAGTAGGTATGAAATGGTAACCTAAGAGAATGGAGAAGTGAATGGACAAGAGAAATTCAGCAGATTTTTTGAGCAACTAATGTATGCTTGAGGCCAGCAGTCATGAGTTTTACTAGTATCTATGAGCATGATGATTTGTTTTACCACACATGTTTAGTCAGAGGTGTATAGATGTAGATGTAGGTGAAGAGTTGGATGTAATTAGAGTTGGAGTGTGTTTAGGTAAGATGAAAAGAATCAGGGAGCTCAAGGATCAGGGAAGAGGATCAGAAGGATCAGGGAGTTGAGGATGGTTGTGAGAGAGTATTTTAAGGTGTTTGCAAGATTTTGAAAAATACTTAGGAAATAAAAATTCTGCCTAAGTATAGAAAATAGTGTTTTAAGATGCAGAACAGACAAGTGAATCCACAAACTGGCAAGCCAGAATGTCACTTTCAATTTCAGAGCAAGGACATTTTACCTTCTTAATGTGAAAAGGGGCTAGTGATTGGAACAAGGGCTCATGTCCTTTGAGGATTTGCCAAAATCAGTTAGAATTGACATCATTCTTCTATTTCTATTGGTATTTTTACTGTGAAACTCAGACATACGGTTGAAAGACTTGAGTAAAGTGGCTAATTCTGAATTTTATTTCTAAATCCTATCTGTGAGAGCAACTATAATGAGATGACAGCCAAACAATATGAGTGCAGATCTTCCTCAAAATGAATCTTATATCACCAAAACTTTATTCTAGATTGATTTTTGCCTTTAAAAATTAATGGCGCTGAATGATGTCAATTATACCTTTGATTATACCATGATGAATGGTAGCAAAAACCAATGAAGAGGAAGGAAACCAGTTTTGATGAAGTAGTTAATATGTGTCAGGTACTTTATATTTTTTTATTGCTCATTTCTATAATTCTAAAATTTAGTGTTGTTATCTCCATGTCACTGTTGAAGAGCCCGAAACGTGAAGTCTGACTGATTTCCAAACTCGTTTTCTCTGTTGCACTTGTCCTTTCAAATGGAAGCTTATTGTTGGGGATTGATGATGCTCTCTATTTTCCCCTGCTCTCCCTTTTTTTTCCCTAAAAAAAAATGAAGCACAGGTTGAGAATACCCTGGTTGTGAAGGAATTGTGCTGTTCTGAACAAACAGAATTTACCGATAATAATTCAAGGCACAGTGTTTTTGTTATTGTTTGTTCCTGGTATGGAGGTTTTGGAACTGTTGCTCAGATAATTAGTCAATGGTACCCGATACATTATTTATAATAATACTAAAGGGAAAAATTATAGCCAGGAAATCCATTCTGTTGATTATCCACGTGTGTTCTAAAAGAGGTGGACCAAATCTCTGCCCATTTATATTGTACAGTTTAAAAAAAAAACAACAGCTTCCAGAACTGCCAAGACACTTACAGTGTGAAATATCCTGTGCCAAATAGTTATGGCATCTTTGTGCCAATAATTGAGACAAAAAATTGCTGTAGAATGAAACTAACAGCAAAAATAGCAACCATCCTCTGTGGGAAGCCAATGGTTTTCTTTAGAGAGGAAACAACAGATGAAATATGAGTAATTATACTATGTAGTCTCTTTGGCCAAGAGTATATTGTTTACCTAAGCTTTTTTTTTTATGGATTGGAATCTTGTATTACAGTCTAGTAGATTGATTCAACTGCTTTTGTGACTTCCTTTTATTTTTAAGATTAAGCAGTCCATGACAAAGAGGTTAATTGCAACCCAATAGAGCTAAACTAATGTTTTATTAAGAAGGAGTTGGCATTCTGAGCTTTTAGGAGAACAAATGTTCTCATAATACCATGAACAATGTATAGAGCAAGTATTAGGCTCTTCATATTCATCCATCTGTTCACATTACCCCATATCGACCGCATTTAAGTAACATCAGCAAACTGTGCTGAATAATCAGTCACACCAGTTAGCTCTCTGTAAAGGTGAGACCAGTAAATGTATCTCTGAGAGAAGTTAGAACTGCTGATGTGTTTTTTTTCTCTGACCTAGACAGTGTGGCTGCTCAACTTTTTAAAAGTTTGTCTGCATGGTGGGGGTTGGTGACAGATCAAATGAACTAATTTTTTAAATAACGGGCAATTCTAGATATGTCTACAAACACAGAGGTATGGGCCTAGGCAAATTCACTGTGGCCTTGTTAATGATAGTGAAAACCACTTAAATGTCCATGAACAGGACATCAGAAAAGAGCAAATGCCTAATTCCCTGAGATAATAGAGATATAGGCAAGATTCAGTGTCATGTGGGTAGGTGTGGCTGTCAGGGACCAGAAGGGAAATGGAAGGCTATTGTGTTTCTTATAGCTTTTATTTCTTTAATAACATATCTGACAAGGTAATCTGCTGAAATTTATGAGAGAAGGGGAAGTATAGGGGTCTTGAGAAAAATTCTAACTGTTGAGAACTGAGGACTACAAGAAAGCCCTACATGTAGGAAATGAGAGAACACATGCCATTTGATGGTTTGTATTCTTCTATGTGTCATTGAACTTATTCCTTCAATATATCTCTATTTTTTAAAAATATATTCTGGATATTCCTTATTTCACACAGGAATAAAAATTGGCTAGTCTTTTAATCCAACACTCAATGTATTAAGGGATGCAACATCACCTGTCTTAGAAATATGAAATTTCAGTAAGTATAAGACTGACTTGGAAGTTTTTAAAAAAAATTCAGTGCAATTCTAAAATTCAACTAGTGTGAGGAAGAAAAGTGATCATCAGGAAATGTTTAATATATATGTTGCCAACATAGTTGCTGTCATCCAGAAACATCCTTACCACTTTTATCTAACAAAGCAAAATCAAACCTACACAATGCAAGGAGGAGCACAGAATTTTGTGAATAGCTAGCTACATTGGCTACTGGGGTTATATAATATATTTGAGCAAAACAGAAAGGTCACATGTAAAAATTACTCATTATTTTATAGCCACACTTGAAATGTAAGATGTATATGTAGAAATAAATGCTTTAGATTGATACTTTTCATTAGCTCTGTTTGTTATGCTGTTTCTGAGATCATTTGACTATTAGCAAGAATGTTGGATTCCATATTCATTATATGTGAAAAACTGAGACTTTCTTTCCTTGTTTTTAAGGTTGGACAAAATTTGCCAGATTGACACGGGCTTTGACAAATAGTCGAAGTGTTTTGCAGCAGCTCACACCAATGAATAAAACAGAAGTGGTCCACAAACATTCAAGATTAGCTGAAGTAAGTGTGAGACTAACTTCACTTTTCACGTTGGTGGTGGTGGTTCATTTTTTTCCCCCAGATGATTCAATATAGATATTTCTGGCTATTATTTTATAAATCCTTATCTGATAATTTATTTTCTGTTATAGAATTTCTTTTTATTTCCTTCTTCTTTTGAAATTGGAAAGTAGTTCATGACATCCTAAGTGATGTCTGTACTGTGTGAGGTTTCCTTTGAGCAAATGAGATAGGGAGTTCATACTCATCCATTTATGTAAGCAGCATACACGTATTGAGGATTTGCACTGTGCTTGGTACTCTGCAAAGGATGTAAAGATGAATAAGCAATGGGCTCTGTCATCAAAGAGCTAAAAATCTAGAAGAAATTAGTAGTAGACTGTGATAATTATTATGACACGGTGCAGTGGGAACAGTAGCAGGCACATTTACCCAAACTTAGAGTTCTGGGGAGGACTACTGAGTGAGGTGATACCTGAGTTGAGTGAATCTTGAAGACAAAAATATAAAAGGCAGGTAAAAATGAAATGACAGTTAGTTCTACCAGGGATGCCAGTATATGCAAAGACTCAGAGAGGAGATAGGAAGGTGGCTTTGAGTGTTGATCTCAATGTGGGTGAGGTCGAGTGGGGAAGGAAAAGTTGAGATGGTTGGTTATAATGAAACCGTGGTGGTTGGTGTCTTGTGTGCCAGGGAATAATGTGATCACATGTGTGCTTCAGGAAAACCTCTTAAAGGGAGACTGGTCCCAATGTTTTACTTTGTAATTCGATGTTTTTATTTAATTAATTTAAAAACATTATTCTTAGAAGGGGTCTATAGATTTCAACCAGATTACCCAAAGAGATCCATGGCACAAAAATGGTTAAGAACCCCTGCTTCACCTAGTGTCTCTGTATTGAATGTGTAGTTAGGGAAACCAGTTAAGAGGTTCTAGTAGTAATCCAGCTAGGATGATCATGGCCTTAAGCAAGAGAACAGGTAGTCAAAGTGGGCAGATTGCAGACCCAGCAAGATTAGAGTCAACACATTTGCTGATAGATTTGAATTTAGTGTGAAATAAAGGGATGAGTCAAGGACAATTCTTTGTCTTTGGCATGCACAACTGTGTAAATAGTGAGTGCTATTGGTTAATAGAATGGCCAACATAGAGGAGGAAGAGAAGTTTGCCGGTAATGATAACATGTCCAGTTTTGAACATATTAAGTTTGAAGTACCTGGCAGGAAATCCTAGTGGAAATGCCTAAAAGACAGTGGGATCGATGGGCTGGTCCTAGAAGGATACCTGGGTGTGAGTTGCAGGCCTTGGTGTCATCTTCGCAGATATGACTGTTAAAGCCACAGGACCAGATGATGTTATCAGTCAGTGCACTGAATCTGGTGAGAAAAGGAATGAGGACAGAACTCTGAGGCTGCCAGAAGCCTTGCTGTTTGTGGATCTTCTGTAATCATCATTTGTCTTGCTGATTTGAAAGGTGCCATAAAGCTAATCAAAGTACCAAAACTATGCTGAGCACTTAGTGAACACTCACAAAGTATTCTGAGGTGAATTACCAAGGAAGGCAAAGGTCAAATTAAATGTGTTCACCAGTTTGCTTTGCTGGGGAAAAGTGAGTTGAAGTGCTTCAGAGTAACTTTTTCAACTAGTTGCAGATCTTAGTTTGGTTTGGAGAGGGTTAGAAAATAAAGTGTTTCCTGAATTTGGAGGGTTCTGCAGTTTTTCTTGGATCATAGCTAACAGAGGGACTTGAATGGCTTTCTGCTCTAAATAGCCCTGTTAGTTTCAGGAGATACTAATACTTTGATGTGCTGACATGTTTTTTAAAAGCCTAAATAAGATGCCAGTGTAACAAAATATTAACTAATAATAATAATAATAATAATAATAACAACAACAACAATAATGTTTTTAAAAATATGCAAAAGATTTAAAGCAGACGATTGGACACAATTTTCTTTTTCAGTAATGCTTTTATCAAGTACTACTTGATTTGGAAGTGACTTTCTTTTCTGCCTTGAATTGTCTGTTTCTTTCTACAAATCAAAATAAAGCAGCATCCCCCACCTTTTTGATACCAGGGACTGGTGCTCCTATGAGAATTTAATGCTTGATGATCTGAGGTGGAGCTGAGACGGTGATGCTAGTGCTGGGGAATGGCTGCAAATATAGATGGAGCTTTCCTCGCTCGCCTGCTGCTCACCTGCTTGCCACGAGGCCCAGTTCCTAACAGGCCATGGACTGGTACCAGTTTGCAGTCCTGGGGCTGGGGACCCCTGAGCTACAGTGAAAGAGCTAATTTCTGTGACTGATGACTTTTATAGTCACATTTTCCCCTGGGCTTAACTATACCCTATTCAGAGCTTTCTTTTTCTTTGTTAACACAATTGGATGTGAACAAGAGGAAAGGGACCATAAAGTAGAACATTTTCTACCTTAACAACCCATTTCACTCATAATTATTTTTTTTCCCTCTACATCAATTATGTAGAAAGTTTCTTTTCCTTGGCAGCTTATCATTTGTACTTTTATTTTTGAGGAACTTTCATTCTTATTCTTTCCCATCCAAATTTTTTTTTCTTTGCCCTTTTTTTTGATTACCATTAGTTTCTTATTGGTCATTCCTAATTCACTACCTGATTCATACACAAAACTGCTTTCTGTCAGGTCTTAGGCTGATTTCAAAGAACACACAGAAATAAGGTTTCCAGTAGATTTTGCCTATATGTGCTTTTAGCTGACCTAGAAGCAGCACTGAGGATATTATTTTTCTGATAGTGCTCAGAGTCCAAAGGGCTCCACTCAAGTATTTGGATTTGCTGTTAAATTTCAGGTTCTTTTACTTTTTTTCTGAGAAATATAAATTTCATCTCAGTTCCACTGGGATCCCTAAATTTGGAGCTGATCCCCAGTCTCAAAGATCCTGGTGTCTACATAGGCAATTCACCAGTTTTCCACATGCACTGATATCCTGTTGATTGGTTTCAGCTGCTCACTTTTATGCTGGGTGGAGATAACCATAAACACCACCATCAAATCCATGGTCCTGACTCCATTAGATTCAGTGCTCTCAAATATTCAGAGATACATTAGAAACTGTTATTTCACCCCACCCCTTCTACCTAAGGCTTACTGCCTATGAAAGTACAAATGATATAATGAAAATGAGGTTGTTACCTACTGCTTTATAAAAGAGCCCCAGTGAGGGAGCTAAGATTAAAATAGTGTCCTGCATGTGAGAAAGATCAAAGCTTAAGCATGAGTCCTTTTTTCTGTTGTTGCCATTCTCCTCCCTCTCCTCTTCCTGTTCCTCCTCCTTTTCCTCTTGTGGTATTTTTGGATCACTTTATATATGCAAGTCACTGTCTAAAGAATTGGATTCTGAATATCTAAAGAAATATAGGACAAGGTTTTTTTTTCTTGGACTGTACATTATAATCACCTGAAAAGGTTTTGAATGTAGAAATTCTCTGAGAACCCACACAAGATGAATTTTATTATTTTTGGGAGTGGGGTTTAGGTATGAGAGTGTGTGTATGTGTGTGTGTGTGTGTGTGTGTGTGTGTGTGTGTGTGTGTGTGTATATTTTAAAATTCTTCAGATAATTCTAGTTTTTAGCCAGACTTAAGAAATACTGAACTCAGGTGTGATCCCATTCTACCTCTAGAGGAGACATCTTACATTATTCCAGGGTATCGAGCAGGATGGTTATGTCTATTAACACAGTGTATAGAGGGCCCACAACACTTACAGGGGTCCACAGGATACTTGAATTTCTATTAATAGTAGAAGGAATAAATGAACTTTTAGGTAAAAAGTTGTGTATATACTATTTATTTATTTTTATGACAATGCATTCATAAAATATAATTTTTATTTATTTTATTTTATTTTATTTTATTTTATTTTAATTTTATTTATTTTTATGGAGGAAAAGATTTAGGAAGGCAAAATGCCTAGGATCCCCAAGGGTCATAATGCACCTTGGCAATGAGTTTGTTTTCTAAGTCTGATTTTCTTGTGCTCAAACTATAGATTGTAAATAGATGGAAAAGTATTAATGCTGAATATGAAGGAAATTTTCATGTTTAGCATAGTGAAATTGGAATGGATAGATCAGTTGTCGAAAAGAGAAAGGAAGCCATGATTATGTATGATGCTATATATGCATAACACTCCAATCTCAACATGAAGCTTACATTCTTGATAGGATAATTTGCTGCTAAGTAATTTAAGACCTTATGGAAAAATATGGCTAGGGCACTAATAATGAGAGTAAATACATAAAAAAAAATTATAAATGGTTCTCATAACCCCCAAACTTGAAACAATAATTATAATAGATAACTAAAGAGTATACCAGTGATGTTTTTCACATTTTGAAATATAGTAATAATGGGTACTAAATACTTAATTTTCAATTATGTAAATTCTATGTTTGGGAGAAACTTTTCAGGATAATTCTCTCCCAAGTTTCAGAAAAGCTGGTATATTTGTTTCACTTTGTGGCATATGAGTTACATGCTAACAGGCATTTTTGTTTATATCTATTCTTACATTCAAATGTTTAGTGCATTATGATTTTATGATTTGAACTTTTTGACTCTTACCTTCTGGATCCTGTTAGTCCTAAGTACACTGAATATTTGATGCATAAGATGGCAAAACTACTGAAAACATTATTTATCAAAGTCCCATTTGCAAACTCCTTCAAACATAGGTTTACTCAGCCTTAGCATCATCGATGGCATGGAACAGAGGCTCTCTCTGGTGAGCCTCCTTAAGCTTCTTTTCACAATTTCTAGGTTCCAAGTTCTGGAAGGCAGTGCTAAGTCCTGCATTTGTTACCTGTGCCAAGGGCTATCTAGACCTCTATTCTTGCTCTGTCATCTGCTTTTTCTCTTTATCTCTTAAGGTAGACCTAGTCAGAGTAGTCAAGGTTAGTATAACCTTGCACTAAAATTTTCCATTTGTTAAAAAGGTATAGAAAAGCAAATCTGAGTATTTAGCTTTTTTTTCCCCTAAAAGGAATACACATCTGGTAGGAAACACAATACTCTATAAGCCCTAATTGAGGGGAGAAAAGGAAAAAGGCTATAACATTTACAACCTTGATATTGCTGTGTTGGTCATTAGGGCCCTTGCTGAGTCTCACTGAACAGCAAGATCACTGACAGTGGGGCCCTGGGGTTCAGCGAGGCCATCAGAATCAAAGTTATGCTCCTTGAGGTGCTAAAGATATATAAATAATGGGTAATGGTGAGTCACCCAAATAACTGTTGCAACATCAGTAAGAGATGTGAGATTTGAGGCAGGCTTGCCAAGTGAGTCTGCAGAAGGCATTCCCAGAAGTGGATGTTCAGCAGTGCTGTGGGTCAACATTGATGTTGGAGGAGGTCATCAAGAGGAAATGACCACCAGTTTACCCTTGATTTGGACCCGGGCAATCAGAGGCTCCTCACACCTTCCTCTGTCCTTGGAATGTATACTCTGTTCATCCATCCCACAGTGGGAAGCCATTTTCAAGGATGTAGCCTTGAGAGAGCTATGTGTTGTTAAGACCATCAGGATAGCATACATGTCTGTACCCAGTTAAGGCCTCCATATAAACTTTTAAGATTCCAGTGAGCTGGTGAGGAGATCTACACCTCTCATGGTTGTCCAAGACAAGCCTTCTAAGTTCCCTTTAAAGTTCCCTTGCTTATTGAAACCACTACATACCAGTCTGCAGTGGTCTGCCTTGTTCTTTGGTCCCTTCTTGCCCCCAGTGTATAGGAGCCAGTTTGAGAATCAACATTTGGCCACTGGAGGGAACAGCAAACAGATAAATGTTTGTAGAGAGATTGGACTTGGAGTGACTTTCTTTCAACAAACTTTGGTGTAATTCAGAAGAGAGTGTGAAACTCTAGCACATTACTGGCCTTGAAACTAGGTGTCATTATAAAACAGGCTGTGGTTTGACTGCCAGTAAGTTTGAATTCAGTACTAACTATACAGAGATGTCCACATTAGTTACATATGCATTGTCTCTCTTTTAGGTTCTTCAGCTGGGATCAGATATCCTTCCTCAGTATAAGCAAGAAGCGCCAAAGACGCCACCACATATTATTTTACACTATTGTGCTTTTAAAACTACTTGGGATTGGGTGATTTTAATTCTTACCTTCTACACCGCCATTATGGTTCCTTATAATGTTTCCTTCAAAACGAAGCAGAACAATATAGCCTGGTTGGTGCTGGACAGTGTGGTGGACGTTATTTTTCTGGTTGACATTGTTTTAAATTTTCACACGACATTTGTGGGACCTGGTGGAGAGGTCATTTCTGACCCCAAGCTGATAAGGATGAACTATCTGAAAACTTGGTTTGTGATCGATTTATTGTCTTGTTTACCTTATGACATCATCAATGCCTTTGAAAATGTGGATGAGGTAAGTTTTTTTTTCTTTTTTGAGTATTGTGGATGATGTTTTCAGAAAACTAGGGTAAAAAGAATTTATAGATAATCCAAACTTCTTTTTAGTCACTACTTTCAACCTTTACCCAACTAAACACTAGCTATAAATTATCATATTTGATTACCTTAAATTAATTTTTACCTGCTTTTTTGTTCTTGATTTCTGGTTGAAATACTAATTACTAGAAAAATGGCTGTGGTTGGAGATTGTGGTTGGAGAACGTGGAGCAGAAGAAAAGCAGCAGCTTTTGGAGTCAAATAAAGTTCACAAACCAGATAATTGTTTAAAAGATGATGAAGTAGATGTATTTTCTTTGGAAACTGTAACATTTTAAAACCATGCATCAAAACATAGAATATTAAGTAGCCATTAAAAATACATAGGAACTACTGAATATCAATTAATTTGGAAGGATTTTTGTGAAATTCTGCTTTATTCTTGTATATGCATATATAGGTCTGTATATAATTGTTGAAATGAAGGGAGAAAATGAAAGGTGACATACCATTTGTTAACCTAGTTTACTGGGATGGGTATGGAAGAAGAGGAGAAAAGAGATGTGGGAAACCCACCAAAGAGAGAGAGAGAAAAATATTTTACTTTAAACATGTAAAATTTTTACTTTAAAAGTGTAACATTACAAAATTATATGTTTATGTAAAGTTATGTATGTGGGTATATAATTATTTTTTAAATAGGACAATTTAAATGTCACCTATTGGATTGTGATTGAAAAAACATGCAACTGAATTAAGACCCAGGGGAAAGACATCATAAAGTACTGCAATTCAGTCACTATGGTAACTTGCAAAGTATTTTTGCAGAGCTGTTCTCACAGCTCCCACATATACGATCAAAACAAATATGCTAAACACTAAAATTTCAAAAGAACTGGTCATTTTGTGTGTTGTATTAACACATTTAATAGTGTCATCGTATATAACATGAAGTTTATGTTAAGTCCACAGACTATTATACAGTCAAGGCCACCTATTTTTGTTTACTTTGATGATATGGTTTCTAAAGGACTAATAGTATAAAGAAAAAGTTTTGATGCTGCAGTACAAGGTGATGAAAGAGACTACAAACAAGTGTGTATCTTTCAAACACATATGTACATATAAGTGTATATATTTATTTGTATTTACTATATGTTATACCACCTTTGTACATACTATCAGCTTTTAAAAATCACACTTATGAGAGTTAATTTTCATAATGGTACTAAAAGCATTAACTATGTCAACCCCTTAGAGGATAATAATATGTAGATAAATAATGTGAGGTGTTTTCCATTATGAATTCTGCCTTTTTCTTCACATAATTTTATGTTTAAAAAATGCTTTACTATAATTTTGTGGAAAAAGAAAAACCTAAAAATCACCTAAAAATGGTAGAAGATGGAGTTTGGGGAAAATTATAATGTTCCTATTATACTTGATGAAGTTTTAACAATTTTCACAAATACTTGAAATTTGAAGTCCCAAAGGAATTGAGCAACAAGGTCCCATAAAAACAAAACAAAACAAATTCAAACAAAAAACTCTCAGTGTATCCATATATCTCTTGACTCCTCTCTCCAGATACATATGGTAGCAGTGTTTGATTTAACATAAAGATAAGGAAACATTTATGGAAGAGCAATTTTTGAATTTTTGCCTTTTTGGTTTCTTTTTTTATAGCTTTGCTTGTAAATTTTATCTAAGTGCATTTGCGGTTAGAGACAGTATTGGATGAATTTAGATGTCTGGTTTAATTCAAGGTTTTACTAATTCAGTGTTATCTGCACAACAAAATACTCAAAACATGCACAATATCTTAAAAGACCACTCCATCTAGAGTTTCTTAGCCTCTAACTTAATAGTAGATGATTTTCAACTTGCTGCATTAAGCTAATAGGATACAGCCCATAATTTCAACTAATAACATAGAAATGAGTCAATATAGAATATGTCCATTATTAAATTGTGCTCATGATGATAATATTATAAACTTAATTTCCCTAAAGAGTCTACTCTGTTTTCACAGACCATTTAGATGGAAAACTCTCTACTATGCTGTTGTTGTTGTTGCTGTTATTCTATGTGTGTTTGGAAAAGATCAAAATTTTTCTTCACTGACTTTTTCCCTATAAAATTTCTATGTTCAGTTGACTTTAATGATATTTTAAAAAACATTTTGTCTGAAAGTTACATGTAGCCTTTATATTTTGATGCTGTACATGTAGTTGTTACTTTAAAAATTATGGGAAAAAAGGAATCATGGTAATTTGTTTTCTAATTTTAGATTTTACCTACATCAAGCTTATAAAAGTACATTTATTTATTTCCTATTTACCTGCTAGAAAGAGTTGAGAGGAGTTAATTTTGAAAGTGCTAATGATATAATGTGATTATAAGCAGTATCCATATTTCACTTACTAAATGGATTAATATATTATTAAGAGCAATGTTAAGATTTCAGTTATTTAGGAGATAGGCATAAGAACTTCAATAAAAATAATCAAAGGATTAGCTCAATTCATAGAAAAGAAAATACATTAAGTATATTATACTAAATATATTTATTTAGTATAATATAAAAATATATTAAAAGATCCTTAGCCTCATCCACATTAAGGAAAATGCAAAGTAAATCTACAAACTATACTGACATACTCTTTTCAGTTATCACACTGTTAAGATCAAATCTTCGTAAACAAACTGGTTTGATGAGTACAGTGGCTGAGAAGGTTCACTACTTGGATCTCCCTGTATGAAAACCTGCTGCATGGAGCATAGTTAGTGTTTTCTGGAACTGGCTCCTGGTTTGGGAAAGCCAATTGTTAGCAGCTCTTTCAAACTCAGCATTCAGTGAGTCATCACGGTATCACACTGGTGGCTTGAAATTGCCCTTAGTGGGAGTAGTCATACCTAGAAAACAGAAAATTCTATGAGGAAAGGCTTTTAAAAAACTCTGTAGAACCAGTTAATCATTTACCGACACACGATTGAACACACTTGACCAACAGTTGCTATGTTATCTGATTTGCTGTGGTTTGCACGCTGAAGCCATATTTCTCCAAGGCTAAGAATTACCCTGGTGACTATGAATAGTGGTAATATTATAGTTTGTCTATTTCTGCGCAATGCATAACTCTATTGAACAACTTTTACTCTGGGACGCCCCATTACCTAGCTGGTCTGAGGCTCTTCCTACCCAATCCTTCCTTCCCTCTTGACAGATGCCAGAATTGCATTGGGGTCTGAAAGGTCCCTCTTCCTTCCTTCTCCTCCCAGGCATTTATCTTGGTTAAATTCTTATACATGTAACCCTGAGTTGGCATCACACTTAGGGGACCAGAATGTCATATAGTTGAAATCATACAGCCTTTTCAGATTGGCTTCTTTTACTTAGTGTTATGCATTTAAGGTTCCTTTATATCTTTTCATGACCGATAGCTTAGTTTTTTTATACTGAGTAATATTCCATTGTCTGGATGTACCACAGTTTATCTATTCACATTCTGAAGGATATCTTGATTGCTTTCAAGTTTTGGCGACTATGAATAAGCTGCTGTAAACATTTATGCTTATGGTAAGAATATGTTCAGTTTTTTAAGAAATCATCAAACTATCTTTCAAAGTAGATGTACCATTTGCATTCCACCAACAGTGAATGAGAGTTCCTGCTGATCCACATCCTCACCAGCATTTAATGTCAGTGTTTTGGATTTGGGCCATTCTAAGAGATATGTAGTGATACCTTGTTTTAATTTATAATTTCCTAATAATATTTAAGGTTGGGCATCTTTTCATATGCTTATTTTCCATCTGAATATCTCCTTAGGTGTCTGTTTAGTTCTCTTGCTCATTCTTTTAATTGGGTTGTTAATATTCTTTTTGTTGAGTTTTAAGATTTCTTTATATATTTGGTGTAATAAGTCTCTATTGGATATGTATTTTGCAAATATTTTCTCCCAGTTTTGGCTTGTCTTTTTTTTTCTTTTGGCAGTACATTTCCAAGATCAGAGTTTTTAATTTTAAGGAAGTCCAGTTTATTAATTATTTATTTTATGAATCATGACTTTGGTGTTATATCTGAAAAGTTATCACCATACCTAAGGTCACCTAGATTTTTTCCCATATTATGTTCTAAAGGTTCTATAGTTTCATGTTTTACATTTAGGTGTATGATCCATTTTGAATTAATTTTTGTGAAAGGTGTAAGTTCTGTGACTAGATTAATCTTTCTGCATGCATTTAGATGTTCAACTGTCTCAGCACCATTTGTTGAAAAGACTATCTTTGATTCATCATATTGCCTTTGTTTTTTTGTCAAAGTTGACTATATTTATATGGAACTATTTCTGGGCTCTCTGTTTTTTTTTTTCTATTTGCCTTTCTTATTGCCAATACCTCACTGGCTTGATTACTGTCACTTTCTAGCAAGTGTTTAAATTGGGTAGTGTTTGTCCTCTGACTTTGTTCTTCTTCAATGTTGTGTTGGTTCTTCTGCAAAAGGTTTGCCTTTCTTTATAAACTTTAGATTCAGTTTATTGATATATTCAAAATCAGTTGCAGGAATTTTGATTGTGATTATGTTATAGCTATTGATCAAGTTGAGAACTGACATCTTAAAAATATTGAGTATTTCTGCCCATGAACATGGGCAATCTCTCTATTTATTTAGCTCTTTGATTTCTTTCAATGGCATTTTGTAGTTTTCCACATACACATCTTGTATATATTTTGTTAGATTTATATCTATAAATATATCTTCCTTGCAGATGTTAGAGCATTTTCCTTTGGCCACTATGCTCATCTCTCTTTCCATGAGTTCCTTTCCATGAACATTCTATTATCTAATGGAAATTATTTTCTAGTCAGATGACCAGCCTTGCCAGCTTTTTATATATGTTTAGGTATTGCTTCAGGGTTTAGGCCCCCAAACTGAGATCATCCATTGGAAGTATAAAGCATTGTGGACAAATGAATATGAGAATGAACAAGGCACCATTAGTGAACTCAAATGTACCTATCTTCTAGTTTGAAAGAAAGACTCACTCACAAACTAACTATTCAAGGGTATAAGAGTCAGTGTGGAGGAGGAGACGGGGAACAGATTAGGAGAGTGGGTAAGAATCACTCTCAGGTTCTAAATTGGAATATGGTGGCAATGGTTTGAGCTTTTAAGTGTATTCCAGATGGGGATGGGTGGTACAGAATGTTATTGAGGTTGGGTAAAGCACAGATTTAAAAATATATACCTTTCTCCCTCCCTCTCTCTCTTGTCCTTCCTTCCTCCCCCCCCCTTTTTTTAAATTTTAATTTTTAAATTAGAGTTGACATTCAGTATTATTTTATATTGGTTTCAGGTGTACAGCATACTGATTAGATATTCATATAATTTTTGATGTTATCCCCTGATTAGTACCCATGTGGCACTATACAAAACTATTACAGTATTATGGACTCTATTCCCTATGCTGCACTTTATATCCCCATGACTATTTTGTAACTACCAATTTGTACATAATCACTTCACCTTTTTCACTCAGCTCCCCAACACCCCTTCCATTGGGCAATCATCAATTTATCCTCTGTATCTGTGAGTCTATTTCTATTTGTTTATTTTGTTCTCTAGATTCCATATATAAGTGAGATCATATGGTATTCATCTTTCTCTGACTGACTTATTTCACTTAACATAATACCCTCTAGGTACATGCAAGTTGTTGCAAATAGTAAGATTTCATCTTTTTAAGCCAAGTAGTATTTCATTGTATGTAGGTACAACATCTTTGTCCATTCATCTATTGATGGACACTTAGGTTGCTTCCATATCTTGGCTATTGTAAATAGTGCTGCAGTGAAGATAGGGGAGTATATATCTGTCTGAATTACTGTTTTGGATTTCTTCAGACAAAACCCAGAATTGGAATTACTAGATCATATGGTACCTTTATTTTTAATTTTTTAAGGAAACCTCAAACTGTTTTTCATAGTGGCTATACCAATCTGCAATTTTGCCAACAGTACATGAGGGTTCTTTTTATAACACATCCTCACCAATACTTGTTTGTTGGTTTATTGATGATAGCCATTCTGAAAGATGTGAGGTGACATCTAATTGTGGTTTTAATTTGCATTTTTTAAAATGATTATTGATGCTTTGCATCTTTTCATATGTCTATTGGCTGTCTGTATGTACTCTTTAGAGAAATGCCTATTCAAGTCTTCTGCCCATTTTTTAATTGTATTGTTTGGTGTTGAATTGTATGAGTTCTTTATAAATTTTGGATATTAATCTGTTGTATGTATCATTGATGAATATCTTCATCCATTCAGTAAGCTGTTTCACTGTTTTGTTTATGACTTACTTTGTGGTGCAAAATGTTTTTATTTTTATGTGGTCCCGTTTTTAAATTTTTCTTCTTTTGTTTCCCTTGCTTGGGAAGATATATCAGAAAAAATATTGCTAAGAGCAATGTCAGAGAGTTTACTGCTTTTTTTTCCCCTAGGAGTTTTATGGTTTTGGATCTTACATTAAGTCTTTAATCAATTTTGAGTTTGTTCTTGTATATATATGGCATAAGAAGGTGGTCCCATTTCACTTTTTTTGCAGGTTATCTGTTCAGTTTTCCCAATGCCATTACTGAAGGGACTGTTTTTACCCCATTATATATTTCTGCCTCCTATGTTGTAAATGACTGTATAGGCATGGATTTATTCTGTTCCATTGATCTGTGTGTCTGTTTATATGCCATTACTCTGCTGCTTTGATTACTTACAGCCTTATAGTATAGTTTGATATCAGTTAGCATGATACCTCTTACTTTGTTCTTTTTTCCCAAGATTGCCATTGCTATTTGTGGTATTTTATGGTTCCATATAAATTTTAAGGTCATTTGTTCTTTTTCTGCAGTAAATGCCATTGGTATTTTGATAGAGATTGCATTGACTATATAGATTGCTTTGGGTAGTGTGGACATTTTTAATAATGTTAATTCTTTCTATCCATGAGCATGGTAAATGCTTCCATGTATTTGTATCTTCCTCAGTTTTTTTCTTCAATGACTTATAATTTTTCAAGTACAGGTCTTTTACCCCCTTGGTTAAATTTATTCCTAGGTATTTTATTGTTTTTGCTGCAGTTGTAAATGAGATTATTTTCTTAGTTTCTCTTTCTGATAGTTCATTATTGGTATATAAAAATGCAACTGATTTCTGAATATTAATTTTGTATCCTGCTACCTTACTGAATTATAATGATGGTTTTACTTCTCCTTTTCAATTTGATTGTCTTTTATTTATTTATTTTTTGTCTGATTACTGTGGCTAGGACTTCCAATACTATGTTGGATAAAAGTGGTGAATGTGGACATTCTTGTCTTTTTCCTGATCTTAAGGATCAGGCTTTTAGCTTTTCTCCATTGAGTATGTTAACTGTGGATTTGTTATGTATGGCCTTTATTATATTGAGGTATGTTCCCTTTATTCCTACTTTGCTGAGAGTTTTTATTATAAATGGATGCTGGATTTTGTCAGATGCTTTTTCTACATCTGTTGATATGATCACATTACTTTTAACTTCCAGTTTGTTAATGTGGTGTATCACATTAATTGATTTGCAGATATTGAACCAGCCTTGCATCTCAGGAATAAATCTAGCTTATTCATGGTGTATGATATTTCTAATATCTTGATGAATTTGGTTTGCTAGTATTTTGTTGAGGATTTTTGCATTTGTGTTCATCATATGGGCCTATAATTTTCTTTTTTTTGTGTGATGTCTTTGTCTGGTTTTAGAAACAGGTTAATGTTGGTTTCATAAAATGAGCTTGAGGGCTGTCCCTCCTCTTGAAGTTTTTGGAATAATTTGAGAAGAATAGTTGTTAACTCATCTTTGAACACTTGGTAAAAATTAACCAATTACACCATTCAGTTCAGGACTTTTGTTTGTGGGGATTTTTTTTTTCTTATTGATTTGATTTTATTAATAGTAATTGGTCAGTTCAGATTTTCTGTTTCTTTTTGTCTCAGTCTTGGGAGATTTAATGTTTCTAGGAATCTATTCTTTCTTCCAGATTGTTCAATTTGTTGACATATAATTGCTCTTAGTATTTTTTTTTTAATAATTCTTTGTACTTCTGTGGAGTCAGTTGTTACTTCTCTTTCATTTCTGATTTTATTTATTTGGGTCTTCTCTTTTTTTCTTAATCAGTCTGATTAAAGGTTTATCAATTTCATTTATCTTTTCAACGAACCAGCTCTTGGTTTCATTGATCTTTTGTATTGTTTTTTAAGACTCTATTTCATTTATTTCCACTCAGACCTCATTTTTTTCTTCCTTCTACACTTTGGGCTTTATCTGTTGTTCCTTTTCTAGTTCCTTTCAGTATAAGGTTAGATTGTTTATTTGAGATTTTTCTTTTTCTTTTTTTTTTTTTTTAGAATAGGCCTATGTTGCTATGACTTTGCTTCTTAGGACTGCTTTTGCTAAGTCCCATAGATTTTGGGTGATTGTGTTTTCATTTTTATTTGTCTCAAGGTATCTTTTGATTTCTCTCTCAATCTCACTGTTAATCCATTCATTGTTTATTAGCATGTTATTTAGCCTCTATGTGTTTGAGTGTTTTTAGGTTTTTTCTCATAATTGATTTCAAGTTTCATACCATTATTGTTGGGGTAGATGCTTGCTATGATTTCTCTATTCTTAAATTTACTGAGATTTGTTTTGTGGCTTGACATGTGGCCTATCTTGTAAAATATTTCATGTGCACTTCAGAAGAATGTATATTCTGCTGCTTTGGGGTGAAATGCTCTAAAAAGATCAATGAAATCCATACAGTCTAGTGTGTCATTTAAGGCTGCTCTTTCCTTGTTGATTTTCCTTTAGGAAGATCTATCCATGGTGTTCCTGGGTGTTAAAGTCCCTGACGATGACTGTATTATTGTCAATCTCTCCCTTTATGTTAGACAATGTTAGCTTTATATATTTAGGTGCTCCTATGTTTGGTGCATAAATGTTTACTAGGGTTATAGCCTCTTGTTGGATTAATCTCTTTATCATTATGCAATGTTCTTCTTTGTCTGTTATTATAATCTTTGCATTAAAGTCTATTTTGTCTGATATAAGTATTGCTACCTCAGCTTTTTATTTTCATTTCTATTTGCATGAAATATCTTTTCAGTTCCTTTAGTTTCATTCCATTTGTCTTTTGATCTGAAGTGAATCTCTTGTAGACAGTATATGCATGGGTCTTATTTTCTAATGCACTAAGCTACCCTGTCTTTTGATTGGAGCATTTAATCCATTTCCATTTAAAGTGATTATCAATAGGAACATAGTTATTGCCATTTTATTATTCATTTTTATGTTCTTCTCCCTTTTCTTCTTCTTAAAGTCCCTTTAACATTTCTTATAATACTGACTTGGTGATGATGAATTCCTTGAGCTTTTTCTCACATGGAAAGCTTTTTATCTCATCCTCAGTTTTAATCAACTGCCTTGCTGGGTAGAGTAGTCTTGGTTTTAGGTCCTTACTTTACATCACTTTGAATAATACATGCCGGTCCCTTCTGGCCTGCAAAGTTTCTGTTGAGAAATCAGCTGACAGAGATTTTCTCAAGAAATACTGCAGCTTTTTCTGGGGCTTGGGCTGAGGCTGGTTGTTCACTACCAAAGTGTCTCTAGAGTTGTGTGAGCTGAGGCCTATTGATTGCTGCTGAAGGAGCCTTGTGCTGTGTGTGGTGTGGGGCTGGTTGCCTACCCATGAAAGTACCTCTGGCAGTGCTTAAGTTGGATGGGATGGGGTCTCAGAGAGGCACCAGGACAGAGCTAGCAGTATTCACCAGAGTGATTCAGTTGTGGTTGTGTTGGGGGAGGGCTCAACAGAGGGATAATGGTGCCTGTCCCTTTAGCTCTCACCCTGAAGCCACATAACTCAGCCTTTCTCTGTATGTCTCTGGTGCATCCTCAGTTGCTCTCCTTTTTCCAGAGGCCAGGGCAAGTGCCTGCGAGCAAGCAAGTCTGCTCATGAGCCCTTTCAGAAGATGTCTAGGTTTCTAGCAGCCTTCTTTCTCACCTAGATGATCAGAATCCCCACTGATTTTCACAACCAGATTTTGTGGGGACTCCCCTTCCTGGCACTGGAGCCATAGGGTGGTGCTGGTGTCCCTTGCTCCTCTGGGAGAGCTCCTCAGTTGAGATATCCCTCTTCATGCTCCACTGCCACATGTGGGTATGCGGCCAGCCCATTTCATGTCTCCACCCCTTCTACAAGGCTTCTTCTTTATATCCTTAGTTTTAGAAGCTCTGGTTAGCTAATCTTCAGATGGTTCTCCAGCTTGATTGTTCTATAATTTAGTTGTAATTTTAATGTGGTCCTAGGAGGAGGCAAGCACAGCATTTACCTACTCCATCTCCTGACCAGAAATCCCAAGATAGATATCTTTTTTTGTATTTGAAAATTTTGATTATGTTTTAGGAATATTCCTTTTGCATGAATTTTCCACAGAGACAAAGTAGACTGTCTAACTGGGGGAATTATCTCTCAGAGGATAGCAAGTAACAAGCACTGAAGGCAGCAATGAGATTTCTTTATTTGATTTTGTTGCTTACATGAAAAGAAATTTTTACCTGTACTGATGATCTTCATTCATGATGAATGCTTCCTATTGTTAAGCATTAGGGAAGTGATTTTGATGTAGAGGCAAAGAAGGTTGAAATATATTGCAATATGTATGTTATAACCATTTCATTTTTTTTACCTTAACTAACTATGGATACTTGCATAGAAATTGCTCTTTACTGTCTTTCTGCATGGTAATATTTCCTATGCTTGAGAATACATCATTTCCTCACTGTACTTTGAAGGAAGTTCTAAACCTTCTCTACTCTAATACATACTCTATTTGGTCTTTTTATTACTTCATTTTATTCCATAATTTCATCTCTGCTTCATATATCACATGCTAGCTACCAAGAAATAGATTTATTTTATATTGGAATTCTTCATCTTTAAGAACTTTGTTTTTTAGACATTGCAGATAAAGGGTTAACAAAACCATTTCTCATTCTGCATGAAAATTTTACCTTTGGTCAATTGTCTCCCTGTTCTCCCTGGCAACTGATGAAGGATATATGTTATTTATGTTTCTAAGCAATACTACTTATATTTGAAAAATACCTCTGATCACTAAATTGTATCTGGACTGAGAATAACTTTTAATAAAGTATAAATAACCTGATGAGGACACTGTAGCATAAGAGCTCCCTGAATGATACAAGTCTGAGCATATTCCTTGTAGGACCCTGAAAGCGATGCCTGTGTGGATATTACAGGTATTGGGTTAGATGGATAATGAGGCCTTAAAAGATGGATCTCCAAACATTACCATCACAACCTGTTGATAAGATGAAGCTGAGTTGAATTTATTGCTTACTATTTTAAGGGGAGACACTGTCCTCCAAAAATTTGGCAGTGTCTTAGAGCAGAAGAGGAGAGAATTTATTGGAAACTGGAAACTTGATTCATGATGGGGCTTTTAAAGCTGGCCTGGGGGAGTGGTTAGGGGAATTTGCTTTATTAGGACTGGGTAAGGTTCAAGGCTCACAATACAATAGTCCAGGATTGGTGGAAACAGTAAGACAAAGATTTGGGGGCATAAAATTCAATCTTAAGACATAAACTGTCTGTTGATACTTTTCACTGAAGAGTTATTGGGTCTTTGGGAAATTCCTATAATGAAAAATCAAACCATTTGCCAGGGCAGGTTAATGGAGTCCTGGAAAAATAAAGTCACCTAAGAAAGACAGAGGAATAGAGCAAAGTCATGTTAACATAGACAGTAAAGTATGGTTTCAGTTCTGAGTGTACATGCTGAGTGTGAGGGTAGACAATTTTAGTTCTAATGTGTATAAGTTAAGATAGTTTCAGTACCTGCCAGTGGAGTCTCATTTACTCACTTCTGCATTGTCACCTGGAGGGAAGAACTTAAGGAAAATAGCTCTGTGGACTACCACACAGACTGCTATGAGGTCAAATCCTATGGGAGAAGATGACTGATGCTGCCGTACTGATAAGCAGTGATTTCTGTTCTGTGTCCCTCTGAGTCTACTGAGAGAAAACATCGTCTAAAGAAGTATTGTGAGCCTGATTGTTTACTTGGTCGGTATTGCAGACACAAATATGGACTTTACAATTAAATGCCTGGTGTGCATTTTTCAAGAAGATGCTAGTTTTCACTGGGATTTGTGTTTATGTCAGAGTGTCAGTAAAAGTCAGTCATTTTTAGTTACATTCACATTTGTACACAGAATTACACTGAGTTATGAGTGGCCATATTCAAAAGCTGTTGTTTGAGCCTTGGCAGATGTTGCAATTATTCTGGCCACAACGAATGAAGAGGCCTAGATGACAGGAGCTTGTGCAGCAATTATTTTATAATCAGAAATAGAGCAGCAGAATTTTTTAATCAAACATGGTCCTGCTGGAATTTTAGAAACAATTATACTTGTGTTCAATATTGACATCCAACAATGAAGTTTACTGGTAGTATATCTATTTAAAGACAGTGTTACCTGTATTGTCAAGTAATCATATTTAAGAACTACAATCTCCATGTTCAGAATCCTTTCAGTGTATAAGATAAAGTTATATCACTAGGACTGATAATTTCTGCTGTTCATATATTTTAAACATACATGAACACTTTAAAAAGTATATATACATATATACAAAAGTATATATACATATACATACATATATATATAATTTCAGATAGTGATATGCTCTACAAATAAAAATAATACAGGAAAGTAGGATCTAGAGAATGACTGGGATGGTCAGAGGTTGAGCCATGTAGGAAAGCATGTAGTGAGCTAAGTGTAGCTCTTAGGGTAAGAAATTTTTTAGTTGCAAAGAAAGAGAAAAAGTAACTTCAAATTATGGGAGATTTAATATAAAGATCGATATTTAATATAAGGATGGACATTTAATATAAGGATGGACAATAATCTGTGTACTTAGATTGACTTTTGAGATGTGGTACATTCAGAAATACAAAGGAATGACCCAAGAAAATTATTTTTTTTTCAAAGTCATCCTTTAAATGAAAAAAAAAATTCCTTATGTAATTTCATTCATCCATTCACTTATCAAATACATATCAAGCTACTTGTCTATTCTATTAAGAATCTAGCAGTGAGCAAGCATGCAAACTCCCTCCTATCTTCATGAAACTATCTAAGAGAAATTGCAATAGACACTTATTAAACAACAGTAAGGAAGACTTTGTTCGACTATTGCAGTAAGGGAGAGAGATTGAACTCTGCTGAAACAAAAGTCAGGGAGGTTGGGTAATGATTAGGCCATCTGTGTTTGCTAATTGGTGCTTATCAAAGTTAGGCTCCTACCCTCCTACAGAGACAGAAACAGAAGTGCTATAGTTCTTGATGATTGCATTTCAAAGGGATGGCTCCCAAGTCCTTAAATACCTTCCTGTGTTATAAAATTGGCAAACGTGTGGGAGAAGACTTATATCTCAAAGGGGCAGAGAAAGAATTTATAATTGAAAGTTTTCTAAAGCAAATACTCTAAGAAAAGGGAGGTCAGGAGCCTAAAGTCAGGGAAAAACTTGTCTAAAGTTTAACCAAACTTTCAGGAAATTAGAGAGGAAAATTAAGGCCCTCTTGGTGGAGAAAAACAGTAAACATATTTGAAAAACTTAAATATATAGTTTTAGATAGTGATATGCTCTAAAATAAAAATAATACAAGATCATAGGGTATAGAGAATGACTGGGATGATTGGGAGGTGAGCCACATAAGAAACCATGTAGTGCACTAAATGCAACTGTTAGCTTAGAGTTTTTTAGTTGCAAAGAAACAAGACTCAAGTGACCACAAGTGATAGAAGATTTAATATAAGGATGGGTGTTTTCTGGAACATTAGAAAAGAAACGTTGGGACTAGTATGTGGTCCTGGACCATGGTAGCTCTGGGAACCATGGCCTAAGACACAGCCAAGTTGTAATATTAGGGAAGTGAGACTGGAAGTGGGAGCTAGGCCAAGGAACTGGGAAAGGAGGGAGGAGTATATGAAAATGGAGCCACTCTTTGACCACTTTCTTTACATGTCTCACTTCTCTTGCTATCTTTTTATTATAGCCTTAACTACCACATCATCACATATTATCACAAAATAGTTGGCAAAGGGTCACTTTTGGAAAAAAAATTTGAAGGACATGACTGTTCAGTCTGTTCTTGTATTTTTCCAGTTTTAGTAGATCTTTACTTGAGTGTCTTACCATTAATATGATTCACTTAGTCCTGTCAATATACTTTTCTATTTTCTTTACTGATTGAATTCTTACCTTCTCTTTTAATCTCTTAACTCCATTCCTGAATCTTTGTAACTTTCTTTAGCACATGGTCTGTCACTGCCACTTCAGCCTTTCTCTGATTCAGCTCTCACTGCCTGCTGCATCATTCCCTCAGCATTTCTTGGACCAGTTATTTATACTACAAAACAAGGGTCTTAACTTGAGGATGGGAATAGTTAGGGAAAGTCTCTGAAAAGGTGACATAAGCCCAGAGCTACAAGATGGGTAGGAAATGACCATGCAAAAGGAGTGTTTGGTGGGTTAGGGAGAGTGTTTTAAACTTCATGTTTGGAGATTCCCAGGTGAGAGAATATGAATTTTTGAAGAAAAGAAAAAAGCTTTCCATGACTGGAATAGAGAAAGCAAAAGATGGAAATACACAAAGTGAGACTGTACTGGTAGGCAGGTTGTTTAAGGAGTTTGGATTAATTTAAAGGCAACAACAAGTTATTGAAGGATTTAAAGCACCCCCCAGCCTGGCTTGCTTGTACATATATCATAATATTGGAAAAAAAAGTTTTAGGCAATATACCTCTTTTTAGGATGCGTGTTTTGATCATGCTTTGTATTAGACAAATACTCAATAGATATTAAAGAATTTAATATCTATTTATAGCATTGAATAGCATTTAAAGTACATTGTGGATGTTTCAGAACATTGGTGTTTATTCTATCACCTATCTATCTATCTATCTATCTATCTATCTATCTATCTATCATCTATCTATCTATCATCTAGCATCATCATCTATCTATCACCTTTGCTGCTGTTTTGATAAGAATATAAGTTGGTTACAACAAGTTCTTTAAATTGAGATCCTCTTCTGAAGCATGTTAACTAATTCATGGAGTAATTAAGTTTATTTCCCTAAGGATCTCTTGGTAGCATAAGTTAGAGAAGTGAATTCTGAATATGAAAGAAGCAATAGAATTTATTTTCTGCATTGAGTTCATGTAACAAATGTTATTGGCTATTTTCTATCAGTCTTTAAATTGTGTTCTATAAAAGGAAATGGAAGTGGACCTGTAGTCATTTATGTTCAACATCTATTTAGAATAAGAACCCAGTGGTTATGAAATGCAGTTTATGATTGTTTAGTGGTTTTTATCCAGTTACCTGATATGGTGCTACTTGTGAGGATAAAATAATTATTAATTATTAATTACAGTATCAGTGCCAGAGGAGTAAGAAATTATTAGGATTATGTATTAGTTAGTTTATTCTTTAATTAATGTATTTATTATTTTTAATAAATATTTGGTGCCTACTACATGCCAGGAAGTGCTAGAGATAAAAGAATGAATAAACATGATATGAGTATACAATCACAAACAGACAAAAGTCATGAAGGGAAGAATGTACCTGGTCTTTTGGGATTATATAATGAAATGACATGACCTAGACTGGAGTGAAAGTTTTTCTGAGAAAGCAATGACTGGGCTGAGATCTGAAGTATGAATATACTTCAGGCTAAGGACAGGAGCATCAATGAGTTGTAGGACATTCAGTTTAGAAAAAATACCAAGTGCATAAACCCTGTATTTTAGGAAGCATGACATGTTTAAAGAATTGAAAGTTGGATGGAGAGTGAGGTTAAGAGTGTTGAAAGATGAAGTTAGAGTGCTCCACTGGGGCCAAACCATAGAAGTCTGTGTAAACAAAAACAGATTTTAAAACAATGGAAACTGGTTCTAAAATCATATGATTTTACACAAGGAATGGTTTTGAAGTTATGACTCTTATGTAGTGATTAGATGGGGTCAAATGAATTACTTAAAAATTATTAGAAAACTTTTATAGGTCTTGTGATGCTTGTATCATGAGCTAAGGTGGTGACAGTGCAGATGGAGAGAAATGGATAAATTTGAGAGATATTTAGAAGTTAAACTTAACAGGATTTTAAGGTAGATGGGATATGGGAAATGTTAGAGAGAGGAGCGACGATAATACTTCCTGGTTTCTGATTTGCTTAATCAAATGGCTAATGCTTATATTTGCTGAGATATTAGAAAAGGGCTAGGTCTCAAATGGGAAAGTAAAAGGAGAATAGTATTTTTTTTTTTTAAATGGGAGAGACTTTTAAATGTCTGTGGGAAAGATATAGTTGAAGGAGGAGGAAGTGGTTGGAATTTTGAGCAGAACTGAGAAAGTTTTCAATATAGTGAGTAGATGAATTCATAAGAAAAACAGTAAACTTGCTGGGTAGCTGAGAGATGCTTTGATATTGATGATGAATTTATAGTGTAACCAATTTGTCCTTGTGTATATTCAAGATCATGACTTTCTTGAATACTTCTTAGCACAGGCATGAAGAAAGCTGATAAGTGACCAGGATTCAGATTTTGATAGAAATTATAATGAAGAGACAGAGGTGCTGAGTGATTTGGGGTATATAGTGTTATGGGGCTACATAAAGAAGACAGTGGAGAATGGACAGGATTGGCAGATGGGGAAAAAGTAGATCTCTAAGTAGACTGGAGGTTGAGTAAGGTTGAACTACTACTGCAATTGTTGTAATTGACTGATTTAGTCTAACAGAGAAGAAAATATGGCCAGGTAGCAGGATGGTTCTATTCAATACTTCAGAGCTGGTGAAAGTTTTAGGATATGACAAATTTCAGATTATGACTGTGGGAGAAGGTGTCTGAGGAGAAGTGGAAAGATTGAGATGAACTGGTAAAGAAACTGTTGGGCTAGGTTGTTGGAAGGGTCAACCATGTAGATAATGAAGTTACCTAGGGTGATGGAAAGATTTTGGGTGAGGTTTGACTTGAGAGTTATTTAGGAGATATATGAAATAATAACTTCGAGTTATCCATTCTCCTGGAATATTCACTAGCGTGAATCCATGCAAAGCAAAATAGCAATACATTTCCCAATATAAAATCTAAATAATACCTAACGGTTGTGTATTAAATTTTATTTTACTATCCATAACTTACCTGTTTAGGGTAATGTCTTGTTAAAATGGGACCTCTGTATCTGGTAGGTGTTTACATTGCTTCTAGTCTTAAGTAACACCAAGTATGAAAATCTGTGCACAAAAGCACATAACATTTCTCCTTTTCCCACATTTGTATTAGTTAGATTTTCTTCCCCTTCATAACATGAACCCCAAATTTTGTGAATAATAACAATCATCATTTATTTAACTCATGTGTCTTTGGCTCAACTGGGTAATTCTGCTAACTTGGGCTAGGTTTGACTTATCTCAACTAAGTTTACCCATGCATCTGTGATAGGCTGCTGCTTTGGTTAGTGGCTAACTGGTTTGTGATGACTCAAAGGGATGACCCAGAGGGCTGTTCCTGTGGTCTCTCATCATCAAAAAGCCTTGTAGGTCTTCCTGACATGGCAACTGGGTTCCAAGGATATGAGTTGAGGTGCTATACCTCTTGAGGCTTAGAACTGGCACAAGATCACTTACACCACATTCTGTTGGCCGAAGCAAGTCATAAGGTCGACCCATACTCAAAGGCTGGGGAAATAGACCTTATCTCTTGGTAGGAGGGTTGCAAAGTCACATTGCTAAGGGGTGTGGAGACAGGAAGGGAAAATGACCACAGCTACCATATTTTTTTTCCAATCTACTATAACATCTGTGTATGAGAATTGGAAGATGTAGTTGAAACACCATGCAGTTGGATATTATAACTCTATATTTCTGCACTATCATATATCCTTTATATATCCTTTGACAAGAAAGTTTTTGATCATTCTTTTTCTGTTTGTAAAGCAAAATGAGAAGAAGGTAGGAAAGCATATTAGCTGAGTTCATTAGTGATAATCAAATGAGAAAACTAGTTTATATTTTAAGTGGTTTTGCAATTGAAAGATATTATTTTTATGCTGATAATATTTTGCATCCCTTTAATGTGAGAGTCCAGAAAAAAGTCTTGAAGAGTTAATAACACAGAGATGTCTCCTGGATATTGTTTCTCATGCTACTATGCCCCGAAAGGATTGTCAAGTAAGGAAATGGGCTAGAAATTTGGAAACCTGATGATTGAAAGTTCTCCATTAACCTTGCTGTGTTCTATTATGTGTTTGATGTGTTTAATATTCTCTTCTGCCAGGGGAAACTGAGGGATTTGTGTGATTAGGGCTTAGAGGTTGGGAAAGAGGCAGAAAACCTCTGGAGTGCAGAGGAGGGCACAGAAGGACTGGAAAGTATAAAGTGAAATGAGGCAGAAAATGGATGAGCATATAGACTGGTGGAAAGTATAGAATCAAGAAATTGAAAAAATACAGAAGAGGGGAGTTTTTGAGGACTGGCCTATAAAAATATTCAATTCAGTATTACCTGATGGGTGAAATGAAAATTCAAAACACGGAAGTAAATAGGATTTATAGGCTGATCTTAAAGTTATGAGGGTGAATCATAAAATAAGGAAAATGTTTGATTTTACTTATAATATTGAATATAACTCCCATTCCCCACAAATCATATGATGTAGAAGAAATTATGTGTCTGAATTACGTGTTGTGGTGAAATGTTAAGCTAACAACATAGCAGTGACTACTGAATTTTCCATAACATTATTTTTGATGTTTAAATATAACATACTTAAAGAAAATTACACCAGTCTTAAGTGTGGAGCTCAAAGGAATTTCACAAAGTGAACCCAACTAGTAATTAGTAGCAATATAAAGACACAGAATGTTGCCTGGAAGCCCAAACTCCCCTCGTAGTCACACTACCCCTCCCCCAACAAAGTCACTATCTTAACTTCTAATTCCATAGAGGAGTTTCATCTGTTTTTAAGCTTTTTCTAAATGAAATATATTCCTTTGTGTCTGGCCTCTTGCTCAACATGATGCTTTTTAGATTTATTCTTGTTAATGCATATAGTTCTCATCTGTTCATGTTTATTTTTGAGTAGCATTTCATTGAGTGAATGTGCTATGATTTATTTATCCATTATACTGGAGATGGACATTTGGATTATTTCAAGTTTAAGTATTTCATCATATTTTAAAGTCAAGTCATTTCCTTTAAGTTTTGATTATAGTGATTGCATTAAATTCTCTTTGGTACAAAACAACAGAGAATGAGATAGTGAAAAAAGAACTTTTCAAATAAAACAAACTTACTTATTTGTGTATTATTTATTTTGAAGAGCAAACTCTGATTATAGGCAGATGAAGTGAATGCTAGACAAATTCAAGGTGTAACTTTGAGGTTATGTTTGGGAGCAAAAAAGAACTTGGTCTTACTGGAGCACTGTTGCTATGCAATGACACAGTAGTAAATGACTTGGCAGGGTAGACTGAGATGGGATTTAAGACCTTTAAGGCCTGCAGAAAATATTGTGTTTAATACATTGTTTATTATGAGCTCGTAGAGGTTATGCGGGTGCTGTCTTTCAGGAAGATTAATATTGCAGTGGTTATTGGGCATAAGGACAGGAAGATTGCACTGCAGTTGGTTGTCATGGAAAGTTCACTAAGAATCTAAAGGACTAGATCTGGCAGATGCTTCTATTCCTTCCAACTATGGAACTTCGGGCAAGTTATTTTACCTGAGCTATTTAATGTCCTCATATGAACAGTGAGAATAGGCCTGCTATTGTGAGAATGAAATGAGTTGGTTCATGTTAGAGAATTGTAGACTAAATAGAGTTCTAAGATGACATCCACAGACCCCTATTGTGGGCCACTGCTGTCCCTGAGTGGGTATAAGAGGTGACTAGTATTTAATCACCTTTATTCAGTCATGTACAGAGTACCCATGTTTAAACTAACATTATGAGTACTAACGTACTTAGTTAAATTATACTTTATGCTCTAGGTATCGTGAGTTTTAGAGTGAGGTCAAGTAATGAAGTGGTGAGAAGCAAGGGGTCTGAAACCACACTATCTGTATTTGAATCTTGGCTCTTTCTCATACTACCTGAATGAACTTAGTCACATTATTTAACCTTTGAGGTCTATGTTTTAAGAACGATACCTATGACATCAGATTGTTTTGAAGTTAAAATTAGTTAATACATATAAAGCACTTAGAGCAGTACATGGTATGCAGTAAGTGTTCAATATTATCACCTTGTCTGTTTTCCAAGTAGTAATGAATAATCTTGCATTCTGATTGCTTTACTGCATAAAAGTATATGGTACAGCTCCAGCTATGATTCAGGCTCCCTACATTGGGGTTATACAAAATGAGCTCAACCCTCATCAATTTCCTGTGTATTTGAATACAATTATAATGCCCTGCCCCATTATCCTTTTTTTTTTTCATTTTCTTCTACATTGACCAACAGGGTATAGTTTTGAGTTCTTTTTTAGTAGTACTCTTCTGAATATGTTTTATGTATCTCTCATAGCTGTGGAATGGTCAGTGGAGAAAAGGAGAATTTCTTTTTTCATATTTGATGCCATAGCTTTATTAATGCAACTGAGAATTACATCGAATGTTTTTTTGTCCATATTCTACTGTTAAACCACATTGAGTTTATTATTACCTAAATACCCCCAAATTCACCTCATCCACATTTTGCTTGTATAGCAAAATAGTTTTCATTCACTTATTGAATGCATTGACTACTTAATGTATTACCATATACTAAGCTCTATAATTGACACTAGATATATTCTTCATAGAGCTTAGAGTTTCCTAAGATGTCATGCATACAAAACAGAGACTTATGGTAAAGTGTAATCATGATAACTGTTATAATAGATAAGTGCAAAGGGTTGGGATAATATGAAGAAAGGACATCTAACTTATAGTCAGAGAAAGGATAAAGGTATGATAATGAAGATGGTGATGGGGGAAGATGTCAGAGAAATGCACATGGGGGAGAGAATGTCATAACTATAAGTAAGATCTTAGCTACAAAGAGTGTGGAAGGGACAGACTTTTTAAGATGAGGGGACAACCTATAATGCGGCATGAAACAGAATAGACACTCTAGAAACCATACCTAGCTGAGCATGGTAAGAGCATAGAGAGCATGAATAGAAATTGGTGGGCAAGATGCTGACTATGCTGATTAGTTAGGCAGGTACCAGGTCCTGAATGGCTTTGGATGTCATAGTAGATAGTTAGTATGTAATCCTAAGACATTGAAGATTTTAGATCAGAGAGGGACATGATTAGATTCATGTGATTTTATAAAACACCAGGCTGGTAGCTTGTATACTATAATCTGCGAATTAAAAGGAGGAAGACTATAGGTAGGGTGGTTAATTGGAGAGGCTATTTCTAGTCACACAAATAAGAAAAAAGCATGCAGTATTGGACATGGCTTTAGAAAATGTGCTTTCTGATCAAGTGGAGTCCAGAGCAGATGCCACTGATGTAGACCACCTTCCTTTGGAGAACTCTGCCTACGTCGTAGATCAAGGGAGAGTGTCCTTTCACCATTTAGGTCTAATTTTAGGAGGCCCTCATTCTTTACAGTCTAGTTGAGAGTTGTGACTGTTTTGTAGTTTGAATGGAGATAAAGCTTTCTCATTGTTTTTTTCTTCTTTTGTTTTTTAGAGAAATGAATTCAGTTAGAAATGAGCTTTCTTTGCAATATTTAAACAAATTTGAGTCAGCTAGAGGAAACACAGCAACACGTTTTAGTCTTTAACTTAACCTTGTTTGAGTTTTCATACATTTTGACTAAGGGTTTCTTTAGAGCAGAAGTAAGACATATTTACCCCACTGTCCCTAGTGCCCATCTCAGACTCTGGCATATAGAAATTCTCAATAAATACTTTTGTCTTTCTTGTTCATGATTATGTAGTCTCATTTTTTTTAGGGCTTCCAAGCTCTTTTGAATCTTCTTACCTCTCCACATCTCATGTCATTGAATTATGACAACTGATCTGAATTTTATTAATGCTACTCATTTGATCTGCCTAAACTATAATATCTTTTTTTCTCACAACTGTTCAAGTCAAATGAGAATTTATTTTAAGGATGAATTTATGCCACATTTGAGAGTAGGAATTCACATAGAACCAGGCTTAAGAATATCAAAGTTGGGAAGAAAAAAACCTGTCAAAATGCTTCTGCTACTCTTTCACATCCACAGGGCCTCTTATTACTACTTCTCTTTGTTCTCTCTCTCTCTTTCTCCCCCTCCCCTCAAACTTTTATTTTGAAAAATTTCAATCATATAGAGTAAAGTATAACCAAATGTATTTTTAACCTTTTTACTTTAACTGTCAGGAAATTTATGATGTCATAAAACTAATATTACATCTATTCTGCTACCCTAACCAGTTCCTCTGTGTTGGTCAGAATTAAATCAGAGTAAATTATGTTAGATTCCTTGTCTCCCTTTTGGGAGATGGAATTAGCAGAAAGGAAGTTATGGAATCCATGCAATTTGAAAGTGATGATCAGATGAGGGGCTTCCCAGATCACTACTCTATCTTTCCTATTTTTGTGTCAGGGATACATTTGTCTTATCTTCCCAGGTGGCTTATTATATACTTCCAAAAATGTAACTATGAGACTTTTATATTAAAGAAAGTATATGCTAATTTCCATTTGGATAGTGCAATGTTTGGAATTTTAAGCTCCTCAACTAAATATGATTATTTTTTTGCTTATGATATTCTTTTCTATGACTATTTCTAGAGGATGGTAAAATTTGGTAGGTAATGCACCCATTCAGGGTTTGACTCTTCACTTTCTTAGAGCTCTACAAATGTAGGGCTTATCATGACTGTGGCAGGAGGTAGTGGAATCCAATGGTGACATCTGCTTATTCTTCGCATATGCACAGAAGTATTTTGTTTGCTTGCCTATAAGGTTGCGATTCCTTTTTAGAAGTTTTGCTGTTCATAGCCATTATAAAGTAAGAAATAAAAATAAAGCTTTTAGAGGAAATGTTTTATAGGAGAAGAAATAAAAAGTCTGGACTCTTCACCATATTTTTCTATTCCGTATATGATGCATTTGAGCAATTTTCTTCTTTGTTTTTTTCTCTATGCTATTTATACTGTACTTATATTTGGTCTTCCTTATCTAATGAAAAGTCATTTTGCATAAAAATTTACAAATTTATTATTTCTAAATGGGGAGGAACCTACACTAAAATTTTTCTTTATAATTTCAGCTTTTTTTTGGTTGACAAAGTCAGAACTATATTATATGTATGTTCTTTGTATATAAATGGGGGATCAAGTTAATGAAGGTGAGCCATTGTACTGTTCCCCTTTTTCTTTTCTGAAGATGTTTTGTCATTTCTTGTCTTTTATTCAGGGAATCAGCAGTCTCTTCAGTTCCTTAAAAGTGGTGCGTCTCCTGCGACTGGGCCGTGTCGCTAGGAAATTGGACCATTACCTAGAATATGGAGCAGCGGTCCTTGTGCTTTTGGTGTGTGTGTTTGGACTAGTTGCCCACTGGCTGGCCTGCATATGGTACAGCATTGGGGACTATGAAGTCATCGATGAAGTCACAAACACCATCCAAATAGACAGTTGGCTCTACCAGCTGGCCTTGAGCATTGGGACTCCATATCGATACAATGCCAGTGCAGGAATATGGGAAGGAGGACCCAGCAAGGATTCACTGTATGTGTCCTCTCTCTACTTTACCATGACAAGCCTTACAACCATAGGATTTGGAAACATAGCTCCTACCACAGATGTGGAAAAGATGTTTTCTGTGGCCATGATGATGGTTGGCTGTAAGTATCTTATTTTTATTTTTTTACTTATGTAAATCATTGTTGTTGGCAGTTTTCCAGGCTTCAAGCTCTGGCAGGATTAAAGTGAAACTATTTTGTCTTCAGAAAGGTGTTTAATCCATGTCATTTGCATTGGTTTAATTTTTCTTCATCCTTAGAAAACGAAAATGCAAAATAATATATTTTACTTTTTGGACTGCATTAACACATTGAAAACAGTTTGGACAGAGTGATATAAACATCAGAATGGGAACTCTCTGATTTAATTTTGTTCACAATGTTCACTGAATTCCAGAACAGCAGAATCTGTAGTGAGATACCAAGATTAAAAAATATTTTACCTAATAGTTGAATGCCTGAATTAAAATTGATTTCAGGATACAGATCTATGCAGGTTTTTCCAATTAAGACTAGTAAAAAAGATCTGTCGATCTAATCTCCATTATAGACACTCTACATTAGATATATGCCTATTTGGAAGGATGTAAGGATTAGTAAATATAGTAAAATCTTTTCAGCAAGGACAAGGGTCTCTAGAATTTAACTTGCATACCTGAGTACTAAGTCTTGGAGGTGTTCTTAGGAGTAAAATGCTCTCTTACAGACCCAAAGACCCTTGAGTTCTACATTCAGACTAAGACTAGATGACATTAGAAGACCAGAACACTAAGGAAATACATGCCAAATAAGGTGTTGTAAAAGATCTTAGGAAGACTTGACCACCGTCCATACCTTCAAGTTAGATTTATCCTAACCTAGTTCTGATACCTAAAGATTATGGACCTGGAGGTGTGATTAGTGTTGCTATCAACTGTTAAGCCTTTGTATCATGGTCATTTGTTTTTGGTCTAAGTGCTCTTTGTTAAGGTTTCAGATTGCAGAGGTTTATATTTTGACACTGATAGGAAAGATGTTAGGGTATCAGTTGGCTCATAATGGGTCAATATCTTGAGTTTAGGCAAAGTAGTTTTCAGAGTTTAGAATGCCTGAAAGCTATTGGAACAACGTTAGCAATTGCTTAGCTTCAGTACCTCTATACTCCTTTGCACAGGTACAGAAACAAGAACTCACAGGTTCTATTTGCTGGTTAAAGGTAACAGACAGAGAGTGAGAATTCAAAATGCTGTTTACACCAGAGTCTTTTAGAAGAAAAATGTTCTTACATACAAAGAGATCCTGATGATTAATTAAACTGTTGCCTACACACCAAAATGGTAAGATGTATTAGCAAAAAGGTACTTTATAAGTTCAGGAGATGACATTTTGTCAGATGTAATATTTATTGCTCTACTACTTTTAGTATTTATATAATGCATTTTGCCTTACACTTGGGCATAATTAGATTTTTTAAAGTCTATTTTCAAGTAATTATAGATTTACTGGAAGTTACAAACATACTAAAGAGAGGGCCTTTGTGTCCTTCACCTGTTTTTCTCCCAAAGTTGCATCTTATAAAACTCTAGAATAAGACCAACACTGACATTGGTACGACGTGTGTTTATAGTTTTATGGTATTCTGTCAGTTGTAGATTCCTGTAACTACCACTGAAATCAAGATACAGAATTGTCCCATTACCACAAATATGTCCCTCATGTTACTACTCTATAGTCAAACCCATCCTTTCCTTCAAGCATCCCTAACTCTCTGGCAACTATCGCTCTATTATACATCTCTGTAATTTTTTGTTTTTGAGAATATTATTCTATAAATGAACTCATACAAAATGTGACCTTTTGAAATTGCCTTTTTCTATTCAGCATAATCCCCTTGATATCTGTCTAAGTTGTTGAGTATGTCAATAGTTTGTACTATTTCATGGTTTGATATGCTGCCATTTAAACGTTCTTGTATGGAAGGATGTTTTGGTTGTTTCCAGTTTTGGGCTATTATAAATGAAGCAGCTATGAACAGTCGTATACAGTTTTTTGTTTGGATATAAGTTCTCAGTTCTCTGAGATAAATACACAGAAATGTGATTGCTGGGATATATGGTAAGTATATACTTAGTTTTTCTTTAAGAAACTGGCAAACTATTTTACAGAATGGATATACTAGCATAGTTAGATTTTTTACAAGAGAATATTAAGAGAAGTTAAAGGATATCATTATTCATTTTGTTTCTCAGGCCCCAAACCTGGAAACCATCCTAGGTGCCTGTTTTTTTCTCATGTAATACATCTCTTTGTAACAAGTTATGTTCACTTTACCTTCAGAATTCATTTGATTATTTCTCTTCACTTCCATAACTTACCACCCAAGACCAAGTCACCACCATCACTGACCTAGATATTTGCAGCACTCCCCTATATATTTCTTCTGTTTCTACTCTTATCCCACAATCCATACTCAGAGTGGCCCTTTTAAAGTAAATTAGATCACACCATTCCTCTGTTCAAAGCCCTCCAATTTTTCCAGTCCAGATTCCTTGTTCCTTCTGTCAAAGCCTGAATGGTCTGGCCTTGCCTGCCTACCTCACTCCACTTCCATTCCTTGCCTTGCCTTATTCTACTCATTCCACCCCACCCATTTGGCACTCTCTGTCCACATCAAGTTGAATCCTTTCTCAGAGTATTTGTACTTGTTTTCCTCACTGCTTAAAACATCCCTCCTTTGTATTATGCCATGAATTCATGCCAGTCTCCATTCACATGTCCTCTTCAGAAATCCATCCTAATATATTCAGAAATTTCTTCATACTATAATTCATAAATTCTTCCCACTATAATTCATAAATTCTTCCCTACTATAAAAAACCACCCCAGTGCCTGACTCTCTTGTTCTCTGACCTTTAACCTTTTTCTTCTTCATTTTATCCACTGAGACCTAAAACCATGTTGGCTCTCTGTTTATTTTTGTTTTTCCTTCAGTAAGTTAGCTCCACAAAAGTAGGGTCTTTGCCTTTTTTTTTTTTGCTTCTATATACCCAACTTTTTAACAATTAAACAATTTTTAATACCATGCTTAATCTAAATATGTTGTATGAGTGAATGAACTTGAAGATATCCCTCATGGTCATAGTATATCCTGTCCTGAATTCACTCTAGTTAAGTCTCTGATGAAGATATATGCCAGGAAAATGCAGTCTTTGGAATTTGGCCCTGATTCCTTTGTGAAAGTCCTGGTGAGCTCAGGGCTTTTTGTCTGCCTTTAGGAGTTTCGTGGCCCCTTCAGATTGATTACCCCAACCCTAAATCTCCCACTAGGCCTGATGATAGCTGTGATGAGGTAATAAGTGGAAGCAACAAAAACTCTTTCTCTCGCAAAGTTTTGCCATTTACCTTCTGCATCTACATCCATTGGAAATTTTCACATAGATTCAGTTGAATTGTCATTTAGTTCATTTAGTTCAGAGCTGGTCCCATTCCTTTCCGACTTAATGGATGGCCAATTATATTGCTACATAAAAATTTATTTCTGTTCTTTCCTTTCCCTTTTCTTCAGTTCCTGTTTTGATTTCAAGATGAGGATCTTGCATTAAAGTTGGTCCTTTTCCTTTCTGAATTTCTGTTATTTCCTTTCAACACCTGAGCAGTTGTTTTCTGTTAATTAACCAATTTCTGACATCTTTTGCCTGTTGATTTAGGTTTTCTTTTTATGTCTCTGAATAAGTTTCAGTTTCTATAGCCAGAATGTTCCAAGGAGATGCCTTTTAATTTTCTTCTTAGACCTTGGGTCCTTAGTAATTTCATGGCATCTTTCCTTTGCAACAACCTAAGAAGAAAATAGAAAACTGTCAAGACCCATGAAGTGTTACAGTAACTTCCTACAATTCCAAAATTTATTAGATACACATTGCACAAAATATCAGCCAAATGTGGCTGTTGCAGCTGTTTGTAATCTTAGTATGATTTCTCCCCCTACAATAATACTAAGGAAAACAAACAAAATAAACAACCAGTATTCTCAGAGCCCATTATGTGTTAGACATAGATGTAGCCAGAGATTTCATGATGTGTGTGTGTGTGTGTGTGTGTGAGAGAGAGAGAGAGAGAGGTGGAGAGGGAGAGAAAGAGAAATCAGAAAGGTTCATGCTTAGGATTCCATGTCTGCTATTTTAGAAGCACCACTTGTAACCTTATAATGCAGTATCAGAGAAAAATATTTTATCAAAAGGTTGTTAAAAATACCAACTGCCTATATTCTATAGAAAAAGTGATCACTACTTATAAATGATAGCTTTCTTTTCTGGAGAAAGTAATCTGAAATTTTTATGCCTTCCAGCAATATTTAGAAATTACAGTGGCAGCAATTTCAGTTTCTATGTCCTTTCTGAGCCTTTTTTTTTAATAGCATATCTTCTCTGACTCCTACATTCTTCTACCCCACTCCTTCCCCATGCTGAATTGCACATAGACTCTGTTCAGGAACATAGTATCAAGGTTTTCCTTGTGATATTGAACAAATATTCAAAAAAATATTTATGACTGTGGACTACCTTCATATCTAGACCTTATATATTTTTTGTTTTTTTTTTTTCTATGTTGGCAAGATCTTCCAATTTTTTGCCATTTACCTGCTACCTAGGAACTTTTCAGACTTATACCTTTTGTTTCTACAGTTGCCCAAGGTAAAGAATTCTTCTGCTCAGATTCTGGAAATGGAAGATGGTTTGGATCTTCTCAACATATGTCTACCACCATGTATTCTTTACCCTAAATTTGTCTTTTCTCAGTTTTGGCACGCATTGAGTGAATTCCATGGCTTTGACAGCAGCCACCACTACTCTAGGATAGTCAGTTGCCCCATTTCTCTGTATCTATCCATTCACGAATGAACCTGATTGCTCTGCTGACATTCACAAAATTCACTACCAAATGGCTTGTGAAACAAGGTATTTTTGCTGTTTGGTTCTGTAGCAGTTGTGGAAAATAACATACTTTTTTTTTTTTTAAGATCAGGATGTGGGTAATGTCTTTACTAATTTTCTCAGTAAATACTTAATGATGCTTTTCTGAATTGTTTTTTAATTCATTTATATAATCTTATTGAGCCCTTAATAATTTATTTCCTAAAGATTAAGACTGACTAATTTTGCTTCTATTCAGAAAGCACCTTAGCACACTAACGATTTGTTTTGGTGGCTATAAAAGAAAGGAATATGAGAATTCAATTTTTTGATATGATTATTGTTTTTCTTAATGTATTTTTATGGATCTTCTTCTAAAGATTTATCAAGACAGATTTACTTAGTTCTTTCTTCATTACTAAATAATCACATAAATTACATTTTAGTTTAAGCTATTATAAAAAATGATAATTTTTACTTTTCATTATAATTTAATAAAGAAACAAAATAAAAAGATGTTATAAATAACTTTTGGCCATTAATAATGTCTGACCAAATTTGTTATACATATAACAAAACAAAGCAAATATATATAACAAAGCAAATAAATATATATTTATATATAACAAAGCAAATAAACTATGTAGTTTGCTTTATTTTGTTTTAATATAATATTAAATATTAAATACTTTAGTAAACATGTAGATAGCATATTTCAAAGGACAATAAGGTTGGACTTTGGGTATTTATTTTATTTAAAAGCATCTTTACTTATTCCATTGCTGCCTGCTTAGATGCTAAAATAAGGCAGCCTGACTCATGTGGTATTTGACAATCAGAATCTGTCCTGCTGGGATGCCGTCTTTAAAAGTACAACAAAGCAAAACTAAAAGCTATAAATATGATAATTGCTGAGGTTTAGTTGGTAGACAAGAATCCCAGTCGTAATAATGCTAATCTGCAGTTTTCAAATTGAGTGTAATTGATGATAACTCTTAAGAACTTTCTAATTGTCTAGTATGTTTTATAATGCATAAGGCAAATGGTTTAGCACATTTAGAGGTATAGCAGGACCATCTGCCAGTAGGATGTGTATGAAGGGAAATTTGAATCTCCATGTGGGTGGTTAAGTGCCACCGGGAGCACTTAGTTACACACTGGTCACTCAGCATCATGCAGAGGAAGTTCATGCCATGTATATTCTCCCGTTGATGAGCTCATTTAGCATCCTCTGTGGAGTTCAGATAAAAGCCAAGCTGAGATTATGGGCATTGCCTTTACTCCTCTTCATAGGAAAAGGAAATAAATAGAAGATGGGTAGACCCAGAGATTGGGAGAATATAGAATAAGTTGAGGGCAGAGGCCTGTGTGACCTTGGGGAGTCTTTGAATCTCTCTAGGTTTTAGTTTTTTTCAATTATGAAATGTAGGAGTTAAAATAAATGACTTCCAGGTTCCTTTCTAGGTGCTACTGTCCATAGAATTGGTCTGATATCGGAGACGAGGTTAATATGGAAAAGGAAGAAGTATCACTTAAAGGTTTTAGAGTTTTTCACATAAATTGCATACCGTGTTCTATGAAGAGTAGGTGTTTTGTATAGAATAGTTCAGTAAAGAGTTAGGAGGGAGACTGTTGGGGGATATTATAGAGAAAAAGCTATGCTTTTGGAAAAGAAAGTTTTTCTCATATAGAAATTAGGCAGCTAGGAAAACTAAAAGACATTTGCCTCAGGTCAGAGAAATGGGGCCAGGGAGAAGTCTGTACACCATACCAGTGGGGACTCTGAAGGATATTTGGCCCAAATGGATATCCAGGCAGGTTTAAAAGTGAGTTGTTACCATTTTCCAATATTAAAAAAATTCCTCCTCTATAAATAAATCATAATATGAAATTTCAGGAGACTCAGATACAATATTAAGTTATATGTTATTTTATTTTATTTTTTTTACCCTTGCGATTGCAGTGTAGGTAGGCAATGGAGTGTGAACATGCTGATTTTTTCATTTCTGGTTTTAGTTTTAGCCAGATGGAAAGAGCTTTAAGCTTAATGTTTATTTTGGAAACTGGGTCAATTCTTTGTATCTGCTTTACCCCTGCTTGTAAAAAAGAATTTTTATTTTTTTCTTCTCTTTAATGAGTTGAATATCCTTGAGGAAAACATTTTGTAGAGCCTAAGTTCAGGGTTCTAGGCACCTTTTTTTTCATAATTTTGTAGTTCGGATATATAGGCCAGTAGTTAGAAAAAGTTTGCGATGTGCATTTTTGTCCATGTTTCTTATTCAAAGTAGAACTTGTATCTTTTGCAGAAATGTTCTCTTACACCAATATTTCTTTTTATGTTTAGTCACCTTTTCACAAAACCTCTCAGATTCTGTTAAGGCCTTAATTTTCCCAGAAAACAAGACATTTTCTTAGTGACTTATTAATTAGCTGGCCTCTATGCGAGAGCTTGGTCTCTGAAACTACCTTGTATCCTTGTATCATTCAAAATTGTTTAATTCAAGTAGGCTTGACCCAGGTTTTCTGGTAGGTATTGATAATAGGGAGACAAAATAGATACTTCCTGGCCCTGAATAAGTCATTGAGTGTCACACAAAAAAATGGCAGAATCATCTTTCTTTCTCTCTCATTCTCCCTATCCCCACTCTGACCCTCACCGTCACCCAACCTCCACCAACACCTTCATCTCATCTCTCTTTCTACTGTGAGCTAAGAGCTAAGGCTATGAACAGGTGAATAGAGAAGTTGGGCTGAACTGTAAAGCTAGTGATTGCAGGGTCTGTGTTTGTCCTGTGCATATTTAACATGAAGCATTGTGCCTAGTTGATAGTTGTAGAATGTGTGTAATTGAACATATGTAGAATGAATGAATGAATGAGTGAAAGAAGTTTATCTAGCTCAGCCTAAGGAATATGGGAAAATTTGTAGGAAGAAGTAACTCGAGCTCAGAATATACAAATAAGGTAAATGAAGCAAGACTTAGGTACTTATCCAGGTAGAGAGAACATGTGGGGGGCAAAAAAAACCCCCAGAAATTAAATGGCTTCGCCTTTCTATGGAACTCCATGTATTTCACTTTGGCATGACAGGAAAGTAGATGAGAATGGGAGGAAGGAAGGAATTAGGATGTGTAAAGGCCTGCATAGCTTAATAAAGAGTTTGTATTTTATTCTGAGGTTGTGGAATAAATAAGTTTATTCTTTAGCATGAAAGATGGATTAGAGGAGAGAAAGGCTGTGGGCAGAGAAATCAGTGAGGAGGCTATTGCCCTAATCCACGAAGACATTAAGGAGGTAGGAATGTGGAAAATTGTAAGTTTTTGAATTGGCAAAATCCTTTTTTTTTGGGGGGGGGGTAAAAGGCCAGTTAGTAACTATTTCAGCTTTGTGGGCCTTATGGACTCTGTTATAAGTACTTCCTCTTCGATGTCATAGTGCTAAAGCAGCCATAGACATGAATGAAAGTGTGGCGATGTTCCAATAAAACTTCAAACAGATAGCAGGCCAGTTAGGCACATAGTTTCCCACAGTCCAGGACACACAACATAGTTTGTGAAAAAGACCATTAAAGTCAAACAAACCTGGGTTTAATTTTGTTATTATTTATTAAGAATTGACATCAATTATCTAAACCATCATCTGAAAAGTGAAGATAATAGTCTTTATATTTCAGTTATTTGGAAAACTGAAAAAGAGATTGTATGTAAAGTTCTTGAAACATTTTTGAAAGTTGTAATTGGTGAATTGGTGAATGTGTCAGATATGGTTGAAGGAAGAATTCAAGGGGACTTATATTGACTAATTTAGCTAAGCGACTGACAAAGTTCTTTTCTGAGATAGGAAAGAAGGAGCGACATGACTGGGGGAAGAGGGTAGTTCTTTTCTGGGCACGTTCAGTGTGAGGCACCTGCAGGTCATTTGGTTGGAGATGTCCATAGGTTAGGCAGTTAGAAGGGTGGCAGTTTAGGTTTCGGAGATATGAGGCATGGAGACATATCTTTGGGAGTCAGTGTAGGGAAAGTAACTGATGTCAAGAGAGTGTAGGATAATGTCAGAATGCAGCTGGCCAAGGATGGACACTTGAGGGAGAAGGACCAAAGAGAGATTAAGAAGAGAACCTAGAGGTGTTAAAAGGAAGCATGGCTCCTAAAGAAGCATTTGTTGGCTAACAAAGGATGAGGGAATGTCAAGAAGGAACCGAGAACAGCAAGACAAATGGGACAGCATCAAGCAAGATCTGAATGGCATTAGAAGGTCATTGGAGACCTTCACCGAGTAGTGTCATTTGGATAGTTGAGAAGAGTTGTCTTTATGCGACCTAAAACTTTTTTTCTATACAAAGGAAAATAATTTTGTAAGTAGCCATTAACTTAGTGTAGGTAGATTATGCATATACAATATTTTTCACTGCCAATATTGCTTTTTTTCTGAATCAGTTTTCAAGTTCAAAAACATATTTAAATTAGATTATTAGATGTATTACATATACATGCAATTTTCCTTTTGTGTTACAAAATAGAAAATAAAATTGAATAGAAATTTGAACAGATATTTTACTCAGGGGAGAGTTTTATTTACTGATAACTACAAGGTTATTTGGTGACCTTCCAATAAATTTAATTTTGATTCCTATGAATGCATATGTTGCCTGGGGCAGGTTGTTACCTGGAAGGTGAAGTAGTACTTTGTTAGAGAAAAACATTGGACATTTACATAATCCTCACACATGTTTATCGAGGGTCAGTTGACATGTGATCTTAATTTTGACTAAAATAAAATACTTAAATTTTTTTCCACAGTTTGAAATTTTAACAGATTCATAGATGAATATATTTAGAACATGTTGACATAAATGTCCTTTATGTTAAGAATTGCTTTGGTATGGATTTAAGAATTGCTTTGGTATGCTCAGAGAGGGGATTTTCTTTGGAGCAATTTCTAAGCCACTTTCCAAGTGATTGCTTCTTACCTACTTATTTAATATTTACATAAATTGTGTGACTGAGTTAAGCCTCTTTGGGAGTTCAGGTGCCAGACACATGGTCCTGGCTTTGGGCTATATATATAAGTAAGATTTCTGTGGGATGAGAGCTATATCCAATTTGACTCTCTTGAAATCCTAGAGGCTTTTAAAAAAATTCTGAAGCTAACTCTTGAACAGCATTTTGGATTAGGGATCCCCAACCGCTGGGCCATGGATTAGTACCCAATCTGTGGCCAGTTAAGAACCAGGCTATATAGCAGGAGGTGAGCGGTGGGCAAGTGACTGCAGCTTCATCTGTATTTGCAGCCGCTCCCCAGTGCTAGCATCACCGCCTCAGCTCCACCTCAGATCATCAGGTATTAGATTCTCATAGAAGCACCAGTCCCTGGTGCCAAAAAGGTGGGGGACCACTGTTTTAGATGGTGTCTTTTTTTAACAATATGCAAAAGTCTTCATTTGTGAAAGTCTACTTTTGGGGCCTTACTGATTTAAAATGAATATAAAGGGAGGACACTTAGACTCATACCTCATACTTAAACTTTGGCAAAGGAGACAGGTTGACCCTTTCAATGAGACCTTGGGGTGGGAACCATAGACATCAGAACTTTTCTTACCTCCTTTGGGTTTGTCAGTTTCTTTAGGAAAGACCTCAACTTTCCAACGTCCTTCTCCTAAGAGGGCATACCTAGAGAATAACATTTCCCCAACCCCTCATGCACACTCCAACACTCTAGTTTTCATTATCCTTGTGCTTTTGCTTCTCCATACCCTTAAAATTTCCCAGTTGGTTCTTCCAATCATGAACACAATTGGGATGTACCTGCCTTTTTTGTTCTTGTTCCCAGATCTCGTAGCACAATTTAGAGTAAAACACACAGTCATATAAAACAGGTGCCACTAAAATGCATGGTCCACAATCTTATGAATCTTTACTTATTTTAGGTCTTATTTTAGGTCTCACATTTGCTGAGCAACTATTCTTATGCAACTCTTGCTTGTGTTCTTTCCACTTCTACTAAAACTATCACTACTCTTCTTCATCTCAGCAGATAGCCTTCCTTTTCTTTCTCTGAAAAAGAAAGGATAGCTAGAGCAGATGCACATTTCTTTCATTCTTGACCCTCCTTTGACAAAAGCAGGCTAGAAGAAGGGTGGGGGATAAAGGTGAAGGGACAGCCAGACCACACACAACCTTGTAGGCCAAAGTGTAGTGGCTTTTTTTTTTTTAAGTCAGGTGGGAAGGATTTAGAGGCTTTTGGGTCCAAGAGTGGCAATCTCTTTTTGTTCATTGTCTTATGTTTTATAAAGATCAATCTGGCTGCTGTGTGGAATTTAGACTGTAACTGGTCAAGGATGGAAGAGGGCAGACAGGTTAATAATCAAGGTGAGAGATATGAGAGTGGTAGCTACAATTAGATTCTGGACAGATGGTTAGGACCAACAAAATACGAGGGTATGAGAGAAAGTGGAGGTTAGCATTTGCTTTAAGGCTTTCGGTACAAACAACTGGTGTGCTAAGTTGGGGATCGTCGTTTGTCACGTTGAGTGGGTAGTTAGATATGTGAGTCTAGACTTCTGTGGAGGGGTTCAGAGTGAGGACATAGATTTGCTTTGTAATTTGATGTTTTATTTCCTCCAATTGTGTGCCCTTCTCTCTTCTATGTTGTTAATCTCTCTTTCTTTTTCTGGTTCCTCGTCGTCAGCCAGTAAACATGCTCATCTCTTCAATATTCAAAAAAGTACATATATGAATAAACATTCAACTTCGCATTCTCTTTACCTATTATCTATCTACCAATTCTTCTATTTTTAGACATGTTTCCTAACGCTTGTGTCTTTAATTTCTTATTTCCATTTACTACTTATCGAAAGTGGACTTCTTCCCCTGTACTAACTCCCAAAGTACATTTCACAGACATTTTCATCCATATAGAAACATCTCCTTTGGCTTCTTTGATGTTTAGCTCTCTCTGGTTGCTTTCCCAGTGCTCTGGCTATTGCTTCTCTCTTTGCTTTGCTAAGTCATTATACACTCTCTTAAATATTGAAAAACCATGATATTGGGAACAAATTGTTGAAAGAACAGGTCTCCTGATAGGTTGAGCAGTGTGTCTTTCTACAAGGAATAATTTAAGGGGCTCCAGCCAACTTTCAGATATTTCTCTAATCACTTTGCCTGATGATTCCTCCTTTGTTGCCCTTCCCTACCAAAGGCCCCTGTGAAACTGGGTGTCTGAAAGGTGTAAGTCTCTAGCCCCTATCAGCACACCAGGATGCACTGAGTTTTAAACTAGCTCACTGTCACAATAAAAAGAGAAGCTGAGATTTCAGAAGAGGGTGGAGAAAACACTCAGACCATGGGGTGCTGGCTCACAGACAGGGGTGGGAAAGAGCTAAGATGATGATGCCAGAAGAGAAGAGATTCTTCAAGGACTCTTTTTTTTTCTTCCTAGCTCTATGTTGGAAAAAATAATCAAGGATTGATATAATTCACGCCCCTTTTCTCTGGTTTCCTGCCATGAGAACTTTCTTTCCCAGTCTGTCTAAAGTGTCCCTGTCTCATTACCCCTTTATTATGGTTTGTAATTATATCCTTTAATTCTTTCTATATATATTTACTGCTATCTCTCCAACTAAAATGGGAGCCACAAAGGCAGGGAGATTGTCTGATTTGACTCTGGATTTTTGGTGTAACAAGAGCATAGTAGGTGCTCAATATTTTTTTTTTTGAACAAATGAATTGATTTTGATACTCCATATTTGAAAGCTTGTAGATTCAGAGCACAGCAAAACCACACTGATTTTATAGACCTACATATTTTAGTGGTGGGTTTAAACAGATATAAAATGAATCTTAGATCTATGAATATGTGTCTGGCTTGAAGCAGGATACACTTCTCTGTTGCTTTTGGTTTCCCATTTCTTGTCCACCTTTGTTTCACAGCTCCCTGCCACCACCCTCCTCCTCCTCCTCTGGGAAAACTGCTAAGATTTTAACTGTAAAAACAAAACACAACAAGAAACAACAACAACAAAAGAAGCCATTTGCTGTCTCAAGGGCCTGGCACTTGCAAAGGAAATCTATACTTTCAAGATTATTGTTTTGGCTATGGGCTTTTAAAAAGTCTAATTTGAAACTCAAAGCTACACTGCTTTCATTGTTCTCAGCTACATCTGCACTCCCCTTGAAAAGTTACTGCCATTGTTTCAGTGGAGAGGACAGTGGAGGGGCCATTAGGAGGAACTGGGAATTAGAGGGACCAAAAATACAATGTGTGTGCATGTGTGCATATGCATGCACACATGTGCTCATGTTGGCTTCATCCTCAATCATGAGTGAGTCCTGGCATAAATGAATGAATCTGCTAAACTACCAATCTCTTTTTGGTTACTGGCTACAGAAAGGAACCACCTGGGAATCTGAACGGTTTTGAAACTGTATCATAGACTAATTTGATGATGAGAATTTTGATATTCTATTCTATAGAGGCAACATAAGATTAGAACTGTTTCAACTTTCATCAGAAGCAGAAATATACTTTTTGTTGTTGTCTGCTAAAGAAAGAAAATCATGTAAGTGTATTTTAAAGAAATAAGCATCTTGAAATAAATGTGTCCCTTCACCCAAACGGAAATTTCAGTGGCTTCTATTGTTTGATAAGAACCTTCCTATATCTATGTGACTTTTAACTGCTAATTTAGTTTTTATGGAGAAATTTCCAGAGGAAAAAAAGGTGATTGTAATGGGATTTGGTTAATATGACAGCACTAGAGAAGTCAGCTGATACACAGGAAGAGATCCAGGACCCACAGATGGAGGGAAGGAAATGATAAATATTTTCTCAATTTCTGGTTTTCCTGGATTCTTTTAATTTAATCTGTGTGGTAATTCAGATTATCTGCCTTTTAAAAAAATTTAATCTTTAGATCAAGTAATGCATACACATAGTTTAAAAAGCCAAATAGTGCTAAAGGGTTTATTTTAATAAAATAGTTTACTGTTCTCCATGTCTTTTTTTATTTCTCAGAAACTATCTTAAAATAATTTTACTTTTTGGTAATATATATCTTTTTATCTCTAAATAACATGATTATTGGAGAGGATTTTCAGTTTTAGTCATTATGTATTGTCTTCCATCTTAGGAAGATAAAACATAATTCTCTTTTCTGTCTTCTGTCCCTTAACCATCCCTATATACAGATATATACATTTTCCAATTTTTTGTCTTCTAAATATATTTAGATCACAATTTATGTTGAATCAGTAGTCTGTCTTCATTGTCATGACTATGCAGACACTATTTATATCCAAGCCACATGTTTGCCATTATTACTTTTCTGTGCAACGTTTGGTTTTACTGAGGGTAATTATCGTCATTATTTTTTTTTTCCTTAGCTTTCCATGTTCTCCACTCTATTTTATTTCCAGACTCTCCTTTATTGTGTAATTCTTATCTCAATGTAATCATATTAGGTAGAGGTCAACTTGTTGTCTTGGAGCCTTCTGATTTTCTCTAGTCTGGACCAATGACTATAGGCCTGATCCACAGCTCTCAGCCTGACATTTTCTTTCATTCATGATTCTCAGGAATCCCTTTGCCATTAGCTTTTTGAACCTCCTGTTTCTTGTGTCTGTTTTGAAGGAACAATTCTCCAAAGAAAAGATGCAGTATTTTTGAGATTGTACATGTCTTAAAATCTCTTTTATTTATCTTTACACTTAATTGATAGTTCATATGGGTAGAGATTTAAAAGTTAGAAATGATTTTATGACAGAATTTTGAAGCATTCCTCTGTTGTCTTTGAGTTTTGAATGGAACTATTCAGAAGACTGATTTTATTCATGTTTTTATTTTATTTTTTTAATTTTAATTTTTTACATTGAAGTATAATTGACATATAAGATTACATTAGTTTCAGGTGGACAACATAATGATTTGATATTTGTATACACTGCAAAATGATCACCACAGTAAGTCTAGTTAACATTCAACACCTCGCATAGAAGCAACATTTTTTTTTATCTTGTGATGAGAACTTTTAAGATCTACTATCTTAGCAACTTTCAAATATACAATACAGCATTATTAACTCTAGTCACCATGCTGTACATCACATTACCAGAATTTAATTATTTTTTAATTGGAAATTTGTGTATTTTGACCCCCCTCACTGATATCTTCCATTTTTCTACCACCTGCCTCTGATGACCAACAATTTGTTCTCTATATCTATAAGCTTTTTTGTTTTTGTTTTGGTTTGGTTTTTTATATTCCACCTATAGGTACGATCACATGGTATTTGTCTTATTCTGACTTATTTCACTTATTAGCATATTGTCCTTGAGGTCTGTTTATGTTGTCACAAATGACAAAATTTTATTCTTTTTGATGACTGAATAATATTCCGTTGTATAAATATACCATATTTTATTCATTCATTTATTTATTCATCAATGGACACTTAAGGTTGTTTCTGCATCTTGGCTATTGTAAATAATGCTGCAATGAACATGGGGGTACAACTCTTTTCACGTCAGCGATTTTTTTTTTTCAGATAAATACCCAGAATTGGAATTGCTGGATCATATGGTAGTTCTATTTTAAAAGTTTTGAGGAACCTTCATAATGTTTTCCCTGGTGGCTGAACCAATTTACATTACCACCAACAGTGCACAAGGGTTCCCTTTCCTCCATATTCTAGCCAAATCTTGTTATTTCTTTCTTTTTTTTTTTTTTTTGAAGATAGCCATTCTAACAGATGTGAGGTGATAGCTCATTGTGGTTTTGATTTATACATCACTGATGGATAATGATGTTGAGCACCTTTTAACATACCTGTTGGCCATCTGTATGTTTTCTTTGGAAAATTGTCTATTTAGATCTTCTGCCCATTTTTTAATTGAATTATTTGTTTTGCTATTAAGTTGTTTGAGTTTTTTATATAATTTGAATGATAACCTCTTATCAGATATATGAATTGCAAATATATTCTCCTATTCAGTAGGTTGCCTTTCATTTTATTGATTTTTTTTTTTTGCTGTGCAGAAGCTTTTTAATTCAGTGTAGTCTACCTTGCTTATTTTTGCTTTTATTGTTTTTGCTTTAGTGTCAGATTGATTAGTCTTGATTTTATTATTTATTTATTTATTTGTATATTTGTCAAGATTTTTATACTTTTTTACTTTTTTATTATGGTGACATTGGTTAATGAAATCCTGTAAGTTTCAAGTGTACAATTTAACAGTAAGGCATATATGTATTGCATTGTGTTCACTGGCCATAGTTAGATTTCTGTCACTACATATTTGACCTCTTTTATCCCGTTTTCATCCCATCTACCTCCTCCCTGCCCGCCATTCTCTGATAACCACTAGTCTATTGTCCATGTCCATGAGTCTCTGTTTGTCCTGTTTGTTGCTTTTAGGTTCATACTCCACATATAAGTGATATCATGTGATTTTCAACTTTTTATGTCTGGCTTATTTTGCTTAGTGTAATAATCTTGAGGTCCATTCATGTTGTCACAAATGACAATATTTCTTATAGCGGAGTAATATTCCATTGTATACATGTACCACATCTTTATCCAGTCATCTATCATAGGACACTTTGGTTGCTTCCATGTCCTGGCCACTGAGAATAATGCTGCTATGAACATCAGTGTGCAAATATCTTTTCGGATATACGTTTTCAAATCTTTGAGTTAAATACCCAGTAGAGGGAATGCTGGATTGTGTGGTAGATCAATTCTTAGTTTTTCGAGGAATTCCATACTGCTTTTCATAGTGGCTGTACCATTTTGCACTCTCACCAGCAGTATATGAGGGTTCCTTTTTCTTCATATCCTCTCCAATATTTGTTATTACTTGTCCTGTTGATAATGGCTATTCTAACAGGTGTGAGATGGTATCTCATTATGGTTTTGATTTGCATTTCCCTAATAGCTAGCAATGTTGAACATCCTTTCATATGTTGTCCATTTGTATTGGTGTCAGATTGATTAGAGTTTTGATTCTTTTAAATAGTACATTTTTATTTCTCCTTTATTTCTGGAAACCTTTAGAATCTTCTTTTGGTACCCATATTATGAAATACTATGGGTGATGTCTTTTTCTGTTAGTCTATTTTTATCCACTCTTCTAGATTTTCAATGGGAATGTTTTATCATTTGGAAATACCTATTTTCCACTCCTGGGAAATTTTCTTGAGTTACTTTATTGATAAGTTTCTCCTTTTCCTTTTCTTTATTGAAACTCCTATTATTTGGACATTAGATTCCCATTCTCTGGCTTGATTTCTAAAATTTTCTTACCTCTTTCTATAGTGTTCTATGATTTTTTCTTTTTTCACTCTATGGTCTAGAAGTTTTCCTTAGGTTCAGTTTCCAATCCTTCTACTGAGTTTTTATTTCTCTCAGCCTTTGTCATTTTCTAAGAGCTCAAGAATTTTCTCTGTGTTCCTTCTTATTCTGTTTTGCGTTCTGAGTTCAAAATCTCTTTTCTCTCTTGGGTGGTTCGACGATTTGTATATCATTTAATTACCCCCACATAGTCTCTATTTTCTTTAAGTCAATGTTTGGTGTGTTGGTTTTGGTCTCTGTTTTTCATGTTGGAAGCTTTATGCAGATGTTTGGGAATCCTGGATGTCTTTTTATGGCTGAACTTGTGACTGTGGTTTAATGTAGGGAGATCTGATTGAGTTATTTTGTGGAGAATACTCCACATCACAATTTTTACATAATTTTTGTTGGGCTGCCAGTTTCCCCAAAGAGGAATTTTTTCAGTTTCCAGGCTAGAAAATGAAGGCATTGCTTCCAGCTTTCTGAAAGCTGAATGGGGAAATAGAACTGGGTTGACATTCAGTGTATAAACTCTCACATACCCCTCCTGCCCCCGCTTTCAGTGTGCTACCTCTACTTTCTGCTGCTCCTCAGTCCAGAAGTACTCTACAGTCTTCTGCTGAAGTGTGTAAGGGGGAAATAGCCCAGCATTGTGGAATGAGGGAGGGCATCTGGGAGTTGGATATCTATCTTCTTTTTAAATGGACTATCAATAAATCTTGCAGTTTCAGCTCCACCTTTCCCCCTCTCTTACAGACATATCTGGGGGTGGCAATTCCTGGGATATTTGGAGATTTCATAGTGCATATCAGATTGATTCCTGGCTTTCCTTCTGCTGGTTTAAGATTCAGTTTTCTCAGATCTGCTAATTAAGTTATCACTTGTCCTGTGCTTTCCAGCTTTCAAAATTTTGTTGTGTGTTTTCATACTCTCTTTGTCATTGTGGCTTTATGGTTTAATAATCAACTTACTGTTATTTTGTGGAATTTTGAGAGGAGGCAGAGGCAAATCCAGGTGGTCAGTCTTCCATCTTTGGACGAGCCTCTCCGTCTCTCCATAGTTCTGTCAGTTCTGGTTTTTTCCTCTCTTTCATTTGTTCATTTTCCAGATTTAGACAGCTCTTGATATTGCTCTAAAAATTCCTACTCCTATTTACCATTAGACTCAAGATACTCGGTTAGTTGGAAATATCTAATCATTGCTAAACACATTAGAGGTCCAGTGCTATAGTATCTGCTTACTTAACCTCTAAGTCTGCTCCACTGCCTGCTTGGCTTCTCAGCTATACTATGTGGTTCTTGATCATTGAAAATCCTGTTCTGTTACGACAACCTCTGTTGAATCATTTCCTCTGGCATTCTTCCCCTCTGTATTTTTAAAGCCAAGCTTTCTTTTATGCTACATCAATCCTCAAACCCATCTCTAGCAGAGCATCTTACCCAACTCCTTAAATATATAGACTAACACTATATAAATGATCACACACTGTGTTATTGGCTCGATTGAATCAGGGGTCTAACCTTTTTAAATACGTTTATATTTTAGAGTTAAAGGAAAACATGAAATTTGCCAGCATCATGGATGCAGCTGGACCCAAATATCTTCAATTTTGTAAAGTCAGGATTCTGTTGCACTCTCAGGACTAGAAGTGGTTGGCAGTAAAGGAGTGAGAGGAAAAACTACTCAGTGCTACGGGCTAAACTTAAAGCAATCAGGGCTAAATTCTTCTTCTCTCAGCCTTTAATAAACAGCATTTTAGAGTCCACAGTGAATTCAGCATAGGGTTGTTTGGATTTTGTTGATAAACCTGTTATAGGTGTTTTTTCAGTTTGTGTTTGGGCTGAATTACTGTCAGCTGGAACACTTCTCTGAGGTACTCAGTGTAGGATGGGAACATATGTGCTTTTAATGAAAGCTGCTTTGCAGTGAAAATTGCTGGGATTCCTGTGAATCTGTATCTTGTGAACATTGTTATATAAGCACTGTCTTTAAAATCGTTGGCTTGAGTCTCCAGTAAATAAGTTTATAGAGTCTGGGGTTACTGACTGAGCAGGAGTGAAGATGAAATGTCTTACTACTGTGGTATGTGGAACTTTTCTATTGTTGCATAGAACTTCGCCACATAAATTTAAGGCTGGGGAAGGCTGACTGGTAAAAATCATCATGGTTAGTGGTAAAAAGTAAGCTTCAAAGTATCATGATTAAAGGCTATGTCCATATTATAAGCTGAGTAACTAGAGTGTCTGGAATAGAGTGAAGAAGAGAGAAAATGGTATGGGATGAGGTCAGAAAGGTAATAAGATCTGATCATCCAGGGTCCTGGAGATCATGTTATTCTGTGAATGGGAACCTCTCTAGAGGGTTCCAAGGAGAAAACAACATGATCTGGCATTTTAAGAGGGTCACTGTGGTCATTGTGTTGAAAGTAACTCTAGGATGTGAGGAAAGAGATTCAGAGTGGCTCTTGAAATAATCTTAAGGAGAAATGTTGGTGGCTTGTAGCAGTGGAGAACTTGGGCAGTGCTGAGGTTCTACAGTTACATTTTGAAGATGGATAAAACCAAAAGATTAGACATCTGACAGATCAGATGTGGGGTGTTAAAGGAAGAGAGAAATTAAGGATGACTCTCAGTTATTAATTTTTTACCTTTTTTGGTCTGTGCATCTCTAAGGCTAGAGATGAGTATAGGGAAAATAGATTGTGGAGGGGGGAGATGATGTAGAATTAGTTAAATTTTGATAAGTCATGTTAAATTTGAGATGTTTGTTTGATGTCTTTATAAGCAGTTAGATAGAAAAGTCTGGATTTTAGGGGAGAGATTCTGGCTGGAATTTGAGAATTGTTCATATAGAGCTGATATTTAAAGTCTTGGTGAGACTGGCTGAACCCTCCAGAAGACTGAGAGTAGCTGGAGAAGAGGTCTAAGACCTCTGTTCTGGGGCATTCCAGTATTTAGGGGCCTGTAAGGTGAAACCAGCAAAGAGAATGATAAAAAGCACTTAGTGAGATAGGGAGAAATCTAAAAGTGAAGTGTCTTGTGGCCCAGGTAAAGGAAGTAAAGAGGGAGCCACTGTGGCAAGTGCCTCTTATAGGTCTAGCAGGGCAAGACCTTGGAATTGATCCTTGGATTTTGCATTCAGGGATGGTCATTTAAGCAAATTTGATGGAATCATGAAGTGGAAAACTCTTACTAACTTAGTCAAGCCTCAGTATTCTCATCTGTAAAATGGGGTTATATTACCTATGTCATAGGGTTATTGTGAGAACTGAAGAAATCGATTTACATGAAGTACTCAGAACAGTGCCTAGCAGATTGTAAACAGTAAATAAATATTTATTTTTGTTGCTTCTAGATGCTTCTATTCAGGGGGACATTAATTGTGAGTCATTATCCTTTTGGGAGGTCCTGTAACTAATTAAGAATCCACCTAACTGAACAAGCATCCAGTTCTTATACCTCCCTGCCAGGCTATCACTGAAGACCTTGTCTTGTGACTCACCAAAGTATAGGTAAATCTTCACAGCACGATAACACCGTTAAGCAAGAAATGAGATTTTCACATGACTTCTTCTGCAGGACCATGTGATGGGTCATAGAGTTCACTCCTCTTATTTCTGGATGCTTATCCATTCTAGATCTTGTCAAAGGATAATACTCAGTTCATCAGTTCATTATTGGAATTCACTAGTTTCACTCTACTAATTTGAAAATTACAATTGAGTTAGCCTTGTTATCTAGTATTTTTCCAACTCTGTATTCTTCAAACAGGGATGTCAGAAGCACAGCTGTCCCTTTGTCAGGTTCTCCACAGTGTCTTGAGATAAAATCTGATGGGGCCACAATATGTGAACTCTTTTAGAGCAATTAATGTTTTGTTTTCTTTTTTAATCAGTTTGTCTCCTGTTGGGTTTATGTCCTCTCTCAGCAGTGCTCATTATAATCTATATTCTAGTCTGAATGCCATGCTTCTTGAAATAGAGGACAGGCTGATCAGGAGTTAAGGACTTGTTTATCTTGTGTGACATCCATCAACACTGACCCACAGCCCAAGGAGCAGGTGCTGTGGCCTGGCCTCCCCCAAATATGTATGTTGAAGTTTTAATCCTTGTGTGACTGTGTTGGAGATAAGGCCTTTAAGGAGATGATTAAGGCTAAATGAAGTTGTAAGAGTGGAGCCTCGATCTGACAGAACTGGTGCACTTTTAGAAGAGGAACAATAGGGCTCCCTCTCTATGCTATGAGGACACAGCAAGAAGATGACCTTCTGAAATCTAGGAAGAAAGCTCTCACTAGAACCCCACCATACTGGAATCTCACTTCCAGCTTCCGGACTGTGGAAAAATAAATGGTTGTTGCTTAAGCCACCCAGTCTATGGTTTATTGCTATAGCAACATAGAAAGGCTAACATAGAGGGCCTTACTTACTTCCTACTGTTCATTGTCCTTAATGTTTTTTTTCCAGACATTAGTTTTGGGGGCACTTTAGATCTCTAACAATATAGTTAACTACGTAGAAAAAAATTTCCATTTAGTATTTCAAATATTGGCAACTTCTCTAACTGCACCAACATAGTACTTTGGGCTGAAGACCATTTAAAAGTTTCATAAATTGATCAGAACAGCTATGAAGATGCACTTCTAGTTTATCAGTCTCTTTAGCATTGAATTACTTTAATTTTTAGAACTAAAGGGTTAAGTAGCTGATGTAAGCCTATCCTTCTTACTTTCATTTCTTCCCTTGTTTTTCTTCTGGCAATTAGCATGATTTCCTGCCTGAAACATTTTGAAATGTTTACTGTATGGTAGGTACTTCAGGATATATGAAGTGTTCATCTAGTATTGATCAGTACATAGCCTCTGTAATTTTAAATACATGTGCAAGCCTGTAGTGGCAATAAGAAAGCTTACCTATTCCTCCGGTTCATGCATTAACAACAACAAAATATGCTAGTACCTGAGAGGTCTTTTTTCTGACTGTTACAGTTCTATTTTTCTTAATGTGGGCATTTCTTTCTTCTTTAATATTGTGTCAGAAAGTACTAAAACATGGGGCTATTATTTGTAGTTTCTGGAAATCCGTAAGTAGAAATCTAATTTCAGATTCCAGAGTTATGTCTGCAAGGTTTGAGTAGAGGCTACATTGTGGCCACATGATTGGGACTATCGACCATCCTTGCCATACGGAAACAAAAGAGAATGGCTACTTATTGGGAATTTAATGGTTTAAAGACATCAGGTATATGTGCTGGGAGCAATGAGAGGAGCTTGTTTAATACTTTAGTTATATTGTACCTGCAAAATGCAGAATGAATATGTATCTGTATTACCTATATCTATACCTAAATCTCTATATAGCAATATGCAACTTATTATATATAAATATATATTTTAGGATGAGAGATATCTAATTTTGAAGAGTATTATGATATTCAAGAGGAAAAAATAAAACTGTACTTTTGGAAAATTATCAGAGTAGGAGGAAACATTAAGATGATCAGTTAAATATGCAAGCTATATTCATAAAAAAGAAAGCCCATATGGTTTAATTCCATACATTATTTCATGTTAATTTTTTTGTGTTTTCTTCAATTTAAAATGAATATGCACTTTAATCAGTTTTGAAGTGAGATAAGGAGACATATGTCTTTTAGTAAATACAGAGTAATATATGTGGTGTTCTTTCCCTTATTCTTGGTGATAGATTATTCCAGTTAACCTACAAAATGTGGCCCACAGAGACCCAGGCCAGCCAATCCTTTATGTTTTGAGAATGTATTTCTTTTTTCTTATTATGCTTTGCTTAACTGAAAAGAGAGAACTTCTAGGTCCTCATTCATCTCCTCATCAATCACTCAAACAGTTATTTACATATTTCATTTTTATATATCTACTATATAATACAAATTTATGTGTGTGTTCAGTGCCTTGATATATCTGTCTGGCTATCTCTCTATTTGTCTATCAATCTACCAAGACAGGTACAGATGTAAATATAGATATCTAGGTATATGGATAGGAAATCCTGCTCTCCAAAAACCCAGGGCTAGCAAAAGAAAACGACTTTATATAGTTGAATCGGAAAGAAGTAAAATTTAGATACAGGATTGTACTTATTTAAGGTGAAACCCAGAATTGATATCCTCTTCAGTATGATGTCCTGTAATAAGCCAGAAAAAGAGCCCTGGTTGTAGATTTAATTATACATTCCTATGTATGTCACAGAGTTGCTATGTGGTCAGATAAAAGAACTCATATGATGAGCATATTTTAAGGTTTTAAGCACAAGAAATTATTGTTGACTTTCTTAGAATGCTCCAAATCCAGCCTCTTATGTGTCTGTTACTATAGAAATGGGACAAAATAAAATGGGTTTTGTTCATTATATATTAACCCAGAGGCTAGAAGGTGAAAGGTTCTGTCCTGTCCATTTTGAAATCCGGTCATAATCCGCCTGGTGGATCCAGAGACAGGTCAGTCCTGATTCATTCGAGGCCTTGTGAACAGCCAGTGAGATGGATGGAGAGCTGTTCCAGTGTAGTTCTCTGATGTTATGCTTTCCCAAGGATGGCTGGCTGCTTTTTCTGTGTTGAGAAGTGTACATACACTTCTGGAGAGTCATTTATGGTCATGAGAAGTTTTGCGGCACAGTTGAGATTTCCCAGGAGGTTGACGACTCAAAACTTGATCAGATGAGACTGGAATCATTTCCAAACCTTTTTCCATCTCACTCAATTTCTAGGTGAAACTCAAAGCATTTTCTTTTTGTTACTATCAGACACTGTACATTCAGTTAGGGTTTTGAGATTTTTATCCATAGTCATGAAAATACAAATTGTGTGTGTGTGTGTGTATGTGTGTGTGTGTGTGTGAAGATTAATTTATCTTCCTTTTTTTCTCAGTGAAGTGATAGGTTTTTAAGCTCCTATTTTTTCTTTGCTTTGGATTAATAATTTTTGGTAGCAAGAGAATGAAAACAGAGCCTTGTGTCTCTGTAGTCATGTTTAATTACAGAATACACTGAGCCACATTTGACTACTTTTTTTTTCTGAACTGATAATGTCAGCTTCTCCAGTCTGGCATGGAACATGTTTTGCAGCTCTATAACAAAAGATAAAAATAAAATAAATGTTTGGGAAAGTGCTTTGATATAGCTAAAGATAGAGAGCCACACAAAAGCACACAGGCATTGGTAGGAATGATGAATTAATTGTGCTGCCTTTAAGTGATAACATAGAACAGTTAATGTACTTAATTGCTTTATTGAAATAAAAAGCTCTTTTGCAGTTTGCACAATTTCTCTGTGTAATAAGAATGTTTCATAAATTTATAATTAATGTATGACCTCTGATTTAGGGAGTTTTGGTAGTGTATCTCTTTCTGTATTTTTATCTTATTTTTGTTTTCAGACAGTTTTTTTTCTTATTGTGTGAGTTAAGAACTGAATTCCTAATGAGGTAAGTTATTATAAGTAGTTAGGGAAGAGAAGGACAGTGAAATTATTTTTAAACATCTAACAGCTTTGAATAATTTATTGATATTTCAGATTTCATAACTTAATTAATTTTGTCTTTAAGATTATAATTTTTATTTCTTGGTGCAAACATACCCTAAATAAATTTACTTTGAACATTGAGTTCAGTGTTTTTAAGTTGTACTGGAAGTTTGAAAATTTCTGAGGTGTCCTCTTGGAACTGGGGTCATCTTGGAGCTGGTAAAGTGGGTGAGCAGACAGGGCAACACACTACAAGCTACATGAGGGTTTTACACTTTGTTGTATGTCCGTCACTTAGCACAGTTGGTACATTGGAAGAAATGAATGAACCAGATGACTCTTATCCCTCCATCCTTGCTTTAACTTGTAAGGTTCTGTTTTTCTGGGTTTCTTTTTGCATTCAGAATAAGTTTTCCAGAATTCACTAGAGGAGTTCCAGAGATGATGTTAAGTATTCTCTGGGGTCTTCTGCCCTGTTGCTGCTACTCACACATATCAGTATCCTGGCTCCTCTCTCTATCATTTGCCTTCTTTTCACCATTCCCCTCCATCGTTCCTCCGAGGCCTCCAGCTCCCCTGTACCATTTATACCAGTGGGAAGTGGTGTCCTAAAGTGATGGTCAGGCACCAGTTTCCATTCCCCTATTGAACTGGCACAGTGATCAGAAACCCTGCCAACCCATTATGGATATGGGCGAAAACTGTCAAGCACTGTATAAATGCAAGATATAAGTAATAGTTTTATATAGGAGTTTATTGATTTGTCAAAGTAATTGATATCATTTTGCCAAGATTGGACAGCCTCAGCTATCCTGGGACTTTGGCTATCTGGTATGCCTTCCTAAGCCTTTGTTGACCTCTCTTGGTGCCCTTGATTTGGAGATGCTATATTTAAATTTAATCATGTTCAATAGACTTTTTGACCCTTGGCATTCTGAGATAGAGAAAATGATTTTTCCTATCATAATGTCCTTAGGTGACATGTGATGAGCAGGTAGATGATAACAGTAGTAAATATTTATTGTACTTCTGTGATGGGCAAGTATGATTCTATACATTATCTTATTTTACAATAAACAACTGACATTTTATCTTGGGTGTCAGGTTGGAATCTAAGTGCTTTGCATAATCTGACTCATTTTATCCTCATAATAACCTTATGAGTTAAGTTATATAATTGCCCACATTTTACAAAGGGGAGAAATTTGAGCAGAGATTAAGTAACTTGCTGAAAGCCTCCCAGCTACAAAAATATGAACCTTGGTTAGGCCGTGTTAGTCCAGCCTAGAATGTCCTTTTATGTTTTTTTCTTTTATCTATGCAGATCTCAGAATGCTTTTCTAACTTTATAAAACATAAAAATAACCCTAGAGTAGTTATATCATTATTAAAATGTCATCTCTAGGGAAGTATCTGTAATATTTGTTTTCTAATATGAAAATAGCTTCTTTTTTTCTGAGTATAAAAATAATTTATACTTGTGAAGAAAAACTGTGAAACAATGCAGAAAATACAAATGAGAGATGTTAATCACCTGAAATACTACTACCTAAGGCGTTTGGGTGAATATGCTTTCTGACATTTCTCTATGCAGATGTACATATGTACATGTAGCATTTTTATAAATGAGACTATACTGTGCATGCTGTTTTGTAACCTGTTCCTATGCTCAAGATATGTTGGGAATGTCTTTCTGGAGCAGTGACTGTAAGTATGTACCATGTTTTTGAATGGCTATACAGTGTCATTTTGTATGGCCACACCATACTTTAAGCAATCCCATATTAATAATTTAAATTTTTTCCAATATTTACATTATACATAAAATCAAGATTAATATAATTTTCACAAAATTTTTGGTAGGTGGGCAGTTATTTATTTGGGAGTAAATTCCTAGAAGTGGGATTGTTGGCACAAAGGATATCCATATCTTTTATTTAGGTGTATGGCACCAAATCTGAAAGGTACTAACAACACTTTACCAATATATTTTGAGTGTGCCTATTTTAAAATTTCTTGCCAATGTTGATTTTTGTCAATTTTAAAATACCTGTGCCTTTCTGATAGTTGAAAAAATATATACATTTTTTCTAATACTCAGTGATTAGTGGGGTTGAATTTATTCTGTTTACTGGCCATTTGTATGTGTTTTGCAAATTACCTATTATTGTCCTCTACCAATTGTTTTTATTAGTATGTGATTTCTATTTTATTGATGATGATGATGATGATGATGATGATGATGATGATTTTTATATGTTAAAGATATAAACCTTTTGTTTTTTTTGTACATTACAAGTATTTTTTTCCAGATAGTGGTTAGTTCTTCAGTGTTATAGTTTATTTACTTATTTATCTATTTATTACTTGCCATACAGGAATTTTAAATTTTTATGTAGTTAAACCTCTTCTTTTATGGATTCTTCTGGCTTTTGAACCATTTTAATAGAACCTTCTTTACCTCAACATTGTAGAAATGCCCTTTTCTTTATAGGACACAGAACAAGGCCATGTAATTGTCACTTTTGTGTGAATCACTTTAAAGTTTACTAAGCTTTCACAAACACTTTCTCACTTAATTTAGTTCACAATTCAACATTATTAATAATATTTCTTAGCTGGAGAAAATGAGACAAAGAGAATAAATAACTTACCTACATCATACATCTAGTAAGGATTAGAATAGAGGTTAGTCTGATGCTATGGCCATATTTTTAGCCATGGCACTACGCACTATGATTTTTAGTAACAGAAAGGGAGAGAAATAGGAAAGTTAAATGGCTTCCCTCATGCTGAAAAGTATTCCCTTCTTTTGACAGAATGCTTATGAACTGAATTCTTGGCTGTTAATATGATGCTTCTTGTAGTAATCATATTCCAGTTCAGTTTTTTGAAAGGAATTTTAATGGAAAAGAAATTAGATGTTAAAAGAAGGAAAGAGAGGAATGGAAAGGTATTAAGAATAATGTGGGGTGTGCTTCGGATTTTAAGAATTAAGAGGATGATGTCCAAGTAGTTAAATGAATTTGTGAAAATGGGTCAATGAGGGAGCATCACATCAGAATGCTTGGTCCATTTTCAGGCAGTCATATTGAGTAAATTCTTCCCTCATCTCATTTCCAACAAATAGTCAAAGCAAGTATTAAGCAGGATTTTACATGTACAATTAGAAAGGATTTTATGCCTGGTATTACACTGGATTTTGATGCAGATAAATTTCTCATTTGCAGAATACTTTTCAGTTGTTGGGTCAGCATTTACTGTCAGAATAAAGAGGTAGGTAGAGTCAGTTGATATCACATTAATTATAAGCACATGTGTGAATGCACTGATATTTTTGGTGAGCACTGTATTTGAGGCGATGCAAAAAATAAGTTTTTCTTCCCTGTCTTGCCTCCTTCTGAGGATAGATTTGAGTAGGAAGCAGTAAGCTCATGATTCCTGGTCTTGCAATGAGATGAACAGAGCTGTCTCATGAAAAATATTAGGAATTTCAGTGCAAAACAAAAGAAGCCATATAACAATATAAAACCATGTTAACAAAAGTAAAGCAGATCTTACACTGACTATGGCAAAATAGTGTCATCATTTTCTAATTTATCCTCTCTCATGGCAGTTAAACACATTTTAAATTGTAGTGCAAGCTCCAATTTTATGTTAGTCGGTATTCCTCTTTCATTGCTGTGAATTCTCAAACCCTAATTTCTTGCATTTCCAGAAAACAAATCATGTTACTTCCTGCATTAATTGCTTCTGGACCTTTCAGGACTCTACTTACTGAGTGATCAAGTTGATAGAAAATTGCCTCACTGTACCATGTGAGCTCTGCTATTTTTATCTTTGTTCAGACCTTTTCTCTTATGGTTAAAGTAAATCAATCATTTGTTGGGATTGAGAACTGTAAAGAATGAGAAGACTGTTTTTACTGAGGCTCAGCATTTATTTGCGCCTGTGCCACACAGAAAGAATATTATCCTGACTCTCTGTTGAGTTGTGCTCTTCTCCTCTTTAATCAAACCTATCAGTTCCAGAGCCTCTCAGTGTTCTCAGAGCCCATTAAGTATGTTTTCTGGCCAGGACATTTTCAGAACAGAATCCAGGATTTATATGGCAGAAGGGAAAGATTTTTTGTTCTCATCAGAAGGGCAGGCAAGGCACCTCAGTGGTACAACAAACTTAATTGTTTTAGTGTTCTAATAAAAAGCTTTCCCTTGAAGTTAATTACTTCTCACATCATGGCGGTTCTTTCTAATAAAATAAAGCAATGACCCTAAGAAGAAGCTGATTTTTTGACATGCTATAAAGAACAACATTAAGGAATTTGGATACTCAAGAAATTTATTGAACTTCTTTTTATCTGTGTCCTCTTTTCAGTAGTGTTTTTCCAAATAACTGGTTATTCCAGATATGGTTGAGAATATGAACATCAGGCTCACTTGGATTCAAATCTTGGCTTTGCCACTTACCATGTTGATGACTTTGGGAAAGTAGCTAATTTCTAAGTCATAGTCTCCTCCTTTATCAAGTGGGAGTTATAATACTTTTCCCATTAAAGCTGCATTTAAGATTAAATGAGATAATGTAAATAAAATGCTTTTATTGTATCTGACATCAAAAATGTGTTCAACGAAAAAGAATTTAGTACTATTAGTTGGCACTGATTGTTACCCATTGTTGGTACTCCTGTAAATAGCTAACCTTTACAAATCATTTTTGGAATGACTTTTTTTTCTACAAAATTACAAATTGAGAGCTTGCTGTGTGTTCAACATTGGATATAAAGAAGAAGAATACATGACTCTGGAGAGTGTAGGAGCTCAGGAGATAATTTCACTTTTAATTCCTTTGCTTGTTTAAATATCATAGAACCCTCTAAAAAGTCTACTGGGAAACAATATAAGCATACTACCCATAAGAATTCCATTTCTTTCTTTGGTGGTTATTCACCAAATTTCTTCTGCAAATGACAGTAGTTTTGGAAACTTACAAGCCTTAAATATTCTATTCAATGGGCTGTATGCCAAAACATAGTCTCCATTTTCAAGAAATAGGGAGGGAAAGACTTAGAAGAATATGCAAATTTATATAGTGAGTTGGTGGCGTTAATTTACTGCAGATAAAATAAGGCACAATTATTTATACCCAAATAATTAGTAGGAACCTCACAAGAGGTTAGGCCAGTTACAAAGTAACAGAACCAATTAGATAAAAAGATTTGTTACATTTCATATATTGATTAATTGGAGCAGGGAGAACTCTGAGACCTGTGGTGTTTTGATCTGATGCCATATTTATTAATGTTCAGAGTCAGGTACTGGCTCAGCTCTGATAAGACAAAGACACTGTCCTCAAAGAATGTAAAACCAAAAATTTAAGGGAAAGTTGTCTGACAATTTATTTGTTAGAATTCACCTCCAATTTTCATTGCTCAAATGGCAAAGCACGCCATTTGAAATGTGAATATTCTCATATTTTATCAAATGTGTTCACTCTTTGTAACATTTCTATGGCGATATTCTATAAAGTCAATTGCCAGATTCTGAGGTACACTTGAATATTTCTACATATATACACTACTGTGTTTAGAAGTAGTATATTAATATAGTAGTCAAGTATTTAAATATACTTTAAAATTGTTCCTAATTCCTTTAGTAAGAAAAGAGAACATAAAGAAAATAACAAAACAAAACAAAAAAACCCACTCCAGCTTCATAATCATTTCTAATGAATACATTTTTTCAGTGCAATAATACTTCATACTCAAGCTGAAAAATAACACAAATAGCAGTTGGGTAAATATATGACATTGATTTTTTAGACTGTCAAACTTAAAAATGTTCTTTTATTAATTTCAAGTCAGTTTCTAGACTAGAACCCAGAAACTGGAATAAGAATAGATGATATCTTTCTACAGAAGAATTAAGGAAGCTGGGATTGGGTAGACTCTTATTATGACAGATGGTTTCTTCTCCTACTTGACTCTTTTAAGGATGGTGGTGGAGGAAAATAGACTATTAATTTGCACTACTGTTCTTCCTCTTCAAAGTTTAATTTCTGAGTATCAGAACTGCTGCTAATGGGTAATGGTTTTGATCTGTTCATTCTTCCTTTCCTATGTTTACTGAACACTTACTGAACACAAGACACAGTACTAGTGGGGAGAATGAGGCATAGAACTAATGTTTCTTTTGAGGTCAAAGTAGCAGCTATAATAATGTAGGTACCCTACTATGTGCAAGAGTAATTCTGCTTCTGCGTTTCCTGGTTGTGTCACCTTGGACCACTTCTTGATCTTTCTAAGGTTTCATTTCTTAAAGAAAAGGTAACTTGTGAGGCTTAGAGACAGGTATTCATTTATCCATAAACCATATATTTGTTGAACACCTATAGTGTGTCAGATACTGACCTGGGACCTTGGATTACAACAGTGAACTAAAAAGAATTCCTGCTCTCATGGAGCTTATATTCTAAAAAAAGGGAGACAGACAAATGACATAGTAAATAAGGGGATGAGTATTATATTAGATGGTAATAACCGATGGTAAAAGGATAAGTAGAGTAGGATTTGGGCATTTGAGTGTGTGGGGGTCATGGAGGAAGCCAGGTATGTTCAGTGAGAAGGTGATGATTGAAGAAAGACTTGAAGGCAGTGAGTTACCCTGTGCATATCTTATGGAAGTGTCTTCCAAAGAGAGAAAAGCTAGCATAAAGCCCTTTGATGAATTGTGCCTGTTGTGTTAATGTCTAAGGAATAATGAGGAAGCCAGTGTGGCTGCGGCAGGGTAGGTAACATGCCCACAAGTGTCTGAGCACTAGTAGACACTGCTGAATAACATTATTATTACAGCAGCAGAAGCTGAATGGACTGAGGTAGGCATCAAACTGTTTTTGTGGAACAGGTGGTATTTAAGATATACCTTTAGGGACAGATAGGATGTAGACAGTGACTGCTAATTAGCTTAAGTTTTGTTATTTAGTCCTTGCACTGCCACAGGCTAGGACTTTACCCATGGTCTAACCATGGTCTAACCAAGCCTCTTGTGCTATTGTCAAAGGTTGGGCATAGTAAGATCCTTCTCCCATCTATATTCTGCATGTCCCTTATATATTTTCAAAGAAACATGTATGTATAATATGTGTAAATGTACGTGTAACATGTTTTAAGTACATGTAAAATATATGTAAATGTGAGAAGAGAATGATTTCCTTTGTTTTCAATGAATGAACAGTTCTAGTCACTTATAAAGCCACATTGCAACCCCTTGTTTTTATGAAGTTTTATACAAAATCATAATTTAATTATCTGTTTTCAACTGTCACTTTGTTAGAGGTCAGTTTTACTTAAGTTTTTTAGTGATTGGAATTCTGTGGTGACATAGAATTCTCTCCAGAAACACACACACACACACACACACACACACACACACACACACACACCCCTCTATCAACTTAAGGGGTGGTTTGGAGCCCTCCAGAAATTAGGCTCCAAACATAAATGATGACTCACCATGAGGAAGTCAATAGAGATGGTGATTAATGATTTCTATTTTTATAGAAGGAACATGGTTAACATCTGAAGCTCTTTATATATCAATTGTAAATTTAATTTTTTTATAATCAACTTTGATATATTTTCCTATTTTGAGAAAGCACATTGGAGTGTTATTTATGTACTCCTAAAAATTCATTCTGCTTATATTAGGATTTCTGCAAATGTGTTTTTTTGTTGATATTCTCTCAGACTTAAGGATGTGAGAATTAATTCCTGATGTTCATATGCAGGGTAAGGGATTTTAGTTGGGAGATTTGAAACTAAAATTCTTGCTCTTCTCTCCAAGACTCTAAGAGCATGTTATGGGAAGGAAGCCAATAACAATTCTTTTTAAACCTCAAGGATGTATTACTGTTCTACAGTTACTTGAAAGATTAATAAAATTCTTTGACAAACCATGTTATTTTAGGTAATGATTATGAATCATTAAGAAACCAAAGCTTTTTCTAGTATGCATTAAAAACCATTTTGCCTTGGATTTTATAGTGTTCTTACACCTTAACTTCTGAGCACTATAATTATTCTAGGTGGTTATATAAATTGAATTTGGAGATTCTTTATTATTAATTAGACAAACCATTGCTATATTGCTTACATTTCTGAATCAGCTGCCCACCACCACACTCCAAATATACAAGTTTTTAAATTGATTTTGACATGTGGTCTTTTTTGATTTATGTCACTATTGATTATTCATGGCTCATTTTATATTTTAGGCCAAGAAGATACATTAGATTTATCCTGTGGCTTCATTTGTCTTGACAAATCAGTGCCCCAATCCCTCCCCTCACCCCATACATTTTTACTCCTTAGGAAAAAATCTTTAACTAAGTACCTATTTAGAAGTCATTTTCAGATAGGTGGTATTAGAAAAAAGTTACATATTTGTTAAGTAATTCTACACAATTTAAGGGAAGAAAAATGTATCACTTTTTGGTGTCTGTAGCAATTTTATATTTCCAGCAAGGTTTTTCATCTCAAATAGACAAATATACCAAATCGGTGAAGCTTGAAGGGACACATACCTTGATATGTGTAAATTAGTTCAATGTCAAAAAAGTTAGTTGAAACTTTCTACTCCTCATTTCACACTCAAAATGGCTTATAAAAGTGATTAATCTTATGTTTAACTATGTTGTATATGCACAGAATAGAATATTTTTAAAACCAGTTGCTAAAATAAATCGTTACAAGAGATACTAAAAGAAAATAGAATGAGGTAAGAGGATGGAAGATTCCGATTTAATTCAGCCAACATTCTAAGGACCAAAAGACAAAGAAGCATAAAATTTGATTGTTGTCAACATCAATTTTCAATGTATTATTATAAAATAATTATTAATACTAAATTGACTGTTTATTTTTAAATTATTTAAAAAATTTATTTATTTAAATTAGTTTCAAGTATACAGCACATTGGTTAGACATCTGTATAGTTCATGATATGATTCCCCCAATTGCTCCCTTCCTCCCCTGGTCCTCCACCTAGTCATCGTATTAATGCTAAACTACATTCCCTATGCTGTGCTCTCCATCTTGGTGACCAATTGTCAACTACTAATTCGTACTTTTTTTAAACCTTCACCCCATTCTTCCAACCCCCCACACCCCTTCTCCTCTGTCAATCACCAAATTCTTCACTAAGAGGCCCCCAAACCACCTCTTAAGTTGGTTAGTTTGTTCATTTCTTAGACTCTGCATATAAATGAAATCATATGATATTTATTTATTTTTCTCTGACTTATTTCACTCAGCATAATAACCTCTAGGTCCATCCAGGTCATTGCAAATGGTAGGATTTCATTTTTTTAATGGCTGAGTAATATTCCATTATATATATGAACTATAATTTCTATATCCAGTCATCTATCTATGGGCATTTAGGTTTCTTCCACATTTTGACTATTGTAAATTGTGCTGCCATAAACATTGGGGTGCATAGATCTTTACAAAATATTGTATTGGTTTTCTTTGGATGAATACTCAGAAATGCAATTGCTGGTCAAAAGTTATATCCATTTTTCATTTTCTGAGAAACCTTCATACTGTTTTCCATAGTGGCTGTACCAATTTGCAATCCCACCAACAATGTATGTGGGTTTGCTTTTCTCTACATCCTCACCAACACTTGTTATTTCCAAGTGTTTCTTATGTTAGGGACATTTTAATATAATTTTATTTTATTCTTTTACATGTACCATCTCATTTAATCCTCATAACAATCCAGAGAAATAGGTAGGTATAGATAAACATAATCTTTACTCATATATATACTTATATATATTTCTGTACATTTTATTTCTCCCCAGTTTTATTGATATAATTGACACATAATATTGTGTAAGTTTAAGGCATATATAACTTGATGTATTAAAATATGTATATATTGTGAAATAGAGTAGTAAAGCACATTCTGTTTTGAGATTTTAAAAATTAACTAGTTAAGAGCCTTTATCTACTAACTTGAAATGTTGACTTTTTTCATTTACAAAATTTCTCATATAATGGGCCTACTTCTCTGTCTTCTGTTTTATTGTTTAAGATATCTATTTCTGAACCAACACAGTACATTAATTTATATATATTTGTACAATTTTTTGATATCTTGTAGGGTATAATTCCAGGCTTTGGCTTTCCCTGAACATTAACTTCTTTATATGAATTTCAGAAGTATCTCATCAGATTTCTTTAAAACATTCTATTGGATTCTTCATTAAGATGTATTTATAGATTAAATTGGGATTAAAACATATTTATAGCATCAACACTTCCCCTCCATGCACATGGTATATACCAATTTATTCAGGTATTCTTGTATGTCCTTCATTCAACAAATATTTTTTGAGAGCACATTGCTATTTTTAGGGGTCTGTTCTAGGTGTTGGGGATACAACATTGATTAAAACACTTCTCTTAAGTTGCTTATATTCTGGTGGGAGAAGAGAGAAAACAAGCAAATAAGATTCAAATATATAGTGTATTCCATTGTGATAAGAAGAAAAATGAAGTAAGCTATAGGGAGAAAGAACAATAGAAGTATGTGTGTGTACTTGTTTGATTAGGGAAATCTTCACTGATGAAGTAACATTTGAACAGGAGAGGAAGTGAGCCATGCTTTATCTTGAGAAAGAGCTGCTTTTCATAGGGAACAACAGACACAAATTCCTGAGATAGGAGGCTGCCTGATGTGTTCTTTTTTTTTTAAACAGTACAGGACTCAGAGTGGTTAAAATATAGCAAGAAAGAAAAACATTTTGTAATGTGTCCGTAAAGATCTTGAATATTTCTTACTAGGTTTACTGTCTTTGCTTTGAATATCTTTTTTTATGTTCTTTGTGAAGTCACCTTTCTAATTGGTGTATAGAGAATTACTGATTCTTGTATATTGAATTTATATCTGGTCACATTTCTGAACTTAGTATTTTAACAGTTGACTGTATTGATTTTTCTATTAAGTGACAATCCTGCTAATGACTATTTATCTTTTCTATCCTAGCCTACATGCTTTTTTCCTTGTCATTTTATTTCTAGGATGCTTAGTAAAATATGTAGTAGTAGCTAAAAAAGTGAGCATTTTTTCTTTTCTCTAATTTTAATAAAATGCTTCTAATTTCACAATAAAGCATGATGTATGCTATTTCGCGTTTTATGAAGCAGGGGAAATTTTCTTATTTATAATTTCTTAAGAGACTTTTTTAAAATAAAAACTTTCAATAGCTATTAGGAAGTTCATATTATGGAGTATATAATGTTAATGTAGTGAATTGCACTGATATCTCCTTATGTAGAACTATTTTTCAATTCTTGGACATACATTGATTAAACAAATATTAAATGTCTATAGTTACAGGCAATGTTGTAGGCATTTGAGTTACATTAGTGAATGAAACAACCCCCTCCCCAATCCTGAATTCATGGAACTTGCATTTTAATGATAAAAGGCAGAATGCGAACAATAAATATATTAAATGAGAAAATTATATTTTTAGTTAGAAGAGATAAATGTGATGGAAAAGAGAGACAGAAGGTAAGGGGAATCAGATGTGGAGAGTGGGTTTGTACTCTTTGAGTTAAGTGGGCTGATGTTGGGGTTTCTGAGCAAGGGAGTGGTATAACCTGACTGTGGCTCTGCCTGCTCACTGGACTGATAGACTGTGGGGGGTGATTGACATAAGGAGAGATATCAATGCAATTCACTCTATAACACAACACAACACAACACAACTCTCTTCATCTCTCTCTCTCTCTCTCTCTCTCTCTCTCTCTCTCTCTCTCTCTCTCTCTCTCTATTAGTCCAGTGAGCAGGCAGAGCCACAGGCAGGTCACGCCACTCCTCTGCTCAGAAGCAGCAGGAAATGTGTTATAGCAATATAGGAGAGAGATGATGGAGACAGACCTGGTGAATGGTTATGGAGGTGATGAAAATTTACTTCTATTTTGAAATAGAGCTAACTGTGTTTTCTGGATTTCTCAATTTCATACAGGGTATGAGAGGAAAAGAGAGGCTAAGGTTTTTGGTCTGAGCAAAGTGATCATGATATTTCTTGATCTTTCTTTAGTAAATAGCTGATAATTTATTTAGAATTTTTTCAATGATGCTTAAAATTTTGCTAGGATTATCTGTTCTTCCATAATCCTTACTTGGTTATATTAGCCTGGGTAAATTTTTATATGTTTGAAAAAAACTTCTATAAAATGAGTTTTTTTTTTAACTTAAAACTTTAGTTAAGTTTGCTCAAAAAATCATTTGGACGGGTGCCCTGTTTGTGGAGGCATGTGTCAGGGGTTTCCAGGACCCCCCTCCCCCAAGTTTGATGATCTGCTAGGACTCACAGGATTCAGTATTTAGTTGTACTCATAGCTAAGATTTCTTAAAGAAAAATGGTATGAAGCAAAATCAACAAAGAGCCAAAGTGCATGGGGTAAAATCTGGAATAATCCAGGTACAAGCTTCCTAGAGTCTCCTCCCAGTGGACTCATTGGGGCCCGGCACACTTATTCCTCCAGTAACAAGTTGAAAACATGTAAAGTGAGATCTGCCAAGGAAGCTCATTGGAGACTTAGTGCCTAGGGAGTTTATTGAGGGCTAGTTACATAAGCACCCTCTATATAGCATGTACCAAAATTCAGATTTCTGGAAAGAAAGCAGGTGTATAGCATAAAAAATACTGTTTATACATACAATTTAGGCACATCACTGTGTTTAGAAAGTTTGATATCACTGTCAGAACTGTTTACCAATCAGGTTTGTGGAAACCAACTGACCTTCCTAAAGATAGCGGTCTCAGACCTGCTGTGGTAGCTCCTTTCTGCACAGAGGAATTGGGTGTTAAAGAAGTAGAAAATAGATCATATTGATTACTGTTTCAATTTTTTCTGTATTTTATTGATGAATTCAAATTTTTAACTTATTCATGAGATGATTTGGGTACTTTTTTTCCCCCAGCAAACTGGTCATTTTAACTAGGTTTCAAATTTATTGGCAGTTGTTCATAATATTGATATATAACTTTAATATTATTTTCTAGGTTTTATTTTCTTTTTTATTCCTGATATTTGTTTGTGCCTTGTCTCAGTTATCTAGATTATACTTGTCAAATTTGTCTCTTAATTTTTTTAACCAAGATATTTATAGATTAACATGAAATTTTAAGAAATAATACAAAGAGATCCCATTTACCCTTTGTAGTTTCCCCAGTGGTAACATTTTGCAAAACTATATGTAAATTCACAACTAGGATTGACATTAATGAAATCTACTGATTTTACTCAGATTTCCTTAGTTTTACTTGTACTCATTTGTGTGTGTGTGTATTTAGTTCTATACAATTTTACCACATGCTAAATTTGTGTTTATACTGCTGCTGTCAAAATACTAAATAATTCCGCCACCACAGTCATTTCTTCTGTTGCCCTTTTATAAACACACCCACCTCTCACTTGGGCAGACATCTTTTCCCATCCATAACTCCTGGCAATCACTAATTTGTTTTTCATTTCTAAGAATTTTTCATTTCAAAAATGTTATATAAATGGAAACATACACTGTATGACCTTTTGACATTTTTCACTCAGTATAATTCCCTGGAGATTTATTCAAACTTGTGCATATCAATAATTTATATCCTCTTATTACTGGGTAATATTCCATGGTATGTATATAAATATACATCTGGGCTATTTTCAGTTTTTGGCTATTGTGAATAAAGAGTTTATCCTCACCAGTATTTTGTATTGTCTCTATTTTTAATTTTCTCTATCCATTTTGATAGGTATTTGGTGATGTTGTGGTTTTAATTTTTTTTCTGATGGTTAATTATTTTAGCATCTTTTCATGTGCTTATTTGCTATCTCTCTTTGATTATTTTAAAGTAACATTTTTATTTCATTGATAATTTTATTTTTTATTTCATTTATTTAAACTTTTACCTTTGTATTTTCTTAGAGTATATTATTTTTTACTTTAATTGAGAACTTAATTCTTTATGTTAGAATTTTTTATTTTCTATTAAACATATCCATTGCTGAAAACTTCCTCTGAGAATTTCTCACAGGTTTTGATATGTATGCTTTTTTGTTGTTAAAAGTTCTTGTTTCCAATTTATCTTTTAATTTATTTGATAATACATTAGTTATTTAAACATACTTTATTTCATGTTTTATAACATGTTTCACTTGTTAATTTTATTTCATCCTGCCTATTGAATGTGACTCCATGAAATAAGCTCTCTTGAAATAAGCAGAGATATATGTCTGCTTTATAGTCAGTTTTCGAGGCTGTCTCTGTAATGTTTGAAAACAGTGCATGTCCTTTATTGTATCTATCTATCTATCTATCTATCTATCTATCTATCTATCTATCTATCTATCTATCTATCTATCTATCTATCTATCATCTATCATCTATCTATCTATCTATCTATCTATCTATCTATCTATCATCATCTATCATCTATCTATCTATCATCTACCTATTTATACAAAACTCTTGGGTCATATGTATTTGACTTCTTAAACACATTTTTCATATTTTTAAATATTTGATCTATAGGCTAGCGAGGTGCATTGAAATCTCAAAGTGTTTGCAGATTTATCAATTATTACATTTTTCTAAAAATTATATTGCTTGCTTTATCAAGGTTTTTTTGTTTTTGTTAATTTTATCAATATGAAATATTCCTTTTGGTTCTTGTTCTTGCTCTTCATATTGTTACTGAAGTTCCTCTTCTTTTGCCTCCTTTTTCTCTTCACATCATCATTGCATAGCTTCTTTTTTATTAACTTTTTTTGGGATATTTTTTTCCATCTCTTAATTTTTACATTCATGTGAAATTTTGCTTTAGATTTTTTTTATTTTCTTTCAACAGAATTTATAAAAACTTCTATTTTAAAAGTTCAATTTAATATAATTATATTTAATTCAAATTTTTATCTTTAATAATTTGTTTTTCATGTTTTCCACTCATCCCTTCCCCCATATCCTGTCTTTTGCTGAAGTGACCATTTTGTATTTGTTGTGATTGTTTTATTTATTTTTCCTTTAGTGATTCAAAAGTTAAAGCATTAGTTTGCTATCCTGTATTTTTAATGCATATATTTGACCTCTTTTTTCCCCTAGTTTATTGAGAAGTAATTGACATACATCACTATATAAGTTTAAGGTGTACAGCATGATGTTTTGATTTATATATATTGCAGAATGGTTACCACAACAGGTTTCGTTAACATCCATCATTTCATATAGATACGATAAAAAGAAAAGAAAAAAATTTCTCTTGTGATGAGAAGTCTTAGGATCTATCATCTTAATAACTTTCCTGTATGTCATATGGCATTGTTAACTACAGTTATGTTGAATATTACATCCTTGCTTATTTATATTATAACTAGAAGTTTATACCTTTTGACCACCTTCTTTCAATTCTCTCTTCTCCAACCCCACCTTGGTAACCATTAATTTTGATCTCTTTTTCCTATGAGATTAGAGTTTTGTTTTAAAATATAGATTCTACCTATAAGTGAGAATATACAGTATATTTGTCTTTCTCTGACTGACTCATTTCACTTACCATAATGCTTCAAGGTCTGTCCATATGGTCACAAATGGTGGGATTTCTTCATTTTTTATGGCTGAATAATATTCCTGTGTGTGTGTGGGCATGTGTGTGTGTTACACTTTCTTTATCCATTCATCCATGATGGACACAGGTTGTTTTCATGTCTTGGCTGTTGACTAATGCTGCTATAAACATGGGGGTGCAGATATCTTTTTGAATAAGTGTTTTTGATTTTCTTTTTGGATATATGCCAAAAAGAGAAATTGCTGGGTCATATGGTAGTTCTATTTTTAATTTAGTAAATATCCTTCAGACTATTTTTCATAGTGGCTGCACCAATTTACAGTCCCATCAGCCATGCATGAAGGTTCTCTTTTCTCCACATCTGCATCAGCATTTGTTATCTTTTGTCTTTTTAAAATTAAATCAGTTGGGGTGACATTATCTCAAGATCTATTTATATTGTTGCAAATGGCAGTTTTTGCCTTTTCGATCATGGCTATTCTAATAGGAGTGAGGTGATATCTCATCATGGTTTTAATTTGCAATTTCCTAATGATTAGTGAGGTTGAGCATCTTTTCATGTACCTGTTGGACATTCATATATCTTCTTTGGAGAAATTTGATTTCTTTTTAAAACACTTTTCTTGTAGGAGGTTGACATACAATAAACTACATATATTTAAAATATAAAATTTTGTATTTTGGCATACATTTCAAATATACATAGGTTTGATTTATATATAAATACATATTTAAATATACATATTTGATATCTATGTACATATATATGTATATAGATACATACATACATACATACATACATACATACATACAACAAGGCTCAGAATTGATTATATGTTATTTCACATTGTCCAAGAAAAAGGACTGTGGCATTCTTTCAATTTCCACTTGTCCTTCACTTATTTCTTGTCAGCTACCATGTTGTTATCATGTAGAATTCATTTAACACTGTCATTGTCATTATTAACCATCACTTCTTATTTACAGCTGTTGAGTTCTCATTCATTTCTCCAGATGTTGGAGCTTTGCTTTCCTTCTTTATTTAGATGCTGTCTCCCATTATGCGAGGATTCCTAATAGTTTCCCTGAATCTGAGGTTTGCTGAAGGTTCCTTTTCTAAATTTCAGCAAGCTTTTATGTTGAATATGATGTTCCTATTCAAACATAGAAATCTATTATCCCTGAGAGTTTGTTTAGTTTGTATGTATAGCTAGATTTGAAAATTGTTTATGTAAGAACTTGGATGATAGATTCTTAATGAAATATCAAGGGTACCTTTGGGATACCTGGAAATATATTTCCAATATTTTGAAGGCAGCCTTAGTGATAGGTGACCGTCATACAGAATGCACTCATGTGAATCCAACAGCAGGAGAACAATTGGCATTAGTTGATCACTGAGTTATGTATAATGTTGTTATATAGGGCAGGGGACCAGAGCAACTGTCAGATACTGGTGTGTTTTGTGCTTATCACTTGCCACCAGCCAGGAAACCAAACCTTGGGAGCTGCTTCCTTTTTTGCATAAAATATATAAACGAGCAGGGAATGACAAAAAGGTGTGACTTAATTGATATTCTGCTTATTTTTAATTTCCAATACTTGTTACTCTAACTTTTGTCTAGTTATTGACTCTCAGTTTCCTGACCCCGCAGGCATTCCTGAATACAGCTACTTGGTTTCCTGTCCTGGATAATGATCTCAATGGATTTCAGGCCTTTTGTTATGTACTAACCTTGGCAGATGCCCTTCTTGTCAATGCGACCATCTTGTGAGAGAGAATGAAAATGCATGATAAACTAAGGAACAGTTAGTGTGGTGCTGTGAAGACAAATTATGGCAGACTTGTTTTATTTTTTTTTCTGATAGAGTGATAGGCCTCCTAAACATTGGGAAATAACAGATAAGATCTATGTTGCTTCCTTATAATCACTCCTGAAATGTTCCAGGTATGACTGGACCGTGTTTTATGTTTCCATATAGGTAAGAAAGACAGAATCTTTGTCATTGGGCCTGACTAATAGTCTGGTTTCCCTGAGATTCTACTTCTAAGCTGACATTCTGCATAAGTTGTGTTACCACAAATCAGGGCAGCAGAATTAAAGAATCAAGGAGAGAATTTTGTGTATCTAGAAGGACCAGAAAAGGTTTCCTACATGTGGGAAATTGTAGTCAAAATTACAAGAAAAAGTTAAAATTATAAGGTTAAGAAAAAACATTGGGCTTAAAGAGGCAAGCTGTATCTTAACAAAGAATCCGGAAAAAATTGAGATGTAAATTGTGCAGTGAAGGCCACAGTTTTTGTTTTTGAGACTCCTTAGGTAAGGTGTTTGAGAATGCTTTGAGTGGGTTGGCTTCTAATTCTCTGTTAAATGCATTCAAATGTCTTTATAAATATATACTTTTCTTGTACTTTCATAGAGAAAGTAGAATAAGAATATGTCACCAGAAAATAAGAAAAGAAAAAGAAAGTCTTATTATCCTTTAAAGAGGGAAAGGAAAATCTCTAATTTGTATCTTGTATCATGTGGGTAACCACATGACTTTTACATGTAAAAGGTGGTATATTCATTTAATATTTATGAGTTTAACAAACACATTTGGAAAGCAAAGAGGAAAAGCCCAGATGTGTTCTGTTTATCATTCAACAGAGAGATGAATGGGTTTTATGTTCAGTATCCAACCTGTTTTTTTTTTTTTTAAGGGAAGATAGATTATTCTCATGCTTAATGGAAACTGAACACCATTGACCCAAGTGAAATATAGATTTGTATAAAAGAGAAGAAAGTGGTTTTATTATAGAATGAGCTTCTATGTTTCCTCTGTATCTCAGCTCAATTGCCATTTTATTAGAGATATCTTCTCTGACCTGTGAGACTAGATCAGCTCAGCCTTTGATAAGCTTGCAGCACCAATTACATGTATGTCTGTCTGTGTGTGACATATATCTTCATATAAAGGTCATATTTGTTACTTTATACAAGGTCATATTTGTTACTTTCTTTATACAAGGTCATATTTGTTACTTTTTAAAATTATATATATTATGTATATAGACTGTAAGCTGTCCTGAACACAGGAAATGTGCAAGTTTTAGCTCATCATTTTTTATCCAAAGCCTAGCATGATGTTTGACACCTATCAGACTTTCAATAAATGAATAAGACAATGAATGAATGAATAGATATAGTCAAGATATTTAAATACCAACAAGGGGAAAAAAAACTGTTAGATTGAATAAAACTGTAGTCACTGCCCATGAAAGGAGTTTTCATTTAAAAGTTTTACAGTAGGTATGTTACCTTTTTGAGTAAGAAAGGCAATTTGCCACACATATGGAAGAGGAACACTGGTGGATAGCAGGCAGTGCTATCACATTCTGGGTGGGTGGAAGATGAATGTGAAGTAGGCCTAGTTCCAGCCTCAGTCTTGGCCCAGTTTCAGTAACTGTTACTGAATGTGTTTCTCTTTTATTGTGCCATTTAAAGCCTATTTAAAAGCAGTCTGTGGTTCCTTTTGATATAGCAAGTGAAAGTGATCAAAGCCCCCAGAGAAACTAGACATCATCGTCTCACCCTGGAAGGCTGGCTGCAGTAACACTAGTTCACCCCCGTATACTGACGGTTGGTTTACTAAGCAGGAAGTTAGGATTCATTTACTGGAGAGCAGGAAAGGTAATGGATTTCATAGAAATTAAACACATTTAGCTGAATAATTTTCTAACCTTTGGCAACCTCACAATTTCATGACTTCTTTATTGGGAAAGACCAAGACTCTAACATCTGTCATTTTTTTTATTCCCCTAAATAAAGGCAAAGGGAGGAAAAAGTAAGTTGGAAAGAATCTTACTTTCATTTTGTAGTCATGATAAAACCAAATTTAGGAAAATGATGGCTTCCATAGGAGACACGCACGATTTTCACCTTCAATAATCTTGTTTATGCACCTCATTATTTTCTACATTCATTAAGAATTTTTGGTATTAAGGTTGTTATGCAAGTGTTATCAGACATTATCCCTTTTGTATGAAGCTAAAATATAACAAGAGAGGGTTAATTGTGTTTCCAAAGGTTTTGGTGAACTGGCAATGTTTTGAGATTTGGAGATAGGATAAGAAGGGAAGTTGTGACTATTTATTTGTACTTCATTAGAAGATAGATTTTCTATTCTTAGCTTAGTATGGGTACAATTTTGGATGATTGGCTTGATGACTTTTCTGTGACTCCTCCAGCATATCGATTCTGTAAATGATAGTAAAGAAATAAGTGGATATTCATAAATGCATGTAGATCAGTGGTAGGGCAAATTTTGAACTTTATAAATGAATGTTCTTTACCTTGTAATCTAAGTTATGGCAGTTCTATTTTATTTTAAACTTATTTTTTCCTGAAAAGCAAAGCTTGAACATGTAAGCTAATAATTACTGTTGGTGGTAGAGTTTGCAGAAGCCAGACACAAATCAAATTTTAGATGTAAGACCTCAATTTGGCTTTTGGTGAGGGGAAAATGAATTGAGAGGTATATCCCAAGTTGGAATTCAGCACTTTTTATTTTATCAGTGTCCAGGTTAGTGATTATTTTTAGCAACTCCTTAAGCCTCACTGTACCATTTGTGAAAAATATGAGAAAAACATGTCTAAAAGAAAAATGTTTTTGTTCCTTAATTTCTACAGAGCTTATGTATGTGTGCATGTGTGAGGTGACCCAAGGAAGCTTCTCCAGATTGGGAAAGGTGTGGTTTATGAGGGAACAGGGAAGTGGGGGTCATATGTGTGAGAGAGATTTTGCTGCAGGTGAGAGGATCTCTGTGGTAGGATGGGAAGAATAAAACATAACACACCGTGAAGTCTAATTACTAGCCTGCTTCTAACAAATTTAATTTGCTTTTGCTTCTGTAATAATAGCATAAAAGTAAGATAATATGGGTGAATTCAGTGTGGAGACCCTTTGCTTGTGTAAAGATTCACACCAATGGGGAAAAAAAACACATATAGTGATTAAGAATAAATATTCTAGTAGTTTCATTCTTGATGTTTATAAAGAATTTACTTAGACTGAAATTATGTGTCTGTTGCTGTGGAAACAACTATTTTTTGACCTACTGGTATTCTTAATAAAGATGATGTATATTTCCGAGGCGGTTGCATTTGTGAAAATTCATCAGATAGTATTTTTATAGGAATGCCATCATTTCTGACATTTTGGAAAACTATGCTGTCTTAATGGCACATAAATGTTATAATTTCTTTAGAAGTTGATGTAAGAATATTTTTCATTGGAGAAAAGAGCTATGATCTCACAATCAATATTTTCTGAAAAATAAACAAATATAATTTATAATATAATAAAATTATTTACAGATGACATCAGATATTTTTAGTATTAAACAATTTCTAATATCATTAGTAATCATACATCCTATATAACTCTGATAGCCCCAAGAATGGAGCCAGCCATCCATTAACCTGTCCATTATTTTTTTAGCCTCTTCAGGCTATATGAATGATGCAGTCTAGTTTCATCTTTGTCATTGGATAAGTCTTTTTATTTACTTGTAATGAACCCTTGGTTCATTCCCTGCCACTTCCAGATTATTATTTTTTGAGCTCACAGTGACTCAGCATCCTACATAGGCTAATAAAGTGCTAGAACGACACCTACATGTTGTCTGGCCAAACTTTTTCATGAAATTGAGGTCCAGAGATACAAAGTAATAAGAAAGATGATGCCCAGACTCCAATATTCACTTTAGCTGACTGTCTTTCCAGCTGTCATCTTTTCTTTCACTCTAAGAAGAGCGGTCCCTCGTTATTTCTAAAGGAAAAGATTATGGATTGGGTCCCTTTCTTCTCTGTGGAACCAATTTCTATAATAAATACTTGATACAGTCTCATCTCGAGATTTTTAGTGAAATGGAACTGGGAAAGAACTGAGATTTGGTAGTGTAGGTGTGTGTGTGTGTGTGTGTGTGTGTGTGTGTGTGTGTGGTGATAAGTTTGAGGGAAAATTGAGCCAATAAAAAATTAAGTGATTTCCTTAAAATTCTACAGTTAATTGGTGGCAGAGCCATGATTTAAGTCAGATTTCTCTGACTACAAAATTGAGCTCTTAAAAAATAAACTATATGCCTCGATCAGACCCAAACTATGCTGGCATGAGAGAGGTAATTAAGTCATAGTTTCCAAGAGTGGGGAGATAAATATGCAAGTGAAAAAGTATTCTGAAACTTAATACCCACTGGTTAGCAAGATGTAGTTATGCAAAATGAATAACTACTTTTATAAATATGCTGTATAACATTGTGCCTAAAGATGAAAATACTTTATTATATACTTAAAAATGTTAAGATGTTAGATCTTAAGTGTTTATACCACAGTACATTTTTTTAAAGGTTGTATGGATTTTATGATAAATATCAGTTACTTTAAAAAAAATAAGTATTATGTATTTTGATGAGGGCAGGAATTATAAGTATTTTTTGATAAAATTGTTTCTGTTATGGGATATATCACACATCTAAAAGGAGTATATTTATCAAATATACATAGAGAATACCTAGGAGCAGAATTGCCATGTCATAGCCATGCAATTAGTTGAATTTTCAAGATCATGTGAAATTTTATTTCATAGTGTTCCACCAGCAGTAAATGTGAGATCTTGATCCACACCACCACCAGACAGATGACAAATGTGGTAATTGTGTTTTCAGGTTACATTTACCCAATTACCAAGAATTTTAAAAAGATGAGAGTCATTTCCTATGTCTCCTATTCTATAATGGACCTTTTCAATTCTTCTGTTCATTTTTGTTGAGTCGTTTGTCTTTTTAGTTGATTTATGAGTTCTTTCAATATTCTGGATATATCCTTTGTTGGTTATGGGTGTGGCAAATATCTTCTAGTGTGTTGCGTATCTTTTCATTATCTTATGATATCTTATCATGAATAGATCTGCATTTATTGTGTTCAGATCAATCTTTCACAGTTTATGCTTCTGCCATCTTTGAACTCAGAAATATTCTTCTGTGTTTCCTTTTGAATGTTTAAAAGAATTCCCTTTTTATTTAAATCCTTCACAGATGTGACATTTATTTTTTATTAGAAGTGGCATAGGAATTTATTTCATTTTCTCACATCTGAATAGTCAATTATTCAGTACCATTTGTTGAATTGTTTATTTCCACCACTGATCTATAATGTTACCTGAATCAAGTTTTCTTAGATGTATGGATTTGATGGAGTAATCTATTTTTCCATATATCTATACCACACTATCTATCTATCTATCAAATAGTATGTAGTGCTTACACTGTGACAGACACTGTTTTAAGAGCTTTATAATGGTTAACTCATTTGATCTTTACAAGGAAGGTACTCTTTATTTTACTCATAGACGTGGAAACTCAGGCACAAATGCACAAATGGTTAAGCTAATTTATCCCAGGTCATACATCCAGAAAGTGGCAAAACTATCGTTCGAGCACTGACAGTCTGGCTCTGTACACTATGCTGCCTTTCCAGTACTTATTTCTCTTAGTACTAGAGGTGTATGATTAATATTAAGGCAAATCTCCTAAACTGGTGCTGTTGCTTTCAGTGTCATGACACTTCTTGGTATTTTTCACTTCCATTTAAGTTTATATCAGCAAATAAACTTCTACACACACACAGGAATACTAACAAACTGTTGATATTTTGATTTTAAATCCAAACTGTAGATCAGTTGATAGTGTATAGACATCTCTTGATATTGACTGTGATATGTCTTTCCATGTGTTTGTAATTTTCTCCATGAAGGTCTTAACATGTCTATTGTTAAGTTTATTTCTAAGAAGAATATGCACACATATATTTTTATAATATATAATACATTTATTTTTTACGAGTGTCACAAAATAGAAATTTGTATTTATCTCTAACAGTGATTTTTAGATGGAAGTCTATTTTGTCCATTACTTATGTCAGATTATTTTGATTGGTATTTATCTGGAGTTTATAACATTTAGCCTTTAACATTCAAACTTTCGATGTCCTTAAATGCTTTTGAAGCTATTATAAAAAGGTCATAGTTATATATTTTTTTAAATTTACTTTGACAATCTTATTTTTAACCAAAGATTTTAGTCTATTTATATTAGTTTTAATTACCAACATTTTAAAATTTATATCTATGCTCTTTTTGTTTTCAATTTATAATTTTTATGCTTCTTTTTCTTCTGTTTTATTTTGGATTGTTTTTCCCCTTCTACTGTCTTAGGATTTATAATTTCCATGTCTATTCTTTTATTAATTTCCTTAGATGTCTTAATGTGTATATTTAACAAAATCTGCTGTTAATGAGTAGTTATCTTTAACTTCAGTGCAATATTGGGGATTTACAGTCATATTCATTAATTCTCTTCTGAACTTTTTATCATTATTCTAATGTTTTAGTTCTGTTTAGTTTTTAATGCCAGAAATTATGTATTATAGTGACTAAAGTATGCATCATGGCAAGTATTTTTTCTCTTAACTTTCTAAAATGTAATCTTAGAATATAACCTTATATCTTTGAATCTATCTCATAAACATATTTTAAGCTTTTTAAGATTAAGTATCTGGTCTTTTATTTACTTATTTTAATAATCTACAGAGTCTGAGACAGTGCCAGATAACTTAGCAGGTGCTTAATACATACTTACTGGCTCATTGGCTCAACATTCAATTATACTCATGTGTTTCTATTAAATGAGAAATTTTAACATCCAAGTTAAAATATTTAAAGATTTTTTTCTTCTGTAGTTAGTATTGGTTTTCCATGTTCTATTTCCATGGGACTAATTCAAGTAAAAGTTTAAATTACCCAGTCAAATTGATGTGAGAAGTACTGGGGAGGAAGAGAGAGAAAGTGAAACAATGGTGAATGTAAAAAATGTTACTGCATTTTGTGGCCATGTGAGAAACAGTAAAGCTAATATGGTTCCATTTTTTATTTACTGCTCTTCTACCTAGCTATAGTCTTTACTTTTTCATTTATTGCAATATATGAGTTCTCGTAATATTCTCATGTTATAGATGAGGCAGTGATACATTTTATTCCTTGGGCTTGTTCTAGGTCAAACAAGGCCATGGTAGATCCAAGATAAAAAATCATGTCTGTTTTCCTTTTTATCCATGCATTTCTTTTTCAGTACTCTAGCATCTTTCAGATAAAAAGCCTCCTTCTTTATGTGTTATGAACACCTTTGTTAAATTTTCAAACTTTTCTACATGGTTCATTCAGAAAAACATTTTTTTCCCACTAATAAAAACACATTTTTTTGCCTTATAATATCTGAGTAGCTTAAAAATTAACCTGATTTTCACTTAAGGTAATATAATAAAGGACTCCAGATCAGACATCTGTTACTCATTCTTTATAACCTCTGGCTAAAAGCCATACCAATCAAGAGTTATTGCTATTTATTTTTCAAACTGCTTGCTCACAGAATTTATGCATTGTCTTTAGTCATTTTCACTTTGCTCATGACGTCAATAAAGCATAAGTGAAATCTGAAACACTGGTTGTTATTGGGAACAAGGAACCACCACCATATAGCTGTTTAGTGATCTAAGTTAATGAGTTTTAATCACTAATCCTCAGTGACCTTTTGCCACCTTATTCATTTGTTGAAGAATAATTTGGAATTCTTACCTTTCAATAATTGTTTTCTTCTAACGAGAATCAGGGTGCTTTTTATGTATATTTCTCATATTTGGCTGTGTGATATTATTTATATAATCATCAATAGTTTTTAAAATTTCCATTGAGATTATTTATTGCATTGGTATATATAATTGCTGGGACTCATAAGACTCAAGAGAGGTCTTCCTATAACCTCATGTACATCTTTGTTTCTGAAAATCTTTGCATTTTGGTCAGAATGCCCATAAAGAAAAAGGAATTTACTTCATAGCCTCTAAGTCAAGTAGCATGTTATTGTGTAAATTCTGTTGATGGCTGGACAACATATGCTATGTAGACCATAAAATCAAACTCTGAATCAATCTCAGAAAGACTTTTGAAAACATATGGCTCAATGTACTTGTTACTTTTTCCTTTAAATATAGTCCTCATGATATGAGGAGTGTGGAAAGACCATTCTCTCATAATTCCCAATATTCACTGGCAATGTAAGATGAAGAATTTAAGCAGGTATACAAATAGTAGGCTTTGATCTTGGACTCTTCCCCCAACCCTGAAGCATTTTTATCTAAGTTTTCTGTGATTTGCCCACAAAAGTGAATCAAACTTTCACTGTATTAATATCGTGGTCTTTTATGCAGTCAGAGTGTAATTTTGGTTACTTCGTAGCTTATAGCTGTAGTGACTGATTGATATTACAAATGGAAAGAAGAATTTACTTGGAGCTACTAGTGATTATTCTGCCATTTTCTCCCTAGTCTAAGAGTACTGCCATCAGGGAAAGCAGTATTCTTAGGGTATTGCTATAGGTTCCCTGTTTCTGGACATACCTGTAGACTGTTAGATTAACGACATAGTGGAGATTTCCATAAGTTCTGTCCACTGGAAAAGTTTATGGTGTGAAAGCAGTTTCTTCTTCCTATGCTCCCACCCTTGGTTGTTATTTTCCCTACTATAAGAGTAAATTCTTTACCTAAATGGAGCTAGTGGTATACCTGTTGTAGGAATTCATAGAAAGAAAGGTTCAGTGTAGGCTATCCATGCATGCTAAAAAGAAGTGCACCTCAGTAATGCCACTGAGCCTTTACAAGATAATGCTTTGGAGTATAAGTTATATCACTAGATTTTTATGAGAAAAAAATCCTCAGTCTTCTGGTTGTCTTAAATTTTAATGCCTCTTTCTTATATCTCTGAACCAAGAAAACTGTGACTGTTAGTGCTGCATATAGTACATTTCGATTTGTTTTTTTGCCCCTGTCCTGACTCAGGAAATGATTTGCTATATTGAAATCATAATGCTAAACGAGTTTGTTGACTAATCAGTTTCTTAGATAACAGAAGGATTAAATTTGTGGGATATTAGGTTATCAAAGTCTTATAATTTGCTAGGAGCCTGAAGGAAATAAAACAATAAAGGAGATTTATAGCTAATATTAATACTCTAAAATATCTTAAACTATATGTAGGAAACAACCCCTCTATTTCACATTTCTTCAGCTTAGAGGCTTATTGAAGAGTTAATTGAGCTAATGGGAAGTATATATTATTCTGATTTTATTAACTGAGTCTAAAACTAAAAGGCTGAATGTCAAGTTTTTTTCTATGATTAAGTCAGGTATTATGAATTGAAGGTCTTCTGGTCTGTTTCTGAGTTATTATTAGATTACAGGCTTGGTTATGTATAGATTGCTAGCTGTAGAAAACACGGGAATGTAGTCAGTGTTTTAGAAATTAAGAGGAATTATCTCTTGAAATATCAGAAAAGTTTATTGAGCCTTGGCAAGTTTAATTTTAGTGCATTTCATGAAAACCAAAGGTCGTCAGATGGAGGAAGCTGTTCATTCTGTGCAGAGACTAAAGTAAGAATTGAGAATGACTTATGATTAACCTTTGGCTTCTTATTTAGCAAATGGTCATATAGAAGCTACCTGCCTTTGATTGGGTGGTAACCAATGCTAAAAAGCTTTTATTTTGATATAGTGGAAATCATTAATAATCTTGACTTCTAGGTGTTCTAGGGGATGCAGTTTGAGTATTCAGGTAGATAAAAGTGAAGATAGAATAACTTTCTGGAATAAGAAACTTGGATTAGTTCAGTGGTCGTGGTACTTGTGATGTTGGAAATCTACATGAGATGGTTGAACACAAGCACATTTACAATAAACAAGATAATCAAGGGAAACACTTGTATCCCTTAGTTGATGACAGCTTTTACTACTTAACCAGTCTGAACTTTTTCCTTCCCATTCTCTTCCAGGATGTAGATACCTTCTCTTTAATACTTAGATTCTGTATATATGCACATTTTATGGTGTGCGGGTGTTTGTGTTTGTTTTTGTGTTTGTGTGTGTTCAGAGTATAGGGTAATAGGATTAAATCGGAGCATATTTCAAGTCATCCTATTATTTATGTCATTGTTATGACCTTTAACAACTAACTTTTCTACTTAGCTTTCTAATGCCTTTATGAACAACTATCTTCAATACTCACAGATAACTAACTTATCTCCTATGTAGTTATATATTCAACTGAAATACCCTGGCATTATGCAGGATAATTTATTATAACACAGAATTGTTATTGTGCAAAATTTGGTACTTAATGATCCAATTTTGTCTCATATCCAAAATGTTATAGGTGCTGAAATAGTCTGAGTGTCAGAATCTGCCCTGGCCTCTTGCCTTGTGGAGATATATTCTTGAGAATCAGAGAGGCAGAGCAATGGGACCTGGGCCAGCACTAAAAACCCAACCCTGCCCTGTCAGTTAATGTGATCATTGGCTGCTCTCTTGGTGGCTACATAATCATTCTTCCCAATCTGGATATCCGACTCTTAGTTTTTAACTTTTCCTTTGCCTCTTGCCACTCAGCTATGCTATTCCTGATACTCTGCTCCTCTACAACTGAGCTTCCTTTGGTGCAGACTTTACCTTTCCAGGCAGGGCCACCATCTGATGTTCCATTAGAAAGTAAACTTTACAAAGAAGGATATTTATTTTGTTCAGTGTGATGCCCTCAGTCCCTAGAACAGTGTTTGACAGGTGTCAGGCTCTCAAAAAATATATGTCAAATGAAATTTACTAACTTTTGTCCCTGTTATTTTGTTTTCCTCTAACTCTCTCACCTTCGCATTTCCATGAGTGGCCTTTGTCATCAGGCAGCTAACTTGTTTTACCTAGGGTGTGATACAGGAACTCCAGAAGAAAAAACCCTTTTTCTCAGAGCTCAGGTACATCCAGCCACTTCTAGTCCATGGCAGTTCACTGCATGATATGCTCATGGACATTAATATTATAAGATATTATCACTTGCACCTAAGGATAAGTTAGAGTCTGCAAATGTCTTTTTCCTCTCCCAAATTAGATGTTTTTGTGACTAAGAAGTTCATAGGTTTTATCAAGAGCAATTTCAGGAAATTCTTAGATAAGTGGACTTATTTCTATATACTATCTAATTGAGTTGTGGTTAGTAATCTTTTCTGAGGGATGAAAAATAATCTTTGGAAAGAGGGACTCTGATCCATATGGATTGTGCAAATGAGTGACGGGCATTCTGCAATCTTACAGGCTATAATGATACTATTGTGTAGGTCAAGATGTACACAGACACTTGCTTCTAATATCTAGCAACGCTATTTCTGCTAGTGAGAATTCTTCTAATACAGTTCTCTGAGAGGAACCTTAAAATTGTATAAGACTGAGTCTTATAGGAATGTGTATCAAATTCTTTTTCAGCTTAAAACTACAGAAATATAGATCTTAGAGCTGATAGGCACCTTAACAGAACATTCATTCAGATGCCCGCCTATAGGCAGGTTAGGTGAAATTCAGATTTCACACAGAGCATCCACATGAGACCCAAATAAGTTGAATTACTTTCCTTCCAAGGTGACATAGAAAAGCTTTGGAAAAAAATAAAGTTCATATATTGAATTATGAAATTCGTGTTTTCATATGAATATATGTTCTCGTATTTCTGTTTAACCTTTTTTTTCCATAGAAAGCTTCTAAAAATATCTGCAGTGTCCTAAGTGCATCTTCTTATAACATGTGCAGGACTTCCAGGCTTTGTAGTTTCGGGAGAATGGTATTAGAGGATAAAATAAAAAGTTTTCCGTTTTCATCAAGGCAGAGGGTTTATAGTCTTGGTAAGACAAAAGCACTATAAATCTAACAAACTATAACATGCTCAGGAAGTCATCTGCAGACTCTTGACAACATTTTTCATTAGTTAAAAGAAATGTAAAATGTTCTTAGAAACCTATACATTTGAGTTAATAGAAACTCATAAAATTTCAGAGATAGCTGAGACTAAAAATCAACTCATCTGCCCTTTTATTTCAACGAGGAAGAACTGAGCCCTAGAAAGTGGTGAGGCTATATATTTGACCACAATTAATAAAAAGTGACAGGGCTCCAAAAGTTTTATGCTGACTGCTCATTGACTAGGCCAACACTAGAACACACTTGTTCTAACCCCAAGGCCAAGGCTTTTTTCATTTTAATAAATTGAGTTTCCTACTATGAACCTTAAACCTTGTGGTAGGCTCAGTATTATTTTATATGATGTGTTCAGCCTTGTGGTTTAAGTTGAAAGTTTATTCTCACATTTTTTTTAATGTACTCTAATGACTTTGAAACATTGATGAGAGGCAGATTTTATATTGCTCTTATACTTGTGTGCTGTGTTTTCCTACTTCTAGAAATATTCACTACATCGTTTCTACATTGAATAATTGTATGAGCCACATAACTTCTGACCTGAAGTCCTGAGCAATCTTTATCTGTAATTATAGTCTGTAGCAGAACCAGAATATATAAGTAATGTTATTTTGGTTTTTCCACAACCAAGAACGGATGTAGCTTTTGTTGCTTTCCTGCCATTGCTGAGAAGACCACACAAGCTGAGTGGTGTAGTTCCAAAGTCAGCCTAAAGTCCAGTTTAGCATGTGAAATTGATTAGACCTTTGTTTCCTCAAATTCATGCAGTGATAATAGTAAAATAAATACCTCATTTAAATAGGAAGGCATAAAAAGAGAAATTAGGAGAAAGAGGCCCAATTACATATTCTCTCTTAAAATGCCCTTTCTGTCATTGTCAGAGATAGTGGATTAGGTCAACCAAGCGTAGCATTTTGTTTCGTATTTTCCTATATCTAGAAATATTATTTTAGCACTCCTGAAAAGTACAACTTTCCATATCATCAGACTCTCAATTTTCTTTATAATTAAATGTTCTATTATTCAGCTATGGCATTTAACAGTCTTAACTGTTCAAATTTTAGCTCCTCACTTATTTTATCTATCTATCTATCTATCTATCTATCTATCTATCTATCTATCTATCTATCTATCTATCTATCTATCTATCTATCTATCTATCTATCTATCTACCTATCTATCTATCTATCTATATCTATCATCTATCTATCTATCTATCTATCTATCTATCTATCTATCTATCTATCTATCTATCTATCTATCATCTATCTATCATCTATCTATCTATCTATCTATCATCTATCTATCATCTATCTATCTATTTGAGAGATGTAGAAATTTATACATATTGTCCCTTTTTCAAAATGTTTCATAAACTCAAACCTATGCAGTTCCATAGCTGAGTCTTTGGAAGGAAATACACACCCAACCATGTATGTATATTAGCATAATGCTCATGTTGACAGGAACTGTATTTTTCCTGAAAAGTGTGATTAATGAAACCAGTTTTGCAAAGAGCTCATGACCAATTTCTTTAAAGGTTCAATTCAAGTTTGACAGCCTGAAAAATTTCATGTAGCAAATGAGAAATATTCTTTTAAAATTGTCAACTAGTGTGACAGTCATTGTGAACTTCCAAACACATCCACGCTCTAGTCTTGATTAAAGTCATGGAAGTCCTGCTGTGACAGAGCTTTGGTACAACACAGCCATTAAAAAAGAGCATGTGATTGGTTGTGTTCTTGAAAACACGCACCTTGTAGGATTCTGCTTTCTCTTAGATGTAAGAGCAGACCACATGTCATACAAAAATCAAAGCACGAATTTTTACATGTTATAAATATTGCACTTTTTAACCAAACTGCTTCAGGCTTGGCTGTTATCTTTTGGGTTGCTGTGCAATTTGAGATGCTTTGGTACATCTGTACCAAAATTGCAGCCTGAAGAGTGATATTCATGTGTGTGTGTGTATGTGTGTGTGTGTATGTGTGTGTGTGTTTTCTCCACAGGTGTTAAATTTTCAAGGAGTGAAATGTTCAGCTTGAGCAGATATGACTAATAATTGTGAGATGTTTGTTTTCAAACTGACACATATTGACTACACTGAATCCAAAATAGAAATTATTACATCAGAGAAGTCCTATAGTATTTGGGGCTTCATATTTTCTTTACAAGCCTTTCTTCTTTTTCTTTTTTTTTTTTTTTGATTTTCAATATTTTATTTACCTTTAAAAAACACTATGTAATATACTTCCTCTAAGTTTGTATTTAATTGTGCTTCTTTCATTCACTATGTGATGATCAATGATAGCTCTGAAACACAAAAGGATATTTAGGAATGATCTTTGCTATCCTGTTAACTTCTCTTCTTATACCCATAATACCTTAAAGTACTTACTTAAACTACTTACTTGTTCAACTGCCTGCTATCAGTTGGAATCTAACTCACCTGAAGGCACAGGCCATGTCATTTTGTCATTGTCTGCTCACTGTCTGACACAGTGCTTGGCACATGATAGGTGTTTGCAAAGTATATAATGAATGAATTATTCGATCATTTTTAGTATTTGTTCAATGGATTTTTGTACTTTAAATATTTAAAAGTTTTGTCTTTAAGTGTGCTACGGTAGGATAATTTTCTATTAGCTAATCCTTATTTTATCCAATCATGTAAAAAGTGTTTTCTTATAAAGAATGTTTTTAACTATAATATTTTGATGATTATTTATGAACCCAGTGAACAATAAAAACTAATAGTCCTAGTTATAAGCCTTTAACTTTTCATCATAGTCCTAGAAAATACTTTTTTTCTTTTACATTTCTTATAGCATTATATACTTACTATACTCTCAGAATATGGGACATAATAATAATAATTAATATAATTGTCTCAGAGCCGAAAGGAACTTTAGATATCATGCAATACAAAGGAAAGAAATTGAATTAAGGTCCAAATAGATAACGTAACTTGTCTAGTAATGTATTGGTAGGTTTTAGTTTCAATTGTTGAGTTCTTTGGTTATATACTTTAAAAAAATTAGGTGGTATTTTAAGAATCTTTTCCTGAGCACATATATTAAGCATAGAAATATAATTACCATTATTACCCAATTTATTCATCAAGAACTTGTCTTTATTGTTATTATTAAAGTAGAATACTTGTCTTTTTAGGGATTTGAGATCCTCTTTGTTGTTTTTTTATACTGGCATCCTATAAAATTATACAAATAATTTATAAAATAATTATGTGCCTTTATTTTCAGTGCTTTTTTATTCTTCAAAAAAAAAAAAAGCTTCCAGTATGTGCCTAAATTAAATTATTTTATACTGATGTGATACAATTTTGTGTTAACAGAATTTAGAAGAATATTTATGGACTTTGAAATTTTACTAATTCAAGCTTAGATTTTTAATTTTTTCATTAGCATTTTCACTTGCTAACTTATTATCTAGCCTTCTAGATGTCATTTGCTTTTTAAAAAACAGCATATTCACGGCATATTTATGTTCCCTACATACACATACCTCACAGCTGGTTAAATGGCAAGCCTAGAGTAGTAATTTTCATTTCTAAGTCAATTGTTTAGAATGCAAATTACAGAGCAGAGAAATCAGATTTTAACTGTGGGCTATATACAAACTGAATGCTATTAATATCATATTATAGTAGCATTATAGGCTCAAAAGGATTTTGTGAGTTATTGTCCAGTTTTATTATAATTTCAATTAGAAAAATATTTTTAGTTCTGACACAGAACTTGAAGAAAACATGCCCTTGCTGTAGGTCTGATGGCTCTGTAAATGGCAAAATGAGCTGAGGCCATCAGGTAAGATATTAGAAATGAGAAACTGGAAACTTGTTAAATTTCTGTGTCTAAATAAGAGAAAGCAAGAGGAATGTTTCTATGATCCAGAAATTCTAAACTGGAAGCAAAGGACATTTACCCCGGTGCTTAAAAGTTCTTAACTCACAGTCCTCCAGCTTTATGAACCATGATGATGATGATGATGATGATGGGGATGCTTGCTATAGTACATATTCAGAGAGGAAAAAATGAACAGCAGGGTCTGAAGTGAAAAGTTAAAGTCTGCCTCCACCCTTGCTACACCATCTTTCCACTCTACAGAGGTAATTAGTATTATTAATAGCTTCTTGTGTATTCTAACAGAAATTTTAGTATCTATAAGTATGTATTTCATTTAGCTTATCTCAATCTCAGTTTTTCTCTCTCTATATGCCATTTACAAGTCTAGTCTTAATGAACACTGGATTGCCAGCGTCCTAGTTTTAAAGTGTCCTAGAATTTTGATATAAAAATTTACATTCCATGAGCAGCAGTACCAGAAGGAGAATTGTCACTGTCATGACCTTAGAAGCAGTCTCTAGTTAATCATAATTACTTCATATTGAGGAAAAACTTTTTTTAGGTGAAATCATTGCATTTCCTGGGGGTACCTAAGGGACTAGCTCTTTTATGAGGTTTCTAAACAGAGCAGCTGTTTAGGACACATCCTAGGTAATTGAATTCTGGTTAGAAATACATTTGATTCTTACTCAAAAAGTTGTCCTGATTGGATCGAATAGTTAAATGGACAGTGAGGTTGTGGGGAAAGAACAATACTTCAGAGAGCAGAAAGAAAGCATCTGTTGCTTATCACACAGATTAATGAACTCAGCTATTTTGGAAGAATGAGTACTAATTAACCCATTAAACAGTTCACACTGTGATTCCTAAATGTAATTTTGGGCTAAACTGAGGTTTAGAGACTTAAAACATAACAGAAATTTATCATTGTAAGCTAACATCTCTGTAAAATAAGACTTGCAGGGATGTTAGAAGAATTTCTTAGGCCAGAGAGTACAAAGCATGAAGCTAAAGGCTCTTGTTATGCCAAAGGTACTTTAAAAATATTTTAACTTAGTTTCCCAAATCCTAATTAACTTGACCAATATGAGCAAAAGTTGCATGTTTTATTAATAAAAATCTCGATTGGTTACGAATTTGCATCTATGTCAGTTCTGGAGAGCTAAGCTGCTTAATTAAAATCTACCTGGGAAGCATGTTCAGCATGCTCAGTATTATAATGATAAAACAAATATTAGCAAGCTTTAAAAAGAAAGACAAAAAATGAACATTGCAAACTCTGTTGTGAAGTGACTATTGTGTGAATCGAATGGTGGCACCATAACTCCAGAAAGTATATTATACTATAGGTTAGTAATTATCATCAAGGCATGTGGCCCTACACTACAGTACATTATATAAACGTCAACATTGTTGTGGACAGTGTTAAATTGTAAGTGTCACGTACTGGGCAGGAGTCTGATGATTGAGTGTGTAGCACATTGCTTGTGAAATTTTGGCTAAAGTCCCATGGTTGTACACGTCATGGAGCATAGAAATTATAGCAGGCGGCTCGATATGGATTCTGAAATTCACATTCCCTCTCCATGGAGTGAGTTATTTTCCTGATAAAGACTTTTACCTGTGGTCCTCCCCAAATGACCAGGAGGAGAATGATGTTGAAGAATTTTAATGAATTTCAGAAAGTTCCCCCCAAAACTGTTAAATGTTTAAAATAAAAGTTAGCAAGACTGGTAGAAATACAGTGGACCTTTAAAGTTATTTTAGGAGGCAGGATATAAACCCGACCAAGAGACAGGGCTTTGAAAGCAGATGGATGGCTTGAGGTTTGGATCCTAGGCTTCATTGGTCATTAGTAATGTGACCTGGGGAAATTTTTTAACCTACTGAATATTCTTTACATGGATCAGTAAAATGTGTATGCTCATATCAACCTCACAGAGTATTGTTGTGCTAGAAAGTGCTTGTTAAATGGTACTACTACTAGCAATATACATAGTGAAAATTATTTGTTTTCCATTTCTTATCAGTGAGAGATTCTAGGCATTTTGGAAGTTAAATATATTTATTGTGAGGGTTTACAAATGGTGGAACTAATGGAATCTTCGATAGATATCTTTAAATAAGTGATGTGCTTTTAGTTTCTTTTTGTTCTTACGTATCTCAATTACTTATTTTAGAAAATAAGTTCTCGGAAGCTAAGCAACAGGTTAGGGTACTATTGACTACCTACAATGTCAGATATGGATAGAAAAATGTAATTTATTATATGACCTAAATGGCCGCTAATGTGTATGCATTTTATTAAAGGCTTATAGGTGTTTCTATACCATGTCAGTACATCTGATTGAAAATGACAGATTTAGAGAAATTCAGCTTTTCAAAATGGCTGCAGTTTTGCTGCATTATTTTCCTTCATGGTGTCAGTGTGAGGAAGGACTGAGCCATATATCAGTGGCTGTCTGGCACTATGTGGAACCTTTGTTAGTTCCAAGTTTAGCTTGGCAGCAAACACATCCAGGGCTTACTTTTCTTCTTCTAAAAATAGGTCTATGTTTCTGAAATGTTTTCAAGTGAACAAATACTACACTAAATTTATACAGACTGTTTATTGTTCAAAAGAAAAGAAAAGAAAAGAAAAAACAGCACAGTGATAAAGTTGCCACTAATGATGATGAAATTCTTCATAATCCTCTCCTCTCTGCTTGCCTATAGTTCACTTTATCTCTTGCTCTTCCCAAGAACATCTATTATCATTATTAATATTAATATTAGTATTATCATTATTATTAGTATTGTCATTATTAATATTAGTATTATCATTATTAATATTCTAAAAATTTATGATTGAATATAGGTTCTAGAATATAGTTGGTACTCAATATGTATATATTTTTTTGAGTCAGGGTCTCCTTCTGGCTACAGAATGACTCAGTATTTTAACTAGTGTGCCAAAGAGATTACATAGTTTCTCAGTCCACCAGCGTAAAAAATCAAATCTTTCTTTTTACTTTTTTACATTGTGGAAGGATTTTTAAAACTCAGTGTTGGGTTTTCTTTTATGAAAATTTTCTTATAATTTCTTTTGAGATTTTTTTCCCTTTAATTTTGGGAATTTAGAGTTGTATGTGTGTGCGAGTATGTGCATTTAAAAAAGAATGGAATTAATAGCTATGATATATATTTGCATCACTAATGGACTATTTTTTAAAGTGCCACAGTCTTTTTCACAGAAAGCACAATTACACATAGAATTAACTCCTAATAAAGAAATTGTTGCCATATCCTTGATTGTAAAAGCATGGGTAGGAATTGAGAGAAAACGTTTAGTTCAGTGTCTCTCATATATTATCACCATGAAAAACTTCTCTGAATATAAATCTAGATCAATAATTTTCTAATTGAAAATAATTTTAAATGTAGCTTATTGTGAAACAGCTATGTAATAAACATTGTTTAGTATGCCTAATGAAATATTCTTTAATAAAAATGTTCTTATGTAGCAGAAAGTGAACACAAAGTCTTGGCCTGGCTTTGAAAATTTAAAAATTATTTTATGGGCTATATTATGATTAGAAGACATGATGACATTTGCTTTAGAATAGTATTAAAAGCAGAACTTCATAAACAGACTCTTAAAAACATGCATAGAAGAAACATAAATTTTATGGAAGAAAATCAACACCTCTGGTAATTAAATGAAAACTAAAAAAGTAAATTCTGAATCAAATTGGCAAAGGTGCCGTAATGTGCTTCAGGAGGCTTAAAAGAAACCTAAATTATCAGAGAAATGGTCAGAAGTTTACCTTTACATGGGAAATAACCTAAGTGATTTTTTCTTTAACTCAGTATGAACTGGTGAAATAAATTTATTCATTTAATAAATATTTTGTCTATACTCATTATGTTCCACACACTGTCTAGTCTTTGGGGATGTAGCTAGGAGCAGATAACATGTACATAATTTAATATTTATTATAGATTACACCATTAGAGAACAATCATGAAGATTACATGGGGTTTTTGATCATATGGTAAACATATGTAACGTCATAAGAGACTGTCACAACTGTTTTTCAAAGTGGTTATACCACTTTGCATTTCAATTAGCTATGTATGAGAATTTCAGTTGTCCTATATTCTTTTTAATAGATTCCATAATTAGTTTTTATAATTTTAGCCATTCTGGTGGGTATGTAGTAGTATCTCATGTGATAATAATTTGCATTAACTGATTACTAATGGTCTTGAGAAATTTTTTTTATTTATTATTTTAAAATTTTTTCCTGCAGTTCACCCATTTCTCCTACCTCCCCTACTCCCTGACCCCTGCCTCTGGCACCACAAATCTATTCTCTGTATCTGTGAGCTTGGTTTGTTTATTTGTTTTTGTTCGTTTACTTATTTAGAATCCATATATAAGAGAGATCATTGTTTTTCTGTCTGACTTATTTCACTTAGGTAGTACCCCCGAGTTCCATGTTGTTGCAAATAAAATTTAATTCTTTTTAATGGCTGAATAATATCTATTTTACATACACACACACACACACACACACACATATATATACATACTGTTTTACATATACACACACACACACACACATATACATACATACACATTTACCTATGTATATATGTTTCTACTTCTTGACTATTGTAAACAATGTGGCAATAAACATGAGAGTACATCAATCTTTTTAAGTTAGTGTTTTCATTTCATTTAGATAAATACTCAAAAGTGGAATTGCTGGATCATATGGTAGTTCTATTTTTAAGTTTTGAGAAAATTTTATACTGTTTTCCCTAATGGCTTTACCAATTTACATTCCTACCAACAGTGCACAAGGGTTCCCTTTCTCTACATCTTCTTCAACACTTGTTATTTCTTGTCTTTTTGATAATAGCCTTTCTAACAGGTGTGGGGTGATATCTCATTGTGATTTTGATTTGCATTTTCTTGATGAATAAAGGATGTGGAGCATCTGTTAATCTACCTGTCAGCTGTCTGTATGTTTTCTTTGGAAAAATATCTGAGAATAATGTCAGGGAATTTATTTTCTGTTTTTTTTTTTTTCCTATAGATCTTATGGTTTGGGATCTTATATTTAAGTCTTTAATCCATTTTGAGTTTATTCTTACTTCCCAAATGTAATATCTATGACTTAGCCAGTTGGACAACTCACTTTATTGGGTGCCCAAGGATGTAGAACATTGATATGTGCTTGCATCTCTGATTTCTATATAGTTCTCATCTTCAGATAAATCATACAAGTTTGTCTAATGACTGGAACTATTACAGAAGTCATTTATTTCTTAGCAAGAGCCACATTTTAGGGCTACATGTCAGTAAAACACAAAGAACTGTGTGATCCACATTCACCCTGTAGTTGTGAACTGCAAGTAAAAATTGGTTATTGTTAAGCAACTGAGATTTTAGGTTCTTTTGTCTTCCCAGAAAAGCCTATTACTCAGTTCTTACAGGCAGAATGTGATCATTGGCAAGGATGTCAGAAAGGAGGCTGTCAGTAACGCAGCTGAGAGATGATGAGTGCCTAAACCAGGGCAGAGGAAATATGGATGGGGAGGAAAGACAGATTTCTCACCCTTAAGTGGGGAGTAATGCCTAAACCCCGTATTAGTTAAAAGGATTAAATGGAATGTGAAAGCACCTGCAAACTGTGAAAACTGGGAAACCTTAGGTGGCATATTTATTCTTCTTAAAGTGTTAACGACAGCTGTCAGCCTCATTCACCCAACCTTTTCATGTAAATATCCAATTTTAATGTACTGTCAAGTTATGTACTACCTGACAGGAGCCCTGAAGATCTTTTTTATTCCATGCTTATTATACATGACATTTCTGCCACACTGATGTGCCCAGTGGAATGAACTTGGTATGGCTTTATTCTATATACGTCAGATCTTGGCAATAATGATTTATTGAAAAGGTGAACATTTAGTATCAAGTGTTATTAGAAAAGAAGGAAACCTAGTAATATGGGAGACAGAAAAGAAATTTAGCAGTATATCATGTAGTGTTTCATGGGATACACAGCGTTTCATTGGTCACACAGCCTTACAAATTAGATAGATGAGAATAATTTTATCAAATCAGTAATTAAAACCATTCAAACATATTAAATCAATGCCATTTTGGTTGATTGACCTAACAGGTTTGTTTTAGCTCCATTCATTATAGGCAGTGAACTAAGTTTTACTTTGTAGCCAACTCCTAATGATAGGCTGAGAGTAGAAAGTTTTTGTAGCCAAAATACTCATAGTTTCTACGAATCATAGTTCTCAGGAATCATAAGCAGAGTAGTATATTCAGTTCTTTAAATTTCCAGATAATGAATTTTTTCATGTCTTTATACATGATCACACAGGTTTGTTCCTCTAATTTGATAATGAGATAGTCTCATACATAACAATCTTTCGGTGATTACTTGTTAAAAGATCCAATTCTATTTAAACACAGGTAGGATGTTATCTTTAAAAGAAGTCAGTAAAGTGTCCTATCATATATAAAATGTATGCTTAAATGCATGAGTTAATTTATTGCTGCAAACAATGCACAGGTTTCTCCTAGGAAATTCACAATTCATGAAAAATATGTTATCTAGTCTACAGTAATTTTACACATTGTGTAAAGAAACTAAGGGTATACGACTGAAGTGATTTACAAAAAAGAATTGGGAAGGTACAAATCAACAAAAAGGAACATGTTACAGACTGAATATGCAGAATGCCAAGATATGGCTGACCCTTCCAGGCCTTCCAAGACTTCAAGAATATAACTGTGTAAGGGTTCAGGTACTTTGTCTTGCTACTTTCTTTCTCATGTCTTTTGGCATATCTCCTAGCCCCTGCTTTATTTCTGATCCTCATTATTTTCTCTTCACAGAGATGACCAACCTGGTAGCTTATTTTCCTGTTTTTAGTTTCTTTCTCACTCTAGTACAACTTGTCTAAAACCACAAAAGTAAGCTTTTTCAAATAGCATCATACCTCTTATCCAATAAACACTGTCTTAAGAGTCAATTAGGGAATGTCACTGTAAAAGGAGATGGAACTATTTAAAAGGAAAAGAGTAATGAAAATTGTTAAGGGTAACATTAAGTCAGAGATGGTGAGGCCAATCCGAGATTTTAAAGTAGAACAGTTTCAGTAGGAAAGTAAAGTCAACCTGTTTAGTTTTGTCCTGACTGACTCCTTCAGAGCATTTTCCCAAATGTATTATTATTTAGTGATCAGTCTTCTTATTGTGCTAATATTTCATCAGTTTTGTGACACAGTATTTAGAACATTTTTAAGGAAAATGAAAAAAAATTAAGAATTTTACAACAAAACTGTTTCAAGTATTAGTTAAAAAAATAAAAATATGTATATAAAATTGTACATCTCTGTGTCTCCCATAGTGCTTAGCATTGTGTTTATGCACAGTAGGCACTTAATAAATGTGTTTTTGATATGTCAATGAATATCCTGACTATTGATAAATGCAAACAAAGCCTAATTATAATTATAAAATTACTAAAATACCATTTTTAGAAGTTTTGATAGTGTATATACAATTTAATAAGTCATCTGTCTTCACACAAACTACTTTTATCATTTCACCAAACAAGGGACAGAACCTAGGTCAGCTATTATAATTTTTCATGTTAGTCTACAACTCTTATTGGTAACTCATTTTGTTGAAGAACATTCTAGTTATTCTTGAAGATTCTGAAGGAAATAAATAATACTGGCCCTGCTTAAAGAACAAATTTATTCAAAGCTGATATTGCCTTTCCCTTGATGAACCGTTTGCTATGCATTACATGAAATTTTAATAGGCAGTGAGATCATTCATGCACTATACAGGCAGCTGGCAAGATACAGTCATGCTAATGCTCTGTTATACTCACATAGTCAGAAAAAAACTTCAGATCCCTTTATATATAGCCACTAGAAATTGAGTTTTAAAAATTCATTTACTGAGTATAACTCTCATTTGGTTAGAAAAGAAGTTAAAGATATAGTTTCTTCCAATGGTTCAGAGTCTAGGTAGGGAAGTAATAAATTAACTTAAAAAAATACAAAGCACTGAGTCGAGCAGATAGAAATTTTTTCCCATTGTTTAGATCCTATAGGTTCTTTCAGAGTACTTTTACCTTACAGGCTATGTGTATACACTAAACATTTTTTAAAGAGGAAAATAAAATCACAGAGTTTTAGTGTTTTAGGAATCTCTCCCTGGTGGCCATATGCAGACTGTATTATAAAAGAGACTGAAGATAAGAACAGTTAAAGAGCTCTTGGGGTAACGTAGCCACAGGATGATAAGACTAGATGCTGAGATGTTGATAGGAAAGAGGCTATTCTGAGGACAGAAAGAAACACTCTTGATAACTGATTTCAAAAGAAGTCATCCTATACAGAGAGGAGCCAGTGATGGACCTAAGAAGACCAGTGATTCTCTTGACCAAAATGTCTCCCTGATGAAATCATTCAGAATTTCTCCTTAAAAAGTTGTAACTTTTTTACATCTGCAACATGTTAAGGTTCTATAGATTATGTACATTGTTGAAATGTACATCTCCCTTCTCAGCTCCAAAATGGAAGTCTATACCCCACCACTGAAATGCTGTTTATCTGGTTGGAAACTTGATGTTTACTAGTTTCCAGATTAGAAGGAAAACAAGAAAATAGTTAAAAGCAGCTGGATCTGTCGACCTGAACAGGTCACTCTGCCCAGGGCTTTAAAGAAAGAGTTCAGAGATTGCTGACAAAGCACATTTATTTGTTCCTGAGTTTAGTGGGATGACCTTAATATTTGAGAAAATAAAAGGAGTTCAACTGAAGGTGGAACCAGCCTTTTCAAAGTTATGGCAGAGCATCTCAACTAGATTGTGGTGGAAGGCCAATGGATGCAGCAGTGCCTTAATGTACAATTTGAGGATGGTGATGGGGAGATTATAAATGTTGGGTTTGTGTTACTCAGGTACCTTGGGCATTTTGCCTTCTAAGATTCAGTGATTAGAAATTTCATTCCATCACTAAATATATATTCGGTTCTCTTAAATATTTTATTCTCTCAAAATAAAGATCAATGCCTAATTAAAGTTGATATTTATCATAGCGTATAATAGTGTATAATAGTGAATATGCATAAGCAAAGTAAACTCAAATTTTCCTTGTATGTTACAAACATATTAGTCACTAAATTTTCTTTTCTGCTGTGCAAAATGACTGCTTTGGTAATGTGGCAACCACAGCTGATTTAAGGGCTCCTTTTATGTACCTAACTAAGCATATCCCAGTTTAGTGATGGGCCCGAAACATTCTTGGCCCTGAAAGTACTTAATTCTTTGAGGTCTGTTGTTCATACTTAAGAATTTTTGATTGAACCAGTGACTAGTAAAAACCAGCATTGGCTTGAACAGGTCTGCTATGAGATAGATTGATTATTATTTGCAATATCAATCTTAAAGCCAATTTAATGTTAAGTTATATTGTTGAAATTGATGTTCAGGTCAGAATTCATTTTCTTATATTTACAGTAAGAATAAAAATAGTAACTCTTTATAAAATTTTGTAATTCAATGTTTCTAAAAATGCAAATAACATGTTCTTTTTATAAAAATGATATATGCTTATCGTAAAAAATTAAATAGTGTGGAAAAATTTAAAGAGCATAAAGATTTTCACAAATTCTATTGCCCAAACATAGCAACTATTAATATTTTATAAATAATTTCCTAGTCATGTTTCTGTGTATACCCATAAATCATCCCCTGCCCACTCCCCCACATTCACAGATACATATAATAATACAAAGAGAGAATTTAGTAAGTTTTTATCTAACAAAAATATGCCATTAATCTTTTCAGATCTATGCCCAGACATCCCTATCATCACCTTAATGGTTTCAATTGGATTGTTGTGCCATCATTTGTCTCACACAATCTTTATTTTTTAAACATATTACTTTTTTAAAAATCATAAACAATACTTCAGTGGACATTTTTGTTTGCTAATTTTATAATGCTAAAGTATTATAAAACTTCCAAGAAATGGACTCATTGGGCCAAATGGCACAATTTGAATTTTTTAATTAAAAATTATTAAGATGACATGATTAAATAAGTTTCAAGGGTACAATTCGTTTACCACCCAGAGGACCTGAACAGATACTTCTCTTCAGAAGACACACAATTTGAATTTTTGATCTACACTTGTACAGGCATATCATCTTGATTATTTTCTGATAAAGTCATTTTCTACAATATTATAATATATCATATATTTATTTTTCATAAACTACTAAGTTTGAACAATTAATGTCCCCAATTTTAATATTCTTGGAATTGATTTGTAGGTAACTTTCACTATAGCCATAGCCTTTGTGATTTTGGACCTCTTAATGAAAATTTTACCTCCTCCATTTCTTTAACTGTCAAGTCAAACTATTTTGATGCTATGCTCAGTCAGGTTTGACCTGAGATGGTTTTTATATACTTGCCATATACTTTTCTACACAGGAAAACCTTTTCAATTTCAACTTCTGTTTTTCAATGTGTTCAAAAGTTATGTGTTCAGAACTATGCTGTCAATAGACAAATTTAAAGAAATTTAAAAGATACATGCTGTCAAGAACTTCATTATATTCATAACAAGATATATTCATATCAACCCATACAAGGGAATTTAAAAAGGTAAAGCAAAGCACATAATTACTGTTTTAAGGAGTGATGGATTGGTAAGTTTTGTAAAAGTATACGATAAATTTCTTGACCTGGAAGAATCAAAAGGTTTAATGAAGGAAATAATAAGCCCTGGTGAGTGGCTGGGATTTAGGAAGGATGAAGAACAGGGAAGGCTTTCATGGGGAAGAAATGTATCAGTTATCTATTGTTATGTAAGAAATGACCTCAACACATAGTGACAGTACTGCAGTGATTCATCATTTTTCATGATCCTGTTGGTTAACTGGGCAACTGGTTCTTTTGCTCCCCGTACTTGGGCTCCTACAGGCAACTACATTTAGTAGGGGCTTGGTTTCCTCCAGAACCACATTGATAGCTAGACCCCTTTCAATCCTTACTGTCCCTCAGTACAATCAAGTTTCTGTAGGAATGGTGGTTTCAAGGCAACATCACAGGAGAACAAAAGTCAAACCTGGAAGTTCCCTTAAGGTCAGCTTGGAAAGTTGCATAATATAATCTCTGCCACATTCTGTTGAAAAAAAAAAAAAATGAAGTCACAAAGCCAGCACAGATTAAAGGTAATAGATTTTGGTGGAAGATGCAATAAAGTCTCATTGCAAAGAGATGTGCATGCCAAAAGAGGATTCACCACCAGGGAACTGCATGAAAAAGATTTGGAAGCAAGAATAAATTATATTCAGAGTCAGCAGAAGATAGGTTATGATGTTGTTTTTCACAAGATACAAGAAACTCTTGGCTATTCTATGGTACTGTTCTTAGGATCCCCAATAATTTGTTGAGGTTGTTGGCAGTACCTCTGCACTTTTTGGATCTTGGATAAATAACACATATATTTTGACTTAAAGGTATTTCAGTATTATTTTAAGTATTATATTTAATTCTTTCATATTAATGTAAGCATAATGGTAAAACCTACTATACAGATATATAGATGAATAGAAAGAGTAAGTCATTTAATATTATTCTCTATTTATTGCTTCTTTTCATATTCCTTTTCATAAAAATTAGAGAAATAATTGCAGGTATCTTTATTGAGAAGAGGTAGATAAGAGTGAATGGGGTCAAATATATGGTAACAAAAAGAAATTTAACTTTGGATGGTGAACACACAATGCAATATACAAATTATGTATTATAGAATTGTACACTCAAAACCTATATAATTTTATTAACCAATGTGCCCCCAATAACTTTAATAAAGCAATTAAAATGTGTATCTTGTACAAAATAAACACAGAATAGCCATAACTTTTGAAAAATTCCATTTTCACCATAGCGAAACAATTCTGTACTCACTGTATTGTCTCTTTTTTTTCCCCGTAGCTGATAAAGCTAGACTTACAACTGATAAAACAGGTAGATCTTTGCATCTTATAATTTGAAGGACATAGGAAAATCTGCATCAAATCATTGGGCTGCTACAGTATCTAAATCTCATCATTGTAGTTTTTCTTATTTTGTATTTTTGAGGTTTTTTTTAATAAAAAATACAATATAAGAATTTATCAGCATCTGGGAAAATGCAACTTATGTTATCATCTACTCATCAGATCACATTATATTTGAACTCTCTGTATGCGTGTATGTACATGTGTGTGTAAGAATGGAGATGGGAGAAAATGTGCCTTTTCCTAACATAGAGGAAAAATAAACAGAAACAAAAAAGAAGTGCTAAAAATACATCGCAACTTTTAGACATTGAAAATAAAAAACAAAATCTCCTTTAAAAAAATCCATTATGCTATCTTTTCCAGTTGGCATTCTGTTCCTTATGTTCATGCTGACCCTTGCCCATCTTTGTATCACTGTTATAAGCATATCTTATTTTTCGTTAGTCACTTGTAGTCACCTAAAGTTTTAGTCATTCTTTGTCATTATGACTGTCAAAAAGTAATGTAGAAATGAAAGTATCTTCTTTTCCTTCTGGCATCTCTGAGTGATTTTGCATGACCAGCAGTCTCTGTCTATGTGCCTTTTTATTTCTCAAACTCCTCATATTTCTCCTTGCCTCTTTCTAAGCTAGTTTTATAATTCCTGAGAAACATGAAAAAGAGCGACCAGTATCCCAAGTTTGGCATATCTAGGAGTACCCTCATCAGAGATTGTATTCAGTACGTATGACACTTAAGCTCCCTGCTAAGTATTTTTTTAGTGACTAAGCTAGCCTTTCCATCAGCTGCTGGGGACCTCTAAAGATAACATACATTTTAATCTTTGGTTGCCTCTGGTTGCCTGAACAGTTGATATATTTTGGGAGCTTTTGTTTAACTCATAATAAATGAGTCTGAAATGATGAGGTCAGTGTTCATTGAGCATCTATAATTATTGTTCCTCAGATTTAGAGGTATTGTTCCGTATCACCCTGTTCATCTTTATCAAAATTGCAAAAACTTCTATAGCTATACAAGCAATGTGAAGGCACTAATTTATTAGAAGTCAAATGAATTGTGCTGTATTGTGAAGAATAAAGAACATTGATTTATTTAGCATGAAAGATAAAATAACTATCATAGAAGGACAAAGTAGAGATAAAGTTATTTTGATTCTTTAATTATTTGTTTATATTAATATTTCAATTTTTTGGAGTTATTTTGAATGAACAATCCTGTACATCTTTCCATGCATCCACCTCCCTTTCTAACATCTTTGGTCTTATATTAGTAATTGATGAACATAGGTTTATGATTAATTTCTTAAAATTAAGTGACTCCTTAGGATATGTAGGAAATTATATTAATAAGCATTGCCATTTAATTATTGAGACCATTTTGTTATGGTAGTTGTGGGATGAGCTGCAAGCTGGTGAAATCTGTCCAATATTGTTATAATTTGGTAAGTTCTAAAAATTGTCCTTTCTGCATCCCAATTTATCTCACTATTTGACAATTAATTCAAAAAATGATTCAATCAATTTGTAATGCCTGGAATTTCCCCTTCAAAATTCCACCATCCCTGAGAGGGATAGTATATTAAATGGTTTTCAATAATTAACACTTTAAGTAGTTGACGAGATTAGTTCTAGGATAATTGGCATAGTTCAACTACTACATGGAATGGAGGCATAGATTAAGTGAAAACTAGAAAAGAAAAAAATATCTGGCTCATATGTGGATGCCTAGAGGGCGCCTACATATATAGGTCATTACAAAGAAGCATCTAGGGAAATCAGAAGCCATTATGAGAGAGTGGAAAGGAGAGTAAGACTTTGAAATTGGAGGTTTCTGAAGATCAGCTTTTTCACTTTTTTTGTAAAGGCAACTGGAGTCATTGCAAATGTTTTAAGAGGCTGTATAGGATACATAAAATTACAGGTTGATGCAACATTTTACTTCCACATCTTAAATACCATTATTAAAGGTAGACTTTAGTGAATATAGAGAGAAATGATGATTGAACCACCTATGTGGCTTTAAAGGTTACCAGAAATGCATTCTCATATTAATATTTTAAATTGCTCAATCTAGAGCCAATGATTACTTGCCAAGATTTATAAAAGAAAGGTAATTGGGAAAAGTAAATGTCAGATGTCATCATGAACAGGGACAAAATGTCTAAAAAATACACATTATCAATAAGGAGATGAATGGATGCAGCTTGACCTAAAGGGCAAACAAAATGAAGTGAACCACCTGTGTAACCATAGTGTTACCAGAAATGTCTTCTCATGTCAATATCTTAAATTGGTAAGTTTAAGGTCTGTGCTGAGCTGGGAGCTCAGCCAAGGCTATTGGCCAGGGACCTTGATTCTTCTCCATGTGGGCCTTTCTAGAAGAACACTCAGGTTTTCTCACAACATGGAAGCAAGATTCCAAGAGCAGGTATTCTAATAGCGAGGATTTGGAAGTTTCTAGTTTTTTAAGACCTTGGCCCAGATACTGTAATATGATCATATTAGCAAATTCTATTGGTAAAGCAGTTAGAGTGTTCTTGGATTCTGGGGGTGGGAAGGATGCAGACCCTGCCTCACAATGGAATGGATGTCAGGGAATTTGTAGCCATCTTTGATCTACTAATTATCTTCAAAATAATTCTTTTGGTGAATAAGAAAAATATAACACTTTATAGAAAAGACATTTACTGGTGTGTATGACAGAATTACCAAAACTTTAAATGTGATAAGTTTGTAAAATTAGCTTGTTTTAAGTTGTCTTAAGCCTAAAAGTCTGCAGAAGAGCATATTGTAAGGGGCTTATCAAATTTTAACAAGTTAGCCTAATATTATCAAAGTAGGTGAACTATCTGGTATCCCATTTAAAGGATAAAATTATATAACAGGCTTCTACAAAACTGGCCAGGCCAAGCATGGACATTCATGTTTGTTGAATGACAGTAGGCCTTCCCAATTTATACATTATCTTAACATGGTAAGGGTATATATCACCTGGGTTTCTAAATATTTCATTCTCCTACCTGGATTAATAATGTGTATCCTTCTATGTTTTGTCTCACCTGTAGTGAGACCTTGACTCAAAAAAATGTTTTTGAATAACTATTTCCTGAGTTTTTGTTGTGAATTTGCTGGAAAAAAATATCTGAACACCTACTATGTTCCAGGAACTGTGTTCTGGAAATAATGCAGTGAGCAAAATGGACAATGCCCATCCATGCTTGCAACTCATGGAATTTGCTTTTCTAGTTGCCAAGATAGATAATAAACAAGCAGATTAATATGTAATGTAAATTAAAGTAGTGATACATAAGATTAAGAACATAGTAAGGGAATTGAGAGTGATGTTGGAAGAAGAGAATATTTAGATAGATATAGGATTCTGTGATGAATTGGGATTTTCAGCTGAGATCTGAATGAAGAGGGGAGATAAACTAGGTGAAAATCTTGCAGAAGAGTATTTTAGGCAGAAAAAACAGCTAGTGAAAGGGCCCTGAAGAGTGAATAGGTTTAGAATGTTTGAGTAGTACCAAGAAGGCTAATATGGAGCAAAGGGAGTAAGGGAATCGCTGGTAGAAATTATGATCAGTGAGGGAGGCAGTGCTCTGATTACATGTATCCTTGGACCATGACTAGGTTGGATTTAAGTCTATGTATAATGGAAAAGGTTTTAAGTGGAGTAGGGCCAAGGTTAATTTATAAATTATTTAGATATATTATTAATACATATTAATATGTTATTTATATATATTATTCTGTTGCATGAAAAATTAATTATTTGGAAGCTATTTTCATGATGATGATGATGATGATGATATGTAAAATTTCATGGATGCTTTCTCTTACTGGACTCTCTTTTTAAGCTTGTTTTATATAAATTATCACATTTAACACAACCCCTTTGTGAAGACTGCAGTGTATAAGTGAGGGTGGAGAAATCTAGAGAGTATTAGAAACAGGTCCAAAGACACAAAGCTAGTAAGTGGAAAAGCACATACTGTTAAAGACTATGAGAGGGTGCTGGAAGAGGTAGTGAGAAGTAATTGATTTGAGGCAACATTTTGAAGGTAGGGCCAACAGGAATTGTTGATGGATTGGATGTAGGTGATGAATCAAAGAGTGAATTGAAGGATGACTCTGTAGTTTTTGGTCTGAGCAACTAGGCATGGCTTTGCAATTTACAGAGATGAAAAAGTGCCTTTGGCTGTTGGAGAGAGTGTGTTGTAAATTAAGAGCTCTTTTTTGGACATGGCTGACTTGAACAGCTATTAGGGATCCAAGAAGATATGTGTGTCTATAATTCAGGGCAGAGGGTATGTCATCATTGAGAGAAACTGCATGTGGCTACATGAGAACTTCTTGCACTCTTTGCAACTTACTTTAAAGTAAAAAAAAAAGTTAAACATATTCATATAATTGTTCTCTTACCTTAAATTATGACCTTGTTTAGCCCTTCCCATACTCACATGAAAATGAGTCAAAAGTGAATATCTTTGTAAATATGCCAAACTTATTGGGATATTGATTACATTCTTCACTTATTAATGTTGTAAACTTTTAATACATTGGCAGTTTTCTTCATATTTTAGTGCTTAAACTTTTCATTTGAGCCAAATATGTGCATATTTAAGGTATCCAGAAAGATGAAATGCATGGTAAGTTTTTACACTAAAAACCAGTAGTAAGATGCTTTGGCAAATATAGTGTATGCAAGCATCTTAGGAAGCCAAACAAGTTAAATATGTCAAAATAATAGGGGGTTCTGTGATATTTATTGACAACATAGAATAGCTGAGCACTATTAAAAAAACATGATTGTAGCATTATTTCATTAAATGCTTATTATTTTAAAAACAAATTCTTTTATTTATTTTCTGAAAATGTTAAATTCCATATTTGTTTCATAAATTTTTCATCATTTGTTCACATTATTGCTATTTGTCTTTCTTAATACTTCAGTAGTGGAATAGAGATGTTAAGTTTGTGATTACCTCTATTTTTTTTGTTTGTTTTTTAAGTGTAAATATTCAAAGGCTTAAAGACCCAGTTGAGAAATCAGCAAAATAGTTTTCTTATTCAATTTTTATTAAAATATCATCTATCTTGAAAATTGTCTGCACCAGAAACAATATAAGTAACAGCAAAAAACTTACTGAATGTTTATAAAATTATAGCTTCCTGTTTGTTGTGAGATTATAATTTGTTGTAATCAGAGAAAAATTATTCTTAAAAACCAAATAATTTTATGAAAATATGTTAAGGATCTTTAGATGTTTCACTAGCTTGATTATTTTGAAATAATTTAAAAATTTTTAAATTATAGTTGCCATACAATATTATATTAGTTTCAAGTGTACAACATAGTGATTAGACATTTATATGACTTAAATGAACACCCCAATGAGTCTAGTACCCATCTGACACCCTATAATTATTACAATATTATTGACTATATTGACTATATACTTTATATCCCTATGACTCTTTTATAGCTACCAATTTGTACTCCTTGGTCACTTCCACTTTTCACTCACATCCCTAAACCCTCTCCTATGTGGCAACCTTCAAATGTTCTCTGTATCTATAAATTTGTTTCTGTTTTGTTTGCTTATTCTTTAGATTCCACATGTAAGTGAAATCATATGCCATTTGTCTTTCTCTCTCTAACTTAATCCACTCAGCACAATGCCTCCTAGGTCCATTCATTTTGCAGATGGCAAGATGTCATTCTTTTATTAAATATTTTTTTATGGCTGACTAATTTTTCATTGCATATATGTTCCATTTCTTTGTCCATTCATCCACTGATGGGCACTCAGGTTGCCTCCATATCTTGGCCATTATAAATAATGCTGCAATGAACATATGATGCACATGTCCCTCCAAAGTAGTATTTTGGGTTTCTTTGTATTAATACCTAGAAGTGGGATTACTGGATCCTCCTTTATCTCTTATTATGGCTTTTGTTTTAAAGTCTTATTTTGTCTGGTATAAGTATTACTACCCTAGCTTCCCCCCTGCCCCATTTTTATGAAATACCTTTTTCCATGCCTTTAGTTTCACTTTGTGTATGTGTGTGTGTTTCGATTTGAAGTGAGTCTCTTTTAGGCAGCATATGTAAGGGTCTTAGTCATTCAGCTGCCCTTCCTTTTGATTGGAGCATTTAATCCTTTCACATGTAAAGTGATTGTTGCTAGATATAAGTTATTGCCATTTTATTATTCACATTTTTTATTTTTTTCTTTTTAAAGAAGTCCTAACATTTCTTTTAATACTAGTTTGGTTTTGATGATCTCTTTTAGTTTTTTGTCTGTCCTGAGATTCTAAATGATAGCTCTGCTGGGTAGAGTAATCTTTGTTGTAGGTCCTTACTTTTCATCATTTTGAATACTTCATCCCAGTCGCTTCTGGCCTTCAAAGTTTCTATTTAGAAATCAGCTGAAAGTATTATGGGAGCTCCCTTGTAGGTAACTGGATGCTTTTCTCTTGCTGCTTTTAAGATTATCTCTTTGTCGTTAAACTTGGACATTTTAATTATGATGTGTCTTGGTGTAAGCATCTTTAGGTTCATCTTGTTTGGGACTCTGCACTTTCTGGGTTTGTGTGTTTATTTCTGTTGGCAAGTTAAGGAAGTTTTATGTCATTATTTCTTAAAAGAGATTTTTAATTTATTTCTCTCTTTCTTCTCCTCTGTACCCCTGTGATATGAATGTTAGTATACTTGATGTTGTCCCAGAGGCCTGTCCTCATTTTTGAGATTCTTTTTTCTCATTGCTGTTCATATTTGGTGTTTTCTGCTACCTTATCTTCTAAGTCACTGATGTGATACTCTGCTTCATATAATCTACTATTGAATCCCTCTAATGTGTTCTTCTTTCAGTTATTATATTCATTTCTGACTGCTTCTTTTTTTGTTTTCTATTTCTTTGTTAAAGTTTTCACTGAGTTCTTGTACTCTTTCCCTAATTTCAGTGAGCATCCTTATAATCGGTGTTTTGAACTCTGCAATTGGTAGTTTGCTTATCTACATTTTGTTTATTTTTCTGAAGTTTTGTTCTATTATTTGGTACATGTTTTTTTGTCACCCCATTTTTATTGCTTTCCTGTGTTTGTTTCTGTGTTTTAGGTGGGGCTTCTAAGACTCCTGGTCTTAGTAGAGTAGCCTTATGTGGTAGGTGTCCTGTGGGGCCCCACTTTAGCAGGCTCTTATGCCTGCTAACTCTGCTCTTTGGGTATATTGTCCTCAGATGCAGCCTTAGGTGGTGCTCCAGCTTGGGCCAGATGCTGGCCCCAGGGCCTCTGGGGAAGGACCCCACCCACAGGCCAAGTTCAGCTGCAGCCTGTGCACTACCTGCAGCCACCTGGCAAGAGTCACCATGCACTTTGCAGATGACCACCACCTATGCTGGACTTAGAGGTGCCTCGAGAGGCCAGGCCACAAAGTGAGGACAGATGCCACTACTGCCAGGCTTAGAGCTGCTCAACAAGAGATATGGAGCATGTAAAGCCCAAATGCTGCTTGTTTGGGTTTTGTGAACCTTTGGAAGATTTTAGGAAAGTCTGCAATATGGTCCAAGACAGGTCATTTGTATGGAAAAGCCACTGGAGGCGGTTTAGGTGGGTCCACAGATGGGAGGGGTGAGATCTCAGGGAATCTCCTGGGTGGGAAAAATTGTGTTAGCCAGGTTAGTGGAGACTCAGATATGGCAGCTGCCTGCCAGGAGGGAGAAGGGCTCAACAAAAGAACAATGGATTTTGCCAGCACTTTTTTCTGGAAAAAAGCTGCCTCTCCAACCGTCGCCCTGAAGCTAGACAATTTAGTTCCTCCCCATATGTCCTAGACAGTTGTTGAATAACCACTCCAGTGCTGGATCTCAGAGCAAGTGAGCCTGTTAGAGAGTAAGTCTGTGTACAGGCCTTTTAAGAGGAATATCTGTAACTCCCACAGCCCTCTGTCTTACTCAGCCACAAATTCTGCTGGTTTTCACAGCTAGAGGTGGTGGAAATTTCTCTTGCTGGCACTGGAACTCTGGGCTGGGGAGCCCCGTGTGGGGCTGGGACCCCTCACTCCTCTGCAGCCAACATAGGCTTTCTGATTCTTGGTCACCACATACTGTTGTGGGATCAGCCTATTTCCAACCTCAGCTCCTCCTATCAGTCTTAAGATGTCCTCTTTTGTGTGTTTCAAGTTGTAGGACTCCTGTTCAGCCAGATCTCAGTGATGGTTGTTCTGTAAGTTTTGTTACAATTTTGATGTGATCATGAGCGAAGCCAAGCACAGTGTCTACCTACTATGCTATCTTGAGTGGAAGTCCTTCACTAGCTTGATTTTATACCACTTCCATCAAATGGGACTTTGGTTGATGAAATGGCAAAATGAAACAGCCCATATTTTGTTTAGAGGAGTCATTTTTCAAATGCTTGGAGGATGTAGAATGGAAATGATCATTGTCTGATATCCTACTTATTTGTGAAATGCTTACGGAATGTATATGGTTACTAAACATTTGTTTACTGAATAGTAAGGTAAAGTACTATCTTCTTTCAGAAGATCTTAATGTTAAAAAGAGAACGAAACCAAAGGGACAGGATAGAGTGTGGATGGTGTACATTTGGGGGTATGTTCAATTTGGGCTGAACTCATCTGCTTTTCAAAGCTTTTATAAGATCAGGTAAACATTAGTAGCCAAACCAGATCTGATGAGAAAAGGATTGGTAAATTATAGGTTGAGGGAGAGGGTCAGAGTCAGGGGCATTACAAAACCCTATCTCATTTATAGGCTTCTGTAGATAAATATGAATGGTCAGCAAGCTGGCTTTACTCTTAATTAAACGATGGAATTGAAAAGCTTACAACACTGACATCCTGAAATGAGTTTAATAACTTGAAGTTTTAGGCACTTTCCAAATTTTATTTTAACGGTTAATTCCCAGACTGTTTTCCTTCAAAATCTTCTAAAACCAGAACACTTTAATTTGTCTTCATTCTCTATATTTCTTATGTTCTATCAAAAATATTTATAAGTAGGGAAATATTCCAAAAGCTGGAAGGAGCAAGCAGTATAAAAGAGCATACATTTCTAAACTGGATTATCGATCCCTGGAAAATTCAAATTTATTAGGCTTCATTCAGAAGGACAAGGCTGGAACTTAACTTTAGTCATAGGGCTAGAATTTCTTTGGGAAGTTATAACTTTAGATCATTTAATTCTTCATGAAATCTATTAGTTACTCTCATATTTTGCCACATTGACTAGAGTACTGCATACTCATAAAATTACATTTATCATGCTGAAGATAACATTTACTGAGTGAATACTAGATTCCAGCACTCTTCAGGGAGTAGCATGCATTAACCCTCCAAGTTTATAAAGACATCTCTGTCAAATTATTAATTTATTGGGCCTATTTTCACTTTAATTTTTGCACTTTGGATATTTGTTTTATTTTCATCATTTCTTCTCTTTCAGCTCTTCTTTATGCAACTATTTTTGGAAATGTTACCACAATTTTTCAGCAAATGTATGCCAATACCAACCGATACCATGAGATGCTGAATAACGTACGGGACTTTCTGAAACTCTATCAGGTCCCCAAAGGCCTTAGTGAACGAGTTATGGATTATATTGTTTCAACATGGTCCATGTCAAAAGGCATCGACACAGAGAAGGTATGGGTTATTACTGTTGTTATTTATTTTCTATTTCAATAGGATCTTCAGATGCCTGGAGTTTTCCTACTCATATATTATTTGTATAATTACTTCATAAATGTTACTCTGTATTTCATCAGTGACATATCAATCAATCATGTTATTGAGTGCTTAGAAGGTACAAAGCACTCAACCATTAACTATAAATTACTACTAATCATCACACTCAATTTAGAAATTGTAGTTCCTGAAAACAACTAATTACTTAATTTCCATAAAACACTCTCATTACCAGTCAGAATAATTTGCTGCATTCCTCTAAAACTCTAACAATGCTGCCATTTCTCCTGGTATATTTTATTCTTGATTTCTCTTTTGATTTTTTCCCATTTAGAAAGAAACTACCTTGCTTATAAAAGAAAAAAAAAATTATATGTCTGCTATCCTCCACTTAAATCTCTTCCCTTTCTAAACACAAGACTTCTAGAGAAAACCAATCATGATTTATTTTACATTGTAAGCATCAGTGAAGAGTACTATTTTTAGATACTGATTTTTGACATATATAATGATCAGACAACACATTACCTTTCTTGCCATTTCCCATAAATTTTATTTGTTTTCTTATCATAGGGGTTGATTGGTAATTTTTCTATAAGACCTGTTTAACAAGTACCTTTCAATAGCACAGGGAAAGAGCAAACTACAAGGTAGATACTTAATTAGGGGAATTTCATGAAAAAACAAATAGATTTTTAAGCCAGAGGAGGTGTTATTAGAAGATGGCTGAGGGAACATTAGGGAATGAACATAGAATATGAGAATTGAGGGAGAGGAGCTTTCAAAGGGAGTGCAGATAAGCTACTCAAGGCTAACTATGTAGAAGAATCATGAAAGAGTAAGATGTACTGCTCTTTCAACATTTTATAAGATGCAGTATAAATTTTCTGGTTAAATGGCCACTTAAAATGGAATGTGTGACCACAAAGGGAAAAAGACAAGTCACATTTCTATAGAATTTAATTTATATGTAACTGAGCCAATACATGGTTTGTAGGGAGGATATCCAAGGAAGGAAAAGAGACTGACCCAGCAGTGCAGGTGAGAGGGTGAGAGTCAGTGTTTAAGATGTCAAATGTAGGCTGTCCTTGAGGTTCACATTCAGTGAAACCGAGGTCAAAAGGCACCCATGTACCTTGTCCATCACTATCTCCAGCAGAAGCTTTTCTGTCCGGAAAATGCAATGGGGTCACATGATAGCTGACAGAAAACACGAGTGAAATGATGGAATAATGGCCTTTTACATTAGAAATAAACTCAACCCATAGCCTATGCTACCCCTCAAGGACCTGTTCAACTGCTTGATTCATGATATAGTTAGTGTATAATACACTGGCATGGTGTGTATCAAGGTATCAAAAAGTGCACATGCCATGCAGCTGGGAAAGATTTATGGTTTCTATTATTTATCACTTTTTTTTTTTGGTTAGCTTGTTGCCATTTGTGGTCACAGAACTGTACTTCTGATTAGCAGAGTACTGATGGAGAATGGAGTAATAGGGGGAAAAATGGATAGGCTCATATTAAAAGTGAAAAAAATTAATTTAAATGAAAATATTTTTGAAGAAATAAGTAAAAATATTAAAATAAATTAGCTTTTGTATAAAAAAAAATCATGAATGTGCTTCCTAACTGAATGGGGAATCCTTTAAGTAGTTTTTGACTAATAGGAGAAGCAGATTTAGATAACTGTGGCAAATATGACAGTTTTGTTGTGTATGTATAAAACATATCTGGTTTAATTTACTGTAGCAGTAAACTCCTCATGCTTGTATTGATTTCTCCCAGCTTAATAATACAATCTCCACCCAGATGCATAAGAACTAACAGTAAAAGTACTACAAATAAAGAGACATATGCCAAAGTTTTGGTCTGGAAAGTAGGTATAGGAGATTCCTATAAAGTGCCTAGTCAATGAGGCTGAATTTAAAAATGCATTCATAGATTACACACCATATCCTATATTGAACAAGACCAGATAAGTCTTCCGCTCTAATGACCAGAGCGGAAGACTTATGTGCTTATTAGACCTTCCACAAGGGCAGAAAAAAGAAAATGGAAGACATGACAATATTGAAATAAATTCTGCAATTATAGTCACATTCTTAGTAATGTGGATGTACTTGATGATGTAACTTTAGTAAACAGCTTCTCAATTTTATCAATTATCTCACATTTGATATTAGACACCTCTGTTAGACTTTTTGTACCCTAATAAGACAAATACTTGCCTCCCTATCTTTATCTCACATTTTGTTGATTATTTAAAATACTTTAGTAATGGTGGTTGTTACCAGATTTAACTATGAGTATATACCCTGAAAAAATTGAAATATAATATATGAAGCCAAATGTCTTTGTTCTGATGCTTCTCTCATTCTAAGGGAGCTTTATTTTTTTTAGTCACTAGTACAATAGAATATAATGATGTATTGAAGCTAATTAGAGAAAAACCTTTGCCCCAATTACTGAGATTTCCTTCTATCTTTCCCACATATTTAGTTTTATGGATTTTTTTAAAATTCAGCTTTAACCCACAAGCAAATTATTCATTGTCATTTAATTCAATCTTAACTTGCCTTATGCGAATAATGCTTTCTCTAATACAAATTCTGGCATTAAAATCACTACTGACATGGAGATTGTAGCATTTTTGTCATGAAAGGTAGTCTTAAGCAATGTTTTTTATATAGAACACTACCTAGATTAATTTTATTTGGTTGAAAGTATTTTATTGACTACTAATTATAATAGCTGCTTTAGATTAATTTTAAATTTAATAACCAAAATCCATCCTGTGGGCTTTGCTACTTGCTAACATTCTATGCACTTAAAAGACAAGAGAAATTGGTGGAATGAATGAGGATTTACATGAAAAAGAGGAGATTATGGGAAAAAATAGAAAGGATGATGGTTAAAAGCTCAAAAAATGTGTCCTACAGTTTAAAATGACTTTACAGGGAAATAATTCAAGTGAAGTAAATGGCTGGGGACTTTATTTTCTGTTTTGGAGACCAATGAAAAAATGTACAACTTGTATAATATTGTGTAAACCACATATTTTTCATCATACTGCATTTTTTCAGCTTGTTTTATGGAATGAAGCTTAAAACCTTATCATTATTTTTTTCTCCACTGTCTTACTATTTTTCTAACATACAATTTAGAAAAATGAATAGAAAAAGCTCTTGGTCTTCATTTCTTGTTTTCTATGTTTTGTAATAAGCATAAACTATGAGTAAGAAGATCCCACTATATGAAAAGTTCTGGCAGAATTATGCAAACTATTCAGGCAGAATTATGCTTTTAGAACTTAAAGAAATTGAGATTTTGAATATTTTAAAATCCTGGGTTATTTTTGAACCCAATCTATCATGGAAGCACTGTACTTCTTCCAAATATAGTAGGAAATACATTTTTTTCCCCTGCAAGTTAAAGTAACTTCCTTTTAATTAGCTTATTTATATACATATATACATTTTTTAATTAGAAAAGTGAGTCTCAATATATCTTTGTATTCCTAAGTGTGAAAAACAAGGATGATGTTCTTATACATACACAGCATAATTTTCTTGGTTCAATATTTAAATATGTCACGAGGTTCCTATAGCAATGTTGAACCCGAGTGAAGGCACTAGCCTTCCAAAATCTGCTCCACAGAAAAATATGCTGGGTTAAATATGCCATGTAAATATACACACATGAATATAGTAAAATAACTGGTCTTATGGTGCATTAAAAGCACTTTTGTCTTTGGATCGAGAGGTAATAATCATCCCAATATAATCTATGTTAATCAGATGATAGATAAAGTATTTGTTCAATTTCCAGCTAGATATTTTAAAAGGAATATTATCAAATGGCTGCACAGTTACCAGAAGATAATCAAGATGGTATACAGTTCTGGGAATCTTGTAAGATGAATAGTTAAAGGAAATATGAAAATTGAGTTTGGCTAATTGAACACTTGAGGAGAGTATGACAGATGACCTAAAATATTTAAAATATTTAAAAACACAGTGATCTATATGCTTCAGGAGGAAATGAATTACTTGCCAGTAAAGGATACATGCAGAACATAGTACTAAGATTATATGATACTTGTGTCTGAATCCTTTTGAGTACTATTATGAATCAGAACTTGCTTACAATCCAAACACACATATTTAAGGGGTCCTTTATAAAAATTATAGAAGAAAATTCTATAATAATTCAATAATTACTTCCCCCCAATTTTTTTTTTATCAGTATAGCTAAGTAGTTTCACAAATGGAACTAACTAGTCGTTCCAAAATGATAGGAACAGATATCATCTTAAAAAAATTATGAGGACCCAGAATCCCTGATGGGAGTAAGCCAGAACAGGCACATGAAATAACTGGCATGTTTTTCCTGTGGTCTTTAAGTAACCTTCTAGTTGAGCAAGAGACACTATCTATGATAGCCTAGTCTATCATTACAATAACTATATTTTTCAGTTTATGGTGTGAAAGTATCATGCCTCAAATATCTGAAAACTGTGACTCTTCTATCTATATCTAAACATGTCAAGAGAACTTAACTATTGTCATGTCTTCATGTGATTCTTAGTTGTTATCTACTGAAATATTAGAGTAAGTATTTAGAGTTATTTTTAACATTTCTCTTTCCTAGCCGAACTATAGGCTTTATCTGAATAAGTAGACTTTATCTGAATCCTGAATTTTATTTTTCCTTTATAAATCAGAAGTTAAATAAAATAGAACTTAAGGGTTTATTAGAAATGTTACAAGTAGATGAGAAGTTTAGGTAATATTTTTCATGATACTAATTTGGAACATTCAAATATATACATAGTTTGTCTTGAGTTTTTGGCGTAGTCTAAGAGTACTCCAATTCAAGCTTTATATTGCTGTTAGTTATTAGTGAACTTTTTGTGTGTCAGGTAGTAGGTAGTATTAGTTTTCTTTAGTAAGGATAGAGAGAGAGACATTGTATAAGTAAGTTAAATCATGAATGATTCTAACATCTCTCTAGGAATAATATTAAGTGCATTTTTTAAAATGAGCCATATTGAAATTACTTTAATGAAGTAGTATAAGCTAGTTTGTACTTTATTTTCTTACCACTCTGCCTCTGAGGAGGGGACAAAGGAATTATTCGATACCGTTGTCTACGAATGAGAAGGCAACGTTATATGGCTATGGTTGATTTGCTCAGTAGCCTGTTATTTTTTAGATCATGAGGAATGGGTTCCAAGCTTTTGTGTTTACAGATATAATGGAGATACTACCACAACACCCACCTTCCTTAGTTAGCTGGAGAATGAAGAGTGCCTGCATAGTGCTGGCATAAGTTAAGCAATAGTAAGTGCTAGCAGATAATTTAATCTAGTGTGACTATAATTGATTTCATCCTTTACCTGTCATAAACTATAAGAACTAGGTCATGACTGGCACCATTTTTAATCTTGTTTCTTGCTCGGTATTCGGTATGTACTGGTATCTTTATATGGAGAGTAATTTGGGTGAATATTTCTATATACATACACATTGAATGGAAAGACACAAACAGAATTTAGACTTTAGACTTTGGGGAAAAATTAAATCATGAATGAATTACATGCTGCAGATGGTGTTATAGTATGAGTAGGTGTTTGTAGCTAACCTATTATTTTTTTTTCTGAGCTGCTTTGATTGATCTGTTTTCAAACTCTAAATCTGAAAAAGTGGCTGTTGAAACACCTATTTTTGAATGAGATTATAGTGCTTCCTACACAGCTTTTGCAGTTTACTAGATAAAGGTAGGATTATGCAGATGGTTGGATTTTATATACCAAACTTGAAAAGAGATATTTTCACTTCTGTGATTTCTCTTATTTTTATTTGTTGACTATATTTGTTATATATATATTTTTCCAGAGCTTCATGGCTTTTTACTCCTCACCCAATTTCCCATCTTTTCTTGATAATACCTAAAAGATACCCGTTCTTTGGCTCAGGCTGTTTGCTTTTGATTTTGGATTCATTTGCATTCTATGAAGTACTGAAAGCCATTTTTAACTCCTTTATTAGTAGTGCCAAATAACCAGAGGCATCCCTATCTGGCATAGCAGAAGGCAGTAGAGGGTGGAGAGAATAGTGCAAAATAGACTAAAATAAAAATACAAATTGTTATATAAGAAATAGATTCTTTTAGTGTTCACTGCTAATTGCCAGAGATGCCCCTTCATGCCCTGCTCCTGGGCAAGGTCCTGCAGTCAAGGAGAAGAGCACATGGTGGTATGATCTGGCAGCTTTCTCCCACTTCTTTTTATGAGTCATGATCTGTCTTGAGACCTTCAGACATTCTCTTCTCACGTTAGCATTCTTCCTCATTTCTTTATTTCATGAGCTTTCTTGAGGAAGTCTTCTCTGCCCTAGTTTCTTCTTGGGTTATCTCTGAGACATAGAAGACACTGATTAAGGAAGGATCTATACTATGGTAGCATTTATAAATAGGAAAATAATCATTTTTTAAAATTTGCATTTACATCAAAGAGAACCATGATTTTGTAGAGTATTGTAGTAATTGCTATGGAGTGGTAAATACAATCTCTGCTCTTGTGTTGCTCCAGAGTCTAATGGGATTGGAAAGACAACCACAGAAATAAACATATTATTCTAAATTATACTGTTGCTTGAAATACATTATAAAGAACCATGTAAGATTTTTTTAAAAAAGAGAAAGAATAAATCTAAATTGGGATGATGTGAATTAAAGAAGGCAATAGAGAAAGCAATAGAATTTGGTCATAAAAGGTTGTCAGAAACTGAAACTCTTTACACATTTTTAAATAAAACTCAAATTACTTATGTGCTAATAGTGAAGTAACTGGTTTGAAGACAGAAAACAATAGAAAGGAGAAAAAGCAAAATTTTTGTTCATTAGCTACTAAGAAGTCATTAATTAACTGATATTAATTAACTGTACATGGTCTATGCAGTCCATTTCCATAGAATAATTTTAACTGAATGTTAATCTTACTCTAAAATCAATAAAAACACCTAAATCAATGCAGGGACATAGTGACCTTATTAGTACCCTAATCCTGATTAATGAGCCCATATATTTAGACTTGGATCTGCTGCCTTTATGGTCAAGTGTCTGAGAATACATTCATAACCAGAGTAGAGCTTCACACATTCCGCTATTATCGCTGTTACCAAGGATGAATAAATGTCAAAGTAAGTGTATTTATATGACCATTTTAGTTCTAAAATGTTTACTTAATAGAAATACACAACTCTTATATAAAGTTAGAAATAAGAACTGGAAAAAGAAAATTTAATAAATTACCTATAATCCTACAAATCACAGAAACATAGCTTGCTACATCTATTCTGCAAGATTTTGTAAACATATATTTTTATGTTATAAATATATACTACATAAACATTTGTATTTCATTTAAAGGATATGTCATAATATATTTATCAGTATTATTATTATTATTAGATATCTAAGATGGCCAATGATTATATTAAGTTAAACACCGAGAATGGGATTTTTCATGTCAGAGGGTATGTACATTTTCTAGCTCATATTATTATTTTTATAGTTTGTTTTAAAAGATCAAGAGCTTTAACTAATATAAGTTTACATGTGTCCTTTCTTAGAATAACATTGTTAATACTAAGTGTTAATCTTTTAATCTTTGTGAATTTAATAGATCAATAATCTAAATATGTTTATTTTTTATTTTTTCCAACACATAAGCACTATAATTATTCTCAATTTACTAATACAGAAATTAGGCTGTTAAGAGAGTTAATGACTTGTCTTTTACATACACAGAGGGACTTGAATTTGGACCAGGTCTGCATTACAGAGGCAATGATGTAACCGTTTTGCTACTTGTTGCACATTATTACCTGGTAGACAAATATCTCCTTATTATACCTTGGCTATTGTTTTTTTTTTTTTTCCCCCACATGTATTCTTTCAAATAAGCTTTCCTTACACTCCCCAATCATCATCTTCCTATACACTGAAAATAAATCTCTTTAGCTTTTGACTGGAATTTCAACATCATGATCTCAGGGTTAAGTCATACAGCAGTGGCCATCTGAAAACTTGTACAGGTTGGTTGCTCAGCAGAGGTATGGTAGGCTCATGAGAAGTATTTCCAGATCTTGGACATAAATCTTCTAATGCAGAGTTAGTGGTTCTACTTCCAGAAGCCAACGTGAAGATCAAAAGATTCTGTAGTTTGGGTACAGACTGGATGTGTAGTGTAGGAGAAGTATAATGTACAAATTGTTGAATCAACAGTAAGGACACTTGAGTTCTAGTCAGCTAGTCTACCAGTCTAGTGGCCATATTCCAATTGGATGATCAATCACTTAAACTCATAGAATTTATATTCTTTCATGATCTTTCCACTTCTAAGATTAAAATTTTAATGTATATTTGGGAAGATTTTGTGAGAAATGGTAGCAGTATCCTTTTAGCACTCAGGAAAAATCAGGAGACAGAGTCTAAATTAATAGTTTATTATAATCCTTTTATCAAACTTTAGGTTGATAATAAATGAAAAATTAATGGGAAGTAGCACTCCTATAGGGAACCAGTTACCATTAGAAGAGAAACAACCCAGCACAGCCATCAAGTTACACACAATAGTTTCAGTTAAGATCTCTCTTGTCTAATGGCACAATTTAAAGTTCCAGTTAATCCAAAGAGACTTTCCCTTTTTAATCTGACAGTTATTACTTAGCTTTAGAGTGCCTGGTAAAGTAGTAAAATCAATGATTACATATTTTAGCATGTTTTTAATGATTCACCCGCTTCAGTAAATTACAGAGCACAATACAATTAGCAGTAATTTATTCATTTGACAATTCTCAATATAGTTGAGAACCATTCATCCATATTGTTAGGAAGCAAATAAAATCAAAATCCCAAACCCAAATCCTCTTTACTGTTAATATTTGTCATTTAAATCCTCTGTTAGAAGAGTTTTGATTTAATAATGGTTTATTAATTTTGTAATAAATATTGTGTGGTTAGAGGAAAATGGATTTTTTTTTTTTAAAAAGGAAGGAAATTCTCTGGACTGAGAACTGAGGTCTGATAGGAAGTTTATTCAAGAATTTATATATATTCATATAGATTATGACATATAGGTTGGTGTTTAAAGATCTGTTTCCTGTTTCAGTATTCAATAATAAATGTTGATTAAGTTCCTACTTAGCCTCAGTACATTGTTCCAGTCTCTGGGATGACAGTGGTGAATCCGACAGTTCCTGTCACACAGAACTTTCAGTCTAGCAAGATTGATCAAATAAATTCTGCTTTCTTTTACATGCTGATACTTTTTTATGGTTATTTCAGGAGATACTTGGCCACCAGATCTGGGACACATGGAAAAATGTAGACCAAGAATCAGAGGGTAACAAAACACACATTTAGTGACTCTAATGGCAGAGTCTGTTTGATTCTGTTCCTAGAGTTCTTACTCCGAAGTCCATGCTCTTTGGATCATTCACTTATTTCAGACCTACTGTGTTCCAGGTGCTATGCCAGGCACTGGAGATAAAGCTGTGAATATGATAGGCAGGGTCCTTGTGCATGAAACTTACAGTTTAATGGGGGTAGATGGAGAAAAATAGTTGCATAAATAATATTTTCCAATTCCCTAATTAAAATCTAAAATAATTCTGACATGTTAGCATTCAAGGTAAAAGATGATATTCTTTAAAAACAAAACTAAACTAAAAGGTTTCATTTTCTTCCTTAACATAGAGAAGGGTGGGTCTCACCTGTATTGAGAATAAGTAAATGTACTATTTCTAACATTCTGTGCTTTGAGATATATTGAAGTCTCTGAATTCTTATAAACATGTTATAATTATGTGATCTTTGATTACCACTTTATAAGTATTCTAAAGCCAAATAATAGCGTGATTGTGAAAATTCTTGTTTGTTTTTATTAATCAATGAGAGCTATGTCATTTTACTAAACTGAATTGGCATTATTATAACCAGGAACAATGAAACTTGGAATTTTAGTAAGCTCTGTTCCTAACTTGTGTTGAATATTAGATTAATATTAGAGTTTTGAAATATTGAAAAAAGTTCTTGTATTCTTATTGTTGGGGTTAGGAAAAGCTGTTTTCATTTGTACAGGCACTTAATATGTAGCATTTCATAAATATATACAATTTTAAAAAATCCTTTAAGAACCTAAGTTCTCTTAAGAACTTAATATTTTAATGAACAGATTTCAGAAAGCCATAGGATCCTAAGCCAACAATTATACAGTACCACTCTAAGAAAGTACTGAATGAATATATTAATAGTGGTCCCACCATCAAACTTATTACTTATATAAGACCCAGATATACAACAAAAAGACCTGGAATACTAGAGCTAATATTCTTAATGTTAAAATTATATTTTACTGGTTTTAAGAAAGTTCTTGTAGTGAAATCTCCCTCCAAACTCACAGAGAAAGAGTTCCACTGATTTCACTTTTTGAATGGTATTGAAAAAGGTTAAAAAATAAGGCAAAACAAAACAAACATGGAAACAAACAAAAAACCCAACTAACTTTTCTTTCTTGACACATTATTTTTAAAGGCTTTTATAGGAGATTCAAAGGAGCTGATTAAAAAACCCAATCTTAATTTTTTAACCTTTGCTTTGATAATAAAACACACTATTGGGAATTGTGCATAAGAATATTAGTGTCACAGCATCAGTTATTTCACAGAAGTTGATTGAGACTTGTACTTTCCTGCATAAAATTATTTAAGAAGGATCTTGAGAAAAACCTTTTAAATATTACATATATTCCCTAAAGCATATGTAAGAATATTAAATATCACATAAATTAGGATAATAGTTTCACCACAAAGGAGCACTATGCCTTTTCATGAACTTAAACTTGTACTTGTTTCATCCTATCATTCCAAATCACATAATAGAGAAAGACCGTCTGGTCATTACAGTTTTAAGGATGACCTCTTAAAAATTATATACCAAATATATCTTTATGTTTCATCAAATTATATTGACTTTCACACAAAATTATAGACATATCATAAAATTAAAATTAATATAAAACAAGACAATACAATAGCCATATATAAATATGAACACATATAGGTAAAGGATTAAACACAATAAAGGTATCCATCCACCTGGAGTGTCATAATTACTGAACTTGGTCATATTGAGCTTTTGATTTTTCTGGCAGCTGAATTAAAAAAAGAAATCTTGTTTATTAAAGAAAACAAACACATTTGTCTAAAGAATTATATATTTTCTTCTGGCATTGAATCTAAAAAAGACTTTGTCATGTAAGGCTTTTTGTTTGCAAGCAATAGCGCAAATTGGTTAAGATCAAGGATCAGGAAACTTTGCATATAGGACCAGATGATGCATAGTTTATACTTTGTGGACCATATGGTCTTTATCTCAACTATTCAGCTTGCCACTGTAGATGAAATGAGCCATAGATAATATGTAAGTAAATGAATATAGCTATGTCCCAATGAAAACTGGTTTATGGACCCATTCATTTGAATTTCTATATTTTCACATATCGTAATATATTTTTTTTCTTTTGATCTCTTTCAACTATTTAAAAATGTAAAAATCATTTTTTGGTTACTGACTATACAAACACAGGTGCTGGGCTAGATTTAGCCCTCAGGTTTTAATTTGCTGACCTCTGCTTATGATTATTGGATCTCTAGTAAGATTGTCATAATTTTATCCTATTTAAAATGCAGCATCTCCATACCTAAAGTTCTTAAGTAGCTCCTCTGATTTAGTTTTCTTCACAGAACTTCTGATAAGGGAAAGTATTATTTATATAGTTCATTTTTTTATTGGTTGATTGTGTCCTATTAGAATAAACATTTTGTGCAGGCAGAGTATTGCCTCTTTCTGTCCACTATTAAATAACTAATTAGCACCTAGAATAGTGATTGGTAAATAGTAGATGCTCAGTAAATATTTATTTTATCAATGGATATAATTCTGGGGTTCATAAAGGCATATACATTTGGTAGCCATTAAAATAAAAAAGACGATGAAGACCTAACTGTGATCACTTAAAATGACACTATAGCTAGGAAAAAGAAAAGAATATAAGATCAAGCTTTAAGAAGCTGCTACCTTTAGATGATTAGTGTCCAAAATGGACACTGATCAATGGCTGGTGATTACAGATGAAAAGCAGAAATATTTTATTTTGTGGAATCTAAGAGAGAAAAGAATAACTATCTTGAAGTCTTCTAAAAGATAAATAAAATTAAATGTGGAAAATTCCACTTGGATTTCTCAATGTGGTGCTTACTGGTGGACTTAATAAAAGCAGATTTGTTAAAGTAGCAGAGACAGATGCAACATTGGAGTGAGGAAGAGTAATGTGTAGTAATTAGACAGTGTGATTTTGGCAAAAAGATAATCAAATTAACATATGGTAATGATACATATTAATGAGTCTAAAAATAGCACCGAATATATGGGGAGACTTTGTATATGACAGACATATGCCAATATATATTAGTGGAAAAGGCAAGATCATTCAATAAATGTTACTTGGATTAATGGTTACCCATTTGGGAAAAAGTTCAATTTAATCTCTTCTTTACACCATATCAATCAATTTTGAGCTTTAAGACTTGAATATGAAAAACATCATTTTTTTCTAAAATAGAGGAAACATATATCCTACAATTCATAAGAAATCATAAAAGACCCTAGTAGCCAAAAAGTTTTTAAGAAAGAACAAAACTAGAGGAATCACACTTCCTGATTACAAACTATATTAAAAATCTACAGTAATAAAACAGGATACTACTAACATGAAGACAGACACATATATGGTAGTATGCTACTAACATAAAGACAGAAATAACTCACACATATATAGTCAAGTGATCTTTGACAGGGTGTAAAGAGTTAAAAATGGGGAAAGTCTCTTCAAGGAATAGTAGTGGGAAGTAAACCCATGTTTATAAGGGCAAATAATTTTTTACAAAAAAGCCAAAAACTTGCAGTGGAGAAAGGAAAGCCTCTTTAATAAATGGTTCTGGGAAAACTGGAAAGCCACCTGCAAAAGAATGAAACTAGACTTTTGACTATCACTATATCAAAATAGATTAAGGACCTGAATTTAAGACCCAAAACAATAAATTGCATAGAAGAGAACATAGGAGCTGAGCTTATGGACTTTGGACTTAAAGAGCATTTCATGAATTTGACCTCAAAAGCAAGGGGAGTAAAAGCAAAAATAAATGAATGAGACTACATCAAACTTAAAAGCTCTATACAGTAAAAGAAACAGTCAACAAGGTAAAGAAAGAACCATCTGAATGGGAAAATATATTTGTAATCAATGTCTCCAATAAGGGCCTAATATCTAAAATATACAAAGAACTCATAAAACTCAATAACAACAAAAGAATAAACAATCCAATCAAAAAAATGGGCAGAGGACCTGAACAGACACTTCAAGAAGATAGACAAATGGCCAACAAACATATGAAAAGATTTTTATCATCTCTAGCTATTAGGGAAATGTAAATCAAAACCACAATGAGATACCATCTCACACCTGTTAGAATAGCCATTGTCAACAGAACAAGTAATAACAAGTGTTGGAGAGGATGCAGAGAAAAAGGAACCCTAATATACAGCTGGTGGGACTACAAATTGTACAGGCGCTATGGAAAACAGTTTGGAATTTCCCCAAAAATTAAGAATTGGTCCACCATATCATCCAACAATCCCTCTCTTGGATATTTACCCCCAAAGACTTGAATATCCAAAAAGATATTTGTACACTGATGTTCGTAGCAGCATTATTCAAGGTAGCCAGGACATGGAAGCAACCAAAGTGCCCTATGATAGATGCTTGCCTAAAGAAGCTGTGGTACACATATACAATGGAATACTGCTCACCCATAAGAAGAGGTGAAACATTGCCACTTGCAACAACATGGATGGATCTTGGATAGCATTCTGATTAGACCTAGCTTCTGTACTCAAGTGTGCCTCCAAATGTTACAAATTGACCTGGCATAAATTTCTGTTGTCTCTGTATTCAGAAGCAAAGTTTTGTTTCTTTGTTCATTTTGCTTTTAGTCTATATCCAAAAGTCAATGTTTCTGGCATTTGTAGGTGGCCAATGAATCAATGAGCAAATGAAATAGCAACAATGATCAAACTGTCTTAGAGTGCTTTGAAAATTTCTGTGAACTTAGTCGGGGAAAGAGTTATTTCTTTTTCTCTGATACTGATGCTTCAGTTTGTTAGATAAAATTTGCAAACCTAATATAAAGAAAGGATTCATTAAAAGGAAATAATGATATAAAGATTTTGTTCAATTAAAAAAACATCACCAAGGCCAAACAAACTCTTTTGTCTAAATAAAATTTTCAATACAGTTTTGAAGTGTTCTGGGCATTTAAGATGATGAAACAGGAACATTTTATGGAGGGCTCTGTTATAAATTATGAAGTTAAAGGTAAATTTCCCAAAGCAAAATTTTTTGGGCCAAAGCCCTTGGCTTAGTGCTACAGGTTAATGCCTCATGTCAGAGGTCTGGCATCCAGTCTACCCTGGAGCAGAGGGAACAGACTGCAGTTGTCCCCAATGAGATTCAGCTAATCTTCCTGTCAAACGGGCACCTGTAAATCCAGGGCATACAGACAGTTCTCCACTTGTGGGGCTTTTGGCTTTATGCACCGTAACACTTAATGAAAGTGTGTTAATGGCACTGAATGTAATGCCCTGTTCTTAGTCGATGTTCTAAGGGTTCTGGTTGTTTGGAGGGGATTGTTGTCCCTCCCTCAAAAGGGAGGTACAATATTTTTAGGTTTTGCTAATGTAAAATTTTAGCTTTTTAAAAAACTTTAATTTTGAGATAATTGTAGATTCACATGCAGTTATAAGAACGAATACAGTCTCTTCACCCAGTTTCCCTCACAGCTGGGAATGTGACATTTGACACTGATACAAATCATCTGCTATATTCAAATTTCACCATTTTTACATGTACTCATCTCTCTGTTTCTGTCTCTGTCTGTCTCTGTCTCTGTCTTTGTCTTTGTGTGGGTTTTTCATTTTACACCAAAAATTGTATCAGAAGTGTAGATTTATGTAACCACCACCAGTCAAGTTACAGGATCCCTTATGTTACTCATCTACTGTCACAGCCACCACCCTCCTCACCTACCTTCCTAAATCCTAAAGGGATAGAGAGGGATATATATTTTTAAATTTTTTCATTTCAGTAATGTTATATAAATACAATAATGCAAATTTTTGAGATTAGTTTTTTCATTGAGCATAATTCCCTAGAGCTATATCTAGTTTTTTATTTTTATTATTATTATTTTTTTATTTCTGAGTAGTATGCCATGGCATAGATGTAGTACAGTTTGTCTAACCATTACCCAGCCAAGGAAATTTATATTGGTTCTAGTTTGGGGCTATTACAGATAAAGCAGCTATAATCATTCATGTGTAGGTTTTTTCGTGTTAACATAAATTTTCATTTCTCTGGGATAAATGCCCAAGAGTACAATTACTGGGTCATATGGTAAGTGCACGTTTAGCTTTGTAAAACAGTGTCATAACTCTTTTTCCAGAGTAGATGTACAATTTGTATACCCAATACCCAGTACATGAGCAATCTAATTTCTCTGCATTCTCACATCATTTGGTGTTATCGCTATTTTTCATTTTAGGTGAGCAGAGACATCATACTGTGGGTTTAATTTGTGTTTCTCTAAGGGCTAATAATGTTGAACATATTTTCTTGTGATTATTTTTCATCTGTATATTCTTTTCAGTGAAACACCGTTTCGTGTATTTTGCCCATATTCTAACTGGATTCTTTTTTTCTTAAGTTTATTGGGGGTATCATTGGTTAATACAATTATATAATTTTCAGTGTACATTATAATTTGACATCTATATATTCTATTGTGTGATTACCAACCAGAGTCCAGTTTCCTTCAGCTATCATTTATTTGATCCTCTTTACCCACTTCACCCTACCACTACCCCCCTATATTTGACCCTCTTTACCCTGTCTACCTCTTCCCTCCTCCCTCACCTCCTACCCTATGGTAACCACTAGTCCATTGTCCATGTTCCTGAGTGTCTCTTTGTCCTCTTCATTTGTTGCTTTTAGGTTTATATTCCACATATAAGTGATATCTTGTGACTTTGAAGTTTTTCAGTCTGGCTTATTTCGCCTAACATGATTATTTCACCGGCAATTCAGGTTGTCACAAATGGTAGTATTTCATCTCTTCTTATGGCTGAGTTATATTCTAATTGGATTCTTTTAATGTGGAGTTTTGAGAGTTATATATTTTGGATAGTCATCTCTTGTTAGATATGTGTTTTGCAAGTACTTTTTCCAGTTTGTAGTTTGTCTTTCTCTTCAAGTCCTGTAGTCCTATATTTTATATTTATATCCATAATATATTTTGAGTAGATTATTATATAAGTTGTGAGGTTTATATTAAATTTTGTTTTGCCAATGTATGTTCAATTTCTCCAACACCATTTGCGGAAAAGGCTATCTTTACTCTGCCATTTCTATACTGTCTTATTCACTATAGCTATACAGTATGTCATAACATTGGGTAGGGTGGTTCCTGCTCCGTTGTTTTTTTTTTTTTTCTTTTAATAGTCTTAGCTGTTCTAGTTCTTGTGCCTTTCTATAGAAATTTTAGAGGAACTATATCCATGCTTACAGAAAATCTTGCTAGGATTTTGATAGGAATTGCATTAAATTCATAGATAAATTTAGTGAGAATTGACATATTTACTATATTGGGTCTTTCAATTCATTAAAATGGTATATTTCTCCACTAATTTGGGTATTCTTTGATTTCTTTCACCAGCATTTTGTAATTTTCAACGTACTGATTTTGTCCATGTTTTGTTCAATTTATACCAAAGTATTTCATTTTATAAAGTATAAGTGGTGTTATGTTTTAAATTTTGGTTTCCATATATTTATCATTACATTTTAGTCTTTTGAGTATTTCTTTGGCAATAGGCTTTCACCTATTGCTTTTCTTTATAATTAGCACTCTCACCTCCAGCAAAATTTCTATCAATCTTCTGCCATGGGCAGGAACCAGATCATGTTTGCAGGACATGGGGCTCTGGTGAGGTTCCCTGAAGCATTAAGTGACGTCTAAGGGCATCTGTTACATATAAATCCTACATGTTCTGTGACAGTGTTTTAATCTATTCTTAGGCATTTTTTACTTACTCTGGTATTCATGGCTATTTTATGCATTATAAAAATTCTGAAAAATTTGATTTGTGAATAGTGTTACTGACTGTCTATCTTCTTAGCTATGAGAAGTCCTCCAAAATCCTTTAAATAATGTTAACACAACATACTGTATCAAAAAGATGACAATTTGGATTCTAGGATATTCTAGAATACTAGTAAATAGAATACTAATATATATATATTATATTTATAATATATATTACTAATGAGTAGATTACTATATTACTATAATACTAATGAGTAGAATAATATATATGTATATGTGTGTATATATATATATATATATATATATATATATTGTGCTTCTAAATGGGCTCATGAAAATAGAAAAAGTTAGCTTATTTTTGGTCTTAAAATATTGAAATGATTTAGTCACCATTGCAGCATATATACTATGTAAGCAGTTAAATAATTAACAGTATCCATAATTCTGTTTTTGGATCTTATCAACAGCATTGATGCAAACTTCATTAAGATTATGGACTAATTTGTTAAAAAGTTGTCAGCTCTTTTCCTGTTGTTTTGTAGGAGTTTTTCATATATCTTGACTATGACTCATTTGTAGGCTATATGTATTACAGATATCTTCTTTCAATCTAAGGCTTTTATTTTCATTTTTTTTTAGCTTTTAAAATTATACTCATTAATATGTTGCATTTTTATTATATTTATTATAGTCTATATGTTGTTATATTTTACTTGTATATGAATTACTACAATAGAATATTTAAGAAGCATACTTGTGCATATAAATATTCAAATAACTATACTCCTTTGTCTATTACACCGGCCCCAGAGAGCTAAATTCCTGAGACACTTTGCTAATAGTGAAGGGTTTAATTTATCAGAAAGCTCAGCCTAATAATGCTATTCTATTTCAACCATAAGTAATAACATAACAGTCTTTACTCATAAGAACATATTGATTGGGGTCTAGTCTGAAAAATGTCAACATATTGGGAGAGTGAGTGGAAGAGCTTGGTGCTCTTTTAAGGTTTCTGATTTTATAATACGTAGTCATCTTACACATATATACACTGATATATAGCCACACATATCTGAAATCTATATTAAGTGATAGAGTTATAAAAAAGTGTTTCAATGTGATCTCAATTGTTCAAGTGCTGGTATTTCATTTTATCTCATTTAGTTTTTCTTCTACTTTGTAATTTCCCAATCTTTTCAAGACAACTTTCTGTTATTTTATATATATTTGATTTTATCTGTATATACACACACACATATATGTATATATATGGACATATGTGTGCACATATACAAATATATAAATACTATTATATAATCAGATCTCAAATTCTTTTTGGAATTAGATGTAATATAAATAAATATAATCAACCCACATATCCTTGGCTTTATTTTCTACTCAGGAATATATTTTGACTACCTTGCTTTCTATAGTTAGTATGTGTGTGTGTGTGTGTGTGTGTGTGTGTGTGTGTGTGTGTGTGTGTGTTGTATAAATAATCTGCAAGAAAGCTGATACATAAGAAAGCTGATATCTTTAAGAATTTTAGTTCTTTTTATTGGAAGAATAGTAGGTTGAAACATAAGCTTTTATAATCACAATCATTCTTGTTGCTGAATAGCAGTCCATAGTATGAATATGTCACAATATATTCTGTTCTAATATTCATTAGTCTTTGGGTAATTTTTAATTTGGAACTATTATGAATGGTGCTGCTACAAACATGCTTGTCTTGCAGTTTGGATCATATATAGACATTTCTGGTGGGCATGTACTTAGAAGTAGAATTGTTGGGTCTTAGGGTACCTATATATGTTCAGCTTTTATCAATATAGCCAGGTAATGGAAATATTGATTCACTTCTATACACAGTCTATGACAGGGACTTGTTCTTCTAAAGAAGCTGGGACCCTCATTTGTCATAAGATCATGGCCAGATTGTTTCCAATGTTGTTTCTATACTTCTGAATAATTAATCAAATATATTTTAAAATATATTTCTAATTTTAGAAAATATTTTTACATATTTAAAAGTATTCTTATTTATGCATATATATGCACACTAAAAAGTATAGACATAAGGCTAAGAATAGAGAACAATAGAAAGTCTAAATTTTATTAGAGCCCTAACTGAAATGTTTGTAGCCTAAAACATCAGCAGCTCTAAGCAGTTAAAAAATGGTAACAATTGTTTTTTTTTTGTTGTTGTTGTTGTTACACTACCACCAAACCAAGACCATGAAAAACATGGTAGAATTGGTTCTCTATATTTTTTAAACAAAAAACTTCAGCTTCACTTTTGTACATGAAGTCTTTTTATGAGAAATTTATCTCTGTAAGTGAAATCCAGGAATTTTAACCTATAATCTCTCACTGGTTATAGCATTCTTCTCTTGCTAAATATGACCTTTCAGTTTTAAATAATGAAAGCTAATTTGCTTTGGTTTTATTTCATTGCATTGTTCCCGGGTTAATTCCTTGGAGGTTTTCATATCCCCCCAAATTGGCAGACTAACATCCAGACTGCTTTTCTCCCTTGGTCCTCATGGCTGCCTTGTTATACATCTTTTATTTTTTTAAATAAGGTGTGTTTTCTTTTGTTCCCATAAAATGAATAAGAATTGAATTCCTGTAGAGAACTCTACTTCATTTGTTGGCAGTCTTTGAACTCCTCATTCCCAAGAAAGATTGTAAAAATGTTTAATGTGCAAATGTCACTTACCTGACTCTTTCCATGGATTTTCACTAAATAGCAATTCAATTGGGTTGGTGAGGAGAGACTAATTAGCAGTGCATAACTTAATGGCATCAAAGGAAGCAATGATTTTGAAGAATGTCAGTGGTAGCTTCAGTGCCTATCAAAATGTCATTAATGCATTTATTCCTTTGTCTTGGAAAACAGGGGAATCATCTTAACTTTTCAATTATTATTAAAAATGACTGATACTTTATTACTCCTGATAGAGAATTTTATAGATAATCAATATAATAATTTATTTTAAAGCAGTATGGGACCTCAGGAAGTAGCCTTGTTTAGTTCATCTGTTTCAGGCACTTAAAGTAAAATTATCCTCATTATCTCCATTTTCACATTAGAAATTTGTTGTAGATTGATTAAAAGTGACCAGTCTGTGGTCACTGAACCAGGGAGTAGTGGTAGGAGACTACCTCCACTAAGATTAAAGCTCTCCAGCCTTCTGTCTCATTACACTATATAAATCTATTTCTGTTTCACATAAAATTGCCTTTTCTCTTTCAAATGCAGATGGAAGATTTCAGGGGGGATTATTAAAAACATGTAAGATACTCTCATACACAACTGGTTAAGCGTAATTCTATACATCTTTTCTGGGAAACAATTTGGAAAGAACCTTAAAAATGTTTTATTTTATTTTTATTTATTTTTGAAATTTTACCCACTAATTTTACTTCTAAAAAAATTAGTCCTTAAACAAGCTGATACAGGTACAGAATATTTATTATAACAATTTATAAAAGGGAAAACCAAAAATCTCAATATCCAATGATAATGCAATGGTTAAATTCTGTTATAATTATATGATGGAATATTATGCAGTGATTCAAATTAAATTTTTAAATTAGTAGTTCATGGCATTTAAAATGATTATAATATGATACTGGATGATTATAGCAGGAAATAAAACTTTATGTATTCAAATTTCATGAAAATGGATATAAATATATAAATACATATAAAGAATAAATTTTATTTTCTACATCATGGTGTTTTAATTTCATATATTTTGTATAATGATTGTTAAAATACATTTTTAAGTATATTCAAAGAATAAATAAGAAAGAAGATAAACCTTTTTTTTTATTCTCTCTGATCAATAATTTCCTTAGAGGATCTTGATTCAACTCTTTGATCTCTAATTAAAGTATTTAGGCTCACTCTTCTTCTAAGCTTTTGCTAAATTACTAATACCATAATGGATGAAAATGATGGGGATTGACATTATTAAATGTTCACTCTGTGCTAATATCTAGCTTAGGTCCTTATCATTGATAAACTAAAACTTCCTTTTGGTGAATAGTAATAGGATATAAATAATTTGTCTATGAATCCTGTCTTTATCAATACACTAAAATATGCAATACATTTATTGAAGTAGAAATTAAAGTATTTAGAAATGGAAACAAATTTACAAAGAAATCTAGGCTGTTCTGTGGTGGTGGTGGTAGTGACAGTAGTAATTTTCTAACAAATAAACTATATTTTGATTAATTTGACCTGAAATGATTTTCAGAAATAACATTTATATTTTTGCATTATGCAAAGAACCAGAAAGTTTTAGAAAGTACCAGATATTATATTTTATTCCTGGCTGAATTTCTCTGAAGAGCATGGCTTACAGCCTGGAACTCAAGAGTGTTGGGTTTTGCTAGTAATTTATTGAGAGGCCTTGAGTAAACCACATAACCTTTATGCTATATGTTTGTGTTATCTGTAGAATGTGGCATTGGACTAGGAACAGTGATTTTTTAAGCTATTCCTGACTGGAAGTTCAAGGAAGAAGATCCTATGAGAGTTTTTGCTCATGGATCTGGAGGGCCATAGTAGCAGCAAGTATGTAACTAGTGCAAAACCAGCACTCAGTGGCTACGAGTTAAATGAATGACTAAATATGCCCTTGTGGAGCCCTACCTGGGAGTCTGCCTTCCCATCAGAGCTTTACTCAGCATAATTCTGCTTGTGTCAGGTTTATATATTGGGTATAAGGTAATATTTTATTTAACAAGTAAAAATGATTTTACTGCTGAAATGTTACTATTGTATGCTATTATTTTTTTAAAAAATAGAGATCATACCTTTTAATTTTATTGTCCCCTTCTATAAATACCAAAATTTGTGAAAGAGCTGTGTATAAATTGAATTTTTGTCAGATGGGTGGTCTGTGTGTTCATTGAGGGATGAATTGGAGGTGACTAGGCAGAGAAGGGCTGATGGGATATGCCTGTCAAAAGGAACAGCATATACAAAGCTAGAGTCATGAGACAGTATGGCAATTTTAGAGATGAGAAATATTGTGTGACTGAATGCAGGGTTGCAGGAAGGTAGTAAAGCATGTGGCTGGAAGTAGCTCCCGTCATAAAGAGCCTTGTATGCTTGGTTAGGACTTTGGCTTTACCTAGGGGAGCAAGCCATTGGAAATTTTAAGAAAATGAGATAACATGATCATATTTGTGTCAATCCCCGTCACTTTCATATTCTCTAGTTGACTATTGAGTTTAGATCTTTGGAGTCTGAGGGATTCTGTTAAGATACATCTTGACCTAGGGTTTAATGAAACTATTATAAATAATTTCAAAAAGTTTTCTCTTCCAAACCATGGCATTCTTTGTCTTTTCAGGGTTGGTTTCAGAATTCTAAAAATGATTTCTTATGTGTAACCATAGCTCTTGCAAAGAGAAGACTTACTGTCTCAATTAAGAATCTACTTAAATTTATAAGTATCCTGACATGAAGTGGGGATAAAGAATCAACTGTGGAGACAAATAAAAGTCACTTTTAACCTAAATATTTTATACTGAAGTATAATTTCATTTGTTTACAACCCTGAGACCCATTAGGGAACCTACCCACAAGAGATTAAATGTGACATCTAAGATAGGGTACATTGAAATTAGTACTAAAGGACCAGCTACTAGAGTCATCTTAAATGATAATTTTATCACTTAAAACTAAATTTTGACTGCCTAAGATACCTACTAGTGCCTTCATTTCCAGAAAAAATAATATTCATATTTCAATAACAGACACACCATGCAAGCGTGTGCATGATCACATCAAGCGTGTGGATGTGACTTTGGTTTATTTTAACACTAAGCTTTAACTTGTCTCTTTATGATTTCTGGACTTTAGTATATACAATCAAAATAATGAGTTAGTGTCATAAGTGAAGTGAAACAAAAAAGAAAAAATACACTTAAAATAATAAAAATCTTCTGATATGCCACTAAACAGAATATTGATGTCATTGGAAGATTTCATTTGCAGCAGCATGAATCCTGAAAGAAATAATTAAAAGGACATAAAGTGCCTATTACCAAAATGAATCTAAAACAATGAAAATCCTGTAAGGTAAATGGAATAGAAATAGAATGATCCATTTTCTCATTAAACTATTCAGTGTAATGTTAATGTGTGTGTATTTTTAAATTATTTTTACTTTTTTTGCTTTCTGGCACTAATTTTATTTCCAACTTGAGAAAAATAACATTAGCTAGTGCTTGAAATATCTTCAGTTTCATACTGAAATATTTTCTTAATTTGCCTAGAATCTCATCAAAGAACCAAGATATAGAATTCAGACAGGGGTGAAAAATGAAAAATAGCAAATTGCTTTAGTAGTAAGCTAAAGCAACAATACAGTTTGTAAGACTACCTATGTTCAATAAGGATATAAAAGCTAGCATTTCTTCAGCCCTTACCATGTGCAAGGCTAACCTGGGCTAAAGTCAAGCCCTTTTGTTTAATTCCTGTGATGAGCCATGAAGAAGCATTATCATCCCATTTCAAGATGAGATTTAGAGAGATTAAATAATTTAATTTACAGAGATAGTGATAGATTTCATATACCTTAGGTTACAGAGGTAGTGATAGATTTACATCCAGACCTGTGTCCTCTTGAGCCTAATCTTTCATACTACGTCTAAGTCATAAGTAATGCCTTTTAGGCAACACGTGCTCCCATGTCACCCTGGCCATCCCCTGTCATAACATTTTCCTCATTTTATTATAATTCTCTCTTTATATACCTACCTCTCCCTATTTCATGGTTAGCTCCTCCAAGGCAAAGGCAGTTGTCTTATTTATCCTTCTAGTACCTGAGACTTAATGCAGTGGCATGCCCTATAGTAGAAACTCAGTAAGTGCCTGTTGAATGAATAATGTCAGAAGTCACTAAAAGTTAATATATTAAAGAAAACATTACATTATTATTGAAAACAACTGACGTGGGGGAAAGTGCCAACTACTTCTAATAACATTACAAGTTAGGCATCCCTTCCCTCAAAGATGAGATTTTTCAGAAAGTGGGTGAGTTGATTGATACTGCCTAAAGGAGTACAAAGGGCTATGAAAAAAAAACCCACAGAGTTGCTTAAGTATGTGAAATAATGTTTGCATTATCAGGAATGGTTAAGGGAAGGGATACTGAAAGCATAATTTAATTAACAATCTTTACATTAGTGATGGGCTTCTACACAGGGAAGCAACCAACTTTTCATCATTGATTGTGAACCCCAAATAAAAGGAAAAAATTGGATATTTTAAGCATTAGGTAATTTTTTAAAGGTTAAAATGCAATTAGTACAGGAAAGAAAACTATTTAATATAATATTAAAACAGTATTTAATGTAACTTAATGGGGCAGAAATCAACTTGGACGTTAGCTTGAGGGACTGAAAGCTTAGCAAAGAAAAACATTTCTGATAATAAAGACTGTATGTAATATAAGTTTACCAAGTGGGTTGGGGAAGGTTCTAAGGGAGTTCGCACATGCATCTTTAAAGTGGGTGGTACTGACTTTGGTAATCACATCTTGCTCAATGATGCTCTGATTAGATGTGATGATAATGTCCATTTTAATCTGGATCTTTAATTGCCCTGTCTGAAAACTACAGGCAATAAAAGCTCTCTAGCCTAGCTCTTCTAAAGGATGCCTTGAGCTTGATTTCAGCTGTTGCCCTCAGCAATCTTTAGGAGTCAAAGACCAGAATGAGCAAGGGCTGCCAGCAAAATGATGTGCCCACTTTGCCTGCATTGACATTTGCAGTTGCCTAAGCCCTTCAGAAGACTGGTGAATACCCTTTTCACTCTGTAGACATGAATTCATTTGTAAAAAAAAAAAAAAAATCAGGGTGAAAAACACACATCAAGAGTGGAGTTACATCACTCTGTGACAGCATGTGAAGTTACAATGGTGCTTTTGTTAATTTTGTTTTCTTATAACTGGTTTCTATAAATTCACCTCCAATGTGGAGTACATTATTGTGAATTTTAATTTAGTTACAAAAATTCTAAAACAGATTAAACTAAAATGAATGTTAATGCCCTATTTTATTTGGCTCTTTGAAGGAACTATTTTTCTTCTGAGACTTTTCCTAACCACCTTAAGATTATGTTCTTCTATAGAGAGATTTATACCCCTCTCACAGCTTTACTGCATGGTGCTGTATTATAATATCTCATATGCTCATCAGCCCATCTCGGTGGATTATTCAGGCCTTGAGGGCAGAGCTGTGTCTTTTAACTTTTCCTTCCCAGGATCTAGTATAGTGTGTTGCTGACTTTGTTAATAAATATTTGTTGGACGCCCTTTTTTTTTTCTGAAATAGCACCTTTCTCTTCCATTCTCACTTATTCATCTCTTACTTCCTTCAGGTCCTCTCCATCTGCCCCAAGGACATGAGAGCTGATATCTGTGTCCATCTAAACCGGAAGGTTTTTAATGAACATCCTGCTTTTCGATTGGCCAGTGATGGATGTCTGCGTGCCTTGGCAGTAGAGTTCCAAACTATTCACTGTGCACCCGGGGACCTCATTTACCATGCTGGAGAAAGTGTGGATGCCCTGTGCTTTGTGGTATCAGGATCCTTGGAAGTCATCCAGGATGATGAGGTGGTGGCTATTTTAGGTACTGTGAACTTTTCCTAATGTAGTAGCAAATGCGTAACAGTTTTTAGAGATTTTGCTTCCCAGGTTTCTTAAGAGAAATTTCCTTTGCTTGGTGACTTTGGAAATTGGGTTACTAATGAGATGATGAATCTTTGAAAACTAGTAATGCTGTTTCAGTGAGGAACATTAGCATTGGTCACAGATAAATGGGCTGCAGGAAGTTTTCATTTAACTTTCTTTGGTAACAATAAGATAGAATCTTTCAGACTAGAGTTGATCGTAGTCTAAGGTGGCTGTACCTCCATGTTGGTAAGTGTGCTACTGGCTTGTGGAATGATTTTCAAGTTAGTAATCTAGAATGTTAATCTCAGAACCTGTCTAATTCTACACTTTCCTTTAGAGATGAGCAAAATGAGGCCCAGAAAAGTTTAGTGACTTGCTCAGCTAGTTAGTAAATGATTTAGGGCTTGAATTCAGATGATCTTACTCTAAATATTTTTGCCTCATCACAGTGGACCTAAGTAGTGAGCTGAAAGTGATGAAGAGGTAAATGAATTTGACCCGTTATATTGGAGTCATCACAGTGCAAGTCAATTTAGGATTATAAAACTGGTTCTATTCATTCACAAACCAGGAAAATTATTTGGGTAATAATAAATTTATTCTAAAATTCAGAGACCTGGTAGATAGCTGTACTAACAAAAAAATGTGGTGACAGTGCAAGTAAATGACAAAAAAAAATTTAATTACATATTTGGGAACAGTGCAATATATATTTGTGAAAAACGCTATATGAGGCTTTAGGTTTTTTCTGCTCAAATATATTTGCTGCAGGTTCATGAAGTCCACGTAGGTATAAGAGGAAGAAATAATGAGGTCAGAGGAGAATCATCCTGGTTTTTTTCCTCAAGTAAAATAAGTTAGAATTGCAGGATGTCAACTCCATTTTGATCACATTTTTCATGGATTGTGTCCCATGAAAAATGAGCTCAATTTTAAACTATTGGATTTTTTAGCTACCAAGGTCAACTTACTGTAGCTAGAATGCCTCTTATTCTTATAAGTACAAGATTGACTCATGTAGTTTAGAAACTGCAAAAGTAAAATCCAGCACAAAAATGAAGAACTGATTTCAAAAAGCCACAATAATCTGAAAAAGACAGAATTGAGAACTGAGAAATAATAGCTTTTCATAGGAAAACAAGTTCTGTGAAATTTTTAAGAGAGAAAATGGTTCAGGGTTATAAATGACTAAACACTATTATTGTTTGTAAATGTTTTCTTAACTAGGAGTAATGTTACAGTTATGGTTAAATTTCTTTTAGTAGCTATTTCTAATTTTGACTTTTTTGCAAGAAAAATTCATACAGCATTTTAGAGTCAGCCCTGTGGGTGTGTTTAATGCGACTTATTGTTTGTTCAGCTTGGTTTCCTGAAGTACAAAGGAGTTATATATAATTCTTCAATAAAGTGTATATTTTGTCAGACCAATCCTTTGTGGTAAAATGAAGCATGTACACACTACAATCATTCCTTTTTGCTTAAAGAAGAGAATAAAACACAAGCCCCAAACAGGTGTATTTTCTTTTCCTGCATGTCCATGTCAATGGTGAGTGGGAAAACAGGTATCAAATATAGTAAACTGAATATTATTGCTATAAATTAGCTCAGCTGTGTCCTCACTGTCATTTGCTTGGCCCCATTTTCTTCAACGTAGCTTTACCTTGGTGACTTCTTTTTTGCAAAGAAGGCTAGAGAAAGCCCGGAGTGCAGTGCCTCTGGGCTGGGTCTGCTAAGCTGCAATCATTTGCTCAGTGAGATAGACAAAATGCATTTTCTTTTCCTTTTATAATAAAACGGTAGCTGTTTTTGCCCAGTGACACAGTAAAAATGAACACAGGGCCTCTGGGTACTGGACCAGTCTTATCATTTATCTGTCACATTTGATTTCTTTACATGTATGCTTTCTGTTTACCCTTCTCTAAAATTTAGAGACTCCATCTCTGAGCTTAATGAGTCAAATTATACGTATACCTCTCTGACAACATTTTGTTTCTTTTTTCCATGGGCCTCTAACAAAGATTAGTTCCATCAAGGCAGTCAGAGGTTTTTAATTTTTTTTTTAATGTTTTAACCTGGAAGTGATCTCCTAAGGCAGAAGTAAGTGGGTGAAGCAAGGCTGGCAGAGGCTTCAAGTAGGCCCAGTGAAGACACTGCCTTCTACCAGTCTGTGATTTGGGTCAGCAATGACGAGATAGATACAGAGACAAGCTTCTGTAACTGTCCTGGTGTTGCGGCTTCCGCCAATCTGGATTCATAGGAGAGGCAGTCCAAGTAGATTGTATACTAGCAGTGTGGACTCCTGGTAACTTTCTGCAGGAGAGGGAGGGTGAAGCTGCAAGCAAGAGCTGACTGCACTACATGCCTCAAAGAGCGCATCTGCTGTGGTCCACCCCATCATTGTGTTCACACTTTTGTAGGTTCCACCTCCCAGTCAGCTGAAGCTGAGTGTCTGCTGCCACCTGTTCTTCGACCACGGGGCCTAGAACCTCTCAGAAGGGCCTTCCCTAAATAAGCCAGTACAGATCACCACTCTGGCTCCATTTCATGACTTCTCACTGTGATTTCCATTGGAAATACCGTTTTTGAACTTTTCTAAATTAAAAACACTTAATGCTCTACAAGGGAAAAGGGGTTTCTTTAGTGCTCGCTAGCTTAATGTTTTAAGGAGAGAAAATAGTTACTTTTGACATTTTGATGACTTTATGTTCATAACCTGCTCTTTCTATTTTTCTTCTTTTTCTTTTTCCTCACTTTTAGTCACTTACTTTTGAAATAGTTACAAACTTAATGAAAACTTATAAAAATTATCAGGATGTAAAGTTTGACATATATCTTTAGGTTTTCTACCTTGCTAAGTAATTTGAATAGTTCTTCTATGTTGTTAGTTATATTTTTTTCTCTTCCTGATCTATCCTTGGACTGAGAGTGGTGTGTTGAAATATTATTGTTAATGTGTTTTATTTATGTCTTCTTGCATCTTCTGTAGTTTGTGCTTTATAGTGGTTGTTGCTGAGTTATTTGGTATACAGATATTCATCACTGTTATATCTTCATTGTAAATTGTGGTTTTGAGCATTGAAATGTGTCTTTTTTCATCATGTCTAATGATTTATTTTTCCCTTGTAAGGGTTAAACAAAAACTGTATCCCTCACATCTGAGTAATTCTATCAGAAAAATAAGAATTTATTTAAGTTGGTTTGATAGTTGAAATAAGCAGATCTTGCTCACTCTTAATACTGATTCATTTGCTGGTTGAAAGGTAGAGGAAGGTCGTTTTAAAATTAATTAAAATCTGTGAATCCAAAAACAGGTGCAGTTTCATTCTTTTGGATCCTTGTCTCTAAAGAGTCTCTTGGTAGGTACATAATTCTTTAGTGTGTCAAAAGTGCTAAGGTGTTTAATGAATAAGTTCTGAAGCATAACTAATTAATACAAAGATAAAAATGTAGTCAACAAATACCTTCTATTTTAAAACTGAAGGATGGCTTCAATATGTTTTTCTAAATAGGGCATATGAAGATAATTGCAGTTCATGTCTTTTCTCAACTTGAAGTTCTTTTAGTTCTTACACCTCCACTTCTTTTTTGACCTTCCCACTTTTTATGAAACACAAAGAACTCTAAATTAAGTCATGACACATACATAATATTTCATATTCTTTAATATCTCTTTGCTTTTTAGTTCCTACCCTATAATTACTTAATGTGAACAGATTTATTGGTATAGCTAAAATAGCCAGGTTACTTCTAAGAGCAAATATATTGCATCTTTCAGAGACTAAAAAAATATCATTTCCTCACTACCAATAGACTTAGATCCTAAGATTTTTTTGTTTAATTCGTAGTCTATCTTTGCTGTGTTTATTAATTATTGGAATCATATGTTTGAGTTATTAATCTAAGACTATCTGTGTCTAAGCATTTTAATTGTAACTTCTAATTCCCAAGAGAACTATGCTTGTTTATGTAGAATTTGGATGGAGGGGTTAGATATTATTATGGGTCGAGGTAATGAGACATAAGTGAGGAAGGGAAAGACAGAATTAAATAAACTTAATTTTAAAAAAATAAGTTCTAGTACCTGGGTTAAGGTTCTATTTTAATTAGAATCAGTTATTTAGAATCAGTCTATCTTTGATAAAAATGTGTGCATTATCAAGCGAACTATAAATTATGATTCTCAAAATTCAAAATCTGCTTCTTATTTTTATTCCAAAAAGAAAAACATCTGAGATGCCGAATGAATAATATTTTGCTATTTTCAGAATCTGTGAAAATGTGACTTTTATATTGTGCATAAAATTTCTTCCTGTATACTTGCTATTAGAAGTCAAGTGCTTCACACTTTAAATCCTTAAAAGGGCTTTTCCTAAGCCTTAGAAAATTATTTTCTTTTGCATTCACATTTCTGTTTTTGAGATGCTGAACTATGAGTCAGATAAGTTTCTTCTATATTTTATGATGTCTAAGAGTTAATTTAGTCATGGCAAACTAGTATTTGCTTAAAAATTTGTATGTTTGTCTTGTTTTAAACTTTCCAAATCATGATTATAACATCATTTATTCATGATTCAAATTATACACTTTAGAGTCCTTCAGCCTTTAGATTTTTGGATAAAGTGTTAGTCTTTAAAGTCTGATAGTTTAAACTCAACTTCAAACTCTCTCCCTACTATCTTTCAAAAGTAAGTCTTGTGAATTCTACCTACTCGGTATCTTTTTGTCCTTATTATCTCTTCCATGGCCACTGCTCTTAAAATTTTGGTCCTGGGATGTGGCTGCCATCTGAAAGGCCTATCTGCTTGTAATATGTCATCAGCTTCAATCTCCAATTCTATGTTATGATGCCACTACACTAATCGTTCTAAAATATAAATTATCACATCAGCCTCTTTGTTTGGATCAGTGTTTTAGCACCGTGGAGATAAAATGTAACTTCTAGCCTGGCCTGGGAGGCCACTTAAGCTTAGCCATTTTAACTCCCCTCCTTTACAGCCTGATTTGTGCCATTCCTACCCCTACTCAGTTTTCACCATCCTGAATTGCAGGAAGTTTCCTGAGTACCACCAATTCTCTCTTACTGGTAATCTTTTGTGTGTATAGCTTCCTTGTTTAGAACACCTTTTTTCCTCTTTTTAGTAATCTGTCTCTTGCTTCCTCATCTTCTTTTATTCTTTCCCTTATTGCCGTAGTGTGGATTAGGCACCTGTGTTCCGGGCTTGCACTGCATGCCTACACAGAGTTTTTAGTCCCTCCCCTTTTATTTTTTACCTGTTTATCCTCCTACTGCACTGTGAACGCTTAAAATGTCTTGCTCATTTTTGTCTCTTTGTCATCTGTGGTATGGTCCCTTAAATATGTTCTCAGTAAAGGTTCAATGAGCTAAATTTGTCAGCACTTTATTTTGCTATTAGGCTATTTTCATAATTGTTTTAGTTCTGCATACCCATGAAACATATGTTATGTTTTGTTGCCATGTCCTTTGTTTTATTTTGAGATACTATCTTCTGTTTTTCTTTTGTCTTGGTGCTTATAGTAAAATGCATTTTCCCAGCTTTAGCTTTAGCATAGATCTATTATGGACTGAGAAAACATTTTCCTGCTGTTAATTGGGTACGTTTAACATGAAAAATAAGAAGGGCTAAATGTTAAATATACTAAGCCACACAAAATTCTTTAATAAATCACTCCTTCCTTGTTCTCTATTGTTGCCTAATTCAAGGGATTTGTTTTGCTTGCTCATAGCCAAAGGAAATATGGACAGGAGTTTGCAGCAAAAAAAAAAAAAAAAAAAAAAAAAAGAGAGAGAGAGAGAGAGAGAGAGAGAGAGAGAGAGAGAGAGAGAGAGAGAGAGAAAAAGAAAAGAAAGAAAAAAATATGTAGTTTACTTAAGGAGATGGAGCCAAATCCGGAGACACAGGTGAGCTAGTGCTCATAGACCTGACTACCTCCCCAAGGTCTCTAGAGGATAGATTATATAGGGGGAAACTTAATCATGGTAGCTAAGGGAGTTAGGGTCATGGGCTCTACTGATGCTCAGGGTTAGAGTAGAAGGCAGTTGATACCCTGATGTCAGTCATGGTGTCATTTTTTCTGGTTTCAAGGGGATGCCTATTTTCTGGTTTCAAGGGTCATTCTGCCTTCATGGGTCTGGAGCTAAAACACATATGAAGTTAATATGTTACCTTTAGTTTGACTAAAACTTTTTTTTGTGGTCAGCAGACCTGATGCCTTGTTTCTACAGATGCAGGATGGGGTCAATTCACTCAAGTGGGGACTCAAGTCTTATGCCCACTGAAAGTGTCGTTGGTCCACGCAGGAAAGAATTCTAGAGCAAGCCAGAGTTAAAGACAAAGGAAAGTTTTTAGAGAAGGACTAATGCTCCACAGACAGAGACGTGGTCTACTCTCAAAGTCAGAGAATAAGACTCTGAGTGTTTAAGGAATTGGATTTATATTTGTTTCTTAGTTTCTATGAAAAATTACTGATTTGATTACAGGGAGCTAAGAATAGAATATGGTTGGGTTGATCTTTAACTTGTGCAAGGTACAGCTTAAAGTCTTTGTTTTCCTGTTTGCCTTTTAGGGTACATGTAAGCACTAAAGGTTTGGGTAAGCAGTTGTTGGTAATCTCAGCAGGAATCTTCCTTCATTCTGTAGGTCCCCCATGGTTTGGCCTTATGGCTGATCATCCAGGTTCTGAGTCTATCAGCACAGTGTAATAGCACATAGCAGGCTCTAAATTCCACTTAACTTAATACTTAGTCAATCTGTGTAGTTCTCATTGCCTCTTTCCTATATTACTAAAACTGATGCTGACCTAAGAACTTAATGATTAAGGAAGTGGTCAGGCAGTATGCAGAAGGATAAGAGAAAGAAAATAAGCGAGTGAGCACAAGACCATTTGAATAGAAGAGAAAGAGAAGAGCAAAAGTCACTTTAAAGAAGTAAAGATTTGCACTGTTACACCATCAGGAACTCCCAGTATCATGAAATAATCTAATTTCTACCCTGGGCATTGACCATGGGAGGAAAACTTTAAATTATATCTATGGAAGGGGATTTAGCTTTAATTTCTAAAAGGAGAATTACTTTTACCATCAAATGGAGTGAGTAGTCTATAAATCAGAATAATTTTATTAGAAAATAAACATTTAAGAGTTTAAAGGGGCTAGAAAAAGAAAAATCATATACATAGTTAATAAATGAGTCCCTCTATGCTTAAGTAAAATTTAAATTGTATAGATACATTTTGATTTTTAATATTTTTCTATCAAAACTTTTAAAGTATATTTTTGAAAAATGTACTTCAGGCCCCTTTGAAGGTATGATTTAGATACCGAATAGTTTTTGAATCCTCATTATTTTATATGCATTATTACATCAAATTCTGTAATTAACTCTGTGAAGAACATACTTACTATAGTCATCTTATGAATAAATAAAACTGAATATCAGAATATTCACCCCAGGTCACAGCTAAAAAATTAGTGGTGAGCACAGGATTTGAACCCAAATCTGTCTGACTCTATGCCCATTCTCTTAACCATCACATTAAAGATGTGATGGTTTCTTAACAGGACTTTTAAAATAGAATTTTGAAATTATATAACTATTTGGCTTAATCTTGACAGAAAATAGAGTGCCTATTTGCTTTCTTTTATTTAAAAAAAACATTTTTCTAACAGTACTGTTAAGTACCATTTCAGTGTACATTACAAAAATCTTTCACAAAACATTACCTGAGTATAAGATGGTTAATCAGCTACTAAGTGTCTAAAAATATGGTCCTCCCCCAAGTGACTAGTTTACCTGCCTGTAGGTGTTTAGGAATGGGAACTGGCTCAGATTCTGAATCTCATGAGTCTTCAGAACACAAGATGGGGATCTTAAATTCTGTTTATGGGTCTTTCATGTGTGTCCTAGAAGAGTTCAGAGGCTGCCTAGTAGGTAGGTATTAAAATGGAAATGAAGCTTTCGAGAATGCTCAGGGATTACAAGAATGCCACAAATCTTTGCAGTTGTTTCCACAAAGAGGTGGAGTCTGTTCCTTTACCTCTTGAGTCCTACTGGCCTTGTGACTTGTCTCAGTTCTTATTTTAAGTCTTTCTCCCATCCCTATGTGCAGATGTTTTATGGACAGGGCAGGCTGCTTGTGTGCTTTTTTCTTTGCTCTTTTGTTTTCCCAAGGTCCTAACATCCACTTACAGAAAGCTCCATCTTCATTTTCCCAAAGTTTCTTATTTTTACCTATACATCAAGGTCTTGTTACCACTCTCCTTTTCTGCCCGGCCCTTCCCTAGTCAAGCCAATTATTTTATCTTATTTCAAAAAGCATCAAGGATGTCTTTGTCTTCAAGGAACTGAAAACTACCATTTTATTAAGTGAGTTTTGCTTTGTCACATAAGAAGACCAGAGCTATTCAGTTCTGCTGCGGGTTTACCTGCTGAGTGATGCCATTGAGAATTCAGTCTTCCTTTTTGTATGGGAAGGTGTTATTTGGGAGTAAGTACACATCAAACTTACCTGAGGTGTTTTATTTGCACACTAAATAACAGATTCAGAAAATATTGCAATATAAATGTATAACCTAATGACATTTTATAAAGCAAAGACCTTGTAACAATTTCACAGGCCAAAACATAGAACTTTTACAGCACCACCCCACCCCTCCCCCAGAAGCCATGCCATGTGTCCTATCCTAAACACTAAGTTTAATTTACCTATTTTAAAATTTAAATCTGTATGTTATCTCCCTCCATTTTCTGCTGCAATCTTTCTTTTCTTTATTATTGTTTGCTGAAAACCTGGGCCATTTGTCCTACAGAGTTCCCAACAGTCTAGATTCTGCTGATTGTGTATTTAACTGCAGTTTAAGCATGTTTCTCCACCCTCTGTATTTCTTGTAAATTAGCAGCTGAATCCAGAGGATTGATCAGACTCAGGTTTAGTTAGTCCCTTCAGCAAAACTGTAGGTGAGTCTGTGTTCTTTTATAAGGAGGCACAGGATATCTAGTTGAATCTCTTATGTTAACAACAATTGCTACTCAATGCCTAGATCCATTAATGCACTGAGAGTAACAAAATGAAGATATCCTAGTTTTATATTTCTGTTTATTAGTTGGCATACTTCTATAGAGAGATGCTTCCTCTCAGCTACTATTTGGTTACCTAGTATGCAGTTCATATAGGAATCGTGCATAAATATTGATGCTTTTCCATTATTTATCAGTTTTTAAGACAATCAATTAGTTTCTCTAACAGTGCCTAAATAGTTTCTAAAAAAAAAAAAATCCTATGTACTAATGCATTTAAACAAATGATAAATTTCAGTGCATTGTAGTTTTTGCCATTGAAGTGCAAATTGTGTTTCTTTGGACAGTAAGAGCTCCTCCAATTTGATTCCTGGTCCTTTTGATACAGTAGTCTTTGATAACTTCTTATTCTGTAAAATGAACAGATCTTCTTGTACATGGTCTCTCCTTTATCTGAAATCAGCCACTAGTCATTTCTCCAAGAAGCTCTAGTTTGTTTTTGTGAATAATATTTCTAGATCACACTTTTGGTCCTAGATCTTGGTTCTACAGATACTCATTGCTGCTGGGTTAGTGACTGCTTCTTGGCCTTTTTAATAGACACAATTTGAGGAAAAATATATGTATGTGTATATGTTTGTATCTGTGTGTATATGCAAATAAAATTTCTCATGAGTTCATATAGATATATTTAACTGAATTTCAGTACAACAGGGCTTTATTTATCTACTTCTATATTACATCTTCATATATTTTCTTTCATATTGAGAATGTTGGGGATGATAGAATCAAAATATTGCATAATCCACATTATAAATATAACAACCTCAGAATAATAATACTAATACCACAACACTACCCATATGATTAATAAATTTACTTAAAACAACATTTTTGCATATGCTTATACTATTTTCTTTCCACCCACCATTATTTTTAATAGTTGTACTATATCTATATTGTCAGAGCAGGTAGCCATTGCACACTATACTTGATTCCTTTTACCTTGCATTTAGTCTTAGTTTTAAAAGTAACTGTGTAGTTAGTGATACCACTAGTCTTTATGTCAATGTCTCTCTTGGTATTTTGGTTTTCTGAAGCATTTTCACTAACAAAATTTTTAGTAAAGATCCATGGGAACAATATTCACTGAGCTCTTTTATGTTGATATAGTTTGTGTCCTTTATACTTGAATATCAATTTTGCTGGACATGAAATTCTTGATTCACCTTTCTTAGAGTATCTTAAGTATGTCACTCCTTCTACTCCTCTCAGATAAATGAGCAAATAATAGAGCTTTTGTTTTCTATTATTATATCTGTTGTATTTTTCTTTTCTCTTTACTCTTGTTGTCTCATGATGAGGTGGTTGTGGGGACAAGGTAAAAATATATATTTGTAATCTGTGAAATACCGTATATTGTTTCACAGTGATATAAATAGTGTTCCAACAGTGCCTTTCCTTGTATTCTTCACATTGTCATTAGTTCTGTTCTTAAAGCACTGGATAGGTCATGACTCCCTTTACTCAAAAACTTTTGGTGATTCCCTCTTTAAAATGGAATTAAGCAGACTGTTGCATGGCATTCAGAGTTCTTCTTGGATCTCATTTTTTCCCTCTTGACTTGGCTCTTTATACCCTATAGGTTTCCTGTATGGTAGGCTAACATTGCTCGTTGTTCCCTGATCAGATTGTACTCATACTATTTTCTCAGCCACAAAAACTATTCTCCTCCTTGAGGCTCAGCTATGATTTATTTCAAAAACTACCTTCTTTGTGAGATCTTTCTGAAATTCCCTCAAATTCAAAACAATTGAGGTAGGGGGGGAAGAGAGGGAGGAAGGGAAAGAAAGGGTGAGAGCATGGGTATACTTTGCCAATCCTGGTCCTATAGTACTATTTTCCTATTTTGTAATTATTTTTTTTATTGTCTCTCTTAATTACAAAATTAAAGACTCTTAAGAGCAGAATTTTTATTTCTTGCTTGTCTCTACCTCCCCATAGCACAAAATACATGTTCCAGCTTAAGGTTAGTGTTAGGATGCTGGATGCATTAATTGAATAGGGATGAATAGGGTAGCCATTATTTCTTCCATTTGACAAATACGAAAGTTATAAGAATTAGTTATAATATGAACATCATTATAGGCTTCAACTTTAAATACTTTCTTAGGAAAAAAACCCCAAGAGTTTCAAGATGTAACTGCTTTCAATTTAGTCTTTTTCTTGGATTTTAAAAAATAATATGCTACAACTCTTGATTTGGGCACATGTTTGGGTTTCTATATATAACCAATTTGTTCTTAACATTAATAGTTCCAAACTCAGGATTATCAACCTGTTTATTGCCTTATCTTCTACCTTCTTAGAGGTGGCTACCATCATTCCTTACTGACAAAAGGATATTCTATTTTGGGTTTTGTTTTGTTTTTTACATCTACTTGATAATATCTGTTGGCTTATTCTTTGTGTGTGTAAATAATGATCTATAAGCTAAAGCAGTTATTTTTGTTTTAGTAGATAAGAATTACTTCTTTAAAAGTATCTTCATATTTGTATCCAATATAATTTTCAACTGATTGACTTTGGACTTTGATCAATGAAGATTGGCAGCCATCAATTCTAATATTTTAAAAGGTTTCATTCTAATGCACCTATATAATTTCTTAATTTAAATACTCATTGTCTTGTTCTCTTGGTTCTTTTTTAAAAAAATATTCCTTTATGACATTTTCTGTTTTAAATAGTCAAAGCACTTAAAATTGTATAATTTAAAAACTCATAGCAAACATTTTGTGCATATGTTTTCATAAGCAAAATTATGAGCCTATTGCAAAAATCAATAGAGTGAAATAAATAAAATGGATTAAGTCCATTTTATAGAAAATCATCAAATAGGGCTGTCACTATAGAGACCTCCACATACACTCATAGGAAACTACCTAAGTGAACTTGAAATGCTGTTTTTAGGGATTAGTTGGCTATATTAAATAGCTGTACTCACTGATAAATAACTGAGATAATTTTTATGTATTTATGTTATTCATGTCATTAAGTCACTAAATAATGTGTTTCACATTTTAAAAAACACTCTGGCTGTAAAACCAGCACCTTAGGGGACCATAATCCTCAAGCATACCATGGTCTGTATTACTCCTTTAATTATGTTGTAATGCTGTCTTTGTTTTATCTTTAAATTTTCCAGTTTCCCACTCTGCGAATCTTAACATTTACTTCTACTTTACAATCCCATTTTCTGTGGTTTAGAAGTGAAATACTTCATAAGACTTTATGCAAAGAACTGAGAAAATATAAATAGACCAAACAACAACTTTCATGTTGAGCGTGAGCTTTTCTACTAATTTTAGGGCTTTGGGGGAAGGTTAGTTTTCTCAGGCTCTAAAATGTTTATAGCTAAGACTACTTGCACCCAGTGGGAGGTGACCTAAAAACTAGCATCAAATATCCTATAGTCATGAAGATGAATAGGAATTCCTCGCCCTGGAAGTGTGCAAAATCTTTGTGATAAGGAAAAGTGTACTACTTTATTTGATATTCCATGCATAATCCCATATATCCACAGCTGTAATTTCTGCAGATCACTCAGTGTAAATGTGTGTAATATTTCTTGAAGAAGGGCATTAGCTATCTCTACTGTGGCTAGTACATTAACTGATTTACAAGAAGACCATTTTCCCAGAAGGCCCATAAAAGTTTGTCGTGAATTGAATGATACAGTGAATTAGGTGATATAGAAAACTGGATAAAACCTTTTGAAATGGTTGATTTGATTAATGTCCAAACAACATATTATGCATCCTAATGAAAATTCTGTGTTGTAAAAACAATTAGTATTGCTTATTATGCAGTATGAGATGTGATGTCGAGAACAGAATTATGCACATTTGTTAATTTTATGATGCTTCTCTCAACTTTTTTATGGGGAAGAGCTAGGGATAAGTTTTACTGTGGCTCAGTTAGTTAATTCCTCTGGTACTTAACAACCTTGTAAATGGATTTTGGAGTTAAGAGGCCCTGCTTTTATTTTGTTTATTTATTTATTTACTTACTTACTTAGACAATAAGACACTGATTTTTTAGTTGACTTACTCTAGAGTTATAGATGTAGAGAAACATTAAACATTAATTTTTATCTCGTTCCCTTTAGAGTCAGAAGAATGGATGATGGTTCTGGTAGCTCAGTAACCTAATCTAAGCCACACTGTTAGTGGTTGAGCCTCAAATCTAACTCTAATCTAGCATTTCTCAATTTGTTCTTCTGTCTTTTTCTCCCTTTCTCTTTTTGTCTCATCTATTTTTTTTAATAAATATTTGTTGAACTCTCGAACTGAGGTTAATGGGATTGGTCAAAACAAAATTCCCTGCTCTCATGAGTTTATATTCTAGTTTAATTTTGTTCTTTATGCATTTTATTTCTTCATGATACTAAAAAAAATAATTTAAAAATATTTGATAGAAATATGATAAAGATTTTAATCATTAATTAGGTAAAATGAAATATGTAACAAATATTTGAATGCCTCCACAATTAAAGATAATCTACCTTGGCAAGGAGACATTCATTTATATATTGATAATATTTTGCCTATTGATGATACACTTATCCACCAATGAATATTTCTTTCTTAGTCTTTAGATGTATTTATGTATTAATTCAGTTTTACTAAAAAGTATAAGGAAAGACATCTATGAAAAATTTGGTATTTTTTAAAGTTATTTTTTTAAGAAAATAAGAAAAAGTAGACTTTTTTTAATTAACGATTCTTTTGGTCTTGGATTTTCACTTTCATTTTTATGTACTTATCTGTAAACAACCATATTTTTTGTATCTTTATTCTTTAACATTATAAGATAAGGATTTTTTGTATGTTATTTCAAAAACTAGTTTTAATTCTATATGAATTTATGACAGATAAATTTCCATTTTTGTTAGACTTTCTTTATCTCTTTATTTATTTATACCAATCTGGGATTGTGATTAATAACACTACTGTGACTATGACACATGTTGGTTCTAAATCTTTTGATCAATTCTCAGAAGTGAAATTACTAAGTCAAAGGCAGTGGTTAGTACTGTAGTTACTGTACATGAAAATCAAAGAGTTGAAAATGAATGAGCACTTTAAATGGGTCAGATTATATTATGAGTGATAATTTGAAAAAGGGTCACAGAAATTAAATAGAAAGAAATGTAATTCTTTTTTGATCTCTTCAAGAAAAAACTCAGAATAGATAGAGTAACAATGACAATAGAGGAAAAGAAACAAGAAGTATATCAAAGCAGCCCCTTATGAGTCCTGTTATTTTCATAGCTCAGGGATTATGATAACATAACATTTGTCAATCTCTTCTGTTCAAAAAATAATACATGAAATTAATAAGATGAAATAAAATCCATCTATTATCTCATAACGCACAGATAGCCTACCATTTTATTGCATTTGCTTTGTGTGTATCTGTATGTTTCTGGTGGGGTGGGGATTGGATAAGGTGAATAAAATGAGTTTGTACTATGTGTATGATTTCATATTCTGCTTTTATTATTTTACACAATGTGAACATTTCCCCATCACTTTTTCAGCATATACTTAGTGGCCACATAATATTTCATTATTCATTCATTCATTCATATTCATTTTGTTTCTACTTTTTTGGTTATCATAAATATTACTTAAGTGAACATTTTAATAAGTAAATTTGGTACTTCTGATAATGTTATTAGAATAAATACCTATAGCTGGAACTGCTAATTTACAGAGAATACTATTTACAGATTTCTGAAATTTATCTGTATAACCTTTTAAATTTCTATAGCTAAAGTCTCCCATAGGTTATTATGATGCTCTACAACCTTAGACATTTTATCTGGGCCCCAGGTCTCTAATTATTTTTCCTTCAACAAATATATGGCTCTCAGTCAGTTGAGTTATCAGTGTCACTAACTAAAAGAAATTTTTGAGTGTCCAGAAACAAATGAGCTTGCTCAACATTAATTAAATGTCCATTATGGTTATTTTATGCCAATTATATGATTGCATGGTGGTTGTAATTACCTCCTCAATAAAATGCATGTTTTCTTTTTCTCTCCCAGAGTGCCTTGCAGTTCTCTAAAGATTTGCAAATTGCTTGTGTGGGCAAAGAATCTGTACTCTTGCTATTTCTCCTATTCCACTTCCCTCCTTGTCTCTCTCCCTCTCCCTCTCCCTCTCCCTCTCCCTCTCCCTCTCCCTCTCCTCCCTCTCCCTCTCCCTCTCCCTCTCCCTCTCCCTCTCCTCCCTCTCCCTCTCCTCCCTCTCCCTCTCCCTCTCCCTCCCTCCCTCCCTCCCTCCCTCCCTCCCTCTCTCTCTCTCTCTCTCTCTCTCTCTCTCTCTCCCCCTCCCCCTCCCCCTCCCCTTCTCCCCCTGACCCTGTTCCCTCTGGTTACATGTTATCTCTTCTTTCTGGTGGTCTGGCCAGCCCAAAGTGTTATAACACATCTTTCTTCCTTTTTTCCCTGTCAGTTCTGACTTTAATCTTCATGATGAGAGCATATATATATTTGCTCATCTCTCTGATTAGATTATAGAAAGAATAAGTCTTTGGCAGAATGTCTATAGAAAGATTTTCCCACCTGAACATATTATGCATCTTTTCCATTTTGAAACTTATCATTTCCCACAGAAGAACAAAGAATGCAGTTGAGAACACTTCAGAAGCCAGAGTTCTTATGGAACTTCCTCAGCAGGAAGGCTCTGGGCATTTAATCTCTGACTCTTCCTTATCTCCCCTTTTTGTGGGCAACAAAGTACACTTGATTTGGGATAGTAAACTGTTGAGTTGAGGTCACCAGTTGGAATGTACTCTAAGTGAATAGTAGATCCCTATGAAATTTTTAGAATTTTAAAAAGACATCCGCATTTGACTCCAGTATAGCACTCTTTTATGGAATTGATTATAGCATAAGAAATCTGAATCCTCACATATTATCCAGCTCAGCTTCTTAGAGTCTATATGTGGATGGGGAACTCTTAGGCTGGGTCCTGAGGACTTGGATAAGTTTGGCTGGTGGAGAGGGAAGGGCATACTTGAAGAATAAGTCACGGTGAGTTTTAGTCTGCCTGGTGTACAAGGCTTAGCTGAATAATGTATGCTTGATATATGTCGAATGAGTTCCAGGTTTATAAAGGCTATAACAGTATATCCATATAAATATATATATATATATATATATATATATATATATATATATATATATATATACACACATACATACATACATACATACTGCATTTTACTGTCATTGCTATACCAGCAGGAGCACAAGAAGAGATGAAACTAAGAAGTAACCTTTACTTCTAGTTAGATTGGGAAAAGTTAAGGTGGCAGAAGATAATGAAACTATTTGTTAAAATGAGGTTTTTGGCTTCTCTGTCTGATTTCATTTATTTATACCACTCCAGATTTCCATCAAGAACTGAATTCAGGGTGATGTTACTTGACATATTATATAAAAGTGTTGCACTTTGTTATATGTATACAGATGGGTTATACACTCAGGCTCTAAATTACACTAAAAGATCAATACCATATAGAAAACTGAATGAAAATAGTGATTAGGACAGGGACTAGTACAGATAACATGAATACATGTCTTATGCTATTTTACAGGGAAAGGTGATGTATTTGGAGACATCTTCTGGAAGGAAACCACCCTTGCCCATGCCTGTGCCAATGTCCGGGCACTGACATATTGTGACCTTCACATTATCAAGCGAGAAGCTTTGCTGAAAGTCCTGGATTTTTATACTGCTTTTGCAAACTCGTTCTCAAGGAATCTCACTCTTACTTGCAATCTAAGGAAACGGGTATGTTGTCTGGATCTACTTCTCCTTGTTAATATCCACGGGGTTAATGTGTCATGCTCTATTAGCAGAAGAATGGAAAAGTTATTTTATTTTGTAGCAGTGCATTTCCAGCAATGTAAAGTAACATAATTTTCTATCACTTTTTTAATATTTTGTTTGATTTTTAAGGGGAAAATCCTCTAAGTACATAGATAAAGACTTGAATCATTATAATTTAGGATGCAAAATAAAAAAGACTTTAGGAGAAACAAACTGTGCTATAATATAATTAGTGAGTTTGGGGGGTTTATAATACTGCCATACAATTAACATTAGTGTTTCTCTATTATATGGATTTTTTTAAGCTGGTAAGGTTAATCAAACTGGTTGCCTATTTTATATTCCTGACTCACTTTAAACCCTCCTCATTTAATAATCATTCATAAGGCTTGCTCCCCATTAATTCTTTCAAGCACAGTATCTCAAAAAATAATTAGCCATACGGATATACTTACGAATAGGTATAGGAATCCTTTATTTGTACTGCTGCTGCAAATATAATCTTCATTGCCATTTTCCTTTTTTACTGATGATGTGACACAATTTAATTTGCATAAAGAAATATCATAGCTCTCTGATTTATAGGTCATTGGACATTGGCTAGGGATCTTTTATTGCCAAGAATGAAATACACATTGGATAACTACACAAGGAATTTCATGTAAAATGATTGCCTGTCTAACTATGGTAAAATATTTTAAAATAACGAGCCTTCTCTTCCACTACCCCCATTAAGTAGAACCTTCCCTGTACTTAACATGGAGAGGAAAAAATCAAACCAAGAGACAAATTAATGTCTCTACTGTAGCAACAGAGAAATAAACATAAGCAAATCACTGTAATTCCCTGCTTGGGGTTCCAAAAGAAGATAAGACTATAGAAGTCATGTTTGTAGTGGCTATGTCACAATATTTCCTCTATATTTGAATAGCATTTTTAGTATACATTTTTCTTAATAGTTATTGAACATCCCCAACCAGCAAAACAAAATGTAAAGAGCTGTCTAGGGTACAAAGACTAAATATAGAGTCTTTATGCCAAAGAGCTTACAGTGAAGTGTGGACATCATGTGAAACACAAGATTTGTGAAACGTGTTTGTATGAGTAATTGGTAGTGATATATGTGGAAGAGAGGTGTCAAATATGAACTATATAGGGAAATTTCTTGCTTATTTTTCAGGAATCTCTGAGTCCCTTTTATTATTAAGCAGAAACATGTCTCCTTTGGTTTTTGCTCAACCTTCTCCAATGAGAAAATTCCTATTTTACAAGGCAGCCTGTGAGATATTTGAAACTCTTATATCTTAAGTCTTCTCCAATCTAAATTTTGCCATTTTTGTAATCTTTTCACATACTGCAAGATTACTGAAACCCCTATCCATTGTTGGACAGCACTCAGGACAGATCTTATTTGTCACTGTCCTCAAAACATGTTGTTTACACAGAATCTCATCTGATGTGTATAATATTCTTGTGGGGAAAAAATAGTTATTTTCCCTTCAAAACACACAAGGAAACTCAGGCCCAGAGGGATTAATATAAGATCACCAGTTGACATATTTGCAATGCAAGGTCTCAAAGAGTGATCATTAAGAACTCACCAGAAGAAAATATATTTTGGTTCTTCAAAATGAGTTCATCACAAAACTCGGTTGCCTTTTTTTGTTCCATACACCTGAGCATGTACTCATCGCACACAGACACACAGACACACACACACACGCACACACACACACACACACAGGTTATAAGAGCTGAATGCACATACCAGCATGGCTGCCTCTAGAGGTAGGAAATTCATGTAGTTTTTTTAAGGGGACCTAGGAATGGTGTACCTGTCTCTGCAGGTACCAGTGCCAGTTTTTTTTTTTTTAATAATTCAACCTTTTTATAATTGATGGGCAGTCTCAATAACTCAAAAAATGTAGGGACAGGTATATTGTCAGTCAGGAAAAAATTATACTCATAAAAAAGATAAACTGAGAAAATATCATACAATGATTCATGAGAATAACTACCATTTGAGACCCCATTTTATAGCCATGCACTTTGACATTTTTACATATAATAACTAATCTTATTAAATGTCAACAGGCCATAGAGGAGGCAGTATCATCTCTATTTCATCGATGAGGAGGTTGAACTGAGAATAGGAAAGCTAGTTAACAAACACATTATGGGTATGGGCCTAGATTTGAATCCTCTCTCTGTTTCTAAAACTCATATTTTTTTAGACTACACCCTGCTACTTTGGCTTGTCAAGGTAACTGACAGTTGTTGTTGTTGTTGTTTTTTATCTCACAGATACACTCTCAACAATTTACAGTTTCTCATTCACTCAGTCACTTTAACTTCATTCCCAAATGAGCTATTAATAAATTTTTTTTTGCTATTATTTTAAGCAAGCTTGCAATGAACATTTGTTGTATGTTGTTAGTATGCTATTGATATAGTTGTCAGAACTATTAATTAAAGGCATGCTCTCCTAGTAAGTCAAGGTAGCAGATTTGGAAGCTAGATTTTCAGCCGTTATAGATTACAGCTCTGGCTATACGAGTAGATAAGGTGGCTCAGTGGAGAGATTTGTGTAGTGTGCAGTTCTCAGTGGCTGCAATAGGGAAGAATGTCATAGCATTTCAATTGCTTGCTTTCATTCCCATTAAGGAAAAACAAGATTTTAGTTATGAAAATAAGTTTTCACTAACTATCCTTCAGCCCCTCTGTATATAATGCTAGAATTGGAACTGGTCATTTCATCCAACAACTAGAGCAGGGATTGGCAAACTTTTTCTGTCAAAGGCCAGAAAGTAGATATTTTAGGATTTGAGAACCATATAGTCTCTGTCTCATTTGTTCAACTTTGTCATTCTAGTGTGGAAACAGCAGGTTTAGCTCAGGCTGCTATAACAAAATACCACAGTCTGGGTGGCTTAAACAATAGCAAGTTATTTCTCACGGTTCTGGAGGCTGGAAGCCTAAGATCAAGGCGTTAGCTAATTGAGTTCCTCAATAAGGCTCTTCTTTTCCTGGCTTGCAGATGTCTGCTTTCTCACTGTGCTCTCATGGCAGGAGAGAAAGAGAGGGAAGAAGGGAGAGAACACAATCTCTTTAGTGTCTCTTCTTATAAAGGCACTAATCTCATCATGAAGACCCCACCCTCATTAACTCATTTAAACCAATTTACCTTTCTTACATATCATCACATTGGGGAGTAGGGGTTCAATATATGAATTTTTCCTAAGGAAGGGAGGCACAATTCAGTCGCCAGCACCAGATAAGATAGTATGTAAATCAATGAGCATAGCTGTTCTTCAGTAAGACATTATTTACAAAAACATGTGGCTTTCTATTGCCTTCAGTGAATCAGTTGCTGAAAACAGAAGACTAGAAGTTAGATGGAGATGATAAATGGGTATGCAAAATAGGATCCTTTCCCCTTTATTTGAAAACAAATCTCTACCACTGGCCACCCAGCCAGAGGGTTATCATGAAATGAAAAAATGCTACACACACACACACACACACACACACACACACACACACACACACAAGAGGGGGCTACAGGAGCAAAGTAGATAATACCCGTGAGTGAGACATAGCTTATGTTGCTGTGAAGACGGAAGAGTTCATAACATATACAGATAGGGTGGCTGCTCTTCATTCTGGTTACACGTTATCTTGCTAGAATGTCAATATTGCTTGGTCTGCATATTTTTCCCCCAGAGAATCCAGAAGTATACATTTTCATGTGACTAATTTGCTGATTATTTTTTTTTAATACTGTGGTCAAATAAAGCAAGTCTGCTTGCTCTTGGTCCAGTAGTTTGTGAACTGAGTAAAATGATTTAATGAATCCCTGACCTCATGATACTAGAAGCCTGAAATTTTTACCTGAGGGCTATAAACTTGAATGAGAAAAGTTATTACATTGTGATTTTCTTTAATTTCTAAGTGAAATTAGCTTTGGCTTCAATTATGAAGATTAGTAACAAGCTACAGTATTTTAATACCGAAAGAAATCAATAGCTTCATATCATATTGTGTTTAATGAAGACATGTGGAAACATTGTTTATGCTCATCACTACTTAGTTATTATGGTAGTTATTAGACTTGCTGCTAGATGATCTTATTGTGTTAATCAAAAAACACATAGATAACTGTCTTGTGAATTAATACTGGAAGTTAATATAATCTGTTTTCTTTGCAATAGTATGTATTTTATTTTGTGCATTTAAAGCAACTCTTTTGAAAAGAGGCCTATTCCACAAGCTTTACTGGACTGCCGATGAGTAAGACTCCCTGTACAAGAGTCAGAAACTGAACTAAGTTGACCAAAAGACATGGTTGGTATACTTTTTTTCAATAATAAGAACACAATTTCATAGTTTTGAGTAAGTTTAAACACCTTTAGAAAAGACATGGAAAAGCAAGAGAAAGGTTGACTCTCTTGCTGACTTTATTTGTGTATTTACTTCCTTAACCAGTTTTAAGATCCTCTTTTCCGAAATGACAAAATGGTGTTTATTAACTTAAGGCCGAGCACTCAGGTATGGCTCTGAGAAGGCAAGCAGCAAGCCCAGCACAAGTGACATCTAAATTTTGAAGTACTCTAATCATACTTTAAAAGTAATTGTTGTATTTCTGCCCTTTCTGCCTAGTTGTTATCCAATGGTGTTTATCATTTGTGTAAAGGAGTTAATATAGCAAGTATGATTACTATGTTTTGAAAGACCTTAATCAAGTGGGCCCTTGGCTGGCCTCTGGGAACTTGAATATCAAGAGGGTTCCCACCACTCTAACTGATAAATAAGGCTTACTGTGCCTACACTATTTATTCAATGTGGTTTATGTTAAACATTTACTTTCCTTCTGGGAGTCTAGAATTTTGGCATGTGCCAAGCATTGAATTCCTAGTGAGCATTTTTTGTGGTGACATTTTATACGTCACTACTTATTGCTGTAGGAATTAGGGAGAGGATCTTAGGAGACTTGTACTTAAATTCCCCTGGACTTCGCCCATGCCCCCTTTCCCTTTCTAAGTTTGTTTCATATCTTTATTTTATGCTGTAGTTAAGTTAAAGCTGCTAAATCCTGTGAGTCCTCCTAGTGAATCATCTAACATGGGAGTGATAAGAAATCTATATTCTCTGAGGTCCTCAAACCTGCAGATATCTTGGTAATTTCACTGTAACATTTTTTTAATAGATGATGAAACCTAAAGACATTATGTTTTATGAGAATAAAGGAATTAAGTATTTTTAAACTGGTGGGTATATTTGTCCACGAGGCTGTCAGGAGAATTTGTTTCCTTGAAACCTACAATAAATGCTACATTTACACTTACAGCAACATTAACTATGGCTGGGGTTTTTAATTATTTCAAAATATTTTCTTTGTTTTCAAAATAGCAAGAACGTATTTTTCTCCAGGTTGACTGTTTAAGTAGGATGAGTAAGGGGTTTTATTTGTTATTTTCTGTACCTCTTATGATGAGACACTTCGATAGGGTATGGCATAGAAAGTCTTGGCTGGCTTAACGTGTATTCAGCATTCATCTGTCACGCCCATACTACGTAAACTATGGTGTAATGGAGATAAAAGGCCAAGTGCCTGCAGTCTAGTGAGAGAATTTGATGAATAAATCATAATAGAGTCAGATAAGAGCTATGAGAAGGCTTCTCTTGGGGCACAAAGGGGGCATAGTGGAAATGAATCTAATTGTCCCAGGGGAGGAGACAGGGAGGGATTCTACGAGGTGACACTGGAGTTATATTCTAGAGCAAGGAAGGATCTTGTATATCATCTTGTCCAACTTATTTTTTTATAGTGAGGAAACTGAGACCAAGAGAATTATGTGGCTTGCTCAAGTTCACTTAGCTAACGGTAGAGGTGGGATTGGAATCCAAGATCTTTGAATTCCATGCTGGCCGTATTTTTGATACTTAGCCTAGATTAGAAGCCTTGTGTAAGAGACTGAGTAAAATGCAATATTGGATTGTGTTCATTTTTAGTAGAAAAGAAGGGAAGTATATGGCATGAGTTTGCATGTGATTCATAGATTTATTTCGATGTTTTTCACACCATGGTTCACAATATAATTGACAGTAGAGCCAAAAAACAAGCTGTAGGCAGTGTTCAGAGTCTTGAAGGGGAATCCCAATCTCTGCAGGAGCCAACGTATATGGTATGGGCATAGCAGGTATGTCACTTGCATTGCAAAGGATCTTGCTTTCGTAAAAGCATGTAGCTTACATATTAGTACTGTCAAGAAGTGTTACTGAATATGGTAAAATCTTGCCTTGCTGATAATACTATGTGCTTATATACTCTTTGCTGTACTCTTAAAGTATTCTTGTCAGTACTTTTAAAAACTATGCTGGGTGCTGCACCACTAAGTATATGCATATATATAAAGAAAATTTCTTGGGTTGAAGGAAACTCCTATTTTTTCATTGTTGTATTTTGTTATTTTTTAAATGGTTTGCACTTTCACATTAGAAGTTATAAAACAAATGTTGACAAGTTTACTGCTGAATGTGGAAATTATGAGTTCTAAAAAATGTTAGTTGATAAAAAAAAAAGAAGAAAGGAAGAAAAGAAAAAAACAGTGTTTCTGTATAGAATTAGAAAAATCTAAGACCTGCTTGACAAGAGGAAACAGGCATAGAGTGAGCTGGTATTAAGAATAATTCTTTGTTAGGAATGAGAACTAAGATTACAATATGGCCAATTCAGAAAACTCAAAAATATTGATAACTGAAACTTGAAAAAGAAAACTAAGTGAATAATGTCAATACCTGCTAAAATTAAGTAATAAAATTGGCTTCTTTTTAAAAGACCATATCTGTTATATTAATGTGTATAAACCCCTCTTGTAGGTCCAGATTGAGTGGTCGTGGCCAGAGGATTATTGCATCTTTTCATTCCATGGTTCTGTTGAATTTATTGCTGGTATAATCAAAATTTCTCAGCCAAATTGTCTTTAGAGAAAATGTTTCTACGTCTACTCTTATCACAGAGTACAGACCATTGGACATTAATTAGAAGTGATGCCGCACTGACGTTTGTCCTTTAGTTGTAGTCTCAAAGAATTGGCTCCATTGCTGCCTCAGAGACCCATCTCATTTATGGCTTATGCTTTTTTATTCTGAATATCTCTGTATCCTTCAGTTCAAATGCAGGCTAACCTGGGACCCTTCAACAATATTCATTTAATCCCTGTATTAGTCTGCTCACACTGCCATAATGAAATGACACAGACTGGGTGGTTAAACAGAAATCTATTTTCTCACAGTCTGGGGAGTAGAAGTTCGAGATCAAGGTGTTGGCAGGTGGATATCTGGTAAGAACTCTGCTTTGGTTGCAGATGGCTGCTTTTTCACTGTAAGCTCACACTGCCTTTCCTCTGTTCATGCACACGGGGAAAGAACTCTCTGGTGTCTCTTCTTATAAGGACACTAATCCTACTGGGTCAGTGCCTCACTCTTTTGACTTCCTTTAGCCTTAATTGCTTCCTTAGAGGCTCTGATCTTCAAATACAGCAGCACTAGGGTTTAGGGCTTCAGCATATAGAGGGTGAAAAAATTCAGTCTATAATAATCCCATTTTTTTGGTTTGTTTTTAAATTAGATATGAAGAATACGTTTGAGAGATATTATAAAACAGTTGAAATGGGTCTGCAATATTGGGAATGTGCAGTCACATCAGCTATTCCATATTGATTTTTGTAACTTTTGGGCAGTTTGTAATTATCAATATCAGCAAATATTCTTGTACTCCTAAAGTGGTTTGAGAAAAGATTCCCATTTAAACTTAAACATTTTTCTTCAAAAATAACCACTATAAACTTTAAATGGGATAAATAGACCATAGAAGTACTTGTAGAGCTCCTGCTAACCTATGAAGCCAGAGTCCTGTCCCACAGATGGCACTCTTCTTAAGGAGAAAGCAGTTGAAGCCAGCTGGCAATTTTATGGATAAGCCCAGAACCAATCTTACATTTTAAAGTCTCAGGAATAAGAAACAGTGGTTTAGGCTCTCTCTTGCATTAGAATAGGCTCCAAACTCCGTAACCTTCTCTCACCAGAAAGCATTCTCATCATGGAAACTCCAGCAACACAGAATTTTTTTTCCATGATCACTGAAGCATCTCTATAGCAATGACCTTTCGTGGATAGAAAACATACTGGAATTGGTTATCAAACAGGCCTACAGTACCTATTTGGTGTACATGTGTTGCAGACTGTATGTATTTTGGGAGTCAGTACTGGCATATTTGGAGAAATGGTCTAGGAAGGTGATAATGGAAGTTCTAACTTCACTACTTTTTGTCTTCTGCCTCCCTCCCACACTGGTGTATGAGTGAAACCAAATATGGGAGCACACACATTCCAAAAATCCATAATTTTTTTATCCCATGAAAAATACATCACCAAAACATTGTTCACACTTGGAACAAAAGATAATACGGTCTCCATAAAACTCTGAAGTATTCCATAATCTCTGTGCTTATTTCTCTCATAGCACTGGTTGTGGTATTATGGTTTCCTATTTGCTTTTTTTGTTTGTTTTTTCAACTAAACAATGAATTCCACAGAGCAGGTATTTTCTGTAATCCCTTTATTGCCAATATCCAGAATAGAGCTTGCTATATAATTGAATGAGGATATTAGAGAATGAATGAAATATGAATCAGACATACTATTCAGCAGTTTTTATCATCACTGATTAGAATATTCACTGTTCTCCAGAAAAATAAATTATACCCTTGACAACTTTGGCAAAGAACCTCATGAGACAGAATTATGAAAATGACCACTACTAATTAGTGGTAAATTACAATTAGAGTTAACTTCCAGCTATAGTTTCTAACCTAAAGATAGTGCCACAAGGCAGCAGCTTGTCAAGTGCTTTCAGAATAGCCCAGCAATTTTGACATCACTGCTGTGTGAATTAAGAGCTGAATCACCTGATGCCAGGGGCCCTGATTACCAGAATAGTACCTTACTCTCATTCTAAAGGACTTTGAAGAGCAAACACTTTTCTCTCAGTTTCCTTGGAATACTCTGCATACCACACTGGAATCTGAGCAGAGTAATTACAACTTTCATTACCTCAGTTGATCATCAGGATTGTAAATTCACTGCAACTACTGACCCTGCTGGCTGTTGCTCTGCTTGCGTGTTATGGTTTGTAACTTTCAAACCTCCAAACTCAGCTCCGTCAAAACTGACGTATCTCACTGCCTGACAGTTTACACATTATCTCATTTGAGCTTCAAGTCAGACCTGTAGGGAAGTGAATTAAGAGAGTTGAGGTGAGTTGCTTGTGGCCACATAGCTTTTAGCGGCTCTGAGGTTCCAATTTTGGTTTCCCAGCTCTGAGTTGGCTCGCATTCCACTGATGGTAGAAAGAAGCTGCCTTTCAGCCATTCCAGGGGTTTGTCGTGTGCACGTAGATGAAGCAGAGACCTAATTATGCAGGCTTTTGAGCCTTTAAGCTGCTTCTATTTAGGTCTGTTGGTCTGCTTCCAGACAGAACATCAGTGTTTCCACATTTAGTTACCGGGACATAGGTTTACAGATCCCTCACTCTTGAATAATGCTGCCAAAGCAGTGATTTAAGGGCAGAGTTTCCCAAGTTTCAGAGTGGGGACTGGATTCAATAATTTACCAACATACTCAACAGTAAGTTATACTGCCTGTTGTTTGACAGTTCCTTTTTTCAAAACTAGAGTTTATTCTGATTGCAAGAAAATATGTATTTTAATAGGAAATGAAAGAAATGAATAAGCCTTTAGTGGACAAAAGAGTAGCATAAGAAAGAAACATTTTATAAGTTATTTTTCTTTGGAATCCTCAATGTATCCAACAGTTTACTTTCAAGTGAAATGCTTTAGATTTGTTTTTATTTTAGGGCTGAATCCTGTCTTTCGTAGCTGGATACCGGACTGGTCATTTCCAATATGTCTACCATGTCTTAATTCTCAGGAATTAGTATTTTATGAAGGGCTACTGAAAGCATGGTCCTATATCACACCACACCATCTTCATTTAAAGGATATACTCTTTTGAATTAAGAAGCACGGATTTTTATTATGACTGAAATGTATGTATTATTTTCTTCCCTAGTGCCTTTTGGTATTGATTTGAATTGGAATACATACATTTTTTTTAATATCCTAACTTCTCGACTTCTTATGTCTCTTTTTAATTCTCTCTTCTAGAAAAAGAAGTCAGTGGATATTATCTGTGGTTTAAAAATATGTGTATTTATATATTAAATGTGTATGTATAAACATTTATATATATAAAATATTAAATTTGGATCTGTTTAAGGACCTGCATTTTAACATATTTTGGGGCAGAGTTCTTTTGGAGGATTTTGTCCCTCCTCAACCCTCATGACAACATCAAAATTTGATCATGTAGTTTGTCATTGTAGGGAATTCTTCCATTCACTTTTTGAGCTGAATCTACTAAGTATGTTTCTGTCTTTGAGGTACCTAAGAAAATCTACAGCTCAATAAACATGTATTCAAAAGGCTTCCATGCTACTTCTGAGGAGTAGTTTTGTAACACTTTAAAACCAGGAGATATTTTGAGAAGCATTTGATTATTCAAAGGAGGGATTTCAAGATGTTTACAGTGAAGTCAATATTCCTGTGAATTCAGTGAATTCAGACTATTGCCAGAAAAGTAAAATAAACATTGTAGGAAAATATATCAATTTATATAGAATAGAAGGCATTTTAAAGCATCATTTACATTTCGCAAATGAGGAAATAGAGACTGCTCTGTGGTTAGATAGAATTATTAGTAGTTGACTATCATGACCACAATTGCATCTGCCTTCCTAGAATGCCATTTTTTCCCCCAGCTGGGAGGTGTATTTCATAGATTTTGACATTCTAATCAAGTGATCTTTTCCCAAAGTAATCAAATCAAATCATTCTACTAAATAGCCAGAGACACTCAGATAACCCAGCGAGGCTACAGTAATTTCTCAGAGAAAGCACTCACTTTATGCCTCTTCTTTCTGAATCAGGTTACATCTGATTCACCCAGCATTTTTTAAACGTTGGCATTTGATTTCACTGGGTTGTTCTATGTCCATAGTTTTATCCTTTTAGAGTGATGTCCTCTGTAGAAGTTCAGCAGAGTGCTGTCCCTCAGAAAACTAGCAATCAGAATGGGAATCGCAGAGTAAAGACTCAGCTGCTAATTCTGCACATATAAGCAGCCAATTTCCTCTAAGGACAGCATACAGAGCTAGTGCAGGGTATTGGACCCTGTCCAGGAATTTGCTTTCCTCTTTTAACAGGTGCCTTAGCAACTGCTTTAGATATGGTTGTGGGCTACATCGCAATTCTAGCACATTAAATGGGTACTATGTCACAGAGGTCCTTTGAAAGTTAGTTTCCCGTGACAGGAAGATACGTACTCCATCTGGAGTAAAAAAAAAAAAAAGTTTCTTAATGCCCGGAAATTCAGAAACTAGGATGTGGCATGACCTACTTAGCCATCGTAGAGTGTGCTATTACATGGGGAAAGAAGTGCTGTGCCAGCAAAAAGCAAGCACAAGAGATCAGATCCAGCCCACAGGATTTACGATTCCGTAGGATGAGGCTGGCTGCCTGCTTGTTAACGGTAACATTCCCATACCTGACAGTCACCAGGTGGCTTGTTACTGAAATCACACATCAGGAGGACTTTCTCTGTAGGCTGCTGGGAGTGGGGAGGGAGGTGAGGAGCAAAGAAAGTGCCCGACAGGGCTTGTTTAATGCAGCTGCATCCGACTTTTCCAAAGTGTTTGTGGAGAACGGCTGAAGGTGGAAGCCGGCTCTCCTGAGAAAAACTTGAGAGTAGATTTTGGATTGGGTAGCTTCGCCAAGCTGAAATATCTCTGTGGTTATGTTCCTATGCTGCTCTACTTAGCACATTCTTTTAGAGGGGGTTTTCTTATTGTGGACCAGCAATTCTATGGACCTTGGCAACATTAATGAAGCTTAAACAATGCAGGGAGAGGAAGAGGGAGAGGGAGAATGTTAAGCTCTTAAAGCTGGAGAAATGTCTTCTCTCCTGTACATCCAAATGCTTTTTGCACTCCAGCACTCCAGAGACATTCATTGATTGAATACTGAATATTATCATATTGCAGAGTTCATTAATTTAAAGCAGTGCTTCTTCCCTTTCTGGTAGTAGACCTTGATACCCATGGGGGAAAGTAGCAGAAAAGAGGGAAAAAGAGATATCTGATTTATTCATTTTTTAAAATTCTGAAAATCACTGGGGCCATTTCAAATGTATTTTTAATAAGAATTTACAAAGATTACATTTTTGAGAAATTAGAAAAATGTTTGAGAAATTAAAGGTAAAAAATTTAGACTTGCCATTAGATTACTGTGAACAAATACCATTTAATTGGTTAAAACTTGCCCCAAAATTATAAGGAGAAATGATAGTATTTGGGATTCTTCAGGAGGTACCTGAATCCTTTCTTTTTCAGCATTAGGCATTCAATTTAGATGAATCTCTAGTTGTTGTTTTGGTGAAGTAGAAAGGAAGAGATGTGTCCTGAACACATGGCTCCTTCTCTTTTAACAACTATAGGCAGAAGTGGACCACAGTTTCCATCTATTTCAGAAACAGAAAGCAATCCTGTGTACACCTATGGTCAAGGAACATCCATATTCTTTCCTAAGGAATGTTCCAAGACCTGCCTTAGTAAAGACTAGAAATCCATTTCTGGAGATTCAAATGTGTGATCTTGGACATGAGTATACTCTCTGTGTCTCAGTTCATACATCTATAAAACAAGATTAATAATAGTCAATAAATACGGGAGCACCTCTTAAGTACCAAGTGGTTGTCTAAACATAGAATGACTAGGAGAGAATAAAATAGATATGTCCTCATGGGTTTTAGGGTCTAGTGCTACCTCATAGAGTTATTGTGAGCATTAAGTGCAGAGACTACCCCATAGGAGGTCTTGGTGAAGGCTGGCAGTGATGATGGCAATGCTGATGGTGTTGAAGATAGTGACAAAGATGTGTTTCATAAGTGGCAGTGCCAGACTGGTGCTCAGGATTCTGTCTAAATATTCCAATGAGAAGAGAAAATCGGGCTCTAGTCTCATTGTCACTGGAGTCTATCCATCACTGATGATAATAAAGAGAAATGTTAATAAGGTACCGAGGTCTGATCTCTTTTGGAGCTAGAAACCCATTCTTATAAGTCAAATGTAAATGTAGTGGCAAGGAATTCTATTGAAGTAATGGAATATGCTGAGAATTGTGGAAATAAATACTTGTACTCTTGTCCAGAATAATGTCGAGTTTTCCCAAAGGCAATGCCTACTTTCTCCTGTTAACAAGAGGCAAAATCTATCTTCAATTCTTTTTAAACTCCACATACTCAGCATAACCTCTTGGGGTAAAATCTCAACTGTGGTTCCTAACATTTGATAAAATGATTTGACTAATGATACATATTAAGAGAGCAGGCAAAGGTTGTGATGTCAAGTCTAGTTCTTGGTACTTTTAGCTCATGGATTGTATTTCTCTAATCTAGGTTAATGAACAAACTTCCATGTTCTGTTTTTCTGTGTGTGCTGATTCGCATCAGCTAATTTAACTTGGCCTAAAACTTGCACTTTAACTACAGGTTCTGAACGCATTCTAAATTATATCTGTCAGGATTCTCTCTCTGACAACTCTGATATCCATTGGAATTCTGTCTTCTTAACCAGGCCCCTGGGACTATAGAAACAGAGTTATAACATAAATGTGTTTTTCTTAATGGGAGACACTCATGGGAAGCATTGGGAAAAATGGAAAACAGCTTTTCTATCTGTGCTTAGTATTAGCCCAGTAGTTTGTAAAGTAAGAGCTAAGTACACTCTTTTATTTAGAACCTCAAGCTAAATTTAAATTGCACTTTTGGAAGTAAAAGGCAACTACATTTTGCTTTCATAAAAATTTTAATTTTTTCTGCCCTTAACACATGGCATCTTTGAAGGTCTTAATTTTTGTAAGTGCTATTTGCATCTATTCACCTTCTTGTGAAAGAGCATAATAAAGAGAGGCCACTGGTATGGGAAGAAAGAAATATTGCTTCAACAAGCTCATTTCACTGGTCAAATTTGTCAACGGAATGGAGAACTAATATCTTTCCTTCTTATGATAATATTCCCTTTAAGAAAAAGTCACTCATTTTATTCATGTTTGACATTTCATAGTAAAGGTAAAATTCATTTTTAATGAACAATATTCCACAGGGTTATTAATTAAAAGTAATACAGGAAAAAAGAACTGTCATTTAAAAAGAGCAACTCATGAATTAGAGAAAGTCTCCAGTCAAAGATATACCTCAGTGAAGTTCTCTTAGGATTCATGGTCATCTGGATGGTGGAAATAACACTCTACCTGCATCCTGGATGCAGATGACCTATGTCATCTGGGCCTGAGAAGCTTTTGCATCAAAGCTTTGGTAAACTTAGAAAGTAGCTCCTTGATCTTACTGCTTGAATTGTTTATCAGACTTATTTTTAGTGCATTGTTTTCTACCAAATTATAGACTCCATGAGGTGAATGATTGTAAATAATGTAATCATAGCACCTAGAATAGTACTTTGTACTGTAATGTTCAGAAAATGTTGTCAAGTGAGTGTATGAATATTTGAGTGTCTCCTGTTTGCAAGAGGACTGAATATAGTTATTATTACACAGATTTATATTCCGCTAACATAAATAATATCTCTAAGAATAGATTTAAGTAGCCAGATTGTTTATGCTTATGGAAGAACAGCTAATGCTATAAAAATCTACAGCAGAGCCAAGTCATGAGAAAATGATAATGTAAATTTTCCCTTTAATGCATTCATGCTTTCCTCCCACTTCCCCTCACTCTCTATACTTTATTCTTCACTTAACATTTTGGTGCTTACAAACACCCATTCTCCCTTGGTTCTGACATCTATCTTTTGGGGCATAGTAGAGGTTTGAGGGATCCAAGATATAGAACCAATTGAGAGAGAGAGATCAAAATATCAATATCATTACTGATCAAGATGATTGGAGGATATGGCCATAGGCTTTATAAAGTTAACTTTTTAGTACTTAAGCCTTCAATTAGGCAGATTTGCCATGCAGACACAGGTCTGGCTAGGTAACCATACTGTCCTCCATGAGGGCAGACCCTGCTCAGATGAACTCATTCCTCAGTAGATAGGCCCAAATGCTTTGTCTTCTAAAGAAGGGTCCTTGCAGAGGGAGAGAGAGAGTAGCTAGGCTCAGCTTCTTCTTTCAACATCACCAACCAGAGAGGTCACTCCTTTTCTGGGGAGAAGAAAGAGAAAGATGGAAGAAAATGTTAGGAATATTACCCTTGTAGAAGTCCCTCCTTTAAAATACATAATGAGGGGAAAGTAAGTATCTCCCTTAATGAATGTTAATGGACTCAAAGCACTTATGAATGATTTATAACATATAAATATCACATCATATGCATAAAATATACAACTGATAGCATGTATAAACTTTATATTTATAACGTATAATATTTATAAAAATATATATATATATAAGTGTAACATACACATATATGTATATAACATACCTTTCAAAGTATAATAAGTATGTGACATATCACATGCCTATATCTACAATTTAAAAGATTACTCAGTCTCCACCAGTGGAATACCAGGTAGAATGACTTGAATGATTGCAGATAACTTGAAGGAGATGCCATGATGCCATAAACATTTTTGGGAGATGGTTTAGATCAGGACTTAGGGGAAAAAGGATCATGGACTAAGTACATAGAATCACTTGGATGCTTTTTCAAGTTGCATATTCCTAGACCCAACTTCAGATACTGAACCACAGTTACCAGGTATAAAGGGGTAAAGATTCACTCCACATAATTAACATACACAGTATGGTTAGAAAGCCATTGCCAAAACAGCAACTGCCTGGCCTTAAGTTAGTGTGACTGGCTTCTATACCCCCTTATTCTCCCCTAGAAGGAGACACAGAAGATGGCTAGGCTATAAGGAGAGTTATTTAGATTATGAATGGAGACTCTCTGACCATAAGGGAAATGGCTGCTCTGTATGGGAATTGTGAAGAGTTCTAAGTGTGCAGTATTTACTTCCCAGAGGTCCCTGGCATTTATACCTGTACTAGGACATATTGTCCATGTGGGAAGCAGGGCACTTATTATCACCCAGTCAGTGTGTATTCTCATGGGCCTCCATGATGAATATTTTCAATCCCCTTTTAGCCTTTCTCTGGTCCCTTTCCTCTAACCAAAGACCATCTTCCCAAGATTGCTTAAGTAAAAATGAACAAAACACATGATTGGTTTTCTGAAAGTATTTTTTAATTATTATTTATTATTGTTTTTACCTACATGACCTGGTCTTCCTAGGTGGTCTCCCATCCAGTACTAACCAGGTCTGACCCTGCTTAGCTTCTGAGATCAGACATCAGACTTGTTCAGGGTGGCATGACTAAAGACCATGGACCATACCTTCACTGGGGCATGAACCCAGCACCTCCTGCATGTAAAGCAGATGTGCTAACTGCTACACTATGGAACCACATCCTGAAAATTTTAAATCATATATCATATAAGTATTAAATTTATACTTGCTTTAGAGAATAGATGAACTTGGTGCATTTGAATATTCTCTACAGTGTTAGGTATTCTGAGAAAATATTGTTTTTGATGGAAAGTCAAACTCAAAATTCCTTGATTTTAAAGTTGCCTTTTCTGGATAATAACCTCTCACAGTATGAGGACAGCATGTTTTCTTGAGAAGTAGCATTGCTGCTGCTCCGTCTGGGACAACACATGCCTTAAGATGGGCAAAAATTAACTTCTTGAGACTCTCCACCTCATGAGTTTGTGACCTATGTAGACAAACTGAATAAGCAGCCACTGCATTAATTTGCCACACAAGATAACCTTCATGGAGATCTGACCTCCATTCTCATTAGCAACTTGTATTATATCAGGGAAGCAAGACTAGAGTCCTCTGCTAGACTCTCCAGGTCAAAACAAAGACTATGCTGCAGAAATCTGCTGATGTTTCCCAAGAAGGACATATCCTTTACATTCTCCTCGTTCACCTGCCCTGGTTTCATTCTTTCTTCATTATACCTTCTGCCCAACAGATTTTTGGATTAGAAGATGTTTTGAAAGCTATGTTTTACTTGAATTTGTTTCAAAGATTCTGATTCTCTAGCTCTTGGTAATGGGCATACGGTGTAGAAAGAAAGTCCCTGCTGTTTTAGCCATTTCAAATCAGAGGAGGTTTTCTCTGAGGCCTTTCAGTGATTAGTTTGATGAGTGATCAATAATGATTTCTGATCATAGTATAAAGTTTGGTACCAGTTGCTAAGGGGCTCAGTTTTCATATGTTTTTTTAACTTATTTTAGAATACATACACTCATGTGGTTACACTTCCTTCCTAAAGATACTGTCAAGATATGAAAAACTCTTTTGTCAGTGTTTAATATTCCAAACCATAATAAGTTCTCAATTTTTTTTACTTGATTTGATACCAGGAAGTCCATTTGCCAGTATTCTGAGACTATGTGTGATAATCTACAAAAAATTACTGAGAAGTAATTTATAGAAGTAAAATATAGAAAACCTATATTTTAGCCACAGTAACATTTCCTACTTACCTTGGGTGACCAATTTAACCTCTTGCACTTCAATTTAAACATCTTTAAAACTGGAGTAGTTATAACATATGACACTTTCATAGCATTTAGTTTTGATTGTATTCACTTTATAAATGAGAAATTCAAGTTCTTTATAAGCAAAGAAACTTGCCAAGATCCCTCAATATTTAATGGCAAAGTAATAGTTCTGAAACAAACATAATAGTCTTTGGAAAGTTTATTAATTTTTCCCATATCTAAAAATGTCCTCCAGAGCCCAGGGAATTATTGGGAGGAATAAGTGAGGTGGAAGCAAAAGAAATTTTTAAACAATCAATAATTATATAAATGTAAGTTAATATTTAATCAAGCAGGATTATCTTTACTAATGAAACCCTTTCAATATTCTTACTATTCTTTTTAGTTTCCTGGGATTAAAAGCAACCAAAGCTGAGATGGGAAAGAGAAATTAATATAGACACAAATCTTTGGATAGCAGTTTAAAAACTTGATTCTTTACCCCGCCCCAATAAACATACATATTTGTGTGTTATACATAAGTTATCTAGAACTTACATACATTCAAATAAATTCCACAGAAAGACCATTTTCTTTTCTTTATTCTTTTTCTTTTTTAATTAGAGTTGACATTCAGTATCATTTTATATTAGTTTCAGGTGTACAACATAGTGGTTAGACATGTATGATTTACAGAGTGATCCCTGGATTAGCCTAGTACCCACCTGGCACTATACGTAATTATTACAATGTTAATGACTATATTCTTTATGCTGTAATTTACATCCCCATGACTATTTTGAACTTGATTCTTTATTTCCTGTGTTAACTAGCAGTTCCACACCAGGTTGAGGCTGCCTCTTGGCTCTTGTGTTGGATAAGACTGCACTGACAGCTCCTAACTGCACGTGGGTACTCTGCAACCAACTTTCTCTTCTTTGCTGAGAGCTTTCCTTACACAACTTGTACCATTCGTTAAATTTCTAGTGACTTCCACAGTTGTGCTCAGGGGAAACATTAGCCATTGTTAAAATAAATAAATGCCTGTTATTGCTCACCCTGAAGCCACCCAGAATTGTGCATGCAAGGAAGCAATTTTGTTGCAGATTGAGTGCTGCCATTCAAAGCATTTGCCTTTGTGACTGTTGATTTTGGCATTATGTTTGGATTATTCTTTTCTGTGACTACAGTGTTCTAATATGTATAGGCTATTCTTCCTGTGGCAATCACAGGGGCTTTCATTGCATCTTAGCTACTCCGGAGAATGGCTGCTTAGTTCTTCATGGTGCTCCCTAATATGTGAATTTCATGTATACCACCTAGCTAGTATACATCTGAAATATCCTCCAAATTAGGTGGAAATTAGCCTATTTTTGAATGAGCAGTAGACAAATAGATATCTTAATTTTATTTATGTAGATTTAGAAAAATAAAATTGTCATCAAGTTTGGAAGTTGTAAGTTCAGGCATGTGGTGCTTCAGCTATCATTGTGGCTTTACATTTGAATGTAGAGCTTTCTACCTTTAGTCTTTTAAAGGCAGAGAGATGGCTATAGATAGAAAGTTTGTGTCCCCCTTCCCCCATAACTCATTTGTAGATATCCCAGCCCCCAAGGTGATAGCATTAGGAGGTATAGGTAGCATTTGCAAAGTAATTCAGTCATAAGAACAGAGACTTCATGAATGGAATTAGTGCCTTTATAAAAAAGGCCCCAGAGAACTTCCTTACCCACTTCTAAATGAGGGTACAGAGAGATGGTATCATGTATGAACCAGAAAACAGGTCTGTATGAGACACCTAATCTTCCAGCACCTTGATCGTGGACTCCTTAATTTCCAGGACTGTGAGAAATTTCTGTTGTTTATTAGCCAATTTATGGTGTATTTTTGTTATAATCTTAACGGAATAAGACAGTGACCTTGTCCAATCAACAAATAGTATCGAGTGGCTATACTACTATGTGACAAAAAGTTGCAGTGGAATAACAAATAATGATAAAGTGAAAAATTATCTTTTGAGCATCAGTTTCATTCTGGAAAATATATTTCTCATATTGGGGTGGACTTGAGTGGAATACATCCAAAGATTTGCTCCTCTTTGGATGTAGGCAGCATAGTGAATATGGGAGTTAAAGGACCATCTTAACCTCAGCAGTGAGACTCAACTGGAGGTTTGCACAGAAAAACAGGTTTATGTTTTGTTACAGATGTCTAACCTTACCTGGACAGATGAAGCAGGGCATCTTGGAATGCTTTAAAGCAGTAGTTTTCCACTCAGGTTGCATTTTAGAATCACTCTGGAATCTTTGAAAAAGTATAATGCTAGGCCTCAACCCTGTAGATTCTAATTTAAATTGGTTTGGAACAAGGCATAAATATCTTAAAAACAAGTTTTTTTAATATTTCCTGAATGATTATAATGTGCAGCTAAACTTGAAAACCACTGTTTCAGGTTAGAATTACCTGGGGGCTCTTGGTTAAAATTCAAATTCAGTGGGACCCACTATCTGAAATTCTGGTTTGATTTGTCTGAAGTAGGACCCAGGAATCTACCCGAAGTGATTATAATTTGGGTGCTTCTTGAAAACACTTTGAGACATACCACTTGTGAGCTTCAAGTGTAATCTGATTGTTTATTTTGTGGGAACCAGACTAGATATTTTAATTCACTAAAAATGAGTATCAAAATTCAACTTTCTCAGAAAGGTAAAGGAAAAAAATATAGTGATTTATTCCCTCTTGTTATTTGTTTTATATCTTACACTTCTCCCTTGTCTATAAAATTATGTTTGCTGTGCAAGAGCTTGTCAGTTTTGAATATAGACTCAGTCTCTAAAATCTTTCAGACTTTCTGCTTTCAGTTTTTATGAAAATTTAATTGAATTATTATTTTTTAACTTTAGAATTTTTAATTATTAAAATATAATCATGTTAACTTCTTTTTATTGAAGTCTGATTATAAAAACTACAAGAAATGAAAATCTAAAATCTACAATGAGTTGAAGCATATACTGTAGGGTACCTTGTACTCTTGCTACTTATGACATTAGCTTCTAAAGCTCCTAAAGCTTTTAAAATAGGTTGTATGCTCTTTCTGTCACCAGTTTCCAGATGTTATTTCATATAATCCTACCAGGCCCTTGAGGAAGATATTACTGTTCCATTGTGTAATCCTGAAAACTGAGCTCCATAGAGGCTAAGACTAAGTAGATCCCAGAGGTTGCAACCCTGATAAGCAGCGGAGATGGATTTAAACCTTAGGGTCTGTCTCATTTTGAGGCTAGAGGTCTTTTCTCATACCAAACTGTCTTTAGCTAGAGAAAAGTCATAGACAATTTTTGCAGAACTAACAATTTATGATACTTCTCCTTTAAACCACTAATGCTATTCTTTCTTTGCACAGATATTTATTAAAATACAAATATAGAGGCTATTGTAAAATAAAAGCAGAAAACAAAACTGTGTTGTATGAGAAGGATTAGATATGTAAAGAAATTTATAAAAAATAGTGTCAAATTCTAATTAGAAGTTTTTTTCCTCACTCCCTCTCTTTCTCTGGCAATAAATTTTTTAGAAATCATTCTAAGTAAGCCCAGGTATCAATCATGTGGGTTGATTCTTCTCTCCTCCATGCCTTATGTTATCATTTGGGTGTGGGGGGGAGGGGAGTAAAAGGTTTTACAAGATACCTGTAGAGATCCAAAAGCTTTTATGATTTAATATGTGGATAACTCAATCTTAATTTTAACTGAAAATTGACTTGGCATGTTTAGTTCATTAAAAGAATGAGCCATGGTGTATTAGTTGGTTACTATCTACAGGCAGCCTGTATTAGGGTTAGAAGCTCAGTCTATCTACACTATCATGAGCTTTCCCTGAAAGCTTTTCTCCTATCTTAATCTAGCCTATTGACAGAATAGGGCCTTGTATTGTCAAACATCCTCTCATCTGAGAATATAAACAGACCTTTTTTCCCTACATTCACAGTATTAAGTTTCTTTAAAAAGTTTAATGAATAGGCACAACCACTTTATTAATACATGTGATTTGCTGGGAATATTCCATTATAAACCTTCCTCACATAGCAGTCTATAGAGTTTAAGATTATAATGTTTTCTCTTAAAAATGTGAGAAGGTCACCTGTCAGAATAGCCATCATCAATAAATCAACAAAGAACAGTGTTAGCAAGGATTAGGAGAAAAGGGAATGCTCGTGCACTGTTGGTGGGATTGCAAATTGGTGCAGCCCTATGGAAAACAGTATGGAGGTTTCTCAAAAAATTAAAAGTAGAACTACCATAAGACCCAGTAATTCCACTTTGAGTATTTGAAAGAAATCCAAAACACTAATTCAAAAAGATATGTGCACCTCTATGTTCATTGTAGTATTATTTATAGTAGCCAAGATACGGAAGCAACCTAAGTGCACATCAATAGATGACTGGATAAAGAACTTGTGATATATATATATATATATATATATATATATATATATATATATATATATATATATATATATATATATATATATAAAAAGAACTTGAGAGATATATATATATATATATATATATATATATATATATATATATATATATAATGGAATATTACTCGACCATATGAAAGAATGAAATTTTACCATTTGCAACAATGTAGATGAACCTGGAAGGTATTATGCTAAGTGAAAAAAGTCAGACAGAGAAAGACAAATACCACATGATCTTACTTATAAGTGAAATCTAAAGGACAAAGTAAATAAAACAGAAACAGACGCATAGATGCAGGGAACAAGCTGATGGTTGCCAGAAGGGTGGGGGTTTGGGGACTGGGGTGAAAAAGGTGAAGAGCTTAAGAAGTAAAAATTAGTAGTTATGAAATAGTCATGAGAATGTAAAGTAAAGCACAGGGAATATAGCCAGTAATATGTTAATAATTATGTATAGTGCCAGGTGATTAGTAGACTATTCAGGAGGGGGAAGCATCACTTCATAAATTATATAAATGTCTAACCACTATGGCTATACACCTGAAACTATTATAAAATAATATTGAATGTCAACTCTAATTGAAAAATCAAAAAAGTAGGGAAAATGGTGAAGGGGGATAAGAGGTTCAGACATCCAGGTATAAAACAAATAAGTCATGGGGATGTGGTATACAACATAGGGAATATAGTCAATAATACTGTGATAGTTAGTGTCAGATTGTTGCTGGACTTATCATGATGATCCCTTCTTTAGACATATAAATGTTGAATAACTATGGCTTACACCTGAAACTAATGCAATTATAGGTTAGCTATATTTCAATAAAAATCTTTAAAAATGTAAGAGGAATATCTTTTACTTTTATAAGTGTTTTTCCCTCCATGCTGAAAGAAATTAAGACATATGTTTAAGTGACTTCTACTTAAAAATGAAACATGTCCAGAAACTAGGAGATTAAGCTTGGATAAGTCAGTAATGGAAGCCATAAATGAGACTATTAAAAGCTTACCATGAGTTCTTTTTTAAAATTGCTGTATAGAGCTCATCAGTCTGTATTGCTCTAAAGAGACAAGGGGAAGGCTTTACATTTGGATATTAATTCTTATTTTTATTATCCAGAAGTGATTTCTTGATGCTAAACAATCATTTGTGTAATGTGGAATTGGCTAAACCTTATTTCTACCTCCATATTAAATATATTTTATTTTATGCACACCTTGTCAAAATATATGAATAGCATGATAAGCTAAATAAAAATAAATAAAGGAAGAAAATCAGAATGAGGTTGAAACATAGAGACATTATCTTTTGGGGGTTACAGCTCTTAAATGTCATGTTATTCTCTGGACTAGCTTCACAGCCCAGAGGGGGTTAAGACAAGGGTAAAACTTAGGTGTAATAATAGAAAATTAACAAAGGAACAAAATAAGATAAGGGGCTGGTGAGCAGGAGGAGAGCAATAGATTAAATAGCTAAAACATGTAGTCTGTCCACCTAGACAAGCTATGTGATGGTCATTTTTACTGAGTTTATGAGATTAGTTTAGATATACACACATAGACACACACACACAGAGACAGATACAGGATGTACAATGAACAGATGGAGCATAATGACAAAAATTATGTCTTTTGTAGTTGAATACATCCTGACAAATGTCTATATACACACCTTCTATATATTGTTGCCACATAGTTGTTCAAAATAAATACATTAATATCTTAGTCCATATTATGAATCTATCACAGACTGACTCCTGCTTGATCTTCTTTCTTCTGTTAGTTTAACTAGACCTCACGTTGTTTAGATGTGTGATCTGTTGGAATGGAAAGTAGTTTAATTACTTATATAGTCTATTTGTCTATGAAGAGAAAGAATTCTTAAGAATACTGATTCAGATATTCAAACATTCCCACCCCACCCCTTGAAACAACATCTTTTTTTTTTTTTTTTGCTAAAAGGTTTATATTTGATTATGTTTTATGTTTATGGCCTACCTATAAAATACCATTAAACTGCCATTGTAAATCAGAGATAATGTTCTATTGACAATCCTTGAGCTAAGTAGCAAACTTTCCCTTCAGTAAGCTCCCTGCAGGTTTATACGACAAAGAGTAACTCTCAAATCTCATGTCCTGGGTGTATAGGAACATAAATCTTTGTCCACTTGCAATGTTTGTGCAGAACTTTCTCATAGAAGTGTTTTAATCTGCAACAGTACGGTGATTGAAGCTGACAGGCCTTTGGGATTTATAGTTTCATTGGGTCACAGAACTCCCTGTCAAAAATTTCCTGTTAAGATGGCAAATGTTGACATTCAATAGAAAACAATTTAGACATTCTCTAACACATTGACAAATAATTTCTTTTTCAGATGATTTAAGTGTTACTTTAGCATTGCCCTCAAAACTTTCTCACTAAGAATTTTATATGTCTTGGCTAAAAAAAAACGATAAAATAAAAGATGAAATCCTAAACACAAATAGTCTTGTCGTTTAGACTAGAGGTTCTAAGCCTGAGGTTCAAACACAAGCTTCAATGAAATCTATTAGACTTTTGAAATAAGATTAAAAGTTTTTCATGTCTTGGATAATGTGTATTCTGAGGGAGGTTTTACAAGTTTTATCAGATTCTCAAAAAAGTGTTTGGCCCCACAAGAGATTGAAGCCTTCTGGTTCAGTTAATAAGAAATGCCATATACCACTGTCTTGAACTATGACATCATAGCATAATTTGTTTCAGAAGGAACATTTATTATGGACATTATTAATTCCCACAGATTAAGGATGACCCCTAGTATCTACATTGTCCCTTTAAATCTGCTTTTAGATAAAGTTACCACAAATCTAAGTTCTTCTTGAACCTTTTATTGTTCCCGATCAAGTTACGCCCTCTGCCTGGCATGTCCTTACATCCTTCTTATTTCTCATCCTATCAATGTGCCTGATTCTGTATGTTCCAGGCATTCAGCATACATTGTTAAACAAAACAAACTAATACCAAGTCTTTGTTAAGATTAAATCCATGTTGGGAAACCAACAAATAAGTAAAACATATAGTACATTAGATGGTGATAATTATTATGGAGGAAAAATGAAGCAGGGAAAGGGATTGGAGCATTTGGAAATGGTTGCAATTGTATATAGGATAATTGGGACTCATCAAGAAAGGAATGCTTGAGAAAGACCTAAAAAAGAAGAAAGAGCAAGGCTTACGGATATCAAGTGATATAAAGAAAATAGCAAGTACAAAGGCCTTGAAACAGGAATTTTCTTAGCATGCTTGAGAGGGAGAAAGGAGGCCAATAAAGCTGAACTGTGGTGAACAATGGAGAGAATAGTAGGAGATAAGGTTGAAATATGTGGAGTCTTCAAGTCCACTGTAAGGACTTTGGTTTCTGCTCTTAATAAAATAGAAACCATTGGAGGAGATTGAATAGAAGAGTAGTATGATGTGACATATACTTAAAAACTTCACTCTTGTTTCCATGTTGTATAGTGAGAAGAGATTATGGTGGGGTGGGGACTAAGATGTGGAAATGCAAAATAAGAGAGACCAGTGAGGAGGTAATTGCAACAACCCCAGCCAGGCATTGTTGGTAGATGGATTAGTTTTCTAGGGCTGTCTTAACAATGCCATATTTCCTTAGGTAATGCATAAGAGAAAAGGTATCAGTGAAAGTGAAGAACCCCAGACATCAAATCCCTCTTTCAGTTCAAAGTATCTCTAAGCTAACCCACCTTATCTTGACTAGTCTTGCCTCATTGATTTCTACTGCCCACTCTGTTACCAGGGTCATTATTACCCTTGAGCCTGCCTATGTTACTTCCTGACTGAGCTGTAACTCCATCATACTTATAACCTCTCTTTGTTACTAACATTGACATGATTACATCAGATTTTCCTTTGGATCCTTTAAGTTATTGAGCTATAAAATTTTTCTCCCATTTTACAAACTGAGTATCATTTAGCTCTATTTCCTGCAAGATCTCTAGTAGGTTCTCAGGTATAGGAATTGGATATTAGCTCTAACACATGTTGACATGACATCTTCCTTCGTTTTAAGGTATATAAATCCAGTCCAGTCTGCCCCCAAGGACTTGAAATCAGTGTTTTTGATTTCAAGTGAATACATAGCATAAGATCTTAACTGATATATGGCTGCCAAATACAATATATCAGTTCATGGCTTGGGAAATATTAATTTTTTCATAAATATTCAAAATGTTTTAATGTTAATTTTCTAAATAATGACATTACATTGAAGGAGTAACAAGAAGCTTATTATTTTTGATGTTTACTTTTAAATATGAAAATTGATATCAAATATTTGCTTTAATATAGGTAATTGTGTTATACACAATTGTTAAAAGATGATCAAGTCATATTTTCTGCCTTAGAAAATTTTAAGTTTAATGAGGTAGAGAGAGTTGCTAACAGATCATTTTAATATACTATCTTAAATTCTATGAGCAATTTTACATGTTCTGGGAGCCAAGTGTGGACATTTGTAAGCAGGAGGACAATGGGGAAGGTATAATGCCAGTAGAGGAAGGACTTATTGGAAAAGAATTTTAGCTTAGGCTAAAACACTGAGGACACAATCAAACAACATGGTAAAGAGCATTTTAGGAAGACAGACAGACTTCAAAAGTCATGAATGCATAAAATTTTATGATTTGAATGAAATAAAAACTATAAAGGATTTGATTTTAATAACACATATAGCACAAGGCATGATAGTTACAGCTGCTGAGAGTATAGATAAGGGTCAGGGTAAGAAGAAAAAAAATGTGTGCCTTGGAAAGTGCCCAAACTAGACCCATTGAAGGGTCGTAAGAAGTGGAATGGCATGGTCAGATTTTCACTTTAGAAATTTCTCTTTGGTGGAAGTATGAATGATAATTTTAAAGAATCATGACTTGAGGCTGATACGATGAGGAATGAGGAAGAGAAAAGTGTCTAGGATAACTCAGATCTCTTATTGAATAAATGGAGTCATTAGCTAGGGGAAAATAGAAGTAGGAGCAATTCTGAGTATAAGCTCATAGTATAGAATAATGATATTAGTATGATCATTGGACTACACGGGAATTTGTGTCTAATGTGGATAGTTAGATTAGGACTGAGTTGGGTATGCTTAAAGTCTTGAGAATGGAGAACTTTACTTAAAAGAGCATTGGTCTAAGGACTGAACAATGGGGAGCGCGTGTTTGAATGGATAATAGTAAGGAGAACCTGTGAATGAGGTATAAAGTGAGAACAAAAAGGGTATCATAAATGTTAAGGAAGTAGACTTAATAGAAGAATGGAGAGATCAACAGTATAAAATGTAGAAAAAGTTGAATAAAGGACAAACTGAATGATAACTACTAGATTGATCTATTTAGGGATCAATAATAGCAGAGAAAAGAAAATAGTTTTAGTGTAGGGATGGTGGGACAAAAGCTAACTTGTGTGGGTTGGTGACTGAATAGGAAGTGTGCAAATAGGATCTATATAACTGTTCTTTCAAGAAAACTGTATCAGATTTGGGCCCAGCAGGAGACAAATGATAGACTTTATTGGATAATTTGAAGAAGGCTAAATAAAAGCCTTCCATATAAAGTATGGAAAACCCTATGGTTTCTTTACAGTGCTACCAATGGGCTGGTTACAGCACACCATTGCCATTCATTGCCCTAAAGAGATAAGAAAAAGGAGAAGGGAGAGAGAGAAGGAGGAGAGGGAGAAGGAGAAAGAAAAAGAGAGGGGTTGGGGAGAAAGATAGAAACAGAAAGAGAAACTGTGTCAAGAAGGCTGCCTGACATGAGCATAGCTTTTGGTCAAGGAATTGATTCGGCCCATGGAGACACCTCAAAGAGGAGCTGCACCAAAAATCCTGATCCTCACTCTCCTTCCTCTTTTATATTTCCTTTGATACTTCCCATTGGCTAAACCCACTGGAAGCAAGGCAGCAAGTAAGCCCATCAATGGAGTTATACAGGCCCAGTATCTCAGGAAACAGCAGAAAAGGGTGAAAGTGGATCTGGAGGGGCAAATGAAGTATGTTCAGTAAAAAATTAGTTTTAGTAGAGAAGGAAGAAGATATAATATTAAAGTAGCTGAAAAATCAAACGAATTGTTGAATTTTGGAAAAGTGAGGGCAGGGGAAGGTAACAGAAAATAAGTTAAAGCTATTGAAGGATATAAAGACACTTGATGGAGAAAAATCCTGGAGGATTCAGGTGATCAGATAGAGTCAAAATGAAAGAGTTGGCTTTAAACAGAAGGAAGAACATTTCATTCTCTCAGATTGGAAAGGAGGGGCAGAAGCACAGTTATATTGAATCTCTAGATGGTGATGGAAACAAAAGCAAGAGTCAAGAAATTGAGTGAGCTGAACACCTTGCCTCGTTTTTTTTCAATAAAGAAGGCATGATCAATCATCTGCTGAGAGTGAGAGGGTGGGATTTGGTGGGGTTCTGAGGAGAGTTATATTTTGTTAAAACAGAAGGTGCAAGGTAGGGCAGAAAAAAGAATTAACCAAGAATAAGAAATGTCCACTGGAAGGTGATGTTGGAGATCATGAAATATCACATGTGTTCTGTATGTATGATGGGGTTTTCTTATTCAGTGGTATGTGCACAGAACCTGACTATGTAAGTCAAGATGGGCAGTTGAATGGGTGGTTCAGGATCATAGTTTTATCACATTATTTCAGATTGGGAGAGAACCAAAGGGAATGAGGCCACTGGTGGTCATCCCTCAAAATCCATCTTATACTACTAAGATAGTTTTATTTTCTCTCTCTTTTGGGTAATTTTTTTAGGAAGTATATTTGCAGCATCTTTAAGCTCATGGTAATGGTGCTGTTCTTAGAATTATCTCATAATGTTTAGATAAAATTCCTGCAAGTATTATAATTAGCATATTCATGCTGAGTACAACAAATTTCTTCTGAAGGTTAAAGTAAATGTCACATAAGGCATATAAATACAATCAAGACTTGAATTTTAGTAAAAATTGATACTGAATCTATATACCACATTGCTGTTTGCTAAATCCACGCAGCTCATAGCTAACAAATTAATACTATATTTCAAAAGGAAGAGAGCTACATTGAATTGTTGCAATGACAGTTTCTTTTTCTTTTATCATCAATATTAATATCTTTTAAATGGTCAATCATATTTTCAAAATTCTAAAAATTATATTTTTTACAAATGAAGTGGAAATGTCATTGTTAGAAAAGAGCATCACATACTGTAGCCACACACCTGTAAAATCTATACTTAGCTGAAATATAGTTACACATCACCCAGTTGGAAATTGTGCCTTTGTAGTTTTACTTTACCAGCTACATACTAGAGAAACTACATACATGTGTCCTTGGGTAGGTGATGAAATCTGCCTATCAATAAAGACAGATTTTAATTGCACATGTCATCTTAGTAGAAATGAAGATTTCTATGAGTCTATTATGCTCTCAGATTTATTTAACAAATAAATACTTCCATGTTGTTCTTAATTAGATGTAGAAAGAGGTTCCTTAATTCTATCAATATTAAATAAGATAAAACAATTTGGAGAGTTTTCTTTCCTTATAGTGAAGAGTAATAAAAGGAAAATGAAGAGGAGGGATGTGAGTCATGTACATTGGTTATTGTGACATTGATTGTAGTAATTGATCCATGGCAGACATTACTCCTATAAAGTTATTGATTTTGCTCTCTTGCAGCCATTTTTCCTATAACTATCAAAGGAGATAGGATAATATCATCTACAGGAATCACTAATTCTCAGGCAATGCTTGAAATTAAACAACTATACTTTAGCAGCTACTTTATTTTGGTTTCAGTAAAATAAGAATCATAAGATAATACTTTATTCACATTTCTTGTCCTTGCATACAATCCATTAAGTCCAAAACTATATTTTCTTAAACTAGTACCTAAAATAATAATATATTCTTGCAAAGTCTGGAAAGAAAAAAATAAAGACCCGATGTGCATGCAAAGTGTAAATATTTTAATTTACTCTTTGATTCAGTTCAATGAAATAATATTGATATGACACTAAGACTAAATCAAACTGAAAATTCACACAAGGTCCCTTAGTTTCTTTATAAAGGAAATGCCTCTAATTAATCAATATCTCCCAAATTTTAGTATTCTAACACAATAAAATTTCATTTATGTAACAATCTGAAGCAAATGTTTGGTGGGCAGTCTTCCACTGGGTGACTCAGGGACCTAGGATCTTTCCATCTTTGACTGCATCATCACCTAGATGCACTCACTGGTCCTTCACTTTCAGCCAACAACAAAAGAGTGGATACTGCAAGGAAATTATACTAGGGTAGGCCCAAACATGATGCACATCGTTTAGGCTCACATTTCTTGGCTGGAACTCAGTCATGTCACAACTCCTACTTTTAAAGAAGTCAGGGAAATATAATGTAGCCGTGTGCAAAAGAAGAGGAAACAGTTTGCTTATAAATTAGTCTATGCTGTAGAGATTCTGTATATGTCTTACCCTTTTTCTAACACCTAGAACACAGAGTAGACAATAAGAAATCTCATCTAGACACTGTCTCCAGCTCAAAGTTCAGGATCTTCAGACAATGTGTAATCTTCTTTCTCAAGTCTGAAAGTCAAGAGTTTGTTTTGAGACACATTAAGGTTGAGATGCCTAATGGCTATCTTAAGTGGAGATGCTGAGTGAGTAGCTAGATATATGGAGTGTCCATATCTTCCACTTTGCCCAAAAATTTTTCTTGGAATAATTATTAATATCATCTCTGTCTCTAATGTGTATGTAGTTTATGATATATGGATGTTAAGAGTCTAGAGTTGAGGAAACAGACCATGACTGCATAAAAATTTTATTATTCTTTGGAATATACCTATTACTTAAATGATGGAATCTCAGGTACTCTGACATTTAGAGACTGGGAAGAGAAAGTGGATACAAATGAGGTGACTAAGGCTGGTCATTGCCCAATGGCTAGGAAGTAAACCAGGGGAACGTGGAGTTCACATATCTGGAGAAAAAAAGAAATAGTGGCTGTTCTCTTGGAACTCAGTCTTTTGAGAAGGAATGGAAATTTTAAAAAGTAAGTTAAAAATGACCTTTTTAGATTAACCTTCTATCACCTAGTCCCAAGGACCATTGACTTTAAAATATAGAACTCACGGTTCTTGAGATGCACCATGTTCTTAGTTTTCTGCACCTTTCTACCAGCCATGTCTCTTCCCACAGTTTCATCTAGCCTTTATGCCTTTGGTGAATCCCTACCCATGATTCAAAATCCTGCTCAAAGGTATGTGAAGCTTTTCACAAATCTCCACACCAGGCAATGCTATTGGTTTCACACAATTGACTGTCATTAGTCACTCCTTCCTCCATGATCCATTCAATTTTTCCTATACCTCTGGTACTATAGCCTCTCTTATCTGATGTGACAGGAACCAGACATATTAATAACTAACACCATCAAGAGAATGTATATGATGTGCCAGGCACTCTTCAAAGTTCTTAAGATACAGTAATGTATTTATTTTATGACTATATAAGGGAAGTACTATCTCTATTTATAAATGAAGAAAATAAGGCACAAAAAGATCAAATAATTCACCCAGAATCACATAGCTAATGAATACATGAACCACGATTTGAACCCAGCCAGTATGACACGAGAGCTTACACTCTTATCAAAGCATTGCATACTGCTTAAAAATTAGTTTTAAAAAAAATATTGGTTAGATGTTTTATTTCAACTTAAAACCTCAAAAAGTATAATTACTAATATTTTGAGCATTAATAATGTTTCCTATGTAAAATGTACCATAATATAGCCTCTGAAATTTCTAATTTTGGTTTCTTAGAGTAGAATAAGAAATTCTACTGATAAACATTTGTGAAACTATTAATAAGCATACAATTCAACTGATGAAAGTAGGGGTTCACAGACTGACCAGTCTAAAGTAGCTGATATGCTGTGGACATCATTTAGTGTGTTTTACAAAGAGAATGGCTAGTCATGTTGATTAAGTGAAAGTCAACTAAAGAGTTTCTAGTCTGGTTAGTATCATGGGCATTCCTCTAACTGCATTTGCTTATCATTTTGAAATCATCTGTTATGTACCTTCGTTCTTTACCAGACTGTGAGCAGTAAACCTCATTTTATTCATTGTTGTATCCTCAGTACTTACAACAAGCCTATTCTGCCTATAATAGGGGCTCCTATGTCTTTGACAAATTACAATACACTGAATGACCCCACTGCATTGTAGTAACATGCTAATGAAAGTCTACACCTGCTATGCCCTTGGGAATGGAACAAGGTCTTATTTATTATTTAAGTAAGCTCTAATTAAAATATAGCTCATATATAGAAAAGTATATAAACCATAGGGTACTGTTTGATGGAGTTTTACAAACTTGAACACATCCATGAAACCAGCACCTAGCTTGAGAAACGGTGCAGGAACCATGTCAGAAGCCCATTTCCTGCTCCACTATGCTCACAACACCTTCCCTGAAGATTTAACTGCTGCTCTTACTTTAATACTTTGAATTATTTTTGCCTCTCGTTGATTTTTAGAATTAAATAAATGGAATTGTACAATATGAAATCGTTTGTATCTGGCTTTTTCCACTCATTATTTTGTAGGAATCACTCAAATTGCTATAGTTATAGTTAATATTCATTGTAGCATTTTCTACTGAAGGAATATACTTCAACTGATCTATTTTACTCCTGATGGACATTTGGGTTTCCAATCAAAAGTATTATGTTATGACATCCTGATAAATGCCTTTTTACTTACATAATGCACAAAATTTTTTGGAAGGGGTGTATATATATACCTAGGAGTAAAATTCCTGAATCTAGTTTAGCTTTAGTGGGTACTTACCAAACAGTTTTCCAAATAGTTCTACAAATTTGTGCACTTGCAGTTTATGAGAATTTAGTTTTTCTACCTTCTCCCCACCACTTCTTTTCCTTTCTTTTTTTGCCTATCCTGGTGAGTGTGTAACAGTAATGCATTATGGTTTTAAATTGTACTCCCTTGATGCCTAATTAAGATGAGCACTGTTTCATATGTTATATATTTAATAGCCATTTATATAACTCTTTGGGTAAAATACTGATTTTTCTATTGGACTTGCCTGTCTTTGTTCTTAATGATTTATAATAATTCTTTAAATATTCTAGATATGAATCATCTATCAAATATTAGTATTGCATCTATCTTTCTTCACTCTGACTCATCTTTTGATTCTCTTCATAGTATCTCTCCAAGAATAAAATGTCTTAATTTTAATATACTCTTTTTTTCCCCTGTATGGTGACCACTTTTAGTTTGCTGTTTAAAAAAATCTTTTCTTGTCCCAAAGTATTGAAGATTTTCTCTTATGCTTTTTTTTCAATAGCTTTATGGTTTTTATCTTCCACATTTGATTCTACAATCTATTTAGAGTTGATTTTTCTGTATAGTATGAAATAAAGGTCCAAGATATATGAAATAGGAATTGGCTTCTCACCAGATACCAAATCTGCCACTGCCTTGATTTTGGACTTTTCAGCTTCCAGAACTTTGAGAAATACATTTCTGTTGTTTATAAGCCACCTAGTCTATGGTATTCTGTTAAAGCAGCCTGACTGGACTACGGTGTGTACTAATACTACTCTATTTTAATTACTATATTTTTAATATTAAAATATGTACAGTAAACATCCTTCAGTCTTTTTCTTCTTAGTATTGCTTTGGCTATTGTGCTCATTTTGCATTTTCATATAAATTGTAGAATTAGTTTGTGAATTTCTTCAAAAGATTTTGCTGGGCTTTTGATTTGGATTATAATAAATTAATCAATTAAGGAAGAGTTTCTTTCATATTAACAATAGTGTCTTCTAAACCATAAACATAGTAATCCCTTTATTTACTAAAGTCCGTTATTTTTGTGTTCTCCATGCATGGTATTTACCTGGAGCTCAGCTGACACTCAGAAATGTGATTTCTCATATTCTCTTTCCTCCTACTCTTATGCCCTCAATCAATTCATATTTTCCTCTTTTGTATCATGAGATCCTCAACTAAAAATATTCAGTTCTCTCCTCAGAGATTATCTTTCCCTCAGAGTCAAAACTCTCTGTAGTATCAAATGGGCCAATATAATCTGCGCTTTCTAAGAAAACAGTAGAAAACCTCTTCTAAGTTACCTATATTTGTTATTTATCTTAGGAGGGCACAGTGCCTCCAATCACTGTAATATATGGAATATGAGGTTCTTCCACCCATAAAAAACAGAGCTAGGTAATGATAAATAGGTTAGTGAGAGATCTATCTTGACTACATAAATATATTTCTAAGTAGAATAAATCACAGATACATATGTTTTATTAACAAATATTAAATTCTGTACCAATTATATGGATATATTTATACAGAAAACTTTAAGTTATCATGTATTCTAATGCTAATACTTGTATATATTTTTTCACAGTTTTCGACCCAGTAATGTTCAGAGTGAAGATTTCTTTAACCAGACTCTAGTGATGATAGCTCAGACTTCTCTTCCAAGGGCTTCTGCTGGCTTTGTTGTGTGTATATGTGCATGCATGTTTGTGGGCAACCATTTAAACAGCTCTACACTTTTTTTAAAATTTAGGTTCCAACTTCTGGCAATTGCAGCACTAAAGAAACAGCCACATAGCTTCTCATACTCTGACTAGAATAACCAATTACAGTTCAGCACTGAAGGTACAGAGTTATTAGCTAATTCTCAACTCTAGACACTGCAATTTAATTACTGGCCAGCAATGTTTAGAGGCAGAAACCTTGGCAATTAGTAGCAAATTTTCATCTTCTCTTTTTCAGCACAGCATGTGAGCAGTTGCCTCCAGGAGAAGAGAAATCAAAACATAAATAAAAGCAGCACATGTATTCTAGATCTATAATTGTTACCGAGAGTCACAGAAGCCTCAGCAGGGTTTGATAAAAGGAATTTTTGCCACCTCTAAAATGAAGCAAATGTGTTACTGTCTAGCAATAAGTTACATTAGGAATAATTTAAGAGCATAGATTGTCTTATTTCAAAGTGGTGTGTGTGTGTGTGTGTGTGTGTGTGTGTGTGTGTGTGTGTGTGTGTATAAATTTTTTTTAATTTTAGCATTAGGTGTCTAAGTTTTATTTCATATATTCGAAGAAAGTTAGTGTTGAAAATAACTAAGTCCAGCACCATCATCACTATTTAAATAAAAGAACTAAAGTCCAAAAAGAGAATGGGACTTCTACACAGGGTCACATAGCTGGTTGGAGCCCTGGCTGGCACTGGAATTCCAATCTCTGAATGACCCAACATTGCTCTTTTTGTTAGACTCTCTGAGATCAAATCTCCTTCCAAGGAGGTTTTCAAGTTGGAATTGATACTAATTACCAATTCTGTTTCTAGGAGCCTTTTACTAAACTAAAAATAAAATTGTGTACACGGTACACTACTTTCTAATCTGTGAAAGGCAAGGACAGACTGTCCCTTTTGCATTATCTAAAAGTATTAAATAGATTCTTTTGTATAGTATAAAGATGGTCCAAAGAGGCAGGGCAAAGTCATTTGCATGTCTAATTTTGCTTCTCTGTGGAAAGTTAAAAATCCAGGTGGTCAATGAAAGAAGAGAGATTTTTGCATAAGAACTTGGTTATTTTGCAATCAATAAATACTTAGAGATTCCCTTCTCAATTTACCTGATGAACGTATGCTATATGAAATGCCACTTGTTAGATTCAACACGGCTATTGCTGTCTATTTTCACCTAGCATAGCTACATCATCCTGATAAAATAGAGAATTGTTTACCTTGAATAGATCCTTAAGTACACCTGAAGTGTAGTAGGGCTATATGGCTTGGTCAAGTTTACATAAGTAGTCAGTGTCAGAGATAGCATTCAAACCCCTGCCTCCTGACTCTCAGAGAGGTCTTTGAAAAATTGCTGCACAATTTTAATCTAGAAATAAGAGATATGCCATGGGAGAAGTGGAGAGTGGACTTAGAAACTAGGAAAAGTAAATTCTAGGTCCAATTGTGAATGATTGGCTGTATGTCCAAATACTTAATCGCTTCAACTTCTCTAAGTTTCAGCTATCAAATTCCACAAAATTAAGAAACACCCAAGAATTATTCCATTTTATGTAAATTTGATTTCAACTGTAAAAGATTGAAAAAGTAATATATCGTCTTGACTAGATATACATTTCTAAATCTTTCTAGAAGATAATGCTGCAATAGAGAGAAACTGTTTACCTATTCAGTATATATTTCCCAGCAGTGAAGAATTTATATGTGTGCTACTGAGTAAATGCTGAATTACTTTTTTAGAAATCAAATGCAAAAATTAACACATATTTAAATAAATAGGCTAGAGTTGTTTTTACAAATAAAAGCTGTAGAAATCATTTTGCTTTCATTATGAAAAAAAATATATCTTTAAAGGTATTGTAACTGCCCTACCTCAGTAATTGTCCTCCCTGAGGCACAGCAATTACCTTACAAGGCAAAATCTAAAGCCACATATTAGATGTGTTCCTGGGGACAAAAGAATAATATCAAATGCGATCTGGAAGGGTAATATAATTGAAAGAACATTGTAAACTGCAAACAAAATTACACATACCATTAGGAATGTTGGCATGGTATAGTGAAAGGAACACTGGAATTGTCATTAGAAAATAGATTTCAGTGGCAGTATGACCATTTACTAGCTAATTGAGCTTAGGCAAGTCATGTGACTTCTAGGACCTCATCTGTCATAATAGAGATAATAGTTGCCTGATTTACAGAGTTGCAAAGAGTGAGGTAACATATGCTAAAGTGTGTTGTAAAATGAGTTGTATTTGCCAAATGTTAAATAATGTTATTTTCTACTTATATACTGAAGCTCCCCATTACATACTCACAAGTATATATGTCTTTCGTGTGTTAAGCTTCCAGCTTAGAATGATGACTTTTGGCATATGACATTAAAGCGATTCAATCTCCTTATCATTTAATGTCCTTCTCCCAAACCTTTGCATCTCTCTTAAGTTTAGATTAGAATTTAATTCTTAAATCAGAGTAGCCTAGTCTACTCAAGTCCAATAGACTTGGACTGGAAAACTTGCTTTATCACTCATTGGCTATATAGACTTGGAGAAGATTTTTACTATTTCTAAACCTCAATTTTTTTAATCTATAAAATTGATTATTGTGAAAATCTAATGAGAAAATAATCCATGGCAAATACTTAGTGCAATTCCTCTAATCCTGGTATTTTTTCTAATTATTACTATTTTAAAATTAATTTATATTATGGTGGTATTGGTTAACAAAATTCAATAAGTTTCAAGTGTACAATTCAACAGTAAGTCATATTAATATTGCATTGTATGTTCACAACCCATAGTTAAAGTTCTTTCTGTCACCACATATTTGACTCCTTTTACCCCATCTACCTCCACATCCTGATATTTTTATTGCAGTGATTCCAAAATGAAAACATGGAGAAACAAATAATTGCTACTGTGATGAGAATAATTATGTTCTCAAAGACTGTGTGGCCTAATCGTTCATTTATCAGACTCAAGCAATACTGGGTGCTGTATTCTTACATTCTCAACAAAGCATAATGGTGATTGTTTTCTTTATTTGTTTTGTTCCTTTGAACTTAAGTATGCTAAAAATTCTATGCTAAGAATTTAGATGTAAAACAATTTAATTCTTCTAAATTTTTGCATGCTGACAAATAGATGGCAGTTGCAATGCTAGTGGACATTAGCTTAAATACCAATAGTAGGGCTCTGCCATCATTTATTCTTAACTCTGTGGCATTGACTTAACAGGTGTGGAAATAAGTAAGGAAATTGATATTTGAGACCTGGAAGGAGAGAGAAAAGTATTTTTTTAATGACAAAATATTTGGTAAAGTTGCTACCTGTGATTGCCTTCTGATGTTGTAGCTCTTTTGGAAGATGTTGGAAAGCAGAATACTTGTAGTGAGTGGGGGTTGTGACTGTTTATATCTAGCAAGACATGAGGTGATCTCAGACAAGAGTTGACTGGCTTGAAAGCAAATATGAAAAATATTCGAGAATGGGAAAAAGTAGAAATAAGATTGAAAAGTCATTGTACAAAAATGTCTATTAAGATTCAGTTTTGTGACAAAGATTGGATAATGAATGTGACCTCCCACCCATCAAGCCTGATGGCTTCCGTGTAGCTGCCATTATGTAGAGAGACAGGGACAAAGAAAGTAAAGGATTAAATCAGGCTTGAAAATTCTATCTAGAAAAGAACTTTTTGTTAGGTTGTAAGTACATGGAATTGACTTACAATATAAACTTAACAAAAATTTTTGAGAACATTATATTGCCACATAAACCATAAGCTTGGTTGTCTTTCTAGTTTACAGGCCACCATTCCAGGCTTCCCCAACTCATAAAATGGCACTACAGTTTATCTTTTGCTTAGATTTAAGAAAGAGTTTGTTTTTAAAACTTTAATTTTATTTTATTATTTTAATTAAGTTTGTTGGGGTAATGTTGGTTAATACAGTTATATAATTTTCAGGTGTACATTATCATTTGACATCTGTATATTCTACTGTGTGTTTACCACCTAAAGTCCAGTTTCCTTCAGCTACTGTTATATTTGATCTCCTTTACTCACTTCACTCTCCCCTATTCACCTATATTTGACCCCCTTTATCCCATCTACTTCCGTCCTCCTCCCCCACCCCACTAGTAACTACTACTCTATAGTCCTCTGGTAACCGCTAGTCTATAGTCCGTATCCATGAGTCTCTGTTTGTTTTTCCTGTTTATTTGCTGCTTATAGGTTTATATAAGTGATATCATGTGATTTTCAACTTTTTCTGTCTGGCTTATTTCACTTAGTGTGATTATCTTGAGGTCTATCCATGTTGTCTCAAATGGCAGTATTTCATCTCTTCTGATGGTTGAGTAATATTCTGTTGTATTTATATACCACGGCTTCTTTATCCAATCATCTATTGTAGGATACTTTGGTTGCTTTCATGTCCTCTGGCCACTGTGAATAATGCTGCTATGAGCATCAGTGTGCAAATATCATTTTGGATATATGTTTTCAAGTCTTTGGGGTAAATACCCAGTTGAAGTATTGCTGAATCATGTGGTAGATCAATTCTTGGTATTTTGAGGAACCTCCATACTGTTTTTTCATAGTGGCTGTACCAATTTGCAAGAAAGACTTTTTAAAAATTACTCTTTTTCTCTCACATTGTTCATCCAGCCCATCTGCAAACCTTGTCAGTTTTATTAGCAAAATAAATACAGAATCTGATCACTTCTCTCTTCTGTTTCTACCTCCTTGGTCTAAGTCACTATGATGTCTTACATGAATTACTCAAAAAGTCTCCACATTGGTTACTCTCCCTCCATCCTTTTCACCTTACAGTTTATTTTCCCCACAGCAGCCTGAGTGATTCTTTTAGAGGGAAAATGAATAATGCTGCTATGAACATTCATGTACAAGTTTTTGCATGACTATATGTTTTCATTTCTCTTGAATGTATAACTAGAAAGGGAATTCCTGGGTCATATGGTTACTCTATGTTTAACTTTTTGAGAAACTGTCAAGCTGTTTTCCACAGAAACTGTACCTTTTTATATTCCTTCCAGCAATGTGTGAGGGTTCCAATTTCTCTACATCCTCCCAACATTTATCATTTTCTGTTATCAATGACACTTGGTATTTTTGACTATAGCCATCCTAGAGGATGTGAAGTTTTGACTTACATTTTCTGAATGACTAATGACGTTGAATGTCTTTTCATGTGCCTATTGTCCATTTGTATATCTTCTTTGGAGAAATGTCTATTCAAATCCTTTGACTCTTTTTAAATTATTTGTCTTTTGTCTTTTAATTATTGAATTGTAATAGTCTTTTATATATTTTACATACTATACTCATATCAGATATATGATTTGCAAATATTTTTTCTCATTTTGTGCATCATCTTTTTATTTTATTAAAAGTATCATTTAAAGCAAAAAACTTTAAAATTTGATGAAGTTCAATTTATGTATTTAATTTTTTTTTGATAGCTTGAGCTTATATATCTGAAACCCTTGGCTAATTCAGGCCACTAGAATTTGTGCAAATGTATCTCCTCCTAAGAATTTTACATTTTCATTCTTACATTCAGGTCTTTGATCCATTTTTGAGTTAAATTCTGTATGTGGTATAAGGCTAGTATTTATTGTATTTATTTTTTGTTTTGGAAATTCAGTTGTTCCAGCACCATTTGTTGAAAAAGATTAATTTTTCCTCATTTAATTGCCTTGGCACCCATGTAAAAAAGCAATAGACCATAGATGCATGGATTTATTTTTGGACTCTTAGTTATATTCCATTAATGTGTATGTCTGTTTTTATGCCAGTACCACACTGTCTTAATTACTGTAGCTTTGTAATAAGTTTTAAAACTAGGAAGTATGAGCCCTCCAATTACATTCTTACTTTTTGATATCGTTTTGGCTATTCTAGGTTCCTTGAATTTTTATCTGAATTTTAGGGTCAGCCTGCCAATCTTTGAAAAATAGGCAGTTAGAATTTTGATAGGAATTGAATCTACAGTCAATTTGGGGATTGTTGTCATGTTAACAATAGTAAATATTCAAAGCCATAAACATGAGATGGCTTCCTATTTATTTAGGTCTTAAACAATGTTTTGTAGTTTTTGTGTATAATTCCTGCACTACTTTTGTTAATTTTTTCCCAAAGTATTTTATTCTCTTTGAAACATTGCTAATAATATTTTTAGTTTCATTTTCAGATAATTCATTGCTATTACATAGAAATACAACTAAATTTTATATTGATTTTGTATTCTGCATCCTAAACCTTTATTAGCTCTAATAGTTTTGTGTGTATATGTGTGGATTCCTTAGGATTTTCTCTATATATGATTATGTCATCTCTGATTAGAGATAGTTTTAATTGTTTTTCATTCTAGATATCTTTTATTTCATTTTCTTGGCAATTTTTTTTGGCTGGAACCTTCAGTACAACATTAACTAGAAGTGATGATGAGATGGTCCATGCTTATCTTTTCCCTGATATTAAGAGAGAGCCTTCAGTGTTTTACCATTAAGTATGATGTTAAATGCCCTGACTGTGTTGTATGGTGCCCTGCAAGTAATGTATCTGGTCCTGCCTCATAAAGAAGAAAACAGTTGAGCTGAGTATTAAAGGATAAGTAGGAGTTCCTCAGAAGATGAGGAGAAGAGAGAACAATATGTGCAATATCACAAGTAGATTGTGGGCCTCAGAGTGACTCATTACTGCTGATGTGTGGAGGTCAAGTGAAGAGTGCCAGAAACAGAGGGTGGAGAGGCAGGTTCAACTGGAGCACAGTAGGCTTACTGACTTTATTAAAGAGTCTTAATTTTATCTTATGATTAATTTTTAAGCCTAGGACACACTATCATATTTTACATGTAATAACAAAGAGTGGAATGAATGGAAATGAGACTAGAAATTGAGACAAGGAGGTCAATTCATGGATTACTGCAATATTTGAGACAGTGAATCTAACCCTTGCCAACTTTACCTTGAATGGCTATATTTTTGGTTTTGAAGACTTTGTCTTCTTTCTTCTTTTATTATTTTTTTAAATGAAAATCCTTTAGTAATGGAAAATATGTATTGAGCAACCTATTTTAGAGTTGTGCTAATATCAGTGATGAAATTTTGTTACTTGTGAAAAGCATATTTTCATACTTGTGATAGCCTGGAGAATTTAGGTTAATTCTAAAATTTTTTATATGGTAAAGAGAAATGGGACCTAGAACATTTTATTACTAAATTTGGTAATTATATCAGTAATTCTAGAATGTTCTGCATTTGCATCTTACTAACCACTCTTATCCACATTAGGCATTACCCAATGCATTAACAAAATTTTAAAATGTTCCTTTTCTCTCTTTCTTTTTTTCTCCCTTTCGTGGAGGAAGAAAAATAATTTTCCCTCTACCCTTTTTGACTGAGACACCCTCTATAATAAAAGACATTAACAGGAGAAAAACAAAAGTTTAATAAGGTGTAAGCCTTGTAAACATGTATGCCTTCTGTACACATGTATACATCCTTAAATAATTTTTCCAGCTAAAGACAAAAAAGGATATTGGGGGTGGTGGGGAAGCCAAGTATGGGGAGTTACCTGGAAAAGCATAATAAATACGAATAAGTTTGTAATGCATATTTAAGTCACTGCCTCCATCATTGATAAAGAGTTTCTAGAGATTTAGAATCCTTCTCTTCCTGATATGAAGAGGGAGACAACCTTACTAAAAGAGATTTCCTGTATCAATAAAAATGCTTCTAACAAAAGGGATTTTCTATTCAGTTTTCAGAGTTTCTCCAGTGCCTGCAATTTCTTAAAAATAACCAGCTCAAGATAATCATTATGCCAAACTGACATATTTTGGGGTAATACATTCTGCTCCCTTTCTCTTCCTTCCTCTTTGCTTTCTTTCCCCTACTACTTACTTCCCTTTTTTCCTTTTTTCTTTACATTAACTAATTAACTCCTCAAAGTTTATTTAGGACATAAGAGGCTGAACTAGAGTATAACACGTTTTTTGTTTTGTTTTGTTTTGTTTTGTTTTGTTTTTTTGTTACCAAACAGAAAGAGTTCATTCACCTGGTACCAGCAGAGCCAAACACTCAACACTGAGAATCGCAGTAGAGAAATTAAAGTCACTTTATTTGCAGAGCTCTAGGCAAAAAGAAAGAGAAAGCTATGGCTGAAAAGCCCCAATTCCTTGATTCAGGGTTTGGGTTTTTAAGGGATTAGGGGGAATAGATATGTGAAAGCACTAGCATTGGAGGGGCAAGTTTTAATTAGAGGAACTTGGAGCTTGGCCATTTAAGGTAAGGGGCTTCAACAGCAGATATTCCTGGACAGTCGACCTTTTGCATCTGCAAGTTCCATGTTCAAGTTCTGGTTATATCTGAGTGGATGAGGAGGGATGGAGACAATATGCTAGTTCCAGGTGCAGCTGATGGTCAGAGTTCTCTGTGCATGCTTTGGCTGTGTGACTTGTGGTTTGGGTCTGTTGTCTCTGGAAAGCAACTCTGTACCTTGTTAAACAGGATAGGACCATTCTGAGCTGGTTCTTGGAGAACTTATAGATTTATGAGTGGCTGAAGTAAAGCAAGGCCACCATATTTCGAAACAGAGTGTGATGCGTCATTCTTAGCCTCCTTCACACATCTAAATTTTTTAAATAGCCATCTGTCACATCTTCATCACTGTGGCCTTTGTTAGGAAGAGCTTATACCCTCTGATATGAATATGAAAGTGTTCAATAAATACTGCTTTGTCGTATTAGTTCAGGTTAGACCGAATTGAAAAGATTAGCGTTAGAATTAGTGACTAAGCTTATAGAAATAGTAAAAAGAGTCAAAGAACCAACCAACTAGACCCCATCAGAGTCAGATGAACTGGAGCTGCTGCTTCACATCACATATACCTATAAATTCCTAATCAATTCCCTGGATTCACAGATCTGGAAAGTGATGAGCCATTTGAGAGAAAAGACCGCTATCCTTCTTAAAATTATAAAACACTGAATCTATGTCATTAAACAAATGATTCTATCCCTCTTTTCCTTGCCTTTATTGGATTTCAAAGTTCAGTACACATTTAAATTATTCAATTTTGATATCACTTTTATGATCAAATGTCCTACTTTTGAAATGGAAAGCTCAGTTGGCCATGTTCCCTGTTAAGTTTAAGAAGCTTTTATCATTTAAATAAATTAAACCTTCCAGCATGGGCTCCGCAAAACATAATGAAGCACAGAGAAGAAAAGCTTAAATGAAATAAACCTTCCTGCTCATAGAAACAGTACAAGCTATTGTGCATTCTACCAATAAATCAGCCTGATTCGTGACTTTTCTTTTTTAATTTTGTCCTCAATTTTTTGTCATGTTCAGCAGCAATTTGATTTGGCATTTGGGCAAAAAAAGTAGAGGCAGAGTACATCAAGTGCTATAAGTTATTAATACTGAGAAAAAAACAAAAATTTGATTTTTAAAAGCTTATTTCCTTTAATACCATGTTGATAATCATGTATATACATTTTCCTTTTGTGTGTTTAATTTATATAAGTTAATCTCCTATGAATGTCACTGGAATCTTTTAACATTTTCTAAAATGATTTCTTTGGGGGTAGTTTTTTTGTTTGTTTTTTAGAGATAAATAATTTTTATTTCCATGTAATAATTTGGTAAAATTTATTTCTATAGCTAATGTATTGAATCAGCAGGAAACTTTTCACTTCTGTATGACACATTGCCCATATAAGAATCAATTGGATTATGAAAACTCTTATTAAATTTTCAGATTCTTTTAACTGCCAAAGAGTAGCATGCAAATTTCTTTTTATCTGAATAAAAAAATTTGTCAATTTTTCTATTCTGTTATTAAGTTGAACTACTGCATCATATGCATGATTAAAAAGTAAAAGGTAAAAAGCACTTCGTAAGAGGAGAGATTCTGCAGAATATATTTCAGAATGTTCATGCTTGTACTAGTAATGTAGAATAATTACCAAGATATTTTTATGATGAAACAGCTCCTTAGTAATAAAAATACATTGTTATTTAGATTTAGCTTTAAGGGTCATAAAGTTATCTTCAAAAATATGAGGACTCACAGAGAGAGGACCTATTACTTTTAATGTTTTTGAAATATAGTCAGTGGCATCCTGCTGTTTTGTTTCCTTACTTGTGATACAATGCATTTCTTATAATTTAAGACAGAACAAAAAGCTATCATACTTTACATATATATAAATTGGTGGTGGCACCTCGGTAGTAGACTATTACTCTTTAAACTTTGTAAGCATGATAAAATCATCTCTTCATTTTTTTTGTTGTTTATTTTTAATTTTAGTGCCTATAGTCTCTTACCTTGCATTAAGATCATTTTGCATTGTCATTAACTAGAAAATAAATTCTTAATGGATGTTGTTGCATCCTTACAATGGTATTGTTCTGATTCAACTTTTTAAAAAACTGATTGTGAGTCAAAGACTTGAACCTGATTCTTACTCAGTAAGCATCTGTTAACTCTTGGGCCCAGCAGTGGCCTAGGTGCTGGGGATGCCAGGAGGTAAATGATTTTGTGTTTGCTTCCAAATGAGGAAATAGGAGCAGATATTAATGATCAATTGTAATAATATAGATAACATTGATTTATTATTTAGAGAGTGAAAATAATAAGTAGAAAACATCTTCCCATTTGTAATATTTTTGATTCATAGACCTATCACAAACATTCATTTGGTGAATGTTTGAAAACTTTATTGAATTAATGAATAACATTTTTTATTGAGCTCTTTTAATGTAACAGACACTGTAGTAGAGACTGGAGCACAGCAGTTAACAACATCCCTGTCCTCATAAGAAAACGAATCTAGGTACTAGCTGTATCAAAAATGGCATCTGAGTACAGGGAAAATCCCATTCGTTGACCCTTCCCACTCCCCACCTTTCATCAAAGTAATAAATTTATTATATGTAGAAGTGAGTTAAAGGAAAATACAAGGGCCCCTTGAAGGGAACAAGAAGCTACAAAAGGGTGGCATGTATTTTTTATTAAGTTCTTTCAATGTAAGACACCATTGTAGAGACTGGAGATACAGCAGAATCTATTGACTTTGCCTTTGAGAATGAGGAGGGTTGAGACTGCCTCCTTTAACTCTGTCGTCAGCTTTTTCTTTTCGAGGCTATCAATTAACAAGCACAGAGCTTCATCTTTTGTTCAGTTTGCTGCTTTCAGGGATGGTTCTTTGTGAAGTGTTACCTGTTGGGTGTGAAACTGCTATATCACTCACTACTTCACCCACTCAATGATCTGGGTTTTCACAAAGTTCAGGAGGAAGTATCAGTTAATCTGAGGAGCTGCAGTAGAGTGTAATGGTTAAGACAGTTGAGATTTGTATTCTGAACACTTACTAATTGTGTGATGTAAAGGAAACCACATAAACTCTCTGTGCCTTAGCTTGCTCTTCTGTAACATGAAAAAAATAAGACCTATTTCATGGAGTAGTTATGATAAGTAAAGTAGATAATATATGTCTAACCCTTTGCTATATGCAAACTTTTATAACTATTTTTTAATGTCACAATTTCTGTTCTGTAGTCAAAATCAAATAAATTCAGTTTCATTCAGTAAATGCCACCCAATCCAGTAATTTTTTTTTTTAAGTTACCTCTGGCTTAAAAGCCTGGCTATGGTAAGTAGTTGATCAACTCCAAGTGTCATTGTTTTCAGTTAGGCTCCAGTTCAAATGCCATAGCTTGGGTAGGAAATTGCCTCATGACCCTCTCTCTCTAGCCCTCCCTCTGCACCTGCTTGTACTTTCACTGGGCTCAAGATTGCCTGTGAGCCTGTTGCTGAGAGAGCTGTGTGGGTAGAGGGAGTTCACTTCAGTACCTAGGGCTTGTCTGTGAGACCTGGAGGGCTTCTGGTTACTCCATAATGCTGGTCTTTTTAAGTGGTCTCAGCAGTGGTTGGGTTCTGTATATATTGTGTAGCATATTTAATGGGGACTGTCTAAGGGCAGCTGGGTGCCTAGTATGGCTCTCCAGTTCACACCATGGTACAGAACATCATGTATGAGAAGCTGCTGGACTCCTTGGTGCCAAGACCATCATGTGTGCCTGCTAAATGTAGCCCTTTGAGTGTGCTGACCATTGAGCCCAATGACTCAATCACTTATAAATAATATGAAGATATGATAGCCACTAAGTGCACCCATCATTAATATATGGTCCTCTAAACTAAAACGTTGAGCCTCTCTGGCAAAGTAAATGACCTATACCTATCTGTGCCTCAGGAGAAAGCTTCATATGTCAAGTCTCTAAATGTAATGCAGTGAGTCTTATATAAAGAGGAACCTGTGTAGATTAGCACATTCTGTGGCATCTATCAATATAAAGAGAAAACATCTGCCTTTTTTATTTCAATGTAAATGAATATAATTATTTTGGAGAGCTGGAAGTCTCCGGCAGCAGGTATCCTACAGGTGCAAAAACTTCTCCCACCTCATGTGGAGAACTTTTGCCTCATCCAGCTACTATGGGGCCGAAATCACAAATTGCTACCTTTTGTGACCTGCTGGGACCCTGGGGGTCCTAGTCATGCTCATCCAGGCTACACAGGAGTAAATGGTAGGAACAAAGAGGGAAACCTTTGCCCTCTAAAGACAGTATCTGCTCTTTTTGACAGGCTTTGCTGGCTCCAGAAGAGTAGATGGATGGGCCCTGTTGCTCTGTAAACTTGAAATGAGAAGTCAGGGCCTGCCTCTATGTTCCTAAGTACCACCAAACCTCAGGGGAACGGTGTCTAATATCACCTCATCTCCTATCATCTGGAGTGGAGACAGGGAAAGGACCAATGTGCAGTACTCCTAGGATTGTCTCCTAATATCCAAAACCTCTATTCTTTATCTTTCTCAATTACTTTTGTCTTTTTAATGGCAAAATATGCCAACTCAATTGTATTACATTTGTCTCTTGAAGCAGACCAACAGGATTCCCTTTGTACCAGGTAGTTTGGTGTTTGGAGTCTTTATTCTTAGCTTGATAGTAGTAGCCCAAACACCTTCATTTGTTTTTGGTTGGCGGGGAGGGGCCAGCTAATGGTCAGGGAAGCTGGAAAAGGCTTTTTTAAATTGATAATTTTACATGGGCATATTATACTCTTAAATCACTATGCATCCCAAACTTGGTAAGCAAAACTATAATTTCAAGCAACTATTAGCAATTATATTGAAAATTTAGAACATAAAGCTTCTGGCCTAAGATGCCTACAAATTCAAAGTCTTTAGGGACTCCAAATCTTTCATAAACTGTGAGCTTCACATGGCAGTATACATTACATACAATTATATACTTGTCTATTACATACCAATAGGGTTGCCCCATTTAGCAAACAAAAGTATAGAACACCCAGGTAAATTTAAGTTTCAATCACCACTAAAGAATATGAAAATATGATAGCCAGTACAACAAATGCTTCTTAAAGTATAGATACGTCCCATTTAGATAAATAATATACTATTTTTTTAGTATAAGTATGTCCTAATTGTTATTAGGATGTCTTGCATTTTTAACTGACATCCCTATGTATCAGGCACTTGCCCTCCTCCACAGATAGTTTGAAATAGATCCTTTTTTTCCCAAATGTGAAAACTGCTGTCAGTTACCACATTGTACCAATACTGTGTCTATCCAAGGGTAAGTAACTACCTTAAAAAAAGAAAGAAAAAGGTATGAGTTGAGTATGAAGGAGGATGTGGCCAATTATTTACATTTGTTCTCTTATACCAGTTCATAGAACCAAGGTGATTGCTGTTCAATAAAAGTAGAGTGAAATAGGAATAAAGAATCTGTGTTTTCATGTTTAGATCTCTCTGGTTCCAGAGTGTGTTAATGTCTTGAAGGCTTATAACAAGCTCTGCTTACTTAGGAAGTATAAGAAATACATAACCCTTTGGAAGACTTCTAATTAAACCGTTGGAGCTTTGATGCCAGACTTTGAGATTAGTATCACATCTTTTAAGAAGATTCAGCTTCATGTGTCACTAGCATGGGAAAACTGTGCTGGTCTTTACAAACAGTTATTGAATTTAGAAAATATTTATTTAAATTTTGAAATTATTACCACACAATAAGCTGAATTCAGTGCATCAACCTCAATATTAAAAATGTGCTGTTAGAGGATAGCTATCTCCTAGACTTTTCTGTTAACAATGACCGTCATTAATATCTGTTTCTGGTAAGAGATTAATAATTATATGTTACTTGTGGAAGCTGCTAAATCTTTAAAAGATGTCAAATATGTTTTCAAATAAAAATGTTTTATGAAAGTTTGAGGGACAGAACCAACATATTTTGAGTGGCTATTATATGCCTGGGACTCTGTACTTCACGTATATTTCTAATCTAAGCAACAACTTAATGAGAGGGTGAATGGAGGTAAGTAATTTTGCTATCATTATAAAATTGTCTGATTCTGAAAGCACTTTATCTAACTCTCTTTTGAATTTTCCTTATAGCCCTTACCTATAGTTATTTTGTTCTTCAGAAGAACTCTCAGCAAAAATCTCACACTATTAAATTTACTTCTAACTAATAATATAAGTGGTAATTTCATACATATTTAACATTTTTTATTTCTCATGATGGAATTATAAGTCCCCAGTATTATTTCCAAAGTACATTTTTTAAATAAAATTATGCAGATTTATTTGTGCTAACCCATCTAACATCACATGCACTGCATAATTAGTTTAATGCTTAAAATTTATAGAATATTAGTATTTGAAGAGTCCAACCTCTCACTCAGTGAAAATGTTACATGGATAACATCCTTACTCCTGTTTGAATATGTTAGTGGTGTGAGGTTCATGAGTTTTCAAGGCAGTTTATTCAATTAATAGGTAACAGTTTCAGATGAAGTCTGTATATTGTGGTGGTGCTTGCATGCCAGAAATATTTACTTATAGGTCTTGGTTCTGCCCTCTGGAGCCATATGAATAAATTTAATCTCTCCTCATACCCAACTAAGGTGCTATATTGATAAAATGTCTAACTTTTCAGTACTTTTAGAGCCTGGAAATCTTACTATTTTACCTTTAAACAGCAGTTGGTATTAAAAATGGTTTTGAACCATATACACACACAGACTAAAAAGAAAACATACAAAAATAGTGATGTATTATAAGGACATTTAAGATATAAATATATATTTTTTTACCCATACACATATACACATGTAGATATTCTAACATATATATTTATGTTTACACATCTTCTATTAAATAGGAACATACACTAGTACATAAGTACATTGCATCTGTTAAATGGCATTGGACTATTTTTTCCCCTCAGAATTAATCTGACCCTATGTTCCAGGGTTTCCTCTGTAAAACAAAGTGCATCTGCTATGTTATTACACAATTAGAAATTTGTCTGTTTTTATAATCATGTTTTCAATCTCTCTCCCCAACCTCAGATCATTTTCCGTAAGATTAGTGATGTGAAGAAAGAGGAGGAGGAGCGCCTCAGGCAGAAGAACGAGGTCACCCTCAGCATCCCTGTGGACCACCCAGTCAGAAAGCTCTTCCAGAAGTTCAAGCAGCAGAAGGAGCTGCGGAATCAGGGGTCCACACAGAGCGACCCCGAGCGGAACCAGCTTCAGGTAGAGAGCCGCTCCTTACAGAACGGAGCTTCCATCACCGGTACCAGTGTAGTCACCGTGTCACAGATCACACCCATTCAGACATCTCTGGCCTACATGAAAACCAGTGAGTCCCTCAAGCAAAACAACCGCGATGCCATGGAACTCAAGCCCAATGGCAGTGCTGACCCCAAATGTCTCAAAGTCAACAGCCCGATAAGAATGAAGAATGGAAATGGGAAAGGGTGGCTGCGACTCAAGAATAATATGGGAGCCCATGAAGAGAAAAAGGAAGACTGGAATAATGTCACTAAAGCTGAGTCCATGGGGCTATTATCAGAGGACACCAAGGGCAGCGACTCAGAGAACAGTGTGACCAAAAACCCATTAAGGAAGACTGATTCTTGCGACAGTGGAATTACAAAAAGTGACCTTCGTTTGGATAAGGCTGGTGAGGCACGAAGCCCTCTAGAGCACAGCCCCATTCAGGCTGATGCCAAGCATCCTTTTTATCCCATCCCGGAGCAGGCCTTACAGACCACACTGCAGGAAGTCAAGCATGAACTCAAAGAGGACATTCAGCTGCTAAGCTGCAGAATGACTGCCCTGGAGAAGCAGGTGGCAGAAATTTTAAAAATACTCTCAGAAAAAAGTGTGCCCCAGACCTCTTCCCCCAAACCCCAGATGCCTCTCCAAGTACCTCCCCAAATACCATGTCAGGATATTTTTAGTGTTTCAAGGCCTGAATCACCTGAATCTGACAAAGATGAAATTCACTTTTAATATGTATATATATACATATATATTTGTTAATATATTAAAAACAGTATATACATCTATATACATAGTTGTGTATATACAGTATATACATATATATATTTTCACTTTCAAAATGATGAACACAATATGGATTTTGATATGTAAATATTGCATGTCCAGCTGGATTCTGGCCTGCCAAAGATGATTAAGCATAGATATTGCTTGTATATTATGCAGTTGACTGCATGCATACTTTACTTTTATTTATTATCTCAATTCTATAATTTTTTAAAAAGTATGATTTTTGTTAATCAAGGCAATGTAATATTTGAAGAATCAGGGTCCAACCTGCCAATGTTGCCATGACAAATTTGATCTCAGGCTGAGTAGATCGAGCTGTCATTTTCTCACTGTTCTGTTAAGTTAAAATTATAGATTAATGCCAAGGAAGAGTTTAACCTTGTAAACTGTTCACACCATTTTATGATCTCTTTCCATAGGATATTTTTCCATAGCATTAGGTTAATTTTCCCCAGCAGGCAGTGTTTTCTCCATTTAAATGTTTTGTTGCCTAAGTCAGATAGCAGTGTGGGATATTGAAAACTTACTGCTATGAGTTTTGTGCATGAATTGCATTTTTGCTCAACTATACCTCTTCTGTTTCAACATTATACTTAGATAGTGATCATTAACTCCTTTGTAGGGAAATTCCTATGCCCTCCATCTTGGAGAACAGCTGCCATGTTATAAGCTGATTTTATCAACTCCATAAGTACTAAACCATTAATATAGTGTATATTATTATAGAAATACTGCACCACAGGGTAAAAGGGCCTTTTAACAGTTCACGTTAGACGTGCGGATTTTCCAAACATGATGAATGTTCTAAATTCGTGTTTCTAAAACTTGTTCAGGGGTGAAGTTAAAAGGCTCTTAGCAAAGAAACAAACAAAAAATATTTAATCATATCAACATTTTAACTATAATGATATAAAACAAAAAAAAGAATGTAAACAGACAAGTTTTTGTAACATATCTGTAATTTAGAAAGAATGAAACATAGGTATGGAATTGTTCACACATGATTCTTACTGTGTACTGATAACACATGAAATATGGTTAAAAAACAACTAAGAAGTAGATATTAAGTTGCTCAAATCAGATAACTGCTTTTCTATAATTTTATTCTGGTTACAATTTTCTAAAGCTTTTTTGCACATAGTTCTACTGCTGGACTTCTGCTGAGTTAGTACAATTGATTACTGTGGCTCAGGCAGATCCACTTATGAAGGGGGGTACTAGAGACTGAACTTCAGAGTCTTTTGGGTCATAAATCCTCTTAGAAAGTGCCTATTTTCAACTTTAAAAAAGTCACAAAGAGTTGTGTATAGCTAGTCCCTTAATTGATATATGTATTGGGAATAAAATACATATTCATTTGTGAGAACCCAGAAGAATTTATTTCTTTGACTAAAGTATATTTTTAAAAATTGATTCAAGAGACATACTTTTAAATTGGTGCATACATGACATTTAACAGTGGGAGCAGGGCAGTTAATGTTTGCATCAAGTTGAAAATACATACCAGTAATTTGTACTTTATCAGACCATCCGTACATATAGGTTAACAGCATATACCAAGGTGACAGCAAAATCAAAGGAGATATTTTGATCTATTGTACCCATTTTTATGAACTTTTCTATCTGTCTTCCAGCATCCCCAAACAAAACCACCAGAACTGAAAGATAAGTTATCACAATAAGATAAGAATTGCAAAACAAAGTAATTTATAAAAACAGTTAATATTTTAGAATTTCTATTAGAACGTCTTCACACGCCCACAAGATGTGCCTCTTTAATCCAGGAGTCTCAGAACAGATGTTACGTGCCATGGGTTCCATTTTCCTTCCTTTGTGCGCATAACTTCCATTACCCATAATGGAAGTTTTCAGGGGAGCATGTCTCCACTCTATGCTATAATATCTACCTACCACAGGCACACACACACACACACACAAAGATAAAGTGATCATGTGTGAGGTATCAGCCTTGAAATTGAGACTGTTGCTTTCATGGTGAGGATGTTACCTTTCTCTTGACCTCTGACATTTATTGAATTTCAGGGTATTTTTCTATTTAACCATGTGTGAGACAAGGTTGGCTAAGCTTTTTTAAAAAAGTGAATGAGTGGTAAAAATAATCTGAGTACAGAAATAGTCAATTTCCTTTTTGCTACGTGCTTCAAAAATAAGTTGGTGTAAAGCTATAAGAGAATGACTGTGAAACAGCTGGGCAGTTTGAAGTTGTAATTCATACCTTTGCATTTAAGTGGTGTGTGTGTGTGTGTGTGTGTGTGTGTGTGTGTGTGTGTGTGTGTGTCTGTACCGTGTTCTGACTCAGAATTTCACCAAATTGACCTATAATGTTATTATTTATATGTATAGGAAAGAAACATGGTTTTGAGTTACTGCGATCTTTCACAAAGAAGGGAAAAGTATCAATCACTTATAGTGTAGTTATCACAGTATTCTTTTCCTGCCACCTTTGTTTCTGTGTGCATGACATGATGAGATGCTGAGTGCACTCTGCTGTTTTCAGCAGGAATGCATGTATTCAGCAAACACTGTATATAGAATAGTCTTTTAGGTTCCCAGATTCCACAGTTTTTACCAGTGGAACTTATTCAGATTTGAATGAAGGGTGAGCACTTGCTTTAATATGTGCAGTAATGATACAATCGTGTTCTGTATTGCCTCAGCCAGCATAGACAGTAGATTCTCTTTGGTGGGGGGGGACCAGATGACTGCATGTTTTATTCTTACACTGTATAGATGCTCTTGGTGCATTCAAAATAAAAATTTTACTATTATATTTCTGAATAATGTACTAATAGGAGTAAATATATATGTATTTAAAGTCCAAACATTTTCCAAAGCAACTTACATAACTTCAGTATTTTTCTATGAGATAATATCAGATGCTGTGCCCTGGACAGGTGGTTGTAACATAATAGCAAAAGTCAAACAAAAATGAAAATGTGAGCTATGCATCATAATGGTAAGTTTTATCAGTCTGTTTTAGGTTATTATTGCACTAAAGGTAATCTAGTAGATAGAGGAACTAATAGTGAAAGACAAATAGGCACACAAAAGGCACATGAAAATACCAAAATTACTAGTGTCCCACATTGACATACATAGTACCTAGAATGGTTCAGGCACAGACATTGAACAGAGACACAGACTTTATTGTTAAAATGGAAAGATTTTATTATTGATCCTGGTTTCACCACACCATTAAATATAGAAATACAAATGTCCAAAACATTCAGTTAAAAAATCTATATAGACAAGAACAGGAAAATTAGGAAATCTGGAATCTTAAATTGCTCCTAAGAATACATGTATGCTCCTGGAGTGCCCAGCTCTTTGACGGGAATATTAATGGTGATCACTAACAAATATACCATTTTGAAAAGCAATCTTATTGGAGCCCAAATGAAATCACAGCTTCCCTTAAATTTAAGGAGATTTTGTTCACCTGTGAGATCTGGCCCATTTGTTGTTCTATTTTATTTTATTAAATTCTTTCTTTTAGAAAACTTTTTTAAAATTAGTCCTCAGAGCAATGACTGTTTTTGAAGTGTGCACTGGCTGGTACTGGTGAAATTATTTGTCATATTCCTAATGAATTCTACTATCTTGTATAATTTTTATCTTTTAAACTATTTTATCTGTCTCTTTTCCAAAATTTTATGTAGGTAATGAGAAAATTTGTCTAGAATGTACATACATACATGGATAACTTTAATTATGAATATTTTGTAATTATATGAATGTTGTGTTTTAATACTTTGTTATGAAGAAGAATATTTCTCTTGTGGTCTTGAAGGAAAGGGGCAGAAGGAAAAACAGTCTTTTGGAAAACACCCTCAGATGAGTATCTGAGCTCCACCTCAGATTCTAAATCTTTGTCACAATTGCAGTGTAACTTTGGGCAGGTTAACTGCTATTTTGTGTGTTTAGAGCTTTAATTTCCCCACTAATAAATGATAAAATAAAGAATGGCTCCCTTCTTATATCAAGATGATGTTAGGTCAGTGGAAAGTTGTCATCAGATGAAAATTACATTAAGACAAATTATCCCTTCCTTCCTTCCTTCCTTCCTTCCTTCCTTCCTTCCTTCCTTCCTTCCATCCTTCTTTTCCTTTCTTCCTCTCTCCCTCCCTTCATTTCTTTGCCAAGATGTGCTTTCTGAATATTCTTCCAGATTTTAGAGAAGACTTCTTTGGTCAGAGGTTGGTGTGGAAAGTCATAGGTGGCTAAATAATTATTAGCCAGTGACAAGTGAGCAGACACCTTGAAAATTATCTAGGAATTTAGAACTATTAATCATGTAAACAAGGAAGGAGTGAAGGTCATTTGAGAGAAGAAAGAAATAAAATAAAAAGATATATGTAAATATTATGATTTTTCTTATACTGCTCAGCAGAAATTTTAATTTTGTGAGAAAAAGTAAACAAATTTGTGAGTATTCAAAGTATAGAACAGTTAATCTTTCAACCTTTTTATGTAAAAACAATCATGACTTACTGAAGATATATGACTCCATGGAGATAGGTGTTCTTAAATTTTTTAACTCAGAAAGAATCCTTTCCAATGGCCAGTTTTTCAATGTGTATCTTGAACTGAAAAAAGGTTTTTTAAAAAAGGAAAAACATTTTAATTACATTGAATTAAAATGTAATTAATTACTCATGCTATTGTGTCCTAGTGAGAATGTTTGAATTTAAAAAAATATAAAGTGACTAGTAATACTGGTAACTTAAGAAAGCCACTTAGAGCATGTAAACATTTTTTTAATGAGATTCATTTTGTTAACATTTGTTCATTCTGCAAAGACAGTCTTATATCCTACGGGGCACACTCAAACATCTCATCACTTCATTTGCCATAACTCTCTGAGTAGAGAAAATCAGAGCACAAAGGGGACAATTTTATGACCCCTCTAGAAGAGATATTTAGATTTCTTATAGGGTTTTCTAATCTTACCGTCAAGTAATAATTTTAAAAATGTTATTATGAATTAGGAATAAGACATTATTTTTAAATCAGACACTATTTCTCAAAGAAGAATTAATTATAAATGTCTGATATATTCAAGAATAATTAAAGGAGATTTAAAGGGGTTGGTCATCATTGACCATGACTTTTTACTATCCATTGTAATTCTTTTGATTTATTTGCTTAAATGGTTCATATCATTTATATTTGTATCCACTCTGATAGGCCTTTGGCATTCCAACTCAAAGATGCATTACATATATAAATAAATATTTTCAATCAACTTGTTCTCAGTGTAAACTTTGTACTTACAGCCTAAATATTGTTAGCAGCCTAGATAATAAAAAGTCTTACAGTTGTGGCATAATATATATTATTGTTTTAAAAATCAATTTGAGATTATAGGAAATGTTCATCTTAGTCCAAGGAAAACAAACCAAGAGGTGATGTATGTGGGGCTACATGATCAGAACAAAAGCAGGTGTTAAGTAGGTTTTATGCTAAGCTACATGAGCTCAAGCAAGTCCAAATCAGAATTTTCTTTCCATATTTGCAACAAATATACAAAGAGGAACATGATGGGCATTGCAATTAAACAAGTTCTAAGTTTGGTCATTGGCAATGCTTATGAGTGCAATCAGATCAACTCTATTGAGATCATATAGAATGTTTTTCTATTCTATGGGTGTACATTGTTTTACATTACTTTTATTGACTTCCATTTTGGCATTTGCCATTCATCTTTTTTTTTTTCAGCAAAAGATATCTATTAACTTTTCACAAATTTACAGGTCTTTTATCTCCTGTAAAAAGTTGGATTTTACCCAACTTTTCTCATTTAGAATATTTCTAGATCTGGAGATTCAGATGCTAAAAATAACAACTTTGCTTGTCATTCTCTTCCTGGAAATGTGTTATTCAGTATATTTAAAATTTAAAAATCAATAGACTATTTTTTAGGATAAAATGATTTGAATTTCAGTGGTTTTATTTTTCATTTTTGAGATACTCATTTCTCCCCAAACCACCAAAAAAAAAAAAAGACAAAAAATATTTATGAATGTAGGTCATTTTCTACATTGGAAATAATGAAGATAAACATTTATAAAATTATAGTTCATCCTTTTTGTTTTTATGATAAAGGAATTTATAATTCTTATAATTTTAGCAATATGTAGTAATATTTTAAAATGTTAATCTTTGGGGGGCAATAAAGTTTGTGAAGATGAGAAGTACTTAAAACCATTCTTTTTTCACAAAGTAATAGAATTACAATGTCTAATTATAGCAAACAAATCAATTTCTTAAATAGTTCCCATGTTAATTATTATTAAGTTTAATCTTCAAAGCATGTACATCAAGTAGTTGATTCTTGGACATCCAGTGAGGGCAGAAAATATCTCTCATCCAAGTCTAAAGACCATTGAAACAACAAGGAGTTATACTATGTCTTCATTACTCTTCTTCACCTCCCCAAAACACTTGGGGTTATACACAATGACACATAACTAAACAAATCATCTTTTTCATAGAGGAAGGCAGGTAAGTTTTTCATTCTTTGTAGAGTACTTAAATTTATCAAGCCACATGATGGAGCTGGGAATATTAAATTGAGAAATTATTTAAGAGAAAATAGGTAAGCATTTACATTGACATACTTGTTTAGATGGCATTAGAATTTGCAGTTGGTCTTACATTCTAATGTAATTATTGTGATTCATGTTATGTAGGGAAGTGGGGATATGAGCAACAATTTTTTGGTGCCTACTATGTGCCAGATATTACAAGAGTATTGGTCTGTATTCTAACTTAAGATTTTCTATCTCTTTTATTTTATGATGAGACCTATGCATTTGCATGCTTTATGAGGGTCAGGATCATTGAGGATTTGGATTGGGAACAGGCAGATGTTGAAGGCAAAGCCTGAGAGAAGACTGAGTAGAATCTATGTGCTGCTTTACCTTCAGGCTTAGAAGTTTAGTAAGTTAAATAAGCTTACATTTATTGAGTGTTCACTCTCTATTTATACTCTCTATTTAATCTAAATAGAGTGTTTGCAACAGCCCTATGAAAGGATAGATTGAGGAACTTGTCAGGATAACATAGCCACTGAGGGGTAAAGTTAACTGTCTAACATAGTCAGGCAAACACTAGAGAGAAAACTTCATCTTATGGAATACTGACGTTGCAAGCCTATCTAGTTCAAATACAAATTTCAAATTTTTCAAGACATGTACTTTCACAGGTTCTAAAATTAAAATAATTCACTCTATAATATAAATGTAAATGTTTTATTTTTTCATAGTAGCCTAAATAACAGAAGTTGAAGTCATAACTGTTACAAGCACAAGTTGCCCCATTCAATAATGGAATTTTCAATAACTTTTCCCAATAATTGAAAGGCATTAGTGGAGGTAAATTGCCACATATGGTTATTAGTAAGAGGCAAACTGTAGTCATTGGTATTAGAATTTTCTTTTCTAATTCTATTTTAATCTTAAAAAGTAATGTATGATACTCAAGGAAAGCAAGAGACATTCTGGATTTTTTCTATAATTTCTCTTTATTTTTAACATTGGGATTTAGATGATACCCCAGAAAAAAATTAATGTTTTTTGACTGTGTTTTAAAAAGATTAACACAGACCTTTTTATCGATTACACTGATGTTGGCTTCTTGGCCAAAACACTATTAAATGCATTATTTAAAAAATTATTTCTGTTTTGAATGAGAATCTATGTTATTTCCAAATTTAATCAGCCTGTGGTAAAAATATTTACTTCAGAGAGTTTACTTTTCTCTAATGAAAAAAAATGTTAATTTTCTGAATGTGACTTATTTGTTCTACCTTTTGAGAATTTTTAAGGCTAATGTATAGAGATAAGGGGGAAAAAACTAGGTATTACAACATTATACTCTGGAATCCTTAGCCCAAATCATTTTGTTTTCACTTTGATTATAACGTAGCGGAGGTAACCAGGAAAAACCATTCCACTTTTTTTTCATAGCAACTGTGAAGGACCTCAGTGACACTATCCAAAGCTTTTTTAGAGTCAGCTCACTTTCAACTCTGGTTTTTATATTATTACTGAATTATTATTTAAATGAGGTCATGACTTGTACTGTATCTAAAGGCACGTAGTCAAAGAACAATTGACCAAAAAGTACAGCTTTTAGCCAGAGTTCTGAGAAAAAGGAAAAAAGGGGTAGGAGTAGCAGTTGCTTCCTCCTAACATGTTTTTTTTTCTTTTGGTGTGTGTGTATAATACTTTTTAATAGTTTTTATTTATTTATTTACTTATTTGGAGATAACACATTGTCATAACTGTTGTTAAGATTTTAATGCTTTCAAATATATATATCCCAACATTTGAATGAATATATATTCTCCAAAATATAATGGGAAAGATTCCCAATGAGGCCAAGATTGAACAAACAGGAAGAGTACCTAGTAAACTATGCAAAAATCACAATATTTATTTTGAATTCCATGTCAAAGCAGGTTTGATAGATTGAGTCTTTAATATTAATATATTATGTCACACCATGAATTGTCAGTTTATACAAGAGCCAAAAGTACTTTCATTTAAAATCAACACTAATTAACAGAGTCCATATTTAGAAAATAGTAGCAAGGATTGTGTTTTGATCTCTCTGTGAATGTTTCATGTTGTAATTCTTGATATTCTTCAGAGAAGGTGCAAGTGTAGTGTTTGTGTGCATCTCCTTTTGGTTGGCAGCATGGCATCTTCTGCCAAGATGACTGAGCAGTCATCTTCTACTTTAGACCTCATTCACAGTTAAAGCAAGACAACACGTATTTCATATTGGGAACATTATGATTGTTATCATATTGAAATTTGAAACCAATTTAGAACCATTTCTACCCTGAAACCTTTATTGCAGTTTACTGATAAAGCAATGGCTCCTAAAAGTGCTTGGCACTCAGACAACACAGATGAAATGTGCATATTTATGATATATTGAAAATTATAGATTTTATTTTATGTTCTAGTGACGTTGATTATACTAGTTGTGGCATTTTACATACTAGCACGCAAATTCCTAATTGTAACACTGTTACAATAGGAATTAATTTCTGCAAACTAAAATGTTTTTGCCACCTCAAGGATGTTGGTAGGAATTTGGGATATTGAAAATGCCACCATCTATAAGAGTTAATTCACTGAAGACAATTCATGTATTGGCCAAGGAAACAATGCAAAATCTTCGCGGGATGTTTTTAAGACCATTCTGCTAAGCTGTAGTTATTTGCTATTTCAAAATCTAGCTCATTCTTAGCAGATTATTTTTTCTAAACAAAATTATTGTAATGTATAACAGAAATTTTGTATATACTGTGGACCTACCACCTGAGAGCTGGGAAAATATTTGAAAATATTTTAACTCTGTGACTTAGAGTCACTTCTGGAATATTTGTGATCAAAATTTGATTGCTTCTGGAAGATCTGTGATAATTAACATTTTATTTAAAATTTGTTTTCAATATATAGTCATTTTAAAAAGAGAATTGGCAGGCTGAAGTTATTAACCCAAAAGAATACTGAATTTTAGAACAATAAATAAACTCTATTTCATCAGGGAGGATTAACATTTTTTTTCACAATTTACTTAAATGATTTTTTTCCTGATACACAGAATAAAATGTGCATTTTGTAGAATTCATTTGTATTGGTTCTTTGTTAAAAATTATTTATTTAGTTTGGTTTATTAAATGAAAAAGCTCCCCATTACAAAAATGTGAAACAGTGGGTTCAGAAAAAAAGCTGTTTGATATATTAGCTCTGGTAATGTTATTTTAAACTCCCATAATACTTTATCTTTGATAAATTTATCTTTGATAAATTGTACTGTGACAGTATGAGTAATAAAATTAAAAAAGTGTCATAACCAAAGTTAAAATTTTAAGCCCCATCAGTAAATTAGAAGATTTTTCTTTCCATAAAAGATAGATAATGATAAAAATCTATGTGGAATTTTGGAGGAAAATTTATTTTACAATGCGAGTTCTTTTAATATTTTTTAATTCTACCATTCTATTAAAATGTGATTATTTTCCAAACATTATGGGTTTATCACAGTCTGTGAAACTTAGAAGCATAGAAGCAGAATGTACATGGAACAATAGAATAATTTTTTTTCTTAGAAAAATCATGAATGGCTTTTCCACCAGCCCTTGAGGCATTGAAAGGCAAGAGATGACTATGTATGTGTAATATAGGAGGACTTTATATGAGAACTGCAGACTTTTTCGCATTAAAGAAACACTAGTTTAAGAAATGTATTTTGGACATCACTGAAGAGTTATTCATATCTATTGCTTTTCTGTATAATATAACATTTTGGTTGAAGAACAGCCAAATAAAGCTTTGTCTTTGTTATGGGTGCATTTACAGAGGATAAAGATTTGAGTCAGCTTTTCTTTATACAGGAGACAAAGATGCAATGATCACATGTAACTAAATGGATCATTGAAGTGCTGGCATAGTTTTACACAAACTATCAGTAATTAAAGCTTCCTCCACTCTTTGCTCTTTCACACACACACACACACACACACACACACACACACACACACACTCAACAATAAATTCTAATCAGTAGTAATGCATCAATTGAAGAAGATACCAATTTTTAAAACATGCTAAAACATATTATAGATTTGTATGAGTAAATAATCAAGTGCCAAATAATGTTAAGAAGAGGATGAGATGGAAATTTCTGTCCCATGGGATATTTTCTCCTGAAAGTTTGATGAAGGATAGAACATGCTTGAACCTTCCAACCCTCATTCTTGCATTAGTATGCCTCTACTCCCAAACAGTAAGGAAGGTTTTGCTTTCTGTAAGATTGTTGAAATCAATCATGTGTAGCTTACCTATAACATTTCAGATCCATGTTCAGTCTAGGCAAATAAGAGTAATGTGCTTTAATTAGATTAAAATTTGCCCAATGTGAACAACCCAGACTGACATTTTACAGCTGGAAGAGACTGGAAATCAATTAGTACCACACCTACATTGAGAAATTAAGTAACCAAGAATTGGAGAGGGTAACAATTCTCCAAAGTTATCTGTGTAGTTAGCAAAGAAGCTTGGATTAATATTCACATGTCTCGATTCCAAGTCCAGTGTATTTTCCACTGTATCACATTGCTGTCTGGGTTTTCCACAGTGTAACACCATGTGTGTGTTCACACATACACACGCAATTTAGCTAATGCCACTGAAAACATTGCTAGTCTCATCTCTGAGTGTTGCTAAAAGAACAGCTGTGTGTCCAGCTATGCTATTCATATAAAAGTGTATTTTATTTCATTTTTCTTAAATTAAAAAAAATGGTATCTTACAAAAGGTGTACTCTCCCTTGATATTAAGTATTATTTGATATCTTATAATCATGATACTCTCTGTATACTTAACAGTTTTAGAATAAGAACTAAATAGGTCATCAGTTTGTTTATTTGGTTAGGGCTGCACAATTGAGAAAGAGTTCAAAAAGACTGAAAAAGGGATTGGATGCTGACCACCCCAGATCACTTTACAAGGAGCAGAAACTGGAACTTCTGGGTCTCTTGTCTCTCACGGGCCCATGTGGGTACATCAAACACTACTTTCCACCTACCTTGATTCTACTGTCTTCTGGTGCCCAAAATTAAGTCTTTGTGTGTGTGTGCATGTGTGTGTATGGAAGGCATCTTCTTGGTTCTTAAAATACACTGGGACTATTCCAATGAAAAGGGAAAATATATGTCTATGATAATGGTTTATAAATAACAGTGTTCAGTATGGTCAGCACCTATTATAGAAGTGTTAGCATCTTGTCACCTGGAGTCATTCAGCCCATGAACAATAATTGCTTCCATGTATGATATGACGACCATGTGCATCCAAAGTGTAGACCTTAGTGTTGTCTTCACCACTGTGAATATCCTTTTCTAAGACTAACATGATTCTGTTGAAATTCTTCATGTTAATGACTTTTGAGTTATTTAGTTTACTGATTGGCAGGAATTATAGAAATAATATCTGGGTTTAGGAAGAGGGAAGAATTTTAGCTCTTTTATGCAAAGAGAGGAGTGAGCAGATTTTCAGAATACTTGGTCTTTTACTGCTACTCTGATGCACTATCTTCTGTTCCCTGTAGTTTTCCACTGGACTCAAAGCAGGGGGAAGAGAAGAAATACTCTGCAGGTGACCTTGAGCTGGTGGCTTTGTGGCTCCCTGCCTGTCTAAGGAAAAAAGGGTAGACTAAAGTAAGACACCCAGCAATCACCATTAAACCCTCTGAAAGGCAGAATCTGAGAGGAGAGAGGGCAGAGAGGGGCTTTGTCTTTCAGCCAACAGCAGCAAAAACAACAGGTCTGTGCTCATGGAGTTGCCAGGAGCCTCTCTCCTCTTTCCTCTGCTAGCGGGTACTTTATTCTTTTTGTAGCTAAAATAGGTTGGGATCAAATGAGGTAAAAGCAGTGAAAGTGCTTTGAAAAATATAATGGAGTCTATTTGCCATTGATTTTCTCAATAGTCAAGGGTGTATTCCAGAATTAATTGAGAAGGAATCATAAATATTATTAACATACATTGACACCCAACTTCTAGTGAAGTTTCAAGTTTTTGTTACTTATATAGAGAGAATGACCAACAAGATCTAAGTGCGTTCAGGCACTGCTAGCAGTGAGGGTGCTTTTATTTCCCTGACTATCTTAAAGGCAAACACAAACATCGCATACACTCTCTTCTGCCCTCTAGACCCATTTCTGGAAGTAAAATATTTTTTTCAAAAATTTTTTAACTTAATGGGCTATATTATAGCTTCATTTATCTGAAATTCTCAAGAACAATAATACTTTTTGATGTCTTCACTTTCATAGTTATCAATATCTTATGAGATCTCTGTTACACAGATTAGAAGTTAAATACTACTTCAGAGTTCTTCCTAATTTGTGATTCAGGGCTATAAGATGAATTTCCAAAGTTAATGTTAAAGGAATAGATGAGTTCCAACATGTTGAGTTAGTTATGACTCTCAGAAAATTGATTTGTTTACAAGTGAGGAAATAATGCTGGAGTTGACAACATCAAGTGTTTATATCAAACATAACAGAGACCCCAATTTAATGCCAACAACTTCATCCTCCCCACTGAGCCTCTCTTCTACACACTGACAGGATGTCTGTGCCTTTTACAGAAGTGCATCTGTTGTGCTTTTGCTGCTGTTATTATTTTACTTGAATTGACTTTGATACAGAAACAAGATTCCTACTATTTTGAATGTTGTGTTTGGATGCATTAATATGTAAATAGATAAATAGAATTATCTTCTGTTTTTCAGGTAGTGTTCTAGTACTTTTACATATAATATTCCCTGTGACCCCATTAGGGAGACATGGCTGCAGGTTCTGGGTGACTCTAAGCTCATATAGCTAGAATGTACCCAAGAAAGTTTTCAAACCCAGATCTCTGAGTCCAAATCAAGTTTTTATTTGCCTCAAGAGACTTTTGGACATGCATTAGACATCTGGTTTTTATATTAGCACTTGTAGAAATAAAACAAATGTTAAAATTATTTTCAGAAAGACTCTTTAGTGGTTCAGGTCCTCACAGAAAGTTATTTCATTTTTCAGGGTTTGGCCTTACTCTGTTTCTAAGGAAGGAAAAGTGCTAAGGTTCAACTTCATATATGGTCTACCTATCCACAAATGTGGAATATTGCCAACTGTTGACATCATCTTACTTTTTCCTTTGTGGAACAACCTGTAGAAAAGCCCCAAGAGAGCACTGAGATCAGTGGAGGACACTTTTGTGATGTAGACATCAGCTACTTAAAGGAAAGCACTCTGGTTTTTTTTTTTTTCTTCCTTTATAGTTGCCTGCAGTGCTGAGAAGTGTGCAGTGTACCCAGAACAGTTACTGCAATTAAAAATCTTGAAAGAATGCATGGAGTAATTCAGGTCTAATCCTTTTAGACTCACCTTTGTTTTGAAAAGCTTTGACACAGCTAACTCATGAAGGAAAGACATACCTACCACTTATTGCTCTCTTGGCATTCAAGATAAGTGAGCCATCATAAATCACTTGTGTCTTAGAATGTATGTTATAAGGTCTAAAATTCCCTATGCTGTCTTAGTATCTTTGTGCCTCCCAGGGCCCCTAGTCTTGACAAATCTGTGAGTACCCCTAGTCTTGACAAATGTGCAAACCTTTCCCCTACCCTCCCCAGGCAGGAAAGTCTCCCCACCTGGCTAGTTCTCTATTAGCCAGAACAGCTGCATTCCACCTGGTCCTCAGCCTAACAGGATTTTCCTTCCATGCCAACCAATCACAACCAGTCACATTCTCATATGAGAACAAAAGGTCATCTCACCTTGTTCTTGTTACTACCAAGCTTTCCTTCCATGGCCCCTGCTTGTTCTGTTCATGAATGCAGCTCCACTGTGGCTCTGCATGGTATGCAACGTCTTTCTCCCCCAAAACTGTGAGTATATGTGACTAACAAATGACTATTTCATTTATTAGGTGTTTGGTGTTGTGCATTTGACCACCTTGTACTGTTTAGAATGGGAATCCCTCCCTCTCCAACAAGGTAATAAAATGCAATTAGGACAGAATGCTAATTCACTTTATTGAAGATAACATCTATCAACTAATACTGCTCACTACAAGTAAGCACATTATATTTATTCTCACACTGATGGTCTCATTAAGTGACAACCTTTGTATACAGTAGGGCTTGTTGTCAAATGTAATAAAATTTGAGTATACATTTTGGATTTTGTCTTTTGACACACTGCTTATATTTCATAATAACAGCAATTTATTTTGCATAGATGGCAGTCAGCCATGTAGTAAAAATCAGTCTCTTTTTATTCAGTTTGAATACTTAGAATAAACTCATTTCCTCATTCACTATTCTTGATGCTGAAGTTTTTTTATGCAATAAAACTGAAGTAATGATACTTTCCTTCTTGCAAATGTCTTCACTTTCCAGGACACTGACTTTACATTTTCTAGGTATTAACAGATTTATAGTTATCTGGATAATTCGATGTTGAGAAAAATTACTTTTTCAAAGTTCTTATACAATCTTTGACTTTTCTAGAGTTTGGACTGATCATTTGTACTGGGGGCAATTTTATTCCCAAGAGAAAAATTTCAATTTCTAGGGACAGTTTGGTTGCCTAACTGGGGCAGGAGACTCTGAGGGTTTACGGAGTAGAGACTGGAGATGCTGCTAAACATCCTGCATTGCATAGGACAACTCCCCCCACCAAATAAGGAATTATCTAGCTCAATATATCCATAGTGCTGTGGTTGTGTGATGTTGTGAATTATAATTGTGTGTATGTAAATATATGTGTGTGTATATATATATATTTGGTCTTCATGCCCATTTCTGGCACAGAGCTTCTAAAACTCTTGGAGTTTCCTAAGTGATGAGAGTGAAAGTATCTTTTGTTATGTTATGAGGTGACTTTGGACCCCACCTAAGGATGGGGGCAGTTGTCTGTGGAGTCAATCATATGACTAGAGGGTTGGAACCTTTAGTTCCTCCCCTAGACCTGCGGGAAGAAAAAGCGCTGGAGGTTGAGTTCAATCACCAATGGCCAATGGCTGCATCAATTTTGCTTAGATAATGAGGCCATGTTAAAACTCAGAAGGCTTGAGTTCAAAGAGCTTCCAGGTTGGTGAACACATGAAGATTTGGAAGGTGTGGGATGCCTGAAGAAGGCAGAGAACATCTGTGCCCTTTCCCTATACCTTGCCCTATGCATCTCTTCCATCTGGCTGTTCTGGAGTTATATATTTTTTAATAATTAGTAAGTAAAATGTTTCTCTGAATTCTGTGAGCTGCTCTAGTCAATTAATCAAACCCAAGAAGGGGGGTCATGGGAACCTCTGATTTATAGCCAGTTACAAAAACTGTAATGTGAACAATTTGACCTGTGGGGGGCAGGGGACAGATATTGGCTTATGAAAAAGCAGCCCTTGAGAACATTTCTAAAAACAACCGTAAGCACCCACAATAGAGCCTGAGGCTAGAGAATGGCTAAAGGTTTGTCTGTGTATAATGTCTACATCCAACAGTCCCTCCCCCACCTGACTGAACAGAGTAGAATCATATTCTGCCACAATGGAATGGCAGTTCTTAGTCCAATGCTAAGTAAATCCCATGCAGAATATTTGTATCTTTAATTTTTCGATTTTCGTATTTATACTGACTTCTTTCAATTAAAATTTTTTAATTGAAAAAAATTATAAATTGCTAACTTTATTTTGGAAGAAAAAATTTCTCTCACCTATTAAATGACTCTTTTAAACATCTCTGAAATTACAAATCAGCCTTGTTTTGGTAGTACCCAGGACATTATAGCTTAAATTGTGGGGTAGAGAATAAATGTAAAATGTCTTCTCTAGACTCATTATGACCTTTTTAAAAGGAAGGCATTGGAATTTCTGACCTCCCTTGCCCTCTTCTAAATTGTACTCAGCTCCAATGGACTCATTAAATGATCTTTGAGAGTCTGGGTTTAGAGGTAGAGTGTTTCTTATGCCCATTTTCAGTCAATTCTCTCTACCACCCCAAGCCTCAAGCAATCCCTAATCTGCTGTTTCTAGAGATTTGTCTTTACTAGAAATTTCATTTAAAAAGGATTATATAAGTAGGCTTTTGTGTCTAACTTCTTTCACTGACAAAATGTTTTGAGGTTAATCCATGTTGTTGCATGTGTCAGTCCTTTATTTTTATTGCTGAGTATTATTTCAATGCACAGTTACATCCCATTTTGTTTGTCTGTTCACCACCAGTTTATAGACATTTGCATTGTTTCCATTTTTTGGTTATTACAAATAATGTTTCTCTAAACATTTGTATACAAGTCTTTGTGTAGATATAACCTTTTCATTTGTTATGGGTTGATGCCTAGGAGTGGAATTACTGAGTCATATGGTAGGTATCTAACTTTTAAAGAAAATATCAAATCTTTTTTCAAAGTTACTGTATCATTTTACATTCTCACCAGCAATGTATATGATGGTTCCAGTTTCTCCACATCCTTGCTAATACCTACTATTATCTGTCTTTTTGATTATAGACATTCTAATGAGTCTATAGAGGCATCTCTTTGTAGTTTAAATGTGCATTTCCTTAACGACTAATGATGTTAGCATCTTTAATGTGGCCTTTCTATATAATTTTTAGTGAAATATCTATTTGAATATATTGTATTAAGTAAATATTCAAATCTCTTACCTTTTCTTTGCCTCTTGGCACCACTAATTTCAAAACCCATGGGATGACAACTGATTTATGAGCTATTGGAGTATATTCTTTTCAGACATTTTAGTGAACTGTTGGGGAGGTAAGAGACACTAGCACTTTTGGAAAGTATTAACTTGAAGTTACAAAGCTACCTTAGCACTTAATATGTTTGAATATTAATGCAGCTAGTGGGTGCTGAAAAACAATTCTGGGGCCATAGATTTTAATCTCAAAAGGTCTTAGGTATCTTAAAAGTTGACATGGTGACAGACAGAAATCTAACTATGGGAGGTGAACACACAGTATAAATGTACATATGTCTTCCTGTTAAAGTGTACAGATGAAACTAATTTTTTTTAAAAGCTAATTTAAAAAGGAATTCAAGAAGAATTTATATGAATGGACTCTAGATTAAACTATAACAAACCTCACAGGTAAAGCAACTTAAAAATTCAAAATGAAATGATCCAAACAATGAAATATTATTTAATCCAGACAATTGAATATTATTCAGCACTAAAAAAACTATCAAGCCATCAAAAGACATGGAAGAAACTTAGATATGTTTATATCTAAGTTTATTTCACTAAGTGAAAGATATCAATCTGAAAAGGCTGCCTACTTTATGATTTCAACTACACGACATTCTGGAAAAGATAAAATTATGGAGACAGTAGAAAGATTAGTTGTTGTCAGGAGTTAAGGGGAGAAAAGGATGAGTAGGTAAAGCACAGAGGATTTTTAGGGCAACAAACTACTATATATGATACTATAATGTTGGATATGTGTCATCTAAATCCACAGAATGCACACCAGGAGTGAACACTAGTGTAAACTAAGGACATTGGGTGATGAGGATATGTCCACATAGGTTTATCAGTTGAAACAAATGTTCCACTCTGATGGGTATTGTTGGTACTGGGTAGGCTGTGCATATGGGGGACAGGGAGTATATGGGAGATCTCTGTACCTTCTGCTTAATTTTGCTGTGAACCTAAAACCACTCTAAAAATAAAGTCTTAAAAAATTAAAGATGAATGTCTAGGTAAAAGGTGCTCCTTGCAATCCAAGTAACAGTGTCTGAATCAACTCCTGTTTACTTTTCACACACTGTCAAATTCTTTATTTTCTAGAAAAGTCACTTAGTTGGCTCTATCCACTAATTTCTTTAGCAGCCTGTCCTTTTTTAAAGAGATGCATGTCGTTAACTACACTACTTGCTTGCCACTGTGAATACCACCTTTATAGTTACAAAACTCATGTTTGGAGGACAATACTTTTTATTTGTGTGTTTTCTTATTGTTTATTTGATTTTAGTTAAGCTAAAATAGATTTTTCTTTCTCTGTAAATCAAGTGATATGGCTTTATCACACTACCATTTAACGTTCTGTTTAGAACAGTCATAGTTTGGTTCATGAACTTAAGAAATGCAATAATATAGAATTTACTAGTCTGCCTGCATTGTTTTATGTTGCAAACTCATTCCTGGAAAGTTAAGAAAAAGATTTTTTTTCTTTTGACTTGTTAGCTGTGATTCATTTTTCTAGAATAACCTAACGAGAAAGAGCTTGAGCTATTCTCTGCAGAACAGACTTGCTTGCATTAGAGGGATGTAGTATTGCTCCAAACCAAGTCTTTTGAATCTTTTTCCCTGCTGCTTCTTAAACTACAGTGAAGCTTTGAAAGAAGATGCCTATTGAAAAGTCCTTCACAATCCTGAGGCCCCAGACTGTGCTGCTTCTAAATATATTTGTTCTGTGGTTATAAAGTGCAGACCAGGCTACCACTAATTTACAAAAATAAATCCCATTTTCATTGGATCAAGTCTGTGACCTAATTCTGAGAGGGCTACAACCACATCTCTTGGATACCCTTTTTTTTTTTTCTAGGACCTGAAAGAGAGCCATGAATATGGACTATATTCAGTAATTATTTGTTGACTAAACAAACATTGAATGTCATCTTAACACTGTTAAATGTTAACATTGTGAAATATTGAATGAATATTTGAGTACCTTACTGGCTCACTCCCAGAGAGATTATCCTCTAGCTCAGTATTTTCAGGTTTCTTTAAATTTGTTCCTTTTGGTACAAGGCAGAAACCAGCATTGTATATTGTGATACAGTGCTAATAACACTATAGAACATACAGAATTACCAATATATAACTGTGCCATTTAATTCTCCTATAACTATTCAAGTAGGTTTTATTTCACAAACATGTACTAGATTTGTTCTATATAAAACTATTATGCCTGGAAAGAGAGAGTTAAATCAGAGAGAGCTTGTCTTTAAAGGAGCTTAGAATTCAGGGTAGGAGACAGAGAGGTGAATGAGTAAGTACAAGGTACTGAGTACAAATGGAAGGAATGGGGCGGGAAGCAGAGAAAATGCAAGTTGTGGAAAGAATTATCCTAAAGCTTCAATTGGGAACATCAGGGTTAGAGCCCAGTTTGTCCTCCCAAGAATGCGGAGCTGTGTGCAGGAAAGCAGGTGGACAGAAGGCACTACTCTTGAGTCCCAGAGGCATGACTAATGGTCAGAGTGCACCATGCCCCTGTTCAAGGGAGCTGAAAGATGTCACAATGATGACATAATCTCCAGACTTGTCATATTCATTTTTCCAAGTATAGGTGTTTCAATTTACCATATCACCTAAGTTTATTTTCCAGAGTCTATTAATAGTTAGTTTAAGGCTTGCTTGAAGTTTATGCAAATCATGTTTTTTTTATTGGACAGAAATTAGATTGAAAAATGTGTGGCCCATAGAAATAAAGATATGCCATTTTATTTTCTCACTTTTGGGAATGTTGTGCTATTCAGAAGACACTTCCCTGCCCCTCAATCTTTATTGTCTTTTAGTGAATGAGATTCACCATTATTTAGTGTGACATTTTCAGGAACAGAGCTGCATAGACTGTCGACCTCTTTTTAATTCAAACTGCACATTAAATTCTTAACAGTACATTCTAGCACTAATATTTTTTTTAATTAAACTTTTTAATTTGAAATAATTATCAGTCCACAGGTAGTTGTAAAGTAGCAGAGAGGTCCCATATATTCTCCATCCAGTTTCTCCCAATGGTTACATTACCTAATTATAGTACTATATCAAAACTTAGAATTTTGACATTGTCACAATCTGTGTTTATAGATCTAAGTCATCTTAATTCATGAGGAGTTTTGTGTAACCACCATGGCAATCAAAATACAGAACTTTTCCATCAGCACAGCGATCTCCCATGTGCTACTACCTTATAGTGGTACCCTCCTCCCCACCATTCTATACCATCCCCAATCTCTGGCAACCTCTAATTTGCTTTGAATCCTTGTTTTGTCATTTCAAAATGTTTTATGAATAAAATCATACAGTGTGAGACCTTATGAGATTGACATTTTTAATTCAGCATCATGAAATGCCCTGGAGATCCATCCAAGTTGTTGTAAGTAGCAATAACTTACCCCTTTTTATTTTTGCATAGTGTTCCATGCTATGAATGTAGCACAGTTTGTTTGAGGGGCATTTTGGTTGTTTATAGTTTTAGCTTATTACAAACCAGTCCGCTATGAACAATTGTATAGAGATTTATGTGGGAACATTAGTTTCATTTCTCTAAGAGAAATGGTCAGGAATACAAATTGCTGAGTCTTGTGGTTAGTGTATGTTTAGTATTTTAAGAAACTGCCAAAATGCTTTTCAGAGTGACTAACATTTTACATTTCTACTTTCAATGTATGAGAGATCCAGTGTCTCCTTGTCCTAGACAGCTTTTGGTAATGTCACTATTTTTCACTTGAGCTGTTCATATAGGTGTGTAATGATATCTTATGGTGGCCTTAATTTGCGTTTTCCTAATAGCTAGTGATGTTGAACATCTTTTCATGTGCTATTTGTCATCAGTATATCCTTTTCAGGGAAATGTCTCTTCTTGCATTTGTTATTTTTTTAAGTTGAATTGTTTGTTTTTCTAATGTCAAGTTTTGAGAAAGAAATATATATTCTAAATGTGAGTCTTTTGTTGAATGTTTGCAAAAATTTTCTTGGCAAATATTTTCTTTCAGTTCATAACATGTCTTTTCACTCTCTTAACAGTCTTTCGTAAAGCAAAAATATTTAATTGTGATTGAGTCCAATTTATAGATTTTTTAAAATAGATAATGCTTTTGGAATTGTGTCCTCACAAAATTCTAGGTCCTAAGATTTTCTTCCGTCTCTAAAAGTTTTATATATTTTTAAATTTTTACACTTAAATCTATAGTTATATGAGTTGTTTTATAGGTGTGAGATTTAGGTTGAGATTTAGATTTTTTACCTATAGATATCCAATTATACCAAAGTCATTTGTGGAAAATTTTATTCTTTCTCCATTGAATTGTATTTGCCTCTTTGTAAAAAATCAGCTGGCCACAATAATCTATGTCATTTATTTGTCTATTGCTCTTCTAATACCACATGATCTTGATTACTGGAGCTATATAATATATTTTGTATTTAGAGAGAGCAATTCTTTTTAATTTTTTTATTTTTCAAAATTAGTCTTGGCTATTCTAGTTCCTCTGCCTTCACATATGAATTTTAGAATAATCTTGTCTATATCAATAAAACAATCTCATTGAGATTTTGATAGAAATTTCATTCAACCTGTATATAAATTTGGGGAGAATTATATCTTTACTATGTTTAATCTCCTAATCCATAACAACAGTATATCTCCCCATTTATTTAGAGATAGTTTTAATATGTTTAATTAGCATTTTGTAATTTTCAGCATAGAAGTGTTATATAAGTTTTATCAGGGATATATCACTGATAAACATATTTACTTTAATATATATTTAGTGATCAAAAGTAGTATGGCAGTCTTGATTTGATTTCCACAAGTTTACTGCCATTACAAAGAAAAATGATTTTGTTTGTATTTTTATCCTGCATTCCATGACCTTGATGAACTACTAATTCTAGTAGTGTTTTTGTAGTGTTCTTGGGATTTTTTATGTAGACTGTCATCATCTATAAATGGAAACAGTTTTACTTCTTCCTTTCTAATCTATATGCCTTTTATTCCTTTTCTTGCCTTATTGTACTTGCTAAAACAGTTGATGAGGAAAGAAAGAAGACATTTGATCGTTAAAGCCATCTTCAGGGAACAATGAGAAGTATAACTTGGCAAAACCAAAGGGTATAGCTAGGTTATAAAACTCTTCAGTTAAGTTCCTGTGACAAGTGGAAGAAGGGACTGGTAAGGTGGTTTACATTCACAATGGAAAAAAAAATCCAAATGCCAGAGTAAATGCTAGATTCATATTTAAGAAGAAAACTAAAGAATAATATGATACATTATTTATGAAAGCTATTGACCAAAACTTTACATAGTTTCTTTTTCCTCAAATTGAAGGGTATAACCTATTTTTCACATTTTGAAATTTATTAGCATTTTATTATTATTACTATTATTATTATTATTATTATTGATTATATTCTAAGATTTTTAAATAGTCAAATAGAAGAAAGTTTCCTTTTTGGTACTGGTTTTGAAATTTTTATTTTTTTAAAGCAAAAATAAATATGCTTTGTTATTTTAAATTATTTTTTCCTTTTTCCTTTTTATTTTCTCATCTTTGTTAGACAGTAAGTCTATACATTTTTATAAATTCTCTTTGCCAAGAGTTATCAAACCTTTCTGTTATAGAAAAATCTAATAGAAGATATTTGAAGGAGTTCTTCAGACCAAATTAAGGATAAGTGAATAAATGAAATATTTCTAAATAACTTACAAAGGCTGACAAATTAGTAACCCTATTACTCGCTATAAGTAACAGTTGGTACAAGAAAACTAAAAATAATTGCTACTTTTAGTGTATTTATTAAAGAGATATGTAGTATGGAAATTTTTTCATACATGACAAAAATATAAGCAAACAATAGAGAATCTGAAAAATGGGATTGTAATGGGTGGTTGAAGCATCTTTTCATTAAACCATGTCATGAATACTTCCCTCACATGCAGACTTGCTTCATTTCTTAAGGGATTTTGTTGTCATGACAACAAGTTTTACCAGAGCATTTTCAGCTTCCATAGTTAGAATTACACAAAAAGAGTTTGATACAGTGAACACAGGTGAGTTTTAGTTATTATATTTGTATAAAAGCCCTCTGCTTTATCACAGTCAGATCCTTGAAAATATTAAAAATGTGACATTCCATTCCTTTTCAAAGGAAGGTCATTTTTATTATAAAGTTTTTTCCTCTGAGAAAATAAATTTAAATGGCTCCAAATTTTTCTCAGTTTAAATACTAGTAGATTGAAAGGCAATTTATAATGGGTAAGACATGACATCTAATACATAAAAGGATTTTGAAGTTATATTCTATTTCTTGTAGAGATGAATTTTGAAGAGTGCTAGTAAGCCAAATATAGTTAAAAGCATAAGTTGAATTTGAAAATACATGTATTTTAGAATGTGATGATAATCTGCATTAGGCATATTAGTTTATCCTTTTTGATAATCTCATTAACATAAAAAACTTCTGGTTTTTCTGTTTGTCATTTGCAAATAACTTCATGTTCAGTTTGAATGTATACTTCTATAGTATTGTTTAGTAGTTATAGATTTATTAATAATTATCCTCGAAATAATCAGCATGTAAAGTTTTATCTTGGAATGTTTATAATCATTTTTTCTAAATAGATAAGAGATGACAAATCAATTAGGTTGAATATTTTAAAAATCTTTACTATTCAAACTTCTTGAATCATTACAAATCATTGCTTTATCGTAGCAGCTCAAATGGACTCTAAATTTTAGTGCTTTTTTCTATATCATGTCACTCTAAAAAATGCTTTTTTCTGACTCTAGATATAAGATTCCATTTACCTTACTAAAAGTATAAATTTTTAGAGGACTTATTTTTATATGATTAATCTAGCCTATCAATTAGAATATCATGTACAATATATAGTAAATTGCAGCTAGAAGTTGAGGAGACTGCCTAGCATAGTGGCTAGAAACTCTCCCCTTGGGATAAGACTTGCTGGTTGTAGCCTGAGTGCTAGCACTTCGTAAAATGTAACCTTAGGCAAGAGATTTTTGTTTTTTGTTTTGTTTGTTTGTTTACCTTTATGCATCTTGTTTACCCTTATTTGAAATGGGACTAGTGTGACTATTCTAGAACCTTCAGGAACTTCATCATTCTAAGACTGGACTTTAATTCTCATTATCAAAGATGATTACTGGAGCCCCACCTATTTCACTTGCATTTGAAGCAGCAGATCTATGGGAAAGAAAGAGAGGAAAAAAGGTGCCCCATCTTTTTAAGGAGACTTTGTAAAAATACTGCACAGCATTTCTGATCACATCTCTTTGGCCAAGACTGTGAAAGATCCTACTTAGCTGCAAGAATGACTGGAACATGTTGAATTTTCTCAGGGTGGCAATATGGCTGGCCATATAGACTGGGTTACTTTCACTCAATAGAAACAGAAAAATGGATTTTGTGAGATCATTTTCAATACAAATTCCCAGTAAAATGTTTATGTTCCTGCTTTATGCTTAATATTCCAAAGCAGTATGTGAAATTACTGAATGCTTCAGTTCGGAAACTACTTGGTAAAATCCATCCTTTCCCTCAGTGTTCAGAGACACATATTTAATTCACTGAATGGGTTTGCAGAGTGGTGCTAAAGAAAAGAAGATCTTCAGTAATTTAGCTATTAGTCTGCAGATAAGTTTTTGCCAATCTGCACTTAAATATCCTCGATTATCAAAAATATTTACTCAGAATCCATTTGTGAAATACTAACCTTGATTCTGCTAGGGCTGCAATAGTGAGTAAAATACTCTCACCACTTTTATTGGAGTGGGGGGTGGTTAAAATAATAAGCCATTGTTTAAGGCATGATGTGGTACATGCTATAAACAAGCTATCAAGTATGTTTTGAGGAAGGAGAAGTGGTCCTGGAATTAGATGAATTGGTTAAAATAGAATGAAATTCTAATGAATATGATTTTGAAGGGTAGCATTGGGCAGAGGTGCAGATAGATGATATATCATTAACAAAGTTATGGATGTGGGGAATGATGGCAGAAATTGAGGAAATGGCTTGACCACACTATGTATATTTTAGAGAGGAGAATATAAAGCTTAAAGAGGCTATACTAAAGAGGGCCTTCCATGCTTTACTAAATAACAAATATTTTCTGAATTTATTAAGAAAATGGTGAGCCATTGAAGGTAAAAGCAAGAGAGTGACATTAAAGTTATATCATAGGATGACAAATTTCAGTATAGTGAGTAAAGTGGAGACAATGAGAAAAGGAGGCAAAGAAAATTATATTGATACCCTAGTAGAAATTTACAGATGAGGAGTAAACTGGACTTGGATGAGAGGATCTTTGGAGTCAAAAATTTTAGCCTTGGTGACTTAAATAATGGCATTACTTTTAAATAAAATCCAGGAGGAAATAGGTCAAAGAGTGTGTGTATAAATATAAAAAAATATCATTCTTTTGATAAGCTGAATTTTAAAGTATACAAGTGAAGTTATCTGAAAGGTTCTGGAAATGATAATTCAGACTAGATTTATAGATATTTATAGAGCCAAACTCTGTGGGTTCAAAACCTCATTGGCCAATTGCTAATGGTGCCAATATAGGCAGGTTAATTAATCTCATTATGTCTCAGTTTCATCATGGGCATGACAATAGCATCTGTCTCATTGGTTATTATGAAGATAAAATGATCGAGTGCCAGTCCCTAGTGTGTGGTAAGTAATTTGTGCTAGTCATTATCATAATGGTCATCATCATTATTTGTTAGTTATTCTCATAGTGATTGTAGAAACAAGAAAAAAATGAGCTGGCAAAGAAGAGAGGAAGAAGAACAACAAAGGGAGTATAATGACCTAGAGTTCATAGGCAGAGTTCCGAGAAGGCAACTTGGTTTCTTGGTTTCATAACCTTACTGGAGAAAGAAGACAGAGAAAATACCAATAGATTTTGAAAGTAGAAAGTAGATAGCTGATTTAGTTGAGGTGTAACAACAGAACCCAGAATGCAAGGGGTTAGGAGGTAAGGTGACAGAAATTAGAAGCAAGGCAATTTATCTTATTTATTTAAAAATAACTGGTACTGAATGGAAGGGAAAAAATAAAGTTAAGTAGCCTAAGCTGACAGCAGAAGACAGAAAAACATATTTGGTATGTTATAAAAAGGTAAACATGATATTAGAGGTTATTTTGAAAGCCTTTTTCAAGACTTCCTAGGGAAACATTTTACAAGTGAACCTGGGTATACACACAGACGCCAATATTGTTTGCAAATAAAGTTTTGTGGTAAACTTTTGAAGTTTTTATGTGTAAGTTAAATCTTTATTTTCAATACAAAGTAGATGATAATCTAGCCATATTCTGTTTCCATGGTTATGTTTCATTTATCCAACAATAAATACTTATTTGTTCTTTACTCAGTGTAGGCAATGCTGGGTGCAGTGGCAGACACAAAGAAATAAGGAATTTGTTTTTCATTGCGTGAGACAGTTGGAATGTAGGTAAACACATTTTCTAAAACACTGGAGATATATATCTGTATTTTTTAAAGCATAATTTGTGTTGCTATTTATTTAGGTAGGAAGGTCATATAGTTTGCTTTAAGACTTTATATCAATGATATTTTATATTTTTGCCTGATTAATTTATTCAAAAAATGTTAAGAGTGCTACATGCACTTTGGTAATGTCTCATTTAGAAAATGTCCTATCAGAATTATAGAAAAATCTTCGGAATTATATTCTTTTATTTTTAAATAACTATTGCGATTGCCAGTCACTGCTAAAAACATTTATAAGTAGATAACACACTAGACTCCATTTTTTAAATATAACTTTCTAATTCTTATTTACCTACACATAGTTTAAGGCTGAATTACAGAGCTATCAATGTGAATTTATCATTATTGACTGTCTAGCAGCATGATGACAAGCAGAAGAGAAGTGTTGTGGTCCTTTCTTTGCAGATATGACTGATGTTGATTATCATCTGTGTGTGAGGCTGTGGCTCAGAGGATCGATACCAAGTGGCAGACCTAACCATACTGCACCCATGTGCCATTGATCTTGGATTTGTGGTTGAAACCATTGTCCACTATCATTTTGCATCAGATGAACTACATACACACTTTTGTTGTTGAGAGTTTTTGATATCTCTTCTTCAGAATCTATATTCTCAATATTTATGCTGAAGAAGTCAAATATTGCAACTAAAACAGTTATTGCTAAATATTTCTTACACCTTAATGAGCAGTGAGACCTGTAGGAAAACTGGAGATGCAAGCTTTATTGACAACGCAATTGCTCACAATTGTCACAACTGTCACAATTCTCACAGGCTTACTCAAAGCCAAAAAGTAAGGCCATACTCCACCTCTGTCTGCTCAGTTGGCCACCTGTACAACCTATTGACTAGTCCTGAGCTCAGAAACAATTGTTAAGTAAGCAAAGTTTGTCTTTGGTTCTCCCAGAAGCTCCCTTTTCTCTTCAGGTCCCCTCTCACCTTCTATCCTTAACCAAAGGTTTAGTTTCCACATGGAAATTCATGTCAATATACAAAAGTGTATGCCTTCTGAATGAAGTACATCTTTTATATCTCTTCTGAAAACTAAACCAAACCACAACAAAGCAAATAAAATAAAACCTATGCTTATTTTGACCAGGCTGTAGTTTTCTAGATATATATTTACATTCCACATATATATGTAGTATTCTACATATATTTGTTGCTATGGATTGAAAATATATATGAGCTACTTCTTTCTTCTTAAGCTGGGAGATTTAAATTTAATTTACCTTATCTCTGGGCATCCATATATATAGACAGCTGATTATCTTTTCATCCCTTTCCAAGTTATTTTATTCTGTGAATTTCCAGGCAATTTCTTCACTGATGACCTTTGCATGCTTTCAAGTAGTCATTTTAGAAGATACGATTATTATTTTTGTTCTTTTCTCTCCATTTTCACTTGGAACCTCTTTATATTGGACCATCGAAATATGTAGAAACGTCTTTCTCTTCAAGTCCCTCAGTTTCCCTTCAGGACTTTAGGGTGGCAAACTTTTCCTATTTTCTGGACCCTTCATTCTTCCTTCTCTCTTAGTTGAACTCCTACAGTCTGATGACTCATTAGTATCTAGCGTTAATCTTCGCTTTTGTAAGAGAGATTTGGGGAGCTCTAGTCTAATGCCCTAAGAGATGGGTGGAGATCACTTAAGATTCCTCCTTGACCTGTATCGTAGTTCATGGTCCCAGATCAGGATCCTTCTTGTTTCAACTTTCTCATTCCTTAAACCTGTGACCTGGACCCGGGCTCCTGCCTTCATTCCTGCCTTGATCTAAGTATTCTTCTCCCAGTGATGTATTCCTGCCCTCAAACTCCAGGCTACTCCAGTGTCCTGCTGTCTGCTGATGAATTTCCAAGTGTCCCATTATCCAAACCCCATAATGCTCTGCATCTTTAAGAAATACTTATTCATCCAGATGCTCAGGCTGATATTTCATTACCTTTAATTCTTCTTACTCCTTCACTTAACCTATTCAAACAGTTACCACATTCAGTGGATTCTTTTCTCATCATGTCTTAACTTGATCCCATAGCTATTACTCTGATTCAGGCTCCTATTGTCTTATTTAAAATATTACAACACAATTGCTCTTATTGGCACTGATATTCTCTCTGAGTTCATTCCTCTGTGAAAATATCCATGATCTTCACTGAATATAGTCATTTATCCTTTGCTACCTATCTACTGACAGCCTCTATGATAATAAGACTCACACTGTATCAAAGTAATAATTGTACATTTGCCTGGTGTTCTAAGAGCTTTACAGATATTAACTCATTCTAATGCTTATAACAATCTTATTCTACTTTTGTGGGTGAGACAACTGAGGCATAGAGATGTTAAGTCACTTGTTCAAGGTTGCCTAGCTAGTGAGTGCAATGACAATCATAATTTGACCCAGGCAGTCTAACTTCAGCATCTCATGCAACCTCTCTAATTAAGATTAATTATTATCTCCTCTTCAAGGACATTTGTACATAGTCAACAGGTTGTACATAGGTGGCAGGAAAAATCTAGCTTCACTTCTTACTTTCAAGAAACTTTTCATTTTGAATACAAATGTTATTTAGACAGGTTTGTTTTATACACTTCAATAGAGATGAAGTATCTTTGAATATTACATATTAGTAACTTTTGCATCCAATCTAGGCAAGTCATTATTAAAATATACTTGAATAAGGAGTCTTCAAGAAGAAAATTATAGAATTAAGAATATTAGAGGCAGCAGTGAAATAACAGAGGGCAAAGAAAGTAAGCACCTAAGTTTATGTATGTTTATTAGGAAGCAGGCAGAAGATATCTGAGGTCAAAGACAAGAAGAGGCAGTAGGAAGGAAAGGAGGGGAGGAGCTAAGTGAATGATCATTTTAGCTTGCTTAGAAGAAAACAATGGATGATAAACTTTGAACTCTGCATGTGTCCTTTTGGTAAGGGGACGCCACTACTATTAATGGGACACTAGCATTGTATAGAAAGTATATGTAATAACATCTACTAAGTTGGCTTAATATCAAGAGATGGGAAGAAATGAGAGAAATGCAAATAAAGACATAAGGAAAAACATTTCTAAAGGAAAAAATTTTTAAATAACCTCAAATTTTCTCTTAAAATAGTCACTCATGTGGATGAATAAGTTCAAGGTTGAAACCTGAACCAAGTTTTAGTTAAATTATTTATTCAAATTTGGCCTAAAGGCAGATTAATATGTGAAACTCTTTTCACTGCTACCAAGATAAAAACATTGCTCTTAAAAATAGTGACCATTAAAAATATGCTATGTTATGGGTAGAAAATGCCATTCTCCTGGCTGTGTTAATAGTAGCTGTAAATATGATCTTCATGGCATATTATTCACCAAGACTATGCTATTTCACCTTTGATGACATACTTTTTATCTCCTATTGATTTTTTGATTAGTAAAAAAGAGGATTAAGGATGGCATGCTGTAAACATTAAGTCAGTAACCAGGGCTTGGCTGCTGTGAATAATACTACCATGAACATCAAGTGGATTTATCTTTATGGATAAGTGTTTTCAAATTTTGGGGGTAGATACTCGGAAGAGGGATTGCTTGGTCAGAAGGTAATTCTAGTCATATGGTAGTTCTAATTCCTCTTCTTGAGAAACCTCCACACTGTTGTCCATAGTGGCTGTACCAATTTACATTCCCACAAGTAATATATGAGGATTCCTTTTCCCCAAAAACTTCTCCAACACGATAGCCAAGATATGAAAATAACCAGTGTCCTTCAATAGATGACTGGATAAAAAAGATGAGGTACATATATACAATGAAATATTACTCAGCCATAAGCTGAAATACTGCCATTTGCAACAACATGGATGGATTCTTGAGACAGTCATGCTAAGCGAAATAAGTCAAACAGAAAAAGCTGAGAACTACATGATTTCACTCATATGTGAGATATAAAACTGAAAAGAACAAACGAACCCAACAAACAATAACTCAGGCACAGGCAACAGCTTAGTAGTTATCAGAGGGAAAGTGGGGAGAGAGGTAGATAAGGGTAAAGGGGATCAAATATATGGTGATGAAAGGAAATTTGACTTTGGTGAACACACACACAATTATACAGATGGTGTATTATTGAATTGCATATTTGAAACCTAAATACTTTGATTAACCAATGACACTCAATAAACTTATTAATAAAAATATTAACCAAGACTTGAGACACTTTCTGAAACTTGGATGGGAATTAGTAAAGTTTCCTTTTAAGAAGACTTTTATTATTTCTCTGCTTCCTCTGCTGACATGTAAAAGTAGGGAGACTAGAAGTATAGAAGGTGAAAGAGGGGGACAAATACATGAAATTTTTGCTCTGCTTAACTATGACCATGACTTCAATTTGAACTTTGTTTTTTTCCCTAAGATCTCACATACTCCAATACATGAATACTCATGTAAAATAAAAAATGAAATACTTTTGGATTAGCCTAGTAACCATGCTTGTCAGTGAGGCAACCAACAGTGGTTATATTTATAGATTCTCTGTCATTAAATAATAAAAACAATAAACTCAAACGAAAAAATTTTCAATCCTGCATTTGCTATATTTATAGATCCTTTGTGTGGCAGGCATGCCCAACATTTTATGTCTTTACTCAAGGCTGATAATTAATTTTTGCAAAAGAAAAGTTAGTTTTCAAAGATTGGTTCTTACTAGTTATTAAGTACATATTCTGCTACCAGAAAAAAAAATTAAATACATCAAACTGAGTTGAAGATGAAGGAAATAGAGATAAAAATCACAGATGGCATAAGTCATTTGGATCCCTAGGTATACTTATTCAGCATTCAAGCAAGGGTTTGAACAAGTGGGCTGCTCTTCACCTCTTCCTCCTGGCTTCACAGTATCTTTGAACAACACTGGGTGGTTTTACAAAGCAGCTGTACAAATTGCCCTCAATCCAGAAAGCTGGCTGGGCTTGTAGGGGTGATATCATTCTGTTTTTTATTCCTTACACTGAAATGCAATGAGTGAAGATTTTTATTTTAAGAAATCTTAGATCAAAATTTTGATTGATTGGGAGAGGCTAACTATCAAAAGTGATAATTTACTCATGACATATGCAGAGCTGATCATATCTATGCCTCTGAGGACCCTTTTCAAATGGTTCAGTTTTATTACTCTGAAATGTCTGGCATACTGTGCAAACCATAATCTCAGAATTTGTCTTATTTCAGTGTTGTGCTTAGAATATTTGAGCCCTGGAGCAGATCATTTTTAACAACATTTTTCACTATAAGACAAAAATATATATGGTAGTAATAATGTAATAATCAGAAATAATCATTATTTTCAGATTTTTTTCAAGGCAAATTTTATTTTATTTTTTTCAATTACAAAAATATGTGCATGTCAGAAAATATAGACTAATCCATTATAAAAGTAGTTCCAGCTATTTAAAAGTTATACAGAGTTTGGAAAAAGCAGTTTATCCAGGTCTTAAAACATATAATTTATGGATAGTGTATAATCACTCAATTCAGTTATTGCTTTTTCTATGCTGCTTCTACTTTAGATTGTGCTCCATAAGGGAAAGGGCAATGTTTGGGCACTCTGATTTTTGTTGCTAAAGCTGTTTTTTTTTAAAAATTCAAAATCAGAATAAGCTCACTTAGAATAAAATCTGATATATAAATTTTGATTAGTACTAAAATATGTAGTGGTCTAAATTTCATGTCCTCCCCCTTGTCCTATTAATTCTATTTTATTAATACATCAGAAATATAATGTGTATGTTGGGGCAGGACTATATGAATTAACTAGTTTTCAAATGAAGTGATAAACATCAACTGACTTGCAATATAGAAACGAACCTTAAAACAATGAATTCAAGAATGGAAAAATGTTTGAATTTTAACCAAAAACTAAAGCTGTATTTCTTTCTCTTTAGAAGTTGAGACAAAATGAATCGATTTGTTCTTTTGAAGTTTATGGGCTCATGAATATCTGGTGCTCTATATTTTCTCATTAAAAAGACAAAAAGTTAGCCACATAATGGGGAACATGTTTTAAAACAAATCTATTTTCTCATAATACCATATGGAAGAACAACCATAAAATTAATTCCAACTTTAATGAGAAAAGAAGAAAATGCAGTTGACAGTGTAAAATGTAGAAAATACATCACTTACTTTGGAGGGTGGATAATGCACAAGACACTTTTGTCCTGAAGTTCACATGGAAGACTTAGAAATTAAGAGTGTTTAAAAGAGAGGGTGATGGCTTTGTCTCCAACTTTCCTATAAAACCCCGCTGCAGGATCAGGCTTATTGCTGACATTTTGTCCCCGTAAGATCTTGAATAAATTGAGACATATATTGGAAAAACTTTTTAAAATCATTTTTAGAACAAAAGTGATACTCATGACCATTTTGCAATGATGCTTATTAATTAATGACTTAAATACTAAAAATGGGCTACATTTTTAAGAGGTAGAAGACAATTACAAAAATTTGCCATTTGGCTACCCCTCCTAACTTTTGGCCAACCTTGGATTTCTGTATTTCCCACTCCCCATTCTCCCATTAAAGCTATTAGCCCCACCACCATTCATTAACTAAAGTTATAAACCCGAAGCTTCCAAGAAAAATCTTTTTAAGAAGTTTTGCTTTTAAGTCCAATAGTCAGGTATCAACTAAGAACATTTTACACCTTTGTAGTGAATTAATTCACTTCATAAGCACATGTATCAACATAAAAAATTACTTAACATGAAGACTCCCAAATATCTCTGCATGTGATTCAAATATCAGAGTAGTTATGCAAACCTACATTAGTAATGTTTTCATTTAACTGATTTGTGGAAAAAAACATAATAAAACTGTATTATCAGTGTTTACAGAAAATAGGCATGTGTTCTACTACAAAATTAATAAGAAAAAACATACTCTACTTTCTCCCAGAGAGTTATGCTGTGCTCATGTCCCATAGACAGCATTATAAAAGGATTTCATTTTTGTGATAGGCTGGGCTCACAGTGTGTATGTTAGTACAGTTTTCACATGTTTATAATCTCACTATAAGAATGTCAGTGAAATGAAATATAAGGGATGTAAAAAACTAGTGTTAAAGCTATAAAGGGCAATGACCCAAACTGGCAGCTGCCAGAAAAGGTGCTACTAGGAATAAAAAAGTATTAAAGAAAAATATTAAAGACATTTCAGCACATACTAGTTCAAATGTTCCACAATGAAATAAATTAATTCACATTAATTTGTGTTGCCAGAACTAATGAACCAAAGGAAAATGGACTTTTGCTTCCTTTAGCTACGAGCCCAGTCTTGAAAATGAAGCAGTCACTTGCAATCTTCCTTATGGTATTGCTAGACTGAGCAGACAGCCAGAAGTTCAGAGAGGTGTTGTTTGTTTCCATTACACTTCACAGTTTCACTGGTCACAACAAGAACTGTCATCTGAGCCTAAGTAACTTCCTCATGAACTGGTTGGCTATCTAACTTATTGACTTGGAATTCACTAGAAGGCAACACATCGAAAAGTTAGGGCTTCCAGCCCTGTAACAACAATTCCATTCCACATTAAAGGGCCTTGTCCAGATACCCTTCAACTCCTGTCCATCATCTAATAGTAAATATTGACAATTCTTCCAGCAGCTCCACATGCCTGACCAACATGTGTTTTAAAATGCACAGACATGGCTATTAGGGAGACTGAAGCAGCCTGTTGAGGTGGTGGTGGCGTCACTACATCCTCATGTGTCTGGTTCTCTCTGCATGTGGCTGGTTCACAACTCCTTAAGAAAATGGTCACTCTTTCCTTGGTGTCTCCCTCTGTCTCACTGAAACTAGGCTCTTTTGAATTGTTTCATACTTTTACTCACCTCTGCCCTGGCTCTCTGTCCTGTGGCCTAGCTCTAACTTGCAGCTTTTTTTTCCCTGTGTACATGTTTCCCTCCCCTACTTGCCTCTTATTCATTATTTTTATATATTTTTTTTAATTCTGCAAAAAATTTTAACAAAGTGAAAGACAAAATTTAAAGGAATTATTCAAATTCAGTAAAATATTTTCTCTATGAACTGAAATTTGCACTTACCAAAAATATATTTCCTGGTAACTCTTTCACTGTTTTAAACTATAAACACAGATAAAAACAAGTTACATCTATAAATTTATGTTAATATATAGTTAGATAATATATATTAATATATGTAATTTAAACTCAACAGTAACTGCAGGAATTGTTTAGAACTTAGGTGAGCAATTTTTTTTCTTTTGAGAGGAGTATTTATTATTAATGTGGTTAAGAATTACCAACTAATGGTGCTAATAAAATGTAGACTCTCTCTTAGCTGGTTTTATTATTCATTTTCAATTATGCAGAGTCAAAGCATTCCCTTTTCCCCTTATTGATGATGCATAGCAATAGACAGATCTCTCCTACCACTGGCTTTGGTCCCCCTCCATTAGTAAAGAATTCTCATTAGTTCATACTAGCATCCCCTATGCCCTTCCATGTAACCAAAAGTATTTTAGGTCAAATGAGTACATTTTGGTGCATAGTAGCCAATTGTTCTGCCCTCTTTACCCACCACATACATCTCTTTTAAATGATGACATAAGTTATCTCATGAGATCAGAACTTTTACTACAAATGTTTCTTTCCAAAACTCTCAATAAGAATTAGAGTTCTGTTTGATCTAACAGCTAGCTTGAGGATGATGGGTAATATTGGCTATGATGTGATTTATCCCCATCTTCCTTCTAGAAGTCAGTCTAGCCCAATTCTCTGCTGTATGTCAAACGTCAGGTTTGAGAAACCTGGAATTTTCTCTCTGTTCCTAGTTAACCTAGAGAACAGGTTTTCCAGGTCTAGATTAAATGCATTCAAATTATGCATGGATGAAAGTATAATAATCTAATATTCATTTTAAAGCTGTTACCTGCAGTGGAGAGGAACAGAAAATAGAATATCGAAAGAAAGGAACATGCATGACTATCATGTTAATAGCTTTCTTGCTGGTTAGAACACAGTGAACAAATAAAAGTGTAATAATTCAGCAAGAGAGAGGATATTAAAATGAATCATTAGCAAAATGGGCCTAAGCCAATATTGCTGAAGTAGAGTCCTTTTGTGAACTTTATCACATCTTAGCAGTGGTGGCAGTTTTTATTTGCTGAGTCTTAGAGATCTGTGTTTACAGAAATTGTATTTTTAGGCAATGAATCTAATAATCTCCAAAGCCAGAAAGCTGTTATTACTGTATGCTATAAATATCAGGTGGTGTGTGAGAGTCCTCTACAAGTTCTTTCAAAACATTATATATATATAATGTGTGTATGTGTGTATATATCTATATCTATATCTATATCTATATATAGTATATATAAATAGGGGTAGTATGTGGCAATAAGAAACATATCTGGGAACTCATTAACTTTGTGTGACTTCCAGAAGTATTAGGTCCTTAAAGCCAAGTTTAATCAATTTATTTATTTGTTTATCTACATGTTTACAGAAAAAAAAAAGACTTTTTAAGAAAATGGAATAGCACAAATTAATATGGGATAATGAATCTCTATAAATACAGAAGAGAAATATACTCATGTAAATAATATTTATAAAATTATTTTAACCTAGAGTAAATAGGAAAAACTAATAGTTCTTTGAATTTAGGAACTTCAGTTAATTACTGAACAGAGTTTAACCTCTACTTTACTAAATATGATGGTCATGAAAATGGGGCCGACATAGCTCTTTTACATATCCATGGAGTATATGTGATCTTTCTCCATTATATACATCCTATACCATACAGAGCAAGTCCTCACTTAATGTCATCCTTAGGTTCTGTGTCTTTAAGAGAAATGACATGTAGCAAAACCAGTTTTACCCTAGGCTAATTGATACTAGCAATACTTAAGTTTCTACAGCACTTCAACAATATTTTAACAAAAGGACATTGAACAAAACAATGGTATTTGAAGACTTACTATAAATAAATATTACATATATTAATCGTACATCTAAAAATCTCAGGTAAATCACTTATTAATCATCCATTTAGGATTGTTTAGAGTTTGTACAACTATTCACGTACAGTTTGTTTTCCAAGCCTAATACTTCTATGACTCCTTCTGGCTCTCTGCTATGTCCTAGCGGCAAGGGTTCACTTCACCTCAGTGTACAGTGCTGATGGGACTAACACTGACTTTCAGCAGGAGAGACAGAACCTCAAGAAAAATGCTCCGTAATTCAATATTGAGTAACCGTGACTTGTCTTTAATCTGGCTTTGAGCTTGAGTGCTCATGACTGTCTGGATCTTCATCTTTCTCCTTCTCCCTAAATCTCAGGGTCATCCATGGGCTTAGATCAAGCTCCATGGAGAACGGTTCTCAGCTCAACCAAAACCCCCCAGACTTTGAAGCAGAAAGGCCATTCCTGAATCCATCCTCTTGAACACTTCTCCTTTCCTTAAATCCTCAACTTTGGTTCTAACCTATGGGTTTGCTTTTTCTTGAAATACAATGTACTGTCTTGAATTACAATGCACCCAAATTTACCTTACTTAGAGTAAGCTTCTCAAATGTTTGATATCAGAGTTTCCAAAATTCTAGACCTTCTGCCTTGGTGGCCCTCTGGTTCTTTTCTGGCTTATTATTTGCCCGAGTCTTACATCCTCCTCTGTGTTGTAAACATTTGCCTTCCTGGAAAATTTGATTGAGAATCTTTGGTACCCAATGATTGAGAGCTTATTTCCAGATCCTTAATTTTACCTTAGTCATCTATTTCTCAGTTCTACTCTAGTCTAATCAATCTGTTTCCTTCTGGTCCTATCATTCTAGCCTGGCTCTTTGCTCTGAAGTATATACCTTGCCACTGACATTCCTAAAATCAGCATTTAATGTGCTTTGATTAGGGAGAAGGAGCCTCATCAAGCTTTGTGACAGAGAAAATGCTATAAGCCTTAAATTTGGAACCCATGCAGTTTTAGGCATCTAAATTCATTTTATTTGTTACAATTTGTTTAAAAATGAAGCTTTATGAGGTTTTAATTGGATAATGTATGGCAATATACCTCTCACAAGGCCTGGTGAATCTTTTGCATAACTTAGGATTTGGTCAGAGAAGCAAAATCATCAGGAATGAGATAAAATAAGGGGCTTATTAGAGGGATATTTTGCAAGTGTGGGGTTGGCAAAACAATTTACATATGACTGTTGCTTTTTCATTTGGTGCTGCGCTTGAAGTGAGCAGGGAGATGGAAAAAAGAGATGGTATGAAGTGGAGGAGAGCAAGTACAAACTAGAATCCAATAGAATAAACAGGAATTCACAAGGATAAGCAGGACTCTAAGCTGATCTGTCCCCACCTCCAATCCTGTACATTTGATGAAGCAGGTTACCTGCAGCAGTAGATACTTTCTTTCAGTATCTTAAAAATGACCCTTGCCCAGGAGTTGGAGAAGCACAGGGAGGAGATAAGACAGACGCTAACAAGGCGAACCAGTATATCTTCAACAACATACATGAGCTGCACTAGTATCAGACACTACACTGACCTACTAAGCTAAACAATACTCCTGATTCACTTCTGGAGTCAGTTTCTCTCACAAATTCCTCTTGTGGTTAGCCCTAGTGCAGAATTATACAGAGAGAGAATTCTAGGAAACATATTTCAAGCTTAGCTAAGCTGACAATATAGAGACACTAAATCCTTTTCTTTCTTACCACTTAAGCTTTAAGTCTATAGCTAAAAAGATGTGCTGAAAAATTATATATAAATTTTTTAGGTGTTGTTTAAATGGCCTAATTGAATTGGCAATCTGATGCAATCAGCAGCATCAATTTATTCCACTTGTCAGAAAATTGGACATCGGGTCAACTTTATTTTAGACTTGTCCTTTAAGCCGGATCGAGTTATTTTGATTCTCTTTGCCACAGTTATTGTGTATCTAGGATTTAACACTATCTTTGAGGCTATGGCTATAGCAATTTTGTACTTCTTTCAAGCATGATTGGAGAATAATTGGTTTATGACATAGGAGGTCCTTTTAAGCTTCTTGGGTGAGTGGGGGGTGGGGATCATGTAACCAAACTTCATGAAACTGCTCATTTAATTGTTTTACTCATCCAGATCACTGCTGATAATCCTGACATGAACACCGTGTATTGTTCTTTCAAGGGTAGGGTTATTTTAGTTTTAGAAAGGTTTCCAAAGCTCTTTAAACCTGTTTAAGCTCTGAAGGTCTGCAAGAGCAATGCATTTTTCACCATGTTAAATAATACATTCAAGTGTAAGTGGTTTTCAAAGCAAGGAACTAAAGAAAAGGGCACTGGATGAAGCTGCTCTTGCTGTGTCTCCAAGGTGACTGTTTGTCACATAGCAATAAGCCTGCTCCCTGACAAAGCTGATAACAGTGGCCTTGGTGGAAAGGGACAGTGTAATCAATAGAGCCCCCTTTAAAGCTGTCACTCAGACTAGATCTGACTAAGTTCTTCAAAACATCGAGTTAAGGTTTTGGGAGAAGAAATTCGTTTCCATGGCAGAAAAAGAAACAGCCCACTGCCTGTATCAACTTCCAAATTTAGAATGAAAGATACTATATCAATTTTATGAGAATGAATCTCTTAAGAGCTCAGATTTGCAACACTTGCAAATGCCTACAGGGGGAAGAACCTAAGAAACGCATTTCTGACCAAACTCTAAACAACAGGAAGATAGAATCTTTAAATCCTACTTCATCTACTTTAGTATCTCAGTAAAATTTTTCCCTGAAAAAAAAGCATTTTAAAAAATATTTGAAATATCTAATTAAAGAATTTATCTGTTAGCCCCATGAATATTAAATCCAAGTTTAAGCACCACATGGAAATGATTCCAATTGCTTATTTTATTTCTAGTTTCTAAATTTAGCAACGAGTTCATAATGCGTCATCTAATCATTTATTAAGGATGGAATACTATATTAGCAATTAATGATTGTCAAACACAAGCCCATTTAAGACCTCTAGTAATAGTCCAGATGGAAATGAGAGGACCTAAATTGTGGCAGTGGGACCAGAAAGGAGGACTTAAGAATTCCCTGACTTTGGTGGTTGGGGAGTGTAGAGAAAAAGCCAATTTGGAGGTTTCTCACTTGGACCATTGGGTAGATGGTAATGCAATGATCTGAGAAAGAAAATGCAGGAAGAAAAGCAGGTGGGAAATTAAAAGATCAGTTTGCAACTAATATCTGGAACTAACTGCCGCATCACTGGGTGTATCTGTGGAAGTTCTTAGTGAATTTCCCATTAGTATCCATTCTTCTGAGCATCAACAAAAACACTCTTAACTTCTCGCCATCTGCATTTAGTGAGGGGAATCACAGCTGCTTTCTGTGTCCCCACAGTTGGAAAACCCTGTGATGCTGTCAGCATTTCAGTGGTTGGTTGGCACTGGTTCAATTTGTGGGTGGATTTTATTGTTGGTAATAGCGGTGTTGGCTGTTTTCAGGATAGTGATTTGTCTGCTCCTTGGCATATGAAGCAAAATTGCTGAAAGGGCACCTGGGGGAGCATCTTAAAATCGTGTCCTTTAAAAATGTTAACTAATGAACTTCAGTCTGATGTTTTACCAGAGCCTGTGGGATTATGGGTAATAAAAACTAAAAAAGTGAGGTTCATGTGCTAAAAGCAATAAAATTTGCTTTTTATGCACTTTTAAAAAATGCATAAATGTTCCAGGTCAGGCAGCACAGTAGCTGTCATAATGTGTTGGCATCTTGTCACTCTTATACTTTATCCTCTGCGTAGGATTGTGTTTGTTTAAACTGAATTGCATTAGGTTTCTCCTTATTAGAATAAAATATACTCAGTTCCCTAAATACTAAACTAAATTCACTTGGATATTTTATTGCTAGTTTGTAGTCCAGCCTCTTGCTTTTCATGTCCAACCTTAATAAATTCAGATGTGCAGATGCATTAAGTGACAACTGAGATGTTCTTTATGCTCTTCAGTAGAGAATGGAGGTTCATGAATATTGACTTATTGCATGGATGTGTTATAATGTAAGTTAATTTTTTTCCTCTCTGCACGGGAAATAGATTGGCCTTGTTCTTGTATACTTACTTTTGTATTATTCAGAATACCTGCCTACATATATAATATGCATTCAGAATGTCAATTATAGATATTGCTCTGTACGTAAAGAAAAATGAATCGAGAATGAAAATTGGGCTCTTTAAAATATCAATTTGGAAAAATTAAATGCAGTTATATCTAAAGATATCTGAACATGTCCTTAAATCAACTCCCCAGTTTTTGCCAAAATTATTTTATTATAAATACAATTTTGATTTACTTATCTTTAATGCTCTCTTCGGTGCTCTGTGCATCTCTTTGCTTCTCTGGAGACACACTGCTCTTTTAATTCTTGCTTTAAGCGCTCTTTTCCATCCATCTCTTTCACAACCACTGTACCAGTTTGGTCTTTATCATGTCATCTCTGGAACTACTGATAGGCTTTTTAATATGACTTCCTACTAGTCTATCTCCTCTTCATTGTCTTAGATCAGATTAATCTTTAAAATAAATTCTTTCCTCTTTTCAAGAACCATCAGTGGGTTTAAAATACATTTTTCCTCTTTTCAAGAACCATTGGTGGGTTTCCATATCTTACAATGCAGGTATGAAATTGAACCTTTCAGTGCTCAGGGACTTTCACAACTCAGAACTCTCTCCCTAACTGAATATTTGTGCCACTCATCCATTACTCTTATGAATTAGGATTTTAATTGTTAAGTGACGTATCTCCTCTTTTCCTTTCCCCATCGCATTCACTTGCCTAAAATGCCCTCCCAGCACCTCTGCTTATCCAAACTGTCCCCACCCATCAATGTCCTGCTTCTAGTCACTCTTCCTCGAATGTTTTCTGACTTAATAATCTTACTTGGAGTTTTGTACATAAGTAAATGATATTTTAATATATAATACTCTGAGGCAGAAATAAATTTTCACTGTTTAAAAACTTTTAATTATGAAAAACATTTCAATAATTGCAGAAGTAGACAATTTAGTAAAATAAGCATCTATATATCCATCACCTGGCTTCAAAAATGATCAGCTCATAGCTAGTCTTGTTTGATCTATGCCCCACTTACTTTCCCTCCCATAATAGTCTACAGTATATCTCATGAATATGTCATTTTATTTATAAATATTCATAATGTGAAATAAACTTTTGGAGAGCATTAATCTGTTTTTACTTGCCCTAGTCATTTGAATCAACCCTGCAATAGTTAGGAGGCATGTACCTAGTTCAAACCTCTACTTCTGTCTCCATATTCATAACCATATCTACATCTATATCTATATTCACATATTTATTCATATCTACATTTATATTAATGTCATATATGTATCTATACATCTCTGCCTATGACTATATTTCTATCTCTATATCATATCTATGTTTATATTTATTTATATATTAGATAGGGTTCAAAATTAAAAGATTTGTTAACAAACGACCTACGTTATATAATGAGAAGACTTTACATTCTACTATTAATGTAGTCCAAGTATAATTAGATATTAAAATTATATATTTTTCCATATTAGGTTTCTCACATTAGTTTGCTTTTTCATTAAGGAAGCAAGCTAAAACCCCAATTAAGGAATTAGTGAAAACCTTTAAGAGTCCACTCTGCTTCTGGCAGTGTATAGCTTCCTCTGTTCTTACATTATGTAAATTATACAGATATTCTTTTAATGTTTCATGCTGTGCTTGTCTCACATAAATCTATCCTGGAATGCTTGGTAATTTTATCACAATCCTTGCTAGGTATTCTTAACTGATAATATCAGTAAATATTTCAAGTTCTGTTTTGCACCCTTAATCAACCACAATATTTAGAAAGCTTCAGGTCCCTGTAAGATGCTCTGAAAAAATCCTGCCAGTGATTACATTATAGCCACTGATTACTACTACCCTGGGAATGACTGCTCTTCATGTATCATCTCGTGGAACCAAGGTTGACTGAAACTCTATGAGGTCTTTGGGCAGTTGCTGTTTTATTCCACCCTTGTGTTTTCTGTAACTGTAGTTTCTTTCCTAAGTGGCAGGTAAGAGATGCTCCTTTAGGCTAGGTGAATAACTTCCTGATTATAATCTCAGCTGACAATAGTTCTCGCAATTTATTGGAAGGTAGAAATGTGAACACTATGGCTCTTTTAGCTCGGGGAATTCTTGTTAACTCACTGATATATAGACTTCTGTTTGGGAACATTTTGGATAGTATTCTTATATTATCACCTCCTTTTCTGGCATTAAATGTGTTTTATACTTAAATCCAAAGGACATTTCTGAGTATCTACCACATGCCAGATATTTTATTAGATGCTGGGTCATTTGGGTTTTAAAAAGGCACTGTCCGTTTTATTGATGGCCTTATAGACAATGGAAAGAATTTCACTTTAATATGATATTGATCAGGCCATTTTTCTTCAATTTGTCTCCATTCTACCATCCTGTGTGACTACTATCTCCATATTCCTCTGACCTCTCTGATCATTCCTACTTTGCTCTCATTGCAAGTTCCTCTCTTTCTGTCAATTCCTTATATGCAGATATATCCCAGCACTCTATATTTTGCCATCTTCTCTCTCTGTTGTACATATTCTCCTAAAGTGATCAGGGTGATCTCATGCACTCTGTCCTGGTGATTAATAGTGATAATTTCACTAAAATATCCCTCTTGCACTCCAAATCTGTATTTTCCAATTTACTTGACATCCTCCACCCCTTCCTCCCCCCCCTTCCACACTAAATCTTTTACTCCTCTTCCATTGGCACCCTGAATGTTCACCAAAGCCTGGCTGTTATTCCAGCATGTTTCCCCACCCCTCTTTTTACTCCCTATGTGCAGTTTATGGTAAAGCCCTGCCAATTCTTTTTTTCTTCTTTATTTCTCAAATACTTCACCCAATTCCCATCAATACTTCAGTTGCACCAGCTTTGGTTCTCTTCATCTCTTCCCTGAGTACTACCAAAATCTATCAGAATTTACTGCTTCCTCTGGCCTTCTCCAATTCATTCTTTACCCCCAGAAAAATCTTTATAAACTAGTATAAAACGTAAAGCCTCAAAGTAAAATATGATATTTCTCTGATTAAAAACATTTAATGATTCTCTTTTGCCTATGTGATAAACTGAAATTCCCTGGTTGGGACAGGCTCTTTAAATTTTGACTCTGTTTACTTCTCCAGTTGTATTCTGTGATTCCACCTCTCCCTACTGCCACCTTCAATCCCCAGCAACATACACATAATCACCTGTTTCCAAATCACATGAAACTACTTCTGTATCTTATGCCTGGGAATCCATCCTCCTACTTTTCTAAGAGAATGCATATTTATTTTCTAAAACTTAGTTTAATTGCTTCTAATTTTTAAATCTGATGTCTTTTTTTCTGCTTAGATAGATTTGACCCCTCACATATTTGTATCTCCACCAAGCTGTGTACATGATTTCATAAAGCACCAAAGCTACACTATTGAATTGTCTGCTTATACATATGTCTTCTTTTACTATAATTCATTGATGACAAGAGCAGAGTTAAATTCACCTCAGAGTTCCCAGTAACTACCAGAGTACCTGGTCTACAGAAAACACTATATAAATGTTTATTGGCAGATGAGATGGAAGGATGGAAAACTTCATATTTATGTAATGTTATTAAACCACATATCTATGTTTGTAAACTTTATCTTTGTGGGCATAAATACCTGATCTTCTGAAGACTGTCTACCAATCTACCCTCCTTAAAGTTACAAATATTGTGGTATGAATTTGGTAATTTTATCCTTTAAGATATGTTAAAAAATAGCTATTTTGAGTCAGAAGGCTATGAAGGAAACCTAACTCAAACTTCTTGTTGGGTCTTTTTACCATTAAGTGTGTGGGCCCAAGGATTTTTTGACTGCCCAGCACCTGAAACTTCTTCCCACATTTCTGCTTTAACTCTTGGTGGAAGGCAGGGCCTGAATTCCACGAATGCTCTAAAAATCCCAGCTAATTCAGATTCAGGAATAAAATTTAAGCTTGGCCAATAAGACCAAAATCCTCATGTTATTTTAAATTTGAAGGAGTGACACAAAATCAGAGACAGTGGGGTACCTTCATTTATGCAGCAGCCACACCCATTCCCCAAGTTGGTAGCAGCACTGAGTACTTCCAGTGGGAGATGAGAGGTATCTTCATATTATAATTACTGTGGTCCTGGAACCACCTGATATTTCCTTATTCCTGCTCATTTTCCAAGCCTGGTGCTCTAGTCATCTGCAGAGTTTCCTGATTTACTACAGTATTTTTGGTAAAATCTTTCAGTTTCAAAGGGCTAGTCTGTTTTTGTTCCTCTCTGCTAACAAAATTGACTAATGCTTATTGATAAATTTACTTATGCAAAATTGTTTAAGTGGAAGACTATGTGCTAGTATGCCTCTAATTTAAAAATGGATGCATTTAATTCACTAAATACACAAGGCACAGCTCTCTCAAGTAATGAATACAAAAGCAAAATGTTCTTCTAACAGAACACCAGGGAGAAAACTCTGTGAGTAAACGACATAAGTAATTTATGGACAATAACCATTGCTTTGCCTTCAGATATTTCTATATCTTCTTTGCATTCCTTTCCCCAGGTGCCATATAAAAGGGGAATGGTAGGCGGCTAATGAAGGTGTTCTCTGTGGAATTATATGGAGCCTCAAGAGTAAGAAATAGAGCAATTGTCTGCAATTATAACCAGATGTTGCAAAGCCCTGTAAGCCTTAATGGCTGTTGTTTCAATACAGCATTTTAGAAGGAAAAAAAAATCAATAACGCTAAAATAAATTATGGGAAGTATTTACTGTCCATTTTTCATGAGAAAATTACTGTACTGAGACTTTGTTGTGCTCTTTGGATGTGGTTTGAAAGTTAAAAAGCTAAAAGATTGTGTTTATGCTTGTATGTTTGGTTCTTGTATGAAGTATTATGAATTATCATTGGGATATCTATAGAGCATTTACTACTGAAAACTATGCATACGATTGGACTTTAAGCAACTTAAAATTTATGAAAGAAAAACTACATCCTCTTCAGCTGAATAGAACAGATGTGGGCCTCAAGATTTGAATGTGCCCAAACTATTGATTCTTCTCTCTTGAATTGGACCTCTGTTGGCCACAAGAATAGTGAGTAATTTGTGCATGAAGCCATTCAAATATTTTCTTCCTACTCAGACACAGTTTCATGGATAGGCCAGGCTATAAGTTAGTTGGAAGATGCTGGCATTTTAGCATGTTTTTTCAGTGAAACTTTTTAATCTTTACCAGTGTTACCCAAAGAATGGCCCTTGGACCACATTTGTCAGAGTCAACTGGGGTGCTAATTTAAAGCACAGATCCCTTGGTCTCATACTACACACTTAAATTAGAACCTCTGAGGATAATCTGTATGTCTGTCCATGATGCCTCCTGGGTGATTGGCACACTCACTGAGTTTCCATCATCGACAGCATCTCCCCCTTCTTAAATATGCTCCTTAGTATCAGAGTTAATTCTAGTCAAAATGTGAAGAAGTACAGATTTATAGGCAAGGCCTTCTCTCCCAACCCTCCAAATCTCTCTTTCTGATTCATATGGGAGGTAAAGCTTAACCACTTCCCTTACCCTTTTCTACACAATCCATTATCTGGTGCCTTCTGTTTTCTATGTCCTAGACACTCACAATTCAGTCATCATATTTCTTAAAGTTTATCCTTTCATTTAGAAAAACTGTCCTGGATTTTATCTCCGTAGCCAAGTCATCTAAAGCAATTGGGAGCTACTAACAGCCTACTCTGTAAACAATATAAAAAGGCTAGAGAAAATTTTAAAAATAATTCTTTCTTGAGTGATACTCAAGCACAGAAACTTCCCTGTGTAAAGCACCTTGTTCTCTGTCTCTTCCAAAGGAGTCAATTAAAGATTTTGCAGCTATTATACTTTTAACAAACATTTATTTTAAGAATGATGGGCATTTCAATCCAAGTTGCAGGGAATGGTGATATGATAGTATGTCTGTTGGAGAAGCAAAGCCTTTAGTTCAAAAATAAGGAGTGAGGGAGCCTTGTCATTGGAAAGTAAATGGTTTAATAGAAGTGAAGTCAGAATGTACTGTACTGAATGCTCCAAAGAAGTCATTAACCAAATAAATTGGAGAGATAATGACTGCCTGAGTGAGGGGGTAGAGAGTGGGGGTACAATGTGTGGTAGGTGAGTGGTAGAGCAGGGCAGTTGACTCTTGAACAGGTTGGGGCTTAGTGGTACCAACCCCCACATAGTCAATCTGTGTATAGCTTTTGACTCCCCCATAACTTAACTACTAATAGTCTACTGTTGACTGGAAGCCTTACCAATAATGTAGTCAATTAGCACATATTTTATATGTTGTATGCATTATATACTGTATTCTTACAATAAAGTAAGCCAGAGAAAAGAAAATGTTATTAAGAAAATCATGAGGAAGAGAAAATATATCTATCATACTGTTTGTATTTGTTTTTAAAAATCTGCATGTAATTGGAACCATGCGGTTCAGACCTGCGTTTGTCAAGGGTCAACTATACATCTTGAAGGAACTTAGAAAGGATTTTAGTAGACATGCCAGGAGAAATTCTAAATTAAGGAAATAGCATGAGCAAAGACAGAAATGGGAAGGAGCTGAGCTTGGACATCAAGAGGTCTAAACTGGAGTTGGGAAGGAGGGAGTTGGTACTGGAAACATTGAGGGGGGAGGGAATTGACTGCAGCTGTATGTGAGTGTGTGGGAGGGGATGCAGACTGCTTTCAAGTACAGCTGACACTAAATGTATTCATAGTTTGTGATAATAAACCTCATCTTTCAATAAGTCTTAAATCGGTTATCTCTGAAAGTCCTGTCTATTTAGAGTTTGGTTCTCTTATATTTTCCATGTATTAGTGAAAATGCAGCTCCTATTTTCCATCTTTAGTTATTTGTTGAAAGTGCCCATGCAGTTATTGTCTTACCATTGTAATTGCTCAGGTAAGATTTTCAGGAAACAGAGCATGGGTGTTTGAAGTTTGCTTTTCCTGTGAAATGTGAAACATGATATTTCAGGTGATACTAGAAACCAAAAGTCCTTTCTTTGATTTCTTTCAGTGACAGATAAATAACATCATGATTGTTTTGTTGCTTTAGTGAGGAGAAAATGTTACCCATAGGCAAGAACCTATAGGAGAAAAAAATAAAGAGAAACATTATAGTTATTTTACAGACAAAGAAACAAAGAAGGCAAAGCATATTTGGGAGGACTCATCCTTATCCAAGGGGCATTCAGTGTTAAGTGGTAAAGTCTGTTAATCCAATAACAAGACTGAGAAAAAAGTCTATTGTCTTTTTAATTAAAATAGATCTTTCTATGGGTTCATTTAGCATTTCATATATTTTCTAGATTTGGATTTTTAAAAATCTATCTGCAACTTCTGTGCTTATGTTAGACTTGCTTTTTTAATACCTGAGAAAGTTTTCTCATCTATTTGGATTCAGTGACATTTCTCCCAGTCTTAGGTTCTTTATTTTCTGAAGAGTTTGGAATGAATCAATTACACATGAATATCCTGGTGGAAAGTGATATGAATTCCCATATCAGTTACCTGGCCTCCCTCATTTCAATGTAAATAACTGATTCTCTGAAGACTCTATAAGGTTATACATATTGTGATATGGATTTGGTAATTAATTTTAGTCTTTCTTATGTGGTATAGCCCATGTTAAAAAATAGCCATTTTGTGTGAAAAAGCTCTGAAGGAAATATAATTAAAACTTCTTGTTGAGTCTTACCCCTAAGTGCAGTGGACACAAAGACTTTTTAAATGCTCAGCATCTGAATCTTCTGTATCCTCCTTGCTAGCTCTTCTCACTATGTCTTCAGCTCTGCATACAGAAATAAATTTCACTTGAAAATGGAGAAAAGATTATTACTGAAGTATGCATATTTTTATATCTTAAACTGCGTGTGAAACAAGAAATTTGATTTTGTTTCCCCATAACACGGTTAGCTGTGACTTATCACACATAGTAGAAATGAGACAGCAAATAATTTACACAGAATGTAGATAATTACAATCTTCAAGACTTTCACAAAAGTAATCTAGATCTTTTAATAATATTTCTAATTCTCATAATTAAATTGAACTCTTACTCCAAAGGGTAAAAAAAACTATCTAATAATTGAATGGTGGTCTTAATAGTTTAAGCTTCTACAACATTTTAGTTTTATCAAGGTGTTTTTTATTATTTTAAACTTACTTACTCTTCACAACACAAAAATTAGGTAAGGCAGGGCAGGTGTTATTAGCTTCTTTTGATGCATGTTGAAATTGAACTAATGAACAGATGAGCTTAAGTCTGATAGCTAGTAAGTGGCAACACCACAATTCAAATCCTCATAGTCTTCCAACTTCAAAGGATAGTGTGCCAAAAGAGTAAATAAAGTGAAGCATCTCTTGATTTTTATATAGGAATTTCAAATAAAGCTATTACTAATACAAAAAAAGTACAAATATATTTCAGCAATGAATCTTTTAAATATAGTCTAACTTTTATGAAATACCTTTTAAGATAGTTTTTTTTTTAAAATAAAAATACAGCTTAAATAGTCAAATAGTGTTAGACAATTTCTTTTCAAACTTCATCACAAAATGCTTTGTAAATTTAGAAACTGGAAATGAAGGTAAAGCTTAATGACTAAAAGATGCACGATGAATTAATGTTAAGGAGTTGAATAGTAAATAGTAAAATAGGATAGATTGACTTAAATATTTATTTTTAAATGGGAAGAAGTAAGATAAACAAGGAAGAAGACATTCATTTTATTATCATGTATTTTAAAAGCAAATAGTACAGTTAGTATAAAAAATTCATTATAACTTTTGTTTCCATTAATTTAAATTTTTAATCATTTGAAATACTCTAAATATAAAAATCAGCCTGAAGCTAGCAATTCATGAAAAGCTTGAACAAAATCCTTCATATTTCTAAATTATGAAATATTTTAGTACTTAGTTTAAGCAACAAAAATTATCATCATAATAGATTACTTGCCTGAAGCCACTTGTATCTTTCCATTGGAGCTTTCAAAATTTAAGAGAAAATGATGAACAGAAACTATGGATTGAAAATATGTAGTATTTTATGAGAACACAAGCAGGAAAAGATCAGAATATAAGACTTCATAAAAGCTCCATTAGAAAAAGTTTCACAATGAAAAATGCCAAAGTATCTTGTTAATGTAAGAAAGCACATACCTGTGTCAAGCAAATAATATACAGTGTGATTTTGGTATCAACTTCTGATTCTTTCTAAGGACACTTTAATGTGTTTTGGAAGTGTGTCTCCAGATATCATCAGTTGTCTCTTCTTCCATGATTCTAATTCTGAATGTCAGTATTCCAAATTGACCTTCACTGGAATGGCCAATTACAGTTGTCCCTTGGTCTTCGCAGAGGATTGGTTCCAGGACCCTCCTGCAGATACCAAAATTCATGGATGCTTAAAGCCCTTATATAAAATGGCATATTTGCATACAACCTATGTACATTCTCCCATATACTTTAAGCTATCTGTAGATTACTTATAATAAATACCTAATACAATATTAAGTGCTATATAAATAATTGTTATATTGTATTGTTCGGGGAATATGACAAGTATAAAAAGCCCATACATGTTCAATACAAAGGCAACAATTGTAGGCTAGGCCTAATTACATTGTAAACATCAGCCAGAATGTAACATTTTCCCTAAATATTTTCAATTCACAGTTGTTTGAATCTAGGGATGTGAAACCCATGGATATGGAGGACCGACTGTGCTTGGATAGTGCTAGCAGAGCAATTTAAAAGAAATTCTGTTTCACTTTACATTTTCATAAAGTTCACAGTTTAAATGCATCATCTGTTTAATTCATATTTTGCTTTTACTTTGCTCTAAATAGCTCTGAGGAAAATAACTAAAGGAGGGTGTGTAACTTAACTTCTTCACATTATTATTTGTAAAAATGTCTACAGAAGTCTTATCCCAGGGAATGAATATATATAGTTTAAATGTCTGTAACTGTAGTTTATTATGTATATCTATCTATCTATCTATCTATCTATCTATCTATCTATCTTTCTATCATATATCATCTATCTATCATCTTTTATATATGCAGACTGTTAGGCCTTTTGATTAAAAGAGCCTGCTAAGCTCATGCCCTTTACCCCATCATACTGCAAGAACCTTGGAGACCTCATTACTTCCCATCCTGCACTCTAGAAACCCCAGAAACCCCTGCTGGCATAATCAGCCCTGATGTACCGCTTACTTGATTCCCATGTCACAAGTGTGCTTTCTGTTCATCTGAAAGAGTACGTTCACGTCAATTCTGGATAACTAATTCATATCAAGATGTTAAAAGGTTATTGTACTTTTTAAGCAAGGCATTAATTAGTCTTAAGAAGTGAAGAATGAAATTGTAGGCATTTGTGGCACAGTGAAAAGAAGATGTTTATGAACAAAGAGAAAAAGCATTGCCACATTTTGTTAACTATCCATTCTTTCTCTAAATATCATCTTTAGGAAAACTTCTCGGTATCCATCACTTACCTCACTGATTGGATTTCCTTACTGAGCTGCGAAGAGCAGTGTGATAGTCATTGGTCTCTTCCAAACATTCAGGTTCCTTTCTTTCTAGACACAGAACAAAATTAAGCTATCTCATTTCCTTTGAAGTTAAGAGAGATCATGATGACTTGCTTTGGTCCATAAACTATTAGCAGAAGTGTCACAAGTCACTTTCAAGCAGACACTTTAAGAGTCAGCATATTGGTCACTGTGCTCCCTTTTCTCCACCTTTGCAATTATGGAGGCACAGAGATAGAGCCCCTTAGACTGTCTCTGAGTGTGGACGATATAGAGCAAAGCTCCCTCCCCAGATGGCTCCTGATACACAAGTAGCATAAACAAGAAATATGCCTTTGTCATTTTAAGCCAACAGTACTCTGGTGTGGTCTGTCATTATAACGAAAGGTATCCTATCTTGTCTGGTACAAGAATCAAGCTGAATAAAATAGAAAAATGCTTCAAAAAGTTTAAAGCCCTCATAAACATCCATGAGAGATGGCTCTTGTTATTCATAAGATGGGTACTAAGTTTATTTGGTTCACTGTAAGCAATCTGAGTCATTAAGTTCAATTTTGATATTTGGACTTTTTATCAATCAACAAGTTTTGCAAGTAAATATACTGATGAACAGAGGATTCTGGAAGCTGCTTGGGTATCTTCCTTTTAAAGTGGGATAGCTTATCATAGAGAAACAGAACAAGCCATTTGGTGGATAATAGGTTCTAGGATGAGGGATCCTTCTGATTTCCCATGCCAGTGATTGATCAAGATTCATTCATGGAGCAACAATTTGCAGACAGCTTTGCTGTTCATCCCAGGGACTCATGGCAATTTGGTTGTCATGTGACTGTGTCTCATCTCATTGCCTTCAGGTTTCTTACTTGGTTACCCAACTGAGTGCTGATTAGGTTGCAACAGAATTTAGGGTAAAAGCAGTTTCAGTGAATGGCGAGACTGCAGTTCTAAGCTATATTTTTAGTCACAGGTAAAAGCAGGCCTAGAATATGTAACAGCTGCATAACAATATAATAATTAAGAATCTAATGATTTAAAATGCCCTAAAATACATGTGAAAAAGATAAAAGACCATAAGATGTTTTTCCATTATGTGCTTCTGAAAGGCTAGTATTTTCTTCTTTCTTCTCCCTTCATTATATTTCCATGTAATTGAATTCCATCTTCTGCTCCATTAACCTTCAAAGAAGCTATGTAACAGGTGCTTGGCTCAGGTACTGTCAGGTCCCTACAAAGATATATTAACAATCAGCCATTCATCAATGCATTAAACATTTTTTTTAAAAAAAGGCTGTTAGTAATTAATGATGTTGAATGTTCAGTATGTGAGGAAAATGAGGTTTGTAACTTTTACTGCCATCTTGAAAGTAAGCAATTACTGATCTGATCTTACAATGTGAACTTCTAATCTAGTTGAGCAACTCTTTTGACTCAGTTTATAATGTATTTCTACCATTATTTGGTCTTTTAAGCTATGGAACTTCTTATATCCTAATGGTAAGTAGCACTTAAACCATAAGTAGACTTTTGTTTTGTAAAAATAATCCCTAGTATATAGAAGCTTTAATTTCTACAATGGCTCATATGGGTAGAATAAGGTAGTCAAGGAGTCTTCACTGGTCAGAAGAGCAATCATTTTTCCTTTGTTAAAAAAAAATCATACTCTACACATGCTGCTTTTTTTTTTTTTTAAAGCACTCATTTTGATTTTTTTTTCTCCAATGGAGATTAGCAGAGCACATGTGATGTAGAGTGCCCTATTTCAGGGCTTTTTAAGGACAGTATTCTGATCTCTTAGGCTTAACAAGCAGCTTTTTTAAAGCTTGAACAAGCAATAAAAGCACTCCTTCACTGGGGCCACCCGGGAGTCTGGAGAGATCAGCCATCTCCACCTCAGGGGCATTCTGCCCAACTGGAAGTATAAGGCAGAATAAAGAAAATAAACCTATTAGGGACAATGTACACATGAGCAGCTTAGCTAATAAAATCAGTAGGAGAAAATATTTACACATTTTAATATGATCGTGTTTTATTTTTGTTTCTCGCAGTGCCACCAATGTATATGAAAGTATCTGCTCAAACATGACCATCTGCTTGAAAAACTTATTTAAAATAAAAGTAAAATGCACAATGAGTTTATATGTTTGTATCAACATAGACATATGCATACACACTCAGGAAGACTGGTCTAATTTTATTTTTTCTTGTGAAGTTTAAATTCCTAAACCTTTCTGATCTAACACACTATTAGTTTTTTACTCCAAACTTCCAGTTGATTGCCTTCCTGGAAATATCTTTTGTGCTTCTTTAATCTTTAAGCAGCTTGTATTTTGCTTAACTATTCATCCCAGTTTTTCCTTTTTCTCCATTTTTGCTGAAAGAAAAAATGGGATGTGGCCAAATTCAGTGATTCAGGGGACATAGGGAAAGATGTTTTCCATACAAAATAGTGAATAGTATGTGTCCAAGTTGGTATAGTCTTGCTGTCAAATTTCAAAATTGTTTGTATTTTGAAATGGAAAAGCATTTAAGTTGGGTACACAGAAAACAATTTAACTAAGTGAGGAAGGGGAAGCAGAAAACAATAGCAAAAGCATAAGAACATCGTGAGAAAGAAATTACAATTATCTCCTGAAAAGTTAAAATATTTAAGATAAAAAGGTTGCAGATATTGACAAGTCTCATCATAGCTCATTGGTGAGATTTTACTTGCCAATTCACTAGTGTTCTTTTTCTTCAAATGCTATTTACCTACTCTAATAGTAAGAATATTGGTAACTTTAAACAGTGAAGCATCAAGGTGAATAAGAGAATTTGAAATAGGTTCACTAAATTGAAAAAAGAAAAAGACAAAGTCATTATTACAATCACCAAATTTCAAATGAAAGCTAAAAGCTATCATAAACATGATATAAGATGTATTTTTATTGGCCGTTGTCATGGTAAATAGGTATGAGAAATATTTCAGTTTAAGTGCATTATTTGATTACAGTAATTAAATATCTGCTGTGTGTAAGACAATATGCAAGCTACTATATGTGCCATTATATGTACAAATAAAAACCCATGGAAACAATGTAAAAGTTAGATAACTTTACCAAGGGCTTCATGGTTAGCGTTGTTTCAATAGTGTTAACTCAAAAACATAATCAAAACTTACTTTTTAAATAATTCTAGAAAACAGAACAATAATCTTTAAAAAGAAGTTAAGTAAAGTAAACCTACAAAACTTAATTTAACAGTTTAGAAAAATATTGTTGATTATTATTGAGCTTATTCATAACTTAGTCATGATCACTATACAAACAGAAGACAGTAGAGGTACCTGTTATTTATATTAATGAATAATGATTATTTCCTTGTAGATATTAGTTGTGCATTTACCTTGTGATCCTCATTTTCTTCATATGTGAACTGGGGAAAGTAGTTACCCCTATTCAATGGAATTAATGTGAGGATTGACTGAAGTAATGCACAGAAAGTAAGAAGTCAAGTGTCCTGGCCATAGGAAGTTCTTTTAAAATAAGACCCAAGTCATTTCTCTCCCATGCGTCTTAATTTAATGCACTGAGAATAAAATCCCAACACAGTCAAGGCCTTGTAGGCCCTAAACATCTGATACTTGTCTACATCTCTGTCCTCACCTATTCAATGTTCCTTTTGATCAGCATGTGCCAGCCACACACGATGGTCTTCTTCTGGCAGCTTGAATACAACAAAAATTCTCAGTTCAGGACCCTTGTACTTCTTGCAGCCTCTTCCTGGAATGATCATCCTCTAGGCCTTTGAAAGGTGCTTCTTTTGTCACTCAACTCAGTGGCTCCCTCTTCCAAGAGGGAGGTCTTTCCTGACCAGTGGATCAAAAGCTGTCCAGCCCCTCATGCAGCCTCATTCCTCTCTGCCATGTCCACTGTGTTTATTTCCTTCATAGACTTCTGCCATTGTTAAGAGATCACCTTCAGAAAATGGTACAATCACAATCCTCATGCATAAATAAAAGTGAACGTTCTAAAGACTTACTCCTTAACTAACATCCAGGCAGATGTTATAATCAGTTCAAAAGGTAATCTGTAGATTAAAAAAAATTGTAGATAAAGAGCATTGAAAGAAAGGTGCAAATGGAGACAAAACTGCTTTTTGGAGCAGGTAATGGGGGAAGATGGAGAAGAGAAGTCAATTGTAACTCTACTAGACAGGACAGAATTTGCAAGTGTATAAGAATTATTTTGCATTGCTATCAATTGTCTAAAATTTACAGAACTATAAAACCACTCAAAGACAATGAATGACTAAAACCAGATAACCTGAAGGGAAGTGCTCTCAACAGTGCATAATTTTCCACTGAAGCACAGATATTTTCTATACTATATATTAATTCATTAGTTAATTTTCTTGTTTATTTTCTATTTAACAACTTACCATTGCCAAAGCCTGCTCCAATGCAAGCTTTCTGAGAGCAGGGACTGTGATTGTTTACTAAGAAATCCCATGCCTGGAACCATGCCTCATATATAGTAATGACACTATAAAAATAGTTGCAAATATGAAGAAAATAGTTAATATATGGTTGTTTTTACTGTTTTATATGTACCATTTTTACCATTCTTGAAATTTATACAATCTTGTTTACATTTTTATTCTATTATTCTTTCCCAGCTAATTTCAACAACCTTAGAAACAAAGAAATTTAAGCTGAGGGGGAATTTAGAAACCAATCGAATTTAAACCTCTTTTTTTATAAATAACAGTGTTGAGTTCTAAAGTGATTTGCCAAATGTTAGCAGAACCAGAGCTAGACCTTGCTCTTCTAATATTCAGCCCATTTTTCCCCCAAACTTAAATTTGAATAATGTAGTAACTTTTTTCAATAAAAACAAGAACTCTGAGTGCCCAGAGAAGCACTGACCTAAGAACTTAAAGTCTACCGAAATATACTTTAATTGCTCATTATTGTCTTGAAAGATGTGTCTTTATAATTGATAAAATATTAATTTAGTCATTATTAAATGAAAACTGCAAATTAAAAGAAAAATCCTCTTTTCAAAAATCTTTGGGAGTACATGGATTCTAGCTTAAAAACACTGCACCAAATTATGCTCCTCCAGCCAATCTGACAACATAACTGCACCTTTTTCACTGTCATTGCCTTTACATTGATTTTAATCCCACAAGTGTCTATAGTGACTGGCTATCAAAAATAAGGTACCACAGGGCAAAAAGTATAAGAATGAAGAAGTTGCAATCACTATATTGAAGATTTTTTTAGTGCAATGAAAGGACTCAGGCAAATATACCATAACTTTAACACCAGACAAAATATGTGTATTAGTCACAGTTCTCCAGAGCTTGGCTCATGCAGTTATGGAGATTGAGAAGTCCCAAATCTGTATCTGTAAACTGGTGACTCAGAATAGCCAGTGATATAAGTTGCAGTCCAGAAGACATCAGGCTCGAGGTATTTCAGTTCAAGTCTGGAGACAGGAAAAGACCAATGTACCAGCTTAGCAGTCAGGCAGAGTGAGTTCCCTCTTATTCATGGGAATGTCAGCCTGTTTCAGTCAGGCCTTCAACTGACTGGATAAGGGCTTCCCATATTAGGAACTCCTTTACACAGTCAAATGTTAATGTTATCCAAAAAAGTCCTCACAGACACCCAGAATAATGTTTGACCAAATATTTGTACATCCTATGGCCCAAACTGACATATAAAATTAATCAACACAATATGTAAGCAGTCATAAAAAGTAAAATTTAATTGCTATAATTATGAAAAAGATTTGAAAGAAGAGTTTACTTTAGAAAAAAGCTATTGATTTTCCTCCTCTGTTCACCATTTCTATTGTTCCATCAATAGATGTCTATTAAACATTTACATGGGAGAGATGCTGCTTTAAAGGCTAAGAATTCGACATTAAGTTTCACTCCCATAGGGAACATATGCTCTGGCAATATTGACAGCAGAACCATGTGCATTATAGAGTCATGTATATTCCTCCCTACTCTCCGACAAAGACCTGGCCATAATGTCCCAATTCCCATACTTTCCATGACTTTTTACCTGTCACCTCTCTTGCTCTCTCTTGCTTGCTAATGCTACTAGAAGATTAGCCATTAAATTCCTCCTGGTGATTATTGGCCCAGTCTGGGTCTGTGGCCAGCTAAGCCTTTTGATCTTCCCTTCTCCTTTCTATTGTGTCCATATCTTCCTGTTGACCTTAACTACAACCTGGTCTGTAAAAGACCCTCACAGTCACTGTGGGAGTCACCACATGTAGGGCCTATGTGCTCCTCAGTGCCCCAGTGTACCCTCAGTATGTTCCATAGCTATAGCTGTTGAGCACAGGTCCTGTGTTATATCACACTCACACATCTCAGTAACCTTTAAGGGGAGAAATTATAATCCCAATTTTGCAAATGAGAAAATAGAAATTTCAACAGATCTAAAAAAATCTCCAAGATCACACACTCATAAATGATGGATATAGGTTTTAAAGCCACTCAGCCTCGTTCTAGATTCCAAATTCTTCCAGCTGTTATCCAGTTTCCCCTGCAATTATCTTCTCTCAAGAACACACTCTAGCTCCCATTATTCTCCTTGGGCTCTTGCTTCCACCTTCTGTTTCCTGTTTCTTCTGCCTCCCTCCTCTTTTCTATCAACTTTTTCTGACTCCAATCTTGTTCAGTTGGGAAAAAAGGAGAAAAAAGTCCTAAGTTAAGCAAACAAACACACATCTATTTGCTCAGCACACCTCTCAGTAAGGCACCAAGCCCTGACAAATATCATCCTACATATTCCCCTTCATGCCAACTTGCAGAAAAGCAGCCAATTTCTACTTTAAAAAAATCACATCTCTCTTTTTCTCCCAAGCCCTGAATGAGTCAATTCCTCTCACTCTGCTAGAATTTTGCCCCATTGTGCCCATACTGTCAAACAGAATGTCCTTTCTGAGCCCTTGTTCTGTATGACTGTGTTCTATTTGGTACTGTGAACCACACAATCACTTGTAATGTTACAGCATGGGTTGAATCTCTGAACAGAGCAGTGGTTCTCAACCGAGCAGAGGTGGGGGTAAGGAAGTTTTGTCCCTAGGGGACATTTGGCAATGTTTACCAACATTTTGGTAGACGTGACAGGGGAGTGCTACGGGACACAAGTAGGCAGAAGCCAAGGAGGCTGCCGAACATCCTACAATGCACGGTCAGCCCCCCATGACAGAATTATCCAGCTCAAATGTTAATAGCGCCAAGGTTGAAAAACCTTTAGACAGAACCAAAGGGGAAGGGAATTCTTGTTATTTTTTTGGTTTAAACTCCAAGTAGATCCACATGGTATAAATGGCCATAATTGGATTATGGAAATGTTTACTCCACTTCTATTTTTCACTTTGACATCTGCCAAAGAACCCAGCAGTTTAACAAAATGGCAAAGGCAGGTTTGCAGTCTGGATGTTTTTCAAAATCTACCTGTTTTCCATGATAGTCAGGTTGGCAGCAGTAATTTTATTAGCAGTGATCAAAATCTAGTTTCACAAAAGTAATGATGGAATTTTCCACAAAGAGACTTGTTCTCCTATATTTTCTTGTATCTGACTTGGTTTGTAAGAACAGAGCTTCTGGTTTCTGGTCACCACTGCTCATGCATAGGGGATTTTTAAAAGGAGTTGGTTGTGGACTTATTAAAGCAAGATTTATTACATTGTGAAATATCTGAAAATGCTCAATACAGTACAAGAAGCTTAAACTTAATTGCCAACATAAAAATTACACATATTGTATTCAAATATTTGTTGAATAAGCTACAGTCTTTCCATTTTGATTCCAGAGATTGACATCATTAAATCCTCACCCTGAATACCATGGCTTCTTCAATTCTAGCACCTTTTCAATTAGATCACTGCCTGGTCCCAAGCTACCTTCAAGTTTTATTTCTCACTAATTTTGTTTAGGAACCCTTCTTCTACTCAAACTACTATAATTAAAGTTTCAAAAATAGACTGTTCCCAAGGGTCTCTTGAAGTAAGAGACATACAACAGAACAACAACAACAACAACAACAACAAAAACCTACCAAAATGTAAATTCTATGCGATGAAACCCAATAATTTTAATTATTTTTACTTGGACAGTACTATAATGTCAAATTTTTAGTAACACTGCCTATAATAATAAAAAAAATCTTTTGCACAAATTGAAAAAGCTTTATTATAAAATAAAAACAATTGTATGTATATAATAAGCTCCTATCCAGTGATCTGATGTTTGAACACAAAATTTTAACCCTTTAGGCAAGTGGAGAAAACTTGCCAATATGTCAAAATATGTTAAGTATACATTTTTTTTCACTTATTCCATGGCATTCCAAAAAATCCTACAGAATACAAAGTATTTAACAACCTCCATTTTTATTATAGCTTTGACAACAATTAGAATCAATTCTACAAAATTGATTTACATGTGATCATATTTAATACTAAAGATGCTTCATCAAAATGCTCTAGTTCCAAAAATGTCTTGACATCAACTTTTTCTTGTCCCGTGTTATGGAAGCTCCTTATTCTCCTAAAATTTTACTGTTCTACCCAGTTTATTATTTTTTAACTCCCTATTGCTCTTGTTTTCTTTTTTCATCTGAAATCCTCTCCATTTCATGAAGTTCACTTTATCCCAGATATGGTGAGGTGGTAGACCACAGGGGTTAAGAGCATATGGTTTTGGAATCAGACCTCTCTGGATCCTAGCTCACATTTTGACACTTAAAAGTTGGTACTTGATGCTTCTTAGCTTCCGGCAAGATGTTTTCTTTTTCAAACATTGTGTCATGTTCCAAGATAAAAGAAAAAGAAAGGCCAAAAGTAAAAGTCAGGTGTTATCTTGGAAGAGATGCTTTCTGTGGGGACCTCTGTTTATATCTCACTAGCTAGAACAGCGTCACCCCTAGATTACTGAAGGGCTTGGAACTAGTTTATTTTGTTCTTTCTCTCTTCATATTAGAGAAAACAGAGGGACTGAGAAAAAAATGGGGTTGTAAGAATGCCCACTGAGTCACCCTTCATTATTTACCATGGGAGGTATCCCTCAGAAGGGAGTTTCACCAATGCAGAAGGCTTGACATGTATCTTTATTCATTTGTTAAATTTCAGTATACTGCAATGTATTTAAACTTACATACTCTTAGGTGTATTATTTATGGGTTATATTATCTAATTAGAACTAAATGAAACCTCATATAAAGACATGTGTCTTGAAAATGATTCTTGCAAGGAAAGCATGATATAAAGATACTAGTAATAATTAAAGAAAAAAATGATAAGACAAAATTATTACCACACACATTCTGTGGTTAAAATGATCACATTCCAAGCAGATCAGACTAAAAGTCAGACAAACATGTTGAAATTATCTGAAAGACTTAAGAATGAACCTCAATGGTATATGAGATCTTGAAATACTAGCATGAAACCATCATGGTTTATCTGAAAACACTCAGAATTTAAATTATGTAAGCACCAAACATGAACATGAGTCTAGACCTCTACAACTTTTTTGTTTTAGCAGTATTTAAATTTATGAAATTCTCAGTCCATTAGTTTAAAATTTTCAATGAATTTTGTATGTACTGAGAACCTCCTATTGAAGTTTTCTTACCTAATAGGAAAAGACAAAGAGACGTCAAAAGGAAAACACTTGTTTCTTTGTCACAGCAATGTTAGATGAAGTGATATATGGAAAATAATATAGAGATAGACTAAAATGCATTTCTCTGTAAGCAGTTACTATTAAAAGACTCATTGGAGAAGACATTGTTCCTGAAGACTTGAATAAGACAATATTTGAATAAGTTGTCCAGTGTGGAAGAATGGCTGTAGAGTTGGATGAAAGTTAAAATATTTAGTGTCTCCCAGCTTAAGGCATTTTTTTAAGATTCTTTTTAAATAATGACTTTACAAATAGCTGCATCTTTGTGAATGACTAAAGGAAAAAGGTACCAAATATTACGAAGACTTACCAGAAAGTGAATTATTTAATGTATTCATCAGGAGAAGCTGAGCTATAATTTGGTAACAAATTAACTCAAAATTACAATAGCTTAATATATCAAAAGTTTATTTCCTGCTCATACTTTGTCTTCAGTAAGTCTAATGGCTTCTTCCCAAGGGAGCTATCTCTCAAACAATGACCTAGAGATCCAGTGTGCTTCCACTCATGTGCTCTATCATCTCAGGACAGTCAGCCTGCCAGGTCTCTGTGGCAGGAAAAAACCATGATGAATTTTCATGTGGGGATTTTTACAGCCTCAGGCAGGAAATAACTCAGGTCACTTCCACTTACATTTCACTGGCTGGAAGTAGTTGATGGCTCCATTAATGGCCATTGGTGGGAAGAATAGTTTCCTGTGTGCACAGGCAATAGGGGAATACTGAATATTGGTGAGCACTATCAATGTTTTCCACATTTAATAAATAAAAATATAGGTTTTAAAGGAGTATGTCACACTAAACTTTACAGAACACTTTCTTTGATAAAACAAAGCAAATGACTCTAGAGCAAGATTATGAGATAGTACTATATGTAAAATTCATTTACTGCATATTTCATAGAGAATGTATTTTAACAATGAGGCTGAAGCCTGAGTATCACTGAAGAGTTTGATTTTAAAATATAAAGTCTTTTTTTAACTCTTCAGAATCTCAAAATACTTACCATGAGATTGAGACTAGAAGAATCATTAGTATTTCATAGAATTTTAGTAGCAATCTCAAGACAATGTGTGATACAATGATGAAACTTAAAGATGAATTATGCATTTTCAAAAATTAAACAACAAGAAGTGCTCCAAGTTTGTTGATCATTTCTGTGAGGACAAATGGCAGTTGCTCAACATATGGGGGAAAAAACACTCAGACCTTCAATATAAATTATAAATTCAATGTTTAAATAATAAATGAGAAAATAATTACTTTAGGAAAAAATTATGCTATGGAGAAAGTATTTTGAAAACAAATACACATAAATGTAGAAATACTTTACTCATTATTAAAAGCATCATAGGATTATTGCTTACATAATTATTCATATCTATACATTTAAAACAGTCTAAAATAGATTTTGCAAACTCCTTAAGAATTAAAACGAAGACCATTGAAAAATTAGTGGATGGGATTAAATACACACACACACACAGTCATTATCCAATCTTTTCTTCATATATGTATAGAGTATCTTTTACTGCTTTGGTAAGCATTGCAACCAAATATCTAAAAATCTGAGTCTAGAATGACCTAGTGCCCATGTAAAAAGCACTCAAAGAACAGCTTTGGTGGTAATGGTGCAGCAATAGGACAGCCTAGTTAGGTACCAGAGACCCATCTAAGTAAGGGGTTGTAAGCTCAGAACCAGGAGACTGCTTACTAGAAAGATTAATCTAGTGGACAGTAAAGTTCTGATCATGACAAAAAAAAAAAAGATTAAATGTTTATTCATTCAAGCACTAGACAAGAATTCATTGAACACCAACTTTTTAAAGATTTTCTTTTCTTTTAAATAACCACCACAACAATAACAACACCACCAATGTTCTTGAACACTCATGTGCCAACCACTTTTCTGCATGTGAACTCAGGCCACTGACTTACCATGTGGTTTTTGTCCACATATTCTAGTATCAAGGTTGCAAAACAGCTGTAGTGCCAGCATGATCTTTATTATATTCAAGGCAGGTGTAAATGGACCTATGAAGGGTCAGGGACACTCATTATTCATTAGCATAACACTAATTTTATGCAGCAGGAAAACACTAGTTTTATGCAGCTTCAGGACGGTGAGGTGACTGATTAAAGTAGTAGCCTTCTGAGATTCTCTTGTAACTTTGGTAGCATGTGATTTAGTTCTAGATAGAAATGAAAGTGGAAATTTTAGAGTTAAGCTTTTGGGAAAACCCTTTAAAGGGCATTTTATCTGCCATTTTAAGATTTTTTTCTTATTCTTAAGTTTTGAGGGTACTTTATGTATCCTAGATACAAATTCTCTGTCGAAATATGTCATTTGCAACTATTTTCTCTCCACAGTGGCTCATAATTTTTCATTCTCTTAAAGTGTTTTTTTTTCAGAGCAACATTTTAAGATTTTGATAAAGACCAATATATTATTGTTTTCTTTTATAAATCTTGCTTTTGTTTTATGTCTAAGGACTCTGCATAATCCAAGGTTACAAACATTTTTTTCTAAAAATTTTAGTTTTATATTCACATTTGGACCCGTATTCCATTTTAAATTAATTTTTATAACTAGTAGAGGTCTAGATTGAGATTTTCTTTTGTTATTGTCGTTGTTTATGGCTTTCTTGTTATTTCAGCACTAGTTCTTAAAATAATTATGTTTTCCATTGAATTGTCTTAGCAACTTTATGGAAAATCAATTGACCATATTTGTGTAGGTTTCTTTCTGGACTATCTATGTGCTGCCATTGATTTGTGCCTCAATTCTCACACTAATATCTGATTATTTCAACGAGAGAAAAGAAAGCAAGCCACAAAAGCAGGAACCATAGAGAATATTTTAGTAGTACAGGCAAGAATTATGGTGTCTTGAAACAGGTGGTAGCAGCAGAATCAAAAATAATTGGTCAGATTTTGGAAATGTTAAGAACAGAAGAACACATAGAGCTTGCTTAAAGGTGCACTGTAGAGTGTGAATGACTGCAAGAGTAAAAGAGTAAAATCAAGAATTTGGGCTTAAGTGATTAGAAAAAAGCTTTTTCTGTTTTCTGAAACTGGGACACTAGAGGACAGGCAGGTTTGAGATGAATAAAGAATATTCAGTTGAGGGCATGTTAAGTTTGACAGTCCTATAGGGTGGGGTGGGATGGAATGAAGTGAAGTGAAGTAGAGATATTAAATAGCCAGTTTTATATATTTGAGATCAAAGTTCAGGATAGAAGTTGGTGCTGGAAATAGATATATTTTGGAATCCTCAAAAAGCAATGCTATTAAAATTTATGAGACCAAAAGAAGTAATCTACAATATTTATACTACAGAGATGAAACTAAGGGCACACGAATATTTAGAGGTTTGGGAGCTGGGTAAGCAGTAGGAAAGGTAACTAAGAAATTACAGGAAGTAATATAGAAAGACAAAGAGAATGGTACCCAGAAGGCCAAATAGCCATTGATGGGCTATTATGTTGTTTCCATATCTCATCTCATTAAACTTTTTTCAGTTTCTTAGAGTATATATACCCAGAAGTGGAATTTCCAGATTATATGGTAGATTTATTTTTAATTTTTTGAGGAATCTCCATATTGTTTTCCATAGTTGCACTAATTTGCATTCCTACCAGCAGTATATAAGGTACCTATCAATGAATGAATGGATTAAAAAAATGTGGCATATACATAATGGAATGTCATTCATCCATAAAAAAGAAGGACAGCATGGATGGCCTCAGAGCACATTATGATAAGCAAGATAAGTCAGGCAGAGAAAGACAAGTACTGTATGATATTACTTATATGTGGAATCTAAAAAAGTCAAACAAACAAGCAAAAACAGAGTATAACGGTGATTACCAGGGAATGGGGGACAGGGAGGGATAAAATTGATGGTATATAAGTGTAAATCTTGTAACAAGTACCAAATAAGCCATCAAGATTTAATGTATAAAATATCGAATATAAAAATATTGTACTATAAGCATGTAATATGATCAATATTGTTACAATGCAACCATATTATAATATATAAATATATCAAAGTAACACACTACACACCTTAAATTTACACAATGTTACAAGTCAAATTTATCCAGTTTAAGAGTCAGTCATTGTATCTATTAATGGTTGCTGATAGACTGAAGAAAATGAAGCCTGAGAAACCATAGTGAAATTGATATAAAAACTTTCTTGGTTGGTGGCGGTGATGATAGCATGCCTGGGGTTGTTCCATTATGTATATATACAACATTTTTTTATCCATTCATCCATTGATAGGTACCATTGATAGAAATAATGAGAGGAGATTAAATTGAGATGGTAAATCCAGGGTTTTGCTGTAATAGGTGTCAGAAATACAGAATGTGGGGTTAAAGCAGTTCTCTAGTGAAGTGGGATAGATTAGGGTATAGTTGTACAACTTTGGAAATGATCCAGCAGAGAGGTAAAAATTGGTGATGCAAGTTAAAAGTGACAACTGCAAGAGGATATGAGATTGAATGGATGGGCAGAGGTATTGACAATAGGCCTTGTAGAAAAAGAAAAGGCACAGTGCATATGGGTGGCCAATCGATTTGGCAGGGGAAGCATGTTGACATGCTCTTCCGGTTGCTTTTATGTTCTCAGTGAAATAACAAGGAATTTACACCAACTGAGTTTGAAGTAGGGAGCTAAGGTGTTGAAAATCTAGGAAAGTGAAAATATGAAATCACCTATTAGAGTTGGGAAGTGAATTAATGAAGGAGTTTAGAAGGGTTTCTGGGTATCAATAAAGACATAGTAGACTATTTAGCTTGGCTGTATGATTGCTCCTGTCATGTTCATCTACTCAAGTGCTGGTGTGGAGTAAGTGGAGTAAGTGGAGTAAATGGATTCAACTATGACAATTATGACGGTGAGAAAGAGAAGTAATAGAATGGAGGGCGATGCCAGAGTGTGATTAGAAAGATATGCCTTAGTTAGGCAAAGAGCAAAGTGAAAACATAGGGTTAATGAATAAAAATGTAATAGGATTTGTGAAGATGTATAGCAGTAGTTAAAAAAATATTTCATTGCTAGTTTATGAAGGCAGTTTAGTAGGTCATGGTTAGCCTTTTTAAGATTAAACAAAATGGAATTGGATGGAATAGAATACAAAACACCATATACTATTACAGGTAATAAATGTAAATATTGTTTTATGAACATTTGTTTTAGTTATTTACACGTATATATATGCCAGTTTGCAATATGATATGTATTTTTTAAAGTGAGTCTTGATCTAAACTCTTTGTAATCTCCTTATTTAAGGGAGCTGCTTATTAAAAGCCTGGGACATCAGCCTCATCTATTACTACAAATGCAGCTTTACCGCTACAGTTTATAACTCTTCTGGTAGGGAAACAAAAGCAATCAACTTTCAACTCTATTAGGCTTCAAATTATGAGGCTCAATTCAATTTAGATTGCAGGCAGGGGTAGAGAATATCTTTCTTAGCAAGGCCATATTCCTTAATATCTTAGATTTCTGACTGGTGAGGTCTAGTTTAAGTTCATATATATATATTTTTTATCAAGACATTCTTACAGAAGCAACAAAATAATCAGCATACACCAAAAATTTCTGGGTTTCCTGCCATTTCCCCTAACACCACAGTCTTAATAGGAACATGGCATGTGTTTTAAGGTACAGCAGGTAAAAAATCGGCTGTTTCACTATCATGTTAACAAAGGTCACCAGTTCTCCAGGCTACAGTATGTGTGTACTCCCTCCCAATGTCCAGCCAAGTTAATTCCATACTGTAGCATCATTACTTCTCCTTTCTGAATTCCTTTTCAGGCAGAGATAGTAATTAGCCAAATTCAGCAGAAAATATAAATAACAGTTGTTTAAACAAATCAAAATTTTATTTGACTTTTCATAAAACAGAATAGTCCAGGGCTGTTAAATCACTCCTTATTGCCACCAGCATCCCAGAATCTATCTTTCTATCCAGCCATCTTTATTTATTTATTTTTCTACTAGCTGTATGTCTATTCTCTACTCAGCTCTGAACTACTAGCACTGTGACTCGGTAAATATGTTTCCCAGGTTCTTTTGGCAGCTGGCTTCTTGCTAAATTGTGCCCAAAAGGAGTCACCGATAGTAGATTCTAAAGTGAGAGGAAGGAAGAACAATTCTGATCCTGGCTCTGAAAGCATCGGCAGTTGCTCTGGTAGCTGGTGGTTGTTTTAAGAGTAGTGGAGACCAGATGGCTGTGCATTAATCCAGCAGGCCAGCTCTTCCTGGATTGCAGCTCTGGCAGGAGTTGCTCTCTTTGGAAGTTCTAGCCTTTGCACACTAGACAGTGCATGCAAATGGGCTTCATTACAGAGATGACAGCAGTTTCCCGATTTCAGGGTGACATCATTTCTTCCTTCTGCTCCTTCAGTTTTCTTTTTTACATTGAACATTTTTCCTATTAAATTCTCTTTGCTTAAAATATGTAATATGTTTTTATTTTCCTGTGTAGATCCTGACTAATACTTGGTACCAGTGGTGGTACCTCAGGAAAAAGATTATAAGAAATAAGAATATGAATGGATTTGAACAAAATGATGGACTGATTACTGGTGGAAAAAATGATAGTAAGAGTCCATAGAATAACTAATTTTCACAATTACTATTAGCATATTCTGCTGGAACCTGGAGAAGAATGCCTATATAAGGCAGAGCTTGAGAAACCAAATTGACCCTGAACAGTGGTAATGATGGCGTAAGGATGGTGAGATGACTAGGCGAGTTCTGATGGCATCAGAGAGCTTATGCGAAGAAAACAACAAGCTCGAGGCTTAGAATTTTCAGCATCAGCAAGACTGAGAGTTAAAATTATGAAAGACTCAGATTTTTTTATAGTTTGCAAATCATAACACAATAGCATTCATGCACTTTTTAAGCCTCTCATGGGAAATACTGGTTCTTAACTGGGATAAAGGGGGACCTTTAGATTTGGAATGGAGCAGTTGGGTAAAATTTGAGAATCATGAACCCACCCATTTGCTGAGCATCCCTTGCTGGTAGATGAAATTCTTCCTCTTCTATTAATGCCACCAATTTTCTTGAAGGTCCTCTGAAGCTATTACCTTGCAAGACAATGCCCATTCTCCCCTAGATCCACTCCACTGCCCTTAACTACTTCTAGACCCATAACTAGAGCCACAGTACAGAAAGCTCTAGAAGGAAACTTAACTTCAATCATGACAGAGTTGAGTTTGAACTAAACAGTAGAATGATGTTAATTTATAACAGTGGATACTTAGAACTGGATTCTAAGGTCTAGTATTAAGGTTTATGGAGATCAGCTGTTAAATGAAGTTTTACTAGAGTCTATCTCACAATGGGCCCAATGGATCTAATCTTGTGGTTATTTCCTTAATTCCTAAATGCAGAATTGAAATAAACACCTCAAGAAAGAGCAAAATTATTACACTGGTTCAAGAACTTTCTCCCCTAACCAGAGCCAAGGCTTTATATATGGGAGTGCTAGAGAGATTACTGCCCTCATCAAAGACTTGAGCATTTAGGGGTCATGATTCCTATTGCATTCTCACTTAACTGCTCTGTTTGTAAGTGGATTATAGAGAATGAGTATGGAGTATCATAAATCCAATTAGGTGGTGATTTCATTTTATAGCTGTCACTCCACATGTGGTATATTTATTGAAGCAAATCTACACAGCCCTTGACAACTGATATGCATATTGATCAGTTAAGTGCTTTTCTTTTCTCCATAGTAGCATCAGTGACCACTAGAAGCAGTTTGTTTCTTCCAGAAGGCAGAAAGCCATACCAACTCTCATCTCAGTCATAACAGTGTCGAGAACCTAGGTCCCCTGACATCTCTCTGACTGGACCTAAGGAGCAGTTCATGACAAGTATTCTAGGACTATAAATAAGACAAATGTATGCCTAAATGTGGAAAATGAACACCATTAAAGTGCAGGGAACTGTTTTATAAGAAAGATTTCTAAGGGTTCAGGTGTCTGGGGCTTATTGGAATACCCCCTCCAGAGGGAAAGACAAGTTTCTTACCATTAAGAGGCCCAGCTATCTATGAATGTTCAAAACACTACATACCAATATGAGTGTACTGCTCTCACTCATTTGCTGAGTAGCCATAAGTGGGGTGAGACCTGGAGCAAAACAAGGTCTGCTACAGGATCGGGTTTGGTGCATACTATGCTATCACTTAGGATTTTGACCCTGCTGATGGTGCTGAAGTCTGTGCAAACAGGGATGTTGTACAGACCGCTGGCTCCTGCTTGCTACTGGGCCCAGATGAAATTAATGTTTGACCACAGAATACCACCAGATGGTCACATAATCTGAGCTACTTATCATGAACAGAATCATATCTAATCCACGAAACCATAATGTGGAAATCAATACTCTTGATATTAAATCAATACTCTGTTATAAAGTACAACATTTCAAACCAATGACTAGAGTATGGTACTCTTTAATCTCATAGCCAAAATATTACATATTTAGGAATCAAAGTGTGGGGATGGAAAGGTTCTTCCAATCACTACTTTTCGTAACCTACTCCCTAAAGTGTTACTCCCTATTTCTAAAAAATTTGAACTCTACTAAATCATCAGAGATCTTAGTTCATAAGAGAATGTATAATAATTTGGTTTAAGTGGTTCAAGACTCTCAATTAGTCCCCACAACAGCTTTGAGGTAAATAAAAATGTCCCCTGTTTACAATGAAGCCAGATGTCACCAGCTGGTAGTTGGGAGGCAGGACTAGGATCTGAATCCAGCACTTCTGCTTCCAATGCTTATGCTCTTGACTGCTAAGTAATTGTAGCTTCAAGATGACTGCAAAGGGCCGCCACTCAATGTTGTCACTACAAGAACACTGAGCACTCATTCCTAGCACAGTGGAATCATGTCTTCTTGACAACAAGCCCATTCATTCTGGTCCCTATTGCTGTGTAATAGACACTCCAAAACAATGAAAGTTTTTAGTTTGTTCATGAATCTGCAATTTGGGATGGGCTCAGTGGAAATAGCTTCACTTTACTAATATCAACTTGAAGATTGAGAGCTAGAATCACCTAGAGACTTGTTCACTGACATGTTTGGCAGTTGATGCTACATATATTACTTTGGACCTCTACTGGGATCATAGACTAAAACACCTATACATGGCCTCTCCATGGGGCCTGGGCTATCGACAACATGATGACTTGTTCCTATGAGTTAGCATAATAAAGTAGAGAGAGGCAGGTGGAAGTTGTGTGGTTATTGATGACCTGACTTCAGTATTCTGTTTATGTCACAAAGGCTGGCACATATTCAGGAGGAAGAGAAATAGACTTTCCCTCTTGGTAGTAAAGTTGAATAGCATGTGAGGCAGGAAATATTGCCATGGCCATTTTTGGAAAATACAATCTGCCACACGATTACTAAAGCTAATCGAGCAATATAACTAAAACCTATTGGTATATATTCAGACCTAGTCATGGTTAATTCAGGAATATCACAGTCTTAAGCCTATAATTAAGATTCATGGTGAATTCAGCTACAGGAAGCCGAGATGAGACAATTACTTATAACTTGGAGAGAAGTTTAGGTCTCTTGTTTTAATTTTTTAAATTTAATTTCAACTATACAGTACATTGGTTGGACATCTATATAGTTTATAAAATGATCCCCCCAATTGCACTCTCCCTCCCCTGACCCTCCACCTAGCCAATGTATTAACGCTAACTGCATTCCCTATGCCATGCTCCCCATCTCTATGGCCATCCACAGCTACTAATTTGTACTTCTTTAGCCCTTCACCCCCTTATCCTAGCCCCTCCAAACTCCCTTCCTTTCTGTCTATCACCAAATGGTCCACTATATTTGTGAGTCTGTTTTTGATTAGTTTGGTTTTTTTTTATTCCTTAGATTCCACACATAGGTGAAATCATATAGTCTTTATCTTTCTCTGTCTGACTTAGACACCTTCTAGGTCCATCAAAGCAATATCTTTTTTCATCTTCTTTTCACATGTAGGGGTCCTGTTTTCTTATCCTTTCAGCCACTTTGTCTTTTGGTTGGAGCACTTAATTCTTTTTTCATTTAGGTATTTATTGATAGAAATGTAATTGTTAGGTCTCTATTTGTTTTATCTATAAAAAAATTCCTTTCTGCTTCATCATCTACTTTCTCCCTCCATCATAAAAGAAGAGTTCATTCTACCCAATTTATCATGTCTGTTGAGTATTGTGCCCAAGCGTGTAGCAATACCAAATGTCATAAAGATGATTTTTATTGAGTGGGATAATACCAAATGTCATAAAGATGATTTTTATGAGAAAATAGTAGCACCTTGTTCCCACTCTGTCATAAGTTTAAAAATAAAGCCATTATTAATTAGCAAACCATTTTATAAAGACAGAAAAGTTAAGAAGAAAATATGAGGAAGTCATGTTATGTACAGAAGGTGGAAATCTGTCTTACCATATATGCTTATTTTCTCCCAGAAATTAAAGAAAATAATTTGATATATGACATAATATGTAAGCACTGACACACTAAACAAGGAATAGGGATGAAACAGCAGTAGAAATTGGTGAATGACACTCAATAATTACCTGAGTAATTCCTTGACCTGGTAAAGCTGAAATTCCATGAGCATCACTAGCCACTCAAAGACTTAACCTTCCTGGATCCATAATTGCCCTAAGTGTCATGGTGGTTCCCAGGAGTGAGAGTGAGAGAAGAGCATACTTTATGTGTTTATAGATGATTCTCTCATTTTCTATCTCCTTCCTGTAAGGATTCTCATTTCCATGCCAGCATTGTTATCTCTACCTGCTCCCCAAATAGCAAAGCCTTTCACAGGGCTTGTGCCATGATATACGTAAAGCACACGGGGAGAAGATCTCTGCTAACCACCCTACCACACACTCTACCTCTCACTAGAATCCCATGAAAACAATTTCTTCATTTTCCCCTTTGTTATCCCTGCACACATCCAAAGGATTGGACTAGAACTCGATGGCAGAGACCAGTGTTTCCAGACTACTTGTTCCCCTGGGCACCCCATAGGCATCATTCACATTTTAAGCTATGCCCAGATGAGTTTGAAACCCATTTGAGGCTCAGTATTGGGTCTCTATTATAAATACTCCCAGTGTGTAATATCTTTAAGTTTTTCCAGTGTTCCCTAAATGTCATGCTGGGTCATCCATACTGATGAGATTTGGTGAGATAGGCATGACTCATGGCCTGGAAGAAGAGTCAGAATTGTGGACTCAGGGGTTATTCTTGAAAAAAGAAGGTTGAAAACAAGGACAAACCAGAGATAGGATTGTCAGAGACAGCAGCTTGAAGCCTAATCGGATATGTAGAAACCAGTCACTGAATAATTACTTCTATTTTCCCCGAAGCCCCATTTACTTTCATCATTGAAGAAAATCTTTATAGGAACAGAATTGAAATTACTGAGTACAAAGGCTAAATATTTCTAAAACATGAATTTTATTATGTATCTCCTTGATTTACATATTTTAGTAACTCTCTATTGTCTTCTGAATAGAAGCATAAACTCCTAAATGTGGCATGCAAGGGCCTCCGTAATCAAGTCCTTGCCTGCCTTTGCAGCCTCATCTCCAGTACTAGTTAGCTAGGACTGCCAAACAAGGTACCACAGCTGGGTGGCTTAAATGATAGAAATTTCCTGTTGGTTCTGTAGGCCAAAAGTTCAAGATCAAAGTGTTGTCATGACTGGTTCTTTCTGAGGCCTCTTTTCTTGGCTTGTAGATGACCCTCTTTTCCCTGTTTCTTCACATTGTGTTTCTTCTCTGTGTGTCTGTCCAAATTTCCTTTAAAGACATTGGTCATATTGGATTACAGCCCACCCTAATGACCTCATTTAAGCTTAATTACTTTTTAAAATATCCTACAACCAGATATAGTAATGTTCTGAGGTGCTGGTGGTTAGAGGGGACACAATTCAGCCCATAATACTTCTTATTAGCACTTTTCCCTTAACATACACATACTTGCATGTGCATGCACATGCACATGTGCGCATACACGCACACACACACACACACACTTCTTTAGTTATAGCTACTGTTTCTTTAGATTCCCTTTGTACATGTTGTTACTGCCTTGAAATGCTCAGTAAATTCTTTAAGCTCATCTTCCTCAAAAGTTTTCATTGCAATTCTGTTCCTTGGATTATATCCCCAGAGAACCTTTTGTAAAGTTCTATCACATTGCCTATCATCTGGAATTGTACTAGTCTATCCTATCAAAGACATACGTAGCCAGGATAAATGATACAAGGTGTAGAAATAAAGGCTGCCATTCGTGTTAGAGTCTGATGCAGGGACAAGACATCATGTAGGTCAAAGAAGCATGGGCTCAGGCTTTGGCAAGTCTGAAACCTAATGCTCATGCTATGCTGTGGCTCTGCTTGCTCTGTGCCTGCAGGTAAGTTACTTGACTTTTCTAAACTTCAGTTTTCTCATCTTTAAAAGTGGTATTAAAAATGCCTATTTTGAATTGATATTGTAAAAATTCAATGAAGTGATATACACAAGTATATAAACATAATCATTCACGCTTTAAAAATATATCAGTGAAAAAAACTTTAATGACAGAAACATTCTAATATTTAATGTGGACAAAAAAGCAATTTTATAAAATTAGGTCCATGATATGAGCTTAATTATGCAACAAAAATTACACATAAGTGCACATACAAATACATTTAGAAAAAAGACCAAGCTAAAGATACCATTATGTTAGTTGGGTCTTTCAAGAAGCAGGTCTCATAATGGAATTAGGAGTGTAAGATCTTCGGGGGCCTTTGTTGGGGACATAATACCTGAGAAAGATAAAAGGGGGAGGAGGAAGTAAGATTGGGCAGAAATAGTCTGCAGACCACTATGCAGGTCTGATACCTATCAGAAGAAAGGGTGGAGAAAGCACTTTCCACAAAGCAGATCTTACCATCTCTGCTAATTTAACAGGGAGTGCCAGAGCAAAGGCTGACCATAAGAGGAGTTCCGTACTGGGTATAATTGGCCAGGAACTGGTACCTCTACCACGTTCACTTATAAATGGGAAGAGCATTGCCTTATCTCCAAAGCTGAGAGAATTCCCCTGGTGTTAATGGCTGGAGATTATCAGCTCTATAAATTTTCCTTATAGCTGCACCAAGAATTATTTCTTGAGTAAAGATTCAAGTGATTTATTGTCATTGCAGCTACACCTATTACTCTTTAATTAATGAGAGTAAGAACTACTTTCATTTCCCTGTTTATAATTTTCTATATTTTCAAAATTTCTTATACTTTATCATTAATTTTCTTTCAATCAGAAACACATTTTAATTTATGCCCAGAAAAAATATTTTAAATTTCTTTTGTAAACAATAAGATAACCTGTAATGCTAGAACAGTAGTTTTAATAATAATATTTGTAATAACTAATATTTTGTCAATGTATATTATAGGACAGTCAGTTGACTAAGTGCTTAACTTGTACTTAACTTGTACTTTCTTATTTAGTCCTTGCAACTGCATTATTTTTCCCATTTCATTTGTCAACATTCTTAGAGGAAAGCAATAGAATCTAATTTATTTATTTTTTTACCTAAACGGTAAAGAGTTCTACTACTCTGGATTCAGGAGGGCTGGGTTTGGACTCCAACATCATCATATATTAACTGTGTGACCTTGAGTAGGTCATGTATCCTTTTTGAGACTGATTCCCTTGTAAATGAGAATACTAAACAGTGCTTCCCTGGGGGGATGTGAAGTTCAAGGTGAAAAATGTGTGTGAAAGACTTTGGAACAGGCAAGACTATCTGGAAAGAACCTTGGAAGCTAGAAGAGTGGCATCCCAGAGTAGCTTCCAAGTAGCCTGTCTTGTGACAAACATTAAGTTTTCTTTTGTCAGACCTACAGCAGAACTTCTCAGGCAGTAGCCCATCATAGACAGTTCCGGGGCAGGGCAGAGGCACATCCCTGGCTGTCAGATGGCAGGGTGCTCTCCAGTTGGTCCCTGGCCAACAAACCACTAGACCTGGTCTCAACAAAAACAGTGGGCTACTCTGCCCACACTAAGGCTAAGAAATTGGTTCATGTGCTATTTCAGGGAGAACTGCTCTGCATATCTGTGCTAGGGTTGGATTTTGGGGAGGTCAAGGCTGCTTAACACTTTATGTTCTCACATCCTGTTCTCACATTCTTTACTTTTACTTCATACCCTTTATCACAAATTATAATCTATCATGTATGATTTATAATATGATTTACTATAATCATATTTATTAATGCTGGTCTCTATTTCCATTGAAAGCATGGAAGATATCTATTTTCAATCCTTTGGGATTCTCAAGACCACACAAAGTGTCTGTCATAAAGTTGTCACGTAAGAACTTACTGAATAAATTTGTATAGTAGATAAAGTATTAAAAAATTTAGTAATAAAATGTAGCACTACAGTGACTGTCATCTTGTGTAGAAATACTTTCCTTTCCTTTTAGCATCAGGTAAAAGTGGCATCATAAGAAAGGGAGTTAAGAATTGATATGAATATAAGGTTCAATGTAAACCCTGTATTTTCTCTATTTTATATTCAATCAACTATTTGAGTAGCTAATATTGACTGAGGTAACGTATGAAAAATGTATTCTGTTTTGTGTGTCCTCCTTTTTAATTTTTAGAGCATAAGAAAGCAATGAAGTGTTCAAGCTTTGGTTCACTCTTCAGAGATACTTTGGGAACACTATACTTTTAGACAAGACCCCGGAATTTCAGGGACACTGTTGCATAAGTTCGTGACTGGCATTCACCTCCTTGCTGGAGAAAGAAACCAGCATAGAAACAGCTGAGAGCCACTTATGGGGTATGCATACACATTTCCCAACTCACTTTCCTCTTTTTCATGTACAGCTAATGACAGACATAAATTTTGGAGAATTGTTTTCTGCAAAACATTTCCAGAGAATATCTACAATTACCTCATCAGGCAAGAAATATGAAAAAAATTTTCTTTTTGTTTTAGAACAAAAAGAATACTTTCTCAAATTCAGTCTGGCATTGATTGGGAGGAGAGATGAATTTTAGTAGCTCTGAGATACATTCTCCTCCAATCATCCCTATTAAAACTTCATCAGAAATTCAGAGTTAAGGTTGTTGCACGAATTGGATTAATCATATGATCATGGCACAGTGCTTTGCAGGCCTCCGGAAAGCCCTAAACTAATGGTTTACAGCTGTCATGGTTCTCTAGTGGGAGCTAATAAGAAAAGCTCTAGGATATCTATTAAAGCAACTGCAATACAACATAAGAAAACCAAGTTGTGTATTCTATCAGAGATAAGGACCCCATTTAATAGAAAAGCTGGGGTTTGCCTGCCACTCAGCCAAGGCACATATTGAGAGTAAGCATTCCATAAATAATGCCTAGATACATTTTGGGCTTGTGCCAAAATGCTAACAAATGCGAGAAGAAGCAAGATAGAGCAGCAAATCAGAAAAAATTTTTATAACAAAGGCAAAGATAACACTTCTGCCCATGCATGTTTATTTTTCAAATGTTATAAGGATTTTTAAGACCCCTGAAATCATCTTCCACATGCAGGAAAATCCAAAGCTATCCATTCACATATTTATCAAGCACGAAGTGTGTGCCAGATATTGTGCTAGATATTGGAGACCAAGATTTCCTGGCCTCAGGAAGTTCATAGCATAATGAAAGACAATGAAAGTAAGCTACGCAGTGTGAAAAGAGAGCTAGACTACGCCAAGTACTTCATAGAGAGAAGAGTTGTGTTTCATCTTTATGTAGCTCTAGCTCTTAGCCCTATGCCTGGCATGTGTATTCAGTTCTTAATAAATATAAAAATTGGTGAGAACTGAGATGCTATTACAGAGCTTCATACTGCAGGAGCTCAGAGGCAGGGCTCCTAATAGAGTCTCAGTGGTGGGAATAAAGAGAGTCTGAGACAACTTTCCAGAAGAAGTGACATTCAAACAAAATTATTAATGATGGGTGGGGGCTAAATAAGAAAAAGAGAGAGAGAGAGAGAGATCAAAAACACCCCAGGCAATGGGAAAAGTATTTATGAGAGAAAAGTGATTGATGGGCAGTTTCAAATTGCAAATATAGTACTTTATTATATCTGCAGTGCAATGGGGGTGGTAGAATATAGACATGAAGTTGGACAGGTGAACAAGGACCAGATCTTGGAGAATGTCATGCTAATGTTTGAATTTTAACCTTAAAACAATTAAAAAATGATTGAAGCATTTTAAGCAGGAAATAGACATGACTGAATTTACAGTGTTAAAAAAAGACCACAATAATAGCTTTGTGGAGAATCACTTAAAGAGGCAATAATATTGTAGGGAGAATGCGACTGAGACAAAAATTGATGGGCACTGGATGGAACAAATTTAAGCCGTGGCTATGAAGATGAAGACATATAAACTAATGTGAGAGATATATAGGAGGTAGAATTGGCAAAACTGGTGATAACATGCAGAGGTGAGAAAGAAAAAGGCATCAAGAAAAATGCTCAATGTTCTGACTTGGACATCTGGGAGAAGGATTATACCATTTATTGAAGTAGTGGAAACTGGAAAGGAGAGGTTTGGCCAAGTTAGATAATAATGGATACTCTTATTTATGTGATGAGCTTGAAGGTCTGGGAAAACTCAAATTAAGATATCCAATAGGTTGTTGAATATTTAAGTATGTAGATTATAGCACATAAGAGAGCTCTAGACTTATGTCACTTTAAGAGTCATTGGCTGGTAACTTGTAATTGTAACAGAGACTGAATGAGAACAGGTAGAAGAGTATGTAGAGTAAGAGGAGAGCCTGAGACAGAGCCTTGAATGATCAGCAGAGAAACAAGAAAAACTTCTCTAAATAGCTTTTCTGAAAAAAAGAAGTTCAATGAATAGGAAAAGAAATAAAAAAATATGAGTGTCTGGAGTAGATAGATGTTCATCCATTAAAGGGGAAGCACAACAACAACAAAGGGTAAATGAAGGGTGGGTCAGCATCTTTGCTCTACGGATATTGCTTAATGTTACACATATTGTCTCCAATATCAAGCATTCCAATATCACAGGTTAAACATATCAGAATTGTATATTTTTTTTTCTTCCCTCTGTGCAAGAGGCATCAGAATGTACCCGTTAGATGATAGCTGCATGACAGGAGAGCCCCTAGATAAAAGTATCTCACATTTGGGAATCAGGGACAATTGTAACTCACTATCTTTCTTGGTAAAGCTTCTGCTGCTTATTTTGGGGTATGTGTTGTTCTGGTGGAGTAGGGGTGGAGTGGATGGAATCTAAGTGAAGGAAATTGTAAAAGATGTAAAAATGTGGAAGGATTTAAACTTTATATATCTTTGAAAAAGTGTATACCTTGCAAAGACTGTATTAAGATTTGCTTCAATTATGCCTGGGGTGATGATGGGTATCATGATCAGTGAGGTTTCTGCCTTAACTTGGATATTTTGTAATGTAAAGTCCACTTTACTTGTCAGTGTTGGCACTTAATTTGATGTCTATATTCCCACATTTAGTGACACTGGGAATCACCTTTAAAATGGAAATCACCAAAAGAATTTAGAATATCTGCCTATTTACTACATACAGCTGAGGAACCTAAAATGGCCTAGTTCAGGGCAGATCATATACTAAAAATATATGGTTCTTGCCTGATTCTATAAATAAGTAAAACATTTATACAGTTGTTTTCTAGATATAAATATTTAAGTGTACACTTTCCCTACAATCAAAAGCAGTATAGTCTAGATAGGCATTAAAATAAAGTAGTGAGATCTTGAAAACAAGAAGGACACAATTCTACCAATCTTCCTCCAAGAAATATACTCAATTAAAAGCAAAAAGAAAAAGGAAAAAACAATAGCTTTATTTTCAAACCAAACCACATTTAAAAAATCTTTTACACTCATAATTTTTGTTGCTTTATTATCAACTCCTTCAAGGCAAGAGTGTTCCCCATCTTACAGATGAAGTAACTGAAGCAAAGAACGTGAGTGACTTCACCAAAGTCACAGCTAGAGACAAGATCAGAATCAGACCTCGGTCTTCCAGTCACCTGCCAGAAATCAATCTTCATTCCATGGAGAACTGGTGATTTGCAATTCTGTTATTTAAGAAATAATTGGGAAATCATGCATTTCCAAAGTGTATGGAATGCCTCTGAATGAACAAATATAGGGAACATATCTTGTCCAAATAAAGAAACAATTAGTTTTTTTTATTTTTGCCTTTAATGTTCATTAATTAAATTAATTCTTAAAAATAAGTTGATTTCATAGGTGAAATCCAAATATTCTACCGTTAAAATATTTATTAAATAGTATAACAAGAGTCCTAGTTTAATTTCTTTCCCTTCAAACAATGTAGTAAGTCAAATTTATAGACCCTTTTCTCATTTTTACTGATTTTATGAACTTAACTATTGTGAATATTTCAGGATAAGAAGTTCATTGAGTTCACAGTGACCTAACTTCCACTGGAGCATATTTTAATGAACATTTTTTGTCAAGTGATGGAAAGTTTTTCTAGTTAGATGTGAAGGGTTTTTTTTTTTTACACATATAAGTAATTCATATATAGTACATATATGCATATTCTTTATATATTTACACATATTGATAAGTAAATGAATGAATGTATATATGTATATGTGTGTATATATGCAGAGAGAGACAGAGAGGATGAAGACTTCATTCGACTCAAAGGGTAGAGCATCCTGAAACCGTTTCTCTCTGAACTGTTTCTTATTCTTCTAATAGGTCTGTCAGATCTAGTCCAGACCAATACCAAACAGAAGAAAATTCAGTTAGATTCCATATTATACTGAAGATGGATATATTTATTCATTTTTCATGTGAAATGAGCTGTATAATATATTTTAGAGCAGTTTTTGTAAAACTCCTTTGTACGAGTTTAATATTTAATGCATACTGCTAGTTTAATAATTCTGAATTTTACTAAGCTTATTGCTCATTTAAACATTCACCCAAATTTCTACTCATTTCATTCATGACTAACTAGGCGTTTTCATATTAACTTATCTCCCATGCTATTCTATAATACAGGAAAATGTTTCAAATTTAACAATTTGTGTTACTGTGGTATTGCAATGTTTTACTTAAATTAGTAAGTCAACCATAAATATATGTTGCTAATAGTTTAAAGGTAGAAATGTTCATATATTAAAATATTTTATTTAACATATTTTATATTGAAGCTTTATCAAGCCTCTTTTTTCAAAAATATAATTTAATTTTTGGTTTAAGATAATATAATTAATATTATTGTAAGACAGACTTTATGTATTTTAATTCCTGGAATTTTAGAGATCACTGTTTGCCAAGTCATTGTTATCCCTGTATTTCAGAATTTTCTGGATAATCTTATTTTTTCATATGAATTATAAAATCGCCTTGTCAATTTTCTCTGCCCCCTCAAAATTCATGTTAGTATATTTAACAGTTAATTTTATTGAAGTGTAATTTACATAAAGTGCACTTATTTTAATAGAAGTTTGGTGAGTTTTGATAAATACGTGTAACTACATTTCCTCTCCCACCCCAAATATTCGCTAATGTATCTTTGCAGCAATTCTCCTACCCTGGCCTCAGCGATAAATTATGAGTTCTCTATATACTGTGGTTAAAATTTTTTGTCAGATATATGAATTTTGACTGGTTTCTTTCTTAGTTTCTTTTTTAATTGTACACTACTAGTACAAACAACTACAACTTAAACCCTGATTTTTGTATGTTGACCTTGTATCCTGAAAACCTGCTAAATTGTTAGTCCTAATAGCATTTTTATAGATTCCTTAGGAGTTTTTATATACACAATCATGTTGTCTGCAGATAAAAACTGTTTTACTTATTTCTTGCTATCTGTAGATCTTTTCTTGGCTTTAATTTAGCAAATTTCAAATACAATGTTAAAGTGATAAGAGCAGATATGCTCACCCCATTCCCAAGCGAAATAAATGTTTTTCTTTCACCCCTAAGTACAAAGTTTGCATGAATTCCCTTCATCAGGTAGAGAGTATTTCTCTCTATTTCTAGTTTTCTGTGAGTATGGGTTTCAGTTTTGACAAATGCTATCTTTGCAACAATTGAGTTGATAATATAATACACTTTACTCTGTTAATATGGGAATTTATATTGATTTATTTTTTGAATGTTAAGCTAATCTTGCATTCATTAAATAGAACCAATTTGATCATAATGAATTGTTCTTTTCATGAATTCAACTTGTTAAATTTGTTAAGGATTTTTGCATCTATATTTATGAGAATTTGTTTATAATTTTAAAAAATGTATTTGGTTTTGCTATCACAGTTATGTTTACCTCAATAAACTTGTTGAAATTGTTTTTATGCCTCTAAATGCTGAGTTTATGTAGAATTGACATTATTTATTCTTAATTGTTTATCAAATTGACCAGTAAAACCATGTTGACAGAGTTTTCTTGTGGAAATTTTTGAATTATAAATTTGATTTAATAGCTATGGGTTAATATCTTATTTTTTTATAGTGTCAATTTTTTTTTCTGTTGAAGGATATCTTTATTAAAAAAAATTTTTTTTGTATGTGCATCCATTTTTAAAACTCATGCCGTTTGAAGATTTTTGTCAATTTCATGTAAATTGAGAAAATTACTGGTAAAGTTTGAGCAAAATTGTCCTTATTATACTTTTAAGGTCAGTAGGATAGTGTTTATTTCTAATATTGCTGATCTTGGTCATTTGCCTCCCTTCTCTCCTTTTTGCCCAGTCTGTTGATCTTTTTAGAGACATGTTTTGGTTTCATTTATTGATTTTTTTCTTACTTGTTAAACTTTTTCTAATCTATTTATTTCTTCTCCTTACTTTTGGTTTAATTTTCTCTTATTTTTCAAAAATTTTAGGGTGGAATTTTAAATCATTGATTTAGCCCTCTTTTTCTAATATAAGTATTTTACAATATGCATTTTCCTCTAATTCCTGTTTTAGCTTCATTTTGCAAATTTTGATTTATGTATTTTATCATTCTTTCTAAAATATTTTGAATTACTTTATTACTTTCTATTTGTTTCATAGGATATTATTTTTATGCAAAAATTATTTTAATTAGAGTTTTTATTGTGACAGCAATTTTACTGAATATTTGGCTGTCTGTTAATATGGCATTATGATTTTTTAAATTTATCTTTTTATGGTGACATTGGTTAATGAAACCAGTAAGTTTCAGGCATAAAATTTAACAGTAAGGCATATATATATTGTGTTCACCTCCCATGGTTAGATTTCTTTCTGTCACCAAATATTTGACCTCTTTTACCTCATCTATCTCCCCACTTCTTCCTACCTCTGGTAACCACTAGTCTATTGTCAATGAGTCTCGGTTTGTCCTATTCATTTGTTGCTTTTCGGTTCATATTTCACTTATGAGTGATATCATGTGGTTTTCAACTTTTTCTGGCTGGCTTATTTTGCTTAGCATGATTATCTTGAGGTCCATCCATATTGTTGCAAATGGCATGCAAATATCCAAAAAGATATTTGTACACATAGGGTATTTAAAAGTTTGTCATATATTGTCCAAATGTTAAGAGAATTTTAAGAACTATTTTGCTATTTGTTTCTGCTTTAAATCTTTTATGATCAAAGAATATACTCTGTATTATTTCAATTTTTAAATTAATCAGTCTTCCAAATATATAAAATTGTATACATTAAATATCTACAGCTTTTGTATGCCAAATATATCTCAGTGAAACATTAAAAGATAATGAGATGCATTTTATAGCGCAACAAGTGGTCTATATTGGTGATTTTTTTGTTTGCATTTGAAAATATTTTATATTCTGTAGGTGTTGGTGGAATATTTCACAAATATCAATTAGTTCAAGTTTGTTAACCTCGTTTTTCTCTTTATCATTAGTTCAGTAACTTGATAATAATAACCTTTGGTGTGCTTTATAAAATACATTTTCTTGCTTAGAGTTCACTGAGCTTCTTAGATACTTAGAATTAATCAAAATTGAAAATTTCACTCATTTTTATCAAACACTTTTTGTTTTCCTGCTTTATACATTTTCTTTTAGGACTCCAATTAACCTTATATTAGATTATTTTATGTAGTCCCACAGGTCATTGAAGAACTCTTTGTTTTGCTCATCTTTTTACTCACTCGGCTTCTATCCCATACCAGTTATTCTTAAATGTGTAGAAGTCAGAAGTCCCCCTATTACTCTTTTATTTCTATATATTTAAATTTTAAATTATTATTTCCCCAAAATATGTGTTTGATTTTTAATTCATATTAGTAAGTAAAAATATTAAAGAAAACATTGTGTAAGCTGAAAAGAGGATTTCTATATATATCCATAAACATAGTTTTATTTATTTGTTCAAAAATATTTTTGTATTATATATGCATGCCATTTACCTTTCATTAATAATTATAAATGGAAAACCAAACATCATCAAATATTTGAGGAAAATAAACAGAATAAAAGAAGTCAAATAGAAGTAGTAGGACAAATGACCCTGAAAAAATTAGAGATAACTACAAGTAAAATTAAATAACTGGAAATTTTGCCTGCATATGATACCATTATAACATTAGAGTCAGTCCATTCATAAATAATGATTTAAAGGATGACAATAGAAACAATAAATGAATTTGATTGTCTGGACCAGATTTTTGAGCATAGAAAGTTTGCTTGTCATAAAATTAAATTATATAAACAAAACATTTATGACTGGTTAATACCAGGCCAATGTTTACACTAAATCAATTCAGTTGTGCTACTATAGACACAAGCTAATAAACTAGACTGGACTTTGTTTCTTTAGGGTGATCAGCATAAGACTGTCTATCATATTAAGTACGACTGATAATTACTTTTTATGAATCACAGTAATAAGCTTGAGTCATCAAAGTGTCTCAGATAATCATCATTAACATCTAGCATTTTTTATATATGCAAGATGCTCTGCAGTCAATATGTTTTTTTCTTCAAATTACTGCTCAAGGCATTGTTGTGTCCTTAGTCCAATCTTAGTTATTGCTGGTTCCCAACACATAAAGAAGTTATTTTTCACAAGTTTGTTTACAAGTCAAGGGTTTGAAAATGACAAGCAATGTTTAAAATAGTGACTTTATTCATGAGTTTTCTCATCGTCATTAGAGAAATAAGATGGCTAAACAGTAAAAATATTATTTTCTGTCTCTGGGATATTGAAGACTCTGGTGCTGAGCTATTCTAGAAACAATGGCAGTCATGTTCCTATTGATTCCAATTATAGAGTTATTTTTATTATAAAAGCTGTTCTAATTTGGCCTCCTATCTCAACAATGAAATAACTGACATCAATTGTTAGACTGCATGTATGTTTGGGAAGCAATGGTCCTTAGAATTTTCCCTGAAACAAGCACATAGGTATTTGGTATGTTGTGACTTAAAAGAAACTTGCCTTTTTCTTTAATTTTATGGAGAATGGAAGTTGAAAGACATGGTCCATGTAGAGGGAAGCTGAAAACCAGGTAGCTGCAGGGAGTAATTGCTTTAAGCCAAGCCTAGGATTCTAGTTTTCCCTGCAAGAGGCCTGACTGCTGACCAAGGTTCCTCCTTTCAATCCTTTCTACAAAACTTCATCTACCTTGAATCTTCTCATATTTTCTTCATCTTCAATCCCTTCTCATCTCCCTTTCTTGACAATTATATTAAAATGAAATCAAATAAGTAAATACTATCACAAAGTCTTCAAGTTAAGTTTATTAATTAATTTATTCTGAAGCAAAAATCTGAAAGCATAAATTTCCTTTTCAAGTCTTTTCATTATCTACTTGGCTTTGTTCTTTAAGTCTTTTAAATGCCATGAACATTGAACTGATTCTCACTGTCTTCTTCCTATTCCCTCCACTTGTCTCATCAGGTACATTTGTCTATGTTGAGTCTCTCTCAAGCTACACAGTTTAATTCCCATGTTACCATTAGAAAATTGGACTACCAATTCATAAATACTAACCAAAGTGTTTTTACTATCTCAGGTATTTCATAATTAGTACATATTGTACTGATAGATCACAGCAGAGGGGGCTAAGCAATTGAGGACCACCACCTGGGAATAGCCAGCATGTAGGTTAAGAAGCATAAGGAGCTTAAATTCAAATCTATAGTAGGATAGAGTGCAGTGACTTCAGGCCACGAGGGAGATAGGTCCAGATTTTTACCTTTTATATATGTAACCTGGCAGGTCTGTGTCATTTCAAATAACTAGAGTGCTTCTAAGCAAAACACCAAACTAGGTGCCATGAAGGATAAGAGGAGAAAATGTGTATGAAATTAATAAAGAGTATTTCATTTCATTTAGTTGAAACATTGAAACATTTAGTTAAATATTATAATACAAAATAAGAAAATGTCAAACAAAATGCTATTACTTTCCTATGGTTTTAACAAGAACCAAATTTTATTGGGATAGTAATGATTTTACAATATAAATCTCCACTGACTGCAGAATGAGAGAAAATAGACATAAATTCAAGCCATTGGTTTTGATTATAGGAACATGTCATGAAACAGAATATGGTGATTTTTTTTTCTTGAAATAGCAGACTTTGCTTTCATTATAGAAATTAGAAAATACTATTTTATGGTCCCTTTCAGTCCTACATTTTAATAATAACTATTAATTATTTTTATCATAATCATTTTTACCTATAGAAATATTTTGTGTATTACAAAAATATTTTATTGGTGACAAATAGACTAGACTACTGAAATGCATTAGTTGACTGTGTCATCTTTTTAAAATGTGTTTAGCTTGTAAAAGCACGACTATGACATAAAACAATAAACAATGGAGGGTGAGAAGTGTATATGAATGTTCACATACAATTATCTAAATCACAATTAGCATAATAATAAAATAATCAGACAATACAGTGAACATTTAATAATATACCACTATTATAATATAAATGAAAAAGAGGGTTTATCATTTATATAAATGGCAAATTCATATTTCTTTTATCTCTCTCTCTCCCTCTCTCTCTTTCTCTCTCTCTCTCTCTCTCTCTCTCTCTCTCTCTCTCTCTCTCTCTCTCTCTCTCTCACACACACACACACACACACACACACACACACACACACACACACACAGATTCCTGAAGCAAAAGTATCAAGAACTAGTGACTATAAGCAATTAGTCATCATTTTGGTTTTTTAGGTAGATACATCTAATTCTCCCAGGATCTGTACATTTTTAGATACATTTTTAGATAGGTGTTATGTCATTATATTTGTTACTTTCCAGCTGGTAAATGTGAGAAGACAACATTTGAGACCGGGAGGGCAGAGAAAAATTAGAGGGTGACGAATCTTGGATAGAAGGGGTCACAAACGTGGAAGCTCCAAAAACTGAATGTAAAGTGTAAAATTCACAAAAATTCTTGAATAATTGTTAAACTATGCAATTGTAGAGGAGACATCAGGGTCTGCTGAAAACCAGCAACTTGAAGCTGAAAGAACTTGAAAGAACTGAGGAGAGATTTTTCTTTCTGGAAATCTATAAGCAGGAAAGCCTGAATTAGAAGTCTGAACCTAGCTAAGTACCTTTTCTGGTAGAATAAGAATGAACCTTCAAAGAAAGTTAACCAAATTCAGAATTTCTATAATGTATTGGTCATAATGTTCAGTATCCATATAAAAACATCAAATATGTGAAAGAACAAGAAAATTTGAATTCAAGATATCCAGTGGCAAGTTTTGAACAAAGCTTCAAAAAACTACGTATATGAAAAATGCTCACTATCTTTAACTCACATCAGAGAAGTGAAAATTAAAGTCATGATGAGACACTACTACATATTCATTAGAATGCTGAAAATAAAAATCTCTTATAGATATAACATTATTTTTTCTCAAAACTAAAAACTGGAAAGAACCCAAGTGTTCACTAATTGGAAATGGATAAACTGATATACTCATTCAATGGCATATTGCTCAAAAATAAAAGGAACACTATTAACTCACACAAAAATATGGATGAATCTCAAAAACATTATGTTGAGTAAAGAGTTACAGCATCAAAGAATATATACTGTATGATTCCATTTATGTGAAGTTCTAGAACCTAGAAGCTAATAACTGTTAAAAAAAATATACCGGAAGAGAGCACGCCTCTAGAGACGTGAATTGACTGAGAAGGGGCATGAGGAAACTTTCTAGGGTGTCCTATATCTAAAGAGGGATAGAAGTTAGGCAGATAAACACTGTTTATTAAACTTAAGAATAGTACACTTAGAAAGTCTTCATTTCATTGTATGCAAATTTTATTTATAAAGAAAAAGAAATGTGAGCAAAGAAAGAATTTTAGTTAATGCATGCACACTGCAGTACTAGGGAATAACTACACTGATGTTTGCACATACTTGGAAACACATCAAAATTTAGATGGGCTTATGTGTGGATAGAGCAATAAATAGATGGATAGATATGTAATAAAATACAGCATATAGTGCTAATTGTAGAATCCAAGTGTTAGGTATATGGTTTTTACTATAATATTCTTTTAAATTTTCTTTATATTTGAACATCAAATGATTAACTGTGTGAAGAAATCTATTAATGAGGCTTTATTAGACAATGTAACTACATTGCCTAAGAAGAGCCAAGTTCTGAGAGAGTTGTTAGGACACCTGTCAGAGAAGACATTGCTCTAATATGGGGAAAATATTAATTTGATTGACAATATTGCTGCATTACACAACTCCAGGGGATACCTGTCAATGTGACAGCCAGCTTAGGGGAACTAGAGTAAGGAAGGTATTATAAAGCATTCGCACTCGTTGGCATACTTTTTTACTGCAAGTAAGAATTTTTCTCTCTATAATCATAATACCACTGGTTCAGAACAACACCTTTCTTTCTATAAGTTTGCCCCCCCAAATTCAACTTTTATTTACCCAACTTGTTAAAATTCAGAGTTTTGGCAAAGGGCACAAATTCAATTATATAGCTAAAAGGTTTTATTTATGTATAGAACTTATATTTACAATTATTTCAATTTGAAGCATGTATATTATACAATAAGAAACAACTGAATAAGAACACTTTTATTTTCTATGTTATTTTGTAATCATCCTGAATATTTGGGTTTGGGATTAAATAAAAATAGTTTACTCCTGATACATAATTGGATCACCTGTTTTAGAAATGTATATTTGTAATCTTCCAGAAAAAGCGAATTCTAAAATTTATAATGACCTATCACCTTGTGCTTGTTGACAGAACTTCTATTCACTGCTTTCTTTCCTAGATGTAAGGACATGTAACTTCAGACTGAAAAGAATGCACCAAGCAATGCTTTTTTGGGCTCCTTTTATAAATAATACATTAATAAGTTTTCAGAAGTTTATAGTCATCTCTTCCACTTAAAAGCAAGAAGAGGTGAGGGATGAACTAATTTGTATAAGGCAGAATTTCTAGGTTGTCTACTGACTCACTTTATGAATCCATTCTTCCGAGACTCTCTTTGGCTATACACGTAATGTCATAAATTGCCTATATTACTATTGAGTACAAAGTTTTAAAACAAATAATTTGGTTAAGAGATGCTTTTGCCTTCAGGGAAACTTGAGTCTGTTATACAAAGTGATAAAGTTTTCAAAAGATATCTATCAATATTTATGTATATTTGCTGTAAGGTAGGATGAATACTATAGAAACTTGCTATTATTGTATAATTTACATAAAAGAACACCATAGTACATTTACAGAGCTGTACATGTACAGGGTTACACATAAATATAAATTTGTACAGAAAAATATGCTGACATTGATTTTTCTTGTCTTCCCACTCCTCTCAGTCTGATGCTAAGTAGGCCATAGAGAAGACCAATTGTGAGAAATAATCTAAAAGCCTCACCACGCCTGGCTTCTTTGTGGTTGGTTATACCTAAAAGGGGCTGGCTCATAGGAAAGAGGGCATGAAGCACAGTGGAAAGGAAAGGACAGAATGAGGCAAAGTGAACAAAGATTAGGAGCAGGCAGTGAAAGACTTCTCAGTGGAATACATAAACTTAAGTTCCAAAAACCCCTAAAGTCTAGGATGAAGAGTCTGAATTTTGTGAAACAGGCTACCAAAGATCCAATGAGAAAATTGCATGGGAAAGTGACCAGTGTTATCATTCTACCACTTACCCCCTGAAGGTCATAGATGCTTAGCTTCTTAGTAAAATTCAGGGGAGCAGGAGAATGTTGATCTCAGCCCAAGCTTAACCCATAAAACTTTCACAGAAATTAGAAGTTCAGTATTACTTTATCTCCTCTAATGTACTTCCTATTCCATATTTTCTTGTATTGCCATGGACCCAATATTAAGGAGAGGAAAAGAAGATATCAATAATTGTATCCAGATTTTATTTATTTAAAAAAGTTGTTAAATGCTTCACAGACTATGAACTTGATTGAATGGTACAGACACAATTGTAAGCAAAAAACCAAAGAACAAAAAACTACAATCCATGGTTTCATAGAGCTTTCAGGGAAAGGAAGAGAGATTAATTGGGGAAAAAAATCTCACTAATAAATAATTACAAATTGAGACTGTCCAAAGGAAATAACTTTATTCTATGATGGTGAATTACATGAAACCTGGTATTAAGTGACTAGATAGATGGCTAGAGGTGAGATCTGAGGATGGATAGAAATTCATGAGGTGAGAGCTGGTGGTGGGTTGATTTGAGAAAATATGTTAAAACTCTATAGCAGGAGTAAACATGGTTTACTAAGGAAGTGAGAAAGATGAGAATGGTTGGAGAAAAGACATAAAGAAAAACTGGCTCAAGGCTGGACAAGTAGCCTCAATTGCTACTATCAGGTGATTTTGATCTTGCTAAGGGTTTAGGTCTGTCCTAAGATCAATGGGCGGCCCTTGAAATGTTTCAGATAGGTTGGGGTGCAACATGATTTTGATTCTTGTTCCAAAAAGATCACACCTGCAGTAGTAATACAGAGAATTAATTGTTGTGGGGAGGGTCATCAGAATAAAAAGTGAAATACCAGTTAGTAGACTCGTGCAATAGACCCAGAAAGAGATGATGATGTCCAGGCAATAAAAGGAGCCAAGTGAAATAGATTGGGAATTAGCTGAGAGATTAAACTTCTCAAGTTTTAGTAATAAATTGATTATAGCCAACTAAGGAAAGAGCAACACTACAAATGTCCTTCAGATTTCTAATTTTCACTTGGATGGATGATGGAATCTTTCACTAATATATTAAACAACAAGAACAACAAAAAGCAAAAAGAAGAAAAAAAGAATACCACAAAAGGTCTTATTATACTTGGGGTTGAGGAGACTTATAAGAATCTTAGATATTTTAAATTTGAAATACTTATATGACATTTAATAAGAGCTAGCAATTAGTTGTTAGATATATAGACCTCAACCAAAGATATATCTGGGGAACTATTATTCTAATGGGAGTATTTGGAAGTATGGGAGACATTGCCCAAGGAGACTGGACAGAGTAAGATGAGAAGGCAGCCAAGTACTCAGCTCTGAGGGACTCCAACATATGCTGCTTGGGTAAAGGAGGAAGAGCCTGCAAAAGAAACTACAGAGGAAGGGTACAAAAGAAAGGAGGAAATCTAGGACAATGTGGGGTCATCAAAGCCAAGGGAAGAGAGAGTTTCAAAAAGGAGTGAGTAGTAAACATTTTCCAATACTCTTGACAAATCAGGTGCAATGAAGTAGGTCAGACAGAAAAAGTTAAGACAGATTTCACTTATATGTGAGATATGAAACTGAAAGCAATAAGACAAACAGGAACTCAGACAAACAGAAACTCAAGCACGAACAACAGTTTAGTCATTACCAGAGGGAACAAGACAAACAAACAAATAAACAGAAACTCAAACAGACAAACAAACAGAAACTCAAGCATGAACAAGTTTAGTGGTTACCAGAAGGAAAAGGCAGAGGAAAGGAGGCAGATAAGAGTAAAGGGGCTCAAATATATGGTAATAGAAGATTTGACTTTGGGGTGGTGAACACACAATGCAATATACAGATGATGTATTATTGAACTGTACACTTGAAACCTATTAAATTTTATTAACCAATGTCACCCCAATAAATTTAACTTAAAAAATACAAAGAAAATAAACTGGCCCTTTGAGGAATGTGAAGGTCATTGGCAACCTTTTAAAAACCTGCTTCAGTGGATTGATAGGAGGATGGATTGAGCAATGAGCATAAAACAGGAAAATGGTACTGGAGATATATGTGCAGCTAACTCTTTTAAAGAGTCTCTGAAGTGGAAAAGATTAGTAAGGCTGTTACAGGAGGAGGACTTGTGGTTGAGGGAAGGTTTATTTGTGAGAGCTGAACGTGTGTTAAGTGACCATTAGAAGGATCAATATAAAAGAGAGTAAGGACAGTGAGGTGTGGTTCTTGAGAAGGGCAGAAAGGGTCAGATCCAAACATCAGTGGAGGAAGTGGGTTTCAATAGGAGGAAAGACACTCATGGTAAAACAGGAAAAAGGAGAGAGAATAATGAGTAGGTCTGTTGGTTTGGAGACATTAAGCTGATGAAGTTTCCATCTGATAGCTTCAATTTTCCATGTGCTGTATGAGCTGAGGCTATCTGCCAAGCATAAGGAGCTGGAAAAATGGTACATAATTCTGAAAAGAACAGAGAAGGGTATCATTGTAAAAAGTTAGTTAGGGAGTTAATCGGGACAACATGGCAGGATCGCATGGCATTACCAAGTATTTATTTGAGACTGATAATTGTGACTTTACAAATAAGACAATTGCCCTGTTTTGTGACTTTCTCAACATAGGACCATTCTCATTCTCTGATAGACCATAATGTACCCTCCAAGCACTAGGGCAAATCCAGTCTTCTTGACATCTTCTTCTTTATCTTACGAAATCATCGTTACTGTCATTATCACCATCATCATCATCCTAAATCACATATATTATGAATGAAAGAAGAAAATGTCTCATTCATCTCCTTTTATTATACTTACCTTAATCGCTACAATCAATCCACCCCTCCCTGCCCACAAAGCCCAGAAACCATCAGATGTCAGTAAAGGCATCCCTAAAGTAGTTGCTGCATAGACACTCCTTCTATACTTTGATCTTGCCCTTCTTATCCCTTTTCACACATCTCTCCTTTTCCAAGGTCATTCTCTTTTTCCTTACTCCTAAAAAAGCAACAAGAATGTCATTTTGCATATCATCATTATTTTAATTTAAGGAGATAATGTTCTAGGCGAGAAGTGGGGCGGGGAGGAAGACCCAACTGTTTTCCCAGCTGATGTCAATCAAATTCAGTTTAAATATTAGGTCTCTCTATGCTTAATATCCAGTTTCTGCAGCACCACACCTCTGCAACATTTCAAGAGGTCTTAAAAATCCTGCAATGAAACAGGAAAAAGGGAAAGAGGGGGAGGGAGAGGAAGAAAGAGAGGGGTGCAAAGAGAGAGAGAGAATATATAGAATTATATGAAATGCTTTTTATAAGTTCTAAGTTATTAGAGATAATTAATTGGCTACAACCCAACTCCCAAGTACATAATCTTTAGCCTTTTAAAAGAGTTGACTTTAGAAGACTGTTTCATTGTGTTTCTCTTTTCCCAAGTGCCAAAATCAGAGACGAGCAAAGGGAATGTAGTAAATAAAGGGTCTTACTTCTGAGAACATACCACTTTTAAAAAACATTAAAAAAACTTATTTAAAAAGTTTTGAAGTAAACTATTTTTACATATAAAAGATTACATGTAACATATATGGTACAAAAAATTAAAAAATTGAATTCATGAACCTGCCAACAGTTAAAAAGCAGAGCATTTTGTTCTGACTTTTTTTTGCTGCCATCTCTGAAGATACCTTTAGAGAAAAGGAAAAGATTAAAAACAAATGGAGCTACCTCAGACCAACTCCTGCCCACATGAAGGTGACCTCAATTACCCAAGGAAGCTCTTAGCCTAACCCACAAAATTATATGGCAGCCTCTTTAAATTACATGCCTGAGACAGAACCATGGGAAAAGAACCAACCTCAGAAAATGGGTCCCTTGAAGCTTCAGAAAGCACTGAGGCACTCAGCTCCTCCATTTTTCAGATCCTAAACAACTTGGTAGAAAATAAATTTCAAGTGAGACTCAATAGAAACTGTCCCTTGATACTGGTCCTGCTGAAAGAAGCCAGGATTAAACCTTGAGTCAATGGCTTTAAAATCTAATCTACTCTGAAAGAATACCTTTTTTATTGCTGCCCGACCAATGACATATCCTCTTTCCTATAAGATGAAAAAGAAAACATCTCATAATTTAATAAAAGTTCATCTTTCTCTTCTTATATATAATGCTAAGCCAAACAAAACAAGTCTGCTCTGGAAGATGGTACTTAAGCTCTTTAGAGATGTTAATCCTGAAGTTCACACAAACCAATTTCCAAAAAAGTTGTATTTTAGTTACTCATGTAGAATTTTATCATTGAGCTCTAAATTGGGACACACCTTTTGTTGCTTTCAGTTTTATACCCCACATAGACAATGCAATATATATATTACATATCACTTAACTGTACACTTGAAACCTATATGATTTTATTAACCAATGTCACCCCAATAAATTTAATTAAAAAGAACACCCTAGATTTCTTTAAGGACTTCCATTATATCACAAGAATAAGTTAAAGACTATGACATTTCCAAACTTATAATAAGAGCAGCTTACATTTTTCTAGGATTGTATAGAATGTATAGTTTCCTCATATATATGCTTTATTTAATAATGAGCGAAGAGCCTGAGAACTTACAAAATCAAAGCTGTCAGATGTTTGTGATGAAAAAAATAATACAAATGAAACTGAAAAAAATTAATACATATGCTTTAAGACTATTTCGGTGTTGCTACCTTTTCTCTAGCACCTAATAATAATGTGGAATATGTCAAAAGCTTCTTGAATATCAACTGCAAGTTTCAACCAAATAATTAATACTATCAAAGTATGGTTTCATTTATCTCCAGCAATTCCTCTAAAGTCTGATTTTTGGCCAGAGTGAAGGCCCCCTCATAGTGCTTAGCTTTGAAGAAGCTGGAAGGTGAGATTATAGTAATGGTGATGCAATAAAAGACTATCTTGAAATTCAAAGGAGCACGTAGTAGACATTGCGATTTTATCAGAATTCCTTGTGGAAATAATGTGTAAATAAATTAATGTGTAAATATTAGACATTAAAATTAATTATTTATAAAAACGAGCAATAAGATCTCTCATATTTTACTCATTTAAAAAAATAATTTAAAATATTTATTTGAACAAAAAGATAGTGTGATGTGAGGATTGTAGTCGTGTGCTCCAGATCAGGATTTAGGAGATGAGGATCTGTGGTCAAAGTAGGTTTTTTCCATTGGCAGAATAGGAAAAATACTTCCTCCCTAAGTGATTCCCAGGCAGTTCAAAGATGACATAGTATGTGGAAGAGCTTTGACTATTGCAAAAACACTACACATATGGACTATAAGAGAGACTTTTCTATTTTTATGCCTTAATTTTCATCCTCATTGGTTAAACTAATTCTCATTAAAAAAAACTTTAATGCCTTGAAGACTTTTTTTTCAAATGAAATCTCATTCATGAAAAATAAGTAGGAACAGGAAGTTATATTAAATTTTTACAGGTATAAAAAATATGTGTATATGTATTTATATGTATGGTGTATTCACACACACATACACACATAAACACACACATACTACAGATATCCTGGTAGAGATAGTATATTAGTTAAGGTTCTCCAGAGAAAGAGGACAATATGAGATAGACAGACAGATAGGTAACCATCACAGGTTGAAGCACCAATTAGTTATAAGATTTTTCTCTTCTCCTCATCTGCTCCTTCCCTCATCTTTGGTGACTTCAACAACCAGATCTATTTACCTCAATTTATTTGGCTTCATTTACAATCTTTCCTGTTTTCTTCCAACTGGGTTAGGCTTGGGCTTGGCTATCACCTCAAACTACTATACTTTCCAGTCATTGAACCTTAGAACTTTCTTCTCACGCACTTCAAAATCTTCTGCGTTTTTAAACATTTTCCCTACCTTGCCAAAGCAGATTATATAGTCCAGTTAATGTGCTTATCCTCACTCATTAGATCTTCTTCACAGCTTTACTCTCTCCGTCTCCAGGATTCTTTGACTTCCATGGACATTGTCTCATGTCCTTATTCCTAAAAAACATACCCTTTGACTCTGCTTCCCATTCAATATAACTTCTCATCCTAAATCACAAATGTCACAAAAAGTCATCTCTGTTCACTGTTTCTTCCTCTTTAGTTTTTTACTCCCCAATCCATATAAGTGTGGATTTGGCCATCACATTGTCTCTGAATCTGCTCTTGCAATGGTCACTAATGTCTATGAGTCACCAGAACCAATTTCTCCTTTTTGCAGTCCATCTGACTTGGCTTGCCCACAGCCTGGACCTGCCTTTATGGGCTCACCATGCATTCTCCCTGTTGGCTTCTCTTCTTAAGCTATTAAAAACTGGTGTTATCTCACTAGGTTCTCTCCCTAGTGCTTGCTAACATTTCTTTCTTTGGGCACCACTGTTCTCTTCTATAAACCCAACACTTAACGTCTGTGCAGGAAACTACCAAATCTACATTACAACCCTGGCTTCTCTTGACATGAGATCAGAATTTCCAACAGATTTTAAGATATCTTCATCTCTGGCCAAAAACACAAACTATTAACAACCAAGACCAATTCTATTTCTTCAGTGTTACTGACATCTGTTCATTCCCTCATCTCTACTGCCACTGCACTCTTTTGAGGCCCCCATCATTTCTTGCTTGGACTATCAAAATAGCCTCTATCTAAATGGATCTATCTCTCTGTTTCCAATATAGCCACCTGCATTATATTCCTAAAACTTCATTATAACAAACACTGCTAATGTTTCCTGAATTTCTACAAAAATAAAGTTCACATTAGTTGGCATATTATTGAAGGTCACTCACCTCATTTTTATCTCCACCAGAATACTATTTATCATTCCCCTGACACCAGGATGCTATTTGTCATTCCCAAATTTTCTAGTCTTGGGGTCTTTTGTTGTTTCTACTGACCCTTCTGCCAAAGTATGCTACCTTAATTTATAATATATATCCAGATCTAGGTTCAACTGTGATATCTTTAAATAGTTCCCTAATTGTCCCAGTTGAATTTTATATCTTTCTGTTCTGTGCTTATAGGACACTTTCAGCAAGTAGGCATAATTATGTCTTGAATTTTATTGTGTACATGTCTGCTTTCTACACCAGATTTTCAGCTCCCTTAAGGTGAGAAGAATATCTTGTTTAACATTAAATGCCATCACAGTTCAAATATTTTGTACAACATAAAATTTTGTTAAATATATTTGGGTTTGCAATGTTATTCATGGAAAGATTTTTTGATATCCCCAAGGAGTACCACCAATAAACGTTAGTTAATAGTTTAAAAACAGTCTGTTCATATGTGTGTAGAAATATTAAATGCTGAACTAAAACTCTTTTTCATTATGGCTTATCAAAATCTTCTTAACTTATAAAGTTCTTTAGTTTTTTAGGTGCATATCAGCATTGCCATTAATATTATGTTAGCAATTGCTCAATCAATGTTTGTTGAACAAATGTCAAATGAATATATTGGTACAGAAGTTCATTTTCTTTAGTTTTTGGAAAGTAAAAAATTAGATTGCCTAAGAAAGAACTAAAAGGAAACTTCAAAACCACAATGAGATATCACCTCACACCTGTCAGAATGGCTATTATTAATAAATCAACAAACAGTTGTTGGTGAGGATGTAGAGAAAAAGTAACTCTTGTGCACTATGGGTAGGATTGAAAATTGGTATAACCTCTATGGAAAACTATTTAGAGGTTACTCCCAAAATTAAAAATAGAACTACCATATGGCCCAGCAACTATACTTCTGGGTATTTATCCAAAAAAAACCCAAAACACTAATTCAAAAAGATATATGAACCCCTATGTTTACTGCAGCACTTTTGTGAGAACGAAGATAAGGAAGCAACCTAAGTGACCATCAACAGATGATAGGATAAAGAAGTTGTGATACATATATATAATGGAATATTACTCAGCCATAAAAAATGAAATCTTACCATTTGTGACAATGGTAATATCTAAAAGGTATTATGCCAAGTAAAATAAGTCAAACAAATACCATAAAATTTCACTCATATGTGGAATATAAGGAACATAATAAAAGAACAAACAAAACAAAAACAGACTCATAGACAATGAGAACAAACTGGTGACTGTCAGATGGGAGGTAGGGTTGAAGGGCTGGGCAAAAAAGGTGAAGGGAATAAGAAGTACAAATTTGTAGTTACAAAATAGTCACATGGATGTGAAGTACAGCATAGGGAATATAGTCAATAATATTGTAATAACTATGCATAGTGCCAAGTGAGTACTAGACTAATTGGGGGACCACTATACTATACATCTGAAGCTAATATAAAATAATACTGAATATCACTTATAATTGAAAAATTAAAGTTAAAATTTTAAAAAAGAGGAAAATTTTCAGGCCAAGTTCTAGAAGAGGCAGTTATCCTATCACACCTGACTAATGAAGTGATTCAGGGCTGGCTTCCAACAACTGTGTTTTGTTCTTTTTCCCCACAAGGCAACTTCTCTCAACAGAATGGCTTCATTTTCTCACAGCTGCCATCTTTTAACCTTATTTTAAAAATTATATCTGTGGGAAAAAAACACCTGCTTTTCCACAGGTGTATGAGGACAAGCTTTAGTTGGAAGCAGTAGGAGTGGCTTCCCTTGTGCCACCACATCACACAGGTTAGCCAAGCATGCAGAGTGGTACCCTCAACCATCCAGGTACCATTTAATACAGAGTGTGCATTTCAGAGCCAGTCCATTGTAATGGTCACTATTTGTGACATCTCATATAGGCCTAATTACCAGGTTGGAAATGCACTGTATTTCAAGTTTCTGGTTAAATCCAAATTGTTTTTCTTCCAGCCACATAGTATTGAGAACAAGAAAACATTTTATTAGCAATAAGAATTACTTTCATTTTTATTTCCATTTTCAGCTTTTTGAAGAATTCTTCTTTAAATAAAAATGCTAGCAAAACTTGATTTTTATTTCTATTCATTTCTACTTTGATTCATTCTCTAAGCACCCAGTGAATGAAAACAAAGAGCAAATAATAAAAATGACATTCTGCTTTTCCTCTCTTTTAAAAAAAACACTCATTTTGGCTTCAATGTAGCTTCTCCAATGAGCCAAAGTATTGGCCTACTTGGGTAGATCTAAAATAACCAAAGTCACCTATGACAGGAGGATTTTACCTATTTTACTACTAAGAGATGTTTTTTTTTTTCTATTGAGAGTACACACACACACACACACACACACACATATTACACATGTGTAGTATATATGTTTTATATGTAGGTATATCAATATGTATACATCTGTATATTCACACATTAAAATATAGTCACACTATTTCATACTAGAACAAATTTCAAATAAACTAAAATAAGACAACATTTTTTTATCTGATCTACCCTATTTTTAATTATCCTCACAGCTCTAAGGTCTTGGACATTTTGCTGCCCTCTCAGAATAGTTGCTTGATCTATAAGAGAAGGATAATTTTCCTTACTACATGGCATTTTTATGAGCATAATTCGGTAACAAAATGTAACAAAGCATTAAGATCAAGCTTAGATCACAGGGGTAGCCAGGAAATGATAATGATTGTGATTAATCAAAGCTTTGTCTTGTGAAGCTAGAAAATTCATGTGTACCATGCAGTGTGGATGGAGTCTCCATCCTAGTCCCAAACTAACCCTCTCCCTGTATGGTCTCCTCAGTTCTTGAGATCGATTGACCAACAACAGAGTAGCACCTCTGCTCTGAACATTAGGATTACAGGTACTCAAGGTTGTAAAAGAGTTTAAAGATCATCCAGCCCAAATACCTACTTATCCTCTTCAGTATAAACATCAAGTAAACTCTTCTAAATTGAAGAACTCTCATTCAATCAATACAGTTTGGCTTTACTTTGTAAGAGAGTATGAGGAAATCTAAGACCAAGTCCTGATTTCTTATTTTCAAACACCTCTATTTTCCATCAAAGAACCAGTCCTATTAGCTATACCTGCAAAATAAATTGATAACCTGAAGCTTTCTCATCACTTTTACTGCTAGCACCCTGGACAAAGCTATAGCCAGCTCTCATATGAGCTCCTTCAACAATCCCTAATTAATCTTTCTGCTTCTAGTTTTGCCTTATAGTCAATTTACCACACAGTAGACAGAGTGACATTTTAAAAAAATTCAGAACAGGGCAAACTCTTATTTATAACCTCCTATTGACTTTCCATGGTACTAAGAATAAAATCTATAACCTGTTCATAGCTTACCAGGTCCAAGAAACCAAACATATGCCTCCTCCCATTCTCATTTGTCCCATCCATTGCTTCATTCACCTGATTTAAACACATGCCTTCTTGCTGGTCTTCAGGTAGAACTAGTTTATATCTGGTAACCTTTCTTGACCAGTCAATTTAAATTGCTCTCACAATTTTAGTCTCTATAATACTGTTTTATATTTTTCATCATGTTTATATTTTTCATTTATCTTTCTCCCTTGCAGAATGTAAGCTCTTGTTCCCCAATGTGACCTCAGGATTTGTAGCAGTACCTGGAACATACAATACTTAAATGTGTTCAGTTAATGAATATATAAATTCTAAATATATAAATTTTAAACACAAATATTTCTTAAGTCCCTCAAAAATAAATAATGTGTTTCATTCACCTGTGACTCTCCAGCACCCAGCACTCTGCTGGGGTTCCTCATTTTATGAAACATTCTGTGAATGAGATAGACTATAAACGAATAAACAAATAAGGCAACTTTCAGATGGTGAGAAGTTTTATAGAGAACATAGTTACATTAGTTTCCTAGGGCTGCTGTAAAGAAGTACCATAAACTGTGTGGTAAGAACAACAGAAATTTATTGTTCATGGTTCTGGAACCTAAAACCCAAAGTTAAGATGATGGCAGGGTCATGCTCTCCCTGAAGGATCTGTTTCAATTTTCTCTCTTGGCTTCTTGGTTGTGGCAGCATAACTCCTATCTTTACATGCTGTTCTCCCTGTGTGCAGGTTATAGTTACTTCTCTTTATATACTTGTACTCTCTTCTCAATTAATTTGTAAACATTTCAAGTCATCTTAAAGACAATGTTGATACCTCTTAATTCATGTAATGGGCCCTCAATACCTTTTATTTAACTACAACTATACTTCTGGAGTTGAGTTTAAGTATTTTAAAACAGAGGACATTTCCCCCCCTTTTCTGGTTTTACCATGCATCTTGGCTTTACAACCATCACAGCCTCATGTAGTTGCCTTTCACACCTATGTCAATAAACCAAACAATTATAAAGCAAATACTGTGTTCTTCATAGTCCTTGTCCGATTACCTGGGTCTTCCCATACTTCTTTCACTAACATCACATTTTCATGCGATGAATATATAACTAGAAGTAAATAGGTTCATTTTATTAAAGAGAACAGTCAGGAATGGTTAGAATGAACTTGTTATTCTTATTAGAATGGATAGATATTTGGAAATGCTGTGTATTCCTACTGTTAACTAACTACAGAGGAAGTTGGAAATAAATTGCCCATTAGAGAAAATGACATTTTATGGCACAGAAATTTGCTTTAAATATATCTTAGCATATAAATTTAGATATTAGGAATAGTCACAGTGGGGTACACAGAACAGACTTGTCAAATGAAGCCATCATGTAGAGAGCAACAAGTAAAACCTCTCAAAAGGACATTCTGTACCTTCAACTTTTCTTTCATCTCTCAGTTAACTAACCTTGGAGTTCTGTTCTCTTGGTAATTTGAGCTGTTTTGGAGTTATCAGCCGGCCATATGTTTCCCCACCATTTCACTGCATTCAGAATGCAATTGCTGATTTTTGGCTTTCCAGTTCTTTGGAATGACCTTTACCAAGAAGGCAGATTCAGAAGATTGAGTGTGTGGAGACTTTTAAGTTCAGAAATTCAACCCTAAGAGTCTGAGAATAAAATTCCTGGAACAGTTTTATTTTTTAGGCTCTCCTGTGACAGTCTTCAGGAGACATTAGCCACATTGCTATGTTATGCTATGGAGTGACTGTTCCTGCACGTGCTAATTAAGGTACTCAAACACTGAAACTCAAACAGCACTGTCAGGTGATAGTTCTGCCATGTGTGTCCATAAGTCTGGAAACTTAGAAGATGTCTTTATGCATTTAAAGACTGAAGATATCCTTCATGACATTCTATATATTTGATTTTGTTTTCCAGACTTTAAGAACTCTGTGTTTTCTATAGGAATTTTGCTGGGTTTTCCAGGAAGTTGCAGAGATGTGGGTTCTCCTAAGAAAAATTTACATTTTTTGGTACAATTTCATTTTTAAAATTTCTATTGAAAGTTTATTGAATCCTAAATTTTCACTGTCTTTCTTGAGGGCAATTTGGCGATATATATCAAAACCCTTAGTGTGTTGTATCTCCTTATTAATTAAGAATTCTGTCTTTAAGAATTTATCATAAAGACATAATCAGGAATGTGAACAAAAATGTAGCTCTAAGAATTTATCATAAAGACATAATCAGGGATTGAACAAAGATGTAGTTCTATATATGTTATGAAAGTTCTGCTTCTAAGATGGAAAAGTTTGAAACATCATAGGTTGTATTTAGTTGCAAGACCCAAAAATTCACACTAAGAATGTGGATGTAGTCTATTCTTGATTTGTTTCTGTGATCTCATCAAGGAACCAGTGTCTATCTTTTTTTCTGCCATACTCATTTGACAGTATATTTTTATTTCTCTTGGCCATAAAGTTACAGCCATGGGTCCAAGCAACATGCTTGGAAAAGATAAAATAAACGGTAAATGCTGTCCATTTATCATGGGGAGGAGAGATATTTCCCAGAAGTCTCCCTAATCCAGCAGACTTGGCTTTACCTCTCATTTGTCAGACATGGGTCGCATGGCAAATACTAATTGCAATGGGGCTGGGAAAGAGAGTATCTTGAAAAACAGAATTTTCAGGGTTGACTTGGAAAACTCTTGAATTATTACTTAGGGGCTAAGCACATTACAATTCCAATGTGAGTTAATCAGAATTAAGTTAGCAGGAAAAGAAGAAAGATTTAGGTGGCCAATCACGTTTGCCACTCAGATGACCAATAATTATATAGAGATGCAAACTTTTAAAATGAGGTTATAAAATATATTTATTACCGTGGAATTGTTATATTAAATAATACTTATTATAGCTCTCTGAACTTTGAAAGATTATATTTAAAAATACTTTCCTAGACTTATATCATGGAAGAAAGACAGAAAGGCTTTGCACTAAAGTGTTCCAGTGATTATCTCTGATTAGAGGGAATTGTTAGGAATCAGAATGAGGTTACAGTGCTAGTAATCAAGTAATACTGGACTCCTGTCCCATATTTCAGTCATTCTCCTATACGAGTTCTCTAAGGAACACATTTGTTATTTGGAATTATATCTGAAATCCCAATGGATTGCCCTAGAATAGAGATATAGAGGCTCTCTTCCAAACCCAATGCCCACTAAACCCCCACTTCCCTCCAGCCCCAAACCGAACCTGCATCTTGGGAACTTCTAGGTTCTGGTGGCAGAACAGAAGAGAGAGGGGGGCAGGTTGGGTTTCACAGAAGACCTGAATTCAACTATAACTACTGCTTCCTATTTGCAGGTATGAGGAGAAAGACTTTAACTTTCTAACATACAGTACTTCTGACCACTGGAAAATATGCCTTAGCAGCATTCCAGACTATAGCTTGTAATATTAATCCTCTGTTCCAGAAAGTAGAAGGGGAAGAAGAGAGAAAAAAATGTTTCCCTGCCTTGGCCCCTGGGGTGATGTGCATTTCACCAGAATCTTCTAAATGTACTACAATGAGCATATTTTAATTCTATAATAAGAAAAAGGTTTATAAGCATGAAATTTTTGACACAAGTTGCATATTTAATGAGATGTTATCTCATGAAAGAATGCTTGTTTTTCACTCTGTGTTTCCTTAGTCATAAGTTTTACTGCAGTAAATAATACGTAATAAAAGATACAGATGTAGTGATAAATTTTATAATTGATATTTACAACAAAGGGAAATAAATGAAATTTTTATTACTAAAAGTAACAGAACCAGGAAAAGCACTAAAAACGTAGGAAATTAAGTATGAAAAATAATATCCTAGATTTGAAATGAAGCTTAGAATTAATTTACTTTTTACTGTCAAAAAGTAATCACCTTGAATGCTTTCAGTACTTAAGTATTCATTTTATTACTATAACTTATATTATTAGTATTTATTTATTACCAGCCATTCCTTGAGTTGTGACAAAACTCTTTGCTTTAAGAGCCTGCCTCCTCTCCATTCCAACAGTTTAAAGTTGCAAATTCCTCCCAAAATATGTCTGTTAAGATGGATGCAGATGAATGATGTTTTTCTAAGAGTTTTACATTATTTATTTTTTCTCAACAGATCATATTTTTTATATATGACCTAATGTAGTATTTAAAGTCATAATTTCAATGTTAGGTGTGATTCTAATATTCCCTACTCATTTGTTACTAGACAATTTTTTTGATTTTTTTAATACAAATTACCTATTTTCTTATGTGCCTTTTTTATCTGTCTCCCATTTTATGTTGACTTTTTTATTTCTCTAAGTTAATTTTTAATTTTTGTGTTATTTTTTATTCTCCTTGATGACTTTAGTTTCCACTTTATTCTATTATTTTCTATATTGTGTAGTTATATCCCAATACAGGACAAAAGTGTTTTTAAAACTTTTCTTTCTCTAGAATTATGACTTATTCAAATAACCCTTATATTACAGAGCTAGTTCTATTATGTTTCATCTTCTCTCAAAATGTAGATGGAAGGCTTCAGGTCTTCTGTTGGTATCACCTGGTGCTCAATAAAGAGCCTTCTAAAAGTAAGGTCTGTCTTTACATTTGGTATTCAAGAAGGTAGACTATATCTTTAATCTAACTTGTATATATTATATATAATATTTATATATTTATATAAAATAATCAGAAGTATGTGTTTATGATAATTAGAAATTTATACTGAACCTAGCAGAATAGAATGGTTTATTTTTTTGAACCTTTAATTAGTCTCACTATGTCTCGCTATTAGCAAGACTGACGGCTGCTGTTGTCTTTTTCATCAGTTAACTCTTGAATTAGTTAATAGTTCTTTCAAAAGTGGTCTTCTTGCTCCTAATGATAATTTCTTGGAAACACTGAAACAGCTAATAAAAATGAAAGTATTTCAGAAAAGACTAAGTGAAAGAACGATTCCAAAACTATGGAAACAATAAGGAAGTTTGAATCACAGGCATACACCAGAGCACAGGATTGATCTTGCCCAACTAATAATGCTCTGTACGTCTTGTGAAATTATAGTTCTTTCATATAAATAAGATCATTTTTGGACTATGCCAAGAAGAAATGCTAATCTATGCTTTTTCCAATAATGGTATATTTGCTCTTAAAAGACAAATACTAAATTACTTATCTTCATTTTTCATGAATCATTGCACAAATATAGGCACTCTGTCTAATTTTAATTAGTAATTGAGATAAGATACAAATCGACCTTAAAAAATCTTTTGGATTCACTGTGTTGCTATTTCTCATTTATGATGCAGACTCCAAGTCACCCATGACTTCTCTTAATGGATTTTATCACAGTTTTAAGAGAATGTAGCATTCATCTGCTTTAATTAAAGATTTTAAACTCAGCCTCTTTCCACTCGGCAAATATTTAAAATTCTAAATAGCCATAAAAGGCAAATTTTAGATAGGTCTCCTTCCTTTGAAAGAAATCAGTGAAGAAATGAAATACCTACATGAATATTACATAAAAATCGAGAAATGCATAAATTTGGAAAGAACACTAATGGCATTTCTTGTGTAATTGTCATAAAGACAAAATGCGTAGAACAGTATATAGTTTTTGAGGCTACTCATGCCTGATTAAAACTACAAGTCTATCTAGATGTGGGATTCATGTGATTTATTTAGCCTCTGCTTTATTCTACTTGTCTCTAAAATGGGAATGAAAATATTTATCTTTTAGAGTTATTATTATTAAGTAGGAACATATATACAAAGTACTTAGCTTAATGCCTGACATGTGTATACATATATGTACATATATATATATGTTTATCATTATCATAAGTGTCAAATATATGGTTTCTCTCCTATTCAATATTCTACTGGAAGTTTTAGTTAGAGGAATTAGTCAAGTAAAAGAACAAAAGGCATCCAAATTTGAAAGAAATAAGTAAAATTATCACAGATAACACAGTTTGTCTTTCACATAGGCTATTCTATGTGAAAACGCTAAATATTCCACAAAAAGTTAATGCTCTTAAACAAATTCATAAAAATTGTCAGATATAAAATCATGAAAAAATCAGTTGCATTTCTATACACTAACAATGAGCAATCCTCAAAAGGAAATTATGAAAGCTATTTCATTCAAAATAGCATCAATAAGAACAAAGTATTTGGGAATAAGTTTAACCAGGGTGGAAAAGACCCTTTATGCTGAAAACTATAAAACATTCCTGAATATAATGAAGAAGACATAAATAAATTGAAAGACATCCCACATTTATTGGAAGACTTAATATTGTAAAATTGAAAATACTAACCAAAGTGATCGATAGTAATTCCTATCAAAATTGAACTTTTTTGCTTAAATAGAAAAAGCCATTTTTAAATTCACATGGCAAATCAAGGGACCTCAAATAGCCAAAACAATCTTGAAAAAGAACAAAGTTAAAGGACTCATGCTTCTTTATTTGAGAACTTACTACAAAGTATAATAATTAAAACAGAGTGGTATTAGCATGAGAACAGATATATAGACAAATGTAATTAAACAGAGTCCAGAAATAAACTGTTGCATTTATGGTCAACTGTTTTTTGACAAGGATGCCAATATCATAAATAAGGAAAGGTCAGCCTTTTCAAGAAATGGTGCTGGAAAAACTGGATATCCACATGCAAAATAATAAAATTGGACCCTTACCTCATACCATATACAAAAATTAACTTGTAATAGATTTAAAATGTTAGAACTAAAACTATAACAATTCTTGAATAAATGAGAATATTTCTGACATTTGATTTGTCAATAATTTGAATATGATGCAAAAGTACAGGCAACAAAAATTGGATCTTGAGTAAAAATTTGAAATAACTATCAAAATGTACATGAAACACAATTTTACCATCTAAATGTGCTACGAGTAAGTTGAAGATAAGCATGTTCTGTCTCTGAAGATTTTTTGGTTATTTTTGCATTTTTTGGTTCTGACATAGAGCTCATTAATGGTAATAATACTAAATTAAATGATATTGAAATTCAACCTTCCATCATATTCCCATTAAAGGTGACAGTTCTAGTCAATTCTTTGTTCAAACATGCAATTTTTATAATGATGAGCTTAATTTGAACAATTATAACACTAACAGTATAACACTGCTAATAATTGTAATGGAAACTGCTATAATCTCATAATTGTTACATTATAGTTAACATGCTGAATCGCAATCATCTGATAGATCATGAGTAATAAAAATTAGATTGTAAGTGTAGCTCCTATTATTATTATTTTGCTTTTGGGAGAATTAATTTTGTAATATACAAAGTTCATTTGAATGGGAAATTGCAGCGGCAATGGACTATACTATAAGCTTAAAATGCTAAAATCTCAAGGACCTTCAGGAATATTGTAAACTCTAGAGCATTCTTTAATATTTTATTTTTAATATATGAAAGTAAACCTCTTATGATGGAGCACTGTTCCTTAGAAGGAACGAAATTAGAGTAGACTTCATGTCAAGATTTTAGTCTGGCCCACAGCCTAAGACTGCTTGCTACCGAGAGGGCTGTGAGAGGAAGATGTGAAAACCAAGCTTCACTCAGCCTTAAAACTGACATTCCCTTCACCTGTCAGGAGCTTCAGATTCTCCCTCTGTTACCATGCTTTTCAGCATGGATAAAGGAAGACTTTTTTTTTTTTTTAGTCAGTAACAGAAAAAAATTATTTATGGGATTTCTTGTACTTCTTATTTACTTGGTTCTAAATGACAGAAAATGAGTCAAGTGGTGTATTCTAGGTCTTTAGGATGAAAGTAGCTACTAGAGAGAATTACCAGCATAACGTTTCTTTCCTCTGCAGTAAATACTGATTCCTCTCACTCTGTATTTAAGCTAGTGATATAATAGCCAACTGATGATAATTCTTTAAATCATTGCAAGCAGCTAGATTTTTTAAAATTGTAACACATTTAAATGTATAATAACTAAAGCAATGATATAATCTAAATATAGTAAAAATAAAATAACATAATAAACTATAATAAACTATATTTGCAATCACTTGAAAGCTCTAAATAGAATCAGTATGATGGCAGATAAGGTCTAAGTTCATTCTTGCAAATCTCTTTAGCTTTGTAGGACAGGACTCTGAGCTCTCACCTCCAGGGCAAACACACCTAATGTGAGTGATATGCTTTTAGTTAGATCTAGCTACAAAGTGGGTTACTACTAAAGGGGTAAAGGGGGCCTCAGAAAAGAGAGAGAGAGAGAGAGAGCGAGCTTCATCAGAGCTCATCTTCCACCACTGTTCTTCTGAAGAGACCTAGAAAATAGTCCAACTTTATCCTTTGGGACAAAAACAAGACATATCCTGTTTGTGAAAACAGCATATGGTCTTAACATGATTTTGTACTCAATTCAACACTCACTGAGTAATATCTATGTTAAGCACAATGCCAAAACCTGGGCTCCAAATGTAAATAAGGCATACTTCTTGGGCGTAAACAATTCAGTCAATTATTGAAGATGAAGACTTAAGCACTGATTGTAAAGCAAAACGACAACCATGTTTGAAAAAAGCAAAGATGCATATTTATATTATCTCAAATGACCCCATTTAAAGGCTTTTTCCTTTGTCATATTGTTTTTATGCTAATGGGAGGATTTAAGAGGCTGTGCTAAGGGAAAAAAATGTTAAAGGCATACTTACACTAAGCTAATAATATCTCCTTTGCTAATAACAAATCTAGGTAATTTTAGTTCCTGATCAATTATGCAAAAAGGAAATTGATAGAAAACAGTATAAAGCATAGATGTGAATAATACAAAGTAACTCAGGAGATGGAGCAGATTATTCAGACTGCAAATGGGAGTGGTAGCAAAGACGGCTTTGGTCTCTTGCCATTTCATTTTGAGCTACAGAGAACAAGATGATTTTAAGCATTGGAAGTATAAATTACTTGTATATGGATTTCTCCTTTTCATCCTCAGATTGGATGAAAGGAAACTATGACAATTGAAAGCCAGTTTTAGTATCTCGGCCTTCCTGTTATCTTTTATCTGACCTCGTGTTTGTCTTTCACTAGCCATTGCTCTTCCAAACTCTTGATTAAGGCAATTTTTCTGGACTCTTCTTCTGAAGTTTGATATGACCTTTATTTTTCATCTTTTAATGGACTGACTTATCAGGAGTCATCCTAAATTAAGCATAGTAAAAATGAAATTCTACTTAAAAGACATTCTAGATTTCTAAATGGGTACTAAGGAGAATGTCATTTGGAATGGCTAAAAGTAGAATTTCCTATAATAAATCTATCTTGTAGAATAAGTATAAAGACTCATTTTGCACCTTTTTGTTTCAACTATGACTTCATCCAGACATTTATTCCCTCTGAGGACTCAGGGTTGTTGCTCAAGTTAGGAGTTTAAATGTATAAACATTTTGACAGAAGATACAAATCATTATATTACACAGATGACTGACTCTAAATTCAACTTCATTGGATAAAAGTTTTTTGCAGATATAATTAGATAAGATGAAGTCATACTGGATTAGGGTGGTCCCTTATAATTACAGGAGAGGACATATAGACCTTACACAGAGAGAAAACACCATGTGAAGACAGAGATAGAGATTAGAGTGATGTCTCCACAAGCCAGAGAAAAAGAGAGAGAGAGAGAGAAAGGAAAACGCCAAGGATTAACGTCAACCACCAGAAGCTGAAACAGAGGCCTGGAAGATTTTCCCTCAGAGCCTTCCAAAGGAACTAATCCTACTGACACCTTAATTTTAGACTTCCAGCCTCCAGAAATAAGAGAAAATAAATTTCTATTGTTTTAAGCCATCCAGTTTGTATTAATTTGTTACAGCAGCCCTATAAAACTAATACATTTTCCAATTATTTTTATAACTAAAATCCCACAAGCCTCATTATACACCTGGGTGGGTAAAGAATCACACATATAGTAATAACTCAAATTTAATTGGGACTTGCCCATACTTTCTAAGGCAAGGCACCCAAGCCCTTTGAAAATATTCCCTCTTTCTCAAAATCAAAACCCTTTATTTCTGAGTATCTTCAGGGATAATTTCTCAGATATGCACAAATAAGTCTGCTCCCAGTAGTAGATCTTTCTATGGCTCCTGTGGATATCACTCTCTGCCTGGTACTGTCATTCAAGAACATAACATGCCAAATCTTCAGAGGGGTCTGTGACACAGCAGGGAGAGAAGCCTCTCAAACCCTTCTTTGTTACAGTGAGACAAGGGCTACTAAAACATTTTAGACTTTAAAGAAACAGCTTTCTAAATTTTAAATGAAGGCTTTCCTTTTCCTAGATACTAGGCAAGGGAATATAAAAAAAATGGGGAAATTCAAGTAAATAATCATTGCACAATCACTGCCCTCTCCATTCATTAAGGAAGGAAACCTGGGTTGGCTAATCATTCTTCTTTTCAGATGAATTCCCTTAAGTTTTCAGTCTCCTAGCAAGTGGACCTTGGTCAGTCCACCTGCCAATTCAGGCATGTCCGAATTCTAGCAGTGGCTGAAGAAGATGAAATCTCTACCATGCTTGTGTGATTCTATAATAAGTTTAATTTTCTTTTCCTTAAAGTAAAATGTTTTCTATAACTCTGTTGTCCATGTTTTCTCCTCTCCTGAGTTTCTCTGTAGTTTCTGATATAATATTGTGAGAGTTTTTTTTTTGTACGTACCCTTTTTCCTAGAGTGCGGATTAGGGAGAGGCTGAGTAAACAGAAATAAAAGTAGGCTTGCTTTATAAAAAAAAAAAAAAGAAAAAAGAGTAGCAGCCATTATTATAAAAGCAAATATTACCCCAGCTACTGACATTCACTCACATCAGCTGTTCCTCTTCTCTTCCAAGGCAAGCATGAGAGCCATTATTAGTGACCAGGAAATATTTTCAGTGCAATAGTCAATCTTGTTGGTTTGTTCTCTTATTACGGAGTAGTAGACATGGTGGAAAATATGCCAAAGAGATCACGGTTCTGTACTAATCAAGTATTTTATAATTTTAACATCTGTCTAAGCATCATAGCAGTTGGGAAAAATGAACTGCATGTGATCATAGTGGGTAAGTCTGGGATGGGCCTGAAAGCATAAGTGTGTACTGGAGGAAGCACCAGGCTTTGATCCTTTTTTTCAGTCCCTACAATATTTGATTCTTACCCTCTTTCTTCTTAACTCCAAACTCTATGCTCTGTATAGGTCTAGGGGGTCTAGGTCTGTATGACCCCCATTTGTACTTGGTGTCATCTCCCCAGGCTTTGAGTCTCATTTCTCCCTAATGAATCACATAGTTATTCCAAAAGTTCAGGGCATAGGGGCTGTCCTTGTCCACACTTGAAAATGAAGTCTTCTTGAAGAGTTTGGGCCCATACCTTTCATTTTTCCCTTTATTCCCATTCTCACTTTCTCTCTGGCCCGTTGGACTCATGTAGAAGAGCTGTCTGATGAGTTTTCTCCCTCCCTTACCTCAGGACCTGATGTCTTATACAGCTTCTTTAGGCTCCACTTGCTGCAGCTAGGCAATAGAATACACAGACTTTGGGCTTGCTCAGGGTCCCTAGGGTCCAGGTTCTCCTTAATTGGGAGGTAGAGAAAAAAATGGAGAACTGGTACCTTGGAAATGAGCAGAAGGGAAAATTTTGATAATGCATTGTTTTCTAAAGATTAAATTTATCATCTACTAAGTGTTGCTAATTGGCTAGACAAACTCTAACTGTAGAAGACAAAAAAGTCCCTGAATGTTTAAGAGTATCTTTTCTCTGGCCAACCACTGGCTTTTCATATGGTCAAGGGTCTAATGGCTCAACACAGAGATATAATTACTTTTGCTGAAGCAAAGTCAGCGATGACAATTAGGTGATTAATCAGCACAACTATTTTTCATGATTATATCTACATACTAAAAACTACCTAAAGAGAGTAGGTTTATTGAACAAGGGCATAAATAATAAAAGGTAGTGAGGATCAAAGCAAAGGTTAATTTTCTATTGAAATGTGCCTGGTGCATAAACCAAAATGCAAAATTCTTCCTCCTTGTTGAGCAAAGGTTTTATCATATCACTATAGAAGTCATTGTATCTCAAGTGGCTTAGATGCTTCCCCCTGTGTTTTGTCTTTTCTGTAGGATTCTGGATTTGCATGGCCGACAAAAGATATTTTTCATGAGATTCGCAAAATGGAAATGAGGCAACTCTGAGGGTTGGTGCTGGGCACCAGGCAATTTGGCTCACGCACGAGTGCATGTAAAACTATGTGGCCAAGACATCAGCTTCTCCTGTATATCCGTGGCATTGAATTTGGATATGATGAGACAGACATTAGTTTTAGTGTGTCTTCCTAAATTCTAATTTCCATTCTGTCTCCTTCTGTTCTTGCAAGTTCTAGTTCGTCATTGCTTTCATCCACATCCAGTTTTCTGACTGCCCGTCTGGCTGACCCACAGTGACTTGAGGCTTAACATTAGACACAGAAACAACAGCTTAAAGAGGCTGATCCAACAGCTTTATAAATTGCATAACATCCACCCCCTAAAATAAATACTTTTTACTATCACACTCAGAGCAGTTCTGCTTTTATAATATAACCCTGATTGGTATACTCTCTAATTAGGTAAACTTAAGTATGCCTTAATTTCTAAAATAAGAATATATATATTTGCTTTATATTCATCTTAACTTCTTTGTGAGAATTAATAGAGAAATTTCATATGAAAAAACTTGAAGAGTATACTCAGATGAAAAATATTATGTGTGTGAACAGACATGTGTGTACATATTTTTACATACAAATTGGTGTATTATCAGTGAGCTTATTTATCTAAGAATAAAACAATTATTACTTTAATTGAAGCTTTTTTAAAGCTCCAATTAATTTTATGACTTCCAAACAAATGCCCTGAGCAATTTCGTTGACACATGCAAATAATATAGAAGATAATTAAGGGAGATAATGAAAAGCTATGGCAGTGTCTGGAAAAACAAATGATTATTCGATTGAAGATTACTTTATTCCTTTTATATCAAATTTGACTCTGCAAACTAACTGCATTCAGGTTTCAATTTCTGCCATTAAAAGACACTCATTCTTTCTGAGTTTGCTTTTTTTCCCCCCAGGACTTTCTGGAAGACAGGATCCACTGCTTATCTGATTTCTCTTCTGTGCTGAATGGCAGATTTTTGTACTAGTTAAAAGTCAGGATAAGCACATAAAGGTCTTCTCTGTATGGCACATAATTTAGACTAAGTAATGTTGTTGAATAAATAAATGAATTAATTAATAAATCAGTCTATCAGGTCCTGTTTTTCATTGTGTAAGAAGAGATAGTGATAAATTTCAGTCTCATTTTCTAGGTTGCAACATTGTTTCTTTTCACAGATTTGTTTTTAGTTAACCTAGTTTCAGAGTAGAGACTAAAGACAACTGTGCCAAGTGGTGTTCTGGTTAACAAAATAGACCATAATGCGAAGAGAAGCTGGAAAAAGCAATACATTCATTGTCTTTACATTTTACCTTTCATGTAATTAATGACACCTAATAAAACTCACTGATTGCTTCTATTTGCTAATATAAAATACTGAGATGAGGGGATAGACTATATGACCTCGTGCGTCTGATGAGTTGAAGAATTTGATGAATATGAGCTAAGAGTATCTTAGAAGCTGGTAACTTTTGAATGAGAAAGATAAAAATCTTCCAAAATGCCAATTCCTCTGACTCTAACTACCTGCATTTTTCTTATGTTATATAGTGTGAGAAAGTCAGAGTCACAGAAGACTTTAGTTGTCCCTTAATTAAACACATAGGCAGATCTGCTTGTGGCCAATCGCATTAGATTATTAACTGGAAATGAATGTGTGTGCTCATCAAAAGACTAAAAGTTAAGGCAAGCATCTTAATTTTAAATTTATACTCTGTGCTTCTGTTGTGATACTAACGTGGTTGTGATGGATAATGTATAGTGAGATTAAGTTAAAATGTACATTTAAACCAAGAGTTTTATGTAATGACATGTCTGTTCTTAAGGTTTGAGAGATACTTCAATTGCATAGAGTTTTATTTTCACATAAAAGCCAGAAACTCTGGTCGTCTTTTCAGGTAAAAATGACTGGAGAAAAACACCAAAATTTTGTCTTGATAACCAAGTGTTGTTATGAACATTTTTTTTTTTTGCATGTTGTTGTTTTGTATTCCCAATTAGGCAGAAATAAGATAAAGACTACAGGAATGTCATAGTCATCAGGATCACTTTTACAGCCTGTTAATGTTAAGCAGCCACAGTGTTCCTTTTCACCTGTATAATGAACATATTACTCCAATGATATGTTTGTGCTGAGTGACAGATATAATGAAATGTCTTCAATTTCAGGTCCTTTATGGGGACAGAGAAGTCAATCGTGTAATGGAAAAACTCTTAGAGCAGAAGGTCAGGTTGCTCACTCGAAGGTCATACCATTTAGTGTAATTGACTTAAAATATCCCTTGCTTTAATAAGCAATAATCAAAAATGAGGACTGAGGAGAACAAAGAGGCTTCATGTACAGGAAAGTTGGATCATTAGAGTCTGGTCCAAACTGTTGTTTTGGGAGAGCAGGAAGGCCAAAGGGAAGATGTTTAAGATTGCTTAGTATCATGTTATTTGGTGCTTAAAAGTCCATGATATAGCTCTTCATGTTAACACTATAGTACTTTCACCCTAAGGTGAGAATTAGATTCCTGGAAAACTTTTGCAGAAGACTTAGACATCATGGTTAAAAAACTTAAGACCTCATTTTTAAATTATGATTAAAATAAGCCAAAGTTGTTGTGGCAGTTTTAAAACAGCCCCACATTCATTGACTGCTGGGGCCTAACTATTGTCCTTCGCCTTGAATTTGAGAGAACTTGTGACTAGTGGGGAAGTGATGATCAGTGACGTCTGAGGCTGGGTCACAAAAGGAAATAAAGCCATTGCCTTGCTCACCAGAGCACTTGTACAAGAGCCTCAAGGTTTCTATGCTGCAGGGAAGTGCAAATGGACCACACAGAAAACACATGGACAACCCACAGACTGCATGAGCACAGGCTGCTGCTGTGCTGCCCCTTTTCCCCCAGCTCTAGCCACCAGCCAAGTGCAGCTCCTGACAGATCCCCAAGCAGCATGGCACTACCATGCCCCTTGGGAATTCTTCACGCACGAAAACTGAGACACATAACAAAATTATTCCTCTACTTAGCTATTAAATTTTGAGTTAATTTTTCATGCAGCAACATATAACCAGAACAAAACTTAATTTCTGGAAATGTAGTATATCTGTAACATAAACCTAAAATGGCTGACATTGGCTTAGGGCTCTAGTGGTGAGCAGAATGGACAGAAGCTGAATAAACTCGAGGAAATTTAATGAAAGCTGGACAGGTTTCAAGGAGTTTGTTAGTAAGGGCTTAAAGGAAATTGAGAAGTATGTTTATTTAAAGCTGGAGGAAAGGAGAATCATTTCACATAGTGGCAGAATGTTTAGCAAAACTTTTAAGTGTGGTAATACTGATAGCAGAAAATTTACCTCATGAATTGATGGATCTGGCTAAGATTTGGGGGCCAAATATTGGAAGTGTAAGCTCTTTTAGCCATGTATAATAAGTTATATAGACAGATAAGCCACAACAAGGAATTTCTTGGTTTTCAAGCAAAAAATGGGAGTAAATATAAAGAAGCCATGATTCGCTGGGGTTTAAACTAATTTCTCATTCAGTCTCTCCAGATTGCAAAAGCAAAATAAAATAATATGATACTCAAATTAAGAAATGGCCTCAGGGCAAAGACCAAGTTCAGGGTGGGCCTATAAGATTCCTTGTTAAGATCTCAGAAAACATTAAACTTTGTGCTGCATAGATCCTTCAAAACAGACCATAAAAAAGACCTTCTCAACATTTGAAGAGCATGACACTGGCAGACACTCCCACCCCTGCTACTAGATACAGGTTTCCAAGAATCTTATGACTATTTTCCCATAGAGGCCTCACAGGGAACTCGAAGTAGAAAGGAGCTTATCTCTGAAAGATTGCTGGGTTTAATCTCTATCTAATGGAATCAATTATAAATCAGTTCATAGAAAGCCCACATCATTTTGAAAGTAATTGTATCAGTGCAGACAAAATGAAACAGGAAAAAAAAAATACAAAATGCATAGTGGCATTTGAAATTTTGAATCTCTACAGACAGGAGATAGTCTGGGAAATTGACTGTCATATATAGACTCCTTATGGAAAAAGAATGATAACTCAGGGGACAGAACAGTGATCTCACAAGATAGAACAAAGAATGCTAGAGACAGTCTCACAGAGCAGAACTGGCTTTCAATCAAGGACACATGAACCTGGCTGGTTCCAGAATTGCGGTGGGTCAGTGACCTTTGTGCTTCTGATTTCCACCCCTTTATGAGTAGTTGTGCCTATAGCATTTATTTTATGCCTCCCCCACTACTGTGTGTTGGATGTGTAGCAGGCAAATAACTTCCCATTTTAATTCACATATCTTAAAATTTAGAGGAATCACACCTCAGGGGATGTGTCCAAGGAAACTAACCCAGGTACCCTTCTGCTCATCTGTAATGAGATGCTGGCTCTGAGCCTGATGCTGAAATGGAATCGAACTTGTGGGAACTATTAGGAGAGAGTGACTGTGGTTTGAACATGGGAATAATGTAAATAATTTTGGGCCAACAGAGATTTGAAAATATGGCCTCATATTATTTGACACTCTTCCCACTGAAGAAGTAAGGTCTATAGTCCTTCCCTGTAAATCTTGGAAGCCATGTGATTAGGGCAGAAGTGATATTATGCGACTATAGAAGCTAGTTCATAACAGGCTTGTTTACCATATTTTCAAGAGAACTTGTGACTAATGGGGAAGTGATGGTCAGTGACTTCTATGTGAGCTCACCAGCTTTGCGTAGAAGCCCAAATTAACTTATACAACAAATAAAATGGAGGAGCTTTGGGACCACATGAGAGAGAGGGAGAGGAAAGAAAGAGAGGGAGGGAGAAAGAGTACCTGCAAGCATGCAAGCACACCAGACCCTAAATTTTCCCACTCTCTGCTCTCTCAGCTCAAATCACTATCTGACAGCTATTTCACGAGAGACCCTGAACTATGATATAACTACTCAGTCTCTTCCTTCCACCCTTGCAAAAGTTCTAACCCCAGAGACCATGAGAGATGATAACACGATTGTTGACGTTTTAAACCACTAAGTCTTGGAATAATTTGTTACATGGCAATAAATAACTAGAATGATCATGGATTCATCAAATCAAGCTTTAAATGTCTAAATAAAATCCAAAATGCAGAATGGCAACCCGTTTATAATTAAGAGACTATCAATTACATTATATATACCTTAAATTAGAAATTCTAATTATTATCCAATTATTTTTCATTTATCATTGCTCAGGGAAACTTTGCAGAATTTCTCCTGTACTGTTTCAGTGTGATACTGTCAATCTTTTTTGCACCTTTGTAGAAGAACACAAACCATTTGACATATTTTAATATAAATTTAATTCTGATTTCCTCACTTAGAGATGTTAATGTCTGACTCAGTTTCAGGTCTCGGAGATAGTCACATAGATGTTTTTAAGAGAAAAGACAGTAGGATACTTATAAGCATGAAGAGCATCCTGAATTTTAAGTATAGTGGAACTGAAATCCTAGAAGGTGAGAAATAGTCATACAGAAGTTTTTTTTTCTTTTTATAGTTTAGACTTTTACAAAAGAGAATCTGAGGACACAAAGAGACTGGTGAATGACTCATAATAGTTTCCAAAGTTTATCTCTGTACATTGTGAAAAGTAGAACCCCCGAACCTCAATAGCTTCGAACAGCCCAAATCTATCCACCCACTTCTCCAGAGCAAAACAGAGAAGAGATATCAGATGTGAGTCTCACAACCATGCAGAGAAAGGAGACACAACTCTAGAGGGGTTGTGGGGTAGCCATACTCTCCCTGGAGATGTAGGATATATAAGCTTCCAGGCTAATATGGTACACTAACCATGTTTCCTGAAATGTCCCTGTCCTGTTTTGAAATGGTGTAATAGCAGATGATGTTGGTCCATCTCCTTGAGGGACCAATAGGAAGAGACAAGAGAACATTTCTGATGGTGATATTGTAGCAGGGACAGTGAAGATCAGTGTGCAGAAAGAAACCAGAAAAGTGTCAGCAGCAGCAGCAGTGAAAAGAGTAACTTGGGTTCGGGGTGCAGTTCACAGAACCAGGTGACTGTGACATCTGTGAGGTTAGTATGAAGTAATGCGAAGGAGGAGGATTTCTGAAACCTTCACACCTTAGTTGTTTGCCGTTGAGCAGAATGAGTATGTAGTGTAAGATGGGAATGAAGGAGGGGCTCTTGAGTTCTACTAAAGAATATAAATGTGTATTAGGTTGGAGGAGAGGTAGTAGAAAACAGGTTTGCTAAAAGAGAAGAATTATTATAACCCTTGACTTTCTTGCTGTTATAGAGTTAGGAAACTCAATGACATTAATGTATAGATAAAATGAGTGTTTTTTTTTAACTGATCTAGCAGAATCGACAAAAAGTTCATGGGAAAAATGAAGAGAAATGCTTAGGAAATCATCTATGCAAATCAGGGGTCCTTTAAAATCACAATTCGCAGTTCTCCCTTCGCAACCCGACTGACAACTAGTAAGGAGACTTGCTTTCTTGTCTGATGAGTAGTTCATTTAAGTTTACCTTATTCTTCCCCTCTCTCTTACTATTATTCTACTCTGCCTTAGATGTATATAGCAGTTTCCATCTACAGAGCTCAAAAAATCATACAAGTCATATAATTTATCTTCCTTCGAATCTTGGAATTTTATAACCATGTGAAAATTTTCTAGTCAGATCCTATAAATTCAAAGTTGTACATTTGAGTACATTTACCCAGGGGGCCTTTAGATGATGAGAACTGTCAGGGACTATTTTTAAAATAGAGGGAATGCAGCATTTCTAAAAATAAAAATTCCATTGACTAGAGCCCCTTGCATTGCTTTTGGAGCAGAAACCATCAGCAGGCACTCAATAATCCCTGAATGGAAAGGCCACACAGTGGCATGGTAACTGACATTCTTTCTTGGTAGTTGGTAAGTGAGGCAATTGCCTCCAAAGTTAAAGGCATACACTGACCTATTTTTCTGTATTGATGGTACAAGGAAGTGGGTCTGTAGCTATTAGGATTACCTCTAAATGTATTTTTATATTATAATCTGATTTCAATTAACAAGAAGGAAGCTAGATGTGTTGGAAAGATTTGGACCTTAGTGAGAATCCAGGCTCTAACTATTACCAGCCCTTTTAATAAAGGCACAGAAGCAGGAAAGCATGCGTTTTGGAGTTATGCCAAGGAACCGGAATTACTAGAGCCTAGGGTGAATGTGGAAAGGATGAGTGGCAGAAGCAGTAGCCAGACAGTATAAGGCATGATGGAAATTCTAGATTTGATTTGTAAAATAAGGAAAGTTACTGAAGAGTTTCAGTTATGAAGTGCTGGTCTACCCTTTGGAAACAGAGACTATGGTAATTCTGAAAGACATCTTACAGTTGACCCTGCCCAACCCCAGGTACCTACTTACACTCCCTCCTCTCTTCAAAACTCATACAAATATCCTGCCTCTATTCATCAAGTTTTTTCTCTTGGCTAAGTAGGTTCAGTTTATAAAAATTTTCTTCGTTAATGTGATTTTGAATTCCTTCATTTCCCAGATTTTCCTTCTTTGAATTAAAGCCAATCTCAGGGCCTTTGTTGATATCCTGCCTCCCTCTGCTGTAGGCTAGCTTCACACCATGTTTTCTTCAGATCAATCATTGCATGGCAGAGCCTGATATCCTGCTATCACCCGTGTCCCTGCCACCTGGGGTCCAGCTAAATGATTAGACCACAATCTTCAATGAGAAAACCTCTTTCTTTCTCAGTCACATTTATGGAGTTTCTGAAGAGCAATGGAGATTACTGCCCAGAATAGCAGAACCTCTATGTAGACAGGTTAACTGCAGAAATTCATCACTACTCTATCACGAGGATCCTCTAAGAGCAGTTCACCTGGACACAGAGTGTTAAATTGAAATCCACAAAACATTTTCCAAGAGTTCTGGCCTAGATGGGTTAAACCTCCATGAGTTTCCTTTCTGTTGCTTCAATATTAACTGGATTAACAAATTGCTGCTTCTTGTTAGTTTATTTCATTTTCTATTACTTCTAGCTTCGTGCTCAAAACAAGAATTTCAAGTAAAGCATATTGAATTAGACCAGTTTCTTTACATCACTTATGTGTTCACTTTTTAAATTCCTTCTTAACCCTATTGGGTGTTTTTAAACTAAATTAACATGGCTCAAATAAATTCAGACCTTGTGGAAGTCACACTCAAGAACATGAGATTTATTACACACAATATGACTAGCACAATTTTACACAAATTTATAGAGGAACTTATGAAATAAGGAGTTATCACAATAGAACAACACTGTCTTTGTGGAGAAAAAAAGGCATCCATGTTCACAATTGGCCTTTAGATGATGGTTTGACCATCCAAACAGATGGTTGATTAATAGTTAAGTCTTGCAAAAATTAAAATTTGTGAAGAACTATATTGTTTTGCTAATGAGTTCTGGGTCTTAGCAGACTTGTAGGGCTTGTCATCCTAGCACTAAGGGTGAAAACATGGAAATGTAGTACAGTTTACAAGACAAAAGTGATGTGGAATTCTAAACAGCAAGCAACTTTTGTATTTGGACAAGTATTATTCTAAAATGTGGATGTGCTTCAAAATTTCAATGTCCAAAGAAACCACCATTATTTTCAACACAACTGAAGTGATTGATACTATTGCCTTGGAAGTGAAGCTTGAGACAGCACCTATTATTCTGTCATTCGCATTAGCAAACATGGTGGCTTGGTGACTGAATCTCACAATGACTTCATAGAAGTATTCAAAAAAAGTTTTACCAGATCACAGACTTGACATAATAATAATCTTGTTTCGGGTACATTCAACCTATTTGGATACTAAATAAAATATTCTTATTGATCAGCATTTAAAATGAACTTATTTTTACCAGTTTAACCTACCATTCCTGAAATCATGTAGAAGTGAGCACTGCCTTCTTTAAATCTATTCTCATGCCAGAATCTTATCAAAGTACAATAAATTTAAAGATATTAAGTGCCAAAATATCTAACACGATATTCACATATCTTTATTGTGTCACAAAATTTAAATCCCAGGATCTCTGAGCTTTATAGACCTTAGGTGGTTTATTTCTTCAGTTTATTTCTTCACTGAAAGTAGCACTTATACGGTCATTTGTCTGTTCACTTTATGTTTACATCTCTCATATATATATCAGTACCCATCAAGTTGGCACAACTATTGATTTTTTGTTAGATTTTTACCAAATCTTATAGTGATTATTTAATGCCATTATAAATCTCCTTCTGTGTTTTTATAGAAAACCTCTATTTTGAAAATCTACAATATACAGAAGCATATTTTAATGCCTTCAAACAAATAAACAGAAAGTTTTACAGTTAATTTAATGTTTTCATTGTATGTGCAACTTAAAAAAGTAGAAGTGAATAGTAAATTTTTTAAATAAAATGTTGCCTTTGTCTTCTGCAGAATATGTAGAACATTCCCTTTACTTATAATTTTAAAATATAATTTTAAATATATTTTTAAAAGGTAGAGATGCTTTGCTATCATACTTAATTTACAATCATCAAATTTCTTAAATTGTTAATTTTCCCTGTATATATTAGAAGTTGTTTAAAATTTCAAGAGTTTAATTTCATTTTAACTTCTCATCCAGGTCTTAACTCCATGTCCTCTCTACAACAAATGTTTCTAATTTTTTTTTTCTGGTTACATCTTACCCAATTTTTCTCTTATACTCTGAATACTCAGCTCACTGATACTGATAAAATAATCCTCTACAGAATTTTAAATTCTATTTTTCATTCTGTGTTTCTTTTTGGATACTTTTATTGCTATGTTTTCAAGTTCACTAATCTTTTTTTCTGTGATGTCTAATGTGTTTTTAATCTTACCATTACTATTTTTCACCACATACATTGTAGATTTCATCTGTAGAAATTTTAACATTGCCATTGAGCTACTTTCATCATAAAGAGGTCTTTATATATTAAAGTATAATTTTTTATAGTGTAAACTTTTACATTTATTTATACTCTCCTATCTCATACTCAGGAGTTTACTCAAATAATATAGAAATATAAAAAAGAAGCACATAAAGGGTTATATCATGCAGAACGTGTTCATGCCTTGTAACTGATGCTGTTCTTCAAGGAACTGTGGCTAGTATTATACTTCAAGGTTTCCATAGGCTCATGAGATTTTATTTTATAATTCTTTATGCCTGAGTATTAATTCACTAATCATCAAAACTTCTCTGTGAATATATGTGATGTTATCATTTTGCCAGTGGACATGGCTATTTTGTTTGTCAATTCTGTTTAAATAGGATTTTCAATAATAATTTTACTTGGGTTTATACAGTTAATAGTTTCACTTAAAGGACTATATGTTTTAACTTAGCACTTTATAAAGACAATAAATGTTATTAGTTAAGAAGAACTAAATTCATGATAGAATCAACCATAAATACAATTTTTTTCAAGTGGGATGGCAAACTTTCCATTTTGACTAAAAGTAAAACTCATTCTCTCTTGATTCCACTCTTTCAGGTTTTCTCCCCCACCTCTTCCCTTGACATGTTCTAATCAAAGTCACCAATAGTCTGTATATTGTAAAATCAAAGGGTAAGTTCTCACACTTCCTTTTACTTAACCAATCAGCTGTAGTTAAGAGTTGATTACTCATTTTCTTTAAAACACTTTTTTTTTTGCTTGGCTACCAGGGTACCATTCTCTTGGTTTCCTTTAACAAGTTACTCCTTCTTATCCATCTTTGCTGAATCATCTTCATGTTCCCAACCTCTAAATGTTATAGTGCTCTGGGACTTAATCCTTGGACGGCTCCATGTCTCTCTCTAGGTGATCCCATCAAGCCTCACAGTTTTATGTATCTTTGGATACTAACTCCTAATTTACATCTCTAGCCCTATAAACTTATGCACTCAACTGTCTACTCAAAATTTACACGTGGAAACGGCATTTCAAACTTAATATTTGCAAAACTGAATTCTTAATTCCGCCTAGTTTCTGAGCCTGCTACTTTCTGATCCATCTTCCTTTAAATGGCAACTCTGTTCTTCTGATTGCTTAGGCCAAAGCCCTGGTATCATCTTTGATTACTTTTTCACAAATAATCTAGTTCTTCAGCAAATCTAGGAAGTTCTTTTTTCTCATCATCTCTACCTGCTTTCATTCTAACCCAAGTAATCATCATCTTTCACCTGCATTTTTGCAAGAACCTCCTACCTGCTGTCTCTGCTCACAGTCCTGGCCCTCTACAGTATATTTTTCATATGGCTTCCAAATTATTAATTTCAAAATGTGAACTAAATTGTGTCACTCTTCAGCTTAAAGTGAATCTGTGCCTCCCATCTCACTCATATTAAGATATAGTCTTTAACTTTCAAGGGACTGTATGATCTAACCAAAAGTTAAAAGGGCTTCCATTATTTCTTTCTTTCTACTCCATCTATAATAGCCTCCTTATTCTCTTCAAATATTGACAGCACACTCTAGCCTTCAGATCTCTGACCATTGGAACTTATTCTTCCTTCTACCTGGAGCACTCTTCTCAACAGATGGCTAGCTCATTCCATTATTTCCTCTAGGTCTCAGCCTAAATGTCTTATCACAGAGTCTTCTCTGACCATCTGATATGAAAGCACAGTCCCTGCCATTTCCCTTAATATTTTGTTATATAATGTTTTTATTCATAGCACATGTAAATATCTATTAATTTTTTTGGTTCTTGAACTGGATTGTTCCAAGAGAGCAGGGATGCTGTTTGCAGATACATGCCTAGGACTGGCACATAGAAGGTACTCAATAAGTATTTGTTGAGTGAATAAATGAATGAGAGAAACTCCATAGTTATAAACATTTCTGATCTGTGATGTTAAACAATGTAGCTGCTACAAAGAGAGCCTTGGTTACCAGGTAACTTTTATGTGAATATAGCAGCATTCTTCTCAGGCTCTCGCAAGTATTCTTGAAAGATGTCAATTAGTCAAGCTTTATATGTGCATGTCTTTTATTGTTTGTTGGAGCATCAAAGGATATGAAACAATCCAAAGATCATCATACAGAAGGGCTTTCAACTTGTGATTCCAAGGAAAGGAAAAGCTTTTCCAATTGAAAAGAAAGTTTGAATCTTAAGTTTCTAGGAGGTAAAGAAAGATATTATTTTTAGCTATTTTCTTATGATTTGATTAGAGAAAAATTGTACTATTCATTCCCAAAGAGCTATTTTTTAGGCATATGATGAAAGTATTCTCTTGATAACACAAAAAAATCATATATTTTCCTGATTTGGTTTAAGCATAAAAGTATGTTTCAATTATTTTTGCTGTAGAAAAGAGCTTCACCAACCTTATTCCATTCCTTTTATCTCTAAAAATATTCTTTTAATTTAGGTCTTGGAATATATTAAAAATTAAGTTTGAATATTTGTTATTATTTTTTGGTTAATAAAAAAGCTTCCTCTTCAATTTTAACAATAAAACTTTTTACTAAGACGATATTTTAGCAAGAGTTCTCTGGGCCAGGAATGTTATGAGTCCTTCTGTTGTAATCAATGATTTTTGCTATATTTCACAAAGAGGTATCAATAACAGCCACTGTAAAGGAAGACAGATATAACTACCTGTTCACATACCCTTTCACATACTCCAGGAAAATTTTTAGAGTATGAAATATTTTTGTCTTTTATACATGTATTTATAAGTATGCCTACTTTTTATAGAAAAATGTTTATGGTATATTCCAAGATAAAAGGAGATAATAATCTTAGAATACACACACACACACACACACACACACACACACACACATATGTATGTATATACATTTGAATAAGAGGCTAATTAAAATTAAAATTTAGTTTATTATAAGGAAATATAATTTTAATCTCATAATTATAAGTGAATATCATTTTAGTATGGATTATTTTACTTTTAGAAACTCTATTTCCATCTAAATTAAACTAACACTTAATTTTCCCTCCATCTGAATCTCGTGAAGAAGCTAGCGTAGGATATCATTATTCCTATTTTACTGATAAAAAAACAAGTTCAGGTAGGAAAAATGATTGTCCCAAGGTTATATAATTAGTCCCTGTGCTTTATCAACAATTATGGAACATACTTTCTGACCTAAAATGTGCAGAAAAGGTAAGCAAAGGGAGGCCCAATTAAACGAGAATATAACAGTAGATGTCAGGAGCCCTTTAATGAACTGCAGGGCCACCTCTCAAGCTTCACTTCATCAGCACCATGATGCTTTGCTTTGGTGAAAATAGGAAAAGCACTTATAAGACCTTTTGGCTTAGTCTCAGCAGCACAGTGAATTATATCAGGTGAAAAACCCAGGGTGAATTGTTGAGCTTGGTAATACAAATGTTTGCTTCTCTCTGCCCTAAATTCCCAATGTTTTCTTCAGGGAAGAAAACAATTCCAATTAGTGAGACTACTTTCCTCTGCTCTCAGCTGTAGATACAGAATCACAAACTAGTAGTTTGTGAGCCAATGTCAGCCCCCAGATGTGTGTGCTTGACTTGTCATAGTTCCTAAAACTGCACATTATATTGAACCCACTGCTCTACAAATGGACATTGCCTGTCTGACCCCCAAAAGGCATTTGAGTCTGGACCAGAAGATCCAGGACTTTCATCACTGCTGTTCTCTGTTTTTCCTCACTAGGTTGGAGATCATCCGTCCTTTACCTTTATTTTATCCGTGACTAGAGTTAATGCCAGACTGTTGACTATACGTCAGTTAGGATACTCCACTGTCACTTTGTATAAACATCAGCAAGAATGCCTCTCTCTAGCATTACAAAAGTTGTTTCTAAATAAAACTTATTTTTAGAAATGCAACATAGTAATTTTTTCTAAAAGTAAAATTTTACCTTTTGTTTTATTTAGAAACCTTAGGGACATTGCAGCTGAAGTAATGTGCTCTTCAGCTAAGGGACCCAATCATATTGTCCTTACAGATTACAGTGCACATTTTGCTAACGTAAAGATAATAAAAGTAGACCTATCATTCTTGTTTAGGTATCTGAAAAGTAAGTATATGGTATGAATGGTGTTGGCTCAGGCTTTTATATCTGAGCAAAAGGAGAATGAGACTAGCTGTAGGGCCTATGCTGGGCAAAGTCTCTAGTCAAAGTCATAATCTCGGTTTTGTTTTGTTTTTTTCTCATGAAACATATTGTAATATGCAGAGATTTCAGCACGTCTTTTAGATCTATTCAGAGTGATTTTTTTCTGCATCCCAGTCTCCCCAAATACAAAATGGTTTCTAAATGGCTCTCTGCTTATCTAACTTACTTTTTTTAGTAAACAACCACTCAAAATAAGCCTTGTGCTTCTACTTCACTCTAGACGCCACCTTGGAATCAGAACCAATCTGTAAGAAGAAAACAGAGGAGTTTATTTTTTAGAAGATTAGTTATCAAGCAGGGGAAAAAAATAAGGGAAGATTGAGATGAAAGCAAGAATGGAGCTTCAGTGGGCACCCTTATTTACATGCTCTTAAATAGAGCAAAAAAATTATCGGATTTGTATGGAAGTACAAAAGATCCCCAAGAGCCAATAGCCAAAATAACCCCAAGAAAAAGAACAAGGCTGAAGGTATCACTCTACCAAACTTCAAGTTATACTACGAGTGACAATAATCAAAATGACATGGTATTGGCAGAAAAAGAGACACTCAGACCAGTGGGACAGAATTGAGAGTTCAAAAATAAAACTCATTTTATATGGGTAAATAATTTTTTACAAAGAAGCCAAAAACATAATAGAGAAAGGAAAGCCTCTTCAAAAAATGGTGCTGGGAAAACAGGAAAGCCACATGCAAAAGAACGAAACTAGACTGTTGTCTCATCATATACCAAAATTAACTCAAAATGGATCAAGACCTGAATATAAGACCTAAAACAATAACTTGCATAGAAAAAAACATAGGTACTAAACTCATGGACCTTGGACTTAAAGATAATTTGACCTCAAAGGCCCTTCAGAGAAGTAAAAGCAAAAATAAATGAATGGGACTATAACAAACTAAAAAGCATCTGCACAGTAAAATAAACTATCAACAAGGCAAAGAGGCAACCATCCAAATGGAAGAAGATACTTGCAAACAACACCTCTGATAAAGGCTTAAAATCTAAAATATCCAAAGAACTCATACAATTCAATCACAACAACAAAACACACAAACAATTCAATTAAAAAATGGGCAGAGGATCTGAACAGACACTTCTCCCAATAAGACATAAAAATAGCCAAAAGGTATATGAAAAGAAGTTCAACTTCACTAGCTATTAGGAAAATGCAAATCAAAACTAAAATGAGATACCATCTCACACCTTTTAGAATGGCTATCATCAATAGAACAAGTAATAACAAGTGTTGGAGAGGTTGTAGGAAAAAAAGAACCCCCATACACTGTTGGTGGGAGCATAAATTGGTATAACCACTATGGCAAATAGTCTTCAGTTTCCTCAAAAAAATAAGAATTGAATTACCATATGATTTGACCTAATGATATGATTTAATCCCTCTTATGGGTAATGGCCCAAAATACCTGAAAATATTTATCCACAAAGGTAAATGCACCCCAGTGTTCATAGCAGCATTATTCATGGTGGCCAGGACTTAGAAGCAACCCAAGTATCCTATGATAAATGATTGGATAAAGAAGCTGTGGTACATATGTATAATGGAATATTACTCAGCCATAAGAAAAGATGAAATACTGCCATTTGCAACAACATGGATGGATCTTGAGATAATCATGCTAAGCAAAATGAGTCTGACAGAAAAAGTTTAAAACCACAGACTGTCATGTAGAGTATAACTCTAAAGCAACAAACAAACATGACAAACTGAGTCTCATGGACCTGACAGTGGATTAGCGGTTACCAAAGGAAAGCAGTAGAGGGGAAAGGTAGATAGCAGTAAAAGGGGCCAAATATTTGATGACAGAAAGAAATCTAACTGTGGGTGGTGAACACATGATGCAATATATATACAGCATACTGTTGAACTGTATACTTTAAAGTTATTGGATTTTATTGATGAACGTCACCACAATAATTTTTAATTAAAAAATCCAAAAGTTTAACAATATGCATTGCTGCTCATTGTCATGGTTTGAGTTTCTTTAATATAGACAGCTTTCCATATAAGTGTATAATTTTTATAGTTTAAACTGTTATGTTTATTCATATTCTCCCACCCCATACTCAGAAGCTTATTCAAGTAATGTAGAAGGGTAATGCTCCGTAAACATAATTCTCACATTTTATATCATCACCTTGTAAGCGATGGTGTTTTAAGGACCTGTGGCTTCTATTATACTTCAAGGCTGATGAGTTTGTTTGTTATAATACGTTGTACCTGAGTATTAGCTCACTAATCATCACACCTTCCCTGTGAATGTACATGAGTTTTATTTTGCAAGTGGATATGCTTATAACATCTGTCAATTCTGAGCAACAGGATTTTCAATAATAATTTTATTTGGCTCTATGCAGTTAAGGCTTTATTTAAAGGACTGTGTTTTAACTGAGGACTTTATAAAGACAAGAAATATTAAGAACGACTAAACATGTTATAGAATCAACCATGAACACCAAGAATACAAGCAAATTTCTGGATATGCATATCCATGTATACAAACTGATACAATCACAATAAATATAATGTAGGAATTTAGAGTTAATAGCAAACCTCTCCACTACTTAGTCAATGAATCCCTGCATGTTGACCAAGTTTGGAAAATTACCTTTTTTCTCATTACTCTTATTCTGGAATATATCTATCTATCTTTTACCATATCTATCAAAGTCTAAATCAGATCCATAACTTCCTTACAGAAAGTAGATACCAACCCTAAGATTGATTAGTTTCTGTTACAAATGCTTAAAGTTTAAACTTTTTGAGGACAGACTATTTTAAAAGATCTTTTTCTGTTTCTGTTTGATAATATGCAGATTTGAACTGACTTCAGGTTAAAAGGCTCTCTTCTACTTGCTACAATTTTTCTTTCTTTCTTTCTTTCTTTCTTTCTTTCTTTCTTTCTTTCTTTCTTTCTTTCTTTCTTTCTTTCTTTCTTCTTTCTTTCTTTCTTTCTCTTTCTTTCTTTCTTTCTTTCTTTCTTTCTTTCTTTCTTTCTTCTTTCTTTCTTTCTTTCTCTTTCTTTCTTTCTTTCTTTCTTTCTTTCTTTCTTTCTTTCTCTCTCTCTCTCTCTCTCTCTCTCTCTCTCTCTCCCTCCCTTCCCTTCCCTTCCCTTCCCTTCTCTTCCCTTCCCTGTCATGCATTGGGAGAATTCATAATCCTTCTTGGTTTTGACAGAAACAGGGGAAAATACTGTTTTCAGAGCTCTCAAGAGGAGAGTAATGTGCTTGTAAGCATTTATTTAGTTATTCACTTTATAATTACTATCAATTTATTTCCTAATTATTTCTTATATCACCTTCCCCTCACCAAACAGTGATGAAGATGGGATATAAGACTGTCAAATTTATACCTCTAGAGTGGTATAATACTAAATACAACTATTTTGTATTGTATGAGAACTCATCTTCCTAGTGGTTGTAGCTTCTTAAAATTTAAAGGCCTTCATATAGCTTAAGAGATACCAGTCCAGTCTGGCAAATCTCTGATACTGAGAATAGGGTAATATCCTGAAAAAAAAAAACTTTTATACAGTTAATTAGGCACAATAGTGTATTTTTCTTCCAGTCTCTTCCTAATTCTTTCTCTATTCTCATCACCTTGAAAACTCATATAACAAACAAGACAGGAGAGGTTTCTGGTACTTACCTAACCTAAGAACTTTTACATCCTTTAATAATTATAACTTTCCCAAATATGCTCTGGCTAGATTACTGAGTTTCCCAGTTCATGGATTAAAATTCCCAACTCTCCCATATTTTGTATATTAGAGAGGAGAAACCTGCCTTTCTTCACTTTTATCTATACGGTTTCATGTACAAAACTGACTCCAAGAGTATTTAACTTCAGATCTACAGTGCAGCATTCTGAAGTGATTAGCTAAACAGGAGAGACTGGTATGTTCCTATTTTATAAGTATAAGGCCATTCATTAGGTGCAGAGAGGAGAATGAAATGTCAGGTTCATTTCTTTTCCTAAGAGAAAATGGAAAAGGGGCAGAGTCAAAATTTTCTACTTTATGTTTTTATACCTCTCATTCTATTCTACTATTAATCTTCCCATTCGATTTGAATATGCTTTTGTTTCTTTGCAGCACTCATTGCATTTTATAATTCTTATACTCTCAAACATGTTCCTCAGACAGAACAATCCCTACTAGATGATGATACCAAGTAGGGCTTTTGTCTGAAAGAGAAGCCTATTTACCTTGCAGGCTAATCTTTTAAAAATATTCTTACTCTGAGTTCAGAATTGACATGATCCACCTATATACCAAGAGTGCGAGTGCTTTGGTGGTTGTTTAAATTATTTTCCACAAATTTAACATGTCAGAAAAACCCATAATGATACTCACTGTGCATCTCACAAAGACATCTCAATCATGTGCCACTGTAAAGATTAAACCACACGATGCTCCATGCACATCTACAATTTACATTTCTTGCAATGAGTCACCTGTTTTCTACCCTACAGGCATTTTCTTTGAGTTTTCACCCTGTCTGTCTGTTGAAGATCCTGTGTTGGAACTGATTAAACTATTGAGGCAAACTTAAATTCTTCAAAGTCCAAGGTATGACAAACAGAGGCAAAAAAGTTGAGTAATAAATATATACCTCTAGTTACTAGGCTATATATCACATGTTTAACAGTGGAATTGTCAGGATTCTCATATTGGCTTGGCATCTAGTTTTGGACAAGGAGAAAAATGTCTCTACAATGTGAACTGATAATGAGTAGGACGGACTACCTCACCATAACACAAACTATCTTGATAAGACTGAAAATTTTTGTTGAAATAGAACCTGCATCCTACCTCCATGAAAATGAATGCTGTCAAAACAAGACAAGGCTCCTTTTACCATCAGTTTTATAGAGCTGGTGGGGGCTATTTGGTAGGCCTAAAATTTAATTTAAAGTCTTCAGGAAGATTTAGAATATATTCTGAAGGATTTACCTCCAAAAGAGTTATTGAGGGTCCTGACCTTTCTCTTTTTGGGATCCTGAATAAGCCCTAAAACCTCTGTGTCTAAATCTGATCTACTGCTTCTTCCTGAACCTTGCTCTATAATTGTCAACTACTCTCATTTTAGCTTTGACTTTGACTTGTAGTGTGAGCCCTGACAGTTGGTTTTCTTTTTTTCTTTTTCTCTCCTGTGTGTGTGTGTGTGTGTGTGTGTGTAATGCAAGTACCTGACTTAAGCTTTTATTATCTAGATTCAAAGAGGCACCCACTTTAAAGATGGCTATCTTAAATAAACACCTTGCCAAACTTCTTTGTTTTAGAGATCTTGGTTGATTTGGATAACTGACCACTTGGGCTGCTTGTTTTTCTCTTCTTGCTCTTTAAATTTCTGCTTTATGTTTTAAATTCACCATAAAAGAGTGAGCTAGTGAAACCCTAGGCCCCGGCCCTCCTCCCCAATAAAAGCAGAACCCCAGGCCTGCACATTCCCCCTTCCTTGCCCCCTGGGTGGCCTTGGGTGTCCCATGTAATTTCTATGATAAAGTGATAAACCTTTTTTTCAGAGTTTTCCAATGATTATTGTTAAGAGAATCTTGCAATCAAAATAAAAACCACAGAAACCAGTTCAGCCATAAAATTGGTTATTGACAGGTTGAGACCTGCTACAAAACAGACCTCATTCTTCCATCTTCAGATTACTCATAAATCAACCTCTTGTATTAATCTCTAGCCATCTTGCTGCTTATTTGGGCCTTGTACCGGCAGGTACAAAGAGGTATATTAACTGAGAATGCCATCTGTTTTCTCTCCTTATATCAATATCCTGTTCCAAGGCCACTATCTTAAACAGTGTCTCTGATTCTCCTAGTAGTTAAAGGAAGTTAGTTGAGAAGGAATCTAAATGTCTGAAACACAGACATTTAGTTCATTTATTGTCAGCAATCCAAGGAAAATAAGCCACATGAACCACCCCATAAGATTACCAATTCTATACTTTAAGGAGAAAATCCTCAGCCAGGGTGACCAATTAATTGGACCTAAAGATTTACTTAGACTTTAGAGTGGGTTTGTCTGTTTACAAAAATAATTCTAAATCAGGTTAAAATAAAAAACATAAACTTCACAATAGGACCTTGTACTTTCTCACCTGAATGAAGAGATGTGGACAATCCAATTGTGGCTCTGAGGATTTCTGAGGTATACTGTGGTATGGGAGCTCTCTCGAATTAGAGAAGAATCATGGACCTGACCAATTAGGCCTAGAAGCAGAAAGAGAATCCTCCAGCTGTGGCCTAAAGGTTAATGTCTAGGCATCTACTGGAATACAGAGGCCAGCCAGGACAAACTTTCATAAACAAAAAAAGGAGAACAGAACAGAGATCTCAGTATCTGTGTGAACAACCTGATGACTCAAATTAACCACATATCTAAGTCCAAGTCATGCCATGGGATCTGAAGCTGAGGACATCAACTCAGTACCAGTTTGGGTAGGAAACTGCCTTGGAAAAAAATATTTGGCACTGGTTAGTATTCAATTTCTTTTCAAACTTATCTTGAAGAGTTGTCCTTGCATTTATTCCTATCTTTTGAGAATAATTTTCAATGCCAAAATGAATATCCTTTGGATTTACGATTAAAATCATATTGATAGAGATAAAGCAAGAATTGAGTAGATTAGTACCATTGAAACCTATGAGATTGTTGTGAAATCATGGCAGCTGAACACAGTGTGAAGTCTGATATAATACCAGTGTTACTGTTATTAAAGTAATTTGAAAATTGAGTGCTTTGTAAAGTGCAATTGGTTGGCCTGTCTTGAAAGTTGTTTATACTCTTAGAAGTTAAACAATTCAATCAACACAGTACTAGAAATGTTTCAACTTGAATAAATCAATCAAATGAAAAATGTGAAGACTTTTGATTTACAGAACTGTATTTACACATTTAGCTGAAAATTTAGGTGACTTTCTTAAGGGCTTAGGTCTATGTGTACTACAAAGATCTTAGATTGGTATTGGCTTTTAAAAATGGATGGAGAATGCCTTTATTTACACTTCTGTCATTTCAACATCATTAATAGTTTCTTCTTTTATCTGTCTAGGGATAAAGGCTTAGCAATATCACAAGTGATTATTTTGAAAAAGCTTTTTATTTAAGCCAGATACCTTACTGTGAAATAGGTGTTACAGTCAGGTAACACATCACTTATTGCTTTCTGGAACAACAGGTTCTGTGCAAAACAATGTGTCCCATACACTCACTATTGATTTTTCTTATTAAAGTATGTATCATCTAAAGGAAGAGAGACTAGGTGCTGCTCCTAGAGAAACAGTGATGATTAGGAGCTGCTGTTCAGTTTAACTACCTTCTCAAGTTAGTGTATTGATAGCTAGTAGAGTATAATATGTAGCTCTTAAGTACTAAGAGAACTCAGAAGTTTGTTTCAAGTGATTAACAATAATGATAATGTTCACCTCCTATGACCTTAAAAAGAAAGGTGTCTAACGTGAGTACTTCAAATGATGATGTTTTTGTGTTGCTCCATAATAGCTTTATCAGTATCATTTTCACAGTTTCCCATGAGACCTGAGACTATTCTGCATGGATGTTTTCTCTTTCAAATACTCATCAAGTGAACACATGTACCTGGCACCTCACTGTTCTCCTTACCATTCCACTTCACTAGTTAACATCCATATGATATGAATTGTGAAGCTAAAGTATCAGGTGGGACCAATCACAAAAGAGACTCCTGGGAACAAGTGGTCAAATGTTTCCTTCTAGCCTAAGGATTTTTGGTGTGTTTGGAACAAGTGGCCAACTTGAAGAATACATAACCTAATCTTGGATGGGTATGCATAAGCGCTCATTGGGAAAAAAAAATATATATATATATATATATATACCTACTTGTCCAGGTTAGGGCAAACTGCAATCACATACTTTAATGATATTAAAACTTTGCATTTCTAATATTCCCACTGTCTTTTTATTTCTCCTCATTTTGACAATCTCTCGTGCTCTTATGAAATTGGTTGGTTGATGTAAGCTACCCTCAAAATTTCAAATTACTGAATCTCTCAAATCTCTTACCTCAGAATACAACTTACACCATTGACTTCAGATCATCTGCTAAACAATGAAATGGTCTATAATGTGGAGTGGAAGATTTCAGCCAGGAGTCATTCCAATGCTCTAGACAGATATGATGAGCACCAGACCAGGATAACAGCAGTAAGAATGGAAAGGAAGATACAGAGGGAAAAAAAATATTCCTAATATTGAAATTTTATGACTTTGAAAACTTATAGCTATTGAAGAAATGGAGGGAGGGGAAGAGGAATGGATCTATGATGACTAACAAGTATCTGACTTGGCAATCTGAATGAGTATAAGGAATATGGAGAGAGAAGAAGATGCAAGATTATAGTCCAGACAATGAGAACATTTCTGGAATTAGGGATTGAAATGTCTTGAGGACATGAGGTGAAAACATTGTTAAAGAAAAAAAATGTAGGCAGAGCAAGACTGGGGAGTAGTGAAGACTATTTAAAGCCAGATTTTCACCTCACATCTAAAGCAGGTAGCTGCTATGGTGCCAGAGCAATTTTATTGTCAAATCAAAGTACAGCCCAATTGTATAGACCTTATACATTTTAAAGCATAAATCTAGAGTTTTACGGTAATCTTTGAAATCTTTAATATTTTGAAAGTTTACATTTCATGTTAATGAATAAGTAACTGGGCTAAAAATAAAAAAGGTTATAATACTTCATTTAAATTGCTTCTTCTAGAATTGCAGGATTTCCTTGTGCTAGTGGGAAACATAAGGATTTTACCACTTCCTTATAAAGATCTTGCTCAGATGTTACAAGGATATAAACTTGGTAGTATTTGGTTTGTTTTAGATTTGTTTTATTGATTTATTTATATTAAAAATTTTGAGAACATTTGGCCAATTCTTTGCACATTCATGAATGTTTAATAGTAAGTAAGAAAATATCTAAGGAAGCAGCTGCAAGAGAGAAAACATAATGGATTCAAGACATTGAAGAAATGTTAAAGAAAAGCAAGAAGGAGAACTGGGAAGGAAGAAAATGAATCAAGGTGAAGCAACTCTATCAGGAAAATAGAGAAATTACTCAAGGGCTGACACTTAAGAAGCTGGTATACAAAATAAGGATTTGGTTTCTCCATGGGTCATAGATGAGAAGGAAGACTAAATTATATAAAATCAAGTTCCTAAATTATAAAACCTCATGATATTATCATTATCACTCATATAATATACAATGGGAAGGGAATAGTCATGAAAGAATAGTGAAAAGGCATGATAAAGAGGGAAGAAAACACATTATAGAGAACCAGTCAGGATGCAGATGGAGACAACTAAACCAGAGCAATAGAGGACAGTCAGTTCCTATATCTAAGAAACATCAGTTTGTTTCATTGATCTTATGACTTTGAGGAGAACAATTTTGAACAGAGGTTAAAATTAGTGCACCAAACACTGGTATCCACACAGGATGTACAAAGCTGCAAAGATGTACTTCCAACTTAACTAATGTGCCCACACCTTAACAATCAGGAAAATCTAGAGAAACTACCAAATCATAACTTTCCTTAAGTTCATCAAAGAGCTGACGTCTCAAGGCAACCAACTGTCTTGAAATCCTAAAAGGGACAAACCCTTATATCAGTGAAGGCTTTTGGACTATTTATGGATTGGAAGACAAAATATAGTCATGAAGTTAATCCTCTCCAAATTAATATGTAAATAATTGTACATAGTCCCAATCCAAATCAAAACATGATTTTTTAAATATAAATCGACAATGGAAAATAAAAAGCTCTAAAAGATTCAAAACAAATTTTAAAAAAAGAACAAACCTGGAGATCTCATACTACTTGTTTTAAAACTTACTATAAAGCTAAGAATGAACACATAAATAAGTGGAATAGAATGGAGAATTTAGCAATACTCCTATCTATATATGTCACTGGATTGCCAAAAAGATGGAAAGGTAATTCATGAAGAAACAATAGACTTTCCAATAATTTGTGATGTGCATTTGGACATGCATATGCAGAAAACTGAACCTAAACTCTTATCTCACATCATGTACAAAAATTAACTCAAAATGGACATAAACCTAAGAGAAACTAAAGAGAAAAAGTTTATACCCAGAGAAGAGCCCAAACTAGTGAGAAGCATTTGGTTGTCTCTCCTAGTCTAGTTTGATAATGTGAATTTGAGCTCAATTTACTACAAGTGTTTATTACTGTGGACAATAATTCAATATTTGACAGAACTTCAGTGCAGAGGAGAGGCAATAGTCAACAATCAAGTCTTCCAGCAACAATCTTGATTATTAGCTGTGGTCTTTGGAAACGAAATCTTCCTTCTTTTGTCCACCAGCCTACCTCAGTTTGCTGACCAGCAATTGTCTTCCCCCTTTGTTAACCTCCATGACCCAAGGTGTACTAGTTTCCTAGAGCTGTCATCACAAACCGGGCAGCTTAAAACAGAAACTTAGTGTCTCACAGTTCTACAAGATAAATGTCTCAAATCAAGGGGTCAGCAAAGCCACACTTCCTCTGAAAACTGTAGGGAATTCTTTCTTTGTGTCATTTTAGTTTCTGATGGTTTTCTAGAAACCTTTGGTGTTCTTTGGCTTGCAGTTGCACATTTCCAGTCTCTGCCTTGTCTTCACATGGTGTTCTCCTTCCCTGCCTACATCTTCACACAGCTGTTTTCTTATAAAGACAATATTCATATTGGATACTGGATTAAGAGCCCACCATATTCTAGTAGAGCCTCATCTTAAGTACATTTGAAGTGATTCTATTTCTAAATAAGGTCATATTCTGAGGTACAAGGGTTAAAACTTTAACATATTTTGGGGGTACAGTCAGTTCCCCCAAAATTCAATCTATAACACAGAGGATAGAACATCAGATGTTTCTGGCCTATGAGGCACTCCATTCCCACTGGTAGGTTGGGAAGGGTAGTTATCCTTAGCTCTAGACACATCATGTTAGGCGTTAGAAAGCTGCGGACTCTATTCCTAACTAATTTTCCTGTATGAGATTATCCTTTATCCCAGCTCTCAGTTTCTCCATTTAGCTCTGACATGGGACTGGGTCCTCACTCAGTAGGCCAAAGAATCTTCTCATTCCTGTCAACTGTGTCCACTGGAATAGGCCTTGCTGCTTATATTTCACAAGTAGGATATTCCTTTCTGTCTAAGACTTTGCCATCTACCGGTCTTGCAAATCTGCCCTTCCCCACACCCTCATCTGACTACCAGCTCAGATGGAGAGTCAACTTTTCCAAGCCCCTCTGTGTTAGTGATTTTTACTGCTAGTCCATCCATACATAAGAATTAGCTTTATTTGCTTTTCTACTATTCTGCCCCTGACTTGGATTCTTGCTTTTCCCTGCCTCCCTGCCAGAGGATCTCAGCATGCTGTACTACTATATTTGTGCCATTTAGGACTACTGGTTAGCATTCTAGACAGTAGGAGCCCAACTTGAGAGATTTTCTGTGGGGTAACTAACCTAGAGGTTGTAACACTGGTTTTTAATGTATTAGACAAAAAAAATAGTTGGAAAAATATTAGGAAAATAAACCATGATGAATAAAATAGGTTAAGGATAATGACAGCAAGATGAGAACTCTCTTGACTGCACAGTGGTTTTGTGCTTTGAAATCTACTAACCGCAAAAGAGGAGCAATACTAACTCCTATACTTATCAGTTCTCATATTTTTCTTTGAATATAGTTTGCCCTCTCCATGGAAGTGTTTAACCTACTTCTCATTCACTTTATAAGTCTCATTTCCTTTAAAACATGATTTATTCACATCTCAAGTCTTCAAAAAACTTTCTGATTGACCTCAGGTTAGTTTTATTGAGTTTTCACTGAATTATTTGTCACATTGAAATTACTCATATTATCTGAAGTCTATATATCTCTCCACCAACCACTGTCACCCTCAAATACACTGAGTTAACTTTCAAGAAATGTTGCTCATAATACGTGCTTGATGAATTCTTGCTAGAGAAATGAATGTGTTCATATTTGTAAATGTCTCACCAAAGGTAAGTGAAATGAGGTGAACTATCTCTAATATCTCATATATTTTTTTCTCTTATAACCTATTTACTCCATTATTACTCCTCTATAACCACTCTTGTATGAGTCTATGATATTTCAATTACCAAATATAATTTCTTCAATCTACAATGCAAAATTTGACATTGTTGGCCTTTTCCTTCTTACAAAACTTCTTCTCACTTAACTTCTATAGCTCTGTATTTCCTTCTCCATTTGTTTTACTGCTTTCCTTTGACCATGCTTTAAATATGTGGGTCCCCCAGGAGCTTTCCTTTCCTCTCACACTTTTCTGTTCTATTATGAAATCCAAAACTCATAAAGTTCACATAGATTATTTGGTTGGGTGTCATGCCTGGATTAAAGACTCAATTTTCTACCTTACCTCTTGGGCATTTTCACACAGATATTCCATTACATCGTATTGTGTAATAAAATTTAGGGACATATCTAATCACATTATTGTAAAATTTTTAAAAAGAATAAAAAATACTTCTATACAACCCAATAGTAACACTGAGGGCAAGAAAACCATGAAGTAACACTTGCAGAATGCTAAATTATAAACATTCGGAGTGTCAAAATTATAAAATTTGGAGTTATTTCTGAAATACAGAAAGAAGGAAGTCAAGGTATACATGAGGTTATGATGTAGGCAGATTTCTGAGAAGTTCCCCAAGATTCTTACCCCCTTATATAATTTCCTCCTGAGTATGGGTGGCATTGTAACTATGCTAAAACAGCCACTCTCTTGATTAGGTTACATTATATGGCAAAGGTGAAGGGATTTTGCATATTTAATTCAAGTCCCTAATCAGTTGCCTAAGAGTCAATCTACAGAGAGGTTATTCCTGGTAGGCCTGATATAATCAGATGAACACTCAAGAGAGATTCCCCTGCTGGTTTTGAAGAAGTAGCTGCAATGTTGTGAGGGAAGTACTATGTGGTAAGGACAGAGGGTGATCTCTAAGAGCTTGCCAGGGGTAACCTCCCAGACTGACAACCAGTGAGAAAATAAACAAGGATCTTGTTTACAACCAACAACTTGAATCTTGCCAATAATTTGAGAAAGTTAGGAAATAGATCATGCCCTAGGCAAGCCAATATCTACATTTCAATCTGTGAGGTTCTATAGAAGGCCCAGCAAAACATGCCAGACTCTAGACACATGTGAACTGTGGTATAATAAAAATGTTGTTTTAAAACTCAAATTTTCTTATAATTTGTTAGTCGCAATAAAAAACCAATACAGGTTGGTAAACTTTGATCCCAAATGAAAATAAAGCATATATATATTCTTAAGAAATTATCCACAATTAAATACTGTAAGAAAAGATGAAGAATACAGAAGAATGGTGACATAAATGCTACAGTTAGAAGGTCTAAAATATTTTTAATTGGGGTCTCAGAGGATGAGAAGAAAAAGGAAGAGATAATGGCTAGGAATTTCCAAAACTGAAAATTCATCAATTCACAGATTCAAAGAGGATATATATTTAAATATGTAATATATTGGTGTATGCACATGGCTGCAAAATGCATGAAGATGTATTAGAATAAAACTTCAGGAAACCAGACATTGAGAAATCTTAAAAGCAACCAGAAGAAAAGATAAATTGCTCTCAAAGGTGTGATAGACTGACCACTGACTTCTTTCTACTACCACTGAAAACCAGAGGACAGTAGAAAAATACCTTCGACCTAGCAGAAAGTAACTGATGAGCTAAAATTCCCTACTCAGTGAATATACCAAGAAAGAATGAAAACAAAATATAGATATTTTCAGACCAAGAAATAAAACAATCAAACAAACAAAAACTGAGACTGTCCCATCAGCAGACCCAAATTGAAAATTCTTAAGGTGTTTATCAGGCAGAAGGAAAATGATTTCAGATAGGAACTGTTATAATAGGTAACTTCTAGAAAATTTTATTTGTATCAATAATAATCTTAATTTTAATAATAAGGTTAGAAATGTAATAAATTATAAACAGAAAATTTTCTTTTGATCAAGTACTATTAAAAAACATATTCAGACATTGAACATTTTTATATCCCATTTGAGAATTTTTTTAAATAGAAATATTAAAGTTAGAAATATGAACTGTTGACAACGAAAATATTTTTGGGAAAAAGTTAAGTCTCTATTGATCATATATGCAGGTATCTGCTATAATTCCTCTTGTTCTGAACTATTTCAGGGGAGAAGGAGAAAGTTCAGGAAATGAGGAGATTTGGGATTTCCAGAATACCTCCCCTTACTCAGCCTCCCACATAGCTTAACTTTAGCTAAATATATATTTGATTTTTGAGTTTCAATGTGGGATTTCCAGGACAGAAATCATCAGGACATCTGTTCCACCAATATAATTTCAAAGGGACTAAAAGCTATCTTTTAAAATTACATAATTCCATACTTTCAACCTTCTAAATTAGAATATCTAAAGATAGGGCCAAGAAATCTGTCTTTCTAAAAATCTCTCCAAGTAATTCCTCTCAGTCCAGCACTAACTGAAAACAGGTATTTGGAACCACAGTTCTAGATCCATCTCTAACAAAATATGCAATTGGGGGGCTCTGATTAGTTCAGAACAGAAGCAAAAAAGAGGAGGCAAAAATCGTTACCCTAAAGAACTTTTAGTCTGAGAGAGAGACATGTATAGAATAGGTTGATTATATCCTTATAAAGACTATGACTAATGAAAACATAGCATAGGGGAAAGTACAGTGGAGTCAAGGATAGCTACATGGAAGAGATAGCCTGCGACAAATATTAAAGGATGAATGTATAGTGTGCTTAGGGAAGGAGGGGTTGAATAAGAAGGACTGTACAGGGAGAATTGGTAAAGGTGGGTTTTCCAGATGAAGAAAAGTATAAAAACCATGTTATTTAAAAAATCTTTACATTTTTATAGGCCCTTAAACCTGGGAGTTAACCAACTTCCCCCAGGGAGACCCTGAGATCTTCCATTTATAATCAAACAACTAGGTCATACTTTTCGTGAAACTCTATGCATTTGGCTACTTGTAATGAATTTAAACTTTGGGGTCTTCTCAAGTTGAATCCTTTGTTAAATGCTCTCTTCCTATCTCTCTTGCAATCACACTCCTTTGATTACAGCCAGTTTGAGGACCAAGAGAGATCTGCAAGCTTCACTAGTAATGAAAAAATACTACTACTGATGATGATGATGAAGATGATGATTATGATGATGATGATGAAGATCCCACACATGATAATACTGCCAACTTCTGCTACTATGCTTAGAGCCTAGATCCAAGATGGAGAGGTATGAGAGGAACTTGTGGAGGTGATGGAATGGGTACACAACACAGTCTGCATCTGATGAGTCTCAAAAACATAGGTACCGTGGATTAAGACTAAATGAAGCCCGATGATGGACATCATCAACCTTTAGTCAGTAGATTATTTTAAAGATTCATGTGTCTACTTAAAAAAATAAAATAAAATAAATTCTCTCACATTGGTTCAAGTGGAGCCATGGCACCAGAGACTTGCAATGTCAGTGATACAAAGGAGGTTGTTGCTATTGCTATGGTTTCCATGACGTGGATGATGTAAATCCATGCAACTGCATCAGTTCACAATTACGCAGAATATCAGAATTATTTTCTCTGATTTTTAAAATTTACTTTGATCACCAGGAAAGCTTAAAGACAGAGATAAAAAAAAAATAAATTATAATAAATAAAATAACTTCTTGATTCCTATATTCTGATTACAACTTTCCACATACTGAGGAGGAAGATGTAAAACTTAATATTCTACCAAGCTATATATTTTCACATGTTCTACATCTTCCTTGATTCAGTTTCCATTTTTTTTGCCCACTTTAGGGTGCACACACTTTAGTAATAAGGAGAATTTAGCAATATTTTATAGTCTGCTAGAATCTGACCAAATATGATTTTTCATTGTAACATTAAGACTGGTTGAATATGTTATGTCCTTCCTAATAGAAACACTGGTATAATAAATGGGATCTTTAAGTCAATATTAGGTTTGCAAGTAATCCATTTAGGTTTAACACTGTAAAAGCAAGCAATTAAGAGCAAGAGTTCTGGTTTCTATTATTTTTCTGAATGTTTCAATGAGTATAACATTTGTGTTGTCTGTTACTCCTTTATCTCCTTGTCATAAAAGTGACCCTTGGAAAAATAAAATAGATCCATATACAAAAGCTCAGTTGTGCTGGTATTAATCATTATGTAATTGCAATATTGTAATAAATATTGTAATATTTATTCCTATTAAATAGCTCAAATGTTTAGAAAAATGCTTTTTATCCAGGAGAAAAAAATTTAAGTACACGTCATAGCTTGTTTATAGAGTCTCCACTATATTCATATTATGTCCCTACTATATTCACATTCATATTTATATATTCACATTAATAATGTTTCTACATCTGTATTATTCCTTTGCAACTGACAAATAGCATTAATCCTTCCATGACATTTTTGTAATTTTATTCAATGGGCATTATTTAAGAAACTGCTGTGGTAATCATATATTGTTGGGTGCTCTGGAGCACACAAACACAGGCAAATATAACACAGTCCATGCCCTCAAAAGAGCTATGATCCAGTTAGGAAAAGAAGCCTAACTATTAAATGTTGAAAACATTATGCATTAAAATATATTTTCTAGCCTTATGAATTATAGACTTTGTTGGGGTTACTGCTCAAATGCTTCATGTAGATAGCACCTAAAGAATAGAAGAAAAGGAAATAGTTTGGGATCTTCTGGGTTCATGATACCAAGCCATTCTGTCTTTTCCTTCTCAACATTCATCCATTATTCCTGTGTGAACCCTTCATCCCATAAACTTCCAAACTGTCTCAGAGAAAGAGTCCACAAACAGATTTTTAATAATCCTAAAACCTTGTTTTTCTCTTCCTTTGGCCAAAATGTATACTACCATGCTTGAGTAATCCGTTGGTCATCTGTCTTCTGGAGCTAATATGAGTTGCCTCTGATTACAAAGCTTTAGCTCAGACTTTAAAAGTCTTGCTGGTCTCCCTCTAGTCCTATAGGCCTCAGTCTGCATGCCCCTTCTGGGTTATGCAGCACGAGCAGCATATGGGGCAACCAAGTTGTAATAAAGCATACAATCCAACATCCTAATTATTAAATTAAAAATATATTGTTAAATATAATACTTATAATAAATTTAACATTCTCTGGTACAATTTTAGAAAAACTTACAATGTGCTGGTCATTCATATTTAATTATATTGTAATCTCAAATTGCTAACTTTCACCGAATCTTTACATCCAGAAATTTACTAACTATACTCACATTTTACAAGGAAAAACTTCTCTGTTCTGAACGTACTAAAATGGTGAATACTTATTTTTTTTATTTGTTTTAGTTGTGTTTTCTTCCCAGAATCACTTAAGCCCCTTTAGCAACATTTGGGTAAGTCCTTCCTTCATTCTATGTGGTTCTAGTGCAACTGTAAATCAACATACTCAACCAACTGCTCATCTAGCCTCTGTAGAGATTAGCATGTGAATCAAACCTAGTAAATAAGAGTTCTGCCTTCATATTGATCTACAAGCAAGTGGACATAATTTCATTCTAAAACAATCATTAAAGTACACTGGCTGTTGTGATTACATAAGTTCAGGGCATCCAATGGTCATTCTCATCACTAATACAAGGAGAGACAGAACTGACAGATAGAGAGAGGGAAAGGAGCCAGATGATATCATTTGAGTCCCTGGAACCACCTCTGCCATATGATAGATTCACTTTTCTTTTGCACTGTTATGAGAGTCAAAACATTTCTTTTTCTGCTAAGGCTAGTTTGAACTGAGTTTCTGCCAGGGGCAATATTCAAAATATTTAACCACTAATCCAGCAGAAGCACCAATCAATCAGAATAGCAATGACACAGAAGAGAAGCTGAGAGTAAAAACAAACAAACAAACAAACAAAGCACACACAAAAAAACAGTACCACTGGAACTGTGCATCATGACTGAAACCTCGTGGTTATTTCTGCCACTTGGAAAGAAGAGTTCTGTCTAATACAGGTAAGGAGGTGAAGGAGGATAGGGAGGAGATTAACATTTACAGCATACTTATTATACAGTAGAGACCATGACGATCTTTATAGACATTATGTATACACCTCACATTTGACTGTGAGAATAGAAGTAAACTGGATCAGTATCTCCATTGTACAGATGAAAAATTTTGAGTTTTAAGATTAGGAGATTTTCCCAAGCCATGGAGCTGGAAAGTGGTGAATTTAAGATTCTATCCAAGACCGTCTCATCTCAAAGCCCAGATGGAGACACAAAAGATAATAAAGTAATTTTATAATTTTCATGGCTTTTACATTCTCTATCTAAAGAGACCTTACTCTTAATTAATTAATGAGTTCATGTTTCATGTTTTCGACTCCTTTAATTTAGTCTGTAGAAAGAGCAGCTTTGATAAAAAGCTGGTGACTTTGGTTTCAGTTGGTATCAAGTGATAAATATAGTTCTACTCCTCTAAAATTACAAATATTTCCCCACTTAGTTAGACTCACGTGCAAGACTAATTTTGAGTCTTAATGAATTTACCAAGTCCTATTTGCAATTCAAGTCTAGGCCTGAGTTTATAGTCTTCTAACCATTTTTCTCCCAGATATCCTGTCATTAAATATTAATTCTAAGAAATATATCTACCAGGATTAGCAATGGCTCTACTATTTTCTGTTATTTAAAAACTCTGAAAAGGGAAATAGTTTCCCTATGTCCTCTCTATTTGGATGACTTGAATTTATATTTTATAAAATCTGGCAACACATTTATCACTAAATAGTATAATGTCTTGAGTTTGTGATAAAGCGTGGGGTAATCATGCTCCCACTTTATAAAATCTTCAGCATTACTAGTTGTTTAATAAAAATAAGCTCTATATGTTGTCTACTAATAAACATAGATGCTCTTATTTGGAATAAAGTGAATTATTTTATATTTATATATACCTCGATCTTTAATACTGCTGAACATTGCATTTGCTACATACAAAATAAGACTAGCAATATTTAAGAAAACGATATTTAATAGAGAAGGGGACACTTCCAATTTCTTCACTGACCTTCTTGAATTGAAGTTGCTTATAGCCTTCCACTTAAAAAGGAAGTCCACTGATCTTCTGTTCCCTGGTTTGATAAAAAGTTAAAAACAAAAGGACTCATCACTAAGAAAAACCTGAAATCTCAATTTTACGTTGTCAAGAGAGCATCACACATAAAAATTATCTAAAGTGCCTTAAAGATAATTAAATTCAGATCGTTTGATGAACATGATATCCATTCTTCCATTCCTAATACAAAAATAAAAAATAAAAATAAAACTGTCTACCTGAGCTATAAATAAGCAAGAGAAAGTTCTGCAGTGCCCAGTTCTGGTGCTAAAATACTAAAGGCCTTTCTGGCTTGTTACCCTGTAGTGCCATATCAGTGAAAATGCTCCAGTTTCAGATGAGTTGTTCTTTTATACATGAGTTTTCTGGGAATTAAAGACAATTTTGTAAGCCTGAATCAGAGTGCATAGCCTGATTTGTATGGCTTCTCTGTGCCAGCAGGTCATGCTGGGAGATTGAAATAATTTAGATTGTCAGAATTTCTGAAGGATCTAATTTTGGGGCTCCTTTGGCAGCTAAGGGGCAGGATAAGAGCCAGAGTTAGGACAGTATTCTAAGCATGACTGAATTCATATTCATGCCATTACAAAAAGATCGATTTGTTCTTTATTGCTTAACCAGAGCAGTAATTAGGAAAAGCTAGAATTTCTATGAACCTCATCAGAAGATATATTAAATAGTGCATTGGGATTGCCTCCTGAATTCATAGAAGTCTTCAAACCTCTTCCATTGTGTTTAAAATAAACTGAGGTCATTAGTTACATAAGTATCTGAAAATATTATGGAGCCTCTAATGGGTTCTCAGCATTGGTGGTTCCTATGTTCCCTGCTATCACGAGGCTTAGTTTCATTGGGCAATTAGCACTAACCCTCCTTAAATAAGACAAATTTGTTTAGTACCCAAGATATGTGTGGATATCAAAAAGAAGGAAGTCAGTGAGTTAGAGAAGCAAGAGAAGAGTGAATTCAGTGACAAAGATTCTATGTAGACCCCTAAAACATAAAAAACCTAGACTTAAGAATAAGAATTTAGAAAAATTTTTCCCCCAAAAGAGAAATCCACAAATTGGTATAATAATGACAATTAACATTAATCAAGTAAGTATTGTGAAGCAGTTATGACTGGATTTAGGAACCATATGTAGAGGTTAAATTTCCCATTCTACTATGTAGACAAGTTAATTAGCTTCTCTGCCTAAGGTTCATTAACTCTAATACAGAAATAAGTACCAATTTTATAGGATCATTGTGAAAATTAACTAAATTAAAATATGTAGGATACATAGAATATTATCTGGCTCAGAATAAATGCTCAACAAATATTAGTTGGTTTTAATCTTAACTGAGTGCTTACTTTGTACTTGTCATGAATTTAAGCAATTTCACTTTTTATCTCATTTAATATTCACAAAGAATCTATGAAATTTAGATGGGAAAGCAAGAATAGAGAGATGAAGCAACTTCCCCAGAGTTACTAAGGTATAACTGTCTAAGACTTGGATTTAGGTGATTTATATCCAGAGTCCAGGCTCTTAACTGCTATACTACACTGCCCAAGCAAGCTTACTGCATCACTTCTTCCTGCCAGGCATCATTCTTCCCCAAGGACAGTATAGCTGAAAAAGATGAAACAATTTGCTCTTATACATGCAATCATCATTGATGACGTTCTTATTAAAACAAGTAAATAACTTGAGTTCTATCAGTTACATGAATACTCATGTTGCAAACTATCCTGTTTTGAATTAAGTCCACACTTACCTAAATCTAGTTAGTATGTATAGACTCTTATATAAAAATAGGGGTGATCCATTTTTGTAAAAGGTAAATATTATTTTATTCAAATACCTCATTATAGTCTATGTCATATAAAGAAGCAGCTTTTAAATGTTTATCACACTAGAAAAAGTTTTTTGGCCAAATGGATCAAGATAGAAAGTTCACCTACACAATAGGGCACCTATGACATCTCCAAGCCAAAGAAGTCAAAGGTCACATCCAGGAGAGATATATTTTGAGGTCCAGGTAGGAGCCAGAATCAGAAGGTTAGCCAAAGCAGGCATGAATAGAATCTACTGAGTTCATGAGGATAACCAACAAACATTGTTGAGTCTGAAGAAGTAGCTGCAAGAACTAAAGAAAAAGGGGAAAGGATTAGGGTATCAACAGCAGGGTTGATAAATAACAATATAGAAAGAACAGAGCCCCAATCTCTGAACAGCATGACATCAAATTCCAGCCAAATAATGAGCCTAAGTTCACAGTAAGAGCCACCAGTGACTTGACTATCATAGGGAGAAAAGAGGCAATAGGACCAGTGATTCCGATAGCGCTAAAGTAGCACAAAGTCAGTGTCTTTAATCCCATATACCAGGGATTCCAGAAATATTGCAGAAAAAGATTAAATAACATTTAATCTTGGAGCATACTTCAACAAAGTGAAAAATACTAAACAAAGCAAGTGAAAGCATATGTTGAAATATGATTTCTTAAAAAATAGATTATGATGCAGCATTTTCACAAATGCGTTGACTTTTAAATAAATAACTTTCAAATAGACTGTGCTTTTGTATAATATTTTGTAAAAGACATTTCATATGCCACACCTTTACTTTTTTTATCCATGGGGAAAAACCATTTGGGGCTCTCCTGTGCTGGCGACAGCTATCTCTAAACAGTTCAGCCTTGGAATAGTCACCATTTTGTTTGCCAGAAATAATTAAGCAATTGATTTTCCCACATTTTGACCTCATTAGTTTATTAAATGAGTAGAAAATAAAATGTTTGGTACTAGCAATTAAACCACTAGATATCATGAACTTATTATATATGAAAGATGGAAATATCTTTACGTGTACTAGAAGTGGCAAACTTTCAGTCTCATTTTAAGTTACATTGGATTTCAAAGAGTAAAATAAGAGGACTTGTGTACGATACTGGAAATATATGATGGTTGTATCTAAGAAAGAAATACAATTAAGATTTATTTTATTTTCTAGATGGAACATCCTCACTCCCTCTCCACTCACCTCCATCCTGTGCCCATTCCCCCAACACACACACACAATGAAGTTAACTCTCTCACATTCTAACAATAGCATGGAATGTTTAACCCATTTTCCATTTAGAAAAAAAAATGCAGCTCACTGCCAGCATTAATATAACTTTAAACATGCTCTTTGAGGTTGAAGCAAATCTGGCTTGTTTTCAATGTGAAAATAGAATATAAAAGCTGTTCTTAGAGTTATTTCTACACAGAACTTGTCTCTAATCCTAATGTAACAGAAATGTATACATAAATCGAATTCATCAAATGAATTTTTGGCTAACAATTGGTTGAGAATGATGTTAACATCATGTGTAAGAATGCTACATTTTCTAGGATTTGACATTTTTAGCAATCAAGAATTACTATATTTCATAAATAGAAATATCACTACTAAAACCAGAATGCTATAAATAGAATGCTGTCATTTAATTCTAAAGACTCCTGAATACTAGAGTGATGCAAAAATAATAGTAAAAGTGAGATATTTCATGGCACAATTTAGAGGAAAGTTTAGGACTGTAATCTATGGGTTATCTCAGAAGTACTGCAGCCACAAGCACTGCTGGAGAGTATTTTCAGGGCAAACAGAAAATGAGTTAAATGCATTTTTCATAAAAGTTAGGAATGGCCAATAATTCAACCAATGAACATATTCATGCACACACACATATACATCACGCACAAAAAAAAAGCCCAAGATTATATTAGGACCACTAACAACTGACCCCACCCCTAACCTAAGAGATAAAAAGAATTTTAGACATGCTCTTCAAAATGTATGGTTATCAGTAATAAATTACTCCCACCAGAGTCTCTCAGCAGTTAACCTGGTATAACTAACCTTGAATTTGCTTAAAAGTATTTCTCCAAAATAAATTTCCTGTGATCATTTGTTTAGGCTATTTAGCTATCCCTGCTGTTGGCTTCACTGAGAAGAAACAGAACACTTAAGATTTTTTTAAATCATATTTTTTTCAAAAGAACAAATAGTAGTTCTATTTTGTCAAGCAAAATATCCCTTTTGTATAAATAGTAATTGGGAAAATTGCTAAGTACTCAGACTTTGGAATTCACCTATGGAAGGAAGTTGGGGGAATTAGATGAATTTGATTCCCTTTGAATTTGATGAATATAATCTTTGAATAAGCTGGTGGAAAGAGTAGTGCTACCAACCTCTAGTTTTCATTTGGGGTATTTTTTTACTCTTAACTGACGCTTTCCTGTTAGATTGTGTTGGAGCCAAAGCCACTGCAGCTAGTTAACACAGAGTTCTAAAAGATCTAAATTTGGCAAAAGTTCTAGCCAGTTGAGTTGTCCTGCCTGATGGAAAATCAAAGGACTCATGAGCCATTTCTATTGTTGACTCATGATTAATTTCTCAATTAGTGATAATAACCCATAGCTAAATAAAGCCTTAATTCTATTTCTTATTTTAAAAACTGAATCATAGGAGGCTTTGAGAAATTTCTTAGTTGTGGCCCTTTCTATTATAGTGACATTGGTTAACAAAATCCACTAAGTTTCAGCTGTACACTTTAATGATAAGACATATATATATTTACACTGTGTGACATATATGACCCCCTTTAACCCATCTAGTAGCTCCTCCTCCCCTCTAGTAACCACTAGTTGTGACACTTTTGGACTAGAAGGGTAAACCAGTACTCAGCCCAAGAATATCACCTATATATATGGTACCAGCATACCTAAATTAAAGGTTTTCAATGATGCTTAAATTGAGCCCTTCCTGTTATGAGACATACACTTGCATCATACTTTGTAATATATTCTATGGTCCTCACCACACTTCAAATAGTGGGAACTGATAAGTATATATATGATTTCCCTTGTTTATCTTTGGTTAAGCAACAGAAACTTAAGAAAACCAAGAACTTTTTAATAATATAAATTAAAACAGTAGTACCTAAAATTTTTAGAGCTTACTCTGTGTCAAACACTATTCCAGGAACGTCAAGTATTTGAGATAAGTACTATTACTATTATGCTCATTTTACAGAGGAAAAACTAAAACAAAGGTAAGTCATTTGCCCAAAGGATACAATTAGTAAGTTGAAAACTAGGATTTGAACTTATGAAATTTGGCTCTTGAGATATAATATCTTATCCACTGTGACAAACTGATGAGTTAAGGATTGTAGTTTTCATCATACATTACCCCAATTCAAACACCAATATAGGCTCAGAGAAATACTTATCCAAGGTAATGGCTTCCTTACTTCTGTTATTCTTCATCTCACCTATCTACTTTTTAAGCTCTTTTCTAACATGACTGCACCCCAGATTATTGTCACTGAGAACTGCTGCACTTCTACAATCCTAATCTAAAAGCTCTGCTCTTGAATCACAATCTCTATTGATTTCTCTCACTTAGCTACTTATACTACACCATTTCTTTAACACATTCCAAGTTTTCTGCTATTTCTTTCTTTCTTCCTTCCTTCCTTCCTTCCTTCCTTCCTTCCTTCCTTCCTTCCTTCCTTCCTTCCTTCCTTTCTTTTTTACTGTATTTTCTTCCTTATTCATCCTATTCTTCATAGTCCATCACCTCAATTACTTTCTTTCTGCCTTTTCATTTCATCATTCTCCCAACAAAACCCTGGCTATAGACCAATGCAGCCTTCCTCTGTTCCTGCAGATAGGCTGCTGAGCACAGATGAAGCTCTTTTCCCTGGATTCTTTGAATTTATTGTCTTTTGATTTTCTTTCTGTCTACCTCACAGGTTCATATTCCTCCTGTCATCCCTTAAATGCACATTTTTCTTAGGGGTTTCTTTGGCAACTTCTCTCACTGCTCTCTGCACTCCAGGGTCATCTAATTAACTTCTATTGTTTCCATCACTACCTGTATTTATTAAGGTGGGGCTAAAACGCTATAAAACATAGATCACAAAATGTAGAGCTCAAACACAATAGAGTTTCTCATACAGTTGTCCCAAGTAAGTACTATTCCTGTGGGTGGAAATATTTTTTTTCATGAGGAGATTCAAGAACTCAAATGCTTCAATTTTGTGAATCCAATATCCACTAGCAGCTTGTCATTGTTTGCTTCTATCAAGCTAAAGGAGAAAGAGAACATGGAGAAGGCATACCACCTCTTAAAAGCCGTGGTTCAGGAGTGACACATTATATTTATTCATGCCCTATTTATGCCTTGGTAAGATCTAGTAACATTGCAACCTTACTGAAAAGAAGCTGGAAAATGTAGTATAGTTGAATATCCAAAAAGAAGAAATGAATTTTTAATAAACTGCCAGCAGTATTGATTATACCATATTGATATATGGCTTAATCTAAAAGATTTATCTCCAGCCCATACAGCCAAATGCGAATTGATTTCTCCATTAGAAGGGTCTCGTTGGTATTTCAAACTCAACATATCCAAAGCCAAATTAATGAACTTACCATGTAAAACTGCTCTTAACATATGTTTACTGTCTCAGTAAATGACACAGAAAATTGAGAGTAACCTTGACTTTTCTTTCTCCTCTCTCCTACCCAGTCACCTAGTCTTATCAATTCTACATGTTTTCTACCCCAATTTTATTGAGGTATAATTGACAAATAAAATTATAATAAGTTGTGAATAACTATCACAATTTAACATATCTATCACATCACATAACTTTCTGTATGTGTGCACAAGCCCAGAACACATAAGAGCTGCTCAAATTTCAAGTATATAATACAGTATCATTAACTATAGTCACCATGATGTAAATTAGATCTCTGGAATTATTGCATCTAATAACTGAAAGTTTGAGCCCTTTGACCAACATCCCCAGTGGTAACTGTTTCCATGGGTTCACTTTCCCCCTCCCCTCATATTCCACATAAATGAAATCATACAGTATTTGCTTTCTATGTCTGACTTATTTCAGTTAGCATAATATCCTCCAGTTTCATCTGTGTTCTTGCAAATGGCAGGATTTCCTTTCTTAAAGATAAGCAATATTAATGATTAGTGATATTAAGCATTTTTCCATATTCCTGTTGGCCATTTGTATTTCTACTTTGGAAAAAAATGTATCTATTCAAATCCTTTGCTCACTTTTTTAAATTAGATTATTTATTTATATTTATTTGTTTGTTTGTTTGTTTTGCTATTGAATTGTATGAGTTTCTTATGTATTTGGGGAATTAACCTCTTATAAGATATATGGTTTGTAAATATTTTCTCTCATTCCACATGTTGCCTCTTTACTCTATTGATTCTTTCTTTCAGAGTGTAGAAGCTTTTAAGTTTGATATAACTGCATTTATCTATTTTTAAATCATTCCCAAAACCAATGTCAAGGAGTTTTTACCTATGTTTTTCATTCAGAAATTTTACTTTCTCATGTTTAAATCTTCAAATCATTTTTAATTAATTTTTATGAGTAGTGTAAGATAAAGTTTAAGTTTCATTCTTTTGCATGTGGGTATCCAGTTTTTGCAACACTATTTATTGAAGAGACTATCCTTATGTGTTCTTGACACCCTTGTCAAAGATTATGTAGTTTTATTTCTAGACTCCTTATTCTGTTTCATTGGTCAGTGTATCTGTTATTATGCAAGTACCAGACTGTTTTGATTACTATAACTTTGTAATATAGTTATACAATCAAGTACTGTGATGCCTCCAGCTTTGTTTTTCTTTCTCAAGATTACTTGGCTATTTGGGATCTTTTGTAGTTCCATATAAATTTTTGGATTACTTTTTTTTACTTTTGTGAAAGATGCCATTGGAATTTTGATAGGGATTACACTGAATCTGTAGATCCCTTTGGATAGTACAGACATTTAATAATTTTAATTCTTCTAGTCCATGAACATACGATATCTTTCCATTTGTGTCTTACTCAATTCTTTTCATTAATGTCATAGTTTTTAGTGTATAGATATTTCATCTCCTTGATTAAATTTATTTCTAAGTATTTTATTATTTTTGATGCTATTGTAATTTGATTATTTTCTTAATTTGTCTTTTAGATAGTTGACTGTCAGTGCATAGGAACACAACTAATTTTTGTATGTTGATTTTGTATTCTGTAACTTTATTAAATTTGTTGATTAATTCTAACAGTTTTTCAGTGGAGTCTTTAGGGTTTTCTACTAGTAAGTTATGACATCTAATAGGAGAGAGAATTTTACTTCTTCCTTTCTAACTTGAATGTCTGTTTTTTCTTGCCTAATTGTTCTGGCTAAGATTTCTAGTACTGTGTCAAATAGGAATGGTTAGAATGGACACACTTGCCTTGTTCCTGATAGAAGAAAAGCTTCCTCTTTTCACCAGTAAGTGTGATAACAGCTGTGGGATTGTCATATGGTATTTAGTATGTTGAGGTGCATGTATTCTATATCTAATTTGTTGAGAGATTAGTCATAAAAGAATGAATTTTGTAAAATGCTTTTTTCTACATCCATTGAGATGATCATATGATTTTTATCCTTCATTCTGTTATATAGCAATTATTGATTTGTGTATATTGAACTATCTTTGCTTCCCAGGAATAAATATCACTTGCTCATCTTTTTAATGTGTTGTTGAGTAGGTTTGTTAGTATTTTCTTGTGAATTTTTGTATCTATCTTCATCAGAGATATTGGTCTAGATTCTATTATTATAGTATAATAGCACAGGTATTAGGGTACTGCTGGCATCATAAAATAAGTTTGGGTGTGTTCCCTCTTCTTCAATTTTTTGGAAGAGTTTGAGAATTATTAGCTTTAATTCTTCTTTAAATTTTGGTAGAATTCGCCTGTGAAGCAGCTGGTCCTGGGTTTTGCTTTGTTGAGAGATTTTTTATTATTGCTTCAGTTTCCTCACTAATTATTGGTCTGCTCAGATTTTCTATTTTTGTATGATTTGGCCTTGTTAGGTTATATCTTCCTAGAAATTTATTTCTTCTAAATTGTCCAACTTGTTGGCATAGTAGTCTCTTATAGCTCCTTTTATTTTAGGGGCATCATTTATAATGTCTCCTTTTATACTCATCATATTTATTTTAATCTTTTTTTTCTTAGTCTAGCTAAGGTTTGGTCAATTTTGGTTCTCTTTTCAAAAAACGAGCTATAGATTTCATTGCTCTCTTATATTGCTTTTCTAACCTCTATTTCACTTATTTTGGTCAGATCTTTATTTCCTTCTTGTACTAACATTGAGCTTAGTTATTTTTCTAGTTATTTGAGGTATAAAGTTAAATTTTTTAATTTTAAATCTTTCTTTATTCTAATCATAGGCATTTATTTTTATAAATTTCCCTCAGAACTGTTTTTGTGGCATCCCATAAGTTTTAGTATGTTGTATTTTCATTTTCATGATTCTCAAGATCTTTTTTATTTCTATTTTGATTTGTTCTTTGACCCATTGCTTGTTCAGGAGTCTGTTATTTAATTTCCACACTTTTGTGAATTTCCTTGTTTTCCTTCTATTACTGAACTCTAGTTTCATACTATTTTGGACAGAAAAGACACTCAATCTTCTTAAATGTGTTATATTTATTTCACAACCCAATATACGATCCATCCTGGAGAATGTTCCATTTACACCTGCGAAGAATGTGCATGCTTCTGATATTGGGTAGAATGTCCTATATATGTTTGGGTCACTTGATCTAAAGTATACTTCAAGTCCAATATTTACTTATTGATTTTTTTTCTCTGAATATTCAATTGCTGAAACATCTCTGCTGGATTCCTGGACTACCACAAAGGTACAAAGGTAATCTCATCTGTGGGTGATTGTGGAAAATCAATGTATGAGGATGATAGTACAAAATTCCTATTCTCCCATATTGCTGGTGTCATGCCTTAGTTCTACTTTTTCATAAGTGTTGTGCTCATTTTTCAACTGAATTATTACGGTAGTCTTCAACTAGTTTGTCTGATTTCAGTCTTTCCCTGTTTCACCTGCCCTATCTCAAATTATCTCTCCAGCATACCAATCTGATTATGCTGCTCACCAGCTTAAAACACATTAATAGTTCCATATTTCCCATTGTATAAAATCCAGACTCCTTAGCTTTGAACCCTCACTAATTCTCTCAGATGCTTGCTTAACTAACTTTCCACTGGATGGAGCAAAGACCAGATCTAATTTGCTTACCTTTGCAACACCAGTACCAAGAAACATACCTAGCTTAATAAATATGTGTTAAATAAATGAATTAAAGTTCTTCGTAATATTTTCTCTGATCTGCCTGCCTGGATGAATTTACTCATCTGTCCAGCCCCCGTCTACTCTCTTAATAGTACTTATCACATATAATTACCTATTTATTTGTTTGGCTTTCATACTTGAGCTTTAAGTTTCTTTAAAAAAGGGACAGTGTCATTTATTATTTTATTTCTATCATAAAGTATAGTTTCCTACACCAAGTAGTTTCACAGGTATTAAACAGATGAATGAATAGACTGTCGTTCCTGATAGGCATGAGAAAGTAAATCTAGAATGTTTTTCTAATAGGTTTATTTTGTTTACTATTGCTTATAATTGATTTTTTGTCTAATTAGGTAAGAGTCTCTTATTTATCAGAAATGCAAGAAACACCAATCGTCAAAAGAAAAGCTGTACTTCCCTGGGGGTTGGAGATTGCTAAAAGTCACATATAAGGACTTTTGTGTGCAAGTAATACAACGTAACGTAAAGAAGGTATAAATAAATAGCGAATAGCACATTTGCAGGGATGCTGCATATGGCTGGGCAGGTGGTACATGGCACCATTTCAGAGAGAGTTTTTCACACAGATAATAATATGTACATAGCTATCTGGAACTATGTAGTTTGGCAGTCCTGACTGTGAAAGACTCTATGAAGAAATGAAAAATTCTTAGTCGAAGTCATGGAAGAGAAATGCTGGAGAAAGAGATAGTAAATATTTTTTAGAAAGTCTTATTATATAATGTGCTGTCTAAAACTTGTGAACTCTTCAGGATACACTGAAATTCTGCAATGTTCTTCACAGCTTTAAAAATCAGACAAATATTTCAAGTGGGACTTACTGACAATGGCCACGAGACCTCTGAAGTGTATGTGGGTTATACTTGCCTGGACAATTAGCAATAAGCATTTGAATAATTGCTACAGGGTAGTTTGGAACATAATTTTTTATTTTTAAAAAGGTTTATAAAAATCACCTTATTACAAAAACTACTTAAAATGCTTTGATCATTCATTTATCCATTCGCTAAACATGGATTTAGTAACCAATATATATAAAGAAGCATACTGAATGCTTTCAGGAATCAATGGTATATTAGTGATGGTTTTCTTGCTAAAGAATTTTACAATTTAATGGGGGAGATTTCACATGTTTATAAATAATTGTATTATGATTAATGTCAAAATGGGTGTCATAAAGGATGAATAAACCAAGATTATGGGAATTCAGAAGCTAGAAAAAAAAGCAGTTATAGTCAGAATGAGGAGATTGTATAGAGATAACGTCTGAGATTTATCTTAAGGAATGGATGAAATTAGGGCAGGCAGAAAGGGGAGAGAAGGTTCAAGGTTCCTGAATCATATACTCAGACAACTTTCCACCACGAGGAGTGGAAACTGACCTCCATTGATATCTTATAACTTCTTTTACCACCAAAGATCAACTATTTTCTCATTAACTTCTAGTTGATAACAACATCTAGTTGATAAATGATCCAGAATATTAGATGAAAAATGTAGAATATTATCCAAATTATCCAAAACATAGTATAGAAAACCTAGATCTTATTTTTAGCAGAGGAATGTTTAAATACTGATTATCTAAGGCTTAGAGAACTGGAAAGAAAAATTCGTGTGCCCTGGACTAAAAAATATTAAAACTTTAAATAAAATTGTTTTTAAAAAGAAGCAAAGAAAAAAATGCATTGGAGTATTTTTTTTTATTGTATCTTCAAATCATGTAACCAGAAGAGCAATGAAATAAGTCATAAAGTACCTCTAGGCAAGAAAAATTAAAATTAAAATTTTCTTGTTGCAAAATAATTCTAACTGGAAAATAAGCACTGGAGCCAATGAAATTCAGCAACTTTTTAAATACAGGAAAATGCAGAGAAACCCTGATATATGATACAATTTGTTAACAGAGCTATAAAGAGATTTCATTTATAAGAAACAATACACACACACATGCACACACACACACATAAATACACCCCGAAATATTAATAAATAGATATATAGATAGATAGATGATAGATAGTAAGATAGATGATAGATAGATAGATAGATAGATAGATAGATAGATAGATAGATAGATAGATAGATAGATAGATAGATAAGGGATCCAAACAGCTGGATTGAGTATAATGGTGAAGAATAAAAGCTATTTTCCATTATTTATAGGAAAATATAAGAACATAAAAACATTATTTGAACAAATCAATATCATTTGTTTTATAAAATGTATGTGCATTTTATTCATTGATATCATCACAGTGTTCCACATGAATGATGGGACACAAGGAAATCATGGGTCTATCTAACATATGTATCATTTGAAATATTATGTACTCATTTGTTTCAGACTCAGTGTCTTTTGTATTTTCCAGAGCTGTGGCCAACTAGCAAAACTCATGGAAGTAATCACCTCATTCACTCTAGGGCACTTCTTAAGTGACTGTAGAGTAGTGAGGAGGAAAAGCCAGGAGACAGTTATCAACCTAAGCTACTCTTGAGGGGAAACTAACATTTTTTTTTCACTTTGAAAATGAGGGGTGCTAGAGATATGCTGCATCTAAGCAGTTGCAGAGAGGCTTTTTATACTCTTTGAAAATTGTAAATTAAGTAGCTCTCAAATCTGTGCCTGAGAAAAAACAAAGGTGCTTGTAAATAGAGGATGTGCATCCATTAGTGAGAAAAAGAAGACAACAAGAGAGGTTTAGAGCCATTCTGAGTTTAACTTTTTAAGTATTCTCTTTGAAATAAGCTTTAGTAAAGCATAATTTACATAAGTAAACACACTTTTAAAATAGTGTCCAAACAAGTGCTTTGAAGAAAATGAAGTCTTCTGAGCAGAAATTGTTTTTAGTCAGTGACAATTTATAGTTGATACCTCTAGGTTTATACTGATAGGAAGGGCTTGGGAGGGAACTGGAAGGTACTAAACAACTAATTCTTATACTATGGCTTCACATTTATTATTTCATATCTTCCCAAGACCAATCTTGTGGAAGAAGCACTATTATTATAATTTTAATATTTAAAAAATGGAGTATTAGAAGGCACAAATAACTTGTCAAAGTTACCCAGATAATAAAGCAAGATAACATGATTTAAATCCAGATATCTAGCTTTAAGATCATTTCTTTTTTGTTTATGCCATATTATCCACTGACAACATCTTAGTTACCACATCTTCTCACACTTGTTCTCCCAAGTTCTCATAGAATACACATAGTAAAAAGGCTTAATTAAGCAGGGAGTAAGGATGGGACAGTAATGGTTCCTTATTGGAGGAGCTTAGAAAAGGGAATGTAGGAGAATGAAGCTGAGAATATGGAGCTGACCCTTAGGAATGGGTGGTTTAGTAGGGTAGCAGTAGCAGTATAGGTGATGTGTGGTAGATAAGGCTAGGGTTAGGGGATAGCATTATTTCATTGAATTTAATTGAGGTAGAGCTTGGATTCCTGATCCTGCTAGTGAATTCAGGGAGGAGTGGAATTTTCAAAGACCTTAACTACTTAGAGTAGAACTCCCTCAGAAATAAGGTGGAAGTATTTCAAGTCTTTCATATTTTAGGATTAAATATATGACCATATCAAGTACCTGATGGATCAGCTGAATTCAGTCTCTTTAACCCGTTAATCAATCAACTTATGCCAATGGAAGATGAGTTACAGTAATATGTCAAAGAAAAAAGATTTAGGAAATGTAGGATTCAAGGACATTAGACTATAGAGGTATAAACGCATTCATTTTAAAGTGAATCTTAGATTTCTGACAGTATTAAACCTGTATCTGCAAGTGAATTTGGATTTATCTCTTCCTAGTTGCATTTTATAATAAGAAATATAAAATGTTTAGCAGCTTTTCAGACAATTTTATATTATAGGCTGAATTAAAAACTGTATGATAAGGCCATATTGGTGGTTATATGGTTACTGACAGAGAATACCAAAAATTTGGATCAAGAGACCTTGATTTTATTCTACAATTTACAACACAATATAAGTGGATTATTGTTCAATCTATAATTACATGAAAAGCTCAAGCCTTTGGTTGTATTCAGTTTCCAAGCTTTCTTTCAATTTAGATTGAATAGAAACCTAAATTTTAGGTCTCCAATGAAGATAAGCATAATACAGTTTTGGATATCTTACTGTCGGAGCAGCAACCATTTTAGCCTCTCTCTAGGTCCAGATAACTATCTATGTCTCCAATTTATTTTTAACTGAAATTCCTGAAGTCTGCCTGTCTTCACTTTCTAATAAATATGGACTCAAAAATATCCAGTTGATTTCAAGTAGAAGTAAAATTATCTGTTTGCAGGTTACATGATCTTATATATTGAAAACTCTAAAATTCCACCAAAAAGTTGTTAGAACTAATCAACAAATGTAGTAAAGTTGCAAAATCAACTCACAAAACTCAGTCCTGTTTCTACACTAACAAGGAACTATCTTAAAAGAAAATCAAGAAAAATATCTCAGTTACAATAGTATCAAAAAGAATAAATGTAATTAAGGAGGTGAAAAAATTACTTGTTAAAACCTAAACCTGAAATTAACCCAGATCCCCTTCAACAAGTGAAACAACTGTACAGTATATCTAAACTAGGAAATACTACTTCGCTATGAAAAAGAATATGCAACAACTTGTTGACTCTCCATGGAATTATGCTTAGTTGGAAAAAATAATCTCAGAAGTGTTTTACTGTATGATTCCACCTGTGTAACATTTTAAAATGACAATATTTTGGAACCAAAGGACAGAATAGTGGTTGGTGGGTTTGTTGGTGAAGGGTAGATAGGAAGGATGTATGTGTGCTTATTAAGGAGCAATATGTGGGATTTTGTGGTGTGGGAACTATTATCTTTATATGTGCAGTGGTTACGTGAACCTCCACAGGTAATAAAATTGTACATAACTGAATACACTTATAGACACAAGTAGAGAAAATGAGAAATCTGAATAAAATCAATGTACCATTTTCCTGGTTGTGATATACTATAGCTTTACAATATGCTATCATCATGGAAAACTGGGAAAGTGTACAGAAATCTTTTTCTTTCTTTGTATTTTATTTTACAACTAACTATATGTGACCCCACAATATTTCAATACAAATTTCAATTTAAAAAATTCAGTTCTCTTGTTTAATAAGTCTGTGTGACACATTTGGTTACTAGCACTAATTATAATTGTCCTAGTCCTACCCTTGTCTTCCTTTCTTCACTTGCACGAGTACTTTCATCACAGTTGAGCTTTAAAAATTCTGTCTTCCTTGATAAAATTGCTTTGCTATGTCAAACTGAACAGTTTAAAACACAGCACCATGTTTTAACCTGGATTTCATGTCCATGACTTCCTTTTGCATAGAGATACTTGAATGCTTCATAGATTATGTAAATCATGGCCATTATTTTTTCAGATATTCTAATGGTTAGAATTTGTCAGGAAGCAAAAAAATTCCTCAAGATTTTTTTTCAGCTGTATTGTATATTTTGTGAATTTAATAATTAAGGTCCACCCAGGTTGCTATAAATGTTTCTTTCTAAATAGAAGCACTGAAAATAAAGGCAATGATTAAAAGGGATGAAAGGCAGGCTTTTCCTAACTTAACTGAACACATCTCAGTGTTTATTAGTGTGACATATATTTGCAAATGCTATCACTGTAAATTAAAAGTTTTGTGATTTTAAATAGTAATGGCCATTGTAGGTGTTTTTCTTGACATTGTGGTAAAGCAGTGTCCTTAGTGATATCTGAATTTTTTTCCTGTATGCAAGTTTCTTAGGTAGATGGTCTTCATTATAGGATGATGATTCTGAAATGTCAACAAAGTTAGCTCATGTGATGTTGATGATTTGGAAAACAAATGTGAGTAAAAAAGATCATCGAGTAAATAGAAGAGTAATAATATACCTGGATTTTAAAGTCTGCTAGCCTGATGGGCTTTTTCAGAGGATTTGAAAACTGTAGACCAAAATATTTACAAAAGGGAAGGACCACACTCAGCTGAAGGGACAGAAAATATATCAGATGATTGTGAAACAAATCTACTTTTATTGAAAAAAGAGTCTTCTGTGACTTCAGCCAACCTTTGTTACTGAGAGTGGTATTTAAAATGCTTCAAGCTATAGTTTTGTATTGATGAGAAGATAGTCCCTGAAAACTAAAAAGTGTACTCTTTGTAATTCAAATTGTAAATTCTGTTCTCTGTGATGGATTCTGAAAATTGTAGCAATAAGCTAAACATTTCTTTACATTCTTCTAGTTTTATTTTAGAATGATATCTTAAATTTTACTTTTTTACAAAGTATTATGTTTAGCTTCTTTACTGATAATAAGGGAGAAATCATTTTATCCCCTTCTTCTAGGTGAGAATTTATTATTTCTCCCAATACTGGTACAGCTTCAAACCTAAGTCTAGATGACCTACATTATAGTACTGGGTTGTTCAACATTAGACATTTCCTGCTACTGAATGGTTCATCTGAAAAATAAAAAGCAATGGTGTTCCAGTTTTCTGTTGTATTCACTGTGTGAGCGATGGATGCTATGGCTTATCTTGGTCTTTGGGGTAGGATTGGACAATCTCTGAAAATACAGCATCCTGTGAGATAAGCAGAGTTCACACAGTCTTTTTTTAATGGAACAATCTGTGGTCTGAATATGACTGAATAAAGCACCTGGGGAGCATACAAATTTTCTCCTTTTATGGCTTTAATAAAGTTATAAAACATATCAGCTTCTGTCAACAGAAAATAAAGTTAGATAATCTTAGAAATCCCTACAGGGAACAAAAATACTCTGACCACAGTATCTCTGTGGGGTTTACTGGTGCCTGCTCCGAAGATGCCAACTCAGCCTGAGGTCCTATTTGTTTTACTTATTCAGTTTACCCTCACAAAGTTACACAACCGAAGGATTTATATCCCCAAATGGCATCATTAATTGGAATTAATAGAATTCTTCCAACATCTCCAACTAGAACAAGCATTTGGGTCCTCACGCATGCACTTATGCTAGAGAGTTTTTTGGTTATTTTTAATGAATTAGATGTTTAGCTTTCAAATCTACCCATTTGAGGCACCAGAGTAGCAGCTTTCATTGGCAATTAATAGAAGTTGTTGCTGTTCTTCTTTATCAAGCTCTTATTTTAAACAAACTGTGTCTAACAATGAAAGATTGGATTGCAAATCAGGTGGTTCTGGAACTTCTTTTCCTTCTCTAAGGGTCTGGTCCTCTGCAGCTGTAAGTTCCTGAGGGCAGGATCACATCTGTTTTATCCACCATCATAACCTCAGCATCTATCATAGTGTCTGATACCGAGAGGGCATATAATCAGTACTTGCCGAATGTAAATTTCCTTTGAGAGGTTTCATTTTATTATTTCATTTTGTTCCTTTATCTTCATCAAAATTTTTATTTCAGACTCTGCCTGGTGGTGGCTCTCTTGTCATTGTCCAAGATGACACAAGGGTTTTAAGATGAAGAATATAAAAGTGACTTTATCAGAGTCACCAGTTATATGTTGGCAGAAACTACATATTTCATTTGTAAATCTCTCCTTTCATGAGTATTTGGGTGGTAACCTTCAGGATCTGTCTAGCTAGTTTAATTTTATAAATTACAGCAAAACAAGCATTGGGTTAGAAAAATATTGATTTCTTGACTGCACAAGTTGTCTAGTCCCTAGAAGTAGGCTGTGTATATGACATTATGATTCTACATTTTATAAAATATCCTTCACTAGTGTTTTATGCCTAACCTCACCCAAATTCTTCCCAACTGGACCTGAAATTTATTATATTGCAGAATATGCTTGACTCATGCCATATTTTTTCCCGTCTGGCTTTTAAAACTGCATTTTTGGAGGAGGGAACATCTGTTATTACAGATCTGAGTCTTTTACAGTTAGGTCATCAGATCACTGTTGGGATGTTTCTTTTCTTGGACTCATCTTCTGTCCTGGGAATCCTTACAGCTTTTATAATCAGCTATATAAGCTCTTTTGCTGGAAGCTGCATTCTGCCAAGGGTAAATGAACTGGGCCCACAAAGTTTGGTGCTTAATTAAAAAGTTTTTTTAGCTCATGAGTTATTGCAGGTTCTAAACTTAGCAAAATGTATTTCTTGAAACCCAACATGAATATTAATGTGAGACAGACTTGGAATGCCAAAGCAGTTGAGGGTGGGTCAGGTACTTTATAGATGATAGAAAATTTGAATGCATATCTGTTGAGCTATAAAACTAATGCCTTTACATAAATTTTCTGATATAGCTTTCTATTAAAAGGAAAAAGCATTTATATCTGCATTTTCTAAATCCCAAGTGGGCTATGGTGTCCATTTCGGGGAACCATCCAAAGAGTGGCTTTATATGACCCAAATTACAGAAATGTATAAGGGGAGATCATATTGAGGGCAATTTAACATTATACAATATATAAACAACATCATTTAACAAAATTTACTAAGGCTTTCCAATGATAGGGGCTGACAAAAAAAAAATGAATATAATCTCTGACCTCTGTGAGCTACACTCTGAAGGGGAAAACAGACATTAAGTGATCATACAAATACATTATGAAGAGTGATACTTTTGAGGTAAAGCTCACCAGCTGCTTATCCTCTAACAATCTTCTATCTATTTTTCCCTATGTGACAGGTCCCTACACTATCAGTGCAACAATATAAACCAGTTAAAAAAAAAAACGATGTCTTTTTTTTAGTTTGCAAAGAAGGATGGCTGAAAGACTCTCTTGCTCTCTTGCAAAGGAGAATAGCTGAAAGCAGTGAGCAGAAGTTATCGAGTGGGGTTTCTGGGAAAGGTCTTAAAGTAGGATGATTTAGCTAGAGGGCTATTGACCTTACCCTTTCTTCTTCTTAATACCTGGAATAGGGACACGAAGGCTAGAGCTGCAGGGTCTTTTTTGTGACAATATGTTGACCATGATAATGGATGACATGTGATGACATGGATGATAGTATAGAAGAATAAAAGAAGCCTGGGTCCCTGATGGACAGGTAGTTGCCATATCTACCCTAAACTGCTTACTTCTGACTTCCTTTAAAAAAAAATAAATAGAACTCTATCTTTTTAAACCACTCTTATTTAAAAATTTTAAAAATAAAACAATTCACTTCGCAATCTGTGAATGTGATATTATTGAGAAAAAAGGATCTTTGCAGATTTAGTCAATTTAAGATAAACTCTAAATCCAATATGACTAGTAACCTTATAAGATGAGGGGAATATGGGCACAGAGAAAAAAAATAGCCATGTGAAGACATAGGTAGAGGTTGGAATTATGCTGTCACAGCCAAAACCACCAGAAATTGCTGGCAACAACTAGAAGATAGAAGGGGCATGGAAGAATTCCTCCCTAGGGGCTTTGAAGGAAGTGTGGTTCTTCTGAGATCGTGATTTCTGACTTCTAGCCTCCAGAACGTGAAAAATAAATTTATGTTGTTTGAAGCCACTTCCTTTACAGTAATTTGCTACTGCAGCCCTAGGAAAATAAAACCCAAGCATAAAGGTTTATTTCACCATGATGAAGTGGTTAATTAACCAAGAGGACAAAACAACTCTACATGGTTATGCATTATATAACAAAGCTTCAAAATACATGAAGCAAAAATTGATAGAACTGAAATGAGAAATAAATAAATCTATCCTCAAGGGCTCCTCATGGTCTAAAATAGCTGCTGAAACTCCAGCCATCACTTTCAAGTTTTGGGGAAGAGATGAAAGAAGCAGAAAAGGGCCAAAAGAATATTTCCCCCAATAGGATCAGCCTCTTTAATTGCCTTTCTCAGAATCCTCACCTGAAAACTTTTGCTTATAACTCACTGAACACCCCTAGTTGCATGCGAGACCAGGAAATATAGATTTAGCTTCCTGTCAGAGACCAGGATTCTGCAGATTATGAAGATAGGGAAAATGGGTGGTGGAATAGCACCTAGTAGTTTTTTTTTCCACATATGAGAGGAAGAAAAGCCTAATGTTTAAGCACTGTGCCTCTAGAGTTACATTAATGAGCTTAACATCTGGCTCTATCACCTACCAGTTGTATGATCAACAGTATAATACATAACATTTCCAAGTCTTAATTTTTCTATCTGTAAATTTAAAATATATTTTACATATGTTTACATTTCAAAAGGTTATTTTGAGAATTAAATAAAAATTTACATGTACAGAAAATTGGCTATATTATCATGCTAGCAACCACTTTGAAAAAAAGTTTACAATTAGCTATTAAACATGTTTATAGCTTATGTCTGAATAATTTCTCTCTTAAGTATTTACCCAAAAAAGTCTATGTCAAGAGATGTGTATACAAATGTTTATAGGAGCATTATTCATAATAGCCTAAAATTAAAAATTACCCAACTGCCTAAACAGTAGAATACATTTTATAAAAAGTGGTATAATCAAATGGATTATTACACCATAATGAAAACAAATGCCTTCTAACTGTACTCAGCAATATTAATAAACCTCATAAAAGAGTAGACTTATAAAACTTTAAAATTTTTAAAATAAGCCAAACTAAACTATGATTCGGAAGTAAGGATGGTGGTAATCTTTTGAAGTGATTTGGAGAAGAATTAAAGAATGCTTCTCAAATATCGGTAATGTTCTATTTCTTCACTTGTGTGTGAGCTACACACATTATCTTGAGATTATTCACTTTTCGTTATATGCATTACTTAGCATGACTATACAATTAGTTATCTAAACTCATATACCTTTGATAGTAAAAATGGGTGGGCACTATTAAATGAGGACAGCAGGCATAAACCAGAACTGTCTCAGCAAACCAGGATATATGATCACCTTTGTTATATATTAACAATAAAGAAGGTATTAAAAGAAAGGATAGAAGAAAGTAAGTCAAGAAATGAAAAAAAGAAAAAATATATAATAAAGAAAAGAATGGAGGAAATGTAGGAAAGAGGGAAAGACTGAAGGAGAAAAGGAAAGAAGGAAAAAGAAGAGAAGAAAGAGGAAGTGAAGGAAGGAAAGAAAAAGACACAAAGATAGAGAATAAAAGATGGAGCTGGCCCCATCCTAGACAATGCTTCCCTCTACTTCAAAATCCTCAGGGTGTAAGGAGAAATAATAAAACAAATCACATCCTTTTCCTTTGAGACAAGTTTTGCCTAGGTGAGTTGGGGTACAAATGGGAAGGATGTTCTAAGTAGAATACGAAATTAAAATTTTAAAATTGCTTGTGACAACATGGATGGATCCTGCAAATGTCAGGCTAAGTGAAATAAGTCAGAAGGAAAAAGTCAAGAACCATGTGATTTCAGCCATATGGAGGAAATATAACAGAAAGCAATAAACAAACAAACAAGACAATCACATGAAAAAATCAGACTCAGACAATAGCATGGTGATTACCAGAGGGAAAGGGGGAAGTGAGGAGGTAGAAGTGGTTTAAGGGGGTCAAATATGTGATGACAGAAGGAGACTTGACTTTGGTGGTGAATGCAGAATGCAATATGCAGATAATGTATTCAAATTATAGATTTGAAACTTATATATTCTTATTTGCTAATGTCACCCCAATACATTCAATAAAATTTTCAAAAAATTTTACTTTTTTACATAAAAAAGCAATTTTACATATCCTTAAAGGCTCTGCTTTTGATGAAGAGCTAATTGACCTCACAAAGCTGAGAGCAGTTGGGAAAAGTAAACTATATGCATGTACATGAACTTCCAAGTTGAAATCTCTCAATAATGGGGCTATACTATCGCCACGGGTATTCGTTTTTGATTCTTAGGTAGGCATGATGCGCACATTAGCATCTGCTGGGCAGCACAGACACGGGTCTTAGATTTCAGTCACTAGCCTCTGTCCCTACAGAAACCTCCCAGGTCTCACCCAGCCTCTGTCTATGAGGTCATGTATGTCACTCTGCTTCTTCCTTGACCTGACCACTGGATTCTTCAGAGTTGCTGGTTCTCCATCAGCTCTTCTGTGCCCTTCCCAGGAGAGCAGAAAAAATTCATTACATACCCATGTCTTTCTGAGGTGGTAGGAGACCCAGATGTCAGTGTGATCTCACTCTTTGCCTAAAAACATGGCAGCCATGTGATTGTCCTGGTGCCAAGTTATGAGAAACTGGTGAGGTTGCTTATTACCAGAGATCCGATAAGCCTGGAGAGACATAGATCTTCTCCACTTTCAGATCATCAACTTGCAGTTTTTCTTTTTTTTTAAATAAGTCTCCTTTCATCAAAACTCTCCCAAGGATGTGAGGGCAAACTTCAACGTGAACTCCTACTTCCTTGCCCAACTCCCCTTCACTTTTTCCCAGCTCAGAGGTCTCTATCTAGTCTGTGTGATTGATCTGGTGCTGGTTGATGTGTTCTTCCCAAATTTTTCTTTTAAGTACACTCATAAAAGTTATTGTAGGTGCTAGAAGTGTACAATCCTGATAACTGTTCCTTGAGACAAATGACAATGTCACATTTTCAGGTAAAAATTATGGATGCTTCTGAGTAGAAATATAAAAACACACCTGTTACTTTGTCAAATTATTATCCTGAAAGAGTTAAGACACTCACCCAAAAATTTCTAGAGTAATTCAGACAGTAGTCCCCTGTTTATTCTAGATACTTGAAATAGCATCAACCCTAGCTACATGTATTTACAAGCAATGTGTAAAACATATACAAAATTAGACCTCAACATTCAGCAATCTAGGAAAAGAACATGTTTAAATCTAAGCAGCTGAAGCGAGCCAGAATGCCCCTTCGTCTCTATGGTATGCCTCATAGTTTCTCAACAAAGTTAAAATAGACCCCATATGACTAGAAATACGAATATATCCTCCTTGAGGAACTCATTTCTCTTTACAAATTTATCATTTTGGGTTATCACTTATGACATTGTAAATGCATTAAAGGGAATCTATGTGCTAGTCTTCAAATTACTTATTACCCAAACCAAGTACACCCTCTTTATCTAAAACTGATTCTAAAAATTAACTTAGAATTCTAGTAATTTCATGTTCTGCACCAAATATATTTGTTGTTTAAAAGAAATGCATTTATATATGTAAAGTTGAAATATTGAATATACTTGATATCTTTAACATCCCTCTTTTCTGTGGAAAATGCCTGTTAACTTTAGAAACAATTTTATGTGAATGAAATATTTTACCTACAAAGAATGAACTTTAAACCCAGTTTTGATCTTATAGCATTATATTGGTGAAATAAATCTCTTGTGTATGTGTGGTTCCCTGTAATGTTATTGTGCTTATGGTTATTGTCATGCTCCAGGGGAGTGATGGATGGCAGTGAGGCTTAACCCGATTTTACATCAGGTTCTTGCTAATCTCACAGTACCTCTTCATAAATCTGAATAATTTGCAGCTGCTCTGCAACCCTCGTGTGAGCTCCCTAGTGGTTTCAACCTGAAATTATGTATTATTGTAAACTCCTTTAAAAAAACAAAAATGGTAAGGGCTTTTATTGTTTCCATAACTGAATTATGTTTTCATATTTTTACTCCAGCTATAGTGGGTATTGCTTAGCAACAAGTCTCCAAGAGCATGGGAGTGGAGCACACCTCATTAACATAATATGCTAATCCCCCTGTTCTTGCCTCCAGCTGGGTAAATTCACTGCTGGCCCCTCTGACTTGTCTAGCCCAGCAGATTGACTTCTTTTTCACCATCTACAGTAAGTTTGTATTTCTATATGACGAAACATATTAACTCTTAATGACATGACAGCAAATATTAAATTTTAAGTAGTGCAGATCACCCCACAGAGATCTAATGTACATAAAAATCTTCTTCATATGGAAATGGATTCATTTTATTTTTTAAACAAATGCCCTTAACACGGCAAACCCATGCCACATTATTGCATTTTGCTGCCCTTTGTTTAAGAAGAAGATACAAACAATACACAAATAGAAAATGCTCCTTGTATGTAGCTCATGCTGAGAAATGTACACTATTTTTCTTAACCTTTTTTGTGTGTGTTTAAGAGTATACTTTAGGGAGACACTAGATTTTAAGGTAAACCTAGGGCAAAGAAAAAGAACATTCTGCTATCCAAAATTAACAACTGCTTCTATGTAGTTTGAATAAATGACTTTGGTCTTGTTAGAACAGACAGAAATGCTCCTAAAAATATGCACCAAGATTCACAGCTCACTTTAAAAACAATTCTGAATTAACTAGAAGCATGCAACATGGACCTTACCCACTAAGGATTTAGCTCACAAGCTGTACAAACATATTATGATAATTTCTTGGCATTGATTTTAGCTATTTTTATCTTCCTTTTGACCTAGACTTCATGTGGTTCTGTGGGGAAGATTCCTTTCTCAGTCAATCCTGCTGGCCTCTTGGGTGACATGAAAAACTGAGGCAAACTGTACTTTTCTCATGGGTTTAATTCTTTAAAGTAGATTAACATGCTTTAAACCTGTTAAATAGAGGGGGGAAGACTGGTGCAAGACCCTATAAGAAAGTGCAAGAGTCTCAATAAAGTATGAGAACATTTCAGAAGTCTGGAACCACGACGCTTATGAATTAGGCAACTTCTTTTGAGAAATTTTCTTAAATAGCACATTAGCAGCCACGGTCCCTAATTCTATTTTTTTTTTCTTTTCAAAGTGCTACATTTTCAAATTAAGAGTGGTTAATGTATTGCAGAAAATGATATAGAAATATCTATCAACCAGTTCAATTAGCCTTACCACCCAGAGTAAACATTAAAAAAAAAACCCAAAAGTTAATAAATTGCCTTGAGCAATTGGCATGCTAGTTTTAAAGACCATTGAACCTTGAGATAAGCAATATTGTAGAAGAAAAGATTAGTTAAATCTAAAATGTGAAAATGTCACAAAATATGGCTATATTAGACTGGTATAATTTCTGATATCCTAAAATTTTAACAGAATTTAAAAACATTTAGCGTTGGCTTCCTGTATTAAATTATACATACAAATTTACTTTGAGGAAAATGTAATTGCTTCCAAGCTCTTGGATTCTGCTATCCATAATGAATAATATATCACGGCATGCTTTCATAAAGTTAAATGTTACTTTTGACTTGGAACATTTATCATGTAAAAGCACACAAAGTTTTGTTTTCTTTTCCCCACATTGTCTTCATTTAAAAATATTTTTCTAGATTTTTCTCATTACTCCAGATTCTGTTGTTAACTAGATAGGGTTAAATGATAGATCATCTAACCACTGACTGGAACTTCTCTTTTTAAATTTTACATTGAGTCTATGATAGTTCTATAAGCATATCTGAGTATTAAGATGAGTTTCTCAAAAAGAAGATTTAAAACTATGATAGCCAAGCCTTAGGGTCATCTTTTCCTTCTTTGCCCTCCAACATCAAACTCAATGTTATTAAAAAAAAATCTATCTATCATCTATCTATCTATCTATCTATCTATCTATCTATCATCTATCTATATCTATCATCTACCTTATCTACCTACTATGACACTATGTCATAGTCATCATGTGCCATTATCTGATATAAAGACAGATAATAGTGTGGAATAGAATAGGTGACAATGAATGAAGAGACAAAACCATTTTTTTTCTCAGTCATAGAGAAAAGAGAATAGTCTTCATTAAAAAAGGTTTTTAAAAAATTATGTGAAGAGAATTAAAGCTCATTGTAGATAAAGATATCATAAAAGCACATGTGCAAACCCTAAACTGAACTTAGGACAGATACATCCTGTGGCAATGGTAAGAAGAGGAAATATTTAAACAGTTCTATTATTATCTTGTACATCAGCCATGTAAGCACACCAGTCAGATCTCCTGCCATAAGGAGCATAATTGACTATTGCCACAGCTAGTACTCCTCTGGACCCTATGTTCATGCTAAGGCCATTCAATGTTCAGTAGGTGAAGAGGACATCATCCTGAGTGGAATATGGATAGTTACTAGAACAGCAGACAGTACAACTAAAGGTTTCATTGATGGTAACCTAAAAAAACATCCTAGTGAAGGAGCCATTTATCCAGTATTTTACAAGTGAGATGGTTCAGGCATTTGAAAGATATATGTGGGGAGGGCACCGTGCAGTGAATGCCTATAATAACATCAGAGTCGATTGGTTACTGCAGTGTTGAATTGTTCCCCCGTAGCGGGATAATGAGAAACTAAGGGCTATTACCAAACAGTTAACCTCTAACAAGAGGAACACTTTGGTAGCCTACAAAGATTGTATCTCCTCTGGTAGAAGAGCAGATACTGATAAGCAGTAGACTGAAGATCTGACTGAGTCACAGAACAAAATTTGAATTTTCAATCAAGGTGGGTCTGCAAGCCAAAAGTAGGGTTCTGGTTAGAAAAACAACCACCCCCAATCAATTCAACCAAAAATATGAGCTAGGTGAGGGGTATTGGTCCATCTGGGTCAGGTGATCTGGGTACCTTTTTCAGATTTGGGATGAGAAGATCTGGATGGTTGGCCCTGATAAAGTTGGCTCTGCAGAACACTCAGTGCTTGCAGAAGGGGTCCAACCCTTCTCTAGTAAGAGTTACTATTTGTCTTCCTTTAGATAATGCTACAGAGGCCCCCTACCCCCTGCAAAGCAACAAGTATTCTACCTTCAGGTGCCATCTCGACCTGCTCTCTTAAAAGCTAGGATAATAATGTGGTTAAATCCCAGTATAACCAGACTTCAGTCTGATAAGGGATGGAAAAAACTATATGCTAAAGAAAATATAAGAATTAGGTAGTACATACTGGAAAGAGCCAGGTAAGTACCCTTGGGAATGAATTTTTAGTAATTTCAATGAGTAAATTAAGAGTAAGATAGGATAAGCAAGAATTCATGGACTTTGTGGCACTTTCTCAGAACATTGCCAGGGAAAGTTAAGCAAACTCATTGTTAAGATAGCTATTAGAAGCCTGGAAAAAGCAATGGCCAGTAGTAAGTGAAGTAGAGATGACTGAGTTCCCAGCCAGACAGGGAGGAAAGAATGAAGAGGTTGAGGGACATGGGCATGTTTGGGATAAATAAAACATGAAGTCGGGGGACCCAGCAGAAGATCATATTTCATGTGAGAATACAGAAGCCATACCACTTGCTGAGGCCATTAGGATTCTAGAGCAAGTCAGAGAATTATACGTGTTTTGAGGAATAGTTCCTGGCATGTCAGTTTGGCTCTGCTAGAACTGAAATAGTTAAACCATGGTGTACCAAGTGATCATGAGTCTGGAACTGTCCACCATGAACTCAATCTGTCAGGCCCACCAAATCATAAAACTGGATAGTCTCAGCAATAGCTTTTCATAAGATGGAAATGTACACCTTGAATTGAGCCTAAGGTACAATCAGGGGAAAGATTAAACTATGAAAACAGGTACCCAGGCCCCCAGATCACCTGACACAGATGGACAAATACCCCTTACCCAGCTTACATCTTTGGCTGAATTGGTTGGGTGTGGTGGTTTCCTAAGACTGGCTTAGAGGAGGAGGAAAAAGCCCATGCTTCATTCAGAATTGGTTAGCTTAGAAAGTGGGCACCAGCTAAAAATTAACAGTGGCTGTGTTAAAGCCACATTCATGGGTGGTCTTGAAAGACTGAAAATGAAAATCTCTCCAAAAGACAGTGCACATGGTCTTATACTTTGTATGAAAGAAGTGGCCCTAGTTGAGAATATATTACTGATTAATGAAATCAGATTTCTGATTTGTGGTCAGTGGTCTGGCTGAATGGTCAGATGCCTGGAAGGGAAAAAACTAGATGATCAGAGATAGGAAGTTCTGCCGTAGAAGAATCTAGGTGAACAGAAGGGATTGGCACAAAATCATCAACATCCATCAGAAGTTATCTACAAAGCAAGAGGCGCTGAACAGCCATATATTCAATGTCCTGAACTGTTTATGTAAATTAGCTTTTGCTATTGTTTACCTTAGAACTGCCACTATTGGCACAGGACAGCAGTAGCCACGGACAGTAAGAGCCAACAGTAAGGACTCAGACTTAAAGCAAATCCAGCCACTGAAAATCTGTCATTAACAGAGATGAATGCCAACTTTCCAATATGGCAAAATTCCTGGAGAAGACTGACTCACAACTTGGTGACAAGTTGACTCCACATTGGGCCTTTTCCATCTCAGAAAGGTCAATGGTTCACCTTAACAGGGCTAGATAAGCACTCCAGGTCTATGTTTTCCTTTCCTGTGCACAAAGCCTCAGTCAGTACTATCAACAAGGGATATATAGTGTATTTTTCACAGGCACATCTAATCAAGGGGCCCCCTTTACAGAAAAGGAGATGTGGGAGTAGGCCATCCGAGGACCTCATCCATCATAGGCTCCACTGTTTATACCACATGCTACATAACCCAGTAGCAGCAAGTCTCTTAGAGCACTATCCTTCTAAAAGCATAGCTGAAATACCAGTTCAGAGGCAACACTCTGAAAGGATGGGATACCATCCTTCAGGAAGGGGTATAAGCATTAACTTAATGTAGCACATCTCTCTTTATGGTGCTGTGTTATTGATGGGAATAATGCATCGGTGTGTGCTAACCAAGGAGTCATCTCTAGAAGTTTTATTTGGGTCTTTATGCTTTCATGTCATCCTTTAACATGTTTACAATTTTCTTTACCTTCTTGAACAAAAGGGATCTAGGTATAATAACTATTTTAATGTTCTCTCTCACTGTTTTTACAGCTTTGAATTTATTTTTACTTAAAAAAAAATTGTATTGCTGCTTTTTATAGTTTCTAGTTCCCTGCCCAAATATTTTAACTTTGCTTTTTCTATCTGTACATAGTAAAGGCACTTGTTTTGCAATCTATGCCTGATGATACCAACATCTCTAATTGTGATGGTTAATTTTATGTGTTATCTTGACTGGGCTAAGGGATGTCTAAATAGCTAGTAAAACGTTATTTCTGGGTGTGTCTGAGAAGGTGCTTCTGGAAGAGATTAGCATTTGAATTGCAGCGGGCCCTCCCCAATCATCCAATCTGGGGAGCCCTGGAATGAACAGAAAGGTGGAGAAAAGGTGGATTTGCTCTGCCTGCTTGAGCAGAGACATCTATCTCCACTTGTCCTTAGACATCAGCACTCCTGCTACTGAGCTTTCAGACTCAGTCTGTGACTTATACTATCAACCCACTATTCTCAGAGCCCAGACTTAGACTGAAGTACACCACAGGCTTGCCTGGTCCTCCAGCTTGCATACGGCAGACCATGAGACTTTCCGGCCTCCAAAACCACGTGAGCCAGTTCCTATAATATATCTCCTCTTATATATATATAGAACATATTGGTTCTGTTTCTCTGAAGAATTCTAATACACTAATCTCTATATTTCTGTTGTCTACTTTTCTTTTTTATGTTTTTTTTTTCTTGTGCCTAGTTATTTTTAGTCAGTGGATGGTGTATTTGAAAAATTGTTTGAAGAAATAATTTGAATTCCAAGATGATAATATTTTTCTCCAGGGAATATTTTTCATTTCCTTCAGTCAGATGCTTGATGTCTGGGGGCACTAGCAGTCCATGAGCTTCTTAATACAAATACAAGTTTTAAGATTGTCTAGATCACTTAGATGATGTGAGGCTTGGCCATATACCATCCCACAGCTTATTTATTCCCAGTCTACTCTTACACTTATAGACTAGCTCTTCAGAAACAGAGGACATTTCTCAGAATCTATACCACTGGTGAGTCTCAGATATTGAGTTTTGTTTCCCTATGTCTTTGAGGTCACCAGAAGCAAAGCTCATATCTCAGCTGTCTCTATGGAACCCCAGGGCAAAAGCTGATCAAGTGCTTTTTCTTTTTTAAATCTCTGGGTCCTCTGCTTCAGTTGTGGTCATATTGTTAGCATTTTGATGTATTTTGAAAGATGTTTTAATTTTCCCCCCAAATGTTTAGTTGTTTTCAATGGCAAATTTGGTCAGAATTACCTAATCCATCATTGGTAAGGTGGGAGCTCTATGACACTTAAATTCTAGGAAACCAGATCATGTCAGTAACATTTGAAAAGAAAAGGAATATGAGGTTTGACAATATGAGAGAGGCTTGTTTACTACTATTAATTTAAAGTTGAAGGGCTATCATGAGAAAATTAATCTGCTTATTCTAAGTGTCTTCAGAAGCTAGAACAAAGAAAAACAGCCTAAATTTCAAGAAAATGTTAATAATAAGACTGTCAAACTGGAAAAGTTTGCTTTAAGAGTGAGATGCCTAACCCTGGATAGATCCAATTGGCGATTAATCGTTTGTCAAGGACTCCTACGTAAAATACGAATTAGAATTGTTGATCTCTAGGGTCCCTGATTAGTAATTTTCTGAGAGGAAATGAAGATGGTCTTTGTATTATGTCTGTAGTCTAGAAAACAGTAAATGATTTTACAGTGAATAACTTACCTTAGGTTTGAATTTCAAGAAGATAACACTTTAAGACCCACTTCTTGTGCGATCTCTCTGATTGAAATGTCTCATAGGCAGAATTCAAGAAATGAAAGGTATTCTCTCTCTGCTCTGTGAACATTAATTTTCACATATATTTGCTACAATTCAAGACCTGGATAATGCTTTGTAAACAGGGAGTAGCTATTAGCACATTATGATTCTCTTTATGGCCCTATTGAGAAATACATTGGTTGGATTAAATCCTTTGCCCTGAGAAGTCTAAATTTCATGTTGCATAAGAAACTCCATTATAACTGACAACTACAATTATACAGAAGCACATTTTCACACACTTTCTATATTTAAGTATTGTCTCTTACTTAGAACAGCAACTTTAACAAATGAAAGAACCTTAAATTCATGCAAAGAAATGCTTTGGGTTGGCAACAGGAGTGTAAATATGACCCAGGTTAACAAGTTTTCTAAGAGCTACTATTTAATGTATAAGTTTTTGAAAGAAAATCATCTTATTTTCTTTTCAAACCTATAGAAGCCAGAGCTTATTATAAATTGTCTTGATTCCCTCACATGCTATTATCAGAAATAGGGGAAGTAAAAGGTTTTTATTATTTCCTAAATTAAAATGTATAGAATTTAATGTTATGCCCTGCAGTTATCTTAATGAGCAAGGTCATCCAGAGAGAATTCTGATATCTTTATTCAGTCCGTGCTTCTTTTAACACATGTGTTAACTTTATATTACTCTATACTTTTAAGAAAATAAGCTTTTGAGAGCTGATCTCTCTTGGAGATGTTTACCTAGCTAATCAGAGAGGAAAGTTGCAGGTTGTTATTTGGCTTTCCAAGAATGCAGCTGCACATATTAGAGGTGCAAGGATTTATGTAGTGTATTCTTCTAGCTAAAGTATTACCAGAACGCAGTGCATTTCCAGTTCTAGTGTTGTGCTACTTACTAACAGAGCTCCGCAATATATCACTGCCTCATCCTCATTTCCTTTCTTGTTCTGTTGCTCTGTTTTTCTAGCAAGAGAGACCTCGCAGGTGCTATGGATATGGCTTGCCCTTGTCCAACAAGAAGAATAAATTGTCAAGTTGGCTGACTACAACTATAGCAGCTAATAAAATAAACCTTCATAGCTGTTACAACAAGTAATGGGAGTGAGGGGAAATGAAAGAGATATAGGAAAAAGATTTTTTAAGTATTGCAGACACACTAAGTGCTCATAGCCAATGACTCTAAAAAATGACAATAAAAACAAAAAAAAAAAGAGTTAGCATTTATAATTATTTTAGTATATTTTGTGTTAGGAATTTCCCCAGGTAACTTAAAAACAATCTTTGTGCCAGTTTTGTTAAACTGGATAATAATGTTCCCGTTTTATAGAAGGAAGCTGAGGTCCAAAAAGATTAAATGATGTTGCCACTCACACAACCAGATAGTGATGGGACAGGTATCTGAGTCCAGCTCCTGTGTACTAAGAGCTCCACGCACCAATCTCTGCTTCAATTCCTCCTGTTTCTTTCTACACCAGTACCAGTGAAATAAAAGAGAACACCTAACCTTCAGCAACAAGTAAAAACACACAAATCTTATTTATCAGTTGTGCCACTGAGATCACAACAATGAAATATAACATAATAGGAATACTATTATCAGAAACAGGTACAAGAGAAGTAGACTCAGCATGTAGATGGAACTAAGAGCAACCACTAATATGCCATAGTTTTAAGAGTAACCCTCCCATAGGCATTTTCTTTTTATTTTCCTAGGTGGAAATTCGTCAACTTTAAATGTTCCAGCAACTTATCCCTCCTCAGATTTAGGAAATTCTCCATCTTGTGAATCTTGTGGAAGGCACAGCCTGCTTCTCACTATAGAAGCTGCTAAAGGCAGATAAATACTTTACCAGTCTTTCTTGCTTGAACACTAAGCTTGGGCTCAGATATTGATACATCCTGACAGAATTTTTTTCCAACTTTATTGAGATGAATTATGTAAGTTTAAGGTGTAAAATGTGATGATTTGGTACATATATATATTGTGAAATGATTACCATAATAGAGTTAGTTAAAACCTCCATCACCTCACACAATTATTTTTGTGTGTGTGTGGTGTGGTCACTTAAGATATACTCCATTGGCAACTTTCAAGTATATAATATGGTATTATTAACTATATCCATCATGCTTTATGTTAGATCCCCAGAATTTATAACTGAAAGTTTATATGCTTTAACTAACATCTCCCCAATCCCCATTTCTGGCAATGACCATTTTACTTACTTTATGTTAGTTCAGCTTTCTTTTAGATTCCACATAAGTGAGATCATACAGTTTTTGTCTTTTTTATCTACCTCATTTCAGCCAGCATAATGTCTTCAAGGTCTGTCCCTATTGTCATAAACGGCAGGATTTCCTTCTTCTTCATGGCTGAGTGGCATCCCATCATTTTATTTATACACACACACACACACACATATGTATGTGTACACACACACATACATACACACACACACATGCACACATATGTATACACACACATCCATAGAAGGATACTTTGGTTGTTTCCATAGCTTGGTTATTGAGAAAAATGCTGCAAAAAAAAAATTGGGGTGCATATATCTTTTTGAGATCCCAACTGTATTTTCTTTGGATATATACCCAGAAGTGAGAATGCCAGATCATATGGTACTTTTATTTTAAATTTTTTGAAGAGCCTCCATACTGGTTTCCATGGTGGCTCTATCAATTTACATCCCCATCAACAGTGCACAAGGATTTCTTTTTCGCCACCTTTTCACTAACTCTTATCTCTTGTCTTTTTGATGACAGCCATCCTAACTGGTGTGAGATGATATCTAATTATGATTTTGATTTTCATTTCCCTGATTAAAAAAGTTGAGCATCTTTTTATACACCTGTTGCTCTTTTGTATGGCCTTTATGTCTTCTTTGAAAAAGTGTTTGTTCAGGTCTGCCTATATTTAATACAATTTGTTTTTTGTATTGAGTTATATGAGCTCCTTAGTTATTGTGGATAATCACCCCCCTGTCAGACAGGTGGTTTGCAAATATTTTCTCCCAGTCAGTAAGTTGCCTTTTCAATCTGTTGAATTTTAGAAGACTACTGCTCCCACAAAGCTGTGACTTATGACTTTAGGCTGACTAATACATAATTTCCTATGCTGTGCTTTCTTCTTCATTAGGAAAAGAGAATTTTGGTTCATGAACTGATGACACATCAATGTATTGTTGATATGAGATGTGTGAGAACTAAGAATGTACACCACTCCTTACTAACTAGAGTGGTAGAGCTGTTGTCATCTCTTCCTCCCTACATCTAAAAACATGCTCTGTCTGGAAAGGTATGTGAACCTGTAGAAAGAGTCAATACTGCAACCAACCCCATTCCATAAAGCCCTCTCCCTCCTCCTATCATGTAGCCACTTGGGTAGAATTCAGATGACCTTTCAGAGAGCACATCTGCAGCCTCATGTAACCAACAGGCTTGCTTTTGCTCTGGAGGCAATCAGAATGGGTCTCCACATAACAACAGCAGAAGCTTTAGAAGTAAACTGAATACATTTATCATGTTTTTCCTCTTCGCTTTTTCTTCTCCAAAACACCATTTTACTTATTGATTTAACTGCTAAAGCCTTCTTTTTCCATGTTGCAGTTTTTATAAGCTGTAAAGAAAAACTCCTGGTATGAACATAGTAGTAACTCTCTTGTTCTTTCTTTCCCCATGTCTCCAATTCCCATTAAGGGTTATCTGTTCCTACCTCACCTCATCTCTCATTCAAAAGAGTTCTAATTCTCATGTTTCCTCTTTCAATTACTTCTCTGAAAGTGGGAATATCGTACATCTATCTTTTCAAAACTCCTGTCCCCTTAAGACTTTTAATTGGATTTGATCACTGGAAAAAAGTTACCTTATGGAGAAAAGAGAATTTGTCCTTGATATACAGAAGGCAAGTTTCTCTGACATTCAGCTTCACTTGGAACCTAGTCTGGTTCCAAAACCATATGAAAAGGAAAAGAATGAGTTCTTAGAGAATTTCAGAGTCCTAAATCACAATGCATTCTCCTTGTGGTACCTTGGACTTTTAAAAAATAATCACTTTTTCATGTGCTAATATCTTAAGAATTACAAAATGTAATACCTACTCTTGTTTTCTGTTGTTAATCCACTACCTGGTTTAATATGAATATTCGTTTCAGTGTTTATACCTATTCTGACCACCAAAGCAATCAAAAGTAGTCATTTTATCTTCATATACATTTATCGACTTCTTTTTGAGGAAAAAGTTCCAGTGTACCCCACTAGGCATGCACTGCTTATAGATGCTCCATCTTCTCCATGAAATCCAAATTTGGGTGACTTGATTTCAGACATTTTTTTATATATAGATAGAGGTAGACTTGTGATTGGCAGGTAGAAAGAGGTGGAGAGAAAAGAAGATGAAAGAAATAGCAAGTAGGGCTCTAATGGGTCCTTATTACTAAATCATTTAGATAGTTTTTGATTGATACACGAGGCACAGAATTTTAAGATCAAACGTAGGAAACAGAACATTTGTGAAAAGTAGACCTCATTTATTACCTTCCCAAGGTCAGGAGCATTTAGGAATGCAGTAAAATGATCACCTTCATCACCAAAAATAAACCTAAAATACATATGATGAGCTAGGTTTCTTAAAATCCTGAGGATAGAAACCAACTTATGGTCTTATAGCATTCATTCTGTCAGTCATAACCTCTTTGGTTATAAGTTACAGGAAGCAATTCAAACTTGCTTAGAGAAAGGAGAAATTACTAGTTAACATAACCCAGAAAAATGGGTAGAATGGGAAAAGATTAGAACCAGCATATTTCCACCTTTTCTCTCCCAGCCTCTCAGCTCTCAGCTCTGCTTTCTCTTCTTACAGACAAGTCTCTCTAACTATAGAACAGCTTCAACAGATGATCCTTAAAAGTTCCAAAAAATTCCATTTATGTCAAAGAAATTGGAACTCCTAGGACAAGGAAATCCTGTACCTTCTAAGGTAAATAAAACTTTAAATAAATATGAAAACTGACTCAATATGCTGACATTAGCGATCTACAGTGCTATTATGAACAATTGCCCATGTAAAAGTGTATTTTATAAAGCAAGAATATTTTTTTAATTTCCCATACCAATGTACTTTTAAAAATATTAATAATTGCACTATACTCTTATTCAATAGACAAAAGCTAAAAATTAATGAGTGCTTACTTTGCTGATTTCTTTGTACTATCTCATTTAATTCTCACAACAATCCTATTCTGAATAAAGGTTATTCCCATTACACAAATGAGAAATTACAGCATAAAGAAGTTCAGTAACTTTTTAAAGGCTATACTGCTAGTTAGTGGTAGAGCTGGGATAAGAGAAGGTCTATATAGAAAGTAATCAGCACCAATGTCTTAAATAGGGAGTATTTATATTTATTTGCTATTTGATCAAAATCTGTTCTCCTGCATGTTTAAGTCTGTTCTTTTTTTTGTTCTAGAGTGCTGACCTTAATAAGATTATAAAATCAGTGAGGCATGCCCAAAATAGTACACATTTAACACTATTCAGCTTAAAAAAAAATCATTAGAGAAGGAAAAAGATATTCTTATGTCCCAGTGACTATCACAAATGCAATATTGAATCATGAAAAATCTTGAAATTTTTTTTACAAGGGCATCTTTTATATATGTTTGTAAACAACACAGAAATGGTACATGAAAATGACCATTGTATTTCAAGAAATGTGAGTTGGTAGCTTGTCAGTCTCTAGGAAGCAGAAAATAAAGTGATCCCTCTCGCTCAGTCCTCAACATGCCACTCTCCTGAGGGGTGACCATATGTGCTAGTTATGAACAGTGACAGAACAAAACAAAGGAAGAAAATTATTTTAACCCCAATAAGCTAGAAAGTGGAAAAAAGTAATTTTTCTACTGATTCTTCTTTTAAAAATGTAATTTTCTACTGATACTTCTCCAAAATCTCTGTCATCCAGCATACATTGGAAAAGTATCTTCTGTTGATTTAATCTTTAAATATTAAAAATGAATAAAGCTCCTAAAAGTACTGTATTAATGTTCAGTATGACTGCAATAAAGAGAGGCGACCAGAGTGAAGATTTTTCACATTATACCTTTAGTCTTCTATTCTTCACTCTGTCAAAATATTTTGTCATGTAATGGTATTTCTTTTGTGAATCAGTATAGCTTTTTTCTCTGACTTTATCACAGAAGCAGTTTCAATTAATAAAACAGCCGCTTTACATTTTCAAATGAAGTAATTCAAGCTGATGTCACCAGCAGAGCAAGGGTGCCCTGGGACTGAGCACATGTACTGCTTGATTTAACAAACTGTTGTAATTAGAAGTGTATCATTTGGGAAATTACCTAGAATATGCTCATGAACTTGTAACCACCTTTGCTGTCACCAGTGCAAATGAAAATTTAACACATATTTAATAACTTTTGCATGCAAATTTAGAGTACATTATTCAAAATTTACAGAAATGAATCATATGCTGTTACTTAATCTACAAAGCTTACCTTTCTTGTTTTGCATCATTTTATGCAGTCAAAATGATTTAATGTTCCTCTAAGTATTTTTAATAATCTTGAGGGAAGGTTAAAAACTTAAGTGTTTATACATTTGTGTGTGTATGTGTGTAGCTAGTGTGAAATAATTTTTGTAAGCTTTCAATTTATATTTTCTTAGCTAGCACCTTTTTCTTTTAGCCAGGCCTATATTCGATATTCTTTTTTACCCTTCATCTTTTGGCAATGCTTTTAATAAAATTCAAACTCAAAGTAAGATAATACAAACTATATTTTCCTAAGTCTGTTAACTAATTTCACTTAGGTCTGCCATTTTTAAAAACTAATATCATGTGGACCAATTTATACATGAGTCTTTGATATGTATTTCAAAGAAAACACCTTCTATGGAAAAGGCAACAAAAGCATCATTATGCCATTTCAGGGGCCACTTGAACAGCTGTACAGGGATCTGCCTGATAGATTCCGTGCTTCTATCTGCTCATATCTGTGCATGCCTACTCACTTGTGTGAGTGTACAAGAAGCAACTTGAACAGGTGATAAATGCTCCTCTCATTCTGCATCTACTGATAACATATAGATGGTCAGTGGAGTCAGAAGTCTTGCCTAAACAATCTTAAACTCTGTCCTGTCTTTAACAAATATTCTGACTCTGATTGAAAAATTGAGCATGCAAGGTGGAAATCAGACAAGTAAACAAAATAATCAGAGGTCTTGGATTTATCTGACTTATTTAAGTATTGCTTGATCCAGCCATATCATTCCTCTAGAATATGTATACTTTGAAAATCGAATCATTCTGTCATAAGACACATTAGTCAGAACTATAATTTGTTCTAGTAAAGAAAAAAGTGTCTCAAAACAAAATACCAATACTGAATCTGAAAATTTCCAGTAATTTCTTAGGAAATACTTGTGAAAAAAAAAAGCTAAAACCAATAACCTAAATCCCAAAATCTAGTATCTTTGAATCATGTTTAAAAAGTTATTTTTGAAATATGTTTTCTCAGATCTCTGAACAGATGGCTGTGCTATGGAATCTTCAAACTTACTGCTAATTTGTTTTCATAAATTTTCTAAAATGGAAAAGAAAAATGTTTAACTGGTAAGAAATCTACTTGTTTTATAACAGGTTAATCAATTATAAACTCCAATAGGGCAACTAAAGAATCTTTCCAGTAATATTAAGCCTTTGATGCTTCTTAGAGTGTTGCTTTAAAAGGTTAGGTCTAAGGGAGTTTACTGTTAATATTACAGACTTAATAGAAATATGATACTTATATTGAAACTTTGATAACAGTTGGTTATCCATTATCAAGACTTTTTCTGAATGAAAACTACAAACAGCAGCTGTTTCAAATCCAACTGCAAGAATGTAAAATATCAATAAAAATTTTCTATGAAGACCTCTATAATGCTAATATTGGTATTTACATATCAAATCAAGGTAGATTACATTCATTAAAAAAATGTTTAATTGCTTTAACAAAGGTTTAGTGCAGATTTCCTTTCCTTTGTATAAATGAGTATTTGTTTCCAGATAATAACACAAATAATAAAGAAGGCATTTATATTTCAAAGCTTGGAAGTCACAACCAACGAACTACTGTGAGAAATCTAGAGCATAAAATATTTTGCCATGAAAATCGGTAAAACAAAATGGTCAATTAGGCATACGAAAATTATTTAATATCCCTGAGCTGAATAAAAGCACAACAAACAGAATTTCTGGAGGATAATATAATTTTATGTATCAAAAGTCTTTAAAATATTTTATCTTTGACCCAACAAATCATCTTCTATGAATTTATCCTAAGAAAACATCAAACATGTGAACACAGATAAATTTTGTATGGTCTTTATTACAGGATCATTTGGCTAAAGCCCAAATATCCCAGAATAGGAAAATAATTTTTTAAAAACCCTATATACCATTCAAGGCATTGTCGATAATGATGAGACATAACAATTTATGTGAAAAGATGTGAGTGATATGAGTGAAAAAGCAGGTTATGCAACCTTATGTAAAATATAATAGCAAATTGTGTCTATTCATCAAACATGTACCTATATATGTACAGGATTAAAAGGTGGGTTGTGGGCAGATTTGGTTTAAATTTAGTTTTGTTTATGTGTATTTTTTCTAAGGTTTACATAACAAATAAGTATAACACATATAATAAAAGTATTTTTATTCTTTTAAATATGTAGTATGACAATCTTTCTGGGATGATTTAAGTAGCATCACTGTGATGTGTTGTTGAGTTATATGTTTTAGTGTGTTCTCTTAAAAGATCAAGAAATTCAATGATTTTCTGGTCTTTAACTTTTAAAATTAATTTCATATTCTGTCCTTGTGGTGCTGTTTTTTATGCCTTCTATATCTGACGAGGTAAAATATTTGCATTTCCATGTGAGTGATTCCCATATAATTTAAATTTTACTGTAACTTTCATTATTCTAATAAACTAACCTCATGAATTTGATTTATGGTAAGCATAATTAAGAAATGTTTTTTCCAGTTTTTTAATCTGCAGTTATTTCAATAACATAACAAGGTGATCTCCTCTTAATACAAGATAGTGACTCTCTGAATGTTAATTTGGCTTACAAATAAATAGAAATGTCAGAAAGAAAATTCCAGAAAACCAAGAACTGAAAGACTAAAGATATCAACATGTCTTAGACCATGTTTTACCTACCAGTAAACAGTGCATTTTAAAATTATTGTTTTTAGTCTTTGAACTAAGTCATTTGTATAATCTGTTTCAAAGCACAAACTTCTGGAACAAAATAATGTGATGTTCAAAATTATGGAAATACTCTAGCTGAAAAATACAGAATTATTTTTCATGGACATAGTACAATTATTATCATGTGAAAGTGATAAATAAAAGATATAGGGGTAGAAGAATAAATCCTGCATTTTCTTTCAGCATGATCCTTGAGAATGGATACCCTGATAAGTCTGCATATATTTGTTGTGTATCATTTTTGATGCTCTTCCAGCTCAACACATAAATATGAGCCTTCTCACTTTTACCTGATGTCCATTTTACAGTGGTCTTCACTGTGCTGCCAGATACACAAGTTTTTGCCTTGTGCTCTAATAACTTCACAGTTTATATATTTTACTGAACAGAAACAGATAACTTTTCTTCTCCTTCTCTCTTTATACTTCTGGTGTTAACAATATATGCCTACTCGTATAAAGCACATTTTCTTGAGAAAGGTTGCTCTCTAGGGTTACTCCTTGGGTACATAGGGCCTCAGCCAAACATTTTTGCAGAGTCTTTGTGATGTATAGTGATTTATTCTAGAGTGATAGTACGGAAGTGGTGCTTATGTATCTGATTACTGTTCAGTCAGAGCACATGGACATTCCATCTAGTGTACAGGCACCATTTCCTTCTGTTAGGGTCCGGGAACCATATTTTCATATTCGTTTTTGTCTAATGTGCTGTTTCCAACTAATTTCTTATCTCCCACCACAAGAAAAAGATAGCAACGTTATTAACTCAAGAAGCCATGGCTTTGGGAAATTGTATTGAAACAAATACTCTCTTCCCTCTGCAAGCATCTTTAATACCATTTATCTAATGCTGGTAATGATACTCATGAGATCTCCTCATTTCATCATGCCACCTGTGGGTACTGGCTTCCAATTACTCTTTCAAAGGTAGAATATCAACCTTTGTTGATGATAACCACAAGTGGTTATCATCATAACCTATAGAGAATAGAGGCAAATGTGAATAATTTGTTTTCTGATGTTAAATTTGTCATTTAAAATTTCAAAGCATAAAAGTAGAACACATGTTCCAACCATGTCTTCTCCTAAACTCTTTAGTCATAATTATTATGTTTTAAGAACATGATCTTTTGAATGTTTACCTCATCCCTGCCTTCCACACTCCATCCAGAGGGAAGAAGACTATGAGGAGAGAATAGTGGCCCCTTCCATATGAGGAAATCTGTCCATCTGCATCTGGCAAGATGTATGACCTGCCTGGAAGAACACAATGTCATCTCACAGACTAGAGACAAGAAAGGGTCCATTGTAGAGCTCTGGTTTCAGAATCCCCAAAGGAGACAGATAAAGCCACCCCAAAAGGACACTTCACATGTGGTGTAAAGCCTGCAGAGGAGGTGGGGTGATTCCTCTGGATGACAGTAACAGGGAGTAAAGTACACTTGTACAGTCGCCCCTGCCACCCTCAGGGGCCATAGACCCAAGGAAACACTGATGAGAACACAGATGGTGAGAACTTTAGCCTGTGAGCACAGCTTGAGGCCCAGATCAGGGAGGGGACAGCCACTAGCCTTGAGTCCTGAGCTTTCCCTGGGTTCAACAAGAGTGAGACTGACATCACTGAAAATCAATGTGCCAGCACCATTCTCGTGGCCCAATCTTTTGGTATCCCAAGAAAAGAATACTATAGACCAAAGTCCAAAATTTCCTAGGACATCTGATCATCTTAGAAGCTGAAAACAGAGGGTTGGAGAGAATCCTAACACATGGGGGCTGGGCTGGGATGCTCTGCATGAATTGCTGGTCAGGGCCAGTCAAAGGTGTCAGAGGGGACTCAGGAAGAGGAAGGCACACCAAAGCACAAGGGGCCCTAAAGCATGGGGCTGGGAAGGGGCCACCTTACAGATGTCTAAGGGTGGCACTGATCCCTGCTTTAGAGCTCTATGAAAAATAACCTGGAATGTATTTTGGTTCCCCTTATCTGGCTAGCTAGAATTGATAAAGAATATATTTCTCCATAAAGATTTTGTATTTTACTAGCCATACTAGTTTATCTAATAGTAGTTGTACCTGTGGCCACTTAAAAGTTATGGAACTATGATAGTATGACTCTATTTTTGATGTTTTACTGCTGACAGCTTTCGAGTGCCACCGGCCCCCTTCCTCTTCTGCCCCACACAGACACAGGTGGATAAGAAAGTCCAGGTGCTCCCTCCTTTGGTCCTGGTGGGAAGTTTAAATGAATCCAGCCCTGTCCTACATTCAGGAAACCTAAGCTCAGCCCTACCTCTTAACCATAATAAAAACAAGCCGGTCTCTTTTCTTTACCCTCTCAAGGCATTTTCTTTTTTTTACTTTATTTTTTAAAGTTACTGAGTGACATTAGCTAATAAAACTATATAGATTTCAAGTGTACAATTCAATAATACACCATCTGTATATTCACCACCCAGAGTCAAATCTCCTTCTGTCACCATCTATATGACCATCTATAGTTTGGGGGTGAAAGGAGGTAGATAAGGATATCTACCTCATACTTTCAGCCCCAAACTTCCCTCTGGTAATCACTAAACTGTTTGCATCTGAGTTTTTGTCTTGTTCGTTTTTTACTTTTTGTTTTATATCCCACATATCAATGAAATCATATGGTCCTCAACTTTTTCTGTTTGATTTATTTTGCTTGGCATAATAATCTCAAGATCCATCTGCATTGTTGCACATGGCAGTATTTCATCTTTTCTTTTGGCTGAGTAATATTCCATTGTATATCTATGCCACATCCTTAACCAATCATCTATTGAAGGGCCCTTCAGTTGTTTTCATCTCTTGGCCACCATGTATAATGCTGCAATGAACATTGGGGTGCAAATTTTACAGATGTTTTCAAATTTAGGGAGTAAATATCTAGAAGCAAGATTGCTGGGTTAATGGTAATTCTATTCTTAATTTTTTGAGGAACCTCCACACTGTTTTCCATCGTGGTTGTACCAATTTACACTCCCATCAATCGTGTATGAGTGTTCCTTTTCCTCCACAACCTCTCCAACACTTTTTATGCTTGTCTCATTGACAATAGCCATTCCCGCAGGTGTGAGGTGGTATCTCATGGTGGTTTTGACTTGCATTTCCCTAATAACTAGTAGAATGAAGTAACTTTCTATATGTTTGTTGGCCTTTTGTATGTCTTCTTGGGAGAAGTGTCTGTTCAGATCCTCTGCTCATTTTTAATTGTATTGTCGTCTTTGTTGTTGAGTTGTATGGGTTCTTTGATATTTTGGATATTAGGCCCTTGTCAGAGGCATTGCTTGCTAATATCTTCTCCCATTCAGTTAGCTGCCTCTTTGTTCTGTTGATGGTTTCTTTTGCTGTGCAGAAGATTTTTGGACTTGATATAGTCTCAAGCCATTTTCAAACCTGCTTGGGAGTATACCCCAAACTCCTCAGAAATCCTCATTGTACAATAAACTTCTTCATATTATCTTGGTGTAATGTGTGGTCATCAGTCTCAACATTTAAACTAAATTATGAATGTATATGTGTGTATGAATGTATATGCACGTATATGTGTACATGCATATCCTGCCTCTGTGGTGTGATCATAAAAGAAACATTTAACGATCTGGCATTTGCAAAGCCAAAAAAGAGATGTTAATTAAAGGATAACCTGAGAGAGCCTGGCCTATAACAATTTACCAGGCTTAGCAGTTAGAGTTCCTCTACCTCTAAAAGGCAGACTCATTTTACAATGAATTTTAAAAACATCTGAATTTTGATCCAGGGCAAATCTGTTATCTACAATGACTAACTAGCAACCACAGTGGCCTTTTGGGAGGTAATACAAGAGTCCCTACTTCTAATAAATTCTAGCCTAAAACTGTAGCAGCTTCAGCTACACTTGTACCAGCAGATTGCATTAGGAAAGAAACATGTGGGATTTTAAAACTGTCAAATAGTTACATATGCTTTACCTAATCAAAGGCCTATCTATAATTAGTCATAGCAAGTCTGAATAGATTTATTCAGGAATAAAGCAGCAATAGATTTATTACCTCCAGGTTTGCCATTTCACCTCGGAACTTTAACCAGAAATTCTTTAAGTGCACCATAAATATTGCCATTAGCTACCATCCCAAATGATGCGTCTTGAGGACTATTCAATAACCTTTTTTTTTTTTAGCTAGCAAAATCCATACCTTATAAACTATATAGTGTAATGAGAAGATCAGGTGACAAAGATTATGACATTGGTTCTAGTTGTGGGTCCCTCCCCACACCCCTCACCTAAATAGGCAACTTTAGAAGCATTAACTTTTCTATAAGAGGATCACTGATGTCTCTTCCAAATATAAAAATCTGTGATCTATTATTTTGACAAACATAAAATTAACCATAGGATATGTGCTAGACAGAGAACCAAATATTGATGTAGTATAACAAACACAAATGCTGGCCTTACGTCAATTGAAATTTTAGGTCATTCAAATTTTGAGTTCAAAGGAGTCATATAACCTCTTCTCTCCAACATTTCAGTTACTTCTACTCTAAGGCCATACTTCTAAACAAATACAAACCATAATTATTTTCTAGATACCCCGACTTTTGGAAAAATTAGTTATAAATACAGTTCTTATCTCATAATGTAGGTCTTAATATGTCTTCTTTTATTTACTTTGTAGATTTATCCCATGAGTCAAACAAATATTATTTTGTGTTAGAAGTGTTGAGAAATATTATATCAGATTGGACCAAAACATGAAAATTACCTGGGTCTTAGAAGTTAGCAATCACATGATGAAATTATTTTAGACAAGTACTTAAGTTGGTTTTTTAAAAAATACTTTTTAAATACCTTCCATGTAAGATGACTAAAGCCTTGCAGATCTAGTCCTGGTACTGTGACACATTTTTAAAAAGCTGATTCTGAAAATATTGAAAAATAATAGTGGACTTCACTGAAGGTTTCCATGAAGAGGCAACACAGTGATTTTACAAGGTGCTTTATATAGATGAACTTCCTACCAGTCTCATTGGATAGTTGTCCCCTCAACAAATTCACTCTGATAAAAGATAGTGGCTTCCCCTGTCTTCACTTTCCATGAAGCCAGCTCAGATTGTGTTAGTGGCTTAAGTCACATTTGTTCATTACATTATATCTATTGCCAGCTCTCGCACAAACCTCTATGAGAGAAGAGAAATTTAACATTGCATTTCCTTCATCACCCTACTACTCTCTAATATTTCTGAAATTATTTTACACAGCTCAGATTTGTTTTGTGTATATGTGTGTTATGTAGCTCATATATTTTGATGATAATATTGAAAATAATTTGGATTTTTACCTTGTTATTACCATAGTGTTTAATGCTCTCTTTAAATCGTGATTTCCTTTTTAGTTTGCTTTTAATTTATAAAGGTCAAATGAGTGGTATAGAGTCTTTGCATGTTTCAAAATGTCTGTCCCACATATAAAGAGTCAGTTACAAAATTTTTCTGTCAAAATTCTATAGTTATTGTTTCATAAGCATTTAACATCAGGTATCTCCTCTTCTCTCTCTTCCATTGTAGGCAACATGCTTTTATCTCTCTAGATTTTTTTTTAGAACATTTTCACCTTATTTTTCTTTAAATTATGAGACATTTAAACAATAGCACAAGAGACATTGCTTCTTGTTTCCCACTCTTTCCTTATGTGTTCAATATTTTTCTGCCTGGGGTATATTCTTCAGTCTTCCAAAAGGAGTCATTGAGAATTTCCTTAGCTCTAACTTCCAGTTCAGTAATGAATTCTTCTGTATCTAATTAATATTGAATTCTTCCATTAAGTTGTTCAATTTAGTGACTCTGTCCCCCCTCCCTTACTCTCTCACTCTTTACACACACACACACACACACACCACACGCACACACATGCATGTGTGGTGTGTGTGTTTCTAGAAATTCTCTTCGGTTCCTTTTTTAGTCTGGCCATTTTAACCTCATATTATCTTCTTCATTTCTTACTGTTTCTCCTTTATTTCCAAAGTACTTCTGTATATCCATCTTCCAGACATAACAAAATTATCTCTAGTCCAGTATCATTTTTAAGTGAATTTCTTGGCTTCAAAATTCTCTCATCATATGTGTGGAATATTTCAGACTTCAAACTTGTATAAGGTACTAACATTTCATTTCCTTTTCTCATGGGAAATTTTTTACACATTATGAAATAAGCAGAGAACAGCATTTCTGTCATCCTCTCAGTTGATGAGGTTTTTTTTTCACTATTTTTTACTGTTCTTTCACTGAATGTATAGCCTTTTGTGAGTCCCACCTGCATGAACTTGAGGACTTGTTTCCGATCCAAATGTTTATCCAATAACCCCAACATTCTTCTAGGATGCTTGCAAAGTCAACTTACCTCCCTCTTTTGGTTCTGTCAATTTCTACCACCAAGAATTTCCTATTCTTTCATGTGAATGCATCCATACATTCAAAACATTTTTAGAATAGTTTATGCAAAATTATAAGAAGATTTCTATGTTACCTGATCCTAATTCTATGGAGCCATAACTGGAAATCTTAACATGTTTTATTTATCCTTGAAATAGAACTATTTTCCATATTCTGTCACTTGTCCTGTGATCACCTAATTCCATTTTTCAGGTTATATAGTAAGCCCTTTCAGTTTAAAAAAGTCAGGGCTCTCTGAAAAATGTTACAAAAGCTAACAAATCCCTGAGGTAGGAATAGGAACGCTATATGAGGTGACCCACAAAGCTTCCTTAGATACATCTATTATAATAGTAAGAGAGTGCTTGTCTGATGCAGAAAGGAAGGATCTAGGGAGACAGGAAGGATGTCTCAACCTTCCCCTGTTTTCCACTACCCCTTGATCAATTATACTACTGAAATTATTAATAAAGTTTAATACCAAGTTTTCCAGTGTGAGATTTAACAATCTGATCCTCTGTGTGATTTCATTCATCAACAATAGGATACATAAATAAATTGAGTTATATTTTGTTATATAATGATATATTCTATAATTATTGTATATAATAGATTACTGTATAGCAAAGTCAGCAAAATTTTTCTGTAAAGGATCAGATATATTTTAAGCTTGTAAGTCACAGAGTGTCTGTTGGTGCTAATCAATTCTATTGCTGTAGCATGAAAGTAATCATAAACTATTTGTGAGTAAGCATTGTTTACAAACACAGCCAGCAGGCTAGATTTGGCCTGATAACAGTAGTTTATTGATTTCAGATATATAGAAGTGAGAATGAATCATTTACACTTATACCAAGAATGCAGATGGATCTCACACACATAAAGCTGAGCAAAAGACAATATGTACAACATAATTCGATTTATATGTAACACAAATATACAATGTACAATGTAATTTGATTTGTATGAAACCCCAAAGCAGACAAAATTAACTTACTATGTTCTAATTAGTAACTACAAAAAAAATGTTCTTGTAAAGTTTGCTCCTCTTTTTAGTAAGGAGTCTAATTTTACAATTTAATGGCCATGGTTCTTCATATTACTCTTCTGAACTATTGAGTTTTCTCAGTTTTCTCATGTCTAAAGAGAGAATGCTATATTTGTCTTTTACTGGGACATAACCTGGGTCTTAGAGCACCTAGATCACTGTTTAAATATTCTAGAACCAGAGGAAATGATAAAGTTTAGATTTCCTTGTTTCATTTGATGGATCAGAGTTCTTTCTATCTGTCCAAGAATTCAGCATAAAACCACGGAAAAATTGTGAGTCAAAGAAAGGACTAACCAGAACTGAAAAAGGAAGGCATCTTTAAGATTATTGAACAGGATAAATTGCATTGGAGAAAGATTAGAGTTTGCTAGAGTCTTAAGAGACTACTGCAATTGTCCCAGTGAGATAATGAAGGCTTGAAGGCTTGATCTAGAGCACTAAAAGTGGGAGTGGAAAAGAGATTAGAAAGAAATTGAGAGAACTAATAAACTATTAATGGTAATACCGCCTAAGTGAACTGACAATGAATCACACTGCAATATAGGGACAAATTAGCCAATAAGAGATAACGTGTATTTACTACCAGTGTTATTAAATTTTGTTTTCTTAGTCAAAGGTACATAATTTGAAACATTTAGAAATTTATAGCTTTTAGGGACAAATTAGTCAATAAGAGATAAATCCATATTTTGCACAAAGTAAATTGTGGAGATGAGCTAGTAAGAATCAGGTCTTTGGTTTTGCACTAGATATTTATTACTGATGAACAAACAAATAAATTTAATAGTGAAAAATGACTACCATTTTATTTTTTCACAGATTTTATAGATCAAGAACTTGGGCATAATATAGATGACTTGTTTCTTTTTCATAATATCTGGAATCTCAGTGGGTGGGGGGATCCTGAATGTCCAGGGATGATGCAAATAGCTGGAAAAAGGAATCACTTGAAGGTTTTCTTATTCGTATGTCTGACACCTGGGTGGGATACCTCAAAGGCTGGGCTGTGCTGGGACTTTTAACAAGAGGACCTAGCAGTAGTCTATGTGACGCAGACTTCTCACAGAATGGCAAATGGATTCCAAGAAAAAGCATCCAGTTCAAGAGTGTTGAGAGAACAAACCTTCCATGTAACTAATGCAGAAACTGCAAAGCTTCTTTTATCCTAGCCTTGAAAGTCATGCAGCATCACTTCACTGCATTCGATTACTAACAAGTTTCCACTGAAGCCAGAGAAGACATAATGATTGATCCTGCAGAAATTAAAAGGATAATATGGGAATTTTACAAATAACTCTATGTTCATAAGTTTAATAATTTAAATTAAGTAATTAAAATTAAATGGACCATTTCTATTCCATCCAGATTCACTCAAGAAGAAATAAGTAATTCATATAGTCATATATAGATGAAAGAAATTGAATTTGTAACTATATGTATATCATCCAAATAAGAAAATTACAAGCACAGATGGTTTCACTGACAAATTTTTAAAAACATTTAAGCAAGAAATATCGGTTCTACAAATCTCTTTCAGAAAATGGAAAAGAACACTTCCTCATTTTCTAAGACCAGCATCACCCTGATACTAAACCAAAGACATTATAAGGAATATACCAATATCTCTCATTAACACAGACACAATGATCCTCAAAAACACATTAGCAAATCAAAGACAGCCATATATAAAAAGGATAAAGTATCATGACCAAGTGGTTTCATCCCAGGAATGCAAAGCTGGAACAGTATTCTAAAATCAAAGTAATTCACCATATTAACAGACTAAGTAAGGAAAACCACATAATATCAATAGATGCAAGAAATGCATTTCTCAAAATTTAATATTTTTTCTTGATAAAAATATCACAGAAAAATAAGAATACAAGTGAGATAACTATTTAAAACCTACCAATAACATCATACTGACTGGTTAATTACTGTTTTTTCCCTAAAATTAGTAAAAGGCAAGGGTGTTTATTTTTTGCCAGTCTTCTTCAGTACCATAGAAGAAGTCCTGGTAGGACAACAAGACAAGAATAATAAATAAAAGGCATATGGATTAAAAATAAAGAAACAAAAGCCTATTTTCAGTTAATGCAATTTTATACTTATAAAATTTAAAAGAATCTACAAAAAATTCTTCTAGAACCAATAAGTGAATTTAGCAGAAACACAGGTTACAAGGCCAATATATAGAAACCAACTATATTCCTATACAGCCACAAGAAAAAAGTTGGAATGTTTTAAATTCTCAAAACCACCACATGGATATCAATGAATGTTCAGCACTAAAAGCACCAAATAAAATTAAGTGCTTAGGTAGAACCCTAACAGAATATGTAAACAATTTGCGTGCTGAACACTACAAAACACTGATCAAAAAAAAAAAAAAGATTTTTTCCAAAAAAATTAAGATATAGTACATCATATTCATAAATTAAAGCCTCAATGTTATTGCTAAATTATTCTCCTCAATTTGAAAATATATTAAATGCAATCCTGATCAAAATTCCTGCAAGCTTTTTTATGGATATAAACAAGGTGATTCTAAAATCTATTTTGAAAGGCAAAGGAACTACAATGGTTCCTGATGAGAAAAAAAGAATGTGGGAGAACTCATCATATTCAGTTTCAAGACTAACATAAAGACTTTATAATAATCATAGAATGTGGTGTTGGCAAAAGGTTAGAAATACATAACAATAGAAAATAATATAAAATTCAGAAATAGAGTCACACAAATATGATCAACTCATTTTTGACAAATGTAAAAAGGCAATTCAACTAAGGATAGCCTTACTTGCAAAGATTAAGGATTGTCTTTTCAACAAATTTTACTGGAAAATGTGGATATAATATACAAAGAATTTTTTTAAAAACCTCGACATATACTTCATACCTTGCACAAATTACCTAAAAATGAATCATATCTCTAAAAGTAAATTTTTAAAGTATAAATTCTAGATGAGAACATTGGAATAATTTTGTGACCTTGGATTTGGTGATGAGTTTTTTAACACAAAAACAAAAGCATAATTTTTTAAAAATCAGTAAAATGAACTTCATTAAGATGAATTATTTGCTTTGTGAAAAACACTGTTAAGAGAATAAAAAGATAATCCATAGGTTGAAAGATGATGTTTGGAAATCATACGTCTGTTATAGGACTTATATTCTAAAATATATAAAGAACTCTTAAAACTCAAGAATAAGAACACAACTCAGTTTACTCTTATTATGGGATAATTATATAATCAGACACTTCTCCAAAAAGGATTATAAGTAATAAGCACATGGAAAGATGCTCAACATCATTAGCCATAGGAAAATGCAAATTAAAACCACAATAAGATATCACTATACACTTATTAAAATAGCTAAGATTAAAAAGATGAATCATACAAAGTTCATTGAAGATGGAGGTACTTTCTGGAATTTTCATAACTGGTGGTGCAAATGTAAAATAAAACATTCAATTTGGAAAATAGTTTGGCAGTTTTTTTACAAAATTAAGCATATATTCACCATATGATCTAGCCATTTTGCTCCCCAAAATTTACCCAGTAGAAATTAAAAGTGCATCTCCATTTTAAGACCCATGAATGAGCGTTCAAAGGAGCTGTATTTGTAATAGGAAGCAACTGGAAAAAACACAAATATCAATCAGTAAATGAACACAAACTACGGCATATCTATTCAATGAGATTCTATGTCTCAATAAAGAGAAATGAATACATTGATACACACAGCATTGATGATCCCCAGAATAATTGTTTGATTTTAAAATGCCAGATGTCCACCTAGTTTATTCTGCTTGATATAAAAATCTAAAAAGTACAAATGAATTTGTCAGAAAATAAATTAGTGAGTGGGTACAGGGAAAGAAGGATGGCATTAAGAAGGGGCACAAGAAACTACTTCTGATGCTGTATATGTTCATAATCTTGAGTAGAGTGATGGCTTCAAGGGTGTACACATATGTACAAATTATCATATTGTACAATTTAAATATATGAAGTTTACTGTGTATCAATTTTGCTTCAATAAAGCTATTAAAAAATAAATTATAATAATTTCCAACTTATAAGGATTTACTCAGCAAGATTAAATGTAAAACAAAAGTAGCACTTCTTGACCCAAGAAATCACTGAGATTTGGATATTCATAGACCTGGAAATGCAGATTCAATTTCCTCCTCAGCACCATTTTCAAACCTTTGGTTTTGTTTATTATTTTTCATTTTTATTTTTTGTAACATAGGAAGCCCAGTCCAAAAACGACCATCTCTTGCCATCAGTCAGGCTTTGTCTTTAATATTTAATTAAGGATAAAAAGAGAGAATCATTTGATACTTTGCCCCCATCAATTATTCTTGCTTCCAACTGCGTAAGAGCTAATGTACTTTAGATGAGGATGCTGTTAGTTAAATCGCATAAATATTGAACGATTCGCACCTATTTTCTGTAATCATTGCCTGCACATGGTTCACAGCCTGCACGGTGGGAGGTGTTGGAGGAATGAGACTCTATGCAATACAGAAGCAGCAGATAGCATCTGAAAGAGTCTTTGCACAAATTCCCTATTGTGCCAAAGCACACATGAAGGAAATTATTTGTACTTAATAATCGCTAACATTTATTTTATTAAATACTTACTATGCCAGACACTGGGCTAAGCATTTCAGTTGTATACTCTTATAATCCCCACTTCTTCCCTTTGAGCCATTTTTTAAATTAGCATCATAATCTTCATTTTATATATAAGAAGGCTATAGCTCAGAGGGCTTAGGACACTTGACTAAAATAACAGAACTTATAAATGAGGGATGAGTCACATTTTAAACCCATGTCTGCTTTGATTCAAAAATGAGTGGGCTAAACCAGCATGCAATATGGCCTCTTGATTTAGAGCCTCCCCTGTTCTTTGAAGGGTCTGCCCTTTAAATTTCAGTCCTGAGGAAGAGAAGAAAAACCAGGAGAAGAGAAAACATACATCTTGGTGAGAAAAAAAAACTGAATAAAAAACCACATGTGTCTTTTGCAAACCTTTATCTTTAGCTTGTAGTACTGTGCCTGGCACATATTAGGCAATTTACATTTGCTGAACTGAATTGCTAAAGTGCCTTCTTTACCTTCTTATCCTTTCTCAAAGACATGAATATGCAACACTTTTCATTGGAGAAACAGACATGTGCTCAATGTGTTGTTCTGTAATATACACATCATAGACATTGCAGTGGATGGCCAACTAGCAGTGCTACAGGTCCCCTTGGATATGTCCATTTTTGAGAAAAGTGGTACTTAGGAACTCAGCTGTACCCATACCACAGCCAGTTACGCGGTCAGGCTAAAATGACAATTTCATCAAGTCAGTCAGTGGGAACCTGCCACAGTGATTAATTTAATCACACAGTCAGTTCAGTTAGAAAGTCTATGCTATGCCTCTGTGGAAACAAAAAGGAGACTCTCCCCTACCATGGTCATCACTCACCCTTAGTACCCCTTCTCCTGAGGCCTCTGAGTCACTGCTCAGTACTGGCCCTTTCACAAATAGAGAAGAATCTAGTCTGCAATTAGGCTGGCACTGTGAGTGTTCTATCATTTTCAATTAAATGTCAGATACCAGAGGGTTGCAGAACAGCTCATCACAGAGAAAGCCATCCCCAAAAAGAATCCTGACATGTTTGAGAAAAAATCCTGACACAGACAGTTGGCCCTCCACAACTTCCACATCCATGGATCCAACCAACAGTGGATGAAAATATTCAGAAAAAAATATTACACTGTTGCTGATGTGTGTGTATTATGTAGTTAGGCCTAAGGGTGGTTATGTCATTATTGAACATGTACAGACTTTTTTTCTTGTCATTATTTCCTAAATAGTATAAAAACTATTTATATAGCATTACATTGTATTGTATAAGTAATCTAGAGATGATTAAAGTATGTAGAAAGATTCACATAAAATGCCATTTTATATAAGGGACTTGGACATCCATGGATTTTGGTATCTGTGGGGTTTCTTGGAATCAGTACCCTGAGGAAAGACTCTATGAAGTGTCTTACTGCTACTGTGGTGGTGGGTTTGAGCTATAGGACCAGGAAATTCATATTGTTGAACTAATCTCATCTGAAGATTAAGTTCATAGTACTCATTAACCAACGATCATCAGAATTTTCTATCTGACCAGCACTGTAAAGGGCTATGTAATAAATAAATGAAAGGGAAAAGGTAGTGTTGGAAAAAGAACATCCTCTTTTGAATCACACAGGGTTTGAAGCCTGAGACTACTGCTTATTATTAACTGTGTGACATTGGGCAAGGTATCTAACCTCTCTGAGCCTCAGTTCTCTTACCTGCACAGTACGACTACTAATGACAACCATTTAGAATTGTTTTAAAAATTACATTCAATAATAAACAAAAGTATCCATTATTCAGCAAAGTTTTAGTAATATGAGTTTAAATACTTTTGTCCATATAACGGTGCTTTCAGTCCATCTGGAAAAGCAATATTACTTGGTGATTATCAGAAGAATAAAATCAAATGTTAAATGTAATTGTATTTTACTTAATATTTACAAATTATTGATTACATAATTTTATAGTTAGCTAGCATATTTTTATAGTTAAGTGTCCTTACCTCTGCTTGGTAAGGGGAAACACATTTTTCCAGTTAGAGGCACCATTTTCCTTTTCTTTGATCTAGCTTTTTTAATAAGCCTGATAAACCAGAATTGTCCAAGAGTCACCCTGAGACAGATTTTGGATGAGCTGGACACAGGGCTGAAAAGGGTCTGGATCATCCTGCTCCCAATCTGAGGAGATGTGCTCAAACTTAGCTCTCCACAGGACTGGAGTCTCCCTTCTCCCATAATGGCGATTATGATTTTCCATGGGCCTCACAGTATGTTGTGGCTACCGTCTATTCTTATAAAATTCAGTACTCCAAATTCAGACTTCTTACATTAATCAGTCTACTCCCTCTCCAACAAGGTCGCTATTATGCTTGCACATATTGATTGGGGGTTGGTGGAGGTGGGAGGTCTCATCCCATGAACAGACTAACAGATCAGGACCCAAAGACCTTGGCCTCCAATGCCTCACTGTGAGAATAGGTGGAGATAGTGGGTGGGTAGGGTTGAGTGGGGCTTACTTTTTTTTTCTCTTGCTTGCCTTGATTTATATGAATTTCCACTTTCCCAATGAAAAGTGTCCATAACCCATATGCACTTATGTTGCATAATACTTTCTGAAACATGTGCATAAAAGATGGACTAGCTTGGCCTGGGAACTTCGGGTTAAATACTACTGAATTTTAGTCACCTATTGCCAACAACAAAGCCATCTGAATGGGGTTTAGCAGACAATATTTATCGGGCTCCAAGAACCTTAACAGCATCAAATAAACATATCAGAAGTCATTAGATACACTAGTCTGTTGTGGAACTTTCTGAAGCTTATGGTGGGATTGGGAGCCTATGGCAGTTAAATTATATGAGAATCAGATTTTATTAAAGGGGTTCTCTAGAAAGGTAAAGGGCAAAGAAATTCAGTTTCATTTGTATGTCACAGAGTTCGGGTTCAAAGATATTTCTGGTTAAAAATAACATGCTATGACCAAATAAGAAACTCATTTATGTTCCCGTTTTACTTAAAGACATAAATATTAGGAACAAGGCCTACAACTTTCAGATTTATATTGGGTATCATCGCCTTTGAACTTCAGATAGAGTTCACATCACCCCAAGAGAATGGTGTGCGAACATTTACTTTGAATTCATTTCAATAAATCCTAACAAAGTGCAGTTGCCTCATGAAGGGCATCTTGTCAGACTGAGACTCACTTACTACAGTGTCAAATTTAACAACCACAACTTCACTACTATTTCCACTTACTTTTTTTTTTAAACCAAGATGATTTTAGTCCATAAAAGCCCTAACTTAAATCAGCTTCATGTCTCCAACTACACAGAATCTGTCGTAAGGTACAGAAAAAAAAAAATCAAAATAAAACTAAGAGGTTTTATTCCTATGAATTCCAGGAAGTCCAAAGTAAAACATTTTATTAGCTTCTATAATTAGATAAATTTGGGTAAGTCCAGGCTGAAGCTATCAAAAAATCTGAACCTTCAATACATTAAGTAAATCATCTTATTATTTCATTGTGTTTATAAAAGCAAGCCAAGGATAAAATTCCAAGTTGAAAGCTATCTTAGTTTTGGTCCCTCCTAAAAACAGAGTCTGAGGCTAGACCTTGGGTGTCAGTAGGTTTTTAGAGAATTAACCCAAAGAAAAGAGAGTAAAGATGCTGGAAGAATGAGACAGAGGAGGAGAAGAAGCCAGCTCCCTTGGCTTCAGAGAAGGCTGTTCAGCAGCAAGTACAAAAATGCACCAAGTGCTTGAGATGGGACAGAGTTAATCTAAACAGACGCTATAACTGAAATTAAAGATGGGCTGAAGGATGGTGACTGGGGCACCAGAGGCATCTGCAGAGCCTTGTGGGTATGCTTTAACAAACAGTAAGACCAAGCATTCTGAATATTTGTATGTAAGTATTCCAGTTGCTAGAAAGGTTTATCATAAGGCAGTGTTAATAGTCCATTCAGCTGCATGTTTAAAATTAAGTGTGCAAAGATGCAGTTGTTGCATATTCCAAACTAGTAAAGTTCGAGTTAATGTATTTTGTTACTTCTGGATCTTCAGTTACCAGTTCAATAGATCACCTAAGCCAGGTTCTTTGTTAGAAGACTTTCTATAATGGTAACACTGAATCTCTGGCCTTCTTAGGGAACTAGGATAATGGGAAACCAAGGATGCAATTTTGCAGGTGGCGGAAATGTGACAAATGAAAACTCAAAAAATATATCTATTTATATGCCAGTGGTATAATCAGAACAGAGTGGAAAGTAAGGGCAGAACCTGAGGTTCAGATCCACAGTTACCAATGGCCTCAGCTGGCTTCTGAGAGTGAGGTAGAGGACTCCCACTCTCCTGAGACTAATTTAGAGGCTCTTCTTGCACTCTCCCAGAGTACCCTGTTTATCTCCCCAACACACACATTCCTAACTTCTATCGCATCAACATGTGAGCAAGACAATGGGGATCATGCACACCACCTAAGTTTATGAGCAGCATGGGTCCTGTCGCAGAATAGACACTCAATACATATTTGTTTAAGAAATTATAGGAATGATCAAAAGTATACTGAACAAAAACAGTCTCTCTGGTCCTCACAGGTTGTGTTGGGATGTGCAAAGGTAAGAAATGCTACAGGACAGATGCCTCTCGCCCTCATTCAGCCAAACTTATAGTACCAATGGGTTCTCAGACCAAGGTTGCACTTCCTCTAAAGAATACAAAAATTTTATTTCTGGAAAACCTCAGGTGTAAAGTAGTAATTATGAAAACTGAGGAAAAACATGGAAAATATTTTAAAAGTAATAGGTGCAAAAAGAATAGCGTGACATTATGCACCACCATGTATTTGTATAAACAAAATTGGACCAGAATATTTAAAAGATAAAATATTTGATTAAAGAGACATTGCAGATTGTGGGTGTTTTATTTCTGGAGTTGTTGCAAAATTTACACAATAAATAAAACATTTTAAAATGGAAATAACCTTACCCACAGCACCAAAGATATAAACATATACCAGGATTTGACACTCTGTTATAAATATAGACAGCAAATAGACATTGAAAGTTTAGCATGAATATTTGGTACCCTTTTAGTGGCTTAAAATAAATACAAAGAATATAATAATAAAATGAAAAAGAAAGCATCTCTAGTATCCTTGAGGCAACTTTAAGTCAACTTCAACTTTACAGTCTGAAATTCCAAGAGCAGATGGCCCAGTGATACCAATGGTAATCATTTTATCATCAACATATGGAAGGGGGGCTCTCATACAGCTACAGTATTGCCATTTCTGAGCCAGGTATAGGAATAAAACAAACTTCAACTTTTAAAAGCACTGCATCAGATGGTGCTCCTTAGAATGATTCACATGATGCTTTCTCGCTTGGTTTTGACAGGAGATATACATAAAAGTTCACCTTTTACTCTAATTACTGGAAATGAATCAGGAGTGATTGAAGCCATGTGCTACCTTGGTAACCTGGGTATTATTCAGCAGCTTTTCTCTATTTCAAAGAATTAAATCTCTCTGGTTAATAAATGAGCACTAAAGTCAACTCCATCTTCCCACCTCATACCTGATCTCTTCCCACCACTGTTCTCTCTGGCTCACCAAGCCCAGGCACCATCCTAAATTACATGAGATTAAAATAACCCAGAAGTATCTTTCTGGCATTGGCAAAATGGGCACCAAATGGGTGACTGAGAGATTTGCTTTCAGAGTTCCATAACCTTTTCTATACAAAGCAGGGCTTTTTAACCTCAGCATTATTGATGTTTGGGACTGGATAATTCTTTTTTTGGAGAGGGATATGTCCTGTGTATTACAGAATCCCTGGCCTCTACCTTCCAGGCCTCTACCCCTACCTCCCCTGCCACAGTTTTGATAACTGAAAATGTCTCCAGAAATTGCAAAATGTCCCCTGGGGAGAAAAATAACTGTGAATGTAAACCACTGACATGAAGTTCCAAGGCATGAAACACCTTATTAAAAAATATAGAAAACTGATGCATCTGAGCATGCACGCATTACAGTCCTACTAAGGCAGTTTTATATACAACACATGTTCATCTATATTAAATGTATGGCTTGCTTTCTCATCATTGGGCCTGTCTATCTTTTAAGCCTACTCTAACCTGATCAAGGTCCAAATCTATGTATCTATTCTGCATTTTCCGGAACTAAAAAAGCTTTATAAAATATTTCGAACCAAAATTAAGCTTTAGAATTCATCTATTATATACTAAAGTACTGGAGTCTTGTTCATTTTATATTTGTTAATTGTATTTACATTATGCTCTGCATGGTGCTGCACATACAACACCTGGCAGAACATTTTAAAAAGGCTTTAGAATAAAAACAAGAGTGTGCCCAAAATAACCTTAGGGCCCTGCAGATAAAAAAGATAGGTGGTCCAATTCCCAATCAACCACCTATTGACAAGGACACTTGCAGATATTGTACATAAAAGGAACACTGAAAAAGACTGTTCCACCTGACAAAAGAAAAACCAAAACTAAACAAAACAAAATCCCTCCATTTAGATCAATGAGAGCGCTCCAGGGAAAGAAAAACATATCCAATATCCTGCCTAACACTTAAATACTCAAAGTGAATTAACTGTAAATACAGATGGTCAACCTCATCAATTCCTAGTAGATGCAAGCGCTACTCTATATTAAACCTCGATGCCTTCGCTCAATCTCTTTCTAGGAGTAAACATTAAACATAACAAACAGACAGCAGGTATTTTAAATAACCTGCAGATTTCCTCTACCACCCTACCCTTAACTCTAACTCTGTCCTTGATTGTAAAACATTCCTTTCTGCATTGTGCTATCACACCTGAAAATTAAATGAGAAATTTATTTTGCAAATGGAATTGTAATATTAAATGCACACCAGTGTTCCAGTGGACTCCATTAATAATCAAGAAGTGTTTATTCTGGATATACCTTTGTCTGTTCCATTATGTTCTATGCGTATCTAAAATGAAGGCCTTGACACCATCCCTCATGCTACGGACTAAAAATTCCACTGACATAGGAAAACTAGTTAGAGAAGAATCTACTAAAGTTCACATAGATCTTGCCAAATTGTTAACTTAATTCCTCAGTATTCCTCAAAGTCAGAAGCAAGGAAGGGACTGACATTTATAGCTGAAGGCCTTATATCCAAAGGTCTTCTCAGACCCTGGACTAGTCTTTATAACACACCCATCCTGCAAGTAAGGAAACCAAATGGATGAAGATATTGATTTGTTCAAGATCTCAGGGCCATCAACTACATTATCATTCCTGAACTCACAGTACTATCTAATTAATTGATGTACTTCTAAATAACCTTTAGAAAAGTCATAAATATTTGAATATTAAGCAAAGCACTTCTAAAGAAAAACACACTTCTAAATAGCTTTTGGGAAAGCAAATGTCTAACTTCTTTCCTGGGCTGGAAGATTACCTCCATGCGCACGTATGTGTGTGTGTGCACACGCATGCACACACACACACACACACACACACACACATCTAGCAGGTTAGTGCTGGTTTTTGGTCACAGAAAAAGTCACAAGTAAATTCCTATTTATTGTAAATAGAATATTATAGAAAATACAATATATCAAAATTTGTGGGACATAGTTAAGCAGTACTTAAAAAAATTGATAAATTTGAGTAATATTTTTAAAAGAGAAGTTTAAAATCATCGATCACAATTTCTCTCCCAAGAAGCTAAAATGATTAATCAATTAAACATAAATATGTAGAAGAAAGGAAACATTATAAGAGCGGAAATCAATGAACTAGAAAGTAAACAATAGTGAAAGTGGACAAAGCCAAAAGTGGTTCTTTGAAAGATTACTAAAAGTTGAGGAATCTCTGAACAGATTAATCAGGGGATTAAAAAAAGAGAGAAAAAATAAAAATACTAATATTATAAATTAAGAGGGAACATCACTAGAGATCCTAGACATTAAAAAAATAAGGGTGTGATGAATAATTTTCTGACAGTAAATCCAATAACCTAAATGAAATGGATGAATTCTTTGAAAAGCACAATTTATTAAAACAGTCCCTAGAAGCAATAGGAAATCTGAAAAACTTTCTAGTTATTAAGGAAACATAATTCATTATTAGAAGCTTTTCAACAAGGAAAACTCCAGCTATCAGTAAAATCTATCAAACATTTAAGAAAGAAAGAATACCGATCTGATGCAAACTCTTTTAGAAAATACAGGAGCAAATGCTTCCTGACCCACTCTATAAGACAAACATAACCTGGATCCCAAAACTTCACAAAGACATTACAAGAAAATAAAATAAGATGGACATGGACAAAAACTTAACAAAATATGAGCAAATCAAACTTGGCAATATTTGTTAATAAGTTAATGCATGCTTATCCTCACCTCATGCCTCACGTTTTTTATCTTTCAGATCTAACTTAGAAAAATATGTATACATGTGCACAACATGCTTTATATCAGAATGTTTATTGCAGAGGTTTTGTAATAACAAAAAAATTGAAAGTGACCTAAATATCTGTCAATAGAGAAACAGCATCGTATCAGTATACTACAGAATATTTATTATAGCAGGACAAGCTTGTATTATTTTCATATTTAATAAGCTAGACAAGTATATAAAACATACTGTAAAATGTAGAAAATGTTATAAAATAATACAGAAATAAGTGACAGAACTGTAGGAAATATAACACCCAAAACAGCATTTTACATTTTGTAATAGAATATAAATATATAGGCATAATAATACATAGAAAAATAGCTAGAAAGTTATATATCAAATGGATGGAAGGGTTATTTCTGTGAAGAGATCAGGATTGGGGACAGTTGAAACAGAGTGTGTCAAAGAGACATCATCAACACACTTTTGAATTTAAATAACATTTTTAAATGAAAGATAATAGAGATCATGTATTTCTTAAAGGATTAAAAAGATTATAAAAAATAATATGTTTATGACAAAAAGATGAGCAGTAAAAAGAGGGAGGAGGGTTAAAAAATGGTGCTAGCATCCTCACTGATAAAGTGGGGAATGAAAAATAAAGCAAAACCAAATATATATGTATACTACCTCAAGTTACAATGACAAAAAACCAAAAACCTAAAAACAGTGATAAAAAATATGTAGGAAGGAAGGGATAAGAAGAGCCAGAAGGTATCAATGAACATTTTCTCAATCTATCCAGTAGAGAGTCAATATGAAATTCCAGACGTGGAGGCAAGCACAAGAATGAGTTAAGGTCTGTCCTCCCAGAAAGTAGGACTGTACGAGGCAGGGGACTGTGGCTTTTTATTATAGGTCTTTCTGTCGCTTTAATACCTTTCATCTGTGTACATATATTACTATTATTTTAAATAAGAAAGTTACAAAAAGTTTAACTCCACATTTCCTATAAAAATTTTAATTATCCTGTGTTTCATTTGAGTGTAGTGATATGAAAAAAGGAATGATTTAATACTTATTTGGACAGTAAGATATTACCTTTTGTTTTACCTCTTTCTCAGTTTTGATTTTTAATAAATGTTTCATTTTAGAAGTTTTAGATTTATTAAAATATTTGTGGAGATAGTACAGAGAGTTCTCACATCCAATTTCATATGTTAGTTATATAGTACATTTTTCATGGTTAATGATCCAATATTGATACATTAGTATTAATATAAGGCCATATTTTATTCTGATAATCTTAGATTACCTAATTTCCTTTTTTTAACTCTTGGATTCCATCCAGAACCACATTGCATATAGTTGTCAAGTTTTCTCAGGCTTCTCTTGGCCATCAGGCTTTCCTTATTTTTGATAACTTCTACAATTTGAGGGAATACTGGTCAGTAATTCGCATAACTTCCCACATTTTTGATTTGCCTGATGTTTTCCTCACAATTAGACTAGGGTTGTGGGTTTTGGGAAGGAAGACCCCAGTGGCACAATGCACTGTCATTACATCATATCAAGGGCACATAGTATCAGTATGGCATTTCACTGCTGATGTTAACCTTGATCACATGGCAAAAGTACTATTTGTCAGGTTTTTCTGCTGTAAAGTCATTCTTCTCCCCGCTTTCTATACTGTATTTTTTGGAAGGAAATTACTGTGTGCAGTCCACACTTAAGGAGTAGAGAATTATGATTCACATCCTTAAGGGAAGAGTATGTACATAAATTATTTGTAATTCCTCTGCAGGAGAACTTTACCTATTCTCCCTCAAGTAGTTATTCTATCAGCACGAACTCATGGATATTTTATACTCTGGGTTATAAATGAACGCTCCTTTATTTTGTTGTTCAAATTTTCCCAGCTTTGACCATTGGGAGCTCTTTCAATTGGCCTTTGTGTCCCTTTCACGTAGCCATCAGTGTGTGTGTGTGTGTGTGTGTGTGTGTGTGTGTGTGTGTGTGTGTGTGTGTGTTTGTGTGTCTGTGTATGATCACATCCTGCATAAGTAACCTTCCTAAGACCATGAACAGTTTTACTGGGAGATTCTTTTCATATTAATAATGGAAATTGTAAACTATAAAAGAACAAAAATAGAGCTGCCTTAATTATCATAGAGCTCTTGGAAGACTGCCATGCAGCCTCCAACCAGGACAGTGAGACACCCACCCAGAGCAGCTCTGACTTCACCATATCCTGTTGTTTGGACAAAAATCAAGTGCTATTGCTACAGACATCAGCCTGAAAGGGGCTTATCTTCTTCTTCATGATGAAACTTGTCTTTCGCTCCTGTCATTTTAAAATGTTGTCATCTATATTGATAAGGGAAACACGAATCAAATAGGCCACTTCTGAACTTGCAGATGGAAAAATTTCCAGTTTGAAACAAAAATGTCATAGCGTGTCCAACCCTAACTTGGCAAAGTCCCAGGCTACACTGGTAGCCGGTCTATGTAAGGATGACCTCAGGTAGGACTCTTTAGCCTTCCCTCAATCACATTCACAAATTCCTCTCGGCAATTTTATCTGTCAGCCCCAACATCTCCTGCACTCCAGTTCCTTAGCTCATTAACTGAATGATTGTCAGTAGATAACAGCTGAGATTCCCTGTCTAAACAGATCCCCATCATGTTTATCATTAGCAATAACAACAACAAGTGCCAAACATATTCAGGACACAAAACAGAGCATAGAATTGACTCAGGAACTGCCCAATGAAATCAGTATCAGGATTAAAATGCTAAGATAGAAATATGAGGCCAAAATGGTAATGCCCTCTATAGGGAAAAAGAAAAATTCCTTGATGGGGCTGAGATTTCTGGAGGTTCTGTCGAACTGAGTCACCCTGCCTTGGAAATGGTTTGTGTGGGTTCCCTTTAAATAGAACGAACCTGAAACGCACTAACAGAAACATAACACTAGTCAGACTGTCGTCTGTTATTTCCTTGCCTTGAGTTCAACAGCAACAGGGGAGAAGGATGGCATTTACCCAAAGGCATGGCAGATGTTGTCATATTAAGAGTTTCTTATGCAGCTTGCAGCTTAATTACATGGCCAGGACCTAGCTCTAAATGCTGTCATTGTATCAGCCTCTGTAGGTCCTCCTGGGTCCCCTCTTAAGCTCTCAATTCTCCTTTTTGCTTTTGGAAACTTTAGGACAATTTTGAGAGAAGGTATCTGTCGATTTCAACCACTTTGAGGTAACTAATATCACCTGGGAATTACTTCCTGGAACAGCCTCTGGGATATGCGATTACTAAACTTTGGGCAGTGGGCACAGGAGGAGTGCTGCACAGCTGGCAAACGTGACTGTCGGCATCTGTACTTCCACAGGCTGCCTGTAAGCCTGGCTCCCTGTGTTGAGTCCTGAAAGCCCTAGTCAGCCTTGATTCTGTCCCAACTCTACTAATTATCACAATCTCTAGCCAGTTTGTACATGAAGCCTGCAGTTCCCCTTTAATAGCTATGCCCAATGATACAAAGGACAAGAAAATGCCCTGGTCAGGACATTTGTGATAAGCTTTAGATTGTACTTACACACAGAGCAATCCAAACAACTCCAATCTTATTATAATCTATTATAAAACTTTTACAATGCTAAAAGACATTTTGTAAACTAAGTAATGACCTTTTGTACTAAAAAAATTTAATCAAGCTGACAATTCCTCATACTATTTCACCACAGCATGGAGGTAACTACAGAGAGCATACTATTTTGGGTTATAGGTCTTGAGCATTTAACCAGTCCAGCTAATCTTTGCTTTTACATTTGATCACAGACTTAAACACTCTCTTTCCCAATTCTGTTTAGGCGCACCATTATCAGTGTGAATTTGCATTGGGGAAAGAAGATGGATTCCATTAACAGTGATGCAAAATGAAATTCATGAGATATTTGAAAAAAATGAGGTAGTAAACCACAGTATCTTAAGAAGTATTATAAGAATAGGTATATATGATTTAGGCTAAGTCATTCTACCCTCCCTCACTCAGGGTCTCTTCATCTTTCCATTTTATATTTAAAATGGAGCTAAGATTTTCTGCCCTCATGTGACAGATGGGCTGTGAATATCTAATGTGTGAAAGAATTTTGCACACTGGCAAAAGCCCAGCCACTCTAGCCTGATATTAACAAAATCCATTCATTTATCATAGAGCTCTGCTTTGAATTTCTTTCCTCAACCTTTTCCCTAACCATCCTTATTCTACTCAAATCCTTGCCATTCCTTTCAGTTCTTCAGTATTCAAAAATAAGCACGTTCTTTGGATTTGAAAACAAAGCTAAACCCTGATGCATACTTGAGGCTTTTCTTCTTTTGATATTTTCTTTCCTACCTTTACATTCTTATATTACCTCTGTACTTCCTAACTTGATGACCACAATGCAGCCTCCTCTGATCATCACCCTATAAATTCATTGGAAGTCATTCTTTTGACCACGTCTGGGTGTTCAGTTGGCTCTTCTTCCAGCTTCTGTGTAATGTGCTCCTCCACCCCATCATGAGAGTGTCTCTGCTTGTCATCCTGTTCTACAAAGCTTTTCTGAAGGGCACACTTCCTTGATGCTCATTTACCCTCCATAGCATTGTGGTGGAGGATGAGACATTGTTTATCTTGCATCAAACCTGACACTAACGAGCTTGTAGTAAGTTTGTAGGAGCAATGAGGAAGGCTGATTTCGCTAAGCCCAGCCATCATCAATTACACTATTGAACAAGGGACAGCACCATGAATTGCAGGAACTGCTCAAATGCTTAATTAGGTCTCTAATGAGAATTGCTTAAAAGCAGCATCTGAATGCTTATATTAATGAAGGTCCCATCCCAGCATGATGACTGAAAGAGTAGTCACAAGTCCTTCCCTCCAGAGAACTTGAGTTCTCTGTTGAAAATACAAGATAAAGTTTAAGATGAAAACAACAACAAAAACAAGCTCTAAACTAGGACAGAGTTTGGTTCACCCAGGTCTGCAGCCTATTAATAGGTTTGTAAACTTGGGTGAGTCAGCAAACTTCTCTGAGTTTCTGAGTCCCCAACTGTAAAATAGAGATAAGGTCTTATTCATAGGGGAGTATTAAGGGTTAAAATAGATCACACATATAAAGAATTTGGTACAGCTCCTGGCACTTGGTAAATCTTTATCATAAGCTCTCATTATTAGTCGATTCAGTTTATTAAAAAAAAAACACTTCTACCTTTTACATCTAAATGTGAGAAATGAGAGTAATGAGAGCAAGATTATGAGAAAGGACTAATGAGAAGCCTCTGGGGTGGGTTCTTCTAAGTGAAGACAGACTCCCATAGATCCATCTGACTCCAGTTTAGTAACATATCCAAGAAAATGTGCTGTACATAGAATCCATAGCAGATCTCTGTCCTAAACTTTACCTAACTTTCCCTACTCCTCCAGATGTGGCCTACATTTCTTGGTAGCTTCTAAATACTCTGACTCTGCATCCCTTTGCAAGAGGAGGGTGTAGTGACAATGTATAGGGGAAGACTAGTTCAGATATAATATATTCATACAATATGAATTAAATCAAAAGACTCTCATGTCAGAGGACAGCACTGTACTTTTGGAAACTTAGTGGTGGTTCAGCACAAGTGCTACCAAAGTAGCTGTAACCGTGAAGCCCAAGAGTGTCATATGCATGAAATCCCCACTGGACTGAACCAGCAAATGCATGACTGCAGAGTGGGTTGTACTAGACCAGGTTTCTCTAGTGACACCATGTGGGATAAAAACAACAGCAATTGTAAATAGACTGATTAGAATGTCTGTTTTTTCTACCCCTGTTTTAGTTATTTTTGGATAACTCAATCCTCCAGAATTAGTTCTTTCCATTAAGAGTAAGTGAAGTCTTTAACAATTAACTGGAAATATAAAAGCATGTGATCATATGTTTATCCCATTTGGCCAAGTAGACTTACTGGCTAAATGGTTCAGCTGTCAAATGCATAGATATACAGAAAGGCAAAAATGAACTGAAAGCATGAGAAAAACCTAGATGTGAAAGCATCAAGACGAAGTGGGGATGTTGATGAGGCACACTTTCAATGGATGACATCTGCCTTCCTTACACCCACCTCCAGACTCTCAAGCTCTGGTCATTTGACCATGATTCTGGAATGCTAATGATGCCTAACTATTGTTGATCATGTGAGGCCATTTTAAGAACATGATTTTATTATGTAGCTTTTCAGTTTACAGTCATATAACAGTATAAATAAATAAATAAATAAATAGTTAATAAATAAAAGCAAAGGACTTATTTAAATTTTTTTCAAAAGTATTTGTTCTCTTAATGCAGTTGGATCTATATTTTATTATTTTTTTTCTATTTTTGAAACATCCCAGAAAATATTTAAGATGACTTCCTTTAGAATTATCTATGTTAGCATACTAGGTTAGAATGGAGCTTCTTGATAAATGAGACCCAATTCCCAACTGCAGAGCCTTGAGTGTATTGAAGGAAACATATCACAAATACTTAATAGAAAAAAAAGTATAAGGGTCTAATAAAATAATAAGCCCAGTGCTATAGGGGTTAAAAGTATGAACAGATGTCACTTGTTTGAGAAAGGTCACCAAAGCTTTCATGGAGTAGTTTGTGTTCAAAATGGGCCTTAAATGAATTGGATTGAATTTGATATGAGAAGACTAATAATTACATTCCTGATAGAGATAACAGCCTGGATAAAGGTGCAGAAGTAGGCACACATGAGGTTTGTTCTGGGAAGATGGGATAGTCCAATTGAGCAGAAACATAAAGTACACTTAAAAAGAGATGAAGCTGGAAGGGTCAGGTAAGCAGAGATGGATGGCAGGCTGATGAGTGTGGGGCACAGTTTGATAAGCAATAAAAAGAAACTAAAACTTGTTGACAAGAGCAAAGATCTGATCACAACTTCCTTTAATAAAATGATTAATTCTGAGGTGTTGAGTAAAGCACTATGGAGGAGGATGGAGGCTGCCATTTCAGGCTGAGGTCATAAGAGTCTGACTAAGTCAATAGGAATGAAAAGGAAAGGGTGAGTATAAACATAATGCAGAGGTCAAGTCCAAAGAATTTAGAAATTTAATGAATGTGAGAATCTAGGAGAAGAGACAAGGGCAGAGAAAATAAGACCGATAATGGGGAAGACAGATAACAAACGTGAAAGTGTTTTGTAAACTATAAAGTGTGGTACAAATGAATTGCAGATGGCATCATTGACAGACACTGGTGAACTTAAAAGAAAATCAGGAGGGGGACTTCTACATGGGGAAGGTTATATACATTTCAGTGTCAGATGTCAATGGAACACTCATGTGGAGATGTCCTTAAGGCAGATGAAAATGTGGTATAGGTCTGGAGCTCTGGGAAGTATCTGGAACTAGAGGGAGACTGTGATGTTGACTATAGGAAAGTCAGGGGCAGAATAAGGAAAATGAGGGATATTTCTGTGCAACATTTTATTTATATATATATATATATATATATATATATATATATATATATATAATCCAGATATGGTCCTTTGTGGATTGTGTGCATTTATAGCACAGGACAGGGTGTAAAGAAACCCAAAATGATCATTTAGACCAGGGGTCAGCAAACATTCTATAAAGGGCTGGACAGAAAATATTTTGGCTATGTTTGTCATTCAGTCCTCTTTTGCAACTAGTATCTGCTATTTCAGTATGAAATCAGCCATAATCACTACATAAACATGGCTATGCTCCAATAAAAGTTTACCTAAGAAATAGGCAGAAGGCTAAATTTGTCCTGAGCATCACAGTTTGCCAATCCCTTATTTAGAGAGGAGAATCATGATGATATGGTATCCCAGAAGAAAATTTCGAAAAGAATGAGGGGGTTTAAATTACACTGTAGAAAAGGTCAGGAAGAATAAGGATTGAGAATGGCCCATTAAATTTGAAGATCATCAGTTATGCTCTGCAGAGCATTTCCCATAGAGAAGGCAGAGCTTGACTGCCAAGGTGTAAGAAATGAGTGCATGGTGCAAAATGGGATGCATAACACTGAGAATGGTCTTATGAGAACCATAGAGGGGAAGCAAACAACAAAGAGCAAGGGAGCTAGTGTTAGGGGAGGGGAAGAGGGTTGAATGACATTTTTTTAGGACCAGAGAAGTTTAATCATATTTGTTGGTTCAAGGGACAGAATGAAGGAGAGAGGGAGAGAAAAGATACAGACAAGAATTGCTCCAAATATTTAGGTCAAAATGAAATTTTTCATTTGGATAGAAGAATAGTAGGGAACATCCTCAAAAGGCACATGAAAGCCTCTAAATGCTTTACTTCCGTGACGGTGCAATGAGATGCAGAAAGGGAGAGTTGTGTTCAGCTAACACAGTGGAACAAAAAGGTTAAAAGCAAGTATTGAGGTTGGACTGGTTATGTTCTAATTCTAGGTCTTTCTCGTACCGCAGAGGGACCTTGGGCAAGTTACTTCACTTCTCTGAGGCAAAATAAGGTGATACTAATTATACCCGTCTCATAAAGCTGTTAGGAGAATTGAGATATTTAGAGTAGTGAAACTAGAAAGGGCTTGCCATTGACGAAAAAGGCGTTTCTGGTGTTTAAATTTTTTGTTGTTAAAAAATTTTAACAACAAAATTTTCTTGCTTGTGATGTGATCATGTAAATTGAAGGAAGACTGTGTCGGTCACATCTGAATCTATGACAGTGGGATCTATCAGAAACCAGCAAGTAAAAGTAACCACAGTTATAAATTAGATAGAGTTTGATTATGAACAGGTATGTTATGAAATTGAAAAACAAAGCAACATCTCAAAAAAGTCCATGGCATTTCAATACAGGAATCTTAGGTCGATGGCAAGAAAAAATGCTAAAAGGTATATCCTCAGCAAAGTCATCCCAGTGGTAGAATACTAGATCAATATTAGAACCTGGGTCTCCAGAGTTGATTATAACTTCTCCAAATTTGTGGGATGTTATTTTTCTTTCTATTGCTACTGGGGGGATGTGCATTGAGGCTGAGAGAAAAATACTGATTAGACTGTTTGGCAAACTTGAGTCTTATCTCCTCTGCAAGAATTTTCCTGTCCTTGTAAGAATGAGAGCAACCTAAGAAATTCATCATTTTGGGTGATGCTGTCTTTTCAACTGGATCCCAAATATATATACATATATATCTTACTATTTCTCCTAGACATTAAATTCAAAAGTCGCTTTTTGATAAAAATGATAAAAATTGATCCCATACTTATCAACCTGACTGTTTTGATATTGCTAGAACTGGTTATGGGTGGAGGCAGGCAAGTGCACATGAGGCCAGGGCAGTTTGGGGTACACAATTTAAGATTTATGCAGCTAACTAGAACTTCATTTATATCTTCTCAATTTAAATTCTGTACAAGCGGAGAAAATATAATTTGTCATCTTGTTAATCTCTCCAAAGGATTCCCAACAACAGACCTACAATATTTACTTTATCCAGTTTGGGTCAGATATTAAATATAATCATATTCTCTTTACTCCCACAGTCAAGTAAGCACTTAGCATCTATTCGTATTGAAGAAAGTATGATGGTCATTTCATTTCTATCACAGTCTGGAAGTTTGGAAAAAAATCTTTATTTTAAATGTACTAGAGTAATTTTCCTGCTCTGATATTTTTCTGATGCAATTTATTTTTTAGAAGAAATTTTAACAAAAATAAAGTTTTAGCTTTTTCAATATTTGCATTCCTCTCTTCTGGCTACTCTTCTTAATCTCTTAGACTGGAAAACAAGTATGTTATAATGATTAGAATAATTTTTCAACAGGAGTATTTAAAAAGCAACAACATATGTCATCTAAATATAAATAATGTTAGGAGAAAAATAAAGTCATCAGCTATTCCTGTAATTACCACATGACATTTTCCTGCTGATTTGTCCTATTGGGGAAAAAAAATCATCCTGTTGATTCACACTTCTATGTACTTCGCTCCTTTTAGATGGGCTCACCTCTCCTTGGTGACAAGCAGTAGGCAGAGTGATCTAGGTCTTTGCCTCAATGCCTAGTAATCCAACCCCATTTACAAAAGTCACCCAAACCTGGAAATGTGCTCTATCATTTTCTAGTGCTTTGTTTTCACCCTAGAGGCATGCCTCGCAGGTAGAAGAAAAAATAAAATGTAAAGGCAGCAGTGCCTGATTTATTTATATACTGTGAGCATGTAACTTGGAGATATCACCTGTCTACAGAGCCTAAGAAATTCTCAAATTTAATTCCCTTTATTAACAACTCAAGTCCACCCCTTTGCACAGGACCTATCGTCAAATATTCAAGGATAATTTTGGACAAAGGGACTGGTAGGTATCAATCAAAATGGATGCAGGCTCTAATGGAGCAAAGAACTAGAGGATGCTATTTAAGATTTTACTCTTCCATTACTGAAGCGTAAATAAATCCAGGGACAATCTTTGAGACAGAAGCTCAAGGCAGTAGCTGAGCTCCACCAGTACAGAAGCATTTTAACAAATCATAAACTATAGGAATGGGATACCAGCCTCCTTGTGATCTTATCCTTCCTCCTTTACACAGACCTCTCCCAAACACTTTCTCACATGGTCCGCTTGTTCCTAAGGGGAAATTATTTACAGTACATGCTACCCCATGTCTAATTACTGTTTCTTGTATGTACGTGGATTATCTCATTATATCATCGACTTAACAAGAAAAGCCCATTAAGTTCAGTGTCTGTCAAATCCAAATGGATGAAGCAGCTCTGCTAAATTATTGGCTCATTTCTACTTTATAGTTATATAAATATAATCACTCTGAAGTTACATAATTTTATATTTATTTCACCCTTAAAATTAACAACTTACCCTATGTTATTTCTTTTAAATAATTTTAATAATATCCTATTTTTCCCTATAGCAGATTTTTCTTCATAGACAAGAGTTCTCTGAATTTTCTGGTAGGTGTGCAAATCATCAAAACTCTCTTGATATCTGTCAGCATAAGTACTTCAAGGAGATGCCCATTACAATTCTCTCTTAAAAAATCAAAGCTTCAAACAGCAAAATAAAACTTGCAGTAATATATACAAATATATGTACAGCACACCCTGCACGAGTTGCTTTCAAAATTTGTGTACTCAAATCTAATGCTTTTCTCTCTTTATTGAGATGTAATTGACTTACAACATTGTATACGTTTAAGGTGTACAGTGTGATTATTTGATGCACATAAATATTGCAAAATGATTACTACAACAGTGTTAGTTAACATTTCCATCATCTCACATAATTATCTTTCTGGTGTGTGTGTGGTTAAGAACATTTAAGATCTACCCCTTAGAAACTCTAAAGTATATAATACAGTATCATTACCTATAGTAACTATGCCGTACATTAGATCCTCAGAACTTACTCATCTTGTAACTGAAAGTCTGTACTCTTTGACCAACATCTCTCCATTTCTCTCACTTCTTAGCTTCTTGTAATCACCATTCCACTCTCCATTTCTGAGTTAGGCTTTTTTAGAGTCCATATGTAAATGTGATTATGTAGTACTTGCCTTTCTCTGTCTAACTTATCTCACTTAATATAATATCAACTATTTTTCTGTGTTAAAACAAAAAGATATTCTTAGAAAATATTTCACATACTGCTTGAAAATATACCTCAGCCAACTGAGATAAAAATAAAAAGACTTAAAGATTATAAGGTCATGTTATAAACTACTGAAGTGAAAAGTAAAATACATTAAACATAAAAATAAGTCCAATTATTTGTTATATTAGTTACAAAAGTATGTAGACTTTTACTACAGACCATGATAGCATATGAACTAGGCAATCTCTTTTAACATAAGCAATCAAAATACTTGACAAAATATGTGAAAGAACAATTCATAGACATTTAACAACAGGCAGTGCTGAACTGTGATTCCTAAAAGAAGGGAAGTAACAAGGTGAGCTATATCATCAGCCTGGCTTTCTGCCCAAAGGTATTTGAGGCCACCAGGGATTAAAAAGTAAGCAGGTAACAAGGTAACATTTGCACTGTCCAGCATCTAACAAAACAAACAGACAAACATTCAAAGAAGCAGGAAAATATAACCTATGACCAGTAGAAACTTTGGTTACATGGAAACAAAACCTAAATGATAAGATGATAAAATTAGCAAACAAAGACCTTAAGTAACTATTATAAATATGTTCAATATAGAGAAAAACATAAACATGAAGAAGGAAGCTAAAAAATCTAATATCATAAATGAAATTTTTACTGAGGGGTTTAACAGCAGATTAGCACTGCAGAAGTAAAGATGACTTGAAAACAGGGCAAAAAGAACCTATGAAAACTGAAGCACACAAATGAAAACGATAAGAACAAAATGACAGTCTTAGTGATCTGTGAGACAATATAAATAGGTCCCAGAAAAAGAATAAGCAGGCAGTAGAGAAGAAATTTTATCATTTTACATCCATATATTAGGAAAATTAAAAAATAAAAGTTTTAAAGCAATCATTTAAGCTTCATCCTAAGAATCTAGAAAAAGACAAAATTAAAACCAAAACAAAAAATAGTAAGTTAATAAAAAGAACATAAATTATTGAAAAATCAAACAGAAAAGAGAGAAAATCAATAAGAACAAATATAGGTTCTTTGATAACAAAAATAGTAAATCATTAGCTTAATTTATCAAAAAAGGAAAGGTAGGTGAAGAAGACACAAATTTCCAAAATCACCAGTGAAATGGTGGTGGTGGAGTGAGGGAATCAATGTGATTCTACAGACTAAAATTAATAATAATAATAATAATAATAATAATAAATATGGAAAACAATTTTATGCCAAATATTTAACAACTTTGATAAAGTGGACAAATTCTTATCAACAATGACTACCCAAACAATTAAGAATAGAGAGAAATTTGAAAAGCCCCATAATTATAGGAAGAATTGAATTTATAACTTAAGACCCGTAATTGTTCTCAATTAGAAATTCTATTAAATATTTAATGAGTAAATAAAGCCAATTTTACACAAATGATTTAGCAAATAGGAGGAGAAATCATATTCCAGTGCTTTATTCTTATAGCAAAGTCAGATCATGACAATAAAATTGCAAACCAATATTCCTTAAGAACATATATACAACTTTCCAGTAAAATATTCAAAATTAAATGTAAGAACATACACAAGGATATCAATAAGTGATACTTATCTCAAATGTAAAATTACTTTAATACTTGAAAAACAATGTAATTCACCATATAAACAGAATAAAGAAACATAAATTTTTCAATAAATGCAGAGAAAGTATTAGACATACTTCAACAATCATTCATGACAAAAAGCCACAGAAAAGAAAAAAGACTTTCTCAACCTGATCAAAGTCAGCTACAGTTAATGTGAAACTGAATCATGAAAGAATAAACACTTTCTTCTCAAATCAAAACAAGGCAAAAATGTAAGCTCTCCTCCTTACCAATCAATATTCTATTTGAGGTTCTACCCAGTACAATAAAACAAGAACAAGAAATAAAAGACGTATTACTTGGCAAGGTAATAAATAACATTATTTTCACTTTTAGTCAACATAATTTTGTTCATAAAATATTATTGAATTGCATGCCTAAAATCTATATAATTTTATTAACCAATGCCACCTCAATAAATTTTATTAAAAAAAAAAAGAAATCCTAAAGAATTTACAAAAGAAAAAAACAAAACAAAAAAACCCACTTGAAATACCAGGTTAATTTGCCAAGTGTGCAGGATTTAAAAGTCACTATATAAATGTTAATTATATTTCTGTATATTAGAAATGCACAATTGGAAATAAAGTATAAAATAAAGCAATATAATTTATATTAGCATCAAAAATATAAAACATTGAGGAACAAATTTACCAAAAGATAGGCCAAGCCCATGTATCAAAATGAAAACTCATTGCCGTAATTAAAGAAAACATGTCATGTCATGTTTATGAGAATCCATATTATAAAAATGACAATTCTTCACAAATTGGTGCATAAATTCCACGTTAATCCCAATTGAAATCTCAGAAGGCACTTTTTATTTGTAGAAGTTTGTAACTGATTCTATAATTTTTAAAGATGTCAAAAACCTAAGATAGCCAAATGATTTTGAAAAAAAAAGTTGGAAAACTTATACTATCTGCTTTCAAGACTTTCTATTATGCTATATAATCAAAAGAGTATAGTAAATTTGTCAAAACTTTTGAAAACATGTTCTTCAAATTGGCACATGCTTCTGTATGTAAATTATAGAACCACAAAGTTCATTTGAAAAGCTCAGATAAATAATTTTAGATTTCAAAATTAAGATTTATATAATTCATGTTGAAAATAATCTTGCAAAAATATATATCATATAAAAATAAAAACAGCACCCCATTAAATCCAAAGATTATATTAAGAGAGTTAGAATAACTTAGCCAAGCTGCTGTAAATTAAAACATTGTACACAAAAGTGCATCATTTTATTTTTTACTTTGTTAATTTCAAGACATAATATTTAAAAGGGCCCTACAGATAATAACTAGAAGTATTAAAAACTATCTAAATAACATTCACATTCCTGAAGATAAGAGCAAATATATTATTGTCCACATAGTAAAAGTGAAAAAAAAAATGACCATCAAGATTTAGAAGCACAACTATCAGCTTTATCAGTTATGACTTGTTACTATAAATGAAAATGGTTTTTGTTTTGACATGGAAATTTTAAAATGAATTCTTTCAAAGAATATTTCAAATATGTATGTGATATGATAAAAACAGGAGGAAAATCACATATATGCAGTTGGTCCACATTTTATTATAGTACTCTTTCTTTTAAAAGATCTCTCTCAAAATATAAACTTGCTAACTGGAGGGTAAGAGTGCAAACCATTATGTTATTGTATACTGTCCTAAACTAATTATTTCTACAAATAAGAAAGAAAACAAGAATTGTGACATTAAATGCCCTCATTTTTTATAGAGGACAACAGCGTAACAAATACAGAAATGCACTTTCATACCTGAGATAAACAGTTTTAAAAGATAGAAACTGAATTTTTCTTTTGCATACAAAAAAGAAAAAAAACTTTTTAATTTGAAATTTATAATATTATCAAAACATTTTTTCCACTGTTAAATGTTAGGGAGAGCAATTTCCAAAACCCATCTCTACTGTTCTGAAAGAGTCCTAGAATTTAGCTTTGCTAAATAAGTTGCTCTATGTTTGATATATACACTCTTGATTCTCATCCCTTCCTCATGTATCTTCCCTGTTGGGAGTCAAATACCCTTCTCCAAAAGTACTTTGACTCCACAGCCTGTCACAGGGAGAGGTCTGTTTAAAAGTGGAAAGTAGCTTTATAGCAGCAAAGAGAAGTCTTCTTGAAATCAAGTAGTAACTCTATTTCATTAAAGGACAGTGGTGAACAGTTAAATTATCTTCGGATTGCTGTAAGTTCATTAATAAAGCTTCTCTCAATATGGGATTTGGTGTGAATTCTTTTGAGCCTTTTGAATACCTTGATGGGCATAAGGCAGCAGGATAAATGTTAAAGGTGAAGCCGATACACATTTATCTCTATAGCTAAAGGAACGGCATTTGGTAGTCAGATTTAAATATTACTATTTTGTAGATAATTATATTAATATTTAAATGATATGTCCCCACATCAACATAGTGCTATAGACACTTTCTTGTATTAAAAGCAGAAAATTAACTCCAATTTTCCTTCTCTCAATGTTTAAAATCATTTAATATTTCCTCTCGTGATATTTCCTTTTAAATGTGGTAATAGAAAGAAAAAAGAGACAAACAGAAATAGTAGAAAGACCATCAGACACTTGAAGTTCAAGATGGCTTGCTTATATGCTACTATTCTTTCTCAAAGAACTACTAAAATTAAAAAAAAAAGAAATGTCTAAGATAAAAATAAAATCTTAGAGTTTGGGAAAGCTAGTATAATGGTTCCACTACCAGATAGACCTTAATATTATGAATTACAGTAATATATAAAAAAGATGAAAAAAAATTGATAATGTAAACCCACAGGTCTGGGGAGAAAATTCCATAACCCCTAACTGTCAGAAAAGAGAATCTCAAAAAAAGTAAAATTTTCAGGCATAATCCAAGGCTAACTATAACCTTGGGAACACCTACCCCAGCTGTTATTAACCCACAGTTACAGTGTGACAAGCCACAGAAGGAAGTGCTGATAATCTGTCTCTAATAAACCCTCAAGCTAATCTCCCATCAATGCCTCACATTCCTATTTGCCTCATTGCTTCCAAAAGTCTTTTTACCCAGGTCATCCATTAATTTGCATCCCCATACTGCAATGTCAAAGTCCATGGCCTACAGGGCTGACCCAATAACAATCTCTAATCTCCAAAATCTTTCACTGTGCCCTTTGCTACTCCTTATCTAAAATAAGCAAACTCACTTATAACCTCAAGTTCCTCCCTGAATATAGCCTTTACCTCCTTGCCTTAAAGAAAAACTAGAAGTCTCCTGAATATGTATGTGATGTTTGCTGGCACTTCCAAGAGAGGCTTCAGAAACAGGACATAAGTAGGTATCCTCCTTGCTCCTTCTTGTCACTTGAAAACCACTATTTCTTGTTCGTCCTTTCTAAAACCAAGCTCCTTTGAAGCACAGTCAATTCTCATCATGTGTAGTTATTCTATAAAGTTACAGCAAATGCTGAATTAGTGATCACTGAACCATAGCTCCTATTGGAAAAATAGGGTAGCTTCTTATGTGCCTCTAGTCAAAAAATATTTATTTCAAACATTTCAAATTAAAAAAAATGAATAGGTGTACAGAATATCAGAATGAACACGAGAATTAAATTAATTAACTGAAAAAATAATTTGAAATATTTACTCAACATACAATCTCTCGGGCACAAAGTTAAAAATATTAAAGAACAGATCAAAGGATAGAGGGTAAATACAGATGTTCCAATATCTATTATATGATCTTCATAAACCAACCACAAGAAAAAGAGGGAAAATAAATAAAAAGAAAACGACTCTAAACAAAAATTCACCTCTCAGTTTATAAACAAATGGTCATGAATAATGAGAAACTATAAAAGTTAGAAACACTCCAGTTACATTTCAGTTCCAAATATAAAGATACTAAACTCATGCAGAGAAAAGTAGCTTACCTATAAAGGAACAAAAATCAGATTGACATGTCATCCTGTTTAAAAAAAAAAATGCTCTAAGCCAATGAGCCAATGTTTTCAAAGGACTGAGAAAAATAATGTTGAATCTCCAATAGCAGAGAGCCTCTAAGATGACCTGCAATAATTCCCATCTCCTGGTATTCATGCGCCTCTGTAATTTCTTGCTCCTGGAGTATGAGCTGGACTTTGCGAATCACTTTAAGCAAACAGAGCACAGCAGAAGTGATGGAATGTCACTTCTGAGATTAGGTGAAAGTCTTGGTTTTCTGTCCAAGAGACAGTTTCTTTTCCTCTCATGCTCCATAACTCTGAGGGAAGCCAACTTCCATGTTGTGAGATATCCTATGGAAAGACTCACTTAGCAAAGAGAGGAAAGAGGTCTCCAGCCAGAGCCTGCACTGAACTGAACCCTGCCAATAACCATGCCATTGAGCTTGGAATTAGATTTTTTTCTTAGCGATGTCTTTAAACATAACCGCAGCCCAAGCTGAGAGCTTCATTATGACCTCTGGAGTGACTTTGACCAAGAGGCAACCAGCAAAATTGCACTCAGATGCCTAACTCTCAGAAATTGTGAAAAATAAATGTTTGTTGTTTTAAGCCACTAAATTTAGTGGTAACCTGCTATGAAGCAATAGATAACTAATAGGCATTCAAGTGTATTTGCAAGATAAAAACATTCTTGAAAAAAAAATTTTAAACCAGAAATATTTCTAGCCTAGTAGAAAATTAACCTAAGAGAGAGACATAAGAAATTAAATATAATAATAAAATTTTAAAAAATAAAAGATATAGATCATTCTAAACAACTAACACAATTTTTAAGAAATGATTTCTTAGATATTGGAATTATAATATAATAAGAACAATCTAGAGTTTAAATTCCAGTGTTTTCAAGGAAACAGAACATACAGGATAGAGGCAGAAAGAGGGAAGTAGAAAAGTGCTAAGAATTTTGTCCTCTTCAGAAGAAATGAAATAGCTTCATTAATTATCTATATTTATAAAATAGTTTTTTATAATGCTTGTTCGAAATTAAAAAGTAACCACTAGTATGACCACCAGATGGGGAGAAGATGGAGAAAGGTTATCATCACAGCTAAAGAAAGAAAAGAGGGGAAAAATACTAAAAAAAGAAAACATTAAAAATAGAAATAGATATCATAAGATTAATCATTTCAGTTACAGCATAAGCAATTATGTTAAATGACTGTTATTCTTAAATTGGGTTTTAAAAATTATCTATGTGTTATATACAAAAAAATAACCAAAATAGTATGAAACAAAACATTTTCGTGGGTGAAGAAGTGATGCACAAACATATGCCTGGCAAAGGATAACAAAAATAATTGAGTAGCAACATCAAAAACAGATATAGTTTATTTGGGGTAAAAAATTATCAGAGAAAAGAAGGTGATTTTATACTGATAGAGGATATGTTATTAAATATTATGCATGTAACAGTATGTCATTGATGTATAATGCAAAGCAAAATCTGTCAGAAACACAAAGAAATGACAAACCCCCAAGTGTAGTAAACTTAAATGAACCTTAATGGATACTTCTAAAAATTTGATTGTTTTGTCCAAAAAATAGAGATTAGATTTTTTTCTAAAATGTTCTTAACATTTACTGAAATTAACCTTGTTTTAGCACACAAAGAACAATAAACTCCCCAAACTAGAAACACTATTTTCTCATTGAAAAGCAAGAATATTAGAAATTAACAACAATATTGAACATAAAAATTTATCCAATTAGAAACTAAAATTTTCATGAGATTTTTAATATAGAATTACAAACTGTAGAAAAATTAAAGATAATATGTTAAAATCTAAGGTGTGCCTTGGTGTTCAGAGGAAATTGTATAAATGTAAGTGTACTCATTAGAAAATAAGATCAAATATAAATAAAATATTCAATTTAAAAACCTAGAGTATGAACAACTAAATATCTTTCAGTAAGTACAAAGGAGTAGCAAAAGGTCAGAGATCAATCCTAAGTGTTCACCAGGGTATGAAGAAATTAGGACTCTACACTTTCAGTTTTCAAATTGTTGAAGCCTTTTGGGAGGCCAATTAAAAAATATATGTTAAAATGTTAAATGTGTATATATTTATGCTTTTTGGAATCTATCCTATACTAATAGTCACCTCTGTCTCCACATATCATATAATGGAAGGCTCCTCGTTCCAACTTTGGGAAACAGCAACACTTGGGAAAGATATTAATGACCATCAATAGGAGTCTGATTAAGTAAATTAAGTTATATTCTTGTATAAAATATTCTGTCATGGTCAAAAGAATGATTGTTCTCTGGTCTGACAGAAATAACAGGGATTTATTATTAAATGTAAAATATATGCAACAAAATAAATATTTTTGATACAGCGTCATTTTTAAATTATATGTGTTAAGCATTTAAAAGTATCTTCCTATAAAAAGCTAGAATATACACAAAACTGTAAATAGTTATTACCCTGTGAGACAGAGAATTAGGGGATGCTGTTACTATTGAAATAAAATTTTTAACCACAATCTATGCTTAACTTTTATAATAATAATAACAATAATAATAATAACCATCATCTTAACATTTTCTTGACTTGACAAAAGGCCTAGGCTTTTGTCTCAGCCCTATCTATTCTTTAACATTTAACTTTCAGGGAGTCATAAATTCTGAGTCCCATGTTTTTCATTTATTAATCAGAGATAATAGGAGCTGTTTCATCTATTCAAAGGGTAGCAAAGAATAAATGGAACAGTAAAGGTAACATGCTTTCAAATCCACAAAACACTGTACAAATGCCAAGGATACAGGGAACTGAAATAAAGAGACATGAAATGCCTTCCAAAGAAATGGAAAATAATACTGCATTGCTTGTAGGTGAAGACACTGATTCTTCTTGCAAATGAAAGTATCAAAAACAAACATCCCAAAGAGGCTAAAGAAGCTGTCAAACCTGAGAAGCAGGCTGATAGAGAAGCAGTCAGAATGCAGTCTTAGGGAAGACATAGGGAAGGAGACTGCTTGACTTAACTCATGCAGAAATCAACCAATCAACCTTTATTTTAAAAGCCATCATCTCTTGAGTAAGAAAGACTACTGTTTTAAGAGTGCAAACTCACAAAACTACTTTTGCAGGAGTTTTCCTCACTCCCACTTAATTTTCTGTCTTAAAAGGTGAAAGGTAGACCTCATATAGGAACTTATTGGCCAATAGGATCTTTATTAGTGAGAAGAAATTTACTTTTGTAGAGTAATCAGATTTCAGAAAACAACAGAGAACTGAGCTATATGAAGATTACCCAGCATGTGTGCAAATTTTCCCTCAAATTTATACCGTAGAGAAATCTTCTACAAGTTGTTTCACTAGCCCACAGCAATAATAAATACATATAGAAGATTAATGTCCTCGGAAAGAGTAAGTAATTTTAAAGCTATGTATCTTTATTAATACTTTTATTTCAAAATGACCTCGTTATACTTGGCCTCAGGACATTAAACTTTCAGGTAGAAAGAGAGGCAATAATAAATTGGAAGCCTAGGAGACAAAAACTGATTATTTTTCATTTCCTGTACCACCTCCAGGCCAATGGTGCTAAATAAATGTTAAATTATTATAAAACTTGGCCTCAAAGGACAGCCATGTGAAAGACAGAATAGATTATTCTGTAACCTTCACAAGAATATTTATGAGACTTCTGGTAGTTTGTGCAGTATTTGAATAAAATAAAAAAGTAAAAGCCTCCTTGGTGGTAAGATAGACCCCAGTTCTTAAACCAAGTTTTCCGTTCTCCAGGAGTGTGGACTCTATTTTTAATGTGCCTGTTGGAGCTTCCGTGTCTAGCACAGTATCTGGCACACAACTGGCTCTCAATAAACATTTATTAAGTGAATGTTTAAAGAATTCCAAAGGTTATGGATTTTTTCCCCCTCTTGCCATTATCAACATCACAGTGTGGATACAGCTTTGTAGAAAGAAAGGACTTCCTGAAGTTCTGTCTGACCTTTATTAACTGATTATTTATTCCAAACTTAGGCCACAGCCAAGGAAGGAGATTGGTGGAAGTTGGTAATTGGTTCGTTTTCACCTCTGCTATGCCCTGCAGTGTTAATGGTAAGCCAGCACTACCTAATACCTTACTTAGGTGAAAACTCCTACAAACAAAGGTCTTCAGGTATCAGATACTGGTAGAGCAGGTCAGAGGAGACTGGGGCATCCGAAGGAAGGAGAATAGAAGTTACAAAAGAGGTGACAAAAGACCACACATAAGCTCTGTCACACATTTCAATATGTCTAAAATGAATTTATTAGTATTTTCATGAAGTTGAACAAAATCTTTAAACAGCTCCTACTTTATAACTTTTTCATTTGCCTTCAGGTCTCCTTGAAGTCTTCATTTATCTCCATTCATGGAGACATCAACACATCTTTGACTTTCCCTTTACTTGCACTTATTCAGAATTCATCTTTAGAGCATCTATTATTGGCCAGGCTTCATGCTATGTTCTAGAGAGGGTGAAGGCCTGACTTCTTGAAAATTCATGCTCTAGCCCCTGAGATACCACCCACTTTAAGTCCTCACCAATAATTTCAATGTTAAGAAATCAATGTTAAAAGCCTAGCATAGTACTGTCGTGGAGTAGAATACTCAGAAATGGCAATGGTGAGGTCATGGACAGAGGGGGCTTGTGACAGAGGAAGGGCTGTCCAGAAGACTGATGGGCTAGATGTTGCTGGATCTTCCAGGAAGTCATTATAGATAGAGTCAAGTTCTTAGATTCTCAAATCCAGAAACAATTTGTTCAGTGTTCTGATAATAGGACTTTTTCTCAGGGCAGATAAGAAACAACTAAGCTCACAAGAAACAAATGGATAAAATGGTGTAAACTTGCTACAGGAATCCCTTGGCTTTCAAAGAAAGAAAAGTTCTTTCAACTAATTGGAAGTAACTCTACTTGAGAAATAGTAACATGTCACTGTTTTTGTTAAGGAATAAATTTGCATCCCCTGAGTATATAGAATGAGATACTTAACTAGTGAGTAAACCTATTAAGCACCAACACACATCTCAATGAGGCTTTTATTCCTCTGCTTATCACCAACCAGTTGCTAATCCTAGAATGTAATACAATGAAGACTTTATTTATAAGTGTTCTCTTCTTTCCAAAAATAAACATAAAAACAAACAAACAAAAAAACCTCAACTGATCCCACTATGACAGAAGCAAAAAGAAAATGAAGGAAAATCTAGTAGTTTCTTAACCAAAATAAGAGAGTTTTCTGTTACCTGAACAGTAGAACTTTTTAATATGTAGAGTCATTATACTTTTTGTAATGGGAAAAACCGTAAACTATACATGGGGGGAAAGTACTATATTTTATTTAAAAAAAAATCATATACCATAAGGGTATTTACAAATTTGAGAAGAGAAAAGGGGAGGGAGGGAGGGAGGGAGGGAGGGAGGGAGGGAGGGAGGGAGGGAGGGAGGGAGGGAGGAAGGAAGGAAGGAAGGAAGGAAGAGAATAAAAGGAAGGAAAAAGAGAATGAGGGAGGAGAGAGGGAGGAAAGTGGGAGGGAGAGAGGTAGGGAGAGAAGAAGGAAGGAAGTCCACAAATACCTGTAGAGAACAAATACCTGTAGAGAAGGTTCTGGTGAAATGTCTCCCAAATTTGTTTCATTAAATTGTAATCTTAATATATGTTCCACCAAAAAAAATAAATAAATAAAAGATGTGATAGTCATATACATTTGGGAAATACTTCATATACATCCTTTTTTAGAGAATCATCCTAGATATTAGCATATCTAATATGCGGAAAGGCCTGTAAGAAAAAAAAAATGACATACTTGATTTAACCTAATGTTTATTTCAAAACTGATTTCACAGTGACTTTTTAAGCATGGTAAAGTCTGAAGCAAATGCCATGTAAGTGTTTTTAAAAAATATACTGACAACATAATCGTAAACAAAATGTATCTAGAATTTCATGTGTTTTTAAGATTTTGTTCAGTCTATAGCCATGCTACCCTGAACACATCCAATCCCATCTGATCTCAGAAGCTAAGCAGGGTCAGGCCTGGTTAATACTTGGATGGAAGACCACCTAGAAAGACCAGGTACTGTAGGCATTAAACAAACAAACAAACAAAAACAAATAAATACAAATGATTGTATTCTTGTCCACAATTGATCAGGCTTGAATCTAATGAGCATCAGTTGAGGCTTGAGTTCTGCCACTATCAGCAAATACACTTAATAAATCTCAACCTAATCTCAACTAAAAAAGTTTATAAAACTTATATGTATCATTTTTATTTTTTCATTTTCCTCTCATTTTTCATAGAGTGATAAATATAAATAAAATAAAATAGTCAAACCTTGCTCAAACATCTCTGTCTGGACTAAAATAGCACCATTTCAGAAACTGAACTGTTGGCATTACATGTTGGTGTGTTTGTAACTGATGTGTGAAAATGTACGTTTCTCGAAAATCAAATGTGCCAACACAAAGAACTTCTAAATAAGGTAAAGGAGCTCAGTTAAAGATTTAGTCAATGCCTCTTGGATATCAGGAAATTCTCCAATGAAAAGGTATGCTTGGACTGGTATTTAAAGATAAGTCACCAAGCACCAGAGGAACAGGAAGGTAGAGAGGGGGGCCTCGAGGCAACATGAATATAGCCATGGGCCACAAACAGTTGGTTGTTTTCAAGGAATTCCTGACTCAGCTATATAGTTCACATCAACTATTCCATATTGAGATTATTTGATATGGGAATGTACCATCTGATGGCTCTTAAGTACAATTAAAACCTACCTTAGGCATATATTCTATAAACTCTAATAAATAAATAAATACTTTTATTACAAAATAAATGATACATACACCACTTCAGATGAGTTCACTTTCATGTTTCATGCTGAAACTGCCCCTCTCCTCAGCATCTAAACCAGAAGTCACTGTTCTTCGGGTAGATCACTGTTAGACCTACTCATATCATTCTCCCAAAATGGCCTCCATCTCTTCTAGGCCACACAGCCCTATGGCCACCTGCCTTAGAGCTGCCATCCCAAAATTTCCTCTGGTTCTCTGCACAGAAGTTTTCCAAAAACCCTAGGTTGAGCATTTCATCTTGGGAATGCAGAATTCACATTTCCCAGGTCTTCTAATCTGCCTGATATAATCAGGGTTTCCCCACAAGTCACCAAGCAGGACAAAAATTAAGAGTATCTATAGTAAACACATTTGCTCTAGTTCTAGCAATGATACTAAATGATTGGTTTCCCTATGAGGTTTTCTCTAATCTGCATCCCACCCTTTCATGTATCACAGTAATAGTCATTAAAGGGTAGGGATGATCTGAGATTATATAAGTATATGTGGCTTTGGTAGCCATGTTGACTTCAGAACTTCCTATGAAATGAACTACCAGTGTAAAACAAACATTGAAAATATCCTTAAAATATCACATTAGGTTAAATAGAAGCCTATAAGGATTTTAGTGAGAGATTCACCTAAGCCACAGTTTCTCAATCTGGCACTATCAACATTTTGGAATAGACAATACATGGTTGTTGGGGGCTGCCTGTGCATGTAGGATATTTATAGCATCCCTGGTCTCTAAACATTAGATGCCAATAGCAACTGCATGATCCCTACCACGCTCCTTAGTGTGACAACCAAATACTTTATATCCAGCCATTGTCAAATGTCCTCTAGGAGGCAAAATTGTTCCTGGTTGAGAACCAGTGGGATAATAGTTGCAGGCCAGAAATGAGCCCTAATGTGTCATTCAAATAGCTGCAGAATTATATTAAATCCACAATATCTCCTTGGGTAAGTGTTAATGTATTTCAGTTCAACAGATATCTATTGAGCACCTATGTGCAAAGTACTTTTCTAATAAAATGAAGGATTATAAAAACAGACCTGAAATATGGGTCTTTCCGTCAAAAACTTCAAATATAAGATATTTCTACAGTAATTGACTATTTCAATTCTATATGTTTATTTAATACCCTTTGAGAAATTTAGTAATATATTTACTGAATGTCTAAGCATATTTATTGGAGCAATATATTTACAAGTATTCTAGACAGAATGGTCTGAAAGATTTAAGTAAAACTATAGAACTGACATATTATTTTGTTAACAAATATTTGATGAATGAATAAAGAAAACCATATAAACTACTGAAAGGAAGTCTTCAAAGGTGCTTTCAAGGAGATGGATTGTCTTCTGCACTACAACGTATACAGAGTAATGCTGGTCCTTTTCCAGAGATTGAAAAAAACTTACCAAAAAGCCCATACTTTAGCTTGGAATTTATATTTTTCTCTGTAGCTTGGAATATTAAACTTACATAAGTTGGAGAATTCTGAAAAAACCTGAGGATGATTAGATGCATTGGCTGAAATCTGGTCTTTGAGCTGAAGGCCTGAGATGTACTGCTCTGGCCCAGCACAGAAAGCACATCTATAGAAAAAGAACTGACCTGGAAGGCAGGAGACCTTGCTTCTAAAGGTGATTCTGACACTAATCTGAAGTCTCATTGCTTGGGGGTTTCTTATGTTTGTTTGTTTTTTAGGTCATTAGAAACCTAAATACAATTTCCCTGTATAAAATGAGAATTATGTCTTCTCAGTCTACCTCAAATTAAATTCTGTAAATAAAAACATGACCTAAAATTGGCTGTATAAATATAAGCCATTAATGATCTGTAAAACTGAGCAACTGTACTGAATATCCTCTCAAGTTGTTTCCAAGCTCTAAAAAATTCAGTTTTACCATAAAGCTTCCTTGGGTCTCCAAGATAGTCTATGTATTTATGAAAGAGCAACTTAGAGGTGTTGGCCTCCAAAAATTCACTTGTCATCTTTTCTAAGCAGGCTAGACTGAGATCAAGGTAAAATTGTCTAGTGATTGACATTTTTGCAACAGACAAAAGAAACATACAAATAAACAGTCACATCATTTATGAGATCTGAGGTAATACCCCACTTGAGTTTTAACATTTAGGAAGAAATTGTGTCCATAAAAGTTATTGTTTTTTTTTTCTCTAATTTCTCATTATCAATTGATAGTAAAGAACCATGACCCAAGACTTGGTGCCCAGAGTGTGAAAGAGACCCCAAAGTGCATTCCATCTCTTTTAACTGAACTGCCTTCCACACAGTGGAGAAACTTCGATTTTACTTCTGAGATCTAAGCAAAATACTCAAGGGGTTGGCTTTCCACTGGTGTTATGCATGCCTACCAAACACCCCAGTATCTCTTCCTTGGATAACAAAAAATTTCTTAGGAAAGAGGAAGCTTCTAGGTTTAAATCAAGCAATGGGCCACATTTTTACAGAGCAAGATGGTCAACATGCATTTGGCTTCACGTTCTCAAGATGCATACTAATCATAACAATAATATTACTACCATCTGTGTAATATTTTACAGTACATCCTGACATACTCTCATGTTCATTAACATTTTTAAAAAGTGCTCAAATGCACCTGGTGAAACTGATTTTTACTTAATATATATTGCTATCCATTAAAAGCAAATCTCTGCCTTTGTGATTTTCCCTTTTAGTTTTTTCTGAGAGAAGTCAGTTCATCCAAACAAAAATATCAGAAGTTAGTGGAATATTGATGGAAGATTTTTAAAAATTACTCCTAAGGCTGGATTAAGTCTCAGTGAAAATCAGGTTCCTACTTCCAGCTGTTCTTCAGTATTCATGGGAAGCAGCGGTGCCAGTTGGATTGGAAAATTCTGGTGTGAAAACAATTTTCTTACTAAGAACCTACTCATTGTAGCCTGTCAGCAAACATAAGTTTAGATATTTTGTGAAAACATTTCCTCAAAATAGCCAATTGAATGCTTCCTGGGAAACATTTGAGAAAGAAGACAGAATTCAGTCAAGGAAGCTTGTGACCATGGAGGACAAGATACTCTATATAAGTTTCTCCATTTGGCAGATCCTGCACTCATCCCTGATTCATTCTGTCTCCCTGCTATTTCTCTTTCCCTTCTAATACAAAAGCTCAATGGGGTGAATCTATATTTAGCATTTCCCTTGTATAAATGGAAATCTATAATCTCCTCATACATGGCAAGGATGATTCACTTTGTTTTTTTCTACTGTTGTTGCTAATCAGAGAATTACCTCATTGCCGCATTGGGCAGGAACTATGGTTCCCTTCTAGGCTGAAGCTTTATTAGGTAAAAGCAATGCTAGCAAAGACAATTCTGAAACCACAATATTTTAACTCAAAATATTTAACTGAAAATACTTAACGGTAGAACACCACTTATGGAAGTTTTTCAAAACATGAAACTAACACTTAAAAAGTAAACTAAGCCCACGCTTATTTTAATTAGTCACTGTAATTTTACAGATGGGTGAAAAACAAGAACACCACATATTTTATTGAGTTTCCATTTGCCAAGGAATTGTGTCCAGAGGGGTAAAATAGTAAGTGCCCACAAAGAAAGTGCAATCTGGTGGTGAGATAAGTCATATAGCCCCAAAAGTTTAATATAAATATAAGAACTAAATAGTAAACTAACCAAAATTATAAGCATGCCTAATGTATTACTTGAGGATTTTCCATAGCTGAGTTCAGAAAAAGATGAATTCATTAGGGGCTAACGTTTATATGAAATATGGAAAAGCTTCATAAAAAAAAAGGTTAAAAGCTGGGCCTTAAAGTTGGCTAAACTTTGTCCAGGTAGAGAAAATAGGAAAACATGGGAAAGTCCATCAGTCTAACTGTAATTCAGTGTGTACTGTGCTCTGTGCCATACCCTATTCTAGGATATATGCTCATAGGGGTAGACAGAACAGATACAGTCCCTGCCCTGTTGGAATTCGTTGTCTGTTCCCCTAAAGAACATCAAGGACAAGAGTTGGGAAGAGCGAACAGATCAGCAACAATAGAAAGGTCCTATAAGGACAGGACAGGACATAAAAATAAATGGGTGTACTGGGATAAAACGGTAGAAGATCTGCTACAAGGCAGCTCCCAATAGTTGTGGAGTCAAACAAATTCTTGATACATGGCAATCCTGTATCATCTGGGCCCCTCAAATATGTCACACAGACAAGAGTAAGTAAAAATGAAAGGGAAGAGGTAAGGAGTTGAAAAGGAATTATAAATGAGCTCTTGACTTGGGGCAAGGAGGGAGACAGCTTTTGCTAATTACCTAAATCTGGTTTAAACATCTTTTAACCTCAGCCAGCAGTCATTTCCTTCCTGACTGATTGATCAAGTTGATCCACATTTGAATCCCAGTTCTTATTAAACTGCCTTAACACATTGTTCACCTTCAGTGAGCCTCAGTCCCACCACTATAAATTGGCATTAAGATACAATTGTTATGAGGATTAAATAAGACAATGGAAATATAAAGCACCTGCTGTTCTCCTTCCCCTCTCTTCACCTCTAATCCCTGCCTAGCCCTGAGAAGTAAACCCATCCTCATCCTTCTGATAGCAGAATGATTGCCCAGGTTCACCAAGCCCTAGGGAATATTCTGACTTTGACAACCAAGCTGCTGCACTTGAACTGTATCCTACATTGACAATAAAGAGCAATCACAGATTTGTGAGCACAGGACTGATTTGTTTTCCCTCATTCTCACTGGGGCATTTTATGTTTTAATATAGTAGTTCCATCTGAGGGTTGGAAGCAGGAGGGAGAAACAGTAAAGACAGTTCTGAACTTCCTGAGCCCATCTTTTAAATCATGGGTATGAAGAAGAGGCAGTTAAATAACAGGTCATACTGTAAGAAGTGGGGTTAGAATTCAGGACCACATTCAATGGTTTCAGGGTCCTATGCTATGCCCCCCTATGTCATACTGCTTGTTTGAAAATAAATCTCTATTTATGCCTTACATCTGTCAATGTCTTACCACTCCAAGATATCTGCATTTACATCCTGTCTTTAATCATAAAATGAGTTTGTGTTTAAGGAATATCAAGGGTTATAAGAGATAAGGAGGGTTTTTTGTTTAATTTTGTTTTTTGATAAGAAAAGCTATCTAGAGTTGCCCTGAAATCAGACTAGAACTGCTACAGAAATAAACCTTTACACCAAATAACAAAAACCACACCATCAGTAGATCAAAAACTGGGGGAGGGAAGCTATTGTTTTAATAAAATCTACTAAAAGCTTTTTTTGGCTCCAGGTGCAACTCACAAATCTCCACAAATCAAGTAGCTGCTCCTGTTGATCCTGGAATCAGAACATACCCCCAGGGTATGGTGAGGAACTGATAGGCTTAGAATCTTATAGTTTTTTCTTGGAAATCAAACCAAAAATGATTAAGTGAGAGACTGTGGCACAGTTGAAGAGTAACAGTACTGAAATATAACATTATTCTTGTATTTCCTATTCTACATTAAATTTCTCAACAAATAATAAGTACTTTTCTAAAATGTAGCATTTTTTGTTGTTTTGTAAATTAATTAATTTTTTTATGGTGACATTGGTTAATGAAATCTAATAAGTTTCAGCTGTACAGTTTAACAGTAAGGCATACATATATTTACACTCTGTGTTCATCTCCCATAGTTAGATTTCTTTCTGTCACCACATATTTGACCCCTTTACCCATCTACCTGTCCTCCCCACTGATAATCACTAGTCTATTGTCCATGTTCATGAGTCTCTGTTTGTCCTGTTCATTTGTTTCTTTAGGTTTATAACTGACATATAAGTGATATCATGTGATTCTCAACCTTTTTTGTCTGGCTTATTTCACTTAGCATGATTATCTTGAGGTCCATCCATGTTGTCACAAATGTCGCTAAAATGTAGTTTTTTTAAAAAAACTATATTTATCCTGTAGTTATAGGATTAGCAGAGCATTAGAAATAAGAGTAAAATTTTTAAATGAAAATATAAAAACGTTTCAGATTTTTAAAACTTAAGACATTAAAGTCTATTAACCCTGAACCAGAGTTAAAAGAGCCACGTGTAGGTCATAGATAAGGTCTTGTAAAAATTTCTTCTTGACACATTTCCATTGTTTTGTTCAACTTAAAATACCATAGTTGTTCACTATCACATTCAAATAGAAGAGAAGGAAGTTCTTCTTTTTTGCAAACCACAGTGAAATTTGTAAAAGTTAACATCTAAATCAAAAGTGGACCGGGCATAATGGTGTTCTTTATGTTAACACACTGGCAAAACTCAGTCTTCTGCAGCAAGACTTAATTAAAGACACTTAGGCACCCAGCCCAGCCCCAGGGAGCAGCCACTTATATGTTACTTATAAAGTACTTTTGAAGAAACTCTCCTCCATAAACTACATGAGGGGGCAGGGGAGGGAGGTAGTTAAGAAAATTGCACTGTAATCACTAAATCTGGATTGAAGTTCCAGGCTGATTGGATGGCCTATCTGTGTGACCTTGGGTGAGTCATATAACTTCTGCAGGACTCCCATCTCCTCTATGACATGGAAGGACTGGATAAGAGGTAATGGCCACAATACTGTGTGAGTCTATGGGTTTTGAAGGAACAAGGCAGAGGATCTTGTTGAGTGACACATTTGAGGAGAGGGCATGCACCACCATGAAGCAGTCACTAAGAGTCTGCCCAGGGTTGATTAGGTAACTTTTTTTCTAATATCTCCAATAAAACTTCTTGCCAATGTTTATCTGGTCTTGAATATAATAAAAAGTCAACCACCAACAAACTTCCAAGGTTATGTAATACTAGCCAGGCCTTGTCCAAATCCTGTTTTTCATTTCCAATGTGACTTTGGAATAGGAGAAGCAAACACTCAGTAAATATCTAAAGCACATGCTAGAGTGTAGGCACTGGGTTCCCCTGTGCTAATTGCTATGGAAGTACCATGAATCTAACAGGCATAGTCCTTGCCCTCAGAGAACTTACAGTCTAGACAGGAGGATTCAGACATACTACTAAGCAGGAGAAACAGCAGAGGGGTCTGCATCAATGCTACAGAACTCAGAGCTGAACGACATATCTAGTAGCCTAGAGTATACGTGCACTGATGTTCAATAAAACAGAATTTTTATGAGACAATTGACCCCTGAAAATCGACTTGTGAGGCTGTATCAAGAGTGGAAATTTGTAATAAGTAGAGCCAATAAACCATACAGAATAAGAAAATATGTGTGTTTAGGTTAAAAATAAATATATAACTTGAAACAAAATTCTAAGCACTTACTATTACTTTGGCTTCTCTCCTTTTCTCCCTTCACTCTACAAGTGTTCCTACATGATGGTTTTCTAACTTTTGTTCAAATAAAGCTTTAACAAGAACCTTAGTATCCAAAAACAATACAATAAGAAATGCTGACTTGGTTGAAGTTGTGGGACAAAACTGAAACTGTGCCCCAAATCAAACCTCCCATCTCCATCCCCAACCTGCTCCTGAGACATTATCTTAGAAGGGCTCAGCAAAATTCAATTTGCAAAACAATCACCTGGTCTATTTCTCCTTTTAGGAATGAAGCTCTGTAACATCTTTAATTTTTAATTTAATTTACACCTATAATTTCCTTTATAAGAAATTGAGCTTTAGTTTACCTAAAATCAACTATACCAGTGAACTTTTGTTTGGCTATAAAAATCCAACATTGCTGAAATAATGAGCTCATTTTCAACTCATGCTTTCTTACCCAGAGAAGTAACATGAGAGAATGAGAGAGCCAGGCGTGGAATCCAGGTCTCCTCAGTCAGGCCACTCTTCCCTGTTGCCTCTGCCCAGAATATAAATCAACCATAGACATACAAATCAATCTATATGTTGTACACAGTCGCTTTTCTTTTCTGATTTGTAGATTTATTGCTAATTCGAGAATTGGAGGATTCCATGCTAGTTATTGGCCTTTTCCAGTTGAAATTCAAGACCCAAAAGGAAAAAATAAATAAGCAATAACACCCAATAACACTTCACATATACTCCAGCAGAGAAAGCTCAAACAGATTCATTCTCCTTAAACAAGACAAGGCATTAAAGCAAATGGTACCTTTTTCTACTGTATTTGTCTGGACGAAAGATTTCAGATACCTACAGCTAGTTTGAGTTCTCAACCAGTCAGTTTTTGTTTGTAAGTAAAAGAAAGCACTCTGTTGTCTGAATTAAAAAAAAAGGATATTTATTGAAAAATGTGGGCATAAGATTCCAGATGATCTAACTTAGAAACAAGCAAGAACCATAGATTGGCCACTACTGGGGATGTTTATAGTATCACCACAGCAAGATGCTACCCCAATTCCAGTTTCATCCATCCTTTCTCCTCATGCTACTCATTCAAGATTCATCCTTCCAAGACAGAAACATCCAACCGGCTAAGCTGCAGTCATATGCCTGTATCTTTCTGCCATTAAACAGGAGACATTTCCTGGCATCTCATAGACATGCAATGGGAGATTCCCCAAAGTCTATTAAGTGAATTCAGATTCTAGACAGCCAAAAAATGCCAAGTATCACATTATCTAGATGGTATGAGTCAAAGATTATGTTATTAGACATTTAGTTATAGATGAATGTAAGATATTTAAACTATAGGTAAAGATAAGAAAGAAGAGTAGAAGTTTCAATTCCAGAAAGAATTAAAATTCTTGGACCATAAGGAACAAGAAGAAAGATATTTTAAGGCTTTATTGCATTCATTCTGTAGAACAATTTTATCTGAAGTGTAACCTATAAAATACACCCTGTTTCATCAAATACTCATTATTATTTTTGAGACTCAAAATGCTAGGTAGCACATTAAAGATTCTAAAATGTTATTTCATTTGCCATTTTCCAAACCTCTTTCTCATTGAGTTCTTGACACCCACAGAATCAGTATTTCAAAGACATAACTTTGAGAAATGCTACTTCTGATGAAAGAAGTAACCTCTTGAATGCTATGAAACATGTAAGGCCATTTCACAAAAGTTAAGACCTTTCTCTCTAGGGTAAAAGACCTGTCAAATACTCAGTCCTTAAAGTAACTTAATGGATGATTATTATTTAATCTTTTATTCCGTTGAAGTTATAGTAGTCTGCTCTAATCAGATTTCAGAGTTTCCCAAAAGATAAAGACAGGTAAAGACTTTGATCAAATGCTCCATTCAGAAGCCATAGGTTGCTGAATGGTTAAGAAAACAAAACCTTAAATATGCTGCCAAACAAGACTCACTTTGGATGGAAAGACACACAGAGACTGAAAGTAAAGAGATAGAAAAAGATATATCATTAAAATGGCCGGGGGGTGGGGTGGGGGGGAGAAAGAGCTGGCATTGCAATACTTACACCAGACAAAATAGACTTTTAAAACAAAGGTTATCACAAGAGACAAGTGGGTTTTATCTCAAGGAACTCAAAATACTACTTTAAAGGGACATATGTTTCCTGAACATACGTTCATTGCAGCATTACTTACAATCGCCAAGATATGGAGGCAACCTGGGTGTCCATTAATGGATGAATGGATAAAGAGGTGGTACATATATACAATGGAATATTACTCAGCCATAAAAAAAAAAGAATGAAATCTTGCCATCTGCCAAAATATAGATGGACCTAGAGGGTACTGTTCTGAGTAAATCAGACACAGAAAGACAAAGGCCATATGATTTCATTTATAGGTGGAATCTAGAGAACAGGATAAACAAACAAACAAAACAGAAATAAGCTCATCAATAGAGAATATTTTGATGGTTGTTGGGTTGGAAGGTTTTGGGAGGTTGGTGAAGGGGGAGGGAATTAAGAGGTACGAATTGGTAGTTACAAAATAGTCATGAGGATGTAGAATATAGCATGGAGAGTGTAGTCACTAGTATTATAATAACAATGCATAGTGTCAGATGGGCACTGAATTTATTGGGGTGATCACTTCATAAGTTATATAAATGTCTAACTATGTGTTATATATTTGAAACTATTATTGTATGTCAACTGTAATTGAAAAAAAAATTCTAATAATTTTAAAAAAACAACTTTGATTCTATCTTGAGGGCCACCTCTAATGGTCAATGAATAAATAGTAACTCTTCTCCCTCTACTTAATTGGTAAAGTTTGAAGGACTATCAGAAGTCCTCTTTAAAATTATAGGAAAAATACTAGAGCTTTTGGCTAGATGCGAAAGTGCTATTCTCCATTCCCTTGTCTGTGGGAGCCCTGGGTCCTTCTCTTTCCTACAGTCCACAGCCTATGTGCCCTACATTCAAATAGCGCTGCCAGCCTTCATGTTGTCCACTTCTTTGTCACCAAGAACATTACAGCTGAGAGCATGAGACATCATTGAAATCACTTCCTTTCATTATTACCCCCTTTAATTAAATTGAGATAAAAAAAAAATGTAATCCCCGGCGAAGTCTGAGAGTGAGAGGTATCAAGTGTTTTATCATCACATCCTGCCAGCAACTCCATACTGGCCTTGTATCCAGGCAGCAGATTATTGTAGCTTGCCCGACAAACATGATTAATAACTCAGCCAGAGCTTTTGTACTAGATGTAGTGTTTGCCAAAATTGGCAGGACTCAATGGAGAAGGGGGCACTGCAGTGACAGTTACTTCCCTGCCATATGACCCTTCTTTGTAATTAAAAACCAAACTCAATTATGTAGCAAACATCCAATGACATAAGTCTTCTCCTCCCTCCTTTAAGTGATGATTGCTGATGCTGAGATTATTTTCACAGCTCTAAAATAAAGCAAAGGAAATATGTGATTTCTCCAAATGCAGTTTCCACATTCAACATTCGCAGCCCCAGGCTTGGAATCTTTATCCCTGTGCATGATATACACAGGACACTTAAGTGTATTTGTCAGGAAGAAGAGAAGCTATGAATCGGTGCATCTTCTTTACTTGATGCCATTTGAAAACTTGCTGTGGCAGAAATTAAAGAAAATCAGGAGGCCATACTATCCCCAGACACTCTCCAAATGAGGAGGCTTGTTGGTGACCAGGTTCCAGGGCTATTTCTGCTGCTGCATAGTTCTGTCAGTTATACCATTTTTCTCCCACTTTGGTACAGTTTGTTCCTTATTGTTTAGTGTGGTTGCTTTCCTGCTGTGGCAGCTTCCAGACAGCAGCTGTGATGCCGCCCACCAGCATCCCAACAATGCCAACCAATTCAAGTAAACAGGTTGTGTGATTTGACTCCTCCTACACACACGTGCGAAATGCTGGTGATGCAGATTTCAGCTGGAGGATGCCTCTAAGGGAGCAGCAGACCCACACAAGGGAAGCTAAATCCTGCCTGATTTGATTTTGAGGGAATAATCACCTTATTTATAACGTTCCCCTCCTACCATTGCTCTGGAAAGCAGTCACAATAGTGACTAGATAAAAACGTTAATTAAGACATCATAAGCCACTTGAAAGGCACAGAAATAAAAATAAAGAAGGGATTTGCTAAAGGGGGAGTTTCAAAAGGGTTGCATAAAGAGAAATAAAGTGAGAGAGAGATACACTTGAGCTCAAAGGGCCCAAGTCCTGAGAGAGCTCCAAGGCAATAGCTCTGCAGCCCCAGGACCTCCACCAGAAAAGGTGAAAGCTAGAAAGAGCAGCACAGGCAGCTACTGTACAACACATGTGATTAGACTGCGAGGTCTGCCATGTCTCTTAAAAGCATGAACCAATGGCATATGGACAGAGATGGGCCTGAATGCTCTATTATTTCCTTCAAAAGTCAGTGGAACTAACCAGTAAAACCCCCTGCAAAACCCCCTGTATAAAAATAAACAATTGTCTAATACACTCTAAAATAAGCAAGTGATTTTTCAACTCTGAACCTGTAACCATCAGATATCTTTCCAACCTTCAAGGAGGATGGTTATTTCCCCAGTAGAAAGATAAAATCAATCAATCTGTAATCAGATCTATAACAAATGATCTTTAGCAATACTGTGTATAAGAAAGGGTGATTGCCCATACAAAGTCACAAACACAAGCAACTCAGTATTAATATCAGAACTCTTAAAATGTGATCCATCATATGCATCCAAGGGGATGTGATAAGATTGCTATACATCACCATCACTGACTTTTTTTTCATCCCATTGGAGAAAAAATTTCTAGTTCTCCTGAATAAAAGCCATGAATCATGTTTCAAGTACTTCTGCAAATAGGAAATCATCCAACAATTTTAAGAGTACCACAAATTTTCAGAGCTATTATGTATTATAACATATTGTGGTCTGCTCACCAAGAGTAATAGCCAGAAGAAAAATATATATAAATCTCAATAATATTTACATTAATTTGTAACATATAAAGAAAAAAATGGGCTTCATGAAAACGCATTTGTGCAAGATGGCTTCTTCACCTGATTTGACCCACTCTACAGACTTATATCTTGGTGATAATTATCATGTAAAAGTTATTTGGTCCAGATATCTATATGAAGAACTTAAAATGATTTTTTTAAACATAACGAAAGGCTTCGTTGAGAATGACAATCTCTCATTCTATAACGAGAAATGTAAGGCTAATTATATGCACTTTTATACAATGACCTCAAAAGCTTTAGAATAGATTCAAACATCAGTCTGCAGCTCATCATCACTCAGGGACCATGTCCAGGGTAATTGTCTCTATATTAATCCAACCTCGTGTTTCTTATTCTTGTCTCAAGTGAGCTCTGATCACTGCTGAGATGCCACTTCCTATGTTGAGGCCAATTACTAAATATGAGTCTTTGCTTATGCACTTACTCAATGTACAACCCTTGATTATTGAGTAGTTAGCAATGAAAATGCCTGAATAGTGCCAGAGCTGTGCCTCTTACCTGAACTTTCTCTGCTTGGGCGCTCGCTATTGAGATCGGCATCCCCTGGGCTCTGGTTGCTACAGATTGCTCCACGTGCTTCGTCTGCCTAAGAGTGAACTTGAAAGGAAGAAAAGACCCTGCTTAGAGGCCTCACTGAAAATGGATCCTCTTTCTAACCCCACACACGTGCCCTCATGACCATGCTATGAGAGTCAACAATGTCCAGTGTGATGAAGACTTGCAAGTGAGAATCATGAGGCTATTTTTGCTTCTAGCGAAACAGAGAAATCCTGGTCTTAAAGAAATTATGTCTCAAGGTTGCTAGTTCTGATTAAAGAAAACAAACCCAAAATGTGGCTCAAGATTTTACATCATGTGTGAGTGTAAAAACAACAAATAGAAACTGCAATCACTTATTTAGGCGTTTTGTTTTGTTTTGTTTTAGGAGAGGCAGCTATTATCAACACCTTATATAAAGTTAAAAATTAAGTTTATTCAAAGTTTCCCCCAAAATCCAAATTCAAGGTAATTTTCTAAGATAAATACCCAATAATGTCTTTCATTTATTGTGATTTCCATCAATATTTACTCTTTAAAATGAATAGTAACAAGTTTTATAGGAAACTGAGTCTGATAACAAAAACCACACATAAAAATCAATCTCATGATTTTAAACTCATATCTTATTGAAGTCAGTTATTCTCAGATACTTGAGAGTTATGAGTTTTATGGATGTACATATAATATTAATAAAGATTGTAGTTGTAATCATAAGCAAAGAAAAAATTAGTTTTTGTAGTAACATTACAAATCTCAGATTCAAAAAAGATGTTTTGAGCTCCTGCTCTGTGCTATAGAACATGCTAAATGCTGAGAAAATAAATGAATAAAGCACAGTCCATTATCTCATATTGCTCACAGACAGTTACGGAACCAAAGAATACGTAGCAATTGAAAACACAATGATAGGTACATTATTGGTCAGAAACATATTTGGCAGCAAGTAACCCAAAACCAAATTAGCAATGACTTTAAGAGGAAGCAATTTATTTGCCTAATTTAACAAGAAATCTGGGATAGTTAGCTCAGGGCTAATTCTATGTCTCAATCATAACATCAGGGATCCAGGTCTTTAAAAATCTTCTTACTTGTTATCCTTTGAATATGAGTTTCATCCTCATGGTCACACAACAGCATAACTAACACCATACATTTTATTCACATTCCAAGAAAAAAAGAGACAAAGGCCAAAAGGAAGCATCCCATTTTTTCACAAAAATAAGCAGAAGACCTGAATAGACACTTCTTGAAAGCATACAGATGGCCCATGGACACATGAAAACATGATTAAATTACTAATCATTAGGGAAATACAAGTCACAATCACAATATGATATCACCTCACACCTGTCAGAATGGCTATTATCAAAAAGTCAACCAATAACAAGTGTTGGAAGAGATGTGAAGAAATAGAAACCCTCATGCTCTGTTTGAGGAAATGTAAACTGGTACAGCCACTAAGAAAAACAGCATGAAAGTTCTTCAAAAATTAAAAATAGAACTACCATATGACCCAGCAGTTTCACTTCTGGGCATTTATCTGAAGAAAACAAAAGCACGAACTCAAAAAGATTGACATACCCCTATGTTCAATGCAGCATTATCTACAATTGCCAAGACATGGAAGCAATCAGTAGATAAATAAGTAAAGAAAATATATATATGCACACACACACACTCATACACACACACACAATGGAATATTACTCAGCAATAAAAAAGAATAAAATCTTACCATTTGTGACATCAACAGACCTAGATGATATAGTATGCTAAGTAAAATAAGTCAGACAGAAAAAGACAAATAATGTATGACTTTACTTATATGTGGACACTAAAAAAACAAAACAAATGAACAAACAAAAAACACTCACAGAGTTAGAACAAGCTGATCGCTGCCAGAGGGGAGGGGGCTTGGGGGATGAATGAAAAAGGTAAAAGAAATAAGAGGTAGAAACTTCCAGTAGTAAAATAAAATAGTCATGGAATGTAATGTATAGCACAGAATATAGTCAACAATATTGTAATAACTCTGTATGGTAACAGGTGGTTACTAGACTTATGATGATCACATTATAAAGTATATAAATGTAGAATCATTCTGCTGTACACTTAAAATGAATACAGTATTGTACATCAACTATACATTAATTTAAAAAAAAAAAAGTTTCCTCAGAAGCTCTATCTAGAAACTCCTATATTTCAGTTTCCAGAAATAGGTCAATCTCCTATTAGCAAAGTAGTGTGGGAAGATAAGTCTTTTAGTTTTTGCCATGATGGTTTCTAATAAATGAGGAAGAAGTGGAGAAGTACAACTGTGTAGAGTATTAGAGGAAACAGGAGATCCCAAGGGAATTCTAAGCAAAGGACACAGTAGCGGTCCTAGCACTGCAAGCTGTTCAGTACAACTGGGACACAAGATTCACACTGGGGAGTAGACAAGATGAGACTGAAAGTCCATGAAAAGACTAGAGACAGGTAGGTATGTGAAATGTTTTAAAGAGTCAAGTAAAGAGCCTATGCCATACTAAATAGTTTTGTCTTTATGGTAGAGTTTAGAAGACATCATTTTATCATAATAAGCCTTGTACTTGATGTTACAGCCTTGCCTCACACCCCCATCTCCTGCCCCAGTGTCTTTCAATCATGCTATCTCGTCCCCTTACTCTAGTGCCATCTTTGCCACACAGTTTGATTTCTCCCCACCCCTCACCCCCAACTTCAGTGAGCACACAGGTGCAGGAAAATCTGAAAGCTCTCCAGGCTGGTGGATGTGCTCTGCTATGTTCTGCCTGATGGTTACATGGCAGGCACTCCTCTAGGGAGCATTTTGTATGCCTAGTTGTTGTTTTTCATTAGAAATAAATTTGGTAAGAAACTCTGTGCCTGGCACTCTCATCCTGCAGAATTTGGCCAGAACCCTCCAGCGTGTCCAAAACAAAGCTCTGCCTTAATTGCCTCTGGCAAAATATTTGAAAATAAAATCCAAAATGCAAGGAAAGTATATTGCTCACATCGACAGTACCCAAACTGACATAGTTGCCTGGTTAGAGAACTTATGTCAAAAGAAGTAAAAATAGAAATTCAAGCCACATGATCCTTACCTGGGCATGTTCTCTGGATTTGTGTAGAAAGCTCATTAGCATATTCCCAAGCCTCTCTTGATTGGAAGATACAGAGTACAGCTGTACAAACATTGCTCAAACAGCATCCAAGAGTATCAACAAAGAATGGCGATGTCAAATAGTAACTTTAATGAGAGCATTGTTGCTCAGAGATGGAAAACTGGCAAGTGCTGGGTGTGAAGTGGAGGAGGCAGAAAGAACTGCATAAAAGTAAATGCCAAAGAATCAAGATGAAGGTTGAGATGAACCTATTTCACCTCAGGATTGGAAACCATCTCTGGATCTCACCCTATGCATAAATACAACACACACAGATATTCCTGGAAAGTTTTCCCACCAATGAGCTATAATTCAACTATAAATAAAATTTTTAAAATCATAGACATGAGAGTTTCTATTAATTGGCATGATAGATGAGTTTGTAAATCAGGGGCTGCTCTGATGTTTCCTATTTGTTCCTTTGTCATACTATCCGGGCATTGAACTATCATGATAGACAACAGAAACATATTTATGTCATCTCTGATTCTTCTAGAAGACAGGAAAGATGAGTGAAGGATTCTAGAAAAGGGAATATAATGAATGTACCTAATGATTTCTATTGGATTTGTTATGCCATTTGCCCATTTACCTGGATAATTGGCAGATGATCTTAACAAGTAAGACACAAGTCTTGGTCTGATGCCATGAATCATTCTAGTGAACAATGCTGACCAGAAAACCTTTCTTTCCTGGACCATTTCCTTTAATTGTCCCTCATTCTTTTGCCTTTCTCCCTATCCAAAATCCCTTCAAAATCTGTAAGTTATGTAGACCATAGAGAAATGAAGTCATGATTTAGAAGCACTGGTATTGCAGTGCTAGTACCAGAATGGCCTATATTTGAATCCCAGCTCTGACATGTCACCACATGTGATTTGGAGCAAGTTTGTTAACCTCACTGAGCCTCAGTTTACCTGGAATGGGGATGATGGGTCATCATACCCACTGCAGGGAATTGCTATGAGGCTTAAAGGAGTGACTAGACTTGCACAGAGTGATCCTGACAAATGATAGTTATTTACATTATGGTACCTCTTCCCATGGTATTTGCATTATAAACATATAAAATGTTTATATGAAGGAAAACTTGGACAGAGAAACGTTTGGTAGGGTGGGAAAGTAGGCTATGCTGCTTAAATATAAAGTTAAACCAAACCTTCAAGTGAAACAAACCTATGCTAAACTAGTGTTTTGGAGTTTATGATGAGTGTGCCTGAAAGGCATGTGGCACCTTTTAGGGCCAATAATAATCCATGGCTTGACCTCTTGCTGGGTATTTAGGGTACCCTAATATGCTCATAAAGACCAGCGTTAACTAGCAAACACCTCAAAGCTCTGACCACACTGTAACTGGCTCTAAAGTTATCAGGTCAGTAAATGCATTTTCCACAATTCTTAAAAAAGATGTAAAAAAAAAAACTATATATATATATATATATATATATATATATATATATATATAGAGAGAGAGAGAGAGAGAGAGAGAGAGAGAGAGAGAGAGATCATTAGCTAGGAAGAGAATTCAGGAAAACACATCAACCATTCTTCCAAACATAAAAGGTAACTGGCATGTGAGGCTTTAAGAAATAATGTCCACTGAGACCAATGCCTTGCACAGACTAAGTGCTCAATGAATATAGAAGGGAGCCTCTTCTGCTTGCTGCCTTGTAAGTCAGAAAGAAAGGATGACATTTGAAAAGGGGCTTCCAAAAGTTTTGCTGTTTAAGAAACATTTGCAAGACCTTAATGAAAAAAAAAACTGCAGGAATTTTTTTTAACTGAAAAGTATTATGAACATTGATTTTTTTACTACAAAAAAAAAAAAAAGAAAAAAGAAAAAGAGAGATGCTTAGGCTCTGCAGAAACAGCAAGCATTGCCTGTGGCAAATTCACAAAATTTCATAGTTCCACCAGAAGCTAAGTGTCAGAGATTTCCTCAGAGAAGCTACATTCCCAGTTGGAAATGTGAAATTTTAGCTCAGAAAGAAATCTGGGCATTATGCAAAAAGTTAAAATTGATTCTCTCTCTCTCTCTCTCTCTCTCTCTCTCTCTCTCTCTCTTTCTATTTTCTTTTTTCCTTTTTTTTTTCTTTTTTTCTTTTTTTTTTTTTTTGATTTTGGGTGAGGCCAAGCCATCCCAAGGTAAGGAAAGTGATGAAAAAGAAGGTAAGGTCTGGAATCAAAAGGTGGAGAAGGGGAGGAGAATGGAAAGAGGTTCTGGGCAGGAGAGGACCTAAAAAAGTTCAAAACAGAAGGGATAGGATTGCAGATGTACTGGAACCTTACAGATTTTAGGAGCTTACAATTTTGTTTAAGACCATGTTTAGCGAATCAAACCCCCAACCAAGACCTGAAGATGAGGACTTCTTTTCATGAACTTTATTTCTGCCAAATCCAACCTCTTCTCTCTGTTTCTCCCTCCGGTATTTTGATGAAACTATGCCAGGTTTTTATTATACAATTTCAAAGAAAAAGGATTTCACTTTTGTATTTGGACTGAATTTTTAAGATGTAATTTCCTAAAATAAGCTTTGGAGAAGAGCATAAAAGTAAAACTTTAAGATGTTTCACAAACATGGGATTCTTTTTTCAAAGGACTGCAAAGCCTTATAATTCAGCTTTGTTCTGTGGGTTCCAGATCCTTTCTCACAGAATTTTCAAACAACACTGTATATGAGGCACGGAAATTGAACTGAGGAGGGTTGTGCAATGGGGAAATTTAAATATCATATCTTTTTAATCCCACCAATAAAATATTACTCTTGGAGGTAGGCTGGAGACCACTACTACGGCAGTAAATAATGATATTTTTATTAAATGAGATGAGTCTTCCACTATCTCTGAGGACCCTTTGTATATTCATTCATTTTCTTCCTAACCCAGTCAACATTGCCTCTTTTATTCTTCAGACAGAGAAAATAATGTGAAGCCTTTTAAACATCAGAAGATTCAAAGGTTTATTTTGAACATGTTTAGCCTTCAGATAAGAACCTACACTAAAAATATAGCTTCTCTTGTTAGAATTGAACTACCTCTGATAAGAAGACTGACCTCATAAAACATTTAATTTACCTCCACTACTCTATCAAATGGGAAGGGATTTGGTATGGCATACAGGACATTTAGTGGTATATGGCATACAGTTCTGGCATATAGGACATTTCAGGACACTCAGAGAGGTTAGATGTGTATGAAGATGAAAGGCCGGCCATTCACTCCAACTTATGCAATACAAAAACATTCACCAGGAAGTCAAACATAAGTTAAGGCCTGTCCCAACTAACAGTCCAGTAAATGAGTTAAGATAAATGCTCAACTGCTTGGAACCATAATTAATTAAACACTGAGGGCACAGGTACCATATTGCACACCTGAATTACATAGAAGGAAAAAATGAGAACTTAAACAGGGATATCGAACTCTGCTCCAGTTTGTAAATAATTGTTTTTAAAAACTTCTCCTAGGGGAGAACTATAGGTTCTCTCTTCCCTAGGAGGAGTTTCATTAATGAGGAAGAGTTGACTGCTGAGTTTGAGGAAATGGAAACTTTCATATACATGTAAGTGGTGTGCTGAAAGGGAGATTTTAAATTATTCATGATAAGTTAAGGACACTGAGAGAAATAGGAGAGAAAGAGTGAGCCTGGGTGACGAGATAGAGGGCACTCATAAAAGAACTTTTTCAAGATCAGCCACACACAGATTTGCATATTTCACTGAGCAAATTGGTAAAAGAGAGTAATATAACAAATGAGAAATACTAGATTCAGATCTGAAAACAAAACCATTGAGAATTGACAATGAGCAAAAAGAAAAGAGGTCAGTCTCTTGCAGAACAGGGTTCCATTGATATTAATTCAGTCCTCTAGCCTCCTACTGTTACTCTAAGTGTTTCTCAAACTTCATTGTGCATAGAAATGACCTGAAAATCTTGTTTAAATGCAGATTCTGATTCAGGAAGTCTGGAGAGAGGGCAGAGACTTTGCTCCCAGGTGATGCTGATGCTATGAATCCAGGGACCAACTGCATGTTCAGTACCAAAGTACCTAAGTCTGAATCTCATCAGACCAGTGAAATCATACAAACCAAAATGAACCCTGAAGGTACTTTAAGATAATGGGCCCGCCTCATCTCTGGAGTATCTCCAGATCTGGTTCACTCTGTCTGTGTGGCATGGTCTTCCCTGCAGGGCATTAATTGAATGAGTATGATGAAGGTGGCATCCAGATTTTCATTGCAACCCATTTCCCCACTTTCTGACATTACAATCTAAGGTAAACTATTTAATTTTTGAACCTGAATTCTCTAAAATGATAATAAGAACTTTTAGGGCTTTTTGAGCATTGAAATTGGATTAAGTAAAGCATACAATAAGAACTCAATAGGGCCTTTTTGAGGATCAAAATGGACTCTAAGAAAGCAACAAATGAACAGATCAAACAGAGACTCATGAACATGGACAATAGACTAGTGGTTAACACTGGGGAGGAGGAAGAGGACGGGTAGATGGGATAAAGGAGGTCAAATATGTGGTGACAGAAAGAAATCTAACTATGGGAGGTGAACACAGAATGTAAATATAAATATATATTTATATATATATTTATATTTATATATAAATATATATATATGCCTTACTGTTCAAATGTACAGCTGAAACTTATTGGATTTAGTTAACCATATCACCATAAAAAATTAATTATTTTTTAAAAAGAACTCAACACATATCAGCCCTTCTTCCTTCTTTCCTGTACTAAATAATAAGTATTATTATCACTGATTTATCTGACAATAAACAAAGCACTTTCACTGACACTTTTATTTTTCCCTTTTAAAATTCATAAATAAGATCCATGTTATCACTCTCCGAAGCTCAGAGAAGTTTAGTGCAGTAATCAAGAGCCTAAGGTTTGAATGGTACACACCTGAATTCAGATTCTCTATCCTTTACAGAAATTGTATTATTTGTTTGTTTGTTTGTTTGTTTTGCAGCAGAAAAGAAAAGCTTTATTAGAAGGGGAAGTACACCTCCAGACATGGAAGCGGGCCTGAGCAAAAGAAGCATGGCTCCAAAGGCCGAAATTGTACCTCTTATAGTGGCACCTATATTAAGTAAAATCATGTAAAATGTCTCTCAGAACTTCCTGTTAAATATTGGTTTTCTCTGTTCCTTCCTAAAATGCTACGATAATGATGGAAAATAATTTAAGTCACTGTATTAGTTTGCTAGGGCTACCATAAAGTATCACAGACTGGGGAACTAAAACAGCAAAAATTTATTGTCTCATAGTTCTGAAGACTGTAAATCCAAATCAGGGTGTCAACAGGATAGTTCCTTTCGAGGACTTTGAGCGAAGGATCTGTTCTAGGCCTCTCTCCTTGGCTTGTAGATAGCTGTCTTTTCTCAGTGTCCTTTCACATTGTATCCTCTCTGCATGACTCTGTGTCCACATTTTTTTTTAACGAGGATACTCATTATCCTCGAATGGCCTTATTTTAACTTAATTACCTACTAAAGACCCTATCTCCAAATAAGATCACATTCTGAGGTCCTGGGTTAGGACTTCAACATATGAATCTTGAGTAGATGCAATTCAACCATATAAATTCAACCCAGAGAGAAAATGGAAATAAACACGAACAGGACACAGAAGATGAACTATGGACAGAAGAAAAGAAGTTGTAAAAAATCTGAATGCCCAGTATACACAGCAGGGGTATGGAGTATGCAAACAAGAAACAAGGCATTTCATAACACAGAACACCAGAAAGTCTTAGGAAATAGTGGTAATACATTCTCCCAATGAGGGAAGAGCTGAAAACAAGATGTTTGTTTGAAAATGTGTATTATTCATAGTTATATCCCCAGACATTCTCTGGTCCATAAACAGGATTTATGTGGTGGAAAACTTAAACCATGGACTTTTCAAACACAGGGAGGACTAGGGTGGGGAAGACACCCTACTGAAAATAGGTAGAGTAAGTTAAAATTGACAGACTGATTGATAAGACCCCCAATTCTTTTTTACATTATGCTTTTGGAATGTTGGCAGCCAGGCAAACACTGCCTTGGGCAAGTGATTTGTAGATTGTTCTCTGGAAGAACTGAATTAAGGCAGGGAGGGCATTACAGCTTTAGTAAAGGCTACAAGTTGTCCACTTTTGACCAGGTACATAGAATTTCCAACTGTCTTTCCAGTTCCTCTTTTGTTAAAAAAAAACTATTTTATTGCAAAGTATAAGACACATACAGAACAGTTCCAAAAACTTTTTTAATGAAATATACTTAATGAAATATCACATAGTGAACACCTATGTAGCCACCAGATAAGTCAAAAAATAACACTTCCAGCAACTCAGAAACCAATGCCATCAAGGTCTTCCCAAAGACAAATCTTCCCTCCTCCTCTCAAAGATAACTACAATTCTGTATTTTAACAACACAGTTTAGTTTACCTGCTTTGAATACTTACCTAAATGAATATATATATATACATAACATATATATATATATATATATATATATATATATATATATATATGGCATATATATTCTTTTTTTCTGGCTTTCTCCCCTCAACATTATGTTTGGGAAATTAATCTATAAATTTGGAAACATCTGGAGTTCATTTTTTCTACTGCTATATGATATTCTTAGATGACAATAGCATGATTTAATGTATCCAGTCTATAATCAATAGATATTATATATTACTTTTCAACATACTTGTGAGATTTATCTACAAATTAATGGTATGTACATAATGTCTATTATCCATGTTGTTGCAGGTAACTATAGCCCAGATTTTTCAATCCAATAAAATGTTTCATTGTAAGACCAAGTTTTTATCAATTCTACTATTGATGGACATCTCTGTTGTTTCTATTATCTGCATAGTATGAATACTGATACTTAGGACAGTCTTGCATGTATCTCTTTATGCCCATGTATGAGCACCTCTGTTGGGGGTTTTTACCTAAAGGTAGAAGCACTAGATTATAGAGTATGCATATTTTTGACCTGATATGCAAGCTAATTTTCCCTAGTTATTTTGAACCAATTTATCTTCCTCAAAATAGTCTAAGAAAATTCTTGTTTACATCCTCACCAACATTGGGCAGTTTACAAACCTTTTAAATTTGAAGCACATTACTCTTAAATAAAAAAGCAGAACCAATATTAACAGCTACTTGTGGGAAATCTCCATGTGAAAAATAAAGACAAAGAAAAACAAAAATGAAAATGGAGATTGTAAAACGCATAGAGAAAAAGAGAAAAGTATTTTAATACTTTTATATTTAAAAATATTTTTAGAAATATTAACCTCTGAAATATAAAAAGTTATAAATACCATGTAAAAAAGAATGCTTTTTATAGACTAGAGAACAATAAGATACTAAAATTCAATGAAAGGATTTAAAGATTAATTTAAAGATTCCTTCGAAAAGGAAGGGGGGGGTAGAAAGTTAGAGAAAGTTAAAAAAATATCCCAAAATGCCCAATTACTAATTTATAGGAGTTCCAGGAAGAAAAATGAAAACTTGGAAAATAGATGGGAGAAAATTATCAAAGAGCAGAAAACAGGAAAAATTTCTAGAACTAAATAACATGAGTTTTCAGATTGAAGGGGCCCATCAAGTGCTTGGCACACAAACTGATACAAAATAAAACCCCAACAAGCTATACTGTCACTGAATTTCAGAAACCTAGGGGTAAAAAGAAGACTATAAAAGATTCAGAGCATAATTAGCAGGCAGTATACAAAGGGAGTTAATTGAAAAATGTCAGTAGGGCTCCACAAGAGCAGCACTGAAGTCAGACCACAATGGAAACAAAAAACAAACAAACAAAAATTCCCAAAACTTCAAAATTGATAGGGGAAAGATCTAGTTATTTAAGCAAAAAGAAAAGAGATGAAACAAAAAGACCACATGGCAAAAACCACATGTGGTTTCATCATCCTGATACATTGAGGTAAAAGTATGTATATGGGTATGTGAGTGTAAGAATGTGTATGTGTTATGAAAACGGTTTTAATAATATTCTGAATAATTATTTCCAACTGAGAATTTTCTACCTTGCCAAGAGATTAATCATTACATATGTGTGCGTGTGTGTGTGTGTGTGTGTTTATACACGCATATATGTAGAAGAGTAGAACAGACATTTTCAGTTAGCCAACATCTCAAAAACTGCTTCCCATGTATACTTTCTCAGGAAGTTAAAACAGTAAGTGCTAATCAAACCAAAGAGGAAGACATTGGATCCAGGAAACAAAAAGAAATAAATGGAAGTCCTGAGAGAATAGATGTGAAGCAGGCCAAGAAAATACTTGTCCAGGGTTAAAGAGGACAGAAAATCCCAGAAGAGTATTTCTAAGATAAAAAAATAAACAAAACCTGATAGATTGATCTCATAGGAAACATAATTCCATGGGCTCATACAATTCTATTAGGGAATTTGTGAAAAATTAATGATAGCCATATACACAGAAAAAACTAAACACATCAAAATGAGAGGGAGAAAGAGATATACAAACGAGAAAGAGATAACATTACAGCTTCAGGGAAATAAAAGTTCGGGGATAAAAATCAGAGTACATTATTTTGGCAGGTGATGATCTGCATGTAGTAATAATATTGATAAAGCTATGTTGGGATATATTTATGTTGGATGAAGGGGAAGTGCTGGGGGAAGAGAGGAGAAAAAGCAGACCTGGCAACATAAAAGTCTATAGATAATGTATAAAATGTATAATTCAAAAAACATACATTATTTAGGTATATGGAAATAATAAAGAGAAACAACTTAAGAAGTTGAAGTGGTTGCCTCTAAGGAATGGAATGGAGTAGGGTGGGATGGGGTAAGGGACTTTGTTTTTGTCGTATGCCTTATTGTATTTGGACTTTTTAAACTATATAAATGAATTACTCTGGTAAATTTTTCATTAGACAAGTAGAAATGAAAATTAAATGCTTAGCATTGTACATAGCACAAAGTAAGCACAACTAATGGTAATAATTAATATTTACCATGAGCTAGATATTGTGCTATATGCGTTACTTGAATTATCTAATTTACCCTTTAACATCTTACCATTTTATAGGTAATAAAACAGGGTCACTGAGCAGTTTGGCCTTTTAATCCAGATGACACAGCTACAAAATGGGAGAACCAAGAGCTGAGCTTTTTCTGCCTATAGAATGACTTTTTAACCCCCAAGTTATACTGCACACAGAAATGAAGGTGTCCATCATTATGAAGCTGAAGGACTTGCTAAGAAGTGACACAGCAGTTTTCTGATTCTAAATCTCATGCTCTTATCAATATACTTTATTTCATTAGAAAGCTCACATTTTATTTTCAAATTAACTCGAGTCAATTAGGAAATGAAAGACTTCCTTTTCAATGGAGTCATTTGCTAAATGTTTTGCATTTTACAACTAGAAATTTTTACTCAGGAAATTCTTACTTATTTTGTTATACCTGAAATGTCCCTGTCAGCTTCCCTCGATTAGAAACCTCCACCCCAACAAAGATAAATTTGAGTGGCTGTCCAATCAGCACAATTCAACCTGCTGCCCCTGGGTTAACCTCCTCCCCCCACCATCCCCAAAATAGAAAGGAAAGGGAAACCGTAACATTCAGAAATGCTGATACCAGGATTTAAAGGAGGCTTTTTCTTTCAAAGCAGCCACTGATAAAGACAAAGCATCATTTAGGAAGCTAATTAAGGAAGTGACACAAATAAAAATAATGAAAAATTTAGTCTTTTCAGCTATAAAGATTTTGACTGAAATTATGCTTTAAAGGGAATTGCTAACGTATGAGTTCCATATGATGTGGCCTCTGCCATTTCTGACCTCATCAGACAAGGCCCATCCCCTGCTTGTTGACTAGACTCGTCTCAACTGCATCATTGTTGTTCCCCAAGTACATCAAAATGGCTCCCATCTTATAACTTTTACACTTGCCCTTCCTTCTATTTGAAACACAATTCTCTCAGATCCTCACAGGACTCACCAAAGGCCTTCTTCTGGAAACACTTCCAAACAACTTCTTCAAATAAGACTTCCCTGACCAACTCTTTCAGCTAGACCACCCCACTCAAGTACATGTTTCCTTCTGCACTCTGCTTTATCTTCTTCAGAATACTTAGTACTATTTTAACTTTCTTTCTCTGCTCGATTTTTCATAATTTCTGTCCTCTACTAGAATATAAGGTCCATAATTTTGTCCACCTTATTCAATAATGAATCACCATATACTGGCATAGAGTAAATGATAAATAGATGTTTAAGAAAGAGAGTGGGGAAATAAAGAGGGAGGGAGGGGAGATGGATGGGAGTAAGAGAAAAAAAGGAAGAGATCTACTCTTCTTAGCATTTTCTCAGGTATACCTGAGGCCTTCAAAGGGCATTGTTAGTGTCAAAGCAAGCCTAATTCAAACCTGCCCTGAGGCTGAGATGCAAAACACACAGGTAAGAAAAGAGGGGCCCAGACACCAATTGGCAACAGAGAAACAAATGATACTATGTGTAGGTACTGAGCACGAAAGATATTTAGAGAAGAAACATGTCAAATCTCTAAAACAAATCAAGAGAACTTAGAAACTAGAAAAATAGTAGTTAGAAATAAGCAACAATTTGGAAACCAGAATTTCAGATTCCTTTTTGATGTTAGTGTCCAGGAATACAGCTGATTGCTATTTTAAGAAGTGGAGCTGTCAGTGAAGGGATCCAGAATGGTAATTTAATAATAGCACATTGGATGAGAGGAGCTATAAAATCACAAATTTCTCTGAAGAATTCCAAGGCTTAATTTACATGAGGTACCTTAAAAAGACTAAGTCCAACTTTAAAAGCTCTGCAGTAACTTCTGAAACTTAAGTAAGTTTTTCTAAGAAGTTAATTCATTTCAACCTAGCCCAGAATAATCCAATGGAGACAGCAAAAATCCTTTAAGCTATAGCATTAACTGACAGTGAAACCTGGGCAATTCTGTTAAAGGTGGTGCCAGAAGATTTGCGTGTCTCACCTCTCTCTGAGAGGCAGAAAATACTGACTGGCTTCTCCCTGTCACCAGAAGCTCAGCAGTATTCCCACTGATGCAAACAAGGCCACCTCAGCTAAGAGTGCTAGGAGAGTCATAAATCAACTGCTTTCTCTCTTAGGGGACTGGAAGAGCAGAATGAAAGGTGGAATAATTGGAAAAGCAGAGATGCCAGTATCAGTTAAATCATCCCTCCAAAATTAAGCTTAATGAATTTCAAGTCTCCCTTCTATGTCTACTTTTGTACTGAACATGGCAACATTAGGTAAAATGAGTTGATAGAGTAGCTCTAAAAAGTCTTTTTAAGGGCTAAATTGGCTTAATTTTAACTTCACATTTTTTGAGTCAGTGATATATGCTTCAAGGCCATTCTCTTGTGGCTATTTTATCAGGAAGGGCAGTATTTTTCGAAGTGTGGTCCCCAAATCAGCAACATCAGCACCACCAGGAAGTTTGTTAGAAGTGAAAATTTTAGGCCCCACCCCAGTCCTACAGAATCCTAAACTCTAAAGGTAGAATTAACCAATGAATGCTTTAAAAACCCCTTCCCCAGTGATTCAGATGCACCCCACTACAGTTGGAGAATCTTTGAGTTAGAATAATGCTAGCCACTCTAACAAACCCCAGATTTTCAGTGATTTAACTATTATAATAAGCATTTATTTCTCACTCCCTCAGTGTCAGGGGCAGCTTTTTCCCACATGATAGTTCTGGAAGCAAGGCATGTCTGTCTGTCTTGCTGTGGCCTCAGAGTTCTCTACATATTTCTGATGGATGGTGAAAAAGAGTAGAGAAGCCTTACTCTCATCTTAAACTTCCTCACTCCAATGTAGTGCACATCACTTCCACTCATGCTGCATCGTTGATAACTAGTCAATGAGTCACATCTAGATACAAAGAAGACTAGAAAATATTTTCTCTGCTGGTTGCATGCCTCCCGGCCATAAGTGCACATCAAGAAAAAAAGAGCACAAATCTCCACCATGGATGTGCAAAATTCACCCTATAAACTGTGGGGTAGCCAAAGCAGGAATAGAAAATCGTTCCCTGGAGTAAATTCTCTTAGTCACACCTTTTCAAAAATTTTAATATAGATATTTTTGTTGTTACTGCGATGATAAAAGAAACTCATACTACAGTTTCTCAAATGTTAATGTATATGTCATCCCCCCAGAGAATCTAGTAAAAATTCATATTCTGATTTGTAGGTCCAGGATAGGCCCTGACATTCTGCCTTTCTAAACAGCTCTCCATTGATCCCAATGTACTTGTCCAGGGACTACATAATTAGAGCCAGAATCTAGAGAAGGTTGCTTGCTAACAAGGGTCAATCTGTTCAATGCAATGTGGATGTCATACATAAAAAACAAAAGTGCTTACACAGTCTATACACACAGCCAAACGTGACCTGGCTCACTGCTCTCCCTGCCACCCCCTCACTTCTCTGACCTCCCTCACCTACTCCCCACCTTACTCACTTCACCCCAGCTATAGTTAACTTATTGCTGGTCTTTCACCCACAAGACATACGCCTGCCTCAGAGCCTTTGACTAATGTTTCCTCTTCCCAGAAGGGCTCTTCCTCAAGATACATATGTAGCGAACTCTCTCTTTTCCTTCAAGCTTTGGCTCAAATGTCACCTCCAAAAGACATCTACCTCTTGTTGAATAAGTAAATCAGTGGTCAGATCAAAAGACCAACCCAAAAAGACATCAAGAAGTGAGGCCTTTTTAAACCCTCAGTTCTCCTGATATTAAATCCCACCAAATCAAAAAAATGGACAAAGAAGGGGTTAGAAAAGAGTGGTGGAATTTGGTACTTGAAATAAAAATATCCCTTGGAAGATCAACAGGGCAGTGACTCACTGTAAAGATGGTAGGCAAATTCCAGGACTTCAAATATCCTGGGAACTCCTTTATTTCTTTGAAGCCCCTTCGTGTAAATTAACAGACTTCCCTTCTCCCACCCTAGGCCACACAGAAAATGGATGATGGCCTTCTTCAAAATGTCTGACCCTGGAATCCTTTTTCTGTTTTGTGACATCTGTTGTGCCAAGAATTCACTGGACCCCAAGTAGCCTGTAGGAAGGGACAAAGCCAACCACAGATACCAGGTATTAAGAGGGAAAGCTTTAAGAGCTCATAGGAGACCCATAGTCAAAGTCACCTACCAGCAAAGATTCTGCCAAACAAGGAAGAGTCGCAGGTACTCCACGTAAAACCAGTGGGTAGGGCAGAGTAGGTGTAAGGATAGTTTTAAACTCTGGAACAAGCTTCCAGACTGCAACACAGTTCACTTTAAAAGTGCCAGCTGAAATGTCACAGCATCCTTCTCACACATTCACACAGAGGCAAAATGTATAGGTATATATAGACGTGTGTGTGTGTGTGTGTGTGTGTGTGTGTGTGTGTGTGTGTGCGCGCGCACAAATATATGGTGGGTATGTTGTATGCATGCATTCTTTGTTCCTAAAATTGTTAAGTTTAATTACTCACACTTACACACACAAAAAAAAGAAATGATGGTTTCTTTGTCATTTTACAGGAGCCCTCCTACCATTTTGTCTCATTGTGCTAATGAAGTTTCATTACACAAAGTGTCTGGCACTACCAGAGAAGCAGTGATGAATTGCATGGAGGGCAAAAAGCCAAAATCCCTCCTCACATTTTGAAAATAATAAAAGTTTATTGCATCTCTTCCAGTTAAATATGTTTCTCGCAAATATAATGTAACATAATTCCATCTGAAAACTTTCTATGTGTCAGGAAAATATATTAAATTATAAGTGTTCCTAATCCTATGCCCTTCCTCTTTGGTTGGAAGTGAGATTTTTTTTTTTTTTAATCACTGGACTTTTATTGTGTTGAATGGAGTGAGAGATGAAGAGGAGAAATGAGAAAGCTTAAGAAAATCAAATTGTTCTACTCGAAAAAGGACAACCTACTGCTGGGAGAGGAAGATGAGGGTTGGAAGATGGGGGCTGGAGGGGATAGAAGAGTGATGGTAGAGAGAGACAAAAAAGAGAGGCAAAAGGTGCAGGTGAAGGAGTGAGAGATGTGAGAACAGCCATAGGGTGTAGAACTTAGAGGAGTTTAAAAGGGTTTATTAGGAAATATTGCCCTATGAAAATTAGCTCTGTCTTCTGAAATAAAATTTGTTCAGTAAAAATGCATCATGCTTTAGGAGTTTGTGATGAGTTGTTTTGTGTATTTTTATTAAATTTTTTGAAATCACTGGTTCTCTAGATCAAAAATGTTTGATTATCAGCAATTTTACATGGTCTAAGCTAATATTTTTAGGTAAGAATAATTGTCACAATTCAACTGACAGCTAGAGAAAGGAGACTCACAATATTCCAGATACAACAAGTACTTAAGGATCGAAGTAAAGTGAGATGGGAACAGGTGACCTAGAGTAGGAGCCCAGAAGTCTCCTTCTCACCCTCCAGCCAAAATCCAAGTCCTTTCATGTTTCAGGGATATAGAAGAAATAAATTGGAAGTAAAGATCCTAGGCTTGCTTCAAGAGCCAACCTACCCTTGTTCCTCCTGACTTATAGACCACCTACTACTCTGATGACTTGGAATAAAGCAAAGAAAAGGAAGCATGCTCACATGCTACCTCTTATAACACTTAGAGGGTTTGGTGGGCATGTTCGTATCTCATAAATCAGATGTATAAATTTTTCTTCCATTTGTGGGTGTGCACAATGAAGATAAGGCTAGGAGATGGGATTTTTCCCAAGCTCTGGCCTATAAATGCTCCCATATATTGAGCATAAGTACAAGGTAGTATACTAAGCACTTTTTATATATATGCATTAAATCATTAACCCACTCAAAGAATGTTTTGAGTGCCTACTTTGTGGTATGTACCACAGTGCATTATCACAACTAATCTTTACAACATCCCTAAAGGAAGAAATTATTCCCTATTTATTGAGAAAGATCTGGGCCCTATGACAGTGAATGAATTGTTCCCAATTAGTAAAGAGCTTAGTCAGGATTTGAAATGAAGTCTGCTGTATAACCCATTCTCTTCACCATTATACAACAGTGTATGCTTGAACTTTTTCCAGCTCAAAGTCTTTGAAATGCTTTTTGCAGTGCCAGCTTACACTGTGATCCACTGTCATAGGGCAGCTGGAAGAACCACACTGCGATTTGGCTGAGGTGATGCCAGAACATGCAGGGGGTACTGCTATTCTCCCCTCTTGAGCCAAAGATGATTCAAAGCTCCAGAATCTTGCCTTTTTAATGAAGAACCATGGTGTTAACAAGTCCCATTTTCTATTCATTGTTCTTCTCTAGTTTCCTAGTCTGAAGCCAGGGTTGGGAATAAAACTAAACAACAAATTCAAATCACAGGTCAGAAGATATTATCTAATCCAAGTTTTCAAGTAGAAGAGAGGGCTAAATGCCACAGGAGAGGCAAGTAGGATGAACAGCAAATTTTGCACAGGAATGGAGGTTTAATTCTTTCTCCATTTCCTCTTATTCTCCCTAAGGAAGGTTCAAAACCCTGATTAAAATATTTGCAGATCCTTCTAAAGGAGTATCTGATGAGTGAACCAAAAATAGAGGAGAGGTATGAAAGATAAGAACATTATATAAGAACATTATTTCCACAGTTAATCTTTTTGTAATAAAGCTCACTTCATTAATTTGAGTAACAGAAACAAAACATCATTTTTTTGTTTTGTAGTTTCACTAATATGCAAGCTTTTATGGCTATTTAACCAAGGTAGTTGTATTACTGGACTCACATTTTCCCAAACTACCTCACCAAAGAGAAGACTCCTTCCACTGGATTCCATTTTCTGGCTCAGCTTATAGGCTAACTTGCTATTGTCTCCATGCAAAGGTAAAGGCCACCAGATGTCCATGTATTCAAAGTCCTTTAGGCACTGGATGTTTGTATGCCTTCAAAATGTATACATGAAAGCACTACCCCCTAATATGATGGCATTTGAAGATGAGGTCTTTGGGAAGTAACTAAGTCATGAGTGTGGGGCCCTGGTCTAATAGAATTAGTGTTCTTACATAAGAAGAGACACTAAAGAGTGCTTGCTCTTTCTCTCTGCCATGTGAGGATATAGTAAGAAGGTGGCCGTTTGCAAGCCAGGGAAACAGCTATTATCAGAACCCAACCATCCTGGTATCCTGATCTTGCACCTCCAGCCTCACAGCAGTATCTTCTTTGTATCTCTAATTTACAATTCAAAGCACAACATATGTAGATCTGCCTCCTGTATCCTAGTTGCCAAGAGTGGTGAGAAAATAAAATCCCAACATCATCAAGTCTAAAAATGTAAGAAATTCCTCAAGAAGTAGGAAGAGTAATCAAATATGCTTAGAAACCAAAAGAATAAAATGCTCACTAGAGTGGGCAGGGAAATCCTGTATGATGAGTGTTGGTAGGGCTGATGGCTGAATGATGGCAAGTTCTGGGGAATTAGTAATTCCAGCCAAGTCACAGGCAAATATAAAGACTCTGGTGCAGAAACATCCATGGTATGCTCAAGGAACAACAAAGAAAAGGCCAGCAGGGAATGGTGGTGAGTAGAAGAGAAAGTGGCAGAAGAGGAGGTCAAAGAAGTAGATTAAGTTGTGATTTGTAGGCTGCTCTGGACTGAACTGTGTCCTCACAAAATTCATATGTTGAAGCACTAATCTCCACTAGAGATAGGGCTTTTAAAAAAATTTAGGGTTAACTGAGGTCCTAAGTTTGGGTTTCTACTCCCATAGGACTGGTGGCCTTGTGTGTGTGTGTGTGTGTGTGTGTGTGTGTGTGTGTGTGTCTGTCTGTCTGTCTCTCTCTGTCCCCTTCTCTCTCAGAATGTCACACAGGTGGAATTAAACAGTATGTAGCCTTTTCAGATCGGTTCCTCTCATTTAATAATATACATTTAAGTCTCCTCTATATCTTTTCATGACTTGATAGCTCACTTCCTCTCAGCACTGAATTATATACTTCATTGTCTGGATGTACCAGTTTATTTATCTGTTCACCCACTAAAGGACATCTTGGCTGCTTCCAAGTTTTGGCAATTATTAATAAAGCTAACATAAACATCCTTGTTCAGGTTTATGTACGGTCATAAGTTTTCAACTCCTCTGGGTAAATACCAAGAAACTCGATTGTGTAAGTGTATGATTACTTTTATAAGAAACTGCCAAACTGATTTCCAGAGTGTGTACCATTTTGTACTCACCCTATTAATGAGTGAGAGTTCCTGTTGCTCCACATTTATGCCTGCATTTGGTGTCAGTATTTCAGATTGGTGTCTCATTATTGTTTTAATTTTCATTTCCCTGACAACATATGATGTGGAATATCTTTTCATATGCTCATTAGCCATGTGTATATTATCTTTGGTGAGGTGTCTGTTAATGTCTCAGCCCATTTTTTCTTGGGTTGTTTGTTTTCTTAAGTTGAGTTTGAAGAATTCTTTGCATGTTTTGAGTAAGTCTTTTATCACATTGTCTTTTGTAAATATTTTCCCCAGTTTGTGACTTGTCATTTAATTCTCTTGACAAGTCTTTTGCAGAGCAGAAGTTTTTAATTTTAGTAAAGCCTAGATTATCAATTCTTTCTCTTGTGGATCATGCCTTTGGTGTTATATCTGAAAAATCATCACCATACCAAAGGTAATCTAGGTTTTCTCCTCCACCATCTTCTAGTAGTTTTATTCTTTTGTATTTTACCTGTAAGTCTATAATCCATTTTGAGTTAGTTTTTGTGATAAGTGTAAGTAAGATCCATGTCTAGATTCATTTTTTTTTTTTTGCATGTAGATGTCCATTTGCTCTAGCACCTTTTGTTGAAAAGGCTGTCTTTGCTCCATTGTATTGCCTTTACTCCACTGTCATATATCAGTTCACTATATTTATGGGGGTCTATTTCTGGTCTCTCTATTCTGTTCCATTGAGCTATTTGTTCTTTCACCAATACCACACTGTCTTGATTGTATTAGCTATATACTAACTTTTGAGGTATGGTAGTGTCAGTCCTCCAACTTTGTTCTTTCCTTCAATATTGTGTTGGCTAGTCTGAATCTTTGGTTTATCCTCATAAAGTTTAGAATCAGTTTGTTAATACCCACAAAGTAACTTGCTGACATTTTGATTAGGATTGAATTGAATGTATAGATTAGTTGAAGAGAACTGAAATCTTCACAATATTAAAACTTGTTTGTGAACATGAATTGTTTCTCCATTTGTTTGCTCTTTTTGATTTTTTTAAATTAGTTTTGTCATTTTACTCATGTAAATCTTGTACATATTTTGTTAGATTTGCACCTGAGTGTTTCATTTTTGAAGGAGCTAATCGAGAGTATTGTGTTTTTAATTTCAAATTCCACTGGTTCATTGCTGATATATAGGAAAGCAATTGACTTTTGTATATTGACCTGTAACCAACAACTTTGGTGTAATCACTTATTAATTCCAAGAAGGTTTTTTTTTGTCAATTATTTGAGCTTTTCTACATAAAGATAATGCCATTCATGAACAAGGACAGTTCTATTTCTTCCTTCTCAATCTGTATACCTTATTTCCTTATCTTGTCTTATTTTATTAGCTAGGATTTTCAGTGTAAGGCTAAAAAGAAGTAGTGAAAGTATGGTGTCAGTTGTAGTATTTTTATAGGTCCTCTTTGTCAAGTTGAAAAGATTTTTCACTATTCATTATTTTCTTATCATGAAAAGTGTTGGATTTTATCCAAAGCTTTTTTGTCATCTATTGACATAATCATGTGATTTTTCTTCTTTAGCTTAATGTGATGGATTACATTAGTTGATTTTTGAATGTTGAAACAGCCTTGCACATGTGAGATAAATTCCACTCAGTAATGTTGTACAATTCCTTTCATATATTGTTGGATTCAACTTGCTACTGTATTGCTGAAGATTTTTACATCTATGTTCATAACAGATAGTGATCTGTAGTTTTCTTTTCTTGTAATGCCTTTGCCTGGTTTGGGTATTAGAGTAATGCTGGTCTCAAAGAATGAGTTAGGAAATATTCTATCCACTTTCATATTCTGAAAGAGATTGTAGAGAATTGGTATAATACCTTTCTTAAATGTTTGGTCGAATTCACCAGTGAACTCATTTGGCCCTGGTGCTTTCTGTTTTCAGACAGTTGTGAATTATTATTTCGAATCCTTTGATACATAAAGGGCCATTCAGATTTTTCTGTTTGTTCTTGTGCGAGCATTGGCAGATTGTGATTTTCAAAGAATTGGTCCCTTTTATCTAGGTTATCAAATTTCTAGGAATAGAATTGTTCAGAGTATTCCTTCATTACTCTTTTAACATCCATGGGATCTGAAGAGATGGCTCCTCTTTCATTTCTGGTATCAGCAATTTAGGTTTTCTTTATTCTTTTCCCAGCCTGGATAGAGATTACTGATCTTTTCAAAGAAACAGCTTTTAGTTTTATTTATTTTCCTTTTTGGTTTTGTTTTAAATTTTATTGATTTCTGCTCTTCTTTTTTAAATATTTTAGTTTATGCTTACTTTGGACTTAATTTTCTGTTCCCTAGATTCCTAAAGTGCTTTTTTAACCCTTTCTCCAGGTCAGTTAGGCTTTAATAATACTGCAGCAGGTTAGGCTCTGGTTAGTCTATCTTGAGAGCAGGCTTTGTTAAGAAGAAAGTAGTGTTCTGGCATACACCAAAATGGTTCCTTTGCCCCTCTCCCTGCCAGAAGCACAAGGAGATTGTTCTCTAATATTTACTGTGGGAAGCTGGTCAAGCTCCTGGAGGCAAATCTTACAATATTGTGGGAACCCCCATAACTGGGTCAGTTTTCCTGCTGAAGCAGCTAATCAAACCACGGTTCATAGCTATAATATCACAGATGCTAGACTATATCCTTAGTGTTCTCTCTCAAACATCTTTCTCATTTTACAATATGGATAGGATGCAAATTTTCTAAATCTTTAAGGTCTAGTTTCTTTTTGCTTAATAATTGCTTCATCAAGTCATTCATCTCCTCTTCCATTTTACTATAAGTAGTCAGGAGAACCAAGTCACTCCTTCAAAATTTTGCTTAGAAACATCCGCAGCTAAATATTTGGGGCAGTACAGAGTGGCAAATAAACTCAACACAATGAATGTGTAAGATGAAGCATTGGAAGGAAGGAAGGGAAGGAAAGGAATCAAATAAAGGAGCAAGAAAAGTGGTATCATGAAGATTTGCACAGTGTAGGAAAGCTGTTGTATTATCTAACTGGATAGTGAGCCGCAGACAGGTAGGCTCAGGGGTCCCAACAATATGGACTAGAACACTGAGCTGCCCAGATTATTGATGGAGCAGGATCTATAATCAAAGCTAATTTCCCATTTATGTAGAAAGTTTGTAACTAATTCAAATGTTTAACTTAATCATTTAGTAAATTTAAATTTTTGAATTATGTGCTATCCATCCTGTTTGTTTCAAGATCCAGTAAATATCCCTAACTGGATCCTATACATATCAAAGAATCTACCAGTCACAAAACAGATTCTTAAACAGGAAAAAATAAACCTGAACTCAACTAACTATAAAGTGGCAAGGCCCAGCTTTTTACAGAATCTGAGTTCTCCATGACTACTGTACTAGCATAATGCATATTAAATGCAGTGTTTTGAATAAAGCAGCCACCACATTATTTTCTCTCTGTGGGCCACACACAGGAATAACTGCAGCAGAAGTCTGAAATCCCATCTCCCTACAGCACCCTGGTTTCTCTGTTGCCATGACAACTCCAGAGAGAATGAAATGAGGTTCCAAGATATGATCAAGTTCATTGATTTTTTAAAAATCAGGTTATGTATTTCATGAATAGCAAATCCTGAATACTGAGTTAAAATTAAATTAGAATATATTGCTTGAATTATCTTATTATACATATTCAAGTAAGGGACTTCCCAATCTAGAAATCAAAAGAACTGTATCCTTAGAGTTGCTGAAATAAATCTAGTATCCTCTCCATTATGTTTTAACAATGAACGTTGGATCATCTGAATGAAAAGATGAAGGAAGTCTGCTGACCATAAAGACAATGAGTTGTCACTTTCCACTGCCAGCTGTATTCTAGAAAATGGGTGTTCAAGCTCAGTGTTTTGATACATAATTTAAATGATAAACAGCTTTCAAATATTTGGTGAAAAATACATGGAACAAATTCTAACAAAGCATGATAACCCTGGGAAATGTCAATTAACAGGAAACAAATAAATATATTGAAGCCATAAACATGTATAACAATTACTGATAGGTAAGGCCACCTCTACTAGATTTAGGAGAAATCTGTAAAAAACAATTTACTGAAAAACTTATTTTAGACTTGGAAACATATGTTATTCATCAGCCTGCAGAAATTTCAATAGTAACTGACATTTTTACTATTTCTGCCTAAGGTTACCAATATCTGATATGTCTAATGGCAATAATTTCTTAATAACTTAGAGAAGCATTGTATACTTCCATTTTAATTAAATATCTTGGGCTTTTTTGTTTGACAATCTACTTCATACTTCAGGCACTGTGAGTGGGTAGTGACACACTAGAGGCTTTAAATGCCCCATTTCACAGCTGCGAGTTTTACGTGTGAAAGGCAGCCAATTTGCAAGAAGCACTTATGAGGATTTAAGTGGAATGGTATGTACGAGAAAACTTCCCTCGTCCTTTAAAAAGTAATAATGAGATTTTATTTATGGCTTATATATTTATAGTTCAGGGTGAATTAAAAATGAGTAAGGGTAATTTTTATTTTGAGAAACAATAATAAGTAAGTCTCAATATGCAGTAAAAACATGGTTTTGATGGTTTCCCGTATTGTTCATTGTAACTTGTGAATAAGGCAAATTGAATATAACCAACCACTGCGGAATTGTATTCCCTGAAAATTAATATGTGGAAGTCCTAACCCCCAGTACCTTGGAATGTGGTTGTCTTTGAAGATAAATCCTTTAAAGAAGTGATGCATATTAAATGAAGTCATCAGGATGAAGGAAAGGGCACTAGTCCACTATGATTCGTGTCCTTATGAGAAGAAGAAGAGACATCAAGGATGTCAGCACAAAGAAAAGACCATATGAGGACAAAGAAAACACAGATAAGGGGATGACTGTGTGAAAACACAGCAAAAAGACAGCCATCTGCAAGCCAAGTTGGAGAGAGACCTCTAGAGAAACCAAACCTTCTGACACCTTTATCTTGGAGTTCCAACCTCCAGAAATGTGAGAAAATAAGTTTCAGCTGCTTAGGCCACCAAGTCTCTGGCATTTCACTATGGCAGCCCTAGCAAACCAATAAACCAGTTCTGAGAACTTAAAATCAATTCAGATTACTTGATTTGGGGAGGAGAGTAATTTTGTTCAAACATCTCAACTCAAAGCATATAGACTTTCCTCTTTGCTGTTCCTTACCAATCTCTGACAAGATAGAGGGATGAAATAAAAGACTAATGTGTTTATCTACCTCAAAGAGTAAGGACCAATATCTGGAGGCTCTCTTTGGATTGTTTCTCCTTCCTGGCATCTCTTGGCTGGAGTCTAGAGAATTGCTATGGCAGAGGGACAACTTAAACAACTTGGACTTTGGGAGTCACTTTATAAAACAGCAAGTTAAAATTTGTGGTGTTATGATGTTATTCTAAACTTCAGAAAGTCCCAAAAATTTGGAGATAAAGGGTAGTAGAGCCAAGAGAAGCTACTCTGTGAGACTACCGTAAGTGGAGTATCTAAACAAATAATTTTCCATAGCCAAATGAGTTGCTGTGTCATTCACTGTTTTAAGAGAAATGAATGGATATGATGCACATCATATATATACAGAGATTTTAATTGAAAAGGCCATAGGATGCTAAAAGGAAAAAAAAGAATGAGAATACAAAACAAATAGCAATGGAGACAAAGCCCATTCCTGCCCTGGGCAGGCAGGCACATTATTTCTGCACTGAAAGTCTAGATGAAGGTAACTTATGAAGATAAGTTAAGGCTTAGCAGTCGCCTCCATCATCACTAATCTCCACCAGTTTGCATAGGGAAGCCAGTCGTCCCAACTGGGACATTTTCAGTCCTACATGGTAGAGGGATGTGGTCGATAAATGACCTTTGTGCTGGAACATGCTGGATTGTCTCTGCATGATTCCTATGTGTCCAATCTTCAGAAACATCTTTCTAAATTCTCATTTCCATGTTTTACCTCAAATTCAAGTCAAAAAGATCTTCAGGAAATGATGCACTCTAGACTCCTACTGCCCTCCAAACTTGAAGTAGGTGAGGACACCGAGTCTCATGAGAAATGATCAGTTCCAGATGCATTCTCTGTCCCAAAAGCAGTGATATTTATAGCCATGGTGGAGGTATTTTCAAGTCCCATTAACCGAACAATGCACCATCCAACTGCCAGACCTGCAGAAGCTGTCATCATAGCTGTGGTTATCATAGCTATTGCTTCTGAGGTATAGGAGGAGGTTCAATAAGTAGAGTAAAAGGAAAGAATGAATTTAGGATGCATGACAGATTCACTGGAATTAAATTTTATTTGGTAGTATGCTTAGTTATGCATGAATTTCATCCTTTCTGAAATTATGCGCACTACCTTATTTAGCTTTTAGGCTAAAGGAAACAAAGGCTCCCTGCATCCAATTACTATGGCAACATTTTTATCCCTCAGAACCTTGAATTAAGACTTTGTGCATTACAGTGCTTATTATGTGTAGGGGCCCTACTGAGCAAGACCCTTCTATCTAGCTAGTCCAATTGTATAACTCTCATATTAGTTCAAGAAATATCCATCCAGAGTGCTTCTACTACATACCTTGGCTACATTCTGGAGATTCAAAGATGAATATAAGACCACGCATGCTGACAGCTATCTAGCACACCCATTCCTAGAAATACAACGAGGAAAAAAAATCACTCTCTAGCAATCTTTTTTCAAGATTTCTCATAAGTCACTCTAATCTTCTATCTTTCCTCTACTTCAGTAGAGTGTACATACTAAAATTTCCAAGGATAGACTCTATACTTAATAGTTATATTTTAAATAATTATTTTTTAAGTGCTTAATCACAAGTCCCTCGTTAACATTTAGGAAAAAGCCTAGCCATGATATGCTTATAGAGAACACAGCATGAAGAGTTGGTTCATGCACACATTAAGTAAATTAATGAATTATCAGATTTATGAATCATCTTTAGATAGATCAATTTCTAGACACATGGCTCCTCCTATCTATGCTGATTCTTCTTAGCTTCAGTGTCATAGAGAGGTAGTGGTGGGCTTGTCCCTAAATTAGGAGAGCCTGGTAGAAACTGTGTTTTCCTGGAGCCACAGACTTTGGACTAACTTACAAGAGTTGGAAGAAACCAGTTACTTTGACTCTTTCTCTCTAGCCCTATTGTGCTAGTCTACCAAAGGGCATAATAAACTATGAACAATCCCAAAACACAAGTAATGAAAACCATGTGGTACTCATGATAGCCACAATCTGGAAGATAGACCATATTGGTATCTTTTGAACCACAAAGCTAAAAAGCTGAAAAGATAGCCATTATGTTGTTAAGCATACTCTTAACAACAAAAAGTCCTTTTATTATTAAATTCCTGCAGTTTGTGACTGTCACTCATCTGCTCATAACTGTTGCTAGAATTTTCTCTGCTTAAATATTCAAGGTCTCATCTGCCATTTCACCTTCTCCCTCCTTGCCTCTACCAGCACATGGTTTCTCGAAGCTTGGCTAGTGTAGTAGTCTTGCTCAATTCTGCTGACACCACCCCTTCTACCTGGAATGCTTCCCCAATCCTCTGTACCTATTCCTATAATAGCTATTCTCTTGGAATCAGAAGAATCCTCACCTTCCACTGACAGTTCCCAGTGTTGTGCCCAACTCAGCTCTGAGCTATTATAGTCTCTCCACTCTTTTGGCTACCATATCATCCTGCCTTGTGACATTTCTTGTTTCAAAGCTGCCTAGAGGTATTTTTATTTCTGAATAATAACCTCTAAAATATATGTCCTAGTTCTCCTAAACTAGTCTAAAGTTTTTTGAAATCGAAGAATTTTTTTAATCGTCTTTTGCAAAATTCAAACACAGCATTATATCCTACTTGATTCTTTATACATAATTTTTAATGTATGCATAAGATTATAAGGTAAAAAGGATTACATTTTCATATCTTGGAGTTACCTTGAAAGTCACATTATTAGGGGTTAAGCATAAGAGAACTGTGAATATTTAAAGGAGAGGAATATACTGCTGACAGTATGCTTCACATGATATACAAGACTGTCTATTTGTAGGTGCATAGATACTTTTAAAAATATGAGTTGATAATTTCATATTTTATGGAGAAATGCTTATTGAAGTATACAAAAATATGAGAGTGAAAAGCAAATAAAAGTGTTAAAAATAAGTTATTTTATCTTAAAATAAGCAAAAACTACCAACTAAATTCTGAAATAATAAATCAGGTATTTCCATTCTTTGAAGAATCATTAGAATGGGTTAGTCAATAAGACTTCTATTTCATGCTGCTTCTGCCACAATGACTTACCCAACACTAGAATCCTTTATGAACATAACTATAACCTTTTTATGGATCTCCATTAAGGTTATAAATCTCTTTAAAATCAGTATCTGAAATCTCATATTTCTTTAAAATATCAGAATGATGTAAAGTAAATATTCAATAAGTATTGACCTTTGTCAAATGATTAAACCATGAAATTTTAGTTTCCCTATTTTAAAAATAAATGATCATACATAGTTCATAAGAACAGCAAGTATTATCTGAATGATACCAGTATATGTCTGGCACATAACTGATACTCAGAAATTATATGTAGAAGGAAAGGGGAGAGACAGAGTGAAGCGAAAAAGAGAGGAAAAGAGAGAGGATGCTATGCCCTGTAGTTTATGGTACAGAATAGAAACTGTACATTAACCTTAATAAGGGTGATATGTTACCAGATGTAGGTACAAACAGGGTATGTAGTATTTCCAGAATCCCCCTAGTCCTTGCTTTCTGTTTTTGTTCAACTCATATTTATTAAAATTCAGACTGTCAGTTTTCTCCCCTCCTCATATATTTAGATATCAGCAAAGTTAGTTTCCTTTTACCTCCAATAGCAGAAACATTATTAAAAGTAACCATATTTTACTACTAGTGGAAAAAACGTTTAACAAATAACATTTTGCATTAGGAAAAAAATCCACAACGAAAATGCCAATTTACTGAATAGCTGATGTAAAGCATTAGAAGCCAAAGACATGCTGAAAATTTGTTACTGTGCCCATAGCTGTATTTAAGCAAAAGAATCATTACTTCTACTTTGAAGAAAAAGCTTCTAAATCAGCAAAGCAAAGAAAGTCAGCTGAACCTTTCTCTGAATTATTTGGCAAACAACACATTTAGTATTATTTTGTACACAAATAAGGCCACTTTTCCAAGGTGCTCAAAATATTTTTGAAAATATCCAATTGGCTTCCCAGAATCACAATCAAACCAAAAGCAGTGTTTGTACCTTTCCATAGGAATAAAACTCAACACCTATTGTAATCAAATTATTTTAGTCAGCCATGGCCAGAATCCTCCTCATCCCAAATACTTTCTCTAGCCTCTTATGAGTTTGCCTGTTTCCAGATCTTGCACTAAAACAGAAACTGATTTCTCTACTAGGACTATTCGTGGAAGGTAAAAGAGCAAACCTAGGCATCATTGGCTGTCCCTCAGGAACAGATCAGTTCAGACAGGGAGCTTAAATACATTTTTGGCTGGAGCAAACTACAGCTGGCTTTATAGATAACAATTGCTTACTAATAATTGTGGTGTTTACAAATAACTACTGCTTCCAGGGACATCCACAACTCCTCAGAGCTTTCCAGGTTTCAAAGGAAATGATTGGCAGTCTCTTCTCAATGACATGGTAAAACAGAGCTCCTAAAAACTCACTTAAAATTGAATCCTGATGGTAAATACGCATATGAAAAGATGTTCCACATCATGTATTACCAAGAAAATGCAAATTAAAACAACAACAGGATAATGGCCAAAATCCAGAAGGCTGACAACACCAAATGCTGGTGAGGATGAGGAGCAACTCTCACATTTTGCGGATGGGAACACAAAATGGTAGAACCACTTTGCAAGAAATTTTGGTGGTTTCTTACAAAACTAAACATATCTTTGCCGTATGATTCAACAATCCTGATCCTTGGTATTTGTTTAAAGGAGTTGAAAACTTATGTCCACACAGAAACCTGCACAGGGCTGTTTACAGCAGCCTTATTTGTAATTGTCAAAACTCGAAAACCAATAAGATGTCCTTCAGTAAGTGAATGGAAAGATAAGTTGTGCTTTCAGATAAAGGAATATTATTCAGTGCTAAAAAGAAACAGGCTGTGAAGTCATGAAAAGACATGGAGGAATCCTAATTGCCTGTTAGTAAGCTAAAGAAGCCAATCTGAAAAGGTATTGCCAGTCTGGAGTTGGCAGGGATTTTAGCAGAGCTTATCCTTGGAATGCTTCCACAAAATCCAAAGTGAAGAGGAGGGCAGGGCATGGGCTGAATTGTGTTATCCCCAAATTAATATGTTGAAGTCCAAACCCCTCAGTACCTCAGAACGTGATAATATTTGTAGGTAAGGTCTTTAAATAGGTAATAAAGTTAAAATGAGATGATTTAGAGTAGATGCTAATCTCACATCCAGCGTTCTCATAAGAAAGGGAAATCTGGACACAGATAATGGACAGGAGGAAAACAATGTGAAGACACAGGGAGAAGATGATCATATACAAGCCACCTTGGTACTGAACGTCGAGCATTTAGAATTGTGAGTAAATAAACCTCTATTGTTTAAGCCACCCAGTCTGTGGTATTTTGTTATGGCAGCCTGAGCAAACTAATACAGCAGGGCATGAGCTGCTTTACAAGGCACTGGTGCTCGATACAATGAAGCATACTTCATACAAGAAAGAAGATTTGAAGTTTCCTTCAAATCTATATATACATATATAATATAGCCCACTATATACCTGGGTGTAGTACTAGGTCTTTCACAATAATCACCCATTTAGCTCCCCCTAAAACCCTATAATGTGGTATTATAAACCTAATTTTTTAAATATCTGAGCTCCAATACTTAGAAAGATTTCTAAGGATAGTTGGCTGATTTTCTTCAGAAAGAATTTCAATACTTATCTAGTTGACTCCAAAGAAAATGTTCTTTCCCAGTGCTGTGATCCCTATAAGCAAGAAAGTTTCTGAAGGATGAGGATCTAGAAGGAAGATATTCCTTCATGCAAAAAAGAAGAGTACCTCCATGCACACCCTGGAGATAAAAAGCCTGTAGTTTCATCTTTTCAATTACATTTTTAAAATTATATTTACCAGAATATAAGACAAATTCTTCCACACATACACAAAGAAAGAAAGACAGAAACAGAAAGAAAAAGGGAGGTGGAGAAAGGAATGAATCCAAAAGTTACCTTGCATCAGTTGAGCCATTATTTTGGATAGAGAATAAGCACTTACAGTCAGAACTAGAATAAAACACAGAATATCAACAATGTGAAGTTTGTGTCAGCAATAATTTTCTTAACAAAAAACAGACCCTACCACTGACCTAAGGATGGAAATTAGGTTATACCTGGAAGACATTAGATCTGAATCTGTTCCTGCCATATTCATGAGTCAAAAGCATTGGAGCCACTGCTATATTTCTATTTAAATAATTTTTTTTGTTAGTTGTTATATACAGACACACACGTGTGTTAGTTTTTACTGAAATATTTAACATTTGTCCAAGAGTGATTTTGCCCAACAGGACACATTTGGCAATACCTGTGGACAATTTTGATATTTCACATCTAAGAGTGCTACTAGCATCTGGTCGATGGAGGCCAGGGATGCTGCTAGACATCTTATAATGCATACTGAACAGCCCCCATAACCCAACCTACAACAAAGAGTTATCCAGCCCAAAATGTCAATAGCACTGAGGGTTCCTGCATAGGAATTTACTCAAATTTTTTTGTCTGTGCCAGCTTACTTTGTACCAGTCTTAATGATATATTTGTTGGGACTCTACACAGTATATGTAAGATAGAGGAATTCATTAAATGTATTTATATAACTTAACTTGCTTTTTAAAAGTTAATCATATTTCTGTAATGCATTATCAGTATTTACTTTTATAGAACCATATGTATGGTCTGAAACTTCACTTACCAGTTAACATATTGTGTTTTGTTGCTTGTTATTATCTGACATGCAGTGAATACATTTTATAGATTTTTTCAGGATTAGAATACTAATATCCATAATATCAAAATATTATATCTGGAACATATGATTTTTCTCCTGGACTCCAAAATACAGTATAATATGTAAAGTATATTTTTATGAACTGTATCATGGAATGTATTTTTAAAAATTACTTACTTTTGAAAAATTGAGATTATTTTTTATTTTTTATATATTTGTATCATATATTTTAAAAAGTGACATTAGGAAATGTATAAGTTAAAATTTTATTTAAATCCCCCAGCCACACTTCACTTGTACATATTAGATTTGCATTGATTAGGCTCAATTCAGCAAACAGTTACTGAGCATGGAGAAATAATGACAACTGTAAGTTTTTAGCTAATAACTAAGAGCTCACTCTGGCCAAAGAGAACAGGGACAGCAAAATATTTTTCTTTGTGGTTGAGTTTAAAAAAAAGGTAAAATAAAGTTTTCTCCTTTATATTTTTTCCCTTTCCTGAAATGTTCATCAACCAGTTTCCCTATTTCCACAGTCTTAACGATTACTAATTTTAATAATTCTGACATTATGTTGAATCAAGATCCACAATTTGCTAAAATAAAGTTTGAATCATTTGATTCTTTCCAACTGCTCTCTATAGATAATGCTACAATGGAAATTTCAAGTATATGAATTTTATTTTTCTTTCCGACAAATTTCCTTAAAATAATTTTCAGAGTGAGATTGTTAAGTCAAATAGTATGAACATTTTAATGACTATAAGTATCATGGTGTTACTTAAAAAAGAATTGTGCAACTTTCATTACAACTAGAGCATAATGGTGAAAAAATATCATAGCATACTTGCCAGCATTGAGTTTTATCTATGAAAAAAAATATATTTTGTAATTAAATTGAGACTTTAAATGTGCCTTAAATTTTATTTAAAATTTAGGTCCCTAATTATTGGTATGGAAGAAATTTTCCTATATTCAAATTTGCATTTTTAAAAATGTTTATGTTCTATGCTGATTTATCTGTTAGACTCCTAAAGTTTTTCCATAAAATTAAACATAAAATTATTGTTTATTAATCAAATAATGCTGCTATCACTTGTCTTATACATTCATAAAGGATTGTTGTATTTATGGCACATTTACCAGGTTTTGAGCAACCAAAAGAAACTGAGATCCTGAGAATATTCAACACTTTCAACAAAGAGCTTAGATGGGGGTGGAGGGCAATTTAATAACTATAACAACAAAAGCATTTGAGACCAGTAATCCACTTACCAAAGAGGCTTGGGTTAGTTTCAAAATGATTATAGTAGCCAAGTTTAAAATGAATAGGGAGAAAAAAACCTCACAGATAACCATATGTTAAGAAATATTTTTATTCTTGTCTTTTCTTTCTTTCTACTTTCTCTGCATGAGCAGTTTAGGGGATTAATGCAAACCTCTGAACATGCTGTTTTGCACTGAGCTCGCTTAGTCTTTTCTTCTCAAGTCCTTGACCCAGATAAAGAAAGATATGATTTCCAAATTCAATGAAAGCTTAAATTGGAGGTGAGGGGGGAAAATGCTATCTCAGCTCAGAGCATGATTTCTCTGCTGTCCTACAATTGTAATTGTAAGATAGAGTTTCACTTAAAAAAAAAAAAAAAACTCCCTTTATTCTTTCAGGCCTCATAGAATCACTCACTGTGTAAAGGGACTTTGAGATGCATTTGCCATAGCAGATCACATATTTTGAAACAAAACTCAAAACAGTCTGACAAAAGATTTTTTCCTTATTTGCCAATGTATTTATAATAAGCTTATAAGTGTTCAAAGGTTGTATAAATTTATATACAAAATCAATTGCCTAAGTCTCACTTGTCCCCTCTCGGTCCCCAGACAGCCTCATCTAGTGTCCAGGCATCAACAGGACATAGGTGCTGTCCCCTTCTCCTTCTGTGCTTTCAGCCCTCTCCTCTCTTTAATTGAGTCAGTTTCTTCAAGTGCCTACAAACATCTCATACCACAGGTATTTCAAAATCAACACATCCAAAATTGAGTCATCTTTTCTTCCAAACCAGTTTCTCCATATTTCATCCTCTTTCCATGAAAAATACTACATCATTCATTATCCAAATCAGAAACTCGAGAGTCTCCCCACAGGGAGAGTTTCCCTTTCTCTATGTCTTTTTCACACTCAGTCACTGAATCCTGTCAATTCTTTCTGAAAAGAATCGAAATCTCTCGGGTGTATTTCCTTCTCCTCATCCTCACCATTCCTGCCTTAGTACGCACACATCCTGACAACTTCCTGGGCAAATCATTTAAATTATCTCCGTCTTGGTTCTCTTGCCACCAGTGTTCATTACCATTCACCTGCCTCCCACACACCACCCCATACCACCCTCCAAAATACACATCTCATGTGACATGTGACAACCACTCTTTCCTTATGACTTCATTTTAAAAATATCTGAGTTGTCTTCGCTGTAACTGAAAAAGTCATGCATAAAACTCATATTCACCATAACTGGGCAAAATGAGAAATTTTGAATTGCTGTAGAAAACAGTTGGCAGGCTGATTTTTCCGTAACATGGGATTTCTAGGATTGAAAATTTACAAGCAGTTTTGTGCTCTTACTTGTATCACGTCCACCCCCACCCCATCCTCCATCCCTTAATCTCACTTCAGAGAGTCTCTTACATCCAAAATACAGATTGTGAACCCAACGACAGAACAGACAGAAGCAAAGTAAAATATGCACAGACTTCAAATGCTACAAACAGACTCCAAACAGCTACAACATGTAATTGTTTAATTTAAAAAAACTGACATCCTCAAAGAAAGGCCTCCTAAACTGATACCTATGATATTCAATAATTTTTTTCTCCTTTGAGGTGTTCTGAGCTCTTTATAAAAATCAACTCTTTGAATACATAAATAGAGATCAAAGAAAGAGTAAACTCAAATATTTTTGTCCTTTTCTCACAGTTAAATACAATTCTTTAGGTATCAAAACCAGGAGATAAGAAGGGTTATGTTATTGATATACACATAAATTTCTTCAATGGTAGTTTTGAACTATAATGGGCTAGGCCATGTGCTATGGAAACCCACTTGTATCAGAGGGAAAGAGAGTATCTCATTTTTCTAGGAGTTTCTGAGGGCAGAGACTGCATCCAACACAAGGACTGACACAAAGTCATTATTCAATAAATGTCAATGAATGAATATTAGAAGAAAATGGTTGAAAATGAGATAATGACTGAAAAGAGGCACGTACCAAGTGCTACTGATCACAGCTGATCCTATGGGGTGAGCTGGTGGTCAGGAAAGGCCTCTGGGCAGAATTTCTAGAAGGCAGGGCTCTTTGAGTGATAAGATAGCTTGCATATTTCCGTTTTCTGGAAATGCCTTTACCTATTTCTCTATATACTGAACTCTTATTCATCATTCAAGCCCAGGTGAAGCCTCTGTTCCTCACCAAAGCCTGTCCCAACCATCATACTCTCCCCAGTGAAATCTTTTGTACTTTACGTTTCTGGAGTGCTTTATTTATACCTATGTTTATATTCACATTCTCATACCATGTCTTTATCACATGTGAACATCTTCTAGTTTATTTTGTTGAAACACTTATATAGCACTTACTATGTGCCAAGCAGTATCCTAATGGCTTTGTATTATCATCTCAATCCTCACAGCAATCCTATGTATAGTTTTACTATTGACCCCTTTTACAGCTGAGTAAACTGAATTCAGTTCAGACTGCTAGAATTCTGTTTTTTTTGCTTTACAGAGCAAGCTCCCTGAAAGAAGAAAATGCACTGTCTACATTTTTCTAACCTTGACTTGTAGCACATGACTTAGCAAATTATAGACTTTTGATTTAATAAACAAAAAGGATGTATATATTATTGAATAAAGAAAGTTTGCAGAGGAGAGAAAGAGCAGTTAAGGGAATCATTTTATAAACTATATAAATGTCCAACCAATGTGCTGTATACTTGAGACTAATAAAATAAAATTAAAAAGAAAAAAGAATGTTTGGCAGAGGAACCTGCCCAAATCAAAGAGACTCCACTCATTTTAGGAGACAGTTAAATTTTCTTCACTATAACCTCCCCTTAACAGCCAAAATGTTTAGTGAATTATTGATCTCAGAGAAAAAAAATAAATAATAGCTACTGTTAACTATTATCCTTGAGCTCAAGTAAAACTCATCAAGATCTGGTTAACCCACTTACTTCAGAAAGACAAATCTCACAAATCACTGCCAAAAAAAATGGTGGGGGGGTGGTCTAATGCTTGCAAAATTTCTGTGAGAAATCTCACTTCAAAACTGTGCCAATCTGCTGTATAATGTGCTGTTAAAGAACAGAGGATATCTACTGTTAAAACTGAAGATGAGAAGATCAACACACTTTCTCGATGCCAACTGGAACCATGTCAGGGGAGTGTGTAGAAAGACCCAGAGCACAACAAACTGGGTCGGCTTGTGGGCAGACCCTCTGCATCCACCCTAACCCCTAGCATTTGGAGGGTCAAGAGCTGCGTGAATGTAAAAAGAAAGATATTGCACAGATGATGATGGAGACCTAAAAGATATGATTCTATATGAATGATGTGTACTGTCTGAATAGAGAAAAAAGTATATTAGGTACAACCTAACTGGTCTCTAGGTCTCCTGAAATTTTTACCTCATTGGTTATTTTTAAGAGCAAAAAATAAGCCTGGCCTAAAGAATGGAGGCACTTTGATTTTGAAAAGTGCCAAAAGAACACCACCTCCCTTTCAATGATTGTAACCTCATTCACTTGGGACAAGTACCATTTTAAAATGGCAGCCCTCCATGAGGAGGTAACCCTTGTCATTATCAGCTAGCACTTGGGTTTATCCAATAATTCTTTATCAGAGATTAGTTCACCTGCACGTAAGAATAAGTAAAGGACCCAGACTAGTACCAAAGGAAAGGAGAGGAGTTTTAGGAAAGAGGAATACATAACCCCTAAGTGTGAGGAAGGCCTGATAGGCCCACATTACGTGCTCCATAGTTTTCCCAGGCTTGCTGTGTCACCAGGACAGGGCAGAGCTGCTGGTGTATCCTGAGCATTAAAAATAATAAGCAGTTTCTACTCAGGAAGCTAAGTAGTTTTTAGTGAGAGAAAAGTGCTTCTTTATCAGTCAGTATCTATTTCTAAAAAAACAAAAAAGAACAGATTTCAGTGAGTGGGGTCAAGGGCTATCAGGTCAGAACCATGATGCCTGAAGAATAATCAAAGAGCAGGGAGAAAGCATAATGTTCTGGCATCAGGCTGATCAGTGGCACACAGAAAGACAGAACCCGGGGCTGAGATTACACAGAACCAGTCAGCGACCCAGTGTTCCATTCTGCCCTACAAAGATAAGTCATATTACCACCTGCATGCCCAGATTCTCAAATGTTTGTTTCATAAGTAGTATGAAAAGGCATTCAGATGTCACTGATGGTTTATTCCTGCTCACACAGTCAGGTGCTAGAGACAATCAGTGCAAAAGACCTGTATCCCTGAAACATTCTAATCATCAAACTTATCGACCAAAGCTACCCAGTAATCAGAACTTTTAAATGAGCAAGTATGGGTTTGGAAGAGTCTTTCTTTCTGTACACAAGCCAAAAGCCAGAGCTTCCGTGAACTGCTGTGTAGGTTGTGCCCTGCACATGGGCACCCTATTCAAGTGGGCATGAGAGAACTCAAGTCCTCTCTGCAAATCAAACTATTGCAGGATTGTCCAGCTCCAGAAGGGATACCATGTTATTATTGATCTGCTCAAAAATGAGTGTTTTTTAAAAAAATAATTGGTCTACCTGGCAGATGTACCTTTATTTTTGCAGGTAAAAACACACCTTATATATAAGCAGAGGCCATGCCAAGTCTAGTTTAATTGAGTGTGAGCAGGAGCAAAACAGAGAGCTGAGGGGGTAACTGGAGGTCCCCTACTGCATCCCTACAATTTCTGACCTCACTCAACTCAGTGTCTCACAACAAAGGGCTCGTTGTCTCAGGAAGAGCAACAAAGAGAGGCCCAGAGGTCTAGCGATGTCCATGGGCATGGATGACTTTATCTAAGTAGCTCCAGAGAGTCTAGACACGAACGAGAAAGCACACATGCTGAATTCCCAAGGAACAAGGGAAGAGAAGGGAGGAAGCAGATGTGGTAATGTGCTGTGCATACTTTAGACACCTGTCCAGCAGAGAGTTGGTCTGGAGTAGGGGCTTGATTGGAAGGAGCTGAGTGGTGGGCCCACCACTGAGAAGTTCCTTTGTCACATGTTGGGAATGAGATGTTGAAGAGAAGTTGGAAGAATCTGTGTTAATCAATTGGCGAGAACTAAATATTAGGTTTTCCCAGGGCTGGCTGCAATCTTCCCATTTGCTTATGATCTTCAGGTCCACATCTGAGCTCTTGATCTCATCACCTTTCTAAAAGCCAGAATTATTCTGCTTAGGGATTCCTTCGTGACCTCGTAGATTCATCTTCTCATGAGCCTCGGGACATCATTTGGTAGCAGGAGGCCACATGTGGTTCTCCTATTTGTTGAATGCACCCCTAACCTCCCAGCTGGCATGAAGAAAATGCAGAGGGCTCTAGCCCCACAGAAGCTCCCCTAACCTGAGATGAATCTCATTTTTTGGTCCTGTGAGCCAGCTCCACTGAAGAAGCCGTTACTTATGATACAGCTAAGGTTCTCAAAGTGAAGAGCATCCTTTTCCAGCCTCAGGCATCATCCAGCATGCCTGTGAATTCTGCATTTTAAGCACCTTAGATCTCAGCTTAATTAAGAGCATCACTGCTCCCTGAGCAATCTTGTGACAGAAAAACAGGCATGCAAAAAAAAAAAAAAAAAAAAAGCACAGCTCAGCTAGCTAAGTTCCTTTCCTTCAAGAAAGCATTTAAGGAGAAGCTGCTCCTGCCCATCAGGGCATAAGTGCTTCTGGGAAGTAGGGCCAGGCAGGAGAGAGAGCTAGGAGTCTCAGGGCCACAGTATGGGCAGACCAGACCCACAGACAAGCAGCCAGGGCAGCTTTTGGACAACCTATCATGAAGTATGCAAAAGTCATCAGTCTCTTTACAAGTGCAGAGGACCACAGGTAAAGGGGTCCAGCAGGGAATCAGGTCCTAAAAATAAGTGTGGGGATGCTGAGCTAATTAAATGTGACTGTGAGGACCTGGCATGCAGAATAACTAGTAGCTACCCTACTCTTTTCCAGGGCCCCCAATAGAGACCTCCTGGAAGGACTGTGCTAGTGGTCAACCTGCTGGAAGAAGGTGGACCCAGCCCCTTCTCTTCTAGAGAAGTTAAACCCAGGAGGACTGATGTGAATGGTTAAGCTGGGCTACAATCAGTTTGTTCCTTCTCTCTGACAGCTGACACTCTGGAGCACTTAGAAATGCAAAGGGCCCAACTGAAAGCTTCCTAATTGGGAGCCACAGCACAACTTCCTTCCTCCTGCTTCATCTCCCCAACCTGTGGATTGGGTATGAAGCCAGATTCACTTTCTCAGTTAACAAAATGACATTTCTACAGGAACTAAGCTGCTCTCACCTGGAGTTAAAAGATAGCAGGGAGGGAGGGAGAAAGAGAGGAGCTAAGGTTTTACTGGAGAAGCAGGATATCAAGAGAGGTGATGAAGGTAGTCATTGGAGTCAGCCTGCCTGGACTTGAGCCTCAACCTTGCCACTCTCTAGCCATGTGGCTTTGAGCAAATTGTTAGCCTCATTTGTCCAGTGAGAATAATGATAGTACCTACCTGATAGGGTTTTTTGAATATTAAATCAGTCAATATACATAAAGTACTTAAAAACAGTAGCTCACACAGTTTCTTTCTAGATTATAATCTCTGTAATTATTAGCTACTATTAATCCATAACGATAGTGATGTAGATGCTATGATTCTTACTTCGCAGCCGAAGAACTGAGACACTGAGCCCAAGTCACACAGCTAGTAAATGATGAACCTGGAAATTGAACCTATAGCCTACAACACACCCACTGAGTATATGGTCTTGTAAGCACTACACTTTACAACTAAAACAAAGCATTTCTTGTTCAACATCAGATTAATTAAATGATTTCTCTTTAGACACTAGGATTTTATACAAATTTAATTCCTAGTATCAAATTCTGCCCCTGTAAACCAAGGCATTTCTACAAGCACTCACCCACTTGGTCCATAGGCCAATAATTTTCTTCTGAATCTTCATATTAAAGTGTCCCATCCAAACCTATAAATTCAGATTTTCTGGAGTAGAGCCTAGAAATCTTCATTTTTAATAAACTCCCACATGTACACAACCAACTTCATCACCCATTCCCCCCTATAATTCTCATACACCCCAAAGTTGGAAGCCATGGCTATAGGTTGTTTCTACACAATTTTGTTTTGTTGGGGGTTATTTTTTACATGTTTTTAATAGGTACCTGAAATATTCCCAATAGATTTCCAAACATCAAATTCAAAACCTAAAAAAAAAAAAATCTCTACCTGACTTATCTTTTACAAATAAAGCAGTCTCCCACAAAAGTGCGGAATCTGTGGAAGGCATGGGCTGAAGGAATTCCCATCACTACCATTTATTCAGACCATTTCCATTAAGAAAGAAAACATTAACTTCATAATTATCCCCATGTCTCCAGGTCTATGGTGGTTCTTTGAATCACTTTTTTAGGATGGAAAAGTTAACCCTTTCCAACCCCAATCATAGTTCCCAGTTAGAGGGAAGCAAAAAATGAATTATCCTTGTCATAACGAGGGCTGTTCTGGTGATCTGCTATCTGGAAATTACTGTTCAATGTAGAGTGAACACACTTGCCAGACAAAAATTCTTCCTTCCTCCTCCACTAGAATGTCACCACTAAAAGCACAGAGAGTGCTTTTATTCCTAGTATGTATGTTATTCCAAACAAAAATGTGTTGTCCAAATAACTCAAAAAGCGTCAAGACTACCTGACCCATGAACTATCTACTCTTATGACCTCCCAACTCAGTCAAGCCACTGAACTCTGAACATTCACTGACCATGTGTCAAGTAAAAAGTCTTGCTCTGATAATAATATAGCAAAAATAATAAGTAGCTTTCATTAACCACTGAATTCCTAAGCTCTGTGCTCAGTGCTTTTCATAATTAAAGTGAAAAAAGAAAACAGGAAGAAGGGGGAAGCTGCTCACCTTTGAAAAATGACGAGGTGAAGTGTATAGTATTCAATTTACCAGTTGCCATGCCCTTCCTCCCTTGGTGTCCAGTAAGCTGTTCATGGTCCCCAACCAGCTTGTATGTGACACCTCTCCACCTGCTCTGCCAGAAGTTCTTTGCTGGTCAACTGGCAGGTACATGAACGGAAAATACCTTCAGTCTGCTGGAAGCTCTCTGTGAGATTTTCTTCCAACACAGCATGTATGGGCTTTCAGTAGGGGGTTGGGAGGACAAGGAGAAGGTGGTAGAATTATTTCAGGTTGAAAATAAAAAGAAAAAATGAGTGCAGCTGGCGATCCCTGGTTAAATATTAGCTCTTCAGTTAGCAGTAGTTTGAGCCTACAGCATTTGGGTTGTTTTTCCCCTGAGCTATTAGGATGTTCATCAGTTCAAATAAAAATCTGCAAGCAAACTAGTAATAAAGACAGTAAATTTGCTTCTCTACCAACCTGATTATGGAGCATTTCTGGCTTATTATCTTATTTAATTGTCTAAGGAAACTAATTGTTTTGGCTCGTTTGTGGAAATATATAATGCTTGGCTTCTTTGCTTGCAGATCGGGCCAGAACATTTTGGCACTGAAGAATATGTATTTGATCTATGAAGTATAGTCTTTTGAATATGCATTTAGACTAAGGTAGAAAATTTATTTATTCTGAAGCTCATTAGTTTGTACTGGAATGTCTTTTGGATGAGTATCAATAAAATATTTATTCTATAAGCAGAGGTGTCTGTACATAGGGAGAAGAGGCATCCAACTCATTGGATCAGGAAACTACTTTGCCCCACAAATAGATTCTTCATAGACACTGATGATGGTAATAATAATAATGAGGAGAAGGAAGAAAAGGAGGAGGAGGAGGAAAAAGAGGAAACAGAAACAAATAAAGAAATAAACAAACTGTATTTTCCAGTCCCTCAGACCTGTGTTCAAATTAAATTCTGCTACTACCAGCTCTGAACCTCAATTTTCTTATCTGTAAAATGTTTACTACATCATAATGGTGTTGAAAGAATCAAATGTGCTAATGTAGATAAGGCTTCTGAGCCATAACAGATATCTGATGCAATCAGTTCTTACAGAACTAGGATTGCCAGGTAAAATACAGGATGCCAGGTATATTCATTTTCTATTGCTGCTGTAACAAATTACCACAAACTTAGTAACCCTAAACAACAAAAACACATTATCTTACAATTTTTGGAGTTAGAAGTCTAAAATGGAACTGTAGGACTGGGTTTCTTCTGGAAACTCTAAGGGAGAATCTATTTCCTCACCTTTTCTACATTCTTTGGCTATGGCCTCTTCCTCCATCTTTAAAACCAACAACATAGAAACTTCTTTAGTCTTTGACCTCTGCTTCCATCCATACATCTTCTCCCTTATAAGGACTCTTGTGATTATCCAGCCTTCCTAGTTAATTCAAGATAACCTCCTCATTTCAACATTCTTAATTTAGTCATACCTTCAAAGTCTCTTCTGCCATATAAGGTGACATATTCATGTTTTCCTGAGATTGAGACTTGGATAATTTTAGAGAGCACTGTTCAACCTAGTCCATATAATCCACCCTCTGGCCTCCAAAGATTCACATATATCTTTTATGTAAAATACATTCATCCAATCTCAGCATTGCAGAAGGTCTTGACCCATTATAGCATCAATGCAATTTCAAAGTCTCTTCTAAATATCAACCAAAAATCCTAAATCTCATTCTTCAGGTAATGCATGAGTCAAACTCTTGGTATAATCCATCTAAGGCAAAATTTGTCTCTATCTGTGGCCTTCTGAAAATTAAAAACAAGTTACATAACTCCAAAATCCAATGGTGGGACAGACATAGAATAACAGTTATAGCCATTTTCATTCAAAAGTAGTGGTGGGTGATGAAACAAAGAAAAGAATCACTGATTCCAAGAAATATTGAGATCCAACTGGCAAAAATTTACTAGGTTTCAAGACCTGGGAATAATTTCTGTGGTGTGCAGCTCTGCCTTTTGGGCCCTCAGTTCAATCCTCTGGGCATGGAGCTCTACCCTTTAAGCTAACAGTCTCACTGACTGGGTCATTCTTCCTTTTTCACAATTGTAGAGCATATTTGTAACTAATTAACTTTCAATTCTATTTCTTGTATAAGATTTTTTTGAGTCAGACATCTTCCTTTCATTTCTTCGTCTTTCTGTTCCTTTTAATCCAAGCCAGCAGTGTTTCTGACAGCATAACATCCTCTAGAACATTGGAGTCTCTCATATGTCCCAGGGATTCACTTCATTAGGGAAACCACCCTCCACAGATCCATCCAGATAATCTCAACTCTGTTTTTGGCTTCTCCTAAAATGGCCAAGGTTATCAATGAGCCATATGCATACTCTCTTCAAAGGAAGGTGTATGTGACTGAATACTTGCACCTTTTGATTTTTCCAAAAAATTAGCAGAAAGTTGTTGAGCCATTGTTGATCCACACCCTTGGCTTTCTCTCAGAGCACTTTCTTGACATTACATCTAAAGGCAGCATCTTTGTAATCTGAATATGCTGAGAATTTCTCAAATCATCAAGTCTTGGTTCTTTTTTGCTTAGAGTTCTTTCCTCAGTCTCTTTTCTATCACATTTTACTATAAAGAGCAAGAAGAAACCACACTATACCTTTAACCTATTGCTTAGAGGTCTTCTCAGTTAAGTATCCAATTTTATCACTTACAAAATTCTGCTTTCCATATAATAATAGAATGCAACACAACTAAATTTTCTTTCATCACATAACAAGGATCTCTTTTACATCAGTTTCCAATAACACCTAGCTAAATTCAAATTTCAGAAAAATAATGACTATTTGGTACAAATATAACCCAAATATTACACAGGACACAGACTAAAAATATTGTTTACCTGAAATTCAAATTTAACTGGGTACCTTGATTTTTATTTGATAAATCATATCAGCTAGGTACTATAGAGAGAGAATAAAATATAGAATGAGGAAATGCTGAAGATGAAGAAAATAATAGAAGAAATGCACAGTGTGGCTATGTCTGGCAGGGCAGGTCATATTGAGGTGCAGAAGGCCTTGAACAGACAAGGAGGTAATTGTAAGGGTTCTGAGAAGGTGAGAGCTGGAGAGAGGGGGATTAATCCTGAAAGATTAGAGGTGCTGAGAGTGAACATATGTCACCTCATTATTTTGCTGAGGGTCACACCTGCCAAAAGGACCTCATTTTATAAAACAGTTGCCTCTAAAGGAGAAAAGATATTTTTCATCATTCTCTAGGCGTTTTGTAGCTAGGGAGGGTAGGAGGGAGAGAGGGAGAGAAGAGGAGAGGGGGGAGAAAGGGGAAGAGGGGGGAAAGAGGGAGAGAGAAAGAGAGGAAGAGAGAGAGAGAGAATGCATCTATGGGCATGGCAGCATCATGATTTTAGTGAAACTTATTAACAGAAATTTTTCCTCAGTAGAAAGCCAGCACTCTTTACATACTAAGTTTGTGGATCACAGTGAATATATTCTCAGGATAATTTGATACCATAAATGTAAGTACAGGTCACATTGTCACACACAAAAAAAATATATTGCTAATGCCACCTTATTAACATGTGGCTTTTCCAAAAGAAAAAGGCGTTTCAAGTTTATCAGTCGTATCTACTGCACTTAATTGTTTGCTTCACTGCCCTCCCCAACCACCCCCAAAGGCAAGAAAATCTTTCAATCTGTAACCTTTAAACCTCCCTACTACTTGAAAAAAGATTAGAAGAACACCACTTAGCTTCAAGTGACTTTACAGCTATTTCAGACATAAACCACCTAATGATGTTCAAGGCAGAAACTGAGTTGTGTTGAAGAACATGGTTGCCTCCTTTTCTGGTTTATCCTGAACATGACTTTTAGGGGAAACTTCCTCTTAATAATAACAGCAGTGCTTGTTCATTTCTATGCGTCAGGTGCTCCTCTAAATACTTTACATGTATAATTAACTTAATTTCCTACAGGGAAGCACTGGTGTCATCCTTGTTTTATTAATGGTAGTACTGAGGCACAGAGAGATTAAATAACTTGCCCAGGATCACAAAGTTATAAGTGGCAATCTGGCTCTATAACCTATGTTCCACACCACTCTGCAGTCTGTCTCTCTCACTATTTGAAATGAATTCCTAAAACCTTAGGAACACCTATAACCAAACACTAATGACAAGACTCATCTAGCAGAAGTAAGCAGGAAGAACTCTAATATAAGTAACAGCACCCTGAGTCAAGCATGCTTACTGATTTAATATCATGCAGAAATTCTTCAGTTGGTTAAAAATTGAATTCTGTAGTGAGATCAACCTGTGTTTTAGTTCTGCTTCTCCCCCTGAACACATGATTTTGACCATCACTAAACCACTCTAAGCCTCAATGTTTCCACTAGTAAAATGAGACAATGATAGTAAAATTTGCAGGATTGATGTTAAAATTACATGTTATTATCATTGATACTAACTATTGATAATAACTATTACTAACAATGATAATAACTATTATCATTGTATTTTTTATACACCCATACAGTGCATTTGTATGAGAGAAGAACTACACTATTGTATCTTTAAATAATGTTGAGAGTAGCAATGAAGAACAAGTAACAGAATCAGTTTTCACTGCTTCAGATTTAGTGAAAGCATTTGGAGAATCCAAAGGTAGATATGAAGGTGCTGAAGGAGGACATATAGACCCTTAGAGGAAAGATTACAAAAGAGGTGATTACATCTTCAAAAGGTAAGAGTGAATTAACAGTGTTTCATCAAGGACATGAAAAATAATCATTACACAGCTGCCTCTCATCTCCATTAAATCCAAATAATTTAATTTGGATATACGTTCTTCCTTGGAAAACCTTCATGTCACTGATAAAGTATAGAAAGGGGTCACCCTGGGATACTAATTCTTTTCCTCATAGAAATATATAAAAGGAACTGCACATCTATATTGAATAATATTTATCTGGGTATAATCTAGTCTAGAGATGAGGAGAATAAATGAGCCTGAGGATTCCATGAGAATTCTTTGAAAAAACATCTACATTACAATGTTAAATAATTATCATTAGAAATAAAGGATTTCTTATACATAGTTTATTTTTCTGACAATATAATTGTAAGCTATATTCTTTTGCTTTCTTTAGTTGGTAGAAGCACATTTTTTAAGTAATCATGTTATCCATCCACATTTCTTCTTCAGACTCAGTCTCACTAATGAAGCCATCTCACACCTATCAGTTTTTTTTAGCTGCATTTGTTTTAACTTTCTTAATTATGCTCTTAAGTTTAGAGGTGAGATTCTTTTTTAAATGTTTTCCTTTTTATGATTGGAAAAGTATACATCTTCAAAATTAACATGTTTAAAAATAAAGACCAAATTCAAAAGAAAAATGAAATAACCATAATCCCAATTAAAATATCCTGGCTCTTCAATAAATGTACAAATAACTTTTTATTTAAAAGTGAGAATGTTTAATATTGGAAAAAGTATGGTGAACTAGGCAGTTTTATCCACTGCTGGTCCATGTGCTGGTACAATGAAATTTACCTTTTGGAAAACACTTTCCAGTATGACTCAATACCATTAAAATTTTTATACCTTTTGATCCAATATATCTCATTCTGAAACTATCCTAAGAATTAGGAAAAAAATAAGCTTATACATAAAGATGTCCAAAGCATTATTAAGGACATTGAAATGCAATCAAACTAAGTGTACAATTATAATATTGCACATTAATTAAAAATTATGGGTTTTGATAATACTTTAAAAATTGGCCTTTTGCTTAAAATTATTCCTTGACCTTCTCAATATTGCTGAAGGCCAGAGCTCATTCCAGTAAGATAGTGATGAACCAGCAGCCAGAATGTCGTGTTGAAGAAATTACTTTGTTGTTCTCCTTTTTTAGAAGAGAGAGACAAATTACAGGAAAAGATCAAGTGAGGAAATACATTTTCAAAGGAACCTTTTCCATAAAACATCCTGAAGTCACTGGTTTCATCCCAATCTCCTGTTCTGCCCTTCATCTTTGTCTTGATACCAAAGAGCTTTTGTGGTCAGAGTGATGACAGAAAGCAAGTCTGCAAGACTCACCCTCATCAAAGGAGTATGACATTCTACACAGCACACACCTCAAGCAGGAAAGCAGGCAAGTCAGTTTTACGATGTCCAATAACCACTCTCAACTTTTAACAAGGTGTTTCTGAACAAATCAGAGTACCAAAACACTCTTTTTCTGATCTGCTCATATTTCTTCTTTCTAACACGGATAAGGGAAATGTATACATGGGAATGTTAAATACTTAGCAGTATTCAAGGAAGAGAAATAACTGAGATTAGAAGTTGACATTTTAGACTATTCAAATCTCTAAATTCACATTACCATCATATCTCCACTGTCAGTTTGCATGTACAAAGTACATATCATAGGGGTAGAAAGGGTTCAATCCTCTAGCTGATGAACATATGACTAGCACTTCAAGAAAGGTTATATCTTATACAGGCAGCAGACTGTAAGGGACAATGGTCTCTCAGTCCTTCCTCTCTGAGCATCAGAATTTTGGCTGCACATATCAGTTGATCCACTGAATTAAAGTTAATGACCTTGGGATGGATACCCATAAGTTAGGCTTTATAATAACAGAAAAATATCCTACACATGACTGAAACCACCCTGTGAAATGTACCACATGGATTTTTCTAAGCCATGAATTTTGCTTCTTACATACACAAAAGGGTGGTTGTGAAATTATCTTGGGCTCTTCTTCACCATAGAACTGGTAAGGTCTTCAATTGGCTATAACTCAAAACTGTCGCTACCCGGAACCAATCTGCATCCTTTTTGTCTCCTCACCCTGTTTTGCTTTCTTCTTCTATGTACCTCTCACTTCTGCCTCCGCATTTCGATCTGTCTTGGAAAGGATTATCCCTTAGATTAAAATTTTTAGCCAAATTTAAATGAATTCTTCTTCCCTATGTCTGCAATTGCTTAAAAGGCTGACTTTAAGTTTAGAGCTTCCACTGACACACATCTGCAGTCCTTGTCTCTCCTCAATCAAAGTCTCTTGTCCCTCCTTACTCAAGGTCTCTTCTATCCTGATATATGTTCTTCAAAATCCTATTACTGCCAGTTATCTAAGATTGCTCTTACCATTACCACCAACAACAACAACAAGGCAGGGGTTTGCCATATAACCACTTCGAGTCCATTCTTCTTTGCCCTAGGGTTGTCCTTAATTTTAATGAAGGGTTAGGTGTGTTTTGAGTAAAATTTCGTGCAGCCTGATAGTCCCAGGAAAATGCAAATAAAACTACTTCCAAAGTAGCCCTCAAGTAACATTGTATCCAGTAAGAATGTTCTGTACCATAGGCAGCATAAGAGAAAAGGAAAAACAAAACAACAACAACAGCAAATCACTTCTGGAGGATAGAGTTTTACCTGTGCTTACTCGAACAAAGAATGGAGGAGCCTTTGCAAATAATCTGGCAACTGCCATGATGCAAAATCAATTAACTAACTTGAGGATGCCAGTTTAGAAAGCTGATTAACTAATCAGTGGCACTGATATCTGGATTAATATATCACCTTAGATAGATTACCATCAGGCCACATGAAAATATGCTGAACATTTGCAAACTTTTTCATATAATAAAATAGTAATCATATTAATAATACCACTTATTTAATTCTTGTCCTTTGCCACAGATTACTTTCACAACAACCATGCAAAATAGTTATCATTTATTCATTCCATTATTCAATAAATATTTACTAAACTCCTGTGAGGGTCCAGGTACTGAACTAAAACAGATCACAAAGGTGACTATGGCCTTGATGAGGAGAACAGAGTATACTATAAAAGGTGCTCATGTAAGTTGCAAACACAGCCAGAGGAAGGTGTTCAGAAAAGTGTTCCTTGAGGAGGCAGCATCTGAGCTATCAAAAGCAGCATGAGCAGGAGAATCCTATTGCAGAAGCCCAAGTACCAGGTGACTGGAAGGAGAGTGAAGACATCAGCAGTGTGAATCAAGAGCTCATGGTGGCTAACTAGATGCAAGGAATAAGAACGGTAGAGGAGTTTTGGCTTATGAAGTGAATGGCAATGCCAATATTCAAGATATGGCGAATTTCAGCAAATTTGGGTGTGGGGAATATGATGATTTCACCCTCCTTTTACATCTGAGGAAACTAAGGCTTAAAATGGCTAAAGACCTAACTAAAGGTCACAGTAGTAGTAAATGATCAAGCTAGAATTCAAGATTATTTTGGCTACTTCCAAATTTATGCTCTTTTCATCGATCCAACCCATTTTGTTAGTGATTTTATGGGAAAATTCAATGGGTAGTAGTTTAATTTTGTTGGAGAGACAGTAAGAAGTATTTACCAAAAGAAAAATTATTTTCCTTTCTACCCCAATGCTCGCCAAAAAGGTACCCTATCTGCAACTATTTTTCTCCTTCCACCACTCCCTTTTACCCTTTTAGTCCTACTTTTTCTATTAGATTCCCCACAGAACACTAAGCCCTGAAAAGGAAAAGAATTAGAAGGTCCCCCAATAGCTCAAGATAATTATTATCTTCAAACTACATATTTCCTTATCTTCACTTCCCAGTGTTAGAGGTTTGATCAAATCATGTTTTTATGTTATTGCTGTCATGGTATACATAAGCAGATGTAGGGTGTAAAGCCAGTAAGGAAAAAAGCACACATTTTTCTCACAGTAGAACTCACTCATAAATCTTACATACTGAGTAGAAGGCTAAATTTAGATTTTAAGTCATTTGGCTTTTCCAGAAAGTTGGAATTATTGACCAAATGAAACAAGAGGTATCTTGTTTTCCCATCAGAATTATAAAATCTCCTTTACTCACCCAAAATCTATTTGTCTAAATTATATATATTTTGAATCCCTTTGTTAAAATTAAAAAATGTCCAAAAAGATTATATAAAGCTTCAGAATTTTACCACCTAAAGTTTTTAAGAATCCTCTAAAGTCACTATGGCAGCCTCTTAATAAATTATCTAATTATTCAGAAATAAATTATTCCATTCATCCATATAAATTCCACCATAGTTCACTTATGTGAACACAGTACAAAGATTAATATTTTTATTCGTCTAATTTATTGATACTGATTAGTACAAATAGTTCATTGAAAATGCATTACAAAGGAAATGCTCCAAGGAGAATTACATAACATTTCATTTACTGAGAAACCGATTCTTATCTCCAGAGAGTTCTTAATAGTTAGCAAAAGAAAATCTTCCAGTAAAATTCAAAAATTGCAGTATACCATTCCCTGGTTTATCCAGCTATAGAGGACTTTAAAGCTAATAATCTGAGGACAGTTCACACGATGAGAGGTCACAAAGCATGGCTCTCAGGTTTAAATGTGAAAATGTGACCTGTCCTGTATTCATCCATGGCATATGAAATAATTTCTGCTTATTGTTTTTTCATTGATTCGACTACTATTTACTGAGCTTACACTTACTTTATTAAGTACACCAGTTCTTCGTGAAATACCCAGAATCATGATTTTTAAGCCAATTTGGAATATTGCCTAAACCCTATCTTTGCTTCTGATATTCATATAAGACAATGAACATAAAGTATTTGGGTTCTGGTGCTGCTTGAGCAAGTTGTTTTGGGGGATTAAACATGAACACCCTTGAAGAATTTTTGGTCTAATGGAGAAAAGATAATTATATTAGAAATACAGATGAAGTACGATTGTTCAGACTGCTTCTAGTTTCTCCTTGGACTTATTTAAGGAAAATAATGGATTTGAGGTAAAGATAAAACAAAGTAGAGGGTTAAGAATAGTTTTGATAGTGTTCATTCTCCTTTGCTTAGATTCACACAGTGCCCTAGCCCAGTTCACGGGATGCTTCACAGAAGAACTGAGCTTTAGGGATTTGAACTGAGCTTTGGAGGAAAGCCAAGATTCAGACTTTTAAAGATAAGAAAGAAGAAACAGAGTGTGGTCTGTCTGTCAACACTGGGACCTTGAACATGGGAGTTGAGGAAGGGGAAGGGAGCTACGGGCAGGCCCTGAGCTTCCCAGGGGTGGTGAGGTCTCCAACGATGAAGATGACATGAATGAGAACTATAAGTGGCACATCAGTATAAATTCTGAGTTTGCTCTTGAGGGCCTAGGTAACATTTTCTGAGAGAGGGGTGCTTAAATGAATAATAGCAGAGTTTTATAGGAAGACTTTGTCAATCAGGCAGCTCAACTGAGAATTAAGCTGGCAAGCCCTATGAATGAGTATTTATAGAACTCTGGTACCTGAGAATGGGCAACAGAAACTGGAAGCATGTTTGTGGTAACAGATTGCTTTACCCTTTGTGCACAAACTTATCTCACCAAGGATCAAAATCATTTAAAATCATCCAGATGTTATGGGAGAAATGCTGCTCTATATACTGTGTGGTGTTGTCAAAGGAACAGACAGATTGATGAAACAGAATAGAGAGCCCAAAAGTGGATTCCCATAAATATAGTCAACTGATCTTTTATATTTTGGTATAAATCTAACAACAACAACAACAACAACAACAACAAAAAGAAAGAAAGAGAGAGAGAGAGAGAGAGAGAGAGAGAGAAAGAAAGAAAGAAAGAAAGAAAGAAAGAAAGAAAGAAAGAAAGAAAGAAAGAAAGAAAGAAAGAAAGGCTGATGAAAGAGTTCAAACACATAATGAGAAACATGCCTTGTCACAAGATTGGAAGACTCAGCATGAAAAAGTTCGCCATTTGCTCTCCCCATATTGATCTATAGATTTAATTCAATTTCAATAAAACCCCCAGCAGAATTTTTGGTAGCATTAGTCAGGTTGATTCTAAAATGTATATTAAAAAAAAAAAGAAACCAGAATGGCCACAATTTTGAAAAAGGAGACTGAAGTTGGGGGAATCATATTACCCATATAAGATCATGTGATAAAGCTACAGAAATCAAAATAGTGTGATACTGGGAAAGGATAGATACATAGATCAACAGAATAGAATAGAGTCAAGAAATAAAGTCCCAGAAACATGGTGATCTGACATTTAATAGGCACAAAAGAAATTTAGTGGAGAAAGAATAGTCTTTTCAACAAATTGTTCCAACACGATTGGTTGATAATCCATATACAAAATATAAATAAACTTTGACCTAAATATAACCCCTTATACAAAAATTAAATTAAATGGATCAAAGATGTAAGTAGAAAGCACACAACTATAAAACTTTCAAGAGAAAATACTGAGAAAATCTTCATGACTTGAGTTAGGAAAGGAGATTATAGACATGATACCAAAAGCACAATCTAGAAAAGAAAAAAATTGATAAATTAGACCTTATCAAAGTTAAAAATTTTTCTTCTTAACACGAAAGTTAAGAAAATAATGGACAAGATAAAGACTATTTGAAAATGTTTGCAAATCACATATTCAATAAAGGATCTGTAACTTAATACACAAAAAAAGAAAAACCCTCAAAGCTCAACGGTAGGAAAATGAACAACCCAATTTAAAATCGGACAAAAGACCTTATGAAAGATAATAAATACACGAAAGATAAATAAGCCCATAAAAAGATGTTCAACCTCATTAGCCATTTTGAAAAATCAAATTAAAACCATGATGAGATACTGCTATATACTAATTAGAATGGCTAGCCAAATACTGACAACATCAGGTGATAACAAGAATATAGAGCAACTGGAACCCTCAGACATTGTGTGAGGAAATGCAAAACTTTACAGATGGTCTGGAAAACAATTTGGTAGTTTCTTATAAAGTTAAAAATACATCTACATATGACCCAGCATTTCATTCCTAGAGAAATTGCACCGGAAAAAATCAAAACTTATGTTCACACTAGAACTTGCAATGGGAATTTATAACAATTCTATTCATAATCACCAAAAATGAAAACAAACAAATGTCTTTCAATGTTTAAATGAACAAACACACTGTTATGCCCATACAATGCAATATTACTCAGCAAGAAAAAGTAATAAACTATTAATACATTCAATAATACGGATAAATCTTAAACAAATTATGCTGAGTGAAAGAACCCAATTTCAAGAAGTTGCATACTATATGAATCTGTGTATGTAATATTCTAGTGAATTTTACATAATACTTTATATAGAGAGAACAGATCAGTGTTGCCAACAGCTTAGAATAGAAGGAGAATTTGGCTAGAAAGGACAGAATGAGAGTGCTATGGAAATAATGGAACTTTTCTGTACCATGACTGTAGGAGAATTATGTAAATCTATACATGTGCTACAATTTGTAAAATTGTATACTCCCAAAAAAGTCAATTTTACTTTACATTAACTTTAAAAAATGAAATTTTAAAAAGATACAGACTGATATCTAAGGGACTGATAGTCTAAAGGAGCAAGGAACACAATAAATCACACACACACATGCACAAACACACACACAGTCTGATACTGTACACCCAACCCCTCAACTCTTTGGGCAGGATGTATGTCTTGATCAGCTTTGATTTACGGTTCTCAGGCTCTGGCACTGTTCTCTGTAAATAATAATGAGACCAAATAGCTGATAAATGCCAGTGGGTGATGACACAGAATCCACCATGTTTACTACATGGTGCCTTACCAGTTCCTGTGGAGAAAAAGAAAAAGAAAATCCAAACCTCCCTCAGTGCAAAGATCTTTATGAATGTGACGGATTCCCAAGCAAGAGTACACCAAGTCCACTGAGGGATGGGATGGGAGGGGATTAGAAGATTGCATGTTCTGAATCCTCAAAAACTATGTACTGAATGAAATCATTGAGGGATGAAGATAGGGATGCTGTGGCATCTGACCTTACACTCATTTTTATGGACACATTGGCCAGATGCCCCCACGGCATTTCCAACTTGGGAAGAAAAGTGGCCCATTGGCCCTTGTAGTATAATATTGTCTCTGAACAGTCTCCTCTGCAAAAACAAGAATGGCTCCAAGTTCTCAAGAATGTACTGCAACTGTAACGTTCGAAGTTTTATTACCAAGACCCTTCTTCCCTTTCTAGCAAGAATCTGATAGAATAATTTAGCCTGCCAAGTTCTTCAGTTGTGTTGTCATAAACACAGTGGAATAAAACACAAAGGCTTTACTCTGCAGGAAAACAAAACTCTGTGACCTCATTTTGCAGTTGTGTGCTGATAAGACCTGAACATACAGGTTACAAAAAATAAGATGAATACGACAAATACCCTGCCTTGAAAGGCTTAGCAAAGAACAAATAAATACTCTAGACAAACTATAATTAAGGGCTTTGAGAGAGGTATGAATTACTGCAGAAGTACATCTGGAGGAGGTGGGTGGGGTAAAGGTGGGATCAAGAAAAGCTTTATTGAAGATAATCTCTTTTTTAGTCTTTCTTTTGTTCTAAGGATTGCCACTTGCAGAGTATTCTCTAACCTTTTATAGCACATAGCAGATGAAAACTGTCAGTGGCCACTGGAACTGCACTTTTATCATCCAGAAGATAAACTGAAGAGGTAGGTAACACTGCCTATGCTTTGCTCAATTGCTCAACTCCTTTCCTTTCCAGATAGTGAGACCTCTTAGAAGAAAGAAGTTTGGGATTAGGGCGGCTGGTAAAGTCCTCTTAGGCTAAGCACTTCCAACACTGTCTTAAAACACTGTGTGAATCTGAGAAAAGAAGACTCCCTACTGTCTGAATTATTGCTAACCCTCTATTTTCTTCTCTCCTCACATTCAGTCACATTATTTCTCTTACACAAATGCATAGGGAAGCTATTTTTATCACAGCTTAAGAAAGGTCATTCCAACTTTTAAAGTTTTCATTATGTAATAATAACAGTTAAAAAGAAAACCACAAGACATATTATATACTACCCTCTGATCTCAAGGAGAACAACTGTAATTTCCTCTTAAGATCAGCCACTGGCAGATGAAGCTTTGGAGAATCTCCCAAAGCTGAACTGGAATCTGATATCATTGCTTTGTAAATTTTTTTCCAGAATATATATTCTTATAATATCAATTTGATATTTTTTCAAAACTAACTATTCTCATCTCAAAGTTATTCACTACACTGTTCTTCATCACATGCATCTTTTATATAATAACTAAAATCACAGTTAACCACATTGCGTTCCATTCTCATTAAGTGTCAGGCATTGTGTTATAATCTCCACAACAGCCCTATGAGGTAATTATCATTATTCCCACTTTACAATTAAGAAAACAAAGGCTCAGAGAAATGAAGTCAATTGCCCAAACTGGTGTATGATAGGGCTTAGACAAGAACTCAGGTTAAAAAGTTCATATTTGAAAGGGACTTTGCCTATTGTCTAGCAATTTCTCTAGAGGCCAAATATTGAAGGTAATAGTCAACTAGCACATTCTAAAGAAGAACTGCTAAACACACTTCTGCAGAACTAATAAAATTGTGAAGAAACCATCTCCTCATCACCCAACCCACATGATAGAGAGAAATCTAAATACAGGAAAAGAGATTTGCCAAGCAGGTCCCACCAGAGGCAGGAGTAGAAACAGGGAAAGGACAAGGACACAGGTAATTTCAGCCAGAATGTACCTCACCAAAGCCATGAATTCTGGTTTGGGGGGCTCACATGTGCATCTCACAGAGAACCAGCATTCAGACACCTCCCATGGAAGACTTCATTCAGCCAGTAGTAGCCAAAAGAGACTCTTAATGATAAACTAGATGAGAAAAAAGATTTCGCCTCTTTCATCTAATCTTCCCCATGTGAGTACTGAAATGAGAAGTAGAGGAAAACTGAAGACTATGACTGTGCCATGCCCCCTGATAGGTCCCGGGCATGAGTATTGTCCGAGATTGGAAGGGAAGAAAGAAGCTTGGAATTAGATGTGAGACTCAAATTTTTACTTAGAATTGGTAGGTACTTAACTACCTGAAAACAAGTACAAACTGCCAAAAAAAAAAAAAACTGTTCTTATAACTAAAAGGGTCAAAACTATAGGATTTGCCCAAGTTATCATCAGAAAGGAGAGGCAATAAGACATATTAAAAGATAGTAGTGAGAGTGAAGGGGGGAGAATGCGTCCCATTTGCACCCCCCAAGTACACGTAAAATATGAAGCAACATTTGACAAAATAATACTGAGTTCAAAGAAACCACCTAAAGTGTTATTAAGGGGGAGAAAAAAAAAAACAATGCAAACTAACGTAATAGAATTTTTTTTAAGAGAGATACGTGAAAAACAATAGTGTTTACTCATGGAGAGTGGCTTATGATCAGTGAGGGAGGGGAGGGAGAATTACGTTTTATACCCTCCCACAGTTTGAATTTTTTAAATGTGTGTATGTTGTATTTAGAATTAAAATGTCAATTAAAAGTAATGATTCCACTTATTTCTAGATATAATATAAGGTAACCTTTTGGAAAATAAAAAATAAATTTCAAGCCAAGACTCTAGTCACTTTATCTATGTACTTGTAAAGATGGAGAAAATGTAACTGATACTGTTTTCATAAAACAAATGTATACTCCTTCTTTTATTATACCAATCAGTAGTGAAGGGGAAAGAAACCACCATGGTCTATGCATGAAAATTCCCCTATGCCTCAGCTGTTGTCTAACTGGTACTACTAATGCTAGTGTACAATTTAGGCAGCATTCTGAAGCAGCTAGGACCATGTGCTTTTAGCCTGGCGCCATAGCTGTTGTTGGGATGAAAGCTGCAGGGAAAAAAAAATGATTGGTGTGTACACAGGAAGATCCTACTTGCTGACAAAGGAATTTCAGGATAATGCCAACACTGTCACGGAAACGTACAACACAAATCCTCAAACTCCAATTATCATTCATTTTCTCCACCTTCTTATTACTTGTGTTTGACAGCTGTTTGGTGACAATGAAAGAAAGATTCTCCATCTCTAGGTATTATGCTGGTTGGCCAGATTAACCTCTGGGAAGATTTAGTTATCTTTGAGAGGGCAGTCCCTCTCAAACATCCCTTTATCTATCTTGTCCAAATTGGTGTTTGCTTGGGTGATTCGCCCATCCTGAGACTTAGCTTCCCTGTCACTGCACACTGTGATCGGGCTTCATCAAACACCAGAGCTGAGCCTCTTTTCAAGAAATGTTAATTCTGTAGCTGCCTATTTCCAGTTATAGCAGGATACACAGAAATATGCTTGAGGTTGTCTATCAAGATAAGCATTAAAATTAGGTCACAGAAAAAATAGGTTACAAAACAGTGTGTATGGAATGAGCCCTTTGAAATATGATGTACATAGCGAAGAAGTCTAGAAAAATACATTAAGATACCAGTGGAAATCTCTGTATAGTGGGTTACTGATTATCTCTTTGGTTTATGCGAATGCATTTTCTGGTTTTTTCAGTATACAAGTATTGCCTCTTTAATCATATAAAATAACAAAGCTACTTTAAATATGTAAATGTTACCCCACAGTTGAATAATTTTTAAAAGATGATTGGGGGTGCCTCCTAACATGAGAAACAGCTGCAACATGACTTTAGTTTGCAACCAACAGACTCGATACTCTACCTTTTCTCATTTCTGATTCATGTGATTGCTGGAATTGTTTATTGGAAGTAAAGCCACTTTCTGGTTTTCTGATTGAATTTCTAAGCAGAAAGGAATGGGGGATTGTGTGACATCAATAATTACACAACATGTCCACTGAGCTAGAGATTTGTATCTCTGTAAATTTAGTGTGTGTGTGTGAGAAGGTGACTAAGTGTGTAAGTGCAAGTATGCAGGTAGAAGCATGTGTGTGTGCATGCATGTGTGTAAAACTTTCTCTAAAAGGTCCAGTGGCAAAGGTCACAATGGAAGCAATGAGCCTCTGCAGAAGCCCTTGGCTGGAGACAGCACCAAACTCAAGGCAGGGAAGAGTATGTTCTCCAGCACCCACTCCAAACCACCTGACCACATGCTACAGCATTCTCTGGTGTAGAACATTAGGTGACCCACAGCTTTCAATGCAGGAATCTTTTCCTGGCATGTTGGGGGCCTGTGAAGCTGCCCAGAAACAGAATAAGAAAAATGGTCACAGCTGTCTCTGGCTGATCTTCCCGTGTTGACACTCTGGGCTATGTCTGGGGTGTACTCCTATAGCCAACATGCCAAGGGTTACTGCTCTTCCATGAGACATCAGATTTATGCTAGGGTTTGTAGAGATGCAAGCAATAGGATTCCCTTTCCTTCCCTGAGTTTAAAATCTAGAGGGACTGAGAAGCTGAAAAGAGGAAAATCAAAGTGCTAACTTTACTTTTGATAAAATTATTAGAGAATATGGCTTAGGTGTGGCAATATTAAGCTTCCTGCAACTGAACCCCAAAACTAGATAGCTCTGTACATTCGCACACAGCCAATAGTGACATTGCAGAACTGAATGCATGTTGAAGGCACCCCCCATAAGTCTATCACATGGAGGAGCACATCAGATTGCTTGCTCCCTACAGGCAGGCAGATCTGCATCAGAGAAGAGGAGAGGGAGGGATGGCACCTTAAACATATGTAGCATCTTGTCTCCATTTACCAATCTAATAATAGAAGAGGTATGTGAGAAGGAAAGAGAGAGAGGCCAGGAGTGGATAGAAAATAAACCCCTCTAGTTAGGAGCTAGACTACAGGGGCATAAGTTGCTCACCCATAGTGTTTGGTCTTATCTGCCTTCTAGTTCTCACCCCAATACCTCTGTAAAGCTGGCAAAGAGGGGGCCACTTAATGAGAAAACGACCGATTCCTTATCTTCACAAAGGTGCCTTGTTTCAAATCACTGATAAACCTAATAAGGCTGATCTGTTGTAGTCATCAGGGAAGTTTTTGCCTACTTTCAGGCAGCCTGAGAACCACTAAGCCTCTGGTTACTTCCAGATCCAAAACTTTATTATTTTCACTTCTTTCCTAAGGTATCATTTCCTACTACATATCTTAAGCAATCTTGAAGTTAAAAAAAAAATGGGAATAGGATGAAAAATGGGCTAAAACATTTTACCACAATTTAGTAACATTATTAACTTAAGAAAAAAAAATCTGAAAAGCTAAATGCTAAACCATTTGTAAAAGTTGATTAATTAAACATTCAAATAAGAGCAACATTAAGCTGTGATTTATAATTCTCTCCTCTATGAAAACACAGTGGACTAGAAGATAGCTTAGCAATTTTATCCATACCAGGCAATTTGCTCATATCTATTACTCTAATTGATTATTCACTTTGAAGCTTGAGTCATCTGAGACAGAATATAAATAAACAAAATCCAGATTAGCTGCCAAATTTGGAGCCCAAGTCTGGATGCATGCCAAGCAAGGGTGGTGGTGTAGTGTGGATATTACCTACAGCAAAGCCTGAATCTGCCAAAAGAATGTATTCCCGTTGCTATGATCTGAACACATGTGTCCCCTCAAAATTCACATGTTGGAAACTTAATGCCCAATGTAATGATGTTAGAAGGTGGGGCCTTTGGGAGGCAATTGGTTCATGAAGGTGGAGCCCTCATAAGTGGGAGTAGTTTCTTTTAAAAGTGGCTCCAAGGAGATTCTAGTCTCTTCCACTTTCTGAGGGGACAAAGAGAAGTTTATGACCCAGGAAGAGACCCACACCCAACCACTCTGGCGCCCTGATTTCAGACATCCAGCCTCCGGAACTGTGAGAAATACAATTATGTTGTTTATATGCTACTCAGTCTGTGCTATCTTGTTATAGCAGCCCATTAACTAAGACATCCATTAATACAAGATATAGCGCAGTCTTCAAGGAGAAATTCATTCCTTCTTAATTTACTTTTTTGCCTGTATTGAAATGATCCAGAAGATAACCACAGATAAAGCAAAGCACTAAGTTACAAACTGGAAAAACAGTCAGAGTTAAAGAGAAAAAAGTAGATGGGCATAGCCCTTCAGTCATTGACCTTTTCAACCAGAATTTTCTGAGTGCCTACAATGTGCCAGGCAGTTCTTGTGTTAAGAACTATGAGTTATGTAATACTGAGTTCTTATTTTGAATTATCTCCCAAATGAGGTATTTTCAAAATTGATTGAAATGAAGTGAACTATTTTAAGCAGGACCATGGTAAAGAAGACATGATAAAGTAAATTATTCTAAACAGAATAATTTGGTCTACTGTCAATTTGCGATAAACTTCTCAGACACACAGCAAAATGAAAAAATTAGGTGTGTGTGTGTGTGTGTGTGTGTGTGCAAGTGTGTTGGATAAGGTGGCCTCCTTGGAAGAATTTGTCTTTTATTCTTACTACTTCCAACTTCTTTGGAATAAAAAAGAGTTTGTGTGTGTGTGTGTGTGTATATATATATATATATATATATATATATATATATATATATGTACACACACACATATATATATATACATATATATGTATATGTATATGTATATGTATGTGTGTGTGTATGTAGTATATGATACTAGTAAATGGTTGGATTTTCCTTTTGATGTCCTTAATTTGCAAACTAAAAAGCCAGAAACCCTATGAAAGTCCCCAAATTGTGGAAATTTTACTTGCTCTGATTGCTAAAGATTTGAGAGTTCTCTGCTAGAAAGACTGAGGAAGATGTACAGGTTGAGATGGCAGATGTAATGTACCTTGAAAGAAAAGGAGAGCTGTTAAATCTCAGATTAATAGAAGTTGACATAGTAAGAAAACCTGGTTGACACACAGTAAATGCAAAATCATTGAGTCAGCTCTCCCTACTTTGTTGGCTGATTCTCAAGACTGTGTCGAGACTTAATTGTATCACAGGCTCTTCAGGATGCAGGATGTATTTTCCTCCAGGAGGACAGAATGCAATGAGTAGTGGTGGTCAGTTCTTATTGTCTAGTGTATACCTACATCAAGGATAAAACTGAAGAAGAAAGGAGCTGGCAAAGTTCTCAATAAGAAATACAGAAACATTGTTCTGAACAGACCAAACACTACTTTTGCTATTACTGAGTAAGACAAAATAAAGGAAGTCAAAAGAAACCAGATGTAGACTATAAACAGCAGCTGTCTAGAGCACCTGTTTGGAAGATAAGCAAGGGTCCACATGACCTTGAGATCTCATACAATGCACCCTGTAAGCTCTTTCCTGGACTAGCACAGTCCTAATCCTGAGTATGTTTGTTGAACCTAAGGTGAAGGGGGTGAGAGAGAAGACTAGGATGAGTTTAAAATAGCTGAGTAAACCAAAAGTAATAGAGCAGTAGAAGACTCACAGAGGTCTCAAACCAAAGACCTTATATACCTAATACCCCTCTCTCTGACCACTCACTGTTGACCCTATATTCAAGTTCATAATTAATTCCTGTTTTTCAGGTGCAAGTCTGTCATGTTTTTTTTTTAATTTAGCTCCTTTCTTTTCTTCCCCTCATCCAAATATATTAGTTGCCATGGGAACCATGCTCCTAATTCTACGGGTGGAGTCCTGAGAGGTCTACAGGCAGATGAAGAGAGATTTAATCTCAGGGTTTGAAATGCAAACCCCAAGATGGAAAATTGCAGAAGTTGAATAAACCACATGTAACTTCAACCTCTCAAATACATCCTGCTTGGACCAGGTAATAAAATTCTAACAGTAAAATCATCAAACACAGGCAGAAGTTTCTATGCTATTCTTCACTGGAGCTTTGCACATAAACCAATCAATCAAGGAGAGTGGTACCCATAAAAGTATATCACTGACAAATTTATGTTTCTTCATCTCTCAAGTGCCAGCCAGAGTGAAGTTCTTTCAAACCACCGCCCTATTTTCTATGGGTAACTATACTATACATTGCCTTCTGCTATAATGCCATCTAATTAGACCCCTCAAGCCTTTCAAATTTTCTCAGTCACCAAGAGAAGGTTTCCCCCAAGAACCTATCAAAAGAATCAGGTCTAGAGTACTCAGGACACTGTCCTCCCATTGGTAGGTGATTGCCTGCCTCTCTCCAACCGTTTCCCTAGACTTAAGCCCAATGATTTCACCATAAGCACCAAGTACACACCACAAGCTCAGTTCAGGCACTTTATCCTGGCCCCCTTATCCAAGGACACTGAATGTTTGCGTACATTACAAACATTTAATACAACAGAATTAATGTTGAGAAGTTCTTAATAACACAGAGTTCAAAGAGTCATAATAAACCTTATGTTCAACCTAATACATTTAGTTCCTCTTATGTTTTATGGTTTTTACACCAGGGAGAACAGAATTTAACCATCTAGGAAATCTGCATCCTGCTCTTCGAGCAGTGCTCTCCCTATCAGGTGAGCTTTGAAACAGCTGAACCTCAGGACTGTAAGAGCAGGTTAGAATGCTCCAGTTACTTCTCACTAGTGAGTTGTGGAAGCATCACCTTATCAATGTGCACCAGCTAGAAAGCAGTAAGCTCAACAGAGGTTGTTGAAGAGCATTCAATAAAGGGACTATCTCAAAAGGTAGCAAGAGCTAAGAGAACAAGCAGGGGACATATCTAGAACTAGCAACAGTGAGATGTACTTGAGATCTGCTGGAGGCACTGGAATGCAGCTAGCAGCTGTAGGAGAAGAGCCACTTGAGAGGAGCCACGGTGTGTAGCAGAGGAAGCCCACCTTAAAGGGAGAGAAAAGGAGGATGGGCTGTTGTGAGGGGGAGATAAATACTGTAACCCTCCTCTCTACCTGCTGCCTTCTCATTTGCCTCCCTTTAGCTAAAGCTAACCAGAAGAGAACAGACATGGGAACCAGGAGATCCATGGAGGTCAGCCTCCTGGGGCATAATTGAGATAGAGAAGGGCAAAGGGAAATCAGGAGGGGGCAAATAGAATATTCAGCACACAAGGATTTCCATTTGTTGACTTGTTAAGGAGCCATGATAGGAGGCTCCTGATTGTGTTGAGATAAGCCTTGGGAGTTTGAAGCATCTCTGTTGCTATTGAAAGAGAAGAGACACAAACCATCTGGAAAACACTAATGAGCATGCAATGGACATACCACCAAGACAGGCGAGTTACATGTGCACCTGGGAAACTAAATATCATGCCACATCTGAAGGAGTGACTTCTTGTATGTCTTTGCTTTACACAGACTAAGAATTCAGAGTCTGGGAGAAATCATCATCACAATTTTGATAGCTAACATTCATTGGACACACCATGTACCCGACACCATTTAAAACACGTACTTAACTCTCACAACAATTCTGTGGGATAAGTAGTATTTTTATCCCCATTTTTTGGATGAGGAAAATTGAATGACTAAGATATGGAGAAGATCCACACCAAGTCAGTGGTAACATCAGATAGCCAGGCAATCTGATTCCAGAACCTGCCCTCTTAAACCCTACACTCAACTGCCTCTCATAATCCTATTCATTTTTAATACAGTTACACACTTAACCACTATTTCCATGTCACCAGCATCTAAAATCTAATCTGAATAGATGTGAAAGCAGCTATACAGCATTACAGAATTTCTTAGCAGAAACGGTCAGTGGCAGTTCTCCTTATTAACAGGATAAGAGGCACAGATCCAAAGCATAGATGGACACACAGTTTAACTTACCTGAGGTGAGAATGCTTTGTGGTGTCAACGTCAGGATTAGAACTCATATCCTGATCACTTGTCTGCTTGTCCACAACTTCAATGTGGCTTCTCCTGTATGCAAAGAAATTGTACCAGGCATTATGATGGACCAAAAATAAACAAAAAATCAGGTAAGAACCCACCTTCTAAGAGTGACCAGAGTGAACTAACTGAGGGGACAAAACAGAGGTGTGGCCACTTGAATCTAAATGGTCTTATTCACAACTTTGATTCCTCATAAAGCGTGATAGACTCAGAGAGGCAGTAGTTTCCTTTCAGAGGATTATCTGATAGGGTTTGGTAGAGGTGATGACTTCTGGTTTATAAATTTCAGAATAGGTAATAAAAAGGAATACTTTCTAACCCATGGAGTTTATCCAGAGTCACCAAGGATACAATTTAGAGGCAAAACTGCTGCTCTCCAGAAATGTGAGAAACTTGGAAGTTTGTGGATTTGTGGGGCAGGAAATTTGTAAATGCTAAAACACTAAGAATGCCTCAACTTTATCTGACCATTCAAGATTCTTCACTCCCATCACCCATGTGGATGCCTCATTCAGTTCTTTCCTCAAGATATTAATCTGGGTTTAAAATAACAGAAGAGATTAGGGACAACAAAGAAGGGCAACTGCAGATTGCTGGTGGGTGTGTTTTTTATTCTTACAGTCGAATTGTGTTTTGGTTTTTTTCATTTTTTTTTTCTTCTTTGGTGTCCAATGGAATAGGGACAATGTAATTTTAGCTGCAAGGAGACTTTCAGAGAGGACAGAGTAAGCTTCTTCACCTGGAAGAATGTGCTCCAGCAGCTGTGATTCACAAAAAGGCCCTAAGAGAAGTGCAAAGCCCACTTTTGTTTTTACTCAATAAGGCCAGCAATTCAAGTAAAAGGCATTCAAGTTCAAAGTGTTCCTACTTTTTCTCCCATAATCTCCAGACAGAGTAAGCATATTCACCACTCCTGTCACCTTCTCTCACTCTATCTTCAAGGTTCTCCTTTGTAATTCAAATGAGTTACTAGGAAGGTAAATGAGGCCTCCATGAACACTTCTTTCTAAAATTCAGTTTCCACATCTACAAATTCCTCATCACCTCTAAACTCCCAAACTCTACTCACCCTTCCCTCCCCCTCCTTATGCCAACTTCTTCATTGGTGTCAAATAAATAGCTCTGCCTTAACGTACAATTATTCCATAAGCCTCACGTGGAGTACAGGACATTCTTTTACTACATATCCCATAATGTCTCTTCATAGGTACTGCAGAGTAAAGGTTTATTAACTTAATATGGTCTAATTACATGGAGGTGAAGAAAGAATAGAAGACTAATAAAAGAGGTTTCTCAATGTTTTCCCTTTTCTTTTAAACTCCTGGTTTAGTGATTCCCACTTTACTCTAAAGAAAAAACACTTGATTATTTCCAGAGGCACTCTATGTGGAGTGAACCAATTGCCTGCTCAGGTAAAACAAATCTTATTGTTTCTGCACTTTCCCCAAAGAGTTAGGAAAAACCCTGTTTCTAATTCTGTGCTCAGCATTCCTTCAGACAGAAGGAGATATCCCCGGAGCTCACTTATTAATCACTGGTGTCATCAAACCTAGTGTGGTCGCCCACAAAAGCCATCAGGCAAGCTCCCTTGTATATCACACTTCCCACGGTTCACAATGACACAGTGACCCGTGCAAGTATTCAACACAAACTCCATATCAGGCCCCAGTTTCCTTGGACATTTTCACACTCACCACTCCATTCAGGCTCATGGAAGCCATGACTCAAGCACAGTTCTGGGTGGCCTCCTTTAGGGGACAAATTAATTAGACACACTAAATAAGAATACCTAATGGTAAAGGGAAACTGCTAGCTTGTCTAGATTTTATCTAAGGTCTCTCTAGATGGACATGAAGGGGATTTTTACCATTAACACTTAGAAATAAGATTCTTAACTATGAGCATAAAAAAATAAAATTAAATTAATCCAAGAGCAAATTGTACATAACCAATGACAGGGGGGAGCCAGCATGCTACCAGATTCAGGAGGGTGAGCTCCTCAGCAGACAGATGGGGCTGACAGCTGGTCTTTGAATGATGGGTAGTACTCTGTGCTAAGGAGAGGAAGCAAGAGGACAGTCAAAATCAATGGGATGGCTAGGAAAGTGACAGAATGTGAATCTGAGTGTAAAATCTGCCTTGTGGCTAAAGAAGAAGTGGAAGATACACTAGAAAATGCAAGTTAGTACCAGATTATGGAAAACATTAAGAACAGGGCCACAAATTTTGAGTTTTAATGACAGAGCACTCTAAAAATCAACTATCAACAGCAGAATGGACTGTTCCTACTATACCATCCTTCCACTATTAGAGGTGTGTCATCCAACACTAGATCCATGAGGAGTAAGCAATTGGAGGATTTCCATCATGTTGCGGAACACAGGATTGGTGATCCAAGACAGTGATGCAGAGGAGCTTGGAATGTGGAGTCAAAGACCTAGATCTGAGATGAGCTATGCCTCTTACCACCTTTGTCGTCTTCTGGTTATATCATTATGAGCCTCATTTTATCAGCTATAAAATTAGCAGAGTAGTACCCACCTCACAGGGTGATTGGATGCTCAAAGGATATGCAATGTGGGCATCTACTTTGTAATATTAATGAATGCTAAACAAACTTCCTTCCAACTTTCAACTGGTTATATCCATGGTTATATCCTGAAGTTGTTATGTTCCAGAAGAATGTGTAATAATAGAAACTATAAAAAACAATGGAACATTTATCAGGCTAGTTAGTTTGGAGAGAAGAGAAAGTACAGGTAGGAAGACATTTCTTAATAGCCTAAGGAGTCATGGGTTGGGGAAAGCCTGAACTAAGCAATGGGAAGGAGTAGGAGGGGGATGGCGATAAAAAATTTATGAAGAAAAAACTTTGTAAGAAGAATGTTGAGGAATCACAGGTGACTCTGAGATGACAGGCAGAATAATTTGTGTGAAGCATCCCAGTTCCAGCATTTCAGATCAAGAAAGAGGCTGTCTAGAGCTGCAAAATGCAGTACAGTAACGAGAAGCTGCATGGGACCATAGAGCACTTGAGGTGTACCAAGTCCAAACTAAGACATGCTGCAAGAGCAAACTACACATCATATTTCAAATATCTAAGGTGGAGAAAAAGAATGTAAAGTATCTCAATAATTTTTGTATTGCTTATCTGTTGAAGTTACATTATTTAAAATATACTGAGTTAAAAAGAAATATTTTTTCAATGAATTTCCTCTGTGTCACTTTACTTTTTAACTTGGCTACTAGAAAAAAATAAAATACAGATGTGGCTGGTATTACTGAATTTCTATTGAACTGTACTGGTCTAGCGTATAATTCTCAGTAGAATCACAATGTAGCTTTTCCCATCTAGATGGTCTAGAGATCTCTACCAGCCTGCTTGAATCAGCAGAAATTATAAAGGACTCTGTATTCCTTAAGAAGCTCTCCAATGATTATGAGAGCAATAGAATTTTGCATTAGGACATTTAAGAGTGTGTCTAAAGCTTTACTTTAGTTGGTATAATTATCACCTGGGGAGCTCATTAGAAAACAGATTCCAGCCTCAGATATTTGATGAGTTAGGTCTGAGGGGCCTGAGACCCCCTGGAATCTTAATTTATTAAGCTCCACACGTGATCTGATAAAGGTGAGCCAGTCATGACTTTGGAGAAATGCACTTTCCAGGAAGAAGAACTGTGTCACCAAATAGGTAGGTGAAAAACACCATTATGCAGTTCACCAGCGAAGCAGGACAAAACATGGGAGAGAAGGATGAGGAAAAGAATTTAAAAATATGATTTCTGACATTTCAAAAAATTATCAAGATAATGTTATAGGAAATCATAACTGTTTATCTTGCTTTGCTTTCCTTAACTTACATTTTGATTTAGAATTTTCTCTGTTGCTATTTTTGAATCACATGATAGGGTGGGCACTATAATCTTTTCAGAGCTTTAGGTCTTTGAAGATTTCATTCTGGCCCTCATAAAAATATTGCTCCAAATATGGAGGCTGCTCCTTCATCTTCTTCTACAGGCCATCAGTATCAGAAAATTTTGCACACATGCCAACATTCCGGTTCATTAATCTTCATGACAGAAAGTCTCACCTGTCTCAGTTTACTGATTTTTGGCAAATCTGATCTTCCTTGTTAAAAGGGGGAAAAAACTAATATATGCGGAGGAAGATGGATCTTCCAGTAGGAAGTTACCTCTGGCAAGAATGCCTTTTGCTCATTCAATACCCAGGTTTAGATCTTTCTTGCAGAGCCCTAAAGGGCTAGCTCGTCAACATCATAGCACAAGAATCAATACACCCTGGACAAATGACGTTCTCTCTACAGAAAGTAGCTGTTCGAAGACTAGATTCTAGGGCTAGTTTCCTAGTTAAAAGCCCATTTATCTTGAACTTCTGGGAGCCTAGGTCCAGGCCTTGATTCACCAACCCCTTTTGTTAATTTTAAGATATTAAAAGTGTGTCCAGACATATCCTAAGTGTTTTGCATTAATGAGAATTATTTGAAGCCAGTTCAGAATCCCAAGATTTAATCAAATTCCTACATTACTCAGTTTAGAAAATTACTAAGAAGAAGACAGTGATTTCGGGAGGTGACCACTATGGTAAGTGATCCCTAGAAAATGGCATACCCCTTTTCATTTCTGGGCAACTGATTAATCAGTCTTTTAGCATTAAGTGACCCCCTTTTTTATCTTCCTCTTTCTCTCCACACTGCCCTCTAGTAGTCATGATGGCACGGCTAAATACCCCATACTTATGATAGTGTCCTTTTTTATGAGCATAGAACATACAGTCGAGGTCAGAGAGACGTTTTTTGAAACATAAGCAAAGAAAGTAGGCCAATGAAGAATCAAGCCAATGATCCTAGCCTCTACAACCAACCATCTGATATCTGGTCAGAGCTTCACACTGCACTGTGTGAAGACATTTCACAGGAAACATAGGCTGTTAGCAACATAAAAGCAATCATCAGACTCTATACTTCTCTGTAGATAAAGGACTAAAACCTGGATCAGATTTATGGTTACCAGGGGGTGAGGGAGGCGGAACTGGATAAAGGTAGTGAAAAGGTACAAACTTCCAGTTATAAGTAAGAACTAGGAATGTGATGTACAATGTGATGGCTGTAGTTCACACTGCTGTAAGGTGTATAGGAAAGTTGGTAAGAGGGTAAATCTTAAGAGTTCTCATCACAAGAAAAAAATCTTTTTTTTATATCTGTATGACATGACAGATGTTGACTAAATCTATTGTGGTAATCATTTCACAATATACCTAAGTCAAATCATTATGCTGTATACCTGAAGCTTATTCAGTGCTATGTGTCAACTATATCTCAGTAAAACTGGAAAGAAATAAACTTTTTCTCTTTTTAATTTAATTATCATGGAAGTTAATTAAGGACTAGACACCATCAAAAATTAATTATAAATATACATAAAGGCCCTTTTAATTTCACACGCACACATGCAAAAAAAATAATCACGTCATTTTAGTTTTTCTATGAAATCATCTTTAAATGTACTAATTTATTCAGTATTTAACATGTGTAAAGCACTGTGCTAAGAATGTGGGCATTACTAACCCTATTTTAGAAACTGGGACACTAAGGAGTTACTTATCTATATTCACACTAAGTGGCAGAGTCTGAATTCAGGTCACTCTTCTCCATCTTCAAAATGAACACCCTTAACCACTGTGCTGTATATCACCTCTTTGAACCACATCTCCCTCCGTGAATGACTGATTTATTTAGAGTCTTAAAGCTAGCTCAGTTTCCTGCCAAAAATAGATACCATCCTTGCAACACACACACACACACACACACACACACACACACACACACACACACACACCTATTTCCAGTATCCATGGTCACTTTACCATGGGAAGGTTGTATGTGTGGTCTGTTTTCAGTGCCCTTGCCTTAAGGCCACTTGGTGGCTAGATCTCCCCCACTAGAAAGTACACTCCTTTAGGCTTGATGTGTAGACACCTAGGACATCTTCAGGAGAAGGGAACAGAAAGGTGTAGAGCATGTTGGAGAATGGAGCAAATGTATCACCTCTTCCTGTTTTGCCACAAACCAGTCCAATTTTGGAAGACAAGAGAAGAAAGGCAGTTTCCCAAGCCCCAAAGTCCTCCTCTACTCAGGAACCTCCCCTTTCTACCCTACCTCTCCTCTCCCACCTCTCAAGTCCTGGGGTCTGACTCCGTTCTCACCTTCAGCCGGTGACCTAGCTGGAGACATTAGGCCACTTTGATAGTATAAGGGGACAAAATTAATAAATATGTTGGGAAATCAGATATAAAACAAACTGTCTTGGCTACCACAATGAATGGTCACCTTATAGTATCTCCCAGTTGTCTTCTCTGCAAGACAGTTGGCAGTGGGGGCAAACAGCCCATGGGCAGCAGCAGCGCTTTCCCAGTGGGGACTCTATCAAAGTTTCTTCTTCTGTGGCATCTCCCCAGGTGGCAGCTGTCACTGGCACACAAAACTGACAAGGGCAATTGGCAAAGCAAGTTGTCTAATTTTAATTCAAATTTATTTCCGTCTACCAAACGCTAATTTCTTCTGAAAGAAGTGCTAGTTGCAGACAATTTTATAGAGGTGAAAGTCTCAGCAAACTAGGTCCAAAAGGCATCAAATGGAAAAGGCAGGATACTCTGTGAGCTCTAGAGTTTGGCTGAGACACTTTCATCCTCCTGAGAGAGAAGTAAAAGCAATGGTTTTGCTGCCACCTGCTGGTAAACACGAGTCCCTGCTAACAAGAAAATAGTTCCTGGGCTCAACACACGTATTTGAGAGCTTCCGGATGTCTCCAGGAACTCAGACTCCTCAACTTACTCACACCAGAGCTGAACCTTGAGGCCATCATTTCAAGCATTTATTCAACAAGTATTTACTATGAACCTACCACACCCTAAGCCAGGGAGGAAAAAGATTTAAAAAATAATTAAGATGAGACTACTGCCCTTGATGAGTTTAAATCTATTTCACTAGAGAACGGAGATATCATCTAATACATCTATGTATGCTCAGAAAAAAAAAATGGCTTAGCCCTTGATGTGTTAAAATGATTAGGAGTTTCCCAAGAAACTTGCATATTCCAGTAATTTCTCTGTTCATTTCGATTAGAAAACAGTGAATGTGGCACACAAAAGCTGATCCTGGAAAAATTGTTTAAAGTAGAGATTTTCTTTATTACTACCGCTTGCTTCTGCTTTTCTTATAACCTCTACCCTTTATCCTATTTCCACAATATCTACTTACCCAGTAGTCCCAGAATAAGAGGGGGAAATTGATTATATAAAGTTATATCTAAATTATAATATTACATCTTTTCCAAGTGTGTTTATATTAAGGACTTGGAAGAGGAAAGAGAACAAGCAGAAGGAGCAGTACAAAATAAACATAATATTTAACAGCTGGTTAAACAGCAAAATACCATGAGATATCAAATAGGTTTACTGGCTTGGCATTTTTATTTGTTTATTTTACTTCAACTGCTGATAGTGGGGCTAAATCAGGCTTTACAAATTGTATTGTATAGATGATCAGTGTAGTCTTTAAGAACTGAACTTGAATTTGACTGCCTGGACTCCAGTCCTGGCTTTGTCTTTTAGTAATTATGTAACCTTAGGTAAATTACTTTTCTGTGCCCATTTCCTCTCTTATAATATGATGATAGTATTGCTTATCAAAAAGTGAAGACTACTTTGAAAGTGTAAGGGAGCTGTATTTATAAATAGTCTGGAATTAATCAGAGAACTAGAGGAATTAAAATGTTTCAAGCAGAACAGTATCTGGTACACTCAATAAATTATTTATATGCACACCTGTATATTTTTGTGTTTCTATTATGCCCATTCTATTTACAATCGAATAATCAGGGAATAAATTAAAACTAGTATTGAGGATTCAATGACTTCATATTAACTAATGGCCAAGTGGATACCAGAGCCTGCAGTAGTTGTCAGTATAGGGCAGTATGTAGTCTAGAATGACTTCCACACTATTGTCTACCACTTGCCTCTTAGGTCTCTATCTTGAAAGTTTGTGAACCACAAACAGAAGGGCCAGGATATGAAAGAAAGTAGATGCACAGAGAACCAGAAATGAGACATTTCCTCTGGGCAAGGGTTTTCCCAGACTTCAATGAGGAAGGATCATACTGTAGTTGCAGCTGTGTTATTTATAATGTGTTTTCTGGGTGTATTTAAACCTGTTAAGGAAAAAGAACACCAGTCTTTCCAAGGTCTTTCAATCTCAATTCATCACTTACATGGTCAAATCCCAACTTTAAGATAATGCCTTGAAATTTAAAGATACCTAAAACAAGGCCATTCCTATTTGGGTATGTTACACTTGCCTTTTGTTGGCTTTTTAATGCCCCAGATGCAATTTGTAGGTTATCAGATTGATAAATCTTAATGACCCAGTAAGAAATAGTGTGAGATTCTCTGACGTAGTGATCATCACAAAAATTGGTCATCAGAACGACATGGAAAGAAAAAAGTAAAAAGTGGTACCTAAGAAATAAACTCCATAGTTTCAGACTCAATATTAATGTCTTGACAATTTATCCATACACTGTTTCCTATACTTAATAAAGGAATAAGTCCCTTCTCAAATCACTTGAAGCAGGATGACAAACAAGTTTTTCATTCCCAATTCTATTGACATTACCCACATAATAGTTGTCACCTACCACTCTGCCTTCACCAAAAATTCCTACATACATATTTTTATATTACATTTTATATCACGACATATTTTTCATGGCTGTAGCAATGTTTCTAAAGAAGGCAGTTACTGGGAATGAAAGGAAATACCATACAGTTCTCATCATTATCATTCAGGGGAGTTGATGTGGCATTGTGCAGACAGGTCATCCTACTTCAAGCTCCTTTAAAATAATGCAAGAAAAACAAAAAGCCCTTCAATTAATTTTTTATTAAGCTTATTAGGGTAACACTGGTTAATACAATGACATAATTTTCAGGTATACATTATCATTTGACATCTGTATATTCTATTGTGTGTTTACCACCTAAAGTCCAGTTTCCTTCAGCTACCGTATATTTGATACCCTTTACCCACTTCATCCTCCCTTTATCCCCCTATAAGTGATATCATGTGATTTTCAACGTTTCTGTCTGGCTTATTTCACTTACATGATTATCTCAAGGTCCATCCATGTTGTCGCAAATGGTGGTATTTCATTTCTTCTTATAGCTGAGTATATTCCATTGTATGTATGTACCACAGCTTCTTTAGCCAATCATCTATCGTAGGACACTTCGGTTGCTTCCATGTCCTGGCCATAGTGAATAATGCTACTTTGAACATTGATGTGCATTTATTTTATTTATTTATTTTTTTTAGATATGAGTTTTCAAGTCTTTGGAGTAAATGCCCAGAAGAGGGATTGCTGGATCATATGGTATGTCAATTTTTAGTTTTTTGAGGAACCTCCATACTGTTTTCCATAGTGGCTGTACCAATTTGCAGTCCCACTAGCAGTGTTTGAGTGTTCCTCTTTCTCTATATCCTTTCCAACATTTGTTATTACTTGTCCTGTTGATAATAGCTATTCTAACCAGAGTGAGATAGTATCTCATCGTGGTTTTGATTTGCATTTCCCTAATAGCTAGTGATGTTGAGCACCTTTTCATATAGTTGTTGGCTAACTGTATGTCCTCTAGGGAGAAGTGTCTGGTCAGGTCCTCTGCCCATCTTTTGATTGGATCATTTGTTTTTTTTGTTGTTGTTGTAATTGAGTCATATGAGTTCTTGGTATATTTTGGATATTAGGTCGCTATTGGAGGCGTTGCTTGTAAATATATGTTCCCATTGAGATGGTTGTCTCTTTACCTTTTGCTGAGCAGCACCATTTATTTACTTGAGCTTTTACTTCCCTTGCTTTTGAGGTCAAATTCATAAAATCCTCTTTAAGTCCAAGGTCCTTGAGTTTATGTCATATGTTTTCTTCTATGCATTTTACTGTTGCAGGTCTTATATTCAGGTCCTTGATCCATTTTGCGTTAATTTTAGTGTGTGGTGATAAACAACAGTCTAGTTTCATTCATTTGCAGGTGGCTTTCCAGTTTTCCCAGCACCATTTATTGAAGAGACTTTCTTTCTCCACTGTATGTTTTTGGCTTTTTTGTCAAAAAATTATTTGCCCATATAAATATGGGTTTACTTCTGAATTCTCAATTCTATTTCATTGTTGTGTGTGTCTGTTTTGCTGCCAATACCATGCTGTTTAGATTACTGTCACTTTGTAGTATAATTTAAAATTCGGGCAGAGTGATGCCTCCAGCCTCATTCTTTTTTCTCAGGATAAAGCCCTTCAATTTAGACTGAGCAAGTATTTCCAGTTTGATACTGTGAAGTCGAAAGTGTCCACTAGTAAATTGCTCAAACTCGGTTGGTGAATATTCTTCACCTGTGTAGAACTAAGGAAATCTCAGGGTAGTGTTTCTTTCCTGACCTAACTAGAGTCTAGTTAATTACCTAAATGGCCATCCTGCACATCTTAGATGAATCACTCAGAAACTGCCCTTCAGCATCTACATATTAAAGCTGAGATGCTACAAATCATATAACGTGGTTGTTGGTGGTTAAAACAAAGGAAGACATAGAATCTCAGCTCTAACTGTATTTCTTTCAGAGACTACAAAGGAAAGATACTGAGAAAAAAATATTTCAGTGGAAGGAAAAAAAAAGCTTTGTTAACTTTTCTTTTCATTAATTAGCACAGCAACAAAATCACCATCTCCTGGCAGGATTCTAACTGTGACACCATACTGATTATGAAGGGGATATGACCCTGTTAGGTCTCTTGAGTTTTCCTATTTTACATGAGTCCACTTTTTCAAATTTCTTTTCAATGTCCAATTCTTTTTTAATTCCCAATTATTGCCTCTTATCAAAAAATGTACAAAGTGTGTATAATCTAATTACATGAGGGATTAGCAAAAGAATCTGGACTGATTTTCCTTTGGGATCCACACAATTCAAAGGCCTGAAAGACCAGCATAAGTTCGTCTAAGAGTAGTGGGCATGTGTTTACTAGTAGAAGGAAGAGAATATATGTATGTGGCTATTAAAACCCAGATAGAACCTAAAAGGGGAAGAATATACTAAAGATGTTTAAAGGGGCAACAGAAAGCAAGCAAGAAAATTTATGCTGTCTTTAATATTTGGCAGTCAATGAAGACTTCTACAATGAGGTGGCACTTATAAGTTTACAGCGACATTAATTCAGTCAACTAATTGGGGAGGTCATTGATAACAGAGTCAAACTAGCCATTTGGTACATTGTTTATGTGAACTACTAGAGAAAAGAAATTCCTGTTCCACTGCAGAGAAATAAATATCAAAAATCTGCAAGCAGTCCTTGTTGAGATAAGGAAAGAATTGTATTAATGGCATATCCAGCTTGTGTGTGCTAATAAATAAACTACATGCTCTATGTTCTTATTCCCTGAGAAGGCTATTTTTGTCTAAATGCCCATCCAGTCCTAACATTCTCTGAACTTTTATCTATTCTTGTATTTATTCATTCAACCAAGGACTGTGCAAGATAGTGTGCAAAATGCTGGGAAGGATTAAAAGATACAGAACACACTCAAGTATTTCATAATCTAATTGACATACAGCCCTAAAGATAATTCCATTTTAGAAAGAAAATCATCCCTATCATAGAGAGAGAGAGAACTAAGGGTATAGGCAAGTGCCTCTATCATCCTAATATATGAAGAAGCTGTCACACAAACAGGAAAAACTGTTTGAACTGAAACTGGAAGGAGAGAAGATTTTGTCAGGTCAACAGTGGTGGGGGCAAGGCAGGCCACGTTCAACCAAATGAGCACCACATACAGCTATCCAAAAGCATAAGGGAGCAAAATGTTTCAGGATCTACAAATTCTGTGTCTACCCTCAATGTTTCTCTAGGTCTTCTTTGGTTAAATCTTGATGGACATTAATCAATTTCATCAAATGATTCAAATGAATCTATCTCATGTGAAGGAATAAAAGCACGGACTTTGAAGGCTCTTTTCACGGCCTTCATTGGTGGTGACTTCCTGAATGCAGCAAGCTGATGCAGTGAGGAACAGCAGCTCTCAAGACTCATACCTGTGCCACTGGAAGGGAGCACGGGGCAGAGCTTAGGACAACTAGCTTTGTAGTCAAGATGTTTGTGAGCATCATTAGGACAATGACACTGTGAGGTATTTAGCATAACATGTGACTCAAAAGAACCCCTTAATAACTTAATTATCAGATGCTATTACTATTTATTCTATTAAAAAATTATTATTTGGATTTTTATTCTGTAATTATACTATATTTATGGGTTTTATTATTTATTAAAATATTTAACTCTACAGGATAAGAGTGTGAGTTACAATGAGTAATATAAAATTATTTGGTGATATTTCAAAATAAGTTGAATCTACAAATCTATGCAAGTTGTCATAATAAACTCAGACTTCAAATTATAGCTCTTATATAATTAGTATTTACATATATATTTCTATCTGCAGCAGCTATTTATAGTATCAAAGAGAAAAACAGGAGATAAATGGATGTGATTTTTTGTTAAATGACAGATATTTGTGAACAGATTTTTTTTAACATAGCTTCCTAAAGGATTTTTATTTTTTTATTGCATTTCTTTATTAGTTTGACAAGAACTAGCAGGGAAAGATATTCTATGTCAGTTTGTATATTTGTCTTCACTTTATATTAAATGAGTATTATTACTTGGCTGCCTCACACAAAAGATTTCTGAAGAGGTCAGATATTTTAAGTCCAAAACGAAAATTAGGTTTTCCACTATGGGTGCATCATTAACTCTAAAAAAAAAAACAAAACAAAACTTGGCTACATGAATATAAATAAATTTTAAGTTGCCCAGCAATTTTTGAGAAAAAAAAAATATGAGAATCAAGAATAACACTTTGACTCAGTCATCTGAATAATAAGTCTAAGAAAACTGGGAGGGGGGACAGATTTTTTTCCATGTTAACATCAGTTGATAAATTCTAATTTATTGTCATCAATATACAATAAATTAAAATTGATGACCAGACTGTGCCATTAGAAACACATCCTGCTTTGGAGAAGTAGCTGATGAAGGTGTGGAGGAGTGGGGATGGGGGCGGGACACTGCATGCTCTATCAGAATCAGTGAATCTAAGAGTGACGAGCATTTGTTCAACACAGACATCTGGAGCCCACACTAAAGGCCAGGCAGTGTCTAGATGCTAGGAAGAGAACAATGCAAGAAACAGACAAAAATCACTTCATGCTGTTCACATTCCAAGGTCATTCTTTTTCATTCGTCTTAAGCTTGTTTGCCCTGAGAGTTAGACATATTTAGATATGGAGCCTGGTCTGTCAGGCCACCCAGATCCTCTTTCAAGAATGAAAGGGTGGTCATAGGGTACAAACTTCCAGTTATAACATGAATAAGTTCTGGAGAGCTAATGTACAGCATGGTACTATAGTTAATAATACTATATTATATACTTGAAAGTTGCTTAAAAAAATAGATCTTACATGTCCACACCACCAAAAAGATGGGGTAATTATGTGACATTAAGGAGGTATTAGCTAAAGCTATGATGGTAATCATTTTGTAATATCTGAGGGTATCAAATCAACATACTGTATGCCTTACAGTATATTGTATGCTTATACAGTGTTATAAGTTAATTATACCTCAATAAGCTGGAAACAAGATAATGAAGGGTTTATTTCCTCAGCTGCTGGGAGTACAGCTATAAACCCTGTTTGGAGATTTGATCTGGCTGAAGAAAACTGCTTCACCTACAATCAGACCTTCCAGGGAAGTTCAGGGCCAAATACTGATTAGCTCTATGACTGAGGACAAGGGACATGTCCGTTTCAGAACTCCCTGAGGGGCCAGCTGAGGCTTTTATTGGCTCTATGTTAGGGCTCAACTTCCCTTTCCGCTTCCTTTTCTTTCTTAAGAACTGATCCTGAGAATATTTGCTACTAAACCTCCTATACATCCCCCTCTATTTTATGGTTGGCTTCCCAGAAACCAAACTGGTTAGATTTTGTACCAGAAGTGAGAAAGCAAATGCCAAGGTGAGAATTTTAAACTGGATCACTGGCCCACCTGCTGGCAATGAAGACCCATTTCTGATGATAGCAGCAGCACAGATAGCCCCTGGCACACAGCAATAGTGCAGCTGTTGAAATTTTTTAGGTAGTAAACAAGAATTGGTGGAAGAGAGTACATTAGCGAGATTTGTGGGGGAAGTGGAGGAAATAGCAACCTTAAGGACAGTGGAAATAGGTAACTATTGCCATCTGTTGATGTTTTGGATAAAGATAACAAAACGCTGATATGGATAAGTTGGCAATTAAAAGCTAAGTATAAAAGGCAGAGCACTTCTTCAGCAGTGAATAAAGTGGTTCTTATTTCCCCAGAAGGAGGGCAGAGAAAGATATGGACCCAACTAGAACAGTCAAGTTTCACAGATTAAACTCCCAATCAAGACAGATTAGCTATGTCACAGTCAGGTCCTTGATTTGAAAAGAATGGGATGCTTACACATTACACATGAGATGGCGACAGCTAAGTTGATGGACTCAAAAATCTTGAATCACCAGGTATTGTAAATTCTCTAAGCCTGCAAATGTGCCCTAAACCTCTCTGTGAGAGGTTAGCTCTCTTCTTTTGCTTGAAAACCATGCAGAAATCTCAAGCAGGGGAGAGGGCAGTACCCACTTCAGTTCTTCTCCCTCCTGTCCAACTGACCAATAACTATGCAATAACTATGGTTAAATCATAGCATAACTCAACTGGAGACACACTGGAAGAAAAGGAACACTACCCCCAAGTAACTGCATGGTGCAGCAGTAGTCAGAAATGTATAAATACAACTGGATAATGAGTATCCTAGACCAAGGTAGGTTAAACACAAATTTGAATAAAAGAGTAGCCTCTTTTATGATACAGCATTTAACACTCTGACAAAGACCCTTGAAAATGGTGCAAACACACAGCTAGGATAGCCTCTAGAAGCATGAGAAAGGTGATGTCCCACACTAAGCGAGAGAAAAAGACAAGAATTACTGTTTTAGACAATGGGAAGGGATTAAAAGACAGAGTAGTGGTTTTGTCCCAGGATGTACTGTGTAAAGCCAGAAAATCCACCAGATTATTTTGTTTCACAGGACAGCTAGAAGATATACCATTTACCAAAACAACAAGGAATGACTGGTGAGCAGGACAAGTATATCACTAAGAATTTTGGTGGTGGCTCCCCTATGTAGGCCACAGCAGATGATAGATGCACAAATGGGACTCAGATTTGATAGCAATGGAGATGCTAAATCTCCAAAACAATCAAGGCCTTATGTCAGCACTTAACCAGTAGAAGCCTGGTGGATGAAAAGATTGTAATGAGTAGCAAGGTCAAAGTGGCAGCAAAAGGAGGCCTGACTAGCTGGATGCTATGGAGGTGGTTAATAGAAAATAGCTTCCCTAGGGGTGAAGTAGATGGACAGTAGACTAAGATGCTTTCCAATCTGTAAAATTTAGAGAAATCCAGGATGGTTGTTCAGGAGTTTGAAGGCAGTCACCCCAATATAAAATCATGATTCCTTTATCAGTTTCTAGATCTGAGACAGGTTTCAGGCTCAGAATTCACTGACTTGAAAAAGCTGGGTGTCCAGGAGAAAAAAAATCAACAACACCATGGCAATCTTTTCTCAAAGAGACCTAGGCAGTTGATCTGGGAAACTGTACCCTTGAGAAAGGAAAATCTAAACATTTTAAGGACTGTTGACAAAGGGTTTGAGTTGACAGGGACACTTGGATACTCAACAAGTCTGCATCCAATGACTAATCCACACAGGGCTATGACATCCTCAGGCTCTTTATCCCAGACTCAGGAGAATTCTAAAGGGCCACCCAAGTCCAGAGCCCCCCATGTATTCAGCTGAGGCCTTCTTTGGGACTGCATTGCATCTCATTTTCTCTCTCTGCCCAATTCTACTTCTTTCCTTCCTTCCACAGGTGTCAATTGCAGACACACTTCATACTAAATACCCCACAAACTAATTTTCTCAGAGTCCACTCCCAGGTTAACCAATCGGCAACACTAGGAGAGTCTAAGAATCTGGTGGGAAGTGAGAGGTTCCCTGTGTTGGATATCTTTTATTTGCTTTTCCAGGTCTGTTTTTCCCACTCGTCCTGCTCTGTTTCCTGCTCTGTGAACTGTGTCATCCAAGCCCCTTTGCTCACCCCAGTTTTTCAAGAGAGACCAACAAGAGATTGAAGGGTGGGAGAAGAAAGCAATCAAGATATTTATCACCTAGGCCCCCTCACAGCCTTACCACAGTTTGGGTAATGACTTCAATTCTCTATGGAAGACCTTAATTCCATGGGTGACCCTCTCCTATGCTCAGGTGTATAGCTCTCTCTGGTGTCTCTTAATTGTGCTCACCTCCTCATTTCTATGTTGCCCCTTTGGACAGAGGAGTATAAATGACTCATTTATTTCTAGCCCTGGGAACTTCATTTACCTTTTTGGGGAGGTTTCCTTTAATCCTGCCCATACTTTTGTAAAAAGTCCCCTTATTAATTTCTGCTTAATTAAGCCACTTGACTGTAATCTTTTTCTGCCATGCCCCCAATAAATACAAACCAGCTAGAGCCATATTGCAAAGGAGCTCATAAATCAAGTAGATGTGGGTTCAGATGTCTAACTCTATGGCCTGAAATAAGTGATTTCACCTCTGTGAGCCTTAGCTTCTTCATCTCGTACTCAAGAGAGCCATGATATCTACCTGTGTCAAGATGCCTTCAGTTCTAAACAACTGAAAACCTGAACCAAACTTACCAAAATAATCATCATATTTACCTCAAACAGCAGGAAACTCAGAGGTCATGAGGCCTTCGAGTGAAGTACTGACAGGGCTCAGGCACTTTTTCCCTTAATTCTCTTGCTTTGCCCTCCTTTGTGTGTAGGTGCTATCTTCAGGCTGGCTTCCTTCACTGCCAAGAAAAGACCGAGTGCAGCGGCAATGACAACATGCTTTCTGCCCCATCCAGTGGAAGAGAGTGACCCTCCTTCCCTGGAACCATGCAAGAAAAGCCTTTCCTTCAGTCTGACTGGATCAGCTTAGTTTGATTGACCAGCCCTTTACCAGTACAAATCTTTCTGATTGGCCAAGGCCTGCATACTGAACCAATCATTGGCAAGGAGAATGATATTGCTAAGATTAATTTAAATGAATTAGGACTCATCCCTGGAGCTGGACTATTATTGGCTGCCTGAGTTTCATAGGCTGCCTGAGGAGAGGCACACCTTTGAGGCAAAGGGCTCAGGTGAACACCATCTTATGGAGAGTAGCTTGGGCTGTGCTCCAGGGAAAGGATATTATTCCCCATTGTTCTCCATTTTTATGATCAAAAGCATTGAGTCTGGCATGGTGATGGATGTTAACTAGAACTATGTGATCATATGTACAAATATTGAATCATTATGCTATACACCTAAAATTAATATAGTTATATGTAAATTATATCTCAATAAAAATGTTCTTGATGTTAAAAACAATTAACAAATAATTGAGTCTGGTCACCAACCCGTCTGAGTTGAGTCATATATTTTTGATGTGTACACATTTCTATACGTATGCTAAATATACATATGATTTAAAAAAAAAAAAAAACTCAGCCTCACATTCCCCATCAGCTACCACACATCTTTCATTTCCTGTCCTAAGGCAAATTTATTCTTAAATAAAAGGAGAATACGCCAACCCCACTTCTCCATCTGCCACTCATTCCCTCTTAACCCACACACAACAGGTACTTGCACCACCATTCCCCCATAATTGCTCTGGTTACAGTCACCAATAATGCTCATGTGGTTAAGCAACATATTTATTTCAGTCCTCACTTTGACTTCTGAGAAGCATTCCACCCAGTTGACCGCTCCCTTGTTAGGCTTCTGTGATTCCATACTTCCAGTTTTCCTGCTACAACTCTCGTCATTCCTTGAGGTCCTTTACTTACTCATCCTCCTCTACAAAATTTCTAAATGTCTGAAATATAGTTTAGTAGTTCTCAAACTTTAGCATTAATCAAAATCATTTAGGGAGCTTGTTAAAACACAGATTTCTGGGCCCCACTACCAGAATTTCTGATTCACTAGGTCTGGAATAGAGCCCAAGAATTTGCATTTCTAATACATTTCCAGATCCTGCTGCTAGTCTAGAGATCAAGTTTTGGTGATCACCTTTCTACTCAACTCTCTTCTAAACCTGATTTATATATTTGACAATATGCTTAGACATTTCCCAGACATTACAGATGTTGTTTGTCTAAAGCAGATCTCATAACCTGTTTCCCACATTTGTTCCTTTTCCAGTTATCCATATCTTAAATTCAACTACTTGCTGAAGCCAGATGCTTAGATGCCATCCTTAACTACTTCTTCTCCCTCATTCCCCGTATAATTGGTTACTAATTCATAGCTCATCTATCTCTTACTTGTCTCTCAAATCCATCCCCTTCATCCCCACCACCACCAAAATTTTTGGCCTAGAACATTGCTTAGCTTCCCCAGTAGTCTCCCAGCATTCATACACTGAACCATTCTCAACACATATGCCAAAGATCCTTTCTAAATCAAATTTGATCCCATCATTTTCTTATTTTAGATCTTCACATAGTTTTCCAAATGCTCTTAAACAAACTTAAAGTCCACAATATGGCCTACAGGCTGAGAGTCTCTCTAGCCTCATTCCATGCTACCCTTCACTGGGCACCAGCCATCCTGGACCCACTCTGTTTCTCATGCTTTTATGTCCCTCCCTCCTGATGCCTTGTGCACTGCTTTCCTCCTTGCTTGCTCCCTCACCCTGCTCCCTTAACCAGACTGACTTCTAGTCATCCTTGGTTTCCCAAACTGGATTTCTTTAAATTCTGTAAGTATTTACTTGTACAAGAAATGTATTATTTGCCCTTCATGATCCTTTTAAAAATATTATTAATAATTAGGTGACATTTTATTTACTACTGAGCTCTGAAGAGCAGAAACTGCTTGGTTTGTTTGCTGTAACCTCAAATATAGTTATCACTTGAATATTTTTGAAAAAAAATGAATGGATATATTTGGTAGCATAGAAGAGATAGCAGCTATCTCTGGACCTAGAGAGACCATGGAAAACTGCAAAGGATGAGCTATTTGAGTTGAGTGGAGTCTTGAAAGATGCACAGGAGTTTATCAGATGAACAAGGACTAGTACAGTTTTCTCAGAGTGATTGTCCCTAAAGAGTGACAAGATTCTTACCTATCTCTCCCATTCATAGTATTTATTCCATAAAGAAAACTCAGGCTCTTCTGGAGGGTGGCAATCTTCCAGAACCTTTTGTATGAAAATTCAAGCTCTGCTCTGTTTATGTGGAAGGGAGGCTGGCTACAGAGAGTGAGGCAGGTGACTGATTTCCAGGTCATATCACAAGTCCTAATCCCTAATCTCAGAGAAGTAAAGATTCTCATGACTACAGATCAGGAAGAAATGAGAGAGATGAGAGAGAGAGAGAGAGAGAGAGAGAGAGAGAGAGAGAGAGAGAATCCACTGAAAGAGTTGTCATCATTTGTCATAAGGAAGAAAAGGGAGGTGGTTCACTGCCAAGTTGTCCTGAGAAATAGAGAGTAAATGTGTTATAGAAAGGGTTAAAACAACACCTTAGGGGAAGAGAGTATATATGCATCTTTTTAGGCTGCAGGAGCTGCAACCTAGCTGCACCCTTGTCCATATTTACCCCTTCCCTCAGAGGCATGTCACAAAGAGCTCATGCCGAGACATAGCTTGAGAAGTCTTGGCCTTGAATGAATAATGCTTTACAGACAAAAGTTATGCAACCACTTCCCCATGTTGTCTCTTCTGTTTTAGTAGATCCACATACAGTTACAAAAACTATCCTGTGTGTTTGGCAGAACAGGTTTTTAACATGGTGAAATGTCGCCATCTAGAGTAGAAGAACTTGTGCTACAGCACATCACCAAAGAGACTGCCGGCGGAATCCTGGAATCCCAGGCCACAGTCCCGCAGGGAGCAAAGTGAAAAGCCTTATCATTCTGGGTTCCCTTTGACCTGGTAATGCCCCCTTTCAGGAGTTGACTCAACAGAATTTATTCACAAGCTGAGGTCAAGAGACCAACAGATGTTTTTAAAGACACTACAGTCCTGTAAATTCTAAAGTCTGTGAAATACTTATCTTAAATCATCTTACATATTAATTAATGAATGCACACAAAGATTTACATATTTCTTATCAGAGGGATGTTGACAAACACCAAAAGAACATAAAGAATAACAATGTCCAACAACAGAGGTTTTGTTAAGTAAGTGTGGAACATTTTACAATCACTAAAAGTAACAGTATGGGAGAATATTTAATGACTTAAAAATATTTTCACAAAATATAGTATGTATATATGTAACTGAGGATGTTACTGTAGAGCACATTTCCCACCCAGAACTACAGTAACATCCTCAGTGTCAGCAGGGAATACACCAAGGAGATCATCAATAACATGGCCCATGTAGATAAAGAAATTGGTTGGATTACATCAGGCTTCAAATCCTGATTTCGCCTCAGTTCTTGACCCCCTTTGTTCCTACCATTGGTGCCTTTTGCCCTTTTGGATGGTGTCGCTATAATTTCTAATACCACACTTGGGACACTGTATTTCCTTTGTACTGGAAAGGTTGCTACTCTTCCTTTTATCGGCTGTGGCATTAACTTCCCATATTTGCAATCTAGGTTCTACAGAACTTTAACATGTGCTTTGTCCCTGAATGTTGCATGTTGGAAGGCTCACCCGAAGTTCTGAGCAGCGTCCCAGTATCTAAGTATTAACTGACTGTGATTCCATGTTGTTCATGTCAAGAGCCCAGAAGAAGATAAAAGTCACCAAGGATGGGCTTCCTGAGTATAAACACTGCCAAAGGAGGGAAGCCTGCATTTTCAGGCCTCAACATAGATCAACTCACCAGTTATTAGCTTCTACACAGAACAGAAAAAAGAAAAGGCCCTTTATAAAGTTTTTAACATTTTAATAATTCATAAAGACGACTTAAAAATGTTATAGACTACCATTGTCACAATTTTATAGTTTCCAAAAATAGTGGGAGATTCAATTGAGAGATGTTAATCAACTGCCCCTATTCATTCATTCAACAGATATTGAGTGCTTACTATGCATAAGGCTAGCAGCTTGGCATTGAAGAACGAGACACTCATTGTCCCTGGGATCACAGGGCTTATAGCTTATTGGGGAAAACTGATGTTTAGAATACCAAGCTACATGGGTTATATGTCATTGTCCCACACACCACTTTTCTAACAGCCCCTGATTTCTGCCTGGCATCTATTCCACCTCACAGTCAGTCTGAGGGTAGGACGTATAACTCAAAGCCAAGAAAATCAGCTCATTTTGCTCCTCTCTGTAGATAGGTTCTGAATCAGGTTCATTCATCATCTAAGGAAAGCAAATCAGAACTAATAAAACTCAATCCCAAAATTTTGGTTTGAGCTATCAGAGAGGAGAAAGCTTTCTTTTCCCGCTGAACTGAGAATGTAAGGTGGAACTGTGGCAGCCACCTTGCCACCTTGCCACATAAGAAAGAGGGAGAGGCTGGAGAGCAGGGGCAGCACAGACAACGCAGATTCGGAAAGAAAATCTGGTGCCTGACAGGTTGTCTGAGCCACCATCAGTTTCCCCTGAAACCAACTAAAATTTCAACATTTGTGTATCACTGGAGCCAATATTTTCCCTCTTTGGGTTGTGTGGAAATGTCCAAATGGACAAGTGAAGCTTAGCACACTGCAAAGACTTACAGTCACCAGGAAAGTTTTCCCTGAAATTTCTAATTCACCAGACTAAGTGGGGGGAGGAGAAGGATAATTCCAGAAGAGAAAGCAGCATACACAGGCTTAAAGGCCAACAGAACAAGAAACCTGGGCCCTCATTTGTTGTGTTTCACACTGCCTGCAAATGTTTTATCCATAGTTCCAGTTAGGTAGTTATCACTGTAAGCATTCCTCACTTTCAAATGAAAAGTGAGAATTAAGTATGAGAAGTCTGTGTGGCAAAAAAGAAAAACAAAACAAGACAAAAAAGATACAAAAGAAGTCAGAAGCAAGTTACTTGCACATACTTGCATATACTCCTACTGCAGAGCTCCTTTCCCAGAATAAATAACGGACAGACAGATGTACTCTCAGCACACTTATGCACGTGTACATATTCCAATGATGCTTCATGCTTTAATAGTGGTAACTTATTGTCATCTTTCATAGAAAGATGTAGAAATAGTGCTACCGAGGTGTGGTGATATGAGCACTTTCAGATGCTACAATATAACCATTCTGAAAAATAATTTGAGAATACTAATCAAGTCATTAATATTAACTTAATTTCACAAAGTAATTCCACTCATAGAAATCTATTTATAAGAACACTGAAAAGGCTTTATGTACACTATTGATTTATCATTTATATCAAAAAGTTAAAATAATTTAAATTTTGAACAAAAGGTAATATTATCGTACTTCTAATTGAATAAATATTTTATACCAGGGCATATTTATCAAAAGTTCATAACAGAAGAGTATATTTTACTATAACAACAAGTGAAAGCACTGGATACAAATTTGCATGTACACTATGATCTTGACCATAGGAATACAAACTATGTTCATTAATTTCTTTGTTGGTTCATCTTTTAATTTTCAGGAATAAATGAGAAATTGATTACATGTATTTCCCAGAGATTAACCTTAACTTTTCTAGTATGATTAAAGAAGTCAGCTCAATTTTCTCCTCAGTCATCAGAATAGTCAATGTGGTCGGCTGCAGTGAGTGGTTTGGTCCATGTCAGACCCCCAACACCCCAAGATGTTTAGCTAACCAGACGTCTCTAACAGATCCAGGCCAGGCTACCCATTGGTGAGCTGAGCAGTTGTTGATAATCAACCCAATTTCTGTTAACAATGTGATCACATGCACTGCTTATTGCTAACCGTATAGTTTGTGGTTCATGTCCTCATTTCTTTTCTTCTTTTAAGCAGGCCTTATAGATAATGCATTGCAAAGAAACTCCATGGCTTATATATTCAAGCCAAAGCCACAATATTATTATTTAAAAAAAAAAATAAAGGCAGTTTTCTGTTAGAGAAGAAAAGTGTTCCAGAATTTAAAAGAAAATAAACAAACAGGCAATCCAGTTTCTTGACGTACCAGAAGTCATTAGTGAAACACTTATTTCCTTATATCACTTCAGAGGGTGTGACACTCTGGAAAGTGGAAAGGGAATAATTAAGTTCAGAGTACATTTCACAAAGGTAATAGTTTTTATTTGATGGAGTTAAAAATAGCATAAGCTTCTACTATAACTGGTTTTTTGTTTGTTTGTTTGTTTGTTTGTTTGTTTGTCTTTTTAATCACAGGGAAGTGCCTTAAAAATCTCTCATAGGTGCCTGAGTTCAATCAGCAGAAGCCTAAATCTACAGACTGCCAAAGGTCACATGCGTTGATAGAGAGGAGCGATTGCAAATGCAAATGTTATCTGCCCTTGGCTGTGTTGGTTCCGGTGTTTTTCACACACTTTGCAGAGCTAGTTACCATAAAACCCAGAAGGTATGGAATCAAGTCATTAAGTTGGTCCCAGCCAACCTACACAATCCCACGGCTGCTGGGCTCTCAATGCACAGAATCTCAGGTCTGGCCTTTCATGCCACAAAATAGAGCACATTTGGAGGTGTTTAGAATCTCACCACTTATCTACTAGGTATTTCTACTTCGACATCTTCCTCTCATGTCAAATTCATGAACTCAAGGTGTCCTAGGGCTAGAAGAAAACCCGGAAGCATTTCATCTCATTCTTGAGGTTGGAGGGTGGGAGCCAGAAGGTGACAAAGGCAGTGATGCATACAAATGCAAGGGTTGGGGAGCTTCAGAGACACTTGGCTAGAGGGTGACTTCATTTCAAGTGGTGACCTCTGACTTGTGCTGGGAACAATTTGCTCTCAAAAGTCAGGGTCCCTCATAAATTCACCGACTTGGGTCTTGCCTGGGATGTGTGAGCAGCTGAGCAGGATAAACTCCTTCAGCCAAGTGCACAGACCCAGGCTGCCATCATCTAATAAAGAGAATATATCTTCTTTCTTATGTATAACTAATTGCATATTTTGAGGGGATTTCTCTTTCAACAAAGGTCCTATATAACATCTAAGCACAGCTGGAGCTCTTCTTCAAAACTCAGCGTATTATATTTTGCTCTCACGTTCTCCCTTCTTCTGGATAATGGAAATTTTACTTCATTTTGAAAAAACACATCTCCCCCACTCTGTCTATACGATAGGGAGAACTCTACCCTTTGCTCAACTTCCCTTCCCAAGCATCGGCCAATTTACTTAATAAAATGTATCCTTTTCTAGTCTCCTGGCAATTTTGTAGACATTCTAGAATCTTCTCTCTTCTCCAAATCCAGTAAATCTATTACTTATCCAGTGCTTGCCTCCTCTGCAAAACCTCTCCTAATTGTGCCTTTCCCTCCCTCCCCTTAGCACTCAACTCTGGGATTGCTAAGCAATGCCCTAGCTGTTCCCCTTACCATCATTTTTCTTCACCCCAATACATAGTGCACACTATTGCCAGACTCAGCATCTTTTAAATATAATTATCATCCTGCTCATCCCTTGCTGGGACTTTCCACCATCTGTCATCAAGCATAAACTCCTCTCACTTGCCTTTAAGCGCCTCAGAAAAATCTGTCAAAGTTCACTTTCCATGACTTCTTGCAGCAGTGAACTTGTCGCTGTTTTTGAACCTACTGTGCTCTTCGATAAGCAGCGTGTGTACACAATGTTCCTCTTGTTGAAAGCATCTCCTCCCCCCATCTCCCAACACCACGTTTTCCCTTTAGGTCATACCACAAGATCCAGCTCAAATGTCACTTCCCAAAACAAGGAGTCATTGGGGTCACAGAGAGTGCTCACATTATAGCTTTTTTACATGGAATTAAAGTATCCATCTTACCACAGTAGATTATGAGACCCTCAAAAACTACAACTCCATAGCTCCCAGGCCTGCCCCATAGAAGGAACTTAAAAAGTAAAAATGATGATGATGCATATTATTAAATAATATTTATATAGAACCATTTTCCAGGCATATTCTAAGAAATATATACTACATATATTTATATTATGTATTATATTTAATATATATTTTCATTTTATCCTCACAGTAACTCTACGGCGCAGACACTATTATTTTCACCTCACACATAAGGAAACTGAAACAGAATGATTAACTGACCCAGTTAATAATTAGTCAATAGCACAGCACAGATTTAAACTAGGGGTGCCTGAGACTATACTAATGAAGGTATCAATGAGCAATGAAGAAGCAAGTCCTAATCTCTAATACCAAACCTTCTTTGCCTCGCTTTCTGCTCTGACGAGTTTGTCTATCATTTATTATGTCTAAGCCCTGGTCTGAGGTTCTGAATCCTGACACTTCCTCTGCCTGTGATCTATTATATACTGTGCTTTGCCCTTGGCATGATTTATTATGAAGCCACCTTTACTTTATATTATTTATATACACGTACCTAAGACATGTATCATATATAAACAATATGTAAACAAATACGCATGTTTATTTACAGACCTATGCTAGAGACCATCACTCTCAGCACCTGTAGCATCTATTTGAATTATTACGGCATTATAATAATAGGCAATGTCTGAGTCGACGAGCGTTTCCTCCGTGCTCCCACTTTTCAAAATCTAATTATCCATTTCCACATTTTTTTTTCCATTCAGAAGAGTGTTAGACTCATACCGCTAAAAGTTTTTTTTAAGTGTAGGTTTTGGGTTTCGGGTCAAGATGGCCATCTCTTGTAAGGGAATCGAACTCACGTCCTCCTTGGGAACACACGCGCCAACAGCTAGCTCTGCAACAACTTCCTCTGAGGATGAGGGGAAGCCTGACACCCGGCCGAGGGCGCCTGTGAACCCATCAGACAGCCACGGAGGGAAGAGGCTGCGACGCAAATCTCTCCTTAAACCTCCCCACTCCCACCCGCACCCCCGCGCAGACACCCACAGGCCAGAGGGGACTCGGAACCTGAAACTTCTCCCTGAGGAGCAAAGGGCTCCGCCTCACTGGGCCCCCCTAACCTTTAAGACCTGCTCCTGAGCGATGAGCGCCCGAAACCCACGAGGCCACGGGGCGCGGGACGGGCTCACCTGCTGGTTTCGGAGCGTGGCCGGAGGGGGCCTGCCAGGGTGCTCCGTGGGAACGGAGGCGGCTGGGTGCCTTCTTTGCGCTTTGCCTCTGCCTTTCTCTGCCCGGAGGTGACATTTTTCTTTTCCTTTTCTTCTGTCTTTCCCGCCATCACTACCAACTCCTCCCGCTTTGCTCCAGCCAGTGTACACCATCCTCTCTCTCTTTCTCTCTCTCTCCCCCTTCCCTTCCTCCCCCTCCCTCCCTCCTTCCCTCCATCCCCCTCCTTCCCTCCTTCCCTCCCTCCCCCTCCTTCCCTCCTTCCCTCCATCCCCCTCCTTCCCTCCGTCCCTCCATCCCCCTCCTTCCCTCCTTCCCTCCATCCCCCTCCTTCCCTCCTTCCCTCCATCCCCCTCCTTCCCTCCTTCCCTCCATCCTTCCCTCCCTCCCTCTCCCTCCCTCCCCTGCCCAGGCACCATCTCTACACTCTCCTCACCCTCTTTCCAGTTGGTGGGTGCGCTCTCCCTATGCTACACTCCAGTATCTCTGAGAGTGGAGCTTCTAAAAGCCTCTTGTGGCCCAGTTTTACATTTGCTGCCGGGTTTTTGTGGCTGCTGCCATGTTCCATTGGTATAAAGGTGAAAGGTTGGAGGAAGAAGAGTTTGCTGAGACGCTTAAAGACATAAATGCTCTGGAAAGGTTTCTGCGATGTTTGAAGCCCACAGATGTCAGGGAGGATGAAGATCTATCATACTAACTGGTCTCCTGTTAGCTTTTATGTACCATTTCTTGAATGAGGCTTATATCTCTTCTCTTCACTATCCACAATGATTTATGTAAGTTATGTTTCCAAAAACAGTTTTTAAAGTATAATACAAAGCTTAAGTCTTTCACGGTATTACTTTCGCGTTTAAGAATGATTTTTATATTTTATTCAGTCTTGTAACCATATGTCTGGCATTCATTTATACTTCAGATTGTTACCTGATTTCAATGCATATCGCCAGTGTTTTTGTACCAGCTCTCCCATTCTTGATTTCCTAAATGTGAGTCAGCTCTTCAAGTAAATTTTTTTGTAAGAATATCTTGAATTGATTACAAGTGTCACTAATTTTTCACCCTCTCTCCATACCCATGTCTTCTGTGATCTGCTTTTGCAGGTCCTCCCAGTAGGAGGTCTATTGCCTGACCCTTGTGGCCTTGTGACTTGCTCTTGCCAAATCACTATAGTGGAAGTAATGTTATGTCAGTCTGAGCCTAGGCCTCAAAACATCTTGTATACTTCCAATCTTGGAAACCTGAAACCACCAGTTGAATAAGCCAGGAGTAGACTGCGAATTGATGAAATGTATGTGGCCCCCTCACCACAGTTGTCTCCTTAGCCGGCAGCGATCAGACCTGTGGTAAACCATCCTAGCCCTCAGGCACTCCATTAGCTGGCTGCAGATGCATAAGCAAGCCTAACCAAGATCAGCTGAGACAAGTCCAGCTCTACAAAATGTTCCAGCTGCCCTGCAATAATAAGTGTTTGAGACTTGTAAGGCACTAAAATTTAAGGGTAACATTTTCTAAGACTTCATATACCTGAGAATATGATTATACCTCTTTATTACTTGACCATTAACCTTACACACATTTAAAATTCCTGACTTACAAAGTTATTTTCTCAATACTCTGCATATATGACTCTATTGTTTTCTGGCATTATATTTTGTTGACTTGTAGTTCTTTATGTCTTTATACTTTATCTGAATGCTCATATTTATTTTCACTTTATACTGAAACATAGCTCCATGATTTTGAATTTTGTCAACTTTTCCTCAATCATAATGAGCCCTTTTAATGTGTAGGCTTAGAAGTATTTTTTAATGATATCTCTTAATGTCACTTCTGTTTCAACTATTTATTCTTCATTATATATCTACATTTTAAAGTTTCCCCGTCATATGTCCTCTTTTTAATATATATAAAACTCTTAAGCTTTTGCCTCTGTATTATGGGAGAAATCATTAAATTTGCCTTTATATTACTATTCCCATTATTGATTTCATATCAACATTCTGCTCTATTTCTAGTATTGAAATCTTTTCTCATCATACCCAACTCTGTCTTCACTTTAAATATTGACTTTTGAGCTCATCTGATTCTTTTCCTTGCAACTTGTTCTCTTTCTATAGCTTTCTGTTCCTGTGTTAGAGATGCTATAACTTAACATATATTACTGTGGACACTAATTTTTTATAAACATTTTTCTAACTACAGGGATTTATTATGTAAAGAAATTTCTATCCCTCTGAGTTGTAAGAGTTATACCACATTTCTTCTATTCTGAAATAGTTTTACATGTTGAGCAATATCTCAACTGAAAAAGGCTTCCTGAGTATAATAAACACTGCCAAGGGAAGGAGCCTATGTTTACAGGCAGCAAAATAAATCAAGTTATCAGTCAAGTTGCAAGTTTTTATGTGGTAAAAAAAAAAAAAAAAAGCCCTTTGTAAGATCTTTATAAATTTTAGTATTTTTAAATATTTAACTATTTAATATTTTTAATTTATTATAATTTATAAAGATGATTTTTAAATGTTTTTTTTTCAGTTTATCTCTCATGGAATGAGGAAACATCCATCTAGACCCAACTTTTGCCAATACACAGGAATTGTTGCTTGGCTTCTTACAGTTGAAAGGCATTGATAAACACTGCATCTAACTTAACACCCAGGGCTTGGAGATATTTTTTTATAATAGCTCTTTTGGATTTCAATGAAATTATTAATCACTCCCTATTCCTGCTATTTCAGCCTCTGAAACTGTGAGCCTTTGGAATACTACTGCTATTCTTGTTTTTGCCCCCACTGACAGTCTTTTTATATAATGGGACTATATCTCCAATAATACAAATCAAAATTCTTTGCCACCTCCCTACTCAAATGCTCATTTTTGTCCTGTTGTTTTCTAGAGGTTTCAGCATCCAAATTAATGTGTAAAAATACGTACTAATGCAGAAGGCAGAAATAGAAAGGGAGAGGAACAGTACTCAGAGAGGATAACAAGGACCCCAATCAGAAGGCAGACAGGTGGCAAAATAAACGCCAACAATCATTTCAGTTCTATTTGTCTTAGACAATAGAAAATATTCCCAGAAGCTGGACACAGATAAGCCACAGCTTACTTTTAAAGGTGTTTTGAGTTATTGGTCTTGTGTGTGTGATGGGGGAGGGTTAGGGAAAGGGAGTGTATGTGTTTTTGGAGTGGACATTGCAATGGAAGTAGGAACTAAGTCAAAGAATTCTTGGCATGTACATTTCAACCCAGAAGTTTTGACATGACGTTGTTTCTTCAAAATTCTGTTTTATCATCCATATATGCTTATAAGTCTGCTAAGGAATTATTGAGATTACCCATTATCTAAAAACTCTTTAAGTTGACAATTACTTCATATGTCCATGAGGAAAATAAAGATAAATTCAACCTCAACTGATATCAGGTAGAAGAAAATAAAGAGAGATTTAGTATTTTAAATATACTTAAATATAATTAATCTGCCAAAGTCACTGAAATCAGTCATATTTTATGAATAATACTAATTATTGCTAGTAGAACATTCCTGTTCCATTTGGGTTTGCAAATGTCAGCAGAAACCGAAGTCTGTCACAAATTAGCATAATGTAATAATATTTCTGAAATATTACCAGATGTATCTTTCATTTCCAAAAATTCTTGCACCACACAGTGAAGCTGAGTGCTTCAAAAAAAGGATGGATACAGCCAAGAACAATGAAGGAATTGCCCAACATTGACTTTCAAAACAAAATTTCTAAAAGAGCACAAACAGAAACAATAATCTTCAGTTGCCAGAACCGGCATTTTGAAAAGATAGGAGTTCCGACTCCAGCAGGGTCTCTTTAAAATATGGTGACTAGTCCCTGGCTGATTTTTTTTCCTTTTGTCTTTGTAGCATGAGGCAAAAAAGAACGCTTACCAATATACTGCTTTTTTAAATGTGCTAAACTATAGCCTCAATAGTCAAGTGTGCAATAGGAGAGTCTACCTGGAAAGACAGTGAACTGAGCCCCGGGATTTAAAATTAAGAACCCCAAATTGTATATTTGTTTACAACTGGCTTTCAGTGTGAGACTGAGCAACCCATCATTTTGCTACTTCTATTGTAATTGATTGTACCTAAAACCACATCTTTTCTTCAAAGCTTTTCCCGGCTGAATAAAAGCACAGCTTAACCCTAATCCTTTGATCTATCAATATGACCTTTTACAATGTACTCAAAAAATGGTGCAAAATACTCTCACCTCCTTTACTCATTTAATTTTGGCCTAACACTTTTTATTTATCTGTTTAAAGATATGCTCTAAGTTTGACCACATTGGCACCAGCTTCTCTCCATAATGATGCCTACAAAGATTTAGAATGAGATCTGTTTACTTTTTCCTGAAACACCTCTAACAACATATGCATTTGTCGTTGTGCTCTATTTTGGCATTTGTATTTATTTAGCAGGTCTATTTGATAGTTGTATTTATATGTTAGCTTTTTGTTTGCAGTATTGATTCTCTTTGATTTTAAGTATCTAGTGAATAGGAATTATGTGTTTTGTTCCAAGGACCTATTATCATCCTGATAATTAAGGATGGGCTTCACTATGTGTGAAGTGCTCTGTAAAGGGAATTTCAAAGGCAGGTTCATATCTATTCATTTATTCTTTCAAAAAACATTTATTAGTTCCTGAGGATAAAGAGAGAAACAAAAGACAATCTTTTCTTGAGGGCCTCACAATATACAGAAGGAAAGAGACAAAAAAAAAGCATTGCTTACAACAGAGAGTAACAGGGCTACAAAGTATTATTACTATTGAAACATAATCCTTAACTGCTTTACCATTTATTAATGATGGTGTAACAAGACTGCTGAGAGAACAGCATAATAGACATTACAATTGTGAAAATGTTCAGATATGGTGAAGATTTGAAATTTCTGATTTCAAATCCGATTTAATGTGAAATTATTTAATTTCTTGGGTTCTGTTCTCCCTGTAAACAGAAAGCTAATTGTGTGCTACAAATCTATGATTTAAAACATCGTAGAAGAAATCCTTCTACAACTGTTTAGAGGTTACAGTCTGAACTGTAACCTCAGAATAATGTAGTTTTAAACACACAACTTTGAAGTTCTTACTCACTGTCAACCTGCCTAGCTATGTTTACCTTCTCTCAAGATGAATTACCAGGGTGGGAATTAAAAATTGGTGACTATACCACATTCCTATGAATGAGACAAAGAGCCATGTGGCTCTTGAGTGTGTTTGAAAAGACTGTCATGCTGTGGAAGGGCCCTTACTGAGGCTTCTGGCCACAAGTATTGAGTCAGGTATTTCTTCTGATTGGAGTCCTTTGTTAGGAGGCAGCTTTGTGCCTGAGAAGGACGTAGTTACAGCTGTGTGGTTGTGGGCATCACTCACCTCATGGGAACATGGCCTGGAAAATACACAATGGAAATGTATAGTTGTGCTATTCTTACTGTTCCCCAGCACTGGTTACTGTCAATTCATTTGTGGGATATGCGTGTGTACGTACCTTAGATTTCTTCAGCATGTCCTTGTTAGGAAAGAAGGCCTCCTCTAATTTGAAAGCCCCCCACAGATCATTAGTAATACACATTGACATAGAACAAAGCACCTTTCTGAGAAAAGGAATACCTCATGTGTTAGGAACCCTCATGAGTAGCATCAGAATTATTCACTGGGAACCATTTTATGCTGGACCAATTTGGAAGAAGTGGGGAACCCAGGATACCTGGAAAACTAAAGATTTATTATTATTTCTAAATTAGTAGCAAAAATTGACTTAATTGAGTAAATGGATTGGCATTTTTATCTTGCATTGTTATTTGTTTTACATGGCTGAAAACTTCTGAACATAGATCTTAAGTTGGATGTGGTCATAAATGCTGTGCATACATTAACTCTTGTTTTTGAGATGATAAGCCTCAGAGTTAAGTGAAATCATTTCTGCTACTTTAGGTTTAAGAATACCAAAGTTTAAAGAAGGTTAGAGAAGAACTTCCCTCCAAATCCTGTAGCTGTAAGTAGTAGAAATAAGATGTAGAATTGGGTCTGTCTGAGTCCGAAAATTATTTCCCTAAGAATTACAACATACTATCTCTCACATTGAAGTCTCAGGAGTCAAACTACCTGCATTCCCATTATGGCTCCACTACTTACCAGCTAAATGGTACTGGAGAAGTTTCTTAAATTCTCTGTGCCTCAGTTGCCTAATCTATAAATCAAGAAATAATAAAATGTGACTCATATGTTTGGTGAGATTAAATTAACTATTTACAAAGCATTGCGTTCAGTTCCTAGAATATAGGAAATGCTTGAAAAATGGTACCTATTTTAATTTTTATTCATTCAGCATAGCACTTGCTGAATAAAGACAAATTGAGCACTTCAAGAACGAGAAAGACAAATTTATGATCTCTGTTCAGGGATCATATAGTCTAGGGAGAAGAGAAAGATGTAGTTAAATAATACAATACAAGGAAAACAATGTTTAAAAAGAGAGGTTCTAAATGGAAAAGAATATATTAAGTTGGAAAACTCTGAGAACATTTAATGAAAGAGATGACATTAGATTAAAGATCAATGGAACATCTACAATTGTCTAACTAAGAAAAGCAAATCTCAGATCCTTTGGTAGTGATAAACAAAAGTATAAGAAACCAATTTTAAAAAATAGCTTTTACTTATTCAGGCAACAAGAAATACCCAGAAAGGCAAAATATTTAATGTGATAAATTTTTTCTATAAACTTGAACTATAAGCCAAGATTAAAAGTCAACACCCAGCCTACACACTTTCTTTTGGGGATGTGTTTTATAGCTGGAGTTGTTTTGAAAAATGCTGGATGTGAGACAGGACTGGAACCATTACTGAAGTGTTATCATATTGTAATTCAGATATAAAATGTAGACTTCCTTGCCATATTTTGGAGCATTTTTTCAATTCTATAATCTTGATTTTGGCTAAATATCAACTAAATTTTCCAAGGTGATGTCAAACTATATCCAGAACCGTTATTAGGTCTTCATCCCAGAGTAATAAGATACAAGTTTATAAAGCAGTGGGCCAGCAGTATGTAAAGAAATATAAAAGTTTCTTCCTATGAAACCAAACCAATGAAAAACTTACTTATGCAGTACATAGTGACAGTAGCAATCATTTTGGCATCTGTCTGAAAGACACTTACCATTAGAGCAAATTCAAAGAAGGAAAAATAACAACACTGTTGACGTTTTAGAAGAAATGTCTAGGGCCCTTTACTTTTAAATATGGAAATAGATAAATTTAAGTCCCTGGTGTATTTGTACCTTTTGTCTAAGTTGCTTCTATGATTCTGAGTCCCCACCACATGACTGCTTCTTATCCCCCAGGCAGAAAGCTCTCTCCACTGATGCCAACTGCATCATTCAATTCCATTCAATTATATATGAATCCAGGAAAGTGGACACAATGCAGACCAGAGACAATAAACTACTTAGTGTTAGACATTTTTCCAGTACCTAATGGCCTATTGACTACAGCAGAGTGAAGAGTTTTTATAGTTAACTCATTTGGAAAGTAAAATAGAGACAACAGTTGCTGGCTTATCTAGGTCTCTTAATTATTTAATATCAGTGGCAAAAAATTTCACTGGAGAGTTTGACATGAGAAGGAGTTTAACTATGTGTGTTTTATTGAAAAGGCAATCAGGGTAAGGAGACAGTTTCCCTCTTCACAGTGACCGACCACAAGTAGTAAGGCCAAGCCCTGCGAAGTCCTGGTTTTCGGGGTGATACCACATAGACACTTGAGCTAAGGCAGCCTCTGGTGGCAAGATGACCCACCTTCCTGGGTCCCTGTCTCTCCTGGCAGGCTGCAGCTGGCTAGTGATCAGTGGAAATGGCCCTGGAGCTACCTTGGAAAGGCTTTCCCAGAAGAAAGACTGGACTTCCTGCCAATGAAGTCAAGTGAGGATGAAGTAATTTTAATTTAGTAATTAAAAAATTATGACCTATTTTGTATCACAAACTGATGAAAAGGGAATATGGGACATACAGATAAAACTTCCATATTTAGCATCCCCATAAATGATAGAAAAACTAGGACCATACATAATTGGTCAAAGTGGTGCTATATTCTATTTGTACATGTGAACTCATAATAGTTTATTTTCTATATCTTCTTTTACTTTGAGAAGAGTAATGACAATTCAATATAATGTGTTTACACAGCACTGTCAATAAATATTTCTAAAATAAAAATTCATGGGGCAACAGTAAAAATACCTTCCAGATAAGTGAACGTTTGGGGAGGGTCTCACACTGTGGAATGCATCTAATTCAGTAGACTCACCTCAAAGAATTATAAGAGAGCTGCCACAACATGAAGGAATTACTGTGACAATTTAGCCACATCTTTATAAAGATTTGCTCTGGTAGGGCTTGCCAAGATCATTAACTAAATTCAGTGATAGCAATCAGGTCACAAATAGAGGGCTTGGGCAGGCGTGGAGTAGAATGAGGTGAGGAAGTAGTGCACGAGAAATTAGAATAGAAAAGGCAATGATCAAATCCTTTGGTGTGGAGTGTCCTCATTCAGAGGTTAAAACTTGGTTGTCTTTATTACTATCAACTCAACAATTCCACTACATTTATTCTTCTCAATATGACTTGAAATTCTTATGTAGATTCCAGGCTTACTGAGAGAAGCACCCTAAGATACTCATTTTTTCTTTTACTTCTTAATAACAAACAAACAAACAAACAAACAAATATAATGGATAATAAAAGAGCCCATCCACCTGCAATTTATGGTTTCTCTGGGGTGTGTGTGTGTGTGTGTGTATGTGTGTGTGTTCCATAAACCTTCAAATATGAAAGAAAAGCATATTCTCTTACTTTTGGACTCAACAAAAGAACAAAAATGGAAGAAATGCATTTATTTGTTAAAAAATAAAAAAACTAAAGCTTGCTTGGACGACACCATTTATTACCAGCATGTACAATACTGTCCAAGGCACTTACATAATATACAAGGTTGCTTTTTGACTCCTGTTACAGACCAATCGGTTCTTCTGTTATCATCTTAGATGTGTTCATCCATGGAATTTTAAATTTCTACTAACACGTATGTGGCAGTCTGTAATTTACGTGGTTTAGTTGTTTCTGGGTTACTCAAGAAACTACACTTAGTCAAGCCTTTGTCTTATTGTATATACATAGAAAGATGTTGTTTGCTTGCACTTTGATGTCCCATAGGAGTCAACGGATTGTTGGGAACTTCACAATCACTAGTTTGCAAAATTAATAATAAACACCAGCTTCTACGAGAAAGAAAAGGAATTACATTCCTGGTGTGTTCCACCTTCCCTTCACATAAAAAATCCATAGAGAACCAATGAGTACAACTGCTGCTGTTTTATGAGTGAATAAATTAACTTTTACTCTGAGATTTATACTTATGATGTTTGAATAAGACCTACACAGAGTGAGTTCTGTCATGTGTTTTCATGACTCATGCAACCTAAAAACCATTTCAGGGTCAATTTTAGTAAAGAAAATTTGGCAGGCGATTGGAATGTCTTCTGAATGCTTAAGCAAACTTTATGTTGAAAATAAACTGCTAAGAGAAATATCACCAGATGCCTTTAAAATGAGACCTCTGAAATCAAGGGACATAAAGTCACTGCCAAACATTCATGATACCCCTCCCCCACTTAATAAAGTCACCTATATTTCACCAGAAATAAAATTTTATTAGTACATGTCAAATATGTTTTAAAATACAGTTACCTTTCTTCTTCCTCTCAGTTTAAAAAACAATCCAATAAAAACTCTAAATCAGGACCCAAATATTTTTAAATGTTAAAAAGACATATTTTAGATTATGTAAGATACACATCTCCCAAATAAATGTTGTAGAACACCATCTGCTCGATATCTTAATTTCTGCTTTTCTCTCTTTGTTAATAGTTTATGACACTATATTTCACAATAACTTTATCAACAATTTATGACCGAAGGAGAGCCTGACAAAAATCACTTGGCATGCTCAAATTAGACAATTTATCCAACATCTTCATTTACACCAGTCCTCAACCCCTTACTCAGACCATGACAACTAAAGAGAAACAGGATGTCCACAGCAAGGGGTGAATCTCTTATGGAATAAAGCTCAAAAAATAGTTTAAAACAAGTTGAAGATCCAGGTACCATTTTCAGCTTAAATTTACCAAATTCTCCAGTCCATAAAGCCACCCATGAATCTAATATAGCACATTTTTATAAGATTTTCTCATATTTGACCAAGAAAGAAATTGCCAAATTCTTGTTAATTTTGAACAAATTTTCATCTTTACGCTAAAGTTACCAAATGGCTCTCTCTCCCTTATCTGCGTTTAATGAAGGGGAAAAATCAAGAAAAGAAATTTATCATGTGTCATTTTCTGACTGATAAGAACAGTACATAACAACATTCATATTTTCTATGTACTTTACTATATAAAATGTCATCATATCTGTGGCCAAATTGGAAAACCAGTTTACAATTTTTACTTTTTACCTTGCATTTCTCTAAAGAAAAAAATTTCTATGGAAAACAGACATGAACATACACTCTTTTTAAATAGTAAAAGAATAGGATTGAGTATATAGTTTGATTCTCAAAGTGATGTAGAGTTTCATTATTCAAAGTATGGTCAGTGGACCAGCAGCACCCACATCACCTAAGAGACTTGAGAAATGCAGACTCTGGGCCCCATCCCAGACTTACTAAAAGGAATCTGTATTTTAACAAGATCTCCAGTGACTTACTTACATGCACAAAAAGATTTGAGGAATGCTAATGTAGAGAAATGTTTTTTATCTACCTAAACATAAATAATCCTTGAGGACAGACAGAACTCATTTGATGGGGAAATTTTATCCAAAATGCTCAACCAGAAATAAAACAAATTTTAGGCATCGCCTGCTTAATAAAAAAAAAAAACAAAAACCTGAAATGTGTCACATGCTGATGTATAGCAATGAAGTTTGAAAATGAAAAAGTATAAGTTAAAATGCCATAAATTACATAAATATTCATTAACTGAATAAATTATACACAATCTTCTATTGTTTCAAACTAAAGTATTTTCTTTAGCAAAACATATACAATGAATGACTAATACATGGACTCTAGAAGCATGAAGATTACCTTCATAGGCAGTTATTTAATTACTAAACACAATAATTTTAAAAAGCATTGTATGAAGTAACTGTGACGAGTTCTAGTTTGATAGACACTGGAAATCTTTTCCCAAAGGAGTTAAAACCAGTACTGCGTATTGTTGCCTTCCTCCAAAAGTCTTTGAGCAAATTAGTGTCAATGCTGGATAAAAGGGGAGAACCACAACCTCCACTTAGAGTGACTGCAGAGAATGGATGTTGTTTTGCTATGATTCAGGGAGGAAGCCAGTGGCAGAGGAGAAGGATGGCTCCAGTAGCTAATGTTAAAATACCATGGGGTTCATTTAAGCAATTCACCAGCACAAGGCAAATTAAAAAATGCTGCCCTTCTCACTTTGAATACATTATACGCAATTCCCAGACTGATTCCCCAATTCTGCTTCTCCATCAAGACTCTCCTTGACAATAATATTAACCTGATTTCACCTGTAAAAGAACGTAAAAGCTTCAGAGTTCAAGGGAGAAGGAACTGATCTGTATTTGCATTTGTCTCCCTTACCTCCTCTATCACTTCTTGTGGCCCAGGATGAGTGAAGGTCAGCCATGCTTCCCCTGTTCAGGAGTGTTTTCCTATTATGCTTTCAAGTACAAAATATGCTGCAAAGCAGAATGCACACTCCTTCTGCTCTAATATCTGGGCCAGTAGGCCTTCCTTTCTTCCTGTGCATCCTCTTAGATGCAAGTATCTTTAGAGACATACGTTTGACAGCCATCCTATAATTTGGAAAGGAAAAATGCAGGTGATACTATTAAAGAGTTCTTACCTTTTAAAGCAAAGCCAAACATCTCTGAGTTCCATCCTCCTCAGTGAACTCAGTAAGCAAAGGGACTATGTATCACTCACCTGGCACAAGCACTCAATTACTGATGGGGAATTGCACTGTTTCCAAATTCTCTAGCACTGAAATTATTAAATCTAGGGATGTACATTGAAATCTAATCATGTGTTTGAGTTTATCCCTATATGTACACAGGCTTGCCATTTAGTCTTTCCCCCAACTTAATTAATTTCTTTTCTTTCTTTCTTTTTTTTTTCTCATCAACCCAAGAGCTCAGTTTCAGGGATATTTCACAGTAATACCACATTTCAAATCATACATGTACTGAATAAAATCTAATATTATGCAACATTGGTAAATAAAAGAGAGGATCGATACATTGTGTGTATCAGGTTTTACAGGTACAGCAAACATAGAAAAACAAAATTGAATATAGCAAGCAAGCAACTCCCCTCCCTTGAGGTGAAACAACTTTCTCTTTTCACTTACTAATCCTGTTCCTATTTCTCTGCCCTCTTTTTTTCTTTTCTTCCTCATTCCTTCATTTTTTTCCTCTTTTCCCTTTTTAAAAATTAATTCCTCTTTTCAAGCCCTCAGGCTTTGTAGCACCCACAAGAGTGATCAACATTACCAAAGGCACTCAGACTTCTCTTCCTACCTTTCTTACTCTAGGAATGACTCCTGTCACCAGAGAAAGAATGTCCAGGTTCAGAAAAGTTGTAACTGGCCTCTCACGTTTTACCTCTCCCATAATAGAGCGTGAAGGATGGGGTCACCAGAACAGACCTATATTAAGGGTCTTCCCATACATCTGTTTGCCATGTTAAAATGACAGCAATCTTATTGGTTAACTCAGACAAGTGACATAGTTTAAAAATAAATTATTATTTTTTTTAAAGTCGAGATAACATTAGTCAACTTTTATCTATGAACTGTTTATTGGAAAAGAAATTAGATGTTCCAAAAGATATTTTTAAATATAACTTGTTTGGAAATCAACACATGTTTTTAAAGCATATTCACAAATACTACTGGTTTCTAAGACAGTTTCTACTCTACATAAGAATGTATAGATCAAGTTAATGATGTCGCCAAACGAAACAGACTTCACATCTCTTACTGGTTCATTGCCCATGAGTTCTCGCTTTGTTTGAGATTTCTGACATACAATAAATATTACAATTTTACACTTCCTTGGTAATTATTCACTCCCTTTTTTATCTATTCCCAGGTATTTGCATTTTTTGTAACACACATCTATTAGCACTGGTATGTTTTTCTTATCGACACTGTCCTAAACCAAGCCAAATGTTCTTTCCAGTGAAACTTTTTAAACTATTAGCGAGCTAAATCTATTCTTTAATTATATGATAGTATAATTATCCTACCAAGTTTGGAGTCTATTCAATTAATATCCTCATTGTTTAAGAAATCTACATTTTAAAAGAAGCATTCTGAGAAATACAGTATTTTATAAGCAGTGAAATGAACTTTTTGAAATTTGATGCCAAATTTTTGCCCTTAAATTAATTTTTAAACATTTATATTTGTATTTCAAAGCTACCTCACCATTCACACTAAATTGCCTTTAAAAATTAGTCTCAGTCTCAATTATAACTTTGTAGTTTGTTTTTTCCTAATTTTGATTCAGCAATTAAATATAAACCTGACACTTTTATCAATTAGATATCTATGTGGTCTTCAACAATGCATGCTAATTAGAGTAGCAATATTCTTTCATGTTAAAAGCATTCATGTTAATCACCACTATGATTCATTACAGGGAGCAAGTAGTGAATCAAAACTGAAAACAACATTCTCTTAAAGAGGAAAAGGCCTTCTTGGTTGCAAGATGGCTTTCAACTAACTAGGAAAGATACAATGTTGACAAATCACCATATTTATTTGCCAAAATATGATCACTGAAGGCTTGCAATGTCTTTGTTTAAAACAGTGTCCTTGATTATCATTTACATATATAAAGTGCTTTGAAAGCACATTAGTAAGCAAATCATTCCAAAACCTTTTAACAGTGTTCTCTTATGTTCTGTGCAATCCTTATTTTAGATTCTTATCTTCATTATCATAGTCTCTCTAACACTCATCTTTGGGTCTTTGGTATTTTCTTGATTATACCTTTGGCACCTAGTTTTCCCAATGTTTTATCAGTTAGTGACAATTCTTTAAATGATGTGTTCCACAGAACATAACTCTGGACATTAAAATCAGACATGTCATTCAAACCTCAAAGAACATTAATGAACAACTTCAAACAATTTCAGGAATCTATCTAACCTGTTAAATAATTACCCTTCCAGTTGCAAAATATAGGAACTTATCTAAACTTCACCACCAAAGGCATTCTGAAACATTTTGTCAGATAACGAATGGTTGACTATTATACAAAAATCAGTGCAAATTTTTGTCCAGGCAGCCTTAAATGAATCCACTCTTAGATGAAGAAATGACATCATGTAGAGTTTCTGTCGTTCTTGCCAATTTTTGCAGATAATATTTCTTTTCAATTCTCAACCTATTAAAAACAAATTTTACCTGCCTATCCTTTTCCTGAGCTTCACAGCCTATAAAAATGACATAAATAAAATTTAAACTCTTAACTAAAGACCCACCACAAATTTTAACCACCCCTAGAACTTAGAGATAAGCCTATCTGCAAGGCTAGTTTACTAAATTTCACTTTTAAAGAGAAAAGTCTATCAAGCCAAAAAACAAAAACAAAAAAAAACAAAAACAAAAGTATAATAATGGATCAGTTTGGAGTGGTCTGGTTTTTACATTCAGCAGTTAAGTTGCAGTGTATTTGCCTCATCTCGGATTGCCACTAATGGTAAAAGGAGAATGGCGTCAATTGTTTGGCACAATGCTTGACAAGCCAAAGCTTTCAAAAAGAACTTTCACCTCTCGGTATCATTTACATCTTGTCCCTTAATCCTCAGAGACAAGATTTATCAGTTTAATCTGTTATTTTTTGTTACTTTCCACCATGAGAGGCAAAATTTGGAAATAGGGGGCTTGAAATGTTTAAGTCTGTGTAAGATAGTGTTATAAGTCTCTTCCTACATACATTAGCTTATTTTTTTTGCAATTCTAAGCCACTTTATAATATGTGGACATATTTCCAATTTGACTTGATGATATGAAGGACTGCTGAGTAATAACCAGGGTTCTCTCCAATCAATTCAGCATGCATCTCATCTTTGATCTCAAGTGCACTGGTAAATCGTGCCTTATGGTAACATCTTCACTATAAACAGTTTAGGCATTTAGAAACAAAGTATCAATGGACTTAACAGTTACTTTAATTCATTTTATAAATAAGCAACTGAGAATTTTGCTCCAAGTGGCTGCTAGTGTAGCCCATCCCATAAATGGCATTCTCCGAAGCATAAGGCACAATATGATACGAATGCAGCTCTTCATAATAGAGAGACTGAGAACAGCATTCCTGTACCATAAACTTCAGCCGTTTTCTTGTATCAGAATAAGCAGTCTTATAACAGGGCGCTTCTTTAAAGTATTCATAGCTCTCCTTCTCCGTCTCTAGGTGGATCTTCCTCAGCAAATTGTTAATTAACACAGACCTTCTCAAGTAGGTTTCTGGGTCTTCAAGAAACCTGAGCTTCTCCAGGGATAGTTTGAGAATGCAAGTCCTGTCCTCAGGCAATATCAGGTGCTGGAAAGCAAACACATCATTAACTCTACTTTTTTGGAAAAATGAAAGCCAGAGCTTTTTTGCTATTGACAAGACTCATATAAAAATAAAAGAATAACAAGTAAACCCTTACTTTTGGAAAATACCCATGGTAATCTTGATGTAAATCTTCTTCTTCTGCATATTTTCTCTTAAAGTAGGCTACTTTCGACGTTGTTGATGTATATGTTAATACTTTTGGTGGATAAGCTAAAGAAAATAATACAATTGGAGAAAAGTCAGATTTTGTGACCAAAAGTATTTTATAATGTAAGTTCTACTTGTAAAAATTTGGCAACTCTGGAAATTAATATTCTCTCTTCATTGACAAACAACATGGTGAGGTAGGTAGTCAATGGCAATTGTGTTGTCACTGAAACACTTATCTGCAGGCAAATGTCATTCAGAACCCAAATCAATGTTCTAGGTTACAGAATTATATTTATTTCCTTAGACGTCTCCTAAAAATAAAATTCTTACCAATTCTCTAATTTCATGCCATTTGATGTCAAAACGCACCCCAAACTGATATTGATTCACAAAATGTAATGAAAAGAGATTTCACCCTTCTTTTAGTTACGATGCCTAATTTTCAGAGGGAATTTAATGTTGCTGGATTAATCAAATTGGTGAAAATTGGCTGCCGACTCAATTACACTTTAAAGAAATAGTCGTGTGTGTCTGTAGATAATAAACCCTAGGATATGGTCACGGTATAACCACCCTCATAACACATGGCTTAACAGAGGTTAATCATCAGTAAATGAAAGGTTTAAATAATGTTCTAACTAGCAAACTTGACCTTGACATGACAAATGAAAGTGAAAATTTTTGTTCTCACCTTTAAAATACTATAGCTATTGAGGATTCTGACTTGTTTAAGGACTGTGTTGTAAAAGCCGATTTTTCAGAAAAGATGTTCGATTTTAAGGGAATCCCTAGTGTGGACTGTAGGTGGCGCTCATATCACAGAAAAGAGGCAACTTCAACCTTAAAAGCAAAAGACAAGGAGTTTCCTAGTGAAAGCTTTGAATTTAGAATACAAACTCAGTTCTGTTCGGTACTCATTCAACTTCAGATGGCCAGACCAGAAAAAAAGTTCAGATTTAAATATCATCTATTTTACCTTTAATCCACGCACTCGAATATTTCTAGGTGTTGAAACCACTTGATTCACAAAATGGGTAGTTTATTAATGTATTGGTTAAATAAATTTTACAGTTAAGACATGTGATGTTTTTTCCTCTGTCTTAAATTTTTTATATCATAAATATTAAAAATACACTCTTCAAGAAACTGACTCTTCTAGTTTTTCCTCCAACTCGGTGGCATCTGTATAATGCTTCCTGCAGCTTTTTGTATTTGGACAGTTTTCCTAAATCAGTAGAAAAAGCTACAGAAATCACACCTAAAGCATTCCAAATTTTCACTGCACCACTGTGGATTATAAACCCAAGAGAATCTTAAACTAGAATTAGTACGTTTTGTAAGAACAAAAAAAAAAATTCAATTACTTGTGCGTCTGACCTAAAAGAGATGAATGTGTAATGATCACTCACAGACAATAATTCTACTATATGTATACAATTTTTTAATTCAGTAAACAAAACTCAGCTTATATGGAGTATTCACAAATTTCAAAATGTTAGAATAAATGAACGAAATTGACTATTGAAAACAAAAGAAGCATCACTGAATCCAATTTTCTTGGGCTGTGTTTTTTTTTTTTTTTTAAATAATAATCTGCATTTTCTTGGGTACATTTTAAATGGGTTTATCAAATAATTAGGTGAAGCTTTGAGTTATTCCATGATTAACTGAATAGTGTGACTGGCTAAATTATCCTGATTTATTTTTAAACTGTTTAACTCATTGATGTCATAGTGATTCTCAAAAGTTAGCAAGCATTAGAACCATACAAAGAGCTCTTAAAAGACAAATTGCTGAGTCCCACTAATTTCTAATTCAGTCTGGGTAGGAGAAGAGAATTTACATTTGTAACAAATTTCCAGGTGATGCTGATGTAGTAGGTTAAATCATTAGGCAAGCTTGATAGTAGCACTACAACAGCAAGCTGAAAAACAGAACATTTAGACAGCTGATTGCCTTATCATCAGAATGCCAAGCAATTGGCTTGATTGATTTTTGTTGTGGTTGCTATTGCAACATTGGCTACATTGGCTTAGATGCTTTGGCATCATGAACAAAGCCAGACTGCATTTTAACTAAATAGCAGAAGATGATGTCACTTTTCATCATAAATTCCTGGGCTCACATTAAGAAGTATCAATGGCGGTTATTAGCATTACAGCTGGAGGAGTCACTGATTTTGTTAGCAAAGTCCAATGAATTTACTATAGCACAGAAAAGGGTAAAGAAAGACAGAAATGAGAAGAGTGACTACCATAAGCAAAACATTATTTTCACATATATGTATACATCTATACATCTATATACATAGATATCTTCTTTAAATGTTTGCTCATTTTATTTTCCAAAGCAATTCAATGTCCACAACATTTATGACTAATTAAAAACCTTTGAATGAATGATACAAGGGAGGGCAGGTGGCAACTGGGAGTATGAAATGTCAAATAAAGCAAGTGACACTCTGAGGAAGATATTTTTATTTAAGAGATCAAGGCCAAAAATTATACTAAATATCTTCAAGGTTCATAAAGATCCTGTCTGACTGTATTCAAGCAGTCAGCCTAAGATTACAAATGTATCAGACCCTGAAAATACAGAGCAAATTCTCAGAGGACTAGATTTGCGTCTTGGCATCATGGCCAACACACTTAGCCACTTAGTTTATTGCTCTTAAAAAATACCCCCATGAGTTGTTGAAATGCTGAAAAGCTTTCACAGCTGGTATCAGTTTGACAATTGCCTCCTTGCAGGCTGCTTAGCTATTTGCAATGTTTTCGGCATCAAATTTTAGAGGATGCTTTTAGCCACTTTGAAGCTAAAATATATAACAAACATAAGCTTCTACATCTGTTTTCTTGGCTGAACTGGAACTCAAAACCTCAGACCTGGAAACTATTGATCACCTGGCTCAGCCTCCAAAGTTCGTAGATGAGAAAGTTGTGGCCTAAAGCGGTTCAGTGATTTATAGTCTGATGTATGCTAAGTGTCTGGGTTTTAAAGTCAGATGGAAGTGGGTTTGAATTTCAGCTCTGCTGCTTCTCAGTTGTGACCTTGAGAAAATTACATCAACTCTCTACAAAATTAATTTGTAAAGTGGGCATAGAAATAAGATTGGCTCATAGGAGCACTAAAATATTTCATGGAAAGTGACTGGCACTGTGCCTAGCATATAGTAAATACTCAATAAATCCTAGCTCTTATTAGTGCCAATAGGACAGATCTATCCCACAGAAGCAAATCCCAGCCTGGCCTCCTAGCTCTGACATTGAATCTTTCTTCCCCCTGCCTCCCAGAGATACAAGATCACAATTAGAGAATTAAAGGACTGGGAAGGAATATTCAAACATTCACATTTAAAAATGTAGTGCAGGTACTATAAAGGTTTCGGGCAAATATTTTTGGATTTATTGCCACTGGTCATATAATTTGGGTGAAGGAAATATAACCTGTTTTGAAACATCCAGTCATTATGTGTTAGAGTTGCTTTAAATATCCAAAGAAGTATCCCTGTTATGATCCAGTAAATAGGGATAAATCTGTTTAAATCAGTCTCCTGAAACTAAAAAGGCAAATTCGACCTGACCTTTTATTCAAAAAAGCTGTTAAATTAGATTAAAAAAAAAAAAAAAGTAAAATGGCTTTGTCTTTGGTTTCAGTGTTTCAAACTCTGAGAATAGCATATAAATTATAAAAATGAATTAGACCGAGCCTAAATTTATCTCTGATGGTAAAATGGCTAATGCTGGCTTGAATATTCAAATTGTTTTAAATTCTGTAACCTCTAGGCATATAAAACATCTGTGTCAGCCTCAGCATATTTTGTAATGTAAAACTTCAATAAGCAACAAATTAAGAGTCACAGAACAGACTATCCCTGTCAGAGGGTTCTGGCAGTACAATTAATACGTATTTCTTTAAATAAATGTTTAAAATGTAATTACAAATGATTGTTCAAATGCTATTCCTTATTGTTCTGCTTTTGCCTCCAGACAACTGAAACCCTATTATCGTACAAGTGATTTCATTTGGTACACGGCCCAGGGCAGTACATTAAGAAAAGATCATCGGCAAATTAATTTACAAACACGTTGAGAAAACGGACAATAAAAAAAGACTAACTCCTGCCATAGCAATCCATTTTTTTGTCCAAGATTATGAAAAATTTGAGAAATGATAAAATAGTGAGTTTATTGTATCTTAATTTGGATAAGGTTTTCATTTTCTTCCCCACAACACTTTAATCAATATACTGCAAAACCAGAGTTGAGACCATCCAATTAGATGTGTGCATCTGTAGCACAGACAAAAGAAGAGCCTGATCAATGGGAAGAATACGGTGAGTTCCAGTCTCAGGTCAACAACTGACTCATGTTATAGACAAATCATGGGCCTCAACTTCCAGGCTCATTGATTTCCATTTGTATGGGGTTAGCCTGCTATGAGCCTTAAAATGGAGGTGCCCCTACCTATCTAAATAATGCTCTGCTGGTGGCAAAGCTACCAGGCATCCTTCCTTAAGGGCCGTGACCACTTTTGTTTGGAAAGAACTATCCCATCTGCCACTGTTAGCCGCATTTTGCAATCTTACCGCAAGGCTTAAAACACATACTCTATCATGACTTTCTAATGTTGTACCATAGTATTATTTCAGGTCCTAGCTCTACAATTTATCTGTTTAGCGACTTTGGGCAAAGTGTTCAACCTCAAAGAGCCTGAGCTTCCACATGGATGAAGTATCTAACTCACTAAGCGGCGTACAAATCAAATGAGATGATGTTTTAAAAGCACATACTCAGTGCCTGTATATGTACATCTGTTCTGCTGAGTAAGTGTTAGGTATTATTATTGTCGTGACCTCATTTTTTAAATCATACATACATCCTGCTCAGCAACATGACATTATTTGTCGCCCCTTTTGTGTTAAACACAGATTGCATGAAACGTTCACAAGAGTATTCAAGAAGGTGGACAGGAACAACATTCAAGGCTATAATGCTGTGACCTCTGTAGACCTTTAACTTCATTGATATTTAGCAATATCCCTTTAATCTTCTCCCTCATAAGGCTTTGCCTGGCACTTTTCTGGAAAATACACTCTATGGGAGCAAAATTCGGTACCAGTTCTTAGCTCCAAATCAATGGTTCTATATGTTTCTTCAAATTTTCACTTACCCCAAGCACAAGATTGACTCTACCGGCAGTTTAAAATTCCCAACAAGTTGCAGCTCCTTGAGAACTTTCTCAAAAGTGTTCAGGGATACTGACAGCCAATGAGTTAGAAGGGTTCTCAAGAGACCAGCAGCATTGTTTGGTACAAGATTCCACATTCCATGGGATAGCCCCAAGCACAGGCATGGAATATTAAATACAATACCACCGGTTCTATGATGGTCTTTGAGCCAGAAAGAGTATCATTAAATGGAACGTGACTAGCCATGTAATCATAAAGTTACCTTCAATGTTGTACCAAAGGCTAACTTCTGCTGCCATGATCTGGCCCCACTAATGATAGATACCAAGTACAGTAGGTTTCGTGGGTGATCTTTGTGATTTACCACCCCTCAGAGTGCATTCCTTGTTTTGAAGATGATGCTACCTTTTACTTTAGAAAGTGAGACTGGATCAGAAAGAAAATTAACGAAGTAATACATGGCTAGATTTAGGCTCCAAGAGATACCTTACCCAATAATAGCTTGGGAGATGCTATAACTTTCTCACATATCCAGGGCTGTTGCTCAGAGGGGAGGGCTGTAATCCCCAATATATGGAAGGCAAGTCTTTCGAAAAATACCTGATCTCTATCACCCACATCGTCTTCTACCTTGATAACCCCATTAGGTTTAGGTATATCACCAAAAACACTTATTCAGGTATCCCAGAAGATTTTTAGAAAAGCATAAGATGTAATTAATCATTAACAACTTTATCCACTAAGAATATGTATGAGAATCTGTTCCAGGGCTGGGAGACTCTCTGCCCTTACTCATATGATGCCTGATTTGTGTCACCACTTGGAAGAGTTGCTCTAGTGGTAAAATATTCTTCATCCACAGTATACCTGTCTTCTAAGGAGCTATAGGTGCTTCATTAAATTGAATTTTGTTCAAGCTCAAGCACTCTACCTGCTAATATATGGTTTATCCTCCATATTAAATATAGATGAACTAAGCTATACAGTGGTAAATCAAGTAGGGAAAGAACTGAGACTCTAGGCTCTCAAGTCTTTGCAATATCTCCAACTTTTTTTTTTCATATTTCTAACCCATGTTCCTTTTTGATAAGCATTTTTTAAATAATACATATTTTAATACACCATCTCAAAGGAGATGTTCCAGCTTAAAAACCTGTCCCTCCTCCCTTTCTAAGAATCACTGGTATTTAGAAGACACTCGTCTCTACCTACAGAGAAGAATTTTGTTGCACTTTACTTTTTAGAATTTATAATATGAAAAAGTTTTTAATGCTCCAGCTATGTTATAATACTGAACTTAACACTAGCCAGCCCTTAGTGCTATTCATTAATATTCTCCTACCTATATGGCTCTGTTATTAGCTGGTTTGCATAAATTTAATCAGGAAAAAATGTGTTAAACTAAAAAGAGTAAATATTAATGTATTGACACTATATAGACAGACAACTGATTAAAAATAAAGTGTGGGGATGGGAGGACTTGACAAGAATCAGCTTCTCCCAAACCTGAAGATATACTTCTTTCTCAGTTTTAATGCTAAATGATTACAGGTCAATTTACTCCTCAGCATCTAAAATCGTTATTTTATTTAAGCTTTTTCTGGGGTTCTGAAGCATATTGCTTTGACAAATAGGGCAATCTGAATTGGTCATGCCTTGGCTTTAGAGCTGTTGTTGAGAAGTCAGTGTTTCAACAGCTAACGCCAGCTGGCATGAGTCCTCAGTGAAGAAGAGCCCAGATGTGGGGCAAGATGCCTCGGCATCTTGATCAAACCTTTCAACATTTCTCCATGTTTCAAAGCATCCTCTAAATCCCATGAAAGTAATGTGACATAAAATTGAACATGAAATGTACATAAACACCTAAAAACTTCCAACTAGAGTATATGAAGAAAAGCTGAAACTAGGACTTGGTTTTAGTTCGAACCTGCCTGATCTCAGCTTTCCCTAAGTACACTCCCTTTTTATTGACCTATAATAAGTTCAAGTACAGCTGGAGTTCTCATTAACAAAAATGACTAAATCATTAACTACAAATTGGTGGAATTTTTTTCACACTCTAACTTAGGATCTACCAATGTCTCTAGGATTAAATGCTTATATTATAATGATATATTTGATTTATTTCTACTAAAGCTAAATACCATAACATTTCTAGTGAATGACTTTAAGCAGATCTGTTCATCAAATGTGCATAACATATATTCTGTACATTATACATTCATGATAGAATCAAAATGAAAATTTAAGAACCTCTTTCACTTGACCTTTTTGATTGTGACAGTAGTATCTATGAAAAGGCAGACTCATTCACAGAATTAAATGGCATTGAATGATTTTAAACTTCCATGCATATTACATAAGAAATAGGATGTATATAAATTATTCATGCATATACATGAACCAATACTGTGGCTTCTTTAACTTTCCCCAGGTTGATAACATGACTAGAACTCTATATACATCTCCTGGTAGGTGACATAAATCTTATTGGTCTCTATGGATTTGTTTCTCACCAAAAAATATAGTAATTATGATGGAGGAAGAAAAAAGGGTGGGCAATACTAAAAGCTAATTGAAACCAACATTTTTGATGGCTTGAATGGTCATCTTTAATGTTTAAAATTACTAAACAACTATTTCGTTGACTATGTACTTTTAAAGTCTCATGATATTCATAAACACTGTACTAATATAACTAATATAATATTGTATACCAACTATATTTAAATAAATTTTTAAAAACACAGTATAACAACCAGACTAGAATAAATTTTCAAGTAGGTTTCTGAATAAAATTGTTTAATTATTTATTTTTACAAAGGGAAGTGAAGAAAGGGAAGAAATATGGCATGGTATACTTTCATGAATTCAATTGTAATTTGCTAGGCTGGTCACCTACAGGAACTGCACATGGGTAGCTCAGTACATGTGAAAGTTACACAACCCTGGAGGGCTGAACACTCATTAAAAGACTGTATTCAGTCTTGAAAATTGAGTTTAAATGCTTAACATTCATGGCTTTCTATCATCATGATCTTAATGCAAATTAAATTTAAAATATCACCACAATCTCTTCTTGCAACCTGGAGAGTTCTCTTCATTTCCTTCTTTCAGACATGCACCAGCATGCTCACGTTCCCCGAGCCAGGCTACCTAATTTGGCTCACCCTATTCACATGGGTCTAAAAGAGGAAAATCTGCCAGCCCACAAATGTCCTTTCTACAGAAAACCTCTATTGACTTCTACCCAGCAACCATCTATATAAACCACCCCTTATATTGATCTTGCAAGTTATGTTAATGCTACATTAGCATTTATTTCTCTGGATACATATTTAAACAGTAATTTCTTTCAAGCTAGTGATTACCTGGTAATGCTGAATCAGTCTGAAATGTGTCTTTCTAGGACAGCTTCAGGAAATCTGGTGAGAGTTCCCCTTTGCACAGTGAGCATTTCTCACAGCCTCAGGCTCATGAATGGTTGGTTACCTGAGAGTTTGAAAAAAGGAGACAGACACAAACAACACGGGAAGAGTCAGTACTGCATTGACTTGAACTGGTTATCAAGTCAGGAGAAAGCATGCAGTAGAACACTAAGACATTTAAAGTGAGGTTGACCTAGACCAGAAAGATAAATAGACAAGTCCTCAAACACATACAATTAATTTAATCTCCAGATTTAGTTTCAAACAGAGGAACCTTCACTATCATAAGAAATTTGGAAACAACTGAAGAATTGATCTCAGCAGGTATTTACTGGGAGATTTATTGGGGAAGATTATCAGCGGGTTGACTTAAAAAAAAAATCAAAGTCAGAGATATTTAATTCGTTTTTAAATTAGGTTTTGTATAATTTTAGAAAATAGTCTCTCTAAAGTAACAATCCAACTGTTAACTCAGAACAGACTGACTCAATCATTCTCTGGAATACACACTATTTCTCACAAGATTTGAAATAGCCAAATGGTACTTTTCTTTAAAGGGCCATGTTTAACTGCACCTTTCCTGCATGCTTACAGATCTCATCATCTTCTATATTTAGAGGGATGAGCTTTCCAAAGGAAGATAGGCAGCCAATGAGGAGGATCCCATCAAAAGAGAGGTGAGTTACTATGGTTACTTTTCAGGAGGTTGAGTAACAGTGGACGCTGCTCCTGGCCAAATGGACCCTTTCCAGAACAGGACCTAAAAAGAATGTTGCTCTCCATACGTGTTGATTCAATTAGCCGAGACTACACTGTATCATGTTCGCCCTACTCTTAGGGCTTTCTATGGGTGCTTCCTGCTTCCAGCTCTCCTAGTGCCCACAGGCAGAGGAGTCCAGGGAAAACCAAGGGCTGAAAAGTTCCGAAGACAAACCTAGCAGTGACAGGCAGGGAAATCCTCAAGAACCAATTCCAAGATTTTGACGGGGTGACGCTCGCTGGCCACTTTTCAATGGCTGGGGGCGGGGTGGGGTCCCGTACCACGTCCCTACTACCCTCGTCCTGAAACCTCCGCGGAAGGCGCCGCGCTGGAGCCCAGACCTACCTCGTGAACTGGGTCCACTGGCCAGGAGATGGGCGCACGCACTTGTTCCGTCGAGGAGCGGGGTTCGGGCTTCCCCCCGTTTCTGCGGGGCTGCCACTCTCCGGACAGGCGCTGGCAGCGGCGGCGGCGGCGGCGGCAACTGCAGCTCGGCGGGCAGCCCTGGCTCCTGCCGGCCCGTCCCTGCCGTCTCCGAAGCGCCTCTCGCTCGCGGCTGGGAAGGCGAGGCGGGAGCGCAGCTGTTCTGCACTCGCATTGGACCAGAGGGAGCAGATGCTACCCGGTTGCTAGGAGCGTTGCTAGGAGGCGATGACGCCCCCTCCAACCGCTTTGGGAGCAACTTGCTGGAGGTCGGGTGCACTGGCAGGGGCTGCGAGGAACCAGATTTGAGAACAGGAACGAGGAAGGGCGGTCAACAGAGTCCCAGACAGAGAGAGAGAGTCCTGTGCTCCCCTGAGCTGAGACCAGGAGAGCCGACGAGAACCCTGGAGGTGGCCAAGCACCGCGGCTCTCCGTGCCGGGCTTCTCCGGGCAGGGCTCCCACGGGTCTGGGCAGGCGACAGGAGCAGAGCCTCCTGGGACGCAGGAGGTAGCTGAAAGCCCTAGCTGGGTTCAACCCCTGTGAGGGTCGCGTTTTGGGGTCAGAGTAAGACGATACTTGCAATGGTTGAGGAGGCAGCGGGACTTGGTCAATGCTTTTCGGGCCCCCAGACTTCCTCAGGGATGCTCGTCGCCTTGGGGCGGGGCCCTGGTAAGGGGAGAGACAGAGGAGTTGTGCGTTTGATCTGGGGTGAGGTGTGCAGGATGAAGAGTGCAAGATTCTGTTCTGCCTTCTAGGACTCTCCTCCCCAGAGCGTTCCCATTTGTGTCTGCAGCTTGAGCCGTAGATAGATGTTGAAGAAGGAAATACTAATTAATCCATGAAAATCAGACCAGAATCTAATTCCTTTTACCTGATGTCTGTGGCTGGCTCCTGGCACAATGCCAACGATTTCAGAAAAATAACCCTTGTGATCTAAAATACTTCCTTTATACAATGAGAAGGTCTTCGTTTTGACCCAATGGCTAGTTAAAGCCTCAAGCTGATACCCAAACTTCTTTAAAATAAAAATAAATGGTACTATTCACAAAGACTAGAGAAGGTAAGCATATTTCAGTCATTTACACTATAGTATAAATTCAGCTAAAAGAATATATCAACTCTGTTATCTCATTCAAGCTATATTTTTATTTTCTTACCACTGCTTTTTGTTATTGTTATTGTTCAATGAGCTTGTTATTCATGTATGGGGAAGATAATGAGAACATCACAGTGGGCAAATTTGGATAGCCAGGGAGCCAAATTAAAGACAGGAAAATGACAAACTCAAAGCTATCCTCAGAGGGGACTCTCATTGAAGAAGGAGATACACCACTTCCCTGGTTCAGGCCAGGGTCTGGCCAGGGTCTAGAAGAAAGAGAGCACTGCTGGAAATCAATTAAAAGGAAAAGTTGCTGTCTTTGGAGCCAAGGCAGGGCCACTGAGTGTCATGTTGACTCCAGCAACAGCAAACATTCTTCAATGCTGAAGGGGCTACACAAAGTAGCCCTACAAATTTCAGAGGCCCCTGCTCCCTCAAGCTCCCAGCACCAAGTAAAAACTTAATGACAAAACTTAAGAGTTAACAATTTGTTAGCCCTAAGACTCCTCCCTTTGCTCTTCAAGATCTAGTCACTTAGACTTTTTTCAGTTTCCTTGACTAGTGGAGGTTCTCATTTGTCTCAGGTATTTCATACGTGCTATTTCTTCTTCCTTGACATGCTTCCCTTTCACCTAACTTACTCTTACTCAGCCTTCAAGTCTTGGCTTAAATACCACTCTCTCATAGTGGCTTTCCTTTACAGTGACCCCCTGACTAGATTAGCCTCCTAATTACAAACCCAAATCATCCTACTGATCTCATTCCACAATATTCACCATAAGAGATTGCAAGCTAGTTCTATCTTGTTAACGCTCTGTCCCCAGCACATAGTTCACAGCATCTGGCACTTCAAAAGTATCAAGAGCACATGTGAATGGATAGAGCCACCCTGACTGGCCCCACTTCCCTGTTTACATCTTAGCTGTGTGGCTATCAGTAAGTGAACTTGTACAAGACACGAAGGCAGCTACTAGTTGTGGTCCTTTAATCAAGTAGAAGGAAAAAAGCCTATTACATAGAGAAAATTATTTTCTGACCTTAATGAAACAATGTGTTGATACAGCAATGTCTTTTCTTTCTCAAAACATCTTATAAAGGTCACTAGCCAGATTTTAATGGCACTGGGAAATAACCTAAAAGTCCTTTATATATTTTCCTAGTTATCTTCTGTGTCCTCCAAAGTAGATATGAGTTCTCTGAGCTGAACTGTTTCATTTTTTTAAAAAAAAATACTCCTCTACCTCAGGAGAAAAGCAGCCTCCATCTTTACATGCTGTATATATCTTTATGGAAGAAAAAAAAATGTCTGGGGAGCAGCTAGTGACCAATATGGACAGCACTTCTAGTCTTCTTTATCAGGATAGATCAGGATATATTCTTTTCTGTTGTCGATATAACTCACCAAATAATTGCCAAATCCCCTCTTCATTTAGGACCACCTCAAGAAAAATAACAGATGTTGGAAGACATGAAAAAAAGGTCAAGGTAATCTCAAAATCACAGAGTTGCTTGGTGGCAAAGTTGGAAATAGAACACAGGTATAAGAGTTTAACCTTTACTGGACTATTTATATCTGCAGATTTAATTTTATAAATTCTTCAATTCTCCTGGCAAGAGATTAGAGCAAATCTTTCACTAAACAATTTTGGATTTTAAAATTAAATATTAAAATACCATACAATTCACCTTAGACTTCATCTAAATTCTAATCTTCTCACTACTGAATCTCATCCTTTCTCAAGACAACCACAGATGTAATGCTAATCCTGTCTCCTACTCCTTATCTGTTTGCTGAAAAGAATGAGATGTTTTATTATGTAGTAGAATGAGCATTAAAATTCATCACAGCTCTGAATTGTCAGCCAATTTTCCTCTTGAGCCATTCTCTGAATTTCCCTGGAGAAACCCTAGGGAAACTGTAAAGAGAGACTAGAGTTTACAAGACATAAAATGTGATTTGATTCATCAATAAAATGTTACTCAGAATGGTTAAGATTTTTTTTTTTAAATTACTACAAAAGACTTCAAGAACCAGAGTCATAGATGGCTGTGCCAATTATTTTAACATTTAAGGATAGGTCTTTGTTGAAGAAATGTCAGAAGATAGCAATCATTTGTCAGAGATTTTAGGTTCTGTAGATGATTTACTCTAAGATTAATATGCTGAAAAAAAAAACCTGTTTTCTCTGCAATATTCTACTTTTGCTCATCATTTTTTATTCTTTTCTTTGGTATTTTTAATGACACATATATACATATTTACTAGTGCACATACACATGTAGAAATGTTCATCCTTGTCTATGGCTGTGCCACCCTGAACATACCTGATCCCATCTGATCTTAGAAGCTAAGCAGGGTCAGGCCTGGTTAGTACTTGGATGAGACCATCTAGGAAGACCAGGTGCTATAGGCCTTACAAAAAGCGGGGGTGGGGGAGAGAAAAAGCAAAGAAATGTTCATCTTTGCTCAGTCTATCAATCCAGAAATGTAGTCAAATGATCTTTATCTGCAACAGCACCCCACCCCATTCCCCTGCCCCCAACAGTGTTAAAATGATCTAAGATGACTAGGGTGAACAAATAGAATCCTTAATCAGCCTGTTATATTCTAGATCTACCATGGATTAAGAACTTAAACAGAAATGAGCCTGCAATTGCATGCTTTCCTTAAATAACAACCACTACCACACCTTTTGAAATTTAAAGAGAAAAAAAAGGGAAAGAAAAATGTATGTGCACTAGATACTGTCTAGAAGAGTCTCACCAAACTGATTCATTTTTCTGTACAGCAGAAACTATAATTCCCAACCTTCTCAAATACAGGTAGAGCCATGTGACAAGTTCTGACCAACAGAGTTTAGACAGCAGTGGAGATCTAAGCCTGGCCCCTTAAAACATAAATCTGATTCTCCTACCCTTTCTCCCACTTTCATTTGTAGGGTAAAAGATTCCTTCAGATTCCTTAAGGACTCTGAGATGGCCCTCAATCCCTGAGATGTTTCTGAGAAAGCTGCATGGACAAAAACATCTTAGATTAGTGAGAAATAAAGCTTTCTTATGCTAACTCACTGACATTTAGGATTGTTTATTATAATAGTTAGCATTTACTACCTCAACTAATACAATGTGCAAAACTGGTAAAAAAAAAATTTTTCTGAATCATCTATAGAATTTTTTTCTATTTTCTTTTTTTGTTTTGGGGTCATCAACCATGCTTTTACTGCTATGGAGGTGTCTGATTACAATAGCCCTGCTTCCTCTACTTCTAGCTTGCTTCATCTGAGCATCACAAACTTTTTTAAACTAAGTATACATTAGAGGGGAAAGGACTCTGGACAACAGCCTCTCTCATGAGCAATATTTCGCCTTCTCAGAAAGCTCTCTAGATGCAATTTAGTTATTTCAGGTAATCTTTACATTAACATACCTCCTCACTTACCCAATATTCTTAAGTTAAATTCAACACTTTAACATCTGAGTTGATATACATTGATTTGCATATGTGTTCAACATAAAAGCCTTCAGCACCCTAAAACCAAAATAAATTATATGGATCATAAATGTAATGCTTACAGTTCTAATATATATGTATGTAGCTGATATGGTTTGGGAGTTAATGGTTTTTTTATATACTAAAATAGGCAATATCATTCAGGCCCATAAAATTTGCATGTTGATGCTGCAAAACTGTATCTTTTTTTAACTTAAAAAAATTTCACACGTATACATATAAGCCATCTGCTTAAACTTTATTGATAAAACCAGTAGCAGCAGTTTCACAAAATTGGAATGATTTTTAGTTTTTAACTATCATGAGATCAGTCACAGCAGACAAACCAGGGCTAATACTTCTTCTATGTTTCTGTTTTAAACAAAAAGCAATTAGATTTTATCCTCATGCATTTAAATATCTAATACAGAAATAGATTTTAGGCTGCATAAAATATGCTTCCAACATCACCATGAGACTGAACATCTGCCTTAAGCATCATTTGTACAAGAAAAACTGAATAATTCTTCTAATCACAAACTTATGCTTTATCACAGGTAGACAATTTTACATTTTCTAACATATTTTCAAAGGGTGATCCTAAAACAAGAGTATCATCATCAAATATTTCACTGACTTGCCCAGTTAAAACATAAGACCTAACAGTGCAACAGTAACGTATGAAAATCATTGTTATGAACTCTTGAACATTACAAAAGTTTGAAAGATTCTCTAGCTTTTGTTTAATGATTTAAAAATATTCCAAACTTTTTCCTATATACTAATTATTCACAGATAGAATTTTAGAAGTGGGGCTGTTACATTCTATAGCTCTTTGTTCTGGCAACAGCTAGAGATACATTCATGCTTCTTAAGCAGGACACACCAGAAGTCAATAAGTCATACTGTGAGGGACAGGATGATACCCACATGGAATATTCTGAAGATTTTCAGAAGCTTCTAAAATTAGAGTTTAACCCTTTGGAGGAGAAAATATTTTTTGTTTCTCTATTGGAAAACTTTAGAAGAGGAAATATGACAGCAGCCAGGCCTGAAAATGACTATGATGCAATGGGGAAGATTTGGGGCAACTCTTATCTTACAACTAATTGGCTTTGAACAATGAATTTTCCCAGGGATGCCTTCAATGACTTAGTAATATAACAAAAGAGCAGATTTTACACTAAATTATGATATGCTAAACTGTCTCCATAAGCGAAATCCATTAAACTATGGATCATCATTCACAAATACCAAAAACTCAGGCCAGTCTAGTACACATAAATAACTCATTAAAGTAAACATGGAATCGAAAAAGTACAGGTTTACAACAGTAATACTTCTCCAGCATCCTCATGTGAGTTGAACAGAACTACAAAGCATATTCCCTGCTAAAAAGAGTGAGCCCCATGTAGGCTAAAATCTCCCCAAAATAGTTACATATGTTCAAAATGAATGAATCATTCACATTTACATTTTTAATACAAGTTCTTCAAGGACATCCATGAAAAGTTGAGATATAATGGAAACCCAATAAAATATTTTAAAACAACAGAGTTGCACACAGTATGCATATGGTGAAACATAAATGTGTGAATGTGAACAACTGTTTCTTTCGGATGCCACACGAAGACAAAAAAAAAAAGGAAAGAAAAAAAACCCCGAGTTAGATGTACTTGCACTGTGAACACAAAATATTGCTATAAAATCTTGGATGTACCTTGAAAATAATTTTTTAACCTTTACTTTTTTTCTGGGAGATAATAAATGCTATTTAGCAAGAAAATGATTATGTGCATAAGGAAAGTCACCTGGGAGGGGAGAAATGGAAAAGACTGATTCTTCAAAAAAAATGTACATTGAAGGACCTTTTCTGATGGGGGAAGCATGTTTCCAAATACTGTATCCAAATCCCATTTTATGAAAAAAAATAATGTTATTCAATTTAATACTTTCCCTGTACTCAAAGTTAAATTGTTCTAAAGAAAGGCCTGCATTCAACTCTAAGATTGGAAGCCTGCTGAAAAGATGGATTTTTCATTCTGGGTGTCTGAACAAAAAATTAGAAACTTATATTTTGTCTTCTCAAAAGCAGAATGGCTAAAGACCATTCCAACTGTAACTTTCAAATAACTAACATTCTGTGAATATAGCTCAATGATTGGCAGAGACCTGAAAGTGTCAATTACTTTGATATATTGCCATAAAGAATTGATATGACCTGAAAATCAAACTAATAAAATGTCCACAGTCTTCAAAAACTTTTAATTCTCTAAAGTATTTTTCTATTACCTTGTCATGCCATGCAGCAGGTACTCAGAACGTTTGTGTTAATGAAGGAATGCATGAATCTTATTCTTAAAACAAGCTGGTGAAAATAAGTAAAATGAGTATTAGTATTTCTACCTGACAAATGCCAAAATTTAGCCTTGGAGAACTTGTGATCTGACATTTACTTTAGAGCTCATTAGGGAAAGATATGGTACTGGAACACAGGCTTCATTTATTATAATCTACTCCAATATTTTTTCCACAACCCCAACTTCACCTCTGCAGTAGTGCCAGATTCCACAAGTTGCTGCAACTACAAAGCCAAGGGCTGTTGGTACACATATAAATAACGTCAAATGCTTGCCAGATGTTAGCTCATCCATCAGGCCTACCCATTCACCTAGATCAGTGTTATAACTGCAACATCCGCCCACCTGCTTGTTCAGACTGTACATTATCGAGGGTCATCCTTCCATCTGGAATTCAGAGCTGTTGTATGATCCAGATGCTTACATACCACTTGTAGTTATTTTGTACAACTACAAAGCTTCCTTTCTCTTGGCAGCAGTGGCAAAGTCATATAAACTAGTAACAGAAGGTGGTTTTCTATCATGAATCAGTAATAACGTAATTAGCACTTTTTATCAATGTATATTTAAATCATTGCTCAACAACAGAAAACACTGTAGAATTGCTAATTTAGGAATCACATCCTCATAGCCTTCGGAACTTTCTGTTCAGATTCTGATGGAGAAGGAAAAGGCTTAGATAGGTTAACATAAATTATGCAATTGTGATTTATTTCACAAATATTTTCCTCAAATGTAAAACAAGCCCAATATCACATAGGTGAAATTTATTCCAAATTAGAAATTGGAAATTGCTACATTTTATACGATGGGTCATGTGAATTAATCTATTCTTCTTGAGAACATGTACAATAACAAAATGTACCAGAACAATTAGAACTACAAATAAAAGTAAATAGATAATGAACAAACTGGTTTATCCAAACAATGGCATATTATATTCACCATTAAAATGATCTATCAAACCATGAAAAGACACGGAGGAAATTTAAATGCATAATGCTAAGTGAAAGAAGTCAATCTGAGAAGACTACATACTATATGATTCCAACCATATGACATTCTGGAAAAGGCAAAACTATAGAGACAGTAAAAAGATCAGTGGTTATGAGGGGGTAGAAAGGAGAGATAAATAGGCAGACAACGAAAGATTTTTAGGGTAGTGAAACACCAAAATTGAAACATAGTGTAAAATATAGACTTTGGGTGATGATGATGTGTCAGTGTAGGTTTATGGTAACAAATGTACCCATCCTGGTGCGGGATGTCGGTAGTAGAGGAGCTCATGTGAGTATGGGAGTAGGGGGTATATAGAAACTCTCTGTACTTTCCACTCAATTTTGTTATGAACCTAAAATTCCTCAAAAAATTAAATTTATTAATTAAAAAACATAGTTCACAAAAACTGTCATGCTTTTTCCTGAAAATATAGGTCAAATCTTATCCCAATAAATATAATTACATGAATTTCTCAGTCACAATAAAGTATACTAATTCTAACTTGTTCACAACTTAAAATCTGCAATAAAATTAAAAGTTATGGAAAGTATTTTCTATTTCATAACAAAATTTAATTTATAGCTGCATTAATATGGTAAAATAATAAAAAACTGCATTATAATTTGGTATAGTTGTGAATTAATAAAGATTATTATGGGTCATAGGGAAATGATGTGCCAACTATCAGAAACTTGACAAAGAAACTCTTAAGAGAGACATGTGACCCTAACATGTTATGCAAAATAACTTACAAAAATATCATTTTTAGTGTACGTGTTCCTCACCAAGCAGAGTTTTTATTGGCAACTTTCTGATATCTTTCCCCAAACATCAAGGTCTTCATCAAACAAGATATATAAACTTTTTTTTATTATGGGCCATCAAGAAGGCATCACAAAAAAAATTGTCTTCAGTAAAAACTTTTAGAACGTTAAAGATTCTGACAACTTACACAATTGAAACATGTTTCGTAGATATTTGAGTTGTTTTTATGGTGTTAAAAATTATAAGCAAAAAAAAAAAAAAGAATTACAAGCAATAAATCCATTGTAAAAACTCCTATTTTGTCTCCTGTTATAAAATTGGTCTATCTGCCAAGGTAAGGACACTCCCAGCATTGAGCTTTATCTAAGTCATAGGGATGCCCAATGTGTTTTAGTGTATAACATCTAAGACAAGTTTTAAAAGACACAGAGAAGTAGAGATTTTTCTCTACCCTGTCAACCCTTTAATTGGCAGCTACTATCTCCAATTTACTCTTTCAAAAAGTAAAATGCCTTTCAACTATTAAAAAAAGAGCTTATAAGAAGTGTGTCACATTTGTTTGTACAGACCTAGCATTCCAGGGTCTAACTTACTGCCTTTCGAAGGCATCCAATATCCAATTAATAAATAATACTAAATATCTAACTTCTGTTTTATGCTATAACTCATTTCATCACTGCAATGGAATGCTACATGACTTTCTTCAGATGCAAAATATATCCATTTATTTTGAAGGGAAGCATAGACTGACAAAAATATATTTCTTACCTAGAGGCAGAGTAATAACTTCTACTTTCCTTAAATCCTTTTCTTTTCAATGGGAGAAAAGGGAAGAATAGATGGTCACAGAAGTACATTAAGTCAAAAATTAAAGGACAATAAAAAATTTTATTGTTTACCTGGAGTTCTTATCAGGATCCAGTTGTTAAAAAGGTAATGTTTAGAAACGAAAATTGTGGTTGAACTCAAACCATTTCACTCATCTGCTTGCTATTCATCAGCCCCTAGCCCAGGGTCTGAAACATAATATACTTAATAAATTTCTTCTAAATGAATAAGTTTTATATAAACTAAATAAAACAATAAAAACCAACAAGTAGGTACTTTAAGGGGAAAATAAAGTAAACAAAAATAATGCATAAATATGATGATATAATTGGAAGGCATCCTTCTCACATCCTCAGAGTGGAATTGGTAACTGACATGAAATAAAAACTGCCATGGAAACCCCTTAACACAGCATCAATGAGCAACAGAGAGCAGGCAGCAACACTCAGTGGTGGTTTTATTCTAAGAGGTCCCCAGACCTCATGACTGCCTCTGTGTTTTTTCTGTAAAGTCTCAAACTATTTCACAAGTTCTGCAGTGGCTACAAATATAGCTGATTCTTGTCTATGTGTCTTGGATACTGATTTGTAACCCAAGGGAAACAAAAACGGTCAATACCCCATGGGAGAGGAAGCTCACCCAGAACCTGCTGGCATTCCCTGTCACCTAGCCAAAGCCCTACAGCCAAGTCCCCAGAGAAAATCTTGTATGATACTCAGAAAAATCAATGTGGAAAATGTCCAAAGGGGAAGAGGGCAGGCCTAGAGCATTGTTACTATTGATTTTGTTTGGAGACCACATATAAAATATTAGACCTAGAGACAACTCTGCAAAGACTATCTCCCTGTTCTTTAGACAGAACCCACAGCTCATGCAGATGTTTCTATTTTAAAAGACTTCTCAATAAAATGATTCTGTGGTCTCCCTTGGCGACTCCTCCTCCAATGGGACCACAGCCCACTTCAAGTCCCAGGCTTCCTAGATGTTTCTTCCAATAAATTCAGTCAATATATTTTACCTATTTTCAACAACTCTTAGCCAGGTACTCTACATGTTATAGCACGTGGTTAGTCTAATTGAACAATCACATGTTGGTAAGCACTGCTGGTTTTATTATGATGACTAATGCTTCCATGTGTTGTCACAGCCCACCAAAAAGATGTTAAAGATCTTCAATCCTGTGCTATGCCACAGAGCACGGTGCTAGACACAATGAAATTCAATGAACACATTTTCAGTTAATTCAAAAACCTTCATATAATTCTCCTTATATCTAAGTTCAATGCTTTTGACTTAATTTGGGTAACAGCTCTGGCTGTCCACAAGGTTAAGAAAAGTATGTTGTCCTCTAGATAAGAACACCTTACATCCTGGAGAACTGTTACTAGAAATCACTCCACACGCTTCTCATCCCAGCCAAGCCCTTTAACTTCCTTCTGTGCTGAATTATTCCTAACTAAAATCCCCAAGCCAAGTGATTCTTCTCTATTTTCTTCATGATTCTCCTGAGTGAGAAGCCTAGAACTTGAGTCAGTAGGTTGGCAATTTGGCAATATTGGGACTAGAGCCTCATATTTCCCTATTCCAGAATCATGCTTAGTTTAAACCACAGCTAGTACATGACTGGCTCATGGCACCAGGTTATACTAAACTTAAGAAGGTTAGTCACCGACCACATCTTCAGGTCAAATGTTCACAAGGGTTTTTCTAAATTCTCAGGGAACTCACCTCTTTACTCAAGGTTTGAACACTTGAGAACAACTGAACACACTTTCTATTATATCACTAAGTCACTATAAAACTTTCCAAAAAGAAGTTAGTGCCAACTCTGATAGAATTAATTTCATCAAGATCTTTTAAGAGAAACAGTGATTGATACATAATTGATCCTGAATAGAACTGTTCTAGTAAAACAGTTTGATAAGTTGTGACAGTTGCATTATTAGATCATTGAAAATTTTTGCCTATAAGAATATAAGATGGATATATAATATAGGTCAAAAAAAAGTTTGTTTTAAGAATAGTGTCTGCCACACCATTTTTTTTTTTTTAGTTTTTTAGGTCAAAGTTGAAATATGTACCCAAAGTGCACTCTTTGCCAACTCTTTTGATGTGGGTGAGGTGCTCCATCCTTGTATGAATATTAAAGAAGAGCTGGGGATGAGGAGAGGCCTTGAGTGTGATTTATTAAGATGTGCACATGAACATCGAGCCTTTGCACCTCCTCCAAAGTAAGGTGGTAAAAGACAAAGATCTGGTTACTATTATCTAATTGGGAATTTGTTAAGACGCAATTTCCTTCATACACCAGACTTATCTCTGTCTAGGTTGCCCCAGTAAGCCTTCCTTTACAAATTCAGACTAGCTCCATAAGCCTATCTTTTCTAAAGTATCTGAAAATTGTTTTTAGCTCTTCTCTAATCTATCAGAATAGACTTCCATAATCTGTCAGATATATGCAGATTTTTCTTCTCTAATGTTACTGTTACTTTCAGTAGAAAGAGAAATCTTGTTTTAAGCATGATTATGAGAGGGGGATATTGGATGCTTACATTATGTCAGTATCCATGCTTTTTAATGTCTTTTAAAACACCTTTTGAGGTAGGCATTATTTTCATTTTTCAGTTGAGGAAATAGGGATGCAGGCTGGATAAGTAATTTTCTTAAAGCCACACAGTTAGCAGAGTTCCATCGAAACCCAGACTAAGACAACAGCATATGCCAATTTCTCTGAGCTATGTTAAACTAGCCTCATTTCCCTTACCTTTCAACATTTCCCAGAATCCCACAAGCTGTGAAAGAAATGATAGCTAGCTGGCCTAAAAAGTCTTTGGATCATTAGTTTTCTCTTCTCGAATATTTGCTGGCAGATGCTGAAGGTATCCAACATACTTATTTATTCTTTAATTCTTCCATGCATGTGCTATATGATTTTTTTATAGTTTGCTTTGCTTTTTCCTTTGGAACAAATGAATAATTTTTTAAGAAAATAAAAATACTTTTGCCATTTGCTTTAGTCGTGGATCACATAGAATAAAATGTTCTCTATCCACCATTTCCTTAAAGATAAGAGGAGATGATACCACATGTGTTTTCTAGACCTGTTTCTTTATCATTACAGAATATGCCTCCTTTTGGCTCTATGTCATCTACAAATAGTCCTTTCTTATTCACTTAAATGATCTTAATGTACTATGCCCGCTGCTGCAAAAGGCCAGCCAAGATTTGGGGAAACACAATTAGATGTCCACATTGAACCATCAATTTAATCAATTCATTAGCTATCAGAGAAGGACTTTCACTTAACCTGATGGTAATTTCAACTTAAATAATGTTTTAGTTGAAAAGAAAAGAGTTTTGATTCTTACATAAGACCGTCTAGTACAGCCAGGATGTAAAACACAGTTACTGACCAAGAGGTGTCAACGACTTGTAAGACAGTGTGCGAGCCCCCTTGTAGCACCTAGTACTACAAAGAATATCAATGTGCGAGGTCAATCAGTTATTGCCTTTGAAAGCAGAGCGAAGAGTGCAGGAAGTACATGTCAATGCAGCAGCATCTTTTTCCCTCAAACTTAGTGCAGGTAAAATGCTGAATATGATACATCTAAAGGTGTTTAAAGTACTCCTGTTAAGAGAAGGGCAAGCCCTCCCCTCATAGTTATGCGACATCAGCAAAAACAGGGTCCAAAGCAACTGCACATCCCACTGGGAGCCAATGAAGGAGAGAAAGTGAGAGCAGGTGTTCAGCTGCCTGGTGAATGGCCCATTTAAAAATTCAACAATAGTCAGAGGGGCAGCAGGGAGTACAAGAGCCACCACCGTGATGGGTGAAACCAGCACTTCATGATTCAGTGTAAATTCATGCCCTGAAAGAAGGCACACTATAAAGCCAATTTCCATAAACCTCGTGCATCATTTACTCTCGACAAAATTATTTAAAAAGCACCTCTTCAGGAAAAATCATGGCGAGAACTACTCATGAAGTAAACACTCGTGCTTCCTCAACTTCACATGTCCCTACGAGACATTAATTATGAGTGAGAGAAAATACGTAAAAGCAGCTTTTTTACTGCAGAACCAACTAATTATCTTTCATAACTCTTTTGAAAAGCAAATGTAGATGTAAAAGCTCAAGTGAAAAACATGTTGAACGTATTGTGTCTAGACTTTGCCAAGATGATAAGGGAGTTTAAGTGCACAAAAATCAAAAGATCTTACTAAACCAAAATTTCAAATCAATGTAAAAAAATTCAGCCTCATATTTTAATGTATGTTGTCATTAGCATTTTATATTTATACATTCAGCTTTAGGGTAAATGTTACTATATATTCAAGATGTACATACATCCTATATGGTGAGTAGCACCAACATAGTAAATCATAAAAATAAAAAAAATGCTTTTTGGACATTCTTTTCCTTAAAACGCTGCATATTCCTGTAACTGTATCATAAGCAGACTATTGGAAAGCAGCATCAAACACACAAAGAATATCTTCAGTACACCAGCAGAAAATAGGTGGGTCAAGGCAGCAGAAAATGAAGTATAGGTGATTATTGGGCACCCTGAGATAAAGATGCAGCGAAATATAAAGCAGGAAAATATGATGGAGAAGAAATCTAGGACTGTCTGTACAATATATGCAGATTTTTTCAAATGTAAATTTTAAAATGAATGCTGCTTTTATGTGACTGCATAAAGGAAAGCATAACAAGGCTGCTCTACTTCCCTTTTAACACAAGCGCATAGAGAGTAAGAGATGTGAAAAGCCAATTCTTTGTGCAGCTACTTAATCAATTGCACTCAGTTCTGCTCGATGACACAGCCACACTGCAAAGACCACTCAGCAGTTAATGGATACAATGTTGGAAAGCACTTTGAGGTCTTCCAAAGAAAGATAGGGCAAAAACCCAAAGGAGCATGTTTTATTACTTATTCTCAATAACTATGAAGTATTACATATGAAACTCCCACGACCTAAAAAGAAATTATGATATTAATTTTTTTTTGGCTAATTCTCATTATTCCACATGAAATCCCTTTCAAAAGTTGTAACTTGAAATTGTAGTAAGGTTATCTCGTGCCCTTGTCAGGATAACCATTACAGGCTGTAAGGAATAAATATATTCTTCAAGTGTTACAGCCTACATTTACAATCTGTCAAAATGTAGAGCTGAGGAGGAGATATGTGTTTTTAACTGTATACATCCATCACTAGCTATCTCTCTTCCCACAGGCAGCAAAAAGTCAACAATGAAGCATAAAAGCTAAAAATAAGTGACTGAGCAATTGCTCAGAAGAGCTACATATTGGGCACAGTGTTACATGTACACACATTCCTTCCCCCCTTTTTTTTATTACTGTCAATTTACTGTAATTGAGATTAAGGGCTCAGACCTAAGAAAAAAATAAGCAAACATGCACCGCACAAGTATGTGAAAGCCAGTCAGAAGTAAAATTTCATGCTTATAACCACACATCACTGTTCTGAAAGGCACGTACCCAGAATGCAAGTAGTGACTAATAGATGTTGCTGCAAATGCCATGAAAAATGACAATTATAGGCACATCAAATACTCCAGCAAAAAAGCAGTGTCATCCCATACAAGCTGAAAATATTTTTTCATTCACAGGTATTGTAACATGTTCATTTCTAAGAGGCAATCAAATCAACATTATTAAAGACCCATTGTTTGCAATTTACTGTGCTCTAATGATGAAAATATTGCATAAAAAAGAATATGGTTTACATGCAGGTGTACAGTCAAAATATATGTCTCAATATATAATTGCATATAGAAAAAGTATAATCTAAAAGGAAAAACACTAGATTCAGAAAAATTAATAAATTAATGACTTAAGTAGGTTTTTTGGTTTTCTTCTCATTCTGTAAGAATTTATTACGTGAGAAAAAGAGCATAAAAATCTTGAAAGTTACAAGTTTGAAACCTTATATACTCAAAAGGAGACAAGCTATCTTTCAACAGTATTTTCTTTTAGCTTCCAAATGATTTATCTAACTAAACCTCATAGGAAACCACAATATATGAGTGAGATAAAAAGATATTTAATTAATACAAACTTGTTTTTATAAGTGCAAGTTTATAACATTTATTTGTTAGGTAAATAAATGAGAGGGGTTTTTGATAAAGAGGAAAAAGTGTGAAATAGGGGACTATGGAGGACAGTTACATTCTTTGAGCCTCAGTGTCTGACTCATTTCTGTATTTTGGAGTTTTTTGCACCATATTAAGAGAATTCTGATTCATACACATAAGTGGTTATGAATAGTAACGTTTAACAGCTCCCTCGCAATCAGGTTCCTCTTCAAGCAAACAGAGAGCAGGAGAAGCTTCACAGCCTAAACCAAAATTCAATAACCCATTAACACAAATTAACTCATCATCACTGCTTGCAACTATAATATTTACCATATAGTTGACTGTATATGTAGGATTTTTTAAAATTACAATACTTAAATTCAAATCAAACCTTTGAGAAACCCAAAGATTACTGCTCCCCCACCCCCCATCCCTAAGAGACACAAACAAATGTCCTAGGGGTTAGTGAAATCCAATCCCTATTCGAAAGCCTGTCTTTAAAAAGCCTGCCAGTGTATGGTGAGTTGCAACGAGTGCCACCTGGGCAGATGAGGCATGTAAACACTTGTTGGCAAACCTAGGATTCGAGCAATGTGTGCCATCTGCAGACCTGCTGGCCTTTGGTCTCCTTCATTTCCTCCCAGTGGTCTTGTTCCTCCTCCCCACTACTGTTCTGGCCCAAAGCAATCCAACCAATCATCTCTTTACGCTTCATAGTACGCCTGTTATAAACGGAAATCATCAACGTGACATCGGAGAGCTGAAAGAGGGCCACCTGGAAAACAAAGGTCTCCTTATAGACAGGATTGGGCTGACTCCGACGAATGGACGTCTTGCAGCGGGACATCTCTTGACCCACAGAATTGAGGAGAAAGAGCTTTCCATATGTATCTAAGAAAAAACAATGGAAATGAGAAATTATCAGCACTTTCTGTTTTGCTGGTCGAGTTGTAATATTTACATGGCTTGCAATTTTTTCCCTTTTGACATACTGATTGGCATCCTTAGGTCTGGTATTTGCTGTGGGACTAACACACCTTACACAAATTGTTGAGGAAAGGGATTATTACCTTGAATGCATAACGTCTCATGCAACCCACTATCAGGCACCTTGCTGATGGTCATTAGAAGCTCTATCTGTACAGGAGTGAATTCATGCATAGGCATATGTGCAATGGTGTTTGTGGACATACCCAGTTCTTCATCCACATATTATTTATGTAACAAGATAAATGTATATACATTTTGCTTTATGCATATTCTTCATAGTGAAAATACTGTTTGATGCCTGAGTTAAAGAGTCTCTTCCTATTCTCTACATATTCTCATCTAGTCAATGACATCTGCCAAATCTGGCTTCAGTAACAACTACCAAATCTGTGTCTCTGGCCTAGACTTCTCTCCTAAGTTTAAGATCCAATGGAATACCACCTTTCTTCTCATAGATATCTCATACACATCTCACACTCATCATTTTCCCAACTTATACAAACTTGCTGCTCCAGTGTTCTCCATTTCTGTGAATGCTAGCTTGCATCATCCACTCAATGATCCAAATCAGAAATCAGGACTACATTTTTTTGACAAGACTAGCTCTCACACCCTAGTCCAGCAAATCAATCACCAAGTTTCATTGGTTCTATCTCCTGAATAGCTCCCAAATCCACCCACTTCTTTTCTTTCTCAATGCCACTGAACTCTCAGTGTACACCATAAGCTCAGATCACCAGCATCTCTCACCTGCATTATTACGTGGTTCCTCACCAGATTCCAGTCACTGGGTGGACTAATCCCATAGTCAGTGGGACCTTTGTAAAATGCATATGTGGTCATGTCATTCTCAGGAAAAACAAAAATAAAACCTTTAATACTTTCCACTAGTCTCAGGACAAAACTAAATTTCTTGGTATAGACTATGTACTCAGGCCCTGTTATCTTCTAGTCTTATGTATCACTGTGCCTTTAATCTTTGCAATCCAACTATATTGAACTACCTTCATCCCTCCAGCCCTACGTGCTCTCTTTTCCTTTCACTTCTGCAAAAATTGTACATGCCCTGATACCTCACTTCATCTAGGAATCTTTGCTGACCACTTTCCCCTCTCCACCATGCCTGGTTCAGATAACCCTCTTGTGGGCTTCATCAAAATCAAATTATAGCCTATCTTAGCACTTTATCACCCAATATTATCACTGCCTGTTTACTTGTCTGCAAGACTGTCAGTTCGCAAATGGTAGAAAGAATTGCCTTGTTTACTGTTATACCCCAATGCCTGTCCCAGGGTCTAACATGTAATAGACATTCAATAAATATTAAATATTTTGTAATGACTGTTCATGACTAGTCAGGAGGCTCAACTTTCTTTTCTCTTTTTGTATCAAGTTTTCAAACAGGCAAAATGAAGTCAAATGTCTTGTTTTATAACTCCTATATTAGAATGCTATAAAATGGTTGCTAGCATAGTATTTTTAGTCATTTATAGAAAAGAAAAATATATCCAAATTACTGACATAGTCTACTTTTTTCCCTATAATTCCCAAATGGGTCATTACAAAAGAACATTACCTCCTAAGACAATTATATTTTTATTAGCATCATGTTTTTAATGATATATATGAAACAAAAAAAATCAATTTTTTGGATGTTTTCCTTCCTTAACTACAAATTTTACTGCTAACCTATGTGAGTTCTATTTAAAAAAAAATCTAAATGTTCAGGTGTTTCTACAATTGTATCATTCTGTACATTCTATTCAATGCAGGCTGAAAGCTGATTAGCATTTACTGCTCATTTTCCCACCTAACAACCAGTCAACTTTTTAAAAGTGTAAACCCAGATCTCTGTAATTTACTGTTCTCTATAAGAGCATTGTAAGATAGGAAACAAATTACAACCTGCAGTTTTCTTTCTATGTTGATCTTTTTCTATTCCGGTTTGATGTGTTATTTTATGCACTTATCTGCTGAGAAACACAAGGTGTGAAATTACACTTCAGGTGGGAAAACACTTCTCTGTCTCAGAAACAGGTTTCTCCACTCTTTCAAACTGCTCTGCAGAGAAAGCTGTCAGAAAACCGACAACGGGGGAGTGAATTTGTGTTTCCGCAGCTGTACAGCTACATGATTCCCTGAAGGAAAAGTTCATTCCAGTCACCAAACTGCTCTGACAATTCAGCTGCCAGTTATGGCAGTGGGAATTGAGTTAATCTTATAAGGACCTGCTTGCTCATTGCACAAAAAGAGCAGCTTCAAGCTTTATCCTATCACAAGATTGTTTTCTAATTATGAGGAAGTCCACTTACTACCAAACCTCCACCACTGAAGCTGAACTGTTAAGTGACAAAAAGAGAAAATAATAAATTTGTGAACAATCCAATCTGAGGACATCTGACCAAAAGAAAGAAATGTTGCTGATTTTCTAGCTCAAAAGGGAATCTTTATCAGCAGTAATAATGTATTCTCTTTTTAATATGAAAAATAGAGGCTCAGGAAATTCTACTGTGCAGAATAGGAGAAAGCATTGCTGGGATATTTTTGGGTTCAGTGACTTATTCTGATGAACTTATTTGATTTATTCAGTCCAAGTGAATAGAGAAAAGGTCCAGTAAATCTACAACTTAACTGAGCTTTTTGATTTTTTGGAACTGATAATATCTTTTGCAAAACAACACCAAACAATATTTTATCTTCTGATGATGACTCAGAAACCATGTCATTTGGAATTCAGAAGTCACTTTTCCAAAGAAACAAGATGATACCACAGTGGTTAGTTGTATAGCCTGCCCATTTGCAGCATGATGCTCTCTACCAATTGTACTACTCAGCCTGCCTCGGGGTGTGCGGGATGGAAGGAACCATGATTCTCTGGGAAAGGGGATTTGGTCATTGAACCTTCCCTTCCAAGTTACTAATAATTAGAGAATATTCTAAACATACATAAGAGAGTAGAGAATACTATACATGCCCAAATGCCTACCACATAGACTTGTGATATTGAGCACTTGTTATACCTACTCCTGATCTTTTGCTTTTTGTTTGATTTTTAGGAAATAAAATATTATAATTGAGAATCCTCGAGTATCTCTCCTTGATCCTGTTTAACTTTTCGCAATAAAGATAACCACTATACTGAGTTTGGAGTTCATTTTCATGTATGCTTTTAGGCTTTCACTATACAAGTAGATGTAACTAAAGGTATCCAAAATATATTTAAGAGTATTTTTCACATTAAAAAATATTACCATTTTTGTGTATGTCTTCTCAAAACTTACTTTTTTGTATTTGACATTACATTTTTTATATTATCTCTATTGATAATGGAGACCTGTAATTCATTTATTTTAACTGCTATATTGTGTTCCAGTGTTTAGTAAACTGAGTTTCACTTACCCACTATCTTAATTAATGGACTGCCTCAGTTGTTTATAATAACTAAGAATTAAAAATATCTCAATGAACACTTTTCTACCTTTTACATAGTACTAATATTTGAGAATTTCTCTATTACATACCTGGGAGTAGATTACTGGCTCTTTATTTTATAAATTTCAGTTACAGAATCTTTGTTATATTTTCTTCTCCTATCTTATCCCTACTTGTGGCTTATCCTTTTGCTTTGTTTATTTTGACTTTTGTAGTATAAATGTTTTAAATTTTTGTAGAATCAGATTAATCAACGTTTTCCTTTTCAGTTGATGTTTTCAAATAAAATTAAGAAATCCTACTCAAATTCAATTAGTTGCCCGTATTTTTTCCTACAAGTCTTAGGAATGTGTTTTTCACATTCAGTCTTCTTTTTGAGATATAATTGACATATGATATTGTGTTAGTTTTAAGTGTACAACATAATAATTTGATATATGTATATATATAAAATGAGCATCACAATCAGTTTTGTTATCATCCATCACAATATTTTTACTGTGATGAGAACTTTTAAGATCTACTCCTTAGCACCTTTTGAACAACAATACAGTATTCTTAATTATAGTCACTGTACATTGTATCCCCACCCAGGACATATAACTGGGAGTTTGTACTTTCTGACCACCTTCACTCATTTCATGCCACCCCTCATCCTTTCCCTCTGACAAGCAGCAATCTGTTTTCTGTATCTATTTTTTTTTTTTTTAGATTTCACATATAGGTGAGATCATATACTATTTGTCTTTCTCTGTCTGACTTACCGCATTTTATTTTCAATCCACCTGAAATTGATCTTTGTGTGAGGTGTAAGGTAGGAGTCTAATTATTTTTCCATATGAAAAGCATTACTCATTAAATAGTCCATTTTATCTCAGCTTATTTCTAATACAAATGTCTGTCAGATATCAAGTTTCCAGGCTCTGTGTCTTTCCCTAAGCCTAATAATACTTATTATCATCATTTTATAATATATCTTGATATCTGTAGAGAGAATACCTATATCATTAAAAAAATAATAATTTGTTGTAAGCTCTGGTTTGTTTAACTGGTCCTTTCTTATAAATTTTAGAATCAGTTTATCAAGTTATATTTTTTAAAGGGCAAAACATGCCTAAAAGACTATCAAGACTTCTATTGGGATTGTACTGGATACATAGATTAACTTATGGAAAGTTGTTATTTTCAGGATATGGAATATTTTCACCAATGAATATGGTATATCCATCTACTTAATTTTCTTTTATGTCTTTTAAAATGTTTTATAATTTTTCCTGTAATTTTCTTACTCCTCTTTTATTACTATCCTTTAATGTCTTAGATATTTGACTTTTTATAAGAAGCATCTTATTAAATTTTTATTTCCTAAAATTAATCAATATCTTTGCCTTCCTCTCAAGAACCTTAGACTTGTTTGATTTCCATCTTCCCTTCCCACCTTTCATGTGATTTCTGCCTAAAAATTTTTTTACACTTTGTTGCTGTACTCCCAATATTAGTCATTTTTCCAACTGTCACTGGTTTTGATTTTGTAGTCTATATGCCTACATTTATCTACATGTTCACCATTTTTTGTTCATTATTCCTTCTTGCATGTCACTTCTTCCAAGTTCAATTACATAAATTTATAGTTTTTTCAGTGATAAAATTCTTCAAACTTTGTGGAAATTTTTACTTTTCTATTTATTATTTATTTTTAATTAAATTTATTGGGGTGACATTGGTTAATAAAATTATATAGGTTTCAAGTAGACAAATTGATAATATATTATATGTATATTCCATTGTGTGTTCAGCACCTGAAGTGAAATATCCTGTCACCATATATTTGACCTCCTTTACCCTTATCAATCTGCCCTTTCCCCTTTCCTTCTGGTACCCATGAAACTGTTGTCTGTGTCTAAGAGTTTTTGTTAGTTTGTCTTTTCCTTCATTGAACAGAATGTTCAGTTGAGAGTATTTTTCCTTTCAGGACTTTGCTGATATTCTCCCCTTGTTCTCTGACTTCCAACATTGCTGTTGAGAGCTCTGTTCTCTGTCTTACTGAAAGTAATGGAGCTTTTTTCTTGATTTTTTTGTTGTTGTTGTTATTTTTCTCTTCTTAGCTTTTTTCAAAAAAAAAAAAACAGCTTTACTGAGATATAATTTATGTGCCATGGTAACTATATTTTCTGGTTGCTTTTTGAATTTTCTAATTTGGATATGGTTGTAAGAATTAAATGATTTGATTAAGGAATACCACATATGTATTCAATAAGTCAGTGCTGCATGCAAATCTTCGTGCAAATTAGTCATAATTCTGCGCACATAGTGGCAATTAATATTCACTATATTTAACTGAAAACTGGACCAGGATTTTAAAGTAAGTTGATATGCTCCCATCTTTGTTTAGTGCCCCTTTCCCTGACTTTATTTGTAGAGCATACCCCCTACATCCTACTTGTTCTTCACACTAAACATACAGCAGCTTGGTTTGTCTTATTTTTATTTCCTCTGCTCTCTGCTATTGTGAGTACCTAACAAAGTTAATATGCTGCTGCTGTAAGTATTATCATTTGGGATGTAATTATCACATGTGGCTAATCAAGCACATGCTGAGAGGCTGGGGAACTTGTTGTTCTTAACTGGTGGGGACAGCTTAATGATAGTTTTTGACAAGAACCATTATATGTGTATGTATACACAATGCAGTAACACATTGTAGAAGAAGACATAGTAAAGATGGATATGGAGAAAGAGAACCTGCCAATAGAATATCTAACATTTAAAAAAAAAACATAGCATTTGTTTCGGTAACATTAGCTTGTTAACCTCATTTAATAGGGAAGGAAATGAAATTCAGAGAGGTTAAATAAAATGTCAAGGCCATGCAGTGATTGGTGGCAGGCCCAAGAAAAGAACAGAATAGAACTGCTGAATTGTTAGTGAACTGTTAGTGAATTTCCCATGAAGCTAAATTCAAAAGATAATCAAATGTTTGTAATTCTCAATGGTAACTTTTTCAAAAGCATTTGTAAATGCATGCCAGTATTTCAGATGTCTACCAGTCTCTATAAGCCACTTTTTCATCTGGACCATCCACCATGTACGACTATCCCTTGCCACCAGACCTGTAGATTAGCCTTTATCGTCTTAACAGCATTCGTCACAATATTTATAAGCACTGACTACATGTACTAAATGATATGTAGATATAGATATAAAAATCTATATCTCTCATCTGTCATCTATGTATTAGATGGGTAGAGAAAAGGTTAAAGTTAGAAATGAAAAATGTCCAGCCTCACACTTTTTCCTGGTAGAAATATGGTTTATGGAGAATACTACGGAAAATGTCCTTAGGTTCAGCTGCTTGGTACTCTGTCCACCTTGTCCAAGGTGGGTAGCAGAAGAGGAATGGACCTTCGGATGTCATCATAATAAAAAACAATGTAATGTCAACCACAGAAACCCCTATTTATGGCTAAGACTCTTGTTTTATTTTTATCCTCCTGGCTCAGCTGAACTATTCCATACCACTTTTTTCTGCCCAGTATTTTATAACTAAAAGTTTCTAATGCACTGAAAACTTGAAATAATTATACAGTGGTGACTCATATAACCATCACCTATATTCTTCAATCATTATATATGTTGCTCCATTTGTGCTATGGGCTGAAATGTACATATCCTCCCCAAATTCATATGTTGAAGACCTAATCCCTAGTGTGATGGTGTGTGGGGCCTTTGGGAGGTGATTAGGTCATGAGGGTGGGGCCCTCATGAATGAACTTAGTGCCCGGATGAGAGACAGGAGAGAGATGATTTCTCGCTCTCATAATGTGAGGACATATCAAGAAACTGTCAAAAACCAGGACGACGGTTTTCACTAGGAACCAAATCAGCTGGAACCTTGATTTGTTAGAAATAAGTTTCTGCTGTTTAAGCCACCCAGTCAATATGGTATTTTTGCTACAGCAGCATGAGCTAAGACAGTTTGCTTATTCACATATCTATGCATCTATCTACCCTCAAGTTCTCAGCCCACTTTATGCTTCCCTAAGAACCATTCTTCACATTATCATAAGTGCCCTGGTAAGGTAGGGCTGATGCTCCCTCTTTACAGAGGAGATAATCACACCTGTGCCAAAAGTCCCAAGCACAGTATTTGTAACCCTCATACACACTTTCCTACATGTGTCAATATGCTGGCAGGCACCTCTTTCATGGTGGACTCTAATAGGGCTTCAGTCCCACCTCCTGCCCACCCTCTACCTCCACCCTGAATACCAGAGCACTTGGCAGGATTCCTCTGGCATCTCCCACTATCGATCCCTTTTATCTCCCCATTTGCCTTTGCATCCTCTCTCCTTCTCCCCCTCTTTCCTCCAACTCTGCTCAGTTACCTCAGAAAATTCTTGTTCCTCATCCTTTCTCTCTCTTGTTCTCTTCCATATGAGAACTATAAATGTATCCTAAGCTTGCCTGACGACTGCCAAAGCAGTGTTAGTGGTATAATGAAGAACCAATGCCACCAAATTCTAAAGCCCTTGAAAGTATCAAAAGGTCTCTTTCAGAATCTCCACAAAGGAAACTTCTACTGTCTCAACTCCTCTTAATTAAGCTAGCTTTTCCTCAAGTACCACTATTCTACATAAACAAAAGATTTTTGTCTTCACTATTGGGTTTCTGTTTTAATTAATAGCATCACAGCAACAATATCTTCTATTACTTAGGTTGCAAAGATACATACAACATATCAGTTACATTTTAAATTAAACAGCAACACCACGTCTACAAAAAATCATGCAAATGCCAAACTGACTTAAACTTCTGGAATAAAATCAATTTCCAAATTAGGACTTGTGCCTTTTTCTTCCTATTCCAATTAAACGTTTGTCACAAGAAATTTCCCTTTGGCATATTTTCTTTCATATGGAAATTATGAAAGTACAATAGTATCATCCTCAACATCACAGCTTTATATGTAGTAACCTTACTTAGAAAGTATATATTATTATAGCCCCATTTTATAAATAAGGAAACTGAGATTCAGAAAGTTTAGTAACTTACAGCTACTAAGTGGCAGAGCCTGAATTCACACTGTAGTGTGCTGACCTCCAGCTGATTCTTTCTTGGCCACCATACTATCCTTCTCCCCTTCGTTGCCCGGCACCACCAAACATACAAATTAAAGCTTCCCAGCATGCATTTTATGGGCCATAACTGTGTGATCTGTCTCCCCATCATTCACAGCTCCACCACGTTCCTCCCCCGAAACTGCTCAGATCTCACCAAATCCCAGGAGGACAGGGAAAGAGACTGGTAAAAGCTCTGAAGAAGGACAAGCAGTAAACCCAGATCTTTCAGAAATCCAGAACTATTTTTTTAGAAAAACAAAGTTTTATCTAGCAAAGTGACTCTACCTGTGCAATTAATAATCACCCACTATGTATTTTAAATAGCTCTCACCTGGCTCTGAGCCTCATCACAGAATATGGCTAATGCACCTGTCTATTCTGTCATCCAGAGTGCTGGGCTTTCCTTACAAACTTGCTCTAATGGCTTTAATACAGATTGGCTAACAAGATATCACTAAACAGAGATTTTGTGGGATTCAGCACAGTTAAAAGATAAAAAGAGTGAGAGACCAGATTTGGTTGTACAAGCTGACCTTCTACCAGCTCTACTAGCCCTTCGCTTGATGCTGACATGTGAGGCCAGAGTCCATTGACTCTTGCAGCTTACCATGTTCTTATTGATTTCATCCTCATTTCAGTAAGGCTTTGGTGCCTATGGGGGACAGACTCAATTGTCCTCTACTCTCTTCCCTTCTAGTTTACCTTGCTATACTCAAAGACTAGAAATTCAACATCTTCAGACTCTCTTGCAGCTAGAATTCTAGAAATAAATTAGGTGCCTCTGATCAGATGTACTTATATGACATCCAGAAGGCAGAACAGAAGCAAAAACCATCTTCCCTTTTTTGCTGACAAGCAAGATCATTAAAGGTGAGCTCACTTCTTAGCAGCATCATTTCAGTGTTCCATGTCCAACTTTTTGGGTATTGAGAGACAGCTGGCAGTAGTGGCTTCCTGAACCCTGGACCACAGCTACTGAAGTATGTCTTGAGCCCCTCTTTCCAGTGGTGATCTCAGAAGTGGTGAGTCGGTCCTGTATTGCCCTAAATCTTCCTCTTCCACCTCCTCCTCCATCAATACCAAAGCCACTAACATTTCTAGTATGCTCACTATGCTAAATGCTCTACAGAAATCATTTAATTTTGCCCTAAAACAACCCCATAAGGAAGTTATTGTTAACATTCCTTTGTTCCAGGTGAGTCTACTGAGATTTAGAAAAAAAGAGGTATATTACAGAAAATCAGAGCAAAGTTAATGGGTAAGCGGGTAGAGCTAAACTTTGATCCCAGACCTGCCTCACTCCAATGCCTGGGTTCTTCCTCTTTAAAGGCGTTTGAGGGCCTGGGACCTATTAGCAGATTTTAATTGCCCATCCTCATTATGGTGCAGGAAAGAGAGCATTCTTTTCCCTTAAACAATGTCCACATAGAGGTCAGCCTATTTCACGTTAAGAGACATCCAGACATGGAAGAAGCCTCCAATCTAATTAAATAGAAAGGCAATTAAAAAAATCCAGAGGAATGCCTTTGTAAAAACTCGCATAAGCCATACCAAGATGACTTTTATTGTAAAAGAGAAAGAATTAAGATGAAAGCGGACCCAGCTTCCTAGGTGCCCCTGGCAGGAGCAGAGCTGGGGGGACAGACGTGTACTTACCAGGCGCTCTGCTAACAGCGAGGTTTCGGAAATGGCTGCCTTTAATCATTTCCACAGATAATCGCCCCGTTGTGGCATTGTAGGACAGCCCCACCAGCAGCTCTGGCGCCCCTCCATGAGCCAGCGACTGCGTGGATGAAGCACTGTCGCTGTGAGAAACGGCAGATGGGCTGAGCGGAGACTCTGCGCTCTGGAGGGGAGAGAAACAAAGAATCCATTGGCCCAGGCTGCAAGGCTCTCTCACAGAAAGCTGATATTATGTTTGGTGAAACTGTGGCCCAATCTCAACTGCTGCCAGAGATTACGAAGGAAGGGAGCACTCGGTGCGAATGATAATGGGCCTGGGGAGCGCAGTGCCGTCGCGGGTGAGAGCCCCTGCATCCTTAGCTGACATCTCTGTTTCAAGAGCTGTCTCCATTCGGCATTTCCTCTCTCAAGGCAAAGCGAACAAAGGTGTTATTACTAGTGTAAATCAAACCCTCGAAGATACAGGGAGAGCTAATAATACATCTAATATAGACCCCAATTCCCTCCTGTGTAATTGGGGCTTGAAGGTTTCTCTGGAACCCATTTTCTCCACGCGTGAGTTCTGTTTCTGTTTTCCGCAGCTTTGATGAATGTAGCATTACAGGGCACGTTTTGTCTTCCCTAGAAGAGAAATGACCACTAGACATCTACCGCCACATAGAACATTTGGCCCCTAGATCTGCTTCTTAAAATGCCAGATGCTACATTTTTACTCCAAAGGAAATCAATTATATTGAAAAGGAGCACTTTTGCCATGGTTTGATAAGGGAGCCGACACAAAGGCTGTGGATCTCAGACACCCAGCAGGCAGCAGGTGAACCCAGGGGAGAGTCGTGTTTTGTTACGTTTATTCCCGTTTATTCCCACGTACGCTTCCCCAAAGCACCCGCCTTCATGCATCAGATGCACCAAGGTGATTTTCACCCAGGAAGGGGGCATGGGAATCGACCCTGGGAGGCAAACCAGCTAGCCTCCTGGAGCCATCACCTGCTGTACCAGGAACTACTGCACTGGACTTTACTCACACTTTTCTTCTCAACATCTAAAATCATTTTCTAAAACTTCTATCAGAACTCCAATAAATAAAGGCATTAAAAAAATTAAACATTCTTCATATCTGTAGTAAAATATCTTGTTTACCAAGCCATGGGTACCTAGAATCCTGGGTTTTCATGGAATATGATTTATAAACTATAGGGCTGGGTGGTTTAAATGAGAGCTTTGTAGCCCCTAATAGATGATGATAATCCAACAATGGAATACTAGCTTAATTTGGGGTGAAGATCACCCCCTCCCCTGTGCTTCTACAGAAGCATCTATTATGGCACCTGTCACTGCACAGTTTGCCTTTCCCATCAAATCTGAATCCTTATAAATCTCTTAGGTCACAGTGCACAGCCCAGCATCTGGCATAAAATCATGTTCAAGAAACAACTGATGAATAGAAACTTTTTTTTACCCTCTAAAGGTTCATTTTTCCCACTCAACTCTGTGCTCCTAGTACATAGCACAGGGCCTGGCGCAGGGAAACAGGAGTATGATCAAACTTTTCCCTAAACTTTATAGTGCAGGATTCCTTCTGTGGCTTCTGTTTTCCATAATTTCATATATACTTTACTCGGAAAGAGTAAAAAAAGAATTTCAGCAGAGATGAGACACGATCTATTTTATGTTTTAAAAGGCTCATTCCTCTCCCTACCCGCACCCCACCCCCCTGTTGGGAATAATCTGAGCGGGCAAAGGCAGAAGCCCGAGGAACATTAGGAGGCCATTTTAATAATCCAGCAGTTAGTCCAGTTCTGGTTATATCTTGAAGATAGAGTCAATAGGATTTCAGGTGGAAAGCAGAGAAGTCACGAATGACTTCTAAGATTTTCAACCTGAGCAACTAAAAGGATAACATTACATTTAGCCAAGAAGGGAAGACTGCAGGTGGATTAGATTAAGGTGGCAAAATTCAGGATTTGAAGTCTGGAGATATCAATTTTGAGATATCTATTAAAAAATTTAAGTGGCTGGAGCTCCCATCACCACACTCCAGCCTTCCCGACTCCTTACCTCTTTCTCAGACATGACAAGCTCCTTCCCACCTCCTGACACCTGCATGTACCATTCTCTCTATCTAAAATCCTGTCGTCCATATGTCACCAGCCTTCTACACTTGATTCCTTAAGTTCAGTATTTTATCACCACCTCAAAGACACTTTCTTTGACTCTTCTAAACGAAGAGCAGCCTCTGTCGTTCTCTTTCCTGGACTACCCCGGTTTACCTACTATTGTCTTCCTCCATCAGACTGAAAGCTCCCCGAGGAAAGAGGCATCACCTGCTTTGCTCTTTCCTGCATCCTCTTTGCCTGTACAATACCGACATAGAGTAGGCACTCAGTAAACATTTTTGAATGGATGAGTGACTGATCCAATAGCCCAAAATAGGTACCTGATCTTTTAAAATGGTTTTTAAAAGGTGATATTTATACTAGATGACACATAACACCATGGGAATAATGGGTTGCCCATCTTGTAGACATACGTCCTCCACTGCCTCTCCTCAAAACCCCAGGGGATGCAGGGGATGGAATACATGGAGAGGAGCTAGGTTACGTAAATGGAAAATCTTAGAAGTGGCTCGAGTTCGGGGCTACTGTTGCAGCATACTCAGGCACACTTGTTAATGACCTCATCTTGAGAGTCTTATCTCTGAGATTCATCATAATGTATACTAGGGGCAGGGTGGGGGGATGGGTGGTAGAACCATTTATGAGCTAACCAGAAGGCCTAGCCACTACTGTTGGTTTTCTCACAACCTCCCCCTCACTGTGCTGTCATTTCCTAAAATGAACAGGGAATACATCCAGCAGGTTATAGGGAAGACAGCACCAAAAAACCATTGTAGCATAAAGTGTAAATCATGGCTTACAAAGATAAGGTGTTTGAATTCTCTAGCTGAATGTACTAAGCCAAGGGCTGACGATTCCATGTCCTTGAACACGCCACATCATTAGCGGTGCCATTTAACATACTCACACTGATATTACTTCTTGGCTCCAGAACCAGAGTCATGTTTATCTCCCCTTCTGAGTGCAGGCGGCTGAGATGGAAGACTTTCTCTCCCATCACCCTTTCACGGGCCATCTTGCGGGCGGCGTATAGGCGGAAGCGGATGGCACAGGCAGCCACATCTCTGGGCTCGATCTTGGTGAAGGTGACCTTCTCCTTGAAGACAGGATTGGGGCCTCTCTGTATGCTTGTCCTGCCCCTCTGTTTTTTACTGGGCAGCAGCACTACGTGTACTTGCCAGGAGTTGATGCCACTACGGTCCTTATCCGGGAGGCCCTGTGCTCTCACAATGGTCACTGTGAGCTTCTGGCTGGCAGCTCTATATTCAAAGATGACATCCATGTCACCACATTTTGAGATGGGTTCCAGGCCTCCAGATGGCACTTGAAAATTGGTCCCACCCTGCTCCTGTTGCAGACAGAGAAAAAGATTAGAAATGGAAATGATAATGCCCAATTATGGTTTGGCAAGATGGGTCCCTTTGGTGCCCCTTCGGAACCTCACACTTTTTGACTGAATTTACTGGTCTATCTCTCCACTAGATTGTGAATTTTTTGAAGGTACAGTAACTGATGTACACAAACTTTCATAAATGCTTTTGGAATGAATGAACAAAGCTTTTATATTTTGCAAAGTATGTGCAAATACTATATATCATACATACTGTCTCTCAAAAAGCACAATTGACCACTATAATTGAAACCAGCTGAGATACTAATTCTAAAATTAGTCAACTACACAACTGCCAAGAGGTAACTCTTCCTCGAATCCCTAGGAAAAATGGTTGAGCATGGGCTGTGTTCTATGAGCCAGGACCTCCTGAAGACAAGAATCCTAACAAAATGGGGGACAGGTGACCCACATGGAAGATATTCAGACTCCATGGGAGAAGGTATAGGGTAGAGCTTCTCAAATGTTCATGTGGGCTTGAATCATCTAGGGATTCTGACTGGATGGGACCTGAGATTCTGCATTTCTCAGAAGGTTGTAAAGATGTCACAGTCGACTTCAAACCACACTTTGAGTAGCAAGGGCTTAGGAGGACCCCCCACACACACACACACACCAGCATCCATGTAGCAAACAGAATACTGGACTTGAAAACAGAACCCCTGGGCTGAACATATATATGAGTGCCAAGCAGAAATCATAACTCTACCACTGACAAGCTTCTGACCTTGGCCGGATAGGCCATTCTGTCTGTACTCTAGCTGAAAAATGAGTATTAAGATGCCTACTTGATAGAGTGCTGTTGTGAAATTTTAATAAATGTGGGAAAAACCTGGCTCAGACCAGACTCCATAAATATCTATTTCCATCACTAGACTGGTGCTACCTATTTTCAAACAGGCTCTCCTCATTATAAAATATCACCCTTAGACAGCAATTCACCTGTAGCCGGTCAGATCTGGTGACCTCACTGAGAAAACTGAGCTGAACTGCATTTACTGTAATGAGTAACCATCTAACAAACTATAAATAATGTCAACCTAATTTGATTTTTCTTCTAAAGGCATGACTCTAAGCCATAACTAAACTTTGGTCTGCTTCTAATTGTAAATCAGAATCAGTTCTTATTTATGTAATGGAACTAGACTTTGCTAATTTAAAGACCTCCTTTTTTTTAAATCTGTATAATAAAATACCTCTAAAGTACACATGTATCAGCTTAACTTTTCCACAGAGCTCAGGTGAAAGTGCATGGCTTTCGAGAATTAGACAGACTTAGGAATCCCAAGTCCATCACTGACGACTTTGATACTGCTGGACAAGGTATTTAATCCTTTCCACTTTCCTTTTTTCTTTTCAACAGTAAAATGGGGATGATACCTATTTTATAGAGTTGTTGTGAAAATTAAAGGACTTGACATATAGGAGACATCTAATAAATACCCTCTCTTAAGATTCACATTAGTCTACCAAGAAAATTTAGACTTCTTGCAAAATAAGGGAAGCTTCTTTTAGCTTTTCCTCCGAGCATGCATTCGTGTGTGAGTGTTTCTATTCAGAGGTACTTAGTTTCAAGTGATAAAAGTGGTTGCCATAGAGACTTTTAAATACAACTGACTAGTGTAGATATAATATTAGAAGCAAGTCTCCAAGGAGTTAGGCCAACTCAAAAATCAAGGCACAGTCTTCTGTTAAAACTTCCGTCTATTCTAGCCTACTCTTGATCATCTCTTCTTCGCTTGCTGGACTATAAGTGATGACAGCTAACATCTACTAAACTCTCCCTTATGCCAGGTACCACCCTAAAAACTTTATAGACTATAAAAATTCACTTTTATGTACTTTAGACCTGCTTAGCCTCACCTCTTGTTCCATCTTTCCTGACAGGCACAGCCTATCTGGGCTCTAAGTGGCTTCAGCCTGGCACAACCCCACAGCCTTACCTCCTACCATGCAATTTAATTCTCAGCTCCTACCACAGGTTCTATGTCGATATCAAGGCTTGGAAAGTTACAGAATCCTGCCTGGCACTCACACATATAAAGGTCAGAGTGTGTGGGGGGATAATGCTCCATGCAGTAAACTTTTCTCCCCTTGGAAAGATGTCCTGAGATTAGTTTATGCAGCTTCTTAGAGTACGGTCCCACAAAATCAAACCATGAGTCACACTTAGTGGTGCCCAACTGGATTACACGTTCTTCCCTGCCTCACTCCTTTGTCCCTTGCTCTTCCCTGGGCTTACATGTCCAAACAAAGTAGGCTCTGCTTTTTCAGAAATCCAGCTGAGAAACATTATCTTTTAAAATATTCACATTAACCTAACGAGGGAGGTATTTAATATCTTCATTTTATGGAGGAGGAAACTGAGACTTAGAAAGGCTGAGTAACGCACCCCCTGCTCTCAACATCATATACCCATCCAGTACTATCCAGGATTTACTAGTATTAATGCTCGAAATCCCAAACTGTATGTCAAACCATGATGTTTCCCTTCTTCTCCTCCAAAGCTTTCACCATAGCGATTTATATGTATAGTAAGTGTGTGAGATAAAAAGAGAACAAGATGAGAAATAGTTGGAAACACACAGTGCATTGAATTTCATATCCTTTTAGTCCCTTACCTTTAATATGAGTTAACACTTCCCCAGTTTTGTCATCAACTTCAGGGACAAGGTTAAAATATCTTAGTAAACGAGCACCTTTCCACTTTTCTATCAGCTGTTCATATAAATGCCCACTGCACCTGCAGGTTTGTAGTAAAGTCCTGGGGTGAGGTGGGAGGGACTCTGAAATAACTAAGATGCAGCCCCAGGCAGTGACCACGCTCTGGATGGGGACAATCCAAGCGGTGGCCCATAAAAAGTGGGATTTGTGGCCCCTTCCTGGGTTGATCTGAAATGAGGATTTGTGAAGCCTGGTATTTTCATAGCAATTAATTATTTCAACACACTTTACCTATCACCAGGCAACTAAAGGCATGCCTCATGTGGTACTGTTAACACCGCTAATCCATCTGACCTTCCTGCAAGGTAAAAAATCCCTTCATTTTTATCCCCATTTGGCAGATTTTAATTAACTTCTCAATGCCAAGCAGTTAATCAGTGGAAAGGGGAGATGAAAAGTGGGACACCTGCCTCCCTGTGTGCTCAGCACCACCAGGCGCCCTGCCATCGTCTTCCCTGCCGAGGCCTGGGTCCGCCAGAAAATGCTGGTGGCCTTTCCCAGGAGAGAACCCACCAGCCTAAGAGGAAGTCACACTGCATTACCAGTTTCCTTCTGAGGCAAAATAAATGATTCTTTTAGCTCTAATGTTGAGTTTTCCTTTGAGATGGGAATACTTGTGCCCCGTTGTCAAAACCCATGGAGGTTTAAAGATTTTTCTATCAAATTGTTTTAGCAAGATAGTGATGTCAGCTGTGTGGCCCAAAGTAAGCAGACCTACTACATGTTCCCGATGCCAGATACACGGGGGAAGACAGGGTTTTTAATACAGCTAAGAGGCACATAAATCAATTCTTAAAAGGCAAGCTAAGCCTGCCAAGCAGGCAGTTACAGGAACTGCCTCCGAGCTGCACTTGAGGTTCTACTGTAAGAGCACCAAATTACAGTTTTTGTCTCAAAATAGATGGGAGATTGAATGGAGATGTCTGGGTATTTTTGGAGTCTGAGAACATTTAGTGCCCTCAACACCAAGTCTTCTATTAAAGTTCCGTGAGGCAGGCAGATGGATGGTTACCTGGAGAATGCGATTCTCAGCCTAATGGCACAGTGATCAGGGGACGGAGCATCCCTAGGCAGGTAAACAGTTCTGTTTTGTTTTTGTGATGAGAGCCAAAAAGAACATTTTTAAACATTAAACATTACTGTGTAGGGTCTGTGTGACTCTCAGGAGAGAAGCAGGATTTTTTTTTTTTTTTTTTTTTTACAAAACTGATAAGGTTAATAGCTTTGGGTGTCTCTATATAAAAGGCAAGTTTTAATGAGCCACAAACCATGTATCTCGAGCTGCCATCTCAGGTTCTTAGCAGAAACACCTCCTTACACCTCACAAACACATCTCCTTACACTCCTTCTAACACCCCAGTGAGTTAGGAAAGCTTTGAAACATGATTTTTTAGGGATTTTTTTCTTCTTCTTGTTGAGCATTTGGTGTGTATGACAGTTCAGGTCCTAATAAGAGATTCATCCTGTTTATTTTCTGTCAGATGGTTGCCAACAAATTCCAGTCACCCCTCCCTTTCTTCTATCCCCACAAATTATGTTAAAGTTTCATATACTTATATGACTTATTTCATCAATATTAATTTCAAAGTAAGCATTATATACCACTATTTAATGTCTCTGTCACAGAATCACAATAGGAGGGATCTCGCTAATAAAGAATAGCAAATGCCTGTAAGATAAGACAGTTTGTAAAATCCTTAGCACAGTGCCTGGCACATAGTAATTGATCAATAAATGGTAATTTCTAACATCATCATGTCTAGTCACACCTCTGGTTGGTTAGGCATATTCTGTATTGTTTTAATTGAAAAATAAATTTAGGAGAAGCAGCTTTTAATCACAGATTTGGTCCAAAAAGCAAAGTCAATGGCCAGAGGGTCATTACAGACTAATGCCACCTTCTAGACCTTCAATTCTATTCAAAGCCAACAAATATGCTCATATCATAAGATCCTCATCTTAATACTTATATAATTGCATTTAGAAAAACGCTGTATTTTAGTTCAATTTTCAAATATTTCTCATATTCAGATAACCATTATTTAAGATATGGGGTAAATAAAAATAGATCCCACTTAATTGAAACCACGAAGGAAATAAATCAGTCTCTTCAAAAACTAAAACTCCTTCATATAAAAAGGGAGCTTGATTGTTGCTGGGTCAATTCTGCGACCATTCTCCTTTTTAATTTTCCATTTCTGATTCTTTTATTGGTACACACAGAGGTCAGGTCTTGGTCATATGAACAAAAGTTTATTTCAAATAAAGACTCTTTAGTTCTTTGTTTTTCAAGGCAATGCTTCTTTGTTGTAGAAATTTTTTCTTTCTTGAGGAATTGGGGAGAGGAGGAGAACAAGAACAAGATATAGGAGTCACAATACTCGAACAAGAAAAAATGGAAAACAAATAACTTGCCTCTGGACTCCATATAGTGGAGCTGTCAGTGGCATAGGAGTCTTCAAGTCCCCGGTTATTGAAAGCTGCCTCCATCTCCAAGCTGCCATCTGTGGACTGGTGACTGAGGCTGCGGACCACACTGGTCTCTTGAGAAGATGTGCCATGGTGCCTGATGTCTCCCACCTCACGTGGGGACTGTGAATGGTCATCTTCACCATAAGACAGATTCTCAGAATAATTCAGTTGGCTGGCTCCATCCAAATCTAAATTTGCAATAAGGAAACTATTTCAAATGTATTATTCTTTTACACCTATTTACCTAGAGAAATTGAGCATTAGCAACTATACTAATAAAGACCTCAAAAACAAAACCCAGCAAATAACACCTGCAGAAATATAATTCCATTCATACAATGAATAAACGTGGTTCATATAATCAAAAAGACCATTAGTTCTTCATATAGGGTAGAAGTGTAAATACTTCCTAATAATATGAATATAGAGTATATATTTCTGTTAGGAAACTAAAATAAACACATTAGCATTTTGTGGGAGCTAGTCACCACAAGACTTTGGGGATGGATCTAGAAAGCAAGAACAGCAGTCTGCTATAGCAATCACATGGTCTCTTTGCTTTTCCATTCTTCCTTTTATCTTCCACGGTCACCATATTACTCCTGCTCAAAAGGCTTCAGTGGTTCAAGTAAAAAGTTCTCTGCTTGATCCATGGAAGGAAGACTGTACTTGGATTCAGATGATCTGGGTTTAAATTCTAGCTCTGTGTTAAGAAATTGGACAATTTGAAGTGTCTGAATCCTTGTTTCCTCATCTATAAAATGGTACTACGAGCCATCAGACAGACATCAAATAATGTCTGCTTGCTAGCCACCAGGCCTTCCATAGATATTAGCTTTTGTCTGACCCAAACTGGTTTCATCCAAGCCAGTAAATCTCATTTTCTACTACCTCCCAACTCTCTGTCATCTGTGGTCTCACTGGCTCATGAAAATACTTGTGAATTTCTGTTCATAAAGGTCCTCAAACTGTTCCTCTTATACTTTCCTTCCTGTCTAAAGTCCTAACAACTCCCAAGTCTTCTTTGACTCCTTTAAACTCAGTATCTTTCTCAAACCTCCTCCTCCTCCTTTCCTCTTCTCCTTCTTCCTCTCTCTCTCTCTCTTCCCTTTTCATATCTCTGTCTCTCTCTGTCTCTCTCTGTGTCTCTCTGTCTCTCTCTCTGTACTTCCTCACTGTGTATTTGATAAACACACTAAAAAATGACAGAAAATGACAGAACAAGGAATATTCCATATGTAAAACTCCACAACATAAAGCAGAATTTTCTTCTAAGGTTCTAATTAGCACATCCATTCCTCACATACGTGAACACTAAAATGTCCTATTAAACAGTGGGTCATCCATCAATGTGTGTAGCACCCAGCAGGATTGTAGGACTGTAGCACAAAATCTAACTTTGCCAAGAAATTACCCCCATAAAATTGTCTCATGACTTCAGCTCCTATGGTGATAATACCTAGATCAGTAATAAGGGAATTTTCAAAAGCGACATTAAGCCTTGAAAAGCTATTCATAACTGAAAAACATAAGAACTATATTATTGTAACAAACCATTTTCCTTGACAGACATTCAAAGATGAATAAGAAAAGCAAATCTGGGGTACGAGTCAAGTTGCAAGGAGGAGGAAAGGGAAAGGTGATTGATTCACTGTTACATAAAGCCGTCTTTCCGTGCTTTAAATTAAAGCAGATCAAGTCACCTTAAACACATACAGAGAAGTAATTGCCTGTTGTCAGAGAAATGTATCCTGGCTTCTTAGAAATTATAGGGCATAATTATGTCACATCAACCATATTTATTTCAACACAGATATTCTTAAATTTGTTTAGTCCATATCCCACTTTGATGGAGTGTAACCGATCACTTTCTTTCACTCTCCCAAATTCCTCTCTCCTGCCATCAGCCATATACTCTTTTACTTGCCATCTATGACAGTCAGTTCTACCTGTCCATGTGGCTAGCCTATAGGCCCCAATCATTCAAACACTAATTTAGGTGTTGCTGTGAAGGTACTTTGTTGATGTGATTAAAGACCTTAAGTAGTTGTCTTTGAGTGAAGGAGGTTATCCTATATAATCAGTCCCTTGAAATACCCTAAGAGGAGAACTGAGGGGTCCTTGGAGAAGAAGAAATTTCACCTATGGGCTGCAGCTTGGGCTCATACCTGAGAGGTTCAGCCTACTCTTCCCAACAGCCTGTCTTACAGATTTCAGGACTGTGTGATTCTGTTACCTAACCATCCTCCATAAGTGGTCTCTTCTTCACAGTATGTCTCTATATATGTGTGAAGAGATCCCTGATATCACCTTGACATATATAAAATCCTGATTGATACAACATCTCAAACACAACTGACTACAAATTTGGGGCATAACTGAGCTGTTATTAATGACACAAGGAAGGTAATGTCTAGCTATTACATGCTATCCTAAGAACTAAATATTTCACAAGCAAAAATAAGGCCTTTCATGAAAACTAAAGAGAAAAAAACCTCCAATAAGTAAACTATTATTCTGCAGCCCACCTTTCATGCCCAAAGACTTGATGCACAACCTCTGATCCAGATCACTTAGCCTAAACCCTCTTTGACATTGTCAGAAATGCAGTGACAATTAACGCAAAATAACACTAAATTAGATACATGAAATAAGAGAGAATCTGTCTGGAATATGAAGATAGCATTGCCTTGCTTCTAACAACCTCACCACTCAATCTAGAATGAAGGATCTCTCTTCAGATGAAACATGAGACAACCTACCAGTAATTTATTCTTGGTTCAAATTTAGACCTTTAATTTTATTGATCTGATATTTTGAGTACATTTTTAAAGTAAGAATTGCCTGCAATTAAATTTGATCTTAGAAAATCATGTTTAAGGCAGAGCAGAAAACAGCTGAATAGAGAATAAGTTAAGTAAAAAGTCCTCTCAGGTGCGGACACTTAATCTCTTCATTATTTATCATTGAAACAAATTCACTGAACTAAAAACAAACAAAAAGAAATGACAGAAAAAAAATAATGCAATAAAAATTACATTATGGTAGCAACTGAGGTTTCCTATGATAGATGATTGACTAAATAAGCTGTGATACATATATACAATGGAATATTACTCAGCCATAAGAAGAGATAAAATACTGCCATTTGCAACAACTTGGATGGACCTTGAAATAATCATACTAAGTGAAATAAGCCAAATAGAAAAAGTTGCAGATCACAAGATATCACTTATATGTGGGATATAAACCTAAAAGGAACAAATGAACAGGATAAACAGAGACTCATGGACATGGACAATGGACTAGTGGTTACCAGAGAGAAGGGAGGAAGGGGGAAGGGGGAAATTAAAATAAAATAAAATAGAATATAAAATAAAAATTACATTAACATTTTCATAGCATTTGATAAGCTAAACTTTAACATGCAGTATTCATTTCTAGAAAAATCCTGCTAATTTTCCCCAAATATCTCTAGGTAATTCATTTAATGTAGTGGACTTTTTCCTCTCTTTAGTGAAGAAAAATTTACCTTTTCTATCACCATCTGTCAAAAAATTCAGAATCACCAGTTATGACAAAGGTTCTTGCTAATTTCAGAAGTGGTAAGGGTTAGAGTGGTCATCAGAACTCTCAGAACACTGGCCAGTAATGTATATCAGAAACTAGATAGTTAGGCTTCCAGGAAATGAGGTCACTATCTTTAGAATTAAACAAACTACTCCTAGGGAATCAACTCCTATTAGCTTTCATTAGCTAACATTTGCCCTCGGTGGAAAGAGACAAACAGGAGAGGGTGTGAAGAAATGACAGAGTGTCAGTACTATGCTTTGGTTACATAAGGCATTTATTTCTTGGCTTTTCTTGGGCTAAAAGGAATAGCAATAAAAACATGTTACATTAGCCCATATCAATAAGTAAAATTACATGATGGATAGCAAATTATAATATTCCCACTGATAAACAGAAGGTTTTTTTGGTTAATTCTCCTTTTCTTTTTTCTGTTCTTTTTTTACCTGCCCCATCCTCATGTCAAGTCAGAAATTTCTTCTCTGTTATCTCTTTCAATTTAGAGCTTTCCCTTTTCTCTTTCTACTGTTCTGTGTTGAAAAACAGGGTAGAGCTACAAGTATGCTTCCACTGGTTTGAGTAACGACATGCCCAAAAGGAAAGAAAGAATATATTAGAGAATCCAGATCGCTAAGGTGGATGTATTGTGACATTTTCACAAGCTTTTTCTCCAATACACTTCACAGACCTTTCCGTGTCCTGAGGTCCTGTGCAGTGTGCGGGGTATAAAGGAGTCAGGGAGGCACTAAGAAATACTGTGCTGTTTTGTTTTCCAGGCTATTTTGCCTAAGTGGTTGGGATGGAGGAGGACTCTTATCAAGGTCTACCCACCATCACAAGCTGTGATTTCACTACCTCCGAGTATCCCTCCACCCCTTTGTGAAAGGTAAACTTGGTAGAAGATGCAAGACCTCACTCTTACCGAGTAATTCTCTTGTAGGACAGGGCTGGAGTGTGTGTGTTTGGGGCGGGGGGGCGTCTAGAAACTACAAGGAATGAGGGAGAGTGTACAGGGCATGCGTCATCTGAAAAAAGGTTATTCAATGTTATTATAATACATATTTTTATTTGGAAAATAGAACATCCCTATGGACTTAGTGATACAAGCAGTTAAGAGAAAGGTGTTAAAAATCTAAGGATCTATAAATAAATGGAAAATAGACTCTCTGATTCCAAATGGGAGCATCTCAATGTCAGCAACAAGGTATGTGAAATTTTTGTGCTTATCAGAAGGAAACAAGACTTTATAAGGCTTGATAAATACTGTTCTAGTCATTAGAATTCAAAACGTACAAAGCAAAAACAACAAAGAAGGAAGGGGTCCCAGCAATTGGGGTCAAGGCTTCAGCACTTCTGATCCGTTCCCTCCCCTAGTTCCCTGCAGGTCAAGACCCCTGTGAGGTCTGAAACAGCCCTTTCCACTGCCCCAGCCTCTGGGTCCTGCCCCATTCTCTCTCCCTCTCTGGAATCTCAGATGAAAGTGCAGTGATTACGTGACTCAAAAACATCCTTCCTAGTGGCTATCCCTGGTCTAGACAAAGGAAGGGTCCGATGCAAAGAATACCTTCACAAGCAGACACTTCTGTGCTGTCCTCTCGACCTGTCGAGAGCAAGCGGCGGAATTTGGGGTTCTGCTCCAGGCCTCTCTGCTTTCTGCTTTCAGATGCTCGTGAGCGAAAACTCTGGGACCGGGAAACAGAAATCTCAAATTGTTTGATCACCTCCTCGTCAGTGTCTGAAGACGTGCACGGCTCTTCATCATCTCCAAAGCTGGTAACTGGGAGCAAACAAAAGCCATGAGTCTCGGGTGAGGCCCATGAGAATACAGAGATAGACAACAGGAGAAACAGAGAACATGGGCGATTAGTCTGGATCAAGCAGTCTCAAATTGGGGAGAAAGAATTTAAAGGCTGTTTGAAACACAATTTGAGTCCAGACAAATAAACAGGAAGAGAAGGCTTATGAGAACAATTCGAAATTTATGGCTAAAACCCCGGAGAAACCATTGGGACAACGCTGATTAACACAATGAGCCCTCTTTTGGACCTGACAGCCTGGCTGATTTGTTATGGTGCCCACACACGTTCTTAAGTTACCCATTCTCATGCCTTATGTGCTGCTCTGGTCATCGTGATGGAAAACATGCTCTTTGCCTGATCTCAGTTATGAACGCTCACTGAGCCAAGCCCCACTTCAGAGGAGATATTTGCAACTGAGATTTCCTGGTTTTGAAAGTGTGTGTGTGTGTGTGTGTGTGTGTGTGTGTGTGTGTATGCACGCGTGCACGAGTGAGAGAGATCTCAAAATCTAGTTTATACTAGAAACATCCTGATGCATTTCTCAACCCCAACAACCCAACCCAAACACCATTTGAATTATTCATACCATTTTCCCCACATCCCCAGCACACTGGTCCTCTTTCAACTTCTCCAGCAGGCCCAGGTTGTTCCTGCCTTTAAATCCTTTGCCTTTATTGTTCCTTCTGCCTGGAAACCTCCTTCCCCAGGTGTTTGCATGGCTGGCTCCTCTCACCATTCCCATGTCAGCCCAACTATCACTTCAGCCTAAACACTTCCTTGATCACCCTTCCTTAAGCAGTTCTCTTCACAGAGCTTTATTTCTCTCTTCTTTCCCATAACGTCCATAAAAATAAAGACGTCTTCTATTTTCTTACATGCTGTATGCCCGTTATGTAAAAAAAAAATGCCTGCTGCACAGTAAGTGCTAAATAAACACTTGCTCAATGTTGAATAAATTGGCAAATATGCAGTGTTTTCTCCCAGCTGAAGACCCCCGCCTCCCAACATGCTCATCCATGGTTCTCTATGCCTGGAATACTCTTCAGCCCCCATCTAGACTATTTGAGAATACTCTTATCATTCAGGTTTCAGCACAGACATCACTGCTTTGAAAAGCCTTTCCTTGGCCCCTTAAATCAGGTGCAGGGCTCCTTCTACTCTCTATCATGCCCTGTTCATGCTCCCCTCAGTGTTGTGACAGAATTACCTATTTAATTGCCAATTATACCACCCAGCCTATACACACCAGGAGAGAAAGGGGCACAGCAAAAGGTCCACTTTTGCCTCCCTCCAGGCCCTGTCTCGGTGCCAGGCACATGGCAGACTACTCTGTAAATATTTGCTGCATACGAACTGGAAATGATAACTAATGGGGAGTTATTTTTTAAACATTTTCTTTTTCCATCCAAAAGCCACAATGATTCTGGGGAAGAATATGGTTATTACTTCACAGATGGGTCCTGAAGATCACTTCTAAATCAGAAGCTAAGAAAAAAAATTAAGTGAGAAAAATACTTCAAACACCAGCCTGGTCAAATTTTTTACTCTATGGCTTATTCAAGAGTTTATATTTCTGAGGTTCTCTGGAATACAATAATAACAAACACTTTTGAATACTTTTTATGTGCCAGGAACTGTCCTAAATGACATACACATATTATCTCATTTAATCTACATGCGACCCCTATTATTGTTCCTATTTTCCAAGGAAGAAAATTGAAGCAGAAAAAGTCTACAACTGCCAGTAAGAGGCAGAATCAAGATGAATCAAGGCAGCCTGTTTCTCTAGGTCATGTCTCTAATCACTATGCTGGAGAACCAGAGAGAGTTGGAAATAATTCTTATTCTACATGCTTACATTGACTAGTTGAGTACCTGTAAGCAAGTGCCTTAAGCTCTCTGGCCCTGTTTCATCATCTGTGGATCATTTCTAATGTCTGGATCATTTCCCAGGTCTTTTCTAGATCTAAATCCTCCAATTCAAAACTTTCTGACCACAGGCATTAAATTTCAATCTGCTTCTCTCTTTTGTGGAACAACAAATCTAAGAACACGAGAGCCCATTGTTATCAGCTTACTAAATTTTATTAGCTGTGACCAGCACTATGGGAGAACCTGAAAAGCTAAGTGCCAGAAGAGACTAGGTTTCCCACTAATACTCCAACACTGTCTCCACAGAAAACCACCACCATAGGCAGTCTGTTCATGTCTCAACATGCTCATGTCTCAACATAGTGCTGTGGTATGGGGAGAACCCTCACCCAGAAGAGATCCAGACACATATTGAAACAAAGGTAAACTCATTCCACCTTTAGAGAATAGGGCCAGCTAAGCACCTGGGAGGCAGTCAGGGAATAAATGCATGAGAGGGGAGGTTGGATTAGACATCTATCTGGAGCTCTTTCCAACTCAGATTCCATTCCATTGGTATTACTAGGTCATTTTTTAAAAAAATTTAAGTAGTCATAAATCATCCATTTCAATTTTAGTGAGTTAGCTCATGGAAATTTCCACATGTATAAAATAAGTAATTAGAAGTCATTAAGTTACCCACATGCAGTCCTTGATTTTTTTCCCAGTGAGTCACTGATCACCCATGGAGCAAAGATTTTCCTCACTTGATATAATAATCTTAATACTAATCATAACATTTTCCAATTACTAAATATATACTATATGCCACCACCTTTCTTGGGACTTTGCATATATTATCCCATCTAATCATCACAGCAATACCATGAACTAGATATTATTATTATTGTTGCCATTGTAGAGATAGGAAACAGAGGCACAGAGGAGTTATGTAAGCTGTCTTAGGCAACAAAGGTAGCACAGTAACAAAGCTGGGATTTAAACATATAAGTTATGTTCTTAGCCGCTGTGCACATCATCAGACGTCATTGCATCAGGACACGAGAGCCATATCTAACTTATTTTTCAGAGCGAGGTAATAGGGAACTCTGCTGCTTCTACCCTGAAATATGCCAGGAGATTGCTTCCTTTGTGAGAGGAGCAGAGCAGTGGGAAGAACAGTAAATCCATGTGAGAGTGTATGCGTACAGACAGGCTGCAGTATATAACTGGCTTTTGCTCCTTATGGGATTATAAATGCAACTATTGTGTTATTCTAAGCATCATTCCCCAAGGATCTCAGGGAATTCTCCACCTAAACACAAAACCTTCCATCCCTCTTGGGAACACTGAGCAACAACAGAGGCGGATAGTGGCTCTATTACAATAATAAAAGCAGTTCCATATACAGCATTTCTCATGTGTCAGGCATTCTTCTAGGACTTTACAGATCTTAGCTTATTTACTCCTCACAATAACCCAACGAAATAGGTACTTTGTTACTCCCATTGTATGGATGGGGAAACTGAAGCACAGTCAGGTTAGTAATTTGCCATAGTCATAACTGTTAATAAATAATGGAGCAATATTCAAACCCAGGCTATCTTGCTCCAATATCAACATTATTAATGACTACATTATGCTTCCTCTATTATCCACTGCCTCAAGCAAAAGACTTCTTGAATCCTGGTTAAAATCTACACAACTCCATTTTGTCACTGAGAAAACAAAGTCACACAGGTTGAGCTGGAAAGAATTTTCATAAGCATCCATCTATTCCCTCATTTTCACAAAGAGAAACCAAAGCCCAAAAAGGCCAAGCACTTCACCCACAAGCGTACCACTCCAGGCCCAAAGGCAGGTCTCCAGGGTTCTAAGTCAATGGTTTTGCAAACTCTCTTACCAATGGGTTAGTTTTTCTAATTCAAATCTCAACTCTTGTAATTGTTTTTATCATTTTTTATTATTATTTTTTAAGTATACAGTACACTGGTTAGACATTTACACAGTTTATAAAATGATCTCCCTGATTACTGTATCTTCCCTCTGGCTCTACACATAGCCATTACATTACTGATGACTGCATTCCCTATGTCATGCTCCCCATCTCTGTAACCATCTATCAGCTACTAATTTGTACCTCTTTAACTCTTAGTCCCTTTCTCCCATCCTTCTCATCCCCCTTCTCTCTAGCTATCATCAGATTATCCTCTATATTTGTGGGTTTTTTTTCTGGTTAGTTCTTTTTGTTCTTTAGATTCTACATATAAGTGAAATTATATGAAATTTATCTTTCTCTGAATAATTTGCTCAGCATAATCTCAACTCTTCTGTTTTTAAAAGATCCAAGCTACTCACCTTGTAATGAGTCTATGTCAACAACTGAATAGTTGAATAGTTATTATCAACAGGACAAGTAATTACAAGTGTTGGAGAAGATGTGGAGAAAAAGGAACCCTCGTACACCGCTGGTGGGACTGCAAATTGGTGCAGCCACTATGGAAAACAGTATGGAGGTTCCTCAAAAAGCTAAGAATTGACCTACCATATGATCCAGCAATCTCTTTACTGAGATTATACTCCAAAGACTTGAAAACCCATATCCAAAAAGATATTTGCACACTGGTATTCATAGCAGCATTGTTCACTATGGCCAGGACATGGAAGCAACCAAAGTGTCCTATGATAGATGATTGGATAAAGAAGCTGTGGTACATGTATACAATGGAATATTACTCAGCCATAAGAAGAGATGAAATATTGCCATTTGCAACAACATGGATGGACCTTGAAATAATCATCCTAAGCAAAATAAGGTATACAGAAAAAGTTGAAAACCACATGATATTACTTACATGTGAGATGTAAACCTAAAAGCAACCAACAAATAGGACAAACATACAGAGACTTGTGGACATGGACAATAAAATAGTGGTTACCAGGAGGTAGATGGGGTAGGAGGGTGGGAGAGATAGATGGGGTAAAGGGGGTCAAATATGTGGTGACAGAAAGAAATCTAACTATGGGTGGTGAACACACAATGCACATAAATTGTATACCTTAAACCACTGGATTTCATTAACCAATATCACCATAATTTTTAAAAAAATTGATTAGTTGATCTGAGTTTCATTCAACTTAAATCTTTGAAAATCACGAAGTCTCATCTAAGGTATGGATGGCACTTACTTCAGAGATAAGATAGTATCTTGTGATATGACATATCAAATATCAAGTTCAACCCCTTTCAAGCTAAGTATGTGGAAAATAGCACAGTGAGAATTTGTATTAAAATCTTCACTCCTTTATCCAATTAGCTTGCTAAAATAACAGAAAAAACAAGTTGAACAATTACCAGTGATGTAGATACTTCTTGAAATTGTGATTGTTCATTTTACTCAAACACAGAATGCAGAGAAATCTTGGATATAACCTAAATATCCATGACCAAAGAGAAGTCAGAATCTTCTGCAACCTTTGTTCATGCACTGTTGAGGTAATACTGTGGGCTTCTTGCACTGGCAGGAAGTTGATGACAGGCAGAGAGAGCTATCTGTAGACAGACCCATCAATACCCAGTGCCTAATTCAATGAAGGGAGATTGTCCCTCCTCCAAATTTTAATGATTTTTTTTCTAGTTTAAATAAGAAGAGGCAAAGAAAACACTATCTTCATCTTCTACATTTAGGAGACAGGAAGGTGGGGCCCCAATGCCACAGAAACTGCCTGTCAGGTATAACACCAGTTAAGGCTAGAGTGGTTAAGAATATGAAATCTGGAGTCAAGCTGCCTCAGTTTGAACCTGGTATCTTCCAAATGCTAGTTTGAGACCTACAGAAGCTCTGTAAACTTTCTGATGAGCATCAATATCCTTATTTTGATATTCCCCACTTCTTAAAGTTGTTGAGAGAACTAAATGAGATAAATGATATAAAGGCACTTAGCATATACCTGGCATATATGTTAACTATTATTATTATGCCCCATCATGGCAGTGCTCTGTGTGGAAACTCTTTTATGAAGCCTTACATTTAATGCAAAGAAAAGTATGTGCCTGTTCTTACAGGCTCTAACTTAAAAATTCATCATCAAGGGTGCTGTGGGGAAAGGGTTGAAGAGACAAGAGCTGGGATAGGAGAAGATTTAGTTGATATGTGGGTTGTATGACCCTCCTTACCTCACTGTCTTTCTCCCCGAATCTGGAGGTGGAGCACTCTGTAAGAGTTGGCAATGCTGTCTGCATGTGGGCAGTGCCCAACACCTGCTCATATTGTTGTTTCTTTTAAGGCAACAAAACCACCAACTGGTGATGCAAAGAGATTATTTCTTAAGCCTGTCTGCTGTTTTACAAATGTAAGAAGAATTTCTAAATGATCAGTGCAGCTCCAAACTTATTAATTCCTTCCCACCCACATAGGAGCAATTAAGTGGAGGGAAGTACTGCTCATATCTTAGAGATGGAAAGTGGAGACAGGTAGGGGTGGGCTGTGTTCAGCTGTGCAGTACCGGCATGCTACTTTTAACTACAATTTCAGGAAATCCATTATATGCCAGATTTCTCAATACCCACAGCAAATGTCTGCCCATGGTGACATGGCAATAGGAATAAAAATAAAAACAAGACATTGGTTAACTTGAAAAAGTAGAAGGCAGGTCAAAGGTGACAACTGTCCATTTTACATCCTCAGAAAATAGTCACATTTCTAGAAGCATGATCCAGCCATTCTTGCATCCAGGCAGCATAGGAAAAGATTTTTATAAATCATCCAGCCTTGTTTTTTTCACACTATGCTCTTTGGAGGTCTAGGGTTCCACAAAGGAGTGCCACTGTAAAAGTGGAGAGGGGGATGGTTGCACTGAGCAGGTTAATCTATATGCCCTCTACCTAGATCAGGACTATTTTATTTTAATATAGTTTATATTTTTTATAAGATTATGTTAAGAAATTTAAAAATAAGAGTCCTGACACTTTTTAGAAGCTTGAAAAACTTAGATATAACCCAACTCCCTCATTCTAGAGAATAGAACCTAAGACTAAAATTACTAAAGGGACTTATTTATAGTCAAATAGCTAGTTAGTGGCAGAGGAAAAATTAGCATCTGGTTCTCCTGTGCACACCTGTTTTGTCACCCTACAACTTGTCTGAGCTGTTTTGACAACTCCATTTTGTACATGAACAAAGAGATGACACTTGTAATAGTTAAATATAAGTGAGTCAAATAAAAAATCTTTTATTAAAATTAGTAAAATACAGATTACTATGAGAGGGAAAAGTAAGTTACAATATTGAGGATTCCAGTTCTGGTAACAGCAGAATAAGTGATTTGAACCAACCTACTAATAACAATTATAAATTCACATAAAATTAATTTTAAACCAACTATTTAAGTCAGAGAATGAACAACAGCAGGTGGAAACTACGGGAAATCCAGTTTTTGAAAGAAGGAAACTTTACTGGGTGAGATACATGGTTACATTGTTTTTCTGCTAAAAGTACTTCAAAGTCAATGAGGCACAGGGCATCTAGGACTCAGACAGAAATCAAAATCTTTATTGACTTGAGGTGTCAGAGGACAAAATCCAGGACAGCCAGAGCATCTGGAAATAAGAGAGACCCCAGAAAGGAGGGCACCGCACAAAGAAAACCCCTAGATCACATATAAATTCAAATACTTGGCTAAAACTTGAACTATGAATATATGGGGGGAATCTAAGGAACCCAGAAAAAGTAAAAGCTAGGAGACTAAAAATTTGAGCATTTTGGTTGTAGTATACCTTAGGGGAGACTGAGTTAGGAGTTTGAGTCTGGCCTAGTTAGAGGGCTTGGTAGACACCCCAGGTTTTCCATTAAAACTCTAAAAGAATCAACCTTAGAAGTTAACACTAAAACTGAACTAAAACTGAAACAAGCTCAATGTAACAAAGTATATAACTATACTTCACAAGTTGAAAGGAATCAACTAGTAATTTAGTTGTGGACTAAAATAAAAAGTAACATTCTTCACAGAAAGATGGAAGAATCTAATGCCTCTACATTTCATTCATAATGTCCAATGCAAGATCAAAAATTACCAGACAAACAAACCTACAAGAAAAATGTGAATCATAAAAAAAAGTAAGAAACAGTCAATAAAAACTAGCTTCATGATGACTCAGATGTTGGATGTAGAAGACAAAATCTTTAAAGCCTCTATTATAAAAATATTCAAAGGGAGAAGTGTCATAATGAATATACAAAAAATAATTTCAGCAGAAAAATGGAAATAATAAGAATTAAATAAATTATTATAATTGAAAATAAAATCTCAGAAATAGCAAAACACTTATTGGGTTGGTTTTATAGCAAATTTAAGATTGCAATAAACTGAAATATCTCAATAGAGCGAAACCAATCTAAAGAATGAAAAATTTGGAAAAAAATAAATACTCAGTGAACAAGGATAGTATATCAAGTTGTCTAAAATATGTGTAACTGGATTCTAAGAAGGAAAAAATAAAACAAAGAAAAAATGTGGAAGAAACTATTTATTAAATAATGGCTGAGAATCTCCCAATGAACACAGATTGAAAAATTTGAACAACCCAATTCAAAGGTTCAATAGCTCAACAAATCATAATCAACCAGCTGAAAATTAAAGATGAAGAAAAATGTCTAAAAATAGGAAGGGAAAGAAAAACACATTACATACAGAAGAACAAAACAAATTACAAACAGGAGAACAATAATACAAATGAAAACTGACTTTTCTCAGAAAAAATATTGAAGCCAGAACATAATGAAATTACTTATTTAAGCCCTGAAAAAAAAAATTGCCAATGCTGAATTTTATATCCAGAGAAAATCTTTCAAAAAGGAATATAAAATAAACACATTTTCATATAAAATAATAGAGAATTCATTAGATCTGCATTTCAAAGATATTAAAGAAAGTTCTTTTGTGAAAGGTAATTGGTAAACTAAATCTCAGATATAAAGGAAAGAATAAAGAACAACAATAATAATGTTACATATATGGGTAAATATAAAAAGTATTTGATGTTTTCTTTTATTTTTTTCTAAAAGGTAACTAAAAATATGTACTATTGCATTGTGGTGCTGATAAAATGTGGAGGAGAAAATACGAGATAACAACAACACAAAGGAGAAGAAAGGTAATGATATATACTATTGCAAAATATAAATCATTATAAAGTGGTATAATGTGGTATAATGCAAATAGTAAATATTGCAAAGTGATACAATATTAACTCAAAGTGGATTGAGATGAATTTAAGATGTGTATGTAATTCTTAGGGGAACCAATGAAAAAAGAAAATACAAACAGATATAGCTAAAAATTAAATAAATTCAAATTGAATGCTAAAAACAACGGAAACAACAGAAGATAAAAATCTGATACCACAAATAGACAACAAACATCAAAATGACATACCTAAACCTAATAATGTTCATACAGTAAATGCAAATGAAATAAATATCCCATTTGAAAGTAGAGTTTGTCAAACTAAATAAAAAAGCATTTTCAACTTTATGATGACTATAAGAAACATACTTTAAATATAAATACACAGACAGGTTAAAAGTTAAAGGATCTTAAAAGATATGTAAACTGTAAGCATAGGAAGCTGGTATTAATAACAAAGTAGACTTCCAGACAAGAGATAAAGAAACAAAAATCATAAGTCTATATGTATTTATTAACATGGCTTCAAATACATGATGGAAAAACTAATAAAAAAAGTTGAAATAGACAAATTCAAAATAAAGTTAAAAATTTTTTTAATTACTTAATATATAAATTTGTATTATGACCCAATTTATAGTCCACTGTGATGAGGTGAACGTGAATAGAGTATTCTGAAGTTGTAGAGTACAGAACTCTATAAATGTCAAATAATACCAATATCTACACAACTCTTACAGAAAGTAGATGCAGAGAGAACCTTTCTCAACCCAGCATAATCATAATACAAACATCTGACAAAGATATCACAAGTATAGGAAATTACAGACCAATATAACTTATGATCATAGTTTAAAAAAATCCTTGACAAAATATTAAAAAATGGAATTCAGTAATATATTAAAGGAATCATACATTATGATCACATAAGGTTTATCCTAGAAATGCAAAGTTAATTTAAAGTACTAAAATTAATTGATATAATTCATCAAATTAACACAATAAAAAGAAAACCAAATAATTCAACAGTTACAGAAAAAAAATATTTACAATATTCAACATCAATTTTGATAACAATTTAAAAAATTCTTTGCTCACTAGGGATATGCATTAATCTAAAAAGGAGGGATCTACTAAAACTTTATATCTAACATCAAAGATGAGACCCCTTTTTGAATTTAGCAGTTATTATACAAAATCAATTCCATTTATATACTTCACAAAAAATTCAAAATGAAATTAAAAAATTTTCTGTTTACAATAGCATCAAAATACATTAATACTAAGGAATAAATTAACAAGAGGTATTGAAAACTACACACTAAAATCAGTAAAATATTACCAAGAGAATAAAGACTCATTATTAAGATATTAATCTCTCCAAACCAGTCTATTGATCTAAAGCAATCAAAATCAAAATCCAAGCAGATATTTTGTAGAATTTTATGAATAGACTCTAAAATGTATAAGGAAACATTCAAATAATTTTTTAAAAAGAACAAAGTGGGAGTACCCACCTACCTGATTTCAAGACTTATTACATAGCTACACTAACCAAGACAGTTTGCTATTGGCAAGAAGATAGGCTGATAAATCAGTTGAATGGAATTAGAAATAGCCCCACACAAGTCCAGAAATAGTCTAGGAATAGCCCCACACAAATATAGTTAATTTTTTTTTTTTTTTTGCAGAGGTGCTAAGGCATGACAATGGAGAGATTAAAGTCTTTCCAAAAAATGATGCTTGAGCAAAATGAGTATTAATATAGAACATCAAACTTTATCTCAAAGTGTGTGTTTCTAGTCATAGATCTAATTGTAAAACTTTAAACTATAAAACTCCTGGGGAAAAAACATAGGAGAAATCTTTGTAACCTTAAGGTATGCAAAAGCATAACCATAAAAGAAAAAAATTAATAAATTAGACTTAATCAAAAATTTAAACTTTTGATCGTTGAAAGATACTATTAAGAAATAAAAAAGCAAGCCATAGACTGAGGAAAAATATTTACACATATATGTCAGATAAAGGACTTGTATCCAGAATATAAAAAGACCTTTTACAACTCAGTAATACACTCAGTATAAACAACCAAATAAAAATTTTCAGACCAATACTTTACAAACTAATATGTACTTGTATAAACACATGAAAAGATGTTCGACATCAGTGATCAACAGGGTAGAACAAATTAAAAACAAAATGAGATACCAGTAAAAATTTTTAAAAGTGACCATATCAAGGGCAAGGAAGCAAAATGCAGTAGGAGCTCTGGTATACTGCTAATGGGAATGTGAAAGGTTACAACTACTTTGGTAGTCACTTAAAAATTCAAATATATGCTTGACCATGTAACTTGGCCACTTCACTCCTAGATATTTTTCCAAGGAAAATAAGCACATGTCCACACAAAGACTTTCACACAAATGTTCATATAAGCTTATATTTGTAATAGCCAAAATTTGAAAGCAACCAAAAACTGCAGCAACAGGTGAATGAATAAATAAATTGTGATATATTGATACAAGAAACTATGAGTCAGCAATCAAGAGGAATGAACTATTTATACCTGCAATAACATGGATGAATCTCAAAAGCATTATTTGATGGGGCAGGGGAGCAGTAAAAAGACTACACAAGAAAAACAAAGAGCATACATTATGTAATTTCATTTACACAATATTCTAGAAAATTTTAATCTTATGATAGAGAATGAGGGATGGATTACCAAAAGGCACAAAGAAACATTTGGAGTGATATAAATTTGTTTTCTTGAGAGTAGTGATGGCTTCATACTTGTAACATGTCAAACTCACCAAATTGTACATTTTATGCACATGAAGTTTACCATATTTCAATTGCACCTCAAAAAATTTTTTAAAGTGATTAAAATAAAGCTATATCCCATGGCAAACTTACCTTCCCCTACTGCAAAGCATGAGGACCTACTCTGCTGATTGAAATATTCCCAGCCTTAAGTCATTCCTGTGCAATTAAAATGGCTCCAAGCTAATGAAGTCTAGAACTTGTCCTCCTGCTCCAGCCCTAGGAAAGATATCTGAGGGCCAGATGCCCACCAAATGGAGCATCTCTCTCATCCCCACAGTGTCTACTGGGAAGTTTTTCTGGCTTTCCAACTTACATTCTGAGTTCTTAGATAAGCCTTAAAACACATCTCACATTTAGCTCTTGTCTGACTTCTTTATGTCTCTAGTTATCGGACCCTACACCCAACAGCCTAAGCTACTAAAATCAAACCTAATAACCCTCAAGACAGACAATGCTGCCACAACCTGGACTCCTCTCCTGCCATACTCAGCCCACCATATTTATCCCCATAAGCAAAAGTGTTTGCCTAGATCAGCCCCAAATTTTCCTTCCACACCTGGACAGAAATTTGTATTACTAGTTATTTACCACCTATAATATCAGCCCCATATCCAGGGCTACTTTAGCCTCTTTCAAGCTTACGTTAATCCCTGACCAGGACAAACTCATCCAAAATAATGAAAAGAGGCATCATGAAATCATTGACAGGGTTATGAGCTCTGACTGTGAGGATGTTCTGAACAGACCTGTTTCTGTACCCACTGGGCCCTCATTTCTCACTAATTGGACTCTCTCTAGTACAAACGTTTTTTGAACACTTAGCTTTGACAAATACTCTAAGCTGTTTCTTCACTGCAACAGGGCTCACCTGGACAAAGAGCAAGTGCTAAACTGTGAACATCCCTGACCCTTTTAAGCTCTGCTCTGTAATTTGTGAGCCTCCTACAAGGGAATTTCTTGATAGGACCCAAGTGTTGTGTTGTTTTCCTGCAATGATGGCATTTACATACAAATTAATGGCTGAGACTGTAATTTACTTTGCTGAGAACTGAGGTGACCTGATAATTAAATTTCTACACATGCAGAGAAAACACAAAACCAGCATGGTTGTTCTTGCTTTCTTTTCCCCAAACCCCAATAGTGCTCCATCGCTCCAAAAATCCTTACAAGCAAATGTGAATCAACATTTTAATTTACAAATTTTCTGATTAGAAAGACAAAAAAAATTCCCATTGCCATGGATACTAAAATGCAGGGCCTAAGATGTATAACCAAGGCTGAAAAAGACAATGAACAAATCTTGTAATTTGCAGGTGCTGTGAGTTTCTGAATTTCTAACTGTTCAGTTCATTCCACCATCTTCCCATCCCATGCTACAAATCATCGTCAAGGCAATTTCTAAAGTTTTGTTTCATCTTGCAATAGATCCCAGTCAAACTACATAGATAATTTCTGTAACACTGTTTCAAATCTCCTCAGCACCAAACCTACAGTAAATATATCCAAATATATCATGACAACTGAAAAGAAACAGACTGAAATACTCACTCGGCTAAGTAATGGCATTTTTAGAAAAAAATAAAAGTCATATTCCCAAAAAAATCACACATTTCATACATCAGATATTCAGCAGTGGTATGAGTACATTAGAATCACCCCCCCCCAAGAAACCACCTCCCCCCATCAGATAATAAATAACTTCTCCATCTGCAGAAAAATCAATGAAAAATTTTCTAAAGGTTCTGTTTTTCCCATAGTTTCTATGCCTTAGGTACCTGTTACCACACATGTGCTTACAAGCACAAACAGGTAATCAAATAAGTGAGTATTATCAAAGAAATTGCTAATCATGCTTTTTTCCTCAGCTTCTTTTGTCATGACCATGCATACTCACAGCTGTGACTGTTATATGGCTTACATAATCTAGTCATATTTTCCACTGGTAAAATGATTCCCAATTCATGGTGAAAATAAACACATTAAAATTTCATGGAGTGCCACAGAAAGCACCTCAATTTTAAGGCATTAAACCACCTAAACAAGTCTGGCACTACTGAATTAGAAAATGTTGCAATGGGTATAATAATGTCCCTTGTTCCATCCATTTTCTTAACTGTCATGCAGAGTTTGCCTTCTATTATTTTTCTTATATTTTCTAAATAAGTTTATGTAGCTGTGATTTTTTTATCATCTTAAGGAATTTACAGTCTTCATTGTTCTCTAGTTTGTCCCCTTAGTGTCTAATATACTATTAGGGGAAAAAAATACTTCAATGATGAATGAAAAAATGAATTGAAAATTAGTACAATGGTGTATTAGTCAGAGTTCTCCCAAAAAATAGAACCAATAGAAGAAAAATATGGAATTGGCTCACAAAATTATGGAGGCTGAGAAGTCCCAAGATCCATGGTTTGCAAGCTGAGAACCTAAAATAGCCAGTGTGTAGTTCCAGTCTGACTGAAGGCCTAAGAACCAGGAGAGCCAATGGTGTAATTTTTAGTCCAAGGGCAGGATAAGACTGATGTTCCAGCTCAAACGGTCAGGCAGGCAAAGTTCCCTCTTACTGAGCTTTTTTGTCCTATTCAGGCCTTCAGTTGATTGGGTGAGGCCCACCCCCATAAGGGAGAGCAATTGGCTTTATTCAGTCTGCTGATTCAAATTTCATCCACAAACATCCTCCCAGACACACCTAGAATAATATTGACCAACTATCTTGGCACCTCGTGGCCAAGTTAAGTTGGTATGTAAAATTAACTATCACAAATACTATATGAAAGCTAAATGCAAAGCAGGAAGATTACCAACAAGAAGCATGTCACATGTAGGTTTTAATTCCAGCTCTAACACTTTCCATTTGGGTGACCTTGGATGATTACTAAATCTCAATATATTCATCTTTAAAAACTAGACAAGCTTTTGGTTCTGTTTATATGGAAGTCTGAGTCCTGCTACAAACTCATAGGAATGCTAGTGAAATCAGAAAGACACGTGGTGTTATTCCAAATGGGTAACCACTTGTTTGCAGGTCCTACAGGCTGAGATCTAGGGATATTAATTGTCTTGGGTTCATTCAAGGCTGGCTGGATTCATGACTCTAGCATAAGGCCCCTACTCTTTAATAAGAGCTGCCCTTTCTTTGAAAAGGGAACTAGTAAAATTTCATCTAACAGTCTGAACCTAAAGGAGTGGCAAGAAAGCTTGCTATCTGTTGGGGCTGTAAATTAGGGATGGAGAATCCTATGAGCAATAAAAACATCAAGTCTTTACCTCTCACAGACATATAATATCAGTGCAGTGCAGATATCTAAAGGCAAGGAATTCGTAAGAGAAATGGTTGAGACCCAATAAAAAGCAAAGTACAAAATTGCTCTATAGGAACACTTTCACAAGCCAAGGTAAAAAGATAAAAGAGGATATTAATAAAAATATCAATGTAAAGAAAACAATAAGAACTAGAGAAGATAGAAACTGTCTTTTAAAAATAAACCACTGAAAAGACTGACTGAGTCAAATAATATATTTACAAAAATAGCAGACATTTAAAAGTCACAAGAAATAAAAACAAGTTTAAACAATTTTTAAAAATAAAAAATAGAAAATGTAGACCAATAGCTACTAAAGAAATAAAATGTAGAAAAATTCAAAAAGAAACATATCACATCCAGATGGTTTTATATGATTCTTTCCAACTGTGAAAGAACAGGTAACTGCTCTTTTATACATGTTCTAGAAGAAAAAACTTTCTGTATCATTTTATAAGGATAGCATAAATTCAAGTAAGGTAATTTATATAATATTTCAATCTCTTGTGATTCTAGTCACAAATTTCCCAAACTAAGCAGCAGCAATTAAAATGTATGCTGTATTAAGAACAAATACATCAAAAATAAGAATTTATAGCAGATAAACAAAGAAGTGGATCAGGAAAGTCTCTTAAATGTAATTAACCACATTAATAGGTTAAAGATAAAAAACATAATTATCTCATTAAATTTGAGAAATCATTAAATAAATTTCAGCACCATTCTTAGTAAAAAAATAATAATAAGTAAATAGAAGAAAAAAATTCTTAGCAAGTAGGAATAGAAGGAAATTTTCTCAACCTAAAAAAGAAAATCTACCATGCATCACACTTGAAAGTAAACTCTTTTTTTTAAGTATAGTTGGTTGAGGGAAACATAGACCAACTATACTTAAAATATAGTTAATACTATTGTTTTCCCAGTGACAGATGCTTTATAAGAATTAGTAGGGTGATCACACTGTAAGATATAAAAATGTCAAATCACTATATTGTACACCTAAAACTAATACAACTAATATAATATTATATATAGAAAGTAAACTTGTGTAATTCTTAGAGGGAAAAAAAGGCAAGAATACATCCTCTCATCACTTCTTTGCAATTCTGTACTAGAAGTCTTGAAAATGCTTTAAGACAAGAAAAATAAATGAAGAATGTAGATTGGAATGCAAGAAATAAAATTCCAAAATATCAAACTTTCCATGTTTTTTAAAAAAAATCCAAGAAAAGCCAAGGTCAACTTTTAAATTAATAAGTCTTTTCCAAGGAGACTTTTGCCTCTGTTCAAGATGGAATAAAAGTACCAAATTTACCCTCACTCAAGAAACAGTTAAAAACCTGGACATAAACAATTGTTCTCAAGATATTGAACATCACAGAACAAAAAACATGAATACCTGAGAGATGAAAAATGAGCAGTTCCTATGATTGCCCAAGCCGACTGCCTAGAGAAAGTTTTGAGGCCAATGTGTAGGGAAGTAAAACCAAGGCAAAGCTGGTGGTCTCCCCAGTTTGAGGAAATGGAGCTAGTAGGCCAAGGCTGTGAGAGTTCACCAAAGCAGTAATAAAGAGGAGAGCTACACAGAGAGAGAGAACTCAAGACATCTGCTGCATTTGAGCATTCAGCTGAATACTGATAAGTGTGTGTGCATATGAGAAAACCATCTAAAGCAATGGAGAGAACTACTGAAAATGGTTGAAGATAACAGTACATGGATCTCACATAGAACCAGGAACAGCCTGGTTCAACTAGCTAGAATAGAAAACCTCATAATTAATAGGGCATCAGTTAAACTACTCAGAATGGTTTTACCTTGGTAGGAAGAGAAATTAGCACTAGATAAAACATTATCTTGGTCCTACCTAACAAAGCTTAAAATCAAAACCTGAAAGGATCAAACTGCTTCCAAGTAACTTAACAACATGTCAGAATAAAGCTCAAAAATATTTATATATCCAACAGTCAACAAGGTAAAATGACAGTGTACAACAGCCAGCCAAAAATGTCCAGGCATGCAGGTAAGCAGAAAAATATCACCAATAATGATATTGGGGGGAAAGTCAATTAATTGAAATGGTGTAAGAAATTACACATATAATAGAATTTGTAGACAAGGACATTAAAACAGTAAATGTCACTGTAATCTATATATTCAAGAAGTTATAAAACTGAATATAATAAATATAGATATTAGAGATTCAAATGAAACTCATGTAGATGGCATTGGGATTAATTGGAGATTGAGCAATTCAGAAGAAAAGACTACTGACCTTGAAAACATAGCAACAGAAACTTGAAATACAGGGAAATATAACCACTGTTCAAACATGTTCACTAGTGGGATCTTTGGGCAGCATAAAATACATGTAATTGGAGACCCTGAAGGAGGGAAGGGAACAAAAAAAATTGTGAAGAAATCATAGCCAAACTTTACCATATTTGATGCAATGATAAACTCATCAGGTTAAGAAATGCAACATAGCCTACCTCCAACAAATATAGTGAAACTACACTTTGGAACATCATAATCAAATAGCTGAAAACCAGTTAGAAAGAGGAATAACAGAGGAACCCTGATGTATACTGTGGACTATAGTACTATAATTGCTTCATCAATTGAAACAAATGTGCCACACCAATCCAAGATACTAATAGGAGAAACAGGGCAGGAGGAGAGTATATGAGAGCTCTCAATAATGTCTGCCCATTTTTTTTTTTAAACTAAAACTGCTCTAAAACTAGTCCATTATTTTTTTTAAAGTAGTCATGGAAGGAGAAAAGACTTAATGTACAAAGAAACGTAGATAAGGGTGACAGCTGTTTTCGCATTGTGAAATCTTACAGTCAAGAAATATTTTTAAGGCTGAATAATATTCTATGGTAAATGTGTACCATCTTTTCCTTATCCATTCGTCCGTTGATGAATTGCCTCCATATCTTGACTTTTGTAAATAATGGTGTAATGAACATACAGATACACATGTCTCTTCAAAGTGTTTTGAGTTTCTTTGGATAAACACCCAGAAATGAGAGAATTTGGCATTACTCAACCATAAAAAAGAATGGAATCTTGCCATTTGCAACAACACAGATAGACCTAGATACTATTGTGCTGAGTTGAGTAAGCCATATAGAGATGGAGAAATACCACATGATTTCACTTATATTTGGAGTTTAAAATTAATGAACAAATATAACAGAAACAAACATTAATACAGAGAAATTCTGAAGGTTGTCAGATGGGGGGGTGTGGGGTAGGAGATAAATAGAAAGGGGGAAGGGATTAAGAGGTACAAATTGGTAATTACAAAATAGTCATGGGGAAATAGAGTATAGCATAGGTAATATAGTCAATAATATTGTAATAACTGTGGTACCAAATGGGTACTAGATTTATTGGGGTGATCACTTCATAAGTTATATAAATGTCTAAGCACTATGTTGTACACCTGAAACTAATACAATATTGTATGTCAACTGTAACTGAAAAATAAAAAAAATTATTTAAAAAATATTTTTAAAATACTGAAAGAAAAATCTGACAAAATTCTACACCCAGAGAAAATATCTTTCAAAAACAAAGGTAAATACTTTTCAGAAAAAATTCATCACCAGTAACATGTTAAAACAAGAAATGTTAAAAGAAGTCCTTCAAACAGAAGAAAAATGACATCACATATAAACCTGCAGCTACACAAAGATGAAGAATGCCTGAAGCCACCACATGGGTAATAATACAGAAAGACTTAAGTTCTTATTATTTAAAGTTCTTTTTTAAATATCCCAAGTTTTGTAAATGTGTTTTACTATACAGAGGTTAATTTTGACCTTCCAAAATCTTTCTTTCTCTTTACGTAATCACATTCTGACTCAGAACTTTGCTAGAAATGTTGAAAAAGAATACCCTCACCCCTGTAGCTTGGGCTGATAAACTATAAGACTGTGTTTGTCATCACCTGGAGAATAGGCTGCCTGAGAGAGAAGCCAACAGAGAAAAAAGGAAAACCAAGAATTGTGGATTTTTAATGCTAACACCTACTATAAATTTGTGCCATTCATTCCTGTATCCAACACCAACCCACTGGATTTTTCACTTAAGTGAGCAAATAAATGGAGTTGGGGAGGGGCAGGCAGGGAAGGAGGGAGAGAGAGCATGCTTAAGCCCCTTTTAAATTGAGTGCCTGTCACCTACACCCTGAAGGACTCTGACTAATACAGTAGTAAAGTGTAGAAAGTATTATGTGTGAGAACAAAAGAATTTCCATTCTAGACGTTCCTCTGTCAAAACATAATTTTGGAATGTTGGCCAAAGAACTGCATATCTTTCCTATAATACTCTCTCTTCTCTGAATTCCTATGATAAATGCTATCTGGATAATTCATTAAGCAAATAAGTATGTACTGCCTTATGATATGTATTCTCTCTTGACTATTTAAATCTTTATTAACATTTTATTCACTTATATCTTATTTCTCCAGTTGAATTATATGTCCTTGCCTCCCACATAACTCATGCTGTTCCTCTGAACCCAGACACTCAGAGAGCACACCCAATATGAATAAGTTAATCTTTCAGGGTCCTTTCAGTCTAAAATAAATTTATGATTCTGTAAGAATACTGTGATATTCTTGACTGTTTTGTAAGTCCACAGTATCTGATTCATATTAATCAAGCAACTCCAAGTCCTGTTCCTGAAATACCACGAGTCCCTGAAAGGAGAGTCTGCCTTAGGCCTTTTCAACCCTAAGATGGAGCACAATACCCTAGACACTGTCAGCATATTGAAAGAATTAGTGGAAGTGAACTGAAATCTATCTAAATTTATGTTCAGAAATATATTTCTTCACTGAAGTAGAGCAAAAGTAAAGAGCAAAGGATTTAGAATCAAAAGATCCAAGTTTTAGCTCTCATTCTTCCGTTTGTTAGCTGTGTGATTCGCCATTTGCTACTGAATTTCTCTGACCTTCTATTTCTTTATATATAAATGGAAATAATGTCCCCTGCTTTGCCTTTTAAGGCCATTGTAAAGAACGAAAGCAATGATTTGTAGGCAAAGAAGGACTCCAAGCAATGTTTACTAAGCATAATTATGTACTCATTATATTACATAATATTCCACTTGAAATTTATCATACTGTCAGAAGTAGCTATCGTATCCTCACTGGATAGATAACATTACTGAGGTCCACAAAGTCAAGTAACATGTAGGGTCCGTGTGACTCCTAAATCCATATCCCTTCCATCGCACTATTCTACTTGGTCAACACAAAGTGATATACAAATAACAGGTATTCCATTACTTAGGTAATGGAAGACAATAGGCTGGGTCTCAAAACCAAAATGACAAAGAGCAAACAAGAATCCAAGTGGGACTGTAAGAGTCCCTACTTATCCATAGTAGCTAGGACTGACAAAATAGTGGAATACGTGTCACCACAACGGTTCCTTCTGACACCCCAAACAGAGGACACTACCTGGTCATGGTGCTCTTTGCTGATAAGCCTGGCTATGGCTCAGAATCTGTAAACCTCATTCCAAGTGGCAAAATCCACCTCTCAGAACAGAGATGTCTGCATGATGGAGCTACTGGCCATACCTGGGCCCTGTAAAGATGGGGCTTATATCCTGCTTAGAGACTGAAGCAGAGCTCTGGCCAAGCCTGGAAGCAGGATAAGAAAAGGAGAGAGAATGGATGGAAATTTACTTACTTGTCCATCTGCTTAATAAACAGTATTGACTTTATGATGTGCCAAACTCAGGGCCTGATGTCAGGCACACATGTGAACAAAACACGTGACCCAGCCCTTGCCTGGCATTTATAATCCCACCAACTCTCTTATACCAACAGGCTCTGGAGGCCCATGAAGCAGGAAGGAAAAGTGGGCTCATTTAAGAAAGTGGAAGTAGCCTAGATGGGTCAGTAACTTAGAGACTGCCAAGTCCATTGTTGGAACCCTTGAGATTAGATATGCTTCAGAATTCAGGTTCTCTTGGATTTTAAAAAGGCAATATGGTGCATATACCATATATTATTTAACACCCCAGTGGAGTCTGGGGCAATGCCTTGTAATAAAACACATTAATAATTAAAATGCGAGTATTCTCTCTGAGAGAGATAAGTAAGTAAAGGCTCTAAATAAACTCATTTCAGTTTTAGTCTTCCCTGGCCTTATGTAATAATTACAGTTTTTGATGTTTTGGATTTTGGAATTCCAGATAAAGGTTAGTACACTTGTATTAGGATAATGTTGAAATTATCAATTTAAGATAAAAGCTAATTTTATGTATCTGATATCTAGAAGAGGCATTTCAAACCATATGTTGGTATTTAATAAAACTATGTAAACCTTTTTCCCACAAGATTTATTGATAAATTAATACATTTTAAAGATGCAGCTACCTCAAATATTCTAAAAATTCTTATTTTAGGATATTAAAATACATTTTCAGGATATTACACAATTCTAGGTTCTGGAGATAGCACAGAGTAGGTGAAGAAATTACACAAATACAAGGGAAACACTAGAAAACCAAAAGGACCTTATGAACAGAGCCCAGAATGACCTCTGCTTCCCTGTGATTCTAATTCCCAGTTTTAACCTCATTCTACAAAATGTTCTGGCTTCACCTTCTTCAGGATCTATTCCTTGACTCCCAGAATCACAAGCCTGAGCATAGCTTCATTCCCTTATTCTTGATCCCACTGCCATATGTGCTTACCCCTACGGAAGCACTTACCAAAGTAATTTAAAACTGTTTATTTGCACACATCTCCTCTAGACTGATGGCTCCTTAAAAGTAGGAGCAGGGTCCCTTTCTCTGCATCCTAAGAACCAAGCCAGCAGTGTCAGGCCCACAGCAGCTGCTCAATAAATATTTATTGAATAAAAGCACTAATTTATTAAATATGGGAAAGCACCTATCACCATAATCAAGCACAGAATGGGTGCCTAATGCAGATATGTTAAATGAATCAGTTCCATATTTCATTTGTATTTATTGATACAACACCTCATCTGTATTTCAGATACACACAGATTATATAGGATTTTTAGCCTAGGCTTGAACCCAAATTCTTACAGAAAAATATTTCCTAAGTTTCAAATAGCTTACCAAGCAACCCTTGGAACACAACCCACTAGTAAATAGGGGCTGAGTATACAACAGTTAAACATCAAAGATTAAATTTAGCTTCTGTTGATCTGTTTTCATTTCTTTTCGTTAAACCTGTAAATGAATATCTACCTGTCTCTTCAGTGGAATTACAAATATTTTTTCCTCATTATTTTCTCCTAATATTCTATTCTTCCTTTCTTTATTTTCATGGGATTCTTTTTCTCTTAATTAAATGAATTCAACATTGTTAAGAGCAATTATAATCTGATAAAGAGATGAAAAAATTATCTGATAATGAAGACAAAGTAAAAATCAAAGCAGAATACAGCACAAATAGAAACAATTCATAATTTCAAAAATAAGGCATTAAGCAACTAGGCTATGTGCCCTTGGAGTCACTTCATGCTGAGTTCTGGATCATACACTTAAACCGATCATGATGCAAATTGAATATAAAGGGGCTACAGTGTTTAGCAACATATCAAACAACTTGCATATGGGATCCTGACCCAAAGAGTGTCCTGGAAGACTTGACTCTCCATACTCAAAAATTACCTGTCAGGGAAACACACATATACACAAACATTTCAGGTCTCTTCAAAATACATTGCATCTGTCACAGCCAAAACAGATATAAGACAAACTAAGAAACCTATGGTGTGCAGGTATGATGTTCAGTCAAGTCTACTCTTCATGGTAAAACTTTTGTCATTTTCTAGAAAATGACTGCATGAGTCAGTTTTCATTTTTGTGTTTTTTTCCTGGGGTGGGGGATCTGGGCTTTTAAAACGGCTTATAGAGATATAATTCACATGAAACACAATTGACCAGTTCTAAGTGTACAATTCAATGGTTTACAGAGTTATGCAGCCATAACCACAATTTTAGAATATTTTCATCGTCTCAAAAAGTAACTTTGTGTCTCTTACTCATCCTCCCCTCCTCTCAATAACTTCCTTCCCTCCAGATCTAGACAGCCATTCATCTACCTTCTGTCACTGTGAATTGACCTACTCTAAGCATTGCATATAAAAAGAGTCATATAATATACGGTCTTTTGTGAGTGACTTCCTTCATTTAACATATTTTTAAGGTTCATCCACATGGTAGTATGAATCGGTATTTCACTCCTTTTTATGCCTGAATAATATTCCATTGTATGGATATAATACATTTTGCTTATCTACTTATCAGCTAATGGACATTTAGGTTGTTTTCATTTTTTAGCTATTATGAATAATGCTGTCATGAACATTCATGTACATATTTTTGTGTAGAAATACATTTTCATTTTTCTTGGATAGATACTTTGAGTGGAATTGCTGGGTTATACAGTAACTCAATGTTACCAAAGAGGCTGCACCATTAAATATTCCAACCAGCAGTGTATGAGGGTTCCAATTTCTTCACATTCTCATCGATGTTTATTACCTTTTATGTTTTAGCCATCCTAGTGAGTGTGAAGTGCTATCTTACTGTGGTTTTAATTTGCATTTCTCTGATGGCTAATGCTGTTGAGCATCTTTTAATGTGCTTTTTGGCCATTTGTGTATCTCGTTTGCAATTCAAAGTATCTATGTTTATTAAATCCTTTGTCCATTTTCTAATTGAATTTTTGCCTTTTTATTATTGAGTTGTAAGAGTTCTTTCTATATTCTAGATATAAGTCTCTTAGTAGATATATTATTTGCAAGAACTATCTCCCAATGTTTCATTTGTCTTTTCATGGTATCATTTGTAGAATGAAAGTTTTTAATTTGTTTGAAATCCAGTTTTTCTAGTTTATTTTTTTTTTACTTTTTCAAGTTGGAAAGCCCTTGTTCCTTTTTTTTAGTTTATTTTTATTATGGTGTTTAGTTTTTTTTTTTTTCTTTTTTCTGTCACTTGCACTTTTACTATTATATCTAATAAGGCTTTGTTCAAACCAAGGTCATAAAGATTTACTCCTAGGCTTATTTCTAAGAGTTTTGTAGTTTTAGCTTGTAGAGTTATGTCTATGACCCATTTTTATTTAGTTATTGTGTATGCTGTAAGAAAGTTTTGGTTTTTAATTGGATGTTAGTTGTATTTTCAAAAATTATAGTGCATCTCTACATCTTTCATTTTTCTACATGGTACTAACTCATTCCTCCTCCTCTACAGCTTGCTCATACTCTCATATACTCTCTCTTCATAATGGGTCATGAACTTCTTTTCAAATATTCAATCGATATGTGATTGTTAAATTTCTTCCAGAATATGTGTCCTTGCTTGAAAAATAAAAAAGTGAGGTATGCTATGCCAGTTTCTATGCTTTATCATTAGGGAGGGGGAAGAGGGATATCCCTAATCTGATGACCAAAGTTTATACTTAGCACATATATTTGCCATATTATATATTTTATTTCCACTTTTGACTAGCAGGAGGAAAAAAATTAAGCTTATTTCATCAGGAACAAAATCTGAAGATATATTTTTATCTTTGATTTTATAAAATATCTACAGCACCTACTTTCAATTGTCCTGTGGTTTTTTCATATGTACTTTTCTTTTAATATTTTAAAATCAAAATACTTAACTTTCTATATTTTCTGAAATATTTACAGAGTAGTATATTTTCCTTAAGTTTATTAGGCTAACTTAAGATCAGAGATACTTTTAATTTCACGAAATGTCTGTCAAAGGTTGTTGATACTGTTACTTATGCTCTAGAGTTAGATTTACATTTAATAGTTGGTATATTTCTAAAACTACAGAATTTAAAACAAACCAGATCTGATGGGCCTACTTGAAAAAATTAGGGATAAAAATTTCATCCACTGCAATGACACTCATTAGGTAAACAGGCTTAAAATATTGTTTACCAAAATAGTCTATTCCTGAAAAACCCAACAACCATCTCTCCACTTTCACTTCTCAGTTTTTAAAATTTTTGTTAAATTTATCTTAAGAGTTTTTTTACTTAAAAACAACCCAATATTATGTTTAATCAGATTTTCAAAACTGAATAAGAGTCTTACTCACAAAACTAATCAGGTGTTTAAAGCTAAAGACCATTGTCATTACTCAGTTTCATTACTATATGTGGATTAATCTTTATAAACCAAAATAAATAACATATTTATAGACTCAAATAAGAATGTGTTGTGTATTGAGTTAAACAAAAGCATCCTAAGCTAATGGTTATTACAAAATAATAGATTTGAAATTGTCACTATTTGGAGAAATTTTTAAGTAAGTGAACTTTGATTATTCTAAATGTCATAGAATAATGGACCTTTAGGATAATATGCTATTTTAATTCTTATCTTACAGAGAAAAGAATTAAAACCCAAAACAGTTAAATGGTTTTTCCATGAATAAAATGACAAAAATTATCTTACTAGCATTCTACATTTCTATAAAACTTTAAATTTTATTAAGATGTTCAGTTACTAGCAATAATGCCAACATTTACTCTCTTTTTTTTAGGTTTCTACCATTTTTCTTTTGTAACTTGACTTTGCATTCACTTCCCATGCTTACCTTTAAACTTATTGGTTCACCTAGTTTTATTCATCTAAACCACTGAATTCCTTTCTAACCTCTTGAACCATTGTCAGGATGATTCACCAGCTATTCTTCACTCCATTAAATTCTCTTCCATTTTTATAGTTTGAAAATTGTACTGCCTCCTTGTTTAAATTTTAATGTCTGTAGCCTCTTGCTTTGAGGAACCAGATTAAGTTTCACTTTCCTGTATTAGCCTTTCCTCATGTCCCAACTATCTTTCAGTACCAGATAAATCCAGAACCTTCCTTTGTGGACCGAGTTCTGACACAAAGACACCACCCACTCTCATCTTCAGTGAGAGGTCTGGCTCCTTGGCATTAATGATCACTTAATTAGAAGTCACCATTTTATCAAGATTTTTCAATTTACCTAAGAAGGTGAGTTTGATGTTGATTCACTTTATGAGTTATGATGCATGTCTCCTGTCACCACCTATTTTCTTGTGTTTTAGAACAAGTTCACCATACATTCCAGGTCTCAGTCTCCTGAACTATAATATGAGAGGACCCTTCTGGTTTCTAAATTACTTTTAGCTCTAAAACAAGATTATTTCACTTCCAGGCTCACATTCGCCTTTCTTGTTTTCATGATTAGTAGAAGTGAAAAGAGACCCAAAAGTTCAACTACCTATTCATGTAGATTAGTAACCATTTGCCTTTCAAATGAGGTTGAACTATTTTTTTCCACCTTTAAAATATACTGTGAACATCATCTCCATTTCTGAACAGCTCCACAGTGTTTTTCTAACTATAGTGTTTGTGCTAAATGTGAATAGACCTGCAAATTAATGCAGTTTAGCTCACTCGAAACCCAGATTGGCAAGTCTCTTTCTCTGAACTCATCTAAACAGGAGTCAGTTTTGAGAATATCATTGTGTTTAACACAGACAGTCCTGTATTTATTCATGCTTTGCAATCTTTTATCTTTTAACACATTGCATCTATTTTTGAAGGGACTTTAAAGCAAACTTTTAAAACGTTTAAGTCGATTTTAATAGTTCAAGAAAATCTATCCTATATAGCTTATATGCTTTTCAATATCTTATGTAATCCCCATAACAATGCTGAGACAGATCCTATAATTTCTCTTCATTTTATAGCTAAGGCAACTGAGACAGAGAGGAAGTAAGTTAACATGCCCAAAGTCACCTAGGCTTTAATCAGAGACAGCCTGGCTCCAAAGCACGTGTTTTTTAACTTGGGATCAAATGATTCAATACAGCATCTCTGATGCTTATTGATAATCAAATGCAACAGGTAAATCATGACCTTGATTTTCTTTCTTTGCAGGTTTTATTTTCTAAATACAAAAGGCCACTATCTGAAAATTCATTTTATTTCACCTATGCTTGGTTTCGATCAATGATAATACACTCTATTCACTAACTAAAAGAAAGGTTAAAACCATCTTTGAATGTAATTAACAAATAGCAAATGAAAACTCCATAATTGTGCTGATCAATAGGCTGATCAAAGCTATATTCTGCCCCTTACCAAGGACATGAAACAGGTAGTTCACCTAAAAACTGTGTGAAATAGAAAGTGAGAGTAGTCAATAAAATTTATGTGGACTGGTGTGGAGATAGTCTCTATGGATTTTTTTATTTTCAACAAATTAAGGTAAATTAAGATTACACTTGTTTCAGTATGGCTCATCACTTGAAGATATTTCAGAATGATTCGACACAAGGAATTCATCATTTTGGGGTTGAATTTTCAATACTCTATGAGCAATTTCTGTTACAACACTTTGAAAACTAACTCCTTTACCTTTACAATACAATATAAAGTGGACAAAGGTATCATTCTATTGAAAAGGAACTGACCAAAGAAGAGGAGACAGAGAAGATGGGCAAAAATGGCTTTAATCTGAACAGAAAGAGACACTTGGATTTGGTTTTGATTGAATCTATCAATAACTGTTGAACTTTCCTACTACTCAAATTCCCTAACAGAGTTAAACATCCCATAGCTTTTCTGCACTATCTGCTGATGCCCAGCCGAGGAAGAGGGTGGGAGGAATGGGTGCTGAAGAGTGGTCACCTACCAGCTGCTGTTAAAATCTGTCAACTGGCAAATGAAGCCTCCTGATTTGTGAGCTATTTAAAAAAAATCAGAACTACCATCTGGGAAGTGGGAAGAAGATATCACTTGGCAAAAATGTTTCAGAAAACATAAGCAAATACAGAACACACACACAAACACACAAATGTGTACACACACACACACACACACACACACAGAAATGCAACTCCCTCAAGTTGATAAAACCAGCAAACCCTCATACTACTCAACGTTTTCCCTAACTACCCTAATATAAAAGGGAGGTGGGAGACTTTTTTCAGAGAGTAAGTGGGGGGCACAATAACTGGATTCCATTGGTAATCCCACTGCTGACTCACTACCTGACTTCAAGCAAACCACCTGTTATAAATTTAGGGCATAGTTTATCAATTTGCAAAGCAGGTGTGAGCATTCTCACCTCACACAAATCATGAAGCTCATTTAAATGAGGATTTCAAAGAACTGTGCTATTCTGGGAGTAGAATTCCCAGAAGGAAGTGTAATATATCATTTTTAGAGCTCCACATGATCGCCATATACTCATCAATTATCGCCACAATCAAGATAAAACCACCGGTGGGCATCACTACTTGTTCACACAGGTGCAGCAGAAAAGCCTGACATCTGTTCCCAGGGTAAGGTGTGGCTGCTGCCAATCCCGGGAAAATGTGACGGATGCTCTTTATATCTTTTCACCTCACCTTCACCCATGACTTTGCTCAAAAAAGGCCACTTCATTCCTAACTATGATGTTCAGGCTGGCCATGGGAAACACTCCGGTGAAAGGTAATTGTGCCAAAGCATTACACACTTCCTGAAACTCTGGCCCCTGATTTTTTCACTGACGTTCACTTTAAAGGAGCTCCCAGAGTTAGACATTGAAATGTTCTATATATATTTATATATTTTTATTATACCTAGTATATTCCACTAAATTTCTCCTACTTTTCTTATTAAATTTATTGGAGTGACACTGGTTAGTAAAATTATATAGGTTTCAAGTGTACAATTCTATAATACATCATCTATACATCCCATTGTGTGTTCAACACCCAGAGTTAAATTTCCTACTGTCATCATATATTTGACCCCCTTTATCCTTTTCTACCTCCTCCATCTTTCCCTTTCTCTCTGGTAACCTCTAAGCTGTTTTCTGTGTCCTTGAGTTTCTATTTGTCTTCTTCATTAGTTGCTTTCAGTTTTATATTCCACATATGAGCAAAATCATATGGTTCTCAACTCTTTCTGTCTAACTTATTTTGTTTAGCACGATAATCTCAAGATCCATCCACGTTGTCACAAGTGGCAGTATTTCATCTCTTCTTACGGCCGAGTAATACTTCATTGTATATCTATACTACATCTTTATCCAATCATTTATTAAAGGACACCTCGGTTGTTTCTAGGTCTTGGACACTGAGAATACAGGACCAGATGACTTCACTAGTGAATTCTACCGAATATTCAAAGAAGATTTAATTCCTATTCTATTCTAAGTCTTCCAAAACATTGAAGAAAAAGCAATATTTTCTAATTCATTTTATGAGGTCAACACTATCCTGATACCAAAACCTGGTAAGGATAACACAAAAAAGAAACTATAAACTAATAGCTCTAATAAATACAGATGTAAAAATCCTAAACAAAAAGAAATAGTAAATTGAATACAGTAATACATTTTTAAAATTATGCAGCAAGATCAAGTGGGGTACTACTTCTTTTTCTTGATTATACTTCAAAGTACTATGTACTTAGTACTTTCAAGTCACATTTATAAATTAATTTTCAAGTTCTCTTTATTAATAGTCTTTTAAGTCCAATACAGAATATTAGTATAAGTTCACTTACTTAAAAGAATATTTAATTCACACTGGTTGTAATAATATAAGACTTTAGCCTTTTAGATGTTAACACTTTGATGACTTTTCATATTCAATCCTACAACCTGTTCTCCTTAATCAGTCCTTCCAGATAATTCTTAATTCTATTTTAACAACCATAATTAACATGGAATGTCATGTAAAATATTCTCCAACCTACATAAAAGTTTAAACAAACAGAAGCATGATGTGGGTTAAGTATTTACAGAGGCAGCGCAGCATTGTGGCTAAGAGCCAGGCTACCTGTTTTCAAATCCTGCTCTGCCATATGCTAACTATGTACCTTTGGTTTAAATACTCTGTGCTTCAGTTTCCTCTTTTGTAAAATGGAGTCGATAATTGTACTTATGGAATTGTTGAGAGGATTAATTATCTAATGTATATAAAGCACTCCTGGGTATAAAGTAAGCTTTGAGGAAATGACATCAATTATAAACACCATCACCACCACCACCACCAGTACACAGTTCAAGATAACCTAATAAGCGTACAACCCATTGCATTTCAGGCTCTGTTGAGACAGTTATAAGACAACCAATTGAAGGCAGAGGCCAAACATAAATGACTATTCAGAATATTCAGGACAACTAATTTGAATGAATTCTTCCTTCCAAAGCCCAATCAAAACAGGAAAGAGACAGGGATGGACCCTGAATAAAGTAATACTCAGATGGAGCATCAAAACCTTCAGTACTAAAGAGATAGGGTAACAACTCTTTCAGGTGCATAAAACTCAGAGGTTTTTCCTTCCTAGGGAATCATATCCCACATTTGACACAGCCCCCAGCAGTAAAGAAGTCTGCAATAAAAATGAGCAACTTTCCAGAGATGTGCTGACTACACAAAGCACAAAATTCCCTCTAAAATAAAAAAGGCTCTTTTCAAACAGTTTGGGGAGGTAACAGAAGGAACAGAGACTCGAATTAAACATGGCTGCCTTGAGACTTCTGAGTTGTGTTTCCAATCAGGTACCCAAGCCTAATTCAATGAGAAGGTCAAGTAGAGTTAAACTCTCAACATAATATCAAGCATGCAATGTCACTGCACTGCCAGAACCAAAGGATAGTGATCAGTGAATTGTCACCTCTGAGAAAATTACCACCGTGCATGTCAATCTGTATTGAAATACAATGAATGGCAAACTCGTGCTTCAACCTAAAAAACAGAATAACATAGTGAGAGAAGGATAATATTAAATATTTTTAATAGCCCATGAGACATTGGTACCAACAATCAGAATAGTCTCTGGATGTAAAAGATCTTATACTCACCCCTGCCACGTACCCTTAGAGAAACCCAGATCTAGGGCCACCAACAAGAAAATGAGGTCTCTCTTCAGTTCAGAGCACAATTCCCCTTCTTTGGCTCTATTTTTGAGGTGGCTAAAGCCATTTCTCTTTCCTGTCCCACATCAATACCATTAGGTCTACATTCATTCTGAAAAGCATTGCTATCAGAGATGCAACACAGCCAAGGCTGAATTAGGATATGAAGTCATATACTGCATCTTATAAAGTCACAGACACTAGGGGAAGAAACAAGGAGAAAAAGAGGCTCAATGTGCTCTCAGGAAACTTTTCTCCATTCCCATACAGTTTTCAATAAAATAACTTACAGTACAATTTCAGGAAAAGAGGAATTTAAGCAACAAGCATTAAATGGATAGAGAAGTTTAGTTTTATAAATGATAAAAGAAAAAATTTACAATGAAGATATCACCATCAGGTACAAATTTTTTGGAGAACACACAGCATTTAAATGTGTAAAATATTTTAATGTATACATGAATAAATACTGTTTAGTCTCTGGCAGATCAGGTAGATAAAAACATAGTTGAAAATATAAATATGATTAATAGCTACATGTACGTCAAATACATCATCCCTTAAAAGAAGAGAAGACATGTTACTTTCAAATTACAATAAAGTACTTATAATAGATTATATACTTGGGTCCATAAGGAATACTTAATATATTACTAGAGTGAAAAAAATGTTACTCATTTATTCAGCAAGTATTATCTGAGCATTTAGTAAATGCCAGGCTGAGTACTGGGTCTGCTTCTGCTGTTACAGTAGTAAACAAGTCAGATAGAATGCCTACCTCCACAGAGGTTAGAAACTAGTGATAAAAAGAGAAAAGACTAGCTAATTACAATAAAGTTTGAAATATATTTTAATATGGGAAAAAAATGAGTCAGGGAAGATTCCCCATCCCTTCATGTGAGACTTAAGGCAAAGAGGCAGCTTACTAATCAAATAAAAGAAAAGGGAGAAATAATGCCTCCACAGTTTCAAGGTATAGATATTACACGAAATGTAAAATTTATTCCAAGGCACATAAAAAAAGGAAAGCTATCTAATTTGTTTTATGAAGACAGTAAAGTGTAATAAATTTGGAGAATCACACATAACCAAATAAGGTTTATCTCACAAATTCAAGGATAGTTTGATAATACCATACTTCAGATATAATTTGATGCAATGGAAAAATATAATTACAGAAATATTTTTATTGTGATCTCTTAAGTGATCTGCAAGAGACTATAGCAAGGCTGAAAAACAAAAGGTTAATATATGAAAGTCAAATGCTTTGATATCTATCAGCAATGAAAAATTGGAATTTAAAATTAAAAACACAATATAATTTATATTAGTACTCAAAAAAAAAATGAACTGCTTAGGTGTATTTCACCAAAGACATAATCCATGAAAGAAGTAAATGATAAATTAGATTTCATTAAAATTAAATATATCTGCTCTGTGAAAGACACTTTAAAAAGAATAAAAGACATACCATAGACTGGGAGGAGATATTTACAGAAGATATATCTGATAATGAATTATTATCCTAAATATCTGAAGTACTCTTAAAATAAGAAAACAAACCTAATTTAAAAATGAGCAAAAGATGTGGCCTGAAACCTCATCAAAGAAGATATACAGTTGTCAAATAAACCTACAAAAAATGCTCAACATCATACATCAAGGAACTTAAAACAACAATGAGATACCATTATACACTGATTACAAAGGTGAAAATTAAGATCATTGACTGGCGAGGATATGGAGCCACAAGAACTCTCATTCATTGTTAGTGGGAATGCAAAATGGTACAGCCATTCAGGAAGACAGTTTGACAGTTTCTTACAAAACTAAACAGCAAAGAATTTTTCAAAATAATAAAAAGCAAACCACTGTCCTAGAAGTTTAAGGAATACAAATCCAGATAAATTAGACACACACACACACACACACACACACACACACACACACACACACACACACACATCTGGTATTCAAACTGCTAAAAAACAAGGCTAAAAAAACACCTTGAAAGCAGTCATAGAAGAAAGGACACATTAAACACAGGGGAAAGAAATAAGAATTGTGACAGATTCTTTATCAAGAACTATGTAACCACAGAAAATTAATATGACTGAAAGAAAAAGAAAATTATCAACCAATGAAAATAACTTTTTAAAATGAAATAGAAATACAGATATTTTCAAACAAAACCAGAATTTATTTGCAGCACGCATGTACCACAAGTTCTTCAGTGAAGAACTATAAGACAGATGAAAACCCACATAAAGAAATGACATAAATGAAGATAAGTTTAAAAATTCATTTTCTTATTTCTAAATTTTCTAAAAGATAATTGTTTAAAGGAAAAATAATAGCAACATATTAGTTATTTAGAGAATATGTAAAAGTAAATTGTATGATCACAAAGGATAGGATGAAAGACTTAAGAATATACTCTTATAAGGTCCTCACACTAGATGGGAAGTGGTAAAATATTTAAGTTATACCTTAATAAAAAATAAAAATTAATTAAAATTCTTTGGGAATTTAAAATATGTGTAGAGGTTAAAGATGTGATGCCAGAAACACAAAAGTACAAAGGTGGGTTAATAATATAATTTTAAACTGTTACAAAGTTTTTGCAGTGTTCAGGAAGTGATCAAAGTACTAATTTAGAATAGACTTCTAAAAAGCAGTCAATGAATATTATATCATCTAGGGTAGCCACCTAAAAAATAAAACGATATATAACTAGAACAGTAATTTAAAAATAGACTAATGCAAGTATTATTTGATTAATCTAAAAGGCAAGAAAAGAAATAATAGAATGAAAATTGACAGGATGGGTATAGAAAACAAAGAGTAAGCCCATTTATATCAATAACTACATTAAATGGAATCAAAAAAGATCTAGCATGCTAACAGTAACCAAAAGTAATATGGTTCAATTATATTAATATCAGAGTAAACTTTAAGGGAAGAAGTGTTACTCAAAATAAGAAATAAGATTTCATAATAAAATGGTCAATTTAACAGAAAGCAATAACAACCCTGAATAACATAACTTTATATAAAGAATAGAAAATCTGTAATTATATATCAAGATCTTAACACTCTTCTCTCTAAAACAGATATAAAAAAACTGAAAATAAATCAGATTATTTAAAAATTGAAGATGATTAACCAAATTGCCCTAATATAGAGACTATATATATAACACATACACACCTTCGTGATATGCATTTTGTTCAAAATGGGATGTTTACCAAAAAAGGAATATATGCTCTGCCATAAAGAAAGCATCACAAATTTCAAATTGCAGAGGATTGAAATCATAAAAGTATATTCTCTGACCACCGGACAGCTAAACCAGAAATCAATAGAAGATAGATAACCAGAAATAAATGGAACAAATTAGATAATATGTTAAGCTTAATTATAAAGAAAATATAACATATTAAACCTGTGGGAGGCAACTAAAGCAGTGTTTTTAAAGAAACATAACTTAAATGTTTATACTAGAAAAAGGTATACATTAGAAAAGATATGACAAAAGAAAACTTGAAAGATTATTTTAAAAACTTAATCAATTATTTAATCTCCTTCTACAAAGAAAACTCCAGTTCCAGATGGCTTCACTAGTATAATCTGCTGAACTGTAAAAGAAGAAATAATACCAAACTTAATAATAAGAGAATAGAAAAAGAGACAAGCATTGCCCAAATTACATGATGAGGCAAGCATAATCTTGATACTAAAACCTGAAAAGGGCATTACAAGAAACGAAAACGATAGGCCAATATCCTTTATCAACAAAGATGTAGAAACCATAACCAAGATATTTAAAACTCAAATTCCTTAATATAAAGAATAATACATCATAACCAAGAAGGATTTATTATAAGAATACGAAATTAGTTTAACATTTGAAAATCAATCAAAATAATACACTCAATAACAGAATAAAAGAAAGAAAAAAATCATATGGCTATTTCAGTAAGAGCAGAAAAAGCATATAACAAAACTCATCTGTTCTATTCCTAAACAAACTAGGAACAGGAAGAGATTTCCTTAATCTATAATGATAGAAGTTAGAGCTGTGGTTACCTTAAGAAGTAGGCATGAGAGAACTGCCCGCGGTCTCTAACTTGATGTGGGTGAAATTATGAGTAGAGACATGAATAAACATTTTTCAAGCTGTACATGTAAGACTCCTGGACTTCATTAGGGGTGCCATACCTCAATAACATTAAAAATTATAAATAAAAAAAAGAAAGAAAAGAAAAAAATCCCTACCATCCTGTTTACTAGACTAAGAATTGACCACCAGCTAACGGACTAGATAAGGCATCCCTAAAATGAAGTGACAGAAGAACATGACAAATGATAAAGGAAACTCTACAGCCTTACAAAAATCAGCGAGGAAGAAAGAAATTGCTCAACAAATGGTACTTTGTAAAATATGGCCCATTGGAAAAATCTCCAAGTTAGAAATTCACTTTCACATATAACAACAACAACAACAACAACAACAACAACAAAAAAAACCACCTCCTAAGGGATTAAAAAATTAAATGTAGAAACAACCCCTCTCCCAATCCCTGCTCTTCCTGAGGGCAAGAAAGCTCAAACATATGTAGCTGTATATAACGGACAGAACTTCAGGCACTACCATACAGGCTTTGCTTACGGCACACACTAAATACTCAGATTTAGGAGGTAACATAGATGAGAAAACGGGCCCAGAAAATCCAAGTAATTTGCCCAAGGGGTCACACAGGAAATAAATGGTTGGACCAGAATTCAAATCCAAATTTCTCTGGCTCATTTTCACCATAACATCTTACTGCTTCAGAGTGATACCTTAGAAAATGGACTTTACATAAAATTGATTTGTGATTTTATTCTTGCCTTCTGGAGTGATTCTGAGCATAAAAACAATGGAACAGTCATCTCCCCCAAAATGACCATCCAACAGTATATAACAGCATATTTAGAAAAATATTTGCAAGACACGACAACAGCTTAATTAACTAAACAAGATGAGTTCTTAGGAGGGGATAGATTAAGAAGAAAACCCCCAAGGACGCATGAGAAGGCCACCAACACGACCCGCCAGTGATAAGTTTTTCCAAATCACAGTTCACACTCCAAGAAAGAATAAAAGGCTGTCTCTCACCAGTGTGAACCTTCAACAACTTGTCTTGTTCTCAAAGCACCTGCATCTGAGAATGCAGGGCTAGAGTTTCCAGCGAGGAACACGCGGTGGCATCCATGTGATTGTCCCAATCAGCGGTCACCGCCAAGGGGCGCACGCCGCGCGCGCGAGCGCTGGGGACACCGGGTTCCCAGATCACGTGGTGGCCATGCTCGCCGCTGAACCCGTCAGGACCAAATTTCCAACTCAACTAGAGATGTCCAGCATGGTCCCGAGTGCTTTCTGGTGACCACTGGGAATCTTAGCTAAGCTTGGCAGGGACCCCGCGTGTTTGAACAAAGACGCGTCCCATGTGGGAAGAGCCACAGGCCGGTGACGCTGGGGTCTGTGGATGCTGGTGACGCTAAGAGCCAGGGATGCTGGTTGGTGAAAACAAATTGTGGAAGGAGGAGTGAAAAAAATAGGAAAGCTTCCTAGGAGGTGAAGGGGAATCTCCATGAACTCCTGTTCTCCTCTGCCCTTGGAAAATGAGAAAAACCAGTTGAACCTACCAAAATCAAGTCAGCATTTTCTGGGTGAATATATAGGTAAATTAGAAAATTTCAAAGATCTGAAAAAAAATAAAGTTTTTGTTTTGTTTTTTTTTAAGTGAGAGAGAGGTGCTAGAGTTATAGCTGCTCTCCTACAAATGTGATAGGAATATATAATATATATAATACACAATATATAATTAATATATAATATATAATATATAATGTATAATACATAATACATAATATAAAACTAATATATTATATATTTTATATATTATATAATATATATACCCTGTAGTAAACATGAGTGAATGCATTTGTTAATTTACTTTCACCTATCTACTAGAGTGGGGAAAAACAACTCTTTAAGAAAATGAAATCAGTGAGAATTTTAAAAGGTCTTAGAATCTAAACTTCTTTACAATCTACTAAAGTAACAAATCACAAAGAAATCTTCAGAATTCAAAATAACTCTAGGGTTGTCCAACCAATTTTTAAAATTACAATTTAATTCGATTTATGAAATGACCAAGATAAAATCTACTTCTGTTAATCCACATGTATCTCTAACTAGTAAGAAGGAAAAAAAAAAAACAGGATTTAATTATTAAAAAAAAAAAAGGAATTCCCTTCACCAATTCCCACTGTTGCCTATATCCAACTTTCAAACATAGCAATAGTCTTTGATAGGATATGATCAGGCCACCATTTAGAATAGAGTATTGGACCAGCACCTTTAAACGATGCAGTAGGCAGCTAATCTTCATTAGAGACTACAGGAAAGAAGGCTGATTCCCCCTTTGCTGGGAATGCTCGTTTCACAGAATGAAACAGGGAACTTCTCATCCCTTAGGCTATTCCAGCTACTACCTGATTACATAGCCAGCTAGCAAGAGACTGTGTTTACAAAGGTATTGCACAAAGAAAAGAAACACCTGGGAACCTGGAGCATGTCCTCTGATTCTAGGCCCATCTTCAATTTGCAAAAGACCATAAAGACAAAAGAAATAAAAAATACTAGGAATATTTGAGAAAAAGAAAATGTATTGGTTACATGTCTTACTCTGTGCCTGGTTTGGGGCAGTTTCTCACATTTAACCAGATACTGCTACCTCATGTTACAGATAGGAAAGAGAGGCCTCTTTAGGTCAAGTAAGTTGCCCATCCTCACACAGCAAGAAAGTAGCAGCGTTGGCATTTGAACCCAGATGGCTCCAAAGACCAGAGTCTTCACACACGTGGTTCACTGTGATAATTCAGAAAATAAAACTGATTTGTTCCATGAGGGAAAAGATATAAAACATCTTCATTTGTGTGTATTTTTTCCCATGTTCCTAGCTTCTTTTAAGAAATAAACACATACTAATTCTGCTAAATTTAAGCCTTAAAAATAGCCTTTTCTATTTCTATAGTATTATTTTTTTCTTTAAAGTTTTAGCCTATTTCTTTCTAATTCATGGTGAAAAGTGAAGATAAGCTATGGTCCTATTTCAATAGCTTATAGTTTCTCTTATTACAAATCTAAAAGCATCTCATGGCAAATTCAGCCATTCAATTTGTGAAGGCTGTCAGAATAAACTGTTTGAAAAACAGGTTTTACCAAATACCAAATAAAAAAATTATTTGTTCATTTACTCAACAAACATTTATTTCTTTTTACCATGAGGCAAGCACTTCTAGATGCAGCGGATACCCCTGTGTAAGAAATGAATAGAAATGCTCGCCCCCATGGAGACAGGCAAATAAGTAAAACAGGTCAAATAATGAAAAGTGCTAGAAAGAAAAAAAAATTGGCATAGAAAGGGATGGGACAGTTGGAGAGTAGAGGGGTGGCATTGTTTAAATTCATGTGATCAGGGAGGCCTTTGAGAAAGGCCATTTAAGCAAAGACCTGAGGGAAGTGAGGGAGCAAACGTGGGAGACAGCTGGAGGTCCAGCATCCCAGGAGATAGCTCATGCTAAAGCCCTGAAACAGAAGCATAGCTGGTGTTCTAGAGGAAGATAAGAGGCAGACGGAGATGCTGAAGCAGTGTGGGCAAAGGAGAACAGAGGAGAGTGAGGTCAGAGAGGCTGTACAGAGCTAGATTACTAGGGACCTTGTGGCCACTGAAAGGGCTCTGTCTTGTACTCCAAATGAGATGGAAACTATTGAGAGCAAACTAATGACACACTCTAACTGAAGTTTTAAAAGAAACTCCGAGTGTTGTGTTGACAACGGATCATATAAGAGGAGAAAGGTGGATATGGAGAAATCAGAAATCGGTTAGGAGGTAAATTCAATAACATAGAGGAAAGATAATGGTTGCTTAAAGAACCAGGGAAGCAGGGATAGTGGGAAGAAACAGCCTGATTCTAGATATATTTTTATGGTACAGCCAACAGGATTTGCTGTCGAATTATATGTAGGGAACAAAAGGGAGAGGTGTGAAGGATGACTCCAAGATTTTTGGCCTGAGAAACTGGAAGGATGAAGTTGCTATTTAGAGATAGGCAAGATTGTGGGAAGTGCAAGATTTTGAGGGGAGATAAGAAATTCATTTTGGACATATTAAATTTGAGATGCCCAATAGACATCCAAGTAGTTGCAACCAAGCACTTGGTAGTTTGAGAGTAGGCTGTAGACTCATAAGCATATGGATGTTATTTAAAACCTTGAGATTTGATGAGAATAGGAAGAGAGATAAGTCTAAAGGCTGAGCCCTGGATCGTGAGGACATTAAGGGGGCAGGGAGATATTAAACATCAGGCAAGGGAGACCAAGAGAAACTGGCCAATCAAATCAGAGGCAGCACTTATATTCTTACACCAAAAATGTAATGTTTGGCTCTTTAAAGAGTTATTAATAAAACAGATATTTGATGGTTATCAGTTTTCCATAAACTTTCTCTTTTTTTAAATCCTCACATTTCGAAAATTCCTAAATACAAAACAGGCCAAAAGAGAATGCAAGTAAGTATTCTTTCAACATGTCCCCCAGAGTCTTCCATTTTGCCTGACAAAGCTACTCCAGTACCTTGTCAACATTCCCACAAACTTAATTTATGAAACATTTATTGTGAATCTAATATAAGATAGTCACAATGCTAAACATACTGGTGATAGGATACCGGGAAGAACAATACATGGTCCCTGTCTAAGGAGTTTATACAGTCTAGCAGGGAAGCTCAGACATGTAGATCAGAAATAAGACAAAGTCATGTAGATAAAATCATGGCTGTTTCAGAAATAATATTTGGGAGTCAAATACAGTTTGACAAGAATTCTATTATAATCGATGCAATAGCTATAAACCAAAAATGAAATTGAAATAATTTATAGACTCAGTTGATGATCAGCAAAATAAATATTATTCTATGCTAATACTAAATGAGAGGACTTCTTTGATAAATACCATCTCTCCAATCTTAGCTAAAAATCTCTTGACAAAGAGACACCTCTTTTTAAAATGACTTGGGGCTGTGCCACCAAGAACTGAAATATTGTGACTTCATTGCTCTGGCTGGAGTGCCAAAGGAGAGTTATTGCTCCCTTGATCTTTTGTCCCTGGTGAATGCTCAGGAGATGCTGCCAGGACATATCAACTGACTCTATATTGTAATGGTTTTTGCGGTTGCCAAGTTGACTAAGATGGCCCATTCACAGCTGCTCCACTTGGTGAGCCAACAGTAGCCTCTCCTGTACAACCAGAGGTCCCTACTTCAATCGCAGAGGCAGGACTCATGTGCCTTGCCCTGTACCTTAGAGCAACAACTAACCTCCTCCAGTAAAGGCTGACATGGTAACATTCACAGTTCATTTTTATTTGCATATGAAATCCTCATTAATGCTGGGTGGAGAAGGTCAAGGCAAGTCTTAAGACACTATTTTTTTTTTGCCTATCTTCCAATACAGAGTGTCGAAAGTATTAAGAAACTTAGAGAGTGTTGTTGACTAGATTGTTCCAACAATATGTAATCTATAGTTACTTGTAGAATATTTATAGGCTGATCATTTTCCTGAAGGTAATGAGATATAACGGTGACAGATAAGATTATGTTCCTTCATTAAGTCATTCATTTTTCCATGCATGGTGCAATGCTAAATGTCCTGTCATCAAAGAGTCTACAGACTTGGATACGTACATGTGTTTTTAAAAAAGTGAAGTACAATATAAAATCTATATTATTAAGTAATGCAATATGCTATTGGAACACAGAAGAGGAAGCAGCTAACTGCCAAAAAAAGGCAGGGGTAGGGAGGGAGAGGTACATATGGGGAATGTGACAGAAGCTGGAAGAAAAAAGTACAAAAAGCTTCTGTTATGCACTGAATGTTTGTGTCCCCCAGAACCCAGGTGAAGAATGAATTTCAAGGGAGGAACATTCAACAATGTTCACTGCCAAAATAAGTCAAATGAAATGGGAGGAGGAGGGGATGCTGATTATATAATGAAGTGCATGTTCATTGTAGTGGTAGAATAAAAGCCAAACTGCACTAAGAAGTGAGCAGGAGCTAGAGAAAGGAAGATTGCAAATATAGCCTATTTTCCCATTAATTCCTTAAACTCGACTTGGAGTGTTTCCATCCATTGTCAGAAGTTGCCATGCCCGGTAATTTGTTGCTAGTAAATGCTATTGAGCTGGACTCCTTGTGGCAGAGGTGTGGGATGGAAGTGGGAGCACGTCAATCCACTTTGGGACAATAGCTACGTGAGAAAAGCACCTTGATGTTTTGAGTCAGACACGTGGTTTGGAATGCCAGCTTCTTTACCAGCTGGGGACACTGAGCAAGTTACTGAACCTCCCTAAAATGCTTGCCTTTTTTTTATAAATAGGAATAATAATCCACCCACTGACCCCACAGACATCTCACAAAATTATTATTATTAAATAACAATGTATATAAAATATCTAGCATATAGTTTAGGTTATACTTTATTGAATACCTATCACTTATATTAGCAACAAGAAGTTCTTCACCTTGAGTGATCTACAAAATCAAAAAAGAACTCTTGGCAAGATCTCTGGGGTGCTTCCCATGAGAAAACAGGTGCCAGTGGTGAGTTTTCATGCAAAGTCTGGATTGCTTTTACACTATTTACTGTTTCAAAATCAATTCAGGCCTATAGATTTAGATTCTAACCAAAATCTTTTAATGAACGATTCCTAAATGAACCATCTGCAGAGCGGCCAAGAGAAAGGAACAGTTATACTTTAAGACAAAAATATAATTTCTTCATTTTGAAAAAAAAAAATCTGTAAGAGCAAGTAACTCACATGAAGGCACATAATTTTATGTCATTACACTTTTGTGTAATTTCTCCACTTTATTTAAGTAGCCAGTCTGGAATCCCATGGTGGGAAGACTCTAAGGTGGTCCACTCCATCCCTATGCCTGGCTCCTATGTTCTTACCTTTGTGTGATCCCCTCCACTTCAGTATAGATGGGATTTTGTGATGTGTTTCTAATCAGTAGAGTATGACAACAGAGATGGAATGTCACACGTGATTACATTACATAATACAAGATTCCCTTTGCCAATCGGCTCTCCTTGCTAGCTTGCTGTAGTAAACAGCCACACTGGGGAAGCCCATGTGGCAAGGAATTGTGGTTACCTCTAGGAACTACAGGCAGCCTCCCAGAGCTAAGGGTGGCTTTTAACCAACAGCAAGCATGAAGCTGGGCCATCAGGCCTATATCAGCAAAGAAACCAAATCTGCCAATAACATGAAAGAGCTTAGAAGTGGATTATTCCCCAGTCCAACCTCCAGTTAAGAATGCAGCCCAGCTGATATCTTAATAGCAGCCTTGTGAAACCCCAAATGGAAGAACCAGCTAACCATCCATGCCTGGATTCTTAACCCATAGAAACTGAAATAATAAATACATGCCATTTTAAGCCACGAAGTTTGTAGTGATTTGTTGTGTAGCAATAGATAACTAATAGTTAATTGCACAATTAAACCAACCTAAAAAAGTGAGTTAGGGAGATTTTCTAACACCCAAGAGTGAAGCCATGATCAAATGAAATTGTCAAGTAAACTATTGCTTTACCTGACTGGTAGCAGATGTGCATCCTTGAGCACTGAGGTGTCCATGGCACCTGCAGTGATGACATACAGCATATGTGGTGACACAAGGAATCTAGGGTCACCCTGGGAACAGGCTTGTAATCAGTATAAAATGTAAAAGCAGTGGAGATATCAAAGGCACTGACTCTTCCAATAATCCACTTGTATTTTTTGCCACCCAAAATCTATTCTTCCAGTTTCTGGAATCCCACTTTTCTTCTGGTAAATCACCTTTCCTCCATGCTCAGATCATGTTTCTGGTGAAGCTCTCTCTCCACCAACTTTAGGAGTGACATGTGACAGGCCTGGCCAATCCAAGCATTACATTTCCCTGATTTTTGTGATTACTTAGGTTTGCCATATAATTTAAGCCAAGTCAAGTGAATCCAGCCAATAGATGCTAACCCCAGGAAACTTTTTTTAGTTGTCAGAAAGTGTCATTTTTTTCTCCACTGGATTATAATCTAATAAAATGTAAAACAGGAGCTCTGGCAACTGCCTCACTACATATGAAGCCAGAGAATGATGCCAGCCCAAATGGAAGCAGAGAAAAGAGATTGGAGGGGAGGGTAGTAAACAAGGTCTCAAAGATAACATTTCAGCTCTTGGATAAAATTCTTCAAGAGCCAGGTTTACTCCCAGTTTTATCAATTCCTTTTCTCACCCCCTCTTCTTCGTTTAAAAAAAATAAATTCCCAATATAATTTGAGTTCAATTCAGTTGTGTAAATTGCACTGTTTCTGGGACATAAGCAATACTGCCTCAATGCCATTTTATGGCTAAGAGGAAGTCCAGTCTTGCAAAGAGAAGTGTCAAGGGTAAGACAGTGGTTCATGTATGAGCAAATCTAGCACTGATCAAATGAAGATAACTGTTTGTCATAACAGGTCTCAATGAAGAAGAACTTTTCACCTTTCCACACATAAGTTTAGCAATAGCTGCTTTTTGCAGGATCAAAACAGAATAAACACTAGGTAGTCCCAGAAATTTTTGAGTTTCCTATTTTGGTTTTGAAATAGGCTCTGAAATTACACCTTAAAATGATAATACTTGAAGTTTCGACTTCATAACTGTTTCTTTCCTCCTGAATTGATTTTTGAAATAATATAAAAGTTTGTAAATTCTTTCCATTAACAAGAATGTCTCCTGTGATAATCCCATACCTGAAATCCTTAAGCGAAAGATTTTCAAAATATCAGAAACTTTCAAGAACATCAGAAACTTCAGAGTAATAACTGAATAGTATTACTGATGACCAGATGCTAACAAGCTTGGGAAAAGCCACATTGCACAATCAATCTACCCAACAAACTCTTCATCCCTCCCTGTGGTTTGTCCATTTACTTTTCTATATGAAATGGAGGACCACCCTATATAAAACAGTGCTCACCCAATTCATTTTCCCCCTTATTCTGCTTTACTTTTCCACATGGCACAAACCCGACATATTATTTCTTTGTTTACCTGGTGAATATCAGATATGGGTAATACTTAGATGTCCATTTTGCCAGTTACCTATCAGCTCCAGAAAGTCTCAGTTCACCTACAGATTCTAGCTCTTGCACAATTAACATGGACTACTTCAAAATCTACGCAACTGCCTGAACAACACTTTAATTACTATATTGGTCAAGGTCCAGTCAGGAAAACAAAACCACAATAGGTATTTCAACAGAGGGCATTTATTATAGAGAGTTGATTCTATAGATGTTAGGTACTGGATGAATAGAAAGGGAAATACAGAAACAGCCCAGAGGTTGTAACTGTAGGAAGCAGTTCCTGTCTTTCTTGCTGGGGGAGCAAAAAGAAGTAGTCAAGGCTATTAAAGACTAGAAGCTCAGGAGTGAGGCCCTATAGGAGTGAGGCTTGGACATCTGAAGAGGGGCCATCATCTGGCTGCTGCAGGTGGTTCAAGAACTCAGAAGAGCTCCACAAAGTTTGAGCTCAAACATCTGAGGAAGGGAAACCACCAGTGCTGTCACCTCTGAGTGGGAGACTGCTGAAAGAAGTTGGAGACTAGAACCCAAAATGCTGATACTAGTGTAGGTTGTGCTGGGGCATCCATAACAGGCACGGTGTGTAAAGGCAGGAAAATAAAACTCCTTTCTCCCTTCCTCCCATCTTTCAATAACCCTCTAAGGCTTCTTTAGCACAAAATAGGAGAATACCTGCTGGCAAAGAAGAACAGTAGTTAGTGAGATTGTAGTCTCAACAACCAGAGCAGAATATAAAAGAATGGATTTGAGGCAAGAGATTATAGTTTAAAAGCCAGCACAGATGCTAATGTATTTCTCTAATTTCATTTTCTTAGGGGAAAAAAAAACAAATTTCAAATGAGAGTACAATGGTTGACTCTTGACTGTGTTACCACTAGCTCTCTCTTATAAACCTTGTAGATTAATCTAGATTACATTAGATGAATTTTGGGTGGTCCATGAACCCATGAAATTTCATTATAAAAATTTTTGATATATCATGTATGTATTTTCCAAATACGCAGGTTCATAACTTTCATTTAAGTTTCAAAGGAGACTGTAACCCCTCTAAAATTGGTATCACTGCCTCTTGTTCTCATTCATTCATTATTTAAACTTGCTATGGAAAACAAACAACTCTTAATATTGTTTTAATGCCTTAAGTACACTACTGGTTATAACTCTCTTCATTACAGAGAACAGGAAAAGGAAATTGGAACCACCTCAAGAAAAGTGGGGGAGGGCAAGGGAAGCTATTCAAGGGATCTCAACCCAAGAAGAAATTTCCTAGAGAAAGAAAGGGGCTCAAAATAGGACCATGTCTTTTATACAGTCCATCAAAATAAACTCAAGTATATGTGCTCAAAGATAAATTTACATTGTAGAATTATTTTTAATAGTGAAAATTTGGAAATAAATTAGGTCTTTATAAGAATGGATAAATTAGGTCAACATAAGAATGGATAAATGGTATGTTTAGATTTGTTGTACTCCTAGTAAAGAGAGAAGGAAAAGGAAACAAAGGAGGAATTCCAATTATATCTGTCCTAGATGGCGGTGACGACTGCTGCTGCTGCTGCTGCTGCTGCTGCTGCTGCTGCTGCTGCTGCTGCTGCTGCTGCTGCTGCTGCTGCTGCTGCTGCTTCTGCTGCTGCTGCTGCTGCTGCTGCTGCTGCTTCTTCTTCTTCTTCTTCTTCTTCTTCTTCTTCTTCTTCTTCTTCTTCTTCTTCCTCCTCCTCCTCCTCCTCCTCCTCCTCCTCCTCCTCCTCCTCTTCCTCTTCCTCCTCCTCCTCCTCCTCCTTCTCCTCCTCCTCTTCCTCCTCCTCCTCCATCTTCTTCTTTGTCTTTGTCTTCATCTTCGTCTTCGTCTTCATCTTCGTCTTCTTCTTCTTCTTCCTCCTCCTCCTCCTCCTCCTCCTCCTCCTCCTCCTCCTCCTTCTCCTCCTCCTTCTTCTTCTTCTTCTTCTTCTTCTTCTTCTTTTTGGTTATATTAGTTTCAGCTATACAGCACAATGGCTAGGTATTTGTATATTTTATGAAGTGATCCCCCAGTTACACTAGTACCCATCTGGCACTATATATAGCCACAATAATATTGTTGCCTATATTCCCAATGCTGTACTCCACATCCCTGTGACTGTTTTGTAACTAATTTGTACTTCTTCATCCCTTTACCTTTTTCACCATGGCCCCTACCCACTCTCTCCTTTGGCAATCATCAGCATCTTCTGTTTATGTCTGTGAGTCTGTTTGAAAGCAACCTAAGTGCCCATGAACAGATCATTGGATAAAGAAGTTATGACACATATAAACAATGGAATATTACTCAGGCACAAAAAATTAAATCCTACCATTTGCAATGACATGGAAGGACCTAGAGGTTATTCTGCTGAGTGAAATAAGTCAGAGGAAGACAAATACTCTGTGATTACACTCATATGCAGAATCTAAATGACTTCTTTAAAATAAAACTGAATTAAATATGGAAAAATTTTAAGATTTGGCAAAGTTAATAGTGGGTTTGTGGGTGTTTATCATGCTATATTTTTCTGTTTTTGAAATGTTTCATAAATTTTAAAACCAGGAGTTATAAAGAGCACTAAAAACCCCATTAGCGATGGCCTAGACTACCCCTGAACAGAATTAACAAGAGCTCAAAGGGAAGAGGAACTTATAATCACATCTCAGAAACTCCTTCCATTATATGGCTCCCTTTCAGAAGCATGACTCTCTCTCCTCAGGAGCAGATATTGGAAGAGAATACAAGGGGAGGGAGAAAAGGGATTTAGCAAAGAAAGGAGAATAAAAAAGCAGAAGAGAAGATAATATCTCTGTGGTATTTAGAAAGATAAATAAACATACAAACACCCAGGTAAGACTCTTCCTCAAGCAAGAAAACAAGATAAATAAATAATACATAGATGTCTAACCAATGTACTATATACTTGAAACTAATTTAAATAAATTTTTAAAAAATATAAATGAACAAAAGTTCTTATTAAATTTGTGGTTCCTACCTAGATCCAGTTTCTTCTCCCATTAGGTTAGATAACTGCAAGAAAGAAACACCTGGCTCCATTACTGTCTGAGTCTCAAGGCAAGGAAAACTCCTGAGTTTTTTATTATCAACTAATTCTATTATTAAGGAAAAATTCTGGTTCCTTGGGAATCATTAAAATAAAATTTAAGCTTATTTGTGGTATAAATTACCTCTAATTCCTATAATCCATTCCTAATGATGATAAGAATGGGAAAATAGATTTTATTTTTATTTATTTAAGCCTGTGCTTAAAAATATTCCAGCATCTCTATAACATCCAGAAATCAAGGTAAAAATTGATTCTATATTTTGACCATTTGTATTAATTACATGTTATAACCTCTGTCCATATAGGATTTTGTTATAGGCCTGATATTTCCTTTGAAAATAACACAAAATTGCAAAATAAATAACAATGGCAATAATCTTCTTGCCTTAAATGTCAAGACTCTGAAAAATCTATGTCAGCTTCTAGCATGTTCACTACTGTCTAGCTTTTCTTAAACATGCAAGTCAACATATGAAGAAAATTAACTTCATAAGGCTTTTAGAAAACAAATTTTGGAGATTTTGCAGAGTACTAGACCTTTTTCATGGATAGTTCTGGATCACCAAGAAACATGACAAATGCTATCAAATGAAGGACTAACAAATGAGGATAAATTTAACCAAAAATAGGTTTACTTTCAAGAAAGCACTTGTGCAATGAAAAAGCAAAATGCAAGTATTGCAAATAAAGGAACGACAGGAGGCAACATTATGTGTAGTAACACAACCTATAGAAAGGCAATAAAGCCTGTATGACATAAATCAACTGCATTGTATTGCCTGATACCATTTAGTCTCGATCTCCACAAGCCACCCAAAGGACTTCATCAAAACAAAATACCTTCAATCCATAAAAGTTTGGGACTGACCAGCCACTAAGAACACTGTAGGATTTTCCCTTCTATGTCATATTAATCTTATAATCTGATTGAAAATTCAAATTATATCACCCTGATTTCAAAGCCTACTGTTCTACTTTTTAAATATATTCCATGTAGCCAAAGAGTGTTTCTAAAGTTCCATATGCCAGTATACTTGGAACACATTAATTCCATTAGCAGGCTATTTCAGGAAATAGTGAGCATATTTCTTGGAAACAAATACATGTGGTTAAAAAACAGACTCAAAAAAAAAAAGTATGAGGTAAAAAACTGAAAACAAAGACAATTTTTAAATGCAATTAGAACTCCTTCCCATCACATATCAAAGGTGTCAGAACTGCCTCTTGACTGAGATTTTGGTGTTGTGGATTTGGGTCTTTAAACCAAAAAGCCTATCTTGAGATGGCACTGTAAGGAATCTATCTGCCTCTTAATCATAGGCAACTGCTAAATGAAGTGTATCTATTTTCTCTGTTACATTACTATTGGCAACCAGGTCCTCAGTAAGTGCCCAGAAATGTTTCCATGGTTACAAAAAGCATTCAGCATCCCTCTTGTTTTGGGCCAATTTAGCTTAAAATCTATTGTGGAGAAAAATATGGCACATTAAGGAACATAAAATCAAGACACAGCGTTATGAAAAGAATTCAAGGTTAAATGGGAAAAGCAGGCTTGACAAGGCTTTTTAAAAAGTGCATATAAATCACTGATTAAAAGGCTTCCTTCGCCGAGTGTATCTCCAAATACATTTCTTGAATAGACTGCAAAGCAGCCCATGTACTGTGTCTGACATGATCCCTTAGTATAAAGGGGGAAATGAGCATGTGAAGATAATTTAAGACAAACCAGCATGTAAAAAAAAAAAAAAAGTTAAAAAAATGTTTTAACATTCACAGAGCTGAAAGTTCAGGTCCTTATCCTAGTATCATAGGGCCCTGAGGTACTTAAATATTTTAAGGAAAGAGGAATAAGAGCTTTGGTTCATTTGCTATAGGCATTTGAAGTAAATTAGTGAGCTGTATCACACTAGGGGGAAAGAGAAAGGGACGCTCCCTAGAGGCAATTTAGCAAAGCTCTTCCATCTGTAGTCATGAGTGAATTGGAATAAGGGCACTGTCTCATTCTAGGTCTCTGCTGCATTCCCAGCTCCCAGTGCTACCAAAGAGCCAGGACATCAAAAACATTTTCGCATCCTCTGGAACATATTAAATGAATGGTATCAGCTTTTCAATAATCTGAAGGAGAGGCCCATAGCTTAGCCATGTGTATATTGGTCCATTCACCTTTCTCAAACACAGAGCTTTGTACTTGGTAGGCTTTCAATAAATATTTAATTAACTGAGAAGGGCCATCATACAAGACCTCTCTATAAAAAAGTGTTTCTCCCTATATTTACCTATGCATACATATCACTCTTTATCACTTTATTGTTCTTATTTTCACTGTGAAGCAGAGAGAAGTGGTGAGATTTGAAATCATAATGTTATTAAGAACTAATTAGTACACTTTCACTTCCAGAGAGATAGTCATTCTTTTCCATATTCTTCCTCCCACTTACAACCAAAAACCCTAAACATTGTATATAAAACAAAGATTTAAAGACTGAACAGTACAGAGAAGAAAGCAGACTGACGAGGAACCATGGGACTCAAGGAACAACATGGGGTGAGAGCCCGAGGTTTTTTTGCCTCATATATGTCAGAATTGAAGATGGAGAAGCTGGCAACCCTGAAATTCCAATAAGCATAAACAAAAAAAGTCCTCGAGAAAAGCTTGCTCCTACACAAAAGACCAGGGAAGGTACACCCCAATACCCCCACCCCAGGGTGCCAAAGGCAGCCATTTAGGGATCCAGAACTTGCATTCTTGATGGTCAGTAACGACCATATTGCACCCCACACTATCAGAGGATACCCCATTAAAAGCCTAGACTTCCATCTAAAAGTAAGGAGGCACCCTTCTGACTTGGGTGGTGTCAGAAGTCAGTGGAGACTCAGGATTTTTACCATCACCCAGCAGTGACAAGGCTAACCTCAGCTCAGTGTTAGTGGAGACCACAGAGGGAGATGGAACTTCCATCCCAATCCAGTCTTAATGAGGAGCACCACTGCAAGAGTTAAGGGAGGCAGAGAGGGAAACCTGAACTTCTGTGTTTATCTAGCAATAATAAGTTAGTGCCCCATTGCCCTTCCAGAGTCCTGCCAAAGACTCTTTTTGAGATGCCTTTTGGGGGGAACAACATCAAAATAATGACAATTATTTCTTCTTATATATTAATATTGTTTTATACACTGTTTCTTCTTACAATCAACTATAATAACTCCCTAACACATACTTTTCCTCAGATTTGGATTCCAAACAGATGCTAGAGTTATTCTTCTAAAACAGAGCTCTGTTGGTATCACTCTTGAGTAACATCTTTTTGAGATTTCCAGTTGTTCACAGGATAAAAGCTAAATCCTTAACATGAAAAGCAAAGACCTTCCCAACTGCAGCCTAAACTGTTCCCTCATGATCCATCCCTGAAAATGTCAAGCTTCTCTATATGTTTGTGTCCACATCATTTCCTCCAACTGGAATGCTTTTCTCTCTCCATCACCTGTTAAATTCTGACTCGTGATCACGGTTTGCAGTCCTATATCATCTGCTCTGTGGAACCTTCTCATATCACCTCTAGCAAAAATTATCCCAAAAGTTATCAAGTACATGGTTATTATAACTTTAAACAAACTTTTTTTATAGGACTTGTTTTATGTGACAAGCATTACAGGCATTACAGAACTTTAGGGAAAACCAAGATAATTTTCCTCTAAGACAGACAAAAACCTCTGCAAAAAAAGAAGTCAAAAATTACCAATATTGGGAAATAAAAAAGGAGATCACTATAAACCTTCCAAACATTAAAAAGATAATCAGAAAATACTATGGCCATAAATGTAACAAAATAAATGACATGAAAAAAATCCTTAAAAAACAAAACTTCCAAAAATCACTCAAGAAAGACTTATAACTTGAGTATTCCAATACTTAAAAAGTTGAATTTGTATTTCCAAATCTTCCCACGAAACAAAAAATTCCAAGTTTAGTTAGCTTCAAAGGAAAATTCCAACAAATATTTAATAAATAAATAATACTAATTGAATATAAATTTTTCCAGACTACAGAAAAAAAGAGAAACATTTCACAACCCATTTTATGAGGCCAGCATTTCCCAGGTACCAAAACCAGACAGATGTTGCAAGAAAAGAAAACTACAGACTAATATCCCTAATGAAAATAAATTTTTAAAAAATCCTCAACAAAGTTTTAGAAAATCAAGTTTAGCAATATATGAAAAGAATAGTACACTATGACCAAGTGAATTTTATGCCAGGTATGCAAAACTAGTTCATCACTCAAATATAAATCAGTGTAATTCATTTCAACAGACTAAACAAGAAAAATCATATGATCTGCTCAATAGATGCAAAATAGCATTTGACATAATTCAACATCTTTTCTGATAAAAACTCTCAGCAAATTGGAATAGAAGGGAATTGCTTCAATATAATGAAAATCATTTATAGAAACCTACACATAACTACTAAGTAATAGTGAAAGTCAAAGCTTTTCCACTAAGCTCAGGATCAAGGCAAAGATACTCACTTTCATCACTCATTCAAAATGATAATATAGTGTAATCAGTCAAGAAAAAGAAAAAAAAGACATTGATGTTGAAAAGGAAGAAATAAAACTGTCATTTCTCTCACAGATTACATTACTGCCTATGTAGAAAATCCCAAAATTGCAACAAAAAAAAGCTATTAGGACTAATCACTGAGTTTAGAGAGGTTGCATTATACAAAGTTGCTATTTAAAAATCAGTGGTATTTCTATAAAATAGAAAGTAGCCATTGGAAATTAAAAATTATAAAAGCATTATTTATAATAGTATAAAAAAACACTTAGGTATAAATCTAACAAAATACATAAGTGACCTGTAGCTGGAAACTAAAACAGATTTTAAAAATTTAGAACTAAATAAATATACCATGTTCATGAATTGCAAAACACAATATAATTAGCATGTCATTATCTCCAAATTTATCTATAAATTCAACACAATTCCAATCAAATTCTTGACAATTTTTTTTTAAATAAGCTTATTCTAAGAATTATATGAAAATAAACTACAACAGTCAAAACATTTTTTAAAATGTAATAAAGTTGGAGGGGTCACACTACCTAATTTGAACACTTTCACTATAAAGCTATAGTGACCAAGACAGTGTGATATTGGAGACAAAATATAAATATAGATTAATGGGAAAATATACAAAGTCCAGAAATAGATCCACATGTATATAGATAACAGGTTTCCCACAATGATGTCAAAGCATATAATTGAGAAAGGATAGTCATTTCAACAAATGACATAGGAATGATTAAAAATCTATATGGGGTGGGAAAGGAGAAAACTCAATCTATATCTTGCATTATATAAAAAAATATTTCAAAATGAATCATAGCTCTAAACATAAACCTATAACTTTGAAATTCCTGGAATAAACCATAGGAAAAGAAATTTTTGCAGCCTTAGGTTATACAAAAATTTATTAGACATGATACCAAAAGCACAATTCATAAAAGAACAACATGATTTCACCTAATTATGAATCTCTGTTCTTTGAGGGACATTGTTAAGAGAACAAAAAAACAAGCCACAAAACAGGGATAAAATATGTTTAAATCATATACCTGAAAAGTAACTCATATTCAAAATATAGACATAACTCAAATCTCAAAAATAAAAAACAAAAAAAATTCAATAAAAATGGGCAAAAGATTTGAAGACTTTACCACGGGAGTCTACAGATGACAAATAACTACATGAAAAGGTGCTCAATGTCATTAGTTATTAGGACAATGAAAATCAAAGCCAAATTGGGATGTTAAAACCTATGAAGGATTTGAGATTTTATCATACTTGCATACAAACAAGTTAACTTGCTTCAGTTTTATGAACATTGGCAGAAGACACAAGACTTCTGGGTCAGAGACAACAAATAATTTATTACAGCACAGCAAGTAACATGAGCAATATCAGTTGCTCATTCTCCAAGTACCACAGGGGCAATGCAGATGCAGGCCCAGACAGATTCCATGCATGCTGTGGGTATATGCACACTAAGTTTGGAAAAACCTCTATTATTTGCAAGCAAATCTGCCTAAACTTTGCCCTGAAGAGAGACATTAAATTTATTGGACAGGACAGCAAATAAATCTTCCCTCTGCTCTGGAATGAGACACTATCTCTGTCTTTCAAGGCTCTCTGTCATACACATATCCTTGAAAAGATAATCCAAAATAAAAGATGTTTGTGACTGTGTTCTCAGGACATGCAAAAATGCAAGAGACCAATGGAGAATTATCTCCCAACATCAGCTATGACTATATACCCATGAGAATGGCTTTAAAATTTTTTTCAATAATAATAATATCCCAAAGTGCTGGTAAAGACATGAGTGACTGGAAGTCTCATCGATTACTTTTGGGAATACAAAATGATACTTTGGAAAACAGCAGAATTTTTTTTTATGAAGTTAAGTGTATACTTCCCATATGATCCAGCAATCTCACTTGCAGGTATCTCCCTAATTGAAATGAAACTTATATTCACACAAAAACATGTTTTGCAAATGTTTATAGCAGCTTTACTCATATTGCTAAAAATTGGAAACAACTCAACTCTCCCTCAGCTGACAAATAGATCAACAAACTGTGGTGCATTCATGCAATGGAGTACTACTCAGCAACAAAAAGAAGCAAACTACTGAAACACATGGCAACATGAATTAATCTCAAATGCATTATAAGTGCGTTATGACAGAAGCCAGACTCAAAAGGCTACAAACTGCACAATTCCATTTATGTGACATTCTGTAGAAGACAAACAATAGAAGCAGGAAATACATCAGAAATTGCCAGGATCAAAGGAAAAGGATTGACAACAAAGGAACTTGAGGGAATTTTTTGAGATGATGAAACTGTTTTACATCTTGATATGGCAGTGCTTGCAAGACCCGGTGTATTTGCCAAAACTCACAGAACTGTACTAAAAAGGATAAATTTTACTGTATATAAATTAATATCTTTAAATAGAAAAAAAGAGTGAGAGTATACGTGGAAACTCTAGAATCAACTTTTCTGAGCTCTGCCTCTTTCTAAATGTGAATCTTGGGTATACTCTCAAACTCTCAGCATCAATTTTCTCAACTGAAGTGAGAATAATAATAATAATGTTTACCTCTTACAGTTGTTAGCTTTAGTGTTGCTGTTACATCATTAATTATTATTTGATGGCCTATTATATACCTAACGTTGTGCTTAATGTTAAAAATATAGAAATGAATCGATGATATGACCCCTGCCTTCCAGGAGGCTACAATCTAGTGAATGGATAAATCTAGTCTCTTGAATGAAGAAATAAACATAATCATTTTACTGCCATTAATTACATTTTAAAAAAATTAACAAAAGCAAGTGTTAAGAACCTACTGAACCAAAATTGTAACAATTTTAAGTATAGTTCAATTTTAGCAAGAATTTTCTAAAATAAAAATAGAAATTTCAAGTCAAACTTAAGAAATCTTATTTGCAGCCCAGATATTTCTATCATTATCTCTACAGGTAATTTTAAAACACTTAAAATTGTATTTTTTATAGTTTATCAGATGAGATTCAGAAAGAATATCATCCTACTTTGTTTTCACCAATTTATTCTAGCATTTACAATTACTTTGAGTAAGAATATCACAGAAGTATTATAGAAAGGATAGAAACTTGTTTCACATTCTCCCAGACTTCATATATCTGCATAAAACATTTTCTTACAAAGATAAAGCTAAAAGGAATCATGAAAATAGATGAAGAGACTATGAAGTATTCCAGAAATAACTGCTCCCTACAACAAGAAAAGAATGAATTGATTCACCTTTATATTATATAACCTGTGAAGTGGAGAAAGCGAATTTGTGGGTTCTGTTGCTCTATATTAATAAATAGCCTGTCTGAGCTATATAACCACACATCATAGATAGACACCCAACAGTGTTCTCTGCATATCATATACCTCTCTGTCTCTCAGCCAGATGGAATGTCCATTTTTTAGGGTCAGAGTATTAGAAGTATGAAAATTTTATGCCAGAATATACTACAGCTGCTTTTACAGGATTAATTAGTTTCCTCATATTTATTATACATTTATTGAAAGCCTATTATATGCTCAGTTCTGACAGGATGAAGGTCTATACACAGTTTGTCTTAAATGTGTCCTTTCCATTCAAGGCTAAAAGAAAATCAAGTTATTCTTATTTCAAAGGTTTCCTATCTACTGTCATCTCACATCACGTCTCAGTGAAACATTGTGAGAAGTGTTCTTAAAGTGTTATCAACTAAAAATTTTGCAACAAGTATGGCTTTTTGCACAGGATTTCACACTGAATAATATAGTAACATCTAGAGATTCCTAACCTAGAGAAAAAAAAAAGAGAACAATTTAAAGGATATTTTTAAAAGCATGACTTATGTACGAGGTGCTTCTCCAACAGAACGCACAAACTCATTTTCACCATTTCACTTGCTCAGACAATTGTTTTGGAATATGGAGCTCACAAACATGGATTTTCCAAAGTTTTTATGTTGAAAATATTTCTAAGGATTACATCTCTCAGTAAGAAGCTAGCATATGGAAAAGGTATACGAGAGAGAAAAATAAAATTCATATGATAACTAAAACAAGTCAAAATAAAATGAATAGAAATGTTCTTTGGAAGAACCCAGAGAAAATGATTACTGACTAGCTTACCTTGCTTTTTTCCATTAACATTTTCTAAAATACCAGAGAGCTGGCTTTCAAAGCCACGTTGAAGGCCACTCCTTTGTTTTTCAAGGTGATGGTCTTCCTCAGCAATAGAAGAAAGCACATGTGGTAGCTTTTGGTCATCAAGGGTCTGATTGGGCCACTGGGACATTATGGAACACGAGTCCTTTGCATGTTGGCTAAGTCTAGGGCTTGAACTTTGGGCAGAGTCCTGCAAATCACTATTACAACAGGAGAAATGATCCACTTCAAGAAACAAGGAATTTGTGTCCTCTTGACTCCAATCATTGCTTTGTTCTTCATTTTCAAAGTAAGTTTCCTGCATCTGCATATCATCTAAGTCCTGGTCTAACTTGTCACTCAATTTAGAGTCTTGTCTGCTTAAGTTAACCAGCGAGGCAGATAACGCATCTCCTGCTTGCTGGAGAGCTTCATATACCCGAGACATCCAGGAAGAGAGAGGCTGGAAGAAGTTCTGAGCATCCTGAGACGCCATGGCCAACACCATGGCCAGCTATTTGATGTCTAAAGTTCACTTGTTCAGGTCCTTCAGTACTCTGGACTTAATGTGAACTACAGAATAAGCATGATGGGAAATTAAACTGGAGATCTCTTAGTGGCTGTGAATATTTCACTCTCAAAACTTCTCAGCTGAAACAGAGGAAAGAAATACTTACACCTGTTAAAGTTACAACTTCAGACCCATCACCAAATACCTACAATCAATGTCAAACAGCAATGGGGACAAAAAGAGATCATCATTGAAATCTCAGGGCAGCTAAATAAAAATGACTGTGACAGTATAAACATAAATTATTTCAGTGCCTATTTATGTCCACAGGCATGTGCAAATTTCCATTACCAGAAACTGGCTCTATTCATGTGAACTGAGAGATCTATCCCCATAGACCACACCTAACAGTGTGAAAAGAATAAATGGCTCTTCATTAAAAGGCAGTTAGATATGACATTTCAAAATATAAGAAAGATTGGATGCTTCATCTATGAACCTGCAGATCCCAGAGAGCTAGCTAATAAGCATCTCCGCTTCATGACAAAAAGATTTATCCTTTCAAAGAAAATGTGTGCCTGGAATTAAAAAGCTTTTAACACATCTTAAAGTAGAATTTTATATTTTTATGCAATTTCTAGAAATTATATCTATTCTCAGGGAGCAAACAACCACTGAAAATCTGAGGATGGCAAGTGGATTATGCAGCTTACTAGAGATACACTCCTAGCATCTTATCGCCTTTGTCTACATTCCAGCCTCCCCAGGACAGCCCTCCACAACATGTGAGACTCTTGAGAAACACTTCTTCCCACCAGATTTACAACCTGAAGGAGGTAGCTAGAAGACATCAACAGAGCAACAGGGCACAATGAAGATTCAAGAGCGAAATATCTACACTTTTACATATAAACATGCATACAAACATGCAGATATGTGTGCATACATATGCATATGTATGTGTTTTATGTGTGACTGTGTATTTAAATATCTTATTGTCTTTATGCTGCTCATCAACAGCTCAGGATAAACGTTATGAATGACAGTAGAGCTTAAAGTCACTGTTCATACTTAATTACACCATTTCTTTTATAGCTTCCTTTTTACCAAATCTACCAGCAATCCCATAAGTTTCAGCCCTCTTGGCCTCAGGGTACTACATTTGATATGACTGCCTATATTCTCCTAAAAATTTCTCTTTGGTTTTTGTAATTACCATTCATGCATGCATTGATTCATTCAAAAAACAAATATTGATTAAGTGCTTATTAAGTGCTGGGCACAATGCCAGGTATAAGCTAACCCTGAGGTTTCTGTCCCCATAGAGCCTACATTCCAGTTAAAGGGAAACTGAGCTCTCTCCACCCTTCCCTTATGCTGAATAATTCATGTGTCCGTCTTTTAGGCTCTTCCTTATCTTCCTACCAGCTACACATATGCAACCACCCATGTCTTCTGGTTTCTGCTCCTCCCCCTTTATGCTCATCAGCTGGGAGAATTGACCCATCCATAAGTCTCAATGAACATTTTTTTTAAAACTTCAAAATATACATCTTCATCCCTCAGCTCATCCCTCTTTTAAGGTTGTATTTCTGGTTATCTAAGCTGGTAGTTCTCAAATTTTGCTCTGTCAGAAGCTGGTGAGCTAATAAAAGAACACAGAGGCCCAGGCTGGTTGAAGGAATAAGTTCTGGACCTTTGTATTCCCTAGGTTAAAGGTCTCCAACCTCAGGGCCAAGGAATGGTATCAGTCATGGCCTGGTAGGAACCAGGCCGCACAGCAGGAGGTGAGCAGCAGGCCAGCGAGCAAAGCTTCCTCTATGTTTACAGCTGCTCCCCATCACCACCTCAGCTCTACATTAGATCATCAGGCATTAGATTCTCATAGGAGCAACAAACCCTGGTGCCAAAAAGGTTGGAGACCGGTGTCATAGGTAATTCTGATACCCACCAATGAGAAATGCTGAGAAACGATAATCTAAGGGAATAGCTATACTTGGGTATCTCACCAAAATCTCAAATTCATCTCATCAAAACCTAGCACATCACTTTTGCAGCAAAAACTGTTCAACACTCTAGGCTCACAACATTCTAGTGATTGTGAATTTCTTTAATACTTCCCTCTTCCACTCCAAGTTCTGCTAGTTTGGGGTCTACAAAGACTCTCTTTCATTATGTTTTGTAAAGTGATCACCTTCCCTGTTTGCCTGTTTGGTTTCCATCTCTAGTCTTCCCAGGCCTAGATTTGCTCACCGTAACCTGATCTGGTATCAGGTGTATCAACTGACTCCTCCCCTAGAATGGAAGTTCCATGGAGGTCAGGGATCAGCTGTTTTGTTCTCTAGTTTACCTTGAGGACCTAGAAGAATGCCAAGCACATAGTAAATTCTCAATAAACAATTAAACCCTATTTAAAACTGCATAGAACAGTGTCTGGTATATCGTATGTACTCAAATTTGTTAAATTGATGAATACATTAGAATTGTTGAAAACATCTGAATTTACCACACAAATTGCCTGCTTGGTAACACTGAAGAGTTCTTCCACCCCATTCCACCACCATAGTTGTTTTGCTTGTATATTCTCCAAAAATATTTTGTTTAAGGTAATATACTTCAGGGCATCCCAGACCTAGAAAGTTCCCTGAGGAATTATTGTGTTTAGCCTCTTTAGGTACTTGAAACTTTTTAAGACAGAAATGACATATCTTCCTTAGTCATCCAATAATCCTTTTTATTGTTTTATTATAAAGAGAAAACTTTGTTTTCATATGCAACCAAATTTTTTGAATTTAAGCAAGCATTTTCTTGTCCAGTCATTGAACTAGGAATAGCCCATGCTCAGTCTCCTATCTTCCTGTCTTCCAGAATCCTGTCCATTCAACTCCAGTGGCAATTTTTAAAATCTTGGTCTATGGCCATGCTACCCTGAACAACCCCAAACCTGTCTGATCTTGGAAGCTAAGCAGAGTCAGGACTGGTTAGTACTTGGATGAGAGACCATCTAGGAAGACCAGGTGCTGTAGGCGTAAAAAAATTTTTTAAATAAATTAAAAAATAAGGGATTGTAAGCTGACACGTTCCTTGCAATCTGTGAGGTCAACCAAGGGTTACCTCACCTAAAATCAATCAATCAATCAATCAATCTTGTATCATTCCTATAGTTTAAAAAAAAAAAACCACCAGTCCACTATTTCTTATACTGCAAGATTTGAGCACTGGCAAACATTTATTCATGTTTACTGACACAGAGGTTTTTAAACTTAATTTTAATGCCTCAAATTCACTATAGTCCTCACCTTTCTCTGTTCTTTATAACCACTTGCTTCACTCATTTCTGTGCAACCTCCCTTATCCCTGGAAACATTTGAATTTTTAAATCCTACCCTTAAGAATAAAGTTGACTTTCTCTACTAGGGCAAATAGAAGAGGAGATGCTAAAAAAAATTAATAATAAACACAAGCAAGAAGACAGATGCTCAAAAAAAAAACCCTAAATATCAGCACCATCTAACTGGCCTTTGAATTAGAGGGATCCTTAAGGCCTCCTATTGGTGTCAACTCTTTAATTTCTGAATCACTGGTGTGAGGAGGTTTGGGAAGTGCAACAAGGCAGTGGAAAGGACCTCAGATAAGCAGCTATTTATCAACCAGATTGGAACTGTTTCTATATTTTCACAACTTGCAAAGCCATATCTTTTGTCCTGAGTGTCCAGCTGTGCATGAGCTGTCTCCAATATCATCCCACAGTGAGGACTCAGCCATTCCTCACCACTCATTGCTGTAAAGCCACACCAACATACTCAGCATTTCCTAAGGTGACTGCTCTTTCTTGATTTCTGTTTACTCTGCCCAGGATGCCTTCTCTCTCTAGCCTATCTTGTAAATACTTACTCATTCTATACAAGCAAACTTCTATTTCAACTTTCCATCTACAATCAAAGGTGTGGCTTCAAGTGCTCTGAATGTGCCTTTATGACATAAGTTTTCACTCTGTGTGGTACTATTTGTCAAATTTCTTATCCTAATGAACTGTGAAACCGTAAGTACTGGCACTGTGTTTATACTTAATAACACTAGAACTCACACAGGGTAGGGACTCTATAAATATTTTTTGAATGAATGAATGAATGGTATTAATGAAAATTTTTAAAGCTAAATTGCCCTGATTCTTTTACTTTTCTTCATCTGTAAAGTTAAGTTAAGCAACTAAATGACCTCTAACAATTCCTTCCTGCTCTTGAAACCCAAGAATTTACCAGTGTGGGCTAGAAAATCATTGAAATATTGAGGCTGGATATATTCAGCAGGAAATTGCCTTTTCAGGGATTGGTTCTGTAATTTTGTCAATAACCACTGTCAGATAATCTCAGAGTGAATGGAAGGAGGCCAAATCTCAGTCTATATGTGAAACAATGCTCAGTTGCTATATTTCTAAATACTAAAAAAGGAAAGGCACCTACAGCTAGAACCTGAAAAAATGATCAAGTTAGTGACACTGGAGACCTTTTGTTTTTTTTTACTAAAGCAGTCTGAAACCAAAAGGGCTGAGCTAGCAGAGTAACCATGGAGATATCTTTGCTGCTTAGGTAAATTTCAACTTGCTTGATAGAGCATGCCAGGAATATCAGATATATTCCTGGTAACCCAGTTCTTTGGGGGCTTTCCTACAGCTGAAAAACAATGTGGCTTCTGATAGAATCATTATAATCATCATCATCATCATCATCATCACCATCATCATCATACATGAGAAAAGAAAAATAGACAAGACAGCCCAGGTCTCTGAATTAAAAGGAAGAGCACATATAAGGTCTGTGGTAACTGAGAATGCTCATTATTTGAGTTAAAATAGTTCATAATAATTTATTGTTATGAGAAATTAAAAAAAAAAACATCAACAACAAAAAAAAGTATGCATGTGTGTGTTTAACATACAAACTCTGACTCATGTCCAGGGAAAGTCTACAACCTCTGCAAGTGCTAAACTAATAATCTAATAAAGAATTATTAACAATTGATAAAGATGGAGGGAAAGTCACTGATATATTCCTAGGGAATATACTTCTTTGTTTTAATTAGAATTATATTTTAGTTACAAAAGTATTTAATTTAATTAAGGTTATTTTAAACATAGGAAATGACTAAACAAAAGATTGATGTTTCTATAGGGGGAAAACAAATTCTTGAGCCATATGCTTTATCACATGTTTGATCATCCCTACCACGAATAGTTGTAAACAGAAGTGCTGCATACTCAGAATAATAATGCTCATGGTCCTTCAAAGGCTGTTGGTTAAATCTTTCTGCCTTCATTTTCTATCTGATGACAGATTCTTGGAGGGAGGGGAAAAGCTATAATCTAAGAAGAAATACCAATTTCTAGGAACTATGCCTTAAAAATTTGTTATTTTGGTGAAAGCTAAAGTGGAAGTCTGTATGATGCCTCTGTGATTCTTAAAGGGTTATCAGCTCCTGTAGAGAGTCAGACAAATTCTGAGAGAAAAGAAAATGTCCCCAATAATGTGGTCCCCAGGTAACCAATTCCTAAATCAAAATCTTATAAAGGTTCATGCTTACTAAAGTATGTTAATCTTTAACATTTTTTGAAGGAAAAATTACCTTAGAAAATCTACTCCTTATTCTCTGCCAGGACCTGTAGGGCAGTCATCAGTAGAAGTCAAAGATATTAGGTTTATTGAGAGTGTCTCCTTGCAGCCATCAGTTAACTTCCTTGCATCATCTATTAGATGTGGGTTTATTATTGACTTCCTAGAGTGGTCATGAAGCTAATTAAGACTACAATTTTTATGACAATTATCATGCCTTTCAAAGAAAGGCATTTTGCATTACCTAGTAGAAATAAGAAGGCTTAAAAAGATGAATAATGCATGGAGTCAAAATAAGAACTACAAAATGGGCTGCAATCCACATTTAACATGGTTCAAAAGAGTCTATAGGTGTTTTCTGTTAAAAGTAAATTTGTTATGTGGGTAGGAATATGTACCATTGAAATAAAATATCTTTGGTAGCATTTGTCCAAAATGTGTTCTAAATGCAGGAATCTTAACAAATATAAAAATGGACTGCTGAGGACTCTGTACGTCAACAATATGGTCACAATACAGCCATATTGTCATTGCTGGGGCATGGGAAATTCAATAGACCCTTTACTGCTTGGCTTTAGGCAAAGCAATTAATAAAAAGCAAAAGGTGAAATTGCCCTATAACCAAAATATACTTTTATCAGTAGACACTGAGGAAAATGAGACAGTATGAAGACAGATCGGACTCAGTGTCAGATTTCCCCTCACTTGTGCCACAACATGGGGCAAATTATGGTACCTGGAGCACCTAAATGTCTTCATCCATAATACGGGGAGCACTAGCCCCTGTCTTGCAATTAACTATGGAAACCACAACACACAATGTTTCTAAAACACTTAGAACAGAGCCCATTCCAGAACAGGCACTCGATATCAGTTATTATTACTAAACTCAAATATGCAACATTTTAAAAGGCAAATTTACATTAATTTATATTTTTTTATATTATATTAAGGCAAAAATATACTCTAATCTTATCATCTTTTCCTTAATGTGTTAAGACCTCAGAAAAATTATACTATCATTATAGCTAACATTTGCCAAACACTTTACAGTGTAAAATTCTTTTTGACAACTTATATAAATGAAAACTCTTTGTGAAAGATATTAGCCTTCTCATTTTACAGTTGAAAAAACTGAGGCTCAGAAAGGGTAAGTGACTTGCCCTAGGTTCATACCTATAATAAAGAGTGAAGCTATTATTCCAATTCTCCTTTATTGAATTTCAAATTCTTGCTTTAACTGCTATTCTAAATCTTCACAAAATGCCAAGAAAAGAGTGAAGACACTAGAAATAAAAAAAAAAATGAAGGCATTTTCTAAATAAGTGGGCAATGTGGGGTTCAAAGCCCAGTTTGTCTGACTCCAAGGTCTATTATCATTCTGTCTCCGCTCCACCAGGGCTGCCTATTTCACTAATGAAACTCTTTTAAAAATGAAAATTGCTGCAATTATTTTTCCAAAATAAGTGTTATAAAAAAAAATCTAAACTACTGCTTGAGTCAAGGTATGGTTATTTTAAAATATATTTTTCAAAATCTATCCAACAGACAGCTTTGTATTTGAGCATGATGATCTCAAAAAAACTGGGGCTGGCTCAACAAGTTTTAAATTGCTCAAGGTTTTGCCATTGTAACAGCAGCATCTTTTTAAATATTCTCGAAATTGTATAAACTTAGTGAGTATTGTGGAGTATCTATTAATCCAAGGCAGAGACTTAAATATGCTCCACAAATACTCAGTGGTTATATAAACACACAAGGTCTTCAGCATTTCCAGAGGGACTATTTAAAGCGATTTTAATGACACAATTTTCTTAAGAGACCATCATTGCTCCTGCACAGAAGCTCATTTTCAGGCTCACATATAATAAAATTTTCATTGAGAATTTAAAAGTGAGTTATATTTAATTACTATTTAGCTTTTTAAAGACCCAACCAAAATGAAGAAGAATTTCATTTTGCATCATCCTGGCTAAAGTGATCACAATAGACACCCTACAAGAGTGCACCTGTGTTCCAGGGCCACTGGCACATATCAACTGGCCCTGAACAAAGGAGATTCTGACATCTCAAATAACATCTGCAGTACAAAGAAATGCAATTAGAAGATAATGTAATAAAATTGAGGAAAACAAAATGCAGGCACAATTAACAGAAATTACTCTCAGGCTAGGAGCTTTACCAGATCGTTGATTTTTGTCCCAAGAGAAGAGACAGACACATCATTTGTATCATTTGAAAACGTACTAGGCTTGAAAATAAGGGAAAAATATGGAACAAATGTAATTGCAGCCCTCTGGAGATAGATTAAGCAATTCTCTAAATATCAGCAATTATTCAGTGTGTGTTAAAGTTTTTTTTTTATTAATTATGGAAGTAATACCAGCCTTATAAAAATTTGGTTAAAGAAAGAGAGGAATCATTTATAATCTCTCCACCTTAACACAACTCTGATTTTTACACATTTCTTCTGTCCTTTTTCCTTGTAGTTTGCAGAGTTGTAATTCTATTATATGGGAACCTAAGAATTTTCTTTAACAACTTCTTATTTTTTACCTAGAATTCATCACTAAGGCCTACCCATCCTTCCATCTAAATAACACTTGAATCTACCTGCCTTTTTTCACCTGCACAGGTAATACCCAAATGCAAGTCATCATTATTTCCCACCTGAACAACTTCAACAGCCTCTTAAGTGATCTTTCTGCATTTAACTCCTACCCCACTGTTTCCATACAATGGCCTTCATGTCTTTTTAAGATGCATATTTAATCAAATCATTCAGTGTTTAAAATAACTTAAAATTACTTTTCATTGCTTCTAGGGTAAAGTCCAAAATCTACAAGACTGTGAGGCCATGCAAAGTTTGACCCCTTCTTATCTTTAGTCACTTTCCATTTGCTCTTTATTGTTTAGCATCTCACCTCCTCCTTTTCAGCAACTTACTTTACCAGCCTCGTCATTCCATGCTTCCTTCCATCCTCCAATGCCCATTGATCTCCTTTCAGCTCAGCTTACACTTTGTTTGATAGAATGCTTTGCCTGACAACCAGCCCCCATAATCCACACTCCATTATGTCCCCCTGCCCTGAAATATTTTCTTCTAGTACCTCTTATTTATTCTTATTAACACATTATAATTGTAGCTCGTTGATGACTTATGTAATTATTTCTTTTAACATCTGTCTTCCCCACTAAACTAGCAGTTCCATGAAATCAGGTAACAGGTTAATTTTTGTCTTTGCCCCATTGTCAGCATCTAGTTGAGTGACTAGCTTAGACTAGGCAATTGATAATTTTGAAAATCTGAATATACACACATAATAGTAGTATATCTTGCTTCTTTCATTTAACATTTTTAATGTAGTTTGTATGCTTCCACAGTCTTTTGTGTTTACCATTTTTAATTTAATATTTTAAAAACCAAATTTTCAGTAAAGAACTAAATACCCATTTCCAAATTCAAATCTATGAGAGGACCTTTTATATAATATCATGCAATCCTTTACATCTCAAGAAAAAATATCTAGTATTCTCATTTAGAATGAGAATTGTTATATTAATTCAGACATCATAAATTTGACATTTATGAGTTTGACTGAAAGTAAAAGTTGACTTCTATACTTACAATTTTTTAAAGTATATCTGGCTGAACAAGAAACAATTATCATCACAAAAATATTTCAGGAGACTATCTTACAATTATTCTTTTCCTTTTTTTTTTTATTAAGAGGTTAGAAGAGGGAGACTAAATTGTTTTTTTTTTTCTAATCATCTCCCAGATAATGCTGATGCTGCTGATTCATTGATAAGGTTTTATTGAGATATGATTTACAGGTCATAAAACTCACCCAGCCTAAGTGTACAGTTCAACAATTTTTAGTAAGTTTATCAAGTTATCTAACCATCATTGTAACTCAGTGTTAGAACATGTTTATCACCAGACTAAGACCTCTCATGACCATATACAATTAACCCCATTTCCACTGCAGCCTCAGGCAACCATTAATCTACTTGCTGTTTTTATAATTTGCCTTTTCTGGGCATTCCATGTAAATGGAATCATACAATTAAAAAAAGGTTATGAGGAACAGTGGAAAATAACACTGGAAGCTAACTTTCTATAAGATTCAGAGATGGTTTTTATAAATTTTAAACTGTATGCAAAATGTTAGATGAATATGCTTTATCCTGGAGTTGATGTTTCTATCTTTTTGAGAGTCTGATAAGGGTCCCTTTTCCCCCACTGTCACTGCTATAAAAAGCACTGATTGAAGAGGTTATATTTTCTGAAAGATACCCTGCATCCCACAATCATACAAGTTGTTATTTGGTTCCCACTATGTTTGTGATGAAGTAAACATAAATCTTTTACCCAATGAAATTTTCACTTATAGCCAGAAAACCATTCTAGCACAAATTGTTAATATTGCACATGTTTCCACAAGTCCCAAGATATGGCCTCACCTTCTTATTTATACTGGCCCCCTTCCGTCTATGAATGAACAAACACATCAATACTCTCAAGTAGGAACTCTCACCCTAAATCAATGCTAACAAGTGTTCAATATTTTTCCTTATGTTTTCCTTTCGTTTGTTTACACAAGCTTCAAACTAAGCAAGTATTAAAATTGTTCATTAGTAAAATGACTATTGCTACACATTTTACCTTCTTCATTAGTGGTTGTCAAAATAAGATCTCCTGGGGTCCTTGATGACTAGGCTTTTAGAATAATAATGCTAATAATATGGCAATGTCAATACTTCTGTGTCTGGCAAACATTAATAATCAGATCCCCCTGGGATCCCATCAAAAGCAGCAGCCTTAATGGGATCTCTGTGGTTTCAGATATAAGTAGGTTAGGTGGGGGGTACATGACATCTCTAAGGTCTGTCCAGCCAAAGCGTTCACAATCAAAGAACATTCAAAAACACCCCTTTTACATTTCCCTTTCTACTGGCAGGGGATTTCACACAAGAACTGGTAAGTACTATTTTTTTAACATGATAGTGAATCTAAACGTTTTTAACTAATTCTACTACACATATGATCCATTTTAATTATATATAGTGGCACCAATACTATCTATTCTGTTAAACCAAAATGCAGTTATATTTCTATTGTAAACCAATAATGCCTGTCTTTTACTTTTTTTCCTCTTTCTCTTTCAATGCCTCCAATTTGTAAAACATATGGAAGCTTGCTTGCTGAGGAACAGCAAATATCTTTACAGTCTTCTATTAGCACAATTCAGTTCAACCAGGAATTACTACCATTACCCATAATGACCGGGATTCTACTTTCTAGTTGCAAAATACTAACGTTGCATTCCAAAAAGAATACTAATATGAATATTCTCATATTTATTACCTGCAATAAATCAGGTAATGGAAAGGAAAACCCTCCAACTGCTATGGAAAATGACATTTCATGTTGGCATCCCATTTCTAAACATGGTCCGAACAAAATACACATTTCAGTTAGTTTCAGATTCTTTGGGGAAATTCTAGGTGGAGCCCTTGCCCTGACATGTTCTTAAAACTAATTCCAGTTAGGTCTTGAACTATAAAGCCACCTCAAGGGAAAATAAAAATTTAAAAGAACTCTACAATTTTCCCACATAGAATGATGAGCTACCAAGTACAGCTTTAATAAACATTCCTTGTTCAGGGGCAGAAGAGTGATAGAGGGATTTGGGAAGATCAAAGACCAACTTAAAAAAAAAGCTTTCTGCTAAAGAGTAAAGGTAAGACATTGAGAGCTTCACCATACTTTCCATATTGTGCCTTATACGGCCATGATTTGTATTTTGCTTCAAGATAATTTAAAAGGAAACATTTAAAGAGTTAATGCCCTAAAAGTAAGATTTTCTCTATCATCCTCTCTCATATAAAGTGGCCCACACTTCTGTGGAACAGCAACTATAAATTACCACTCTGTCATCAATCCTCACTTGGGAAAAACAAAAAAGGAACAGTAGTCGTTGAAAGCGGATAGCAATTTTATCCTATAAGACTGACATTAATCGTTCTTAAGTATTAGAAACTGTTTTGAGGATTCAAAGTTTAAAAGCTGAGAAAATAAGATTCGAAATGTTTTTGGAATTCCTAAATTCACACACTTCAAATAATACCTGTCACCTCATCATTAAACCTCAATCAGAAAGTCTGGTATAATATAGGCTTGAAATTATTGTGAGAGCTTTTGTGAATAAGGCATCTGCTCCTGTAAGTGGGTTTTAGAAGAATGCAGATATTTTAATGGAAACACATAACCATTTATACGCTGTTTCTTTTACTTTAATCTGTCAGGCTAAGAAAAAATGATGAGATTTTATACCTATTGCTCCAATAATTAGTTGAAAACAGATTACTCAAAGAGCTAGTTAAGCATAGAAACCCATAGACACCCACTTCAATGCAGAAAACAGTGATCTGTGCTACTGACTATTCCAGTCAAACGATCATCCTTTTTCCCTGCTGCCTGCCATCAACTGAATTTTTCTTAAGACATGTGCCTGTTTAAAGGATGAGTGTTACCATCTTGCTGATAAGAGAAAACACAGAAACTAAATATTCTCTGATAAATGTAACTTGTGCCACCCACAGTATCATCCAGACATGATGCATCTCTGGAAGATATCACAGAGAGAATAACTGTTATTAATGACGCCTTTCTTTAGCACGTGCAAACAAATGCATGAGCTTTAAACTTATGAGCCATTTTCTCATCTATAAATGAAGATAACGTGTTTGTCTCCACTACATCAAAATCCCTCAGAACTACCTATAAAACTGGTGAAATTGCTTCACTCCCTTCAGCAAAAGGATGTGTGTTTAAAGGTTCCTTGGATCATCCTGGGGACTCATGTTGCAGATATAAAGACTCCAGTTCACCAAGTAATGAACCTTTAACAGCTTCTATGTAGTCTGCCAAGATCTGCTAAGGTTTTCTGACAACTACCAAGAAAGCTTAGCCATAAAATTCTATACCATAGCTATTTCAAAAACAAAAAGGCTCAGAGTTTCTGACCAAAATTAAGACTCAGGACTATATGTGTTAAATATATATACACTCATAATGTTACACAGTCATTAGTACAGTGAAAAATAATGAAGGAAAATCTCTGCTGCTTTCTAATAGTGCTGTATGTTTAGGGTCTTCTCAAACTTAGGTGTTAAACATTTCCACAGCAATTCACACTTACAGAGAGCTTGAGATTTGTTTTTATTGATATCCTAGTATCACAGAGAAAGCTCAAATGCCACAAGGAGAATGTGTTTATAAGGTAACTAACTGAGCACCCTTACGTAAATAACTCAGAAAGCAGAGCTGCTTATATTCCAACTGTAAATGTGCCCAGACCTGTCAGATAACTTTTAATGTCTTCCTAACCTTTAGTCTAATGTCCCCATATCCACAATTAGCTAGCTGTGCAACATGTTCATTCGCTGGTCAAATTCTTGAGCCAGGGACTATAAACCATCATCTAAGTTTCCAAAAAAAAAAAAAATAAAGAAAGAAAGAAAGAAAGGAGACTTTTAAGAGACAGATCTATTTCCCTTTGATAAAGGAAAACAAAGAAATGGAGATAACAGGATATAATTTAGAAATAAATTATCTTTCTTAATAATTGTCAGAGCGGGGTTATGGGAACATGGAGTTCACTATATTATTTTCTCTCTACTTTCCCGTATGTTTGAAAATTTCTGTAATAAAAAGTTGGTTGTATTTTTAAATAAAGATCCTTTCCCCACTTCCCTACCATAATACACTGAAGAAAAGAACACAAACACAGATGTTAAGAAATCTTTTGTGGTGGTAAATATTATGTGTCAACTTGGCTGGACCACCTTGCCTAGATATTTAATTAAACATTTTTTGGATATTTCTGTAAGGGTATTTTTTTGTAGATGAAATTAATGGGTAACTTTGTATAAAGCAGATTGCTCTCCATAATGTGGGTAGGCCTCATCCAATCAGTTAAAGACCTTAATAGGACAAAGACTGACCTCCCCTGAACCAGAGAAACTTCTGCCAAAAGATGACCTTCAGGCTGCAACAGCAACATTAGTTTTCCCTGGATCTGTAGTCTAGCAGCCCACCCTGCGTATCTTGGATTTGCTAGCCTCCAAAATCACATAAGCTAATTCCTTAAAACAATATCCCTGTTTCTCTTTTTCTCTCTCACCCTTCATTCCTCCCTCTCTATATATGTATGTGTGTGTGTGTATACACTTATATATACATATATATATTTTCACACAGTAGGCTAACTGAAAAGTTCGTACTGGCCTTTGGGAGCTGTATTAGTAAGGATTATAATATCTCTTTCTCTTTCTTGCTCATTGTTGTAGATATACATATAAATCTACAGCAATGAGCAAGATGTACTCAGCTCTATCTAAGGTAAATATTCCCATCCTATCAATTAGTCATTTTAGACCTTTATAGCATTTATAACAATCTATAATTATTTTATTTGCCTCTTTACTTTCAGTTTTGTTTTTGTCTATCTTCATCCAAAAATGTGATTTCTCTGTCTTTTTCACCATTTTATTTTTAGCATTTAGCATACTGTGTAGCATAACATAGATTCCTGATAAATAGTACTGGATGGATAATAGAATATTCTCAAACCAGTAACTTCCCAATGGGGTTCTTTGAAATTCGCATCCATCAAACAGGGTTCAATTAGCCATACTTTTATAGGCCTACTGAGCATATCCTCATTTATTTGTGTCTTAATTAGTCACCAAAACTAGATCACCAAAATGAGATACACCAAGTCTTGCCCTGATGTTCAAACTTTTACAGCTGCTCAACTCTCAATTTTCACCCTGTGTATTAGGTTGAACTGAATGAAACTTCCAACCTATAAATCCAGCAATTTCATATTATATAAAAGCATTTCAATGGCATTTATAGATCTTTGGGGAAAAAAGAGAGAGGGATATTGAGCCTTTCTTTGATTCCAAAATATATGATCCATTTAAAATCCATCTGAGTAGTCCACGCCCAAACCATCGCACAGTCCTGAAGATGAAGAAACCTAGACTCTGAGTACAGGTAAAAGAAAACACAGTGCTAAAGACAGCAACCAAAACCTTCAGTAAAAAAGAGTACAGATTGTATTTGCTTTTATGTTATCCTATAAACACCTTTTCTGCCTGCATTTAATTCATCAACCCTGCTAAACATGAAGTCTAAAGACACTAACGGTGGTTATTTACGATTGTAAGATGGGCACATGGCCAGATGTCCCTCTCCATCTCAAGGGGCCAAAATATTAAATGAATAAAAAAGTAAAACCACCCATATGTGCCGGCCAGTACACTTTATACTGTTATTTTCACATGTATTTCATATCCCAATTCACACCATTTTCTAAAATTTGTCTTTGCTCTTTTTTATTTGGGAAAAAGAAAAATGGAATATAGTCTAAATCATTCAGAAAATACTGGAAGTTGTATAGATAGGATGGCCAAACTCTTCTATTTTGGTCAAATAGACTAAAAATTTGTAGAATTAATCAGAATCTTGAATATAAATTAGACTTGGTAGTAATTTGACAATTTTGAGTAATCTTATAAAGTAGAAACTTTCTAAATCCTTTTTTTTTTTAATCTCTGTGCAGAATTAAACTGTTGATAGTGTCATAGTATATATGAGGTGGTGAGAAGTGGAAAAAACATGCTTACTGACCAAGGGAGAATTGAGCTGAATTAGTCATCTGATGGGGAACCATCAGATGGATACTTCGCAGGCAGAGGCAAAGGTGGATTAGGCCAGTGTTAACATTCTGCTCAGATACTTCTTTCCTGACCCGAAACAGGAAGCTAGCAATGAACCTACCCCTTCCATCAGTGGTACTCTACCCGGAACATACCTCACCTTACCTGGCATTCTTTTTAAAGCCATATAGTCTGTTCTGCCACTGTCACTCCTTATTTTGATTGAATTAGTTTGAAGTGGGATTTGGGCACCTGTATTTTTTAAAAGCTTCCCAGGATTGAGCTTCAGTGCAGTTCAACTTGGCCTAGAGTTGGAAAGTACCCTGACTGCTGATTACACTATGTATCATGAATATCTGACAAGCTTTTGTTATATCTCTTTGTAAGAATCATTCTAACCATAGATGAGGAGTGTGGAATACCACTGTTCAGGAAAAATGTAGAAAGGATAATATTGCATCCATCCAATACTTCATCAACTCTCCTAATCTGCATGGTTGAAAACCATTTCCAGGTGATGCTTTCTCCTCCTGTCTCCCTTTAGCAGGCTAAATGGTGGCCACCAAAAGATATGTCCATGTCCCAATAGCTAAAGTCTGTGAATGTGAAAAGGGTCTCTGCACATGTAACTAAGTTAAGACCCTGAGATGAGAAGATCTTCCTGTATTATCAGGGTGAGACCTAAATTCAATGACAAGTGGCAAAGAGAAGACAGATAAACACAGAAGGTGACAATATGATAATGAAGGCAGAGATTGGAGTGACATAGCCACAAGCCAAAGAATGCCAAGGATGGCCAGCAGCCACCACAAACTAGGAGAGACTGTGAACCTGCTGAGATCTTGATTTTAGAATTTTGGTCTCCAGAATCGTGTGAAAAATAAATTTATATTGCTTTAAGATGCCAAGTTGGTGGTAATTTGCATGGTAGGCCCTGGAAACCAAGCCATCCACCAAACCCTCTTTTCTTCCATTTTTTTTTTCTTATCCCAGAGTTTCAAAAGCATGAAATTGTGGATTGAGTTAGGAAGACTAGGTGGACAGAAAAAATGGTGCAGTTAAGGTCTTGGCCTCTGGCGTTATACAGTGTTGAGTATGAGTTCTAGCTTTGTCACTTAATAACTTGGAAAGAAATTAGTCTTTCAGGCCTCAGTTTCCTCATTTATAAAGTGCAGGTGACAAGAGTACCTATTTATTGAATTATGTAATGGGAAAGTTGGACTTGGATGCACTGTGACCTAAATGCAGAAATGGAATAAAAAATATTTGACAACTGCGGCCAACATGGCCCAAGAAGAAGAAACTGGGGCAGGTCAGAGGCCCCTGCTGGACCAAGAAGCTAACCATTTAGATGCCAGTGAAGAGCTGGAGGTGGTCTTAGGGAAGGACCAGTCAGCTGAGCCTTTTTACCAACTGGTAGGGGGAAATTGTCAAATTTTAACCACCTTACTTCTGAGCTTCAGGTGGCACAGCCTCACTGCTGACTATCAGCTGAGTACCAGCTTTGCCTAAATCCACTAAAGCTGTCTCTGCATTGTCTCACAGTGCTCTTTCTCTTGTCTCATAGTGCTCTTGTCTTCCCTTTCCCATGCTCCATGTTGAGAAACTAAATTTCAACTTGCCTACTCAAAGTTGGTCAATTTTATTTTGAATACTCAGTCTTCGAGAGTTCTACTCCTATACCTCAGGGAGTGTGGGCAATAGGTGTACACTTATTTTCCATCATGTCCTGTTCCTCCCTGCTGGCTCCCCCAACCTCCAGAGGAATCGTCTCTGCCCCTACAGCAGTCTCTGTAAAGTGGCCATACCTACAGTACCTCCTGGTGATCATCCCAGGCAACATAGTATATAACTTGCAAGATCCAGGGCAAAATGAAAATGAAGGGCCCTGTGTTCAAAAATCATTAAGAAGTTCAAGACTGCAACAGCAGAGCATTAAGTCAAGCACAGGAAGCCAAGCATGGGGCCCTGTGTGATTGCACAACTTGCATGCCCATGAGGCCAGCCTTGATTCCAGGGGACCTCGTGTAGTTCACCCCTCAGCCTCCAACACGGGACCATCCCATTTCAGCTGGAACAGCCCGCTAGCAGGTAGACTGACTCCTATTCCTCTGCTGTCTTCTCCTCTCCAGAGGGTTATGCAGAAACATCTAAAATCTGTTTGACAGGAACTATTCGCCTAAGGAGGTGTAGAGGTGTCTTCTCAAGTTCTCACTCCCTCTGACCCAACCAGTATGTTCTATCCACTGCAGCCACCCCAGGCCTATATGAGACACATGTGAGAAAGTCTCCTGCCCTCATTCCACAGGGGAAGTACATGACACTCTGCTTTCTGCTTCTTTCTCCAGGCATACTGAATTCTGATCTTCTCTCCACAACCACTTCGACCCCATCTCACCTTTATGACCCTTCTCAGGGACCAGGTAACATCTCAAGCCCTCAGAATCTCGGTCTCTGCCATCCTTTCAGGACAGTGGCTGCACTTTCCAACAGTGAAAGGCTTTCTTCTTCCCCTCCCTGCCTGGAAGTAACTGCCCTCATACCACATCCTCTGGCCTTTCTACATTGTGCCTCTTAAAATGAAGCTCTGACTTTCGAATTTTGCCTTTAATATATGAAGAAAGCTTTTCAAGGACACGGGGGGAAGAATTCCTCTCTCTCTCTCTCGCTCTCCTCCAAAACTAGGCTTGTTTAAAACATATTATCTTATATGGAATTTTTATTATTAAACAACTTTTTATCTCAAAATTGAATAGTTTCTTTATTCTAGGTAAACACCCTTCCCCCAAAGTGATCACTGCCAATGAGCTACATGAGTACCTTTTATAAAGAAATCAAATAATGCATTTAACATACTTAGCAGTTACATAGCAGTAGTAAATGCTAAATAAATGATTGCTATAAATTATAATTATCTAATTACCTGTGCTATTAGGAAAAAACAGTTTCCATTTATTTCTCCCCTTACTTAAATCCAGATAGAATAATATGTGTAAATTCTTTGAACTTTGAAAAATATATAGCCAAGGGAAGGCAAGGTATTTTTGTCAGGTAAATTATTTTGCAAAGTAGATTCATAAAATAAATTGTCACTCCTGCCTCTATGATATTACCATACAAACGAAAAGAATTATTTTATTTCTCAGAACCTCACCTTTACTAGATTATATTGATTAGTTTCTGACATTCAGCCATTTTTTTATCTATAAAAGTAACAATTTCCTATGGTTCAATCTAAGGATTGACTTTTAATGGTTTTTATTAATCCTACTTCCATATATAGATAAATATCAAGAGAAGAAATTGCTATGGTAACCCTAAGAATCAAACAGGATCCCACAATAGGAACTGGAAGAAACTAGTACAGACTCAAGTATTTGCAAATGAAGACTTAAGGCCCAGAGAGATGAAGTGAGCGTCTCAAAATATCTTGGCCAATTAGTGATAAAACTAAACTCTGGCTGTCTACACCAAGCTTCTTTCCACCACACCAGGCTGCCTTCCTTATTTCTTTAGATTTGTCAAAATATGCTAGGAACATCACAACTTTACTGAGAAATCAGTTCTCTGAGGATGATTATTAAGGCAAATATCAAAGTTAGATAAAATCTAGGATAGAAGCATGTTTTTCAAAGACTTTTGATCAATGATAATTAAACTTTTAAGAGAAGAAAAATCAAAATGAAGATGTTTGCTTCTGAGACATTATAATTTGGAGATTCTCCTGATTAAACTATTTTTAAAGCCCCCTTTATGACCGTACTCTAATTTTTGAGACATGGATTTTGCAGTGTTTCTTGAGCTAACAGCTTCTGGTTTATTTTTTATTATTATTTCAACATTATCTTCAAACTTCAACTTATTTGCAAGTATAATTCATAATTGTCTCTAAAATATTATAACAGGTCAAACAAGACTAAAAGGAAATATCTTAAATAGCTCTAACCTTAGTTCTCTGTAGCCATTATAAGAAGAAAATACCACCACGTTTAACCTCCCAATTTAAGTAATGAATTTGATGTGTCCACATGAGATGTCCTTTCCAGAAGCCATTACTGTGACTAGTAGCTTGTTAATGCTGTACCGCTATGAATAAAAGTCTATTAGGACTTTCACCATAGTCATTATGCTGGTATCTATACAAAATTGATTCATTTCACCTACATCAACCCTTTAAGGGATGTAGTGATAATCTCAATATGCAAATAAAGAAACTGAAGTTTAGAAAGTTTCCATAATTTTCCAAGGTCACACAACTAGTTACAGTTCGAATGCTATGAATCCACCTCCATGCTACCTCACAATCAAGAGTCTATTCATTCTACTCACTCATGACCCTGCTGGGACAGTAGTAGCTAAACCATATTTGTAAGACCCAGATTTCACATGACAAACTCTGCTGAAAATATTCCAGTCTTTTTTCAGATGAGTCAGATGTCTCAAGTATAGTTGAAAAAATAATAATAATAATAATAATAATAATAATGTCACTGCAACAGCAGAAATTCCAAATTAATTGCCAGATCTGCAGTTTACACCCTTCCCATTATCATCTCCTATGGCCATTTAAAAATATGTCACACACTCTTTCATACTCTTCCTTTCAGAAGTGAAGCCTAACTCTCCTTCCCTTGAGGGTAGGCTGTACATAGTGAATAAACAAAACGTGGTAGAAGTGACAACATAAGACTTCCCACACTAGCTCATTAAAGGAACTGTAGCTTCCTCCTTGCTCTCCTCTCTTGGGTTACTCATTCTGGGGGAAGCCAGCTGCCATGTCATAACTACATTCAAGCAGCCCTGTGGAGGGTTCCATGTGGGTAAGGGCTGAAGTCTTCTGCCATCCTAGGAGGGACCCCATTGGTCCCATTCAAGCCTTCATATGACTGCAGGAAAAATTCTAACTGAAGCCTCATGAAAAACATCAATCTAGAACCACCCAACTAAGCCAATCCCAAATCCCTGAACTTCAGAAACTGTGAGACAATGACTATTTGTTGTTTTAAGCTCTTAATTTTAAGGTAATTTTTATGAAGCAATAGAAAATACATATTTATGCCTAAATTATGCCTTTTCTTATAGCAAAGCAAAAAGCTGAATGACTCATAGCTACTCATAGCTGCCATACATATAAGGCAAATATCTCCTTGGTCCAGGTTTACTTAGAACACACCCAGGGGTCAGGATAACTAAAGGGTGTTCACCTCAAGGCTTTGCCTGGGCTCAAAAAATAATAATGTCAGATTGTTTTTCTACCAGTTACATCATGCCCGATTCCTTATGGGGCACAGGAGAGAAGGATGAAAATCAAGCTGATTTTAAAAAAGCAAAATTGTTACCTGTAAGATAAGAGCACTATCTTTAAATGTCCAGCTTCTGTGTGATAATAATCATCACTCTGTGATAATACCCTATATGACAAAGTTCTACACTTCAGCAATTGAAAACAGGACATGTCTTTTAAGATCAGGAAGCCGATTATTTCCTTAAGTATGTTATTTCCCTTGACCCCTACCAAACTGAAGGCAGTTAATGATTGATGTAGTAGATGAGGTGAACTTAAAGAGTAAAAACTCCCTTTTGGAAAAGTGACTGTTGCCATATGATGTGGGGAGTAGCCCCGAGCACTGAAAATCTCAGAAACAGCTAACTGAAGTGAAACATCAACTCTGTTCCAACATGATAAGACTAAAACACATCAAGACTCTTATCAGTCAAAAAACATTTTTTTTCTTTAAGTTTTAGTTATAAGGAAGCTCAATATAGACATCTAAAAACCCAAGAAGACAAGACCTGGTGGTCAACCTTTTCCCATCTACTCTTCAAACTCAAAGGAAAGCATTACTTTCTTAAAGTTAATGTATTCGTTAGTAATCCATTCATCATCATGTCTACCACAGTGGCAGCCAAACAGCTCATCTGTGATTTCTTAATGGGGCCCATAGTGAAAACAGTGACACTCCTCCCTGACCCAGACCATAGCATGTTGCCAAGCTCAGGAGAATGTGAGGTGTGATGCTTACCCAGCCCTTCATGGATCCCAGTCTTGTCCTTAGAGTGCTTTCTCTTCCCCCGTTGCTCCAGGCATAGAAGGCCTCCTATGTTTTCAAAACACAGTTTCTTGTTGATGAAGAGGAAGAGGACAGCCAGAAGAACCATAAAGACTCCAACGGCAGACAAGAAGCCAATGGCTTCAGGAGAGACTGACAAGAGAACACAAAGGAAAAATATCATCACAATTAAAGTGTCCCAACTTTGAGTTCTAACATGTGAGATAATTTATTTAGACTCTTTATGTTTTTTAATGAGAGTGGCAAATACCTTACAAGTCTTGACTTTTGTTGGCATCCCCAGGACTGTGCACAGAGGGAAAGAAAAGAACTATTACCAGGTACATTCCAAGGCCCATTCCTCAGATGACAGATCACCAGGCCTTTGCATATGTGGTTTCTTCTACCTAGAGAACAACTCTTCTGGTTCCTATCCTCAGCTTAATATTCAACCACAAGCATGCAAACTATCAGACAGCCAGCCATTAAATGCATTGAGCTGCAAGTGGTTGTGTTACAAAAGCAAGTCTCTTAATAACACAGCTGCCTAAAACTTAAAAAATAATCACTTGAAACAAACTTTTAGCATATACATCTATTAGTATTAGCGATTAGAGGAAAAGTTATTTCCTGGATACATTTTTGCAAATCCAACTATGTAATATGACAATGATGATTGTCAATAGTGACAAGAAAATTCTTAATCCATACTGTACATTTAAGAAATTATAATTATATTTTGACTGCTAATATTTCAGAATTTTGGAAGATAAAATTCCATCTTTTACCTTCTCCTCATTAAAATATCCTAAGTTTTAAATGATTAAATGCTTTACTAGATATCAGCCATTGAGTTCAGCTGCGAGGCATGTATAACAGGAAGACCAGAGCTAGTCTGGGGTTGAGGAAAGTCTTGTCTAAGAAAATGAAATTTGAGCCAAGATAACATTCAGTAAAGACATCCAGAAATCAACTTGTTAAGGGAATCAATTACAGAGCATGTGTCAATAAGAGTTATTCAAGGGAGTTGATTATATGTGAAAGCTTATGAAAATGAATCTCCTAAGAGCAGCTTTAATGTTTGGGTAGGTTTAATATGTATGTTAATAATATGAAGGGATAATAATATTCACCTCACCCTACCATCCATATAAACAGAGTAAGAATGAATCAAACCAGTCTCAACCCCATGAAAAGATAAAGAAAATGAATAGTACTCCCTCACTAAATCTATCTAGTGGCAAGTCAATAAAAGAACAACACAAAAAATAGCAACAAGATAATAGCTTGCAGTTTGTAAAACAATAATAGTGCCTGCTATCAAAGCCAACATGTACCATGAAAAAAAATGCACATATTGATCAGTCCTTCTCTCTTCAGAGGCAGCACAAATAGTGGGTACTTACTGGTATGGGTTCAGCAGTGACACTACCAGGAGAAAATCATATTCTACCACTTATTATCTGTGTGGCCTTGGGGAAATTATTTAACCTCTCTGTGATTCAGTTTCCAAGTAATGAAAAGAAATATTAAATACAGCTACATCAAAGATTAAATGAGGAAACACAGGAAAAATAAACTGTATGGCACCTGGCACAGAGAGCGTTCTCAAACAGAAGTAATCACCTTCCACAATGTCACCATCCTCATCTTTATATAGCTGTTAAAATATCTAGGAATATGGGATGAATGTGCTGCTTTATGTGCAGTCTGTGGACTCAATCTCCCTCTCTTTCACCAAAACAATTATTTCACTTCAGTACTTTCAACTGCTTCCCCTTGTAGAAACAGCATCTTTCCCATATCCATTAAAAACGCACCAAGTATCTCCCTTCCTTTAAAAGCGCCTCCTTACCACCAGGTGCTTCTCAATTACAGCCCTCTCTCTTTTCCTTTCGCAATCAACTATCTTCAGGACATTTCCCACAGTCATCTTCTTCAAAGTCACTAGCCTCCTTTACACAGACTCCCACTGGTCTCCATGTGCCCAGCCTTACGCCCTCAAATCCCTTTTCACACAGTAGTCAGGGTGATCCTTCTGAAATATAAATCTGATTTGTTCAACTGCTCTCCTAAAACCCTTTGTAGTGGACCGAATTGTGGCTCGCAAAAGATACATGCACCCCGAATTTCAGAATGTGACTTTATTTGAAATACAGGTCTTTGCAAATATAATTAGTGTAGGATCTTAAGATGAGATCATCCTGGATTCAGGTGGGTCCTAAATTCTATGAAAAGTATCACAGTGAGAGAATAAAGAGGAGAAGATACAGAAGATAGTCATGTGAAGACAAAGGCAGAGACTGGAGTTATGAAGCCTCTAGCCAAGGAATGCCAAGGGTTGCAAGCAGACGCCAGAAGCTAGGAGGGTCATGGAACAGACTCTCCCTCAGAGATTCCAGAGCAACTAACCCTGCTGACATCTTAGCTTTGGAATTCTGGCCTCCAAAACTGTGAGGATACATTTCTGTTGTTTTAAGTAACCCTAGGAAAATAATCCAATGGCTTTTCAGTACTCATAGGACAAAACTGAAATTCCTTAACTTGGTTTACAAGGCCTTTCATGACTTAGCTACTGATTCCAGTCTTTGTCATTCATCACTCCCTAACATCAAACTCTTTTGTCAGTGTATTCACCTATTTCTGGTTCCCCAAACATAGCTTATCTTTAAATAAGCTATTTCAACAGCATGGGACAAGTCCTTACCTCTCCTTTGGCTAACTCTGACACTGTACTTTCTCTAAAAGCCTTCCTTTTTCCTCTTGACCAGGCTGGATGCTTCTTCTGTATATTCCCACCTACTGAGTTCTTGATGGCTTTTCAACAGTTTTCAAATGTTAAATTTGAAACTTCATAAGAACGGACTATCCTTCAGATATTCATTGTACTCTCGGCAGCTAGTATAGGGTAGGCGCTCAATAAATATTTGATGCCTGAATGTTGAACTCTTTTGTGTTACAAAACATTGAAAAATGTACCTATCAATGAAAACTTCTGGAAAGAAAAGATATATATACCACAAGTGGGTCGGTAACACTAACAACACAAGATGTGACTTATATAAGATCCGGTCTTAAGTAAAAATGGTTAATCTAACATTGATAAGCAGAAATATTTGTACCTAATAATTCCATTCATTAATAAAACTAAATTTTTATTTTTGAATAGTCTGTTTGTTTTCCTATTATAAAGCAATATGAGGCTCATTGCATAAAATCTGCAAAATATAGAAAAAGATGACAAGAACCATTGATAAGACTTTGTGCCCATCCTTCCAGTCATTTTAAATTTCAAGTTGGATGGTGAACACTAGGAATAAGTACAAATCTAGCTAAAACAGAGAATGAGTTTAGTTTGGCAAGTTTGGTTGCTTCAGCAGAGTTCATGTTCCTTCCATAATCTATTTATTTTAATTCCATCTTTTTCTATGTGTTCATGGGTACTTAGTGGGGAGTCTGAAGAGGTGCATAAGCGGCTGCTAGCCAAATGCTTTATTAAACTGTGGGTCAGCTTGTATATTTTCTACATGAGTACAGTATCACAGAAATGGCTAAGTTGGTAGTGAACTCAGACTTGTAAGACTTGCTTAACCAGAGTGGTACACAAACTGTTCTCTTTAAAAAGGATTTAAAATTTTTCCAATGTAACCCAGCAATTCCACTTTCAGGTATATTTCCAAGAGAACTGAAAATATATGTTTACATAAAAACATGTGCATGAACATTCATAATAACCAAAAGTGAAATATTCCAAATGTCCATCAACTGATAAATAGATAAATATGTGGTATATCCATACAACTGAAGATTATTCTGCAACAACAAAAAAAAAAATGAAGTATTGATACATGCTGAAACATGGATGAACCTTGAAAACATTATTCTTAGTGAAAGAAGTCAGATACAAAAGTCACATATTGTTTGATTCCATTTATATAAAATGTCCAGAATAGGTAAATTCATAGAGATGGAAAGTATATTTTGTTGTTCCCAGGAGCTGGGAGGAGAGTGAAATGAGGAGTGATAGCAAATGGGTATCAATTTTCTTTTTGAGGTAATGAAATTATTCTGGAATTGGATAGTGATGATGATTATGCAACTTTGTGAATATACTAAAACCAGTGAATTGTACACTTTAAAAATTTATGAAATATGAATTTTATCTCAAAAAAATTTAAATTCCAAATACATCAGTTTAATAAAATTGAGAGAACATATGAAAAACTTATAATCGTTTTCTTAGATTTGGTTTGAAAGTAATTTTCTTCATGTTTAAATTTTCTATGATTTTATTATTCAAAATTTAGAATTAAAAATTAAGTTTAAATATAATAGATTATGAGAATTACAGTCAGTATAGCTCTACCATCAATGGATAATACCAAACACAGCAAGTCAACAGCTCTATCGGTATAAGCCAAAGAGGGTTTGATTGCTGCATTTGAGTCTAAAGAAAATGAGAGACTTTGGCAGGGAAAATTAAAGCCATTTTGCATCCCATATATACAAATGCTATAGTGAAGAACAAGTATCACATGTATCATCTGCAATAGATGACAAGGGCACATATGTCAAGAAACTTAAGTGCCATCTGCAGAGTAGCTCATCTAATTATTCCAGTAATTACTAAATTGAAAATCAGATGGCTGTGAAGTTCGGTCACACAGTTCATATTGAAAACTTCCTCAAAGTTAAATATATCTCTCACATTCCACTGAATTGTCCCATCTGTTGATTTTCAAGTAATGACTCAAGGAGAAGAAAGAGCATATAGCGACACAAATAGACACTGCTACACAATTACTAGATGTTTGTAAATTTTATGCCATGATTGCTGAAGAGGTTAAAAAAAAAAAGGCTGACCAATTGCAGATGAGAGAAAGCTGAAAATCTTATTAAACAAAATGGTCAAGAAATAGAATCAGAATTAAATGAACCATGACAATAGAATTAATTTAAAAATAAAAGTTAAAATTTCTCAGGAATAAACTTTCTTAGCATCACTCTGAAGAACGTGAGGAATCTCATTAAAAACAGGAGGAAAGTCTGATGTAAATGTAAAACTCTAGTCATTTATATATACCTTTACCATCTTTGAATATCCATCAACCTGAAAGTCCTATTTTCAGTGATGAAATTTCAATTTGATTCATCCTTTTAAAAAAGCAGCATGACTTTGAGGTTGTTTCTATGATGATCCCAGGCATGGTCATGCAGGAAAAGTCTCTGATTTGAATCTAAGCTTGTTTACCCTAGAATTTCAGAACCGATATAATGCACAAAACAACATAACGATCGCAGACCATAGCACTATATTATAAACTTCAAAGCTACTAGGAGACTAGATCTTAATTGTTCCCACCACACAAAAAAAAATGATAATTATGTGACATGAAAGACCTATTAGCTTAAGATAGAATGTATCGAATCAACATGTTGTATACCTTAAACTTATACTATGTTATATGTCAATTATATCTCAATAAATATAAATTTGAAACAAAGAATTCAGGATTGCTTGTGCATGTCTACATCCTCCTCCATGGATCCATCCACCTGAAGACCCAAGAAGCCTCCCAAGAAGGACAGCGGACAAGGTCAGAGCAAAAGTGACCTGAGTAGAGCACAGGTATCTATCACTCAGGTTGACCCAAGCCCAGACTCCTTTGGTCCTAGGGAAAGGAGGTAACAATAAAAGCTATAGCATTAGATATTAACAGCTTTTATGAACCTAGGAGATATTTTCAAAAGCAATTTTGGCGCAAATAAGAGTTGAGGCCATTGACCTACAGTTTATGTTCAGACTTTCTTTGTAACCATCAAAAAGAACAAAAGGTAGGAAATGAGAAACTTTTAAGAGTTGAACACCACTGTGCCAGCTCCATCCATATATAGCTCCTTCAGTGTACTAATTCAAAATATCTGTAGAAACGAACTCATTTTTACCATTATCTTTTTTTTTATAACCAACTACAAATTAAATAAGTCACTTTAAAAATTAGTACAGAACAAGTTAAACTGAGTGAGGGCTTTAACTTTCCTTTTTTCCTACAGTGATGCTTGTGGAACTAAAAAAACTAAAAGAACAAAGCCTTTGCTACTTAGTAGCATATTATTTTGTAAGTGCCCTAAATTGAGGTTTAGTTAGGCATTATAATCTCAACGACCTTCATGGGTAGTCAATCATTTTCTTAAAATTTTGTAGGACTATAAAAAATAAAATGTATATTTAAAATTTTAAAAAAGGTAGTTCTATTTAAATTTTCTCCTAGTAATAGCTAACAAGGATATGGTAACTACATATTCAAATAAATTCTTTGGAAGGAAAAAACAGACCTTTCAAAAAATAGGAAAAAATTGGCTTAATGAAAACTAAGTGAGATTTTAGCATGTTCCAAAATAAAACATAGCAACATATGGAGTCACTAGCAACCAATCATTTCTCAAAACACTTGAGAACACAGCATTTGGGGGTATACATAGGGTGCTATCTTTAATATAGTAATATATGTGTGCTGAAATGTGTCCATCTCCTACTGAGAAGTAACCTAACCTGTCTGCTTCGAATGTTTAAAATATAAATTCTCCTTTAATACACACACACACACACACACACACACACACACACACACACACACACTTCTAAAAGTCAAGAATTATTAGGAAACTAGTTCTCCTTTCCTTTAATATTCAAGTAGTTAGCTCAGAAACAGAAATTATGAAAATAGCTAAAATGCACCAATAGGTCCACAGAAGAAGCCTTTAAGACTTTCTTCATTTGTCTGAGTTTCCCTGAATACTTTAGCACTATCCACTGTCCCCAACTTCTCCTTTCCCTACGTCTTTCCAGGTGGGGAAGATGACAAGAAAGAAGCAAAAAGAATTAGATGGTGCTGATAGTCTATAAGGCTATAGTCAACATTTTTGGATTGTTGCATTTTTAACAGAATGTTATATTGCAATATAACATTAATTAATTAAGCAATATATGGGCCTTGTATAATTTATGTCATTTGCCAAATAAAATTAATCAGTTAGCATTGATGGATATCACTCATCATAACTGAAACATTATTAAATTTAATACAATTATTAATAAACATATGCTCAATAAAAGCATGTCATGTTAAAACATTGGAGAATACACTTATATGATTTTGGTGGGATGGTTGTTGAATCATTGCGGCAATTTAGCTTTCAAGTAAAAAGAGAATATTTTTATAAATGAGAGGAAATGAGAGACAAGTCTCCTTCAGACAGACAAAATATCTTAGAAGAAAGATATCCAACTTACTTCAGCTCTCCAAAACAAATGCATCTGAAGAGCATTTGGAATGAAATATTTTTGATTTGTTTATAACTTCCTTATTTTTCAACTCATGGAAGACTGCCCACCCACACAGTGAGACTGAAATTTGAACAGAGTTGTTTATCACCAATCTGATACCCTTAAAAAATAAATCACTTTCTTGCAGTCTAAAACAATTAATATTTTTTAAAGATTATTATAAACACTCTTCAAATTTTAACTTTTGACCCCAAAAAATAGTATGTAGAGCTTTGTGCTCAAGGACTAAGCAGAATATAGGACATCCAGAAATAGGAAAAAAAATTCAAGAGCAATTTACATCCCCATTTCTCAGACAATATATTTTCTTGTGTTTAGAAACACAATTCCATCCTGTTACTAAGAATTTGTTGGGAATACTCATAATCCAGACATTTCAGCTGGGAGTATAATGTACAGCCCTTACAGTAAATGGATCCTCCAGTATCAGCATCCCTTTCTAAAGTTCAGACCACATGATGACTATTCAGGTAACAACAAGTAAACAAAATTATCATTGTATTCAAATAAATCTTTTACCTATTCTTGCTCCGTAGTAGAAGCTAAGAAGCTCCTCTGTAATTTCTGAATGAAACCCCCTCCCAAAATATATGGGATTCTAATCGATTCTCAGATTTCTCTACTAGAAGTATTTACTGATTCTTTTTAATTGTCAAAAAAATAAAAACATAAATTGTCTGTTTTACTGTCTGTGCTAATTTCATTTCATTATATTCTTGGAGTAAGCTATTATTTTCCCACTGATTCCCATGGTATTCTTCATTATCAGCTGCTAATTGTCTAGCATTCACATAGGACTGTGAACCAAGTAGGCTGCTGCGTGGGCTGAAGTTCTAGGGGAAGCTGAACAGCACTAGGATTCTGCATTGTTATTATTGTGACACATTAGAAAGTTTCCACCCACTTACATGCCCACATCACTCTGCTACACCAACCCAGAGGGGCTGTGCATCGATGCATGGGAGGCCATCTGCACTAGGCATTCCACTTGGTGATTATCACACACATCAAGGGAAGATTACACTGGGCCAAACCACTGCAGCCATGAAAGCCAGAGGTCTGGCTCCATATGGCAGGCATGAATATTGATCTTAAAATGCAACTATGACAAGTCCCTCTAAAAAGGTTTCTTTATTCCCAGCCTCGAGCCTGGTTACTCTCTCAAAATTCTCTCCATTTACCCTTTCAGAATTAAGGACAAGTTAGAGATTTAAACATTTTTTGAAACATGCAAAGGGGTTAGAGACTTTTAAGTAGATTTTGAGATGTACTGCTCCTTGAAATTATTCCCAGTAGAGACTTAGATATCTGGAACTAATTACGTTTGACCTTATAAATTCAGAATGTGCCAAACAAAAGCTATTAGAAGAGCCACAACAACATGCAACATTTCACACATTTAGGTCAAGAGGGAGTTGTGAAAGTCTCTTAATTAGCAAAGAAAACAAGAACTATAAAAGCAGGATTTTGTAGCACAGAAGGTGGCACTTTTACTCTTTGTGCTTTGCAAGCATCATGTTGCAAAGTCTTGTGAAACAAAGCTCTGATTTCATAGCATGCTCTGTGCCAATCACTTTTACCAGAACATTGTGCCTCTTGAGACACCTGTGCCTCTGGTCACACTCTCAGGATACAGGGCTATCCTCACCAGATTAGAGTCACAGGGAGATAAATTTCTTTCATGGGTTAACCAGGATCATCCTAATGCTGTTAAAACATGAAAGAGGTAGGGCGATGAAAGAGGCAAAGAGAGAGGTAAGCTTCAAGCTAAGCCTCACTTACTGGTGCACCTTGGTGAGGTCGACACCATCCAAATATTATTCCAGAGCTTTAAAAGTTCAAGATAATATTAAATGTTCACTTAGAGATGCTCAGCCTCTTAAGGACTCGTTCACTCTAAACCAGCCAGAGGCTGAAGGGCAGAGTGGCAGAGCAGATACAAAAAAAAGTATTTGGCACAGAGTTAGGAGATTTAAGTCTAGCACTGTACTACCTAATTCTATAAATTTGGGTGGTATGAGGTCCTGAGAGCAGGACGGTGTCTTGACTGAATGACATATATGTGCTTTCCCAGCAATAATGTATGTGATAAATTCAGACACCATCTTTTATATTATAATGATTATTCCTGGCCCAGAAATAAAAACCAACTTTGTATCTATATAACTACAATCAACCTTGTATCTGGGGAGTGGCTCTACTTAAGACAAAATTATGTGTCAAAGGTTGCCTGATGAGTGATGAGTAAGAGCAAGAGTAGTTGGATCATCTGTGGCCTATTACCAACCATCTACAGGGTAGAATACTCAATTATCTTCCAAGGACTTTCTTGCTCAGATCCCAGAAAGGCCATTTAAAATCAGAACACTCAAACCTCTGGACAGAGCTAGAACCCATGTCATTCATCCTATTCTTCAACTTTTCTTTCCATATGCCTAAGTCATCTCAAAGGTCTTCTGATGTGGCGTTCTCTTCCTATCACTTCTCTGCTCATCTCTCAGAGTCTTTATAGTCTTCAAGATTCTGGTTTTGGGTCCTGTCCCCACTTTAACAAGCAGTTTCAGATATTTCTTGTCTTTTCATGGCTTTGGCCATCACTGAGAGCTACCAAGTATGTGTTTGTAAGTCAAAACTCTAATCTGACACATACATCTCTACCAGAAGGTCCTACAGGCAGTCCCCAAATGATCGAGCCTGAAGTTAATGCATTATCTTCTTCAAAAGTCCTTTGAAACCTCCCAAATCTCCACCATTCCATTTTTAGTGCAGTACTTTAGTCAGACCCTTACCAGGCTGGACTGTGACAAAAACTTACATTGTCTTCCACCTTCTTTCCCTTGTACTTATTTTTTTTTAAGCCTAGTTTAAGTTTCAACTGCTTAATTTCTTAAAAATACAATTTGAGTCTCTGGTTAAGAGGACTAGCTGGGATAAGCTACTTTAATACACTTACAGAATAGTGAGGTTCAGACAAAAATCATTTCATGAACATGTTTGAACATTGACTATTACACACACACACACTCACTAACCCCTATCAGAGTTAGCTATGTATACTAGAGACTCAAGGTCACTGGCTAAGAATTAAAGCTCAAACTATTGCCATACCATTTGACACCCTTTCCAAATCAGCCCAAACAACCTTCCTAGTCTGGTTACAGAAACCCACTAGAAAGTCAACTCCTCTACAAAGCCTATCCTGCCAGGCAGAACATATGACTATGCCTTTTGCACAGAGCTTGTGTCTTTACACTTAACTCATGATATTGCAATGTTGTTAGTTTAACCCAGCTGTGATCCCTCCCAGACTATAAATTTAATGACATCAGAGATGGCATTTTCTTACTTATGTTTATATTCCTGATGCCTTGCTCATAATAAATAGATCAATAATGTATGCTAGTTTAAATTACAAATTATAACCTCCAAGATTATATTTTATTTTAAATTAGTTTACTTATGGGTTATTTTATATAAACTATTATTGAATTAGCATATGGAATGAGATGAGTCTCTTAAAGATTCCTTACAAAAATGAATTCCAGGAATGGTATGTCCTTGTTAGCTCAACAAGTATGTTGTTATGTCTCACTTGCGTTATGGGTTAGGTCTATCAGGGTCTCTAGTCAACTATCAAATGTGTAGGCTGGGAAACTCTTATCTATAAACTGTTTGTTTATTTTAGAAGGAACCCTAGACAACATGGATTCAACCCTTTATTTCACAAAAAATAAAGACTCAAGGCCCAAAATGCCCAACGACATGATGGCAGAGCCGAGACAGGAGTCAGGGATCCCCATGCATTCTGACAGTGCCAATTGCTTCGCTTTCTGCTTCTTCACCCTGACATGCTCTCACAGAACCACAGCATCTTTGGTGTAGAGCCCTTCTTCCCTCTAAGAAACTCCAACATTTCACAAAATGAGAAAATCTAATATATACCAACCATGACTCACAGCCATCAGTATCCACTTGAATGCTTCTGGCAGCTGAGAAACTCACTACACTTCTGAGCAACCCATTTCTTCTTTGCCCACATCTCCTGAGTAGACACACTTCTTCACAGAGAAAGCCAGCATCAACTCTGTCAATAGCAAAAGATGGACAGCACTTATGCTTCCCCAATTTTCTCTCAACTATTCCTCAAAAAATATGTTTATGACTCTACTGTTTTACTTGTTGCTCTGTCCCACAGAGTATGACCTTGCCCTAAACAGCTTTTGGCTTTGCAAAGGGATGAGAAATAAAGCCTGTGAAAAATTGTCTATCAATACCTAGCTAATTTTTTCTATGCAAAATTTCCATTTCCATCAGCTCTGCAGGATATCTGAACAGTAATATGCAGGACTCATCAACAGAAAATATTAGCTGAGAATGTTCTGTTTTAGAATCAGTTTACAATTGGTAGAATGCTAAGAAGGAGATACTATAAGCACTATGCAAGTACTATCTAAGAAAATAAATCTTTAGAGCCACAATATCCTAGAACATAATCAAATATGTTAAAACTTTTTAACATGAATTAAAACAGCTCAAGAAATTCTCTCCTATTTTTCCTTTCAAATTCCATCCCAAATTTAGGAAAGCACTCACTAAAATATCAATTCAAACCCAAAAATATTCTGTGCATATTTTTGATATGATCACAACCATCTAAACTCCTGCAGTGATTCTGTTTCAGAATCCCACTGTGAGCAGAAAAACAGAAGAAATTTATCTCTCAGCTCATCTAACATCTCTTCCAACTAAACTTTTCTGAAACCTAGTAGAGTCCCATTTTGATCGCCCCACTGATATCTCCGCTGAAGAGAGTAAAGATTAAATAGAGCTCGTTCTCCTACATGGAATACAAACCTGAGATTATTTCTCCAATAACTCAACCATTTACTGAGTACCCACTTATGACTAGAGTCGATTCCTAACTCCAAGAAGTTTAATGAAAATGTTCAAGGAAAGCTTCACACACTGAAAATTTATTCCACATAAAACAAGGCTTGAAGAAAGGGATATAAGGATCAATTGTTGTAAAATAAGAAATTTTTTAAAGGAGATTGAGTGACTTAGCAAGAAGCACTCCAATAACTTGATTTAAAAACATCCCATTATCTACATATGTAAGCAATGCCTTATCTTATTATTAATAGTTCTAAAATAAAAATGAGGTCAATATCTGAAATTTATAATTTACATAAAATACCTTGTCAGATTGCAGGAAGGCAATATGATCTTCCAATTTCTTTTAACATCTTTAATATTAGTAAACAAATTACTTTAATGAGTAATATTTCTGTATATACAGCCAAGGAAACCTTGCTTGGCAAAGACAAAGAACCTCTTCCACCCCTGAGGAATTTCATTTGGCTCTAGGTATTTTATGAAATGCTTTTTGACTTGTCTTTGATACCATCTTTAAGGTAAATCATTTTAATTATCCACAAAATGGAAATTAAAGTCCTGTCCCACACTTCATTGAGGGAGAAGCATAAGAACTTGCTGTAAGGAAAGGGGTCTATCCATCTAAGACAGGGATGGAGATTTGGGAGGGAACACTAAACTGAACCACAGAGCTAAGAAGGAAAAGAGGGATTTTCTGTTTGACTAGGTAAGGGGGAAGCCGCAGGCTTCAGCAGGAGGGGATATAGCAAGAGGTACTAAGCAGTAGGCTCTAGCTCATGAAGGACGGATCATGTTAGAGAAAGGGAGAAGGATCAAGAACCCACAACATCACTAAGGGCTGCAAGAACCCCAGATTGTGGGAAGAAGTGGAGGGTTAAGAATTCAGGTTTCAAAGATTAAAAATAAAATTGTCATGCCCCACCCCCCACAAGGCAAAGAATAACCTGAAGAGTGAAGACACTAGTGTAGACCCAAATTACAATTGATTTATTGCATATGAGTTGGTGTCTTCATGGTGCAGCTGTGAATCTCTGAGCTCTTGGAGGTCCTGTGAGAATGTAATGTCTCACTAGGGTGTCACTAGGGGCCAGTTAGTGACTTGTCAGGACCCCAGCAGTGGCCAGTCCAAGACAGGCTATAGGCACAGGGAGAAGAGCTTGTGTTTGCATAATATGACCTTGATCAAGTAGAAGCTCCAGCAGAGCCTATTAATCTTTTAAGAACTGCCCCCAAGGCAAGCATAACTTATAGACCCTGTCAACTACTTCCACTTATTGGTAGGATACATGGACAGGTGGTCTGAGAATTCCAGGGAAGCCAGCCCACCTCTGCGTGGGCTACAGAATGGAAACCTGGTAGCAGGAAAGCAGAAAAGGAGCCAAACAAGATCCAAATCTCCAGAGAAGCTACTCAGAACAAAGACAAGCATAATAATAATTATTATATTTTACACTTGCATTGCATTTACTATGTGCCAGGCCTTTTACGCTTATTCAAATCTCACAACAGTCCTCCAAGGCTGGAACTATTATTATCATCACTTAACAAGTGAGAAAAAAAAATGAGGTTTAGAAAGTAATTCATCCAAAGTTGGACAGTAATAAGTGTCACAGCCATGATTTGACCCTGGCAGTCTGGCTCAAGTCCCCAATTTTAATCACTCTGCTATCCTGCCTCCTCATGATTTTTTTGAGCTAGAATGCAATAGGCTGTCCGTAGGAGTTCAGGTGACTGTGAGTCAAGCAGTTTTAGCCTGAGGTCCACAGTGAAACAACAATTTAGAAGTGAGAACACGAGGAAGCAAGGCCTCAGCCTGAGCCAGCTGATGGCAATAGAGAATACTAGAAATAAAGAGGATGTCACTTCAGAGGGTGAGGTTGAATTAGTTAAAAGTAAGTGCTAATCTTGTAAGGAGTACAAAAATGAAAACTGTAACTTAACGCATCTGTTTATTCTATATATTCTGTTCATCTTCAGAGATCCCCCCCACATCGTTATAAAAATTACATGCACATAAACAGATGATTGCAATAAATATGGTAAGAAACTAGCATTGCCAGAAAAGTTAAAAGAGAAAAAAAAGAAGACTGCTCATCCTAAAATTGGGAATTGAAAACCCCCAGATGACATCAGCCTAAATTCTCCTAGAAAAGAATGACAGCAAGCAGGCTGGCTTGGGGAACTTTCTGTTTGGGAATGGCCATTTTATCACAAGAGATAAAGAGCAAGGGCTTGGTTAAAGGATCAGGACAAATGCCTGGCCTCTGCCCTCCTGCTGTCCTCATCTTCTTCCTCCTCGGGTGCTGTTATGGATTGAATCATGTCCCCCCAAAATTCAGATGCTAAAGTCCTAAACCCCAGTACCTCATGCTGTGACTATACTTGGAGATAGGGTCTTAAATGAGATAATTAAGTTAAAATGAGGTCTTTCAAGTGGGCCTAAATCCCCTATGACTGGTGTTCCTATAAGAGGAAGAAATATGGACACAGATGTGTATGCACAGAGGTAAGACCATGTGAAGACAAAGGGAAAACATGGTCATCTAGAAGTCAAAGAGAGAAGACCCAAAATGAAATCAACCCTGCCAACACCTTGCTCTGTGACTTCCAGCCTCCAAAGCTGTGAGGGAATGCATTTCTGTTGGTAAGCCAAGCGTTTGGTATTTGTTATGGCAGGTCAAGCAGACTAACACAGGTGACTTCCCTTGAACTATAAATGTAGATGAGAGAATGATTAGCTATCTCACTGAATAAACATGTATCTTTACAGACCCTAAAACAGTCGCAATCAGTGTTTTGAGGGGATTATGCATCTAGTAGGGACAGGAGAAAATGAAATTCCCTGCAGGCTTCTGCAGCCAAGTTTCCAAGCACCACAACCCCTCAGTTCATGTCCTTTATACATCCCTTATAAACTATCATGAAGTCCCTTTGGATCCTGTTTCCATGCTCTCCCAGGCTCCTAAATTCATCTTCACCAAATACTGTTTTTACCACATCGCTCTCCTTTCAACTGTGTTAATGATTTCTCATTAGCTACAAGATAAAACCCAGATTCCTTTGCTTATCTCATAAGGCTATCTGCGGTCCCCAAGGAAAACTAGTTCAAAAAAAATCAGTATCCTTAACTCATTGCCCCTGGACACTGTAGTACTTGTCCACGTCTAGGTTTCTGGTCCTATAATCCAACCCCCTCTCTAAGAATGTCTTCTCAGTGCAATGCTTCTCCAAGTCCCCTCTTCTATGACCCCTTCCCAGCCAGCTCTGAAGGTACTACGTAGCATTTACACATGGCTTATCCTATAAATAGTTAACACCTGGCAAGCTAAGCAGCAGCTTTTTATCACTAACACTTTTTGGCACTGCGAAGACCTTGAAGGTAAATGTCTAATATTCTTTGTACCCTGCCCCACCCTCAGTGTCATACAGTATCTATCATGGTCCCTTGGTGTAGTCCCATTCACTAAACACCAAAAAAAGGGGATAAGGCAGAAACATGTGAAGAGAGAGCTTGTAGTAGTCTCTATGTTGTTAAGCAACTCATTTTCTAAAAGTTCCTTTTCCTTAGATAACTGAGAATTTAAATTAAACTTATAGTCTAAATGTGTTTGATCTCTTCCATTCAAGTTTTCTCCTTGAAATATGGTATATGTGTATGTGTGGAGGCAGAGTGGGGGTGGGGGATAGCTTAGAAAAAGCATCATATGAAAGTTAAAGTGGGCATTACTCCCTGGACCATGAACTCCTTGAAGGCAGGACACTTCTGTGTCATGCTTACCCCCCAATTATCTGTGCAAGTAAGTGCATATTCCTTCAATATTTGGTGCATGGATTTATGTGTGAATGGAAAAATTCTAAGCCTGACCACAAACGTGTGACTCTCTGGGGTTTCTCACTGTCACAGCCCTGAGTCAGGCCAAATATCCTTCTTTCCTCTGGTTCTCTGACCCAAAAGTGGGAAGTCTGTTACCTAACCTAGACTTCCATTTCTACCACTTAAACTACAATAACAACAATCTATTCCTATTGGAAATTGTCCCAACACTCCCTAGGCCTGCATGGAAAAAGAGGGAGGACTTCCTGGCCATCCGAAGCAGTTGTGAGTCAAGACAATTACCTTGGCTTGTCCCAAGGTCATGAGCGACTTTGTCAGCAAATGCTCAGGTAATTTTAATGAAAGAGCCGAGAGGGGTAGAGTTTACATAGGAGTTGACAACTGTTAAAGAAAATCTAAAAGTTAAGTAAGTCTTACTGCTCTTATGTCTAAGAATCTCCCTTCACGATTGTCAAGATAAGAAAGTGTAACTGAGGCAAAGGATCACCTTGACTTTCCTAGAACTTGCTAAATTACTTTAACTCCTTGTTAAATAAGCAGAGAAAAAATTTCAAACTGTTAGGTATGGTTCCTATTAACACAGTGATTGATCTGGCAATTATGAATGATAACCCATTTTAAAAATCACAATGAAATAATATTTTTCAAAGCAAAATTAATTTAAATCACATGTAAATTTTGAAGCTCTTGCAGATGGAATCACAGAAACATCACTGCCACTGGAAAGTCTTCACCCAACCATCATCAAGGTAGGTGACAACACTACTCCTGGCACAATCATTTCTGCTGGCTTTGTTATCTGTAAATAAATCCACACTGGACAGCTGCTGAGGAACCTTATTTAGTGCCTCAAAATTCACTAATGGAAACAATTTGTTCAGATTTAACAAAACAAGGATGTGCAGGTACATCTTGTGACATGAGATAAAATGCTGCTATTTTTAGAAAACCTGAAAACAGGCTGAATTATTACAAGTAAGGGAGCATGCCAGGCCCAGCAGCCTGAGGGTGATGAAAACACACCAGGGACGGTGCCAGGGCACAGGACCCCCCTCTCTGGAGGCTCAGCCAGCATCCTGTGCCACTCCTCTGTACCTTCTGAACAGCTGAGATCACAGCTGTAAGAGCAGACACAGAACAGAGAAGGGAAAGGGATGGGGCAGGAAGCAGAGAGGAAGGCCTAGGGGAAAGTGTGGAAAAGAAGAGAAAAAGAGAGAGGGAGGAAGAAAAGGAAAGGGAGAAGATATTGGAGGTGCAGCAAATCAGTATTTCCTCAAATGCAAACTCTCTAGTGAATCCCAGGAGCAATGTGGTAGGACCCCTACCCATTTCACACCTGGTATTCCTCTGACACTGCCACTAGATGATCAGCAAACACATCAACTGCCTTGTGGACCGGAATTCAGCCACCTTCAGTTGATAGTACAATGTTCTGCTCTACACATCCCCCCAAAGCCAGAACCAATTTAGAATGATCTACTACCAACTTTTTTTTATACTAAACCATAGTTACCAATGTTCTTTCTTTGCTAGAAAATATGGCGGAAAATGATGACTCCTCATGTGTTACTATGGAAACCCTAAAAACTTCCTCTAGAAAACATCAAAAAAGGCAGCACATAACCCCACCCTGACTTTCAATCACAATTCTCTCCAAGGAAGAAAACTGAAAATTAGATGGATTCATTCCGAGTTCCCTTTTCCAATCAAACAGATGGAATTTAGATAAGCTCTTGAAGCAAATTGTGATTCATATAATAATATGTAAACTTATTTCCACTCTCCGAGGTTTTTCTGAAGATTTTGATAATTAAAATATTTCTGTGAAACTCAAATTCCATTAAAGCAATATAGTTAATATTTTTGTGCCCTGGCCAAGGGGACAGAATATTTGTGCCCTTTGCTCAGTTTATTAAAATACTGATGATTATGAAAAGTGTAATACTAAGAACCTGTATACAAATTTTTTCCTATGTCCTTGTTTAATGATTTTTCAAAGCCATGGAACAAAATGTGTATTTAGAAACCCCCTATGTGCCAAACATAATGCAAAAAATGATCAAGAACCAAATAAGCACAATTATCAGAAACATCCTTCTAAGTCTATTGATTTAGGATCCATATGTGACACATTCAAATGAAGATCCTAAATGAACAGGCCAAGCACTTTCCCAATGAAACTCCATGTTAAAGAACTAGCATTCGTCATGCTCTTAACATGTGCCAACCCTGTGCTTGCAGTGTCATGTGATCAGTTCCATCCTAGCCCCCACACCACCCAACAACCTTACAAGATTGGTTTTATTACCCTCAGTGACACAGATCATAACACAAAGGCTTAGATGGAGCGAACTGCTTGTTCGTCACAAACCCCTGGTCAGCTGGAGAACCAGGACAAGACCCCAGCAAGGAAGGGGTAGGGTTTTTATGTAGCAGACAATGGAATCTGACTCTGGCTTAAAAAGCAAAACCTGAATATGATGAAAAGATATAGAAAGTTCACAGATTAGAAAGAAAAGAGAACAAATGAGGCCATATGACAGCCAGAACAAGGGCAGCTTGGATACCTGGATAAGAGGAATGAACGAGAGCCACTATCAGCACATATCAGCTTCTGCTACCGCAGGGCCCTGAGTTTCCACTCAAGGGACATGCGGACCTCTTGACTGGAGAGGCTGGACCATTTGATAAACAATACTACCCAGACTTCCTGCAAACTGCCAGAAAAAAATTAGAAGAAAAGGAGGAATGAACAGTGGGCAAGCAAAAATTTATTTCACTGAATAGTATTGAATTCATTACAATAACATTGCAATAATTTGCCCAGGCCACAAAGTTTTTAAACTCTGGGAAGTATATTAAAAGTCCATGTCATTTTCTCCACAGGTTACTACAAATTAATTGGGCAGAGCAGAATTGTCCTCAGACCATTGAGTTTTAGATCTGAAAGAAGTCTCAGAGGTCAACTAGAATAATTCTACCACTTTACAAGTAAGAAAATTGAGGACTTGTACGAGGTTCCACAAGCTAGTGATAGAACCAGGAAAACTGAGCTTGTCTTGGTCCCAGGCCAATCTCTCCGCTATATTGTACCACATGCTGTAGTGTCATCACAATACAGTCTCGATGCAGTGAAAAAATCTGGTCATCTTGCTGTTGGCTAGCATCGTAAGCACATTTTATCTACTAGTATAGTCCCAAACCATATCATCTACTCCTGAAGTTTCCTTTGTATAATCATGCCTCAACTCTGGAGCTAACATGGCAGCTTTAGGATTTAAATGTTAATAAATAAAGTATTACATGTTTTCAGTAATTAGATAGTTTTTCTCAGACTGATTCACCAGTTAAAAAGAAAACTTAGATGATAAACATTTATTAAGCACTTGCTGATTTGCTGAGTGTTTTTTAAGCCATTCACATATAGGTGCACAAGAATGTAAGCCTAGAATTGTTTAAAGAAATAGAAATCAGAAATAACCTAAGTGATAAGCATTGAAGGGAAGGTTGAATCAATCCATAATATATCTTTATGATTAAAAAAAGATTATACTATCGTTAATGTTATAGATATGGAAATATCTCATGATACATAGTTGAATAAAAATTTTATGCAGGAAAAGTATATGCAGCAAAATTCTATAATTTCTACAAAAACAACAGCAACACACATATATGAATGCATGCATATATGTGTTGATACATATGTGTGAACATACACATGTGTGTGTGTGTATATACATACACACATGTAAAATTTATACCAAAGTGTTAACTTGGGAGTGGGGGAGTGAAATAAAGATGATTTAACATTTTCTCCCTATTTTTGTAATTTTTCTATTATAGAAATTTACTTTTTCCTTAAGTAGAAAACAGCTTCTTTCAATGTTAAATGATTGGCCATCTAGGCAATCCTATATGTATCTGATAACCTGAACCTCACTATCCACACTAAGCCCATCTGTATTGAAGAGGCACAAGGCCCCAGAGGCTGAGGAACTGTGCTGGTCCCTGCACACAACCAGCGGCTTTAGCTGGGGAGGGACCATGCTGGGAGTGAGTGTACATTCTCCTCAGAGCAGAGGCAAGGGACGCAATGGTGAGACCTCTCACCCTGGAAAGGCCAACTATTTTTTGTTTTTCCCAGCACCTCTTTAATATCAGAGTCCACAGAGTGAACAGAACAGCTCTTGCATGCTTGGACTTCCAAGAGAAAATAACTGCCCTATATGTTCCTACATCTAGGGATGGGGGTGGAAGAGTGGGAAAATAGTACAAAAAATACAAGTTTGCTGCGAAAAAGACAAGTTTGCTGGTTCCAAGTGTCAATGATTTCCTCCTGTAATTTTAGAGACAACAAGTGTACCTCTTGCTCCAGATTTAGATGCCTTGTTTCCACAGCCAGAATCTGTGTGAAAGCAGGCAGTGAGAAAAGAGCTTTGCAGAAGTCCCTCTGCCTTCTCCAAGCTCTCCCCTCTGACAGGCAGCATGGTGATTTAACTGTCAAATACTAAGCAGCACATCTTTCAAGAGGCTCCACAGACCACTCCATAAATTGACAAAGGAATAGAACAAACAAACAAGTGCCTGAAAGCTTTTGTGTTGCCATAGCAACTAGCTTAGCCTTCCCAAGCTCACAAGGTGAAAACGATTCCACCAAAAAAAGAGAGAATGTAACTAATAAACTTGACATTTTATTAATGCTTCTGTATATGCCAGACTAGAGTTTCCAAAATCGGCCGCAGCTAAGGCTAACTCACCACCAGGTCAAAACTGCTCTGGACCTGGAAGTCTAGCAGGAAGTTTTTGCTATTAATGTTGAGTGAGCAGAGATGTCAGGCTGATCCACTCAGCAGACATGTATGGGACTCACATCACACCACAGAAGGTTTCTATACTGTGTAACATGCAGTACCTACATCTATGAGTCATGAGTAACTCAACTTCATGAGTAAATAAGGTCTGGAGTAAAGATGCAGTCGGGGAGTTTAGGGAAATATAAGAGGGTCTATCTGTGTGGCCCTATACTAAGTTTCCTTCCTGCCAGAGACCAGAAGCCTATCAAGATAAATGGGGGCCATGATTCCACCCTTGGTTTGTGGCATTTGATGTCTTGGGAAGGAATTGGCAAACATGCAGAAGTTTTTGACTAGTAATGGTACCCATCATCCAGAGGGATGATAGGAGAATATCTTAGATACAAAGAAGCTGAGTGTGCTGCTTGTGGATCACAGTACCCAACCAGCGTTCAAGTGGAAAAAGCAGTGCCCACTTCCAATGTAAAATTATCCTCTTGCACTTTTGCTTTCTTGCTCTCTAGTCTTCCCATATATCCAAAAGATGGTGAGAGCATGAAGGTCAACTTCATGAAAGGACACTGCTGATGGGAGCATAAATTGGTACAATTTTCCTACAGGGCCTCAAACACCATAAAAATTTAGGAGTCTCTGACATAACTATGAAAAAGAATTTATTCTAAGGAAATAATCATAGACATGCACAAAGATACTACAAAGGTATTAGTTGCAGTGCTGTCCATAATAGAGAAAAATTAGAAATAACATAAAAGTTCAACGATATGAAAAAGGTATTGAATTTTAGTACAGCCCCACAAAGGAATTCTGTGCAACTATCAAAAAAGCTATAGAAAAATATTTATACTATAATAAGTCAAAGTTTTAAAATAAGTAAAATATCCTTTAAAAAAGTATATAGATGAAGATATGTAAATAACTGGAAAGCTACATATCAAAATAATAATAGTGCTCTGAGTGGTTTCATTATGGTTTTTTTTTTATTTATCAAACTGGTTATAATAAAATCCTATTATATAATTTAAAAGCTATAGAATCTTGAAGAAAAGAAGAAGGAGGAGGAGGAGGAGGAGGAGGAGGAGGAGGAGGAGGAGGAGAAATGGATGGAAGGAAGGAAGGAAGGAAGGAAGGAAGGAAGGAAGGAAGGAAGGAAAGAAGGAAGGAAGGAAGGAAGGACGATAAAGAAAGAGAGAGAGAGAAAGAAAAGAAAAGAAAAGAAAAGAAAAGAAAAGAAAGAAAGAAAGAAAGAAAGAAAGAAAGAAAGAAAGAAAGAAAGAAAGAAAGAAAGAGAAGGAAGGAAGGAAGGAAGGAAGGAAGGAAGGAAGGAAGGAAGGAAGGAAAGGGAAGGGAAGGGAAGGGAAGGGAAGGGAAGGGAAGGGAAGGGAAGGGAAGGGAAGGAAAGGAAAGGAAAGGAAAGGAAAGGAAAGGAAAAGTACGAACAAACAGAGGGTATTTTTATTCCATGCTGTTCCCAGGAAGGGATATATAAAATATAAAAAGTTGAAACTTCTAGAATTTGGTGGCCGATTGGAAGTGGAGAGTGAGTTGGAGCCTAGGTGTGAGGTGAGAGCCATTACCACTCACAGAGGCAGGAGACACATGCAAGGGAGCAGCTGGGGAAGAAAGATAGAACGTGGTATGCGTGTAGAACTGGGGAGGCTCATGAGATGTGGGGGCACACATGTCTAGAGCATCTAGCTCTGTGAGCGGCTGGTCTGGAGGAAGGTCTGGACTGAATAAAAAGAGTGGGAGACAGCGGCAAAAAGACCCTGGATGAAGCAAAGAGTGGGATGAGCTGTCTGCTCTGGTATGAATCACACAGAAAGACTAGAAAAGCCTTTCCTTATGGATATCATCATTTTATACTCAGTAGCCACAGGTTAAAAAGCTCTAAGTAAGATCTGAACAGTATATAGGACAAGAAAGATTATTCCAAAAGTGGATTAACCAAGCTGGCCCCTTCCTTGCTCAATTAAGACACAGGGAAAACCATTGTATGTTTCCAGTTCTAAAGTACTCCTCTAAGTTAACTGTACCACATAACTGCCTGAAATATAATTCAATCTGGTGAACTGTTATAAAAAGGCTACAATATATTTCCAGCAGTTTTAACTTCTTTTTCAGTTAAACAAAAAAAAAAGCAATGGAACAACATTTAAAAGCATAGTTAAGCCACAGGAAGTACACACAGGAAGTGGCTTAAATCATTCATTCTTATAGCTAGTTTGGGGACCGCCTCTCCTAAGGCAGTCTTTTTAGAAGCAGTCAGGGGATAAAATAAGAAAACCCACTGGATCTCCCAAAGTCACCTTCGAACCTCCCACAACACATATTCTCCAGGGACACAAATATTCCAGCAATGCAGTAGTCACATACACCTAAAATATTTCAGATGCACCTTTATTGCTAACTCAGGACCCAGAGGCAAAAGAAAAATATATTCTTTAAAAAAGTATTGGTTGCATCAGTTTTGTTTTTTTCCAATTACTCCCGAAGCAAATATTCTCCTCTGAAACATTTAAAGTCCAGAAAAAAGCATGTGGGTAATAGATCCAGAAGGGTCCCTAAGAGATAATTCTGTGAATACAACCTCCTCTTACATATAAGGCCACTGAAGAACAGAGAGAATTAATGACTTGCCCAAGGACACTTGACCAGCCCCAGGATGCTGGGCTCAACTTTCAGGTTAATATTCCTTACCTGGTCCTTTCTGAATCTCATCCACCCAGTACTCATTCGCCCCCACATACAACAAACACATTTTATCTACTCCTGTCCATCTCACTGCATGAAATTATAGATGCCTAGAATTTTCTTTGCTTGTTTTATACCCACCACTCATATCTCCAGGGACCCAAACAGTGTTTTTCTAGTCTGCCAAACCTGAGAGGTCAGCCAGAACGATCACCTAGCAAAACTAGCTCCACGGGTTCTTCCAGAGATGCACTGAGCAGAGCAGGAAGAACTAACTAAATAAATAATAACCAGAAGTTTCTTTACAAGTGCTTTCCTTTGGGCCTCAGAATGGATAGAAAAGAAGAATTAAGTCAATGCTGAAGAGGCAGAGCAGCAAAAACTTGTAGTGTGAGGATTTTTCATAGACATTTAGCAATGTTATTGCTCCACGGTACAAAGTACTTTTCCTCCCACACTCACAGGTTGTCACTAATGAATGTGCATACAGAAAGTGGCAGCTTCTGTCTATTACATCACCTTGCTTCCTGAAAGAGACAGTGCTTTGGGGTGTGCTTTTATCCTTATTTATGTACTTATCTTCATTATCATGTTCCTGATAACAAGCTGTGTGCTGTGCTCTAGCCCCCAAAGGAAGCAACGCTCAGTTCTTAACCCAGGTTATTAAAAAACAACCAGACGCCTCTAGTGTGCCTTTGAACACAGGAGTAACCAATATCCACAAACATGAGCCAATCTTAGAGAAAAGAAACAAGCTTTGCAAATGAGAACAAAATGTAATTGCCACCATCTGCTCCTGCCAATCTCCAGAAGACTGGCCTTCTCACCTAGATGTAAAACAATCAGGTATCCACAAATGCTAGACCATGGGACTTGGCATCAGTCTACCACATGACTAATGACTACAGGTCACTAATCCTCACATACAACCGCACCTGGCTAGGCATTCAGACACAGAAGGGAGGCTATACCTAGGCTCTCTCAGCTCAAAGCTCTATGCCGGCAACAAAATTAGTTTAAAAACTGACACAGGCATAGGGGAGTGAAACTTGAGTTACATCTTGTCTTCCTGCCAGTTGCTGCATGGAAAACAGCTTTTTATCACCTATTTCCCTTAGAGCCCCTGAATGTCCATTCCTGTCTCTAGTGATGGGAAGAATAAGCAAAGCAGTTTGATTGCAGCTCTGGTCAGCATCCTTTCCCTCTTTTTCAGACATACATACCACCTCCTACCTTTGCCCAGTTCCAATTCTCAACCTCTCTCCATTCTCCGTCATGGACAGATGAACCTATGTGATACAGATCCATAAGAGGTTTAAACTCCCCACACTAAAATGGTCTCAAATTGATCTAAAACAAAACGTCAACAGGTTAAATATCAAATTTATACCTAATATGTCTCTTAAACTGTTTTCAAAGTAAATTGCTCCCCTCAGAACACCAAAGTCAGCCCAAGAATTGTTCAGAATATCCAACTCACCTGGCTCTGTGGAACATTCACAACTGCAAAGCAAGTTTACCCGGGCATGGTATTTCCTTGAGAGCTAATTCAATAACTGCTTCAAGGCCACCTACCTATTTCCTGAAAATCCACCTCCACTTCCCCTTCTGCTCCTAATGCTGTTAATTTTTTTCTAACTCTAGGTCATAATGAATCTTCACCTTCCTTGATGTTAATAATACTCATTCCAACCGCACAAAACTTCAGTTCCCATCTAAAAGAGGTAAAGGAAAGCTAGTTGCTTTTTTGAGTGTGAGAATCACCAAAGGAATGTTTGCTAAAGAGGAGGTAGAGAAACTAGTATGACTCACCAAGATAGCTATTAGAACCTTCTGCCTTAATAATTTAATAATTTTTTTGCAGATATATAACCACCTGTTCAGTGGCATTATTAGTTCTCTCTTTATGAGTGAAATTATCTTCCTCATAAATTTGCTCTAAGTTATTATTCATTTGCTATCAAACTGTAAGTAATTATTCCCTTTAGAGAACAGATGTAATTTGCTGCCCTGATAAAACTCAGACTCTGGTCATAAATATTTTAGTTAATCATAAAAGTGCTTTGTTTCTCTTATTTGTGCCTACAGCCCCTAAAATAAAAAGCAAGTGCAAGATAGCAGCTGGGATTTTGATGGAGACAAAATGCCAAGTCTCCCATAAATATCATAACCTGGAATAAAAGCACAGTATTTCCCAAGTATTAGTCACTCATTTGTTCATTGAACATCTCTATAGAGCTTCAGGCTGAGATGAAGCCATATTTCCTGGAATGTAAAACCTAGAGGGTCACAGAAAATCATAGGTTAAACTGTGAAGCCAGAAGCAATAGCTAAGCTGTTACTCTGTAAAAACTAAAAATATGAACTTATGTGGCATGAAGGACTATTGTTGCTGAGCTGGGACAGATTTTAAATACTCCTGCTTCATACAAGAGTCATATAATTACAGCTGAGAAAGTGTTACAGAATATCTAATTAGTCTGTTTTCCCTATATATGACAGAAAAAGAATTAGTATTTTATTTTCAAGCGTACTTTAAAGAAAACATAGCAACTTAGAGTTATAAAAGACCTCACTACACTGGTTTATATTTCTGCAGCTAAGAACTTGCTTTGAAATTGTAGGCTCTGAACACCCTCTCAGAAAAAAAAAAATGCAGAAACAAAAATTCATTAATACACCCATAGGATTTATTGATGCTCCCTTAAAATTCATCCAAAAAATTCATCCCTTTAAGGTTCTCAAACTCCAAAGAATTTTTATTTCAGTGGTAATCTCTGGGCCATACCAAAAAGTCCAATTCTCTCATTAAACCAACACACACACACACACACAAAATTTCTTTTTCACATTACAGCTCTTCAAGAGAATAGAAGGTTCTCTCTTCAAATGACCTTGAATAGACATTATTTTTATGCTCCTTTATTTTCCCCTCATCTTTTCTCAAAGCGGAACAGCAAACCATTCTGAGAAATGAAATGTCATGTCTCCAATCAAACTGAGTTGCCCATCACTGTGAATGTACAGAAAATGGACTCTCACTTGTTGGAGTATTGCAGAGAAGACCCAAGAATCAGGAGGGGAACTAGAATAAATAGTCTCTGAAGTCCACTCAATGAGATTTCATGACTATGTTGTACTCTAATGCCTGTGTGTCTGTGTCCTTCACCGGGATGGCACTAAGAACTAAATACTGGGCTTCCCATGAAGTTCAGTCAAGCAAAATACATTCTCTACTTTCATTCTGCATATTAATTTGGGCAGAATCAACCTTATTTTTACCCCACAGGTAAGCAAATTCCTTCTGGCATCTCATTGATTGTTGGAGACCACAACTTGGCTGCTATTGAATTCTAAGTAAATTAAACCCTTTTATCATTTACACATGGGCTATTAAGACACCTCATCCACCATTGTTGGCAAGCCATTTATTCAGTTTGTTCACATGGACAATATATTTTTATTGATAGCCTATGACATACCATGTATATTCTAGAGATACAGCCAGGATTGAGGCAGAAAAAGTTTCTGCCCTCATAAATTTACACAGTAGTTTTCCACAATCTGAACCATGATCCTGGTCCTAGAATGTCCAAGGTTTCCTTTATTTTTTCATTCTTGTGAAGTCAAGAATAGAGGATAAAACACCTCCTTTTCCTTGAAGATAAAACAAGAAATATATGTAGGTCCCACAGAGCTTTCAGGTAATTATTCTGGGACTTCACCTTCAAGGTGCGAAATTCTGACTCATTCACTTCGAGTGAAGAGTGAGAGGAACATAATCATTGCATCATAGGATGTTAGAAGAAAATAAAACAAAAACATGAAAGACAGCCACAAAAAAAGCCTAACCTTGAAATTTCCCCAAGAACAGAACTCATTATATGTCTGCACAGGAAAATTGTAATTATACACTCCTGCAAATCCTGGAGACAAATCCCTTCTTTTTCATCTATTAATTACAATAGGCCTATGCAGTGCTAAATAGTTTCTGAGGTGATTTTGGAAAGTGTTTGTTTCCCACAATATTAAGTGCTGAGAATATATTCAGCTTCTTAAATGCAAATGCTAATACATCAGTTGTGTCCACAGTGAACACTCTTTGCACAACACATGATTCGATACTAATCTATGCCAAGATTTTCTTCAATAATCACAAATTAACTGAAACCAGCCACAGGAATTCCTTCTTTACTGCCAAAAATATCTCTTTTTAGGTTTAACGTTGTTCAATCTAAACATGAAGACTCACTGCAGGTGTAAATAGCTGTGAGAAGAGAAAAGGGGGAGGGAAGAGATGGGAGTAGGTAGTTGGAGAACATCTTATGTCAGACTACCATACTAGGCTACTATGTCAGAGACTGCTAGTTGCCCCCAATATCTACTGTTTCCTTTTTCCTTAGGAATATAACCACTAATTATTAGCTAGGCAAATGGCTGCCTCAGAATAAATATGGCATTTCTCAGCACTCCCAACAACTCAATGAGGCCTTATGACTAATGGCTGGCCAAAGAGACATAGTGCAAGTTTTATGGGCAACTGTGAAATGTAATGAGGACGGTGAAGCAATAAGACAGAAGGAGGCTGTGTCCCTGATGATCAACAAGCCCACACAATGGTCCAAACTAAACTATCTATGGATTTGGCTTAGGTGAGATAGAAATAAACTTCTAACTTGATTAAGGCACTATAATTGGGGTTTTCTGTTGCTTGTAGCTAAATTTAGGATACGACAAACTTGTATAGTCCACATAGTACTTCTATTGAGTAGGTATTATCATCCCCTTTTTACACAATAAGAAACTGAAGACTATTTCTGCTAGGCCCTTCATAAGCATAAGAATCCCATATATGAAAAAGAAAATATGGTGGTATGAGAAGGAAGCAGCACATTTTGGTGCAAAAGACAGATAACAGTACTAACTAGATGGTCATAAGTTTTTCATATAAAATTTTCTGGATTAAAAAATATTCAAACCAGTATTTGATTTAGGTACTAGATTTAATACTGAAAATACACCCTAGTTCTGAATGCACACTGTACCAATTGTTGACACACTTGATTGCTGTTGCTACTGCTGCTAACACCTTTATCCTTAGGTTAAAGTACATTGAATTTTCCAAGTCTTGCTTTACAAGTTCATCAAATTGACGACTCTAATCTTTGCATTTCGTAAATATTCCATATATGGTGATACCCAGGTATTTTCTTGGCTTAAAGGTCTTGAATGCCTTTAAATGTTCTCAAAGATCTACAAATTAGTAGGATTCTTGCAATACTTTGGTATAATCATCTCAACAAATAAGTTTCACCCAAATGACCCCTATCCTCTACCCGTTTCTTCATGGTATTCTTTTTTTATTTCTTCATGGCCTTTAGCACAGTGCTACATATACCAGGATCATCAAAAGTCATTTGAAGGAATTGTCTATTATGCAAGAATCACCACCTCAATTTTCATGTCAAAAGAATTTCAGTGTCTTCATAATCATTTCCTTCCATCATGGACAGTGGTCTTTCTTATACAGTATTGTGTAAGTATTAATTTTGCTTGATTAAGATTTAACTTTTAAGTGAAACTATTAATTCCTCCAAACAAACAAATAATAACAAGACTGACAGCAGTCTTGAAATATATTAATTATAGTCTTGATGACAAATGTAGTCATATAATCATTTTTGTCAATATGATGTTGAAGGAAGGTCTAATTCCTATTAATAATGTGTTAATTTTGAATCTTTATAAAGGAGTGACAGCATGATTTTTAAGACCTTTAGAAAACATACCAAAAACTAGATAAGATATAACAGTCAAACATTTAAGCTGAAAATTCATTTCTATTAGTCTGGCTTAGGCATTTAGCTATCCTGAGTCTCAATAATTGCATTAACATGTTCAGAGGCTACAAATAAAGTTGTCTTCAAGATCTTAGTAGAACATCTGGTAGGAGACAACTATTCAACAATAGCTCAAAGTATCTGCCCTCACTCATTGGCCAAAACACAGAAAGGGATTATCAAGTAAGAGATTATGAAGTAAGAGATTTGGGGAAGAGGGGTTTTGGGTCTTTGGAGTGGTTGTTTAACTCTGTGCAATAAACCAAAGCAGTACAAATCAATAAAACTTATCACCAAAATCAATGCCATTCAAGCCACACGGCATTTTTAAGAGAAAAAGAAGAGATAGCTGTTTGATTTTATTAATGTACTTTCTATGAATGAATTTGGTACCAAAGTTTCCATAATTTGTGGCCCAACTAGTTGAAATATTTTTTTGTTACACAAATAACTTTCTGTGTAATTTAACTATCCACAAGAGCCATTCTCTTCCAGAATGCCAGAATGAGCAGAAAGAATGGCATACAAATAATCACTCCCCCTCTTTCCAATATTACTGTCATCACCATCAGTAAGAATTTTAAAGCATTTCTTTATCTCTATGCACATGGCACTAGTTGGGCCCTAAGTGTGATATCTCTTTGAAAACCATTCATTGACTATTAAATATGTGCCAGATAGTCTTATTCTAGACATAAGAACCCTGGACCCACTTTAAATCCAAGAAAAAAAATTCATAGAAGTGCTTTCTTTTGATAAAGCAGCTAGTATTTTTCTAAAGCTAAGACTTGAAACCAGGTCTGTCTATTCCAAAGTATGTTCTCTTAACCACTGTACTACTACTGACTCTTTCATCTCACTTCCAATAGGACATATGCTTTGAGGTTGTTGTCCCACAACTGAGAGACTGGTATCTCTCTTGCTAGGTCCCAATGTAACTAATAACACCTTGCAGAGTAGCTGGTTCAGGTTACTCAGTGTTGAAATGGAAGAAGCCAAACACATGGCTCTGCAATGACTCTGTGCCCTTACTCTAATCAACAAAGCTATCAGGGCTCAGAGAAGCAGTTCACAACCTGAGGTGACATTATTCAATATGGATACGGACAGCTAAGAAGAGAACAAAGAGTGAATATATAAATAAGGCAGACATAAAATTAAATATTGACACTGCCTACGGAACAAAAGGTCATGAACACAACAGAAACACAGAAGTTTCCTGTTAGAGAGAATGGAATGAAGAAAATGGTCCCCCTTGCCTATGATTAGTTACAAACAGTTTCTCAGAGAATTTCAGGTGCTGTCAGAATGAAGAAGTGGCTGGTGACTTTTGCAATAAAGAATTGATAATGTTGGACCTGATTCAAAGGGCCAAAAATGTAGAAGGAGAAGGTTCTAAGATAACCCACTGCTATAGAAACACAGTTATAATGATGAAGCCACACAGGGACATTTATTTTGTTCAACAAACAAGATCTTCAATGCTGATTGTGCCAGCCTCTGTGCTAGATGCTGAGGGAACAGAAATGAGTAAGTCCATGTATAATCTCCAGAGGTAGACAAGAGGCAAATACAGATTTAACAATGCACATGGACACCCAAGTTTCTAATGGGCAGTTGTACACACTAGTCTAGAGACAGGTTCAGAGAGAGAGCTATAAATTTGAAGGTGGTCGAAGTCATAAGAACAGATAAGCTCATCTAAAAAGAGAGAGAGGATAGAGAAGAATATTAGGGCCAAGTTCTGAACACATCAAACATTTAGAAATAGGAAAGGAAGGAGAACCAGCAACAGAAAATTGGAGGTAGGAGAAAAATTAGGTGCATGGTAACCAGAGAGATAAAAGGCAAAGGAATCAGCAATGTGTGTATGTGCAAGGTACGAGTTCAGTACTAGCAGAGCATAAATTGAAAAGCAGTAGGAAGACGAATACTGAGATAAAAGTAGAGCCAGAGGTGACAAACCTTGCATGCCAAGTCAAGGACTTGGATGATTTAAAGGCTAAAAGAGGTTTTAACCAGGACAGAGGTTTGGCCAGGTGTGCATACTAGACAGCTGGTAGCTGTGAGAATGATGTCTATGGGACGCAGAATAATATCCCACCAAAGATGTATATACCTTAATCCCTGGAACCTGTGAATGCTAGGTTACGTGGCAAAGAGGCATCATGGTTGCGAGTGGAATTAAGGCTGCTAACCAGATGGCCTTAAAATAGGGAGAATATCCCAGATTATCCAGATGAGTTCAACATAGTCACAAGGACCCTTAAACACAGAAGAGGGAATCAGAAGAGAACCAGACAAGTGGTAGCAAGAAAAAAACTCAACCTGCTATTGTTGGCTTTGAAAGTGGAGGAAAAGGTCCACAAGCCAGGAAACAGGAGCAGCCTTTAAAACCTGGAAAAGGCAACAAAATTTACCCCTCTAGAACCTTTGGAAAAAAACTCAGTCCTCCTGATACCTTGATTTTATCCCACTGAAATGCATTTCAGACCTTTTTTTTTTTAAATATCACCAATAGATTTTATCTGTCATCATGAAAGTTCTGAATTTTAAACAGATTCTTAGACTAGGGGCTCATATCCATCAGCTCATTCTACTTTAGCACCTGTCTCATCTCCAGTAGCTTTTCAAGAATTGCTGCCTTCATCATGAAGCTTCATGAGTTTTCCCAACTTAAACTTGGGCTTCTTCAGCATTTTGACTTTTCTAACAAAGATATCATAGAGCAGATAAATAGATTGGCAAGCCATTTCTATATCTTTTCCAAGGCTATCTGGAATCACTTCTTTCAAGTCATTTGTCTGTACCTCTCGGGTCATGATTTCCATCATCTTCTTCTGGATTTGGTGGACCAGTTGGCTGAGCATAAGAGCTCTTATGAATCTGATTGTTGAGTTTTTTTAGTAAAGTCAATACCACGGAGACTAAGTAGTTTTTGACTATAGAGGACATTTTGTCACAGGTAAGATTTATGCCATGGAAATTAGGCAGTTTTTGCCCTGACCATCCTCAGTAATTAGCTTGAATTTTCTAAATGCAACTTCATCATTCTGCAGATCATCTAGGTGCACTTCAAAAACACGACCCTTGAGACTATCAGATGTGATTTGGGTTCTTTGAGTTCTTGTGACTAGTGTTTTTCCAATATTTCTTATACTGAACATAGCTGCTGCTTTCACACCGCACCAATCTTTCTTAGAAAATGGGTCAACCACTTTCTTGGTTCCCTTCATCTCGCTTTTTGTAAGGAGCCTGTTCTGTCCAACCACCATGGTGCTGCTCAGAAAGCCAAAAAGGCCATTTCAGACATATCAGTTCATGATCACAGAACCAAATGATAATAAAATTGTGTACTTTTAAGCCATGAAGTTTGTGGTCATTTGTTTATAGTAGCAATAAGGAACTAATACAATGTCCTTAAGAGGTAAAAACATTGGAAGCAGAAAAATTAACTAGGAGGCTGTTGCATTAGTGTGGAGAAGAGATGATAAAAGTTTGTCTTAGAAAAATGGGAACACGGTAGGAAAGAGAGTGGTGCTTCTCTGAGCATCTGTTGTTTACCTGTTCTTGTGATTAACAACATATTTCTATCAGATAGACAGGTAGATTTCTTTGTGGAACATGTGTTTCAGCAAAGTTAAGATATATCCCCATTGAAGTAAAACCTACCTAATAAATTGAATTGAAAACTAATGCCAAAGGAGCTTTAAAACAGCAGTCACCCATTTTCATGCTGAACTTTTAAGACTGTATCCAGGACCTGCCTTTTCTTCTGTGAATCCTCCCCATATGTTGAGTTTAGTTTTGTATTATTTTCAAAAGTTAGAAAAAAATGTTTTTATAACCTTAATTCTCTCCTCTCCATTTCTCTGTCACCTAAAATGCCTTGCCTACATGTTTGCTCTCAGGAGCTACCTTCTGCTTCTGTTTTTTTATGCAAGTAATTCATATTCATTATAGAAAAATCAGAACACAAACAAGCAAAAGGAAGAAAAGGTAAATCGTTCTAATCCCACCCTCCTTGAGATAAACATTTTTTGCATTTTCAGAGGTATTTTTGAGAATGTTTAATTAATATTTATACATATTCATGTATTTTGTGAAAAAAAGAACCATACTCTTCTAAAATGCCATGCTTTTCTTGTCAGGCAATATATCATGAATTTTTCTATGAGTACAAGTAAACATTTAAAATATAAATCTTAATGGATGCTAGATATTTCAACATAAAAATATGCCATAATTTATTTACTCAGTCCCCTTATCACTGGGCATTTAGTTTTGTTTTTCCTTTACCCGCCTCCCTCCATCTTCTCTGTTCACTCCTCTTCATCCTCTTTTCATCCAGGAGTTCTCAGACATCAACATCGGTTACTTCCAGGTCAGCCTTGCTGCAGCATATACTTCCTACTCCCACAGTTGCTCTGGGTGGCTGCTGTATCTTCCCCATCTGACTGACTACTCAGAGTTCCCAGACCTGTCTTTCCAGCACTGGGTCATAGTGCACTTAAAACAGAACAACAAACTTGACCTTTGTCAATACCATTAATAGTGACTGGCAATCTGTATCAGTCTGAAAATTCCTCCATGCCAAAGCTTTGGTTACTAAGATTAAAAAGCTCCCTATTTTATTACTGCTTATAGTTTATAGGTCTGTGTTTACTTATAATTAGAAAAGCCTCGCTACATCATGGTCTTGACTTTTATTTGCAAGTGACAAAAAATGACAATTCAAATGGCTTTAAGCAAAAAGAAACAAACCAGGTTGTTCACCTGACTTAAAATAAGGTATGATCAGATCCAGATGCTCAGACAACATCAGGAAGCAGTCCTTGACCTCTTGGCTCTGCTGTCAGTTGTGTTGACGTTACTTTCAGGTTAGGAGTTAGGAGGGGTTCCCTTTAAGGTAGTAGCAACACTTCCAGGTTTCTATCATTATAGCTCCAACTCCTATAGAAGATTGCTTCCTTCTTCAACATCTTAAAAGAAAACTTGAAACTGGCTCTAATTAGACCACTAGGGTCACGTAGTTGTCTGTATGGCCCAGAGAATGGATAGGATCATTGACTTAATTAGAGCTAGGCTATAGGTCTCTCATACTATGGCCAAGGACATCAAGTACAATTACTAGAAGAGAGCACCAGATGCTGTGTAAGCAATACAGTGGATGTCCTTGCAAGGATAAAACTCTCTAGGACAGTGACCTTCACTTAATAGGGTCACATAGCCTTCTGAGTCTTATACAAGTTCTCAGTAGCAGAATATTAACAAAAGCACACAAACACATTTGGCATATGACACACTTGTACACTGCAAATTTATTTTTTTTCAATAGGTAGACTATACAAGTGGCCTTACCTAGAGCTATGTTTCTCGCTCACTTTTCATGCAAAAATGGTATTTTCTGAACAATGACCGAAATAAATCCATATTTTACCCTGGAAAAAAAAATTGTTCAAAGGTAAATTTCAACAAGAAGGTTGAAGTTGTTTGACTTGAGTAAGTTGAAATTATCAAATAGTTTTGAAATAGAATGTAAATCATCTTTAATATTTAAGCAACTTTTCATTTTGATAGCAACAAGTCCTGGAAAAAAATGACTCATAAAGACACAGCAGCCAAGAATCAAAGCAACCATCTTTCACCTTGACAGACAGGCAGACTTGTATCAAGGAACCCAAGAATGTGCCAAGGTTTAGGTTGAATTCACATTGTGCCATTTCCTTTGTCCTCAAACCCATGAGATCATCTTTGGCAAAGACTATATCAATGATGCACTGATGTCAGCAGCAAGAGGATTAATAACCCATGCTTTAATATAAAGGTCTTGCAAGTAGAAGAAAGCTTCAAACAAATTCTGCAGTGTTTCAAGAGGTCTATAGACGTCTACCCATAGAAAGATCAACTGACAAGGCATTGTCATGTTAGACTCTAGCACACAGAAGAAATTTTTCCCACAGTAGAATTCACATATATATCTACTTTCGTTATCGAAGCAACCCAACCAAAAATAATCACTCATCATGGTGAGTTGGGAAGTAAAATATATACTTAACTCAAATATATAAATATATATATGTGTGTGTATATATGTATACACACATAATCAAAAAGAAAACTAATAGAGAATTAACTCCTTTCTGCCAAATGGTTCCAAGTGGGTTTTTTATTTCTCTCAGAGTAAATTAGTTTAAATCTGTGATTCTCATTTAATTGGATGCTTCAAACCTTGATATCCAGAAATTAAAAGAATTTCTTATAGTAGGAAATTTCATATTGTGGTCCAATTTGATGGTTATGTATTTTTTCTATATAAAACATACACATACACATACAAACATTATACAAAGGCAAAGAGATACATTATATTAATGGTAAATGTTTTTAAAAGAATTTATCATTTTAAAATATGAGGTCCATGAGAACAGGGTCTTTGTTGTCTTTGCTGCTATATCTCTCTTGGCCAAAGATCTAAAGCGATGCTCATCAATCGATTTTATCATGAAAAAGGCTGACATTTTGTTTACCCTTTGACTGTCCTTGGTGTTCTATTTATAAAATTCAGAACATGATAGGAAGAGAGGGGTGTTATTTAATGTCTCCCCAAGCTACAAACATATGAAGAAAAATTAGAAGACACAGAGCGTGTCTAGGTTTTCTTCTAGACTAAGTGATCAGGGGCATAGTAGGGAGACTAGTGAAAGCAAATAAAGTTGAACCAGATCATGTACGTCTCTCTGTGCCATGGTGAGAATTTAAATCTGATTCTGATATGATGGAGGCCACTGGAGTGTTTTGAGCCAGAATGTAATGAGGCCTGATTTACAGCTTAAAAGGTTTATTTTGCTGCTGTATAGAGAATAGGCTCCCTTCTGGTATTGAAGAAGGGAGATTAGTTAGGAGCCTCCCTCAATAAGTAGGTCAAGAGAGGGGTTATGGTGGCTTCTACCTTGGTGACAGCAGAGGAAGTGGATATATTTTTGAAGGTAGTGCCAAGCCAACAGGTATGGCTGATACATAGGTTATAGGTCATGAAGAAAATGAAAGAATCAAGGATAATGCCAAGGTTTTGATCTCCGCAAACAGATGGTGCCACTTTACACAACTGAGGAATGCTTAAGGAAGAACAGGTAGTGAGGAAAAATCAAGAGTCTGTCTTGGACATGTTCAATCACAGATGCCTACAGGACACCCAAGTGAACATGTCACTTGGATAAATGAGTCTGGATTTCAACTAAGACTGGAGAAAAAAATGAGGAATCTTAAGAGTGTGCTTAAATAGTATGCATGTAGCTGAATGAGATTTCTTTGTATAGACATTATGATTCAGCAACAACATAACATGTGGAGCTTTTGCTTCACCAAAATGGCAAAAATAGGTATATTTCATCTGTGCTTCATCTGGCTTCAGAGACCAAGCTTTTCCTTCCAGTTGGAGTTTTGCCTGGCAAAAAAACTTTGCTTGAGCTTCAGCCTCAGAGGACATGAGGCTTCTCCAACCTTGAATTGACATAGAAACATAAATATTACAGAGATATTAATGCTCTCCCAAACTGAACAAATTATAACTCTGTATCATTTCGAAGATGCCAGTGTGTCAGTGGCTTTTAACATCTCCAGAAAGAGCTCCTCAAATAACAAAAACAGGAGAGGCTATCCTGAGAGATCTCGGTAATGTCATCCATTTGCATGCTAAAGAGATGTGACCTACCTGATTTTTCCAAAACCTGCTTCAAAATATTAGATTTTCCAGGTAAAACTCCAACTGAAACTGCTCCAATTGTATGTGGCTTCTTTTCCTTTACACTATAATAAAAAGTTTGTAGACAAGACTATTGTGTTGGGCAAAACCAACCTTCTCTTCCCATGGAGATTTATTTTGCCTAGTGTATCTTCAGCATGCAGAGATGTAAGGCCTTCCCTTCAGCTTTGTTGTCTCCAAACTTTGTTTGGTAAAAAGAAAAAAAAAGGACTCAAAGAAGGATGATCCTATTTTCTTCTCTTTTTCCGTTGAAGCTAAATCCAGTATAAATAAAGTCCAGTGTCCATAATCATAATAGCAGGGTATATTTTCCTTAATTTCCACCAACAGAAAATTATTTAATTTCAAAACCTGAAAATGGCAATAATTATATATCACCTAAAATTATACATCAGCATCCAAAACCACTCTACTCTGAATGTATGATATGACACTGACTTTTTTCCTTGAAAGCAACCTTAAGGTTTAGAAAGGATTTTTTTAAAAAATCAGGGTCCAGCCCATCAATCTACTCAAGGCCATAGACTATGTAGACTGAAGTGTAAAGTCCTCATGTTTCCATTGTGGCAAATTGTATTCCCAGAATATCATTCATTTACTCACTCATCCTTCTAACAAATATTTGGCAATCATGTATTATGTTCTGGGCACTATGGCTCTGGGGGTACAGCAGCAAGCCAGACAAAATCCTTACACTCATACATTCACAGTCCAGTGGCAGAACCAGGCAAACTAGTAAACAATAAATATTTTCAGACAGTGACAAGTACCAAGAAGAAAAATATAGTGATGCAAGTAAATATAAACTTGAGCTATCTGTAGGGTGGTGTCATAGAGTAGGAGAGGATTTTTAAAAAGTCGTCACATTTGAGCCAAGACTTGGATGAAATGAGGGAGGACCAGGACTCCAGAATCCCCAGTAAAATTCATTACTCCCTACCTCATGTTTCTATTGCACTTTATATTTCTATTCATTCTTTTTGACATAAATTTCTTAAGTGCCTACCACATCCCAGGCACTGTTCACAGGGCTCTATTATAGCTTTACTTCATCCTGTTTCTATCTGTCCCTACCAAGAGAATGCAGTGATAGAGATTAGGTCTTTTTAGCTCCTTTAGTGGTTTTTATTTTGGGAAATAAAGTGCTTGATGGACAGATGAATAGATGGATAATTGGATGGACAGTCTACACCTCAAGTACTTCCAAGAGTCAATTTTATTATTTTCCTCACTGCTTCCCCCAGCCAATGTTCATCTCTCAGAAGAAAACCAAGGTTACACAGACTCCTCCTAGAGAACTCAGCATAATAAATCAGGTCAGGCCTCTTGGGAAATAAAGGAGTCGAGTAAAAGAAAATCTTTGATTAAAAATGTAGTTCATTATTCAACAGTCTTTGCTAGAGAGCAAATATAAAGGCCATAAACCTTGTCTTAATTTAATAATTCAAAGAGCTCCCAAAGACAGGGTAATACAAACCGACTGTTTTGAAATTGTACCCAACAAGTGACTCATTGGTCCTAAGTGCACACAATGTTATACTTGTGTATAATGTTGTCAGTGCAACATTATTCAGATGTCAAAAGCAAAATGAAAATAAATTCAGTAATCCTATCCAATCTCCTTATTTTAAAGAAGACTACATATTCCCCTCTTTTTAATGTTTAATTCTGTTTCATGGTGCTTAGAGAAAACTTTTTAAATTAAAAGTAAGTTTGGATAAACCTTTAGTCTCTCAGAATGGGACATGTACCAAGAGAAGTAATACAAAATATTAATTTGTGCATCAAAATTAGTTATTAAATGGCATTAAAGCTTGAAGACATCACTCCCATCTTCATACTGAAAATATACATGACATTAATGAATTTGCAGTTGAATTTTTGCCAGCATCCCTTGTAAGGTATATACCAAATGACTTCCCAACAATTTTCTGCCTCTATAATCACACAGTAAATTGCAACAATAATGTACTTGTTTCCCCCTAACTGCACTTTTTGGGCGATGCAGATAATATTCCTCATGTAAACTCCTGTTTCTGTTGTTTTAAAGATCAAACATCCTTTCACCTGAGAAGCACCGAGGGGCTGGTTTCCCTGGCAACGTAATTTGCTTCCAGTTCAATGGAACATCGAGTTCTTTTTCACGGGTTCACTGCACTGAGAGGCCAATCATAGCTCAGAGAGCTTCACTGCCTTTGCAAAGCTCTTTTTAAAAAGTCTGTTGCTAAGGTGTTTTTGTTATGGTTAAACGAACCTCTTAAATATTGATTTTAATGCTTTCAATTTTTTAAGCTGCTCTGCTTTCAGCTTTTTCTTAAACACATTGGACACAGCTCCTCTGTGCCTCTTATTCATCTGCTGTGGCTCTTTTATTTCAATGATGCAAATCCACTGGCATCTTCTTTTGTAGATTTTTCAACCAAAAACAACAATCATTTGAATGAGGATGGGCTTGGGAGAGAACCTGTTTTTCCAAATCTGGCTTAAACAATCCAAAACTGTAACCAAGTGAATGCCCCTCTCAAGTGGCCAAGCCTTAAGTTCTAGATCTAAAATACTTAAAGGTACATTGACTGGGGTTGAATTTGTATTAAAGGAATGTCTTTGGACCATTCTGGCAAATGCCTAGTTCTGACAGCAGATCTTCAAACCTAGTTAGGTTCTAGTCTGTGGCCAGACCTTCAAATGCAACCTCTGCACCCATTTCAGGGGTATCTAGCTACCCAGTTAGAATTTCTGTAGTCTACAGCCATGCTACCCTGAACAAGCCCGATCCCGTCTGATCTCGGGAGCTAAGCAAGATCAGGCCTGGTAAGTACGTGGATGGGAGACCAAGTGCTATAGGCGTGAAGGAAGGAAGGAAGGAAGGAAGGAAGGAAGGAAGGAAGGAAGGAAGGAAGGAAGGAAGGAAGGAAGGAAGGAAGGAAGGAAGGAAGGAAGGAAGAAAGAAAGAAAGAAAGAAAGAAAGAAAGAAAGAAAGAAAGAAAGAAAAGAAAGAGAGAGAGAGAGAGAGAGAGAGAGAGAGAGAAAGAAAGAGAAAGAAAGAAAGAAAGAAAGAAAGAAAGAAAGAAAGAGAGAGAGAGAGAGAGAGAGAGAGAGAGAGAGAAAGAAAGAAAGAGAGAGAGAGAGAGAGAGAGAGAGAGAGAGAGAGAAAGAAAGAAAGAAAGAAAGAAAGAAAGAAAGAAAGAAAGAAAGAAAGAAAGAAAGAAAGAAAGAAAGAAAGAAAGAAAGAAAGAAAGAAAGAAAGAAAGAAAAGAATTTCTGGAAAATATTTGTCCTTCAGGATAAAATAAATCTGTATGAGGTCACACCTTACAAGTTTTACTCAGAAAAGTTCAGGTTACTAAATTAAAAGTACTGCATGTATAGTTAATAAACAGGCAAGAAACTCTAACAGAATCCCAGAGACATGGCATGTTGTTGCCAAAGGACAAGCAGCAGCTCAGGGTGATATATAAAAATGAAATACTGAAAACAAACACAGGAAAACAGCCTTCTGAAAATGGTAGAAAGCCATTCAGTGCTCTACATGTGGGGGGCTTACTACCTCATCTCACCAAAGCTAGCTTCAAGTTTTGGAACATACTTAAAGACAGTAGACACTTTACAGAAAGTATTAAGGTAATATGATGTTATATTAGGAACAAACAAAATAGAATTGGAGTGCCTGTATTTGTATGGACATGCATAATAACAAGTAGGAGTAGAAATAGTCATCATAATAGAAATATAGCTGTCAGATTTGGGGCAGAAATTTCCTATTCTTTGAGACTAAAGAGACTAAACTTTTTAAGTGAATGCAAACAGAAATTGAAGGCTCTAATTGTATAACCATTGCTGTGTCAAAAAACAATAAAACCAGTGTGATACATGGTTCAGCAAGGACTGTGGAAATGAGTAAGGTACATCAGAGAATGATGCAGAGAGAACTAAGAAGAAAAAAGGATACAAGTTCAGACAAGACCAAGGACATGGATAAATATTGCTTTAGCCACAAATAGTTAAAAAAAATTGATAGTTAACTCCAGACATTATAAGTTATATTATATATAGTTTGCTTTCAGTTTTACAGTAGTATAGTGGGTTGAATGGTGGCTCCAAAAGATATGTCCGTATCCTAATGCTCAGGACCTATGAATATGACCTTACTTGAAAAAAAAAAAAAGTTTTGCAGATGTAATGAAATAAAGGATTTTTAATAAGATAATCTTGAATTCTCCAGGTGAGCTCTAAATCTATTGACAAATGTCCTAAGAGACTCAGAGGAGAGACACAGGAGAAGGCCATAGAAAGACAGAGATTGAATTATGCAGCCACAAGTGAAGGAACACCTGGAGCCATGAAACACTAGAAGTAGAAGAGGCAAGGATATTCTCCCCTAGAGCCTTCAGAGGGGGTACACGTCTGCCAACACCAGTTTTAGATGCCTGGCCTCCATAAGTGAGAGAGAATAAAATTCTGTTGTTGTAAGCTACCAAGTCTGTGGCATTATGGCAGTCACAGGAAACTAAACAAGTAGAATCTACCATGTATACAATGCAGTAGTATCTCTTATGAGGTTGTAAAGTTAGCATTGATGTAAAATTGCATATAGTCTAATTACCTGGAAAATTTTTTGTATTACCCTGAAAGTACTCTCAAAAATATATAGTATGGCTTATTTTGATTTCAGTGTTTAAAATGGATTGCTGTTTCTTGGTTGAGAACCAGATGCAGAAGCTGGCTTGAGTTTCAGGAACACGTAAGCCCTGGATTTACGCTGAAGGAGAGGTACTCACAGCTGGGAAGGGACTATGGAGCCCACACTATGAAGACAGCAGCACCCATTTCTGCTCACTTTGGGCAAATGTTCACAACAAGAAATGGGGAAGACAACTGCCTGCTTGTTAAAATTGTTCTCTTCTCCATTCTATTTCCAATTGCCAAACATTTATATTTGAAACCCAGTAAGTTAGTTCACTTGACTGTTTCCATTATGATCTAAGTCAACAATTTTTAATATTATGGGACCTAAAAATCACCTGACGTACTTTTTTTAAAGCACAGGCTTCTCCTCAGAAGATTCTGATTCAATAAGTCTACACCAGGCTGAGAATCTATATGTCTAAAAGTGGCAGGTAATTCTTATGACCTGGAAAATTCATAAACCGCTAATTTAGTTTATGACATATCATAGGTTCCCCTCAGTGTGGTCTTGTTGTCATTATAAAGTATCAAATTAAAGGAATGCCTTATGATTTCACTAAGCAGCTAAATTTATGTACCCAAATCAACTCTGCAGTCAGCATGCTGGTAGAGAAAATGGAAAGAAAAAAACAGGTAAACGGCAACCTTTAAATACCAAAGGCTGATCTTATCCTACATGGATGTCCCACTGCCTTGATCAAGGGAGGACTGTAAAACAATGCAATGTATTTAAAAAAAGAAAAAGAAAAAGAGACTACAAAATTAAAACTATATGGCTATGAACACACTCCTACCTAAACGCAAAAGGAGTCTTTCATGCTCTGTGTTCTTTTCATGTGGTCCTAAAAGCCCTAAGATGGCCTGAAAATCTTTGTAGAAACATGGTCATATGCTCATTTTATTAAAATGGTATTTATAAGAATGAAAAAAGTTACATAGAAAAGATATCACGGTAGTCAGAAGCCTTCAAGATGACTCCCAATGACCTCTGCCTCCTAGCAGTCATGCTTCTCCACAGTCTCTCCCCACGTTATATCAGGATTTTCTGCATGACCAATAGCACATGGAAAAAGTAATGGCTAGGTCATAAAGACTATTGTGCCCTGCTCTCTCTTTTGGATTTCACACTGTGGGGAAAGGGAGCAGCTATTTTATGAGCAGCCCTATGGGAAAATGAGGAGCTATGGCTGCCAGTCAACAGCCATTGAGTGCACCTGCTTGAAAGTGGACCCTCCAGCACCATCCAAAGCTTCAGACGATGCTGGCCAGTCTCATGAGAGGCCCCAAGCCAAAACCACACAGGTAAGTCCTCCTGGGTTTCTGACTTTAGAAACTGTGAAATAAAAAACATTTGTTGTTTTAAGCTGCAAACTTGTGGGAAGACAACTAACACAGATAGTTAATTAAGATAACTGATAAATGAGTAAATTTTCATTAGTAATAATCATTCATAAAAACATCTCTAGTTAATGTGTGGTCTAGCTCAAGGAACACAGACAAGTGTTTTATTGAAAATACTCAAAGCAACTATAACCAAGAATAAAATGATTGGATATTTAACAGCCATTATATGATGTACTTGGATTAAAGATTCATGAACTAAGTGGCTCTTGAGCAAACTGAACCACTCTGTCCAGTTCTCCTCACCCTTAGTGCAGCTCTGTTGATTGTGAAGACAAAGGGTAATCAGGCCTGTCTTTGCCTTAACCAGGCTTTTGGAGCAGAAATTCTATGTACTGATATCTACTGCAACTTCTAGCATGGGGTATGGACAAGAGGCACTTAAAATACTCATTCCTTCTAAAACAATTTCAAATTTTCATAATTAGAATTCCATGAAATAAGAGGTGCTGTGTGTCTCATTTATCTGTCCGCAGAGCCTCATAGCACTTCTGGCACATTATAAGTGGCACATACAAGGGATGGAAGAAGGGATGGATGGATGGATGGATAGATGGATGGATGGATGGATGGATGGATGGATGGATGGATGGATGGATGGAACATCCTGAGCTATTTAGTGCAACTATTTATATATATAAGATTAAATTTTGACATGGGAGCCAGCAGTGAGGGGAAACTAAAATACGTGTGCTCTACTGCTTAGGACTATGGGAGATAATTTACAAATATTCACTCAAGGCTATGAAAATAAGAGAATGAGAAACACTATACTTGAAGCAATCTAAATGCCCATCAACAGATGATTAGATAAAGAAATTATGGTTCATATATACAATGGAATATTACTCAGCCATTAAAAAAATGAAATCCTACTATTTGCAACAAAATGGATGGACCTAGAGGTTACTATGCTGAGTGAAATAAGTCAGATAGAGAAAGATAAACACTATATGATTTCACTTTTATGTGGAACCTAAGGAACAAAAAAAATAAACTAATCAAAAACAGATTCACAAACATAGTGGACAATTTGGTGACAGAAAGAGGGGAGGGGAGGTTGGGGGGTTGGGAGAATGGGTGAAGGGTTAAAGAAGTACAAATTAGTAGTTGATAGTTGGTCATGGGGATGGGAAGCCCAGCAGAGGTAATGCTGTTAGCATTAGTATGATGGCTAGGTGGAGGGCCAGGAGAGGAAGGAAGCAAATGGGGGGATTGTTTTATGAACTACTTAGATGTCTAACCAATGTACTGTATACTTGAAACTAATTTAAAGAAATAAATTTTTTAAAAAAGAAAGCTGAAGAGTGAAAGAAAAATCTTAAATGTTAACTCACTGAGAAATTCCTTTTAACCAATATTGGTGCTACAGCAGTACACAGTTCTAACAAGAGTATTAGGTAAAGAAATTTACCTAACTATGGCCCACTGCTAGATCCTGCCTCTTCTACCCTTGGCCACAATACCCTTCTCGTGTTTTCTAAAGAGCTTAGTTGTCTCAAATCATTTAAGCAAGTGTTTTACTACTTTATTAGTTAGGGTAGCACTAGATGTGGTAATAGGTGAACCTGAATTTTCAGTGGCTAACACAACAGAAGTCCAATTGCAGCAGAAAGTATGAACAAGGCAGCTGTTCTACACAATTATCCAGGGGCCTAGACTGCTGAAGATCCTGCAGTCATCAACTCTTGACTTCTAAGGAGATTCTGAGTGTGGACAATCAGCCAGCAGGGCAAGTAGATAACAACACAGGCTAGGTCTAGGAGCAGCTGTGTCACTTGTGTCCACATCCTGCTGGCCAGAACAACATATGGCTCCAGATAGATACAAAAGGCCTGGGAAATGTAGTTCCTCCCTAAAAAGTCACTTCCAAGCAAAAACTCTGCACTATAAAGTGAAAGTATGAGTCTTTGGACATCCCTACTCATGAAAGTCATTCACACAAAGGTCTTAGTTTTTGATAACAGCTTGAAGCTTCCCCCAGAGATTTGTTGGCAGAAATCAAGATTGTAAACTAAAGGGATGACTTGGATGGAATTTTAAGCATCTGAGAACAGTACTGGGTTTCACTCATCTTTATGGCCCCAGGGCATAAATCAGTGCTGGTAGGTCCTCTATATTAGGTTGTTAAAAAAGCAAGAAAAAAGTTTAAGAGAGAGGTTTTGAAGTGGGTGCTAAGTAAATACCTGCTACTCTATTTTGACCCCAACTATAATAGAAGCAATTAGATGGCATCACAAGTCTTAGATGACCTAAGAAAATGTGTCTATGATTATTCCTTCATTTCTTTTAAGTGAATGTTAATGATCTCCCTGTTTCAATAATTGCTATGGTTCTAACCTCCCAGTGGTCCCACATATTCAAGTGAATTATGATTAGGAGCTGCTAATTATAGTAATGAGAAATAGGAAAGAAAAGACAAAGGGAAAAATTCACAAATATAATACATGTGACAAAAGTGGGCCAGGGCCTCAGTCAATCAGCCTTTAGAGGCCCAGTAAGAAGAATGTGACACATCAGTGAGCAGTTCCAAAGCCATGACCGGCTCTTCCTATTCATGCACCAGCACTCAAAATGGATGTTTTCTTTCCCTGGTAGTTACACTTTCTCTAAAATATTACAACTATGGGCTTATGCTGTCCAGCCAGTCACTTAAATGACTACACATCAAATGGGAAAGAGTATATTTTAGTGACAGAGACATACTCCAACCATGCACCTCCAAGAGGACACAGGCAGCTTCTTATATTCGTAATTCAGAGGTAAAAATTTTCTCCACATACTACATTTCCAAGACACAGACTCAAATTATAGAAGGCTAGTACTCAAGGCACTTCATAAAAGTTTCACCTAAATATGAATTTTAAGAAACACAAACCTCATAACATCATGGAAATTCAAAAGCTGACTCTATATTGGCTCCAAGGTAGCGGGAATCTCAGATTTGCATTTTACATGATACTGAGCTGCCCACATTGAAGCCCTAGAAGGAAGCTGGCCTCTGCCCTCTGTGACATGCTGCAGTGAGGAAGCTGCCCACACACCTGGAAAAGGACTGCAGGGGGAAGCAGGAATGTGGAGGAAACGAGGCAAAGTTTAACCTATTCAGAGTTGATAGTCCTAAATCAAGTTCCCAATGTGGCATAACTGAAGGCATCCATAGTAGAAAACTCCACAAAAGTGGGAAACCTTGAGAAAGGCCAGGAATGGTGGTGCCAGTAGGACCAGGCAATTAACAGTATGCCAGGTAGTGGATGCAGATTGAGCTGAATACCAGTGTGGGCAGTACACAGGAGTAAACTGAGTTTCAGTCTCTCATGATTGGGAGTTTTCGGGAATAGACAAAAACAGGATCAACCTCTCAGGAATTATTGGCAACACTTCCCTCCTTGGTGATACCCTTGGAGGACATGAGGAATCCCACAAAGTCTTCCAGAGAACACTTGTTTCGATGTCTTCAGCACCCCAGCAGTGATTACCTTTATTTACCCCTTGGCTGGCAGTTAGCATGAAGTCAGCTTCACTTGCTAAAGCTTATGAATTAATTTAAACCACTACAGCAAAGACCAGGCCGGGGTAAAATCCAGCAAAGTGTTTCTAAAATTATCTACAACTTCTTATAATTTTAATCTACTCATTCAATGGTTTCCACCCAACTCAAAAAATATGGATATTTAGTAAATATTTCTTTAGCACTTACTCTATGCTGGACGTGTTCTAAGCACTAAGGATGTGTTAGTCAATCAGGTAAGGGCAGAATCACTGCTCTCGTGGAACTTCCATGATAGTAAGAAGAAATCCCAACCTACCTTCCACTTCATTCATAGTCTAATGAAGAAAGCACAACTCTCTTTCCGTCACATAATTTACTATCTCATGGAAGGAGGCAAACACGAGACATTCACTGATGGCCCATTATGTGACAGAGCAAGTGGCACAAAGATGAATAAGGTGTGATTCAGTCTAGTAGAGGAGACCACAGATTCACAAAAGGTTACAATATAGCCAGGTATTATGGGTTTAATTGTGTCCCCACCCTCAAAAAGATATGTTGACACCCTTACCGCTGGTATGTCAAAATGTGACCTTATTTGTTAACAGGGTTGTTACAAGTGTAAGTAGTTACAGTGTAGTCTTCCTGGAGAACAGGTGGGCCCCTACTCCAGTGTGACCGGTGTTCTTATAAGAAAAGGGCCAGGTGAAGACAGACACACAGGGACAATGCCATGTGACTACCAAGTCAAAGATCAGAGTTTTGCAACTACCAACTAAGGAATGCCAACGATTGCCAGCAACACACCAGAGGCCAGGTTTCAGAGGGAGTATGGCCCTGTGACACCTTGGTTTCCGACTTCTAGCCTCCAGGACTAGGAGACAATAAATTTCTGTTGCTTTACACCACAGAGTTTGTGGTACTTTGTTACAGCAACCTTGGGAAACTAATACGTCAGGAAAGTGTTATAGCATACCTAAGAACAGACTGTGATAGAAATGCAGAGGAGAAAATTACTATGCCTGTGGTGGGTTGGGAAGGCTTCCCACCGGAGATGCTATGTGCATGGGGCCTTGGAATGTAAAAAGGGCTTTTTCCAGACACATGGAAGGTCAAGACACAAAGTCCTTTTAGGCTGTGCCAATGATGAAAAGATATGGCCTGTGGTGATAGGAAACCTTCAGTTATAAGCAGATAAATGATATCATCACGTTGAATTTTTTGGTAAGGTATCTTTGGCAGCAAGGTGCTTAATACACTTGAAGAATAAGTAGCATATTAAGTGTTCTCCAAACAGATTATGAAGGACTCAGTTAAAGCATGTGTAATATTCTGATATAAAATAACATATATATTTGGTCATCCTGATTCCAAAACCCTTGGAATTTCCTGAATGACTAGGGTGAGAGGAGTGTTTTTTTTTTTTATTGCTAATGAGGTGACTCTTGGGTGCTGGTAGTATGGCAGTGGGAATAGAGCAGGGAGAAAACAAAATTATTAAGGTAAGAGGCAGAACAGTTATCATATGGGTGTGGTGGGTACAGGAGACATGAAAATAGACAAGACTAGTTAAAGAGCACAGACACTCGCTTCCAGAAGGCTGAGTTCAAATTTTGTTCCAGCCACTTAGCAGCTGTTGTACCTTGAACAAGTTGTTTAACTTCCTTTGCTAGTGTCTTCACCTATAAAATGGACATGCTAGCAGCATAGTGGGAGAATTAAATGAGTTAATATATAGGCAGTACTTAGGAAAAACCTAAGACATATGAAGTGCTTTGTCTATATTCACTATAGCAGCAGTGACATGTACACAGGGAATTCTTGGGCCAGAAAAATGAGGATCAGAAGAACATTTTTTAAAAACTGAAGTTGTATGAGAGCCCACAGGAGGAAGAGATTAGTGCCTAGTGAAGAGAAGGTGGTATAAGAGTAGATGGAACACAGACACACAGGTCAGAGAGGAAGAGTTAGATCAGGTTAAACTAAAAGGACATGAAAGTGGCAGGACACAAGGAGCTGCTCTCACAAGCATGAACCGAAAGAGAAGTAGATCCCAAAAGCCTATCAAGACCACGCCAAGGAACCTGAGCTGAGCCCTTCCGACCAAGGTGCTCACGTGGGTACAGCATCCACTCCACCTTCTTGTGGCAACCTTCCACCTATTTTCTTGAGTAATTTCCTTTTCTCCATTGGATTAGTCTTTGGGACTTAAATCAAGAGGTTTTGCCTAGTCCAAGCCAGGCCAAATAGGCCCTCCCTCTCTGGAACCAAATTGGGAGGAGAGTGATGAAAAGCCTGAATAAGGCTGAAGGTAACTGACTCCCACTGTGCTGCCCAAAGAGCCATGGAGAAATTTCTGCCTCAAGACCTTTGATGTCACCCGGTTCCGCCCTTTCTGAGCCTCTGCTTCTATCCTGTGAAGATCCTCTACTGTTCCAGTAAATTCCCTCTTGATTTAAAGTAACCAGAGCCACTGTCCGCTGTGAGCCACCAAAGATCCCTGACATCTTAACACGACTTCAATAAATGGGCCTTCTTAACCATTTGCTTTCAAGACAAAGGTATCAAGAAGAAAACAGCAGAAAGCTGAAAGACCACGCTTAATACCTTGCAGCCCAAATCACTACCCGTGGCCGGCCAAAGGCATGATGTGGGAACCTGCTCCTTCTTCTTTCCTTTACAGAAACCTGAAGCCTCATTGTATACCCCATATTCAACAGTGTGATATGGGATAACAGAAATGATATGACCTAGATTTCCTACCTACATCAATCATTTCATTATTCCCTTTTTTAGCTTTGTGGACACAAAAAAAGGGGTGCTGTTTCCAGAAATGAGTTCTCTCCTCTGAACACAGTTCCACCCTGGGAGATTCACTGACTCTGGTTTCCCTCATCAGTCCCGATGTTAAGAATAAAGAAAACTTCTCAGATCAGATCAGCCTGTCTCTCTGCTCTGAGCCCCATTGTCCCCTAGGGCTTTGTTCAGCTAGGATTAGGTTTCTAACCTACAGGCTTTCCGCACTGCCTAAGGCAGAGATCATTCTAAAGTCAAATCTATATTTTCACTAGATTCTGAGTCTTTCAAGTTCTTTTTATGAGCATGGTTGCAATGTTCTTGATGCTACATTTGAAATTAGACATTCTTTCCCCTCCTGATGCTTTTGTACCTTTCAAATGTATTCACTCAACTAGTCCATACTGAGTACTTTCCACGTGTTAGAACTAACAGTAGGCAGATTGCTATATTCCTGGAGGGAAATGAATGTTATTCATTTTGTATCCCATGCCTAGCAGAGCACCTGGCACATGATAAAAACCCAGAAAAGTTTCCTAATCAAAGGAAGGTTTGCTTCACTAACAGCTATATGCTAAGTAGATTTCAATGGCCTATCACAGGCTCCTACCTGACACTCAAGTATTAGTGGATGTGTAACAGGTGGCACTCCAGTCATACTGACTGGCCCCAAATCCTAGCTCCACTTTTCTATGTAATTGTAATTAGGCTAAACGATGTACCTTTGAAAGCCTCAGTTTCCTCTGCAAAATGAAATTAGAATATCTGTCTCACAAAGTCATAAAAAGAATTAATGAGAAAATGCTTTAAAATTATCTAGTACAACCTGGCACATAGCTTTACTGGATGTGACTATATCTGGTACAAATTATATAAATCACAAATTCTGATGTGCAAGAAACATCACTTTTACTCCTATCATTTAATTTCTGATTTTGAACCTCTCTTAAAAATTAAAACTCAGTAAAATAGAAAATGTTCCCCTTTGTCCCTCTCCTCCCTGAAGGTGTCCCTAAGTTCCAGAGAAGACTGCTTGATGATGGTGGGAATGGGAACTCACAGCTTCCTTCTGAGGAGATAATTCACCCCATACAGTCCTTCACACAGGAAATGTGAGGAAGAGGTGCTTTGTTGAATGGCTCCCTGGAGCTAGCGATCCACTGAGATGTTAGAACAACAAGGGCATGAACAACAATGATCCATGTCATGTCTTTCCAACACACATCCCGCTGTGCTGTCTGAAAGGCATTTTCAGGTCTCGCGCATACACTCATTTGGTTTCTGTGCTCCATTGGAGAGAGCCAAAGAAACTCTGGATGCCCTGAGTATCACTGAGTATCTGCAGAGACTTCTGAGGCTTTCTCCATCCTAGACACACCTGGCAGCTGGTTCCTATACAACAGTGCCATGATGGCTACAGGAATTCCTCCACGAGATCAGCCATCTCCCTGGATTTACCCAGGATGCCAGAAATGGATCCTCTCTACTGTCATATTCCTAATTAAAGGGGGGGAGGGGGAAATAATTGTGTCCCCAGATCCCAGGACTCAGATTGAAGTGGGAATCAAGAAAAACAAGGCACAAACATGGTATTATGGTATGGGGGTGGGGGGTGGAAGACAGGGGACAGGATGAGAGAGGGGAAATGCCAGGGAGAAACTCAATTAGAACTGTTCTGATTCTTCCCATTTACTTCCTCAATCCTTGTCTCTTCTATTTTGCATTTAGAAGCTAAGAATTGCCACGTTTCTGCAATTTGCTTCTGACAACTCCTCTGAGGGTACATGGTGATAGGAGTGGTTAGAGAAAGGAAGGAAAGAAAAAGATTACCTCAATCATTAACCTCTGACATCATCAAGACAAAAAGCATCATTAACGTGGGACCTGAGTCCAGATGTCAAAACCTCTTTGATTTGAGTATCTACAGAAAAAGCCTTCTATGCCACAAATGCAGCCCCACAGGAGGTGGAATCCATGACTGTTTAGAAAACATGCTAGCTCTAGAATGAGGCAAGCAAGACCCAAGAGCTCCAGGGTGCAGGAGATTCAGGATGAGAGGACAAGCTCTGGCCCAGTCCCTGCTCCAAGTGTAGCCATCACAGAATGTCTGTGGGTTTCAAGTGGCTGTATTTTCCCTTCATCTTCCAGATGGTTCCTGCCTGCCTCCCTTGTCTTATCAATACTGAAATCTCTTTAGTAATTTCTTGACTCTGGAAGCAAATCAGCCGTGTGACTCTTGCTGTGCACTAGCTCCCTCAATCACATATTCTAGGACTGTTGTTAGCTGCTATTTATTTTTCATCCACAGATGGCTTCATAAAAGCCATTCTCCTTATTTGCAAAAAAAGTCCAAGTGGTAGCTGGATATTCATTTAAGATGCAAATCAGGTTATGCAGGTGGCATAAAATAACAGCAGGCTTTAAGAGCCATGATGAGAGGTGGAACTGACACAAACACCATGTGCTACTTAATGAAAGCACAACTTCTCCCTCCCGCTTTCCTTCAGATCAACGCCTCCACAGTAGGGCTGTTTTGCTCTTACCTGTAGACAGTATAAAGAGAATTCTAAACAGAATGCTCTCCCTTAAATTGCATCTACATCCTCGACCAGGGGTCAGCAAACTTTTTCTGTAAAGGGTCAAATAGTAGATGTTTTTCAGGCATACAGTCTCTGTTGCAGCTACTGGACTCTACCAAAGCAGTGTGAAAGCAACCAGAGACAATATGTAAATGAGTGAACATGGCTGTGTTCCAATAAAACTTTATTATAGACACTGAAATTTTAATTTCACATAATGTTCACATGTCATGAAATATTACTCTTGATTTTTTTTTCACCATTTGAGATTGTAAAAACTACCATTTGCTCTTAAGCCATACAAAGAAGTCAGTGGACCAGGTATGGCCCACAGTCAACCTCTGACTTAGACCATCACAATCTAATAGGATAAATCTTAGTTCTAATGAACAACTAATCTGAACCCAAGTAATACATGAAAGGAAACTTCATTAATCCATCTCTTTTTGAATATATGATAAAAGAGGAAGTCTCTAGAGTTTACAGATTTCTTTAGAAATAGTGCAAAATTATAAGATGACCATAAACTGCTTAAAACAAACTATTTTCAGGCACAAAGTCTGTAAGTGGAAACTCATTTTTGTTTATTCATTAAAAGTGTGACAGGCTCCCTACTGGCAGTATTTTATTGGCCTATACTGAATAGATATATATTCAAAGAAACTGTATCTCTTTATAGAATCTACAGTCCATAATTTTCATTTGTTCTTCTAGCCTTACCAGCACCATCTGTTTTCAGTTTGAATTGGTAAGTTGTCCATATCCAAGAAGTTTGTTCCAGAACAACTGTTAAGCACATGTTGCTCGTGGCTGACAATACACTTGAGGCCTCACTGGTTACCTCTATGCTATAATTTCAGAGGCTCAAAAACTTATCCTCCTCCCAATATACTTCCCACCAAAAAATTAAAACTTAAAACAAACGAATAAACAAAAATAAGTGTTTGCCTGCTCTACACTTGAATTTCTTCCATGAATGAGTTTTGATTTGAGGAGTTAGGAAAAAAGAATAAAATTTGGATGGTGCTCTATTGTGCTAGGGTTGGGGTATGGTAAAAGGCAGAGAATTATAGAACCTCCCTTAAGTTTGAGAACCCCAGGATTATAGCCCAGGAAGCCTATAGGCCTTATAAGAAGACTTCTGATCCAGCTTGATCCCAATAGGTACCAAAGCAAGAATACTGAGCTCAGCCTTACAAAGTATGAGGCCTGTATGAAGCCAGAAAACATCAGGAAATTTCTTATTGGTATCTATTCATCCCATCTCCTGCCCCTACCAGGCCCAAAAATGGCTCAGAAGAGGCCAGCCCAGACCTCAGATATATATAAGAACACAGGCCAAAAAGCAAACTGAAATGAAGATAAGGTACCCCAGTGTAGAGGGAAGAAAACTATGGACCACATGGCACTGTCCCCACCACAGGTTTGGGGATAAACCCCAGATGGTTCGCTCATCCTCTGAGGAAAAATAAAGTGGTGGAAAGAAGAGTTTTCCAACTTAACTATTTACCTAAAAATCCAAAAGAGATTAAATTTACCTTAAATTGACAAGATTATCTTCTGCAATTAAGAGAAATAGTTGCTCAAAAATTCAAATTAAGAGTAGAATAGAGTGGTAGGAGTAACAATAGTAGTAATACAGTAGTAATTATATACTTATAGTAATAATAGAGTAATAGTAGTATTCGTAGTAATAGTAGTAGTAACACAATAGTATTGTAGCAGTAATAACACAGTAGTAGGTAGTGGTAGTGATAGTAATAGAAGTACTAAATAGCAGTTAACATGTATTGAGTACTTTCTATTGGCCAGGACTATTTTAAATATTTTACATAACAGTGCTCATTTAACGCTTACCACAATCCAAGGGATAAGTATCTATCCCCATTTTACAAATGAGAAAACTGAGATGCAAGCAAAAGGTAAAAGGTTGGACAAAGAAAGACTCAATGAAAATTTTTGAGTGGCTGAATGGGTTCATTTATGAAATTAAACATAAACAGGAAGTGATTCCCACCTAAAATCAGAAGCAGGTGGGCATCCCAAAATCACTGACAAAGCTTTTAGTGCTCTGGATTTGGAAAACAAAGTTGGTTTTTTTTTTTTCTTAAAGGAAAATAAAAAATTAATTACTAAGACAATAAAGATAAGAACAGGGAACCACCACAAGCTAACGTTATCAACCCACCTTTTCCATCCTAACATTTTCTCTATCCCTTCACATTTGTTCACAATACATTCCTTTATTCCTCTTTTGACATAATGCTACTAGCCCTATCGAATTCCAGAATGAAGCTTCCTGACCAGGGTTTTCCCTGCCATTCTGCACTGGCAGTGGGCAAGGCTGAGGAGGGAAGAAACAGGCAGGGAAGAGATGTCATCAGGCCCAGATGGGCCAATAAATGAAAGATTATTGGAGCCTACAACTACTCCTGGTCTAGACACCGCCCCCTCTAACACATGACCCCCCTCTCTTTTGTGATTTAACACCCTGTCATTTGGTGGCTTTTTCTCCATGCCAAAGTCCTTAGTGGTATATATTTACTTTATAATTACAGTGATTTTAAGTTTTTTAAAAATGGTGGTTTCCCACTCAGCCACAGGGAAGGTCTGCAGTCCCAATCAGGAAATGAGCTAAAAGGAATCTTCCTTGAGCACTGAATCCAGGCCTCCCTTTAAGAGAAGACAAACACTGGGCCCTGGATGATCCTGCCACCTAGCGGCACACTCGCTTCCTGTGAGCCTCCCTCAATCTGAAATGAGGGTGCCCAGCCATCAGTTAAATTATTCCATCTCACAGCCTATGAATTTCAATAAATATACCATCTGTTCACCTTCTGTGTGGGAGTTCAATCATCTTCTTGGCAGCAGTATTATTCTACAGCAATTACCTATGTCTTTATCACCCCTCATTGAGCTGCAGCAGCATCTCTACAAAACTGACAAGTTTTAAACCACAGTTTCTGTAGATAGGACAGTCTCTATGGTGAGAGTACAGAAAAATATCCACACTCAATTGTGTGTGGGGTGGCATGACCTAATGAAATGAGCAGGCTCTCCCTTGAGCTGTGGCGTAGAACTGTGCAGCTTTAATTTCAGGCTGCCAGGTCTTGATCTCTTGAAGTGACAGGACTGGGAAAAGGGAAAGGCCACGCAGGAGAGAGGAGACTCCTAACAGACATGCAACCAGGAGGTATGGGATCCGCCTCTAGCTCTGCCACTAATCTGCTGTGTGACTGTGCGCGCAGTCAAGGACTCTTTCTGGGCCTCAGTTTCCTCTTTTGTAAAATGAGAGGGTTGGAATGAGTGAACACTGAACCAGCCTCCCTTCAGCTCTGAAACTGGCAGATTCTAGGAGGTGGAGAACTGGAGGGAACAGTGCAGCCATGCCCAGATGCACCACTGACTTGCTGAGCTTCACTGAGTTGCTAAGTAAAATTACAGCTAGAAAAAGAAACAAAATCACAACCACCAAAGCAATTCGAATGTCTTTTTCATTTAGATACAAGTGATATATAATTTACATGTTTTAGTTTCAGGTGAGGGCATTTTAAATTTGGGTTATTATTAATGATACTTTCTTGCACAGCACATAAGAAGAAACAAAGGCTTAGAGAGGCTAATTAGTTCACATTACCCCCAGCACATGGGGAAGCTGGGGCTTAACTCATGCCATTCATTTCCAAAGTCCAAGCTCTCAAATACGGTGCCCAATCAGAAGGCTTCACAAGAAAAGCAGAATTTTAGGACAAGGTATAGAGGCAAAGCATTTCAGAGGAAAGCAATTTCTACCTTATAATTTCCAGCATTAGGTTTATATTGGTTCAGTTCTGGGTGCTTGCCATATCCAAACAAGCTATAGCCCTAGCTGTGCTGTGTATACCTCAAACCCCATTCATATTCTTTCTGGGAACATAAGAACATTGAGTTCCCAGCATCCTTTGCAGTGAGAGTAGGAACGAAGGATGGGATTCTGACCAATGGGTTGTGGGCAGAAATCTTGCACACCATCTAAGTGTGGCCATAAATCCTGTGCATTTTACACTCTACCCTGACATTCATGCAGCTGGAAGTGAAGGACTTCAGTACAACATCCCATGATTAAAAAAAAAAAATAGCCTCAACCCCTGTGTTATCACATTAAGGAAAGCTTTACAGAAGGCTGCTCCACCTGCACTGCACTATGGAGAGTAAGAAACAAACACTGAGAAATAAATCTTTATTTTATACCCTCCTGAGACTGTGGGGTTGTTACAGCTTTTTCATTTTGGATTATTAATGATGCTGTCTTTGAAAAGCAGTCAGTGTACCACTTGTCAGTAGACTGGCTGATGCAAACAGTAATGGCACCTTATTTTTCACTTGCCCAGGATCCAATATCCTTTCTCCTGAATCCAATCCTCAATTCCCCTACTCTAGCACCTTGAATGTTTGTTCTCATGGCTCAAAGGGATACCACCACTCGTCCTCAGCTGACGTATTCTAGACCCATGTCAGCCAAATGAGAGGCAATCCTGGGATTTTTTGCTGAAACTATTGTGAAAAAGAAACTCTTTTGCTACTGGGAAGCCTAAACCAGATAATATAAGTCTAGAGCTGCATGGAGGTCACCAGAGGAGATATCCTGCCCTAAAATAAAGATAGCATCTGGGACATCAGAACTATGAGAGGGGTGAAGAGTAGGGAGGAAGAGAAGTGGAAGGCAGAGGAAGAGAAGTGGAAGGCAGAGCAAGAGAGAAAATGGAGGCAGAGAGGCAAAAGGTAGCTAAGAGAGCAGAAGGGAAAGAGCAAGGCAAAGAGAGGATGGGATGAGAGGTAGGAAGGATGGAGGAATGGAAAGTAGGAACAGAAAGAGAAAGGAGGCAGAAAGAGCAAGAGTAGAAGGAAGAGGGAGAGAGAGAATAGAATCAGAGAGAAATTATCAGGGACGTGGAAAGAGAGATCAGGAGAGCACAGGGAGCAGGGGTGAAGGGTGGGGTAGAGAAGGAGAGAGTGGGGAGAGAGGCAGAGTCAGAGAGAGAAGACCAAAGAAAAGAAGGAGACGAAAAAAAAAGTGAAAAAGATGAAGGGTTAACAGTTGGGGGATAGAGAGCTACGAGTAAAAAAGGACAGAGATAAAAGAGAGGCAGAAAAAGAGAAAGCAGGAGAGAGAGAGAAAGAGAAGGAGGGAGGGAGGAAATGAAATCCTTATTTGAGTCCCTGGGTCCAGCCATACCTAGTCAGTCTTACTACCCCTGGACTTCTGTTATTATGAGTCAAATTCTCTTTTGTATTTATCCATTTTAATTGGGGTCCTGCCATATGCTAGAGGGATTTTTTTCATATTTTCCAAAACAACCCTAAAATAGATAAAAGCAACTTACTAAGTATCCAAACATGGGCACATAATTATGTAAGACATTCGACAAAAAAATAATTGACTACATTCTACCAAAATGAGAATTTTCAATATGCAAAGCATCTCTGTCGACTTGACCTTTTACTCTTTCCCAACTGATTTTTTTAGTCCTCTCCCAGCCTTAGATTACATTCTAGTATGATGTCTGGCTTGATTCTTTCCTCTCCCTCTCTCCTTTCATCTTGTTCTCTAGTCCAGTAAGTTATTCTGTCTTTATCACCTTTTCTTAATACAGCCTTTTTTGTTCCTGTCTTTCACATAATGGTTTAGAATTCTGTACAGATTGCAGGTGTCAGTCCCTTCAGTCCCACGTTTACTCTCAGCACTGCAATGGCAGCTACTAAGGCACATGAACTTGATCCCACAGGCTGTCAGCTCTAGCTGCTGCCACTCAAATCACCCCATGTGAGTCAACAGTGAACTGAGATTCATTATTCTTAATCTCCCAACATCATATTCTCAAGAGCAGAAGCAGGAGACAATTGGGTTGAAATGCAAGGCAATGCTTAAATGTCCAAGAGAAAAAATCATAATAATAATAATGTGCTTGCCACAAAGAGCAAATGCAGACAGACAGAGAAACACACACACAGAGAGAGATTATGCGTGCGTGTGCGGAGGCACATGTCCTAGAAGGAGGGAGTGGAAGGTAAACCAAAGGATCCAGTTCTCAAATGCTCATCAGGGAATAAAACACTCCAGCTTTCTCTAGAGCCAGAAGGAAACTACTTAGTGGAGCTTTAAACGGCAAAAAAAAAAAAGGACAGTACCTTAGCCAAAGCCAAGGGAGCAGGCTTACAGGTCAGGGGCAAACAACGCCACCTCCCTTAGGGAGAGCGCCCGAAGCGGAGTCCCTGCATACTGGGGACCTATTTATTTTCCCAGCATATTTCATAGCCATTCAAGCAAAATGATATATGTGACGTTTGGGCACAAGGTCTTGTTCAAAGAGAAAAATCAACCCAGCCAAGCTAATTTTCCTCGTTCACCAGCCACTGCCCCGCCCACCCGCCGCCAGCCCTCTGCCATTCACTCACAGAAAGCAGAAAGGAAAAAGTTCAATACAACCCCAGAGGCTTGGGTTGTTTTTTTTCCTGCTACTCTTATGCATAATTTACTAACATACACAATTCCTGTCAACAATGGCCTCAGTTTTTCACGTATCAATGAATTCAAGGCTTTATAAAAATCTGGATCCAGATAAAAGAACACTGTAGGCAAAAAGCTCAGTTGTTTTTTTTATCAAAACAAATGAAAATTGTATTTTCTATAAAAAGTTAAGCTTCTTTGGTTGTTGCCTTCTTTTGGAGAGGGAGGTAATGAGAAGATACTCCTAATAAATTTAAGACCACACAACCCTTCCCTTCATCTGGAATTCCAGACTCAGGTACCCAAGAGACAAATGTAGCCCCTCCCCCAACTTTGGACAGGGCAGTAAGCGTAAATCCTTGTCCTTCTTATTAATGAGATGGGCAACTTGAAAGGAAATCCAAAGTACCCTCCCTGTCATTCTGTGATCTGCATCCACAGCTCTGGGAACTGCCCAGGCTCCTCCTTTCATCCAAGGCAGCAGTCCTCCCTCCAATCCCCAACCCATTGACCCACAGCTACAAGGCCTTCAACCCCACCCCACCCTCTACACTTCCACCAAAGGTATCCTCCAGTCTTGTAACACCTGCAACTTAAGATAGGAGACCGAACGGGAAGGCTTGCCATGCTTCTCCTAACCCAAAGCAGAGAAATACCCTGCCTCTTTTTGATCTTTCTCCACTTGTAAAAGGGGTGCTCTCATTCCCTAATGGCTGGCCTGAGTTACGTGTCCCTGGTGGCTGCAAACCCCTTTTCCTCTGGAGTGTATCAGAACCTCTCCCTGGGCCTCCTAGAGTGAATGTGATTCAAATGCTTTGTACCAATGCTGGCAAAAACTCAAATATGATAGAATATCACAAGATGTGATGTTAGAGAACTATCAGATTTATCCTCATCTTTATAGCTTTTTACAGAAAAAGGTTAGAAATAAGATCTATCTTTCTATTATGACACCATCAAACATGAATTCTGTTGTATTTCTAAATATCTTCTTGCTTTGACAAGCCTCAGGTGAACGTTTATTAAACATTAACCTAGCTACATGTGCAAAAATTCCTCTCTCCAGAGATGTTAACGCCAGGACAAATTTACCTTCAGTGTCCCCTGCGAGAGCAAAGGATAACTTTTGGCCATTCCCCAGTAATCTCGATAATGATAATAATTCTAGTAGTAGTTATCACTATCTACCACACATTTTACATAAATAACTTCAGTTTTCACCAAAACACTCTATGGGAGATACTGTTATCTTCCCCCATTAAATAGATAAAGAAAAGCAAAGGGTAGGAAAGTTACCCACCCAAAGTCATACAACCCACTGAGTCAACATTTAAATTCAGATCTCTTGTTCAAGAGCCCATGGTCTTAAGCATTCCACTCCACTACCTCCCTGTGCCTACTTAAAATCAGGTATCTCGTTACACAATATTAGGCAGATAATGCATTTCTAATAATACTTTCTGAAACAACAGCATCTGAGAGGAAAAGAAAGCTGGGTGTGACCTGACCAAAGAAATCAGTAGAGATTATTGTGTTCAAATCTTTCATTCCATTATGTTTATGGCCCTATGTCAAAAGAGGACAGTCGACTCTACTTCCTGGAGTCCTCTGGTTTTTAGTGGGTCCCAAGTGAGAAATCTGCTGGAGACTTTTCAATGTTGCACAAAGCCGCCAATCACATTTATTGACTTTCTGCCCTACAAACAGTGGGAAGAGTGACTTCATCCCCAATCAACATAACAGATCTTGACACTAAATAAGCAAAAGCTTTTTGCACTCCAGAAAGGCAATTATTTTCTGAAAAAAAAAAAAAAAGTCAAGTTCTTAGGCATAATGAACCTACCTATTATTCTTGTTCTGCTGCTCTTGCTAATTCTGAAAACAGGAAAATAGTCACGCCTTATTGCTCTCAAATTTTAAAACCAAGCACATCATCAATAACAAATGACTTTTCAATTTTGTCATTCAGTTGGTCAAGCTTTTCTGCAAGCAACTACTTAGGCACCAACTGAAGGAGAAGAAAAGCTATTTAAACTTCAAACTTAGGTTTTGGTTTTTGTTGTAGGGTATCTAAATATCATTGACTAAAGTCCTTTAAGAAGCCCTTTAGTAATTACAAAAATGCACTTCCTTAACTAGTTGAAAATCTATGTCTAACAAAATAAGGAAAGCAATAATAAATTGACTCTGGATCACTAACGATCGTTAATATTAATTTAGAGAGGATGAGGAGTTCTCCTTTTAATGTTTTTACAAGACCGTTGTTGATGAGTGAATTGCCAAATAGTGCATCAGCCCCAGATAACTAGTTCTGTTTATACATTCCCTTCTAATGATTAGTGCAAATCTCCCCTCTGTAACTGAAAAAGCATCTACACACTTCAGCTTGAAGAAAAAGTAGGTGCAGAAAGGTAAAAAAACCTGACGGGTCAATAGTTGTAGAAAATACAATAGCTGTGTGGAAATCCAAAAGATGCTTGGGAGATTTGGAAAAATAGTGACATTGAAATTAAATACAAATTACTTATTGAGTCATTTATATTTGATAGTGCAGCCCTGCACTATCTTCCTTACCCTATATTAATTCTATTTTTATATTTTAGGGGATAGTATATGATGCAATCAATGTATCCTATATATACATTTATGTATAGAAATGCATATATATATTAATTTATAATTCATTATTTAATTAGACTTGCATTTTTAAAAGGACTACTCTGGCTACCATAGAGAATGGAGTAGAGGGAAGCAATACCAGAGTTTAGAACAAAAGCAGTTCAGAAGCTATTGAAGTAACTCGACATGGTGACATAATAGAAGGATGAAAATGGAAATCGAGGAAAGTGAATGGATTTGGTAAAAATATTTAGGTAGTAGTATGGTCAGGTATTAGTAATGCACTGGATGTGGGGATGATGAAGAAGAAGGAGTTAGAGTTTAATGGATGGTAGTGGTGTATACTGAAAGAGGGAACACTAGTGAAGGAAAGAGTTTATAGACTAAGATGATAAACACATTTTATACCTGTTGAATTTGAGGTACCTGCAAGACATTCAAGCAGACATGAGACAAAAGTGATTGGATATGCACTGCAATCCTTAAGGCCCACACAACAAATATTTGTCACTCTACTATTTACCAGACATTGAACTAGATGCTGGGGCTGGAGCAATGGGAAAGTTAGACATCACTGCTGCCCTTGTGGAACTTGGATTCTAGGTGAAATGAAAGTGCTGAACAAGTAATCACCATAGTAAATGGAAGCCATGAAAAGGGTATATTTCAAGACGGACAATTACATCAAGTGATGCTAAGAGATGGAGCTGTTTCAGTAGAATACCAAAGACAGAAGCCAGATTCAAGTGAGGTGAAAAGAAGACCATGGAGCAAGAAAGTAGAGACAGTGACTATGGGGCACTGTCAAAAATTCTTGCTGAGAAGGAGAGGGGCAAAATGGAGCAGTGACTAGAAAAGGACATTGGACAAAGAAAGAGTTTTTAAGATGGATGATTTTAAAGCATGTTTGTGTGTTACTGGGAATATTCCAGCAGAAAGGGAGAAAGTGATGCAATGGAGAGAGAGGACTCTGCATGAGCCAAGTAAGACCAGAAAAAAAGTGTTAAAAACACAAGGGTTACTCTTTGAGGAGGTAGTGATAGAAGGGAGTACAGGGGTGGGAGTGGGGGGTGGAGTTATGAGGTGCAAATAATGTTCTGTTTCCTGATCTAGGTACTAGATAAATGTGTATTTATTTTATTAAAATGTATCAAGGTAAATTTATATGTGTTCTTTTCTATGTGTATATTATATATCAAATAAGTTTTTTTTAACAGAAAGATTGGAAAACAAAAACCACAATTTCTTGCAAGTCAGAGGACTATCTACACAAAAAAAACTCTAACAAATTTACAAACCATTATAAATAAAAGAAAATTTTAACAAAGTAGATGCATATAAGAATATACAAGTCAACTGCACCACAACAAAAAAAAAGTAAAAGACATAATTTTTAAATACACCATTTACAATAAAATACCTAGTACAAAATTAACATGATATATGTTCAACCTGGATACTGAAAATTAAAACATTTTACTAAAAGATATTAAGGGGAAACCAAATAGAACATTATATGTATTAATGAATAGGAAGATTTGATTTTTTAATGATGTCAATTCTCCCCCAAATTAATTTAGAGACTCAATGAAATGCCAATCAGAACCCCAACAAGATTCTGTGGAACTTTATAAACCTATTCTAAAATGCACATGAAATGGTAAAGGGCCAAGAAGAGCCAATTCACTCCTAACAAAAAAAAGAAGGAAGCTCTTGTCCCACCGTTTGTTGGGACTTACTATAAAGCTAGGTAACTACCTGTAAAGTGACTGGAACAGTGGGATATCAGCATACAGTTGGTCTGAACAGTGAGCCTAGAAATAGATCATCCCACGTAGAGAACTTAACTAGGGGTTCCATGTCATTTGTCACAAACTGGAGCACTATCAGGGGAATTATTTATTCATAATTATATCAGTCCAACAAATGTAAACCGTTACTGAACTGAGCAAATGAAGATGCAGACTCAGTATATCTGTGAGAAACTGGAAGACAACAAGTAGAAGCAGCCTTTGATGGGAACAAAAACACTTCATCTGCAGACAAGAGTAGAAAATGGAGAATGGATAAAGTTATAGGAGGGCTGTGAGATTTGATGATGGGTACCTCACTACTTTCTTTTCTCAGTACATTTTGCAGCAAAATCATTAATTAGCTGAGGGTAAGTGAGAAAAGAGAGCACAGGGAGCCAGGGGCAAGAGAAGACAGTCTTGGTGTTCTAGAGAGTAGAGAATAAATATAATAAGCAGATGTCATAGGATGGCCAAGCAGTGTCAAGCCTCAATTTTAGATTTACATCACGAATTTGCAGATCAATGAACACAATTATGCATTTTTCTCGTGCAACACTGAACTGCTTAAATAATTATAATGGCCAACTGTGAAATCTAAACTAGGTAAAAAAGAAATATAAGGGGAAAGGGGTTGCAGACCGTGAAAATGTGGTGAGGCCACAGATTAAAGGTCTGCCGGGGTGATGGTACTAAGGGGGTGTCAGAGCATGAAACTAAGATGCTGGTGATGATGCCATGTGTGTGTGTGTGAGTGTGTGTGTGTGTGTGTGTGTGTGTGTGAGAGAGAGAGAGAGAGAGAGAGAGAGAGAGAGAGAGAGATAAAAGGTTAAGGAAAGGACCGTGGAAATGGGAGATCTGGGAATATTATTAGGTCACAAAACCATGAATCACAAAATGTTAGAGCTTAGATCACACAGAGAGGTAAAATGATCTGCCAAAAATGATGAGTAAACGAGTAGTGGACTCTATTTGCCACAAGCACAGAGGTGAAGATGTGACAAGAGTCCCTGGGTTAGACTGCTGAAAGGGGATCTTTACTTCTTGGCAGTTGTCATCTGTCACTCATTTTATTAACTTGGAGGTCAAGTGACAGAGGCAAGAAAAGGCACACTTCTCCTTTCAGTTTTAAATCACAAGGGGAGCCAACAAAGAAAATTATTAATTATAAAGCTACTAAGTGTTCGAACACTTTGGTATCTGCTTTTCTGGTATTCTGAGGTGGGATATGGCTGATCTCTTACTTAGAGGCACATTGAGTCTATTTTGCGGAGAAATGGACTCACACAAAGAAACCAAATTAATAGCAAGACATGGCAGGGAGAGGTACCAAGTTTGGGCATAAAAGACTGTTAGCATTAAGGGGTGTTCTGGGAGGTTTTAGCCAACACTCTCCTCATCCTAAGCAAATATTACAGAGTAAGTGTGCTTGCTACTGAAACACAGCTTCTGGAGAAACCCTCCAACAACTCCTATGCTGCCGCTCCAAGCTCCCCCCCCCCCGCCCACCCCATCCCCATCTGTAGCATCTCTACATCTCCCACTACAGGTTGGCTTAAATCTTTTCATTATTCTCTCAGACTCTTCCTAGTCCTCATCACCAGAAGAGGGAGAACTTCAAGTTCATTTTGGATTTTGTGCTGTTATAAAGGAAGCGAGTGGGGACTATAAAAAGAATCAGAAATTCAAATTACTTCAAAACTCAAGTTTCACTGTGAATCTGATTGAAATTTCTTCCTTTTCTTCTTTCTCAAATCAGTCTTTAGGATTATGCAAGCCACTGTGAGAGATGTGAGTTTGTTTGACCATGTAGCTGTTGAGATTGATTTCATGGTCAGGTACACCTGAAAACCAGACCTATTATGCTTTAGTCACATACCTGCATTTGGGACTCATGCAAATTAGGGCTGCCCACAGAGTTTCCTTTCATGCATGTGGTAGCAGGGCTATATCTCAGCTCTCTTTAAAATGAGATTTCCAGATCGACTCTGATGTTTGCACAAATGGATGTTTATATAACAGCAAAAGAGAGCCAAGAAAAAACTGCTTTTGCCTTGTGGCTTTCTAGGAGACATGATCAACTTTTTTTTTTATCATTATACTGAGAATGGTTTAAAGATTATATATAATCATCTTCATTTTCAATGTGATAATCACTGACTTTTTTATAAATACAGAAAAAAGAGGTAAACAGGAACTACATCTCATTTCTGTCGTAAATTATATGCTGCTGCAACTATAATGCTCATATCTAAGCTATTTGATTTCCCTTGGACCCCTAGAGGAGGGTAAGTAAAACTAAGAGTTGTTCATCATGCCCCAGGCCTTGCCCAGGCCTGATATTTATGATGTTTGCCTATGTGCCCAGAATATTCTGCTCTTATCACTCCTTCTGGTCAGAAACACCCAGGGATTAGGGCTCTTCTAATTAGTTTCCCATAGCCTAGTCACCTCCAAATATTTCCACTATGTTTCTACACAACTACAAGCCTCAATTCTCCTTCTGAGTATTCCCACTCAAACGGTGAAGACCAAGAAAGCCACCCTTGCAGAAGCCATGTGCTCATTAGTTCACAGAGCTGCCTAAGAAGAACACAGGGTGAGCACTTAACTCTGGACAGGAATGAGGAAGACCAAGAACTCTATGCCCAGGCCTTCCTGTCCCCAGCCTGGTTCTGGGGGTCCCGACACTCTTTAGTGGGGGTTGAGCAGGAAGAAAATGGGAATGACTTTCAACATCTAATTACCAGGGAAACTTTTAAACCCACAGGAGCCCAGACTATATCAAAGACTTAATGAATCAGAATTTGGAGGGTAAGTCTCAGGAATGTAAATTTTCATACACAGGTAAGACTGCGGATCTTTGTCCTACCTTCTTAGTACCAGGAATCAGGGCCTCAGACTTCACAAAACATTAGTGTTTCTGCCTCCCTCCTTGATTTCAGATCTAAATGGAAGTGAGGGAAGAAGGGAGGGAGGGAGGGCGGGAGAAAGAGTGTGTGCGGTGGGGGACAACCTTCCTGCCCTCCTCCAGGTGCAAATGAGAATGCCAATAAGACATCGAACAGCACATGCAATTCAGAAGAAAGACTGAATGCTATACTCCCCTCGTATGGGCTCCACTGGCTTACTGGTAGAGCAAAATACCCAAGGGCCAGCTCCTGAAGAAAATCTATTATGTACCCCCTCACACACACAGTCAATACATACTTTGATTGGCACATTTTTAGACAATGCATTAGGAGCAACAGTGAAGTTTGCAGAGTGGAAGAAAGCTGAGGGGGTGCGTTTAATGAGAACCCCCCACACATACACATATCCCACAAAGCCAAGAAGTGGGCTCACTTTAGCTCTGTCTGAATAACCAATAAGTGAACTCTGAAAGTAAATGACCTGGTTCCTCCAGCTGTAGCAGAGGCACAGATATTTCTGTTCCTAAGCAACAGACAGCTGCCTCTATTTCTCATCATTGCTCAGGCTGGAATAATTCAATTCCCTGTTTCCCCACAGCTCAACCCCTGCTTCCTACCTACCTGCAGAACAGAAGCTTAAAATGGTGCCCTGCCCCTTATCTGATGCTGTCTCACACAGAGACAGTAATTTTCTGAAAGACTTGACCCTGTTCGTTTTGGGTACAAGGAAAGGAACATAATCTAGAACGCCATCTGTCATCCTGAAATAGCCAATAGTGGCACTATTTTTACCCGGCAATTATCAAACAAATGGAGTCATTTGGAAGAGTCGCAGCTGTTCCTTGGTGTTATCTCAGTACGAATATGACATAGAGCCTGCTGATTTTGTTTTCTGCTTTGTGCCTCATGTATACCAAGGCAGTGATCACTTCTCACCCTCCCATCAGAGCACAAGTCAAAGTGTGTACTTCACAACTGAGTCACTCAGGCAAAATAAAAATCTCTCATTATCTTGATTACATGGTCAGAGTTTGACTAAATATGATTCTCATTTAGACAGGGAATGCAGTGAATTCCATATTTCAGAGTGAATGTTAGGAAAGTTATCTCACAGAAAACATCAAGTTTACCCCTGGATAATGTAACCTAAAAGAATGACTGGTACTCATGATTTATACATATGTTAGCACTTTTAACTGAAAAAGTAAAATTCTGCAAAATGAATCTTATCACCTTTCCATAATCGCCCTTCATTATAAAATCAGAAAGGCGTCCTGTTGAAATAAGTGTCTCTAGTAAACTGGACACACACATTCATTCACACACGTGTGTGGATACACACACAGGCAACTCTATCAAACATATGTCATTCTTTCTGAACACCTGCATCTCAACTTCACTTCTTATGTATGGGGAACTTCCCAACCTAATGAGGCAGCGCTCACCTCCCTCAGTGAAAATGAAGATGCCAAAACCTTACTTTTCCAGCTTCCCTTGCATTTGGGACAAAGGCACATGATCTTGTCATTACCAAACAGATGAACCCACCCAAGAGCTACAGAGACCACCCTGAGCTCCCAGTGGAAAGAGGCATGCTACAGAGTTCCTGCAGAGCAGGGCTGGTGTGGGCATGCCCTGTTCAGTAACAATGGCACCCAGGGTGCAAGCTACAGCCTCTAATGCTGTGCAGTAACAGGAGTGTCCACCAGACCAGCTCTGCAGGCTGACACAGGCTCTGACCCTGGCTTCCTAGCTACAACCTGGGTCTCCAGCCCACCCAGAGATCCTGTGAACCAGGAAAATCCTTTCAAATAACTCACATGCTGCTTAAATCAACCAACACTGGTTGATTGCTGCAACCAAAAACTCTAAATCAAAAAGTATATTTTCAATGTTTTAACCATGCGGCAACCAATGATATGCTTGGAGTTTTTGTTATCCTTCACAGTTCTCCAGTTCTTTCCCAATTCCCAAGGCTAGAGTCTTTATTCTGTAAACACTCAATCCACAGAAATTTATCTAATCCCAGGAAGTTCCCCAATTCCTCACATTCAACCAGACATGTATCCAAAAGTAGAAAGATAAAAATCACAGGAGAAAGATACAGATTGAATTGCCACTTTTTATAAGACTATTCCCTGGAGAATCAAGAAGGACTGAATATACATCCTAAAACCACAATGCTATATGAGCAGGACTCATCATTTCGAGCAATATCTCTCAAAGTTTAATGTGCTTATGAATTTCGTGGGTATTGTGTTATAATGCAGACTCTGAGTCAGCAGGTCAGAGATTCCATAGCTCTCCCAAGTGCCAGGTGGTGCCCAGTCTGCTGGTCCACACCTGCATGTTGCATGGCAAGACTGTCAAATACTCAGTCACTAACTACTTCTAAGTCTCAAAAAGAAAACTGTCCCAGGCCAAAAAAAAAGTCATATGTTCTCTCTCTATTTTCTGGAGCTCATCTCTACATCTTTTATTTTTACACTCAGAATAAACAGACTCTAAAGCAGCAATACATTTTGTCATTTGGTACATGACTCAACACCAAACAGAAAGTTTCTTACACATTGAACAAATTAGATCTTGTTTCATTGGTTCTGAACATGTTAAAAGGCATAAAGCTAGCCTATTTAATATAAAGGCCATTTAGGTTTTCAGTTTGGATGCTACAGAGTAAATGGAATTAGAGATCTCTACTATTTTATGGTTCCTGAGATTCTCACTTGAGTGGACTTAAACATTTTTTCAAAAGTAAATTAAATATATAAAGGCTTATCTTTGATGCACAGCAACCCCTGGACACAAAGGTGTGGGGGCACAAAAAATAGTCTCTGTACTTCACCCTGAGGTAAAAATATATATTGTATCTCATCTCACTTTGCTCTCGTGCACTTTATAGAATTTTTCACAGTAATCTCTTCCAAAGGGAAAGGGCTGCTTCTTTTCGATATCAACCAAATTGTCTTATAACATGCTGTGCAATTAGAGTTCTTATCCACATCCTTTACAGAGCTCAGACAGCACTTCAGCAACTTTCCCCCGCCCCGCAAATTGGTGTCATTAATCAATGGAATTTCTGAAGGCAGAACATATTCTATTTTACTTCTAACACTGATAACTCCTCACAAAACATGTCCAAAATTTCATAATACATAAGAAAATTAAAAGGGCCCTTTTTATAGCTCTAGAAACAACTGTAGTTATTCTATAACTTCACAGAAGGCCACAAAGTAGGTAAGACCTTCTTACTTCTAGCACTCCTAACATGAATTTTTTTTGTACTATGATGGATAAATTGAATTAATGGTCAAGAATAGGAAACAGTTCATGAATTAAGGGAACTATGGCACTTCTAATGTGAATGTTTACCCTTTGTGTGTTCTGAGGGGATTCTCTGCCCCTATTACACTCTTTGTACTGCCCTATACATGGGAGAAAAGATTTTTTTGCATAAAAATGTATCAAAGTTATGCTTTGAATAAATGTTATTCGCACACAAAAAAAGATTTGTTTCTGGTGAACAGTCTACAAAATGTCAAGATCCATGGCCAATGAGACTGGACAGAAGGCCCAAGGAGGGGAGACGAGCAGCAGCCAGGGCCCTGAAAGAAAGAAGGTAGAGAAGGAAGGAGAAAGACTTGCTAAGGAGAAGCCAGACAAACCCAGCACTGACAAAAAAAGCTGAAGATGAACCAGAAAGAAAAGCAGTCTGTCCCTTGGACCCCAAATTCATTCATGGTTGTTTGTGAACATGGCAGTTTCCCTTCAGATAATGGGACAAGCCTATGAGTCTTTCTCTATGTTTGGGGTACAATTTCAGCATTATATTCTTTAGTCAAGGACTCTAAGGTTGAATAGCAAACATTAGAGCACATCTGAAATCCTCTATTCAAATATCACAGGTTTTTACAACTCACATGTTCTCTGTACCCAGGAAAGATCTATCTCAATATTTTAACCCATTCTCAGTAAAACACTGAGCCCTCCTTAACAAATAATTGCCTTTCATAAGAAAATTAAAAAGATAAGGCTAACTAATTTGCTAATATCATTCCTTATCTATGAATATAATGTTTTAGCATGATTCTTTTATATTCTATGCAAAATCAGACTCTATAAACTAAATTGCATAAGAGAATGATTAATGAAGTATTTTTATTAAGACATAAGCAAATTGAGCAAAACTAAACTTAGTTTTGAGTGACTGAATTATACATCTAAAGAGACACGGATAGCTCCTCTTCCTGAAGGAGACAAAAACAAGAGGACTGTGAACTATGATTGGGAAAGTTAAACCTAAGTCGTATTTCCCAAACCTCAGGACAAAGAGTAGAGAGAGTTCTGAGTGGGCTGTGTCCCTGGCCTCAGCAGCCCATCCTCACTGCTCAGCCCCTCTTCTCAACTACCATGGAAAAGAGTCAGCAAGAAATTTTTCGCTCTTGAGAATTGGAAGCAGCAGGAAAGACACAGTAAGGAACTGGGGCTGCTGAGATCCCATTTATTCCAGGTGAACTTGTGCATCTGTACAAGAGATCTTCTGTACAAGTTTTAAACCAAGAATGGTCTTTGAAGTGGCTGTATTAAAAATTTTTTAATTTAGATATGACAGCAATAGGTATAGTTGGTCACCGGGTTAGCAACATGCAAAAAAATCAAAAATTGATAAGCCTCTAGTCAGGCTGAGCAAAATAAAAATGAGAAAAAACACAAATTACTATTGTCATAAATGAGGAAAGGAATATCTCTAGAAAGACTTTAAATATTAAAAGGATTAACAATGGAATATTATTAACAACATTATGCCAATAACCCTGACAAACTTTAATAACATGAACAAATTGCTTGGGCGACACATACTACCAAAGTCAACTCAAGAAGAAACAAATATCCCAGACAAGAAAAAGCTAAGGAAGTTCATCATCACCAAATAAGAAATGTTAAAGGGGCTTTTTTAAGAAGAAGAAAGGGAGAAAAGATAAAAAATATGAATAATAAAATGGCAATAACTACATACCTAACAATAATCACTTTAAATGTAAATGGATTAAATGTTCCAATCAAAAGACATAGCGTGGCTGGATGAAAAAGAAAGCAAGATCCATGTTTATGCTGCCTACAAGAGGCCCACTTCAGATCAAAAGATACACAGACTGAAAGTAAAGGGATAGAAAAAGATACTTTTACAAATGGAAATGAAAAAATAAAGCTGTGGTAGTAATACTTATATAACACAAAATAGACTTAAAACAAAGGCTACAACAAGAGACAAAGGACATTTCACAATACAATAGCCAAGATATGGAAGCAATCTAAGTTCCCATCAACAGACAAAATATTACTGAGCCATAAAAAAGAAATAAAATCTTACCATTTTCAAAAATATGGATACCTAAAGGGTATTATACTAAGTGAAATAAGTCATACAGAGAAAGACAAATAGTATGTGATTTCACTTATATGTGGAATCTAAAAACCAAAATAAATGAACAATCAAAACAGAAACAAACTCATAGATACAGAGAACATTTTGATGGTTGCCAGATGGGAGGGGGGTTGGGAGGTTGGATGAAAAATTATAAAGGATTAAAAATTACAAATTGGTAGTCACAAAACAGTCATGTGGATGTAAAGTGCAGCATAGGGACTACAGTCAATATTATTATAACAACTATGTTTAATGCCAGGTGGGTACTAGATTTATGGGGAGGATGCTTCATAAGTTATATAAATGTCTAACCACTATGCTATACACCTGAAACGAATGTAATATTGAATGTCAACTATAATTAAAATATATATATTAAATATAATATATAGATTAAACATATATGCTATTTAGGAAAGCCTTTCCTACCTTCTACTATGGCGATATTGAAATTAAAAAAAAGAAAAGGAGAGGAAACAGTGATGACAACAAGGCCCCAGCCCTCATCCCCCCAACAGAAGCACAGATTTGGTAACCATTCATGGACAAAAGTTATTTTGTGAAAGCTTCAGGATCCAGGTAGACACCACAGTGAAACCCAAGAACTAGGAAGGCCTCTTTGAGAAGGTAGGTCCCCACCAACTGCAAACCTGGCTGCAGACCTAGGAGCAGTCCCATCTCCCTGTGAACTCAACTCCAGCCCAGCTCATCCACTTTCCTACCACCAGCCCCTCCTGCCCAGAACTTCAGTTGTTAACAGGCCTGTCTATGCTCAGACCCAACTGAGGGCCCAGAAATAGCCTCATTACCCAGCTCTAACCCCACTCAACCGTGTGGTCCCAGAGGCAGACCTGGATACCTGAGAACCCAGAAGAAACCATGCCCATCCATGCCTTGGTAACAGGCACACCAACCATGGACCCAAAGGTAGACTCAGAAGACCATGGTCTGGGAAACAGTCCAGTTTGTCCAGGAAGCGAGCAGGAGCTATGCTCATTCGTGTCTAACTGTGGACCTGGAAGTAGCAGGCCCAAATGTGGACCTGGAAGTAGCCTCCTGACCCAGCTATGGCCCCACTCTACTGTGGTCCCAGAGGCAGTCCCATCTGTCTGGGGACCCAGCAGGAGCAGGTCTTTACCTTTTGAAATCAGTCTGGAAAACTAGAAAAAATGATTCTTCCTTCAAATTCAGAGACACCAGTGCAAGGCTACAGGGATCATAAACAGTCAGGCAAACATAACATCACCAAAAGAAACTAATAAATGTCCACTAACTGACCCTAAAGAAATGGAAATTCATAAACTTCTTAATAAAATATTAAAAATAGTCATCTTAAAGATGCTCAATAAACTACAGAAGAACACAAATAGACAACTAAATGAAATTTTTAAAAAATACATGAATAAATGAGAGATTCAACAAAGTAAAATAAATCACAAAAATTAAAAAGACGAATAAACTGAAAGACATCCCATTGGCCATGGATTAGAAGAATTAATATTAATAATGTGTCTATAATTCCCAAAACTATGTATAGATTCGATGCAATCTCTATCAAAATCCCAATGATATTTTTTACAAAAATAGAAAAAAAATCCTAAAATTCAATTGGAATCACCTTGAATAGCCAAAACAATTTCAAGCAAGAAAAAAAAAATCTGGAGATATAATACTACCTGATTCCAAATATATTATAAACATAAAGTAATCAAAACGGTATGGTACTAGAATAAAAACAGACACGAGACCAATGGAACAGAATAGAGAACCCAGAATAAATCCACACGTAAACTGTGAACTGATCTTCATCAAGGGTGTCAAGAATACACAATGGGGAATATATTGTCTCCTCAGTAAATGGTGTTGGCAAAACCAGATATCCACATGCAAAAGAATGAAATTGGAACCGAATTTCATACCATATATAAAAATCGACTCAAAATAATTAAAGACAAACAAAACATGAAGCAATAAAACTTTTTAAAGAAAACAAAAAAAAACTCTAGACATTGGACTGGGCAATGATTTCTTGGATATGACACCAAAACCACAGGCAACAAAAGTAAAAATAAACAGGTAGGATTACATCAAACTAAAATACTTCTGCACAGCAAAGGAAACAACTAACAAAGTGAAAAGGCAAAGGGAGAAAATATTTGTAAGCCATCTATGTGATAAAGGATTGATATCCAAAATATATACAAAATATAAAACTCATAGAGGTCAATAGCAAAAACACAAATAACCTGATCAAAAATAGGCAAAGGACCTAAGTAGATATTTCTCCCCCCAGAAAAACACACAAATAGCCAAAAGGTATATGAAAAGGTGCTCAGCATCACTAATCATCAGGGAGATGCAAATCAAAACCACAATGAGATGTCCCCCCACATCTGTTAGAACAGCTATTATCAAAAGAGGTGGGTGGGTGGGAAAGGGGAGGGCAAGAAGTGTTGGTGAGGATGTGAAGAAAAAGGAAATCTCGGATATCATTGGTAGGAAAGTAACTGGTGCAGCCACTATGAAAAACGGTATAAAGTTTCCTCAAAAAATTAATCATAGAAACTGCCATTTGATCTAGCAATCCCACTTCTGGGTATATATCAAAAGGAATTGAAGCATGGATCTCAAAGAGATAACTGTGCTCCATGTCACTACAGCACTATTCGCAATAGCCAAGATGGGGAAACAACTTAGATGTCCACTGAATGATGAATGGATAAAGAAAATGTGGTATAAACATATGATGGAATATTACTCAGTCTTAAAAAATTAATAAATACTGCCATTTGCAACAACAAGGGTGGGAGTGGAAATCATTGTGCTAAGTGAAATAAGCCAGACACAGGAAAAGAAATATTGCATATTGAACCCAAAATAGTCAAATAGAGAAACAGACCAGAATGGTGGCTGTCAGGGGCTGTGAGAGGGGTAAAATGGGGAGGCATTAGTTAAATGGTACAAAGTTCTGGTTATGCAAAATAACTAAGTTCGAAAGAATATAGGACCTATGATTTGCAATATTGTATTGTATATTTAAAATTTTGCTAAGAGAAAAAGAAAGGAAAAATCACAAAAGGAAAAATACAGCTCTCTGGAAGGAAGGAAGGACCCAAATGGCCTCATAGCTATTAAAGAAATTGAATTTGTAGTTTATAAAAAACATCTAGGACCTGATGGCTTTACTAGAAAATTCTACCAAACATTTAAAGAAAAATAATACCAGCTTTGCACAAACACTTCAAGAAAATAGAATATAAGGAACATTCATCTTATGAGGCCAGAATTGATGCAGAACAGGGCAAATTGCCCCAAGTGACAGGGAGATCAAGCCCTGCATTGAGAGAAGAGGGGTCCCTTGGCAGAGTGAAGAAAGAATTCAATGCACATGCCAAAGTTAGAATCAAAAGGAAATTTTATTAGAAAAGGGGTAACACCCCACAGACAGAGTGTGGTCTCCTCTCAGAGACAGAGTTAGAGGGACCAGCAGAGGCTGGGAAAGAGTGAGTAGAGGAGGGGCTGAGTGTTCAGGGAATTCAGTTGACATGTCCTCTTAAGTTCCTGTGAGTTGTTGTTTAAAAGACTTTGTCAACCCATTTTCTTTGATACAGACACACAGTGAGGAAGGGGAAGGGTATACAGTGTGAAAAGGTAAGATATGTAGTGTGCATGGCCTGCTGGTGGTTCCCAGCCTTTAAACCATAGGCTGCTCATGGCTTTAGCCATAGGAAATGACTCTTGGTTCCTGTTTCCCCTTCTCAGGTGTGGGAAATGGGCTGTTAGCAATCCCAGCAGAAATCTTCCTTCCTTCTGCAGGTGTCCTCCTGGCCTAGCTGCAGGGCTGATCGGCATATTGCAGTCTCCGAATGTGGTTTAATTAACATTTTAATTCTCTTGCCTCCTCCCTACATTAGAATTATTTAGATACCAAAACTGGGCAAAAATATTCAGATAACTTAGGCCAATATTTTCACAAGAACAAAGAACATAGACACAAAAATTCTTTAAATTTTATTCAAAGAAGTCCAATGATACATTAAGTATAATACCACTCTGTTTCTAGTTCACTCCTCTTAAAACTCTCACTTTAACCACCCTTGAGTCTCCCAGGATCTGCATCCCCTCCATTCTACCACTTTTACAGTGTCTCTCACCTTCCTCATGATTTTCTTCCTTTTTTCCCCAGTTTACAATGCAGTCGCTATACCTCTCACTTGTTTGCTCCCTAAATTCTCTGGCATCTTCCCACTGCATCAGACCCACTTAGCAAAACCATACCGTAGTAAAATCCAGCTCTCTGCTGACTCTGCCTGTACTAAAGCAGCTGAAGAAAACCACAGGAGAAAACCACTCAGTGAGTTGAGTGGCCTCACATTGTATTCATGGCCAAAAGCCTCAGGGGAGATCCTCAGGGCTGTGAGGCAATCTTCCTTTATCTGGCCATCTCCCTATATTTCCCTAGTCTCTCTCACTCTCCTAGCCCAGCGACTCTTAAACTATCTATTGTGAAACTACAGATGTTTTTATTTCTGACCCATTACAGACCAGTACTTTTATTAAAATGTTACAGCAATGTCAGCTGCTATAAAACTGTCTAAACGTTTACTCTCCCCTTCTGTGTTTATCTGACAGGTCAGTAACCAAGAGCTCACAAACTAGCCAGTCCCAGCAGTGCAATCTCAGACGACCCTTTCACACCTTCTCCTCTCTCCCCCAACTGCCAACACCTCCCACCCCTTTTCACTTTTGAGTTGATAACCTTGTTTCCTCTTTGCAGGGAAGAAATGAAGGATTATCAAAAGGGTCCAACCTTCCATATACTCTTTCTCTCCCTTTACCGCACATGAATGCCCACGTCCCCAATGAAGGCCAAATTCTCCACCACGGGACTGGGTCCCACCCTTCTCATCTGTTCAAGGACACTGTTCCATTAATTCTTTCTCTCACATCAAAGATTTTTTCCTCTCTTCTGAGTCAACCCTATCAGTCTAAATGATCTTATTTCTCCTGTTTTAAAAATAATAAATCTCTCTAGTCTATGGCCATGCCACCCTGAACGGGCTCCATCTCGTCTGATCTTGGAAGCTAAGCAGGGTCAGACCTGGTTAGTACTTGGATGGGAGACTACCTAGGAAGACCAGGTGTTGTAAGCATTAAAAAATAATAATAACTAATTAATAATAATAATAATAATAAATCTCTCTTGAAGCCACTTCGCCTCCAGCTTCTTTATTCCACAATTTTTTTGTACTATCTAATACCTTTTTCCAGTCTTTCTTCTCCTTTCCACAACCTATTCTATTCAGGTATGCACCCCACCACACCCTTAAGCTGCTTTCTCAAAGACATTCAATGTAAAATCCAACAGTCAGTCTTTTGAAGCAGACACTTAAAATGGTCTGCAGCAAGTTCCCTGGGCCCACCTCTGATGTCAACCACAGCTGTCCCATGCTCACTAACAGCATCTTTACAAGCACCCACCTCACCTCTCTCAGCTTTTCTGCCTCAAGGCTTTCTCCCACAGGAGCCTTCAAAGCACAGAAATAGAGGGGAGATAACATACTCCCAAGAAAACCCTCACCCAATGAAGACCAGATAAATGTCTCAGTTTTCTACTATTTGAAGAGACAGTTTTGGTGGCACTCTGTACCATTCTCAGATGTCTCAGTGGAGTGACTCCATAACCTAGAGCAGCCCCCTCAATAACACACCCCTTAGGGGCTTTCCTCCCCCACAGTCTCACCTCCCCACTCTCATTTCTATAACTTAGATCACCTCCCAAATAAATACCTGTACCCAAGACCTTTGTACCCAAGGCTCTGCTTTTAAAGGAACCCACACTGAGGCAATCTTTATCTAACTCATCAACCACATTTGACATAGTTGATCATTCTCTCTGCCTTGAAGCAAATTTGTACTTGGCCTCTAGGATACTACCTCTCCTGTTTTTCCTCCTGCCTCACAGATTGCTCCTTCTCAATCTCTGCTAGTCTTCCTCCCTCACCTCTGGGTCCTTGGCTACTTCTCCATGCCAATGCTTACTTCTTGGAAGGTGTGAGCCAGTATCATGGTTTTAAATACCACCCAAAGGCTAATGACTCTCAAAATTCTATATTGAAACCAGGTCTTCCCTAGGAACTCCAAAGTCAGGCATCTGGCTGCCTATTAAATATCTGTAGGGAAATGTTTAACAGACATCTCAGACTTGATGTTTCCAAAACTGGACCTCTGACTCCCCTGCAAACCCTCACCTGTCCAAACCTACTCCTTTCATTGTCTTCTTTCTAAATTCATGGCAACTGCTTCCTTCCAGTTGTTCAGGCCAAAGTCCTTACAATGATCCTTGGTATCTTTGTCTCTTACCCCATATTCAGTCTATCAGCAAATCCAGTCAGTTTTAGCCTCAGGACAATATATAAGTCATATTGGAGATGAGTGTGTATGTGTGTGTGTCTAAAAATCTGACTGGTTGTCATCACTTCCACGGCTCTCCCCTGAATCAAGCTACCATCATCTTTGGCCTACGTTTACCTAACTGGTGTCACCTTTCATCCGCCTTTAGTCAATTCTCAAACAAGCAGCTAGAGCAACACTGTTAACATGAATGTTAGATCACAGTACATCTGTTATCAAAATCCTTCATAGCTTCAATTCTCACTCCAAGTAAAATTCAAAGTCTTCACACTAGCTCTCAGGACTATACCATCCTGCCCTCCATCACCTAAACTCACCTCCTCCTACTCTCCCTTCACTCACCCTGCTCCAGACACTGGCCTCCTTGCCATCCTTCAGCCATACCAGGCACATTTATTGTTCTGCCTTTTCATATGCTTTTGAGGACTTTAGAGATAACATATGGGTGGGAAGATAGAAAACGTGTGTGTTAATTTAATATGTTAGTTATGAGAGTCTGGTTTTTTTGTTTTTCGTTTTTCAGCTATGTCAGTTTTAGACTTATTCAAATGACTCAGGTTTATTGCAAAAGGACTGGATCCATTTTCATGAGATTTGTTGGCTTCTGCTCCAAAAACACTAAGAAGTAGAAAAACTTTGCTTGGATATTAATTGATAATAACATCATCACTATTTTTATGGTAAACTATTTTGCATAATAGTTTTTAATAACAATAATCATCCTACTATATACACATATACTTCTGCAGTTTCATGCAAAATTATAGTTTAATTAATCCACCAGTACGCATAAGATAAGCTTGTTCCTTTAAGTCTTTCTAGGAAATTAACTTAGATTTAGATAGCACTGAATAGTCTGGCAGTATAAACATACCTGTGTCAGCCTCTTGAGCTCAAAGACTTTATTTTTGATTTGTAGTTGATAAATTATAAAGAGAAAAAGCTTTCTAGACACCAAGCTAATGATCAATAGCTTATCTGGGTCCTTTCAGAAGGATTAGAATATTTATTCAATACAGCACTCACCATTCATATAACCTTATCTCCTTTACGTCCTATAAACGGCAAATGTGATGAGAGAAAAATCTGAGAAAAGAATCTTTAGGATTAAGTGCTAGAATTATCACTACTATGAGACAAAAGACCCTGAATTCTTTTCTATATCCAAGTGAGGTTGGAATGGGGAGGTATTTGCTGTATATGTCATCACTAGGAAAGTGGAAAAAAATAAGCAATAGTGTTTACAAAATTTAGGTAAACTCCTAAAGAACTCATTTGTCCTCTGTGCTTGAGTTTCCCTATTTGCAAAAAGTAGGCTTCCCACTGTACATTAAAACCTGACCCAAAATATAGCAACCCAGCCCATAAAGGGCCCAGTGACTTAAGGGTCCAAAATGGTTTCAATTCTGCTGCCTTTGAAGCTGTTTTTGGTCGGGACAAGAAAAGAACAACAGAAAGTCAAACTCCACACTTTAAATCATCAGTAAGTCAACAGGCAAAAAAACTCTGTATTTATAGTATCAACTTGATTCAAAAAAAAAAAATCCTAATTGATTTTCAAATAAAATGATGCCTTGCCTTTTCAAATAATCTTTCAGAACAACTGTCATTTTCATACCAGCTAGTTCAGCCTCTTAACCCTGTCACAGAGTCAAAGAAGACATAATGTTGGCCTCAAGAGTAATCAGAACATTCTGATTCACTAATTATCACCAACACATTCAAAGCCAAACAGAAGGACTAGAGGCATTTCTCATACAAACCAAAACAATAAATTTTTGTCAAAGGCATCTGACGTAGACAACATCAAAGTAATAAACATAAGATATTATCTTTCTTTGAAGTGCTTACAATTTAGTTACTGGGTAGATATAATAAAATTCAAAAAATTTTTAAGATAATCAATTAAAATTAAAACATTTCAAATTAACCGGAATCAGATATTCCAAAAGACTTTTAATTAAAAATTGCTAATCTAGGAGCTCCCCATTACTTCTAATTAGGTGCCACTGAATAGGAAAGCAATGACACAGGATAAAGGCATTCTTTTTTCTTATAACCAAACCAGATTAGCTGGGCAGCTGCCAAGCATTCTCTGTGACATGGAACAAAAGCCAGGGACAGGACTATAAGTCTGTCCCAACACAATGACTTCCAAGAGTGTGACTTGCTGGCCTAAAAGATAAAGTTTTCTAGGCTCCAACCCAGCTCACTCGCATTCACTCGCTCCCCCAAATAATTCCTACACAGGCGTCACAGTGGTGCACAAAGCATTCCCCGCATCAAGCTGGCACTTTAGGTACTCCTGTAATCTTGCAGTCCCACTGCCTGGAATGTCCCGTGCCCTACTTTCCCACTATGAGGATGCTTTCTCATACTTCCAGGTCCAACTCAAAGGCCCACTCCTGTGGGTAAGTCTTTCTGCCACATCAAATGGCATTATTGTCACTACCTTCATCATTCCCACACAACTGTGGATGTGCTCCTCTACTAGCATTAGGCTTCCATTTACATTATATGATTATAACTGAAAGGTCATCATCTTATTTCAGGAACCCAGTATAGCACTTATCATAAGGTGCAAACTCAATCAACAAACATCCATTCAACTGCTAGAGCTGACCCAAGTTAAGAGATGATTTTGCCCTGTGGGCCTTCCGCCTGTTGCCAGCACCAGACACAATTGGAACAGGATGATTTATTGACATGTTAATTTGTCCTTTCTTCTTGCCACTATTGCTATTATCAGCATTTTTTCTTCTCCTTCCCAAGAAGGTAGACAGCTATAAATTTGGAGTTCTGGACTCCTTGGCCAGAAACACACAAGTTTTTTAATGGTTTTGTGTACTGTGGGGTCATAAATGGAAGTTGCAAGGAACCCACCAAATTTCCACCCAGTGATGTGTGAAAGAGGACCTCTGCTGTGAGGGAAAGAACATCAGTATTCCTAAAGACCATGAAAGGAATCAGTTTGAGGGACTGTACCCTGTCAGAAACCCAGGCCCCGTTCTCATGTTCTTATATTTGGGTGGTACTCCAGGAAGCCTACGGTGGATGAATACTATGTACTATGTCCCAGATATATCAATGGTGTGATTGGCTGAGGAAGAGACTGGGGAGCAGGGGGTGTCTTCTGACTCATCCTAGATGCTCTTAGTCTTCAGCGGCAGCGTATCAAACAATGCAGTTGTCATGATGGAGCAGACTGGGCTCTTCCCCTCTCCCACCCATATCTGTGTCGCTGTATTAGCCCGGGATTCTTCTTCTTTGATTCCATAGAGTGGGCAAAGATACCTCAGTAATGACTGAGATTGAATTTTCCCTTCGGCCAGGCAACTAAGTCGATGTAATTTAGAAAAATAAAAGAATGCGACCTAAAATAATATTGTGATCTAAAATTAATACCTACTACACAATGCTCATTCAAATCCCCTGAAATACTGCAGGATCTTTCAGAGCATTCTTGAAACAGCTTTGGGACATTCATACTTTGAACACACATTACCTAATATATCAAGATGCTGTTATAAAGACAGTGAAATTTATTGCACAAATAAATGTTTGTAACTGCTAGAAGGTCCTCCTGCAGTATGTGCTGCAACATACCCTTTAAAATCACATTGGTTGGCAAAGCCAAGGCCAAAACAATCCAGCTTTTCAGGATTCCGGGACCTGGAAAGGAGGCTGACACTGGAGGAAGTACAATTCTCAGTCACGGCCACAAGGTGGCAGAGTGACTCTGTACACCAGAAGCAAATCTTCAACTGGCCACTGTTCTGGAGTCTAAGGCTTGTTACAGAATCCAGGAGGCAAAGTTAACATAGTAGAGTTAGAAAGCCTGTTTGTAGAGGACTTTTCTCTGAGGGATTTATCCACATATTGTTAATATTCCTGTTTTATAGAGGCAGGCCTCCAACAGCCTTAGTGAGGCCTGCGTGGCTGCCCAGACACTGAACCCATGGCTCAAGAGCCAGCCTCACCCGCTCGGTGGTCTACCTGTGACCAGGCCTGGCCCTGCTCGCTAGTCAGTTACCAATGAACAGGGTTCTGATCTGAAACCCCCTCTATCTCAAGGGCCTTAGAGAGCCTCCAAATAGAAAAGAAAGACATGCTCAATGTCAAAAATTTTATCAAAGTCAGACTCCACTGCCTCAGTAATGCGAGTGTAGCCTTTCAATTACACTGTCTTCAAACCGCTTCCCTTGCTCCTGTCAGTGGGGGAGACTGGAAATCCACAGATGGCAACCATGAGAAAACTGCCATAAGTTTATGAGAGAAAATAAACAACTAATTTGATATTAATTTGAGACTACAAGAAAACTTATTTAAAGAAATGTGGAAAATTCTAAAAAATAAGAAAGAAATTTAAAAGTGTAGATACATACTACTTATGACTGAGTGGCTAACAAGCTTATTTCTCTGGCACCCTCACGTAATTCTATAAGCTCCTGCATACTCTCTAAATAAATCCCTTTTTTTCTTAAAGTAGTTGAGTGGGTTCTATTGGCTGTAATAAAAAACCCAATTATTCACTATGCTGTATACTGGAAACTAATATAATATTGCATGTCAACTGTTATTGTAAAAAATATTTAATTTAAAAAATTTGATGCTCTTTGAGAGCTACCCTTATGTAAAATAAACACTTGAAGCTATTAACAATCTTTAATTTTTATATAAACTAGTATTTTTATTCTCCAATTAAAAAAAAACTGTGTTTAGTAAAACAGAATAAAAAAACCTAATTATTACAGAAAATAAGGAAACAAATGGAATTGCTAAATCATTCTGTAGAAAAAAAAAAGATAATCAGTGGGAGCAGGAGAAGAAAATAAGGAGAAGATGGTGAAGGAATGGCTAATACATTTTAGAATGGGCCCATCTAATATTTAGTTTTAAGCTATTCATGTTATTAAAATAAAAACTTCTTCAATTGCCCCAAACCATCAATCGGTCTTCTGTATGTGCAAACATCTTTTAAATGAATGGATTGTATGTGTTCATGTAAATTAAAAAAAAAAATGGATTCAGTTCCTCATCTGGGTCAGTACAATGTAAACAGACACAAGAGCAGCCATCACAGTAAACATACAAAGATCACGAGACACTTAGAAGCAGGAACAAAGAACTGGACGAGATTATGATAAATTGAGCTCTAGGAATTTGATTTCTATAATTTGTATGGGGGACGTGGGAGTCCAGAACTTGAGCTGACCTCTGAGTTATACAAGGATAAGCTGCTTGCATCCCAGCGGTTCTCCAGCTCGGCATGCATCGGAATCATCAGGAGAGACCATTAAAGCAGATTGCTGAGCTCCGTGAGTTTCTCTGTAGGCCTGGGCCCAGCAATGCAAGTGTGGTTAACATTCGAATTCTTATTTGAGAGAGGCAGTTTTCATTTCAGGCTTTACTATCCAATGGTATCTAGTTTTAAAGAGGCATGTAGTACTCCAAACAAAAATCTAGTTGAAGAAGTAGATGTTAAAAATTTCATGGTGGACACCTCTATGATGATCTCCAATTGTCTTCACTGTCTAGTACTCATGCTCTTATTTAATCTTTTCCCTCTGAGTTAAGGCAGAACCTATGCTTCCCTCTAAGCAATAGAATGTGGCAAAGATGATGAGATGTCACTTCCATGATTCTATCACATAAGATTTTAATACCTGTCTTGCTAGGAGACTCTGTCCTTTGCTGGCTTTGATGAAATAAGTGCCCATATTGGGGTGGTTCATGTATTAAGAAGCTGAGGATGGCCTCCAGTCAATAACCAGCAAGAAGTGGAGCTCATCAGTCTGTCAGCGTACAAGGGTCTGATTCCTGCCAGTACCATGTGAGTTTGAAAGTGGATCCTGCCCCAGTCAAGTCTCAGGCTTTCAGATGAGAACTAAGCCCTGGCTGACACCTTAACTGCAGCCTTGCAGACTCCTGACTCTCAGAGGCCCTGCCCAGACTCCTGATTTATGGAGCTGTGAGATGACAAATGTGTGTTGTTAAAAGCCACTAAGTCTGTGGTAAGTTGTCATGCAGCAATAGATAATAAATACAAGGGAAGCACACACAAAAATAACCCATAATATAATTATGATTGTAATTATCGTCAGTAAATCTAACAATTTATTTTATGCTAATGGACCAGTTGGGAAAGACATTATAGTGCACCTCTAAAAAACCTGTTCATGTCTCCTCTAACGACCACAACAAAACTATAACGAAACTACAGAGCAACCAGGATTCAGAGTTGCCAGAGGTCTGGGCTAAACAGAAGTCCTACACTTAAGGCACTTCAAATAACAAGTCACCTCAAAAAGGTAGGAGATAGATGTGGTTCCATAGTGTTAGCACATCTGTTTTACATGCAGAAGGTCCTGGGTTCGTGCTCCAGGTGGAGCCACAGCCCATGGTCTATGGCTATGCCACCCTGATGTACGATCTCGGAAGCTAAGCAGGGTCAGGCCCGGTTAGGACTTAGATGGGAGACCACTTAGGAAGACCAAGTTGACCAGGTGCTATAGACATAACTAATAATAATTTTTTAAAAAGTAAGCAGGGCAGAGACAAAATGGCCCAGTCCCACAATTGTGTGTGGGGCCATCAAGAATTAGGAGAGTTATCCTGGCTGCAGAGCCACCTCCCCCACCTGAGGAGCAAAGGGTCCCAGCTATACAATGGGCTCCCCAGTTCAGGGTTCCAATGCCAGGAAGTCCTCACAACTTCTAGCTATGAAAACCAGCAGAGGTTGTGGCTGAGAAAAATGGATGGCTGCAGGAAGGAGAGACCTTCCCTCTTAAATGGCCCACCCCTTACTTGTTGATGGATGAGCTCTGAGCTCCAGCGCTGCTTGAGGGGTACCAGGGACACATGGGAAGACACTGAGCTATTCACAGTGAGGGCTGGAGGGGCAGTTTGCACCCAGACAGAGGTGCAGGAAGAAGCCATTGTTGCTTTATTAAGCCCTCCTGTGTCCCAGCCTGCAGACAGACACAGGCACCATCAACCTAGATAACACAGGCTGCTCCGCCCAGAGGGTTCCCTGAGACCCTACCTCTCCCAATTTGTGGGCCCACCCAAGCTGCTTCCAGTAATTTATTCCATATAAACAGGCTCTCTTGGCTGCTGCTGTGAACTTTCATAAAATCTCTCAAAGGCTCACAAAGCCCAAAGCATCAGCATCTGGCCTCAGCACACCCTGTATCTGTTGCTGAGCAGCCCCAAGCCACATGCCAGCGGCAGTCAGCCTCCATTTCTGACTTGTTCCCTCAAGGCACCTATAAGCCCAGAACTGGTGGCAGCCATATGTGGATTGCTTAGTGACTCTTACCAGGTGGCCTCTGAGGTGCATAGGCTGCTGCGGAACTTGGCCTGCAGCTGGACCCCTCTCAGGTCTGTGCCAAGGGGCCCCACAGGACACCTACTACATAAAGCCACTGTACTAAGACCAGAAGACTTAGGAGCCCTACCTAATACATAGAAACAGACACAGGGAGGTAGCAAAATGAAGAGACAAAAAAGCATGTCCCACACAAAAGAACAGAACAAAGCTTCAAAAAAAGAATTCACCAAAATGGAGACAAGCAATCTGCCAGATGCATAGTTCAAAACACTAGTTATAAGGATGCGCAAGGAACTTAGGGAAAGAGTAGATGAACTCAGTGAGAACTTTAACAGAGACAGAAAACATAAAAAAGGAGATGGAAAACATAGCAGGGAGTCAGTAAGAAATGAAGGATACAATAGCTGCGATGAAGAGTCCATTAGAATCAACAGAGTGAATGAAACAGAGGATCAAATTAGTGACATAGAGGACAGGGTAGAAGAGGACACCCAATCAGAACAGGAAAGAAGAATCTAAAAAAAATAGTTTAAAAAAATCTAAAAAGATAGTTTAAGAAGCCTCCAGGACGTTAAGGGTACCAACATTCATATCATAGGGGTAGAAGACAGAAATCAAGGAATTCAAAACCTATTTGAAGAAATAATGATGGAAAAGTTCCCTAACTTGGTGAGGGAAATAGACATACAACCTTAGGAAGTTCAGAGAGTCCCAAAAATGATGAGCCCAAAGGGGCTTTCACCAAGACACATCATAATTAAAGTGTTGAAGGTTAAATTCAAAAGGAATCTTAAAAGCAGTAAGAGAAAAGCAATTAGTTACCTACAAAAGAGCTCCCATAAGACAATTTCTCAAGAGAAACTTTGCAGGCCAGAAGGGCTTGGCACAAAATACTCAAAATGATGAAAATTTAGGCCTTACAACCAAGATTACTTAACCCAGCGAAGTTATCAATTTAGAATCAAAGGACACATAAAGAGCTTCCCAGATAAGGAAAAGCTAAAGGAGTTCATCACTCCCAAGCCAGTATCACAGAAAATGTTGGAGAGACTTCTTTAAGAAGAAAAATATATATATCAAAAGCCTAAGGAATGTCAGTAACTACATATCTATCAATGAGCACTTCAAATGAAAAACAATTAAATGCTCCAATCAAACATAGAGTGGCTGAATGGATGAGTAAACAAGATCCTTACCTATGCTGCCTCTAAGAGACTTGCTTCATATTAAAAGACACACAGAGACTAAAAGTAAGTGGATGAAAAAGACATTTCATGATGATCTTAAAGGGTGCTGTGCTGAGTGGAGTAAGGCATATATAGGAAGGCAAATGCCATGTGATTGCACATATATGTGGAATCTAAAGAATAAAACAAACTCAGATACAGAGAACATTTTGAGAGTTACCGGATGGGAGGGAGTTTGCAAGGGGGTCAATGAAAAAGGGGAAAGGGATTAAGAAGTACAAATTGGTAGTTATAAAACAGTCACGGAGATAGAAAGCAGAGCATAGGGAATACCGCCAGTAATACTGTAATAACTAAGTACGGTGTCAGAGGGGCACTAGGTTTATTGGGGTGATCACTTTGTGAATCATATAGATGTCTAAGCACTATGTTGTACACCTGAAACTAATATAGTATTGTATGCCAACTATAACTGAAAAGTAAAAAATTACTTTTAGAAACCTGAGAACAGGACCGTAGAGGCCGAGGAGTGAAGGGTTGTCTCTTCGTCCTCCCTGTGGGAAAAGCATGGCAGAGCTGGATATAGGCGGCCTAGCTGCTGGTGACTCTACAAACCTGGGATTGACAGAGCCAGTGTGGTTCAGTCAAAATTCAGAGGAATAGTGAACAGGTTGGCAGATATGGAGAGTTAGAGCACGAGCTGGAAGCAAGAGAAACAGGGACTGTCAAGGCAAGCAGGGAGAAAGCCTCCCAGGGCAGGAGTGTGAGACAGAGAAAGGCTCCTCTCCACCTGGATGGCCAAGGTCAGGACTACGAGACACCAGGCAGAGGAGGTTCTTATGTATAAACATTACTAAAAGATTAAGCATTTTCAAAACTCAATAACGAAAAACCAGAAATTTCCTCAGGCTTATTGACATCATCAGACAGGCTTTTTCATAAGACTTCAGGAGAGTATCAAACTCTGGGAAGGGACCGTGAAGTAACATCCACCCAGTGCTACAGCCACAGCAGTCATGCCCAGGAGAAAAGCAGGCCCCAGAGCCCCAACAGAGCAAGCACCAAGAGCAAATCGGCAGACAGGATCCCAGAATCCCCTGGATCTTCGATAAAAGAGGTAGCTGTGGCAGCCCCTGTAAGGGCCTACCACTGAAATATCCCTAGATTATTACAATTGTACATGTGCACACGCACCACAATCTCACATCCTCGCTGTACATTCTGCAAGCACACTTGTGCAAAACAATAAGCACTGGTAAAGAAAACATCATGGTTAATATTTCTGTGTAAAATCTGAGTCCCATACCTTTGGGCAATTTCTCCTAGATTCCCTTCCTTAGAGTCTTACATTGCTAAGCAGATCATTTGGTCCTAATTTTATCCTTTCACAAAGAAAATATGAAATTGGTGGCTGGGGATTACATTTCTGAAAGTCAGATTGTTCTTGTTACATGAGGCACAGGCTATGGGAAGGACCTTGGGGAGACAAACATTTATTTAATGCCTACTATGTGCACCACTTCATTTAATTCCTGTGACTCAGAACGAAATAAGCCAAAGCCTCAGAGACATTTACAAGAGATTACCCAGACTGTAAGTGCAGCAGGGCCAGAGTTCAGAACGTGGGCATCTCTGAAACTATGCCTTTGAAATTTCCACCATGTTAAGTGAATTGAAAACCTAATTGTGACTGGTAATAGATTATGCTAAAAGCAGTATGTAAATATTCTAGAACATAAACCAAAAAATTTTTTACATAAAGGAGATAAAATCATTTTATTTCTTTAACTTCTGCTGCATTGTAAATCAAACTATAAAATATAACTTATTGCATTCCTAAAATTAGAACTCTCAAGAGTATTAAACTTTGGCAAAAAAAAAAAAAAGAAATCTATTGTAAAGGATGGTATCTATGCATAAATTTAAACTGCCTAAATCAGATGTGTAATAATCCCTTAACAGAAGGATGATAGCTGAGCATAAAAATTTAATCTGCAATATGTGCTTCAGATATTCCCTTAATGAATTAGACGGCGCTGTCAATGAGTTTTACCATCATTTAAAAATACAGATAATCATTGTTAAATGGCATAATGGGCATCTTTTTTATCAAATGTCATCCAAATCTACCACACATTTATATTACAAAACAGAAAGTCAGCTTTGTCCTGAAAAGGCTTTGCTGGGCCTAACCAATCAAAGACGCCATGCTGAAATTAAAACATATGGAATTCCGCCCAATTAGGATGCAATCACTCATGCTCACTGACTTTCAGAATGTTTCATTAGGACAACATCTAATAAGTAAATCAGCCCAGATTACTGTCTCCATACCCCTATTTAGGTTTTCTTTAAGAATTTAATCCTTGGTTTAAAAACAGGAGGAGGAGTTTGGAAAACAAAACAAGAACAAGCAGCTTCTCAAACCGTTTCTTCCACACTGTTTATAATTACCCAGGCTTAGTCAGCTCTTCAAACTGAAAACAAGTATACAACCCATATATATCAAATCAACACCTTTGTCAGAACTCTGGTTACGATTCTATAACACTAATAATATCTAAACACTGTCATTTCTTATTGCAGAATTGTTACTTTTCTTAAGCGCAGTAGCAGCATGGTGGGAGGAAAAAATTGTGCACCGAGGCACACTGAAGCATCAGCGCTTACAATAACATGATGTCTTGCATTTGCTTCCAAAATATCTCCTCCCCAAAAAAGTGAAAGATGTAAGATTGGCAAAACACTTTTTAATTGTCAAAGGTAGATTACCCAAGTATGTAGGGGTTTATTACACTATTCTCTCTTCTTTTGTATGCATATGAAATTTTGTGTAATAAACAGTTTTGTTAACATTACCATCTCAAACCAGAATTAAGAGCACAGAATTAGGAATCTTTCAACATTATATCTTTCAAAAACTAAACTCAATAGTATTAGACCACAATGCCTAGAATTACAGATCTGCATCCAAGTGCTGTCATTTTTTTCTTTAAATTTACACGAGTTGTAAGAATACAAGGAACTCCTAGATTCACCAAATGTTAGAATTTGCCACATTTTCTTTCTCTCTTCTTTTCTTGTATAACACACATATACATAGAAATGTGCATATATACATACATTTTTTCCTAATCCATTTGAGATTTAGTTGCAGACATCATGTCCCCTTATCTCTAAATAATTCAGTTTCACCTAAGAAAGATACACCCCTCCAAACTGCAATAAAAATGTCATATTTAGGGAATTTAACATTGATATGTCTATTATCCAAAATACAATCCATATTCAAATTTCACCAATTATCACGATGTTGTTCTTTGTAGCATTTTTTCCCATTTTAGGATCTGCTCCATTGCAGTTGTCTCTTTAGTCTCCTTCAATCTGGAGCAATGCCTCTGCCATCTTCCCTGACACTGACTTTTGGGCACTCTCAGTTTGGGTTTGTCTGCTATTTCCTTCTAATTAGAGCCAGGTTATACATTTTTTGGCACAAGTGGCACTGTGTCCTCTGTGCTTCATATCAGGAAACACAGAATAGCAGTTGGCTCCATTACTAGTGATGATAACTTTGATTGCGTGGTTAAAGTAGGATACTCCAGGTGTCTCTACTGTAAGAATTATCCCTTCCCCACTTTGGTAATTAATAAATGATCTGTGGGGAAATTCTCCAAGGATGTAAATATTCTGATCTTCTTTGAGTTTTCACATGATAGTTGAGCATTTATGAATGATCCTTGCTTGAATCAATTATTACTATGATGGTTGCAAAGTAATAATTTTCCAACTTTATATTTTTTAGTTGGCATCATTTGTATGCTTTTTAAAAATATGATTGGAAATAATTTTTCTCAAGAATTTGAGTCCATTTTCATTCAAAGTCAAGCAATTTTCCTTTCAATCCTAAACATCTTAAATCCTGAACAACTAACTAACCAGTTAGCAGAGGTTTATAATCTTTACCTGCTTAGGGCCTAAATTTGACTTTTCCCTCCCAGACTCTCTTCCTTCTCTCCCCCAGAACTACACACTTGGTGGAAACTGCTGATAGGATAAGTAGGATAAGGAGAAAGGAAAATGCAAGTTGCTGACCAGTGAATAGAAGGGAGAGAATGGTAGCTAGTGGAGTAACATTGCCTAACAATAATGACCTTGTGGGTGGACCAAGCAAAATGTTACTAGATCAACCAGTAAACCAGAAGCAACCAGGTGGGGACCAGATGTTTCCTTTATGATGCCAAATGTTCATCAACAGCAACCCCAAAGACACATCCAACCAAGAATTGCCTGAGATTTCCGGGGCATAGTACAGCTACATATTTCCAACATTGCCCAAGCATGACTGGCTGTTCCTAAGAAATTCTTATAAATAGACTACAGTAAGTTCAACAATAGAGACTCAGAAGGAGAAATAGCAGTAATGCAACAAATGACATAAATGGAAGTAAACAAGAAAAATACTTCACTATGAGCTAGAAACAAAATTATCTGGAATACTTATTTCTGAGGAAGTCAGGAAACATAATTCATATAACTAAGTACCACTACTTTATATAATAAACTAGCTGCTCAGGCTAATGGGTTTTTTTTCCTACTAGTCTCTTCTCATTTTTTCTATATTTTTCAATCTTTTAAAGATCTTATAAGCCCAAGTTATACAAATAAAAATATGTATAGTTCCAGGAGAATTGAACTTGAAGATCTCAAATTCCATTTCATGATAGATCACTGAAAACTAAATCAAGGAGCTCAGATTATCCATTCCTCCCCTACGACCTACCTTTATACAGCATGCTATTCCGATATAAGGACACTGTCTCTCTATTTGTTACCTTAATTTTTGGTGAATGTTATAAGTGGCCAGGCAAATATTCTTAAAATATCTAAATATTGTATATCCCTTTACATACTACATTCATAAAGAAGATCTTTCTGGATTCCTTCCTGAAACGCCTGGAGTAGAAGATTCATATTCTGCCTGGCTTTAGAACCAATTTTTCTCTCAAAGGAAATTTCTTGGAGACAGCAGTCAGTTATAGTCCAAGGCAATATGGTGCCCAGGTTTGATATATCTTAATGAGGCCATGTACTCACTGCATGGTAACAGGACTGCTGAAGAAGAGATCATTACTCTGCGATCCTGTCTGCCTCTCACCTGCCATTCCTTCACCTACAGAGCTAAGGAGGACAGGGAACACGGTAGCTTCATTATCACCTGGAACTTGTTAGAAACGTAAATTCTCAGGCTAAAACCCAGATTTACTGAATAAGAGATTCTGGAGGTAGGACCTGGCAATCTATCTTTAATAAACACTCCAGGTGATTCTGTTACACACTAAAGTCTGACACTTGCTGCATTAAAAATACTAATGTCTACTAATGCCAGCATAGTTTTAAAGCTATATGGGTAACTGAAATATGCAGCCAGGCTGAGAACCAGAGCTAACCGAAGAAACCTGTGTGGGGGAGGAGCCCTGAGCTCTCTGGTTTCAGGGTCACCTTTATGCTAACTAAAAGATGACTCTGGGACTTTTAGGTGCAGACCTGGTCAAGATTTGTGGAGAATTTTTCAAGATAGTGGCTGAGAATCCTTCTCATTTTTTCATTTCCACAGTAAGGACCCATAGTAAGTCTGTCACATTGCTTCTGAATAAGAGCAAAAATGAACTAATTATCCCCTACACTCTGGAAACTTTTCAGAGTTCCAGCTCCATCCCAGCTGAGAATGAACATAATTGAGATTGAGCCTAAAAATCAGCTCAAGAGCTAAGCTGGTTGAATATCATTATGATTTTTTTCTGTAAACAAACAAAACCAGTAGGATAAAGTTAGATTCTTCAGTAGAGTTGAATATACCATGTAAAAAAGTGAAAGAAACAATTATTTAAATAACTCAGGACAGAGTGTGGACTATTTCTTTCCTAGAAAACCATATGCATCTTCTTTACCCAAAATATAAGAAAATGAATAATAGAACACTGTTACCTCAAGCCCCTTAGCCTTTTTCTTGAGAAATACAATAGGCCAAATCTATTTATCTTCCTTTGTTGAGTCTTTGTTAGTAAAAGCTTAAATCCATTATTTATTTACCTAGACAAAAAAATTAAAAAAAAAAAGCCAGACTACACTTTTTATAAATGAGCAGAGAAAAAGGAAGCCTTGGCCCAGACTAGAAGAGTTTATTATAACTACCCGATCTACATTTATTTAATTTACAAAGCGGGAGAGCATGTTGGTATCTCCACATACATAAAATGATGACAGAGGAAGAGGGAAGGCAAACAACTTGTACTGAGGGCCAACTGTGTGCCTATCATTATGCAAGAGATATAACAACTTTGTATTGACTTTAAAGGTAAAGAATCCGAGGAAACTTGCCGTGGTCCCACTTCTGTTGACTTTCAGAGGTTTAAAGTACAGGTCTGTTTGGCACCAAAAACCCATGCTCTCTGCACCATACCAAAGCCTTTTTCTCGGCTGGGGTAATAGTTGATTTAAAAGAAAAATAAATTATTGCAGAAATGTTAACCCCCATGTTTATCTCTTCTCACCTCTCAGAAAAAAAAGTTTATCAAAGCACATTTCTAACCAGTACACCATTCATTCATTCATTCATTCATTCATTCATTCATTCAGAGTCCCTGCCATGTGCCAGGTGTGTGCTAAGACTTTGAACACATCGCCTTCTGCAAGCCAGGTCTGCAGCAGGTGTGACTGGTGCTTTCACTCAGACCTCCCTTTGAGGCTTCACTAACACCTGCTCGCTTCCCACACATCTAAGTCAACCAGCTTTCCTAGACGTGACTCCATTTCCAGAAGCTGTGAGCCAATCAAACAGTGGTACCAAGATGTCACAAGCAGGCGAACCCAGCGCCTTCCAACTCTTCCATTCAGTAGTTTGAACCTCGCGTAACCGCGGGCTAATCGCATCCACGGCCCATCGCGACCCGATGCGGTCCCCGGCCAGCCCTCGACTGCCCACCGGGGACACGGCCCGGCAGTCGGGCCACCCGTATGCCCAGGAGGCAAGCACACAAAGCCAACCCAGAACTCAAGGCGAACCTTGACCTCACAGACCCGAAAGCTGGTGGCGGCTGGGAGGGCGCCCAGAAGGCAGGCTGGGCTGTGCGGGCACTGCCCCCGGAGGGCTGCCACGACAGGCCCTGCTGTCGCCCCCCGAGGCATCCCAGCAGCGCCCACATCTCTGCGCCCCGCGCACGCCTTTCTGCACCTCCCTCCGGGACGGGCTGCCGGGACCACCTGCCCCCCCTAAGCCCTGCCTGGCAGCAAAGGGAGATGGGCAGCGAGGGGCCGGGGCTCGCCCGCGGGCCACGGGGCACCGCGGCCGCTGGCCCCGCGAGCCCGGCAGAAACGCAGGCGTCGCAAGGAGAACGTCCCACCCCGGGGCCCTGCGGCCGCCCCCTCCCCCGCCGAGGGCACTCACTGTCGGTCGCCATGGTCCGGGGCGGCCGGCGGCGGCGGGGGCACCGTGCGCCGAGCCCCGGCGGGCGCGCGCTCCCCGCCAGGCCCCGCGCGCTCGGGGGGCGCGCACCGCCGCCCCCGCCGCGCGCCCCGCCCCGCGCCCCGCGGGGGCCCTGCGAGCGGGTCCGGCCGGCCCCGCCGGCTGAAGGCCCGCACCAGGCGCTGACCCACCTCCCCGCCTCGCCGCATCTGCCGCCTCCCCCCAGCCCTCCCCCCGACAACGAATACAACGCGCGTCTGGCCCCCCCCAGCGGCACCCCTCCAGGCTGCCGTCCCCACCCCAAGCCCCCGCTACGTGCTTGCTTTCTTGTCACCTTTCCCAGCTTCCACTTCATCCCTGCCTGGAGCGTCCTACCCGCGGCTTGTGGCTTGGGACGCGAGCGTCAGTGGCTCAACCCCAGCTGGAGGGAACGAAGCACGGAAAAGAGCTGGGAGTGGGGGGCAACGCTGAACCAGGTGAGGTGCAGGAGGTTAGTCCTCAGCGCTCAGGAATTCCTGGGAACCCCCCGCCCCCAACTCACCATCCTGGAAGCTTCTACGCGTCCTATGCCCCTCATGTTACCATCTATTTTGTCACCAATGGGGAAAAAGCCTCTGGCACACAGTGGGCTCTCAGTGAATAACTGCGGGGTGGATGACTGTATGACTGGAGGCCAACACGAATAAATGAATGAAAGGCCAACTAACTGATTGGACGCAGACTGGGCGAGCCACTGACTGACAGAGGGCCAACACAGCCCTGCCAGCTGACTAGTGGATGCTGGAGTCCGTGCATCAGCCAGAATGAGTGAGCCAGACATCTTGTGCCTGACAGGCCATGTGTGTTTCAGGGGGTCTATGAGCTGAAGCTGTCTGTGAAAGCTGAATATAGCCACCTTCTTGAAGACCAGAAACCAATTTCTGATGGACTTTTGGTATGTGTGGGGCAGTGGTACATGAGACCCCCAGATCCCTTATGTAAAGAATCAAATGGCTCAAGCATGTGTCCTGTTTTCTTCTCACAGATGCAAGCGGTTTGATGCACTGGGGATGCCCATTCAGTCCCATCAGTGGGGCTCATCGCAGCCCTGGGCTAGACACTGAGAAGACGCTGGAGTAGGACACAGCTCCCATTTGGCTGGGCAGACACAGGAAATGACCAACACAGGGGAAGAGCAGGACTGAGCTAAGTCTGGGCTTTTGTTTGCTTTCTTAAGATGGAGAATTGTTCAGCGGGAAAGATGTTTCTGTCCACATAGTCAAGTATATAAAAAGGAAATACTTCACTTTTCTATAACACAATTAACTTTCTGGCCCAAGTCCCTGGATTCTATCTGTTGTTAGGAAGTTTGATATCGAGAGTAAATTCCATCCATACAGGTTTTTCTCAAGCGATTTAGAGTTTTCCTTTCCTACTTTTTCGTGCGGTTGTATCCCCTTTGGTAGGAAAGAGTTGGATAGCATCAGGGACGTGAAGAGGTATCTGGCCATCGGGCGCCATCTCCACCCTGTAATAGACCTCTTCTGCCTGGACTGCAGAGCTCATCATACCCCAGTCGTAGATGGCCTCCAGTCACCAGTCCATGAGTTCAGTAGCCACAGCTCTGCCCTCTCACCCACACCCTAGGCCCCTCCAAGTCTTTTTCTCCTTGATTTTCCTGTTGCTCTTGGGAAATGCGGCTGTTTGCCCACGCCATTCTAGGGAAATCCATGAGGGAGTCTTGGGCCTTTTCTAACAAGCCACACAACCATTCCTTTCTTATGACCTCTTTACCTTGGTGGCGAAGGGGAACTCTGCATGCTGTGCCAACAAACTAGATGTTTAACGTGATGTGAGACAAAGGTCCCTTAGGTCTCAGTTTTCCCAACCTATCTAGAAGTTCTGTCATTCCCCCACCACCACCACCACCACCACCCCCAGTCCTTGGATATGGAACTTCTCTCTAAAAAAGGGAATGGAAGAATAGCTGTTTTTCAACTACATGTAACCGCACACTGGTGGCTCAACATATAAATAACAAGGAACCCAAAGATGGTTTTACATCTCAACAATGCCCGTGAGGACTCAGACTCTTTCCACCTTCCTACTCTGTCATCCTCAATTTGTTGGCAGCAGTTCCCCCTCGTGACCACAGTAAGATTGCTACAGCACAAAACCCGAGATCCTCCCATGACATTTCAAGTCAGGGGAGGGAGTATTCCTTTTTATCTCTTTTTATTAGGGAAGACACTCTTTGTAAAAGCCCTCAAAATCCTTCTTCTTCATCAATTCTAGCTGTGATGGAGTCTGGGGTGTGGGGGAGGGGACTGTCTGTTATGAACAGCCTCTGTGATATGCCAGCAAAGGGGTTGGGGAAGGGCTGTTGGGCATGTCTTTGTCTTCTCACACCCCTGGGAGAATCTCACCTCATTGCTCTCCTTTATGACCCTTTCCTTCTCTATGGCCCAGGAAGTCTATCTCCTAAGGGTCTGTAAAACTGACTCTTAAAATATCCTTTCTTGCAAATCTTTGTATTTATACACAGACCTTAGCTTTTAAAATTCAAAGGCCAAGATTTTGGCTCCTTTGGTTCTCTATGCAACCTAAGGCAGTAGATGCCATGATCTAGTTAGAGACAGGGAGACCCACATGGTAAATGAAATTACATAACAGGAATCAAAAATACGTAAGTCCATACGTATAAAACCAGGATTCTACTAGTTACAAGGAGAAGAAGGAGCCATCAAAGGGGAATGATCTAAAAAATAAAGGCAGGAATGGGCATTAGATGAAAGAGTGGCAAGCATTACCAACATAGGCAGAGTTTCACCTTGGTGAGAAAGGCCCATTTCAGTCTCAGGAACTTAAGTTGAGACAAAAAAAAAAAATGATAGCACAAAAGGATTTTGTGGTTAGAAGAGGAACATTGAAAGAGTTCAGGCATGCTGTGTGGTCCCCAAGTTCTCTGTAATGTAGGACATATGCTTAGTTGCCAAGAAGGAAGGGAGTAGACATGAGGCTGAGAACTTCAGACATTGGGAAAGGATTTAAGTTGCCTCCATTAGGAAGATGAGTGGGAAACCAGGGATAAATACAAGAGGACTTCAAGCAGCAAGGGCCCACCTAGAATTAGACCTCAGGAGCATAAGCATAAGGAGGCCAGGTGTATGTTTTCTCCACCTTCACTGGGTAAAACAGGTAATGGAAGGAGATGGGACTTAAGGGAAGGCCAAAATGAGAAGGGATTTTAAGTCATAACAGCTGACCACAGGGCTCAATGGGTTGGAGGATAAGCGAAGCCACAGCAGGACTGAGGGCCTGGGAGAAGGCAGAGGAGCCCAGGGCCTCAAGACTCTGAGGGTGGCAAGTAAGAGATGCTTGGATGGTCTGAGAGAATGTCAGTTAGCTATGGGGCTGTATATACATAAAGGGGACCAGGACAGAGAAACAACAGGACTGAGCAATTGTTTATAAAATGTTTTAACTAAGGTACAAATTGATGGTTGCCAGATGGTAGGGGAGTTGGGGGAATGGGTGAAAAAGGTGAAAGGGATTAAGAAGTACAAACGGCCAGTTATAGCCACAGGGATGTTAAGTACAGCACAGGGAATATAGACAACAATATTGTAATAACTATGTATGGTGTCAGATGGGTACTAGACTTATCATGGTGATCATTGTGTAAGATATATAAATGTCTAATCACTATGTTGTACACCTGAAACTAACATAATATTGCATGTCAACTGTAATTGAAAAATAAATTTTAAAATAACATCAAAATTTTTTAATATTCTAACTCAGTTAAGATTATTGCAGGGCACTTCTGACTTATTATTTGCCATAATTGTGATTCAAATGTCAACGTCCACACTGCTTGAGTTCATTTCCAGTATAAGACAGGACAAATACCTCCTATACACACTGCTCAGAAATTACCATATAGGCTCTGCCCCTTGGCCTATGACCACATCCTGTTGACTCTGTCAACACTCTGGCCATAAACAAGAAATGAGGGCAGGGAAGGTCAAGGAAATGAAGCTATATACTGAGTAGGTCTGCGTCACTATGGAGACTATTTTTGGTTGAAATGTCTATTGCTTTTGCTTTGTTAGAATAGGTGAAAATAGAAAACTTATTTTAACTATGTTTTGTGCATGTAACCTATGAGCTACTGAGCATTTTATATGACAAGAGTTTTTGATTGTTTTGGATAAAACTTGCCTTTGATTTTCATCCAGTCTCTGCATGTCCTAAGCCTCTGAATGCAAAACTTCATAATATTCAGATATGACATAGCTTATGGTAATAAATAAAATAAAGCTTTTACAAGTTCTTTCGAGACATTAGATTAGTATGACACTAAATTATGATCACGTAACATTTGGGTGAGTTAAATGAGTTAATAAACTCCCAAATAATACTAAGTAGAATCTGGGTAACCTAGGAGACTCTCAGGGTACAAATTCAATAAAGAAGGTTCAATAATCTCTGGGTAAATAGGAGGCAGTGGTCTCATTCCTTCCTGCAATAAAAATTGTAGGGAATGCAACTCTTGACAGGAGACGAGATCAATGTTAATACATCTTCACCCTGAGTGTACATCGATGGAACAAAGCAGGTAGAACTCAGGCAGAAAACCTGAGTCTCACTGACCTGAGGAGTCAGACATCGTAGTTTGGGCTATCAGGGTGGCTGGAAAGCAGTAATTACAGAGAGGGCAACCCTAAAATGTAAAATCCCCTCAGATCTTAGGCTGCAAACAGGACAAGAACTCCATTGATTCCTGGGCAAATCAACTGCTGGAGAGCTGAATGTGCTGAGCAGATATTTCAGCAGCTGCCGACCCAGCAGTCTCCTGAGTTCAAAGTTCAAGCCCTACCAGGACAGTGATGTGGCAAACGCTTTAGGCTTTCCATTAAAACTTAAGAAGGGCCAATCCTTTGAAATACGGACCATATACCATGACTAAGGTATCTGCCATAAAACTAAGGACAAAACCAAAACAGTTCCAGCTAACAAAGCCTACAGTCAAACCTCCACAAGTTCAATATGCTCTGTCAATGATTTAACTGCCTCCTAGTACAACACTCAACACTCTTCAGAGGGAGATAACGGAATCCAGCACCTCTAATATGTATCATTATACCAAAAAAAAAAAAAAATTACTACACAGGGAAAGAACAGGAAAATATGACCCACAGTCAATAGAAAAAAAAATCAGCCAATAGAAACACATGGATTACTCCAATTTTAGAACTAGCAGACTTAAAAACAACTAGGTAAGTATATTAAACAATCTGCAATAAAAGATGATTAAAACAGGTAAAGAAATGGAGACTTTCAGCAGACATGAAAACCATGAAAAAGAACCATGGGGACCTCCTAAAATTGAAAAACTCCTATATCTAAATTTTTAAAGTTTTGGATAAAATTAACATCAGGTTGAATACATAAGAAGAAAAATCAAGTTGAAAGGAAGCATCTAGTCTGAAGCACAGAGAAAAATTACTAGGGGGAAAAAAAAACCCACCTAAGCCTCTGAATGCAAAACTTCATAATATTCAGATATGACATAATTTATGGTAATAAATAAAATAAAGCTTTTACAAGTGGCCTCTTGGGACAGTATCAAGCAGTCAACACACATGTAATTAGAGTACTGTAAAGAGAAGAGTGATACCAGTGCAGAAAAACACATATGATGGACTGAAAGAATAAACCACGATAGGCACAACAGATCAAACTGCTAAAAACCAAAACCAAAAAATTTTTAAAAGCAGCCAGCGAAAAGGGGCATATTGTATACAAGGAAACCAAAGTAAGAATGAAAATTAACCTCATCAGAAACAATGAGGGCTAAAGACAATAGAACAATTTTTAAGGGCTAAACGAAAAAAAGCTGTCAACCTAGAGTTCTAAATCCTGCAGAAATAACTTGCAAACATGCAGGTGAAATAAAGACGTTTTCAGACAAACAAAAGCTGATGGAACTCGTTTCCAACAGAGCTGAGCTACAAGAAATTCTTAAAAGAAATTCTTCAGACTGAAAAATGCTTCAAGCATAGATTTGCACGAAGAGCACCTGACTGGTTCATATGTGAGTAAATGTATTTTTTTCATTGTTTTATTTGTTTAAAGCAAGAATAAAAATGTATAATGAGGTTTATAACATATAGAAGCAAAATATATAACAATGTCACAAAGAATAGAAGGGGGTTTAAATGGAATTATATTCAGTGAGGGATATGAACCCCTAATTTTTTACATGGTAATCCCTGAGCAAACTCAGGCTTCTGACGCCTGAGCACTCTCTCTTAACCACTGTGCAATGCTGCTGCTGGTCTAGTGAACATTTTTGTCCCTACTTGATTACTCACTCACAAAGTTGCAATAATGACAATAACGTACAGCATCATTATCATTTTAATCAAATCATGATTGGACTGAGAAATCCATTAGAGTCCAAAGGCCTGTCCTAATCATTTCTAAACTACCAGAGTTAGGCCCTTCCACATAATCTGCTGTATCTTGTGGCTTGTGACCCTGCTAACTGGCCACAGCTGGATCAATGCTTTAGTTAAGGACAGCCATCCTTTGGTGGACAAAAGGGAGGCCAGAATAACCTAGTAATCTGTGCCCAGTCATGGGACTCTCTTTTGGATTATAACTGGTAGAATCAATCAGACCTCTCTCAGAGACAGTAGAAGTAGCAGAGACAAATGTGCAGAAATGCTGGAAAATACATGAATAACAGTATGCATATTTTGACTACACAGCAATGGACATTCATTTCAAGATGAGGACACAACCCGGCCATCCATGCTGCTCTGTTCACTACAAGACGAAGATCCATTTTTTCAGCTTTCCAAGAAGCTGTGCCTCTGATGAGACAGTTACTTTATTGTCCTCTGTATTCTTAAAATAAGCCTCCAGCATTTCAGATAAAGTGCCTTTGTTCCTTGCAATCTCCAGTTATCTTAAAAAAAAAATCCAGACCTGCAATATACAGCACATTAAACCAAACAATTCAGGCATAAAAAATACGACATAGAAAGAGGTTATACAGCCTGAGGCACCAGCATTAACTTTCATACAGAAATGTGCTATGAAAATTACTACCTAGTGGTTTAAAAGGTAGATGAAAATGTGAAGTTAAGCACCCACAGAATCCTCTCAATGCCATTTAAAAACCAAGCATTCTTCCATCTACAACTTAATGCAAAAATCAAAGATAAATTGGGAAGGCATTAATAATTCTGCATATTTTCCTAGCTCTTTATGTCAAAGCAAAAGTAATTTTCAGCTCATAAAGTTCATTTTTAAAAATACCTCAATTAAAGGTTTTTTTATCTATATAGTGTGAATCTTTTTGTTATTACTAAAATTGGCTGCTAGGAAGAGCATATATAACTAATTCAACTAAAAAAAGGAAACAGGGTGCTCCTTAAGTTGTCACTTGAGCCCTAACAGCTCTGTCTCATATCAATCTGAGGATCTGTGTCAACGGGTAACCTTTTAATTATCACGACTTGAGAAAATTACCTCAAAAATCACATTAAGTACTAATAATTACTCCGGTTTCCTTGTCTTCCAAGCACATTTTAAAAGCTTATACTTTCCAGCAGTAATCATTTTGAAGTTTAACATTCATATCTTTGTATTTTCAAAGTATTACACAGTTCTTAATATTTCTGACAAGTCAGTAAAATACTTCTATATTTTTTGAACTTACAACTGAGAAAAGAATTTAAACAAAAATAAATGTTTTTTAAGGATACACAACAAATTAGTGGCAGAACTAGGATACAAATTTTTCACTTCTTAGTTTCTAAATGAGAAACTTACAAGTATTTGAACCATTTAGATAAATGTACTTTTAATGTAATTCCCTATCACTGTTCTGGAAATCTCTGGAGATGACAGTGTCTTTGCCTAAAATTGGTTCCTTATCCCTCCTTTTGCAGAAAATACCTTGCAGATGGTACAACTATGTTTATTTCAAGGAGCACACACTTTAATTGGGTGTTGTAGAGATCAGGAATGTTTCTCCACACTCAGTATATTCCCTCACAGTTAAGAAACCTTCGAAGCATTAAGAGGAAGGGGTTATAAACCCAGTTGGGATCTTAGGTGTGCTTCCCACAACATAAACTCGTAACAGCACCAGAAAAGAAAACAAAGACAACACACAAGATTTCTTATTCAGAACCACACATTTCCAGGGTAGTTTCCTTGTGAAGAAATAAATTACAATACTTTAATTTCAAAGTGAAATATTCCCCTGGTAATCATCCACACAACCTCCCTTTCTTTATGGTCTCACTTCTTTCACTTATGGTTTGTTCGGTTTTTTTAGATTCTTCAAGTAAATCTGGCATATAACATTAAAACTGCTTTACTTTCAATCCTCTACTGTGAATAATACTTTCATATATTAAGACTTCTGAAAGTGCTATGATTTTAAAATACAACTTGGGTTTATGAACACTGCCACAATGTGTCTTCCCTTAGAAACATTTAGTAAATATTTACTATTAAAATCATGTACTTATGATGTGGTACAGTTATTTTATAATTAGGTTGGAAATACAAATACCTTACTTTAATAGGTAACTATTATTTGTACCTCACATTTTAATCCTGAAAACCCACTGTTAAACACAAGCATTTTCTATTTGAACTCTTTTCAGTCAAGTTCCAATTTCACATTTAAAGCAAATCTATCAAGTGATCATACTCTATCTTCACAATATATTCATGAAAAACTTGCTATCAGCTCAAGCATTGCAGTCTGTTAGAAACCAATAACAACTCACATCTGCTTAGTACAATTTCGTTACTTTTATCCACCTTTCTAGATTTTCTGCTGTTAAAATTCAGGCTATATTCAACTGACAATAATTCCAAAGACTGACAACCAGTGTAATGGAAGTGTGGAGAGCCCCTTGCAAATACTATTAGTAGGAATGTAAACTTGCAGTCTTTTTTTTTTTGGTGTTCAATTGGCAATAATTATCAAAATTATAAAATTATGCACACTTTTTGACAAGCAAATTCATGTGTATACTTATCTAACAGAAATACCAACATTAATGAGCCAAGAAATACACACAAAGGTCAATGTAGCATTGTTTAAAATAGTGAAAAGTGAAATGAACCTACCTGTGTAGAAAAGATATAACATAGCAGGCTTAAGGCTGCTACACTTAAAAAGCCTTGCTGGCAAGGTCGGCCCTTGGCTAGCACCTGAGAACTCGGCTGGTAAACAGTTCCCTACACTGACATAAAGCTTTCCCTGAGTACCCAAACCTGGATATATAAAGCCATCACTAAACTGACGTACTACAGTATATAACCCAGAGCCACCCAGCACCAAGACTCAACTGGTTATAAAAAAAATTCTTTATTGTTTAAGCCATTTTGAAATAGGAAATTAGTGCTTGCAGTCAAAAGTATCCCTCTAGATTTCCATTTCTGCTGGTTTATATAAAATGACACTGAAATTATAAGCCAGAGCCCTGTATTTGTATCCCCAGATGCATCATTTACTAATTTTGTGAATGTGGGCAAGCCACTTTCCATCCGGAGGTAGTTTCTTCATTGTACAAGTGAAACGATACCTTGTGTTTTATAAACACTGTTATGAAAAAAATAGAAAGCAAACCACTATATTCCATACAATGCTTGTAAACTTTAATGATCAGACAATTTCTAACAAATAACCTAGTATATAGTCAATAATGGACCCATACTTCCAATTGCCCCAAACCTTGAATATTTAAATCCCAGAAGCTCTGACCATCCACATTATGAAAACTGTCCCATCTATTACCAGAAACATCTGAAATCAGTTGTGGGAAAGAGTTTTGTTTAGTGGCTAGTGTGATAACATAGATTTTAATACATTGAAGTTTTATTTGGGTTAGCATTAGTATTTTGTTTTGAAAAGATTATAGATATCACATGTTATCATTTCCAGGACATTTACAGAATTTCTGAATATACAATGCTGGAAAACAACATGGAGTAGATTCAACTGTAAGACAGGCTGAGCCAACCACATGATATAGAGATGGTCTGCTATTGGTAGCAATTCAAATAAGATGGTTCAGGCAATCTCCATTTAAATGTCTCAAATGAGAAATTAACAGAGAGGCATATTCAGGAAGGGACAGAAATTTTTTCAGAGTACCAACTATTCTGTACCATAGTCACATTCTGGAATTTACATTACCATTCTTAAAGGTTTTATTAGAAATACTGAGTATTTAGATGTTGTACTCAGTGTACGCACTAATTATAATATACAGATATATGGACAGGTATATACATTCACGTACACATACATGTATACATGTAAATGTTAGGCCAAAGGAAGCTTTACAACAAGCACCGAAGAATATTTAACTGGTTGCAGAGGCAGAAACTGAGCTTCCTAAGTTATCAATCACATAAGTTATTATGTAAGTTTTGTATATTAAAAAATAAAGCAAGTAAGATAAAAACTTTAATGCACTTAACCATACAACATATAAAATAGTTAATATACATCATAAACAAATCCATTCCAGATGGCAATTACAAAACAATTAGCCATTCACATGTAATAAACATTAATATGTCATGGAAAAAGATTTTAAATACAATAGTTACTATTACCAAAACTGTACTAACATAGTATAATAATATGCAAATAACAGGATTACTTCTATTACATTCTAAATCCAAATTTTATCTCCATTTATGCAGATTTCATAAAAGAAAATGCTAAAATTAAATTTTATAATAAATTCTTATTCTAATTTTTTGTACTTTAATACTAGAACTATGTTAAAGTATTGCTATTTCAAAGGAATAACCTACAGTTTCTCAGAAGAATTATTTTTAATACTGGCAGTCTTACTGTATTTCAATACACAAATATAAATCTTTTCTTCTGTCAGAAAGTTCAAAATTAGGAACTCTACACCAAGCTCTTTGTTCTGTGATTTCTTTTCCTCTTAGGTGCAGTAAACTCTAAAGACATAAAATTAAGAAGTCTGTCAGATCCAAAACAGTTGTATTTAACTGATGACATATATTAAACTATACAAATGTTTAATTGGTATTAAACAAGAATGCCATCACAGCAAAGCTCCAATAAGGAATTTTAACCTGATATATACATGATTTTTTCTTCAAAATGATACTGTAGTTGAAGACTTACTAATGTAGACCCTAGGCATCCTAAATCATAGTTAATAATGTTACTCTGTAATTGCTCCATATGAGTATGCCCTCCCTATAATAAGCATGGACCCATGTATAGGATCTGAAAGGTATCTAGGCCAGTGCAAGAGGCATAAAGCATCTAAGACTTCAGTTTCATTGCAAGTAAACCTGAAAATGTAATCCATACATCTTTTTGACTACCACAGCAGATGTCAGAGCCAACAGGCAAATAAGTGTCCACCTAGAAATAGCTGTAAACCTAATAGTTACTGTCCGTTAAACACAAAGAAAGAACATAGGAGATACAAAAACATGGAAATTATGAAAGATGTAAAGAAATATTCTCCACCAGTTAAAACAAAAGTATAATGACAGGAAACAGAATGAGAACAGACAAAGAAAAAAATGAAAAAACAGGTTCCTAGAAGAAAGGGGCAGCCAGGACAGGGAGCATCAGGCCACAAGGACAAACTGCCCAGGGGAAAGCAGGTCACAGGTCTAGAAGAGACCGCTTTAAAAAGACAAAATTGATAAAATGCCTAATGTGTCTGAATTTACAAAGAAAAGATTTATACAACTGAGGAAGTATTTGGGGACAAATCAGTGGTAAATACACAGAAAAAATAAGTTAATAAGGCAAAAGAAAAGTTATCAAATCTCTAGGAAAAACAATGAATGCACAGATTAAGGAAGAATCATAGTCTATTACACAACCCTACTTCCAATAATGTTTTGTAAATGCTGAATAACCAATACGAATAAAACAGAGAGAGTGGGGCTGGGAAGCATACATGTGTTTGGGATGGGAGGTGAAGAATATAGAGAATTAAATCCTTGCCTTCCTCAGTGGGAAGTCAATGGATAATCCAGAGAATTTAAGTATCAAGAAATGATGATACAAGCACATTATTTAGAGACACAGAGGTAAAGACCACAACAATTAGTATAGAGTTAAAAGTGATTATTTCTGGAGAGTAAGAAATGGGAATCAGAATCCTAAGTCTGTGGTTCTTTATAACAGGCATTATAAAATTATTTGAATTGTTAGATTATGTGCTTATGTAATTATGATTTAATGAAAACTAAATTTTTAGAAATCACAAGCTGATAGATTTTGCAATAGGACTTGCCAACTAGCCATAAAGATGTATGATTAATAGTTCAAACACAATAAAAGCCAGAAAGTAAGACTGGGGAGAAAGTACAGCCTGAAACTCACCATGAGGTTGTAAAGAACTGTTTTATGCTGACATAAGCAAACCACAGAAGCACTCAGATTTCTGAAGGAATAAAATACTCCCTTTTACTTGTCTATTCTTTATTGTCTATATGCTTCATAGCACCCTGTTTCTCTTTACTATAATGCACTAGCTTGTTATCCTCCCAAACTAAATTGTAAAGTCCTTGGGGGCACAGACTGATATGATTCGTTCAACAAATTTTTACTTGGGTCCACTATGGCTGGTCACTGTGCTCAGATCTACAATCATTGTGATTAAAATAAAATGGTTGTTAAATTCTTGTGCTATATATTTTTATATCCCTGTATCTAAGTGCTTGAAACACAACAGACACTCAATAAATGCTTGCTGAATGAATACAGAGCCCAAAAGGAAAAAAATCAACAGGCATTATTATTAATACACATCATATTCATTATCACTGATGAATTATCAATTGCTACTTTTCAGTGTCTTAACAGTATGATTAATACTAATCTCCAATGTGGCAAAGATAAAAACATCACAAGAACATACAGCCACCATTCATCATGCCCTTAATACTCTATGAGCATAGCTTTCCTTCAGTAGTTTGACAAAATTTGACCTGTACCTGATTCACTATAGCTTTTGTTCTCCTCATCCTCTTCTGTAATTACAGGCATACTTAGACTTAAACATTTATCTTCCTTATGTATATTTGCCATATCATCTGAAAATAGAAAAAAAATGATTTTCTATGAAAACAGAGAATGTTACTCTTTCAGAAAAAATTTTCACAAATAATGTCATTCTTACAACATAAAAATTATGTTTAAACTAAAAGCTAAAATTGTAATGGTAAACAAATATGCATCTTAAAATATCTTTTTAAGTATTAATATATTTCTATGCTTTGAAAATAATCTCTAATTCTTCCATTAAAGTAAAGAAAATGGAAAAAGAAACAAAATTAGCCAAAGACAGATTTCTTATTCAATCTTTATCACACAGCACAGGTTATACCTGCTGACATCAGGGAATAATCATGTGTTACTTCAACTTTATTAGTTAAACTTAAATGTAATTTTAAAGTTAATAGCTTTGTTTTTGAATGAAGACACACTTTCTTTTATCACCACACATGTTCTGCAAAATATATTTCCCTAGTCAAAATCTGCCACTGACTTTCCATTTTCCAAAACACTGAAAGTTTTCTCTATCAACCTTCAGTATTGATCAAATCCAATGTCATTATCAGGTCTCATTTAACACATAACTTCTATGCCCTAACAGCAACCCCCACCCCAGAGTCATTCTTTATTCCTCATGCTGCCTTCTTCATCTCCACATTTTTAGCATCTCATATATTAAAATTTGTTTCATTATAGTCTACCTCTTCCCACTAGGTAAGCTTCATAAGGATAGATTTAGGTTTAAAATGATGTACTCTAGCACTTAGAAAAGTGCCTGGCACATAGTAAGGCCTCACTAAATATTAAATGATTAGATGTGGATTCAATTACTTTATAATACAATACTTCACAGAGTATATATGTTAATAGGTGCCTGTCAGCACAAGAGGCAAATTAAATGAAAATGAGTTTAAGCTTTCTGCTCTGAACACATGTATGCTGAAATCTTAATGGTGTACAGATTTTATGAAGAGACTGTTCTAAGATGGACTGAGTAAACTGTGGCAAAAACCTTCCATTTTAAACACAATTCAAACTTAACAAAATAATACCAACTTCCCATTAAGTCATCAAAATAGAATTTCACCTTTACTTGCAAGTCCTACGTATTAACTACAATAATTTTTACATAATTTAAGATAATCTTACCATATCTAATCACCTTTTAGACTTCGAACCGATAGAATTTTTCAGTTCACAAAATTATAATCCGTATGATCTATCCAAAATTATTATTCACAATCTTTTAGCCATGTCCAATATAATTTTTCTAATTATAAAAATTATAATTATATGTCCATTCATATCAATTATAGTGTTTTTTTAATCCACATTTACAAGCTAACAGAATTTATCCAATAATGTCAAGGGAAGGATTTTTGAGTTAAAAAAGTGGCCGCTGAGAAACAAACCTTCATCTAGTCAGATGATGATTAACTACATTTTAGAGATCTAGTACTTCTATATTAAATGAATAGGTTTAAAAAAGAAAAAGCAATGCTTTCCAAAAACTTTTTAAAATACAGTGCTTCACCCCCTAATCATGCAGCCAGGAACCGAGGATGTTTATCTCAAAGTCCACATATTAAATACAGCTCATGAACTTCAGCATGGGTATGTTTCTCAGAACCTAATTACATTATCCGGAACCTAATTACATATCTTTTACAGAAAACTGAAATGAATGGCCAGTTTTTTAAAACATTGCAGTTAAGAAGCAGTGAAAGGGCAAAAAAAAATTGCTACAAGCCTGCATACCGAGATCAGAAAGAAGACACCTATCACAACAAATGTGACAGAAAAAAATATTTTTAAAAATAAGACCTAAGAGCTGACACAAAAACTGCAGCATGGAGACATAAGTATAAACTGCTCCACACACGTAACATGTCTTGATTGGATCATTACATTATAAAACCCAGAAAAACATGTTCATGAGGATAATCCTGAGTCATAGAGAGAAAATTGAATTATGTTCAAGATATATTGCTCTAGAAAATAGGAGAGCATAAAAAACATTTTAGTATTTTTCTAATTATAAAAATTATAAATGCACATTACAGGACAAGAAACATAAAGAATATGTTTTAGAAAGATAATCAACTAGAATAATTAAATTTTTAAAAAGGAAATTTTGACATTTAAATCCTTAACCTCAGCCACAAAACTAATTCCCCACAGAGGATGTCAGGTACTTTACTATGCTCAAAGCTAATCATGTAGGATGCAATTATAAGTAATAGACTTTTGCTTAATCTCAAAATAAATGATTACTAGAGAGGCAGCTACACTTTATAAAACTTACTTAAGGGCCTATCTAATTTAAGCTCCAATCCACATTTCTAATTACCTGACAGACAGCAAGTACAGTCACTAAAAGATTATGCTTAGATTCATACAGACAGCTATTCATGTCTCATCCCTATTTATTACCTAGGTGACCTCCAACATGCGAAAAAAGTTTGGTGGATAATAAGTGTTACATAAATAATAACTGTTATCACCTTCACCATCAGATCATCATTACTACTATCGACGTCCTTCCAGAAATGTGCATGCTGTTTTGTATTGAAGGAATGGTGAACAGGTATAGCCAAACACTGAGCACCTACTTACGTGCTATATATTACAGTTGGACTTGGAAAGGCAGATTGGAGCAAATTGTGCCCCTACCCATGAAATTTTCATCCTGTGATCCTTATTTCTTTTAAAAGCACCAACATTCCCCCAGTTACTTCAGCATTAAGTGTCCTTGTCTCAGCCCTCTCCGTAAGCCTACGTATTTGGTTACCTGTAGATACACATTGCTCTCACATTTGTCAGTCCTACAATCACCTGGGCAGATACCCATTACTTCTACACAGACTTTTACTTAGTAGTCCTGTTTTTAATTTGTTCCCACCTACCTACCGCACTACTCCTAAATCTTCAAATCAATTTTCTTCAAAGAAAACTGGTCGTACCATCTTCTCTTGCTCAGAAGTCTCAGAGGACACTCTCTCTTCCTACCAAATTAAGTCAAAATTTCTTGGTTCCACATTAGACACATCCTTTACACTCCAGGAAAGATGGACCTCTCCCTCTAGACTTCCAACTACCTTGCCCGTTTTCACGCCAATTCCCCTACTTGTCTTAGCCTATGGAATGGTTTTACTAAAATTTTTGAATTTTTTCTAATTACTAAATATATTATCACATAAAATTCAAACACTATAGAAATTTATGGACTTAGACATTTCTCATGACCCATCCTTAGAAATAACCACTGTTAATATGCTTCTAGATTTCTTCAATGACATATATTGTGTTCGAGCCTACATATGTTTTTATTAACAGAAATGAAATCATATTTGTTTTTAAGAAGACATTCTTACCAAGCAATGTATCAATATATTTTGGTCATATTTTCATGTCAATATATATATATCTATCTTTCCCCAGCTTTTTAATAACTGTTAAGATATTCCTTTGTATGGACTACCAAAAATTTTGTGTGCTCAATTTTTAATGTTGTTGTTTATGTCCTGTGTGTTTCTGTCACTTGCAAAGGATAAATTACTAAAAATTGAATTGCTAAGTTAAAAGGCAGTACATTAAGAATTTTGAGATGATTCCAAATTTCTCTCTAAACAGGATGTGCCAATTTATACTCCTATTTCAATTCAGATTTTATCTCCTCACACTTTCATCATTAATGGGTATTCAATTATCTTTAATCTTTGCCAACCTAATAAGTTATATTAAAATCATGATTTAATTTACATTTCTTTGCTTACTAATGAAGTTAAATATCTCTTCATATGCACATTGATTGTCTGTACTTTGTAAAGTGCCTGTTGGTGTCCTAACCCCATTTTTCTACTGGGTGGTACCTCTTTTACTAATTTATAAGATTTCTCCTAAAATTAGAAATTTTAACATTATTATATATGTGCTTCAAATAGTTTCACAATATCTTTTGCTTTTTATGGACCATAAGGCACCTCTTTTTGAAAAAACAATGCAATCAAAAATACCCTTCCACCTTAAGGAAATGAACTTTTAATTAAAAAGAAACTGTGAAGTAAGTACCTGCATCGTTATTGAGGAATAGAATAAGAAATTACTTCTGCTCCAGAGTACTTGCAATACCTTCTAAGCTAAATAGCTGGTAAACTGGAATAGTTACAACTGAAGATCTGAATTCAGATTACATTTTATTATACTTTCTTTTTCATGGGTTAAATCTTCCCTAACATGTCTGTGTAAATTCAGTAACAAATGTTGGATGTGTTAAAGAACCTGTCCTAAAGTTAATTTCAGACTTATGAAAATGTTTTGGTAACTACATTAAGTAATAAAATATGCTAGTGAAAAAAGTAATATTTCATAAGTAATACCTGTCAAAACATTTAAGATGAAATGGAACTTTCATTTCCTTTCTTTCCTATCTTACATTTGGCTCCTCCTCTGTTCCTCAACCACATAAAAACAAAAACAACCTGTTTTTCAAGTGTTTAAGAAAGCCTCTTGGCCAGCTTACCTCTCTGCTGCACTTGTACAAAGGTTAATTATTAATAAAAAAATTATTGTGCACATTTCTAAACCTAAGTATCTTTGATACCTTAGAAAAAACATTTTACTCTATCAGAAGTTATTTTTTTAAGTATAATCAAACTAATGAATCTTCTCATAATCTTTGGTGTTTTGGTTATTGAACTATTAATAATATATAACAAAATTCACCATTTTTAATGTGCAGATTTAGCAGTTTGGACAACTGCATAGTTATACAATCACCACTGCAATCAAAATACAGAAAATTTTCATAACGCCAAAACTTTCCCTTGTGCTCTTTTGCAGTCAACACCTTTTCCCACCCCCAGGTCCCAGGAACTAATTATCTGTTTTCTGTCTCTATAGATTTACCTTTTCCAGAATGTCTTAAAAGTGGAATCATACAGTATGTAGCCTTTTGTGTCCAGCTTCTTTCATTTACTGCTATACATATGAAATTCATCCCTGTCATTATAATGCTTCAGTAATCCTTTATTGCTGAGTAGTATTCTACTATATGATTATACTAGTTTGTTTATCCAATGGCCAGTTAAAGATATTTAAGCTGTTTGCAACTTTTCACAATTATGAATAAAACTATTATAAACTTTTACATATAAATTTTTGTGTGAATATACGTTTTCATATCTCTTGAGTAAATACCAAAGAGAAAGGCTACTACTAAATACAGTAAGTGTATAATTAACTATTAGGAATTGCCAGTTTTCCAAAGTGACCACACCATTCTGGATTCCCACCAGAAATGTATGAAGGTTCCAACTGTTCTACATCCTCACCAGCTTGTTTTTTGTTTTTTTGTTGACATTCTGACAGGGAATAGTGAACCATCACTGTGATTTAAATTTGCATTTCCCTAATAACTAAAGATGTTGAGCTTCTTTCATGTGTTTGCCATCCACATATTTTCTCTGAAGTATCTGTGCAAATCTTTTACCAACCCATTTTTATTTTTATTTTTTTACGCCTACACCACCTAGTATTCCTAGGTGGTCTCCCATCCAAGTACTAACTAGCCTCACCCTGCTTAGCTTCCCAACCCATTTTTAAATGGAGTTGTTAATTTACTAAGTTTTGAAGTTCTTTATATACTCTGGATTAAGATATCAGGTTTGTATTTTCTATGTTTTTACTCCAATCTGTGGCTTGATTTTTCATTTTCTTAACAGTGTCTTCCAAAAAATTTTAATTCTGAGAAAGTCCAATTTACCAATATTTTTTTCTTTTACGGTTTGTGTTTTCTGTCATATATAAAAAAACTCTGCCCAAACCAAGATCACATTTCCTATGTTTTCTTCCATAAGTTTTATAATTTTAGGTTTTATATTTAAGTCTATGATCCATTTTGAATTA